>CP136059.1:508453252-513453252 GCA_032464435.1 Aegilops umbellulata
TAGAGGGAGTATTAGTTGATCACATCTCAAGTTTCTTGAGCTTCCTATTAGTTGTCAAGCTCGAGCCTACGTGTCATATGGGAAGCTTGAGCTTCTCTCGAGCTTGTCTTTTTTCTTTGCAGGGATTTTTTTCTGTGGAGACGTGAAATCTTAGCTAAATGAAGGGCAGCATTCTCTGCAAAAATAAATAAATGGAATATAGTGCTGAACTTGCGGCCTACGTAAGCACCGGCGCTGTGACACGTTCGGCCTCGTTATGCCAGTTTTGGCCCGCGCTCCATGCTTCTCCGTACTGAGCCCAACAATCCATAGGCACACGTCGGCTTCCCCTCCAAGGCCCAAAACCAACAGAGTTTTGCCTATCCGCCGCAACGCAGCATTCGCAGCGCCGCGCCGGGAAATCGATCTCACACAACCCTAGAGCTAATCTGCCGGCGCGATGCTGCGAACCTTCCTCGCTGGCTGTCACCCTCGCCCTCTCCTCTCCCGTCGCCATGAATGCTGCACCCTGGCCTGGCTCGGCCGCCGCGCGGATGCGATCCCGTCCCCGTCCCGGAGCTACACGTCGTCGGAGGACGAGACGACGGACACCGAAGCAGCCGATCGCGCTGAGGCCAAACCAGTGGCACCTGCCTCTGCGAACAGCCACTGGTAGAAAAAAGCCCTCTAGTCCCGGTTCGCAACAGCCTTTAGCCCCGGCTGTGCAACCGGGACTAAAGGGTCGCGACTAACCCCCCCCCTCTTTAGCCGCGGCTCTTCCGGACCGCGACAAAAGGCTTTAGTCCCGGTTCTTGTGGCTGACCGGGACTAAAGGCCCGCCACGTGGGCGCCCGTGGTCCGTCGGGGCCGAGGACCTTTAGTCCCGGCTCTCGTGGCCAGCCGGGACTAAAGGCCTCCTCCGCAGGTTTAGGGTTTTAGCCCCCCTAAACCTGGTTTCTTTTTAATTTGTATTGTTTTATTTGTTTTATATTTTATTTTGTGTTTTATTTTATTTTAGATGAAGTTTCAGTACACATATTCTACGCTACTATATATATACATGCATATGAAATTTCAAACAAGAAGAATTCAAGAGGAATATATAATATATATATACAACTTTGAACAAGTTTCCATACACAATTACGATGGATGACCATATACAACTTCGAACAAGTTTCAATCTCGGGTATGCATATAAATTTCTACGTCCTCGGTATAGTGTTGTCCTTTAGGATCGATGACTTCCCTCATTAAAAATCCTGCTAATTCTTCTTGAATTGGTCGGAAGCGAGCTTCTGGACTAAGCCCCCTCCGCAAGTTATCCCTCGCGTTCCGCACGCTAGCTGATTCCTTCCGCTCAGTGGTTTCTCTCCGGATGTTCTCACAAACATAGTATCCACATAGATCGGTCGCCGGTGGCTGCTGATCCACATTAACTAACTTTCTGAAATCTAGCTCATGTTTGAATTCACCGACAATTTCTTCTGAAAACCGTCTCCAAACCCTACAGGGCAAAGAAAATCAAATGAATAAGGGAGTTATATTAGTTAGTTGATATTAGGAAATGAACGAAAGAGACCGATCGATATAGAGCTCAAATGATTGAAAATAATTACTTTTTCAGCATTTTTCTCATGTCGGCCCAATGCTTTGGATCCGAATCCTTAGAGTCGCTGATTAGAACTGTGGAGGTGTGAAGTTCAATATTTAGCAGAATCCAGTGGAACCTGCGGACACGTTACATGCACAGTCATGCATAACTCATCGATTAGACATACCATGCATGGAGTAAACAAAAGAGAATGGGCACAAGAGAGAAAACACTCACCCAAAATGGTAAGGAAATAGAATATGACTTTTGAGTTGATGCTTTGTAAGAAAGTTGTACAGGTCTTTCTCCACGTCGTTGGGGTGATGTTTTAACACATGTCCATTAACGATATGTGGGTCAGTGAACCCAACATCATGGATGTTTCTTATTTTGCATTCCCAAATCTTCATTCTGCATAATAGCGTACCAAACAATATAGTTAAGACAATATATATATATATAGTGCAGGCAATAATGAAGAACGAGATGAGGTAGAAATAAATCACTTACAGAACGTAGCAACTCAGCATAGATTTGTCGAGGGCGCGCAGATTGAACAGCTGGAACAATTCACTCATATGAATTTCTACAGAGTACCGTTTGGTGTGATGCTGTTCTGTAACATCCGCATAAACATATTCTTTGTCGGCCCATGATATGAATTGCTTGTACCAACGTAGCAGATTTCGCATTTGTTGTGGTAGACTATTTTCCTGCTCAGGCTCGACGAGAGGCCCCTTCCGCACATATTGGAATGCTATCTCACCTACAGGCGCATCCTCAAGGTCTAAGCAGGCACGAAGAGTCAAACCCATCTCGGACGCTTGTTGCATGGCACCCGCTACAGTCAATCCAAGTGCTGCCGCAGCTGCTATGATCTCGGGGTCCTCTTCCGGACCGGCTTTCACTATGAGCGGGGGGATCGATTGTTTCTTCTGCATCCCGAGCTGGTCAACTTGTTTCCCGCTTTTTTTACGACTTTCTTCCTCCTTCAACATTTTTGCTTGCTTACGAAGTTCATGTCCATAGTCGTCAGGCATATTCAGCTCGGCTTGGGACGGTGTCGTCAAAAAATCCTTAGCCCACTTCTTTTGCTTCTCAGTGAATACCCGCATTTGCCTTATTTTTTTCGATATTTCCTTGAAATGGTCCGATTGCTTTTGCCTCACAAATTCTGGCCAATCATCTTTCAGTTTCTCATGTTGTCCATTGAAATCCGGAGTCTTGCCCTTGTTGACATAGTCACGGGTTAAATTTTTCTTGAAGTTCCGGAATGCATCGGCCATCTTCTGAAGAGCGAACTCTTTAACTAGCCTCCTCCTCTGACGTCCACCCGGAACCTCGTTACCGAATTCATCGACTTTGTTGTATTCCGGAGGTAGAATGAAATGTTCCATAAGCTTTCTCCAGCAATCCTTTTTCGTTCTCTTGTCGACAAAACTGAAACCAAGACGTGCCTTCTTTGGCTCATTCCATTCCTGGACGGTGATCGAGACGTTGTCTCTAACAACGACTCCGCATTGGTTGACAAACTTTGAGGTGTGCTGTAGGGGCTTGCCGGTTTCACTGACAGACTCAATGGCATATGTTTCTCCTGTTCTCATCGCCTTGGATTTGCCACGATGCTTTGTCGTACTCGATCCGGATCCGGAGGGCTAAAAAAAGAAAGAGAGTCGCGCGCGTTAATACATATGTATTCACATTTCAGTAAGTTTGTATCACGAGAGGCTCTCAATGTATATAAATACCTCGCCGGAGGTGGTTGTTGCTACTTGCAATTGGAGATCGTCGGTTGTTGACGGTTGACCTCCGTCGACAATGTCCGTTCCTTCACCTTCTTAATCATCGTCACCGGCAAGGTTCAGATAAGAAGAGACTACATCATCCTCTTGTTGCTCATCTTCTGAGCCCGGCACATAAGGAATCTCGTTGTTGATGATGCCCATTAAATAACGTTCAGCCTCCGGATCCCTAAGCGGCTCGGTTCTGTCGTCCGCCATATGTCACTCCTGCATGTAGTAAAAATTCTTTAAGTGTAAAGGAATTAAAAAATAAGATTAAGGGGACATAGAGGAGGAGGAATTAAAAAATAAGATTTTTTAAGTAAAAAATCTTTTTTTCTTCTTCTTCCTTTCTTCTTCCTCTATCTTCTTCTTCCTTTCTTCTTCTTCCTTTTTCCTTTCTTCTTCTTTCTTTCTTCTTCTTCCTTTCTTCTTCTTTCTTTCTTCTTTCCTTTCTTCTTCTTTCCTTTCTTCTTCCTCTTTCTTCTTCTTCCTTTTTCTTTTTTCTTTCTTTCTTCTTCTTTCTTTCTTCTTCTTTCTTTCTTCTTCCTTTTTCTTTTTTCTTTCTTTCTTCTTCTTCCTTTTCTTCTTATTCCTTTCTATTCTTTCTTTCTTCTTCTTTCCTTTTTCATTTTTCTTTCTTTCTTCTTCTTCCTTTCTTCTTCCTTTCTTCTTCTTTATTTCTTTATTTGCTTTATTTGCTTTATTTCTTTATTTCTTTTTCTTTGCTTCTTTTTCTTTTTCTTTGCTTTATTTTTCTTTATTTTCTTTATTTCTTTATTTGCTTTATTTTCTTCTTCAATTTGCTTTATTTCTTTGCTTTATTTTTCTTTTTCTTTGTTTTTCTTCTTCTTTTTCTTTTTCTTCTGTGTCTTCTTCTTTAATTCCGGCGGCGGGTCTTCGTCGGCGCCGCTGCAGCAGCGCCCCAGGCCAAGAGGCAGCAAGACGGCGGGTCTGCCGCCGGCGACGAGAAGCTGCAGGCGTTCGGCAGAGGCAGAGGCGGCCAAGAACGAGGATGACCGCGCTGCGCAACGAGGATGACGGCGGGTCCGCGCACGGCGACGGCGAGGTGGGGATGCAGGGGGCCGGCAGAGGCAGCGGCAGCGAACAGGGCATGCAGCGACGGCGACGGCGAGGCGGGGCGTCGGCGTCGGGGCGGCGACGGCGAGGCGACGGCGAGGCGGGGCGACGACGGCGCCGACGACAGAGGGGGAAGGGAGGAGGAGGAGCTCACGGCGGCGTCGGCGTCGGGCGGCGCTTCGGCGTTGATCGAGAGAGAGAATGAGGAGAATGGGAGGCGAACTGCTAAGTGCTATATATGTAGTAGGACCTTTAGTCCCGGTTGGGGAGGCGGACCGGGACTAAAGGTACCCTTTAGTCCCGGTGCGCCTCCCCAACCGGGACTAAAGGTGTTTTCGTTCCCGCGCAGACCGACCCTTTAGTCCCGGTTGGGGAGGCGGACCGGGACTAAAGGGTGCCCTTTAGTCCCGGTCCGCCTCCCCAACCGGGACTAAAGGTCCGTGGTGGCATATTTTTAGTTTTAAAATCTTAAAAGTACAATTATATATCAAAAAAATCAGAAAAATAAAACTAATTCATTTTAAAATCTTAAAAATACAATTATATATCAAAAAAATCAGAAAAATAAAACTAATTCATTTTAAAATCTTAAAAATACAATTATATATCAAAAAAATCAGAAAAATAAAACTAATTCATTTTAAAATCTTAAAAATACAATTATATATCAAAAAAATCAGAAAAATAAAACTAATTCATTTTAAAATCTTAAAAATACAATTATATATCAAAAAAATCAGAAAAATAAAACTAATTCATTTTAAAATCTTAAAATCCCTTGAAGGTTTGACAAAAGGTTTGATACATCATTCAGTTCATCGACCAAATACAAAGTTTGGTACAATTATACATTATTACACATCAATTCTTCCCTTGGACGTCCCTGCTTGCTTACGATTGTGCCGTATCCATGGAGCATCCTCATCATTTAACTTAATGCTTGGGTCAGTGTTCACTTTGAAGGGCGGAATTTCACCAAACATATTATAATCTTCTGACATGTCTGTCTTGTCCTCCACTCCCACGATGTTTCTTTTCCCTGAAAGAACAATGTGGCGCTTTGGATCATCACATGATGTACTGATCGTTTTCTTATCTTTTCGTTTCCTCGGTTTGCTACTCATGTCCTTCAAATAAAAAACCTGAGCGACATCTTTGGCAAGGACGAATGGTTCGTCAAGGTAACCAAGATTGTTGAAATCCACCATTGTCATTCCGTATTGCTCGTCCACCTTTACCCCACCTCCTGTTAGCTTGAACCATTTGCACCGGAACAAAGGGACCTTAAAGGAGGGTCCATAGTCAAGTTCCCATATCTCCTCTATGTAACCATAATATGTGACCTTTTGCCCATTCTCGGTTACTGCATCAAAGCGGACACCACTGTTTTGGTTGGTGCTCTTTTTATCTTGGGCGATGGTGTAAAATGTATTCCCATTTATCTCGTACCCGTGAAAAGTCGTTATAGTCGAAGATGGTTTCTTGGCCAACATGTACAGCTGATCTCCAACATCATTGTCATTCATGAAATGTTTTCGCAACCAACTGCCGAAAGTCTCCATGTGGGCCTTTCTAATCCAGGATTCAGGCTTCCCCGGGTTGTCCGAGCGTAAAATATTCTTGTATTGCTCGAAGTACGGAGCCACCAAGCTGGAATTTTGCAGGACTGTGTGGTGTGCTTCAGTCATAGAATGACCGTCCATACATATCGTGGTATCCCTTCCGATCTTGCCTTTTCCACTTAGTCTCCCCTCGTGCCGCGATTGAGGAATACCAATCGGTTTAAGGTCAGGAACATAGTCAATACAGAACTCAATTACCTCCTCATTTCCATAGCCCTTGACGATGCTTCCTTCTGGCCTAGCACGGTTACGAACATATTTCTTTAATACTCCCATGAACCTCTCAAAGGGGAACATATTGTGTAGAAATACAGGACCGAGAATGGAAATCTCTTCGACTAGGTGGACCAGGAGGTGCGTCATAATATCGAAGAAGGATGGTGGGAACACCAACTCGAAACTGACAAGGCATTGGACCACATCGTTCTGTAACCGTGGTAGATCTTCTGGATTGATTACCTTCTAAGAGATTGCATTGAGGAATGCACATAGCTTCACAATGGCTACTCGAACATTTTCCGGTAGGAGCCCCCTCAAAGCAATCGGAAGCAATTGCGTCATAATCACGTGGCAGTCGTGAGACTTCAGGTTTTGGAACTTTTTCTCTGGCATGTTTATTATTCCCTTTATATTCGACGAGAAGCCAGACGGGACCTTCATATTGCTCAGGCATTCAAAAAAAATGACCTTCTCTTCTTTGGTAAGAGCGTAGCTGGCACGACCTTGAAACCATTCCTGATGCCGGTCATCTGGGTCTTTCAAAAGTTGCTGGTCCTGCCGTGCTTCCTTTGTATCATTTGTCTTCCCATACACGCCCAAGAAGCTTAGCAGGTTCACGCAAACATTCTTCGTAACATGCATCACGTCGATTGCAGAGCGGACCTCTAGGACTTTCCAATATTCTAGCTCCCAAAATATAGATTTCTTCTTCCACATGGGTGCGTGCCCGTCAACTCCCCGCGGAACTGATTGTCCGCCAGGACCCTTTCCAAAGATGACTTTCAAATCCTTGACCATATCAAATATCTCAGCACCAGTACGTTCCGCAGGCTTCGGCCGGTGATCTGCCTTCCCGTTGAAATGCTTGCCTTTCTTTCTTACGTTATGATATCGGGGAAGAAATCGACGATGACCCAGGTACACGTTCTTCTTACAATTAACCAAACGTACACTTTCAGTCTCATGTAAGCAGTGCGTGCATGCATTGTATCCCTTATTTGTCTGTCCCGAAAGGTTACTGAGAGCAGGCCAATCGTTGATGGTTACAAAAAGCAACGCTCGTAGATCAAATTCCTCTCCTTTGTGCTCATCTCAGACACGTACACCAGGTTTCGCCCACAACTGTAAAAGTTCTTCAACTAATGGCCTTAGGTACACATCGATGTCGTTACCGGGTTGCTTAGGGCCTTGGATGAGAATTGGCATCATAATGAACTTCCGCTTCATGCACAACCAAGGAGGAAGGTTGTAGATGCATAGAGTCACGGGCCAGGTGCTATGGCTGGAGCTCTGCTCGCCAAAAGGATTAATGCCATCAGTATTTAGACCAAATCTTAAGTTCCTTGCGTCAGCTGCAAAATCTTTGAAAACTCTGTCGATCTTTCTCCATTGCGTTCCATCAGCGGTGTGTCTCGACTGCCCGTCGGACTTACGGTCCTCTTTGTGCCATCGCAACAACTTGGCATTCTTTTTGTTCATGAACAGACGTTTCAACCGTGGTATTATAGGAGCATACCACATCACCTTGGCGGGAACCCTCTTCCTGGGTTTCTCGCCCTCAACATCGTCACCAGGGTCATCGCCTCTGATCTTATAACGCAATGCAGTGCATACAGGGCATTCATTCAAATTCTCGTATTCACCGCGGTAGAGGATGCAGTCATTAATGCATGCATGTATCTTCTGAACCTCTGAACCTAGAGGGCAGGCAACCTTCTTTGCTTCGTACGTACTGGCGGGCAACTCGTTATTCTTCGGCAACATATTCTTCAACATTTTCAGCAAATTTTCAAATGATGAGTCACCTACACCTTCCTGTGCCTTCCATTTTAGCAAATCCAGTGTGCAGCCCAGCTTTTTCAGACTATTATCGCATCCTGGATACAACGACTTTTTGTGATCCTCTAACATGCGATCCAAATTCTCCCTCTCCTTATCAGTTTCGCAGCGTCTCCGTGCATCAGCAATGGTCCGACCAAGATCATCAGCGGGCTCATCATGTGCCTCTTCTTCACCTTCACCTAACCCTTCCCCACCTTCAGCATCATCCTCCATGAAAGTATCACCGAAATGATCACGATAGTTGTCATCGATATCATCCCCTTCTTCATCGTCTTCCATTCTGACCCCTCTTTCTCCATGCTTGGTCCAACAATAATAGCTTGGCATGAAACCATGCATAAGCAGGTCCATGTGAACTCTTCTTGGCGAGGAGTAACCCTTATCATTCTTACAGACAGCACATGGACAGATAATAAAACCTTGCTGCCTGTTCGCATTTGCCACTACGAGGAAATCTTTCAAACCCGTAGTGAACTCGCCGGAGAGTCGGGAACCGTACATCCATTGCCGATTCATCTGCATTATTATTATATAAAGTATATAATTAACCATCATGCATTTGTTAAACTAAGTAGCTAGAAATAATACTAATTAAACAATGAACTACACACATGCGTATTTTATCAATGACACATGAAAGGTTCGAGTTGCTAACCGCGATCGCGGAGGAAAAATAAATGAGAAAGCTCAAGTGTGGCTTGTTTCAGGCTCTCGGGCATTTCATCAAACACCTTGTGTGCATAGGAGAAACCAAAAGCAAACCATCACCACCCCACCACCACCTTCTGAAAATTGTGAAGTGTGATGAGCTGAGTGAAGTGGAGTGAGCTGAGTATATATAGGGATGGGCCTTTAGTCGCGGTTGGCCAGGCCAACCGGGACTAAAGGCCTCCCGTCCGCCAGCTGGATGGGCCTTTAGTCCCGGTTGGCCTGGCCAACCGGGACTAAAGGCCTTCGGGGACCTTTAGTCCCGGTTGGCCTGGCCAACCGGGACTAAAGACCCTCCCGTCGGCCAGCTGTCGACCGAACGCGGGGGCCCAGGTAGTTGGTCGCGGGCCTTCTCCCGAACCGCGACTAAAGAGCCCTTTGGTCGCGGTTCGGTTCTGTTGGGGACTAATGGCGGCGTATGGAAGCCCCTTTTTCTACCAGTGAGCTACGGCCGCGCATCACCCAACCACAGGAGGCAGCATCTGTACCTGGTGCTCGACGACTGGAAGAAGGGCTTCAGCATCCACAAACTCGATCTGTACGGCAATGAGTCAGACGGCGGCGACTTAGCCCTGCGGCCTCCGGTCCACCGCCAATCAAGCGAACGATCTAATTGCTGGAGCTTCGCCGCACTTGGTAGAAGCATCATCGCCACTGGGAATCTCCGCTCCTCGGGGGAAGATTGTGTCACCCTCGCATATGACACCGAGACGGCAGGGCTGTCCATCGTCCATGATGTTCCAAAAACATTGTCTGGTCACTGGATCCATGCGGCTGCTGCTGGGAACAAGTTGTATAGAGGGTGCTTGGATCCAAGGGACTATTTTTAGTCTGACTAAAAATAGTCTCTTTTAGAGGCTAAAGTTCCAAGCACCCCTGACTAAAGAGAGGCTAGGACTAGTCTTAAGGCTAAAAAATTTTAGTCATAGAAAACCTACTAAAATGTGTATTAGCCCTCTCTCTCCTCATTTAATTCCTCTACTTTAACACATGCGAGTTCCGGATTGGATGGTTTGGAGGATAATGAATGCTCCATAACTTGATTTTAGTCTCTTTAGTATTTGGATCCAAGCATGGGTGAGGCTAGCAAGTTTTAGTCCCACTACTTTTAGTCATGGGACTAAAACGTATCCAAGCACCCTCATACTTTCGGAGTCAACTGCACGGGTAATTATTATGAAACGGACAACTGGAGGGATAACGAGGGCTGCTACAACGGATGCATGCATCGCTTCGAAGATTTACCTCCGCCAACGGACATCGAGGCGTACTGGTGGGGGAACAGAGACCACTGGTCTTGGAGTAACATACCATCAACACTGCCTTTCAACGTCTTCCAAATGCAGTCCATCACAGTGCACCCAGAGGGAGGAGGGCGCACGTTGTTTGTATCGGTGGAGGGGGGTGGAGACTCGGACACCTTGGGCGAGGAGGATGGCGAGGAGGACCCTTTAGTGCAGGACAACCCCTCCCGGATCTACTCCTATGACATCGAGAGCGGCAAGTGGAGGGGCCATGGCAAGTGGGGTCTACCCTTTTTTGGCCCAAGTCCTGTACAACAAGGAGCTTGATGCGTGGGTTGGGCTCCACAAGGTGCATGGATGCCCAGATGGCTACATCTGCTCCTGCGACGTGATCTCTCCCACAGAGAGCCACACACAACCGGCCTTGAAGGTATGCGCAAAAATGTTGTTCGATCCTCATGCGGCCCTGAGGCTATATACGGATAGGCGCATTCGGGCTAGTCTTGTGTACATGGGTGACAGTATCTACTGCCTCGTCGAGGTCGTGCCGCAAGAAAGATTTAAGAGGAGGTGCCGCACCAGCACTGGGAGCAAGTGCATGATCCGCTTGTCCACGTTCCGCCTCAAGTATGGCAAGAACGGTGAGCTCATAACCACCGCACATGGACCTAATCGCTCCTACCTCTTCTCCAAATACGATGAGCATTTTCAGGTGCAGGCATTCTGGATGTGACGGAGGCTATGGTAGCTAGCGCAAACCGGATGCATCAGGACGCATGGTTAAAATTAAGTTGAATACCCTGCAGATTGCTATAATATTTACGAGGTTGTTTGGTCGGTGCTTGTGAAATGTTTAAATTTCCCGAGCAATTACACATGCTATAGCTAGACACACTTTATGTTGGATTACACGAACTATAAGTTGGACTACGTGATTTTGTGGTGTCTCTGTCTCCTAGAAGATGTGAAACTTGCATCAGCTGTTTCAATATGTCAAGAAACTGTTATCTTGCAATTAATAAACATGTGGTTTAGTGGTTACATACAAAATAACCAGATGCTATGAAGAATAACGGTTTCCTTCTTTTTGCAAGTCATGAACAAATGAGGCAGGAGCAATGCAAATATAATAATCTCAAGATACACATGAAAATAGTTATATGTGGTAACGAAAGCTCTAAAAAGCACGAAAGCTTAGTTGAAAGAAAATTTTATATAACTGTGACTGCAGCTGTTTTTACACATGCGTGGGCGAAAGGAAAGGTACGTGCAGCAGCATCGATTTCACCCGATCGGAGGCAAGAGATTGAAACACTCGCTAGATAGAAAATCATGGCATCTGTATTGTAAGCAATAGAAATTAAAACTCTCTTTTCATTTCAACCAATGCACGCCTGCTTCATGTCTTCTACTCCTTTCGTTCCTAAATATAAGTCTATGTATAGATTCCACTATGGACTACGTACGAAGCAAACTGAGTGAATCTACGCTCTAAAATGCATCTACATACGTCTGTATGTGGTCCATAATGAAATCTCTACAAAGACTTATATTTAGGAACAGAGGGAATAGGTGGGAGATAAAACACTTTTCAGCATTAAGCTTCATCCAGGATGAAACGTGCAGTGTCCACACGCAAGGGGATATACTTTTTTTTTTGCGGAAAGCAAGGGGATATACTTGATAAAAGGAACCATAAGCACCCCATGCTTCTTTTGTGAACCCAGCACCCTATAGTTTGTATCTGGTTACAATGAGCTTACAAACTTGACTGACTTTTACAATCTGCAGTTGCTGCTCCGTTGAAGCGGGCACATGTGCACAGTGAGAAATTGTGAATTCTCTCGTCCAGTTCTGCTATTTTGTTTTCAAATTACTGCAAAAGAAAAACATGTAAAAATCTTAGTATAAATCAAATTAAATGCAAACACTGTTTATTATTTTACTCATCTATTCATTGGAATGTACGAAAAATAATTAAACTTTTGCAAGTCGGTTTAGTAATGGTAACAACTAAAAGTGTCAGCCACCGCCCACCGACCCCAAAACAATGAGCCGATGATGGCTAGGAGGTGGCCGCCAACACTAGCCTTTGAAACCTAGCTTCTGACTCCTCGTCGTAGTTGCGGTCAGCTATGGTCAGCGAGTGGCATTTCAAAGTTTTCCATTTCAAAGAAAAACCGGCTTAATCGGCGGCAAAAATCTATTGAAGGTGCTCTCACGCACCTATTAGATCCACAAGATCAATTCATGGCATGCCATCAACCTCCTCCAGGGCCGGTCCTAAGAATTTGGAGGCCCGGGGCGAAATTATGTCTGTGGGGCCCTTTGTATAACCATAGTAGCATTAATACTAATCTATGTCTATATGAAATGTAACAAATAAACATTTAAAATGCATTCGAATCAATTTTCATATCAAATAATTTGTATGTATTACCTTTAAAAAAATCTTCTCACATTCCTTGGTGCAAAATCACTTAGAATGTGGTGGTTGTCAACCCGATCCAGCAATTCCTTCTCAATTCTTTTCATCCATGGCAACTCTCGTGGGCTCGAGGTCTGAGTTAATCGAAGCACTAGTATTACCCTTGAAAAAATTGCAAATCACTCCTTTGTGATTGTATCAAGTCAACCTCATGTTTCCTTTTTCTTGTTTCATTAACACATGCATACTTTTTGGATGACAGGATAACACAGGGAACTGAAATAATAAAAAATTGCACCAGAAGTTAAAATGTGCTATGCATCTTGTATGAGAAGATAAATTATTTAGTTAGCAACAATGTTGATTCCTGCTAATTATTGGAGGTAAATTATATATGTGAAATAATGAATAGTAATATGATTGTTAGAGTCCCAATTTCCCAAT
Source organism: Aegilops umbellulata (assembly GCA_032464435.1). Lineage (NCBI taxonomy): Eukaryota > Viridiplantae > Streptophyta > Magnoliopsida > Poales > Poaceae > Aegilops > Aegilops umbellulata. The sequence continues at coordinate 508,466,194 of CP136059.1, forward strand.
ACCTCACACAGATCACACGCTTTTACTCATCCAGATCTAGGGCATAAAAATTTATACCTGGAAATTGATCTGATCGGTGTTGGTGATCGGACACTCGACTATGCCACGATGTGGACTTCCGGCGGGATCTGGGAGCTGATCGTGCGTTCCTAGCATCTGGAGAGTGGAGACCGGAGGCGCTCGGCGATGTAAATTGTGAGGGATTGGGCGTGTCTCCATCGTGCGTGGCTGCGTACAGCACCTGGAGAACTGTGTGCCGGCTACAGATGCACTTGCGATGGGGAGTTTGGAAACCAAGGGAACAGGGAACAGGAAATTAAGAGATAAGAGAAGGATGTTCCTACAAGCCTCCTCAGAGCTTTGGAAGATCTGACCGTCCATCTCGATTCCTTGATGCGTTTCCAGCCGTCGGATCGATAGCTGAGAGGAGCTGGGCCATCGGATCTAGGATAGACACTATAGAAATGAATAGTTACTGCCTCCAACTGCCTCCACGCGCTGCCGCTTACTCCGTTTGTTCGACCGGGCGTCGCTGACATGTGGGGTCACCCGCATGCGGGCCGTGTTTGTCAGCGGCTGTGCCTAGGGATGCATCCGGTGTACGCGCTTTGCTGTCAAAATATCATGCCACCGCCAGTTATTTCGCCACCCCGCCGAGGGCATTTGCGGGAATTCGCGTGCGAAACCGTGCGTGGCGTCGTGTGGGTGGTTGCATTTGGCATAGGAGTGAGGAGGGCCACCGATTGGGTGAGAACCCTAGCCCATTCCCCCCGCCGCGCCCCTCTCCCCTTCTCTACCACAGCCGCCGCCGCCGCCAGCGCGGGCCGCGGACACGACGAGGAGGCGCATCACCGCGCGCCGCTTGGCCAAGGTCTTCTCCCGCATGCGCCACCTCCTCGCCAAGCCCTTCCCCTACGCGCGGCCCTCGCCGACTCACTCTTCCTCCCCTACGACCTCGTCACTTGTCTTGCTGTGCTTCTTCCACGGCGACTTGCTTTTCAGTAAGATGGACCGACCGAGCGATCGACCTTGTTGATGGTTTGCGGGCACCCGCGGTGTCCGTTGAGAGTACAGCCGGACCTTTGTGGTGAGGCCCAAGGGGAGGCACCTGGCCACCATTGTGTGGCTCCACGGCATAGGCGACAACGGAAACAGGTTCCATCCTATACTTAGCGGATGCATACATACATACATACTCCATGTTGCACTGCACTTCTCTGTTTTGTTTGTTTTTGTCTTCTGTTTTGTTTGTTTTTGTCTTGGTTTTGAATTGATTTTCTTCCGAGAGGCACGAGTGACATGTGATCTTCCAAGCTCAGCTGCAAATCAACCACTAGCTCCTGTCCTCAGTAGGAACATATGCTAGCTAGACAGGAGTACGTACTAGAGATACAAGCACAGGCTTGAGCCACTTCTTGTCTAAATGCATGCGACCTACTGTACTAGCTAGTTAGACACACGACACCACGGAAGTGTGAAGGCACGTATGCATGGCATAGGGTCGACCCATTTTGTCATATGCCACAACCAGAACCAGTACACACTGATTATTCCTTGCTCACTTCTCACTTGTCTCTTATACCCCACCGCTTTTCTTTTCTGATGGAGTACTTGTACACACGCGTCATTCAGTCAGTTGAATATATGCAAGTGCATGTTTTGCAAGAGGAACGTGAACTAAAACTTTATATATATCTACACAAGTTGATGACTAGCTGCAATACTTTTTATCTCATTCATTTTTAATTAATTAATTTATGGAGACCTAATTTGTTCCTTTTCCACGGCTTCGTCTTGTGCAGTTGGTCCCAGGTCCTGGGCAATCTCCCGTTGGATAATGTAAGTTGAACACCCATCTACAATCCTATTCCTAATTCCTCCTCTTCCCCTTAGCACATCAATAGTATATGTATAGCTAATTCTTGTTATCTTCGGATTAATTAATTAATGAAGATTATCTGAACCCTCAAGCTCAGTTATCCTCTTCAGAATAACTACTGTTTTTAAGTTTAACAGCCTCGTGCATCTCCGTGCAGGTCTTCTGTGGATTCCCATGTACTGCATGTAAGCCTCTCAGCCTAATTAATTACATATGGGATATGGCTTGGCTTGGCTGCAGCTTTGATTTTCCCCCCAGTTTTTATAGGCTGTTTCTGGGACAGAAATGACCATCTTTGCATCGCATTGCATACTGAAATGAAACAGGGTTCGATGTGGAGGAGACTTCGGTTGACGGCCCCGACGACGTCCAAGGGCTGGACGCATCCGCCGCACACATAGCAAACCTGCTATCGTCCGAGCCCTCTGATGGTAACCTGATTTTTTCTACATGTACCACATTCATTTAGCGAATAAAAATTATGTACTAATGCTAATAGCGCACGATCTCCAGTGAGGCTTGGGATAGGCGGTCTCAGCATGGGAGCCGCCACTGCGCTCCACTCTGCCGCATGTTAGGCTGGTCACAATGGGTAGGAACATAAGGTAGTAACATACACACTTATCTAGACTATGTTACTACCTCAACAGTGGGTAGGAACATATAGGTAGTGTCATGCAACGATGCATTTATTAGCTTATAGACTCATTGTTTCTTGAAGTGTGTGATGTTCCGATAACTTAGCTAGTTACCACAAGCACCTCACTCTTCATTAAATATGTGCCACATAAGCAACGTTGTATTGAAATATGTGATGTTACTCCTAAGTTCCACCCCATTGTGACCAGCCTTATGCTCATGGAAGGTTCTCAAACGGTGTTGCGTACCCTATTATCCTCAGCGCTATCATTGGGTTGAGCGGCTGGCTTCCCTGCTCCAGGTCTGATACTGATATTTTTGACGAAAAAACAGTCATGTTATTGATACAGTATATTGGTAGTATCTGTTAAGCTCATATTCGAATATTGTTTAGGACCCTGAGGACCAAGATTGAGAGCGCACAGACTGCTTTCAGGAGGGCTGCTGCCTTGCCGATAATGCTTGGCCATGGAAGAGGTTAGCCATGTGCTGAATTAATCTCTTCTGAATTGTGAAATTTACTACTACTAAAAATAATGGTTAATTTCCTTCTTTGTGTTCCTGCAGGGGACGAGGTAGTCACGTACAGGAACGGTGAGAGGTCAGCCGAGTTTTTGCGGAACTCGGGCTTTTCTTACCTGAATTTGAAAGCCTACAACGGGTACTACAGATGGACATGCACAATTTTCCCACTTCGTATTTTTCTTCTGAAATTTAGTAGTACTGATATCATGTCATTTGTGCACACTGGGCCATCACACCATCCCTGAGGAAACGGACGATGTCTCCAAGTGGCTCAGGGCAAGGCTCGGGCTTGATCGCTCTTGGGCTAAGTGGAGAAGCTTGGGCCTTGGTGTCTGACACATGACATGAGAGAAAAGTATTGACACTATAGAGGAGGAGAAGGTTGATATATATAGGTTAATCATATAGGCTATTTGGAAGATAATAAACTACACTGAGCAAATCTCAAACTAGGAGAGCTGTATGTATCAGCATCACAATACTCAAGTGAAGTATGGTTTTAAGTTGATCATCAGCTTCATCAAGATCAAATTCCACCGAGTTTGTTGATCTGGCTACCATGGTGGAGAAGATCACAAGTGTCAGTTTTTGAAGGGCCCTGCTCTAGTAGGGAGTTTGCGTCATTGCTCAGCGATGCATCGGCCTGCGGCGCCAACCCCTGATGTGCTTGGAGATCAATATTGTGCTGAAAGTCTGAATAGAAGATGATGTCCTCGAGGCCGCCGTCACTACACAAAGGAACACATGATTAGAATGCTAACACATCCTATTTATCGTAAACTATCACTTGCATGTTGTTCCAATGAAGACCGTGGAGCAGGTGTAAACACATCACAAAGAAGACTATCACGACAAACTGTTCTTTTAAGAAAGGGGACGTTCATAAAAGTTTGTCGCGGCAAAGTCTGGTAAACTGGATCATAATTTGGCATCAATTGGGATTTTTGTTGGTAACAATAGCCCATCTTCATTGCTCCTCCTCTTCATATTATTGCCATAACTTACCAATTTGATTTTTTTTCTTTTGAGATTTCACTCCGCTCGGCATAGCAGTAGCGCAGGAGTAGATGGCATTTGACAAGGATGTTGAAAATAGAACTCACCCCAGGGCTTGAGTTGGTGGACCAAGATCAACATCCATGTGACTCAATTCGCTGGGGATGTGGATATCATCCATGATGCTTGTCTCTGTCAACTGAGAAGCCATGTCGTCGTTGATGATTGCGGACGATCCATTCGAACGGGCAAGTGTTTCACCGGAGCCGCCAGATGTTCCTTCAGGACTGTCACTATGTGCTTGTTGAGCCGCTGGCAATTGATCATGCAAGAACACGACTGAGCATAAATGTATAAATGCTATAAATAAAGGGATAAGTATATTTTTCGTCCTCGAACTCTTCCGAGAGTTTAGAAATCGTCCCTCAACTCTAAACCAGAGAGTTTTCGTCCCTCAACTATCAAAACCGGATAGTTTTCGTCCCTCGTGCCGCTTCCGGCGGTTTTAGTCCGGGATGAACAGTAAATCAGTGAACAATAAAATCGAAAAAATAGCAAAAAAAATCTGAAATTTTACAGCATCGAAGATAATCTGGTGCGCAAGACCCGTGCAAAATTTCGTGGTGTTTCGACATTCGAGCAGCTCGTGGCAAACAAAAAACTGTAAATATGTACGTCAGTGAACAGTAAAATAAAGAAATAGCAAAAAAAAAAACATGAAAGATTTTGGCATCAAAGATGCACAGGTATGCAAGATGCATGCAAAATTTTGTGATCAAATGACATACAAGGAGCTCTAGCCAAAAAAAAAAATAGCGCATTTTTTTTAAAAATAAATCTGAGCCAAATTTTGTTTCTTTTTGTCACGAGTTCGTACAATACCCAAACATCACGAAAATTTGCACGCACGCTGGGCACCCAAGCCTCTTTTATGCCCAAAAAATTCATACCGCTTTGAATTTTTTTGCTATTTATTTTGAATTTACTGTTCACTGACGTACAAATCTGTAGTTTTTTGTTTGCCACGAGCTGCTCGAATATCAAAACACCACAAAATTTTGCACGTGTCTTGCGCACCAAAGTATCTTCGATGCTCTAAAAATTCAGATTTTTTTTATTTTTGTTGCTATTTTTTTCGATTTTACTGTTCACCCCGAACTAAAACCGCGTGAAGCGGCACGAGGGACGAAAACTATTTGGTTTTGATAGTTGAGGGACAAAAATTCTCTGATTTAGAGTTGAGGGACGATTTCTAAACTCTGGGAAGAGTTCGAGGACGGAAAATATACTTATCCCATAAATAAAATAAATGAAAGTAGAAAGAATAGATGTGTGGCGATCGATGCACTCACCGCCTTTCACTCCGAAGGTGTTGCCGCACCCTGTGCACTGGCACTTGTCGCTGCACCCGACGCCGTGCTTTGATTCGAGACAGCCACAAATCGAGCATGAGATCGAGCACCGGCAGCACATGAAGTCATGCAAGGCAAAACAAATAGAAGCAGAGGAGACGTGAGCATGTACGTACCTTGAAGCACTCGCAGTAGAGCTTCTTGCATTCAGAATTGCGGCAGTTGCATCCCTTGACGTGCACCCCTGCTGCTTGCTGCTGCTGCTGTTGCAGCCCAGGCCCATCGCCGGCGCTGATCTTGGGCTTGAAGGCGTCGGGCTTCTTTTTCATGATGCACTCTGCGCGCTCATCCACCTCGTCGGAGTTGTCCTCTGTGTTGCGGCAGCCCTGGCAGGAGCACCCCTCGTCGCAGAACATCCAGGCCTCGAAGCAATGGCAGTAGCTGCGTGCATGTGAATGCGGTTTCGGTGAGGAGGACCGTAAGAGCACGTCGGCGGCGTCGCCGGTGGCTTACTTACCGCTGGAGGCACTGGGTCTTCTCGCAGGTGCAGTGCGGCAAATCGTCCATGGCGGCCAAGGAAGAAGGGTCAGAGGGGAGAAGACGGGGTAGGAGGCCGATCTGTTCGAGTCTGATGCACGGAGTCTCCGAGGAACAAAGATGTCCTATTATACAGTACACCTGCGAGAAGACACAGAGTCCATGCAATTCTAGTCAAGTTGATGCGTAACGATCCCGTCGAGAGAAAGAAAGATCCTGGCAGCCGCCGCGGAGAAAAAAAAACATGCTGAGATCATGCGTACGGAGTACTAGAATTGGAAATTGGATTACGAGCCGTGTATCACATTCTAACCCTATTAATTGGATTAGAACCACGCACGAGCTTAACTGAGGAGTAATACTATACCAGTAGGGATTGCGTTTGATTTGGCATGAAAACACCAAAAGAATCAGCGAGGAAGATTGTATAAACATATAACGTAATGCAGTGTTCATCGCCCATCGATTTTGATTAAAAGCTTATGACTTACTGCTTAATTGAGATATATTTGGGGATGACTGGACGACGTTTTGCAGTAGCAAAGCCGGCGGCGGCGGCGGTCAGATGCACGGTGGATCGTGATCGATCTCGTCGCCGAAGGAGTCAAGGCGGCGCCTCGCTATTCTCGCTCCCCAAATCGTAGCGAGGAGTCCGGGTTGTTTCCTTTATCTGATTTTTTTTTTTGAGGGGCCTTTATCTGATTTCTACAAAGCCTTTCTACAAACAGGCCCAAACGCAGGTTCTGCTGCCTTTTTTTTTGGAACGACCGGCCACAGTTTTTTCTCCGGATCGTGAACCAGGCAGCGGCAACGCAGCCGGCAGGCGACGAACCGGGACAATTTTACCGACTTTCTCTTCGTTCGGGGCCCCTCGATTTTGGGGGCCTGTGCGATCGCACTGCTCGCACACCCTTGTCAACGGGCCTGGCAAGATTGTTGCCGCCAGAAAGGTAAATTCAAAGGACGATGTTGCCACACTCGTGTACGACACTGAGACGGCGGGGCTGTCCATCGTCCCTCACCGCATCCTCTCCAACCTCCGTCGCCAAGATTGCCGTTCAGCGGCTCAGCTGGGCCCACTAGTAGAAAAGGGGGCAATGGTCCAGGGTTGGTTAGCCCATTAGTCCCGGTTCAATCTAGAACCGGGACCAATGGGGGCATTGGACCCGGTTCGTGAGCCCAGGGGGCCGGCCGGGCCACGTGGGCCATTGGTCCCGGTTCGTCTGGACCTTTTGGTCCCGGTTGGTGGGACGAACCGGGACCAATGGGCCTGGCTCCTGGCCCACCACCATTGGTCCCGGTTGGTGGCATGAACCGGGACCAAAGGTGTCCATTTAGTCCCGGTTCATGGCACGAACCGGGACCAGTGGTGCAGCCTATATATACCCCTCGTGCCGGAGCAGAGCACTCAGTGCTCTGTTTTTCTGGGCCGGCGAGAGGAGGGGCTTTAGGTGCTCCAGCTCACCTCCTATGCACATGAGGTGTTCGATGAAATGCCCGAGCCACACTAGTTAAGCTTTCTCCTCTCGAAGCTCGACCTCAAAGCTCCATTTTCCTCGAGATTTGTCTAGATTTAGCGGTGTGTCACGCCGCACCCCTATCTTCACCGCCGTCGATCACCCGCGCCGATCTCATCACCGACACCACCGTGGTGAGCCTCTTGCTCTTATCTTCTTTCTGAAAGGAAAAATATTCTTATTTGTATGTTTAGATAGATACTTGTATCATTTTCTTACTTTTATTATTGCATCTTATATAGTGCGATGGTTTTGGTATCCGCCCCCGTCGGCCCTCGTCCTGTCTATGATTCAGATGTGGTATATATACTAATCTTTATAACTATTGGTTCATTTATTGTTTATGATAATTATGCGGACCAACGTGACATAGATTTTATTTATCTAGGATGTATGTGAACCGGAAATTCCAACCGACCCTATTGTCGAGAGGTTAAATTTAGTTGAAGAAAACAATTTCTTGAAGGAAAAAATAAAAAAAATTGAGGAGGAGAAGATGATATTGGAGTTGCATGTTGCGGATGTCGTCGATGATCACAAGATCAAGATGGATGCAATGCGCTTGAAGATTAGAAAGATTAGAAAATATGCCATTCATACCGAGGCTTGGTATCATTATGCCGTTGGATTAATTGTTACCTTGGTTGCGATTATGATCGCCTTTGTTTTAATTAATGTATGGTTTAATTAATTAGATGCTCTGGAGAGCTATATGTTGTTAGATGAAAACTATGTATGTACTTTGCTTTTAATGCATGTGATGATGAACTTTTATTAATTTGGACACTTAATTATATATAATGCACGCAGATGAACCGGCAATGGATGTACGGTGGCAGACACACCTCCGAGTACATTAAGGGCGTGCATGAGTTTCTCGATGCGGCTCAGGCAAACAAGCAGAATGGTTTTATGTGTTGTCCATGCCCTGATTGTGGGAATACGAAGTCTTACTCTGACCGGAAAATCCTTCACACCCACCTGTTCTACAAGGGTTTCATGCCACACTATAATGTTTGGACGAGGCACGGAGAAATAGGGGTTATGATGGAAGACGACGAAGAAGAAGAGTACGATGACAACTACGTGCCCCCTGAATACCGTGATGCTGCAACGGGGGGAGCTGGTGAAGATCAAGAGGAACCAGACGATGTGCCCAATGATGCTGCAACGGGTGAAGGTGCTGAAGATCAAGAGGAACCAGACGATGTGCACGATGATGGTGATCTCCATCGTGTCATTGTCGATGAAAGGACGCAATGCGAAAGTCAAAAGGAGAAGCTGAAGTTCGATCGCATGTTAGAGGATCACAAAAAAGGGTTGTACCCCAATTGCGAAGATGGCAACGCAAAGCTCGGTACCGTACTGAAATTGCTGCAGTGGAAGGCAGAGAATGCTGTGCCTGACAAAGGATTTGAGAAGCTACTAAAAATATTGAAGAAGAAGCTTCCAAAGGATAACGAATTGCCCGACAGTACATACGCAGCAAAGAAGGTCGTATGCCCTCTAGGATTGGAGGTGGAGAAGATACATGCATGCCCTAATGACTGCATCCTATACCGCGGTGCATACAAGGATCTGAACGCATGCCCGGTATGCGGTGCATTGCGGTATAAGATCAGACGAGATGACCCTGGTGATGTTCACGGCGATCCCCGCAGGAAGAGGGTTCCTGCGAAGGTGATGTGGTATGCTCCTATAATACCACGGTTGAAACATCTGTTCAGAAACGGAGAGCATACCAAGTCGATGCGATGGCACAGTGAGGACCGTAAGAAAGACGGGAAGTTGAGAGCACCCGCTGACGGGTCGCAGTGGAGAAAAATCGTGAGAAAGTACTGGGATGAGTTTGCAAAGGACCCAAGGAACGTATGGTTTGCTTTAAGCGCGGATGGCATTAATCCTTTCGGGGAGCAGAGCAGCAATCACAGCACCTGGCCGGTCACTCTATGTATGTATAACCTTCCTCCTTGGATGTGCATGAAGCGGAAGTTAATTATGATGCCAATTCTCATCCAAGGCCCTAAGCAACCCGGCAACGACATTGATGTGTACCTAAGGCCATTAGTTGAAGAACTTTTACAGCTGTGGAATGGAAATGGTGTACGTACGTGGGATGAGCACGGACAGGAGGAATTTAACCTAAAGGCGTTGCTGTTCGTGACCATCAACGATTGGCCCGCTCTCAGTAACCTTTCAGGACAGACAAACAAAGGATACCACGCATGCACACACTGTTTACATGACATTGAAAGTATATACCTGGACAAATGCAGGAAGAATGTGTACCTGGGCCATCGTCGATTTCTTCCGACCAACCATCAATGTCGAAAGAAAGGCAAGCATTTCAAAGGCGAGGCAGATCACCGGAAGAAGCCCGCCATGCGTACCGGTGGTCACGTACTTGCTATGGTCAATGATTTACACGTAATCTTTGGAAAGGGTGCCGGCGCACTAGCTGTTCCGAATGACGCTGAGGGACACGCACCCATGTGGAAGAAGAAATCTATATTTTGGGACCTACCCTACTGGAAAGACCTAGAGGTCCGCTCTTCAATCGACGTGATGCACGTGACGAAGAACCTTTGCGTGAACCTGCTAGGCTTCTTGGGCGTTTCAGGAAAGACAAAAGATACACCCGAGGCACGGGAGGACCTCCAACGTTTGCACCAAAAAGACGGCATGCCTCCGAAGCAGTATGAAGGTCCTGCCAGCTACGCTCTTACGAAAGATGAGAAAGAAATCTTTTTTGAATGCCTGCTCAGTATGAAGGTCCCGACTGGCTTCTCGTCGAATATAAAGGGAATAATAAATATTCCAGAGAAAAAGTTCCAGAACCTAAAGTCTCATGACTGCCACGTGATTATGACGCAACTGCTTCCGGTTGCATTGAGGGGGCTTCTACCGGAAAACGTCCGATTAGCCATTGTGAAGCTATGTGCATTTCTCAATGCAATCTCTCAGAAGGTGATCGGTCCAGAAATGGTACCAAGGCTAAGGAGTGATGTGGCGCAATGTCTTGTCAGTTTCGAGCTGGTGTTCCCACCATCCTTCTTCAATATCATGACGCACCGCACCTTATAAATAGGTGCGCCTCCCTCTCAACTAGCGAGGTGGGACTAAACATTTGTGTTCGGGGCAGCACACGCCTTTGGTCCCGGTTGGTGGGACGAACCAGGACCAAAGGTGGCATTGGTCCCGGTTCATAGAACCAACCGGGACCAGTGCCCCCTCTTTAGTCCCGGTTGGTGCCACCAACCGGGACCAAAGGCCGCCGCTTCCCGCCCTTTGGGCTGCTGAAAAGAGGCCTTTGGTCCCGGTTCGTGGCTCCAACCGGGACTAAAGGGGTGCATTAGTCCCGGTTTGTGCCACGAACCGGGACCAATGCTCTTGCTATATATACAGGACTTGTGAAAATTTGACGAACACATCGCCAGTTGCCCCGACGCCGCCCGCCGCCCAGACGCCGTCCGCGCGCCCCCGTCGTCGCCCCTGCCCCGCTGCCGCCAGGCGCTGCCCCGACGCCGCCCGCCGCCCGCCCCCGCCAACGCCGTCGCCGTCGTTGTCGACCGCGCCCGTCGTCGTCGTCGTCGCCGTCGCCCCCGAGCGCGCCTGGTTGCGCCCCTGCCCCACGACCCGCCCCCCACTGTCGCCGTCGTCGCCGGCCACGCCCCTGCCCCGACGCCGCCCGCCGCCCGCCCCCGCCAACGCTGTCGCCGTCGTTGTCGACCGCGCCCGTCGTCGTCGTCGCCGTCGCCCCCGAGCGCGCCCGGTCGCGCCCCTGCCCCACGACCCGCCCCCCACTGTCGCCGTCGTCGCCGGCCACGCCCCTGCCCCGGCCCATCGTGGTCGTCGCCGTCGCCCTCGCCGGCCGCCCCCGTTGTGAGCCGCCGCCGTCGAGGCTCTGTGTTCATATGTTTTTTCATATATGTATTAATTTTTTTGTTTATAGCTGTATGATGAATGGATGTGACTATATATGTATGTATGAATATAATGTTCATAGCATTTTTTTGTTTATATATGTTTTTTCATATATGTATTAATTTTTTATTTAGGTTGTTAGTAGATATCGATTTTAGGTTAGTGCATTTTATCACTGATTTTGGGTTAGTTGATCGATTTAGTGCATTTTATGTTTGTTGCATTTTAGGTTAGTGCATTTTATGTTAGTGGAGAGGAAAAAGTAAAATAAGGAAAAGGAAAATAAGTAGAAAAGCAGGAAGAAGGAGGAATAGAGGAGCTTCTTCTCCTCTGTTCTTTCTTCTCCTCTTTTTTTTCTTCTTCTTCCTCTTTTTTTATCGGGAACGAGGGTCGTCGAACATGACAGGAAGAAGAGGATAAAAAAAGAAGAGGAAGAAGAAGAAAAAAAAGAGGAGAAGAAAGAATAGAGGAGTTCTTTCTTCTCCTCTTTTTTTCTTCTTCTTCCTCTTTTTTTATCATGAACAAGGGTCGCCGAGCGGTAGAGAGGAAACCCTAATTAAATTGCAAGTATCGTCGGTGTGAGATACACGTGGCCATCGGTGTCGGACACTACATCCACGTCCCACAAGTGACGCGGGCTTCGACGCCCACGTCACTTGTGGGACGTGGATGTAGTGTCCGACACCGACGGCCACTTGTATCTCACACCCACGATACCTGCTTTTTAGGGTTTCCTCTACCGTTCGGCGACCCTCGACGACCCTCATTTCCGATAAAAAAAGAAGAGGAAGAAGAAGAAAAAAAGAGGAGAAGAAAGAATAGAGGAGTTCTTCTCCTCTATTCTTTCTTCTCCTCTTTTTTTTTCTTCTCCTCTTTTTTTCTTCTCCTTTTTTTTCTTCTTCTTCCTCTTTTTTTATCGTGAACGAGGGTCGCCGAGCGGTAGAGAAAACCCTAATTAAATAGCAAGTATCGTCGGTGCGAGATACATGTGGCCGTCGGTGTCGGACACTACATCCACGTCCCACAAGTGACGCGGGCTTCGACGCCCACGTCACTTGTGGGACGTGGATGTAGTGTCCGACACCGACGGCCACTTGTATCTCACACCCACGATACTTGCTATTTAGGGTTTCCTCTACCGTTCGGCGACCCTCGACGACCCTCGTTTCTGATATATATGATTCCTTACTATGATTAGCTAGCTAGCTAGTTCCACGTTTGCCACTAATATATCCATTTGTCATGTTTGAATAATAATTGCCATGTTGTAAATATTTGTAGAAACTATGGACACTATCGCCCGAGACGAAGCAAGAGAAGCGATGTTGAGGGACATAATCGCAGAAGGAAGTGATGCCGTCTCGTTGTATCTCAACGACACCGATGGTAGTCTGGAAGGAGAGGGTGAAGAAGCTGGCTCTGGTGACCTAATGCCGGTGCAAGAAGAAGAAGAACGTGAGGACGGCTCCGGTGACCGAAACGAGTCCGGTGACCGAACCGAGTCCGGCCAGGTATATATATTAGTTGATCCTGTGCTGACTAGCTAATTGATGCATTCATTGTTTTGGTATGTACACATTTTAATTGAGTCTTTGTTCTTTTTTCTAGCCCTCCGGATCGAGCACAACTGAGGTAAAGAGACGAGGCCCGAAGAGAAAGTTGAGGTCGGATGAAAGGTTTGAGATCATAGCAATCGCGCCCGACGGCCAACCTACTGAACCCATCCGAACAAAGAAGGCATTCGTTGCTCAGTGCGGGGTTCTGGTTAGGGACAAGATCCCGATCAGCATCCAGCAATGGTATAAGCCTAAGAACGAAGACCCTGAGGTGTCTTATGTCAATGATCTGCAGAAAAATGATCTTTGGACTGAGCTGAAGTCAAATTTCACCCTACCGCCAGAGGATGATCCGGAGAAGCCAGTTAAAGAGCAATTAATCAAGTCTTTTGCTCTTAAGAGGATGGCAGACCTATTCAGGAGGTGTAAGAAAGACCTGAATAGGTTTGTCGAGAAAAAAGAGACACCAGAATTCAAGGGCATATATGAGAAGGTCAGAGATGACTGGCCTGCATTTCTGGCGCACATGACATCGGAAAAGAGTAAGAAGATATCGGAGACAAACAAGAAAAATGCTGCGAAGAAGAAGCATCACCATCACACGGGGTCAGGTGGCTACCTGGTAGCCCGGCGTAAGTGGGCCAAGGCTGAGAATGATCTGGTTGAAAAAGGGATCGAACCAGAGACAATGAGCTGGCCAGACCGTTGCCGGACTTGGTTCTTCGGGGCTGGCGGAACCTTGGACCCTGTAACAGGGAAGTGCATTTGGACGGACGAGCAACGTGACATTCCCTTGAAGAACCTTCGGTACTATATCAAAGCAGCGCAGGAAGGGACGTTCCTTCCAGACAGAGAGAACGACGAGCTCACAAAGGCCCTCGGGAATCCTGAGCACCCTGGACGGACACGAGGCACCCCAGGCTCCATTCCGTGGAAGGTTGGGTTTCCGGACGCAGGCGGTTACAAAAGCCAGGAGAGGAGGAAGCAAGTGCAATAGTCCGAACTACAGGCGCTTAAAGCAAGGGTACTCGGGATAGAGGAACGAGAAGCAAATCGCAGCAACCGACCTGCCGAAGCTTCCCCTGAAGCTACCCCGCCATCTCAGCGGAGAAGCAGCGTGGCTTCCACCGAGCTGCTTCAGCCGGAGCTTGTCTTGACGGCTCCTGCCAGCTATCCCGTGGATGCTATCACGGAGGCTCAAATTTGCCACCTTATGACGCAATGGATGAATTTGAAGGTCAAGGCGGCTGTTGGCTCTGTTTTTCCTAATGAACCCGGCGCAACGTTTCACTGCCGGCCGGTTCCAGAAGGATATGCTAAGGTGATGGTGGATGAAATAACGGAGGACTTGAGGACCTCTCGCTTGACCACCCTACCGGAGAAGGGGAGACTCGGCTGGGTTCTGCTCTGAAGACTCCATGCCTATGGCGGAAGGAGCTCATCAACCTTCGGAACTGGACGCCTCCGCCTCCTCCTCCTCCTCCTCCGGTGAGTCAGGGCACTCCGCCTCCTCCACCGGCTCCTCCTCCGGCGAGTGACGACCAGGGCCCTCGGCCGGCTCCTTCTCCGGCGCGTGGCGGCACTCCGCCTCCTCCGCCTGCGCCGGCGCGTCCGAGCAGCCAGCCTCCTCCTTCTCCGCCTCGTCAGCAAGGGCGGAAGAGACCCGCCGCCGCATCGGCAGCAGCTCCGGCGCGTCGTAGTCCTTCTCCTCCGCCTCGTAAGGAAGTCAAGAAGACTGCCGCTCCGTCTGCTCTGCCGGCGTCTAGCAGTACAGCCAGAGGCGGGAGCAAATATAGATTCGGTCCTTCTTTCAAGACTCCAGAGAAGTTACCATACGAGAGGACCCCGGAGGAGAACGCGAGGATCGCGCAAACCGAGGTGGATGACTGGTTTGAAGGGTTGAAAGCAAAGAGAAATCCACCTCCGAAGGAGAAGCTAGATCGGGTGAAAGTGAAGCGCACTCTGGCTGCCCTGGCAAAACCACCCAAGTCTCCGCCGAAAGGCAACTATGAGCGCATTATTGCAAAGACATGGGCCGAAGCGTCGCGATCGGGAAGTACAGTCAGTGATAAAAGGCTGAAAGAACGACGAGGAGCTGGGAAACAAATTGCCCAGCTCGGCGAACAAGCAAAGCAATCATGCCCCCGCTCAAGGTGCCTAGCGTCGATCCGAGGATGGCGCCCGGTTATAACAATCCTGACGATTACCTGCCCGACGATGTAGATTATGGTTTCCTGGACTTGCAGATACAAAGATACGAGTACGGGAAGCCTCTCGTCGAAGATGAAAGATCTCTAACAACGATGATGCGAAGATTGCATGATTGGTACATGAAAACCTGCAGAGAGTCAGGAGGGAGGAGTACTTAGTATGTGAGAGTTAAACCGGAGCATGACCTCGTTGGAATTGGACTGTTGCATGTTCCATTTGAGGATTTCTATCAGTTCTTCAATCAATTGGCCCTCGATAAAACAACGGTCACCTGCTACTGTCTGTAAGTACTACTACTACTACTTCTGTCATTAAGTCTCTCTATATAGCTCAGCTCTTTCATTGCATATATTTATAATTATCCTCACTATATTATGCAAATTGAAGATCGCCGAATTGAAGAAAAGACAAATCGGTGATATTGGGTTCATTAACACAAATCTCATAGATGCAGTTCAGGTTAAAGATCATGCCACAGAAACCGAGGCCAACTTGCTACGATCATTCGAAATAAATGAACACAAAGATATAATACTCTTTCCTTACAACTTCAAGTGAGTGTTGTCTTGTGCATATTCGGTTTCCCTTGTATATTAGTCCAGGTATAGTACTGTAATTGATGAGTTATGCATGCGTGCGCAGTTTCCACTATATTCTTCTGGAGATTAGGCTTGAGAAGGGAGTAGTAACTGTCTTGGACTCGAGACGAAAAGATCCCGAGGAGTATGCGGACATGATTAAAATCCTAAAGAAGTAAGTAAAATTGATCATTATCCACCATATCAGCAAATTTGTTCATTTCGTGATATCAAGTAATTGTTTTTTTTTGTCTGGCAGTGTTTGGAGAAAATTCAGCACAAATTCCCCGGGACTCCCGAAGGAGCCGGAATTTTAAAACGCATGTTCCGCGCATCTCCTAGCTATTGATTCAAGCGCTAGTTTCATCAATACCATTTGACATTCTTGCTTATCTGTTTAATTGACCTCTATTTTTTGTAAAGTGGTTGTGGCAGGAATAAGGGAATGATTTCTGTGGATACTACGTCTGCGAGTCCATCCGCCACACGACCTGTGAGCGGGGCGGGTACTCTGAGAAACAATATGAAGTGCGTAAGAAATAATATTCACAATTTTTGTTTATTACCATCATTTGTGTTGAGTTTCATTCATTCATATATATATATATATGTGTGTGTGTGTGTGTGTGTGTGTGTGTGTGTGTGTGTGTGTGTATTGACCCCCTTCTTCAAATTAGATGTTTCGGCAGCGGAATGAACTTCTAGGACCAGATCGCATGCGAGCAATTCAAGAGGAATTGGCGGCATTCTTTCTTGACCACGTGATCGCTGAAGACAGAGAATACTATGTGGACCAGGCGTCCGTATATATGTAGCCGGTAGTGTCGGACGATAGATATACGAGAACTTGTTGTTCGACCAATCTCTCGGAGAAGGAGATGTGGTCGATATCACTTCTCTCTGTATGCATATATGTTCATGACGATCTTCTGTTTCCTTCGTTTGCTTACTAGCTAGCATATGCCTAGTCTTCTCTATACGTATGTTTAGTACGTAACGTCGATCAAGCACGGACATAAGAGAGGACACTTCTCTCTATTAATTAGCTATCTAGCTAACACAATATATGAAATACCTAAATTAACCCTCCAAAATCCCCAAACCCCCCTTCCCCCCTTTAAAAAAAAACAAAAACCCCAGCCACAGAAATGCTGACGCGTGGAGGTCTATTGATCCCGGTTGGTGCCACCAACCGGGACCAAAGGCCCTCCTGCCTGGGCTCGGCGCACAGGCCACGTGGAGGCCCATCTGTCCCGGTTCTGGTTTGAACCGAGACTAAAGGGTGAGGGTATTAGTAACGACCCTTTAGTCCCGGTTCAGGAACCGGAACTAAAGACCCTTACGAATCGGGACAATAGGCCTGTTTTCTATTAGTGGCCGCGGCGCGGATCAGATCATCTCCCGGAGCTACACGTCTGATGAGGACGAGACGGATAGCGACGTCGATCGGCCGGAGGCCAAGACCCTGGCACCTGCTTCTGCTAGCCGGAAAGGTAATCTCACAAGACGATGTTGCCACGCTCGTGTACGACACCGAGACGGCGGGGCTGTCCATCGTCCCTCGCGCTCCCAGCGGCGCCATGTGGTATCTGGTGCCTCACCACGCCCACCGAAAATGGGATCTACACAATGGAGATCAAATCGAAGATGGACTGGCCGCTGAATGCAAGCATGCATCTACTGGAAGACGCATCACCGCCTACAAGCCACGATGCGTGCTGGTGGGGAACCAGACAACACTGGTCTTGGAGCAGCGTTATGAAACCACCCATTTTTCGTGTCGCCGGTATGCAGTCAAGTGCGGTGCACCCAGGGGACGGAGGACGAACCATATCCCATACATAGACATGAACGACGACTCCATTGGCGCATCCCATACCTTCTCCTATGATAGGGGACCGGTGAGTGGATGCGCCACGGCGAGTGGGATATGCCGTTTTCGGGTAGAGCCCACTATGACATTGGGCTAGATGTGTGGGTCGGGCTCCACGAGACAGTTGGGCCCCATGGTGGCTGCATGGCCGATGGCTACCTCTGCTGTTGCGACGTTGTGTCTCCCGACGGGACCTTCGTTCAACCGACCTCGAAAATCTGCGCGGAGAGGCTGTTCGACCCTCGCACGATTGTTAGACTTTGTGTATATGGGTGATAGTAACTATTGCGTCGTCGAGTTCCAGCGTGCCAAGAGGTGGCGCTCCATGGACATTAGCAACAAGCGTGAGATCCTTGTGACGACGTTCCGCCTCAAGTACGGCAAAAACGGCAATCTCACAATCACATCACGCCGACCAAAGCGGTCCTACCTCTTCTCTAGTTTTTATGAACGTGAACATTGTAATGTGCGAGCATTTTGGATGTAATCAAGGTGTTATAGAAATGAAGTGAAACACTCTTTTCAGCAATATTTCCGAGGTTTCCAACTGTGTTTAATTTCTAGAGCATCATCAATTTGACAAAACATTGATATTTATTTATTTTAAAAATATAATGAGGTTTTAGAGGAAGGCACGTTAAGTTGGACCATGCAAATTTGTGGTGTTCCATGAGATGTGAAACTTATAATTTGCGGTTGCATTGCAATTAGCAAACACAAAACCAAGCACTATGAAGAGCGCATTTGTTCTTTTGCACAATGTCGTGCAAAATATAGCTCTATGCACGTCTGCGGCTCTTGTGCTTGGGGATCGGATCAAAATTTTGTCTGTTCGTCTTCGGTCCCAACCCTGTTGCCCCAATGGTATTCCATTCATCCCATTTTTCTTTTTCTCAAGCCTTTTTTTTTTATCATCGAAGTTCAAGCCAACATTTTCATCATATTGAGCATCCTTAAAGCTTCCATTTTCAGGCTGGATTGGGCACCAGCGCATGTTATTCGTCTTTATTCCTGTCTCCGCTGCCTCATCTTCCCCAAAAACATGGAGGCATTCCGTCTGCATCAAGCTTTCCTTGTCGCTAGCAATTTAAGGAAAATTCTCTGGCGGACACGTTAGGTACCGTCATGGCAATTTAAGGAGCGTTCTTTGGCATGTGGCGTTTCATCATGCAACATGCTTCCCCCAAGGCATGACTGTAATACTTCTTTTCTTATGGCTTAGGATTTACACTTTCTTATGTGTCGCTCCTTCATGTTTAATACAGTACTAGAAGGGAACGCACGCTTCACTAAATCTGAGAACGGGTTTTGTTTAACCGGGTGTTTTGGGTGGGTTTTCTACGTGGGTTTGTTCAGTTCGGGTCTTACTGGGTGGAGTCTGACTACAGTTCGGTTTGGTTTAGTTTACTGTAGGAAGTAATTGGGTTTGGGTGGGTATGAGCTGAAACAGTTCGGGTTTAGAACAGTTTTGACCCGTGGTTAACAACCGGTGTGTGAGATCGGTTTGTATGCATAGTTTATCCTGGTGGATGGCCGCTCCAACTCGCGTCCATCGCGAGGCTCAACAGGCTCTTGGGAGGAAGCTACAGGGTCACCTCGGCCAAGCCAGCCGCGCTCGCCCGCGAGGAAGGGACTCCACTCCGGCGCTCGCCGCCCTGCAGGACACCGTGTTCCCAGGCCGCGGCTGCCGCCGCCGCCCGTCCTCGACCACTCCCTCGTCGCCGACCCCGACGGCCTGCTCGGCAAGACACTCGCCGGGGTGAGCCACTTTGCGTCCGGCCTCATCCGTCTCTGGTGATCGCGTCCACCCCCTGACGCACGACCAGATCGACGGGATCAAGGATGCGGTGGTGGCTGCACCGGGGACTTCGCGACTGTCGTCGTTCATGGCGGCGGCACTGGCATGGGTGTCCCTGTTGCAGAGCTGGTCCATGGGCGTTGAAGGCGCGACGCGCAACCACATGCTATTCTCGACGGAGTGTCGGTCGAGGCTGGTGCCGCCGCTCCCCGCTGAGTACTTCGGCGACTGCCTGCGCCTGTGCTCGTGGAGGCTGCGACAGAGCGCCTGATGGCGAGCGGCGGCTGCGGTGGCCATCGGGGCGGCGATAAAGGAGATGAAGCGAGGCGTGCAGGAGGGCATTGAGGGGTGGCTGGAGCAGGTCATGTCGGTGTTGTCGCAGCGTTCCATGTCGCCGAGCTCCTCAACCAGAGAGCATCTGACTGACATCGCTCGTGTCCGTGTGTGTGTGGTGATGACGAGTTGGCTTGCTCTTGTAAATTTGACGAGTATGTACTGTATACTTTACCAATCTCCAGTAATCACAAGCTGACCACAGTCCAGCGCTCAACCCATTTGAGCGAACAGTTTTAACCAATTTCAGTTGATGGTTCCAACCCACAAGTTGCCATTCGGTTTGGTTCAGTTTGGGTGGAAAGATGAAACAGGTTTGGTTTTAGTTGGGCTGAGGAAAATATCAAACAGTTTAGTTCAGGTTGGGCTGCCATGTTTATTTGTTCGGGTTTGGTCCAGAAATGGTTTAGTTTCTAAACCATTCTCAGGTTTACGCTTCACCGCGCCATTTTTTGCTGGCCTCGCAATAATGTAGGGTTCTTAAAATTGTTCTCCTTCTATAATCTATACAACCTGATGTGTACAGGGCCGGCCCAGGGGTATGGCCGGCAGGGCGACGGCCCAGGGCCCAGGCGAGGGAGGGGCACATGATGGAGTATTTATATATACTATAGCCCAGCAAAAAATAGGTAAAAAATATAAAAGAATTAAAGAAAAGAAATAAGAGGCCCATCAGATAGCTCTCTAGCCGACCCCCGATTGATTAGCAAACACGAAGCGTCACGCGCCATGACACAGGCCAGTTGCCAGGCACACGACTACTCGTCTTCCTTCGTATTCGTAGGTTCGACGCCCGTCGGCCTCCTCGCTCGACGCCTTGCCGTGTCGCCCTCGCTTCGGCAGCCGCTGCCCGCTGAAGCTGCGCGTGCCGACGCCGCACGGCAGTCCGGCAGCCCGGCCATCCGGCATCCGGCAAGGCGGCACCACGGACAATAGCTATACAAGTATACATTCGACTGCAAGTCTTGAAGTCTATAACGCGGCCGTCTTCAATCCCTGAAATTCCACAAGGGAGTACGCTTGAACGTTTCCATGTTCCTCAGTTGTTGTCCATCCCCAAACCCCAATTTGACAAATTCAGTAGTTTATTTGTTATTTATTTAGTATATATGTATGTATTCAACTATACATCCATGATCCATCCTCCAATTTCAATATGTACGAAATTTTAAAATTTTCTAATCCAATCTATTAATTTTTTGCCATTTTGTATATGTCTAGGGTTTCATTTTGCGATCTTTTTAGTATTATTGTTGTTGATAGAGTCAGATCGCATTTGGTTATTATTGTTCTTCATGGAACCATTTGAATTATTATAGTCAAATTTTAAAGTAAAGATGTGTTTTAGTCCCAGAGACTAGAAAAAGTCCCTAAAAAGTCCCTAGGAACCAAACAGGAGGGACTTTTTCTACAGGGACTAGAAAAAGACTCTACTGAAGAGTCTTTTTTGATTAGTCCCTGGGACTAGAAAAAGTCCTAGGACTTCTGAACGAAACACCCCCTGAGAGTTACTCTTTGTTGAAGGAGAGATTTGCAATACAATAAACGTTGTATTGATGGGGTGCTGGTGCACGTATATATAATACAAGGGAAGGTCTCTACCTCAACTATACAAGACTAGGAGGTGGGCCACAACTCCAATACACGTGCAATACAAAACACATACTCAACACCCCCCTGCAGTCGAAGCGTCGCCGGAGACACAGAGACTGGACCGAAACTCCTCGAGGACGGGAGTAGGCAATCCTTTAGTCATCACATCAGCAAACTGTTGCGACGTCGGCACGTGGAGAACTCGAACACGGGCAAGGGCAACCTGCTCGCGCACGAAGTGAATGTCGAGCTCAATATGCTTCGTCTGTCGATGGTGCACCGGGTTGGCGGAGAGGTAGACCGCGTTGACGTTATCGCAATAGACAAGAGTGGCCAGTTATGTGCACTCATCGGTAGTTGAGAAACAAGGGAAACGGGGGATGATGAACGAGCATTGATCAGGTCACATGGCATCAAAAACATTGTTCTTTGTATGTCGCTCCTTCGATTTTAGGGTTTGCCAGAAAAACATGAAACATAGCAGAGGGAATAAAAACCACACATTATTTCCTTTTTGGAGAGAGCAGCCAACATTCTTCAAAATAAAAATAGGAACTCTTGGTTTTTGTTGAAAAAGTTCTTCTAGTTTTTTTAGTGAGGCACAAAGTTTTTTTTAGGGGTTAAGCACAAAGTTCTTCTAGTAAACTCGCATCCTGCAACAATTGGCCCATCACGAGCCCTCGGTTTGGTGCTGGTTAGTTCTGGTTTTTAGGCCCAGAAGCAACATACTCGTGGACTTTTTCCCCTAGGGTTTTCCTAGGGTCCAACCCTTCCTTCGGCGGCGCCGCCGAAGTACACCAGATACCACGTAAACCAGATCGATCGAGTGCTGATTCCGTCACGGTTCTCATGCTGGGGACGGCAGGGGTGGAAGGCGGCATCTGCATGGACGACAGGGGCGGTAAGCAGGAGCGCGACGGGCGGGAGTTGCCAGAAGTAGGGGAGCCTAGGGTTGGGGCGCCACCTACGGGTGGCGGGATGAATCTAGGGAGTGAGACGGTGATGGGGGATGATGATGCTAAGAGGAAGTTCGGGGGAGGGGAGCCTGTGGAAGATCAGGAGGACGAGGAGGAGGCAAACTGGGGCGACTACAGGCCAGATCATGATTTGGAGGACGTGTTTGAGAACCTTAAGCTGCAAGGAGAAGAGGAGGAAGATCTGGACTTGTCCGGTGAATTTGCAGAGCTGATTAAGGACGTACGCTGGATGGCTCTGTTTAGGGTTCATACCTTGCGTCCGTTTAGCCACGCTTCCTTGCTGAATTCTATGAGGAATGCGTGGGCTTGTGCACAAGGGGTAACTTTCAACATCAAGGGGCCTAATTTGTTCTTGGCTCAATGCCATTGTTTGGGAGATTGGAAGAGAGTCATGGAAGGGGGGCCATGGCAGTTCAGGAGGGATCCGGTGGTGTTGGTAGAGTATGATGGCTTCTTGAATGTGGAAGAATATGAACTGAACATGTACCCACTGTGGGTTAGAATAAAGGGATTGCCAGACGGACTGACGAGGAAGAAGGAATTGGCCGAGAAGGTAGCGAAGGAAGTAGGAGAACCCCCTTTTACTATAACGGTGAATGAAGGGAGGATTAATCCTTCGAATTTTCTGAGGGTCCGGGTGTTTGTGAATGTTTCGGTGCCATTGGTTAGGTTTTTCCATATCACTTTGAAGGAGAGGAAGAGATACTCGGTGTTCTATGAAAAGCTGCCAGATTTTTGCTATTTTTGTGGTCGGTTGGGACATGTTGTGGAGGATTGTGGGGATGGGGTGCATGATAGTTCGATGTGTGACTGGGGGGACTGGTTGCATTGGGTAAGCGAGCCGGTGGGGTCGGGTATGAGAGGAGGCAGAGGAGGAGGGGGGAGTAGGGGGAGAGGGGGTGCTGAGTATACGGGCAGGGGCCGTGGAGGAAGGAAAGGTGGGAGAGGAGATGGAGTTTATGGTGGGGAGACACATGCAGAGGAGGAGGAGGGTGTTGCGGACATCCAGAAGGAGGGAGGGTTAGAGCTGGTGGTGGGGATGGACATAATGCAATTTAAGATGATGAAAGCAGCGGAGGAGAGAACAACTAGGAAGAGGCTTGTAGGGGATGATGGTGTGGTAAATGTAAGGGGCCAGGCAGTACCGAACCTGGTCGGGAAGGTGGCGGATGTGGTTCTTCGCTTGGAGAAAGGGGAGAGTGCGGGTGTGGAGAGGCCCAAGGATCCGAGTACCACACCAGGGAAGAATCCAATTGTGAAAAGGAGGAGACATGGAGACAGAGGAGGGGAGGAGAAGGAAGGTCTGGACATGGACATAACTACACAGGCGGCCTCCGGGGAGGAGGACCGCTGAGCCCAATGAATTGCCTAAGTTGGAACTGCCGGGGAGGGGGGAACACCCGGACAGTTCGTGAATTAGCGACGTTGTGTAAGTCGCGTTCCCCCATGGTTGTGTTCCTGTGTGAGACTAGACAAAAGGAGGAAAAGATGAAGAAGATCCGAGCCAAGTTAGGGCTCAAAGGGTTTTGTGGTGTTGACAGCAATGGTCTTAGTGGAGGATTGGCGCTCTTTTGGAGGGATGATTGTATGGTTACAATTTTAGGTAAGGATGACAGATACATTGATACTATTATCCAAGCCCGTCAGGGTGCGGTGGAGTGGCGAGCTACCTTTGTCTATGGGGAGCCGCGGGTGGAGCACAGACATCTTATGTGGTCCAAGTTACAGAACCTGAAGACCATCAACGATTTACCTTGGCTTGTTATTGGTGATTTTAATGAAGCCATGTGGGATTTCGAACACTTTTCGGTCACACCTAGAGCGGAGGCACAGATGGTGGCCTTTCGTGATACGCTAGAGGTGTGTGAGCTCGTGGACCTTGGTTTCACGGGCGTGCCGTTTACTTATGATAATAAGCGGGGGAGATCGGCCAATGTTAAGGTGAGATTGGATCGAGCTGTTGCTACGAACGGATGGCGGAATCTGTTTGCATTTGCTGTGGTCGAACACATACCATCCCCGTGTTCGGATCACCTTGTGCTCTTTTTGAAGGGGGAACCGGACGCAGGGCCTGTGAAGGGAAGGAGTCGAAGATATGAGGTTTTTTGGGAGAGGGACTCGACATTACCGCAAACAGTGCAGGATGCATGGAGCGCTGTCGGTGAGATCCTTAATCTGTCACAATTAAGGGATGCATTATCCAAAACCATGACGGCTCTTGGTACATGGAGTAAGAGATTTGGCAATGTGACGAGGGAACTTGCGAAGTCAAGAACTCAGCTGGAAGAGCTCATGCATATGAATGCGGATAGGGATGAGATACGAATTGTAATGGATAAAATGAATGAGCTCTTGTATAGGGAGGAGATGATGTGGATGCAGAGATCAAGGATCTCGTGGCTAAAGGAGGGAAATCGTAATACAAAATATTTCTAGAGCAAGGCGGTTTGGCGGGCGAGGAAAAATAAGATCCGCGAACTAACAGATTCCATTGGGGTTGTGCACACAGAGTTTGCTGATATGAGTAGAATTGCAAATGAATATTTCCACAATATTTTTGCAGCCGACTCTTCCCTTGTTGCAACTGAGGTTGTGGATCTCTTTGAAAGTGTTGTATCGCCGGATGATAATGAGAGGCTGTGTGCCCCTTTTACTGACAAAGAGATATCTGATGCTATGTTTCAGATTGGACCGTTAAAGGCACCCGGTCCAGACGGATTTCCTGCATGGTTCTTTCAACGCAACTGGAATACGGTGAAGGCGGGTGTGCTGACAGCAGTTAAGGATTTTTTCAGCACCGGGGTTATGCCGGAAGGAGTTAATGCAACTTCTATTGTGCTCATCCCGAAAATTTCTAACCCTGCAAAAATGTCAGACTATAGGCCTATAAGTCTTTGCAACGTGATTTATAAGGTAATATCTAAGTGTTTGGTTAATCGGTTGCGTCCGTTGTTGGATGATATAATTTCGGTGGAGCAAAGCGCGTTTATCCCGGGAAGAATGATTACGGATAATGCCTTAGTTGCTTTTGAATGTCTCCACTACATCAAACAGGAGAAAGACCCCACAAAAAGCTTTTGTGCCTATAAGTTGGACTTGTCAAAAGCCTATGATAGGGTTATTTGGGCCTTCTTGAAGCAGGTGATGCAAAGGCTAGGGTTCTCTTGTCGATGGATTGATTGGATTATGGGGTGTGTCACATCGGTGAGGTATTCAGTTAAATTAAATGGAACCCTCCTGGAATCATTTGCACCGTCGCGTGGGCTGCGGCAAGGAGACCCACTCTCTCCATTCTTATTTCTTTTCGTGGTAGATGGGCTGTCAGCTATTTTGAGGAAGAAGGTGCAAGATGGTTCTATTGCTCCTGTTAAGATATGTCGTAGAGCACCGGGAATCTCTCATTTGCTTTTTGCTGATGATATGATGTTGTTTTTTGAGGCTACAAGAGTGCAGGCAGAACAGATTAAAGATGCTTTGGATCTTTATGGTGCGGCCACGGGGCAGAGCCTAAACTATGACAAATGCTCGATTTTTTCCGGTGAAGCGTGTCCTTCTTCGGTTCAGGAGCAGGTTAGAGATGTTCTATAAGTTACCAGTTTATGCTTTGAGGAGAAATACTTGGGTCTTCCCAGACCTGAGGGGCGTATGTCCAAAGGTAAGTTTCAGAACCTACAAACAAGCCTCACAAAAAGGCTAGTTCAGTGGGGGGATGGGGTTTTGGCCCAGCCAGGAAGGGAGGTTCTTATAAAGTCTGTCGCACAAGCTTTGCCCACATACATTATGGGAGTATTTAAGCTGCCTTACTCGGTTTGTGATGATCTTACCCGAATGGTGAGGAACTTTTATTGGGGATCGGATAAGGGAAAGAGGAAAGTGCATTGGAAGGGTTGGGATCATCTTATGCAACCTAAGGAGAGGGGGGGCGTTGGTTTCAGAGATTTTCGGTTGTTCAATCAAGCGCTCCTTGCTCGGCAAGCCTGGAGGTTGCTAACAAGACCGGAGAGCCTGTGTGCTCGTCTGCTTAAAGCCAAATATTATCCTCATGGTAAGCTTGAGGATACGGTCTTCACTGCAAATGCTTCTTCCTCTTGGTCGGCTATTAGCCATGGGTTGGAACTGTTGAAGAAAGACTTGATATGGAGAGTGGTTAATGGAGAAAGCATTCGGGTGTGGAGGGATAGCTGGATCCCACACCCTTTCTCGTACAAACCAATCTCTAGACAGGGAGTCTGTCGCATACGGTATGTGTCTGATCTACTAAATGATAATGGAACTTGGAAGGTTCAAATACTGCAGCAATACTTTGTTCAGGCGGACGTGGATGAGATCCTGAAGATCAAAGTGTTTTGGCGAGGGGGGGAGGACTTCATAGCATGGGGGCCAGACAAGAGGGGAGTTTTTTCTGTTAGAAGTGCCTACCATCTGGCGTTCGATGAGGTCCATCGGGCTGTGGCTGCTTCCTCCAGCTCGGCGCCTTCAGGAGCAAGGAGTTGCTGGAATTTCATTTGGAAGTGTGGAGTACCACCCACAGTTTCAACCTTTGCGTGGCGGCTCGTGACTGATGGACTATCAACATGGAAGAATAAACATAAGATCGGCTTGGAAACCACTAGTAGATGCCCGGTTTGTGGCCTGGATACGGAAGACAATTTCCACCCGTTTTTGAGATGTCAGTTTGGGAGAGATTTATATCGGGAGATGGCAAAGTTTTGGAATCTCCCTCGGATTCAATCGGTGGAGAACTGCGGGAAGGAATGGCTGTTACAGATTCTTGCAACGCAAAGTGACATGGAGAGGTGCATGCTACTACTCGTCTTCTGGAGAGCTTGGTTTGTTCGTAATGAGGTGGTACATCACAAACCAGCTCCGCCATTGAAAGTGTCTGTGAGATATCTTCGTAGCTTCTTGGATTCACTCTTGGCAATCAAGCATGACATTAGTGTGGATCCAGTGAAAGGCAAGACAAGCGTCTCCATGGAGGCTATGAGGCAGCCTGTTGCTTGTTTAACCAAAACGCCTTGGAGTAAGCCCAGGAACGGCTGGACCAAACTGAATACTGATGGCTCTTTTGTGTCAAGTAATGATGCGGGGGCGGGCATGATCTTGCGTGATGAGGAAGGGAGGATTATTTTTGCAGCCTGCAGGGCCCTGTATTCATGCAGTGATGCGCTTGAGGCGGAGCTGTCCGCCTGCTTGGAGGGTCTGTCTTCATCAGTTCAACGTACAGATTTGCCGATCGAAGTGGAGATGGATTCCTCGGTGGCAGTTTCCATGATCACATGTGGGGAGTTTGATCGGTCGATATATGCGTCACTAGTTAATGAAATTAGAAGTTTACTTTCCTCTCATCGATCTTGTATTACTCATGTCGTTCGATCGCAGAATAAAGCGAGCGACTTCTTAGCTTCCTATGGTCGTATAAACAGAAGGACTATGACCTGGCTAGGGTCAGGTCCGCCTGAGGTGCTGGAGTTAGTTCAGGAAGATTGTAATGAGACTTTGAATGAGTAATACAAGTTTTGAATTCGCAAAAAAAAAAAGCAACGTACTCGTGCAGCGTTCGGTAAAAGGTTTCACCTAAAGAAAAAAATGATCTCTACGTCAAGAGATAGATGCATATACCCTCCGGGAATATAGATCCATCGAGACGCACAGCCCTAGCTAGCTAGCTCCCGATCCTCCTCGTATCCATCAGCCGCCCCGTCGCATGCACAACAAGCCACGATGCTGCGGTCGTTTCTCCTACGCCGTCTCCGTCGCCAAGGGTGCCGTTCCGTGTCTCAGCTTGGTCGCCGCGCGCCCGGCTGCGCAGCCGCGTTCTCGTCGTCGTCGCCGTGGGTGGACTACAGGGCCACCGGCATCGCTCTCCCGGATGCCAGCCCCGCGGAAGCAGCTGCTCACAAGAGACGTCACTTGTACCTCGTCCTGGACGACTGGAAGAAGGGGTTCAGCATCTACAAGCTGGATCTGGACGACGACAACGGCTCTGATCAAGGTGCCGACATGGCCTCCTTGCCGGCTCCGGTCCACCGCCAAGAGAAGATGCATGTCACTGATCGTCCCTGGAACTTCGCCGCTCTCGGCAGCAAGATCATCGCCGCCGGCGCGCTGCATACCAAAGAGGACGCGGTCACCCTCATGTATGACACAGACACGACGGGGGTCTCCGTTATCCCTTCCCTCCCACCGGCGCTTCGTGGTCCTTGGACGCTGGCTGTGGCTTCCGGGAACGGGCTCAACGTGTTCGAGGCCAACTCCGACTACGAGCGATGGACTGGTAGGCACAACTTTGTTGGCAACGGCATGCACCGCCTCGATGCGCCATCATACCTGTACAGAAATCACTGGACTTGGGGCAGCATCCCCTCAATGCTTCCTTTTCGTGTTGAGGACATTGAATCCAGCGCGGTGCACCCCGACGGAGGAGGGCGCACAGTCTTCGTGTCCGTGGGTCACTGGGACCCGTTACGTGATGACATATATGACCAGAGGAGCACAGAGCACTTCTCACGCACCTCTGAAACCTTCTCTTATGTGGGGAGCGGCAAGTGGAGGCGCCACGGCGAGTGGGACCTGCCCTATTTTGGCCAAGGCCACTATGACGACGACCTCGACGCACGGGTCGGGCTCCACAAGATACACCGTCGTGCTGATTGGAACTACAAGTCCCACATGGTACACGACATTGATGGTTACCTCTGCTCGAGCGATGTCGCGTCTCCAGAGGGGAGCCCAGAGCGACCGGGTTGGAAGCTTTGCACAGAGAGGTTGTTCGACCCTAACGATGGCTGGCACGTCGGTGCTAGTCTTGTATACATGGGTGACAACACCTATTGCCTTGTGGAGGTCGAGGCATGCGAGCGGTTCAACAAGAGGAGTTGTGAGAGGGTCAACAAGGAGTGTGTGATCCGTTTGGTCATTTTCCGTCTCAAGTATGGCAAGAACGGTGAGCTTACAATCACCACACGCCGACCCCATCGCACATACACCTTCTCTAGATTTGATAACAGTCCTAAGGTTAGGGCATTCTGGATGTGAATGAGCTGTATGGCTCCATCACTACTGGACTCGCGGGCTATGCCTACGGCCGCGGGCCGTCGGCATAGGCCCCATTGCCGTCGGCATAGATTTATGCCAACGGCTGCCGTCGGCATAGTCCCGCCGGCGTAGATGTCGTCAGCGTACTCTTGTCAGACCGTCGGCATAGTATTGCCGTCGGCATAGGGGCCTATGCCGACGGCTGACGTCAGGCCGTCGGCATAGCATAGCCGTCGGCAGTGTTTTCCGTCTGACGGCAACGGACGGCGCCGTCAAAAGCGGTGACGAATCACGCAATGCCACGTAGCAGCGCTATGTCGACGGCTTTGCCGTCGGCATACCTCTGCCACGTGGCGGCCCGTGGTGCTCCTGGTGGCAAGGCTATGCCTACAACAAAGCCGTAGGCATAGATGTATCTATGCCGACGGCTTTGCCGTCGACATAGCTCTGCCACGTGGCTGCCCCTGGTTTCTCCTGGCAGCAGGGCTATGCCTACGGCAAAGCCGTAGGCATAGATGTATCTATGCCGACGGCTTTGCCGTAGGCATAGCTGCCACGTGGCAAGCCCTGGTAACTCCTGGGCGTATAGCCGTCGGCATATTTTTTTCCCTGTTTTCTCTTTTCCAATTCATTTGACAGCATTTCAAAACAGAACAATATGAAATTATGCAGAAATATGACAATTTATCATCTAAACATACTCAAGTTCATCTAAACATACTCAAGTTCACCATCATCATCTAAACATACTCAAGTTCACCATCATCATCTAAACATACTCAAGTTCATCACCGACGGAAGTTCATGAACATGAAAGTAGTGCAACGCATGAAACATGATAAAAGTACGAATATGAAAGGCATGGTACGATGGCCACATGCACGGAATCATCAAGCAAGACCACCTCCGCCATAACCACCACCACCTCCGCCAAAACCACCACCTCCTCCGCCAAAACCACGACCACCTCCGCCAAAACCGCCATCGCGACCACCACCACTCTGCCAGATCGGAGTGACTGGGGTCGACGAAGCAGGAGTCGAGCTACCGGTCCCCTACATGTTTCAGAAAAGATTCTAACGGTAAATATGATATGATAGTGTTTCATGAACAAGAACTAGTTTGCTAGTAGTTAGGCAAATGTACTAACCGGACCATCACTGCCTAGTGCCACCCATTCATCGAACGTGGGCACGCGTGGGGGTTCTCCCGCAGGTGGTGGTGGGAGTCCCACTTGTGGTTGATCCGTGCGGTTAGTCCAAGACGCCAACATAGCCTGAATGTTAGTTAAACAAGCAAACTAGAAGATCAGAAGGAATGAAAGTGCAAAAATTTTGCTTGGTTTTAAGAGGGCAAAATTAACCGTCATCATCTGACGGTTGTAATCATCGTTTTCCTTCACTCGTTTCAAGTACTCCCGCACCTCGAGATTCTTATGCTCGACAGACTCCTTATATGCCTACATAACTTAGGTTGTTTCTAAGTGAGCAATGCTGAAAATAAACTGAGAATGCTAGATAGAAAAAGATAAAGAGGAAGTACTTACAGCATGCTGGCGGGCTAAGGGAGTCTGTGAACGCCCCGTACTCTCTAACAGGCTCGGGTTGGTAGCCCGAAGCTGTGTGTACGAGATCGAAGGAGTGATCAAGCCGTCGAAACACGGATACCGGCCATTCTTATTCCCCTGGATGGCCACCACCGCCGTGTCGTCGATCTGAGACTGGGCGACCTCAGCAACAGGAACATCCGGATGCAACTCCTGATAGTGATGAATGTAAGACCCCAGGTGCTCCTCGGTCTTGCCGTAGTACTGGCTCTCGCCCTCCTCGCGATGACTCCGCTCGCGGGCCAGCATCCACGACTCCATGTCTGAGAGTGGCCTCTTCAACTTGTCCTCCTACAACGTCAAATAGAAGTCAGCCATACATAAGAACATGACGGTAAAGAAGAACAAAAATGCATTATGCACATAGATATACCTTCATGGCCTTGAAGCCCCAGTGGTTCCTGTTTCCTTGGACGTGTGTCCCGTCCTCTCCACGGTTAGCCCGACCCTTGGTGCTCTTGGCAACAAACTCTGCATCGGCGCCGAGCCACCTATC
The DNA here is from genome assembly GCA_032464435.1 of Aegilops umbellulata. Lineage (NCBI taxonomy): Eukaryota > Viridiplantae > Streptophyta > Magnoliopsida > Poales > Poaceae > Aegilops > Aegilops umbellulata. The sequence goes on from CP136059.1 coordinate 508,497,622, forward strand.
CACCAAACTCGCCCATCCATCATGCCTTCCATAGCACCAACGAGGAACAACCTATGAAAATTTTGGAAGCACATGACATGTGAGCAAGAAACATATAGTTGACTGCTTGAAACAATGAAAAGTTAGTAATAGTTACCTTCAGGAACTGCTCCCTGTTCAAGGTAAGTCGTTGCTTCTGCGCTTGAGTTTTGGTCATCTTTTGGTGCAGGTAGTAGTGGTAGTACTGCGAGACGGCAACCCAGCGCACCTCGTACTGCAACTGACGAGCTTTCTTCTTCGCAGCCGCAAGCAAGACCACGTCGGCTCTGGCCTTGTGCTCGTCAAGAACTCTATAGAGTTTCTGCAATCATGCATAAACCAGAAGCAAACAAGGCATGAGTTGAGTGATTCAATGATAAACTATGAACGCAACTGAAGACAAGTGATTCAGAAGAGAACTTACCCAAAATTTGGTGATCACGGCCTTAGCGGCCATCCCGTACTCCGCGTTGCTGCAAGCCTCGTAGTGGGCCCAGCTCGTGGCCAAAACCCGCTGCTGTGGGTCCCTGTCTGGCCGCGGGCAGAATAGGCCAGGCCAAAACTCCTTCAACAGGACAGTGATAAGGCCGTTCGGTTTACGGACCTTTCCGTGAAGGATCCAGTTTCTGCAAAAGAATCAAATGATTGCCATGTGTACAATAATAAAATGTTGTCATCTGGTGAAAATATGATTGAGAGGCACTTACTCTGTCCCCGCAGGTTCAATGAGCCACTTGTGCTCCTCGATAGAAGGTGGTGTAGGTAGTCCGGCATTACCACGCAGCCACCCCTTCGGAGCACCTGGTGGCAAGTCACCCCACAACGCGGGATCAACCTCCCCTCCACCCTCCTCACCCTCCTCCTCGGCCTCCTCCTCCTCACTCTCCTCCTCGGCCTCCTCCTCCTCACCCTCCTCCTCGGCCTCCTCCTCCTCACCACCAGGAACATACTCCTCCTCCTCAGACTCAGAAGGTGCCTGTGTATAGGAGGGCATCGAAGAAGACCCTCCTATTTCGGACACGACCCGGAGTTTTTTGCCCCGGTTGCCTCTCCCCCCACCTCCTCCTCCTCTAGGGGCTCTCCCCCCACCGCCTCCTCCTCTAGGGTCTCCTCCCCCAACCCCTCCACCTCCCTGTGAGGTGTCATCCTCGCGTAGTTGGGAGGGAACCTTGTGGGCTCGTCCACTCCGAGTAAGTCCTTTAAATTTACTGAGGAAACTAGCGCCGCTGGACTTGCCCATGATTAGCAAACCTGCATTGAGAAGAGAATAAACAATTAGTAAGGATATCAATTAAACAAGCATACAGGAAAAACATTAATACCAGAAAAGCACATTAATCATACTATTGTAATGATCATTAAAAGAACTTACATTTTCTAGAACCCATATGAATCATCACTATTGTAATCTATTTGTGGACCGGTCTCATCATCACTATCACGCATATCTTCTTCGTTGTCTGACGGAGGTGGAGGCTCTTCCTCATCGTCAGCGTCTTCATTTAACTTTTCAAGCATAATTATGTCTCTTTGATTCACAACTGCCTCACCATCAATCCGTGCATCGTCGTCGTTTGGGTCCAGGTCAACATAACCCAAGTCATCATCCTCGTTGTTTCGGACCACGTCATCATGTTCCTCTTGATAGAACACTCCCTCGTATGTCATGGGGTTTATGTTGTAGTAATCATCATCGTTCGGGTCCGGTAGCTTACCATGCGGCGACACCTTGAACACAACTTCCCAACCCTTTAGGTACTCTTTCTGGCATGGGTAAGGCAGATAATATACTTGTGTGGCCTGGGTAGCGGCGATAAAGAGATCAGCTCCGGCATAGACGGTTGATGGTTTAACTTCAACTAAACCAACAGAAGGCGTATGTCTCAGACCCTTTTTGGGGTCGAACCATCGGCATTTGAACACAGTGAGACTTAGGTGTTCGCGGCCACGTCTGAATGTAAGCTCGTATATTTTTCCTACCCTTCCGTAGTAATCTACTTTATTATCTCCTTCAGTGAAGACTCCGGTATTTATGGTTTTGGGATCAGGCTGACTGTTCTGGTGCTCCTCTGTATGGAAGCGATACCCATTCACATCATACTTTTCGCATGTCATGACGAAAGGATCAAAACCCATGGAAACCCATCTCAATTCTTCATCCATTGATTCGGTCGGATCATTTCCCTACAAGTTTAATTGAAATTATAGGGTGCTTGAGTTTAATTGAAATTATAGGGTGCATGAGTTTAATTCAAGTGTGAAAAATTACTTTCTCCATGAACCACACAACGAAATTTTTCCTTCCATCAGCACCCTTTCGGAGAAGAGCAAGTGCCTCCACTTCAGAAGGAGGCAGCATTCCCGTCCATTCTTCTTCAACGAATCGGCTACAATAAGAAAAGCGGTATAAGAACTAGGCAAAGTGAACATAACGAATTGACTAAAAGAATGGTGCAAAGGTATTACCTCATCCACTCATCCTCAACTTCCTTGATGTTGTGCAAGATATAAAACATGACATCCTCCCACTCATCTCGTGGCATGAGATAAGGTTTCGAGGATCCAGCCCTACCACCTTGCCCGATGAATAGAGGCAACTTGGGTTTATACTTGGGTTCTTCTGTATTGTATCGAGACACCTTATTGTGCAACGTGGGAACATGGTCCGGATAGTAGGCTGTCCTGAGGTCTGCCACCTCCTCTAGGATAACTGCCTCAGCTATGGAAGCTTCAATCTTAGCTTTGTTTCCACATTTCTGTCTCAGATGCTTGTTCTGTCTCTCAGGGCCGTACTGCCAACGATTCTGCATAGGGCCCCCCAACAATACCTCGTTCGGGAGGTGCAAAAGGAGATGTGTCATCGGAGTAAAGAAGCCTGGCGGGAAGATCTTCTCTAGCTTGCATATCAACTCCGGCGCCTTCTTATGCATTTCTTTTATCTTCTCAGGACATACTTCTTTAGCACAAAGCGTGCGGAAGAAACGGCTTAACTCCGCAAGCACACGCCAAACACGCTCGGGAACATAGCCCCGAACCATCACCGGCATAATCCGCTCAATCCATACATGATAGTCATGACTCTTGAGCCCGGTCACTCTGCCCGTTGAAAGATTGACCCCCTTACTTATATTCGACGCATAACCATCAGTGAACTTCACGATGTGTTTCAGCCACTTGAATGTCTCCATCTTATGATCCTTTTTAAGTACGAAGTTAGCATCTGGCTTGAACCAAGATTTTGGACTGCCTGTGGGAGGCTGCATGTGTAGACGTGGTCTATCACAAATATTCTGTTGATCAACTCTAGCATTAACATTATCCTTTGTCTTATCAGGAATGTTGAGGATCGTGTGAAAAAGGGACTCTGCGACATTCTTTTCGGTGTGCATCACGTCTATGTTGTATGGAAGTTTGAGGTCCTTAAAATAGGGAAGCTGCGTGAAGGGGGTAATGTGAGTCCAGTTGTGCGTCTCACCATATCCTTCAAATTTTTTCCCTTTCCCTTTTCCTTTGCCCTCGCCCTCTGTTGGGGAACGTTGCAGAAAATTAAAAATTTTCCTACGGTTTCACCAAGATCCATCTATGAGTTCATCTAGCAACGAGTATTCATATTGGATAGCATCTACATACCACTTTGTAGATCGCAACGGAAGCGTTCGAGTGAACGTGGATGAGGTAGTCGTACTTGCCGTGATCCAATTCACCGATGATCTAGTGCCGAACGGACGGCACCTCCGCGTTCAACACACGTACGGGACGGGAGACGTCTCCTCCTTCTTGATCCAGCAAGGGGGAAGGAGAGGTTGAGGAAGATCCAGCACGACGGTGTGGTGGTGGATGCAGCAGAACTCCGGCAGGGCTTCGCTAAGCAACTACGGGAGGAGGAGGAGGTGTTGCAGGGAGGAGGGAGGAGCCAGGGCATTAGGGTTGGTTTGCTCCTCCTTTTCCCCACTATATATAGGGCCAAGGGAGAGGGGGAGGCGCAGCCCTTGCCCCTTCCTCCAAGGAAGGGTGCGGCCAAGGGTGGGGAGGAGTCCATCCTCCCCAAGGCACCTCGGAGGTGCCTTCCCCTTGTAGGACTCTCCCCTTTTTTCTCTCTCTTAGCGCATGGGCCTCTTGGGGCTGGTTCCCCTTGGCCCAAGTAGGCCAAGGCGCACCCCCTAGGGCCCATGTGGCCCACCAAGGCAGGTGGCCCCACCTGGTGGACCCCGGGACCCCTCCGGTAGTCCCGGTACAATACCGATAACACCGAAACTTGTCCCGATGGCCAAAATAGCACTTCCTATATATAATTCTTTACCTCCGGACCATTCCGGAACTCCTCGTGACGTCCGGGATCTCATCCGGGACTCCGAACAACATTTGGGTTACTGCACATACATATCTTCACAACCCTAGCGTCACCGAACCTTAAGTGTGTAGACCCTACGGGTTCGGGAGACATGCAGTCATGAACGAGACGGCTCTCGGGCAATAACCAACAGCGGGATCTGGATACCCATGTTGGCTCCCACATACTCCACGATGATCTCATCGGATGAACCATGATGTCAAGGATTCAATTAATCCCGTATACGATTCCCTTTGTCATTCGGTATTTTACTTGCCCGAGATTCGATCGTCGGTATCCTAGTACCTCGTTCAATCTCGTTACCGGCAAGTCACTTTTCTCGTTCCGTAATGCATGATCCCGTGATCAAACACTTTGATCACACTGAGCTCATTATGATGATGCATTACCGAGAGGGCCCGGTGATACCTCTCCGTCAAGCGGCGTGACAAATCCCAGTCTCGATCCATGTCAACCCAACAGACACTTTCAGAGATACCCGTAGTATACCTTTATAGTCACCCAGTTACGTTGTGACGTTTGGCACACCCAAAGCACTCCTACGGTATCCGGGAGTTACACGATCTCATGGTCTAAGGAAAGGATACTTGACATTGGATAACTCTAGCAAACGAACTATGCGATCTTATGCTATGTTTAGGATTGGGTCTTGTCCATCACATCATTCTCCTAATGATGTGATCCCGTTATCGATGACATCCAATGTCCATAGTCAGGAAACCATGACTATCTGTCGATCAACGAGCTAGTCAACTAGAGGCTCACTAGGGACATGTTGTTGTCTGTTATTCACACATGTATTACGATTTCCGGTTAACACAATTATAGCACGAATAAAGACAATTATCATGAATAAGGAAATATAATAATAATGCTTTTATTTTTGCCTCTAGGGCATATTTCCAACAGTCTCCCACTTGCACTAGAGTCAATAATCTAGTTACATTGCGATGAATCGAACACCCATAGAGTTCTGGTGCTGATCATGTTTTGCCTTAGGGAGAGGTTTAGTCAACGGATCTGCGACATTCAGATCCGTGTGCACTTTACAAATTTCTATGTCTCCATCTTGAACATTTTCACGAATGGAGTTGAAGCGACGCTTGATGTGCCTAGTCTTCTTGTGAAACCTGGGCTTCTTTGCAAGTGCAATAGCTCCAGTGTTGTCACAGAAGAGCTTGATTGGCCCCGACACATTGGGTATGACTCCGAGGTCGGTGATGAACTCCTTCACCCAAATTGCTTCATGTGCTGCCTCCGAGGCTGCCATGTACTCCGCTTCACATGTAGATCCCGCCACGACGCTTTGCTTGCAACTGCACCAGCTTACTGCCCCACCATTCAAAATATACACGTATCCGGTTTGTGACTTAGAGTCATCCAGATCTGTGTCGAAGCTAGCATCGACGTAACCTTTTCCGACGAGCTCTTCGTCACCTCCATAAACGAGAAACATTTCCTTAGTCCTTTTCAGGTACTTCAGGATATTCTTGACCGCTGTCCAGTGTTCCTTGCCGGGATTACTTTGGTACCTTCCTACCAAACTTACGGCAAGGTTTACATCAGGTCTGGTACACAGCATGGCATACATAATAGAACCTATGGCTGAGGCATAGGGGATGACGCTCATCTCTTCTATTTCTTCTGCCGTGGTCGGGCATTGAGCTGAGCTCAATTTCACACCTTGTAACACAGGTAAGAACCCTTTCTTAGATTGATCCATATTGAATTTCTTCAATATCTTATCAAGGTATGTGCTTTGCGAAAGACCTATGAGGCGTCTCGATCTATCTCTATAGATCTTGATGCCTAATATATAAGCAGCTTCTCCAAGGTCCTTCATTGAAAAACTCTTATTCAAATAGGCCTTAATGCTGTCCAAGAGTTCTATATCATTTCCCATCAAAAGTATGTCGTCTACATATAATATGAGAAATGCTACAGAGCTCCCACTCACTTTCTTGTAAACACAGGCTTCTCCATAAGTCTGTGTAAACCCAAACGCTTTGATCATCTCATCAAAGCGAATGTTCCAACTCCGAGATGCTTGCACCAGCCCATAAATCGAGCGTTGGAGCTTGCATACCTTGTCAGCATTCTTAGGATCGACAAAACCTTCCGGCTGCATCATATACAATTCTTCCTTAAGGAAACCATTAAGGAATGCCTTTTTGACGTCCATTTGCCATATCTCATAATCATAGTATGCGGCAATTGCTAACATGATTCGGACGGACTTCAGCTTCGCTACCGGTGAGAAAGTCTCATCGTAGTCAATTCCTTGAACTTGTCGATAACCCTTAGCGACAAGCCGAGCTTTATAGATGGTCACATTACCATCCGTGTCTGTCTTCTTCTTAAAGATCCATTTATTTTCTATGGCTCGCCGTTCAACGGGCAAGTCAGTCAAAGTCCATACTTCGTTTTCATACATGGATCCTATCTCGGATTTCATGGCTTCCAGCCATTTGTCGGAATCCGGGCCCGCCATTGCTTCCTCATAGTTCGAAGGTTCACCGTTGTCTAACAACATGATTTCCAAGACAGGGTTCCCGTACCACTCTGGTGCGGAACGTGTCCTTGTGGACCTTCGAATTTCAGTAGGAGCTTGATCAGAAGTATCTTGATCATCATCATTAATTTCCTCTCTAGTCGGTGCAGGCACCTCAGAAACGTTTTCTTGAGTTTCGCCATTTTCCGGTTCAAGAGGTAACACTTCATCAAGTTCTACTTTCCTCCCACTTACTTCTTTCGAGAGAAACTCTTTCTCTAGAAAGGATCCATTCTTGGCAACAAAGATCTTGCCTTCGGATCTGAGGTAGAAGGTATACCCAACAGTTTCTTTAGGGTATCCTATGAAGACGCATTTTTTCGACTTGGGTTCGAGCTTTTTAGGTTGAAGTTTCTTCACATAAGCATCGCATCCCCAAACTTTTAGAAACGACAGCTTAGGTTTCTTCCCAAACCATAATTCATACGGTGTCGTCTCAACGGATTTCGACGGAGCCCTATTTAAAGTGAATGCGGCAGTCTCTAAAGCATAGCCCCAAAAAGATAGCGGTAAGTCGGTAAGAGACATCATAGATCGCACCATATCTAATAGAGTGCGATTACGACGTTCGGACACACCATTACGCTGAGGTGTTCCAGGCGGCGTGAGTTGTGAAACTATTCCACATTTTCTTAAGTGTGTGCCAAATTCGTGACTCAAGTATTCTCCTCCACGATCTGATCGTAGAAACTTGATCTTTCTATCACGTTGATTTTCAACCTCACTCTGAAATTCCTTGAACTTTTCAAAGGTTTCAGACTTGTGTTTCATTAAGTAGATATACCCATATCTACTCAAGTCATCAGTGAGGGTGAGAACATAACGATAGCCACCGCGAGCCTCAACACTCATTGGACCACACACATCGGTATGTATGATTTCCAATAAGTTGGTTGCTCGCTCCATTGTTCCTGAGAACGGAGTCTTAGTCATTTTACCCATGAGGCATGGTTCGCACGTGTCAAATGGTTCATAATCAAGAGACTCTAAAAGTCCATCTGCATGGAGCTTCTTCATGCGTTTGACACCTATGTGACCAAGGCGGCAGTGCCACAAATATGTGAGACTATCGTTATCAACTTTCACTCTTTTGGTATTCACACTATGAATATGTGTATCATCACGTACGAGATTCATTAAGAATAAACCATTAACCATCGGAGCATGACCATAAAACATATCTCTCATATAAATAGAACAACCATTATTCTCGGATTTAAATGAGTAGCCATCTCGAATTAAGCGAGATCCAGATACAATGTTCATGCTCAAACTTGGCACTAAATAACAATTATTGAGGTTTAAAACTAATCCCGTAGGTAAATGTAGAGGCAGCGTGCCGACGGCGATCACATCGACCTTGGAACCATTCCCGACGCGCATCGTCACCTCGTCCTTTGCCAGTCTCCGTTTATTCCGCAGCTCCTGCTTTGAGTTACAAATGTGAGCAACTGCACCGGTATCAAATACCCAAGAGCTACTACGAGTACTGGTAAGGTACACATCCAATACATGTATATCACATATACCTTTGGTTTTGCCGGCCTTCTTGTCCGCTAAGTATTTGGGGCAGTTCCGCTTCCAGTGACCACTTCCCTTGCAATAAAAGCACTCAGTTTCGGGCTTGGGTCCATTCTTTGGCTTCTTCCCGGCAACTTGCTTACCGGGCGCGGCAACTTCCTTGCCGTCCTTCTTGAAGTTCTTTTTACCCTTGCCCTTCTTGAACTTAGTGGTTTTATTCACCATCAACACTTGATGCTCCTTCTTGATTTCTACCTCTGCTGATTTTAGCATAGCATATACTTCAGGAATGGTCTTTACCATCCCCTGCATATTGTAGTTCATCACAAAGCTCTTGTAGCTCGGTGGAAGCGACTGGAGGATTCTGTCAATGACCGCCTCATCCGGGAGATTAACTTCCAGTTGAGTCAAGCGGTTGTGCAACCTAGACATTTTGAGTATGTGCTCACTGACAGAGCCATTTTCCTCCATCTTACAGCTAAAGAATTTGTCGAAGACTTCATATCTCTCGACCCGGGCATGAGCTTGGAAAACCATTTTCAGCTCTTCGAACATCTCATATGCTCCATGTCTCTCAAAACGCTTTTGGAGTCCCGGCTCTAGGCTGTAAAGCATGCCGCACTGAACGAGGGAGTAATCATCGCAGCGTGACTGCCAAGCGTTCATAACGTCTTGTTCTGCAGGGAGAATAGGTGCGTCACCCAGCGGTGCTCTTAGGACATAATCTTTCTTGGCAGCTATGAGGATGATCCTCAGGTTCCGGACCCAGCCTGTATAGTTGCTACCATCGTCTTTCAGCTTGGTTTTCTCTAGGAACGCGTTGAAATTGAGGACTACGCTGGCCATTTGATCTACAAAACATATTGTAAATATTTAGACTAAGTTCATGATAATAAAGTTCATTTAATCAAATTATTTAATGAACTCCCACTTAGATAGACATCCCTCTGTTAGTCATCTAAGTATTACATGATCCGAGTCAACTAGGCCGTGTCCGATCATCACGTGAGACGGACTAGCCAACATCGGTGAACATCTTCATGTTGATCGTATCTTCTATATGACTCATACTCGACCTTTTGGTCTTCTGTGTTCCGAGGCCATGTCTGTACATGCTAGGCTCGTCAAGTCAACCTAAGTGTTTTGCGTGTGTAAATCTGTCTTACACCCGTTGTATGCGAACGTAAGGACCTATCACACCCGATCATCACGTGGTGCTTCGGAACGACGAACCTTAGCAACGGTGCACAGTTAGGGAGAACACTTTCTTGAAATTATTATGAGGGATCATCTTATTTACTACCGTCGTTCTAAGTAAACAAGATGCAAAACATGATAAACATCACATGCAATCAAATAATAAACGTGACATGATATGGCCAATATCACATAGCTCCTTTGATCTTCATCTTGGGGCTCCATGATCATCTTGTCACCGGCTTGACACCATGATCTTCATCATCATGATCTTCATCATCGTGTCTCCATGAAGTTGCTCGCCAACTATTACTTCTACTACTATGGCTAACGCGTTTAGCAATAAAGTAAAGTAACTTACATGGCGATTCTCAATGACACGCAGGTCATACAAAAATAAAAGACAACTCCTATGGCTCCTGCCGGTTGTCATACTCGTCGACATGCAAGTCGTGATTCCTATTACAATAGCATGAACATCTCATACATCACATATAGATCATTCATCATACATCACAACTTTGGCCATATCATATCACAAAGCACTTGCTGCAAAAACAAGTTAGACGTCCTCTAATTGTTGTTGCAAGTTTTACGTGGCTGAATTAGGGTTCTAGCAAGAACGTTTTCTTACCTACGTTCAAACCACAACGTGATTTGTCAATCTCTATTTACCCTTCATAAGGACCCTGTTCATCGAATCCGATCCAACTAAAGTAGGAGAGACAGACACCCGCCAGCCACCTTATGCAACTAGTGCATGTTAGTCGGTGGAACCGGTCTCACGTAAGCGTACGTGTAAGGTTGGTCCGGGCCGCTTCATCCCACAATACCGCTGAATCAAGATTGACTAGTAACGGCAAGAAGAATTGACAACATCTACGCCCACAACAAATTGTGTTCTACTCGCGCAAGAAGAACTACGCATAAACCTGGCTCTGATACCACTGTTGGGGAACGTTGCAGAAAATTAAAATTTTTCCTACGGTTTCACCAAGATCCATCTATGAGTTCATCTAGCAACGAGTATTCATATTGGATAGCATCTACATACCACTTTGTAGATCGCAACGGAAGCGTTCGAGTGAACGTGGATGAGGTAGTCGTACTTGCCGTGATCCAATTCACCGATGATCTAGTGCCGAACGGACGGCACCTCCGCGTTCAACACACGTACGGGACGGGAGACGTCTCCTCCTTCTTGATCCAGCAAGGGGGAAGGAGAGGTTGAGGAAGATCCAGCACGACGGTGTGGTGGTGGATGCAGCAGAACTCCGGCAGGGCTTCGCTAAGCAACTACGGGAGGAGGAGGAGGTGTTGCAGGGAGGAGGGAGGAGCCAGGGCATTAGGGTTGGTTTGCTCCTCCTTTTCCCCACTATATATAGGGCCAAGGGAGAGGGGGAGGCGCAGCCCTTGCCCCTTCCTCCAAGGAAGGGTGCGGCCAAGGGTGGGGAGGAGTCCATCCTCCCCAAGGCACCTCGGAGGTGCCTTCCCCTTGTAGGACTCTCCCCTTTTTTCTCTCTCTTGGCGTATGGGCCTCTTGGGGCTGGTTCCCCTTGGCCCAAGCAGGCCAAGGCGCACCCCCTAGGGCCCATGTGGCCCACCAAGGCAGGTGGCCCCACCTGGTGGACCCCGGGACCCCTCCGGTGGTCCCGGTACAATACCGATAACACCGAAACTTGTCCCGATGGCCAAAATAGCACTTCCTATATATAATTCTTTACCTCTGGACCATTCCGGAACTCCTCGTGACGTCCGGGATCTCATCCGGGACTCCGAACAACATTCGGGTTACTGCACATACATATCTTCACAACCCTAGCGTCACCGAACCTTAAGTGTGTAGACCCTACGGGTTCGGGAGACATGCAGTCATGACCGAGACGGCTCTCGGGCAATAACCAACAGCGGGATCTGGATACCCATGTTGGCTCCCACATACTCCACGATGATCTCATCGGATGAACCACGATGTCAAGGATTCAATTAATCCCGTATACGATTCCCTTTGTCATTCGGTATTTTACTTGCCCGAGATTCGATCGTCGGTATCCTAGTACCTCGTTCAATCTCGTTACCGGCAAGTCACTTTTCTCGTTCCGTAATGCATGATCCCGTGATCAAACACTTTGATCACACTGAGCTCATTATGATGATGCATTACCGAGAGGGCCCGGTGATACCTCTCCGTCAAGCGGCGTGACAAATCCCAGTCTCGATCCATGTCAACCCAACAGACACTTTCAGAGATACCCGTAGTATACCTTTATAGTCACCCAGTTACGTTGTGACGTTTGGCACACCCAAAGCACTCCTACGGTATCCGGGAGTTACACGATCTCATGGTCTAAGGAAAGGATACTTGACATTGGATAACTCTAGCAAACGAACTATGCGATCTTATGCTATGTTTAGGATTGGGTCTTGTCCATCACATCATTCTCCTAATGATGTGATCCCGTTATCGATGACATCCAATGTCCATAGTCAGGAAACCATGACTATCTGTCGATCAACGAGCTAGTCAACTAGAGGCTCACTAGGGACATGTTGTTGTCTGTTATTCACACATGTATTACGATTTCCGGTTAACACAATTATAGCACGAATAAAGACAATTATCATGAATAAGGAAATATAATAATAATGCTTTTATTTTTGCCTCTAGGGCATATTTCCAACAGTCTCCCACTTGCACCAGAGTCAATAATCTAGTTACATTGCGATGAATCGAACACCCATAGAGTTCTGGTGCTGATCATGTTTTGCCTTAGGGAGAGGTTTAGTCAACGGATCTGCGACATTCAGATCCGTGTGCACTTTACAAATTTCTATGTCTCCATCTTGAACATTTTCACGAATGGAGTTGAAGCGACGCTTGATGTGCCTAGTCTTCTTGTGAAACCTGGGCTTCTTTGCAAGTGCAATAGCTCCAGTGTTGTCACAGAAGAGCTTGATTGGCCCCGACACATTGGGTATGACTCCGAGGTCGGTGATGAACTCCTTCACCCAAATTGCTTCATGTGCTGCCTCCGAGGCTGCCATGTACTCCGCTTCACATGTAGATCCCGCCACGACGCTTTGCTTGCAACTGCACCAGCTTACTGCCCCACCATTCAAAATATACACGTATCCGGTTTGTGACTTAGAGTCATCCAGATCTGTGTCGAAGCTAGCATCGACGTAACCTTTTCCGACGAGCTCTTCGTCACCTCCATAAACGAGAAACATTTCCTTAGTCCTTTTCAGGTACTTCAGGATATTCTTGACCGCTGTCCAGTGTTCCTTGCCGGGATTACTTTGGTACCTTCCTGCCAAACTTACGGCAAGGTTTACATCAGGTCTGGTACACAGCATGGCATACATAATAGAACCTATGGCTGAGGCATAGGGGATGACGCTCATCTCTTCTATTTCTTCTGCCGTGGTCGGGCATTGAGCTGAGCTCAATTTCACACCTTGTAACACAGGTAAGAACCCTTTCTTAGATTGATCCATATTGAATTTCTTCAATATCTTATCAAGGTATGTGCTTTGCGAAAGACCTATGAGGCGTCTCGATCTATCTCTATAGATCTTGATGCCTAATATATAAGCAGCTTCTCCAAGGTCCTTCATTGAAAAACTCTTATTCAAATAGGCCTTAATGCTGTCCAAGAGTTCTATATCATTTCCCATCAAAAGTATGTCGTCTACATATAATATGAGAAATGCTACAGAGCTCCCACTCACTTTCTTGTAAACACAGGCTTCTCCATAAGTCTGTGTAAACCCAAACGCTTTGATCATCTCATCAAAGCGAATGTTCCAACTCCGAGATGCTTGCACCAGCCCATAAATCGAGCGTTGGAGCTTGCATACCTTGTCAGCATTCTTAGGATCGACAAAACCTTCCGGCTGCATCATATACAATTCTTCCTTAAGGAAACCATTAAGGAATGCCTTTTTGACGTCCATTTGCCATATCTCATAATCATAGTATGCGGCAATTGCTAACATGATTCGGACGGACTTCAGCTTCGCTACCGGTGAGAAAGTCTCATCGTAGTCAATTCCTTGAACTTGTCGATAACCCTTAGCGACAAGCCGAGCTTTATAGATGGTCACATTACCATCCGTGTCTGTCTTCTTCTTAAAGATCCATTTATTTTCTATGGCTCGCCGTTCAACGGGCAAGTCAGTCAAAGTCCATACTTCGTTTTCATACATGGATCCTATCTCGGATTTCATGGCTTCCAGCCATTTGTCGGAATCCGGGCCCGCCATTGCTTCCTCATAGTTCGAAGGTTCACCGTTGTCTAACAACATGATTTCCAAGACAGGGTTCCCGTACCACTCTGGTGCGGAACGTGTCCTTGTGGACCTTCGAATTTCAGTAGGAGCTTGATCAGAAGTATCTTGATCATCATCATTAATTTCCTCTCTAGTCGGTGCAGGCACCTCAGAAACGTTTTCTTGAGTTTCGCCATTTTCCGGTTCAAGAGGTAACACTTCATCAAGTTCTACTTTCCTCCCACTTACTTCTTTCGAGAGAAACACTTTCTCTAGAAAGGATCCATTCTTGGCAACAAAGATCTTGCCTTCGGATCTGAGGTAGAAGGTATACCCAACAGTTTCTTTAGGGTATCCTATGAAGACGCATTTTTTCGACTTGGGTTCGAGCTTTTCAGGTTGAAGTTTCTTCACATAAGCATCGCATCCCCAAACTTTTAGAAACGACAGCTTAGGTTTCTTCCCAAACCATAATTCATACGGTGTCGTCTCAACGGATTTCGACGGAGCCCTATTTAAAGTGAATGCGGCAGTCTCTAAAGCATAGCCCCAAAAAGATAGCGGTAAGTCGGTAAGAGACATCATAGATCGCACCATATCTAATAGAGTGCGATTACGACGTTCGGACACACCATTACGCTGAGGTGTTCCAGGCGGCGTGAGTTGTGAAACTATTCCACATTTTCTTAAGTGTGTGCCAAATTCGTGACTCAAGTATTCTCCTCCACGATCTGATCGTAGAAACTTGATCTTTCTATCACGTTGATTTTCAACCTCACTCTGAAATTCCTTGAACTTTTCAAAGGTTTCAGACTTGTGTTTCATTAAGTAGATATACCCATATCTACTCAAGTCATCAGTGAGGGTGAGAACATAACGATAGCCACCGCGAGCCTCAACACTCATTGGACCACACACATCGGTATGTATGATTTCCAATAAGTTGGTTGCTCGCTCCATTGTTCCTGAGAACGGAGTCTTGGTCATTTTACCCATGAGGCATGGTTCGCACGTGTCAAATGGTTCATAATCAAGAGACTCTAAAAGTCCATCTGCATGGAGCTTCTTCATGCGTTTGACACCTATGTGACCAAGGCGGCAGTGCCACAAATATGTGAGACTATCGTTATCAACTTTCACTCTTTTGGTATTCACACTATGAATATGTGTATCATCACGTACGAGATTCATTAAGAATAAACCATTAACCATCGGAGCATGACCATAAAACATATCTCTCATATAAATAGAACAACCATTATTCTCGGATTTAAATGAGTAGCCATCTCGAATTAAGCGAGATCCAGATACAATGTTCATGCTCAAACTTGGCACTAAATAACAATTATTGAGGTTTAAAACTAATCCCGTAGGTAAATGTAGAGGCAGCGTGCCGACGGCGATCACATCGACCTTGGAACCATTCCCGACGCGCATCGTCACCTCGTCCTTTGCCAGTCTCCGTTTATTCCGCAGCTCCTGCTTTGAGTTACAAATGTGAGCAACTGCACCGGTATCAAATACCCAAGAGCTACTACGAGTACTGGTAAGGTACACATCCAATACATGTATATCACATATACCTTTGGTTTTGCCGGCCTTCTTGTCCGCTAAGTATTTGGGGCAGTTCCGCTTCCAGTGACCACTTCCCTTGCAATAAAAGCACTCAGTTTCGGGCTTGGGTCCATTCTTTGGCTTCTTCCCGGCAACTTGCTTACCGGGCGCGGCAACTTCCTTGCCGTCCTTCTTGAAGTTCTTTTTACCCTTGCCCTTCTTGAACTTAGTGGTTTTATTCACCATCAACACTTGATGCTCCTTCTTGATTTCTACCTCTGCTGATTTTAGCATAGCATATACTTCAGGAATGGTCTTTACCATCCCCTGCATATTGTAGTTCATCACAAAGCTCTTGTAGCTCGGTGGAAGCGACTGGAGGATTCTGTCACTGACCGCCTCATCCGGGAGATTAACTTCCAGTTGAGTCAAGCGGTTGTGCAACCTAGACATTTTGAGTATGTGCTCACTGACAGAGCCATTTTCCTCCATCTTACAGCTAAAGAATTTGTCGAAGACTTCATATCTCTCGACCCGGGCATGAGCTTGGAAAACCATTTTCAGCTCTTCGAACATCTCATATGCTCCATGTCTCTCAAAACGCTTTTGGAGTCCCGGCTCTAGGCTGTAAAGCATGCCGCACTGAACGAGGGAGTAATCATCGCAGCGTGACTGCCAAGCGTTCATAACGTCTTGTTCTGCAGGGAGAATAGGTGCGTCACCCAGCGGTGCTCTTAGGACATAATCTTTCTTGGCAGCTATGAGGATGATCCTCAGGTTCCGGACCCAGCCCGTATAGTTGCTACCATCGTCTTTCAGCTTGGTTTTCTCTAGGAACGCGTTGAAATTGAGGACTACGTTGGCCATTTGATCTACAAGACATATTGTAAATATTTAGACTAAGTTCATGATAATAAAGTTCATTTAATCAAATTATTTAATGAACTCCCACTTAGATAGACATCCCTCTGTTAGTCATCTAAGTATTACATGATCCGAGTCAACTAGGCCGTGTCCGATCATCACGTGAGACGGACTAGCCAACATCGGTGAACATCTTCATGTTGATCGTATCTTCTATACGACTCATGCTCGACCTTTTGGTCTTCTGTGTTCCGAGGCCATGTCTGTACATGCTAGGCTCGTCAAGTCAACCTAAGTGTTTTGCGTGTGTAAATCTGTCTTACACCCGTTGTATGCGAACGTAAGGACCTATCACACCCGATCATCACGTGGTGCTTCGGAACGACGAACCTTAGCAACGGTGCACAGTTAGGGAGAACACTTTCTTGAAATTATTATGAGGGATCATCTTATTTACTACCGTCGTTCTAAGTAAACAAGATGCAAAACATGATAAACATCACATGCAATCAAATAATAAACGTGACATGATATGGCCAATATCACATAGCTCCTTTGATCTTCATCTTGGGGCTCCATGATCATCTTGTCACCGGCTTGACACCATGATCTTCATCATCATGATCTTCATCATCGTGTCTCCATGAAGTTGCTCGCCAACTATTACTTCTACTACTATGGCTAACGCGTTTAGCAATAAAGTAAAGTAACTTACATGGCGATTCTCAATGACACGCAGGTCATACAAAAAATAAAGACAACTCCTATGGCTCCTGCCGGTTGTCATACTCGTCGACATGCAAGTCGTGATTCCTATTACAATAGCATGAACATCTCATACATCACATATAGATCATTCATCATACATCACAACTTTGGCCATATCATATCACAAAGCACTTGCTGCAAAAACAAGTTAGACGTCCTCTAATTGTTGTTGCAAGTTTTACGTGGCTGAATTAGGGTTCTAGCAAGAACGTTTTCTTACCTACGTTCAAACCACAACGTGATTTGTCAATCTCTATTTACCCTTCATAAGGACCCTGTTCATCGAATCCGATCCAACTAAAGTAGGAGAGACAGACACCCGCCAGCCACCTTATGCAACTAGTGCATGTTAGTCGGTGGAACCGGTCTCACGTAAGCGTACGTGTAAGGTTGGTCCGGGCCGCTTCATCCCACAATACCGCTGAATCAAGATTGACTAGTAACGGCAAGAAGAATTGACAACATCTACGCCCACAACAAATTGTGTTCTACTCGCGCAAGAAGAACTACGCATAAACCTGGCTCTGATACCACTGTTGGGGAACGTTGCAGAAAATTAAAAATTTTCCTACGGTTTCACCAAGATCCATCTATGAGTTCATCTAGCAACGAGTATTCATATTGGATAGCATCTACATACCACTTTGTAGATCGCAACGGAAGCGTTCGAGTGAACGTGGATGAGGTAGTCGTACTTGCCGTGATCCAATTCACCGATGATCTAGTGCCGAACGGACGGCACCTCCGCGTTCAACACACGTACGGGACGGGAGACGTCTCCTCCTTCTTGATCCAGCAAGGGGGAAGGAGAGGTTGAGGAAGATCCAGCACGACGGTGTGGTGGTGGATGCAGCAGAACTCCGGCAGGGCTTCGCTAAGCAACTACGGGAGGAGGAGGAGGTGTTGCAGGGAGGAGGGAGGAGCCAGGGCATTAGGGTTGGTTTGCTCCTCCTTTTCCCCACTATATATAGGGCCAAGGGAGAGGGGGAGGCGCAGCCCTTGCCCCTTCCTCCAAGGAAGGGTGCGGCCAAGGGTGGGGAGGAGTCCATCCTCCCCAAGGCACCTCGGAGGTGCCTTCCCCTTGTAGGACTCTCCCCTTTTTTCTCTCTCTTGGCGTATGGGCCTCTTGGGGCTGGTTCCCCTTGGCCCAAGCAGGCCAAGGCGCACCCCCTAGGGCCCATGTGGCCCACCAAGGCAGGTGGCCCCACCTGGTGGACCCCGGGACCCCTCCGGTGGTCCCGGTACAATACCGATAACACCGAAACTTGTCCCGATGGCCAAAATAGCACTTCCTATATATAATTCTTTACCTCTGGACCATTCCGGAACTCCTCGTGACGTCCGGGATCTCATCCGGGACTCCGAACAACATTCGGGTTACTGCACATACATATCTTCACAACCCTAGCGTCACCGAACCTTAAGTGTGTAGACCCTACGGGTTCGGGAGACATGCAGTCATGACCGAGACGGCTCTCGGGCAATAACCAACAGCGGGATCTGGATACCCATGTTGGCTCCCACATACTCCACGATGATCTCATCGGATGAACCACGATGTCAAGGATTCAATTAATCCCGTATACGATTCCCTTTGTCATTCGGTATTTTACTTGCCCGAGATTCGATCGTCGGTATCCTAGTACCTCGTTCAATCTCGTTACCGGCAAGTCACTTTTCTCGTTCCGTAATGCATGATCCCGTGATCAAACACTTTGATCACACTGAGCTCATTATGATGATGCATTACCGAGAGGGCCCGGTGATACCTCTCCGTCAAGCGGCGTGACAAATCCCAGTCTCGATCCATGTCAACCCAACAGACACTTTCAGAGATACCCGTAGTATACCTTTATAGTCACCCAGTTACGTTGTGACGTTTGGCACACCCAAAGCACTCCTACGGTATCCGGGAGTTACACGATCTCATGGTCTAAGGAAAGGATACTTGACATTGGATAACTCTAGCAAACGAACTATGCGATCTTATGCTATGTTTAGGATTGGGTCTTGTCCATCACATCATTCTCCTAATGATGTGATCCCGTTATCGATGACATCCAATGTCCATAGTCAGGAAACCATGACTATCTGTCGATCAACGAGCTAGTCAACTAGAGGCTCACTAGGGACATGTTGTTGTCTGTTATTCACACATGTATTACGATTTCCGGTTAACACAATTATAGCACGAATAAAGACAATTATCATGAATAAGGAAATATAATAATAATGCTTTTATTTTTGCCTCTAGGGCATATTTCCAACAGTCTCCCACTTGCACTAGAGTCAATAATCTAGTTACATTGCGATGAATCGAACACCCATAGAGTTCTGGTGCTGATCATGTTTTGCCTTAGGGAGAGGTTTAGTCAACGGATCTGCGACATTCAGATCCGTGTGCACTTTACAAATTTCTATGTCTCCATCTTGAACATTTTCATGAATGGAGTTGAAGCGACGCTTGATGTGCCTAGTCTTCTTGTGAAACCTGGGCTTCTTTGCAAGTGCAATAGCTCCAGTGTTGTCACAGAAGAGCTTGATTGGCCCCGACACATTGGGTATGACTCCGAGGTCGGTGATGAACACCTTCACCCAAATTGCTTCATGTGCTGCCTCTGAGGCTGCCATGTACTCCGCTTCACATGTAGATCCCGCCACGACGCTTTGCTTGCAACTGCACCAGCTTACTGCCCCACCATTCAAAATATACACGTATCCGGTTTGTGACTTAGAGTCATCCAGATCTGTGTCGAAGCTAGCATCGACGTAACCTTTTCCGACGAGCTCTTCGTCACCTCCATAAACGAGAAACATTTCCTTAGTCCTTTTCAGGTACTTCAGGATATTCTTGACCGCTGTCCAGTGTTCCTTGCCGGGATTACTTTGGTACCTTCCTACCAAACTTACGGCAAGGTTTACATCAGGTCTGGTACACAGCATGGCATACATAATAGAACCTATGGCTGAGGCATAGGGGATGACGCTCATCTCTTCTATTTCTTCTGCCGTGGTCGGGCATTGAGCTGAGCTCAATTTCACACCTTGTAACACAGGTAAGAACCCTTTCTTAGATTGATCCATATTGAATTTCTTCAATATCTTATCAAGGTATGTGCTTTGCGAAAGACCTATGAGGCGTCTCGATCTATCTCTATAGATCTTGATGCCTAATATATAAGCAGCTTCTCCAAGGTCCTTCATTGAAAAACTCTTATTCAAATAGGCCTTAATGTTGTCCAAGAGTTCTATATCATTTCCCATCAAAAGTATGTCGTCTACATATAATATGAGAAATGCTACAGAGCTCCCACTCACTTTCTTGTAAACACAGGCTTCTCCATAAGTCTGTGTAAACCCAAACGCTTTGATCATCTCATCAAAGCGAATGTTCCAACTCCGAGATGCTTGCACCAGCCCATAAATCGAGCGTTGGAGCTTGCATACCTTGTCAGCATTCTTAGGATCGACAAAACCTT
Organism: Aegilops umbellulata; assembly: GCA_032464435.1. Taxonomy (NCBI): domain Eukaryota; kingdom Viridiplantae; phylum Streptophyta; class Magnoliopsida; order Poales; family Poaceae; genus Aegilops; species Aegilops umbellulata. The sequence goes on from CP136059.1 coordinate 508,518,197, forward strand.
CCGGCTGCATCATATACAATTCTTCCTTAAGGAAACCATTAAGGAATGCCTTTTTGACGTCCATTTGCCATATCTCATAATCATAGTATGCGGCAATTGCTAACATGATTCGGACGGACTTCAGCTTCGCTACCGGTGAGAAAGTCTCATCGTAGTCAATTCCTTGAACTTGTCGATAACCCTTAGCGACAAGCCGAGCTTTATAGATGGTCACATTACCATCCGTGTCTGTCTTCTTCTTAAAGATCCATTTATTTTCTATGGCTCGCCGTTCAACGGGCAAGTCAGTCAAAGTCCATACTTCGTTTTCATACATGGATCCTATCTCGGATTTCATGGCTTCCAGCCATTTGTCGGAATCCGGGCCCGCCATTGCTTCCTCATAGTTCGAAGGTTCACCGTTGTCTAACAACATGATTTCCAAGACAGGGTTCCCGTACCACTCTGGTGCGGAACGTGTCCTTGTGGACCTTCGAATTTCAGTAGGAGCTTGATCAGAAGTATCTTGATCATCATCATTAATTTCCTCTCTAGTCGGTGCAGGCACCTCAGAAACGTTTTCTTGAGTTTCGCCATTTTCCGGTTCAAGAGGTAACACTCCATCAAGTTCTACTTTCCTCCCACTTACTTCTTTCGAGAGAAACTCTTTCTCTAGAAAGGATCCATTCTTGGCAACAAAGATCTTGCCTTCGGATCTGAGGTAGAAGGTATACCCAACAGTTTCTTTAGGGTATCCTATGAAGACGCATTTTTTCGACTTGGGTTCGAGCTTTTCAGGTTGAAGTTTCTTCACATAAGCATCGCATCCCCAAACTTTTAGAAACGACAGCTTAGGTTTCTTCCCAAACCATAATTCATACGGTGTCGTCTCAACGGATTTCGACGGAGCCCTATTTAAAGTGAATGCGGCAGTCTCTAAAGCATAGCCCCAAAAAGATAGCGGTAAGTCGATAAGAGACATCATAGATCGCACCATATCTAATAGAGTGCGATTACGACGTTCGGACACACCATTACGCTGAGGTGTTCCAGGCGGCGTGAGTTGTGAAACTATTCCACATTTTCTTAAGTGTGTGCCAAATTCGTGACTCAAGTATTCTCCTCCACGATCTGATCGTAGAAACTTGATCTTTCTATCACGTTGATTTTCAACCTCACTCTGAAATTCCTTGAACTTTTCAAAGGTTTCAGACTTGTGTTTCATTAAGTAGATATACCCATATCTACTCAAGTCATCAGTGAGGGTGAGAACATAACGATAGCCACCGCGAGCCTCAACACTCATTGGACCACACACATCGGTATGTATGATTTCCAATAAGTTGGTTGCTCGCTCCATTGTTCCTGAGAACGGAGTCTTGGTCATTTTACCCATGAGGCATGGTTCGCACGTGTCAAATGGTTCATAATCAAGAGACTCTAAAAGTCCATCTGCATGGAGCTTCTTCATGCGTTTGACACCTATGTGACCAAGGCGGCAGTGCCACAAATATGTGAGACTATCGTTATCAACTTTCACTCTTTTGGTATTCACACTATGAATATGTGTATCATCACGTACGAGATTCATTAAGAATAAACCATTAACCATCGGAGCATGACCATAAAACATATCTCTCATATAAATAGAACAACCATTATTCTCGGATTTAAATGAGTAGCCATCTCGAATTAAGCGAGATCCAGATACAATGTTCATGCTCAAACTTGGCACTAAATAACAATTATTGAGGTTTAAAACTAATCCCGTAGGTAAATGTAGAGGCAGCGTGCCGACGGCGATCACATCGACCTTGGAACCATTCCCGACGCGCATCGTCACCTCGTCCTTTGCCAGTCTCCGTTTATTCCGCAGCTCCTGCTTTGAGTTACAAATGTGAGCAACTGCACCGGTATCAAATACCCAAGAGCTACTACGAGTACTGGTAAGGTACACATCCAATACATGTATATCACATATACCTTTGGTTTTGCCGGCCTTCTTGTCCGCTAAGTATTTGGGGCAGTTCCGCTTCCAGTGACCACTTCCCTTGCAATAAAAGCACTCAGTTTCGGGCTTGGGTCCATTCTTTGGCTTCTTCCTGGCAACTTGCTTACCGGGCGCGGCAACTTCCTTGCCGTCCTTCTTGAAGTTCTTTTTACCCTTGCCCTTCTTGAACTTAGTGGTTTTATTCACCATCAACACTTGATGCTCCTTCTTGATTTCTACCTCTGCTGATTTTAGCATAGCATATACTTCAGGAATGGTCTTTACCATCCCCTGCATATTGTAGTTCATCACAAAGCTCTTGTAGCTCGGTGGAAGCGACTGGAGGATTCTGTCACTGACCGCCTCATCCGGGAGATTAACTTCCAGTTGAGTCAAGCGGTTGTGCAACCTAGACATTTTGAGTATGTGCTCACTGACAGAGCCATTTTCCTCCATCTTACAGCTAAAGAATTTGTCGAAGACTTCATATCTCTCGACCCGGGCATGAGCTTGGAAAACCATTTTCAGCTCTTCGAACATCTCATATGCTCCATGTCTCTCAAAACGCTTTTGGAGTCCCGGCTCTAGGCTGTAAAGCATGCCGCACTGAACGAGGGAGTAATCATCGTAGCGTGACTGCCAAGCGTTCATAACGTCTTGTTCTGCAGGGAGAATAGGTGCGTCACCCAGCGGTGCTCTTAGGACATAATCTTTCTTGGCAGCTATGAGGATGATCCTCAGGTTCCGGACCCAGCCCGTATAGTTGCTACCATCGTCTTTCAGCTTGGTTTTCTCTAGGAACGCGTTGAAATTGAGGACTACATTGGCCATTTGATCTACAAGACATATTGTAAATATTTAGACTAAGTTCATGATAATAAAGTTCATTTAATCAAATTATTTAATGAACTCCCACTTAGATAGACATCCCTCTGTTAGTCATCTAAGTATTACATGATCCGAGTCAACTAGGCCGTGTCCGATCATCACGTGAGACGGACTAGCCAACATCGGTGAACATCTTCAGGTTGATCGTATCTTCTATACGACTCATGCTCGACCTTTTGGTCTTCTGTGTTCCGAGGCCATGTCTGTACATGCTAGGCTCGTCAAGTCAACCTAAGTGTTTTGCGTGTGTAAATCTGTCTTACACCCGTTGTATGCGAACGTAAGGACCTATCACACCCGATCATCACGTGGTGCTTCGGAACGACGAACCTTAGCAACGGTGCACAGTTAGGGAGAACACTTTCTTGAAATTATTATGAGGGATCATCTTATTTACTACCGTCGTTCTAAGTAAACAAGATGCAAAACATGATAAACATCACATGCAATCAAATAATAAACGTGACATGATATGGCCAATATCACATAGCTCCTTTGATCTTCATCTTGGGGCTCCATGATCATCTTGTCACCGGCTTGACACCATGATCTTCATCATCATGATCTTCATCATCGTGTCTCCATGAAGTTGCTCGCCAACTATTACTTCTACTACTATGGCTAACGCGTTTAGCAATAAAGTAAAGTAACTTACATGGCGATTCTCAATGACACGCAGGTCATACAAAAAATAAAGACAACTCCTATGGCTCCTGCCGGTTGTCATACTCGTCGACATGCAAGTCGTGATTCCTATTACAATAGCATGAACATCTCATACATCACATATAGATCATTCATCATACATCACAACTTTGGCCATATCATATCACAAAGCACTTGCTGCAAAAACAAGTTAGACGTCCTCTAATTGTTGTTGCAAGTTTTACGTGGCTGAATTAGGGTTCTAGCAAGAACGTTTTCTTACCTACGTTCAAACCACAACGTGATTTGTCAATCTCTATTTACCCTTCATAAGGACCCTGTTCATCGAATCCGATCCAACTAAAGTAGGAGAGACAGACACCCGTCAGCCACCTTATGCAACTAGTGCATGTTAGTCGGTGGAACCGGTCTCACGTAAGCGTACGTGTAAGGTTGGTCCGGGCCGCTTCATCCCACAATACCGCTGAATCAAGATTGACTAGTAACGGCAAGAAGAATTGACAACATCTACGCCCACAACAAATTGTGTTCTACTCGCGCAAGAAGAACTACGCATAAACCTGGCTCTGATACCACTGTTGGGGAACGTTGCAGAAAATTAAAAATTTTCCTACGGTTTCACCAAGATCCATCTATGAGTTCATCTAGCAACGAGTATTCATATTGGATAGCATCTACATACCACTTTGTAGATCGCAACGGAAGCGTTCGAGTGAACGTGGATGAGGTAGTCGTACTTGCCGTGATCCAATTCACCGATGATCTAGTGCCGAACGGACGGCACCTCCGCGTTCAACACACGTACGGGACGGGAGACGTCTCCTCCTTCTTGATCCAGCAAGGGGGAAGGAGAGGTTGAGGAAGATCCAGCACGACGGTGTGGTGGTGGATGCAGCAGAACTCCGGCAGGGCTTCGCTAAGCAACTACGGGAGGAGGAGGAGGTGTTGCAGGGAGGAGGGAGGAGCCAGGGCATTAGGGTTGGTTTGCTCCTCCTTTTCCCCACTATATATAGGGCCAAGGGAGAGGGGGAGGCGCAGCCCTTGCCCCTTCCTCCAAGGAAGGGTGCGGCCAAGGGTGGGGAGGAGTCCATCCTCCCCAAGGCACCTCGGAGGTGCCTTCCCCTTGTAGGACTCTCCCCTTTTTTCTCTCTCTTGGCGTATGGGCCTCTTGGGGCTGGTTCCCCTTGTCCCAAGCAGGCCAAGGCGCACCCCCTAGGGCCCATGTGGCCCACCAAGGCAGGTGGCCCCACCTAGTGGACCCCGGGACCCCTCCGGTGGTCCCGGTACAATACCGATAACACCGAAACTTGTCCCGATGGCCAAAATAGCACTTCCTATATATAATTCTTTACCTCTGGACCATTCCGGAACTCCTCGTGACGTCCGGGATCTCATCCGGGACTCCGAACAACATTCGGGTTACTGCACATACATATCTTCACAACCCTAGCGTCACCGAACCTTAAGTGTGTAGACCCTACGGGTTCGGGAGACATGCAGTCATGACCGAGACGGCTCTCGGGCAATAACCAACAGCGGGATCTGGATACCCATGTTGGCTCCCACATACTCCACGATGATCTCATCGGATGAACCACGATGTCAAGGATTCAATTAATCCCGTATACGATTCCCTTTGTCATTCGGTATTTTACTTGCCCGAGATTCGATCGTCGGTATCCCAGTACCTCGTTCAATCTCGTTACCGGCAAGTCACTTTTCTCGTTCCGTAATGCATGATCCCGTGATCAAACACTTTGATCACACTGAGCTCATTATGATGATGCATTACTGAGAGGGCCCGGTGATACCTCTCCGTCAAGCGGAGTGACAAATCCCAGTCTCGATCCATGTCAACCCAACAGACACTTTCAGAGATACCCGTAGTATACCTTTATAGTCACCCAGTTACGTTGTGACGTTTGTCACACCCAAAGCACTCCTACGGTATCCGGGAGTTACACGATCTCATGGTCTAAGGAAAGGATACTTGACATTGGATAATTCTAGCAAACGAACTATGCGATCTTATGCTATGTTTAGGATTGGGTCTTGTCCATCACATCATTCTCCTAATGATGTGATCCCATTATCGATGACATCCAATGTCCATAGTCAGGAAACCATGACTATCTGTCGATCAACGAGCTAGTCAACTAGAGGCTCACTAGGGACATGTTGTTGTCTGTTATTCACACATGTATTACGATTTCCGGTTAACACAATTATAGCACGAATAAAGACAATTATCATGAATAAGGAAATATAATAATAATGCTTTTATTATTGCCTCTAGGGCATATTTCCAACACCCTCGTCTTCGCCTGTGGCTTTGCCTTTGCCTTTGCCTTTGCCTTTCCCCTCACCGGCAGGCTTAAGAGCTTTCAGCTGAGCAAGCACATCCGCACCAGAAAACGTTGGAATCTCGTTTACTTCATGGACAACTTTGCCTTTTGTGAAGTTCTTCTTGTCTTCCCTATCAGGATGGTCTGGAGGGAGGAACTGTCGATGCAAGTCAAATGCAACATACTTGCCACCCTTCTTCAGCCAAATGAAAAGCAAGGCCTGCATGCACACTGGGCAAGGCATCTTTCCACTTGTACACCATCCGCAGAACAAGGCATAACCGGGAAAGTCATGCATGCAATATTGTAGCCAAACTTTCATCAAGAAATTTTTCTGCAGATGTCGGTCGTATGTCAACCTCGGGAAGTACCAAGAATGGTGCAAATCATCCACCAACGGCTGCATAAACACACCCAAATTCTTCCCCGGATATTCAGGCCCCGGAATTATAAGCGACAGGAACATGGTCTTCCGTTGCATTATGGCGCCGGGAGGGAGATTCAGCGGAATAACAAATACGGGCCAACAGCTGTATGCATTAGACGACATACCATATGGATTTAACCCATCACCTGTTATAGCAATTCTGACATTCCCAGCCTCGGCTGCTTCCTCCGGGTACTCTATATCGAATGACTTCCATGCTTCACCTCCTGATGGATGTACAATTTTTTTTGGATTATACCTTTTCCCTTCCTTGTGCCACTTCATCATTTTGGCAGACTCCTCGGTGATGAAAAGGCGCTGCAGTCTTTTTATAAAATCAAGATACCGAAAAACCTTCACAGGGATTTTTAGCTGCTGCTTCTGACCATGCTTATCGACCACCTCAATATACCGAGAGGAACCGCACTTCCTACAGTACTTGTCATCCGCATACTCATGCCTAAACAAAAGGAAATTCTTTGGACAAACATGTATTTTCTCATAGTCCATCGAGAGCGCCTTCATGATTTTCTTCGTACCGTACATGGTTTTCGGCAGTTCATGGCCCTCAGGCAGGCTGTTAGCCCATACTCCCAGAAATGCTTCGAAGCAACCTCGGCTACAGCCGTACTCGGCCTTGACTGCCATCAGTTGCGAGATGGCATCCAGCACAGACAGCTTGGCACCCTCATAGAGAGGTTTCTTTGACGAGGCCAAGATTTCCAGGAAGGCCTTTGCGGTTTCCTCCGGCTCCTCCGTTTCATTCGCTGAATGTGACGGAGGTGTCGGCTGTGCAGCAAAGACATCATCTAGCATGTCTCTAACCCCATCGTCCTCATAACCAGCGACACGTTGTCGTATCACATCCTCTCTACCACGGTCCCGTTGGGCAAGGTTTATCGGCATATTAAAGTTGGGCACAAATCCATGCGTGCGAAGGTGCTTAGTCATCTCACTCTTATCTCTGCGGATACGCATCTTACATCTGGCACACGGGCATTCTGGCACCATTCTCATTGGACTACGGAATATCTCTTTCAAAAACACATCAGTTTTCTCGACCCACTCTGTTGTTACTTGATTCCGACGGATAAACCCACTATACATCCACTGATTATCTGCCATCTCTGCTTTATTGGAAGCCACACAACAAAATTAAGGATTCATTTAAATTACTCACATCAATATTTTATTTTTTACAAGGTTGACGAGAAACGACATTTAATCCACCTACATCTCTAATAGGTAAAGATGGGTCCTAATCCCACCCGAGAATGTGTAGATTGAGTACGTTGTCCATGCTCTACCCCATGCCGAGACAAAATTTTGGCAGCACCTCCCTGCTGTTCTCCAAATACACGTCTCGGCAAAATGCCGAGAGAATGTGCATCCGGAGAACAACAGGGAGGCGCCGCCGAAATCCTGTCTCGAAACGGGGTAGAGCATGAACAACGTACCCAATCTACACATCCTCGGGCTGTCCGTGGAAAGAGCTGGACAATCCGAAAGAGCTGTGGTGATAAATATGCAATTGAATGCATATTTATCGATGCAACTTGATGTGAAAATTTAATCTAGTGACATGGAAAAAAAGTGGACGAGGTCATGGAATTGTTGCTCACCCTCCGATGTAGAGGATGTAGTCGATCAAAGGAGGGACGATTGTGGACCAACACCTCCAACGTCGACGGTCACTCCACGAAGATGGAACACCACAAATCCTGTTAATTCGACCAAGTGCAAAAAAATAGGTTAAGCATTGACACTTTAAACTATGAAAAAAAATCATATTTCGTCAAGTGTCAAATATTGTCCTTCAATTTTTTTAGCAAGATCATCATGATTAAATAACCACTCATCATATGCCAATTTTGGAGCACATCTCACACAACTATTTTAGAAACTAAATGTCACATAGCAAGGATTTAGACACAAACATCATATATCTCACACAAACATCAACTCAAAAATTTGTTTTGCATGCATATGTGAATAGACTTAGGGGCTGAATACACCATCCATTAATCTCACATGCATATATTGTCATAATCCATTATATATCATATTGGTACAAATATTTGCAGCAAATAAACATGAAACTATGAATGTCCATATATACACATGTCCATATATGAAAAATGAGCATAGCTCACCGGGCAGAGGGGCGTCACGGCGATGGAGGGGACGGGAGAGACGGTCGCGGGCCGGAGCTAGCACCAGGGATGGCCGGGTAGGCTCGCGGGCTAGCCGGAGCCGTGGCCAGGCGTGCTCTCTCGGGTGGAAGCGGCGGCGCGAGAAGGGGAGGGCAGGGGAGGGGAGGGGGTGGAGCGGCGGCGGGCGGGCGGCACAGAGCTGGCGTGGCGGCGACGGCGCGAGAAGGGGAGGGAAGGGGAGGGGGTGGAGCGGCGGGGAGGGGGGACGGGCGAGGGAAGGGGAGAGTGGCGGGAGGCGGGGAGCAGTGGCGGGCGGGCGGCGGGGAGAGTCGCGGGAGGCGGGGAGCAGCGGCGGGTGGCGGTCGGCGGCGTGCGGCGGCGGCAGCGCGCGCGAGTGGATGCGGGCGGGTGTGGGAAAGAACGAGTGGAGGAGGGCGGTCCGCGAGTGGATAAGGGGACATATGCCGACGGCTTAGCCGTCGGCATATATTAACAACGCCACGTGGCATATATGCCGACGGCTATGCCGTAGGCATAGGTATATTTTTTTTTCAAATACACGTTCTTGAATTTTTTTGAATGATACATGGTATATAATTATATTAAAAATGATACATGGTCAGCAACATTTCTTTATGATATAATTATTTGCTAAATTGCACTAACAAAAAATGTACATTGTGTTAAAATATTTCATATGCATTTTTAATGTTTTCTTAATGCATTTTTAATATATATTTTTGCAACAACTTTTATACATGTTTAACATTTTTGTAAAAATATTATTAACTGTATTCAAATATATTTTTAGTGTATATTATTTTCATACGCATTGAAAAGTTTCGTTTACATATAAAATGAGGGACCGACATGTTCGTTTCCCCCCTCCAGGTGCCGGCGGCGGCGCCGTCCGTGAGGGGGGCCACGCACCGGAGACGCGTGCCGCCTCTTCGGACATGCCACAACACCACCCCACATGTATGAGGCGCGGTACGACGCTCCGGTGGCATTGCTAACCCCCCAGGGCCCCCGTCCCGCCTAACCCTGTAGCGTTTGACCACGGGATCTAGCCCTTTGACTTTGCACGGACGGGCTTCGACCAGCGAACCTCCCCACCCGGTTGTGTTAGGTCAGCCCATAGGAACACCTTGGAGCAACAACTGGGCCATACCCACAGCAGGATCCCCTCCGTGTAGACCCGGCGCGTCCGTTTCCCCCCTCCAGGTGCCGGCGGCGGCGCCGTCCGTGAGGGGGGCCACACACCGGAGACGCGTGCCGCCTCTTCGGACATGCCACAACACCACCCCACATGTATGAGGCGCGGTACGACGCTCCGGTGGCATTGCTAACCCCCCAGGGCCCCCGTCCCGCCTAACCCTGTAGCGTTTGACCACGGGATCTGGCCCTTTGACTTTGCACGGACGGGCTTCGACCAGCGGACCTCCCCACCCGGTTGTGTTAGGTCAGCCCATAGGAACACTTTGGAGCAACAACCGGGGCAGACCCACAGCAAGATCCCCTCCGTGTAGACCCGACGCATCCGTTTCCCCCCTCCAGGTGCCGGCGGCGGCGCCGTCCGTGAGGGGGGGCACAGCCCGGAGACGTGTGCCGCCTCTTCGGACATGCCACCACACCACCCCGCATGTATGAGGGCCCGGTGCGACGCTCCGGTGGCATTGCTACCCCCTAGGGTTCCCGTCCCGCCTAACCCTGTAGCGTTTGACCACGGGATCTAGCCCTTTGACTTTGCACGGACGGGCTTTGACCAGCGGACCTCCCCACCCGGTTGTGTTAGGTCAGCCCATAGGAACACTTTGGAGCAACATCCGGGCCAGACCCACAGCAAGATCCCCTCCGTGTAGACCCGGCGCGTCCGTTTCCCCCTCCAGGTGCCGCCGGCGGCGCCGTCCGTGAGGGGGGGCACAGCCCGAAGACGGGTGCCACCTCTTCGGACATGCCACCACACCACCCCGCATGTATGAGGGCCCGGTGCGACGCTCCGGTGGCATTGCTACCCCCCCAGGGTCCCCGTCCCGCCTAACCCTGTAGCGTTTGACCACGGGATCTAGCCCTTTGACTTTGCAGGGACGGGCTTTGACCAGTGGACCTCTCCACCCGGTTGTGTCAGGTCCGCCCATAGGGACACCCGGGAGCAACATCCGGCCAAACCCACAGATACATCCACTCCATGTAGACCCGGCGTGTCCGTCCCCCCCCCCTCCAGGTGCCGGCGGCGGCGCCGTCCGTGACGGGGCCACACCCCGGAGATGCGTGCCGCCTCTTCGGACATGGCATAACACCATCCGGTTGTGGTAGGTCATCCGATATATATGAACACTTGGAGCAAAGTCCCCTTCGTATAGACCCGATGCGGCTGTTCCCCATTCCAGTTGCCGGCTGGCGGCGGCACCGTTCGTGAGGGGGGTCACGCCGCTCTGTACAGAACCGAAAAATAATGTATGTATGCTTATTAACACATACTGTATGTAAGTTAGTTAAATAATAATAATAAAGAAAACAATGAAGAAAAAGAAAAAAAAACTATATGTATGCTTATTAACACATACTATATGCTTATTAACATACTATATGCTTATTAACACATACTATATGTATGCTTATTAACACAATCTATATGTATGCTTATTAACACATACTGTATGCTTAATAATAATAATAATAATATATGGAAAAAAAGAAAAAAGGAAAAAAAAACTATGCCGACGGCGAAGCCGCTGGCATAGCTGCGGCCAGGGCAGATGGACAACGCCGCGGATCGATGACGTGTAACCTATGCCGACGGCAGCCGTCGGCATAGGCCCTGGTCGGTGCGCTCTGGATCGGTGACGTGTCACCCGTACCTATGCCGACGGCTAAGCCGTAGGCATAGGTATATTATTTTTTTCCAATACACGTTCTTGAACTTTTTTTGAATGATACATGGTATATAATTATATTAAAAATGATTCATGGTCAGCAACATTTCTTTATGATATAACTATTTGCTAAATTGTACTAACAAAAAATGTACATTGTGTTAAAATATTTCATATGCATTTTTAATGTTTTCTTAATGCATTTTTAATATATATTTTTGCAACAACTTTTATACATGTTTAACATTTTTATAAAAATATTATTAACTGTATTCAAATATATTTTTAGTGTATATTATTTTCATACGCATTGAAAAGTTTCGTTTACATATAAAATGAGGGACCGACATGTTCGTTTCCCCCCTCCAGGTCCCGGCGGCGGCGCCGTCCGTGAGGGAGGCCACGCACCGGAGACGCGTGCCGCCTCTTCGGACATGCCACAACACCACCCCACATGTATGAGGCGCAGTACGACGCTCCGGTGGCATTGCTAACCCCCCAGGGCCCCCGTCCCGCCTAACCCTGTAGCGTTTGACCACGGGATCTAGCCCTTTGACTTTGCATGGACGGGCTTCGACCAGCGGACCTCCCCACCCGGTTGTGTTAGGTCAGCCCATAGGAACACTTTGGAGCAAGAACCGGGCCAGACCCACAGCAAGATCCCCTCCGTGTAGACCCGGCGCGTTCGTTTCCCCCCTCCAGGTGCCGGCGGCGGCGCCGTCCGTGAGGGGGGCCATGCACCGGAGACGCGTGCCACCTCTTCGGACATGCCACAACACCACCCCACATGTATGAGGCGCGGTACGACGCTCCGGTGGCATTGCTAACCCCCCAGGGCCCCCGTCCCGCCTAACCCTGTAGCGTTTGACCACGGGATCTAGCCCTTTGACTTTGCACGGACGGGCTTCGACCAGCGGACCTCCCCACCCGGTTGTGTTAGGTCAGCCCATAGGAACACTTTGGAGCAACAACCGGGCCAGACCCACAGCAAGATCCCCTCCGTGTAGACCCGGCGCGTCCGTTTCCCCCCTCCAGGTGCCGGCGGCGGCGCCGTCCGTGAGGGGGGCCACGCACCGGAGACGCATGCCGCCTCTTCGGACATGCCACAACACCACCCCACATGTATGAGGCGCGGTACGACGCTCCGGTGGCATTGCTAACCCCCCAGGGCCCCCGTCCCGCCTAACCGTGTAGCGTTTGACCACGGGATCTAGCCCTTTGACTTTGCACGGACGGGCTTCGACCAGCGGACCTCCCCACCCGGTTGTGTTAGGTCAGCCCATAGGAACACTTTGGAGCAACAACCGGGCCAGACCCATAGCAAGATCCCCTCCGTGTAGACCCGGCGCGTCCGTTTCCCCACTCCAGGTGCCGGCGGCGGCGCCGTCCGTGAGGGGGGGCACAGCCCGGAGATGTGTGCCGCCTCTTCGGACATGCCACCACACCACCCCGCATGTATGAGGGCCCGGTGCGACGCTCCGGTAGCATCGCTACCCCCTAGGGTCCCTGTCCCGCCTAACCCTGTAGCGTTTGACCACGGGATCTAGCCCTTTGACTTTGCACGGACGGGCTTTGACCAGCGGACCTCCCCACCCGGTTGTGTTAGGTCAGCCCATAGGAACACTTTGGAGCAACATCCAGGCCAGACCCACAGCAAGATCCCCTCCGTGTAGACCCGGCGCGTCCGTTTCCCCCCTCCAGGTGCCGGCGGCGGCGCCGTCCGTGAGGGGGGGCACAGCCCGGAGACGTGTGCCGCCTCTTCGGACATGCCACCACACCACCCCGCATGTATGAGGGCCCGGTGCGACGCTCCGGTGGCATTGCTACCCCCAGGGTCCCCGTCCCGCCTAACCCTGTAGCGTTTGACCACAGGATCTAGCCCTTTGACTTTGCAGGGATGGGCTTTGACCAGTGGACCTCCCCACCCGGTTGTGTTAGGTCAGCCCATAGGAACACTTTGGAGCAACATCTGGGCCAGACCCAAAGCAAGATCCCCTCCGTGTAGACCCGGCGCGTCCGTTTCCCCCCTCCAGGTGCCGGCGGCGGCGCCGTCCGTGAGAGGGGGGCACACCCCAGACACGCGTGACGCGCGTTTGCAACCGCCACAACACTTCTAGACTTGTGAGAGGCCGCCTACGCAAGAATTGGCGGCATGCTAGCCCGCGGAGGCCGTAGACGCGCGAAGGGCAATCCGCGTAGAGGGAATTTTTCGGATACTTCTCCATCACCAAAAATTAAGAAAAAATACCATCGTTCCTATAGCACATGTGCCCTCGTCGTGCAAAAAAACTCATGATTTTATCGTGCATCGAGTATTTAATAATATTCACGCCGCATCGTTACCGCAGAACGTCTACTGCTGTGTCATCGCCGTCCGTGAGGGGGGGCCACGCCCCGGAGACGCGTGCCGCCTCTTCGGACATGCCACCACACCACCCCGCATGTATGAGGGCCCGGTGCGACGCTCCGGTGGCATTGCTACCCCCCAGGGCCCCCGTACCGCCTAACCCTGTAGCGTTTGACCACGGGATCTAGCCCTTTGACTTTGCACGGACGGGCTTTGACCAGCGGACCTCCCCACCCGGTTGTGTTAGGTCTGCCCATAGGAACACTTTGGAGCAACAACCGGGCCAGACCCACAGCAAGATCCCCTCCGTGTAGACCCGACGCGCCCGTTTCCCCCCTCCAGGTGCCGACGGCGGCGCCGTCCATGAGGGGGGCACACTCCGGACACGCATGCCGCCTCTTCGAACATGCCACAACACCACCCCACATGTATGAGGTGCGGTACAACGCTCCGGTGGCATTGCTAACACCCCAGGGCCCCCGTCCCGCCTAACCCTGTAGCGTTTGACCACGGGATCTAGCCCTTTGACTTTGCACGAACGGGCTTCGACCAGCGGACCTCCCCACCCGGTTGTGTTAGGTCAGCCCATAGGAACACTTTGGAGCAAGAACCGGGCCAGACCCACAGCAAGATCCCCTCCGTGTAGACCCGGCGCGTTCGTTTCCCCCCTCCAGGTGCCGGCGGCGGCGCCGTCCGTGAGGGGGGCCACGCACCGGAGACGCGTGCCACCTCTTCGGACATGCCACAACACCACCCCACATGTATGAGGCGCGGTACGACGCTCCGGTGGCATTGCTAACCCCCTAGGGCCCCCGTCCCGCCTAACCCTGTAGCGTTTGACCACGGGATCTAGCCCTTTGACTTTGCACGGACGGGCTTCGACCAGCGGACCTCCCCACCCGGTTGTGTTAGGTCAGCCCATAGGAACACTTTGGAGCAACAACCGGGCCAGACCCACAGCAAGATCCCCTCCGTGTAGACCGGGCGCGTCCGTTTCCCCCCTCCAGGTGCCGGCGGCGGCGCCGTCCGTGAGGGGGGCCACGCACCGGAGACGCATGCCGCCTCTTCGGACATGCCACAACACCACCCCACATGTATGAGGCGCGGTACGATGCTTCGGTGGCATTGCTAACCCCCCAGGGCCCCCGTCCCGCCTAACCCTGTAGCGTTTGACCACGGGATCTAGCCCTTTGACTTTGCACGGACGGGCTTCGACCAGCGGACCTCCCCACCCGGTTGTGTTAGGTCAGCACATAGGAACACTTTGGAGCAACAACCGGGCCAGACCCACAGCAAGATCCCCTCCGTGTAGACCCGGCGCGTCCGTTTCCCCCCTCCAGGTGCCGGCGGCGGCGCCGTCCGTGAGGGGGGGCACAGCCCGGAGATGTGTGCCGCCTCTTCGGACATGCCACCACACCACCCCGCATGTATGAGGGCCCGGTGCGACGCTCCGGTGGCATTGCTACCCCCTAGGGTCCCTGTCCCGCCTAACCCTGTAGCGTTTGACCACGGGATCTAGCCCTTTGACTTTGCACGGACGGGCTTTGACCAGCGGACCTCCCCACCCGGTTGTGTTAGGTCAGCCCATAGGAACACTTTGGAGCAACATCCAGGCCATACCCACAGCAAGATCCCCTCCGTGTAGACCCGGCGCGTCCGTTTCCCCCCTCCAGGTGCCGGCGGCGGCGCCGTCCGTGAGGGGGGGCACAGCCCGGAGACGTGTGCCGCCTCTTCGGACATGCCACCACACCACCCCGCATGTATGAGGGCCCGGTGCGACGCTCCGGTGGCATTGCTACCCCCAGGGTCCCCGTCCCGCCTAACCCTGTAGCGTTTGACTACAGGATCTAGCCCTTTGACTTTGCAGGGATGGGCTTTGACCAGTGGACCTCCCCACCCGGTTGTGTTAGGTCAGCCCATAGGAACACTTTGGAGCAACATCTGGGCCAGACCCAAAGCAAGATCCCCTCCGTGTAGACCCGGCGCGTCCGTTTCCCCCCTCCAGGTGCCGGCGGCGGCGCCGTCCGTGAGAGGGGGGCACACCCCGGACACGCGTGACGCGCGTTTGCAACCGCCACAACACTTCTAGACTTGTGCGAGGCCGCCTACGCAAGAATTGGCGGCATGCTAGCCCGCGGAGGCCGTAGACGCGCGAAGGGCAATCCGCGTAGAGGGAATTTTTCGGATACTTCTCCATCACCAAAAATTAAGAAAAAATACCATCGTTCCTATAGCACATGTGCCCTCGTCGTGCAAAAAAACTCATGATTTTATCGTGCATCGAGTATTTAATAATATTCACGCTGCATCGTTACCGCAGAACGTCTACTGCTGTGTCATCGCCGTCCGTGAGAGGGGGGCCACGCCCCGGAGACGCGTGCCGCCTCTTCGGACATGCCACCACACCACCCCGCATGTATGAGGGCCCGGTGCGACGCTCCGGTGGCATTGCTACCCCCCAGGGCCCCCGTACCGCCTAACCCTGTAGCGTTTGACCACGGGATCTAGCCCTTTGACTTTGCACGGACGGGCTTTGACCAGCGACCTCCCCACCCGGTTGTGTTAGGTCTGCCCATAGGAACACGTTGGAGCAACAACCGGGCCAGACCCACAGCAAGATCCCCTCCGTGTAGACCCGACGCGCCCGTTTCCCCCCTCCAGGTGCCGACGGCGGCGCCGTCCATGAGGGGGGCACACTCCGGACACGCATGCCGCCTCTTCGAACATGCCACAACACCACCCCACATGTATGAGGCGCGGTACAACGCTCCGGTGGCATTGCTAACCCCCAGGGCCCCCGTCCCGCCTAACCCTGTAGCGTTTGACCACGGGATCTAGCCCTTTGACTTTGCACGGATGGGCTTCGACCAGCGGACCTCCCCACCCGGTTGTGTTAGGTCAGCCCATAGGAACACTTTGGAGCAAGACCGGGCCAGACCCACAGCAAGATCCCCTCCGTGTAGACCCGGCGCGTTCGTTTCCCCCCTCCAGGTGCCGGCGGCGGCGCCGTCCGTGAGGGGGGCCACGCACCGGAGACGCGTGCCACCTCTTCGGACATGCCACAACACCACCCCACATGTATGAGGCGCGGTACGACGCTCCGGTGGCATTGCTAACCCCCCAGGGCCCCCGTCCCGCCTAACCCTGTAGCGTTTGACCACGGGATCTAGCCCTTTGACTTTGCACGGACGGGCTTCGACCAGCGGACCTCCCCACCCGGTTGTGTTAGGTCAGCCCATAGGAACACTTTAGAGCAACAACCGGGCCAGACCCACAGCAAGATCCCCTCCGTGTAGACCCGGCGCGTCCGTTTCCCCCCTCCAGGTGCCGGCGGCGGCGCCGTCCGTGAGGGGGGCCACGCACCGGAGACGCATGCCGCCTCTTCGGACATGCCACAACACCACCCCACATGTATGAGGCGCGGTACGACGCTCCGGTGGCAATGCTAACCCCCCAGGGCCCCCGTCCCGCCTAACCCTGTAGCGTTTGACCACGGGATCTAGCCCTTTGACTTTGCACGGACGGGCTTCGACCAGCGGACCTCCCCCCCGGTTGTGTTAGGTCAGCACATAGGAACACTTTGGAGCAACAACCGGGCTAGACCCACAGCAAGATCCCCTCCGTGTAGACCCGGCGCGTCCGTTTCCCCCCTCCAGGTGCCGGCGGCGGCGCCGTCCGTGAGGGGGGGCACAGCCCGGAGATGTGTGCCGCCTCTTCGGACATGCCACCACACCACCCCGCATGTATGAGGGCCCGGTGCGATGCTCCGGTGGCATTGCTACCCCCTAGGGTCCCTGTCCCGCCTAACCCTGTAGCATTTGACCACGGGATCTAGCCCTTTGACTTTGCACGGACGGGCTTTGACCAGCGGACCTCCCCACCCAGTTGTGTTAGGTCAGCCCATAGGAACACTTTGGAGCAACATCCAGGCCAGACCCACAGCAAGATCCCCTCCGTGTAGACCCGGCGCGTCCGTTTCCCCCCTCCAGGTGCCGGCGGCGGCGCCGTCCGTGAGGGGGGGCACAGCCCGGAGACGTGTGCCGCCTCTTCGGACATGCCACCACACCACCCCGCATGTATGAGGGCCCGGTGCGACGCTCCGGTGGCATTGCTACCCCCAGGGTCCCCGTCCCGCCTAACCCTGTAGCGTTTGACCACAGGATCTAGCCCTTTGACTTTGCAGGGATGGGCTTTGACCAGTGGACCTCCCCACCCGGTTGTGTTAGGTCAGCCCATAGGAACACTTTGGAGCAACATCTGGGCCAGACCCAAAGCAAGATCCCCTCCGTGTAGACCCGGCGCGTCCGTTTCCCCCCTCCAGGTGCCGGCAGCGGCGCCGTCCGTGAGAGGGGGGCACACCCCGGACACGCGTGACGCGCGTTTGCAACCGCCACAACACTTCTAGACTTGTGAGAGGCCGCCTACGCAAGAATTGGCGGCATGCTAGCCCGCGGAGGCCGTAGACGCGCGAAGGGCAATCCGCGTAGAGGGAATTTTTCGGATACTTCTCCATCACCAAAAATTAAGAAAAAATACCATCGTTCTTATAGCACATGTGCCCTCGTCGTGCAAAAAAACTCATGATTTTATCGTGCATCGAGTATTTAATAATATTCACGCCGCATCGTTACCGCAGAACGTCTACTGCTGTGTCATCGCCGTCCGTGAGGGGGGGGGCTACGCCCCGGAGACGCGTGCCGCCTCTTCGGACATGCCACCACACCACCCCGCATGTATGAGGGCCCGGTGCGACGCTCCGGTGGCATTGCTACCCCCGAGGGCCCCCGTACCGCCTAACCCTGTAGCGTTTGACCACGGGATCTAGCCCTTTGACTTTGCACGGACGGGCTTTGACCAGCGGACCTCCCCACCCGGTTGTGTTAGGTCAGCCCATAGGAACACTTTGGAGCAACATCCAGGCCAGACCCACAGCAAGATCCCCTCCGTGTAGACCCGGCGCGTCCGTTTCCCCCCTCCAGGTGCCGGCGGCGGCGCCGTCCGTGAGGGGGGGCACAGCCCGGAGACGTGTGCCGCCTCTTCGGACATGCCACCACACCACCCCGCATGTATGAGGGCCCGGTGCGACGCTCCGGTGGCATTGCTACCCCCAGGGTCCCCGTCCCGCCTAACCCTGTAGCGTTTGACCACAGGATCTAGCCCTTTGACTTTGCAGGGATGGGCTTTGACCAGTGGACCTCCCCACCCGGTTGTGTTAGGTCAGCCCATAGGAACACTTTGGAGCAACATCTGGGCCAGACCCAAAGCAAGATCCCCTCCGTGTAGACCCGGCGCGTCCGTTTCCCCCCTCCAGGTGCCGGCGGCGGCGCCGTCCGTGAGAGGGGGGCACACCCCGGACACGCGTGACGCGCGTTTGCAACCGCCACAACACTTCTAGACTTGTGAGAGGCCGCCTACGCAAGAATTGGCGGCATGCTAGCCCGCGGAGGCCGTAGACGCGCGAAGGGCAATCCGCGTAGAGGGAATTTTTCGGATACTTCTCCATCACCAAAAATTAAGAAAAAATACCATCGTTCCTATAGCACATGTGCCCTCGTCGTGCAAAAAAACTCATGATTTTATCGTGCATCGAGTATTTAATAATATTCACGCTGCATCGTTACCGCAGAACGTCTACTGCTGTGTCATCGCCGTCCGTGAGGGGGGGGGCCACGCCCCGGAGACGCGTGCCGCCTCTTCGGACATGCCACCACACCACCCCGCATGTATGAGGGCCCGGTGCGACGCTCCGGTGGCATTGCTACCCCCGAGGGCCCCCGTACCGCCTAACCCTGTAGCGTTTGACCACGGGATCTCGCCCTTTGACTTTGCACGGACGGGCTTTGACCAGCGGACCTCCCCACCCGGTTGTGTTAGGTCTGCCCATAGGAACACTTTGGAGCAACAACCGGGCCAGACCCACAGCAAGATCCCCTCCGTGTAGACCCGACGCGCCCGTTTCCCCCCTCCAGGTGCCGACGGCGGCGCCGTCCATGAGGGGGGCACACTCGGGACACGCATGCCGCCTCTTCGAACATGCCACAACACCACCCCACATGTATGAGGCGCGGTACGACGCTCCGGTGGCATTGCTAACCCCCCAGGGCCCCCGTCCCGCCTAACCCTGTACCGCTTGACCACGGGATCTAGCCCTTTGAGTTTGCACGGACGGGCTTCGACCAGCGGACCTCCCCACCCGGTTGTGTTAGGTCAGCCCATAGGAACACTTTGGAGCAAGAACCGGGCCAGACCCACAGCAAGATCCCCTCCGTGTAGACCCGGCGCGTTCGTTTCCCCCCTCCAGGTGCCGGCGGCGGCGCCGTCCGTGAGGGGGGCCACGCACCGGAGATGCGTGCCGCCTCTTCAGACATGCCACAACACCACCCCACATGTATGAGGCGCGGTACGACGCTCCGGTGGCATTGCTAACCCCAAGGGCCCCCGTCCCGCCTAACCCTGTAGCGTTTGACCACGGGATCTAGCCCTTTGACTTTGCACGGACGGGCTTCGACCAGCGGACCTCCCCACCCGGTTGTGTTAGGTCAGCCCATAGGAACACTTTGGAGCAACAACCGGGCCAGACCCACAGCAAGATCCTCTCCGTGTAGACCCTGCGCGTCCGTTTCCCCCCTCCAGGTGCCGGCGGCGGCGCCGTCCGTGAGGGGGGCCACGCACCGGAGATGCGTGCCGCCTCTTCGAACATGCCACAACACCACCCCACATGTATGAGGCGCGGTACGACGCTCCGGTGGCATTGCTAACCCCCCAGGGCCCCCGTCCCGCCTAACCCTGTAGCGTTTGACCACGGGATCTAGCCCTTTGACTTTGCACGGACGGGCTTCGACCAGCGGACCTCCCCACCCGGTTGTGTTAGGTCAGCACATAGGAACACTTTGGAGCAACAACCGGGCCAGACCCACAGCAAGATCCCCTCCGTGTAGACCCGGCGCGTCCGTTTCCCCCCTCCAGGTGCCGGCGGCGGCGCCGTCCGTGAGGGGGGCCACGCACCGGAGACGCGTGCCGCCTCTTCGGACATGCCACAACACCACCCCACATGTATGAGGCGCGGTACGACGCTCCGGTGGCATTGCTAACCCCCCCAGGGCCCCCGTCCCGCCTAACCCTGTAGCGTTTGACCACGGGATCTAGCCCTTTGACTTTGCACGGACGGGCTTCGACCAGCGGACCTCCCCACCCGGTTGTGTTAGGTCAGCCCATAGGAACACTTTGGAGCAACAACCGGGCCAGACCCACAGCAAGATCCCCTCCGTGTAGACCCGGCGCGTCCGTTTCCCTCCTCCAGGTGCCGGCGGCGGCGCCGTCCGTGAGGGGGGCACAGCCTGGAGACGTGTGCCGCCTCTTCGGACATGCTACCACACCACCCCGCATGTATGAGGGCCCGGTGCGACGCTCCGGTGGCATTGCTACCCCCCAGGGTCCCCGTCCCGCCTAACCTTGTAGCGTTTGACCACGGGATCTAGCCCTTTGACTTTGCACGGACGGGGTTTGACCAGCGGACCTCCCCACCCGGTTGTGTTAGGTCAGCCCATAGGAACACTTTGGAGCAACATCCGGGCCAGACCCACAGCAAGATCCCCTCCGTGTAGACCCGGCGCGTCCGTTTCCCCCCTCCAGGTGCCGGCGGCGGCGCCGTCCGTGAGGGGGGGCACAGCCCGGAGACGTGTGCCGCCTCTTCGGACATGCCACCACACCACCCCGCATGTATGAGGGCCCGGTGCGACGCTCCGGTGGCATTTCTACCCCCAGGGTCCCCGTCCCGCCTAACCCTGTAGCGTTTGACCACAGGATCTAGCCCTTTGACTTTGCAGGGACGGGCTTTGACCAGTGGACCTCCCACCCAGTTGTGTTAGGTCAGCCCATAGGAACACTTTGGAGCAACATCCGGGCCAGACCCACAGCAAGATCCCCTCCGTGTAGACCCGGCGCGTCTGTTTCCCCCCTCCAGGTGCCGGCGGCGGCGCCGTCCGTGAGGGGGGGCACACCCCGGACACGCGTGACGCGCGTTTGCAACCGCCACAACACTTCTAGACTTGTGAGAGGCCGCCTACGCAAGATTTGGCGGCGTGCTAGCCCGCGGAGGCCGTAGACGCGCGAAGGGCAATCCGCGTAGAGGGAATTTTTCAGATACTTCTTCATCACCAAAAATTATGAAAAAATACCATCGTTCCTATAGCACATGTGCCCACGTCGTGCAAAAAAACTCATGATTTTATCGCGCACCGAGTATTTAATAATATTCACGCTGTATCGTTACCGCAGAACGTCTACTGCCGTGTCATCGCCGTCCGTGAGGGGGGGCCACGCCCCGGAGACGCGTGCCGCCTCTTCGGACATGCCACCACACTACCCCGCATGTATGAGGGCCCGGTGCGACGCTCCGGTGGCATTGCTACCCCCTAGGGCCCCCGTCCCGCCTAACCCTGTAGCGTTTGACCACGGGATCTAACCCTTTGACTTTGCACGGACGGGCTTTGACCAGCGGACCTCCCCACCCGGTTGTGTTAGGTCAGCCCATAGGAACACTTTGGAGCAACAACCGGGCCAGACCCACAGCAAGATCCCCTCCGTGTAGACCCGACACGCCCATTTCCCCCCTCCAGGTGCCGACGGCGGCGCCGTCCGTGAGGGGGGCACACTCCGGACACGCGTGCCGCCTCTTCGAACATGCCACAACACCACCCCGCATGTATGAGGGGCCGGTGCGACGCTCCGGTGGCATTTCTACCCCAGGGCCCCCGTTCTGCCTAACCCTGGAGCGGTTGACCACGAGATCTAGCCCTTTAACTTTCCAGGGACCGGCTTTAAACATTGGACCTCTCCACCCCTTTGTGTCAGGTCAGCCCAGAGGGACACCTGGGAGCAACATCCGGGGCCAAACCGACAGCTATACATCCCCTCCGTGTAGACCCGATGCGTCCGTTTTTTCCCCTCCCGGTGCAGGCGGCGGCACCGTCCGTTAGGGGGGCCATGACCCGGAGATGCGTGCCGCCTCTTCGAACATGCCACAACACCACCGGGTTGTGGTAGGTCATCCCATAGAAACACTTCGGAGCAACGTCCCCTCCGTATAGACCCGATGCGGCTGTTTCCGCACTCCAGATGCTGGCGGCGGCGCTGGCCGTGAGGTGGGCACACCGCGGACGTGAGGGGTCACACTCCTGAGACGGGTGCCGGGCGTTTGCAATCGCCACTCAACTTATGTCGCATAGCTGTTTTTGATTTTAATAAAATTTAAGGACCTATATTCAAAAGAACATGACAGCATATTATTAATGTGCTCGAAAAAAAATACAAACTCTCTCTATATATATATTTATAATCTATGAAAAAATTACAAACTACATATATATTCATATAATACATAAAAAAGCATGAAAACATATTTTTTAATAAGCATAAAAACATATGCAAAAAAAGCATTAAAACATATGCAAAAAAAAGTATGTAAAAAAATATCTATGCCGACGGCAAAGCCGTCGGCATAGATACCGCAGGGTTCTGGTGCCGGCGCCGTGTCGCGGATCGGTGACGTGGCAGCTATGCCGACGGCTGCCGTCGGCATACCTACGCCGCGGATCGGTGACGTGGCATGCGGAGATATGCCGACGGCCGCCCGTCCCGACCGTCGGCATAGGTTTGACGGCGTTAGCCGCTGGCCACGGGCGGGGTCGCCGGGCCCACAGTTATACCGACGGCGGATTTATGCCGGCGGCTGGTCTCGGCATGTCTGCGCCTAGGTCGACGGCTACTCTGTGCCGACGGCGGCCGTCGGCATAGATCCACGTAACCCGACGGCCAGTGTAAGCCGACGGCCAGGATTGGGCTGTCGGCATATCTCAAACTAGGCCGACGGCAGCCGTAGGCATAGGTTTGGCCGTCGGCGTATGCCCGTTTTCCGGTAGTGCATGTACTCTGATGGATTAAGTGGCTATTAGGGGTGAAAATGAAGTGCAATGCTGAACCGTAGATGTAGAAGCTTACACTAATCAGTAATTACCTGTGAATCCAGTTGAGTTGAGGGCTTAGAGATCGGCGGTTGCTCACATAGATGCTACTAGAGCATTATGTCATTTATCTAGTTCTCTGATGTCACATCATTTCACTTGACAAGCAATCAGTCTCACCAACAAGGGAAATAACTATCTCATGCAGGGCCTTTCTTTTCTTTCTTCATGTATCTGATTTTTCAGCAGCTACAACTTCTGTGGAAATTTTGTTAGAGAATAAAGGTGAAGATCGATTCTCTGGGCCATTTTCTTGAACCGAGAATGCAAAAGCGAACCTAAATTTGTGTTACGGTATTGAACAAACCCTCCCGGTGTCAAAATCAAAGTGAAGATTCGATGTTCACAGTGGCAAATTTGTCAGACGTGCATTTGGATCTCAATTCAGTTACTAAAATAAGAAGGTAGCCTCGTAGTGTGATTGTAGTAGTAGTGAAAATGGGGATGATGTAGGTACCCCGTAGATTTTGCTGCAGCCTGCATTACGCACGCTGTGCCAATCACGAAAAGTTCTTGTGCGGTTCATATGTATTGGTGAGTGGAAGTGAACCATAATAATTTAGACATGGTTCCCTAGACCGGGAGGTGGAGGCAGACACTTCCTGCAAGTTCTATGCAGTGGAGATGTTACACATCCATACCGATATAAAAAGACCCAAAGAGGCAGATCCAACAAATCCTGACAACCAAATCAGGTCAATCCAATGACTCAGACTGCTTCAATGATGAGCGCTCAACACGTTTAATATGTAATTAATATCATACTGAATATTAATGCCAATGCTAATCATATAATTAATACACAAATAATATCCTACCTAATATTTACGTGTGATTAATATATTACATTTACTAGTGCAGCAAAGAGCTAGGATCCACCAAGGACATGGTCGTTAATGCAATTGTTCCAAGAAAGAAAAGGCAATCACTTGAGTGGCTGTAGCGACGGACGCGGCTTGCTTGCCGCCTGGAATCCCTTTCTTTTTAGTCGCCTGGAATCCCTTTGACAGTGTTGTCGACCCGTCATCCTTGCGGAGCCGCTCCACCATGGTGTGGTCCCTGGGGATGTGTCCTGTGGCAAGGCTTCCCCGGAGCGCGGACGCACCTCAGACAGTTGTGCACCTGAGAGGCTTCCCACACAACATGCGCGGCAGGAGCCGACGACCACTTTTTTTTTTCCAACCGGGCTCATACCCCTTTCCATTAATTTTGCAATCAACGGAAATACATCAAACTATAGCAACCAAGTCTGTTGAAGTACCAGAATAACCAGGATCTAAAGATAGGACCGACTGCAAAAGCTAAATGAGACTGAAAGGGGGGGAGCGAGCTGGTGCATCATCAGGAAACCCACCGCATGATGACTCTCGAGCGAGTCATCTGCCATGGGGCGAAAACCTGATGACACAAACAAGCCACAACCCAAATAAAAACATCTATATCTCAGGAAGAGACTATCAGACTACCTCCAAAGGACTAGCCAGAACACGACCATGAAACAGATATCCAGCGGGCATCATACCCCAGTGGATCAAGAGACTTAGAAGGAGACACAATCAGCAGCTCCAGCTAGCCAATCTGAATCCCATCCCTGTCATCCAAGAGGAGCCTGTCGCGAGTGAAGGGCCTGTCCGCCAGCGCAGCAGCCACGTGAGCCAACCTCTTCACTCCAGCTTGGAACTTCGCCTTGTCTTCAGCTTTAAGCAACCCTGCCCAATACAACATAAACGAGCAGGCAGTGAAAACAGCCTCCAGGGGAGTGCGAGCTACATATTTATCAAAGGTAACTTTGTTGCGGAGACACCAGATACCCCAACAAGAGAATTGATTTCCTCCTGGAAAGAACCTATATAACCAGGCAAAACTTTGCTAAAGAGATCGGGGGCAACAAGAGACCCCAACTGTCATACCCAGTACACCCCAAACGGTACGAGCTAAAGGGCAAGTAAAGAACAAATGATTCGCAGTTTCTATATCTGTGCAAAAGGAACACACAGGATTTCCAGGCCACTTCCTATTGCGCATATTGTCTCGTGTAAGCACAGCATTCTGAAATAATTGCCATAAGAAAATTTTAATTTTCAATGGGACAGGGGCTTTCCAAACCCACTTTTGATTGGGGCCAGCCAGGTTTCTTTCCAGCCATTCATACATCGATTTAGTCGTAAACTTCCCTTTACTACTAAATGCCCAGGAGATATTATCCGATGAGTTATTCAGAGACAGTTTTTTAACCTCTGTAACCATCCAGGTCCACTGCTCACCGAAAACACCTGATAGTCTGCGTCTGAAATTAAGCTCATAGCTATTCGCCACCCAGGATGCCAGAGTACTCTCCTGCTCATGGCAAATGTTGAACAGATCAGGGAACCGATCTTTCAATATACTGTTCTCTACCCAAGGGTCATGCCAGACCCTGGTCAGGTTACCACTTTCGATAGTGATTTTCCTACCAGCCATATATGAGTCCTTGACTTTCATAATAGCTTTCCAACAAGGAGAGTCGGAGAAACGACCGCGTACATTTGCAACTGTCTTGTTCTTGAAGTATGTGTCTTTGACTATACGTTGCCATAACCCATCACTAGTTTCAAGTTTCCACCACCATTTAACAAGTAGAGCAACATTCTGTTTATGAAGATCCTTAATACCTGGCCCCCCTTTTTTCTTAGATCGACAAATTCTTGTCCATCTAACCATATGATACCCATGCTTCTTATTCTTCCTCCTCCAAAAGAAACGCCTACGATGTTTGTCCATTTTTTCAATAAAGGTTTTATTGAAAAGGAACATCGACATGAGATAGGATGGAACCCCATCCAGACTAGATCCCAGTAAAGTGAGTCTGGCCCCTGAGGAGGTCGCATAGGCCACCCAGGCGTCAAGCTTTTTAATCATCTTTCCATCCAGGAAATCAAGATCCGCATTTCTGAGAGTGGAGTATGTTACTGGGACTCCCAGGTATCTCATAGGCAGGGTACCCACTTGGCAACCAAACATATCAGCGTAAACTAAGTCTATATCATTATCTCCTCCGATACCAAAAACCTCACTTTTCTCAAAATTGATTTTTAAACCAGACATGAGTTCAAAAAGGTAGAGCAAGAGTTTGACATTGATGGCTTTGTCGATATCATGTTCAAAACAAAGCACCGTGTCATCAGCGTATTGTAAGATGCCCACCCCATCTTCAATAAGATCAGCAGCCAAACCTTTAATCAGACCATTTTTTTGAGCTGTCAACATCATCTTAGTTAGGCACTCAGCCGCCAAATTAAAAAGGAAAGGGGAATGAGGATCTCCCTGCCTCACTCCCTTGGCACTTTGTATATAAGGTCCCATTTCATCATTAATCTTGACACTGACCGTGCCATTCATAAGAATTTGAGAAACCCACCCACACCACTTGGAATTAAACCCACGCTTCACATGACAATCAAGTAAAAACTCCCAATTAACTTTGTCATAAGCTTTCTCGAAATCCAGCTTAAGTATCACTCCCACTTGCTTTTTAATATGAGTATAATGTAATACCTCATGCAAGGATAATATGCCATCAACTATATGCCGCCCTTTAATGAAAGCATTTTGTTGTATACTGAACAACTTGTGCGCATATTTGCTAGCCTTAATATCCATGGCTTTGGTGAGTAATTTGTAAGGACAACGCAGCAAACAAATGGGCCGGTATTGCTGAATTCTATTGGCGTCTGATGATTTGGGCAATAGAGTTATAATGCCATAGTTCAGTCTCTGCACATCTAACTTGCCCTCATAAAACCACTCAAACAAGTGCATCAGATCCTGAGAGACAATTTCCCAGCAATGTTGATAAAACTCAACAGGGATATCGTCTGGTCCAGGGGCTCGATTAGATCTCATATTAAACAGAGCCTTTTTAATCTCCTCAAGGGAGAAAGGACGAGTCAAGTCTTCATTATCTTCAGGAGAGATATTTTCCTCCCGAGACCACAATGTTGCATCTATTTGACAAAGATTGCCAGGGGCCGGTCCGAAAAGGTTTCTATAATATTCCGTGGCATGGGCTAATAAGTTCTTGGTACCTTCTATGGTCACAGATCCACATTCTAGGGAAATCATGGAATTTTTCCTACGACGCCCGTTAGCATCCTTGTGGAAAAAGTCAGTGTTATTGTCCCCTTGCAAAAGCCACCTCTCATTCGAAAATTGGTGCCAATGCAGCTCCTCTTCCACGTACATCTCATTAAGTTCTACCAGGATAGCAAGTTTTCTAGTGTAGGCTTCCCCACAAAGTCCAACCTCCTCCTCCAACTTTTCCAATTCCTGAATCTCAAGCTTAATAATCCTCTTTCTAATTTTGTTATGACCAAACAAATTGGACCCCCACCCTTTAAAGAATTTTTTAAACCTCTTCAGCTTAATGTTCAAAGAGTCGATAGGGTTGCTGGTGTAAACTGGCCTTGACCAGATCTCATATACCAGGGGAAGGAAATCTGGATTCTTAAGCCAATAATTATCAAATTTGAAGCACCTGTTACCTGGTGCTCTAGATGAGGCTCCCCCCCATCCAACAGTAAGGGGTTATGGTCAGAATTCTCCTTCACCAACTTATTTACTGATGCAAGGGGATATAAATCCTCCCAATCAGAGGACATCAGGACCCTATCCAATTTTTCCAAAGTTGGGTTTTCTTGTTTATTAGACCAGGTATAACAGCCACCTGTCATATGAATCTCTCTCAACCCAAGCAGGTGAATGACAGAGTTAAACACATCAGAGAAGTGAGAAATGGCTGTTTTTTTATTCTTCTCACCACAATGTCTAATGATATTAAAATCACCCCCCACCAAATAAGGCATGTTAGTATTATGGCACATAGAAGATAGCTCCGCGATGAACTCAGGTTTATGTTCATCATGAGCAGCACCATAAACAATCATCAAAGACCACCTACAGTTCTTGACTTTATCAAACAAGTCTAACCGCAAGATATAGTTACCATGTTTAGTAGTAAGGATATCAAAATTATCTTTACTAAGACCACAAAGAATACCTCCAGATCTCCCTCTAGAAGGAATCCACTCCCAATGAAATTTTTGGTTCGGGTCAAGCTTCCTAAAGAAGGATAGCTTATATGTCTCTTTCATAGTCTCCTGTAGACCAATAAAATCAATCCCATTGGCATTAATCATATCCGTGAGGCAGGTAGACATGCCCTTCTTACCTGCCCCCCTGCAATTCCAAAAAATACCTTTCATTTATATCGTTGGGTTTGTCCCTAACTCTGGTAGGTCTGCCAGGGTCCATAGCAGCCCTACCCTCTCCTTTTTTCATTTGACTCCTTGTCATAGGTCCAACAGATTTGTTAGGAGATACAACCACCACAGATTTTTGGCGACGATACTTCTTTTTCTTTTGTCTCAACAAAACAGGGATAAAAGGATCCTCACTATCCTTACTGTCATCGTCCCAAGTTAAAGAAAGGGGGATCTCATTTCCTAACCCATCACCGATGGTCATCTTAGGGGGATTCACTTCAATATTTTTGTCGTGCAAAAGATTTCTAGAGAGTTCAAGTTCACGTAGAATATCTATAGCAGCAAAATTATCATCTGGGATTTGCACTCCCATTAATGAAGCACGCAATATAATGGCAGTATCAGACAAAGCAGAAAACTGATTTTTTGAGCTGGGAGTTCTCATACCTTCTGAATCTCTCTTCCTCATCCTATTGGTGGCCACATCCTCCACTTTTTCCAGCTTCTGCATCTGTCTTCGTGGAGCATATTCCTCATAGATCATGCTATCTTGAATTGGTGACCCACATGGAGATTCAACTGTATAAGTACTACAGTTTTTCCCCCTTCCATAGACCCTTCCTCGAGTGGAACAATATGAGGCAGGGATGGCCATGCAATATAATCTGCCACAGGAGGAAAAACACCCCCATAAGTTGTATCATCATGATGAAGATATAGAGGTGAGGGGGGGGAACAGGAGTCAAAATTCCCCAAGCACCTTTATGCACCTCAACATCATGAGTCGGAGACCCTGTTATCACTTCCATTTCCAGCCCATCCTGGACTTTCTCCTTAGATGCTTCACTACTGTGAGGATCACAATGTATCATTTTTTCAGTGTCATGTTCTCTTGCCATGGTTTCGATAAGCAATTCTGTATGGTTTCCCTCGTCACTTTCCTCTTCTTCTTCACTCTCAGCGACAGCAGCTAACCTCTGCCCCCTTTTTTCATAATTCTGGGATGAGTAAGTACCAACCATGGAAGCACTCGTCTCCCCTTGCCCAGTAGAATAAGCAGGATATGTTTCCGTCCTTGCTTTCTTGGGGAAGGAAGGAGATGCACTGCTGTCAACTGCTATGGAGGACTGGTTTTTGTCAGCTCCCAATGTCACAACTTTCTCAACTTCATAAAAGAAGTCATAATATTGCTCCCCAAGCATCCCTTCAACTGAGGGGGGAATTCTCTCCACCTCTCTGCACCCCTGCAGAATTCTGACATATTCAGGTTTGTGTATAGTCGTTTCATCCACTTCTAGTGTTATCCCTACAAGAGCCCCAGCATAGGCAGCATGTTCAGTGCACCTTTTTTCGATAGGGATATTACGAACCCTTACCCAGGCCGTCTCCATAATCCCCTTGGCCCCAATTGAAGCAGTCCAAGGTGTAATGCAGACCACAACAGTCCCCTCCATCAATGGCATACGTTTCCCATAACAACATGCTCTCTCAACTTCACTAGCGTTAGGAAAACGCATCACAAATTTAGCAGGACCAATGGAACGGGCAGTGCATTTCCACTTCTTCTTACCAGGCTTTTTAGCAAAGATGGCATTAAACTCATGTTCAATCTCTCTAACCGATGCAACACCCTCCACTACAGTGATCACAACATTGTTAGTTTTTTCTACGCTCTGCTTAGCGGCACACATGTCAGGGATATAGAAGACCACTTGGATGGCATGTCTCTCCCAGCGCGATCTTGATTACTACTTCCTTCGGTTCCACGCGCGCTCTCAGTCTTGTGGCCTGCCGCATCCACCAGCCGCATCCACACGTCGTACCCGCCGCCATCGTGCTGTTGCAGAACAAAGAGAGGGTTATCTTGCCGAGAAGCTGCTAGCGCTAGATATATGACTGCAGCCATGCGAGAAAGACGCGGGGTTACAGATTGAGCGACGAAACCAAAATTAACATATCCTTGTCAAAAAAATGTATATGTGATTTGGTAAGATAAGAAACAAGATGTATTATCTTTTTTGTATTAGGAAATTTGTGATTGTCATTTAATGGTAGAGATAATGATAACAATATATGACTTTTCGGAAGGCTACCGAGAATAATCTAATGTATGTCTTTTTTCGGAAGATGATCTCACATATATGATTTGATTTCCAAATTCTTAATTACTTATTATGTACGTGATTTCAATGAATCAGCATCTGTCAAAACAAATACAAAACAAGATCTTCGCCTTTAATTATGGATTTGTTATTTTAATGAGAGAAAGAACATAAACCATTGTAGGGGTGATGACAGGTGAGACGAGAAAAAACCGGACGAAAATAAGCCGGGTACCAGACTACCAATTCTCCTTCTAAGTAGAGACTTGTGTTGGATGACAGGAAGTATGCAGACACGCTGTTCCAAACATTCACGGACAATTATGTTTACTCCTGCTGTAGTTGGATTTGAAATCGTGGCTTGTGATACTGACGCATGGAGTATTTGGTCCATGCTGGACGGCATCCGACGCGGACACCCATCGGCAGTACAAAACGAGGGAAACGGGGAAAATGAACGCAGCCGGGATCCGGCGGGATGGCATCGAATATTTTTGTCGGGTCAGACGATGAATGCTCCCCGGCCCCGCACGAGAGGCCCAGCAGGACCGCTCACTCGGCCGGCCCAACCAACCCCCGAGCGACCGACGGACCTGCCCGTTGTTGCCAACCAACCCCAACCCGGTTCCGGTGCGGACACGATAAAGTCATGACGCTAGCCGCCCGGGACGATGGCCAAACAAACCAAGTCGTCGCCAACTCGCAGCCCCGCCGTCGCTCTCACCACCGGCACGGCAGACCGCTCTGCTCGCCCCCGCGCATACAGCCACGGCACCGGCCGATCGAGATGGAAGACCCTCCCGCGACGGCCGATCCAGCAGCCGGCCCCCCCTCGTCCACCACCTCCTCCTCGCTGCGGAGGCGTACCCCGCTGTCGGTGAACACGTCCTCGCCGGGCAGCGGCAGAACGGAGCGGCAGGAGGGGCGCATGGCGGCGGATCAGGCGGAGAGGGACGTGGAGAGGGCGGAGCCGGTGAGCCCGGCGGGGCGGCTGTTCCGGGAGGCGCACTTCAACTGCTACATCGTGGCCCTGCTGGGGCTGGGCGCGCCGGTGGACGTGGCGGCGGCCCGCGCCGGGCTCGAGGCCACGCTCGTCCGCCACCCACGCTTCTGCAGCGTACAGGTACGCGCACGCCGGCCGCCTGCTCCACCATCCTCTCTGTGAGTCTGTCTGTTCCCCATCCCACCCGACGGCAACCTCCCCGCCTCCTCGCAACTTGCGCAGAGAAGAGAAAAGAATAGTGGCAACAGTTGGTTTCCTATGTCCCGAGATCGGCGAGACGAGCGGCACATGCCGTGGACCTTCCACCATGATCGACGCACGTGCTACACCTAGATGTGGGTTCGGCGAAGCTGTCGACCCATCGTGCAAACCACGACACGCGTACACTAGATCAAGCAATGGAGGAAGGAGCCTGTCTGCCTGCCTGTATGGGCTCGGAATGGCTTGCCTACGCCTGCGATCAGGCGATCAGGCAAGCGTTGCCGTTCCTCCTAATCCCAAGTGCGTCTCGGATTCTCGGCTCGGTAGGTTTTCCGTAGGCAAGCAAAAGGCATCTTGTGATGCCTGCGAGAGAGAATTGCGGGTGGAAGAACACGAATAACGCATCACCTTTTTAACTTTACCCAAAGCCGTCCTTCGTTTTCCCGAATTTTACTACTCCCTCTGTAAACTAATATAAGAGCGAGTGATCTAAACGCTCTTATATTAGTTTACAGAGGAAGTACTTCAGTACTAGTACTAGTACTAGGTACTGTACTGTTTATTCTAGTACTGCACAGTAGATCTTTCTCCTTTTTATGGCTGATCCTGATTGATTTGATTTGATCCCGTGCTTGATTGGCGCCCGCCCAAGTCCCAAGATGTGGCCATGCACATGTCGTGACAGCCCAAGAGGCCGAACATGACCCTATTTCCTGCCCTCCGCCCTCGGACTTATGGCAGCACCGGCAACGATGGAAGCCCATCACGGCAACAAATTCCACTTTGCCGTCAGTCATGACCTGGGTGACTGGTGAGGTGATCGATCGCTGTCCCCCGAATATACCGCCCCATCGTCGACGTGCAGGAAAGGGAAACTGAAAGTTAGCCGCCTGCCTACTACACATAAATAACTCACTCAGGAGTAGTATCTTCTAGTATAATTATGCCGATCCTATCACGAAAACAGATTCCATTTGCTGCCGTGGTGATTGCCCACATACATACCCCTTCAGTTTATCCCTTTTGAGTCTAGCGCGAAGCCTACTCTGTTCAGTTTGCTCCGGCCGTGCAGCCTTCAGCGTGCATCAAAGCAGAGCACAACAGCCATTGGAGACCATGGATGGCAATTACGCAGCCTTGAGTTTGACTGGGGATTCTGTGCGCACCGGCAGACAGGCCCCGCCGGGCTCTGGAAATTCCAGCGAATTCATTCATTCATTCATATCGAGCTGACAGAGACGTGCTTTACGCAGGACCATTAAGCAGTTGCACGTCGAAATCAAATTTCATTCATGCCTATGGCTTCTTTGTTACACTTCCTTGGTTGCGCCGATTATCGGTCTGGCGTGTCTGAAAACGGCAACTTTTCTGTTTCCATTGGGGACGAGGGACGACACCCAACCAACCGTTTACCACCGATGATTCAGTCAAACCGGAGAAATTACCACCAAGTCTCGAAATGAGGAATTGTGATCACAAACAAAGGGGAAAATATCAGGTGATACGAGGCCCCGCATGCTCCCATGCTACTAACTTGTACCCCCTCCGTAGAGAAATATAAAAGCGTTTAGATCACTAAACTAGTGATTCAAACGCTTTTATATTTCTTTAACGAGGGAGTAAAATTCAAATTTAAACATGGCAAAAAAAATCAGAAAAAAATCATGGATGTTCACAACACATACGTGAACCATCCCTGAAAAAACTCAGATCAAAATTCGAAATACATATGAAGAAACAAGAAAGAGAAATTCATATGTGAATAGTGTCATTTATTGTCGATTTTGAACGACTTGTATCTTGTCTTTCCCTTTAGCCTCTGCCGTGAGACCAATGAAAATCACCCAAAGCAAATTCTTTTGCTGCCAAAGAATTCAATATACCCCGCCACCAATAATAATTAGTCCACCCGTCATAAAATATTTGAAGTTCTAGATTTGTCTAAAGTCAAGCTTTATCTAAAACATCTACATAATATATATATATCTATGAAAATGTTTTTTTTGCGAGAAAAACTTTCGATTTATTCATCAACTCTCAAGACATGACAAATTGCATCATAAATAACAGAAATTACATCCGGGTCCGAGACTATCAAGCGATACCTGGAAGCACGCGCCATTATTATTGACTGAGACAGTCCAAAAGTTGCCGTACTAGGACGCAACAGGACCAGTGCCCAAAACACCCACCGTCGGCGATGAAAGAGAAGCGTAGATTTGAAGAATCCAACCCTTCAACGAACACGGACGAACGAAAACTAGATCCAAGAAAATTCACCAAAGAAAAATACTGATCGAATCCTGCGAAATTTGCAGAGACACACCTCCACATGTTCTCTGACGACGCTAGTCGTATCGCTGGGACGGGGGCTAGGCGGGAAGAACACTGTTCCATATTTAGGGGGTTGTCGCAACAACGTCTTACCAAACTAAAAAAAACACCTAAGAATGGAGAAGGAACCCTCTGCCGGCAATGGCTGGGGTCCGCCACACCTCCATGGCCCCAAGGGACGAGGCAGGCCGTCAACGGGAGGCAGGGGACCATAATCACCCATACGCCTCGTGAGACGAATGGAATATATTTTACGATGAATCTGATAAAACCAATTTAGTGTAGTAGAAGTTGTTAGTATTTTTTTTGTAAATTCTTATTTTTTTAAGAGTTAAAACAAACCTAGAATATACTCCGTCTGTCCCATAATATAAGAGCATTTTTGATACTACAAACGGAGGGATATATTTTTTAGACTAAGCTAGAACTTTGAATATTTTGAAACAAAGAAAGTACGATGTTTCAATGACTTGATCTGTTGCAGATTTTAATGCATGACTTGTTCACTCAGCTCGCCAAAGAGAAAAACAGAGTAACCACACAGACGTTGCGTTGCAGGTGACGGACGACGTGAAGAAGAACGCGAAGCCACGGTGGGTGCGGACCACGGTGAACCTGGACGACCACGTCGTCTTCCCTGACCTGGACCCGGCCGTCACGGCGGCGAACCCGGACCGGGCCCTGGAGGACTACGTGTCCTCCCTGTCCACGCGGCCCATGGACCACTCCCGCCCGCTCTGGGAGTTCCACGTCATCGACTTCCCTACCTCCGAGGCGGCCGGCGCCGTCGCCATCCGCATGCACCATTCCCTCGGCGACGGCGTCTCGCTCATCTCGCTGCTCACCGCATGCACCCGCAGCGCCGCCGACCCGGCCAGGCTGCCCGCGCTGCCATCGCCCCCGCCCCCTCGCCGCTCCGGCGGCGCCGCCCCGCCGCTCTCGGCCGGCGCCCGCGCGCTCGCCGCGTGGGCCTGGTCGCTCGTGGCGCTCGCGTGGAACACGCTGGTGGACGTGGCGCTCTTCGTGGCCACGTCGTGGTTCCTGCGCGACGCGCCCACGCCCTTCCTGGGGTCCCCCGGCGTCGAGTTCCGCCGCAAGCGCTTCCTCAACTGCACCCTGGACCTCGACGACGTCAAGCTCGTCAAGAATGCCATGAAGTGTGTAAGATGCTCGTACCTTCTTTCTCTGCTGATTACCAGTGACCGGATCTCTGTTAGCTCGGTGACTTGACTGAATCTGAATGGTGTGTGCTTCTGCAGACTGTGAACGATGTGCTGGTTGGAGTGACCTCTGCGGCGCTGTCGCGCTATTATTTCCGCAAGACCGGTGAGTGGTGTGGTGTTCTTCAGTTGATCAGTCATCTACCATGGATGCCATATACTGTACAACACTTACGGAAAAGATGTGCTAATTGCCCCGCAAAATGGAAAGAAAAAGGGTGATGATCTGATGGTTGCTTGCTCTGTTCTGAATCCTGTTCAGGCGAGACCAGCAGTGGCAAGAGAAAGCCGCAGAAGAACATCCGCATGCGATCGGCGTTGCTCGTCAACATTCGGAAAACACCCGGCCTACATGTAAGCCTGAAATTGCCTTATACATTTTCCATAAGAAGATTTCATCCCTCAAAAGCTAATCTACACTTTAAGCAATTTACCAAGACAGTTCATGAGTGGTTCTGAACTTGTGCTTTGAGCAGACATTGGCGCAGATGATGGATCCCAGCAAGGACAATGCTGTTAAATGGGGGAACCAGATCGGTTACATTGTGCTCCCGTTCCATATAGCGATGCACGAGGATCCTCTCGAGTACATCCGGCAGGGGAAAAAGACAGCGGACAGGAAGAAGAGATCTTTGGAAGCGGTCTTCACATATTGGAGTGGAAATCTAGTGGTGAAACTCCTCGGCATTAAGGTAATGATTTCTCCTTAGTTTTGATATGACAATGCTTGCTTGATTTATCAATGTTCTCGAAATCCATAATAAAAAAGCGTCACTGAATTTTCAAAGTATTCATACATAATTGTGCTAAACAAATGTGAATTTTTTTACAGGCAGCCGCGGCTCTCTGCTACGGCATGTTCACTAACACCACCATGTCATTCTCAAGCCTGGCCGGACCTACTGAGAAGGTGGAGTTCTATGGTCATCCGATCGTCTATATTGCCACAAGTGTCTACGGGCATCCACATGTAAGCACTTTCCCGTTGCTAATCATTACTGACAAGGTTGTCAATTGCGCCGGTTCCTTATTCTCGCTTTCTAATTGTTTTATTTGATTGTGTGTAGGCTCTAACCGTGCATTTTCAAAGTTACATGAACATCATGAAGCTTGTCCTCGCAGTGGACGATGAGCAATTCCCGGACTCTCATCAACTATTGGATGACTTTGCTGAGTCCCTCAGGCTTGTTCGTCAGGCAGCTTCAGCAAGATCGTAGAATGAATGAAACTTAGGTTTTAGCTAGAAGGTAGAACATGATACCAAATTTGCACCAAGGTACTATAGTCAGCCACTTGATGTATAACCTGGTTAGCGAGTGTACACAATTCTACGAATCACGAAGCTGGCAACGATTGATTTGTAAAGATCCTGGTCGAATATAAAAACTCCTGTCTGTTTCCAGACTAGTTGCCAAGTGAGGTAGCGAAGCCCACGATTGGGACAACTGCCGCCCTCGTCTATATGATGCCCATTTAAGGAGTACTAGTGTAAATAATCACACATGATTCCACATTTTTTTTACAGCATCGACTTGAAATCAAAGTTCAGTCCACATGGTGAAAATAATAGAAGACCAAATATGATGAAGTAAAAGAAATAAGAAGATGCACTATTCACAGTTTTTGCCTTTTTTGTTTATCTTGATGTACGTCACTGTTTTGGTTCAAACTTTGCAAAGTAAATATTTTTTGTGGGGGAACTTTACGAAGTAATTAATCATAACATACTCTTTTTCTAAAATACTTATACAAAAGTTTCACTATTATTTCCACTACTTTAGTTGTGTAACCTTCCTATGCAAAGATGACAGGTTATCCATTGGTTACATGAATTAGTCAATAACCCAATATTTTTTTTGTACTTTTGAACTTTGATAATAGATGTGAATCTTTTTTTTTAGCAAGAAACTTGACCTTTTGTTTGCATGCATGCAAACTTTCATGATGAAATTACATTTGTGGAGGTTTGGGCAAAAAAAAAAGACGTTCCAAGCACTTTTGTGGAGGTTTGGATGAATGAAAAAAAAAATCAGCATTCCAAAATGGTTTTAAAAATAGTCTTTTTGGAGCATTAATTTTGTTATTTTTCCCATAACTCCATAAATGTGATTTCATTACAAATATTTGCACGCAGGAAGACAATTGAACAGTGTTTGTTGCCAAAAAAAATTGTGTCAATGTTTCTAATTTTTTTTCCTTTTGATTTGACTCCTTATTATTACAAAGATGCATTCGAGCTCTACTGTAGATACTCCATGTTCAGAAAAATTGGGCTATTCAGGTATCTGCCACGATTATGAGGTACCGTGGGATCGTAGTGCGGGGCCAAGGAGGCCGTCGCTTGTTTATTAGCGAGCGAGCTGAGCAGTCCATTCCATAAAGAAAACTGGGCATGTTCTTCTTGCTAGGTAAAGGATTTATTTAAATTGGGGCACGTCTATGTCCTGCATGACGCGGGATCGAGCGTAGTAGCCTCGCCTCAAGTGACTAGCTAATGAGTAGGCCTACTAGGGCGTTTCTTATTTCGCTCATGAACATTTGTTGGAAATGTTGAACATTTGTTGGAACGTGCGTTTCTTATTTCGTTCATTTGTTTTGACTTTTAACCTTTATTTATATTTTAGAGTATTCTAGATATACTTCTTAAATTACTTTATTTAATTCCCGAAAACATTAGCCCCACGTTTTGAGAGATGTTAATGTAGTATATAAATTGTTCCCCACATTTTCAAGAAATGTTTGTGCAATTCAAAAAAAAAGTTCATGACAGTAATAGAAGGTCCACACATTTAATTTTTTTCGTTAATGCAATTTTAAAAATGTTTATAAAAATATAAAAACATGTTTGTATTTTATAATTTTTTGGTACGTTTAAAAAACTGTTCACATATTACAAAATGGTCACATGTTTAAAAATATATTTCATAATATTTTAAAAAATCATTAAATAAAAAAATGTTTGTGCAGTTTAATAGAAAAATGTTCATAACATATATTAAATGTCATGGAATTTTAAAAAAATGTTTGTAAATTTTTAATAAAATGCTGATGGACATTTGTTGGAAATGTTGAACGTGTGTTTAAAAATATTCATTTTGTATTTGTAAAATGTTCAATGTTCATTTTGTAAATGATCAATATGCATTTATTTAAATGTTCAACCTGTATCTAAAATGGTCAACGTGTGTTTTAAGAAGTAAACATGTATTTTTAAGAACGAACAAGAAAACCAAAAGAAAAATCGATGAAAACCTATATGGAGAAAACAGAGAAAAAGAGAAAAAAAGTGAAAAGGGCGCGCATAACCTACCCAGACCCTACCAAAACCGTGGGGAAGCATCCTCGTTCCAAAAACGTCGTCAGTAATTATTGGGCAACCCACTTGAAGGATCTTTGTACCCTAGCGCCAGTTGTGTCTGGCAGTAAGCTTCGGTGTGTAAGTCGGGCGACCGATTGTAGTCTTCGATCGGTCGCTTTGCCATGATGGCACGCATCCCCATGGACTCCATACACCACCTTCTTCCCCGCGTCCCTTATCCAGTGTGGCGTTGACATAGACGCTCCCAAACGTTCACTTTCTCCGCTCGTACGCAGCTTCACAGGGTGCTGCGCCCGTTGCCGTGGGTTCTGGACGTGTGAGGGAGCAGGCAGGGACAGAACCAACGCTTACAGCACGAGGAAGAAGCAATCGGACGGCTCGCGAGGGAACAAATCGATGTCACGCTGAGATCGGACGAGCGTCGGTCCATCTCGTTATCGATCGTCCCATCGAAACTGCTTAGGGCACGATAGTGCTTGGCCGATTCATGCACGATGAACAATCGGACGATTTTCTGCAGTTTGCCTCGTCACACCAACGGCTTGATTAACAACATCGTCTATAAATCGCGCAGAGTGACGTCGTGTGTATAGCATCGTTTTCGTCCCATTCCCAGCCAGTTGAGGTACACGCTCCCACGATCTTGCCGATTGGTGTTGCTATGCATATGCATGCAGTTCGAAAGAAAAAACCAGCTACGTATTCTGTATGACATTCATGCATGCATGGCGTCTCCTCGGCAAAGGTACACGCCGGCGCGAACGGGCGCTCGCACCCACCGATGGATGCATGCGGCGTCCACTCGGTCGGCGTGCGCGGGAGCACGTCTCTCGGTACTGCGCTGGCCGACTGGGCGTAGGAGTGAATTAGGAGATGCTACCTACGTCTGTAAGATTATTTCCGTAAGGCCCGTCCGTGAGTATATCATTTTCGCTGCTCGTGCGATGCGCGCGATTAATGCAGACCAATCAGCGAGTCCCCGTCTATAAGAAGGAACCACACAAAGCTGCCACACCCGTCTGCCATTATTCCCGTCGACGAGGAAATACTGACTCCATTCTTTCCAGGTTTCGCCATGTCCGGCTCCTCCCAGCTTCCTTCCGTCGGTGGCGGTGGCGGCGGCGGCATGCCGTGGCAGACCGCTTCGGCCATCGTTGCCTTGCCCGGCCACTGCCC
The DNA here is from genome assembly GCA_032464435.1 of Aegilops umbellulata. NCBI lineage: Eukaryota > Viridiplantae > Streptophyta > Magnoliopsida > Poales > Poaceae > Aegilops > Aegilops umbellulata. The sequence goes on from CP136059.1 coordinate 508,558,485, forward strand.
GTCTCCGGTTCGCACGTCCTCAAGATCGACGGCTACTCCCACACCAAGAGCCTCGTCAACGCCAAAGGCGTCACGTCCGAGACCTTCGTTGGGCGCCACCGCTGGTTCATGAGGTACTACCCGGACGGCCACTCAGCCGACCAAGCTGGCTGGATATCCATCTATCTCCATCTTGTTCATGCCGATAGTGACGTCGAAGTCAATGCCCGCTGCAAGATCAGTTTGCTCGACGAGGACGGGGAGCCGGTGCCGTCGCATGGCGCGGACAGCCAAACATGCCACACGTTCTCGAGCAACACAGGGCCATGGGGCTGTCCTCAGCTCATCGCCAGGAAGGACCAGCTGGAGGAATCGGTTTACCTGAAGGACGATGTTTTCAGTGTCATGTGCGAAATCACGGTGCCCGGGGAGATCTTCACGGAGCCCATCTCCATCCTTGTCGCCGCGCCGCCTTCTGACATGCACCGCCATTTTGGCCGGCTCCTCTCCACCGGCGACGGGGCTGATGTCACGTTTGAGGTGGGAGGCGAGACAATTGCGGCGCACAGGTGCGTGCTCGCCTGTTAGAAGGGAGAGAGAGGAATTGTTGCGGAATATGATGGATGCATTATTGAGCCTCGAGGGCGAGTATATATTGAGTACAAGACTTGGAGGGCAAGACGCCTCCCCTAGAGATGAAGTAGGAATCCTAAACTATCAAATACATGTAATCCAAATATATCTCTAACATCCCCCCGCAGTCGTAGCGGTAGCGTTGCGAACAACATGAGCGTCGCGGACGGTCAGACTGGAGAGAATAGCAGCCGACGGGCTGACATCCCCCCGCAGTCGTAGCGGGAGCGTCATGAACGGTATCGCGTCGCGGACGCGTTGACTGTAGAGGAAGGCGACGAGTTGCTCAAGCGGATGATAGCCCTTTGTGCCGATATCGAAGGAGCCGAGAGCGTAGGATGGTGTAGCCGTGGTCGAGGTAGTCGTGCGAAAAATGCCGTGGTCGATGTCGAGTCGAGGTGGCCGGTGTCGAGGAGGTCGCCGTGGAGTCGCGGGCGCAAGCGGGCGCCGAGTTAGATAGGCGCAAGGGTGTCGAAGTAGTGGTGCGCCGGGAAGAAGATGTTGTTGACGACGAGTCGCGGCGGGTTTGCCAAGCCCGGGGACACATCGTGGACGAAGGCACGCACCGGTGTTGCCAGCATCAGGCATGCGTAGACGGACGAAGACGAAGTTGACGAAGAGGCGACCAGGCTTGCTAGGCCTGGGGACACGTCGTGGATGAAGGCACGCATCGGTGTTGCCAGCACCGGGCATGCGTAGACGAGGGACCTGCACAAGCTGTACGCCATGTCGGAGAAGTCGGAGGGGCCAGCAGAGAAGAACTCGACGACAATTGCGGCGTCTATCGGCGCAGGGCCGATGTCACCAACGGTGGTCCGAGTAGACGAAGTGGTCCGGGTAGATGACGGCGACGCTGGCGATGGGCTGGTGCTTGGACGAAGACGAAGGGGGTGGACGGGCAGCGGCGGCGACTACGAAGGTAGCGGCGGCGCCGGCCAAAGAAGAGCGGCCGCGGCGGCCTGACGGTGGCGGCGGCGGCTAGGTTAGGAGTGCGGCGGCGGTGCTCGAAGTAGGCGAAGAACCCTGACAGCGTGACGAAGACCGGCGCGGACGGTGGCGTTCCCGCGCCAAGGGAGATGGCGCGGTGCATACCACGGGAGGTCGACGCGCGGTGACGGCGACGTGGACCGCGGGCCGCGGCGCTACGGCCCGAAGGGGCGACACAGCGGCGGCAGGCGGGCCGGGGTGACGGCGGGAAGACCTCGGGGCGGCGGCGGGGACCGCGTTCCGCAGTGCTACAGCTCGAAGAGGTGGTCTAGTGGAGGCTCGCAGGTCGGTGCAACCGCGGGGACGGCCTCGGGCGGCGGCGGTGACCGCGTGCCGCAGCTCTACAACCCGAAGAGGCGGTGTAGCGGAGGCTCGCAGGTCGGGGCAGCCGCGCGGAGAACCACTAGCCGAGGGCGATGGCCCGACGGGAGGCGGCGTGGACCGCGTGCCGCGACGCGATAACCCTAAGGGGTGACACGGAGGCGGCTGCGGCTACAGGGGTAGCCGGCGGGAGGATCTCGGGGCGGCAGCGTGGACCACGTTCCGCGACGCGACAACCCGTAGGGGCGTCGGCGGTAGCGGCGCGTGAGTCGGGGCAGCCGACGGGAAGACCTCGGGCGGCAACGCAGCGGTCCGAAGGGACGACGCGATGGCAACCTGTGGCTCGATCGGTGGTAGGCGCATGCTCGGGGACGTGCTTGGCGAAGACAGGCGCGTGATCGGTTGATCAGACCGACGACGCCGCTGTATGCGCCATGGCGGGGACGACGCGCAGATCGGAGTCGATGGCGACGTTGTCGGTGATGTCCCGGGCGATGACGACGAAGACAGACCGTCGATGGAGACCGCGCGGACGAGCGGCCGGCAGCGACGCACGAAGGCGTCCCTTGGGCGGCGCGTCCAGCCTTGCCGCGCGGTTGATGACGAAGCAGCCGATGAAATCGACGCCGATGTCGGAGTAGAGGCGCGGGGGTCGACGGCGGCGGCGGGTGACGCAAAACCGGATCACATAGACCGAAAAACCAAAAAGTAGACGCCGATCAAAGTGACCGACGAGAGAGAGAGAAAACCCGGATCAAAGGATCGGGAAAAAGACTCTCTACGGTAGCCGGTCGACACGACCAGCGGACGAACCCTAGGTACGGGTTGCGCGGCCCCCGGCGGCGGTCATGGAGGCCGACCGCCCCGGGGGCGGCGTGTGGGTGCGAAAGCGGCGGCGTCTAGAGTTTGGATCGTGATTAGGCTGATAACATGTTAGAAGGGAGAGAGTGGAATTGTTGCGGAATATGATGGATGTATTGTTGAGCCTCGAGGGCGAGTATATATTGAGTACAATACTTGGAGGGCAAGACGCCTCTCCTAGAGATAAGGTAAGAATCCTAAACTATCAAATACATATAATCCAAATATATCTCTAACATCGCCGCTCGGCCATCGGTGTTCATGGCGGAGCTTCTTGGACCGAAGGAGACGAGGGATGCTTGTGCACGCATCACTGGCATGGAGGCTGGAGTGTTCAAGACCATGCTACGTTTCATTTCCACAGACTCGCTGCCAGACATGGAAGAGGGTGTTGACGTGATGGTGATGGCTCAACGTCTGCTTGTAGCGGCGAACAAGTATAACCTTGAGAGGCTAAAGTTGCTTTGCACGCAGAAGCTCTCCAGATACATGGACAAAGACTCACCCCCACCATGTGGCAGGGCCTCATCAACCGTTCGTGAGCTTTGTTTGATGAGTGGTCTTCTTCTGTTCTTCAGCATCTCCTTCCTTGTGTTCCGTCCACGTCGAGCTATGTAAACGTAGTAGTACAAAGATCGCCATAAGGGGGCATGCGATTGCTCATTAATTTGAGATCCTGGTTAGGGAGAGCAGGAATATCAAATGTTCGCTTTACTAGTTCAACATCATGTGTAGCCATGGTCATCCAACCAGCCAAAACATGAATCTAGGTGTATTCCCTCAACAAGCAGCAATAATGCCAACTCAGCGACAACCCACGGCAGCCTTCCATGCAAGTATGCCACAGCCACACTAGAAAATATTAAAAAACAAAAACATAATAATCTCATTCCCAAATTTATAACGGCTACCTGGTTGGAAAATGTATGTGAGACTGCTCAATATTAATACAGTACCAATCTGGCGCAAAGGTGATAACCCAGGAGTACTACTATTATGTTACTTTGCATAACGAAGGTAGTAACTTAGGCTAGCGTCATATGCATGACACTAGTCTAAGTTACTCCCCACCATGACCAACCTTATGTGTCATCTATGTTATTCCCTATGTTACTCACATTATGGCATGGCACAACAATTAAGGAGGAGAGAGAACATTTTGGTGAACCCAAGCGCGTGAACCTAGGCAAACCACTTAAATGAAACAACATTTTTTTTTGACGAGAATAGCAGGAGCTCTGCCTTTGCATTATAGAAAAGGAGTCATACAAGAACGGATCGACCAACGCGTGAAGGTCGCACCCCCATTACCGTATGGATATAAGAGAGCAGAAAAGATTACAACCCTACAACATGAACCCCTCGAGTTGCCTCCCCAAAACACTTGATGTCATCCTTGATGAGCCCAGTCAGCGCAAGAACTGTCAGCTGCTTATGTTCGAAGACTCGCCGATTCCTCTCCTTCCAGAGATTCCACACAATGTAGGCAGCCGCGGTCATGTCCTCCCTGCTTTGCTCCCTCGACCCTCTGGCAGAGCACAATCTTTCCCACCACTCGCCCACGGTCCGCGCCTCATCGGCCACAACACATATGGCATCGTGAGCACGTCGGAACTGGAACCAAATCTCCTTGGCAAAAGGGCAGTGCAGAGCAATATGGTTCGCAGTTTCAGGTTCTTGATCGCAGAGCTTGCAGAGATCATTATGTGGCCAGCCTCTTGCTTGCAATCGGTCAGCAGTCCAGTTTCTGTTCTGGAGCAAGAGCCATAACAAGAACCTCACTTTCCCCTCCATCTTGCTCGTCCACACTCTGGCCAACCGTGGCCTCTCAATCCTAGAGAAAAATTGGGTCTCATAGGCCGAGCAGGACGAATATACACCATTGGCAGTGAGGTTCCAAACGATGGCGTCCTTCTCCGTCGACAAAGTTGTCCCTTGAACCCTGGTCCAAAGCTGAACAAACTGGCGCAGCTCCTCAGCATTGTTCATCCGATTAAGCCCTTGCATCCATTTAGCATTATGCATGCCTTCGCTGACTGAGACGTTTTTGAAGCGGGCCAGCTTGAACACCGCCGGTGCCAAGTCCAATGGAGCTTCACCATTCAACCACCTGTCCCTCCAGAAGCTAGCCAAAGTTCCATCGCCCAAAGAGATCTTTGTGCAGCTGGAGAAGAGCTGCTTATCAATACTATCGCATGGTGTATCTGTCCCTTTCCACGGTCTATCTCTATCCTCCCATCTGTACCATTCCCAATGAAGCCTCAGTGCTCGGCTAAAGCACTCGATATTCTTTATGCCCAAACCTCCATATCTCTTTGGAGAGCAAACTTGCTTCCAGTTTACTAGACTTTTCCCACCAATCGACGCGTCATCCGCCTCCCAAAGGAAGTTCTTTCTAAGCTTGTCCACCTTTTTAATCAGCCACTTATCCGGTTGAAATGATGTCAAAAAGTATGTGGCAGTAGCTGTCACCATCGAATTGGTGTAAATCAACCTTCCCATTCTGTTGAGCAGCCGTCCCTTCCTTGTGGCCAGCTTTCCGGCGATTTTATCAATGAGAGGATGCATCTCAGTCCTCTTTGGCTTACGCACACCCAAAGGCAGGCCCAAGTACTGACATGGAAGGGCACCTTGCTGTCCACCAAATATAGCCATTAAGGGAAGCAAATCAAGGCCCGTGCAAGAGATAGGGTAGGCCACCGACTTGTGAATATTCGTTTTTAAGCCCGAGGCGTCCGCGAAGAGCTTTAGGATGGCCTGAACCGCAACAAAGTCGTTCAGCTCGGGGTTGAGAAAAAGCGCTGCATCATCCGCGTAAAAGCTAGACCGGAACCTCACCATCAGTAATCTGAGCGGCGACAGGATGCCTGTTTCCGTGGCCAAGGAGAGCAGACGCTAAAGCGGCTCCATCGCAATGATAAACAGCAGCGGTGACAAGGAGTCTCCTTGCCGTAGCCCACACTGATGCACAATCGGGAGGCCAGGGGTCCCGTTAAGCAAGATTCTCGAGGATGAGAACGACAGAATCAGAGAAATCATGTCGTGCCACCGCTGCCCAAAAACCATTGCCTCCAGAACCTCGATCAAAAATCCCAAACAGATTGAATCAAAGGCCTTGGCAATATCTAGCTTAAGGAACATTAGGGGGTATCTTGCACTGTGAGCAGCCTTGACCACATTCCTTACATACATGAAGTTATCCTGGATCGATCGCCCTCGGATGAGAGCACTCTGGCTGTGGGCAACAAGGTGATCAATCTCAGGCACCAACCGCGTTGCTAGCATCTTGCTGACCAATTTCGGAATGTTGTGCATGAGGCTAATAGGCCGCAAATCATTCGCGTCTTGTGCCCCCTCTCTCTTGGGCAGAAGCACGATATTGGCTGTGTTGATGATGCTCCAATTCTGCCCTCTTAGGCTGTGCACGCAATTAACAGCAGACAGGAAATCCACTTTGACCGTTGCCCAGCATTGCTTGAAAAAGGCCCTGGTGAACCCATCTGGCCCTGGTGCCTTCTCTCCGTGCATATCTTTGACCGCAGACAGCAACTCCTGCTCAGAAAAGGGTCCCTCAAGGTGGCTTAAGTCTCTTGACGGCAGTCCCAAGAAGTCCCAGTTCAGTCTGACCGATCGGACGAAAGGTGTCCCCATAAGCCCCAGGAACCTGTCAAAAATGATCTTGGCCTTGCCCTCGTGCTCTGAAACAGGACCGTCAGCACCATTGAGCATCGGAATGTAATTCTTCTGTCGCCTTCTGGAAGCTCTCAAGTGAAAAAATCTAGTGCTTGCATCACCCTCCCTAATTTCAGTCATTCTTGATTTTTGCCTACATCTTGCCCTGTCCACCGCTGCAAACCCCAACAGTTTTGCCTTGAGCCGCGTCCGTAACTGTCGCTCCTTCGCTGAGAGCTCCCTCTCCTCCTGAGCCAGGTCCAGACTGAAAATCACATAATTAGCGAGCGACGACATGAACACAGTCCAGCGGGTCCACTGCTTATTCCAGACTTTGAGAGCCTTTGCAGTTCTAGAGAGCTTGGTGTGAAAGTAGACACACCACTCCGCCCTTCCTCCGCTCCGCCCAGTGGCGGCGCGGCCGTAACTCCTCTCCATGGCCGGCCCCTCGCCGCCCTCCCCCAGCTCCCACCGCCCCCTTCCCCCTCCTCCTCCAGGCCCCCCTCCTGCTACAGCAGTTAGCTGTCCGATGTCCTATCGGGACGCTCTAGCTGCTGCGGCGCCTTCAAGTCCTGCGGGGGGTAATGGCTCTGCTCCCAGGATTCGCTCCATTATTGTGCCCCAGCCAAACCGACAGGCTGCGCGCCGTAATGGAGCCAGCGGTAGCTCCACCGGCCCCCGCCTTGATGGCTTTGGCGCCCAGGCGTGGCAGACGGTGCGGCCGCCCTACTGGTGGCGCCGACACCGGCCGGCGAAGCAGCGCACTAATGGCAGAGTTCAGCGCGACTACCACCCCCGCCCCCTCACCCTCATCCAGCACCTTTTTATGACGAGGGCGGCCGGCTGCTGTTTTCGCTGCCTCTCCCCAAACCACCGTGTTGCTTCCTGCTCAAACTGTCCACGCTGCCTCCTGTGCTCTCGCTCTGGCCACACCTCCCACTCGTGCGAGCTCAACCGCCAATCCAAGCCCCCCAGCTCTGCTCCACCTCTAGCTGCCACCCCCGCGCCGTTAGCCTCCACGCCTATTATCGACCCCACGCCTCCACCGCCGCCGCCTCCACCCATGGAGAACCCGGTCGCCGACGTCCGTCTCCGGCCTCGGATGGTCTCCGCTTCGGTTGCCTGGTCCCCTTCGCTTGCTGTCGCCGACCGCGACTTCGAAACCCACGCTGTCATCGCCACCATCCTGGGCAACATGCCTAGCTTCACCGTGCAAGATGTTTCGGTGGCGGCCTCCATGCAGTTCGACACCCCGCGCACGCAGATGCACGTCTCGGCCTTTTCGCCGGGTGACTTCCTGATCCGCTTCTCTGACCATCAGATCAGGGATCTTGCCCTGCGGGGCTCCTCTGCGCTGCGCATCGGCCGTGCTGTCCTGCGCCTCACTGCATGGTCACGCCGTGCCGGAGCCACCATGTTGCGCCTCCCCTACAAGGTGCGGGTCTGCCTCGAGGGCGCTCCACGCCATGCCTGGTCCATTGATGATGTCAAGCAGCTGTTCCCCTCGCCCGCCATCGTCGATTCGATCGAAGACGGTGTCTTCAATGATGAGGAGTCCGCTTGCTGCTGCACTTGGGTCTGGGTTTAGGATCCAACCAAGATCGCCACCCGGGGCACCCTCACCGTTGAAGAGCCAGACGAGCAAGCTTCCTCGTCGTTCCACCGCCAGTTCCTCGATGGCAATGAGGGCCCCTCATCCCGGTCCAAGCCAGTGGCTGTGCTCGCGTACCCGATCTTGCTGCATCTTGATCGGATCCACGACTTCACGGTTGAGTACATGAGGCGCGACGGCAGCAACAACAGTGGCCTCCCTTCCGAGGCCTCCCCTGCCAATGAGGATTGCGCCAAGTGGTTCTACGAGTGGCATCCACCCTTTGAGGATGGCACTTTTCCGCCCCGGCAACAGCGCGGTCCGGTGCACTCCCGGCTCAACTTCGGCAGCCGCGACGACCGCGACGATCCTTCTGGAGGTCGAGGTGGCCACCATGGCCATGCTGATGGCCACTCCTCCAGCGCCACAAGGCCGATTACAAGCAGCCACGGCAACTCCAACTCCGGCGCGGCTTCTCGCTCTCATGGCTTCGACGGGGAGCGGCATGGGGTCCGGTACCGTAGCTCTAACGGTGCCGGCATCACTCTTGGCACAGCTGCTGCCGAGATTGACGGAGAGGATAACGGCCCTGATGAGGCTACTGAAGATGCAGCTACAGGAGATGGGTATGACGGGCCCCAACACGCCCCATCCATGCATGGCCCAGATGCAGCTACAGGAGATGGGCATGGTGTGGCTGATGAAGATCTGCAGATGGCCCCGCCCGTCCGCTCTGTCGAAGACCGAGCATGCGGCCATGCTGTCGTCTTTGGGTGCCTCCAAGCAGAAGAGATGGCTCCTGAGGAAAGCCTTTCTGCCCCTGGCCTTCCTGCAGTTGCCGTTCCCATGTTAACTGCGGCCTCTGTCGACCTGCTGGGTACATATGCGGCCCTTGTCGACCTGCTGGGTATATCTGCCGCCCCTGCAGCCCTGCTTGTCACACCAATGCATGTCCGCGCATGCGTCCCGCTAGGTCACGCGCCTGCATGTGCATGCTCCGCCCTCTAGCCTCTAATCCAGCTTGACGAGCCTAATGATGATGCTCTTATCACCGAGGAGACACACTTGGGGCTTTTTGGATCTTTGCTTGACGGCCTGCTTCCTGGGCACGGGCCGCTTGCTGGACCAACTACAAATACTAGCCCCGTGGGCGGACCGACGGCTATACCCACCGACTCAGCTCTTTTAGCCCAGGCCCACTTTGACGGTGCGCATCAAGACCCGGTTCCCCGGATGTGCCAGGAGAGTCAACTCTCTAGTTTCCTCTCTGCGTTCACCGTCTCGCCGCCTCCCAGCCTCTTGCCTGCTCCAACGCAGTCAACGCCTACAGCCATCGCACGCCCTGCTTCGCGGCCACCACTTTTGAGCGGCGCGCCCGCCGGCCAGCCTGACTCTCGACGCAGTGGCCGGCTGGCCTCGAAGCCGACCAGCGGCCTTCCCTCCATGGAAAAGGCGCAGCTGGTCCTGCTCAAGAGGACCGGCCAGATCCAGCCGGATGCGACGCCCTCGGAGATGGACATGGAGAGGTACAAGCAGCTCTATCGCAAGCCGCTGACGGAGGACTTCATGAATGCAGTCACGGCGCTTGTCTCTGCCACCGGGAAGATGGGGAAATGTAACCAGGCCCCCCTCCTGCCGCAACGACGGGTTCGGCTACTGCCCAGTAGTGCGCCCCCGCTGCCGCCCAAGCCTGCTGCATCAAGTTTCCCAATGATTATCAAGTCCATCAGTGTGTGTGTGATGAACGTCCCTGTCGTTGCTAGCTGCCCTTTTGGCTCTGGCGCTTCTTTAGTTTTCAGTTTTGTCAGTTTAGTTCCTCCTTGGTTTTGTCAGTTTAGCCAGTCTAAAGTGCGTTGCAAGCAAGTTTCCTTATGGATTGCTCATGTCTGAGTTGGAATGTTCGGGGCCTAAACAACCCCGCAAGAAGAAGAATTGTCGCTGGAATTGTGCGTGACCACCGATGCAACATTGTTTGTCTGCAAGAGACGAAGATGGAAAACATTTGCAACTCTGTAATTGGTGAAACCCTTGGTGGAGCCTTTATCAATAACTTTGCCTTCCTGCCAGCTGCTAATACCTGTGGAGGGATTCTCATTGCTGCATCCTCTGATCACTACAAGCTAACGGCACAACCCCATCTCATTGGCTCCTACTCTCTGTCGGTGCTAATCACTGACCTTAGCTGTAATTTGTCTTGGATGTTGACGGGGGTGTATGGGCCTCAATTAGATGATGACAAGCTGGCTTTCCTCTCTGAAATGCGCAACCTCAAGCCTCTTTGCACCCCACAATGGCTAATTATGGGAGACTTCAACCTCATCAGTCGTGCTTCTGAAAAGAGCAACCAAAACCTCAACCTGCGCATGATCAGAAGCTTCCGAGCGGCCATTGATGATCTCTAGCTTAAGGATTTTCCCTTAATTGGGCGTCGTTTTACTTGGTCAAATGAGAGGCTGCATTCAACCTTGACAAAGATCGACAAAATACTGTTCTCTGAGGAATGGGAAGCTCGGTACCCCAACTATCAGTTACTTGCAGGATCGACAGATATCTCGGACCACTGCCCTCTCATTCTCAAGAAATTCAAGAACCAACGTTTTCTTGGTTTTCGCTTCGAAGCATGGTGGCCTCGTGAGGAGAGTTTCCCATTAGTTGTCTCTGAAGCATGGAATAAGGATGTGCACACTAATGACTGCATTCGAAGGCTGCACACTAAGCTTACCAGAACTGCGAAGGCGTTGCGGAAATGGAGTAAACAGATTATCATGCAGCGAAAGCTCAACTCTGCCATTGCTTCAGAGGTGATTTTCCAGCTTGATGTTGCAATGGAGACTAGGACACTAACCTCGGAGGAATTCAGTTTTCGTGCAATGCTCAAATCCAGGCTATTAGCAATCACTGCCATTAACCGGATCAGATGGCGACAGAAATCCCGGATGACCTGGATCAAAGTTGGGGACGCCAACACCAAGCTTTTTCATCTTTGTGCAAATGGAAGGCGCAGGAAAAACTACATCCCTTTCCTGCATCATGGGAATAGGGTTGCATCTGATCATGTGGACAAAGCGGCTGTGCTTAAAAGCCACTTCGAATCAATTCTTGTAAGCAACGAGAGCACCAGCAAGAGGTTGAACTGGGATTTTCTCAACATGCCACGCACTGATCTTCACCACCTTCACACCCCCTTTGATCTTGATGAGTTGAATGCTGCCACCAAGGATTTAGCTGCTGAAAAGGCACCAGGCCTGGATGGCTTCATTGGTATCTTCTTCAAGAGATGCTGGAGCACCATCAAGCATGATCTTCTCGGCGCTCTAAACCAGCTCTCTGCTCTGAACGGAAGAAATTGGGGGCTGCTGAACTCAGCCTACATTGTTCTCATCCCAAAAAAAGAAAATGCTCTCCGGCCTGAAGACTACCGCCCCATCAGCCTCACCCATAGCATTGCGAAGATTCTTGGGAAACTGCTTGCTCGCCGCCTCGCTCCAGAGATGCATCGCTTGATTTCTGTCAGCCAAAGTGCTTTCCTGAAGGGAAGATCCATTCAAGAAAATTTCATCTATGTCCAGAACCTGATTAAGAGCCTGCATCGAGCGAAAAAAAGCTCAATTTTCTTCAAGCTTGATATTGCGAAAGCTTTTGACTCAGTAAGATGGGATTACCTCCTTGATGTCCTTAAGCACGTGGGTTTCTCTCAGAGAAGTAGGGATCTCATTGCCATCTCGTTGGCCACCACCTCCTCACGCATTCTGCTCAATGGAACTCCTGGAACTCCGCTTATCCATCGAAAAGGGTTGCGGCAGGGAGACCCGCTATCTCCCCTTCTATTTCTGCTAGCTATTGACCCTCTCCAGAGGATCCTTGAGCGTGCTACTGAGGTGGGCATGTTGGGGAACGTTGCAGAAAACAAAAAATTTCCTACGGTTTCACCAAGATCCATCTATGAGTTCATCTAGCAACGAGTCATGGGAGAGAGAGATTGCATCTACATACCACTTTGTAGATCGCGAGCGGAAGCATTCAACGAACGGGGACGAAGTAGTCGTACACACCGTGATCCAAATCACCGGAGATCCTAGCACCGAAAGCACGGCACCTTCGCGTTCAACACACGTACGGTCAGCGTAACGTCTCCTTCTTCTTGATCCAGCAAGGCAAAGGAGAGGTTGGGGAAGAAGACTCCAGCAGCAGCACGACGGCGTGGTGATGGTGGAGCCGCAGTACTCCGGCAGGGCTTCGCCGTGCTCAATGGAGGAGGAGGAGGTGTTGGGGAGGGAGAGGGAGGCGCCAGGAGCAAGGGTGCGGCTGCCCCCCTCCCCTACCCCCTTTATATAGGCCTCTTGGGGGGGGGGCGCCGGCCCGGGGAGATCTGATCTCCCAAGGGGGTGGCAGCCAGGGAGGATTTCCTCCCCCCCAAGGCACCTAGGAGGTGCCTTCCACAAGTGGGACTCTTCCCCTTTGGAACCCTAGGCGCATGGGCCTCTTGGGGCTGGTTCCCCTTGGCCCAAGAAGGCCAAGGCGCACCCCTATAGCCCATGTGGCCCCCCGGGGCAGGTGGCCCCACCCGGTGGACCCCCCGGGACCCTCCGGTGGTCCCGGTACAATACCGATAACCCCGAAACTTGTCCTGATGGCCAAAACAGCACTTCCTATATATAATTCTTTACCTCTGGACCATTCCGGAACTCCTCGTGACGTCCGGGATCTCATCCGGGACTCCGAACAACATTCGGGTTACTGCATATACATATCTTCACAACCCTAGCGTCACCGAACCTTAAGTGTGTAGACCCTACGGGTTCGGGAGACATGCAGACATGACCGAGACGGCTCTCGGGCAATAACCAACAGCGGGATCTGGATACCCATGTTGGCTCCCACATGCTCCACGATGATCTCATCGGATGAACCACGATGTCGAGGATTCAATTAATCCCGTATACGATTCCCTTTGTCAATCGGTATTTTACTTGCCCAAGATTCGATCGTCGGTATCCCAATACCTCGTTCAATCTCGTTACCGGCAAGTCACTTTACTCGTACCGTAATGCATGATCCCGTGATCAAACACTTTGATCACATTGAGCTCATTATGATGATGCATTACCGAGAGGGCCCGGTGATACCTCTCCGTCAAGCGGAGTGACAAATCCCAGTCTCGATCCGTGTCAACCCAACAGACACTTTCGGAGATACCCGTAGTATACCTTTATAGTCACCCAGTTACGTTGTGACGTTTGGCACACCCAAAGCACTCCTACGGTATCCGGGAGTTACACGATCTCATGGTCTAAGGAAAGGATACTTGACATTGGAAAACTCTAGCAAACGAACTATGCGATCTTATGCTATGTTTAGGATTGGGTCTTGTCCATCACATCATTCTCCTAATGATGTGATCTCGTTATCAATGACATCCAATGTCCATAGTCAGGAAACCATGACTATCTGTCGATCAACGAGCTAGTCAACTAGAGGCTCACTAGGGACATATTGTTGTCTGTTATTCACACATGTATTACGATTTCTGGATAACACAATTATAGCACGAATAAAGACAATTATCATGAATAAGGAAATATAATAATAATGCTTTTATTATTGCCTCTAGGGCATATTTCCAACAATCTCCCACTTGCACTAGAGTCAATAATCTAGTTACATTGTCATGAATCGAACACCCATAGAGTGCTGGTGCTGATCATGTTTTGCCTTAGGGAGAGGTTTAGTCAACGGATCTGCGACATTCAGATCCGTGTGCACTTTACAAATTTCTATGTCTCCATCTTGAACATTTTCACGAATGGAGTTGAAGCGACGCTTGATGTGCCTGGTCTTCTTGTGAAACCTGGGCTCCTTGGCAAGTGCAATAGCTCCAGTGTTGTCACAGAAGAGTTTGATTGGCCCCGGCGCATTGGATATGACTCCGAGGTCGGTGATGAACTCCTTCACCCAAATTGCTTCATGTGCTGCCTCCGAGGCTGCCATGTACTCCGCTTCACATGTAGATCCCGCCACAACGCTCTGCTTGCAACTGCACCAGCTTACTGCCCCACCATTCAAAATATACACGTATCCGGTTTGTGACTTAGAGTCATGCAGATCTGTGTCGAAGCTAGCGTCGACGTAACCCTTTACGACGAGCTCTTCGTCGCCTCCATAAACGAGAAACATTTCCTTAGTCCTTTTCAGGTACTTCAGGATATTCTTGACCGCTGTCCAGTGTTCCTTGCCGGGATTACTTTGGTACCTTCCTACCAAACTTACGGCAAGGTTTACATCAGGTCTGGTACACAACATGGCATACATAATAGAACCTATGGCTGAGGCATAGGGGATGACACTCATCTCTTCTATATCTTCTGCCGTGGTCGGACATTGAGCTGAGCTCAATTTCACACCTTGTAACATAGGTAAGAACCCTTTCTTAGATTGATCCATATTGAATTTCTTCAATATCTTATCAAGGTATGTGCTTTGTGAAAGACCTATGAGGCGTCTCGATCTATCTCTATAGATCTTGATGCCTAATATATAAGCAACTTCTCCAAGGTCCTTCATTGAAAAACTCTTATTCAAGTAGGCCTTAATGCTGTCCAAGAGTTCTATGTCATTTCCCATCAAAAGTATGTCGTCTACATATAATATGAGAAATGCTACAGAGCTCCCACTCACTTTCTTGTAAACGCAGGCTTCTCCATAAGTCTGTGTAAACCCAAACGCTTTGATCATCTCATCAAAGCGAATGTTCCAACTCCGAGATGCTTGCACCAGCCCATAAATCGAGCGTTGGAGCTTGCACACCTTGTCAGCATTCTTAGGATCGACAAAACCTTCCGGCTGCATCATATACAATTCTTCCTTAAGGAAACCATTAAGGAATGCCGTTTTGACGTCCATTTGCCATATCTCATAGTCATAGTATGCGGCAATTGCTAACATGATTCGGACGGACTTCAGCTTCGCTACCGGTGAGAAAGTCTCATCGTAGTCAATTCCTTGAACTTGTCGATAACCCTTAGCGACAAGCCGAGCTTTATAGATGGTCACATTACCATCCGCGTCTGTCTTCTTCTTAAAGATCCATTTATTTTCTATGGCTCGCCGTTCAACGGGCAAGTCAGTCAAAGTCCATACTTCGTTTTCATACATGGATCCTATCTCGGATTTCATGGCTTCCAGCCATTTGCCGGAATCCGGGCCCGCCATTGCTTCCTCATAGTTCGAAGTTTCACCGTTGTCTAACAACATGATTTCCAAGACAGGGTTGTCGTACCACTCTGGTGCGGAACGTGTCCTTGTGGACCTTCGAATTTCAGTAGGAGCTTGATTAGAAGTATCTTGATCATCATCATTAATTTCCTCTCTAGTCGGTGCAGGCACCTCAGGAACGTTTTCTTGAGTTTCGCCATTTCCCGGTTCAAGAGGTAACACTTCATCAAGTTCTACTTTCCTCCCACTTACTTCTTTCGAGAGAAACTCTTTCTCTAGAAAGGATCCATTCTTGGCAACAAAGATCTTGCCTTCGGATCTGAGGTAGAAGGTATACCCAACAGTTTCTTTAGGGTATCCTATGAAGACGCATTTTTCCGACTTGGGTTCGAGCTTTTCAGGTTGAAGTTTCTTGACATAAGCATCGCATCCCCAAACTTTTAGAAACGACAGCTTAGGTTTCTTCCCAAACCATAATTCATACGGTGTCGTCTCAACGGATTTCGACGGAGCCCTATTTAAAGTGAATGCGGCAGTCTCTAAAGCATAGCCCCAAAAAGATAGCGGTAAGTCGGTAAGAGACATCATAGATCGCACCATATCTAATAGAGTGCGATTACGACGTTCGGACACACCATTACGGTGAGGTGTTCCAGGCGGCGTGAGTTGTGAAACTATTCCACACTTTCTTAAGTGTGTGCCAAATTCGTGACTCAAGTATTCTCCTCCACGATCTGATCGTAGAAACTTGATCTTTCTATCACGTTGATTTTCAACCTCACTCTGAAATTCCTTGAACTTTTCAAAGGTCTCAGACTTGTGTTTCATCAAGTAGATATACCCATATCTACTCAAGTCATCAGTGAGGGTGAGAACATAACGATAGCCACCGCGAGCCTCAACACTCATTGGACCGCACACATCGGTATGTATGATTTCCAATAAGTTGGTTGCTCGCTCCACTGTTCCTGAGAACGGAGTCTTGGTCATTTTACCCATGAGGCATGGTTCGCACGTGTCAGATGATTCATAATCAAGAGACTCTAAAAGTCCATCTGCATGGAGCTTCTTCATGCGTTTGACACCTAAGTGACCAAGGCGGCAGTGCCACAAATATGTGGGACTATTGTTATCAACTTTAACTCTTTTGGTATTCACGCTATGAATATGTGTATCATCACGTACGAGATTCATTAAGAATAAACCATTAACCATCGGAGCATGACCATAAAACATATCTCTCATATAAATAGAACAACCATTATTCTCGGATTTAAATGAGTAGCCATCTCGAATTAAACGAGATCCACATACAATGTTCATGCTCAAACTTGGCACTAAATAACAATTATTGAGGTTTAAAACTAATCCCGTAGGTAAATGTAGAGGTAGCGTGCCGACGGCGATCACATCGACCTTGGAACCATTCCCGACGCGCATCGTCACCTCGTCCTTCGCCAGTCTCCGTTTATTCCGCAGCTCCTGCTTTGAGTTACAAATATGAGCAACTGCACCGGTATCAAATACCCAAGAGCTACTACGAGTACTGGTAAGGTACACATCAATTACTTGTATATCACATATACCTTTTGTTTTGCCGGCCTTCTTGTCCGCTAAGTATTTGGGGCAGTTCCGCTTCCAGTGACCACTTCCCTTGCAATAAAAACACTCAGTCTCGGGCTTGGGTCCATTCTTTGGCTTCTTCCTGGCAACTTGCTTACCGGGTGCGGCAACTTCCTTGCCGTCCTTCTTGAAGTTCTTTTTACCCTTGCCCTTCTTGAAGTTAGTGGTTTTATTCACCATCAACACTTGATGCTCCTTCTTGATTTCTACCTCTGCTGATTTCAGCATAGCATATACCTCAGGAATGGTCTTTACCATCCCCTGCATACTGTAGTTCATCACAAAGCTCTTGTAGCTAGGTGGAAGCGACTGGAGGATTCTGTCAATGACCGCTTCATCCGGGATGTTAACTTCCAGCTGAGTCAAGCGGTTGTGCAACCCAGACATTTTGAGTATGTGTTCACTGACAGAGCTATTTTCTTCCATCTTACAGCTAAAGAATTTGTCGGAGACTTCATATCTCTCGACCCGGGCATGAGCTTGGAAAACCATTTTCAGCTCTTCGAACATCTCATATGCTCCATGTCTCTCAAAACGCTTTTGGAGCCCCGGCTCTAAGCTGTAAAGCATGCCGCACTGAACGAGGGAGTAATCATCGCAGCGTGACTGCCAAGCGTTCATAACGTCTTGTTCTGCAGGGAGAATAGGTGCGTCACCCAGCGGTGCTCGTAGGACATAATCTTTCTTGTCAGCTATGAGGATGATCCTCAGGTTCCGGACCCAGTCCGTATAGTTGCTGCCATCGTCTTTCAGCTTGGTTTTCTCTAGGAACGCGTTGAAGTTGAGGACTACGTTGGCCATTTGATCTACAAGACATATTGTAAATAATTTAGACTAAGTTCATGATAATAAAATTCATTTAATCAAATTATATAATGAACTCCCACTTAGATAGACATCCCTCTTCTAGTCATCTAAGTATTACATGATCCGAGTCAACTAGGCCGTGTCCGATCATCATGTGAGACGGACTAGTCAACATCGGTGAACATCTTCATGTTGATCGTATCTTCTATACGACTCATGCTCGACCTTTCGGTCTTCTGTGTTCCGAGGCCATGTCTGTACATGCTAGGCTCGTCAAGTCAACCTAAGTGTTTTGCGTGTGTAAATCTGTCTTACACCCGTTGTATGTGAACGTTAGAATCTATCACACCCGATCATCACGTGGTGCTTTGAAACGACAAACTTTCGCAACGGTGCACAGTTAGGGGGAACACTTCCTTGAAATTTTAATGAGGGATCATCTTATTTACTACCGTCGTTCTAAGCAAATAAGATGCAAAAACATGATAAACATCACATGCAATCAAATAATAAACGTGACATGATATGGCCAATATCACATAGCTCATTTGATCTCCATCTTGGGGCTCCATGATCATCTTGTCACCGGCTTGACACCATGATCTCCATCATCATGATCTCCATCATCGTGTCTCCATGAAGTTGCTCGCCAACTATTACTTCTACTACTATGGCTAACGCGTTTAGCAATAAAGTAAAGTAATTTACATGGCGTTTCTCAATGACACGCAGGTCATACAAAAAATAAAGACAACTCCTATGGCTCCTGCCGGTTGTCATACTCATCGACATGCAAGTCGTGATTCCTATTACAATAGCATGAACATCTCATACATCACATATAGATCATTCATCATTCATCACAACTTTGGCCATATCATATCACAAAGCACTTGCTGCAAAAACAAGTTAGACGTCCTCTAATTGTTGTTGCAAGTTTTACGTGGCTGAATTAGGGTTCTAGCAAGAACGTTTTCTTACCTACGTGAAAGCCACAACGTGATTTGTCAACTTCTATTTACCCTTCATAAGGACCCTTTTCATCGAATCCGCTCCAACTAAAGTGGGAGAGACAGACACCCGCCAGCCACCTTATGCAACTAGTGCATGTTAGTCGGTGGAACCGGTCTCACTTAAGAGTACGTGTAAGGTTGGTCCGGGCCGCTTCATCGCACAATACCGCTGAAGCAAGATAAGACTAGTAGCGGCAAGAAAGTTGACAACATCTACGCCCACAACAAATTGTGTTCTACTCGTGCAATAGAGAACTACGCATAGACCTAGCTCATGATGCCACTGTTGGGGAACGTTGCAGAAAACAAAAATTTTCCTACGGTTTCACCAAGATCCATCTATGAGTTCATCTAGCAACGAGTCATGGGAGAGAGAGATTGCATCTACATACCACTTTGTAGATCGCGAGCGGAAGCGTTCAACGAACGGGGATGAAGTAGTCGTACACACCGTGATCCAGATCACCGGAGATCCTAGCACCGAAAGCACGGCACCTCCGCGTTCAACACACGTACGGTCAGCGTAACGTCTCCTTCTTCTTGATCCAGCAAGGCAAAGGAGAGGTTGGGGAAGAAGACTCCAGCAGCAGCACGACGGCGTGGTGATGGTGGAGCCGCAGTACTCCGGCAGGGCTTCGTCGTGCTCAATGGAGGAGGAGGAGGTGTTGGGGAGGGAGAGGGAGGCGCCAGGAGCAAGGGTGCGGCTGCCCCCCTCCCCTCCCCCCTTTATATAGGCCTATTGGGGGGGGCGCCGGCCCTGGGAGATCTGATCTCCCAAGGGGGCGGCGGCCAGGGAGGATTTCCTCCCCCCCAAGGCACCTAGGAGGTGCCTTCCACAAGTGGGACTCTTCCCCTTTGGAACCCTAGGCGCATGGGCCTCTTGGGGCTGGTTCCCCTTGGCCCAAAAAGGCCAAGGCGCACCCCATATAGCCCATGTGCCCCCCCGGGGCAGGTGGCCCCACCCGGTGGACCCCCCGGGACCCTCCGGTGGTCCCGGTACAATACCGATAACCCCGAAACTTGTCCCGATGGCAAAAACAGCACTTCCTATATATAATTCTTTACCTACGGACCATTCCGGAACTCCTCGTGACATCCGGGATCTCATCCGGGACTCCGAACAACATTCGGGTTACTGCATATACATATCTTCACAACCCTAGCGTCACTGAACCTTAAGTGTGTAGACCCTACGGGTTCGGGAGACATGCAGACATGACCGAGACGGCTCTCGGGCAATAACCAACAACGGGATCTGGATACCCATGTTGGCTCCCACATGCTCCACGATGATCTCATCGGATGAACCACGATGTCGAGGATTCAATTAATCCCGTATACGATTCCCTTTGTCAATCGGTATTTTACTTGCCCGAGATTCGATCGTCGGTATCCCAATACCTCGTTCAATCTCGTTACCGGCAAGTAACTTTACTCGTACCGTAATGCATGATCCCGTGATCAAACACTTTGATCACATTGAGCTCATTATGTTGATGCATTACCGAGAGGGCCCGGTGATACCTCTCCGTCAAGCGGAGTGACAAATCCCAGTCTCGATCCGTGTCAACCCAACAGAAACTTTCGGAGATACCCGTAGTATACCTTTATAGTCACCCAGTTACGTTGTGACGTTTGGCACACCCAAAGCACTCCTACGGTATCCGGGAGTTACACGATCTCATGGTCTAAGGAAAGGATACTTGACATTGGAAAACTCTAGCAAACGAACTATGCGATCTTATGCTATGTTTAGGATTGGGTCTTGTCCATCACATCATTCTCCTAATGATGTGATCTCGTTATCAATGACATCCAATGTCCATAGTCAGGAAACCATGACTATCTGTCGATCAACGAGCTAGTCAACTAGAGGCTCACTAGGGACATATTGTTGTCTGTTATTCACACATGTATTACGATTTCCGGATAACACAATTATAGCACGAATAAAGACAATTATCATGAATAAGGAAATATAATAATAATGCTTTTATTATTGCCTCTAGGGCATATTTCCAACAGGGCATCCTCAGCCCCATTGCTCATCGCCACGCCACCATCCGTGTCAGCCTCTACGCTGATGATGCTGCCTGCTTCCTCAACCCCATCAAGCAGGAAGTTGACGCTCTGCACTCTATTCTTGCGGCCTTTGGAGGTGTCTCCGGCCTGTTCACAAACTTCTCCAAGTCATCTGCCTTCCCAATTTGCTGTGATGACCAGACGGTGGCTGCTGCTCTTGCTGACTTCGACGGGATCATTGACTCCTTTCCAAGCAAATATTTGGGCCTCCCCCTCAGCATCCGCCAGCTCAAGCGCTCTGACTTTCAAATACTTCTAGACAAGATTGCGGCTAAGCTCGCTGGGTGGAAGGGCAAGCTTATGACCAAGGCCGGAAGATTGGCTCTCATCAATTCTGTGCTTACTTCCATCACGACCTACTATTTGACTCTCTTCGCTCCAACCAAGTGGATAATCAAGCGAATTGACAAGCTCAGGCGCAGTTTCTTGTGGAAAGGTGAGGAGGACGCCTCAGGAGGGCACTGTGCAGTCAATTGGCAGCAAGTCTGCTCACCAAAAAAGTTTGGCGGCTTAGGCATCAAGAGCCTACCTCTCTTCAGCAGGGCCCTCAGACTAAGGTGGGCTTGGCTCGAATGGAAACACCCAGCTAGGCCATGGTCCGGAATGCCCATCCCATGCTCCAAGATTGATTATGATCTCTTCAACGCCTCCACTAACATCTTTTTGGGTGACGGTAAGATAGCAAATTTTTGGACCTCCTCCTGGCTGAACGGTATGGCTCCACGAGATGTGGCCCCGGGCCTGTTCATGCTTGCCAGAAGAAAGCAGCTACGTGTCGCCGATGCCCTTGCAAATGATCGATGGATGAAAGGACTTGAGCGCATCTCCTCGGCTGACGATCTTCAGGACTTCATCTCGCTCTGGAGACAAATCCAACAAGTCAACTTGACTCCCGAGGCTGATGATATCACCTGGAAGTGGACTACTACCAACTCCTATTCCGCTGCCTCTGCATATGCATGTCAATTCCTAGGATCCATCCCGCAACCTCACCTCGAGAAAATCTGGGGCCTCAAAATGGAGAGAAAGATCAAAATTTTCACTTGGCTGCTCGCCCAAAATAGGCTCCCAACTGCTGACCGGCTGCAGGCACGAGGGTGTGATCATAATGCCTTATGCTCCATGTGTGACTAGGTTCTTGAATCTGCCAGCCACCTAGTCTGTACATGCCCCTTCGCTGCTGAGGTATGGTTTAAGCTGGGCCAAAGGATGCCTCAGCTTGCATCTGCCCAATCAGCCCACTTCTTTTCAACCAGAGAGTGGTGGTTGTCTTTTGCCTCTGGACCGAAACAAATTGCTGTCGCTGCTGCTTATCATGCCTGGCACTTATGGAATGAGAGGAATCGCCGCATTTTTTGCAACTCCGCATCAAATACTGATGCTGTTGTTTGTATGATCAAAGCTGACTTAGATTTAGTGGATGTAGTCCTTTAAACTGATGTTCATATATAGACAGCGCCGGCTGGGCGACTATAAATCTCTTTTGTAAATCCCTTATCTTTAATGCAAAGGCAGAGCTCCTGCCATTTCGGCTCAAAAAAAGAGAGCTTGGTGTGCAGCACCCGGATGGGATCACCAGACCTGACCGCCTTCGCCCATGTGCGTTGAACAATCTCGTGAAATTCCGGACACTTCGGCCACTGGTTTTCAAAACGAAAGGCTTTGAATTTTGTTCTCTCCATGCTTCTTTAAACCAGCGAGCAGTGGTCGGAGGTGCTAGTCGATGCAGGTGAGAGCTGAAAGTGAGGAAAGACAGCCTCCCAGTCGCTCGTGAACATGATCCTATCAATCTTAGTGAGCGTGACATTTTCGCGCTCGTTTGACCACGTGAACCTCCTCCCCAAGAGTGGAAAATCAATCAACTCCATATCATCAATCACAGCCCTGAATCTTCCCATCATCCGCAAGTTTATATTGTTGTTGCTTTTGTCTCTTGCTCGGCAAATCATATTGAAGTCTCCTAGCACCATCCAACGTGGTAGCATGTGCTGCTTGATCATCTTTAGTTCCTCAATGAACAGAATTTTGTCCTCCTCTGATTGCGGTCCATAAACTCCAGTGATCGACCAGCTCACTCCATCAGTCCTACTCTTAACTGTTCCTGACACGGAATGCAGTCCGGCCGCCAGCGGCGCAACAAAGATCTCATGGTCGTCGCAACAAGCAATTAGGATCCCTCCTCTGGATCCATTGGCTGGCAGAGATATAAAGTTATCAGCAAAACGCGGCCCCAAAGCTTCAAGCACCAGGTTTCTAGTCATGTCACTGATCTTTGTTTCTTGCAGGCAGACAATCTTGCACATGGTATGGTACAAAAAACAAACCGTGCCCCGAAAAATAAAACATGTGTGATACGTTAAAAAAAACATGTGTGATGATCAATACACCAAGCACAATTGTGGAAGGAAAAGTGTGTAAGATTCCTTGCACACAGTTCTACTGAAAGAAGCGTATGCAATGAATTGAACAATTGCACACGTTTTAGCCAAATGAACCATATGTGCTTCATAGCACATAGTTGTATTCAAAAAATTGTATGTGATGACGCGAACCTGGACAGTAAAGACGAAGACGCTCATATATAAGCGCGTACACTAATCTCTATGAACACACATGCACACCCTAACCCTATGAGCACCTTTGATGGGCTGAGCCGAGATATCATCTTGAGATTGACGAAGTCATCATAGACGCTTCATAGTTGACGAAAACGTCTCCTCCCACCGAACACGCATCACCGAAAATCCTGAAAAAATTCAAGGATAATGCACCAGGACTTAAAACCCTAGTGGGTTGGGGAGACCACCGTTCTCCTAACTATCCAACCACATGTTGCTTCGCATCACATTATGCTAGTTTTCTAGTTGGCTACCATCGCGAACTCTTAACGTGGAGGTTGCTGGTTCGAGTCACACGCGTGGGCAGTTTTTTGCCATTTATAAAATACCAAAAAAGAAAGGGTAAATGGGCCGGCCCAACACGGAGATGGTGTGCGCCCATTTGCCAAAAAGACTATAATGAACGCTCAAGGCGCGGAATAGGGTTTACCCATCTTGTAGCTAAACATAAAACTGGCCTATAAAAAAAGGGGAAACGTTTAAAGCCGGCGCACCGGCTGAAAATTCCGCCGGTCTCCCCATCACGCTCGCTCTCTCGCGTCTACCTCCAGCCTTCACGGACGCGAATCCCCTTCCCCCTCCTCCCGGGCTGCGACTGGGCCACCACGACCTCCATCGCCGGCGGCCAGGCTCCCCTCGCCGGCCGGCATGGCTACCTGCCGCCATGGCCAGATCCATCCCCTACCTCCAGCCTTCACGCGGGCGCATCCCCTTCCCCCTCCCCCTCCCCCTCCCGGGCTGCGACTGGCCGACCACGACCTCCATCGCCGGCGTCCAGGCACTCCCTCGCCGGCCGCCATGGCTGCCTGCCACCATGGCTCGATGCTCTCGCGTATACTAGTGTTGCAACCGTCATCTAGAACAGCTTCAACAACTGTTGAAAAAAGCTTCAACCATAGACAAAAAAGCTTCAATGGAACTGCGCAGCAAAGAGAAGCTGCAATCGTAGTTGGATTTTGTTACTACTAGCAAAGTTTTTTGCTACATCCATCAGGAGGAGCTGCGACCTCGCGACGATGACAACGACGATTTTTGCTGCAACCATAGTAGATTTTTGCTACTGCCGCTGAAGTTTTTTGCTACATCCATGTAAGGCGGAGTTGCGACCTCGCGAAGACGGCGGCGGTGTTTGATTTTTGCTACATCCGTAGTTTATTTTTGCTACTACCGGTGAAGTTTTTTGCTACATCCATTCAATGACGTTGACTGACTGGTGGTCAATTCCGTGCAGCGAGCGACGAGGGGCGGCGATGGAGCTACAACCGGAGGGGAGCTATAATCGTCGCCGGTGGAGCTGCAACCACAGGCACAACTGTTGCGTGGATTGAGGTAGTTTTTGACTACATCCATTCAACGGCGAGAACGGCCGGCGAGGGTGGGGACCGACCATGAGGACGGCCGGCGACGAGGACGGCCACCGGAGGGGACGGCAGGCGCGGCGACGAGGATCCTGAGCAGGAGTTGCAGATCCAGCCCGAGGAAGAAGAAGACGTGGGCGAATCGTTTTTCTTTTTTGCCCAGATCCGTTGGCCAAGCGGCTCGCAACAAAAGGCTGGGGCGGGACCGGCCGAAACCGGCGCCTAGCGTTCGCCTAAAAAGAGACTGTTAAATCGGTAACTGGGCCGGCTAGAGCGCCCGTGCGGGTGCGCGTCGCCGGCCTTTCCCTACAAAAAATACCTTGACGGCTGACACGGAGTGGATTTGAGTTCGACAAGGCTTCTGTTCTGACCCGCGGACGACGGTGGATTCCCGTCGCAGGAGATCGTCGACTCCCCATGTCCCCCGCTCGTCGGCACACACGCTCCCTACGATTCCTTTCCCGATTCGCCGCGATCCGCGATGCATTGCATCGGGCACGGCGGCGTCGGCATCGGCACCGTCGTCGGCAGCGGAAACTCCATACTCCTGCAAAAATACGTATGTTCTCTGATGCATCTCGATTCTTCTGTTTTATTAAACCCAACCAAAATCTATCTGACTGCGCCCCAGTCGTCGGTTCAGCGTGGAAGGAAATCCTACATGCTGCAAACACAACTTGGCTAGTACTTGTGCTCCTCTAATGTGTTATTTTTCTTCTTCAAAAAATCCTAGATAAACAACTGCAGCAAATCGCGGATTGTTTGAGTTACTCTCTATTTCTGCTTATGTGCATCATGCTTTTACCTTTTCTTGTTCAAGCATCTCTGGTTCGTGACCATTCATAATTCTCTCTTGCAAAATTTGAGTTGCATGAGCAAGACTGAGACATACTTACATACTCCACGGTGTTGCAGCTGGTAGTGGGTCAAAGGTTCCATCAGCTGAAACAGATGCTGCAACCTGCCAACAAGGTCAAGGTGCCGAAAATATGGGACGCCAACTTGGTTTTGAGGAACTCCCAGAGGTATGTTTGAAGCCTGCGACCAAGTATATATCCTAGTTACAACTAACTTTTTATCGCAACTGCTAGCACAGGATCATGAATTCATGATGCACATGGGCATCATATAGGAGTTTCGGCGATGAATCCGCGGCCGACAGTGTTATTTATTGCAGTCTGATACTGGCTACAATCTAATTGTTGAACTTTTCAAAATTGGTTCTGCAGGACATCTTGCATCGTATACATTCTCTCCTGCCAATAGAAGACGCTGCTCGTGTTGCCTGCGTGTCCCGTGGATTTTTGCACTCCTGGAGACACTATTCCAACCTCAGACTCTATGACAGTACACTTGGTTTTGATGACAAAAATTTTGAGGAAAGAAAAACCGGTCTTATTCTCAAAATTGACAAAATCCTTAGAAACCATTATGCCAATGGGGTGACGGTAAAGACACTTAAACTTGAGCTTATCAATTGCAGCAATATCAAGGCCTCCTACCTGAACATGTGGCTCCGAATCACCATGAAGCCTGGGATCCAAGAACTTTGCTTGGTGACGCCTTCAGTCATGAAAAAAAGTTACAACTTTCCCTGTTCGGTATTATCTGATGAGGCAGCTGCAACTTCAATTCAGTCTCTTAGCCTCTTGGCTTGCGCATTTCATCCCACATCAACGCTTGGTTGCTTGAGAAGATTGAAAAGGTTGCGTCTGTCTTTAGTCCATATTACCGAGGAAGAATTAGGGCACTTGCTCTCGAAATCATCCGCCCTCGAGCGGTTTGACCTCTTTCATTGCAGTGGGATAACTTGCTTGAAAATACCCTATACGCTGCAAAAGCTCAAGTTCCTCAGTGTTAAATATTGTAAGATGGTGCAGGTGGTACAGATAGATGCTCCACAGCTCTGCTCTTTTCACTATGACGGGACCCCAGTTATCTATGTCAGAAATTCTTCGCAACTTAAGAATGTTAACATTTCGGCTATTGGCCTATCTAGTATTCTCTCTCATGCTCGCTTTAGCCTTCCGTCCATCGCACAATATGTTGAGAGCCTCACCCTGTGCAGTTATAGTGAGGTACATGTTGGTTTTAAAGTCTCAACGATCAAATTATAAGGGCCGTTCAAGTACGTGTATATATGTAAGACTTGTATATGTTGCAATAAAAAACATGATTAATGGATTTGTTTTTCAGGATGCCAACACTCCCATGCTGCCATCCAAGCTCCCCCACCTCAAGAACTTGGAAATTATACTCAGGCACTACTTCTCCCCAAACTATGATGTCTTCTCTCTGGTTTCTTTTCTTGACGCTTCCCCTGCCTTGGAATCTTTCATCCTACGCGTAAGTCACTATCTATATCTCTCATAGCTATCTATGCCTTGGAATCTGGCAACTGATCCTACATATGTATCTTCAGCTAGAGCAGGATGCCTTGATGCGAGTTCCTGGTGTTGGAGATGACGATGAATACCGACAACAAAATCCGGAGTGTCGGCATAACAGCCTTAGGAAGGTGATGATCACGGGATTCTGTTCGGCCAAGAGCCTGGTTGAGCTCACAATTCATATCCTCGACAGAACACATTCACTCGAGCGCCTGACGCTGGACATAACCTATGGCTACGATAGACGGACTTGTAACATTGGCAAATTCCCGACAGCAAGAACAATTGGCCGATGCTGGCCGATGAGCAAGAGAGCTCTCGAGGAAGCTCATAGAGCCATGGAGACTGCAGGTAGATACATCAAGGAAAGAGTTCCCTCATCTGTTCAATTCGAGGTTCTAGGGCCCTGCAGTCGATGCCATATCGGGAAGTTGGTACCGGTAGAGCAGTGATGCACTCTCTCTGTTCCTAAATATAAGTCTACGTACGGAGCAAAATAAGTGAACGTACACTCGCCTATATACATCCCTATGTAGTCCATATAGAAATCTCTCATAAAAAGACTTATATTTAGGAATGACGGGAGTAGTGGCTTATGTTTCTCCTTCTGGGTAAATCCTTGGAATGTTGAGCCTAATTTTTACCCAAAATTTGACTAATAAATTATGAGTTATGTGATTCGAGAGTCATGACATGTTTATGTTTATTACTTTCCTTGGGAGTTTGGTGATAAATGATTGTTCATCTTTATGGTTCCATACGAATTCATATGTTAAAGTTCTTTCTGGCTAGACTGTCACCTTTTTCCGGTTTTTTGTCATCGTGGTGTTGCTGTTATCATGTGCAAGGTTAGTATATCAGGCCTAATGTTAGTTCCTTTCCAAGATATGAGCCAAAATCATGAATACTGGAGCAACACCATTATTCGATGAAATTCTTTGCTACAATGCTAACAAAAATAATTGTACGTGCTCCGGTAAAGTATAGAGGCTACGACGAAGCATACCCCTCCTCATCCAAACAACCCTTGAGCACACGTCCACGGAGATGATCTTCTATGCCGAGAAACGACTTGTGAAGTTCCTTTATGCGACTTGTATGATTCTTGTGAACTTTCTATGTTGCTTGTTATGTCGACAAAGATTTTTGGACAATTACATTTTAGTCCCTAACTGGAACCCACTACTCGGATATACCTCTAATTTCAAAGACTGCTGAAATTTGTGCTTCCGCGGTTAGGTGCCTTTATAGAGACTAGATAACCCTCTGCAGCAATTGGCGTAGGGACCAACTGCAATCCGAAAGTTAAGCGAACTGTTTGAAGAATTTTTTTCTTAACTATTTGCAAATGACAATGGTCATATTGTGTTTCAATTTGTCTTGACAATGATAATTTCCAATAGCTTTCTTTGGCAATTTGTTTTTGATGACATGAGCATCTGTTCGCGATGGGTCAATTTTAGCGTATATGCTTCACATGCTCGCTGGTCGCAGTCTTTCCTAGACCCTCGATCGCCTGATCAGTTCGTCGTGTTTCCTTCTGGTCATGTGATCCTGGGTGGGGTTCTCAGTCCGAATGTTTCAGGTCATTTGCCTTGGGAAATGCATTCGTGTTTTCTTTTAACTCGACTAGAGCATGAAAGAATAAAATGTGCAATCAATTCACCTTCTCGGTCACCCTTTCAGAGCGATATATTGAAGGAGCATCTGCTATAAGTGCTGCACATAGCTTTGTTACATTATGGGTGTAGTTGGTCTTTGCGCAATTGCAGATAGTTGAAAAATAATCCATCACTAAGAGAGTCTCATGTCATAAAAAAACTCGCCAAAGAAAGCTAGGCAATCAAGAAGGTGGCGTAAGAGTCCAACTGCAGCCCAGAAGCTAACGGAACTATTTGAAGGATTTTCTTTCTTAACTGTCTGTAAATGATTATGTTTGCACTTTGTTCATATTTCCCTTGATGACGATCACCCCATAACTCCATTTGCTTGAGCAGGTGAATATCCTGTCTACACACCGTACGACTTTAAATCCAACTATAACCTATCTTGTATAAATAATATTCGACAACAACTCTAACAAATTGCACCTCGACGAATATTCTCCACCACCTTGGATTCATCCATGCATCGAACCTCCATGTACATTGGACTTGCGATATGCCATGAGCACCACTGCTACTACCAGATTTCAGATGACTCCACCTGCAACTGTAGTCCCTTCTCGTATTCTTCACAGTCAACACTCGAGAAAAATTAAGTTCCTCTTTACTCTACTTTGTGCTCCCAACTTTCGGAGTATCCGCTCAACGCCATCACACACCGATCATTGACTTGTGTGAAAGTGAACAACTCACATATTGGACGTCACATATAAGAGTTACATGAACTCAACATCTGCCCTTTCTTGACCGTCTGCCTGAAACTTGAAGGAATTTCACCGCCGCCTTGTGTCAGCCTGAGTCAAATTCACAGTTGTCTCATTCTTTCCCCCCGGATAGTCTCTGACATGTCCCACTGCTATAGCACTCCACCTTCTTCTGTACTTGTCATCAACACTTTGCCATGTGCACTGAACATAATAGAATATACGACCATGTACTCTCAGCTTCTGACATTAAGACTTTCTGCCACTTTCTCAGATTCTACATGGTCAACTCCTGTCCATCAATTAGCACCGATAGACCCAGTCACCAACTTGAATCTGGTACTCGTCAACACTGCTTCAGCACCACTGCACACTTTGTCTGACCACATGTCTGATCACGAGTACCTTGGCCTGTCACTGTGTCACGTGCTTACCACACACCTCGCCGCTATCACCACGCCGAGCCTTTGCTTCCCTGGTCGAATCTCTAGGGCTGCGGACCCACACCACTCAAACCCTACTGCAGAGAACCACCGATCATCACCGACCGATGCCGAGTATCACATCTCGCATCTCCGTGCATCGCTTAACGCCCTGTGTATGCATGATCCCTGCCACGACGCGCTCCAAACTCCTCCAGGCCTTATACGCACGCCGCCATCCGTCGCAGATCGTCCATCTTTATGGACTTGGCATCCCGCTACAGCATCAAACATCTCGTTGCTTCAGCAGATTATTCACCTATAAATGCCATAAAAGTTCTCTGTTTTGCCGGCACTGACAATACCCCAACTTCATGGTCACATGATGTCAAAATACCATCTGCGTCCTGATGCAACACTTGATTACACGTAGCTGATCGAACTGTCAAACGAGATATGTATGAGGAGATAGATAAGATAGATAGCCGCATGGGTAGTTTAAATTCTGTATTCGGTTGTAACTATACTTCTTATCTCCTGTACTTCTTCTCCCTCAAGTCATGTATCTCCAACAGAATTGTACGCGTATCAGGGACTCGCAATCCCCTATATAACACGTACCACGTCCCCCTCAAAGGGTAAGACGTTTTCGCATCGCACATGGTATACAGAGCCTCCTCTTCCAATCTCATCTAGCCTAGCTCATCGCCATTAGTGCCCTAGCCATGTCTTCCTCCGGCTCCTCCCACCCAAACCTCAACCAGCAGGTCACGGAGAAGCTCACCCGCACGAAGTATGTTCTGTGGCGCGCCCAGATCGTGCCACAGCTGCGGGGCGCCGGTGTCTTTGGCTATGCCGACAGCACCACACCGGAGCCGGCCCGACTCCTCGTCACCAAGGACAAAGACGGGAAGGAGTCCTCGACGCCCAACCCTCTCCACCCAATCTGGGTACGGGAGGACCAGCAGGTACTTGGTTATCTGCTCAACAATCTGTCCAAAGAGGTTCTTGTGCAGGTGACCGCGATCACCACGTCGCCCGCGCTCTGGGCTGCTCTGGCGGGCATGTTCTCGTCGCAGTCCCTCAGCCGGGTGAACAACATCCGCACGACCCTCATCAACGCGCAGAAGGGGAACTAGTCCGTCGCCACCTACTTCGCCCACATGCGCGGCCTCGCGGACGAACTCGCCGCGGCCGGCAAGCCTCTGCAAGATGATGAGCTTGTCTCCTACATCCTCCATGGGCTGGACATGGATTACCAGCCCCTGGTGTCCGCCCTCGACGCCCGCATCGTGCCTGTCTCCCTCGACGAGCTCTTCTCCATGATGAGCAACTTCGACCAGCGCGTGGCGCTTTTCCAGGCCTCGGGCGGCTTCAAGTCGTCGGCCAACGCCGCTTTTCGTGGCCGCGGCGGCGGCTCCTCGCATCAGCGCGGCTCACCTCGCCCCAGGGGCAAGGCCTCGGGCGGGGGACACGGCAACAGCAACTCCAGCAATCGCGGCGGCGGCGGGCGGCCCTCTTCTGGCAACAACAGGGGCCGTCGCGGTGGCTCCACCAGGTCACGGCCAGATGCACCTCGTTGCCAGATCTGTGGCAAGCTTGGGCATACGGCCAAAGACTGCTGGTATCGCTACGATGACGACGGCGACTCCTCCCAAGACGAGGACAAAATTGCTGCTGCTGCGGATGGCTCCTATGGGATCGACACCAATTGGTACGTCGACAGTGGCGCCACCAACCACATCACCAATGAACTTGAAAAGGTGACAATGAAGGAAAAGTATCGTGGCAAGGATCAAATCCACACAGCTAGTGGTGAAGGTATGAGGATTAACCACATTGGTCACTCAATTTTTCATACCCCCCTAAGAAAAATTCATCTTAAGAAAATCTTGCATGTTCCTAGTGCCAATAAAAGCCTTCTTTCTGTTCATAGAATTGCTCTTGATAATCACGTCTTTCTCGAATTTCATCCATATTTCTTTTTGATCAAGGATCAGGCCACGAAGAGAATCCTCTATCGAGGTAGATGTGTTCGAGTGCTTTACCCGTTGATTCCGGAGCGCACAAGATTCAATAAACAGGCTTTTGGTGTTGTCAAACTCTCGTCAACACGATGGCACGATCGATTAGGACATGCTTCTTTTACTTTAGTTGAAAAACTTCTTACGAAAAATAAGCTCCCGTATGTTGGTGAGCGCAATGTTGAAACAATTTGTGATTCTTGTCAGCGAACTAAAAGTCATCAGCTCCCCTGTCCAATTTCTACTAGTGTGTCTACTCAACCATTGCAATTGATTTTTTCTGATGTTTGGGGACCTGCCCCTAGCTCTGTTGGTCGGCACACTTACTACGTAAGCTTTATTGATGACTATAGCAAGTTTTCGTGGATCTATCTTCTTAAGAAAAGATCCGATGTTTTCCAAGTGTTTAAAAACTTTCAAGCACTTGTTGAGCGTAAATTTGATTCCAAATCATCGCTGTCCAATCTGATTGGGGAGGGGAATACGAGAAGTTAAACTCCTTCTTCCAAACCCTTGGCATCTCACACCATGTGTCATGCCCTCACGCTCACCAACAAAATGGCTCAGCTGAGCGCAAACACCGTCACATTGTTGAAGTTGGTCTTGCTCTTTTAGCTCATGCGTCCATGCCATTAAAATTTTGGGAGGAAGCGTTTCTTACTGCTGTTCACATTATCAACATGCTCCCCAGTCGTGTCATAAATAATGAAACTCCAGTAGAACGCCTTCTTCATGTCAAACCTGACTATTCCACTCTTCGTGTGTTTGGGTGTGCGTGTTGGCCTAACCTACGCCCATACAACAAACGCAAGCTCATGTTTCGATCAATCCAATGTGCTTTCCTTGGGTACAGCGCCCAACACAAAGGTGTAAAGTGCCTAGACATCTCCACTGGTCGAGTCTATATATCACGCGACGTGGTTTTTGATGAGACCAAATTCCCTTTTTCTGATCTTCATCCAAATGCTGGTGCTCTACTTCAAAAAGAAATTCTTTTGCTCCCTCCAAGTCTCTCTGGTTATGATCAAGGGGGTGTTGATAATTGTTGTGATCATATGTTGGCTAACCCTCTTGTGCATGAGTTACCTGATGATGTTACAGGAGCACCACACTATGGAAACAGAGAAGAAAATGGCGAAGAAATCGACCCAAACAGTGAAGAAATCTATCCAGATGGCCCTCATCACATGTGTCACGGTGAGGGGAGCAAATCCCTCTCGGGATCGGCGCTGCAGATGCCCAGGCAATCGCCTCTGGGATCCGTGCCAACGACCAGCCGCACGCCCGCGTCAGATGCGCCAGGCGCGGTCGGTCGCGTGAGCTCCAGCGGCCCGCTGGATGACGCGCGGCCCCATCCGACAGGGCGAGATGCGCCCTCCAGACCGCACCGGTCTCCCGTCGCCACGCGGCAGTGCGACAGTGGCCCAGATCGCACGCGCTTTGCAGACCAGCCGGTTTGCTACAGGCGGCGCGGCCTCACGCGCCAGACGGATGCGGGGTCGGCTCCTGATTCAGGCGGGCCCGCGCAATCACGCGCCCACGATGAGCCGGTCGGCGCCCCTGGATCGTCTGCGGCCCCTGCGGTGTCTTCTCCACCATCGCCTCAGATCATGGCCACAGAAAATCCTGTGCATCCAGAACCGACAGTGGCGGGCGAATCTTCCTCGAGTTCTGCTGCTGATCTGGCCCCTGCGGGATCCTCTGTGGCTGCAGATCCTGCTGGTTCACCAATACGCCGCACAAGGCTACAGAAAGGTTCGATTCAACCAAAAAATTATAAGAACATAACCAAATATGGTCTAGTTTGTTCTACAGGTGAACCAGGTGAGCCCAACACAATTGAAGAGGATCTCAGTGATGACAAGTGGAAAAAGGCAATGGTAGAAGAATATAAGGCACTTGAAAGAAATAAAACGTGGCACTTGGTTCCCCCCAAGCAAGGTAAAAATCTCATTGACTGCAAGTGGGTATTCAGAATTAAGAGAAAGTCCGATGGAACCATTGATCGCTATAAGGCTAGACTAGTTGCAAAAGGCTTCAAGCAGCGGTATGACATAGACTACGAGAATACTTTTAGTCCAGTTGTAAAAGTTGCTACCATTCGTCTCGTACTGTCTATTGCTGTTTCCAGGGGATGGAGCCTTCGACAACTGGACGTACAGAACGCGTTTTTTCACGGTGTTCTGGAAGAGGAAGTGTACATGAAACAACCTCCTGGGTTTGAAAGCAAACATACACCTTCCCATGTGTGCAAGTTGGATAAAGCATTATATGGACTGAAACAAGCTCCAAGGGCATGGTATTCCCGTCTCAGTAAAAAGATGCAGACACTTGGCTTTGTTCCTTCCAAATCTGACACCTCCTTGTTCATTTATAACAAGTTCAACACCTCCATGTTTGTTCTCATATATGTTGATGATATTATTGTCATGAGCTCATCTAATGAGGCAGTATCAGGACTCTTGAAGGATTTAGGTGCGGAATTTGCTCTCAAGGATTTAGGAGAATTGCATTACTTCCTAGGAATTGAGGTGAAGCAGCACAAGGAGGGGCTACATCTTTCTCAGGAAAAATATGCCACAGATTTGGTAAAGAAGGCAGGTTTGCAAGGTTGTAAACCTACACCCACTCCTCTCTCTAGTACAGAAAAATTATCTCTTACAGAGGGAACACTTTTGGGTCAAGAAGATAGTACAAAATACAGAAGTCTTGTAGGTGCACTTCAGTACTTAACATTGACCAGGCCAGACATTTCCTTTGCTGTCAACAAAGTATGTCAGTTCCTACATGCACCCACCACAGTTCACTTGACTGCAGCTAAGCGCATTGTCAGATATGTCAAGTATACTTTGAATGTTGGTCTAAACTTCAGCAAGTCACCCTCTACTCTTGCCAGTGCCTTTTCTGATTCAGATTGGGCAGGATGCTTGGATGACAGACGCTCCACTGGTGGCTTTGCAGTATTTTTTGGACCCAACCTTATATCATGGTGTGCCAGAAAACAAGCCACAGTGTCCAGGTCGAGCACTGAAGCAGAATACAAGGCCTTGCCCAATGCAACAGCAGAAATTATCTGGGTACAGTCAATCTTGAAGGAGCTAGGTGTGAAAAGCTCTCAAGCTCCATGCTTATGGTGTGATAATCTTGGTGCCACCTATTTGTCTGCAAACCCAGTCTTTCATGCTAGAACAAAGCACATTGAAATAGATTTCCATTTTGTCAGAGAAAGAGTTGCTAATAAACTCTTGGACATTCGCTTTATTCATTCAAGGGATCAAGTGGCAGATGGGTTTACAAAAGCTTTGCCCACAAGGAGTTTTGAAGATTTCAAGCATAATCTCAACTTGATGAAGTTGTGATTAAGGGAGGGTGTCAAACGAGATATGTATGAGGAGATAGATAAGATAGATAGCCGCATGGGTAGTTTAAATTCTGTATTCGGTTGTAACTATACTTCTTATCTCCTGTACTTCTTCTCCCTCAAGTCATGTATCTCCAACAAAATTGTACGCGTATCAGGGACTCGCAATCCCCTATATAACACGTACCACGTCCCCCTCGAAGGGTAAGACGTTTCCGCATCGCACACGAACCAGTCGATCTGCATCTGGACCTGCGACTCCGAGTCTTTATCAATTGCAGCATACAACCGCTGGCACCCTGTACATAATCTGTACGTGTACCAAACAAAGAGAGCCAGTGTGGAAATCCATCTAGCAGCTTTTCCATATGCACGAGGCCATAGAGATCCAAAACTCCACTATGTCTCCATGTATGCTTGACTTTGCCTCTCCCTCTCTTTGCTCACGATGAATAGCACCAACCAACGCTAGCAATAACTCGTCCAGACGCTAGCAATATCGGGAAGACTAGAGCCTAACCATCGGGCTGATAACTTCCACTTGTTTGCAAGCAGCCTGAGAGCTTAAAGGACCGAACAACTTTTTATTTTTTTTCGAACAATTCAACAAAATCAAGAACAAAAAAAAAGAACATTCTGAACAAAATTTAACAAACGCGAAACCCTTTTTAAAGCCATCAATATTTTTTGAAAATCGAACAAACTTTTCAAACGTGAACAATTATTGAAAAGTTGAACATAAATTTGGAAATTCCAAAAAGATGAACAATTTTTAAAGTATAAAAATTGAACAATTTTGTAATATATGCTGAGCAATTCTAAATACATACTAAACATTCTTGGGATATACGCTGAACAAATTAAAAATATACATTTAACATTTCTGTAATGTACGCTGAACAAATTCTGGATTGTGAACAAAATTTAAAGACAGTGAATGTTTTCTGAAATCATGGAGAAAAATACGGAATTTCAAACTTTTTTTCAAAACAAATGATGAAAATAAGAACGAAAAAGGATAAAATAAAAATAGAAGGAAAAATAAAAAAGAAACAGAAACAAAAAATGAATAAAGAAACAAGAAAAAATATCAGAAAATCGGCAAAAAGAACCGGGTTTAGGGAACCTTCTAGAAGGTTTAACTCGCGAAGTGGGCTGGCCCGTCGCGCACAGCTGCACCCGTCGCATCTGAGTACATCAGCCGCCTCTCGTTTTCGATCGGTGGACCGATCATCCGTACGCATCTGCCGCGGTACGCGCGATCTTCCGCCACTGGCCTTCGGCTGCACGTGTGACTTGGTGCAACACGATCCAATCTCATCGAGTGCCTCACGAAGCCGCCGCCTGCTTCTTCCAATTACTTTTGACACGAGCAGAACTCCCGCCGTTCCATCGATATTTCATGGTCGCACTACTCGACCACCGACGAATTCTGCTCCATCTCTAGATCAACAGCCGCAACCTCAAATCGAACCTTGCTCATGATACCACTTGGTAGAATAATCCGAGGCGCATCGTTGATCTATCGAAGACCAAGCAATCACACAAGCATGACATTGATATTTTTTAACGAGGTTCACTATCATGGCTACATCCCCGGGGCCTGAGACGCTCCTTCCCATGACGCCGCTACAATACCACACAGCGGCCTCCCGGGCGCCAGCACATACCTCCAGCTCCCCCGCGTGCTTGTGTCATTATGTTGGTGTAGGTTACATGATGTGTCTATCCTTTTATTATATAAGAGGCCAAGGATACAAGTGTCCTACTTGGACACGACTCTATATCCTGTCTACACACACTACGACTCCAAATCCAACTGTAACCCACCTTGTACAAACCTCTAACAAACTCCTATTTAAGAAATTTTAGGGCCTCATTATGCACGCATCAGGCCCAGAATTTCTGAAGACAATCTTAAATAAAAACAGTATACACCAAACATACTCATTCCACACAAGGATTTCATGTTACAGTCTTGATAAGTTTTAGTCGACCGAGACTTCACTAAGTCTTATCGATACTATATCCGTGATATTTGACCTTAAAATCTATGCAAAAATAATAATAAATAAATAAAATAGTATTTGTTTCTCTCTTGCATGTTAGTCAGTCGACCTTGGTACACCCCTTTCATGTTAGTCGGTTATAGGTTTCTTGGGCAACAACCGCGCCACAGTACGTCCCGCCGTACTCCTACACCCGCATCGGCCATTTCCGTCTTCGTGAGAGGACCGTCCGAGCTTGACCGACACTCATACGAGCATCATCCACACGGCAAAGGTCAAAGCCACACGCACTGCCCAGTGCCCACCACCGCTCCCCGAAGGCTCCGCCGGCACACCGCTCCCACGTCACGGCGGTACGGTGACACGAGCGCACACCGCGCGCCTGTTGCCACCTTCGCACTCCACCACCCTCCCCGTCCGGCCCCCGAACCTCCATCCAGATCTGAGCGGCGAGTGCACCGCACACGCGCGCGCCCCGATCGAGGGAGAGGGACTCCCAAACCGGTGCCGCCACCAACCACGCTTCCCCCCGACACCCCCCGATCAATCATAGGCCGCAGTGACACTGTGTGGTGCACTGACGCGCCACCGGCAACAACCTCAACAGCAGAGATTAAAAAGATCGGCACTACCAACCGACGGCAACCTCCCAACCCCCTCCCCGCCTCCGCCTCCGCCTCCTAAAACTCCTCTCCTCCCGCACCACAGCCGCGCAAAAATAATACGTTCTTGCGCCGTCGTTGTGTCCCTGGCATTGCTGTGCGGCCACCAGTG
Organism: Aegilops umbellulata; assembly: GCA_032464435.1. NCBI lineage: Eukaryota > Viridiplantae > Streptophyta > Magnoliopsida > Poales > Poaceae > Aegilops > Aegilops umbellulata. Next base: position 508,596,590 of record CP136059.1, read on the forward strand.
TCACTGTGCTACCCACAGAGAAGAGAGGTAGTGAGATCGGTATGGCGCGTGCGGTGGTCGCCGCCGCGGCCGCGCTGGCCGTAGTGCTCGTCTCGGTGCTGGCGCCGGCGGCCACGGCGCAGATGGACAGCTGCAGCGGCGACCTGCCGTTCGTGCTCGCCAGCAACTACTCTGGCCTCGCCTGCCAGCCCGTCTGGAACAACTTCGTGCTCCGGGTATGTCCCCATTCTTCAGGCACCGGTGCTACCTGATTTGTTCTGCATATGCATCTAGTTCAGCGGGTAGCTGGGTTTTGCTCCTGGTAGTGGATGGTTCGGTAAATTTGTGTTTGGGCTTGAAACTGGTAGAGATCTAGCTGTAGAATGTAGGCTTCTTGAGATCCCGTTCAAGTTGCTGTCCATTCACCTTTTTTTTTTTTTTTGACGAGTCTGTCCATTCACCTTGGAGCAGCTATGGCTAGCTTTCACCTGTGGTACTGAACTAGTGGTAACTAGTAAGGACATTCATGCGAGAAACCAACACTGGTACAGCTGCGGATATCCATGAATCACCACTCACTTTTTCAATGATTCAGTGAGCTAGAGCTGCACTGGTACTGTCAGAGACAAGCAATTTGGCACCGTGAAAAACAGGGGACAGAGCAGTGATGGGATAATAAGTGTCATCATAATTCAAGCCTACCGTACATGTCTCAGATCATCATCGGCCTACTCACCTCTGCAATGAAAATTCATTTGCATGCGATTTGCAGTACCAGCAGGACAAGAACAACGTGCTGCGGGTGGTGCTGTCGACCATGTACAGCACGGGGTGGGTGGGGATGGGCTTCTCCCGGGACGGCCTCATGATCGGCTCCAGCGCCATGGTCGGGTGGATGGGCAAGAAGGGCCTCCCCCACATCCGCCAGTTCTCCCTCCGCTCCAAGTCCGGCTCCAAGGCCGCCGTCGTCGACCGGGGCTTCCTCGTCTCCAACAACCACGACCACACCGTCGTCGTCCAGCAGGCCAAGATCTACGTCGCCTTCCAGCTCAAGTTCTCCTACCGCCTCTCCCACCAGCACATCATCCTCGCCTTCGGCCCCGGCGTCCCCGTCAAGAACAAGCTCTCCAAGCACCAGGACAAGACCTCCTTCACCTTCGACTTCACAACCGGTAATTAAGCTGGCAACTACATTTCTGTGGAATTTCTTAATCATTTGTCGATCGGGTGCACTGAAAGTTGATCACGTGTCGGTTACCAGAAAAAGTTTCCATTTTTTTTTTGAGAAAAAGTTTGTTGTTGTTTCTTTAAGCATCGTCGGTTGCACCACCTTTACATAGCATAGTTGGCAGATCAACATCATACCGTACCGTACAACCGAATGCCTTTTTTTCATTATTGCTATTCAGAAGATTCAGATGATCTTAGAACGTGTTGGCCGATCTGCACGCAGGGAAAGGATTCGCCGACGGGCCCTTCCCCTACGGCCTGAGGCGAGCGCACGGAGGGCTCAACCTCTTCGCCTGGGGCATCCTCATGCCCATCGGCGCCATCCTCGCGCGCTACTTCCGGCGCATGGACCCGCTCTGGTTCTACCTCCACGTCGGCATCCAGTTCGCCGCCTTCATCATCGGCCTCGCCGGGGTCGTCGCCGGCGTGGCGCTGTACAGCAAGATCCAGGCCGACATCCCCGCGCACCGTGGCCTCGGCATCTTCATCCTTTTCCTCGGCATCCTGCAGGTCGATCACTCACTCATTGTCCTCTACTATGCTGTGGAGCATGTCCAGACTGATGGATTCTGAATGTTGTGCAAAACTGTTGACAGGTTCTGGCCTTCTTCCTGAGGCCCAACACGGACTCCAAGTACCGCAAGTACTGGAACTGGTACCACCACTGGTCGGGCAGGCTGGTGCTCTTCTTCGCCGCCGTCAACATCGTGCTCGGGATCCACGTCGGCGGCGGCCACGACTCGTGGAAGATCGGCTACGGTTTCAACCTCGCCATCCTCCTCGTCGCCGTCATCGGACTCGAGTTCATGCTGTGGACCAGGTGGTCCAAGAACAGCGCTTCCACGCCGACGTATTGAGCTCTGTCATGACGGGGCCTTTGTTGATCCGGCGATGTCTATGCGCCTATTTTTTAGTTCTTTTGTTTCTTTTCTTTTCTTTTCTGGCCTGATGGTGTGATATTTTTGTTTTGGTTTTCTTGTGATTTTCTTTTCGTGAAATCCTGATGACTGAAATATAAGTGTAGTAGGTCCTGCTAAGCATGATTACCTACAGAAATATGATGAGTACCCAAATATTACGACTGTATAAATACACTAAAAAGAAGCCCATGAGCCTATGCGACTGTATGAATAATTGTGGCACAAACCGCAGGCCTCGCTTTGCAAAATCCAACCTGAAAATTCAAAGCTCCTCCCTGGGCAAGCCAGACGCGAAAAAATAATACTTCTTTTGAAATAAAATAATACTCTCTGGGCAAGCCTCCGCAGTCCTCTGTGAGATTTATTCAAAACTACTGGGGGTCCTTCTCGTCCTGTCATTTCAACAGGAAGATGGAGGTTACCAACAAAGGTAAGGAAAGGATCGATGGGTTTTATGATACCATTGAAGTGAAAGAAAAAGTTGTGAATTGGCAGCCACCCGACCCGGACTCCATTAAGATTAATGTTGATGCAAGCTTTGTGGAGGCCATTAGCTCTGAGAGTGTGGGTGTGGTTGCCAGGAATCATTTGGGAGAAGTGATCATTTCTTCATGGGATTATATTGGGGTTTGCAATAGCGTGGATGAAGCGGAACTTAGAGTGACCCTCGCAGGGCTTTACATCGGTATTACTCTACACAAGCCCATCATCTTAGAAATTGATTGTTCTTTTGTGGCTTCCTTTCTAGGAAACGATTATTTGGACAGGTCTTCCCTAGCTGATCTGAAGATGGAAGCATTGAGCATTTCCAAGTTGATGACAAGTTTCAAGATTTCCAAGATTAACATAAGGGCCAATAGGGTGGCGCATGAAATTGCTCAATTCAGTTTTGTTAATAGGTCTGATGGTGTGAGTCTTAATAGTGTTCCGCCCTGCGTGGCTGAAGTTGTAGTAGACGATTGTATGAACATTTTTAATTAATTAATATATGGGAGGGGTTAAAAAAAAGAAGTTATGCTCATTTTAGGAAAATAATGATAATAACTCACTTTGGGCTTTTGGGCTCGGTTTTAAGTAGCACCTCGGTCCACTCTGGCCTTCTGTGTCGGGATGTCCTAGTCAATACTACCCGCCCTTGAGTTGAAACTTTGGCTAGCAAAGATATATGGGTCCAAATAATGGTAACTATTATAAATCCCACACTTTTGCTAACGGTATTTATTATTATATGTTTTCAGCGCGTCTATTTTGAATTATTTATATTAAATTTATATATTTTTGAACGTAGAGTTGGAAAGTTCAACTGTTGTTAAAGTGCTTAAACAAATTAAAATGTTAAATTTTGTTAATACTGGTTTTCTGGCATAGTTAAGACAATGTCGATGGTTTCATCTTTTAGGAAGCCAGGGCTTCGATACTCCTTGACTTTGTCTGTTTGGACGGAGTCGATAGAGCTCCGGCATAGATTCCTATCATCTTCTACGGGCAACGTGGTTAGAGTTTTTCGTCGTGTGCGTGTGACAGCTAGATCCGGTGTCCGACAATTTAGATTGATTCCGGGGTTCAACGACACCGACTGCGGCTCCCGGGCACTGGTCCTTAGGGTCATGTGCATGAAGAGTTCCTAACTGTCACAAAGTCTTTAAATTCCCATTGCCTTGGGACCGTAGAGGAAAAGATAGAAGTGGTCATTGTGTGATTGTGTTGTGAAGCAAAGTGGGCATGTTATCATCAAGGTTATTGTTCTAGAATCATCAAGAAACACCTACACTATGCACGTATCTTGTTTAGATGAATGCAGTCCTTGAAGGGAAACAATCGCATAGCTTAGAGCAACTCTAGTAGAGTCGCCGTATTGGCAGGCTCCATATAGTAAAAAAATTGAGGGTTGGCTCGATATAGTATATGGTACATGGATATGAAGGTTGCTGAGGGAACGCCCAAACATAGATTCACCATAAAATCATGCTCCATAATTATTTTTCATGTGAGACCCATGTACGAGTTGCCACCAATTTGAAAAATGTTCATGAATTTTAAAAATAGTCAAGAATTTATAAAATGATCATGCGCATGAAAAACAAAATCCATGATTTTGATTTCTTTGTGTATTTAAAAATGTTCACAGGTTTAAAAAAGTTTACGTATTTTAAAAAATATATAAAAAACAAAAAAACTGAACAAAGAATAAGTAAAAAACAAGTAGAAAAATACAGAGAAAGAAAACCAGACCATAAGCATCTAGAAGCTTTCCAAAACCGGTGAAAAAACGGTAGAGTGCTGCAACCCTAATTTTCATTTTTTCCCCCATCTCTACTCTTATATTCGGTGCCTACAGGCAACCAAGCCAAGGGAGGAAAGCAACACAGCCTCTCCCCATATTAATTCTCCTCCTCGATGATTCACCACTTCCCATCCTCATCTCGTCTCATCCTTCCCAGCTGGGCTCGGGTAGAGAACGGGTCGACGACAACAACACTATGGAGTGCGGCCACAAGGGGTTGATGTTGGAGCTAGTCCCCGGATATAGCATCCGTTGGACAGTTCTTTCACAACCGGCGTGACGTGTTGTCCTAGTCTATCAATCACCACATCTCATTGCTTAACTAAACGTCATCACAGGCGCCGATAAACATCTGCTATGGCGTGCAGGAGATCCACCCACCCAACGTGAAGGTTAGCCACTGGAATGTTAATCATCTGGTCGACATTTTCAGGTATTATGTTGTATAACTTTTACATGTATATTTTGCTAAAAAATTCTGCTATACGTTTTTGTTCTGATTTATGTCAAAATTTTGGACAAATTTCCTTCAAAGTATTGATCAATTTTCATAACCAGTTTGAAATTTTGATCTATGTTTTTCATCCGAGATTTTCGAAAATGAATTTTTGCTATTTCACTCAAACAGGTAAAAACTGTAAATCGAAATTTAAAACCTTAATGAACGCACAAACTGGAGATACATATTCCAACTGACACCTGTGTGAGTTCAACTGGCGGAGAACGGCCTGACATAGTGTTCCGTTAATCTGCTAACTATCTGATATTTATTAGTTCAGAAAATAAAATTTTAAAGGGACCATAAAAAATCATTAAATCCTTACATCTCCATTTATTTATACTAATTTTTTACCTCATCATACCTTAATGAGTCACTACTATTTTTCTGTTTTTATTGTCGCATGCTACATATATTTTATAAATTACAAGTTTTTTGGTATACAGTAGTAGTAACAGCTAATACATCTCATTATATTAAGGTACAAATTAACTTACACTTTGTGCTAAACTAAAATGATGCTTTGTTGCAGCAATTTTTTTTGGGGTGTTTAAGAATAAAATTAATTGATATATTATTCCACAATTAGTTGATGTATTATATTATTTTCCATGTCATCTTAAAAGGATATATAATTGGTAGAGTGCTTGTAGAATATATGGATATAGCAAACTTTCAAAGGATATCTGGAGTTCCAGGATACAAATTTTAGGCATAACTAAATAAATATTTCTAGAATGTATAAAGTGGATGATTCATATCTGCAAGTAAAAGAGTTCACAAATAGCAGCAGTTTATCTTAGGTTCCACTATTGCACTTTCGCATGGTGCCGGCTCTACTGACCCCCTATATCATTTAAGGCCAACCCACTTGGCCCATTGGCCTTGACTTTTTTGGCGGATCAGTGATTCAACGGGCCGACCCAGCCCATTCCCATCTTGATTCATAATTCAATAAAAGTTTAATCTAACTTGACACGACTGATTGAGAGAAACCAATTTTTCATTTTGCACATTATTTCCGTGTATGTAAAACTCAAGACTTTTTGAAAAAGGTGGGAATTCCTTAAATTTTCCTTTATTTATACTGAACTTATTTAGCTCGTGAAAGTTTAGGAAGCTATTAATATTTGTTGTTTCTATTATTGCATTGTTTGGATATATTTACTAGATTACATTTTTGGTATATTGCCATAGTAACAACTAGAAATCTCTTTTATATTAAGGTACACATTGTAATACACTGTCCATGTTTATTATAAATACTTTTGTAGTGCTAAACTAAAAATGTGATTTGTTACAACAATTATTTTACTTATTCTGTTGAGTTGTTTAAGAATAATCCTTTGTTATGGTACTTTTTACTATAAGTATGAGCAAACTAATATTTTGACATTATTCCAAAATTACTATATGAATTATATTGTTTGTATATTTATTTTCCCTGACATCTTCAAACATTTATATATTTGGTAGAAAGCCTTTAGACTATATGGATGTAGAAAACTTACAAGGGTATCTGGAGTTCAAGGTGGCAAAGTTTAGGTGTAACAAAATATGTATTTCTAGATTTGCCAAAAAAGAGATATTTCGAGAATGTATTAAGTGTAAACCCTCATATCCCAAAGTATGAAGAGTTGAAAAATAGTATTTTGTTCTAGGCTTCACTCTTCCATTCTACCCTCAGTTCATTCATTAAAGAAATACCATCCATTTTTTGAAGAAATTACACCTTCTTGCCATCCTGTGTAAAATTGACCCCAACCGAAGTTCACATGGTGGTTTACTCCTCCTTGTCAAAGTGCTCTCTCTCTCTCTCTCTCTCTCTCTCTCTCTCTCTTTCTCTCTCTCTCTCTCTCTCTCTCTCTCTCTCATGCGACAAGCAGCTAGGGTTTCATGCAGATGGTCCCCCATCCACATTCATGTATGTCTACCGAGCTCCTAGATCAATAGACCAGCACTGTCGAACCGTCATCTCGCCCTACTACCGCCCTTGTCACCATGCGCCACATCTCACTAATGTCCATCTCCCCCTCGACCTCTAGCTAGCCTCTAGCTGACCACTGACTATCCTGCAAGTAAGTTTAAGCATATAAAACAAATGACCCATAAATTCAATGCCTATAGGTTAAAGATCCCTCGTTCTTGCCCTGCTTAAGGATCGCCCTGTTTTTACAGTGAACTGGATCCAACTTCTTAGTATATTTTTGATAGATTTAAAAATGTTCGTCAAAGTTTGATCTGTATGCACTTTTTTAAAAAATATACATGAATTTTAAGAAATTTCCATGAAATTGATCAATGTTCATGGATTTGAAAAAGAAAATTCATAAATTTTAAAAGTTCAAAGATTTGAAAAGGTTCATGAATATTGAAAAGTTTCATAAAAAATTAAACTCCTAAATTTTTCATGAATTTTTAAAAAATCTTGGATTTGTTTCTTTGTGCGTATTTTAAAAAATGATTACTAATTTGAAAAAGTTAATGTATTTCAAAAACCAGTAGAAAACATAGAAAAAGAAGCTTCCAAACCGATGCAAAAAACGCTACAAAGGTCGGCCCACTAGCGCACAACCGCCGCTGGAGAGGGATGTGCGATGGGAAGAAAGCCTAGGTGACGGTGTTCTTGATAAGGGGGCTCTAACCTAGTTGGCCCATTCTCCTCGGGTTGGGCCGACGAGCCCTCATTTGTAGCCAAGATGGACTCCGGAGGCTGCGTACAGGAGGCGTGATCAAGACTGCCTCTCCCCGAAGACTTGACATATACTCCAAGATCTCTGCCACTGCTTAGCTCTTAGTTACTGACCTTGTAACCCTAGGTACCCTCCCTGGCATGTATATAGGCCATAGGGTTTAGCCCGGAGAGGGGACATCAATACAAAAATCATCCAACTAGCCATAGAATTAGCCCACACATTATGATCTCGAGGTAGGTCAACACTGTATCCGATACTAGTTCATCAATATAAACAAGAGCATGACGTAAGGTTTTACCTCAATAAAGAGGGCCCGAACCTGGGTAAACATTGTGTCCTTCGTAGTTGTTACCCACGATCTGAGATCCACAGCTCGAGCCCCCTATCCTGAGTGTTGGGGAACGTTGCATGGAAAACAAAAAAAATTCTACGCACACGCAAGATCTATCCATGAAGATGCATAGCTACGAGAGGTGGTGAGCATCTACATACCCTTGTAGATCTCTAAGAGGAAGTGTTTATCACGCGGTTGATTGATACGTCTCCGTCGTATCTACTTTTCCAAACACTTTTGCCCTTCTTTTGGACTCTAACTTGCATGATTTGAATGGAACTAACCCGGACTGACGCTGTTTTCAGCAGACTTTCCATGGTGTTATTTATGTGTAGAAACAAAAGTTCTCGGAATGACCTGAAACTTCACGAAAAGTCTATTTGGAAATAATAAAAAATCCTTGCAAAAGATAAAGACCAGGGGCCCACACCCTAGCCACGAGGGTGGGGGGCGTGCCCCCTACCTCGTGGGCCCCCCTGGAGCTCCTCCGACCTCAACTCCAACTCCATATATTCACTTTCTGGGAGAAAAAAAATCAGAGAGAAGGATTCATCGCGTTTTACGATACGGAGCCGCCGCCAAGCCCTAAAACCTCTCGGGAGGGCTGATCTGGAGTCCGTTCGGGGCTCCGAAGAGGGGGATTCGTCGCCGTCGTCATCATCAACCGTCCTCCATCACCGATCCAATGCCTACGAGATTTTCACATATTGTTCTTTGCTTATTTACTTTCCCGTTGTTACTGTTACAATCACTACAAAACACCAAAAATATTACTTTTGCTACCGTTACTTTTGTTACCGTTACCACTACTATCATATTACTTTGCTACTAAATACTTTGCTGCAAATACTAAGTTATCCAGGTGTGGTTGAATTGACAACTCAACTGCTAATACTTGAGAATATACTTTGGCTCCCCTTGTGTCGAATCAATAAATTTGGGTTGAATACTCTACCCTCAAAAACTGTTGCGATCCTCTATACTTGTGGATTATCATTGATGTAGTCGTACTCTTCGCGATCTGATCGCAATCCAACCGATCTAGTGCCGAACGGACGACACCTCCGAGTTTAGCACACGTGCGGCATAGTGACGTCTCCTCCTTCTTGATCTAGCAAGCGGGAGATGATAAGTAGATGGGGTCACAACCAACACGATGGCGTGGTGGTGATGGTGGTGGTGGAGCACTGACAGCGCTTCGCTAAGCGTCGCCGGGACGAGGCGATGGAACTGCGGAGTAACGGGAGAGAGAGGGGCGCCAAGGGCTTGGTGTGTCCTCTTGGGGCGCCCTCTCCCCTCTATATATAGGTGGAGGGGCATGGGAAACAGCCCCTCCAAGCCCTAGGGCGTAGCTAAGGGGGAGAGGACTTGGACTCCAAGTCCAATCCTATTCCTACTAGTAGAATGCCCGTGCGTTGCCATGGGCTTTTAAGATAATTTTCTTGAGTTATATATAAATATAGTGCATGTTAAATTTGACATGTATAGAAGATAGCACGAGAGCAATTGAGTAATAATTGGAATCTATTTCACTTGCAATGTAAGTTTATAAAAATAATAATTTGCCTATGTATACATACAGAGCGATGACCCAACTAATAACCTGTTAGGAATTAAGAATTACTTAATACACTTACGATATTCATGCACAATATCAAGAATGTTGTCGTCAACTTCATTCGTAGGAATGGTGCCCCCTCAGCTCTGCAGTCGCCCGACCCCTCCTATCCCTTCCATGATGTTAGTCGGCCCCTCACCCTTCCTTCACGGCGTCGACACTCCTCCTCTTCATGCCACTGCTGGAGTCCATCCGCTTATGTCCTTGCCGCCTTCCTCCCATCGACGACATCGCCGCATCCTCATCTTCCCTCCACAGCGTCGGTCGACACCTCCTCTCCCCTCCATCTATCATGCCCCCTTTCTCCTCAAATCCCTCGACGGCGTCATCCGCATCCTCCTTTCCCCGCCATAGCATTGCCGACCTCCTCATCTACCTGACAACCTCTCACGCTGCCCGCATCCTCCTCTCCCTGCCGAGTCGCATCGAGCATATATAGTCCACCTTCTCCTCAAGGCGAGAGGCCCTCTCTTTCTATCCCCTTACCCAACGTGTCACTGCCTCATATGAAAACTGCTACAGTTTTTCTCCAAAGCTAGATAAAACAATTACTCTTAGGAGTTTAACATTATTGTGGATGTGTCCTATAAATAATCTCATGATTGCTGGTTAATTTATGCCAACTTAAACTGAACCCACTATCTAGATTCTATTTTATTACAGCATCTACAGCCGGACTTGGCAAATCCGCCTCCCTATACGCCCGCGGGCGTGTCCGGGCTCGTCAGCAGACAGCATGGGCGGCCCCTCATATCGCCGCCACACATCCACACACCTCAAATGCGGAGCCTGAAATCCATGCAATTCATGCACTTTGATCATACGATATAAATTGTCCCAATTCAACGGTTCGAAGCAAAGCGAAACAAATCATAGTTCAACAATCCGGACGTGAGACTCGTTTAAACAAACCGCATGGGTCGCTTTTTGTGACCATTCATTGACCGAGCTATCCATCCGGTTGTTTGAGGCGGGTTTGGGCGTCCGACTGTAGATGCTCTTACGCGTTGGGTGTTGGCTGAAGTGCGAGGCTCCAAAATGTACTGTAATGTTGTCTAGGAAAGCGCCAAATTGTTATTAATCATGTGTAAACATAAGTGAGACAAACCAATTTTTTTTCACCTTATCCTCACCGAAGCAACCCTCTCACTCTCACCCCTCGACAAGCCCTCGCTTTCTCACTCCTCTCACTTGTTCTCTCTGCCACGCCGTCGCCGCCGCCACTCTCTCCACACTCTCTCGGCATATAGCCTCACTCTCTCCGCACCACACTCTCGTTCCGGTCACACTCTCGTTTGGTCATTCCCCTCCACCAAATCCCTAGCTCTCCTCTGACGATGCGTGTTGCCGCCTCCCTCTCACCGGCGTCGCCGCCTCCCTCCAGTGACGCACTTCGCCGCCTTCTCTCCCTCTCGCCCGTGTCGCCTTTCCCTCTCCCCTGTGTTGCGTCTTGCGTGCTCCAAGGCCAAGGAGGAGCGTGGGCACGGCGGCCTTGTCCTACTCGACATCGGCTGCGACAAACGCCGGCGCTCCTTGTTGCCCTCTATCTGCAAACAGAAGCGCCCGTACTGGACGCTACCGTCCCCCACGGGCTCTCTAAGCCGGAGCCCCCCTCCATCTCGACGGCACCCGAGATCGAGCCCGCACTGGAATCCCAATGGCCTACCACGCTCTATGCTCGACGGCAAGACCCACAAGGTGTGCATCTTCCCCGTACTATCTGCGTGGGTGGATTCTTGATTAGGAGTATAGTCCGTTGTGATTCTTGTGTGGATGGGATATGGTTGTGATTCTTGATGGGATGCAGATGGGAGTAGGGATGCGTGTTGCAGAGGGAAGAACGATGGGATATGGACAATGATGCAGCTCCTGAAGAAGTGGTTGCCGCGTCTGCACTGATTAGATGTAAGACAGTTACTCCAGCACTTACAGTTCTGCGTCTCCTGAATCTAGGTTTTGCAGTACAGTAGGGATGGCCTCTGTAACTGAAATGAGTAGCACTGATTGGTATGAACTGTACTGTTGCATAGTGTACACGGTTTGAAAATCAGTGTACTGCTGCTAAAATAAACATAACTGATTTGTTGGGCCTGGGCAAGCAGTGTCGGGGCAAGGAGCGGGCGCAGCGAGCAGGAGTGGGCAAGGAGGTGGTGAGCACCTGGAGCGGCGAGCACCGGACGAGGCGGGAGTTGCTGGGCGAGGCACGAGGTGCTGCCGACGGCGAGGTTCAAACTGTGTTTTGATTTTCGGCCGCAAAAAGTGGATTTCGGCCATCTCGGCCTGAGGCGAAAAGTATATTTAGGTCGAAATTGCTCAAATTTGGCAAATTTTGGTCAAATTTAAGTCAAAATGCAGTCAAATTTTGGTCAAATTTCAGCCGAAATTTTTGAAAATTGCCAAAATTCGGCCATCTCGGCCTAGGGCGAAAAAAAGCTCAAACCGAAAATCAAAACACAGGGTTCAAATTCAAACTGATTTGGGAGTTGGACAATGGTGAGGGCAGAATTATAATCTTACAGAGATTTGGGAGCTGTCGGAAATGCAAAAAATGTCTCATATATTGTTAGAGGGAGTAGTATGTAGTTTTTTTCCTGTAAAATTCTATAGCCGTTTACTCTCTGAGCTAAAATTGTCTCATATCTTCAAGCTGAACCACCTAATTTAGTGATTATACATTATGTGGTCAAGATGTCTTGCGCGTGTACATTTAGATTTAATTTGGCCACAAGAAAATGTTTTGAATTTTGCTTGCTCTATTATGAAGCTGGACATTCCTGTTACTGTCTCCTGACTTATCTAATTTGTACTCATATTCAGATGGCCCTGTTTAATTTGATTAGTTTTGCAGGTACCCGTAAAATGGAGAGAAGTTTGTGATATAGTGTGGAAAGCAAATATTGCTCACACTAACCTTGCAAAATGAAGTCAGGCCAGAACTGGATGATTGATGCAGGCGAACAAAATTAAGTTTTGAGGTACACATATTTGAGCACCATGCCTTGCCAAGCTTCACATTTTTCTGACTGTAAGCTTTACTTTGTGATTCATGTCTTGTGCTATCCGACAGATGCGAAACATCAAGGATAACATTATAAACAATTTTGGTCTATATAAGTGTATGAAAGCATCATATACGTAATTAGAAAGTCTGGAACACAAAGTAAAAAGCATGACATGTACATACTGTTCATACAAGTTTAGTCTGGAATAGCTCAAAAAAATTTCTAACATTAGTCTGAGATATGTACTATTAAAGAGGGGAATTTCCTCTGATTTAGTTATTTTTTTGTGTATTACCAGCCCATACCACGATGTCAATTTATTTCTTAACTGAATTAACGAACATTTTGTATACTTAATAAAAGTCAAAATGCAAGTGGAATAAAGAATATGTATGATCAGAGCTTGTTTTATCTTTTTTCTTCTGTGGTACGTTGCCCGGCATTTAGCGTCTATCTTATCCCTTTGTTTGTGATGGTACGTAATCGGAGCATCTTCCTTTTCTTTTTTCTCCTTATAAGCTGCCCTTCTCCGCGTGTTTATAATGTCCCTTTTTTCTATTGATGAGGTCTTGTTATGTTCTCCATCATCATGATTTGTATCAGCAGTACCTTAAAACGTACCTGGCATGAAAAGTATGAAAAGTATTAATTATAAACGAGAAGTATGTCCAGCGAAAGGCTGATTTTCATGACCGTACCCTCTTCCTTTTTCTTCCGATAAGCAGCTCGCCTCCGGGCGTTTATCTGCTCTCTCTTTTCATCGGTGAAGCTGTTTTTGCGGTCATTCATCACAACTCCTGTTGTCTAGTGCTCGGTTGTTGGTATAGACACTGAACATTCACGAGCTAGAGCATTACGCCCGACCTGGTTTCCCACATCGACATGGGAAGACTCTAGAGCTACTGGAACAACATAATAGCCATAAGCTGACTAAATATATGAAGATGAACCCCTGTAAGGACTAATTACTTCACATCAAACCGGACGGGTAATACCATTTGAACTGTCCCGTACATTGCTGGCATAGAAGAGTGTGAGATTACTGGGAGCCGGCAAGGAAGCACCATTATGCATGAATGAATTTGCTGGGTTGTCTGCATCATGTAAAAATAACAAAATGAAAAAAACCACAAAGCATCATTATGTACAAAGGAGACTGGACCATACCTGCCAGTTTACTGAATCTGTCCAACAATAGGATGTAATATATACACATAGTATAAGAATACCTGACATCACATTGTAAGGTCGATTAACATTTGTGATATCCCCGGGAGCGAGTGTGAGTTTACTGGGAGCCGTCAACGAAGCATCACTTGACCCATGTGATGTGTTGTTGCCCCCCTCGTAGTCTGTAAGGTATGATAGAGAATATACAAAACCGATGATTTTATACGAAAAGTATGTTGACGATATTTGCACAGAATTAAACCTGGACCCATTGAGTAACTATCGTCAAGTTTGTCAGCTAAGGGTATTCTCTGTGTTGTATTCATCAACATTTGCCCCAAAGGAATAGCCTGCAACACATCATGTATACACACTGTGAGCAGGGCATGATGTTAGCCATGTTGACGATATTTGCATAGAATTAAACCTGCAAAGCTGGAGTAACTATCGTCAAGATTGTCAGCCAAGGGTATATTCTCTGTGTTGTATTCATCAACATTTGGCCCATCCACATGGCCTGCAACACATCATGTATCCAAACTGTGAGAAGGGCATGATGTTAGCCATGGTACAGCTAAATTTGATAGCGGAACATGTACCTGTAGGCAAACCTGCCGCCTTTGTATCTTGAGTTGGCTTGCTTTTTGAATTTCCCATATGTACCTATGAATTGCCAGATCCATGAGACTCCCAAGATCATTGCTTGATATATGTACTACTTCACTGATACAATTATGGTACTATGAATATTTTGTAGACTTCATGAGGTTGAGCATGGATCAAGTGGACAAATGTCAGATGAAGTAACGAAGACTGCAGTAATTGCCAAGAGGCCACCTCCATATAATTATTCCAAGGTTTTAAAATATGCAACCTAATTCCTTACATCAAAGAAAGCAGATACATGAGATTCAGTCGAAGCATGAAAAATATTATAGGATGTAGAGCGATTTTTTTTCATCTTGGAGTTTGTCTTTGCTTTTTCAGGATGCATGAAAAATATTAAAGGATGTATAGCGAAAGGCTATTTTTCATCTTGGAGTATGTCTTTGAATTTTCAGGATGCACGAAAAATATTAAAGGATGTATAGCATTCAATCAAGTTGCGAACAAGGTCATGGCGACCTGAATCGACATGAACAAGGTCATCGCCGGCGAGCACCCTGTCGAGGGCTGCCGCAACAGATTCGCAAACCTGGAGAGTTGTGGTGGCCTCCAACGGATGTACGTACCATGAATGTAAGACGTTAATGTGTAGCACATCTCCAACAGTGAAATTACCTATGAAGAATTGATAGGGCAATGAAGGATGTGGCGTTCAAAGAGATCCGCAGAAGGCGAAGGCGGACCTTGGCAACGGTGTATCGATGGTGACCTGGAGGCCCGCAACGATGGCGGCGGCGCCTCGATCTCGGTGGCGGCAAAGGGATCCGCGGCTAGCGCCTGGTTTCCAACGATGTAGAGAATAGATTGGCGGCGTATCAGCAAACCGCGATGGCGGCGGCGGCGTGGTTCCTGTCGTCATGGCCAATAGATCGAGGGCGGAGGCGGCGACGTGGTCCCTGTCCCAAAAGATCGAGGCTGCCGTGCGAGGGGTGGTCGCTCCCCAGGCTGGGTTTTTACGTGGGAGGTGGGAGGAGGGAAACCGGTCTTGGTTTTCTGAGGGAGGGAAAAAATCGGTGGAAGAGAGATCGCCTGGTGGGATCGATGGATGGAAGGGTGGAAACGAAGGAAGCGAACGAACGACCTACGTACTGAGAAGCAGAGACTAGGTGCATGGGAAACAGCCCCTCCAAGCCCTAGGGCGCAGCTAAGGGGAGAGGACTTGGACTCCAGTCCAATCCTATTCCTACTAGGACTCCTTCCTTTTTTTGCCTTCCCTAGCCACATGGGCTTTTGAGGGCTTGGTGCGCCTAGCCCAATAAGGCCGAGGAGCCTCCCTGTAGCCCATGCTATCCCTTGGGTTGTGGTGGACCCACTTGTGGACTTCCGGACGCCTCCGGAATTCTTCGGAACATTCTGAACACTTCCCAGTACGATACCGAAAACACTGCACTTTTTTCCGGAACCCAAAATATGACTTCCCATATATAAATCTTTACCTTTCGACCATTCCGAGACTGCTCGTGACGTCTGGGATCTCATCCGAGACTCCGAACAACATTTGGTTACCACTCATCAAATATCCCAATAGTACTCTGGCCGACCCTGCGGGTTCGGGAATTATGTAGCCATGACCGAGACACCTCTCCGGTCAATAACCAATAGCGGGACCTGGATGCCCATATTGATTCCTACATATTCCACGAAGATCTTTTATCGGTTGAACCTTTATGACAACTGAAGGAAATATGCCCTAGAGGCAATAGTAAAGTTGTTATTTATATTTCCTTATATCATGATAAATGTTTATTATTCATGCTTGAATTGTATTAACCGGAAACTTAGTACATGTGTGAATACATAGACAAACAGTGTGTCACTAGTGTGCCTCTACTTGACTTGCTCGTTAATCAAAGATGGTTAAGTTTCCTAGTCATAGACATGAGTTGTCATTTAATGAACGGGATCACATCATTAGAGAATGATGTGACTGACTTGACCCATTCCATTAGCTTAGCACTTGATCGTTTAGTATGTTGCTATTGCATGCTTTCTTCATGACTTATACATGTTCCTATGACTATGAGATTATGCAACTCCCGAATACCGGAGGAACACTTTGTGTGCTATCAAACGTCACAACGTAAATGGGTGATTATAAAGATGCTCTACAGGTGTCTCCAATGGTGTTTGTTGAGTTGGCATAGATCGAGATTAGGATTTGTCACTCCGATTGTCGGAGAGGTATATCTGGGCCCTCTCGTTAATGCACATCACTATAAGCCTTGCAAGCAATGTGACTAATGAGTTAGTCATGGGATGATGCATTACAGAACGAGTAAAGAGACTTGCCGATAACGATATTGAACTAGGTATTGAGATACCGACAGTCGAATCTCGGGCAAGTAACATACCGATGACAAAGGGAACAACGTATGTTGTTATGCGGTTTGACCGATAAAGATCTTCGTAGAATATGTGGGAGCCAATATGAGCATCCAGGTTCCGCTATTGGTTATTGACCGGAGACGTGTCTCGGTCTTGTCTACATAGTTCTCGAACCCGTAGGGTCCGCACGCTTAACGTTTGATGACGATCGGTATTATGTGTTTATGTGTTTTGATGTACCAAAGGTAGTTTGGAGTCCCGGATATGATCACGGACATGACGAGGCGTCTCGAAATGGTCGAGACATAAAGATCGATATATTGGATGACTATGTTTGGACATCGGAATGGTTCCGAGTGGGTTCGGGCATTTACCGGAGTATCGGGAGGTTACCGGAACCCCCCGTGAAGTATATGGGCCTTATTGGGCCATAGTGGGGAGAGGGGAGAGGAGCCTTGAAGGGAGCGTGCCCCCCAAGCCCAATCCAAATTGGGTGGGGCCGCCCCCCCTTTCCTTCCTCCTTCCTCCCCCTTCCTTCCTCTCCTAGTCCAACTAGGGAAGGGGGTGGGGGGAATCCTCCTCCCGGTGGGAGTAGGACTCCTCCAGGGCGCGCCATAGAGGGCCAGCCCTCCCCCTCCGCAGATTTCCACCTCGGTCATATCGTTGTAGTGCTTAGGCGAAGCTCTGCGTCGGTAACTTCATCAACACCATCACCACGCCGTCGTGCTGACGGAACTACTCCCTCAACCTCAGCTGGATCAAAAGTTCGTGGGACGTCACCGAGCTGAACGTGTGCAGATCGCGGAGGTGCTGTACTTTCGGTACTAGGATCGGTTGGATTGTGAAGACGTTCGATTACATCAACCGCGTCACTTGACGCTTCCGTTTACGGTCTACGAGGGTACGTGGACAACACTCTCCCGCTTGTTGCTATGCATCACATAGATCTTGCATGTGCGTAGGAATTTTTTTGAAATTACTGCGTTCCCCAATAGTGGCATCCGTGCCAGGTTTATGCGTAGATGTTATATGCACGAATAGAGCACAAATGAGTTTGGGCGATAATAGTCATACTGGTTACCAGCATGTCATACTTTGATTCGGCGGTATTGTTGGATGAAGCAGCCCGGACCGACATTACGTGATACTGGTTCTACCGACGTGCTTCGCACACAGGTGGCTCGCGGGTGTCAGTTTCTCCAACTTTAGTTGAATCGAGTGTGGCTACGCATGGTCCTTGTTGAAGGTTAAAACAACACACTTGACGAAAAATCGTTGTGCTTTTGATGCGTAGGTAAGAGCGGTTCTTGCTCAGCCCATAGCAGCCACGTAAAACTTGCAACAACAAAGTAGAGGACGTCAACTTGGTTTTGCAGGGCATGTTGTGATGTAATATGGTCAGGACATGATGCTAAATTTTATTGTATGAGATGATCATGTTTTGTAACAGAGTTATCGACAACTGGCAGGAGCCATATGGTTGTCGCTTTATTGTATGCAATGCAATCGCCGTCTAATTGTTTTTACTTTATCACTAAGCGGTAGTGATAGTCGTAGAAACAATAGTTGACGATACGACAATGATGCTACGATGGAGATCAAGGTGTCGCGCCGGTGAGGATGGTGATCATGACAGTGCTTTGGATATAGAGATCGAAGGCACAAGATGATGATGGCCATAACATATCACTTATATTGATTGCACGTGATGTTTATCCTTTATGCATGTTATTTTGCTTTGATTGACGGTAGTATTATAAGATGTTCTCTCACTAAATTTCAAGGTGCAAGTGTTCTCCCTGAGTATGCACCGTTGCGAAAGTTCATAGTGCCGAGACACCACGTGATGATCGGGTGTGATAAGCTCTATGTTCACATACAACGGGTGCAAGCCAGTTTTGCACACGCAGAATACTCAGGGTAAACTTGACGAGCCTAGCATATGCAGATATGGCCTCGGAACACTGAGACCGAAAGGTCGAGCGCGAATCATATACTAGATATGATCAACATAGTGATGTTCACCATTGAAAACTACTCCATCTCACATGATGATCGGACATGGTTTAGTTGATTTGGATCATGTGATCACTTAGATGATTAGAGTGATGTCTATCTAAGTGGGAGTTCTTAAGTAATATGATTAATTGAACCTTAATTTATCATGAACTTAGTACCTGATAGTATTTTTGCATGTCTATGTTGTTATAGATCTATGGCCCGTGCTACTATTCCTTTGAATTTTAATGCGTTCCTCGAGGAAGCTAAGTTGAAAGATGATGGTAGAAATTACACGGACTGGGTCCGTAACTTGAGGATTATCCTCATTGCTGCACAGAAGAATTACGTCCTGGAAGCACAGCTAGGTGCAAGACCCGCTGCAGGAGCAACACCGGACGTTGTGAACGTCTGGCAGAGCAAAGCTAATGACTACTCGATAGTTCAATGTGCCATGCTTTACGGCTTAGAACCGGGACTTCAATGACGTTTTGAACGTCATGGATCATATGAGATGTTCAAGGAGTTGGAGTTAATATTTCAAGCAAATGCCCGGATTGAGAGATATGAAGTCTCCAATAAGTTCTATAGTTGCAAGATGGAGGAGAATAGTTTTGTCAGTGAACATATACTCAAAATGTCTGGGTATAACAACCACTTGATTCAGCTGGGAGTTAATCTTCCTGATGATAGTGTCATCGACAGAATTCTTCAATCACTGCCACCAAGCTACAAGAGCTTCATGATGAACTATAATATGCAAGGTATGAACAAGACAATTCCCGAGCTCTTCGCGATGCAAAAGGCTGCGGAGGTAGACATCAAGAAGGAGCATCAAGTGTTGATGGTCAACAAGACCACCAGTTTCAAGAAAAAGGTAGAGGGAAGAAGGGGAACTTCAAGAAGAAGGGCAAGCAAGTTGCTGCTCAAGTGAAGAAGCCCAAGTCTGGACCTAAGCCTAAGACTGAGTGCTTCTACTTCAAAGGGACTGGACATTGGAAGCGGAACTGCCCCACGTATTTTGCGGATAAGAAGGATGGCAAGGTGAACAAAGGTATATATGATATACATGTTATTGATGTGTACCTTACTAATGCTCGCAGTAGTGCGTAGGTATTTGATACTGGTTCTGTTGCTAATATTTGCAACTCGAAACAGGGACTACATATTAAGCGAAGATTGGCTAAGAACGAGGTGACGATGCACGTGGGAAATGGTTCCAAAGTCAATGTGATCGCCGTCAGCACGCTACCTTTACATCTACCTTCGGGATTAGTTTTAGACCTGAATAATTGTTATTTGGTGCCAGCGTTAAGCATGAACATTATATCTGGATCTTATTTGATGCGAGACGGTTATTCATTTAAATCCGAGAATAATGGTTGTTCTATTTATATGAATAATATGTTTTATGGTCATGCACCCTTGAAGAGTGGTCTATTTTTGTTGAATCTCGATAGTAGTGATACACATATTCATAATATTGAAGCCAAAAGATGCAGAGTAGATAATGATAGTGCAACTTATTTGTGACACTGCCGTTTGGGTCATATTGGTGTAAAGCGCGTGAAGAAACTCTATTCTGATGGACTTTTGGAATCACTTGATTATGAATCACTTGGTACTTGTGAACCATGCCTCATGGGCAAGATGACTAAAACTCCGTTCTCCGAAACAATGGAGCGAGCAACAGATTTGTTGGAAATCATACATACTGATGTATGTGGTCCGATGAATATTGAGGCTCACGGTGGGTATGGTTATTTTCTCACCTTCACAGATGATTTGAGCAGATATGGGTATATCTACTTGATGAAACATAAGTCTGAAACATTTAAAATGTTCAGAGAATTTCAGAGTGCAGTGGAAAATCATCGTAACAAGAAAATAAAGTTTGTACGATCTAATCGTGGAGGAGAATATTTGAGTTACGAGTTTGGTCTTCATTTGAAACAATGCGGAATAGTTTCGCAACTCACGCCACCCGGAACACCACAACGTAATGGTGTGTCCGAACGTCGTAACCGCACTTTATTAGATACAGTGCGATCTATGATGTCTCTTACTGATTTACCGCTATCGTTTTGGGGTTATGTTTTAGAGATGGCTGTATTCACGTTAAATAGGGAACCATCTAAATCCGTTGAGACGACACCTTATGAACTGTGGTTTGGCAAGAAATCCAAGTTGTCGTTTCTTAAAGTTTGGGCTGCGATGCTTATGTGAAAAAGCTTGAACCTGATAAGCTCAAACCCAAATCGGAGAATGTGTCTTCATAGGATACCCAAAGGAGACTGTTGGGTACACCTTCTATCACAGATCCGAAGGCAAGACATTCGTTGTTAAGAATGGATCCTTTCTAGAGAAGGAGTTTCTCTCGAAAGAAGTTAGTGGGAGGAAAGTAGAACTTGATGAGGTAACTGTACCTGCTCCCTTATTGGAAAGTAGTTCATCACAGAAATCAGTTCCTGTGATCCCTACACCAATTAGTGAGGAAGCTAATGATAATGATCATGAAACTTTAGATCAAGTTACTACCGAACCTCGTAGGTCAACCAGAGTAAGATCCGCACCAGAGTGGTACGGTAATCCTGTTCTGGAGGTCATGTTACTTGACCATGACGAACCTACGAACTATGAGGAAGCGATGATGAGCCCAGATTCCGCGAAATGGCTTGAGGTCATGAAATCTGAGATGGGATCCATGTATGACAACAAAGTGTGGACTTTGGTTGACTTGCCTGATGATCGGTAAGCCATCGAGAATAAATGGATCTTCAAGAAGAAGACTGACGCTGACGGTAATGTTATTGTCTACAAAGCTCGACTTGTTGCGAAAGGTTTTTGACAAGTTCAAGGAGTTGACTACAATGAGACCTTCTCTCCCGTAGCGATGCTTAAGTCTGTCCGAATCATGTTAGCAATTGCTGCATTTTATGATTATGAAATTTGGCAAATGGATGTAAAAACTGCATTCCTGAATGGATTTCTGGAAGAAGAGTTGTATATGATGCAACCCGAAGGTTTTAGCGATCCAGAGGATGCTAACAAAGTGTGCAAGCTCCAGCGATCCATTTATGGACTGGTGAAAGCATCTCGGAGTTGGAATAAACACTTTGATAGTGTGATCAAAGCATTTGGTTTTGTACAGACTTTTGGAGAAGCATGTATTTACAAGAAAGTGAGTGGGAGCTCTGTAGCATTTCTGATATTATATGTGGATGACATATTGCTGATCGGAAATGATATAGAATTTCTGAATATCATAAAGGGATACTTGAATAAGAGTTTTTCAATGAAAGACTTCGGTGAAGCTGCTTACATATTGGGCATTAAGATCTATAGAGACAGATCAAGACGCTTAATTGGACTTTCACAAAGCACATACCTTGATAAAGTTTTGAAGAAGTTCAAAATGGATCAAGCAAAGAAAGGGTTCTTGCCTGTATTACAAGGTGTGAAATTGGACTCAATGCCCGACCACTGCAGAAGATAGAGAGAAAATGAAAGTTGTTCCCTATGCTTTAGCCATAGGCTCTATCATGTATGCAATGCTGTGTACCAGACTTGATGTGTACCTTGCTATTAGTTTAGCAGGGAGGTACCAAAGTAATCCAGGAGTGGATCACTGGACAACGGTGAAGAACATCCTGAAATACCTGAAAAGGACTAAGGATATGTTTCTCGTTTATGGATGTGACAAAGAGCTCGTCGTAAATGGTTACGTTGATGCAAGCTTTGACACTCATCCGGATGACTCTAAGTCACAAACCGGATACGTATTTATATTGAACGGTGGAGCTGTCAGTTGGTGCTGTTCTAAGCAAAGCGTCGTGGCAGGATCTACGTGTGAAGCGGAGTACATAGCTGCTTCAGGAGAAGCAAATGAAGGAGTCTGGATGAAGGAGTTCATATCCGATCTAGGTGTCATACCTAGTGCATCGGGTCCAATGAAAATCTTTTGTGACAATAATGGTGCAATTGCCTTGGCAAATGAATCCAGATTTCACAAAAGAACCAAGCACATCAAGAGACGCTTCAATTCCATCCGCGATCAAGTCAAGGAGGGAGACATAGAGTTTTGCAAGATACATACGGATCTGAATGTTGCCGACCCGTTGACTAAGCCTCTCTCACGAGCAAAACATGATCAACACCAAGACTCCATGGGTGTTAGAATCATTACTGTGTAATCTAGATTACTGACTCTAGTGCAAGTGGGAGACTGAAGGAAATATGCCCAAGAGGCAATAATAAAGTTGTTATTTATATTTCCTTATATAATGATAAATGTTTATTATTCATGCTAGAATTGTATAAACCGGGAACTTAGTACATGTGTGAATACATAGACAAACAGAGTGTCACTAGTATGCCTCTACTTGACTAGCTCGTTAATCAAAGATGGTTAAGTTTCCTAGCCATAGACAAGAGTTGTCATTTGATGAACGGGATCACATCATTAGAGAATGATGTGACTGGCTTGACCCATTCCGTTAGCTTAGCACTTGATCGTTTAGTATGTTGCTATTGCTTTCTTCATGACTTATACATGTTCCTATGACTATGAGATTATGCAACTCCCGAATACCGGAGGAACACTTTGTGTGCTATGAAACATCACAACATAACTGGGTGATTATAAAGATGCTCTACAGGTGTCTCCAATGGTGTTTGTTGAGTTGGCATAGACCGAGATTAGGATTTGTCACTCCGATTGTCGGAGATGTATCTCTGGGCCCTCTCGGTAATGCACATCACTATAAGCCTTGCAAGCAATGTGACTAATGAGTTAGTTACGGGATGATGCATTACGAAACGAGTAAAGAGACTTGCCGGTAACGAGATTGAACTAGGTATTGAGATACTGACGATCGAATCTCGGGCAAGTAACATGCCGATGACAAAGGGAACAACGTCTGTTGTTATGCGGTTTGACCGATAAAGATCTTCACGGAATATGTGGGAGCCAATATGAGCATCCAGGTTCCGCTATTGGTTATTGACCGGAGACGTGTCTCGGTCATGTCTACATAGTTCTCGAACCCGTTCGGTCGGCACGGTTAACGTTCAATGACGATCGGTATTATGACTTTATGTGTTTTGATGTACCGAAGGTAGTTCGGAGTCCCAGATATGATCACGGACATGACGAGGGGTCTCAAATGGTCGAGACATAAAGATCGATATATTGGATGACTATGTTTGGACATCGGAATGGTTCCGAGTGAGTTCGGCTATTTACCGGAGTATCGGAAGATTACCGGAACCCCCCGGGAAGTATATGGGCCTTATCGGGCCATAGTGGGAGAGACGGGAAAGGAGCCTTGGAGGGGGCGCACCCACCCCAAGCCCAATCCGAATTGGGTGGGGGCCCGGCCCCCCTGTCGGTGTCAAAACCGGCGGATCTCGGGTAGGGGGTCCCGAACTATGCGTCTAAGGCAGATGGTAACAGGAGGCAGGGGACACAATGTTTACGCAGGTTCGGGCCCTCTCGATGGAGGTAATACCCTACTTCCTGCTTGATTGATCTTGATGATATGAGTATTACAAGAGTTGATCTAGCACGAGATCGTAGAGGCTAAACACTAGAAGCTAGCGTATGGTATGATCGTTGTTGTCCTACGGACTAAACCCTCCGGTTTATATAGACACCAGAGGGGGCTAGGGTTACACAGAGTTGGTTACAAGGGAGGAGATCTACATATCCGTATTGCAAGCTTGCCTTCCACGCCAAGGAGAGTCCCATCCGGACACGAGACGAAGTCTTCAATCTTGTATCTTCATAGTCCAACAGTCCGGCTAAAGTATATAGTCCGGCTGTCCGAGAACCCCCTAATCCAGGACTCCGTCAGTAGCCCCTGAACCAGGCTTCAATGACAATGAGTCCGTCGCGCAGATTGTCTTCGGCATTGCAAGGCGGGTTCTTCCTCCGAATACTTCATAGAAGATTTTGAACACAAGAATAGTGTCCGGCTCTCCAAAACAAATTCCACATACCACCGCAGAGAGAATAATATTTCCACAAATCTAATCTACTGACACATTCTGCAGTATGACATCACACCACGGCTTAGTCATTATTCAAACCGTTTTTCTCAACCAGCCACTACACATATTGCGAGGCGGTTTTCTTGGCACGTCTTGTCGAAGCAGAGATCGTGTCCCCCTTATTACGGGATTCTCATCAATACGGGTATGGGTAACCCAATCGTGACATCAATTACGGCGCTTGGGGAATAAGCGGTCTTACCAGGCAAGTGCGGAGGCGTAGAATGCATGCTGCCTTTATAAGGGGCAAGGACTCCCTTTCGCACCCGCACTTTCTTCTTCCCGATCCATTCCCCTCCGCCCAAGCGTTCATCTTCTCTGCCCACAAAGGCCTTCCGAAAATGTCCGGATCCGGAGCAGGAGGCAAATGGATGGCCTCTACCATCCGGGAGAAGGATATCAAAAAGCTTCGGGAGGCCGGGTATCTGGCCAAGAAAATCAGCCATCATCTCCCGACGGCGGGACAGATCGTCCCTACTCTAGAACCCCGCGAGAGGGTTGTATTCCTCCCTCACTTTGTCCGCATAACCTAAGGGAAGCGCTTAATGTGTTTTCTACAATTTTCCTAGGGCTGGACGAAGAAGGCGGAGCGGATCCATTGTCCGGCCCCGCTGCCCGAAGAACCGGCCGTCCCACTTTTGACGAAGATGGTGGTCCCGGCACCTTACAAGGTGCCGAAGAAGACGGCCGATAAGGAGGCCAAAAAGACCCGGGGCGGCCTTCGTCGCCGTGGCACTTCGGACACAATATCCGAAGGCTCTGATGCCCGTTCCGCCTCCGAAGAGGACGAGGAGGAATATGAATCCCCTGCGGGGGAAAGAAAGAAGAGGACGGCCTCCGCACACTTGGAGGCCGAGTCACCTAAAAGGGGAAAAGCTCCTCTTCCGGAGGAGTCCACTGCCGCCGCCGACAGCGGCCCAGCGTGGGATCCCAGGGCCCAGCCCCTGGTGAACTCATGAGTATATACAGTCCGAATACGCTTATGCGTCCAGACTCATCATGGCATAATGTTTTAACCTGAGCCATATTTTTTCGTAGCCCGGCGAGGTCCCGTATCAAACAATCCTCATCAGAGGATTTGCTGAGCTCGGATGCTATGGAGAGCGGGACGCCCCCGAAGGCCCCTTCCTTCGAACAGGTGAATACTACCGAGGCTTCGTCCCAGAGGGAACCCGGCCAAGGAGGAGAGGAAAAGACCATGAAGGCGGCGCCTGGAGGTCAAACTTCAGGGGCCGAACACATGGGGGAGAAAATTCCCATGGGAGCTGACGGCGGGGGCCATCTTGAATTCGGCTCCCAGCCGGATGCAGTTCCGCAGACCAATACGGCTCTAGAATCAGGCAGGCAGCCTCTCTCAGCTGGAGGGGGCATGCCGGCAACCTATGTCCAACCAGAGGTGTCGGATGCTTTGTTGGTGGTGCTGAAGAGCGCCTCCATCGTCGATGAACACCGTGCCCTTATGGGTGCGGTTATTGAGAAGATCCAGTCTGTTGAGAGTGGACTGAATGGAGCCTGTATCAGCCTTATAAAAGGTTTTGAGGTATGTTTTTCGAAGAGTGTCATGGTATGGATAGTAGCCCCTGATACACTGTTCGGTGAAAGAAAAAGCCGGACAGAGGATCAAATTTATGTTCGTAGGAAGACTCATTGAATGACATCTATTTCTCTTCTGTTATAAGCAGGCGTCTGTAGCGGCTGCTGCCTCTCATACTGCGGAGATCTCTGGACTGAATCAAATCCTGGAGCGGGCCAAAGAGGAACTTGGCCAGTTGAAAATGCAGTTGGGAGATAAACAAGGTATGCACAAGTCTTGTTCGCGTTTATTGCGAATGAATTTTCAGTATGATGAAATAGGCTTCATGATTTGCACTAGGGATGGTGATCGAAGTCGAGGCCCTTAAGAAGGCTGTGGCCGAGGCCGATAAAAAGGCAACCACAGAGCAGGCTCTTCGTGAGAAGTACGAGGCCAGGGTTATTAAAGCTGAGCAGGAGCTGCAAGAGGCAGTGAAGAAATGCAAGACCTTGGAGCAGAGTTTAATGGAGAAATAATCCGAACTCACCAAGGCGCATCAGGCCACAAGCGATGCCCGGGGGGAAACCCAAAGCGCCCTGCAGGAGATCCAAGAGGCGAGGAAGATCGCAGCCGGTAAGGCTTTTTCCTTGTAAAGCAAGTATTTGAGGAGAATATTATGTGTCTAATTTTGAATTCGGGTTTCTCCAGGGGTATTTGCGGAGTTGCCCCACAGCATATCGGATGCCGCCCAATTCTACCGGGCCAAAGAAAGGAACACTGCGGATAAGCTCTACTGGTCGCAGTATTTGGCACCGAATTATCAGGTGCCTTTTGACGATCAATTGAAACAGCTGATCGAACTGCATAAGGCGGCGGAACTAGTCATGAAGGATTTGATTATCCGGCTATGGCGCGCCGAGCCGATTCCAAGCAGCTACTTCGGGCTCGTGAAGCGGCTTGTAAGAGCTTGCCCTCAACTTGACGTCATCAAGCAGTTGGTCTGCATAGAGGGTGCGCGAATGGCCTTCGCCCGCGCAAAGGTGCACTGGGGGAAGATGGACGCTGAGAAGCTGATGACCGAAGGGCCGCCAGAGGGGAAGGAGCACCACAAGCCTGAATTATATTTTGAAAGTGTCGTGAAAGGATCCGACCTTGCAGCGGAGCTATGTACCAAGGACATTATATTTCCATGAACGCAAATCATGTCGTCCTTTCTAGTGTCTGAACAGGGTCATTTATATTATTTATTTCCTGTTATATAAAAGTTTACCCTCCTGTGCGGCCGTTTTATATGTTAAACCTGAGAGTTGGCCAGTCGTCGGCTTCTGCGCCCACGCAAGAAGTACGGGGGTGTTCGGGATAAACCTAGCACTCTTTATCCTAGTTTTGGGTCCTTCGAAGGAGGTGCTCAGCACAACGAACCAGGCAATCGGACTATAGGGTTTATCACTCTCACTTAGCCATAGGAACTTTAGTAAGGTAGGCGCAACCCCTGGTGTTCGGAAGACCGTACTAGGGGCTCTATAAGCACCTGATCGGAGGAAAAACCAATCCATCGCACGCTGCATTGGTTATGGCATTATGCGGGAGAAATCCTTAAAGATTTTACGACCTCTCGAACAGTTGACCAGCTCTTGCCATATCATGACAGTCAGTTTTCAGCTTTCTCTACTGAGGTGCTCGTCCGAAAGAACCGGGACACAATCACAGTAGTTCTCCCAGTGCTACCTTAGCCGATATAGCGGAACGTAAGGTACCAAAACGTGGGAGCCGGGCAAACCCAATTATTGACCCAAGACATGATTCAGAGCTGATGCATATAATGCTATAAGTTTGGGGTGCCGAACTTCCACGAAGGTGTTCGAACTTTATTGCCGTACTGTGGGTAAAACGAAGCCCCTGGCACGTTTAAAGGCATATCGCGGTGTACGGATGCCACTCGATAAAAGAGTTTTAATAAGAAATTACAGCAGAAAAGCGTCATACAAATCCACATATTTTATCTGAATAGTACGTCGATGCATATAAGACTGGTAATAATGGAAAATAAATATGAATGTGGAACCTGATGAGACCAGGGAAGAAGAAGCTGCATGCGGATCCGGAGTATAGTCGGATGGTCATCATCGGGAATATCTAAGGATTCCCTTGCGCGTTCGGGCTGCCTCCATATCGCCCGTCCTGGTCGACGCAAAGGTGAGCCTGCAAATGAAATGTAAGAAATGTTTGTGTGCCCGAGAGCGATTGAGCCGCTGTATGCGGCCTATCTTGGCCTTCTCCAGAGTGTTTAATTGAGCTCTGGGCGAGCCGGGCTATGCTGTCGTGAAGTAGTTCGAAGTCCTTTGGCGGTATCTGGGAGCCTGGCCGTCGACTCGAGGTTCGGCTACAAGGTGCTGCTCATTGCTTCTGCTGTTAAGGCAGCGGTGTACATGTTGCTGCCAAAGGAAATGTCGGCCTTGCCCTTAACCGTGATGACGCCGCGTGGACCCGGCATCTTGAGCTTACGGTAGGCGTAATGTGGCACCGCGTTAAATCGAGCGAACGTGGTATGACCGAGCAGTGCCTGATAATCACTGCGGAAGGGGACGATTTCGAAGGTTAACTCTTCGATACGGTAATTGTCTGGTGATCCGGAGACTACCTCGAGGGCAATGGAGCCTGTACAACTGGCTTCCACACCTGGTATAATGCGTGTGAAAGTGGCTGTAGTGGGTTTGATCATCGAATGATCGATGCCCATCTTGCGCACCGTGTCCTGGTAAAGCAGGTTTAGGCTGCTGTCTCCGTCCATAAGGACTCGTGTGAGGTGGAACCCGTTAATTATTGGTTCAAGGACTAGTGCGGCTGGATTGCCCTGATTGGCGTTGACCGAACGATCTATGTGGTTGAAGGTGACCGACCCTAGTTTATATTGTGGGACGGCTGGTTCCGTTAAGTCGGCATCCCTAGGGGTGCGTATCGGGTCCGGGTTGGGAATTTGGGTGGTGTTTACCACGTTCACCGTTTGTATTTAAGGGGGAAATTTCTTTTGCCCTCCTGTTTTCGGTGATCTAGGCTCTTTGTCGCCATCATCGCTTTAAGACCCCCCTTTACTGTTTTTGGCGCCTGCCCTGCCGGCTTGTTTGAAGACCCAACATTCTCTGTTGGTATGGGTGGCTGGCGTCCCTGGGGTGCCATGAATTTGGCATCGACGATCGAGTATGCGGTCCATACTGGATGGACCCGAATTGTTATTTCTGAGGGGCCTGATGTCTACTATGCAACCTTCTTTTTTTTGCGGGGTTACGCAACCTTCTTCTTGTAGACGTTGTTGGGCCTCCAAGTGCAGAGGTTTGTAGGACAGTAGCAAATTTCCCTCAAGTGGATGACCTAAGGTTTATCAATCCGTCTCTCAAACAACCCTGCAACCAAATAACAAAGAGTCCCTTGTGTCCCCAACACACCCAATACAATGGTAAATTGTATAGGTGCACTAGTTCGGCGAAGAGATGGTGATACAAGTGCAATATGGATGGTAGATGTAAGTTTTTGTAATCTGAAAATATAAAAACAGCAAGGTAACTAATGATAAAAGTGAGCGTAAACGGTATTGCAATGCTAGGAAACAAGGCCTACGGTTCATACTTTCACTAGTGCAAGTTCTCTCAACAATAATAACATAGTTGGATCATATAACTATCCCTCAACATGCAACAAAGAGTCACTCCAAAGTCACTAATAGCAGAGAACAAACAAAGAGATTATGGTAGGGTACAAAACCACCTCAAAGTTATTCTTTCCAATCAATCCATTGGGCTATTCCTATAAGTGTCACGAACAGCCCTAGAGTTCATACTAGAATAACACCTTAAGACACAAATCAACCAAAACCCTAATGTCACCTAGATACTCCAATGTCACCTCAAGTATCCGTGGGTATGATTATACGATATGCATCACACAATCTCAGATTCATCTATTCAACCAACACATAGAACCTTAAAGAGTGCCCCAAAGTTTCTATCGGAGAATCACAATGAAAATGTGTGCTAACCCCTATGCATAAGTTCATGGGCGGAACCCGCAAGTTGATCACCAAAACATACATCAAGTGAATCACGTGATATCCCATTGTCACCACAGATACGCACGACAAGACATACATCAAGTGTTCTCAAATCATTAAAGACTCAATCTGATAAGATTACTTCAAAGGGAAAACTCAATCCATTACAAGAGAGTAGAGGGGGAGAAGAAACATAAGATCCAACTATAATAGCAAAGCTCGTGATTCATCAAGATCGTGCCAAATCAAGAACACGAGAGAGAGAGAGAGAGATCAAACACATAGCTACTGGTACATACCCTCAGCCCCGAGGGTGAACTACTCCCTCCTCGTCATGGAGAGCGCCGGGATGATGAAGATGGCCACCGGTGAGGGTTCCCCCCTCCGGCAGGGTGCCGGAATAGGGTCCCGATTGGTTTTTGGTGGCTACAGAGGCTTGCGGCGGCGGAACTTCCGATCTATTCTCGTCTCTGGAAGTTTTAGGGTATATGGGTATATATGGGTGAAAGGAGTACGTCAGTTGAGCTTCGAGGGGCCCACGAGGCAGGGGGGTGCCCCCACCCTCATGGACACCTCCCTTCTTTCCTGACGTGCACTCCAAGCTTTTCCGGTAGCTTTCCTTCCAAAAATAACTTCTCCAGTTGATTTCATTCCGTTTCGACTCCGTTTGATATTCCTTTTCTTCGACACATTGAAATAGGCAAAAAACAGCAATTCTGGGGTGGGCCTCCGGTTAATAGGTTAGTCCCAAAAATAATATAAAAGTGGATAATAAAGCCCAATATTGTCCAAAACAGTAGATAACATAGCATGGAGCAATCAAAAATTATAGATACGTTGGAGACGTATCAAGCATCCCCAAGCTTAATTCTAGCTCGTCCTCGAGTGGGTAAATGATAAAAAAGATAATTTTTGATGTGGAATGCTAGTTGGCATAATTTCAATGTAATTCTTCTTAATTGTGGTATGAATATTCATATCCGAAAGATTCAAAATAAAAGTTCATATTGACATAAAAGTAATAATACTTCAAGCATACTAACTAAGCAATTATGTCCTCTCAAAATAACATGGCCAAAGAAAGTTCATCCCTACAAAATCATATAGTTTAGTCATGCTCCATTTTCGTCACACAAGAATGATCTCATCATGCACAACCCCGATGACAAGCCAAGCAATTGTTTCATACTTTAGTAATCTCAAACTTATAAACCTTTACGCAATACATTAGCGTGAGCCATGGACATAGCACTATGGGTGGAATAGAATATGATGATGGGGGTTATGTGGAGAAGACAAAAAGGAGAAAGTCTCACATCAGCGAGGCTAATCAATGGGCTATGGAGATGCCCATCGATTGATGTTAATGCGAGGAGTAGGGACTGCCATGCAACGGATGCACTAGAGCTATAAATGTATGAAAGCTCAACAAAAAAAACTAAGTGGGTGTGCATCCAACTTGGTTGCTCACGAAGACCTAGGGCACATGAGGAAGCCCATCATTGGAATATACAAGCCAAGTTCTATAATGAAAAATTCCCACTAGTATATGAAAATGACAAAACAAGAGACTCTCTATCATGAAGATTATGGTGCTACTTTGAAGCACAAGCATGGAAAAAAGGATAGTAGCATTGCCCCTTTATACACACACACACACACACACACACACACACACACACACACACACACACACACACATATCTGGGCTATTCTGTAACGCGTAACAGAATATTATTCTGTTACCCTTTTTGAACTGATGAATTCGAGCGGTTGTATTGATGATGTCATCTCGTCGAACTGATCATTTTTTATTAAAAGTGCAAATAAAAGGGCTCTCCCCGTTCCGCCGGCCACTCCAACTGTCGACAGAGCTGCTTGCGCCGATCCCTCCACCCGCCCGCCTTCTTCCCGGCAACCCAGGCCCCACCCTAGGCGCGGCGATGGGCGCCGGGGCACGGGCGACGGCGGCGGTGCTCGCGAGGGCGGACGCCGGCGGCGACATCGTCCACCAGGATGTCGACGCGCCCAAGATCCTCGGCTACTCGAACGACTTCATGCTCGTACGCCCCCTCCCCTCCCCCTCCTCCTCCTCCTTCTCCTCCTCCTCCCTACCTTTCCCAAGCGAGTGGAGCGGCCGGTCCGGTTCCAGTTTTCAAGCCCATGGCCGGGTGGCCGGCAGAGCTCTGTTCTGGCCGGGCGCGCTATCCCGGAGCCTCCCTATTCTGAACCCGTGGCCGGGTGTCCGGCGGAGCTCCGTTCTGGCCGGGTGCGCGACCCCGGAGCCTCCGGATTTCGAGCCCGTGGCCGGGTGGCCGGTGGAGCTCCGTTCTGGCCGTTCCTCACCCCAACGCTGCAGTCCACCCGATGCCACCGACCGTTCATCAGCTTAAAAGCCCAAATTTAACACCCGGCCCCTGTAGGTATTCTCCGTCTCTCCAGCCGCCAGACACGAAGAAGAAGTCCGCGACTCTGGCGGCAGTTGCCCACGGCCAATGAGAAGGAAGCCGAGGCAGTTCCAGGGACAAGAAGATGACATCAGCCCCCCGACGGCCTCCTGCAAGCACAACGAGGTTCATGCCGTCGTCTGTTGCAGTTCTCTATTTTGTGTTTTTTTCTGAAGATAAATGGAAGTGCAAATGTAGTCTGTTTTAGCAGCGATTCTGCATTACTGTCACTATGTCTGCCCTTGTGTCATTTGGACTTTAGTTCAGCGCATTATTCGGCTCAGACGTCACTCCGTTTAGATGTATGTATATGCGTGTTGGCGGAAGAAAACTTGCTAGAGGTGATCTCTACTTCATGGCAAATTTGTTGGCAACAAGTATGGTGATTCATGGAAAGTAAAATGGTTATTTTCTCTGATCTAAACATGTGATAAAAAACATGGCAATTTCTGAAACTTTTATTTGTACTAATCGTTTGTTCGTAGTTGAACGGTTTATCATA
Source organism: Aegilops umbellulata (assembly GCA_032464435.1). Classification (NCBI taxonomy): domain Eukaryota; kingdom Viridiplantae; phylum Streptophyta; class Magnoliopsida; order Poales; family Poaceae; genus Aegilops; species Aegilops umbellulata. The sequence goes on from CP136059.1 coordinate 508,629,869, forward strand.
CTGTGTTCGAACTTATATATATATTTTATTCATGGAAAGTAAAATGGTTATTTTCTCTGATCTAATTCAAACTGATCATTTCTTTTATTTTGAACTAATCATTTTTTTATTTCGAATGCTCATTGTTTTTACTTCAAACCCATTTTTTAATTTGAACCGGTCAATTCTTTTATTTCGCACTGATCGCTGTTTTAAATTCGTACCGATCGATGTTTTCATTTTTAATACAAACCATTTTTTTCCTTTCTTGCACAAACATCGAACCGTCGTGCACACTCTTTATGTAAGCTCAATAATTTTTAGACATATGAATAAACATTCCCCATTTGTCAACTTAGAACTTTTGTAAAAAGAACTCTGAACTTGTCATATCCTCGAGTTTGAACTGATGTTAATACTTTTTGCCAAATTGCTCCAGGTTTCTGTATGGTATGCACACCACCTTCATGAGCCAATGTACAAGTTCATATCACTTGAACTAATTGGAGAATAATATGCGAGCTTATAGCATTTGATCACTTGAACTTATAGCAATAGAAATAAGAAATATGTACGGCCTCCGACCTGTGGAAATTATAAGAAATTTGTAAATACTAGTACTGCAACCAACATTTATAAATACTAGTGAGGTTGTTTTGAACGGCCTCCTATCAAGACATGGACTTATAGAACTGAACCTTTTTTGGGATTACAATTTTAGATTTGATTTCTCGTCCAAACTAACAACACCATCAGGTCTGAATTTGCATGGTTTCACTAGTTGAACTGATGGATGTTTTCTTTTTGTTTTGTTCAAACTCGAGCATTTTTTGCAATGAAGGTATGTACTTCCTTTTGTTTGCAAATTGAATTTTTTTTCATGATTTTTGTAATAAATATTTGTACTTCTTTTTGTTTCGTTCAATGAAGAAAACAATGATCATTTGAACTAATTGGACAATAACATGTGAGCTTACAGTAATTTATCACTCGAACTTGTAGCAATAGATATAAGAAATTTGCACGGCCTCCGCACCATTGCATTGGTGTACTCCGACGCGAGGAACAAATCCTGCCATATTTGATACATACACACGCATCCTAGTTGACATTTGTTCTGTGGAATGTCGATGCCATTTATTGATTCCAAAAAAGATAGCAAGATGGCACATGTATTCAAGATGTACTTAAACCGAAACAATCCATATTTTCTGGAGAAATTGCAGAGCAGCACAACAAAGGTTACATGTTTTCTGTAGTTGAGAGGAACAAGTTCAGATTATCAACAGTACACCCACCATGCCAAGTTCTTAACTGAACATATGCATTTGTTTCAGAGATGGTGTTACATCCTGTGATATAAAAGAAAATTACAGCAAAACAAAAAACCTGCAACAGAAGCATTTAGCCAAACCATAAGATAATTGAACCATTGGATCTTGAGCTGATGTACTGCATGCACTTCTTTGTTTGTACGGGATGCACCTCTTTTTTTTGTGGCTCATATACTGAAGATCCTTCAATTCAGTTATCAACACACCGTAGCAGACATGCTTGCCACCTATCTTTTGGATGCACTCCCTTGTCATTTTCTATTGCTAATTAGAGCACTTCAGGAGCACCGACTCATGTGCGAATGTGTAGCTGGCTTCAGACTGGACAGTACTCTCGCAATACCTGTGCAATTGAGCAACAAGTTCGGAACAGGAGAAGCAACCAGGAAGCATTCGCACGAAGAGTACTGAATAAAAATTGGAATTGCACTGATCTAAAATTAATTTTAAACTGAGGGTGTCACTTTGGTGTGTGATCATTTCTTGTGAACATTCAATGAAACATGTTTGGTGTCACTTGATGCAAGAAGGTGGTGTCAATCAAACAATAGCTTTATTTGGCAACAAAGAAACATCAAGAAGGATATTTCATTTCTTGTAAGCAAATCAACAAAAACCTTATTTCACAACAAGTCAAGATGAAGTAGCATCACCAGTACATATAGGAGACTCGTAGGCGAACTCTTAATATACAAGCAAAATAGGACACTACCTTTGTTTCCGCACTTGTAAAAGCATCACCAATGCAACCAACAGCAGTACAGAATCAATCATTACACGAGTTCGATAATGCCACAACATGAAAAGAGAAATGGGGAAGGCCAGACCTCGTCGTTGTGTCATTGAACGGCCTCGGCTATCGGCCGTGAACGGACTGTGGCGCCGGCGGTGAACACCACATTGGAAGAATGCTCATGGGTGCGCCTGCCTCTACTCATGAGCGCCTGCATCAATGTGGGTTCAGCATTCTGAACTACTGCAACACTAGCCACCCACATCAAAATAACCTTTTGGTGCAAAACTATTGTACAATAAAAACACTCGGTTTTATTTTGCACACACACACATAGTACTGCCATATGTGTTTTTCACAAACTGATGACAGTTCACATACTAAACTGGCACACCTAGTTTGTGTTTCAGGAAATAAAATAGATGTCCTCGAGGTGAGTTTATGAGGGAGGGTCCAGAGCCTCAGTATGATCCGGACCACGGCTGGAGCTGCGAATGGTAGTGAAGCTCCACATCCTCCGTCATCGGTGAGCTTCGACCATTGATCACACGACGGAGGAAGCCATGTACTGATGAGAATTCACATATTGAACTGGCACAACTAGTTTGTGTTTCAGGAAATAAAATAGATGATAGTCCGTTATGATGATGATATTTCAGCATTTCTTCCCATGGCAGAAAATCACCTGAATTTAAAAAGGACTGGAAATCACAAAATAAAACGCACTCAAGTAGCAAAATTAGGAAGGGATCAGATAACACATTTTAATTTGAGCAACTTCTTAGTGGGATATCATGTAATAGTACATTTTCATCAACTCGATATTCATCGGTACTAGTATGGGTGGACAATAAGTTCAGATTTGTAGCAGCACACGCACGAAACTTACAGATTTTTTCACTGGACTTGCAGAACTTTGAAACTTGAACTTCACAAAACCGGCGACCCCTCCCTTGAGCTAGATGTATCCTACCCGCAACCACCACCTGGATCCAGGACGAGCTGACCACCCGGAGCTGCTCAGGCTACCCGGCGGGGGCCTGTTCTGTGGCGAGCATGGTGGCTTGTTGGCCTGAGCGGCCTACGCGCTCGATGGTGGTATACGGTAGGTGGAGCGCGGTGGAGGGACTGAAGGGAGCGGCCGGACAAGGAGAAGGATCGCGGACAGACAGGAGAAGGGTCGCGGACGGAGGGAGGCGGGTGGATGGACGCGACTAGCATCCGGTGGAGGGAGTTGCCGGTGCTGGGGGTGGTGGAGGGATCTGCATCACCGGTCATGGTGCGCGTCATTGGGAGGAACGACGAGGGGCGTCGCCGTGGAGTGGGGGTGCGGCGCGTCACCGGAGTAGGCGTCGCGCGTTGCCGGGAGGTGGGGAGGCGTATCGCCGGGACTTGGGGGAGGCGCGTGGCGAGGAGGTGGGGGAGGCGCGGCGCGTGGACGGGAAGTGGAAGGGGGCGGCGCGTCGGCGGGAGCTAGAAGGGGCGAGGGGTAACAAAATAATATTCTGTTACCGGTACCAGAATAGTCCAGCCCTATATATATATATATATATATATATATATATATATATATATATATATATATATATATATATATATATATATATAGACAAAAGCAAACCTATGCAACAATCTTGTGGAGGTGGCAATCATAGCCACACGTTGAGCTTGGGATCCGGTCCAAAACTTTGCCATCTTTGAATTACTCACATTTTAGATGAATGAAACTTATTTCCTCTTTTGGATGTTTTTGGACCACTCACGCATGTGCCTATGCACTAGGCCCAGCCCGTAGGCTGCCACCTCTGTGGCGCGGCAGACCTCGGCCCGAGAGAGAAGGTTCCGAGCCCACGAAAGGTTCCCACGGGGGCGGTGCCCAGCCGATAAAGGTTAGTATTTCTCAAAAAAAAGCCGATAAAGGTTAGTGCATCATTTTTTTCGCCTTCTTTTTTTCCCTCCTCATTGTTATCTCCTCGTAACCTCTCTCTCGTAACCTCTCTCTGGCTCTCTCTCTCTCTCTCTCTCTCTCTCTCTCTCTCTCTCTCTCTCTCTCTCTCTCTCTCTCTCTCCGTCTCCAGTTCAGATCCACACAATGACCACACCTCTTGATCCAGCCATGGCCTCCCCGTGCCGCTCACCACCACCGCGAACATGGAGCTCAGCCGTCCACCCTCTCTTCCTCCATCGTTCCTGCTACGCTGGTCTCCACCACTGCCTTCTCTAAGTTCACCTCCCGATTTCGCCGTGTCTCTCCATCAAGGCAGCTGCGTTACTTCCCTCTCCAACATGCCACCTTCCCCTCATCTCAGATCTCTCCGTCCGTGCTCATGGATAATGTGCAGGCGGCCTGTGCTGCTCCTGGGGCTGCCCTTCTCCTCGAGCTCGGTGTCGCCATGCTCTCCAACCCCATCTGCATGCGTCAGATCCGGCAAGGCGGCGGAAGAGCACCAGCATCACGCCCTCCCAACCATAGTAGGCCCAGCTCCTCCTCACGCGGGCGGCTGGCCTCCTCCATCAAGGTCGTCAAACTCCCTATCCTTTGCAGCGGCCTCAAGGTCGACACTACCACAGAATTGTAAGATTGGTACTGTGTATGATGGTGCTTTGAATGCTATTTTCTGTGATGAACTGAAGAATTTTTTGTGTGTAAGTTTGAATTACTTCTCGATTTGATGCTCCTACAGCGCCTCGCTTCAAAGTTCAAATTCCACACTTCGTCCTGATCCGGTTCAGCTATATACTATGGCTGCTTCTTGGGAGGTTGGGAGTGGGGTATCTCTAGTGGTTAGTTTGCTTCTTCAAGCTGCGTGTATGGGAGTTAGAAATTGATTCCTTTTTTTGTCAAAACTGATTTGGTCTATGGCTTTAGTGGAATGTACCAAACTGCTTGGTGCTTGAAAGCGCTTCCCACGGATGTTTTAGTAGCTTACCATGTAGTCCATGTTTGGCTGGTGGTGGTTTGATGTTACGCGGATGACCAGGATTAGCCGCTGCAGCCTATTAAGATTTGGTTTATCTTTGAGCTGGGGTTGCTTCTTTGTTTGTCTTTGAGGGATTGAGCTTTAGATGTATGCATTCTTTTGTGTTAGTCTGCTCATGTATGAGGTAGCACGTACACCAGATATATGTATGCAATACACTGGATTTCTTGTTCATCTTTAATGCATTGCGGCAGAGCACGCTTGTTTTGGCAGATTTAGACAGAACTTAGGGTTGCCTGATAATTTTATGATTGTTTGATTCTTCAGGAACATGTGTGTTTGATTTTTCAAGAACAACTAGATTGAACAGGTCGTGTTAGTGCACGTATATGAGGTCAACTGAGTGAGCCTAATAAAATTAGGTTGTGCATTATATACTCCCTTCATGCATTCCTCTTGCAGATTTGGTGTCCGTGTTTTTTTTGTTTCATTCTTTAGACAAGCGCTCGTGATCCAATTATTCAACATAAAATTGAATATAAATGCACAGACTATGTTAGTCCTACTTAATTATATTAACTCAACTGAATAAGCCTAACAAAATTAGACCATGCATTATACCTCCTCGATAACATCCGTACCTCGGATGTGGACTTGCGGCGTTTGATTACAGAGCATCTTCTCTTGTGGATAGTTCGGGCTCCATCCCGCGTAGACTGTGCACCGTTGCGTCAATAGTGCGCGGATGTTTGTACTTGAGCCCCTCTCTCTCTCTCTCCCTCCCCCCCACCCCCGTTAGCACTCTACGGGTGTGTTGTGTGATGTAATGCTTCATTATTACTTTTAAATACAAAAATGTTCAGGTGGGCGATCGCCCCCCGTTGAATGTTCAAAAAAAAGTTATAATATTGTATGACTATACTTACCTTATTGCGGAAATCCTCTTCAAAAATATTTTTAGCTTGCACTGATGCTCTTGGTTTTTTATAACCATTTACCTTTTGTAGATACCATGGGGTGAAGAGCATTGCTTTGATCATTCCAGTAGTGGAACGGAGAATATTTATTAGAAGTATGGAAAATTTCCAGTTTGTTCTTAGTCTTGTTCCTATTTTATCCAATAATGGCGTATGATCATTGATGAATTAATTGCACTGCATTTATTTGCAATTTGAGCAATTATGCGAGCAGATGGTTTGAAGATGAAACATGCCCATCGAGGGCTGGACTGCAATGCGTAGAGTTTCATGCTAGAATATTGTTCTGTGGTGTCTGAGTGTTAAATAATCGCAGAAACCATAACTGCATACTGCTCGTGTTGTTTTAGTTCATTTATGTCTATCAACAACTGAGTAGTTATGTTGATTTTACATTGCTATATGTAGGTTTCAACTATTGAACAAAAAGGTCAGAGACTTACAGTCGCCCTATATGTTCAACCATGCTCGTATTATGGTTACCAACTGTATTATGCAAATTACTGCATAATCAGTAGCACCACATTTCAAACTCTTTCAGTCAACATCCTTCCCAGCCATGCTGATACAATTAAGTTATAAAAAGTATCCTCCAACCAGAGGCAAATTTCTTTAAGATCTGGAGCGAATAAATCTTATTTATTCTATATGCATGTAATTCTTGTCAGCATGTACACCACCTCCAGACGGTGACGCCGAAGCTGGTTCCCTTGCGTGGCTCTGCACTAACTTCGAATCGTGGTGGTGTTCTGATGGTGGAGACTGGGGAATCGACCTAGGATGTTGGAATGCATTGGTGTTTGCTCTGTATCAGGGGAGGCGCTGGCCAAGGGAGGGAGGTGCGTTCACCGCCGTTCTCAAAAAAAAAAACGGTGCGTTCACCGCCGGCTGCGTTCGAGGAGGGTGGCACTGGGGAGATGCTTAGGGATTGGGTGGGCCCTTGTGAAGAAAAGGGAGGAAGAACAAGTTGGTCAAGTGAAAGAAAGTTGCTCACAATGGAGGTCAGATGCATAAAAGCAACTCCATCAATGGTATGATGGCAGAAGAAGATGGCACAAGAAGACGACCATGCAAGGAATCATTTGGTGTCAATGGCCTCAATTGTGTCATAAATCAGCAATGGTTTAGCTCATAAATATGCTATGGCACACACGCACCATCTATATGACTGTAGGTGGCAAAACAATGCATTTTAGGCACGACAAAACAATGTATTCATCGTCAGTTTACCATGTGTTTGTTTAGAGCTAGCCGTGCATTACTTTTGGCAAGCAGATCAAGACCATCAAACCTGGAGGCCTTACTACCATGCTCAAATTCAACTGGTCAATGCCCCCTTTATCTTTGCATGGCCAAGCCCACCGGACAAAATGCATGCATGTTTCCTCAATAAGCTATCAAAACATCAAAGCATGTCTGGTACAAGTGAAAGGGTGCTCTGAAATTTGCTTCAGTTCCTCTGAGCGCTCACCAGAGATCAAAACATTTTAGTTGTGGTCACGGACCGTCTGCCAGCCCAGCCCTGCCATTCTCCCCTCGGTCCACGCAACAGCACAGTCTCTAGACCATCCACATGTGATCAGTGGGGCTTTTGCCATGTCTTATGGTTGTTTGTTTATTTACATGAGCCAAGTTTGGTTGGGCATAAACTAAAAAGCAAATATGTCACTTGGTTTAAACTTCAAAGCTTCGCACTTAGTTATAATATTTCCCTTTTTGATTTTCTAAGTTTATTTTTTCATTGGCTTGTCTCATTCAACCTGTACATACTTTGTTTACTTGATAAAAATTGCAGTGGGTTTTTACCCTACTGTTTCAGGTCAAATAAAGTAAAATAAATGAATTAGAGGACATACTTGATGCTAGTCAGATATCACATCACGTGAATACTAAACTGGAACCGTGGAATTTTCTCAATTTTTGTATTATTTCTAATGCCAGCGAACTGCTAGGATTCTGGTTTGTACACAGGATTTATGCCTTGTGATGAGAACTTTGGTCCTTTGATTCTGCGTGGCTGGGGCATCTATTCCGAGTACTAAGAAGATTTCAAAGTAGAAATTAATGTACGAGTATGTTTTGTTTTCTGCCGATCATCGGTATGTGGCAAAGGTAATACGAATCCTATGTTTCTACTTGCTACATATTTGGATCAACAACAAAGGCTTGGGGCATTTGCAAGAAAAGTCATCGACAAGATGAAGCCGCCTTGGACGCAAGAAGTTAAAGAGGTTGCGGAAGGATCAACAAGGCTTGTCTAGTTGTGTTGGATGCAAGAGGGGTGGATAGAGTAAAAAAAATAGGAAAGTGTTGTAGAGTAAACCAGGCCGCAGGCTAAACCACGGCGATGCCAATTCAAAAAATATGAAAGTGCCGCGCTCACTATGCAACCCATCCCCACGTCATTCCATAGACGGGATACTTCCTCCATGCATAGTTCAAAAACCCGGACCTGTGATTAAACCAGTGATGCCGCCGGTTCAAGTGTTTACTGCTCAGACCGCCGGTTCCCCGGTTCATTTGTTGGTTTCTAAGCCATAAAAATATATAAAATGGGTCAAATATACTAAGTTTCTAGCCTTTGATGACTAAGTTGTATGGGCAAGTTGGTAGGGTGATGTCGGCAAGTTCAGTAGCGCCCAAGGATTCATCTCCAACAGCCGCAGTTATTTTTCCTATTTCCCACCGATGCTAGTGTGTGGTACGGGTTCAACCGGTTTTGTCCGGTCTCTTTGTACAACGGTCTAATTAGCTTATAAAATCGTCGAGGCCACCAGTCACGGTTTTTCCTGATCGGATCGGTGACCATGTCTAGTTTTTTTAGCTATGCCCCACGACAATGAGCAGTTCTTAAACAACGTGATAGGCACCGTCCATATGATCTCTACGCTCTTTTTTCATATATTATTTTTTCCAAAAACTTTAAAACAACAACCACCTCACATGCGGTGGTGCTTCATTATTCACAAACCTTTTATTGGCCAAACCTTTGTTTGTCATTGTCAAACCTTGCACATGAACCTTTTACCCCACCCCTCTTTATTTGACTGGCACCTTTTATCCCATCCCACTATGTATGGCTATCTCTTCTTCTCAATATATTGACACGAGAACTTTTACTTTTCATTGCCCGAACCTTGCACAATCGTATCAGTGCACTCTTTTTATCAAACCAGGCACCTCTTATCCCATGCCTCTCTATCTATCTATCTCTTCCTCTCATTATAATAAGACGGGGACCTTTATTTTTCATTGTCTGGACCTTCCATAATCGTATGTGTGCACTTTTTTTATTTGACCGGGCACCTTTTATCCCATCCATCTCTAGTTCTCTATATATCCCTCTCTTCCCCTCGTTATAATGACAAGGGAACCTTTATTTTCATGTTGCTCAAACCTTGAACAAATTGTATGTGTCCACTCATTTTGTTTGACTAGACACCTTTTATAGCATGAGCGTTATACCCCTCGAGGCACCATCCTTCATCAAAAAGGTTCATTTGACCATTTGCCGCTGCTACCCACAATCCATATACTGCCAACCTCGCTCTCTTTCCATGTCAATATCACATCTCTTTCTATCTCTATCTCTTTTCTTTTTGTGTGGGTGTGTGTTGGTCTAGAGATACAAATATATGTTAAGCTCACTACAAATATATGTTTATAGAGTTGGTATAAAAGGAAACAATAACTATGTGACAATGACGACAGATCCGATATCATTCGAAAAGAGTTCACAATGAACAAAAATAAAGTTTGGCTTCCCCAATACAAGATCCATAAGATGCGCACATGTTCTCTCGTAGACAAACGATTAGCGCATGAATCAAATACAAAGAGAGAGACATAGAGTGTGTGTGAGAGAGAGAGGTGCTCAAGAAAAATAAAGCATGTGTGTGTGACAGTGATACCAAGAGAGTGATAGAGACATGTGGTTGAGTTACTAAAGATTTCACGACCCAGAAGACGGGCATGTGTTCTCTCTTCGTCATAGTCTTATTAGCATATGAATCAAGGACACACACACACACAGAGGTGGTAGAGACAAATAAAGTGTGTGGGATAGAGTGGGTGAGTGAGAAAGAGGTTGTTGAGGTACTTATACTTAAGAGCCATTGATATTTATAGGCATGGAGGAAAAAACAATGAGTTCTTTTTGGTGCAAGAAACTATTGTGGATTCTATAGCCATTGTCGACATAACAATTATCGGGAAAGCACCACATGACCACGCTGAAGGTGCCGGTCATACTTGAAAAGAGTTCACGATGCACAAACATAAAGTTTTCCTAGCTCAATACGAGACCCGACGCACACATGTTCTCTCGTAGTCATACCAATTAACACATAATCAAATATATATATATATATATATATATATATATATATATATATATATATATATAGAGAGAGAGAGAGAGAGAGAGAGAGAGAGAGGTGATGGAGACAGATAGAGCACATGGTAGTCGAGACAAATAAAGTGAGTGGGAGAGAAAGGAAGAGAGAGAAATAAAGGGAGAGAGAGGTGGTTGAGACAAATAAAGCGTGTGAGAGGGAGTGGGAGATCGAGAGAGAGGTGGTTGAGGTACTTATACTTAAGAAGTGAAGAGTCACTGATATTGTTGGTGCGAGAGAAGGAATTGTTGACTCTATAGCAAATATGTACAGGACGCAATTATCGGGAAAGTGCCACGTGACCACGACGAAGATGTTGGTCATATTTGGAAAGAAGTTCCCGATGCACAAACATAAAGTTCGGCACACTCAATATGTGATCCACAAGATGCATACATGTTCTCTTGGAGTCATAGCGATTAGCGGATGAATCAAATACAGAGATGGAGACATGTGGCTCGAGTTTCAAAAATATTATACTTAAGTTCAATTGATATTGAAATGCATAGAGAAAACAATGGATGGGGTGTTTTCAGTGCAAGAGAAGAAATTGTTGATTCTATAGAAATTAGCTACGTAACAGAATTATCTAAAAAGGGCCACTTGAGTGTGACAAAGGCATTGGTCATATTCGGAAAGAGTTCGCGATGCACAAACATAAAGTTCACCTCTCGAAACAGGCTTTCGCCCCGCTTTATATATAAAGCAACAACCGAACAAAGTACATGGCATAATGATACAAGATGATGAGGTGGCCCTCTTACAAAGCCGATCCTAAGATACTCGGGACACGTAGAACATACACGACTACGCTACCAACAAGGGACACAGGAAGATCTGAACACACGAGCACACAATGACCTAGTACACCTGAAATCCACAACAACGCCCCCAAGAGGGAGAACGGCGCCGAGCGTCGCCGTTGCCGAGTCCATAGCGGACAAAGGTTTTCACCCGAAGCCCTGACACGGAGAGAAGAACCACAACGATGTCTTCAAGAAGAGCGCGACACCCAAGGGCATCACCGTTGTCGCCGTGGGGCTTTTGCTCGGCAACTCACGCGTGTCACAAAGAGGCCGCCAGGGAGAGCATGATGAGGTCAAATCCCCAGATCCGGATCAAGGCAGCCCTGTGCGAGAACAGAGCACACGGCAGAGCCACCCTATGCTACACCTCCCGTTGCCCCCAGAACCCAGAAGGAGAGCCACCACCACCGCGCTGGTGCACACCGAAGAGCGACCATGCGGACCACCATCTGGGGCCGCCACCCCGGCATCCCTGCTGCCAGACATCGTGCTCCGCTTACTTCCCCGCGCGCTCGACCACAGTAGGAGCCAAGAGATGTTCTCTACTCCTAGCTCGACATCAGTCTCCAAGTCTGGGTAGGCACCTCCACCGTAGGAAGCATCCACGCCTACATCCCATCCAATCCCGATGGACTAGGAGGGACACGACTCAGAGACTACCGACGGCCGTCGGTGAACAAGCCCCAAGACCTACCCTAGGCGAGTTCACACGGACGCCATGTCCATGGCCACAGGCGCCGATCCGCTCACCGAAGCCACGATATCACGGCCACCACCACCGACCACCTTACCCATGAGTGGAGGACAAGCCCCATCCGCGAGCAAATCCCATGCCACGACAGACCACTCCTACCCCAAGCACATGCTCTGACCCGCCCTGGGCCTCGAACTGGCCTGCCCGAGCATGAATCCTAGGTCTGAACCTCCCCCGTTCCGCGTGCGGCTGGCACCAACGGCACCCGCCCAGCCCCGCGTACCATCGGTCCAGATCTAGGAGAAGGAGGCCACCACCACCATCTTGCACCGTCTGCAGGACCCCCGAGCCGCGCCGTTGAAGCCCCCATAGGCCCGCACCGCCGCCCTGCCAAGCTGAGGGCTTGGAACCCTCCGACCAGGCAGAACACCACCTCCACCATCAGCTACAGTCGCGGGGGCGAGACCGCATCCTTCGGCCATAGCCACCTCGGCCCGCACCCCCTGCCGGCCAAGACCAGCCGTCGCGTGTAGATGTGCGCCTCCCCCACTGTCGGCCGGCCTACAGCAGGCAGCCGACCAGCACTGGTAGAAAAAAGCCCTCTAGTCCCGGTTCGCAACAGCCTTTAGCCCCGGCTGTGCAACCGGGACTAAAGGGTCGCGACTAAAGCCGCCCCCCCCTCTTTAGCCGCGGCTCTTCCGGACCGCGACAAAATGCTTTAGTCCCGGTTCTTGTGGCTGACCGGGACTAAAGGCCCGCCACGTGGTCGCCCGTGGTCCGTCGGGGCCGAGGACCTTTAGTCCCGGCTCTCGTGGCCAGCCGGGACTAAAGGCCTCCTCCGCAGGTTTAGGGTTTTAGCCCCCCTAAACCTGGTTTCTTTTTAATTTGTATTGTTTTATTTGTTTTATATTTTATTTTGTGTTTTATTTTATTTTTGATTAAGTTTCAGTACACATATTCTACGCTACTATATATATACATGCATATGAAATTTCAAACAAGAAGAATTCAAGAGGAATATATAATATATATATATATATATACAACTTTGAACAAGTTTCCATACACAATTACGATGGATGACCATATACAACTTCGAACAAGTTTCAATCTCGGGTATGCATATAAATTTCTACGTCCTCGGTATAGTGTTGTCCTTTAGGATCGATGACTTCCCTCATTAAAAATCCTGCTAATTCTTCTTGAATTGGTCGGAAGCGAGCTTCTGGACTAAGCCTCCTCCGCAAGTTATCCCTCGCGTTTCGCACGCTAGTTGATTCCTTCCGCTCAGTGGTTTCTCTCCGGATGTTCTCACAAACATAGTATCCACATAGATCGGTCGCCGGTGGCTGCTGATCCACATTAACTAACTTTCTGAAATCTAGCTCATGTTTGAATTCACCGACAATTTCTTCTGAAAACCGTCTCCAAACCCTACAGGGCAAAGAAAATCAAATGAATAAGGGAGTTATATTAGTTAGTTGATATTAGGAAATGAACGAAAGAGACCGATCGATATAGAGCTCAAATGATTGAAAATAATTACTTTTTCAGCATTTTTCTCATGTCGGCCCAATGCTTTGGATCCGAATCCTTAGAGTCGCTGATTATAACTGTGGAGGTGTGAAGTTCAATATTTAGCAGAATCCAGTGGAACCTGCGGACACGTTACATGCACAGTCATGCATAACTCATCGATTAGACATACCATGCATGGAGTAAACAAAAGAGAATGGGCACAAGAGAGAAAACACTCACCCAAAATGGTAAGGAAATAGAATATGACTTTTGAGTTGATGCTTTGTAAGAAACTTGTACAGGTCTTTCTCCACATCTTCAGGGTGATGTTGTAACACATGTCCATTGACGATATGTGGGTCAATGAACCCAACATCATGGATGTTTCTTATTTTGCATTCCCAAATCTTCATTCTGCATAATAGCGTACCAAACAATATAGTTAGGACAATATATATATATATATAGTGCAGGCAATAATGAAGAACGAGATGAGGTAGAAATAAATCACTTACAGAACGTAGCAACTCAGCATAGATTTGTCGAGGGCGCGCAGATTGAACAGCTGGAACAATTCACTCATATGAATTTCTACAGAGTACCGTTTGGTGTGATGCTGTTCTGTAACATCCGCATAAACATATTCTTTGTCGGTCCATGATATGAATTGCTTGTACCAACGTAGCAGATTTCGCATTTGTTGTGGTAGACTATTTTCCTGCTCAGGCTCGACGAGAGGCCCCTTCCGCACATATTGGAATGCTATCTCACCTACAGGCGCATCCTCAAGGTCTAAGCAGGCACGAAGAGTCAAACCCATCTCGGACGCTTGTTGCATGGCACCCGCTACAGTCAATCCAAGTGCTGCCGCAGCTGCTATGATCTCGGGGTCCTCTTCCGGACCGGCTTTCACTATGAGCGGGGGGATCGATTGTTTCTTCTGCATCCCGAGCTGGTCAACTTGTTTCCCGCTTTTTTTACGACTTTCTTCCTCCTTCAACATTTTTGCTTGCTTACGAAGTTCATGTCCATAGTCGTCAGGCATATTCAGCTCGGCTTGGGACGGTGTCGTCAAAAAATCCTTAGCCCACTTCTTTTGCTTCTCAGTGAATACTTGCTTGGGCTCAGGCTGTTTTTTGGCCTTCATATCCGCCTTCCATTTCTCATAATCAGCAGCCGCGGCCAATGTGAGGTCAGCATCACTAAGTTCCCCAGGCCTTGGGAGGAGAGGCTTCAGTGATGGCTCCGGTACCCTTGTGGTCTTATGTACATAAGGGTCCGGGTTAATAGTCCAGGAGCGGGTTTCCTTGCTGTCCGCCTGCTTCTGCTTCTTCGCCGGAGGTGGATTGGGGGGCGTCTGCTTACCCGCCGGAGGTGGATTGGGGGGTGTCGTACCCGCCAGAGGAGGATTGGGGGGCGTCGTACCCGCCGGATGTTGTGGATCGGGGGACGGCGTCGAATGGCGTGAAGGAGGTGTAGGTGAACCACCACGACCACCACCACCGCCACCACCGCCACCACCACCATCGGAGGGGGGTGGACTTGCTGGCCTTGGCGCCTCGCCTGGAAACACTATGTACTTCTTTTTCCATAGAATGTACTGGCGCTTGACATCTCCAAGTCTTCTCTCCCCTTCGGGTGTAGGTTTGTCAATCTCGAGGTCCTCAAACCCTTGGACTATGTCTTCCACCGTGACACGAGCATAGCCATATGCAATGGGGTTGTTGTGGTGGAGTGCTCCAGGTGTACAGGGTAAAGCACTGCCGCTAGCTACCTTCATGGAAATGTTCCCCACGGGATAATGCAGATCACAGTCTTTCATCTCCTTTACATCATCCACGGGGTAGTGAGGCTCCGGTGCACGAGTCTCGATCATCGGTGCACTAGCACAAGGCGGGGCATCCGTGGAAGCCACGCTGCTTCTCCGCTGCTGGCTTTCGCGATCCGCTTCATGATCTTCATGCGGCCCTGCAGCCGATTTTTCTTTCATTAGTACATGCACGGTCTGCTTCAACTCATGGAGTTCCGATGCAAACTTCGTCATAAGATCTGCATCCCGGTCCGTCTTTCTCTTACGGCTTCTGTAACCGTACGGGTCATTGTCCTGGGAAAACCCTACTTTCCACGAAACTTTGCCTTTGCCTCGTACACGTCCTCCGTGTTCATCATTCCCGAGGGCTAAAGTCAGTGCGTCTTTCTCTCTGTTGAACTTGATCAAGCCCGCTTGAGCTTGGGTCATTGCGTCAATAAGGGCTTGGGTCGGAGCAAAGTGTCGATGCCGGTGAACACACTCCCCTGTCTCCGGGTCTAGCGACCCCCCATGCCCGTACCACCAGCTTTTGGCCCTTGGGTCCCATCCCTCTGTACCTAGAGGGATTCCTCGCACCCTCAGGTCCTCCTCCATCTTCTGCCACCTAGGGTCCGCAATGCGGTATCCTCCTGGCCCCATAACATGATGGTACTTTTTCTTACCCGCATTATCCTTATTTTTTTTCGATATTTCCTTGAAATGGTCCGATTGCTTTTGCCTCACAAATTCTGGCCAATCATCTTTCAGTTTCTCATGTTGTCCATTGAAATCCGGAGTCTTGCCCTTGTTGACATAGTCACGGGTTAAATTTTTCTTGAAGTTCCGGAATGCATCGGCCATCTTCTGAAGAGCGAACTCTTTAACTAGCCTCCTCCTCTGACGTCCACCCGGAACCTCGTTACCGAATTCATCGACTTTGTTGTATTCCGGAGGTAGAATGAAATGTTCCATAAGCTTTCTCCAGCAATCCTTTTTCGTTCTCTTGTCGACAAAACTGAAACCAAGACGTGCCTTCTTTGGCTCATTCCATTCCTGGACGGTGATCGAGACGTTGTCTCTAACAACGACTCCGCATTGGTTGACAAACTTTGAGGTGTGCTGTAGGGGCTTGCCGGTTTCACTGACAGACTCAATGGCATATGTTTCTCCTGTTCTCATCGCCTTGGATTTGCCACGATGCTTTGTCGTACTCGATCCGGATCCGGAGGGCTAAAAAAAGAAAGAGAGTCGCGCGCGTTAATACATATGTATTCACATTTCAGTAAGTTTGTATCACGAGAGGCTCTCAATGTATATAAATACCTCGCCGGAGGTGGTTGTTGCTACTTGCAATTGGAGATTGTCGGTTGTTGACGGTTGACCTCCGTCGACAATGTCCGTTCCTTCACCTTCTTTATCATCGTCACCGGCAAGGTTCAGATAAGAAGAGACTACATCATCCTCTTGTTGCTCATCTTCTGAGCCCGGCACATAAGGAATCTCGTTGTTGATGATGCCCATTAAATAACGTTCAGCCTCCGGATCCCTAAGCGGCTCGGTTCTGTCGTCCGCCATATGTCACTCCTGCATGTAGTAAAAATTCTTTAAGTGTAAAGGAATTAAAAAATAAGATTAAGGGGACATAGAGGAGGAGGAATTAAAAAATAAGATTTTTTAAGTAAAAAATCTTTTTTTCTTCTTCTTCCTTTCTTCTTCCTCTTTCTTCTTCTTTCTTTCTTCTTCTTCCTTTTTCCTTTCTTCTTCTTTCCTTTCTTCTTTCTTTCTTCTTCTTCATTTTTCTTTTTTCTTTCTTTCTTCTTCTTTCTTTCTTCCTTTCTTCTTCCTCTTTCTTCTTCTTCCTTTCTTCTTCTTCCTTTTTCCTTTCTTCTTCTTTATTTCTTCTTCTTTCTTTCTTCTTCTTCCTTTTTCTTTTTCTTTTTTTTCTTCCTTTCTTCTTCCTCTTTCTTCTTCTTCCTTTCTTCTTCTTCCTTTTTCCTTTCTTCTTCTTTCTTTCTTCTTCTTTCTTTCTTCTTCTTCCTTTTTCTTTTTCTTTTTTTTCTTCCTTTTTCTTTCTTGTTTTTTCTTCTTCATTTTTCTTTCTTCTTTCTTTCTTCTTTCTTTTTTTCTTTGCTTTATTTTCCTTTATTTCTTTATTTCTTTATTTGCTTTATTTGCTTTATTTCTTTATTTCTTTGCTTTATTTTTCTTTTTCTTTGCTTTATTTTTCTTTATTTCTTTATTTCTTTATTTGCTTTATTTGCTTTATTTCTTTATTTCATTATTTCTTTTTCTTTGCTTCTTTTTCTTTTTCTTTGCTTTATTTTCTTTATTTCTTTATTTGCTTTATTTTTCTTTATTTTTCTTTTTCTTTGTTTTTCTTCTTCTTTTTCTTTTTCTTCTGTACGTGTCTTCGTTCCGCGGCGGCGACGCAGGGGGCCGGCAGGGGATGCAGGATGCAGCAGCAGGGGGATGCAGGGGAGGCGCCGGCGACGGCGAGGCGAGGCGAGGCGACGGCGACGGCGAGGCGAGGCGAGGCGACGGCGAGGCGAGGCGAGGCGACGGCGACGGCGAGGCGAGGCGAGGCGACGGCGACGGCGAGGCGGGGCGAGGCGACGGCGAGGCGAGGCGAGGCGAGGCGAAGCGAGGCGAGGCGTCGGCGACAGAGGGGGAAGGGAGGAGGAGGAGCTCACGGGGACGGCGCGGGGACGCGGGGACGGCGCGGCGACGCGGGGACGGCGCGGCGACGGCGAGGCGGGGCGACGGCGAGGGGCGGCGCTTCGGTGTCGATCGAGAGAGAATGAGGAGAGAACTGCTAATTGCCATATATATACCACGGACCTTTAGTCCCGGTTGGGGAGGCGGGCCGGGACTAAAGGGCACCCTTTAGTCCCGGTCCGCCTCCCCAACCGGGACTAAAGGGTCGGTTAGTCCCGGTTGGGGAGGCGGACCGGGACTAAAGGGTGCCCTTTAGTCCCGGCCCGCCTCCCCAACCGGGACTAAAGGTCCGAATTTGGCATATTTTTAGTTTTAAAATCAGGAAAATAAAACTAATTCATTTTAAAATCTTAAAAATACAATTATATATCAAAAAAATCAGGAAAATAAAACTAATTCATTTTAAAATCTTAAAAATACAATTATATATCAAAAAAATCAGAAATTTTAAACTAATTCATTTTAAAATCTTAAAAATACAATTATATATCAAAAAAATCAGAAAAATATAACTAATTCATTTTAAAATCTTAAAAATACAATTATATATCAAAAAAATCAGGAAAATAAAACTAATTCATTTTAAAATCTTAAAAATACAATTATATATCAAAAAAATCAGAAATTTTAAACTAATTCATTTTAAAATCTTAAAAATACAATTATATATAAAAAAATCAGAAAAATATAACTAATTCATTTTAAAATCTTAAAAATACAATTATATATCAAAAAAATCAGAAAAATATAACTAATTCATTTTAAAAACTTAAAAATACAATTATATATCAAAAAAATCAGAAAAATATAACTAATTCATTTTAAAAACTTAAAAATACAATTATATATCAAAAAAATCAGAAAAATATAACTAATTCATTTTAAAATCTTAAAAATACAATTATATATCAAAAAAATCAGAAAAATATAACTAATTCATTTTAAAATCTTAAAAATACAATTATATATCAAAAAAATCAGAAAAATATAACTAATTCATTTTAAAATCTTAAAAATACAATTATATATCAAAAAAATCAGAAAAATATAACTAATTCATTTTAAAATCTTAAAAATACAATTATATATCAAAAAAATCAGAAAAATATAACTAATTCATTTTAAAATCTTAAAAATACAATTATATATCAAAAAAATCTTAAAATCCCTTGAAGGTTTGACAAAAGGTTTGATACATCATTCAGTTCATCGACCAAATACAAAGTTTGGTACAATTATACATTATTACACATCAATTCTTCCCTTGGACGTCCCTGCTTGCTTACGATTGTGCCGTATCCATGGAGCATCCTCATCATTTAACTTAATGCTTGGGTCAGTGTTCACTTTGAAGGGCGGAATTTCACCAAACATATTATAATCTTCTGACATGTCTGTCTTGTCCTCCACTCCCACGATGTTTCTTTTCCCTGAAAGAACAATGTGGCGCTTTGGATCATCGCATGATGTACTGATCGTTTTCTTATCTTTCCGTTTCCTCGGTTTGCTACTCATGTCCTTCAAATAAAAAACCTGAGCGACATCTTTGGCAAGGACGAATGGTTCGTCAAGGTAACCAAGATTGTTGAAATCCACCATTGTCATTCCGTATTGCTCGTCCACCTTTACCCCACCTCCTGTTAACTTGAACCATTTGCACCGGAACAAAGGGACCTTAAAGGAGGGTCCATAGTCAAGTTCCCATATCTCCTCTATGTAACCATAATATGTGACCTTTTGCCCATTCTCGGTTACTGCATCAAAGCGGACACCACTGTTTTGGTTGGTGCTCTTTTTATCTTGGGCGATGGTGTAAAATGTATTCCCATTTATCTCGTACCCGTGAAAAGTCGTTATAGTCGAAGATGGTTTCTTGGCCAACATGTAGAGCTGATCTCCAACATCATTGTCATTCATGAAATGTTTTCGCAACCAACTGCCGAAAGTCTCCATGTGGGCCTTTCTAATCCAGGATTCAGGCTTCCCCGGGTTGTCCGAGCGTAAAATATTCTTGTATTGCTCGAAGTACGGAGCCACCAAGCTGGAATTTTGCAGGACTGTGTGGTGTGCTTCAGTCATAGAATGACCGTCCATACATATCGTGGTATCCCTTCCGATCTTGCCTTTTCCACTTAGTCTCCCCTCGTGCCGCGATTGAGGAATACCAATCGGTTTAAGGTCAGGAACATAGTCAATACAGAACTCAATTACCTCCTCATTTCCATAGCCCTTGACGATGCTTCCTTCTGGCCTAGCACGGTTACGAACATATTTCTTTAATACTCCCATGAACCTCTCAAAGGGGAACATATTGTGTAGAAATACAGGACCGAGAATGGAAATCTCTTCGACGAGGTGGACCAGGAGGTGCGTCATAATATCGAAGAAGGATGGTGGGAACACCAACTCGAAACTGACAAGGCATTGGACCACATCGTTCTGTAACCGTGGTAGATCTTCTGGATTGATTACCTTCTGAGAGATTGCATTGAGGAATGCACATAGCTTCACAATGGCTACTCGAACATTTTCCGGTAGGAGCCCCCTCAAAGCAATCGGAAGCAATTGCGTCATAATCACGTGGCAGTCGTGAGACTTCAGGTTTTGGAACTTTTTCTCCGGCATGTTTATTATTCCCTTTATATTCGACGAGAAGCCAGACGGGACCTTCATACTGCTCAGGCATTCAAAAAAATGACCTTCTCTTCTTTGGTAAGAGCGTAGCTGGCACGACCTTGAAACCATTCCGGATGCCGGTCATCTGGGTCTTTCAAAAGTTGCTGGTCCTGCCGTGCTTCCTTTGTATCATTTGTCTTCCCATACACGCCCAAGAAGCTTAGCAGGTTCACGCAAACATTCTTCGTAACATGCATCACGTCGATTGCAGAGCGGACCTCTAGGACTTTCCAATATTCTAGCTCCCAAAATATAGATTTCTTCTTCCACATGGGTGCGTGCCCGTCAACTCCCCGCGGAACTGATTGTCCGCCAGGACCCTTTCCAAAGATGACTTTCAAATCCTTGACCATATCAAATATCTCAGCACCAGTACGTTCCGCAGGCTTCGGCCGGTGATCTGCCTTCCCGTTGAAATGCTTGCCTTTCTTTCTTACGTTATGATTTCGGGGAAGAAATCGACGATGACCCAGGTACACGTTCTTCTTACAATTAACCAAACGTACACTTTCAGTCTCATGTAAGCAGTGCGTGCATGCATTGTATCCCTTATTTGTCTGTCCCGAAAGGTTACTGAGAGCAGGCCAATCGTTGATGGTTACAAAAAGCAACGCTCGTAGATCAAATTCCTCTCCTTTGTGCTCATCCCAGACACGTACACCAGGTTTCGCCCACAACTGTAAAAGTTCTTCAACTAATGGCCTTAGGTACACATCGATGTCGTTACCGGGTTGCTTAGGGCCTTGGATGAGAATTGGCATCATAATGAACTTCCGCTTCATGCACAACCAAGGAGGAAGGTTGTAGATGCATAGAGTCACGGGCCAGGTGCTATGGCTGGAGCTCTGCTCGCCAAAAGGATTAATGCCATCAGTATTTAGACCAAATCTTAAGTTCCTTGCGTCAGCTGCAAAATCTTTGAAAACTCTGTCGATCTTTCTCCATTGCGTTCCATCAGCGGTGTGTCTCGACTGCCCGTCGGACTTACGGTCCTCTTTGTGCCATCGCAACAACTTGGCATTCTTTTTGTTCATGAACAGACGTTTCAACCGTGGTATTATAGGAGCATACCACATCACCTTGGCGGGAACCCTCTTCCTGGGTTTCTCGCCCTCAACATCGTCACCAGGGTCATCGCCTCTGATCTTATAACGCAATGCAGTGCATACAGGGCATTCATTCAAATTCTCGTATTCACCGCGGTAGAGGATGCAGTCATTAATGCATGCATGTATCTTCTGAACCTCTAAACCTAGAGGGCAGACAACCTTCTTTGCTTCGTACGTACTGGCGGGCAACTCGTTATTCTTCGGCAACATATTCTTCAACATTTTCAGCAAATTTTCAAATGATGAGTCACCTACACCTTCCTGTGCCTTCCATTTTAGCAAATCCAGTGTGCAGCCCAGCTTTTTCAGACTATTATCGCATCCTGGATACAACGACTTTTTGTGATCCTCTAACATGCGATCCAAATTCTCCCTCTCCTTCTCAGTTTCGCAGCGTCTCCGTGCATCAGCAATGGTCCGACCAAGATCATCAGCGGGCTCATCATGTGCCTCTTCTTCACCTTCACCTAACCCTTCCCCACCTTCAGCATCATCCTCCATGAAAGTATCACCGAAATGATCACGATAGTTGTCGTCGATATCATCCCCTTCTTCATCGTCTTCCATTCTGACCCCTCTTTCTCCATGCTTGGTCCAACAATAATAGCTTGGCATGAAACCATGCATAAGCAGGTCCATGTGAACTCTTCTTGGCGAGGAGTAACCCTTATCATTCTTACAGACAGCACATGGACAGATAATAAAACCTTGCTGCCTGTTCGCATTTGCCACTACGAGGAAATCTTTCAAACCCGTAGTGAACTCGCCGGAGAGTCGGGAACCGTACATCCATTGCCGATTCATCTGCATTATTATTATATAAAGTATATAATTAACCATCATGCATTTGTTAAACTAAGTAGCTAGAAATAATACTAATTAAACAATGAAATACACACATGCGTATTTTATCAATGACACATGAAAGGTTCGAGTTGCTAACCGCGATCGCGAAGGAAAAATAAATGAGAAAGCTCAAGTGTGGCTTGTTTCAGGCTCTCGGGCATTTCATCAAACACCTTGTGTGCATAGGAGAAACCAAAAGCAAACCATCACCACCCCACCACCACCTTCTGAAAATTGTGAAGTGTGATGAGCTGAGTGAAGTGGAGTGAGCTGAGTACATATAGGGATGGGCCTTTAGTCGCGGTTGGCCAGGCCAACCGGGACTAAAGGCCTCCCGTCCGCCAGCTGGATGGGCCTTTAGTCCCGGTTGGCCTGGCCAACCGCGACTAAAGGCCTTCGGGGACCTTTAATCCCGGTTGGCCTGGCCAACCGGAACTAAAGACCCTCCCGTCCGCCAGCTATCGACCGAACGCGGTGGCCCAGGTAGTTGGTCGCGGGCCTTCTCCCGAACCGCGACTAAAGAGCCCTTTGGTCGCGGTTCGGTTCTGTTGGGGACTAATGGCGGCGTATGGAAGCCCCTTTTTCTACCAGTGCAGGGAGGCCCGCCAGAAGCACCTGACGCCCCCGGATCCAGATCTGGACGCCGGTTGCCGCCTCGGGACGCAGCCACCGTGCGTCGACCAGTCGCTCCATCGCTGCCGCACAGTACCAGCCACCACGCCACCGCTGCTGCGCCGCCGAGCCCCACGTCCGCCTGGTGCCTCTGCCAAGGATAGGTGTCTCGCACCCACCGCCACGTAGGGGAGAGGGGGAGAAGGTGCCCGGCTGCCAGCCACCGCGAAGGCTTTGCCTTGGGGGCTCCGGCCATCGGCGGCAGCGACGGAGGGAGGGTGGAAAGGGGAGCTGGGGCCGGAGCTAGGCCGCCGCCCGGGTCGCCCGGGTGGTGGGGGTGGGGGGAACGTATCGGTGCACCAACACTTGTGGTGCTACAGGTGCACCAGATGCCGTACAACATTTTGAAAAAACTGAAAAAATTGATCACATTGACATAACATCAATGTATGTTGTCATAAAATTTCGTACAAAATTTGAAATAATTTTTGAGATACAGAAATGACAAAATTTACATGAGTGTGATAATGGGCCCAATCTAAAACCCAACTTATGTTATGTACTATCAGTGTTGAATTTGATCCATCCCGTAAAGTTCACCTCGCTCAAAAAGATACGATTCTACAAGCCTCTCTCGCCTCCTCACGAGACCCGTGCCTCCCACAATGTCATCTCGCTTGCTTCAGGAGGATATGACAAGCGGCGTTGCGGGAACGCATGTTGTTGCCCGCCGTTTGCTATTGCTAGGACCTACACTGCCGTGCCTCTGTGAAACTGGGCAGACGGGTAGGACCAATGCTAAGCGGTCAGTCCGTGAGCATGTGTAGCAGGCTAGCAGCCTTTGACTTGTGACTACGCGAGGGATATGCTGCAAGCTTCAGTAGCCGTATCTCGTAAAACGATATGCGTAGAAGGAGCTAAATAGGACATTACTAACTAGTGGGTGTGCATGCATGCATCAATAGTCATCAGTCTCACTTGTATGCATGTAAGAGCCAACTGAATAGGGATATGAGCATTCACATGTCCAGGATCAGTTCTTACCATTTTTGTTCCATCATCACGCTCCAAACTCACAGTCTCCGTCATGCTAAGCGCATCATGGTTCGCTTCCGTCGCGTAATTCAGCAGGCTATCCTCCCAAATACAAATCGAGCATGTCTCATAGAACGCGGCTCTAAATCCAGAATAGCACAAATTCACAAGGAGTTGGAATACCATTCCTGCACTGGTAGTGGTATACCTCGTCGAACTCTACCTCATCTCCGCGTGGTCATCCATGATGCTCTGCCGTTGAGCGAACAGGCCGCATCCAAAAGTCAAGCGCGAGGCTTAGAGCAACTCCAACGCATCGATGCAAACTGCCACCACCTGTGTGTTTGTGTTCAAACGGATAAAAACACCAGCTCAGCGCGTCGACCCAAACCCAAAAATCGTGCGCTCGTTATCCGTTTGTACGCATTTGCGGCCCAAATTTGCACCCGGTTTGCATTGACGCGGACACAAGACTCGGTGTCCACCGCGACCCCGTCTGTCAGCCCCCCAACCACCACCAGCAGCCGTATTAAACGCGTCCACCTAACTCAGGCCCGCATGGCAGCGTGTGGCAACATTCGGGTCCTCGTCCTTTTTAATGCAAGCGTTCGGAGGGCCGGCCTCATTCGGCAAGGGCAAGGGCAAGCTCGACGCGGGCGCCGGTTTGTCCCGTGTGCCTCCTCCTTCACCACCACCCCCGTCAGCCTCGAAGATGCCGCCTGTGGGCAATGGTCACCGATACGGACCACCTATACATCCTGGTGCACCAAACGTGTTAGCACTGGCATTGCCGCCAACCGCTGCCGTGGCCGGATGTTAACATTCCCCAGGGCTGTCACCTTGACCTGCACTGCATCCTGGTGTCGGCGGTGCCATGGTCGGCGTGGGCGGACGCGGAGGAGGTGCGCAACTGCCTACGCCCCAGACTTGTCCTGCCAACTGGGAGGCCTGGCTCACCACGGAGCACGACGTGGCCCGCTGCGGCGGCGTGCAGCTCAACCCCGGGTTCGTGTCGCCGCTCCCGGAGGGGGCGCCGGAGGAGGAGGCGGCCTACCATGCCGCATTGGAGGTGGCACTCCGGCACGTCCTGGAGGAGAGCTAGCGCTAGAAGGATGCGTGTTGTATGGCTTGGAGGATGCCCTCACGCTTTCGGCAGCAAGGGACTGGGCCTACCCCCTGCCGCCGCCGCTGCCCGAGCCCGAGCACACGCTGACACTCATGCCCACGCCCGCGCTGCCCACGGAGGCGGAGTCGGAGATGTACGCGTGGACTGGCATCCTCCGCGAGTGGGTAAGCATGCCGGCCATCGCGCTGGGCGTGACACCGGAGCCAGAGGCAGCCTACCGGGAGCACTGGCGACAACTCCACCTGGCAGACAAGCGCGCCGATGGCGAGCGCTAGATGCAAGCCGAGCGTGATGTGAAGGAGCATCGTGCCCGCTGGGCACGAGAAGAGGAGGAAGAGCACCGGGAGCACGAGGAGGAGGGGGAGCGCGCCGCGCAGCAATGCCGCCGACGGAGCAGACGCAAGGGGAGCCGTTGCGGGCGGCATGGGAGACCGCATTCCTATGGGGTCTGCCGCCAGTCTTCGTCGGCCTCACAGGCGACGGCGCAAACGACGATGACGCCTAGGGCAGCGTGCTGGTGGTTGGGAAGCGTTTTTTATGTATTATTAATGTTTAGGTCGATTTTGACCAGCGGTTGACCGCTGTTACTGTTTAATTATGTTTAAATTCGGACGCATATTCTTGAAAATGAATTTTTAAATGGACGCGGAAAAATGCGTCGGCCACATTGAAAGGTGGCCGACACGACGGGCCTAAAAAGGCGAACAACCGACCAAACAGTCAAAATTCGCGTCCGGATCGGCGTGTTGGACTTGCGTCCTCATCGAGCTCATGGAGCAGTCCAGAACTCATTTCTAAAGAAAAAGCTTGCTGCTCGTGATAGTGTAACAGAAGGCTATATATAACAAAACAGCAGTAGCCTTTCAACATCAGTTACCTCACAGGAAGGGACGCGCAACACTTTGACTTTGACCAATTGTGAAAACGTAAATAGGAGCACCCATGTGATACAGCCTTTTGTGCATACCTTGTTGTATCTGCGCTCCTTTTGGTGGGGAAGAGATTGGGGACGGTTGGGCCTCGTTTTTTTCCATTCCATTGGCTTGGGCCCACACCAGTCTTTTGCAATGTGATGAGGTCTTAATAGTAATAAGCATTGTAGTAGTAGAAACAGAAGAATTAGATAATGGAGGAATGTTGTCGACAAAAAAACAGTGGAGTGTGTGTGTAGCTAGCAACCAAATGAGAAGAGCAGAGTGTTCAAAGAAAAGAAAAGAAGAAGAGGGGAATCTTCATGTGGCTTGAGGCTGCAGTAAAGTGCGAAATCCCGCGGTGTCCGAAGAGCATTCGAGCGAGCTGACCACACACGCGCGCGGAGAGGAGGCCCGCGGGTGCTGCTAGCGGACAAGCAACCATCCTTGATCAAGCTGGATCAAGCAGCTTCGTTTGACCGTTTGCCACAGCTTGCACTGCCTCTTCCCGCAGCCATTTCACTAGCCACCGGAGCACTCTCACTTAGCTAGGGAGTGATTGTTAGGTATGCCCAGGAACACACGCACACACGAGGAAGAAGAAAAGCATAGAGGTTTTTTCTCCTGGCACCGCACACAACTTCTGTCTCTTTCTTTATTTCTTATCGACACAAAGGGGGGCATTCATGCACATGCACGACCAGCCACACAACGGCTTGATTCGTTTACCACTCACCACTAGCTACTTAGCTAGTACATGCAGGCACATGTACTGGACTAACACAACTAACTCACATGCACATGCAGCCTACTCTCAAGAATCGACTCAAGTTTACGTGTATGCCTCAACTAACTCGACGCCCTTAGAACTAGTCTCCCGGCTTGCCAACGTACTGATCCTCACACTCTATTAGCTACCTGCATCAGCTAGTTTTCATCCCACTAACACACATGACTATTGACTAAGTGATCTAGGTAGCGTATGCAGACATGCAAACATCTCCTGGCTAGCCGGTCTGCACGCTCGCGCACCCGCCTTTGTGCTGCTCATCCAGCTGCTACGCCAAGTGGTCGAGCATGTAAACATTCACACCTAGCTCACTCTACCTTGTTGAACAATGTCAAAGAGATGCAGCTATATATAGGGCCAATTTGATTGTCTTCACTACAGACTCATTTTTTGTCTGCAATTAATGGCCCTTTCGGCTCTATAATGATGAGTTGACCACCAGTTAACACAGCTTGCAAGTCACAATGAATGGATGATTCATTGACAATTCAAGCTGAGTTGCAGCGTGCAACGTTTTCTCAGGCTTGCAATTGAAAACATGACAGTAACAGTCTCAGCAAGAACAGGTCCTAGCTTGTCAAAACGTGACCGGCCAAGCAGCAAGCGTAGTTATTGACAAGCGGTTTTGAAGGTGCCGAACCCTTTGCAGTCGCTGCAGCCAATGTATGTTCATACTTGCTAAAAAAAATCTTAAGATGGCTGGAACCTTTGAGCGTTAACTACACAACAAAACTTACAGCACATGCTTATCCAGAACGGTTCATGCTCAAAGACCAATGCTAGAAAGGGGCTGCACACAGTCTATGAATACTCCTGCCATTACAGGTCATAGGCTGCCACTTTGGTCTGCTGCTATGTAAAGGACCCCCACGTGGCTTCCTCTTTGGTAATAGAGATCATCAAAATTCAAGAAATAGGAACCTATCTACAAGAAAGTTCGGATCTCAATGCAAACAAAGGGTTCAGATAGGAACCACCTTAGCTAGTGTTGATAGCTTACTGCAGAAACAGCTATCTCAGCCGCAAGCCATGGTTCTGTGATTCGTGCACAAAGACACAGGGGGAAAAGGTGGAAGGATTTATGAGAGTTTCTGCGGTGGGTGTGCCAGTAAAAGTACTGTGCAAGTGGGGTCTAGGAGCCCGTGGTTCGTCTGACGCATGAGGCAGCAGTGGGGCTAAACCACTCATGTGAATGCCTCCTGCCTGATGGAACCGATAGACAAAACGGAATGGGTGTTGACTCCAATCATTTTTTGCATGCACTGAGATGCTCCACGAATTCACGTGGGCCATGGATCACGGTTATGCAGTGCAACCAGACGAGTCAGGTTGGAGTGATTTGTTGAGATTGTATTGGAGCCTTTGACCACCTCGCCCCCGTACTAGTATATAAGGAGGACACATGCTACGTGTTCAACAGTGAACGTACGAGGACTTCTCTAGAGTCTAGAAAATAGATTATATTACTATAGGAACTTCAAATGGAAAATACATTGACTAGGGAATTCAAGTTTTCTCTACGGATAGATCAGATAAATACTGGCAGATTTCAAAACACGGCGCAACAAATTTTCTTGCAACTATTTCTGAAGAGAATACAGGGAAATAAACGGTTGTGCACGCAGTTCCACGAGTCCAACTTGATATGATCACGAGAGGAATCTTTGCGTTTTCCCTTGAACAGCCTCGGTCGTCGAGCTGAGCCAGAAGAAAGTTACGAAAATAATTCTCTGAAAGGAACCTAAATATTATTTGAAAGGAAACGAAATCCCATGGTTGCGAGCCCATTGTTCGACCTACATTGGAACCGATCACTCAATAATACACACACACTGAACCTCCGAAACTACACTTGGTACCGAGTAGGGTATTAACGGAAGCTTTGATGATCAATCACGTTGGAATTGACCGCCAATGAACCCTCGTGGTATTTTTTAGGAACCGTCAAAACTACTTGTGGTACCGAGTACGGTATTAACGGAAGCTTTGATGATCAATCACGTTGGAATTGACCGCCAATGAACCCTCGTGGTATTTTTTAGGAACCGTCAAAACTACTTGTGGTACCGAGTAGGGTATTAACGGAAGCTTTGATGATCAATCACGTTAGAACTGACCGCCGATGAACCCTCGTGATATTTTTTAGGAACCGTCAAAACTACTTGCGGTACCGAGTAGGGCATTAACGGAAGCTCTGATGATCGATCACGTTGGAACTGACCGCCTATGAACCCTCATAGTATTTTTTTAGGAACTGTCAAAACTACTTGTGGTACCGAGTAGGGTATTCATGGAAGATCCGATGACCGCTCACATTGGAACTTACCACCTATGAGCCCTTGTGTTATTTTTTAGGAACTGTCGAAACTACTTGTGGTACCGAGTAGGGTATTCATGGAAGATCCGGTGACCGCTCACATTGGAACTTACCACCTATGAGCCCTTGTGTTATTTTTTAGGGACTGTTGAAACTACTTGTGGTACCGAGTAGGGTATTCATGGAAGATCTGGTGACCGCTCACATTGGAACTTACCACCTATGAGCCCTTGTGTTATTTTTTAGGAACTGTCGAAACTACTTGTGGTACCGAGTAGGTTATGCGTGTACCAACATGTTAAAATGTATTTTTTTGCAGGAAATTAAATTGTATTGTTTGATGATGCTTTTCATCATCATCATCATCATTATTATTATTATTATTATTATTATTATTATTATTATTATTATTTACATAGCTCACATAATTTATTTTGGATCTCTTATGAGTTTTAATGGCAGGTTATGCGTGTGCATAATTGGTCATGGAGCTTATATATGTATGCACTGCACTCATGCGTGCACGCGTATTGGTTGATGGACTAGTTCTACATGTGCAGCGCCAAGTATGCATGCATCGAGTGGTCTAAGTATGCACGCGTATTGGTTGATGGGCTAGGTATGTACCCTACAGCCAACGTGTACGTATATGTTTCCGAATACCCGCCCCTAGCCGTCTAGTTGAACGACGAATAAAATAACAATAATTCTCACGTGTTTCCGATGGGAAATAAACACCTCAGAAAATACTCAAACAGCCGCAGTTTTTCTAAAGAGATAATACATTCAAACAACAGATAAAACATACTCGAACAACCATCACGGCACGACCCAACTCATAACCATGCAAGCATGAAAAGACCGACTAAGCAGGTTCCGCAACTGGTCTATGTAGGTTCGGCAGAACAGTGCACCAGGATCCGTCACGCTAGACGGATAGAACCTATGCTACGGCTGAGTGGTGTCACGGGCGAACATAACAGGGGTGTAACGGGCCTTGTACACTATGGAACCTACCTACCTACATTAGCAGCACTCGGAACCAGCGATGGATGGGTTTGAAACGCAGCGCCCAAGCTTTTGTCAGCACGCGAGCATAAAGCGGCCAGTGTACCCAGTCTGCCATGAGCCTCCAATAATTCAACAACGGAGTGGGTGTGGAACTGGACCACACAGACGGTTCGAATCACGAGGCAGCCTGAACGGCTATATATATATATGTATGTATTTGGGCTTTTTTTTGGCCTTTCTCTTTTTTTTGGGACAATGCTTTATTGAATGGTGATCATCACACTTTTATTTATTTACAACTCAGTGATTACAACTCGATACTAGAACAAATTATGACTTCATATGAATGCCTCCGGCGGTGTACCGGGATGTGCAATGAATCAAGAGTGACATGTATGAAAGTATTATGAACGGTGGCTTTGCCACAAATACGATGTCAACTACATGATCATGCTAAGCAATATGACAATGATGAATGTGTCATGATAAGCGGAATGGTGGAAAGTTGCATGGCAATATATCCCGGAATCGCTATGGAAATGCCATAATAGGTAGGTATGGTGGCTGTTTTGAGGAAGATATAAGGAGGTTTATGTGTGAAAGGTTGTATCATATCACGGGGTTTGGATGCACCGGTGAAGTTTGCACCAACTCTCGAGGTGAGAAAGGGCAATGCACGGTACCGAAGAGGCTAGCAATGATGGAAGGGTGAGAGTGCGTATAATCCATGGACTCAATATTAGTCATAAAGAACTCACATACTTATTGCAAAAATCTACAAGCCATCAAAAACCAAAGTACTACGCGCATGCTCCTAGGGGGGTAGATTGGTAGAAAAAGACCATCGCTCGTCCCCGACCGCCACTCATAAGGAGGACAATCAATAAACACTTCATGCTCCGACTTCGTTACATGCTCCGCCAGTCATAAGGAGGACAATCAAATAACACCTCATGCTTCAAATTTGTTACATAACGTTTACCATACGTGCATGCTACGGGACTTGCAAAATTCAACACAAGTATTTTTCAAATTCACAACTACTCAACTAGCACGACTTTGATATTATTACCTCCATATCTCAAAACAATCATCAAGCATCAAACTTCTCTTAGTATTCAAAACACTTCATAAGAAAGTTTTTACTATTCTTGAATACCTAGCATATTAGGATTAAGCACTTTACCATGCTATTTAAGACTAAAAATAATATAAGTGAAGCATGAGAGTTCATCTATTTCTTCAAAATAAAACTACCACCATGCTCTAAAAGATATAAGTGAAGCACTAGAGCAAACAACAAACTACTCCGAAAGATATAAGTGAAGATCAATGAGTAGTCAAATAATTATGCAACCATGTGAAGACTCTCTAACATTTAAGAATTTCAGATCTTGGTATTTTATTTAAACAGCAAGCAAAACAAAAGAAAATAAAATGACGCTCCAAGCAAAACACATATCATGTGGTGAATAAAAATATAGCTCCAAGTAAAGTTACCGATGAACGAAGACGAAAGAGGGGATGCCTTCCGGGGCATCCCCAAGCTTAGACGCTTGTTTATCCTTGAATATTACCTTGGGGTGCCTTGGGCATCCCCAAGCTTAGGCTATTGCCACTCCTTATTTAGTCCATCGAATCTTTACCCAAAACTTGAAAACTTCACAACACAAAACTTAACAGAAAACTCGTGAGCTCCGTTAGCGAAAGAAAACAAAACACCACTTCATGGTACTGTAATTAACTCATTCTTTATTTATATTGGTGTTAAACCTACTGTATTCCAACTTCTTTATGGTTTATAAACTATTTTACTAGCCATAGATTCATCAAAATAAGCAAGCAACACAATGAAAACAGAATCTGTCAAAAACAGAACAGTCTGTAGTAATCTGTAACTAATGCAAACTTCCGGAACTCCAAAGATTCTAAAATAAATTGGTGGACTTGAGGAATTTATCTAGTAATCGTCTGCAAAAAGAATCAACTAAATAGCACTCTCCAGTAAAAAGGTTTAGCTAATCTCGTGAGTGCTAAAGTTTCTGTTTTTTACAGCATGATCATAAAGACTTCACCCAAGTCTTCCCAAAGGTTCTACTTGGCACAAACACTAACAAAAGCACAAAACCACATCTAAACAGAAGCTAGATGGATTATTTATTCCTAAACAGAAGCAAAAAACAAGGAATTAAAATAAAATTGGGTTGCCTCCCAACAAGCGCTATCGTTTAGCGCCCCTAGCTAGGCATGATTATTTCAATGATGCTCGCATAAAAGATAAGAATTGAAACATAAAGAGAGCATCATGAAGAATATCACTAGCACATTTAAGTCTAACCCACTTCCTATGCATAGGGATTTTATGAGCAAATAACTTATGGGAACAATAATCAACTAGCATAGGAAGGCAAAACAAACATAACTTCAAAAATTTAAGCACATAGAGAGGAAACTTGATATTATTGCAATTCCTACAAGCATATGTACCTCCCTCATAATAATTTTCAGTAGCATCATGAATGAATTCAACAATAGAACCATCACCTAAAGCATTCTTTTCATGATGCACAAGCATAGAATTTTTATTACTCTCCACATAAGCAAATCTATTCTCATCCGAAATAGTGGGAGTATCATAAGAGACTTGAATACTATAAATTGTTTCCACAATAAAAGAGTAATGTTCAAAAAAAGGGTAATCAAAATCATGACAAGTTTTATAAATATAATCATCATTACTTTTTATAGCATAAGTTTCATCACAATAATCATCATAAGTAGCAACTTTGTTCTCATCATAATCAATTGAAACCTCTTCCGAAATGTGGATACATCACTAAATAAAGTCATGACCTCTCCAAATCCACTTTCATAAATATTATAAGATTCAACATCCTCCAAAATAGTGGGATCATTACTTCCTTAAGTTGCCACTCTTCCAAACCCACTTTCATCAATATAATCATCATAGGTAGAAGGCATGCTATCATCATAACAACTTTGCATATCAAAACTTGGGAGGCAAAAAATATCATCATTAAACGTAGCATCCCTAAGCTTGGGACAAACATTAATTGCGGCAAATATATTCTCAAAAACATCATCTTCATCAAACATAGCTTCCCCAAGCTTGGGCCTTTTCATATCATAAGCATAATCACTTTCATCATTAATAGTATAGATAGCACCAATAGTATAGCAATTATCATATTCTTCCAAGCAAGTGCCAAAAAGATTTTCAAGATCATAAGAAGTATCATTATCTTCCCAATCATAATCATCACAACAAGCAATAGGCATAACTAGATCATCATCAAGTGCATCATCTTCCATATTTATTTTTGGTTCATTTTCATGAGGCACAACAATAATAGGAGCAACATTATTTTGGAGGATACCTTTTTACCTCTCTCCTTTTTCTTTTCTTCTTCTTCACCACATCATGTGTGGGTTCAATCCTCTTTTTGGAGCACCTTATTAATGAGATTGGTTGAATAGAAGGCTCCTCCTCGTTATCTGATTCATCATACACTACAGGAAACAGGAGATTTGCCGTCAGTAATGTTCTTTGCCGTCAGCATTTCGTCGGGCCAGACGGCAAAGACTAATTTTGCCTACAGTGGCTGACGGCAAAGAACAACTGACGGCAAATCCATACTTTGCCGTCTTTAGAAAAACCACATACGGCAAAGAATCTTTGCCGTATGTGAATTTTTTTGCAGACGGCAAAGAAAGCTCTTTGCCGTCTGTAAAAAAATCACAGACGACAAAGATTCTTTGCCGTATGTGGTTTTTTTACAGATGGCGAAAAGTCTTTGCCGTCTGTGATTTTTTTACAGACGGCAAAGAGCTCTTTGCCGTCTGTAAAAAAATCGCAGACGGCAAAGAGAAAGCACAGCACGCGGATCGATCCCACGGATCGATGACATGGCGTGATCTGCACCGCCCGCACCCGCCCGTGTCTCTCACCACACGCGCCCCACGCACCTATCCCATCAGTCTCTCTCTATCTTATCCCCAAGGCCCACCACGATCTCTCCCATGCCGGCCCCATCCTTGTCTCGATCCCCATCTTCTTTGCCACACACCCCATGCCCGGTCCAGGCCTCCTCATCGTCCACTCCTCGTCAACCGCCGCGGTCGATCCCTCCTCGCCGTCGCTTGAGCCGAGGATGGCGCGGGATCCTCCTCCTCCTCCCCTGCTTTTCAGCCCCCGCCGCTCGACCCCACCTCGTCGTCGCCTGAGCCAGAGGCCGCCGCTGGGTCCTCCTCCTCCTCCCCGCCCGTGACCCGGCGCCTCCTCCTCCTTCCCTGCTTGTCGACCGCCGCTGGTCGACCCCGCCTCGCCGGTGCGGGATCCTCCTCCCCGCCCGCGACCCCACGGCTCCTCCCCTGCTCGTCAACCGCCGCCGCTGGGTCCTCCTCCTCCTCCTCCCCGCCCGCGAACCAACGCCTCCTCCTCCATCCCTGCTCGTCGACCGCCGCTGGTCGACCCCGCCTCACCGGCGCGGGATCCTCCTCCCCGCCCGCTGTTGGAAATATGCCCTAGAGGCAATAATAAATAAGTTATTATTATATTTCCTTGTTCACGATAATCGTTTATTATCCATGCTATAATTGTATTGATAGGAAACTCAGATACATGTGTGGATACATAGACAACACCATGTCCCTAGTAAGCCTCTAGTTGACTAGCTCGTTGATCAATAGATGGTTACGGTTTCCTAACCATGGACATTGGATGTCGTTGATAACGGGATCACATCATTAGGAGAATCATGTGATGGACAAGACCCAATCCAAAGCCTAGCACAAAGATCGTGTAGTTCGTATGCTAAAGCTTTTCTAATGTCAAGTATCATTTCCTTAGACCATGAGATTGTGCAACTCCCGGATACCGTAGGTATGCTTTGGGTGTGCCAAACGTCACAACGTAACTGGGTGGCTATAAAGGTACACTATAGGTATCTCCGAAAGTGTCTGTTGGGTTGGCACGAATCGAGACTGAGATTTGTCACTCCGTGTGACGGAGAGGTATCTCTGGGCCCACTCGGTAGGACATCATCATAATGTGCACAATGTGATCAAGGAGTTGATCGCGGGATGATGTGTTACGGAACGAGTAAAGAGACTTGCCGGTAACGAGATTGAACAAGGTATCGCGATACCGACGATCGAATCTCGGGCAAGTACAATACCGCTAGACAAAGGGAATTGTATACGGGATTGATTGAATCCTTGACATCGTGGTTCATCCGATGAGATCATCGTGGAACATGTGGGAGCCAACATGGGTATCCAGATCCCGCTGTCGGTTATTGGCCGGAGAGTTGTCTCGGTCATGTCTGCATGGTTCCCGAACCCGTAGGGTCTACACACTTAAGGTTCGGTGACGCTAGAGTTGTTATGGGAAATAGTATGTGGTTACCGAAGGTTGTTCGGAGTCCCGGATGAGATCCCGGACATGACGAGGAGCTCCGGAATGGTCCGGAGGTGAAGATCGGTATATTGGACGAAGGGTATTGGAGTCCGGAATTGTTCTGGGGGTACCAGGTGATGACCAGCGTGTCCGAAAGGGGTTTCGGAGGCCCCGACAAGCGTTGGGGGGCCTTATGGGCCAAGGGGAGAGGGCACATCAGCCCACTAAGGGGCTGAGCGCCCCTCCCAACCCCATCTCACGTAACCAGAGAGGTGGGGGCGCCACCCCTAGGGCAGCCGCCCCTCCCGGCTTGGGGGGCAAGTTTCCTAGGGGGTGGGGGCGCCCAAACCCATCTAGGGTTTCCCCTGTGGCCGCCGCCCCTCCCCTAGGGAACCCTAGGGCGCCTCCCCCTCCTCCCTTACCCCTATATATAGTGAGGAAGAGAGAGGGCAGCCGCACCCTTCCCCTGGCGCAGCCCTCTCCCTCCTCCAACACCTCGTCTTCCTCCGTAGTGCTTGGCGAAGCCCTGCCGGAGAACCACGAGCTCCATCACCACCATGCCGTCGTGCTGTCGGTGTTTTTCCCTCAACTTCTCCTCTCCCCTTGCTGGATCAAGAAGGAGGAGACGTCCCCGGGCTGTACGTGTGTTGAACGCGGAGGTGCCGTCCGTTCGGCACTAGGATCATCGGTGATTTGGATCACGGCGAGTACGACTCCATCAACCCCGTTCACTTGAACGCTTCCGCTTAGCGATCTACAAGGGTATGTAGATGCACTGTTCTTCCCCTCGTTGCTAGTTTCTCCATAGATAGATCTTGGTGACACGTAGGAAAATTTTGAATTTCTGCTGCGTTCCCCTAGAGTGGCATCATGAGCTAGGTCTATTGCGTAGATTCTATGCACGAGTAGAACACAAAGTAGTTGTGGGCGTTGATTTTGTTCAATATGCTTACCGTTACTAGTCAATCTTGTTTCGACGGTATTGTGGGATGAAGCGGCCCGGACCAAACTTACACGTACTCTTACGTGAGACCGGTTCCTCCGGCTGACATGCACTAGTTGCATAAGGTGGCTGGTGGGTGTCTGTCTCTCCCACTTTAGTCGGAACGGATTCGATGAAAAGGGTCCTTATGAAGGGTAAATAGCAATTGGCATATCACGTTGTGGTTTTGCGTAGGTAAGAAACGTTCTTGCTAGAAACCCATAACAGCCACGTAAAACATGCAAACAACAATTAGAGGACGTCTAACTTGTTTTTGCAGGGTATGCTATGTGATGTGATATGGCCAAAGAATGTGATGAATGATATATGTGATGTATGAGATGATCATGTTCTTGTAATAGGAATCACGACTTGCATGTCGATGAGTATGACAACCGGCAGGAGCCATAAGAGTTGTCTTTAATTTATTTATGACCTGCGTGTCAACATAAACGTCATGTAATTACTTTACTTTATTGCTAACCGTTAGCCATAGTAGTAGAAGTAATAGTTGGCGAGACAACTTCATGAAGACACGATGATGGAGATCATGATGATGGAGATCATGGTGTCATGCCGGTGACGATGATGATCATGGAGCCCCGAAGATGGAGATCGAAAGGAGCAAAGTGATGATGGCCATATCATGTCACTATTTGATTGCATGTGATGTTTATCATGTTATTGCATCTTATTTGCTTAGAACAGCGGTAGTAAATAAGACGATCCCTCATTAAAATTTCAAGAAGTGTTCTCCCCTAACTGTGCACCGTTGCTAAAGTTCGTCGTTTCGAAGCACCACGTGATGATCGGGTGTGATAGATCCTTACGTTCACATACAACGGGTGTAAGACAGTTTTACACATGCAAAACACTTAGGGTTAACTTGACGAGCCTAGCATGTACAGACATGGCCTCGGAACACAGAGACCGAAAGGTCGAGCATGAGTCGTATGGTAGATACGATCAACATGATGATGTTCACCGATGATGACTAGTCCGTCTCACGTGATGATCGGACACGGCCTAGTTGACTCGGATCATGTAATCACTTAGATGACTAGAGGGATGTCTATCTGAGTGGGAGTTCATAAGATGAACTTAATTATCCTGAACATAGTCAAAAGATCTTTGCAAATTATGTCGTAGCTCGCGCTTCAGTTCTACTGTTTAGATATGTTCCTAGAGAAAATTTAGTTGAAAGTTGATAGTAGCAATTATGCGGACTAGGTCCGTAAACTGAGCATTGTCCTCATTGCTTCATAGAAAGCTTATGTCCTTAATGCACCGCTCAATGTGCTGAACCTCAAACGTCGTTTGTGGATGTTGCGAACATCGGACATACACGTTTAGATAACTACGTGATAGTTCAGTTAAACGGTTTAGAGTTGAGGCACCGAAGACGTTTTTTTGAAATGTCGCGGAACATGTGAGATGTTTCGAGGGCTGAAATTGGGATTTCAGGCTCGTGCCCACGTCAAGAGGTATAAGACCTCCGACGATTTTCTTAGCCTGCATACTAAGGGAGAAAAGCTCAATCGTTGAGCTTGTACTCAAATTGTCTGGGTACGACGATCACTTGAATCGAGTGGGAATTATCTTCCAGATGAGATAGTGATAGTTCTCCAAAGTCACTGCCACCAAGCCACTAGAGCTTCGTGATGAACTATAACATATCAGGGATAGACATGATGATCCTTGAGAAATTCGTGATGTTTGACACCGCAAAAGTAGAAATCAAGAAGGAGCATCAATTGTTGATGGTTAGTGAAACCACTAGTTTCAAGAAGGGCAAGGGCTGAACCCAAACCCGAGACTAAGTGCTTGTGTAATGAGGGGAACAGCTACTGGAGCAGAATTACCCTAGATACTTGGTAGATGAGAAGGCTGTCGATAGGAGTATATTGGATATACATTATGTTAATGTGTACTTTACTAGTACTCCTAGTAGCACCAGGGTATTAGATACCGGTTCCGTTGCTAAATGTTAGTAACTTGAAATAAAAGCTACGGAATAAACGGATACTACACTGGTAGAAAAAGAGGCTTCCGTCCAGCCCCATTAGTCGCGGAACTGTAGGAACCGCGACTAATGAAGCCTTTAGTCCCGGTTCGGCAGACGAACCGCGACCAAATGCCTGCGCCCAGGGCGCTCGGTGGCCAGCTGGTGCACGTGAAGGGCTTTAGTCGCGGTTGGCCAGGCCAACCGCGACTAAAGGTGCCCAAAGGCCTTTAGTCGCGGTTGGCCAGGCCAACCGCGACTAAAGCTCCTCCCCTATATATACCAGTTCAGCGCACTCACTTAGCCATTTGGTGCCACTTCTCTTCACAAGCTTCACAAGGGGGTGTAGGTTTGCTTTTGGTTCCTCTTATGCACACAAGGTGTTTGATGAAATGCCCCAAGAGCCACACTTGAGGTTCCTCATTCATTTTTTTCCTCCTCGATCGCGGTTAGCAACTTGAACCTTTCATGCATGTGTGTCATTGATTAAATATGCATGTGTGTTGTTCATTGTTTAATTTCTATTGTTTATAGCTAGTTAGTTTAACAAATGCATGATGGTTAATTATATATTTTATATTATAATAATGCAGATGAATCGGCAATGGATGTACGGTAACCGACTCTCCCGCGAGTTCACTACGGGTTTGAAAGATTTCCTCGTAGTGGCTAATGCGAACAAGCAGAAGGGTTTTGTTATCTGTCCATGTGTTGACTGTAAGAATCAGAAGGGTTACTCTTCCTCAAGAGAAGTTCACCTGCACCTGCTTCGGCACGGTTTCATGCCAAGCTATAATTGTTGGACCAAGCATGGAGAAAGAGGGGTTATAATGGAAGAAGATGAAGAAGGGGATGATTTCATCGATGAAAGCTATCTTGCTGATTTCGGTGATACTTTCATGGAGGATGCTGAAGGTGAAGGGGAAGGTGAAGGGGAAGGTGAAGGGGAAGGTGAAGGTGAAGAAGAGGCACGTGATGAGACTGTTGATGATCTTGGTCGGACCATTGCTGATGCACGGAGACGCTGCGAAACTGAAAAGGAGAGGGAGAATTTGGATCGCATGTTAGAGGATCACAGAAAGTCGTTGTACCCCGGATGCGATGATGGTCTGAAAAAGCTGGGCTGCCCACTGGATTTGCTGAAATGGAAGGCACAGGCAGGTGTAGCTGACTCGGCATTTGAAAACTTGCTGAAAATGTTGAAGAATATGTTTCCAAAGAATAACGAGTTGCCCGCCAGTACGTACGAAGCAAAGAAGGTTGTCTGCCCTCTAGGTTTAGAGGTTCTGAAGATACATGCATGCATCAACGACTGCATCCTCTACCGCGGTGAATACGAGAATTTGAATGAATGCCCGGTATGCACTGCATTGCGTTATAAGATCAGAGGCGATGACCCTGGTGATGATGTTGAGGGCGAGAAACCCAGGAAGAGGGTTCCCGCCAAGGTGATGTGGTATGCTCCTATAATACCACGGTTGAAACGTCTGTTCAGGAACAAAGAGCATGCCAAGTTGTTGCGATGGCACAAAGAGGACCGTAAGTTGGACGGGGAGTTGAGACACACCGCAGATGGAACGCAATGGAGAAAGATCGACAGAGAGTTCAAAGATTTTGCAGCTGACGCAAGGAACATAAGATTTGGTCTAAGTACAGATGGCATGAATCCTTTTGGCGAGCAGAGCTCCAGCCATAGCACCTGGCCCGTGACTCTATGCATCTACAACCTTCCTCCTTGGTTGTGCATGAAGCGGAAGTTCATTATGATGCCAGTGCTCATCCAAGGTCCTAAGCAACCCGACAACGACATCGATGTGTACCTAAGGCCATTAGTTGATGAACTTTTGCAGCTGTGGGGCCCTGGTGTCCGTGTGTGGGATGAGCACAAACAAGAGGAATTTGACCTACGAGCGTTGCTTTTCGTAACCATCAACGATTGGCCTGCTCTTAGTAACCTTTCGGGACTGTCAAATAAAGGATACAATGCATGCACGCACTGCTTACATGAGACTGAAAGTGTACATTTGCCAAATTGTAAGAAGAACGTGTACCTTGGGCATCGTCGATTTCTTCCGAAAATTCATCCAGTAAGAAAGAAAGGCAAGCATTACAACGGCAAGGCAGATCACCGGCCGAATCCTGCAGAACGCACTGGTGCTGAGGTATTTGATATGGTCAAGGATTTGAAAGTCATCTTTGGAAAGGGTCCTGGCGGACAATCAGTTCCGAAGGGAGCTGACGGGCACGCAGCCATGTGGAAGAAGAAATCTATATTCTGGGAGCTAGAATATTGGAAAGTCCTAGAAGTCCGCTCTGCAATCGACGTGATGCACGTTACGAAGAATATTTGCGTGAACCTCCTAAGCTTCTTGGGCGTGTATGGGAAGACAAATGATACAAAGGAAGCACGACAGGACCAGCAACGTTTGAAAGACCCTGATGACCGGCATCCGGAATGGTTTCAAGGTCGTGCCAGCTACGCTCTGACCAAAGAAGAGAAGGTCATCTTTTTTGAATGCCTGAGCAGTATGAAGGTCCCGTCTGGATTCTCGTCCAATATAAAGGGAATAATAAACATGGCGGAGAAAAAGTTCCAAAACCTGAAGTCTCACGACTGCCACGTGATTATGACGCAATTGCTTCCGATTGCTTTGAGGGGGCTCCTGCCGGAAAATGTTCGAGTAGCCATTGTGAAGCTATGTGCATTCCTCAATGCAATCTCTCAGAAGGTAATCAATCCAGAAGATCTACCACGGTTACAGAACGATGTGGTCCAATGTCTTGTCAGTTTCGAGTTGGTGTTCCCGCCATCCTTCTTCAATATTATGACGCACCTCCTGGTTCACCTAGTCGAAGAGATTTTCATTCTCGGTCCTGTATTTCTACACAATATGTTCCCCTTCGAGAGGTTCATGGGAGTATTAAAGAAATATGTTCGTAACCGTGCTAGGCCAGAAGGAAGCATCGCCAAGGGCTATGGAAATGAGGAGGTAATTGAGTTTTGTGTTGACTTTGTTCCTGACCTTAAGCCGATTGGCCTTCCTCGATCGCGGCACGAGGGGAGACTAAGTGGAAAAGGCACGATCAGAAGGAAATCAACGATATGTATGGACGGCCATTCTCTGACTGAAGCACACCACACTGTACTGACCAATTCCAGCTTGGTGGCTCCGTACTTTGAGAAACACAAGAATATTTTACGCTCGGACAACCCGGGGAAGCCTGAATCCTGGATTAGGAAGGCCCACATGGAGACTTTCGGCAGTTGGTTGAGAAAACATTTAATGAATGACAATGATGTTGTAGATCAGCTGTACATGTTGGCCAAGACACCATCTTCGACTATAACGACTTTCCAAGGGTACGAGATAAATGGGAATACATTTTACACGATCGCCCAAGATAAAAAGAGCACCAACCAAAACAGTGGTGTCCGCTTTGATGCAGCAACCGAGAATGGGCAAAAGGTCACATATTATGGTTACATAGAGGAGATATGGGAACTTGACTATGGACCCTCCTTTAAGGTCCCTTTGTTCCGGTGCAAATGGTTCAAGCTAACAGGAGGTGGGGTAAAGGTGGACCAGCAATACGGAATGACAATGGTGGATTTCAACAATCTTGGTTACCTTGACGAACCATTCGTCCTAGCGAAAGATGTCGCTCAGGTTTTCTATGTGAAGGACATGAGTAGCAAACCAAGGAAACGGAAAGATAAGAAAACGATCAGTACATCATGCGATGATCCAAAGCGCCACATTGTTCTTTCAGGGAAAAGAAACA
Source organism: Aegilops umbellulata (assembly GCA_032464435.1). Taxonomy (NCBI): domain Eukaryota; kingdom Viridiplantae; phylum Streptophyta; class Magnoliopsida; order Poales; family Poaceae; genus Aegilops; species Aegilops umbellulata. Next base: position 508,672,348 of record CP136059.1, read on the forward strand.
TCGTGGGAGTGGAGGACAAGACAGACATGTCAGAAGATTATAATATGTTTGCTGAAATTCCGCCCTTCAAAGTGAACACCGACCCAAGCATTAAGTTAAATGATGAGGATGCTCCATGGATACGGCACAATCGTAAGCAAGCACGGACACAAGGGAAGAATTGATGTGTAATAATTTATTGTACCAAACTTTATATTTGGTCGATGAACTGAATGATGTATCAAACCTTTTGTCAAACCTTCAAGGGATTAGTTTTATTTTTCTGATTTTTTTTGATATATAATTGTATTTTTAAGATTTTAAAATGAATTAGTTTTATTTTTCTGATTTTAAAAGGAAAAAGGAAGAAGAAGAAAGAAGGAAAAAGGAAAAAAACAGAAGAAAAAAGGAAAAACAGAAGCAAAAAACAAACAGAAGAAAAAAGGAAAAACAGAAGAAAAAACAAACAGAAGAAAAACATAAGAAAAAAACAAACAGAAGAAAAACAGAAGAAAAAAGGAAAAAGGAAGAAAGGAAGAAAAAAAAGAAGAAAAACAAGAAAAAGGAAGAAAAAAACAGAAGAAAAAAATAGAAGAAAAAAGGAAGAAAAAAACAGAAGAAAAACAAGAATTTAAAATGAATTAGTTTTATTTTCTGATTTTTTTGATATATAGTTGTATTTTTAAGATTTAATAACATAAATAAATAAGTAATTAGAAACTTTAATAGCAAAAATAATTATCATAAAGTAAAATAAATAAGTAATTAGAAACAAAATAAAATAAAATAAATAAGTTTTTTGTTGTAAGTAGAAACAAAACAAAATAAATAAAGCAAAAATGAAAACAAAAAACAGGCAAAAAATAAAAAATATGCCACCTACTGGGCCACCACGGCCTGAATACGACTAGAAACCCATTATTGGGCCAGGATTCAGGCCCGCAGGAAGGCCCAGTAGGCCCACAGGCTAATAGTAACAGAATAGGCCCGTAAGCCTGCATTTGAGAGGAGCTCGAAGTGGTGAGCGCAGCCGCGCTTATAAACCACTGTCGAAGCCTCTCGGCTAGCGAGGTGGGACTAAACATCCCACCGCACCGCGCCAGTGCCAGCACAGACCTTTAGTCGCGGTTGGTGTGGCGGACCGCGACTAAAGCTAGCCTTTAGTCGCGGTCTAGCCTTTAGTCGCGGTCCGCCACACCAACCGCGACTAAAGGCTCTTCCTGCGCGGGAACGAAGCGGCGCCAAAACCCTTTAGTCGCGGTTGGTGTGGCGGACCGCGACTAAAGACTAGCTTTAGTCGCGGTTGGTGTGGCGGACCGCGACTAAAGCCTGCGGTTGGTGTGGCGGACCGCGACTAAAGCTAGGCTTTAGTCGCGGTCCGCCACACCAACCGCGACTAAAGGTGCGTCTATAAATACTGCACTTGGCAGTTTTGCCACTTCCCATTCTCCTCTCTCTCGACGCCGAAGCGCTGCCCCGACGCCGATCGACGCCGACGCCGACGCCGAAGCCCTGCCCCGACGCCGAAGCCCTGCGCGCCGCCGCCCCCGAAGCCCTGCCCCGACGCCGAAGCCCTGCGCGCCGCCGCCCCCCGTCCCCAGTGAGCGCCGCCTCCGCCCGTGCCTGCCCTTGCCCGCCGCCCGTGCCCTGCGCCCTTGCCCGCCGCCCTGCCGCCCGCCGTCCGACGCCCTGCCGCCCGCCGCCCGCCGCGCCCGCCGCCCGCTGGCCCTGCCTGCCGTCCTCCGCGCGCCGCCCGCCGCCCTGCCGCCCGCCGTCCGACGCCCTGCCGCCCGCCGCCCGTCGCGCGCCCTGCCGTCCGCCTGCTGGCCGGCGCCGGCCGACCCTGCTTAAGGAAAAAGAAGAAGAAGAAAAAGAAAAAGGAAAAAGGAAGAAGAAGAAAGAAAAACAAATTAAACAGAAGAAAAAACAAAAGAAAACAAAAAAACAGAAGAAAAACAAAGGAAGAAGAAAGAAAAAGGAAGAAAGAAAAAAAACAAGAAAGAAAAAAAAAGAAGAAAAAAGAAAGGAAGAAGAAAAACAAAGGAAGAAGAAAAAAAGAAAGAAGAAAAAGGAAGAAGAAAAAAAGAAAAAACAAGAAAGAAAAAGGAAGAAAAAAAATGAAAACCAAATAAAAACTAAATAAAAACCAAATGAAAACCAAAAGAAAGAAGAAAGAAAAAGGAAGAAGAAAAAAAGAAGAAGAAAGGAAGAAGAAAGGAAGAAGAAGAAAGAAAGAAAAAAGAAAAAGGAAAGAAGAAGAAAGAAAGAATAGAAAGGAATAAGAAGAAAAGGAAGAAGAAGAAAGAAAGAAGAAAGAAAGAAGAAGAAAGAAGAAGAATGGGAAGAAGAAAGAAAGAAGAAGAAAGGGAAGAAGAAGAAAGAAAGAAGAAGAAAGGAAAAAGGAAGAAGAAGAAAGAAGAAAGAAGAAAGAAGAAAGAGGAAGAAGAAGAAAGAAGAAAGAAAGAAGAAAGAAAAAGGAAGAAGAAAAAACAAGAAAGAAAAAGGAAGAAAAAAAATGAAAACCAAATGAAAACCAAATGAAAACCAAAAGAAAGAAGAAAGAAAAAGGAAGAAGAAAAAAAGTAACTTAAAACTTGATAATTAACAAAAAACCGTAAAATTTGATAATTAACCAAATGGCGAGGGTTATACATGTGTGTTGTCCTCGCCTCCCTCTCCGTGACGCCGTCGTCTGCCGCCCCGTCTCGCGGTCTACCGCGACACCCTCTCCCACCCCTTCCTCGCCCCCTCCTTTTGCCACCGCCCTTTCGCCACCGCCACCGCCACCGCCCCCCTTCTTCACTTAATTAATTTGTTTTTACTACATGTTTTCAGGACTGACATAATGGCGGACGATAGAGCTGACCCGATTATGGACAACTATGATCCGTCGGTGAAGCACATATGTTCGGCATCATAAACGGCGATATTCAATATGTGCCGACCGGACAAGAAGAAGATGATGTCTCTTCTTATCTGAACCTTGACGGTGAAGATGAAGGGCGTCGTCAGCAAGATGATGCCTAACAAATGTCGATAAACGACGATCTTCAAATGGAAGTAGCAACCACCTCCGGCGCCGAGGTATATATATACATTGAGCCTCTGGTGATACAAACTAACTGATTTGAATAAATATGTGTGTACTAACGGGCGCGACTCTCTTTCTTATTTTAGCCCTCGGCCGGATCGTCGAAACAATCGAGTACGTCGTCAAAGCGTGGCGCAACCAAGACGATGAAACAAGGAGAAACATGCACCATCGAGGTTGTCGACAGTGCAACCGGCAGGCCGCTGGAGCCCCGCAAGAACGCCATCAAGTTTGTCAGCCAATGCGAAGCCGTTGTTAGAGACAACGTCTCGATACCGTCCAGGAGTGGAATGAGCCAAAGAAGGCACGAATTGCTGGTTTCACTTTTGTCGATAAGAGAACAAAAAAAGATTGCTTCAAGAAGCTTATGGAACATTTCGTTCTACCTCCGGAATACAACAAATTCGATGAGGAGGGTAACAAGATTGAGGAAAACAAGGAGAGGAGGAGGCTAGTCAAACAGTTCGCTCTTCGTAAGATGGCCGACGCATTCCGGAAATTCAAGCAAAATCTAGCCCATGACTTTGTCAAGCAGAACAAGACTCCGGATTTCAAAGGACAATATGAGAAACTGAAACATGATTGGCCATAATTTGTGAAGCAAAAGAAATCGGAGCAGTTCATTCAAATATCGAAAAAAAATAAGGAAAATGCGGCTAAGAAGGAGTACAATCATATTATGGGGCCAGGAGGGTATCGCCTTTGGCAGCCTAGGTTGGAGAAGATGGAGAACGAGCTGAGGGCGCGAGGAATCCGTCCAGGTACGGAGGGATGGGACCCAAGGGCCAAAAGCTGGTGGTACGGGCATGGGGGAACGCTGAACCCGGAGACAGGGGAGTGTGTTTACCAGGGCAAAATAATGAAACCCACCCAAGCCCTTATTGACGCAATGAGGGATGCTCAAGAGGGGAAGATCAAGTTCAACAGAGAGAACGACGCACTGACAAAAGCCCTCGGGAATCCTGAACACGGAGGACGTGTACGAGGCATGGGGCACATTCCGTGGAAAATAGGGTTCCCCCAGAACGATGACCCGTACGGTTACAGAAGCCGTAAGAGAAAGATGGATCGGGAAGCAGATGTTGTGGCGCGGTTTGCATCGGAAATGGATGTGATGAAGAAAACCGTGAGTGTACTAGTAGCCGAAAGAGATGCAGCTTGGGCGCAGCATGAAGATCATCCAGCGGATCTCGATAGCCAGCAGCGGAGAAGCAGCGTGGCTTCCACGGAGGCCCCACCGGCTGGTGCAGATGCACCGACGATCGAAATTACTGCACCGGAGCCTCTGGTGGTCGAAATTACTGCACCGGAGCCTCCTCGCTACCCGTGGACGATATAAAGGAGAGGAAAGAATGTCATCTGTATTATCCTATCGGGAACATGTCCATGAAGGTAGCCATCTGCAGTGCTTTACCATGTTTACCTGGAGCACTCCACCACAACAACCCCATTCAAGATGGCTATGCTCGTGTCACGGTGGAGGACATAGTCCAAGGGTTTGAGGACCTGGAGATTGACATTGCTACACCTGAAGGGGAGAAAAGACTTGGAGATGTCAAGCGCCATTTCATTCTATGGCAAAAGAAGTTTATCAAGTTTCCAGGCGAGGCGCCAAGGACAACAAGTCCACCCCCCTACGGTGGTGGTGGTGGCGGTGGCGGCGGCGGTGGTGGTGGTGGTGGTGGCGGTTCACCTACACCTCCGTCACGTCAGCCGACGCCTCCCAGTCCACAACGTCCGGCGGGTGATCAGACGCCGCCCCCCAGTCCTCGTCCGGCGGGTGATCAGACGCCGCCCCCCAATCCACCTCCGGCAAAGAAGCAGAAGCAGTCCTGGATTATTAACCCGGACCCTTATGTACCTAAGACCACAAAGGTACCGGAGCCATCACTGAAGCCTCTCCCCACAAGGCCTTGGGAACGTAGTGCCGAGGAAACTGCCGCGGCCGCGGCTGCTGATCTTGAGAAATGGAAGGCGGACTGCAAGAAGAAAAGAGAGCCCGAGCCCAAGCCAGTATTTTCTGATGAGCAAAAGAAGTGGGCTAAGTCATTTTTGAGCACACCGTCCCAAGCCGCGAAGAATCTGCCTGAGGACTATGCACGTGAACTTCGTAGGCAGGCACTCATGTTGAAGGAGAAGAAAGGGCGGGCGGATGACCCCGCTCCGGAACAAAGTAAACGAGTTGCCCAGCTCGGGGAACAAAGTAAACAATCGATTGCCCCGCTTATAGTGAAAGCCGCCGGTCCGGATGACCCCGATATCATAGCAGCTGCGGCAGCACTTGGATTGACTGCAACGAGTGCCAGAGAACAAGCGGCCAACTTAGGTATTACTCTTCGTGAACTGTTAGGCCTTGATGAGGCGCCAGTGAAGGAGGTAGTAATTACATATGTGAAGAATGGGCCTCTCGTCGAGCCTGCGCAGGAACAGGATCTACCTCCACAAATGAAAGGTCTGCTGAAATGGTACAAGGGTTACATAAAAAATAAAAACGCCAATGAATATATTTATGCGGAAGTTAGATATGAGCATCACTTCAAACATTACTATGTACAAATTCATCTGAGTGAATTGTTCCAGCTTTTCAATCTGCGCGAGCTCGACAAATCTATCATCAGTTGCTACGTTCTGTAAGTGATTTATTTCTACCCCATCTCGTTCATATTGCCTGCACTATATATATGTCCTAACTATATTGTTGTGTCCGCTATTATACATGCAGAATGAAGATTAAGGAATGCAGAGTAAGGAACATCCATGATGTTGGGTTCATTGACCCACACATCGTTAATGGATATGTGTTGCGGCATCACCCCGACGAAATGGAGGCAGACCTGTGGCAGTTTCTTACAAAGCAGGAACTCAAAAGTGATATTCTATTTCCTTACCATTTTGGGTGAGTGTTTCTGTCTTGAGCACATTCTCTTTTGTTTACTCCATGCATGGTATGTGGCCGGCTAATCGATGAGTTATGCATGACGTACTGTGCATGTATCGTGTCCGCAGGTTCCACTGGATTCTGCTAGTAATTAAAGTTGACACCTCAGAATGTCTCGTCCACGACTCTCTGAATATGGATCCAAAGCTTTGGGGCGACCTGAGAAAAATGATGCAGAAGTAATTATTTTCATTCATTTGCGCTCTATATCGATCGGCCTATTTCGTTCATTTCCTAATATGAAGTAACTAATAACTCTCTTGTTCATTTAATTTTCTTTGCCTCGTAGGGTTTGGAGACGGTTCGTAGATACAAAGGTCGGTGAATTCAAAAAAGATCTAGAATTCAAAAAGTCAAAGGCTAAGAATGCTGGGGATATTCAGCCAGCGGGGACCAATCTATGTGGATACTATGTCTGTGAGATGATCCGGAGATACACCTCTGAGCGGGTTCCGAGTGATACCAATGCTCAGAGGAATAACCTCCGGATGATGCTTAGTCCAGAAGCTCGCTTCCGACCACTTCAAGAGGAACTAGCTGGATGGTTCAGGAGGGAAGTCCTCCATCCTAAAGGAGAACACCATTACGAGGACGTAGAACTTTATATGCCTTAAATTATGTATGGAAACTTGTTCAAAATTGTATATGGTCATCCGATGATATTTAATATATACTGTATATTCCTCTTGAATTCTTTTTGGTTCTAATTTCAAATTTGTTTGAAATTGTACATTCATATGCATGTATGTAGTAGCGTAGAATATGTGAAACTCCTTCAAAATTAAAATAAAGCATAAAAGAAATAAAACAATACAAATTAAACAGAAAACAGGTTTAGGGGGGGGGGGCAGGTTTAGGGGGGGGGGCTAAAACCCTAAACCTGCGGCGGTCTTTAGTCGCGGTTGGCCAGAAGAACCGCGACTAAAAGTCCTCCGCCCCGACGGCCACCTGGCGCCCACGTGGACGGGCCTTTAGTCGCGGTTCTTAAGCAACCGCGACTAAAGGGTGGAGCCTTTAGTCCCGCCTGTTTGGTCGCGGTTGTGCAACCGCGACTAATGGCAGTTGCGAACCGCGACCAAAGGCCATTTTTCCACCAGTGCTAGCTAAAGGTGAGCTGACGATATGTGTTGGAAGTGTTTCCAAGGTTGATATGATCAAGCATCGCACGCTCCCTCTACCATCGAGATTGGTGTTAAACCTAAATAATTGTTATTTGGTGTTTGCGTTGAGCATAGACATGATTGGATTATGTCTATCGCAATACGGTTGTTCATTTAAAGAGAATGATAGTTACTCTGTTTATTTGAATAATACCTTTAATGGTCTTGCACCTAAAGGAATGGTTTATTGAATCTTGATCGTAGTGATACACATTTTCATGCCAAAAGGTATAAGATAATAATGATAGTACCACTTACTTGTGGCACTGCTATGTAAGTCATATTGGTATAAAACGCATGAAGAAACTCCATGCAGATGGATCGTTTGGACTCACTTGATTTTGAATCACTTGAGATATGCAAATCTTACCACATGGGAAAGATGACTGAAAAGCCTCGTTTTCAGTAAGATGGAACAAGATAGCAACTTGTTGGAAGTAACACATTTTGATGTGTGAGGCCCAATGAGTGCTGAGGCATACAGTGAATATCGTTATGTTCTTACTTCACAGATGATTTGAGTAGATACTGTATGTTTACTTGATGAAACACAAGTCTGAATTATTGAATGGTTCAAGTAATTTCAGAATGAAGTTGAAGATCGTCGTGACAAGAGGATAAAATGTCTATGATACGATCATAGAGACGAATATCTGAGTTATGAGTTTGGCACACAATTAAGACATTGTGGAAATTGTTTCATGATTAATACCGCCTGGAACACCATAGTGTGATGGTGTGTCCGAACATCATAGTTGCACCCTATGGGATATGGTGCGTACCATGATGTCTCTTATCGAATTACCACTATCGTTCATGGGTTAGGCATTAGAGACAACCGCACTCACTTAAATAGGGCACCACGTAATTCGTTGAGACGAAACCGTTTGAACTATGGTTTGGAGAAACCTGAGTTGTCGTTTCTTAAAAGTTTGGGGCTGCGACGCTTATGAGAAAAAGTTTCAGGTTGATAAGCTCGAACCCAAAGCGGATAAAATGCATCTTCATAGAACACCCAAAACAGTTGGGCAAACCTCCTAATTCAGATCCGAAAGCAATAGGGATTGTTTCTAGAATCGGATGCTTTCTCGAGGAAAAGTTTCTCTCGAAAGAATTTAGTGGGAGGAAGATAGAACTTGATAAGGTTGTTGAACCTTCACTTCAAGCAGAGAGTAGCGCAGCACAGGAAGTATGTTTCTGTGGCCCCTGCCTCAGTTGGAGAGAAAGCTAAAGATGATGATCATAGAGCTTCAGATCAAGTTACTGTTGAACCTCATAGGTTGACAAGGGTGTGTACAACTTCTAAGTGGTAACCCTGTCTTAAAAGGTCACGTTGTTGGACAACGATGAACCTGTGAGCTATGGAGAAGCGATGGTGGGCCCGGATTCCGATAAATGGCTCGAGGCCATAAAATCAGAGAGAGGATCCATGTATGAAAACAAAGTGTAGAGTTTGGCAGAACGTCTCGATGGTCGTAAGGCTGTTGAGTACAGATGGATTTTAAAAGGAAGACAGACAATGATGGTAAGTGTCACCATTGAGAAAGCTCGACTTGTCGTTAAGGTGTTTCCCGACAAGTTCAAGGAGTTGACTACGATGAGACTTTCTCACTCGTAGCGATGCTAAGAGTCTGTTGGAATTATATTAGCGGGTACTGCATTATTTATGAAATCTTGCAGATAGGATGTCAAAATATTGTTTCCTTGATGATTTTCTTGAGGAAAGGTTGTATGTGATACAACCAGAAGATTTTGTCGATCCTGAAAGATGCTAACAAGTATGCAAAGCTCCAGCAATCCTTCTAAGGACTGGAGTAAGCATCTCGGAGTCGGAATATACACTTTGATGGAGTAATCAAAGTTTATGGGTTTATACAAAGTTTGTTAGAAACTTGTATTTACAATAAAGTGAGTGGGAGCACTACGACATTTCTGATAAGTATATGTGGATGACATATTGTTGATCGGAAATGATGTAGAATTTCTGGAAAGCATATAGGGTTATTTGAATGGTGTTTTTCAATGGAAAACCTGGATTAAGCTACTTGAACATTAAGCATCAAGATCTATAAGAATAGATCGAAACGCTTAATGGTACTTTCAAATGAGCACATACCTTGACATGATCTTGAAGGTGTTCAAGATGGGTCAGCCAAAGAAGGAGTTCTTGCCTGAGTTGTAAGGTATGAAGTTAAGAGTTAAAGCTCGACCACGGCAGAAGAAAGAGGAAGGACGAAGGTCGTCCCCTATGCTTTTGTCATAGGCTCTATACTGTATGCCATGCTGAGTGCCGCACCTGATGTGTGCCTTGCCACATGTCTGGCAAGAGGGTACAAAGGTGATCTAGGAGTAGATCACCAGATAGCGGTCAAAATTATCCTTAGAGGAATAAGGATATGTTTCTCGGTTACGGAGGTGATAAAGAGTTCGACATAAAGGGTTACGTCGATGCAAGCTTAACACCTATCCGGATAGCTCTGAGTAGAGATACCGGATACGTATAATGGAGCAACAATTTAGAATAGCTCCAAGTAGAATAGTTATTTGAAATGGCTCCAAATATAGCGTAGAGATTTGCGAAGTACACACAGATCTGAATGTGACAGACCCGTAGACTACAACCTCTCTCACAAGCAACATGATCAAACCCAGAACTCATTGAGTGTTAATCACATAGTGATGTGAACTAGATTATGAACTCTAGTAAACTCTTTGGATGTTGGTCACATGGCGATGTGACCTGTGAATGTTAATCACATGGTGATGTGAACTAGATTATTGACTCTAGTGCAAGTGGGAGACTGTTGGAAATATTCCCTAGAGGCAATAATAAATAAGTTATTATTATATTTCCTTGTTCACGATAATCGTTTATTATCCATGCTATAATTGTATTGATAGGAAACTCAGATACATGTGTGGATACATAGACAACACCATGTCCCTAGTAAGCCTCTAGTTAACTAGCTCGTTGATCAATAGATGGTTACGGTTTCCTAACCATGGACATTGGATGTCGTTGATAACGGGATCACATCATTAGGAGAATCATGTGATGGACAAGACCCAATCCTAAGCCTAGCACAAAGATCGTGTAGTTCGTATGCTAAAGCTTTTCTAATGTCAAGTATCATTTCCTTAGACCATGAGATTGTGCAACTCCCGGATACCGTAGGAATGCTTTGGGTGTGCCAAACGTCACAACATAACTGGGTGGCTATAAAGGTACACTACAGGTATCTCCGAAAGTGTCTGTTGGGTTGGCACGAATCGAGACTGGGATTTGTCACTCCGTGTGACGGAGAGGTATCTCTGGGCCCACTCGGTAGGACATCATCATAATGTGCACAATGTGATCAAGGAGTTGATCGCGGGATGATGTGTTACGGAACGAGTAAAGAGACTTGCCGGTAACGAGATTGAACAAGGTATCGCGATACCGACGATCGAATCTCGGGCAAGTACAATACCGCTAGACAAAGGGAATTGTATACGGGATTGATTGAATCCTTGACATCGTGGTTCATCCGATGAGATCATCGTGGAACATGTGGGAGCCAACATGGGTATCCAGATCCCGCTGTCGGTTATTGGCCGGAGAGTTGTCTCGGTCATGTCTGCATGGTTCCCGAACCCGTAGGGTCTACACACTTAAGGTTCGGTGACGCTAGAGTTGTTATGGGAAATAGTGTGTGGTTACCGAAGGTTGTTCGGAGTCCCGGATGAGATCCCGGACATGACGAGGAGCTCCGGAATGGTCCGGAGGTGAAGATCGGTATATTGGACGAAGGGTATTGGAGTCCGGAATTGTTCTGGGGGTACCAGGTGATGACCAGCGTGTCCGAAAGGGGTTTCGGAGGCCCCGACAAGCGTTGGGGGGCCTTATGGGCCAAGGGGAGAGGGCACATCAGCCCACTAAGGGGCTGAGCGCCCCTCCCAACCCCATCTCACGTAACCAGAGAGGTGGGGGCGCCACCCCTAGGGCAGCCGCCCCTCCCGGCTTGGGGGGCAAGTTTCCTAGGGGGTGGGGGCGCCCAAACCCATCTAGGGTTTCCCCTGTGGCCGCCGCCCCTCCCCTAGGGAACCCTAGGGCGCCTCCCCCTCCTCCCTTACCCCTATATATAGTGAGGAAGAGAGAGGGCAGCCGCACCCTTCCCCTGGCGCAGCCCTCTCCCTCCTCCAACACCTCGTCTTCCTCCGTAGTGCTTGGCGAAGCCCTGCCGGAGAACCACGAGCTCCATCACCACCATGCCGTCGTGCTGTCGGTGTTTTTCCCTCAACTTCTCCTCTCCCCTTGCTGGATCAAGAAGGAGGAGACGTCCCCGGGCTGTACGTGTGTTGAACGCGGAGGTGCCGTCCGTTCGGCACTAGGATCATCGGTGATTTGGATCACGGCGAGTACGACTCCATCAACCCCGTTCACTTGAACGCTTCCGCTTAGCGATCTACAAGGGTATGTAGATGCACTGTTCTTCCCCTCGTTGCTAGTTTCTCCATAGATAGATCTTGGTGACACGTAGGAAAATTTTGAATTTCTGCTGCGTTCCCCTAGAGTGGCATCATGAGCTAGGTCTATTGCGTAGATTCTATGCACGAGTAGAACACAAAGTAGTTGTGGGCGTTGATTTTGTTCAATATGCTTACCGTTACTAGTCAATCTTGTTTCGACGGTATTGTGGGATGAAGCGGCCCGGACCAAACTTACACGTACTCTTACGTGAGACCGGTTCCTCCGGCTGACATGCACTAGTTGCATAAGGTGGCTGGTGGGTGTCTGTCTCTCCCACTTTAGTCGGAACGGATTCGATGAAAAGGGTCCTTATGAAGGGTAAATAGCAATTGGCATATCACGTTGTGGTTTTGCGTAGGTAAGAAACGTTCTTGCTAGAAACCCATAACAGCCACGTAAAACATGCAAACAACAATTAGAGGACGTCTAACTTGTTTTTGCAGGGTATGCTATGTGATGTGATATGGCCAAAGAATGTGATGAATGATATATGTGATGTATGAGATGATCATGTTCTTGTAATAGGAATCACGACTTGCATGTCGATGAGTATGACAACCGGCAGGAGCCATAAGAGTTGTCTTTAATTTATTTATGACCTGCGTGTCAACATAAACGTCATGTAATTACTTTACTTTATTGCTAACCGTTAGCCATAGTAGTAGAAGTAATAGTTGGCGAGACAACTTCATGAAGACACGATGATGGAGATCATGATGATGGAGATCATGGTGTCATGCCGGTGACGATGATGATCATGGAGCCCCGAAGATGGAGATCGAAAGGAGCAAAGTGATGATGGCCATATCATGTCACTATTTGATTGCATGTGATGTTTATCATGTTATTGCATCTTATTTGCTTAGAACAGCGGTAGTAAATAAGACGATCCCTCATTAAAATTTCAAGAAGTGTTCTCCCCTAACTGTGCACCGTTGCTAAAGTTCGTCGTTTCGAAGCACCACGTGATGATCGGGTGTGATAGATTTTCCCTACACCTTCGGCCATCTACAGCCCCTGCACCTGTACTGTTGTTTCATTTAAAAAAAAAATAAAAATATTAGCTTTGCCGTCTGGGTATATGAGGATGACGGAAATACATAGACTAGCTGACGGCAAAGTACTTGACGTCGTCCGTCAGCGCAACTGCTCCGTTAGTTGGCATATTTTTGCCGTCTGGCTAGTCCGTTGACGGCAAACCCTATTGACTGACGGCAAACTCTTTGCCGTCATCCCGACAAATAGCAGACGGCAAAGTATTCTTTGCCGACTTATCTTTGTCATCTAACTTTGCCGTCTGCTTCCTGACGGCAAAGTCTTTGCCGTCTGGAATTAGGTCTTTGCCGTCTGTGATCCACAGACGGCAAATTACCAGTTTCCTGTAGTGATAAGAAATAATAGAAGGATATTCGGAAGTCTCTTCCCTTTTGTTAGCATTCTCTTCATCTTCTATTTGTTTTCTTTTCTTTATGTAATTGGCAATATAAGGATTTTCAATACAATTTTCTCTAGATCAAAATCAAGAATTTTATCAAGATTAAATTTTGGAATACCCTCAGTTATACGTTTCATTTATTCATAACCCAAAAGAAGACTAAGCTCGTTATGATGCTCAAGGGTAATCAAATTATCACAATATTTAGACACGACTTGATCATGAAAAAAATAGCATTGGAGCATTAAATGACCATGTTCATTGCAAAGTTCACAAGGGCATGAAAAATATTGAATCTTTCAGTGCAATCATCAAGACTTTCTTGCAACAATTTAGTTTCTAAGTACTTATGCCTCTTGCAATATCTATCTTCCCTATTTGGTGTGTACTTGCAAACCCAATGTACTCCACAAAAATTAACATGTTTATAGGAGACATTTTCATCATAACTAGTGCAATCATCATTAGTACCATGGATATTCAAGGAGTTCATACTAACAACATTGCAATCATACTCATCATTCAAAGATTTAGTTCCAAACATTTTAATGCATTCTTCTTCTAACACTTTGGCACAATTTTCTTTTCCATCATACTCACGAAAGATATTAAAAAGATGAAGCGTACGAGACAAACTCAGTTCCATTTTTTGTAATTTTCTTTTATAGACTAAACTAGTGCTAAAACAAGAAACAAAAAGATTCGATTGCAAGATCTAAAGATATACCTTCAAGCACTCACATCCCCGGCAACAGCACCAGAAAAGAGCTTGATGTCTACTACGCAACCTTGTTCTTGTAGACGTTGTTGGGCCTCCAAGTGCAGAAGTTTGTAGGACAATAGAAAATTTCCCTCAAGTAGATGGACTAAGGTTTATCAATCCGTGGGAGGCGTAGGATGAAGATGGTCTCTCTCAAACAACCCTGCAACCAAATAACAAAGAGTCTCTTGTGTCCCCAACACACCCAATACAATGGTAAATTGTATTGGTGCACTAGTTCGGCGAAGAGATGGTGAGACAAGTGCAATATGGATGGTAGATATAGGTTTTTGTAATGTGAAAATATAAAAACAGCAAGGTAACTAATGATAAAAGTGAGCGTAAACGGTATTGCAATGCTAGGAAACAAGGCCTAGGGTTCATACTTTCACTAGTGCAAGTTCTCTCAACAATAATAACATAGTTGGATCATATAACTATCCCTCAACATGCAACGAAGAGTCACTCCAAAGTCACTAATAGCGGAGAACAAATGAAGAGATTATGGTAGGGTACGAAACCCCCTCAAAGTTATTCTTTCCAATCAATCCGTTGGGCTATTCCTATAAGTGTCACAAACAGCCCTAGAGATCATACTAGAATAACACCTTAAGACACAAATCAACCAAAACCCTAATGTCACCTAGATACTCCAATGTCACCTCAAGTATCCGTTGGTATGATTATACGATATGCATCACACAATCTCAGATTCATCTATTCAACCAACACATAGAACCTTAAAGAGTGCCCCAAAGTTTCTACCGGAGAATCACGACGAAAACGTGTGCCAACCCCTATGCATAAGTTCATGGGCGGAACCCACAAGTTGATCACCAAAACATACATCAAATGAATCACATGATATCCCATTGTCACCACAGATACGCACGGCAAGACATACATCAAGTGTTCTCAAATCATTAAAGACTCAATCCGATAAGATTACTTCAAAGGGAAAACTCAATCCATTACAAGAGAGTAGAGGGGGAGAAGAAACATAAGATCCAACTATAATAGCAAAGCTCGAGATTCATCAAGATCGTGCCAAATCAAGAACACAAGAGAGAGAGAGAGATCAAACACATAGCTACTGGTACATACCCTCAGCTCCGAGGGTGAACTACTCCCTCATCGTCATGGAGAGCGTCGGGATGATGAAGATGGCCACCGGTGAGGGTTCCACCCTCCGGCAGGGTGCCGAAACAGGGTCTCGATTGGTTTTTGGTGGCTACAGAGGCTTGCGGCGGCGGAACTCCCGATCTATTCTCGTCTCTGGAAGTTTTAGGGTATATGGGTATATATGAGTGAAAGGATTACGTCGGTGGAGCTTCAGGGGGCCCATGAGGCAGGGGGTGCGCCCTAGGGGGGTGCCCCACACCCTCGTGGACACCTCCCTTCTTTCCTGACGTGCACTCCAAGTTTTTCCGGTAGCTTTCCTTCAAAAATAACTTCTCCAGTTGATTTCATTCCGTTTCGACTCCGTTTGATATTCCTTTTCTTCGTAACACCGAAATAGGCAAGAAACAACAATTCTGGGCTAGGCCGCCAGTTAATAGGTTAGTCCCAAAAATAATATAAAAGTGGATAATAAAGCGCAATATTGTCCAAAACTGTAGATAACATAGCATGGAGCAATCAAAAATTATAGATACGTTGGAGACGTATCAGGGCCGTTTCCGCTGACCGGACTTTGAGTCGCTAAACCCGGCATTAACTGTCGTATCTTCGGCATTTTCACCATATTTGCGGCGCTTGTGTTTGTTGCGTCGTGGTTTGCCGTTGCTATCCCTGGCCTCTGATGAGCTAGGTTTGCTTGTTGTGTTGTTACTACGAGCCAACCAGCTATCTTCGCCCACACAAAAGTGGGTCATAAGTGTTGTGAGGGCTGCCATGGATTTTCGCTTCTCTTGATCGAGGTGCCGGGCGAGCCACTCGTCACGAATGGTATGCTTAAATGCCGCTAAGGCCTCTGCATCCGGACAGTCAACAATTTGGTTCTTCTTAGTTAGGAACCGGGTCCAGAATTTCCTGGCCGATTTCCCTGGCTGCTGAGTTATGTGGCTCAAGTCAACAGCATCTAGTGGTCGCACATAAGTGCCCTGAAAGTTGTCAAGGAATGTGATACCTCTTGAGCACTGTGTTGGATTTCCTTGAAGAGGAAAGGGTGATTCAGCAAAGTCGCGCAAGTATTTCCCTCAGTTTTTGAGAACCAAGGTATCAATCCAGTTGGAGGCTACGCGCGAGTCCCTCGTACCTACACAAAACAAATAACTCCTCGCAACCAACACGATAAGGGGTTATCAATCCCTTCACGGTCACTTACGAGAGCGAGATCTGATAGATATGATAAGATAATATTTTTGATATTTTTTTATGATAAAGATGCAAAGTAAAATAAAAGGCAATAAAAATAGCTAAGTATTGGAAGATTAATATGATGAAGATAGACCCGGGGGCCATAGGTTTCACTAGTGGCTTCTCTCAAGAGCATAAGTATTTTACGGTGGGTGAACGAATTACTGTTGAGCAATTGACAGAATTGAGCATAGTTATGAGAATATCTAGGTATGATCATGTATATACGCATCACGTCCGAGACAAGTAGACCGGCTCCTGCCTGCATCTACTACTATTACTCCACTCATCGAGCGCTATCCAGCATGCATCTAGAGTATTAAGTTAATGAAAACAGAGTAACGCCTTAAGCAAGATGACATGATGTAGAGGGATAAATTCATGCAATATGATAAAAACCCCATCTTGTTATCCTCGATGGCAACAATACAATACGTGCCTTGTTGCCCCTACTGTCACTGGGAAAGGACACCGCAAGATTGAACCCAAAGCTAAGCACTTCTCCCATTGCAAGAAAGATCAATCTAGTAGACCAAACCAAACTGATAATTCGAAGAGTTGCAAAGATAACCAATCATACATAAAAGAATTCAGAGAAGATTCAAACATTGTTCATAGATAATCTTGATCATAAACCCACAATTCATCGGTCTCAAAAAACACACCGCAAAAAGAAGATTACATCGAATAGATCTCCACGAGAGAGGGGGAGAACATTGTATTGAGATCCAAAAAGAGAGAAGAAGCCATCTAGCTACTAACTATGGACCCGAAGGTCTGAAATAAACTACTCACACTTCATCGGAGAGGCTATGGTGTTGATGTAGAAGCCCTCCGTGATGGATGCCCCCTCCGGCCGAGCTCCCGAACAGGCCCCAAGATGGGATCTCGTGCGTACAGAAGGTCGCGGCGGTGGAATTAGGTTTTTGGCTCCATATCTGATCGTTTGGGGGTACGTAGGTATATATAGGAGGAAGGAGTACGTCGATGGAGCAACAGGGGGCCCACGAGGGTGGAGGGCGCGCCCCCTACCTCATGGCCTCCTCCTTTGTTTCTTGACGTAGGGTCCAAGTCTCTTGGATCATAATCTTCCTAAAAATCACGTTCCCGAAGGTTTCATTCCGTTTGTACTCCGTTTGATATTCCTTTTCTGTGGAACTCTGAAATAGGCAAAAAACAACAATTCTGGGCAGGGCCTCCGGTTAATAGGTTAGTCCCAAAAATAATACAAAAGTGGATAATAAAGCCCAATAATGTCCAAAACAGTAGATAATATAGCATGGAGCAATCAAAAATTATAGATACGTTGGAGACGTATCAGAATGCATCTTCCAAATTCTCCCAACTGCCAATGGAGTTTGCTGGCAGGCTATTCAGCCAATGTCGAGCTGGTCCTTTGAGTTTTAGTGGGAGGTACTTGATGGCATGTAGATCGTCATCGCGGGCCATGTGGATGTGGATGAGGAAATCCTCGATCCATACCGCGGGGTCTGTTGTGCCATCGTATGACTCAATGTTCACGGGTTTGAATCCTTCTAGGAATTCATGATCCATTACTTCATCGGTGAAGTATAGGGGGTGTGAGGCGCCTCTGTGCCGGGCTATGTCACGACGCAGTTCATACGAGTCTTGTCTGCTTTATTCGGCCCGGCCGGATTTGCTTTTGGTGTATCCGGCGTGACAATCATCGTCACACGTTGGGGCGCGACCCCGTGATCCGTAGATCGATCTTGTATGTCCTGCTTTGCTTTCCAATACATCTCGCAGGTCCAGCGTGTTGCTCTGGGCCTTGGTGTTTTTGTTTGTCCGGCGACGGGGTGCGGGCTGGACTTCGGGCTGATATGCCCCTCTGTCTCGGCCACGAGGTGGCCGATCAGCCGCATCATACACTGGTAATGTAGGTTTTAATGCTTCCTCCTCGAGTTGGGGTAGCAACCTGCGCTTTGGGTAACTCTTGGTTGGGCGTTCGAGTTCGTATTCCTCGGCCGCCAGGACTTCAGTCCATCTATCCGCTAGCAGATCTTGATCAACTCGAAGCTGTTGTTGCTTTTTCTTCAGGCTGTTTGCTGTGGCTATAAGCCGGCGCTTGAAGCGCTCCTACTCGACGGGATCCTCAGGCACGATAAATTCTTCGTCGCCGAGGCTCGCCTCGTCTTCGGAGAGAGGCATGTAATTGTCATCCTCTGATTCTCCATCTGTTGCCTGTTCCGGAGGGCTAGCTTGTTCATCCTCCCGCTTGAGGTCTGGCTGGAGGGGGTTGTCATCGTCTTCGGCACTATCTGGAGCGTTATCGCTGCTTTTGCTATGGCGGGACTTAGAGCGGCGCCGCTGACTTCGGAGCTTGGATTCCTTCTTAGAGGGATTATCCTCCGCTGTCTTATCGCCATCGCCTTCTTTGGGGTTGTCCACCATGTATATATAATATGATGAGGTGGCAGTCCAACGCCCTGTGGGCGGTGGTTCCTGTTCGTCTCCTATATCGTCGTCCATACCGTCGATGTCTTCGGAGCCGAAATTGAGCATGTCAGTTAAGTCGTCGACAGTGGCTACTAAGTGGGTGGTGGGTGGGGAGCCAATTTCTTCGTCGTCCGCGTCCCATTCTAGCCGGACATAGTTCGGCCAAGGGTCTCCTGACAAGGAGAGAGACCTCAACGAGTTTAGCACGACGCCAAAGGGCGAGTGCTGAAAGATATCCGCAGAGGTAAACTCCATGGTTCGTGCCCAATCGGATCCGATAGGCACGGACGCAGGCGGTTCGGAGCCCGTGGCCGGGGACGAATCCAAGTGTCCGGCAACACGGGTCTCATAGGAAGTGAAGTCGGCATTCAGCTCTTTCGCTGCTGAGTGCGCGGCCTTTGTGGCGGGGTCCATCCACCCGTCCTCAGACGGTGCAATTTGTTCCAGATTGAGGGCTTGAGCAGTTGCAGGTGTGATCTCCCGAACACTGTCCGACGACAGAGCTAAGTCATGCTCATCATGACTGTGCGGCGCACCTGTCATGGGCTCGAATCCGTCAAAGATCAAGTCTCCGGGGATGTCGACAGTATAGTTCAAGTTTCCAAACCTGACTTGATGGCCAGGGGCATAGCTCTCGATCTGCTCCAGATGGCGAAGCGAGTTGGCCCGCAGTACGAAGCCGCCGAATACGAAGATCTGTCCGGGGAGGAAAACCTCACCCAGGATCGCATCGTTGGCGATGATCGAAGGAGCCATCAAGCCTTGTGGTGACGGCACAGTGGAACTCTCAATGAAAGCACCAATGTCGGTGTCAAAACCGGCGGATCTCGGGTAGGGGGTCCCGAACTGTGCGTCTAAGGCAGATGGTAACAGGAGGCGGGGGACACAATGTTTACCCAGGTTCGGGCCCTCTCGATGGAGGTAATACCCTACTTCCTGCTTGATTGATCTTGATGATATGAGTATTACAAGAGTTGATCTACCACGAGATCGTAGAGGCTAAACCCTAGAAGCTATCCTATGGTATGATTGTTGTTGTCCGACGAACTAAACTCTCCGGTTTATACCGGAGAGGGTTAGGGTTACACAGAGTCGGTTACAAGGGAGGAGATCTACATATCCGTATTGCCAAGCTTGCCTTCCACGCCAAGGAGAGTCCCATCTGGACATGGGACAAAGTCTTCAATCTTGTATCTTCATAGTCCAATAGTCCGGCTAAAGTATATAGTCCGGCTGTCCGAGGACCCCCTAATCCAGGACTCCCTCACCCCCCCTTTCCTTCCTCCTTGCTCCCCCTTCCTTCCTCTCCTAGTCCAACTAGGGAATGGGGGAATCCTACTCCCGGTGGGAGTAGAACTCCTCCAGGGCGCGCCATAGAGGGTCGGCCCTCCCCCTCCTCCACTCCTTTATATAGGGGGAGGGGGCACCCCATAGACACACAAGTTGACATTGTTTAGCCGTGTGCGGTGCCCCCCTCCACAGATTTCCACCTCGGTCATATCGTTGTAGTGCTTAGACGAAGCCCTGCGTCGGTAACTTCATCAACACCGTCACCACGCCGTCGTGCTGACGGAACTCTCCCTCGACCTCAGCTGGATCAAGAGTTCGTGGGACGTCCCCGAGCTGAACGTGTGCAGATCGCGGAGGTGCCGTACTTTCGGTACTAGGATCGTTTGGATTGCAAAGACGTTCGACTACATCAACCGCATCACTTGACGCTTCCGCTTATGGTCTACGAGGGTACGTGGATAACACTCTCCCGCTCGTTGCTATGCACCACATAGATCTTGCGTGTGCGTAGGAGTTTTTTTTAAAATTGCTGCGTTCCCCAACAACAACATACGTAATTCCCTTTGTCTGCCAGTATGTTACTTGCCCAAGATTCGACCGTCGGTATCTCTATACCTAGTTCAATCTCGTTACCAGCAAGTCGCTTTACTTGTTCCGTAATACATCATCTTGCAACTAACTCCTTAGTCACTATGTTTGCAAGCTTCTTGTGATGTGTATTACCGAGAGGGCCCAGAGAAATCCCAATCTCGATCCACCCCAACTCAACAGACACCTTTGGAGATACCTGTAGAGCATCTTTATGATCACCCAGTTACGTTGTGACATTTGATAGCACACAAGGTATTCCTCCGGTATCCGGGAGTTGCATGATCTCATGATCGAAGAAACATGTATTTGGCATTAAGAAAGCAGTACCAATAAACTGAACGATCATATACTAAGCTAACGGATGAGTCTTGACCATCACATCATTCTCCCCCATATTATATAGTTCTTATAGTTCTTGCGTCTATAAATGTACACTCACCCAACATTCCAAAAGTACCCCTATAAAAGAAATCCGACCAGAAAACAAAAAATAAAATGGGAAATACAGACATATGTCGACGACTGTCTTGCACACGCAACACACTCACACACACACGGGCGCATAAAAAAGGCGCGCGCGCACACACACACACACACACACACACAAGGTGCAGCGTATACGGGCAGGTATGGCATTGCATACAGGTTAAAAAGAAAAGGTATGGCATTGCATGCATACAGCTAGTCCAAAGCTAACCCCACTTAAAATATTGAACCGTGCAGTTCACGCATGAATGCGAGTTCGAGTAAAAAAATCGACTGAACCAAAAGAAGAATTTAGTCGACGCTAAACTGAAAAAAACACACTCTCCTAAGGCGTGGTGAAGCGCGAGGCTGCCTGCATGGCGTCTCGTTTTAGCCTAGTACGTAGTACAAGCACGGCGAGGCACGTCCTAGTTTATCGCTCTGAATTTCCGCTACTGTGGCTTTTGCATGCACATATAGCCACGCATGCGATAGTTGGACACACAGTGGCACACGGCCTTGTCACTCGATCTGTACTCATCAGCGGATGCATTTGTCGATTCGGTTAAAGATATGCGGCAGGCACCACGCAGCGACTCATTGGGCCATTATAAAACGTCGTCCCCGCACGCAGGGGCGGAGCTCTGTTGGGGCTAAACCGGGCCATGGCCCGCCCAGGTTTTTCATGCATTTTTTATACCTATATGCTTCGTAGCCCATTAGGCCACGAGATGAAGGCATTGTCACGACTAACGCCGCTGCCGCCTGCATACATGCAGGCGATGATTTCGTGTCGACAGCCAAGCAAACCCATCAGGCTTCACCATGCAGATCGGACGACCTCCTCGCTTCTAAACGCATGCTTCCTGCTGCTTGCTCTATGGCTCAGCCCAAGTCCACGCGACCTCGCCGTGGCAGCTCCTCCCTCCCCCTCCCGGCTCCAGCCTCCGCACCTGCTAGTCCCGGCCCCGGCCATCGGGATCCTACCGTGGTGCCGCCCAGATGCCTTCGACCCCTGACTCCGCTGACTGCTATAATCTGCTGCGCTACCAACTAGAACTATTGGTCTACTGCCAACGCTGAGTGGCAGCTCTAATTATCTCCGGAGCAGTGAATTTCTGTTATCCATCGATTGAACTGAGCATAGTAATGCATTTCATTATCAATTCATATGTGGAAATAGAAGATAAAATATATATTTTCTTGGTGAATCAGCAGGTTGTTCGTACCTAATGCATAACATTTTTTCTGAAGCACATTTTAGTGTAAGAAGATCATTTAATCAAGGCGTAATAAGGTTATCAATTAGTATCTTCCCAGTAACTTGTTTGATAACATATACCATGAAAATTCAGTGAGAACAAAAGGTGTTGAGTATTCACAAATGCCTCTTTTTTGCTCTTCTTTAGCCTGGTCCGCCCAACTTTTTTTCTGAAGCTCCGCCACTACCCGCACGGGCACGCCACGCTCACACTGTCACACACTCTCAACCGAAAGACATTCACCATCATAGTAAATGATTGCACCGTGCGGAGAAAACGAGAACCGATGCTGCATTACACCTGTGGAGCTCGTGTCGTAACGCGACCATGCAAAGCTGTCACGTCCAAACACACTATGTCTTGAAGCGCAGGCTGACAAGCACCGTGGCCGTCGCGCACGCACGCGACAGTAGGAGTGCACTGGCAGTGGCACACCGCGTCATGCGGCTTGTACTCGCCTGCGGATGCGGTACCCACCTTGTCGCAACTTCTTAAGAATAGGCCAGCGGCAGTGTGTGACTCACCGTGAGATCATCATCGATGGACACGAGTCCCGGCCTGAAGCTTACAGCCTAAGGAAAAGGAGGCCGTCACTCACATGGACGGCCATGCACCTGGGTGAAGGGCGCTTGCGTCGCGTGCGCCGTAGTAGTGTTTAATCGCTTACGAGCAGCATTGTTGTGGATGTTAACCCTCTCTTCGGTTCATAGAAAAAGTAGGAGAAAAAATAATGACACACTATTCATATGTCTAGTGTAAAAAAATTGAAGCAAAGGAGAAGTATGTAAAATTTTGCTCTATCTATTTTCATCGAAAAAGACCCCGGGATTTTGACAAGCAACTTGGTTCTCGTTATGCAATTCTTCCGCATGAAGTACATGACCAAGTTCTATAGTAGCATAATAGCATTATGTTAAAATATTTTATGTTGTTCGATTTTGATTTGTATGTTTTTTTTTTGCTGGCGATTGATTTGCATGTATTATCTCCAGCGTTTTAGTGTCACCCTAGCTGCTACCAACTTCCAACGCTCAATAGCACCATAAAAGCTGCATTCTTTAAAAAGAAAAACAAGTGAGTCGATAAGAGAAGCATGGATACATACCAGAAGCCACTCTCATAATCTGAAGGGTAATCTGTATTTTACGTCCTTGAACTGTTGCAGAAATATAGAAATTGTTTTTTTCTTCTGAACTTGTGGCACACTTTATTAAAACTAAAAAAATAGTTTATGGTGTGATAATATTGTATAGAGGTAGGAGAGGTGTTCTAAACTTGTATCTTTCTATCTCTTCTTCTGTTGTAACTTCCCTGATCTCCTGTAACGATCGTGATCGATCTCTCCGGATCTCTTGTAAGCCACGACACACATATGATATAAATAGAGATGCGGCCCGAGCAAAGGGTTCTACGCTTTCACCAAAGTTTACATGGTAACAGAGCCTCTTCCTCGATAGATTGGATAGAGATCGCATCTAGCTACCCAGGTGACCGCAACCATGTCCACCACCACCACCGCCATGACGGCTAGCACCATGGGTGCACTCACCATCGACACCTCCTCCACTTTTGCGTCATCGTCCACCTCCACCTCCACCAACTCCTTCCTCGGATCGCCGCCGCACGAGAAGCTGACGAGGGGCAACTTCCTACTCTAGAAGGCCATCGTCCTACCCCAGATCAAGGGCGCAGAGATGGAACACCATCTCGACGCGAAGAGTCCGGCACCGCCGGCCACCCTCACCATTACCAAGGACGGCAAAGAAGAACAGGTACTGAACTTTGCCAGATCTCTTTGGTTTGCACAGCAGCAACAACTCCAAGGCTACCTGATGGGCTCCCTCTCCTGCGACATCCTTGCTCAAGTCGCCACGCTCCAGACGCCGGCTGAAGTCTGGCGCGCCATCCACGACATGTTCGCCGCCCAGAGTCAAGCCCAAGCTATCAATACACGCATCGAGCTCACGAATATCCAGAAAGGTAAAATGACTATGGACGAATACCTTGGAAAGATTAAGAGCCTTACCGATGAAGTTGCCTGCACTGGTGCCGTACTCTCCGATCCGGAGATCGTGTCCAAAATCTTGGCCAGACTGGACATGGATTACAATCCAGTCGTCTCGGCCCTTGCTACCCGGGTTGAGCCAATAACTGTTCAGGAGTTCTACAGCCAACTCCTCAGCTTCGACGCCCGCTTCAGCCTCCTTCATGGCGCCAACTTTCGCCAGTCCTCTGCCAACGCTGTCTCGCGTGGACGCGGCCATGGGCGCGGTCACCACGCGCAACGCGGCAGCGGGCGCGGGCGCGGCAACGTTCAGGGCGACAACGGCTACACCAACAACTACAACAGCGCCGACGGCAGCAGCTACAACAACACCGGCAATTGATCAGGGGGTGGTGGCTTCAACAACAACAACAACCGCTGCCCCCTCCTCCTCCCGTGGTCCCCTCGCTGTCAACTCTGCAAGAAAGGCTGGCCATGAGGTGATGGACTGCTGGCACCGCTTCGATGTGAACTATGTGCCCGATAGTCGCCATGTTGCTGCAGCCACGCGTGAGCAAGGAGGAGATGGCGTCTGGTATGTTGACTCCGGTGCCACAGATCATGTCACAAGTGAGATGGAGCAACTTGCCCTTCGTGAACAGTACCACGGCAATGATCAGATTCACACAGCAAGCGGTGGAGGTATGGATATTCAACACATTGGTCAAGCTTATATTAATTCCCCTATGCTTAAACGTGATCTAGTCCTAAACGATGTTCTTCATGTTCCTCAAGATGATAAAAACCTTGCCTCTATGTCTCCTTTAGCCACTGATAATAACATTTTCTTTGAAAATCACCCTCGTTACTTTTTTATCAAGGATCGGGCAACGAGGGAACTTCTACACCACGGTAGATGCATTGGAGGCCTCTACCCCATCACATCCGGAGCACTTAGTAGCAAGCGTCGTCAGGTCTACTCCGTCATCAAGCCCTCTTTGGCAAGGTGGCATCAACGATTAGGACATCCTCGTCATAGTTAAGCAAGTAGTCAATAAAGGCAACCTTTCTTTGTCACATAGCCATGTTAGTGATTTGGTTTGTGAAGCTTGTTAATGTGCCAAGAGTCTCCAACTTCCCTATCCTAGGTCAGATAGTGTATCTCATGCTCCTTTAGAGCTTATTTTCAGTGATGTATGGGGCCATGCCCGAGACTCCTTTGGAAGAAAAAAATACTATGTCAGTTTCATTGATGATTACAGTAAATTCACTAGGATTTATTTACTCAAGCATAAATCTGAAGTTTTCTCAATCTTTCAAGAGTTTCGAAAACTTTTTGAACGTCACTTTGACAGAAAATTTTTGACAGTCCAAAGTGACTGGGGAGGAGAGTATGAGAAGCTCAACTCCTTCTTTCATAGTATATATAGGCATTGCACACCATATGTCCTGTCCTCATGCCCATCAACAGAATGGCTCCGCCGAGCGTAAACATCGCCACATTGTTGAAGTTGGTCTCTCTTTGCTTTCCCATGCTTCCATGACTCTCAAATATTGGGATGAAGCTTTCATCACTGCCACATATCTTATTAACCGTTTGCTTAGCAAAGTCATTGGCAACTCTACTACTTTGGAACGTCTCTATCATCAAAAACCTGATTACAACTCTCTGAATTTTTTTTGGGTGTGCATGCTATCCCAATCTTTGTCCATACAATCGTCATAAACTTGAGCTTCGTTCTACTCAATGTGCTTTTCTTGGCTATAGTAATCTTCACAAAGGCTATAAGTGCCTGGAAATTGCTACTGGACGTATCTACATTTCAAGGGATGTTGTTTTTGATGAAACTTTGCTTCCTTTTGCCAAACTTAATCCCAACGCAGGAGCCCTTCTTCATGCTGAAATAGCCTTGCTTCCAGATCACGGGGGTGAATTAAATAAAGCTGATCATGTGGAAAATTCCAAAGAAAACTGTAATTCTGCAGATTGTGGTCGTCATTTTATGTGTGCAGATCCGGACAAAACAGGCACAAGATCCCATATTGATTCGGTTGGCAGTGGCGCTGGATCCCATGCAGAACCTCGCGTCAGCCCATCTGTCTCTGGTGGCGCGTGATCCCAGGAGGATTTCCCCCCTGCATGCATCCACTGGCGCACGGGTGGCCGACCAGGCGGACCCCGCCTGTCTCACCTCGTGATTGGGTGAGACTGTCCGCCCAGGCGCGGGCGCAGGTGCGAGCGTGGCCGACAGCCGCCTCCAGACGTAGCCCACTAGCCTAGGCGTGGGCCAAGGCGCGGGCGCCGGTGCGCCCGACAGCCGCTCTCGGGTGGAGCCCGCCAGCCCAGGCGCGGGCGGGGACAACGCGGCGACTGGCGCGACTGGTGACAGGGGGACACCCGCGTCAGCAGCGTCAGGATCAGCTACAGGGGCAGAATCTGCCTTGGATCCGGTGCCCGGATCCTCTATGGAGGTGTCTACTGCTGCTCCTAGATCTCCTGTGGCTACGTCAGCAGCACTACCTCAGCCTCCTCGTAGACACACTCGGTCACAGTCAGGTATTATCGAAGAAAAGGAGTATACTGATGGTACGGTATGATATGACAGAGTCAAACGTGCTTTTCTTAGTAGTGTTGGAGAACCAAATCATTTGCATGATGCTCTAGCTCATAAAGAATGGAAGGAGGCTATGGATAATGAATATGATGCTCTCATGAAAAATAGAACTTGGCACGTAGTACCTCCAAAGAAAGGTAGCAATGTTATAGATTGCAAGTGGGTATATAAAATAAAAAGAAAACCTGATGGAAGCATAGACATATACAAGGCTAGATTAGTTGCCAAAGGTTTTAAGTAGAGATTTGGTATTGATTATGAAGATACATTTAGTCTTGTTGTTAAGGCAGCCACTATTCAACTTGTATTGTCTATTGCTATTTCCATAGGTTGGAGTTTACGTTAGCTAGATGTTCAGAATGCGTTTCTTCATGGTGTTCTTGAGGAAGAAGTGTTCATGCGGCAGCCACCTGGATATGACAAAGAAAGCACACCTCATCATGTCTGTAAGTTGGATAAAGCCTTATATGGTTTGAAACAAGCCCCTAAAGCCTGGTACTCAAGGTTGAGCATGCAGTTACAACAACTTGGGTTCACATCATCCAAAGCAGATACCTTATTGCTCTTTTATCATAAAGACAATATTACTATATTTGTACTTGTTTATGTTGATGATATAATTGTTGCAAGCTCAAGTTCAGATGCTACCACTTGTTTTCTTAAAGATTTAAAGTTAGAGTTTGCTCTCAAGGACTTGGGAGATGTTCACTATTTTCTTGGCATAGAAGTGAAGCAGATAAAGGATGGTATACTTCTTACACAGGAAAAATATACCACGGATATACTCAGGAGAGTAGGTTTGTACAATTGTAAACCTGTGAGTACACCAATTTCAACTTCTGAAAAACTTACAATTGAGAGTGGAGAAGCACTTGGACCAGAGGATGCAACTAATTACAGAAGTGTTGTGGGTTCTTTGCAGTATCTAAATCTTACACGTCCTGATATTTCTTACTCAGTGAATAAGGTATGTCAGTATTTACATGCACCTAGAACAACTCACTGGACTGCAGTCAAGAGGATTTTGAGGTATCTAAAATTTTCTGAAGGACTTGGGCTTCAGATTGCCAAATCTTCTTCTCTACTTGCTACTGCCTACTCTGATGCAGATTGGGAAGGGTGTGCTGATGATAGAAGATCTATAGGTGGTTTTGCCGTGTTTCTGGGAACTAATCTTGTGTCATGGAGTGCAAGAAAATAGGCTACTGTCTCAAGGCCAAGTACAGAGGCTGAATATAAAGCTTTGGCTAATGCTACATCAGAAGTAATGTGGATACAAACATTGCTCTATGAACTTGGAATCAAGGCTCCACAAGCTGCTAGATTATGGTGTGATAATATTGGTGCAACTTATCTTTCAGCTAATCCTATGTTTGATGCACGTACCAAGCATATTGAGGTTGATTTCCACTTTGTTCGAGAAAGGGTAGCTCGAAGGCTACTTGACATTCGGTTTATACCTACTGTAGATGAACTTGCTGATGGCTTCACAAAACCCCTTACTATGAGGAGGTTGGATGAGTTCAAGTACAATCTTAAACTCGCAAAAGTTTCTTGAGGTTTAGATTGAGGGGGAGTGTTAGATGATATTGTATAGAGGTAGGAGAGGTGTTTTAAACATGTATCTTTCTATCTCTTCTTCTGTTGTAACCTCCCTGATCTTCCGTAACGATCGTGATCGATCTCTCCCGATCTCTTGTAAGCCACGGCACACACATGACATAATAGAGATGCGGCCCGAGCAAAGGGTTCTACGCTTCCACCAAAGTTTACAAGACAACCAGATTAAGAAACAACTCGTGAGCATTCCAGTTCATCTGCAAGTATCACTCTGCTTTTCAGAGCTAATCCCTCCGCCGATGGAGCATCGAGCACATGATCAAATAAAAAAGAGTGACCTGACATCGCCTCCCATCGATGATTACGAACTACAGCTGTTGTAGCTCCCCTTCCATTGTCCATATAGCATGCATCAACATTCATTTATACACATTTAGCTCTGGTTATGGAATTTAGCAACCTTGGTCTGGTCATCATCAATCGCGCCAATGCAGTTTCTTGGTGGGCTTGAGATCCCAATTCCCTTAACAACTTCTCTCCTTTACCACCAAATATACCATGCACACACAATGATAGACTCCTATAGACCAACATCTCTACTCCTAATGGAGCAGTAGGTAGTCTCCGCCGGTCAATTTTCGTCCCACCTCTCATGGTTTTTTTTATACCTCCTCCCACCTCATACTTAGCCACCACGAACCGAAAAAACCTCGTTCTGAGGCCTGCTACCTCTTGAGCACTGCGTTGGTTTTCCCCGAAGAGGAGAGGATGATGCAACAAAGTAGTGTAAGTATTTCCCTCAGTTTTTGAGAACCAAGTTATCAATCCAGTAGAAGGCCACGCGCAAGTCCCTCGTACCTGCACAAAACGATAGCTACTCGCAACCAACGCGATTAGGGGTTGTCAATCCCTTCACGGTCACTTACGAGAGTGAGATCTGATAGAGATGATAGATAATATTTTTGGTATTTTTGATATAGAGATGCAAAGTAAAAAGTAAAAGCAAAGTAAAAAAGCAAAGCAAGATTAAAGTGGTGGAGATTGATATGATGAGAATAGACCCGGGGGCCATAGGTTTCACTAGTGCCTTCTCTCGAGAGCATAAGTATTCTATGGTGGGTGAACAAATTACTGTTGAGCAATTGACAGAATTGAGCATAGTTATGAGAATATCTAGGTATGATCATGCATATAGGCATCACGTCCGAGACAAGTAGACCGACTGCTGCCTCCATTTACTACTATTACTCCACTCATCGACCGCTATCCAGCATGCATCTAGAGTATTAAGTTAAAAACAGAGTAACGCCTTAAGCAAGATGACATGATGTAGAGGGATAGTTTCATGCAATATGATAAAAATCCCATCTTGTTATCCTCGATGGCAACGATGCAATACGTGCCTTGCTGCCCCTTCTGTCACTGGGAAAGGACACCGCAAGATCAAACCCAAAGCTAAGCACTTCTCCCATGGCAAGAAAAACCAATCTAGTAGGCCAAACCAAACTGATAATTCGAAGAGACTTGCAAAGATAACCAATCATACATAAAAGAATTCAGAGAAGATTCAAATATTATTCATACATAGACTTGATCATAAACCCACAATTCATCGGTCTCAACAAACATACCGCAAAAAGAAGATTACATCGAATAGATCTCCACGAGAGAGGGGGAGAACATTGTATTGAGATCCAAAAAGAGAGAAGAAGCCATCTAGATAATAACTATGGACCCGAAGGTCTGAGGTAAACTACTCACACTTCATCGGAGGGGCTATGATGATGTAGAAGCCCTCTGTGATGACGTCCCTCTCCGGTGGAGCTCCGGAACAGGCCCCAAGATAGGATCTCGTGGATACAGAAAGTTGCGGCGGTGGAATTAGGTTTTTGGCTCCTCTTCTAATCGTTTGGGGGTACGTAGGTATATATAGGAGGAAGGAGTACGTCGGTGGAGCACCGAGGGGCCCACAAGGCAGGGGGCGCGCCCTCCCCTCTAGGGCGCGCCCCCACCCTCGTGACCGCCTCTATTACTTCTTGGAGTAGGGTCCAAGTCTCCTGGATCACGTTCGGTGAGAAAATCACGTTCCCGAAGATTTTATTCCGTTTGGACTCCGTTTGATATTCTGTTTCTCCGAAACACTGAAATAGGTGTTTCTCCGAAACACTGAAATAGGCAACAAAACAGCAATTCTGGGCTGGGCCTCCGGTTAATAGGTTAGTCCCAAAAATAATATAAAAGTGGAAAATAAAGTCCAATATAGTCCAAAACAGTAGATAATATAGCATGGAGCAATCAAAAATTATAGATACGTTGGAGACCTATCAGGCATCTCCATGCTTAATTCCTGCTCGTCCTCGAGTAGGTAAATGATAAAAAGAGAATTTTTGATGCGGAGTGCTACTTGGCATAATTTGAATGCAAATCTTCTTGATTGTGGTATGAATATTCAGATTCGAAAGATTCAAGACAAAAGTTTATGTTGACATAAAAATAATAATACTTCAAGCATACTAACAAAGCAATTATGTCTTCTCAAAATAACATGGCCAAAGAAAGTTATCCCAACAAAATCATATAGTCGGGCTATGCTCTATCTTCACCACACAAAGTATTTAAATCATGCACAACCCCGATGACTAGCCAAGCAATTGGTTCATACTTTAACATTTTCAAAACTTTTTCAATCTTCACGCAATACATGAGCGTGAGCCATGGATATAGCACTGTATGTGGAATAGAGTGGTGGTTGTGGAGAAGACAAAAAGAGGGGAAGATAGTCTCACATCAACTAGGCGTATCAACGGGCTATGGAGATGCCCATTAATAGATATCAATGTGAGCGAGTAGGGATTGCCATGCAACAGATGCACTAGAGCTATAAGTATATGAAAGCTCAACAAAAGAAACTAAGTGGGTGTGCATCCAACTTGCTTGCTCACAAAGACCTAGGGCATTTTGAGGAGGCCCATCATTGGAATATACAAGCCAAGTTCTATAATGAAAAAAAAATGCCCACTAGTATATGAAATTGACAAAATGAGAGACTCTCTATCATGAAGATCATGGTGCTACTTTGAAGCACACGTGTGGTAAAAGGATAATAACATTGTCCCTTCCCTCTTTTTCTCTCATTTTTTTATTTGGGCCTCTTTTTTTCGTCCGGAGTCTCATCCGGACTTGTGGGGGAATCATAGTCTCCATCATCCTTTCCTCACTTGGGACAATGCTCTAAAAATGATGATCATCACACTTTTATTTTTCTTACAACTCAACAATTACAACTCGACACTTAGAACAAATATGACTCTATATGAATGCCTCTGGCGGTGTACCGGGATATGCAATGAATCAAGAGTGACATGTATGAAAGAATTACGAATGGTGGCTTTGCCACAAATACGATGTCAACTACATGATCATGCTAGCAATATGACAATGATGGAGCGTGTCATAATAAACGGAACGGTGGAAAGTTGCATGGCAATATATCTCGGAATGGCTATGGAAATTCCATGATAGGTAGGTATAGTGGCTGTTTCACTACTAGGAAAAGGACTACTAATGGCGCACCAGTTTTGCCTACTAATGGCGCATCACTGGTGCGCCATTAGTATCACGCCACTAGAATTTTTTACTAATGGCGCACCACTGGTGCGCCATTAGTATCTGGTATACTAATGGCGCACCAGGCAGTGCGCCATTAGTTTTTCCCACGGTGCGCCACTAGTGTCTGCTATACTAATGGCGCACCATACCGTAATGCGCCATTAGTAACAATTTTTTTAATTTTTTTTCTTAATCTCAGGTCACTATTTCACCTATGAGATATCCAACACATATGTATACAACAAGCATCCATATAACAATCATAGCCAACATACAAGTTCCATCATATATACATAGATAGCCAACACACAAGTTCCATCATATATACATACATAGCCAACACATAGTTCCATCGTTACATATTACAAAAGTTTCACATTGTTCATCCAACACCGTTCAGTTCTCATGCATTGTTCTTCTCCTTCTCCTTCCTCAGCCTGATGCGGCAAGAGCGGCGAGGGGGTGGAGGCGGTGGAGGCAGTGGGATGTAGTCTTCTACCTGAATTGGCGTGGTCATGTCGCCCAGCTGTGGGATCGCCGGCGCCACCACCAGTGCGTGGTCATTGTCAGGCACCACCACCATCGCGAGGCCACCTTCAGGCACGACCATCGCTAGGTCATCCTCAACCACCTCCATCTCTTGCCCTTGGTCAGCCACCACCAGCGCTAGGTCATCCTGCAGCTCCTCATCCCCACTCTGCTCCTCTTCTCCCGCACTCCAGTCCGGATCATCCTTCTTGTTGTCTATGCTGCTGCCAGAATCGCTGCTGCTTTCGCTACAGCCATGGTCGCTGCTGCTTTGGCTGTAGCCATTGTCGCTGCTGCTGCTCCCATTACCTGTCCAAATGCAACAATGACCGTTAACAATCAATGTGAGACAAAGCCAAATGTAGAGGAATAAGAAGAGGCAGAACGTACCGGCATCATAATCTTCAGCGTAGCGCATGCGACACATAGTCGTGTTGAACACCTTCACGATGAGCGTGGTAGCGTCGTCGTCGTACCTGAAGAGAAGGAAGTACCCCAGCCGCAGGTCGTAGGCACGGTAGAACTTCTCCACCCACGAGACAAGTACATGTGGCCCTCCTTGATCATCAACTCCACATCCCACAGCCTACGAAACCCGCTGCCGGCCTGTCGCACCTTCACATTATTTGGCGGATCTTCACCCATCAGCATGTTCTTAAAACTATCAGGCAGCCTCTGCAGTTTGGGACAATGAGTGATGTAGGCAAACAACAGATATCATAATAAGATGGGTGAAGCTAGGGGAGATCTCTCATTTTATATACCTGTGTCATGGATGATACTGAAGTCCCAAGTATGATAGTGAAGAACTCGAAAGCATCCAACTCATACTGCGGTGTCGCAGAGCGGCGATGGCTGCTTCCCGCCATCTCTGATAAGCAGCAGAAGAGATATTTTTATGATACAAGAAGAAAGCAGCCACAACTACAGTAAAAACAAGCAACTACACACACACACACAGGAATTTCAGCATGACCTTTGCTGAAAATAGGACATATGGAGTACCCGAATTTGCCGGAACGGAAGTTAATCGACATTCCGGCAATCTCAAGGGCCTCTTGGGGTACCTGCAAAATCATTATCCCCGCATAATGAACTCGCCAATGGGTCATTCAGAAGATCACAAGTCTGTCTGTTTATTAAAGCTGTTGTTTATGTGTCAAGTTTGACATCAACTTGACTGAATATCAACTTGATAGATCAAAAGCTGATAGAAATTGACAGGTTTTGAGCATGAAGAGATGTGAATGCAGTTAACTTGTTTTGAAAATCACAGAAGGCTAAGTTGACAGATTGTGGCCAGGGCCATACTAGTCTGATTTTACACTAGAACAAGCTCACTACACTACACTACACTACACTACACTACACTACACGTGCTTAAACTCTGAACATAAACAAACACCAGCAATGCAATATGTAAACTACCTCTGTTTCTAGGTAACAAGAGTTATCATCAATGAGTTTATTAAGTACCTTCAGTTCTGAGCTTTAAATGTCAAAAGAGCTTCACAGAATCTTGAATCCTCCAAATCACTCTTAACAGTTCTGCATTGCACAAAGGCAGCAATGAGCCAATGATATCAGTAGCAATAAGAGGTGCTTACATTCTCAAAGTGAACCTACAGAGTTCTAGTACACCCTAAAATTTCACTTTATGCTTCACAACAATAATGTAAAGGATTTCCCCCCTTCTTAGGTATTCTGATTTTGAAGTCATGGGTCCTTGACAGTGCACAGTGTGCAGAAATCTTGTTGAAGATTTTAAATGTGTAATGCATTTTATGGCAACCCAACTCCTTCATAACTTTATGACACTTGTGGTGTATGGTAACAAATTAGATCACAACACTTGGTGTGATTGTAACTCAGAGCCACTAGCAAATTAAATAGCTGCACACTCATACCCAAGACGGCGGTCCGACAAGAAAAAACCAGAACCGACCCCCTATCCGGTTTTTCTATGTGCCCAAGCACACTAAAGGACCTGTAAAACTAGGCTAGCAACACATTCAGTAAGGGATGACATCCAATATTATGTGTGTTTGTTTGATGTAAGGTCAGTTTTAATAATAATAAGAAATGAACCTAGATATTTCAGGGTTTTTTATTGCAAATGAACCGATGAACCAACTGTCCAACCAATCAAAAAACTAAACCGACAGCCTCGCCGGTTCTAGATTTTTGAAACAAACTAGAGCATGCGTTTTTACCTGTTATATAGACTGTCTGCAGTTAAAAATGCACCCTGCTCAAAAAAGAAAAAGAAAAACACCCTGTCAGTCCATTGGCGGGAATGTAAACAGAACAACGACATCAACTATGAATTCGTATCGCCTATGCCTATCATATATGAAAATAGAAAGAGCATTTCTCCAACATTGTTCTCCGCACTTCCTATCTAGAACCGGGCAAGGCAGCCTTGGCCGCCTCCGTTTCCCAAGTAGCTGCATATTGATGACTCTAATGCAATACAACAACTCTATCCCCTTCGACATTTTTCTTTTTTGGAGTAGGAGGTTAAAACCCCTTGGACAAATATCTGCAGCAATAACAGCAGATGAAGGTAGGCAGGCACACAAGAAGAAGAAGATGAGAAACCAGTGAAGCATAAAACCATCCATCTACTACTGACCCCTCTCCTCCTGTTTTCCCCTACCCAGACCTACAAACCAGCAAGGGCCTGCCTGCCTGCCCTGCATGCAACGGGAGCACCTAGAAAGAATCCTCCCTCCCAGTCCAAATCTGCTGCTGCTCACACAAAGTGAACCCAGCCCAGGCATAACAAGCACCCACCTAACAGGCACCAAGCCGCCTTTGCATTGCTTCCTTCCACTGCATGCATTTGCATCCCATCCCAACCCCAACCCCAACCTTGCTACTGCCTGCCATCTCATCTCAAAGCTCAGCCCAACCCCGCCCTCTCATCTCTGTCTGAGACCTACACAGGAGAAGCGCATCTCATCTCTGTCCGAGACCTAGACAGGAGACCTTGCTGCTGCCCGCCCTCTCATCTCTGGAATTTGAACTGTATCCATCTTTTTCAAGCATTACACTCCTGAGCGATTGCACGTATTTTGCATATTATCTATGGATTGCATGTATTTTGCACACAACTATGC
This sequence comes from Aegilops umbellulata, assembly GCA_032464435.1. Lineage (NCBI taxonomy): Eukaryota > Viridiplantae > Streptophyta > Magnoliopsida > Poales > Poaceae > Aegilops > Aegilops umbellulata. Next base: position 508,708,062 of record CP136059.1, read on the forward strand.
AAATTAATTCATTGCTTGATTTGTTCAAGTGTATTGTTCTGAAAGCCCGACTGATTCACCTTTTTTTTATTGCAGAGGAGGTGGGTATTCACTCGGTGGCTACACGCCGGCGCAGTACGCCGACGACCTGTACGACGGTCGAGGGGAGGGAGGGAGAGAATGGGAGGAAGGGTGGAGAGGGAGGAAGGAGGAAGGAGGAGAGGTACCTGGGCGGGCGCGGCCGGTCGCCGGAGGGGTCGGGGTCGGCGGCGGCGGCGGTCCTCCTGGGCGCCTCAGTTGGTCATGGGGAGGCCGGCGGTCGTGGTCCTCGTCTTGCACCCCGGCGGCGGTAGAGGCGGCGCAGGGCAGGGGCCGACGCGGGGGGCGTGGGGTTTCTAGGGTTTTGAGGGGGGAGGCAGGGCTGGGGGGGAGGCGGGGCTCGGGGAGAGGCGGGGCTGGGGGGAGGCGGGGCTCAGGGGGAGGCGGGGCTGGGGGAGGCGGGGCTTGGGGGGAGGCGACGCTCGAGGGGGAGGAAGGGGAGAGGGAGGCGGCGGGGGCGCGTGGGCGGCGGCGACGCGGTGGAGCGGCACGGTGGAGGGAGAGAGGGACGAATTCAAAGCAGTCTGGCGAGAGGGAGGGGGAAGGTGCGGCGCGGTGTGGATGGGGTTAGATTACTAATGGCGCACCCCCAGGCGGTGCGCCATTAGATTGTTTTTTTCATAGCAATGGCGCACCGGCCACCCGTGCGCCATAAGTAAGAAATTTTTTTTTTTTAAAAAATTAATATGAATATGAATATGAAACAGTAATATTTTTTTTATAAAAACAGTAATAAGTGTTGTTTAACAACAATTGTAGTCTACACTTTATTATTATTATTTTTTAGAAAATGAATATGAATATGAAACAGTAGTATTTTTTTATAAAAACAGTAAATGATTTTTTAAAAATATCATCAAATTTGTTATTTGAAAATATCATCGGCGGCGGCGGTGGAGCCGGGGAGGGTGCGGGGGGTGCTCGTCGGCGGTGTTGGAGCGGGGGAGGGTGTGGGGGGCTGGTGCTCGTCGGCAGCGGTGGAGCGGGGGAGGGTGCGGTGGGTCGTCGGAGGCGAGCGGGGGAGGGTGCGGGGGGTGCTCGTCGGCGGTGGTGGAGCGGGGAAGGGTGCGGGGGGCTGGTGCTCGTCGGCGGCGGTGGAGCGGGGGAGGGTGCGGTGTGGGTCGTCGTCGGCGGTGGAGCTAGCGGGAGAGGGTGCGGGGGGTGCTCGTCGGCGGTGGTGGAGCGGGGGACGGTGCGGGGGGGGGGGGGGGTGCTCGGCGGCGGCGGTGCAGCGGGGGAGGGTGCGGTGGGTCATCGGCGACGGCGGAGCTAGCGAGAGAGGGTGCGGGTGGGATCGAGATCGAGATGAAGGGGGATAGCGATCGAGATATGGAGGGGGATCAAGATCGAGATGGAGGGGGGAATTTACAGTAATGGCACACTGTCTGTGTGGTGCGCCATTACTAGTTAGAACTAGTAATGGCGCACTGCCTGTCTGATGCGCCATTAGTATGTATGGAAAAATGGAAAAAAATATTTAACACTAGTGGCGCACCCCGTTTCTGGTGCGCCATTAGTGTCTGCCACACTAATGGCGTATCGCCAGCAGGTGCGCCATTAGTATATACTAGTGGGGCACTGCTTCCCTGGTGCGCCATTACTATCAATCCTATCTATAGCCCTTTTCCTAGTAGTGTTTTGAGGAAGGTATATGGTGGGTGTATGATACCGGCAAAAGTGCGCGGTATTAGAGAGGCTAGCAATGGTGGAAGGATGGAAAATAGTGCGTATGATCCATGGACTCAACATTAGTCATAAAGAACTCATATACTTATTGCAAAATAAAAGTTATCAAAGCAAAGTATTACGCGCATGCTCCTAGGGGGATAGATTGGTAGGAAAAGACCATCGCTCATAAGGAAGACAATAAATAAATAAATCATGCTCCGACTTCATCACATAACGGTTCACCATACGTACATGCTACGGGAATCACAAACTTCAACGCAAGTATTCTTTAAATTCACAATTACTCAACTAGCATGACTCTAATATCGCCATCTTCATATCTCAAAACAATTATCATGCTTCAATCTTTTCTTAGTATTCGATGCACTCAAAAGAAAGTTTCACATATCTTGAATACCAAGCATATTATTATTAAGCAATTTACCATGCTATTAAGACTCTCAAAATGATTTAAGTGAAGCATGAGAGATCAATAGTTTCTTTAAACAAATCCACCACCGTGCTCTAAAAGATCTAAGTGAAACACATAGAGCAAAACTACAATGCTCAAAAGATATATGTGAAGCACATAGAGCAAAACTACAACGCTCAAAAGATATAAGTGAAGCACATATAGCATTCTATCATATTTTAATTCATATATGGCTCTCTCAAAAGGTGTGTACAGCAAGGATGATTGTGGCACACTAGCAAATAAAGACACAAATAATACAAGACACTCCAAGCAAAACACATATCATGTGGTGAATAAAAATATAGCTCCAAGTAAAATTACCGATGGAAGTAGACGAAAGAGGGGATGCCTTCCGGGGCATCCCCAAGCTTTGACTTTTTGGTGTCCTTGGATTATCTTGGGGGTGCCATGGGCATCCCCAAGCTTAGGCTCTTGCCACTCCTTGTTCCATAGTCCATCAAAAGATTTCACCCAAAACTTGAAAACTTCACAACAGAAAACTCAATAGAAATCTCGTGAGCTCCGTTAGAGAAAGAAAACAAAAGGCCACTTCAAGGTACTGTAATGAACTCATTCTTTATTTATATTGGTGCTAAACCTACTTTCCAACTTCTCTATGGATTTAAATTATTTTACTAGCCATAGGTTCATCAAAATAAGCAAACAACACACGAAAAATAGAATCTGTCAAGAATAGAACAGTCTGTAGTAATCTGTAACTAACGCAAACTTCTGGACCTCCAAAAAAACCTACCAAAATAGTAAGACCTAGAACATTTATTTATTGATCAGCAGCAATTGGAATCAATATTTTATCACGTTCTGGTGATTTTTAACAATAGTTTTCGTGAACAGAAAGTTTCTGGAAATTACAGCAAGATCAAATAACTATCATCCAAGAAGATCCTATAGGTCTAACTTGGCACAAACACTAATTAAAAAACAAAACCACATCTAAACAGAAGGTAGATGGATTATTTATTCCTAAACGGAAACAAAAACAAAAAAACTTAAAATAAAATTGGGTTGCCTCCCAACAAGCGCTATCGTTTAACGCCCTTAGCTAGGCATAAAAGCGAGGATAGATCTAGGTATTGCCATCTTTGGTAGGCAATTCTTCGATGAGGCATTTACCTTCCTTAGAAATTTCTTTCTTTCTATTAATTATCAAACTTTTAGGCACAAGATCGAAAAATTCATTTATGGCAAATGGTTCCTTAATGATAGCAAAAAGATTGGGATGAATACTTATAGATTTAATATCCGCAGTTTCCTTAGAGGATTCACCCTTATTTTTAGGAACATACATAAGCTTGGCAATTTTAGTAGGAGGACTTGGAGTATTCTTTACGGAAGAAAAAGCGGTTCCCAAGTTTGTAATGATACCCTCAAGTTTATCGATTCTAGTGGAATCTAGATTTATTTTCTCATTAACTATGGGTTCCTTTTCCTTAATATTTTTCAAAGTCATTCCTACCTTAGATCCATATTGAGTAATTTGATTGTGGATCTTTTTATCTAGATTTTCAATTGATTCAATGGTAGCAACTTTATTTTCAATAATTTTAAGCCTTTGCATAACATGCTTCAAAGTTAACATAGTTCCATTAACCAAAAGAGGTGGTGAGCCAAATAAATCCATCATGGCATTATAAGAATCAAAAGTATGGCTACCCAAAAAATTCCCTCCGGTAATGGTATCAAGGATATATCTATACCAAGGATTGGCACCCACATAAAAATTGTGAAGAAGAACTGAAGTAGATTGCTCCCTGGTAGATCTATTTTGAGCATTGCAAATTCTATACCAAGCGTCTTTCAGATTTTCTCCCTGCCTTTGTTTAAAATTAAGAACTTCGTTCTCGGGAGATAACGGAGAAGATATAAGACTAGCCATGACGACAAGGCAAGCGAAAAAAGGCAAACGGGAAAAGAGAAGGAGAAGGAGATTGGGAAAGAGAGGGCGAATAAAACGACAAGGGTGAAGTGGGGGAGAGGAAAACAAGAGGCAAATGGAAACTAATGTAATGCGAGAGATAGGGATTGTGATGGGTACTTGGTATGTTGAGTTTTTGCGTAGACTCCCCGGCAACGGCGCCAGAAATTCTTCTTGCCACCTCTTGAGCACTGCGTTGGTTTTCCCCGAAGGGGAGAGGATGATGCAGCAAAGTAGCGTAAGTATTTCCCTCAGTTTTTGAGAACCAAGGTATCAATCCAGTAGGAGGCCACGCGCAAGTCCTCGTACCTGCACAAAACGATAGCTACTCGTAACCAACGCGATTAGGGGTTGTCAATCCCTTCATGGTCACTTACGAGAGTGAGATCTGATAGAGATGATAGATAATATTTTTGGTATTTTTGATATAGAGATGCAAAGTAAAAAGTAAAAGCAAAGTAAAAAATCAAAGCAAGATTAAAGTGGTGGAGATTGATATGATGAGAATAGACCCGGGGGCCATAGGTTTCACTAGTGGCTTCTCTCGAGAGCATAAGTATTCTATGGTGGGTGAACAAATTACTGTTGAGCAATTGACAGAATTGAGCATAGTTATGAGAATATCTAGGTATGATCATGTACATAGGCATCACGTCCGAGACAAGTAGACCGACTCCTGCCTGCATCTACTACTATTACTCCACTCATCGACCGCTATCCAGCATGCATCTAGAGTATTAAGTTAAAAATAGAGTAACACCTTAAGCAAGATGACATGATGTAGAGGGATAGTTTCATGCAATATGATAAAAAACCCATCTTGTTATCCTCGATGGCAACGATGCAATACGTTCCTTGCTGCCCCTTCTGTCACTGGGAAAGGACACCACAAGATCGAACCCAAAGCTAAGCACTTCTCCCATGGCAAGAAAGACCAATCTAGTAGGCGAAACCAAACTGATAATTCGAAGAGACTTGCAAAGATAACCAATCATACATAAAAGAATTCAGAGAAGATTCAAATATTATTCATACATAGACTTGATCATAAACCCACAATTCATCGGTCTCAACAAACATACCGCAAAAAGAAGATTACATCGAATAGATCTCCACGAGAGAGGGGGAGAACATTGTATTGAGATCCAAAAAGAGAGAAGAAGCCATCTAGCTAATAACCATGGACCCGAAGGTTTGAGGTAAACTACTCACACTTCATCGGAGGGGCTATGATGATGTAGAAGCCCTCCGTGATGACGGCCCTCTCCGGCGGAGCTCCGGAACAGGCCCCAAGATGGGATCTCGTGGATACAGAAAGTTGCGGCGGTGGAATTAGGTTTTTGGCTCCTCTTCTGATCGTTTGGGGGTACGTAGGTATATATAGGAGGAAGGGGTACATCGGTGGAGCACCGAGGGGCCCACGAGGCAGGGAGGCGCGCCCTAGAGGGGGGGCGCCCCCACCCTCGTGACCGCCTCTGTTACTTCTTGGAGTAGGGTCCAAGTCTCCTGGATCACGTTCGGTGAGAAAAACACGTTCCCGAAGATTTTATTCCGTATGGACTCCGTTTGAAATTCTGTTTCTCCGAAACACTGAAATAGGCACAAAAAAACCCAGCAATTCTGGGCTGGGCCTCCGGTTAATAGGTTAGTACCAAAAATAATATAAAAGTTGAAAATAAAGCCCAATATAGTCCAAAAAAGTAGATAATATTGCATGCAACAATAAAAAATTATAGATACGTTGGAGACGTATCAAGGCCCCAACCCGCACCAATGCACGTACGACGAAAAAAGATAACCAATGAAAAAAGACCTACGAAAACTAACCAGCGACAAAAAAAACCTAAACCTATCGCCCGCACGTACCTTCGCCGCCGTCTTTCATCCCTTTGCCGCCGCCGCTCCACCCAGAGTCGCTCTCTTCCCCGCTGGCGCCGCCCTCTTCCCTCCCACCCCGAGCCGTCGTCTTCCCCGTCCACGCCGCTCTCTTCCCCGCCGGCGTTGCCCTCCACTCACCTTCTGTTCTTCAAGCGGGGACGCCCCAGATCGAGTCGAGCAAATCAGCGGGGCAGCGGCCAGATCCGCCACGGCCACATCTCGTCGAGATGGGCTGCGCCAGGAGAGGTAGATCGAGGCGGCGGGCAACGGGTGCGTCTTGTCTCTTGGGACGCCGCTCCGACCCGATCCGGCGTGGAGGCAGCCTCCGTGTGCAGCAATGAGGGCGGCGGCCGGCTACGCGAAAGGTCGATCTGATTGTGCCTCATCACACCCCTTCCATGGTAAAGACCCAAGCTCCTCGCATCTCCGCTCCACTGGATGCACTTTCTTGGCTTAGGCTTTCAGTTTTTTTAGGGCTGCACTTTCTTTGCTTGTTAAGTAATTGATATACATAGTGGAGCAAGAATTAACACCATGGAAGGGGAGAAATACAGTACATGCACTACGTATTTTAAATTTTGCATGTGGGCTCAGGCGTGGTAGCTTCAGCGGCCTCCGACGCTCCTCGGCTCAGCCGCCGCCGACCTACCATGCCCAAAATCCTCGCGAGCAGTGTCACTCCTTCCCCTCACCGTGGTACCTTCCTCTTCCGTGTTACTTTTTTTCTTCTGAACATGTAGTTGTTTTGGTCCATTATTGTTCTCATAAAAGTACATTCTTAAGGATGAGCAAACTTCTGTGATGTTGTGACGCGAAGTATTTAACTGCTAAGTGCCTGATGCCTTGATGTCTTACTTTAAATTCGTTTTACATGCATGAGCAGGACTTCACATTAGGATGGGAGCAACCTGCATCTTTCGAATGTACTAAACTAATAAATAACTACGTACTTTTGAACTGAATATCCTCCGGCAATTGGCGTCAGCATTGACTATGCCACTGTCAAATGCATGTTTGTTTAATTATAATGATTTCTTCATCCCTTTAGTTAGAAGAATCAAAAGCAGTTAATAAGCTTCTAAGCTCTGTAGTCTGCATTTTTCTTTGTAGTTCCTTTTTTATTCAGATTGTGCAACGTCAATGGTCTCTACCCTGAAGAGTCAAGATTACATTGTTACTGACTTGCAAGGCTCTATTATGTTTCGAGGTGAAGAAGTATTTACCTCTTGAGTTGTTGATCATTTTCTTTGGCTTGACTCTATATGCAACCCTTTCGTACCATTTACCTGCATTAACTTGAGCAATAATATCTGTACCATTTACTTTACTGTTAATTACAGAAGAAGATAAAACCAATGAGTTAACTAAGCAAGATTTGCAGGTGCAATGGATTGATTGATTGATGAATCAATCACAGCTGCTAGAAGAAGAAAGAATCAGGCGTGCATCATGGATGATGGATCTTGGAGTGCGGAGTGAGAACAAAGGTGATTTATTGGAGTGATATAAGCAAACTCAGGCACGTTTCCTTTCCTCACATTTTGAAGATATAAGCAGAATGGATCTATTATTAGTAGCATCGTCACCTTCAAATCCAATGTTTTTTGAGGCCACTCCTGTGTTTGTCTCTTTCAAACTAATCTGGTTTTAACAGTAGATCATTAGTATTTTACCTACTTGATTCTTAATGCTTGTATTTCTTAAATTTTCCTAGGAGAATGGGAATTACATCTAGAGCTACAGTTTGTGATTTAAGGATCTGCTAGGCATGTCATGGCAAGTAATTTTACTTGAAAATTGCCATGCTCCAGCATAAATCATGTTCTATTTCAGCACCTGGCATTTAGGTACCTTTGATTCATGGACGTACGATAGGCCTCAAGCTTGAGCAGTTCGTATTCGACATATCCATTTAATCCCTGCCCTAATATAGCATCTTCTCCTCCCTCTTCTTTTCCTGTTTTTTGTGAGCTTTAAAACCTTGAGATACTCATCGGTGCATATCTGAAAATTCAGGTGCTACATGAAGAGGAATTTGCGCCAGTGAAGAACGCGAATGGCACAACCTATGACACTTGATGGATGCTACTCCAACTGCATAGCGGATGGGTAATTTCTCACCATTTCCTGTACCCAGAAACTTGTAGAATTAAATTACAAGTCAGGCCTTTCAACATAGAACTTTTATGATCATCTTTCTCATGATCCCTTTCCCTCATAAGCTTCGAGGTTTCTCCTCTCAGCTCCTATGCCGGAGAAAGCCTTGAGACGATTTTTCACGGATGATGATTCCACATTCCCGGTGAGATTTTGCTATAGGCGCATCATGTCATGGCAGCAGCAACATCAAATGGGAGATACAATGTTGCATAGGGATTGCACGGCCGAAACCTTGGGATACATTGGGTTTCGACTTACATGTTACAGGATATGCGTAGACGTAAGTTTGACTTTCAGATAATACATGCCAAACACTTTTAAAGTTGTGTCGTGCATGACAGTGGAAACATCTGTGTATTGCACAGGATCCTACAGAGCAGATGGGCACATGTATGTGTGGAGACTCTGAAAAGATGAACACATGTATGTGTCCGGTTATTTTGAAGCTATTTAATATATTAGTTGTGTCAAGAGGTCAAGTCCAGGTCCCTCATGTCAAGTCTATAAGTTTCACTCGAAAGAATAAAATGCTCTCAAGGGTCGTACTGAAAAAAGAACTACATTAGCAAGTTGATTCAATAATCCATCCTCTGTTTTGCACCTCGTTTGTTAGTTATGGCCAGGGTGGGAGTATTGATCACTATTTGTTCTTGACAAAGTTTTGGGTGAAGGAACAAATTGGCAGTAATCAGTGCGATCCTACCGACAGTGGTTTGCGAGTATACATGGATAGGAAATGGGATGAGATCAAATCTCATGATTCCATCTCGTCCAGGTCCCGGGCGGACGGGGTGTCAGGGTGAGTAGTTTGTTTGTTCGCCTCTCATTCTGTGGTGCCCATGAAATGTGCAACACATGTACCATGAAGGGGGTTATTTAGTGTGACAACTCATACTTGTTGTCGTAAGGGCTGCTTTATAAAAGCTTTGTACCAAATTTACTGAATTAGAAATAACAGTTGATAGAGCTGGTATGTTAATCTCATAGCCCTGACCTTGAACATTTTCTTCTTTTGTCCTGTATATGCACACTTACCTTCCTGCAACTATATGTACATCCTCTGTAAGGAAATATAGGAACATTTAGAATACTAAAGTAGTGATCTAAATTCTCTAATATTTCTTATTAACTAGCCAATTGCTTTCATTTAATTATTATCATTATTCTGGAACATGTTGCTCACGTGATATTAAACATTTTAATTAGAATAAGCTATCCAAGAAGGTTTTATTAGGAAAATTTAGTTTATGTGAATTTTTTTATTTGAACAAGCTACGCATCTCCATTTTTTCATTTTTAGTTGTTTATTTGTATAGTTGAAACATTAGTTTGATGTGAGTTTCAGCTACCTGCTTGTTATTGAAACTGCAAGAACTCGCTAGCTTTTTTCAAAAGAAATGGAACGTGATGGAACTAAAAGAAGATAAGGTGTTTTTATTGATCCTTGTGTCTGATTTTACGGTGTGTGTGTGTGCCTAATCACTGTAAATAGTAAATACTCTACATCTATGACAGCGAAATCCTTGTGAATATGGACAGATGGAGATGTATGAACGGGCAATTCTTGCAGTTACTTATTCAGTGGACATATGGTGTAATTATTGTCAGTTTGCGATTTCAACATACAATGACCCAGATGTCATCAGAACATAGCAATTGAATACCGAGACTATTCTGATGAAGTTTTTTTAATATATTTTTGTAGTGTCTTGACTTTTGTTAACTACCGCATTTTAGGTTGTATGTGTATAGGAATACATACATGGCAAGAAGGGATTTTACAATACCTAGGACCTGAATAGGAATGCTTGATGAAATGCTTTATAATATTTTAGCACTGTTTTTCGGCAGTCCTTGTGGTAGGAAAGTTATCCATTCTTCGAAAACTCATCTACTACTACTCACCTTGTAGAATTTTTTATGCTGCTGCATATTTGGTTTTATCATAAAATGAATGGATTATTCTTAAATACAGTGTAACCCCTCCCCCCCCCCCCTCTCAACGATTATTATTTTAGCATTTATTTATTATTATTCTTTTGCCTCTTGCTATTGCTTGCTAAAGGCACATGCATGCACAAATCTTTCCTCGTGCCATTGTTTCTTCTGCAAGCACCTAGCAGTGTAATTTCATGAATCAAAGTAAGATTCTGCTATTTGGCCCAAAGAATTATCTGATGATACCTTTTCCCCTTTCCTTGCTATAGCTACTGGATGTTTATTCTTTTTGAGACAAGAACACTTACTTTTGGCCTACTTATACTATCATGTCGATTCCTAATTTAGGAGTGAATATGGGCTGTGGACTGCTTTTCTTGCGTTTGCGGTGGGTTTGTTCTTACCCTTTCCAGGTAGAGTAACATGAAAGATCAATAAGTCCCGCTTAAAAGTTTTATGCACTTTTGAGCAGTGATTTTGTTTCTTATGGTGAGAGTTCCTCGGATGTTATTTTTCGCTCAAATTTTGCAAGAAGTTCAAGCATTTGATAATTATTTTGCCTCAAAATTTCAGATTTTTTGGATTTTGTTTTATCATGAGTTGTCACACCTTTCTATATATCTCATGGTTTTGTGGCTTATGCCTTGGAAGCTTTTTGCCAATGCACAAGTGCAAAGTCCTTTCATTTTCCTCCTGTATCCTCAGTTGCGTACTATAACATTTGACTATGTGTCGTGTTGATCTCAATGGGCTGGCACAGTACTACAGACTATGGCTAAAGGCTATGTTTACAAACATAAAATAATGATTCAAAGAAGAGGAGCAGACGGTGCTACGATATTTACCTCAAGGTGATGAATCAATGAACCGAGGGACTTATTATTCGGTGAGGCCAGCAGTGTATTCCATTTCCTGCATTTCCTCTTCAGTATGCTGACTCCAATCTCCAGAGTCCTTGATGCTTCTTTCTTAGTCCATTTAAATGGGTAATTATTTTTACCAGTTGGTACACGTTTTTCTTTCAATATGCACTCTCACAATAATTTTTTTTTCTGTTCTTCAAATTGTTTTGTTCATGGTACAAGCGAATCATTCAAAAAATGTCTTCTCATCAAGTATTGGATTGTGTTCTCATTATAGAACATAATTTATTATGTGAGGCATTTGCCATTGCAACATCTTGTCTAGGGTATATATTTTTTCCATCAAACTGAACTGCCTCGCAATTTTTTTTATGTAATACCCTCTTCCCCATAAATAAATGACATCTGCTTGGGCAGTAGGTCATGCTTGGCAGAATCGCCTCCTCCCGGTCTTCAGCACTCCTGCAGGAATTGAGCGCCAGTGTGGTCGGGACACATAGAACACCAACAAGCGACAAAAACGCACCACTCCGTAAGTTATTTTGGCTCATGCTTCGCTAAATTTGAAAGCGCAGACCTGCATATGTATATAACTATATATACTTGTCCTCGTGGAAATCCAAGTTGCTATTCTTCATAGCATTAAACACAATAAATTTTACAGGAATATTGATAGAGGGATTCTATAAATTTATTTATGACTTTATGATTATGTTTTTACTATAGTTTATGTTTCAATTTGTACCTTGCAAACTGGCAAGTAAAATATCACTTATTTCAGAAACAGAGTGCTGTTAAAATGTGGCGGATTACCTTTTAAATGTTTTACATGATTCAACGATATATGAGCATACTTCCATGTCTACTTGATCCTTTTATACAGAATATGCAGCCAGAGTTTGGGCAATAATCAAGACATGGCTTGGTTTACATGATGTTCATCCTACGGACTGGGGAGGCATGGTTTCCATCAAGGAGTGGTGGCGCAACTACACTTAAGGGAGGTCGCAATCTCGAAGGCCGCTTGTTTCCCTTATTCCTATCTCTTGGGAAATCTGGAATGAGCGAAATGCTCGGGTGTTCCGCAACAATGCGACTCCGGTCGTTGTGCTTGTGACACATCAAAGCGGAGGCATCATCGGGGTGCCTTCCCGGACGAAATATTTGTGTAATATAATGCCGCGAGAGTGATTCTTAAAATCTTCGGCTTATTCAATGAAAATGACAAGCCTTTTGACTTGTTTCAAACATAATATGGACCCGAATGGAGTGCAATGTTTAATATGTGCATACCATTTCTGGATTGAGAGATCTATTTACTGATGGCTGGTTTTTAAAGATGCCTTATAAAGTTGTGAAATTCTACGAGAAAAGGCTTGTGAGTGGAATTAATGAGTACGGTGCTTGTGAAGTTTCCTCCATAGCTCTTTTGCAATCAATCATTCGTCTGCTATTATGGGTAAATGGTCGTCCAAATCCGAAATACACAACAGATTATAGGTTGAATATATCTGTGTCTTACAATCTATTTCTTTCATATTTTCAGTTGTTCCATTGTATGCATGCACATTGGAAGGCAGAAAGTAATGTTGGCTGGTCGCCAGAGAAGTAAAAAGGCCAACATCTTGAGCTGTATGGAGCATGGTTGTTTTCTTGAAGTTTCTGATGGATTGTATACCATTGACTGAGAGGAATCGTTCATTCATGAGAATGGGACAAGAGCATTGCTAGATGGAATTCGGCTGAGTGTAAGTACACATGGGAGGTGTGTTTTCATTGATAGAGGAAGGGTGAGAGCATGACACTTGTACAGGAAAAAAGAAAGAAATGGAAACCTAAATTTAAAAGTAAAGAGAAGAATGCTATGATCTCATGATAAGATGTCGGTCACCAGCGAGCACCCACATGAGCAAACCTATAATAGGTCCTAAGACACATAATATGTGATTAAGGGGCATGATTGGATTATGAGTTTGGACCAGAGATACTTTCTAAAGTATATGCATTGTAGCCCAGGCAACAAGTATGAGTTGTCACACCTTTCTATATATCTCATGGTTTTGTGGCTTATGCCTTCCTAAAGTATATGCACCAGAACAGGAATCACCGGCGACAAAGAGAAACGTAGATTGGAAGGATCTAACTTGTTGACACACGACCACTCATGAATGAACCTTTTCAACGTGGACCCATCAAAGACAAATGACGATTGAATCCCACGAGATCCATTGAAGACAAACCTCCACATGCCATCCGACGATGTTAGAAGCACTGCCAGAACAGGGGCTCCGGGAATATATTTTTTCTACAGCTTGTTGAATTAATTTGATGGATTTTCTCATTTCACCAACATACTAAATAGCGAGCTAACGAATCCCCTTCTTTTTGTCATCGGACTTTCCAATCACATTGGTTGTAAGAATCATAAGGATCTACTTTATGAAGATTCCAGTGTATTCCAGAAGCTCGTAACATCGGTCCCAATAAGCCCCAATTTACTGCTTCTTCTCCGCTAATAAAACCTAGAGGTACTCGTAATTGTATGCTTAGAAAAAGAAATATCTGCGTCAATACAACAACGTATTAGTCCTGCTGGCCCCCGGGTCTGCTTCAAGCTATAGCAGATGGGACTAACCTATTTTTTAAAGAAGATATTCTGCCATTCCGAGGAGATATTTCTTTGTTTAGCATTGGACCCTCAACAACAGTCACATCAGTAGGCGGAGAGAACCTTATTCCATCTTCAGAGAGCTTCCTCGTCCTTGCCTCTCTGAGTAGGATACAAACCCTAATGAAACTAAAAAAACATGAAAAAAAGAAGCCCTCCCATTATCACGAGCGGGGATCCACCGCGCCTCCATGGCCATAAGGCCACAGAGGACGCCGTAGACCGGTGGCGGCTCCTATGGGAGGCATAAGAAACCCGAGCTCCGGTGGCGGCTACGTTTAGGAGGTGGCCAGGTTGTGTGCGTATTTCGGCGTACGAGAATGACGGGAATATCTTAAGCACAGCAAATAGATCTTAGTTTGTAACATCACTAGTGCAGAACCGGGCAATAGCACCGGTTCATAAGGCCCTTTAGTGCCGGTTCCATAACCGGCACTAAAGTTTGGGCACTAAAGCCCCCCCCCCCTTTAGCACCGGTCCAGCATGAACCGGTGCTAAAGGGCAACCACGTGGCACGAGCCAGCCCCGGGGGCCGGGAGCCCTTTAGTACCGGTTGGTAACACCAACCGGTACTAAAATGTTGGGGGGTTTTTGGTTTTATGATTTCTTTTTCATTTAATTTTGTGTTTTCCATTTTAATTCTTTTTCGTTTGCTGGTATTTTACGATACTACACATTGTGTGTGTGTGTGTCTATATATATATATATATATATATATATATATATATATATATATATATATATATATAGATCATCAATGTACACATACACACATGCATGTATATAGCTATATACAATTTCTCGTACATATGCATGTTGCCTTTGGAGCCAGTTTGCATTAACCTAATTGGTGCCTTCGGAGCACGATGACAAATTGGAAGTGGTTCATGACTTGGTCGATGGGGGCGGTAGCGGGTAATAGTATTCTCCCTTCGGATTTATGACCTGGTCGAGCAAAAATCCCGCTATTTCCTCTTGAAGTGCTTCTACGCGCTTCGTATCTAGGAGCTTGTCCCGCACCTCTGTGAACTGTTAAGAAGGAGATCAATATGCATGTGTATTAGTTGTGTGACTAGATATCGATAATGGTGCACAAATTGTGAATAGTGTTCTAACAAGCGTACCCATTCCTGTCTTTGAGATCTGCTCCTTTCGGACGCCATCATGCGAATGTTCTCGCAAACGCAGTATGCACACAGATCAGTCCCCTGCGCCTGCTTTATGGCCTTTACGAGAATGGAATTTAATTTGATCAGATAATAATTAATCAAGCATGATAATATTAAAAAGATGGCAGCTAGCTACCACACTACTTAATTACTTACCCTGGGTCGAAGCCATCTCAGCTGTCCTTTCCATTCGCCTTCCGTGACGCTAATGAACCTTGCCCAAGCCCTGCCCGCCGACAAAGAAAATGAATAAAGGGGTTATTAAATAGTTCATATCATGAAATGACGAACTAAATAGGCCGAGATATATAGTTAATAATGATTGAAATTACCTGTTGACTATCCCAAACAAGATGTTATAGTCTTTATTTTCTGAGAGTAGTGAGTCCAGTATTTCAACTGTTCCTTCGTCAACTTTAATGATACACAAGATCCAGTGAAATCTGCATGCACACACGTTTGCATGTCTTAATTAAGCGGGCATATATATGTAAGCAAAAACATGTAGCTAGCTAGCTAGTAGGCAAAAACAGAGAATTTATAGTACACGAAAGTGTGACTCACTTGAAGTTGTAAGGAAGTAGTATATCTTCATTGTATTTGAGGTCCTTCAAGAACTCGAACATGCTGTTCTCTACCTGCTTTTTATAATAGTCGCTTATATTCCATGTGAATTCATTAACGGTGTTTGGGTCAATGAACCCAATGCCATAGCGTCCACCTTTTTTCATTTCATACATCTTCATCCTGCATAGTACCACAGAAAATAATATAGTGAGGATAATTACAGGTAATGATTGATCAAAAGGATCAATACAGCTAGCTTCAGACTTAAATTACAGAAAGAAATCACTTACAGACAATAGCAACTGACGATAGATTTGTCGAGTGCGTCTTGATTGTATAACTGAAACAGTTCAGAATACTCAACGGTCCCAGGTTTCTCATGGTAGAAATGATCCTTGTTGACTTGCACCATGAGGGACTGTCGATTGGATCTCTTGGTAATGTCAATGTACCATTGATGCAATTCATACATTCTCGTTGGGAGCTTCTTGACATCTTCTGGCTTGACCAAAGGTTGGCCCCGGACATATTTCCGTTTTATTTCCTCCTCTGTAAGCATAGGCATGTCCTCGATCTCGAGGAGTTGTCCAACAGTGATCTTGAGTTCTTCAGCCTGCGTTATATGCTGCTGGGTTATTACCACATCGCCCACCTGGGGAACGTAAACTGTTTGCCCACAATAATATTGGTCGCGCGTACTGTCACGTGTTGTTGGCGACACAACAAGCGGAGGGATCGGTTGCGCCCACTGTTCTCCCAGCTGGGCAACGGTTCTCCCGCATTTTTTGACAGCTGCTTGTTGTTTGCTCGAGCTCGAGCTCGCCTCCTTCTGTAGACGTTGTCGATTTAACTTCCTGATGTGGCGCTCATAGTCTGAGTCAACAGGCTTAGGAGCTGGTGGTTCAGCCATACGAATGAAGTGGTCAATAACTTCCACAGGCACTTTCTCCCTTGGCGGCGGTGGCGGTTTTGGTCCAAAATGGGCGTCGACTTCTGCCCGCACTATGGCATTGGTTTGCTCCTTGGTCCTGTCGTAAGCCCTCTCAGGAAGAGGAGTATCGAGGTTTGGACCATATTTATATCGCTTGCCTCCGCCTGTACTTCCTGTACTATGACCTCGACTGGTACCGCTACGCACCATATGTGCGGGGTGTCTCTTCTGCGATTGCTGAGGCGGCGGAGACGGCTGACGGGGCTGAGTTGGACGAGGAGGAGTGGCCTGAAGCTGTGCCGGACTTGGAGGAGGAGTGTCCTGACACTTTGCCGGACTTGGAGGAGGAGTGGACGTCGGACGCTGTGTCGGACTTGGAGGAGGAGTGGCCTGACACTTTGCTGGACTTGGAGGAGGAGGAGTGGCCTCACGCGTTGGTGGACTTGAAGGAGCGGGAGTCTGCTGAATCGGTGGCGGACTTCGACGAGGAGTCGGGTGACGCGGTGTCGGTGGCCTTCGAAAGATGATGCAATCCTTTCTCCATAGGATGACATGATGTATGGCCTCTCCCAATGTGTGCTCGTCGTCACCTCCAGGAATGTCAAGCTGTAGCTCCGAATATGGGTCCACCACCTCATCAACCAAGACACGAGCATAGCCCGCTGGAATCGGGTTGCAATGGAAGGTTGCCTCGGGGGAATTTGGAAAAGCAACGGCATCCCCACCTTCATGGATATGTTCTTCATCTTGAAGTGTAGCTCGCAGTTAGTGTTCTTCGTGATGTCATCCACGGGGTATCTATCCAGCAATGCGTCGCCCGAGGCGGAACCCACGCTGCTTCTCGGCATGGATGGGGCGGTGCTATCCAATGTTGGATCATCCGCTAGCTGCTGCAGCTGCTGAGACCCCCTTTGCTTGCTAAGTGAGTCGATCTGCTCCTACTGCCGCTGGAATTTAACTGCCAATTCCGCTTGACTTGCTTCAAGGCCTTGAAGGCGTTCATAGTCCCGCTTCCTCTGCTCCTCCTCCATCTTCCTCTTCTTCTCCTCCGCAATCTTCCTTCTCGCACGGGTTCTGTAGTCGGCGTTCCATTCCGAAAACCCCTCATACCACGGAATAGCGCCCTTGCCTCTTGTTCTTCCCGGGTGTTCAGGATTTTTCAGGGCACGTGTAAGCTCGTCGTTCTCTCTGTTCGGCTGGAACACCCCCGTTCGAGCCTCTTCTATTGCAACAAGTATGTCATCGTCGGCTCCGTTTAGACATGCCTTCGTCGAAACTTTGCCTGTCTTCGGGTCCAACTCCCCCCCATGCGCATAGAACCAACTCCTGCACCTGGGGGGCCAGCTCTTAGTAACCGGAATGACACATGCATCCTCCATCTCTTTCTCAGACTTATCCCACTTAGGCATTGCCACCGCGTAGCCACCTGGCCCCAGCTTATGGAACTTATCCTTTTTTTCGGCATTCTTCTTGTTTATTCTCGACCGTTCCTTAGCTAATTCTGAATCCTTGAATTTCACGAAATCGTCCCAATGAGCACTTTGATTCTCTAGTATCCCCTCGAATACTGGATTCTTCCTTCCTCCCTTGACGTACTTCTCACACGTCGTTCTCTTGTGGTTCTTGAATGCAACCGCCATCTTCCTAAGAGCAGCGTCCTTGACTTTCTGCACATCTGCTTCTGTGAAATGATCTAGTAGGGTGAAATGTTCCATGAGAGTATCCCAAAGTAGTTTTTTTATTCTCGTCGACAAAAGTAACATCTGGACGTGGCTTTGCTGGCTTTCTCCATTCTTGAAGGGAGATCGGGAGTTGGTCCTTCACAAGAACTCCGCACTGACGAATGAACTTGTCCGCAATCTTCTTAGGCGCTAATGGTTTGCCATTAGGTCTGAATGCCTCGATATTGTACTTTACGCCCTCCTTCAACTTTTTGTTCGGGCCTCGTTTCGTCCTTTTGCCTCAAGATTTGCTCGATCCGGATGGCTGAAAGAAGAAAGATCGATTCGTTAATATATCTTCAACTCATTTATTAAAACATGTGATGATCACCAGATTCCTGCTTATATAAATATATATACCTCGCCGGTGTTTGTTGTTTCAGGATCAACATGTTCTTCGTCATCGTCATAATCGTAGTTCATGACTTCATCAATTCGGTCATCGCGATCAAATATCATATCACCCTCTCCGGTGTTGTTTAGAAATTCGGAGCCGTCAAAATCTTCTTCATTCTGATCATCATCTGGCCCGCGTATCATATCGAACATGGTCTGTTCTCTCTCTCTGTCGGTATTGTCCACCATAGCTTTTATTTAACTATGCCAAAAGAAATATAAAACAATTTAGTATAATCTCGAATAATAGATATAATCTCGAATACATCGTCTCGAATAATAGATATAATCTCGAATACATCGTCTCGAATAACAAATATAATCTCGAATAATATATAATCTCAAATACATCGTCTCGAATATATAATCTCGAATACATCACTGGCTAGGTAGCTAATAAAGATCGAATACTACAGAAGAAATTAGGATGCGGGCCGGGCATCGTCGACAACAAATAGTAGCTATATGCCCGCAAAAAGTAACATTTTTTTAATGATTGGATTTTGATAACTAAAATTTCTAACATTTCTATAACATTTCTAACAATGCTATATATAACTAACATTTCTATAACATTTCTAATATTTCTATAACTAAAAAAAGAAAAATTTCTAACTTTTTTATAACTATTTCTATAACTAAAAAACAGAAAAATTTCTAACAATTCTAAATTTTTTATAACTATTTCTATAACTAAAAAACAGAAAAATTTCTAACAATTCTAACTTTTTTATAACTATTTCTATAACTAAAACTAATTC
This sequence comes from Aegilops umbellulata, assembly GCA_032464435.1. NCBI lineage: Eukaryota > Viridiplantae > Streptophyta > Magnoliopsida > Poales > Poaceae > Aegilops > Aegilops umbellulata. The sequence continues at coordinate 508,727,271 of CP136059.1, forward strand.
TAAAATTTCCTGATTATATAACTAACATTTCTACGATAATTCATCCTGGAGCCCGGGCTCATCTGCACCTTATAAGCAAAAAATTCAAAAAAAAAATACTAGAAAAATTCAAAAAAATCCAAAAAAAATTCGGGTGGTAGATAAGTTGATGCGTGAGGTCCGCTCCAAAATTCAACCCATTTGGACATCTGAGTAGGCCTCGGCAAAAAAAACAAATCGGGTCAAAACAGTTTGTGAACAGTAAACTTTTTCACATACCCCGATTTTGTCTTTTTTGCACAGACTTGCTCAAATGTCCAAACGAGTTGCATTTTGCAGCGAACCTCACGCCCCTAATTATCTACCACCCGATTTTATTTTGGATTTTTTTGAATTTTTCTAGTATTTTTTTTATTTTTTCCGTGAGCGCGGGTGCAGATGAGCCCGGGTGCAGATTCGCCGCACTCACATTTCTATAACAATTCTAATATTTATATAACTACAAAACAGAAAAATTGCTAAATTTTTACAAATATTTCAATAACTAAATATTTAAATCACTTGTGTGTGTGTGTGTAGTGTCTCTGTGTGTGTGTGTGTAGTGTGTGTGTGTGTGGAATTGGACATGGCAGGCGGCGCGAGCTCACCGGCGAGGCGACGACGGGGCGGCGACGACGGGGCGACGGGGCGGGGCGGCGACGACGGGGCGGCCGGGGCGCGGCGACGGGGACGGCCGGGGCGGCGACGAGGGGCGCGCACGGCCGGGGTCGGCGACGAGGGGCGGGGGCGGTGGCGTCGACGGGGACGACGTCGATCGGGGCAGACACGACGGAGGGAGGAAACAGAGGGAAGAAACAGAGGGAAACTGAAATTTTTCCAAGTGTTGTATATATATGATGGACCTTTAGTACCGGTTGAAGCCACCAAACGGTACTAAAGGTCCCTTTAGTACCGGTTGGTGGCTCCAACCGGTACTAAAGGCCCCCCCTTTAGTACCGGTTGGTGCCACGAACCGGTACTAAAGGGGGGTGCACTGCCAGGCGAGGGGAACAAAAGTTTAGTCCCACCTCGCTAGCCGAGGGGCACTCGCACCTGCTTATAAGCCCCGCCGTCGCTGCTGTCTCGAGCTCCTCTCTTAAGCAGGCCTTCTGGGGCTACCTCTTCTGCGATGCCCTGTTGGGCCTACTGGGCTAGCGGGCCTGCATCCTGGCCCAACTTGAACTTGGGTTTCTAGTCGTATGCAGGCCGCTGTGGCCCAGTAGGTGGGCTTTTTTTCTTATTTTTTTTGCTTTATTTATTTTTGTGAATAACTTAACTTTGAAAATAGATTTTTCAGTGATTATTTTTTCTTATGTTTAATATTAGTGTGTTTTATCATTATATTCAATTTGGTAATGCTTAGGTTATTTAAAAAAAGAAATGCCTTTGTAACGGATGAGTTTTCATCCGAAACCCTGATACTTCGAAACAGATTGTCCATTTTGTACACGAAGTGCATCCAGTTTTTGCGGTAACCCTCTCTACTTTTTTGCACATGCTATGTGGGTGAAATTATGATACCATGCCAACTTTCAACCTTTTCTGAGTTCATTTGAAATGCTTTTCAATTTCAGGGTCATTTAGCTGAAAAAATCAGTAAATGCATGAAAGAATTTGCTTGCACATAAAATTTCTTCGCGTTTCAAATGCCAGAACACATAACTAGCTACCCTAACTATTACAGAGATCCCTCCTGGGTGTGAAATACAGAAGAAAGTGATGATATATAGTTAAGCCGATCACATCCCAGATCTTTGGGTGTGAAACTTTTTCTTCGTGTGTGTCCCTTTGCGTCGTAGCCATGGAAAATCTTCATCATTTAACGGGATGCACGGGTCAATATTCACTGTGAATGGAGCAATTTCATCAAACTTTTCATAATCTTCTGAGTTGTCTGTCTTGTCATCCACTCCCACGATGTTTCTCTTCCCAGAAAGAACTATGTGCCGCTTTGGCTCATCGTACGATGCATTCGCTTCCTTATGTTTTCTTTTTCTTGGCTTGGTAGACATGTCCTTCACATAGAAAACCTGTGCCACATCATTGGCTAGGACGAATGGTTCGTCTGCATACGCAAGATTGTTGAGATCCACTGTTGTCATTCCGTACTGTGGGTCTTCCGTTACCCCGCCTCGTGTCATATTGACCCATTTGCACCGAAACAAAGGGACCTTCAAACCACGTCGATAGTCAAGTTTCCATATGTCCTGTATATAACCATAATATGTTTCCTTTCCCGTCTTGGTTTCTGCATCAAAGCGGACACCACTGTTTTGGTTGGTGCTCTTCTTATCTTGGGCGACCGTGTAAAATGTATTACCATTTATCTCGTACCCTTTGAAAGTCATTATATTCGAAGATGGTAACTGGGACAACAAGTACAGGTCATCTTCAATAGAGGTGTCATGCATAGCACGTGCTTGCAACCAGCTGGCGAAACTCCTGGTTTGTTCACGTGTAATCCAGTCATCAGACCGCTCCGGGTGTTTGGAGTGTAGCAAATTCTTGTGTTCATCCATATACGGAGCCACCAAGGCGGAATTCTGTAGAACTGTGTAGTGTGCTTCAGTGAGAGAATGTCCGTCCATACATATTATTTCTTCCCCTCCTAGCGTGCCTTTTCCATCCAGTCTGCCCTTATGCCGCGATTCAGGAACACCAATCGGCTTAAGGTCAGGAATAAAGTCAATACAAAACTCAATGACCTCCTCATTTTGACGGCCCTTGGAGATGCTTCCTTCTGGCCTAGCACGGTTATGAACATATTTCTTTAAGACTCCCATGAACCTCTCAAAGGGGAACATATTATGTAGAAATACAGGACCCAAAACGTTAATCTCTTCGCATAGGTGAACTAGGACGTGCGTCATGATGTTGAAGAAGGATGGTGGGAACACCAACTCGAAACTGACAAGACATTGTACCAAATCATTCTGTAACCTTGGTATGATTTCTGGATCGATTACCTTCTGAGAGATTGCATTGAGAAATGCACATAGCTTCACAATGGCTAATCGAACGTTTTCCGGTAGAAGCCCCCTCAATGCAACCGGAAGCAGTTGCGTCATAATCACGTGGCAGTCATGAGACTTTAGGTTCTGGAACTTTTTCTCTGCCATGTTTATTATTCCCTTTATATTCGACGAGAAGCCAGATGGTACCTTAATACTGAGCAGGCATTCAAAGAAGATTTCCTTCTCTTCTTTGGTAAGAGCGTAGCTTGCATGACCCTGATGTATGCCGTCTTTTCCGTGCATACGTTGCTGGTCCTCCCGTGCCTCAGGTGTATCTTTTGTCTTACCATACACGCCCAAGAAGCCAAGCAGGGTCACACAAAGATTCTTCGTCACGTGCATCACGTCGATTGCGGAGCGGACCTCGAGGTCTTTCCAATAGGGCAGGTCCCAAAATATAGATTTCTTCTTCCACATGGGTGCGCGTCCGTCAGCGTCATTCGGAACAGGTTGTCCACCAGGACCCTTTCCAATGACCACCTTCAAATCCTTGACCATATCATGTACATCAGCACCAGTACGGTGGCGAGGCTTCGTCCGGTGATCCGCCTCACCTTTGAAATGCTTGCCTTTCTTTCTTACGGGATGCCTGCTCGGAAGAAATCGATGATGTCCTAGGAACACATTCTTATTAGCCAAATATATGCTGTCGGTATCGTCCAAACAGTGCGTGCATGCGCGGTATCCCTTGTTTGTCTGTCCTAAAAGGTTACTAAGAGCAGGCCAATCATTGATGGTCACGAACAGCAACGCCTTTAGGTCAAATTCTTCCCCCATGTGCTCATCCCACGCACGTACACCTGTTCCATTCCACAGTTGTAAGAGTTCTTCAACTAATGGCCTTAGGTACACATCAATGTCGTTGCTGGGTTGCTTAGGGCCTTGGATGAGCACTGGCATCATAATGAACTTCCGCTTCATGCACAACCAAGGAGGAAGGTTATACAAACATAGAGTCACAGGCCAGGTGCTATGGTTGCTTCTCTGCTCCCCAAAAGGATTAATGCCATCTGCGCTTAGACCAAACCATACGCTCCTTGCGTCATCTGCAAACTCCTTCCCGTACTTTCTTACGATTTTTCTCCACTGCGACCCGTCAGCGGGTACTCTCAACTTTCCATCTTTCTTACGGTCTTCTTTGTGCCATCGCATCTCCTTGGCATGCTCTTTGTTTTGGAACAAACGTTTCAACCGTGGTATTATAGGAGCATACCACATCACCTTGGCAGGAATCTTCTTCCTGGGGCGCTGGCCCTCGACATCACCAGGGTCATCGCGGCTGATCTTATAGCGCAATGCACCACATACCGGGCAAGCGTTCAAATCCTCGTACTCACGGCGGTAGAGGATGCAATCATTAGGGCATGCATGTATCTTCTGCACCTCTAACCCTAGAGGGCAGACAGCCTTCTTTGCTTCATACGTACTCTCGGGCAATTCGTTGTCCTTTGGAAGCATATCCTTTATCATTACCAGCAACTTTCCAAATCCCTTGTCAGATACACCATTCTCTGCCTTCCATTGCATCAATTCCAGTGTGGTGCCCCGCTTTTTCTTGTCACCTACGCAATTCGGGTACAACAATTTTTTGTGATCCTCTAACATGCGCTGCACCTTCTTCTTCTCCAAATCACTTGCGCAGTTTCTCTTTGCATCGGCAATGGCCCGACCTAGATCATCAACGGGCTCATCTGATGCCTCTTCTTCAGCTTCTTCCCGCATAGCCGGCTCAGCTTCTTCCCGCATTACCGGCTCAGCTTCTTCCCCCATTGTTGTATCATCGTATTCAGGGAACCCATGGCCAGGATAGCTGTCGTCGTCCTCTTCTTCTTCATTGTCTTCCATCATAACCCCTCTTTCTCCATGCTTGGTCCAAACATTATAGTGGGGCACGAAACCGGACTTAAACAGGTGGAAGTGAATGGTTCTTGACTTAGAGTAATTTTGACCATTCTTATAGACTGCACATGGACAAGGCATAAAACCATCCGCCCGCTTGTTTGCCTCAGCGGCAAGCAGAAAAGTTTGCACGCCATTAATGAACTCGGGAGAGCATCGGTCATCGTACATCCATTGCCGGATCATCTTCATTACACAACACCGAATAGACCAAATTAATACAAGTTCATACATAAAGTTCATACAACACTTAAATGCAACAAACAAATAACTCTCTAGCTGAAGCATTTAAATGCAACAACAAATGCGATCAAGATCGCAACTAAGGTAACAATGGATCCAACAGCATAATGATACCAAGCCTCACTATCGATGGCATATTTTCTAATATTTCTAATCTTCAAGCGCATTTTCTCCATCTTGATCTTGTGATCATCGACGACATCGGCAACATGCAACTCCAATTCCATCTTCTCCCCCTCAATTCTTTTCAATTTTTCTTTCAAATTCTCGTTTTCTCTTTCAACTAAATTTAACCTCTCGACAATAGGGTCGGTTGGAATTTCCGGTTCACATACCTCCTAGAAAAAATTCCTATGTCAACTTGATGGGCATAATTTGTCATAAACACGAAATGCAACTAGTTTTAAAAGAGAATATATATACCACATCCGAATCATAACAAGGACGAGGGCCGACGGGGACGGATATCAAAACCATGGCACTATATGTATAACAAAGAACGTACGGGTAAGATAATTATACGAGTAACTAGCTATATATCCAAATCACACAAACATCAATTTTTATATAAAATTTCATGAACAAAGAGGCTCACCACAAGGTGGTGCCGGCGACGGGACGGTACGGGCGATCGACGATGGTTACGACGGAGATTTAGAAGGCACTAAGTAAACCACACCTACATATGCAAACTAAGTGTTATTTTTGACCTCAAATTGCATATAATCAAATACTAGCACATATATATTTCCTCCCAAATTACTAAACTCACAAATTAATCACTATATAAAGCATTGCAAGAGCTAATCTAGCAATGAGAGATGAAAGGACAAAGTTGCTAACCTTTGTGATCATTTGAATGGATGGGGGCCTTCAAATCTTGACAAATTGTGGGCAAAATATGTGATGAACTCGAGAGGAGAGGGGAAGAACAGAGAGGAGAGGGGAAAGGGGAAGAACAGAGCGAGCTCGGGTGGACGAAGGGTTTATGTAGGGCGACCTTTAGTACCGGTTCGTGCCACGAACCGGTACTAAATGGGTTGGAGGGGGCCCATTCTGACAACATCCTGCCACCACACTCATTAGTACCGGTTCGTGGCACGAACCGGTGCTAAAGGTTCTCCACGAACCGGTACTAATGAGAGCGGCCCGGCTAGCCGTTGGAACCGGCACTAATGTGTCGAGGAAACTGATCCACGAGCACCTATGGGGACCGGCGGACCGAGCCCCTTTCGGTTCGGCGGGGGCGGAGATCGCACGAAGAGCAGATCGAGGCGAAGCACACGAGCAGTTTACCCAGGTTCGGGCCGCACGGATGCGTAAAACTCTACTCCTGCTTTGTGGTTTGTATTGAGTTCTTGCTCGGGAGCGCTGAGTGCTACAGTACACACCAGCAGCTAAAGAGACCGAGCGTGAGTGTTCTTCTGTCTGTCCCCCCCTCTACGTTGCGCATGGGTCTCCTTTTATATGCTCAAGGGGTCACCGACAGGTGGCAACGTAGACAGGGGTAAAAATGGAAAGGTGTTGCGGTTGGTACAGCTACCTGTACAGTGTATCATACCTAACCCTGACGGCAGGGGACAAGGGCATTAAATGCCCATCTACGTCGCCCAAACAGTGCAAAAAGGGACTGTCAGGGACGCCACCATTCGCCACGATGGCAATCTTGTCAACGCCTCTTGCTACCGCGTACCGCTGGCTGCACAGCCTCCCGCCACGTACGCCTGGAAGGGTCCCAGAGCGACACGTTGGTGGATGTGCTGGAGCGTGGGTACGGAGTGGTAGCTTGCCGCGGCAAACGCCTTGCCGCGGTCGTTGTCTTGTCGCGTCCGGGAGCTTGCCGCTCACCGGGCCTTGCCGGGACGCGTGACGCGTCGCGGCAAGTTCCTTGAGATGCCTTGGTTGGCCTTCCCGGCAAGCTCCTCTTGCCGGGGTCTTATGTCTTGAGTGGCCTTCCCGGCAAGATCCTCTTGCCGGGGCCTTGTCTCCTTGGCTTCAATACTTTGTTCTTGAATGGCTCCAAAGGAACCACGGAGGACCTTGGCGGTCACCCGGCAAGCCTTGCCGCGGGGTGCTGCGACTGCCCGTGCACAAGTTCGGGATAGTAGGGTACCCCTACTCTAGTACACCGACAGGAGCCCCCGGGCCTGGGCCATACACGGTGCCGAGTGCTGTTGGGCCAGGCCCAAAACAGGGCACGGGCACGCGCGGCCTGGGTTACGCCGTATCTTTCTCCGCGCTCAGCTCCGACGAGGAAGAAGAAGAGTAAGATTCTTGTTGTACTTGTATTTCTTCAGTTCTTGCTGTTTTGTCTTGTATCTCATTTGCTTTACTCTGAACTTATTCCTTTTTAGGACTCTAGCCCAGAGAGCGGTAAAGAGAGCCAAGGTCCCGTTGTTTATCATCGAGGACGAACCCACCGCGACAGCAGGGGGTGCGTCCGAGACAACCTTGCCGGACCCGGCAACTGTTCTTCAAAGCAGCCCCCAGCTCAGCCCCCAGCGTAAGTATATGGTTTGCTTCCCGCTGTTAGGCGCGCATGGATACGCTTTTTTTGCTGATATCTGACTGTTGGTTTGTGTAGGAGCAGAGCAGCCCCACCAGGAGTGTCCTGAGACCGCTCCTGACATGCCATCTGCTTCGACTACACCGCCAAGGGAGAGTTCTCCGGCAAGGGAGAATCCTCCGACAAGGGAGAGCTCTTCGGCAAGGGGGAGTTCTCCGGCAAGGGAGAAGTCTCCGGCAAGGGACACCACCAGCGGCCCCCCGTCGGCGGAGACCACAACTGCAGAGCCCGGTACCGGTAAACCTCTTGCTTCGAAACTTCCCTTGGGTTCTTCTTCGTTTGATCTTCTTTTTGGATATTCGCTTGACTTTTCTTCCTTTTCCGGCCGTCAGACCCATCTGCTGCGGAGCCGATGGAGACCGAGGTTGCTGTCGACGACGCCACTGCCACCGAAGAAGCGGCCGACGCTGATGATCCCGCCGGCGAAGAGGCCGCCAAGGCTGCCGCCGCAGCAGCTGGCGAGGGGTCTGGCGATCGCACTAACGGCCCTGAGGCCACAGGAGCGATAGGCGCTACGCAGACCGCCGACCCTTCCGCCGCTGCCGCTGCGTCAGGTTCCGAAGAGCCCCAGCCAGGCGTCTACTTGAAGGCCGGCGATGGCGTCTTCATCAACCTCCCTTGGGCGTCAATGTCCAGGGCGCCGGTCGATGGAGAAAGCTTCGACGGAGAGGTGCTCGCCTCCGCTGGGCTGACGCTAGTTGACGCGCCAAGCAGCGGCGGTGGCGAGCCCGAGGAGGAGCGGCTGCTGCGGAAGCTGTTGTCGCTCTACCGCGCTCGGCAAGCCAAGCAGGAATCCTGCGAGGCGCTTGTCGGGAGGGCGGGAGAGACATTGAGAAGCGCGCGGAGGAGCTCCGAGGTCTCAACCAGGCAGCTCTCCGGTCCCTGGCGGAGGAGCGGGAGCAGCTCGCTGAGGAGTAGAAGGCCTTCCTCCTCGAAGAGGCTAACGTCGAAGAGCAGCAACGGCTTGCCGCTGAGAAGCTGTCTGCGCAGGAGGGCGAGCTGGCGCAGCGGAAGATCAACCTCGATAGCCACGACGAGGAGCTTGCCGCGCGCGAGCGAACATTCGGCGAAGCTCTCAACCAAGCAGAGGACGCTGCCGCAGCTGCCGAGGCCGCCAAGAAGGAGCTGGAGACGAAGGTGGCGCAGCTGGAGGCCGATCTCAAGGCGAGCGGCGAGGAGCTTACCGCGCTCAAGCGTGAGCGGGAGAAGGACGCCTACAGCCACTCAGAGCTGTAGGCCCGTCTCGCTGAGAAGGGTAAGGAGCTCAGCGCCGCCAAGGACTCCAACGCAGATCTTGAGTTGAAGCTGACCACTTTGACCAAGACGCTGGACGGCGCCAGGGAGCAGGACGTGGCCTTGAAGGAGGAGATCAAGGCCGACAAGGCGCTGCTGGAGAGTGCTGCTGCCGCCCAGAACACTTTTAGGGAGACTGTGGAGCACTGGACGAAGGGTCTTGTGAATGCTGCCGCAGACATTGACAGGGAGCTGGCGCAGTTGGGGATGGAGGATCTCGGGTATCCCTTCGATGAGAACCTCCAATCCAGCGCCAAGCTCACCTTGTTCTTCAAAGGCCTGGCGACGGCCCTCCAGCGACTCCGGGAGAGGATCCCAAAGCAGCTGGCCGACGAGTCGCGCAAGATCTGCGCGGGAGCTCTTCAAAAGGTGTTGGTGAAGGTGGCCTTCCGCAACCCGGGCCTCAACCTCACCAACGTCCTCAACACCCTGCCGCCGGATGCTGATCTGGAGGCGCTCAAGGCCCTTGTCGCACCCATTGTGGACAAGGTGAGCGGGATCAAGAGGGTAGAGGGCGATCGTGTAGACTAGGCCGCCCGTTTTCTTCTTTTCTTGTCGCTGTTGGTCATGTTATGAAAACAATCTATTAGAGCCGCGACAAGCTATCTTGCAATATAACTCTATTTTGGGCAGTGATTGCAATGTTATTTCCTTTACTTGATTCCTTCCTTTGTATGTTTTTTCCCTACGCTTTTAGGGAACTTGCTGGCGCAGGCACCTTAGCCGCGAGCAATGAGTGCAGGACGTCAGCAGCCTCCTGGCGGTGCCGTTACCGACAAGAAACCTTGTCGCAACTAGTCGCAGCTCACTTAAGTTGTTGAGCGGACTCGAAACAAAGTAAGGGCGCAACTCTAGTCGCAGCACACTTAAGTTGTTGAGCGGACTCGAAACAAAGTAAGGGCGCAACTAGCCACGAGCTGGTTCCTCCGCACACAGGTTTTCCATACAAAGCATGGTCGTTCAAGGAAGATAACTTAAAAGTTTTAAAAATCTGATTGCTCAAACTTTGGCAACTTAGCTTTTCTGTTGTTTGCTTTCCGGCAAGGCGAAACTTTCTTGAACGACGCCTGGTCCATACCATTATCTTCTCCTCCCCCCCCCCCACCGGCAAACTTGTGGGCGAGGGAACCTTCCTTTCCTTGAGAAAAAAGAAAGAAGAGAAAATAAAGATATGGAGCCTTATGGCTCGTTATTGCTTACCGGGGGTTGGCGCTGTACAAAGTGTCAGATAACTCATGCAAAAAATAAAAAGCATGAAATTGACAAGATGTGCGGAGCACATGAGCTTTATTTATGCACAGGGTCTGCGCCTGGCTTTGTACAAAGGATTACATGCAACAGCGGCAAGACTTGTACAAAAGGTGGTTGCCGGAACAGGGTCCGGCAACCGCGCCTTACGGGTAAAACTTACGAAGATGCTCAATGTTCCAGGAGTTGCTCACCGGAATGCCATCTTCGGTCTCAAGGCGGACAGCGCCAGGCCTAATGACTCGTTTCACCCGGTAAGTGGGCCTTCCCACTTCGGCATCAACTTGTTGGAATTCTTGGCGGACAGAACGCGCCGAAGAATAAGGTCGCCTTCCTCAAGACTTCTGGCGTTAACTTTGCGGCTATGGTAGCGGCGCAAAGCTTGCTGGTAGTGAGCAGCTCGTACAGCAGCCTGAAGACGGTCTTCCTCAAGGAGCAGCGCGTCATCTTGTCGCAGCTGCTCTTGCTCAAGCTCATCATAAGCGAGCACTCGAGGTGACCCGTGTACGAGTTCCGTGGGGAGAACTGCCTCTGCTCCATAGACTAGAGCGAAAGGTGTCTGGCCAGTGGCTCGATTTGGCGTCGTCCTGATCGACCAAAGAACCACAGGCAGCTCCTCAATCCAGTTTCTTCCGCACTCGTGCAGCCTGTCGAAAGTCCTGGTCTTGAGCCCACGCAGCACTTCAGCATTTGCCCTCTCCGCTTGACCGTTGCTTCTGGGGTGAGTAACAGAAGCGAAGCAAACCTTGGCGCCAAGATCTTGGACGTACTGCATGAAGGTGCGGCTCGTGAATTGCGTACTGTTGTCGGTGATGATCCTGTTAGGGATCCCGAAGCAGTAAACAATCGACCTGAAGAACTTGACTGCTGACTGTGCTGTCACCTTCCTTACTGCTTCCACTTCCGGCCACTTTGTGAACTTGTCGATTGCAACGTACAAGTACTCAAAGCCCCCGACTGCTCGGGGGAAGGGGCCGAGGATGTCGAGCCCCCAGACCGAAAAAGGCCAGGATAAAGGAAACGTCTGGAGAGCTTGAGCTGGCTGGTGTATCTTCTTGGAATGGAACTGGCACGCTTCACACTTGGTTACTTGTGCAGTTGCATCCTGGAGGGCTGTCGGCCAAAAGAAACCTTGCCGGAATGCTTTGCCGGCAAGTGCTCTTGTGCCAATGTGGTGACCACATATGCCTCCATGTATTTCTACCAACAGCTTTTGTCCGTCTTCCCGGTGAATACACTTCAATTTCACACCGTTGAGTCTTCTTCTGTACAGTGTGTTGTCGACAAACTGGTACATACTTGACTGCCGGGCTACTCTTTCCGCTTCTTCTTGCTCTTTGGGAAGTTCTCCTGTCTGAAGGAAACGGATCTGCTGTGCCCATGCTGGAGCTTGCGGCTCGACAACAAGGACTAAAGGCACATCTGCTGCTGCGGGAATATCCGCTTCTACGGCGAGAACCTGCGGCTCAGCCGGAGCTTGACGTTCGCCGGCAAGCTTGCTGGAGCAAAACTTGTCGGGAGCGTCTGCTTCAACGGAACAAACCCTGGGGCTTGCCGGAGCAGACTGCTCCCCAGCACTCTTGGTGTTGATCTTGGGGACCTTCTTGGCGGCGGCTTCGGGAAGCTCTGTCGGAAAATAGTCACCAGAAATCAACTTCCTCTTCTTGCTCTGTCCAGTTGATGGCGTTACAGACGGTTGAGTCAGCTTGAGCACAAAGATCCCTGGTTCCACAGGTAACTTAAGTGCTGCGCACTTTGACAGGCCATCCGCAATGTCGTTCTGAGCTCTTGGGACATGTTCCATCTGTAGGCCGTCAAAGTGCTCTTCTAGCTTTCTCACTTCATCAACGTAGGCTTCCATCAACGGACTCTGATAACTCTTATTCACTTGGCGGACGACAAGCTGCGAGTCACCCCTGACAATGAGCTTCTTGATCCCAAGGTCTGCCGCGATCCTGAGACCGGCAAGCAAACCTTCATACTCTGCAGTATTGTTTGTTGCTTGCTCCTTGGGAAAGTGCATCTGGACTATGTACTTGAGGTGCTCTCCGGTGGGTGCGACAAGCAGCACGCCAGCACCGGTGCCTTGCAGCGAGAAGGCACCATCAAAGTACATCAGCCACTCTTTGCTTGCTTCCTTGACGGGGATGCTCGTTTCTGGAATTTCTTCATCTGGTGTTGGCGTCCACTCTGCTATGAATTCTGCCAATGCTCTACTTTGGATAGTTGAAGTGCTCTCAAACTTGAGGCCAAAGCTTGACAGTTCCAGTGCCCACTCAACAATCCTGCCTGTTGCTTCTGGATTCTACAGTATCCTCTTCAGCGGAAAACGAGTGACAACTGTGATCTCATGTGCTTGGAAGTAATGGCGCAGCTTTCTCGAGGCCATGAGAAGGCCGAAAAGCAATTTCTGCACACCAGAGTACCTTGACCTAGCCCCCTACAGAAGGGGACTGACAAAGTAAACTGGGCGCTGCACCATTCTCTTCTGTATCTCCTCACGCGCCTGCGCGGATCCATCTTTGTCGGGACCAGAGCTTGCCGGGGAAGCCCACTGCTTGTCGCTGGATGCGCCTGCCGTGGTTGCTGGCTCATCATCTACCTCCCTCTCCGCTACTAACGCAACACTAACCACTTGATTGGTTGCCGCCAGATACAGCAGCAACTTCTCTTGTGGCTTAGGTGCGACAAGTATTGGAGTGGAGGACAGGTATCTCTTCATGTCTTGCAGCGCAGCCTCCGCTCCCGGAGTCCATTTCATTGGACCTGTCTTTTTCAATATTTTGAAAAACGGCAGGGCGCGCTCAGCAGACTTAGAGATAAACCTGCTGAGAGCTGCCACGCAACCGGCAAGTCTTCGTACATCCTTGACGCGCTTTGGTGCTTCAATCTGCTCAATGGCCTTGATCTTGTCGGAATTGGCTTCAATTCCCCGCTAAGACACGAAGAACCCGAGAAGCTTGCCGGAAGGGACTCCAAACACACACTTCTCGGGGTTGAGCTTGAGGCTGATCTTGCGCAGATTTGCAAAAGTCTCGTCTAAATCTTGAATCAGAGTTGCCTTGTCCTTGCTCTTGACCACTATGTCATCCATGTAGGCTTCCACATTTCTGTGTATTTGTGGCTCAAAAGCGGCATGGACTACCCTTGCGAATGTTGAACCAACATTCTTTAAACCGAAAGGCATCCGTATGAAACAGTACATGCCACATGGAGTGATGAATGCGGTCTTCTCCTCATCCTCTTCTGCCATGAAGATCTGATGGTATCCTGAGTATGCGTCAAGAAATGAAAGCAAGTCACATCCGGCCGTGGAGTCAACAATCTGGTCAATGCGCGGCAAGGGAAATGGGTCTTTGGGACAAGCTTTGTTAACATCGGTAAAGTCGATACAAAGCCTCCATTTCCTGTTTGCCTTGCGCACGACTACAGGATTGGCCAACCACGTAGGATGGAGCACTCCCCTGACAAGGCCTGCCGCTTCCAACTTCTTGATCTCTTCTGCGATGAATTCTTGGCGCTCCATTGCTTGCTTCCTGACTTTCTGCTTGACGGGCCGCGCATGAGGACAGACGGCAAGGTGGTGCTCAATTATTTTCCTGGGAACACCGGGGATGTCAGACGGTTGCCACGCAAACACATCGACGTTCGCCCGCAGGAAAGCAATGAGCGCGCTTTCCTATTTATGGTCGAGAGTGGCACTGATGGTGAAGGTACCACCAGTGTCGTCCTCCTTGGCGGACACCTTCTTGGTCTCTGGCGGAGCTGCCATTGTCTTCTTACACTTTCCGGTGGAGCTCGATGGTGCGTCCTCGACGGTAGTGCAGCGCTCCGAAGAGGTGCGCTTGCCGGAGTGGGCATCAGAACTCTTGCCGGACTTGGTCTTCTTCTTCCCCCCGGGAGCTTCAGCGGCAAGTGACTTGCGATCCGTTGCGGCTGCCACTTCCAGGTAAATCTTGTCGGCACAGATAAGAGCATCCTTCTTGTCGCCAGGGACAGAGATGACACTTATCGGGCCTGGCATCTTCAGCATGTTATATGCATAGTGAGAGTCCGCCATGAACTTGGCGAGCACTGGACGGCCAAGAATCCCATCGTAAGGCAATGGAAAATCGGCAACGTCAAAAGTGACCCTCTCAGTTCTGAAGTTCAACTCGCTGCCAAATGTCACCGGCAACGTGATCTTCCCCTTCGGCTTGCTCCTTCCCGGGTTGATTCCTTGGAATGTGCCGGTCTCTTCGAGCTCGCTGTCAGGGACCTGGAGTTTCTGGAGCACAGCGGAGGAGATCAGGTTCAAGCCGGCCCCGCCGTCAACTAGCATCTTAGTGACCTTGAGGTTGCGGATAGTTGGTGAAACCAACATCGGCAAGCACCCGACCGTAGTTGTGCGATCAGGGTGGTCCTCAATATCAAAGATGATAGGCGTACTGGACCATTTCAGAAGCTTGCGTGACTCGACGGGTGGTTCTGCCGCATTGACTTCCCGCACCCACTGCTTGAGTTGGCGGTGTGAAGTATGCAGAGAAGCACCGCCGTCAACGCATAAGACCTCTATGGCTTTCTGGAACTCCTGCTCACTGGTCTCGACATCATCCATGTCTTCGTCGTCGTCGTCATCTTCATCCTTGTCGCGGCCGCGGGGAGGTCTGTCTCCTTGCCGCTGCTTGGCCTTGCCGCGGCGTCCTCCCCGGCCGAGGCGCTTCATGCCGGATCCTCCAGCACCTCCTTGGGCTTTCTCCTTGTCGCGTCGCTCGTATTCGGCCTTTTGCAGCTCGACAAGCTGCTCGACCTTCTTGCAGCTCTGGAAGTCATGGCCCTTGGTGCGGTGGATCTTGCAGTACTGTTTGTTGGTGCCGTCCTTCTTGTCGGCGACCGCCACAGCCTGGCAGTTGGTGCATGCGGCAACCTCCTTGCCGGAGCTACCAGCTTTGGCTTTCTTGGCGCCACCTTCGTTGCCGGACTGCTCAACAACTAGCACATCTTTGCCTTTCTTCTTCCTGTTGTTCCGCCGCCGGTTTTTCTTTGCCGGGGCAGCATCGTCGCTGTCAGATCCTCCTGCTCTTGTATTCTCTCCGGGGAGTTTCCTCCCTTCCTCAGCACGTGCACACTTGTCGGCCAGGGCATACAGCTCACTGACGTCTCTGATCTTGCACATCGCCATCTCCTCCCGCATCCTGCGGTTACGCACGTTCTGATGGAACGCGCTGATAACCGCGGCAGGGTGGACATCTGGGATGTTGTGCTGTACACGGCTGAGTCTCTGAATATACTTGCGCAGGGGCTCTCCTTCCTTCTGGGCGAGCAGATGAAGGTCACTCTCTTGGCCATGAGGTTTGTGGCCGCCTGTAAAGGCGCCGACAAACTGATGGCATAGGTCTGCCCAGGAGGATATGGAGTTGTCCGGCAAGTGCATGAGCCAGGACCTGACGTTGGGCTTGAGCACCAGTGGGAAGTAGTTGGCAAGGATCTTGTCGTCCCGCCCCCCAGCAGCTTGCACCGCGATGGTGTAGATGCTGAGGAACTCCGACGGATGCGACTTGCCGTCGTACTTCTCTGGTACGTCTGGCTTGAAATTCTTTGTGCTGGGCCACTGGACTTGCCGCAGCTCATGGGTAAACGCAGGGCAACCTACCGTGTACGGCAAGTCGCCTGGTTCCACTGGTGCATGCATGTCGACACAGGGCCCAGCGCGCTGGTCCGATCGACGCCGCGATTCTCTTCGGCGCTCGATGCGAGTTCGAGCGTCTTCTTGCTGTCGTTCGTGAAGAACTTGGTGTTGATCGCGACGAGCTCGTGGATCCGATGACGCGGTGGAGTCGCTGTCGAGGTGGATCCAGCGAGGCGGCGATCTTGGCCTTCGCGGCGGGGAGTGCACAGTGGTTGCACCCCCACCGGTCATGTCGCCACCGGCTCGTGTCTGGCTGACTTGCCGCGGCTGCGATGTACTCGGCTGCCGTGGAGCATCGCCGTTGGCAAAGCCGATGAGACTCTGAATGGTGGCCCTCCAGTCGTCGATCTTGTCCGCCGTTGGAGAGTAATCTAGGAGCAGTTGAGCTTGCGCCAAAGCTTCTGCTGGAGTGGCGGGTAGCGGTGGCGAACGGTGTGAGGAGCGGGATATGCTCGGACTTCTAACTATGTTAGAAGGAGTAGTATCCCGTCCAGGCGACCGTGCCTCGCTCGCGCCAGCATATTGACGCGCATGCTGGTCTTGAGCATTCCGAGATCCACCAGCTCGATCTGGGTCCAGCAAGCGTATGGTACCGTGAGTACCATGACGTTGCCGGTCCCGCGCCTCCTGAGATGGGCGCGGTGCATGTACGGACGCCAAGGTCTTGGAGTGCGCCCGGTCGTTGTGGGAGCCGGCTACGCCGCCGATGGGCAGCGCAGCCTTGTCCTTGGACCTGGCGGCACCGTGAGCTCCCTCGTCGACGCCCGTTCTTCCGTCGGCGTCTACCCCACCAGCCGTTTGCTCCGGCGGTGGTGGGTTTGTCGTGGACGGAGCAGACGCCTCCGAAGCCTTCTTCTTCGGCGGCATGTCGATGAAGATGATGAAGATCTAGCTCGTGTGAACGCCGGATCAGGTTCACACAACCTCGACGCCCCCTACCTGGCGCACCAAAGATGTCGGGGAAACTGATCCACGAGCACCTATGGGGACCGGCGGACCGAGCCCCTTTCGGTTCGGCGGGGGCGGAGATCGCACGAAGAGCAGATCGAGGCGAAGCACACGAGCAGTTTACCCAGGTTCGGGCCGCACGGATGCGTAAAACTCTACTCCTGCTTTGTGGTTTGTATTGAGTTCTTGCTCGGGAGCGCTGAGTGCTACAGTACACACCAGCAGCTAAAGAGACCGAGCGTGAGTGTTCTTCTGTCCGTCCCCCCTCTACGTTGCGCATGGGCCTCCTTTTATATGCTCAAGGGGTCACCGACAGGTGGCAACGTAGACAGGGGTAAAAATGGAAAGGTGTTGCGGTTGGTACAGCTAACTGTACAGTGTATCATACCTAACCCTGACGGCAGGGGACAAGGGCATTAAATGCCCATCTGCGTCGCCCAAACAGTGCAAAAAGGGACCGTCAGGGACGCCACCATTTGCCACGATAGCAATCTTGTCAACGCCGCTTGCTACCGCGTACCGCTGGCTGCACAGCCTCCCGCCACGTACGCCTGGAAGGGTCCCAGAGCGACACGTTGGTGGATGTGCTGGAGCATGGGTACGGAGTGGTAGCTTGCCGCGGCAAACGCCTTGCCGCGGTCGTTGTCTTGTCTCGTCCGGGAGCTTGCCGCTCACCGGGCCTTGCCGGGACGCGTGGCGCGTCGCGGCAAGTTCCTTGAGATGCCTTGGTTGACCTTCCCGGCAAGCTCTTCTTGCCGGGGTCTTGTGCCTTGAGTGGCCTTCCCGGCAAGCTCCTCTTGCCGGGGCATTGTCTCCTTGGCTTGAATACTTTGTTCTTGAATGGCTCCAAAGGAACCACGAAGGACCTTGGCGGTCACCCGGCAAGTCTTGCCGCGGGGTGCTGCGACTGCCCGTGCACAAGTTCGGGATACTAGGTACCCCTACTCTAGTACACCGACATAATGTATACATTAGTGCCGGCTCAAATACAAACCGACACTAATGTGCTTCACGTTTGACCCTTTTTCTACTAGTGCATATTTCTAGTTGAATCATTATCTATACGTATACATAATTTAAATACATTTTTAATCAAAATATATTGCAGGTGAAGTTGATTTCAATTGCTTTTCAATGGTTGCGGGCTATGTTTTCCTATACATGCACAAAATTACATGCATTATATTTATATATGTAAGTAGGAAAATTTGAAAGGCCCGTGGCTACGCACGGGTGTTCTACTAGTGTTGAATAGTTGATGACTGTCGGCGTTCGTCCCTGAGCAAGTTTTCAAAAATGATGCTGCCGGATCTATCGGTTTCAAGTGCTTGATAAATCACCCCCTTCAGTACGAGAGCTCTGCAAATTTCTCTAGCTCTTCTGCATGAGAACATTGGATGGCGGATATCCTCGGCACCCCTTTGGCAAATAGGACACTGTCCAGAAACAGGAATATGTCGATTTGCTAGCACCGAAAAGCCTAGTATGATCCTCTTCCAAGCTCTTCCCCAGGCTCTGCAAGTCAGGTACTCTGCACAGCCCGCCGCCATCCCGCCCCCCACCACGGAGGCGCGGAAACAGCGGCGGCGGGCTTCGACCAACCAGCCTGCCGACACCCCGCCCTCCACCACGGAGGGGCGGAAACAGCGACTGCGGGCTTCAACCAACCAGCCCGACGCCACCCCGGCCCCACTACGGAGGTGCGAAAACAGCGACGGCGGGCGATGTTCGACCATTGTAAACCAATGAATCATCTCATCGACGACAAGAACGAACGAAAGTCCAAGAAAAGGGAAAAGTCGAACGCCGGCTAGAGTTTTTTTTGTTCCGACTGACGCTCATGGAATGCACATGAGTCCACTGCTGCCTTCAACCTCTCTTCCTCCGGCTACCGCGCTCCTCCGCATAGGCGACGCCCAAATGGTCTTTTTGTCCCGCCTCATCGTCGTCGTCGTCATCGTCGCGCCTCTTGGAGCTCAGGTCATCCTCCTCCGCCATTGCTTGCAGGCGGGCGCGCTGCAAAACAACGCAAAGATTATGAAGCGACGGCTGGCCACGTGTAGACATGATAAAATCGGGGATGGCTATCTGACGCGCGCGCGCGCTGGAACGGCCGATTTCAGACAAGGCAGAACTTTCCTGTTTTAGTAATTAAGGGGAGAAAGTTTGGCGCATAGGGCCCCCCACCCGCTGAAATCAGGGGGGGCGAAAAGATTCTGATCGAGCGTTCCTACGCTCGGGCGCGTAGGAGTAAACTCCGATAAAATCTCTGTGCTGGACGCACCTGCACGTCGGCAGTCAGCCACATCGACAGGCCAGCCCGAGCTCGCATGCACAGTCAACAATGGTCCGGGCCCACGTGACATCGGCTGGGACGATAAATAGAAAGCGGGCGACTTCTTTCCCTTCTCTCCCAAACCCTCCCAGCTCCATACAAATATAATTCTAAGAAAAACTCCATATAGAAATCTAACGAACGCAGGCGGATCCAAAGTATCCAATCATCTATACTATTATTACTCCATCAAATATCTGATACCCATAAAAAAACTGAAACCTAGTAATCATCTAGAATAATGCCATCATCGTAATGGGCAAATTAAAGTACATTGTAATAAATAAATAAATAAATAAAAGCTGGCTGGAAAAAAAAAGTGTGCAGTGGAGATGGAGCGGTACCTTCTTTCGCTTCTTCTCGCGCACCATGTACATGGCCCTGATCACCTCAGGCAGCGTCTGCCCCGGGAACAGTTTCTGCGCCAACACATCCTCGATCGTGTCAGTCTTACCGCTCGTAGTAAGACCGAGACGAATGCATGCATGCATGCATGCATGGAAGGGAGACAAAAAAAGAATGGCGGTGCATGCATGAAACTTTTTATATATTTGCATTTAGGTCGACAAGATCTTTAAATCAAGACCAATCTTGGATATATTTTGACTAGTTTGAATTTTTAATTATATTTCAATTCTAGTTATGTTTTTCAAAGGAGTGAAATAAGTTTTTGAAAATGAGTGAAATAAGTTTTTGAAAATGAGTAAAATATGTTTTTTCAAAGGAATGAAATAAGTTTTTGAAAATGAGTGGGGTTGGTCCTACGTTTTTTTGAAAATGAGTGAAACCAATTATTTCAAATGATTGAAATATGTGTTTTGAAATGACTGAAATAAGTATTTTGAAATGAGTGAAATAAACAAGTTAAATCATTTTTTAAGAAATGAGTGAAATTTGTTTATTAAAAATGAGTGAAATATGTTGCAAGAATTTTAAACTTGTCCGAAATGTATTCAAATAACAAGTCTCACATCTCAATTGAGTGAATACTGTCTTTGAATTGAAAGGAGTGAAATCCGTTTTTTGAAATGAGTGAAACTAATTTTTTTCAAATGATTGAAATATGTGTTTCGAAATGACTGAAATAAGTATTTTGAAATGAGTGAAATAAACAAGCTAAATTAGTTTTTAAGAAATGAGTGAAATTTGTTTATTAGAAATGAGTGAAATATGTTGCAAGAAATTTAAACTCATTCGAATGTATTCAAATAACAAGTTTCACATCTCAATTGAGTGAACACTGTCTTTAAATTGAAAGGAGTGAAATCCGTTTTTTGAAATGAGAGAAACCAATTATTGCAAATGATTGAAATATGTGTTTTGACATGACTGAAATAAGTATTTTGAAATGAGTGAAATAAACAAGTTAAATTAATTTTTAAGAAATTAGTGAAATATGTTGCAACAATTTTAAACTCGTTCGTAATGTATTCAAATAACAAGTTTCACATCTCAATTTAGTGAACACTGTCTTTGAATTGAACGTAGTGAAATCCGTTTTTTGAAATGAGTGAAACCAATTTGGTCAAATGATTGAAATATGTGTTTTGGAATTACTAAAATAAGTATTTTGAATGATTGAAATAAACAAGTTAAATCATTTTTTGAGAAATGAGTGAAATTTGTTTATCACAAATGAGTGAAATATGTTGCAAGAAATTTGAACTCGTTCGAAATGTATTCAAGTTTGATCTTATTTTAAAGATCACGGCGTCAGGAATTCAAATGTGTAAAAATATTTCAAAATGAAATTTTTATTTAATATCTTCCAAGATAAATAAAATGTTTGCTTTTTCTGTGTGTGGAGTGGTTTAAGAGTCAACATGCATGCATGACTAGGCATAAAAGTTGCACTCAGTAGTACGGTTGGGTCTGACATTGATTTGATCTAATGGACCGGATACTAGCAAAGTACAACACTATACCATTGGATAGTTGGCCCACACAAAGTTAGCTGGAAGCATTTGATTGGTTTGAGACTTCACCGGTAGCTCCCAGCACCGGTAAAAAAAACTTTTTCGCGGGGGGCTGTGCACCATCGGCGCCTTGGTTTTCTCCCTCATCGACGCCTGACGCGGCGGCTGCTGCCTCTGCGGCGTCGGCTGCCTAGGCTCCCGCTCGGCGCTGCTGTGGGCCGCCTTGGCCGACGCGGCCTCTGCTGCTCCTTCGGCGCTGGCTGCTGCTGCTCGCCGCCGGCACCGGCGTTAGCGTCCTCCGCGGAAGATCTGGTCACCGTCATGTTCGACATCAGTACGTACGCACGCAGCAACGACAGACACGAACCAAACGAGAATTAAGATGTGTGTGATCTACAAAGTAGAAACTGAGCAATGTGTATGCGGTAATGGATAGATGGTTGGATACTTGGATATGCACAAGCAAGCACACTATTGCCACTAACGCATGCATCAAATCCCTACTACTAATGCCGATTTAGCGGTGATATCAGCAGTTCCTTTGGCTTGCTCCGCGTATATACAAACAATGGAAGGAAACTATTAATGGCATTAGTGCCAGGATAGACACTGCTGTTTGCGTGTAGAGTGATCACAACACAACACAGACGGTGCTGAAGATCGCACAGATTATCAGTATCTATCCCGGAGATAATGAGGTGCCGATAATGCGTGTGGCGTTACTTACTTTGCTGTACTGCTGGCGTATAAAGGGCAAGAATACAAATGGTGTAATTGAGTAAAGAAACGAGCCACTGTTTCTCAAAATGGTGGGGGACCCACAACGCCACACAAGCAAGACCGGGCCCGGCCCTGACCCAAGCCCACGGGCAGCGGCTCGGGCCCGACCGGACCGTTCCGACCGGGACGGCGCAGCACAACTCAACGTAGACGGAATGGGGACGCTGCCGCCGTGCACGACGGGCAGGTACCATGGTGGCTATGCTACGTCGACACAGAATGGGGCCTGGCGTGCGTACCTGTGCTGCGAGAGGGTGGCGGCTGATACGTCTCCAACGTATCTATAATTTTTGATTGCTTCATACTATATTATCTACTGTTTTGGACTATATTGAGCTTTATTTTCCACTTTTATATTATTTTTGGGAATAACCTATTAACCGGAGGCCCAGCCTAGAATTGTTGTTTTTTGCCTATTTCAAATTTCGGAGAAACATAATATCAAACGGAGTCCAAACGGAATAAAATCTTCGGGAACGTGATTTTCTCACCGAACGTGATCCAGAAGACTTGGACCCTACTCCAAGAAGTACAAGAGGCGGTCACGAGGGTGGGGGCGCGCCCCCCGCCTCGTGGGCCCCTGTTGCTCCACCGACGTACTCCTTCCTCCTATATATACCTATGTACCCCCAAACGATCAGATAGGGAGCCAAAAACTTAATTCCACTGCCGCAGCTTTCTGTATCCACGAGATCCCATCTTGGGGCCTGTTCCGGAGCTCCGCCGGAGAGGGCCGTCATCACAGAGGGCTTCTACATCATCCTAGCCCCTCCAATGAAGTGTGAGTAGTTTAACTCAGACATTCGGGTCCATAGTTACTAGCTAGATGGATTCTTCTCTCTTCTTGGATCTCAATACAATGTTCTCCCCCTCTCGCGTGGAGATCTATTCGATGTGATTTTCTTTTTGCGGTGTGTTTGTTGAGACCGATGAATTGTGGGTTTATGATCAAGTCTATCTATGAATAATATTTGAATCTTCTCTGAATTCTTTTATGTATGATTGGTTATCTTTGCAAGTCTCTTCGAATTATCAGTTTGGTTTGGCCTACTAGATTGGTTTTTCTTGCCATGGAAGAAGTGCTTAGCTTTGGGTTCGATCTTGCGGTGTCCTTTCCCAGTGACAAAAGGGGCAGCAAGGCACGTATTGCATCATTGCCATCGAGGATAATAAGATGGGGTTTTATCATATTGCATGAGACTATCCCTCTACATCATGTCATCTTGCTTAAGGCGTTACTCTATTTTTAACTTAATACTCTAGATGCATGCTGGATAGCGGTCGATCAGTGGAGTAATAGTAGTAGATGCAGGCAGAAGTCGGTCTACTTGTCTCGGACGTGATGCCTATATACATGATCATACCTAGATATTCTCATAACTATGCTCAATTCTGTCAATTGCTCAACAATAATTTGTTCACCCACCATAGAATACTTATGCTCTTGAGAGAAGCCACTAGTGAAACCTATGGCCCCCGGTCTATTCTCATCATATCAATCTCCATCACTTTAATCTTGCTTGCTTTTTTACTTTGCTTTTTTACTTTTCACTTTGCATCTCTTTACCAAAAAAATACCAAAAATATTATCTATCATGTCTATCAGATCTCACTCTCGTTAGTGACCGTGAAGGGATTGACAACCCCTAATCGCGTTGGTTGCGAGTGGCTATCGTTTTGTGCAGGTACGAGGGACTTGAGCGTGGCCTCCTACTCGATTGATACCTTGGTTCTCAAAAACTGAGGGAAATACTTAAGCTACTGTGCTGCATCATCCTCTCCTCTTCGAGGAAAACCAACGCAGTGCTCAAGAGGTAGCAGCGGCGCGAGGTGGCAGTGGCGAGAGGGTGGCGGTGCGAGGAGCCAGTGGCGAGGTGTCAAGGATGACGGGGCCGTGGGAACTCGGCGGCGGCATCAGCTTCTCTGCCTCCACGCGCGGCTGGGCCTGGCCTTGCGCCGCCGGGCGTTTCTTGATCTTTAAGACGGCCCGGCAATGCGTCTAAGTGGGGGTCAGGTCGCGCTCACGCGCGGCAGTGGGAGTGGGCACCGGTGCTGGTGTGGGAGTAGGCACCGGTACGGGTTCAGGAGTAGGAGCGGGCGCGCGAGTGCTTCTTGCAGACCCACTTGAGCGGGGCAAGGTCTTCCGGCGCGGCGATGGCGTTGGCGATGCCGCCGCTGCGGCTGCTGTTGCCGCCGCCGAGGTCGGTTCCCTGGGTGGCCGTGGCGGCGAGGTTGTAGAGCCCGCCACCGCCGAGGTCGCCTGCTCCCTAGGTGGCCTGGGCGGTTAGGTTGTAGAGCCCACCGTCGAGGCTGTTGTATGCCTGGGAGGCTTGGGCGACGAAGGTGCAAACCGCCCCGCCGAGGCTGTTGGATGCCTAGGAGGCTTGGGCGACAAAGTTGTAGAGCCTATTGCCGAGGTTGTGTCCCTAGGAGGAGTGCGCGGTGATGTTGTACAGATGATGGTCGCTCACGATCGCAGCAGATGAGGACGTCGGACGCCCTCGTGGCTGGCGCTACTCGAGGGAGGCACGAGCGAGGTAGGACGCGAGGCTCGAGCTGTCGGCGTCCATGGCCGGGGCGCCGTCGCACTCGTCCACACCAAGCATGGACGAGCGCGACGGCGCCCGGCCGTGGATGCCGACAGATCAAGCCTCCCGTCCTACCTCGCCGCCTCGCTCGACCTGCGTCAGCAACGAGGGCGTCCGTCGTCCTCATCCGCTGCCATCCTGAGGGACCACCAGCTGTACAATGCTGCCGCGCACTCCTCCCAGGGACTCAACCTCGGCGGCGGGCTCTACAACTTGTCCACCCAAGCCTTCGAGCCATCCAACAGCCTCGACAGTGCGGTCTACAACTTCGCCGTGCAAGCCTCCCAGGCATACAACAGCCTCGGCAGTGGGCTCTACAACCTTGCCACCCAGGGAGGTGACCTCGGCAGCGGGCTCTACAACCTCGCTGCCCAGGCCACCCAGGGAGCCGACCTTGGTGACAGGCTCTACAACCTTGCCGCCCAGGTCACCCAGGAAGGCGACCTCGGCGGTGGCGGCATCGACATCGATCGCCGCGCCGGATGACCCCGTACCTGCATGGAAAATGAAATCAGACAATCAAAGACGACGTTAGCGAGCACGAGAACCACGTCAAACACTTGGGATATAGATTGAAACAAACAGCAAAGAAATTCTTCCCTCATCGCGAGAATTCTATCTAAACCAAAATAAGTTCCAAAAAGCAACCACGTCTATGAACTGCGAAATTGGATTGCGAACCCCGAACGTTCAAAGATCTGTTCGACAAAAATCCATACAGAAACAATCGGGCAAAAGCATGAATCTTCCGCCATGATCCTGTTGCCGCAGCGAAGATAGACCAAGCAAAAATCCTACTAAAATAGAACATAATCGACGGGAGACTCTAGAACCAGTCACAACAGCCGTCGAGTAGGGAAAAAGGAAAGAATATGCGGCCGACAACCAAACCGGGAAAGATTGGTAAAATGAATCCAGCTGTGAGATGAGACAGGAAAGCAAGCAACAGAACCAGATCAGGAACCATACGGAGCACCGGTTACTTGAAGATTAGATAAACTCTGCTCCAGGCAAAACAAAAAAACAGACGCACACCAAAAGATCTGGTTGATGGTGGTCGTGCCGACGATTGAGAGCATGAGAAGGGGGATCCATGCACCCGCTTAGTCGGCGAACCCCATTGATGTTGATGCATAGAAGGCTCCTCCAGAGAGGCTTCCCGTCGGACCATCATGGTGGCGTGAGGCTCGATCTGGGAAGAGGAAAGGGTTGGGAGCAGAAAGGGTTGGCGGCGGCTAGGGGAGGAAAGAGGACTATTGTGCGGTTTGATTTAGGGTTCTTATGTAAGAAGGCTGGGTGTGGTATTTTTATATAGGAGAAATGATAGGGCGCACATATCGGGCCTAATCGATGGGCCCACGGGAATCAGGTACGGGGATGGTGCATAGAGGGGCCTACCGGAGAGGCTTCCTGTCGTCTTTCGCAGTGGCGTGCTGCCCTAGATCTTGGTCCCCGTCGCCTTGGCCGAGTCAAAGGATGGAGGAGGAGGCCGCAGCACGAGGCGACATCGAGGGTTTGGCGCAATCATGACTAAGGCAATACCTCCAAATTCAATGGGATTTTTTTGGCAGAATAGGCATGCACCATTATCCCTGTGCGGTCTTAGGCGCGACCACCCCTACGTTCACGTGACCCGTCGAGGCATAACATGGCAATGGGAGGATAAGCACTCGCATCTCACCTTCCCCATTCCAGTCGTTAGTTCAAGAACCCACGGTTACTGATCTATTCACCACTCTATGACTCGTTGCGAAGAGAAAGAAACACATATTCCTCTAAAAAAACACACACATTTCTTTCCAACCAAAAAACCAAACATTGAACATCTTTTAAGGTTCATAACGGTAAGACTTTTATGCTACTATCGTTTTCCACATATGAAAATGGGAGTGCCTTTCACAGTTTCACTTCTATATAAGTTTGAATGGATATGGGTATAATGCATATAAAATTACTTATTTTTAATCATGACATGCAATCGTAACTTGGTATATATTAGTCTTAGCTTGATATGTATTATTATGGGATAAATGTGACACTATCAATTACTTGGGATCCAGAACACACCACTAGGATAAGACATTGTAGATGAGGATGCATACCTAACCACTACCCGGTGACGCCTCAACGGTTAATGGTTAATGTGACCACACATAGAAAACAAAGAAGATGCATTAAATCCCCTTCTAATTTCTAGTTAATCATATGTTGTGCCATGGGCCAGTTTATGTATTAGACTGAATGAACATCTTCTTAATCACATGGCATGCCATGTGTCAGGCCCGCGGGACTGGGGCTACTCAGGTGCATATGCCTGTGGCCCAGTGTGACGAGGAAACGTACCTAGGGTAGGGTAACTTATCATACCTGAGGTACCCAATCAAGGACATGACTCCTACAATGAAAGACATTCTAAGAAGTATCAACATTTCAGTCGACCTGGTCAGCCCAGTCGACGGACACGAGCGCACTCGACCAGAAGCACAAGCAGTCGACCATGAAGACAGCCACTCGACTATAAGAAGACCTAAAGGCACTGCCTACAAACGGTCATCTCATAAGTAGGTTTTATGGCCTTCATGGTCCTTTATTACAGGCGTTACCAGTAACCCCCTCTCTTTATGTACATTAAACTCCTTGTAACGTGGGCTGGCTGGGGTCCTGGCGAACTCTATATAAGCCACCCCCCTCCACTAGGACAAGGGTTCGGAACTTTGTAACACACACACACATAATCCAGTCGACTGCCTCCGGGCTCCGAGACGTAGGGCTGTTACTTCCTCAGAGAAGGGCCCGAACTCGTAAAACTCCTTGCGCATACAACTACTCCATAGCTAGGATCTTGCCTCTCCATACTTACCCCCCATTCTTACTGTCAGACTTAGAACCACGACAGTTGGCGCCCACCGTGGGGCCGGTGTTCTAGCGATTTGTTGGAGGAGTTGGGATTCTTTCACCCCACATCATGTTTTCGAGCGGAGTCATGGTTGAGAGCCGCGAGATCCGTCTCGGCGCTCTCTCCTTCATCGTCGACGACTCTGCTTGGCTGCAGGAGGCTCCACTCGACGTGGACGCGCTTCCCGCCCGCGGAACCACGCATTTTCACGCATGCGTCCGCGGCGTCCTCCTGTGGCAACCGTCGACCCAGTACGGGTCGGCATTCGTTTCGCCATCGTCGTCATCAGCTTCCCACCGGCGCAAGCGCACCGGTCGGTCGAGACTCCAGCGGTGGGTGAAGCACGCACTGGCCCGCCAGTCGGCCATCCCCCAAGTCGCGACAATCGAGCCCGACGAGTCACTCTACGGCCTGTTCGACCTGTCGACTGGTTCCGTAGAGACTGCGTCCGAGTGCGACAGCAGTGATCCAGCGGCGGAAGTACTAATGGTCGACGGACCACGTAGTCCCCCCGGATTCCCCCACACCGAAGAGGTTGCCGCAGGGGGGGTTCCGGCGCGGGGCCACGAAGAGTACAGGCCCGAGCCCCTTACCTCAGTGCAGAGGGAGGAACTCCGTCGCCGGAACATGGACGCCCTTCACACTCCTATCGTTGGAGAAACCCCTGAGGCACGAGCCCTGGAGGAGGTGCGCTTGGCCAACTTGGCTGAACGTACTCGACTGGAGAATCTCCAGAGAGCACTCGACGAGCGCGCACGACCTCCCGTTCCCGAGTCCAGTCGTCGTCGCCCCTTCCAGCCGCCGACCCAGGTATACCGTACCCCAATTCAGAATTTGGCAGCTGCGGCTCGCATAGCGGAGTCGATCCAGCCTTCACAGTCAGAGGCAGGGAGAGGTCTGTTGCAGATCAGAGATTTGCTCCATGCAGCGGGTGACCAGAATTCAGCCGTATCTCAGTCGCGCAACAGGATTCACAGTCGATCCGTCACTGCGAATTCCGTTCAGTCGGCTCATAGTCCAAGGTCGCCCCCGAGGCGTGAAGGACACAGAGGCCGGCACGAGGATCAATACCGAGGGCACGAGCGATATGAGCACCGATTCGATCGCAACGATCAACGTCGAGTGCCTTCTCCTGCCCCAAGAGCGGGGTCGTACGTTCCTCGACGGCAAGAGGACAGACGCCAGTTCAGTACTGGGCGAAGGGTCCCAGTCGACCCCAGGGAACCAGGCTTTGATGCGAGATCTATCATCGTTCAAGGTCTGGTCGACCGAAATAGAGCTCACCGAGAAGACCGTGACAGAGGCGCGCCGTCCAGCAGCAGAGTTCACGTCTCAGGTCCCCAGTGTTTCAGCAGAGCAATCAGAGCTGCAGTGATTCCTCCCAACTTCAGGTTGGCGACTGGAGTCAGCAAGTTCACCGGAGAGTCCAAGCCGGACACATGGCTCGAGGATTACCGAGTGGCTGTTCAGATCGGAGGCGGCAATGACGAGGTGGCCATGAAGCATTTGCCCCTCATGTTGGAAGGATCAGCCAGAGCATGGTTGAATCAGTTGGCTCCCAGCAGTATTTATACTTGGGAAGATCTGGCCCAGGTGTTTGTCAGAACATTCGAAGGGACTTGCAAGCGACCGGCAGGGTTGACAGAATTGCAGTCATGTGTTCAGAAGTCGAGTGAAACCCTGAGGGATTATATCCAAAGGTGGATCACTCTGAATCATACGGTCGAGAATGTGTCCGATCATCAGGCAGTTTGCGCCTTCAAGGAAGGCGTCAGAAACAGGGAGTTAAGTTTGAAGTTCGGTCGAACCGGGGATATGACCCTGAGTCGAATGATGGAAATCGCCACCAAGTACGCGAACGGAGAAGAGGAAGATAGACTCCGGAGTGGCAAGTATAAGGCAGCCGCTAATGAGGCCGGCGGAGGACTCTCCAGTCGGAAGCAGAAGCGCAAGGCCGAGCCAGTCGCCCCCGGGGAAGCCTTAGCTGTGACCCCAGGGAAGTTTAAGTGGAAACCCAAGGGTCCTTGGAACCCCAAGAAAGTGAAAGACCAGGACGGGAACGATGTGATGGACTTACCATGCCACATTCACACGAAGAAAGATGAAGAGGGAAATCTCATTTACCCTAAGCATACCACTCGACAATGTCGACTCCTGATGCAACAGTTCCAAGGGAAGCAGGCCAAGGACAAAGAGAAAGAGTCAGACAAAGTTGAAGATAGGGAAGACAGCGGTGAAGAATACCCCCAAGTCAATTCCACTCTGATGATTTTCGCTGATGTCGAAAGTAAGAGTCGACTGAAGGTCATCAATCGCGAAGTAAACATGGTCGCTCCGATGACACCCCATTACCTGAAGTGGTCCCAGACCGCCATCACCTTCGACCAGTCCGATCATCCGACTCATATTGCCACCCCAGGGAGGCAAGCGTTGGTGGTCGACCCAATTATTGAAGGCACTCGACTGACCAAGGTTCTGATGGACGGCGGCAGTGGGCTAAACTTGTTGTATGCAGAGACGTTGAAGGGGATGGGCATTCCGATGTCCCGACTCAGCCCCAGCAACATGAGCTTCCACGGAGTCATTCCTGGGAAGAAAGCTGAGTCACTCGGTCAAATCGCTCTCGATGTCGTCTTTGGTGACTCGAAGAATTTCCGGAAAGAAAAGTTAACCTTTGAGGTCGTGGATTTCCAGAGTGCGTACCACGCCATTCTTGGGAGGCCAGCCTATGCTCGTTTCATGGCTCGACCATGCTACGTATACCTCAAGCTGAAGATGCCTGGCCCCAAAGGTGTAATCACCATCGTTGGCAATCGGAAGAAGGCAGAGGAGTGCTTCCAGAAAGGCGCCAAAATTGCTGATGCTCAGATGGCCAAGATAGAGATACAAGAGTACCAGAAGACTGCGGATCCGAGTGAGTTGTTACGAGCCAAGAAGCCCGCCACGGAGTCAGCATTTCAGTCGGCTGGTGAGACCAAGCAAGTCCACATCCACCCGACCGACCCAAATGCGGCTCCAACCAACATCTCCACTACACTCGACTCCAAATAGGAAGAAGCGCTCGTCCAGTTCCTCCGTGAGAACTGGGACATCTTTGCATGGAAGCCTGCTGACATGCCAGGTGTGCCCAGGGGACTGGCCGAGCACCGCCTTCGAGTCGACCCAAAGGTCAAACCAGTCAAGGAGCATCTTCGACGGTCCGCCGTTCAGAAGAGAAAGGCCATTGGCGAAGAAGTGGCCCGACTCCTAGCAGCAGAATTCATTCGCGAGATCTACCACTCCGAGTGGCTCGCCAATGTTGTAATGGTCCCTAAGAAGGACAGATCGTTGCGCATGTGCATCGATTTTAAGCATATCAATCGGGCCTGCCCGAAAGATCATTTTCCTCTTCCTCGCATCGACCAAATAGTCGACTCGACTGCAGGATGCGAGAGGTTATCTTTTTTAGATGCTTACTCTGGATACCATCAGATCCGTCTGTATGGACCCGATGAAATAAAAACAGCCTTCATCACCCCATTTGGGTGTTTCTGCTATGTTACCATGCCTTTCGGTCTCAAGAACGCCGGAGCTACATTCATGAGAATGATTCAGAAGTGCCTAATCACTCAAATCAGTCGGAATGTAGAAGCATACATGGATGACATAGTGGTCAAGTCACGAAAAGGTTCCGACCTGCTGACTGACCTAGCTGAAACTTTTGCCAATCTCAGGAATTATGATATCAAGCTCAATCCGTCGAAGTGCACATTTGGAGTCCCTGGAGGAAAGTTACTCGGTTTTCTTGTTTCCGAATGAGGAATCGACGCTAACCCCGAAAAAGTTGGCACCATACTCCGGATGAAACGCCCCGTGCGTGTGCACGATGTCCAGAAACTTACTGGATGCTTGGCCGCCCTAAGTCGATTCATCTCCAGGCTCGGTGAAAAGGCGCTGCCTCTTTACCGACTGATGAAGAAGTCAGACACGTTCGAATGGACTCCAGAAGCTGATGCAGCATTTGCAGAGCTAAAAGCTCTGCTCTCCACCCAGCCGGTGCTTGCTGCTCCTGTCAGCAAAGAGCCATTGTTGCTTTACATAGCAGCCACGGGACAAGTCGTTAGTACCGTTCTGACGGTCGAGCGGGAAGAGGAAGGAAAGACCTTCAAAGTTCAACGCCCAGTTTATTATCTCTCTGAAGTTCTGACCCCGTCGAAGCAAAGATATCCCCACTATCAGAAGCTTGTTTACGGGATTTATATGACCACGAAGAAGGTTGCTCATTATTTCTCCGATCACTCTATCACAGTCGTCAGCGACGCTCCATTATCAGAGATTCTTCATAACAGAGATGCAACCGGTCGAGTGGCGAAATGGGCAATTGAACTTCTCCCTCTTGATATCAAGTTTGAGGCAAAGAAAGCTATTAAGTCCCAGGCAATAGCTGATTTCCTCGCCGAGTGGACCGAGCAGGAGCTTCCGACTCAAGTTCACTCGGAGCACTGGACTATGTTTTTCGATGGCTCCAAGATGCTGAACGGATCCGGTGCGGGGGTTGTACTGGTTTCCCCCCGAGGAGATAAGCTCAAGTATGTCCTCCAGATTCACTTTGATTCCTCCAACAATGAGGCAGAGTATGAAGCGCTTCTATACGGATTACGTATGGCCATTTCACTCGGCGTCCGTCGCCTCATGGTCTACGGCGACTCAGATCTGGTTGTTAATCAAGTGATGAAGGAGTGGGACGTCCGAAGCCCATCCATGACGGGATATTGCAGCGCAGTGAGGAAGCTGGAGAAACGATTCGAGGGGTTGGAGCTCCATCATATACCCCGACTGAAAAATCAAGCTGCAGATGATCTGGCGAAGATAGGGTCCAAAAGAGAGGCCATCCCTAAAGATGTGTGTTTGGAGCACATTCACACACCATCAGTGCAAGAAGATCCTTTTACAGAAGAGCCTCCACAACCAAAAAGCGCCTCTGACTCGACCGAAGTGGAGATTCCAGCTGTGGTCGACCTGATTATGGAAGTTATGATCACCACTCCCGATTGGACAGTGCCGTACATTGCGTATATCATGAGAAAAGAGCTCCCAGAAGATGAAGAAGAGGCTCGACAGGTCGTCCGTCGATCCAAAGCCTTTACAGTAATCAAAGGGCAGCTATACAGAGAAAGCGCGACTGGAGTTGGTCAGAAGTGCATCACACCTGAAGAAGGACAGATAATTCTTGAGGATATCCACTCGGGGACCTGTGGCCATCATGCGTCCTCTCGGACCATCGTGGCCAAAGCATACCGAGCGGGTTTTTACTGGCCAAAGGCGAACGAAATGGCAAAGGATATAGTCGACAAGTGCGAGGGGTGCCAGTTTTATTCCAACATGTCTCACAAGCCCGCCTCCGCCTTGAAGACCATTCCACTCGTCTGGCCTTTCGTTGTCTGGGGTCTAGACATGATCGGACCACTGAGAACTGGTAGGAGTGGCTTCACCCACTTGTTGGTTGCAGTCGACAAGTTCACGAAGTGGATAGAAGCCAAACCCATAAAGGACCTCGACGCAAGCACTGCCATCAGCTTTATCAGAGGATTGATATTCAGATATGGAGTTCCGCACAGCATCATCACGGATAACGGATCAAACTTTGATAATGACAGATTCAAAGCCTTCTACGCCTCTCAGGGCACTCGAGTCGACTACGCTTCAGTTGCTCATCCTCAGTCGAATGGACAGGCCGAACGCGCGAATGGCCTCATCCTCAATGGACTAAAACCCCGACTAATGCGTGATCTCAAACACGCAGCAGGCGCCTGGGTCGACGAACTTCCGTCAGTTCTATGGGGGTTGAGGACCACCCCTAACCGGTCGACTGGAAGAACACCATTCTTTCTGGTCTATGGAGCCGAAGCGGTTTTGCCAAGCGACCTGCTCCACAACGCGCCTCGAGTCGAGTTATATTCCGAAGCAGAAGCAGAACAGGCCCGGCAAGATGCAGTCGACCTCTTAGAGGAGGAAAGAGAGATGGCTCTAATCCGCTCGACCATCTACCAGCAAGAGTTGCGTCGGTTCTACGCCAGAAACGTGAAGGGTCGAGCCTTTCAGGAAGGAGATTTGGTCCTCCGCGTGGATCAGCAAAAACCTCACAAACTTGCCCCGACCTGGGAAGGCCCCTTCATCATCACCAA
This sequence comes from Aegilops umbellulata, assembly GCA_032464435.1. Classification (NCBI taxonomy): domain Eukaryota; kingdom Viridiplantae; phylum Streptophyta; class Magnoliopsida; order Poales; family Poaceae; genus Aegilops; species Aegilops umbellulata. The sequence goes on from CP136059.1 coordinate 508,760,847, forward strand.
AGTCCTACACAACGGAGCGTATCACCTCTACAACGTCGATCGAAGGATCGACGAGCCTCGAGCATGGAACGCGGACCTGCTCCGTCCTTTTTACACTTAAAAACTCACTCGACTGAGATGTAATAAAAGTACCTCTGTAGTTCTTTTGTTTCAAGCAAGAATTTCTTTTTCTGTTTGTCTAAATTTCCCCCAGTGGGTGACTTAGCTGCGAATCCGCTTCACCTAAGTTTTCAGGAAATCCTACCGAGTGGAGAGCAAGTCTCCCACTCGGGGGCTTAGCTGCGAATCCGTTTCGCCTAAGAAATTAAAATCCTACCGTGTGGAGAGCAAACCTCCCACTCGGGGGCTTAGCTGCAGTCCAAGTACTCGCCTAAGTTTGAAAAAATCCTACCGAGTGGAGAGCAAACCTCCCACTCGGGGGCTTAGCTGCGAATCCGTTTCGCCTAAGAAATTAAAATCCTACCGAGTGGAGAGCAAACCTCCCACTCGGGGGCTTAGCTGCAGTCCAAGTACTCGCCTAAGTTTGAAAAAATCCTACCGAGTGGAGAGCAAACCTCCCACTCGGGGGCTTAGCTGCGAATCCGTTTCGCCTAAGAAATTAAAATCCTACCGAGTGGAGAGCAAACCTCCCACTCGGGGGCTTAGCTGCAGTCCAAGTACTCGCCTAAGTTTGAAAAAATCCTACCGAGTGGAGAGCAAACCTCCCACTCGGGGGCTTAGCTGCAGTCCAAGTACTCGCCTAAGTAATTGAAAAAATCCTACCGAGTGGAGAGCCAGCCTCCTACTCGGGGGCTTAGCTGCGAATCTGTTTCGCCTAAGAAATTAAAATCCTACCGAGTGGAGAGCAAACCTCCCACTCGGGGGCTTAGCTGCAGTCCAAGTACTCGCCTAAGTAATTGAAATCCTACCGAGTGGAGAGCAAACCTCCCACTCGGGGGCTTAGCTGCAGTCCAAGTACTCGCCTAAGTTTGAAAAAATCCTACCGAGTGGAGAGCAAACCTCCCACTCGGGGGCTTAGCTGCAGTCCAAGGACTCGCCTAAGTAATTAAAATCCTACCGAGTGGAGAGCCAGCCTCCCACTCGGGGGCTTAGCTGCAGTCCAAGGACTCGCCTAAGTAATTAAAATCCAACCGAGTGGAGAGCCAGCCTCCCACTCGGGGGCTTAGCTGCAGTCCAAGCACTCGCCTAAGTAATGAAAAAATCCTACCGAGTGGAGAGCAAACCTCCCACTCGGGGGCTTAGCTGCAGTCCAAGCACTCGCCTAAGTAATGAAAAAATCCTACCGAGTGGAGAGCAAACCTCCCACTCGGGGGCTTAGCTGCAGTCCAAGCACTCGCCTAAGTAATGGAAATCCTACCGAGTGGAGAGCAAACCTCCCACTCGGGGGCTTAGCTGCAGTCCAAGCACTCGCCTAAGTAATTGAAATCCTACCGAGTGAAGAGCGAACCTCCCACTCGGGGGCTTAGCTGCAGTCCAAGCACTCGCCTAAGTATTTGGAATCCTACCGAGTGGAGAGCAAACCTCCCACTCGGGGACTTAGCTGCAGCCCAGTGCTCGCCTAAGCCATGTTGACAGACACCATCGCGGCGATAAGCATCGTGCAAACCAGACAGCCTCTGAGGGAACAACGAATAATAGATCGGCGGATCAAGTCACGAAGACATTCAACGTCGAGCCATGTTCGGATAAAATCAAAAGATCCTAGATTGCAAATAAAAGTACTCGAGCTATAAGCTCGACGGAGTTTATCGGTTACATAAACCACTCGGCATTCCGAGGCAAATTTAAGGCAAGGAACAACAGTTTTTTACTCCTCCGATGGAGGACTGGATGGTGCAACAAATTCGTCCAAGTCGATCCCATCAGAGATCCGAGTGGCAGCAGCGATGAAGGTCTCCATGAAGTCCTGAAAGTTATGCTTCCTCGTATTGGCAACTTGGAGGGCGGCCAGCTTCTCTTCTCGAGCCTCCTTGCAGTGGACACGAACCAGCGACAGAGCAACATCGGCGCCACACCTGGCAGAAGACTTCTTCCATTCTTGCACTCGGCCTGGAACCTCACTTAGTCGAGTGACCAAGGATTCAAGGTCGTTCTGAAGCGTCTCCTTGGGCCAGAGTGCGGAGTCGATCCGCGACACTGCAGCTTTCAGTCGAGCCAGGTAGTCCACCACACCAGCGATACGGGATTCCAACCGGAGGACATTCATGGCCACTTCATCCTTCACAGGAGAATTGATAGGGTCCAGGCTGGTCTCCACTCGACTGGTCTCTTCCTCAAAATTCTGACAGAATTCTGAAAGAAGTTTTGACAACGCAAAATTGTAATCAAATGATGAGTCGACAACAGCAAGTCAGTCGTGCAAAGGGGTTTACCTTCAAGCATGAGGTATAGCTTCTTGGCAAGACCCCCAAGATAACCCTCCAAGTCTTTGTGCTTCCCCGCCATCTGGCCGATCTTGTCAGTCAGGTTAACCTTGTCAGTCTTCAGTCGACTCGCTTCCTTATTGGCCGCGTCAAGAGCAGACTTCAGCCTAGCGTTCTCGCTCTCAAGTTGACCGACTGAAGCAAGTTTTTCTTCAGCGAGCTTCAACTTCTCCGCAGCTGCCTTTTGCGCCTCCGCAAGGTCAAGATCTTTCTGCTTCAGGGCCTTCTCTAGTTCGTCTACAAAGCGACAACAGACACAGAGTTCAGAACGGACAGAGGAACAGAGATAGACGTCGAGTCCTCACCAGCCATACCTTTTGCTTCATCCTTCGCCTTCTGCACGTTTTCCTGAGCAAACTGTAAATCAAGATTAAGTTGGATTTGCTTATCCTTCAGATCAGCGAGCTGAGCAACAAGCTCACAAGACTTCTGCAAAGAGTCAATCGACAAAGGGTATCAAAGACAAGTTACTCCCGAGTGACTGAAATAAAGAGCACAACACTTCTAAGACTACAGCCGAATCAAAACATTCGACAGTAGCCTCGGGGACTACACCCAGTGGGTGCACTCAGCGTGCCCCACTGGTTTTTCTTGATTTCCACTCGACCCAATTCGATCAGTCGAGTGCGGAAGTTTGAAAGCATAAAGACCGCAGTCGACTGCCAGCAGTCGACCGTGGCCTTGGGGACTACACCCAGTGGGTGCACTCAGCGTGCCCCCACCAATGAAAAATTTCAGATCAACAGCACCCACTGGGTGTACAACGCAAGTGAAGACCAACTAACCTGGACGTTCTGCTGCAACGCCGAGCTGATGTCATAGGCCGCTTGACTGGCATCCCAAGCCGCTTTGGTCTGCTCCATCACGAGCCCCGCCTGACGTATAGCCTCCTTAGCAGCACTCACTTGATCCTCCGGGGTCTGGTAGGCGGCGAAGAACGAGGGCGGGTCGACCAGTGGGGGAGCAGTCGACGACGAAGGCCGGGCAGTCGTCAGTGGTTCAGCAAAAGTCACAGTAGTCCGGGCGGTGTTGTCACCCCCTTGGACCGCCTCCTCAGCAGTCGACGCGGTCTGAGGAGCCTTGTCGACCGGGGCCCTCCGGCCTCTCCTCCTAAAAGGCCTGAGCGGCACTTCCGCCTCCTCCTCATCATCCGGAAGGTCAATAATGTTGGTCGGAGCTACAAAAGTTCAGAAATGAATATCCAATCGACTCAGCAGTTAAACAGACGGATCGTGTCAAAGATTATACCTAAATTGGAAGTGACGGCGTCCTCCATCATCTCATCAACATTCTGAATGGAAGTCTCGGAAGTAGCGGCGCTGCACGATTCCAAGCAAATAATTTGAAAGTGAATCGACTAAGAATCCGTTCTAGTTGACTCAAGAAAGATAAAAACAGTCACTTACCCAGAGATGACAGGGACGGCGACCCTGATCTTGGGCAAGGCCTTAGGTGGCTTGGTTGGGATGGCTCTGGGCTGCTTGGGTGCCTTCTCAGTTGGGGCCGGCGACGCGGTCCGAGGGCGCTTGGATGACTGGCCCACCGGAGCACTCGACTGACCGCGCTCCGCGGCGGGATCCTGAGCGTTCTTGGAGCGCCTCTCGCGTCGAGGAAGGTCGACCTCCACCTCTTCATCTTCATCGCCCGAGTCGTCGCTGGCCTCCCCCTCTACGTCATCATCAGATTCCCACTCCTCGACTTCAACTTCATTCTCACTTCCTTCGCCTCCACTCCCTCCTCCTTCAGATACTTGCTCCTGGTTCCCATTCGGCATCGAATAAATGTCGTTGATCTCCTGCAAGACAACGGGCAGAGCAAGGATCAGTCGACTTATCGCAAGCCAGTTACTAGACGGAGAGAAAATTTCAGTCGGAAGAAGTAAAACGTACCTTGTCTGTCTCCATCATCCCATCAAGCGGAGCAATCCTCCTGGAACCCCTGGGGTTGTCCTTATTCCGGGTCATGCTGGTCAGCCAGCTCTCCAGCACAGAAGCCTCGACCCCCTCCGGGTGGATCCGAGTGGAGTCGTCGGGCTCGGAATACAACCACATCGAGTGATCCCGAGCCTGGAGAGGTTGGATTCGTCGCTGGAGGAAGACTTCGAGCAAGTCCATGCCGGTCACGCCTTCCCGAACCAACTCAACCACTCGACTGACTAATACCTTCACCTGAGCCTTCTCCTCTGGAACCACTTTCAAAGAAGCGGGTTTCTGCACTCGGTCCAAGGTAAAAGGAGGAAGGCCGGTCGAGTGGCCAGGGGTCGGCTGGTCCTTGCAGTAGAACCAAGTCGACTGCCACCCGCGCACGGAATCGGGAAGTGTCATGGGAGGAAAACAACTCTTACCCCTCGTCTGGATCCCGAGGCCCCCGCACATCTGGATCACCTGCGTCCTTTCCCCGTCCGGGTTAAGCTTTTTAACCGACTGGGATCGGCAAGTGAAGATATGCTTGAAGAGGCCCCAGTGAGGTCGACAGCCTAAGAAACACTCACACAGAGACACGAACGCAGCAAGATAGACTATGGAGTTGGGCGTGAAATGGTGGAGCTGCGCTCCGAAGAAGTTCAGAAAGGCCCTAAAAAAAGGACTCGGGGGCAGGGAAAACCCCCGGTCGACATGGGTGGCTATCAGGACGCGCTCACCCTCGCGAGGTTTCGGCTCCGTCTCCTTCCCAGGGAGGCGAGCAGCCTTGTGGGGAATGAGTCCCCCCTCCACCATGTCGTCGATATCCGCTTGAGTAAGGATGGAGGGCATCCAATCCCCCTGTAACCAGCCGGACGGCAGAGCGGCCCGCGAGGACGACCCGCCTCGGCCAGATCTCTTCCCCTTGCCCTTTGCCGCGGCCTTCTTCGCGCGTTCCGCCGCCGCCGTCTTGTCCTGCCCCATCGTCTCGAGCGAGGTCTTGGCCGAGCGGCGGTGTCGAGATTGCAGCGAAGAGCGAGGCGGAGGCTTACGGAGGAAGGGAGAAGAAAAACAAGGGCGCACAGTAAAAAATCGGAATCATTACCTTATATAAGGCCACACCCGAGTGGCTGATCAGTGGGCCTGCGCCCCCCAGTCAAATCCCGCAACAGGCGCGCGCGTAGTACGTGGCGAAAAAGGTGGCGCGGAGATCGAGGCGCCCTTGCCTTATCCAGCCGATTCGCGCGATTTTCTCCGTCCGGTGCGCTCCCCAATTTTCAAATCCCGCAAGATCCGCGATCGACAGGACAGTTTGTCAGACGAAAAGATCCGTTTCCTTAAGTCTCCCAAGAGACTCGTCACGTAAACACACTCGACGGTAATATGAAACCACTCGACGGACATCTGAATGGATCAAGGCAACTGAAGAATGGGCTCCCACCGTAACTTCCATTTATCCAAAGACCGATGCAACCGAAGCATGGAGGTCGAGTCGGAAGCATAGGCTCGGCCCCATTCTCACTTGACCCCTGACCCATTCGGGGGCTAATGACGAGGATACGTACCTAGGGTAGGGTAACTTATCATACCTGAGGTACCCAATCAAGGACATGACTCCTACAATGAAAGACATTCTAAGAAGTATCAACATTTCAGTCGACCTGGTCAGCCCAGTCGACGTACACGAGCGCACTCGACCAGAAGCACAAGCAGTCGACCATGAAGACAACCACTCGACTATAAGAAGACCTAAAGGCACTGCCTACAAACGGTCATCTCATAAGTAGCTTTTATGGCCTTCATGGTCCTTTATTACAGGCGTTACCAGTAACCCCCTCTCTTTATGTACATTAAACTCCTTGTAACGTGGGCTGGCTGGGGTCCTGGCGAACTCTATATAAGCCACCCCCCTCCACTAGGACAAGGGTTCGGAACTTTGTAACACACACACACACATAATCCAGTCGACTGCCTCCGGGCTCCGAGACGTAGGGCTGTTACTTCCTCAGAGAAGGGCCCGAACTCGTAAAACTCCTTGCGCATACAACTACTCCATAGCTAGGATCTTGCCTCTCCATACTTACCCCCCATTCTTACTGTCAGACTTAGAACCACGACACAGTGCGCCGCTCATTACAAAGGTTCGTGAGCAAGATCCTCGCGAGGCCCTCGCTCCGGGAGGCACAAGTCAGCAGCACCCCAGGCGGATTGCAAGCGCCACCAGAAACCTCGCGAGGCAGTCTCCCGAGGTCACCTCCCAAGGCCCTCGCGGAGGCGAACAAGTCATGAGCCGCCAGACCTGGTCACACAGTCCAGAGTCTTCACGTGGATGATGCGCGAGGTGCCAAGCAATGCCAGAGGTTGCGCCAGCGGGTGCAGATAATGAGACTTTCCTCTTTCGTGCTAAGGGAGCAAGACCCCAACCACTGATACGTCTCCAACGTATCTATAATTTTTGATTGCTCCATGCTATATTATCTACTGTTTTGAACAATATTGGGCTTTATTTTTCACTTTTATATTATTTTTGGGACTAACCTATTAACCGGAGGCCCAGCCTAGAATTGTTGTTTTTTTGCCTATTTCAAGTTTCGGAGAAACATAATATCAAACGGAGTCCGAATGGAATGAAACCTTCGGGACGTGATTTTCTCACCGAACGTAATCCAGGAGATTTGGACCCTACTCCAAGGAACAAAAGAGGCGGTCACGAGGGTGGGGGGCGCGCCCACCCCCTAGGGCGCGCCCCCTGCCTCGTGGGCCCCCTGCTGCTCCACCGACGTACTCCTTCCTTCTATATATACCTACGTACCCCCAAATGATCAGATAGGGAGCCGAAAACCTAATTCCACCACCGCAACCTTCTGTACCCACGAAATCCCATCTTGGGGCCTGTTCCGGAGCTCGGTCGGAGAGGGCCTTCATCACGGAGGGCTTCTACATCATCCTAGCCCCTCCGATGAAGTATGAATAGTTCACCTCAGACCTACGGGTCCATAGTTATTAGCTAGATGGCTTCTTCTCTCTTTTTGGATCTCAATACAATGTTCTCCCCCTCTCGCGTGGAGATCTATTCGATGTAATCTTCTTTTTACGGTGTGTTTGTTGAGAACGATGAATTGTGGGTTTATGATCAGGTCTATCTATGAATAATATTTGAATCTTCTCTAAATTCTTTTATGTATGATTGGTTATCTTTGCAAGTCTCTTCGAATTATCAGTTTGGTTTGGCCTACTAGATTGGTTTTTCTTGCCATGGGAGAAGTGCTTATCTTTGGGTTCAATCTTGCGGTGTCCTTTCCCGGTGACAGAAGGGGCAGCAAGGCACGTATAGTATTGTTGCCATCGAGGATATCAAGATGGGGTTTTTATCATACTGCATGAAAGTATCCCTCTACATCATGTCATCTTGCTTAAGGCGTTACTCTGTTTTTAACTTAATACTCTAGATGCATGATGGATAGCGGTCGATGAGTGGAGTAATAGTAGTAGATGCAGGCAGGAGTCTGTCTACTTGTCTCGGACGTGATGTCTATATACATAATCATACCTAGATATTCTCATAACTATGCTTAATTCTGTCAATTGCTCAACAGTAATTTGTTCACCCACCGTAGAATACTTATGCTCTTGAGAGAAGCCACTAGTGAAACCTATGGCCCCCGGGTCTATTCTCATCATATTAATCTCCATCACTTTAATCTTGCTTGCTTTTTAGTTTGCCGTTTTACTTTTCACTTTGCATCTCTATACCAAAAATACCAAAAATATTATGTATCATCTCTATCAGATCTCACCCCCGTAAATAACCGTGAAGGGATTGACAACCCCTAATCGCGTTGGTTGCGTGGAGCTATTGTTTTTCTGTAGGTACGAGGGACTTGAGCGTGGCCTCCTACTGGATTGATACCTTGGTTCTCAAAAACTGAGGGAAATACTTACGCTACTTTGCTGCATCATCCTCTCCTCTTCAGGGAAATCCAACGCAGTGCTCAAGAGGTAGCAACCACCAGTTCCCAAAGCAATCACCAAAGGTCGCCTGATCGGTGCAAGATAATCAAGACGGCGGACGCGCCAGAGCGGATGTCATTCTTGAGCCCAGCAATGCGCGACACCAGGAGACTTTTGCAGGCAAAGACCGCCTTTAATCAGGATAAGCTGCGACCTTGTCCCCTTTCAAACTGGCCGTTGTGGCAACCCTTCCCGCCCTATTACACAAGAACCTTTTTTATTTGGTAAAATTTGTACTTCTATTAAAAGTAGAAAAAACATCATGCACATAGTATTAGAATATATGCATACCCATGTAAAATTGTCATAATAAATTATGACCATCCCCAACTTATTGGAAAAACAAAAATGAGAAAACCACAGTGCCAATTAGTGCCTTAGGTTGTAGCTTTACTATTTTCTCATTTCCACTAGGGGTGGCAAATGCTAATTTCCTTCAAATAATAGTGCACTTGTTTTCTAATAAGTTTGTTGAAGTTAAAATTATAACTTCTAGAGGGGCTACCGTGACATCTCACCGTCTCGGTTAGTTTGAAGTCTTTCCGTTTTGAGGTATAGTTTTCGAGTGTGTCTTTTCCACCAAGCATGGGATATACCGTGGATACATGATACATCAACATTCCGTCGTTGCTTTGAGATTTGTTCCATGTATTCACCGTCCATACATCCACTTGATATTTTTCTCCATGTTTCAGAGTGCATCGTATTGTTTTATTGTGTACCGACAAACAAGAGTGCACTTGTTTTAGATTGAATTTGTTGGTACACAACGAAATATTTTGTAGCACCGTAATATTTTTGTCACATGCTGAAAAGAACATGGCACGGATATGGAAGCAATGATGGAGGGTGAATACACGCACGAAGTATGCACGCATCGTAGTATAATTGTGGTATGTTCAAATATATTGCCCTTATCTCTTCATCAGTTCAGACTTTTGAATTAGTTGGCTAAAGTATGAATTCAATATAATCGTTTTAAGGAGCGGTGTCGAGTTGTATCTGCAGTGACGGCAACCGCTCGGAGAGCAAATTTGTTCTTGTTTGAAGTAACAGTAGTACGAGCAGGTAGAATGTCATATAGTAGTACGAGCGGTGTAGAGTTCATTTTTCTGTCGCAGACTGAAAAAAAAGATGGCACGAATATTGAAGCAATGATGGACGGTGAATACATGCACGAAACATTTGTGCATGGTAGAATGTCATATACTTATCCGAGTCTTCGCTCCCTCTTCGTCCTAAGAGCTAACTATAACTGCGTTCGTCGCGCGGTGTCGGCCGCTCCTCGCCGTTTCCAGACGTCGCGGGGAGCGTTTGCAGATTAGTGACAACCTCGAGAGGAAACATCCGAAACACTGGTGACTGGGCGTGGTCACCCTGGTGCCAGTGCACTTCCATCCCCGGGCTGTACGTAGCATCAGCAAGCGTTGTCGCAAGGGAAGAGTTGGAGGCGGTGCAGCCGCGGTGACGCGTGCCACGGCCGTTTCGGTCAGACCAGCGCACGATCTCGCCGCTCTGAAAGTGCAGCTCGGCGCGGTTACTCGACGCGATATTGACATGGTGATCGCGCCAGAGGAAGATGCTGCCCCCGACCACGGCCTCTTCACCGACCCGCCGCCACCGATCATCAAGACCCCCCCCCCTGCCGTGCAAGGAGCGCTCATCCGCCGTTTCAAGGAGCCCCTGACCGTCGATGACATCGCCTGCATTGCCAGGCTCACTCGCCTGGACGAGGCGACAGTCCTTGTGGCTGCAGGCCTCGCCGGACCTGACGAAGCTGCCATTGATGGCCAGTAGTTTCTATGTTAGTCTTCGTTAGTAGTAGTCTCCGAGGGTGGCTGACCTTCTGTCAGTTAGAGTTAGGATCTAGTTTCCCGATGATGCTCTGTAATCGTAGCTATAGTTCGTCGTGTAGCTGGCGCCGGCAAGAGTTGGGGCCTATTGGTGGTCGCCGGCACCCCCCTGTTAGGATGGTTGTGTACCTGTTCTTCAGTATCATCAATCCAGTAATCCTTTCAGAGAAATTCTGGTGTCCCCATGATTGAAAACCTCTGCACAATTATTTCATAGAATGTTCGGGGCCTGAACTTGCCCGCGAGAAGAGCTACTGTTGCTGAAGTTGCTGTTTCCCATCGCCTTGGCATTCTTTGTCTGCAGGAAACAAAAATCTCCACCTGGACTGCTGCCTTGGCATTTTCTGCCTGCCTTCGACACCAGAGGTGGTGCTGCCATCTTCTGGGACCCTGATGTTGTGGAGATCAACTCCCAAGCAATTGGACAATTTGCTATAACTGCACAAGTCAGGCTCAAAGCATCGGGCAAATCTTTCTTGCTGACTACCGTCTACGGGCCGGCTGATGATGAGAGGAAAGAAGATTTTCTGACTGAGATAAGAAGCACTGCCCCTCCAGTTGGACAACCTTGGCTGATTAACAAAGATTTTAACATAATTTATGAAGCCATAGACAAAAACAATGACCGCATAAACCGCAGAATCATGGGTAGATTCAGAAGTGCCATTGACTCGGCTGAGCTCAGAGAAATCAAATGCAAAAACAGAAGATTTATCTGGAGTAATGAAAGGGAGAGACCAACCCTTGAGAGCATCGAAAAATTCTTCTATAACATCAGTTGGGAAGCGCTATTTCCCTCAGTCATCCTGATGGCCTCTTCTACTGCATGCTCAGACCATTGCCCTCTCCTCCTTGTGGATACCACCTCCCCAAGGAAAAAAGCAAAGTTCCGGTTTGAATATTTCTTGCCAAAATTTCCCAACTTCCACGAGACGGTGGACAGAGCTTGGAACAGACCTATCAATCACTCCTGCGCTTTTGTCAGGCTGAAGCTGAAACTATTGAGGACAACAAAAGATCTGAAAATTTGGAGCAAGACACATTTCAGTGATGCAAGACTGCAGTTCCACATTGCTTCTGAAATTATTCTTCGCCTCGACGTCGCTCAAGCGACCCGGCTGCTGACTGATACGTCCATTTTGCATCATGCTTTTATATCGATATTTATTGTATTATGGGTTGTTATTACACATTATGTCACAATACTTATGCCTATTCTCTCTTATTTTACAAGATTTACATTAAGAGGGGGAATGCCGGCAGCTGAAATTTTGGGCTGGAAAATAAGCAAATATTAGAGACCTATTCTGCACAACTCCAAAAGTCCTGAAACTCTAGGGAAGTCATTTTTGGAATTAATTAAAAATACTGAGCGAAGAAACTACCAGAGGGGGACCACCCACCATCCACGAGGGTTGTGGGTGCGCCCTACCCCCCTAGGCGCGCCCCTGCCTCATGGGCCCCCTGTCAGGCCTCCCGTGTCCATCTCCTGCTATATGAAGTCTTTTACCCTAAAAAAATCATAAGCAAGCTTTCGGGACGAAACACCGCCGCCACAAGGCGGAACCTTGGCGGAACCAATTTAGGACTCCGGCAGAGCTGTTCTGCTGGGAAACTTCCCTCCGGGAGGGGGAAATCATCACCATCGTCATCACCAACGATCCTCTCATCGGGAGGGGGTCAATCTTCATCAACATCTTCACCAGCACCATCTCCTCTCAAACCCTAGTTCATCTCTTGTATCCAATATTTGTATCAAAACCTCAGATTGGTACCTTAGGTTGCTAGAAGTGTTGATTACTCTTTGTAGTTGATGCTAGTTGGTTTACTTGGTGGAAGATCTTGCTGCACTTTATTTACTCTTCTTACTTGTTACCCGTTACGAATTACCTTATCACAAAACTATCTATTAGCGATAATTTCAGTGCTTGCAGAGAATACCTTACTGAAAACTGCTTGTCATTTCCTTCTGCTCCTCGTTGTGTTCGACACTCTTACTTATCGAAAGGACTACGATAGATCCGCTATACTTGTGGGTCATCACTGACCCCACTTGAACTCGCTCTGAGCAAGAAACTGAAAACAAGACTGCTCGGGCTCGCTGCTATTGAGCGCGTTCGAAAGAGACAGGCATCCAGAATTACCTGGTTGCGTGCGGGGGATGCAAATAAAAAATTCAATGCAAAGATAAACTCAAGGCGTCGCAAAAACTTCATCGCTGCATTGAAAACAAATGAGGGAGTGGTCACTGCTCATGAAGACAAGGATGATTGCATTTTTGAACATTTCAACAACCTGTTGGGATCTAAGCAAGGTTGTTCAAAAATGATCAATTGGAACGAGCTTCAACTGCCGTCAATTCAGGGTGGGGGCCTAGATAAACCCTTTCACTGAAGAGGAGATTTGGAATGCTATCAAAGCCATGCCCCCGGAAAAAGCTCCGGGCCCTGACGTTTTCAACGGCATCTTCTTTAGAGCCTGCTGATCGACGATCAAACATGACATACTTGCGGCCTTCCACCAGTTCCACCACCTGGCAGGTGATTTCAAACCTGTAAACAAGGCACTAGTTGCTCTTCTGCCAAAGAAAGACGGTGCTGAAACAATTGCAGATTATCGCCCAATAAGCTTAATTCACTCTGTGGCCAAGCTCATTGCAAAGGTGCTGCAGCTCAGACTGTCGTAGGTGATGGAGCAGCTGATCTCCAGCCCAGTCAGCCTTCATGAAATCCAAATGCATCCATGATAGCTTCCTATATGTTCAGAATGTCGTCCGTTCGCTGTATTGTCGCAAAACACCCGCCCTGCTCATCAAGTTAGACATAGCCAAGGCCTTCGACAACGTCTCCTGGAAACATCTGCTCCAATTCCTAGATAAGTTAGGGTTTAGTGCTAGATGGAGGGACTAGATTTCGATGTTGCTCATTAGCTCTTCTTCGGCCTTCGTCCTAAACGGCTGCTCTGGATGCGATATCGACCACCGTAGAGGGTTGCGGCAGGGAGACCCGCTCTCGCCCTTGTTGTTCATCCTCGCCATCGACCCACTGCGTCGTCTCTTAGAAAGAGCAGAGGAGCATGGCTTGCTCACCCCCCTGCCGGGTAGGATAGGAACCCTCAGAACTTGCCTCTACGCCGACGACGCCATGATCTTCGCCAACCCCTCTCGCCAAGAGATCGACAACCTGCTTCTGCTGCTTGATAGTTTCAGGAAGGCCACGGGGCTCCGCATCAACCTGGAAAAATCGTCAGTAGCACCTATTAGCTGCGGCGACATCGATCTTCAAGATGTGCTGCATGGGTTTGGCGGTCCGGTGGTCGGCTTCCCGCTGCGCTACTTAGGCCTCCCCATTACCATCTCCCGTGTCCGACTAGTCCATCTTCAATTCATTCTTCATCGCATAAGAGCCAGACTGGTGGCATGGAAAGGACGCCTCATGTCGATAGCAGGCCGTAGGGTTCTAGTCTGTTCCGTCCTAACGACGTTGCCTACCTTCGCTCTGACGGTGCCGCGGGCTCCAAAAAAGTTGCTCAAAGACATCGACAGGTGCAGGCGGCGCTTCCTTTGGGCTCACGATGAGGAACTCTCCGGTGGCAAATGCAAGGTCAACTGGCCCACAGTCTGTTCCCCGACGGACTACGGGGGCCTCGGCATTCTTGATCTACAGCAGCTCTCTCGCGTGCTCAGGCTCAGGTGGCTCTGCTTCCACTGGTGCAACCCTGATCGGCCCTGGGCGGGTTCGGAGCTGCCCTGCGATGACTCAGACAAGAAGCTTTTCGCTGCAGCAACAAAGGTGACTATTGGCAACGGGGAAACTGCCTCGTTCTGGAACTGCGCGTGGCTGGGATCATCGACCCTGCGAGCTTCCTTCCCGGCTCTGTTCGCCCACGCGAGGAGAAAAAACAGATCAGTTAAAGAAGCCCTCTCGGCTGACACCTGGATCCGTGACCTCGCCCATGGAAACACCGATGCCCTACTCCAAGATTTTCTTCTGTTGGCCAGGCACATCCGTCTTGCCGCTGTGCAGCTGCAGCCAGGGATCCCAGACGAAATCACTTGGAAATTCACAGCATCAGGAACATACACTGCTGCCTCAGCCTACAACATGCAACTCTTTGGCAGGATCAAATCTCATTTGCACAAGCTAATTTGGAACACCTGGGCCCCTGGAAAAATCAAGATCTTCTGCTGGTTATTGTTCAAGCAACGAATCTGGTGCAACGACAGACTACGAAGAAGAGGATGGCCAAATGGTTACTTCTGTCAACTGTGTCTCAGAAACCTCGAAACGGCGACGCACCTCTTCTGGCAATGCAACTTTGCTAGGGCGGTATGGCAGAGGCTGGCGGCGTGGACCGGATGTGGCGCCATCGACCCGGCCAGATGGCAACCGCTACCGAACTCCACACTGATCGCCACCAAGATGATCAAGGACACCAGCCCAGCATTCAGAAAAGCTGTCAACTCCCTCATCCTCCTGGCTCTGTGGGAAATCTGAAGAGAAAGAAACGACTGCACTTTCAGGGGCAAGGTGGCCTCCGTCTCTGAGGTAGTTGCATCCATCAGGAGAGCCATCGATCTGTGGCGAGCCGCGGGCGCGACATGCCTAGAGCCCCCGTTCGGGGATATGTCGGGAGATATGTAACCTTGAAAACCCTAGTTTTTTCTCTTTCTCTCCGTTTTCTTTTCTCTTCACTCCTTGACCTACGGGTCACCCCCCCTCCCCATGTTTGTTTTCCCCATTGCTCTCTGCTAAATCAATGAAAAGCCATGAATCCTTGGATCTTTCAAAAAAAAAAAAGATCTCGCCGCCCTCGCGGCCCCGGTCCTTCCTCGCTCTCGTTCGGTCGTTCCTTCGCTTACTAGTTGCTTCCGTTTCCTCACGTCGCTCAGACGACCGGCCACCGGAGGAGGCGAGGCTCCGCCCATCCGCGAGCAACTCGTTGTTCTTTTCCACGGTGAAGCTGCAGCACTTTACAGCACAGCAACGGGTAACTGAAACTCTGTGACTGGCGTGTTCTCTCTTTTTCTTTTCTTTTTTGCGAGATGACTGGTGCGTTCTCGGCTGCACCTAGGCGCCCGTCCGTCCATGTGAGCGTCAGGAACTCGTGTCCATGGATGATGATGGCCTCACGATGAGTCACTGCCGCCTATCTAATCTAACTGAAGTTGCCACGAAATACGTTTGACAAATACGTACATTTGCAGGCGAGTACAAGCGGCGGGCGGTGTGCCAGTGCACTCCTAACGTCGCATGCATGCAACAGCTGCAACCGTGCGTGTGCTTGAATCTTCCAGCTGGACTTTTTTTCTTCTGTATGTACAATAGGACACGCACACCGCGTCACTGAACGTGTACTCGTCTGCAGATGTGGTTGAGCGTGTGCTCGTCTGCAACTTCAGTGACTCATAGTTTGACCATCATCTGTAGACTCGAGCAGACGCTTAACCCCAGCCAGAGGATATCATGGACGCGCATGAACCCTGGTACGTTCACCGCTCACCTGCCAACGCTCCCCGCACGCAAGCAACCAAAGGCGATCACGCACGCACTTTTGACGATTTGATAATCAAAATCTGCTAGGAAAGCGGCAAACTATTTTTCGCAAAACAAGAGGCATGCTAGTCTTTTCATGGAATCAATTGTTGGTATCTCTTAGAGGTTAGAGCTAGCTAGTTTTGCTTGTACTACTTGGTTTTTTTTCTCCTTTGCTTACAAACGAAGAACTGGTAACCTTTTGGATGGATTCAGTCGATTGCGAAGCATGTTGTGCTTTGCATTTTATTATCCACTAAGTCACGAAACTAATACTTACTTGTAATAGCATACCATACTTTTTTGACATATTCATAATAGAAAGGGCGATCCTTTTGTTGTAGCTGATAAAGCTAAGCTTTCATGCACGTCAGTACCCAAAAAAACTATTCATCCATGCATATGAAATACCCCAAATATGCATCATCATGCTTAGTGAATTGAAAGGCATTTTCCTTTATATGTAAACAATATCACTAGTATATATGATCGTAACATTAGTACATATATGGACATACTTTACAAAGAAGATTTCAATCACAAATACTACTTGGTTATAGTGAATCATGTGTTAATCAAGAATGATGATTCACTTTTGCTCTTGGACATTTCCACATTGGAACACCTTGTTGGTAGAGATAGCAATGTAGCATCCTTCCAAATGTGCGCATGGTGGCAAGGTTTGGCCGACCTCGCATGACGGTGTTCTATCAATTCCTGTTCATTACAAGACGAGAACGCATCAGCAATATTAGTTGTGCGCCGATCGAGCACGCGACGTACGCGAGCACCGTTTGTCGCGAGAGAGACAGTTCAAGGCCGTGCAGCTGGCGCATGCACCGCTGTGTATACAGTGATGCAAAGTACAATTGTAATTTTCCTTTAAGATTATGAAAGTGGGTTCGTATGCATCAATTGCTTTGTGTCCCTCTATGCACCATCATCGATGTGGTTCGCCGGCCAGGTGAGGATGTGAATCTCCCTCTTCCTGCTCTCATTCGCTGGTGTGGCCACCATTGGCCAAATCTTCACTACCTTGGGTGCGCTCTTTCCTGGCCGCCCTTAGATCTCTCTTCTTCTCCCCGTTTCTTGTTCCATCGACCGGCGACCTCCTCGCAGGTGCGTCCGATCATGGAAATGCCCAACAAGCATAGCCTCCATAGCACACACACATCTCAGAAGGCACACCATCACCTAATTACCTTATTGGGCTAAATTTACTATGCATAGATATGTGTATGGGCCAAATGTAGTCCTCGCAGGGTGTCGTAGGGATGGGTACAATCCAGCGCTCCCCGTACCTAATTCCCGTGGGCCCATCAATTAGGCCCGGTATGTGCGCCCTATCATTTCTCCCATATAAAAATACCACACCCAGCGTTCTCACATCAGAACCCTAAATCAAACCGCACAATAGCCCTCTTTCCTCCCCTAGCCGCCGCCAACCCTCTCTTCTCCCAACCATTCCCTCTTCCCAGATCGAGCCTCACGCCACCGTGACGGGCCGACGGGAAGCCTCTCTGGAGAAGCCATCTATGCATCAACGTCGATGGGGTTCGCCGACCAAGTGAGGGCGTGGATCCCCCTTCTCATGCTCTCAACCATCGGCATGGCCACCATCAACCAGATCTTCACTACCTCAAGTATGCGCTCTCTCTCTCTCCTTCCCCCTCCTGGCCGCCCTTGGATCCCTCTCCTACTCCTTCGTTTCTCGTTACAGTGATAGGTGACCTCCTCGCCGGTGCTTTCGATTATGGACATGCCCATCAAGCATAGCCTCCATGGCACCGCACACACATGTCCCAGGAGGCACGCCATCAGCTAATTACCTATTGTGCTCAATTTGCAACCAACAGGTATGCGTATGGGCCAAAAGTTGTCCCCGCCAGGTATCGTAGGGGTGGGTACATTCCACCACTCCTGTACCTGATATCCACGAGTGCCGTCAGCTAGGGCCGACATGTGGGCACTAGCATTTCTCCCGTACAAAAATACCACATCCATCCATCCCACGATGGAACCCTAAATCAATCCACACTCGACTCCTCTGACCTCTCCTAGCCGCCACCAACCCTTCTCTCTTATCCCAGCCTCTCCCTCTTCCCAAATTGAGCCTCCTACCACCATTCGCCACCCGTCCAGGAAGGTGGTGTTGCATAGCCTCCACCATGTAGATCTATTCTCCGCCCGTCCCTATCACCCTCACCCATCATCAGCGCATCTCACCTCGTCGCTTTGGTTGCCGGATCAATTGTGGGGACTACGATGGTGCGCCGCTTAGAGGCTAAGCCCTACTGGCCGGCTACTCAAGCGTCGAGATGGCCTCCTCCAGGTCCACCCCTCTGCACGACGACGATCAACTCTGGCGATAGGATCATGGCGGAAGATTCATGCTTTCGCCCAATTGTTTCTGTACGGATTTCTGTCGAACAGATCTTTGAATGTTCGGGGTTCGCAATCCAATTTTGCAGTTCGTAGATGTAGTTGCTTTTTGGAACTGATTTTGGTTTAGATAGAATTCTCGCGATGAGGGGAAGAATTTCTTTATTGTTTGTTTCAATCTATATCCCGAGTGTTCGACGTGGTTCTTGTGCTCACTAATGCCATCTTTGGATTTTCAGATTTCATTTTCCGTGGGGATCAACCCGGATTTCGTCCAAGTCCCCAATGGCGGTGGCAGCAGAATGACGCGAACAGGAAGCCAGCAGAACCCGCGCCGTCACCCACACTAAGCATGGATGAGCGCGACGCTGCCCCAGACGTGGACGCCGATAGGTCGAGCCTCGCCAGCCACGCGGGCGTTCGGGGTCCTCATCCGTAGCCATCGTGAGCGACCACCAGGCGCAAGAAAGGCCCGGTGGCGCAAGGTCAGGCGGCGCTGCCGGACGTTTTTTGATCCTTAGGATGGCCCGACACCTAAGCCCGAGCCGACCCCCGCTCAGGCACGTCATCGGGCCATCCTATGGATCAAGAAACGCCCGACGGCGCAAGGCTAGGCCCAGCCGCACGCGGAGGCGGAGAAGCTGATGCACCGCCGAGCGCCCGCGGCCCCGTCATCCTCGACACCTCGGGACAGACTCCTCGCGCTGCCACCCTCTCGCCACTGCCACCTCGCGCCGCCACTCTCTCGTAGCACAGGTACACACGCCACGCCCCATTCTCCGTCGAAGCCAGTTAAGGTAGCCACCACGGGACCTGCCCGTCGTCGACGGCGGCAGCGTCCGCACTTAGTCCATGTTGAGTTGTGTTGCGCCGTCATGGTCAGATCGGTCCAGCTGGACCCGCTGCCCATGGGCTTGAGCCAGGGCCTGTTCTCGTTTGCGTGGCATTGAGGGTCCCCCTCCATTTTTAGAAAAGTGGCCCGTTTCTTTACTCAACTACACCATTTGTATTCTTGCCCTTTATACGCCAGCAGTAGAGCAAAGTAAGTAACGCCACACGCATTAATCGGCACCTCATTATCTCCAGGATAGATACTGACAATCTGGGCGATCACTCTACACGGAAACAGCAGTGTCTATCCTGGCACTAATGCCATTAATAGTTTCCTTCTATTGTTTGTATATGTACGCGGTGCAGGCCAGAGGAACTGCTGATATCACCGCTGAATTCATATTAGTAAGTAATCCCTCCGTTTCAAATTACTTGTCGCAGAAATGGATGTATATAGAACTAAAATACATCTAAATACATCCATATCTGTGACAAATAATTTGGAACGGAGGAGTAGTAGAGATTTGACCGAAAGTGCCTTTGTACACCCAGGAGCAAATGCTCCTGGTGTGAACAGTAATATCAAAAAAATAAAAGAAAAATTCTTAAATTTTTGTGTGACATACTTTCACAAATGTTTGTCGTGCACGCAAAATTTCATCGCGAAATCACATTGGTGGAAGTCGTGCCAAAAAACAAAATTAAAGCTCCAAAATGCTTTTGTAGCATGCCTTCCAACAATGTGATTTCATGATAAAATTTTGCATGCACAACAAACATTTGTGAAAGTATGCCACACAAAAATTTCAGATGTTTCTAAATTTGTTTCGTTTTTTTAATTTTACTGTTCACACCTGGAGCATTTGTTCCTGTGTGTAGAAACTCCAGATTTGACGCATTAGTGGCATTAATTATTGTGCTTGCTTGTGCATATCCAACCATCCATCTATCCATCTGTAGAGCAGAGGTCTCCTTTTATATGCGGTGTACTCGTACTGGCAGGGCAGGCTAGAGCGCATACACAGTTTCGGTCGTGTCTGTCGTCCTTGCTTACTGACGATGCCGAACATGACGGTGACCAGATCATCGGCGGAGGACCCTCATGCCGCTGCCGGCGAGCAGCAGCAGCCGCAGCGGCAAGCGGCGGACAAGGCGCCTCGCACCACCGAGGAGAAGCCGGCGGATTTTACCAATCTTTCCCGGTTTGGTTGCCTGTCTCGTCTCACTGCTGGATTTTACCAATCTTTCTCGTCTCACTGCCTCAAATTCTTTTCTTCCCCCACTCGACGGCTGTTGTGACTGGTTGTAGAGTTTTTCTGTCGATTTTGTTCTGTATTAGGATTTCTGTTTGGTCTGTCTTGGCGGAAGATTCATGCTTTGGGCCGATTGTTTTCATGTCGTCGCTGCAGGCAGTTCCGTGTGTGCTTTTTTGTGCGGATTTCCGTCGAGCAGATCTTCGGGTGCTCGGGTTCTGCACTTTAGTTCTTCAGTTCGTAGACGTGGTTGCGTTTTAGAACTAATTTTGGTTTTGGTTTACAGTTCTTGCGATGAGGGGAAAAAGTTTTTGCTGTTGGTTTCATGTTGTATCCCAAGTGTTTGACTTGGTTCTCGCGCGATCCAAATCGCTGGCTAAAATCGTATTTCCTCCATTTTTATTTATTCTGCATATTAGATTTGACTAAAGTGAAACTTCGTAAGTTTGACCAAGTTTATAGATAAAGATATAAACATTTAACATAACAAATATATATGATGCGAAAGTACATTCGATAATGAATCTAATGGTATTGATTTGTTATTGTATATCTTAATATTTTGGTTTATAAACTTTGTCAAAGATTACAAAGCTTGACTTTAGTAACACGCAGACTAAATAAAAACGGAGGGAGTATTTGGATTGTCTGATCTCGTTTTCCATGCAGGTACCAGAGGATCAACCCGGAATTCGTTCCAGTCTCCAATGGTAGCGGCAGCGGCAGTGGCAGCGCCGCCAACAGAAAGCCAGCAGAACCCGCGCCGTCACCCGCACCAAGCATGGACGAGCGTGACGGCGATGAGGCCGTGGACGCCGACAGCTCGAGCCTCGCGTACTACCTCGCCCACGCCTCGCTCGAGCAGCGCCGGCCAGGAGGGCGTCCGGCGTCCTCATCCGCCGCCATCGTGAGCGACCACCAGCTGCACAACGCCGCCGCGCAGTCCTCGCGGGGACTCAACCTCGGCGGCGAACTCTACAACTTGGCCATCCAAGCCTCCGAGGCATCCAACAACCTCGGCGGGGCGGTCTGCACCTTCACCGCCCAAGCCTCCCAACCATACAACAACCACGACGGCGGGCTCTACAACCTCGCCGCCCAGGCTACCCAGGGAGCCGACCTCGGCGGTGGCGGGCTCTACAAACTCGCCGCCCAGGCCACCCAGGGGACCGACCTCGGTGGCGGCGGCAGCAGCCGCATCGCCATCGCCGCGCCGGAAGACCCCGCACCGCTCAAGTGGGGCCGCAAAAAGCGCTCGCGCGCCCGCCGCGAGCCGCACGCACCCGCGCCCGCACCGGTGCCTACTCCCGCGCCAGCACCGGTGCTCACTCCCACCCCCGCGCCTGAGTTCAAGCTGATCCCCAATCAGGCGCATTGCCGGACCATCTTAAAGCTGAAGAAACGCCCGGTAGCGCAAGGACAGGCCCAGCCGCACGCGGAGGCGGAGAAGCTGATGCCGCCGCCGAGCACCCGCAGCCCCGTCATCCTCGACACATCGCCACACACTCCTCGCGCCGCCACCCTCTCGCCACTGCCACCTCGCGCCGCCACCCTCTCGCAGCACAGGTACACACGCCACGCCCCATTCTGTGTCGACGCCAGGTAAGGTAGCCACCATGGGACCTGCCCGTCGTCCACGGCGGCAGCGTCCCCACTCCGTCTGTGTTGTGCCGTCTCGGTCGGGCCGGTCCGGTCGGGTCCGAGCCGCTGCCCGTGGGCTCGGGTCTGGTCCGGGCCGGGTCTCGCTTGCGTGGCGTTGTGGGTCCCACTCCATTTTTAGAAATAGTGGCGCGTTTCTTTACTCAACTACACCATTTGTATTCTTGCCCTTTATACGCCAGCAGTAGAGCAACGCCACACGCATTAATCGGCACCTCATTATCTCCAGGATAGATACTGACAATCTGGGTGATCACTCTACACGGAAACAGCAGTGTCTATCCTGGCACTAATGCCATTAATAGTTTCCTTCTATTGTATGTATACGCGGTGTATGCAGGCCAGACGAACTGGTGATATCACCGTTGAATCGGCATTAGTAGTGGCATTAGTGTGCTTGCTTGTGCATATCCATCCATCTGTAGAGTAGAGGTCTACTTGTAGTCGCTGGGCAGGCTAGGTCGCATAGGCATTGCTCAGTTTCGGTCGTGTCCGTCGTCCTTGCTTACCGATGATGCCGAAAATGACGGTGACCAGATCATCCGCGGAGGACCCTCATGCCGCTGCCGGCGAGCAGCAGCAAGCGGCGGACAAGGCGCCTCACACCACCGAGCAGGAGCCGGCGCCCAAGGTGCATGAGGCTAAGCCGCCGCAGCAGCAGCCGAGGCGGCAGCCGTACCGTCAGGCGGCGGACAAGGCGGCTCACGCCAGCAACGGCGAGCAGGAGCCGGCGCCCAAGGCGGAGCCTAGGACGCCGCAGCCGCAGAGGCAGAGGCAGCAGCCGCCGCGCCAGGCGTCGATGAAGGAGAAAGGCAAGGCGCCAATGGTGCAGGAGCCCCCGGCGGTGGCGCCGCACGTCGCGGTGGAGGACGTGGCCCGGCCGCCGGTGCCGCTCGTCGCGGCCCAGCTCACCCGCAGGGAGAAGGAGGAGGACTGGTTCGCGATGACCGGCAGCAGGCTGCCCTACCGCCCCCTGCAGCGCCGCCCCAAGGCCGTCGAGGACAAGCTCCAGGTACGCCACGCACCGCCATTCTTTTTTTTGTCTCTCTTCCATCCATGCATTCGTCTCGGTGTTAGTACGAGTGGTAGGGCTGACACGATCGGCGATGTGTTGGCGCAGAAACTGTTCCCGGGGCAGACGCTGCCTGAGGTGACCAGGGCCAGGTACATGGTGCGCGAGAAGAAGCAAAAGAAGGTACCGCTCCATCTCCACTGCACACTTTTTTTTACCAGCCAGCTTTATTTTTACTTACATTTACACCGCACCGTCATTTCGTCATTAGAACAATGGCATTAGTTTTTATGTGATTATTTAGACTTTTCAGATATTTGGATGATATTCCCTTCGTAAACTATTTTAGTGATCTAAATGCTCTTATATTAGTTTACAAAGGAGTACTTATGACGATTAGTGCTATACTGTACGTAGATGATTGGATACTTATTTGTATGGAGCTGGGAGGGTTTGGGGGAGAAGGGAAAGAGGTCACCGGCTTTCTATTTATCGTCCTAGCCGATGTCACGTGGGCCTGGACCATTGTTGACTCTGCATGCGAGCTCGGGCTGGCCTGTCTATGTGGCGGACTGCCGACGTGGTGTGTCCAGTACAGAGATTTTTTCATGTCTACACGTGGCCAGCCGTCGTGGAGGTCTTGGTAGCCAAGGCCCCGTTGCATGTTTCTATTTCAGAATTTTTTTCTGAGGTGGGGTGCTTTGTTTCTGTTTCTCTCTTTCAGTAGCCAAGCTTGATAATCTTTGTGTTGTTTTGCAGCGCCCCGGCCTGCGAGCAATGGCGGAGAAGGACGCCCTGAGCTCCGAGAGGCATGACTCCGACGATGACGCGGCGGGAGAAAAAAACCATTTTGGCATCGCCGATGCGGAGGAGCGTGGTAGCCGGAGAAAGAGGGGTTGAAGGCAGCACTAGATTCATGGGCATTCCATGAGCGTCGGTCGAAACAAAAAAAAAAACTCTAGCCGGCATTCGACTCTTTTCCTTTTTTAAGACTTTCGTTCGTTCGTGTCGTCGATGATAGACGATTCGTTGGTTTACAAATGGTCGGTCAAAGCCCGCCGCCGCTGTTTCCGCGCCTCCGTGGTGGGGGGCGGGGTGGCGGCGGGCTATGCATATTACCAGACTTGGTTTCAGACTTGCATAGCCTGGGGAAGAGCTTGGAAGAGGAAACAAACCTTTTCGCTCAGTTTCGTCGTTGTTATTCCGTTTGCATCGTTTTGCTTCTTCTTGGCTGAATTTTGCAGTGCCGGTTTTGTGCTTTGTGGGCGCTGTCTCCTGCCGATAGCCGCCATGGATTTCTGTTTTGCAGGGACTGTTTGCCTCACTTGGGCAAGCGAGATTCTCACGTGGATGGATGAGATATGGTGATGGGATATGGGCGCTGCTGGAGGCAAAATTGTTGCTAACTTGGCGATGAGCTTTGCCACACCTGTAGCTACATGACTGAAATCAGGGTATGCTCTTTGCCACACCGTGGCTCTAAGATTTACTGCTAGTGCTTAGTAGAGCGGCATCCATTTCGATTAGTTTGAGCCGGAGCGAGCCTCTCATTCCTTTTCCGTGCATGCGATAGCAGTGCAAGTCGGAGAGACGGGCCCTTCTCTAAAATATGCTCCAATTCTCATGGCGTTCTATTAGGGTATATTTGGCACTTTGGTTAGAGAACAAGTAGAGTGCAATGGATTTAGTGTGTTGGTATTTAACGCCTGAAATTGATTTGGGCGCCGCTCGATTCCTACGAAAAAGAGGAAGGCGAGGCACCTAGCTAGGCGGCGACGACCCCAACGGGGCTGTCCGTGGTGTCGCCGTGGAAGCGAGGCAGAACGTTGAAAGGTGTTAATGGGAGGGAGGAGGGGTTGTTCATACATGGTGGGCTGGCGAGGCGACAGGGCAGCGCGACACCAGCCTCGAATGGTGAGGGAACTACAATGGCGAGGGGCTCTGCTAAGGAGAGAGAGCAGCTGCCTCACCAGGGCGGTGGCAAATACGACATCGACAAACAAAGTCGCAGCGGGACATGGGAAATCAGGATGGTGAGTAGCGACTATAGCCAGCAGCAGCAAGGAGTACATGTGTACAGACTGAATCTGGTTGCCTTTCTTTCCCAAAACAAGAGATATATCCATACCCAAAATTTCAGTAATCCAAAGAATTGGTTTATCTGCTTGCTATATGTGTTGATATTGGTGACAAATTTTGGCAATAAGTTGTGTACTGGTTAGTTCCTACTAATGCTCATTGTGCATATCTTTTTAGCCTTTTTTGGGTGTCCATTCTTTAAATTGCTTTGAGTAAATAGCATAAAACTACTACTTTACATGCTAGGGTTTTAAAAAACTACCGAATTTTTTTCCACTGATAACTACTAAGTGAGGGGACGGTTGTTTCAAAAAACTCTAATTGTCCAGTGCTTTATTATTGATCGTGATTATGACAGTTGGGGCCCGCATGTAAGAAAACTGATTGTTTAACCGTTTGTTTGACCGTTAAATGACATCTAGGGCCCATATGTCAGTGCAAACTTAAAAAGCAATCAGGTCCTCCAAACAAATTGAAAAAAGCCATCAGGTCCCTCCCATGCTCAAGATCCACAGGAGCGCACCCGCAACTGTGCTCGACGGGGAGCTCCCTTCCAGCGCCGCTGCAGCCGTCGTGCGTCCTCTCCTTCTCGTGAGCTCCCCGCTGTGCGTCCTCTCCCTCTCCCTCTTTCCAGGGCACGGCGGCCATGGAGTCCGAAGGCGGCTGGCGGAGTTCCAGCCCCTGGGCGCGGCGGCCGGAGTCCCATCCCCCTGGCCATGGCGCGTGGTTGGCGGCGACCCGTGCTCCTGGGTGCCGGCAGCTCCTCGCGCGACGCTCCTTCCCTGGCATGGCGTGTGGCGTGGCTGGCCTCCGCGCAGAGACGGTCGGCATCGCCGCGCAGAAGGGGGCAGCGTGGGCAGCAGCGAGGGCTGACAGCCATGGCCGCGCGAAGGAGGTGGAGCTGGCCTTTATTTTTTCACTGGTGGATGATATGAGCTGCACCAGGAGCCGGCCTTTGTTTTTTCTGGTCGCCGTGGAGGTCAAGGAGTGGCGGCACGGGTAGCAGGGTGGCCGGCGGCCATGACTTGAGTTGTCGCAGGTGGGGCTGCGGGGAGGGAGGAGAAGAAGGAAGGAGAAGAGCAGGAGGAAGAGACACTGACGTGTGGGGCCCACACGGCAGGTGACGGTCAAACTAAACGGTCAAACTGACGGTGAGTTTAGGTGCGGGTCCGACCTGTCATAATCATGATCAATAGATAAGCACTCGACGATTTGGGTTTTCTGAAACAGCCAACCACCCATTTGGTAGTTATCTGCGAAAAATTACAAACCGGTAGTTTTTTGGAACCATACCCTGTAAAGTAGTACTTTTATGCTATTTACTAAATTGCTTAGGATGGTAGTTGGTACTTACACAAGAAACATTGCAATAATTGTAGTTGGTGCATACAGAAGCTGCTCAAATTACCGGTCATTGTTGAGATTAAACATGCTGGGAGAGACTATCATACCTTTGTTCGCTGCATCGTGGCTCATTCAAATCAATTGCTTTATCCCCTCGTCTAGTTATTTTTGACTCCTATAAACAAAACAAAAAAACATAAAATACGAGTAACATTTTTTGCAAAGCGTGAGACGCACATACTCCCAAAGTAAATCAGGTCTATTACACGGAACCGGTGTTGTATTCTTAAGTTGAAGAACAATAGCGTGAAACAAAAATTATAGGTTGGCAAGACATGTACGTAAAAATATGAACATTCTTACAAAAATTCAAAAGATCAAATGGAGGGACCGTTTAACAAACCCAACATATGCGACAAAACGATATTCTAACCTCAAAGTTACCCACAAAATAGATCCCAATGCGAGAACAAATACTACGTGGTAGTGAGCATTATCTATTGCATAAAAGGTAATCGGACATTATCCTTATTCATTATGAACCAACCTCTCAAATGATATGGTTTTGGCCGACGAGAGGTCGCCGAGGAGGCAACCGAGATCCTCCCTGCCGGTAGATCTAGGCGTCGTTGTCCACTAGGCCAAGATACGAAGTGTCCATCCCCGCACGACCACAAAAGAGATCCCAATGCGAGAACAAATACTAGGTGGTAGTGAGCATTATCTATTGAACAAAAGGTAATCGGACATTATCCTTATTCATTATGAACCAACCTCCCAAATGATATTGTTGTGGCCGACGAGAGGTCGCCGAGGAGGCAACCGAGATCCTCAATGCCGGTAGATCTCGACGTCGTTGTCCACTAGGCCAAGATCCGAAGTGTCCATCTCGCGCACGACCATAAAAGAGATCCCAATGCGAGAACAAATACTAGGTGGTAATGAGCATTCACTAGTAGAAAAGGGGGCAACGGTCCAGGCTGGGTCAGCCCATTAGTCCTGGTTCAATCTAGAACCGGGACCAATGGGGGCATTGGACCCGGTTCGTGAGCCCAGGGGGCCGGCCGGGCCACGTGGGCTATTGGTCCTGGTTCGTCTGGACCTTTTGGTCCCGGTTGGTGGGACGAACCGGGACCAATGGGCCTGGCTCCTGGCCCACCACCATTTGTCTTGGTTGGTGGCCTGAACCGGGACCAAAGGCTCCCCTTTAGTCCCGGTTCACGCCACGAACCGGGACTAAATGGTCGGTCCTCGTTGCGCTTCACAGTTTAGTCCCACCTCGCCAACCGAAGGGCGCCCACAGTGGTTTATAAGCCCGTCCCTCTCTGCATTGTTGAGCTCCTCTCAAAATGAAAATAGATGCCCCTATATAGGAAATTTGACCTAAATTCATAATGTATTTCAAATTGATTATGAATTTAGGTTGAATTTTCTCTATAGGCGCATCTATGTTCATTTTTTAGTAATTTTAATAACAAACTTGAGATTCACACAAATTTTAAAGAATTCAAATTTGAACTATTCTAATTTGAAAACTAATGGCACTAGTAAAGTTAAACTTGAGAACCACAGGCTCCCCTTTTGTTCCGGTTCGTGCATAAAGCATAAAGCAACAAAAGCATAAAGAATTAAAAGCATAAAGCATAAAGAATTAAAAAATAAAGCAAAAAACAAAAGAAAATGAATAATGCAGAAAACAAAACAAAAAATCTGGAAAAAATACTTACATTAACAATGAGTATTTTGTTATAAGTAGAAAAAAAATAAAAAAATAAAGCAACAAAGAATAAAATTATCAAAGTATTTTCTGTTCAAATTGGAAAACTAATGGCACTAATAGAAACTTTATAATTTTTATATTACCTAAAACCAAAAATAATAACTGAAAAACTAGTAAGTATTTTGCTGTTAGTAAAAAAACAAAAAAAATGGATTTTTTTAAAAAAAATGCCGCCTACTGGGCCATCACAGCCTGCATACGACTAGAAACCCGCTAGTTGGGCCAGGATGCAGGCCCACGGTAGGCCCAATAGGCCCACAGGCACAGAGAGTGGATTTAGGCCCGTAAGCCTGCAGTAGAGAGGAGCTCGAAGTGGTCGGCTCTGCAGGGCTTATAAACCACTCCGAGCCCCTCTCGGCTAGCGAGGTGGGACTAAACATCCCAACGCACCGCGACAGTTCCAGTACACGCCCTTTGGTCCCGGTTGGTGGCACCAACCGGGATGAAAGGGCGCCTTTGGTCCCGGTTCGTGGCACCAACCGGGACTAAAGGCCGCCCCTTCCCGCCCTTTGCGCTGCCGAAAAGTGGCCTTTGGTCCTGGTTCGTGGCACACACCGGGACTAAAGGGGTGCATTGGTTCCGGTTTGTGCCACGAACCAGAACCAATGGCTTGCTATATAAGCAAAGACTTGGGAAATTTTCACATTTCCCTCGCAGTTGCCCCCGACGACGCCGAGCACATCGACGCCGCGAGGCTGCCCCGAGGCCGTCCGCCGCCACTGCCATCACCCCCAACCGCGCCGTCGCCGTCGCCCGTGCCTCGCCGTCGCCGTCGCCGCCCCGTGCCCTTCTGCCTCCTCGCCGCCGACGCCGTGCCACTCACCGTCGCTGTCCGCCTCCCCTGCCGTCGCCCCCGACCACGCCGTCGCCGTCGCCCGTGCCTCGCCGTCGCCGTCGCCGCCCCGTGCCCCCCTGCCTCCTCGCCGCCGACGCCGTGCCCCTCCTCGTCGATCGCCGCCCCGACTTGCGTAATTTCCTAATTTAGAATGTATAGTTAATTTAGTTGTATAGTTAGGATGTATAGTTAATTTAGATGTATAGTTAATTTATATGTATAGTTAATTTAGTTGTACTTAATTTAGATGTATTGTTTAGATGCAAAAGTTAGAATTTTTTCTGTTCATACTTTTTTTGATGATATTATTGTTGCATATGCAAAAGTTTGTGTGTTCATATATATGCAAATAATATGTCAATTTTTTCATAGAATTTTTATGATTTTTTTGTTGTAATTTTGTTCATAGAATTTTTATTTTGTTCATAGAATTTTTATTATTTTTTCCTGTTGTAATTTTGTTCATATTGTGTAGGAATCTGAAAATTATGTATGATCAAAGTAATTTATGTATATGTTCATATTTAGAAGAAAAAGAAGCAGAGAAAAAAGGAAAATAAGAAGAGGAAGAAGGAGAAGAAGAAGAGGAGAGACATAACAGAAGAAATAAATAAGAAGATGAAAAAGAAGAAAAAAAAGAGGAGAAGAAGAAGGAATAATAGAGGAGGAGAAGAAGAATTCTTCTTCTTTCTCCTCTATTATTCCTTCTTCTTCTCCTTTTTTTTCTTTTTTTTCTTCTCCTTTTCCTTTCTTCTTCTCCTCTTTTTTTCTTCTTCTTCCTCTTCTTATTTTTTGTTATCGGGTATGTCGTTGTCGACATACCCCCCCTCCCCGATAACTTTTAGTAATTAGTACTACTTAGAAAGTGTTTAATGGAATTAGTTAGAACTAGGTAAACTTGTTTATTTTTAGTAAGTACTACATTATTCTATTTATAGTAAGTGCTTAGTAGTTGAACTAGTTGATTTAATAAAACTGGTTTATTTTACTATAGAAGTAGTTTATTTTTAGCAACAAAATTAATAGAACTAGTTTATTTTTTTAGTTAAAGAAATTATTCCCGCATCGACGTGGACGATGCCTATCCCGCATCCTCTGCGTCGAGTCGGCGGCGGACGACACCTGCTTGACCAGATGGGCCATGTCCGGGACTGGGCTCCGCCGGGGTGGTACTGGGAGGCGCTACCTTCCGGGTGGCGTAGCTTGGTGAGGAGCCAGCCCGTCGTTGACCCGATCCTTGTTTGGTGGCGGTCGCGTGGGCCAGTGACGGTGCCAAGGCTTCTGGACACCGCGGAGGCGGTACATCACCGTGTCAGCGAGGAGGACGAGCACGTCCGTCACTACATGGTTGCGTTGGAGGGCATGTTCGAGAATACCTGGCAGGTTCTTCAGGGATCTCACTGGAGCTATGATCTTGTGATGGTTCCTTCCCTTTGGGTGTCCACCGCCCGCGCTGATACCCGTCGGGCGCTACGGTTCTAGCTGTACTGGCGATATGTATGATATATAATATTCGACGTGTATTAGTGATAATATTCGATGTACGGACACAATGGAGATGATGTAGTTTTTCTTATAATTGAATGCATCCTAATTTGAATACTACTTTATTTTGCGATTTGATTTTTCTTATTGAATGCTCAAATTGGAGAGCACTATGCAAGGCATATGCATATGATTAGTTGAATAATAATGATCTAATTTTGTCTTTGAATTATGGACGTATAGGAAATGTCATCATCGGACGACGGAAGTCTCCCGGGGGAGTGCGACTGGTGCCACGACAATCGAGGTCAGTGCGACAGGCCTCACCTAGATGATGGTCGGCGCTTCAGCATTAAGCTCGAGGAGACCTTCGAAGTTGAAACGGTACGCAACGACGACAAGTGTTTTTTTTTCATAATTAAGCATGACTTCAACTATTTCAACGTGTAATTTTCATCTTTTACAATTCGAGTATAGTTTATCCCATGCCATGCAAGACGCTATGTCTTGGAGAGGATGGATTTTGAAGACCATGAAAATTTTGAAACGAAGAAAATTCACCTAAGGACCCATCATGATGTGGATTTTGAAGTAAAGTTGTATAATGCTGAGAGTGTAACCCATTTTGGTTGCAAAAATTGGGAAGCATTTTGCAAATTGTATGGTTTTGATGAGGGTATGTTTGTCACCATGGATCTTGGTGATCGTGAAATCGAGCAAGACAATATGGACATTTGGGTCCTTGTTGATACGCCTCCAGTTCTACCGCTATGTGAGTTTATCAAACATAGTTAATTATTAACTAATTTATTTGTTCATTTCAAAATAGTTGACAGCTTATTTCCATTGACAGCTTATTTTGAAGTATCAAAGAATGTGCAGAAGATGGTAGATAGAACTTACTACACCGATGGCGCTGAGTTAACTTACAAGGAGAAAACTCATCTGGTTGGATTTTGTAATGATCTTGAGAATTACAATATCTACAATCGAACTCCTCAACATTATGGTCAACACGTGCCACTAGTGCACGTGTTGAACTACGGTAACTACCATGGAGATACCCTGGTAAGATTTTTTACTATTACGACATTTGTGCATCTTTTTGCATACTTATAAAACTAGTACATCATTGCTAACTACGAAATTATTACTATGTTTTTCAACAAAGAATCCCAGAGGATTGTGTGCCTCATTTGATGTATCAGAATGGCGGCAGCCTTCGTGTTTTCAACATATATCCAGGTCATCCTACGAATCTCAACTGTCCATACCGGATTTCTAAAAGAAGTGGAGACATGACAATCAAAGAATGGAAAAAATGTATGGACAGTCGTAAGGAGCTTCTTGGAAGCAAAAGGAAGTGAGGCGCAAGAATTGGAGACAGGATGATCTCCATTCTTCATAATGGAGAGTCAGGGTCTATATTGTTTTATGCTATATTACCTTAAGTGTGTTTAGGTCCTACCTGATACTGATGATCATGTGCTAAGAAAAATTATGAAGGGTTGGGTTCGATGACTATGAGGATGATGATCGTATGACTTATTATTAATAACGAGTAGAAGTTGTATGATGATGCTTGATTAATTAGTAGGACTTGTTATTATATATGATGATGTATGATGCGAGCATGCATGAGTTATTATATATATATCTGCGGGTGAAATGAACATAGCAGTAGCGTTGGTAAACCAAGGATGAAGATATAAGAGATGACACTTCTCTCTATTAGCTAGCTAATAACAACCTAAAAATAACCCTCTAAACCCCTAAAACAGCCACTGTTTAAAAAACAGTAAAACCTCAGCTCCAGCCAGCTACTGACGCGTGGAAGCCTTTTGGTCCCGGTTTATGTCATCAACCGGGACCAAAGGCCCCCCTGCCTGGGCTGCCGGCAGCGGCCACGTGGAGGCCCATCTGTCCCGGTTCTGGTTTGAACCGGGACTAAAGAGTGAGGGCATTAGTAACGACCCTTTAGTCTCGGTTAAGGAACCGGGACTAATGGCCCTTATGAACCAGGACAAAAGGCCGGTTTTCTACTAGTGATTATCTATTGCACAAAAGGTAATCGGACATTATCCTTATTCATTATGAACCAACCTCCCAAATGATATGGTTGTGGCCGATGAGAGGCCGCCGAGGAGGCAGCCGAAAACCCTCCCTGCCGGTAGATATAAGAGTCGTTGTCCACTAGGCCAAGATCCAAAGTGTCCATCCCGCGCACGACCACAAAAGAGATCCTAATGCGAGAACAAATACTAGGTGGTAGTGAGAATTATCTATAGCACAAAAGGTAATCAGACATTATCCTTATTCATTATGAACCAACCTCCCAAATGATATGGTTGTGGCTGACAACAGGTTGCCGAGGAGGCAACCGAGATCCTCCCTGCCGGTAGATCTAGGCGTCGTTGTCCACTAGGCAAAGATCTGAAGTGTCCATCCCGCGCACGACCACAAAAGTGATCCAAAGGCGAGAACAAATACTAGGTGGTAGTGAGAATTATCTACTGCACAAAAGGTAATCAGACATTATCCTTATTCATTATGAACCAACCTCCCAAATGATATGGTTGTGGCAGACGAGAGGTCGCCGAGGAGGCAACCGAGATCCTCCCTGCCGGTAGATCTCGGCACCTTTGTCCACTAGGCAAAGATCTGAAGTGTCCATCCCGCGCACGACCACAAAAGTGATCCCAATGCGAGAACAAATACTAGGTGGTAGTGAGCATTACCTATTGCACAAAAGATAATCGGACATTTTCTTTATTCATTATGAATGAGCCTCCCAAATGATATGGTTGTGGCCAACAAAAGGTCGCCGAGGAGGCAACCGAGATCCTCCCTGCCGGTAGATCTTGGCCTCGTTGTCGACTAGGCAAAGATCCGAAGTGTCCATCCCGCGCATGACCACAAAAGAGATCCAAAGGCGAGAACAAATACTAGGTGGTAGTGAGCATTATCTATCACACAAAAGGTAATCAGACATTATCCGTATACATTATGAAACAACCTCCCAAATGATATGGTTGGGGCCGACGAGAGGTCTCCAAGGAGGCAACCGAGATCCTCCCTGCCGGTAGATCTAGGCATCGTTGTCCACTAGGCCAAGATCCGAAGTGTCCATCCCGCGCACGACCACAAAAGAGATCCCAATGTGGGAACAAATACTAGGTGGTAGTGAGCATTATCTATGGTACAAAACGGAATCGGACATTATCCATATTCATTATGAACCAACCTTCCAAATGATATGGTTGTGGCCGACGATAGGTCGCCGAGGAGACAACCGAGATCCTCCCTGCCGGTAGATCTAGGCATCGTTGTCCACTAGGCCAAGATCCGAAGTGTCCATATCCCGTGCACGACCATAAAAGAGATCCCAATGCGATAACAAATACTAGGTGGTAGTGAGCATTATTTATTACACAAAAGGTAATCGGACATTATCCTTATTCATTATAAACCAACCTCCCAAATGATATGGTTGTGGCCGACGAGAGGTCGCCGAGGAGGCAACCGAGATCCTCCCTGCCGGTAGATCTAGGTGTCGTTGTCCACTAGGCTAACGTCCAAAATGTCCATCCCACGCACGACCATAAAAGAGATCCCAATGCAAGAATAAATAGTAGGTGTTAGTGAGCATTATCTATTGCACAAAAGGTAACCGGACATTATCCTTATTCATTATGAACCAACCTACCAAATGATCTGGTTGTGGCCGACGATAAGTTGCCGAGGAGGCAATCGAGATCCTCCCTGCCGGTAGATCTAAGCGTTGTTGTCTACTAGGCCAATATCCGAAGTGTCCAACCCGCGCACGACCACAAAAGAGATCCCAATTAGAGAACAAATACTAGGTGGTAGTGAGCATTATATATTGCACAAAAGGTAATTGGACATTATCCTTATTCATTATGAACCAACCTCCCAAATGGTACGGTTGTGGTCGACGAGAGGTCGCCGAGGAGGCAACCGAGATCCTCCCTGCCGGTAGATCTAGGCGTCGTTGTCCATTAGGCCAAGATCCGAAGTGTCCATCCTGCGCACGATCACAAAAGAGATCCCAATGCGAGAACAAATACTAGGTGGTAGTGAGCATTGTCTATTGCACAAAAGGTAATCAGACATTATCCTTATTCATTATGAACCAACCTCCCAAATGATATGGTTGTGGCCGACGAGAGGTCGCCGAGGAGGCAACCGAGATCCTCCCTGCCGGTAGATCTAGGCGTCATTGCCCACTAGGCAAAGATCCGAAGTGTCCATCCCGTGCACGACCACAAAACAGATCCCAATGCGAGAACAGATACTAGGTGGTAGTGAGCAATATCTATTGCACAAAAGGTAATCGGACATTATCTTTATTCATTATGAACCAGCCTCCAAAATGATATGGTTGTGGCCGATGAGAGGTCGCCAAGGAGGCAACCGAGATCCTCCCTGCCGGTAGATCTAGGCCTCGTAATCCGCTAGGCAAAGATCTGAAGTGTCCATCCCGCGCACGACCACAAAAGAGATCCAAAGGCGAGAACAAATACTAGGTGGTAGTGAGCATTATCTATTGCACAAAAGGTAATCAGACATTATCCTTATACTTTATGAACCAAACTCCCAAATGATAGGGTTGTGGCCGACGAGAGGTCTCCGAGGAGGCAACAGATCCTCCCTGCTGGTAGATCTAGGTGTCGTTGTCCACTAGGCCAAGATCCGATGTGTCCATCCCGCGCACGACCACAAAAGAGATCCCAATGTGAGAAAACATACTAGGTGGTAGTGAGCATTATCTATGGCACAAAAGGTAATCGGACATTGTCCATATTCATTATGAACCAACCTCCCAAATGACATGGTTGTGGCCGACGATAGGTCGCCGAGGAGGAAACCGAGATCCTCCCTGCCGGTAGATCTAGGCGTCATTGCCCACTAGGCAAAGATCCGAAGTGTCCATCCCGTGCACGACCACAAAAGAGATCCCAATGCGAGAACAGATACTAGGTGGTAGTGAGCAATATCTATTGCACAAAAGGTAATCGGACATTATCTTTATTCATTATGAACCAGCCTCCAAAATGATATGGTTGTGGCCGATGAGAGGTCGCCAAGGAGGCAACCGAGATCCTCCCTGCCGGTAGATCTAGGCCTCGTAATCCGCTAGGCAAAGATCTGAAGTGTCCATCCCGCGCACGACCACAAAAGTGATCCCAATGCGAGAACAAATACTAGGTGGTAGTGAGCATTACCTATTGCACAAAAGATAATCGGACATTTTCTTTATTCATTATGAATGAGCCTCCCAAATGATATGGTTGTGGCCAACAAAAGGTCGCCGAGGAGGCAACCGAGATCCTCCCTGCCGGTAGATCTTGGCCTCGTTGTCGACTAGGCAAAGATCCGAAGTGTCCATCCCGCGCACGACCACAAAAGTGATCCAAAGGCGACAACAAATACTAGGTGGTAGTGAGAATTATCTATTGCACAAAAGGTAATCAGACATTATCCTTATTCATTATGAACCAACCTCCCAAATGATATGGTTGTGGCAGACGAGAGGTCGCCGAGGAGGCAACCGAGATCCTCCCTGCCGGTAGATCTCGGCACCTTTGTCCACTAGGCAAAGATCTGAAGTGTCCATCCCGCGCACGACCACAAAAGTGATCCCAATGCGAGAACAAATACTAGGTGGTAGTGAGCATTACCTATTGCACAAAAGATAATCGGACATTTTCTTTATTCTTTATGAATGAGCCTCCCAAATGATATGGTTGTGGCCAACAAAAGGTCGCCGAGGAGGCAACCGAGATCCTCCCTGCCGGTACATCTTGGCCTCGTTGTCGACTAGGCAAAGATTCGAAGTGTCCATCCCGCGCATGACCACAAAAGAGATCCAAAGGCGAGAACAAATACTAGGTGGTAGTGAGCATTATCTATCACACAAAAGGTAATCAGACATTATCCGTATACATTATGAAACAACCTCCCAAATGATATGGTTGGGGCCGACGAGAGGTCTCCAAGGAGGCAACCGAGATCCTCCCTGCCGGTAGATCTAGGCATCGTTGTCCACTAGGCCAAGATCCGAAGTGTCCATCCCGCGCACTACCACAAAAGAGATCCCAATGTGGGAACAAATACTAGGTGGTAGTGAGCATTATCTATGGTACAAAACGTAATCGGACATTATCCATATTCATTATGAACCAACCTTCCAAATGATATGGTTGTGGCCGATGATAGGTCGCCGAGGAGACAACCGAGATCCTCCCTGCTGGTAGATCTAGGCATCGTTGTCCACTAGGCCAAGATCCGAAGTGTCCATATCCCGTGCACGACTATAAAAGAGATCCCAATGCGATAACAAATACTAGGTGGTAGTGAGCATTATTTATTACACAAAAGGTAATCGGACATTATCCTTATTCATTATAAACCAACCTCCCAAATGATATGGTTGTGGCCGACGAGAGGTCGCCGAGGAGGCAACCGAGATCCTCCCTGCCGGTAGATGTAGGTGTCGTTGTCCACTAGGCTAACGTCCGAAATGTCCATCCCACGCACGACCACAAAAGAGATCCCAATGCAAGAATAAATAGTAGGTGTTAGTGAGCATTATCTATTGCACAAAAGGTAACCAGACATTATCCTTATTCATTATGAACCAACCTACCAAATGATCTGGTTGTGGCCGACGATAAGTTGCCGAGGAGGCAATCGAGATCCTCCCTGCCGGTAGATCTAAGCGTTGTTGTCTACTAGGCCAATATCCGAAGTGTCCAACCCGCGCACGACCACAAAAGAGATCCCAATTAGAGAACAAATACTAGGTGGTAGTGAGCATTATATATTGCACAAAAGGTAATTGGACATTATCCTTATTCATTATGAACCAACCTCCCAAATGATACGGTTGTGGTCGACGAGAGGTCGCCGAGGAGGCAACCGAGATCCTCCCTGCCGGTAGATCTAGGCGTCGTTGTCAATTAGGCCAAGATCCGAAGTGTCCATCCCGCGCACGATCACAAAAGA
Organism: Aegilops umbellulata; assembly: GCA_032464435.1. Taxonomy (NCBI): domain Eukaryota; kingdom Viridiplantae; phylum Streptophyta; class Magnoliopsida; order Poales; family Poaceae; genus Aegilops; species Aegilops umbellulata. The sequence goes on from CP136059.1 coordinate 508,798,258, forward strand.
GATCCCAATGCGAGAACAAATACTAGGTGGTAGTGAGCATTGTCTATTGCACAAAAGGTAATCAGACATTATCCTTATTCATTATGAACCAACCTCCCAAATGATATGGTTGTGGCCGACGAGAGGTTGCCGAGGAGGCAACCGAGATCCTCCCTGCCGGTAGATCTAGGCGTCATTGCCCACTAGGCAAAGATCCGAAGTGTCCATCCCGTGCACGACCACAAAAGAGATCCCAATGCGAGAACAGATACTAGGTGGTAGTGAGCAATATCTATTGCACAAAAGGTAATCGGACATTATCTTTATTCATTATGAACCAGCCTCCAAAATGATATGGTTGTGGCCGATGAGAGGTCGCCAAGGAGGCAACCGAGATCCTCCCTGCCGGTAGATCTAGGCCTCGTAATCCGCTAGGCAAAGATCTGAAGTGTCCATCCCGCGCACGACCACAAAAGAGATCCAAAGGCGAGAACAAATACTAGGTGGTAGTGAGCATTATCTATTGCACAAAAGGTAATCAGACATTATCCTTATACTTTATGAACCAAACTCCCAAATGATAGGGTTGTGGCCGACGAGAGGTCTCCGAGGAGGCAACAGATCCTCCCTGCTGGTAGATCTAGGTGTCGTTGTCCACTAGGCCAAGATCCGATGTGTCCATCCCGCGCACGACCACAAAAGAGATCCCAATGTGAGAAAACATACTAGGTGGTAGTGAGCATTATCTATGGCACAAAAGGTAATCGGACATTGTCCATATTCATTATGAACCAACCTCCCAAATGACATGGTTGTGGCCGACGATAGGTCGCCGAGGAGGAAACCGAGATCCTCCCTGCCGGTAGATCTAGGCGTCATTGCCCACTAGGCAAAGATCCGAAGTGTCCATCCCGTGCACGACCACAAAAGAGATCCCAATGCGAGAACAGATACTAGGTGGTAGTGAGCAATATCTATTGCACAAAAGGTAATCGGACATTATCTTTATTCATTATGAACCAGCCTCCAAAATGATATGGTTGTGGCCGATGAGAGGTCGCCAAGGAGGCAACCGAGATCCTCCCTGCCGGTAGATCTAGGCGTCATTGTCTACTAGGCCAAGACTCAAAGTGTACATCCCACGCACGACCACAAAAGAGATCCCAATTCGAGAACAAATACTAGGTGGTAGAGAGCATTATATATTGCACAAAAGGTAATCGGACATTGTCCTTATTAATTATGAACCAGCCTCCCAAATGATATGGTTGTGGCCGACGAGAGGTCGCTGAGGAGGCAACCGAGATCCTCCCTACCGAAAGATCTAGGCGTCGTTGTCCACTAGGCAAAGATCCGAAGTGTCCATCCCGCGCACGACCACAAAAGAGATCCCAATGCGAGAACAAATACTAGGTGGTAGTAAGCATTATCTATTGCACAAAAGGTAATCGGACATTATCCTTATTCATTATGTACCAACCTCCCAAATGATATGGTTGTGGCTGATGAGAGGTCGCCGAGGAGGCAACCGACATCCTCCCTATTGGTAGATTTAGGCGTTGTTGTCCACTAGGCCAAGATCCGAAGTGTCCATCCCGCACACGATCTTAAAAGATATCCCAATCAAAGAACAAATACTAGGTGGTAGTGAGCATTATCTATAGCACAAAAGGTAATCGGACATTATCCTCATTCATTATGAACCAACCTCTCAAATGATATGGTTGTGGCCGACGAGAGGTCACCGAGGAGGCAACTAAGATCCTGCCTGCCGGTAGATCGAGGCGTCGTTGTCCATTAGGCCAAGATACTAAGTGTCCATCCCGCGCATGACCACAAAAGAGATCCCAATGCGAGAACAAATACTAGGTGGTAGTGAGCATTATATATTGCACAAAAGGTAATCGGACATTATCCTTATTCATTATGAACCAACCTCCCAAATGATATGGTTGTGGCCGACGAGAGGTCCTCCCTGCCGGTAGATCTAGGCGTCGTTGTCTACTAGACCAAGATCCGAAGTGTCCATCCCGCGCACGACCACAAAAGAGATCCCAATGCAAGAACAAATACTAGGTGGTAGTAAGCATTATCAATTGCACAAAAGGTAATCGGACGTTATCCTTATTCATTATGAAACAACCTCCCAAATGATATGGTTGTGTCAGACGAGAGGTCCTCCCTGCCGGTAGATCTAGGCGTCATTGTCAACTAGACCAAGATCCGAAGTGTCCATCCCGCGCACGACCACAAAATAGACCCCAATGGGAGAACAAATACTAAGTGGTAGTGAGCATTATCTATTGCACAAAAGGTAATTGGACATTATCCTTATTCATTATGAACCAACCTCCCAAATGATACGGTGGTGGTCGAGGAGAGGTGGCCGAGGAGGCAACCGAGATCCTCCCTGCCGGTAGATCTAGGCATCATTGTCCACTAGGCCAAGATCCGAAGTGTCCATCGCGCGCACGACCACAAAAGAGATCCCAATGCGAGAACAAATACTAGGTGTTAGTGAGCATTGTCTATTGCACAAAAGGTAATCGGACATTATCCTTATTCATTATGAACCAACCTCCCAAATGATATGGTTGTGGCCGACGAGAGGTCGCCGAGGAGGCAACCGAGATCCTCCCTGACGGTAGATCTAGGCGTCGTTGTCCACTAGGAAAAGATCTGAAGTGTCCATCCCGCGCACGACCACAAAAGTGATCCCAATGCGAGAACAAATACTAGGTGGTAGTGAGCATTATCTATTGCACAAAACATAATCGGACATTTTCTTTATTCATTATGAACGAGCCTGCCAAATGATATGGTTATGGCCAACGAGAGGTCGCCAAGGAGGCAACCGAGATCCTCCCTGCCGGTAGATCTTGGTGTCGTTGTCCACTAGGCCAAGATCCGAAGTGTCCATCCCGCGCACGACCACAAAAGAGATCCCAATGTGAGAACAAATACTAGGTGGTAGTGAGCATTATCTATGGCACAAAAGGAAATCGGACATTATCCATATTCATTATGAAGCAACCTTCCAAATGATATGGTTGTGGCCGACGATAGGTCGCCGAGGAGGCAACCGAGATCCTCCCTGCCGGTAGATCTAGGCATCATTGTCCACTAGGCCAAGATCCGAAGTGTCCATATCCCGTGCACGACCACAAAAGAGATCCCAATGCGATAACAAATACTAGGTGGTAGTGAGCATTATTTATTACACAAAAGGTAATCGGACATTATCCTTATTCATTATGAACCAACCTCCCAAATGATATGGTTGTGGCCGACGACAGGTCCCCGAGGAGGCAACCGAGATCCTCCCTACCGGTAGATCTAGGTGTCGTTGTCCACTAGGCCAAGATCCGAAGTGTCCATCCCGCACACGAACACAAAAGAGATCCCAATGCAAGAATAAATACTAGGTGTTAGTGAGCATTCTCTATTGCACAAAATGTAACCGGACCTTATCCTTATTCATTATGAACGAACCTACCAAATGATATGGTTGTGGCCGACGATAAGTCGCCGAGGAGGCAACCGAGATCTTCCCTGCCGGTAGATCTAGGCGTTGTTGTCTACTAGGCCAAGATCGGAAGTGTCCATCCCGCGCACGACCACAAAAGAGATCCCAATGCGAGAACAAATAATAGGTGGTAGTGAGCATTATATATTGCAGAAAAGGTAATTGGACATTATCCTTATTCATTATGAACCAACCTCCCAAATTATACGGTTGTGGTCGACGAGAGGTTGCCGAGGAGGCAACCGAGATCCAACCTGCCGGTAGATCTAGGCGTCGTTGTGCACGAGGACAAGATCCGAAGTGTCCATCCCGCGGACGACCACAAAAGAGATCGCAATGTGAGAACAAATACTAGGTGGTAGCGAGCATTATCTATTGCACAAAAGGTAATCAGACAGTATCCTTATTCATTATGAACCAACCTCCCAAATAATACGGTTTTGGCCGACGAGAGGTCTCCGAGGAGGAAACCGAGATCCTCCCTGCTGGTAGATCTAGGTGTCGTTGTCCACTAGGCGAAGCTCCGAAGTGTCCATCCCACGCACGACCACAAAATAGATCCCAATGTGAGAAAACATACTAGGTGGTAGTGAGCATTATCTATGGCACAAAAGGTAATCGGACATTATCCATATTCATTATGAACCAACCTCCCAAATGATATGGTTGTGGCAGACGAGAGGTCGCCGAGGAGGCAACCGAGATCCTCCCTGCTGGTAGATCTAGGCGTCGTTGTCTACTAGACCAAGATCCGAAGTGTCCATCCCGCGCACGACCACAAAATAGATCCCAATGCGAGAACAAATACTAAGTCGTAGTGAGCATTATCTATTGCACAAAAGGTAATTGCACATTATCCTCATTCATTATGAACCAACCTCCCAAATGATACGGTTGTGGTCGAGGAGAGGTCGCCGAGGAGGCAACCGAGATCCTCCCTGCCGGTAGATCTATGCGTCATTGTCCACTAGGCCAAGATCCGAAGTGTCCATCCCGCGCACGACCAGAAAAGAGATCCCAATGTGAGAACAAATACTAGGTGGTAGCGAGCATTGTGTATTGCACAAAAGGTAATCAGACATTATCCTTATTCATTATGAACCAACCTCCCAAATGATATGGTTGTGGCCGACGAGAGGTCGCCGAGGAGGCAACCGAGATCCTCCCTGCCGGTAGATCTAGGCGTCGTTGTCCACTAGGCAAAGATCCGAAGTGTCCATCCCGTGCACGACCACAAAAGTGATCCCAATGCGAGAACAAATACTAGGTGGTAGTGAGCATTATCTATTGCACAAAAGGTAATCGCACATTTTCTTTATTCATTATGAACGAGCCTCCCAAATGATATGGTTGTGGTCAAAGAGAGGTCGCCGAGGAGGCAACCGAGATCCTCCCTGCCGGTAGATCTAGGCCTCGTTGTCAAATAGGGAAAGATCCGAAGTGTCCATCCCGCGCACGGCCACAAAAGAGATCCAAAGGCGAGAACAAATACTCGGGGGTCGTGAGAATTTTCTATCGCACAAAAGGTAACCAGACATTATCCCTATACATTATGAAACAACCTCCCAAATGATATGGTTGTGGCCGACGAGAGGTCTCCAAGGAGGCAACCGAGATCCTCCCTGCCAGTAGAACTAGGCGTCGTTGTCCACTAGGCCAAGATCCGAAGTGTTCATCCCGCACACGACCACAAAAGAGATCCCAATGTGAGAACAAATACTAGGTGGTAGTGAGCATTATCTATGGCACAAAAGGTAATCAGACATTATCCATATTCATTATGAACCAACCTTCCAAATGATATGGTTGTGGCCGACGATAGGTCGCCGAGGAGGCAACCGAGATCCTCCCTGCCGGTAGGTCTAGGCATCTTGTCCACTAGGCCAACATCCGAAGTGTCCATATCCCATGCACGACCATAAAAGAGATCCCAATGCGATGACAAATACTAGGTGGTAGTGAGCATTATTTATTACACAAAAGGTAATCGGACATTATCCTTATTCATTATGAACCAACCTCCCAAATGATATGGTTGCGGCTGACGACAGGTCGCCGAGGAGGCAACCGAGATCCTCCCTGCCGGTAGATCTAGGTGTCGTTGTCCACTAGGCCAAGATCCGAAGTGTCCATCCCGCGCACGACCACAAAAGAGATCCCAATGCAAGAATAAATACTAGGTGTTAGTGAGCATTCTCTATTGCACAAAAGGTAACCGGACATTATCCTTATTACATATGAACCAACCTACCAAATGATATGGTTGTGGCCGACGATAAGTCGCCGAGGAGGCAACCGAGATCCTCCCTGCCGGTAGATCTAGGCATTGTTGTCTACTAGGCCAAGATCCGAAGTGTCCATCCCGTGCACGACCACAAAAGAGATCCCAATTAGAGAACAAATACTAGGTGGTAGTGAGCATTATATATTGCAGAAAAGGTAATTGGACATTATCCTTATTCATTATGAACCAACCTCCCAAATTATATGGTTGTGGTCGACGAGAGGTCGCCGAGGAGGAAACCGAGATCCAACCTGCCGGTAGATCTAGGCGTCATTGTGCACTAGGCCAGGATCCGAAGTGTCCATCCCGCGGACGACGACAAAAGAGATCGCAATGTGAGAGGAAATACTAGGTGGTAGTAAGCATTATCTATTGCACAAAAGGTAATCGGACAGTATCCTTATTCATTATGAACCAACCTCCCAAATGATACGGTTGTGGCTGACGAGAGGTCGCCGAGGAGGCAACCGGGATCATCCCTGCCGGTAGATCTAGGCGTCGTTGTCCATTAGGCCAAGATCCAAAGTGTCCATCCCGCGCACGATCACAAAAGAGATCCCAATGCGAGAACAAATACTAGGTGGTAGTGAGCATTGTCTATTGCACAAAAGGTAATCGGACATTATCCTTATTCATTATGAACCAACCTCCCAAATGATACGGTTGTGGCCGACGAAAGGTCACCGAGGAGGCAACCGAGATCCTCCCTGCCGGTAGATCTAGGCGTCGTTGTCCACTAGGCAAAGATCCGAAGTGTCCATCCCGTGCACGACCACAAAAGAGATCCCAATGCGAGAACAAATACTAGGTGGTAGTGAGCAATATCTATTGCACAAAAGGTAATCGGACATTATCTTTATTCATTATGAACAAGCCTCCAAAATGATATGGTTGTGGCCGATGAGAGGTCGCCGAGGAGGCAACCGAGATCCTCCCTGCCGGTAGATCTAGGCCTCGTTGTCTGATACGTCTCCGTCGTATCTATAATTTTTTATTGTTCCATGCCAATATTATTCACTTTCATATACTTTTTGGCAACTTTTTATATTATTTTTGGGACTAACATATTGATCCAGTGCCCAGTGCCAGTTCCTGTCTGTTGCATGTTTTATGTTTCGCAGAATATCCATATCAAACAGAGTCCAAACGGGATAAAAATGGACGGAGCTTATTTTTGAAAAATATGGAAAATCCAGAAGAAAAATCCACGTGAGACGGTGCCCGATGTGGTCACGAGGCAGGGGGCGCGCCCCTCCCCCCTGGGCGCGCCACCTACCCTCGTGATCCCACCGTAAGGCGGTTGATGCTCTTCTTTTGCCGCAAGAAACATAATATTCGGAAAAAAATCACAGAAAAGGTTTCAGGCCAATCGGAGTTACGGATATCCATATATATGCGAAACGGTGAAACAGAGCCAGAACAGAACGCAGAAACAGAGAGATAGATTCAATCTCGGAGGGCCTCTCGCCCCTCCCAAGCCATGGGAGCCAAGGAACAGAGGGGAAACCCTCCTCCCATCTAGGGAGGAGGTCAAGGAAGAAGACGAAGGAGGGGGGCTCTCTCCCCCTCGCTTTCGGTGGCGCCAGAACGCCGCCGGGGGCCATCATCATCACCACGATCTTCACCAACACCACCGTCATCTTCACCAATGTCTCCATCACCTTCCCCCCCTCTATCTACAGCGGTCCACTCTCCCGCAACCCGCTGTACCCTCTACTTGAACATGGTGCTTTATGCTTCATATTATTATCCAATGATGTGTTGCCATCCTATGATGTCTGAGTAGATTTCTATTGTCCTATCGATGATTGATGAATTGCTATGATTGGTTTGAGTTGCATATTTTATTGGTGCTGTACTATTGTGCCCTCTGTGTCACGCAAGCGTGAGGGATTCCCGCTGTAGGGTTTGCAATATGTTTATGATTTGCTTATGGTGGGTGGCGTGAGTGACAGAAACACAGACCCAAGTAAGTAGGTTGTTTGCGTATGGGATAAAGGGGACTTGATACCTTAATGCTATGGTTGGGTTTTTACCTTAATGAATCTTAGTAGTTGCGGATGCTTGCTAGAGTTCCAATCATAAGTGCATATGATCCAAGTAGAGAAAGTATGTTAGCTTATGCCTCTCCCTCAAATAGAATTGCAATAACGATTATCGGTCTAGTAACATAGTCAGTTGCCTAGGGACAATTCCACAACTCCTATCACCACTTTTCCATACTCGCTATATTTACTTTAGTTGTGTCTTTACCTTAACAGCCCCTAGTTTTATTTTTGTGCTCTTTACTTTCTGGCAAGCCTATCCAAAAGCACCTACAAAGTACTTCTAGTTTTATACTTGTTCTAGGTAAAGCGAACGTCAAGCGTGCATAGTGTTGTATCGGTGGTCAATAGAACTTGAGGGAATATTTTTTCTACCTTTAGCTCCTCGTTGGGTTCGACACTCTTACTTATAGAAAGATGCTACAATTGATCCCCTATACTTGTGGGCGATCAAGACCTTTTTCTGGCGCCGTTGCCGGGGAGCAATAGCGTGGGGTGAATATTCTCGTGTGTGCTTGTTTGCTTTATCACTAAGTAATTTTTATTTGCTGTTCTTAGTTGTTTTCTATCTTTAGTTATGGGTAGGAAACGCAAAATAGCAAAACAATTAGTTGTACCTACTGCTCCAATGGTTGAAGAACCACTCAAAATCTATCACACTACTGAAGCTTTTTACTTGGATCATCTTCGATCCCTTTGTGCTCGTGCTAAAACCCCAACTAGCTTAGTTGAGGGCAAATCTTTAGATGACCATGCTTTTTATGTGCGACACCATATATTTGAAAAAGGGAAACTATTATGGGGTCAAATTCAACGTTTGCAATGCTATGCTTGGAATTTATGCTATTATTATGATTTTACTTGTTGTTCTGAAAACCCTAAGAAACACCTTCCCTACCAATGTGAGTTTATTGATAATGGAATCTTATCCTCGTATGCTAAGGGTGTTTATAATTACTATGATGTTCAACAAACTGAAGAATTTGTTGCTTTTAAGGGTGCTTACGAAATTGCTTCTTTGATTGAAAAGTATGGTGCCACTCTTTACGAATCTGAAAATTTTGCCATACTTAAATATTGCTATGATAATTATGCTTCTAATCCTTATGTTAAACCATATATTGAGAACTACTCCGCTGTTCAAGAAGAGACTAAGATTTTGCAGGAATCTATGAAAGAAGAAATTGATGAAACTATGAGCTCATTGGATGAAAAAGATGAGGAGGAGTGCGAAGAACAAAAGGAGGAAGAGCGGATTGATCACCCGTGCCCACCTTCTAATGAGAGTAACCCTCCAACTCATACATTATTTAATTCCCCTTCGTGCTTACCGAAGGATGATTGCTATGATGATTGTTATGATCCCGTTGATTCTTTTGAAATATCCCTTTTTGATGATGCTTGCTATGCTTGTGGCCAAGATGCCAATATAAATTATGCTTATGGAGATGAACTTTCTATGGTTCCTTATGTTAAACATGAAATTGTTGCTATTGCACCCACGCATGATAGTCCTATTATCTTTTTGAACTCTCCCGACTACACTATATCGGAGAAGCTTGCACTTATTAATGATTACATTGATGGGTTGCCTTTTACCGTTGCACATGATGATTTTGATAGATATAATATGCATGTGCTTGCTGCTCCTACTTGCAATTATTATGAGAGAGGAACTATATCTCCACCTCTCTATGTTTCCAATACGATAAAATTGCAAGAAACTGTTTATACTATGCATTGGCATTTACTTTGTGTGCATGATTTGTTCTTTTATGACATGCCGATGCATAGGAAGAGAGTTAGACTTCGTCATTGCTTGATATATGTTACTTTGTGCTCACTACTAAATACCAAATCATTGTTAATTAAAATTGGCTTTGATATACCTTGGGATCCGGGTGGATTCACTACTTGAGCACTATATGCCTAGCTTAATGGCTTGAAAGAAAGCGCTGCCAGGGAGACAACCCGGATGTTTTAGAGAGTCATTTATTTCTGTTGAGTGCTTTCATATAGTTTAAAAACAACAAAAATAAAGAGGGGAACCCAAAACTTTTTCAAAAAGGAAAGTGAAAGTGAGAAAGACAAACATTGTTGAAGTGAGAGAGCTCCTTGAACTTTGTTCATGCTCACGACAACTTTGTGAATCTTAATTACAGAAACTTTTCAACAAAAATAATTATCCCCTTGTATAATTCCATTGTATTATAAGAATAATGTGCCAAGGTTTGCCTTTAGGATGTTTACAATGCTTGTTGGCTTGTGCGGTGCAGGACAGAAACTTAGGCTGTAGTGTGTGAATTTTAATATTTTACTGGAACGCCAAATTGTTCTGATTCTTTTTGCACTGTCTTGCTGTACAAATTTTTTATTTGTCCTAATTTTGGAAGAATTTTTCAAGTACCAGAAGTATGGTGAATGTTCAGATGGCTACAGACTGTTCTGTTTTATATAGATTCTGTTTTTGATGCATAGTTTGCTTGTTTTGATGAAACTATCAATTTATATCAGTGGATTAAGCCATGAAAAAGTTATACTACAGTAGACGCAATGCAAGAACAAAATATGAATTGGTTTGCAACAGTACTTAGAGTTGTGATTTGCTTTATTATACTAACGGATCTTACCGAGTTTTTTGTTGAAGTTTTGTGTGGATGAAGTGTTTGATTGAGAAGGTTTCGATGTGAGAAGAAGGAAGAGAGGAAAGAGATCAAGCTTGGGGATGCCCGAGCCACCACAAGTAAATATTCAAGGAGACTCAAGCGTTTAAGCTTGGGGATGCTGGGGAGGCATCCCCTCTTTCTTCAACAAATATCAGTATGTTTTCAGATTCGTTTCGTTCATGCGATATGTGCAAGTCTTGGAGCGTCTTTTGCAATTAGGTTTTTATTTTTTATTTTATGCACCATGCTGAGATGGTCCTTGGTTGATTTATAGAATGCTCATTACACTTCACTTATATCTTTTGAGCATGGCTTTATAGAATGCTTCATGTGCTTCACTTATATCATTCGAAGTTTGGATTGCCTACTTCTCTTTACATATACAACCGCCATTTGTAGAATGCTCTTTTGCTTCACTTATATTTGTTAGAGTTTGGGCATATCTTTTGTAGAAAGAATTAAACTCTCTTGCTTCACTTATATCTATTTAGAGAGATGACCGGAATTGGTCATTCACATGGTTAGTCATAGAATCCTACATAAACTTGTAGATCGCTGAATATGATATGTTTGATTCCTTGAAATAGTTTTGCGATATAAAGATGGTGATATGAGAGTTATGCTAGTGGGTGGTTGTGGATTGTAGAGACACTTGTGTTGAGGTTTGCAAGTCCCGTAGCATGCACGTATGGTAACCGTTGTGTGACAGATTTGAAGCATGGGGTGTTTCTTTGATTGTCTTCCTTATGAGTGGCGGTCGGGGACGAGCGATGGTCTTTTCCTACCAATCTATCCCCCTAGGGGCATGCGTAGTAGTACTTTGCTTCGAGGGCTAATAAACTTTTGCAATGAGTATATGAGTTCTTTATGACTAATGTGAGTCCATGGATTATACACACTTTTACCTTTCCATCATTGCTAGCCTCTTCGGTACCGTGCATTGCCCTTTCTCACCTTGAGAGTTGGTGCAAACTTCGCCGGTGCATCCAAACCCCGTGATACGATACGCTCTGTCACACATAAGCCTCATTATATCTTCCTCAAAACAGCCACCATACCTACCTATTATGGCATTTCCATAGCCATTCCGAGATATATTGCCATGCAACTTCCATCATCATCATATACATGACTTGAGCATTTATTGTCATATTGCTTTGCATGATCGTAAGATAGCTAGCACGATGTTTTCATGGCTTGTCCATTTTTTGATGTCATTGCTACGCTAGATCATTGCACATCCCGGTACACCGCCGGCGGCATTCATATAGAGTCATATCTTTGTTCTAGATATCGAGTTGTAATATCGAGTTGTAAGTAAATAAAAGTGTGATGATCATCATTATTAGAGCATTGCCCCAGTGAGGAAATGATGATGGATACTATGATTCCCCCACAAGTCGGGATGAGACTCCGGACGAAAAAAAAGAAAGGCCAAAAAAAGAGAAGGCAAAAAAAAAGAGAAAATAAAAAAATGAGAGAAAAAGAGAGAAGGGGCAATGTTACTATCCTTTTACCACACTTGTGCTTCAAAGTAGCACCATGTTCTTCATATAGAGAGTCTCTTGAGTTATCACTTTCATATACTAGTGGGAATTTTCATTATAGAACTTGGCTAGTATATTCCAACGATGGGCTTCCTCAAATGCCCTAGGTCTTCATGAGCAGGCAAGTTGGATGCACACCCACTTAGTTTCTTCTGTTGAGCTTTCATACACTTATAGCTCTTAGTGCATTTGTTGCATGGCAATCCCTACTCCTCGCATTGACATCAATTGAGGGGCATCTCCATAGCCCGTTGATTAGCCGCGTCGATGTGAGACTTTCTCCTTTTTTGCCTTCTCCACATAACCTCCATCATTATATTCTATTCCACCTATAGTGATATATCCATGGCTTGCGCTCATGTATTGCGTGAGGGTTGAAAAAGCTGAAGCGCGTTAAAAAGTATGAACCAATTTCTCGGCTTGTCATCGGGGTTGTGCATGATGGGGTCATTTTGTGTGACGAAAATGAAGCATGGCCAAACTGTATGATTTTGTAGGGATAAGCTTGCTTTGGCCTTGTTGTTTTGAAAAGACATGATTGCTTTATTGGTAAGCTCGAAGTATTATTGTTTTTATGTCAAATGATAGACTATTGCTTTGAATCACTCATGTCTTAATATTCATGCCATGATTAGACATATGATCAAGATTATGCTAGGTAGCATTCCACATCAAAAATTATTCTTTTTTTATCATTTACCTACTCGAGGACGAGTAGGAATTAAGCTTGGGGATGCTGATACGTCTCCGTCGTATCTATAATTTTTGATTGTTCCATGCCAATATTATTCACTTTCATATACTTTTTGGCAACTTTTTATATTATTTTTGGGACTAACTTATTGATCCAGTGCCCAGTGCCAGTTCCTATCTGTTGCATGTTTTATGTTCCGCAGAATATCCATATCATACGGAGTCCAAACGGGATAAAAATGGAAGGAGCTTATTTTTGGATAATATGGAAAATTCCAGAAGAAAAATCCACGCGAGCTGGTGCCCGAGGTGGTCACGAGGCAGGGGGGCGCCCCTCCCCCCTGGGTGCGCCGCCTACCCTTGTGAGCCCACCGTAAGGCGGTTGATGCTCTTCTTTTTCCGCAAGAAAGATAATATTCAGAAAAAAAAATCACAGAAAAGGTTTCAGGCCAATCGGAGTTACGGATCTCCATATATATGCGAAACGGTGAAACAAAGCCAGAACAGAACGCGGAAACAGAGAGATAGATCCAATCTCGGAGGGCCTCTCGCCCCTCCCAAGCCATGGGAGCCAAGGAACAGAGGGGAAACCCTCCTCCCATCTAGGGAGGAGCTCAAGGAAGAAGAAGAAGGAGGGGGGCTCTCTCCCCCTCACTTCCGGTGGCGCGGGAACGCCGCCGGGGGCCATCATCATCACCGCGATATTCACCAACACCACCGTCATCTTCACCAATGTCTCCATCACCTTCCCCCCCTCTATCTACAACGGTCCACTCTCCCGCAACCCGCTATACCCTCTACTTGAGCATGGTGCTTTATGCTTCATATTATTATCCAATGATGTGTTGCCATCCTATGATGTCTGAGTAGATTTCTATTGTCCTATCTATGATTGGTTTGAGTTGCATATTTTATTGGTGCTGTCCTATTGTGCCCTCCGAGTCGCGCAAGCGTGAGGGATTCCCGCTGTAGGGTTTGCAATATGTTTATGATTTGCTTATGGTGGGTGGCGTGAGTGACAGAAACACAGACCCGAGTAAGTAGGTTGTTTGCATATGGGACAAAGGGGACTTGATACCTTAATGCTATGGTTGGGTTTTTACCTTAATGAATCTTTAGTAGTTGCGGATGCTTGCTAGAGTTCCAATCATAAGTGCATATGATCCAAGTAGAGAAAGTATGTTAGCTTATGCCTCTCCCTCAAATAGAATTGCAATAACGATTATCGGTCTAGTAACATAGTCAGTTGCCTAGGGACAATTCCACAACTCCTATCACCATTTTTCCGTACTCGCTATATTTACTTTAGTTGTGTCTTTACCTTAACAGCCCCTAGTTTTATTTTCGTGCTCTTTACTTTCTTGCAAGCCTATCCAAAAACACCTACAAAGTACTTCTACTTTTATACTTGTTCTAGGTAAAGCGAACGTCAAGCGTGCGTAGAGTTGTATCGGTGGTCGATAGAACTTGAGGGAATATTTGTTCTACCTTTAGCTCCTCATTGGGTTCGACACTCTTACCTATCGAAAGAGGCTACATTTGATCCCCTATACTTGTGGTTATCATTGTCCACTAGGCAAAGATCCGAAGTGTCCATTCCGCGCACAACCAAAAAAGAGATCCAAAGGAGAGAACAAATACTAGGTGGTAGTGAGCATTATCTATTGCACAAAATGTAATCAGACATTATCCTTATACATTATGAACCAAACTCCCAAATGATATGGTTGTGGACGACGAGAGGTCTCCGAGGAGGCAACCGAGATCCTCCCTGCTGGTAGATCTAGGTGTCGTTGTCCACTAGGACAAGATCCGAAGTGTCCATCCCGCGCACGACCACAAAATAGATCCCAATGTGAGAAAACATACTAGGTGGTAGCGAGCATTATCTATGGCACAAAAGGTAATCGGACATTATCCATATTCATTATGAACCAACCTCCCAAATGATATGGTTGTGGCCGACGATAGGTCACCGAGGAGGAAACCGATATCCTCCCTGCCGGTAGATCTAGGCGTCATTGTCCACTAGGCCAAGATCCAAAGTGTACATGCCGTGCACGACCACAAAATAGATCCCAATTCAAGAACAAATACTAGGTGGTAGCGAGCATTAGATATTGCACAAAAGGTAATCAGACATTATCCTTATTCATTATGAACCAACCTCCCAAATGATATGGTTGTGGCCGACGAGAGGTCGCCGAGGAGGCAACCGAGATCCTCCCTGCCGGTAGATCTAGGCGTCGTTGTCCACTAGGCAAAGATCCAAAGTGTCCATCTCGCGCACGACCACAAAAGAGATCCCAATGCGAGAACAAATACTAGGTGGTAGTAAGCATTATCTATTGCACAAAAGGTAATTGGACATTATCCTTATTCATTATGTACCAACCTCCCAAATGATATGGTTTTGGCTGACGAGAGGTCGCCGAGCAGGCAACCGACATCCTCCCTACTGGTAAATTTAGGCGTCGTTGTCCACTAGGCCAAGATCCGAAATGTCCATCCCCCGCACGATCATAAAAGATATCCCAATGCGAGAACAAATACTAGGTGGTAGTGAGCATTATTTATTGCACAAAAGGTAATCGGACATTATCCTCATTCATTATGAACCAACCTCTCAAATGATATGGTTGTGGCCGATGAGAGGTCACCGAGGAGGCAACCAAGATCCTCCCTGCCGGTAGATCGAGGCGTCGTTGTCCACTAGGCCAAGATCCTAAGTGTCCATCCCGCGCACGACCACAAAAGAGATCCCAATGCGAGAACAAATACTAGGTGGTAGTGAGCATTATCTATCGCACAAAAGGTAATCAGACATTATCCCTATACATTATGAAACAACCTCCCAAATGATATGGTTGTGGCCGACGAGAGGTCTCCAAGGAGGCAACCGAGATCCTCCCTGCCGGAAGATCTAGGCGTCGTTGTCCACTAGGCCAAGATCCGAAGTGTCCATCCCGTGTGTCGGGGTAAATGGCCACGGGTAGCCTATCCGGCTCCCCTTGGCACTTCAGAAAAAATCACGAGCCGATCCGGCCCCCAAGAAACCAGGACGTGGGGCCGCCTTCCCCTTGCCGGCTACCTCTCAGGCCGGCTATCAGAAGGCGGCCTGGCCTTAACCATCATGAAGAAAGCCGCGTAAGGGCCGGCTCCAAGAAGCCGGCCACGAGAAGGCCGACTCCAAGAAGCCGGCTCCCACGACGCGGTCAAGATCGTACCCTCGAAGTCCGCATCCACGTAACGACGATGGGACGGGGCGTGGCTATAGTAAAGCCTGCCACCCTCAAAACCTGGAGCACGCCTGGCACAATGCGTCGTACGGGGTAGCCCTGACCCGTCCGAAACGGCAATGTCGCCATGATAACTATGACGCCATCCATGGCAGGCTATCCGCGCGGTCCACGGGCGGTGGGCCCTCTTGGGCAGAGAGACACCCGAAGGCGGCCAGGCCTCCTCCAGTCGGCCCAAGACGTGGCCGGCTTCCCCAAGCCGGCTTGCCCCCTCCCTCGAAGGAGGCGCCCCATTAAGGAGACAAGACGACGTGAGGCTACAGCGATCGGCCGCCAGGCGGCGGGCGCTGTAGCCACGCTTACCTTGATAAAGCCCTCATCATCAGGATTGAGGCAACAGTAATCAGCCGCCGACACGGCCCTAGGCAGTAGGGCCTGTCTGTCGACCAAGAGGCCGGCAGCCGGCGGGGCCCACCAGCCGGCGGGCCCCAGCAGCCAGCGCAGACACTACTAGAAAAAAGGCTATTAGTGGCGCACCCAATATTGCCATTAGTGGCGCACCATGGGTGGGCCACTAATACCACGCCACTAATAAGGAATACTAATGGCGCACCTCTGATGCGCCACTGTTAATCCAAATAACAGTGGCGCACCACTGGTGCGCCATTGGTATGCCACCTAGTGCGCCACTGGTATTGCAGCAGGGGTCCCTACTGATGCGCCACTGATATTCATATGGGTGCGCCACTGTTATTTAACTGGGTGCGCCACTAATGTGCAAGATGGTGCGCCACTGGTATTGCAGCAGGGGTCCCTACTGATGCGCCACTGATATCCATATGGGTGCGCCACTGTTATTTAACTGGGTGCGCCACTAATGTGCAATATGGTGCGCCACTACTATTAATTCTAGGATTTTTTTTTGCATTTCTGGTATTTGCACAGGTTACAAAATACAATACATCACAGAATATAAACAGCACATAATACAATTCATCGCATTAGTCTCCGAATTCGAAATAGCGAACAAAGTTCAAATATTAGACAAGTTTAGGTCTCGAGACCGAGTAGCGAGTTTGTCGTCACATTACAAAGTTGATATCATCTAAACTACCATCACATAGAAGAGAGCTGCGGTCACGATGAGCATCATCGCGATGAAACTAGTCTTCATCCGGTTCCTCCTCCGCTCCCTCCTCTCTCCCTCTAGATAGCGCTAGTATCTAGCTTCCGCCTCCGCCCTAGTGGTGTACCCTTTGTAACTGTTACCGCTGAAATGGTGAACCTGTCTCCGACACTCCTCCAAGTCGTCATAGACTCCGGGAACCCTACCCTTGTACACGACATACGACGGCATCTCTATGCACTAGACAAACAAAACGTTAGTAGCAATTCACAGATAATATATAAGTATGCAACAAAAGGATCGGAAGAGAAAAGCAACACATTAATAGCACGGTTCATGGTCCTACTAATAAATAGCATCGATTACATATAAGTTGAACGACTCTCCAAACTAAAGAGACATACAAGTTCATTAAAGTTTAATTACAACACGAGCTAATCGACATTTCAGAACTACATACCATCAATACTTTCTTCGACTCGACTCAGGGACCGGAGCGTGGATGAAGCCGCCGTCATCCGTCGGCGTCATGAATGTGCGGCAGTTGTCAGCCTGCATTTGTAGCGTTGTTTCTATTTCCCTGTTGGACGGTTGATATTTGAGGTGGAACTGCCCCGAGGTACGAAGGACATCTTGACAGATGATTTCCGCAAACTCCGACTGGATGCGAAAGAATTCTTGTCTGATGTCCATGTCCTGGATTGCCGACAAGCGTGCGGCCCAATCTTGGAGACCCTTTGGTAGCATAAGGTGATTATGGTCCCGTACGATCGCCCGCATGTGATGGAGGGCATAGTAGGCATCCTTCTGACTGCTAGGTGGCTGCTTAACGCAGGGGAACGTCGTTACGTGGGTGAACACGTGCTTGCCGTACCTACACATTTCCTTCCTGAAGGTGCCTCCAGATTTGGCGTAGCCGGGGAGAGCATCATCAAGAACTTTCTTGATATTTGTGTAGTCTTTCTTCGACTGACGGTCCGAGTCGAAATACGTGGCCGTGGAATATTTCGGGCTTAAGAGGATGAGTGTGCAACGTGTGTCACTGCACAAAACACGGAATGTTAGAAAAAAAAGAACGATCGAAATCTAAGAAATCATATGTTACGGGGCGGTGAGGGGATGACTTACTCGGGAAAGTAAGGCACGAGGAAGGTATCCTTATCTTTGTTCGCCATAATGACGCCTTCGAGGTATGAACTCGCGACTTGCCGGTCCCCAGCGTTGTCCAAGTGCTTGGCACGCATGTAGAAGGGGTCGACTATCACGATGTCCGGGGTCTTGTCTCTAATGATCTGCATCTCCATATTGAGCGAAAATAGCCGAATGAAGGTGTAGTGCAGCGGATGAAGGTTAAACATAGCGAAGATGTCATCAAACCGCAGGACGATCATACTCCCGATGGTGCCATCGACAAAGCCCTTGCCCTCTGGCACCTTGGCCATGAAAACCGGGTATAAGTCATCTTTCTCGGAGAGACGCCGCTTCTCCATAGAAAGAACACTGTCATGCAGACTCCGCATAGCACCGGTTGCAGCCTTGAGCAGATTAGCCGGTAGCATCGGCCTACCCGCCACATGCACCGCCCTCATGATATCCTTAGGTATTGGTGGCCCGTCCTGAGCACGGATCGTACTCGGTGCCGGCTGGCTCGCACCCTTGTTAGTTTTTCTTTTCCGTCCCTTCTTTTGCTTCTGCTGATGTAATGGGATCGAGGTCTGCTCAGAGACCACCTTCTTGAGTGTGGTGGGGCTGATAATATTTCCCACCTCGGCTGTTTGAGTCTCAGTGAGGGCGGCAGCTGGAGGCGTCTCCTGAGAACCGAACAGACGACGCCTGTTGCAATTGGGTTTCTCCGCGGTACCAGCTAGATCGCGATCGACTTTTGCAGGGTTGGGTTCTTGAGAAGGAGGCGCCAAGAATTCGTCACCGTACCCACCATGTTCGTTGAAGTAATCATCGACGTTGACAAATGTACCGTCGTCGACGTCCGGATCCTGTGCCATATGCATGCCCGGATCAACTGACGGCGGTAGCGTTGCGGCGGTCTTGCCATGGCTTGGCGCCGGCAGGACTGGCGGTGTTGTCTGTGGGGTGGTGACCCCCGCCCCCAAACGAATCTGGCTCTTCAGCCAAAGCAATGGCCAGTTGAAGCAGGCGCCGAGGGTCATCACATCCTCTTCGTCGGCCCCATGGGGTCGATACGGAGGTAACAAGTCGTCGCAGCCCCGCAGCACCCGAACCAGTTGAACCCTATACACGGTGGGTGGCATCGGATTATGGTGGAACACGCGGTTGCCCGGTTCAACGATTTTCGCCTTGGCGACATCGATCAACTTGCCGTCCACGAAGTGCAGGAGAGTGCATGGAACTTCGTTGGCGGCGCCCTGCGAAAACATGTAGGGCGTCAGGGATGCCCAGTCAAAGGCAAGGAGATGAAGTCATCGGCCGAGGCTTACTTACCGTGATGGCGTCGAGCTCGGCTAATGTCGAGGCACCGCCAACGGCGGGCGTGCAAGTGACGGAGGTGCAAGTGACCGAGGTGCCGGCCGGCGTATTCTTCCCACACCCGGGTGCATCAAGCTCCAATGCCGGCGCCGGCACCGGAGACACCAATGACGCCTCCGCCGGAGACACCACTGCCGGCGCGTTGTGCGAGTTGCTGCCCGTCAAGCTGGGAATCGGGGGCGGCCCCTGTTGGCCGCCCACAAACCACGCCCGCAGCCCCTCAACCAAGGTAGGCATAATGGCGGTGATCGTCGCTCCCAGTTGGTCTCGCACTTGGTCTCGCACTTGCTCTTCGACTATCTGAGGAATCTGCGCCACTTTTGCCTTGAGTTCTTTAACCTCCTGGCTTTCCAAGCTGGTCTTTCTCTCCTTTCGCCTAGTCTTATAGTATTCCGACCATTTCGTGGACAAGCCTTCGCCGGCCACACGACCAGCTGACGTCGGCTTAGTTAACTTATCCTTCTGTTTCATTACATTCAACGCCCTATTTAAAGTGGTGTCCCAAGGGGCAGACGGGGAGCTCTGAGACCCCGCGCTACTGCTTTCAGTTTCCTGCGGAAGGAACGTGAACCATTTAGAAATTTGGCTTCATTAATTAGAATGCAACCATATGGAGCTAATTACGCGGGGGTGTATTCCTTACCAGAACAAGCTCAAGCGCCTTCACCTTCGGATCCGTGGTAAGCTCCTTTGTTACCGGGTCCTCCTTGTACCGGGCTCTGATATAGTTCCTGGTCTGCTTTTCATGGCGGTATTTATCGAAGAGGGGCGGTAGGCCTTGCTCGACACGCTCCGCGTCCTCCTTGTCCCATTTAGGTTCCGCCACTCTGTAACCGCCGGGACCGAGTTTGTGGACCCCTAAGTTCAATTCCCGCATTTCTTTCCCCCACTGACTTGATTCCACGGATGCGTTGCTCTCGCACTTGGTCTTGAACTCCAGGTAGTCAGCTTTGCTGATCGAAGGATTTTTCTCCTTGATCTTCTCATAACTATCACCTCTTTCAATCATTTTCTTCACCCGAGCTCTCCAAGAAGCCAAGGCCGTGCTCATCTTCATGAGGGCGGCACTGTTCACTTTATTCCCTGAGAGGCGTGTGTTTGCGAAGTCACCGGGGAACTTGTATCGTTCGTGCAGCTTCGTGAAGAGGAGGATCCGCAAATTCCCTCGTTCACGATGCCTTAGGTTCTCGGTGTTGATCGTGACGGTGCTCCGGACAATGCACCCGAGTTGTCCCGCGTACCCACTGACTAATTCTTTGGGCGCCGTTGGATGCCCACTGGAGGACACTTCAATAAATTCCTCCTTGACGGTGCCGAGCACGTTCGGGCGCCGGTCCTTCCGTTGCCTCTTCGGTTGGCTGCCATCTGTGCGTTCGCTGCCATCATCAGTGGTGGCATCCCCGGCGGCACCATCAGTGGTGTCATCCCCGACGCCACTAGGGGTTGTGTAGTCGGGATCGGTGTCTTCCGCGGCATCCTCATAGCGGTGAGGGTATTCCTCCATCTCCTGGGATAGCTCCCAGAATGGCTTGCCGCCCGAACCGCCGGCCTCATCGTTGTCGGCCATGTTCGCTCTAAATAGGAAAAAAGTTTGGTCAAAAAGTTGGTTATTGTCAAGGAACAAGATCTCATCATTTAGGGTTTGTGAGGAATTATCATGGTCTCATCACTTAGGGTTTGTCGACACCGAGGCATCCTAAAAGCTACGGTTTTATCATTTAGAGTGCCGTTGATAGAAGCTATTCAGAACTAGTCCTGCTTAATTCTTGATCCTACTTAATTAAGTACTAAGATACCCCGGCCCATGCATTAGTCGCAAGTACCCCATATGTCCTATTTTTAGCAAAGTCATGCTAAAATTCACGGAAAATTTCAGCATGACCTTTGCTGAAAATAGGACATATGGAGTACCCGAACTTGCCGGAACGGAAGTTAATCGACATTCCGGCAAACTCAAGGGCCTCTCGGGGTACCTGCAAAATCATCACGACACGATGGTCGGAGACAAAACCCAGCAAACTAGCACCACAATGTGCCTCTACTTTCATATGGATGAAAAGGCCACAGACCATATGGTCCTCTGCTTTCATATGGACAAAAAAGGCCTACATATAGGCACAACAGAGCAGCAAGCCCATCACTCTTTTGGTGAACAGAAACTATGTTTGAATCTGTATAATAACAGAGCAGCAAGTCTATTGTCCAATACTGAAGCGGAATTCAGTTTGCCCTAGGACTTGGTGCTATTCTGAACAAGTGTACTTTCAGAACCATGATAATAATTTAAGTAAAGTAGTATAAGAACCTGTATAGGAACATGGCAGTAGCCATATAACTAGTGCTTATATACCTACAAGAGTGTAACAGGACCAACAGCATAACTGCATTTAAAGAAAATACAACAGTAGTATAAACCTACCAGTAGTATTGCAGTGTATATTTCCTTCTAATAGCTCACTGGTTTGACTAGAATTTTGATAAAACAGTAGCAATTCTTCTCGTAAAATATGACTATCAAGATGTGTATAGTTCACTAAGTTGACAATCAGTAGGAAATTCTACCAAGATAATACTTATTGTTAGGGTACTCTGCTTTCAGAGGTATGTACGTAGTAAATATTGGCTCTTCGCTGTTGAAATGAACAATCTAAAATACAGGTGAAAGCTTTCTTCTTCTGTAGCATGGAGCAGTTGTCCAGCCAGAGAAAGTAAAGGTATCTGTCCTTGCTACATGACACATACAATGCTTACGACCTGGCAACTGGTGCCATAATTTTGGCTGGAGAAGGAGTTGGACTTCGACTGACTAGCAGAACTTGTCTAGTCATACTCCGCCTAAGAAGCAACCAAAGTTACTAGGCGTTCTCAACCTAAGAATGTCCATGCCCTCATTTTCCTGGGTGTTCAAAATGTCATGTTAACCTTTAAGCAGTCCTGAGTCATGGTCCCATTTTTATTTTGTGCATCAATTGATAATTAGGTAAAAAAACAACTGGTAGATATTCAACCCAAGCCATTAGAACACTAGAATACTAGAACAACTGACAGTAACCACTTAACACTTTATGTCTGACGAAACTGAACTTTAGGTTCAGACAAATTTTGAGACAGAGATGATTAGCTCGAACAAGTAATTAAATTGAACCCTAGAATGAAGTAGAAGCTAGATTAACACCCTAGGAACCCTAAGCTAGTACCCATTGAACCAGAGCATCATCAAAAGGTATGAACCCTAGAACAGGAACCCTCGAATTCGACAGAGAGCTGGCAGCAGAGAGAAGTTAGATTAGAGAAAGAGAGAGGGAGAGGAAGGGAACTCACGAGGAGGGCGTCGGAGGAGGTCGTCGGAGGAGGGCGTTGGAGGAGGTCGTCGGAGGAGGGCGTCGGAGGAGGTCGTCGGAGGAGGGCGTCGGAGGAGGTCGTCGGAGGAGGGCGTCGGAGGAGGTCGTCGGAAGAGGGCGTCGGAGGAGGTCGTCGGAGGAGGGCGTCCAGATGGGAAGAAGCGGCCGGATGAGGTCGGGAGGAGGGCGTCGGAGGAGGTCGGGGGCCACGGTCCAGGCCGGCAGCACGCGGGGAAGGAGAGAGGGCGAGGGCGGAGTGCGGCGGCGGTGGGGGAGAGGGCGGAGTGCGGCGGCGGTGGGGGCGGGCGGCGGGGAGGGGGGATTTGGGTGCTCTCGTCCAAAGTGCAGGAGTGGGAGGAGAGGGAGGCGCGGGGAGAAGAGAAAGCAGGGGGAGGGCCAGCTAGCAATGGCGCACCAGGGGACATACGCCATAACAGATCGATATCAATGGCGCACTTTTACGTCGTGCGCCATAAACAGCTCAATATCAAAGTCATAAGAATTGTGTGTGTGGTTATGGACAGAACCACACACATGGCCTAGTGGTTGGCGCGTTGGTTATGGACAGAACCACCCAGGTTCGAATCCTGGCAACCCCACTTTTTGCATATTTTTTAAAATTTTATTTTAACCTTATGATAAACATCCAAACACTTTAAAATAAACACATGGCAATTTTAATACTCCCTCCATTCCTAAAAATAGGGCGTATAATTTTTTTACAATGCATCTCCTTTACTCAATCACAATATAGAATCATTTACAATGCTATGGCATGGTTGAAATCAAGTGAGATGAAATAACAGTCATCAAAGATTGACATGAAATAACAGTCGTCAAATTAAGATTGAGTTTGCATGTAAAGTAATATAATGTTTAAAAGATCTTTAATAATGGTTGAAATCAAGTGATACATGTAATAATTTAGTTGCATGTAATAATTGAGCTTGCCACTGACACACACACACACGCGGCCGACACGTCGTGATTCAATCTTAGCTATCTTTTCACAATCTTCTTGCCCTTCTTCCTCGCGGTTGAATAATTTAGCCCCAGAACCCCTTGAATTGATCTTCTCTTGAACGAACGTCCTTTAGGTAGGGTGGTCCTGCTTCTTCTTGTGGTGTATGGTACTTCATCGTCGTCGTCATCTTCCATCTTCGGGTCGCCGTACTTGTCAAAGTCTTGCTCATTGGCGACTCCATCCATTCCGATGATGTTCCTTTTGCCTCTCCTCACGACAGCACGACTGGGCTTTGGCGGGTCGGTAATGAAGAAGCATTGGTCCACTTTGGAAGCCAGTACCCATGGCTCATTTTTTGCGGTGACGTTTGCGCCCGCGGTCCTGGATTTGGCTTCGGGTATAACCATGGTGGTGAAATACCGGTCTTCTTTTAGGACGCTCTTGGCCCATCTGACACGGAACATCGGGACCTTCTCTCCAGCGTAGCTCAGCTCCCAGATCTCCTCGATCCTTCCGTAGTATCTGTCCTTGTCGTTACCGGTGTAGGATTCCATCGTTACCCCGGAGTTCTGATAATCGCTCTTCATCATGTCCTTTTCCTCGGTGTAGAATGTGTAGCCGTTGATATCGTATGCCTCATAGGTCATCAGGTTGTGCTCGGCGCCCTGTGACAAGGCGAATATGAGTTTTTCTTCCGCAGAAGAATCCTCATGTAAAGGGTACGACAGAAGCTTCTCCTTGAACCAACGCGTGAAACATGAGTTGTGCTCTTTGATTATAGCTCCCTCCGTCCTCTGTTGGCCTCGGTCATTGTACGTCTTCTCAATAAAGATTTTGTGCTCTACCACCCAAGGATCGACCACGTCTATGTGTTGTAGCGCGACTAGGTTTGCTCTTTCAAAGTCGGCGAGTCGACCCATGAAGTCGACATGCATTTCGCGGCGACCCTCGCGGTGACCCCATCCAGCGAGCCTGCCGAGGTGCCTGTTGACGGGCAGACCAACGGGGTTCTCGATGCCTAGATAATTCGTGCAGTACGAGATGCACTCTTCGGTCAGAAAGCCCCTGGCTATGCTTCCCTCTGGACGTGACATGTTGCGAACGTATCCTTTGATGACACCATTCATCCTTTCGAACGGCATCATGCTGTGCAGGAACGTCGGCCCGAGTTGGATGATATCCTCCACTATATGGACCAGCAGATGCACCATAACGTCGAAGAATGCGGGCGGGAAGTACATCTCAAGCTCGCATAGTATCACCACGATCTCTTCCTGTAGCCTTCTGAGTTGCCTCACGCCAACCGACTTCCGAGAGATGACGTCGAAAAAGTTGCATAGGCCAAATAGCGTGTCACGGACGTGCGCGTCCATGATCCCACGGATTGCAACTGGAAGTATCTGCGTCATCAGCACGTGACAGTCGTGAGACTTCATCCCGCTGAACTTCTGCTTCGCTGAGTCTAGGTATCTGCTTATCTTCCCCGCGTAACCGTAAGGAAGTTTTACTCCTACGAGGCAGGTGAAAAACTGCTCGATCTCCTTCTGACTTAGAGGGAAGCACGCGGGAGGGTAGTCATATTCGATCTTCTTGGCCTTTTTGCCTTTGCGATGACTTTCCGTGTCCTTCGCCTCATCATCATCATCATCATCATCATCATTAGGGCGCCAGAGCTCCTCCCTGATGCCCATTTTTTGCAAGTCTGCCCTTGCTTTCGGCCCATCTTTGGTCCTCTCTGGCATGTTGAGCAGGGTACCAAGCAGACTCTCGCACACGTTCTTCGTGATATGCATGACATCAAGGCTGTGAGGCACACGGAGGATCTTCCAGTACGGCAAGTCCCAGAAAACAGACCTCGTTTTCCATACCTTCAGCAGCGGCTCTGGCGCCTTTCGCTTCTTTCCCGGCGGTGGGCACTCTTTCCAATTTTTCAACAGCTCGTCTATTTCCTCGCCGCTCCTCGTACGTGGGGGTCTTCGGGGTTCGGTTTCACCATCGAACAGATCCTTGCGTTTTCTCCATGCGTCATCATCGCGAAGCCACCTTCGATGTCCCATGAACACGGTTTTCGAAGACCCGGGATCTCTATCTAGCTGGCGATACGTTGTGTCATCCATGCACCGTACGCATCCAGAAAATCCATGGACTACCTGCCCCGCGAGATATCCGTAACCGAGATAGTCGTGCACCGTCGTGAGCAGTGCGGCTCTCATAGGGAAATATTCTTTCTCTGCGGTGTCCCACGTATTGGCTGGCGTTTTCCACAGCGTGTCTAGCTCCTCCTTCAGCAGCCCCAGATACAGATTGATGTCGTTCCCTGGCTGTTTCGGCCCTTCAATTAGCATACTCATGTGAATGTACTTCCTCTTCATGCACAACCAGGGGGGAAGGTTGTACATCCACACAAACACAGGCCAGGTGCTATGTGTGCTTCTCTGGCTGCCAAACGGATTGACTCCATCGGTGCTCGCGCCGAGCACGATGTTCCTTGGATCCTTCCCAAATTCTGGGTATTCAAAATTCAACGCTTGCCACTGGATCGCATCCTTAGGGTGACTCAGCATCTTGTCTTTTTTATCTATCTCCGGATCATTTGTGTCATCTTCTCGCTTCTTCTCCTCCCTATCCGCGTGCCAACGCAGGAGCTTTGCTACCTTAGGATCCGCGAAATACCGCTGCATACGAGGAGTGATTGGAAAGTACCACACCACTTTTCGAGGAGCTTTCTTCCTCTTCTTGTATCGAGTGACGCCGCACACCGGACATATGGTAGACTCCGCGTGCTCGCCCCGATAAATGATGCAATTGTTCATGTAGACATGGTATTTCACGTGCGGTAAATCCAGAGGACACACGATTTTCTTCGCCTCCTCCAAACTGGTCGGGCACTTGTTCCCCTTCGGAAGACGTTCGTGCCAGAATGACATGTTCTCGTCGAAGCATGCGTCCGTCATTTTGTGTTTTACCTTCATCTCCAGAGCCATGAGCGTTACTTTCAGGCGGGTATCCTCGGGCCTGCATCCTTCATACAATGGAGTAACCGCGTCTGTCTCCAGTTGATCCAGCTTGGCTTTCTCTCGGGCGGCAGCTCTTGCGTTACCCGTCTGCTTGCGAAGCAGCTCTTGAATATGAGGGTCATGCACCCAGCCCATCGATGGTCCATCGTCGTCTGCTCTGGCATCTTCATCTTCATGATCATGCCCTTCGTCTTGATCTTCCTCATCATCATGTCCGGCATCTTCTACATGATGACCGTGTCCTGCATCTACTTCGTGATCATGTCCTGGAGATTCTTCGTCTTCTCGCCCGCCCTCGCCGCTATTGTCTTGCTGCCCTTCCTTTTTTTTGCTTGCCCGGCCCCCATGGATGACTTCATAGTCATCTTCATCACCTTGCCACCGATAGCCATCCATGAAACCACGCAAGAGCAAGTGGTCCCGCACCTGCCCGGAATCCGGGTCCGCAATAAGGCTCTTCAGCTTGCATCTTCGACACGGACATCTTATCTCCGTCTCGTTCTTTTGAAGCATCTCGGCCTTCGCGGAGCTCAAAAACCTATTTACGATGCCTTCGGTCATCGTGCGGACCATGGTCGCCTGCGGGGTAGAGCAAAATGATATTTTAGAACAAAAAAAAATTTGGCATGACTTTGCCTAAAAATAGGACCAAAAAGAATGCATATAGTGCCAAATTCTTGCCGAAACGGAAATGAATCAACATTCCGGCAAAATATTGGCAACTATCGCATTTCAAATACCGGTACCTGCAAACACAAACATATGCAACACCACAAACATACGTAGATCTCTAGGCCATAAAAAGTGTGTACGTTGTTGGAGACGGAGAGAAAAGTAGATCTAGAACATAAAGAAAGCTTTCCCCTTACTTACCTATCAAAAAAAGGAAATTTAACCACTTAATTTGGGTGAATCTATGGTGCAAATGAGGTGAGGAGGAGGAGCAAGACGACCAAATCTGTTTTGGTGGAGGGGGGAAAGTGAGTGTGTGGTAGGTGTGGCTGCCTAATTATAGCTACTGCTCCCAGGTTACCAGTGGCGCACCCCTTCACTGGTGCGCCACTAGTAGCCAGGAATACTAGTGGCGCACCAGTGAAGGGGTGCGCCACTGCTATGTTTTTTTTGGACCACCATGCCCAGCCTTACCAGTGGCGCACCACGGCAAGGTGCGCCACTACTATCAAAAATAGTAGTGGCGCACCTTGGCCTGGTGCGCCACTGGTAATCCTGGGCATGGCTGGCTACTGTTCAAAAAAATAGTAGTGGCGCACCAGGGCAAGGTGCGCCACTACTATCAAAAATAGTAGTGGCGCACCTCGGCCTGGTGCGCCACTGGTAATCCTGGGCATGGCTGGCTACTGTTCAAAAAAATAGTAGTGGCGCAACTGGGCAAGGTGCGCCACTACTATCAAAAATAGTAGTGGCGCACCTTGTCCTGGTGCGCCACTGGTAAGCCTGGGCATGGCTGGTTACTGTTCAAAAAAATAGTAGTGGCGCACCCCACACCTGGTGCGCCACTAGTAATGTCACTATTAGTGGAGCACCTGTTTGTGGTGCGCCACTGCTATATAGTAGTGGCGCACCACATCTCTGGTGCGCCACTAACAGTGATATTACCTATAGCCGTTTTTCTAGTAGTGAGAAGCCGGCGAGCGTAGACACTAACGGCTGGGACCCGTGCCCAGCCGAATTACCATTGTACCCCCGGGGGGTAGGCCTATATAAACCCCCCGGGGCACCCATGCAAAGGGTTGATCTCATCTAAGTTCCAACACACATAGAGAGAAGAGTAGAGCTAGCCTTGCCCTTCTTCTTCCTCTCGCCAAACAGCTCGAGGAGCACCTTGTAGTTACTTGTTCATCGAGTGATCATGCGGAGACCCCGCAGAGCAGCAATAGGGGTGTTATCTCCACGGAGAGCCCCGAAGCTGGGTAAGATCCGCCGGCGTGCATGTCTTCGCCTCATCCCGCTTCCAGGCACCGGCGACGTCTTACTGGCTCCCACTCAGATAAGCCACCCGTTGGCATATGTCGCACCAACCACCCGACATTTGGCGCCCATCGTGGGGCCAGGTGCACCGTCGTCCCGAGACCTGTTCCGGACGGGAACCCTCTTCCTCCCCAGCGAGCATAGCCAGCCCGGCACGCCCGATGGCGCTTGCCACGACGCGCTGCAAGGCGTCACCAACGCCTGCGCAGCGAGCAACCTCGCCAATCCCCTTGGCGAGGCCCTCATCTCCGACGAGCCCGCCTCCAACGCGGGCACCGACCGCCTCGTCGACCTCCTCGGCCAGCTCCACGTCTCCAGCGAGCCTGCTGTGGACCAGGAGTCTATTGGCTCCACCGATCCGATGCCTGTCGACTCCGACACGGCCTCGCCCGACGCCTTGCCCACCAACGTCGTGATCTACGACGACCCGCTTCCCCGAGCCGATGGCTGTGATGGTGCCACCGCCGAGGTGATGGTCATTACCCACGGCGGCGCTTCTGGCGAGAACACCCATGACGCCCCGCGAGCGGTGACCCACGACTTGTCCGTCCCTCTCCCGTCCGATGCCGACGCCGAAGCACTGGAGGCTCGCCGCCTCGCCCTCCTCGTGAAGGGCCGGAAGCTAGCTTCCGTGAGACGCCTCACCGAGGCCCACCAGCGCGAAGTCGATCGCGCTGCCTTCGGCACGCCGCCTCCTGGCGGGCCAAGCCGAGCCGGCGTCGTCAGGCAGCGTGGCGCTGTCATCGCCGACATGTTTGGGGCCGACCGCCCAGTCTATGCCACCCCACTCGAGAACCTGCGCGCCGCCCAGGCGGCCGTAGATGAGCTGGATGGACTGGGGGCCGAAGAGCTCCCCTACATGACCATACGCATCCAACAGCTGATTGATGCGGCCGCACAGCGGCACGAAGCCGATGCCCGCGCGGAAAGCCCTCCACCGCAATAAGAGCGCGGCGCGACGTCCCAGACGCCGACTGCGGGTAAAACCCGAGCGCGACACGAGAAAGAGCCGGCTGCCAGCCGAAGCCGAACCCGGATCTCCATCGAGCAAGACGCAGAAGGCCGCCCTCGAGCCGTGGAGCGGTGGGGCAACCCACCTCCGCCTCCGCCTCGTGGGGAAAGATATCTCACCCCGCCGCCTGTCATGCATCCGACTCTCAGCGGCCGACTAGGTCGCCGCGAAGGAGTCGGCGAGAATGATGCTCGCCATCGGATTGACCGCCTAGCGCGATCCCTGGCACTAGAAGAAGAAGATGATGTCGGCCCGCCTTGTTTCGTCCCCCGCATCCGCGACGAGCCCTTCCCCAAAGGGTTCTCGCTCCCAAGAGACATGCCCAAGTACAACGGCTCCGTGAAGCCGGACGATTGGTTGATCGACTACTCCACCGCAGTACGCATCGTGAACGGCAACAGGTGCGTTGCCGTGAAGTACGTGCCCCTCATGCTCCAAGGCACGGCGCGGACCTGGCTCAATAGCCTCAAGCCATACAGCGTCAACAGCTGGCTAGACTTCACGGAAGCCTTCGTCCGCAACTTCACCAGCACCTACAAGCGGGCTCCCAAGCCCAGACAGCTCTCTTTGTGTGTGCAAGGCCCCGCCGAGTCCACTCGCGACTACCTCACGTGTTGGGCCGAGCTCCGCAACTCTTGTGAAGGAGTGCATGAGGTGCAAGCCATCGAGTACTTCACAGCTGGGTGCCGAGAGGGCACCCTCCTCAAGCACAAGCTCCTCTGCGACGAGCCGACTACCCTCGATGAGCTTCTGGTCATAGCGGACAAGTACGCCACCGCCGACTCCTTAATGAAGAACGAACTCCAGGTAGATGCGTCCGGGAAGGTACTCAACCCGGCGCCCAAGACGCCAGCTGGGGATTCCGGCCGACGCCCATACCAAAACGACCACAAACGCAAGGGCCCCATGCCGCCTTCCACCAGTCGGCAGGTGGCCATGGTCGAGGGCGAGCAGCCCGAAGGGCGGCCCACACCCAAGAAGCAGAAAGGCGGCAGGCCAGCTTGGCAGCCGGCCTTCTCCTACGAGCAAACCCTCGACGCCCCATGCAAGTTCCACAGCGGCGCGAAGCCGTCCAACCACACAACCCGGAAGTGCCACTGGCTCACCCGAATCTCCAAAGGCGAAGGGCTCGTGCCGCCTCCGCCTGCTGGTCCGCCGCCTCCGGCTCCGCAGCAGCCGGCTGCTCGGCCAGCAGTCGGAGCCGTGCACGACGAGTTCCCCGACGAGCATACCGCCTATGTCATCTTCACGAGCCAGCCTGAAGACCGGCGCAGCAGGCGCCGAGAGCACCAGGAAGTCAACGCGGTTGCCACCGACCCCTCCGAGCACATGCACTGGTCAGAAAAACCCATCAACTGGAGCCGGGCTGACCACCCAGAGGTGATGCCATCTCCCGGCTCTTATGCGCTGGTTCTGGATGCCACCCTCGCAACAGATAGACGCGCTGCCCGTTTCTCCCGCGTGCTGATAGACGGCGGGAGCAGCATCAACATCCTGTACCTTGACACCCTGAAGAAGCTCAACGTCAAGACAAAGCAGCTCACGCCTACCCGGACAATCTTCCACGGCATCGTACCCGGCCTGTCCTGCTCCCCCATTGGCAAGATCAAGATCGATGTCCTCTTTGGGGACAAGGATCATTTCCGCAGGGAGGCCATCTGGTTTGAAGTGGTGGACCTTGAGAGATCTTACCATGCACTGCTTGGCCGACCTGCCTTGGCCAAGTTCATGGCTGTTCCCCACTATGCTTACCTCAAGATGAAGATGCCGAGCACCAAGGGCATCATCACCATAGTCGGCGATTACAAGAAATCCTCTGAATGCGCAGCAGCCAGCAGTCGGCTGGCCGAGTCCCTCGTGATCGCCGAAGAAAAGAAGAAGCTGGACCGGGTCGTGGCCATGGCTGGCAAGCACCCGGCCCTGTCCCCCGACCCCAAAGAAGGTGATTCCCAAGGTTCCTTCCAGCCGGCCAAGGAAACGAAGAAGATACCTCTTGACCCCGAGTACCCGGAAAGGTTTGCTGTCATTGGGGCAAACCTAAGAAGCAAATAGGAAGGCGAGCTCGCCGATTTCCTCCGTGAGAATCGGGACATCTTTGCATGGTCCCCCAAGGACATGCCGGGTGTTCCGAAGGATTTCGCCGAGCACAAACTACACGTCCGAGAAGGTGCAAAACCAGTCAAACAACCCCTCCGCCGACTATCGGAGGAAAACAGAAGGATTGTAGCAGAAGAGATAGCCCGGCTTCTGGCTACCGGCTTCATCATGGAGGTGTTCCTTTCGGAGTGGCTCGCCAACCCGGTCCTTGTGCTGAAGAAGAACAACAAGTGGCGCAAGTGTATAGACTACACGAGCCTCAACAAAGCCTGCCCCAAAGATACTTTCGCCCTGCTAAGTATAGATCAAGTGATAGACTCCACAGCCGGATGCGAGCTGTTGAGTTTCTTGGATGCTTACTCCGGATACCACCAGATAAAGTTGGACCCGGCCGACCGCCTGAAGACCGCCTTCATCACGCCATTCGGAGCCTTCTGCTACCTGACTATGACATTCGGCTTGATAAATGCCGGTGCCACTTTTCAGCGTTGCATGCAGAAGTGCCTCCTTAAGCAGCTCGGCAGAAATGCCCACGTCTACATGGACGACATTGTGGTGAAGACGGAGAAGCGCAACACCTTGCTGGATGACCTCAAGGAAACATTCGAGAACCTGCGCCGATTCCGGATCAAGCTCAACCCCGAGAAATGCGTGTCCGGAGTACCATCCGGCCAGCTCCTAGGCTTCCTGGTCTCCGAACGCGGCATCGAATGCAACCCAGTGAAGATCAAGGCCATTGAGAGCATGGCGATTCCCACCAAGCTGCGAGACGTCCATAAGTTCACCGGATGCTTGGCTTCCCTGAACCGCTTCATCAGCCGGCTCAGAGAGAAGGCTCTCCCCCTCTACCGCCTCATGAAGAAGACCACTCACTTCGAGTGGAACGACCAAGCCGACCAAGCTTTTCACGAGCTGAAGTAAATGCTGACCATGCCGCCTGTCCTGGCGGCGCCGACTGAGAAAGAGCCCATGCTCCTTTACATCGCCGCAACCAGCCGGGTGGTCATCACCGTCATCGTAGTCCAGCGCCTACAAGAGGGCCGAGCCCAGCCGGTCCAGAGGCCAGTGTACTATTTGAGCGAGGTGATGTCTACCTCGAAGCAGAACTACCCGCACTACTAGAAGATGTGCTATGGCGTGTACTTTGCCGCCAAGATACTGAAGCCCTACTTCCAAGAGCACCCCATCACGGTCGTATGCACCGCCCCGCTCGCCGAGATCATAGGCAGCCGGGATGCATCTGGCCGGGTGGCGAAATGGGCCATCGAGCTGGCCCCTTACACGATCTTCTACCAGCCCCGCACCGCCATCAAGTCCCAAGCCTTGGCCGACTTCCTCGTCGACTGGGCCGAGACCCAGTACCTGTCGCCGGCTCCCGACTCCTCTCACTGGCGCCTACACTTCGACAGGTCCAAGACGCTCACCGGCTTGGGAGCCGGCATCATCCTCACCTCTCCCAAAGGCGACAAGCTCAAATACACGCTGCAAATTCACTTCGCCGCCTCCAACAACGTGGCCGAGTATGAGGCGCTCGTACACGGGCTCCGGCTTGCCAAAGAGCTCGACATACGCCGGATCGTGTGTTACGGCAACTCTGACTTGATAGTCCAGCAGTCATCCGGCGATTGGGACGCCAAGGACGCAAACATGGCAAGCTACCGCTTCCTCATCCAGCAGATCAGCGGGTGCTTTGAAGGATGCGAGTTCCTCCACGTGCCATGAGCCGACAATGGGCCAGCAGATGCCCTGGCTCGAATAGGCTCCACTCGGCAGGCAATACCAACCGGCGTCTCTCTACAATGCCTCCTCAACCCGTCTATTAAGCCGTCTCCAGAGTCCGATTCCATCTTCGTGCCGCCTAGCCCCGATGCAGCCGGCTCCGGCTTGAAGAGCAGCAGGCGGCCCGGGGACTTTGATAGGCGGCGCGGGGACTTCAGTAGGCGGCTCGGGGACTTCCGTAGTCGCACCCAACCCGGGGACTTCTGAACCCGGCTCAGGGACTGCGGTAGTCGGCCCGGGGACTGCACCAGCACCGCAGGCGGCGGCCGGCTCCAGCATTTCACAACCCAGCCCGCCCACCCTGGTTGCAGTAGCCGCGTTGGCAATAGAAGAAGTCACAACTCCATCATGGGCCCTGCCCATCCTCAACTTCCTAACAAACCAAGAACTGTCGGCTGACGAGACAGAGGCAAGACAAGTCCAACGCCGAGCCGGAGCATACACAATTGTCAACAGAGAGCTCGTCAGGCGCAGCGTCACTGGAGTCTTCCAGCGATGCGTTGAGCAAGAGAAGGGCATAGAAATCCTCAGAGACATCCACCAAGGTGAATGCGGCCATCACGCGGCCTCAAGATCACTAGTCGCCAAAGTTTTCCGCCATGGATTCTTTTGGCCGACTGCTTTGGACGACGCCAAGGAATTAGTCAAACACTGCAAAGGGTGCCAAGTCTTCAGCTCCAAGCAACACCTGCCGGCGTCGGCACTCAAGACCATTCCCCTCACTTGGCCCTTTGCCATTTGGGGTTTGGACATGGTGGGACCATTCAAGACGGCGCGCGGCGGCATGACACATCTGCTTGTCGCCGTGGATAAGTTCACCAAGTGGATCGAAGCAAAGCCGATCAAGAAGCTGAATGGGCCGACTGCCGTGACATTCATAGCAGATATAACAACTCGGTACGGCGTGCCGCACAGCATCATCACCCACAACGGCACCAATTTTGCCAAGGGGGCATTGGCACGTTTTTGCGCGACGCTGGGCATCCGACTGGACTTAGCGTCCGTTGCCCACCCGCAGTCAAACGGCCAAGTCGAGCGAGCCAACGGCCTCATCCTTTCCGGCATCAAGCCCCGACTGGTCGTGCCACTGGAGCGCTCGGTCGGCTGCTGGCTCGATGAGCTGCCGGCCGTCCTCTGGAGTCTGCGCACTACCCCAAACATGTCAATCAGCTTTACTCCTTTCTTCCGCGTATATGGTGCCGAGGCGGTCATATCAACCGACATCGAGTTCGACTCGCCTCGGGTGACCATGTACACGGAGGCGGAGGCCAAGGAAGCACGAGAAGACGGCGTCGACCTGCTGGAAGAAAGCCGGCTATTAACCCTCAGCCGGTCCGCCATCTACCAGCAGGGTCTGCGTCGCTACCACAGCCGGAAGGTCAAACCAAGATCCTTCCAAGAGGGCGACCTTGTGCTCCGGCTGATCCAGCGAACAGCTGGCCAGCACAAGCTCTCGGCCCCTTGGGAAGGCCCCTTCATCATTAGCAGAGCGCTAGGAAACGACTCCTACTACCTGATCGACGCACAGAAGCCGAAGGCACGAAAGAGAGACGATTCCGGCAAGGAGTCGGAACAACCATGGAATGCCAACCTCCTCCAAAGATTTTACAGTTGAAATGCAGTATGTATCACTCTAACTTTTGTACTAAGTACAAGACAATAGGCCCCCCGAGGAGAACTCAAGGACCGCCATCTTTCATCTATGAATGAAGAGTATCATGCTTATGATTATGTCATTACATTCACTTCTATCGTCCGGCACCGGGTTCGACTAGTCGGCCCGGGGACTGGCCGCCTTGAGTTATATTAGAAGTCCTACCCGCGGTCAGACAAGTAGTGTGCCGGCTCCAAAGCTCTCTCTTGCCAAAAGTCACAGTTCGAAGAATCGGCTGTCCGGCTGGCAAGAGCCAAAGGCAGGAAAGGACGCCCACACGAAAAACGGCTAGGGACTAACGAACCAATATAACAAAAGCTGGCTTTCTCCTACTGCTGACCGACTACAAGAGTAGCCGGCCGGCCGGCTTCCATTCACTTCGCTACAATCTAAGAAAGCTCGAGTACTTGCTTTCCCCAAAAAGATAGCCGGGTCCTTCCTTAGCCATAGGCTGCAGAGCAGCTGCCGCTTGGGAAGGCAACAATCAGGGGAAGGTGGCAAAGGAAACAGCCTAAGGATAAAAAGCATACGAGAATGGAAGCCAAACACATGCATGATTATATTTACACAAAAGGCCTCGAAAAGACCAACATTCAACATAGTTTGAATACACCCCCAGTGGCTGGAACTGCGCAAGCTTAATAGAAATTGTTCAAAGAGTAACAAGCAGGAAAAGCAAGGACAGCAGATCAAGCCAAGGGAACGACTGGCGAGTCGGACAGGTCGGTGGAGACAGTAGCGCCGGCTGGAGGAGTGGCCGGCTGGTGAACCTCGACATGATCACTGCCTCCAGCAGAGGGCGCGCTAGCACGCGCCTCGTTGCTAGAGGCACGGTCATGCTGAGGCTGACTGGTCGCTTCACCGGCCGGCTCAACGTCTTCGCCCTCCTCCCCTTCTTCGTCTTCACCTTCATCGCTGGAGGTGATCTCCTCCGCCGAGTCTTCACCCTCCGCCGGGTTCAGCCCGAACCACTCCTCCGGCTGGGCGACGCCGTTCTCGTCCACCTCAGGAGCGAAGACGCTGGTGTCGGTAAACTCGGCAAGAGCCGAAGCACGCTGGATGATAGCCGGCCGCACCTCCACCAACTCTTCGTCGTCCTCCTCCTGCCAAGTCCTCAGCTGTTCCAAGCTCAGCCTAGGGTACCAGGCCCGGACGAACTCCAGCGCCCGCCTGGCGCCGGATCAAGCAGCGGAGGCCTTTCAGGCCTCAAAGCGGCCAACTGCCACCTCCAGCCAGTCAGCAGTCTGGCTCGGGGTGCGGGGAATCGCTTGGCCTGGCCAGAGGACGGCCAGCACCTGTGCTCCGGCACGCTGGAGGCGGCGGAGCATGCGGTGTGCCGGCTGCAGCCGGGCTTGGATCGCCAAGAGTTGCTCCTCAAGTGTCCGGCTTGCGTCCGGCGCGATCTCGACCCCCGCCTGTCGACGTGCCTCGTGGTGGGCCTCGATGGCCTGGGTGGCGATGACGGAGTGGCGGGGGAAGTAGTCTACGCAAAGAGCAAAAGCAGCACAAGTCAGAAAACAAATCAGAGGGCAAGGGGCGAGCAAGGAGTGAGGGAGGCGGCTTATCGTCGATCAGATCCTCGATCCGGCTGTAGCCCTCGCTCAGCGCTTGCTTCGCCTCAGCCCAGCCCACCGCTTCGGTCTCAAATTCAGCTTTGAGGGCGGCCTCGCTGTCCTGCGCCCTCTTCAGGGCCGCCTTGTGGCTCTCCTCCTGGTCGGCCAACTTCTTGACCAGGCGGTTGCGCTCCTGGAGTAAGGCGTTGAGCTCGGCCTCCTTGGCGCGAAGGGCGGTCTGGGGCCCGCCGAGCTGCTCCCTCAAGTCGGCATTGGCCCCTGCAAGCATGAAGACAAAGAAAGAAACAATAAGGAAGAAGTCATTGAAGAAGATCCGACCGGACTGCTCAGCACTCGGCCCGGATCTCGGGGACTACACCCAGTGGGTGCGCTGACGCGCCCCCACAGGATATGAACAAAACAGAGCACGTACTCCGGCTGTCGGACAGATCCTCGATCTTATGGCACAGCTCCTGAGCCTGGGAGTCGAAGGCGGCGGTGCTCTGGTTATGGTACTCCTGGAAGATCAGACAGGACACAGGAATAAGACGATTGTCAGGACCTAGTAAGTTCCAAGCCGCCTGCTCAGCAGCCGACTCGGAACTCAGGGTCTACACCCAGTGGGTGCGCTGACGCGCCCCCACATAGGAAATCAAAAAAGCAAAACAACCAAGGCCAGAAGACTCACCCGGACGACGGCCCGCGTCGCAAGGAAATCTCGGGTATATCGCTGCAGCGCGGTAGCATGAGCCTGAAGCCGGCTCCGGACCTCCTGGGCCGCCGTGTTCAGCTCGGCCGTCCCCCCGCTGTGTGCCCACTCGGACGTGCTGGAGCTGGCCGCCTCCAGGGCCTCTGCCGTCCGGCTGGCGCTCGCAGCTCTGTCTGGCTCCGGCACGGGGGCAGCTTCCCCCGCGCGCCGACGTGATGACAGCTGCACCACCAGGTCGGCTCCTGCTGCTGGCTCTCTCCCAGCTGGCTGCACCGGCGCCGCAGCCGGCTGGCCGCCCTAGCCTGCCCCAGTCGGCGCCGTCCGCGGCACCTCCTCCAAGACAATCACATCGTCTTCCCTCCGCTCCGCCCCCGACCGACCGCGGTTGGCTCCTTCTGGTGGAGGCACGGGGACGCCGGGAACCACGCTGCGGAGCGGAATGACGAGTTGTGGAGGCTGGTTGCGCGAAGCCTCCGCCTCCCTCTCCGCGGCCGTCGCCTCCGCCTGGGCCTTGGCCGCCGCGTTGGCCTTCTCCTTCGCCGCCTGGGCGACCCTTCGCTCCGACGCTTCCCGCTCCTCCCGCGCCTCCTGCGTGTTCCGCTCCGTAGCCACCATGAGGTCGGCGCGGGGATCCACGCGGCGGGAGCTCGAAGACCCTCCGGCTGATTTAATCACGGAGCCGGCAGGACCCCGTTCGAGGGAAAGCGGCGCCCAGGACGGTCAACCAAGAAAGAATTTAGAAGAACTCCAATCGAAGAACACGACAAGAATACAAGATGATTAACACTTACGCCGAAACCGCCTGCGGCCGCTTCACAACCTTATGGAAGCGGGCCACCTTCGCGGCCGCCTCTTCCCGCTTGGTTGCCGCGGCGGTGCCCCTGGGTTTCTTCGGCCGGCTGCCAAAGTAGGTCCACACGGCCCGGTGCTTCGGCGCGGTGCCACGGGCGGCCGACGCGGCAGAAGGGCCCGCGCCTTGAAGTTCCGGCGCCGGCTGGCAGTGCGGGACGGCTTCGACCTCATCATCGTCCGCCCAGCCCTCGAGGCCGGCTCCGAGCCCCGCGCCGCCTACCTCGTGGCCTTCCCCTGCGTCGGCGGCCCGGATCGTCGACGTCGTCGACCGTGCGGTCGGGGAGGAACTGGCGCTCTGCCCCCGCGGCCCCCGCCACCGTCGGAAGTAGGGGATTCTGCAGAAAACAGGCCGGCTGATCAGAGGCCGGCCGTATCGAAGCCGGCAACACCAAAGGAAAGAAAGAAGAAGTACTTACGGCAGGCAGAGGGTTGGCGCGAGAGTACGGCTCCTTGCCGAATCGCCAATCCTCGGCGAGCTTGCAGTTGGCGATGTAGTTCACCAGGTAGGACACCTCGGCATGAGGCATCTCCCTGGTGCTCAGCCAGCATGGGTCGAAGCGGTCGCTCATCTGGCAGATCATGTGCGGCCGACCCTGGAGCGGAAGTACCCGGCGCTCCACGAAGGCGGCCACCAGGTCGGCTCCGACTAGGCCCTCCGACTGGACCATCACCCGGAGTTGGGCGATGGCGGCGTTCCCGGCCTGGGACAGCGTCCTGGCCCGGTAGCTCCATGAGGGTGGCCTCGCAGCCGGCGGGCCGGCTACATAAGCCGACAGGTTGACAAAGTCACCTTGCGGGGCGATGTTCCTCACATAGAAGTAGGATTTCTGCCAGAGCTTCACCGACTGTGTTGGGGATATTGCTATTTGGGGTAAACCGGCCTGCAGGGCCCGGGTTAGCTCCGTCAATGGACCCAAGATGTTAAAGCCCAAGGAGAAATAGAAGGGCCCAAGGCCTATAATCAGTTTAAAGGTTTATGGCCGTAAACCGGCCTGAGGTAAACTTGCATTGTAAGTAAGGAATAGAGAGATCAACCTGGGTACGTTTATGAACCGGAGGTTGGGACTTTGTAGACCGACGGGCGTCACCCGTGTATATAAGGGGACGACCCGACGGCGGTTTAAAGAGAGAGAACAACAACTCGAGGTTTAGGCGAAGCTTATCGCTCCCTAGCCCTCGAAACACATCAATCCCATCACAACTAGACGTAGGCTTTTACCTTCATCAAAGGGGCCGAACTAGTATAACTCTGTGTCCTTGCGTCCGTTTTAACCCCTTCAAGCTAACCCGTTGCGATGGCTCCACGACTAAGTCCTTTCGCTAGGACATCTGCCGTGACAAATCCACGACAGTTGGCGCCCACCGTGGGGCTATCGCGAGATGGTTTCAAGTTCTTGGAGGGCCGCTTTGAAGGACTCGAGGGCTACGCTGTGGGCCGGATGACCAAAAGTCGTCGCGGAAAACTCTACATCGACAGCACAGGCTGGGGCCCCGACGCCGGCTCGATCGAGTACGGGTACCGGGTCCCCTTTGGCGGCATCCATGTTTTCATCGGCAAGATCGGTGAACCGGGCCCCGAGCTGGGCGTCTGCACCGACCTCGTCGAGACAGCTCAGTGCACGAGATCGACCCTGGCTAAACCGATCAGGAAGCGCGCCTTCGTGGGAGTCATCCACGGAGGAAGCTACGAGGAAGGATCCGAATCCGGTGACGAAACCGCCATCTACTCCAGCGATGAAACGTCAACCGGGGAAACCGAGTCTCTATACCAGCTGCAAGATGATCGGATTGGGGGCAGCTCCGATGGCGACAGTATTCCGGACCCCGCTGATCTACCCTATCGAGTTGGGATCTTCATGGCTGGAACACAGGCGGCGCCACATTCATCAACTGCGGCAGCAGTGATCTCCGGATCGGCAGCAGCAATAGCTGCGCGGGCAGGAGGCCCTGCGGACTCACCAGCCCAAGTATTGTCAGATCTGTTTGACGCGCTGGCAGCGCTCATGGCGGAAGCCAACCCGGTGGATCAGGAGGTTCACAATGCCGAGATTGCCAAAGTGAGAGAACATATCACTCAAGCTAAAGCGGAGCTGGCAGCAGAAGAGGCCAGGATGATAGCAGAGCGCGCCGCTTTAGATGCACAGGCTTACAGGTTCATGATGGACCAGAATGCGTCTCAGGAAGTCCTGAAGAGGAAATTCCGATCTCGAGTGCCCGCAGCCCTCGATGCCAGAAATCTCTTCAACACCCCGGGGGTAAACCGTGCGGAAGCGACAGTTGGCGCCCCGGTTCAGCATCGTATAATAAACCTGCCTCGTCACAACACTGGTACACCACAGGCC
This sequence comes from Aegilops umbellulata, assembly GCA_032464435.1. Taxonomy (NCBI): domain Eukaryota; kingdom Viridiplantae; phylum Streptophyta; class Magnoliopsida; order Poales; family Poaceae; genus Aegilops; species Aegilops umbellulata. The sequence goes on from CP136059.1 coordinate 508,839,177, forward strand.
GTGCCAACACCATCGGGCCATTATTCCAACCCGATGGATAACCTCGTCGCGGCGGCAGCTCGGTTGGAAGCCATTCCGATCGAAGGCAATTCACCGCAGGATGAAGAGACACGCCGGGTCAAGGAGCTCCTTAGGACCGCTTTGGCCCAACAAGAAGCATATTCGCAAAGCCATGATCGGATTCACTCCACCCCTCGCCCCAGCAGGAGCTATAGTAGGCGCATGGAGGAGCCGGCTGTTTCAAGTAATGCCAGGCGTAAAGCGCACCGCGGCAACAATCCGGCGGGCGTCGACAATGCTCAGGAGAATGTGGATCGCGCCCGTGCGCAGGAGGCCGGATTAGCAGCGCAGCATCAGGCTCGTCAGCTTACACCTATCTTCCCAGCTGCTACGATTGAACCGGGGGTGGTTTCTAGTTCTTTGGGAGTACCGTGCCTTGTTCCCGCTTTGCGCAACGTACGCCTGCCGAAAGACTTCAAGGGCCCCCGCAAGGTACCAAACTACACGGCAGATCAGCCTCCGGAGACATGGGTGGAGAGCTATGAGATGGCCATGGAGATGCTGGATGTGGATGACACAGCGTGTGCGAAGTATTTTACCATGATGTTAGAAGGAACGGCTCGGACTTGGCTAAAGAGCCTACCACCTAATTCCATTAGTTCGTGGGCCCAGTTGCGAGCCCGGTTTATCAAGAATTTCAAGGACACGTGCAAACAGCCAATGTCGATAGTTGACCTAGCAGCTTGCGTTCAGCAAGAGGGGGAGTCAACGACCCATTGGGTACGCCGGGTATCGAAAGTTTTGCACTCGTCAGATCGCATCAACGCAGACACCGCCGTGGTGCTGTTGGAAGGCAACTGTCGGTTTGGCCCTTTGAAGCTAAAGTTAGGCCGGATGAAGCGTGATTGCACGGATATGGGAACGCTCATGACCGCTTTAGTGAAGTATGCGGATTCTGACAGTACCAAGGATCCTGACTCTGGTGACGACAAAGCAGGGAAGTGAAAGAAGAATAGCAACACCAAAGGCCAGCAGCATCGACCAACAGGCAATGGAGGCGGAGGTAAGCGTAAACCAGATGGGAGCGTGGATTTTGTGGCCAATACCAGTGCACAGAAGAAGGGCCAGCGACGTAAGGGGAAACAGCCAGGCTTTCGCGGAGATCCCGGTCCTAATCCGGAGCGTTTGAACTTTTTCTTAAACCAGCCCTGTCCGAAGCACGGAACAAAAGAGGAGCCAGCAACCCATCTTTGGAAGGATTGTTACATCATGAAGGAATTCAAAAGCTCAAACATTTTCCAATATGATCACAGCTCTGGCGGCGGTTCAGGTTCCGGATCAGGGTACGGCGGCGGAAATTCCGGTCCAGGGTTCCATGGTAATCCGGGCGGACAGAGCAGCCAAAATAATCAAGGTAATCAGAGTGGTTACAGCCAACAGCAACAGCAGCAATCAGGTTATCAGAGCAACCCGAAACAGTTGAGTAATGGACAGTATCATGTTTTTACTACAAGCTTGGATAGACGGGATAGAAAGCTTCAGAGGCAGGCAGTTAGTGCTGTTGAACCGGCCACACCTCACTATCTGCGCTGGTCGGAACAACCAATCATATGGAGCCGAGAAGATCATCCTCCCAGGGTTTATAATCCGGGTCAGTTAGCATTGGTGGTGGCGCCTCAGGTGGGAGGTTATAAGCTTACCAAGGTACTCATGGATGGAGGGAGCAGCATTAACATCCTGTATTATGAGACCTTCCGTCGCATGGGACTAGTGGATAAAGATCTCAAACCGACCAATATAGTGTTCCACGGGGTGGTGCCTAGCAAGTCTGCGTACCCTGTTGGTAAGATAGCCCTTGAAGTGGTCTTCGGCGATAGTCATGATTCCAGATCAGAGACGCTGACGTTTGAAGTGGTTAAAATCCAAAGTCCATACCACGCTCTGTTCGGACGACCGGCATATGCAAAATTTATGGCACGGCCCTGCTATGTATATCTGCAACTCAAGATGCCGGGTTACAAGGGCACTATAACGGTTCATGGGAGCCGTCGAATCACTTTGGAATGCGAGGAAGGAGATGCGACTTATGCAGAATCGGTTTGTGCTACGGAGGAGTTAAAGCAGTACAAAGACAATGTTGATCCGGAGGACATGACTTCATTAAAGAAGCCAACTACGGACCACGATCCGGCCTTGAAGTTCAAATCAGCTGCTGAAACTAAGCTTGTTGACTTCGTACCTGGCGATTCGTCCAAGCAGTTCAGCATCAGTACAAACTTGGATCCAAAATAGGAAAGCGCGCTCATCGAGTTCATCCGTGAGAATCGGGACATCTTTGCATGGAAGCCGTCTGACATGCCTGGTGTACCGAGGCGACTCGCTGAGCACACCCTTAATGTGGATCCTAAGTATAAACCGGTAAAACAGTTCCTACGCCGGTTTAACGAAGAAAGACGTAAAGCGATTGGTGAGGAAGTAGCCAGGCTCCTGGCAGCTGGTTTCATTATTGAGGTTTTTCATCCCGAGTGGCTTGCTAATCCGGTGCTGGTTCTTAAGAAAAATGGCACCTGGCGCATGTGTGTGGATTACACAGACTTGAATAAAGCCTGTCCAGCGGATCCTTTTGCTCTCCCCCGTATTGATCAAATCATTGATGCTACGGCAGGTTGCGAGCGTTTGAGTTTTTTGGATGCTTATTCGGGTTATCATCAGATCAAGATGGCAGTTAAGGACCAGGAAAAGACGGCGTTCATTACTCCCTTTGGATCCTTCTGCTATGTTTCTATGCCCTTCGGGCTTAAGAGTGCGCAGGCTACTTATCAACGGTGTGTGCAAAATTGCCTCCACGAACAGATCGGTCGTAATGTGCATGCCTATGTGGATGACATTGTGGTCAAGTCACGAAAGAAGGAGACCCTGGTTGACGATTTGAGGGAAACCTTTGATAACTTGAGAGTGTACCAAATGATGCTCAACCCAGCTAAATGTGTTTTCGGTGTACCTGCAGGCAAGTTGTTGGGATTCTTGGTGTCCCATAGAGGAATTGAGGCCAATCCGGAAAAGATCACAGCCATCACCTCCCTGGCCAAACCGAAATGCGTCAATGATGTTCAGCGCGTGGCCGGACGGATTGCTGCGTTAAGCCGGTTTATCAGCCGCCTCGGTGAAAAGGCGATCCCCTTGTATCAAATGCTCAAGAAGACAGATCAATTTGTCTGGAGTCCGGAGGCTGATAAAGCGTTTGAGGACTTGAAGCGACAGTTAGTCAATCCGCCAGTGTTGGCAGCCCCTGTAGATAGAGAGCCACTCCTGTTATATGTTGCTGCGAATGCCAGAGCGGTCAGTGTGGCGATTGTGGTAGAACGCAAGGAGGCTGGGAAGGAGCATCCGGTTCAGCGACCGGTTTACTATATCAGTGAAGTGCTTATCGAGTCCAAGCAAAGGTATCCGCATTGGCAGAAGCTGGTATATGGTGTTTTTATGGCAAGCCGGAAGCTGAGGCAATATTTTCAAGGACACCCCATCACGGTGGTCAGTTCTGCTCCTTTGGGTGACATCATACAGAACCGAGAGGCGACCGGTCGGATTGCCAAGTGGGCTATCGAGCTTGGGCCGCACGGTTTAAGATACGTACCCCGGACGGCCATAAAGTCACAAGCACTTGTCGACTTCATAAACGATTGGACAGAGTTACAAGCACCTGAGGAGAAACCAGATAACACATATTGGACTATTCATTTTGACGGATCCAGACAATTGGAAGGCTCGGGGGCTGGAGTCGTTTTAACTTCCCCACGAGGAGATAAGTTTTGTTATGTCCTCCGTTTAATGTTCCCCTGTACAAATAATGCGGCTGAGTATGAAGCTTTGCTTCATGGTCTTCGGATGGCTAAAGAGATGAATCTGAGCCGAGTTAGGTGCCTTGGTGATTCGGATCTAGTGGCTCAGCAGGTATCTGGCACCTGGGATTCTAAGGACCCGCTCATGGCTGCATACCGTCGTGAAGTAGATATGGTGGCTGGGCATTTCAAAGGCTATCAAGTGGACCATGTGGACCGCAGAAAGAATGAGGCAGCGGACGCTTTAAGCCGCTTGGGCTCTCAGCGTAAACCGGTCCCACCCAATGTTTTCTTGGATGTATTGTATCACCCATCGGTACAGCTACCCGGTGAGCTGGAGTTGGCTATTCCTGATCCGGAGGCTCAATTAGTGGCGGCTCTTCACGTCACCCCGGATTGGACGCTTCCTTATCTGGCATATATGAACCGGGGTGAGTTGCCAGAAGACGAAACCTTGGCTCGGCAGATAGTACGGCGGTCCAAGTCTATGACCATTCTCAGGGGGGAGCTACATCATCGCAGCGTGTCAGGAGCACTGCAACGGTGCGTATCCCCTAAGGAGGGGTGCGAGATATTACGTGAAATACATGAAGGGGATTGCGGCCACCACGCCGGTTCAAAATCATTGGTGGCTAAAGAGTTCCGCCACGGTTTCTACTGGTTAACTGCTCATGCTGATGCAGAAGACCTGGTCAGGCTATGTGATGGTTGCCAGAAATTTTCTAGACGAGCGCACATACCGGCTCAAGAATTGAGGATGATTCCAATTACTTGGCCGTTTGCGAATTGGGGGCTTGATATGGTTGGGCCTTTTAAACGTTCCAAAGATAAGAAGACCCACCTATTGGTGGCGGTTGACAAATTTACAAAGTGGGTGGAGGCAGAACCTGTCAGTAAATGTGATGCGGCCACGGCGGTTCGGTTTATAAAGAAGGTGATCTTCCGGTTTGGTTTTCCACACAGCATCATCACAGATAATGGTACCAATCTATCCAAAGGGGCCATGATAGAGTTCTGTGCACGTGAGCATATACGGCTTGATGTTTCTTCTGTAGCTCACCCATAGTCTAATGGTCAAGCAGAACGAGCGAATCAAGAGATCTTGAGAGGTATCAAACCCCGGCTTCTGGTCCCTTTGCAGAGGACGCCGGGTTGTTGGGTTGAGGAGCTACCGTCTGTATTATGGAGTATCAACACCACGCCTAACAGATCCACGGGGTTTACGCCGTTCTTTATGGTCTATGGAGCAGAGGCGGTTCTCCCCAGTGATATACGACATGATTCACCTCGTGTGGCAGCTTATGTTGAAGCGGGCAACGAGCAGGCACGGCAGGACGCTCTTGACTTGTTGGATGAGGAACGTGAATTAGCAGCTGCCCGTTCAGCGATTTACCAGCAAGATCTTCGCCGTTACCACAGCCGTCGGGTTAAGACCAGAACCTTTCAAGAGGGGGATTTGGTGCTTCGGCTCATCCAGGATCAGTCTGATCAGCATAAATTATCCCCACCTTGGGAAGGACCTTTTGTGGTCAGCAAGAATCTGAATAATGGGTCATACTACCTGATCGATATTCGAGAGCGCAAAGATTCACGCACATCAGAGGAGGAGACCAGCAGACCGTGGAACATAGCTCATCTTCGGCCTTACTATACATGAGCCTTGGGCTCTCCTTATGTACATATCATGACCATGTATATATTATGATCAATATAATTAACCGGAGCCTCGAGTAAAGCGGGGTCTCTGTTTTTCTTCACATCATGCGTGGTTACATGGAGTTGATTCGCTTTAGGGCAACCTCCGGTTTACCCCTTGAGATCGCTTCACAGGAGATCAACAAAGTCAGTTGGGGACCTAGTCGACCTGAACCGTAGCTACACCTCCGGGGAGCTTGGTCATGTCTTGACGACGGTAATGCCTTCTGGCTGGCACATTTGCCACTAAGTCAGTTGGGGACCTAATCCACTTGAACCGTAGTTACACCTTATGGGAGCTCGGTCATGTCTTGATGATGGTAATGCCTTCTGACCGGCTTTTAAACAGCTAATAAGTCATTTGGGGGCTTGGTCGTGTCCGAACCAACGCAATGCCACTTGATCGGCCCTAGGCCACTGAGTCACTTGGGGGCTTGGTCGAATCCGAACCAATGCAACGCCATTTGACCGGCATATTTGCCACGATTCAGTTAGGAACCTAGTCGACTTAAACCGTAGCTACACCTCTTGGGGGCTTGGTTTTTTTTTGTCTTGACGATGGTAACGCCTTCTGAACGGTTCATAGCAACCACCATTTGCATGCGTTTTACTATTGCGTTTCCTCTCGTATTTGGTTTTTTGTTATCTTCCTTCTTGTGGTGTTTTTTGTTCTTCGGAATGACAAATACTTTTAAACCGATTCAGCTGACACAGCCTGGTCCGTTTTTTAACCCGGAGGCAAGTTGCCCGGTTTGGCAAAGGCACAGCACGGTTCGTCTGGTCGAAAGACCGTCCTTTGTACCCAGTAAAGACAGGAAACACAAGTTGGAAAAAGTCAATGGCAAGGGCATCAGTACCCGTGCACAAAGGCGCATTCAAACACAGAGGTATTAACTATCTTATTACAAGGCAGCGTAGTGCCTGAATATATTGTTTTTTGACGGATTAACGTCACCAATTAAGGTGAACCGGAGCTTTGATTACGCCTGTTCGCCGCCTCGGTTCGAAGGTTGTGGATCATCTTGCGCCGCTTCAGCCTTATCATGGCTACCCATTGGCTGGAAATCAGCAGTGGTCCAGTCGATTCCCATTAACGCTTGAAAGACGGCTTCTTCATGAATCAGCAAAGACGGTTCAATGTCAGGGGCGTAGGTATGCTTACGGATTGGAGGAATAAGGTTTTCCGCTGCAGGGTTCGGGGCAGCTACTCGCTTGTTCTGGTTATCATATTGGGCCTGATAATGTGTCAGATCTGCTTCTTCAGCCAATTGACAAGCTAGGGGGCGCACCGCCCGGTTTATCGCCCTCAAGTCATTTTCACCGAAGTCAGAACCGTCTTCTTTCAAGCTGGGATATCCTTGTGCCGCTTCGACAGGATCAAAGTCTGGCACCCACGCTTTTGCCCGGATCAAGGCAGTGATGGCTCCGGTTCGAGCAGCTGATCTTTTTAACTCTTCAATCCGGGCAGGAAGCATGGATAACCTTTTTAACGTGTCTTGAATCAGAGACGGTGCGGGATTGTTATGCGATGCAGTGGTGATAGCTCTCTGTGCTCCGGTATACAACTGTTCAATCAAAGTATAAGCAGCTTTGAGTTTCATCCGCACATCAGAACCCAAGTGTCCAATACGTGTGCCTGCAGTGTTTCAAGATGGATTACAAACCGGACATAGGATATAGCAGACAAAGTGCAAATTGGAGGAAGGGCATCAAAAGAAATTTACCAAAGACGGCAGAGGTCATGGAGTGTATTTGTCGCTTTACGGTGGATAATTCATCAACCACCGGTTTGAGAGCAGCTTCGACATTTTCAGCCCTTTTAATCAAAAGAGCTTTTTCAGTAGCCCAATCAGCTTGTTCCTTTTTGCGGGCTTCTTTCAGCTGTTCCATAACGGTTAAGGCATTGGTCAATTCTTCCTTCGCTTTGGCAGTTTCAGCCTGCTGGGTTTTTAGGATTTCCTGAAGGTCCGAGACTTGTTTCTCTTTGGTCTTCAGATCCCCCTGCAGCAGGTCATCAGCAGTGTTCAGAAAATATTGCACGGTTTGGAAGTATCAACCACACAAGCAAGTTATGTGCTCGATACTTGGGGGCTAATGCGTACTTGATCTTAACGCATGTTTTACATTACAAAAGTCCCAGGATTAATACAAGTATTTAAACTTGGCACTTGGGGGCTAATGGTTATTTGATGATGTTTTCTGGTTACGACCTATGTTGAAGCCCTGGGTTTTTAAACCGGACCTTAGTTGTCAAGGCAGCATGATTCGGATTACCATCTCGGATTGGAAAAAATTGTGAAGCTAAGTTGCAACAGAATGAAGCACAAGAGAGTTACCTCAAGTTTTTCTTTCATCATCCTGATCATGCCAGCTTCATAATCGCGACTGGTGTACAGTCGGTTCAGGTACCCAGAATAAAGATCTTGGGCGCTTAAAGCGGCGTACGTTGAGGAATCAACGTCCCATTTGCCCTTTATGGCCGAGATTTCTTCCTTGGCAGTATGCTTGGCTAAAGTAGCAGAGTTCCCCGGTTCAGAGCGACCAATGCCGGTAATCACAACATCATCATCTTTGGAATCGCTGGTCTGCATTGGCACTGTCGGTTTATCAACAGTTCCAGAAGGGTGGACGGATTCCTCAACCCGAACAGGACTGGCAGGCTGATCGGTACGGCTGGCAGGATTGGTAGGCCTTTCTTCAGCATAGGCGTCATCTTGTGGAGATAGATAATTCTGAATGTCTTCACGAACTAGAACATCAGCACCAGGAGTTCTCTCCGGTTCAGGAGCGGCAGTTCCTTCGGCCGGATTATCCAGACGAGCCTTCTTGCTCGGTCTAGGTTTAGCCCTGGGAAAGACCCAAAGATTGAAAGAACGGTGTAATATGGAGTAAGAAACCCACATGGAAATATGTTGTGATCGGTCTAACTTACCCAATAACTGTCTTTAGCGGTGGCAGTTGAGTGGCTGAAGATTCACCAGAAGATGAATGGGAAGTGACCTGATAATCGGAGTCAGATGGATTAAGAGGCTGACGAATTAAACCTGCTTTAGGAGGAAAGCTAGCGCATAAATCGGAGACCTCTGAGCGGCGTTTCCGAACCGGGCTGTTCGGTAAACCGGCGGAGGTAACTACCTAGGCACTATGCCGGGTGGTGCGACGAGCTTCATGTTGCTGGGTCTTCACAAGAAATTTGGGATCCAAGTAAGCAAGAGGATGAGAAAATTTAACTTTCCGGTTTGCTTGGCGAGGTTTTTTCAAAGGCAAAGGAACTGTATCAGAAGAAAGAATAGTTACCTCTGGGCCTTCAGCATTACTCGCTTCAGCGTCGTCCTGACAAATATCATCATCAATAAGACGTATAAAAAGCAAGCCAACTGAATCGAGGTCTACCTCAAGGTCCGGATTACCCACATCATCCTCATCTAAATCCGGGGTAGAGGAAGCGGTGTTCCTTTTCTTCTGAGCAGGCTTCTTCACCCTTGTTTTGGGTCGGGTTACCTTTTCTGTTGGCTCTTGAAGCTTCTTGCTCCAAAACGGATCACCTCCCTATTTCAGAAAGGATTGGAGTTAACAGTATACATATAAGGAGATCATAAATTCTATAACAAACAGAGGGGAGATGCTTACAGCAGGTGGCTTATTTGTAGCACAAAAGGGAAGCAGGCCGGTTCGGGCGCAAACATATTCCGGTTCATTCAGCATCTTTTTCACAGCTTCAGTAACTTCGTCTTCCGTCAGCTGAATGTTGCAGTGCCTCAAAGGATCATTAACCCGGCCCGTGTATTGGCACATTAAACCGGAGCGGATACTAAGGGGTAGGATGCTCCATGAAATCCAGCAACGGGCAAGATCTACCCCCGTTAAACCGTTAGCCATGAAGGCTCTGAGCTTGGACAGTTGAGGGGCATACTTACTCCTCTCTTTGGCGGTTAGCCTTGGGGGGAAGGGGTGTGTGTTGCTAAGTCTCTCTGGACGGAAGCCAGGCAGAGGATTTTCTTCAGCAGGGGAAGTATCCTTGCAATAGAACCAAGTGTGATTCCATTCTTGCGGATGGCTATGCAGCTTGGCGTGAGGATAAGTCACTTCTTTCCTCTTTTGAATCGCCATACCACCCAGTTCCATATTAGGGCCGTCGGTGAATTCAGTACGTCGGTTCAAATGAAAACAGTCTCGTAACAGCTCTACAGTAGGTTCCTCCTGGAAGTACACCTCACAAAGCACTTGAAAATGGCAAATATTCGTGACTGAGTTTGGACCAACATCTTGTGGGCGCAACTTAAAATTAGCCAGGATGTCCCAATAAAATTTTGAACCGGGTGGATTAAAGCCCCGGGCCAGGTGATCCGCAAACACCACCACTTCTCCTTCCTGTGGGGTAGGAGGACATTCATTCCCTGGAACCCTCCAATGGATGGCATTTTTGCTACTCAAGGCGCCAGTCAGAACTAAGTTGTTTAATTGGGTCTCGGTGATGCGAGAGGGAACCCAGTTGCATTCGTATACCTGTTTTGCCATGAGGAAATCTACAAGACAAAGGTACTCCGGTTTGAGAACAGGTGTGATTGTAAACCGAAGATGCTCTTATATAGAACGGAGTTATCTACAATGATATCATCTGGCGGTTCATTAAGGGGACTAATGGATATATGGTTTGGGTTGTTCGCTCTGCTAAAAGTTAAACCGACCAGATCTAACAGTTGTGAATATGAAAGCAGAAACAGATCCCGTACGGATTCTTTCAAAACAATGGATCTACAGCTAGGGCAAAAAAGAAGTAAAAATATGAGGTTTGGCTCGCAGCAGAACAACATAAGTTCGACAAGCAGGGAAATGAGTGGGATCTAAGGAGATGAGTACAGATTTATGGCGAATACTGAGAGTGACTACAAATCACAATATAAGTATCATAATCTGTTCACAAAAGCTTGCTATGGAGATGAACAAGGAACAGTGGCAGGATGACGAACCCTAGAACAGATCTGAAGCAAGAAGAATAGGAGCCTTACCGGGATCCAAACGGATGCGGAGGGTCGCCGCGGTACTCTGGTCCGGTCAGGTTGATGCAGCGGCCTGAGTTGATGGAGTAGCTGACGGCGGCGGCGGAGCTCCGAAGCCTGAGTCGCGAGGAAGACGAAGAAGGGGACGAAAGGGAGGAAAGGAAGATGGCCTTCAAGTCCTATTTATAAGGCGCGGCGCGCGTGCCAGGAGCGCGAATCCAGGGGCCGGTGATTTCGGGAGCCCAGCCGTCGCGCTGATTATTGCGGATTAGCAAAAAGAGACGGTAACTTTGCGCTAACGTCCTATCGGTTTACCGCAGCAAGAGGAGACGACGAAACGGCGGTTTAACGGTTACTGGAAGACATTTGAAGACAGAAATTCTTATTAAGGATTGACATGAACCTGTTCAAATCAATCTGGGGCCTAATGTTGGGGATATTGCTATTTGGGGTAAACCGGCCTGCAGGGCCCGGGTTAGCTCCGTCAATGGACCCAAGATGTTAAAGCCCAAGGAGAAATAGAAGGGCCCAAGGCCTATAATCGGTTTAAAGGTTTATGGTCGTAAACCGGCCTGAGGTAAACTTGCATTGTAAGTAAGGAATAGAGAGACCAACCCGGGTACGTTTATGAACCGGAGGTTGGGACTTTGTAGACCGACGGGCGTCACCCGTGTATATAAGGGGACGACCCGACGGCGGTTTAAAGAGAGAGAACAACAACTCGAGGTTTAGGCGAAGCTTATCGCTCCCTAGCCCTCGAAACACATCAATCCCATCACAACTAGACGTAGGCTTTTACCTTCATCGAAGGGGCCGAACTAGTATAACTCTGTGTCCTTGCGTCCGTTTTAACCCCTTCAAGCTAACCCATTGCGATGGCTCCACGACTAAGTCCTTTCGCTAGGACATCTGCCGTGACAAATCCACGACAGACTGGATCATCGGGATGGACGGGAACATATTATTCTTGCCCGTCCGCCTCATGGTGATGAAAGCTCCGCACGGGGCGGGCACGCCCGCGACGACGGTGCCGAGCTTGCTTTGGAAGAACTCTCCCCAGAGCTCAAGGGTGGGGTGAACGCCAAGAAAACCCTCACAAAGGGTGACGAAGGCCGACAGCAGCTTCACGACGATGGGGGTGAGATGATGCGGCTGAAGGTGGTAGAATTCGAGGAAGGAGCGCAGGAATCCGCTCGCCGGGAGGCCGAAGCCGCGTATGCAGTGCGAGCGGAAGATCACCCGCTCGCCCTCCTCCGGTGCCGGTGAGATCTCCCTCTCCGACGCGCGCCGGACCCGCACGTAGTTCTCGCCGGGCGGACGCCGCGTCCGGCGGAGGAACTCGATGTGCTCGTCGAGGACGTTGGAGCCGTCCCACGAGCTCGACAACGCCATTGGAGCGGTGAAGTGAGGAGCGAGACGCGGTGTCGGCGGAGGCGCGTGCGACCCCGCTGCGGCGGAGCAACCGCGAACCGGGAGGCCCGACGGAGTAGCGACGCGGCGATGAGGCTCTGCGGAGGCGGAGAGAGCAAAGATGGAAGATGAGAAAGGGTGGAGCGAGGGAGAGAGTGCGAGCCTTTGCCGCTCCCTCTCCTCCCCCTACTTATAGACCCTCGCGGTGGAGCCGAGGAGGCGTGATGTGGGGGACGTGGGATTAACTGCGCCCACTCCCCCACGTCCCGCTGTAACTGCGCCTTGACGGCGTGGCGAAACCGCCGCGGGAAGGCAAACAGCCCACCTTCGGCCGCAGAAGATCCGCGCCTGGGCCGAGGCCAGGAGTGGCGGGCCCGGGCCTACGGCGACGTCCCGTCGCGCACGCGCCGTGGCAGGCCTTTTCTGCGACGTGACACGCGGGGAGGCGCGCGGTCAACGTGCAAGTTGGCCCACATTCTCGTTGACGAGGCCATGGCGCCCATCCAAGGCGACGCGCATAAGCAGAGCCGGCTCCCAGCTGCCGACTCCTCAAGATAGGAAGCTGACCGAGCTTCTCGTCCCCCTTGCCAACCTCGAAGCACGACCAGCTTTGGAGACTACTGTCGGGGTAAATGACCACGGGTAGCCTAGCCGGCTCCCCCTGGCACTTCAGAAAAAATCACGAGCCGATCCGGCCCCCAAGAAACCAAGACGTGGGGCCGCCTTCCCCTTGCCGGCTGCCTCTCAGGCCGGCTATCGGAAGGCGGCCCGGCCTTAACCGTCATGAAGAAAGCCGCGTAAGGGCCGGCTCCAAGAAGCCGGCCACGAGAAGGCCGACTCCAAGAAGCCGGCTCCCACGACGCGGTCAAGATCGTACCCTCGAAGTCCGCATCCACGTAACGACGATGGGACGGGGCGTGGCTACAGTAAAGCCTGCCACCCCCGAAACCCGGAGCACGCCTGGCATAGTGCGCCGTATGGGGTAGCCCTGACCCGTCCGGCGCGGCACTGTCGCCATGATAACTATGACGCCATCCACGGCAGGCTGTCAGCGCGGTCCACGGGCGGTGGGCCCCCTTGGGCAGAGAGACACCGGAAGGCGGCCAGGCCTCCTCCAGTCGGCCCAAGACGTGGCCGGCTTCCCCAAGCCGGCTTGCCCCCTCCCTCGAAGGAGGCGCCCCATTAAGGAGACAAGACGACGTGAGGCTACAGCGATCGCCCGCCAGGCGGCGGGCGCTGTATCCACGCTTACCTCGATAAAGCCCTCATCATCAGGATTGAGGCAACAGTAATCAGCCGCCGACAGGGCCCTAGGCAGTAGGGCCTATCTGTTGACCAAGAGGCCGGCAGCCGACGGGGCCCACCAGCCGGCGGGCCCCAGCAGCCGGCGCAGAAGCCGGCGAGCGTAGACACTGACGGCTGGGATCCGCGCCCAGCCGGATTACCATTGTACCCCCGGGGGTAGGCCTATATAAACCCCCTGGGGCACCCATGCAAAGGGTTGATCTCATCTAGGTTCCAACACACATAGAGAGAAGAGTAGAGCTAGCCTTGCCCTTGTTCTTCCTCTCGCCAAACAGCTCAAGGAGCACCTTGTAGTTACTTGTTCATCGAGTGATCATGCGGAGACCCCGCAGAGCAGCAGTAGGGGTGTTATCTCCATGGAGATCCCCGAAGCTGGGTAAGATCCGCCGGCGTGCATGTCTTTGCCTCATCCCGCTTCCAGGCACCGGTGACGTCTTACTGGCTCCCACTCAGATAAGCCACCCGTTGGCATATGTCACACCAACCACCCGACACCGCGCACGACCACAAAAAAGATCCCAATGTGAGAACAAATACTAGGTGGTAGTGAGCATTATCTATGTCACAAAAGGTAATCGGACATTATCCATATTCATTATGAACCAACCTACCAAATGATATGGTTGTGGTCAACGATAGGTCGCCGAGGAGGCAACCGAGATCCTCCCTGCCGGTAGATCTAGGCATCGTTGTCCACTAGGCCAAGATCTGAAGTGTCCATATCGAGTGCACGACCACAAAAGAGATCCCAATGCGATAACAAATACTAGGTGGTAGTGAGCATTATTTATTACACAAAAGGTAATCGGACATTATCCTTATTCATTATGAACCAACCTCCCAAATGATATGGTTGTGGCCGAAGAGAGGTTGCCGAGGAGGCAACCGAGATCCTCCCTGCCGGTAGATCTAGGCATCGCTGTCCACTAGGCCAAGATCTTTAGTGTCCATCCCACACACGACCACAAAAGAGATCTCAATGCGAGAACAAATACTAGGTGGTAGTGATCATTATCTATTGCACAAAAGGTAATCGGACATTATCCTTATTCATTATGAACCAACCTCCCAAATGATACGGTTGTGGCCGATGAGAGGTCGCCGAGGAGGCAACCGAGATCCTCCTTGTCGGTAGATCTAGGCGTCGTTGTCCACTAGGCCAAGATCCGAAGTGTCCATCCCACGCACGACCACAAAAGAGATCCCAATGTGAACAAATACTAGGTGGTAGTGAGCATTCTCTATTGCACAAAAGGTAATCGAACATTATCCTTATTCACTATGAACCAACCTCAAAAGTGATATGGTTGTGGCCGACAAGAGGTTGCCGAGGAGGCAACCGAGATCCCCCCTGCCGGTAGATCTAGGCATTGTTGTCCACTAGGCCAAGATCCGAAGTGTCCATCCCGTGCATGACCACAAAAGAGAGCCCAATGCGTACAAATACTAGGTGGTAGTGAGCATTATCTATTACACAAAAGGTAATCGGACATTATCCTTATTCATTATGAACCAACCTCCCAAATGATATGGTTGTGGCCGACGAGAGGTCGTCGAGGAGGCAACCGAGATCCTCCCTGCCGGTAGATCTGGTCGTCGTTGTCCACTAGGCTAAGATCCGGAGTGCCCATCACGCGCACGGCCACAAACGAGATCCCAATGCGAGAACAAATACTAGGTGATAGTGAGCATTATCTATTGCACAAAAGGTAATTGGACATTATCTTTATTCATTATGAACCAACCTCGCAAATGACATGGTTGTGGCCGACGAGAGGTCGTCGAGGATGCAACCGAGACCCTCCCTGCCGGTAGACCTGGTTGTCGTTGTCCACTATGCCAAGATCCGAATTGGCCATACCGCGCACGGCCACAAAAGAGATCCCAGTGCGAGAACAAATAGTAGGTGGTAGTGAGCATTATCTATTGCACAAATGCTTATCGGACATTATCCTTATTTATTATGAACCAACCTACCAATGATATGGTTGTGGCCAACGAGAGGTCACCGAGGAGGCTACTGAGATCCTCCCTGCCGGTAGATCTGGTCGTCGTTGTCCACTAGGCCAAGATCCAAAGTGGCCATCCCGCGCACGGCCGAAAAAGAGATCCAAAGGCGAGAACAAATACTAGGTGGTAGTGAGCATTATCTATTGCACAAAATGTAATCAGACATTATCCTTATACATTATGAACCAATCTCCCAAATGATATGGTTGTGGCCGACGAGAGGTCGCCGAGGAGTCAACCGAGATCCTTCCTGCCGGTAGATCTGGTCGTCGTTGTCCACTAGGCCAAGATCCGTAGTGGCAATCCCGCGCACGGTCACAAAAGAGATCCCAATGCGAGAACAAATACTAGGTGGTAGTGAGCATTATCTATTACACAAAAGGTAATCGGACATTATCCTTATTCATTATGAACCAACCTCCCAAATGATATGGTTGTGGCCGACGAGAGGTCGCCGAGGAGGCAACCGAGATCCTCCCTGCCGGTAGATCTGGTCGTCGTTGTCCACTAGGCTAAGATCCGGAGTGCCCATCCCGCGCACGGCCACAAAGGAGATCCCAATGCGAGAACAAATACTAGGTGATAGTGAGCATTATCTATTGCACAAAAGGTAATTGGACATTATCTTTATTCATTATGAACCAACCTCCCAAATGACATGGTTGTGGCCGACGAGAGGTCGTCGAGGATGCAACCGAGACCCTCCCTGCCGGTAGATCTGGTCGTCGATGTCCACTATGCCAAGATCCGAATTGGCCATACCGCGCACGGCCACAAAAGAGATCCCAGTGCGAGAACAAATAGTAGGTGGTAGTGAGCATTATCTATTGCACAAATGCTTATCGGACATTATCCTTATTCATTATGAACCAAGCTACCAATGATATGGTTGTGGCCAACGAGAGGTCACCGAGGAGGCAACTGAGATCCTCCCTGCCGGTAGATCTGGTCGTCGTTGTCCACTAGGCCAAGATCCTAAGTGGCCATCCCGCGCACGGCCGAAAAAGAGATCCAAAGGCGAGAACAAATACTTGGTGGTAGTGAGCATTATCTATTGCACAAAATGTAATCAGACATTATCCTTATACATTATGAACCAATCTCCCAAATGATATGGTTGTGGCCGACGAGAGGTCGCCGAGGAGTCAACCGAGATCCTTCCTGCCGGTAGATCTGGTCGTCGTTGTCCACTAGACCAAGATCCGTAGTGGCAATCCCGCGCACGGTCACAAAAGAGATCCCAATGCGAGAACAAATACTAGGTGGTAGTGTGCATTATCTATTACACAAAAGGTAATCGGACATTATCCTTATTCATTATGAACCAACCTCCCAAATGATATGGTTGTGGCCGACGAGAGGTCGCCGAGGAGGCAACTGAGATCCTCCCAGCCGGTAGATCTGGTCGTCTTTGTCCACTAGCCCAAGATTTGAAGTGGCCATCCTGGGCACGACCGTTGGGGTTGTCCGGTGTGCGGCCACCATGGATGCCGGGCACATGGACGTCGTGGCCATCCCGCCTAGCGGAGGCGTCGCCAGATCTGTAGGAAGGCTGCGGTGGAGTGGGTGTGGGGGAGGTAGAGGTAGAGGGTGGGGATCGTCGTCGGCTGTGGAGATTGGGAAAGGGATTTAAGGTTGAGAGTTAGGTTTAGGGGTCAGATTTATAGGGTAGGGGATGCGATGGGCCGTTATGGGCCGACACACTATTAGCCTCGCAGACCAATGATTGACGGGCCAAGAGAGCATGTCATTGGTAAAATGAGTTTAGGTTAATTATCTTTGCTAAAAAATGGTATATGGTATGGGTATGGGAATAAGGCTTCATGTTTGGGACTAGACTAAATCTCAAATTTAGGCATCTTTCTAAAACCATCTGCAATTTTGTAGGCATTAAATGCATTTCTATCTATTTACTCGATATTTGAAATTTGAACTACATGTACCTTAAAATGGTCTCTAAATTAAAAGCAAATCATGTTCAAGCACTTATGTAACTGATAGCCTCCTATAAAAAATATGAAAATTTTAAATATTTCTTTAGAAAATTCCATACAATTACAAGCATCCTATCTGTTTTATTTCCCTATAAAATTTAAATGTGGTTTAAATACAATGAGATTTTGTATGGGTTCATCATATTACCTAATGAGATTGCGTTAAAAAGTCCATACATTTTAGTAACGGTGTAAGCATAAATTGATTTATAATTCAAGCATCTCCCAACAAGTGATTTAGAATTCGAGGGGGGGGGGTAGGAAGTCTGTAGTCCACATCATGGTTTGTTCATCATTTTCACTTGATTTTGTACTACAACTAGATATTGTGGTAATGTACACTAATATACCTGCATATGTTCCATCTTTTTATGTAATGATTTGTATTTCTTATTGTTTTGAACACATCAAATTAAGGTACCATGTGGGGTAGCTATCAAAACTATTGATTTCAAATGCCCCAAACTTTTCTACATGCGACATACCTTATTTGTTTGTTCATGTCAAATTTAGATATTTTTCTTAAGTCATTTCTATTTTGAGGTATTAAAAGCATTTCTACGTATTTAGTGGAAATATTTGAAATTTGATTTCCATGTACCTTAAAAATGGTTTTTAAATGGAAACTAAAAACTACGTTCAAGCAATTATGCAACTCAATGTCTTTATTCAAAACATATATGAAAATGTTGAAAAATTTAGTCTATCACCTGTAGTGACGGAGGCAGGGGGGGGGGGGGAGCTAGGGGCATGGCCCACGCCAACATTGATAAACAAACATTGTTAGAGCTCATAATATGATGTTTTGGGAACAAAAAATGTATTTTCGTGGTTCCTGCCCTCCCCAATGATGGCGTTGCAGCAATAGACCCCCTCATACAATTTCCCTAACTCCATCTCCGATCACATGTATCCTGCCTAGCCCCAGGTGGCGAGGGGTGTGTAGGCCACTGAAGCATAAGCCTCCTTGCTGTCACTTTTTTTCTTGAGGAACTCCTTTGTATCACTTCACTAGGCATGGTCACCGTTTATTGTTGCCAGGGGGTAATCAGTCAGGTGGAGGTAGGACTCCGCTGTCACTCTTGGCCTCTCCATTTTCCCTTGGTTCAGCTCACTGGCATGTGGGCCTGGTAGAAAATAGTCCATGGATAGGCACACTAGCACTCAACCTAAAAAACAACAACAAAAAGAGCACCTCCACACTACCGGTAATAGCTAGCACTGCAACACAAATGAGTACAGGTAGATTTTTAGTCCTATCGATATCCTGGTGGTGGGGCCAAGTGGTCAGGTGTCATGGGTCCATAAGGTACAAGAGATCCTTTTTTCTTGGAGAAAGTTTGACTCTCTCTTAATTACCATCTCAGAACAATAGTTCCTACTGCCAAATCTGGTTATCGTTGGCCACTAGGCTGAGGTCCAAAGTTTCCCTCGCGCGTGCAACCGTCGCGATCATCCGGTTGCGGCCATCGTGAATATTGAACAAGCGGTCATCGTGGCCACCCTGTGTAGTGAGGCATTGCCAAATGTGTAGGGAGGCTGATACCTCCTTTTATTGATCCGGTATTGGAGCAGAAAAGAGTATCTCGGACATATTTCCCTAGAGGTGACCATGGTTATCGCTTGAATCGATGGTCTCTAGCAAGCTTTTGTCAAAATGCCAAATCCAACTTTTGACCAGATCAACAAGCAAACAGTGATTCAAACACTTGTAATAAAAAGAGGTCTTATGTTTACAACCTTGTATTTGCGCTCGGATCAAATAGGATATTAATTTGTGCACTGGAAGTCACCCATCGAGATGTGCTTATTACCGATCGAAGTGGGAGATGTGTCCAAATAACATATTGACCGGCACAAGTCCTGCATCAAGAATCAGTTGTCCTACCACATGCCCTATCCATCACGTGGGGTTGCCTCAATAATTAAGATAATGAAATCAGACAAGAGCTTTGAGCATTTAATGACTACACCTTGTTTATCCCAAGGATATGATCCATGTTACCCTACTAAACCTTTCTGTCATTGGTGTTCGGTATAAAACTTCACGGTCTCCTTGCTCCTAGCCTCACCGGTGCTCGATCTCCATGATCCTGGGTACCTACGGGGATGAAGACCGTGGAAAAGACAAGAGCCATCTTCACGAAACAATTTTATTTCACACATACGGGACGTTATGTCAAAGTCTTGCATTGATCTCCTCAACAAATACCTCGGGTTGCAAGGCTCATGCCTCAACTCATTCCTTACCAAACTACTCAAACATGGAGATCAGATCGCGGGAAGAAAACATTGAAGAACACATCTTGAGATTGATTGATTGCAATAGGTCTTACAATGGATGCCTTGTGCAATGCACGATTACAAGTATGAATGAGATGGGAGAGCACTATGGTGGTGGTAGAGATAGCTATGGTGATGGAGATGACGGCGCCTAGGGTTTGTGGATGAAGATGATGCTGAAGAGGTTCTGGCTTCTATGCTCTGTTGATATTTCGACGGGGTCCCTTTTATGAAAATTGTTCAGGTGGATGATCTGCCTCGAAATCCACACCATGTGGGCGCTCATACGGGCGTATGGAACGCCGTCTTTTGCTCTATCTTCGTAAAAACGCCTCCTGTTGATTCCTTCTTCCTCTCTCCTTCCATTCCATTTCTACACATGATGTCTTCCCTTTTAGCCAATTTCCGGTGGAAACACATCAAAGAGAGGATTTGCGGAACCCTTTGCATTCATTAGTAACTAGTACCAATGTCGGAGTGAATATCTTTTTTTAAATGCAATATCTCGGTTTAAACAAAGGTGAAATGAGTGTCAAAATACCACTCACCAGAGGCCTTTGTGGAGTGGGTGTTAGGGAGGAAGAGGGAGAAGTGGGGAATCACCGCCAATTGTGGAGATCCAGAGAGGGGTGGGTTTAAGATTGGGAGTTAGGATTACATGTTAAATTTATAGGGTATGTAGCGGCAATGGGTCGTTCTGGACATGGACATTATTAGCCTTGTGCACCATGACAGTCAAGCCAAGAGAGCACATCACCGGTAAAATGGGCTTAAGTTAATTAATTATGGTATGGTATGTATTGGGAATAAGGGTTTGTGGTAGGGTTATTAGGGCTTGGACTATATCAAATTTAGGCATCTTTCTGAAACCAATTGCATTGTTTAAGAGTTAAATGCATCTGTATCTATTTATTAGATATATTTGAAATTTGAACTACATGTACTTTAAAATGGTCTCCAATATAAATGAAAAAAATCATGTTCAAGCACTTATGTGGCTCAAAGCCTCCTTAAAAACACTACAAAGTTAAAATAATTCCTTTAAAAACTCCATACAATTACAAGAATCCTATTTGCTTTTATTTAAATAAAATACAAATATGGTTTAAATATGATGAAATTTTGTATGGGGTCATCATATTACCTAATGAGGCCATGTTAAAAAAATCCATTCATTTTCATAACAGTGTAAACATACATCGATTTATAACTTAATCATCTCCCGAGAAGTGATTTAACATTCAAAGGGAAGTAGGAAGTTTATAGTGCACATCACGTTTTGTTCATCATTATTCAGTTGATTTTTGTACTACAACTAGATATTGCGGTAACGTACACTAATATACCTCCATATTCCATCTCTTTTATGAAATGATTTGTATTTCTTATTTTATTTTATTTGAACACACCGGGTCAACATACCATGTGGGGTTCCAACAAAAACTATTGATTTCAGCTGCCCAAACTTTTCTACATGTGACATACCTTATTTGTTTGTTCATGCCAAATTTAGGCCCTCTTTGATTTGCAGGATGTTTAGAATGTAGGAAGAGGGAAAATACATGATTTGAGTGGCATGTCCATTTGAATCCTATAGGATTAACATAGAGTGTTTGATGCCACAGGAAAAACAAAGGAAATGTAAAAGGAGGATGGAGTGGATGCTTGATTTCCAATGAAATGTAGTACATTTGATTCCTTCAGAAAAAATCCTATATGATCCGATCATGTGAATCAAACAACCAACATAGGAAAAAAATCCTAAGGATTCTAACCCTCTAAAAATCCTATTCAATTCCTTTGAATCAAAGGAGCCCTTAGATATTTTTCTTAAGTCATTTCTATTTTTGAGGCACTAAGAACATTTCTATGTATTTACTGGATATATTTGAAATTTGACTCGCATGTACCATAAAAATGGCCACTAACTGGAAACAAAAAACCATGTTCAAGCACTTATGTAACTGAAAGCCATCATTCAAAACATATATGAAAATTTCAAACATTTCCTTTCAAAAATTTAGACAATTACAATGTATCCTGCGTGGCCTATGATGGCCAGGGGTTTTGTGAGCCATTGACACGTAGGTCTCTTTGGTGTTTTACTTTTTATTTTATTTTGAATAGTTTGGATTGCTTACCACATGTGTCACATGGTCTCTTTGGTGTTCTTTTAGGAACTCCCTTGTGTCACTTGACCATGAGAGTACGGTCACCGTTTATTGTGGGCCTGGGGTTTTATTGTGGGTCTGGGGGAATAGTCAATCAAGTGGAGGTAGACTTTTTTTTTTTGAGACAATCTCGCGAAACTTTTATTAAGTCGTCACAATGTTTACAGGGACGAAATGAAGATCTCCGGGATGGCCTAACCAAACATGGCGGCCAACCCCTCGAGAAAGTGCATGCTTCGCTAAATTGTGAGCCTTAAAATTTGAGCTCCTAAATTCATGGCTAAACTTACAAAAATCAAAAGACGACGAGTGATCTACTATTTCATGTATAATCGCTCCGTACCGAGAGGCATTTTCCTTCGTAATCTCTTCAACCACCACTTTGCAATCGGAAGCCACATGGATCCTAGTGGAGGTAGACCTTTGTTGTCTGTCTCCGGACACTCCATGTTCCCTTGGCTCAACTCATTCGCATCTGGGCCTAGTGGCAAGCTGTCCATGGATAGGCACACTACACTAGCACTCAACGTAATAATTAAAACAACAACAAAAGATCACCTCCAGACTACCAGTATTAGCAGTCCAACATAACTTGTATAGGTAGATTTTTTTTGTCCCGTTGATGTCCTGGTGGGGCCAAGTGGTCAGACTCCATGGTTCCAGAAAGTGCAAGAGATCCTTCCTGTTGGAGACAGTTTGACTTCTCTCGTGCCGCAAAACAACCTGTGGTTGGATGATTACAAGTACAGAGGTATCCTCAGCCCACCAGGATTCAAGTATGTTTATATATATTAAAAATATAAATAAATGTTAAAAAAAGCTTAAAAATAAATAAAAGAGAAACGAACCATAGGTACGTAATGAAACAACACAGAAGGAATTTTCTACTAGACCGGCCAACTAGAGGATTCCGCTACGTATTGATTTTGTGAAAACAAATGTTGATGTTGGTGTCTCGGCGAACCATAAGGTGGGCAGTGGCGGAGCTTGAAGCCCAACTCTGGGTGAGCTGGGCGGGCCAAAATGAAAGAAATAGCCTGTGGGCTAGTGTTCTAAGGCCCAATAGTAAAAGAAACTCATGTACAAATTTTAAAATGTTGGGCAGGCCATGTCTCATCCGGCCTTGCTGTAGCTCCGCCACCAAATGTGGGCACTGCTGCTGCAATTTGTCGCGATATATATATATATATATATATATATATATGGCACCTACCTGGGCTCTTCGGTTCAAGTTATATAAGGATTGTTGGACCCTTCCGCGTTTGAAACCCTAGCGTGTAGGGGGATCCTTCTGCGTTTGAAGCCCTAGCATGTAGGGTAGCTCTTTCTTTGGCACAAGACTTAGCTATGCAACATATTCAAGTATCCACGGATTGCAAGCAGGTCAAATCATATTCATGAAAGGGCTGGGGGAAACCATGGAGACATAATTAAAGAGATTGTAGAAACTGTTAGTGTTTTTACTTCCTATAATTTCGCGTTTGAATCTTGAGCTTCAAATTTTGAATCTCATAACATAGCTAGATTTGGTGTGTCTCTTCCTCAGGGGAGACATGTTTGGTTGGGTTCACCTCATGACCCAATAGTTATTCCTGTAAACATTCTCATTGGTCAATACAGACTAGCTATCTTTTGCTAAAAAAACAGTCTCGAGGTATAGACGTGCCCATATGACTAGAACCCCCCGCCCGCCTCGATCTTATGGAGAGCATTAACATGCGTTCTTGTGATTATTACCATAGATCTATACATATTTTTCGAACGATATATTGCAAGATATGTTCCTGATTTTTTTTAATGAATGCCCATAAATGTGGATGCATTCAAATCAGCAAGATTTGCCCATAACTGAGTATGTGATGATGACCAATTAATGTGCAGGACTTTAGCATTTGCTTTGTTTTCGACTTACATAGAATTTAGTTACTCGGGTTGTTAATAACAAGATATAGGTGCCATATATATATATCTCGACAATTCTTTGTGAATTCTATGTGGGGTTGGGGGGGGGGGGCTTGGAAACCATAGTGGCACTGGCATTGTTGACCATGCAGGTGCATGCGCACGGTGCCGGTCTTAGTACAAGAAAAGGTGTATCCTAATTCAAGTTAAATCTCAAGCCATGGCTATATATCACCCCGGGAGCATGATCTGTTGCTGCATCAAACTCGAACCCATGTTTCCGCAGATACGATGCAGACATAGTAGACGTGTAGAGCAAAAGCAGTGTGCATCACCACATGCGTTTGAAACTCAAATTGTACAGAACAATAGCTAAATTCGACCTTTTTTTTTTGCGGGTAAGCTAAATTCGACCTTCACACATGTAACTCCTAGCTAGCACTTGGGGGTGCAGGAGCGGCAATTTGCCTGGCACTCCTTGAACGAATGCCAGCACGGAACACCCGGCGTCACGAGGCAGCAGACGCAGCGGGTACTCCAGGCCTCACCTTTGGTCTTGCAATCCCTATAGCCAGAAAACTTCAGGGAAAGATTGCACTCTCCAGCAGCTGCGAGCCATCCGAACGCGACGAGCAGAACGATGGCCGCGCACACGAGGCTGCTCCGCTTCATGTTTGGTCTCCACCGGCCAACTGCAGGGACTTCAAAGCATAATGCATCTCATTCAGTTCTATCATGTTGAGCATACGATATTTACAGAGTAATTGGCCTTAGTGTTGAGCCTGAGCATGATCGCACCTATAATATATCACATGTGTGTGTATTTGTGGAGTTACAGATCCTAGCTTGTCAAACAAATGTTGAGTCAATTCGAGCTTTGATCGAGCCCAACTCTGTTCCCGCTAGTTGGCAGGCAGGCCTAGTATAGTAGTACTTCCTCTGTTCCTAAATGTAAGTCTTTTTAGACATTTCAAATGGCAACAACGTACAGATGTATGTAGACATATTTTAGAGTGTAGATTCACTCATTTTGCTCTGTATGTAGTTATTTGTTAGAATCACTAGAAAGACTTATATTTAGGAACGGAGGGAGTATATCATATATCTCAGCAAACAATAATTCATATTGCTTAAACAATCCTCAGAGGTACATTGAAAATTTCTAGTGTTGAGTGGCTTGTACTCAGTTTGATGTGCTGCTATTCATCATTAATTGTTCTTTTAGTTTGTGGCAGGGAACTATAGCTGAATGAAAACGATGTTATGTGAGCTCATTTTGGTTATGTCAAAAAGCCTCCCATTATATTCTTGTAAACTACTACCTCCGTCCTGGTTTATAAGTCCACATTTTGACTAGAGATTTAATTAATAAAATATTAATGCATGTCACCAAAAATTATATTGTTGAATTCATATTTGAACGTAGTTTCCATTTATACTATTTTTTTATGACATACACTAACATTTTGTTGGTTAAATTTGAGGTCAAAATTTGGCACAGAATACGAAGGGACTAATAAACCATGACGGAGGTAGTAAGATTAAGTTCGCAAACCCTACATATTTTTTCTCGAATACGCACAATCATGCGTACAATCACATTAAAGAAGGAGCGGCAAAGAAGCCGGATACAAGGCTTTTTGGCCATTACAATGCTAATCACAATAATTAGCCAACACGCACACCCATGCTGCCTACTATGAAACACGCTACCCTAGTCCAACCTCATGCCAAGGCGATGAGGCAAGCCACGGGGCAACCAAGCCGCCTCACAACCAACGCCGAGAACTCTAGAACAAGACCAATACCCAAGGTCAACACACACCAACGTACGGCCACCCATTGCGCAAACCTTACACATTACATGATCCAACTGTTAGGGCCACTTGGATAGTGTAGGCTAGATCTTTCCGGTACACCTACCTTCTGCCTGTTGAGACGAGCTCGAGCCGGAGGCCATCGTGGTGAGATGGTGACGGCGGCGATGACAGGAAGATGGCGGCGGTGGTGAGCTTCCCGTGAGCACCGCGCTAATCCTAGATCGGTAGGGAGTGTTGGTGGGGTTCGTGGCAGCGATTAACCTCGTGACTCGTGCCCGCCCCCCACCTCTGTTTAAATAGCGCGGGTCACAGGGGCCCACCAACCATGGTTTGGTTGGGCGCCCCCGATCAGGGCGTGATGCAAGGGCCCGTTCGACCCGTTGGGCTCGAACGTGAGAGAGATCAACCTAACATTCTCCCCCTTGATCTCAACTTTACTTTTAACCTTATACTTTCAAGTTTATTTGTTTCATCACATATTGGTACATAGAGCATGTTTCATCGTCACAGCTTAATTGCCTATAGAATCATACAGCTACAACATACTTATGTTCAGAAACAAATTCTGTTCCTTTTGGGCCTATCCAGGGATCATAAGGCTTTCCCTTAAACCAATGCCGGCTAAGTGTTCCTTGAACACATTGGGTGGTAAGCCTTTCGTTAGCGGATCCGCAAGCATATCCTTTGTTCTTATATGCTCAAGACTTATAGTTTGATCCTGGATTTTATATTTCACAACATAATACCTTATCTCTATTGTTTTGGCAGCATTACTCAACTTGTTGTTGTGAGCGTAAAATACTGCGGGTTGGTTGTCGCAGTACATCTTTAGTGGTTTGTGAAAACAATCTACCACTTTCAAGTCGGGTACAAATTTCTTTAGCCATATCGCCTGCCCCGTGGCTTCGAAGCATGCTATGAATTCCTCGTACATCGTGGATGATGCAACTATTGACTGTTCGAAGCTTTTCCACGAAATAGCTCCCCCAGCGAGAGTGAAGACGTATCCTGACGTGGATTTTCTATCATCTCTGTCCCCCGCAAAATCTGCGTCTGAATACCCTTTTATCTCTAGGGAATCACTTCTCCTGTATATTAGCATGTAGTCCTTCGTGCCTTGCGCATAACGCAATGCTTTCTTTACCATCTTCCAGTGCTCCATGCCTGGATTCTCTTGATATCTACCGAGTACCCTGGTGATAAAGGCTAAGTTAGGGCGAGTGCACGCTTGTGCATACTGTAAGCTGCCAACTGTCGAAGCATATGGTACTGCTTTCATTTGATCGATCTCGTACTGGTTCTTGGGACATTGGAATTTCCCAAAACTATCGCCCTTAACTATAGGAGCAGGTGTGGCTTTACTCGCATGCATATTCTACTTTTTAAGAACCTTTTTCTAAATATGCTTTCTGCGATAGTCCTAAGACTCCATTGTTCCTATCTCGGTGAATTTCTATGCCCAAAACATATGATGCTTCACCAAGATTTGTTATGTCAAAATTTGAGGATAAGAACTTCTTTGCTTCTTGTAGTAGACTAACATCACTGCTAGCAAGCAGGATATCATCCACATACAAGATTAGGAAAATATATTTCCCATTTTTAAACTTTGCATAAATGCAGTTATCCTCAATATTTTCTTTAAATCCAAAACTTTTAATCTTTTGATTAAACTTTAGATACCACTGTCTAGAGGCTTGCTTTAATCCATAAATGGATTTCTTCAGGCGGCATCCCATATTTTCCTTGCCTTCATGTAGACCTTTTCTTTTAAATCACCATTCAGAAATGCCATCTTAACATCCATTTGATGTAACTCTAAATCAAAATGAGCAACTAATGCCATTATGATTCTGAAGGAATCCTTACATGAGACTGGAGAAAATGTCTCATTGTAATCTATCCCTTCTCTTTGTGTAAATCCTTTTGCCACGAGTCGTGCTTTATACTTTTCTATATTCCCTTTAGAGTCATACTTAATTTTATAGACCCATTTATAGCCTACTGTTTTGGCTCCTTTAGGAATTTCCTCTAAGTCCCAAACATCTTTGGAACTCATCGATTTCATCTCGTCTTCCATTGACTTCATCCACATCGATGAATGAGGACTTCTCATGGCTTCTTCATATGAGGTGGGATCTTTTTCTATATGAACCATTTCTGTGTTATAAACTTTAAAGTCAGTAGAAATAGCTGACTTTCTTGGTCTTGTAGACCTTCTAATGGCCTCAGTTTCTGGCACATTCTGTGCCTCAACTTCTGGCACTTCTTCTAAAATTTCCTACAGCACCTCCCTTTCATGCTCATTAACGGGTTCAGTCGGCTCCTGTCGGACAGGTTCCGGGTCTACTCCCATAGTTGTCATGAGTGGAGTTGCAACTGGTAGTGAGAAAAAAGGCTCCTGAATCATCGGATTAGGTGCATGCACCCCCTTCTCCTCAAGATCAATTTTCCGATCTACCAAGCTCCCCCTCATCATTTCATCCTCTAAGAAGACTGCATGTCTCGTTTCTACAAACTTTGTATATCTGTCTGGGCAGTAGAAACGAAAACCCTTTGATATGTCTGGATAGCCAATGAAGTGGCAACTCACTGTTTTGGGATCTAACTTTGCAATGTTTGGTTTAAACATTTTGGCCTCAGCAGGTCACCCCCACACCCTGAAGTGTTGTAGGGAGGACGCCCTTCTTGTCCATAGCTCATACGGTGTTTTGGGCACCGACTAGCTTGGTACTCTATTGAGAATGTGAAAGGTGGTTTCAAGCGCCTCCATCCATAATCCCAATGGCAAGTTGGAATAACTCATCATGCTGCGCACCATATCCATAAGTGTACGGTTGCGCTTTTCAGCTACTCCATTCTTTTCTCCCGGAGTGGGATACATTAAAAGCACATCAGTTATCATATCTTTCTCTTGCCAGAATTTCTCCCGCCATACGGGATTTTTGACATAATATTATGTCAACTTTACCCCGTTACGCAGGTATTTTCCCAGACTTTTCCCGTCATGCAGGTTTTATCATAGTCATCTTTTCCCGCCATGCGGGTAATTCCCTATAAGGAAACATAAGTGCCAGAATTGGCTCTTTTGACTGCATATTCAAATAAATCCGAATGCTCTTTGACACACATGCTTGATCCGACGTTGGTCAAATTAAACACGCATGTTGCTTGTTTCATCTCAAATCACGTTGACTTAAAAATCTTCTTCATAGAGAGTAACATGAAAGACATTCATCAACCAAGACTCTCAATGATCTATTTCTTTTCTTTTGATGCCATTCTTTAGGGAAAACATACTCCCTCACGTTATGACCTTTCTTGGTCATCTTTTGGGTCACAAGTACCCAGCCATTCGCTTTCACGAATGAAAGCATGGAAAAAAAATTGGTATGAGAAAACTTAGCCAATAATCAACAATAATGCGCATAAAAATAACCCTACGTTGGTCTGGTTAAAAGAAATGCACATTAAACTTTTTGAAACTTTCCTTCATATTCTAAATCACCGTTGTGGCAGGATTAGAATAAACATCATCCTTCTACATTAATTCCATATCACCGTTGGGCAGCAATGGAAATAATGTATATAACTCATAAACAATGTGATGATAGTATTTCTATTAAACAACTTTGCTAAGATTTAATCATCATCATCAACTTTATTGCAGCGGGAACAAGAAATATACATTTTTCTAGTTCAAGAGCATTTCTTGATCTTTATCCGTTCTCTGAGAATTGATCACTTTGATACAAAATTTATCAGAGATTTAAACTTTGAACATAAGACTCATAGAATTATAACATTGTTATCATCAACGTTGGTCAGAAAATAACAATACCATATTTTAACTTTAAAACAAATATCTTTCTTTTGTCATAGCGGAAACTATCTGCATCTTATTTCACCCACATGGGAAAAACATTGCTAAGAGCATTTCTTTCAATTAAACTTTCCCGTTGGTTCCAATTTAATAGGAGGATAAATTTTTTACTTTGCAGCGGAAACTTTACAATATTCAATTCAAAAACAATTCTGTACTCTTTTACTCTCTCTAAGCAATTTTGACCGGTTGGTTAAAAAATGCATTAGAGAAGCAACAATTTAATCTTTTACTTTAGTTCTATTCGCTTTTAAAAGAGCACTTTTATTTTCAATAATAAAACATGATTATGTTATTAACAACGTTGGTCATAAAAATAACATAATCATTTCATTTCAATAATTACTTTAATATGCTCTTTAGATATAATTCTATCTAAACTTTTATTTTCTTTGTAAAAGAGCACTATCAATTATTTACGCATTGGAAAAACATGAATAAAAATCCATGAACCTTTTATTATTTACAGAAACTTTTCTTTGACCGAATAAAAAATCATGAACTTTATTATTCTCTTTATAAAAATTCATGAACATTTCTTTTCGGAAAATTTTCTATTTTCATATTCGGAAACTTTTCTATTTTCTAAACAAAATTTTCGTTGGAAAAATTTGCATAGAAACTATATATAAGATCTGCCCAAAAGCTGGACAAAATTCATCAAAAACTCTGCTGTGAAAAGAAATAGCAGAGAAACCCTTTTTCTTTTTTTTTGTGGTGTATGCAGCCTACAGCCTGCTACTGCGCGCCGCGCGGCTGTGGCCCGAGCGACGCGGCCGACGGCCTGCGCGCTGGCCTTAGCCCAGCGTGTGGGCTGCGCCCGCTGCGGCGGCCTTGGCTCCTTTTAAGCCCAGTGGCCCAGTGGCTGGCTAGGGCTTGCGGCCTGGCCGTCGGATTTCATCCGACGGTCCAGCGCCTAGATCGGCCGAACAAAACACCCAATCCAGCTCCCCTCGATCGAACCCTAGCCATTCTTTCCTCCCGCGCGCCGCTCATCCTCTTGCTCGCAGCGGCGACGGCCCCTGTCCAGGTCGTCGGGCCACGACGCCCGTTCGCTGGAGACGGCCACCGCGCCGCGGTACCAGGCAGGCCGCCGGTCCCCGGAGACGGGGCTGATAGCCACCGCTCCCGCGAGCTTCTTCTCTCCCCCACTTCTTTTCTTCTCTTCTTCTCTGCCACTGCTTTCAACAACAGAGAGAGAGAGAGAGAGAGAGAGAGAGAGAGAGAGATCCGGCGGGCTTCCTATGCGGCGCCGTGGCCATCCCCCTCGCCGGCTGCGCGTCCACCTTGCGGTGAGCGCGCCGCCGTCGAGCGGTTTGTTCGCGATGCCCTTTGCCCCGTGTGGGGTAGTTCTTCTTCCCGGATCCTCGGCTTGCCGATGCGATTCGGGATCGAGAGGAACAGCGCGGCCATGTGCGGTGGCGCAACTTTTCTTTTACCCTTGTTTTCCCTTGGGGTTAGGGTTCTTTAGGGGGAGGGATCTTTTTTCTTTCTGTGTTTGTACTTTGCACCGAAAATCATAGCCTAGCATGGCCTGATACCATTGTTAGGGCCACTTGGATAGTGTAGGCTAGATCTTTCCGGTACACCTACCTTCTGCCTGTTGAGACGAGCTCGAGCCGGAGGCCATCGTGGTGAGATGGTGACGGCGGCGATGACAGGAAGATGGCGGCGGTGGTGAGCTTCCCGTGAGTACCGCGCTAACCCTAGATCGGTAGGGAGTGTCGGTGGGGTTCGTGGCAGCGATTAACCTCGTGACTCGTGCCCGGCTCCCACCTCTGTTTAAATAGCGCGGGTCACAGGGGCCCACCAACC
The DNA here is from genome assembly GCA_032464435.1 of Aegilops umbellulata. Classification (NCBI taxonomy): domain Eukaryota; kingdom Viridiplantae; phylum Streptophyta; class Magnoliopsida; order Poales; family Poaceae; genus Aegilops; species Aegilops umbellulata. The sequence continues at coordinate 508,870,304 of CP136059.1, forward strand.
ATGGTTTGGTTGGGCGCCCCCGATCAGGGCGTGATGCAAGGGCCCGTTCGACCAGTTGGGCTCGAACGGGAGAGAGATCAACCTAACACCAACAACTTGCAAAGATAACTTAGACGAGCAAGGTTGGAGGTGGAAGCTGACTTTTCATCTTATTCACAAGGCTTGCTGAGTGCTAACTGGCATCCTAAATTGCAGCTTTTAATTTTTTTTGTCGCACCAATTAGACTCAAATCAAATTGTAACACTACACTCGTATGACTGCTTGAATTTTTTATGGTACATATGGGAGAGGGAAATGGATGCTGCTGTGATTTATGCCAAATGCCATGTTTCTAGGCAAATGCGATTTAGGAGTTTATAGCAGGTAATGCTCTTATATTTCTTTAACTGACCAAACATCATATTGCGGGCGCAAAGTCTTGATTTCTGAATGTTGTAGCAGCTCTATATTTCAAAGTCACTCTGCAGACCCTACAAAAAAATTTACTCTGCAGCACTCAGCCTGGCACAGTGGCACCTAAGGAAATGCGAGTTGGAGATCACAAGCTGCAGGCATTTCACCGCAGCGGACTAATTTTCCTATCCTGGTATTTTTGTTGGGGTTCAGAGCAGAAGACTAGCCCGCTGATCTGCCAAGTAAGCAAGGGCTACGGCCATGGATGTGTTGAGATCAACAGGATTTTATCCATACCTGTATGTTCTTCGGGCTGGACGGTGCAGACGAGCTCGAGCGCCGCGCACTATTGAAGGAGCTCGAGTCGATTGGGTTCCGGCCGGCCGCCTTGCGTCGTCGATCGAAATTGGCGAGGCTCCGGGAGAAAGGGGATTCGGCTTGGCTTCGGGGGGAGAATGTGCTCAGTGCAGGGATGTAAATCATGTAATAAGTGCCTTTCTCACTGCCGCTGGAATAGGAATAGGGCAGCAAGATTTATTTATGACGGAGAGGGAGCGATAATCCTACATCCACTTAAAGCTAGGAAGACCTCTTACGAATATAATGCGCTCCAAATTGATATATGATCTTCAATTATAAGGGTACAAAGTTTATCCTTAGCTGCAGCAGCAAGATTGAAAAATAGATAATGAGGTGCTCTCTTTTGATCCTACATTTGTGTCAATTAAAGAAAAACGTATCCACGTACTCCCTCTGTCCGAAAAAACTTATCATCAAAATGGACAAAAAGGGATGTATCTAGAACTAAAATACATCTAGATACATCCTCTTTTATTCATTTTGATGACAAGTATTTCCGGACGGAGGGAGTAGTTGTTAGTACTTGTATATGCAGAAATCAGTACCTGGAAGTTGCGGTGCAGATTGACAGTACATTATTTTGCTACACATGTCTTGTGATTCATTCTGGCCATCTTAGACGGAAAGTGCCTTTAGGAAACCATAGGAAACAACTACTAGTTGTTCATGTACATGAATGCCTCATCGAGACTCAGGTAATATGTGATTTCCTTTTGAAATTCATGTTTTCAAGGAAAAAAACTTAATTTGCACCGGCCTTCTAATGAATTGCTTGTAGGAGGTCCCTGAAATGGGTTTTCACATCAGTTGCAACCTCTCTGAAGAAAAAAACAAAGCATGTTCTTCTGTTAGAAAACAAAAGTTAATTTTAGAGTTTAGAAACCAAATCATGAAACCTCCCTGAAGCGAAACCGAACCATATCAAACATTACATCATTGTGGTCTTTAAAGTGTTCTTATTTCTTGTATATATTCCTTAAACAGGGAAACCAGTATAGGCCAAACAAAATCAAATACCTTTGATGTACGCAGAGATATGCCACTCCTTACCTAATGCTTATTTAAGTAAGTGCTTCTCAGTTTCTCACAGGTGGTGTTGAAAGATGATGCAGATGTTGAACCTAATGTTCAGGCCTCGGTTCTTGAACATTTTGAGAAACTGAAATGTTATCCCTTTTCCTATTTTGTGTTTAAAACTTCAGGTGTTGTTCCTTTTCTAGTTAGCATGTGGTCATTGACAATTTCTTTAGTCTGGCAAATTTTCCTTCGTTAATGGAAACGGTTTATCTTCAGTTTGAGGCAAGAAATCTGATTGAAAAGAGTAGTCAACCAACAACCAGTAATTAAATCAGAGCCCAAACTTCCATTAATTGAATCAAGGTAAAATATCAAAACAAGTTATTTATGAAAAATAATGATGATATACAAAAAATTGGAAGTTCTCATACTGTTCTGCAAGTAGATTACTCTTCCTAATTTTATTATCTAGTACATCTCGCCGAAACTGATGTTTTCAGTCTCATATATACAATGTAGTAACTCATGACATGCAGAATGTCGGTGTTCCTTATAATCCGTTTGCAAAACGTCATACATTTGAGGTTCCTATAATCTGTTCGGAAAACATGATATATGAGAACATAATATTAGCTCTAGCAAAGTAGTTACCAATTTGTTTCTTATGTTGTGCGATTGACTGTTGTTTGTCTTAAAATGATTGATCATCGTAGCCAAAGAATTACCAAGTACTAATCTTCTACCCGTCATCTATTTATATCTTCTTTAGTTACAAAAACCTTTTTAGCTGACTACTACTGAGCCAAATCAAATGTGTATCCCCAACCCCAATGTTGCATCACTACTTCTATAGAGCAATCCTGCTGTATTTTTTTTCTTTTTTTTTCATGTGAGTTATTTGTCCCTTCCCCCATCTACTGCCCATCTCTTATGTGATAATACAATGGAGTGCCTTATCTACTTATCCATTTTCCTGCAGCTGCACTCGTTTAACGTCTCCGTCAAACAATCAGTTTATAGTAGTTGCCAACTGGCCATCCTTCTATTCCCAATAATGATTGTTTATAGGAGCAGTGATACTCCATACTCTTCAGCGACCACTCATTGAAATGCAAATATTTCCATACATATTTTCAGGGCACACAAGCCTCTTCAGCGACTACTCATTGAAATGCAAATATTTCTACATCATGGTTTTTATGATTGCAACACAATTGACTAAGTATTTAGTTACTGTTCAGATTCACGACCATCTTGCACGCTCCAACAGTATTTTGGCTTTGATCAGCGGGGAATGTGAAGCATCACCCTCCTTCGCAGCTTCACCAGGATTCAAATCCATTAGTTGGAGGCATGAACTAGGGACCAGCCGGCATCCAGCACTTGTCGGCACTGGGAGAATTTTTGCAGAAATCAGAACTGGGTTAGCTACGAAATCCGAACGCGACGAGCAGAACGCACTAGTAGAAAACCGGTCTTTTGTCCCGGTTCGTAAGGGCCTTTAGTCCCGGTTCCCGAACCGGGACTGAAGGGTCGTTACTAATACCCTCACCCTTTAGTCTCGGTTCAAACCAGAACCGGGACAGATGGGCCTCCACGTGGCCTGCGCGTCGAGCCCAGGCAGGAGGGCCTTTGGTCCCGGTTGGTGGCACCAACCGGGACCAATAGACCTCCACGCGTCAGCATTTCTGTGGCTGGGGTTTTTGGTTTTTTAAGGGGGGGGGGGTTGGGGGTTTTGGGGGGTTAATTTAGGTATTTCAAATATTGTGTTAGATAGCTAATTAATAAAGATAAGTGTCCTCTCTTATGTCCGTGCTTGGTCGACGCTACGTACTATACATACGTATAGAGAGGACTAGGCACGCTAACTAGTTAGTAAGCAAACGAAGGAAACAGAAGATCGTGATGAACATATATGCATACAGAGAGAAGTGATATCGACCACCTCTCCTTCTCCGAGAGATTGGTCGAACAACAAGTTCTCGTATATCTATCGTCCGACACTACCAGCTACATATATACAATAATTATCTTTTACAAATATAATCTCTTAAATTATGGACGCATGGTCCACATAGTATTCTCCGTCTTCAGCGATCACGTGGTCAAGAAAGAATGCCGCCAATTCCTCTTGAATTGCTCGCATGCGATCTGGTTCTAGGAGTTCATCCCGCTGCCGAAACATCTAATTTGAAGAAGGGGGTCAATATATATATATATATATATATATATATATATATATATATATATATATATATATATATGAATGAATAAAACTCAACACAAATGATGGTAATAAACAAAAATTGTGAATATTATTTCTTACGCACTTCATATTGTTTCTCAGAGTACCCGCCCCGCTCACAGGTCGTGTGGCGGATGGACTCGCAGACGTAGTATCCACAGAAATCATTCTCTTGTTCCTGCCACAACCACTTTACAAGAAACAAAGGTCAATCAAACAGATAAGCAAGAATGCCAAATGGTATTGATGAAACTAGCGCTTGAATCAATAGCTAGGAGACGCGCGGAACATGGTACTGTAGTACTTACTTTCGGGTATCTAAATTCCAGCTCCTTCGGTAGTCCCGGAGATTTTGTGCTGAATTTTCTCCAAACACTGCCAGACAAAAGAAAACAATTACTTGATATCAGGAAATGAACAAATTTGCTGATATGGTGGATAATGATCGATTTAACTTACTTCTTGAGGATTTGAGTCAAGTCCGCATACTCTTGGGGATCTGTCGTGGAATTAACACGTCAGATGTCCTTAGCGTGAGGACTTAGTTGTGAGGCAAACACATCTATGTGGTAGTTTGAGAGGGGTTGAGCGGAATCGAGAGACGCAACATAAGACAAGGGTTTAGACAGCTTCGGGCCCTGGAAACATCATCCGGTAATAGCCCTACATGCTGTTTGAGGCTAGATCTCATTATCATCACCAGGGAGTCGCCGTAAACCGGCTCTCCTCAAGTTGTGTCTAGCCCTAGAGATTATTTCTTGCTTCCTTTGTAGTTATTCCTTATGTCTTCCTCTTAAACCGGCCCACCATTAATATAAACTGGCCCTCTAGGCCTTGGGCCTTGTCATCCGTCTGTCCCGCCCGCCGGGTCACCAGTGAGTTACAATGTCCAGGCGGGTTGCTTGTAAACCGCCAGGTCAGGGCGGGTCACCAGTGAATCTCCAAGTGTCAGCGGGATCTCAAATAAACCGCCAAGTCCGGCCGGGTTATACTTCCGGCCGGTTTACGCCGCGGGGTATATCCCCGACAGGATCTTTTCGTCTCGAGTCCAAGACAGTTACTACTCCCTTCTCAAGCGTAATCTCCAGGAGAATATAGTGGAACTGCGCACACATGCATAACTCATCAATTACATACTATAACCTGGACTAATATATAAGGAAAACTGAATATGCACAAGACAACAACACTTGAAGTTGTAAGGAAAGAGTATTATATCTTTGTGTTCATTTATTTTGAATGATCGTAGCAAGTTGGCCTCGGTTTCTGCGGCATGATCTTTAACCTGAACTGCATCTATGAGATTTGTGTTAATGAACCCAATATCACCGATTTGTCTTTTCTTCAATTCGGCGATCTTCAATCTGCATAATATAGTGAGGTTAATTATAAATACATGCAATGAAAGAGCTGAGCTATATAGAGAGACTTAATGACAGAAGTAGTAGTACTTACAGACAGTAGCAGGTGACCGTTGCTTTATCGAGGGCCAATTGATTGAAAAACTGATAGAACTCCTCAAATGGAACATGCAACAGTTCAATTCCAACGAGGTCATGCTCCGGTTTAACTCTCATATACAAAGTATTCCTCCCCCCAGACTCTCTGCAGGTTTTCATGTACCAATCATGCAATCTTCGCATCATCGTTGTTAGAGATCTTTCATCTTTGACGAGAGGCTTCCCGTACTCGTATCTGTGTATCTGCACGTCCAGGAAATCATAATCTATATCGTCGGGTACGTAATCGTCAAGAATGGTATAACCGGGCGCCATCCTCGGATCGACGCTGGGCACCTTGAGCGGGGGGCATGATTGCTTTGCTTGTTCGCCGAGCTGGGCAATTTGTTTCCCAGCTACTCGTCGTTCTTTCAGCCTTTGATCACTGACTGTACTTCCCGACCGCGACGCTTCGGCCCATGTCTTTGCAATAATGCGCTCATAGTTGCCTTTCGGCGGAGACTTGGGTGGTTTTGCCAGGGCAGCCAGAGTGCGCTTCACTTTCACCAAATCTACCTTCTCCTTCAAAGGTGGATGTCTCTGTGCTTTCAACCCTTGAAACCAGTCATCCTTCTCGGTTCGCGCGATCCTCGCGTTCTCCTCCGGGCTCATCTCGTATGGTAACTTCTCTAGAGTCTTCAGAGAAGGACCGAATTTGTATTTTCTCCCGCCTCTGGCTGTACTGCTAGACGCCGGCAGAGCAGACGGAGCGGCAGTCTTCTTGACTTGCTTACGAGGCGGAGGAGAAGGACTACGACGCGCCGGAGCGGCGGCGGGTCTCTTCCGCCCTTGCTGACGAGGCGGAGAAGGAGTAGGCTGGCTGCTCGGGCGCGCCGGCGCAAGAGGAGAAGGAGGCGGAGTGTCGCCACGCGCCGGAGAAGGAGCCGGCCGAGGGCCCTGATCGTCACTCGCCAGAGGAGGAGGCGGTGGAGGAGGCGGAGTGCCCTGACTCGCCGGAGGAGGAGGAGGAGGCGGAGGCGTCCAGTTTGGAAGGTTGATGAGCTCCTTCCGCCATAGGCATGGAGTCTTCAGAGCAAAACCCAGCCGAGTCTCCCCTTCTCCGGTAGGGTGGTCAAGCGGGAGGTCCTCAAATCCCTCCGTTATTTCATCCACCATCACCTTAGCATATCCTTCGGGAATCAGCTGGCAGTGAAAAGTTGCGTCGGGTTCATTAGGAAAAACAGAGCCAACAGCCGCCTTGACCTTCATATTCATCCATTGCGTCATAAGGTGGCAAATTTCAGCCTCTGTGTTAGCATCCACCGGATAGCTGGCAGGAGCCATCAAGACAAGCTCCGGCTGAAGTAGCTCGGTGGAAGCCACGCTGCTTCTCTGCTGAGATGGCGGGGTAGCTTCAGGGGAAGCTTCGGCAGTTCGTTTGGTGCGATTTGCTTCTCGTTCCTCTATCTCGAGTACCCTTTCTTTAAGCGCCTGCAGTTCGGACAGCTGCACTTTCTTCCTTCTCTCTTGGCTTTTGTAACCGCCTGCGTCCGGAAACCTAGCCTAATGGAGCCTGGCGTGCCTCGTGTCTGTCCAGGGTGCTCAGGATTTCCGAGGGCCTTTGTGATCTCGTCGTTCTCTCTATCTGGAATGAACGTCCCTTTCTGCGCTGCAGCGATATAGTACCGAAGCTTCCTCAAGGGTATGTCAAGTTGCTCATCCGTCCAAATGCACTTCCCTGTTACAGGGTCCAAGGTTCCGCCAGCCCCGAAGAACCAAGTCCGGCAACGGTCTGGCAAGCTCATTGTCTCTGGTTCGATCCCTTTTGCAAGCAGATCATTCTCAGCCTTGGCCCACTTAGGTCGGGCTACGAGGTAGCCACCTGACCCCGTGCGATGGTGAAGCTTCTTCTTCGCAGCATTTTTCTTGTTTGTCGCCAACATCTTCTTACCCTTTTCCGATGTCTTTAGGCCACAAATGCAGGCCAGTCATCTCTGATCTTCTCATATATGCCCTTGAATTCTGGTGTCTCTTTTTTCTCGACAAACCTATTCAGGTCATTCTTCCACCTCCTGAATAGGTCTGCCATCCTCTTAAGAGCAAAAGACTTGATTAATTGCTCAACTGGCTTCTCCGGATCATCCTCTGGCGGTAGGGTGAAATTTGTCTTCAACTCAGTCCAAAGATCATTTTTCTGCATATCATTGACGTAAGACACCTCAGGGTCTTCTGTAGCCGGCTTGAACCATTGTTGGATGCTGATCGGGATCTTGTCCCTAACCAGAACCCCGCACTGAGCAACAAATGCCTTCTTTGTTCGGATGGGTTCAATAGGTTGGCCGTCGGGCGCGATTGCTATGATCTCAAACCTTTCATCCGAGCTCAACTTTTTCTTCGGGCCTCGTCTCTTTACCTCAGTTGTGCTCGATCCGGAGGGCTAGAAAAAAGAGTAAAGACTTAATTAATATGTGTACATACCAAAATAATGAATGCATTAATTAGCTAGTAAGCACAGGCTTAACTAATATATATACCTGGCAGGACTCGGTTCGGTCACCGGAGCCGTCATCACGGTCTCCTTCTTGCACCAGCATTGGGTCACTAGAGCCATCCTCACGTTCTTCTTCTTGCACCGGCATTAGGTCACCAGAGCCAGTTTCTTCACCCTCTCCTTCCAGAGTACCATCGGTGTCGTTGAGATACAACGAGACGGCATCACTTCCTTCTGCGATTATGTCCCTCAACATCGCTTCGTTTGCTTCGTCTTGGGTGGTGTCCATAGTTTATACAAATATTTACAACATGGCAATTATTATTCAAACATGACAAATGGATATATTAGTGGCAAACGTAGAACTAGCTAGCTAATCATAGTAAGGAATCATATATCTTAATTAGTGGCCTCGACGCTGCTTCTCTTGGGTTTGGGGTGGCCTCGACAACGCTTCAAGGGTTTGGGGTGGCCTCGAGAGAGTTTGTCGGGTAGGGGCGCGGCGGGAGGGGGTAGGAGACCGACATCATTTTTTTCTAGGGTTTGGGTGTCCTCGAGAGTTTTGGTCCAGCGAGAGGGTCGGGGGGTGCTCCCGCGGTGTAATTTATTATCACAGTCGAGAGGGGGTATATATATCGACCGCCCCTCATGTCGAAGTTATCCGAGGGGTATATCGACCCCCCTCATGTTGAAGTTATCGGGAGAGGGAATAGAGAGGAGAAGAAGAAAGGAATAGAGGAGAAGATCGAAAAAAAGAAGAAGAAAAAAAGGAGAAGAAGAAAGGAATAGAGGAGAAGAAGAAGAAAAATAGAAATTTCTAGTTTTTTCTTCTTCTCCTCTATTCCTTTCTTCTTCTCCTCTTCTTTTTCTTCTTTTTTCCTCTTCTTATTTATTTCTCCTCTTCTTCCTCTCCTCTTCTTCTTTCTTCCCCTTCTTATTTTCTTCTTTCCTATCCTTCTTTTTCTTCTAAATTTTAGCATATTCTAAATTTTCTTCTAACTTTCTATATATGAACAAAAAACTTTATATATATATATATATATATATATATATATATATATATATATATATGAACAAAATTTCTATGAACAAAAAAAATTAAATTAACAACATAGACATATACATACACATATACATTATACATAGACATATACATACACATACACATATACATTATACATACACATATATAATATACATACACATATGAAAAAAAATTAAACTAAAAAAATTAAGGGCGCGCAGGGGCGGCGGCAGCGAAGGGCAGGGGCGTGCGACGGCGCGATGGCAGCGCGCGGCGGCGTCGGCGGCCAGTACAGGGGGAGGAGCAGGGGAACGGGGCGGCGCTCACCGCGAGGTGGCGTCGGCGACGAGGAAGGCTCGGCGGAGGCACGCGCGCTCGGGGGCGAGGGCAGGGGTGTGCGGGCTCGGGGACGACGTCGGCGACGGCGACGGCAAGGCACGGGCGACGGCGACGGGGCGGCAGACGGCGTCGGGGCATCCTGGCGGTGTCGATGTGATTGGCGTCGTCGGGCGGGCCGGGGGGCAACTGGCGATGAGTTCGTCAAATTTTCCTAAGTGCTACTTATATACCCAGGCCTTTGGTCCCGGTTCGTGATACCAACCGGGACCAATGCCCCTCTTTAGTCCCGGTTGGTGGCACCAACCGGGACTAAAGAGGGGCATTGGTCCCGGTTGGTATCACGAACCGGTACCAATGCACCCCTTTGGTCCCGGTTCGTCCCACCAATCGGGACCAATGGCCTTGTGCTGCCCCGCGCCCAAAAGTTTAGTCTCACCTTGCTAGTTGAGAGGGCTCGGGAGTGGTTTATAAGCGCCGCTGCGTCCACCCTCTCGAGCTCCTCTCAACTGCAGGCTTTCGGGCCTAATCTGTCACTGCAATGCCTGTGGGCCTACTGGGCCTGTTGCGGGCCTGAATCCTGGCCCATGGTCGGGTTTCTAGTCGTATTCAGGCCGTGGTGGCCCAGTTGGTGGCATTTTTTTGCTTTTTTTCCATTTCTACTTAGAACTAAATACTTATAGTTTTGTAGTGATTTCTTTTTTATTTTATGTCACTAGTTTATGAATAACTTTACAATAAAAATTGATTTTTGAGTCATTGTTTTTCCTGCTATTTAATATTACCGTGTTTTATCATTATACTCAATTTGGTAATTTTAGTTAGTCATAACAAATATTATAGGCATTTTTCTTTTGTTTTTTGCTTTATTTTTTTTATTCTTTTTGCTTTTAGGTCAGCAAAATTATAAACTTTCTGTTAGTGCCATTAGTTTTAGAAAAATTATAAACTCAAATTTGAATAGTTAAAATTTGAATTCTTTGAAATTTGTGTGAATCACAAGTTTGTGATTAACTTTATTAAAACAATGAACATAGATGCACCTATAGAGAAAATTTGACCTAAATTCATAGTTTTCAAATGAACTCTGAAAAAGTTGGCATAGCATGCTCGTCTGTTACAAATTTGGCATGGTATCATCATAATAGTTGTGGGAGAAAGTCTTCACTTTTTCTTCGCTTTTGTCATTTGCTTATTGCGCCGTAACCATGGATAATCTTCATCGTTTATCAGGATGCTTGGGTCAGCCTTGACATTGAAGGGAGGAATTTCATGAAACCTTTCATAATCTTCAGACATGTCTGTCTTGCCCTCCACTCCCAGGATATCCCTTTTTCCTGAAAGAACTATGTGGCGCTTTGGCTCATCGTATGATGTATTCATTTCCTTATCTTTTCTTTTTCTCGGTCTGGTAGACATGTCCTTCACATAGATAACATGTGCCACATCATTGGCTAGAACGAACGGTTCGTCAGTGTACCCAAGATTTTTCACATCCACTATTGTCATTCCGTACTGTGGGTCTACATGTACCCCGCCTCCTGACAGATTGACCCATTTGCACTTAAACAAAGGGACCTTAAAATCTTGTCCGTAGTCAAGTTCCCATATGTCCACTATGTAACCATAATATGTGTCGTTTCCCTTCTCGGTTGTTGCATCAAAGCGGACACAACTGTTTTGGTTGGTGCTCTTTTGATCTTGGTCAATCGTGTAAAATGTATTCCCATTTATCTCGTATCCTTTGTAAATCAATACAGTCAAAGATGGTCCCCTGGACAACAAGTACAACTCATCACAAACAGTGTTGTCACCTCTGAGACGTGCTTCCAACCAACTGCTGAAAGTCCTAATGTGTTCACATGTAATCCAGTCGTCGCACTGCTCGGGGTGTTTGGAGCGCAGACTGTTCTTGTGTTCATCGACATACGGGGTCACCAAGGTAGAGTTCTGTAGAACTGTGTAGTGTGCTTGAGACCAAGAATGCCCGTCCCTGCATATTATTGAGTCTGCTCCTAGCGTGCCTTTTCCAGTCAGTCTCCCCTCATACCGCGATTTAGGGAGACCTATCTTCTTAAGGCCAGGAATGAAGTCAACACAAAACTCGATGACATCCTCTGTTTGATGGCCCATGGAGATGCTTCCTTCTGGCCTAGCGCGGTTACGGACATATTTATTTAGGACTCCCATGAACCTCTCAAAGGAGAACATATTGTGTAGAAATACGGGCCCCAGAACGACAATCTCGTCGACTAGATGAACTAGGACATGCGTCATGATATTGAAGAAGGATGGTGGGAACACCAGCTCAAAACTGACAAGACATTGTGCCACATCACACCTTAGCCTTGGTATCATTTCTGGATCGATCACCTTCTGAGAGATTGCATTGAGAAATGCACATAGCTTCACAATGGCTAATCGGACGTTTTCCGGTAGAAGCCCCCTCAATGCAACCGGAAGCAGTTGCGTCATAATCATGTGGTAGTCATGAGACTTTAGGTTCTGAAACTTTTTCTCTGGGATATTTATTATTCCCTTTATATTCAACGAGAAGCCAATCGGGACCTTCATACTGAGCAGGTATTCAAAGTAGAATTCTTTCTCATCTTTCGTAAGAGCGTAGCTGGCAGGACCTTCATACTGCTTCTGAGGCATGCCGTCTTTTTCGTGCAAACGTTGCAGGTCCTCCCGTGCCTCAGGTGTATCTTTTGTTTTTCCATACACGCCCAAGAAGCCTAGCAGGTTCACGCAAAGGTTCTTCGTCACATGCATCACGTCGACTGAAGAGCGGACCTCTAGGTCTTTCTAGTAGGGTAGGTCCCAAAATATAGATTTCTTCTTCCACATGGGTGTGTGTCCCTCGGCGTCATTAGGAACAGCTACTGCTCCAGGACCCTTTCCAAAGATTACGTGTAAATCATTGACCATAGCAAGTACGTGATCACCGGTACGCATGGCGGGCTTCTTCCGGTGATCTGCCTCGCCTTTGAAATGCTTGCCTTTCTTTCGACATTGATGGTTGGTCGGAAGAAATCGACGATGGCCCAGGTACACATTCTTCCTGCATTTGTCCAGGTATATACTTTCTGTGTCATCTAAACAGTGTGTGCATGTGTGGTATCCTTTGTTTGTCTGTCCTGAAAGGTTACTAAGAGCGGGCCAATCGTTGATGGTCACGAACAGCAACGCCTTTAGGTTAAATTCCTCCTGTCCGTGCTCATCCCATGTACGTACACCGTTTCCATTCCACAGCTGTAAAAGTTCTTCAACTAATGGCCTTAGGTACACATCAATGTCGTTGCCGGGTTGCTTAGGGCCTTGGATGAGAATTGGCATCATAATGAACTTCCGCTTCATGCACATCCAAGGAGGAAGGTTATACATACATAGAGTGACCGGCCAGGTGCTATGATTGCTACTCTGCTCCCCGAAAGGATTAATGCCATCCACGCTTAAAGCAAACCATACGTTCCTTGGGTCCTTTGCAAACTCATCCCAGTACTTTCTCACGATTTTTCTCCACTGCGACCCGTCAGCGGGTGCTCTCAACTTCCCGTCTTTCTTACGGTCCTCACTGTGCCATCGCATCGACTTGGCATGCTTTCCGTTTCTGAACAGACGTTTCAACCGTGGTATTATAGGAGCATACCACATCACCTTTGCAGGAACCCTCTTCCTGCGGGGCTCGCCACGAACATCACCAGGGTCATCTCGTCTGATCTTATACCGCAATGCACCGCATACCGGGCATGTGTTCAGATCCTTGTATGCACCGTGATATAGGATGCAGTCATTAGGGCATGCATGTATCTTCTCCACCTCCAATCCTAGAGGGCATACGACCTTCTTTGCTGCGTATGTACTGTCGGGCAATTCGTTATCCTTTGGAAGCTTCTTCTTCAATATTTTCAGTAGCTACTCAAATCCTTTGTTAGGCACAGCATTCTCTGCCTTCCACTGCAGCAATTCCAGTACGGTACCGAGCTTTGTGTTGCCATCTTCGCAATTGGGGTACAACCCTTTTTTGTGATCCTCTAACATGCGATCGAACTTCAGCTTCTCCTTTTGACTTTCGCATTGTGTCCTTGCATCGACAATGACCCGGCGGAGATCATCATCATCTGGCATATCGTCTGGTTCCTCTTGATCTTCAGCACCTTCACCCATTGCAGCATCATTGGGCACATCGTCTGGTTCCTCTTGATCTTCACCAGCTCCCCCCGTTGCAGCATCATGGTATTCAGGGGGCACGTAGTTGTCATCGTACTCTTCTTCTTCGTCGTCTTCCATCATAACCCCTATTTCTCCATGCCTCGTCCAAACATTATAGTGTGGCATGAAACCCTTGTAAAGCAGGTGGGTGCGAAGGATTTTCCGGTCAGAGTAAGACTTCGTATTCCTAGAATCATGGCATGGACAACACATAAAACCATTCTGCTTGTTTGCCTCAGCCGCATCGAGAAACTCATGCACGCCCTTAATGTACTCGGAGGTGTGTCTGTCACCGTACATCCATTGCCGGTTCATCTGCCAGACCCATTGGTCCCGGTTCGTCCCACCAGCCGGGACCAAAAGGTCCAGACGAATCGGGACCAATGGCCCACTTGGCCCGCCCGGCCCCCTGGGCTCACGAACCGGGACCAATGCCCCCATTGGTCCCGGTTTTTATCTGAACCGGGACTAATGGGCTGCCCCGGCCTGAACCGTTGCCCCCTTTTCTACTAGTGACGATGGCCGCGCACGCCAGGCTGCTCCGCTTCATGTTTGGTCTCCACCGGTGAACTGCATGGAAGTCATAATTGAGTACGATTAGGTGAGGCAAATTAGTCTGCTGAAGTGAAATGCAAAGCAAGGGCTAGTAGTGCGTAATGAATCCGCAAAGCAAATTATGCGATTGTACTCAGTTTGATGTGCTGCTATTCACCATTGTTCTTTTAGGCTGTGCCAGGGAACTATGGCTGAATGAAAACTATGTTATGTCAAAACGCCTCCCTTGAAATAAGTGCTGCCTGTATCAATATACCACGTTGTTTTTCACTGCACCAAACAGTTGCACTTGCAAATATCCTTGACCAAATAGCGGCATGGGTTAAGTTCTATAAATATTCATTTACTAGGCATATCTATTGTTTTTCTTTCTTAAAAATCACGGTGCTCAGTTGGTAGATGACGATTAGTTGTTCAGAAGTCAAGTGCAAAATACTCTTCTTTTTTGGGGGGTGTAAATGTTGAATACTCAACATTAACAGGAAGTTCAATTCCAAGTGTGAAACTTGCGTGGTCGCAGAACTAAACCCATATTTTTTTTTTTGAAACGGAGGCATAAGATTTGCCTCAATAATTAAATAAGAAGAGAATAGAATTTAGAGTTTTACAACACCCATAAATACGGCATGGCAATTACTCGCCCATAAAGATATCTCCTAATTTCTTTGCGCCCGCGGTCACCCAAAGCTTGGCCTCGTCGAGAATGGCAGTGAGAAGAATGGTCGTTGGCGCACTCTTATTACGAAACACCCGTGCATTTCTTTCATTCCAAATGGTCCAGGAGACAAGCATGGTGAGAGAGGCCAAAGCTTGCCGGTTGGGGTTGCGATTGTCGGTTCTCTTGTCCCACCATTCGTAGACGGATTCTTCTGTGTGCCACTCGGATGTATCTATCTGCGCAAGACCAAGCCTCTCAATGAGAGATTTCCATATCCGAATTGTAAAGCGACACTTGAAGAAAATGTGGGCTACCGTTTCTTGCTCCCTATTGCAAAGTTTGCAGAGGCCACAATTTGGCCAACCTCGTCGCTGTAAACGAACGGCGGTCCAAATCCTATCTTGTATTGCCAACCACGCAAAGAATTTAACCTTTGGAGGTGCCCATGCCTTCCAAACCATACGGTCCAAGGGGGAAAGAGTCAAGCCTAGGAATTGAGCCTTGTACGCAGTGGCCGCCGTGTATATCCCGTCGTTCGCGTGCTTCCAGATGATGGTATCTTCGGTTTGCTCATGAAGGTGGACATCATTCAGGAGCATCCAAAGAGTGAAAAATTCCCTAATGGGGGTTGCGGTTACAACCGCGACTTGGTTGATCTTGAGTATCCAAGCGTTCCCCTTGAGGGCCTCACGGACCTTCCAACTCTTTCTTTTCGAGGCCTCGAAGATGAGCGGTGCAATATCCTTAGGTTTTCGATCAAGGAGCCACGGGGAGTCCCAAAAAGGCGTTTTGGCACCATCTCCCACCGTGATAGTCGCAGAAGCATAGAAAAACTCGAAGTCCTCGACGGTGCAGGGGTTTCCCAGGCCAACCCATAATTTGCGGGGCTCGATCCATTCATACCACAACCATCGAAGCCGCAAAGCACGTGCGAATTTGTCGGTGTTGAGCACCCTCAGGCCACCGTAATCTTTTGGTCTACAAACCACCTTCCAGTTGACCTTGCATTTGGCTCCCATTGTCTTGTCCGCACCGGACCAAAGGAAAGCCCTCTCGATTTTGTTAAGGCTATCGAGGCAGCCCTGAGGCACGACGCGGGGCGTGATGGAGAACACCGCTTGGGAGGAGATGACCGACCTAACAAGAGTCGTACGACCGATGGTAGTGATGTTTTGGCCCTCCCAGGAAACCAATTTTCCGGCCGCCTTATCCTCAAGGTATTGGAAATCCATTTTCTTAAGTTGCCAAACTGAAAGTGGGAGGCCTAGGTATTTGATCGGAAAAGTAGCCCGTGTTGTCGGCATGCTCTGAAGGATTTGCTCAAGGTCAAGGTGGTTGCAACGAATAGACACAACCGAGCTTTTTTGGAAGTTGGAGCAAAGGCCCGTCATGTCCCCAAAGCCTCTCAGGATAGAGGCGAGATTGTCGATGTCCCGTTTGATGGGAGCCACAAAGACCGCCGCATCGTCCGCATAGAGGGAGGTATGCACCATGGACCCACGACCACGGATCTTGTGGAGGAGCCCTTTCCTCGTCGCCAAGTCAAGGATCTTATGCAAGGGGTCAATCGCAAGGATGAAGAGGAGGGGGGAAATGGGGTCTCCCTGACGGAATCCGCGACCATGCTTGACCGGTGGGCCGGGCAACCCATTTAACATAATCCGCAGGAAATTTTGGGGGGAATCCCAACCGTTGGAGAAGCTCGAGGCAGTATCCCCACTTAACTGAGTCGAATGCCTTCTTTATATCAAGCTTGAAGAGGAGAGCGGGCGTTTTGCATTTGTGTAGACGTCGGGCAAAATTCCGAACATACATGAAGTTGTCGTGGATACTTCGCCTTTTGATGAATGCACTCTGGGCGTTGGAAACAAGGTCATCCATGTGGGGGGCAAGTCGAAGTGAGAGAATCTTGGCAATGATTTTAGCGATGGCGTGGATGAGACTAACGGGTCTATAATCAGAGATGTCTTCCGCGCCATCCTTTTTCGGCAGCAGAACCACATTAGCACAATTTAGCCACTGAAGGTTGGAGGTGTGCAATGAATCGAAGCATTGGATGACCCTCATGATCGAATGCTTGATGATTCCCCAACACTTCTTGAAGAACATCCCCGTAAATCCATCCGGACCCGGCGCCTTATCATTTGGCATCTCCTTTATAGCCTCCCAAACCTCCGCCTCGGTGAAGGCAGAGTCGAGGTCTTGCAAAGCATGGCTCTCGATGCCCAGCTCCTCCCAGTTTAAGTCGTTGTTGCTCGTGCTTGCCCGACCCATGACCTCGGAGAAGTGGTTGTGGATGATCTTCTCCTTTTCCTTGTGCTCGGTCACCCAACCCTGTGCATGCTTTAACTGGTGAATGTGGTTTTTTCGCCTACGGGCATTGATGCGGCGGTGGAAGAATTTGGTGTTGGCATCACCCTCCCTCAGATTTGTCAACCTAGCACACTGGTGTTTTCGAGCCCGCTCAAGGACCGCCAAGCTAACCACTCTTTGCTTGAGTCTAGCACGTAGGTCCCGTTCCGTCGGGGAAAGGGTCCTACTCTCCTGTGCAATATCCAAATGGAGGATCACAAGGTGAGCCGCATGAAGTTGGATCTTGGTCGTGGAGAAATTTTTCTTGCTCCACTCAGTAAGCCGTATCGCGGTTTTCTTTAGCCTGTGATGAAGTATTTGGAAAGGCTCTATATGGTTGACACGCTCATCCCACGCCTTCTGAACCACGTCGCCGAAACCGGGCAAAGATACCCAGAAATTTTCCAATTTGAAAGAACGTGGACGTCTAGGCCCGTTATCATCGGCGAGCAGAAGGGGGCAATGATCCGAGAGGGAAGATGATAAAGCATGTGACACGTGTGTGTTGAAAGCCATGTCCCACTCCGCATTGCAAAAAAAGGAGTCGAGCTTGCAAAGGGTGGGGTTTTCCCTCTCGTTGCTCCAAGTGAAGCGCCTGTTTTGGAGGTGAATCTCTTTGAGCTCGCAAGATTGCAGTGCAGCACGGAAACGATTGATCCTACTCCGGTTTACCCTTCTCTTGTTTTTATCTCTTGCGCGGTATATTTGATTAAAATCCCCAAGGGCCAACCAAGCATCACCCGGTAAAGGTTTGTGGGAGACAAGCTCGGCGAAGAAGGAATCTTTGCTGGCGTGATTAGTGGGTCCATAAAGAGATGTTAACTTGAAGCACACATTGGTTGACCGAATGTGAACCTTGGCGGAGAGGCAAAAGGCCGAAGTAGAAATGTCGGACATCTCAACAGCATTTTCGTCCCATAGCAAGAGGATGCCACCCCTCGTACCTGTAGCCGGGCGCTGCGCAAAACTTCTCAGCCGGTTACCACCAAGGAAGGCTGCCACATATTTATCAACGTTCTCAAGCTTTGTCTCTTGCAAACACACAATTTGGCAAGAGGAGTCAGCAATCGTAGAACTGACTGTAGCTCTCCTGGCCGGGCAGTTCAGCCCACGCATGTTCCAGCTTAGTGTATTTATTGGTTGTGATGTCATTGAGCACAAGGGTAAACATTTGGCCAGTCCAGAGTTGACGATGCCAAACAGCTAGTAGCAACAACACTGAACAGACCCAAAGTAAAACCTCCTACAGCCAGCAGGCTAACACACACAACAGGGAAGCAGATAGCTAACATGACAACTAAAATTGCACTAAGACGGCGAACTGGGCAAACAAGTCGCTTCCTACTGTATTCCCATGCTCTGTTCGGCCACACCTTCCTCTTGGATCATCTCCAGTGTTCCTTCGCCGCCGTGCTCGATCAGTGCATCCTCCACGCCATTGACATCAGCATCGTCAAGGTGGAAGAAACCTCTCATGGCAATGATCACTTCCGGGGCCAGCTGCTCTTTGAACTTGGTTGTGAAATCAGCAAGCGTGGCCTCTGTGACGTTCTCTCCGTCCCTGGTAATTCCCAGGGACCGGCTGACTAGCTTTTCCGCCGCCTTGGCTGCCAGAACCACCACACGGGGACCCCCACGCTTCACTTTCTGCAGAGAGAGGCCCCTCTTGTTGGAAATCCTCACTCCAGCAATAGTCTTCCGACGAGCCATAGGAGGCCTGGGAGGGGGGGAGTCGGGCATAGCAAGAATGCCCCCTGGCGCTGCACAAAGATAGGCTCCACGGCATCAACAGAGCTCCAACATGGCCTGGCTGGGCGCATGGCTCGCAAGGCGGGAAGCCGCGGCCTCAGTGCGTTTGGAGACCGGGCTTGGCGGCAGAACGGTTGTCGGAGAGAGCGGAGGGGACGCCGGGGGGTCCTTTCATCTTGCGAGCGGCGCCTGGAAGAGCGGGGCGATGTCGGACGCGTCGGGCTGCGCCCACGGACGAGCACCAGCTCGAGGGCGCGAGCAGGCGCAGCACTGGCCGAGCCCGAGCCCCTGAGAACCAGAGCAGCACCAGGTCCCTCCAAAGGTGTGGGCGAAGCAGCCTGGCTGTTGCCAGCGTGCCGACGACCACCGGAGCGGTCCCTTGAACGGTTCTGGACCTCCCCTCGGTGCCGGTCCCGAGCGTTTCGGGAGAGCGAGCGCCGGACCCTGGCACCCCAGCCCTCCCATGTGCGACCATCATAACGGCCACGTCTGCCATCACGGTCGCCCTCGTCTTCACGCCTGCCACCACGGCGTTTCGTACATCCCTGGTAGGCCCGCGCTCCCTTGGCGTGTACGTGTCGTCCACCTTCTTCCTGTACCAAGTGAACTCGTGGACGTCCGGTGGCGGCGGGTTGTCGTCGTCGTCCCCGGCCTTGGAGTGGTCCTCGTGGAGGTCGAGGTGGATGAGCACGCGGTGACGGAGACCTCGGCGTCCGCGGCGGCGGTGGCCACGGGCCGGGAGAGTGAGCCATTTGACCTTGGGATGGCACTGGGGTTGGACGTCCAAGCCCAAAGCGCCATGTCCCTTGTGTCCTCTTTGCGGAGCGATCGAGGCTCGATGTAGTCGAGGGAGCAACCTCGGCCGATGAGGAAGGTGGCAATGTAGTGGTTCCAGCCATGCAGCGGGATGCCTTCCAAGCAGAGACGGACATGATGGAGTTGGTCTTTGTTGTCTGCATGAGACTCGAGCCTCCACTCACGCACGAAGATGCGGTGGCCATTGCCACGAAGATCACCACGAGACACGGCGTGGGCGCAGTGGTGTTGATGCATGAAGCGCACCAAGAATTGCTCGGGGTAGTGCTTGACAACCTCGACATCGGCCGGTCTCGCGCCCAGGGCCGTCGCGAGCTCGGCAGCCACCTGGTGGCAGGGGATGTCCTGCCTGGCCCCCTCCAGCCAGGCCACAACACAGTTGGAGGCGAGGATGGCTGCCTCCGCCTGCATCTCAGGTGTCGCCGGAAGAACGACGAAGTCCTCCTCTGGCCTTAGCACTGCGTCGCCCATGCGCTGCATCACGGTAGCCGTTGCGTTGGACTGCAGCAGGGGGCGCTGAGCAGAGGTCTCCCAGCCCCGATGGTGGGGGCACACAGAGACTGTCGAGAGAGCTCAGCGGCTTCCAGTTGTTCTTGCAGCCGCGTGATTTGTGCCCATTTTGTAGACAACGGGAGCAGCGGATCGGGTCACAGCAACTCTCAGCCCTGTGCCCGCGGTGGAGGCACCGACAGCAGCGCCCCTGAAGCCAGCGAGGGATGGGCGCCGGCTTGAATGCTCGAGCGGCCAAAGCCGGGCGGCGCGGGCCATTACACGACGTGACGAGGTGCCAGCCGCCGGTCACCTCCGCCTCGCGCCCCGCGCCCGTCATTGAAGGCGCGCCAGAAGCAGAGAGGGAGGAGGAAGCCAGCTGCCCCGCTACTCCACAGTTAATGCCAGCGCCAGCCTGCACTTGAATGCACGGGGATGAGGCGGCGGCGGCGCCATGCCCCGACCCAGCCAGGGCCAGACCCGGAGCCGACGCGTCTGGCTGCGAGTCGGGCACGAACTCCACGGAGGCGGCGGCTCCAGATCCGCCATGCCCCGCCAGTGTTGAATCTGGATCGGGCGATGCGAAGTGTCGGGGGCTTCCTTGCAGCGTGGGACGGGCAGAGGCAGAGGCGCCACCGGAGCCGCCGACAGGGGGAGGCGGGAGACGCGAAGGTGAGGTCGGAGCAGGGCGCGGCCACCGCCGGCGGCGCGGGCGCAGGCGTAGCAGGGAGGAGCGAGGGCGCTCGCATCTCAGTTCCTAGCATCGCCCTTTACGTTAGGCAATTTTGGTGGAGTGGAAGTGGAGAGCTAACTAAACCCATATTAGTAGACAAAGAGAAAGGAGGGGAGAAGAACCGAGTGGCTTACCGGTCGACGAAGAAGCCGTCACCGGAGGAGGGGCAGGCACTAGTAGAAAAAGGGGATTTAGTCCCGGTTGGTAAGGCCCTTTAGTCCCGGTTTTTGAACCGGGACTAAAGGGTGCGGCCACGTGGAGCTCAACCTTTAGTCCCGGTTGGTGGGACTAAAGGAAATTTTATGATTTTCTTTTTGAAATTTTTTTTGAATTTTTTTTCAAATTTCTAAATTATTTTATTCTCTAATCCCTAATCACCAACCCCTCATCACTACTCAATTTATCCTCTAATCTCTAATCACCCCTCATCATTCCAAATCATCTAACTTCCCGAACGGTCACCCATCCTCCCACTCCCCCAGCCTGAGCACGCTTAACTTCCGGGTTCTATTCTCCCTCATTTCCAAGTCTGCACTTGTTGTTTTCCTGACAATAGTAAGATGTCAATCCTATTAACCCTCAGGGATTTTGCTTGAGCATGAAGTGACACATTTCACAGTTTGAGTTTGAAACTATTGTTTTAAAAAACAATAATTAGTTAGTAACACTAATATTTCTTAAATAATTAGTTTGATCATTGTTTGACCATTGTTTGACCACAGTTTGACCATAGTTTGACCAAATTTGACCAAATTCAAAATAACTAAAACAATTATTTAGTAACACTAATATTCTAGAATAATTAGTTTGACCATTGTTTGACCACAGTTTGAATTTTTTTGAATTTTTTTGCCTCTCCAGATCTTAAAAGCCATGTATCTTTTTTTCTGTTAGGTTTTTGAGGATTTTGAAAATCTTTAACGGGGTTCCCCCGATTAAATTTGGATGTAACTTTTCGAGTAGATGATTTTTCATATAAAAAGCTTTTTCATCCGAGTTAGTATGCAAAAGTTATGCCCATTTTTACAAATTTCAGAGAGATTTTGCAAATAAAGTCAAAATTCACATTTGCAGATTTTCCCAACAACTAGACCACATATCACATGGGAAACTTATTTTCTTTTATTTTTTTGACATTTCCATCATTTTTTTTTTATTTTTTTAAAACTGAAAAGGCGATCCAGGAGGGGAGGGGGTAGAGTTTGAAAATGAGACCTTTGGTACCGGTTCGTGGCACGAACCGGGACTAATGGGGTTGAGACCTTTAGTCCCGGTTCGTGCCACGAACCGGTACCAAAGGTCTAATCTTTAGTCCCGGTTTGAGGCACGAACCGGGACTAAAGGTCATCGCACCCTTTAGTCCCGGTTCGTGGCACGAACCGGGACTAAAGGATCCAGGTGAACCGGGACTAATGCCTTAGCCGCACGAATCGGGACTAATGTGAATATTGCCCCGTGACCATAGCCCTGTTTTCTACTAGTGAGGGCAGGAGGCGTCGAATAAGCTCCGGCACAGGCTGACGGAATAGCTAATGATTGTGCTACTGGATGGTGAGATGGACGAGCTCCCTGAGCTCCAGAGGGATGCCTCGGCTCTGAAGTAACCAAAGAACAGATTGATAAGCAAAACACCAACTTTTATATTTCAGCAGTCAGATTCATCAATCTACTACCAACAAAGAATAAACAAACAAAATCCAATGAACTAGTATCAGCCAGATGGTATGCTGGTGGCATACGTACATTGCTCTGAGCTCGGTGAAGTTAATGATCTCTGCTCCGAAATAGGTTGTTCTTATGCAGAGCTGTGGACATGTAGGTTCTTCTGGTGCAGAGCTCTGAAAGAAGAAACAGGGGATTTGAGGCCGATACGGGTTGTTTCATAGCTCAAAAAAATTAGAGTGGAACTATATAAACATGAGACGATATAAAAAAATAGGAACCAAGACTTGCAGGTAATGATCTGTTCAGCCGTCCTCCATATGTCAATCACATGAACTCCACCCACTCGTTAGGTACTACCTCCGTTTCAGTTTACAAGTCCTATGCGTATACCTAGGTTGCCAATTTTATCACCCTAATATAAACTATATAACACAAAAATTATATCGTTTGAAAATAAAACATCTGAAGTTTATATTGATATATTTTTTGTAATATATGACTTGTATTAGGTTAGTCAAATTAACGACTTAGGGGTACGCGCACGCCCTGTAAACCGAGAGGTAGTATTACCGGATAAATACATCATCGCGTGACTAGCTGACACAAATAGTCATATATAATATTGTGCATTTGTTCTTTGCTTGCAGATCAACTGCAGCGGCTGCCGCCTCTGCCCGTGGCGGCAGGGCCCATCTGGCGTGTCGCAGCACACTCGCAGCAGTAGCTGCCGCCTGCCCGTTCCGTTGCAGCTGGCGCGGTCGAAAAACATGTTATGCCCGAGCTGCCGCCTGCGCTCGTGGCGGCAGGGGCTGCCGCCGGCGACTGTGGCGGCAGGTGCCATGTGTCGCTTGCCGCGCCTGCCGCCACGATGCAGCTGGTCCTTTTTGTCAATTAATTTCGAAGATGGTCTTTTCTGGCAATTTGACTCGGCAGATGGTCTTTTTAGACAAAAAATCAACAATGGGCTAGTTAATTTTTCTACTAAGAATCCGACTAATATTTAAGTAATGGGCTAACTCCAGCCAAGGAGCAAAGCCAAGGTTAGCACTATCTAACACCACCTAATACCTATTACTTAGACTCAAAACATCCTAATGCCTAGTAGTCTACGCTCATATCTCTCAAATCTGATCTTGTGCATACCAAAAATATTACTCAGATTTAATTCTATTGGCCATAAGATATCTGATGCATAAGAGAAAAAGTCGCCAAACACGACAATATTTATTTATTTGTTGAACATGATAATTTGATTTCTTGAAGTAAAATGTGAGGCGGCTTGCTTCGAAAAGCATGATAATATACATCAAAAGAGAATTTGCAGATAAGATCTCTTCTGGTGAAATTATTACTATTTTATTTTATTGGCAATCATAGTGGCAAATTTAAGTTAACACAAACTTAATGATGTTTTTATAATAATGAAGCGGAATATTATGTAAATTATTTTTTCACACTTGTACTTTTTTTAAAAACTTGGCCTATATCAAGCATAATGTTCAACAGTCATGGGGTGCTAAGTTTGCTTCTTTGAGAATAATTACTTGAGAGGAACACGAGCAATCACAACCCTTGTCTGCACTTTAGCTGTCCGTTTGTACGTATTGTGAGACAGATTGGCGACAAGCGGAGGCAGGCCTTGGTGCAGAGGAAGTGCTAGGCAGAGCGAATCCATTTTCAGGAACGGCTTACATCCTCGACAACTCATCATCTCATCCCCTTTATGATGATCAGATAAGACTACTAACTGATTTGGAAATTGATAGATTTAGGGCTTAAATTTTGAGGTCAGCCGATGGGGAATCACTAGTAGGAAAAGGGCTAAAGATAGGATTGACACTAATGGCGCATCAGAGAAGTGGTGCACCACTACTATATACTAATGGCGCACTAGGTGGAGATACGCCATTAGTGTGGAAGACATTAATGGCGCACCACACAAAAAGTGCGCCACTAGTAACAATTTTTTTTTATTTTTTCAAACATACTAATGGCGCACCGGCGACAAAGTGCTCCAGTAATTTGTTTTTTTTTACTTTTTGGCAAAACTACTAATGGCGCACCGTTGCACAGTGCGCCATTACTAGTTTAAACTAGTAATGGCGCACTGTGCAACGGTGCACCATTAGTATAAAAATTATTATTTTTTTACTTTTTTTTGCAAAACTACTAATGGCGCACTGCCAGCAGGTGCGCCATTAGTATGTTGGGTTACTAATGGCGCATGGCTTGGTGGTGCGCCATTAGTAACCTGGGACCAGCTAGATATTTTTGGACAGCCACACCTACACACTCACTTTCCCCACTTCATTCCCCCCACCTCCTTCTCTAAGCTTGTCGGCTGCCTACTCCTCTGTCGTGGTTCTAAGTCTGACAGTGATGTGGGGGAGGGGGGGTAAGTATGGAGAGGCTAGATCTTAGCTATGCAGGAATTGTAAGAACACATGGTTTACGAGTTCAGGCCCTTCTCGGAGGAAGTAATAGCCCTACGTCTCGGTGCCCGGAGGCGGTCGATTGGATTATGCGTGTGAGGATAACAGGGATGCGAACCCTTGATACTGAGGAGGGGGTGGCTTATATAGAGTTCGCCAGGCCCCTCCAGCCCTCAGTAATGCTAGGTTTAAAGTACATTAAGGTTAGGCGTTACTAGTAACGTCCCTAATAAAGTGCTATAATGACCATAAGAGCTACTTAATGACAGACCGTTTGTGTGCGTAGTGACTGTAGAACTCCTTGCAGTCGAGTGCCTTGCTTAGTGGTCGAGTGGTAGCGTCATGGTCGAGTGTCTTGAATCCGTCGAGTGGGATACCTCCAAGTTGATTGAAAGGCGGCTTCTTCTAGGGATGTCCTTGGGTAGGGCACTTAGGACAGGTCCATGCCCCTACCCTAGGTACATAGCTTCATCATTAGCCCCCGAATGGATCGAGGTTTGAGTGGGAAGGAGTTGAGGACCCTTCCGACCGGTTTTCTGTGTTACATGAGTGCCTTGTTTTGGATCAATCGTCACGGATGATGTCGTCAACCTCTTTCAGTCGCCTTGATCCATTCTAGGCCTTCCGTCGAGTGAATTTACTTGCCTGTGAAGTTCCGAGCAATGGTGGGAAAGGGATCTTCTGTCGAACGAATTGTTCTGCAACCCGCGGATTTTGCCGGATTTGAATTTCGGGAAGCACGTGGGACGGGGGTGGCCGCAGTAATCAGATGTGATAAGGCGGAAGCTCCTCGATTTCCGCGCCACTTTTTTCGCCACGTACTGCGCGCGCGTCTGCTACGGGATTTGACGGGATAGCCTGGGCCTACCAGTTAGCCACTCGGAAGCGGCCTCTTATAAGACGCAGGCTCGGGGCTCCCAAACAGTGTGCTCTCTCTTTTCCTTCTCCCTTCGCAAAGTCTTCCGCCACCTCCGCTCTCACCATAGTGTCGTAGGCCCGTTCGAGCTTCCCCGGCGACGATGGTGAAGGACAAGACATCCACTCTGGAGCGCGTGAAGAAGGTGGCGGTGCAGGGGAAAGGGAAGAAGTCCGCTCAGGGCGGATCTTCCTCGAGGACTGCTCTGCCCAGGGGCTGGATCCAGGGCGACTGGATGCCGTCGGTGATTCGGCAGGAAGATCTGGATGATATGGTCGAGGGAGGTGTCATTCCTCATGAAGCTGCGCGTCTCCCGGGGGGAGAAGTCGAACCTCAACCTCTTGATGGTGAGTGCGTCCTCCTCGCCACCCATATCGATCGCGGGTTTTCTCTGCCTCCTCACCCTTTTTTCCGGAGCTTTCTGAACTTCTTCGGGGAGCAGCTCCATCATTTCACACCCAATTCCATCGTGTACCTTGCTGCTTTCGTTTCCTTGTGTGAGGGTTTCTTGGGTTGTCGCCCCCATTGGGGACTCTTTAAGCACATCTTCACTTGCCGCTCCCAATCGGTCAAGAAGGCCAAGTCGAGTGATGAAAGGACGCAGGCCATCCAGCTGTGTAGGGGCCTGGCGATCCAGACAAGGGGAAAAAGTTGCTTTCCATCCATCACTTTCCCTGAGTCGGTCCGTGGTTGGCAGTCGACTTGGTTTTACTGTAAAGACCAGGCGACCCCAGGACAGTCGACTGGGCTTCCCCCTTTCTCTCTGGACCGGGCTCAAAAACCTGCTTCTCTAAAAGTGGCGCCGGAAGAAAAGGCGCAAGTCAAGGTGCTGGTGGGTCGAGTGGTTCAGCTTGTCCGCGAGGGTGTGACCGGCATGGACTTGCTGGAGGTCTTCCTTCGGAGGCGCATCCAACCGCTTCAGGCTCGTGACCACCCGATGTGGCTGTACTCGGGTCTTGAAGACACCACTCGGATTCACCCAGAGGAGGTCACTGATGAGATTCTAGAAGGGTGGCTGTCGAGCATCACAGGGTACAAAGACAACCCCCGAGGAGCCAGGAGGGTTCCTCCACTCGACAACACATACGAAGTGGACCAGGTCTTACCTTATGTTCCTGACTGAGATCTTGTTTCCTTTATTGGTCTTCTTTGAATCGGTCGATTGACTTTTGTCTTGTCTGTTGTTCTCCAGGCAACTACTGAGATGTACTCGACACCAACGGAGCGCAGGAGCAGGCTGAGGAAGGGGAGGCGAGCGGAGGCGAAAGTGGAGATGAACACGGCGAGTGGGAATCCGATGGCGAAGGAGAGGGAGACGACGACATCGACTCCAGCGAAGAGGAGGAGGAGGAAGTTGCCCCCCCCCCCCCGCTCGGAGAGGCGATCCAAGCTTACACACGACCCTGCGCGGGAACGTGGTAAGGCGACTGCTCCTGTTGGGCAGTCGTCGAAACGCCCTCGGACCTCTTCTCCTACGCCAACTGAAAAGGCTCCCAAGCACCCACGTGCAACGCCGTCCAAGCCGCCCAAGGCCCTGCCCAAGATGAAGATGACTGTCCAACTGACTGACTTTTGAAATTTGTAGTGCTGCTACTTCTGAGATCTCCGCCAAGGACGATGATCAAGAGATGGAGGATGATGTTACTTCCAACCCTGGTACAATTACCTATGTTTTGCCTTGAGTCGACTATATATTTCTTGTAACTCTGGTCGATTGACTTTTCCTTGTAGCTCCTCCTCATGTTATCAACCTTCCGGATGATGAAGACGACGTGCCGCTGAGAGTGAGGAGGAACAGGAGGGCGTCGGCTGGCAAGACCTCCCAATCTGCTCCGGCGTCTGAGGCTGTAGCTCGGGACGGTGGCGATACCACTCGGACTTCTGTGACTTTCGCTGATCCTCTGACGAGCGTGCGGCCTTCAACGTCGACTGCAAATCCTCCTTCGCTTTTTTCCACATACCCTGTCCCTGAGGACCAAGTGGGTGCCGCAAAAGAGGCTATACGCCAGGCGGGACTCATGATGGAGTAAGTGAAAGTGGTTCGGGACGCCAGCCAAGCAGCATATGACGCGAGTTCAGCTCTTCAGAGCAACGTCCAGGTCAGTCGACTCAACACTTAGTCTGTTACGATATGCTGTTTGAAGAATCTCTTTTCCGAAGATCTTTATATCTGTACACCCGCTGGGTGTGTCTGCCAATGTTTGGACGAGTGGGGGCACGCTAAGTGCACCCACTGGGTGTAGTCCCCGAGACTACGGTGGACTGCTGGCAGTCGACTGTAGTCTTTATATTGTGTTGCTGTAGTTGTACTTCTTCACTCGGTCTGGTCCGGCCATGTTGAATGGAACTGTATCCGGTCGACTGCGGGCAGTCGACTTTTTTTTCGAACCAGTGGGGGCACGCTGAGTGCACCCACTAGGTGTAGTCCCCGAGACTGCTGTCGAATTTTTTGATTCGGCTGTAGTCTTAGAAACGCTATGATAGTCTCTTAGTTACTCAGAAGCAACT
Organism: Aegilops umbellulata; assembly: GCA_032464435.1. Lineage (NCBI taxonomy): Eukaryota > Viridiplantae > Streptophyta > Magnoliopsida > Poales > Poaceae > Aegilops > Aegilops umbellulata. The sequence continues at coordinate 508,898,698 of CP136059.1, forward strand.
TATCTTGAGCGTCTGTCGACTGGTTTTTCGCAGAAATCCTGTGAACTTGTGGCTCGCTTCACTGAGTTGGAGAACCAACAGATCCAGCTCAACCTTGACTTGAAACTTGCTCAAGAGAACTTGCAGAAGGCGTGAGAAGAAGCAAAAGGTATGGCTGGTGGGATCCTACATTCTTGACGAGTGACTTTTCTTTCTTGTCCATTCTTGATATTGATCTCACTCGACGTGCCGCAGATAAGCTGGAAGAAGCTCTGAAGAAGAAGGACCAAGATCTTGCCGAAGCGCAGAAGGAGGCTTTGAACAAAACGAAGCTTGCTGAAGAAAAGCTGACTTCAGTCTATACTCTTGAACAGGAGAACTCCAGACTGAAAGTTGCTCTCGACGCAGCTAATAAGGAGGTCAGCCGACTGAAGAATGACAAGATTGCTCTGAATGACAAGGCAGGCGAACTGGCGGGGAAGAAGAACGATCTTGAGGTTTATCTCGGGGGACTCGCCAAGAAGTTGTTCATCATGCTTGAGGGTAACAATCTTCACCTGACTTACTTGCAGTAACCAAACTCGTGTAGAGCCACTGTCTTATTCTTGAATTGTATTTGCAGAATTCTGCCAGAACTTTGAAGAGGAGACCAGTCGAGTGGAGCCAAGCTTGGACCCCGCCAATTCACTCATGAAGGACGAGGCTGCTGTGAATGTGCTCCGCCTGGAGTCTCGTATTGCCAGCGTGGTTGATTATCTTGCCCGACTGAAGGTTGCAGTGTCGCGGATTGACACGTCTCTCTGGCCCAGGGCGACGCTTTCGAATGATCTCGAGTCCCTGATGACTCGACTGAATGACGTTCCTGGTCGAGTGACGGAATGGAAGAAATCCTCTGCACGGTGTGGTGCTGATGTTGCTCTGTCCCTGGTTCACGTTCATTGCAAAGTGGTGCGGGAGGAGAAGCTGGCTGCCATTCAAGTTGCCAATACCAGGAAGCTCAGCTTTCAAGACTTCATGGAGACTTTCATTACTGCCGCCACCCGTATTGCATACGGGATTGATTTGGACGAGTTCGTCGCCCCTTCCAGTCCTCCGCCTGAGGAATGAAAAACTTTAATGCTTCACTTTGAATTTGCCTCGGAATGCCGAGTGGATTTTGTAACCGTTTAAACTCTGTCGAGCCGAGGGCTCAAGTACTTTGATTTGAGGTCTGGGACCTTTGGATCTTATCTGAACTTGATTTATCGTTGAATATCTTCATGAATTATCAGTCGAGTGGAACTTGACCTTCACTCGAAATAACCTCGTATTTGTAGTGCAGCTCCGAAGGAGGAGGTAACAGTCGATTCGCATCTTGCCGTCCTTGCGGATCGGTATGTGCTTCGTACTTAGGCGAGCACTGGGCTGCAGCTAAGCCCCCGAGTGAGAGGTTTTCTCTCCACTCAGTAGGATTTTTAAACACTTAGGCGGGCACTGGGCTGCAGCTAAGCCTCCGAGTGGGAGGTTTGCTCTCCACTCGGTAGGATTTTTCAAACTTAGGCGAGCACTGGGCTGCAGCTAAGCCCCCGAGTGGGAGGTTTGCTCTCCACTCGGTGGGATTTTTCAAACTAAGGCGAGCACTGGGCTGCAGCTAAGCCCCCGAGTGGGAGGTTTTCTCTCAACTCGGTAGGATTTTTCAAACTTAGGCGGGCACTGGGCTGCAGCTAAGCCCCTGAGTGGGAGGTTTGCTCTCCACTCGGTAGGATTTTTCAAACTTGGCGAGCACTGGGCTGCAGCTAAGCCCCCAAGTGGGAGGTTTTCTCTCCACTCGGTGGGATTTTTCAAACTTAGGCGAGCACTGGGCTGCAGCTAAGCCCCCGAGTGGGAGGTTTGCTCTCCACTCGGTAGGATTTTTCAAACTTAGGCGAGCACTGGGCTGCAGCTAAGCCCCCGAGTGGGAGGTTTGCTCTCCACTCGGTAGGATTTTTCAAACTTAAGCGAGCACTGGGCTGCAGCTAAGCCTCCGAGTGGGAGGTTCGCTCTCCACTCGGTAGGATTTTTCAAACTTAGGCGAGCACTGGGCTGCAGCTAAGCCCCCGAGTGGGAGGTTTGCTCTCCACTTGGTAGGATTTTTCAAACTTAGGCGAGCACTTGGATTGCAGCTAAGCCCCCGAGTGGGAGTCTGGCTCACCACTCGGTAGGATTTTTAAACTTAGGCGAGCACTGGGCTGCAGCTAAGCCCCCGAGTGGGAGTCTGGCTCACCACTCGGTAGGATTTTTAAACTTAGGCGAGCAGTGGGCTGCAGCTAAGCCCCCGAGTGGGAGGTTTGCTCTCCACTCGGTAGGATTTTTCAAACTTAGGCGAGCACTTGGACTGCAGCTAAGCCCCCGAGTGGGAGTCTGGCTCACCACTCGGTAGGATTTTTATACACTTAGGCGAGTACTTGGACTGCAGCTAAGCCCCCGAGTGGGAGTCTGGCTCACCACTCGGTAGGATTTTTAAACACTTAGGCAAGCACTGGGCTGCAGCTAAGCCCCTGAGTGGGAGGTTTGCTCTCCACTCGGTAGGATTTTTCAAACTTAGGCGAGCACTGGGCTGTAGCTAAGCCTCCTAGTGGGAGGTTCGCTCTCCACTCGGTAGGGTTTTTCAAACTTAGGCGAGCACTTGGACTGTAGCTAAGCCCCCGAGTGGGAGTCTGGCTCACCACTCGGTAGGATTTTTATACACTTAGGCGAGTACTTGGGCTGCAGCTAAGCCCTCGAGTGGGAGTCTGGCTCGCCACTCGGTAGGATTTTTAAACAGTTAGGCAAGCACTGGGCTGCAGCTAAGCCCCCGAGTGGGAGTCTGGCTCACCACTCGGTAGGATTTTTAAACACTTAGGCAAGCATTGGGTTGCAGCTAAGCCCCCGAGTGGGAGTCTGACTCACCACTCGGTAAGATTTTTTTGCAAACTTAGGTGAAACGGATTCGCAGCCAAGTCACCCACTGGGGGATTTCGTGCGTAAACAAAAGTGACAGCAATTACAGGAGAAACTTGAACACGCTTGTCTTTGATAAAAATAAACTACAGAAGTTTTTCTTATTACATCTCGTCCGAGTGAGAATTCAAGTGTAAAATGGGCGGAGTAGTTCCGCATTCCAAGCTCGTGGCTCGTCGATCTGGCGATCAACATTGTAGAGGTGATATGCTCCATTGTGGAGGACTCTGGTGACGATGAAGGGACCTTCCCAAGTAGGAGCAAGTTTGTGTGGTTTCTGTTGGTCCACTCGGAGGACCAAATCTCCTTCTTGGAAGGCTCGACTCTTCACATTTCTGGCATGGAATCAACGCAAGTCTTGCTGATAAAGGGTCGATCTGATCATAGCCATTTCCCTCTCCTCCTCTAGGAGGTCGACTGCGTCTTGCCGGGCTTGCTCTGCTTCATCTTCGGTATAAAGCTTGACTCGGGGCGCGTTGTGAAGTAGATCACTTGGCAGAACTGCTTCGGCTCCGTAAACCAGAAAGAACGGAGTTCTTCCAGTCGACCGGTTCGGGGTGGTCCTCAATCCCCATAGAACTGACGGAAGCTCGTCGACCCAAGCGCCTGCTGCGTGCTTGAGATCACGCATCAGTCGAGGCTTTAGTCCTTTGAGAATCAGACCATTTGCCCTTTCAGCTTGTCCATTCGACTGGGGATGTGCGACCGACGCGTAGTTGACTCGTGTGCCTTGAGAGGCGCAAAAAGCTCTGAACCTATCTGAATTGAAGTTTGACCCATTGTCAGTGATGATGCTATGCGGGACTCCATATCTGAATGTTAGCTTCCTCATGAAACTGATAGCAGTGCTAGCATCCAGATTCTTGATAGGCTTAGCTTCAATCCATTTGGTAAACTTGTCGACTGCCACGAGCACATGTGTGAAACCGCTCCTGCCTGTTCTCAGTGGACCAACCATATCCAGGCCCCATACAGTGAAGGGCCAAACGAGTGGAATGGTCTTCAAGGCTGATGCTGGCTTGTGCGACATGTTGGAGTAGAACTGGCAGCCTTCACATTTGTCGACTATCTCTTTCGCCATTTCATTTGCTCTAGGCCAGTAAAAACCCGCTCGGTATGTTTTAGCCACAATGGTCCGAGAGGACTCATGGTGACCACAGGTCCCCGAGTGGATATCATCAAGGATTATCTGACCCTCCTCTGGCGTTATACACTTCTGACCGATTCCAGTCGTGCTTTCTCTATATAATTGTCCCTTTATGACTGTGAAGGCTTTGGATCGACGGACGATCTGTCGAGCCTCTTCTTCGTCTTCTGGGAGTTCTTTCCTCAAGATGTATGCGATGTACGGTATCGTCCAGTCGGGAGTGATTGCCAAGACTTCCATGATTAGGTCGACCACAGCAGGGACTTCGACTTCAGTCGGATCTGTGGCGCTTTTCGGCTGCGGGGCTTCTTCTGTAAAAGGATCCTCCTGGACTGACGGCGAGTGAATGTGCTCCAAAAACACATTGCTGGGAATGGTTTCCCTCTTGGAGCCTATCTTTGCCAGATCATCAGCTGCTTGATTTTTCAGTCGGGGGATGTGATGAAGCTCTAACCCCTCGAATTTCTTTTCTAACTTTCTCACTGCGTTGCAGTAACCAGTCATAGCTGGACTTCTGACGTCCCACTCCTTCATCACCTGATTAACCACCAAATCTGAGTCGCCATAAACCATGAGGCGACGGACGCCGAGTGAAATGGTCATGCGCAACCCATACAAAAGTGCTTCATATTCTGCTTCATTGTTGGAGGAATCGAAGTGAATCTGGAGAATGTATCTGAGCTTATCTCCTCGGAGGGAGACCAGTACTACCCCAGCACCGGAACCATTCAGCATCTTAGAGCCATCGAAGAACATGGTCCAGTGCTCCGAGTGAACTTGAGTCGGAAGTTGATGTTCAATCCACTCGGTGCCGAAATCTGCTATTGCTTGGGACTTGATAGCCTTCTTTGCTTCAAATTTGATATCTAAGGGAAGGAGTTCAATCGCCCACTTTGCCACTCGACCAGTTGCATCTCTGTTGTGCAGAATCTCTGACAGTGGGGCGTCGCTGACGACTGTAATGGAGTGGTCAGAGAAGTAATGCGCAACCTTCTTCGTGGTCATATAAATCCCATATACAAGCTTCTGGTAATGAGGATATCTTTTCTTTGAAGGAGTCAAAACTTCAGACACATAATATACTGGGCGCTGAACTCTGAAGGCCTTTCCTTCTTCTTCCCGCCCGACCGTGAGTACTGTACTGATAACTTGTCCCGTGGCTGCAATGTAAAGCAGCAGAGGCTCTTTACTGATTGGAGCAGCAAGCACCGGCTGGGTGGATAGCAGAGCTTTGAGGTCTGCAAACGCTGCATCAGCTTCTGGAGTCCACTCGAACTTGTCAGACTTCTTCATCAGTCGGTAAAGAGGCAACGCCTTTTCACCGAGATGAGAAATGAATCGACTTAGAGCGGCCAAGCAACCTGTAAGCTTCTGGACATCGTGCACATGCACAGGACGCTTCATCCGGAGTATGGTGCCAACTTTTTCGGGATTGGCGTCGATTCCTCGTTCGGAAACGAGAAAACCGAGTAACTTTCCAACTGGAACTCCGAATGTGCACTTTGATGGATTGAGCTTGATATCATACCTCCTGAGATTGGCAAAGGTTTCAGCAAGGTCAGTCAGTAGGTCGGAACCTTTCCGTGACTTGACCACAATATCATCCATGTACGCTTCCACGTTCCGACTGATCTGAGTGAGTACACACTTTTGAATCATCCTCATGAACGTGGCCCCAGCATTCTTGAGGCTGAAGGGCATGGTGACATAACAAAAACACCCGAACGGAGTGATGAAAGCCGTTTTGACCTCGTCGGGTCCATACAGACGGATCTGATGGTACCCTGAATAGGCGTCCAGAAAAGACAAACGCTCACACCCCGCGGTCGAGTCGACTATTTGGTCGATGCGGGGGAGAGGGAAATGATCTTTCGGGCAAGCCCGATTGATATGTTTAAAGTCAATGCACATGCGAAGTGACTTGTCCTTCTTAGGGACCATGACAACATTGGCGAGCCACTCGGAGTGGTAAATGTCTCTGATGAATTCTGCTGCTAAGAGTCGAGCTACCTCTTCGCCGATAGCTTTCCTCTTCTGGACGGCGGACCGTCGAAGATGTTCCTTCACCGGCTTAACTTTCGGGTCGACTCGTAGACGGTGCTCAGCCAGTCCCCTGGGAACTCCAGGCATGTCAGAAGGCTTCCATGCGAAGATGTCCCAGTTCTCACGGAGGAACTGGATGAGCGCTTCTTCCTATTTGGAATCGAGCGTCGTTGAGATGTGAGTCGGAGCTGCATTGGGATCGGTCGGGTGGATGTGAACTAGCTTCGTTTCATCGGACGACTGAAATGCTGACTCGGAAGCAGGCTTCTTGGCTCATAGCAATTCACTCGGATCTGCAGTCTTCTGGTACTCTTGCAACTCGACCACCGCCATCTGGGCGTCGGCAATTTTTGAGCCCTTCTGAAAACACTCTTCTGCTTTCTTCCGATTGCCCGTAACAGTGATCACACCTCTGGGGCCAGGCATCTTCAATTTGAGATACACATAACACGGTCGAGCCATGAAGCATGCATAAGCTGGCCTGCCCAAAATAGCATGATACGCACTTTGGAAGTCCACAACCTCGAATGTCAACTTTTCCTTGCGGTAATTCTTTGAATCATCGAAAACCACGTCAAGAGCAATCTGGCCGAGTGACTCGGCTTTCTTTCCGGGAATGAGTCCATGGAAGCTCATGTTACTGGTACTGAGCCTGGACATCGGAATGCCCATCCCTTTCAACGTGTTTGATATTGCGAGAATAATCTAGCTGATGAAAAATGATTGGCTTTAGTGACCAGTGGCCAGACTCCTGAGGGATAGGCTTGAATGTGCGGACCTTTATGGGTGCCTCATGCCTTGTTATGTGAAGTGAGTTCACTGTTTTGACTTCTTGCGGGAAGTTCTTTTGCTTCCTGGTGTTCTGCTTTTGGGGTTCGTCCTCTTCCTCACTTGGTGTGTCGAGCCCCTTGTGTTCGGCGTTAAGCCTTCCGGATTGTTTGAAAACCCAACAGTCTCTGTGGGTATGATTAGCAGGCTTTCCAGGAGTACTGTGTATCTGACATATCATGTCCATGATTCTCTTTAGACTGGACGGATCTTCCCTAATATCCTGAGGGGGTGATTTTGTCTGATTTTGTCGTGAGCCTTTGAATCCGGCATTGACTGTCGTGCTCTTCGGACTTTTTCTTTTGATTCGGTGAAGGTGCTTGTTTCGCCGTGGTTTCCCGTTTCCATCCCTGATTTCTGATGTACTTGGGTCGCTGGGGCTGCATCGTGCCAACCAGCTGTCCTCTCCTGCGCAAAAGCGGGTCATGAGGCTTGTGAGTGCGGCCATTGTTCTTGACTTTTCCTGGCCGAGGTGTCTGGCGAGCCATTCGTCTCGGACATTGTGCCTGAAAGCCGCTAGGGCTTCGGCGTCCGGGCAATCCATTATTTGATTCTTCTTAGTGAGGAATCTGTTCCAGAACTGCCGAGCTGCTTCTCCGGATTGCTGAGTTATGTGACTGAGGTCGTCTGCGTCCGAGGGACGGACGTAGGTCCCTTGAAAATTTGCTCGGAAAGCGTCCTCGAGCTCTTCCCAACTTCCAATTGTGTTTCCGGGAAGGCTTTTAAGCCAGTGCCGGGCTGGCCCTTTAAGCTTAAGGGGTAAATATTTTATGGCGTGGAGATCATCTCCTCTAGCCATATGTATGTGGAGGATATAATCCTCGATCCAGACTCCCGGGTCTGTTGTTCCATCGTACGCCTCTATGTTAACGGGTTTAAATCCCTCTGGGAATTCATATTCCAGGACCTCATCGGTGAAACATAGAGGGTGTGCGGCACCCCTATATTTGGGTGTGCCGGATTCTGATGGTGGATTTTTTGCATTGCTTGCGAGAGCTTGCTTTCTTGGCCCGTAAATGGACCTGGCTGGGCCATGATGCGAGTCTTTGATTGTGTCGCATGCCGCATTGAGTGCGGCGCCGTTTGCCGTATTGTAGTGGCCGAGAGGTCGTTTATTCGACCGTGTAGCCTTTTTGTTTTTCGAGTTTGGGGGCTCTAGGGCCTCCTGGTCGAATTTGGGTAGTAGCTTTCTCTTCGGATAGCTTTTGGTGCGGCGGCTGCCGCCGTATTTGTCTGCGGTCTTGATTACTTTGCTCCATCTTGTTTTGAGTGCATCTTCCACCGTCTTTAGCTTTTGCTTCTGCTTCTTCAGGCTTCGTGCTGTGGCAACGAGCCTTTCTTGGAGATTCTTCAGCACCATGATTTTATCCGGCGTGGTATCGTCCGGAGTTCTGTTATGACCGGGGGAGGACTGTTCGTCCTCTCTGCCCGTGTTACCCTGTTCGGACGGCTATTCTGGGATGCGTTCGTCATCTGCCGGCTCGTCCTGCTCTATGGCTGGGTCTTGATCGAGGCGGGGCTTCGCTCGGCGTTTACGTCGCCGCTTTGAGTGCTTTTCGGAGGGTTTACCCTTCTTTTCGCCCCCTTCTTCCTCATTGTGAGTTTTTTCAGGTGTATCCACCATGAATACGTCATTAAGTGGGGTGGAGGTCCAGTGCCCTATGGGCGCTGGTTCCCGTTCGTCTCCGTCTTCGTCGTCCATACCGTCGAAGTCTTCGGAGCTGAAGTCGAGCATGTCGGTTAAATCGTCGACAGTGGCTATTAAGTGGGTGGTGGGTGGGCTTTGAATTTCTTCATCGTCCGAATCCCAACCTCGCAGGCCACAGTTCGGCCTGGGCTCTCCTGAAAAAGAGGGAGACTTGAGAGATTTCAGAATATCACCGAAAGGTGAATACTGAAAGATGTCCGCGGAGGTGAACTCCATTACCGGCGCCCAATCTGATTCGATTGGCAGGGGCGCGGGAGGTTCGGAGTTCGGAGAAGAGTCCGGCACCTTGGAGTCATGTGCATTGCGGAGTGCGGGGCTTGCGTTTGGCTCAATGGCTTTTAAGATCGCAGCCCCCGAGGTGACGTCCAACCGTTCATCCTCAAAGAACGCAGCGGGCTCCGGATTAGAGGATCGGGGCCGGAGCGTATGCGGCCTCTAGGACACTGTTCGGAGGTAGAGCTATATCATGCCCTCGAGATAGTGCGGCGCGCTTGGCTGTGGCTTGAATCCGTCGAAGATCAGGTCTCCGAGGGTATCTGCCGTGTAGTTTAAGCTTCCCCACCTGGCTTGATGGCCAGGGGCGTGGCTTTCGATCTGCTCCAGATGGCCAAGCGAGTTGGCCCGCAGAGCAAAGCCGCCGAAGATGAAGATCTGTCCGGGGAGAAAAGTCTCACCTTGGACCTCATCGTTGTTGATGATCAAAGGAGCCATCAGGCCTAAAGGCGACGACACAGAGGAACTCTCAATGAAAGCACCAATGTCGGTGTCAAAACCGGCGGATCTCGGGTAGGGGGTCCCGATCTGTGCGTCAAGGTCGGATGGTAATACGAGACAAGGGACACTTTATTTTACCCAGGTTCGGGCCCTCTTGATGGAGGTAAAACCCTACTCCTGCTAGATTAATATTGATGATATGGGTAGTACAAGAGTAGATCTACCACGAGATCAAGGAGGCTAAACCCTAGAAGCTAGCCTATGGGTATGATGATGGTTATGATGTGTTCGTCCTACGAACTACAACCCTCCGGTTTATATAGGCACCAGATAGGGTTAGGGTTACACAGAGTCGGTTACATTGGTAGGAGATCTTGAATATCCGCACGCCTAGCTTGCCTTCCACTCCAAGGAAAGAACCTTCCGGACACGGGACGAAGTCTTCAATCTTGTATCTTCATAGTCCTAGAGTCCGGCTAAAGATATAGTTCGGCTATCCGAACACCCCCTAATCCAGGACTCCCTCATGAACCCAAGCCCGAGACTAAGTGCTTCAGAAATAAGGGGAACGGTCACTGAAGCAGAACTACCCTAGATACTTGGTAGATGAGAAGGCAAGCAAGGTCAAGAGAAGTGTATTGGATATACATTACATTAATGTGTACTTTACTAGTACTCCTAGTAGCACTAGGGTATTAGATACCGGTTCGGTTGCTAAGTGTTAGTAACTCAAAATAAAAGGCTACGGAATAAATGGAGACTAGCTAAAGGTGAGATGACGATATGTGTTGGAGGTGTTTCCAAGATTTAATCAAATATCATACGCTCCCTCTACCATCGAGATTGGTATTAAAACCTGAATAATTGTTATTTGGTGTTTGCGTTGGGCATAGACATGATTGGATTATGTTTATCGCAATGCGGTTATTCATTTAAGGAGAATAATGGTTACTCTATTTATTTGAATAATACCATCCCGATCGTAGTGATACACATGTTCATGCCAAAAGATATAAGATAGTAATGATAGTACCACATACTTGTGGCACTGCAGTTTGAGTCAAATTGGTGTAAAACGCATGAAGAAGCTCCATGTTGATGGATCTTTGGACTCACTCGTTTTTTTTAAAAAGGATTGAGACATGCGAACCATGTTTATTGGTAGATATGCATGAAGAAACTCCATACAGATGGATCGTTTGGACTCACTTGATTTTGAATCACTTGAGACATGCAAATCATACCACATGGGCAAGATGACTGAAAGGCCTCGTTTTCAGTAAGATGGAACAAGAAAGAAACTTGTTGGAAGTAATACATCTTGATGTGTGCAGTCCAATGAGTGCTGAGGCATGTAGTGGATATCGTTATGTTCTTACTTCATAGATGATTTGAGTAGATGCTAGTATACTTGCTTGATGAATCATGAGTCTGAATTATTGAAAGGTTCAAGTAATTTCAGAGTGAAGTTGAAGATCGTCGTGACAAGAGGATAAAATGTCTATGATATGATCATAGATATTTATATCTGAGTTGCGAGTTTGGCACACAATTAAGACATTGTGGAAATTGTTTCACGACTAATACCGTCGGGAACACCATAGTGTGATGGTGTGTCCGAACATCATAACTGCACCCTATTGGATATGGTGCATACCATGATGTCTCTTATCAAATTACCACTATCCTTTATGGGTTAGGCATTAGAGACAACCGCACTCACTTTAAATAGGGCACCACGTAATTCCGATGAGATGACACCGTGTGAACTATGGTTTAGAGAAACCTAAGCTGTCATTTCTTAAAAGTTAGGGGTTGCGACGCTTATGTGAAAAAGTTTCAGGTTGATAAGCTCGAACCCAAAGAGGATAAATGCATCTTCATAGGACACCCAAAACAGTTGGGTATACCTCCTGTCTCAGATCCGAAAGCAATAGGGATTGTTTCTAGAATCGGGTCCTTTCTCGAGGAAAATTTTCTCTCGAAAGAATTGAGTGGGAGGATGGTGGAGACTTGATGAGGTTATTGAACCGTCACTTCAACTAGTGTATAGCAGGGCACAAAGAGTTGTTCCTGTGGCACCTACACCAATTGAAGTGGAAGCTTATGATAGTGATCATGAGACTTCGGATCAAGTCACTCCCAAACCTCGTAGGACGACAAGGATCTGTACTACTTCAGAGTGGTGTGTAATCCTATCTTGGAAGTCATGTTGCTAGACAACAATGAACCTACGTCCTATGGAGAAGCGATGGTGGGCCCGGATTCCGACGAATGGCTCGAGGCCATAAAATCCGAGAGGGGATCCATGTATGAAAACAAAGTGTAGACTTTGAAAAGAACTACTTGATGGTCGTAAGGCTGTTGGGTACAAATGGATTTCAAAAGGAAGACGGACAATGATGGTAAGTATCACCATTAAGAAAGCTCGACTTGTCATTAAGATGTTTTCTGACAAGTTCAAGGAGTTGACTACGATGAGACTTTCTCACACGTAGCGATGCTAAAAGTCTGTTGAAATTATGTTAGCAGTTACTGCATTATTTATGAAATCTTGCAGATAGGATGTCAAAACATTGTTTCCTCGACGACTTTTTTTGAGGAAAGGTTGTATGAGATACAACCAGAAGGTTTTTGTCAATCCTGAAAAATGCAAACAAGTATGCAAAGCTCCAGCAATCCTTCTAAGGACTGGAGTAAGCATCTCGGAGTTGGAATGTACGCTTTGATGAGATGATCAAAGATTTTGGGTTTATACAAAGTTTATGAGAAACTTGTATTTCCAAAGAAGTGAGTGGGAGCACTATATAGTTTCTGATGAGTATATGTTGTTGACATATTGTTGATCAGAAATGATGTAGAATTTCTGGAAAGCATATAGGGTTATTAGAAAAATGTTTTTCAAAGGAAAACCTGGATTAAGCTACTTGAACATTGAGCATCAAGATCTATAAGGATAGATCAAAACGGTTAATGGTACTTTCGAATGAGCACATACCTTGACATGATCTTGAAGGTGTTCAAGATGGATCAGTCAAAGAAGGAGTTCTTGCCTGAGTTGTAAGGTATGAAGTTAACACTTAAAGCTCGACCATGGCAGAAGAAAGAGGAAGGATGAAGGTCGTCCCCTATGCTTTTGTCATAGGCTCTATACAGTATGCCATGCTGAGTACCGCACCTTATGTGTGCCTTGCTACATGTCTGGCAAGAGGGTACAAAGGTGATCTAGGAGTAGGTCACCAGATAGCGGTCAAAAATTATCCTTAGAGGAATAAGGATATGTTTCTCGGTTATGGAGGTGATAAAGAGTTCGACGTAAAAAGTTACATCGATGCAAGCTTAACACCTATCCGGATAGCACTTAGTAGAGTAAACCGGATTCGTATAGTAGAACAGTTGTTTGAAATATAGCGTAGTAGCGACATCTATGAGATGACATAGAGATTTGCAAAGTACATACGGATCTGAAAGTTGCAGACCCGTTGACTAAAACCTCTCTCACAGGCATAACATGATCAAACCCAGAACTCATTGAGTGTTAATCACATAGTGATGTGAACTAGATTATTGACTCTAGTAAACTCTTTGGATGTTGGTCACATGGCGATGTGACCTCTGAGTGTTAATCACATGGAGATGTGAACTAGAATATTGACTCTAGTGCAAGTGGGAGACTGTTGGAAATATGCCCTAGAGGCAATAATAAATAGGTTATTATTATATTTCCTTGTTCATGATAATCGTTTATTATCCATGCTAGAATTGTATTGATAGGAAACTCAGATACATGTGTGGATACATAGACAACACCATGTCCCTAGTAAGCCTCTAGTTGACTAGCTCGTTGATCAATAGATGGTTACGGTTTCCTGATCATGTTGGATGTCATTGATAATGGGATTACATCATTAGAAGAATGATGTGATGGACAAGACCCAATCCTAAGCATAGCACAAGATCGTGTAGTTCGTATGCTAAAGCTTTTCTAATGTCAAGTATCAGTTCCTTAGACCATAAGATTGTGCAACTCCCGGATACCATAGGAATTCTTTGGGTGTGCCAAACGTCACAACGTAACTGGGTGGCTATAAAGGTGCACTACGGGTATCTCCGAAAGTGTCTGTTGAGTTGGCACGAATCGAGACTGGGGTTTGTCACTCCGTGTGACGGAGAGGTATCTCTGGGCCCACTCGGTAGGACATCATCATAATGTGCACAATGTGATCAAGGAGTTTATCACGGGATGATGTGTTACGGAACGAGTAAAGAGACTTGCCGGCAACGAGATTGAACAAGGTATCGGGATACCGACGATTGAATCTCGGGCAAGTACAATACCGCTAGACAAAGGGAATTGTATACGGGATTGATCGAATCCTCGACATCGTGGTTCATCCGATGAGATCATCGTGGAACATGTGGGAACCAACATGGGTATCCAGATCCCGCTGTTGGTTATTGACTGGAGAACGTCTCGGTCATGTCTGCATGGTTCCCGAACCCGTAGGGTCTACACACTTAAGGTTTGATAACGCTAGGGTTATAAAGGAAGTTTGTATGTGGATACTGAATGTTGTTCGGAGTACCGGATGAGATCCCGGACGTCACGAGGAGTTCCGGAATGGTCCGGAGGTAAAGATTTATATATGGGAAGTCATCATACGGTCACCGGAATAATTTGGGGGGATGCCGGTATTGTACCGGGACCACCAAAGGGGTTCCGGGGGTCCACCGGGAGGGTCCACCTGCCCCGGAGGGCCCTATGGGCTGTATGTGAGAGGGACCAGCCCCTTAGTGGGCTGGGCGCCTTCCCCCCTAGGGCCCATGCGCATAGGGTTTGGGGGAACCCTAAAAGGGGGCGCTCCCCCTTGCCTTGGGGGGCAAGGCAACCACCCCTGGCCGCCGCCCCTCCTCAGATGGGATCTGAGGGGACCGGCCCCCCTCTCCCTTGCCCCTATATATATGTGGGGGTGGGAGGGCAGCCGCACCAATGTTCTGGCGCAGCCCTCCCCCTCTCTCAAGTCCTTCTCCTCTCCCGTGGTGCTTGGCGAAGCCCTACAGGATTGCCACGCTCCTCCACCACCACCACGCCGTCGTGCTGCTGCTGGACGGAGTCTTCCTCAACCTCTCCCTCTTTGCTTGCTGGATCAAGGCATGGGAGACGTCATCGGGTTGTACGTGTGTTGAACGCGGAGGTGTCGTCCGTTCGGCACTAGGATCTCCGGTGATTTGGATCACGACGAGTATGACTCCTTCAACACCGTTCTCTTGAACATTTCCGCTTAGTGATCTACAAGGGTATGTAGATGCACTCTCCTTCCCCTCGTTGCTGGTTTCTCCATAGATAGATCTTGGTGATACGTAGGAAAATTTTGAATTTATGCTACGTTCCCCAACACTCACAAGTCACAACATGTACTTTATTTGCACTACAAATCCTTCCTTTTTATCTTGTAACGTTTTCTAGGACGTTTGGAAGCTAATTTGGATGACTATAATTTTCTAGCAACATGGTGTCAAAGCAATATTCAAATCCAAGCTCTACATCTGGCTCACACCCGGAAACCGATAGTAGAAGGGTGGATGGGACCCCGAGACCTATGGGATTTGGTCCTATGCATGGCCTCATTCTAAGACTTATGTTGTCTAAGTCTCAACTTTATTTTGTTCGATGAAACTAAACATTAATATGTTATATAATAGTTTACTTAAAAATTAAGTTTGCATGACTACTATGTTTATATTTTGACTTCATATTCACTGGCGGAGCTATGTTGAGGCCGAGGGGGCGTATGCCCCCCCCCCCTCTCACCCTCCTTGGACCAAACTCAGATGTTTGGAGCTATTTTGTACTTAGGCTCAAGTTTGCCCAGGCTTCACAAAATTTCTAGCTTCGCCGCTGTCCTGAGGTCGGGGAAGGAGCAGGAAATGCCCCTCCCAGCCGCAGTGCTTGGGAGCGCGAGAGGGCGGCGTCGAGCCGCATGGCCGCGTCGTCGCCCGAGAAAGGACGCAGCGGCGCTATTGGGGAGCTCGAGCACATCCGTCCCGGCGCACCTCAATCGGAGCCCTGGAGGACGGCGCGGATCCGAAAGAAGCGCGGCGGCCGTGGCGGATCTGGCCACCGCATGACCTACTGCTCGATTGGGGCGTAGAGAAGGCGAGGGAGGGGTGGGTGCGGGCGGCGGAGCTCGGGAGCGAGGTCGCCGGTGGGTGGGGGTGGCGGCGGGTGGGCAAGGGAGAGGAAGAATGGAAATGAGTGGGACGGAGCTGCGAAAGTGCTGAATTGAGCTCGAGCACATTTGCCCCGATATCCAATGCGTTCGTTCGCCCCGAGATGGCCAACCACTAGCGTACAAGCCCACGTATTTTTATTTCTCTTCTGTTGGTATTGGGCGCCTCTGGCCCACATCATAGCACTATTCATTCCGACGCCGTTTCCCTCAGTTAGCCCGGCCCAGAGATACGTTCATGATGTGAGCCGTCCTCCGCGAGATTCTGTTCCAACGGCTTTTGTTCAGACGTCATGATTAATTGCAGCGCATGCGATCAGTCAAGGTCTGATTCAGATCTTACCACCTGCAGTCAGTAAAAAAAACGTTTGAATCGTTGCCGCGAACTAACGCTTGTTATCCGATGACACGAAAGCAAGACAACTCAAAACCTGCAAGTACCAGAATCACCGGTAAGTGAACTCAGATCGGAGCCTCCGCCTACATCCTGATTCAGAGAAGATTCAGACGCTACCGCTTCCATGTGTAAACGCCCTTATCTGTGCTCACTCGAGATGATATTGCCTACGCACTCACCTTAGACCGAACATCATGACCGCTGAATTTGGCCACACCTCTAGTGATTGCAGAGGAGGCACCGGACAATACTGATGGAACCATCAAGCAATATCTCAAATGGAACTATAGCTGTGTGAATGTCTGAACCTTTCACGTCTCCCCCGGCTGATGAACGTGGAACTGTACTTGACGATTGCCCAGGCAGTTCAAAATTTGAATCTATGCAAATGACCAAACCACATATAAACAGACTACGGACAACACATGTACTGAAGCAAGCACTCATGCAGCAAACAATAATTTTCCTAAGTACAACAAGCAATCTGTCATAGGTGTAGCCATTTTTGAACTCAACTCTCAACTTCTTCCATAGGTGGTAACTCAAGAATTTTGAGCTCATTTTCAAATATGCATCAAGCAAGTTCTGTTTCAGACGACAGAACCACACTCTTTACCAGTACCTCAATGATACACATAGTAAAACTCCATCTAAAGCTCACATAGGATAATTATAATACCAGCTAGCAGTACAGCACAGGTAAAAGCAATCACACATAAGAAGGTTTACTGAACAAGTCAGTGCATAACCAATGCACATATCACACAGGAAAACAGTTGTCCAACTCTTATCCTCTTACCAGCGATCTCAATCAGACTTCTAGGTGTCTTAATTCGGGAGCTTCAGTGCAGTTGTTTCGATGGTGACACTCGACACCACAGTTCTTGCACCGGTTCCACACCATTTGTCGGAAGCAGGACACAAGAAAATAAGGCCAAATTGCTCAAACGTAGTCGCATGTATCAGCGGCCGACTGCACTGACAAGGTTAGCACGGTTAGCCAACCATAAGTGTTGGGGAACGTACTAATTTAAAAAAAATTCCTACGCACACGTAAGATCATGGTGATGCATAGCAACGAGAGGGGAGAGTGTTGTCTACGTACCCTTGTAGACCGAAAGCGGAAGCGTTCGCACAACGCGGTTGATGCAGTCGTACGTCTCCACGATCCGACCGATCAAGTACCGAACGCACGACACCTCCGAGTTCAGCACACATTCAGCCCGATGACGTCCCTCGAACTCCGATCCAGCCGAGTGTTGAGGGAGAGTTTCGTCAGCACGACGACGTGGTGACGATGTTCATGTTCTATCGACGCAGAGCTTCGCCTAAGCACCGCTACAGTATTATCAAGGTAAACTATGGTGAAGGAGGGCACCGCACACGGCTAAAAGATCAAATGATCAATTGTTGTGTCTCTAGGGTGCCCCTGCCCCCGTATATAAAGGAGCAAGGGGGGTGCGGCCGACCATGGGAGGAGGCGCGCCGGAGGAGTCCTACTCTCCTAGTTGGATTAGGACTTGGGGGGAGGAGGAGAGAGAGGGAAGGAAAGCCCCCCCCCCTCCTTGTCCAATTCGGACTTGCGGGGAGGGGCGGGCGGCTGCCCCTTGGCCCACCTCTTCTCTTCCTCCACTTGGGCCCATAAGGCCCAATAGCCTCCGGGGGGTTCCGGTAACCCCTCCGGTTCTCCGATAAAATCACTATTTCACTCGGAACACTTCCGACATTCAAACATAGGCTTCCAATATATCAATCTTCATGTCTCGACCATTTCGAGACTCCTCGTCATGTCCATGATCACATCCGGGACTCCGAACAACATTGGGTA
Source organism: Aegilops umbellulata (assembly GCA_032464435.1). Lineage (NCBI taxonomy): Eukaryota > Viridiplantae > Streptophyta > Magnoliopsida > Poales > Poaceae > Aegilops > Aegilops umbellulata. The sequence continues at coordinate 508,916,530 of CP136059.1, forward strand.
CATCAAAACATATAAACTCATAATATAACTATCATCGTAACGTTAAGCATGCGGACCCTACGGGTTCGAGAACTATGTAGACATGACCGAGACACGTCTCCGGTCAATAACCAATAGCGGAACCTGGATGCTCATATTGGCTCCTACATATTCTACAAAGATCTTTATCGGTCAGACCGCATAACAACATACGTTGTTCCCTTTGTCATCGGTATGTTACTTTCCCGAGATTCGATCGTCGATATCTCAATACCTAGTTCAATCTCATTACCGGCAAGTCTCTTTACTCGTTCCGCAATACATCATCCCGCAACTAACTCATTAGTTGCAATGCTTGCAAGGCTTAAGTGATGTGCATTACCAAGAGGGCCCAGAGATACCTATCCGACAATCGGAGTGACAAATCCTAATCTCGAAATACGCCAACCCAACAAGTACCTTCGGAAACACCTGTAGAGCACCTTTATAATCACCCAGTTACGTTGTGACGTTTGGTAGCACACAAAGTGTTCCTTCGGTAAACGGGAGTTGCATAATCTCATAGTCATAGGAACATGTATAAGTCATGAAGAAAGCAATAGCAACATATTAAACGATCGTGTGCTAAGCTAACGGAATGGGTCATGTCAATCACATCATTCTCCTAATGATGTGATCCCGTTAATCAAATGACAACCCATGTCTATGGTTAGGAAACATAACCATCTTCGATTAACGAGCTAGTCAAGTAGAGGCATACTAGTGACACTCTGTTTGTCTATGTATTCACACATGTATTATGTTTCCGGTTAATACAATTATAGCATGAATAATAAACATTTATCATGATATAAGGAAATAAATAATAACTTTATTATTGCCTCTAGGGCATATTTCCTTCAGTCTCCCACTTGCACTAGAGTCAATAATCTAGTTCACATCACCATGTGATTTAACACCAATGGTTCACATCACCATGTGATTAACACCCATAGTTCACATCATCATGTGACCAACACCCAAAGGGTTTACTAGAGTGTGATCATGTTTTGCTTGTGAGAGAAGTTTAGTCAACGGGTCTGCCACATTCAGATTCGTATGTATTTTGCAAATTTCTAGGTCAACAATGCTCTGTACGGAGCTACTCTAGCTAATTGCTCCCACTTTCAATATGTATCCAGATTGAGACTTAGAGTCATCTGGATCAGTGTCAAAACTTGCATTGACGTAACCCTTTATGACGAACCTTTTTGTCACCTCCATAATCGAGAAACATATCCTTATTCCACTAAGCATGATTTTAACCGCTGTCCAGTGATCTACTCCTAGATCACTAATATACTCCCTTGCCAAAATCAGTGTAGAGTATACAATAGATCTGATACACAGCATGACATACTTTATAGAACCTATGGCTGAGGCATAGAGAATGACTTTCATTCTCTTTCTATCTTCTGCCGTGGTCGGGTTTTGAGTCTTACTCAATTTCACACCTTGTAACACAGGCAAGAACTCTTTCTTTGACTGTTTCATTTTGAACTACTTCAAAATCTTGTCAAGGCATGTACTCATTGAAAAAACTTATCAAGCGTCTTGGTCTATCTCTATAGATCTTGATGCTCAATATGTTAGTAGCTTCACCGAGGTCTTTCTTTGAAAAAACTCCTTTCAAACACTCCTTTATACTTTGCAGAATAATTCTACATTATTTCCGATCAACAATATGTCATTCACATATACTTATCAGAAATGCTGTAGTGCTCCCACTCACTTTCTTGTAAATACAGGCTTCACCGCAAGTCTCTATAAAATTATATGCTTTGATCAACTCATCAAAGCGTATATTCCAACTCCGAGATGCTTGCACCAGTCCATAGATGGATCGCTGGAGCTTGCACATTTTGTTAGCACCTTTAGGATCGACGAAACCTTCTGGTTGCATCATATACAACTCTTCTTTAAGAAATCTATGAAGGAATGTAGTTTTTGACATCCATTTGCCAGATTTCATAAAATGTGGCAATTTGCTAACATGATTCGGACAGACTTAAGCATTGCTACGAGTGAGAAAATCACATCGTAGTCAACACCAAGAACTTTGTCAAAACCTTTTCACAAGTCTAGCTTTGTAGATAGTAACACTACTATCAGCGTTCGTCTTCCTCTTGTAGATCCATTTATTCTCAATGGCTTGCCGATCATTGGGCAAGTCAATCAAAGTCAATACTTTGTTCTCATACATGGATCCCATCTCAGATTTCATGGCCTTAAGCCATTTCGTGGAATCTGGGCTCATCATCGCTTCCTCATAGTTCGTAGGTTTGTCATGGTCAAGTAACATGACCTCCAAAACAGGATTACCGTACCACTCTGGTGCGGATCTCACTCTGGTTGACCTACGAGGTCCGGTAGTAACTTGATCTGAAGTTATATGATCATCATCATTAGCTTCCTCACTAATTGGTGTAGGAGTCATAGGAACAGATTTCTGTGATGAACTACTTTCCAATAAAGGAGCAGGTACAGTTACCTCATCAAGTTCTACTTCCTCCCACTCACTTCTTTCGAGAGAAACTCCTTCTCCAGAAAGGATCCATTCTCAGAAATAAAGATCTTGCCTTCGGATTTGTGATAGAAGGTGTACCCAACATTTTGGGTATTCTATGAAGAAGCACTTCTCCGATTTGGGTTCGAGCTTATCAGGTTGAAACTTTTTCACATAAGCATTGTAGTCCCAAATTTTAAGAAACGACAGCTTAGGTTTCTCGCCAAACCACGATTCATACGGTGTCATCTCCACGGGTTTAGATGGTGCCCTGTTTAACGTGAATGTAGCTGTCTCTGATGCATAACCCCAAAACGATAGTGGTAGATCGGTAAGAGACATCATAGATCGCACCATATCTAATAAAGTACGGTTACGACATTCGGACACACCATTACATTGTGGTGTTCCAGGTGGCGTGAGTAGTGAAACTATTTCACATTGTTTTAACTGAAGGCCAAACTCGTAACTCCAATATTCGTCTCCGCAATCAAATCGTAGAAACTTCATTTTCTTGTCACGATGATTTTCCACTTCACTCTGAAATTCTTTGAACTTTTCAAATATTTCAGATTTATGTTTCATCAAGTAGATATACCCATATCTACTCAAATCATCTGTGAAGGTCAGAAAATAATGATACCCGCCGCGAGCCTCAATATTCATCGGACCATATACATCAGTATGTATGATTTCCAACAAATCTGTTGCTCGCTCCATTGTTTCGGAGAACAGAGTTTTAGTCATCTTGCCCATAGGGCATGGTTCGCAAGCATCAAGTGATTCACAATCAAGTGATTCCAAAATTCCATCAGCATGGAGTTTCTTCATGCGCTTTACACCAATATGACCTAAACCGCAGTGCCACAAATAAGGTGCACTATCATTATTAACTTTGCATCTTTTGGCTTCAATATTATGAATATGTGTATCACTACGATCGAGATCCAACAAACCATTTTATTTGGTGTATGACCATAGAAGGTTTTATTCATGTAAACAGAACAACAATTATTCTCTAATTTAAATGAATAACCGTTATGCAACAAACATGATCAAATTATATTCATGCTCAACGCAAACACCAAATAACACTTATTTAGTTCCAACACTAATCCCGAAAGTATAGGGAGTGTGTGATGATGATCATATCAATCTTGGAACTACTTCCAACACACATCGTTACCTCGCCTTTTACTAGTTTCTATTTATTCTGCAACTCCCATTTCGAGTTACTACTCTTAGCAACTGAACCAGTATCAAGTACCGAGGGGTTGCTATAAACAGTAGTAAAGTACACATCAATAACATGTATATCCAATATACCTTTGTTCACTTTGCCATCCTTCTTATCCGCCAAATACTTGGGGCAGTTCTGCTTCCAGTGACCAGTCCTTTTGCAGTAGTAGCACTTAGTCTCAGGCTTAGGAACAGACTTGGGCTTCTTCACTTGAGCAGCAACTTGCATGCTGTTCTTCTTGAAGTTCCCCTTCTTCCCTTTACCCTTTTCTTGAAACTAGTGGTCTTGTTAACCATCAACACTTGATATTTTTCTTGATTTCTACCTTCGTCGATTTCAGCATCACAAAGAGCTTGGGAATCGTTTCTGTTATCCCTTGCATATTATAGTTCATCACGAAGTTCTACTAACTTGGTGATGGTGACAAGAGAATTCTGTCAATCACTATCTTATCTGGAAGATTAACTCCCACTTGATTCAAGCGATTGTAGTACCCAGACAATCTGAGCACATGCTCACTGCTTGAGCTATTCTCCTCCATCTTTTAGCTATAGAACTTGTTGGAGAGTTCATATCTCTCAACTCGGGTATTTGCTTAAAATATTAACTTCAACTCCTGGAACATCTCATATGGTCCATGACGTTCAAAACGTCTTTGAAGTCCCGATTCTAAGCCGTAAAGCATGGTGCGCTAAACTATCAAGTAGTCATCATATTGAGCTAGCCAAACGTTCATAATGTCTGCATCTGCTCCTGCAATAGGTCTGTCACCTAGCGGTGCATCAAGGACATAATTCTTCTGTGCAGCAATGAGGATAAACCTCATATCACGGACCCAGTCCGCATCATTGCTACTATCATCTTTCAACTTAGTTTTCTCTAGGAACATATATAAAACATAGGGAAGCAACAATGTGAGCTATTGATCTACAACATTATTTGCAAAATACTATCAGGACAAAGTTCATGATAAATTAAAGTTCAATTAATCATATTACTTAACAACTCCTACTTAGAAAGACATCCCTCTAATCTTCTAAGTGATCACGTGATCCAAATCAACTAAACCATAACCGATCATCACGTGAAATGGAGTAGCTTTCAATGGTGAACATCACTATGTTGATCATATCTACTATATGATTCACGCTCGACCTTTCGGTCTCAGTGTTCTGAGGCCATATCTGCATATGCTAGGCTCGTCAAATTAACCTGAGTATTCTGCGTGTGCAAAACTGGTTTGCACCCGTTGTAGATGGACGTAGAGCTTATCACACCTGATCATCATGTGGTGTCTGGGTATGACGAACTTTGGCAACGGTGCATACTCAGGGAGAACACTTTTATCTTGAAATTTAGTGAGGGGTCATCTTATAATGCTACCGTCAATCAAAGTAAGATAAGATGCATAAAAGATAAATATCACATGCAATCAATATAAGTGATATGATATGGCCATCATCATCTTGTGCTTGTGATCTCCATCTCCGAAGCACCGTCATGATCACCATCATCACTGGCGCGACACCTTGATATCCATCGTAGCATCGTTGTCGTCTCGCCAATCTTATGCTTCTACGACTATCGCTACCGCTTAGTGATAAAGTAAAGCATTACAGGGCGATTGCATTGCATACAATAAAGCGACAACCATATGGCTCCTGCCAGTTGCCGATAACTAGGTTACAAAACATGATCATCTCATACAATAAAATTTAGCATCATGTCTTGACCATATCACATCACAACATGCCCTGCAAAAAACAAGTTAGACGTCCTCTACTTTGTTGTTGCAAGTTTTACGTGGCTGCTACGGGCTTAGCAAGAACCGTTCTTACCTACGCATCAAAACCACAACGATAGTTTGTAAAGTAGGTGCTATTTTAACCTTCGCAAGGACCGGGTGTAGCCACACTCGGTTCAACTAAAGTTGGAGAAACTGACACCCGCCAGCCACCTATGTGCAAAGCACATCGGTAGAACCAGTCTCGCGTAAGCGTACGCGTAATGTCGGTCCGGGCCGCTTCATCCAACAATACCGCCGAACCAATGTATGACCTGCTGGTAAGAAGTATGACTTATATCGCCCACAACTCACTTGTGTTCTACTTGTGCATATAACATCAACGCATAAAACCTGGCTCGGATGCCACTGTTGGGGAACGTAGTAATTTGAAAAAAATTCCTACGCACACGCAAGATCATGGTGATTCATAGCAACAAGAGGGGAGAGTGTTGTCTATGTACCCTCGTAGACGAAAAGCGGAAGCATTAGCACAACGCGGTTGATGTAGTCGTACGTCTTCACGATCCGACCGATCAAGTACCGAACGCACGACACCTCTGAGTTCAGCACACGTTCAGCCCGATGACGTCCCTCGAACTCCGATCCAGCCGAGTGTTGAGGGAGAATTTCGTCAGCACGACGGCGTGGTGACGGTGTTGATGTTCTACTGACGCAGGGCTTCGCCTAAGCACCGCTACAGTATTATCGAGGTGAACTATGGTGGAGTAGGGCACCGCACACGGCTAAAAGATCAAATGATCAATTGTTGTGTCTCTAGGGTGCCCTCCTGCCCCCGTATATAAAGGATCAAGGGGGCTGCGGCCAGCCATGGGAGGAGGCGCGCCGGAGGAGTCCTACTCCCACCGGGAGTAGGACTCCCCTCCTTTTTCCTAGTTGGATTAGGACTTGGGGGGAGGAGGAGAGAGACGGAAGGAAAGGGGGGCCGCCGCCCCCCTCCTTTTCCAATTCGGACTTGGGGGGAGGGCGCGCGGCTGTCCCTTGGCCCGCCTCTCCTCTTCCTCCACTTGGGCCCATAAGGCCCAATAGCCTCCGGGGGGTTCCGGTAACCCCTCCGGTACTCCGATAAAATCACTATTTCACTCGGAACACTTCCGATATCCAAACATAGGCATCCAATATATCAATCTTCATGTCTTGACCATTTCGAGACTCCTCGTCATGTCCGTGATCACATCCGGGACTCCGAACAACATTCGGTACATCAAAACATATAAACTCATAATATAACTGTCATCGTAACGTTAAGCGTGCGGACCCTACGGGTTCGAGAACTATGTAGACATGACCAAGACACGTCTCCGGTCAATAACCAATAGCGGAACCTGGATGTTCATATTGGCTCCTACATATTCTACGAAGATGTTTATCGGTCAGACCCCATAACAACATACGTTGTTCCCTTTGTCATCGGTATGTTACTTACCCGAGATTCGATCGTCGGTATCTCAGTACCTAGTTCAATCTCGTTACCGGCAAGTCTCTTTACTTGTTCCGTAATACATCATCCCGCAACTAACTCATTAGTTGCAATGCTTGCAAGGCTTAAGTGATGTGCATTACCAAGAGGGCCCAGAGATACCTCTCCGACAATCGGAGTGACAAATCCTAATCTCGAAATACGCCAACCCAACAAGTACCTTCGGAAACACCTGTAGAGCACCTTTATAATCACCCAGTTATGTTGTGATGTTTGGTAGCACACAAAGTGCTCCTCCGGTAAACGGGAGTTGCATAATCTCATAGTCATAGGAACATGTATAAGTCATGAAGAAAGCAATAGCAACATATTAAACGATCGTATGCTAAGCTAACAAAATGGGTCATGTCAATGACATCATTCTCCTAATGATGTGATCCCTTTAATCAAATGACAACCCATGTCTATGGTTAGGAAACATAACCATCTTCGATTAACGAGCTAGTCAAGTAGAGGCATACTAGTGACACTCTGTTTGTCTATGTATTCACACATGTATTATGTTTCCGGTTAATACAATTATAGTATGAATAATAAACATTTATCATGATATAAGGAAACAAATAATAACTTTATTATTGCCTCTAGGGCATATTTCCTTCAATAAGAACATTCAGCAGTAGCCACAGGTCAACAGAGCTTGGCTATCCATATGGAACATTATCAAGCTTGTGCCAACGTCAAAACTATGACATTTTCACCAGGATTCACCGCATAACCATGGAAAGCCTTCTCCAAGGCACTTTTGCAGTTGGGACATGGTGTTCGCCCCAGTGCGGCAGCTCCCACTCTATAGCAGTAGCCACAGGTCAACAGAGCTTGGCTATCCATATGGAACATTATCAAGCTTGTGCCAACGTCAAAACTATGGCATTTTCACCAGGATTCACCGCATAACCATGGAAAGCCTTCTCCAAGGCACTTCTGCAGTTGGGACATGGTGTTCGCCCCAGTGCGGCAGCTCCCACTCTAACCCCTGCACCCAGCACACACAACCTGCTGTCACTACACTGTCCCACAACTTGATGTACACAAAAGAAAATCAGATGTTGTTATCCCTTAGACCTCTTCCCAGTCAATTTATCCTTGTTTATCTCCACAAGTTTACTGCTGAACACCACAGCCTTGCATATTCGCAATTTGCGACCAATACAACAAATTTAGTACCTATCAGTTCTATTTCTCACTCCGCATTTTGGACTTTCAGTTTCAGAAACATAATATGCCCCCCCAGTCACACAAAGTACTCATCTGACAGTCAGCACCATAGTTGCCGAAAAACTCATTTCATTTTTTTTGTTTCCAGTTTTGCAATTGTCCGGGTGAAATTTGTCTATATTGCAATAAAAAACATAAGTTGAAAATTTCTGTTTTTCCAGGTTCCTACTTTTCAGCAGAGAAACTTTCAGCCCTGATGATATTCTATCTACTACATTTCTCTTCTAAATGCTCAGGTTGCATTTTTTCTATTTTGCAAAACAAAACAAACTACACCCTCATATTGGATGTAATAAGATCTTATATTATTAGACCGAGGGAGTAGTTTGTATTTTTCAGTTTTCTAGTATTCTACTGTCACCCCCGGCTGCTATTTCTACCATCGCTATTTTCCCTGCTAACTTGAATCAATGCCATACATACTTCACTCCCTTGATCACAAGAAGCCCTCCTAATTGCTAGGTTGGATATCTTCATTCCCCACCTATGCGACCACCCTAAAGCTGTTGGATCCAGCTCCCCTACCAACTGTGCTGAAGCGAGAGGCGAATCCTCCCTCTACTCCGCTACCGCTATTTCCTCCACCCAAATCAGCCCGTTGAAGCTCTCCGCCGGGGTCTAATTCTGCCCCATCCTAGCTGGCGGCGCAGCCAAAGGATAATGTAGGGGCTCCATAGGATGTCACTGTCATTAATATCCTCGATCAACGTAGCTCTGCAAGGAAGCGGTTCAAACTTCAGATTGGCATCATGATCATGGAATCTACAAGGAACCAAAAAAGGAGGTGGGGTGGGTGGTGGGAGTGGGGCTGTTTGTACCTTATCGGCTGCATCAGAAACTAGTTACATAAAAGACCCTAAACCCTAAACTAGGATAATCGCATATTTCCTCTAATAGTTATATGAAAGACCATATCAAAGTCCATGAGCAACTCCAATGGTAGATACCCAAATCAAGCTCTTATTGACCCTATCTGCGTTCAATTCTGCAATATTCAGATGTTCACCTGGCGCACTCCTAACATAAAATTTAGCTGAACTATTTACCACATGAAATTAACCACTAGTTTATATGATGAAGATATAACATAGTAAATTACTAAATTTTCTTTTAGCTCACCATCAATGTATGCTTGCTATATTAAGCATTCATGTATCTATGCACTTCCCACTAGAGTAGCCGTATTTTCTATCTCTGTACTAGGAAATAAACATCGTACATCAATCTAGCATATAAGATAGCTGGATTCACAAAACAATAAATCAAAAAGGCACACCTCAAGTAACAGGGGCTGTGTGTATGTGATCGGCACGCACGTCACCACATCAATGAAAAAGATGTCACGCTCCTGAAGATCGCATTACAATTATGTAAGCAACTCGCTTGAAAGACATCTGATTTGCCAGTGAATTTTACAATGTTGTAAGCAACTCATGAAGATCGCATTTTATAGATCCATCACATACCCATTGTATTATGGAATACCAAAATTTGGCCAGTAAAACTCTATCCTGAATGGGACTGCTTCTAACTCTAGCCATGGATGAATTTTACCCAATATGCCTATATACGAGAACAGTGACATGAATACCAAAATCACAGCCGAAAGTACGTTCATATCTACGAGTCCATCCAGTAACCTGCGGATTCATCTTGCCGGTGGAGAGCTCGGGCGCTTAGTCAGATCCAATTCGAGGGATTTTCTAGGTTCATTAATCAAGCCTTGTGGGGTCAAATTTCCCTTTCTGCCACCACCACAGCTTGCGTCGCACAGATTTGTCCGTCCATGCTCAGCTCTGGGGCTTGCGCGTGCTGCAGCTTGCCCGACGCAGCGGCGCCGACGAGGTAATGTAGCGGCGCCACCGGGACGGCGGGACATCGCTATCATTATTGACATCCTCAAGCACCGTGAATCTGCTCCAGCAGAAGCGGAAACGGAAAGTCAATCACAGGGAAGGAATTCATCACAAAATCTGTACTGCGGGAAAGAGGATCCGTGCGTTACCTTTTAATTGGCTGCATCAGGAATCCCATCTCCTTGTCGGCGACGGTCCCTTCCGACGGTGGGTGAGATCCCAGGAGACCCGACCTCGCTGATGGTATGGTGTGGCTACAGGAAGCAGAGCACTCACACCCCTCCACCTCGTAGTTACTACCTCTAGGCCAACCACTGCCGGGAAGTGTTTTTCCTGTTCCACGGATCACAACGTCGACGACCGTCCTGAGCCACGGCTCGCCTCCCGCAGGCTGACGGCGGCTGGTTCTCCGTTCTTTCTCGCCGACAGACAGAGTTCCTCACGCCCGTATTTCCCAATTTACATCATTATAACTCGCACCCCGTACCCCACCCACGAATTAACTGCACCACATCCCAAGACGCCGTTCAATCGTGCCGATAAAGAGCTCATATGTGCTCGTGTGTAGAAACTCCGTGTCCGACGGAGCTGGGGTTTCTTTCCTCTTCCTTTTTTTCCCAGTTTGAACTGTCAAACCGCAAAATATTTCCGCTGCTACAGCATCTACTGCAAGTCTACAACCGGACCCAATATCCGCCTGGCGCGGGCTCCCGGTGACTGTGTGGAGTGTGGACGTAAAAGCGACACACGTGGTAAACTGAGCGACGCTCCTCATATTTAGCTCACACATGTGATGGATATGGGACCTCCAGACATCCACGTCGAATCTGGCCCACTTTGGCACTCTGACCACACGTATATTCAACTCTATCCACAATACGGACGAAACCCTAACCGCATTCCACTAGACTCCATTCTCCTCCACCTCCAAGCTCCTTTCCGAGTCCTTCACCTCCTAATCCGTCGGAGGTGCACGTTTGCGCCGCGTTCGGCACAAATATGGCACAACGTGCCTGCCGTGTGAGGCAGCAGACGTCGACGAGGTGGAGTCTCACACTCTGGCGTCGCCACGAAGTGATCGGCAACCCAGGGCACCACAACCACGTCGTGGTGGACGTCATGGACTCCGATCACAATAGATTCATCGTCGACCTCACATCAACCGACGACGTGCAAGTCACGGACTCCAACGAAGAAGAGTAGGGCATGAGAGACAGCGGCGACTCAAGTCCAGCGAGCCGGTCTGTATCCCATGTCCGACTCTATCTCACCTGTGACGTCCGGATAATTAAGCTACAGTGATCCCTCGCTAAGGATGCCAAGTCACCTCGGTTACTGTGGATAAACTCGTGTCAGTTCTAAACCCAGTTCAAATTTCAAATTTAAAACAAAGGCAAACAAATAAAAGTTTTCAAATATTAAAACCAAATTGTTTTGGTAGTGACAAATAATACATAAGTAGTAATGGTGGAGAAACCAACATCTTTAGAAGTGTTTGAATGTTCTAAAATAAATAAAACGGTATTAATTGAATGCCTTTTATAAGTTATTAAAATGTTAAACTATTTTAATTAGAGGTTTAGAATTTTCTTAGTAGAGGTATAATTAGTGGTACTAATTTAGGTACGACCTAAAATAAAATAAAACAGAAAAGGGTAATAAAAAATAAAAGAAAAAAGACAAAATAGTAAACAAAAAGAAAAGAAAAGGAGAACCCCTCCTCCCCCCCCCACTAGGCCTTGGCCCAGCTGGATATCGGGCCAACCAGGCTAGCCCATCCGCGCCTACTAACCTCTCCCATCCCCCGAAACCCTAGCGCACACCACCCCACTTCCCCCACTCCTCCCTCTACTTCCCTCGATCCAGATAGGATCGGGCGCTCGACCCCGTCGCACCTGACCTCGCTTGACCCCGTCGCCCCCGGATCCCGACGCCGCTGGACCTCGCCGTCGCCCGAAGCCAACTCGCCGGACCGCTCCCTTGACGGACCTCCTCCTCTACGTTGTCGACCTCGTCCCCGTCCTTCTCCCCGAGCCCCGCTGCACTGGACCCTGCGCCCCGCGGTGAGGCCCACGGCCTCTTCCCTTCCCCTGTCCTCGTACGCACGCGCTCGCGACCGACCGGCCGCCGCCTCCTGCTGCTTGCTCGCCGCGACGTGCCCACCTGCCTCCCGCTTGGCCAGCCTGCTCACTCCCTCCCCTGCTTGATGCACGCTGCTGCTACTGCGCCCTGTGGCTGCATCCGCCGCCCGATGTCGCGCGCGCTCGCTCTCGCGCCCTCGCCCCCCCCCTCGCATCCGCTCCGCTTCGGCCGCCGCACTCCGCCCCGCCGGCCTACGCCCGCTGCTGCCGGAACACCCTTCCCACCCGTCGAAGCTCCACCCGCCGCACTCTCGGCCGCGCCTCGAAGCCCCTGGCCGCGCGCTACCTCTCCCAACCACGCCCAGTCGCGTGCCGCTACGCCCGTGTCTTCCCTGGCCGAACCGCTCCAGCTCCGCCACTCGCTGCCATGCTCCGGCCTTCCTCACCGTGCTCCGCCTCCTCACTGCTGCGCTGCCGTTACCGCGGCGCCGCCCCTGCTGTCGGTCTGCCGCCGAGTCCCGGCTCCCCTGCGGCTGCACCTCTGCCGCCCGCGGTCCCGCTAGTCGCCAGCCCCACACTCCGCCTCCCTGTCGCCGGCAACCTCGCCCCGCGCCGGGCGGGTTGCGCCCACGCACCCGTTGGCGCCCGAAACCCGCTAAGGCCCCCAGGGGCCTATGACAAGGGGGCCCCGCCCCAGAACGTTTTTTTTAAGAAAAAAATAATATTAACTAATTAATTATGTTTAGACTAACCTAATCATTAGGTAGACTAATTAACTCTGTTAATTAACCTGCTAACTAAACAACCTATGACATGCGGCCCCACATGTCAGGTTGATCAGGTCAAGGTCAACGTTGACTGCTGATGTCATGCTGACATCATGCTGATGCATTAATTAATTTTTGAATTAAACTAATTTATTAAATCTAAAAATTGATTTAAATCTTTTAAAATCAATATAAAATAAACCGTATCTCAGATAGAAAAACCTTGTACATGAAAGTTGCTCAGAACGACGAGACGAATCCGGATACGCAGCCCGTTTGTCCGCGCCACATCTCTAGCATAGCGAACACGCAACTTTCCCCCTCCGATTCATTTGTCCGAAAACGCGAAACACCGGGAATACTTTCCCGGTTGTTTCCACCCTTCGTCGGTATCACCTCCTACCACGTTAGGTCACCCTAGCACCGCTTATTGCCATGTTATGTGTTGTGATGCCTTGTGTGCTCCGTATTTACTGCTCTTCCCCCCTCTTCTTCTCCGGTAGACCTCGAGACCAACGCCGCTGCTACCCAGTACGACTACGGTGTTGACGACCCGCCCTTCTTGCCAGAGCAACCATGCAAGCCCCCCTTGATCACCAGATATCGCCTATTCCTTCTCTCTACTGCTTGAGTAGTGTAGCATGTTACTGCTTTCGGTTAATCCTATTCTGCTGCATAGCTTGTCATTGTTGCTACAGTTGTTACCCACCTGCAATCCTAAATGCTTAGTATAGGATGCTAGTATTCCATCAGTGGCCCTACACTCTTGTCCCTCTGCCATGCTATACTACTGGGCCGTGATCACTTCGGGAGGTGATCACGGGCATATGCTATATACTTTATACTATTACATTACTTATGATATTGTTCGGAGATGGGGGCTGAAGGGGCAGGTGGCTCCATCCCGGTAGAGGTGGGCCTGGGTTCCCGACGGCCCCCGACTGTTACTTTGTGGCGGAGCGACAGGGCAGGTTGAGGCCACCTAGGAGAGAGGTGGGCCTGGCCCTGGTCGGCGTCCGCGGTTACTTCATAATAACACGCTTAACGAGATCTTGGTATTTGATCTGAGTTGGGTCGTTGACCTTATATGCACTAACCGTCACGTGGGACAAGATATGGGCAACCGGCGTCGTGGTATCAGCCGAAACTCTTTTTGACGTCATCGATTGAGCGGCGCGTGCCAGATTGGACTGGAACGCCTGCTCTTGTATTAGGGAGGCTAGGTCTGCTTCCGGCCGCCCTCGCAACATGCAGGTGTGCATTGGTGTCGGTGTCAAAACCGGTGGATCTCGGGTAGGGGGTCCCGAACTGTGCGTCAAGGTCGGATGGTAACAGGAGACAAGGGACACTATATTTTACCCACGTTCGGGCCCTCTCGATGGAGGTAAAACCCTACTCCTGCTAGATTAATATTGATGATATGGGTAGTACAAGAGTAGATCTACCACGAGATCAAGGAGGCTAAACCCTAGAAGCTAGCCTATGGTATGATTGTGTATGATGATGGTTGTCCTACGGACTACAACCCTCCGGTTTATATAGACACCGGATAGGGTTAGGGTTACACAGAGTCGGTTACAATGGTAGGAGATCTTGAATATCCGCACGCCTAGCTTGCCTTCCACGCCAAGGAAAGATCCTTCCGGACACGGGACGAGGTCTTCAATCTTGTATCTTCATAGTCCTGGAGTCCGGCTGAAGGTATAGTCCGGCTATCCGAACACCCCCTAATCCAGGACTCCCTCAGTAGCCCCTGAACCAGGCTTCAATGACGACGAGTCCGGCGCGCAGATTGTCTTCGGCATTGCAAGGCGGGTTCCTCCTCCAAGTTCTTCAAGAAGATTACAAACACCAAAAATAGTGTTCGGCTCTGCAAAATAAGTTTCCACATATTACCATATAGACAATAATATTAACACAAATCAAATCTGCTGACGTATTCCGCAGTGCGTCATAACACTGCGGCCAAGCTCTTTATATAAATTGTTTTCATTGTTCCACCACAGCGTGTTTAGCGAGGCGGTTTCCTTGGCACGTCTTGTCAAAGCAGAGATCGTGTGCCCCTTTTAACAGGATTCTCATCAATACGGACGTGGGTAACCCAGTCGTGCCCGTTAGCACGTTTTGCCTTACTTAAAGGCTAGTCCAAGACGGTTATGGGGAGGGCTCTTGGTATTACGCCTCTTATAAAGAGACCAAGACCCTGTTCCCCTCTTCTATTCTCAAAACGAGCTCGCCCGTGGCCTCGATTTCCAACACCCTAGGCTTCCAGATTCCAGGCGCACCGGACCTTTGACAATGTCCGGTTCCGACCTCCAAGGCCGATGGATGCCCTCCTCCGTCACGGAGGAGGACGTATTAAGGTTGAGGGAAGCTAAATTCCTGACCGGCGAGATTTCGCATAGGTTGCCTGTTCAAGGACAGGTGATCCCTAGCCCTCAGCCCGGTGAGAGTGTGGTATTCATATCCCACTTCCTTCGGGGATTAGGCTTCCCAATGGATCCCTTTGTAAGGGGGCTGATGTTTTATTATGGGCTGGAATTCCACGACTTAGCTCCGGAGTCCATCCTCCATATCTCCTCGTTCGTTGCTGTGTGTGAAGCGTTCCTCCGTGTTACCCCTCACTTTGGATTATGGCTCAAGACCTTCAAAGTAGAACCAAAGATGATCGAGGGGCGCCACGCAGAGTGCGGAGGCGCTGCTATAAAAAGAAATGCCGATGCTCCATGGCCGGAGGGCGCTTTTCAAGAGGAGCTTGGCTTGTGGCAACAGGAGTGGTTCTATATCACCGCCCCTCGAGGCACCGCATGGGTGCCGCCTCCTGCCTTTCGCTCGGGTCCCCCACCGCGGTTAGCGTTGTGGATCAACATAGGGTTAGATCGGGGTCTGCCCAAAGACGTACTTCTGCTGGAGGGCCGCATTAAGGATCTCTTGGAAGGAGACCTCAACCTGGTCAATGTGACACAAGTCATGCTAATTTGCTGGACACTGCCCGGCCAACGTCGCCCCCTTTGTCTGTGGGAGTTCAATCCAGAGGGACCGCGAGTTCTCCGAGATTTTATGGGCGCGACGCCCGCGGAGATGTATAAACTATTCTTCATATCACAAGAAGTGAGTCCGGATTTGACTGAGGACGTGGGTTTAAGCCGCAATCGCCCGGATACTCAAGTAAGTGACCTTGTGCCCGGACCTTCTATCCGCATAATTGACTTGCTCTTAACAGCGCCTCTCCTTTTAAGCAGGAGTGGATAGCGAAGGCGAAGCTGATCAGGTGTCCGGCTCCCCTTCCCGAAACCAGGCTGGATCCCGTGCTAGTCAGGATGCTGGAGGTAGTGCCTTTGGAGGGAAATAAGGGGCAGGACAAGGAAACCATGGCCTCCTCGAAAGAGGCCATTCCGAAGGGGGGAATCGACAATTCCCCTCCTAAGGGAAAGAAAAGGGCCGCCTCTGACGACCTGGAGACCGTAGCCTCGAAGCGGGGGAAAGAATCCTTGTCAGAGGGCCCGACGCCGGGGAGCCCCTCGGCTGAACTAAACCCTCAAAGTGACCAGCTCTCTAGCGAGCCGTAAGTAGAAGAAGAGTTTTTCTTTTAAGAGAAATCCTTGATTTATATCTGAGAAGTTTTAACCGAAACCTTACTTTGTAGTTCAGACCTCAGCCCTTCTTAGCAGAGCTCGTCCTCGGGGGATCTTCTTCCGGAGATGATGGAGAGCGGAACGCCTCCTCCTTCTGTACCGCCTAGCAAGGCGGGCGACGCTGAAGTGTCGTCGCGGAGGATTTCTCCGGATCCGATAGGGGTGGAAGGTAGCCATGTGGCCCCCCGAGGTTCTCCGCGTCCAGCCTTTGAGGGAGGCCATGGGACAAGTCCGGCACCATCTGGTGTTCGGCCGGAGGAGCTAAAGATTCTGCTGGGGCGAGCCTCTGTCTCAGAGGAGCGTCGTGCGTTGATGAGCATGGTGATTGAAAAGATTTCATCCGCCAAAAGCGGATTGCACGAGGCCGTCAAAAGTTTACTGATGGGCCTTGAGGTACGTTTTAAATAATGTACATTTGTGTTAGTTGCGCATAAGTAAAGTGCGCCCTGTGTAGATAGTAGCCCCTGAGACTCTGTGCGTCGTTAAAATTGACGGGGCGCAGAGGATCTTAATCCCAGGTCCTTTAAGTGGCACCTTTATATGTAGGTGGCGGATTGTCCGGAGTCAAGCCGAACTGGTGAATGTGCCGAACTGAAGCGACAACTTGATGAGGCAGAAACCGACATCGCGCTTGTTAACAAGCGGCTTGATGATGCTCAAGGTATTGAAATCATCGGGCGATGGTTAGTAAGAGGAGCTTTATGTCAATATCTTACCGTGTGTATGCTTAACGCAGATGCTGCGTCTGCCGTGGAGGGTCTTAGGGCCGAACTCGCCCGAGCGAAGGAACAAGCCAGGAAAAGCGATGCGGCTGCCGTGAAAGCCCTTGAAGAGCTTAAAGCCGAACAGGCTGCCCATTGCCGAAGCAAGGAGGAGATGGCTGATATGGCCGTAAAGTTAAAGAGTGCTACTGACCGTTGCAAGCTTCTTGAAGAAGAGGGTCGGACGAAGCAAACGAGCTTAGAGAAAGCTGTTGGTGACGCCAAGGATGCCCGCTCTATAATGAGAGCGGCAAGGGAAGAGCTGCGTCAAGCCGGACAAGTTGCGGATGGAAAGCCCTTCTCGCTGCGGAGAAAATTTTGTGATCCGAAGTTTGCCCCGTTAGACCGGATGTGGAGTGTAGAGGACACCTATCTGGATTTGGGGGCTAGTGCTGCTGATGCGACCGAACACTTTCGAGATAAAAAGGATCATGAAGTGGAGAAGCTCTTTTGGTCGCAATTCCTCAATCCAGAGCGTCCACTGGCAGTGGACGATCGCCTGGCCCAATGGGCCGAACTGAATAGGTTGTCCGGACTCGCCATGAAGTACGTCATGGATCATCTGTGTCTGGGGAGATCGAAGCCGAAGAGTTATTTCAGTTTGGTGCAGCAATTTCTAGACGTGGTGCCACGTGTCGATGCTATGAAGAGGTCAGCGTGCATAGAGGGCGCTCGGCTGGCTCTTGCCCGTGTCAAGACATACTGGGCAGATATGGAGCCCACCATTGTTACGTCCTGGGATTCGGATAAAAGCCGAATACCTTCTGAGCACTATTTTAAGGAAGTCCTCGAAGGCGCTCGCGTAATAGAGACGCAGTGCTCGAAGGATGCTATATTATGATAGCATATGTGATCATAAAACAGTATTTTGATAAACTGTAGTGGCATTTTTTAGACTTGTGCCTTCAAGTATTAAGAACACCTCTGTGCGGCCGTTTTAATATATAAATTCTGAAAGATTGCAGTCGTTGGCTTCAGCCCCCACGCACATAGTGCGGGGGTGCGCGCAGAAGACGCATTTTCACACTTAACCCAACGTCTTGGTCCTACAAAGGAGGTGATAGCGCAGCGGGCTAGGCAACCGGACTATAATGCTGTAACACTTTCACTTAGCCATAGGAGCTTGACAGTGGGACTCTTTAGGTAGCCCCTTAGTGGCGACTGCGCTTGCCCGAATTCGGGGCGCATACGTGCCTGACCGGGAAACGGCCCTTCGTCAAAGCAGCGGAATCTGATAAATTCCTATAAGTCATCGAGTGGCGACCAGTCTCGCGCTACATCATGACAGTCAGTTTTCGGCTTTCTCTACTGAGGTGCTCGCCCGGCCGAACCGGGGCACAATCGCAGTAGTTCTCCTGGTGCTACCTTAGCTGATAGAGCGGAACGTAAGGTAGCCGAACTCAGGAGCCGGGCAACCCAACATTTGACCAAAGACATGATTCGGAGCTGATGCATATAGTGCCAAAACACGCGACGCCGAACACTCCCTAAGGTGTTCGGTCTTTATAAGTGCGGGTGAAACAACACCCTTAATTAAAAAAGAGAACCCCTAGTGTCCAGGTACGAGCAAAAATTCTGGCGTGGCCACATGCCAAAACGCCAGCCTCCTCCTTGGTTATAGTAGAAAAAACCAGGGGATGTATAGCAGCAAGAGACAGTAAAAAAGGTTTACGCAGGGTCTTAATCTAAAAAGAATCCTTAGGACGGGTCCCTACTGCACGTCTGCGCCTGTGTCTCCGCTGTGTCGTGTCCTGGACGGGCGCCGCACGACGTTCATCTGTAAAAGAGAGGAACTGAATTGAAAATGGGTCGTGCGAAACAAAAAGATAATAAACAAAATATAAAGTAAAAAATATATAAAGTTGAGCTTTATTGTCTCTGCGTATAGCCCCCGGTACCGGGGTATATGGCGTTTAAGCCTGCGTTGATGATGGACTTGTGTCGAACTCATTTAGTCCGGGTCTGTGGCTTTTAATGACTTATATCGAAAAAGTCTTTTGGCTGGCGAGGCCACTTTATTGTGCGGCTGTTTAAGCGGACGCGCAATCCTCTGATTTGAGGAGGCGTATTTTAGTGCGCTCCCTTTAAAGAGATGATGCCTCGTGGACCGGGCATCTCAAGCGTGAGAGATGCATAGTGCGGTATTGTGTTAAAGCGAGCGAAAGCTCCGCGTACCATTAGTGTTTGATAGCAACTTGAAAACGGGACGACATGGAAGGTCAGCTTTTTGCGACGGAAGTTATTGGCAGAGCCAAATATGACTTCGAGCCGGAGAAAACCCATACAATGGGTGTCCGGGCCCGGTGCTACCCCTTGAAAGGAGGTTTTGCTGTGGCGGATTCTTGCTGGGTTTATGCCCATGCGGTGGATTGTATCCTGATATATCAGGTTTAGTCCACTGCCGCCGTCCATAAGGACATTGGTAAACTAGAATCCGTCAATTATTGGATCGAGTATCAGGGCAGTCCGGCCTGCGTTTTTGATATTTCTAGAATAATCTAGCTGATAAAAAATGATTAGTTTTAATAACCAGGGCGGGACTCCTGAGGGATAGGTTTTATTGTGCGTACCTTTATGGGTGCCACACGTTTTGGTACGTGAAGTGAGTTCATTGTCTTAACTTCTTGTGGGAAGTTCTTTTGTTTCCTGGTGTTCTGCTTCTGGGGTTCGTCCTCGTCTTCGCTTGGTGTATCGAGCCCCTTGTGTTCGGCGTTAAGCCTTCCGGATTGTTTAAAAACCCAACAGTCTCTGTGGGTGTGATTAGCAGGCTTCACAGGAGTACCTTGTATCTGACATATTTTGTCCAGGATTCTGTTTAAGCTGGACGGATCATCCCTATTGTCCTGAAGGGGTGGTTTTGTCTGATTTTGCCGTGAGCCTTTGAATCCGGCATTGACTGCCGTGCTCTTCGGACTTTTTTCTTTGGTTCAGCGACGGTCCTTATTTCGTCGCGGTTTTCCGTTTCCATCCCTGATTTCGGATGTACTTGGGTCGCTGGGGCTGCATCTTGCCAACCAGCTGTCCTCTCCTGCGCAAAAGCGGGTCATGAGGCTTGTGAGTGCGGCCATTGTTCTTGGCTTTTCCTGGCCGAGGTGTCTGGCGAGCCATTCGTCTCGGACATTATGCCTAAAAGCTGTTAAGGCTTCGGCGTCCGGACAATCCACTATCTGATTCTTTTTAATAAGGAATCTGTTCTAGAACTGCCGAGCTGATTCTCCGGGCTGTTGAGTTATGTGACTGAGATCGTCTGCGTCCGGGGGGCGGACATAGGTCCCTTGAAAATTTGCTCGGAAAGTATCCTCAAGCTCTTCTCAACTTCCAATTATGTTTTCGGGAAGGCTTTTAAGCCAGTGCCGGGCTGGCCCTTTAAGCTTAAGGGGTAAATATTTGATAGCGTGGAGATCATCTCCTCTAGCCATATGTATGTGGAGGATATAATCCTCGATCCAGACTCCGGGGTCTATTGTTCCATCGTACGTCTCTATGTTGACGGGTTTGAATCTCTCTGAAAATTCATATTCCAGGACCTCATCGGTGAAACATAGGGGGTGTGCGGCGCCCCTGTATTTGGGTGTGCCGGATTCTGATGATGGCTTTTTTGCATTGCTTGTGAGAGCTTGCTTTCTTGGCCCATAAATGGACCTGGCTGGGCCATGATGCGAGTCTTTAATTGGGTCGCATGCCGCATTGAGTGCGGCGCCGCTTGCCGTTTTATGGTGGCCGTGGGGTCGTTTATCCGACCGTGTGGCTTTTTTATTTTTTGAATGCGAGGGCTCTAGGGCCTCTTGGTCGAATTCGGGCAGTAGTTTTCTCTTCGGATAGCTTTTAGTGCGGCGGCTGCCGCCGTATTTGTCTGCGGTCTTGATTACCTTGCTTCATCTTATTCTAAGTGCATCTTCCGCCGTCTTTAGCTTCCGCTTCTGCTTTTTCAGGCTGCGTGCTGTGGCAACGAGCCTTTCGTGGAGATTCTTCTGCTCCGTGGTCTTATCCGGCGTGAGATCGTCCGGAGTTCTATTATGGCCGGGGGAGGGCTGTCTGTCCTCTCTATCCGCGTTGCCCTGTTCGGACGGTTGCTCTGAGGCATGCTCGTCGTCTACCGGCTCATCCTGCTCTATGGCTGGGTCTTGATCGAGGCGGGGCTTGGCTCGGCGTTTTCGTCGCCGCTTTGATTGCTTTTCGGGGGGGTTATCCCTTTTTTCGTCCCCTTTTTCCTTGTTGTCATTTCCTTTAGGGGTATCCACCATGAATACATCGTGAGATGGGGTGGCGGTCCAGCACCCTACAGGTGCTGGTTCCTGTTCGTCTCCGTCTTCGTCGTCCATACCGTCGAAGTCTTCGGATCCGAAGTCAAGTATGTCGGTTAAATTATCGACAGTGGCTATTAAGTGGGTGGTGGGTGGGCTTTGAATTTCTTCGTCGTCCGAATCCCAACCTCGCAGACCATAGTCCGGCCTGGGCTCTCCTGATAGAGAGAGAGACTTGAGAGAATTCAGGATATCATCGAAAGGTGAGTGCTGAAAGATGTCCGCGGTGGTGAGCTCCATTATAGGCGCCCAATCGGATTCGATCGACAGGGGCACGGGAGGCCCGGAGTTCGGAGAAGAATCCGACTCCTTGGAGTCATAGGCCGTGCGGAGTGCAGGGCTGGCGTTCGGCTCGATCGCCTTCAAGATCGCAGCCCCCGAGGTGACGTCCAACCATTCATCCTCAAAGAACGCAGCGGGCTCCGAGTCGAGGATCAGGGCCGGTGCGTGTGTGTCGGGACCCCGATCCTAAGCCACATCGATCTAGCATGTAACACATCATATCACTTTGCGGCCTCACGCACGGTATTCCCACGGGTGCCACCTTACCTGGCCCGGGACCGTTTGCGCCTTTTGGCTCACGTATATGATAGTGTCGCTAGCATCCATATGACAGAGAACCCGGGCCGACATGGCTAGTCGTGAACCCAAGGCGGCACTAACCCATGAGGACAGGCATACATGAATCACATCGAGCATGTCGGTCAACAACGTATAAATCCGGGTTGTAGCACTGGGCTAATAGGACTCCGGTAACCCGGGCTGTAGCAGGCTAGGCAGGACTCCGGATAACACCGCGTGACATTTCCCCAAAGGGACAGACACAGGAACGACGTGAATCACATGCCGGCCAGTCAAGTGTTCCAAGCAGTAGTGCTGGGCTAGCAGGACTCCGGTGAACCGGGCTGTAGCGGACTACTATCGCTCAGAAGCACTAGACTACATTTCCCCATATGATAGGCTGCCAAGGATAAACAACTAGATAGTCGGATCCCACTCATACCAAGCATTTCAATCATACACACAATATGCCCGATATGGGTAAATACAACATGGCATCACAACAAGACTC
Source organism: Aegilops umbellulata (assembly GCA_032464435.1). Lineage (NCBI taxonomy): Eukaryota > Viridiplantae > Streptophyta > Magnoliopsida > Poales > Poaceae > Aegilops > Aegilops umbellulata. The sequence goes on from CP136059.1 coordinate 508,939,272, forward strand.
TACGACTCAAGTATTATTCATTAGGCTCCGAGGAGCGAGATATTACAAACATGGGTCTCATGACCCAACATTCAGAGCATACAAGGCAAAGCACATGCGGAAGCTAAACATGTCTGAGTACAGACATCTACAAATGGAAAAGACTGAGAAGCCTAACTATCTACCAGATCCTGCCGAGGGCACAAGATCGTAGCTGAGGTATCAAGCTAAACGTCGAAGTCCACACGGAACTACTAGCGAGACTGACGTCTCTCTGCAAAACATAAAATAGGCAAACGTGAGTACAATTGTACTCAGCAAGACTTACATCAGAACTAACTACATATGCACCAGTATCAATAGAGGGGGTGGTGGAGTTTGACTGCAGCAAGCCAGCTTTGACTCGGTGGCTATCCTGAACTACGACTGCAAGTAACTCTTTTGAGGTGGCGCACACGAGTCCACATATTCACCATATCAATACACCACTATGGATCCGCTCCCGTCTTCCTACGAGAACGCCATCCATAGCACTCACGCTTATCTTGCGCATTTTAGAGTATCCACTTTCACTTGTCTATGAACTGTACAAGGGGTCCAAGTTTCCATATCCGAGGAATCCGGCTATTCGAATAGATAATGATAACCCTGCAGGGGTGTACTTCTTCACACACGCTCTCGCCACTTATCGCCCTGTACACGTCATGTACCTTGGCAACCTTCAAGCGGAAGCCGGGCGAGGGAGTCGGCCACGACCTGACTAACCACGCAAGTCTCTCGTCCAGGTTTATCGCCTATTCGGGTTCCATCCGCAAGGAGATCCGGCCGGGGTGTCGCTCACGGCCCCAATCGATGTGAGCAGGGTTCCCAAGCCCACCACCCGGGTGCCACTTGGTACACCGTGCCACTGTGCCTAGTCTTTCCCAAGCCCACCTCTACCGGGTGCCACTTGGTAGACTACTAACACTACCTACAAACACCAGAAACTAGTTGCAACTCCTGGACAGAGATCAAGTTGATTAATAAGTCGAGAGGGGTCGAGTTACCGGAACCCAATGTGTGGTAGTAACTGTTCATGGATCACAAACACAGAACTCAGTTCCTGAGGACGGCTTCAATGAGACAACCCACCATGTACTCCTACATGGCCTCTCACCAATACCTTTACCAAATCGTGTTCACACACTTAGCTGACACACAGTAGGACATGTTCATCACCATTCTAATTCATTCCCGATGAATCGGACCCGACTCAACTCTAAGCAGTAGCAGGCATGACAAACAAGCATGAATGAGTAGGCACATCAGGGCTCAAACAACTCCTACTCATGCTAGTGGGTTTCATCTATTTACTGTGGAATGACAGGTCATGCAAAGGATAAAGGGGTTCAGCTACCGCAGCAAGTAACACATGAATCGTTGTTGTCCTAATGCAATAAAAGAGAGCAGGAGCGAGAGAGTGGGATTGTATCGGAATGAACAAGGGGGTTTTGCTTGCCTGGCACTTCTGAAGATAATATAGTTCTTCATCGGTGTCATCGAACTCATCGTCGGAATTCGTTTATCGTGAGGGGACAATTACCGGCAACACAGAAAGAACACAATTAACACATGGCGATATGCAGCAATATGATGCATGCTATGACATGGCAATATGCTATGTGTTTGAGCTAATGCATAATAGAACAGGTTGATTTGAACCCATTTGAATCAAAGATTCAAATGTGAGCTCATGTATATAGTCATAATGGTACATTATCTTGTTTCACCTAAATAGCAAGGTTAAAGTGTTATAACATGCATGGAAATGGTACAGATAGATAGCTTGGATTTTTCTGATCATTTTTCATATATAAATCTTTTCAATCTGAGCTACGGTTGAATTTATATGAATTTTAGAAGTTTGCAGCATTTTCTGGAATTTCCTGAATAAGAATAAATCTAGAAAAAGGAGTTACTGCGTCAGCATGACGTCATTGTGATGTCAGCGGTCAACGGGCGCGGTCCAGGTCAAACCTGACCAGTAGGGCCTACTGGTGAGTGACACAGAGTCAGCTACAGAGGCTGACATGTGGGACCCGGTCAAAGCTGACGTGGTCAAGTCAACGTTGAGAGGCGGGGCCCACTGTGGTTAGTGTTAATCTAACAGGAAAATAATACTAATTAGTTTAGGCATTGGGACCCACATGGCAGTGGCTCTGGGGGTGGTTAGCTGGGTCATTAGCGCTAATTAACCGGCGCCACGTCAGCAGGTGACGCCGGCGACCACAGCAGCGGCGGGAACTCGCCGGAGTTGGTCGGGGCGGGCTACAAGCGTCGGCTGGGGGTGCGGCTTGCTCCTATGGGCTGCTGGCGCTCTCGCGCATCGAGTGGGCCAGCGGTGTGTGCGGGGTGGCCGGAGATGATGCCGGCGTCGAGCCAGGCGGCGGCCGGAGTTCGGGCGTGCACGGGAACGACGCTAGGAGGCACGGCAGGGGGCGCAGAAGGGCGCTACGGCCTCCTGGGGGTGCACTGAGCATGGTGACACGCTCGGACGCGTGCTTGCACGGCCGTAGCCACGACGGTGACATGGCCGGCGGCGAGGAGCGCTCGGGCTCGAAGGGGGCGGTGGCTACGCGGCGCAAACGAGCAAGGGGGAAGTGGGGATCGAAGGAGAAGCTCACGGGGAGTGCAGCGGTGGTCTTGGGGAGCTTGGGAAGCAACGGCGCGGGCGCACGGTCGCCGGCGATCTCGGCGGACCGAGGTTGAAGAAGACGGCGATGGCGGTGCTGCGGTGCGTCCGGGGCCTCGTGGCTAGGTGGAGAGGTGGAAGGGGTCGAGGCGGAGCCTCTGGGCGCGTCGGTGAGGCGAGGGGGAGGCGGTGGCCACGGCTACGGCGGTCGACGGCGGCGAGCACGCTCGGTTGGGGTGGGGAACGGCGAGGGAGAGGCGTTGGGGACGAATGGGGGGGTCCAGGGGGTCGGGGCGGCGACGTGGTGGTCGTCCAGACGTCCAGGAGCGCGGGCGGCATGCAGGTGGCGCCGTGGCGAGCTCAGGCACGCCGGCGCTCACCTCTCTGCCTGCCTGGCGAGAGGAAGCAGCTGACTGGCCATGGGCCAGCACAGTGCTGGGCCACCAGGTAAGTGGGCCTCAGATGAGCTCTGTTCTTTCCTATTTTTATTTCTCCTTTTCTATTTTCTGTAATTGTGTTTGGCTTTATTAAAAATACTTAGGCAACTTCAAAAACCACCAAACTGCACATGGCCACTGCTTGGAATATATCCAGCAAGGAACATTTTAGTTTGGGGTTATTTGAGCATTTGAAATATTTTATATAATTTAAATGCCCAAACTCAAATAATTAAAGATTTAATCCAGTGACCAAAATGTCATGGAAAAATGTGCATCACCTCTGGTTACTGTTTCCAGTATTTTCCAAAAATGATGAACATTTTTGAAAGCCACTTTGGGTTCACTAAAAATATTTTGGTTGAACCTATTGATTTCCTTTTATGCTAGGGTTTGAAACAATCCCCATTTCAAGTTTCTGAGAAATTTAAACATGATGCAAGAAGATGATGCAATGACAAGTAAGGCCAAGGCTAGGGCTATGACAGTGTGCGGCCTCCAGGGCACTATTCGGAGGCAGAGCTATATCATGCCCCTCGAGGTAGTGTGGCGCGCTTGGCTGTGGCTCGAATCCGTCGAAGATCAAGTCTCTGCGGATATCTGTCGTGTAGTTTAAGCTTCCAAACCTGACTTGATGGCTAGGGGCGTAGCTTTCGATCTGCTCCCGACGACCAAGCGAATTGGCCCGCAGTGCGAAGCCGCCGAAGACGAAGATTTTTCCGGGGAGGAAAGTCTCACCCAGGACCTCATCGTTGTTGATGATCAAAGGAGCCATCGGGCCTAAAAGTGACGACACAGAGGAACTCTCAATGAAAGCACCAATGTCGGTGTCAAAACCGGCGGATCTCGGGTAGGGGGTCCCGAACGGTGCGTCAAGGTCGGATGGTAATAGGAGACAAGGGACACTTTATTTTACCCAGGTTCGGGCCCTCTCGATGGAGGTAAAACCTTACTCCTGCTAGATTAATATTGATGATATGGGTAGTACAAGAGTAGATCTACCACGAGATCAAGGAGGCTAAACCCTAGAAGCTAGCCTATGGTATGATTGTGTATGATGATGGTTGTCCTACAGACTACAACCCTCCGGTTTATATAGACACCGGATAGGGTTAGGGTTACACAGAGTCGGTTACAATGGTAGGAGATCTTGAATATCCGCACGCCTAGCTTGCCTTCCACGCCAAGGAAAGATCCTTCCGGACACGGGACGAAGTCTTCAATCTTGTATCTTCATAGTCCTGGAGTCCGGCTGAAGGTATAGTCCGGCTATCCGAACACCCCCTAATCCAGGACTCCCTCAATTGGGCGATGGGCCCAGACCCCTGTGCCATAGGATTTAGACTGGCGTGTTGACCTCTCTGTTGAGCCTAGGTAGGGCTGCGACGTGTTGTTCTCCCGAGGCCAGACATGACCCAAGAAAGTGTGCCCCGGCCAGAGGGATCAAGCGTGTCGGGTAATGTGGTGCACCCCTGCAGGGAATTTGATCTATTCGAATAGTCGTGTCCACGGTAACAGGCGACCCGGAGTTGTACCTTGACCTTATGACAATTAGAATCGGATACTTAATAAAACACACCCTTCCAAGTGCCAGATATAACCCGGTGGTCGCTCTCACACAGGGCGATGAGGGGAGGATCGCCGGGTAGGATTATGCTATGCGATGCTACTTGGTGAACTTACCTTCTACTCTCTTCTCCATGCTGCAAGATGGAGACTGCCAGAAGCGTAGTCTTCGACAGGATTAGATATCCCCCTCTTATTCTGGCATTCTACAGATCAGTCCACCGATATTGCCCCTTTACACAGATACACATGCATATGTAGTGTAGATCCTTGCTTGCGAGTACTTTGGATGAGTACTCACAATTGCTTTCTCCCTCTTTTCCCCCTTTCCTTTTACCTGGTTGTCGCAACCAGAGGTTGGAGCCCCGGAGCTAGACGCCACCATCGGCGACGACCCCTACTACCGCGAGGGTGCCTACTACTACGTGCAGGCCGCCGCCGACGACCAGGAGTAGTTTAGGAGGGTCCCAGGCAGGAGGCCTGCGCCTCTTTCGATTTGTATCCCAGTTTGTGCCAGCCTTCTTAAGGCAAACTTGTTTAAATTATGTATGTACTCAGATATTGTTGCTTCCGCTGACTCGTCGATGATCGAGCACTTGTATTCGATCCCTCGAGGCCCCTGTCTTGTAATATCATGCTTTTATGACTTATTAGTGTACGATTGAATCGGGGGCATCACATCACCACCGGCCACACCTCCAATCCAGGAGCGCAATCAGACATCGTACATGGACACGGGCGGAACAACAAGGATGGTCGCCATTAGTTTTATGTTGCATGTAATCGTATGGATTTGATGATTTGAAAATGAGATATCCGGTTGTAAAAATGATTTTTTTCTGTGCTGATCGGTCACTGTTCGCAAACACGTCCGGACGCATTCCGCGGACGTGTAGGGGCCGAATTTTGTGAGTTTGTGGTTATAGATGCTCCTAGAGCGACAAATATTTCGGGTGCCACCTCTTTGAGCACCAAATATTTGGACGGTGTGTGAAAAAAGGAAGGGAACTTACGGCTGCAATATGCGCAATATTTTGGGCGGGAGAAGAGATGTTTCGATGCAAAATATTTCAAATAGGATAGAAAATTATCGCGAGGGACGTGAAATACTTTTGACGGGACGAGACATTTTTATGGGACGAGAAACATTTCGGCAAATAATATTTCAGATGACATAGAAATTTATGGCACGAAAGAGCTGAATACAATTCGTTGAGAAGGAAACAAAACATTTTGGGACGACGGAAAATATTTCAAAGAGAAGTGAAGAACAAGAAAGGTTTTTGTAAAAAAATTAAATATGAGAAATTTTTCCAGATTCGTGAACATTTCTTTCAAAATTGTGATCATTTTTCAATCTCATGAATATTTTTGAAATCTGGAACATTTTTTGAAATCTGGAAACACTTTTGAAATTGATGTACATGTTCTGAAAGTCATTAACTTTTTTTGAAATCACAAATTTGATTTAGAGAAGTAAAAAACAAAAACAAAAAAAAGAAAAAAGGAAAACGAAAACGAAAACGAAAGGAAAAGGGGGCATCCCGTGGCGAACCCAAAAGGGCGCGCTGGGGAAGAAGGCTTCGCGTTTGCGTGACTCGCATTGCCCGGCACGTTGAATAGGCGGTCTTCAATCCATGTAGCACAGTCTGCACAAATAAAGGAAACCCATGTGGGATTAGAAGGGCATTCAATGGCCAGAAAACACCCACATCTTGAGATTCGACGATTGAAAACACTAATGGGCTAAGCTGGCCAGGAGATTGCACGGTTGTAATGTTTCTAAATGTTCGGAGTTTAAGCCACGACTGATTAAGGACACCATAGTACTCCCTGACGACGATAGGAACAACAGGCGACAAGTAATGAAATAAGTAGCCACCATGAAATGTTTTAAGGAGCATATCCACGGGGCAAGCAAAATAATATCAATGGAGAGTGTGCGGGTCCCCATGGCACGTGGCCACCGCATGAGCTGGTTTAATCTGTGCTAGAGTCAGTCGACAGAATTATAGCATTTTAAGAAAATTTAGGTTTATGTTCTTTTTTAAAAGAACATTTATTTAATTTTTTGTGAGTGGTAAAAAACATTTATTTAAAGTAATGTAAATGAACAGGTAGTAAGTGGGTGCGTCATGGGCCGAGAGAAACCCGCGCCAGAATTCATAGCCCAAGTAAACAATGAAGCCCAAAGGGCCACCGCACCAAAGAGACAGCCGTCGCCCACCATCCGCCTCCATCCACCTTCCCTCAAAAAAAAATTTCCGCCTCCATACTCCATTTCACACGCCGCTCGAAATCCCAAATCCCCCAAACCCTCACCGTCGGCCATGGACGGGCGGGTAGCCTTCACCAACGTGGACCCGATGATGGCGGACGACGCACGGCGCAAGGGCTCGGACCCACACGAACTGAACCGAGCCACGGAGTTCATGCTGACGTACATCTACCAGCTCCTCCCCGACTTCCCCGTCCACGACGCCCGGCGGCTCACGGCCCTTGCCGCCTCCAACCACGTCGACCGCCTCAGCCGCCTTCCCCGCGCGTTCCTGCGCGAAATCGTCTCCTGCCTCCCCGTCAAGGACGCCGCGCGCACCGCCGTCCTCTCCTCTCGGTGGCGCGCGCTCTGGCTCTCCGCGCCCCTCGTCCTAAGCGACGCCCACTTCCTCCACGGCTGGCCGACGCCGGCCATCACCGCCGCCGTCTCCAGAATCCTCGAGACGCATCTGTTGGAATTTGCTAGTGGGCTTTTGGCCCAAAGCCCAACTAAAATTCTGAAATTCTCTTGGCCCATTCATGCACACATGTGAGTGGAGTGAGTGAGGCTAAAGTTTAGTCCCACCTCATAAGTTGAGAGAGAGTTGCACCTCTTTATAAGGTGAGCTCTCCTACCACTTGTATGAGCATGAGAAGAGGAGACCTACACACGCGCTCCTCCTCCTCGCTCGCCTCGCCACGCCACGCCTCGCCTCGCCTCGTCACGACGCGCCGCGGGATTGAGCCGAGCCGAGGACAGAGCTATGCATGTTGTCTATATTTTTGCTGCTCGGAAAAAATAATTAACGGACGCGTTAATTACTGAACCGTTTCCGATTCTTTTGGATCGTGACGACTCGGACGTGGGGTTTACTCCCACGACCTACCCGGCCCACGCTATATAGTCAGGCAGACGTCTACCCTAGCCGCGGCCGCTTCGTATGGTTTCTCACCACCGTTCCAGATCATTGCGCCGCCAAGCAAGTCTTCTCCATCCCTCCTTCCGGCGTGCACCGCGAGAAGGGACAGCAGGCCTCCGGAACCCCGCCTCTCGTGATCCTGTACGGGAGAGGGGCGATCAGGTTTTTGGGGAGCGCACTCGCGCGACTGCTGGCAGCGACGACTTCGCGAACGACGACTTCTTCCCCGACCTCGGCAACCTCATCTTCGACGACATGGGCGACAACGTCAACGCTGGCGGTGCTACACCTGCTGCACCGTATGTGATTTTATCCTTCCTGTTCGAGATCGTGGTAGAATTCATGTTTCTAGTATGTGCCCTAGATGTGATATGCTCATCTGCTATGCTAGTTCGCATGATTAGTTTAATCTATGCTGCTGTGGTCATGATTTATCTTCTGTTTATTGGGATTAAATCTCGTAGTAATTTGCTCATATTTCCAACAATCCAAAAACCTGAATATAGGCAATTTACTCCGAGTGGTTTTGCTGCGCATCTGAAGCCGCCTGCCTTTAAAGGGGCGCAATATAAGAGGTGGCGCACGAGAGCAGTCTACTGGTTTCAGACCATGGGCTGCTATGACGCCATTAAGGGCAAGCCTGAGGGCGATCTTAATCCAGCACAGCTGGAAGCTTTTGAGAAGATCGATACTCTCTTTAAAGGCGCTCTTCTAGGTGTTCTTGATGATTCCATTGTGGATTCGTATATGTCGTTTGACAACGGCAAGGACATGTGGGCTGCTCTCGAGGCCAAGTTTGGTGCCTCGGACGCCGGTAGCGAGTTGTACGTCATGGAGCAATTCTATGACTTCAAGATGACTGATAAGCGCTCTGTTGTACAGCAGGCTCATGAGATATAGTCGCTCGCAAAAGAACTTGAGCACTTCAAGTGTGTGTTGCCGGACAAATTTGTTGCCGGAGGCATTATTGCCAAGCTTCCACCTTCGTGGAACAATTTTGCTACTTCCCAGAAACACAAGAGACAGGAGTTTTCCGTTGCGGATCTCATTGGTACTCTTGATGTTGAAGAGAAGGCAAGAGCAAAAGACACACGTGCTCGAGTTGCTGAGGGAGCTTCTAGTGCCCACATGGTACAGAAGAAGAACTTCCAGCCCAACAAGTTCAAAAACAACAAGAACAAAACTCAGGGCAAAGGCAAGTTTGATACAAAGAACAAGCCATCACATTCTACCAACTTCAAGAAGAATTCTCATAAGAAGGGGAAGGGACTTTGCCATGTCTGCGGTGATCCTAATCACTGGGCTCCGAAGTGTCCTAACCGCTTTGAGGAGCGCGAACATGAGAAGGGCGGCAAGTCTGCTAATGTTGTCATCGGTGATACTGATATGAAGGAATCAGGGTACGGTATTTTTCCTACCATCCTTTCAGTATTTCATTCCCCTGATTGGTTAATTGACACCGGTGCCAATGTACATGTTTGTGTTGATGCCTCCATGTTTTCTTCTTACCAGGCCACAGGGACTTCTCCCGTGCTGATGGGGAACGGGTCACATGCCATCGTTCAAGGTGTTGGTACGGTCGATCTGAAGTTTACTTCGGGGAAGACCGTGCGTCTGAAGAACGTTCATCATGTGCCGTCCATCAATAAAAATCTCGTTAGCGGTTCCCGTTTATGTCGAGATGGTTTTAAGTTGGTTTTTGAGTCCAATAAAGTTGTAATTTCCAAATGCGGACAATTTGTTGGAAAAGGCTATGAGTGCGGAGGCTTGTTCCGCCTATCTTTGTCAGATATTTGCACTAAAGTTATTAATAATGTTCGCCACAACAATGAGTCTGATATTTGGCATTCACGACTTTGTCACATTAACTTTGGTTGCATGACGCGGCTAGCCAATCTGAATTTAATTCCAAAAATCTCTGCTGTCAAAGGCTCTAAGTGCCAAGTATGTGTGCAAGCTAAGCAACCTCGCAAGTCCCATAAGACTGCAGAGGCAAGAGACTTGGCGCCACTAGAGCTTATACATTCTGATCTTTGTGAGATGAATGGCGTGTTGACAAAAGGTGGAAAGAGATACTTCATGACGTTGATTGATGACTCCACTAGATATTGTTATGTGTATCTTCTGAAATCAAAAGATGAGGCTTTAACTTTCTTCAAAAACTATAAAGCTGAGGCAGAGAACCAACTTGATCGAAAAATTAAACGGCTTAGGTCCGATCGTGGTGGAGAGTATTTTTCCAATGAATTTGATCTGTTTTGTGCGGAACATGGTATAATCCATGAGAGGACGCCTCCCTACTCACCTCAGTCAAATGGGGTAGCCGAAAGAAAGAACCGAACTCTAACTGATATGGTTAACACCATGTTAGACACTTCGGGTCTATCCAAGGAATGGTGGGGGGAGGCGCTAATGACTGCGTGTCATGTCCTAAACCGAGTTCCCACAAAGCATAAAACCATGACTCCATTTAAGGAATGGGAAAGGAAACGTTTAAAACTCTCTTACTTACGTACTTAGGGTTGTTTGGTGAAAGTCAATATACCAATTCCCAAGAAGCGCAAGCTTGGACCAAAAACCGTGGATTGTGTTCTTCTGGGCTATGCTTTTCATAGCATCGGCTATAGATTTTTGATAATAAAATCTGAGGTATCCGACATGCATGTTGGTACGATTATGGAATCAAATGATGCAACTTTCTTTGAGGACATATTTCCTATGAAGGATATGTCGAGTTCATCAAATCAGGAGATACCTACTCCATCTAGTGAGGAATTCACTGTAATTCCTGAACCCACCATTGCGATGGAACACGTTGAGAATCCTGTTGAGGTTGACAATGGAACTCCTGTGAGGAGTAAGAGACAGAGGACTGCAAAGTCTTTTGGTGATGATTTCATTGTGTACCTCGTGGATGACACACCCAGAACTATTTCAGAAGCCTATGCATCCCCTGATGCTGACTACTGGAAGGAAGCTGTACGTAGCGAGATGGGTTCCATCTTAGCTAACGGTACCTGGGAGATCACTGACCGTCCTTATGGGTGCAAACCTGTAGGATGTAAGTGGGTGTTCAAGAAGAAGCTTAGACCTGATGGTACGATTGAAAAGTACAAGGCACGGCTTGTGGCTAAGGGTTATACCCAGAAAGAAGGTGAAGACTTCTTTGATACTTACTCACCCATGGCTAGACTGACCACAATTCGGGTGCTACTATCACTGGCTGCCTCACATGGTCTTCTCGTTCATCAAATGGACGTTAAGACGGCTTTCCTCAATGGAGAGTTGAAGGAGGAAATTTACATGGATCAGCCAGATGGTTTTGTAATACCTGGTCAAGAAGGAAAGGTGTGCAAGTTATTAAAGTCTTTATATGGCCTTAAACAAGCTCCTAAGGAGTGGCATGAGAAGTTCGGAAGAACATTAACTGCTGCCGGTTTTGTAGTAAATGATGGTGACAAGTGTGTGTACTATCGCCATGGTGGGGGCGAAGGAGTTATTCTTTGTCTGTATGTCGACGACATATTGATCTTTGGAACCAAACTTGATTTAATCATGGAGGTTAAGGATTTCTTATCTCGCTGTTTTGAGATGAAGGATCTAGGAGTAGCTAATGTTATCTTAAACATCAAGCTATTGAGAGATGAGAATGGTGGGATCACACTGCTTCAGTCTCACTATGTGGAAAAGGTCTTGAGTCGTTTTGGGTATAGCGACTGCACACCTTCTCCAACTCCATATGATGCTAGTGTGTTGCTTTGATAGAATCGACGGATTGCTAGAGATCAACTGAGGTATTCTCAGATTATTGGCTCGCTTATGTATTTGGCGAGTGCCACGAGGCCTGACATCTCGTTTGCTGTTAGCAAGCTGAGTCGGTTTGTGTCAAAACCGGGAGATGATCATTGGCGTGCGCTTGAGAGAGTTATGCGCTACTTGAAAGGCACTGCGAGCTACGGGATTCACTACACCGGGTATCCAAGGGTACTGGAGGGTTATAGTGACTCGAACTGGATATCGGATGCTGATGAGATTAAGGCCACAAGTGGTTACGTTTTTACACTTGGTGGTGGCGCTGTTTCCTGGAAGTCTTGCAAGCAGACCATCTTAACAAGGTCAACTATGGAAGCAGAACTCACAGCATTAGACACTGCCACTGTTGAAGCAGAGTGGCTTCGTGAACTCTTGATGGACTTACCTATGGTTGAAAAACCAATACCCCCTATCCTGATGAACTGTGATAATCAAACTGTGATCGTCAAGATAAACAGTTCTAAAGACAATATGAAGTCCTCAAGGCATGTGAAGAGGAGACTAAAATCTGTCAGAAAATTGAGGAACTCCGGAGTTATTACGTTGGATTATATCCAAACGTCGAAAAACTTGGCAGATCCCTTCACAAAGGGTCTATCACGTAATGTGATAGATAATGCATCGATGGAGATGGGTTTGATACCCACCGCATGAGTTGTCCATAGTGGTAACCCACTCTATGTGATCGGAGATCCCGTGAAGTAGAAGTGGGAGACAAGCTGTTGGTCAGCTGGGAGGAGAGTATCCCTATATTACCTATCCCACTCTGTGAAGATGCAATACTCTCCTGATCTGCATGGCAGGTTGATACTTATCTTAATGTGTTCCAAGCGGCTTATTCGGGTAAGCAGAGATGTTGTCCTGCAGAACATCTTCTGAGGAACGCACCTATATGAATTTGACTGTTAACGTCGCAGTCTGTGAGAATTGGGTGTTCTCTAATAAATTCATGAAAAGGCCCTGGAGTATGACGTATACGCTCCACCCGCGGGGAAGCCTTGCGGCAGCCCAGTATCGGTTAAGAATTTATGCGAAACTAGTCTCGCAGAAAACTTGTAGTTCAAGGGATAGTCCACTATTCAAGTTATGATCTAGTGTAGCATAAATCTCTAAGTGGAAGTTCAACTTCACAGTCTCCACTAAGCACCGGTATATAAACAATGTTTTGGAAATAAATGGTGAAATGTGCCAATGAGACTTTGTGGGGGATTGTTGGAATTTGCTAGTGGGCTTTTGGCCCAAAGCCCAACTAAAATTCTGAAATTCTCTTGGCCCATTCATGCACACATGTGAGTGGAGTGAGTGAGGCTAAAGTTTAGTCCCACCTCATAAGTTGAGAGAGAGTTGCACCTCTTTATAAGGTGAGCTCTTCTACCACTTGTATGAGCATGAGAAGAGGAGATCTACACGTGCGCTCCTCCTCCTCGCTCGCCACGCCTCGTCACGACGCGCCGCGGGTTGCGGGATTGAGCCGAGCCGAGGACAGAGCTATGCACGTTGTCTATATTTTTGCTGCTCGGGAAAAATTAATGAGTCATTAATTAATAATTAACGGACACGTTAATTAGTGAACCGTTTTCGATTCTTTTGGATCGTGACGACTCGGACGTGGGGTTTACTCCCACGACCTACCCGGCCCGCGCTATATAGTCAGGCAGACGTCTACCCTAGCCGCGGCCGCTTCGTATGGTTTCTCACCATCGTTCCAGATCATTGCGCCGCCAAGCAAGTCTTCTCCATCCCTCCTTCCGGCGTGCACCGCGAGAAGGGACAGCAGGCCTTCAGAACCCCGCCTCTCGTGATCCTGTACGGGAGAGGGGCGATCAGGTTTTTGGGGAGCGCACTCGCGCGACTGCTGGCAGCGACGACTTCGCGAACGACGACTTCTTCCCCGACCTCGGCAACCTCATCCTCGACGACATGGGCGACAACGTCAACGCCGGCGGTGCTACACCTGCTGCACCGTATGTGATTCTATCCTTCCTGTTCGAGATCGTGGTAGAATTCATGTTTCTAGTATGTGCCCTAGATGTGATATGCTCATCTGCTATGCTAGTTCGCATGATTAGTTTAATCTATGCTGCTGTGGTCATGATTTATCTTCTGTTTATTCGGATTAAATCTCGTAGTAATTTGCTCATATTTCCAACAGCATCCGGGGCTTTTCCACTGCGTCTGCCTCGTCTGCAGCCACATGAGCGGGTACCGTCCCCAGCTCGCGCGCTGGCTCCAGCTCCTCGCCGCCAAGGGCGTCCAAGACCTCGTCCTCGTCAACCGCCCGTGGCAGTGCGAGGTGCCCCTCCCGGCCACGCTCTACACCATCACCACCCTCACCCGCCTCTACGTCGGCCTCTGGAAGTTACCGGGCACGGCCGCCCTGCGTGGCGCCTCTTTTCCCCACCTCCGCGAGCTCGGCATCTGCTGCGCTGGAGCACGGCCACGTCGACTCACTCGTTGCCAGGAGATCCTCAACATCGAGGGATGCATGAAGGGGCTGCGGCTACGCGTCGTCGGCCGGAGCCTGCGGTGCGTGCAAATCTGTATGTCGATTGTTGAGTATATGTGTTATGTGCATATTGTGTATTGGGTCCGCCTCCTAGTTCCTTGTATAGTTGAGGTCCGTGGCCCACCTTTGTACATCATATATACGTGCCTATACACGAAGAGTAATATATCGTGCAATCATAATCTCATACATGGTATCAGTTTTCTAGGTTTTTCTCTCGCTTCCGCCGCCGCAGCCGCCGCGCGTCTCCTCCGCGCCGCTGCCGCCGCCGCCCCTACCCCGCCGCCGCCGTTTGCGCGCCCTCCGCGCCGGCCGCCGCTCCTGCCCGATCAATCCCGAGCCGCTCACTGCTTCGCTGCTCGCTACCCCGTCGCAAGCGCGCTTCACCCCTCCCGCGCGCTAGCATCTCTCCTGCCGCCACCTGTCTTCACATCGGCCGCCGCAGCTTTCCGTGAGCCGCCCGCGCGTCTCTGCCAAGTCGCTGCTCCCGCCGCCAACCCGCGCTCCCGACAACCCACGACACCATGCTGGCAGGCCAACCGCCCCCTGGCAGTTCGCATCCACCAGCGGGTCATCCAACCTACTACGATCGACACATGCATCTATATGGAGGTCAAGACATGCACGTCCACAGCAATCAACACATGCATCTACATGGCGGTCAACACATGCAGTTCCACAACGATCAACACATGCAGCCCCACGTGCAGCACTCGTCGGCGGTTGGTTCCTACCACGTTAATCCGTGGCCAACTTCATCTGCGTTGCCGCCGTCCTTCGGTCACTTTGCTCCATTGGCTTACGCCTACCCGACAGCCTCGGTGACCGCTCTTCCTTATGGTGCGTCCGCTTCATACGGGACACCCTACGGCGGTCCGTCGACGGAGTTGGTGGCTTCCTCCGTGCTATCGAGTAGTGCTCCACCTTCAGGCTTTTATACGCCGCCGCCGCCGCTTTCGGATCATGGTGTACCTTCTGGCGCGGCTCCGCTGCCGGCGCCCTACTCCGCGGCCCCGCAGCTGTATGGAGAATACCCACCGCCGCAGCTGAGCGGCGGCTACGACTTCCCCATGGCGTCTCCGCCCCCCTCGTTGGCCCTGCCGCCGGCGCCCTGAGACCCGGTGCTCCTTCCCGCACTGCCTGCCGCTCCTACGCCGAACAACTACACCGGAGGTGATGATTAGTACATGGACACCGGGGCTACGGCTCACATGTTTGCTCATCCTGGTAATCTTGCCTCCTTCACTCCCGTCACCACCGACCGCCGCATCATTGTCGGCGACGGTTCCACACTCCCTATCACACATGTCGGGCACACTTCTTTTCCTTCTAATTCCATGCCTATTACTTTGTCTAACATACTTGTGTCACCTCATCTTATTAAGAACCTTGTTTCCGTTCGTCGTTTAACTCGTGAAAATTCTGTTACCGTTGAATTTGACGAGCTTGGGTTTTGTGTCAAGGACGCTCGAACCAGGATGGTACTTCATCGATGTGACAGCCTCGACGAGCTCTATCCGGTGCATTCGCCGTCCACCTCCACCACTGCACCGGTTGCTCTCTCCGCCGGCGTCGATCTCTGGCACGCTCGTTTGGGTCATCCCAACCCCGTCACACTTCGTCATATTCTTAAGAGTTTCAGTTTTAGTTGCCATAAGATAGAGGATCACACCTGTCATGCCTGTCGTGTCGGCAAACATGTTCGCCTCCCGTTTAATAACTCCACCACCATAGCTTCTTTTCCTTTTCAGTTGATTCATAGCGATGTGTGGACCTCTCCGGTTCCTAGTAATTCGGGCTATTTATATTATCTGGTTATCCTTGATGATTATTCTCATTATGTGTGGCCTATTCCTTTGCGTAGAAAGTCGAATGCACTCTCCACTTTGACAGCTTTTTACTCCTATGTCAGCACGCAGTTTGGGCGTCCCATCCTTGCTCTTCAGACTGACAATGGAAAAGAGTTTGACAACCTTGCTTTCCGCACTTTTCTGTCGCACCACGGCACAGTTTTTCGCCTCACATGCCCGTATACTTCCCAGCAGAACGGTCGAGCCGAACGCGTCCTTCGTACTCTGAACGACTGTGTTCGCACGCTCCTGTTCCATGCTAACGTGCCGCCTCATTTCTGGCCGGACGCACTCGCTACTGCTTCTCTTCTCCTTAACCTTCGCCCTTGCCGCCCGCGGTGGAAGTATGCACCTCACCATCTTCTCTTCGGTGCGCCCCCATCTTATGAGGCTTGCGTATTTTCGGGTGCCTTTGATATCCTAGCACTGCCGACTCCGCTCCTCACAAACTCACACCTCGTTCTGTCGCTTGCATCTTCATCGGCTACCCCTCCCACTCCAAAGGATATCGGTGCTACGACCCTGTTTCCCACCGTGTTTTCACTTCCCGACACGTTTACTTTGATGAGCATGTGTTTCCGTTTCACCAGGTACTCCCGGCTGTTCCTCCCGCCACCGGTGATGCGGGCTCCTCGACGCCTCTCCCAGGGCGCTCACGCGCCTCTCTTGGCCCGCCCCCTGGCTTTGAGGCGCGCCCCCCGCATGCGGCGCCCTCTCCAGCCGCGGTGCTGGCGCCCCCGGCACCCCCGACATTGGTGCCCTCGGCCCCCCCGGCGCCTGTAGTCCCCTCGGCGCCCCTGGCGCCCGCGACTCCCTTGGCGCCCCCGGCACCCCCGGCGCCCGCGGCCCCCTCGGTGCCCCCGGCACCCCTGGCGCCTGCGGCCCCCTCGGCACCCCCGGCGCCTATGACCGGTCCGGTCACCTGCGCCCGTAAGGGCGTTTTTCGCCCGAGCTCGCGCTACGCCTCGGATGATTACGTCCATGCGGCGTCCACCTCTGAGCCGTCACCGTCGCCCTTGCCGTCCTCCGTTCGAGCTGCCCTTCGTGACCCGCTCTGGATGGCTGCGATGCAAGAGGAGTTTGACACCCGGTTGCGCAACCGGACGTGGCAGCTTGTTCCCCGCCCCCGGCACGCCAACGTGATTACCGGGAAGTGGGTCTTTAAACACAAGTTCCGTCCTGATGGTACCCTTGATCGCTACAAAGTGCGTTGAGTCGTTCGTGGCTTCCGACAGTATGCTGGCATCGACTTCACCGACACCTTCGCTCCGGTCGTCAAGCCCGGCACGATATGCACGGTTCTCCACCTTGCGGTCTCCCGTGCTTGGCCGGTGCACCAGATGGATGTCTCCAACGCCTTCCTCCATGGTCACCTCGAGGAGCAGGTCTTCTGCCAGCAGCCCACCGGGTTTGTTGACCCGACGCTT
Organism: Aegilops umbellulata; assembly: GCA_032464435.1. Taxonomy (NCBI): domain Eukaryota; kingdom Viridiplantae; phylum Streptophyta; class Magnoliopsida; order Poales; family Poaceae; genus Aegilops; species Aegilops umbellulata. Next base: position 508,956,697 of record CP136059.1, read on the forward strand.
CCCGACAACGTGTGCTTGCTTTCACGGTCCTTGTACGGACTCAAGCAGGCTCCACGCGCTTGGTACCAGCGCATCGCGGCGTTTCTCCACCAGCTTAGGTTCCGCTCTACCCGCTCGGATGCCTCGCTCTTCGTCTATCATCAGGGCCCTGACACGGCCTACTTACTGCTCTATGTCGACGACATCATCCTAACGGCATGTACGGCTGGTCTCCTCAGTCAGCTCACGGCTCGTCTTCGCGCTGAGTTCGCCATCAAGGACTTGGGTCCTTTGCACTACTTCCTCGGTGTCGAGGTGGTGCGCCGTCCAGATGGCTTCTTCCTTCATCAGCGCAAGTACGCTCACGAGCTCCTGGAGCGCGCCGGCATGCTTAACTGCATGCCCGCCGCAACGCCTGTTGATACGAAGGCCAAGCTCTCTGCCACGGATGGTTCTCCTGCTTCGGATGCTGCTTTTTATCGGTCTATCGTTGGTGCTCTCCAGTACCTCACTCTGACTCGACCGGAGATCTAGTATGCCGTGCAGCAGGTGTGTCTTCATATGCATGCTCCTCGAGACGTTCACTGGGCTGCTGTCAAGCGGATTCTCCGCTATATCTGTGGCACTATGGATCTTGGCGTCACGCTTCACGCCTCCGCCGACACCGCCCTCACCGCCTACTCCGATGCAGAGTGGGCGGGCTGCCCTGACACTCTTCGCTCCACTTCGGGCTATTGTGTCTACCTTGGACCCTCACTTATTTCGTGGTCGTCCAAGCGGCATCCTACGGTCTCTCGTTCCAGTGCTGAGGCTGAGTACCGTGCGGTGGCCAACGCCGTCGCCGAGTGTTCGTGGCTTCGCCAGCTGCTTCAGGAGCTCTCTTGTCCTGTTGACCGTGCCATGGTGGTCTACCGTGACAACGTCTCGGCGGTCTACCTCTCCGCTAACCCGGTGCATCATCGACGGACCAAGCATATTGAGTTGGATATTCATTTTGTTCGGGAACAGGTGGCCCTTGGCCATATTCGTGTTTTACACGTCCCTACTTCCCAACAATTTGCCGATATCATGACCAAGGGCTTGCCTACGGCATCATTTGAGGAGTTCCGGTCCAGTCTTTGCGTCATCCGCGGTGCCGCTTCGACTGCGGGGGGGGGGGGGGTGTTGAGTATATGTGTTATGCGTAGGGATGAAAATGGAGTGGAAACTTTCCGTTTTTCCGGAGGAAAATGGAAACGGAGAGGAAATATGAAAATGAAAATGGAAATTTGCAAAACGGAAGCGGAAATGGAATGTTTTATGTGGAAACGGAAACAAAAACGGAACGATGTTTTCCGGTGGAACATGCATGGAAATGGAACTTTCCGTTTCCGTGAATATGGAATTTCTGTTTTTACATTAGACCTATAGTTGCTTTGTAGCCCAACCACCAAAGAGAACACAATGACAAAATTAGTAGAATGGATCTAAGGCCCAACTTCTACTACCACACATGTACTCAGCTTGACCCTATACGCAATTGTCCGGTACTACTACAATATTATGCTAAGTTGCTAACATAATGATATTATTTTGTAGCCATGTTAACAACTCATTAAGTTTGTTTTTTTTGTGTGTATTTCTCTATGATTCAAGGGGTTTTTAAGTTTCGATCAATGCCTATTTCTGTTTCCGTATCCGCTTTGTATTCGCTCCGTATCCATTTCCAGTAGTATCTGTTTCCGTATTCTTTTCAGGGGTTTCTATATTCGTTTCCGCTTCTGCAAAAAAATATGAAAACAAATATGATAGCACCCAGTTCCGTCCGTTTCCGCTCCGTTTTCATCCCTAGTTATGTGCATATTGTGTATTGGGTCCACCTCCTAGTTCCTTGTATAGTTGAGGTCCGTGGCCCACCTTTGTACATCATATATACGTGCCTATGTACGAAGAGCAATATATCGTGCAATCATAATCTCATACATCGATTATGGAGAACATCGCAGTGGTGAAGGCTCCACGCCTCGAGCGGCTCATCCTGTTTGGAACTTGCAAGATCGGCGGTGGCCTGTGCACCCGAGTTAGGATTGGCGATGCTCCCAAGCTGCACGCGTTTGGATACTTGGAGCCAGGCCACGGCCTAGAGATCCAAAACACCATCATCATGCTACATCTCTCATCCCCGTGTCTGGCTTTGCATTCCTTCAATTAGCATATATGTCCAGATGATGGATGTCCATGACTCAATTGTGTACTCTTCCTTCTTGAATTCGGCGAATTCCAGGCTGGGATAAATGCGAGCACAAGTGCCATTATCACAAGTGTGAGGATTCTGAGTCTGAATGTGCGGTTCGGAGTTCGCAATGACGTCAAGAGGGTGCCCACCTTCCTCAGATGCTTTCCGAACGCGGAGAGACTGCGCATTGTGGTATTTATCGCCAATTCATGTTCTGCTTACATTTGTGTGCAGTTCTCGCATGTCATTGCTGGTAGATAGTGCTTCAGAATTCAGATTGATTGCATAGATTGCTGCAAGTCAGTTATGCTGCCGAGATAACTATTGTCTTTTGGTTTCTTCCACTGTAATGTGAATGTTGTGCAAGCTAGCTCAAGTAATTTTGCTGTGCGTTAAATTAAGCTGAGGAAAACATCAGCTGGATGACTAGGCATACTTGGCCAGTTATAATTTGTGGTGCTTTTGCTTCGTTAGGTATGTCCAGATTTTCTTTTTCTAGTGCCTCTCACCGTGTTCATATGAGCTACTAGTAGTAGTAGTATTTGGTGCTATGGTACTGTAACAAACATGCATTTCTTATTAGAGACTTACGAAAGTTAAGATGGTATATAAACTAGCAAATTCATGTCCATTGTTCTTTATTGGTATATGTACGCTAGTTTCGTCATATCAGGAGCTTAGGAACTTATCTTGACTAATTTATTATAGAAAGCTGTCAGAGCTCACTTCTAGAAATTAGCAATAGCAAAATGTGGTTAAGATTTAAGGCATCCGGACTAAGCTTTGCAGCCTTTATATCTAATTTGTCATGCATGAATTATGATCATGAGAGCCATGAGATCTTGTTTAGTGCATACACCATTCTTATTTTTTTCTATCCATTGCTACCCCATCTGGTAATTAGTATATCATGCTACTTTCATCTATGGAAGTATGACTTGTCACTTCTGCAAATCGAACCCATCATTTAGTTATGACCAGTATAATATAATTTGCAGTACTTGGCGTTGAGCAGCTAGCACTGCTGAATCTTAGCCGCAAAAAAGGCCCATTTGCTCATGAGAAAAGAATTTTGATGATAGTGTTGCTTTTGCTAACGTTTTCTTCCCAGGCAACTAATGGAAGCTACAGACAAATTATCTCAGTTTATTCATGGTTTGCTTACATTTTTACCGATTTCCTTTACATGTTACTTGAAATTATTTGTTCCGATCTTGCAGCAGATATTATTATGTGCAGTTTTCGGACTTATTTGCATATATGTGCCAACTGTCAAGTAAATTATCATTAGAGCTATTTATGGTCTTTTCATTTTCTAAATGTGAGTCATGTATGCAGACATGCAGTACTGCATACTAGGCTAAATAATTGCCTGTGAATAACAAATTAAGGTAAGCAATATGACTAGGCATACTTGACCAATACAGTAAAATCAGCCAAGCATTGCGATTTTATTCTCAGCCATTAGGTCGTCTCTACCCACACAGACTAGAATACGCAATTAAAGTTATTGTGGTTGCATGTTCATCTGTTTGTGTTGTGACATTTGTTTTTGGAAATTTTGCTCTGCCACAGATTCTTGCTGTGCATCATCTTGATTTGTATTGCTTGTTTTCTTGATATCTGGTATATCCAGATTTTCTTGTTAGTGTTTCTTATTGTGCACATACTAGCGAGCAGTATTTGTGGTGTGAATGATGCAAATGACATGCAATCCTTATGTCAAACCGATTAAACTTACACGTGATAAAGTTGCACATTTCCTGCGTACAGTTTCTTGGAGGTTGGACGGTATTCAATATATCATCATTCCAAATTGATGCTACCAGACTAATGACACAATATCAGGCACTTGACTCCAATTAAGTGGTTGGCATGGCTCACTTCTGGAATTCTGCCTTGAAGAATATTTTTGGCAAAACAGTTCACATGCTCAAGACCTCCACTGTAGACTGTACTCGGCTGCCTCACTTTCTAATTTGTAATACACGAGGGGCTGCATATATACCAGCACAGTTGTTTTTTCTGTTCTAGTAGGTTACTTGTTGCTTTGTGCTAGTTTGATGCATGGAAGCATTGATTTCTTGTTTCTCCCAACATATCAGATCTTCCAGGACATTTAGGTATGCACGAGTATAATGTATAACATGTAATTTGAGGCTTACTTTACTCACCATGTCATCTCACCTTCCTCAGATCTGTCGACTGATTTAATCAATTTCTGCAAAGCGAGGAATGTGATGAACCCACTGGTAACCTCACCGTCAAGTTCTGGGAGGAGTCTGGTCCCATCAAAAACGTGCTCTCGCGCGTCAGTGTGATGAGTCTTCGTGAGTTCAGAGGGGAGACAAGCGAGGTTGGCTTCCTTGAGTTCTTCTTCCAGAGCGCACGGGCGCTGAAGGCCGCAACCACCGTGATGGCCAATCCGAACTTCACACCGTTCTTGGAAGACGAGGCGCTGTACAAAGTGAGGAAGAGTTCCGAAAACATGGCAAGTAAGTCCTGCAAAATGTCTGTCCGCAGGAGTAATGGTCCCGCTTGTCGGGTGGTAGGTGCGACATATGCCAACGGGTGGCTTATCATTGTGGGAGCCAATAAGATATCGCCGGTGCCTGGAAGCGGGATGAGGCGAAGACATGCACGCCGGCGGATCTTACCCAGTTTCGGGGCTCTCCGTGGAGATAACACCCCTACTGCTGCTCTGCGGGGTCTCCGCATGATCACTAGATGAACAAGTGGCTACAAGATACTGCTTGAGCTGTTCGGCGAGAGGAAGAAGAAGGGCCCGGCTAGCTCTCTTCTTCTCTCTATGTGGTGTCTAAAACTAACTGAGCTCCACCCTTTGCATGGGTGCCCCGGGGGGTTTATATAGGCCTACCCCGGGGGTACAATGGTAATACGACTGGGCGCGGGCCCTAGCCGTCAGTGTCTACGCCCGCCGGCTTCTGCGCCGGCTGCTGGGGCCCGCCGGCTGGTGGGTCCCGCCGGCTGCCGACTCCTTGGCCGACAGGCTGGCCCTACTGCCAAGGGCCTTGTCGGGGGCTGGTTACTGTTGCCTCAATCCTGGTGACGAGGGCTTTGTCGAGGTAAGCGTGGCTACAGTGCCGCCGTCCGGCGGGCGATCACTGTAGCCTCACCTCGTCTTGTCTCCTTAATGGGGTGCCTCCTTCGAGGGCGGAAGCAAGCCGGCTACGTGTAGCCGGCATTGTCTCGGGCCGACTGGGGAGGCCTGGCCGCCTTCGGGTGTCTCTCTGCCTGAAGGGGCCCACCGCCCGTGGGCCGTGCTGACAGCCCGTCGTGGATGGCGTCATGGTCAACATGGCAACAGTGCCGCGTCGGACGGGTCATGGCCGCCCCGTACGGCGCACTGTGCCAGGCGTGCTCGGGGATTCGGGGGTGGCAGGCTTTACTGTAGCCACGCCCCGTCTCATCGCTGTTGTGTGGATGCAGACTTCGAGGATGCGATCTTGACCGCTTCGTGGGAGCCGGCTTCTTGGAGTCGGCCTTCTCGTGGCCGGCTTCTCGGAGCCGGCCCTCCCGCGGCTTTCTTCATGGGGGTCTAGGCCGGGCCGCCTTCCGATAGTCGGCCTGGGAGACAGCCGGCCAGTGGAAGACGGCCCCACGTCTTGGATTCTTGAAGGCCGGATCGACTCGTAATTTTTTTAGAAGCGCCAGGGGGAGCCGGCTAGGCTACCCGTGGTCATTTACTTCGACAGTAGTCCCCGAAGCTGGTTGGGCTCCGAGGCCGAAAAGAGACGAGAAGCTCAATCAGCTTCCTATCTTGAAGGGCCAGCAGCCGGGAGCTAGCCCGGACCCGGCGCGCCATTCTTTGGCAATGTCGAAATATGATGGCAGGAACCGGGTGTTTGCGCGGGCGGGGTTGCGAGCCGACCGCCCGCCGCCTACGCGCCACGTGGCACCCGAAGGCTGGCAAGGCCTGCCAGTCCACGCGCGCGACAGGACGTTGCCACAGTCCGGACCCGCCACCGCCGGGCCTCGGCCCACACGCGGATCCTCTGTGGCCCGGGCGGACCGCACGTCTTCCCACGGCAGTTGCCGCACGCCGTTTAAGGCGTAATAATCGCGGAACATGGGGAGTTGGCGCAGTTAATCCCACACTCCCCCTCGTCTCGCCCCCTCGGCTTCACCACACGGGGCTATAAGTAGGTGGAGGAGAGGGAGCGGCAGAGGCTCGCACGCTCTCCCTCGCTCCACCCTTCCCTATTTTCCTTCTCCTTTCTTCCGTCGCCACAGCGCCCCACTGCCGCGCCGCTCCGCCGTCGGACCTCTCGGTTCCTCCGGTCCCGCCGTAGCGGGGTTGCGCGCGTCTCCGCCGCCCCACCTTGTTCCTTGCCGCGGTGCTCCCATGGCGTTGTCGAGCTCGTGGGACGGCTCCAATGTCCATGAATACCAAGTCGAGTTCCTCTGCCGGACGCGGCGTCTGCCGGGCACGAACTTCGTGCGGGTTCGTCGCGCACCGGAGAGGGAGATTTCGCCGGCACCGCAGGAGGGCGAGCGGGTAATCTTCCGCTCGCACTGCCTGCGCGGCTTCGGCCTCCCGGCGAGCGGGTTCCTTCGCTCTTTCCTTGAATTCTACCGCCTCCAGCCGCATCACCTCACCCCCAACGCGGTGATGCTGTTGTCAGCCTTCGTCACCCTCTGCGAGGGCTTTCTTGGTGTTCTCCCCACTCTCGAGCTCTGGGGCGAATTCTTCCAATGCAAGCTCGGCACCGTCGTCGCGAGCGTGCCCGCCCCATGCGGAGCCTTTATCGCCATGAGGCGGACGGGCAAGAACAATCCGTTCCCGTCCATCCCACGGATCCAGTCGGTGAAGCTCTGGCAGAAATCCTATTTTTACGTGAGGAACGTCGCCCGGCAAGGCGACTTTGTCAACTTGCCGGCTTATGTAGCCGGCCCGCCGGCTGGGAGGCCACCCTCATGGAGTTACCGGGCCAGGTCGCTGTCTCAGGCTGGGAACGCCGCCGTTGCCCGGCTCCGGGTGATGACCCAGTCGGAGGGCCTGACCGGAGCCGACCTGGTGGCCGCCTTCATGGAACGCCGGGTACTTCCGCTCCAAGGCCGGCCTCACATGATCTGTCAGATGAGCGGCCGCTTCGACCCGTGCCGGCTGAGCACCAGGGAGATGCCCCACTTCGAGGTGTCTTACATGGTGAACTACATCTCCAACTGCAAGATCGCCGAGGATTGGCGATACGGCAAGGAGCCGTATTCTCGCGCCAACCCTCCGCCTGCTGTAAGTTTTTCTTCTTTTCTTCCTTTTGTGTTGTCGGCTTCACGATGGCCGGCTTCTGATCAGCCGGTTTGCTTTTTAGCAGAACCCCCTTCTTCCCCCGGCGGTCGGGGCCGCAGGGGTAGGGCGCCAGCTCCTCCCCGACCGCACGATGGATGACGTCGACGATATGGACCTGGGGGCGGCCACCATGTAGGACGCCGTGGTAGGGGAAGGCGACGAGGCAGGCGGCGCGGGGTTCGGGGCCGCCCTCAAGGACTGGGCGGATGATGACGAGGTCGAAGTCGTTCCGCACCGCCAGCCAGCGCTTGATCATCAAGGCGCGGGTCCATCCGCCGCACCGGCTGCCCGTGGTGGTGCGCCGAAACGCCGGGCCGCGTCGACCTACTTCAGCAGTCGGCGGAAGAAGTCCAGGGCACCGCCGCGGCGACCAAGCGGGACGAAGCGGCCGCGAAGGTGGCCCGCTTCCATAAGGTGGTGAAGCAGTCGCAAGCGGTTTCGGCGTAAGTGTTAAACGTCTCGTATTTTTGCTGTCTTCTTCGATTAGGGCTCTTCTAAACATTTTTCTTGGCTCACCGGCCAGGGCGCCGCTTTCCCTCGAGCGGGGTCCTGCCGGCTCCGTAATCGGACCGGCTGGAGGGTCTTCGGGCTCCCGCCGCGTGGATCCCCGCGCCGACCTCATGAAGGCTACGGAGCGGAACGCGCGGGAGGCGCGGAAGGAGCGGGAGGCGGCGGAGCGAAGGGCCGCCCAAGCGGCGAACGAGAAGTCGGCCAAGGCGCAAGCCGACGCGGCAGCTCAGGCCCGGGCGAAGGCGGCGGCCGTGGAGAAGGAGGCGGAGGCCTCACGCAACCAGCCTCCGCAGCTCGTCGTTCCCCTCCGCGCCATGGCCCCCGACGTCCCCGTGCCCCCGTCAGAGGAAGCCGACCGCGACCGGTCGGAGACGGAGAGGAGGGAGGATAACGTGGTTGTCTTGGAGGAGGTGCTGCGGACGGCGCCGACTGGAGCGGGCCAGAGCGGCCAACCGGCCGCGGCGCCGGAGCAGCCGGACGGGAGCGAGCCGGTAGCAGGAACCGGCCTCGAGGTGCAGCCAGCATTTCGCCGGCGCGCAGGGGGAGCTACCTCTGTGCCGGAGCCGCACAGAGCTGCGGGCGCCAGCCGGACGGCGGAGGCCCTGGAGGCGGCCAGCTCCAGCAGGTCCGAGTGGACGCCCAGCGGGGGGACGGCCGAGCTGAACACGGCGGCCCATGAGGTCCGGAACTGGCTTCAGGCTCAGGCCGCCTCGCTGCGGCGATATACCCAAGAGTTCCTCTCGACGCGGGCCGTCATCCGGGTGAGTCTTCTGGCCTTGGTTGATTTGTTTTTTTGATTTCTTCCGTGGGGGCGCGTCAGCGCACCCACTAGGTGTAGTCCCCGAGTTCTGTGTCGGCTGCTGAGCAGGCGGCTTGGAACTTACTAGGTCCTGACAGCTATCTTATTCTTGCATCCTATCTGATTTTCCAGGAATACCATAACCTCCGCACTGCTGCCTTCAACTCCCAGGCTCAGGAGCTGGGCCAGAAGGCCGAGGACCTGACCAACAGCCGGAGTGCGTGCTTTGTTTCCTTCATCTCCTGTGGGGGCGCGTCAGCGCACCCATTGGGTGTAGTCCCCGAGATTCGGGCCGACTGCTGAGCAGTCGGGTCGGATCTATCCCGGTGACTTCTTCCTTATTGATTTTTCCTTTTCCTTCATGCTTGCAGGGGCCAACGCCGACTTGAGGGAGCAGCTCGGCGGGGTCCAGACCGCCCTTCGCGCCAAGGAGGCCGAGTGTAGCGCCTTGGGCCAGGAACGTGACCGCCTGGCCAAGAAGTTGGCCGACTAGGAGGGAAGCCACAAGGCGGCCCTGAAGAAGGTGCAGGACAGTGAGGCCGCCCTCAAAGTTGAATATGAGACCGAGGCAGCGGGCTGGGCCGAGGAGAAACAAGCGCTGAGCGAGGGCTATGGCCGGGTTGAGGATCTGACCGATGGTAAGCCGCCTTCCTCACTCCTTGCTTGCTCCTTGCCCTCTAATTTCTCTTCTGATTTGTGCTGCTTTTTGTTCTTTGCGCAGACTACTTCCCCGGCTACTCCTTTGTCGCCACTCAGACCATCGAGGCTCACCGCGAGGCACGCCGGCAAGCGGGGGTTGAGATCGCGCCGGACGCGGGACGGACGCTTGAAGAGCAGCTCTTGGCGACGCAAGCCCGGCTGCAGCCGGCTCACCGCATGCTCCGCCGCCTCCAGCGCGTCAGGGCGCAAGTATTGGCCGCCCTTTGGCCTAGCCAGGTGATTCCCCGCACCCCCAGCCGGGCTGCCGACTGGCTGGAGGTGGCAGTCGGCCGCTTTGAGGCCTGGAAGGCTTCCGCCGCTCGATCCGGTGCCAGGCGGGCGTTGGAGTTCGTCCGGGCCTGGTATCCGGAGGCGGCGGACCAGCAGGTGGAGGCGGCGCGAGCCCTTCACCTTTGGAGATTCGGGTGAGCCAGTGGCACTTCTGGGTTGTGTGGTTGGACGGCTTCGCGCCGCTGTGAAGCTTGCATGGGGCGTCAAGAGTCTGCTCGTAGGAGAAGGCCGGCTGCCAAGCCGGCCTGCCGTCTTTCTGCTTCTTGGGTGCGGGCCGCCCTTCGGGCTGCTCGTCCTCGACCGTGGCCACGTGCCGACTGGTGGAGGGCGGCATGGGGCCCTTGCGCTTGTGGTCGTTCTGGTACGGGCGTCGGCCAGAGTCCCCAGCCGGCGTCTTGGGCGCCGGGTTGAGTACCTTTCCGGACGCGTCTACCCGGAGTTCAGTCTTCATTGAGGAGTCGGCGGTGGCGTACTTGTCTGCTATGACCAGAAGCTCGTCGAGGGTAGTCGGCTCGTCGCAGAGGAGCTTGTGCTTGAGGAGGGTGCCTTCTCGGCACCCGGCAGTGAAGTATTCTATGGCTTGCACCTCGTGCACCCCTTCGCAAGAGTTGCGGAGCTCGGCCCAGCGCGTGAGGTAGTCGCGAGTGGACTCGGCGGGGCCTTGCACGCACAAGGAGAGCCACCTGGGCTTGGGAGCCTGCTTGTAAGTGCTGGTGAAGTTGCGGACGAAGGCTTCTATGAAGTCTAGCCAGCTGTTGATGCTGTATGGCTTGAGGTTGTTAAGCCAGGTCCGCATCGTGCCTTGCAGCATGAGGGGCACATACTTCACAGCAACGCGCCTGTTGCCGTTTGCTATGCGAACCGCTATGGAGTAGTCGATCAACCAATCTTCCGGCTTCATGGAGCCATTGTACTTGGGCGTGTCTCTTGGGAGCGAGAACCCTTTGGGGAAGGGCTCGTCGCGGATGCGGGGGCCGAAACAAGGCGGGCCGACATCATCATCTTCTTCTAGCGCCAGGGATCGTGCTAGGCGGTCGATCCGATGGCGGGCGTCGTTCTCGCCGACTCCTTCGCGGCGACCTAGTCGGCCGCTGAGAGTCAGATGCGTGACAGGCGGCGGGGTGGGATATCTCTCCCCACGAGGCGGAGGCGGAGGCGGGTTGCCCCGCCGCTCCACATCTCGCAGGTGGCCTTCTGTGTCTCGCTCGATGGAGATCTGGGTTCGGCTTCGGCTGGCGGCCGACTCTTTCTCGTGTCGCGCGCGGGTTTTACCCGCAGTCGGCGTCCGGGACATCGCGCCATGCTCTCGGCACGGGGGAGGGCTTTCCACGTGGGCGTCAGCTTCGTGCCACTGTGTGGCTGCATCGATCAGCTGCTGGATGCGTCTGGTCATGTGGGGGAGTTCTTCGGCCCCCAGTCCATCCAGCTCGTCTACGGCTGCCTGGGCGGCGCGCAGGTTCTCGAGTGGAGTGGCATAGACTTGGCGGTCAACTCCAAGCATGTCGGCGATAGCAGCGCCGTGCTGTTTGACAACGCCGGCTCGGCTTGGCCCGCCATGAGGTGGCATGCCAAAGGCGGCGCGGTCGACTTCGCGCTGGTGGGCCTCAGTGAGGCGTCTCATGGAAGCTAACTTCCGGCCCTCCGCGAGGAGGGCGAGGCGGCGAGACTCCAGTGCTTCGTCGTCGGCATCGGCCGGGAGGGGGACAGACAAGTCATGGGTCACCGCATGCGGGGCGTCGAGGGTGTTCTCGCCAGAGGCGCCGCCGTGGCTGATGACCATCACCTCGGTGATGGCACCATCATAGCCGTCGGTTCGGGGAAGCGAGTCTTTGTAGATCACGACGTTGGTGGGGAAAGCGTCGAGCGAGGCCGTGTCGGAGTCGACAGGCATCGGATCGGTGGAGCCAACGGACTCCAAATCCACAGCAGGCTCGCTGGAGACATGGAGCTGGCCGAGGAGGTTGACGAGGTGGTCGGTGCCCGCGTCGGAGGCGGGCTCGTCGGTGAGTGGGTCTCGCCAAGGAGATCGGCGAGGTCGCTCGCTGCGCAGACGTTGGTGACGCCTTGCAGCGCGTCATGGCAAGCGCCATCGGGCGTGCCGGGCTGGCCACGCTCGCGGGGGAGGAAGAGGGTTCCCGTCCAGAACAGGTCTCCGGACGACGGTGCACCTGGCCCCACGGTGGGCGCCAAATGTCGGGTGGTAGATGCGACATATGCCAACGGGTGGCTTATCATTGTGGGAGCCAATTAGACGTCGCCGGTGCCTGGAAGCGGGATGAGGCGAAGACATGCACGCCGGCGAATCTTACCCAGTGAGGGAGTCCTGGATTAGGGGGTGTTCGGATAGCCGGACTATACCTTCAGCCGGACTCCAGGACTATGAAGATACAAGATTGAAGACTTCGTCCCGTGTCCGGAAGGATCTTTTCTTGGCGTGGAAGGCAAGCTAGGCGTGCGGGTATTCAAGATCTCCTACCATTGTAACCGACTCTGTGTAACCCTAACCCTATCCAGTGTCTATATAAACCGGAGGGTTGTAGTCCGTAGGACAACCATCATCATACACAATCATACCATAGGCTAGCTTCTAGGGTTTAGCCTCCTTGATCTCGTGGTAGATCCACTCTTGTACTACCCATATCATCAATATTAATCTAGCAGGAGTAGGGTTTTACCTCCACCGAGAGGGCCCGAACCTGGGTAAAATAAAGTGTCCCTTGTCTCCTGTTACCATCCGACCTTGACGCACAGTTCGGGACCCCCTACCCGAGATCCGCCGGTTCTGACACCGACATTGGTGCTTTCATTGAGAATTCCTCTGTGTCGTCGATTTTAGGCCCGATGGCTCCTTTGATCATCAACAACGATGAGGTCCAGGGTGAGACTTTCCTCCCCGGACAAATCTTCGTCTTCGGCGGCTTCGCTCTGCGGGCCAATTCGCTTGGTCATCTGGAGCAGATCGAAAGCTACGCCCCTGGCCATCAAGTCAGGTTTGGAAGCTTAAACTACACGGCAGATATCCGCGGAGACTTGATCTTCGACGGGTTCGAGCCACAGCCAAGCGCACCGCACTATTTCGAGGGGCATGATATGGCTCTGCCTCCGAATAGTACCCTGCAGGCCGCACACGCTCCGGCCCCGACTTATGACTCGGAGCCCGCTGCGTTCTTCGAGGATGAACGGTTGGACGTCACCTCGGGGGCTGCGATCTCAAAGGCGACCGAGCCGAATGCCAGCCCCGCACTCCGCACGGCCCATGACTCCAAGGAGTCGGATTCTTCTCCGAACTCCGGGCCTTCCGTGCCCCCGCCGATCGAATCTGATTGGGCGCCTGTAATGGAGTTCACCGGCGCGGACATCTTTCAGTGCTCACCTTTCGATGATATCCTGAATTCTCTCAAGTCTCTCTCCTTATTAGGAGAGCCCAGGCCGGACTATGGTCTGCGAGGTTGGGATTCGGACAATGAAGAAATTCAAAGCCCACCCACCACCCACTTAATAGCCACTGTCGACGATTTAACCGACATGCTTGACTTCGGCTCCAAAGACTTCGACGGTATGGACGACGGAGGAGACGAACAAGAACCAGCACCTGTAGGGCGCTGGACCGCCACCTCGTCATATGACATATATATGGTGGATGCTCCAAAGGATGCAGATGGAGATGGAACAGCAGAAGACGACAACTCGAAAAAACCGCCAAAACACCGGCGCCAACGGCGGCGCTCTAAATCCCGCCACAGCAGAAACGGTGATTCCGGCACGGGAGATAATACTACCCTGGACAGCGCCGAAGAACACCAGAACCAGCAAGATTCAGCGCAGGAAGATGGAAAAGCCAGCCCTCATGAGAGAGCGGCAGAGCGAGAGGTTGAGGATGATAACTACATGCCTCCCTCCGAAGACAAGGCAAGCCTCGACGACGACGAATTCGTCGTACCATCAGACCCCGCTGAACAAGAGCGTTTTCAACGCAGGCTTCTAGCCACGGCGAACAGCCTAAAGAAAAAGCAGCAACAGCTTAGAGCAGATCAAGATTTGCTAGCTGATAGATGGACTGAAGTCCTTGCGGCCGAAGAGTATGAACTCGGGCGCCCCTCCAAAAATTATCCTAAGCGCAGGCCGCTACCCCAATCAGAGGGGGAAACATATGACATGGCAGACCGGCCACCCCGCGGCCGCGACAGAGAGGCATGTCGAACCCTTAAACAAGCCATGCCCCGGTGCCGTTCAACTAAGGCACGGGAAAACGAGCCAAACCTGCGAGACGTACTGGAGGATAAAGCAAGGCAAACAAGATCGATCTATGGATCACGCGGACGCCCGACGACACGTGATAATCTTCACTCCGGACACAATAAATCCGGCCGGGCCGAACACAGCAGGCACACCCACTATGCTTCACAAATGAAGTAATGGATCATAAAATCCCAGAGGGTTTCAGACCCATCAATATCGAGTCGTACGATGGTACGACAGATCCGGCGGTATGGATTGAGGATTATCTCCTTCACATCCACATGGCACGTGGCGACGATATACACGCCATCAAATACCTACCCCTTAAGCTTAAAGGACCAGCCCAGCACTGGCTTAACAGCCTACCAGCGGACTCAATCGGTTCTTGGGAGGACCTATAAGCCGCATTCCTCGACAACTTCCAGGGGACCTATGTGCGGCCACCGGACGCCGACGACCTAAGCCACATAATTCAGCAGCCAGAAGAATCGGCCAGGCAATTCTGGACACGGTTCTAACAAAGAAAAATCAGATAGTCGATTGTCCGGATGCAGAGGCCCTAGCAGCCTTCAAACATAACATCCGCGACGAGTGGCTTGCACGGCACCTAGGACAGGAAAAGCCGAAAACCATGGCAGCCATCACAACACTCATGACCCGCTTTTGCGCGGGCGAAGATAGCTGGCTAGCTCGCAGCAACAACTTATCGAAGAAGCCTGATAATTCAGATACCAAGGACAAAAGTGGCAGGTCACGTCGAAATAACCAAAAGTGTCGCGTTAGCAGCGACAGCAATGAGGATGCGGCAGTTAATGCCGGATTCAGAGGCTATAAATCCGGTCAGCGGAAAAGGCCATTTAAAAAGAATACCCAGGGCCCGTCCAGTTTGGACCGGATACTCGACCGCTCGTGCCAGATTCATGGCACCCCCGAAAGGCCAGCCAATCACACCAACAGGGATTGTTGGGTGTTCAAGCAGGCAGGCAAGTTAAGAGCCGAACACAAAGACAAGGGGCTGAACAGCGACGACGAGGAGGAGCCCAGGCCGCCGAACAACAATGGACAGAAGGGGTTTCCCCCACAAGTGCGGACGGTGAACATGATATAGGCGACCCACATTCCCAAGCGGGAGAGGAAGCGTGCGCTACGGGACGTATACGCGATGGAGCCAGTCGCCCCAAAGTTCAACCCATGGTCCTCCTGCCCGATCACTTTCGATCGAAGGGACCACCCCACTAGCATCCGTCACGGCGGTTTTGCCGCACTAGTCCTTGACCCAATCGTGGACGGATTTCATCTCACAAGAGTCCTCATGGACGGCGGCAGTAGCCTGAACCTGCTTTATCAGGATACAGTGCGGAAAATGGGCATAGATCCATCAAGGATCAAGCCCACAAGGACGACCTTTAAAGGCATCATACCAGGTGTAGAGGCCAACTGCACAGGCTCGATAACACTTGATGTGGTCTTCGGATCTCCGGATAACTTCCGAAGCGAAGAGTTAATCTTCGATATAGTCCCGTTCCGCAGTGGCTATCATGCCCTGCTCGGACAAACCACATTCGCTAAATTCAATGCGGTGCCGCACTACGCATATCTCAAGCTCAAGATGCCAGGCCCTCAAGGAGTAATTACGGTCAGCGAAAACACAGAACGCTCCATCCGTACGGAGGAGCACACGGCGGCCCTTGCAGCGGAAGTACAAAGCAGCCTTTCAAGGCAACTCTCCAGTCCGGCCGTTAAAAAGCCGGATAATGCAAAGCGCGCCCAGAGTAACCTGCAACAAGACCGCCTGGCACGTTCAAAGCAAGCATAGCAATACGGCCCCGACCCCAGCCATCGCAACATAGCGGAGCAAGTACCTCGAGTACACAATTACGCCCTTAAAATTCCATGGGCACAGGGGGAGGGGCACATTAACGGCATGCCTACAATACGGCGTCAAACGTACTAGGGGCTGCCGGATTTTTCTCTTTTAACTTTTAGGACTCCACACTCTGGATAAACCTGTTCGGCCTTGTGGCCACACAGACGATGCAAGATCCAGGAAAGCAGACAAAGCTACGCCGCATTACGGAACTCTCAGGTGGTCTCTATTTCGAGCGATATATCTGTTTTTAAATTCCGCGGCCTGCGCCTGGTCAGGACATTTTAAATAGTCTAATATCTTTTTTGCTTATCGCACTACTTGTATCGTTCGGCTTTCATAAATAGCCTCTTTATAAACAATGCATAGCTTTTTGTCTATTTTTTGCATTATCCTCTTTGAACATATATGTTTATTACATAACATGATCGCACCCGTACACCATGGTACGGCAAACCACGCCAGGGGCTTCATTACCCTTTTATCTGGTGTGAGAAGTCCGTACACTTTCACAAGTGCGGCGCCCCGAACTTATAGCACTATATGCATCGGCTCCGAGTCATGATTTTGGTCACATGTTGGGTTTGCCCGGCTCCTATGTTTTGGTGCCTTATGTTCCGCTATATCGGCTAAGGTAGTACTAGGAGAACCACTGCGATTGTGCCCTAGTTCAGGTGGGTTGAGCACCTCAGTGGAGAAAGCTAAAACAGACTGTCATGATAAGGCGAGAGACCGGTCACTGTTCGAGAGGTTTTTCGAGTCCTTAAAGGCTTATGCCGCTTCGAGCGAGGAGCTGGCTATGTCCGGCCAAAGGCGTGGATAGCGCCCCGAATTCGGCCTTCCGAACTAGGGGCTTCACCGAAATTTAAAATTATAACGTTCTATGGCTAAGTGAGAGTGTTCAAGCATTATAGTCCGCTTGCCTGGTTCGTTGTGCTGAGCGCCTCCCTCGAAGGACCCAACTATGGGAACAAGAGCCCTCAGGTTTATCCCGAACACCCCAGCACTAGTGGCATGGGGGCAGAAGCCGACGACTGGCAATCTCTCAATTTTTGATAAATGGCCGCACATAAAATAATATTTTAA
Source organism: Aegilops umbellulata (assembly GCA_032464435.1). Lineage (NCBI taxonomy): Eukaryota > Viridiplantae > Streptophyta > Magnoliopsida > Poales > Poaceae > Aegilops > Aegilops umbellulata. Next base: position 508,973,693 of record CP136059.1, read on the forward strand.
ATTCAATAAGCATTGCTTAGCGCATATGAACAAGTTTTCAGCGCACAGGATACAAACGAGCGAGTTCATTCAAATATTACACCTTTAGTACATTCATCCGTGACAAGGCGGGCTCTGGCAAGAACTTCCTTGTAGTAGTTCTCGGGCTTGCGATGCTCCTTCCCCTGCGGCGGCCCATCCTTCACCAGCTTCTCTCCGTCCAGCTTACCCCAGTGTACCCTTACACGGGCAAGGGCCCTCCGGGCACCTTCGATGCAGACGGAGCGCTTGACGACCTCAAGCCGTGGACAGGCCTCCATCAGCCGCCGCACTAGCCCGAAATAGCTCCCAGGCAGGGCCTCTCCAGTCCACAGCCGAACTAGTAAGCCCTTCATGGCCTGTTCGACCGCCTTGTGGAGCTCGCCCAGCTGTTTCAGCTGATCGCTTAAGGGCACAGGGTGTCCAGCCTCAGAATAATGAGACCAGAACACACTCTCCGTCGAGCTGCCCTCTTTAGCCCGGTAGAACGCGGCGGCATCGGATACGCTGCGGTGAAGATCGGCGAACGCCCCTGGAGAACTCCGGATTCCGGTAAGTAATAGGTAGTTTACTTTTATATTCCTACTTTGCATTGAGAATGGCTTACCCGTTGCTATCTTTTTCACCTCCTCCAACTCTTGGAGGTCCTTTTGGGCTTCGGCCTTGGCACTTTTGGCGGTCTCGATGGCCGACGCGAGCTCGGATGCTTGCGCTTTTGACTCAAGCTCCAAACCCTCATGTTTTTTCATGAGAGCTTGCAGCTCTTGCTGCACCTCGCCGACCTGAACCCCAAGCCTTTCTCGCTTGGCGCGCTCCTCGGCCGTTTTCTTTTCGGCCTCAGCCAGCGCCTGCTTCAGGGTTGCCACCTCGGTTGCGGCCCCTACAATAAGCAGTACAATCCTGTTATTTCTTCCTGCAATCAAGCCTCCCTATAGGCACTTTTTTTTCCTTTTTTAGGGTATTTCTTACCTTCTTTCTCCTCGAGCTGCCGTCTGGCAAGGCCGAGCTCTTGCTCGGTCCGCCCGAGGTCCTTTTTAAGGACATCCACCTGCGCAGTCAGTGCGGCGGTGGACAACAGCGAAGCCTGCATACGCATATTTGACTTTTTTTGTTAGACTCCTGCGAAAATTACTAGATCCTCTATTCGTCTTTTCTTTACGAACACCAAACAGAGCATCAGGGGCTACTGTCTATGCGGTAAATAATTTGACATATTTTTGTTTACCTGGAAGCCTGTTAGAAGGCTAGCGCAAGCTTCAGTCAGTCCGCTCTTGGCGGACTGAACCCTTTGGATCACCGTACTCATAATAGTACGGTGCTCCTCGTCGATGGTGGCGCCCTCAAGCACCTCCAGCAGATTGTCCGGCGCCTCTGGCTGGACGGAGGACGCCGGCTCAGATGGCTTACTCCTCTTGGGAGGAGTTCGCCCACCACGGACCGGGACCGTTGAGTCCGGCGCGGTGTCCGGCACAAAGCCGGACTTGGAGCCCTGGGGGTTTTCATCCCCTTTATTCCTGGGGTCCGGGAGGTCGCCTTTCGGCTCCTCCAGGACCACCTCCTCCTGCCCCGGAGCTTGTCGCGACGCCACTTCGGCGTCGTCTGCAGTGCGGGGGGAGACAGCGGGCGGAATTGAGTTCACGTCCGACGTATCCAGGGAGCCGCTCGACGAATCGTCGAGTTCGGCCCGGGGCGGGCTGCATAAAACACGAGCGATATTAGGGAAAGCCGCGCATTAAAAGAATATCATGAGTCACTCTGGTATGTAAATACTTACGATGTCGCCAGACTCTTGGTTCTGTCCAGCCACTCCTCTCCGCCCTCTTCGGCGTCGTGGGAGTAGTCCGGCGGAGGGGTTTTCCTTTTCCTCGACCCCTCGGGCTCCCCCGTTGGGGCGGCCTTCTTCTTCTTTTCTTCCCTCACTGGAGGGGGAGAGCTTCCTTGTTCCTCCTCCTCGTTTTCACGAGAGGAGAGCGTCGCGGACTCGTCAGATGACGAGTCCGACACCACCATGTTGCGGGAACTTTTTCGAGTCCCGGTGGTTTTCTTCTTCTTGGCCTTCTTCTCCGGCACCACATAAGGTGCCGGAGCCATCAGCTTCACCAAGAGAGCTGGGGCCGGGTCTTTGGGCAGAGGAGCCGGGCAGTTGATTGGTCCGGATATCTTCTGCCAAGCCTGTCAAAGGTAAAGGGAGTTTAGATCCTGCATAGAGTTAATCTATGAATAAGAGCTTAACGAACCTGTCAAAGGTATAGATAGCTTACCTCGCTAGCGTTGTTCTGCGAGCTGTATCCGCGATCCTCGGAGGCGGATGTGGGGGACTCGGCGCCTTTGGTCAGCACCTTCCAGACGTCTTCATACGTCGTGTCGAAGAGCCTGCTAAGGGTTTGGTGCTGCGCTGGGTCGAATTCCCACAAAGTAAAATCCCGTTGTTGGCACGGGAGGATCCGGCGAACGAGCATAACCTGGACTATATTGACAAGCCGAATTGGCTTGTTCACCAGGGACTGGATGCACGTTTGCAACCCAGTCACTTCTTCTTCGTTGCCCCACGACAGGCCCGTCTCTTTCCAGGACATGAGCCACGTGGGGGTCCGGATCTGAACTCGGGGGCTGCGACCCAGTTCGGATCGCGTGGCTCAGTGATGTAAAACCACCCGGCCTGCCACCCCTTTAGGGACTCCACAAAGGAGCCATCGAACCAGAGGACGTTGGCTATCTTGCCAGCTCCGCACTACCTTGGGCTTGACGTTGAAGGTCTTGAGCCAGAGGCCAAAGTGGGGGCGGACGCGGAGAAAGGCCTCACACACGACGATAAACGCCGAGATATTGAGAATAAAGTTCGGGGCCAGATCGTGGAAGTCCAGGCCGTAGTAGAACATGAGCCCCCGGACAAAAGGGTGAAGTGGAAAGCCCAGTCCGCGGAGGAAGTGGGGGAGAAATACTACCCTCTCATGGGGCCTCGGGGTAGGAAGAAGTTGCCCCTCCTCAGGAAGCCGATGCGGGATGTCCTTGGACAAGTATCCGGCTTTCCTTAACTTTTTTACTTGAGCCTCCGTGACGGAGGAGACCATCCACTTGCCTCCCGCTCCGGACATTGTTGGAGAAGGTTGAGGAAGGAAGAGCGGACTTGGGCGCTGGAGCTTGAGTGCGCGAGAGATGGATTGGCAAAGGAGGAAGAAGGCGTAGGTTAAAAAGGTGAATCCTTATCCCTTTATATAAGCGGGTGCAGTGAGGCATCCCCACCTACCTAATAAAACTCACTTGCCTCCCAAGCGCCGTGGTAAATGGCGCGGTTGGGTTACCCACGTCCATATTGATGAGAATCCCGTTAAAGGGGGCACACGATCTCTGCTTTGACAAGACGTGCCAAGGAAACTGCCTCGCTAAACACGCTAAGGTGGAACAATGAAAGCAATTTATATAAAAGGCTTGGTCGCAGTGTTATGACGCACTGCGGAATACGTCAGCAGATTTGATTTGTGTTAATATTATTCTCTATATGGCAATATGTGGAAACTTATTTTGCAGAGCCGGACACTATTTTTGGTGTTTGTAATCTTCTTGAAGAACTTGGAGGAGAAACCTGCCTTGCAATGCCGAAGACAATCTGCGCGCCGGACTCGTCGTCATTGAAGCCTGGTTCAGGGGCTACTGAGGGAGTCCTGGATTAGGGGGTGTTCGGATAGCCGGACTATACCTTCAGCCGGACTCCAGGACTATGAAGATACAAGATTGAAGACTTTGTCCCGTGTCCGGAAGGATCTTTTCTTGCCGTGGAAGGCAAGCTAGGCGTGCGGGTATTCAAGATCTCCTACCATTGTAACCGACTCTGTGTAACCCTAACCCTATCCGGTGTCTATATAAACCGGAGGGTTGTAGTCCGTAGGACAACCATCATCATACACAATCATACCATAGGCTAGCTTCTAGGGTTTAGCCTCCTTGATCTCGTGGTAGATCCACTCTTGTACTACCCATATCATCAATATTAATCTAGCAGGAGTAGGGTTTTACCTCCACCGAGAGGGCCCGAACCTAGGTAAAATAAAGTGTCCCTTGTCTCCTGTTACCATTCGACCTTGACGCACAGTTCAGGACCCCCTACCCGAGATCCGCCGATTTTGACACCGACACCCAGCTTCGGGGTTCTCCGTGGAGATAACACCCCTGCTGCTGCTCTGCGGGGTCTCCGCATGATCACTAGATGAACAAGTGGCTACAAGATGCTCCTTGAGCTGTTCAGCGAGAGGAAGAAGAAGGGCACAACTAGCTCTCTTCTTCTCTCTATGTGGTGTCTAAAACTAACTAAGCTCCACCCTTTGCATGGGTACCCCAGGGGGTTTATATAGGCCTACCCCCGGGGGTACAATGGTAATCCGCCTGGGCGCGGGCCCTAGTCGTTAGTGTCTACGCCCGCCGGCTTCTGCGCCGGCTGCTGGGGCCCGCCGGCTGGTGGGTCCCGATGTAGGATCAGAAGTATGTCTAGAGAGGGGGGTGATTAGACTACTTGGTGAAGACCGAACCTCGTGGTGAGATTCGATTTGTTGTGGCGGCCCGATCTTTCACGACACTCCACCACCAGCAGTAGTAACCTCTCACCCGCGCACGCGATGTACACGAAGTAGAGGGTTTGAACCTTACGGCCCAGCACGAGAAAATCAATCTCGACGATGATACTCACACGCAAAAACAATTTCTACAAAGAAATCGCAACACAGAGGTTTTCTAAAGATCCCTCTAAAACTTGATACGGGTGTCTACCCTTAAAAACACATCGTGTCTATTTTATAAATAACCTGACCTTTTACAAAGAACTAGATTGGCTTTATATAATAGCCGCACACCTAACTATCTTGGGAAGCAAGGCTGTCAAGGAAACATCGTAAGCATATGATAACCGACTTGTGATCTATTTAACTAGACAAAAACTACTAGATTTGTTACATGGCCGTCTTTATTCTTCTGTTGGTGGACCCCATCCGATTTCTTTTAAGCATAGGAGACTCCACATGCAGCACGTCCTTCTACTTGCCTGGTATTCCTTGCGTGGACGGAATAAAAACAGTAGGCAAAGCTTAATCCTGGATCTGTACATTTTAAATGGATCTGATCTCTTCCTATAGTTTAAATCACCAATATTCTTCACGTGCGCATGTGTACCAAGGCAGCCAAAATCAATGTACATGCTCACGCTCATTGAGTTCTTAGGTACAACAAATAGTACTTCTTCTTTTGGCCGAACAACAACAATCTTTCTTGGCAGATCCGCATGGATACATGTAACGATAACTAATTCATCGCCAAAGCTCGATTCTAAATTTGACGGTACAACGACATCGCCAACAGTGACTAATGGAGCTGCAAAAACATGATTCTGGTTGGCAGCTTGTACGTAGTCGTTGTCGTTGGTCTGATTGTAGTTGAAACTGGTCGTATCACTACTTGACCAAATAAAAACTTAACCTTTTCTCAATTTTAGTTCTTGGCAGATTTTAGCAACTTTAGGACAAGTCAAGCGATCATCACACAATTCAAGCAAGCATGCAAAGAGTATATAGGCAGCGGAAAGTAAAGCATGCAACTTGCAAGAATGTAAAGGGAAGGGTTTGAAGAATTCAAACGCAATTGGAGACACGGATGTTTTTCCCGTGGTTCAGATAGGTGGTGCTATCCTACATCCACGTTGATGGAGACTTCAACCCACGAAGGGTAACGGTTGCGTGAGTCCACGGAGGGCTCCACCCACGAAGGGTCCACGAAGAAGCAACCTTGTCTATCCCACCATGGCCATCGCCCACAAAGGACTTGCCTCACTAGCGGTAGATCTTCACGAAGTAGGCGATCTCCTTGCCCTTACAAACTCCTTGGTTCAACTCCACAATCTTGTCGGAGGCTCCCAAGTGACACCTAGCCAATCTAGTAGACACCACTCTCCAAGAAGTAACAAATGGTGTGTTGATGATGAACTCCTTGCTCTTGTGCTTCAAATGATAGTCTCCCCAACACTCAACTCTCTCTCACAGGATTTGGATTTGGTAGAAAGAAGATTTGAGTGGAAAGCAACTTGGGGAAGGCTAGAGATCAAGATTCATATGGTAGGAATGGAATATCTTGGTCTCAACACATGAGTAGGTGGTTCTCTCTCAGAACATATGAGTTGGAAGTGTAGATGTGTTCTGATGGCTCTCTCCACGAGTGAAGAGGAGGTGGAGGGGTATTTATAGCCTCCACAAAATCCAACCGTTACACACAATTTACCAATCTCGATGGGACCGAATCAACAAACTCGGTCGGACCAAAATAGTAAACCTAGTGACCGTTAGAGATTTTCGGTGGGACTAACATGCAACTCGGTAGGACCGATACGGTTAGGGTTAGGGCATAACGTAATCTCGGTGAGACCGATTACACAAACTCGGTGAGACCGATTTGGTAATTAGCTAACCAGAGAGTTGGTCAGGCAAACTCGGTGGAACCGATTTGCTCTTTCGGTGAGACCGAAATGTTACAAAAGGGAAACAGAGAATTTACATTGCAATCTCGGTGGGACCGATCTGCTCTTTCGGTGAGACCGAAAAGTTACGAAAAGGAAACAGAGAAATTGCAATCCCATCTCGGTGAGACCGAGATCCTTATCGGTACAACTGATTTGCTAGGGTTTGGTAGTGGCTTATGACATATGAAACTCGGTGGCGCCGGATAGAAAGAATCGGTAGGACCGAGTTTGGCTTAGGGTTTAGGTCATATGTGGATATGGGAAAGTAGCTGAGGATTTTGGAGCATATCATTAAGCACATGAAGCAAAAGGCTCATTAAGAAGCACCTCATCCCTCCTTGATAGTATTGGCTTTTCCTATGGACTCAATGGGATCTTGGATCACTAAAATGTAAAATGAAGTCTTGAGCTTTTGAGCTTGAGCCAATCCTTTATCCTTAGCAGTTTGAGGGTTCCACTTTCACCATCCATGCCATGCCAATCATTGAGCTTTCCTGAAATAATTGTCTTCGAATAGCATTAGCTCAATTATCTATATGTTGTTATGAATTACCAAAACCACCTAGGGATAGTTGCACTTTCAATCTCCCCCTTTTTGGTAATTGATGACAACATATAGATCAAAGCTTCGACAAATGATATTAAGAATGAATTATATCGTCGCTTTGAGAAGTATGTGATAAGTAAGAGCTCCCTCTAAATTTGTGCATATTTAAAATTTGCTTTGGACTGCAAATGCACAAAGAGTTAGAATCATGGGTTACTCTTCCATGTCACATACATCTTGGTGGAGCGCTCAAAATGATAAGAATGAAATACATGCACTCATCACCAAGAAAAGTGAATGATCACATAAGATAGATAGGATATATCAAGCATGCATAAGTGTAGCTTATGATCAAGCACATGATCATCAATGTCTCACAAGCATATCAAAGTATCTCGACCAAAAGCAAACAAAGTTTGAAAAACCACCAAATAAAGCAAGAGAGAATAAAAGCAACACACACTCTCTCGAAGCCTATGATCTATACATTTTTCTCCCCCTTTGGCAACAAGTTACCAAAAAGTTCCTAGAAAATGCATAGTGCTAGATTGACACTCAGGCTTGATCTTCTGGTGGTGGTGGAGTCTGGATCACTCCAAGTACGAAGGCTTCTGTAGACGTGGTTGGAGCTGGAGCTGAAGTAGATGCTGGAGCTGGTTGGGCTGGTGCTGTGGCTAGAGCTGAGGTGGTGGCTCTTGTGTTAGGAACTGGCACTGCAGACGACCTCTGGGCTCGTGGCACTCTGGCAAATGCATCAGTGGTAGTCTTCCCTTTCCTCTCCTGCATGTCATCTTAAGTTGCTCCACTGCAGACTGGATTTCTGTCACTTTGACATCCAAGTCATAGAACTTTTGTTCTACGATCCTCTCTAAGCTCTCCTGATTATGAGTGAGGGTGGCTAGTCCTTTCTCTATCCTCAGGGTGGATGCAATCAAGTAACTGAACTGCTCTTGCTTGGTTTTCAAGAACTATTCAGATGCCTCCTCTTGAGTTGGCATCTTTGCAGCTTTCTCCTTCCTTGCCTTATCCTTCTGTGCTTGTGCATGGGCTGAAGATGGTTCATCCTTGTTCGTCACAACTTCATTATCTTCAAAATCTGGATGAATAGGCAAATATTCCTTGTCCAAGAGGTATATGCCTGTGCCCATCTTGGAGTTAATCAGCTCCTGGATCTGAGGGGCATATCCACAGCTCCTCTTCTGATCTGCTGCAGTCCTCTTGATTGTTTCTACCATGAGGCTCATGACTTTGAATTTCTGTGGTACATCAAAGATATGAAGCAAGTTGATTGCATGGCCTCTGATCATCTTGTGATCACCTGACTTGGGCAACAAGGTGTGCCTCGGTATCCAATTGATGGTTGGCAATCCTGACAGAAGATAATGTACTGATCCAAACTTGAAAGTGTCAAGTGCCTTGTTTGGGATCTCCTTGTACATGTTGGACATAGAGTTGTGGTCCATCTTCTTCTTGGCATAAATATCTAGGTCATCCTCATGCTCCTCTGGGGCATTGATGAGCTGTGCCCACTCAGCAATTGTTGATTGGTACCTCGTACCTTCAGACATCCATACAATTCTGCCATCTGGATAAATGTGTGCTGTGGAGTAGAACTGCATGATCAGCTCTTCATTCCACTTTGTGAGCTCCTGCCCAACAAAGTCAGCTACTCCACATGCCTTGAAGCTATCTTGCACTCCAGGATAGTGCTCTTCATTGTCCTTGATGTATTCCCAGTCGACCCATCTCATGTCACAAACAATGGGCTTCTTATCCAATAAGACTGTCTCATAGAAGTCCTGTTGTTCCTTAGTGTGGAACCTGTAGTCAAACGCAGTTCTCCTCCTGGTAGCATATGGATCTTCTGCTCTCCACTTTCTCAGCCCTGAGTCTCTTCTGATTTTCATATCCTCAGCCACAGGATGAGTATCATTGTGGTCTGGCATCTTGGGCTTCAACTTTGTGAGAACTTGGCCTTCCTCTTCTTCTGCAGTGTCAGGCACTGGGGCCTTGTTCTTTTCAGCAGCTGGGATGCTCCTTGTATTCCTCTTTGGAGCTATCTTGTCCTTTGATGCAGTCTTGGGTGCTTCCTTGGGCTTGGATACCGTAGCCCCTGATTTGATTGCATCACCCATTAGCTTGGGTGCCTTAGGTGCTTGTGCAGCAACCTCTTCTTCTTCTTCCTCATCAGAAGAATGCTGTTCAAATTCAGCCATGGGATCAACTTTCTTGCACCATCTGCCTCTTTTCCTTTCCTTCTTCCCTTCAGCAGCAACTGGCTCTTTGGGTGCAGGCTTCTCAGGAATTTTTGTTGAGGCTCTGGCCTTTGGCATAGGCTGCCTGCCTGCTGATCTTTTGATTTTCATCCCTGGCTTGATGGCTGCAGCTGAGCCATACTCCTTCTTAAGCATGACTTTCTTGGAAGTAGCTTTTTCTTCTGCCACATAGTCCTCATCCTCTGATTCTGAGGTTCTTTTCTTCCTTTGTCTGGTGGCAGCTTTTGGCAGGTTACTGGGAGTGCTCCTGCTGCCTTCATCTGAAGAACTGGAGGGACTAGTGCCCTCACTCATGTGCACTGGCTGTTCTGACATGTTCTGGCTGTCACTCTGTTCTGACATGATGAACAAGCTGACTGCTGACCCTGTGAATTGTTTATAGATGAGGTAGAGTGGATAAGCATCACAAAATGCAGTGATTTTTTGCAAAAGAATGATTCTAAATCTTAGTTTTAGTTTCCCACAGAAATCATTTCGGATCTACCGATTTTTAAACTCGGTGATACCGAAGCAGTTTTGGAACCTAAACTAGTGAACTCGGTCAGACCGAGTCACAGTTCGGTGGCACCGAGACTGCTAGGGTTCCACAAAGTTCCAAAATCAGTCACACCGATTAGCAATACTCGGTCAGACCGAGTCTCACTTGTGCAATGGCATGAGCCAAATCGGTGTGACCGAGTTTTTCAACTCGGTGGGTCCGAGATGGTTTCGGCGGAAACCTAACCCTAAAATTTCGAATCAAACCTATTCTACAAATCGCATTGACTGGATTGGAGTGTTTCAAACGTGGCTAGAAACAATATGATCACAATGTGCTAGGAATCGGATTGGGGAATAGCACAAAGATCGAGCCCATACCCTAGTTCGGCGAAGACTCGCTACGGCGGCAACGGCGGGGTTGAATTCCGTTGACGGTGACGGAGACCAGCGACTGGAGGCGGCTGGCGGCGAGGAGACGATCCGGAGACCACGTTGGCAGAGCGAGCTATCGCGCGGGCGAAGGGTTTCGGAGAAATTTCCAAATTTTTGCCCATGTCTATATATAGCCCGACCCTGTCGGTGTGACCGAATGGAACAACTCGGTGGCACCGATATGCAAAACTGTATACAGTTATTGCAACTCGGTGTGACCGAAAGGTTCAAATCGGTTGCACCGAGATCGAAAACATAGATCAACTTAATGATCTCAATAAGACCGGAAGTGGGGTATCGGTCAGACCGAGAATCACAAAGAGGTTTTGGAAGTTTAAGTCTATGACGAATCGGGGACTCCGAGTGCTCCTCACACAGAGTGGTTAGAATCTGACTTGATCAATTTTGTGATGTAGCATGAATAGAGTTTGATACGAGAAAAGCATAGATAGCTAGAGAAAGTTCTTAGACATTCTTGTCCATCCACTTGGCAAAAGAAAAATAAAGCCAAACAATCAAAACAACAAGTGGATGTCCTCGAATGAGTAAAATATGCAACCAACATGCTCACACAATAAAATGGCAATTGAAATATGTGACAAAGCATGCACAACCAATTCTAGCATCTATCAAGCAATTGGCGATAACTAGGTCATCTATATATGAGTATATTGACTTAGGAGTCAAATGAGAACACTTGATCATAGGTCATACTCATCGTTTAAGCTCAAGTGGGGTTACCACTTTTACATAAAGCATTGTTGTGTTCACATCATTAAAGTTTCTTTAGCTCAAGTCTTAGAGTAAAGCTCCCCCTAGATGTGATATCCCCCCTAAGAGGGATGAACTAACCTTGGGTTTTGTCGATGATGACTTCATGTAGATGTTGAAGATGTGGATGCTCAATGTTGATGTAGATCACTTGAAGCTATCCTTTTGAGTGAATTGCACTTTCAATACCTACATGGGTTAGTCCCACAAGGAATAAACAAGGATATCCATAGACATAGAGTGATGCACACACAAGATGATGTCCATGAAAACTTTTAGGTTACCTTGTCCCTTGACTTACCAACAAGAGGGTTTGTGACTCCTTGAACTAGTGCAAGATGTGGAAGTTGATTGCACTTGTTCTTGCCAAAATGCTAAGAGTGAAGTATGTTGGCGGAGTCACCCTCAAGAACTCTCTAGTTCTTCTTCTTTTGGATCCACACCATCTTGATGGGAATCCTTGGAGTTGTAGTCGTACTTGATGAAGTGGAACTTGAAGTAGTCTTGGGAATCCACTTGACTAAGGTCCTAGGAGCTTCTTCAAATGCATCAATTTCCTCTTGAAGCTTGTCCTTGCCTTTTTGCTTGTAGTCTTGTGGTGGAAGATCATCGTGAGCTTGTATCCCCTTGAAAGAAGAAGGATCATAATTCTCTTGTTGTGGAACAAACTTTTTCTTGGGGTATTGATCTTCTTCCCACTCAACTCCATTGGCATTGAACTTTCGTTCAAAACCAACACCTTGATTCTTCCGGTGCCTTCCTTGCTTGCGTACAATTTCCTTGAATTGCTTACTTTCGTCAAGGCTTTTGTACACTCCTTTCTCTATAATTCCCTTCAATAAGCTATTTTCTTTCTCAAGTGTAACTTGGCTAAGAGAATCATTAGTGGAATCAAGAGAACTACTAGAAGCAACAACATTGGATTTAACATGATCATTGTTACTACTAGAGAAAGAATCTTTCTTGTTCTTGTTACTAGACTTGACTTGAGGCATGTAAGTGGATAAGAGTAAACGCTTGGAAATGTAAGAAGAACTTTTCTTGCGGAGATCATCATTGATTGCCTTTAAAAACTCATGCTCTTGCTCAAGATTGAGCTTTTCATAGCATAACTTCTCATGAGCTTTTAAAAGTTCTCGATGATCTTCGAAGATAGTTTCATGAGCTAACTTAAGAGTGTTTAGTTCTTTAGTTAGAGCCTCAATTTCCTCCTTATCATTGTCATTCGTTTTAGCATGATTTATTGACGTTTCATCATAGTATTCATCACTAGAGTTGTCAACAAGTAAATCATCATCACCTAACAAGTCATCTTCATCACTATTAAAATCAACATACTCAGGGTGTGTTACCTAGGACCTTTGGCCATGAAGCATCTTCCAATTCCTTCATTTGGTGAGTCAAATATGTCGTAGGAGTTGGTTGACACAAGTGCTAGACCGGCAACACCTTCATCTTGAGTATATTCGGAGTCGAAGTGATAACTTCTCTCGGAGTGGTTGTCGGAGTCGGAGCCGGATACCCATTCACCAACATGAGCTTGATGTCTTCGTTTTGTGTAGCTCCTTGATGATTTTTCCTTTCTTTCCAAATCCTTGCTTCTCCGTGAGTATCTTCGTTCATAACGATCATATCTACTCCTTCTCTCTCTTGATGGTGATTCTTCTCTTTTGCTTCTTCTTTTTGGAGAATCTTCTCTTCTTTTGTAGGGAGCCGTACACACATTGGAATAGTGTCCGGGTCTTCCACAATTGTAGCAGTTTCGCTCTCGACTAGAAGATCTTTTGTCATTGTAGGACCTTGACTTGGAGCTTCTATCTTTGCTTCTACTCTTGTAGAACTTGTTGAAGTTCTTCACCATTAAGCTCAATTCCTCTTTGAAGTTTTGTTTCTCACTTGATGATGTGGGGGCTTCACATGAGGCTTTGTAAGCACCACTTGATTTGTTGTGAAGTTCTTCTTTATCCTTGAGTGACATCTCATGAGCAACAATTCTTCCAATGACCTCCGTTGGCTTGAGATCTTTGTAATTGGGCATCATTGGGATCAATGTGCACACTTTATCATATTTTCCATCCAAGGCTCTTAGGATCTTCTTGATGATGAATCTATCGGTCATCTCTTCACTCCCTAAGCGGCAATCTCATTTGTGATGAGAGCAAGCCTAGAGTACATTTCAGCGACACCTTCACCATCCTTCATTTTGAACTTGTCAAGTTGACTTTGAAGCACATCCAATTTGGATTCCTTGACGGAGTCGGTACCTTCGTGCATATCAATCAAAGTATCCCAAATTTCCTTTGCATTCTCAAGACGGCTGATTTTGTTGAATTCTTCGGGGCACAATCCGTTGAAGAGAATATCACAAGCTTGAGCATTGTATTGCAGCATCTTCAACTCATCCGCGGTAGCTTCACGGTTTGGTTCTTTCCCATCGAAGAAGTCACCTTGCAAACCAACACACACAATAGCCCAAACGGCGGGGTTATGTCCGAGAATATGCATTTTCATTTTATGCTTCCTACTAGCAAAATTAGTACCATCAAAGTAAGGACCTCTATGGTGATAATTTCCCTCGCTAGACGCCATACTCTCCTAGGTTGTGAAACCAAGGCTATGACCACCAAAACCTATGGAAATCAAAGCAAATGGAGACCAAAGCTCTGATACCACTTGTAGGATCGGAAGTATGTCTAGAGGGGGGGGTGATTAGACTACTTGACCAAGTAAAAACTTAACATTTTCCCAATTTTAGTTCTTGGCAGATTTTAGCAACTTTAGGACAAGTCAAGCGATCATCACACAATTCAAGCAAGCATGCAATGAGTATATGAGCAGCGGAAAGTAAAGCATGCAACTTGCAAGAATGTAAAGGGAAGGGTTTGGAGTATTCAAACGCAATTGGAGACACGGATGTTTTTGGCATGGTTCCGATAGGTGGTGCTATCGTACATCCACGTTGATGGAGACTTCAACCCACGGAGGGTAACGGTTGCGCGAGTCCACGGAGGGCTCCACCCACGAAGGGTCCACAAAGAAGCAACCTTGTCTATTCCATCATGGCCATCGCCCACGAAGGACTTGCCTCACTAGCGGTAGATCTTCACGAAGTAGGCGATCTCCTTGACCTTACAAACTCCTTGGTTCAACTCCACAATCTTGTCGGAGGCTCCCAAGTGACACCTAGCCAATCTAGGAGACACCACTCTCCAAGAAGTAACAAATGGTGTGTTGATGATGAACTCCTTGCTCTTGTGCTTCAAATGATAGTCTCCCCAACACTCAACTCTCTCTCACAGGATTTGGATTTGGTAGAAAGAAGATTTGAGTGGAAAGCAACTTGGGGAAGGCTAGAGATCAAAATTCATATGGTAGGAATGGAATATCTTGGTCTCAACACATGAGTAGGTGGTTCTCTCTCAGAACATATGAGTTGGAAGTGTAGATGTGTTCTGATGGCTCTCTCCACGAGTGAAGAGGAGGTGGAGGGGTATTTATAGCCTCCACACAAAATCCAACCATTACACACAATTTACCAATCTCGGTGGGACCGAATCAACAAACTCGGTCGGACCGAAATAGTAAACCTAGTGACCGTTAGAGATTTTTGGTGGGACTGACATGCAACTCGGTAGGACCGATACGGTTAGGGTTAGGGCATAACGTAATCTCGGTGAGACCGATTACACAAACTCGGTGAGACCGATTTGGTAATTAGCTAACCAGAGAGTTGGTCAGGCAAACTCGGTGGGACCGATTTGCTCTTTCGGTGAGACCGAAATGCTGCAAAAGGGAAACAGGGAGTTTACATTGCAATCTCGGTGGTACCGATCCGCTCTTTCGGTGAGACCAAAAAGTTACAAAAAAGAAACAGAGAAATTGCAATCCCATCTCGGTGAGACCGAGATCCCTATCGGTACAACCGATTTGCTAGGGTTTGGCAGTGGCTTATGACATGTGAAACTCGGTGGCGCCGGATAGAAATAATCTGTTGGACCGAGTTTGGCTTAGGGTTTAGGTCATATGTGGATATGGGAAAGTAGCTGAGGATTTTGGAGCATATCATTAAGCACATGAAGCAAAAGGCTCATTAAGCAACACCTCATCCCTCCTTGATAGTATTGGCTTTTCCTATGGACTCAATGTGATCTTGGATCACTAAAATGTAAAATGAAGAGTCTTGAGCTTTTGAGCTTGAGCCAATCCTTTGTCCTTAGCAGTTTGAGGGTTCCACTTTCACCATCCATGCCATGCCAATCATTGAGCTTTCCTGAAATAATTGTCTTGGAATAGCATTAGCTCAATGAGCTATATGTTGTTATGAATTACCAAAACCACCTAGGGATAGTTGCACTTCCACCCGCCGGCTGCCGACTCCTTGGCCGACAGGCTGGCCCTACTGCCAAGGGCCTTGTCGGGGGCTGGTTACTGTTGCCTCAATCCTGGTGACGAGGGCTTTGTCGAGGTAAGCGTGGCTACAGTGCCGCCGTCCAGCGGGCAATCACTGTAGCCTCACCTCGTCTTGTCTCCTTAATGGGGCGCCTCCTTCGAGGGAGGAAGCAAGCCGGCTACGGGTAGCCGGCCTTGTCTCGGGCCGACTGGGGGAGGCCTGGCCGCCTTCGGGTGTCTCTCTGCCTGAAGGGGCACACCGCCCGTGGGCCGTGCTGACAGCCCGTCGTGGATGGCGTCATGGTCAACATGGCAACAGTGCCGCGCCGGACGGGTCATGGCCGCCCCGTACGGCGCACTGTGCCAGGCGTGCTCCGGGATTCGGGGGTGGCAGGCTTTACTGTAGCCACGCCCCGTCTCATCGCCGTTGTGTGGATGCAGACTTCGAGGGTGCGATCTTGACCGCTTCGTGGGAGCCGGCTTCTTGGAGTCGGCCTTCTCGTGGCCGGCTTCTCGGAGCCGGCCCTCCCGCGGCTTTCTTCATGGGGGTCTAGGCCGGGCCGCCTTCCGATAGTCGGCCTGGGAGATAGCCGGCCAAGGGAAGGCGGACCCACGTCTTGGATTCTTGAAGGCCGGATCGGCTCGTAATTTTTTCAGAAGCGCCAGGAGGAGCCGGCTAGGCTACCCGTGGTCATTTACTCCGACACTGCTGGAGGTGAGGTTTGGAACTTCAAAACCGGAGCAGATTTTTCTTTCCAGGACCCCTTTTCGGTAGTTGGGGTTCTCAGCCAAGCCTAGTTTCTGTGGACAAGTGGTTTGTTTTTTATATACAAACTATATGAAGTATGGTACAAACTATGGCCTGGTGGGAGTTGGAGATTATCGGCGTCTTCCTGACTGTGATCCGTAAGACATTTCACTATAGCAACGTATTTCATCCCTTGGTGCCTGCTATTTTTGCATTCCTCTATGGTAACTGGTAAGATCTTTGGTGCTCTTGGTCAGTTGTGACTTATAACTCCAAACATTACTTCAGGCCTTCTCCAGTTAGTATATTATGTGAAGGACCTTGTGCCCTTTTGCATGTAACTGTGAAATAGAAAGAATTTCTATGCTTGCCTGCTTATTTCTTACCACACTAGTAGAACTGCATTGCCCCTGTCAGGAGGTGAGATGACATAAATTGTGATCAAGTTAATAGGGAAAATCATTTATACTTACAATACCTGATATATGTAGTTGCCGGCATCTTTTGGTCTACATGATGACTTCTTGGCTGTTGCTTCTACAAACTTCTGTGTTTCAACAAGGTTGCTCCGGTAAGACAAAGACCCTGAGCTTTGCTCATGGCGCACCCTCAGTGGGTGCAGAAGGAAGACGATTAGGTTTTTTCAAGGACTTGCCTATAATTTCAATATATGGTCTTCGGCCTTTTCAAAAGAATGTAGTTTAGGATGAATCTAATGGTATTGGTTTGATATTTTAGTTGTTGAAAGATTTTATATAAACTTGGTCATAATTTACAAAGTTTGGATTTGAACAAAAATATAATACACATTATATTATATAAGACGGGGGAAGTACATAGAACATGAGAAGCTTTTTTTTTTCTTAAAAAAATCTGAAACTACCACATTATATTATATAAGACAGGGGAAGTACATAGAACATGAGAACCTCATGGAGTAAGTTTTCTTTCAACAAAGAATGAATTTTATTGGCTCAAAATAAAGCATAGAAAAGAATACAAACACAATTAGACAGACGGACTCTGCATGACTCATTCTAATCTTCAAGTCTGATAAATAAGTACGGGGAAGCTCAACCATCTTCCTGTTGGGAAAAGTAAAAATTACTATAGCATTTACACTAGCGTTTCAGTACGCAGACTCTTGGTGTAGACCCTTGAGATTCCACGCAGACCATTAAACCGTGCCACTCCAACAGGCCTTGGTGGATATTTAAGGACTGCATTAGCATCCCCGAGTTGGTAGCACCCCCCCCTCTCGGACTGACTACGAGCGCCCACCTGCACACTGCGTACGCCATCGCCATGTCGAGCAATGGCGGACCAACCGTCGCCGTCAAGCTGTTCGTCGACAAGGAGAAGAAGAGGGTGCTGTTCGCCGAGTCCGACAAGGACTTTGTGGACGTCCTCTTCAGCTTCCTCACCCTGCCTCTCGGCACTATCGTCCGTCTCTTCAACAAGCAGTCTCAGATCGGGTGCCTGGACGAGCTGTACAGGAGCGTGGAGAGTCTCGGCGAAGATCACTTCCAAACCAAGGAGTGCAAGGCCATGCTCCTTCGTCCCGTCAATGCCGCGGCGCTTCACTGCGACCGGCTTAAAGTCAAAGTTGACGACGCCGATCTGACGGCAATATATGTCTGCGCTCGATATGGGGGCTGCAACGAATGGTACTTCAGCACAGTACGGGGTATTCGTTGCAGGTGTGGTAGTACCATTAGTGACACTAGGAGGTGGCCACAAAGCTCTCTCGTTGTGGCTGGAGAAACTCAAATGTTTTAAATAGCGGGCTATGGCATTTAGCGGCGACCCTTAAAAACAGTTATAGCTGGGCTATAGCGGGGCTATAGCGGCAAATTGTACATGAAATCATTTAGCGGCAACACCCTCAAACAGCTATAGCGGGGCTATAGCCGGCTATTTAAAACTATGGAGAAACTGCGGATGGGATTTTTTCCAAAGGTGGATCGAAGTTTATCATCACGGATGATCTCCATGTTGCTCCTTCCTCTACGAGTCTCATGTTCTCCCTGATGGACAAGCTTGGGCTGCATGAACAACTGAATATCAAGGAGGAGGTGCTACATCTCAATTCCAATAAGGTCTGTCTTTCTAGCTTCATTTTTATTAGATTTTATAATTTGAATTTCACCAAAATCTTGATGTATCTGTACCGAAGTTTTAAATGACCGGCTATAGAATTCATGTACAGTTGTTCGGAAAAGTTATAAAATAAAGATATAGCCCTGCTATAGCTGACAGTCCGCTATTTAAAACATTGATCTATACTTCTATAGTGCAAATTGGGATTTCCCCCCCCCCCCCCCTATCATTTACAGTTACATTGTATTTCTTCCAGATAATTGGCTTGCTTAGGAGAGCACTGCTGTCTAAGCACCCTTTGACTGGCCTATATTTCAATGCTGCTATAACGCCCAATGGTGCGAGTTCTTCCCAGCTTCCTCACAACCTGTTCGCACCACAAGCAATTGAGGCTGAGCCCAAGTTCAAACCAATAACGATAAAGCTTGTTCAGACGAAGGATAACTCCTCGGTGTTGTACGCAGAAGTTAAACAAGACTTGGTTGATCTTTTGTTTGGCCTCCTTTGCATTCCTGTTGGATCTATAATGAAGACTTATAGTCGACTGTCACCAAATGGATGTCTTGATAATCTCTACAAAAGTGTAAATGGAGCAGGATGTGTAAGACAAGACTGCAGAAGTTTACTCCTATCCCCAAAGCTAGCCCCTTTCTTTGGGTGCAGCAGTAATGTACTCCAAGTAGAAGAATTAACTCGGAGGTATCATTCACCATGTTCTCTTTACGAGATGAATCCAAAAGCCCCCAAAAGAGAAGATGAAGCTTCTTATAGGGCTTATGTCAATGGAGGGTCCATCAACTTCATGCTGACCGATGATCTGCGCATCGTTGATTTCTCCCTGGCCAAGAGTCTCCAAGCCATACGTGAGGCCAAGATTCCCAAGGGGAAGCTTGTGGAGAAAGAGCTAACCCTTGACAAAACCCAGGTATAGTCAGCAAGGCAAGAGAACTAGTAGTACCTATTTTTCTCCCCTTTTCCAGTTTTGTATGTTCTCAACGGCTGTTTTTTCCTGGCAACAGGTTTTGAAGCTACTAAGAGCTGCAATGGTTACTCGCAATGCCCTAAGCAGTGTGCTCTTGCCTCCAATTCCAAAGAAGAGTGTCACCACCAGCGCCGCGACGACGTCAACTCCAGCCGCCATGGCATCAGTACCTCCCCAGCCGAGAAGGAGCCCGCGGCTCCAAAAGCCCATTCAGCCATCAGAGTGACCCACCTACCCATATCATGCGAAAACGAAAGACGCCAAGAAGTAGACATTTCTGCGAACTTAGGATTGTCCCGTGCAAACTTGCAATCGCTTCTCAGTTGCTTGAATGAAGCCACTGTCCTACAGTTTACCCAGTTGCTTGAAAAATTTCTGTTTCAGTTGCTTGTTTTTTTTTTTTCGTTTTCCCTAATTACTAGTATCATGTTTCAAGTGATTGGAACGACTTACCTCCGTTAAATTGGCATTCAAATGTTGAACGATGTCGAGGGCAAATCCTGTTCTATGTTTTTTATTGAGAAAATCTCATGAAGCTTTTATTTAACTCGTCACAATGTTTACATGGATGAAAGTATGATCTCCCGGGTTGCCTAACCGGACATGACGGCCAACACCGATATTGGAGCTCCTATACTCATGACTAAAAAAGCAACTAGTAAAATGACTAGAACGATCTATATTTTCTCGAATAATCGCACCATAACTTGCTGCACTTCTCTGCTTGATGTTGTTGATGACAGCTTTGCAATCTGAAGCAATATAGATTCTCCTCTCATAGAGATCATCGGCCAAAGCCTGCGCTTCCCGAACTGCGAGGGCATCTATAGTGTGGTTGGGTCGGAGATTCCCACTGTAATTTCCATGAAAATCCCTGCACACAGCGGCCACAGCCCCCACCGAAGCATTCCAAGAGCGGCATCAACATTAATTTTCTTCATATTCTCCGGTGGAGTAACCCATTCGCTCTGCCTAGCAGGGATGCTTGGCCCTCTCACTACTTATGGCTTCTTCATCGCCTGTAAGTGATGTATGAATGAGTTGATGAAAGCATTAGTAGCAAACTGCGTCTGGTATATGTCCTTGTGAAGCACTTTTCTCCTTGAGCTCCAGATCATCCACAGGGATGCAACCTTGGAGGCAGACTATATGGCAGCAAGGGTCTCATCCACCATGGTGAGCAGCTCGACGTTCTCCATCTTCGACTCTTGGAGGCAGACTATATGGCACCGTAGTGCGGCGGTCCGGGCAGTTCAGACCTCACACATTCCACTTCAGTACTGAGAGGTCGTGATCTATCATTTGGAAACAGATGATACATCTTTGGGTGTGGCAAAACCAAAGCAGATTGGAACTCACGAAACCCAGTCTCGCACCTCAGTACAGCAGCAGCAAACAGGCGTAGTACCACACTACCACACACAGTGGTTGCAACAGCAAACAGGGCGTAGCATCCTAACAGGTTTTCCTAACATTGGACATAGACACACACATGATCACACATCTAACTCCTAGCTAGCACTTGGGGCTGCAGGCCCGGCAATTTGCCTGGCACTCCTTAACCGTGTGCCAGCACGGAACGCCCGGCTGCACGACGCAGCAGAAGCAGTCCGGTTTCCACTTCCAGAACTCGCCTTTGGTCTTGCAATCCCTCATGACGCAAAACTTGAGGGAAAGACTGCAGTCTCCAGCAGCTGCGAGCCATCCGAACGCGACGAGCATAACGATGGCCGCGCACGCGAGGCTGCCCCGCTTCATCTTTGGTCTCCACCGGCCAACTGCAGGGAAGTCATTGTCAAGGTTTTGGTTACCGAATGAGTCAATTTTACCCAGGGGGACTGGTAAACGCGGTTACCATGGTTACCGAGAAATAACCATAAATATCGAGAATATCTCGAACGAATTTTATAGTTGAATTTTGAATTCAAATAAGTTAATGAACGAATATTTGAACCAGAGACCTCTCAAAACAGGAATTAGGTTGCTACCAACACGTCAGAACCAACTCTCATGGCATTAATTAGATCCTACGTACTTTACTACAAATCGAGTGTTTAAATTTAAAAAATTCAAAAAACTGGTATTTTTTGCTTGGTACATAGATTTACCGAAGGGCACGGAAATACGCGGTAACCATGGGAAATCTCGAAATTTCGACCGGTAACCAAAACCTTGGTCATAGTTCAGTACGTTTAGGTGAGCAAAATTAGTCTGCTGAAGCGAAATGCAGAGCAAGGGCTGGTGCATAATGAATCCGCAAAGCATATTGCATTATTGCTGATTGGAAGTACAGAGTGCACAATACAGCAAAACTTTGTCGTAAACCCATACCTCATTCAGTTCGATCATGTTGAGCATATGATATTTACAGAGTAATAGTCCTTAGAGTTCAGCCTGAGCATGATCGCGCCTATAATATGCTCACATGCGTGTGTTTGTGGAGTTACAGATCCTAGCTAGCTTGTCAAATAAAGGTTGAGTCGGTTCGAGCTTTGGTCGAGCCCATCTCTGTTCCACTAGTTGGCAGGCAGACCTAGTATAGTATAGGCTAGCAACATCACCATGATGTCCGTATGTATTTCTCAGCAACATTTATATACTAGTATTATTGTTTAAACAATCCTCTGGTGGTACATTGAAAATTTCTAGTGTTGAGTAGACTGTAGTACTAAGTTTGATCTACTATTCACCATTGTTCTTTCAGGCTGTGACAGGGAACTATGGCTGACTGAAAACTATGTCATGTGCACAATGGGCTGCTCATTCTGGTTATGTCAGAACGCCTCCCTTCATATTCTTATTGTAAAGTGAGATCGAGTTTGCAAACCCAACACATGACATGATCCAAGATAAATTAGACGAGCAAGGTTGGAGGTGGAAAGCTGACTTAATTTTCGTCTTATTCACAACTGTTGGCCCAGTCCTGACGTCGAGTACTTCCGACGACGGTGCTACGACCGACGACAAACGACGATGACGAACAAACCTTGCTGACAATCTCGCTGAAGTGCTTTACGTCGATACACACCGTAGTGCAAAGCTAGCTTGTACTAACTAGTCTGCTCCTGATCAACCTTTCCGTAGGCAACACCAAAATCACACGTACGTGCACGGCGGCCAGCCGGCCGGAAACAAACGCACGCACACAAGTATTTGGATGATTGCCACAGGCCCGTCTCGAGCCTGGTGTTTTGGTTTATTGATCTCACGGTACAATTGTTCCAAGGGTACATGGATCTATATACTAGCTAAAACAACTAGCACTAGTCCTACTCGGTGTATTGTTAGAAACCTACACGGACTCAAACATACACGTACATGCAAGGACACGCACGTATAGCCTTGTCGTGTTTAACTCTAACAATCACCCCCCTAAACACGACGTCGTCACGTCACAGCTCCGACGCCTATCCTTTTTTGCATCTTCAAGAACTTCTCTCGATTCAAAGCCTTGGTTAGCATATCCGCCAATTGATCGTCGGTGCAAACGTAGTTGACCTTCATCTTACCTTTTCCCATGCAGTCCTTTATGTATTGATACATCGTATCAACGTGCTTGCTCCTTCCATGCCGCACCGGATCCTCGCGTGGAAAAGTTGTAGCCTCGCCGTCAACATTGAGCACCACTTGTTTCGGATCTTGATCCATGAGATCACAGTGTAACCTCCCTAGCCACACGTCTTGACACGCCGCAGCGGCCGCTGCAATATACTCTATTGGATCAACTGCATGTGCTTTACTCTTCTTACTTAGCTCAAGACGAGGTTTCATTGGAGCGTCAATTGGATTGCAACATTTCATGCCACGGCTTTCAAGTACCTTCCTTGGATATGCCTCTTGACATAGTGTGACCTTCTCCGTCTTTTGATGTACCTCTATCCCGGGGTAGTAGCTCAAAAGACCGAGATCATCCATCTTGAAAAGCTCTTTCATCTGTAGCTTGAACTTTGCAATCAACTCTTCATCTGCTCCAGTTATCAATAGGTCGTCGACGTAGATGCCAACTAGTAGACGATCCTTTCCTTCACCTCTCTTGTACATTGCATGCTCTAGTGGGGCTTTCTCAAATCCAAGAGAAATCAATGTCCGATCAAGTTTGATGTTCCACTCCGGAGGTCCTTGCCATAACCCATACAAGATTTTGTGTAACTTCAGTACCTTGTGCTCTTCTCCCTCTTTGATAAAATCCGGTGATTGATTCACATACCCATCTCCTTCTATCTCGCCGTTCAAAAACGCAGAGTTTACATCCATGTGATGTATTTTCCATGATTCCTGAGCAGTGAGAGCGATGAGTAATCTCACCGACTCCATCTTTGCAATGGGAACGAACAGTTCTTCGAAGTCCATACCTTCCTCTTGCACATACTCTTTGACCACAAACCTCGCTTTGTGCTTCATGCACCCTTCAACATTTTTCTTGACCTTGAATTCCCACTTGAGCTCTATTGCCTTTTCATTGTTGCGAAGATCCACAAGCTCCCATGCATTGTTGTCGTGGATCAACCCCAACTCCTCTTTCATAGCATGACGCCAACACTCCTTCATATTTGCGTCCACAAATTCCGCCGGTTCCTCGGCGCTTGCTAGACACCATCGCCCACTCCCGTTCACCATTACCGGGTCAATCGTCCGAAGAGTATTCCTCAGATATGGGTGTAACACCGGCTGTAGATGTTTGTGTGTAGGTGGTGTCCTTTCTTCCACATGCGCTGTCGACGTCCCTGCTGGACTGTTCGGCAACACCGCAACTGTAAATGGGCTCTCGCCCACACACAGGCCACCAGGCAATGGGCCTTGCCCATCAGCACCCGCGTTTTGGCTTCTGTCCTGGTCCAGCACATCTTTTGAACTGCTCTTTCGGTCACAGCTAACCTCTCTTGGACGCACCACACAAAGACTACCTCTCCATGGTCGTGCACATGCAGTGATCGCTGCATCCGATCCAGCGAAGTTAGCACTTATGCCCGTAACTTCGACATAATCTTCGGAATCACCACCCATGTCCGTAGCGTCGACACGAGTTTCCGAACCATAATCTTGAGAGCAAACTTTTTCTTCACGGAGCACGACTGTTTCTTTAGCCGACGCTTGAAGAACTGGATCCTCTTCGTCCACGAGTTCACTCATCAACATCATGTCACTATCATGTCCGTGCTGGGCCATGAGCGCCTTCTGCTTCGGTGCTTCCTCGCAGTCAGCCTTGAAGTGGCCGAGGAGGCCACAGTTATAACATCTCACTTTCCTGATGTCAAACTTTCTCCTCGGTGGTGGTGCAGCCTCATCGTCTGAGTCGACATCCAAGTCGGCGAAGTTCTTTCTCACCGAACGCTGCTTCCCCTTCTTCTAGCTGCTGCTCGTGGATCCGCCTTGCTTTTCCTTTGACAAAGCGACCCACTGCGCCCTTGTGAGCATCACAAGCTCGTCGTTCCTCCCGTCTCCAAGACTGTACCGCATCCGCTCATCGTGAGCCTTGTACCGTCCGACAAGATCGTCGATGGAGAGAGTCGCGAGATCAACGCACTGCTCGATCGATGTGACAATTTGCAGGTACCGGAGAGGGGCCGCGCGCAAGAACCGCCGGACAACGGAGGCCTCCGTGAGGTTTGCTCCAAGCGCACGGATCCGGTTGACGAGATTAGCCACCCGTGAAGCGAACGCCTCCACGGACTCATTGTCGCCCATGACCAAAGTCTCGTAGTTTCTTAGGAGAGCTTGGAGATTAGCTTGCTTGACACGGGTGTGTCCCTCGAACATGAGCTTCAGCGTATCCCACACCTCCTTCGCCGTTGCTTTGGCGATTAGGTGCTGGAGGACATCCATCGGCATCACCGAGTAAATCGCCGATGCCGCCTGCCGATCCTTCCGGTGCTCGGCTCCCTCCTTCTTGAACGCGTCGCCTCCGGGATCCACCGCGTCCCATAGCTCGTTGGCGCGGAGACCACACTCCATGAGAGCCTTCCAGACCCTGAAGTTCTCGCGATCAAACCGTGGATATGACGAACTCGCCGGAGCAGCAATTACTTTAGCCGCATCAGAGTACTCCGCCAGCTGGTTGGTCTTCTCGTCGTCCACCATGATCCTCCGTTACTAGAAGATCAACCTTGCTCTGATACCAATTGTTGGTCCAGTCCTGACGTCGAGTACTTCCGACGGCGGTGATACGACCGACGACGAACGACGATGACGAACAAACCTTGCCAACAACAACGACAAGGCTTGCTCGGTGCTAACTGACATCCTAAATTGCATCCAGCTTTTAATTTGTTGTCGCACCAGTTAATTCTATGGAAGACTCAAATCAAATACTGTAGTAACCACACTCGTATGACTACGGATGCTGCTGTCGCTGCGATTTATGCCAAATGCCATGTTTCTAGGCAAATGTAGGAGGAGATTCTATGTACTGTTGCGAGAGGCAAAGCAGCGATTTCTGGACATTCTAGCAGCTCTGTTTCTGAAAATCACTCTGCAGCTGGAATTTCGCGTAAAGGAATTGCGAGTCGGAGATCACAAGCGGCTGGCATTTCGCCTCATCGGACTAATTTTGCTATCCTAGTATTTTAGTTCAGATCCAGATCAGAAGACTGGGTCGCTGATCTGCAAATTAAGCAAGGGCTACGGCCGTGGATGTGTTGAGATCAACAGGATTTTATCCATACCTGTATGTTCGTCGGGCTGGACGGTGAAGACGAGCTGGAGCGCCGCGCACTGCTGAAGGCCGCGCCGTCGATCGAAATAGGTGAGGCTCCGGGAGGAAGGGGATTCGGCCTCGGGGGGAGAATGTGAGCTGTCAAGTTGGGGAGAGAGAGCGCAGTGCAGGGAGCCCGGAGCCTCAGCTCCGCTTTCTCACTGCCGCTGGAATAGGGCAGAAAGATTTATGACGGAGAGGAAGCGGTGAGTGTTAGAATATATTGTACTACTAGATCATTGACGGCGCGCGTTGCTGCGCCCATCTAATTTTTCAATAGAATGATAGTAATTTCAACGCACATACATATATAGGCATGAAATATGTAGGTTTAATTTATTCATCCTAGAAGAAAAGTCATCAGGCATTCCAGGAAAATCTAAAATAGATTGGAATTCAACTACATTTCAGGTCATAATGAATAAATTTCATAATCTCGTATGGTAACCAAGAGGCAAATTGGACAGACAAACTCAACTCAGTTTTGATCTCAAGCCTGATGTACAGATGTTATGCAACAAAACAATGTTCGAAAACTTGAATCATTATATAGAAGAAAATAAACATGTGCAAAAAATAAACAATGTTGAAAGACCTCTTGTGAATAAACAGTTGGATATATTTCGATAAGAGAATAAAGGGCACTACTACATCCTGCAAGTCCAAAGGAAGATACTAGATTACAGGTGCACCACATTTTTCATAAGTAGATATATACCTTGTAGGTAGCAAGTAGCAACACATGAATGGTTAGTTCCCTAATTAAACGATGATGAGTAGCACCACAGGTTGCACGGTGTGCCACAACAGCTGGTCAGATGACACAAGTTTTTTGTGAAGGAAACACACTGTTCTAGATAAACTTCAACCCACTGCTTGCACTGACAATAGTATATGATGCAAGGTTCGTAGTTATCCTTCTATACGTCGGCACTTCTGATTTTCAAAATGGTTGCTTTATCACACAAAATAATTTGCAGTACATAACAAAGGAAAGTACCTTGAGAGCTATATCTATATTCTACATGTGGTCACTGTATAAGCTCCTTTGCAATTTTGGACAAAGTATGAATCCACTGAACATTATAAGCTTGTCGAAGATAAAACAATAAAAAAAACATGCAAAAACTGACCAAGACCTATAAACTGGGCAAGAATACCCTATCAGTCTTAGCAGGAGATGTAAGTTTAGATTTTTCTTCCAATTGATGTACAAATTGAAGACAATTGTATACAGTGATCTTGCTGTTCCAAGATCTGAAGAAAAAAACTGCAACAACATGGCTTTGGGAGCCGCACCTGCTCCCTATCATGCTATAAGAATCCATATGTCAAGATTTCTGTCCAACAATAGGATATCTTTACTTTATTAGTTCTGTAGATGGATAAAAACTGAGCTGGTGCATCTTTTGTTAGTGCAAATCATAAGATGGAATTCATGTTTACCCCAAAAAACATAAAATTAAATAAGCACCTCACTTGAACTTATTTAATGTCCCCATTCATGTTGAACTCTTCATTTTTTGAAGTGTATACACAAAATGTCATATAATGGAAACACTTAAGGTAACAATAATGATTGGTTCGATTGAATAGGCATCAGCGCAGTTAACATTCAAGCGCATTCTCTCTTTTTTCATATTTCTGTAGGTCATCACAAATTAGATTGTTGTGACCAGCTTTTACTTACATAAGAGTAAGCTAATACCTGAGATCACATTTTACTTTATTCAGAGCAACTTATGATGAAATATGTATCTCAGGAATACCACCATATAGAACATATTTCCTACCATATGGTACGTGCCATTCAAACCTAATTTACTTGAAATGCTTCTGCACATGCAGATCTCGACCATCTCCAAACTTTGCAAAAGTGGACCAATTCATGGTTGTATTCCCTATGGAGAGCAAAGCCAATTCTCCTATTTGTTTGCCTGGATGCTTGTATCAATGTATTATCAAACCATGGAATTGTAGCAAGGGTGCAGAGGCATGGTGAGTGATCGGATTGTCAACGTACGGTGCTGGTCGTCGTTGCTCGAGCATGGAGGTCGCACCCACCAGATGTGCATGCTGCTGCTGAACCAGACCGTTCTCATGGGTATGGATGGTGTTTGTGCCTATCGACACGCACCGACCCTCGCCGCGGTATTGCCCGTGTCCTGCAGGTTGAGCTGGTCCATGAGCACCTGCACCCACCTCTTCTTCTTCAAGTGGTGATTTGACTGTAGACCATGCAACATCAAGCAGTATGTGAACAAATAAAGTTATTGAATACAAAAAGGATGCTTGAACTACAAATCATAAAAAATCAAAATCTGAGGACCAACGTGTTCACAAGCTATGGAAAAATGTTCTTCACCAAAATTTTACTGCAGCTTATTCCTTTTCTTTTCTTTTCCTTCACAAACCTGCACAATTATCAGAAGAAAATTATCTCTGATTTATATATTAACTGCAGATCAACACTGAACCACTACTGAAACTGAGTTTTGCGAGAGGGATTGGGGAGAAGTGGGGAGAAAAAAACGTCGGCCGCTTAGCATGTACCTGTTCCCCTGAAGCTGCGCCATCGGAGCACAGTCACACGAGGAGCTCGGCTCAGAGAAAGATCGAAGGCGTCGCTGCCGGAGGGCGAGGTGCGGAACAACGGAAGTGGTGGGCTCCTAAGATGGATCTGGATGGGCTCCCATGCTTTCTAGTAGCCTTCGCATCCTCCATCTTCCTCCCTAAGAAAGAGTGTTAGACAGAACGGCGATGGTAGCGAGAACTTGATCCATGCGGCGGATGACGGGGAGGGAACGGCGGCAGCGGTCGACGGGGACACCCAACGACAACTGGGCAGAGCGAGAGAAGACATGGCGAGAGAGGCGGGATGAGAAGAAACCAAGGCCCCTAGAGAACCAGCGACCCAAAGGGAATAGAAGAACGGCGGAGGAGGTGGTAGCGGCGGCGGCGGCGGCGGCGGCGGTGACGTGCCTAAGATCTATCGAGAGGAACGCGCATCGCCTCACACCCTTTTCTCCCGAGCAGACGTATCGGCTTCACCGAGCAGCGTCTATTTTCCTTAGCGGGCCTATCGCCGCAGTTAGGCCCGATTAACCACAGTGCTCTGAAATTTCCACCGGAGTAGCTGCCTCTCGGACAGTTGGCCCACTTAGCGAGCAAGCTCGCGACAGGGGTAATCATCCAACGGCCAGAAACGACTAAAACATAAGATCTGACGGCCAAAATCGTTGGGGGCATGAGAGAGCTCGCATTAGGCTCAGTTTTACTGTCCTAAATGTATATACGGTTGTGTATATAAAACCATATATACTCTGGGTGTTGCGTGTGTGATCAACTTTGTAATCCGGTAGTTAGGTTTAAGCTTCGATCCTTATCTGTAGGATAGCTAACTTGAGGATCAAGCCTAACCAACTACCGAATCATGTAAACCCTAGCCTATGGCTATATATAACACGCGACGCGTCCCTGCTAGGCATACGCTTCAAGCCGTCTTTCATGGTATTCGAAGCCTATCTCCTCTAAAGCACATCTCTCGTAGCCATGTCCTCCTCAAGCTCCGCTGTCGCCGCGCCTGCCCTCATCCCCATAGCCGACCGACTCTATCGCTCCAACTTTCTGGTATGGCGCGCGCAAGCCATGGCAGCCATCCGTGGGGCGCAGCTCGTCTCCTACCTCGATCCAGATCGGGAGCAGCCAGAGCAGAAGCTCCGCGACAAGGACGGCAAGCCCACGGACGTGCCCAACCCTGCATGCGACATCGACAAGGCTCGAGATTCTCAGATGCTGAGTTTCATCTTCAACTCCATCTCAGCTCCTGTCATGGTTCAGGTCGCACACTGTGATACGGCGGCCGAAGCATGGGCCGCCATCAGGGAGATCTTCATCTCCCAAACTCAGGCGCACGTCGTCAACACCAGAATCGCCCTCTCCACCACCAAGAAGGGTAACTCGACGATGTCCGAGTACATCGGGCGCATGAAGGCGCTCGGTGATGAGATGGCATCGGTGGGCAAGCCGCTCACCGACGACGACATGGTGTCCTACATCCTGGCGGGACTCGACTACGACTACGTGTCCTTTGTCTCCACGATCTGCGCTCGCACTCAGCAAATCAAGGTGAGCGAGCTTTACTCGCAGCTGATCAGCTTTGAAAGCAGGCTGGCCATGTTTGAAGGCGGAGGGCAGTCCTCCCACTCCTCTGCCAACGCCGTGTCTCGTGGCGGACGCGGTGGATCCAACCGCGGTGGTGGCCGCGGTGGCAACGGTGGCCGCAATGGAGGCGACCGTGGCAATGGAGGCGGCGGACGTGGTCGCGGCGGCGGCCGCAAAAATGGAGGAGGCCGCAATGATCTGCCTGAGGTCTTCTGCCAAATCTGCACCAAGCCAAATCACACGACCATGGAGTGCTATCGTCGTTTTGATGTCTCCTTCAACAAGGAGAAAACTGCAGCAGCCGTCAACACCAACTCCTCCTACGGGGTGGACACAAACTGGTATGTGGACTTAGGTGCAACAGACCACATTACCAGCGAGCTCGACAAGCTCACCGTCCGTGACAAGTACAATGGACACGATCAAGTAAACGTGCCAAAACGGTGCAGGTATGAAGATTTCCCATATAGGTCATGCATATGTTCATACCCCTACTCGTAATCTTCATCTCAAAAATATTCTGCATGTGCCCAGAGCCACTAAAAACTTGATCTCTGCTCATCGTCTAGCCAATGACAATCATGTGTTTCTTGAAACTCATCCTCATTTTTTCTTTGTCAAGGACAAGGCAACGAGGAAAACCCTCCTCCACGGCAGGTATAGAAATGGGCTCTACCCCCTATCATCAGCTCCAATAAGCTCGGGCAGACATGCACTTGGCGCCACCAAGATATCTCCATCAAGGTGGCACGATCGTTTAGGACATCCATCTTCGGCAATAGTTCAATATGTTCTTAGACACAATCAAATTTCCTATTCTAGCAAAGAGTTGAATAAAGAGGGAGCGTGTGATGCTTGCCAACAAGGCAAGAGCCATCAACTTCCCTACCCAAATTCTAGTAGTATTTCAAAAGCACCTTTAGAGCTAGTTTTCTCTGATGTATGGGGGCCTGCCCGAGATTCAATTAATAAGAAAAATTATTATGTGAGTTTCATCGATGATTGCAGAAAATTCACATGGATACATATCCTCAAACATAGATCAGAAGTTTTCAAAGTGTTTCATGAGTTTCAAGCACTAGTTGAACGACTTTTTGATCGCAAGATTATCACCATGCAAATGGATTGGGGCGGTGAGTATGAGCGCCTCAACTCCTTCTTTTGTCAAGTAGGGATCACACATCACGTATCATGCCCACATGCCCATCAATAGAATGGGTCAGGCGAGAGAAAACATAGGCACATTGTGGATGTCGGTCTCTCACTTTTATCTCATGCTTCCATGCCCTTAAAATTTTGGGATGAGGCTTTTCTAGCTGCCACCTATCTTATCAATCGTACTCCTAGCGAAGTGATTAATCTTGACACTCCTTTGGAAAAATTGTTTCATGAAAAACCCAACTACCATGCCCTACACACCTTTGGTTGTGCGTGCTGGCCAAATCTCCGACCCTTTCATGCCAAGAAGCTAGAGTTCCGTTCAAAACAATGTGTTTTTCTTGGCCATAGCAATCTCCATAAAGGGTTCAAGTGTCTCGATGTCAAAGAAGGATGTGTCTATATCTCTCGAGACGTTATCTTTGACGAAACTATTTTTCCATTTGCCTCACTAAATCCAAATGTCAGTGTTCCTCTTCGTTCCAAAGTTCTTCTTCTTGCAGAAACTGCTCCATCCGAACCTCTTGATCATGGGGGCGAACCGAAAGCTGATCTTTCGGTTAATCTTCATAAAAATCCTGCTGTAAATTTTGGTGGAAATTCTGTTTTTGGCTATGATTTTATGCAGCAGACAGGTGTGGAACACGATGCAGATTCAGGTGCTGCGCCGGATCCAGCCAGCGGCGATCCCGGGGAAGATCCTCCCTCACCTGCCGCGCCAGACGGCGGGATTCGCACCGCATCAGCCTCGGGAGCGGGCGATCCAGCGTCGCCGCGACGCGTGTCCCCTTGCGGGCCCATGGGCACAGGCGCTGTCGCGCACTCAGGGTCAAGTGGACCCACAAGCAGCGAGGCACCGCTCTCCACACGCCAAGTGGTGCGGTCCCCTCCGCATGGTGACGCGGGCCAATCAGGCGCGTCGCAGGCGGGCGCAGCATCCGCCTCGGATCTGCGGCTGTCGGCCCAGGTCCAGACGCTGGCGATGGCGACAGGATCCGCATCGGATCTGGTGCGGCTGGGTCAGGTTCTGGATCCGATGTGCAGGGCTCCGGATCCTCTGTGCAGTCGCCTTTTGCGATGGTTTCTGCGTCGCCACTGTAAGTGCATCTAGTGCCCCTTAGTGATTTTGGTGTATTGAAGACTTATAGGTTAAGCATCTGATGTGTTTATGAGTGTACACAGGTCTATAAGACTATGAGGAGTTTGATATTTACAGTAAAAGTCGACCCCTAAAAATGAAGTTCTTCGACTGAAGACTTTGATATTCTGAAGACTTTCTGAAGACTTTCTGAAGACTTTGAAAGTGAAGAAATTGGTGTGACCTTGAAGACATGGTATTCCTTTGAGGAATGTGAAGCGTGAAGACTTTTGTTTTCGTAGTTTCATTTTTCTCTTTCTTGAGTCATAGGAAACACCGTACTGTTAAAGGGGGTCGAGGAAATACTAAGGAGAAAATTTCCATGTGATGCTCAACTCAAATCCTACACCTACCAATCCCTTCGAGTGAAGCCATTGGAAATCTCATACAGTTCAGTCAATTTCTTCAGTGACAGAGACGCAGTTCTTATGATCACTGAGGAATTTGCTCTGACTGAGGAGTTAGTGTGACACCCCAAAACTTTTGGCCTTGTTTTATTAATTAAAATTTTTGCCTGGACTTAAAAACTTTATTTTCTGAGCTCCCTTTTGATCTTTAACCTTGTCATTATGGAGTTTTTCCCCTAAGTGTGAACTTTTCAATTATGTTATTGGACTTGTTTAACCTCTCTAGAAAAACTTTACTTTTATCAGTACAACTAATTGCACAATTAATTTGCTTGATCTTCACTTTCTTGAAGATGGTTTTTCAAGGTTAAATGGCCATTTTTGAACTACAACCATTTGATAGATTCACTTAAAATTCCCACAAGAATTTGGAGATGTCATGCGATGTTATTAAATAACTTTTATGCAAAAACATCTTTATTTCATGAAATATTTTGAGCTCTACACCCTTTTTTCTTCTCTGCTCCAGTGGGCAATTTTGCACTACAACCCATTTAAATATTTTCTTCTAGCCTCTACCAAAATTATGGGATGTTAGTAATATTATATGATTCAACTTTATGCAAAAAAACCAGTGATGTCATTTGCTAATTTTGAGTGAATCAGCATCATCTTCATTCTGGACCAGACTGGTGTTTTCTACTGCAACCCTATTATTTCTTGCTCCAGTGACCTTGTGTTTTCTCATGCTCATAGTCCTCCCTACCAAACCCCTAAGTCCAGGAGCATGCACCCTTTGGGGCAATTTTGGTACATGAAATGATGCCATTTATTTCCTGTCCAGAATTGTAGTTTTGTAAAATTTGCACTAGCAAGTTCCTCTTTTTATCCAAATGACCTCACCACCCTCTTGTGCATCCAAGGAGACACTGATCTGGAGAAATTGACCACTCCAAGTATTGCCTAAGTGCCCTTGGCATTGTGTCAAACACCTTATGGGCATGATCTGTTTTGGCATGATGCTTGTCATTGCACTATGAACTTGCACCTCTGATCAAACAGGCATGTCCACTAGACTCCCTGTTTCCCCTAACCTCGATCTGCTAAACCCCAGCTCCAACCGAGCCACCTAGCTTGCCCTGGCATTTCGCCGAGCAGCTGGTGAGCGTGCTCTGGACGCGCCCAGAGCGCGCCAATTGCAGCCGCGTGAACCGAGCCTCCGCGTCGCAACCCCCTGCCTTGGCCCGCACGGGAGAACTTCGCCACACACTCCCCTACAGCTCCACCGCCAGAGCAACAACACGCCAACCGCCCTGGCACCCTACAGCTCCACCGCCAGAGCCCTTTTGGCGGCACGCCGGCGTCGGCCGACAACCTCTGCCGTGGGCAGCGCCACCCAAGCCCCTCCCGCTCGCCACCTGGCCCCTGGGAACAGCGCAAGCTCATCCACAAGGTTGTCGCCTAGCGCTCGTCGCCGCCACGACGCCCCTAGCTACAGAATGGCGGTCGCCGGAGGGCTTATCCACGGCCGCCGCGGAACCGACCTCGTCGCCCTATAAAAGAGGTCCCGAGCTCAAACCCGTGCGCAGGTAGTCTCACAGCACTTCACTCTTGCCCCTTTGGCCGTCAATCGAAGGAAGGGAGTCGTGTTCTTCCACTCCGGCAGCTGCATCCGCCACCATTGCCCCGACCATTCCGGCGCTACCAGGGTCTCCCCCTCTCCACTCTCTCCACCAGGAACCCCCTCATCCTCCCGTGAGCTCGTTCCCATACTCAATCTTGATCGAGACTCGCCGCGGGCAAGTTTCCACTTTCTCCGACGACCACCGTCCGCCGCGGAGCTCGCCGTTGACAGCTCCGTCTACCCCCAGAGAACAAATCGACCACCGGAGTGTCCACCTCCACCCCCTGAATCCACTGGTGGTCTCAGTTTTCCCAACGGAGCCACCATTCGCCGGCAACGACCGCCGGAGTCCCGCTCCTCTCGGACAGAGGAGGGAGACAACATGAGCGACTGGTCAAACCTGACCAGTGGGCCAGGCGGGCCCACTGTCAGTGACCCCGCACCGGTCCACGTTTTTAAGTGAAGGCGTATAACCCCCAGTACGTTTCCTTCGCTCCGAAAACGTTTTTTCCCCAAAACGTTTCCTTTTCTAATTTGTTTTTTAAAACAGATTTTGACCACAACTTTGACTGCCTATAACTTTTTAAATATAACTCCAAATGAGTTGATTCTTTTTCCTACCTTCCTCAAATTTTATCTAGTTTATTTTAATATTTATTTGAAAATTTTCCAAAACAACTTTTTGTACTGTTTTGAAATGTGTGTTAATTCAAATATTTTTAAAATAGGATTTTGGAGAGAGGGAAGAAACTTTCAAAAGTTTTGGAGAGCACCTCACCCCTCCACAACTTAAAGGCAAGCATCTTGAACCCTGGCCTAATATTTTTGATGTGTTGGTTGACACATTTATAACACCACCTCATTTCGGTGGAATTGATATTTCATGTGACATGATCATTGCATGGGAGCATATCAACGATTTCCTTGCTATTGGAAATGAAAATGATTGTGATGATAATCATCCTCATGTGCCTTGCATGCATACCGTAAAGGAATCCGGGAAAGCCTCGGCCTTGGGTAGGTATGAGCTTGTCGCCGGTCCCCGTCGGGACGGTTATTTCCGATATGGCATGGTAAGGTAAATTGAGGGGTGATTTTTGTTGGTTGTATTATATTTGATATACATGTTATGCAGGAACTTATAACCTCCTGAGTCGACCGCAGATCGAGTCTTGTTCCAGTAACCCCCATACTTGCCTCGTACTACCACTCGTCCCTGCCGCAGGTAGGGTACGGTTCAGTAAGTTGTCAACCCCTTTCCAGCACACACCATACAGAGAGGCCATGGTGGAAGATATCGGTTGTAGCCGGTAGGCATGCCATCTGGTCTGGGGGCATGGGTGTTTCCGGTTGGGACCGAGAGGGGAGGCCACCCCTTAGAGCGCGCGATATAAATTTGATCCCATGCTACGCGAGGTTGTAGCCTCCCCACTTAGAGTTTTGCTTGACAAGTGTCGTGGGTGATTACAGACACCGATGAGTTAAGCTGGTGTGTGCAAGTTAGGCGTGTTTTCAACTAAAAGGCCGTAGACGGAATTAGTCCCGATGGACTAAAGGAATCCGTTACCCGTGGGTAAAGAGTACACCCTCTGCAGAGATTAAACCTATTCGAATAGCCGTGTCCATGGTTAAGAACTACAGTCTGGGATGGGTCAAGTGTCGGTCTTAGGTCGGTCTTCGGAGGTGAAGCGGTTAAACCAGAACGGGAATTACTAACTGAGATCTGTGATGATTGTGATTATTACTATTGTTGACTAACCCGTGATATTATTGTTATCATCGAATATCTCTGGGATGGTTCTACCTCCGGGATATTCACTATGATCATTTCTTTTAAAGCCCTTTCTGTGGTGTCGCTCAGACGCCCGACTGTGGCATTTCTTTTAAGGCCCTTTCTGTGGTGTCGCTCAGACGCCCGACTGTGGCATTTCTTTTAAGGCCCTTTCTGTGGTGTCGCTCAGACGCCCGGCTGTGGCATTTCTTTTAAAGTCCTTTCTGTGGTGTCGCTCAGACGCCCGGCTGTGGTATTATTATTCTGCATTTTCCGCTCGAGGAGTCTTTCAGACACTCGTTTGGCACCAGTATTATTATTATTCTGCATTTTCCGCTCGAGGAGTCTTTCAGACACTCGTTTGGCACTAGTATTATTATTATTCTGCATTTTCCGCTCGAGGAGTCTTTCAGACACTCGTTTGGCACCAGTATTATTATTATTCTGCATTTTCCGCTCGAGGAGTCTTTCAGACACTCGTTTGGCACCAGTATTATTATTATTCTGCATTTTCCGCTCGAGGAGTCTTTCAGACACTCGTTTGGTACCAGTATTATTATTCCGCATTTCCGCTCGAGGAGTCATTCAGACCCTCGCTTGGCACCCAGTATTTATTACCTCTATGTGGCCTTTGCATAAATTTCCGGTTGCATATGAATAACCTGTTTGCATGCATCAAGATAATTATTATTATGACTAACTAAGTGAGTATATGGATGTTGCAAAGCATGAGCATCAACGGTTATATTATACCTGTGTTCTTAATGTTTGCGAGTACATTCAAAGTACTCATTGGCTTGTCCCTGGCTATTGTCTTGGCCAGATTTATTGCTTGGGGAGGAGCGTTGCGACGACCGCCTCGGAACCTGAGCAATGGTGATAGCAGCCTCGTGAAGATAGGAGTTAACCTGGTCAGCTGTTCCCGTGGGAAATGGAGTCCCATAGCCGTGGTGATCCACAAACCGCTTCCGCCCTCAACCACTAGAAACCATTTGTTGTACTCATAGGCCACAATGGTTTTGTACTACATATTTTGTACCTTTGCTTGGAATTTCTGTAACAAGTTGGTGCCTCATCAGCTAACAGTAATCCTGGGGCTGATGAGCTCGACGGCCATTTTCTGGAATTTAATGTCTGGAAAACCGGTCGCGACAGTTAGGAATTCGCTAGTGCGAATTGCCTACACAGTGAGGAACATGATAGCCCTGAGGAATTTGTACTCCAAATTTCCGACCGTTGCTGTGCCACGCGCCAGCTGTCCTAAAATATCTTGTCC
Organism: Aegilops umbellulata; assembly: GCA_032464435.1. NCBI lineage: Eukaryota > Viridiplantae > Streptophyta > Magnoliopsida > Poales > Poaceae > Aegilops > Aegilops umbellulata. The sequence continues at coordinate 509,011,101 of CP136059.1, forward strand.
ACCTAACGGTCATATCATTGAAGGGCATTTATGTCTTATCATGTCGGGCTGCTCCCTAGGCTATAAATAGCCGCCCCCTTCAACCACTAGCTGGTTGGCTGCTCCGCGTGAACTTGACACTTGTCATTTGAGAGCAACCCATCCTCCGAGGACTTTGAGCGAAAATCATCAAGTGAGGAAAATCCAAACCCAAACCCAAAACACCTACAAACCCAAAGTGATTGAGCATCACTGAAGAAATTGATCCTGCGTGGATCCGACGCTTGTTACCTTTGAAGACTGTGCTTCTTCCAGACGGTTAGGCGTCAAGGTCTAGAGCATCCAAGAGGAATTGTGGATTGCCGAGTGACCAAGTCTGTGAAGGTTTGGAAGTCACCTAAAGACTTACCACGAGTGATTGGACGAGGACTGTGTGTCCTTAGTTCAAGGAGAATACGGTGAGGACTTGGTGTCCCGAGCTGCGTGCTTAGGACTGGGTGTCCGGGACTGTGTGTCCTCGAGTTTAAATACTCAGCCGCTCCAACCAGACGTACAACTGAGACAACAGTTGGAACTGGTCTACCAAATCATTGTCTTCACCAAGCTTACTGGTTCCATTTCCTCAACACCTTCATTTCCTCATTATTGTGTTGTCTGTTTGTCATATCTGTGTTTGAAGACTCTGACTGAAGACTTTCACAAATTCCTCAGTTCAATTTCTTCAGTCTGTTTGTCTTCATCTAGAGTTATCCTGTGCCTACGCTTTCTGTACTCTGTGTTTGTCTTCATTTCATCATGATGACCATGCATGTAATCTGTTATGTTTACTTCTGAGTACTTATTCCGCTGCTAGTATTTCTTCGCTAAGGAATTTCCTCACGAGCAAATTCCTCAGTGAAGAATTTCATAAAAATCGCCTATTCACCCCCCCTCTAGTCGATATAACGCACTTTCAATTGGTATCAGAGCAAGGTACTCCCTTGTTTTGTGTGATTTTGGTTTAACCGCCTGGAGTTTTAGTTATGTCGACCGCAGGTATGATCAAGGTCTCTGCTGGGTGTCCTACCTTTGATGGGACAGACTACCCCTACTGGAAGAACAAGATGCGCATGCATCTTGAGGCAATTGATAACGATCTCTGGTATGTTGTGGAAAATGGTGTTCCCTCCGTCTCACCCTCACTGAACGCTACCGATGTGAAGAGATTCAAGCAACTTGATTCCCAAGCGAAGAATATCATATGTGGTCATCTGAGTAAAGGACAGTATGGTAGAGTGAGTGCTTTGGAAACTGCTAAGCTTATCTGGGATAGGCTGTCAAAAGTCAATGAAGGAGTTTCAACTTAGCGTGATTCTCGAGTTGATGTTCTTCGAAATCTCTTCAACCGCTTCAAAAGACTCGACAATGAAAATGTTCAGCAAACCTTCGATTGCCTCACTGACATCTCAAATGAGCTTCAAGCACTTGGTGCCACTGACATCACCGACCATGAGGTGGTGAAGAAATTGCTGAGATCGCTTGATTCCTCATTTGACACTCTGGCACTGATGATTCAAGAGCGTGCTGATTACAAGTCACTTGACCCCGCTGATATCCTCGAGAGGCTAAACACTCATGAGTTCCAGCTTGCTGAGAAGAGAGATCTCTACGGTTCGAGCTATGGCAGATCACGTGCACTGAAGGCCAATGTAGTATCTGAGTCCGAAGATGAAGACTCTGATAGCAGCCTTGGTGATCCTGAAGAACTAAGTCATGATCTGGCGCTGCTTGTGAAGAAATTCCAGAAGTTCTCAAGACGTGGTCGTTTTGGAAAATCCTCAAGGAGCAACGATTCCTCAACCAGTGACTATAAGAAGAGGCTTTGTCACAAGTGCAAGAAACCAGGACATTACATTCAAGATTGTCCTCAGTGGGAAAAGGAATCAAAGAAGAAGAAATACAAGGATTACAGTTCTGATGATGCGAAGAAAAAGAAGAAATCCTCAAAATCTTCATCATCAAAATCCTCGAAGTCTTCGTCTCACAAGAAGAGCAGCTCCAAGAAGGCTCGGGCATTCATTGGCAAGGAAATGGACTCTGAGGCTGAATCTGAAGAAAATGAGGAAGATGAACAATCTGAAGACTCTAAGTCTGGTGTGGCGAGCCTAGCCCTTGCTACTGCATTCGTCAGCAAATCCATCTTCAACGCTGAAGAAAGTGATCTCACCAACAAGGCTGACGAAGGCAGTGATGACTATGCTCCCACCTATTGCTTCATGGCAAAGGGTGCCAAGGTACTCAAATACGCCTCCTCTGAATCTAGTGATGATGAATCTGATGAAAATCTTAAGCCTAGCTACTCTAAACTTGCTAAGATTGATGTGCAACAACACAAGGCTTTTGAAAAGGTTCAAAACATGCTAGACAGAAGTGATGATATGTTGGGTGAAGAAATGGATCGCACTAAGGCCTTGACTGAAAATCTTCAGAGACTTCAGACTAAGCTTGACAACCTTCAAAATCATCACAACACTCTCTTATCTGATCATGAGAAGCTTTCTTATGAATATCTTCAAAAGAAGCAAGATCTTGAGAAGCTAAGAGTGAGTTATGAAGATCTTCAGAAGGAGCGCGATTCATTACTTGCTCAACAAATCAGCGCTGCTCAGGAAGAATTTAGTCCTCCATGTTTAAAATGCATTGAACGAGAATCAGCTAATTCTTCACCTGAATGTTCAAATGCTTCAAATATTACAAATTCCTCACCTGTCTCTGCTATCACTAATTCCTCATCTGAGGACATTGCTAGTATCACTGACGATGCAGGGCTGAAGGAATTGTACATGACAGGCATGTACAAAAGCCTCAAAGGGCATCAGGCTCTTTGTGATGTGCTTAAAAAGCAGATCCTCAACAGGAACCCTAGGAAAGAGGGTATTGCCTTTGAGAGGAAACTCAATGCGGACGGAACTTATTGGAAGCCTGAGCAGTACCCCAAAACCTCATGGGTTACTGCAAAGGGACCTCCAGTTGATCCATCTGATTTATCTGGCTATACATGTGAATCTTCTCATTCTTCTGATGAGTCATTTGACTCCAACTATAAACTGTTCAAAAATTAGAATGGTGAAGTATTTGCTAGATATGTTGGCACTAACTGCAGGAACGGTTCCCCTATGAAGAAAATCTGGGTTCCCAAAAGCTGCCTTGAAAATCTTCAGGTGAATGTCCTCATGACACCACCTGTGAAGAAAAGGAACCCCAGATCTAATTCTTCATATGGACCAAATTTTTCACATGGATCAAAGTCCTCATATGAGCATCATCATGCTAACAACTCTGTTTCGCAGGGAAGAGCCAAGGGCTATGAATATGAGCATTATTCTTCAAATTATTATGTTCATAAGTCCTCGAAGAATTTCTCTGCTTATTCATATGCTTATCCTAACCCCTCTTATGTGAAACGAAACGGTTTGGCTGCTTTGCCACCATTCTCATATGGAGCTCGCAGAGTGATGAACTCTTTGCCACCCCTTCAGATGTGGGTGGTGAAGAAAAAGAACTAATCTCTTCAGCAGGGTCAGGTCTCCAGACGTGCTGCAACGTCTGAAGAATTTGCTGGGGACCTGACAGAAATGCCTGAAAGGACGCAGGCTAACCATGATGAAATGAATTTTCATTTCACACGTCCTCCCTCTGTTTTATCGGTTCTACTGCTTGATAAAATTGATCTTATGAATTGTGATATCATATTCTTCACTACTGAAGTATATGAGGTTCGTAAGTTGCACTAATTCATCTGCAGGATGATCAACCCAAAGCCACTGAATGGGTACTTGATAGTGGATGCACAAATCACATGACCGGTGACAAGAATCTGTTGATGGATGCTCCCTTATCAGCATCACACATGAAGCATATCATCTTCGCTGATAAAAGCAAAAGTCAAGTATTGGGTCTAGGTAAGGTTGCCATCACAAAGGATCGACACATGGACAAAGTCATGCTTGTTGAGTCCTTAGGATACAATCTTATGTCTGTCTCAATGCTTTGTGATCTTGATATGCTTGTTGTCTTCGGCAAGTATCGTTGTGTTGTGATTATGGAATCTGACAAATCCAAAGTCTTCGAAGGCTTTAGGAAAGGAGACTTGTATATTGTTGATTTCTCTGCAGATTCACAACCTGCCGTGTGCCTACTTGCAAAAGCTTCAGAAGGATGGCTATGGCATCGACGACTTGGTCATGCTGGCATGAGGAATCTGCACACGCTTGCGAAGAAGAAGCATGTCATTGGCATTGAGAATGTCAAATTCCTCAAGGATCACTTATGCGGTGCCTGTGAAGCTGGAAAGATGACCAAGGCCAAGCATCCAGCGAAGACTATCATGACCACTACTCGTCCATTCGAATTGCTTCACATGGATCTCTTCGGTCCTAACCATTATTCCACTGTCTCTAATGAGGCATCTCAATATGGTTTTGTTATTGTTGATGATTACTCTCGTTACACATGGGTGCACCTTGTCTCTTACAAAACTGAAGTGCAGGAAGTCTTCAAACGATTTTCCTCGAGGGCTTCAACTAACTTTGGTGTGAAGATCAAGCACATCAGAAGTGACAATGGCACTGAGTTCAAGAATTTGGGTCTCGATGACTATCTTGATGAACTTGGTATTACTCATGAATTATCTGCTCCTTATACTCCTCAACAGAATGGCGTCGTGGAGCGCAAGAACAGGACTCTTGCTGAGATGGCTCGCACTATGTTCGATGAGTATAAAACCCCTCGTCATTTCTGGGTTGATGCAATTGATACTGCGTGCCATATCATCAACAGAGTATATCTTCACAAATTCTTCAAGAAGACTGCCTATGAACTCCTCACTGACAAGAAACCCAATGTGAGTTATTTCAAAGTCTTCGGTGCTAAATGCTGGATTAGAGATCCTCATCACAACTCTAAATTTGCACCAAAAGCACATGAAGGTTTCATGCTTGGTTACGGAAAGGACTCGCACACCTACAGAGTCTTCAACAATGTTCTTCACAAGATTGCTGAAACTGTAGATGTGCGGTTCGATGAAACTAATGGCTCGCAAAGAGAGCACCTACCTTCTGTGTTAGATGAACCAGCACCTGAGGATTCTATCAAACACAAGGCTACTGAAGATGTCATTCCTACTGAAGAATCTGCTGAAGAATTCATTCCAGAACGGGAAGAATGTCGAACTGATGCACCTGAAGAAAATGCTGAGGAAATTGATGCTGAAGAAAATGCTGATCAAATTCCTCAACGGCAACCAACTCACCCTCGCGTTGCAAAAGAAGTGCAAATGGAGAAGATCATCGATGACATTAGAGCACCAGGTCCTCTCACACGCTCAAAAGCTTCACATCTATCTAACTTTTGTGGGCACTTTGCTTTTGTCTCTATCACAGAGCCCACTAAGGTAGATGAAGCATTTTTGGAGCCTGAGTGGATTCAGGCCATGCAAGAAGAATTACATCAGTTCAAGCTCAACAACATATGGGAACTGGTCAATCGTCCCGATCCTCGCAAGCATAACATCATTGGTACAAAGTGGATCTACCGCAACAAGCAAGATGAAAATGGTGTTGTGGTGAGGAATAAGGCACGACTAGTAGCTCAAGGCTACACACAGGTTGAAGGAATTGATTTCGATGAAACTTTTGCACCTGTTGCTAGACTTGAAGCTATTCGCATATTACTTGCTTATGCTAACCATCATGATATCATCTTATACCAAATGGATGTGAAAAGTGCATTCCTCAATGGTAAGATTGAGGAAGAAGTATATGTTGCTCAACCACCAGGTTTTGAAGATCCAAAACATCCTGACAAAGTCTTCAGACTTAACAAGGCCCTCTATGGCCTCAAGCAGGCCCCACGGGCGTGGTATGACACATTGAAGGAATTCTTCATGAAGAAAGGCTTCACACCAGGTTCACTCGATCCCACTCTTTTTACTAAATCATATGATGGTGAACTATTTGTGTGCCAAATATATGTTGATGATATCATCTTTGGCTGTACTGACCAACGTTATAGTGATGAATTTGCCTATATGATGAGTGAAGAATATCAAATGTCTATGATGGGAGAATTGAAATTCTTCTTAGGTCTACAAATTTGTCAACAGCACAATGGGATATTCATATCTCAGGAGAAATACCTCAAGGATGTCCTGAAGAAATTCGGCATGCAAGATTGCAAAGGTCTCAAAATTCCTATGCCCACAAATGGTCATCTATGCACTGATGAAAATGGTACTGACTTCGATCACAAGGTATATCGCTCCATGATTGGCTCTTTATTGTACTTATGTGCATCTAGGCCAGATATAATGCTTAGTGTTTGCATGTGTGCACGATTTCAAGCTGCACCGAAGGAATCACACCATATGGCTGTGAAGCATATTCTTCGATATCTAGCTCACACACCAACACTAGGATTATGGTACCCCAAGGGCTCAGACTTTGACCTCATTGGATATTCTGATTCTGACTATGCTGGTGACCTTGTGGATCGCAAGTCAACATCTGGTACTTGTCATTTCCTCGGACGATCCTTGGTCTGTTGGTCCTCGAAGAAACAGAACTGCGTATCACTGTCTACTGCTGAAGCTGAGTACATTGCTGCTGGTTCTTGCTGTGCTCAACTACTATGGATGAAGCAAACACTCAAGGACTATGGAGTCAACGTGAAGAATGTGCCTCTCCTCTGTGACAATGAGAGTGCCATCAAGATTGCTCACAACCCAGTTCAGCACTCGAAGACAAAGCACATTCAGATTCGTCATCATTTTCTTCGTGATCATGTGTTGAAGGGCGACATTTCTATTGAGCATGTGAAGACTGAAGAACAGCTAGCCGATATCTTCACTAAGCCCTTGGATGAGAAGAGATTTAGCAAGTTGCGGTGTGAGCTAAATATCTTAGAATCTTCGAATGTACTTTGAAAATACACTCATCCTAACACCTATGCATAATTGATGACTTAGATGTGCAACACATGAAGAAACGTTTTTCTTCAATCAATGAAGAATAACACTCTAAGTGTGAAGAAATTAATGAAGAATTTGATTGTCAGAACCCTACGACAACTGTACGCGGTGTCTGAAATCATCATTTTTACACGGTGGGTCACGCCACCACAAAAGTTGAAAATCTTCAATTTGAGTTTTTCCTCAACTTTTGAAATTCTTCAGTTTTTCAAATTCTTCAAACTTTACAAAGTCTTCACTTGTGCCGTCGTTTTTCTTCATTGGCTATACATATATATATATATATATATATATATATATATATATATATATATATATATATATATATATATGAGTTTATGTCCTCCACAGCATTCACTTATAGCTATTTCTTCAAGTTGGATTTTTTTTTGCTAAGTGAATGTGATCGGACCCTTCCCCTCTATGCTATACTCAATCCAGTCTATTCACATATTCTTCATGTGCGTTCTATTTGAAACTCGTTCAAATTCTTCACTGTGTCCTTGTCAGCTGAAGAAATTGTGAACGGAACGTTAAAACTAATCTTATCCAAACCTTCGGTTTTGCCGCTCAATCCGTTCCACTTCCCATGATGGATTATTTTACTCACCCACGATATTACACGATCTCCACTACACAGTACGTGGGTGACACATGTCAAGTGAAGGAGAACGGCCAGGGGCATGTTAGTCCTAAATCTTTGGACAAGCAGTTTTTACTGCGGCTATAAATACCCCTCCGTCGCCATCTTCACTTCTTTACTCCGCTCGATCTCACTTCCCCCGCTCAAGCCTCCAAACCCTAGCGCCGCCGCTACTCCATCGTCGCCGGTGAGGAAGAGCTTCACTGCCTTGACCTCGTCGTCGACGTACTCGCACCGACTACGGAAATCTTCACCTCCGCCGCCGCCGTAGACGTCTTCCTCCGCCAAGTTAGGGCGTGGAAGATCTGCATTGACGAACTTCTCTGTTCCAACTCACAGTTCGTCGTGTTCCTCATTCAGGGTAATTAAAAGCTATTTTTACTGCCCTCTTTGATTCAAAGTTTCTCTACAAAATCTTCAAAGGTGTTTTTATTCTTCAAATCCTCACACACAAAACACCTCACTCATTCTTTGTTCTTGATTCATTTCCCTAAGTCTAAATTTCTTCAAGATTCCTCAATTGTGTGGATTCTCAATCTATACAACTCTGGAACCTAAGATATATATGGAGCTTAGTGAAATTCCTCAAGACGAATCTGGTCAAATTCCTCAAAACTTGTTCTTTATGAAAAACCCTCTGAGAACGCATATGACCTCTTCAAATTCCTCACAACTATACTCTGTTCACAGGTACACATGTCCGCTGCTGAATCCTTAGGTTCTCATCAACTTAACTCATTTGCAGCGTTCCTCGAAGAAAAGTTGCATACATCTTCAGAGAATTCCATTGTTCAAATTCCTCATCTGAAGAAAATGGCTGAAGGTAAAAGGCCGCAGAAAGGAGGAAAGAGACCAGAGGTCATGACTGCATTTGAAATCCCTGAGGACATTTATGCTGGGTATTGCACACCTGATGAATCCAAATTTGGTAAAGAAGACAAAAATCAGCGCAAGGTGTGCATCCAAAGGATTGAAAGGAGATGGGCACGTAAGTGGAGGGAGTACAGATACGTCACCCCCAAGTACATGAAGAAATTCGCAGTAAACCCTCCATGCCCAAGACCTCCATTGGCACCTGGCCAAGTGGCTGATCCCACAAGCATCAGAAGAGGAGAGGATTTTCCTCAAGAATGGGCTAAGCGCCAGCGTAAACTGCAAAAGCAAGCAAAAGAAGCAGTGAGGAAATTCAATGAAGAATCTGCTGCTGCTGCTGCCACTGAGGTTTCTGCCAAGCCAACAAAATCAATGATGAAGAAGCCTGCTCGTAAGCCAAGTGCTTCACCTTCCCTCACGGCCAAGTTCCTCAGCTGCGCCCTCACGGCCAGAATCTTCAAAATCTTCAAAGCAAATTCCTCATGCTGCTCCTGCTCCCACAAAATCCTCAGCTCCTGTGCATCTGGCCTCATGCCAAAGGACAACTGGCATCTCTATTGCCTCTGGTGTCTCAGCTAGTTCCTCGGCTGCACCAAAATCCTCAGCTGGACCCTCGTTACTGAAGAAAAAGGCTACCGCTGGACGCGGCACTCGCCCAAGTCCAAAGAAGCAAGTGGTCTTCACTATGCCCTCTGATGATGATGAAGCTGATGAAGAAGAACTCGCTGAAATCATCAGAGACCGCCAAGAAAGGGCTGCTAAATCCAAAGGCACACCTGTGTCCCTGCTTTTGGATCCAAGGGCGATCCTAGATTATATTGATCTCTGGCACAAGGATCCCAACACTCCTATGCCTGATTTCAAGCTGACACCTGGCCAAAGTCACATGCTAACTCACTTCATCCAAGAGGAGAAGTGGAACTATGATAGGGCCAGAGAGATCAAGAAGACCCAGTTCCGCAAAGAGAAGCTGTTGAAGAAAAATGTTCTCAAAATGAAGCCTGAGGAACTTGTCAAGATGCAGGCTGAGATCAAAGCCCTCAGCGACAACTTTGACTCGTACTATGCTGATTGGCAAGGAGCCAAGGTCAGATTTGTGAGGCTGACTGATACCTTCACCAAGGGTACTGCCTCAAAGCAACAAATTCCTCAAGCTGAAGCATCAGTTCAGCAAACTGAAGAACATGCCAACACCACTGATGAAGTTCAAGCTGCTGAAGAAAATGCTAGTTCCAAGGCTGATGACTCTGCTCCAGCCGTTGATGAAATTGCCACGGCATCCACTAGTGGTGCGCCTGAAGAAAATGAAGTGACCAGGGCAACTGCATCAGTTGTGCCTGAAGAAACTGAACCAGATTCCTCAGCTCCACCTGCACCAACTCCAACTCCAGTTCTTCCCTCTGCTTTAGATGTGAAGAAAACCAAGGCTGCAGAGCGAGCTGCAGTAAAGAAAAGGAAAGCATCAAGTGCTTCAGAATCTTCAGTCCCAAAGAAGATGAAGCCCATGACCAGCTCATTTGCTAATCCAATTGATGTTGTTCCTATCTCCTCCATGCCATCAAAGGACCTTGTTCCTTTTGGTGAAGATTATGAAATCCCCAGTGGATCAGATGAAGAAACTCAGTCTGCTGCTTCCTCAGAGCAGATTGATGAAGAAATTGAAGTGGATACAATCACTTCAACCCCAATAGTCTCATCACCAATGCCTCAGTTTGATGCTGAAGAGGCTGGTGTTGAAGAAATTGATGATGAAGATGTGGATGTTGGAAGCACAACTCCAGTAATGAATGATGACTTTTGGGAAAGTCAGCATCCCAATTCCCCACTCTTCACTCCCCTGCAGCAAATTCCTCACTCTTCTTCACCAACCATAAAATTGGGCTCTGATGCAACTCATCCCACTGCTTCTGTGAATGAAGAAATTCCAACCACTAGTGCTGAAGAAACTGCTGCTGAAACAGACAAGGTGACTGCACCTGAGGAACATACTGAAATTCCTCAGCCTGAAGAACATGAGCTTGTGATTCCTGAGGTCGTGATGCAACTCACTGACACTCCTCTGCCAAGGCCAAAGGATCCATTCTCACGCAAACAGAAATTCAAGGCTGAAGACTTCTATGGCAAGCACGTATTCTTCACTGAATACAATCCTTATGACTCTGCTCGCATAAGGAAGAGGCGTTTCTGGACTGCTAGCCAAGCAAATTTCTATTCCTAAGTGCTTTACAACAAAGACAAAGTCTTCGACCATGCACATATTCCACACGTGGATATGGAGTCTATGCCGTGCTTCACGCCAGTCCTCAGTGTTCTTCACGACGCTGGGCTGCTTAATTTCTGCACTGATATATGCGATTGGAATGAAGAACTTATTCTTCAGTTCTATGCTACACTGCACATCACTGGCAACTCTGAAGATGTCAATTCATGGGTTCTGGACTGGATGACTGAAAATACACATTACAAGGCCCCAGCAACTGAATTGCTTCGCTGCCTTTCTCTCAGTCCACCCACTGAAGATGCGCGTTGCGTGTATGATGAACCTGAACTGTCAAACCACTATATGCAAGTGCTCATGAAGCCTCTAAAGCCAGGGCAATCACCTCGTACCAAATTCCTCATCAAGGAATTGCTGTATGTGCCTAGGACTGTCTATCGCATTCTGACGAAGACAATATGTCCCATCAAAGGACATGATTCTTCCGATGAAGAAATTGTTGGCAACATGAAGAATATGCTTTTCAATATCATACATGGCGTTCCCATAAACTTCCATGATTTCTTCATGAGGACTCTGGCCAACATTGCTATGTCACCATTTGAGCTGAAGCCTTATGCACCTTGGATTATGAGATTCATCAGGACAAAGTCTTCACTCAACTAAAAGGCTGAAACTCTCAACCACTGCAGCTACTTGCCTCCTATTGAAGTCCTCAAAAGGACATTTTCCTCAGCTGATGAAAAGGGCAAGGCCACTGCTGTGATAGATGAAGGCATTCGTCCATTGGATGGTCAATTTCGCAAGGCTGCTTCTTATTCCACCAATGATGACTCTGCCACACATGACTCTGCTGCTAATACTGCCAAGACAAATCCTCAAGCCACAGCACCCAGGGTGATGACTGATCGTGAGTTACTCCTCAGTCTTCATCAAAAGGTTGATCGCAATCACAAATGGGTCAAGCGTCAGTTTGGTTCAATTCTTCACATGACTGCCACATATAATGCAGTGAAGAAAAACCATTACTACCTTCATGAAACCTTCAACCGCACCTTGGCTGTTCTGTCTCAAGTATATAGTGCTGAAGATTTAGAGAACATGGGCCTCAAAGAAGAATTTGCCTGGTCGGCACCTCCGCCGAAGAAATTCAAGAAGGTCAAGGTTCCTTCTCTGGTGGCCAGTTCATATTCTTCATTGCGCGACACTGATGAAAATGAAGACTTGGACGACACTGCAGCAGGCCCTACTTCAACAACCGACCCCAACAACACTGGCGCTCCTCCATCGACTTGAATATCTTCAGGGGCGTTAGTCCTCAGTTTCTATCCTTTTGGTCATATGATGACAAAGGGGGAGAAATCTGAGTTAGTCTTCAAGCGGGTCTATAATAAGGGCATTCATTTTTTTTAAGTTACAACTCTCGTTCTTTCAAAACTTTTATTGGATTGAGTTGTAATCTTAAACCCTATGGTGCTCGGTGCTCTGATACTTTTGTCGCTCTATGCTATGATACTTCGATACATGCTTGAGCTCTGATGCTTTTGATACGCCATTCTGCATGCTTATTCCTCATTAATGTTATCGCACGCATGCTGAATTGCATCAGGCACCATATTTCATCATGCATTTCAAATTCTTCATATCATGTATCAAATGCGTGTATGAATTACAAGATATAGGGGGAGATCTCCATGATTTAACTCTTCAAGTGTGCATTGCTTCAAAAGCAAATTCCTCACTATGCACAACTTCAGGGGGAGTTCTTCTATATCTTGCAATCACATTCCTCAATATTAGTTTCTACACTTCACATATTTATCCCCGTTGAAAAGTTAACCTATATTGTCATCAATCACCAAAAAGGGGGAGATTGTAAGTGCATCTAGTGCCCCTTAGTGATTTTGGTGTATTAAAGACTTATAGGTTAAGCATCTGATGTGTTTATGAGTGTACACAGGTCTATAAGACTATGAGGAGTTTGATATTTACAGTAAAAGTCGACCCCTAAAAATGAAGTTCTTCGACTGAAGACTTTGACATTCTGAAGACTTTCTGAAGACTTTCTGAAGACTTTGAAAGTGAAGAAATTGGTGTGACCTTGAAGACATGGTATTCGTTTGAGGAATGTGAAGCGTGAAGACTTTTGTTTTCGTAGTTTCATTTTTCTCTTTCTTGAGTCATAGGAAACACCGTACTGTTAAAGGGGGTCGAGGAAATACTAAGGAGAAAATTTCCATGTGATGCTCAACTCAAATCCTACACCTACCAATCCCTTCGAGTGAAGCCATTGGAAATCTCATACAGTTCAGTCAATTTCTTCAGTGACAGAGACGCAGTTCTTCTGATCACTGAGGACTTTGCTCTGACTGAGGAGTTAGGAATTCACCAGTGCGAATTGCCTACACAGTGAGGAACATGATAGCCCTGAGGAATTTGTACTCCAAATTTCCGACCGTTGCTGTGCCACGCGCCAGCTGTCCTAAAATATCTTGTCCACCTAACGGTCATATCATTGAAGGGCATTTATGTCTTATCATGTCGGGCTGCTCCCTAGGCTATAAATAGCCGCCCCCTTCAACCACTAGCTGGTTGGCTGCTCCGCGTGAACTTGACACTTGTCATTTGAGAGCAACCCATCCTCCGAGGACTTTGAGCGAAAATCATCAAGTGAGGAAAATCCAAACCCAAACCCAAAACACCTACAAACCCAAAGTGATTGGGCATCACTGAAGAAATTGATCCTGCGTGGATCCGACGCTTGTTACCTTTGAAGACGGTGCTTCTTCCAGACGGTTAGGCGTCAAGGTCTAGAGCATCCAAGAGGAATTGTGGATCGCCGAGTGACCAAGTCTGTGAAGGTTTGGAAGTCACCTGAAGAGTTACCACGAGTAATTGGACGAGGACTGTGTGTCCTTAGTTCAAGGAGAATACGGTGAGGACTTGGTGTCCCGAGCTGCGTGCTCAGGACTGGGTGTCCGGGACTGTGTGTCCTTGAGTTTAAATACTCAGCCGCTCCAACCAGACGTACAACTGAGACAGCAGTTGGAACTGGTCTACCAAATCATTGTCTTCACCAAGCTTACTGGTTCCATTTCCTCAACACCTTCATTTCCTCATTATTGTGTTGTCTGTTTGTCATATATGTGTTTGAAGACTCTGACTGAAGACTTTCACAAATTCCTCAGTTCAATTTCTTCAGTCTGTTTGTCTTCATCTAGAGTTATCCTGTGCCTACGCTTTCTGTACTCTGTGTTTGTCTTCATTTCATCATGATGACCATGCATGTAATCTGTTATGTTTACTTCTGAGTACTTATTCCGCTGCTAGTATTTCTTCGCTAAGGAATTTCCTCACGAGCTAATTCCTCAGTGAAGAATTTCATAAAAATCGCCTATTCACCCCCCTCTAGTCGATATAACGCACTTTCAGCCACCAAGAACAAGATCTCAGCATGGTATTTTGAAACCAAAAGTACGTACGGTACGGTCAGGTATGACAAAGGGCGTCGTTTCTCTGGTCTTGCTGTCACAGGAGAACCAAATACCTTGGTAGAGGCATTGGAAAATAAAAATTGGAAAAATGCAATGAATGAGGAATATAATGCTCTCATGAAAAATAGAACATGGCATCTAGTTCCTCCAGCAAAGGGGACAAATTTAATTGACTGCAAATGGGTCTATAGAATTAAAAGAAAGGCAAATGGAGAAATAGACAGATACAATGCTAGACTAGTTGCAAAGGGGTTTAAACAAAGATATGGTATAGATTATGAAGATACATTTAGCCCTGTTGTGAAAGCAGCTACTGTTAGACTTGTTATGTCCATTGCAGTATCAAACAATGGAGTGTTCATCAATTGGATGTGCAGAATGCGTTTCTTCATGGCGTTCTAGAGGAAGAAGTGTATATGAGACAACCACCTGGGTATGAGGTAAAGGACAAGTATCATTATGTATGCAAGCTTGATAAGGCTTTATATGGTTTGAAACAAGCACCTAGAGCATGGTACTCTAGGCTGAGTGTGAAACTCCAAAGACTTGGTTTTCAGCCATCCAAAGCTGACACATCACTGTTCTTCTACAGAAAAGGCAAAATCACCATTTTCACGCTAGTATATGTTGATGATATTATTGTTGCAAGCTCATCGCAGGATGCAACCAAAGCATTGCTTGAAGATCTAAGGAGAGACTTTGCTCTTAAAGATCTTGGTGATTTGCACTACTTCTTGGGAATAGAAGTAAAAAGGGTTAAAGATGGCATAGTCTTGAGTCAAGAAAATTATGTGTCAGATGTGCTAAAACGAGCAGGTATGATGAATTGCAAGGTGTCAAATATGCCTCTCTCAACTTCTGAAAAGTTATCTAAGGAAGAAGGAGAGCCTTTAAGTGCTGAAGATTCTACAAACTATAGAAGTGTTGTAGGTGCTTTGCAATATCTAACACTTACAAGACCTGATATATCCTTTCCTATCAATAAAGTATGTCAGTTCTTGCATGCTCCCACCTTTGCACATTCGACAGCAGTGAAAAGAATCTTGAGATATTTAAGAGGTACTATGAGTACAGGGTTGAAAGTCACAAGGTCAATGTCAACTTTGGTGATTGGGCAGGTTGCCCTGATGACAGAAGATCAACAGGGGGCTTTGCTGTTTTCTTTGGACCAAATCTTATATCATGGAGTGCACGGAAACAAGCTACTGTGTCAAGATCAAGTATAGAAGCTGAGTACAAAGCTTTGGCTAATGCCACGGCAGAGTTAATATGGGTTCAAACCTTGTTGAATGAGCTACGTGTTAATCACTCTCCTGTTGCACGGTTGTGGTGTGATAACATTGGTGCTACATATCTATCAGCAAATCCAGTGTTTCATGCTAGAACAAAACACATCGAGGTAGATTATCACTTTGTGCGAGAAAGGGTAGCGAAGAAGCTTCTTGATATTCGGTTCATTCCCACTAATGATCAAGTTGCAGATGGTTTCACTAAAGCCTTATCATGGCGCAAGTTAGAAGAGTTTAAGAACAATCTCAACTTGATGAAGTTATGATTGAGGGGGTGTGTTAGAATATATTGTATGTATATACAGTTGTGTATATAAAACCGTATATACTCTTGGTGTTGCGTGCGTGATCAACTTTGCAATCCGGTAGTTAGGTTTAAGCTTCGATCCTTATCTGTAGGATAGCTAACTTGAGGATCAAGCCTAACCAACTACCGAATCCTGTAAACCCTAGCCTATGGCTATATATAACACGCAACGCGTCCCTGCTAGGCATACGCTTCAAGCCATCTTTCAATGAGCAGTAAAGAGGCAAAGTGAGGTTGATGGATTCACCGGACTAAATTGCTCAGGGGCGTTTTGGCTGGATGAACAGTCAATTCAAAATTAAAATGTAAAAAGAAATCAGATTTTTTGTTAATCTTCGTGTTAGTGTCGCAAGCGTGTTTGACAAATTTCATGCTAAATGGAGCACCTGTGTTTCGTCGGTGACATTTGGTGTCGCAAGCATGTCTGACAAATTTCATGCAAAACAAATTTGGGGTGACATTTGGTGTTTTTTTGCACAGCCCAAAATGCTTAAAATTTTTGCCTCAAAATTTACAGGTAGCATTTGGATGTGATTAAGAACACATAAAAGTTTTGTCTTGTTTTTTTTGACATTTAAAAAATTATTTTGGGGCCCGAGAGCAGAATTGAGTTTCCGCAAAACCACCACATTTATAGATAGGATAACATGATGATGTCATCGGTTTTCTCAAAAATCACAAATCACCAACATTTATGTGGCAAGCGAGTGACAGATGCCACATCCTTCGACTCCTGATGTGTTGCAAAGTGAGATCTTTTGTTACCTTTTAGACGCGGAATTGTTTTTTGACAAATGTGATCCATAAAAAGTAGGTGCCATCTGCAAGGTAACAACCCATCGTGTACTCACGACCATTGATCATATAGTTGCAAGTCTCCGGAAACAGGACTAACAAACAGTGGTGATATATCTCGACAACACATTCAAATCATTGTGAGAGCCAGACAATCCAAAGAATGAATACCAAATCCATAGATCCTCTGATGCAGCAGCCTCACGAATGATAGTTGGACTTTGGCAGTGGCCTTTGTATTGACCTTTTCTGCCTTGCAGTTGATCCTAGCATCCCAGACCATCTCTTTTTTCATTCGATGCCAACAACCTCTCGGTGTCTTCCTTTTTGGGTGCCTTCAAGTATTCCGGCCCAAAGATATCAATGACGACTCTTGTGTATCTTCGAATGGCCTCCAAGATTGTATCTTCTCCAATGCGAACATACTCGTCAATGGCATCGGTCAAACACCCATAGGCAGAACTCGAACAGCTACAATACACTTCATAAAAGAGCTCGCACTTATCTCTCCACATGCGTTCCTCCTGAGTTTGAACCAATCATCATGCTTCTCCACGGATTTTGCAATGGTGAGAAAGAGAATTGTGTGCATCCAAAATCGGGGCTGAAAATACTTCTCCAGATAGGTTGGATTAGGGTTGAAATAATCTCTCATAATCTTGGCACGGCCTTGCACTCTATCACGACTGAGTTGTATGCGGTCGAACTGCGAGCATCGTTGGAGATCATGCCAATGACAATTTCAAAGTCATCGTCATCTTCTTCCTCCTCCCCCGACGAAGAGTCCTTGAAAATCATCTCTATCAGCCTCTTCATCTTCAATTTAATTGACCCGGTTGAACTCAATTGACCAAAAAGTAAACAAAACTCACCTAGGCAAAACCGTCGAACACTTGCAAGGCGGCAAACGTGTAACAGCCGACCGACGATGTTGAGCAGATAATATCGGTCAGCGAGGCATGGAGATGACCGACAAAGCACGATCATGTACTGGCGAGGCTACGAGGAGGAAGAAGATCTGAGTCGATTTCCTGCGACGGAGTAGATGCGGCGACGGTGACGTTTGAACTCAACTCCGGCGATGGCTACGGCCGGCGGCCAGCTGAGACTGAGGCAGAAGGGTGGCGAGGGCGAATGAAAGCAACGGGGTAGCGGTGGAGGCGGCAGGTAGTCACCGGCAGCAGCGCCGGTGGTGAGGTAGCGGGAGGTGGGGCGTGAAAAATAGGCCGCAACTTTAACTCGACCGGATGGAGGCGGAGTGTATTTAGGAGTCCACGGTGCCGAGGAGTATAATTTATTCTTCGCTAACAATTATAAGAGTTCGGCTAGGTGCCGGTTAAAGGAGCAAATCAAGATTTTTGGTCCTCTAACCGGATATAAGGGATCGGCTAGAGTTGCTCTAAATTACTAGCCATCATGACCAACCTAACATCAAACCGAACTTTTTCAAATCAGCCAATTTGTGAACATTTCTTAAAATCTGAGAAAATTTTCAAATTTGTGAATATTTTTCTAAACTTGTAATCATTTTTTAAATTCGTGTCTTTTCAAAATTTTGAAATATTTTTAAAATTAACGTACATTTTTTGAAAGTCATGAACTTTTTTTGAATTCATGAATTTGATTTAAATAAGGAAAAAACAAATACAGAAAAAAGAAAAAAAGGGCGCCCCTCCCACACATTGGTCAGCCCAAAAGGGTGCGCTGAAGGGGGGTGCGTGTTTGGGTGACTCGCATCACGATCTGAACAACAAAGGAAGCCCATGAGGGATTAGAGGGGCATCCAAAGGCCAGGAACAACCACATCTTGATATTTCATGGTTAAAACTGCTAATGGCCTGAGAGAACAAGAAGCAAAATAACATTAGTGTAGAGTGTGAGGGGCCGAAAATTCTAAACTAACGGACATTTATAGGGTATTACGCAAGATTTCTTCCAACCAGATGATCCCAGCTCAGCTTCCGTGTAAAACTCCGTTTCCATGTGCCCATGTGTTTAGTAGTCCTCGCGAGGAGCACGTGGCGATGGTTTAAGCTGTGCTAGAATCAGACGACGGAATTAGAGCATTTTCAAGAAAATTTAGGTTTATGTTTTTTTTTTAAATTAGGGTAATACAAATGAACAAGTAGTAAGTGGGTGACTCATGGGCTGAGAGAAATCGGCGCTAGAATTTGGCCCAACTTCTGGCCTAGGCAGCGCAAAAGAGACAGCCGTCGCCCACCATCCGCCTCCATCCTCCACCATTTCACACGCCGCACGAAATCCCAAATCCCCAAAACCCTCACCGTCGGCCATGGACGGGCGGGCAGCCTTCACCAACGTGGACAGTGACGGCGGACGACGCACGGCTCAAGGGCTCAGACCCACACGAACTGGACCGAGCCACGCGAAATCATATAATAGAACACCACCACTCAGGCTCTTTCTATTTAGCGATCCATTTTTCGCATTGCGATTCGTGCAAATACATTTCTTTTTTTTCTCTCTCACATATAACATGTCTTGAAGTTCAAACCTTTGCAGCGTGACAAAGCTTTCTAACTAGAATTTAGCATAAATCTTTCAGAACTTTTTGTCAAATATAAATATACAAAATAAGTTTTGTTTGATTAAAAAATTCATATTTTTAGTATTTATATTGGACAAAAAATTCTGAAACATTTATCCTAGATTCTAGTTAGAAAGCTTTGCCACGCTGTAAAAATTTGAACTTCAAGACATATTCTATATGAGAATAACAAAATGGAGAAAAATTCATATAGAAAGTTAGTTGTGTCGCACGGATCTTAAAGCAATATTGGAGAGCCAGGATATGAGTGCCGGGGGCAGGTGCTCTAAAAGTCCACGTCCCCGAGTGACGGAGTTCATGTTGACGTACATCTACCAGCTCCTCCCCGACTTCCCCGTCTACCACGACCGGCGGCTCACCATCCTTGTCGCCTCCGACCGCGTCGACTGCCTCAGTCGCCTTCCCCGGGCGCTCCTACGTGAAATCCTCTCCCGCCTCCCGGCCAAGGACGCCGTGCGCACCGCCGTCCTCTGCTCTCGGTGACACACGCTCTAGCTTTCCACGCCCCTGTTGAGAAACGTAGCACGCAATTCCAAAAAAATTCCTACGCTCACGCAAGATCTATCTAGGAGATGCATAGCAATGATAGGGGGAGATTGTGTCCATGTACCCTCGTAGATCGAAAGTGGAAGCATTTGACAACGCGGTTGATGTAGTCGAACTTCTTCTCGTTCCGGCCGATCAAGCACCGAGCGTACGACACCTCCGAGTTCTGCTAACGCTCAGCTCGATGACGTCCCTGAAACTCTTAATCCAGCAAAGTGTCGAGGAGAGTTCCGTCGGCACGACTGAGTGGTGACGGTGATGGCGAAGTGATCCGTGCAGGGCTTCGCCTGAGCACTACGTGAATATGACCGGAGGCGTAAACTGTGGAAGGGGGGCCGCATACGGCTAACAATTGTTCGTGTATCTTCTAGCGGTGCCCCCCCCTCATATATATAGGTTGGAGGGAAGGAGAGGCAGGCAAGGGGGCACCCCAAGTAGGAGGAATCCTACTTGGGCGCCTCCCAATTCGGCCTCCCCCCTTTCCATATCCACCAGAGAGGGAAGGAGGGAAGGAAGGGGGAGGCCGAATCCCTCACCTTCCTTTCTCTCTTCTCCTCTTTCCTTCCCCTCCTATTTTGGCCTACATGGGGCGCACCAACCCCTTAGGGGCTGGTCTATCCCCTTCTTGGCCCATTAGGCCCATGTAGTTACCGGGGGATGTCCAGAACCCCTTCCGGTGACCCAATATGTACCCGGTACCCCCAGAACACTTCCGGTGTCCGAATATCTATTTACCTCTCGACCATTTCGAGACTCATCATCATATCCGTGATCTCACCTAGGACTCTGAACAACACCCGGTCACCAAATCACATAACTCATATAATACAAAATCGTCATCGAACGTTAAGTGTGCGGACCCTACGGGTTCGAGAACTATGTATACATGACCAAGAGACCTCTCCAGCCAATAACCAACAACGGAACCTGGATGCTCATATTGGTTCCCACATATTCTACGAAGATCTTTATCGGTCGTACCGTAATGACAACATACGTTATTCCCATTGTCATCGGTATGTTACTTGCCCGAGATTCGATCGTCGGTATCTTCATACCTAGTTCAATCTCGTTACCGGCAAGTCTCTTTACTCGTTCCGTAATGCATCATCCCGCAACTAACTCATTAGTCACATTGCTTGCAAGGCTTATTATGATGTGCACTACCGAGAGGGCCTAGAGATACCTCTTTGATACTTGGAGTGACAAATCCTAATCTCGATCTATGCCAACCCAACAAACACCTTCAGAGATACCTATAGAGCATCTTTATAATCACCCAATTACGTTGTGACGTTTGATAGTGTGACACTCCAAAAAAAAAATATTTGGTCTTAGCAAAAACCTTGCTGACTTTTCTTCTGTGGATTGAGACCTTTCAAAATTTTCAAAAAAAAAAACTCTATGAAGATTTGGATTTTTCATTCTATTGATAACCACCCATGACCTTGTGTTTTCTCCCATGTGGTTAAACCACTCCAACATCTTCTCCCCTCCTTGTCAACAACTCAAATTCCCTATCCCAACTCATCCAAACAAGTTTTGGATTTTATTTTGGTTATTTCAAACCGCAACTCTTTTCTGACCTTTGAATTGAGCCTGACCCATTTTCAAAGCAAGTACCCCATTGCATTTGAGATTTGACTTCAAACCAACTCTACTGGCTAGTCCTTTGAACCCACAACCCAGAACCATCTTGATCCACTCTTCTCCTTTTCAAAATTTTCAAATTTCACTCCCTGCAAGTATGGACCAGATTTGTCAAATTTGGTGAAATTCATATCTACACTTCTCCAAAAATTCCACCAAAAATCAGGCAGCCTACTGGAGCAATGCGAAGTCACTCCACCAAAAATCAGCCCAAGGAAAAATCCCTACATGCCTGGATCATTCTGTCGAACACCTTGCATGCACTGTTTCTATCACTTTCAGTCAAATTCAGAATTCAGTGTCGATCTTCGTCAGTTAAGATCAGTCACATGATCACAGTGCCCTTGGCACGTTGCTCGCCGCCTGGCTTGCTTGTCCGGAGCCCCGCACGCGTGCTTGGCGCCTTCTTGGCGTCGGTGGCGCCCTGGCCCGCCTGCGCCGGCGTGTCCTGCGGCGACAGAACCACCGTAACGGCCGACAAGGAGCAGAACGGCGGCTCAACGCCGTTCGGCGCCGCCCAATCCTCCTGGTGGCTCCGCGTGGCCAACTCCCCGCCAGCGCACGCATGCAGCACCGTCGCCGTGGCGCGACACGCACAGAGCGTGCACTCTGCCGCCGACGTGCCCGCGCTGCTCCGTTCCGTCGAGTTTCCCCAAGACTTCGAGTCCCAGCTTGTTTAACACCAAAACAGACCCAATGGACCTTCACGACGGCTCTCAATGCCTAAACCACCCGACCAATGCTCTGCATCACCGTAATCCCTCGCCGGACTTATCCCGTTCACGGCAACCGCCTCGGGCCGGCTATTTATAGCGCCCCCGAGCCCACTCTCACTCCCGCACGGCTCCACCACCTCACCACACCCCGCCTGGCCACTGGAGGGGCCTCGAGGAGCCCTTCTTCCTCGACTCCGGCCACCTCCGTCCGCCTCGGGCTCCAGCTCAATTCACTGCGGTGAGGTCATCCCCGGTGCCCAAACTCCGTCAAGCACCACCTCTAGGTACCAGTACTCTAACCCCCTCGTCAATTTGATCATTGCAGCCCTCTCCGGCAAGGTCCCCGACCACCCGAACCGCCGTCCGCCAGAGCAAGGGCCACCGTCGACACAGTGCTCGCCGGCGACCACCACCACCACCACCCGACGCGGAATGGCACCCTGAGCACGGAGGTACCCTCCGATCTCCCCACCTCGCCGTGGATCGCCGCCGGCGACCACCGCGGCTCTCGGGCGCCAGCGAGCCCCGACCCGCCTCTTTTAAATTTTAAACCTGACGGATGGGACCCGCCTGTCAGCCTCTCTGTCTTTTCTAATCGAATCGTTTTCTGAAAACGTCTTTTGCCAGAATACGCTTTCCCTCTGGGCCGGCGTAGTTTCTATCGAAACGTTTTCTGTTTTTATAATAAAAACCCTGGGAAGTTTCTCTTTCATTACAGATGAGTCCCTGGGCAAAAACCCTTATAACTTTTTATCAGAAGCATATTTTTGATTGATTCTTTTTCTGTTCTCTTCAAAATTTTGTCTAGTTTTTTATCAGATTTATTTGAAAATTAATTGCAATACTTTTTATGCACCTCTTGGTATTCACGTTAGCGCATGTGTTTTCTCTATACCGTAGATACCAAAGGAGGTGACGGGGCCGCGAACTTCACCGAGCTAGGCTCCGACTACTCCGAACCAGGCAAGCATGTTCGAACTTTTGATATGATGAGTGTCTTGGCATGTTTGCATGTAGATAGTTTCATGGCATGTGTGAAGCATACTGATGAACCGTTCATTATGCATTGTTGAGGCAAGTAAGCCCGATGATTTCACACGTCGTTGGACGTAAGTATGCAGGGCCATGTGTTGGCATGTAGATGGGTAAGATGGCAGTGTTGTCGCATGCCAGTCTTAGGCCATGCAAGTTACCTTTAGTACCAACCCATATCGGTTGGGTTCAAATCCATTTCCTTTCCCTGTACTACCACATGTTTCCCGAAAGGGATATGGTCTAGTAAGACGCAAACCGCTTTCTGGGTACACACCAAAAAGGAGAGGCCGGGATGATGGTTCCATGGCCCTGGATTAAAGCCAGGCATCCGGTCAGGGGGCATGGGTGTTTCCGGTTGGGACCGAGAGGGGGGCACCCCTTAGAGCGCGCGTATATAAATTTGATCCCATGCTATTCGAGATTGTGATCTCCCCGTCTCAATAGTTTTTCTTGGACGATGTTGAGGGTGATTCCTGGCATCGAAGAGTTGGATGGGTGTGTACTGGTTAGCTGTGTTTCCTTCTGAAATACCGTAACGGAATTAGTCCTGGTGACTATGGAAATCCGTCGACTGTGGGAAATTTTTGTACAAACTCTGCAGAGCTCTATATCCTTAAATCATCTTATCTATATCCAAGTTCCCTGCTAACAGTCATGTGCCAATTTGGTGACAGATTACCCGGTGGGACACATGGGCACTAAGACCGGTTAAATGTTTATCCTTGTGGATGTACTAACCCGTTTATTTCCATGAGTTGAATATATTTATGATGAATATATTATTTACTTATCAGTCAAAAGCCCTTTATGTGGTGTCGCTCAGACGCCCGACTGTGGCATTGCTTTTTAAAGCCCTTTGTGTGGTGTCGCTCAGATGCCCGACTGTGGCATTTCTTTTTAAAGCCCTTTGTGTGGTGTCGCTCAGACGCCCGACTGTGGCATTTCTTTTTAAAAAGCCCTTTATGTGGTGTCGCTCAGACGCCCGACTGTGGCATTATTATTCCGCATTTTCCGCTCGAGGAGTCTTTCAGACACTCGTTTGGCACCAGCATTATTATTCCGCATTTTCCGCTCGAGGAGTCTTTCAGACACTCGTTTGGCACCAGTATTATTATCCCGCATTTTCCGCTAGAGGAGTCTTTCAGACACTCGTTTGGCACCAGTATTATTATCCTGCATTTTCCGCTCGAGGAGTCTTTCAGACACTCGTTTGGCACCAGCATTATTATCCCGCATTTTCCGCTCGAGGACTCTTTCAGACACTCGTTTGGCACCAGTATTATTATCCCGCATTTTCCGCTCGAGGAGTCTTTCAGACACTCGTTTGGCACCAGTATTATTATCCCGCATTTTCCGCTCGAGGAGTCATTCAGACCCTCGCTTGGCACCCAGTATTATTACCTCTATGTCTGATTGTACTGGTTAACTTGTTCATGTATTTCATGTTAGCATTTGTTATATCTTTCGTCCGAACTGTCTTGCAAGTACTTTCAAAGTACTCACTGGCTTGTTGATTTGGCCAGATGCTGACAAAGGTGATCTCATGGATGAAGAGTTCGATAGCGAATCCGACGCCTAGAGGAGTCCCAGTCAGTCTCGTGCAACCCTGGAGTTGGTCATTGTATTATATCCGCTTCCGCTACCCTAATAAATTCATCGAGCCTCACCTCGACGCTCGATGGGATGTTAGTTTAAGAATCCCATATCCACTCCCCACCGTGTTACTCCTCCTCTACCATATTTGCGAGTCAGTAGTATGCCACCACTCCCTTGTGTCAATAATCGCCTTTATGTATAATTATTGGCACGCTTGTAATAAATTGTTGAGCATCGTCAGCTCAACCCTGTAACATATTTATGCTACTGGCTTATTGTATCAAAGTTGTCGGCCAGTGAGGAGGCTTTATCTCAAACTGGATTCTAAAGATTGGTTTCTCAATAAATATTTTTATTGGAAAACCGGTCGTGACAAGCTTGGTACCAGAGCCAGGCTGACTGTAGGAAGCCACTAGGTGCGATCGCTAATCGGTTATTAGCATGATAGAGCTTATTCATGTTTTTGCAATAGTAGTCATTTTTCTGACAGTCAGCATATATTTATGATCTGATCATTCAGGATTTTTGCCTACTTTTGTAGATGGCCGACCGCAGCTGCGAGTCTCAGACCGCAGCTGCGAGTCTCAGACCTTCGCCAACGTGCCCGATGGGTTCGTCAAGCTTCTCTCCTTCGTCGCTCAGGTCGCGATAGGGCCGTCTGTGCGCCCAGTCGTCACTCTCTGTCAGCACAGAGTCAACGACAGTCTGACTATGCACCAGGCCGTGGTGCAATTCAAGGGAGGGCGTGGTGAGCTACGCCGCTTCCGGTTCTTGGGGAGAGCCATGCCTACGGAGAAGCATGCCATCCAGATGGCAGCCCGCGAGGCGATAGCTCGTCTCAGGGATGCCCTTCCCGCGATGAAGGCTCGTCGCTACCGCTATCTTCCATGCCATGTACCCTACACCTGTCACTACGCATTCTCCTGCCACAGAGGAGAACGAGACGAGGCTTTTGAGATGCTTATTGAGTATCTCCGGGCCTTGGAGGCAGCCTTCGACAACTTGGTGGATGACTTTGTGGCCGCCCGCATGGACTCAGTCCACGGTTGTGCCGCCAACAGGAGGGAGCTCCTGCCCACCGCACCGCCTCTGACTTTTGTCTCGTCCTCTGCATCCCATGCTCCTACTCGTCGCCTGCCTACCACCGAGGAGTTCAACCGAGCCATTGCGCCCGCTCCAGCGCGCACTGCACTGCCACTCGCACCGACTCCAATCCGTGTCATTCCGCCCCTTGCCCCCGCTCCATCTGCTCGGCGCAGCACTACTTGTATGGAGCCTATTAGCGAGGAAGAAGTCGAGTCCCCGGCTTCGCTACGCCTCACCCTTGGTAGGGCCAAGGACGTCATCAACATCTCCGACTGAGTACGCTTAGCCGCCATGCGTTGCATCGCAATGTAAGATGTTGTGAGAAGTAGCTTGTTTGCGCATCATGTAGGATCGGGAGAAGTGCACTGGCCTAAATAACATGCCAGGGTTATGTACGCATATCCTGAGTGATGTATTGTATAATTATCGCCGCGTGTAAGATACGTAATGACGCAGTCCTTCTCTATGCGCAAATCGATTTGTTTTCCCTTGAGTAATCTTGGCTTTAAAAAATTTATTTGTCAACCTTGTGCATTATGGGTTTTATCGTTGCAACCCTTCCATTTCCTTATGGGTTTTACAAATACTTCCCCAGAGTGAAAAATGTCTCGTCCTTGGACTCGCTCCATGCCAGCTCCACCAGAGGAAAATTATGGCAATCAACCGGGCAACAATTTTGCACAAGGGCAGTCAAGTCAACACTATAATACTCAATCAGGCAACAATTTTGCACGAGGTCAGACAAGTCAACAGGACAGTGAAACGGCACTTTCCCAAATGTGCCGCCTTTATGAACAGAGTCAGCAACAACATCGGGAAATGATGAACCAAGTCATTAACATGGGAAATCACCATGGGCAGTATCCGCAGCATTCCAAGTTATCTGAGCTATAGAAGACACGTCCCTCAACATTTTCTCATACTGACAAGCCACTTGAGGCCGAAGACTGGCTTCGCGATATAGAGAGAAAGTTAATTATTGCAAAATGCTCAGACCCAGAAAAGGTACTGTACGCACCGCATTATCTCACGGGAGCAGCCGCATCCTGGTGGGAGAATTTTCTGCACATGCATCCCAACGAAAATGATATAACCTGGGATGATTTCAAAGAGGGTTTCCGTGGTGCGCATATTCCTTAGAGTATTATGAAAATCAAGAAAAGAGAGTTCGATGACCTCAAGCAAAGGAACATGACAGTGTCAGATTACAACGGCCAATTTACTCTGTTATCCCGCTACACCAACGAAGAGCGTATGACTGAAAGCAAGAAAATGGAGAAGTTCCTTGACGGCCTAGCGCCCGCGCTTAAATGCCAACTGGTCATACACACTTTCCCAGATTTTAAGACGCTGGTGGATAAAGCCATTACTCTGGAAAATGAAAGACGCAGTTTGGAAGATATCCGCAAGCGAAAAAGGGACCAGACTAACCATGCTCGCAATCACCGAAGTAAGACCGATTTTCGGAAGGGTGGGACGCACAAATCATCATCCAACGTCTCACGCCCAACAAAGAATTTTCATGCTAGGGACAAGGAGTTCACATATCGCCCAGGTGTTACTTGTTACGCCTGTGGAGAAGAAGGACACTATGCCAAGCAGTGTCCCAAGCCAAGAAGCTCAGCACCAAAGCCGAACAACGGCAACAATAATTCAGCGCCCAAGCGAAACAACTTCAATCCCAACAATAACCACAGGAAAGGTCATCTGAACCACGTGACCAAAGAGGAGGCACAAAATGCTCCGGATATCGTACTCGGTACGTTCCCTGTCAACACAATACCTGCAATGGTTTTGTTTGATTCTGGAGATTCTCACTCTTTTATTTCGAAAAGTTTTGCTTTGCAAAATAATTTTTTGATGCTTCCTTTGGAGAAATCCATGATCATCAGGTCCCCTGGGATTCAGCAAGTTACTCAGAATTACTGTCAGGATGTGATTATTGAGTTCAAAGGATTGAAGTTTCACGCCAATCTCATTGTGCTGGAAAATAAAGGACTGGATGTCATCCTAGGGATGGACTGGTTAACCACCAACAAAGGTTTCATTGATTGTTTCAATCGGACCGTGATTCTCACACACCACCATGGTAAGACAATAAGAGTATCCGCCAAAGAAAGGGAAATGCCCAGACAACCAAGACTGAACAAGGTGGACATTTCCGAATTAAACAAGGTCCTAGTAGTATGTGAATTTCCAGACGTATTTCCCGAAGAGCTACCAGGCATGCCACCAGACCGAGAGATAGAATTCAGCATTGAACTAGCACCAGGGACCACCCCCATGTACAATAAACCATACAGAATGGCACCATCCGGGTTAGTTGAACTGAAGAAACAAATAAAGGAATTGCTTGACAAGGGATACATTCGAGCCAGTTCCTCACCATGGGGATCACCAATTTTGTTTGCCAAAAAGAAGGATGGAACGCTGCGATTGTGTATTGACTACCGAGCACTCAACATGGTCACGATCAAGAACAAGTACCCGATGCCAAGAATAAATGATTTATTCGATCAACTCGCTAAGGCCAAGGTATTCTCAAAAATCGACCTAAGGTCAGGATACCATCAATTAAAGGTACGAACAGAAGATATCCCCAAGACAGCCTTCACCTCCAGATATGGACTGTATGAGTTCACAGTAATGCCTTTTGGATTAACAAATGCCCCTGCATATTCTGTTCACCTCATGAACAAAGTATTTATGAGATTTATGGACAAGTTCGTTGTGGTATTCATCGACGATATTTTAGTATACTCCAAAACACCAGAAGAACACGCTGAACATCTCAGAATTGTACTAGGAGAACTCAGGAAACACCAATTGTACGCCAAGTTCAGCAAGTGTGAATTTTGGTTAAGGCAAGTAGGCTTTCTAGGCCACGTACTAACCCAAGACGGGATCGCCGTGGACCCAGAGAAAGTCAAGGCCGTACTTGGCTGGAAGTCACCAGCCAGCGTAACGGACATACGGAGTTTCTTGGGAATGGCAGGATATTACCGCAGATTTATTGAAGGATTTTCCACCATAGCCAAGCCAATGACGCAGTTGCTCAAGAAAGATAAGAAGTTTGAATGGACAGAAGCCTGTGAGAAAAGTTTCCAAGAGCTAAAACGGAAATTAACAACAACACCAGTATTGATTGTGCCAGACATACGCAAGAATTTTGAAGTATATTGTGACGCGTCCAGAAAGGGACTTGGATGCGTATTAATGCAAGAAGGCAAGGTTGTCGCATACGCTTCGAGGCAACTTCGCAAGCATGAGGAGAACTATCCCACTCATGACTTAGAAATGGCAGCAGTTATACATGCACTCAAGGAATGGAGGCATTTCCTACTTGGAAATCGATGTGAAATATATACGGACCATAAAAGTCTCAAATATATTTTCACACAGCCAGAGCTGAATTTAAAGCAACGACGCTGGTTGGAGCTAGTAAAGGATTATGATGTCGGAATCCACTATCATCCTGGAAAAGCAAATGTAGTACCCGATGCTCTTAGTCGGAACCCCAGCGCCGACAACAACAGTCTGCCCAACTTAAGACCCGAATTCAAAAAGGAATTTGCCAGACTCAACTTGTTGAGGGTAGCAGAAGGCACCATAACAAACTTGGAGATACAACCCAACCTTGTGAAAAGAATCAAAGAAGCCCAGCCGGGTCACCCCAGCATTGAAGGCATCAAAAGAAAGGTGAGTATGGGCAAGGCCTCAGAATTCATCATAGACAAAGAAGGGATACTATGGTACGGGAACAGACTCTGCGTGCCAGACATAGAAGACCTCAAACGGCAAATTCTAGCTGAAGCCCACACCGCTCCATATTCGATCCATCCTGGAGGAACCAATATGTATAAGGATATCCAGGAAGGATTTTGGTGGCACGGTATGAAGAGGGACATAGCCACCTTCATTGCATGCTGCGACTCTTGTCAACGTATAAAGGCTGAACATCAGAGACCAGCCGGACTACTGCAACCAAATAAAATACCTGAGTGGAAATGGGATGAAATAGGGATGGATTTCATTGTCGGACTACCTCGATCACAACACGGGAATGATGCCATATGGGTTATCACCGACAGGTTGACTAAGGTGGCACATTTCATTCCAGTAAAGACGACCCACACCACTCAGAAGCTTGCCAAGATATATCTCTCTCGCATAGTTTGTCTGCACGGTGTCCCGAAGACTATAATATCTGACAGAGGAACACAGTTCGTCTCGAGATTCTGGGAGCAGTTACAACAGGCTCTAGGAACTCAACTAGCCTTTAGTACGGCATACCACCCCCAGACAGATGGACAAACAGAACGGGTAAACCAGATTTTAGAGGACATGCTGAGAGCGTGTGTCCTCACCTATGGAACCAGTTGGGAAGACAGCCTGCCAAACGCCGAGTTCGCGTACAACAACAGTCATCAGGCCAGCCTGCAAATGGCACCATTTGAGGCCTTGTATGGACGAAGATGTCGTACCCCGTTAAATTGGTCAGAGACCGGAGACAGCAGTATCTTCGGCCCAGACATGCTCAAGGAAGGCGAGGAAAAGGTCCAGCTAATCAGAGATTGACTCAAGACCGCCCAAAGCCGACAAAAAAGTTATTACGATCAGAAACATCGTGGGGTCAGCTTCGAACCCGGAGAATTCGTGTATCTACGAGTATCCCCTATGAGAGGACTACAACGATTCAAGATCAAAGGGAAACTAGCACCAAGGTTCATCGGGCCATTCGGTATATTCGGTATATCGTCAATTTGATCATTGCAGCCCTCTCCGGCAAGGTCCCCGACCACCCGAACCGCCGTCCGCCAGAGCAAGGGCCACCGTCGACACAGTGCTCGCCGGCGACCACCACCACCACCACCCGACATGGAATGGCACCCTGAGCACGGAGGTACCCTCCGATCTCCCCACCTCGCCGTGGATCGCCGCCGGCGACCACCGCGGCTCTCGGGCGCCAGCGAGCCCCGACCCGCCTCTTTTAAATTTTAAACCTGACGGATGGGACCCGCCTGTCAGCCTCTCTGTCTTTTCTAATCGAATCGTTTTCTGAAAACGTCTTTTGCCAGAATAAGCTTTCCCTCTGGGCCGGCGTAGTTTCTATCGAAACGTTTTCTGTTTTTATAATAAAAACCCTGGGAAGTTTCTGTTTCATTACAGATGAGTCCCTGGGCAAAAACCCTTATAACTTTTTATCAGAAGCATATTTTTGATTGATTCTTTTTCTGTTCTCTTCAAAATTTTGTCTAGTTTTTTATCAGATTTATTTGAAAATTAATTGCAATACTTTTTCTGCACCTCTCGGTATTCACGTTATCGCATGTGTTTTCTCTATACCGTAGATACCAAAGGAGGTGACGGGGCCGCGAACTTCACCGAGCTAGGCTCCGACTACTCCGAACCAGGCAGGCATGTTCGAACTTTTGATATGATGAGTGTCTTGGCATGTTTGCATGTAGATAGTTTCATGGCATGTGTGAAGCATACCGATGAACCGTTCATTATGCATTGTTGAGGCAAGTAAGCCTGATGATTTCACACGTCGTTGGACGTAAGTATGCAAGGCCATGTGTTGGCATGTAGATGGGTAAGATGGCAGTGTTGTAGCATGCCAGTCTTAGGCCATGCAAGTTACCTTTAGTACCAACCCATATCGGTTGGGTTCAAATCCATTTCCTTTCCCTGTACTACCACATGTTTCCCGAAAGGGATATGGTCTAGTAAGACGCAAACTGCTTTCTGGGTACACACCAAAAAGGAGAGGCCGGGATGATGGTTCCATGGCCCTGGATTAAAGCCAGGCATCCGGTCAGGGGGCATGGGTGTTTCCGGTTGGGACCGAGAGGGGGGCACCCCTTAGAGCGCGCGTATATAAATTTGATCCCATGCTATTCGAGATTGTGATCTCCCCGTCTCAATAGTTTTTCTTGGACGATGTTGAGGGTGATTCCTGGCATCGAAGAGTTGGATGGGTGTGTACTGGTTAGCTGTGTTTCCTTCTGAAATACCGCAACGGAATTAGTCCTGGTGACTATGGAAATCCGTCGACTGTGGGAAATTTTTGTACAAACTCTGCAGAGCTCTATATCCTTAAATCATCTTATCTATATCCAAGTTCCCTGCTAACAGTCATGTGCCAGTTTGGTGACAGATTACCCGGTGGGACACATGGGCACTAAGACCGGTTAAATGTTTATCCTTGTGGATGTACTAACCCGTTTATTTCCATGAGTTGAATATATTTATGATGAATATATTATTTACTTATCAGTCAAAAGCCCTTTATGTGGTGTCGCTCAAACGCCCGACTGTGGCATTGCTTTTTAAAGCCCTTTGTGTGGTGTCGCTCAGACGCCCGACTGTGGCATTTCTTTTTAAAGCCCTTTGTGTGGTGTCGCTCAGACGCCCGACTGTGGCATTTCTTTTTAAAAAGCCCTTTATGTGGTGTTGCTCAGACGCCCGACTGTGGCATTATTATTCCGCATTTTCCGCTCGAGGAGTCTTTCAGACACTCGTTTGGCACCAGCATTATTATTCCGCATTTTCCGCTCGAGGAGTCTTTCAGACACTCGTTTGGCACCAGTATTATTATCCCGCATTTTCCGCTCGAGGAGTCTTTCAGACACTCGTTTGGCACCAGTATTATTATCCCGCATTTTCCGCTCGAGGAGTCTTTCAGACACTCGTTTGGCACCAGTATTATTATCCCGCATTTTCCGCTCGAGGAGTCTTTCAGACACTCGTTTGGCACCAGTATTATTATCCCGCATTTTCCGCTCGAGGAGTCATTCAGACCCTCGCTTGGCACCCAGTATTATTACCTCTATGTCTGATTGTACTGGTTAACTTGTTCATGTATTTCATGTTAGCATTTGTTATATCTTTCGTCCGAACTGTCTTGCGAGTACTTTCAAAGTACTCACTGGCTTGTTGATTTGGCCAGATGCTGACGAAGGTGATCTCATGGATGAAGAGTTCGATAGCGAATCCGACGCCTAGAGGAGTCCCAGTCAGTCTCGTGCAACCCTGGAGTTGGTCATTGTATTATATCCGCTTCCGCTACCCTAATAAATTCATCGAGCCTCACCTCGACGCTCGATGGGATGTTAGTTTAAGAATCCCATATCCACTCCCCACTGTGTTACTCCTCCTCTACCATATTTGCGAGTCAGTAGTATGCCACCACTCCCTTGTGTCAATAATCGCCTTTATGTATAATTATTGGCACGCTTGTAAAAAATTGTTGAGCATCGTCAGCTCAACCCTGTAACATATTTATGCTACTGGCTTATTGTATCAAAGTTGTCAGCCAGTGAGGAGGCTTTATCTCAAACTGGATTCTAAAGATTGGTTTCTCAATAAATATTTTTATTGGAAAACCGGTCGTGACAGATAGCACACAAGGTATTCCTCCGGTATCCAGGAGTTGCATAATCTCATAGTCAAAGGAATATGTATATGACATGAAGAAAGCAATAGCAATAAAACTTAACGATCATTATGCTAAGCTAACGGATGGGTCTTGTCCATCACATCATTCTCCTAATGATGTGATCCCGTTCATCAAATGACAACACATGTCTATGGTTAGGAAACTTAACCATCTTTGATTAACAAGCTACTCTAGTAGAGGCTTACTAGGGACACTGTGTTTTGTCTATGTATCCACACATGTATCAAGTTTTCGGTTAATACAATTCTAGCATGAATAATAAACATTTATAATGATATGAGGAAATATAAATAACAACTTTATTATTGCGTCTGGGCATATTTCCTTCAGTCTCCCACTTGCACTAGAGTCAATAATCTAGATCACATCGCCATGTGATTAACTCCAATAGTTCACATCGCTATGTGACCAACACCCAAAGGGTTTACTAGTCAATAATCTAGTTCACATCACCATGTGATTAATACCCAAAGACTACTAAGGTGTGATCATGTTTTGCTTGTGAGAGAGGTTTAGTTAACGGGTCTGCCATATTCAGATCCGCATGTATTTTGCAAATTTCTATGTCTACAATGCTCTGCATGGAGCTACTCTAGCTAATTGCTCCCACTTTTAATATGTATCCAGATTGAGACTCAGAGTCATCCGGATTAGTGTCAAAGCTTGCATAAACATAACCCTTTACGACGAACTCTTTGTCACCTCCATAACCGAGAAACGTTTCCTTAGTCCTCTAATAATGATAATTTTGACCGCTGTCTAGTGATCTACTCCTGGATTACTTTGGTACCTCCCTGCTACACTGATAGCAAGGCACACATCAGGTCTGATACACATCATAACATACTTTATAGAACCTATGACTGAGGCATACGGAATGACTTTCATTCTCTCTATATTCTGCCATGGTCAGGTTTTGAGTCTTACTCAACTTCACACCTTGTAACACAGGCAAGAACCCTTTCTTTGACCGATCCATTTTGAACTTCTTCAAAACTTTATAAAGGTATATGCTTCGTGAAAGTCCTATCAAGCGTGTTGATATATCTCTATAGATCTTGATGACCAATATATAAGCAGCTTCACCGACGTCTTTCATTGAAAAACTCTTATGCAAGTATCCTTTTATGCTATCCAGAAATTCTATATCATTTCCAATCAACAATATGTCATCCACATATAATATTAGAAATGCTAGAGAGCTCTCACTCACTTTCTTGTAAATACAGACTTCTCCAAAAGCCTGTATAAAACCATATGCTTTGATCATCTCATCAAAGCGTATATTCCAACTCCGAGATGCTTGCACTAGTCCATAAATGGATCGCTGGAGCTTGCACACTTTGTTAGCACCTTTAGGATCGACAAAACCTTCTGGTTGCATCATCTACAACTCTTCTTCAAGAAATCCATTAAAGAATGTAGTTTTGAAGTTCATTTGCCAGATTTCATAATCATAAAATGCGGCAATTGCTAACATGATTCGGACAGACTTAAGCATCGCTACGGGTGATAAAGTCTCATCGTAGTCAACTCCTTGAACTTGTCGGAAACCTTTCGCAACAAGTCGAGCTTTGTAGACAGTAATATTACCATCAACGTCAGTCTTCTTCTTGAAGATCCATTTATTCTCTATGGCTTGCCGATCATCGGGCAAGTCAACCAAAGTCCATACTTTGTTCTCATACATGGATCCCATCTCAAATTTCATGGCCTCAAGCCATTTTGTGGAATCTGGGCTCATCATCGCTTCCTCATAGTTTGTAGGTTCGTCATGGTCTAGTAACATGACTTTCAAAACAGGATTACCGTACCACTCTGGTGCGGAACTTGCTCTAGTTGACCTACGAGGTTCGGTAGTAACTTGATCTGAAGTTTCATGATCATTATCATTTGCTTCCTCTCTAGTTGGTGTAGGCATAACGGGAACAGTTTTCTGTGATGAACTACTTTCCAATTCGAGAGAAGGTACAATTACCTCATCAAGTTCTACTTTCCTCTCACTCACTTCTTTCGGGAGAATCTCCTTCTCTAAAAAGGATCCATTCTTAGCAACAAAGATCTTGCCTTCGGATCTGCGATAGAAGGTGTACCCAATGGTTTCTTTTGGGTATTCTATGAAGACGCACTGCTCCGATTTGGGTTTGAGCTTATCAAGCTGAATCTTTTCACATAAGCATCGCAACCCCAAACTTTAAGAAACACCAGCTTAGGTTTCTTGCCAAACCACAGTTCATACAGTGTCGTCTCAACGGATTTAGACGGTTCCAATGCTCTCTTCATGGAAGCAAGCGCATGTGGCTTTTTGATTGGATATGCATGCAGGCCTACTTACTAGGGGTGATTAGATAGGAGATTCATTTTCAATTTCTCTGTCTGCCTTTGCTTTTTTTGGTCTTTGCGTTTTGGATCAAGGTCCTGGTATAAACCATGACAGAAGTAGTACTCACCTAGCCTGCCTATGGCTAGCTTCGAAGCGATACACGAGGTGCGACAGCGGCTACGGTGCGAAAATTCGCAAGTGGCCTTTGCGTCATCAATGAATCTATGGTTGCTATCATGGCAAGAATTATTAAGAATCCTATAACTCTCTTGTCACAAAAATTCTTAAAGCCAAATATTTTCACAATTCTTCTATTTGAAAAGTTAATGGTAAATGCATCTCCAACACCAACTCTCAAACCGCGTGTATACGTCCGGACCGCACTCCCCGAACATGTTGCGTCATTCAACGTGGACCTGTATCGGTCCGCCGAGCGGTCCGAACGTGTTTTCCCCTACAAACCGGAGACAAACGTGGTGCGGCTTTGCGAGCGACCGGACCGCTGTCACCTCCGCGTCTGACTGCCCTGGCTCACCCAACAACCCCACCCACTTCTCCCGCGCTTTCCTTCCTATTTATGCGCCACATCAATGCCGGCCCAAAAGCACACATCGGCCGACATTGATGCGGCATGTGACCGTAGGGAGGGTGGCGCTGATCGACGCGACCTCTCAGGAGCCGCTGCTTAAATGCGGGCGCTGGCCCAGGTGTACATCAAGATAGATGGGGAGTACGAGCAATAGATGAAGCTGCTCCACCTGAACGGCTCGGTGGCGCCACTGGTGATCCTCCTCCCCTATGAAGCCAGAGCCAGCATCCCCTCGGCGCTATCCGTCGTGTAACCCATGCCGTCCGAGTCGGATGCCGCGTGAAGGAGGAGCCCCTCTCACCACCTGGGCCCTGGACCGCTCTGTGACGACGGCGGAGACGAGCAAGCGCAGTCTAAATCGCCTCAACGAGGAGATTGCCAAGTACGGCGAGGAGTGGTCTCTCAGCGAGATCGCCGCCGCCAACGCCGCCTCCTCCAAGGCTCGCTGCCCTCCCCCCGCCCACATCGTCGGTGGTCGTGGCTGCACTGCGCAGGACACAGCAGGAGGGAGCGGAGAGGATTATCTGCGAGCATCAGGCGGCTGCCAGGAAGCCATGTCGCGACACCGCCCCCTTCCGCCTCTAGAAGCCCGATGACGACAACCCCGACGCCAGATCCAGCGACGATGACGGAGGAGGAGCCGCCGGCCAACCCGACATGGCCTAGAAGGTCAAGTATAGGGTAGTTTAGCGTTTTTTTGTTTTAAGGTTTTTAGTTCACCAGATGAAATATTGTCCGATTTTATGTAAAGAAACATCCTAGTTTAAATGAACTTCGTTCGTTTTGTATCAAAATCTGACCGGTTTGCGTGAATTTCATCCGGTAGGTTCAAATAGTTGTTGAAATATATGTGGGCAGCGTTTGATGGTGGCCTCCAGCATCAGTGACTGGTCCCACTGTCCATAGACGGATGCAGATCAAATTTGTGGGTCAGCGCTGGAATCAGCTTTCTTCTCAATTCTCAAAATTCTTCCTATCATTTGCATGCCTAGTCAAACTCAAATTGCAAATGGTAATTCTTGCATTTGGACTAATAATATTTGGTGAAGTGACTAGGATAAAGTTCATGATCTTCCTTCATTTTCATAAATTTCACGTGTGGCAGTCCTCCAGCCCCGCGCGAGGAACTCGCGTTACGGTTGGTCTGTCCATGCGTATCCCTCTCCTCCGTTTCCATTCCTAGTAAGATTGTAAGGCTGGTCATAGTGGGAGTAACTTAGGTAGTAACATAGATGCCACGTAAGCAAAAACGGTGATGTGGCAAGTAGTTAATGAGGAGAGAGGCAAATAGAGTAACATAATATGTTACCATCACATAGCGCTTCCCAATGCATAATGAGTCTATAAAGTAATAAATGAAGGCATCTATGTTACCACACTTAGGACACTACCCATTATGAAGGTAGTAACATACACTAGTAACATATGTATGTTACTACTCTAAGTTACTCTTCACTATGACTAGCCTAAGAGCATCTACAATTGGACGCCATATCCGTCTCAAATGCTGAGCTGTCTGGTGACATGCTCGCCACGTTGGACTGACAACAAAGGCCCGCGCCAAATCACATAATATCCGCCCTCGATGCCCGGCCAACCTCGTCTGCACAGCCACCATGCAATTACTTGCTCCTGTCGTGAAGGAAAAGGTAAACTTGTTGGTGGGTTGGAATAAGGAAGGGAACAATTAAATTAACCCACGCAGGAGTAAACACCAAGCCGCTACCACTGGCGAGTCGTGTCCTTTATCTTAACTAGTACGGCCAGTGGCATTTTTTTCTCGAATATGCACGAGTGTGCATATCATATATTATAGAAGAAAAGGCCAAGAAGGCCTCCACGATGATTTACAAGGTTTTGTTATTACAAGCTAATCCTCATCACTCACCCACCTCTCTACCCTAGCAAAGAAAGTCATTACATCGCCTCGTAATAACCCAGCGGATGACCAAGAGGAACCCTCAGCACACACACTTCTTAGTAACTGCTCGACCGAAGGGCGCGCGCCCTCGAAGACAATGGCATTCCTATGCTTCCACAGCTCCCACCAAGTAAGCGCGAAGATGGTGCGAAGATCCTTCGTGCTGACGTTGTTTGAGCCACGCTTGTCCACGGCCCACTCCACCAGCGTTTCTTGGGCAGTAGGAATCCAACTTGGTGTCCCCAACGCGATGAAAATCGCTGCCCACACTTTGCGAGCAAAAACACATGTGAGTAGAACATGGTCGATCGTTTCCTCCTCTTGATCACACAAAGGGCATGCATCCTGATGGGGTAGGCCTCTGCGTGCTAGTCGATTCGAGGTCCAGCGTCGATTCTTCATGGCTAGCCATGTGAAAAACCTGTATTTCATAGGAGCACGTGATTTCCATGTCAGGTCCGCTGTTTGGGCTACCTCCCGGCCCCTGAAAGCTGCCGCATAAGCTGATTTCACAGAGAACTGCCCATTTGTCTCCCAAGACCATGCTATCTCATCCGGCTCATCATCCGAAAGCTCCCAACCATTGAGCAGTTGCCATAGCACTAGAAACTGATGCAACGTTTCCGGTTCAAGGTTGGGGTTGATGTCCATCACCCAAGAGCCGTCCTGCATGGCCGTACTGACCATCCTCCGGTTGCGAGTGCGGGAGTGCACCAACTCATAGACTCGCGGCGCCAACTCTTGTATTCTTTGTCCATGGATCCATCAGTCCTCCTAGAAGCGTGTTGTTCGTCCAGACCGCACAGTGCTCCTCATGGCTGCTTGACATAGCATTTGTGCTTCCTCCGGGACTTTAACTTTGAATTCGTTCCATGGTCTTGACACATCGGTCCTCGTGAGCCACGGCCAGCGGGCTTGCATGGCAATATTCATCCATCTTAGGTTTGGAAGCCCTAATCCACCTGCCCATTTCGGAGTACAGACCATATCCCATGCAACGGCACAGTTACCACCGTTTGCCTCAGCTCTTCGACACCATAAGAAACCTCGACAAATCTTGTTCATTGCCGATATAGGTTTTCCAGGTAGGTCCAATGCCATCATAGCATGAATCGGCATTCCACACAGGACAGACTGCACCAGAGTTAGTCGCCCGCTCTTGGGCATCATCGCTGCTCTCCATTTTGGTAGCTGATTTGCCATGTGATCCACCAAGAATTGTAACTGCGTTGCGGTTTGCTTCCTTAGCGATAGGGGTAACCCAAAATACTTGATCGGGAATGCTCCCAAGGGGCATTGCAACTCATTGCATGCCATTGCAGTCTCCTCCTCAGAGCACCTGATAGGTAGGGCCGCGGATTTGCTCATGTTAATTCTCAGTCCTCATGCCTCCCCAAAAATCTCAAACAGGGACTTGCATGCCTCAAGGTCCATTGGATTTGGCTTGATAAATAGCACCACGTCATCCGCGAAGAAAGAGAGACGTTTCCTCATGCCAGCACGCGCTAAGGTGGACAGCATACCTCTAGCCATAGCCACCTCAAACAACCTTTGAAGGGGCTCCATCGTTGGAATGAAAAGCATTGGAGAGATCGGGTCCCCCTGCCTCAGCCCTTTACAATTGTATATCGTGTATCCCGGCTCCCCATTCACCATGATCTTAGTGGTCGATGTTGCAAGTATCCCGCAAATCCAAGACCTCCACCTTGGTCCGAAGCCCATTTGATTCAACACCTCAATAAGGAAAGGCCACTCAACGGAGTTGAAAGCTTTAGATATATCTAGCTTTAGCAGCACACTTGGGCTCCTCAAAGCATGCAAGCGACGTGACATGCTCTGCACAAGCATGAAGTTGTCATGCAGCGATCTGCCCTTAACGAACGCACTCTGGTGGTTCCCAACCATCTTGGGGAGATCCTCCACCAACCGACTGGCCAAAACCTTTTCAAAGATCTTGATGGCGCCATGGACAAGGTTTATAGGCCGGAAGTCACTCACCTCCACATCCCCCTCCTTCTTTGGCAAAAGTGAGACAAGGGACTTATTGATTGCGGCCAAACCTCTCATGTCTCCCTTGTAAAAACTGTTCATCGCTCTCATGAAATCCACCTTGATTATGTCCCAGCAAGTTGAATAAAAACGACCCGTGAACCCATCCGGCCCCGGAGTTTTGTCCATGGGCATGCTCTTGATTACTTTCTCCACTTCCTCCTTCGTGAATGGGCTCTCCAAGTGCTGTAGGTCCAGATGCGGCAAGCCCAACATGTCAAGGTTGAGGGCATGTGACCTCTCCTCCGCATCCCAAAAGCTGCACCGAAGTATGCGTCCACCGCCGATGCCACCTCGTCCTGCCCATGTTGGGGAACGTAGCAGAAATTCAAAATTTTCCTACGTGTCACCAAGATCTATCTAAGGAGAAACCAGAAACGAGGGGAAGAAGAGTGCATCTACATACCCTTGTAGATCGCGAAGCGGAAGCGTTCAAGTGAACGGGGTTGATGGAGTCGTACTCGTCGTGATCCAAATCATCGATGATCCTAGTGCTGAACGGACGGCACCTCCGCGTTCAACACACGTACAGCCCGGTGACGTCTCCCATGCCTTGATCCAGCAAGGAGAGAGGGAGAGGTTGAGGAAGACTCCATCCAGCAACAGCACAACGGCGTGGTGATGATGGAGGAGCGTGGTACTCCAGCAGGGCTTCGCCAAGCACGTGACGGAGGAGGAGAGGTGTTGGGGAGGGGAGGGGCTGCGCCTTGGATCAGGTATCAAGTCCTCCATCTCCCCCACTATATATAGGAGGGCCAAGGGGGGGGCGCCGGCCCTAGGAGATCCAATCTCCTAGGGGGGCGGTGGCCAAGGGAGGTTTCCCTCCCCCCCAAGGCACCTAGGGGTGCCTTCCCCTTGTGGGACTCTCCCTTTAGGGTTTCCCCCACACTAGGCGCATGGGCCCTAGGGGAAAGTGGCGCCCCAGCCCACTTTGGGCTGGATCCCTTCCCACTTCAGCCCATGGGACCCTCCGGGATAGGTGGCCCCCGAAACTTGTCCCGATGGCCGAAATAGGACTTCCTATATATAAATCTTTACCTCCGGACCATTCCGGAACTCCTCGTGACGTCCAGGATCTCATCCGGGACTCCGAACAACATTCGGTAACCACATACAAACTTCCTTTATAACCCTAGCGTCATCGAACCTTAAGTGTGTAGACCCTACGGGTTCGGGAACCATGCAGACATGACCGAGACGTTCTCCAGTCAATAACCAGCAGCGGGATCTGGATACCCATGTTGGTTCCCGCATGTTCCACGATGATCTCATCGGATGAACCACGATGTCGAGGATTCGATCAATCCCGTATACAATTCCCTTTGTCTATCGGTACGATACTTGCCTGAGATTCGATCGTCGGTATCACGATACCTTGTTCAATCTCGTTACCGACAAGTCTCCTTTACTCGTTCCGCAACACATCATCCCGTGATCAACTCCTTGATCACATTGTGCACATTATGATGATGTCCTACCGAGTGGGCCCAGAGATACCTCTCCGTCACACGGAGTGACAAATCCCAGTCTCGATTCATGCCAACCCAACAGACACTTTCGGAGATACCCGTAGTGCACCTTTATAGCCACCTAGTTACGTTGTGACGTTTGGCACACCCAAAGTATTCCTACGGTATCCGGGAGTTGCACAATCTCATGGTCTAAGGAAATGATACTTGACATTAGAAAAGCTTTAGCATACGAACTACACGATCTTGTGCTAGGCTTAGGATTGGGTCTTGTCCATCACATCATTCTTCTAATGATGTGACCCCGTTATCAATGACATCCAATGTCCATGGTCAGGAAACCGTAACCATCTATTGATCAACGAGCTAGTCAACTAGAGGCTTACTAGGGACATGGTGTTGCCTATGTATCCACACATGTATCCGAGTTTCCTATCAATAAAATTCTAGCATGGATAATAAACGATTATCATGAACAAGGAAATATAATAATAACCTATTTATTATTGCCTCTAGGGCATATTTCCAACAGTCTCCCACTTGCACTAGAGTCAATAATCTAGTTCACAACGCCATGTGATTAACACTCACAGAGTTCTGGGTTTGATCATGTTATTCTTGTGAGAGATGTTATAGTCAATGGGTCTGAACCTTTCAGATCCGTGTGTGCTTTACAAATATCTATGTCATCTCCTAGATGCAGTTACCACGCTCTATTTGGAGCTATTCCAAATAACTGTTCTACTATACGAATCCAGTTTACTACTCAGAATAATCTGGATTAGTGTCAAAGTTTGCATCGGCGTAACCCTTTACGACGAACCCTTTTTCCACCTCCATAATCGAGAAAATTCCTTAGTCCACTAGTTACTAAGGATAACCTTGACCGTTGTCCTGTGATCCATTTCTAGATCACACTTGTACCCCTTGACTAACTCATGGTTTGGCACACTTCAGGTGCGGTACACAACATAGCATACTTTAGAGCCTACGACTAAAGCATAGGGGACGACCTTCGTCCTTTCTCTCTATTCTGCCGTGGTCATGTCTTGAGTCTTGCTCAATACTCACACCTTGTAACACAGCCGAGAACTCCTTCTTTGCTGATCTATTTTGAACTCCTTCAAAACCTTGTCATGGTATGTGTTCGTTTGAAAGTACTATTAAGCGATTTTGATCTATCCTTATAGATCTTGATGCTCAATGTTCAAGTAGCTTAATCCAGGTTTTCCATTGAAAAACACTTTTCAAATAACCCTATATGCTTTCTAGAAATTCTACATCATTTCTGATCAACAATATGTCAACAACATATACTCATCAGAAATTCTATAGTGCTCCCACTCACTTCTTTGGAAATACAAGTTTCTCATAAACTTTGTATAAACCCAAAATCTTTGATCAACTCATCAAAGTGTACATTCCAACTCCGAGATGCTTACTCCAGTCCTTAGAAGGATTGCTGGAGCTTTGCATACTTGTTAGCATCTTTCAGGATCGACAAAAACTTCTGGTTGTATCACATACAACCTTTCCTCAAGAACAAGGAAACACTATTTTGACATCCTATCTGCAAGATTTCATAAATAATGCAG
Source organism: Aegilops umbellulata (assembly GCA_032464435.1). Taxonomy (NCBI): domain Eukaryota; kingdom Viridiplantae; phylum Streptophyta; class Magnoliopsida; order Poales; family Poaceae; genus Aegilops; species Aegilops umbellulata. Next base: position 509,054,311 of record CP136059.1, read on the forward strand.
TACCTGCTAGTTCCAACAGACTCTTAGCATCGCTACGAGTGAGAAAGTCTCATCGTAGTCAACTCCTTGAACTTGTCGGGAAACATCTTAACGACAAGTCGAGCTTTCTTAATGGTGACATTTACCATCATTGTCCGTCTTCCTTTTAAAATCCATTTGTACTCAACAGCTTCACGACCATCGAGCCGTTCTGCCAAAGTCTACACTTTGTTTTCATACATGGATCCTCTCTCGGATTTTTTATGGCCTCGAGCCATTCATCGGAATCCGGGCCCACCATCGCTTCTCCATAGCTCGTAGGTTCATTGTTGTCTAGCAACATGACTTCCAAGACAGGACTACGTACCACTCTGAAGTAGTACGCATCCTTGTCATCCTACGAGGTCTGGGAGTGACTTGATTCGAAGTCTCATGATCACTATCATAAGCTTCCACTTCAATTGGTGTAGGTGCCATAGGAACAACTCCTGTGCCCTGCTACACACTAGTTGAAGTGACGGTTCAATAACCTCATCAAGTCTCCACCATCCTCCCACTCAATTCTTTCGAGAGAAACTTTTCCTCGAGAAAGAACCCAATTTGAGAAACAATCCCTATTGCTTTCGGATCTGAGACATGAGGTATACCCAACTGTTTTGGGTGTCCTATGAAGATGCAGTTATCCGCTTTGGGTTTGAGCTTATTAGCCTGAAACTTTTTCACCTAAGCGTCGCAGCCCCAAACTTTTAAGAAATGACATCTTAGGTTTCTCTAAACCATAGTTCATACGGTGTCATCTCATCGGAATTACGTGGTGCCCTATTTAAAGTGAGTGCGGTTGTCTCTAATGCCTAACCCATGAACGATAGTGGTAATTCGATAAGAGACATCATGGTATGCATCATATCCAATAGGGTGCAACTATGATGTTCGGACACACCATCACATTATGGTGTTCCAGGCGGTATTAGTTGTGAAACAATTTCCACAGTGCCAAACTCGTAACTCAGATATTCATTTCTATGATCATATCATAGACATTTTATCCTCTTATCACGAAGATCTTCAACTTCATTCTGAAATTACTTGAACCATTCAATAATTCAGACTTGTGTTTCATCAAGTAAATATGCTCAGTATCTACTCAAATCATCTATGAAGTAAGAGCATAACGATATCCACTGCGTGCCTCAGCACTCATTGGACTGCACACATCAAAATGTGTTACTTCCAACAAGTTGCTTTCTTGTTCCATTTTACTGAAACCGAAGCTTTCAGTCATCTTGCCCATGTGGTATGATTTGCATGTCTCAAGTGATTCAAAATCAAGTGAGTCCAAACGGTCCATCTACATGGAGTTTCTTCATGCGTATATACCAATAGACATGGTTCACATGTCTCAATCCTTTTCAAAAATGAGTGAGTCCAAAGATCCATCAACATGGAGCTTCTTCATGCATTTTATACCAATATGACTTACATGGCAGTGCCACAAGTAGGTGGTACTATCATTACTATCTTATATCTTTTGGCATGAACATGTGTATCACTATGATCGAGATTCAATAAACCATTCATTTTAGGTGCAAGACCATTGAAGGTATTATTCAAATAAATAGAGTAACAATTATTCTCCTTAAATGAATAATCGTATCGCGATAGACATAATCCAATCAAGTCTATGCTCAACGCAAACACCAAATAAAAATTATTTAGGTTTAACACCAATCTCGATGGTAGAGGGAGCGTGCGATGCTTGATTACATCAACCTTGGAAACACTTCCAACACATCTCGTCAGCTCACCTTTAGCTAGTCTCCGTTTATTCCGTAGCTTTTATTTCGAGTTACTAACACTTAGCAACCGAACCGGTATCTAATACCCTTAGTAAAGTACACATTCACATAATGTATATCCAATATACTTCTATCGACAGCCTTCTCATCTACCAAGTATCTAGGGTAATTCTGCTCCAGTGGCTGGTCCCCTTATTACAGAAGCACTCAGTCTCGGGTTTGGGTTCAACCTTGGGTTTCTCCACTAGAGAAGCAGCTGATTTGCCGTTTCATGAAGTATCCCTTCTTGCCCTTGCCCTTCTTGAAACTAGTGGTTTCACTAACCATCAACAATTGATGCTCCTTCTTGATTCCTACTTTCGCGGTGTCAAACATCGCGAATATTTCAAGGATCATCATATCTATCCCTGATATGTTATAGTTCATTACGAAGCTCTAGCAGCTTGGTGGCAATGAGTTTGGTGAAACATCACTATCTTGTCTGGAAGATCAACTCCCACTCGATTCAAGTGATTGTTGTACTCAGACAATCTGAGCACAAGCTCAACGATTGAGCTTTTCTCCCTTAGTTTGCAGGCCAAGAAAATCGTCGGAGGTCTTATACCTCTTGACGTGGGCACGAGCCTGAAATCCCAATTTCAGCCCTCAAAACATCTCATATGTTCCGCGACATTTCAAAAATGTCTTCGGTGCCTCAATTCTAAACCATTTATCATTACCGAACTATCATGTAGTCATCAAAACGTCTATGTCAGATGTTCGCAACATCCACAGACCACGTTCGAGGTCCAGCACACCGAGCGGTGCATTAAGGACACAAGCCTTCTACTGTCCGCATAATTGCTACTATCAACTTTCAACTATATTTTCTCTAGGAACATATCTAAAATAGTAGAACTAAAGCGCGAGCTTACGACATAATTTGCAAAGATTTTTGACTATGTTCAGGATAATTAAGTTCATCTTATGAACTCCCACTTAGATAGACATCCCTCTCGTCATCTAAGTGATTACATGATCCGAGTCAACTAGGCCGTGTCCGATCATCACGTGAGACGGACTAGTCATCATCGATGAACATCTTCATGTTGATCGTATCTACCATACGACTCATGCTCGACCTTTCGGTCTTCTGTGTTCCGAGGCCATGTCTGTACATGCTTGGCTCGTCAAGTCAACCTAAGTGTTTGCATGTGTTCCGAGGCCATGTCTGTACATGCTAGGCTCGTCAACACCCGTTGTATTCGAACGTAAGAATCTATCACGCCCGATCATCACGTGGTGCTTCGAAACGACGAACTTTCGCAACGGTGCACAGTTAGGGGGAACACTTTCTTGAAATTTGAACGAGGGATCATCTTATTTACTACCGTCGTTCTAAGCAAATAAGATGCAAAAACATGATAAACATCACATGCAATCAAATAGTGACATGATATGGCCATCATCACTTTGCTCCTTTTGATCTCCATCTTCGGGGCTCCATGATCATCGTCGTCACCGGCATGACACCATGATCTCCATCATCATGATCTCCATCATCGTGTCTTCATGAAGTTGTCTCGCCAACTATTACTTATACTACTATGGCTAACGGTTAGCAATAAAGTAAAGTAATTACATGACGTTTATGTTGACACGCAGGTCATAAATAAATTAAGACAACTCCTATGGCTCCTGCCGGTTGTCATACTCATCGACATGCAAGTCGTGATTCCTATTACAAGAACATGATCATCTCATACATCACATATATCATACATCACATCCTTTGGCCATATCACATCACATGGCATACCCTGCAAAAACAAGTTAGACGTCCTCTAATTGTTGTTTGCATGTTTTACGTGGCTGCTATGGGTTTCTAGCAAGAACGTTTCTTACCTACGCAAAACCACAACGTGATATGTCAATTGTTATTTACCCTTCATAAGGATCCTTTAAATCGAATCCGGTCCGACTAAAGTGGGAGAGACTGGCACCCGCTAGCCACCTTATGCAACTAGTGCATGTCAGTCGGTGGAACCTGTCTCACATAAGTGTATGTGTAAGGTCGGTCCGGGCCGCTTCATCCCACAATGCCGCCGAATCAAGATTGACTAGTAACGGTAAGCATATTGAACAAAATCAACGCCCACAACTACTTTGTGTTCTACTCGTGCAAAGAATCTACGCAATAGACCTAGCTCATGATGCCACTGTTGGGGAACGTAGCAGAAATTCAAAATTTTCGTACGTGTCACCAAGATCTATCTATGGAGAAACCAGCAACGAGGGGAAGAAGAGTGCATCTACATACCCTTGTAGATCGCTAAGCGGAAGCGTTCAAGTGAACGGGGTTGATGGAGTCGTACTCGTCGTGATCCAAATCACCGATGATCCTAGTGCCGAACGGACGGCACCTCCGCGTTCAACACATGTACAGCCCAGTGACGTCTCCCATGCCTTGATCCAGCAAGGAGAGAGGGAGAGGTTGAGCAAGACTCCATCCAGCAACAGCACAACGGCGTGGTGATGACGGAGGAGCGTGGTACTCCAGCAGGGCTTCGCCAAGCACGTGACGGAGGAGGAGAGGTGTTGGGGAGTGTTGGGGAACGTAGTAATTCCCAAAAAATTCCTACGCACACGCAAGATCATGGTGATGCATAGCAACGAGAGGGGAGAGTGTTGTCTACGTACCCTCGTAGATCGAAGCGGAAGCGTTGACACAACGTAGAGGAAGTAGTCGTACGTCCTCCTCGTGATCCGACCGATCCAAGCGCCGTTACTCCGGCGCCTCCGAGTTCTTGACACACGTACAGCTCGATGACGTCCCCGGGTCTCGATCCAGCAAAACCTCCGGGGATGAGTTCCGTCGGCACGACGGCGTGGTGACGATCTTGATGAACTACCGACGCAGGGCTTCGCCTAAACGCTGCGACAATATGACCGAGGTGGAATATGGTGGAGGGGGGCACCGCACACGGCTAAGGAACGATCTCAAGGATCAACATGTGTGTCCTAGGGTGCCCCCCTGCCCCCTTATATAAAGGAGCAAGGGGGGAGGGCCGGCCGGCCTAGAGGCGTGCCAAGGGAGGGGGGAGTCCTCCTCCTAGTAGGAGTAGGACTCCCCTTTCCTAGTCCAACTAGGAGGGGGGAAGGGGGAAGGAAAGAGAGGGAGAGGGAGAGGGAAAGGGGGGCCGCGCCCCCCCTCCTTGTCCAATTCAGACTGCCCATGGGGGGCGCGCGCCACCTCCTGGCGTGGCCCTCTCTCTCCCCTCGCGGCCCAATAAGGCCCATACTTCCCCCGGGGGGTTCCGGTAACCCCTCCGGCACTCCGGTATTATCCGAAACCACTCGGAACCATTCCGATGTCCGAACATAGCCGTCCAATATATTAATCTTTACGTCTCGACCATTCCGAGACTCCTCGTCATGTCCGTGATCACATCCGGGACTCCAAACTCCTTCGGTACATCAAAATGCATAAACTCATAATAACTGTCATCGTAGCCTTAAGCGTGCGGACCCTACGGTTCGAGAACAATGTAGACATGACCGAGACACCTCTCCGGTCAATAACCAATAGCGGGACCTGGATGCCCATATTGGCTCCTACATATTCTACGAAGATCTTTATCGGTCAGACCGCATAACAACATACGTTGTTCCCTTTGTCATCGGTATGTTACTTGCCCGAGATTCGATCGTCGGTATCCAATACCTAGTTCAATCTCGTTACCGGCAAGTCTCTTTACTCGTTCCGTAATACATCATCCCGCAACCAACTCATTGGTTGCAATGCTTGCAAGGCTTATGTGATGTGCATTACCGAGAAGGCCCTGAGATACCTCTCCGACATTCGGAGTGACAAATCCTAATCTCGAAATACGCCAACCCAACAAATACTTTCGGAGACACCTGTAGAGCACCTTTATAATCACCCAGTTACGTTGTGACGTTTGGTAGCACACAAAGTGTTCCTACGGTAAACGGGAGTTGCATAATCTCATAGTCATAGGAACATGTATAAGTCATGGATAAAAGCAATAGCAGCATACTAAACGATCGGGTGCTAAGCTAATGGAATGGGTCATGTCAATCAGATCATTCAACTAATGATGTGACCTTGTTAATCAAATGACAACTCCTTTGTCTATGGTTAGGAAACTTAACCATCCTTTGATTAATAAGCTAGTCAAGTAGAGGCATACTAGTGACACTCTGTTTGTCTATATATCCACACATGTATTATGTTTCCGGTTAATACAATTCTAGCATGAATAATAAACATTTATCATGATATGTAAGGAAATAAATAATAACTTTATTATTGACTCTAGGGCATATTTCCTTCAGTCTCCCACTTGCACTAGAGTCAATAATCTAGATTACACAGTAATGATTCTAACACCCATGGAGTCTTGGTGCTGATCATGTTTTACCCGTGGAAGAGGCTTAGTCAACGGGTCTGCTACATTCAGATCCGTATGTATCTTGCAAATCTCTATGTCTCCCACCTGGACCAAGTCCGGGATGGAATTGAAGCGTCTCTTGATGTGCTTGGTTCTCTTGTGAAATCTGGATTCCTTCGCCAAGGCAATTGCTCCAGTATTGTCACAAAAGATTTTCATTGGACCCGATGCACTAGGTATGACACCTAGATCGGATATGAACTCCTTCATCCAGACTCCTTTATTTGCTGCTTCCGAAGCAGCTATGTACTCCACTTCACATGTAGATCCCGCTACGGCGCTTTGTTTAGAACTGCACCAACTGACAGCTCCACCGTTTAATGTAAATATGTATCCGGTTTGCGATTTTGAATCGTCCGGATCAGTGTCAAAGCTTGCATCAACGTAACCCTTTACGATGAGCTCTTTGTCACCTCCATACACGAGAAACATTTCCTTAGTCCTTTTCAGGTACTTCAGGATATTCTTGACCGCTGTCCAGTGATCCACTCCTGGATTACTTTGGTACCTCCCTGCTAAACTTATAGCAAGGCACACATCAGGTCTGGTACACAGCATTGCATACATGATAGAGCCTATGGCTGAAGCATAGGGAACATCTTTCATCTTCTCTCTATCTTCTGCAGTGGTCGGGCTTTGAGTCTTACTCAACTTCACACCTTGCAATACAGGTAAGAACCCTTTCTTTGCTTGATCCATTTTGAACTTCTTCAAAATCTTGTCAAGGTATGTGCTTTGTGAAAGTCCAATTAAGCGTCTTGATCTATCTCTATAGATCTTAATGCCCAATATGTAAGCAGCTTCACCAAGGTCTTTAATTGAAAAACTCTTATTCAAGTATCCCTTTATGCTATTCAGAAATTCTATATCATTTCCAATCAGTAATATGTCATCTACATATAATATCAGAAATGCTACAGAGCTCCCACTCACTTTCTTGTAAATACATGCTTCTCCAAAAGTCTGTATAAACCCAAATGCTTTGATCACACTATCAAAGCGTTTATTCCAACTCCGAGATGCTTGCACCAGTCCATAAATGGATCGCTGGAGCTTGCACACTTTGTTAGCTCCCTTTGGATCGATAAAACCTTCTGGTTGCATCATATACAACTCTTCTTCTAGAAACCCATTCAGGAATGCATTCTTTACATCCATTTGCCAAATTTCATAGTCATAAAATGCGGCAATTGCTAACATGATTTGGACAGACTTAAGCATCACTACGGGTGAGAAGGTCTCATCGTAGTCAATCCCTTGAACTTGTCAAAACCCTTTTGCAACAAGTCGAGCTTTGTAGACAGTAACATTACCGTTAGCGTCTGTCTTCTTCTTAAAGATCCACTTGTTCTCTATTGCTTGCCGACCCTCGGGCAAGTCAACCAAAGTCCACACTTTGTTTTCATACATGGATCCCATCTCAGATTTCATGGCTTCCAGCCATATTGCGGAATCTGGGCTCACCATCTCTTCTTCATAGTTCGTAGGTTCGTCATGATCTAGTAGCATGATTTCCAGAACAGGATTGCCGTACCACTCTGGTGCGGATCTCACTCTGGTTGATCTACGAGGTTCTGTAGTAACTTGATCTGTAGTTTCATGATCATCGTCATTAACTTCTTCTCTGATTGGTGTAGATGTCACAGAAACCGGTTCCTGTGATGAACTACTTTCCAATAAGGGAGCATGTACAGTTACCTCATCAAGTTCTACTTTCCTCCCACTCACTTCTTTCGAGAGAAACTCCTTCTCTAGAAAGGATCCATTTTTAGCAACAAATGTCTTGCCTTCGGATCTGTGATAGAAGGTGTACCCAACAGTCTCCTTTGGGTATCCTATGAAGACACATTTTTCCGATTTGGGTTCGAGCTTATCAGGTTGAAGCTTTTTCACATAAGCATCGCAGCCCCAAACTTTAAGAAACGACAACTTTGGTTTCTTGCTAAACCACGGTTCATAAGGTGTCGTCTCAATGGATTTTGACGGTGTTCTATTCAACGTGAATGCGGCCATCTCTAGAGCATAACCCCAAAACGATAGCGGTAAATCTGTAAGAGACATCATAGATCGCACCATATCTAGTAAAGTGCGATTACGACGTTCGGACACACCATTGCGCTGTGGTGTTCCGGGTGGCGTGAGTTGCGAAACTATTCCGCATTGTTTCAAATGTAGACCAAACTCGTAACTCAAATATTCTCCTCCACGATCAGATCGTAGAAACTTTATTTTCTTGTTACGATGATTTTCAACTTCACTCTGAAATTCTTTGAACTTTTCAAATGTTTCAGACTTGTGTTTCATTAAGTAGATATACCCATATCTGCTTAAATCATCTGTGAAGGTGAGAAAATAACGATATCCGCCACGAGCCTCAACATTCATTGGACCACATACATCTGTATGTATAATTTCCAATAAATCTTTTGCTCTGTCCATAGTACCAGAGAACGGTGTTTTAGTCATCTTGCCCATGATGCACGGTTCGCAAGTGCCAAGTGATTCATAATCAAGTGACTCCAAAAGTCCATCAGTATGGAGTTTCTTCATGCGCTTTATACCGATATGACCTAAACGGCAGTGCCACAAATAAGTTGCACTATCATTATCAACTCTGCATCTTTTAGCTTCAACATTATGAATATATGTATCACTACTATCGAGATTCATTAAAAATAGACCACTCTTCAAGGGTGCATGACCATAAAAGATATTACTCGTATAAATAGAACAACCATTATTCTCTGATTTAAATGAATAACCGTCTCGCATCAAACAAGATCCAGATATAATGTTCATGCTCAACGCTGGCACTAAATAACAATTATTTAGGTCTAATACTAATCCCGAAGGTAGATGTAGAGGGAGCGTGCCGACTGCGATCACATCGACTTTGGAACCGTTTCCTACGCACATCGTCACCTCGTCCTTCGCCAGTGTTCACTTAATCCGTAGTCCCTGTTTCGAGTTGCAAATATTAGCAACAGAACCAGTATCAAATACCCAGGTGCTACTACGAGCTCTAGTAAGGTACACATCAATAACATGTATATCACATATACCTTTGTTCACCTTGCCATCCTTCTTATCCGCCAAATACTTGGGGCAGTTCCGCTTCCAGTGACCAGTCTGCTTGCAGTAGAAGCACTCAGTTTCAGGCTTAGGTCCACACTTGGGTTTCTTCTCTTGAGCAGCAACTTGTTTGTTGTTCTTTTTGAAGTTCCCCTTCTTCTTCCCTTTGCCCTTTTTCTTGAAACTAGTGGTCTTATTGACCATCAACACTTGATGCTCCTTCTTGATTTCTACCTCCACAGCCTTTAGCATTGCGAAGAGCTCGATGATAGACTTATCTATCCCTTGCATATTATAGTTCATCACGAAGCCTTTGTAGCTTGGTGGCAGTGATTGGAGAATTCTGTCAATGACGCAATCATCCGGAAGATTGACTCCCAGCTGATTCAAGTGATTATAATACCCAGACATCTTGAGTATATGCTCACTGACAGAACCATTCTCTTCCATCTTGCAGCTATAGAACTTATTGGAGACCTCATATCTCTCAATCCGGGCATTCTGTTTGAATATCAACTTCAACTCCTGGAACATCTCATATGCTCCATGGTTCTCAAACCGTCGTTGAAGTCCCGGTTCTAAGCCGTAAAGCATGGCACACTGAACTATCGAGTAGTCATCAGCTTTGCTCTGCCAGACGTTCATAACATCTGGCGTTGCTCCAACAGCAGGCCTGGCACCTAGCGGTGCATCCAGGACGTAACTCTTCTGTGCAGCAATGAGGATAATCCTCAAGTTACGGACCCAGTCCGTGTAATTGCTACCATCATCTTTCAACTTTGCTTTCTCAAGGAACGCATTAAAATTCAACGGAACAACAGCACGAGCCATCTATCTACAATCATCATAAACAAGCAAGATACTATCAGGGACTAAATTCATGATAAATTTAAGTTCAATTAATCATATTACTTAAGAACTCCCACTTAGATAGACATCCCTCTAATCATCTAAGTGATCACGTGATCCAAATCAAAACTAATCCATAACCGATCATCACGTGAAATGGATTATTTCTCAATGGTGAACATCATCATGTTGATCATATCTACTATATGATTCATGCTCGACCTTTCGGTCTCCGTGTTCCGAGGCCATATCTGCATATGCTAGGCTCGTCAAGTATAACCCGAGTATTCCGCATGGGCAAAACTGGCTTGCACCCATTGCAGATGGACGTAGAGCTTATCACACCCGATCATCACGTGGTGTCTGGGCACGACGAACTTTGGCAATGGTGCATACTCGGGGAGAACACTTCTTGATAATTTAGTGAGAGATCATCTTATAATGCTACCATCAATCAAAGCAAGATAAGATGCATAAAAGATAAACATCACATGCAAATCAATATAAGTGATATGATATGGTCATCATCATCTTGTGCTTCGTGATCTCCATCTCTGCAGCACCATCATGATCACCATCGTCACCGGCGCGACACCTTGATCTCCATCGTAGCCTCGTTGTCGTCTCGCCAATCTTATGCTTCTACGACTATCGCTACCGCTTAGTGATAAAGTAAAGCATTACAGGGCGATTGCATTGCATACAATAAAGCGACAACCATACGGCTCTTGCCTGTTGCCGATAACTCGGTTACAAAACATGATCATCTCATACAATAAAATATAGCATCACGTCTTGACCATATCACATCACAACATGCTCTACAAAAACAAGTTAGACGTCCTCTACTTTGTTTGTTGCAAATTTTACGTGGCTGCTACGGGCTTAAGCAAGAACCAATCTCACCTACGCATCAAAACCACAACGATAGTTTGTCAAATAGACTCCGTTTTAACCTTCTCAAGGACCGGGCGTAGCCATACTCGGTTCAACTAAAGTTGGAGAAACTGACACCCGCTAGCCACCTGTGTGCAAAGCACGGCGGTAGAACCAGTCTCGCGTAAGCGTACGCGTAATGTCGGTCCGGGCCGCTTCATCCAACAATACCGCCGAACCAAAGTATGACATGCTGGTAGGCAGTATGACTTGTATCATCCACAACTCACTTGTGTTCTACTCGTGCAAAACATCAACCATAAAAACCTAGGCTCGGATGCCACTGTTGGGGAACGTAGTAATTTCAAAAAAATTCCTACGCACACGCAAGATCATGGTGATGCATAGCAACGAGAGGGGAGAGTGTTGTCTACGTACCCTCGTAGATCGAAGCGGAAGCGTTGACACAACGTAGAGGAAGTAGTCGTACGTCCTCCTCGTGATCCGACCGATCCAAGCGCCGTTACTCCGGCGCCTCCGAGTTCTTGACACACGTACAGCTCGATGACGTCCCCGGGTCTCGATCCAGCAAAACCTCCGGGGATGAGTTCCATCGGCACGACGGCGTGGTGACGATCTTGATGAACTACCGATGCAGGGCTTCGCCTAAACACTGCGACAATATGACCGAGGTGGAATATGGTGGAGGGGGGCACCGCACACGGCTAAGGAACGATCTCAAGGATCAACTTGTGTGTCCTTGGGTGCCCCCCTGCCCCCGTATATAAAGGAGCAAGGGGGGAGGGCCGGCCGGCCTAGAGGCGTGCCAAGGGAGGGGGGAGTCCTCCTCCTAGTAGGAGTAGGACTCCCCTTTCCTAGTCCAACTAGGAGGGAGGAGGGGGGAAGGAAAGAGAGGGAGAGGGAGAGGGAAAGGCGGCCGCGCCCCCCTCCTTGTCCAATTAGGACTGCCCATGGGGGGGCGCGCGCCACCTCCTGGCGTGGCCCTCTCTCTCCCCTCGCGGCCCAATAAGGCCCATACTTCCCCCGGGGGGTTCCGGTAACCCCTCCGGCACTCCGGTATTATCTGAAACCACTCGGAACCATTCCGATGTCCGAACATAGCCGTCCAATATATTAATCTTTACGTCTCGACCATTCCGAGACTCCTCGTCATGTCCGTGATCACATCCGGGACTCCAAACTCCTTCGGTACATCAAAATGCATAAACTCATAATAACTGTCATCGTAGCCTTAAGCGTGCGGACCCTACGGTTCGAGAACAATGTAGACATGACCGAGACACCTCTCCGGTCAATAACCAATAGCGGGACCTGGATGCCCATATTGGCTCCTACATATTCTACGAAGATCTTTATCGGTCAGACCGCATAACAACATACGTTGTTCCCTTTGTCATCGGTATGTTACTTGCCCGAGATTCGATCGTCGGTATCCAATACCTAGTTCAATCTCGTTACCGGCAAGTCTCTTTACTCATTCCGTAATACATCATCCCGCAACCAACTCATTGGTTGCAATGCTTGCAAGGCTTATGTGATGTGCATTACCGAGAAGGCCCTGAGATACCTCTCCGACATTCGGAGTGACAAATCCTAATCTCGAAATACGCCAACCCAACAAATACTTTCGGAGACACCTGTAGAGCACCTTTATAATCACCCAGTTACGTTGTGACGTTTGGTAGCACACAAAGTGTTCCTACGGTAAACGGGAGTTGCATAATCTCATAGTCATAGGAACATGTATAAGTCATGGATAAAAGCAATAGCAGCATACTAAACAATCGGGTGCTAAGCTAATGGAATGGGTCATTTCAATCAGATCATTCAACTAATGATGTGACCTTGTTAATCAAACGACAACTCCTTTGTCTATGGTTAGGAAACTTAACCATCCTTTGATTAATAAGCTAGTCAAGTAGAGGCATACTAGTGACACTCCGTTTGTCTATATATCCACACATGTATTATGTTTCCGATTAATACAATTCTAGCATGAATAATAAACATTTATCATGATATGTAAGGAAATAAATAACTTTATTATTGCCTCTAGGGCATATTTCCTTCAGGGAGGGGAGGGGCTGCGCCTTGGATCAGGTATCAAGTCCTCCATCTCCCCCACTATATATAGGAGGGCCAAGGGGGGGGCGCCGGCCCTAGGAGATCCAATCTCCTAGGGGGGCGGCGGCCAAGGGAGGTTTCCCTCTCCCCCAAGGCACCTAGGGGTGCCTTCCCCTTGTGGGACTCTCCCTTTAGGGTTTCCCCCACACTAGGCGCATGGGCCCTAGGGGAAAGTGGCGCCCCAGCCCACTTTGGGATGGATCCCTTCCCACTTCAGCCCATGGGACCCTCCGGGATAGGTGGCCCCACCCGGTGGGCCCCCGGGACCCTTCAGGTGGTCCCGGTACAACACCGATGACCCCGAAACTTATCCCGATGGCCAAAATAGGACTTCCTATATATAAATCTTTACCTCCGGACCATTCCGGAACTCCTCGTGATGTCCGGGATCTCATCCGGGACTCCGAACAACATTCGGTAACCACATACAAACTTCCTTTATAACCCTAGCGTCATCGCCTTAAGTGTGTAGACCCTACGGGTTCGGGAACCATGCAGACATGACCGAGACGTTCTCCAGTCAATAACCAACAGCGGGATATGGATACCCATGTTGGTTCCCGCATGTTCCACGATGATCTCATCGGATGAACCACTATGTCGAGGATTCGATCAATCCCGTATACAATTCCCTTTGTCTATCGGTACGATACTTGCCTGAGATTCGATCGTCGGTATCACGATACCTTGTTCAATCTCGTTACCGGCAAGTCTCCTTTACTCATTCCGCAACACATCATCCCGTGATCAACTCCTTGATCACATTGTGCACATTATGATGATGTCCTACCGAGTGGGCCCAGAGATACCTCTCCGTCACACGGAGTGACAAATCCCAGTCTCGATTCATGCCAACCCAACAGACACTTTCGGAGATACCCGTAGTGCACCTTTATAGCCACCCAGTTACGTTGTGACGTTTGGCACACCCAAAGTATTCCTACGGTATCCGGGAGTTGCACAATCTCATGGTCTAAGGAAATGATACTTGACATTAGAAAAGCTTTAGCATACGAACTACACGATCTTGTGCTAGGCTTAGGATTGGGTCTTGTCCATCACATCATTCTTCTAATGATGTGATCCCGTTATCAATGACATCCAATGTCCATGGTCAGGAAACCGTAACCATCTATTGATCAACGAGCTAGTCAACTAGAGGCTTACTAGGGACATGGTGTTGCCTATGTATCCACACATGTATCTGAGTTTCCTATCAATAAAATTCTAGCATGGATAATAAACGATTATCATGAACAAGGAAATAGAATAATAACCTATTTATTATTGCCTCTAGGGCATATTTCCAACAGCCCAGAGTACAGGTTACCGTTGTGCTTCACAACTCTAATGATATTCTTTCTCTGCCTATGACTGGCTTGCTGATGGAAGAGCCTAGTATTTCCATCACCCTCACGTAGTTGCAACAGCCTTGATCTTTGCCTAGCTATCGTCCTCTCTAGAGAGCTCAAACCCAACATCTTCTTCTTTAGACACTTCCTCAGTGCCCTCTCAGCATCAGATAACGTCCTTGTCTCCATGGCCACGTCAAGCTGTTTGATAACTTCAAGTGCAACCAAAATTTGCAATTTCACATTGCCGATCCAACGGTCACTCCACCTTTGGAGGCTCACAGCAGTTGCCCTTAACTTGTTATGCAACGTGAGGTAGTCTTATCGGCTACAGGTGTGGTGGACCAAGCCAGCTTTACTACATCCATGAAACCCGGGGCTCGAATCCAGAATGACTCAAACTTGAAACGGCTCTTCATATTGATGCTCACATTCATATCCAGCTTCAGTGGGCAATGATCAGACACAACCGTGCCCAGCGCGGATGGAAAACTTGTTGGATAGGCCTCGTCCCAGTCGTTCGAAGCAAAGACATGGTCGATTTTCTTCAAGGTAGCCACTCTACGTTCGTTCGACCAAGTGTATCTTCTGCCGTTCAAGTATATCTCTTTTAGTTCCAAAGCATTGAGCTTAGCCCGAAATCTCCCCATCATTCTTCGGTTGATCAAGGCATTGTTCTTATCCTCCTCGCAAGTGATAAGATTAAAGTCCCCAGCCACGAGCCAAGGCCCAGTGTGCAGGTCACGAATATCCACTAAATCCTGAAGGAACTCCACCTTATCTTCCTCCTCTTGTGGCCCATAAACACATGTAAGCCACCAGGGCTGGTCGTCCTCAGGGCATTTAACAAGCACAGTTAGAGTGTGGTTGGTATAGTGAGGGTTAGAGAGTTAAGTCATCGAGCATCCCATGCCACCAAGATCCCACCACGCGTGCCGGACGCAGGCAAATAAAAAAACTTCTAAAATTTAGCACCAAGGCATTGTCGAACAATGTTTAGGGACACATCATGCAACTTAGTTTCCTGGAGACACACAATGGCCGGACATGCCTGATTGACCACCTGGAAAACCGCGTTCCGACGAGCAGGTGCATTTAGCCCTCGGACATTCCACACCATGATCCTCAAAGGTTGCACATTCATTTCAAGCACCAACCAAGCCACCAGCGCGTGCATTAGCACACCTCCACCCCATCCAGGGGCTCAACCGGCGATTCCCAACCGAACAAGGCGAGCACAACAGCGATGTGCACGTCCAAAAGCGGACGAGAGAACAGGTCAACGTACATCCTAAGCGCTTCTTTCGAAATTGTCTCCCCTTCATGCGCCAGGCATAGTTTCTGAATGAGCATTTTCTGCTGCTTGGAGGCCCCTTGTTTCGCTAGTCTTGCACTCCTTCTTGGTGTTACGTCCAGTCTTCTTTTCTTCCTTGGGTTGCGCGTTTGCCCTGCCGGCGCGCGGGTTGTTGGGAGCGGCAGGAGAGGGGTTAGGGTTCTGCACATCTCCACGCGCATGGTCTCCAAGTCACCCTGCAACAGCAAGCCGGTACCAGCCCTCGGTGGCGTGGTCTGCACCGGCTCGTCCTTATCAGCATGTGCTGCTACATGCTCTGGTGCGCCCTGGAACTGCCCATCTTCAGGCTCATCGACGGTAAATGACGCATGCACTGGCAAACTCCCCACATCCACACTACGTACCATGCATGCTGCACGGGAGCAACTTTCGTCCGATAGGCACACTTGGAAGGTCTCCATTGCTTCCACTTGGTTGTTTTGTCCACATTTGCACATGTCGCTGTCCAGCAGGTGGGACCGTGAGTGCAGGGCCCAGGAATCCATGGAAAAGCTGCGCCTGTCCTCATCCAGCTGGCCCGCTAGGGGGATACGACAAGAACCAACCAACACCGAATCGCTGTCGCGCAGGTCCCCAGCAGGCAGCAGATCCCCAGACATATCCACTTCGGGCGCGCGGCCAATCCTGTCTGCCTCCACCCATCTCAACAACTGTACCGAGGCAGGGGAGACCGGCTGATCAACAACGGGACCCACAGGCGCCTCGGGCCGAGCCCCAATTGGCTGTTCGCACTCCACATCAGCCGCCTGCCCAAAAGCCTGCAGCGTACGCAGCCCAATGACCTCGCCAACACAGCTGTTGTTGACCAAGGACTGGACCTGATCGAAGGCAGTTTGAACCTGACGCCCCGCCGGCGGTGGCTTTGCCGGCGAGGATGAACCCACCGTGCTGGCCGAAGAATCGCCAGCAGCCGAGCCCCTCCAGCGCCTATGGAGACGAGAACCTGGTACATCCTCATCATTGCCAGAGTCTGGCGACGGCGGCGGTGGAGGAGGCGGAGGTCGCCGGCCGTCATCGTCTCCGTCGTCCACTGGCACCGGCTCCGCAAGCACGGTGATATCAATCATATACCAGAGGGTCTTGACTCGCCATCCCGCAGCCACCCGGTGACCGACATCCTCTGCCCAAAGATTCCGCCTCGAGGAATCCGCCGTGGGCGGTCTGTATGAAGCCAAACCCGGAAATCCGCCATGTCGAAACGCCAAGCCGTACTTTCATCCACGCCAACCACATACCCCAGACCCCGCAGGATCACACTGGCCGTCCTGTGGCACCAAGCATGGGCAGGCACACCACGTAGAGCAATCGGGACAAGAAAAGGCAGCGAAGTCGCCGTCGCCTGCGCCTGCCTGTTCCATGGCCGGAGGTTGAGCTCGAACCATGAGGAGCGTGCGTGCCCTGCGTGTACCATCCTCTCCCGGACCGCCCCATCTTGGCACAGCACGAGGAAATCATCCGGGAAAAACGGCCGAATTGACATGTCCGTCGGGCCGATGTCGAACTCGGCGTGCAAGGCCTCTGCCGCCGACGCCAGATCCATCGTAGGCCTGTTGCCAGTCACCGTGACCAGAACGGCCCGAGCAAGCTCCGCCTCCATTTGCCAAACATCATCGGACGCCTCCATGAAGCAGGCTTCCACAAGTTCCTCTGGTTCCACCATCTCCACCTGGGCGGGTACAGCCGCCGGCCGCGCCGGCTCGCGCTGCGCGAAGGGCACTGAGAACTCCGGCCCGGCAGCCATCCTGGCAGCCCGCGGCGAACCCCGGGCAGGCCCCTGCACAACATCCCTCCAGAGTTGGACAGCACCCGGAGGTGGAGGACCGGGGGGCGGCGGAGGCAGCGACTGCGAAGGGGAAGAACGCCGGGGCGACGGGGGGGGGGGGGGGCAGAGACCTCAACCCGACGGCGTAGGGCCGGCGGCTGCACCGGCTGATCCACCGGAGAAGGACTCCGCGGCTTGGTACATCCGCGCGAGATGTGGCCAAAACCGCGACAACGCACGCAAAAAGGCGGGTTCGAGTAGTCCGCCGAGATGTGGCCGTCGCTGCCGCAGTTGTAGCAGCAGCCATACAACTCCACCGGGAGGCGCGAAGCAGGCGGCGGACGCGGGGCCGGCATCGCACACGGCCGACCCGGCGGAAGACGGCGCCTTGGACGCCGGTCTCGACGAGGCGGACCCTGCGGACGACGACGCACCTTGGTCTGCCAAACCTCCTCTGCCCGCCGCGGAGCAGAGACGCGCGACGGACCACCCGCCTCCCCCTGGACTATCGGGCCAAAGGCCGTGCCCAGGACAGGCGGCACGATGATGGAGCGTAGCAGGGGACGCGGCCGCGCCGACGAGGACGGAGCAGGAGCAGGAGCTGGACGGGGAGCTGGCACCGGGGAGGAGGAGGGCGCCAGATTCGTCCGGGGCACCGAGGACTCACCAGATCCGGACCATAGCGAGCCCGAGAGAGATACAAGAGAGGCCATGACTATGAATACTGGGGTGGGCGCCCCCACCGGAGCGGGGACGGCGCGAGGCGGTGGCCGCCGGCGCCGGAGTGGCAGCCGGCGCGGAGCGCTAGGCAGGGAGGAGCGCCGGGTGGTGCTATGGAGTTGCGGCCGTCGCAATGGAGGGCTACCATTTATGTACGGCCAGTGGCACTGACTTGTTGGTTGGAACCGACCACCGACACATACATGAAGTGACACTGCCTGCGTCCTCCTTCCTTGACACAGTTCTCACTAGAATCTATGTTCTTCGAATGGATGTATCTAGCATTAATTTGATGCAAGTGCTAGATACATGTATTTGAGAGACAAGCTTTTCGGACGAAAGGAGTAGTAACAATAGAAACTAGGGATCCGCCCTAAAAAAGAGAGTTGGGGATCTAGGAAAACAAAGCCAGGAGAAGGGAAGAAGATACACGCCTTCAGGCAGCAGGGTCATCAGTCTCGTACTCCCTCCCTCTGAAAAAACTTGTTCCAAACTTATTTTTTAAATGGATGCATTTAACACTAACTTAGTGTTAGATACATCTATTTAAGGGACAAGCTTTTTCGAACGGAGGGAGTACGTCGATAACCCATTTCCCGCACACGTCGATAACCCATTTCTCGCACACACTAACGCTTATAAGCAGTCGGCCTTGGTGACTGACGGGTTGATCCCCACAAGTAATATTGGCTGCAACAAGTTGATTGTCGAAGTGGACTGTTTCAAAGTGATTGAGATGATGCAAAATGGGGGTTATTTTTTTTTAGAACGAAGGCTCAAGGGGAGCCCGGCTTTGAATTAACAAAGCCATCAACTGGCCAGGATTACAACCATTGCATTACAAACTCGAACAAACATAAAACAAGAACCCGGCAAGATACAAGGGTGCTGGTAGGCAGCTCTCAAAACCTCACTCACTACAGCTAGTAAGATAGCACAAGATAAGCACAAGCTGAAGCACGCAGAGGCCCTCGTCCACAAGCATCACCAGGGAAGAAGAAATGGGGCTCCGGGAAGCGCCCGCTGTCGAGGATAGGCTATGTCGGCACCAAACAACCAGGCCCTGGAACAACATCTTCATCCATTCCCACTGTCGAAGGAGGCCCCTGCCTCCTCGCCTGGCTCGAAAGGCGCCGATTCGTCGACATATGGATTGCTCACCCTAGAACATGGACGGAAGGATGCAACCAGAAGGAGTAGGAACAGAGCACACCCTACATGACTAAGAAACTTCACCAGAGACACCGCATCACTGCTGCCCACTCACGACCTCTGGAGAGGAGAAATATGCCGGTCAGACAACAACAGGGTGTCTAGGGAGGAAGGAGCAACGATGTTGCCGCCGCCGCCACTGGGGCCACGCTGTCGCCGCCGCCCGACAACCACCACGACGCAGTGCCCACAGTCCCACAAGCATCCAAGGCGACGACTTCACGAAGCAAACGGCGCCAAAAGCACCGTCGCCGCCCAACAAAGTTCGGGTTTTCACCCGGGATGCTAGGGGAAGGGGAGGGTGGAGCAAAAGACCTGAATGGCGCCTTCAAGAAGGGGAACGGCGTCCATGGACGTCGCCGCCATGGATTTCTCCCGGTCAAGGCTCCACACCACCAACACCGCATCCAGCTCCAGGCACCGGAGAACCATGTCGACCCGGTCCAGATCTGACGCGGTGGAGCACGCAGGGCAGCAGAAGGGAAAAGGGGCGGCCAGATCTGGAGCCGCAAGAGGCCAAAAGCCCCACCGCTGGCGCCGCAGATCTCGTCCGCCGGAGAGCTTGCCGCCCGCGCAGCCAAGCCCACCGGACCACACCCGCGCCACCACCAGCCAAGGGGACGGTGGCGCCTCACCGAACGAGGCCGCCGCCTCGGATACCGACGCCCCCCGCTGGAGAAACGAAGCAGCAGAGGCCCCGCCGCCACCTTCCTTGGCCACGCCCCGGGCTTGCCCGGCGGATGCCTCTGGCGGCGGCGAGGAGGGAGGGGAGGAAGGGGGGGGGCGGCGGGGGCTAGGGTTGTCGCCCTCGAGCCGCCCGAAAGGGGCGACGCGAGGGGGGTGCAAAAAAATCAGCTTCTTCAAATGGGGGTTATTTGAGTCGATGTAATAATTGATGATGTAACAACGTTGCAGAATTAATAAAATCCGCCATGAAAGCTATCCCTAAAGGAATAGACGTCCTCTGGATACAGTCTAGATCAATGAAGCGCGGGTTGGTGGCTGCGTTCCCGTGACACTCCTTCCCTGCAAGGCCTATTTCTCACCCGTTGCCTCTGGACGCGAGGGTGTGGACTGGCGTAGTACTGTAGCGCTCTGGCTTAGAGTTTTTGTTCTATGTGTTTTCCTTATTGGTTTTTTTATATTTTTTTCTTTGTTTCTTTATCGGTTTTCTTATATTTTTTGGTTTTTTGTACTTCTTCATCAGGTTTCTGTGTTTTTTTCCTTCTTCTTTTTTTTAACACATGTCTAGCTTTTTCAATACGCATTGTACATTTCTAGTAGACATGATGTACATTTTTTCAACTATTTGTTTTGAGCACTTTTTGAATAAGTGTTAATTTTCTATAAATACATGTTGAACTTTTTTTAAATGACATGTTTTTCTGAAATATTTGAATATTTCTTGAAAATGTCATGTACATTTTTTTAAATGGCTCTTAATGTTTTTTATACCACGCAGACATTTATTTACATTGTATCATTTGTAAGGCCTTGTTCGGTATTGCTCCGCTCCACAACTCCGCTTCCGGAGCTAGCGGAGCTGCAGTTGAAAATGACGGAGCTGCATTTTCCTCGCTCCGCAGATTCCAGGAGTTGGTGGATTACCGAACAGGGTCTAAATGTCACATAGATTTTTATGAAAGATGTTTTTTTAAATGACACATATTCTTTTTCTGAATGATACAATGATATGAAACATTCTATCAAAGTGTGTGAACATTTTTGTTCAAATGTTAGAAACATTTTCTTAAAGTTGCGCAGACTTTTTTTTACACAGCATGAACTTCTTTAAACGAGCAATTAACATTTTTTAAGATTCAAAGGCCAGGGGTTCTTATGTCTCTCTGTAAGCGAGCTGCGAGAGAAAGCCCCTCCCCTCCTTCCATCTGGTTGCTCCTCAGTGTATTCCGTTCCCTTCCCTTTGCAAAAGGGAGGTACGTACGTTACCAGTCGTAGCAAAGATGATCTGACGATGCCTTCACAAGTGTTGTTTGGCATGTGTGGGGCCTGCACTCATCTCGATCTCTGATAAGTCTGACTGTGGGGAGCTGCACGTCGACCGGTATATGTTCTTTGTGGTGAGCTCTGTGTCAACCCACATAAAACTACCAGAGCAATGCATACACCCAAAAACTTCACATAGTACTAGAAAATGTACTGAATCTGAATGGCCAGCCACAAATTACATCTCGTACGCATAACCTGCTCTAGGGGTTGACATATGACCGGAATGTGACATATGACCCGAGTAGTACAAAATAGACACAGAGAGGGTTTTAGAGTTCAGAAGTACGACGAGTATACATATTGTTTGCATGCAATGCAAGCTGAGGTAATGAGGCAGTGCCATATCCTTATTTTGGTCTTGCAATGACAAGGTAATAGCTACTCCTATGTCACTAACTACAGTACATTTGAAAGAGTAAAAAAATGCACCGCTTCGCATAACATTTAGAAGGAAGCGTAGAGCGATCAAGACATTCAGAAGCAACAGAAGGGTGCGGCCTGCAGCTCCATTTCGTTGACCAAAGGTGCCTGAAGATTCATGCGATGACCCCACATGGAGCATCACAAAAGGGTAGCCACACGTGCCTGCATCCATGTAAACTGAAAAAAGGGCTTCAGTAAAATGAGAAATGAAATCTTCAAGAACGTGGTTACAAAATAAAAAGAGAATAATATGACAGTTACCATGCATTCTCATTCAGCGTTGTTTCTTACAACTGCCCTCGGACCCCTCGACAGCCGCTTCAAAGGGGGCTGAGTGGTACCAGACTCGGCTTGCGAGAGATCGTCTTCAAAACCATCGGATCTCACATCGTTAGTTCGCATAAGAAAATCCATCTAGAGACTCTGTTCTGTTGCGTAGCATGCATACCTTCCAAGCTCATGGAACCTGAAGAAGATCTCTTCCCGTTTCCCTTGCTGTCGGCTGGTGGGATTAACCTGACGTTCTGAGCACACAAGAGGATCAAATATTTTCTCTTAGTAACTTTGACTACAAAAAGAAAAGGACCGCACGTTAAAAAGCTTTGGATTTTGGTTACCTTCACGTCTTCATCTTGGCTGGATCTCTGAACCTCCTGCTGGGCTGCCTTATTGTGGCCGCATCTCTTCTCAGCAACTGTGATCACACCAACCTCCATTTGTTGCTCTGGAATATCACAGTGCCCATTGAAAGGTGGCATGTAGCAAAACCTGAAATTTCATAACATTAACACTTCAGACCTGTCAAAGGATATTGATAAAATCATCGCATTTTCATCAACAATAATGTGCATCTACATGATAAAAGTGAACGCGATTGCATACACACCATTCTGATGGTAGACACTCTATATTGAAGCACGGATTCAGCATTCTCCATTTGCGGCATTTGTAGCACTGTACCCAGTCATCAACAGCCTCTGAGCGGTCAGGCTTTTTTCTCTGTTTAAAGAAAGTTACTAGAGTAAATAAGCTTGAAATGAGTAAACATAATATTTCTAGAAATACATGGGAGATAAATGCATGTATTATCTGGAGGAAATAGGTATATGTATGTCCCACCCATTTGCCCATGTCTATCACGTTTCAAAGTAAAAAACTAAATTGTTCTCGATTGTCATGATGGTGACAATTACTATGATTTGGGACTCACTCTGTAGAGAGAATAGCGAGTGTCCACTCTGTTGCCATCCCTAACATTTTCTTTTTCACCCTTGTCAAATAAATTCATGATAACAAGCAGTGATTTTCTAAATAATAGTACAGTTAAAAGTTGTCTGATATCAATCTATGTCGTAGGTGCTTAGAGAGATTACTTTGAGTACTTCCTGACCAGATATGTATAAGATGTTTTCAACATAAACTGACTCATACTCACTTACCAAATTAAGAGGGTCAAAACTTGTATCCCAGTATTCATCGGTTTTTCTACCAAGCCACTCCTCCAGTTCTGCATATATCTCACAATCTTGAAACCCCTGTTTACTGTTAAGAACCCAAGTATGACCATCTTTATCATCCTGCAACATATATGGAGAAGTTCAATACAGGGTCAGAAGAGTAAAACTAGGAAAACTGAAGAACATGGATAAAAGGCCAAGATATTCTGCACCATACAATGAGATCTGTAATGTCTGCAACTCCTATTACTCCACGGCCCGTGTCAGCATTATGCTTTTGAGCTCCAACTCGTTTGTAAGACTGGGAAAAAAATACAAAATCAAAGTTAAAAAAGCACAAAATGCATGGCAAAAAAGCTAGGGCGCAAACAGCTTGCTGGAACAAAGCAATCATGAATTGTTTGTGATGTACAATTAAAGCTCAATCTAGTTCCTGGAAATAATTGTTAGTTTTTACATTTCACATAGTTTTCCATGCTCAGCACAGATGAGGATAAAATTCTTACCCCATCTCTACTCACAAGCTATGAGAGAAATATATTTGCATCCTCAGTATGACTGGTTATTTCTAATGGCGAATGGGTCAGGGAGGAACCATGTGTGGAACATAGAAAAATGAAAATGGTCATGAATTCATGATGTGTAGTTTAATATAATAACATCTACCCCACCTCTATTAGACGACCATGCCAATACAAGAAAATTCCACGGTTCATTCTGCCCCATTCCACATCACTTGTTCCTAGAGTCAGCTGAATGGTCCTTCCCATTATTTCCCCAGACAAAACCGAAGTATTGCGAAGAGTCTTTTCCAAATGAGATACTATGACCTAGGAAATAGAACAGAAACATAAGCAACATGAATATAATATGTCACAACATAAAAGAATATGGCATATGAGTATTTACCGGAGACCCTTGGACAGTAATTTTCATCTGAGGATTCAGAAACATAACTTCTACATAAGCTTTAAGTGAATAATCCAACGGTACCTATTAGAACATGAAAAATGAATCGGTATTAGATATCAAAGAATCAAAATGTCAAAATAATATATTGCCACTAAAACAACTATTCGAATGATGTGACTAACTTGTAGCTTCTGCAATGAAACTGAGAGGTCATCTGTTTTCTCAAAAAGGAAAGTTCAAAAATATTAATATGGATGAAAAATTACATGCATTGCCATTTGTTTGTCCTGGACGTGATCTGACTCTTTTTGAACGGATTAATATGTCCCCATTACCATGACTGTCAGGGGTTTCATCAGTTTTTTGTGAGTTCCACTCCAAGGTGTAATTTGTACCCCATCTATCCAAATTCCATATGTAAACCTGTGTGCCAGTGCCCTCTTCACCAAATAAGCCCACCTTTTCTCCAATGAAATACTCATTAAATGGGGAAAATTTCTTGATAGCATTCAGGTTATATTCTGCAGTAGCTTCAGACTGCACACCCAAATCAACTTCCATGTATTGATCTTTCTTGCAATATGTCACCACAGGGATCTCAAGATTCTGTAGAAAATCATACTACTATAGCTTTAACATGCCCATAGAAAAAGAATGAAGGGATAAGTAGAACTTTGCTTACGTCTTTATTTTCATTAAAAGACTGGGATAGAAAGGATACTGATCTGGACGTTGAAGTTTGGGTAAGCACAAGTGCATCTCTTCCAAGTTTCATAGCACCAGTCTACAACAAAACAACACAATTGACTATTGTTAAGTTACACACTAAAAATTCCTAGTCATACTTGTTTACTGGACAAAAAGGATTGAAGTTAAATCGACCTAGAGCATGGCATTCACATTACACCTGAAAACTTAGCAAATGATACTGTAGAACTAACATGTTTGCAGGTATACTGAACAACACACTGTTCCCTGCTTTTAGTAGCCACACCGTTGCAGTCTTGTATGTGTTGTCTTCATTACCAATATAATTACACATCTAAGTAGTTCACTATAGTCTAATAAGGTAACAGTCAGGCAAGTTTTAGTTACACAGTTCAAATAAATTAGACAAATCTTATCAATACCATATGATGGATGTACACATAAAAAATACTTAAACGGTCACAGCAAGCATCAGTAATCGAGGACAGTATAGGAATGAGAATATTTGACGGCATTTAATGACAGAAGTTTACCTTAAATCCAATTCCAAACCTCCCAATCTGATCCTGGCAGTGTTCATTTGGTCCTTTGTGACCAAATGAGACCATTCTCATCATTTGGGCATAAGTCATTCCATGGCCATTATCAACAACACATAAGACAGGAACTTTTTGCCCTGCTTGCTTTGAAAACATAGATTGGATGGAAGTATCCAACCTTCCGTGAATAAAAGGAAAAATGAAAAAAACAAATCAGTTAGTGGAAACGAACAATAAAAAGCTCCAGATAATCTAAAAAACACGTCTAAGGCACTCATCAGTGAGGAATTATTGAGAATATGTATTGCTACAGGTCGTGGAAACCGGAAACTACGAACAGGAAGAAGGCAAGAAGCTCCGAAAAAAATCCTAGACTGCCAAAAGAAGGATACAATATACATATTCCCTAGGGAGAGAAGCAAACTATCCCGTTAATAAACCGAACAAAAAAATAAGATGGTTAAAAATAATATTTTACATTTCACGCACTGGGGTTTCTAGTCTACATTTTATTTTACTAGTTTCATAAATAATATCGTATAACAAATTTTAAATATCTCTCTTAGAGCTACTATCTTTATGTTCTATAACTTGAATTATTACATATTCTCTTAACTGACTAATATTACATAATGCAGCACAACACAACACACAATGCCCAACTAGTCCTACAAAAGATTTAAAGAATAAACAACCAAGCACCTTTCTGAAAATACACTTTGAAGACAAGGGCATACCTGGATGCAACAGCATCCCTGGAGTTATCAATGAGCTCTGCTATTGCTCCAAAGATCCAGCCAGCATGTGTCTGACTAAGAGTTCGTAGATAATTAGGGTTTGTGCTGACAAAATTTCTTGTAACAATAGATGCTCCCTTCGTCACTGCAGGGTTCAAAATTCCATGTTGATTATGGTGTTTCTGTGAAGAAATAATCTCCATAGGATGTGATGTGTTATCACAAATCTCCCCATTCTCGTTGGATATCCCTGTTGACACAGCAAATAAGCAAAGAACAGTCAACAATAAAAACAAAATAAATCAGAAAAATCTAATAGCACGCATGGCTTATATTTCATTATGGATAGGACTCCCTCCGCAACATGAACACTAATAATCCAGATGAAGTAAAAAGGAAAATAGCAAATGCGACTGTTGGGAGATGACGTGATGTAACCAACACAAATAAACTGCTGCTTAGAGATGCTGTGCCAGTAGGCAATGAACTTCCCGGTATTAATCAAGTGAATAATACAGCAGGCTGGCTAAAATATGTTCATGTCTGGTTAATAACGAATATCTCAAGCAAGATATGCCGTTAGATAAAGTGATATAGAAAAACTCTCACCCGATATCCCTGCCATATTTTTGCAGACTCCAGGCACTTCTAGTCCAGTCTCATACAAGATCACCACATGAGAGGAAGAATGAGGTTCAGGAGCAAGAATGTGGAAGGTACCAGACCTGAACTTAAAAATACCGGCCTACAAAGAAAAACACATGGTAAGAAGGAGCAGTCGCATTATAGACAGCAAAATGCAGCTGCGAGGATTTAGTGTAATAGTATAAAAAAACTGCCGCTTCTCTTATCTCTGAGGATGTTAACTTGACGGTTGCCCAATCCTCCCACCGTTAGTTTTAGAAGGGTGATTTAAATATTAAATAGGTTGCATATGTTGTTTGTCTAGCAATTATGAGTAAATAAAATACAGATACAGTGGAGAAAATATTTACCTTGCCACTTTCGCGTAGGTAGCGTGTAAACCTTTCCCATTCCTTTGCCTGGTTATCATCTTTCGGATCAGAAAGCAGTGAAAATTTCAGGAAATCACTCTGGCGGTATTCCCTAGTTGGCATGAACTTGCTACTAATCGACCAAAGAGAGGGACTGCAAAAGCAAAAGCATAAATTATTCTGGCGTTCTGGCTTTATAGTACACCGGTACAAAAAAGGTACAAGTATGAATATCAATGGCAGAACAAAAATAGATAATCCTTCCATAAATTTATTTCTTTATAAGAAAATTACTATCCCCAATCCACAATATTTTGTTGAGCATTTCATAACGTTTGCATGTTCAGGAAGACAAGAGAGTAGTTTCCATGTGTATATCCCTGTTTTGATGTTATAAAAAGTAGTTAAGTAGTTGTAGCATGCTATTTAATAGGGGTACATGTGCTCTAATGTCATCAACTAATTCCTCAGATTCGGTGCACAGCCAGCTTCAATAAGTACCGTCAAGCAGAGTAGCTACATTCGAGTGGATTGGGCTAGGATTGAACACGAGTACAACAATATTCATTTTATGGCAACTGTCCAAAGCATGCCCAAGAACAGTATAGACTAAATTCTGCAGTTCACTAATATGCTACAGAAAACATGAATAATTATGTATACACAAATTATTTTGATCCAAGCTAGTATATAAAGTAGTACTCGCTAGTTAGAATAATCAGTTGGGAAAATATTAACAGTAACATACACTTTGATGGTGCTGCGAAACATCACAGACTTTGGTCCGGCATATGGTCTTAGAATCCATTGTTAGCAACACAAAACCCAAGCCAAAACCTACCATAAAAATAACTCAGTGAAAAATACTATAAACATGCTGTAGCACATACAACAGAGTCCAAAGAACAGGCCAAAAGAAGGAGGAACCATTCAGGATACAGGTGCTAATTCAAGTTAAGAGAAAATTGGATACATATGTTTACATAATTTAATTGATGCATATTTTGAATTATAACAAAACTTCTATTTCTGCCTACTTGCAGATTTTCATCCTCTTGATTTGCAAAGTTCTCAAAACTGTCTTTGCATATCTGGATCAGTACAAAAGTAATGCGTGCGACATTTCCCATTTTTACCTGCTTTCTACTGACACCGTTAGAAAATTGCAAATTAGGAATGAAAGTTTGGCGCTTAGCTAATTGCATGCTTTAACATGATCAATTGAAAATTTAGAATCTGTCTAGACCTAAGCTATGAAAATTTAGACATATAAACAAACAAGAACCAATATGCACTTGGGGTAGGTGTTTAGACCATCAAAATTAAGATGGGACTTTGCAATATACCAAGTTTCAAAAGTAAACTGGTGGGTATGGTGCAACTTCTCCACATTTTAACTTGAATTTTCAAGATCATGTCTACTATAAGGCATTTCAGTTCAGTTCTAATAACAGCACTCACACATCATACCTTGTTCGTCATGTGGTGGATCAGTCAACGAAACCGCTCCATCCCCCTGTCTCATTCTGTTTACCTCCTAGAAACAGTGAAACCCATCAAATGTGAGACCAATTTTATTCTGAAAGTGCAAGATGGTCCACATGCTTCCAAACTAAAATCAATTCATGTATGCCACTGAACCAGTATATCGCTGTTGATGCCTAAAGATAATTCACACTATTTTGCAGCAAGAATGAATTTTCAACTGGTTACGCGCACACACACACACACTGACACACATACTGAAATCTAACCGGAACCGAGAAGGCAGCAGCTGAGGAGGCAATCCATTCCATAATGTAGTGCTTCCTCTATCCACGTGCTTCAACTTTGACCGTAAATTTAACTACCAAGACCGATTGCGGCGGTAGCAAAAATTATATCAATGAATTCATATTCGAAAGAAGTTTTCAATTATATAATTTTTTCTCCCGCCGCAGTTGGTCTCGTTGGTTAAATTTATGGTCAAAGTTGGACCACGAAAAGCGCAGGCGCACTATATTTTGGAATGGAGGGAGTACTACAGAGGGAGGAGATCAGTCGTGTTCTTCCTAGGAGGCAAAAATTCCTCACTTGTGGGGCTTGAAACAGTAATTTAATTATATTAGTAAAATTACCATTTCTATTCCACGGCCCGGAGAGTAAATTTAACATCAGGGATTTCCTACTGATCGGGGCTGCTGGCCGACTAACTGGAGACCGACGGACCAGGAGATACCTAGAAAGCCAACGGCGCCGCCGCAGCCGCGGGCAACGGCCACATCGCCGCGCGCCTGCCCGACTCCTCGCCACTGCGTCGTCGCGTGGCGCTGTTCCGCTCCCGGCCGCTGCTCGCCACTGCCCGACTGTTCCGATCGATCACCCCTCGCACGATTGCCCCACGGCACTCGCTCGATGATACCGAGGTGGACACTAGTTTTTCTCTCCCGGCCACATAGGATTGCTTATCTGGACTGTTGGACCGGCCCAATTTTTTTTTCTTTCAATTTTTTCTCTGTTTTACAATGTTTTTTTTTCTCGAGGGTAAGTTTGAAATAATACAGTATAGGAAGAAACGTTTATAAGAACTCTGCTACACCTAGGGACAGATCCTTACAGGGTTCTTGTTATTGTCAAAGTATGGTTGGAGATTAGGGAGGTGGTGGGGTCCAACAATTCTTAAAGATTCCATAAGTGTAGCATTTTTGCGTTTATACATATGCTGGTTTTACAAACCACATTTACAAGGTGCACTGTCTGACGACCTAACACACTCGTAAATGTTTCAAAAATTTAGGTTTGATAAATCAGTAGATTGGTGACATAAAGATTTGGTGCAAACAAATGACAAATTTTTTACAATATCATCAAATTTATATAAAATATAATATTACACTATTTAATTATTTTTTAATATTTTTTTCAAAATTGTTGGTCAAACTAAAATCTTGAATTAAATATGTTTTCTTACATTTTGTGGTAGTTGCAAATGAAAAAATGTATTGCAATATTTTCACAAAATAGAAGCAATGAAATCTGTATAGATGAAATGTACGAAATTCAAAAAAGCAAAACATACGAAAAACACAAGAGACAAAGATACAATGAAACCAATTAGATAAGAGAAATCATCCATCATGAGCCTTCTATAATTGCCTTTTGTATTTTGCGAAGCCCATAGATAGTTGGGCCGTCATGGCGTTGCCCTCTAGTCGCTCCCCCAAAACCCAAAAAAAACACTAAGTACTTCCCAAAAAAGGAAAAAAGACAGAGATTTGAAGGTGTGGTTTCACATGAACGATGTGATGATGCCAAGAAAAGAAGAAAGTTTTGAACAGAGAAATGGAGGTGAGAAAATTGAGCGTCCAAGCACAAATCAAACAGGGAGGAATCTACCAAAATCAAATAGCATGACCAAATTAACTAAAACTCCTTTGCCCGCAAAACTGAACCCCTCTTTGCCTACAAGCATGAATCAAATCTACAAAAAGGTAAATGGCATGACGAAATTAGCCAAAACCCCTCTTTGCCTACAAAACTGAGCCCCAAACTGCCTAGTCAAGAGGCTGCCACCTGCGTGTCCCGAGAGATCCAATTCTGAAACTCATCTAGCCAAGAGGAAGAAGGCCGGGTACTAGGGAGTAGTGGGGATTACCATCGGCGGGAGGGCGGGCGAGCGGCGGATGCTAGCCGGCCGGCGAAGAACGAGAGTGCAGGGGATTGGTGCGCGCTCGATGGTTTGCGAGAGAGTGCAGGAACAGTGGAGAACGGAGGAAGGCGATCAATGGAGGCGAACCCGAGGCACCAGCGGTAGCTTCTGTTGGTCGATCGATGGCGCCGGCCGGCCGATATATACCAGTCGCGAGACCGTACGTGTGACTGGAGTGGGTGGGAAAGCGCGCCGAATCAACCTTCAGTCTCCTTTCCTCTCTCTCCTCGTTCTTCGATCGCCACTGCATGCAGTGGGCGCGCCGCGTGACGCTTCGGTCACTCTGCAGCCTCCGCGACGTGTTCACATGGCATATATGCAGATTGCAGGACTTGCATTTCCAATAGAAGCACTTTGCGTAGCCACAGTGGGAGTAACTTCAGCAATAACTTCAAGTCTAACTCAGCAAATTTGTTTATGTGGCAATGAGTTAATGAAGGGAAAGGTAGTACTAGTAACTTAGAGGGTGCTTGGATCCAAGGGACTATTTTTAGTCTGACTAAAAATAGTCTTTTTTAGAGGCTAAAGTTCCAAGCACCCCTGACTAAAGAGAGGCTAGGACTAGTCTTGAGACTAAAATTTTTTAGTCAGAGGAAACCTACTAAAATATGTATTAGCACTCTCTCTCCTCATTTAATTCCTTTACTTTAACACATGTGAGTTCCGGATTGGATGGTTTGAAGGATAATAAATGCTCAATAACTTGATTTTAGTCTCCTTAGTATTTGGATCCAAGCATGGGTGAGGCTAGCAAGTTTTAGTCCCACTACTTTTAGTCATGGGACTAAAATGTATCCAAGCACCCTCTTAGCTAGTTACTGTAACATCACACATATCAAGGCAAGATGAGTCTATAGCATAATAAATGAAGTATTGCATGTTAGTACACATATGTTACTTCTCACTATAGAGGTAGTAACATAGAATAGTAACATGGACATTTTACTACTCCCTCTGTCTAGGTGTGTAAGTCATCTTACGAAAACCAAATAATCCCAAAACACTTAGGCGCGGTGCATTAACTTCTACGTCGTTTCTTATTTCTTGACATATCAACTAATAAGAAATGTGGGTGTGCATGCTCTTAATGACTTGAAACTACCAAACACGACATGCAGTGGTTAATTCATTGCATGCAATGCTATTAATTAACAAATAAACATTAAGTTCTCTAGTTTTCCCCTCCTCCTTGGTCACGGTGCACAATCTAAGATGACTTATTCACCTAGACGGAGGGAGTACTCTATATTACTACCCATTGTGGCTAGTCTTACTAGTACTGGCTAGTGCTAGTGGCAGACTAGCAGTCAAAACGGTTTACTTTACTCATCATCCAAAAAAGAAAGTGTGCATTCAAAATAACGATCGCCAACGCGGCCACGCAGGCCCCCACATTTGTGAGAGTCTAAACCGGCACATCATCTTGATGTTTGAGATTGACGAAATCATCACAGACGTCTTCATAGTCGACGAAAACGTTTTCTCCCACTGAACGCGCATCGCCGGAAGGTCTAAAACAGATCAAGAAAAATGCGAGCACCATTGTCAAAACTCTGTGGGCTGAGGATACCATTGTTCTTCTAACCATCCATTGATTCGCCGACGCGCAGAGATTTTAGTTTACTGTTTGAAACCCGGTCGATGAAATAGTACACGCTCTTGGTTTATGTGCAATTTAAAACCTGCCGCGAGGCATGCATATGGTGGGATGCTCAAAATGAATTATATTTGATCCACCAATGAAGAAACCAACTCCACTGACAATTCATAACTGCAGTACAAGTTAACAGTGACGGGTATGGTGCACATCACCGGTAAGTTGTTCGGACATATAGTCCACCCGTCACTCGTGTTTATTTCAGGATTTAAAGAAACCATAACATAGGCAAAAAGACAAATAGGAGCGTAGTTGACATAGTTAAAAACCACTTCATCGACATAGTACTAGACATACAAGGATCGTAACTAAACTAAACAAGAACATATCTAAAACTAAATCACATGATAATTGGACTAAATTCGTTGACGTCAAATATGGCGATGACGTCTTCGGCAACGTCATCCTACTACCTCTCGGCAAAGCCATACTCCTTGACCCTCCATTGTTCCTTGTACTTGTGGCATGCCTCGAAGGCAGAATCGCTGACACATGTGATGTTCTACAAGTGCACATAGTTTGGTTATAGTCTTTTCGAATAAGAGTATCGATCCCACAGGAAGCACAAGAAGTGGTCTTTGCTTCTCGTGGAGGTTTATTGTAATGTGCCTGTAGACTAATTATGGTCTAAAGCAAAGTGGAAGTGAAAGGTGAAAATATTACAAGTGATTGGTGACCGAAACTATTAATGCAAGATTAAAATGAAAGAACAAGATAGAGTAATGGAAGTGATAAAATCATATAGCTCAATCCCATCAAAAGACAAAACACATCGTCATATGGTCTATGTGTCGGTGTACAAAAAGGGGTACACTTTTTGTACCCCTATAACTGTGCACGGGCAGTCTGAGCCACGGGCACCGCCACACCGAGCACGGCAAGGGAGGTGAGCCAAGGTAAGGCCGGAGCTCAAAAGAAGCAGAACGACACCAAGACCAAGACCACAAAGAGCAAAGGGGACGAAGCGGACTCCCCCGGCAAGATCCTTGCCGGGGGGCAGTTCTAGCAAACCCGGCAAGACCCTTGCCGTGGCAGCTCGCCCCACACCTACGGAGCGAGTCACCCTTGAGTCCACTGCCCCCATGGGGCAAGGATTCGGGAGTGACGGTGTCCTGGACTAGGGGGTACTCACCACGTTGTCCCCCAATCGGTTAGATTGGGCCGAGGACCCCCAGGGCCGCATACTCATGGGCCAGTCCGGACAGGTGCTGCATACAAGGAAGATTTCACAAGACTTGGCGATCAAGACAAGGACTCCTCCCCCACCGGCGTATTCGGCTAGGACTCTTGTTATCCTGGGCCTCTGGTGCATTATATAAGCCGAGGCCAGACTAGTTGATAGAGGATTATGATACAACCATCATCATACACAATCATACCATAGGCTAGCTTCTAGGGTTTAGCCTCCTTGATCTCGTGGTAGATCCACTCTTGTACTACCCATATCATCAATATTAATCCAGCATGAGTAGGGTTTTACCTCCATCAAGAGGGCCTGAATCTGGGTAAAATAAAGTGTCCCTTGTCTCCTGTTACCATCCGACCTTGACGCACAGTTCGGGACCCCCTACCCGAGATCAGCCGGTTTTGACACCGACATTGGTGCTTTCATTGAGAGTTCCGCTGTGTGATCGACAAAAGGATCGATGGCATCTTCGTCACCAGCTCGACTGGTCACCTTGGTTCGACCAAGAATTGCGCCCCGTGTTCGGATCATCATGCTCGGACAAGGGCCTTCATCAAACATCAACTCCGATCTCTATCAAGATCACGGAGGAATCATCCATGGAGCTCGGGGGCTCAATGTCAACATTGCCCTCAAGCGACTGTGCTGTTTTTCTAGACAGCGAACTCGTATCTGCTGCCACCACGTCCTCGAGTATCGCTTTGACGATCGCTTTGGTGGAATTGTGCGGAATTGAGTCTACAACAACCCTGGAAAATTTCGTCGAGTTCCGATGGAGGAATCTCTGGCAATCCACGATATACCGGAGCCCTGTCGAATCTGGACGGGAATCTGGACGAGTTTAGGGCGTGGTGTCCAGCTCCTAGCTCGGACGTCCTTTGGGAGATCCAACCGTTGATCGGCTGCGGAATTCCTATATCTACCATCCCTCCAAGTTTCAGCTCGATCCGACCGTCCGAACTCCGGGAACCTTCCGATTAGTGCATCACTTTTCTGGTCTATTTTCTGCGCGAGAACGAATCCGACCCGAATTCATCTTTTTTATGAACGGGATTTCGGACATCCTTTTTGAAGGAAGTTTTGTGTGGGATACTGTGTATTGTCCCCGGACACATCCCACTAACTTTAAGATCTTTTGAACATGATCTTCAGCATCATGCTGGTGTCAAACCAGTTCGACAGTATTGCTCCACGGCGGCCGACCTGCGCTAGACACGTCGTCACTTTGTTGAGCCGGGCTCAACTTCTTTGGATCATCATCTCGGCAAGCCGAACAAGAGTCCGGAATCGCTAAGGACGAATCATCACCAACATCGCCGCCCCACGGATTACATGGAGCAGGCATACCGGCATCACTGCACGGCCACTTCATCAAGTCGGCATCAACCACGTCACGACCTGCATCGGCAGGGCCACACTATTGCTTCTTCAAGCCGATGTCCATCACGCCGAACTACTTCGACTCATCGGCTGGCCTCGAGGCTTCGACATCTCGGCTGGACCGGAGGATTCATCATCTCTTCATCAACCTACTCTGGACACTTCGGCGTCACTAGCCGACCAGCTTCGTCACGATTAGCTGGACCGAGGGCTTTGCCTCGGCAAGCCAACCTTTGCCAGCATCATCTTCCTTCGGATTGCTACAACAAATAAACCAGGTGCTATAAATCCTAATATTTTTGCTTGTTTGGGTTTATTTGTCCCAAAGAATTATTACTCCGGTTTGTCCATCATCTGTACACAGGTCGATCAAATGATGTCTGCATTAATGACGGCCGCATGGTGGTTCGGTCAGTTTCCGTACATAGTCGGGCGCACGCCGCATCCGGAACTCAAACCGACCTGTTAATTCAGGCCTTGCCATGCCTTTACCGCATCACGCCGCCGCCCTGCATCGGCATTGACTTCGGCGCCAGGCCATATTTCTTTCATTACTCACTTTGCATAAACTATTCATTATGCAACGATTTTTTTAATTATCATTATTACTATTATCTCCCGTTTGCACTATTTTTTGTGCACAGGAAAATGATCCAGCCAGACTATATCCTTTGACGTCACCTCGGCTGGACGGGGGGCTTCATTACCCCATGTCGGGGACTTCGGCATCACTCTGCCGTCCTGCATTGCCCGTGCTATGTCACCACTTCGGAGTGCCGAGCTCTTTGCTCCGCCACCTCGGGACCGGCTTGGGGGATGGAACCTTGTCCCGCATCAAGCTCGGACCCCGTCGTCAGTACCGAACACATTAACCAGCTAAGTTGCCTTCATGCTCAAAGTTTTAAATTTTTAACTTGTGTTCGGCTCGACCAAGCATTATACTTTTTTGGAAAAAAGTTGCTTGTAAAAATCTTCCTTGTCCAAACTTTGTTCGCACACACTTGACGCGCTACCCGCTCTCATTATACCTGGGGGCTTCTTTAACAGAAGCTTATTAATACGGGCTTTATGCCCAACACATGTGTCACACTTCCGCATGTACCTTTTATTCACCATTATATGCATCGATATGACTTAAGTTTTGGCCAAGCTGGGTTGCCTGGCTCCTGTGCTTACCCCTACGTTCCCGATTGTTCGGCTAGGCGGTAAAGGGAGCACCTCTGCGATTGCTACTGCCGGATAAACCGGATGTGTACCTCAGACTGGGTGAAGCCGAAAGCTAGCATTCTTAAGGGAATATTCGGTCGGTGAACTAAAGATGAACCTTTTTACTCACTAATATACATGCCCCCAGATGATTTTCCTGCATTTGCAGTCTGGACATGCACTTTAGGGCATGCCACCCCAGCAAAAGGAACCCTTAACGGAACTATTCTCTCTGGAAGATGTTTCTTACTAACCATGTAATATAACATAACTAGTTGGGCACTTGTCTGATAAAGCACTAATGACCCCTACGCCTGGTCTCCATGCATATCACGGTTCTTATATAACCGCTATGGTATTCGGACACACTCCGGACTATTGGGTCCAGAGATTGAAGCGAAAAGGTCCGCTACGACAAACGATCTACAATCCGGCTAGAAGGCATTCTACATGTCACCTTACATTATATAGTCAACTTTTACCCAAGTCACTTGGGGGCTCTTATGTTTATTTGAGTCGTTTCATACTAAGTGTTTTTCTTCTTAGTTGTTGCAAAGTTATTATTATTTATCACTCCTTTTTTCGATACGAGTGTGCGGTCACTAGCCGGGGAGCCTAATTTCTCTCTCAAAAGCCGCTAGAGTTTAGTTTGCTAAACTGGCCTGATGAGAAGTACTCCGCCCTCGGGATAGGAGGTTGAAGCCGTAGGCTGACCCGCTCGAAGCCTTGAGATAGGATGTATCATGTTAAAGCACGACAGAAGCACTTCTTTTTTTTTTCTAAGACCAATTTTCGGGTTGGCACCGAACACTTGATATTTTTCGGACATCATGTTTTTACTGACGTTTCTTGGTTTTCCAAGCTTTTTGGCACTTTTAAACTATTTGTGTTTTTTTCCGCACAAGTCTCGCAGTGCAATGCCGGACACCTTTATAGATTCGGCAAAATATTCTCGGATACTGCTATATATGCATCGGTTTCGAATTGTGTCTTCGGTCAATAGTTGGGTTGCCCGGCTCCTGCACTTGCTTCCTACGTTCCGCTTTGTTCGGCTAGGCGTGCAAAGGGAGAACCACTGCGATCGTGCTTCCAGCTCACACGGTTAAGCACCTTAGTGGAGAAAGCCGAAAACTGACTATCACAATAAGCGTAAACTGGCCAGTGATCCGATGACTGTGTTAAATAACAGGCCATTCATAACATTGGCCGAAGTGTTTACGGCTTGACCTCGACTGTCGCCGAACACTGCCGGGGGCTATTAACTAGCCTCCCAGACTAAATCCTCGATATTTTGCTCTTACATTGGAGCCGAGGTTTTATGATCATGCTTAGCATGACAACCCAAAGAAAGGAACCGATAGCGGGACTATTTTCTTTGGAAGACATTTCTTCTGTTAAACAGTAATATAACATATCTCTCCGCGTACCTTTGTTTATAAAACCGTATGGCCAAATTGCCTTGTTTGTCATAAATCTTTGCCCTCATAAAGGCTTTATAAAGTAAGACAAACACTCCTCGGCTACTGGCCGAGGAGGTGGAAGCCGATGGTCGGTCAACAAAGTTTTGTACAATGTGGATCCGAACATTAATGACGTAAAGTACTTGGATACATAGAGTCATTACACATAATTTGTGATTTTACTATGGATATTGATCCTTAATTCGGTCACCCGTGCCCGCATTAAGGCTCGGGGGCTACTGGGCTTTGGGCTTATTATTTAAACATATTAAAGGGGCACATCGATCCCCTGATCTGCTGTTACCACCCGGCCAGTGTCCCGGGGGCTACTGCATTTCTTGTCCAATGCAGAAAATTTTATGTGCAATATAGTTTCCGAGGAGATTTTGATCCTCAGGTTGGTCGGCCGCACCCAACCTGAGTCTCGAGGACTGAGCACGCCGCTTTTAGTGTCCCGAAGTATTCTGCCAAGCTTGGACTTGATCCTCAGGCCGATTTTGCAAATCAACCTGAGTCTCAGCGGCTATGGGGATCAGCGGTCTTATGTCATCCTTCATGTGCATCTCGGGTTTTAGACCGATACCCACCTTGAGGGCTACTGGCTATATATCTCGGCAGAGAATAAATTGCACCAATAAAAATTATTGACAAAAATCGGCCCACATTCGGGGTGGTGCACCACCTCGAAAGCAGTCCGGCATGAAGCTCGGGCGCTAGTGGCTGGCTCCATAGAGGGCACTTCCGGCATTAAGCTCGGCTAAACTCCTTCAAACTTCTTTGAACCAAGGTGATTTACGACACCTCGGATACAGTCCGGCGTTGGAGCTCGGATACATAGTCCGGCATTGGAGCTCGGATACATAGTCTGGCGTTAGAGCTGGGAAGCAGTCTGGCATTGGTGCTCGGCTGCAAAAAATACCTCGAATGCAGTCCGGCGTTAGAGCTCAGACGCAAGAGGGAACTGCCTCCCGGGAACAACTTCAAACACGAGGTGTGGCATAAAAATAACAAGACATTGATAAAGGCCGGAAACTTAAAGGGGCTCCTCAGATACCCGACGTGTAAACCCGTCAAATCCAGTTCGGCGATCCTCGAGATCGAAGATAAAGAAGATTCGTTGAACCAGTTTTCAAGACCGACGACCGAAGATGAAGAACAGTTCGGAAGAATCAAGGAGCATCCCTAACTTGAAGACCGGTTCAGGGGGCTACTGACGGTGTCCTGGACTAGGGGGTACTCACCACGTCGTCCCCCAATCGGTTAGATTGGGCCGAGGACCCCCAGGGCCGCATACTCATGGGCCAGTCCGGACAGGTGCCGCATACAAGGAAGATTCCACAAGACTTGGCGATCAAGACAAGGACTCCTCCCCACCGGCGTATTCGGCTAGGACTCTTGTTATCCTGGGCCTCTGGTGCATTATATAAACCGAGGCCAGACTAGTTGATAGAGGATTATGATACAACCATCATCATACACAATCATACCATAGGCTAGCTTCTAGGGTTTAGCCTCCTTGATCTCGTGGTAGATCCACTCTTGTACTACCCATATCATCAATATTAATCCAGCAGGAGCAGGGTTTTACCTCCATCGAGAGGGCCCGAACCTGGGTAAAATAAAGTGTCCCTTGTCTCCTGTAACCATCCGACCTTGACGCATAGTTCGGGACCCCCTACCCGAGATCCGCCGGTTTTGACACCGACAGGGAGACATCCCCGTGGTGGCATGCAGATCTTTGTGAAGACATTCAAGATCAGATACACACTTTAGAAAATGATGACCCTTGGCGGGATCCCAGCCAAGGAGGACCACAAGGCCCCCGGCAAGAGCCTTGCCGGGGATGACAGCAGGCGCCACGGCAAGACCCTTGCCGGGCCCCGGCAAGGCCCTTGCCATGAACACCCGTAGGGCCACCATCAGGCCCACGCTAACCAGACCTCCACCGCCGTTCGCGTGCAGCTGCCGACCCAACCAGCTAGGCAGGCACCTGCGTGGCGGCATGAGGATCTTCGTGGAGACCCACCACTGCGCCACCTCAGCTACCTGCCTGCCTACATGGCACCGCGGGCACCGCTGGCCAGGGCGCGTGTCAACGCAAGAGGGAGCGGCGACGGACGAGACAGGGCTCTCCCTCGTCCCCGATAAAGCAAGGACACCTAAGCAAGACGCATTAAATGCGCCTTGTCATGTAATGCGAGGGATAACCTTGCATCACTGTACCCTTTCCACCTCCTGTGTGCCACTGTGGCAACCCCTTTCCCTATAAAAGGAGGCCCAAGGCGACCAGAAAGAGGATTCGGCTTTTTGGAGCTCCTCACGCCCCATTGCTAGTTCAAGAACACAGATAAACAATCCACCAAAGCAGGAGTAGGGTTTTACGCATCCTCGCGGCCCGAACCTGGATAAAGAAACCGTGTGCTATCTGTTTGATCCGCTCTTCTCACAACCCCGCGCCCCGCAATCGTAGTAGGGATTCTTGTGATCCCATAGGTGTCGTTCCCACAGACATCTTTGGCGCGCCAGGTAGGGGGCGCAGTTGTGAGAATCGGCTTTAGCAGTTAGTCTGACGCTTCTTCATCGTCATGGCGCCCAAGAAGAAGACGACAATGGCGGTTGGCCCGTCGGAAGCCGGACATCCCGTCCCGACGCGGGCGAGCAGCGGACCGGTCGCAGAAAGGACCCGTGGTGCCGTTCGCGAACACCAACACCGTCCCAACAGTCGGAGTTTGGGAGGCGGCGATGTTCGTGCGCCTGGTAACGGGCCGCACGCCGCCAAAGCCAAAGAAGGAGCAAGGCCCTCCGCGGGTGGCGCGGGGCCTTCCAGGATCGCTGCCACCCCGCCCGAGGGCGACGCGAGGGCTTCCAAGACTCCCACGCCGGCGCCGACGGCGCGCTCCTCTCAAGCGGCGCGCGACGAGCGTCGTAATCACGCCGAAGACCCCGGGCGTTGCCGCGGAAAGAGCCCCGAGCGCCACTCTCGGGATGTAGAAGACCTGCCTGCTCGCCGAGGTGCTGGTGAAGATGGCATGCGACCGCGGGGTCATGATAGAGCTCCTTCTGACATGGTCAGAAGTCGAAGTGCATCGCGATCCGTGCAGCTTTCGCTGCCACCAACGCCAGCAGAAGCCTTGGCGCGCGTGCAGTTGCTCCTCGATTTTCCTCCCACTACGGGGAAACTCGATGAATGGAGAGCCACTATCCGAAGCCTTGTTGCGGTGGCCAACAAATACGAACTGAGTCCGGTGGAGCCCCCGGGTCGACGCTTCGACGGAGTCCCACGTACCAGTGGCAGGAAAGCCGGTGGCGCCGCGACCATGGTGCACTCGCCTCCTCCTCGCCCGGTACCGTGGACGCCAGCCCGTCGCGTTGTTACGGGCGACGAAATCTCCATAGCGTCGTCCGACTCGCGGACCCACTGTGACCAACGCCAAGTTCTTCGGAACGAGAACATGAAGACGCTCGAACCACTATCGAGCGCTGGCGCGGAGCGCGCCACCAGTCAGATAGGCGAGCAGGGCCTGCTGTGAACCACCCGGCACCGGAGAACCCTGGAGGCCTACCTTACGAGGTAGGCTGTCCGACTTATACCTGTGAGCTGCGGCAGTTCCAGTGGCCCACTCACCGCACCTTCAAACCTGACGTTGGCGAAAAGTACAGCGGCAAGACCCACCCGTCCGAGTTCCTCAGCATCTACACCATCGCGATGCAGGCTGCCGGAGTCCGTGACGATAAGGTGCTTGTGAATTACTTTCCGTTGGCTCTTAAACCCAACACCATGTCATGGTTGATGCACTTGCCGGTGGACTCTATTTCCTCCTGGTCGGATTTGTGCCATGAGTTCGTGGGCGCCTTTACTGGAGGCCACCAAGCCCATGGCCAAGCGAGCGACCTGCACGTCATCCCCCAGAAGGGGGGCGAGAGTCTCCGCAAGTATATACAGAGGTTCAGCCGGATACAGTACAATATCCCTGATGTTCACCCTGTCGCCATCATCAGCGCGTTCCATCAGAACGTTCGTAACCGCAAGATGCGCGAAGAGCTGGCAATGAACAAGGTGAAGGATGTAGCAGAACTCTATGTTCTTGCTGACAGATGTGCCCGGGCTGAAGAGGGAAGGAAGTACCCCGGCGAAGATGCCGATGTGGAAACCGACTCCTCAGATGAGGATACTGCCGCCCTGGCGAAGAAGGGCCGGCGCCGCAACAGGAAGCACAAAGGTAAAGCCGTGCTTGCCGTCGAGGGATCTGATGACACCGGCTCCGCCAAGAAAACCAAGGCAGATGACCCCGGCAAGGAAATTGCCGGATGTGTCGCCTGCCGGGCCTTGGCGGCTGCCGAGAAGCCAGGAAACTCCGACAAGCGATACTGCAAGATCCATCGCACCAAAGGCCATGCTCCCCAAGACTGCCGACAGGTTGATCTCCTCGCTGAGAAGCAGAGGGCTGAGTATGAGAGGCGGGACAAGGAGAAGGGCCAAGACGGTGCTGAGGGGTCCGGCAAGAAGCGTGACGGCTAGGCGGGCCGTCGCGACAAAGATAAACAACAGGAGAGGCCCGCCCGGGGCCATGATAGAAAGCCAGAAGGCGACGATCGCGAAGAGGAAGACGAATCCGGCGACCAAGAGTTTCAGAAAGCTACAGAGGCCATGTGTGTCGACGGCGGCGCCTCGCTGCATACTTCTCACCGCCGGCTTAGACAGTGGGCGCAAGAGATTACAGCGGCAGAGCCGTCGTTTGATGCCCAAAGGCCGCTGAAGTGGTCCAGCACACCTATCATTTTTGACACCGAGGATCACCCTGATCGCACTACTGCAGTCGGGTGCTTGCCATTGTTGGTCTCACCAACAATACGCAACCTCAAGGTGACAAAGATGCTAGTCGATGGCGGGGCCGGTCTGAACTTGACTCGCCTGCCGTGATCGAGAAACTGCAGATTCCCGATGGAGACCTCGAAGAGACGGGCATGTTTCAGGGGGTCAACCCGGGAAGAAGCCAACCCAAGGGAAAGGTCATGCTGCCCGTGACTTTTGGAAGCAACCTGAACTACAGGACGGAGAGGATCGTGTTTGATGTTGCCAAGATCCCCTTGCCCTACAACGGGATCCTTGGCCGCCCAGCGTTAGCCAAGTTTATGGCGGCGTCACACTACGCCTACAACACCCTGAAGATGCCAGGACCTGTGACGATCATCACCATCCCCTCCGATAAGAGAGATGCGCTGATTTGCGCTGACCAACTATACCAGCAAGCAGTTGCAGCAGCTGCCGCCACTAGGGCACTTGCTCCTGCCGCTGGGACCCCGGGAGGGAAGAAGAAGAAGAAGAAGACTGATGAGACCTCGGACACACACTCCGGCAAGCGCACCTCTCCGGAGTGTAGCGTTGCCGTCGAGGACGTGCCAGAGAGCTCCATCGGCGGAAACAAGAAGCCCAGGGCCATACCGCCGGGAACCAAGAAGGTTTCTGTCAATGATGATGGCAGGGGAGGAGCTTTCACCATAAGCTCCACCCTTGACGACAAATAGGAAGACGCGCTCGTCACCTTCCTGCGGGCGAATGTCGATGTGTTTGCATGACAAGCTTCCGACATCCCCGACGTTCCCAGGGAGGTGATTGAGCACCGCCTTGCTGTCTGTCCTCATGCGCGGCCCGTCAAGCAGAAGGTCAGAAAGCAAGCTTTGGAATGGCAAGAGTTCATCACAAAAGAGATCCGGAAATTGGAAGCAACGGGTTTTCCATCCAACGTGGTTGGCCAATCCGGTCGTAGTGCGCAAGGCAAATGGGAAGTGGAGGCTGTGTATTGATTACACAGATATCAATAAGGCTTGTCCTAAGGACCCCTTCCCGTTGCCGCGCATCGACCAGATTGTTGACTCCACAGCTGGGTGTGATCTGTTGTCATTCCTTGATGCCTACTCCGGCTACCACCAGATCTTCATGACAAGAGAAGACGAAGAGAAAACAGCATTCATCACCCCATGTGGTACGTATTGTTTCATGCGGATGCCTTTCGGGTTGAAGAGTGCTGGTTCGACATTTGCAAGGGCGGTCCATATTGGTTTTGAACCCCAGCTCCATAGAAATATGGAAGCTTATATGGGTGACATAGTGGTCAAAACCAAGGACAGGGCAACCCTCATACCAGATTTGCAAGAAACATTTGCAAACCTGCGCAAGATCAATCTCAAGTTGAACCCTGAGAAGTGCGTCTTTGACGTCCCGTTCGGCAAGCTTCTCGGGTTCTTTGTGTCACAGCGTGGGATAGAGGCCAATCCGGACAAGATCAAAGCTATAGAGCAGATTGAAGCACCCAAGCGAATCAAGGATGTGCGTCGGCTTGCTGGTTGCGTCGCCGCCATGGGCAGGTTCATTTCCTAGTCTGCCGAGCGCGCCCTTCCCTTTTTCAAGATCCTGAAAAAGGCGGGCCCGATGGAGTGGACGCCAGAAGCCGAAGCAGCATTGCAAGATTTGAAGAAGTACCTCTCCTCCACGCTAATACTAGTTGCGTCTAGGCCACAGGAGCCGTTGCTGCTATACCTGGCGGCAACGAACCAGGTGGTCAGCGCCGCACTAGTGGCGCAGAGAGAGGTTGAG
Organism: Aegilops umbellulata; assembly: GCA_032464435.1. Lineage (NCBI taxonomy): Eukaryota > Viridiplantae > Streptophyta > Magnoliopsida > Poales > Poaceae > Aegilops > Aegilops umbellulata. The sequence continues at coordinate 509,098,835 of CP136059.1, forward strand.
GACGAGGTAATGGCAGTGGCAGAGCCCGACACCACTAATGCAGAGACGACACAACCAGTTGAAGTGCCGCCGAAGAAGAAAATGATGTAGCACCCGGTCTACTTTGTTAGTTCCCTCCTGCAGGGGGCTAGATCAAGGTACTCCGGTGTGCAGAAACTGCTCTTCGGCCTTCTTATGGCCTCGAGGAAGCTGCGTCACTACTTCCAGGCACACGAGATCACTGTCGTCACTCGCCTCCCTCTGCAACGGATATTGCACAATCCAGATGCAACGGGAAGAATTGTGGAATGGGCACTGGAGCTGTCCAGCTTTGGCCTCAAGTTTGAAAGTACTTCGGCGATTCAGAGCCGAGTCCTGGCGGAGTTCATTGCAGAATGAACCGCAACACCTGACGAAGAAACCAAAGAGACTGCTCTCCCCAGCAAGGAGGCAAGTTGTGATTGGATCATGTACTTTGATGGAGCTTTCTCCTTACAAGGCGCTGGGACTGGCGTATTGCTTGTCGCGCCCACTGGAGAGCACCTCAAGTACGTGATCCAGATGCACTTCCCCAGGGAGGTGTCAACAAACAATACGGCAGAATACGAAGGGCTGCTTGCCGGTCTCAGGATCGCGGCGGACCTCGGAATCAAGAAACTCATCGTCAGGGGCGACTCGCTGCTTGTCGTCAAGCAAGTCAACAAGGATTACCAGAGCCCGTTGATGAAGCCCTACGTCGATGAAGTGAGAAAGCTGGAAGAGCGTTTCGACGATATACAGGCTGAATACGTTCCCCGAGCGGAGAACGATATCGCCGACTACCTGTCAAAACATGCTGCCCTCAAGCTACCTGTGGAACCAGGTACCTTTGTGCTTCAGCTAACTCAGCCATCCGTTGATCCATCAACAAAGCAGAACAAGAGGAGGAAATCAGGGCCCGGCAAGTACCTTCCCGCCGAGCTCCCTGGAGCCGCCGACAAGGATGTTGCCGGGGACACTGAGCTCGCCACGGGACGGCTAGCTCTGGCGGAGCGTCAATCTCTTGCCGTCGAGACAACCACTCCTATGGCGGAGGAAATGCCTTTAGTCCTCGCCGTCGAGCCCCAGGCTCCAGCATGGGCACAGCATACCGTCCGATTCCTCCAAACAGGGGAACTTCCTGAGGAGCAGGAAGAAGCGGAAAAAGTAGCCCGTCGCTCTACCATGTACCAGTTCGTCGATGACGTCCTGTACAGAAAGAGGCCGAACGGTGTGAAATTGAAGTGTATCCCTCGAGAGGAAGGACTGGACCTGTTGGCGGAGATACACGGAGGCATATGTGGATCCCACATCGGGTCAAGGGACCTTGCCGACAAGGCATTTCGGCAAGGCTTCTTCTGGCCCACCGCCCTCCAGGATGCGACGACACTAGTCACCAGGTGTGAAGCATGTCAGTTACATTCAAAGAAGCTTCGTCAGCCAGCTCAAGCCCTTCAAACCATTCCTCTCTCCTGGCCCTTCTCGGTCTGGGGGCTCGACATACTGGCCCCTTCCCCCCGCGCTGTCGGGGGCTTTGAGTACTTGTACGTTGCAATCGACAAGTTCACAAAGTGGCCGGAGGTGGAGGCAGTGAGGAAGGTCACAGCTCAGTCAGCCGTCAAGTTCTTCAAGGGACTAGTGTGCCGTTTTGGCGTACCCAACAGGGTTATCACCGACAAGGGCACACAGTTCACTAGCCGCACCTTCATGCAATATACCCAAGAACTCGGCAGCAAAGTCTGTTTCGCTTCCGTTGCTCACCCACGAAGCAATGGTCAAGATGAGAGGAAAAATGCTGAAGTACTGCGAGGCTTAAGGACCAAGACCTTTGACAGGCTGCACAAGAGTGGAAGGCGCTGGATTGATGAGTTGCCGAAGGTTCTTTGGTCGATCAGGACGACGCCAAATCGAGCCACCGGCCAGACATCCTTTGCCCTAGTATACGGGGCAGAAGCAGTTCTCCCCACTGAACTCATATACGGGTCACCTCGAGTGCTCGCTTATGATGAGCTTGAGCAAGAGAAACTGCAGCAAGATGACGCAATGCTCCTTGAGGAAGATCGTCTTCGGGCGGCTGTGAGAGCAGCACGCTACCAGCAAGCCTTGCGCCACTACCATAGCCGCAAGGTTCATGCCCGAAGCCTTGAGGAAGGCGACCTTGTCCTTCGGCGCGTTCAATCGGCTAAGAATTCCAACAAGTTGACGCCAAAGTGGGAAGGCCCTTATCGGGTAATACGAGTCACCAGGCCCGACGCAGTCCGCCTGGAGACCGAAGATGCCGTTCCGGTGAGTAACTCCTGGAACATTGAGCATCTTCGCAAGTTTTACCCGTGAGGCGCGGCTTGCTGGGCCCCCCGGCAAGCCACCTTTTGTATAAGCATTGCCGATGATGCATGTAACCCTTTGTACAAAGCCAGGCGCAGACCCTGAGCATAAATAAATGAAGCGTTGGCGCCCTAAGTTATAGCATGCATGCTATGTCGAGTCTCGTCCTTGGTTAGGGCTGATAGTGCTTAGCGGCGACTAACCCCTAGCTTAGAGGTCGAGTGTGCGTCTCTTTGCCGTTCTTTTGTCTTCTTTGGTTCGCAGGACTCACTGATATCCTTGCCGGATCACTTGAGGACGAAAAAGAGAAGAGGGACAGGCCAGCATCTAGACCCCGGCAAGCCAGTATTGCCGGGGGTTGCAAGTGGGAAGATTCACCCACGGCAAACCAGAGTTGCCGGGGACTACAGCTTCAGATAAGTTCTTCATCTCTTATCATGCATTCCCTTATGGACTGAGGTATGTGAAACCTCGTTCCTTCCTAAAGCTACCGTGCTCCCCTAAACTCTAGGCCCTAGGGCTCGTTCCTGGGGCCAGGTTTGGTCGTAGTCGCGGCAGCGAAAGGATGAAACAAGGAGCCTGAACCCACCTCATCCCTGCCTCCGCCAAAAGCGTGAGAAAGGTCGAGCGACGTGGGAAGACGACAAGGCCTACTGCCGGGCAAGGAAATGTTTATCTTAGAGATATCAAGGATTTACTCCTTGACGTGGGTTCTACCCGCAAACAAATGACCCGGCAAGCATCCCTTTTTCATTAAAAACATTCCACTCAGGTGCAGTCCAGAGGGAATGAAAAACATGAATGATGGGATTACAAGCTTTAAATTCAGCTAAGGCCCGAAGGCTTACAATCTAAAAAGAGATAAGGTGTCTGTAACCCCTTTCTTGTCCCTCTCCTCAGGAGGCAGGTCAAGGAGGCGTAAAGGACAAAAGGAGCACCTAGGCGAGGTACGAGCGGCAGAAGGCACCAGGAAAACATCCCAGCGGCCACCTCCACGGGAAGCTGGTGATGATGATGACGGTAGAAGAGCTGGAAGACAAGGCAGCAAGACCGGCAATACGCGACGAAGGCATCGATGCCCGCTTACTCCGAGCTGACGGCCCGCCATCCGCCTTCTTCGCCTTCCCGCACTTCCTACGCCAGCCACCCAAGGAGACGGCCACGAGGAGTTGGTGGGGGCTCGGTGCAGATGCTGCTGCTGCCAACATCGCCCCAGGACGATGGGACCGACGCCTAGTCAGACCCATCATCCTGCCGACTACCACCCTCGTCGCCGTTGTCGCTGTCCTCCTCGTCACTCTCGCCCGAGGAGGAATCTTCATCATCGGAGGAGCTCTCCACGCAGCACTTCAGGCGAGTCCCAAAATCGCCGAAGACCTTGACGGAGAGAAGGCCGCCCTCCATCAGCTTAAAATGGAGAGTGAACCCCTCCGCCAAGCGATGGATATGAGCAAATGTCTTCAATCCCCGACGAAGATACATCACGTGAGGGGCTGGGAAGTCGACGCGAACCCGCGTGCCGCTGATCCCACAGCCCCTCATGTGCAGCCGCAATGACTCCGGCGGATCCAGCTCCATCTCCCGCGCGAATGGAGTCGGGAGACGAAGGCGATGGCGAGGCGGAACAATCAGCAAAGTCGTGCACAAGAAGTGCGAGCTTGATGTCAGCTTGAAGGCCGTCACGGAACTTCTCCTGTCTGTGTGCATCAGTTGCAATGTCTTCTTCAGCATAGCGAGACAAGTCCAGAAACTCTCGCTGATAAGCTTCAACAGTTTTGTTGCCTTGGATGAGGCTGCGGAACTCACGCTTCTTTCGGTCCATGACTCCCTGAGGAATGAAGCGGGCACGGAAAGCAGCTTGGAAGTCTGGCCAGGTGATGATTGTTCCAGCTGACAGAGTACGCCTGTGGCTGTCCCACCATTGAGCTGCGGGTCCCTTCAGGAAGAAGGAAGCAAACGTGACATAGCTGGCAGGGGCTACATCAGCAGACTCCATCTCATAGGTGATGTCACGGAGCCAGTCATCAGCATCCAGAGGCTGAGTTGAGCTGCGGTACACAGTTGGGTTCAGGCGTATGAAATCTTGCAGAGTTACTGTGTTTGGCTGCTGGTTCATATTGGGGCGAGGAAACTGAGCCATCATGTTCTCCATGAACTGGCGATTCATCTCAAGCTGTTGGATCATACCAGCCATGTACTCAGGCGGTGGTGGGAAGTTGCCACCCCGACCACGACCACCTGGTCTAACCATCCTGCTAATATATAACAGGGGTAGTTCAGCATTTGAGAATATTTGCAAAGACAAGAATCATTCAAGACGAAACATGCATAATGAAAGCAGCACGATAGATACCACATAATAGACGACACGTCTTACAAAAGAGATCATGCAAAGTGTTCGGTACACAGAGTTCAGTACATAGACTAAGACATCATAGGCGGCACGTAGGTTCGCGGCGAATGCATCTAACATAAGCAAGCAAGTCTACATCAGTCCCACACAACACTGCGGAGGTAGGTGTAGCCTGAAAGCTGGTAGTGTGGCAACGGGTACACCACGTCGGCAACCTGGGGTCCGCGGGTGCTCTGGTGCTGAGCCCGACGTTCTGGTAGCAGAAGTGGACCAAGTGCGGGAGAGTAGCCTCCCACCTCTGGCCAACCGACACCCTGAGGCATCACGGTCCTGGCTGGGTAGATAGCAGAACGCGGCAGCTCCCCAGATCCAACAAAGGGGTGCAACATCGTCAAGGCACGGTAGAGGTGCTGGCGAGTGGTGTACAACTCGTGGCGAAGAGCTCGGTTAGCTCGATCCAGCCCATCAGCATGCAGAACAAAGTTCTGATGGTGGAAGGGCTCGCGGGTGACAGTGGAGTAGGCAGCAGTGTAGTAACCCTCCGCACCAATATCAGATGCGATAGCAATGTGCCTGAAGGGGGAGGTGTCCAACTCCCGGTACTCCCTACGAAGGCGTGTCACAGCAGCATAGGCAGCATCGTGAACTGCCATATCGATGGTCACTCCAACACCATAAGCGGTGTGCAGCACAGTAGTGGAGTCATACTCCCGAGAGTAGAGGTGGACGTTGGCACAGTACTGCTCCTGGTTAAAGTCCTGGTACTCGGTGACGGTGTACTCGGGGTGCCAGCGATAACCCAGATAGGTCATCATCTCAGCTAGCACGGCCGGTGATCCCGAGGCGCTAATGGCCGCCGTGTGGCGCACGACCCGCCTCGTGGGTTCCATCTAAAAACAAAGATGTTTCAAAGGAGTCAAGTGACAGTGTGGAAATAGTGCAAAACTCTATACCAAGGAATAACTATGGCTTTTATCCAACTTTGGGGTGAATGTCGTCACGGGGTCCTAGTGTCAGGGTTAGTAAATTCGTTTAACCCGAGTATAAGAGAGTTCAGAGTCCCAGAGTAAAGGTCGAGGAGTAAAAGATCCTAGTACCACCCGATGGCGACGTGAGCCCATAAGGCACACAGCCAAGTTAGTAAAAGTTTTTGTAATGTCTAGACTCGACTTCAGCCAAGGAGTGTGGAAGGGGGATTCCTATAGGCAGTCGGCTCTGATACCAACTTGTGACGCCCCCGTTTCAATCGTACACTAATCATGCACGCAAATGTGTACGATCAAGATCAGGGACTCACGGGAAGATATCACAACACAACTCTACAAATAAAATAAGTCATACAAGCATCATAATACAAGCCAGGGGCCTCGAGGGCTCGAATACAAGTGCTCGATCATAGACAAGTCAGCGGAAGCAACAATATCTGAGTACAGACATAAGTTAAACAAGTTTGCCTTAAGAAGGCTAGTACAAACTGGGATACAGATCGAACGAGGCGCAGGCCTCCTGCCTGGGATCCTCCTAACTACTCCTGGTCGTCGTCAGCGGGCTGCACGTAGTAGTAGGCACCTCCAGAGTAGCAGGAGTCGTCGTCGAAGGTGGCGTCTGGATCCTGGGCTCCAGCATCTGGTTGCGGCAACCGGGTAGAAGGGAAAAGGGGAAAAGGGGGAGAAAAGAAACCGTGAGTACTCATCCAAAGTACTCGCAAGCAAGGAGCTACACTACATATGCATGGATATATGTGTAAAGGGCCATATCAGTGGACTGAACTGCAGAATGCCAGAATAAGAGGGGGATAGCTAGTCTTATCGAAGACTACACTTCTGGTCGCCTCCGTCTTGCAGCATATAGAAGAGATAGACTAAAGTCCTCCAAGTAGTATCGTATAGCATAATCCTACCCGGCGATCCCCTCCTCGATGCCCTGTCAGAGAGCGATCACCGGGTTGTATCTGGCACTTGGAAGGGTGTGTTTTATTTAGTATCCGGTTCTAGTTGTCATAAGGTCAAGGTACAACTCCGGGTCGTCCTTTTACCGAGGGACACGGCTATTCGAATAGATAAACTTCCCTGCAGGGGTGCACCACATAGCCCAACCCGCTTGATCCCATTTGGCCGGACACACTTTCCTGGGTCATGCCCGGCCTCGGAAGATCAACACGTCGCAGCCCCACCTAGGCACAATAGAGCGGTCAGCATGCCGGTCTAAACCTAAGCGCGCAGGGGTCAGGGCCCATCGCCCTAAGCACACCTGCACGTTGCGTACGCGGCCGGAAGCAGATCTAGCCCCCTTAATACAAGTGTGAGCTTACGATCCAATGCGGTGCGCGCCACTCAGTCGCTGACGTCAAGAAGTGCTTCGGCTGATACCACGAAGCCGAGTGCCCATATCTTTCCCGCGTAGTTGGTTAGTGCGTATAGACCAAATGGCCAGACTCAGATCAAATACCTAGATCTCGTTAAGCGTGTTAAGTATCCGTGAACGCCAACAGGGCCAGGCTCACCTCTCACCCAGGTAGCCCCGAACTGCCCTGCCGCTCCGCCACAAAGATCCACACAGAGGGCCGTCGGGACAAAGGTCCTTTCAGCCCCCAATCCGTGAATCACTCGCGGGTACTCCTCGAGCCAACCCGACTTTGGTCACCACATGTATCATGTTTTAAAGTAGTATATATCCATGATCACCTCCCGAGGTGATCACAGCCCAGTAGTATAGCATGGCAGACAAACAAGAGTGTAGGGCCACTGATGGAACACTAGCATCCTATACTAAGCAAGTAGGATTGCAGGTAAAGGTATCAACAGCAGTATCAAAGACAGGCTATGCATCAGGATAGGAATAACGAAAGCAGTAACATGCTACACTACTCTAATGCAAGCAGTATAGAGGAGAGTAGGCGATATCTGGTGATCAAGGGGGGGGGGCTTGCCTGGTTGCTCTGGCAAGAGAGAGGGGTCGTCAACACCGTAGTCGATCGGGGCAGCAGCAGCGTCAGTCTCGGTGTCTATCGAGAGAAGAGGGGGGAGAAACAATAAATATTTAAGCAAGCAGATGCATAGTGATGCATGACATGACAAGTAACGGCGTTAGAGGTGCCCTAACGCGGTATGAGGTGATACCGGTGAAGGGGGGAAACATCCGGGAAAGTATCCCCGGCGTTTCGCGTTTTCGGGCAGAGGGGCTGGAGGGGGAAGTTGCGAGTTGGATAGGTTAGGAATGTGTGGCGGACGAACGGGCTGCGTATCCGGAATCGTCTCGTCGTTCTGAGCAACTTTCATGTTGAAAGTATTTTAATCCGAGTTATGGATTAAAACATATGATTTTCTAAAGATTTTATTAATTTCTGGAATTTAATTAATTATTTAAATCTAACATTATCCAAAACAGTGTTTGCTGACGTCATCATGACGTCAGCAGTCAACAGGAGCATTGACTGGTCAAACTGACGTGTGGGTCCAGTGGGACCCACCTGTCATTCTCTGATTAGGTTAATCAGGGTTAACTAACTAATTACTGTTTAATTAGACTAAATAGTTATTTAGGTTAACCTAATTATGATTAGTTAACTTAATTAATTCCTTAATTAATTAATTAATTAACTATTTATTTATTTATTTATTTATTTCCTCTTTTTTTTAAAATCGTTCTGGGGCGGGGCCCCCTAGTCAGTGGCCCATAGAGGCCACAACGGGCGACGGGTGCGGGCGCACGGGCGCGGGCGTGCGTGCCCGAGGCCACCCGGGGCGGGGAGCACACAGGCGCCCAGGAGGGCGGGCGCTGGCGGCCACGACGCGGCCGACCGGAGACGCGAGGGCTAGGGCGGCGACCACGAGGGGGCCGCGGGTACGGGGCGCCGAGTGCGGGCGCTTGGGCGCCAGCGCCGGGCAGTCGCCGGAGTGGGCGCGGGGCATGGCGGAGGACAGCGAGGGCAGGGGAACGCCGACGCGGCAGTGGGCAGGGGCGGTTGAGGCAGAGAGGCCTCGGCGGGGCGAGGCGCTTGGCGCAGCCAGCGCGCGCTACACACGGCCAGGGGCGGGACGGAGCGGGAGCAGATGGCGAGGCGCGCGGCCATGGGCGCGTCCAAGGGCGCCGGGGCGCGGCCGTCGACGTGGTGAGCGCGGGCCGCGGTGAGCGCGAGCGCATACACGCGGAGGAGGAGCGGGGAAGGCGCGGCGTCGAGCATGACGTGCGAGGGAGAGGGAGGAAGCTCACGGTGGGGGGGGGTAGGGACTAGGGAGCATGCTCGGGGGAGGTTGGGGTGGTCCGACGACGGAGGGGATGAGGAGGTCCGGCGAGGCGGTCCGGCGATGGTGCCGGCGAACGGCGAGGTGGCGGGGACGTGCCGGGGCGTCGGGGTCCGGGGAGGGGCGAGCGCCGGGGTTTGTTCCCCCGATCCGATCTGGATCGGGGAGGAAGGGGGAGAGCGAGTGGGGAGTGGGGGCGATTGGGTGGGGGTGAGCTAGGGTTTCCAGGGGGTGGGGGGATATGGGCGCGGGGGTGGGCCGGCCTGGCGGCCGGGTGGCCGTTGGCTGGGCCGGGTGGCCCAGCAGGGGGGTGGGGTGTTTCCCTTTCTTTCTTTTTTTAATGTTTGTTTTCCCCTTTTTTGTATTTTCTTTTCTGTTTAAATTGTTTAATCCATTTAGCCATTTTATAAAAATGTATTTATTTCACCACAATTACCTTTGTAATAATCGGCAACCACCGAACAATTTTGTTTTAATTTTTGAAAACTTTTATTGTTATCAGTAATTTGAATCTGAGTTTCGAACGGTTTCGGATTATTGCGAGGTTAGCAACAGTAACACAGATGACATGGCATCATCAGAAAAGTTTTACTGTAGCCAAATTATCCGGGCGTTACAAATCTCCTCCACTATAAGAAATCTCGTCCCGAGATTTTAGGAGGTAGAAGGAAACAGTGCGGGGTATTCTTCACGCAGGCGATCCTCGCGTTCCCAGGTGGCCTCGTCTTCAGAGTGATTCGACCACTGGACCTTGAGGAACTTGATCGCCTTCTGGCGTGTGCGGCGTTCAGCTTGGTCGAGAATGCGGACCGGATGCTCTTTATAGGAGAGGTCCTGTTGCAATTCGAGCACTTCATGGTCCACAGCTCGGATTGGGTCCTTGAAGCAGCGACGGAGTTGTGACACGTGGAACACATCGTGAACCTGAGAAAGGTTCGGCGGAAGCTCCAGTTGATAAGCCACTTTTCCACGCCTCTCGAGAATAGTGAAAGGACCAATATAGCGGGGAGCTAGCTTTCCTTTGATCCCGAAGCGGTGTGCACCCTTCATTGGTGTAACTCGAAGATAGGCCTTTTCGCCAGGTTGATAGACTATGTCTTTATGATGACGGTCATAGTTACTCTTTTGGCGTGACTGAGCAGTCTTGAGATTCTCGCGAATAATGCGGACTTGTTCTTCGGCATGTTGGATAATATCCGGACCAAAGAGTGGACGTTCCCCAGTTTCTGACCAGTTCAGAGGGGTTCGGCACTTTCGTCCATATAACACTTCGAAGGGGGCCATCTTCAGACTAGCTTGATAGCTATTATTATAAGAGAACTCAGCATACGGGAGAGATTCCTCCCATTTCTTGCCAAAGGAAGCTCGAAGCATGTCTTCGAGAACTAGGTTGAGACGTTCAACTTGCCCTTGAGACTGCGGATGAAAAGCAGTACTGAACGATAGATGAGTTCCCATAGCTTCTTGGAAACTTGCCTAGAATCTTGAAGTGAATAAGCTGCCACGGTCCGAACTGATAACCAGTGGAATACCGTGAAGTGAAACAATTCTGGACATGTAGAGAGTTGCAAGCTGGCTAGCAGTGATCGTTTCCTTGACCGCCAGAAAATGTGCAACTTTAGAAAGCCGGTCAATGACGACAAGAATAGCATCATTACCTTTCTGCGATTTGGGAAATCCAGTGACGAAGTCCATTTCAACATGGTCCCATTTCCATTCAGGAATAGAGATAGGTTGCAGAGTTCCAGCAGGCCTTTGATGTTCTGCTTTGATACGATGGCAAATGTCACACTCGGCAACATAGCGAGCAATGTCTTGCTTCATATTGGACCACCAGAATCTTTGACGAATGTCCTGGTACATCTTTGTACTACCAGGATGGATACATAGGGGTGTATCATGACCCTCTTTCATAACCTTCTGAGATAAATCCATGTTTTCCCTCTTACTCGGAACTACTAGGCGACCTTTGAAGAACAAGGTGCCAGCGTCATCAACGGTGAAGAATGAGGGCTTTCCTTGTGCGATATAACGTTTAATCCTCTCCACTTCATCGTCACATTTCTGTATCCATTTGATGGTTTCCACAAGATCGGGCCTAGCAACCAGTGTATTGAGAGAACCTTTGGGGACAACATGGAGGTTCATCTTGCGAAACTCCTTAGGAGGGGGAGCGAGTGCACCCGGAGGAACAATATGGAGGTTCATCTTTCTGAATTCTTCAACGAGCGAGGACTGAACTTTGTGAACCTAGAGATGGTTGCAGTAAGACTTGCGGCTCAAGGCGTCAGCCATTACATTAGCCTTGCCTGGTGTATAGGAAATACCCAAGTCAAAGTCTGCTACAGTCTCCATCCATCTCTGCTGACGGAGGTTCAGGTCTGGCTGAGTAAACAGATACTTCAGACTTTGATGGTCGGTGAAGATCTCGCAACGATTACCGAGAAGGTAATGTCGCCACTGCTTTAGTGCATGAATGACAGCAGCAAGCTCGAGGTCGTGAACTGGGTAGTTCTCTTCGTGAGGGTGCAATTGACGAGAGGCATAGGCAATCACTCTGCGCTCTTGCATTAGGACACAACCTAATCCTTGACGGGAAGCGTCGCAATAAATGACGAAGTCCTTCTTTGTATCAGGTGGAGCTAGCACTGGGGCGGAAGTCAACTTGCCTTTAAGTGCCTGGAAGCTTTCCTGACATTTGTCTGTCCATTGGAACTTGACGCCCTTATGCAACAGGTTAGTCAGAGGCCTGGCAATCTTGGAGAAGTTCTCGACGAATCGACGGCAATAGCTGGCGAGACCGAGAAAACTTCTGACTTGCTTGACATTCTACGGAGGAGTCCAATCAAGAATAGCCTGAACTCGTTCAGGGTTAACGGCAATACCATCCTTAGAGATGACATGTCCAAGATAGGTTACTTCAGGAAGCCAGAATTCACATTTAGAGAACTTGGCGTACAACTGATGCTCTCGTAGCTTTTTCAGCACAAGTCGAAGATGTTCAGCATGCTCTTCTTTGTTCTTGGAAAATACCAGGATATCATCCAGATAAACCACGACGAACTTGTCGAGGTAATCCATGAATATATAGTTCATCAGGCGAGAGAAGGTGGCTGGGGCATTGGTTAAGCCGAAGGACATGACAGTGTACTCGTATGAACCATAACGAGTCACAAAGGTGGTCTTTGGGATATCCTCTTCACGAACACGGATCTGGTGGTAACCCAACCTCAAGTCAAGTTTAGAGAACACGGATGATCCAGCCAGCTGATCATACAGATCATTGATCCGAGGAAGAGGATACTTGTTCTGAATGGTAGCTTGGTTAATAGGCCGGTAGTCTTGGACCAGTCGGTTTGTCCCATCCTTCTTCTTGACAAAGAGAGAAGGTGCTCCCCAAGGAGAGCAACTCGGGCGAATGAAACCATTTTGAAGAGATTTGTCGATTTCCTCCTTAAGCTCAAGGAGTTCATGTGGTGGCATCTTGTAGGGTCGCTTGGCAATAGGAGTGGTGCCTGGTTTCAAGTCGATGACGAATTCGACAGCTCTAGCAGGGGGAATCCCTGGAAGTTCTTCAGGAAAGACGTCGAGGAAGTCACGCACGACGGGGATGTTTTCAATGCCCTCGAGTGGTGCAGAGTTCAATGCATCCAAGGCATAAAGCCTAGCCTCGGCATTTTTCACCAGGCGAGCATGGTATGTAACTATTTCATCTGAAGGATGTAGCAGATGGACGGTCTTAGTGGCGCAAACTATGGAAGCAGTATGCGCTTTCAACCAATCCATCCCCAGAATGAGGTCGATGTTAGACGCCTTCAGGATAATGGGCGAGGCATAGAATTACAGCCCTTCGATTTCCACGGGGACGTCGACGCCAACCAGGGAGGTTAGACATTGTCCCACGGGGGTTTTTACCACTACCGAAGTGTTCATCTCCTCACACTTAATGTCATGCTTATATGCAAAATCTTCTGACATGAATGAATTCGATGCTCCTGAATCGAATAAAACAGATGCAGGTACTGAATTTACGAGGAGTGTACCCATCACAGTAGCAGGCTGGTCTTGAGCTTCGTTCAGATCAACGTGGTTGGCATGAACACGACCATAGGACTTGGCATTGTTGTTCCGGTTCTGGTTATTTCCACGACCAGTTGCTGGAAGGGCCAGTTGATTCTGATGGCAATCCCTAGCACGGTGACCTGGTTGACCACACTTGTAGCATAGGCCATTATTGGGAGTGGGAACAGGAGCTTGGGGTGGTGGAGCTGGAAGCCTTGGCTGCTTAGCAGGAGCAGTAGGCAGACGAGGTGCAACATAGGACTGCCTTGGGGCAGGTGCATTCGGCTGGTACATGCTGTTGGGAATCCATATCCTGCGCTTCTGCGAGGACGGGCCCGAAGATGAGCCAGTGTCACGGCTGCGCCTGTGAGAGCTCTGGTATTCCTGCAGTCCAGTTTCGACATTGATGGCCTTGTTCACCAAGGTGGCGAAATCAGCAAAGTCGTGCACTAGAAGTGCGAGCCTGATGTCAGCTTGAAGGCCGTCATGGAACTTCTCCTGTCTGTGTGCATCAGTTGCAATGTCTTCTTCAGCATAGCGAGACAAGTCCAGAAACTCTCGCTGATAAGCTTCAACAGTTTTGTTGCCTTGGATGAGGCTGCGCAACTCACGCTTCTTCCGGTCCATGACTCCCTGAGGAATGAAGCGGGCACGAAAAGCAGCTTGGAAGTCTGGCCAGGTGATGATTGTTCTAGCTGACAGAGTACGCCTATGGCTGTCCCACCATTGAGCTGCGGGTCCCTTCAGGAAGAAGGAAGCAAACGTGACATAGCTGGCAGGGGCTACATCAGCAGACTCCATCTCATAGGTGATATCACGGAGCCAGTCATCAGCATCCAGAGGCTGAGTTGAGCTGCGGTACACAGTTGGGTTCAGGCGTATGAAATCTTGCAGAGTTACTGTGTTTGGCTGCTGGTTCATATTGAGGCGAGGAAACTGAGCCATCATGTTCTCCATGAACTGGCGATTCATCTCAAGCTGTTGGATCATACCAGCCATGTACTCAGGCGGTGGTGGGAAGTTGCCACTCCGACCACGACCACCTGGTCTAACCATCCTGCTAATATATAACAGGGGTAGTTCAGCATTTGAGAATATTTGCAAAGACAAGAATCATTCAAGACGAAACATGCATAATGAAAGCAGCACGATAGATACCACATAATAGACGGCACGTCTTACAAAAGAGATCATGCAAAGTGTTCGGTGCACAGAGTTCAGTACACAGAGTTCAGTACATAGACTAAGACGTCATAGGCGGCACGCAGGTTCACGGCGAATGCATCTAACATAAGCAAGCAAGTCTACATCAGTCCCACACGACACTGCGGAGGTAGGTGTAGCCTGAAAGCTGGTAGTGTGGCAACGGGTACACCACGTCGGCAACCTGGGATCTGCGGGTGCTCTGGTGCTGAGCCCGACGTTTTGGTAGCAGAAGTGGACCAAGTGTGGGAGAGTAGCCTCCCACCTCTGGCCAACCGACACCCTGAGGCATCACGGTCCTGGCTGGGTAGATAGCAGAACGCGGCAGCTCCCCAGATCCAACAAAGGGGTGCAACATCGTCAAGGCACGGTAGAGGTGCTGGCGAGTGGTGTACAACTCGTGGCGAAGAGCTCGGTTAGCTCGATCCAGCCCATCAGCATGCAGAACAAAGTTCTGATGGTGGAAGGGCTCGCGGGTGACAGTGGAGTAGGCAGCAGTGTAGTAACCCTCCGCACCAATATCAGATGCGATAGCAATGTGCCTGAAGGGGGAGGTGTCCAACTCCCGGTACTCCCTACGAAGGCGTGTCAGAGCAGCATAGGCAGCATCGTGAACTGCCATATCGATGGTCACTCCAACACCATAAGCGGTGTGCAGCACAGTAGTGGAGTCATACTCCCGAGAGTAGAGGTGGACGTTGGCACAGTACTGCTCCTGGTTAAAGTCCTGGTACTCCTCGGTGACGGTGTACTCGGGGTGCCAGCGATAACCCAGATAGGTCATCATCTCAGCTAGCACGGCCGGTGATCCCGAGGCGCCAATGGCTGCCGTGTGGCGCACGACCCGCCTCGTGGGTTCCATCTGAAAACAAAGATGTTTCAAAGGAGTCAAGTGACAGTGTGGAAATTGTGCAAAACTCTATACCAAGGAATAACTATGGCTTTTATCCAACTTTGGGGTGAATGTCGTCACGGGGTCCTAGTGTCACGGTTAGTAAATTCGTTTAACCCGAGTATAAGAGAGTTCAGAGTCCCAGAGTAAAGGTCGAGGAGTAAAAGATCCTAGTACCACCCGATGGCGACGTGAGCCCATAAGGCACACAGCCAAGTTAGTAAAAGTTTTTGTAATGTCTAGACTCGACTTCGGCCAAGGAGTGTGGAAGGGGGATTCCTACAGGCAGTCGGCTCTGATACCAACTTGTGACGCCCCCGTTTCAATCGTACACTAATCATGCACGCAAATGTGTACGATCAAGATCAGGGACTCACGGGAAGATATCACAACACAACTCTACAAATAAAATAAGTCATACAAGCATCATAATACAAGCCAGGGGCCTCGAGGGCTCGAATACAAGTGCTCGATCATAGACAAGTCAGCGGAAGCAACAATATCTGAGTACAGACATAAGTTAAACAAGTTTGCCTTAAGAAGGCTAGTACAAACTGGGATACAGATCGAACGAGGCGCAGGCCTCTTGCCTGGGATCCTCCTAACTACTCCTGGTCGTCGTCAGCGGGCTGCACGTAGTAGTAGGCACCTACAGAGTAGCAGGAGTCATCGTCGAAGGTGGCGTCTAGATCCTAGGCTCCAGCATCTGGTTGCGGCAACCGGGTAGAAGGGAAAAGGGGAAAAGGGGGAGAAAAGCAACCGTGAGTACTCATCCAAAGTACTCGCAAGCAAGGAGCTACACTACATATGCATGGATATATGTGTAAAGGGCCATATCAGTGGACTGAACTGCAGAATGCCAGAATAAGAGGGGGATAGCTAGTCTTATCGAAGACTACGCTTCTGGTCGCCTCCGTCTTGCAGCATATAGAAGAGAGTAGACTGAAGTCCTCCAAGTAGCATCGTATAGCATAATCCTACCCGGCGATCCCCTCCTCGATGCCCTGTCAGAGAGCGATCACCGGGTTGTATCTGGCACTTGGAAGGGTGTGTTTTATTTAGTATCCGGTTCTAGTTGTCATAAGGTCAAGGTACAACTCCGGGTCATCCTTTTACCGAGGGACACGGCTCTTCGAATAGATAAGCTTCCCTGCAGGGGTGCACCACATAGCCCAACACGCTTGATCCCATTTGGCCGGACACATTTTCCTGGGTCATGCCCGGCCTCGGAAGATCAACACGTCGCAGCCCCACCTAGGCACAACAGAGCGGTCAGCACGCCTGTCTAAACCTAAGCACGCAGGGGTCTGGGCCCATCGCCCTGAGCACACCTGCACGTTGCGTACGCGGCCGGAAGCAGATCTAGCCCCCTTAATACAAGTGCGAGCTTACGATCCAACGCGGCGCGCGCCACTCAGTCGCTGATGTCAAGAAGTGCTTTGGCTGATACCACGACGCCGAGTGCCCATATCTTTGCCGCGTAGTTGGTTAGTGCGTATAGACCAAATGGCCAGACTCAGATCAAATACCCAGATCTTGTTAAGCGTGTTAAGTATCCGCGAACGCCAACAGGGCCAGGCTCACCTCTCACCCAGGTAGCCCCGAACTGCCCTGCCGCTCCGCCACAAAGATCCACATAGAGGGCCGTCGCGACAAAGGTCCTTTCAGCCCCCAATCCGTGAATCACTCGCGGGTACTCCTCGAGCCAACCCGACTTTGGTCACCACATGTATCATGTTTTAAAGTAGTATATATCCATGATCACCTCCCGAGGTGATCACAGCCCAGTAGTATAGCATGGCAGACAGACAAGAGTGTAGGGCCACTGATGGAACACTAGCATCCTATACTAAGCAAGTAGGATTGCAGGTAAAGGTATCAACAGCAGTATCAAAGACAGGCTATGCATCAGGATAGGAATAACGAAAGCAGTAACATGCTACACTACTCTAATGCAAGCAGTATAGAGGAGAGTAGGCGATATCTGGTGATCAAGGGGGGGGGGCTTGCCTGGTTGCTCTGGCAAGAGAGAGGGGTCGTCAACACCGTAGTCGATCGGGGCAGCAGCAGCGTCGGTCTCGGTGTCTATCGAGAGAAGAGGGGGGAGAAACAATAAATATTTAAGCAAGCAGATGCATAGTGATGCATGACATGACAAGTAACGGCATTAGAGGTGCCCTAACGCGGTATGAGGTGATACCGGTGAAGGGGGGAAACATCCGGGAAAGTATCCCCGGCGTTTCGCGTTTTCGGGCAGAGGGGCCGGAGGGGGAAAGTTGCGAGTTGGATAGGTTAGGAATGTGTGGCGGACGAACGGGCTGCTTATCCGGAATCGTCTCGTCGTTCTAAGCAACTTTCATGTTGAAAATATTTTAATCCGAGTCACGGATTAAAAGATATGATTTTCTAAAGATTTTATTAATTTCTGGAATTTAATTAATTATTTAAATCTAACATTATCCAAAACAGTGTTTGCTGACGTCATCATGACGTCAGCAGTCAACAGGGGCGTTGACTGGTCAAACTGACGTGTGGGTCCAGTGGGACCCACCTGTCATTCTCTGATTAGGTTAATCAGGGTTAACTAACTAATTACTATTTAATTAGACTAAATAGTTATTTAGGTTAACCTAATTATGATTAGTTAACTTAATTAATTCCTTAATTAATTAATTAATTAATTAATTAACTATTTATTTATTTATTTATTTATTTCCTCTTTTTTTAAAATCGTTCTGGGGCGGGGCCCCCTAGTCAGTGGCCCATAGAGGCCACAATGGGCGACGGGTGCGGGCGCACGGGCGCGGGCGTGCGTGCCCGAGGCCACCCGGGGCAGGGAGCACACAGGCGCCCAGGAGGGCGGGTGCCGGCGGCCACGGCGCGGCCGGCCGGAGCCGCGAGGGCTAGGGCGACGACCACGAGGGGGCCGCGGGTACGGGGCGCCGAGTGCGGGCGCTTGGGCGCCAGCGCCGGGCAGTCGCCGGAGTGGCCGCGGGGCATGGCGGAGGACAACGAGGGCGGGGGAACGCCGGCGCGGCAGTGGGCAGGGGCGGTTGAGGCAGAGAGGCCTCTGCGGAGCGAGGCGCTTGGCGCAGCCAGCTCGCGCGCTACACACGGCCAGGGGCGGGACGGAGCGGGAGCAGATGGCGAGGCGCGCGGCCATGGGCGCGTCCAGGGGCGCCGGGGCGCGGCCGTCGACGTGGTGAGCGCGGGCCGTGGTGAGCGCGAGCGCATACTCGCGGAGGAGGAGCGGGGAAGGCGCGACGTCGAGCATGACGTGCGAGGGAGAAGGAGGAAGCTCACGGTGGGGGGGTAGGGACTAGGGAGCGTGCTCGGGGGAGGTTGGGGTGGTCCGACTACGGAAGGGATGAGGAGGTCCGGCGAGGCGGTCCGGCGACGGTGCCGGCGAACGGCGAGGCGGCGGGGACGTCCCGGGGCGTTGGGGTCCGGGGAGGGGCGAGCGCCGGGGTTTGTTCCCCCGATCCGATCTGGATCGGGGAGGAAGGGGGGAGCGAGTGGGGAGTGGGGGCGATTGGGTGGGGGTGAGCTAGGGTTTCCAGGGGGTGGGGGGATATGGGCGCGGGGGTGGGCCGGCCTGGCGGCCCGGTGGCCGTTGGCTGGGCCGGGTGGCCCAGCGGGGGGGGGGGGGGGTGTTTCCCTTTCTTTCTTTTTTTTATGTTTGTTTTCCCCTTTTTTGTATTTTCTTTTCTGTTTAAATTGTTTAATCCATTTAGCCATTTTATAAAAATGTATTTACTTCACCACAATTACCTTTGTAATATTCGGCAACCACCGAACAATTTTTTTTAATTTTTGAAAACTTTTATTGTTAGCAGTAATTTGAATCTGAGTTTCGAACGGTTTCGGATTATTGCGAGGTTAGCAACAGTAACACGGATGACATGGCATCATCACAAAAGTTTTACTGTAGCCAAATTATCCGGGCGTTACAGCGTCGCCCCGTCCTCCTCTTCCCCGAGCGCCTCGGCCTCACCCACGGCCTCGCCCCCTCTCCCTTCCCCTTGCGGCTGGCTCTGCCACCGCAGGTGCAGGAGAAGGAGGGACATGCTGTCGAGCGGTGACCCTCGCCGCCCCCGATGAAGGACCAGGGTTCCCACTCTCCATGGCGGATGGAAGGGGGAGAGCAGAACCTGAAGGAAGGAGGAGATGAAAGAATGCGGGACGCCATTCCCCCTCCCGCTCTTTATAAAGGAATGGGGTGGGGGCTCGGCCGCCCCGCTCAGCCAATCAAGACGCAGAAGGCGCAGGGAACTGGGACCGACCCGCTGCCCCAGCCCACGGCGGCCCGGTTTCCCGCCTCCACCGTTCGCCATCCCAAGCGCATGAGAGCCACGTAGCAGGCGTGCAGGACCGAGGCGACGGGTGAGGCGACCTCTCCCCACCCCGTGGTCGTGGGGAGTGGATGCCTTGAAGACCACGCCTCGGCCCCGTTCAGTAAATGGGCCGCGCCTCCACGCCTCCCTCTGTTTATGGGGAAGGCGCGAACCGCCCCCTTTACTACGACGTGACGCATGCGTGCAGAGCTCAGCCACACGCATGCCGCCCACGTCACGCACGCCTCCCCACTCCGCGCCACGCGCGGGAAGTGTGGGAAGCACAGTGCGCGAAGGAACTTACCGCGGTAAAAACCGCCCCGCCTGCCCGCGCACCGTTTTTGGGCCTAGCCCAAAAACGCGTTGCGCTTATGTGTGGCCCAGGCCCGGGGGCTCCTGTCGGTGTACAAAAAGGGGGGTACACTTTTTGTACCCCTATAACTGTGCACGGGCAGTCTGAGCCACGGGCGCCGCCACACCGAGCACGACAAGGGAGGTGAGCCAAGGTAAGGCCGGAGCTCAAGAGAAGCAGAACGACGCCAAGACCAAGACCACAAAGAGCAAAGGGGACGAAGCGGACTCCCCCGGCAAGATCCTTGCCGGGGGGCAGTTCTAGCAAACCCGGCAAGACCCTTGCCATGGCAGCTCGCCCCACACCTACGGAGCGAGTCACCCTTGAGTCCACTGCCCCCATGGGGCAAGGATTCGGGAGACATCCCCGTGGTGGCATGCAGATCTTTGTGAAGACATTCAAGATCAGATACACACTTTAGAAGATGATGACCCTTGGCAGGATCCCAGCCAAGGAGGACCACAAGGCCCCCGGAAAGAGCCTTGCCGGGGATGACAGCAGGCGCCACGGCAAGACCCTTGCCGGCCGGGGGCCCGGCAAGGCCCTTGCCATGAACACCTGTAGGGCCACCATCAGGCCCACGCCAATCAGACCTCCACCGCCGTTCGCATGCAGCTGCCGACCCAACCAGCTGGCCAGGCACCTGTGTGGCGGCATGCATTTCTTCGTGGAGACCCACCACTGCGCCACCTCAGCTACCTGCCTGCCTACATGGCACCGCGGGCACCGCTAGCCAGGGCGCGTGTCGACGCAAGAGGGAGCGGCGACGGACGAGACAGGGCTCTCCCTCGTCCCCAATAAAGTAAGGACACTGTGACGCCTGGATAATTAAGCTACAGTGAGCCTCCGCTAATTATGCCACGTTACCTCAATTAATGTTGATGAACTCTCATTAGTTCAAAACCGAAACAAATTCAAAATTTAATTAAAGGCAAACATCAAAAGTTTTCAAACTTTAAAACTAAAATGATCGGGTTGTGCCAAATAATGCATAGGTAATTATGGTGGAGGAACCAAACTTTGATAAAATGTTTCGAGGTTCTAAGATAACTAAAACTGTAGTTAAAACAATTAAATAAATGCCTATTGGATTTTATAAAATATTAAACTATTATATTTTGGGATGAGAATTAATGTGGCAGTAGTATATTTATAAATACAAATTTAGGTGCTAGTGTTCATTTTTATAAAACTGAAATAAAAAAGGAACTTAAAATAAAAAAAGGAAAAGAAAAAGAAAATGGAATTGGAAAATGAAACAACCACACTGTGCGCTTCAGCCCGTTGGAGCAGTACAGGCCCAGACTAGGAGGTCACCCCCCTCCTCTGTTCACAGGGGGCTGGGTGGCCGCCGTGTGCCCGTCCACGTCGCGGATTGGCCACGTGCCGGCCATCCCGTGGACCCCCGGCGTCCTACAAGTCCTTCTCAACGCGGTTGACGAACCATAACCCTCTCATTTTTCCCCTCTCGCCCTCACTCATCGATTTCCTCATCGCCCGGGGGTGCAGCCGCCGCCGCCTCGCCATTACTGTGACCGTCGTCGACCGCGCGCACCGGAGCTTCCCCACGGCACCATAGGATGCAAAGAGCAGTGCCTTCGACCCCTACGTCGACTACGTCCGCAGATCGGACGGGATGTGGATGCTTCCTCGCCTTCGGCCTCCTCGTCAACCATGGCGGTCGTCGCCCTTGCCGGCGATTAGCCCCGCTCCGGTCCTCCCCGCGTCCACGAGAGCTCGCCGTCGTCTCCCTCTCTGTGAGCACCACTACAATTCCCCCTGTCATTAAGCTTGGTTTCGAGCTATAGCTAGGTAGAGCCGTAGTCCCGCCGTCCTCTTCGTCTTGCTCCGGTCGCGCCTGGGGCTGCTCCTCCCCTGCTCTTGCCTACTGCGCTGTTGCTGCTCCACAACGCGCGCTCACCCGCCCGAGTCCGTCGCTCCCCTCGCTCGCGAACATTCTCTGCCTCGCCCGCTCACCATGCTGCGGCGCCCTCCCGCTCAGTCCCGCCGCCGCTGCCTACCTGTCGCCAGCATACGCCCGCCGCTCCTCGCGCTCGTCAAGGCCGCCGCAGCCAACCGCGCCAGGTCGTGCCTGCTTCGGTCGGCCGCCCCCGCTCCTGACCGCTACTGCCGATTCCTCCTGCTGCAACCGCCGTGGCTGCCGGTACTCCCCACACGCCACCGCACACGACTCCCTCGGCGTCCGCCACTGCCGCGCCCAGCCGCCCGCTCGCGCCCCGCCTCCCACGGCGCCGCTGCTCCTCCCCGCGACCGCTCGTGCAAGCATGCCCCCTCCCTCGCGTGCTGTCGCCTCCTCTTTCTTCTGCTGCTCGGCAACCGCCGCCGTAGCTCGCGGCCTCGCACCGACAGCCGCCGGAGCCCCGTGCTGCTGGCCTCTGTTCGCCGGGCCGGCCGGGCTGCTGCATAATGGGAAAGGGGCTAATCCCCCTTTAATACCACCCCTCCTAATTAGTGTACGACACCTGGACCCCACCCTGTTAAATTAAACCTAGTTAAAGAAATTAAAATTAAAATAACACATGTGACACTGACATGCGGGTCCCACCCGCACTATTCACCCTGTTGACTAGTCTTAGTTGACTGGGTCAACTGGGCCATCTGACCCCACCTGTCAGCCTCGGTGGTCCATTGTGGGTGCACTGCACTGGGTGCACCTAGTGTTTGTGTTGTGATTTCGATTTAAAATTAAATCTAGAAATTCCAGAAAATTGATAAAACTTTGAAAATTAATATAAAATAATCCGTAGCTTGGATGAAAAAACGTTGTACATGAAAGTTGCTCAGAACGATGAGACGAATCCGGGTACGCCGCCCGTTCGTCCGCCACACCCCTAACATATCCAACACGCAACTTTCCCCCTCCGGTTCACCTGTCCGAAAACGCGAAACACCGGGGATAGATTCCCGGATGTTTTCCCCCTTCGCCGATAACACCTCTACTGCGTTAGGACACCTCTAGCACCGCGTATTGCCATGTTACGCTTTGTGATGCTTTGATTGCTCTATTATTTATTGTGTTCACCCTCCATTACTTCTTTCCGGTAGGCCCCGATGGCTGCCGGTGACCCCCAGTTCAACTACGGTGTTGACGACCCCTCTCTCTTGCCAGAGCAACCAGGCAAGCCCCCCCTTGATCACCAGATATCGCCTACTCTCTTCTATACTGCTTGCATTAGAGTAGTATAGCATGTTACTGCTTTCCGTTATCCTATCCTGATGCATAGCCTGTCCTTGTTACTACTGTTGTTACCTTTACCTGCTCTCCTACATGCTTAGTTTAGGATGCTAGTTTACCATCAGTGGCCCTACATTCTTGTCCGTCTGCTGTGCTATACTATCGGGCCGTGATCACTTGGGAGGTGATCACGGATATATACTATACCTTAAACATGATACATGTGGTGACCAAAGTCGGGTTGGCTCGTGGAGTACCCGCGAGTGATTCACGGATTGGGGGCTGAAAGGACCTTTGTCCCGACGGCCCTCTGTGTGGATCTTTGTGGCGGAGCGGCAGGGCAGGTTGAGGCTACCTGGGTGAGAGGTGAGCCTGGCCCTATCGGCGTTCGCGGATACTTAACATGCTTAACGAGATCTGGGTATTTGATCTGAGTCTGGTTATTGGCCTATACGCACTAACCAACTACGGGGGAAAGATATGGGCACTCGGCGTCGTGGTATCAGCCGAAGCCTTCGTGACGTCAGCGACTGAGCGGCGCGCGCCAGATTGGGCCGCGTAACGTGACTTCCATTGTATTGGAGGTTCCTAGGTCTGCTTCCGGCCACGTTCGCAACGTGCAGGTGCGCTCAGGGCGATGGGCCCAGACCCCTGCGCGCATAGGTTTAGACCGGCGTGCTGAACGCTCTGTTGTGCCTAGGTGGGGCTGCGACGTGTTGATCTTCCGAGGCCGGGCATGACCCAGGAAAGTGTGTCCGTCCAAATGGGATCAAGCATGTTGGGTTATGTGGTGCACCCCTACAGGGAAGTTAATCTATACGAATAGCCATATCCCTCGGTAAAAGGACGACCCGGAGTTGTACCTTGACCTTATGACAACTAGAACCGGATACTTAATAAAATACACCTTTTCAAGTGCCAGATACAACCCGGTGATCGCTCTCTAACAGGGCATCGAGGAGGGGATCGCCGGGTAGGATTATGCTATGCGATGCTACTTGGAGGACTTCAGTCTACTCTCTTCTACATGCTGCAAGACGGAGGCTGCCAGAAGCGTAGTCTTCGACAGGATTAGATATCCCCCTCTTATTCTGGCATTCTGCAGTTCAGTCCACTGATATGGCCCTTTACACATATATCCATGCATATGTAGTGTAGCTCCTTGCTTGCGAGTACTTTGGATGAGTACT
Organism: Aegilops umbellulata; assembly: GCA_032464435.1. Classification (NCBI taxonomy): domain Eukaryota; kingdom Viridiplantae; phylum Streptophyta; class Magnoliopsida; order Poales; family Poaceae; genus Aegilops; species Aegilops umbellulata. Next base: position 509,122,983 of record CP136059.1, read on the forward strand.
CACGGTTGCCTTGTTCCCCCCTTTTCCCATTTCTCTACCCGATTACTGCGACCAGACGATGGAGTCCAGGAGCCAGACGCCACCGTCGACGACGACTCCTACTACACTGGAGGTGCCTACTACTACGTGCAGGCCGCTGACGACGACCAGGAGTAGTTTAGAAGGATCCCAGGCAGGAGGCCTGCGCCTCTTTCGATCTGTATCCCAGTTTGTGCTAGCCATCTTATGGCAACTTGTTTAACTTATGTCTGTACTCAGATATTGTTGCTTCCGCTGACTCGTCTATGATCGAGCACTTGTATTCGAGCCCTCGAGGCCCCTGGCTTGTATTATGATGCTTGTATGACTTATTTATGTTTTAGAGTTGTGTTGTGATATCTTCCGGTGAGTCCCTGATCTTGATCGTACACGTTTGCGCGCATGATTAGTGTATGATTGAATCGGGGGCGCCGACTGCCTGTAGGAATCCCCCTTTCCAACTCCTTGGCCGAAGTCGAGTCTAGACATTGCAAAACTTTTACTAACATGGATGTGTGTCTTACGGGCACACGTCGCCATTGGGTGGTAGTAGGATCTTTTATTCCTCGACCTATACTCTGGGACTCTGATCTCTCTTCTGTTCGTGTTAAATGATTTTGCTAACTATAACTCTAGGTTCTCGTAACAACTTTCTCCCGGAGAGCCCCTCACTCCAGATGATTGCTTGGTGCACCGATGGATTCTGAAGATACCTTCTGATATTCTCTCGAGACCTTGTGCCCGTTGCTTTTGCAATTCCCTACCACTGAAATATCCCTATGGATAAATACTTACACCTGTCGTTCTTACTTTATACCCAGTCGATCTTGTTATTGCAAGATACCCCGAGAAAACTTTGCGGTTCTAAGTCGCCTAAATGCCCCTACGGATAAATTCTTGCACCTATCGAGTATCCGCTCATCCCAGTTGATTCATGTATTTCACCAAAGTCTTCGAAATACTATTTGATCTAGCGAAAATCCTCAACAGCCTATTGTTCTTGAAATTCTTACTTGCCTGCATTATGGTTAATTCCAAATGACTAGCAATATTCATGGATGTCCCTTGCCTTTATCATCTTGGGCCCCTCGATTCAATATGTTGCGAATGTTGCAATCCTTAATCAAATTCTAGAAGTCATCCTTTCGGCTCAGACGTCATTTTAAACATGGGCTGAATCTCGACCAATCAAATTGTTGTCGATTTTACCCCTAAGCTTACTCAACTTATCCATCCTTAATCAGAGCGTTTGCTTCTGATCCTTTGCTTTGGAAATCATAATTCCTTTACATGTGAGCTTTGAAATAGCCGGTTGCTTCAATAATCCAATGCCTTTGCATTGTTTTTTCCTCTGGTTGTGTGCCGATACTCACATCAGCTTCGCAATGGACCGTCCGATCCTTTGTTGAAATATCATCCGACAGTGTCCTTCGTATACAAAAAAAACCTCGAGAAGTTCCTTCCCTGATACATAATGCCTTCAGTAAATTGTATCCTCTCATTTTGTCACCCATGCTCTACTATCGAGATTGTGTCATTTACTACTGAAGCTTGTGGTATAAGTTCCCAAGATGCCCCTAAGGGTTGAACCTATGCCTTCCCAGATTCGGGTAAACCCGAGAACTATCACGAGTCATACTCTTCTGGTGTTTTGCTAGTTAAATTTTAAACCTTACAACTTCTTCGAAAAATGAGAAGTGAATGAAAGGTTATGCATTGGAGAAGTGGGAGTCGACCTTGAACCTTGTGTTCATGCCCATGGACGCGATGTAGATCCTATCATAGAAGTTTCTTGTAATAATAACTATTTCCTTGATATGAAATCATTTGGTATCTATGTATTGATCATTTGCAATCGTGGACCCGACCAAATTTTCTCCTTGATTCCATTTATCGGACAAGTTAAAGCACTTGTCTTTTGTTGATCGTTACATCTCCTCAACCTCTATTTTGATCTTCCTCGAGTATTAACCTCTAGTATCTCGAGGACTATGTTGCTTCCCACGAGTCTTCTTCTAGTATTGCTTCTCACCGATCTCGGATCCCCCCCAGGTTCTGAGTTATTAGCCCCTCGAGACCACCGATAAGTGAATCGATTCCGCACTCCGATTCAATAACTCTAGGTAATTCTTGTTGCTTACGAATTTAATAATCCTTCGAGTCATTCCTAGCCTTATCGACTATATCATTATCGTGCAAAATTCTAACTGTGCTACCTGGTCCTTCTTCTCAGAGCACAAATTTTCGACGATGAGCTAAGCTTACGTCGATCTTCCTCGACATATCAGTTCGCCTTGAACAACAAGCTTGATTTCAAGTTTGTGTCCTACCCATGGTTCCAATAACCTTCCGCTTCATCATTCCTTTGACTTGATGTCGTCGCTGATTGATTACATCTTCATGAAATCTCTCGACAAATGTGTCGTGATCATCATCAACCTTATGAGCTCTTCCAGGATAACAATTGAGTTCATGATGAGAAATACCATCCTTGCTCTTGATGACCTGTGTTATCATCCACCACTTTATTGCCTTCCCACCAACACAAGCTTGTTCATGTTTGGTGTTATACCTTGAGTTCCTTGCTATCCAGTAATTGTTCTTCTTTACCTTGGAACATATTTCCAAGACTTATAACAATGGTCTTTATGAGACCCGGTAAGGTGATGTCGTGCCTAGCACACCTGGTCGGAGGCCCTATTGTTATAGATTCCTTTTCAGCAAGGTTATCCATTCTTCCATGAGGAAACTATAAATTGTTACCGATGGATCCTTTGTATCCAAAGTGTGACCTTTGCATGAAGACCATGTCAATACTGTCTCGAAGTATGTCTGTGCTACTTCGACTTTCAACAAGAACATTTGAATCACAATGCCAAATGTTTCTTGCTCAATTATCCAAACACCGTTGTATGGATAATGTCATGAAATTTCTTCCCCCTTTCCTAAAAGGTTTTCTACATATATCCCATCGTGAATATCATGCTCTGTTTGTCCTTGGGAAGGATATACCCCTGAATAATGTGTTTAAACACATTTTCTTTTCCATTGTTCTATTTAATCTGATAATCATATTTTCCTTTCAATTATTTGGTTTAACCTTTCTGGTGATCATTATGGTCTAAGCAGTATTAATTCCCTGCTTATGTAAACCCCTCGTGTACAAGTATGTCAGTAAGACTCTGTTACTATTGTTGATGACATTCCAGCAACCACCGATGGACGAGAACTTTGCCTATTGATCCGCCTCGTTCAACGAGCAGGAAAATGATTCTCTTCATCCCTCGCCCTTGGCACCGATGTTGTTGCCGACATAACTGATATACTACCATCTGACATGTCTTGCTATCATGATCGTGCAAGGTGTCATCGCTCCTTCTACTTTAACCCACATGGTGGGCCCATAACCCACAGGTCCCAGGATCGAAACCAGACTCTCATGTACCACCCTGTTTCAAAGTTATCCCTTGCATTTGGTTTCGTATGTATTCATGAGCCACCTTCCTATTGATCTATTCTGGTATCAGCCGCAATACTTATTCCCATTGCTCTGAACCCCTTTCACCTTCTGATTAGGCATCGAACGATTGCCTACCCGCTTGAAACTTCTTATTGTACCTTCTACTCTGTTCTCGATATTTTCTTAAGTTTCAACTCGAGAGTTACTTTCTAAAACATTCCGTGAGTTATAAACCGGATAGCAACCTTGTAGAGTTCCGTTCTTCCGAAGCTACCCCTTATCCTTTTCGTAAGTACGATGGAGTTCGCGAAGAAAGGATGCTGACTTCATCATAATGACCTAAAGCAGAGAAATAAAGACATCAACGTAATTGATCGACCTCTTCGAGAAGAGCAACCAAGATCGAGAAGATTCGTTAGAATTTCGTAACAAGATCTTTCCCCATTACTCCACCTCTTAAATCTCGGGACGAGATTTCTTGTAGTGGAGGAGAATTGTGACGCCCGGATAATTAAGCTACAGTGAGCCTCCGCTAATGATGCCATGTTACCTCAATTAATGTTGATGAACTCTCGTTAGTTCAAAACCGAAACAAATTCAAAATTTAATTAAAGGCAAACATCAAAAGTTTTCAAACTTTAAAACTAAAATGATCGGGTTGTGCCAAATAATGCATAGGTAATTATGGTGGAGGAACCAAACTTTGATAAAATGTTTCGAGGTTCTAAGATAACTAAAACCGTAGTTAAAACAATTAAATAAATGCCTATTGGATTTTATAAAATATTAAACTATTATATGTTGGGATGAGAATTAATGTGGCAGTAGTATATTTATAAATACAAATTTAGGTGCTAGTGTTCATTTTTATAAAACTGAAATAAAAAAAGGAACTTAAAATAAAAAAAGGAAAAGAAAAAGAAAATGGAATTGGAAAATGAAACAACCACACTGTGCGCTTCAGCCCGTTGGAGCAGTACAGGCCCAGCCCACTAGGAGGTCATCCCCCTCCTCTGTTCACATGGGGCTGGGTGGCCGCCGTGTGCCCGTCCTCGTCGCGGATTGGCCATGTGCCGGCCATCCCGTGGACCCCCGGCGTCGTACAAGTTCTTCTCAACGCGGTTGATGAACCCTAGCTCTCTCATTTTTTCCCCTCTCGCCCTCACTCATCGATTTCTTCATCGCCCAGGGGTGCAGCCGCCGCCGCCTCGCCATTACTGCGACCGTCGTCGACCGCGCGCACCGGAGCTTCCCCACGGCACCATAGGATGCAAAGAGCAGTGCCTTCGTCCCCTACGTCGACTACGTCCGCAGATCGGACGGGATGTGGATGCTTCCTCGCCTTCGGCCTCCTCTTCAACCATGGCGGTGGTCGCCCTTGCCGGCGATTAGCCCTGCTCCGGTCCTCCCCGCGTCCACGAGAGCTCGCCGTCGTCTCCCTCTCTGTGAGCACGACTACAATTCCCCCTGTCATTAAGCTTGGTTTCGAGTTGTAGCTAGGTAGAGCCGTAGTCCCCCCGTCCTCTTCGTCTTGCTCCGGTCGTGCTTGGGGCTGCTCCTCCCATGCTCCTGCCTACTGCGCTGTTGCTGCTCCACAACGCGCGCTCACCCACCCGAGTCCGTCGCTTCCCTCACTCGCGGCCATGCTCTGCCTCGCCCGCTCACCATGCTGCGGCGCCCTCCCGCTCAGTCTCGCCGCCGCTGCCTGCCTGTCGCCGGCATACGCCCGCCGCTCCTCGCTCTCGTCAAGGCCGTCGCAGCCAACCGCGCCAGGCCGTGCCTGCTTCGGCCGGCCACCCCCGCTCCTGACCGCTACTTCCGATTCCTCCTGCTGCAACCGCCGCGGGCGCCGGTACTCCCCACACGCCACCGCACACGACTCCCTCGGCGTCCGCCACTGCCGCGCCCGGCCTCCCGCTCGCGCCCCGCCTCCCATGGCGCCGCTGCTCCTCCCCGCGACTGCTCGTGCCCGCACACCCCCTCCCTCGTGTGTTGTCGCCTCCTCTTTCTGCTGCTGCTCGGCAGCCGCCGCCGTAGCTCGCGGCCTCGCACCGACAGCCGCCGGAGCCCCGTGCTGCTGGCCTCAGTTCGCCAGGCCGGCCGGGCTGCTGCATAATGGGAAAGGGGCTAATCCCCCTTTAATACCACCCCTCCTAATTAGTGTACGACACCTGGACCCCACCCTGATAAATTAAACCTAGTTAAAGAAATTAGAATTAAAATAACACATGTGACACTGACATGCGGGTCCCGCCCGCACTATTCACCCTGTTGACCAGTCTTAGTTGAGTGGGTCAACTTGGCCATCTGACCCCACCTGTCAGCCTCGGTGGTCCATTGTGGGTGCACTGCACTGGGTGCACCTAGTGTTTGTATTGTGATTTCGATTTAAAATTAAATCTAGAAATTCCTGAAAATTGATAAAACTTTGAAAATTAATATAAAATAATCCGTAGCTCGGATGAAAAAACTTTGTACATGAAAGTTGCTCAGAACGACGAGACGAATCCGGATACGCCGCCCGTTCGTCCGCCACACATCCCTAACATATCCAACACGCAACTTTCCCCCTCCGGTTCACCTGTCCGAAAACGCGAAACACCGGGGATAGATTCCCGGATGTTTTCCCCCTTCGCCGATAACACCTCTACTGCGTTAGGACACCTCTAGCACCGCGTATTGCCATGTTACGCTTTGTGATGCTTTGATTGCTCTGTTATTTATTGTGTTCCCCCTCCGTTACTTCTTTCTGGTAGGCCCCGATGGCTTCCGGTGACCCCCATTTCGACTACGGTGTTGACGACCCCTCTCTCTTGCCAGAGCAACCAGGCAAGCCCCCCCCCTTGATCACCAGATACCTTCTACTCTCTTCTATACTGCCTGCATTAGAGTAGTATAGCATGTTACTGCTTTCCGTTATCCTATCCGGATGCATAGCCTGTCCTTGTTACTACTGTTGTTACCTTTACCTGCTCTCCTACATGCTTAGTTTAGGATGCTAGTTTACCATCAGTGGCCCTACATTCTTGTCCGTCTGCTGTGCTATACTATCGGGCCGTGATCACTTGGGAGGTGATCACGGATATATACTATACCTTAAACATGATACATGTGGTGACCAAAGTCGGGTTGGCTCGAGGAGTACCCGCGAGTGATTCACGGATTGGGGGCTGAAAGGACCTTTGTCCCTACGGCCCTCTGTGTGGATCTTTGTGGCGGAGCGGCAGGGCAGGTTGAGGCTACCTGGGTGAGAGGTGAGCCTGGCCCTGTCGGCGTTCGCGGATACTTAACACGCTTAACGAGATCTAGGTATTTGATCTGAGTCTGGCTACTGGCCTATACGCACTAACCAACTACGCGGGAAAGATATGGGCACTCGGCGTCGTGGTATCAGCCGAAGCCTTCGTGACATCAGCGACTGAGCGGCGCGCGCTAGATTGGGCCGCGTAACGTGACTTCCGTTGTACTGGAGGTTCCTAGGTCTGCTTCCGGCCGCGTTCGCAACGTGCAGGTGCGCTCAGGGCGATGGGCCCAGACCCCTGCGCGCATAGGTTTAGACCGGCGTGCTGACCGCTCTGTTGTGCCTAGGTGGGGCTGCGACGTGTTGATCTTCCGAGGCCGGGCATGACCCAGGAAAGAGTGTCCGGCCAAATGGGATCAAGCGTGTTGGGTTATGTGGTGCGCCCCTGCAGGGAAGTTAATCTATTCGAATAGCCGTGTCCCTCGGTAAAAGGACGACCCGGAGTTGTACCTTGACCTTATGACAACTAGAACTGGATACTTAATAAAATACACCTTTTCAAGTGCCAGATACAACCCGGTGATCGCTCTCTAACAGGGCATCGAGGAGGGGATCGCCGGGTAGGATTATGCTATGCGATGCTACTTGGAGGACTTCAGTCTACTCTCTTCTACATGCTGCAAGACAAAGGCTGCCAGAAGCGTAGTCTTCGACAGGATTAGATATCCCCCTCTTATTCTGGCATTCTGCAGTTCAGTCCACTGATATGGCCCTTTACACATATATCCATGCATATGTAGTGTAGCTCCTTGCTTGCGAGTACTTTGGATGAGTACTCACGGTTGCCTTGTTCCCCCCTTTTCCCATTTCTCTACCCGATTACTGCGACCAGACGACGGAGTCCAGGAGCCAGACGCCACCGTCGACGACGACTACTACTACACTGGAGGTGCCTACTACTACGTGCAGGCCGCTGACGACGACCATGAGTAGTTTAGGAGGATCCCAGGCAGGAGGCCTGCGGCTCTTTCGATCTGTATCCCAGTTTGTGCTAGCCATCTTATGGCAACTTGTTTAACTTATGTCTGTACTCAGATATTGTTGCTTCCGCTGACTCGTCTATGATCGAGCACTTGTATTCGAGCCCTCGAGGCCCCTGGCTTGTATTATGATGCTTGTATGACTTATTTATGTTTTAGAGTTGTGTTGTGATATCTTCCGGTGAGTCCCTGATCTTGATCGTACACGTTTGCGTGCATGATTAGTGTACGATTGAATCGGGAGCGTCACAGACACCTAAGCAAGACGCATTAAATGCGCCTTGTCATGTAATGCGAGGGATAACTCGCATCACTGTACCCTTTCCACCTCCTGTGTGCCACTGTGGCAACCCCTTTCCCTATAAAAGGAGGCCCAAGGCGACCAGGAAGAGGATTCGCCTTTTTGGAGCTCCTCACGCCCCATTGCTAGTTCAAGAACACAGATAAACAATCCACCAAAGCAGGAGTAGGGTTTTACGCATCCTCGCGGCCCGAACCTGGATAAAGAAACCGTGTGCTATCTTTTTGATCCGCTCTTCTCACAACCCCGCGCCCCGCAACCGTAGTAGGGATTCTTGTGATCCCATAGGTGTCGTTCCCACCGACACTATGCTCCTGTCTCAATCAGGTACCTCCGTGTGACTCCGATGTGGGGCACACATCGCTTTGGTATCAAGGACAAGTTGTCTCCGCGATACATTGGCCTGTCAAGGTGCTTGGACCACATGGAGAGGTTGCCTATCAATTGGAGATTCCTCTCTACTGTAAATATGCCCTAGAGGCAATAATATTGTATTATTTCCATGTTTATAATTAAGAGTTTATATTCTATGGTATAACTGCTATGATTCTGAAATATGTGATTCAGTGGAAAATTCATAAGCACGTGCGGAATGATAAACGGTAAAACCTGATTCTTAGTCTTGCCTCTAGGACTAGCAAGTGTTGTTTGGAATCATGTTTTCGGATCTTGGGATATCATTAAGTTTAATGATAGTCCCAAAACAACTTTGAGACTATGATGTTGGGAGAACGATCATATTGAATTGACCAAACTTGTTTGTTATACTTTGAGATACTATCGGCACAAATCAATTGTTATAACAAGAGAGTTAACATATGCTTTACAGCCTTATATCATGAGAGTATCGCGGTCACTTCTTACCTTACGATGGACTTTGGGGTTGCTCTAATGTCATCTTTAACATGGTGTTCATAACGACAACTTACTGGTACATCAGAAAGTTCGACAAGGGGCTAGATAGCTCAAGAGTGAGATTTGCTCCTCCGACGACAGAGATACATTCTCAGGGCCCTCTTTGTGTGACAGCATCCATCATCGTCTGGCCAAACACAGGTGACTAGGTCACAGAGATGCCATAATATGTCAGCGAGAAAGAAGAACAAAACTGGTAACAAGGAGACCCGTATAGTGAGCATGAGAATGGCTCAAGAAGATAGCGATATACCTCACCTTGGTTTTTCAGAGTATTGCGAAGCAAAGGGAATAACACATGATAACCAAAGGTTCACTCAAATATCATTCATGTATTCATAGGGATCAATATGGATGTCCATGGTTCTGTTATTGGCCATTAAATGGAAAGGGTTTTGTTCATGTCTATATTTACCAAACCTACAGGGTCACAAGCTTAAGGGAATCACAATATGTTCATTGTTAGTGGTCTAAGAGTTATGAGAAAATATTTATGAAATGTTTTCATTAATATTAGAAATAGTTTCGAGTGAAACTGGAAGTGTTTCGGAGTTTTTCGGGTAATACTGGAAATTAATGTATGGGTGAAAAATATTTCCGGAGATGTTAAATTAATAATAAAAGGTTATAGTATTGATTAAGAGGCTTTTATAATTAATTAACTATCAACAAGCCAAAGAAATAATAAAAAGGCCAAGTGGTGGGAGGCCCAATTAGAGTGGGGGAGGATTCCTCCTCCCCCTAGGGTCAGCGCAAGAGGAGGGGTCCTCTCCCCCCTTGTGGCGCCCTCTCACCTCCCTCCAATCTATATATACTAGAGGTTTTGGCCCTTGGGAGACCAAGTTTTGGAGCCTCCTCTAGTTCTCTAGTTCTAGCTCTAAGTTAGAGTTGATCTAATTGGATCTAGACCTAGATCTCTCTAATCCTCATAATAGAGAAGCCCTGTGCGGTTCTCTTCTTCTCTCTCTAATTCTGTGGCGACGATGAGCTCTGGATGGCGAAGCGCTGCCGTGTCCTGAAGCTTGTTGAGGGAGTCCTGGATTATGGGGTCCTCGGATGTCCGGGCTATGCGATACGGGCCGGGATGATGGGCCGCGAAGATACAAGATAGAAGGCCTTCCCCCGTGTCCGGATGGGACTCTCCTTTGCATGGATGGCAATCTTGGCGTCCGGATGTGTAGTTTCCTTTCTCTGTAAACCGACTCTGTACAAGCCTAGGTCCCTCCGGTGTCTATATAAACCGGAGGGTTCAGTCCATAGAGGCTATCACAAAATCATACAGGCTAGACATCTAGGGTTTAGCCATTATGATCTCGAGGTAGATCAACTCTTGTAACCCCTATACTCATCAAAGTCAATCAAGCAGGAAGTAGGATATTACCTCCATTAAGAGGGCCCGAACCTGGGTAACATCGTGTCCCCCATCTCCTATTACCTTTGATCCTCAAACGCACAGTTCGGGACCCCCTACCCGAGATCGGCCGGTTTTGACACCGACATTGGCGCTTTCATTGAGAGTTCCTTTGTGTCGTCGTTGGAAGGATCGATGGCTCGCCTCGTCATCAATGACAACATCACCTCTGGAGGAACCCTGGTCCGGGACAGATCCTCCAACTCGGCGGTTTTACCATGGGCGCCCGGCCGACCCTTAAGCCAGAGGCGACCCCTCAAATCACCAAACATCATCTGTGCATCGGCCTTGAACACTCCGAAAAGATGTATCCGGTAGATGTTTCGTCCTTGAACGAACTGCAAGATCGCATCGCCGCCCTGAGAGTCGCCATGGACTATGATCGGATTGGGCTTAAATCCGATCAGAGGGAAATCAAGTCCCCGCTGATCACCCATCTGGTGGCGGTCGTGGAGGAACAAGCCGATAATACTTCTCCCCCTAAGCTGATAACAAAATATGTTCAGGTTTTCGAGCCCTGCGAGCCGGATGCCCATCTTCGGGAAGAGACCTCAGGTCCTCCGAACACAGAATTAGGCCTTGAGCCTGAAAGTCACCAGGAACCTCCTGTCCTGGCCTAGTGACCTCGGAGATACTTCAAACTCTGGATCCAATAGTGCGCCAGAGTTCGGATTTTAGCCCGCCCACCCACCACATGCAATATTCTCCAAGCAATTCAGGTCCTCCAGACATATGTGACCTAATGTACGTACGACGGCAACCTCAGGAAACGGTCCATCACTTCTGGGCCAGATTCCTCCTGGTTAAAAACAAGATTAAAGATTGCTGCGATGAGGACGTGGTTTCAGTTTTTTGCCCCAACTGTATGGACGGGGGAATTCTCAATGCCCTCAGCCGTCGCCGCATATTGCACTTCGCAGATCTGGAATATATAGTACTTTAGTGCTGCGCAATGGAAAGCGCCTGGAAAGTACAGATAGCCCAGTGGGAACCTTCTGCCTTTAAGCAGCCCACCGGACGGACAAAAAGGATGCACCCTTACGGGGTATCTGATCATCATCTCATTGACAAGAAAATCAAACCCTTCACGGGACATAGGACTGTCCTTGATGAACTGCTCGATAAGCCCTATCAGATACACACGACACCGAATACCGAGCCAACACACAGCCTTCGGGCATGTTGGGTACTCCAGAAGGTGGCTAAGCGCGGTGAGGCTATCCTCACCAACACTACCCCGGAGAAACACTCTTCAGAGGATAACGACCTCATTGTCTTTACGGTCTTCGATACCTTTTCTTCAAATAATCGGCGCAAAAGGGCATTACGCGACCTTGCCGAAGTCAACTAGGTAGCCACAATAAACCCTTGGAACGACATGGCGATAACTTTCAACACCGACAATGAGCCAAGGGCCAAGTCATTCCGAGCACCAGCCGCTTTGGTCCTAAACCCAATAGTGGATAGCTTTCGGCTCACCAAAGTGCTCATGGACGGCGGCAGCGGACTGAACCTCATCTATGAAGATACTCTCCATAAAATGCAGATGGACAAAAGCCGCATTGAGCAAGGAGGCACCACTTTCCGAGGCATCATTCCTAGTTGAGAAGTCTGAAGCTCGGGAAAAATCAAACTCGATGTCGTATTCGGCACGCCAGAGAACTACAGGTCCGAAGAGTTGCTCTTACACATGGCACCCTTCAAGAGCGAATATCATGCCCTGTTAGGGCGAGATGCATTCTCACGCTTTCAAGCCATACCCCATTACGGGTACATGAAGCTCAAAATGTCGGGGCCTAACGGAGTTATCACTCTCATCGGTGATCCGGATATAGCACTCCACGCCGAAAACAAAACTGCATCACTGGCCCTCGAGGCGCTATCCGAGGCCCTCGCGACCGAGGAACTAACCAATTTGCGCTCTATAGTGGATAGGGATGATGTAATCCTCGATAAGAGGCCCAAATCCACTTCCTTCAAACCAGCAGACGAAATAGTCAGGTTTCAAGTACACCCAATGGATCCCAACAAGACAGCCTCCATTGGAGCACAGCTGGATCCAACGATCGATGCCACACTAAAAGCTCTCCTGCGCGAAAATTGGGATATCTTGGCCTAGCACCCTTCAGATATGCCCGGGATCCCATGCAGACTGGCCGAACATATGTAGCCTCAATATTATAAAGGGGTTCAAACCAGTCAAGCAAACACTGCGCCGATTTTCCGAACCCAAACGACAAGCTATGGGGGAGGAGCTAGCTAAACTTCTTGAAGCAGGGTTCATTAGGGAGATCAAACACCCGAACTGGCTAGCAAACCTGGTCATGGTGCCGAAGAAGGATAAATCTTGGCGCCTTTGTGTTGATTTCAAAGACCTCAATAAAGCCTGCCCTAAGGAGCCCTTCCCGTTGCCCCGCATTGACCAAATCATTGACACGACTGCAGGACACGATTCACTTTGTTTCCTCGATGCGTACTCCGGATACCATCAAATTAAGATGAAGGAGCCCGACCAGCCCGCAACAGCGTTCATTACCCCGTGTGGGCCCTTCTGCTTCAACACCATGCCATTCGGACTCCAAAATGCCTTCGCCACTTACCAACGCATGATTCAAACATGTCTGAAAAAACAAATTGGCAAGACAGTGTAGGCATACGTATGATGTGGTCATCAAGACTAAACATGTTGAATCATTGGTGGACGATCTACGCCTCACATTCGACAACCTCCGAACATATGACATACGGCTCAATCCGAAAAAATGTGTCTTCGACGTTCCAACCGGGAAGCTACTCGGGTTCATTGTTTCCAATAGAGGAATCGAAGCAAACCCAGCCAAAATTCGAGCCCTGTCACAATTGGCAACTCCAACAAACCTAAAACAGGTCCAAAAACTAGCTGGATGTGTGGCAGCTTTGAGCCGCTTTATTTCCAGATTGGGAGAAAAGGCATCGCCACTCTATCGCTTACTCCAACGAACCGACCAATTCGAGTGGGCGGATGCGGCAACAATCGAACTGGAAGAAATAAAAACCTTGTTAGCAAGCAACCTAACCCTGGCCGCACCGAGCGTCAGCGAACCCATGTTACTCTACATATCTACAACTCACCAGGTGGTGAGCGTAGTACTCGTCGTCGAACGAGAGGAAGAGGGACATAAATTCCAACTCCAAAAACCGGTATACTATGTATCGGAGGTCCTTACACCATGCAAATCCCGATACCCGCACAATCAAAAGGTAGCATGTGCGGTGTTCAGGGCATCTCGCAAGCTGCGGCACTACTTTCAAGAGTGCTCAATCACGGTGGCTTTCGAAGTACCACTCAACGACATCATAAACAATCGAGATGCCACCAGCCGCATTGCCAAATGGGCCATCGAGCTCTTGCCATTTGAAATAACATACAATCCACGCCGAGCTATTAAATCTCAGGTGTTGGCCGACTTCGTCGCCGAATCCCTAAAGAGTACAACACATACTCCAACTGGGTGATGTACTTCGACGGCTCCAAAATGTTGGCCGGATTGGGGGCTGGTGTCATCCTAACATCCCCTTGATGACCCACAAGTATAGGGGATCTATTGTAGTCCTTTCGATAAGTAAGAGTGTCGAACACAACGAGGAGCAGAAGGAAATGATAAGTGGTTTAGGGCGTGGTGTTTAGGGCGTGGTGTCCAGCTTCTAGCTCGGACGTCCTTTGGAAGATCCAACCGTTGATCGGCTGCGGAATTCCTGTATCTACCACCTCTCAAAATTTCAGCTCGATCCGACCATCCAAACTCCGGAAACCTTCCGATTAGTGCATCACTTTTCGGATCTGTTTTCTGCGCGAAAACGAATCCGACCCGAGTTCAGCTTTTCTATGAACGGGATTTCGGACTTCCCTTTTGAAGGAAGTCTTGTATGCGGTATTGTGTTTTCTTCGCGAACACATCCCACTAACTTTAAAATCTTTTGAACATGATCTTCGACATCATGCTGGTGTCAAACCAGTCCGGCAATATTACTCCACGGCTGCCAACCTGCGCTAAGACACGGCGTCACTTTGTTGAGCCGAGCTCAACTTCGTCGGATCGTCATCTCGGCAAGCCGAACAAGAGTCCGGCATCGCGAAGGATAAATCATCACCAACATCGCCGCCCCAGGATTACATGGAGGGGCCATACCGGCATCGCCGCACGGTTGCTTCATCAAGCCGGCATCGACCACGTCACGACCTGCATCAAGAGGGCCGCACTATCGCTTCTTCAAGATGGTGTCCATCACGTCGACCTACTTCGACTCATCAGCTGACATCGGCGCTTCGACATCTCGGCTGGACGGGGGGCTTCGCCATCTCTTCATCAACCTACTCCGGACACTTCGGCGTCACTAGCCGACCAGCTCCGTCACGTTAGCTGGGCCGAGGGCTTTGCCTCGGCGAGCCAACCTTTACCAGCATTGCCATGCCGTCATTTTATCGCCCATCAGGCAATGAGTGTGTGGAGCGAGTCCCAATTTTGGGAATCACATTCCTTCGGATTGCTACAACAAATAAACCAGGTGCTATTAATCCTAGTATTTTTTTTGCTTGTTTGGGTTCAATTTTTCCCAAGGAATTATTACTCTGGTTTGTCCCTCATATGTAAACAGGTCTATCAAATGGTGGCTGCATTAACGACGGTCGCATGGTGGTTCGGTCAGTCCCCGTACATAGTCTGGCGAATGCCGCATCCGGAACTCGGACCGACCTGTGAATTCAGGCTTTGCCACGCCCTTACCGCATCACGCCGACGCCCTGCATCGACATTGACTTCGGCGCCAGGCCATATTTCTTTTCTTACTCACTTTGCATAAATTATTGATTATGCAACGATTTTTTTATTATTACTATTATCTCCGGTTTGCACTATTTTTTGTGCACAGGAAAATGATCCAGCCGGACTATATCATTTGGCGTCACCTCGGCTAGACGGGGGGCTTCGTCAACACTTCCTTACCCCATGCAGGGGACTTCGGCATCACTCTGCCGGCCTGCATGACCGTGCTATCACTACTAGAAAAAGGCCTATAGGTGGGATTGACACTAATGGCGCACCAGATAGGCGGTGCGCCATTAGTATATACTAATGGCGCACCACTGTCTGGTATGCCATTAGTGTTGAAAGTACTAATGGCGCACCTTGCCTAGGGTGCGCCATTAGTATCCTAACTTTTTTTTTGAACTAGCGCGTCTGTCCAAACACACTAATGGCGCATCCTGGCCAGGTGCGCCATTACTAGTTGTAACTAGTAATGGCGCACTAGTACCAGAGTGCGCCACTAATGCTGTTTTTTAATTAAATTTTTTATTCCTTTTGTTGGAAAACTACTAATGGCGCACTGTCCAACCGTGCGCCATTACTAGTTCAAACTACTAATGGCGCACCGCTTAATAGTGCGCCATTAGTATGATTTTTTTTCTTTTTTTTCGCAAAACTACTAATGGCGCATCAGTTAGAGGTGCGCCATTAGTAACCTGGATTACTAATGGCGCATTTACTACTGGTGCGCCATTAGTAAGTGGTCAGCAACAAGATATTTTGGGCAGCCTCTCCTACCCACACTCACTTTCTCCCCACTCCATTCTCTCCACCTTCTCCTTGTCTCGGGTGCCTCCTCTTTTTCACCTCATTTCCACCATAGATTCATTGAAATTAAGTGGTTAAATTACCTTGTTTTGATAGGTAAGTAAGGGGGGAAGCTATATTTATGTTGTTCTCCCTACAACAATTTGCACATGCACTTTTTATGGCCTAGCTAGATCTATGTATGTTCGTGGTGTTGCATATGTTTGTGGTGTTGCATATGTGTTTGTGTTTGGAGGTGTACCGGTATTTGAAATGCGATAGTTGCCAATATTTTGCCGGAATGTTGATTCATTTTCGTTTCGGCGATAATTTTGGCATTAAGCATTCTTTTTGGTCCTATTTTTAGGGAAGGTCATGCCAAATTTTTTCTTGGTTCTAAAATATCGTTTTGCTCTACCCCGCAGGCAACCATGGTCCGCACGATGACCGAAGGCATCGTGAATAGGTTTTTGAGGTCCGTGAAGGCTGAGATGCTTCAAAAGAATGAGACGGAGATAAGATGTCCGTGTCGAAGATGCAAGCTGGAGAGCCTTATTGCAGACCCGGATTCCGGGCAGGTGCGGGACCATCTGCTTTTGCGTGGTTTCATGGATGGCTATCGGTGGCAAGGTGATGAAGATGACTACGAAGTCGTCCATGGGGGCCGGGCAAGAAATGAGAAAGGGCAGCAAGGCAACCACCGCGGCTCGGGCGGGCGAGAAGGCGAAGAATCCCCAGGAGATGATCACGACGGTGATGCTGTACACAGTCATCATGTAGAAGATGCAGGACATGATGATGAGGAAGATGGCGCCGGAGCAGACGACGGGCATGATCATGAAGATGATGATGCCGGCGGAGCATACGACGGTGGACCATCGATGGGCTGGGTGCAGGACCCTTATATTCAAGAGCTGCTTCTCAAGCAGACGGATAACGCAAGAGCCGCCGCCCGAGAGAAAGCCAAGGTGGATCAACTTGAGTTAGACGCGGTTACTCCATTGTATGAAGGATGCAGGCCCGAGGATACCCGCCTGAAAGTAACGCTCATGGCTCTGGAGATGAAGGTAAAACACAAAATGACCGACGCATGCTTCGACGAGAACATGTCATTCTAGCACGAACGTCTTCCAAAGGGGAACAAGTGCCCGACCAGTTTGGAGGAGGCGAAGAAAATCGTGTGTCCTCTGGATTTACCGCACGTGAAATACCATGTCTGCATGAACAATTGCATCATTTATCGGGACGAGCACGCGGAGTCTACCATATGTCCGGTGTGCGGCGTCACTCGATACAAGAAGAGGAAGAAAGCTCCTCGAAAAGTGGTGTGGTACTTTCCGATCACTCCTCGTCTGCAGCGGTATTTCGCGGATCCTAAGGTAGCAAAGCTCCTGCGTTGGCACGCGGATAGGGAGGAGAAGAAGCGAGAAGATGACGCAAATGATCCGGAGATAGATAAAAAAGACAAGATGCTGAGTCACCCTAAGGATGCGAGCCAGTGGCAAGCGTTGAATTTTGAATATCCAGAATTTGGGAAGGATCAAGGAACATCGTGCTGGGCGCGAGCACCGATGGAGTCAATCCGTTTGCCAGCCAGAGAAGCACACATAGCACCTGGCCTGTGTTTGTGTGGATGTACAACCTTCCCCCTGGTTGTGCATGAAGAGGAAGTACATTCACATGAGTATGCTAATTGAAGGGCCGAAACAACCAGGGAACGACATCAATCTGTATCTGGGGCTGCTGAAGGAGGAGCTAGACACGCTGTGGAAAACGCCAGCCAATACGTGGGATGCCGCAGAGAAAGAATATTTCCCTATGAGAGCCGCACTGCTCACGACGGTGCACGACTATCTCGGTTATGGATATCTCGCGGGGCAGGTAGTCCACGGATTTTCTGGATGCGTACGGTGCATGGATGACACAACGTATCGCCAGCTAGATAGAGATCCCGGGTCTTCGAAAACCGTGTTCATGGGACATCGAAGGTGGCTTCGCGACGATGACCCGTGGAGGAAACGCAAGGATCTGTTCGATGGTGAAACCGAACCCCGAAAACGCCCGTGTACGAGGAGCGGCGAGGAAATAGACAAGTTGTTGAAAAATTGGAAAGACTGCCCACTGCCGGGAAAGAAGCAAAAGGCGCCAGAGCCGGGAAAAAAGCGAAAGGCGCCAGAGCCGCTGCTCAAGGTATGGAAAACGAGGTCTGTTTTCTGGGACTTGCCGTACTGGAAGATCCACCGTGTGCCTCACAGCCTTGATGTCATGCATATCACGAAGAACGTGTGCGAGAGTCTGCTTGGTACCCTGCTCAACATGCCAGAGAGGACCAAAGATGGGCCGAAAGCAAGGGCAGACTTGAAATCAATGGGCATCAGGCAGGAGCTTCACGCTATATATGATTATGATGATGATGATGATGATGATGATGAGGCGAAGCAGGACACAGAAAGTCGTCTCAAAGGCAAAAAGGCCAAGAAGACCGGAAATGACTACCCTCCCGTGTGCTTCACTCTAAGTCAGGAGGAGATCGAGCAGTTTTTCACCTGCCTCCTAGGAGTAAAACTTCCTTACGGTTACGCGGGGAAGATAAGCAGATACCTAGACCCAGCGAAGCAGAAGTTCAGCGGGATGAAGTCTCACGACTGTCACGTGCTGATGACGCAGATACTTCCAGTTGCAATCCGTGGGATCATGGACGCGCACGTCCGTGAAACGCTATTTGGCCTATGCAACTTCTTCGACGTCATCTCTCGGAAGTCGATTGGCGTGAGGCAACTCAGAAGGCTACAGGAAGAGATCATGGTGATACTATGCGAGCTTGAGATGTACTTCCCGCCCGCATTCTTCGACGTTATGGTGCATCTGCTGGTCCATATAGTGGAGGATATCATCCAACTCGGGCCGACGTTCCTGCACAGCATGATGCCGTTCGAAAGGATGAATGGTGTCATCAAAGGATACGTTCGCAACATGTCACGTCCAGAGGGAAGCATAGCCAGGGGGTTTCTGACCGAAGAGTGCATCTCGTACTGCACGAATTATCTAGGCATCGAGAACCCCGTTGGTCTGCCCGTCAACAGGCACCTCGGCAGGCTCGCTGGATGGGGTCACCGTGAGGGTCGCCGCGAAATGCATGTCGCCTTCGAGGGTCGACTCGCCGACTTTGAAAGAGCAAACCTAGTCGCGCTACAACACATAGACATGGTGGATCCTTGGGTGGTACTGCACAAAACCTTTATTAAGAAGACGTACAATGACCGAGGCCAACAGAGGACGGACGGAGATATACTCAAAGAGCACAACTCATGTTTCACGCGTTGGTTCAAGCAGAAGCTTCTGTCTTACCCTTTAAATGAGGATTCTTCCGCGGAAGAACAACTCATATTCGCCTTGTCACAGGGCGCCGAGCACAACCTGATAACCTATGAGGCGTACGATATCAACGGCTACACATTCTACACCGAGGTCAAGGACATGAAGAGCGATGGTTATCAGAACTCCGGGGTAACGATGGAATCCTACACCGGTAACGACAAGGACAGATACTACGAAAGGATCGAGGAGATCTGGGAGCTGAGCTACGCTGGAGAGAAGGTCCCGATGTTCCGTGTCAGATGGGCCAAGAGCGTCCTAAAAGAAGACCGGTATTTCACCACCATGGTTATACCCGAAGCCAAATCCAAGACCGCGGGCGCAAACGTCACCGCGAAAAATGAGCCATGGGTACTGGCTTCCCAAGTGGACCAATGCTTCTTCATTACCGACCCGTCAAAGACCAGTCGTGTTGTCGTGAGGAGAGGCAAAAGGAAGATCATCGGAATGGATGGAGTAGCCAATGAGCAAGACTTCGACAAGTACAGCGTCCCGAGGATCGAACATGACGACGATGATGAAGTAGCAGCATACACCACAAGAAGAAGCAGGACCACCCTACCTAAAGGACGTCCGTTCCACAAAAGAACTCCATTTGCGAAAAAGAAGGGCAAGAAGATTGTATTTAATTAAATCGTAGCCTTCATTTCTCGATTGTATTTCATGGGCACTTTTTGAACTATCATGAATATTTTTAAATTTCATGGACACTCGATCTCGATTCCCCTCCATCTCGATCGCTATCCCACCTCGCCAGATCCGGTCCTACTCACCGCCGAGCACCCCCCCGGTCCACGGGCCGCCGCCGCCGACCCCCCGCACCCTCGATTCCCCTACTCAACTGCCGCCGCCGACCCCCCGCACCCCTCCCCTATTCAACCGCCGCCGCTGACCCCCTGCACCCTCCCCCGCTCCACCGGCATTACTGTTTGATGATATTTTTTTAAAAACTATTACTGTCTTATAAAAAAATATTACTGTTATGATTTAAACAAGTTTGAACATATTTAAACACAAATAAGTATCAAACAACATTTTAAATGCATTAAAAAAAATTTGTGGAGCCTAGGAATCAAACCTAGGACCTCCTGGTGTGAGAAGTAGTTGCTGACCAGTCGAGCTAGTAGAGAAGACTTGATGTGGATCAGGTTAGGTGGGAGATAAACCTGTTGGCTCGAGCTGAAATAAAAAAAAATACTAATGGCGCACCAGGGTGCAGTGCGCCATTAGTATGGATGTACTTATGGCGCACCGAGGGGTGGTGCGCCATTAGTATTGTTAGGCCCCCATCCATACCATTTACTCCCGGTTGGGGAGGCGGGCCGCGACTAAAGGGTACCCTTTAGTCGCGGTTGTTGTCCCCAACCGCGACTAAAGGGTCTTTCTGCGCCCACACCTACTCAACCGTCGCCCCGCCGCCCTCGACGCCACCGTCACCCCGCCCCGACACCACCGTCGCCCCGCCGCCCTCGACGCCACCGTCGCCCCGCCGCCCCAGCGCCGCCCCGACACCACCGTCGCCCCGCCGCCCTCGACGCCGCCCCGACGCCACCGTCGCCCTGCCGCCCCAGCGCCGCCCCGACACCACCGTCGCCCCGCCGCCCTCGACGCCGCCCCGACACCATCGTCGCCCCGCCGCCCCGACACCACCGCCCCGTCCCACCCAACCTTCTCCTCGCCGCGCTGCCGTCCGCTCGACCCCAGCTCATCCCGTTCGCGAAGGAGACAGGCAGCAGCGGCGGCCCGAATCGAGGGAGGGAGGATCCTCTCAGGTGAGCTTCTCCCTCTCAAATGTGATGCCCGTGTCTCTGGTCTTCATTTGTTCTGCGATTATTAGAAAGATGACAGACTACTGCCCCGAATTTGGAGGCAGCTCAGCAACAATTTCATGCATTTGTTATAACTCCAAGTAGTCTGAACAAATTTTTTTGTGAACTACGATAGATCATGAAGCTGCTGAACTTATAGCAATTGGCTTCATCTTGTTGCAGTAAACTGACAAATGGATAGTAAGGAAAAATATCATAAGAATATAACTGAAGAAATATATACTCCCTCCGACCTAGAATAAGTGTCGTGGTTTTAGATCAGATAGCATTTTAACTGAAGATTTATTGTACTTTCTACTAACGGTATAACTTTTGTGATATGTATTGTTATGTTGGTAAAATAGACAACCTCGATTTACACGCAGGATCTCTAATCCAGAGAGGAGGGAGTATAAGATAGCAAATTTACTTGCAATAAAACAGGGGCTGTTAATTGTAGTTTTGTTTTGGTCTGCAATTGCCACAAGATCTAATTACCACAAGATCTAAACCAGGATAAGAGCAAAGAGTAATCAGATCTGAACTGAAACTAGCTAGGAGCAGAGCATATTTGTGTAGAAGCAGAGTGCATGAAATATGGGGCTTTCTGGATATGTTTTCAGTGTTCAGTGTTCTTCTTCGGTGTTCTTCTTCTTCGGTGTTCAGTGTTCTTGCACCGACAGATTAGTACTAGCTAGCCATGGTAGTTCAGTGTTCTTCTTTAGTGTAATGGAACGGCCGCATCTCGCAGCTGTCTGTTGTTTTGGTGTACTGTTACTAGCATGGAATGGAAATCTCAACATTTTATCCCTGAATTCGTCTGCAATCTCTTGCTCTATTGTTAAATCTTACCAGTGCGCTTTGTTAAATCTTACAGTTTGTTAATTCGATCGTGTTGGTGTCAGTATGCTGTTGATTCGAACCATACCTGCATTTCTACGTCCGCTGTGAAATGCCCAACCATGAGCTAATTCAAAACTTAGATGGAACTTTTCCCAATTCCATGGCTGTTATCACTTCATCTTGTGCTCAGCCAATTGAACCAAGTTTGAAATATGAGGATGTGGTGCCCTTCTGAGAAAATAGTTGTCTGACCTGAACTTTTGAATGTTCAGTGCTCTGCAATTGAACTATATGTATAACTTGTTTCATGCATAGTTGTCTGACCTGAAGTTGTCCTATATGCATAGTTGTCTGACCTGAAGTTTGAAGCATAGCTTGAGGGATAGCATAACTGAATATGTTTTCATAGCATAACACAGTGCACTCTGTTATGAACTATATGTATGCTACACTTTCTTCGTCCGAGTGCATCGATGTAGACGTTTTCCTACTTGTTGTTGGGAGTGAAAATAAGAACCTGTTCTCCCTGGTTAGCAGTAAATACTGCATGGGCAATGCCTGCTGTTTTCTCTTCTGAAATTTATGAATGTCAGTCGATCAACATCTATGTGCCATAAATTGCATTTTCCCTTTTTGCTTGTTGAGGAAACATGTTTTCCATTTACTTGTTTGGCTCATGCTGTTCTTGCTAGGATAACAAAATGGTACCATGTAGGCTCCTGATTGCTGGTATCTGAAAACTGAATTTGTAGCAGTCAGAACTCAGTTTCCAATGTGTTGAAGCAGAGCACATTTGTGTTGAAGCAGAGCACATTTGTTAGCAGAGCTCCTGGGATAATGATTTTGCAGGTACCCCGAGAGGCCCTTGAGTTTGCTGGAATGTCGATTAACTTCCGTTCCGGCAAATTCGGGTACTCCATATGTCCTATTTTCAGCAAAGGTCATGCTGAAATTTTCCATGAATTTTAGCATGACTTTGCTAAAAATAGGACATATGGGGTACTTGTGACTAATGCATGGGCCGGGGTATCTTAGTAGTTAATTAAGTAGGATCAAGTGCCCCGGGGTACTTGTGACTAATGCATGGCTTTTAGGGTGCCTCGGCGTCGAAAAACCCTCAATGATAAAAGCTTAGATTTTAGGATGCCTCGGTGTCGACAAACCCTAAATGATGAGACCATGATCTTGTTCCTTGACAATAACCAACTTTTTGACCAAAAACTTTGTTTCTATTTAGAGAGAAACATGGCCCACAACGATGAGGCCGGGGGTTCGGGCGGCAAGGCATTCTGGGAGCTGTCCCAGGAGATGGAAGAACAACCTCACTTGTATGAGGACACCGCCTTCCCCACCGATCCTGAGACCACTGATGGTGCCGCCGAGGATGACCCCACTGATGCCACCACTGATGGTGCCGCCGAGGATGCCACCACTAATGATGGCGGCGCACGCACAGATGGCAGCCAGAAGAGGCAACGGAAGGACCGGCGCCCGACCGTGCTCCGCACCCTCAAGGAGGAAGTTACTGAAGTGGACTCCGACGGGAATCCAACGACGCCCGAACGAATAGTCAAGGGGTACTCGCTTCAGCTCGGGTGCATTCTCCGGAGCACCGTCTCGATCAACACCGAGAACCTGAGGCATCCTGACCAAGGGAATTTGCGCAACCTCCTACTCGCTACTCGCCCGAGGCTCTCTTCTATGTGATGGTAGTTTAGATGATCGATATCGACTTGTAATGTGAAGACAAACTCGCTACTCGCGGTCTCGAGACTTGTAATATAATGTTCTATCTTTGTTCGGTCTTTTCAATTCGGAGACTAATGTGATGAATTGTATTTGGAGACTAATATGATGAAATGTATTCAGAGACTAATCTTCTATTGTATTCGATGAATCTGTTGTTGATGTGTGCTGTTTATATTTTGTCCAATTATACATTTTGTAACCTGTGCAAAAAAACAGAAAACTAATAAATAAAAAAAACCTAATATTCATACTAATGGCGCATCACATAACAGTGCGCCATTAGTAT
Organism: Aegilops umbellulata; assembly: GCA_032464435.1. NCBI lineage: Eukaryota > Viridiplantae > Streptophyta > Magnoliopsida > Poales > Poaceae > Aegilops > Aegilops umbellulata. The sequence goes on from CP136059.1 coordinate 509,147,021, forward strand.
TCCAGAGGATACTAATGGCGCATCATTAAGCAGTGCGCCATTAGTATGCCGAGGTTACTAATGGCGCATCACCCTGTGGTGCGCCATTAGTATACCAAAGCACCTGGCTATACATGGCCCTGGGAGGCATACTAATGGCGCACCATGTCCTATACTAATGGCGCACCAGTGGTGCGCCATTAGTATACCAGATACTAATGGCGCACCAGTGGTGCGCCATTAGTAAGTATTACTAATGGCGTGCTACTAATGGCGCACCACTAATGCGCCATTAATGGCCAAATTAGGTGCGCCATTAGTAGCCCTTTTTCTAGTAGTGTATGTCACCACTTCGGAGGGCCGAGCTCTTCGCTCCGCCACCTCGGGACCAGCTTGGGGGATGGAACCTTGCCCCGCATCAAGCTTGGACCGCGTCATCAATACCGAACACATTAACCAGCTAAGTCGCTTTCATGCTCAAAGCTTTAAATTTCTAACTTGTGTTCGGTTCGACCAAGCATTATTTATAAAGTGACGCGCCACCCGCGCTCATTAAACCTGGGGGCTTCTTTCACAGAAGCTTATTTATACGGGCTTCATGCCCAATACATGTGTCAAACTTCCGCATGTACCTTTTCTTCACCATTATATGCATCGATATGACTTAAGTTTTGGCCAAGCTGGGTTGCCTGGCTCCTGTGCTTACCCCTACGTTCCCGATTGTTTGGCTAGGCGGTAAAGGGAGCACCTCTGCGATTGTTACTGCCGGATAAGCCGGATGTGTATACCTCAGACGGGGTGAAGCCGAAAGCTAGCGTTCTTAAGGGAATATTCGGTTGGTGAACTAAAGATGAACCTTTTTATTTTATACATGCCCCCAGATGATCTTCTGCATTTTCAGTCCGGACGTGCACTTTAGGGCACGCCACCCCAGCGAAAGGAACCCTTAACAGAACTATTCTCTCTGGAAGATGTTTCTTACTAACCATGTAATATAACATAACTAGTTGGGCACTTGTCTGATAAAGCACCGATGACCCCTACACCCGGTCTCCATGCATACCCCGGTTCTTATATAACCGTTAGGGTATTCGGACACACTCCGGACCGTCAGGTCCCAAGGTCGAAGCGAAAAGGTCGGCAACGAAAAACGATCTACAATCCGGCTAGAAGGCATTACACATGTCACTTATAATTATATAGTCACTCTAACTATTCGTATTCCTCTTAAATACCATCTAACAGGCTGTCTAATTTACAGTCCTACTGGGAATACTTTGTTTGTGACGCATAAATTTGAATACCCCGTTTACTTGGGGGCTTCCTTTATGAAGCTTTTCCTGTTGCATATGATTATACTTGTACGGCTTCGTTCCTTGTTCGTGTATTACGCCACAATATGCACCATATTGACTTAAGCGATTTGCAAGCTAGGTTGCCTCGCTCCTGTGTTACCCCTACGTTCCCGATTGTTCGGCTAGGGAGTAAAGGGAGCACCTCTGCGATTTTCACGATCGGTTCGCCCGAGCCAGACCTCAGACTGGGTGAAGCCGAAATCTAGCACTCTTATAGTTTTCAATGATGGTCGGCACACAACGGAACTCATGAGTACAAACAATCTATTGCACAAGTCTCATAATAACAATGAGCACCGAAGAAAGGTATCGGTGGAGGTACTATTTTCTTCGAAGATGCTTCTTACTCTTCGCAGTAATATAGCATAAGTTCCCTGAGCGCGCTTTGTCTGTTACAGCCTTATGGCCTGATTGCCTGGTTATTGGAAACACCGTCGATATTCTTGACCGATGGAGTACATAACACTTTTTGGTCCTTGACCGAAGAGGGAGAAGCCGACGGTCAATTAAGACGCGTTCAAAGTTCGGTCGAACATAGATATGATATAAGTACTTCGGTACATGCAATCATTCTCCTACCCAAGTCACTTGGGGGCTCTCAAGTTTATTTGAGCTGTTTTATAATAAGTGTTCTTCTTCTTAGTTGTTGCAAAGTTTTATTATTATTATTTATCACTCCTTTTTTCGACACGAGTGTGCGGTTACTAGCCGGGGAGCCTAATTTCTCTCTCAAAGCCGCTAGAGTTTAGTTTGCTAAACTGGCCTGATGAGAAGTACTCCGCCCTCGGGATAGGAGGTTGAAGCCGTAGGCTGACCCGCTCGAAGTCTTGAGATAGGATGTATCATGTTAAAGCACGACAGAAGCACTTCTTTTTTCTAAGACCAATTTTCGGATTGGCACCGAACACTTGATATTGTTCGGACGTCATGTTTTTACTGACGTTTCTTGGTTTTCCAAGATTTTTGGCACTTTTAAACTATTTGTGCTTTTCCAGCATTAGTCTCGTAGTGCAACGCCGGACACCTTTTAGGGATTCGGCAAAAACATTCTCAGATATTGCTATATATGCATCGGTTTCGAATTGTGTCTTCGGTCAATAGTTGGGTTGCCCGGCTCCTGCACTTGCTTCCTACGTTCCGTTTTGTTCGGCTAGGCATGCAAAGGGAGAACCACTGTGATTGTGCTTCCAACTCACATGGTTAAGCACCTCAGTGGAGAAAGCCGAAAACTGACTGTCACAATAAGTGTAAACTGGTCAGCGATCCGATGACTATGTTAAAAAACAGGCCGTTCATAACATTGGCTGAATTGTTTATGGCTTGACCTCGACTGTCGCCGAACACTACCGGGGGATATTAACTAGCCTCCCAAACTAAATCCTCGATATTTTGCTCTTACATTGGAGCTGAGGTTTTATGATCATGCTTAGCATGACAACCCAAAGAAAGGAACCGATAGCGGGACTATTTTCTTTGAAGACATTTCTTCTGTTAAACGGTAATATAACATATCTCTCCGCGTACCTTTGTTTATAAAACCGTATGGCCAGATTGCCTTGTTTGTCGTAAATCTTTACCCTCATAAAGGCTTTATAAAGTAAGACAAACACTCCTCGGCTACTGGCCGAGGAGGTGGAAGCCGATGGTCGGTCAACAAAGTTTTGTACAATGCGGATCCGAGCATTAAATGACGTAAAGTACTTGGATACATAGAGTCATTACACACAATTTGTGATTTTACTATGGATATCGATCCTTAATTCGGCAACCCGTGCCCGCATTAAGGCTCGGGGGCTACTGGGCTTCGGGCTTATTATTTAAACATATTAAAGGGGCACATCGATCCCCTGATCTGGTGTTGCCACCCGACCAGTGTCTCAGGGGCTACTGCATTGCTTGTCCAATGCAGAAAATTTTATGTGCAATATAGTTTCCGAGGAGATTTTGATCCTCAGGTTGGTCGGCCGCACCCAACCTGAGTCTCGAGGACTGAGCACGCCGCTTTTAGTGCCCCGAAGTATTCTGTCGAGCTAGGACTTGATCCTCAGGCCGATTTTGCAAATCGACCTGAGTCTCAGCGGCTACTGGGATCAGCGGTCTTATGTCATCCTTCATGTGCATCTCGGGTTTTAGACCAATACCCACCTTGAGGGCTACTGGCTATATATCTCGGCAGAGAATAAATTGCACCAATCAAAAATATTGACAAAAATTGGCCCACATTCGGGGTGGTGCACCACCTCGGAAGCAGTCCGGCATAAAACTCGGGCGCTAGTGGCTGGCTCCATAGAGGGCATTTCCGGCATTAAGCTCGGATAAACTCCTCCAAAAAATTTTGAACCAAGGTGATTTACGACACCTTGGATACAGTCCGGCGTTGGAGCTCGAATATACAGTCCGGCGTTGGAGCTCGGATACATAGTCCGGCGTTGGAGCTCGGATACATTCCGGCGTTAGAACTGGGAAGCGGTCGGGCGCTGGAGCTCGGGTGCGAAAAAGATGGGTAGGCAAAGGAGGAAGAAGGCGTAGGTAAAAAGGTGGATCCTTATCCCCTTATATGGGCGGATGCGGCTATGCGTCCCCACCGGCCTAGTAAAACTCGCTTTCCTCCCAAGAGCCGTGATAAATGGCGCGGTTGGGTTACCCACGTCCGTATTGATGAGAATCCCGTTAAAAGGGGCACACGATCTCTGCTTTGACAAGATGTGCCAAGGAAATCGCCTCGCTAAACACGTTGAGGTGGAAAAATGAAAACAATTTATATAAAGAGCTTGGCCACAGTGTTATGACGCACTGCGGAATACGTCAACAGATTTGATTTGTGTTAATATTATTCTCTATATGGCGATATGTGGAAACTTATTTTGCAGAGCCCGACACTATTTTTGGTGTTTACCATCTTCTTGAAGAACTTGGAGGAGGAACCCGCCTTGCAATGTCGAAGACAATTTGCGCGCCAGACTCGTCGTCATTGAAGCCTGGTTCAGGGGCTACTAAGGGAGTCGGGTGTTCGGATAGCCGAACTATATCTTCAGCCGGACTCCAGGACTATGAAGATACAAGATTGAAGACTTCGTCCCGTGTCCGGAAGGTTCTTTCCTTGGCGTGGAAGGCAAGCTAGGCGTGCGGATATTCAAGATCTCCTACCAATGTAACCGACTCTGTGTAACCCTAAGCCTATCCGGTGCCTATATAAACCGGAGGGTTGTAGTCCGTAGGACGAACACATCATAACCATCATCATACCCATAAGCTAGCTTCTAGGGTTTAGCCTCCTTGATCTCGTGGTAGATCTACTCTTGTACTACCCATATCATCAATATTAATCTAGCAGGAGTAGGGTTTTACCTCCATTGAGAGGGCCCGAACCTGGGTAAAATAAAGTGTCCCTTGTCTCCTGTTACCATCCGACCTTGACGCACAGATCGGGACCCCCTACCCGAGATCCGCCGGTTTTGACACCGACACTAACCATAGCATGAAACATATGGATCCAAATCAGCCCCTTACGAAGCAACGCATAAACTAGGGTTCAAGCTTCTGTCACTCTAGCAACCCATCATCTACTTATTACTTCTCAATGCCTTCCTCTAGGCCCAAACAATGGTGAAGTGTCATGTAGTCGATGTTCACATGACACCACTAGAGGAGAGACAACATAGATCTCATCAAAATATCAAACAAATACCAAATTCACATGACTACTAATAGAAAGACTTCTCCCATGTCCTCAGGAACATGCGTAACTACTCACAAAGCATATTCATGTTCAGAATCAGAGGGGTATTAATATGCATAAAGGATCTGAACATATGATCTTCCACCAAATAAACCAACTAGCATCAACTACAAGGAGTAATCAACACTACTAGCAATCTACAAGTACCAATCTCAGACTTATAGACAAGAATTGGATACAAGAGATGAACTAGGGTTTGAGAGTGTGACAACCTGGATTTTGCCTTCTCTCTTTTGCCGGACTTGCCTTCTCTCTTTTTTCGGACTTGGTTTTCACCGTGGTTTTTGCCCTGATTTGATTTGGGTTTTGCATCAATTCAAATGGACTTGTCACTTGGGCATATCCTTGGCTTTCACCCAAGTGACCCATCTATCTTATTCCTCCCACAAATTCCCAAAATAATCAAATGAATATTTTTCATAAAAGAAAAATATTCATTTTTCTCTCTTAAACTCACTTCAGAACCATGTGCTCCAAAGCAACCTCAATTTTTCTTGCTCAGAAAAATATGAGATAATTCCTAAATATTCTTAGAACCCTCGCACACCTTCCCAATGAAAAATATTGCATCACTTTTTGTAATATTTTTGCTGTAGAAAATATTTTCTCTTCTGACCTAAAATCCCAGTTTGTATAGCAAGTACACTTTTCCTTTAGCTTTTGGCCTTGAGCTTTCTTGAGCTTAAGCAACTTCCTAAGAAACCCTAAACCCCAGGAGATTATCCCTAATGCCCTTCTAGAAGGTGGCTGTCAGTGTCAAAACCGGTGGATCTCGGGTAGGGGGTCCCAATCTGTGCGTCAAGGTCGGATGGTAACAGGAGACAAGGGACACTTTATTTTACCCAGGTTCGGGCCCTCTCGATGGAGGTAAAACCCTACTCCTGCTAGATTAATATTGATGATATGGGTAGTACAAGAGTAGATCTACCACGAGATCAAGGAGGCTAAACCCTAGAAGCTAGCCTATGGGTATGATGATGGTTATAATGTGTTCGTCCTACGGACTACAACCCTCCGGTTTATATAGGCACCGGATAGGGTTAGGGTTACACAGAGTCGGTTACATTGGTAGGAGATCTTGAATATCCGCACGCCAAGCTTGCCTTCCACGCCAAGGAAAGAACGTTCCGGACACGGGACGAAGTCTTCAATCTTGTATCTTCATAGTCCCGGAGTCCGGCTGAAGATATAGTTCGGCTATCCGAACACCCCCGAACCAGGCTTCAATGACGTCGAGTCCAGCATGCAAATTTGTCTTCGGCATTGCAAGGCGGGTTCCCCCTCCGAATCTTGTGTACCAGTATGAATAATGTCCGTAGCGCTCCTCGGTCTCGGTGCCCAATAATCACCGTCTTCCATGTGTTGAACGAATGCGAAAAGCCCAGGGGTGTTTTTATATTCACACCCTTGGTCATATAAACGAGCCGCCTATTTAACGGGATGGGGATCTAGATCCAAACCACATCTTCTTCTCCCCGCGAGTTATCATCAGAGCCTCTCCAGCAAAGGTCACCTCACGCCTGGCTCCGTGCTACATATTGCAGGCTTCGTTGCCCTTTGCGAGCTATTTTTAGGCGTCGAGGCTCATTTTGCGCTGTGGAAGAGGTTGTTCTGCTTGGTGCCCCGTTCTCAGAAGGGGTCTATATACCAAGTGGGCGGAGCCGAAATATGGCGCACCGCTGGGACTGGATACCTATCCGGAACCCCAAAGAAGGCGTCCGAGGACTGGCCTTCAGAATGGTTCTACATAGACGACGTCCCGCTGCCGGACCCTGTCCGGGTCGGCCTCCCTGATTTCAGCATGGCTCCCTTAAAGAAACGCTTAAGTTGGCGTCCGCGGAGCTCTCAGAGAGAAAGCAACAGAGACGTTTTTTACCTGATGGGCCGGATAAGACTGTTGGCTCATTCCGGACTAACCATGATTAGAGTCATGGCCGCATGTATTATGCGGGGGGTGCAGCCGCTTCAATATAGGAGCCACCCCATGTGGGATTTCAACGGGGAGGATGACGCCACCCGTTACGGCCGCAAGGGGCCAGACACAGCTGCCGCTCTAGTAAAGATTCTAACATCTTTGTACAAGGGAGAAAAGGAGGACTTCCTCCGTGTCGACCCGCGGGCCGGATTCACTATGTATGAACCTCCAAGTTGGGTAAGTGAAAAATTGCACTTGCCCGCTTATTTAATGCTGCCATGACTAGATACGTAATCTGGTGATTTCAATGCAGGAGCTTCGACAGGAGGTAAAGGATATCAACAGCTGCCCTCCACAGCCTGAGGACCCAGAACGGTCCCTCGATCCGGACTCCGAAGAGGATCCGGACATATCGCTGGAGCTCATCGACGGGGTGTTCCACCAGTTAAGCAAAGATAATACCTTGGTGGCCATTACGGCTGATTATCCCGGGTTAATCCCGGCCTCCCAGGTGACAGAAACCAGAGTGTTTATTCCCGCAAGAGAGATTCTGTCCTTACATATTCCGGTGTTTCTGACGACAACCGTATTTTACAGGGGAGATTTCCGAGGAGGGAGGCCGAACCTGCGGCGGCTAGCCAACGAGGAGCCGCCTGGCCCCGTGGGGTTAAAAGGGATGAAGTCCGGACTGAGAGTTTGGCACAAAGGTATAACGCGCCCTCTGTCTTCCTGGCGTTATTCTGTCAGGACATGTTAACATCCGTACTGTTTCCAGGACGAAGAGGCCTCGCCGGACTATATCCGGAGGGGCCGCCAACCGCGCCTCTACCAGCCAGGCCCCAACGTCTGGTCCGGAGGCGGGGACAAACACCAGGCTTGCGCCGGACGCTCCTCCAACAGAGGACGCGGACCGGCTATCACCACAAATTCAGAAGTGGAGAGCGCCATGAACCATAGGCGTCGCCGGACAGTTCTACGCGACGCTTGTTTCTCCCGAGAGGCCTTAGACGCCTTCAATTCGGGAGATGCGTACCTTCGTGCTTCTCAAGATGGTTTAGCCAGAGCCACGGAGCAGTATGTGAAAGACATACGGGTAAGAAAATTTAAATATATATATACCAGTAGCCCCCGAGACTTGAAACAGTTAAACTAACTGATTTAAGGATCATATAATATGTAGGTTCTTACTGAGAAGAACACCGTGCTGTCCTAGGAGCTGGAAAAGTGCAAGGCCCAACTAGAGGCCGCACTAGCCGCAACAGGGGAGCCCAAAGGGACCCCCTCAGGTATGATATACTTCCGTCCTCAGTTCGGATTGCAGGCTGCAACTCGCCTGCATGAAGCAGGAATCGCTACAGGCTAGTTATGAAGATTTTGTAATAAGACTTGCGTCAGCATACGAAGGTTATCAATTCTATTTGCCAGCATTCATGGACTTCTCGGTTCTTTTCAATGGGTAGCGTCTTGAGGAATTCAAACCTTCTCAGGGACTACGCCAGGGAGATCCAATCTCTCCGTTCCAAGTTTCTTGAATAACCTAGCTGTCTGAAACTCGCCAATGGGATTCTGTGTAATCCTCCGGTCTACATGGTGTAGGTAAAGGGCAAAAAAAGTCGCTAATTAGTGGCACTAAAGTATGCACCCGGCGTGTCATTCCTTTCTTACAAACAAAAGAGTTTTTCTTATTGAAGGCTGGATTATGGATAAGGTTTTTCTGCTAACATATAAGAATTTTTTAAGAAAGAAATACCCAATGAGATTAGTATTGTGCGGCTTATGTGCGAATCTGACAATTAATGTTACAGATGGTGCCGGACTAGATCCGGAGAGGCAACAACTCTTGCGCCAGTTAAAGGCTGGCGAGAGTACGTTGACAAGGGTGAGGCGAGAGAAGAATGATCTTCAGGATGCCAACACCAAGCTGGATGTTGAACTGAAAGACATTCGTAGCCAGTTATCTGACTCCACGAAGGAGAATCAGCGTCTTCGACGCGGCATATTTAGTAAGTGCTTGAGCGAACCCTTTGAAAAAAAGGAGTTCGGCGAGGAAGACGAATAACAGAATTATGTCTGTAGGTACGCTCACAGGTCATCCTGCAGAGGAGATGCCCGGTTCTACGGGTGACCTTCTCCCCGAACTCCTGCAACTGCACGAACGAATTCGGCAGGCAATGCAAGGGGTTGCCCGGGCCTTATGGCCTGCCCACTCCACGCCCGAGGGCCTTGGAGAGCTTGCGGAGAAGCTGACGGGAGCTCGGCGGCGCATCCGGTTGTGGAAGATATTAGCCTGCCGACAAGGCGCGAGGGAGGCCTGGGCCATGGTGAAGACCCGTTTTACGAAGTCTGACCCTAATCACATGGCCGAGGTCGGACCAGTGGGGCCTGACGGGAAGGAGATCCCTGTGAGCTTGGTGTATGGCCAGGTAGAGCTGGCCGCAAAGTATTCCCAGCAGGACTGTAAATTAGACAGCCTGTTAAATGGTATAGAGGAGGAATACGATCAGTCAAGATGACTATGTAATTTATAATTGACATGTGTAATGCCTTCTAGCCGGATTGTAGATCGTTTGTCGTTGCCGACCTTTTCGCTTCGACCTCGGGACCTGACGGTCCAGAGTGTGTCCGAATACCATAACGGCTATATAAAAGCCGGGGTATGCATGGACACCAGGCGTAGGGGTCATTAGTGCTTTATCAGACAAGTGCCCAACTAGTTATGTTATATTACATGGTTAGTAAGAAACATCTTCTAGAGAGAATAGTTCCGTTAAGGGTTCCTTTCGCTGGGGTGGCGTGCCCTAAAGTGCACGTCCGGACTGAAAATGCAGAAGATCATCTGGGGGCATGTATAAAATAAAAAGGTTCATCTTTAGTTCACCGACCGAATATTCCCTTAAGAACGCTAGCTTTCGGCTTCACCCAGTCTGAGGTACACATCCGGCTTATCCGGCAGTAACAATCGTAGAGGTGCTCCCTTTACCGCCTAGCCGAACAATCGGGAACGTAGGGGTAAGCACAAGAGCCTGGCAACCCAGCTTGGCCAAAACTTAAGTCATATCGATGCATATAATGGCGAAGAAAAGGTGCATGCGGAAGTCTGACGCATGCGTTAGGTGTGAAACCCATATAGACAAGCTTGTGTTAAGGAAGCCCCCAGGTTTAAGGAGCGCGGATAGCGCGTCACATAATGAGCCTTTTAAGGGCTAGAAAAGAAAAGAGTAGTAGACAAAGTAAAAAAAAGGTATAAATGTAAATAATGGACAGAGGAAGGAGACAAACACAGAGTCCGGCGCTAGGCATAGAATCTTCGGAGACGTGTGGCGTTCCATGGGTTCGGCTCGAGTCGGTTGTCCGACGCATCTCGCAGGCGGTACGCTCCACCAGTTAGGACTTGGTCGATTATGAATGGACCTTCCCATTTGGGCTTGAGTTTGTTCTTTTGCTTATCAGGCAGGCGCAAAACTAGTTCACCAACGTTGTAATTTTTGGCCCGTACTTTTCTGCTTTGATATCTTCGAGCTTGCTGTTGATAGAATGCGGAACGGGCCTTAGCCACGTCACGCTCTTCCTCTAAGGTGTCCAGGTTGTCCTGCCGATCAAGCTCGGCTTCTCTTTCTTCGTACATGTGCACTCGAGGTGAGTCATGAATTATGTCGCAGGGAAGAATCGCCTCAGTGCCGTACACCATAAAGAATGGCGTAAATCCGGTGGTACGATTTTGGCATGGTTCGCAGCCCCCAGAGTACGGAGTCGAGCTCCTCTACCCAGTGCATATCAGATTCCTTGAGGGACCGCACTAGTCTGGGTTTGATGCCGCTCATGATGAGACCATTTGCACGTTCGACCTGACCGTTAGTTTGTGGGTGATAGACAGAAGCGTAGTCGTGCTTAATGCCCATGTTTTTGCACCACAGCTTTACTTCATCAGCGGTGAAGTTTGTGCCGTTATCGGTGATAATGCTGTGGGGGACACCATAAAGGTGTACGACCCCAGATACGAAGTCTATCACAGGTCCGGATTCAGCCGTCTTGACAGGCTTGGCTTCTATCCATTTGGTGAATTTATCCACCATGACCAATAAGTATTTTTTCTTGTGGGTTCCGCCTTTAAGGGGTCCCACCATATCGATCCCCCAGACCGCGAAAGGCCAAGTGATGGGGATAGTTCGGAGGGCGTTGGGTGGCATATGGCTTTGGTTGGCAAAGAGCTGGCAACCGACGCACCGTTTGACTAGGTCCTGAGCGTCTGCTCTAGCCGTCGGCCAATAGAAGCCAGTACGGAAAGCCTTGCTTACAAGGGACCGAGCCGCGGCGTGATGGCCACCGAGTCCGGCATGAATTTCAGCCAACAGACTCCGCCCTTCCTCTTCGGTGATACACCTTTGAAGGACTCCTGTAGTGCTTTTCTTATATAGCTCTCCCTCGTGGACTTTATAGGCTTTAGATCGCCGCACTATGCAGTGTGCTTCGTTTTGGTCCTCGGGGAGTTCCTTCCTAGTAAGGTAGGCTAGGAATGGTTCCGTCCACGGGGCGATGACCGCCATTGTTGCGTGGGCTGAGGGTGTAATTTCGGTGGCGGGGCCTCCGATTATGTCTGATTGTTCGGCATTGGGTTGTGCGGTTATGCCCGGGCTATTATCCGAGGGTTCCCCTCCCATGTTACGGATGGTTTGAATAATCTTTCTAAGAAGATGTTGGGGGGGGACTGCATCTCGTTTTGCTCCAATGCGTGCCAGGACGTCCGCTGCCTGATTATTTTCTCGGGCTATGTGATGGAACTCCAGTCCCTCGAACCGAGCTGACATTTTTAGTACGGCATTGCGATAAGCTGCCATTTTTGGGTCTTTGGCGTCGAAGTCGCCATTTATTTGGGATATCGCGAGGTTTGAGTCCCCGCGTACTTCCAGGCGTTGAATGCCCATGGATACCGCCATCCGGAGGCCATGTAGAAGGGCCTCGTATTCGGCTGCATTGTTGGAGTTCGTGTACATAATTTGGAGTACGTATTGGACTGTATCTCCTGTAGGGGACGTCAAAACGACGCCAGCCCCCAGTCCGGCCAGCATTTTGGAGCGGTCGAAATGCATGATCCAGTTTGAGTACGTGCCGTACTCTTTAGGGAGTTCGGCCTCTGTCCATTCGGCGAAGAAGTCGGCTAGGACTTGCGATTTAATTGCTCGCCGTGGCTTGTAGGTTATATCGAACGGGACGAGCTCTATGGCGCATTTTGCTATCCGGCCTGTTGCATCGCGGTTGTTGATAATATCGTTGAGTGGTACTTCTGAGGCTACTGTAATAGAACACTCTTGAAAGTAGTGTCGTAGCTTCCGGGATGCCATGAATACTGCGTATGCGATTTTTTGATAATGTGGGTACCGTGATTTGCATGGTGTGAGGACAGTGGACACGTAGTAAACCGACCTTTGAAGGGGAAATTTATGTCCGTCCGTTATCCGTTCGACGACGAGTACTGCGCTAACAACTTGATGGGTTGCGGCAATGTACAATAGCATGGGTTCGCCGGTATTCGGCGCGGCCAGGACGGGGTTTGTTGCCAAGATGGCCTTTATTTCCTCGAGTCCGGCCGTGGAAGCGTCCGTCCACTCGAAGTGTTCGGTGCGCCTAAGGAGGCGGTAAAGGGGTAGTGCCTTTTCTCCCAAGCGGGAGATGAAGCGGCTTAAGGCCGCCACGCATCCGGTGAGTTTCTGAATTTGCTTGAGATCTTTTGGGACATCCAATTGTGACAGAGCTCGGATTTTAGCTGGATTTGCTTCAATTCCTCTGCCGGCAGTCAGGAGCTTTCCGGCTGGGACGCCGAAAACACATTTTTCCGGATTGAGCTTGATGTCGTATTTTCGCAGGTTGTCGAATGTAAGTCTCAAGTCGTCTACTAGAGATTCGACGTGTCCTGATTTAACGATCACATCATCTACGTACGCCTCCACTGTTTTGCCGATCTGGTTTGCCAAACATGTTTGAATCATGCGCTGATATGTCGCGCCGGCGTTTTTGAGCCCAAAGGGCATTGTGTTGAAGCAGAATGGGCCGTATGGCGTGATGAATGTTGTTGCAGCTTGGTCGGATTCTGCCATCTTTATTTGATGGTAACCGGAGTATGCGTCGAGGAAACACAGGGAATCGTGTCCTGCGGTGGCATCGATGATTTGATCAATTCGAGGGAGGGGAAAGGGATCCTTTGGGCAGGCCTTATTAAGGTCTTTGAAGTCGACACACAGGCGTCAGGATTTGTCCTTCTTTGGTACCATTACTAGGTTTGCTAGCCAGTCCGGGTGTTTGATATCTCTAATGAATCCGGCCTCCAATAATTTGGCTAGCTCCTCTCCCATGGCCTGTCTCTTTGGTTCGGAGAAACGCCGAAGGGTTTGTTTGACAGGTTTGAATCCTTTCTAGATATTTAAGCTGTGCTCGGCCAGCTTGCGTGGGATTCCTGGCATATCTGAGGGGTGCCAAGCGAAAATATCCCAGTTCTCTCGTAGGAACTCGCGCAGTGCGGCGTTTACATCAGGGCTCAATTGTGCCCCGATGGAGGCTGTTTTATTCGGGTCCGTTGGGTGGACCTGGAATTTGACTATTTCGTCCGCTGGTTTGAAGGATGTGGATTTGGATCTCTTATCGAGTATCACATCATCCCTGCTAACCGTGGATCGCAGCGCCGTCAGCTCTTCGGCCGCTAAGGCTTCAGATAGTGCCTCGAGGGCCAATGCGGCTGTCTTGTTTTCGGCGCGGAGTGCTATGTCCGGATCACTAGCGAGAGTGATAATTCCATTTGGCCCAGGCATCTTAAGCTTCATGTACCCGTAATGGGGTATGGCTTGGAAAACTATGAATGCCTCTCGTCCTAATATAGCGTGATATCCGCTTCTGAACGGGGCCACCTGGAACGTGATTTGTTTGGACCTGTAATTATCCGGCGTGCCGAATACCACATCTAGTGTGATCTTTCCGGTGCAGCGCGCTTCCTAACTGGGGATTATTCCTCTAAAGGTTGTGCTGCTTCGCTCAATGCGGTTCCAGTTTATTTCCATCTTTTGGAGGGTTTGCTCGTAGATGAGGTTCAATCCGCTGCCTCCGTCCATAAGTACCTTTGTGAGGCGACAGCCGTCCACTATGGGACTGAGAACCAATGCGGCTGGTGCTCTGGCTGTTTGGAATTTAGGTTCGTCGCTCGCATTGAAGGTGATGGCAGTATTGCTCCATGGATTTATGGTCGCTACTTGGTAGACTTCGGCGAGGCTGCGAAGTGTTCTTTTTCGCATGTTATTTGATGCGAAAGTCTCGGAGATTGTGAGAACGGTACTGAAATTCTCGGGCTGGTTTCCTTCGACCTCTGGATTTAGGAGGTCCTCGCCAATTTTGGCCACCTGCCGGAGTATCCAACATGCCCTAAGGCTATGAGTTGGGGTGGCATCCTCTGTACTATGAATCTTGCAGGGTCCATCGAGCCACCTTTCTAGCATGGTTCCGTGCCCCCTAGAGGGTTTTGATTTTTTATTTAATCCGGGCGCTTTGCTGTAGTGCGCCCTTTTGATTCGGACGGGATTGCTATTCAAGGCCGGATTATCCCAAAATTTAATTTCGGTTTTCCGAGCACTTTCCATCGCACAGTATTTTTGTACTATGGAAGCCAAGTCAGCAAAGCGCGTAATATTACGACGACTTATGGCGTTGAGTATCCACTTGTACGTGCAGTTACTGCAGAAGATTGAAATTGCGTCTCCCTCATGGCAGTCCTTTATCCTGTTCATAAGCAGGAGGAATCTGGCCCAGTAATGATGTACTGTTTCTTCGGGCATCTGCTTGATTTGGGAGAGATCGCTTAAGATCGGACGGGCGGAATTCATTAGATCTGATACTTCGCCTGGTTTGCTGTTCGGAGGCCGAACGACCTCCGGATTCCGAGATCCGGAGTCCTGTATGTTTTCCGGTTTGCCTGGTTCCAAGCCCAGGTCTTGGGTTGTATCCTCCCCTCCGTGGATATCCGGCATGGAGGGTTCCAGAATTCGGACGTAACTGGTCCTTAAGATTGATGAAGGGTCACCGCATTGTGTTTCCACCACAGCAACATGATGGGTGGCTTGGGGAGAGTTGATTTCCCTTAGATCGGGTTTAGGCCCAACCTGGTCGTAGTTTGCAGCGATCCCCAAGGCGGCGATGCGATCCAGGAGCTCGTTTATGGAGGATAGCTCCACCGGATCTAGCTGCTCAGCCAATTCCGAGCTGACGCGGAGATTGTTTTCGATGACCCGAGAGGTCACCGTCGGCGTAATGGCCGAACGGGCGGTCATGAGAAAACCACCCAGCCGGAGGGGTTGGCCGATAGCCAAAGCTCCCTCAGTGACGGCGCCGTATTTAAAGACGGGAAAAGGCATCCTTCCTGATCGCGACGGCACAGAGGAACTCTCAATGAAAGCACCAATGTCGGTGTCAAAACCGGCGGATCTCGGGTAGGGGGTCCCGATCTGTGCGTTAAGGTCGGATGGTAACAAGAGACAAGGGACACTTTATTTTACCCAGGTCCGGGCCCTCTCGATGGAGGTAAAACCCTACTCCTGCTAGATTAATATTGATTATATGGGTAGTACAAGAGTAGATCTACCACGAGATCAAGGAGGCTAAACCCTAGAAGCTAGCCTATGGGTATGATGATGGTTATGATGTGTTCGTCCTACGGACTACAACCCTCCGGTTTATATAGGCACCGGATAGGGTTAGGGTTACACAGAGTCGGTTACATTGGTAGGAGATCTTGAATATCCGCACGCCTAGCTTGCCTTCCACGCCAAGGAAAGAACCTTCCGGACACGGGACGAAGTCTTCAATCTTGTATCTTCATAGCCCTGGAGTCTGGCTGAAGATATAGTTCGGCTATCCGAACACCCCCTAATCCAGGACTCCCTCAGTGGCCAAACTTGGCGACCAAGATTCTGACCAGAAACTTGCCAGCTTGGTAGAGTCACGTCTCATCGGCCTGGGTATGATCCATCACCCCTCCTTGACGTAACACTGCACGGTCGAGCTCTTGGACAAGGTTTGGCCGCTCCTGGCCGTCATTTTGACCATGCCAGCATGGTGACCGCGCGAGGACACGGCGACTGGCAGCGTCTCGACGTGCTCTGGCTTTCGCCTTGCCCTCTGTTTTGCGCGCGCTCATTCCAGCGCTCGCCTCTGACTGCCGCATCGCGCCACAACCCTCAACCCATCAAGCTTGACCCCTCCCTGGCGCTCGCCGACTCAGGAGCCGCCGCAGCAAGCATGGGCGTGTCGTGTCCAAATCGGCACAGTGCGCGTGTGCACTTGTCCTCTTCTCCAACCGCCTCCTGCGCGCGTCTGCAAGCGCGAGCAAGCGCCTGAGTCGACACAGCATCTTGCCCCCTCACATTGGAGCTTCTCGTCGACGTTCGCCGCATGTCCAGAATGCTCCAGCTACGACACGTTCCCCCCCTCCGCTCCGGCTATATATAGCTCCCCCGCCTCACTTGCTAGCCATGCACCACTCCACACCACCTCCAGGAACACGTAGACGAGCAAAAGGCCAGTCGGGCAGGCCTCTGGACGTCGCCCCGACCTGAGGACTCCGGCGATCCCCGCAGTCCAGCTGCCGCGCTCCTGTGCCTCTCGAGCTCAAGCAGCTGCTTGGGCGGGGCATTGGGGGTCTGCTGGTGCTGCCTGGACCCCGCCAAGCCCTCGGAGCAGCCTCTAGCCGCCGTCTTCAACCACTCCGACAAACCCCGTCTGCCACCGAAGCTTGTGAGCTCGACTGCGGCCAGCTCCGTCCACCTCTCGCCAAGCCACGAGTACGGGCAGGTGCGCCGCGAGCCCCGCTTCCAATATATCCCTCTAGCTTAGTCCCAAACCCCTCCTCGCCGGCGTGAGCTCCGGCGAAACGCCGTCCCTCCTCTGATCTCGATTCCCCCTTCTCTCTCCTAACGGGTGGGCCCCAGTGTCAGCCTCACCACTCGCGCCTGAAGCGGTACGAGTGGAGGCGCACTCCCGTTTTTACGCCTTCGACATCACCCCCCCCCCCCAAGATTTTCTGTTTATTCAAACTTAATCAGAAATTTTACTAAACTTTGACCAACCACCATGTCTAAACCATAAGTCCAAATGAATTGATTCTTTTTGCATTGTCTTTGTTACAGAAAGCTCTAGTAGCACACCAAAAGGTGGATTTTTCCTTGCTGTCTAGAATTTCTGGTGATTTTCAGAATGTGTTTTGATATTTATTTTTGTGGTTTTAAATTGTTTTTTAGAAGGAGAAGCTTGTCTTGAAGCAAACCAAGAGGGGTGTGATCCTCCTCTACACTAAGGCAAGCCACACCAGCATTTGGATGGTGTTATTTCAATACCCATGATTTTCTACTTGAATATGAGTTCTTATTTGTATTAAAAAATTGGTAAATAATTTTGGTAAATTGCTAGTAACTTTATTCTGTTAGGAATGCTTGTTTTAGTTACTGGTTGCATGCATGAACTTGCTTGGTTAAGTAGAGTAAGATTTTTACACTATGCATATTGCTATGGAAATTGATGGTATGAATTTTACTAAATGATATTTCAATTTAAATAAAGAACTAATAAAAATATTGCTTGTTGATAAAAACGAGGTATAACCAGAAAGTTTGATCCTTAGTGTTGCAAGATAATTATGTGGTTAAGTATGATCCAGGAACATGAGTTGTTTGCTTTGCATGGCGAGTAGTTGCACGATTTCCGGTATTATGCCATTGTTAGTTGATGACCTACAAGTATAGGGGATCTATCGTAGTCCTTTCGATAAGTGAGAGTGTCGAACCCAACGAGGAGCAGAAGGAAATGATAAGCGGTTTTCAGCAAGGTATTCCCTGCAAGTACTGAAATAAGTGGTAATAGATAGTTTTGTGATAGGATAATTTGTAACGAGCAACAAGTAACAAAAGTAAATGAAGTGCAGCAAGGTGGCCCAATCCTTTTTGTAGCAAAGGACTAGCCTGGACAAACTCTTATATAGAGAAAAGCGCTCCCAAGGACACATGGGAATATCGTCAAGCTAATTTTCATCACGTTCATATGATTCGTGTTCGGTACTTTGATAATTTGATATGTGGGTGGACCGGTGCTTGGGTGTTGTTCTTACTTGAACAAGCATCCCACTTATGATTAACCTCCATTGCAAGCATCCGCAACTACAACAAAATTATTAAGGTAAACCTAACCATACCATGAAACATATGGATCCAAATCAGCCCCTTACGAAGCAACACATAAACTAGGGTTTAAGCTTCTGTCACTCTAGCAACCCATCATCTACTTATTACTTCCCAATACCTTCCTCTAGGCCCAAATAATGGTGAAGTATTATGTAGTCGACGTTCACATAACACCACTAGAGGATAGACAACATACATCTCATCAAAATATCGAATGAATACCAAATTCACATGACTACTAATAGCAAGACTTCTCCCATGTCCTCAGGAACAAACATAACTACTCACAAAGCATATTCATGTTCATAATCAGAGGGGTATTAATATGCATAAAGGATCTGAAATATGATATTCCACCAAATAAACCAACTAGCATCAACTACAAGAAGTAATCAACACTATTAGTAACCTACTAGTACCAATCCCGGACTTGGAGACAAGAATTGGATACAAGAATGAACTAGGGTTTTGAGAGGAGATGGTGCTGGTGAAGATGTTGATGGAGATTGTCCTCTCCTGATGAGAGGAGCGTTGGTGATGATGATGCCGATGATTTCCCCCTCCCGGAGGGAAGTGTCCCAGGCAGAACAGCTCTGCCGGAGCCCTAGATTGGTTCTGCCTCATGACGGCGGAGTCTCGTCCCAAAAGGTTGCTTTTAATTTTTCTTCAGACGAAAGACCTCATATAGCAGAAGATGGCCACCGGAGAGCCAACAGGGGGCTGATACGTCTCCGTCGTATCTACTTTTCCAAACACTTTTGCCCTTGTTTTGGACTCTAACTTGCATGATTTGAATGGAACTAACCCGAACTGACGCTGTTTTCAGCAGAATTGCCATGGTGTTGTTTTATGTGCAGAAAACAAAAGTTCTCGAAATGACCTGAAACTCCACGGAATATCTTACAATAAATAATAAAAAATCCTCGCCAAAGACGAAGACCAGGGGCCCCACACCCTGTCCACGAGGGTGGGGGACGCGCCCCTCCCCCTGGGCGCGCCCCCTACCTCGTGGGCCCCTGGATGCCCTCTGACGCCAACTCCAACTCTATATATTGGCTTTCGGGAAGAAAAAAATCAGAGAGAAAGTTTCATCGCATTTTACGATACGGAGCCGCCGCCTAACCCTAATCTCTCTCGGGAGGGCTGATCTGGAGTCCGTTCGGGGCTCCGGAGTGGGGGATTCGTCGCCGTCGTCATCATCAACCATCCTCCATCACCAATTTCATGATGCTCACCGCCGTGCGTGAGTAATTGCATCGTAGGCTTGCTGGACGGTGATGGGTTGGATGAGATTTATCATGTAATCGAGTTAGTTTTGTTAGGGTTTGATCCCTGGTATCCACTGTGTTCTGAGATTGATGTTGCTATGAATTTGCTATGCTTAATGCTTGTCACTAGGGCCCGAGTGCCATGCTTTCAGATCTAAACCTTTTATGTTTTCATGAATATATGTGAGTTCTAGATCCTATCTTGCAAGTCTATATTCACCTACTATGTGTTATGATCCGGCAACCCCGAAGTGACAATAATCGGGACCACTCCCGGTGATGACCATAGTTTGAGGAGTTCATGTATTCACTATGTGTTAATGCTTTGTTCCGGTTCTCTATTAAAAGGAGGCCTTAATATCCCTTAGTTTCCAATAGGACCCCGCTGCCACGGGAGGGTAGGACAGAAGATGTCATGCATGTTCTTTTCCATAAGCATGTATGACTATATTCAGAATACATGCCTACATTACATTGATGAACTGGAGCTAGTTCTGTGTCACCCTATGTTATGACTGTTACATGATGAACCACATCCAACATAATTATCCATCATTGATCTGGTGCCTACGAGTTTTCCATATACTGGTTTACGCTTATTTACTTTTTCGTTGCTACTGTTACAATCACTACAAAAAATACCAAAAACGTTACTTTTGCTGTCTTTACTTTTGTTACTGTTACCACCACTATCATATTACTTTGCTACTAAACACTTTGCTGCAGATATTAAGTTTCCAGGTGTGGTTTAATTGACAACTCAGCTGCTAATACTTGAGAATATTCTTCGGCTCCCCTTGTGTCGAATCAACAATTTTGGGTTGAATATTGTACCCTCGAAAACTGTTGCGATCACCGATACTTGTGGGTTATCAAGACCTTTTTCTGGCGCTGTTGCCGGGGAGCATAGCTCTATTCTTTGAATCACTCGGGATTTATATCTGCTGGACACTATGAAGCACTTGAAAGACGCTAAGACAAAAATTTATCCCTCAACTACAAGGGGAGGTAAGGAACTGCCATCTAGCTCTACACTTGATCCACCTTCTGTTATGAGTAAGCTAGCGACACCTAAACCTACTATTGCTATGAATTCTGATATGTCGCATGTTATTGATGATGCCACTTCTGCTATGCATGATACTTATGATGAAACTACTTCTATGCTTGATACTACTGTGCCACTTGCTGAATTTCTAGATGAGAAAATTTCTAAGTCTAGAGAAAGAGAAATTAGTGAACCTAAACATGATGATGTTAGTGATGATGAACCTATGCCTGTTATTCCTGAGGGTTATCTTTTTCATAATGAATCTTATGAAGCTATTCTTGCTTGTCCGGATAAACCTGAACG
This sequence comes from Aegilops umbellulata, assembly GCA_032464435.1. NCBI lineage: Eukaryota > Viridiplantae > Streptophyta > Magnoliopsida > Poales > Poaceae > Aegilops > Aegilops umbellulata. Next base: position 509,167,838 of record CP136059.1, read on the forward strand.
TAAGAGGTTACTAATTAAGTGGAGTAAGGAATCTTTTAGAGGTAGGATGAGACCCGACCCTGCTTTTGCTACTTCACCTATCTGTGTTCCTGATCAGGATTATTATGATATTACTGTTGATCCAGATATAGTTACTTTGGTTGAATCTGATCCTTTTTATGGCTATGAATCTGAAACTGTTGCGGCACATCTTCGTAAGTTAGATGAAATAGCTGCCCTATTTACTAATAATCTGAGATCATGCCACTTTTATATACTCAAAATATTTCCGTTCTCATTAAAGGGTGATGCTAAGAAATGGTTTAATTCTCTTGATCCTGCCTGTGTGCAAAGTCCCCAGGATATGATTTATTACTTCTCTGCTAAATATTTCCCTGCTCATAAGAAACAAGCTGCTTTGAGGGAAATATACAATTTTGTGCAAATTGAAGAAGAGAGTCTCCCACAAGCTTGGGGGAGGCTTCTCAAGTTACTTAATGCTTTGCCTAATCATCCTCTTAAGAATCCTGAAATATTTGATATCTTCTATAATGGACTAACTGATGCTTCCAGAGATTACCTAGATAGTTGTGCTGGTTCTCTTTTCAGGGAAAGAACACCGGATGACGCTGAAATTTTATTGAATAATATGTTGGCAAATGAAAATAATTGGGCACCTCCTGAGCCACCTCCCGAGCCAACACCTGAGCCAGCTCCTGAGCCAATTATTGATCCTATTCCTAAACCAACTCCGAGGAAGAGAGGTGTTCTATTTCTCAGTCCCGAAGATATGCAAGAGGCAAAGAAATCTATGAAAGAAAAAGGTATTAAAGCTGAAGATGTTAAGAATTTACCTCCTATTGAAGAAATACATGGTCTTAATTTACCGCCTGTTGAAGAAGTATATGATCTCAATTACTTATTTACTGAAGAACCTCCCGATATCCCGACACAGGTAGTAAAGGTAAATTCTCTCTATAGATATGATAAAGTTGAAGTCCCTCCTACTAAAATTGCTTGTCAGTGCTTGGATGAGTTTGATGACTTTATGTTTAAGCAAGATGACTTTAATGCTTATTTTGGTAGACAATTAAAGCAGAATATCTTTATGATTAAATGCTTGAGTGATTATATGGATAATATTAGAGGTGAACTTAAACTTGTTAGCAAACATGCTTCTATGGTTACCACTCAAGTAGAACAAGTACTTAAAGCTCAGAAAAAAATGCTTGATGAAATGAATAGTAAGAAAAATGATTATGCTGTTAGAGTGGCTACTAGAACTGATAGAATGACTCAGGAACCTTTGTATCCTGAAGGCCACCATAAGAGAATCGAGAAAGATTCTCAAAGAAATAATATTGATGCACCTAGTTCTTCTAAAAGGAAGAAAAAGAAAAATGATAGAACTGTGCAAACTTCTAGTGAACCTATTGCTGAACCACCTAATAATCCAAATGATATCTCTATGTCTGATGCTGAAACACAATCTGGTAATGAACATGGACCTGGTGAAGATGTTAATGATGATGTTCATGATGATGCTCGACCTAGTAATGATAATGATGTAGAAGTTGAACCTGCTGTTGATCTTGATAACCCACAATCAAAGAATCAACGTTATGATAAAAGAGACTTTGTTGCTAGGAAATATGGTAAAGAAAGAGAACCATGGGTTCAGAAACCCATGCCTTTTCCTCCGAAACCATCCAAGAAAAAGGATGATGAGGATTTTGAGCGCTTTGCTGAAATGATTAGACCTATCTTTTTGCGTATGCGATTGACTGATGTGCTCAAAACAAATCCTTATGCTAAGTATATGAAGGATGTCATTACTAATAAAAGAAAGATACCGGAGGCTGAAATTTCCACCATGCTTGCTAATTACACTTTTAAGGGTGGAATACCAAAGAAACTTGGAGATCCAGGAGTACCTACTATACCATGCTCCATTAAAAGAAATTATATTAAAACTGCTTTATGTGATCTTGGAGCCGGTGTTGGTGTTATGCCTCTCTCTTTATATCATAGACTTGACTTGAATAAGTTGACACCTACTGAAACATCTTTGCAAATGGCTGATAAATCAACTGCTATACCAGTCGGTATTTGTGAGGATGTGCCTATTGTCATTGCAAACATTACTATTTTAACGGACTTTGTTATTCTTGATATTCCCGAGGATGATAGTATGTCTATTATTCTTGGAAGACCTTTCCTTAATACTGCAGGGGCTGTTATTGATTGCAACAAAGGCAATGTCACTTTTCATGTTAATGGTGATGAGCATATGGTGCACTTCCCGAGGAAACAACCTCAAGTTTATAGTATCAACTCTATTGGAAAAATTCCATCGATTATATTTGGAGGTTTTGAATTTCCTCTTCCGACTGTCAAAAATAAATATGATATACTTATTGTTGGGGATGTCCATATCCCCGTTGAGGTAACATAGTGTTATTCGAAATTTCTCCGGTCCCATGATTATCGGAATGAGTTTGTTAACAAGACTTGATCAACCTTGTTAGTGGATTCTTTTTGATGAGCATGAGATGGATGAAACTAGAAGCACAACCTTCTGTACCCTCTTTATATTTTTTGTTCTTTAGTAGAAATAAAGTAAAATAGTATTTTTTTGTCTGTTTCCTGACTTATCCGTGCAATATAAAAATATCCCGAAAATAAAAGTCCTCAGAATGCCATGCCAATTTAATGTGATTTTTTCGGGAATATTTAAGTATTTTTAGTGCAAAAATTACCGCGGGGGGAGCTGCCACCTGGTCACGAGGGTGGAGGGCGCACCCTACCCCCTGGGCGCGCCCCGCTGCCTCGTAGGCCTACGATGGCCCTTATCCACTTATCCCTGCACCCATCTTCTTCCTCTGCCTCACACAAACCCGAAAAACCAACTCAAGCTCGTGTTCCAGCAACTTTTGCTACGATTTTCGATCTCCTTGCTCAAAGCACCTCTCGCAAAACTGCTTGGGGAGATTGTTCCTTGGTATGTGACTCCTCCATTGGTCCAATTAGTTTTTGTTCTAGTGCTTTATTCATTGCAAATTTGTGCTACATAGGTGACCATGTTCTTGAGTTTGCATGTCAAATTTATATGGTTCCAAGTAGTTCTAATGCTTGATATATGCTCTAGGCACTTGTATAAGTAGTTGCTATCAATCTTATTTAAGTTAGTTCACTTTTGTTTGAAGTTACTAAAAATTTCAGATTGTTTCAGAAATAATGAAGAGACTTTTGAGGGGCTCGTCGAGCCGAATTTCTAAGGAGAAACAAAAGGAAGAAGAACAAAAGCCCAAATTTAATCTCCCTCGTATCACGGAGGTCCGGCCGTGTGAATGGCCTTCCGATGACTTCTTGAGGAGTGCCGGGATTTATGAAGATTTCTATCTATTGATTGAGAACGCCGGCCTCACCAACTTCCTCCGCGACCAACGTCATAAGTATCTCTTACTCACAAATACTTTTGTGCAGAACTTCTACTTTTTCCCTAAGAAATCACCTCCAACAGTAGAGTTCCATTTATATGATGTTGCTAGGGAGATGACATTAGCTGCATTTTGCGAGGTTTGCAAAATACCTTTCGAGGGTTCTTTAGATGAACCACAACGTAATGAAGTGGAAGCTTATATTGACACTATCACTGTGGGAGAAACCAGGAAGTTTTCTGATGCAATAATTACTAGCATAAATTTCCCTGTTTTACGCTACTTTGCCTTATTTGCTAGTCGTTGCTTGATTGGTCGCGGGAACTGTGGGAACCTTAGTATTCCTGATATTATTATTTTGCTCCATGGTTTATACCGCAATAACTCTGTTAGTATGGGTGGAATTGTTGCTAGACGGTTGAATATGAACCGTACTAAGGGCCCCATCTTTGGAGCCATTTATGCTTCACGCTTAGCTGAAAATGTTGAAATACCTATTAGGCGTGAGGAGAAAGAAGAAACAGCACTGCCCCGTGCTTATTTAGATTATAAGAGTATGGTAGCGCATGATTTTCTTGTTAAGAATCGCGAAGGGGCACTTAAATATAAATTGTACTTTGATAAACATCACCCTGAGACTATTACTTTGCCTGCTCCCTCTTTGTTTAACTTGTCTGCAGGTACTTACATTGTTCCGTGGGCGGCTGTTCAAGCCTATCGAAATCCTGCACCAGCCTCGGAACCGGAGCCTCCACAAATGTCTGTTTATTCTTGGGATCCTGAGGCAATTGCCAGCCAGTGGCAGTCCGAGTCCTCTTCATCACATTATGATCCCAACTATTCTTCATCGCAGTACGACCCCAGCTTCACCTACGGATATCAGCCAGGTTATCCCTGGCAATAGACCAACTTAGGCCAAAAGCCTAAGCTTGGCGGAGTACGTATTTCCCACCGACATTACATTCATGTTCACACACACTCATTGCTAGATGTCAGTGCTCATACTCTTTCATTGTAATATCCATGTTAGTTTAAATTTATTTTTCTAGCTTTCTTCTTGTGTGTTTGATAAACCTTAAGAAAAAAAGAAAAAATTAGTTAGTCTACTTTCCATGCTTGTAGTAGAATTAAAAAGAAAACCCAAAAATATTTCCCGTCCTTCTTTTGCTTGTTGGGAGCTTTCCCGTGTAAATAGTTTTTATTTTTCTTTTCCTTACTTTGGGGGTCGAGAAGACTATATTGAAAATGCTTAGTGGCTCTTATATGCATGATTGTTTATTTAACTTAGAGCCCATATTACTTGTCTTCTCTCTTGAGTTGAATGCTTGCAGATTCCAGCTTAGTCCAATGCACGTGCACTCTTATTATTATTATATACACCGTTCAGTCGTGCAAGTGAAAGGAAATAATGATGATATATGATGGACTCATTGGGATGAGAAAAGCTGGTATGAACTCGACCTCTCTTGTTTTTGTAAATATGATGATTCATCGTTCCTGATTCAGCTATTATGAAGTAAACATATTTGCAATGACATTTAGAGATTATAGTTGCTCGTGCCATGCTTGATTAGCTATGAGTTATAATGGTTAACCTTGCGTGCCAACATGCTATTGAGATGATTATGTTGTGGTATGATAGGATGGTATCCTCCTTTAAATGAATTGAGTGACTCGACTTGGCACATGTTCACGCATGTAGTTGAATCAAATCAACATAGCCTTCATGATATTTATGTTCATGGTGGATTATATCCTACTCATGCTTATATTCGGTGTGAACTAATTTTAATGCATGTTTACGACTGTTGTCGCTCTCTCAGTTGGTCGCTTCCCAGTCTTTTGCTAGCCTTCACCTGTACTAAGCGGGAATACTGCTTGTGCATCCAAACTCCTTAAACCCCAAAGTTGTTCCATATGAGTCCACTATACCTTCCTATATGCGGTATCTACCTGCCGTTCCAAGTAAATTTGTATGTGCCAAACTCCAAACCTTCAAATGAAATTCTGTTTTGTATGCTCGAGCAGCTCATGTGCAACTATGGCTGCCTATATCTTCCATGCTAGGTGGGTTATTCTCAAGAGGAGTGGACTCCGCTCCTCATTCACGAGAAAGGGCCGGTAACCGGGATGTCCAGTCCCATGATCCAAAAAGATCAAAGCAAATCAAAATAATTAAACAAAACTCCCCTTGGGACCCGTTGAATGTTGGAGGCACTCGTTGTTTCGAGCAAGCCATGAATTGATGCTTGTGGAGGAGGGGGAGTATAAACCTTTACCATTCTGTTTGGGAACTGCCTATAATGCATGTAGTATGGAAGATACAGCCATCTCATAGTTGTTGCATTGACAGTAAAAGTATGCCGCTCAAAATATTATTTATCTTTATTTCAAAAATCGAGCTCTGGCACCTCTACAAATCCCTGCTTCCCTCTACGAAGGGCCTATCTATTTACTTTTATGTTGAGTCATCACCCTTCTTATTAAAAAGCACCCGCTGGAGAGCACACTGTCATTTGCATTCATTATGATTGGTTTATATTGGGTATGACTTGACTGGATCTCTTTTACCATGAATTACAATGTTTAGTCAGTCCTTGATCTTTAAAGGTGCTCTGCATTTATGTTTTGCGGTCTCAGAAAGGGCTAGCGAGGTACCATTTTGTTATATCATGTTATGATTATTTTGAGAAAGTGTTGTCTTCCGAGTTTTATTATTATGGCTCGCTAGCTGATTATGCTATTGATATGAGTAATTGTGAGACCTACGTGTTATTGTGAGTATGGTTAGTTCATAATAATTGCTGAAACTCGAATGCTGGCTTTTCATGTTTACAACAACAAGAGCAAACACAGTTTGTAAAAGTTTTTCTTTTTCTCTTTCAGTTTGCCAACTGAATTGCTTGAGGACAAGCAAGGGTTTAAGCTTGGGGGAGTTGATACGTCTCCGTCGTATCTACTTGTCCAAACACTTTTGCCCTTGTTTTGGAATCTAACTTGTATGATTTGAATGGAACTAACCACTGACGTTGTTTTCAGCAGAATTGCCATGGTGTTGTTTTATGTGCAGAAAACAAAAGTTCTCGGAATGACCTGAAACTCCACGGAATATCTTAGAATAAATAATAAAAAACCCTCGCCAAAGATGAAGACCAGGGGGCCCACACCCTGTCCACGAGGGTGGGGGCGCACCCCTCCCCCTGGGCGTGCCCCCCTACCTCGTGGGCCCCCTGGATGCCCTCCAACGCCAACTTCAACTCTATATATTGGCTTTCGGGGAGAAAAAAATCAGAGAGAAAGTTTCATCGCGTTTTACGATATGGAGCCGCCGCCAAACCCTAATCTCTCTCGGGAGGGCTGATCTGGAGTCCGTTCGGGGCTCCGAAGAGGGGGATTCGTCGTCGTCGTCATCATCAACCATCCTCCATCACCAATTTCATGATGCTCACCGCCGTGCGTGAGTAATTGCATCGTAGGCTTGCTGGACGGTGATGGGTTGGATGAGATTTATCATGTAATCGAGTTAGTTTTGTTAGGGTTTGATCCCTAGTATCCACTATGTTCTGAGATTGATGTTGCTATGACTTTGCTATGCTTAATGCTTGTCACTAGGGCCCGAGTGCCATGATTTCAGATCTGAACCTATTATGTTTTCATGAATATATGTGAGTTCTAGATCCTATCTTGCAAGTCTATAGTCACCTACTATGTGTTATGATCCAGCAACCCCGAAGTGACAATAATTGGGACCACTCCCGGTGATGACCATAGTTTGAGGAGTTCATGTATTCACTATGTGTTAATGCTTTGTTCCGGTTCTCTATTAAAAGGAGGCCTTAATATCCCTTAGTTTCCAATAGGACCCTCCTGCCACGGGAGGGTAGGACAAAAGATGTCATGCAAGTTCTTTTCCATAAGCACGTATGACTATATTCGGAATACATGCCTACATTACATTGATGAACTTGATCTAGTTCTGTGTCACCCTATGTTATGACTATTACATGATGAACCACATCCGACATAATTATCCATCATTGATCTGGTGCCTACTAGTTTTTCATATACTGGTTTACGCTTATTTACTTTTCCGTTGCTACTGTTACAATCACTACAAAAAATACCAAAAACATTACTTTTGTTGTCTTTACTTTTGTTACCGTTACCACCACTATCATATTACTTTGCTACTAAACACTTTGCTGCAGATATTAAGTTTCCAGGTGTAGTTGAATTGACAACTCAGCTGCTAATACTTGAGAATATTCTTTGCCTCCCCTTGTGTCGAATCAACAAATTTGGGTTGAATACTCTACCCTCGAAAACTGTTGTGATCCCCTATACTTGTGGGTTATCAGGGGCCCACGAGGCAGGGGGCACCCTGGGGGGTGGGTAGGGCGCGCCCCCCACCCTCGTGGCCAGGTGGGGCCCCCTCTGACGTACTTCTTCCGCTCAATATTTTTTATATATTCTGAAAGTAACTTCCGTGGAGTTTCAGGACTTTTGGAGTTGCGCAGAATAGGTCTATAATATTTGCTCCTTTTCCAGCCCAGAATTCCAGCTGCCGGCATTCTCCCTCCTTATGTAAACCTTGTACAATAAGAGAGAACAAGCATAAGTATTGTGACATAATGTGTAATAACAACCCATAATGCCATAAATATCAATATAAAAGCATGATGCAAAATGGACGTATCAACTCCACCAAGCTTAGACCTCGCTTGTCCTCAAGCGAAAGCCGATAACGATAAATATGTTCTCATGTTTGGAGGCAGAGGTGTCGATAAAAATAAAAATACGGACATGAGGGCATCATGATTATTTTCATAACAACAACATATATGGATATTGTCATATGATTTCTTATGTTCAAGTAATAATCCATTCACAATGCAAAAGTATGAAGCAGAAACTTTATTGAGAACTAAAAAACTATAATCTCAGTCGTTGAAACAATTGCAATTTATCGTAACATCAGAAAGAGTCTATGTTAGAGCTCTCTAGCAAGTCCACATACTCAACTATCATTTAGTCTTTCATAACTGCTAACACTCACACAATACTTGTGGTTACGGAGTTTTAATTGGACACAGAGAAAGATAGGGGCTTATAGTTTCGCATCCCAACCTTTTACCTCAAGGGTAATGTCAACAATAATAACTCATGCTCCCCTACATCCAATTAGATATATCTATCAGGATCTTTCTAACACACTGTGCTTGCCAAAGGATAAAATATAAAAAGGAAAGGTGAAGATCACTGTGACTCTTGCATAAGGTAGAAGATAATAGTAACAGATAGGCCCTTCGCAGAGGGAAGCAGAGGTTGCCATGCGCTTTCGGGTTGGATGCACAAAATCTTAATGCGAAGGAACGTCACTTTATATTGCCCCTTGTGATATGAACCTTTATTATGCAGTCCGTCGCTTTTATTTTTTCCACATCACAAGATCATATAAAGCTTATTTCCTCCACACCAATCAATCATACATATTTAAAGAGCAATTTTTATTGCTTGCACCGGTGACAACTTACTTGAAGGATCTTACTCAATCCATAGGTAGGTATGGTGGATTCTCATGGCAAAACTGGTTTAAGGGTTTTGGAAGCACAAGTAGTATCAATACTTGGTGCTAAGAATTTGGCTAGATTGAGGGGGAAAGGCAAGCTCAACATGTTGGATGATCCATGACAATATACTTTATCTCAGATATAAGAAAACATAACCCATTACCTTGTCTTCCATGTCCAACATCAAGTCTTTAGCATGTCATATTTTAATAAGTGCTCCCAATCATAAAAGATGTCCATGATAATATATTTATATGTGAAACCTCTCTTTCTTTATTACTTCCTATTAATTGCAACGATGACCAAAGCTATGTTTGTCAACTCCCAACAACTTTTAATCATCATACTCCTTCTATGTGAAGTCATTACTCTCAATAAGATCAATATGAACTATTTGTTTCTTTTTATTCTTTTTCTCTTTTCTTTTATTCACTCAAGATCATAGAAAAATAATCAAGCCCTTGACCCAACACTAATCTTTATTATATATAGCTCATGGACTCGATTACATAGAGAGATCATAAAGCAAAACTCAAAACTAGATCAAGATACTGCTAATAGGATTGAACTAAGAAAAAGGGTAAAGATAGGAGTGTGATTGTGATACGATACCGGGGCACCTCCCCCAAGCTTGGCAGTTGCCAAGGGGAGTGCCCATACCCATGTGATTATATCTCCTTCTTTGGGGATCGTGATGTGATATTCTTGGCGATAATGCCCCTTGGGATACGGTTCTATTCCTCGAGCTTATTGAGTTGCTGCTTGAGATCCATTATCTCCTTACGAAGCTTTCCTATAACGGCTAAAGCTCCTTGCACCCAAGGGTGTTGCATAGCTACGGGAGAACAAGTGACACTCTTCTTCATACTTTTATAAGAAAGAATTTTAACATTGGAAGGGATAACCGAGTTTGGAATGGCTGAGCTCTGTAATTCTCCCATCATGAAGCTAGCTCAGAAGCGAGAAGTGACTTCTTGATCCTCCATTGCATCTATCCTCATCAGATCACCCTCCATACCTTCCTCCGTTGCTGGCCCAAAGTGGTCAGCATCGCTGTTTGGCCTTGGTTCCGATGCCGGATGAGACACCCGGCTCTCCCCGACTGACTCTTGAGAAGACATCTTGCTCTAATCTACAGCAACAACAGCTCGAAACAAGAACAGAGAATATTTGCGTGATACAGGGGTCAACACCTTCGGGAGATTATATAATAAATTTTTACCGACCAAAATATGTAACATGCAAGAATACGGAGTTCAGACAGCACACGAGGTGCCCACGAGGTAGGGGGCGCGCCCAGTAGGGTAGGGCGCGCCCTCCACCCTCGTGGAGCCCTCGTGTCCTTCCCGGACTGCTTCTTATTTTTCTATTTTTCTAAATATTCAAAAACGAAGAAATATTGCCATAAAAACTAATTTGGAGTCGGTTTACTTACGGCACAACATACATATTCCTTTTCGGAGTCTGAAATGTTCTGGAAAGTGTCTCTTATGTATTCCTCCAGGGTTACGGTTTCAATAACATTGGTTTAAACATTTATGGGATTACCTGAGATATAATGATTAATTCTTTGACCGTTCACCACCTTCAGATTTGTGCCTTCGAAGTTGTTGATTTTTATGGCACCGGAACGATAGACCTCCTCGATAACGTAAGGACCTTCCCATTTAGAGAGAATTTTTCCTACAAAAAACCTTAAACAAGAGTTGTATAGCAATACATAATCACCTACATTAAACTCATGCTTTTGTATCCTTTTATCATGCCATCTTTTAACTTTTTCTCTAAATAACTTGGCATTTTCATAGGCTTGGGTTCTCCATTCATCAAGTGAGCTAATATCAAATAACCTCTTCTCACCAGCAAGTTTGAAATCATAATTGAGATCTTTAATAGCCCAATAAGCCTTATGTTCTAGTTCGAGAGGTAAGTGACATGCTTTTTCATAAACCATTTTATACGGAGACATACCCATAGGATTTTTATATGCAGTTCTATAGGCCCATAATGCATCATCAAGTTTCTTGGACCAATTCTTTCTAGACCTATTGACAGTCTTTTGCAAAATTAATTTGAGCTCTCTGTTACATCATATTTAGCAAGCATTTTATAAGGGGATGCAATTCTATGATTAACATCATATTTAGCAAGTATTTTACGGAAAGCACCATGAATAAAATGTGAACCACCATCAGTCATTAAATATCTAGGGACTCCAAACCTCGAAAAAATGACTTCTTTAAGCATCTTAATAGAAGTATTATGATCAGCACTACTAGTTGGAATAGCTTCTACCCACTTAGTAACATAATCAAGAACACCTAAAATATGTGTATATCCATTAGAGGCAGGAAAAGGTCCCATATAATCAAAGCCCCAAACATCAAATGGTTCAATAACGAGTGAATAATTCATAGGCATTTCTTGACGTCTACTAATATTACCAATTCTTTGACATTCATCACAAGAAAGGACAAACTTACGGGCATCCTTGAAGAGAGTAGGCCAATAAAAACCAGATTGTAATACCTTATGTGCAGTTCTATCTCCAGCGTGGTGTCCTCCATAAGCTTCGGAGTGACACTTGCGTAGGATCTGTTCCTGTTCATGCTCAGGTACACAACGTCTAATAACACCATCTACTCCTTCTTTATAAAGATGTGGGTCATCCCAACAGTAATGTCTCAAATCATAGAAGATTTTTTTCTTTTGTTGGTATGTGAAACTAGGTGGTATAAATTTAGCAACAGTATAATTAGCATAATCAGCATACCATGGAGTTGAACGAGAAGTATTTATGACATTTAATTGCTCATAAGGAAAGCTATCATCAATAGGTAGTGGGTCATCGAGAACATTTTCTAACATAGACAAGTTGTCTGCAACGGGGTTCTCAGCTCCCTTTCTATCAACAATATGCAAATCAAATTCTTGTAGCAAGAGAACCCATCTAATAAGTCTAGGTTTAGTATCTTTATTTTCCATAAGATATCTAATAGCAGCATGATCAGTGTGAATAGTTACTTTAGAATCAACAATATAAGGTCTGAACTTATCACAAGCAAATACAACTGCTAAAAATTCTTTCTTAGTAGTAGCATAATTTCTTTGAGCATTATCTAGAGTTTTACTAGCATATTGAATAACATTTTATTTCTTATCAACTCTTTGCCCTAGAACAGCACCTACAGCATAATCACTAGCATCACACATAATTTCAAAGGGTAAATTCCAATCAGGTGGCTGAACAATAGGTGCAGAGATCAATGCTTTCTTAAGTATTTCAAATGCTTCTACACAATCATCATCAAAGACAAATGGTATATCTTTTTGCAATAAATTAGTCAGAGGACGAGAAATTTTTGAGAAGTCCTTAATGAACCTCCTATAAAAACTGAAAATGACCAAGGAAACTTCTTATACCTTTGATGTCCTTGGGACATGGCATTTTTTCAATAGCATCAACCTTGGCTTTATCAACTTCAATACCTCTTTCAGAAACTTTATGGCCAAGACAATACCTTCATTAACCATAAAGTGGCACTTCTCCCAATTCAAGACAAGATTAGTTTCTTCACATCTCTGCAAAACTCGATCAAGGTTTCTCAAGCAATCATCAAAAGAGGATCCATAGACGGAAAATCATCCATGAAAACCTCACAAATCTTTTCACAAAAGTCAGAGAATATAGCCATCATGCATTTTTGAAAGGTAGCAGGTGCATTACATAAACAAAAAGACATACGTCTATAAGAAAAAGTACCAAAAGGGCATGTAAATGTGGTCTTCGATTGATCATTGGCTGACACAGGTATTTGAGAGAAACCAGAATAACCATCTAGAAAGCAAAAATGTGTATGTTTGGATAATCTTTCTAGCATTTGATCGATAAAAGGTAAGGGGTAATGATCTTTCTTAGTAGCTTTATTTAATTTTCGGAAATCAATTACCATCCTATAACCTGTAATAATTCTTTGCGGAATCAATTCATCTTTATCATTAGGAACGACAGTAATACCTCCCTTCTTAGGGACACAATGGACAAGACTTACCCACTGACTATCAGCAACGGATAAATTATACCTGCCTCAAGGAGCTTTAGTATTTCCTTTCTTACCACTTCCTTCATTTTAGGATTCAGCCGTCGTTGATGATCACGAACTGGTTTGGCACCTTCTTCCAAATTTATTTTATGTTGACATAGAGTGGGACTAATGCCCTTAAGATCATCAAGAATATATCCAATAGCAGCACGGTGCTTCTTTAGAGTTTTCAATAATCTCTCTTCTTCATGCTCTCAAAGGTTAGCACTAATAATAACAGGATATATCTTCTTTTCATCAAGATAAGCATATTTAAGAGTATCAGGCAATGGTTTAAGCTCAAACACGGGATCACCTTTGGGTGGAGGAGGATCCCCTAGGATTTCAATAGGCAATTTCTGTTTCAGAATAGGTTCCTGTTTAAAGAATACTTCATCTATTTCCCTTCTTTCATTCATAAACATATCATTCTCATGGTCTAGCAAATATTGTTCTAAAGGATCACTAGGAGGTATGGCAATAGAAGCAAGACCAATCATTTCATCCTTACTGGGCAATTATTCTTCACGGTGTTGTCTACTAAATTTAGAGAAATTAAACTCATGGGACATATCACCCAAACCAATAGTAACAACATTCTTTTCGCAGTGTTCAAGAAGGGTCTACCAAATATAATGGGACAAAAGCTATCTTGTGGGGAACCAAGAACAAGAAAATCAGCAGGATATTTAGTTTTCCCACACAAGACTTAAACATCTCTAACAATTCCCGTTGCTGATATAGTATCTCTATTGGCAAGCTTAATTGTGACATCAATATCTTCTAACTCAGCAGGTGCAATTTCATGCATAATTTCTTTGTATAAGTCAAAGGGTATTGCACTAACACTAGAACCCATATCACACAGGCCATGATAACAATGATCTCCTATTTTAACAGAAATGATAGGCACGCCTACCACAAGTCTATGTTTATCTTTAGCACAAGGCTTGGCAATTCTAGCAGTTTCACCACAGAAATAAATAACATGCCCATCGATATTATCAGCCAAGAGATCTTTAACAATAGAAATATTAGGTTCGACTTTAACTTGCTCAGGAGGTGTATAAGTTCTAATATTGCTTTTATGAACTACAGTGGAAGCTTTAGCATGATCCTTTATTCTAACAGGAAAAGGTGGTTTCTCAACATAAGAAGTAGGAACAATAGGATCATTATAAGTGACAGTCTTTTCTTCAACTTTAATAGGTGCAGCTACTTTTACTTCTATGGGAGGATGATATTTAAACCACTTATCCTTGGGGAGATCAACATAAGTAGCAAAAGATTCACAGAAAGAAGCTACTATCTCAGAGTCAAGTCCATATTTAGTGCTAAATTTGCAGAAAACATCGGTATCCATAAAAGATTTAACACAATCAAACTTAGGTGTCATACCTAGCTCCTTACCTTCATCAAGATCCCAATCTTCAGAGTTGTGTTTAATTCTATCCAATAAGTTCCATTTGAATTCAATAGTCTTCGTCGTAAAAGAGCCAGCACAAGAAGTACCGAGCATGGTGCGATTGTTATCAGAAAGCCGAGCATAAAAACTTTGAAGAATTATTTCTCTCAGGAGCTCATGATTGGGCCATGAATATAACATTGATTTAATCCTCCCCCAAGCTTGAGCGATGCTTTCTCCTTCGCGAGGCCAAGAATTATATATATAATTGCGATCACGATGAACAAGATGCATAGGATAAAACTTCTGATGAAATTCCAATTTCAATCGTTTGTAGTTCCATGACCCCGTATCATCACATAGCCTATACCATGTCAATGCATCTCCCTCCAAAGATAAAGGGAAGACCTTCTTCTTAACAACATCATCGGGTATACCGGCAAGCTTAAATAATCCACAAACTTCATCCACATAAATTAGGTGCTCATCAGGAAGCTTTGTTCCATCTCCTGCAAAAGAATTAGCCAGCAGTTTTTCAAACATACCCGAAGGAACTTCAAAGGGAACATTTTCATTTTCAGTAGGTTCAGTAGGTTGAGGAGCAACTCTTTGCTCTACTGGTCGGGGTGAAGATACCCCGAACAAGCCCCTCAGAGGATTACTTTCCATAGTAACAAGTGACAGTAAATTTCAGCACACTATATAAATTTTTCCTTACCAAATTCCACCTACCAAAGGCGCTTCACTCCCCGGGAACGGCGCCAGAAAAGAGTCTTGATGACCCACAAGTATAGGGGATCTATCGTAGTCCTTTTGATAAGTAAGAGTGTCGAACCCAATGAGGAGCAGAAGGAAATGATAAGCGGTTTTCAGCAAGGTATTCTCTACGAGTACTGAAATAAGTGGTAACAGATAGTTTTGTGATAGGATAATTGGTAGCGAGCAACAAGTAACAAAAGTAAATAAAGTGCAGCAAGGTGGCCCAATCCTTTTTGTAGCTGAGGGAGTCCTGGATTAGGGGGCGTCCGGGTAGCCGGACTATACCTTCAGCCGGACTCCAGGACTATGAAGATACAAGATTGAAGACTTCGTCCCGTGTCCGGAAGGGACTTTCCTTGGCGTGGAAGGCAAGCTTAGCGATGCAGATATTCAAGATCTCCTACCATTGTAATCGACTCTGTGTAACCCTAACCCTATCCGGTGTCTATATAAACCGGAGGGTTCTAGTCCGTAGGACAACTTCATCATACAACAATCATACCATAGGCTAGCTTCTAGGGTTTAGCCTCCTTGATCTCGTGGTAGATCCACTCTTGTACTACCCATATCATCAATATTAATCAAGCAGGAGTAGGGTTTTACATCCATCGAGAGGGCCCGAACCTGGGTAAACTTCGCGTCCCTTGTCTCCTGTTACCATCCGGCCTAGACGCACAGTTCGGGACCCCCTACCCGAGATCCGCCGGTATTGACACCGACATTGGTGCTTTCATTGAGAGTTCCTCTGTGTTGTCGCTTTTGGGCTCGATGGCTCCTTTGATCATCGACAACGATGCGGTCCAGGGTGAGACTTTTCTCCCCGGACAGATCTTCGTCTTCGGCGGCTTCGCACTGCGGGCCAATTCGCTTGGCCACCTGGAGCAGATCGAAAGCTACGCCCCTGGCCATCAGATCAGGTTTGGAAGCCTAAACTACACTGCAGACATCCGCGGAGATTTGATCTTCGACGGATTCGAGCCACAGCCAAGCGCGCCGCACTGTCTCGCGGGGCATGATCTAGCTCTGTCGCCGAGCAGTGCCCTGGAGGCCGCAAGCGCACTGGCTCTGACCCTCAATTTGGAGCCAGTTGCGCCGATCGAGGATGATCGGTTGGACGTCACCTCGGGGGCTGCGATCTCAAAGGCGATCGAGCCGAACGCCAGCCCCGCACTCTGCAGGACCCGTGACTCCGAGGATCTGGACTCCTTTTCGGACTCTGAACCCCCCGCGCCCCTGCCGATCGAATCCGATTGGGCGCCGATAATGGAGTTCACCGCCGCGCACATCTTTCAGCACTCGCCTTTTGGCGACATCCTGAATTCCCTCAAGTCTCTCTCTTTATCAGGAGAGCCCTGGCCGAACTACAGTCAGCGAGGATGGGATACGGACGATGGAGAAATTGAAAGCCCACCCACCACCCACTTTGTAGCCGCTGTCGACGATTTAACCGACATGCTTGACTTCGACTCCGAAGACGTCGACTGTATGGACGACGATGCAGGAGACAAACAGCAACCAGCACCTGTAGGGCGCTGGAAGGCCACCTCGTCATATGATATATATATGGTGGATACTCCAAAAGATGGAGATGGCGATGGAACAGCGGATGATGATACCTCCAAGAAACAGCAAAAGTGCCGGTGTCAGCGACGCCGCTCTAAATCCCGCCAAAGCAAAAACGGTGATTCCGGCATGGGAGATAATACTACCCCGGATAGCGCCGAAGAACACCCCCTCCAGAAAGATTCGGCACAGGAAGATGGAGAAGCCAGCCCTCATGAGAGAGCGGCAGACCGAGAGGTTGAGGATGATAACTACATGCCTCCCTCCGAAGACGAGGCAAGCCTCGACGACGACGAATTCGTCGTGCCATCAGACCCCGCCGAACAAGAACGTTTAAAACGCAGGCTTTTAGCCATGACAAACAGCCTCAAGAAAAAGCAGCAACAGCTTAGAGCTGATCAAGACCTGCTAGCTGATAGATGGACTGAAGTCCTTGCGGCCGAAGAGCATGAACTCGAACGCCCCTCCAAGCATTACCCGAAGCGCAGGCTGCTACCCCGATTAGAGGAGGAGGCACCTACATCACCAGTGCATGACATGGTAGACAGGCAACCTCGTGGCCGCGACAGAGAGGCCACTAAGCCCTCCACTCAAGCCATGCCCCGACGCTGCTCAAAACATGCTAAGGCACGGGAAAACGCGCCGGACCTGCGAGATATACTGGAGGACAAGGCAAGGAAAACAAGGTCGATCTACGGATCGCGCGGGCGCCCCATGACACGTGATGGTAATCGTCACTCCGAATACGATAAATCCGGCCGGGCTGAACACAATGGACAAAGCTCCTCCGAGCTGCGCCGTGATATAGCCCAGTATAGAGGCGCCGCACACCCACTATGCTTCACAGATGAAGTAATGGATCATAAAATCCCAGAGGGCTTTAAACCCGTAAACATCGAATCATACGATGGCACAACAGATCCCGCGGTCTGGATCAAGGATTATCTCCTTCATATCCACATGGCCCATGGTGATGATCTACACGCCATCAAATACCTCCCACTCAAGCTCAAGGGACCGGCCCGGCATTGGCTCAACAGCTTGCTAGCAGACTCAATCGGTTCTTGGGAGGACGTGGAAGCCGCATTCCTCGACAACTTCCAGGGCACTTATGTGCGACCACCGGATGCCGATGACCTAAGCCACATAATTCAGCAGCCAGAGGAATCGGCCAGGCAATTCTGGACACGGTTCCTAACAAAGAAAAACGAGATAGTCGACTGTCCGGACGCTGAGGCCCTAGCAGCCTTCAAGCATAATATCCGCGACGAATGGCTTGCCCGGCACCTGGGACAGGAAAAGCCGAAATCTATGGCAGCCCTCACGACACTCATGACCCGCTTTTGCGCGGGAGAAGACAGCTGGCTAGCTCGCAGTAACAACTTAGCAAAGAACCCTGGTAATTCGGATACCAAGGACAAAAGTGGCAGGACACAACGGAAAAGACAAAATCATCGTGTTAACAGCGACAGCAACGAGGATACGGCAGTAAATGCCGGATTCAGAGGCTCTAAATCCGGTCAGCGGAAAAAGCCATTCAAAAAGAATACTCTGGGCCCGTCCCGTTTGGACCGAATACTCGACCGCTTGTGCCAGATACATGGCACCCCCGAAAGGCCAGCAAATCGCACCAACAGGGATTGTTGGGTGTTCAAGCAGGCAGGCAAGTTAAGAGCCGAAAACAGAGACAGGGGGCTGCACAGCGATGACGAGGAGGAGCCCAGGCCGCCGAACAGCAGTGGGAAGAAGGGCTTTCCTCCACAAGTGCGGACGGTGAACATGATATACGCAACCCACATTCCCAAGAAGGAACGGAAGCGTGTGCTACGGGACGTATACGCGATGGAGCCAGTCGCCCCAAAGTTCAACCCATGGTCCTCCTGCCCGATCACTTTTGATCGAAGGGACCACCCCACTAGCATTCTTCATGGCGGCTTCGCCGCATTGGTTCTCGACCAAATTATCGACGGATTTCATCTCACAAGAGTCCTCATGGACGGCGGAAGTAGCCTGAACTTGCTTTATCAGGATACAGTGCAGAAAATGGGCATCGATCCCTCGAGGATCAAGCCCACAAAAACGACCTTTAAAGGCGTTATACCAGGTGTAGAGGCCAACTGTACAGGCTCAGTAACACTTGAAGTGGTCTTCAGATCTCCGGATAATTTCCGAAGCGAAGAGTTAATCTTTGATATAGTCCCGTTTCGCGGTGGCTATCATGCCCTGCTCGGGCGAACTGCATTTGCAAAGTTCAACGCGGTGCCGCACTACGCGTATCTCAAGCTCAAGATGCCAGGTCCTCGAGCAGTAATTATGGTCAACGGAAACACCGAACGCTCCCTCCGTACGGAGGAGCACACGGCGGCTCTCGCAGCGGAAGTACAAAGCAGCCTTCTCAGGCAATTCTCCAGTCCGGCCGTTAAAAAGCCAGACACCGCCAAGCGCGCCCGGAGTAACCTACAACAAGACCGCCTGGCACGTTCGGAGCAGGCATAGCAATGCGGCCCCAACCCCAGCCCTCGCGACATAGCGAAGCCAGTGCTTCGCGTACATAACTACGCTCTCAAAATACCATGGGCGCAGGGGAAGGGGCACAATAATGGCAAGCCCAAAATACGGCCTAAAACGTACTAGGGGATGCCAAATTCTTTTGTTCTTACTTGCAGGACTCCATACTTCGGACGACCTGTTCGACAATTCAACTGCCGCACGAACGATGCAAGATACGGGGAAGCAGACAAGCCATGCCGCACTATGGAACTCACAGGTGGTCTCTGTTACGAGCAGTATACCTATTTTAAATACAATTCCGCGGCCTGCCCCCGCCCAGGACATGTTAAATAGTCCAGTATCTTTTGCTTATCGCACTATTTGTATCGTTCTGCTTTGATAGCAGCCTCTTTATAAACAATGCATAGCTTTTTGTCTGTTTTTTGCATTATCCTGTTTTTATATATATATATATATGTTCATTAGTGACATGTGGCACCAATACACTGTGGTACGACAAATACGCCAGGGGCTTCAGTACCCCTTAATATGGTGTAAGAAATCCGAACACTTCATAAGTGCGGCACCCCGAACTTATAGCACTATATGCATCGGCTCCGAATCATGATTTGGGTTAATAGTTGGGTTTGCCCGGCTCCTATGTTTTGGTGCCTTACGTTCCGCTATATCGGCTAAGGTAGCACTAGGAGAACCACTGCGATTGTGCCCCAGTTGAGCTGGGTTAAGCACCTAAGTGGAGAAAGCTAAAATTGACTGTCATGATGAGGCGAGAGACCGGTCGGTGTTCGAGAGGTTTTTCGAGTCCCTAAAGACTTATGCCGCTTCGAGCGAGGAGCCGGCTTTGTCCGGCCAAGGCATGGATAGCGCCCCGAACTCTGTCTTCCGAACTAGGGGCTTCGCCGAAATTTAAAATTATAAAGTTCTATGGCTAAGTGAGAGTGTTCAAGCATTATAGTCCGATTGCCTGGTTCGTTGTGCTGCGCGCCTCCCTCGAAGGACCCAAATATGGGAAAAAGAGCGCTCAGGTTTATCCCGAACACCCCAGCACTAGTGGCATGGGGCCGGAAGCCGACGACTCACCATCTCTCAATTTTTTGATAAACGGCCGCACAGAAAATAATATTTTAAATTCAACAAGCATTGCTTAGCGCATATGAACAAGTTTTCAGCGCACAGGATAAACACGAGCGAGTTCATTCAAAAATTACATCCTTGGTACATTCATCCGCCACAAGGCGGGCACCCGCAAGAACATCATTATAGTAGTTCTCGGGCTTGCGATGTTCCTTCCCCGGCGGCGGCCCGTCCCTCACAAGCTTCTCACCGTCTAGCTTACCCTAGTGCACCTTTGCACGGGCAAGGGCCCTACGGGCACCTTCGATGCAGACGGAGCGCTTGATGACATCGAGCCTTGGACAGGCCTCCACCAGCCGCCGCACCAGCCCGAAGTAGCTCCCTGGCAGGACCTCTCCGGGCCATAGCCGAACTATGAAGCCCTTCATAGCCTGTTCGGCCGCCCTGTGGAGCTCCACCAGCTGTTTCAGCTGGTCGCTCAAGGGCATAGGGTGTCCGGCCTCAGCATACTGAGACCAGAACACCTTGTCTGTTGAGCTGCCCTCTTCAGATCGGTAGAATGCGGCGGCGTTGGATACGCTACGGGGAAGATCTGCGAATGCCCCTGGAGAGCTCCGGATTCGGGTAAGTAACAAGTAGTTTACTTTTATATTTCTGCTTTGCATAAAGAATGCCTTACCCGCTGCTATCTTTTTCATCTCCTCCAACTCTTGGAGGGCCTTTTGGGCTTCGGCCTTGGCGGACTTGGCAGCCTCAGAGGCCGTCGCGAGCTCGGACGCTTGCGTTTTTGACTCAAGCTCCAAACTCTCATGTTTTTTCATAAGAGTCTGAAGCTCTTGCTGCACCTCGCCGACCTGGGCCTCAAGTTTCTCTCGCTCGGTGTGCTCCGCAGCCGTTTTCTTTTTTGCCTCAGACAGCGCCTGCTTGAGGGTCGCCACCTCAGTCGTGGCCCCTACAATAGGCAGTACAATCCTGTTATTTTTTGCAATCATGTATTTTTATAGGCATTTTTGCTGTTAGGTATTTCTTACCTTCTTTCTCCTCGAGCTGCCGCTTGGCAAGGCCGAGCTCTTGCTCGGTCTGCTCGAGGCCCTGTTTCAGGGCATCCACCTCCGCAGTCAGCGCGGCAGTGGCTAGCAGCGAAGCCTGCATACGCATATTTTAACTCCTTTTTGTTAGACTCCTGCGGAGTTTAATAGATCCTCTATTCGGCTTTTCTTTCCAAACGCCAAACAGAGCATCAGGGGCTACTGTCTATGCGGTTATATTCTTGCATATTTTTTACTTACCTCGAAGCCTGTTAGAAGGCTAGCGCAAGCTTCGTTCAGTCCGCTCTTGGCAGACTGAACCTTCCGGATCACCGTACTCATAATAGTATGGTGCTCCTCATCGATGGAGGCGCCGTCAAGCACCTCCAGCAGACTGTCCGGCACCTCTGGTTGGATAGAGGAAGCCGGCTCAGAAGGCTTGCTCCTCTTGACAGGAGTTCGCCTGCCGCGGTCCAGAACTGTTGAGGATTCCGATGCGGTGTCTGGCTCAAAGCCGGACTTGGAGCCCTGGGGGGTTTTGTACCCTTTACTCCTGGAGTCTGGGAGGTCGCCTCGCGGCTCCTCCCTGACCACCTCCTCCTGCCCCGGATCTCGTTGCGATGCCACTTCGGCATCGTCTGCAGCGCGGGGGGAGACAGCAGGCGGAACTGAGTTCACGTCCGACGAATCCAGGGAGCCGCTCAACGACTCTTCGAGTCCAGCCCGGGGCGGGCTGCACAATTATTGTTTGGCATTAGGGAAAGCTGAACGACCAAGGAATATCATGAGTCACTCTGGTATCCGAATACTTACGATTTCGCCGGGCTCTTGGCCCTTTCCGGCCACTCCTCGTCGTCCTCGTTGGCGTCGGGGGAGTAGTCCGGCGGAGGGGTCTTCCTCTTCTTGGACCCTCCGGCCTCCCCCGTTGGGGCGGCCTTCCTTTTCTTTCCTCCCCCCGCTGCAGGGGGAGAGGTTTCTTCTTCCTCCTCCTCGTTTTCACGGGAGGAGAGCGTCTCGGACTCGTCAGATGACGAGTCCGACACTGCCACGTTACGGGCACTCTTTCGAGACCCCGTGGCCTTCTTCTTCTTGGCCTCCTTTTCCGGCACCACATAAGGCGCCGAAGCCAGCAGCTTCACTAGGAGAGCAGGGGCTAGGTCTTCGGGCAGGCGAGCCGGACAGTTAATCGGTCTGTATATCACCTGCCAAGCCTGTCAAAGGTAAGGGAGTTTAGATCCCACATAGAGTCAAACTATGAAAAAGAACTTAAACATCATGTGGAAGGTGAAAATAGTACCTCGCTAGCGTGACGCCGTGAGCTGTATCCGCGGTCCTCGGAGGCGGATGTGGGAGCCTCGGCGCCTTTGGTTAGCACCTTCCAGACGTCTTCCTACGTCGTGTCGAAGAGCCTATTGAGGGTTTGGTGCTGCGCCGGGTTGAACTCCCATAGAGTAAAGTCCCGTTGTTGACACGGGAGGATCCGGCGGACGAGCATAACCTGGACCACATTGACAAGCTTGATCGGCTTGTTCACCAGGGATTGGATGCATGTTTGCAGTCCAGTCACCTCATTTTTGTTGCCCCACGACAGGCCCGTCTCTTTCCAGGACATAAGCCGCGTGGGGGGTCCGGATCGGAACTCAGGGGCTGCGACCCATTTTGGATCGCGTGGCTCGGTGATGTAAAACCAGCCGTATTGCCACCCCTTTAGGGTCTCCACGAAGGAGCCCTCGAGCCATAGGACGTTGGCTATCTTGCCCGCCATGGCGCCTCCGCACTCCGCCTGGCTGTCGCACACCACCTTGGGCTTGACGTTGAAGGCCTTGAGCCAGAGGCCGAAATGGGGGCGGACGCGGAGGAAAGCCTCGCACACGATGATAAACGCCGAGATGTTGAGGACGAAGTTTGGGGCCAGATCGTGGAAATCCAGGCCAGAGTAGAACATGAGCCCCCGGACGAATGAGTGGAATGGAAAACCCAGTCCGCGGAGGAAGTGGGGAAGAAAAACTACCCTCTCATGGGGCCTTGGGGTGGGGAGAAGCTGCGCCTCCTCGGGAAGCCGGTGCGCGATGTCCTTGGACAAGTATCCGGCCTTCCTTAGCTTCTTGACATGGCCCTCCGTGATGGAGGAGACCATCCACTTGCCTCCCGCTCCGGACATTGCTGGAGAAGGTTGAGGTGGGAAGTGCGGGCTTGGGCGCTGGAGCTTGGGTGCACAGAAGATGGATAGGCAAAGGAGGAAGAAGGCGTAGGTAAAAAGGTGGATCCTTATCCCCTTATATGGGTGGATGCGGATATGCGTCCCCACCAGCCTGGTAAAACTCCCTTGCCTCCCAAGCGCCATGATAAATGGCGCGGTTTGGTTACCCACGTCCGTATTGATGAGAATCCCGTAAATGGGGACACGATCTCTGCTTTGACAAGTATTGCCAAGGAAACCGCCTCGCAAAACACGCTGAGGTGGAAGGGTAAAAACGATTCGAGAATAGGACTTGGCCGTAGTGTGATGTCACGCTACGAAATACGTCAGCAGATTAGATTTGTGTTAATATTATTCTCTCTATGGCAATATGTGGAAACTTATTTTGCAGAGCCAGACACTATTCTTGGTGTTTAAAATCTTCTTGAAGGACTTGGAGGAGGAACCCGCTAATGAAGTCATGTACCTAGGGTAGGGTCATAGGTCTGCCCAAGAGTACCCTCCCCAAGGTCACTTACTAAAAGAGGCTGCTTACCAGTCGACCTGATAAGTATCCACTCGACTAAATACCAAAACACTCGACGAGCGCAGAGGCACTCGACCATGAAGATCACTCGACCATCGGAAGCACAGGAGCCACTCTGCATCCAAATGGTCTGTAATTAAATGGCCTTTATAGCCTTAATAGCACTTTATACAGGGCATTTCCAGTAACACCCTGCCTTAATGTACCTTAAGATCCTTCATTACGTGGGCTGGCAGGGGTCTTGGCGAACTATATATAAGCCACCCCCCTCCACAGGAAGAGGGGGTCGGATCTTTGTAACACACACTCATATAATCCAGTCGACTGCCTCCGGGCTCCGAGACGTAGGGCTATTACTTCTTCCGAGAAGGGCCTGAACTCATTAAACTCTTGCGTGCACAACTCCTCCAAAGCTAGGATTCTGCCTCTCCATTCCTACCCCCCATTCTACTATCAGATTTAGAACCACGATAGTTGGCGCCCACCGTGGGACAGGTGTTCTAGCGATTTGTTGGAGGAGTTGTCGAGCGGAGTCCTGGTCGAGGGCCGCGAGATCCGTCTCGGCGCCCTCACTTTTGTCGTCGATGACTTTGCTTGGCTCCAGGAGGCTCCACTCGACGTGGACGCGCTTCCCGCCCGCGGGGCAACGCACTTTCGCGCATGCATTCGTGGCGTCCTCCTGCGACAACCGTCGGCCCAGTACGGGTCGGCACTCGTTTCGTCCTCACCCCCAGTTTCCCACCGGTGCAAGCGCTCCGGTCGGTCGAGGCTCCAGCGGTGGGTGAGGCATGCATTGGCCCGCCAGTCGGCCACCCCCCAAGTCGCGGCGATCGAGCCCGACGAATCTCTCTATGGCCTGTTCGATCTGTTGACTGGCTCCGCAGAGACTACGTCCGAGTGCGACAGGAGCGATCCAGTGGCGGAGGTATTTATGGTCGACGGACCGCGCAGTCCCCCCGGATTCTCCCACACCGAAGAGGTTGCCGGAGGAGGAGTTCCGGCCCGGGGCTACGAAGAGTACAGACCCGAGCCCCTCACCTCATTGTAGAGGGAGGAACTTCGTCGCCGGAACATGGACGCGCTTCACACTCCTATCATTGGAGAAACCCCCGAGGCGCGCGCCTTGGAGGAGGCGCGCTTGGCCAATCTGGCTGAACGCACTCGACTGGAGAATCTCCAGAGAGTACTCGACGAGCGCGCTCGACCGCCAGTCCCAGAATCCAGTTGACGTCGCCTCTTTCAGCCACCAACTCAGGTATACTGAACTCCGATTCAGAATTTAGCAGTTGCAGCTCGCATAGCAGAGTCGATCCAGCCTTCTCAGTCAGAGGCTGGGAGAGGTCTGCTACAGATCAGAGATTTGCTCCGGGCAGCAGGGGATCAGAACTCAGTTGTATCACAGTCGCGTAACAGGATTCACAGCCGATCCATCGATGCGAATTCTGTATAGTTGGCTCACTGTCCAGGATCGCCCCTGAGGCGTGAAGAACGTAGAGGCCGGCATGATGATCAATATCAGGGCCGTGAGCGGTACGAACACAGATTCGATCACAATGATCGACGTCGAGTGCCCACTCCTCCCCCAAGGGGTGGATCGTACGTTCCTCGGCAGCAAGATGACTACAGACGCCAGCACAGTGTTGGGCGAAGGTTTCCAGTCGACCCCAGGGAACCAGGCTTTGATGCGAGATCCATTATCGTTCAAGGTCTGGTCGACAGGAATAGAACTCACCGAGAAGGCAATGACAGAGACGTTCCCTCCAGCAGCAGGGTTCATGTATCAGGACCAGAATGTTTCAGCAGGGCAATCAGGGCCGCAGTAATTCCTCCCAACTTCAGGTTGGCGACTGGAGTTAGCAAGTTCACCGGCGAGTCCAAGCCTGACACATGGCTTGAAGATTACCGAGTGGCCGTTCAGATTGGCGGCGGCAACGACGTGGTAGCCATGAAGCATTTGCCCCTTATGTTGGAGGGATCAGCCAGAGCATGGTTGAACCAGTTGGCACCCAGCAGTATTTACACTTGGGAAGATCTTGCCCAAGTGTTTGTCAGGACATTTGAAGGGACTTGCAAGAGACCAGCAGGGTTGACAGAATTGCAGTCGTGTGTTCAGAAGTCGATTGAAACTCTGAGGGATGATATCCAGAGGTGGATCACTTTACATCACACAGTCGAGAATGTATCCGATCACCAAGCAGTTTGTGCCTTCAAGGAAGGCGTCAAGAACAGAGAGCTGAGTTTGAAATTCGGTCGAACCGGAGATATGACATTGAGTCGGATGATGGAACTTGCCAAAAAGTATGCAAACGGTGAAGAAGAAGATAGGCTCCGGAGTGGCAAGTACAAATCAGCCGCTAATGAGGCCGGCGGAGGAAACTCCAGTCGGAAGCAAAAGCGCAAAGCCGAGCCAGCTGCTCCTGGAGAGACCTTGGCTGTGACCCCAGGAAAATTTAAGGGGAAACCCAAGGGTCCCTGGAACCCCAAGAAAGTGAAAGACCAGGATGGAAACGATGTGATGGACTTACCGTGTCACATTCACACGAAGAAAGACGAGGAGGGTAAACTCATTTACCCAAAGCATACCACTCGAGAATGTCGACTCCTGATTCAGCAGTTTCAAGGGAAACAGGCCAAAGACAAGGAGAAAGAGTCAGACAAAGTTGAGGGCAAAGAAGACAGCGGTGAGGAATACCCCCAAGTCAACTCCACCCTAATGATTTTCGCTGATGTCGAAAGCAAGAGTCGATTGAAGGTCATCAATCGAGAAGTGAACATGGTCGCTCCGGCGACACCCAATTATCTGAAATGGTCTCAGACTGCCATCACCTTCGACCAGTCGGATCACCCGACTCATATTGCTACCCCAGTGAGGCAAGCGTTGGTGGTCGACCAAGTCATTGAAGGCACTCGACTGACCAAAGTTTTGATGGATGGTGGCAGTGGTTTGAATTTGCTGTAGGCAGAGACGCTGAAAGGGATGTGCATTCCGATGTCCAGACTCAGCACCAGTAACATGAGCTTCCACGGAGTCATTCCTGGAAAGAAGGCTGAGTCACTCGGCCAAATCGCTCTCGATGTAGTTTTTGGTGACTCGAAAAATTTCCGGAAGGAAAAGTTGACCTTTGAGGTCGTGGATTTTCAGAGTGCGTACCACGCCATACTTGGAAGGCCAGCGTACGTTCGTTTCATGGCCCGACCATGCTACGTGTACCTTAAATTGAAGATGCCCGGTCCCAGAGGTGTGATCACTATCACGGGTAATCAGAAGAAGGCAGAAGAGTGCTTCCAGAAGGGCTCCAAAATTGCCGATGCTCAGATGGCCGAAATGGAGTTACAAGAGTACCAGAAGAGTGCAGACCCGAGTGATTTGTTGCGAGCCAAGAAGCCTGCCACAGATTCAGCATTTCAGTCGTCCGATGAGACAAAACAGGTTCACATCCACCCGACTGACCCCAATGCGGCTCCGACCAACATCTCCACTACACTTGACTCTAAATAGGAAGAAGCGCTCATCCAGTTCCTCCGTGAGAACTGGGACATCTTTGCATGGAAGCCTGCTGACATGCCGGATGTTCCCAAGGGACTGGCTGAGCACCGCCTTCTAGTCGACCCAAAAGTCAAACCAGTTAAGGAACACCTTCGATGGTCCGCCGTCTAGAAGAGAAAGGCCATTGGCGAAGAGGTGGCTCGACTCTTAGCAACAGAGTTCATTCGCGAGATCTACCACTCCGAGTGGCTCGCCAATGTTGTAATGGTCCCCAAGAAGGACAAGTCGTTGCGCATGTGCATCGATTTCAAACATATTAATCGGGCCTGCCCGAAAGATCATTTCCCTCTTCCTCGCATCGACCAAATAGTCGACTCGACCGCAGGATGCGAGAGGTTGTCTTTTTTAGATGCTTACTCCGGATACCATCAGATCCGTCTGTATGGACCTGATGAAATAAAAACAGCTTTCATCACCCCGTTCGGGTGTTTCTGTTATGTCACCATGCCTTTCGGTCTCAAGAATTCCGCATCTACATTCATGAGAATGATTCAGAAGTGCCTGATCACTCAAATCAGTCGGAATGTAGAAGCATACATGGATGATATAGTGGTCAAGTCGCGAAAAGGTTCCGACCTGCTGACTGACCTTGCTGAAACATTTGCCAATTTCAGGAGGTATGATATCAAGCTTAATCCATCAAAATGCACATTTGGAGTTCCTGGAGGAAAGTTACTCGGTTTTCTTGTTTTCGAACGAGGAATCGACGCTAACCCTGAAAAAGTTGGCACCATACTCCGAATGAAACGCCCTGTGCGTGTGCACGATGTCTAGAAGCTTACTGGATGCTTGGCCCCTTTAAGTCGATTCATCTCCCGACTCGGTGAAAAGGCATTGCCTCTTTACCGACTGATGAAGAAGTCAGACAAGTTCGAGTGGACTCTAGAAGCTGATGCAGCGTTTGCAGAGCTAAAAGCTCTACTCTCCACCCAGCCGGTGCTTGCTGCCCCTGTCAGCAAAGAGCCATTGTTGCTTTACATAGTAGCCACTGGACAAGTCGTTAGTACCGTACTTACGGTCGAGCGGGAAGAGGAAGGAAAAACCTTCACAGTTCAGCGACCAGTTTATTACCTTTCTGAAGTTCTCACCCCATCAAAAGAAAGATACCCTCACTATCAGAAGCTTGTTTATGGGATTTACATGACCACGAAGAAGGTTGCTCATTATTTCTCTGATCACTCCATTACAGTCGTCAGCGACGCCCCGTTATCAGAGATTCTTCATAACAGAGATGCAACTGGTCGAGTTGCAAAATGGGCGATTGAACTTCTTCCCCTTGATATCAAGTTTGAGGCAAAGAAAGCTATCAAGTCCCAAGCAATAGCTGATTTCCTCGCCGAGTGGACTGAACAACAACTTCCGACTCAAGTCCACTCGGAGCACTGGACTATGTTTTTCGATGGCTCCAAGATGCTGAATGGGTCCGGTGCGGGGGTTGTATTGGTTTCCCCCCGAGGAGCACTACAAGAAATATGTCAACTTATGACCTTCTCTTAGTGACCCCAGCTGAATTGGTCATAAATTCACGACCATTTCGCTTGGAAGGGCTCAAACCCTGAAATTGCTTACACCAAATGGTCACAAAGTAGACAAGAGGCGCCAATGGCCTTATTTCTACCTGATTACGACCAATATAAATAGTCATGAGGTTGTGAACGTGGATGCATTGGTACTTATTGCTATGACTAGGCGCCACCTCATCAGTTTTGCCTATGTGTCATGTCCATGTGTCAATTTTTGCCCTAGGTTGTGAAGCAACCTATATTTCTGTCATTTCCAAAATTCCCAAAAAAATCTCATAAATTCTTTGGGTCATATCTTCGTCGAATATGTAAAAACCTTCCTTGCCTAGTTCAAAAATAATTCAAAAATATTCATTTTCCTATTCTATTCAGAGTAACAGTTTGTGAAGGAAGTACCACTTTGGCATGTCCAAATAGTATCCATTTTCTACAGTGTTTTCCTATGCCCAAATAACCATCCTCCACCAAATGCCAGCTCAATCCATTCATTATTTTGAACCGAGCTTCAACATTCGTATTTATGTCCAGTGTGGTGGTTTGCAAAGCAAGTATCACCTAGGCTCCTCCTTTTGAGCTGAAAATTTGTGAAGACGGTCTTCTTAGTAACTGGTCATCCTCAGCCAAAACTCACGCCCATTAGCCATGTACAATTTCCTGTACCGCTAATCAAACACTTGGCTACTTATTCATGTTTGAGCATCGATCGGTCTCCTCATGATAATCATGTGTTGTGATTTTCTTCCTAGCACCTACCTGGGGAGTGCTCAACCCACTAGACATGCCTAGGCCGCCCAGAACACATGGCAACGCCACGGTCACGCGGTGACCACGCGGCGGGCATGCGAGCTTACGCGCTCTAGAGTTGGGGCCCTCGGCCACCGTCCAAACCTCGATGTCTCTCCATCAAACCATGTATTTCTGATTAAATAGATACTTATTTACCTAGAAATGATTTTTAAAAAAAATAAAGAGCAAACTATGACGCAGCTGTAGTTCAAATTTGACCCGCTACCACCTGAATCGACAGGATTTTGTCTTTTTCACCAGATGTGGATAAAAAAATTTGACACCCAACCATTTTGTCAATTGTGCATTAAATAAGGCCTAGTATTTTAGAAAATTGATTTGGTCCAATTTTGCAACAATTATTTGGTAGGTCCTTCACAAAAAAAACTCATTTCAGGCACTCGGAAAATGGAAAATGGTTTTTTCGTCCAAAGAAAATGAAAACTTCCTTAGGCAACATTGTTTGTCATTCCAATATGCACCCTTGTGAACAATATGACATCATTTGAAAAAACTATGCCATGAATGTGGCCATAAGATTGATCATTTGACTTGAAAGCCATGAATCTTCACACTTGATAGCTCATTTCTGAGAACATTTTTTTAAAATAATTGCCGTATTACAAGTTTGTTATTTTTCCTAGGAACTTGGCCACATATAATGACACAATGCGAAGGTTTTCCAATTTTTCGATTTTTTTTAATTTCTTATGCCCGTTTCAAAATGCGGTCAAAACGGCGGGCTTGACCGCTCCTAGCTAGTGGTTGAATCTTGGAATTTTTTTGGTGTTTCTATGATTAAATAGATACTTATGTACCTAGAAATGATTTTTGGAAAAAATAAATAGCAAACTATGAGGCAGCTGCAGTTCAAATTTGACCTGCTTCCAGCTGAATCGGCGGAAATTTGTCTTTTTCATGAGAGGTGGATCAAAACTTTTCGCACCCAACCATTTGGTCAATTGTGCATTAAATATGTCCTAGTATTTTATAAAAAATGATTTGGTCTAATTTTGCAACAATTATTTGGGAGGTCCTTCACAAAAAAAACCTCCTTTTGGGCACTCGAAAAATGAAAAATGGTTTTTTCGTCCAAAGAAAATGAAAACTTACTTAGGCAACATTGTTTGTCATTCCAATATGCACCCTTGTGCACAATATGAGATCATTTGAACAAACTATGCCATGAATGTGGTCATAAGATTGATCGTTTGACTTGAAAGCCATGAATCTTCACACTTGATAGCTCATTTCTGAGAACACTTTTTAAAAATAATTGCCGTATTACAAGTTTGTTATTTTTCCTAGGAACTTGGCCACATATAATGACACAATGCGAAGGTTTTCCAACTTTTCGATTTTTTTTGAATTTCTTATGCCCGTTTCAAAATGCGGTCAAAATGGCGGGCTTGACCGCTCCTAGCTAGTGGTTGAATCTTGAATTTTTTTTGTTGTTTCTCTGGTTAAATAGATACTTACGTACCTAGAAATGATTTTTGGAAAAAAATAAAGAGCAAACTACAAGGTAGCTGCAGTTCAAATTTGACGCGCTTCCAGCTGAATCGATGGGAATTTGTATTTTTCACCAGAGGTGGATCAAACATTTTGACACCCAACCATTTTGTCAATTGTGCATTAAATATGTCCTAATATTTTATAAAAATGATTCGGTACAATTTTGCAACAAATATATGGTAGGTCCTTCACAAAAAAACTCATTTTGAGCACTCAAAAAATGAAAAATGAATTTTCATGCAAAGAAAATGAAAAGTTCCTTATTACTATTTTGTTATTTTTTTCTTCTAAAAACTAGATCACATTTGATGACATGATGAGAAGGTTTTTCATTTGTTTCATTTTTTTCCAATGTATAAGGTCAAGTAAATAGCTAAGATGATCTAACATCTTGTTTTTAAATTTATCACGACCAATTCAATTGGTCATAATATTGTATTGCGTTCTGATTGGTCCGTGGACAAGGCACACGGATCATGCACAAAACACCATTGGATCTTCCCGGATCCAACGGTAGCCTTCGCTCCTCGCCTCCCCCACCAACCCCACCTGAGGCGAAACCCTAGCTGGCATCTTCCATCCACCCCCCCCCCCCGCCTCCTTTCTTTCTTTCTTTCTTTCTTCCTCCCCTCTCCCCCGATGCAGATCCCCTCGTCCCCCTCAGATCCCCTCCCCCGATCCATGGCCTCCCCGCATCCATGGCCTCCTCGCGCCCATCCTCGCCGCATCGCCACCCCGACCCCTCCCTTCCCCACCACATCCAGATCTCCGCCGCCAACCTCCTTCCCACCCCTCCTCGCACCCGCAGCGGCTCCCACCCTCCCCGCACCCGCGCACGCCGCCGTTGGATCCTACACCTCCAGGCGACGCCGAGCCCCTGGTCTCCCTCCCCAAGATCGCGCCGGAGACCGCGGTCCTCCTCCACCTACAGCTCGTCTCCTCTCCGGTCGCGCCGCCGACCTGTTCGTGGTCGGGCTTCGGCGAGCTGAGCAGCAGAGCACCAATGGCTTCTCCTCCCCCCCTGCAGCCGCCTGCCGCGCCACCCGCCTCCGGATCCCTCCGCCCGCTCGCGCCCCTGCTCCCTCTCCGCCTGCAGGGCCGCGCCCCTCAAGCTTCTCCCCGACGACGTGGGCGGGCGCACGGGCCTCGACCCGCGGGGCTTGGCCAAGTGGCAGGCGAGCGATGGCATCGCGAGGGGGCCGGAGGAGGCCAGGGCGGTGGTCCTCACTGACGTGTACCTCCCCGACCTCGACGTGAACAAGGCCGACGACGTGCTGCTGCACTGTCGGATCCTCGCAGAGTGCGCGGCGGACCCCGACGAGATCCACCCGCCCTCTCCCTCTCCCCTGCGTCAGCCCCGTCGTCCGTCCCCGAGGTACCCCGCCCGCCCGCCCCCAGTCAGTTCTCTTCTCCGTGGCTGGATCAGCGCGACGCCTTCCTGATATTTTTCTCGCCGTCTCTGTGGTTGGGCAGATGGAGAGGGTGCTCAAGGATGACGCCATCTAGGAGAAGGGCGAGAGCGCCAGGATGGTAACCACCCCCCTCCCATCTCATATGCTTGTTTTCCTTCTTGGTCTGACTGTCTGCGTGTTATGCATTCTAGCAAACAGTTCGAGCTTCCTTGTCCTTAGGCTTCCCTCCCTCCGTGCACACACCTAGCTAGCTGATTACACAAGTGGTGTTCAGAAACAACTTCACTCTGAATTACCAGTAGTTAATGTAAGTTGATTAACGCGTTGCATCTTACCTTGTGTTCATGTCGAATGCAAGCATCAGTAGTACTGTTCTTTCTTTTTCTAGGAATGACAGCTTCAGTATGCATCTCCTCTTAACGATTCAGTCTTAAACTCAAAGTTAAGTAATTAATGTTCCAAACACAAGAGATCAATCTTATGTATAGTAGTACGTGTGGAACTAAATGTTGGAAACACATGCAACGATCATGAGTACAGTATTTTTTTTACCTTGATCAAATTTCAACCGTCAAAGGTTTTATTCTTACCATCCACCAGTTTTGACAAATTGATAGTATTATTACTTGTAGCAACACAAGTGCAATCTTGTACTACAAAATAGGTAGTGATCAGCTCGTGAAGGTAACCACGACCCCATCTATCCTTTAGTAGTAGAGGAGCATTCTGCAGCAAGGGCACCACGCAGACCTGTTTTAATATTTGGTGACCAAGGCATATTCCAGTCCAGCATCTATTAAGCTTTGTATGCTGAATTTCCATTGGCTGTCACTATATAATTAGGAGGTAGTGACATAACAGTATATGCCTGTGCAGATTTATACATTGTTAAAATGGAGGCTTGGGAAGAATTATTTTCTTTGTAGTAATAAGTCAGGAGTTGATTGTTGCTTCAGTAGGGTGTCATACATTATAATCATCAGCTCATGTCGTCTGGGATCAAACATAGCTTTGAATTTACAAGAGTAAAGATTTATGTGAGAAGTACAAACCATGTTCAATTTTAACTAGTACAAAAATTATGCCCGTGCTATAGTGATACATTCTGTACTACACTCTTGCTTCTGTTTGCTTGCTTGATTACCTCTCTAAGGCAACTTCGTTTTGTTCTTCTTCATGTGCTACTTGCAGCATCAAGGGGATCTTCGACCGCTACCAGCAGGCCACCGGGACCAGCCTATGGACCTAGCAGTATGAGGTTGGCTGCTGCTTCTCTATCTTGCCTCCATCCATCTTTTTCTTTAGCTGTATAACTTTCTCCTTTCTTTGATGTGGCTGATTTGCTTCGGTTTGATATCATCTAGATCTGACTAGTTTGTACTTGGTCACTAGTGATGCACTGCTCTTTTTCCTTGTGATGCTTGAGTACTGAAGAAACATGGGTAATATGCACTGTTCTTTTGCTTATGCTCTTGTGAGTTTGGCAAGTGATTGTTTGGGGAGTAGATGTAGTGTGTGCTTAAGCTCTTATGATATTTGCAGTAGTAGTTCATTCTTGGGACATGTGTTAAATCAGTAATGTTCCTCATTGTGTTAAATCAAGCCTTGCAGAGTACAATATACATACTAAATTGTTTCTGAATGTGTTAAATCAACAATGTGTATGTGTTACTGTATCCTAGTAATTCTGCTATGTCATTGTATCCCAGTAAAGCAAGATGCTTGTTATACTCATGTTCCTGATGATATTGGTGTACACTCAATTTGGTTATTTCTTCTAGTTCTGCTACTATAGTTGCTGTGTACTCCCTAGTGTTGTAGTTGCTGTGTAGTAATACAAAAATATTAATGCTCAAATATGATGATGTGGCCTGCAGCGCACCTACAGTTTTCATTTCTATGATCAATTTAGAGAGTTGCACATGTCAGTATATTATATACTAAAAAAATCCTAGCTAGTGAGAACATTTTAGTCACTCCATGAACGCATACTGGTTAGTGTTAGTCATACTATTTATGTACATGGCATTTGCTGTCAATTCGTGATTATAAGTTATTGGATCCCTCATTGGCTACTATTTGATGTTCTGTACCTATTCTTATTCTTATATGTTCATTCTTATTTTTTGCACAGGTGAAGTGTGAATCCATGTCCGAAGCTGTGAAGCATATCAACAAAGAATAGCATATTATGTGTTGTAATTGTAGGTAGTAGTAGGCATATCTGGGTTGTAATATACTGTAACGATTGTAATAGATTAATGTAGTATTGTTTTGGACCAATTTCATTTGCTCTCTGATCTTTCGAAACAATGATTGTGTATGTGATTTGAATACCTGTGAAATGGAAACCTGACAAGTGGGTCCAAGTTATAATGGTTGTTTGACAAATTTTGAAATTTCTAATGTGTGGGACCAGAGCTAAACATGACAAGTGGGACTCGCTGCAAAATAAAATGGCTGAAAATAGAAAATCAGTAGACTATAAAAGGCTGCATTGTAGAATATAAAAGGCCAAATTGTTGGGCCAGGCCCATGTAGCTAGCGAAAATTAACAGAAAAATATATACTAAAAAGGTTGAATTAATGGGCTCGGCCCATATAGACACCTAATCGGACCGGGCTGAATCTTATCCACGTCAGCTTGCCACGCTGGATCCTACGTGGCTTGGGGAGGCTGCTAGTGACCAAAATTTTGGTCGAAGAACCAACGACCTTTTACATATCACAGAGAAGGTCGCTATAGTCAGTTTACGACCGCCAGCTTTTGACCTTCTATTTTTGGTCAAAAAAAGGTCGTAAATGAAAATTTGTGACCTTTCAGTGACTAATAGTCAAGGTCACAAGTTGACATATTTCTTGTAGTGGAGATAAGCTCAAATATGTCCTCTAGATTCACTTTGATTCCTCCAACAACGAGGCAGAATATGAAGCACTCCTATATGGATTGCGTATGGCCATTTCACTCGGCGTCCGTCGCCTTATGGTCTACGGCGACTCAGATCTGGTTGTTAATCAAGTGATGAAGGAGTGGGATGTCCGAAGCCCAGCCATGACGGGTTATTGCAATGCAGTGAGAAAGTTGGAGAAGAGATTCGAGGGGTTAGAGCTCCATCATATACCCCGACTGAAAAACCAAGCTGCGGATGATTTGGCGAAAATAGGGTCCAAGAGAGAAGCCATCCCCAGTGATGTGTGTTTGGAGCACATTCGTGCGCCATCGATACAAGAAGATCCTTTCACAGAAGAACCTCTGCAGCCAAAGAGCGCCAGCGATCCGACTGAAGTGGAGATTCCAGCCGTGGTCGACCTGATTATGGAAGTTGTAGTCGTCACTCCCGACTGGACAGCGCCGTACATCGCGTATATTATGAGGAAAGAGCTCCCAGAAGATGAAGGAGAGGCCCGACAGATCGTCCGTCGATCCAAGGCCTTTACAGTAATCAAAGGGCAGTTGTACCGAGAAAGCGCGACTGGAGTTGGCCAGAAGTTTACAACGCCAGAAGAAGGTCAGATAATTCTTGAGGATATCCACTCGGGGACCTGTGGCCATCATGCGTCCTCTCGGACCATTGTGGCTAAAGCGTACCGAGCGGGATTTTACTGGCCGAGGGCGAATGAAATGGCAAAAGACATAGTCGACAAGTGCGAAGGGTGTCAGTTTTATTCCAACATATCACACAAGCCCGCCTCTGCTCTGAAGACCATTCCACTCGTCTGGCCCTTCGCTGTTTGGGGGCTAGACATGATTGGACCGCTGAGAACTGGTAGAAGCGGCTTCACTCACTTACTAGTTGCAGTCGACAAGTTCACCAAGTGGATAGAAGCCAAACCCATCAAGAACCTCAATGCAAGCACTGCTATTAGTTTCATCAGAGAGCTAATATTTAGATATGGAGTTCCACATAGCATCATCACGGACAATGGATCAAACTTTGATAACGACAGATTCAAAGCCTTCTGCGCCTCCCAAGGCACGCGGGTCGACTATGCCTCAGTTGCCCATCCTCAGTCGAATGGGCAGGCAGAGCGTGCAAATGATCTCATCCTCAAAGGACTGAAACCCCGACTGATGCGTGGATCAGCAAGAACCTCACAAGCTCGCTCCAACCTGGGAAGGCCCCTTCATTGTCACCAAAGTCCTCCACAACGGAGCATATCACCTCTACAACGTTGATCGCCAGATCGACGAGCCTCGATCTTGGAATGCGGAGTTACTCCGTCCTTTTTACACTTGAAAACAAAAACTCACTCGGTTGAGATGTAATAAAAGTACCTCTGTAGTTCTTTTATCTAAAGCAAGAATGTTATAATTTTCACAGAAGATTGCTATTTCTTTTTGTTGAAATTTCCCCTAGTGGGTGGCTTAGTTGCGAATCCGTTTCGCCTAAGTTTGTAAAAAAATCCTGCCAAGTGGAGAGCCAGCCTCCCACTCGGAGGCTTAGCTGCGAATCCGTTTCGCCTAAGTATTCAAAAATCCTACCGAGTGGAGAGCCAGCATCCCACTCGGGGGCTTAGCTGCAGTCCAAGTACTAGCCTAAGTATTTAAAATCCTACTGAGTGGAGAGCCAGCCTCCCACTCGGGGGCTTAGCTGCAGTCCAAGTGCTCGCCTAAGTATTTAAAATCCTACTGAGTGGAGAGCCAGCCTCCCACTCGGGGGCTTAGCTGCAGGCCAAAGTACTCGCCTAAGTATTTAAAATCCTACCTAGTGGAGAGCCAGCCTCCCACTCGGGGCCTTAGCTGCAGTCCAAAGTACTCGCCTAAGTATTTAAAATCCTACCGAGTGGAGAGCCAGCCTCCCACTCGGGGGCTTAGCTGCAGTCCAAGTACTCTCCTAAGTATTTAAAATCCTACCGAGTGGAGAGCCAGCCTCCCACTCGGGGGCTTAGCTGCAGTCCAAGTACTCGCCTAAGTATTTAAAATTCCTACCGAGTGGAAAGCCAGCTTTCTGCTCGAGGGCTTAATAACAGTCCAAGGATTTAGTCAAACTCTCAATATAATGAACGCTTCGCAAGGGCAACAAGGCGCAGGTCGACTGCATTCTTCTCCTTCAGAAGCTATATTAAAAAATCCTACCGAGTGGAGAGCAAACCTCCCACTCGGGGGCTTAGCTGCAGCCCAGTACTTGCCTAAGTGATCAAAACCCTACCGAGTGGATAGCAAACCTCCCACTCGGGGGCTTAGCTGCAGCCCAGTGCTCGCCTAAGTGATTAAAACCCTACCGAGTGGAGAGCAAACCTCCCACTCGGGGGCTTAGCTGCAGCCAGTACTCACCTAAGTGATTAAAATCCTACCGAGTGGAGAGCAAACCTCCCACTCGGGGGCTTAGCTGCAGCCCAGTGCTCGCCTAAGTGATTAGAATCCTACCGAGTGGAGAGCAAACCTCCCACTCGGGGGGCTTAGCTGCAGCCCAGTGCTCGCCTAAGTAATTAAAATCCTACCGAGTGGAGAGCAAACCTCCCACTCGGGGGCTTAGCTGCAGCCCAGTGCTCGCCTAAGTAATTACAATCCTACCGAGTGGAGAGCAAACCTCCCACTCGGAGGCTTAGCTGCAGCCCTGTGCTCGCCTAAGTCATTTTGAGTGAAAGTCAAGTCTCACCCGACGAATAAATCACGAAGATATTCAACGATAAATCAAGTTCGGATAAGATCAAAAGGTCCTGGACCGCAAATAAAAGTACTCGAGCCTCCAGCTCGACAGAGTTTATCGGTTACACAAACCACTCGGCATTCCGAGGCAAATTTAAAGTGAGACACAGCAGTTTTTTACTCCTCCGGTGGAGGACTGGATGGGGCAACAAACTCGTCCAAATCAATCCCGTCTGAGATATGAGTGGCAGCAGCAATGAAGGTCTCCATGAAGTCCTGGAAATTATGCTTCCTGGTATTGGCAACTTGGAGGGCGGCCAGCTTCTCTTCTCGCGCCTCCCTGCAGTGGACACGAACCAGCGACAGAGCAACATCGGCACCACACCTGGCAGAAGACTTCTTCCATTCATGCACTCGACTTGGGATTTCCTTCAGTCGAGTGACCAAGGATTCGAGGTCATTCTGAAGTATCTGTTTTGGCCAGAGTGCAGAGTCGATCCGCGACATTGCAGCCTTCAGTCGAGCAAGGTAGTCCACCACGCTGGCGACGCGAGACTCCAGCTGGAGGATGTTCATGGCAGCTTCGTCCTTCACAGGAGAGTTTATGGGATCCAGACTGGTTTGAACTCGACCAGTTTCTTCCTCGAAGTTTTGA
This sequence comes from Aegilops umbellulata, assembly GCA_032464435.1. Taxonomy (NCBI): domain Eukaryota; kingdom Viridiplantae; phylum Streptophyta; class Magnoliopsida; order Poales; family Poaceae; genus Aegilops; species Aegilops umbellulata. The sequence goes on from CP136059.1 coordinate 509,207,003, forward strand.
CAGAACTCTGAAAGGTACAGTCCAAAATTATAATTGAATGATGAGTCGACAACGACAAGTCAATCGAGTAAAGGGGATTACCTTCAAGCATGAGGAATAGTTTCTTGGCGAGTCCTCCGAGATAAGCCTCCAGATCATTTCGCTTCCCCGCCATATGGCCGACCTTGTCAGTCAGAGCAATCTTGTCCTTTTTCAATCGACTTGCTTCCTTGTTGGTCGCGTCAAGAGCAGACTTCATCTTGGCATTCTCATCTTCAAGCTGACCAACTAAAGCAAGCTTCTCATCAGCGAGCTTCGTCTTCTCCGAAGCCGCCTTCTGTGCTTCCACAAGGTCAAGATCTTTCTTCCTCAGAGCCTCCTCCAGTTGGTCTGCAAAACAATAATGAGAACGGAGTTGAGAATAGGCAGAAAAACAAAGACAGCCGTCGAATCCTCACCAGCCATACCTTTTTCTTCGTCCTTCGCCTTCTGCAAGCTTTCCTGGGCAAACTTCAAGTCGAGGTTAAGCTGGACCTGTTTCTCCTTCAATTCAGCAAGATGAGCAACAAGCTCGCAAGACTTCTGCAAAGAGTCAATTGACAAAAGACATCAAAGAGAAGTTACTTCCGAGTGACTTAAGGAAAAGTTGTAGCACTTCTAAGACTACAGCCGAATTTAAACATTCGACAGTAGCCTCGGGGACTACACCCAGCGGGTGCACTCAGCGTGCCCCCACAGAAATTCAATCGACACACACACCCTAGTGGGTATACAAACGGCAAAAATCTTCAGAAAGAAGCAGTTTTCAGGTGGCGTTTCATAACGAAACAGACAAGTCGACTTGCCTGAACATTATTCTTGTCACATCCCTAGCTTTACCCTGGCCTTGGACTAGCTTGGTTGTTGCATCATGTTTAAATTCAATTGAAATTTGAATTGAGGAATTTTCCAAGCCTCAGAAAACCTCTAAAAATAACCAACATTTAAATCTCATCAAAGAAGCCCAAGAAAATGTTCGTGATAAACCTTGAAAAATATTGGCAAGAATAAAGTTCAAACCAATATTTTTGGAGGCTTTAAAATATTTATTTTGGGCCTTTGAATTAAATTAATAACATATTTGAGCTGGACTTATTCTTGTTATATAAGAGATAAAGTTCAAATAATTTTTGTAAGTTGCATGTGGCCTTGGGCAAGTTTCCTGAGCTCACATAAAAATTTACAGAAAGTTCTAAATGATTTGATGCTTCAAATCAAATCAAACAAATTACAGAAAATATAAAACAGACAGAAATAATAGAGAGAGAGAATTTTACCTCGGCCTTACCTGGCGCTCACCTGCAGCAGAGCCGGCCCAGCTCCCATTCTGGCCCAGCCCACCACCGCAAACCCCCTCACCGTCGTCTACCTCTGCCTACTGGCAAAGACGTGTCGCCCGCACGCGCATCGAACGCCACCTCCTGCTTCCACCTCCTGCTTCTCCTCCGTCCTCGACCGAGTGCCTGGAGCCGCCCCCGAGCCCCCCTGGTCCTCTCCCCTCTCTCCCCAGGGCCCTTTCCTCCTCTGCTCTCTCCGCGCGGCACCACCGAACACACCCGAGGCCGCTGACCAGCACCGTCGCGGCCACAGCCTTCCCCGTGCCTCTCCTACATGACCTCGAGCTCCGCCGTCGACCCATACGCCGTCTACACCGAGCCACGCGACGGGAAGAGCCCCGGAGCGCCGTCCCCGACATCTTCTTCCTCCTCGGGTCACCGAGATCGCCGGCGACCGTGCTCCCGCTCCGACGCGTCCCCGAGCCCTCCGAGTCCTCCATTGGAATACCAGTGAGCTCCTCCGTCTTCCCCCTCACCCCGTGCTCTAATTTGCGCGCTAGCCACCGCCCCGCGAGTTCCGAGCGCCGCCGTCCGCCATGGCCGATGAAGTCCTCGCTCCTGAGCACCTCCGCTCGGTCCAGTGGCGCTAGCGTGCTCCTGGTGTCTCCAGGAGGCTGCGTAGCCCTTTTGCTCACTCCCCTGCTTGCTCTAGCGCCGCACCCGATCGAGCCCGAACTCCGGCCGCCGCCTCCCTCGCTGCTGTCGACGCCACAGCTAACCCCAGCTCCTCTGGCTTGCTCCATTGGATGCGCATGAGCGCGAGCTCCCTGTAGAACCCCTCCGCGCGTCGAATGGGCGCCGGAGCAGCCATTCCGGCGTGCCTCCGTCGTCGGTTGACGTCGCCGGCGACTAATCGCCGGCAGCACTGACATGGCAAGTCATTAGCCACTAATGACGCCCTAATCAACCCCCTAGAGCCACTGCCATGTGGGCCCCCATACCTGTTTAGGTTAGTTTTATTTTCTGCTTAGTTTAATTCATAAACAGTGGGACCCACCAGTCAGTGTTGACTTTGCTGACGCGGCAGTTGACCAGGCCCACCTGTCAGCCACACGAACCAGCCCTGGGTCACTGACCAGTGGCCCCCTGGTCAGGTTTGACCTGGACCGTGACTGTTGACCTGCTGAGGTCAGCATGACGCAATGCTGATGCAGTAAATGATTTTTTGGAATTAAAATAAATCAGGAAATCCAGGAAATGTCCTAAACTTCTAAAAATCATAGAAATTCAACCGTAACTCCAAATGAAATAATTTATATATGAAAAATTATCAGAAAAATCCAATCTATCCATCTGTACCATTTTCATGCATGTTAGAACAACTTATGACTACTGTTTAGGGCAATTCAATTAAATGGCATTTAAAATAACCACATGTGGGGTTTGAATTTGAACCTTGGGTTCAAACCAACTACACTTAATTGTGTTGCTAGTCGCATTAGGCCAAATCACATCATATTTCCATGTCATAATCATGCATCATAATTGTTGCATTGCATTGATTGTGATCTTCCTTGTTTGCCGGTGTTTGTCCCCTCTCGGTAGACGACGTACCGACGACGTGATCGATGACACCGATGAAGAACTATATTATCTTCAGAAGTGCCAGGCAAGCATAACCCCCTTGTTCATTCCGATACAATCCCACTCTCTCGCTCCTGCTCTCTTTTACTGCATTAGGACAACAACGTTTCAACTGTTACATGCTGCGGTAGTTGAACCCCTTTCCTCTGCATGACCTATCATTGCCACAGTAAATAGATGAAACCCACTAGCATGAGTAGGAATTGTTTGAGCCCTGATGTGCCTACTCATTCATGCTTGTTTGTCATGCCTGCTACTGCTTAGAGTTGAGTCAGGTATGATTCATCAGGGATGAATTGGAATGTGGTGAACATGTCCTACTGTTGAGAGCTAAGTGTGTGAACACGATTTGGTAAAGGTAGCGGTGAGAGGCCATGTAGGAGTACATGGTGGGTTGTCTCATTGAAACCATCCTCAGGAACTGAGTTCTATGTTTGTGATCCATGAACAGTTACTACCACACATTGGGTTCCGGTAACTCGACCCTTATCGACTTATTAATCAACTTGATCTCTGTCCAGGAGTTGCAACTAGTTTCTGGTGTTTGTAGGTAGTGTTAGTAGTCTACCAAATGGTACCCGGTACAGGTGGGCTTGGGACAGACTAGGCACCGTGGCACGGTGTACCAAGCGTAGATCTACCCGTCGAGGTGGGCTTGGGAACCCTGCACACATCGTTTGGGGCCGTGAGCGACACCTCGGTCGGATCTCCTTGCGGATGGAACCCGAATAGGCGATAAACCTGGACTAGAGACTTGTGTGGTTAGTCAGGTCGTGGTCGACTCCCTCGCCCGGCTTCCGCTTGAAGTTTGTCGAGGTACATGACGTGTACAGGGCGATAAGTGGCGAGAGCGGGTGTGAAGAAGTACACCCCTGCAGGGTTATCATTATCTATTCGAATAGCCGGATTCCTCTGATATGGAAACTTGGACCCCTTGCATAGTTCATAGACAAGTGAAAGTGGATACTCTAAAATGCGCAAGATAAGCGTGAGTGCTATGGGTGGCGTCCCCGTAGGGAGACGGGAGCGGATCCATAGTGGTGTATTGATATGGTGAATATGTGGACTCGTGTGCGCCACCTCAAAAGAGTTACTTGCAGTCGTAGTTCAGGATAGCCACCGAGTCAAAGCTGGCTTGCTGCAGTTAAACTCCACCACCCCCTTTATTGATACCGATACATATGTAGATAGTTCTGATGTAAGTCTTGCTGGGTACATTTGTACTCGCGTTTGCCTATTTTATGTTTTTGCAGAGAGACTTTAGTCTCGCTAGTAGTACCGCTTGGACTTCGACATTTAGCTTGATACCTCAGCTACGATCTTGTGCCCTCGGCAGGATCTGGTAGATAGTCAGGCTTCTCAGCCTATTTCATTTGTAGATGTCTGTACTCAGACATGTTAAGCTTCCGCATGTGTTTGATTTGTATGCTCTGAATGTTGGGTCATGAGACCCATGTTTGTAATATCTCGCTCCTCGGAGCCTAATGAATAAATACTTGAGTCGTAGAGTCTTGTTGTGATGCCATGTTGTATTTACTCATATCGGGCATATTGTGTGTATGATTCAAATGCTTGGTATGAGTGGGATCCGACTATCTAGTTGTTTATCCTTGGCAGCCTATCATATGGGGAAATGTAGTCTAGTGCTTCTGAGCGATAGTAGTCCGCTATAGCCTGGTTCACCGGAGTCCTGCTAGCCCAGCACTACTGCTCGGAACACTTGACTGGCCGGCATGTGATTCACGTCGTTCCTGTGTCTGTCCCTTCGGGGAAATGTCACGCGGTGTTATCCGGAGTCCTGCCTAGCCTGCTACAGCCCGGGTTACCGGAGTCCTGTTAGCCCAGTGCTACAGCCCGGATTCACACGTTGATGACCGACATGCTCGATGTGACCCACGTATGCCTGTCCTCATAGGTTAGCGCCACTTTGGGCTCACGACTAGCCATGTCGGCCCGGGTTCTCTGTCATATGGATGCTAGCGACACTATCATATACGTGAGCCAAAAGACGCAAACGGTCCCGGGCCAGGTAAGGTGGCAGCCGTGGGAGTAACGTGCGTGAGGCCGCAAAGTGATATGATGTGTTACATGCTGGATCGATGTGGCTTAGAATCGAGGTCCTGACAATTCTGAAGAGCTGAACTAGCATCATAAGCCGCCTGACCGGCCTCTCGGACCACCTTCACTTGTTCCATCATAATCCCTGCTTGGCGTATGGCTTCCTTAGCAGCGCTCACTGGGTCTTCCGGGACGTGGTGGGCAGCAAAAAGAGATGGTGGAGCAACAGTCGACGAAGTGGGTCGAGCACTCGTCAGCGGTACAGCAAAAGTCACTGAAGTCCGAGTAGCATCACCTCCATCCCGAGCCACGACCTCAGGCGCCGGGGTAGCTTGTGGAGTCTTGCCAGCCGGAGCCTTCCTGTTCCTCCTCCCCCTCAGCGGCTCTTCGTCGTCGTCATCAGGGAGGTCAATGACATGAGGAGGAGCTGCAAGAAAAGTTCAACCGACCGGAATGATAAGAAATCAGCAGTCGCTTCAAAACAAAGCATCAATAACTATACCCGGGTTGGAGGTAACAGCGTCTTCCATCTCCTGATCATCACCCTTGGCGGAAATCTCTGAGGTAGCAGCACTGCAAATTTCAAAAGTCAGTCGACTCGTTCAATGAATCGACCAAAATCTGTCACATTCAACAAGAGAGGACAAGTTCAACTCTTTACCCAGAAATGGTGGGGATAGTCATCTTCATCCTGGGCAAGGCCTTGGGGGGCTTGGACGGCGTTGCGCGCGGATGCTTGGGAGCTTTTTAAGTCGGCACAGGCGAAGAGGTCCTGGGATGCTTCGACGACTGCCCAACAGGAGCAGTCGCCTTGCCCCGCTCCCGCGCAGGGTCGTGCATAAGCTTGGACTGCTTTTCTGTGCAAGGAGGTTCAACTTCCTCTTCCTCCTCCTCCTCCTCGCTGGTGTCGTCGTCGCCTCCTCCCTCCCCTTCGCCATCGGACTCCCACTCCTCTAGCTCATCTCCGCTCTCGCCTCCGCTCGCCTCTCCTTCCACAGCCTGCTCCTGCGCTCCATTGGGCGTCGAATACATTTCAGTAATTTGCTGAAGAACAACAAACAAGGTAAAGGTCAATCGACTGTCTCGGAAGAGGAAACAAGCGGATTGAATATTACAGATCAGTCGGAGAAAGGTGTTCGTACCTTATCTGGCTGACGAGACTGGTCGAATGGGAGAACTCTCCTGGCACCTCGAGGATTGTCCTTGTTCCCAGTGATGGCAGTCATCCACCTCTCCAACGTGGCTTCGTCGACCTCCTCTGGATCAACCCGAGTAGTGTCGTCAGAACCAGAGTACATCCACATCGGATGGGCTCGGTATTGCAGTGGCTGAATTCGCCGTCGGAGAAAAACTTCCAGGAGATCCATGCCAGTCACCCCGTCGCGAATAAGCTGGACTACGCGCACCATCGACAACTTCACTTGGGCCTTCTCCTCCGACTCATGGAGAAAGGGGGAGCCCAGTCGACTGCCCCGGCGTCGACTGGTCTTGGCAATAGAACCAGGTCGACTGCCACCCTCTAACCGAGTCGGGCAGAGTCATCGCCGGAAAGGCGCTCTTGCCCCTCGTCTGGACTCCGAGTCCCCCGCACATCTGGATCACTTGAGTTATCTCATCGTCTGGGTTTGTTTTCTTCATTGACGGAGAGCGACAGGTGAATATGTGCTTGAAGAGCCCCCAGTGCGGCCGACAGCCCAAGAAATTTTCACACAGCGAAACAAGGGCAGCGAGGTAGACGATGGAATTGGGAGTGAAATGATGGAGTTGCGCCCCAAAAAAGTTCAGAAACCCTCGGAAGAAAGGACTCGGCGGCAGAGAAAATCCACAATCTACATGAGTGGCCAGAAGAACACACTCACCCTCCTCAGGCTGCGATTGCGACTCCGTTCCCGGGAGCCTCGCCGGCCCGTGGGGGATCAGTCCCTCGTCGGCCAGATCGGCGAGGTCCTTCTCGGTGATGGTCGAGCGGATCCAATCTCCTTGGACCCAACCCGGCGGCAGCTGGGACCGTGACGAGGATCCGCCCCGGCTTGACGCCCTCCCCTTCGCCGTTGCCATCGCCTTCTTCGCCCGCTCCAGAGCCGCGGTCTTCTCCTTCTCCATTGTCGCCGGCGAGACTGGTGCGAAGCGGCGACGCGGAGAAAGCTACGGGCGCTACAGAGAGATTTGGGGGCGGAGGGAGACGAAGATTGTGTTGGCACTGCTCAAAATACACCCGCCCGGCGCCTTAAAGAAGGCCACTTTCGAGTGGCTGACCGGTAGGCCCAGGCAATCTGTCAAATCCGCAACAGGTGCGCGAGCGATACATGGCAAAAAAGGAGGCGCGAAGATCGAGGTGTCATCGTCTCGTCCCATCCGAGTGCCGCGGTTTTCTCCACTTCGCGCGCTTCCCAAAATTCGGATCCCGTGAAATCCGCTAATTGCAGAACAACCAGCCAGACAGCGAGTCTCCACCGATCTGTCACTCGGAGATCCGCAAGGCCACGAAGTTCACTCGACAAACGCAAAGAATGGATCAAGGCGACTGAAAGAGAATTTTAAGCCATCGCTGAAAAGCCATTGATCCAGAGCAAGACACACTTGCAACGCAAGAAATAGGTCGGACGACTATCAACTCCTTCCTCACTCAAACCTCGATCCATTCGGTGGCTAATGATGAAGTCATGTACCTAGGGTAGGGTCATAGGTCTGCCCAAGAGTACCCTCCCCAAGGTCACTTACTAAAAGAGGCTGCTTACCAGTCGACCTGATAAGCATCCACTCGACTAAATACCAAAACACTCGACGAGCACAGAGACACTCGACCATGAAGACTCACTCGACCATCGGAAGCACAGGAGCCACTCCGCATCCAAACGGTCTGTAATTAAATGGCCTTTATAGCCTTAATAGCACTTTATACAGGGCATTTCCAGTAACGCCCTGCCTTAATGTACCTTAAGATCCTTCATTACGTGGGCTGGCAGGGGTCTTGGCGAACTCTATATAAGCCACCCCCCTCCACAGGAAGAGGGGGTCGGATCTTTGTAACACACACTCATATAATCCAGTCGACTGTCTCCGGGCTCCGAGACGTAGGGCTATTACTTCTTCCGAGAAGGGCCTGAACTCGTTAAACTCTTGCGTGCACAACTCCTCCAAAGCTAGGATTCTGCCTCTCCATTCCTACCCCCCATTCTACTGTCAGATTTAGAACCACGACACCCGCCTTGCAATGTCGAAGACAATTTGCGCGCCGGACTCGTCGTCATTGAAGCCTGGTTCAGGGGCTACTGAGGGAGTCCTGGATTAGGGGGTGTCCGGGTAGCCGGACTATACCTTCAGCCGGACTCCAGGACTATGAAGATACAAGATTGAAGACTTCGTCCCGTGTCCGGAAGGGACTTTCCTTGGCATGGAAGGCAAGCTTGGCGATGCGGATATTCAAGATCTCCTACCATTGCAACCGACTCTGTGTAACCCTAACCCTATCCGGTGTCTATATAAACCGGAGGGTTCTAGTCCGTAGGACAACTTCATCATACAACAATCATACCATAGGCTAGCTTCTAGGGTTTAGCCTCCTTGATCTCGTGGTAGATCCACTCTTGTACTACCCATATCATCAATATTAATCAAGCAGGAGTAGGGTTTTACCTCCATCGAGAGGGCCCGAACCTGGGTAAACTTCGCGTCACTTGTCTCCTGTTACCATCCGTCCTAGACGCACAGTTCGGGACCCCCTACCCGAGATCCGCCGGTTTTGACACCGACAGTAGGAAAGGACAAGCCTGGACAAACTCTTATATAGAGAAAAGCGCTCCCGAGGACACATGGGAATATCGTCAAGCTAGTTTTCATCACGTTCATATGATTCGCGTTCTGTACTTTGATAATTTGATATGTGGGTGGACCGGTGCTTGGGTGCTGTTCTTACTTGAACAAGCATCCCACTTATGATTAACCTCTATTGCAAGCATCTGCAACTACAACAAAAGTATTAAGGTAAACCTAACCATAGCATGAAACATATGGATCCAAATCAGCCCCTTACGAAGCAACGCATAAACTAGGGTTTAAGCTTCTGTCACTCTAGCAACCCATCATCTACTTATTACTTCCCAATGCCTTCCTCTTGGCCCAAATAATGGTGAAGTGTTATGTAGTCGACGTTCACATAACACCACTAGAGGATAGACAACATACATCTCATCAAAATATTGAACGAATACCAAATTCACATGACTACTAATAGCAAGACTTCTCCCATGTCCTCAGGAACAAACGTAACTACTCACAAAGCATATTCATGTTCATAATCAAAGGGGTATTAATATGCATAAAGGATCTGAACATATGATATTCCACCAAATAAACCTACAAGGAGTAATCAACACTACTAGCAACCTACTGGTACCAATCCCGGACTTGGAGACAAGAATTGGATACAAGAATTGGATACAAGAGAAGAACTAGGGTTTTGAGAGGAGATGGTGCTGGTGAAGATGTTGATGGAGATTGCCCTCTCCCGATGAGAGGAGCGTTGGTGATGATGTTGGCGATGATTTCCCCCTCCTGGAGGGAAGTGTCCCCGACAGAACAGCTCTCCCGGAGCCCTAGATTGGTTCCGCCTCGTGGCAGCAGAGTCTCGTCCTGAAAGGTTTCTTATGATTTTTCTTCAAACGAAAGACCTCATATAGCAAAAGATTGCCACCGGAGAGCCAACAGGGGGCCCACGAGGCAGGGGGCGCGCCCTGGGGGTAGGACGCGCCCCCACCCTTGTGGCCAGGTGGGGGCCCCTCTGACGTACTTCTTCTGCTCAATATTTTTTATATATTCTAAAAATAACTTCTGTGGAGTTTCAGGACTTTTGGAGTTGCACAGAATAGGTCTCTAATATTTGCTCCTTTTCCAGCCCAGAATTCCAGCTACCGGCATTCTCCCTCCGTATGTAAACCTTGTAAAATAAGAGAGAATAAGTATAAGTATTGTGACATAATGTGTAATAACAGCCCATAATGCAATAAATATTGATATAAAAGCATGATGCAAAATGGACGTATCATTAGTAATAAAAAGTTTTCTTAAGAGTTAAACTTGATTAAGTTCAACTTGAATATGATGTTGATCACATCATGGTGCCACTGAATTGGGTTTTCAGTTCAGTGCGACCACATTTACCTAATGGGAAGGTCTTGATACGGTCCTTTGTTGTGGCTCTCACCGATGCCTCCCGCGAGGGAAGGTTATGGGCGTGCATACCCTGGCCTGGTAGGCAGACATAACCTTGTGTGCTCGTTTTTGTTTTTATGGTACCTTGTCCCTGTTTGGGACCGTTTTGCCACGACGGTGGCCGTTGGTGTCTTTGGTAGACACGGGGCCACCCAAGACCTAGCCCTGAGAGGGAGATGGTCGGAGTGGCCGGGGAGAGTGCATGACAAAGGGAGGGTTTCGTTGGGATATTTTGGTCCACCCGAATGGGAGTGCGAGGCCAGGTATTCCGTAGTGTGGGTAAAGTGTGCTACCTCTGCAGAGTGTATTTAATCTATCGATAGTCGCGCCCTCGATTATGGGAAAAACTCGGGAGTAAGTCACACCATGGATCAACTTTTATAATTAATCTTGCAAACTAGAAATTGTTGTGATGCATTGTTTCGTGGTGAACCTTGAACACTCGAGGTGTTCATGAGTGATTGGTTTCAGGTGTGACCCCGTGGTGGTCACCGTTTGGTTTCGAGGTAACCGTCTGGTAAGCGAGCCCGTGTGACTCGGTGCGCTGTTTGGCTGCTTTGCATCTGTAGTATTTTCTTGCATTAGTTTAACCGGATTAATTATCATGATATTGTTTGTCATCGTGCTTATGTTTGTTGTGAGCTTGCAAGTACATTCAATGTACTGACCTGGCGTGTTATGCCAGCTTTCAGGCAAGTCGAATCGCATCGGAGCGCATCTCGTGTCTAGGACGTGTCCACGTTGGTGTCCCTGTGCTATGGATTTCCGCTACGACGTTCTTCCGCTGCCGTGTAGTTTCGTGTGATCGAGGCCCCAGCCATGTTCATTAAATAATGTACATACTATCCAGCAGCACCGCGCGTGCCGCTTGGCCTCGAATCTCGATGTAATATCAGACCTATGTACTCCGCTAGTATCAATAAAGCGGTTATTTCTATACCATGTTGTTGTGTGTTGCAAGAAGACTCGATCTCTGGGCTGGGAATGCAGGGTAAACCGGTTGCTCTGAGTGAAGGAAATATGCCCTAGAGGCAATAATAAAGTTATTATTTATTTCCTTATTTCATGATAAATGTTTATATTCATGCTAGAATTGTATTAACCGGAAACATAATACATGTGTGAATACATAGACAAACAGAGTGTCACTAGTATGCCTCTACTTGACTAGCTCGTTGATCAAAGATGGTTAAGTTTCCTATCCATAGACATGAGTTGTCATTTGATTAACGGGATCACATCATTAAGAGAATGATGTGATTGACATGACCCATTCCGTTAGCTTAGCACTCGATCGTTTAAGTATGTTGCTATTGCTTTCTTCATGACTTATACATGTTCCTATGACTATGAGATTATGCAACTGCCGTTTACCGGACGAACACTTTGTGTGCTACCAAACGTCACAACGTAACTGGGTGATTATAAAGGTGCTCTACAGGTGTCTCCGAAGGTACTTGTTGGGTTGGCGTATTTCGAGATTAGGATTTGTCACTCCGAGTGTCGGAGAGGTATCTCTGGGCCCTCTCGGTAATGCACATCACTTAAGCCTTGCAAGCATTGTGGCTAATGAGTTAGTTGCGGGATGATGCATTACGGAACGAGTAAAGAGACTTGCCGGTAACAAGATTGAACTAGGTATTGGATACCGACGATCGAATCTCGGGCAAGTAACATACCGATGACAAAGGGAACAAACGTATGTTGTTATGCGATCTGACCGATAAAGATCTTCGTAGAATATGTGGGAGCCAATATGAGCATCCAGGTTCCTCTATTGGTTATTGACCGAGAATGGTTCTAGGTCATGTCTACATAGTTCTCGAACCCGTAGGGTCCGCACGCTTAACGTTACGATGACAGTTTTATTATGAGTTTATGTTTTGATGTACCGAAGGTTGTTCGGAATCCCGGATGTGATCATGGACATGACGAGGAGTCTCTAAATGGTCGAGACATAAAGATCGATATATTGGAAGCCTATATTTGGACGTCGGAATCATTCTGGTTGAAATCGGGATTTTACCAGAGTACCGGCGGGTTACCGGAACCCCCCCGGGGGTTATTGGGCCAACATGGGCCTTAAGGGAGAAGAGGAGGGCAGGCCGCGCGCCCCCTCCCCCCTAGTCCGAATAGGACAAGGAAGGCGGGCGGCGCCCCCCTTTCCTCTTCCCCTCCCCCCTTTCCTTCTCCAACAAGGCAAGAGGGGGAAGTCCTACTCCCGGTGGGAGTAGGACTCCTCCAGGCGCACCCATAGAGGGCCGGCCGCACCTCCCCCTCCCTCCTTTATATACGGGGGCAGGGGGGCACACTAGAACACACAAGTTGATCTTCGTGATCGTTCCTTAGCCGTGTGCGGTGCCCCCCTCCACGATATTACACCTCGGTCATATTGTAGCGGTGCTTAGGCGAAGCCCTGCGACAGTTGAACATCAAGATCGTCACCACGCCGTCATGCTGACGGAACTCCCCCCGAAGCTTTGCTGGATTTGAGCCCGGGGTGCGTCATCGAGCTGAACGTGTGCAGAACTCGGAGGTGCCATCCGTTCGGTGCTTGGATCGGTCGGATCGAGAAGACGTACGACTACTTCCTCTACATTGTGTCAACGCTTCCTCTTTGGTCTACGAGGGTACGTAGACAACACTCTCCCCTCTCGTTGCTATGCATCACCATGATCTTGCGTGTGCGTAGGAATTTTTTTTGAAATTACTACGTTCCCCAACAGTGGCATCCGAGCCCAGGTTTTATGGTTTGATGTTATATGCACGAGTAGAACACAAGTGAGTTGTGGGCGATATAAGTCATACTGCTTACCAGCATGTCATACTTTGGTTTGGCGGTATTGTTGGATGAAGCGGCCCGGACCGACATTACGCGTCCTCTTACACAAGATTGGTTCTACCGACGTGCTTTGCACACATGTGGCTGGCGGGTGTCAGTTTCTCCAACTTTAGTTGAACTGAGTGTTGCTATGCCCGGTCCTTGCGAAGGTTAAAACAGCACCAATTTGACAAACTATCATTGTGGTTTTGATGCGTAGGTAAGAACGGTTCTTGCTAAGCCCGCAGCAGCCACGTAAAACTTGCAACAACAAAGTAGAGGACGTCTAACTTGTTTTTGCAGGGCATGTTGTGATGTGATATGGTCAAGACGTGGTGAGATATAAGTTGTTGTATGAGATGATCATGTTTTGTTGAAGTTATCGGCAACTGGCAAAAGCCTTATGGTTGTCTCTTTATTGCATATGATGCAAGCGCCAAATAATTGCTTTACTTTATCGCTATGCGATAGCAATAGTTGCAAGAGCAATAGTTGGCGAGACAACCATGCAACGACACATTGATATAGATCAAGATGATGGAGATCATGGTGTCATGCCGGTGATAATGGAGATCATGATGATGCTTTGGAGATGGAGATCAAAGGCGCAATATGATCATGGCCATATCATGTCACATATTTTTGATTGCATGTGATGTTTATCTTTTGTACATCTTATTTTGCTTAGTTCGACGATAGCTTTATAAGATGATCTCTCACTAATTATCAAGGTACAAGTGTTCTCCCTGAGTATGCACCGTTGCGAAAGTTCTTCGTGCTGAGACACCACGTGATGATCGGGTGTGATAGGCTCTACGTTCAAATACAACGGGTGCAAAACAGTTGCACACGCGGAATACTCAGGTTAAACTTGACAAGCCTAGCATATAAAAGATATGGCCTCGGAACACGAAGACCAAAAGGTCGAGCGTGAATCATATAGTAGATATGATCAACATAGTGATGTTCACCGTTGAAACTACTCCATCTCACGTGATGATCGGACATGGTTTAGTTGATATGGATCACGTGATCACTTAGAGGATTAGAGGGATGTCTATCTAAGTGGGAGTTCTTAAGTAATATGATTAATTGAACTTTAAATTTATCATGAACTTAGTCCTGGTAGTATTAGCATATCTATGTTGTAGATCAATAGCTCGCGATGTTGCTGCCTGTTTAATTTTGATATGTTCCTAGAGAAAACTATGTTGAAAGATGTTAGTAGCAATGATGCGGATTGGATCCGTGATCTGAGGTTTATCCTCATTGCTACACAGAAGAATTATGTCCTTGATGCACCGCTAGGTGACAGACCTATTGCAGGAGCAGATACAGACGTTATGAACGTTTGGCTAGCTCAATATGATGACTACTTGATAGTTTAGTGAACCATGCTTAACGGTTTAGAATCGGGACTTCATAGACGTTTTGAACGTCATGGACCATATGAGATGTTCCAGGGGTTGAAGTTAATATTTCAAGCAAATACCCGAGTTGAGAGATATGAAGTCTCCAACAAGTTCTATAGCTAAAAGATGGAGGAGAATCGCTCAACTAGTGAGCATGTGCTCAGATTGTCTAGGTACTACAATCGCTTGAATCAAGTGGGAGTTAATCTTCTAGATAAAATAGTGATTGACAGAATTCTCTAGTCACCATCACCAAGTTAGTAGAACTTCGTGATGAACTATAATATGCAAGGGATAACGGAAACAATTGCCAAGCTCTTCGTGATGCTGAAATCGACGAAGGTAGCAATAAAAAAACCATCAAGTGTTGATGGTTGACGAGACCACTAGTTTCAAGAAAAGGGCAAAGGGAAGAAGAGGAACTTCAAGAAGAACGGCAAGTGAGTTGCTGCTCAAGTGAAGAAGCTCAAATTTGGTCCCAAGCCTGAGACTAAGTGCTTCTACTGCAAAGGGACTAGTCACTGGAAGCGGAACTACCCAAGTATTTGGCGGATAAGAAAGGATGGCAAAGTAAACAAAGGTATATTTGATATACATGTTATTGATGTGTACTTTACTGGTGTTCATAGCAACCCCTCAGTATTTGGTACTAGTTCAGTTGCTAAGATTATTAACTTGAATCGGGAGTTGCAGAATGAATAGAGACTAGTTAAGGGTGAAGTGACGATGTGTGTTGGAAATGGTTCCAAGATTGATATGATCATCATCGCACACTCCGTATACTTTCGGGATTAGTGTTGAACCTAAATAAGTGTTATTTGGTGTTTGCGTAGAGCATGAATATGATTTGATCATGTTTACTGTAATACAGTTATTCATTTAAGTAAGAGAATAAATTGTTGTTCTGTTTACATGAATAAAACCTTATATGGTTACACACCCAAAGAAAATGGTTCATTGGATCTCGATCATAGTGACACATATTCATAATATTGAAACCAAAAGATGCAAAGTTAATAATGATAGTGCAACTCATTTGTGGCACTGCCGTTTAGGTCATATTGGTGTAAAGCGCATGAAGAAACTCCATGCTGATGGGATTTTGGAATCACTTGATGCTTGCGAACCATGCCTTATGGGCAATATGACTAAAACTCCGTTCTCCGGAACAATGGAGCGAGCAACTGACTTATTGGAAATAATACATACTGATGTATGCGGTCCGATGAGTGTTAAGACTCGCGGCGGGTATCGTTATTTTCTAACTTCACAGATGATTTGAGCATATATGGGTATATGTACTTGATGAAACATCAGTCTGAAACATTTGAAAAGTTTAAAGAATTTCAGAGTGAAGTGGAAAATCATTGTGACAAGAAAATAAAGTTTCTACGATCTGATCGCGGAGACGAATATTTGAGTTACGAGTTTGGTCTTCAATTAAAACAATTTGAAATAGTTTCACTACTCACGCCACCAGGAACACCACAGTGTAATGGTGTGTCCGAACATCGTAACCGTAGTTTATTAGATATGGTGCAATCTATGATGTTTCTTACCGATTTACCACTATCGTTTTGGGGTTATGCATTAAAGACACCTGCATTCATGTTAAAAAAAGGGCACCATCTAAGTCCGTTGAGATGACACAATCTGAACTGTGGTTTGGCAAGAAACCAAAGTTGTCGTTTCTTAAAGTTTGGGGTTGAGATGCTTATGTGAAAATTTTCATCCTGATAAGCTCAAACCCAAATCGGAGAAGTGCGTCTTCATAGGATACCCAAAATATTGGGTACAACTTCTATCACAGATCCAAAGGCAAGACATCCGTTGCCAAGAATGGATCCTTTCTAGAGAAGGGAGTTTCTCTCGAAAGAAGTGAGTGGGAGGAAAGTAGAAAACTTGATAAGGTAATTGTACCATCTCCCTTATTGGAAAGTAGTTCATCACAGAAATCTGTTCTTGTGACTACTACACCGATTAGTGAGGAAGATAATGATGATGATCATGTAACTTCGGATCAAGTTACTACCGAACCTCGTAGGTCAACCAGAGTGAGATCCACACCAGAGTGGTATGGTAATCCTACTCTGGAGGTCATGTTACTTGACCATGACGAACCTACAAACTATGAGGAAGCGATGATAAGCCCAGATTCCGCGAAATGGTTTGAGGCCATGAAATCTGAGATGAGATCCATGTATGAGAACAAAGTATGGACTTTGATTGACTTGTCCAATGATCGGCGAGCCATTGAGATTAAATGGATCTTCAAGAGGAAGACGGACGCTGATAGTAGTGTTACTATCTACAAAGCTAGAATTGTCGCAAAAGGTTTTCGACAAGTTCAAGGTGTTGACTACGATGAGCGTTTCTCACTCATATCTATGCTTAAAGTCTGTCCGAATCATGTTAGCAATTGCCGCATTTTATGAAATCTGGCAAATGGATAAACAAAACTGCATTCCTTAATGGATTTATTAAAGAAGAGTTGTATATGATGCAACCAGAAGGTTTTGTCAATCCTAAAGGTGCTAACAAAATATGAAAGCTCCAGCGATCCATCTATGGACTGGTGCAAGCATCTCGGAGTTGGAATATACGCTTTGATAAGTTGATCAAAGCATATAGTTTTATACAGACTTGCGATGAAGCCTGTATTTACAAGAAAGTGAGTGGGAGCACTACAGCATTTCTGATAAGTATATGTAAATGACATATTGTTGATCGGAAATAACATAGAATTATTCTGCGAAGCATAAAGGAGTATTTGAAAGGAATTTTTCGAAGAAGAACCTCGGTGAAGCTGCTTACATATTAAGCATCAAGATCTGTAGAGATAGATCAAGACGCTTGATAAGTTTTCAATGAGTACATACCTTGACAAGATTTTGAAGTAGTTCAAAATGGAACAGTCAAAGAAAGAGTTCTTGCATGTGTTACAAGGTGTGAAATTGAGTAAGACTCAAAACTCGGCCACGGCCGAAGATAGAAAGAGAATGAAAGTCATTCCCTATGCCTTGGCCATAGGTTCTATAAAGTATGCCATGCTGTGTACCAGATCTATTGTATACCCTACACTGATTTTGGCAAGGGAGTACAATAGTGATCTAGGAGTAGATCACTGGACAGCGGTCAAAATTGTCCTTAGTGGAATAAAGATATGTTTCTCGATAATGGAGGTGACAAAAGGTTCGTCGTAAAGGGTTACGTCGATGCAAGTTTTGACACTGATCTAGATGACTCTAAGTCTCAATCTGGATACATATTGAAAGTGGGAGCAATTAGCTAGAGTAGCTCCGTGCAGAGCATTGTTGACATAGAAATTTGCAAAATACATACGGATCTGGATGTGGCAAACCCGTTGACTAAACTTATCTCACAAACAAAACATGATCACACCTTAGTACTCTTTGGGTGTTAATCACATAGCGATGTGAACTAGATTATTGACTCTAGTAGACCCTTTTGGGTGTTGGTCACATGGTGATGTGAACTATTGGTGTTAAATCACATGGCGATGTGAACTAGATTATTGACTCTAGTGCAAGTGGGAGACTGAAGGAAATATGCCCTAGAGGCAATAATAAAGTTATTATTTATTTCCTTATTTCATGATAAATGTTTATTATTCATGCTAGAATTGTATTAACCGGAAACATAATACATGTGTGAATACATAGACAAACAGAGTGTCACTAGTATGCCTCTACTTGACTAGCTCGTTGATCAAAGATGGTTAAGTTTCCTAGCCATAGACATGAGTTGTCATTTGATTAACGGGATCACATCATTAGGAGAATGATGTGATTGACATGACCCATTCCGTTAGCTTAGCACTCGATCGTTTAAGTATGTTGCTATTGCTTTCTTCATGACTTATACATGTTCCTATGACTATGAGATTATGCAACTCCCGTTTACCGGAGGAACACTTTGTGTGCTACCAAACGTCACAACGGAACTGGGTGATTATAAAGGTGCTCTACAGGTGTCTCCGAAGGTACTTGTTGGGTTGGCGTATTTCGAGATTAGGATTTGTCACTCCGAGCGTCGGAGAGGTATCTCTAGGCCCTCTCGGTAATGCACATCACTTAAGCCTTGCAAGCATTGTGGCTAATGAGTTAGTTGCGGGATGATGCATTACGGAACGAGTAAAGAGACTTGCCGGTAACGAGATTGAACTAGGTATTGGATACCGACGATCGAATCTCGGGCAAGTAACATACCGATGACAAAGGGAACAAACGTATGTTGTTATGCGATCTGACCGATAAAGATCTTCGTAGAATATGTGGGAGCCAATATGAGCATCCAGGTTCCTCTATTGGTTATTGACCGAGAATGGTTCTAGGTCATGTCTACATAGTTCTCGAACCCGTAGGGTCCGCACGCTTAACGTTACGATGACAGTTTTATTATGAGTTTATGTTTTGATGTACCGAAGGTTGTTCGGAATCCCGGATGTGATCATGGACATGACGAGGAGTCTCAAAATGGTCGAGACATAAAGATCGATATATTGGAAGCCTATATTTGGACGTCGGAATCATTCTGGGTGAAATCGTGATTTTACCAGAGTACCGGGGGGTTACCGGAACCCCCCCCCCCCCGGGGGGGGGGGTTATTGGGCCAACATGGGCCTTAAGGGAGAAGAGGAGGGCCGGCCAGGGCAGGCCGCGCGCCCCCTCCCCCCCTAGTCCGAATAGGACAAGGAAGGGGGGGGCGGCGCCCCCCTTTCCTCTTCCCCTTCCCCCTTTCCTTCTCCAACAAGGCAAGAGGGGGGAAGTCCTACTCCCGGTGGGAATAGGACTCCTCCAGGCGCACCCATAGAGGGCCGGCCGCACCTCCCCCTCCCTCCTTTATATACGGGGGCAGGGGGCACCCTAGAACACACAAGTTGATCTTCGTGATCGTTCCTTAGCCGTGTGCGGTGCCCCCTCCAGATATTACACCTCGGTCATATTGTAGCGGTGCTTAGGAGAAGCCCTGCGACAGTTGAACATCAAGATCTTCACCACGCCGTCGTGCTGACGGAACTCCCCCCTAAGCTTTGCTGGATCTGAGCCCGGGGTGCGTCATCGAGCTGAACGTGTGCAGAACTCAGAGGTGTCGTCCGTTCGGTGCTTGGATCGGTCGGATCGAGAAGCCGTACGACTACTTCCTCTATGTTGTGTCAACGCTTCCGCTTCGGTCTATGAGGGTACGTAGACAACACTCTCCCCTCTCGTTGCTATGCATCACCATGATCTTGCGTGTGCGTAGGAATTTTTTTTGAAATTACTACGTTCCCTAATACTGAGACGGGGTGCCACAGAGAGGAGATGGTGCTGGTGAAGATGTTGATTGAGATTGGCCCCCTCCCGATGAGAGGAGCGTTGGTGATGACGATGGCGATGATTTCCCCCTCCCAGAAGGAAGTGTCCCCGGCAGAACAGCTGCGCCAGAGCCCTAGATTGGTTCCGCCAAGGTTCCGCCTCGTGGCGGCGGAGTCTCTTCCCGAAAGCTTGCTTATTATTTTTCTTCGGACGAAAGACTTCATATAGCAGAAGATGGGCACCAGAGGGCCCATGAGGCAGGGGGCGCGCCTAGGGGGTAGGGGACGCCCCCCCCCCTCATGCCCAGGGTGTGGGTCCCCTCTGGTATTTTCTTCATTGAGTATTTTTTATTATCTCCAAAAATAACTTCTAGGGAGTTTCAGGACTTTTGGAGTTGTGCGGAATAGGTCTCTAATATTTGCTCCTTTTCCAGCCCAGAATTCCAGCTGCCGGCATTCTCCCTCTTTATGTACACCTTGTAAAATAAGAGAGAATAGGCATAAGTATTAATGTGTAATAATAGCCCATAATGCAATAAATATCGATATAAAAGCATGATGCAAAATGGACGTATCACCCCTACAGGGGACACAGTCCGATACATATTACAAATAATGTATACGGACTCCAACAACACAGCCGAATATGAGGCACTACTGCACGGTCTCCGGATAGCCGTTTCTATGGGCATTCAACGCCTAGAGGTGCATGTGGATTCGAACCTCGCGATATCCCAAATAAATGGAGATTTTGATGCAAAAGATCCAAAGATGACGGCATACCGCGATGCCGTACGAAAATATCAGCTTGCTTTGAGGGGCTCGAGTTTCATCACGTTGCTTAAGAGAGTAATCAGGCGGCAGACATCATTGCTCGAACGGGCGCTAAACGCGACCCCGTCCCACCTAACACCTTTGTCTAAAGGCTCTTCAAGCCATCCGTGGTATGGCAGGACGAGAGTTGCAACGCTAGTCCAGATCTGATCATACCCTCAGATGCCGAACACAATTCTGATATCGTCGGGGGCTCGGGCACCGAAATGACACCTTCCGCCCATGTAATCATGGTTGTCATTGCTCCATGGACCGAACCCTTCCTGGCCTACCTCAATAGGCGGGAGCTCCCTGATGACCAGAATGAGGTCCGTCGCATAGTGCGACGCTCAAAAGCCTACAAGGTTCATGAAGGAGAACTCTACAAGAGAAGTACTACCGGAGTTCTTCAAAGATGTATCTCCGAAGAGGATGGATAGCAGCTCTTGGCTGAAATACATGCTGGTCTCGGTGGACATCACGCAGTAGCTCGGGCCCTCGTAAGTAAGGCCTTCCGTTCAGGTTTCTTTTGGCCTACGGCCCGAGCAGATGCTCAGGCTCTTGTGCAGCGTTGTGTCGGATGCCAGCTTTTCGCCAATCAAAGTCACATGCTGCCCACCGCCTTGAAAACAACCCCCATTACTAGGCCTTTCGCGGTCTGGGGGCTAGATATGGTCGGACCCCTTAAAGGGGGAAGCCACAAGAAGAAATATTTGCTAGTTATGGTGGACAAATTCACTAAGTGGATAGAGGCCAAACCAGTCAAAACAGCCGAAGCTGGACCGGTGGTCGACTTTCGATCCGACATTGTACACCGTTATGGTGTCCCTCACAGCATCATTACTGACAATGGCTCTAACTTCACAGCCGATGAGGTAAAAACTTGGTGTGCTAACTTGGGCATCAAGCTCGACTATGCCTCAGTGTATCACCCTCAAACAAACGGTCAGGTCGAACGGGCTAATGGACTGATAATGAGCGGCATCAAACCCAGATTAGTGCGCTCCCTAAGGGAGTCGGATAAACACTGGGTCAAGGAACTCGATTTCGTACTCTGGGGGCTGCGGACCACGCCCAACCGCATGATCGGATACACACCATTCTTCATGGTGTACGGTGCAGAGGTTGTCTTACCCTGCGACATTATTCATGACTCACCTAGAGTGCGTATGTATGAAGAGAGAGAAGCCAAGCTTGATCGGCAGGACGATCTAGATGGCCTGGAGGAGGAGCGCGATGTTGCGAAGGCCCGTTCCGCACTCTATCAACAACAAGCTGACAGGTACCAAAGCAAAGAAGTGCGGGCAAAGACTTATAACGTTGGTGAGCTTGTTCTACGTCTTCCAGAGAAGAAAAAGGACAAGCTCAAACCAAAATGGGAGGGTCCCTTCATTATTGATGAATTTCTCGCTAGAGGAGCATACCGCCTTTGCAACGCATCGGACAATCGCTTGGAGCCGAACCCTTGGAACGCGGCAAGGCTCCAAAGATTCTACGCATAAATTCGTTCATGCCTATTTTCGTTCTATTTTTTTTCCTTTTAATCTTTTTCTTTTTTCATATGTATATACGTTTCCCATGGGTTGTTCGGATCATCCGGACACTTGAGGGGTGCACATCCTTAAATATACACACCCCACCATGGCTGGGGGGCTTTTGTAAAGCTTATTTTCATACCAAGCCTAGAGCTCACAATATATGTGTCGTTTGCGGATATACATCCTTTTGCCATTATATGCACCTCTATGACTTAAGTTTTTGCTAAGCTGGGTTGCCTTGCTCCTGTGCTTATGCCCTATGTTCCCGATTGTTCGGCTTGGGCATAAAGGGAGCACCTCTGCGATTGTTACATCCGGGTCATCCGGACATGTACCTCAGACGGGTGAAGCCGAAAGCTAGCGTTCTTAAGGGAATAATTGGTCGGCATTACAAACGACAGATTATTGTCGTATTGCAACCACTTTAATCACTGCGAGACAGTTCTTCCGTATTGCGGACCACAAGCCATGGCACGTGTAAACATAATAATGCCAACCCAAGGAAAGGAACCCTTAACAGAACTATTTTCCCTGGAAGATGTTTCTTACATATGTAATATAACATATCTCCCGAACTTGAATTTTTTGTCTGTTTGAGCACGAAGACCGGATTGCCTAGTTTCCGGATATATACTTACTTCTTAAGTATCTCGAAACACTCCACCATTTTGGTTTAGAAGGTTAAAGCCGAGCCTGCGATGACAAATTCATTTCAATGTTCAGATTGAAGTAAAGGTTGACCATAAATGTGCATTGATACATTAAGTCAACAACCTATTCCTCCTCTATTCCGTCTATAAGGCTGTCTAATTTGCAGTCTTCTTGCGAATTTTTCGCTGCAATCATTACTTGATGGTAGACTAAATTTACAGGGATTTCCTTCCCATCTGATCCCTTTGGTCCTACCTGAGACATATGATTTGGGTCCAGTTTCGTGAAGCGTGTTTTCACCATGGCCCAGGATTCTCGTGCGCCTTCACGGTAGGCGGACGTATTCCAGAGCTTGAATCGGCGCTGGGCACCTTTGAATAGGTTTGCCAGGCCTCCATACTTTCTGGTGGGGTATGAGATGGCCATAACGCCTTCACCATACTCCTCATGGCCTTCCAGGCCCAAGCATGCATGGTGGACAACTCCTTTAGCATGTCGCCTTGAAATCCGGATACTTCCTCCTCGGGATGACAAGTTAATAGACCTGCAGAAACATAGTCATGATATTCTGTGTTAAAGGACTACACATGAGCACCTATGTGCACTTCAGAATAAGAGGAGAGGACATACCGAATATGCCGCCCTTCAATTTTTCATTTTCCTTCTGAACGGCTGATAATTGAGACTTTAAGCTCTCTATCTCTTTGGATTGTTTGTCCTTCTCCTCCTCGTGCTTTCTTTCCCTTGATGTGCCCGTTGCGGTCTCTTTCAATTCCGCTAGTTCGGCGGTGACCGCATTTAGCTGCTTCTGGCTCGTGCTTAGCTCCTGGGCTAGCATAGTGTTCTTTTCTTTCAAAACCTACATAAGCTATCGATCCTTAAATCGGTCTGCTTTACCGCTTTAAGTCTCGGGGGCTACTGGCACATGGCTATGCAAATTGCATCAAAATTTTACCTGTATGTCCTTCGAGAACAACTGAATGACTCCGGCAAATCCGTCTCGAGCAGCCCGGAAATATGCATACACTGAACTTAGTGCGGCAAACTCCTGTCTGGAAAAAGCCGGAGCCCGCATACCCTCTTGTAATCGGCGGTGATTCATCACGCTCTCCACTTCGGTATTTGTGACTGACATGTCATCTGAATCCTCTTGAGGAGGCGGAACGGGTGTTGCGTTGGCTCGCGTCCTAGTCGATGAATCCTGCATTGGATTAGCGAACATTTGGCTAATTGGGCATTTTCCCACCGTCTGCCGCGTACTTCTCCTAATACCAAGGATAAAAAAGGAGACTTTCAATAATCCTGACTCATGCTTAGGCATGTATTAAAGCATATGTACTGCTTGGATGCATGTGAGTTCTCTGTAGTGCTCCCGGTCCCTTTTCGTTTCGAACGACGACCTTGTTTAGAGGCCGCCCTCGTGGACGTACGGTCCCGAGAGCACCGATCCTGGTAAAATTCGGGTTAGTAGGTCAGATGAGAATGCAGGTAAGGATCTTCTTTTAAGAAGCTGTCAGATACTCACGATGCAGAAGGGATAGAGGCGAGGGTAGTCGGCGGTCATAGCCACTTCCGAACCATCAAGGCTCGCCTGGTAGAATACCCCGTCATCAAACTCTATGTATAAGTCTGGATCTTCGCAAAAGCCAGGATCCTCCTTACGATTGTGATCCTCTGGCTGGGGAGCGGGACAATGGACGTCTTCGGTCATCTTGCTCCATGACTGTTGAGATTGATAAAGGGTTAATTGGATTAGTGTCTATAAACGCAATAAATTAAGGGCAGACGATTGAAATCTTACCCATTCGACAGGAGTGTTCATGGAATAACCCTCCCGGCAGTTTAACTGGAGAAAATCTTCTTTCTCGCCCTTATACAGCTCGGCCAATATTGTGTCCAGTTTGGCGGGGGTATCCGGACCCTTCCTCCTGGACCGGGACGCGTCGTCTTCCCTGTTGTAACACCATAAGCGAGTTACCTGGGATTGGAGAGGCTGAATGGACCTCTTTATTGCAATCGCCATAACTTCGACAGTCGAGAGTTTGGAATGGGCGAGCAACCTGACCTTGCTGACCAAACTCTTTATCTCCGCACTGTCCTCTTCTTTAGGACTCCGGGGACGCCAGTTGAGGCGCTTCTTCAAAGGGGCACTGGAAAATTCAGGAAGTCCTAATGACCCACAAGTATAGGGGATCTATCGTAATCCTTTCGATAAGTAAGAGTGTCGAACCCAACGAGGAGCAGAAGGAAATGATAAGCGGTTTTCAGCAAGGTATTCTCTGCAAGCACTGAAATTATCGGTAACAGATAGTTTTGTGATAAGGTAATTTGTAACGGGTAACAAGTAACAAAAGTATATAAAGTGCAGCACGGTGGCCCAATCCTTTTTGTAGCAAAGGACAAGCCTGGACAAACCCTTATATAGAGAAAAGCGCTCCCGAGGACACATGGAAATTATCGTCAAGCTAGTTTTCATCACGTTCATATGATTCGCGTTTGTTACTTTGATAATTTGGTATGTGGGTGGACTGGTGCTTGGGTGTTGTCCTTACTTGGACAAGCATCCCACTTATGATTAACCCCTATTGCAAGCATCCGCAACTACAAAAGAAGTATTAAGGTAAACCTAATCATAGCATGAAACATATGGATCCAAATTAGCCCCTTACGAAGCAACGGATAAACTAGGGTTTAAGCTTCTGTCACTCTAGCAACCCATCATCTACTTATCACTTCTCAATGCCTTCCTATAGGCCCAAATAATGGTGAAGTGTCATGTAGTCGACGTTCACATAACACCACTAGAGGACAGACAACATACATCTCATCAAAATATCGAACGAATACCAAATTCACATGACTACTTATAGCAAGACTTCTCCCATATCCCCAGGAACAAACGTAACTACTCACAAATCATATTCATGTTCATAATCAGAGGGGTATTAATATGCATAATGGATCTGAGCATATGATCTTCCACCAAATAAACCAACTAGCATCAACTACAAGGAGTAATCAACACTACTAGCAACCCACAGGTATCAATCTGAGGCTTTGGGACAAATATTGGATACAAGAGATGAACTAGGGTTTGAGAGGAGATGGTGCTAGTGAAGATGTTGATGGAGATTGACCCCCTACCGATGAGAGGATCGTTGGTGATGACAATGGCAATGATTTCCCCCTCCCAGAGGGAAGTTTCCCCGGCAGAACAGCTCTGCCGGAGCCCTAGATTGGTTCTGCCAAGGTTCCGCCTCGTGGCGGCGTAGTTTCTTCCCGAAATCTTGCTTATGATTTTTTCTCGGACGGAAGACTTCATATAGCAGAAGATGGGCACCGGAGGCCTGCCAGGGGGGCCACTAGGCAGGGGGCGCGCCTCCCACCCTCGTGGCCAGGATGTGGCCCCCCTCTGGTATTTTCTCCGCTCAGTATTTTTTTAATTCCAAAAATGACTTCCGTGAAGTTTCAGGACTTTTGGAGCTGTGCAGATGTCTCTAATATTTGCTCCTTTTCCAGCCCAGAATTCTAGCTGCCGGCATTCTCCCTCTTCATGTAAACCTTGTAAAATAAGAGAGAATAGGCATAAGTATTGCGACATAACGTATAATAACAGCCCATAATGCAATAAATATCGATATAAAAGCATGATGCAAAATGGACGTATCAAGGCTGTACCGGACTGGGTCTGGTAGTGGGACGTCCTCCATGTAGAACCATTCCGAAGACCACTGCGGGTACACCTCCTTGGGAGTCCGGATGAGGTATCCGGGGCCGGCTATACGCCATACTTTGGCGCCGCCCACATCAAATATGGAACCTCCTTGATGATGGGCAACAAGGCAAAAGAATTTCCTCCATAGCTCAAAATGGGCCTCGATGCCTAAGAATAACTCGCAAAGGGTAACAAAACCCGAGATGTGCAGGATCGAACTTGGGGTGAGGTTGTGCAGTTGGATGTCGTAAAATTCCAACAGACCCCGGAGGAAGGGGTGGATTGGAAATCCCAGACCTCGCATCAGAAAAGGGACGAAGCACACCCTCTCCTCCTTGTTGGGGTTGGGGGAATTCTCAGCCATCGCATCATGGCTGGTTGAGTACAAGCCCGCCCGAACGGGGACTAGATCCGCAGGGGCCAGATAGCCTTGCGTCCGAAGTCGACTCAGTTGAAGATGGGGCACGGAGCAGCTTTGCCAATCACCCTCCTGAGGGCAGTGGGGACGCGAAGAGGAGCCTGGAGCGCCGTCCATGTCTGGAGATTTTGTTGGTGGCTAACTTTGGCGGATTTTCCTCTACGCGATGTGAAACGGCATTTGGGATCTTCGCCCTCTTAAATAGATGCCGTTCGAGCGTAATGATGGGCCTATTTGCAAAAAGGCCACGTACTGTTCGCATTCGCTTGGTGTGCGGGAATCGAGGCATCCACAAAAAGGAATCATAAAGACATCGCATCGAGGTCAGAGCCAGACAGTTGTCAATCCAAAGTGTAATAAAGAACCCGCCTTGCAAAGCCGAAGATAGAAGCCGGACACTACCTCGTCATTGAAGGCAAGTTCGGGGGCTACTGAGGGAGTCCTGGATTATGGGGTCCTCGGGTGTCCGGGCTATGCGATATGGGCCGGGCTGATGGGCCGTGAAGATACAAGATAGAAGGCCTTCCCTCGTGTCCGGATGGGGCTCTCCTTTGTGTGGATGGCAAGCTTGGCGTCCGGATGTGTAGTTTCCTTTCTCTATAAACCGACTCTGTACAACCCTAGGTCCCTCCGGTGTCTATATAAACCGGAGGGTTCAATCCATAGAGGCTATCACAAAATCATACACGCTAGACATCTAGGGTTTAGCCATTACGATCTCAAGGTAGATCAACTCTTGTAACCCCTATACTCATCAAAGTCAATCAAGCAGGAAGTAGGGTATTACCTCCATTAAGAGGGCCCGAACCTGGGTATACATTGTGTCCCCTGTCTCCTGTTACCTTCGATCCTCAGACGCACAGTTCGGGACCCCCTACCCGAGATCGATCGGTTTTGACACCGACACTTGTATGCTTGCAAACTGAAGAGAGGACCTACTTTCGGTCTTTGGTTCGAGGGAGCGATCATGAATGGTTCAAATGAATCAAGCACAATCTACACCAACTCTTCTTCCACTGCAACTCAAAGTTGGTAACGATCCGATCTAAACCTCTTATGCATCTTCATAGTGTTCCTGGTTCGACCGTAGGACGGATTCTTTGTTTTCTACTACGTTTCCCAACACTACTAACCTTTACAATGTGCACGATGTTTCTCAAGTCTCTTAGTTGAAGAAGTGCTTCAAAGATCCAGAGTGTTCTCTGGAGCACAAGTCTATTGACCTTTGTGAAGGCCTCTCATATAAAGAGCATTTAGTCAAAATTCATGAAGAATAACCTGAGTGAGCATTAAGTTCCTCAAGGTGCAGTGGTCCCATCCCTCCAACAAAGAAGGGACATGGGAACACGAAGATCACCTCCGACCCGACTACCCTGACCTCTTCACTTCTTAGAATCTCGGGAGAGATTCTTTCGGGGGGAGGGGTGGTAACAGCTCGAGAGTAATCCTCCAACCATTTCCATGTTCTTTTATATTTATGCATCACCATTCCATCATGCCACCATTGCATTGAATCATATTAATTTTATCACATTAATCTAAACAAAAAAGCCTCTTCCAATGCATTAGTGCTTAGGTGAGGCGCTAAGTGCATTAAAAAACTTAGCAACTAATCTTCCCAACTGTTGCTTAGCTTTTGTAGCTAAGCTCCCCTCATTTATTTTTTAACACCTAAACTCCTTCATGCATTGGTTGGTAGGCCTTTGCATAGGTCCATGTTCTTAGCATCATTTCTTTCTAGGGTAACCATAATGCTCTCTCTCCTCTTGATTGCTTTGACACATCACCTTTTTGCATATGTGGCATCTTTACCACCTGTACACCATGGAGCACTAGGAAGGGTTGAATATTGATATATATGTGTTATAGTGGGAGTGGCACCACCCCAATCCCTTTTGGTATTCCACACCAAGAATCACTCCCAAACTTTGCACATCAATTTCTTATGGCATATTTTATCTACCTTACAAATTTTGGAATTTTTGCACACACCGATATTGCACCTCTAGTTCAAACCCTTTTCTATTAGAAAATTGGAGCTATTTTCAAAATAAGCATGTAAACAAACTCTAAATGACCCAAAAATTTAGTGTGTCCTTGTTATAATCTAGAAAGGGTACATTTAAATTTTTGTGTCATTCGAAGTTCATTTGGCACCAAAACGAATTAATACAGAGGTGTAATAGCCAATAAATCAAATAATAAAGTTTGCAAATTAACTATCTAAATGGGGTTACCACTTCCATCTTCCCTCCTATCCTAAGAGCCCACCTAAATTTCCCTCCAAATCTAGCCTGAACAGCCCTTTCTATACAAGGCAGGTCACCCCTTACATTTTGAGGCAAACCCTAAGAAAAGGCCCCTCTTTTTCCTCGGTCGCTGTCACTTCTCACCTTCCCATAGCCGTGCCTCCGCCACCATCTCCTCAAAATCTGTGCCCGACCAATCAGACAATGCCACCTGCAGCCTACGCATCCGCAACTCTGATCGTTCGACCCGGGACATATCAGATCAGATGCCCATGAGACACTTCCCACGGCTCCTCCTCCAGCCTAGGCATGGTAGGCTCCTGATGGCCTGGAAGTGCACATGGTTTAGTTGTAGCTTTTTCTAAGTAAGAGTATTGCAACCATAGGGGGCACATGAATCATCCTTTTGTCTCTCGTAAGGTTCAAATAGTCGCTCCTACAAGTTAAATGAAATACAAAGAAATAGTAATATGGGTGAAAGCGGTGTACAAGCAGTGAAGTAAATTACTGAAATAAAATAAAGTGGTAAGGCACGTGCGTGAAAGTTGTTGAAATCGATATGATTAAGGTGTTCCCAAGGTGTTAGGATTCCCCACTAGTGTGTGTCTAATACCGACGACTAATCATAATGCTACATCGGATTCCTAAGCCACTTCTTTTTTGTGGCGAGAGCTAGTACAAATACGTGCGCAGACGCAGCAGCCCTGTATCACATACACCACCACCATTGTCTGTTTTGAAGACTATCATAAAAACTCCTATTCACCATCCCTCTGGTCGATAACTGGCACTTACATGTGCATATTTATTTCTGGTTTGATAGCACCATTGCTCACTAACGCATAGGGCTACAACGTCAGTGATATCGAGTAGAGAAGGAACACTTGAGCTACATTTCCAAGTGGAAAACATGTCAATTCAGTTTTTTTCTAATGCTTGTTGTTAGACAACCAAACAACAAACATTAGTTGCTCCGAAATCAACCTTTTTAGCATAAAACAACAAGGGAGGATCGTACTTCATATTACAAGGTCTTGTTGACCCAGGTACAAAGAAACAACTATGGAATTTGAACAATGAGGCAAATGATGTTAAGTGAGTAATTATATGCGGCGATCCATACCAATAACGGATATCTCACATGGAGGATCAAGTGCAGGAATGTATACACACTATGCTGAGAATTGAGGACAAATTACTAATTGACACTTCATACACTCTAGAAATAATTGTTTAGTTACAGTACACCAAATTTTATAGTATTGAACTCTGGGTATCTCTACCAATTTATTTGCTAGATCTATATAATCTAAAATCACTCTACAAGTTCAATATATGATATAATGGAAATTGGTAAATAAACAAGCATAGTATAAACTATCAAGGTAAACTAAAATAACTGTGTGGAATAATGTCAAAATATTTGTTTGGTTAGATTTATGTTGAAACACATTGTAAGAAAAAAATCAAAAGAAAAAATCCAAACTAAGTTAATCTTGCCAAAACAAACTCAAACTAAGTTAAGCAAACCATTTTCACAACAAGGTATAATTTTAGTACATATCTAGGCATGTATTTAGTTATGGTAAATATGAAACTAGATGACAAATTTACACCCTAATATGTATGAACGGTTTTAGTTGTTAATGTAGCTAAATACACCAAAATGTTTTTTTCTATATAATATATAAAATAATGTATCAATGGAGTTAATATATATTGATGGATAGTTGAAGTGTGATGAGGTAACAAAGTTCAGTATAAACAGATATCTATCTCTACTCCTAATGGAGCAGTTGATAGTCTCCGCCGTCAATTTTCGTCCCACCTATCATAGTTTTTTCTGTCCCACCTTCGCTGGTTTTTTTTCGTCCTCTCCCACCTCCCATGTCCGGTTTTTTCGCTGGTTTTTCTTCGTCACCTCCCACACCCCACCCCGCAAAAAACCAGACTGTCTATCCTATCCCCGATATCCATCCTGTCGATAGTTCTTTCGTTGCCGCCGCCGCCGTACTAGGGGAGACCCCATCGCCGCCGAGGGGAGGGGACGAAAACGCCGAGGAGAGACGCCGCCGCCTCCGTCCGAGGGGAGAAGCCGTCGTCCTAGGGGAGACCCTGCCGCCGCGGATCCAAGGCAGGGCGGCTTGAATCCCTGTCCCCGGGGTCGCCCCCGCCGATCTCTGGGAGACGCCGTCACCGCCACCGCGTCTTCAGGGCAGGGCGGTTTCGATTCACCTCACCCTCCAGAGGGGCTCCGAGACCAGGCCGGGATCCCCTGTAGCCTGGGAGGGGTTCAGTGACCTGTCCGAAGCGGAGCTCGTCTGCGACCACACGCTCTGGGCGGTCCTGCAGGAGGCCTTCAACTGCAGCAACGTGGACATCTACGGGAGGTTGGCGATTGGGTACGTGAATATTTGCACATATATACTACTCCTGTTTTTTAGGTGTTCGTTGGAGTTTGAAGAAGGAGTGCAGTGTTATTGTGACATCCCATGTTTTGCTATCGTGCAGTATTCGAAAAACAAGTGCAGTGCTATTATGTTTGCCGCAATAGATTATTGCTTGAATATGATGATCAGTCAGCCTATGCTCGTGAAGTTACTAAATTCTTGTTCAATTCTCCTGTGTATCATCCATTTCATATGAACGCACATATGCATTTGGTGCTGGGTCCACTCGTAAAATATTATTCTTTCTGTTTGCATCTCCATTAGGAAATCTACCGCATTATTCTTGTGTGAAGAGTGGACTGCCACACCTGTTTGCGAAGCCCTTGGTGACATTGCTGATGTATCTGTGGCAGGTATGATTATCTCGTAGATTATCTTTTGACCGACACTCTTCTTAGCCTTTACTGCTGCTCTCAACTGACCTCATATATTTTCATCTCTCCCCACCATTCAAGTACTAGCTATTTGTTTTGGGGTCAAAGGATTATGTAATGGTGCACGGTGAGATACTTGAAGGTTTGGTTGCCTGTATTGTCAGTCGTGAAAGTTTTGAGAAACTGCCATCCCTTGAGGTCGTCCATGGAGGTCCGAACGTGATACAGGCTTGAGGTACACCATACAGACTATTTTTACTCGTATGGACCAAATCATCAATGTTAAAATTCTGATGTCCACCTAAAAGTAACTGTATGTAGCAGTCATACAGTAGCCCAGTAAAAAGCCGAGGCCTAGGAAGTGCCTTCATGCGATGGCGACCTGAAGGCGTGGGAACAAAGCTGGGTCGTGCAGCGCCCTGCACAAGTCGGGCCGCGCACGGAGCGAGCGCCGTGCCAACGCATCCATCAATAGGACGCGGCGCCTCCATGTGTGTGCGGGGTGGATCCAAGGCCGTGCAAAATGAGATCGGCGGCGGGCAGACCTGTGCCGAGTTAATGGGCTGGTGATGTTTGCAGGCGATGGCGCCGCGGCGTGGCTGTGGGTGTGGCCCGACCTCTGCCTCCTCTATCACGTGCAATCGTCCTTCTACGCCATCACCACCTCTCCCTTGATGTGTTCCTCTTCCTCGTGATCCCTCCTCCTGTTCCTCGCCAGATGGCTACAACAGCCACTGGTCACCTCATGTAAGTTTTAGTTGATGCTGGATTAAACTACGACATGTAAGTTTAGGAACACACATTATTTTTCGACTAGGAATTGCATGGCTACTGAACTTTGAGCTCAGATGCTGTAATAGTGTTGCAGGCTTCATTATCTGAATTTTTTCTGAAATGTACTCTTCTTGTCTTCAGTTCTATTCTTAACCAATGAAATATTACTTAATGAGCATATGCTTGTTTGGCTTCCTCAGCTGTGTATTCAGATGGGGGGCACCCCATGTTGCTGTTAGATGAATTGTGAATCAAGAGAGCATAGTGGAGGGAGGGGGGAAACCAATATACGTCTCTAAGTCTCTGTCAAATGTTTTTATTGGCAAATTTTTGTGAGAGTTACTGTATTTCTCAGTGTCAACCACATCACTTGTCGTTGATATGTGAATGCTAGCCGCCATTGCGGGCACCCTTTTTGCATTGGTATGAGCATGGAAGAACTTGGGTGATGTTCTGGTGATAAAAGTGCTGCTTAAACTGCTGACGGTAGTGATTTCTTACCGAGTTATATGCGGTTCTAACTCAGCTGGCATGGTGACGATATTATTAAGGACTGATACATCTATCTATTGGGAAGTTGTTTTACTGGTTTAGGGTCTTCTCATGCTTGCTAAAAATGTCTGAACTATTAAAACCCAGTAAAATAATAATTCCTTCAGTTTTATTGCTTCCCAAACTCAGTGTTTGTTTTAAAAGTTCAGAAGAAATTCGAAAACAAATTACTATATGTGGTTTTCTCACCCAGCTTACTTATAAAGGAGATCTCGAAGAACGTTTCAGTCGTAGACATAGCAACTATGTTGAATTGGTATTCCAGTGTTACATGTTAGAGAAAGTGGAAGAAAAGACAGAACAGTAAAAACACTAACTTCCAAATTGTGTCCCCAAACCGAGTTAAAGTGGTATGCGTTGAGTAATATTAATGAGCCATACCTCTTTCTTTTTAGAAAAGGAGGATGACCCCCGGCTTCTGCATCTGGACGATGCATACGGCCACTTTATTAATTATTATCACAAAACCTTACAAAGCTATACAACAGCAAGACTAAAGCCACCGTCTAAGAAACAACTGTCGCTGCACCTATCCAATTGATGAAGGGGCGCAGATAGTCTGGGCCTAATACCAAACAGACATCGCAGCCAAACCTAAACATCTAAGACCTGAGGTCCCAACCAGGACGCCTACCGGGTATGGGGCACCTACCAGTCCGGTGCACTCCTCAACCAGGACGCCTGCCGGGTATGAGGCCGCCGCAGCCACCTACCACAAATCCATCTTCAGAGCTGTACTGTTGCATGTACCGTGCCAGGTCTCTCTGTCATCGACACCACCACGACGCCCGACAGCGTCGTCCTCCTGCGCGAGTCCATCCTCCCACAGCGAACTCCGAATCTGCACTGCGCCACGCCGTCAAGATCCGTCGCCATCAGTGTGTAGGATGAAGCACCGCTCCACCAAAGAATCTGTCCTCTGGTCCCTCGATCATGTGTGTACCTCCAAAAATGACGCCCCCAAGGGAGGAACGACACCAGAGCGCAGCCGTCATCCGATCATCCGATATAGGGTTTCCCCTAGAGGTAGCAGAGAGTGGCCTTGAACTTCTCCACGGCGATGCCTTCAAGAAGGGAACGACGCAGATAGCGCCGCCACCGCCGGCCTTAGCAGAAGCCGAAGGCAAGTTTTCACCCAGATCAATTCGAAAGAATCCAACTCTCGTGCACGGGCCGTCGTCACCACCATCACCACCAGGCAGACCCTAGAGTACCGGCAGATCAGCGAGCCACCGGCACCACCGCATCCAGATCGCCGGCCACGCCGGGCCACCGCCACCCCCCGCGCCGTCCGGGTCAGAGACGGAGCTGCCGACCGCGCACAGGGACCGCCGCCGCCTGCACACGCCGGAGCGCCGCCGAGATCCCAGCGCCCGCCACCGCTTGCCGACGCCAACCGCCGCCCGAGCACTGGCGCCATCGTGGAGCCATCAGATCGAGGAGGGAGACGTCGCGCGCCGACCACCCTCGCGGACCCCGCCGCACGCCCGAGCACCGGCGCCACTGCGGCGCCATCAAATCGGGAGGAGGAGCCCGCGCCTCGCCGCCATGCGCAAACCACGCCGCCGCCATCGCCGCAGCGCCACCAAAGGGGAGCCCCGCAGATCCGCCGGCGACCCGACCTGTCGCCGAGCCGAGTGCCGCCGCGAGGGCCGGCCGTCCCGCGCCGCCCAGGAGCCTCGCGAGGAGGGAGGGAGCCCCGCCGCCGCCGACGCACGCGCGGGCTTTGCCCGGCGGCGTCCCCTGGCGGCGGAGAGGGAGAAGGAAGGCGAAGGAAGGGAGCGGCGGCGGCGATCTAGGGTTCCGCCCGGGCCGCTCGCGGGAGCGGCACGGGGGACGGGCTGGTTGTTCCACTAGGAAAGAAGAAATGAGCCATACCTGTGTTTCACATGCTTATACATTTTTCTGTTTCTTTCCAGGATAAACACAAGTGTTCTGTTTGTGCATTGTGACGACAATTTTCTTGGATAACAGATGCGGCGAGCTCGGAGGAGGATGCAGGTGGGATAACTGATGAGGAATGCCCGTGACATTGATGAACTTGATATGAGTGTTTTGTAGATCATCATCCAACCGACGTGCCAGACATGCTACATATTGGCATGATGGACTTCTATGGTACAAGGACATTGGGCACCATGTAAATGTGACTAATGTATGTGGTCCATGCAAATAACGTACTTGATGACCAGTTTATCTTGCTTGATAAAGAGCATGACAGTGATTATTTTGTTTTTCCCTGGTTTGTATTGCAGGGTTCGCTTCGGGACACATTCAGTGTCCTCTGATGTACTGAAGAAAGCATATTAAGCTACATAAACATGGATTCTTCTCTATTGTCACAAAACAGGTATTCTTCCTTGCTCCAATCAACTCACCGATGCCTGGATTCACTTAACTCACTTGGATTATATGTAGTTTACCCTCTAATTAACCACATTAGAGATGTTGCTGATTATTGCAAATTGTAAATCTGTGGAGATGTTTCCTAAAAAGCAAAGGCCTAGCAGGTTACGACATGCAATACTGTGAAGCTATATTAATTAGCTTGCTCTTTCATCAAACCAACCAAAAATGTATGCGTTAGTATTAAGAATGGTGAAAAGCTAAAATAAACTAGTAAAATGCCCGTGCGTTGCTACGGGCTTTTAACAAAATTACTTGTTGCAAATATTTTTATTTTTTACTGCTTCCATATGTTAACATATTGCATGTCAAATTTTGCATGTATAAAAAATATAGATAGTAATAGTCTGAAAATAACTGACATCTACAATGTATTTCAATCAGAAAATGTAGACGAGTATACATAAAAAGACTTATCAGATCTGATGCACAAAATAAAGAAAGTGGTACAAAAATATGATAGCACCTGGGTTTCTTCTTATGCGATGGTTGTCCATTGTTATTATCTATTAATTAAAGATAACACATAAGGGATTTTGAATCCTTCAAATAAATTTTCCAATGCATTGCTCATTCGATCCGAAATTAGTTGTTACTCAAACGGATGTAGTAAGCAATATTTCGAGTGCTAGATACATCCATTTGAGCGATAACTGATTTCGGACGGAGGGAGTACAACCAACAACTTGATTGCATTATACAATTTCTTAAAGCTATCCCATTCAATTCTTTTATACTATACACCATGCTTCCTAATTTTTAAGGCCTCGCAATTAGTTGAGGTATCCAATTTAGAATTGGGTCAACCAATTTTTACTGGGTCAATAGTTCTCAAGCTCTCCCATTCAATTTGTTTAATTCACTATGTTTCCTAATTTTGAAGCTCTATCATTCATTTGAGGTATTTAATTTTGGATTGGGTTTACAATTTCAACGGACCAATTTTTTTTCAAATCAATCAGGAGCAATCGGTCTATAAAAACAGATAAATACCGTGTACCTCCCACTACCTGGAAAAAAATAAGCGCCACCATGTGATATTGTAGCACCAATATAGTAACATGCGACCACCGACACTGAATTTTTTCCACATAAATATACGTTGGTTAGCGGATAAAACTTTCTGAAAGCTAACTCTTTTTGGCTTTCGATAGAGAAGCAAACCTGGATGATGTAAATACGAAAATCGTAGCTTGTTTGCCTACTTGAAGACCATGCACCAAAGGGTTATAATTTGCTTGCTCTTGCCTCCCCAGTCATATGCATGGAAAGAAAGCATCCCACTCCCTTTTATGTGGCCGGGGAAATAACAAAGGATATGTCTCAATTACTTCAGAGAAAAAAAATCAACGTTGGCACACTAAGCCCTGTAACATAAATGCAGAGTATGTGAATTGTGAAGTTTTAAGCTAGATGGTCCTGCCTGTAAAAGGCGAGCTAGGTTGGGTTCAGTAACCTTCATCAACTGACAGACTTGGATGGCACGCTACACCGCTGTCGAGAGCAACACTGACGGACTACAACACCCACTTCATTGATCCACAATCAGCTAATCAACACATTTCTCATGGAAAAACTACTTACAAGCAACATTGCACTCATTATCAGGAATTTGTCTCATACCAAATGTCAAGGATAAACGCCAAATTTCAGCAAGGATCTAGTTTTTTTTTAGCAAAACAGGGGTTTCCCCGCCGATTTCATATAAAGAAATCAAGATTCAGTACAGAACAAGTACAGTAGTAGGCAGCCACCGAGGAGTGAAACCTCACTCTCCCACCCGATCTAGACTACAAACACCCATACCAAATGTCAAGGATAAACACCAAATTTCAGCATGGATCTAGTAGAAAGGAAAAAAGTTAGATTCTTTTTCAATTCATAAAGCATACATCGAAGGAAGCATTCCACAGCCATGAGCCAATTTGAACACCAATTCACGTGTGTATGGAGATAACAATTTTAATCACTCAAGTGCATCATCTGGTATACATAGGGCCTCTTGATGGCCCTTCTGAGCCTCCTCTCCAACTTTTTTTATCTTGACCTGTCGTACAACTCCTTCTCAAGCTCGTCCAACCGTAAGCAGCCACCAAATAACAGAACAACAAATTGAAGTAAGATATATTGAACTAATAGGAATTAAAGGAGTTGACCCATGGGTACAGACTACAGTGTACTGCATCAATTATTTTTTCCTCGTATTTTCAAGAACAAGCCTACCAAATTGTTTGAGGGAGGTCTAATCGAATATCTGGATTAGAAAATGTACTCTATACATATAACTATGCATTAAGGTGTATAATTTGATGGCATCAACGAATACAAGGCAACAATAAATGGCCTCGGCTTTGGCTCTGCACTGTAGTACAATAGCTCCATTAAGGTTATGCTGCTATGCAGAGGCCGGCTGTGTGCTTATAGTGTTTGTATCCTCTTGATGCTTCATTTTGAGCCAATAAAATCCACCCATTGTCGAAAATTAAGGTTATGCTCAATCCTTGGATCTACGCCCAGCTCCACTAATATCGCAACTTCGGTGTTGTTAAGATCTGAAACAATAAACAACTCAATCAAGGCCTAACACTCGGCTATAGAATTATAACCTAGTTTTCTCGTTGTTCGTACGTGA
This sequence comes from Aegilops umbellulata, assembly GCA_032464435.1. NCBI lineage: Eukaryota > Viridiplantae > Streptophyta > Magnoliopsida > Poales > Poaceae > Aegilops > Aegilops umbellulata. The sequence continues at coordinate 509,245,333 of CP136059.1, forward strand.
AAATAACATGATCGGTGCAGCTACAACTATGACATGAAGAATGAAAGAAGAAAAAGAATCGAACATGTCCCTGTTCAGTGAGAAATCTGATGTATATCAAGTTTACAGCATATACATCATAAAAAAATTAAAGGCAAACAGGACTCCACGCTTCCCTGCTAGGCTCCTCCTTGTGCACTAACACCGTAGGGGGAGGGGGGCAAAACCCTCAACACATGGACAAGTGGGGGCACTGTTATAGTGCGAACATAGACGGACAACAAGCGGAACAGACCTACCTTCGATAGCATGGAAGATGAGAAATAAAGAGCACCCCATATGTATAAAGACATCAGAGATGAACTTCCATGAAACGGTTTGCTTGGTAATCATCACAAATCACATATAGAACAATTGCATAAACCATTGAAGATGTACCTAGTCCTAGAATCACTCTGATTCTTGCGAAACAAACTATCTTGCAATTTAGTTACTATGTTAATTGTGAGGCTCTACACTTTTTCCGTCTTGAAAATATTTTAAAGCTTCATGTTTTCTCTCTCTGGTTGCATGGAAAGATGATGCTACATTGGATGCAGACATAAGAAGATGCAAATTATGCTCAAAGCAAGTATATTTTCTTAGTTGTTTTTTCAGTAGAAAATAAAATGTAGAAAAACAAAAATAAAACGGACAGATTTTCGCTCATCTTAATCACCTCAATCTTCTTGGGGCAGACACACCTCAATCTTGTTGAGGTAGGCAGAGGCCTTGCCCTGCTACTCCGCCTCCCAACGCTGACGACAACCACCTCCCTCTTGAACCCGTCGTTGCGCTTCTCCACCTCCGCCATCTGCCATCTTCTTAACCACCACCTCCTCCTTCAGCTGCTCCGCCTTCACCGGTGGCGACAGGCCCATAAGGACAACGTCCAGGTCCATCTGCATCGCCCTGCCGCCGCCGCCGCTCTTGCTGGCTTGTGTGGCGATGTAAATATACAACACTGATTAATACGGACATCAGATTAATCAATGAGAGTATGTCTATATGCAAATCATATGCACCGGGAAACAACAGGGTATGTTTACATTCAGTAGAAAGGCTTGTAAGATTATGATACATGTATCAGTTGTTCTAGAACATGTGAATTACTTCTTCTCAAGTAAAATGAACAATCACCCATCAATCTGTGTTTAGACATGAACCAAGAACAGTAAACTCGTATAATCTTGTCTGTACAAATCCATAGAAAAGAACTACTATATAATAGAAAGAAAAAGAAAACAGAAAGTAGTGGACAAACTGACATGATCACGGCATAGCAACCAAATCCCTAATTTTGAAGAATGAAAAAATATATGTTCTACCTAGAAATCCTGGCAATGGGGCAGCAAGACAATCCTAGCCTTGGCGTCATGGTGCGATGTACAAGGCAACACTTCCAACAGGTGAAGTTCTTAACTTTGCACGTACATATATATGCAGCTCAAGAGAACACGGAGAATGAGGACCCGATGAAAGGAAGAAGGAAAGGTGGGGAGATGAATGGGATTACCTATTTGTTCGGATCACCGACGGCGTCCCGCCCTCCTCTGCTCAACAACATGACGAGCAGTGGAAGGCATCATCCCTGTCGTCGTGGCGCACTTCTCGCAGGTGGCGGTATCGTCCAGTTTTTCCGCACCAGCGATGGTTGTGTTGCTCGTCGCCCCGTGCGGCACCACAGGAATTACGGCGACACTTGGCGTTGGCAGCGGCGCGTGTAGATTCGACGGCTGGCTTTGGCGGCGTTGCATCAAAAGTTGGAGGATCGACGTGACGACAATGATTGCTGGGAGGTTCAGGATTGAGGGAGAGGGAGGCGCCATCGGTGGCGGCCATCTAGGTTTCGCTCGTACGAACTACTCGAGTAGAGATGGTAAAAAAGGAAAACTCCCATCAATCAAAGCACGTAAAATCAATGCTTGATTGCTTGTGATTTATTTTTTATAGGAATTTTCGGATTTGTAGGGCATGTGCCCACGATCCTCGCACAACGTACTTTTTTTGACGTGTATGATTGATGATAAGAAAGGAAAAATCACATCAATGTAAGGAAATATCCCATCAATGCTTGATTGATTGCGATTTATTTTATATGGTAACTAATCTGATGGGTTTACGTGGGAGGTGAAACGAAAAGGCAGGTGGGAGGGAGACGAAAAATAACCGGTCAAAAAAAACCAGACGAAAGTGGTGGGACGAAAAAAAAACCATGGACGCAATCCTACCAACTGCTCCATTAGGAGTAGAGATGAGAACTTTGGTATTCACAGTTCTATATTCAAGTCCAGCTCAGGAGTTCATAGACTTGATGAATCATCTATTCTTGACTAAAGTTGGCTCCCTCCGTTGTTAAATATTCAGTGTTTTTGGAATTAAAACCTAAAAAAAATTAGTAGTGAAGTTACCCTCCAAATACAGTTGTAGGATAACATTAGTCTTTTATTTGATGTTGCTTATTCTCTTTTAAAAGGGAGACTGATTCGCTTTGGTGTATTGGATGTTATAATTTTTTATTTATTGACTGCTTATATGACGTTTGGTTATCAACTTGTTTCATTCAGTTTTGTGGTTTATTTAACCCATACGTCATTCTGCATACACACGAGATCATTTTGCAGCCATCATACTTTGTTTGCCTAATAATATAGCAATAAACATTCGATGTGTTCTTGTTTTCCTCGAATTGATCCCTGATTTTTTGCCATGCCATGTCCATGCAGCTGGCTCTTGGGGTTTCCAAAGCCTCTTGTGGGGATGCAGCTGGAGGGTTTCTTCCATGGCGTTTTTAGCAGGGACGGCGTGCGGCAGGTTAGGTGTGCTGGACACGGCAAGTTGAGGTGCCTAAAGTTTCTATGTGGCTTAATTTTGTCGCTCTCAGCACCCTTGCAAGATCATTGTTTTATGAACTCTTCAAAATTTCTCTACTTTTACTGAATTTGGGTCTTTGTTTCTAAGATTCCCCTAACTTATGTTGTCATCTGGTTCTCCCATCTTATAGGTTATTTGCTCAGTTGACCATTTATAACAAGAAAGAAAGAAAATCACTAGGTGTTCTGTAGATGTCCTCCAGTATGGTATACTATTCGTTTTAAGAATTTGTATGCCCTTTTTCTGGAATGTCGTCTCTTGGATACATCAAGATAGCTGTTTCCAATTGTTATTGTTGTTGTTTTCATACTACATTGTTGCTACTGTTCCTAAGTGTAGCGTGCGAATTTTTTTGATCATCATTGCCTTTTCTAGGTCAATTTTGATATATTTAAGCTACTATAGTTGGGAACCTATTTTAGGAAAGTGTCAATGCTACCTCGGAGGTTTCTTTAATATCTGATGAGTATCAGCAAAATATATGACATCACATTGATGTCTAGAACAGGAAGTGATTAGGCCTCAATGCTATATCTATATGTTTGCTGGATTGTAGCAGCTTCAAACCGTGTTTTAAGAGCTCCAATTTTCCCAAATCTGAATGCACAAAAACTTATTGGTATTTCATAACAATATAAATTACACCGATTTTTAACTGACTATCAGGTGTATCTTCTTTCGGTCTGTTAAATTGATCTCCATGTGAACACATATGTGTCAGTTTCATCATGCTAGCAAGGAGAACCAGGTGTTCCTCCGTCGCTGCCATTGCCACCAACAACAAAAATGACGACCAGCTCATGAGACGGCTAATAGAGAATTGGAGCCTTCTTGAGAAGGCAACACACTTGAGATCAAGAGAGAGGGGGGAGAGATCGAGGGAGGGAGAGGGAGGAAGGACGGGGAGATTTTGCAGGTACACAGGACAACCATGTTATAAAATGTAAATAAGATTTGGTGGTAAGTCATCATTTGTGTTTTCCCAATCTGTCAGACATCATTGCGTTTGTTCCCAACCTGTCAGACATCATAAATTTCATGTTGAATATGTCATAGAAATGTTTCTCAATAAATATGTTTTTTGCTCTTGATATTTTAATATGATTGTAAATTCATCCAATTAGATATCACTCTGAGAAAAATTTATAGTTGGGACAAGGAAGAAAAGGAAAGGGCTTTAACAGTAAAGAAGAAGTCGCCGATGCATTTAGTTTTGAATGGTATATGGCATTTAGTAGTCCCTTTTATCCATGTTACTTCGTCACAGTTGCACACAAATCTGTTGTTACATCCTACAAAAATGCAAAGGGGAAGTATGTTGTTAGGTGCACTCTCATGATAAAGATTTCTTTAAAAACACTAAGGGTGATTCGGTCAGATAGGGATCAAAAATTGGTTACTGCTATTTCATTCTATCCATTTGGGTGGTAATTCAGAATTTATCTTATGAAACTGAATGTTTATGATATGTTAGTAATCTAACACTTGTAAAACAATACAAGCAGGTGCATGCAATAGCTCTGATTTATTAGAGTAGTTATCCCAAGTTCCAAGGGACAAGAACAAGAAAATGGAGCTCAAGGAGTATTCAATCCAGAGGCAAGCTGGCAAAAGAATTCAAACACCTCTGCCCTTGGAAGTAGCTTCTACGTAAATTGCATTTATTATTATAAGATTGTAATTATCAAATGTGTGAATCTGTGTGAAATTGAGAGCATAACAAAACCTTGCAAAGGCCCGCTTATTCTTTCACTTTTAATAGAGTTGCACTGTACATGGAATTCAAACTCTTTTTAAAATCGACAACGATATTCTTGATGAGAGCATAACAAAACCCTGAAAAGGCCCGCTTATTCTTGAATTACACAGTGAGAAGTGATTGGTGTCCTTTTTCTTTGTTAAATCGTCCATCTCAACATTGTTATTTGTTATTTCTACTAACATTAACATGGTGAGTGATTATTGGAGCAACTTTCATATTTGTTTGATATCTTTAATATTACTTGCTAAAACATGTCATGTAAATGTGTTGTTTCGTGGCAACGCACGGGTCTGCTGCCGCTGCACTGCCTCTAAAGTTGGTGGAGACGCGGAAGGACAGTTGTGGCGTTCTGAAGGCCTTGACGGATCAACGCCTGGTGCCAGGACAACAACCACTGCATCGATAAGATAGGACCTAAAGGCATCTCCAATGTGGGCCGACAAAATGGACAAAATATTTATCTGCGGATTGGTTCGCGGACACGGATCAAAATAATAGCATATCAAATCTTCATATTAAATTTTCAGAGCTATTGCATGCACCTGCAAGATATTATAATCCAATTAAATTTTGAAATAAAGTGGTTCCAACATAAAATCAACCTGCAAGATGGAACACCCGTGTCACAAATTTGAAGCCTAATTCATAATATAGTTCGGGAGAAAAAGACGAATTCAACTCTGATAGTGCACAACATTATGTGGGCTTTAAATTTTGCCCATTACCACTGTCAATACTACTTTTGTTTTTGGACCTTGACATTAGTTGAGATTCAAAAGGTACATGATCTTTGTGATATTATCGGTTCATGTTGTGCCCATCTGTAGACTTTTCCTCAGATTTTCTTGAAAACATTTGTAAGTACAAGCCAAATCCAGGTGCAGTACAAGCTCTGGTGCACTATATACTTACCAAGGCAGATGTGTTGTTGGTTGAAAAATGGCCGCGGTTAACAACTTGGGCCTAATATTTGACACGAACTTAAACCATTTGCAATGTTATTTTCAGGCTGATTATTGCTATGGAGAATGGAACACCATGCAATTGATAAAGAACAATCTCACAAAATTGGATCTATTTTCTTGTGCTATATTTGCTGATAAGAGGCGCACTATAAGTCTAAGGAATTGTCAAGCTCTATGTACCTTATAATAGTGACACCACCATGGATGCGTGAAGTTGAGTGATACTAATACTATTTAATCATGGACGACATATATCCAGTTAGCGTACAATTTGGTTTGTTAAGGAGACACAAAGACTGTTGAGAAGGAAACAAGTGAAACAGAGTCTTTATTTGTCGTTGTATAATGGAAATCAGATGCCACCTTGCCTAACACATATTTCTGAATTAAAAGAATAATTTGATCGATGTTTCTATATTTTTATTATTACGTGTCGGCTTTTGCCCGTAGCAGCGCACGGGCATTCTACTAGTACCTACTAATAAAGGGGCAATTGCTTCTGGCGGTACATCATCGAAATTGCCTATAAGTTTTTTTTGCCTATAAGTGATAAAAACGTTTCACACAGGGGAATCCATGCCTGGGCCGGCCCATGCAGTAGGAACATTCTATGTTGCGGTCAGCGCGCTGAGAGAAGACACAGGGCATCTATTTGGGCCGGCCCATGCTCGGGGGCCTATTTTTTTTTAAAAAAATCCTATTTCATATTCATTTTTTTCTACTTTAAATAAGTTAAGACTTCAAGAAAGTTCGAAAATTAAAAAATGTCGATTTTGAAATAAAATTTTAATAATTCATAAATGTTTGTGGATCCAGAAAGTGTTTGCAATTTTCAAAAAATGTTAGCATGTTCAAAAAATATTCGCAATTTTGAAAACAAATGTTCGGGAAAATGTTCATCATTTTTTTAACGTTCATGTATTAAAAATGTTAATGAAATTGAATATTTTTGTCAATTCAAAAAATGTTCATAAATTGAAAAATATCCTTAAACTTCAGAAACTGTTCGTGACTTAAAAAATAGTTTATGGATTCTTAAAATGTTCGTGGATTCAAAAAATGATCATGCATTTCAAAAAATGTTCGTTAAATCAAAAAAGTGTTCGTCAACTTCAAAAATTGTTCCGCCAATTTCCAAAACAAATGTTTGTCGATTCTAGAAATGTTCGCCTATTGAAGGAAAATGTTTGCAACTAGTAAAATGTTCATGAATTCAATTTTCTTAATGATTTTAGAATTTTTTTGAAAAACTGTAGAAAAATGTTCACGATTTCAGATATGTTCATGATTTAAAAAATGTTCATGTTTTTCAAAAATTGTTCGTGATTTCTTGAAAATGAGAGTGATAGTGTATCTTGGTGATGCAGCAAAATGTGGTCATGGCCATTGGAGATTACGATTTTTTTTCTCCCATTGCAACGCACGGGCCATTTTGCTACTATGAGTGAATTATTGACTTATCCATGGGCATGAAGTAGTTGGTGCGACGTGGCATTAATTATCGCTATTTCACCATAGTTTGTTCAAAAATGCAATTTGTCACAGTATAGCACTCTTGGAATAAAACAGTCACCAGGAAAACCTTCATAAGTCTTTCCTATTTGTATCAAAGTACAAAGTATCATTGGAATTTTGAATCATCTCTATTGATGTTTCTACGAAAATGAAACCAACTAAACAATAAAAAGGTATAAGAATGCAAAAATTAGAAACAGAATAAAATATGACCAACCCCCCCCCCCCTTTTAAAGGATAATATCAATAATACACATGAGTTATTATGATGCATATGTGAACGTATATATGCTTAATGTCATGCGCTACTTGGCATTATGTGAATTTAGTTTTATCAGTAATCTTTCTGATATCACGTCACATTGGGTTGTTGGTTTAGGTGGGGGGATATATTCGCATAAGTCTCGTCTCATATGTGATCTTATTCATTGCACGATATTCTTTACTTTATTGTGGTTAGCGTACTTGTGTATTAACCAGTTGTGATCCTTGTTTCACGACAATACTCCAAGACATAGAGCCGGTGGAAACTATTGTGAATAGGCTAAAGTGTCCTACTAGTAATTTTCTCTTCCGGTTAGGGTGACGAACATGTAAAACACTAGATGTTGTTTGATTTAATTCATTCTTATGCGGCACTCGCAGGTTTTGCTTGTCACTCATGTAGTTAGGATATTTAATAATTTGCTATATGGTATTCTTTTTTAGAAAAACAGGGAGGCCTTCCCTGTTTCATTACCAGAATGAAACCAAAATCGCTGAGTAACCATACATCATCCCACTAAGAGGGGCAGTTCTGAAGAAGCTAAAAAGAAAACAGATCGAGTACAAACTTCAGCTCGCAAGGTTACACATCATTTTTCGTGCACCAGATAAGCGGCTGCAGAGACTGGGCACCGGGGGTAGGGGAGGGGTGGCAAGAACCCCTCACGCTGTTAGGTAAGTGATCTTCATGCTTAATCTTCTGGTCTTCAAGGGCGGCGCAATGACTGCCTGTGGAGACCAACAGATCGCTAGTGTTGACACTGGGCTGGTAGTGATGCTCTTGTCCCAGCCCCCTCCTCTTCACTGGCGACATGAAGCTGGCCGCGTCATCAGTGATCTTGAGTTTGTTCCATGGGTCGTTGAGTGATGTATCTTCCTACGATGCCTTGAGCTGTTCAGTCAGCCACTCTTCATGTTCAGAAGTTGTTGAATGAATCTTGCTAGGAATGTTGAGAAGTCCAGCAAATGATCTTGGCTCAGCTCTAGCGACATGATAGCTCAGTGGTTGATGGTTTTCAAGACCACTCTCCATGCCTGCATGACAGAGATCCATTTGGTGTTGTTAAAAATCATAGAGTTCCTATATTTCCAGAAACACCAAAGAATCGTAAAGCTAACAGTGTTCAGAGCAGAGTTCTTTTTACTTGAAATCCAATATCTAGCAATGGATTCAAAGTTATATCCAATTGGCAGTTTGGAGTAGGCCCTAATAGTAGGCCATAGGTTTTTCCCTACCGCACAATCAAAAATAGGTGTGCCACTGACTCATCATCAGTGTAGTATACACAATCCATAGGTTTGATAATTTGTCGTCTTTTCCTAAGATTATCTCTAGTCATCAATTTGTTATTAGCGAAAAGCCAAAGGTAGACATGATTTTTTGTAGGAACTCTGTGGTTCCAGGCAACATGAACAAAGATTGGCTGCACCCCCTAAAGTTAATTACATGGTAAAGAGAACTGGTGGAGTATTGCCCTTTGTTCTCTAACAACAAGATCAATGAATCAGTTTCCTCAGTAAGTGTAACACTTTTGGCTATTTCCACTAGTTGGTACCAGTCTTCCATAAGCTTGTTACCAAAGTTCCTTCTAAAGGAAAGCTTCAATTGCTAGCCATCCCAGACTTCATTTACGTATTTAGTTTGTTCATTACGAACAGTGTAAACCTGTCAGAACTATACTGCTCCGGGGGGGTGCCAAGCCAGGTATCCTCCCGAAATCTAATTTTATCTCCCCTCCCAACTTTCCATCTGTACCCAAATTTCAGGGCTTGTGTGAATGGAAGAGACACTTTTCCAGAATCTAGAGACATTAGGGTTAGACATGTGTACAAACAAATTAGGCCTATTAGACATGTATTTGTGGTTAACTATTCTCCTCCATGGTTTATCCTCTCCCTCACAATATCTTTTTATCCAAGATCCAAGGAGATAGAGGTTTCGGATTCGAAGCCCCCCGAGTTCATTTTTCATACACACCAACCTCCAGTTGGCCAAATGTATTTTCCTATGTCCTTGAAAGGCATTCCACAAATAGTGAGCCATTTGAGAATTGATCATATCTATGGCCCATTTTGGGAATTCAAAGAAGGATAGTAAATAAATGGGGATGCTGGCTAGATAGGCCTGGACGAGAATGAGCACGCCTCTATGAGAAAGTAGTTTCCCTCTCCAACCAGCAATCCTTTTCATAATTTTGTCTATTAGCGGTTGGATATCCTCTATCCTAAGCTTGTCATAGTGCAGTGGAATTCCCAAATATTTGATTGGGAAATTGCCACCACTAGAACCAAGTAGGTTCAGGAATATGTCAAACTCACCACTTTCCCAAATATTTTGCTACATAGTATTGTTGTAACTTAGTCATGACACTGTAATTAGCCATAAAACAAATATGATAATGATTGCACATCTATTATGCAAAGATCAAGAATAATAGATCTTCTATTATCTAAGTATGAAACATGTTTGTGTATTAAAATCTAATGTGCAAGAAGCTTTTGAACACTTTGCACATGGCATAAATCAGTTTGACCTATTCAAGATCGATGTGTAGTAATTACATGAAAATATGTGTAGCATTCTTATATGGCCTTATTCTTATCAATTAAAAAAAAGATATGCAGGTGTATTTCTTTAGAAACAAATATGCAGGTGTACGACTGATGTCTAATTTTTTTTTGAACGGTCACCGGGAGGGGGAGAGTTTCCCCACCTGGATATGTTACCACTCAAATGCCCATAATGCCAAGAGATTGATCCAGTTTATAAGGAAAACCAGATCGAGAACCTGAATAAGTTGGCCCCGTTTATGAGGGAAACCGGGCCAAAAATCGTACAAATAACATGACAAAAGAAGATGAGAAAAAGACACCCAGGACATGTCATGACTTAGCTAGCAGACCGAAGGACCATCACCACAAGAGACACAAGTAGATGTGGGGTGCCATTGAGGGATCACAATACCAAGACTTTGCAAGCAACCTAACGCACTGCACCGGCGTGTATACTGGACCCCACGGCACAACATAGGAGCATACACAATCAACGAGTACCACAGTTGAACACGAACCTTGACCGGGAGCTCCACCACAGGAATTCAGAATGATTAGCAAGTTGCGGAGGCATCTTGCGGTATCGTTGAGCAAAGATGAACCCAGAGAGCACCAAGAGCACAACGGTCGCCGCAACACAACGGTAGCCGTGGGAGGGTCTTGAGCATGCACAACAACAAGGACGACACAAAGACACCACCGTCGAACCCCTACAGAACACCGCCAAGGACAGACAATAAGGGCAAAGATGGCAGCTCCGTAGCCAAGCAGTGTTGTCTCCATACCCCAAGACACACCACCGTCGACCCCAATCCGGTCACACCACCACCACCAACATCCCCATAGCGAGCAGCTAATTTGCGAAGCGGCAAATGTTGATCGTTTGGTCATGTAACAATGAGCATGGGAAACAAGTGAATTCCAATGTCTGCAACTCAAAAAGGCCGCAATGTGTTATGTTGCTGCTCGATACCACCGAAGATTCCACCTAGGGACCCTCATAGTTCTTTCTCATTCCTATAAAGTCAAGAACAAAGATATGAAGCTTTATATTTTTTTTCTTTTCTAAAAGCAAGTATGCAAGTGTATACTACTGATGTCTAAGCATAAGTGATGGTCCATACCAATAACAGATACTCCCTCCGTAAAGTAATATAAGAGCGTTTAGATCACTACTTCAGTAATCTAAACGCTCTTACATTAGTTAACAGAGGGAGTACATCAAAGGAAAATGTACCGCAGGAATGTACAAACAGTACAAGGATAAGGGAGTCATGGCAACAACAAGGGGGAAAGAGTACAGTTTCAGAGCAGGCCAGTTAGCTAGCTAGCTAGGTAAACTATTGTCAAAAAAAACTAGCTCGATCTCAAGCACAGATTTGTAGTACTAGATGACATGTCTCAGTTGATGGTACAACATTAAGTGCAAGTTTTTTTTCACACACCAGCCATGCAGCATGCATGCATCCATGCTAAATCCCGAAGATACATAGCAGCCCACCAAACAAGCATCCATCATCCTCACCACACCATTCTTGTCTCTTTGTAAGCTGTAAACACAACTCATGGCCTAATCGATGTAACATGCATGCCACGTCTACACCTAATGCATCATCTATCCTGCCACTTTGCTTTCTGGTGGTACCACGCACCAAGAAATTTTCAGTTTCCATTGCTATTGTCGCAATGCACTTATCGATCACATGGTTCACGCGCACCCACTGTGACTGGCGTTGCCTCGCTTGCTTCAAACGGTTTCGACGGCGGCGGCAGTGAGGCTCTTGTGCAAGCTCTCGCCGTCGTCACGGGCGCCGGGGAGGGTGGTGTCCTCGTCCTGATCATCGGCGGCTTTCTTCTTGATCTTGGTGTACTCGCCGTAGAGGTAGGAGGAGAGGCCCCAGACGCAGAGCGCGGTGGCGACGGCCTTCTCGGCGCCGAACGGGTCGCCGAACACCACGACGCCCCCAATGACATTGGCCGTGAGCACCGCCGCCATGCACACGCCGCTGTGGAGCGACGACGTCAAGTAGATCACGCCGGCGGTGCCCATGAAGCACGCCTGCCATGTCACGACCAACGTCGCCACCACGACCCAGTAAACGGCGTGGGACCCCTTCCAGTGGGCCACGTCGTTGGCGAAGCCGCCGGTCGCCGCGAGCCCGATCGCTGCGACCACGGACGCCATGGCCTGCATCACTGCCTGCACCTCCACCGCCAGGATGAACCCGCCGGAGACCGCCTCCCGGTACAGCAGCTCCATCACCGGCAGGTATGCAGAGAAGAGCCCTGCGGCGCCGAGCGTGACGACGAAGCCGATGATGTACCCCTTCCGGTCCGGGCTCTCGCCGGCGTCGCCCGACCGGAGGGCGAGGAGCACGGAGCAGAGCGTCATGAGCACGACGGCGTTGAGGTTGACGAAGGTGAGCGGGTGGCGGACGATGGCGACGGCGAGGACGAGCGTGAAGGCGAGCTGCGTGGAGAGCAGCAGCGAGGAGGTGGACACGGGCAGGAGCGAGGAGCTGTAGGAGAAGAGAAGGTTGTTGACGCCCATGAGACCGCCGATGACGAGGCACACGGCCAGGAACCGCCGCGAGAACCAAAGAAACGGCCGCGGCACGGAGGCGGGGCGGCCGGCGAGGAGCACCGCGACCACCAGCGTCGGGAACCCCGCCGACTGCACCAGCGTGACCACCCACTTGTTCTGCCCGCCGTGCTTGAAGTAGAACCGGGACAGCAGGCTCGAGGCCACCGACCCGACCAGCAGCGCCGCGTAGTTCACCATCAGGAGCGCCGTCGGCCTGCGGCGCCGCGGCGCCACCGGGGCCGAGGAGATCGCCATTGCCGCGCGCTCTCTCGATGCCGTGGTCAAGGAAACAATCGATGGCGATGGAGATGGGCGTCGCGGTTTGTATGTAGGCGGCATGTATGTATATCGGGTAGCAGGGGGGCGATTTTGTGGTTGGCGACCGGAGGCAAGGAGATAAAGGATCGGATGCTAATTGCGTAGAGTGTGGAGAATTCATGGAAGGTTTTACACGGCGCGGCCTCTTCCGTTTCTCTGCTTTCCTTGCTGGCTGGATGTGAAAAAGCTAGGCGTCAGTTATCATACGTTACTAGTCTTATTTTGGCACTAACTGATCACGGCAAAACTGGGAAATTACTCATGTCAACACAGGATTACAACATTTATTTGCTAGATAGATAGAGATATCTAGATCATAAAGGGGTAACCATCACCTAGAAATATATATTATTTCGAGAAGACCAGGAAATAATTAATGTGCTCTTATTTTTCAAAATAATTTGTAGGGTCCTGATAATACCCACATGTGTGGCATACTAGATATTTGCCCACACACCGTGTGTGATGTGAGCAAGAGGCAGCACACACAGGCTGTGTGTGGGTGAACATTAGAATTGCCCACACGTGTGGACGCAGCTACTTCGTGCCACACACTCAAAAAGTACTACTCATTTCCATCCCGCGTGTGAGCAAAATGCCCACACGTACTGGCGCAACTACGTTAGGTACCCGCGGGATGACGATTTAGTTGCCATCTGGGATGGAAGATGTAGTTATCCGGGATGGTAAATGTAGTTGTAAAAGCATGGCAACTCTACCTGTTTTGGTTAACTATAGTTGTCATGTCTAATTTATGGTAGTTGCCGTGTATGATTAACTACTTGCCACATATGGTCAAACAGTAGTTGCTATGTGTGTTTACCTAGTTGCCACGTATGGTCCAGCCATAGTTGTCATGTATGGTTAATCATAGTTGACATGTGTGTTTATCTGATTGCCACGTATGCGCAACTGCAGTTGCCGTCTAGCAACGAATCATAGTTGTCATGTGTGTTTACCTAGTTGCTATCCAACAAGAGTGTCGTGTGAACGAAAAACAGTTCGCCCACACGTGCGTGGACTAGATGGTGGCTGTGTGGCAGAAACTAGTTCGCCTACACAGTTCAACTGGCAAACCGTGTGCTGCGGGTGTGTGGGCGAACTCTCCAACGCCCACACACCAGCCCCGTCCTAGGTGGTACGCAAATTCTGCCTCAAAGTATCAAGATTCGTGCAAACTCGACTGGATGGTGATCCACATGTGTGGATGAATTATTAAACTGTCACACGTGCGGGCGCTATCATTTGACTTTTTTAACATGCTCTTCTGCATGTATTGTTTTTTAGAGCCCAAGCCCTTGTGCATTGATGCATGCATTCATTCGGTGCTCAAAGCTTGGAACCAAATCGATCGATGTCTTGCAGTGTATAGCTTTAACTTATTTGATTGATGGTTTGATTGTTGGTCCATGGGGGCAGAAAATCCATATGATTGATCGTGCATGAATCAGTTAATGCAGAACAATCGTGTGAAACTGTGCAAGAATATATATGTGGCTGATCGATCGGATCCATTCTACGGCGTGAAAAACGGTTTGTTTCAGATTGGGATCGTTGAGAATGTGCTTGGGTCGTTTAAGGAAATAAAACGAATGCAATGGGATTGGAATCCGACTTTCTCGGCTTGTTACCTATCCAGGATTGCCCCGTATCCATTTATAGAGTTGTGGTTATTGGTTAACATACAAAGGGGAATTATTGGCGGCTCGATGGCCTAACATCCACATGCTGTGTTCTGCGGCTGTGTGCATGTGCTTACACACTGGGCCCGAAAAATACAATTCCTTTCTCTCAAAGAGGTGCCTAAAGATAGAGAACTCCATTCTTGAAAAAAAAAATGATAGAGAACTCAAACCTCATCTCAATTATCTGCACTGTCACACATAAGCCATATATACTACTCCCTATGTCCTAAAATTCTTGTCTTAAATTTGTCTAGACACGGATGTATCTAATACTAAAACATGACTTGATACATTCGTGTTTAGACAAATTTAATGTTGGAATTATGTGTCCTGCAACTATATTCAAATTACTCGGAATTGTCAATATTCGGAATACCTCATTATGGAATTATACATGTATTTCTACATGGAATTGCTTTACATGTTTAGCATGGAATTGTTACTTGTCGAGTGCGGGAAGGATCGCCGTGGCACGTTAGTCGGCATGCCGTAATTCTGGCTGATTTTGATGATTGCATGAGGCCGTCAGAGTTAAAATTCGATAAACTTCAGTTGTGGGCTAGGGTTCCAAACCTGCCTTTCAACTTGCAGACTGAGAATTGGGGAAAACAAATCGCTAAACAGATTGATGTCAACGCAACGTCTGTCCACTTTGATCCCGTGGGGGGATTCTTGAGAGCAAGGGTTACGATTGATGTGCATAAACCCTTGCGCCTTTGGATTCTGATTGATTCAGCGAAGAGAAAGTCTCGGGACTGGTACGACATTCAATATGAGTACGTTCCGAACTTCTGTTTCTCGTGTGGTCGGCTTGGCCACTCTGATCTGGTTTGTCCTACTCCGGGAACTCGCGATGAGAAAGGGAATTTGCCGTTCAATACCAGCTTGCGTGCGCCCCGAGGATAGGAAGATTGTTGCTTCGAGTGATGGTTTATCGAAGGAGCCATAAAATTCTGCAAACAGTAAGAAAGATGCAGCCTCATCGAATAGCAAATCAGGTGTCAATGAGGAGGTCAACTCACCGAAGAAGAAAATCTTACACAAAAGAAAGGGCGGCCCTCCGAATGAGAAAGTTTATCGTAGGGTTGAAAATCTTGCTCTGCCAAGTACGGGAAACATGACAAGTGCAGGGGGCAGCCCTACTGAGATGGTGGTGTTTACAGCTCAGAAAACAGATGGTTAGGTTGGTATGGAGGGAGACGGGGGGAAAGATGCTAGAATCATGGAACCTGATCCGAAGAAGAAGCCCCCCCCCCCCCATCATCTGAAAATTCGGCAGCGGCTGCAGGACAGCCCTGCCAGGAGCCATGAAATGCTTGAGTTGGAACTGCTGGGGGCTTGGGAACCCCGAGGCAGTTCGAGAGCTTCGTAAGTTGACGAAGCAAGAAGGGCCTGCTTTGCTCTTTGTTTCAGAGACAAAGATCAGAGCGAAGAGGGTGGAGATTCTGCAACATAGTTTGGGTTTTGCGGGATGTTTTGCGGTGGATAGTGCGGGTTTAAGTGGAGGAATTGGCCTATTTTGGTCACACGATGTTAAAGTTGAATTGAAAAGCGCGTTCGGAGATGCAAATGTTAGCTTTACGGGAAGCATTGGAAGATTGTTCCTTGCAGGACTTAGGGTTCTCAGGGGTACCATTTACATGGGATAATAAACAAGGCGGGGTGATGAACATTAAAGCACGCCTTGATAGAGTAGTAGCGAATGAAACTTTCCTTCAGAGATTTGATCCAGTGCGTGTTCGGCACATCAGCACGGTGGAATCGGATCACTACTTTGTTTTGGTCGAAACGCAATTCGCTCAATCACCGCGGAGGCCAAAACTATTTTGGTATGAGGATGTTTGGCAGTCCCATGCAGAGTATGATGACTTTGTTGTTGAGGCGTGGAGAAGGAATCATGCTGGGCAGGGCCTTGCAGGTATACAGGACACGTTACATAAGCTTCAGAGTGAGCTAGGAGCGTGGGGAGCTAAGGAGTTTGGTTGCCTCGCCAAGAAGGTGAAGAAACTCCAGTCCAAGCTCGAGATATTGAGAAAACATTCTGTCGGGAGAGGTCCGTCGGACGAGGAGAAAGCCACAGTGCTGAAACTTCGTGAAGCTCTGAGGCAAGATGAGGTCTGGATGAGGCAACGTTCTAGAGTGCCGTGGCTGCGGAAAGGGGATCGCAACACAGCTTACTATCATGCACAAGTGGCAAAGCGGAAGCGTTTGAATAGAATTGCCAATCTTCGTCGAGCTGATGGATCTTACTGCGTATTTGAAGCCGAAGATATGGCGGAAGTTCAGTCATTCTATCAAAACCTATATTCCTCTCAAGGTTATAATGATATGAATGAGCTGCTGCAATATGTCCCCGAGCGTGTTACCGAGGAAATGAATATGTTGCTGGGTAAACCCTATGAACCGGAGGAGGTCCGTGCTGCCCTTTTCCAGATGTCTCCCTCGAAGGCTTCGGGTGTTGATTGTTTTACTACTGGGTTCTTCCAAAGGCATTGGAATATTATTCAAGGAGATCTAGTACCCGCAGTTTTGGGTTTTCTTAATGGGGGTGAGCTACCTGCGGGTTTCAATGATACCTCAATAACACTCATACCAAAGGTACGTAACCCTCAATGCATTGCTCAGTACCGACCCATATCTTTGTGTCTTGTTCCCTACAAGATCGGGGCTAAGATGATCACTAATCGCTTGAAAGAGCTAATGGACATTGTGGTCGGCGAGGAGCAAAGTGCTTTTGTCCCTGGCAGGTTGATTACTGATAATGTCGTCGTGGCCTTTGAGAGCATCCACACAATGAGAATGAGGAAGAAGGGGAAGCATTATTGCTGTCAAGTTAGACATGATGAAGGCCTATGATCGAGTTGAATGGCATTACTTACAGGCTATCATGACTAAGCTTGGATTCGGTGGCAACTTTGCGTACTTAATAATGAAGTGTGTCTCTTCGGTCTGTTTCACAGTGAGAGTAAACGGGGAACTTCTGCCTTTCTTTACACCGTCTTGTGGCTTGTGTCAAGGAGATCATGTATCACCTTTTCTCTTCCTTTTGTGTGCAGAAGGCCTTACTTCGTTGTGGAATTCATATGGATCACCTTATATAGACAGAGGCATCCGTATATCCTTTCGGGCACCATGGGTGAGCCACCTATTATTTGCGATGACAGTCTCATCTTCATTAGTGCAACACAGGAGAGCGTGGTTCGGTTGAATGCAATTTTGATGATCTATGCTTCATGCTCCGGCCAAGCTGTCAATAGAGAGAAAAGTGTGGTGTTTTTCACGCCAAATACCCCAATTGTTAGACGACATGAACTGAAAATTCTGTTGGGCATTCAAGTGGAGGCGTTCAGCGAGCGGTATCTTGGCCTCCCAACTGTCATAGGGAGGATTACTAGTGGTACTTTTGACCACACTGGTGAGAGATCTCGGAGTAAAATGAACGGATGGGCTGAGAGACTCCTTGCATGTGCTAGAGAGAATCACTTATCAAGTCGGTTATTCAAGCAATCCCAATGTTTAGTATAAGTTGCTTCCTTTTAATAAAAAAAGGTATGCAAAAGCCTGACGGCCAGCATGGCAAAGTTCTGGTGGAGTGGCTCCTTGGATCGTCGCTCTCTTCATTGGGTGGCTTGGGAGAAACTTGCTACTCCAAAAGCTCGTGGTGGAATGGGTTTTCGGGACTTGAATCTTTTCAATTTGTCGCTGCTCGGCAAACACGGTTGGAGATTTATCACTACACCCGAGTCGTTATGTGCTCGGGTGATGAAGGGCCGCTATTTTCCCGACAGTGATTTCATGGAGGCCACGGTGCCAAAGACTTCCTCTGCCATATGGCAAGTGATAGTGGCTGGCAGGGCGGCGCTCCGCGCGGGTTTGATCAAGAGGGTGGGAGACGGCTCCACCATTTCAATTTGGCATGATCGTTGGATTCCAGGTCTCGCTACTCTATCGCCCACGGTTGTACCAGGGGGACTACCCTCGAGACTGTTGATCAGCTTATCGACCCGGACAACTGGACCTGGCGTCGAGAATTGATCAGGGACGTGTTTACAGCCCCCGATGCCGATGCTATTCTGAATATTCCGCTAAGGACCGGGGGTGGTGATGATTTTCTTGCTTGGGCTCATGAAAGGAGTGGCATCTATTCTGTAAAATCGGCGTACCGTGCTCTTGTGACCCATAAGGAGCTTGCAGCTCTAGGGGAAGGGACGGTTACCGGATCCTCACAGACAGAAGAACAGATGTGGAAGTCACTATGGAAGCTCAAGGTCTTGCCAAAGGTTCGAGTTTTCTGGTGGAGAGTAGTTCGTGGAATTCTTCTAGATGAAAGTACCTTGAGGCATCGTCATATAAAGGTAATCAACAGATGTAATGTCTGTAACGCGATGGATGAGGATCTAATGCACGTGTTAGTGCATTGCTCCCACGCCAAGCTGTTCTGCGAACAAGCTTTTGCAATGTTTGGTCTTAGAAGGCCACGCTTGCACCCGGCTACATGGTCCCGTGACATCATATGTGATGGGAGGTTCTCTGATGTTCAAAGGGCTCAAATGATCTTCGTGATGTGGTCCATATGGCACTCGAGGAATAGAGTTACTCATGATGATGATCAGCTTGACCCTTTTATTTGGGTCAAAAGAATTCGGGAGGATTTGGCTTTGCTTGATTTGCCCGATACACATGCCTCGATACTACCTGGCTATGGGTGCATTCCTCCAGAGTTGGGGGTCATCAAGATAAACACAGATGCGGCTGTGAATGTGGACTCCAATAAGGTGGGCGCGGGAGGTGTAGCCCGCTCCACAAATGCCTTGTTGGGTGCTTGGAGCAAACCCCATCCGGGGATATCGGATCCGTTCATAGGGGAGACTTTGGCGCCGCGTGATGGAGTTATCTTTGCTAATCTACGTGGCTTCTCCCATATGATCATGGAAACAGACTGTCTGGAGATTGTTAATCTCTGGAACACTCGTCACAATAGCCTTTCTGTTGTGGCATCTCTGGAGTAGTGTATACTTAGGGCATCTTACCGGTTCGTGGCACTTAGGGCATCTCTGGAGTAGTGTATACTTAGGGCATCTCCAGCACGCCTCATCAAATCGCCCCTATATGTCAGGATCGAACAGTCCGCACACTTCTAGACCTCCCACATTGATGCCCGGCCAACTGGCACACTGCATGAGAAGTCTACTCTGTCTTTAAAGCGCCAACCTCCCCTCCCCAATCCCTATGCACCCCTCCCCCCTCACAACCGTAGAAGCAGCACACCACCCCTTCACCGGCCGTCGCGAGGGGCAAGAAGACAGAGGAGGAGAAGGAGCGCAACCAGGCCCGGTGGTTCCTCGGCGGCTACCACTTGGAATGTGGCTCTGCCACGCCAAGACAACATATCGGGGGGAGGAGCTGCAGACCCAGCCTGTGCCGCCGTCCCAAGCTGCTACTTCCATCATCCTCCGTCGATCCATTCGCCATGAAGAAGGAGCTGCTCGAGTTCGACTACATCGACTAGGCCAAGCTTGCTGCCGAGAACTCGAAGCAGGAGGTGAAGACGCCCAGTACACCATAGCAACGGCGACCGACGACGAGTTCCAACAAGCCCAACACACCCATGCCCCAATTTTAGTATAGTTTAGTTAAACTTCAAGTTTGGATGCACTAGTAGAAAAAAGGTCAAACGTGAAGTACATTAGTGCCGGTTTGATTTTGGCCTCGAACGGATTTGCATTAATGCCGCTTCGTGTTGAACCTTTAGTACCGGTTCGTGACACGAACCGGTACTAAACGGGTGGTGGCGGGCTGGCGTCAGGCCGGGGCCCCACGAGCCTCTTTAGTCCCGGTTTGTGGCACAAACCGATACTAAAGGGCCAACCTTTAGTACCGGTAAGTGCCACGAACCGGCACTAAAGGGGTCTAACCTATAGTCCCGGTTGGAGTCACAAACCGGGACTATAGGGCAATTTTCAAACTTGAAAAAATCATAACTAAATCATCCTAATTCAGAAAAATACATATAATATATCAAAATTTGCAGAACAAAAAGATTGATCCGCTGAAACAACCAGTTTTCCGTTTCGATAATTTTTTAAAATCACAAAATTCCAAAGGGAAAATAGAGTTTTTGGGCGTTTTAGACGTTTTTAGCGTTTAGTGCTAGGGTTTAGATTTCAGAGTTTAGGGTTAGGTTTTATGGTTTAAACCCTTAGTTTTTACTGTTTAGCATAGAGATTCTGACGTTTTAAGTCTCGGGTTTAGGGTTTAGGACAACTTTAGAAATGACAAAATTGTAAAAGGAAAAAAGATATGCTCTAATTTATGTTTTTTTGAATTTTTGTTAAATCTTGTCAAACCGGTCAAACAACTGATTCAAGAAATATAGAGTGTTACTAAATAATTACGCAATAATATTAGTGTTACTAAATAAGTATCTCAGTTTTTTTGAATTTTGGTCAAATCTGGTCAAACTATGGTCAAACTGTGGTCAAACTACTTATTCAAGAAATATTAGTGTTACTACATAATTATTCAAGAATATTAGTGTTACTAAATAATTATTTCAATTTTTTGAATTTTGGTCAAATCTGGTCAAACTATGGTCAAACTGTGGTCAAACTATGGTCAAACTTATTCAAGAAATATTAGCATTACTAAATAATTACTGTTTTTTTAGAATAATAGTTTCAAACTCAAACGGTGAAATGTGTGACTTCATGCTCAAGCTAAACTCCTGAGTGTTAATAGGATTGACATCTTACAATTGTCAGGAAAACAACAAGTGCAGACTCGGAAAGGAAAACAACAAGTGCAGACTCGGAAACGAAGGAGAATAGAACCTGAAAGTTAAGCGTGCTCGGGCTGGAGTAGTGAGAGGGATGGGTGACCGGTCGGAAAGTTAGATGATTTGGAATGAGTGATCCACACTTGAGCAGTTAAGAGAGGTGATTAGAGACTAAATCATCAAATAATTCAGAAAAATGGAAATTGAAAAAAAATCAATTTTTTTTTCAAAATTTTCAAAAAAAAAATCAAAGAAAAAACCTTTACTACCGGTTGGTAACACCAACCGGTACTAAAGGTCCCCCCTACCAGGGCGCGAGCTCACACCACGTGGTGGCACTTTAGCGTCGGTTCGTGCCGAACCGGTACTAAAGGGGGGGGCCTTTAGTGCCCACACTTTAGTGCCGGTTCCATAACTGGTACTAAAGGCCCTTACAAACCGGTTTTAAAGCTCCGTTTTCTACTAAAGATGGAACTTGTTGAATTTTCATGTTATATATCTTACTAGTTTTAAATTCCGTCCATATTTTGTGTGTGAACTATTTGAAATGAGGGGAAGTTTGAGTGATATAGTTGTGGCGGGCATCTGGTTGGATATCAAACATGTCCGTGGACATCTGGACGTGTCCGTTTGGTGAGTGCCATTGGAGATGCCCTTATCTCCCAACCTTGGTCTTATGGTGGGCCCTCATGCCAAACATAAAACAAATGAGGAATTAAATGAACTCTTGTTTTTTAACACAGTACAACCACATATGCCCACATAAACGCACATACCCTCATGCCTATGAACGCACTCACGCACACCCTACTTCTATGACCACCTTCGAGATACCGAGCCGACATCACATCTTGAGATTGACAAATGCGCCATGAACGCCTCATAGTCGATGGCAACGTCTCCTTCCACTGAACAAACATCACCGAAAAGTTTCAAATAAATCCAGGAAAAATGCGAGCACCAACGTCAAGTCTAGGACTTGAACAATGGTGGGTTGATTCCACCACAAGGAATCTAACCATGTGAGCTATGCTCATGTTGCAATGGACTCTCCTTTTAGTTCACACTAATTGATAGTATGCAATGTCGCAACACGTTTTGGTGGGAGTACAATGATGCCCCGTGGCTATATGTCACGTGCATAATATTTCAGTTGTTCGTTAGACATAACTATTAAAGATCCTCACTTTCCTGAAGTTTTAGTCATTTTTGTTCAATACTATCCCAGTTACTTTTCTGAAGTTTAATTTTTAAATTTGTAGTTGTATATATAGTTTAGTTTTGTATTTTGTTCTAAATGGCACCTCCTTTTCGAATACTTTGCATTTTTTGGTTAAACCATTTTATTCAATTGACTTTTGTAATTGCTCTATAATGAAGGAAAAATGTGGATGGGAATATTTAAGCAATGCTTCACTTTTTCATTTAGGACAGTTTAACTGGTCACCTTTCCAGCCCCCTCATATTACTAGTGATATTGACCGTCAGATCGCGAGTTTATAGTGTTACTTTTTTTGTGGGAGAGTTTTTTTTTTTTGAGGGGAAGGCCTTACGGCTAGCTTTATTAACTCTCAAATAATGCTTACATCTTCCGCAAGTAAATTTAAAATAAAATCAGGTGGGACGTCCAACCACAAGGACGGTGGATCATCCCGACCATACTGAGCTAGCCTATGAGCTACCATGTTTGATTCTCTACTACAAAATTCAAAAAGAACCTTCCCGAAATCTGTGCATATTTGCCGACAGTCGTCTAGTATGGGACCAGCCACCATAGAATGCCCAATATTGTTTGTCATTGCCTCCACAATTGTAATGTTATCCGCCCGGGCTACGATGGAATTACCTCCCACTGACCGAGCAAGCTTCAAGCCCTCCAGAAGAGCTGCCGCCTCCGCTGATTCAACATCACCTACATGCTCCAGCTTCGCCGTGGAGGCCGCAATGAAAGAACCGGCGCCATCCCGGATAACTGCACCACAAGATCCAGAATAATTATCTTCTATGAAGGACGCATCTGTATTCAGGACTAGTTGGCCAGCAGAAGGTCGCTTCCAAATATTCGTCCTTGGAACGACTGTCTTTTGCGTTGCTGCACGAACAACGTTTAGAGCGACAGCTCGTATCGCTTGTGCTGACCGTTCTGTATTCTGCACCTCTTCTCCCTTTTCCACTTGCCTCCTCTGCCACCAAATATACCAAGCGGTCACTGCAATCATTTCTGGTAGTTCAACAACATCATAATAACTCCGTTGGTTTGTTGAATCACACAGAAGAAAATCCAATATCTCTGCTCCCGATCTGCCCGGCACGGTAGCTGTCCGTATTATTCCATGTAAGTCTAGCCGTGACCAAATCGTCCGGGCTCTGGAACAGCCAAAGATCGCATGTGCCACATCCTCCGCATGTATTGTACAGACTGGGCATTGAGCAGATGTAGAGATGTGCCTATCAGCCAGTACTCCAAAGCATGGGATGGCGTTGTGTAGTGCCCGCCATAAGAAGATTTTCACTTTACTTGGCACTTTTAGATTCCATATTTTCCTCCAAACAGGATGGAAACCTGAAGCACTTGTGATAGAGCTAGGATTGCTACTGACATACAAGTCCTCCCACTGCTTGTAGTACGCCGAGCGTACGCTGAAGATGCCCGACCTTGTCAGATGCCATGCTACATAGTCCTCCGTATCCTCCTGGTGCAAAGGGATCTGTAAGATCCGATCAACGTCAATGGGCCAAAAATTATCTCTGATAAGCTGTTCATCCCACTCCCCAGAGGCCGGGTCGATAAGTTCATTAACTCGAGTTAAAACTCTGTTTCCTCGGGGCATCATAATTTTCCTTGATGGACTGTTGGGAATCCAGCAATCTTCCCAAATATTCAACTTCAAGCCGTTACCAACCCTCCATATACATCCTTTCTTGAAAGTTTGGGCTCCTGCCCATATACTTTGCCAAGCAAAAGAGGCCCCCTTCTTGAGCTCACAATTCAGCAATTCTCCCGTTGGATAGTATTTAGAGCGGAGTACCCTTGCACACAATGAATCATGATGCTCAATGAGCCTCCAAACCTGTTTAGCTAGGAGTGCCAAATTAAAGCTATGAACATCACGAAAGCCCATGCCCCCTCTATCCTTAGGAATGCACATCTTCCACCAAGCGAACCAATGCATCTTACGTTGGTTTTCCCCGTCACCCCACCAGTAATGCGAAATAGCATCAGTGATCCCCTTGCAAATTTTTTTCGGGAATTTGAACACACTCATCGCATACGTAGGAATGGCTTGGGCCACTGCTTTGATTAAAGCTTCTTTACCACCATAGGACAGGGTCCTCTCCTTCCATCCATTGATCATCTTCTGGATCCTCTCGATGATGTGTTTAAAACAGTCCACTCGGTCCACCCCAATCATGGAGGGGAGACCCAAGTATTTATCCGAGAGTGATTCCGTCATGATATTCAAAATTTGACAAATTTCCACTTTACTATCCACATCAGTATTGGGGCTGAAATAAATTGATGATTTTGCTGCACTCACCATCTGTCCGGAGGCCGAACAGTAGTCATCCAGAATTCTTTTGAGGGTGTTTGCATTATCTGAGTCAGCCCTCATCAAGATCAAAGAGTCATCAGCAAAAAGTAAATGTGAAATAAAGGGTGATTCACGACACACCTGCACCCCTTTTAGATTTCCTGCCTCCTCCTCATGTGCAATCAGATTTGAAAGGCCCTCAGCACATAGTAGGAATAAGTAGGGGGAGAGAGGGTCCCCTTGCCTTAAACCTCTTGTTGGGTTAAATGTGCTAGTTTCATTAGAATTGAACCTAACCTTGTACTCAACAGATGTCACACATGCCATGACTAGATCAATCCATCTATCATCAAAACCCAATCTGCCAAGAATTGCCTTCAAAAACACCCATTCAACCCGGTCGTATGCTTTATGCATGTCAAGTTTTACTGCACACGTTCCTATCTTCCCTTTCTTCTTCTTCTTCATTGTATGAAGGCATTCATACGCCACAATGACATTATCCGTGATGATCCTCCCTGGTACAAAGGCGCTTTGTGTCTCACTGATTATCTCCGGAAGAAAGACCTTTAACCTTGCGGCCAACATTTTTGAAATAACCTTGTAGACTACGTTACAAAGGCTAATAGGCCTGAATTCCGTAATTTTCTCCGGGTTATCCACCTTTGGGATCAAAACAATAGTGGTAGTATTCCATCCCGTAGGTATGACTCCACTATTCACTGCCTCCAAGACCTCCTTCACCAAATCTTGGCCCAAAAGGTGCCAAAACTTCTTGTAAAAGATCGCATGTAGCCCGTCTGGCCCGGGCGCTTTCAGATCGCCAATACTGAACAAAGCCCGTTTAACTTCCTCCTCCGAATACGGCTCCAATAGAGCTTCGTTCATATAAGGGGTCACACGCATTTTAACTTTATTAAGCACATCCATGTGTGGTACATCAACCTCAGAAGTAAACAGATTTTTGAAATAAGCCTCTATGATGTTCCTCATCGAGTCATTATCCTCTAACCAATTGCCATTTTCATCCATCAAACGCCGGATAAAATTTCTTTTCTTACGCGCAGAAGCAAAGTTGTTGAAGAAATTAGTGTTTCTATCGCCGAACTTCAACCAGTTAGCCCTGCTCCGCTGGACCCAATAGATTTCTTCCTTCTCCATGGTTTCTTCAATCTCAATAAGCAAACTGCGCTGCCGATCTGCCGACTCATCAGAAAGCGGCCCCGACCGCAGCAAATCCAACTCCTCCTTTAGTTCTTTCAAGCGCCGATGAGGGGCTTTCAGAACTTCACGATCCCACCTATGGAGATCCTTGTGTACTGCTGCAGTGCGTTGGGCAAGGGATTCCAAGATACAAGATCGTTCCCAAGCCTCAGTAACACGTTGCATGACCTCCTCCTCCTGCAGCCACCGTGCTTCGAACTGTTTTGGTCTGATGTATGATCTTTGGTCCATACCATCAGCACCCTCAAGGTCTAGAACCACCGGACGGTGATCTGATTTTGTATGCGGCGTATTGGTCACTATTGCAGCTGGGAATAGCCCATGAAAAGCCCCATTGCATACTGCTCTGTCCAGGCGTTCCCTCAATCTACGCCTGCGCCAAGTAAACTGATCACCTGTAAACCCCATATCCTCGAGCTCGCACTCCACCAATGCATCTCTGAAGTTTTGCATCATACTGACTGGCCTGGGAGCTCCACCTTCTTTCTCATGAGAATACAGAATCTCGTTAAAATCTCCCACGACCACCCAGGGAATCTGTCCTTGCTGGTGCAGCCCCCGTAAGTAGCCCCATGTCAGGTGTTTGTCTTCCCATCGAGGTTCACCATAGAACCCAGTAAATCTCCACTTCTCCTCCGTTGGTCCTCCGACCATCGCATCGATGTAGTTTTTTGTTTTATCATTTATGTGAATAACAACCGGGCTACGCCAGAAGAGGAGTAGTCCGCCGCTTGCACCCACACTCTCCACCACCTCCACACGGTCCATCTTTAGTTTCCTCAAAAGTTTGTTTGCCCTAGCTGCGTTCAGATGTGTCTCGGACAGGAAGATCACATCCGGCCCCCACTGCTTCTGGATATCCAGAAGAGCCCTTTCTGCCGCGGCACTGGCCATACCACGACAGTTCCAGCTGAGTGTTTTCATTGATCCCGGCGATCCTCCTCACGGGAGGTCGCCGATCCCATCGTAGCCTCGTTCACTGCCGTGTTTGCCTTGTGGGAGAGTTTATAGTGTTCCTAGTTGTCTGATCATCATTGGGAGCTAACTTGGACCACTTGTCGTAGAACCTTCAACCTCACGAAGCCCATGAGCACCTCCCATCTCTTTCATCCCCTTTCCCCTCCGCATGGGCTATATTTTGCCTATCACGAGACGGTACACCATCTCGCCCTAGGAGATCGCCACTTGTGTCGGCTCAGTCCGGTCTTAGAAGCTTTTGTGTTTTCTGTGTTTTCTTTCTTTTTGCTCAATGTGTTTTCTGTGTTTTTTTTTTGTTTATTTACCGGTTTCTTTGGGGGGGTTTGCATTTTCCTTTTCCTTTTCAGTACATGTCTACATTTTCTAATACATGTTCTACCTTTTCGTATATGCCTGAAACATATTTTTGATGCACGTTGAGCCTTTGTCAAATACATGATGAATTGTTTTTCAAATAGATGTTATGAACATTTTTTTTGAATACGTATTAAACATTTTTTTCAAATAAACATTGAACATGTTTTGAATGATACAAAAAAACATTTCTTAACTATGCCAACCTTTTTACATTGTATAGACATTTTTTTTGTACTTTCATGAACATATTTTTGAAATACATGAACATTTTTTCTAATGTCATGTTCTTTTTTTAATCTAGAATTGCATGCGCATTTAAAAAAATAAAATTATGAATTGAACATTTCTTTGAATGAAATGAAGCAATTTCTAAACTACGTGAACTTGTGTTTACATTGTACAAATATTTATTGAAAAATATCATAAACATATTCTTGAAACCTGTGAACATTTTTTTAAAAGGCACAAAACTTTTTCTGAAGCGTATAAAATATTTTTAAAATTTATGAAAACATTTTAACATTTTATAAACATTCCATTCGAGTGCACTCCTATTGATATCCGATAGTGGTTGGGGCGCCATCCTGTGACGCCGCTTGAGAGGAAACTGTGCGCTTGTTTTTATTTAAATAATACATAGTACTCGCCTCCGTCTAAAAAAAACATCTCCGAAAAAATCCTCACCTTCATCTTAAAAAAAGTAAAAAAAAAATATTACCACCGTAACCTACCAGCAAGTGTCACTTTGCATAACCCTCCATTTAAAAAATACCAAAGATCCTCGCCTGCATCTAAAAAGACAAAAATACATTTATAAAAATAATCCACACCTTCATCTAAAAAATTCAAAAAGATTTCTCACCACAGCCAACCAGTTTGCGCCATGTGGCATAGCTGGTTGGCCGCCCTTCATGCATAGCGTAA
Organism: Aegilops umbellulata; assembly: GCA_032464435.1. NCBI lineage: Eukaryota > Viridiplantae > Streptophyta > Magnoliopsida > Poales > Poaceae > Aegilops > Aegilops umbellulata. The sequence goes on from CP136059.1 coordinate 509,273,662, forward strand.
TGGATTTAATATTTCACTCATCTTTGACCATAGAACTCTTGTAAGTCGATGAGATGTACCTGTTTTTGTATCTGTACGTCTAGGAAAACAGAGCAAAAATGAACGAAATTGTGTGCTATCAAATTTGTTTTTCTTTAAATGCGAAAACGGACATATAAACTCTAAAATGAAAATATTAATATAGATACTACCAGATGCGAACACAGCACAAATACGGAGCGAACACGGCAACATAAGCGAGTGTTGCTCGGAACTTAAAAACCCCTTGAACCATAGAGAAAAATACAAGCAAATCAGCAAACGTAATCAATTCTTAACATGGCTACAAATGGATATGGTTAGGTTAGTGACTTAGCATAGTGCTGTTGTAGTACTCAGCATTCTTTTGTTGAGAATTAGTAGAACTCAGCATTTGTGTATAGGATGTAATTAAATACATGTGTGCTAGTAGAAGTTGGGCCCACATGGGCCATCCTGCTCACTGTAGCATTGTGTGTTTTTTGGTCGTTGGGCTATGAAGCAACCATAAGCCCGTAATAAAAATGAAAATTCCATATTCACAGAAACCGAAAATTGCATTTTCGTGTTTGTTCAGACTGGTGTTATAAGTTTTCTCCTGGTTTTTTATTTTCTCATAATAAAATTTTCCATTCTTTCCTATTTAAAATTCCTGCATTTGTTTCGAATTTGCCAAGATTTTTTTCAGATTGATGAATATTTTTCAATCTCATGATCATCATTTCAAATTCACAAATATTTTTAATTCAGAAATTATTTCAATTAGCATAGGTTTTAAAATATTCGAGAATACTGTTCAGAATTCAGGAACATTTTTTCATATCTGGGAAACTTTTTGAAATTCGAGGGAAAAGTTAAATTCCTAACAAAACCATGCAAAAATTCAAATTCAAAATTTTCAGTTCTTGTTTTCTAAAAAAAATCATGATTTTTAATTCACAACTTTTTTTAGACATTTTTGATTTTTTTCTAAATTCGTGAATATTTTATAAAATCTACAAAGCTCTAATGTTCTTAAATATCATTCTTAATGTATTTTAATAGTAACCTTTCGAAATAACAATATCTAGCCTAAAAAAAGCCGATGACAAAAATCGAGTAGATTGTATCTTTCGAGAGTCCGGACTGGAGCCGAATCCGACCTGAGGCGGCTAAGAAAGGGCTCGCATGGATATATATACACCAGCGATGGTCGTCAAGAAGATGGAGTTCTCCATGCCGATGGCCACCGGCTACTAGGGTTTCCTCTTCACCGCGGCCCAGGTGGAGCAGGCGGAGCCAGAGGCGTTCACCCTCAAGCCCAAGGTGGGGGCAAGGCGGAGGAGTGTTCGTTCTATGTCAAAGCGTGCTGTGGCTCCAAGACCAAGGCTTCAGATGAGCTGTCATTCATGGTGATGACGGGACGGAGGGTGCCGATATGGCGGAGCTGGACGAGATGGAGTACTCGTTGTACGAGGAGTTCAACTAGGATGAAGACCTGAAGGTGAGATTTGCGAGAGGTTTGACTGACACACACAGGAGATGTTGTCCTGCCCTGGCTCACATTCGAGTTTGATGCCTCCATCCCCAAGAGGCGGGAGGACTACAAGAGGGAGCAGGAGCTCAAGAGGCAGCATGAGGAGGTTTCTGTGGTGGTCTGAGAAGCAGAGAGATGAAGGAGGACACCAGTGCTATCTTTCTACTCCCTCTGTCCCGAATTACTTGTCGCTAGAAATGGATGTATCTAGAACAAAAAATACATCTAGATACATCCAATTTTCACGACAAGTAATTGGGGATGGAGGGAGTATATTGTACTTGATCCCATTTGCCTATATGCATAGTCACTGATGAGATTATCAAATTAGCCATTAATGAACCGGTGGCAATTTCTCTTATGTTATCTACTAGTATTGTTATCATTTGAATCAAGTATGTTATTGTGATATTTCAGTGTTTCTCATGTGATCTAATTGTTTCTGAGCTTCCCTGTGCGTGCTGGTTGGATTGTTTCAACCACAATGTCATCATGACTTTCTCATTCACGCACTTGCATATGCGGTCGTGACATATTTGTGTCGTTCAATGTTTGTTTATGTGGTGTTCAATTCTTTTGGCTGCATAATCATGATTGATCTGAGGCTATGGCAATTCTAGAAGGTGAAATTTATTTTGGACCTTTAGCCATCCTATATGTTGTACTGGTGCATGCCTGAACCAAAAATTCCCTTGCAGATCTTGGTCTCAAGCCTCACCTTTATTTCTGAAGGTTCCTTCATCACCATGGGTTGCTTATCTATTTAATGTTAATCGGGTTTTAGGCAATTATTCAATGTTGTTGGCATCCTCTGTTTGCACATTTGGCTTGCTTTTGCTGCTTGTACCATTGCCTAAATCTTCAACTTAACCATCCAATACTTATTCTTGTTATCCGTAGTATTCCAGTAGAACGCACTATGATCCTTGTCAAAATAGGCATGGTTATACTCTTAAAAAGGTGATAAAGGCCTATGATGAAAGTGGGTTGACTAGAAGACTAGAAAGCATGTCCCTCGTGGATTGGTGTTTGCGCCTCCAAGGCGCAACAGGGGAGCCAACTTTCTTTTCACTGGGACAAAATTCAGCAGCAAGAAACTTAAGAGGGGTGACAGGGACTCCAAGATAAGTAGTGGGGAATAGGCCAGCTTACAGTTTAGAAGGTTTAGTGATGCAAAGTTTTCCCGGGTTAGGGCAACCCATCACAAGTGCCTCACTCTTACTAAGAGTGATCTTAACACCAGTCACTTATTAAAAGCATAGAAGAATGAACTTTAGGTTCGCGAGTTAGAGATCGTTTCCCTCCCACACCCCAACCCACCTCCCCTCTCTCCTGTAGTTATTTTTTCAATCTCAACCAATGTCACAAAACAAAAATCAAAATAATATAACCAAATCTGCACTTTCTTTTCCTTGTCCTACTCATTCCCAAAAACAAAAATTAGCGTGCTAACCTGAAATAATATAAATCAAATCGGTACTTTTTCCTTTGTCCTGCTCATTCCCTTGCTCAATTCGCTTGTTGTTCTTTCACCCGTGCCTATCCGGAATTAGTACGTTCTTGCAGTAGTATGGAAACTAATTCTTTTTTTGTTTGGCACTAATGCATATTACTCACAACTTTGCGTTCCCCATATTATGAACAAATACAATATACGATCAGGTTTCCTGCCTAATCTACTAGTGTATATCATTTGATAGTACTACTAAATATTTTTACGAATGCTACCAAGGATGGGCCATTGACATTGATTGTGAGATTGGATTGGGAAGGCGAGGATAGTGCATGAAGGTCCATTAGATTGTGTATACCTTCACTCTAACGCTCCGGTAGTTAGTTAGGCTTTTTATAAAAGACTGGTGGTGCTACAAGTTGCTCACTTTGGTGCTACAAATTATTGCATACACTAAAGTGGTGAAAAATCTAAGCTTTCGCATGCACATACTGTGCTTATCTTATTTGGATACGACATTGCTGATGAGTAGGCAAGCCAACGTGGTGCGGGTCCCGCTGTCAGCCACTGAACAACAAGGGCCAGGGCACGTGGCATGTACTTTTGCGAAAAACCTCTCGCGAGTAGTTAGCTAGTTTTTTTTATGAAAGACTCAATAACAGTGGTGGTGCTACAAGTTGGTGTCAACGATAAGTTTGGTGCTACAAGTTGTGACATACATTAAAATGGTGAATAAACATGGGTTTTACATGCACATACGGTGCTTATCTCGTTTGGATACGACACTAATGTTGAGTAGGCAAGCCAGCGTAGTGCGGGTCCTGCTGTTGGCCATTTAATGACAAGGGCTAGTGTTGTGGCATGTATTTTTGCGAAAAAATTATTTCATTGTTTTTCCCATGGAGAAGCCCCCGACGCAGGTGTAACATCCCAAACTTCTAAATTTTGGAATGTTATAATAAATAGATAGATTGGTTGATTGTTTGATTGATTGTTGTGTGATTGATTGAGTTAAATGAGAGGGAATAAAATGACTTTCCCAAACTTTCACCTTTTGCATTTTTATCTCGGTGAATCCAAATTCTTTTCAAATACAAAACCCTCGAGAGAAGATGACATGACTTCTTCCATTTAAATAAATGAAAAGGGTTTTGAAAAGATTTGAATTTCATTTGGAAATATTTTTAATTCAGAAACTTTAAGCAACTCAATGATTTTCATGAGAGAAGATAAAATGACTTCTTCAAATTATATGAAATATGAGTTGGGAGTTTCAAAGGATCAAAATTTAAAATCCTTTTGAAATTATTTTCAATTTGGAGTTATTTGGGTTTTTTTTCAAATTATTTTTCTCCAAAAATCAAATATATGGAAAATAGGGTAACATGATTCCCTACATCAGAAAATTGGAGACAAATAAATTTGAATTAATTTTGCTATTTTTATAATGATTTTTATTGGATTATATTAGACCAGTAGCACTCTTTGAATTATCTGAATTTGTGTGAATTTTATATAATGCTAGGAAAATATTCAGCTTGTAGAAAATTGTTTTGTGAAAATTTTGATACATAATATGTCTATATAAAGTTTTAGTTTTGTTTTCGTTTTTCAGTTTATCGCTTTCTGTTAAAAAAAATAACAAAAACTGCACGTGCACCTGAAACTAACTATCGCCGATGTGCGCATCATAGTACCAGCGGGCGCCCCATCTTTTCTTTTTCTTTATCCTACTAGCAAGATGCCCGTGCTATGCTACGGGATAAGAAATGATCAGGTGGACTTAAGTTATACTCCCTCCGTTCGAAAAAGTTTGTCCCTCAAATGAATGTATCTTAAACCAAATTAGTGCTAGATGCATCCATTTGAGGGACAAGTTTTTTTGGACGGAGGGAGTAGTCAGGAGCTGGTATATGCTACTAATGGCAATAAAAATGTACCAAGACACTAATCAAAGTGACAATATATTATTGATAGGTATACATCAAGCATAGTCAAACATATGGTTTCCAATCGATAAACCTCTTCGTTCAAGCCAAACATTTTCTTCTTCATCTTTGCCTCACGGGAAGAATTGTTGTTCTCCATGCTCATCTCATTGCTCGTTCTATCCTATATCGAGGTGGTGACAGAGATCACGCAACAATAAGAAAATCCGTCCACATACATGTGACAACTGAGACATGCACTAACCAGCTTAATTTTCTACTTTCTCTTCCTATCTTTGTCTGCTTAATTTTCTACTTTCGTCAATAGATTGATTATTTGCTCGGACAATAGCCAAGTCATCGAAGTCATGAATAGCGGCTTGCGCTGGCGGGCAGTGCTGCAGCAGTGGCCAATGATAGTCATTTCTTGTCTTCAGAGTTTACCAAAGTGGTGTTTGAACATGATTACCGAGAGGCGGATGCTATTGCCCATGAACTGGTCTGTCTTCCGACGTTTAATGAAGCTACTTCTTGGATTGAAGTACCACCACCATCAATTCTATCTCTTTTAGGAACATTATAATGATGTATACGAATGAATAAAGAGGCGTTTCTTATTTTAAGAAAACAAGGGGCCTAGTAATGTGTCCTTTTGGGGAACAAAAGAAGAAAGGGTAAAAAAACAAAAGGTGAGCCTTACCAATCTAATGCACAAAATAGAGTGGTACAAATTAAAATCAGGTCTTTATTGTGCACTGCATTACCAATGAAAAATATCACATGATTTTGTTTCTTAAAACCAATAGTCTCATGAAACATACGTGCCTCGACACGAGAAACGCGTCATCATGAAGTTGCGTCGTGGAAAATTAACACTCTAATCAATTGTTATTAAGCTTAGATACACAAGAATATGACAGCAGTAACACGACATATATCTCCCCCGCCACAAAGTAGAGTATCAAAGACTATCTCCCATCACTATACAAAATCATAGTATCCAACTTTTCTACAAAGCAGCGCGTCCCCAAGTGCAGGAAATCGGACAAACTTTCAGGCTCTGCTTCACCCTCTCAGTGCACCATATACCTCCACTCCACTCACCACACGCTCTCAGTGTATCAGATAGGTGCCTTGGTATATGTTACATCTTAGACCACTGCCAGTGCCTTCGGATGCTTCCATTCTTTCTAGAAAGATCGACCTTGGCTGATTGGAGAAGGTGGGACTAGATGTAGTTGGACAAAGGGACTGAGGGGTTTCTTTGCAAATGTGAAGTGGGTTGGCTCCTATGAGTCGGATGCAGATCGGACGGTCGAAAACGATAGATGGCAGGCACATCATCATCACCAACTCAGATTTTTATAGGAGTAGAGAAATTTGGCATAAATGAGTTCCTTGCATTACCTCTGATCCATTTGACGCCAGCTGCAATATTTGGACCAAAGTACCCCTTGCTAAAAACAGTAGTATGCAGATCATGCTCTACTTGAAGACAAAACAATGATTAAATATAAATGATGCTATGGATACATGATACAATTAGATTATCTATAACGAATAAACCATCACCATCCTTGCCAACTTCATGCTTTACTCTCAGCATGGTAACTACAACGGTGGTACACTCCTCAACACTTATCAGCCAAGTGGTTTGATTGTCACTAAGTAATTTCTGAACTTAGCTGTATACTGACTTTTTGAAGTAAGCACTAAAAAGTACATGTTGCTCATGTTCAGGGAGATGACGTACTTTATAGAGCACATACAGAACAGACAAAGTTTCAAAATCAAGAAGTCCAAACATCATGGATAAAATTTAGAATCCAAGATTCTTGTCTCATGCACACATTCATCTACAACCACGAGCTGCAGTTCACTTAACTATGAAGTACTATAAGAACTAACTCATCAAGGACTCAGTTAGGCATCAGCGGGAGTAAGACAGAGGAAGTGGCAATGCGCTCAGATGGAAGCAAATCAGAGCAGAGCACGACATACCGTCCACATGTTCGTCGACATGGCGGCACTGCGCTCCTGAGAATCCGGTGCAGCTCTCGAGCGAGCGCGCCCACATGGGGTGTGACCTCCATGCGGTCTAGTGATGGCATGTGGGCAGTGGGCGTGCCCGTAGGGTGTGCGGCCTCCACACAGTCGCAAGTACGGCGAACGAGCACGCTTGAGGAGGTTGCGGCTTCCGCGATTCATTGAGGGTGTGCTAGTAGTACCGGCAGCGGTAGTGGCCACCACGCGGCACGGGTGACAGCGAGCGAGCAGGGCATCAGACAGAGAGCGTGATGGAAGAAGAAAGACACGGGAAGGGGGAGGGATGAAGAAGCTAGGAGAATTGGGGCGGTGTACATGATAATCTGAATTTTGAACTAAGATTGGGAACACCCATGTCAGGGGAAGAGGGATTGGGGGTGGTTGGCGGCAGCTAGACACAATATTGGTGGAGGCTGGCGGCAGCGAGACACGGTATTGGGGGAAGCTGGCGGCAGCAAGACACATTAGAGGGAGGCCGTGAGCAGGGGAGGTAAGAAGGTTTGGTTGCCTGGCTGCTGGTACATGGAGGTCAGCGAGGAGGAAGGAGAGGTTGTGTGCGGCGGGGCTCCTGCATTAGAGTCTCATATGAGGAAGCAGGAGAGTCATCGCGGGACTCAAGGGCCGGATGGTGCCGGCGGCGTACTTGCCGATCATTTGAGGAGAAGGGGTAGGGGAGGAGGAGAAGGTGGTGAGGAGGGACACGTGGTGGGCGGCGGGTCTGCTGCATCGGAGTAGGCATGAGAGGCGTCGCAGACTCGGCGGAAGGACGGCACCGGCAGCGTACTTGCCGATATCGGCGTCGTAGGAGACGAGGTAGGGGGAGGAGGAGGCGAAGGGGAGGAGGGGGAGGTGCATGTGGCGGTGGGCAGTGAGGTTCCTACGGCAAACAGGATGGACGGACAGCGCCGGCCGCGACAGCAACCACTGCCAGTGCCTTCGGATGCTTCCATTGTTTTCTAGAAAGATCGACCTTGGCTGATTGGAGAAGGTGGGACTGGATGTAGTTGGACAAAGGGACTGAGGGGTTTCTTTGCAAATGTGAAGTAGGTTGGCTCCTATGCGTCGGATGCAGATCGGACGGTCGAAAACGATAGATGGCAGGCACACCATCATCACCAACACAGATTTTTATAGGAGTAGAGATATGGGCCATGCTCAGCCGGCCATATTCCTTTCCCATATTTTTTTCATAGTTTTTCTTTTTCTGTTCTATTGCTAAAAAATAAAATTTTACAGTGTGTGCAGCCGGCCGAACCGCCTAAAGGCTTTTGGCGCATGGCGCACCTCGCATCTATGTTTCGTATATTTTCGTCTACGTTTAGTCCCACATTGACTAGCCTTTGGTCTCTAAGCCTCTTTTCCACCAATAAATATGGACCCATAGAGCCTCCAAAAATCTTCCGATTCGGGTCAAATCAATATTTTGGTTTGACTAGATTCATTTAAGAAAAACATATTTCTCCTCTCCGGCGCGACTTCTGGAAATTGCCTCTTCTCTTCAAAGTCGTCTTTTCTCTGCCTTATAAAGGTATCTTTTTTCGTTTTTTTATTTTTACCTCTATAGTTTATTATTTTCTATACTAGTATGATAGAATAATTAGAGTCTACATATTTATACGCTAGACCTTAACAGTAGCTATTTTTCTTCCGTAAAACAGTTTGACCCTGATTTTTCAAATAGCCATAACTTTTTACTCGTTCATCCAAATTAGACAAAACCAACGCCCACTTCTTCGTTATGATCCCATCTATCCAGTAATCCAACTCAAACATGTTTTTGAAAAGTTTAAAATTTGAATTAGACCAGATTTGAATTCAAACTTCGTTTGATCGTAACTTGAGTTTCGTAGCTCCGTTTGAGTTGATTCTTTTTGCATATCGAAGCTCTTGACCTAAAATTTCTGATAAGGACAAATTCATATAATTTTGGTACTTTTAGAAATTGTTTTATGTTGCAAGAGTTATTTGCTTGGTTTTGATGTTTTCCGAATCGTCTTCTTCGATCTTTCGGATCTTTTGAGTGAGTGCTTATGTGTGGTTACTATTGCTTGCTTACGATAGATTGACCGGAGTGAGACGAGTAGAACTATCAAGAGTTATGCGTGCGAATCATCTTCATCAACATTGCAAGCAAGTTCACACTTTGATCATATCCCTTTCATACCCAGTTTTTATGCATTAGTTTCAACCCTCAAACATTGCAACATGTGGGTATTGGGAAGTAGTTAATGAGGTAGGAACCTATTGCCCTGCATTCAAACCTTGGGAGTTACTATTACATTATGCTTATATTGCCAGGCTATGCTCGTAGACGTGGATTGGGTTTGAGAGTATTCATGACAGATGTGAGATTGTTAATTAATGGTTTACTTAAGGTGGCAACTTTAACACACATCTGGGTGGATTGAGGCACCTGGGTATTCCAGCAATTGCTTGTCTAGGCACCTGGGTATTCCAAGATTGCCTGTTTTTTTATGGACCACCACCCAGGCTCAAAGGGATCATGAGATTATTCATACTATAAACTTCCGTGTGCAGCCACAAGCTATTATGGGCTCTAGCATAGTTGATTAAGTCGTGTGAACTCTTAGAGTGGTAGACTAGCAGATGTAGGGGATGTAGGTGGTACGGTCTACCCATCGTAAGGTGCTAACGCTTCTGAAAGACTATGTCTCGGTCATCCGTTTCTCAAACACCATGTAGTGCGAGAAATCCAACGGAGGAGATCGAGTCTTGTGGGGAAAAGTGCACAAACCTCTGCAGAGTGTACAAACTAATCATGGTTAGCCGTGTCCCCGGTTATGGACAATCTTGAGTATCTAGTTCTTGGATTATCATGTTGATCTAATCACGTTACTTCAATTAATTTTGTTGGGTTTTAATGATGATGCTTAATTGGGATTGAGAATGCTGTCAACCATTCTCAATGTTTAACAACCACCATGGTAGTTAAATAAAATTTATTTCTTTGCAGTAGGAAAAAATTGGCTTTTCGCAAAAACATTATAACCATAGAGCTTTTCCACCAGCCATATATGCATGTAGTGATAGCCATTGTTCATCATTCTCTAAGTGTGAATTTGCCACTACATTCAATGTACTAACCCTTTGTGGCTGCACCGTCTCATGTTGCAGGACTTCTTACGAAGAGTAAGTGATACGTTAGGGTTACGATTTCTACACTCAACTTTGCCGTTGGTGTTGATGGAAATCCACAACCTTGTTACTTCCGCTATTTGGATTGAGGTAATAGTATTTATGTTATTTTATACATGTGATTTACCTCTGTTATAAATCCTCGAGTACTGTGTGTGTCAGCATACCGATCCAGGGATGACACTTAAGCACACAGACTTGACCGTCTGAGGTCGGGTCGCTACAAGATGGTATCAGAGCACATGTTGACTGTAGGATGCGACCCTAGAAACTGGCAAGCCTATAGGAAAGATTTTCTCTACGAACTTCATTTTTAAAAAGATCTTTTACCTCTCTTCTCTTCTGAGCTTATTCAAATATTCCCTTTAAGTGAGACCATACCCCTTTTCCCTTTGGACCACTCGAAGATTCAACGGATGAGACCATTCCAAGAAGTACAAGATACCGGACAACTAAGACCATTCGAAATGAAGAAGATTTTACCATGCATTAGAAGAAAGGAAGCTGTCAATACCCGAGATCAAGATGTGTTGGAGAAAGACCGGAACACGAAGAGTTAATTAAAAACTCAAAGTTTTGTCAAGAAAACCCTAAGACAGGAGATATCAACTATGGACTGATAGCTCATGGAAATCACAAGAGCAGAAACACGGTTATCCGTGATGTCATCGCCCGCTTATGCTATTGTCACTGTGCTGAGTTAAGCATGCATACGCATGGAAGGATTGGATGGTAGAAGGCTGATGGAGCATCTATCAGCAAGATGAAGTTTTAACCTTAGTTGGTGTGTCGCCAGGATCTGGAGTGTTACATCAAGAAGTTAAGATGGACCTGCAGGAAGCAGTATTTGATAAGGAAGCGTTTCATGAAGAACTCAGGACTCAGAAGCTGAGAGTAGCCAAGCTAGAGGAGCAAAAACTTGAGACATCAAAGTTTTCGTCAGGAACTGAAGGACAGTAGGACCGTGGTTCATACCAAGGATGTTGAAACCCAGAAGTTTGGAACGCAACTTCAGAATATTAAAGGACGCCATGAGAGACTTCGCGTCAATAGAGATGATCTAATAAAAGAATTCGAGAAGGACAAACATGAATCGGAAGAAGCCATCGGAGACATGAGCAAGACTTGAAGAGTTTGGCGACTTTGACGATTTATTGACCTTAGAAAGACCAAACCCCTGTTATATACCTATGTTAGGTGCGATGATTGTGAGCTGTCATTTGTTTGTTGTTTTTCCGACAGCCACAATAAAATCTATCTTTTCAAAACTATTGTTTGTATTGTGTGTATCCCTCTCTATCTCTCTTATCTCACCCCAAACCCATGGACCCAATAGAGGATGAATGAAGATGAGCTTATATTTTCTGGACCGATGAGTCAATTGGAGACGGACCAATGGATTCAGAACATGGAGGATCACATGAAGAATAACCCTATAGTCAGAAAGGATATGACCCAGCATGCTCTTCAGTGCTTTGAAAGATGTGCTGCTACTTGGTGGAGGATGTACCAAACCATCAATGGATGGCAAGGAGTAACCACTTGGAAATAATTTAAGTTGACTTTGCCAAAGTCTCGGTTTGTGTCCCAGAAGTTGAAGCCTTATGGAAAGGATATGAGGAAACCTTGTGCATGCAAGATTTGTGGAGAAATAGGACACATCCATAAAGAACACAAGGATGAATGCCCTAATTGTGAAGGAAGTCACCCAGTTGAAGAATGCCCAACTGGGCAGATTATTTGTTTCTTGTGTGAAGGGACTACCCACTATCCTGCTTAGTGTCACATTTACCCCATGGTACAACAAACCATCTAGCAGAAGAAAGAACTAATGAAAGGAGCCCTCATGGAATTTTTAGAAGAAACTGTGATGAAGGAAGAGATGGAGGACACACCTAAAGAAGACCCGAGTAAACCCCGCACTAAGTCTTGCTATTCATGTGGAGAAGAAGGACACATCTCCCAAAATTGTTTGAACGGGGATCTAGTAGACTTCCCGACAGAGGAAGTAGAATAAGGCCCACTGGAAATAGAAGCCCTGATTGGAACGGAAAAGTCCAGGAAGAGAAACTGATTGGAGCCCAGGAGGGACCTGAGTCATATCACCTGTTACAGGTGCAAGGAGTCAGGGCACTACCTCAACAGTTGCCCAAAAAGGAAACCTCGAGACTTGTCAGAAGTAATATGTTTTAGTTGTAATGGAGCGGGGCACTTTGCCAGAGAATGCCCCAAGGAGAAGGAAACTTGTGCTAGATAGTTGAATTTGCAACAAAAGAAATGGAGTAGTAGAAGTGAGAGCATTTTCTTTTATATTGAGGTGTTGAGTTGAGACATGTAATGGAAAAGCGAGAGATTGTAATCATTTGAGAATGAATAAAGTTAGCATCGTTGGTACTGAGATGGATTTTATGAGTTGTTACTCTATGAAGAAGAATTTTGGCCATTTTGAGGATATGAGAAATATGGTCTATGGAAGATTTGTGCATTTTAAGGGTGGTAGTACCCTGTAAGAACCGTTGACCCCTGGAAAAGATAAGGATACTCCACTGTGTGGATTTCGGACAAAATGAATACGAGTTTTGTCTAGATATGTGTGATACCCCAAGAGTATGTGGGATGAAGTTGGAGACCGTCAGTTGTTTGGACCAAATGTGATCAAGGAGTCAGAAGATAATGTTAAGTTGATTCGAGATAGACTGAAGGTAGCTCAGTCCAGGCAGAAGAGTTATGTAGACTCAAAAACGCAAGGAGGTAGTCTATGAAATTGGAGACAGAGCATGTCTTCGTGTGACCCCTCTGCGAGGAGTTAAACGATTTGTAGTTAAGGTAAAGTTAGCCCCGAGATTTGTAAGACCATACCGAGTTTTGGAGCGTATGGGAGAAGTGGCCAACAAGTTGGAGTCACCCGAAGGACTGTCAGGAGTTCATGATGTGTTTTACGTTTCCGAGTTGAAGAAGTGCCATGCAGAGATGTTCAACGGGGATTTTGAAAATGTTCTGTTAGGTTTTTGGGGATTTTGAAAATGTTCAACGGGGTTTCCCCGATTGAATTCGGATGTAACTTTTCGAGTAGATGATTTTTCGTATAAAAAACTTTTTAATTCAAGTTCGTATGCAAAAGTTATGCCCATTTTACTAAATTCCAGAGAGATTTTGCAAATAAAGTCGAAATTCATATTTGTAAATTTTTTCCAACAACTAGACCACATATAACATGGGAAACTTTTTTTTTAATTTTTTAACATTTTCATCATTTTCTTTTATTTTTTCTAAAACTGAAAAAGCGGTCCCGGCGGTGCAAAGAAAGTTAGTAATGACGCACCACCTAACAATGCGCCATTTACTAATGGCACACCTGTTACGTGGTGCGCCATTACTAATTTTTGCAAAAAAAATAAAAAAAATAATTGTTAGTAGTGGCGCATTGTGGGTGTGGTGCGCCATTAGTGATATGGACCGGCCCAATAGTGCATATTTTTGAATATGACGAGTTTAAAATTCGTGCGATCGATCCTGCAATCTCATGATTGCCAGGCGGCATCGCTAACCACCGCGCTACGCTCGAGTTAATGTACAATAGGTAAGGCATGACCTATTAGAAGGGAAAGAGCCGGCTTGGCGTGCTATGCGTCGGTCAGCGATCTGCCGCCTTGCAAGCCATCTGATCCAGCATATTATCCATCTTTGCAACATGAGTATTGTTTCATAAACAACGACGACTATTGCAACAAGAGCTTTGTTTCAGAAAAACATCGATAATTATTGCAACAAGACCTTTGTTTCAGAAACATTGGTGACGTTGCAAAGCATCTCCACGTATGATCCCTTTCTGCAACAAGAGCTTTGTTTCGGAAACACCATTGACTATCGCAATAAGAGCTTTGTTTCAGAAACATGACGTGCAAGGTTGGGACGGATCCAACACGGAGGACTGGTGACGGAGAGGCCGTTGGCTATGCCCGCACGAAAGAAAAGGTGTCTTCAGAATCTGATGATGCAGTCTTCCTTCAAACCTCAGAGATCCTACACAAGTGTTGGTAGATGCGAGATCCTGCTGACACAATATAAATCTTCAAAAAAAAGGTTGTGCGGCACTGCAGTTTTATTGTGCGCCACGCGCCGCTGGAACCACAATCGGGTCGTGCGGATCTCAGTCGCCGATGTCGGGTGACGGCTCGCCCGATCAAAATGCAGGGAGGATAGATGTGAGCGACATAGCAGCCACTTGCACAGGCTCGACAGGTGACGCGGCGAAGAAATAAAGAAGGGATGGAAGTGGGGCGACGAAGGCCAGCCTCGTCGGCGAACGACGACTGTCGAAGCGAGCAGGCGGCGAGCACTGACGCGCGGCGAGTGTTTCCTTGAGGTGCTGATTCAAGACAAAAGATCGAGGAAAAGGGGGCTAACGTACGAGACGGGACGTGTGGTTGCAAAAAGCGTGGCGTTGGGATCCACAGGGGACGCGTGGCGCTTAATCGAGACGGCGACCGCCAGCTTGATTATCACCGGCTGACCTGAAGCTTTTCTTTTATTCTTTTTCTTTGATTGTTTTCTTTCTTGGTTTCCAACGCTTTTTCGTTTTCTTTTGTTTCTTTTTTCCATTTTTTTCATTTTTCTTTGGTTTTTAATTTTATTTTTTCTTCTCCATTTTTTGTTTGGGTTTCTTTTTTCTTCCCTAATTTTGTTTTCCTTTTTAGGTTTTTCTTTTTTGGTTTTTCTTTGTTTCTTTTAGTTTTTCATTCCACATTCTTATATACACGATCAACATTTTTCAAATACTTGTTCAACACTTTTCAAATAGTTGTTCAACATTTTTCAAACACTTATTCTACATTTTTATATACATGATTAACATTTTATCAAATACTTGTTCAACATTTTTCAAATACATGTTCAACATTCTTTGAATGCTTGATTAACATTTTTAAAATACTTGTTCAACATTTCTTTAAATACTTGTTCAACATGTTTCAAAATGCTTGATTAACATTTTTCAGATACTTGTTCAACATTTTTTGAATGCTTGATCAACATTTTTCAAATACTTATTCAGCATTTCTCTGAATGCTACATTAACATTTTTTAAAATACCTGTTCAACATTTTTTCAAATACTTGTTTAACATATTTTTCGAATGCTTGGTAACATTTTTCAAATACTTGTTCAACATTTTTCAAATAATTATTCAACATTTTCCAAATGTTTTTTGTAGATTGTTTTGTAATATACTCCCTCCGTCCAGAAATACTTGTCGAAGAAATGGATGTACCTAGATGTATTTTAGTTTTAGATACATCCATTTTGACGACAAGTAATTCCGGACAGAGGGAGTATATATTTAAAATACTTTAAGTATAAACAAAAGTAAAAAAACAAATAACGAAACCAGAAAACATAAAATGTAAAAAAAGGAAAAACAGGCTGTGGACTCGCTCGCGCGTGGGCTGGCCATCTGGGCACCTCCCGACGCGAGGTTGCCCACTGTAGTCTCTTAAAGCGAGAAATAGGGGTGCCCTGTTTTTTGTCGTCTGTCCCCTGTGCAAGCCACTTTAATTTTTGTCTTCTATCATAATAGTGCTTTTTGTCGTCCCCGCACGTTCTGTTTCATTTTTGTGCCAAAAGTTATTTTACCATGTGCAATTTGAATTCCAGACTTTCACTTCCTATACCATTGCGACCAACCAATTGAGCTAGCCTTCCTCTATGTTGAGAAGAGGATCCTTACGTTCAATATGGGCTAGACTCGGCCGAATACCCTATTTGACGTGTCTTGTGTCAAGTAGACAGGGCTTTCGAAAGGGGCGCACATGCCTGAGCCTACCTGTTTTCGTTTTTTCTGCTACCTTTTCTGCTACCATTTTTCTTTTTATTTTATTTTTGTTTTCAAGTTCAATTTTCTTATTTAAAAATCTTTTCTGAAATATAAAACATGTACACATTTTCTACTATTTGTTAAAAATTATAACTTCCTGCTTTCCAATTTTGTTCACGGATTTCAAGAACTGATTAGACATTGGAAAACTGTCAAGAATTACGAAATTATTCACTTGCTTACAAAGAAACCAAAAACTAAAAAATAAAATATTAATTTATTTTCCCCATTTTATAATTTTTGTTGATGTATAAAAAAATATTCTTGTTTTCAAAATTGGTTCAGGATTTTAAAATTAGTCATGGTTTCGGAATTTTCATATCTAAATTAAAAAATGTTCACGATTTTGAAAAAAATTCCCATGTTCAAATTTTATGAAAATTCAAAACTATTCAGAAATTATGAAAAATTGGTCGCTTTTCCAAACATTTGTTTGCAATTTCAATATTTTGCTCGAATTTTGGAAATTCGTTCATGATTTTTTTCATGTGTTATGTTTTAGCACTGCATTTAGTTCTTTAAGCCATGCGCTTTACATTTGTCACTAGAGGTCGATAGCCGCAGTGGCTACCAGCACGTGCGCATTAAAAAAAAATTCCTGAGAAAATACGTACGTTAGTGGGCGGTCCCAAGTTTGATTCCCAGCAGGCGCGCTCCTTTTTGGGTATTTCTCGACCTCGGGCCAGCCTAGGTCGGCGGCCCCTTATGCGGCCAATTGATTGATAGTGGTGGCCGTGATGATCGCTGACGTGGTGCGGAGCCTGCCAATCCAGGTGCAAGGAAGTTGGACCCAACTCGCGTTCAGAGGTTGAAGTGCGGTGTGGCTATTCCTTCTTTAGGCCGAAGGGCAAGGAACAGAGCACACGACCGCTCGCCTGATGCGCCGTGCCGGGACTCTGTGACCGCTCTCACCCTGGATTCTCGCGGACGCTCACCTACGCCATTTTCGCGCACTACTTCTCGAGACATCATCGAGATCAAGACTACCAGCTCTGCCATGGTCTCGCCTCCGCCATCGCCGCGCACGACCGCTCAGGACATCGTCGAGATCAAGACTTCCAGCTCTGCCATGGACTGGCTCTGCGGAACCACCGCCCCTCCAGACGCCAGGATCCAGCCGTCCTTCTCACTGGCTGATTGCGAGACGAGCTTGGAGGCGCGGCGGAACCTGCTGATCGCAACACCGGAGATCGCCTTCGCCACTACAGGCTCGATTGATGCTACTCCGGAGCTCTTCCTCGCCACAACATCGTTGTTGCCCAAAGGGTTTGTGGCGAAAGCTGCTGGTGATCTCTCTGACCATGAGGCGACAACCCCAGTCCACATCCCCTCCTTCGACGCGCAGACGGAGGGCCAGGTGGAGGCGCCCATCTTCATCCGGCCCATGCCAGCACCGCTGCCCTCCCCCATTGTGCTATCCACGCCGCCAAGGGCGCCAAAGGCGAGAAGAAAAACCCTTGCAGGGGTCACTGGCCTTCAGCTCATTTGCCACAGGCCATGGCTTCAGGCGAAGAACAGGAGCATGCCGATCGCCAAGGTGGCAGAGAAGCTATTGTGTCATCAGATGGGCATCGTGGCCGAGGGAGAACATATCACTAAAGCGGCAATAGCGAAATTTGCCTCGCTGTTCCAGGGGCGCCTTCCCGACATTGCAGTTGCTGCTCTTCGAGCTTTATTCAGGCTCGACTGTGATCTTACTGCTGCTATTGAACAAGCCTTGGTCCAACATGGAGGACATGGAGGACTGGACGTGAGCGAGGCGACCACGAGTGACACATGATGTGCGTGTTCTCTCTGCTTGATGTATCACTGATTCAATTATGATAGACAACAATTTGTCCATTCTATGTTAGAACGTACGTGGGCTTAATTGTCCAGACCGGCGTGCTGCTGTTCGTGAGACCATTGCTGCCTCCTCTTGCCATCTAGTTTGCATACAAGAATCGAAGTTGCAGACCATTGATCCCATTGTCGCCTCTTATCTGGGTGGTTAGCGCCTCAAGAGTTTTGCCCAAAGACCGGCCGATGGCACTAAAGGGGGCATCCTGCTTCTATGGGATAATGATGTTGTTACCGTAACCAATGTAGAAATTGGAGTGTACTTCCTCTCTACAACCATGAATCTCAACAACTCCACTACTGACAAAACCTTCAAGCTTACTACAGTATATGGTCCCACATGTAGCAACCAGAAGGAAGCTTTCTACGTGGAGCTCACCTCGCAAAATCCAACCTCGCGAACCAAATGGCTTGTCAACGGAGACTCCAATCAAATCTACCGATCTAGAGACAAGAATCGTGCGAATGTGGACCGAAGTCGTCTCGTGCGCTTCTGAAACACCTTAAACGATTGCGAGCTCAAGGAGATTCACCTTCAAAATAGAAGATTCACTTGGAGTAATGAGCAAAATGACCCAACTTTGAGCAAGCTTGATAGTTTCTTCTGCAATGAGGATTGGGACGTTGATTTCTCTACTCACATCTTTCATCCCCTCTCATCATCGTTACCCGACCACTGTCCCCTTTTGCTTGCTAACGATGATGGGCCCAAGCGACCCAAGTCCTTCCGCTTCATAAACTTCTGGATCAAAATGCCGGGCTTCCAACAGGTGGCCAGTGATGCTTGGAGCGAGGAATTAAGGCATGTTGAGCCCTACCAAAGGCTCTTCCATAAGCTCAAGAAGACAAGCCAAAAATTGCGTGCTTGGAGCAAGACCCTCTTTGCCAACTCGAAGGTCCAAATCCACATGGCCCTCAGAGTCATCCTCCACCTTGATTTAGCGCAAGAGGAAAGAGTTCTCAGTCCAGAAGAAAGTGACATCCGCAAAAGGCTTAAGAAAAAGATTGTTAGCCTCGCCATGTTGGAGAAGGCTAGGAAGCATCAAAACTCCAGAATCACTAACCTGAAGGAAGGAGATGCCAACACTCACTACTTCCACCTACGTGTCAACCATAGAAGGAGAAAAAAATTCATTCACCGCCTCAAGCACAACAATGGTTGGGTCACCGAGCACGATCACAAGAAAAACATTGTCCGCCGCTACTTCCAGAGCATCACAAAAAAGGCCCTTCACGTGACATTGACATCAATTGGGGGATCATTCCCACGCTCAATTGTGACCTTCATGAATTGGGAGAGGCCTTCACCAAGGAGGAAACTAAGAGAGTTATGTTTTCCATGCCTAGCGACAAGGCACCGGGCCCTGATGGATTCACGGGTGCCTTTCTCAAGGCATGTTGGGATACTATCAAGCTGGACATCATGCTTGCCATCAACCATTTCTCTGATCTCCATGCTGCACACTTTCATTGGTTGAACTCTGTCGACATTGCTCTCATTCTGAAGAAGGATGGTGCCGAGGACATTGGTGGTTTTTGTCCCATCAGTCTTATCCATGTCGTTGCTAAGCTAATTGCTAAGATGATGTCCAACCGGCTTGCCCCGCACATGAATGAGCTTGTCTCACACGCTCAAAGTGCATTTATTAAAAAAAGATGCATCCATGACAACTTCATGTACGTGCGCAATCTCGCGAGACGCTTCCATCTTAGGAAAAACCCGGCGTGGCTCTTCAAACTTGACATAAAAAAAGCCTTTGACTCAGTGCGTTGGGACTTCCTCCTCGACCTACTTCGACACCTTGGTTTCCCGCCTCGCTTCAGAGGTTGGGTTTCCGCCCTGCTGTCCTTGGCTTCCTCTCATGTTCTGCTCAATGGCGTGCCTGGCGATCCCATCAAATTAGGTCGGGGTTTGAGGCTGGGGGACCCTCTATCCCCCCTATTATTTGTGCTTGCCATCGACCCGTTGCACCACATACTGGCAAAGAGCACGGCTCAAGGAAATCTACATCCCCTTGGTGGAAATGCTATGCCTATACGAGCTTCTCTTTACGCGGATGACGCCGCGATTTTTCTTGCGCCTATTAAGGAGGACGTCCAGTTTTTCACTGACACTCTCAAGCACTTTGGGGATGTCACTGGCCTTGTCGCAAATTGTTCCAAAAGTCTTGTCGCCCCAATTCGTTGCAAAAATGTTGATCTTCCAGACATCCTCCAATCCTTCCCGGCCCAGCTTTCATCCTTTCTGATGAAATACCTTGGGTTGCCTTTATCTGTCAAGAGGTTGAAGAGAATTCACTACTAGCCCCTCGAGGATAAGATTGCGGGTCAGCTCACCCCTTGGGTGGGAAGGCACATTGCCTCGGCAGGTCGGGCGGTCTTGGTCAAGTTGACCCTCACGGTGATTGTTGTCTACTACATGACGATGCTAGATTTACTGGCGGAGGTCAAGAAGAAGATTGATGCCCTCAGACGTGCTTTCCTTTGGGCAGGTTGTGATAAAGTCACAGGTGGAAAATGCAAGATAAATTGGGAACAAAATTGTGCAAGTCCAAACTGCATGGAGGCCTGGGAATCCTAAATCTTGACAAGTTTGCCTTCACTCTTCTTCTCCGGTGGCTATGGGTCGAGTGGCTCCACCCGGACAAGCCATGGGTTGGCTTGGGAACCCCTTGTGATGACAACGACCGAAATATTTTTGCTGCAGCTACCAAGGTCGAAGTTGGCAATGGCTTGCGTGCCAAGTTTTGGGAGTCTCCTTGGCTAGATGGGATTAGGCCCAAAGACATGGCCCCTAAATTATACGAATTGTTGAAGAAGAAGAATTGCTCAGTTCAAATGGCTCTTCACGACAACTTCTGGACTTCCCAGGTGGACATCCTTCGCGGCATCACTGTCGAGCACCTCTATGAGTTTGTCACTCTTTGGGAGAAGGTCTCCCATATCCACCTCAACATGGACATGCCCGACACTATCACTTGGAAGTTCACCATTGATGGACACTACTCGGCGACGTCGGCCTACAAGGCGCAGTTCTTTGGCCATACTGACACTGAGATGGTATCAACTGTTTGGAAGATTTGGACGCCTCCTAAATGCAAGTTCTTCGCTTGGTTGGCAATCAACAATAGGATCTGGACAGCGGATAGGCTTCAACGTCGTGGGTGGCCAAACTACAACCTTTGCCCCCTATGTAAGCAGGTTCAAGAGTCAGCGGCCCACCTTCAATTCCAATGCAGATACACTATGAGAGTTTGGCGCATGATCAAAGATTGGCTGGGTCTCCATGATGTGCATTCTAGTGATTGGAGTGACGCGACTTCCGTTAAAGAGTGGTGGAGCCACAATGCTACCAAGAAGACACAATCGCGAAGACCACTTGCTTCCTTGATGCTTCTTATCTCTTGGGAGTTGTGGGATGAGAGGAATGCGCGGATCTTTCGTAATGATGTTGTCCCGGTTGGAGTCATTGTTGCTAGGATTAAAGAGGAGGCATCGCTTTGGAGCATGGCGGGGGCGAGGCACTTGAGTAACATAATGCTCTCTAGAGTGATTGTTGTAATTCAGCCATGGGCTTTAACCTCTTAAACTTCTCTCTTAATCAATGAAAATGGCAAATCTTTTGCCGCGATTCAAAAAAAAAAAAGATTGGGCCTCTACGCGGGCTTCTCAGCACTCTTGGTAAGTTTAAATTTTGTTTAAGAAAACGTATTGTTTGTTACCCTGAAAAACACGTATCGTTTATTAATAATGCCACATTGCTTTTTTACATCAAATTGCACCAACTTATATACGCTCGAAGTGCGATAATCAACAAGCCAAGGCATCAACAAGCAGAGGGTGAAGCATTGATTGAACGTAAAGGCATTGAGTGTGAGACAGTATGTTTGTGCTGTGGGAGACTAGATGAGGATGGTGGGCACTTATTTTTTTTTGCGAGAAAAATTTCCAATCTATTCATCTTCAATCATGGTAGTACAACGAGCACTATAAATAATAAAAATTACATCCAGATCCGTGAACCACCTAGCGACGACTACAAGCACTGAAGTGTTTGTGCTGTGGGAGACTAGATGAGGATGGTGGGCACTTATAAGACATGCAAAGAAAATCTACGAAGCATGTTTTGGCAGTGATGGAAAACGAGGATGGTGTGTGGTGGGAGACTAGACGAGCATGGTGGGCACTTATTTGTGAGAGATGCAAAGAAAATCTACGGGCATAGGCAGGCGATGACGGCTCAAATTTCTAGCGACATTGCTGAGCCTGTTGGGTGGTTCCAGGTGAAACAAACACCGCTTGGGTGCGGGCTGCGTCATGCTAATGAAAGAAAGATGCGCATCAAAATTAAGCCTGCCTATAAATAGAATGGGAAAATAGGCTGCACCGCAGGAATTTATTAATCCTTCTGATAGTACAAATTATTAGTCCGGTTTTATAAGAGAAGAAAAACGCAAATGCGCCAATTGATCAGCTTTTGATGATATGCATTCTTCTATACCTTCGTGTTGTCCCCCTATCGTCATTTGGATGCTGTCGTGCTGCGCTGATGGACATTTTGATGGACACGCCAATTTCTCTCCCTTAGAGCATCTACAACCGGGCCTCCCATATCCATTTCAAACGCCCAAGCAGGCCATCCGGTCAACAGGGGCGGAGCCAGGAAATTCGGTCAATGGGTTCGCTCATTAGCTAGTTATGAGGACTTTTGTATAATTTAATTGATTGTAAAATCTATTTTTATGGTGTGTTATCATAGGAGTACATCAACCCAAGCGCAACAAGATATCGGTTTATCAAATATAATGGTTACATTAAAAACCGGAGAGTGTAAGACATACCTGTTAGATGAAATTGCAAAATTGTGTGCTTACATATTATAAATAGAGTCATGCAAAAATAACTTCAGAGCTTCAGATGACAATTCTCATCTTGCTGGTAACATTGAAAATGAATGACAAGTTAGTTCGACAAGTACCATAAAAGCGAAAGAAGCATGTAAAGTCACTTCCCTTTAGAGTGTCCCCTTTTGATTTTTCATCATCTGAAATTGATAAGGAAAACATCATTACTGATGATAAAAAACATATGTTTCTTCACATAATTATTCATGAACTACTCACTCATTTTATTGTGCAACTTTTTTTGGACCACATTCATAGCCCGAGGCAACGCCGTAACCGCCTCCTCCGAGGTAGTGGAGGAGGAGGCCATGTCCCTTCTTGATCGCGGGCGGCAACTCCTATTTGACGGCAAGGCGGTGGCAGTGTGGCAGCGGCGATGACATGTCCATGCGACCGTACCGGCTCCTTGGCGGGAATGACGGCTTTTCCTTGACCCGACATCCGATCTGGCCACCGCGGCAGTGCAGGGGCGAGGCCGGCTCTTCCTTCACGCGGCGTCCGATCTGGATGCCACAGTTGTGTTGGGCGCGAGGCCGGCTCCTGCTTCACAAGACGGAGAAGGGACGTCGGCTCACGCTTCACGGGGTGGTGCAGTGGGGACAACAACTCCTTCACGCGCGCCGACGATGGCGGCGATGGGCCCATATAACGGAGCGACCGCTCTGCCATCATCTTGATCCGACGGATGAAATCTCCGCCTGATAGAGCGGCCTCCTTGAGGAGTCGGGACTCGGGTTGGCTATTGCGGCGGTGCCCGGACGTCCTCGTCACCGGAGTACGTGAAGACCCCCTCCTTGGTGGAGGAGCCGGCCGCCGTGGACACCGATAGGCCGAGAGAGCGTGGACGACGGTACCAAGAACCGGCAGCTGGGGTCGAGAGGAGGAGGGGCTCGGGCATGGATACGGGGGAGGGGAGGGGAACGGTGCTCCGGGAGGGGGAGTGCGGCTCTATGCGTCGCCGGCGCACGGCTTAAATAGCCGCGGCGAGGCTCAGGTGAAGGGGCGGTCGGCCCGCTTCAATGCGGCACAACGGTCGGAGATGGTTCCTCGGGACGCGCCGTCCACATTTAATCGGTGGCGCCCTAGAGGTCACATCCGTCAGCGTTGCCCTCCCATCCGGTTAGATCACGGCATCAATATCGGCCGTTGCATGCTCTGGGCTGGCATAAATACGGCGCGGCAAGCGGTGCGGCGCATGGGATTGAAAGCACGGGAGGGGCAGGTGGGGGGGTTTGGGTGGGCCAGCCCAATCAGAAGCGGGCGTGGGAGCGGTCCGGACTTCCGTAAAGCCCCCATGTTTGTTTCCGGTTTGCAGGAGAAAATACGGCTGGACCGCGCTGCAGACAGATACAGACCGTGGCCCGGAGGGATGCGGAAGGTTTAAGGTCGACGTTGGAGATACTCTTTTATAAAATGCAGCTAATCAAATGGCTAGAAAGAAAGACGGGCAAACCCGTGCATACTGTGGAGGATGCAAAGCGCCTCCACGTAGCATCGCCTCCATGGGAGCTTGGGCCTTGGGCGCACGCACGCACACGTCGTCGTCGGTGTAGGTGCTGCGCATGTACGAAGATTTGGAAGCCATGGTGATCCGGACGGTTGGTTGTCCCGTCGCACGGTCTGGAGGAGCCCGGGCACCCGGCCGGACGGGCCACCACGCAGCGTGTGAATCTACGTGAGTCCGGACCATGCACAGTCCTAGACTCCCGGCCGGCCGGCCGGCTGGTGGGTATGGTACTCCGTTCGTTCTTAAATACTCCTATATACGTCTTTTTTTTTGCGAATTAAACAGTTCCCTTACTTAAGCAAGGTCATTCAGGTCTTGTTGACACAAAACGTCAACATCTTCAGGAGCGCACCGAAGCCACACAGCAGTTTTGGGCAACGAGCGACCCATTTGAGCAAGTGCATTACTAGCCTTATTCTGCTCTCTCCGGATGACTCGTATTTCATGCTGACGACCAGCAAGAAGCTGCCTTGTTTCTCCCACCATAGCCGCTACAGGTGACCTATTGGCCGTAGGGTCGCTGATCATGCGCGCCGCGTCGTGCAGTCCGTCTCGACGATGAGACTTTCAGTACTCCATTCAAGAGCCAGGGCCACCCCCTCCATGCATGCCGCTACCTCGGCCTCGAGAGCACTCGAACATCTCTGAATGAACCTGCACGATGCAAAAATGATGGCACCATGATGGTCGTGCAAAATCATTCCTGCGCCTCCTGTGCCTTCCTCTTCCTTCCATGAGCCATCAACATTTAGCTTCGCCCACCCCAATGGTGGTTTTATCCAGCGTTCCGGCGCTAGCGTGCAGGTACGTCTTTTTAGAAATTTTAATATAAACTACATACAAAACAAAATAAATGAATCTAGGAGTATAATTTAAAATATGTTTATATACATGTGTATGTAGTTTTTATTGAAAAATCCTATTTAAAAAGGGAGGGAGTAGATATACACATATACACTGTGTGTGCTGTACAAATTAGAAAACAGAGTCGATATATATACATACATACATACATACATACTCCCTCCGTTTCAAAATAGATGACCCAACTTTATATTAAAATTAGTATAAAGTTGAGTCATCTTTGAGTCATCTATTTTGGAACGGACGGAGTACATACATACATACATAAATACATACATATACATACTTGAGATGACAAGGAAGACGGACTGACATCATGCGCATTTGTTTCACCGTGAGTGTGTTGGAAAGGGGGACATGACGGGAGGGAGGGAGACACGCCGCGAGGATAAGCAGGAAGCGTGCGTACGCTGGGAAAAGATAGAGCTAGAAATGCATGCATGCATGCATGGACGGAAGGAAGAGAAGCACCTACCGCTACGTACGTACTACACTTGGCGCTACGTTGACATCACCACTTTTGTTACGTTGGAGAGCTGCCAAGGCGGCCGGGGAGTGTGCCCGGCCGGCCGGCCGCCCGACACTTGTCCTGGCACCTAGGAGGAAACGGCCCCGGTTAAGGGGTCGGTGGTCGACACTTGGTGCGCCAAGTACGTGGCTTGCTTCAAACCGGATTAGATCGGCATGCATGGGGTCGACAACCGATGTGACCCCTGCACGGCAGGGCTATAGCCTGGCCATCGTGGATGTCATGTGTATATCCATTGAGGACTTCAATGCGTGTGTCTAGGACTATCCTTTGGATGCTCACGACATGCATGTACATGTATGGTTGGGGTATGGTTGTAGGTCTTCTTGTTGTGTGGGTGTGTGTGTGTGGGGACAAATAAGGATTTGACCAGTTAACCCTCTGCTTTTCTTATTTAAATCATAGTTGATCCTTTTAATTGTCGGATCTTCTTAATACATTGGTTCACGCTTTTAATGTCTCATGATCTCTTCTTTACACGATAATCGCGTTGTGTTCTCTCATATTAAAATTTTGTTTTGTTTTCTCGTCCTTGGATGAACACCCAACTCTGGTTGTTAACTGTTGCCGCTGTTATGACAACAATATTGTACGGCTCTGTCTTGAGACCCAACCGTTCGATGAGGTATGTTCTCTCAACTCCACTAGTATCAGTGTGTCACAACTATTATGTCATTGGACGGCTCCACCTCGCAACCCAAACCACTCGACAAGGACTCTTCTTGGTCCTGTCGTCGCATTAGCTCACAATCCATTGACCGTGTTAGGTTGAAATATCAGCTCGATCAAACTCAAGACAGAAACACAACAACCATACGGTACTACACTCTCCGTTCACAAATATAAAATGTTGTATTTATTTTTCTCTCAAAAAAATATATAAAATGTTGTAACTTTTTCTAAACTGAATGTATATAGACATATTTTTAGTGTGTTTGTTCACTCATTTCTATCCATACATAATTCATATTTAAAATACGCAAGACATCTTATATTTGTGAATAGAGGGATTAATACCTAAACTAGCAGTGGATATTGATATATCAACTCCAGATACATTTCACCCATCTCAGAACTTTTACTTATTCACATTAAGTTGGAACCACTCAGTAGGAAGCGACCTTGAATTTTTCCTCAAAAAAAAAGCGACCTTGAATTTGATGCTGTTTCTCCGGATTATGCGCGTGCAAAACAAGCATGCAGTTTCGATTATACATACACAGTTGCACACATTGGCATCGATCCATGGATCAGACAGTACCGTGTTTATC
Organism: Aegilops umbellulata; assembly: GCA_032464435.1. Lineage (NCBI taxonomy): Eukaryota > Viridiplantae > Streptophyta > Magnoliopsida > Poales > Poaceae > Aegilops > Aegilops umbellulata. The sequence goes on from CP136059.1 coordinate 509,300,565, forward strand.
TACAGAAAAAATGCATGAGCGCCATATGATGCAATAGCGACGTGAGGATCGGTGACGGATCACGCAGTAAGTACATGTAAGCAAAGTTTGTCAACGAAGCTATTTACTATGCACTAGGTAGGCTGCTAAAAATAGAAACCGATCGATCAAGTGGCACACGACGCGGCTAGCAGGGTTGACATACGTGCGCTGCTGTGACTGAGGCTGACATTCGTGCTGGACATCACTGTTCTTGTACTCCTGATAGTATTTCTTACGGAGTGATGAGCTTTTGTCTCCTGATAACATTTTCATGATAAACATGTCGGATTTTTTCCCCACTTTTTGAGAATAATAAAAAGTGTTCATTGACTAGTGCTGACCCGTCATCTCACACACACCGACACACGGATTGTCAAACCATCACCGCACCTCAGTGCGCATTGCACAAGATTGCAGGAAAACATGTACGATGGGTTGCTCCATCGTATACTCCCTCTCATCCTAAATATAAGTTTTTTTTAGAGATTTTAATATGGACTGCATACAGAGCAAATGAATGGATCTACACTCTAAACTATGCCCATATACATCTGTATATAGTGCATATTGAAATCTCTAAGAAGACTTATATTTAGGAACGGAGGAAATACAAGGTTTGTGTGGAAAGAAGCATGTGTGCAGGAGGGTGTCATCACACACAATTTGATAAAATAAAACGTGCATCCATCTCACACGATTAGTAACAATGAAATGTGTGCATTTGTGATTTCCATAGCACATACTTTCTCCGATCCAAAATAAGTGTCGCTAACATAGTACAACTTTATACTAAGTCAACGACAGCTATGGACGGAATGAGTATATAATTGGGTACAATGGAACGTTGGAGGGGCATCCATCCCACACGATTAATAACAACAAAAATGTGTAAGTTTGTGATTCTAGTTGTACACAGTTGCTTACGAGAGAATGCGTCTGTTGCTGGCGCCCACCGCACATGGTTTGTTAATTAAGGTGGAACGTATGTGTTGGTTTGCCAACACAGAATCTGCCTATGGCATAATCGTGTGTGGTATAGGTGTTCATTGCACACAGTTTGTTGTCCTGAACAATGTACAAGATTCCTCCTCCATCCGAAAAAGCTTATTCCAATCTTGTCCCTCAAATGGATGTATGTAGCACTAACTTGGTGCTAGATACATCCATTTGAGGGACAAATTTTTTTCGGACGGAGGGAGTAACTGATTATCAATATAGCAGCTTTGTTTTCTCATAATTTATCCTTGCACGTAAATTGGTCAGAATTTGAATTTCAGCATAGGCACCAGAACATATTTCATATCCAACATATGTTAAACCACAATTGGATAAGTGACATCACAGTAGAACCATATGAATTAGTACAAAAATATACAAAGACTAAATTAAACAAGCTCCACAATAGCACTTCACACTGGACATCTAAAACCTTCAAAAGGTAGCATCACAAACGGTGAACAAAAATATGAAGCTCATTCGGTAGGTTGTAGAAGACAAAGACCTATATTATTTCTTCCTGGATGTTGAAGGTTCGCACAAATTCAGTCCAACGCCAATGGATGACCGCTCTCTGTATTCAACCTATTGTGGAAGATTTAAACATTATACAATGGGTGTTTTCGGAATATTGAATACCTCCCTTCCGTCATGACCATACAAGTGATTTGCGAGGTAATCCATAGTGAACAATTTTGAAAAGCACTGAAATAAAAGCATTTAGAAATTTGTTATCTAAATATTCAAATATACATTGTGCATAAGTAAAAACTAGGCAACCAAATTAGTACCATCATTGTTGAAGATCCGCACAAATTCAGTCCAATGCCAATGGATGACCACTCTCTGTATTCAGCCTATTGTGGAAGATTTAAACATCAACAATAATATAGGTATTCAATACCAAGATAATATCAAATGCATTATGCATATGCCCATACTCCGAAACAACACGATGCCAGGATCTCATCGAGGTCAAATTACCACGAAAACCCAATAATACAAGGGCGCATCGGCCGAAGGATCTTTTTAAAAGATCCGCCGGTCTATGCGTCGTTCGATCCAACGCAATCTCCCAGTCAAGGCGTCCTTGTTAGTTTTGCAACAAAAGTCGAGTTGTCAGAACCCTTTGCAACACATGTCTTGTTGCAAAAATATTTGTAAGAAAGGTTGTGTTGTAGATTTTTTTTTTTTGCAACAAGACTGTTGATGTAGAATATTTTTGAGATTTTTTTTGCAACAGAGCTCTTGCTGCAATTTTTTTGCAACAAATGTCTTGTTGCGGGAAGTCACCGTGTTGCACTGCTTGTGGACATAGCGAGCAGGATCTCAGTCTTGTTGGACAAGGGAGGAGGGGTGTTGCATACTGTATGCGATGATGGTAGTGGTGGAGCGATGCAGCATGGGGGTGGGAGCGGCATAGCCGGGCGACGGTGGCGGGAGAAGAGCTCCGGCGTGCGTGCTCGAGTGGCCATGTCCACTGGTTGTGAGCGAACACAGGGAGATGGGGAGAGGCGCCCTCATCGACGTGCTTGTCGGCGGCCTCGTCCACGTACTGCCAGCGGTGAGTAGCAGTGGCGGTGGTGTCAGGGCAGCGCATGGAGGTGCCGGCTTGACAGGGAGCTTGAGAGAGCACGAGAGGATCCAGATCTGCAACAAATCACTTGTTGCGGTGAAGGGATTGTAACAACGGCTCAATTGCAAAGAACTAGTCTAGGTTATAAGTTGTTTCCGAGCCATCTAACTAAAACCTGATCCAACGGCCACGAAGCCGGCGGACACTCACGTTGTTATCGATCGGGTGATTTTGGATCATTTCCCATAATAGAAAAAAAAATACTTGACTAAGAAGAAGACCCTCTTGATGCCCTGATGGTACTACATTAATGTACAAGATATGCATGCATCCATGCTCTGCTAAACCCGGAAGAGAACTTTTTTTGTTGTTGCGAATAACCCTGAAGAGAAACTCACAAGGCAGAGCCACCAAACAAGCATCCATTCTTGTCATTTTGTGAGCTGCAAATATAACACATTGCCTAATAGATGCAACACGACACGTCTACACCTAATGCATCATCTATCCTGCCACTTTGCTTCCTCGGTGTACTACGCACCAAGACATTTTCAGCATCCATTGCTATCGGCCACATGGTTCGTGCCTGCGTACCCCCTGTGGCCGGCACTGCCTCCTTTGGTTCAAACGGTTTGGACGGTCTCGCCGGAGGCGGCGGCCGTGAGGCTCTTGTGCACGCTCTCGCCGTCGTCGCCGGCGCTGGGGAGGGTAGTGCCATCGTCCTGACCATCGGCGCCTTTCTTCTTGCTCTTGGTGTACTCGCCGTAGAGGTACGAGGAGAGGCCCCAGACGCAGAGCGCGGTGGCGACGGCCTTCTCGGGGCCGAACGGGTCGCCGAACACCACGACGCCGCCGATCACGTTGGCCGTGAGCACCGCCGCCATGCACACGCCGCTGTGCAGCGACGACGTCAGGTAGATCACGCCGGCGGTGCCCATGAAGCACGCCTGCCACGTCACCACCAGCGTCGCCACCACGAGCCAGTACACGGCGTGCGACCCCTTCCAGTGGGCCACGTCGTCGCTGAAGCCGCGCGAAACCGCCAGCCCCACCGCTGCCTCCACGGAAGCCATGGCCTGCATCACCGCCTGCACCTCCACCGCCAGGATGAACCCGCCGGAGACCGCCTCCCGGTACACAAGCTCCATGACGGGGAGGTACGCCGAGAAGAGCCCCGCCGCGCAAAGCGTGACGACGTAGCCGATGATGTACCCCCTCCGGTTCGGGCTCTCGCCGGCGTCCCCCGAACGGAGCGCGAGGAGCACGGAGCAGAGCGTCATGAGCACGACCGCGTTGAGGTTGTTGAAGGTGAGCGGGTGGCGGACGATGACGACGGCGAGGACGAGCGTGAAGGCGAGCTGCATGGACAGCAGCAGCGAGGAAGTGGACACCGGCAGGAGCGACGTGCTGTAGGCGAAGAGCAGGTTGCTGACGCCCATGAGCGCGCCGATGGCCAGGCACACGGCCAGGAACCGGCGCGAGAACCAGAGGAACGGGCGCGGCGCGGAGGCGGGGCGGGGGCGGCTGTCGAGGAACACGGCGACCACCAGCGTCGGGAACCCCGCGGACTGCACCAGCGTGACCACCCACTTGTTCTTGCCGCCGTGGTCGAAGTAGAACCGGGACAGCAGGCTCGACGCCACCGACCCGACGAGCAGCGCCGCGTAGTTGGCCATCAGGAGCACCGTCGACCTGCGGCGGCGCGGCGCCACCGCGGCCGGGCCCGCCGCGCCGGAGGAGATAGCCATTGCCGCGCGCGCCATCGTGGTCGATGAGTAGTAGGGGACGATGGATTGTAATGGTGAATTGGCGACGGGGGCACGTTTATATTGGCAAGGAGAGAAAAGGCCAGCTAGCTAGAGATTGCGTAGAGTAAAGGAGGATTTATGGAAGGTTTTCCGAATGGCTGGATGTGAAAAAGGGCTAGCTAGTGTATTTTATCACAGCAAAGCTGGAAAATTAATTATTAGCAAAAAATACAAAGTTTCCTTGCTAAGCCATGACTAAGGATTGCATGCAAATAGTAAATGCGGCAATGCGCTCGATTACATGCCGAGTAGATACGGATGTATTCGTGCATTCATTATGAATCCAAGCATATCTCTGAAATTAGATACCTCCGTCCTGATTTACTAATCCTCGTCATATTCTAGGTCATATTTTGACCATTATTTTACATAATAAAATATATGTTATATATAGCAAAAATAATATAATTAAAAATTATATTCAAATACGGATCCAATAATATAAATTTTTATGGCATGCATTACTATTTTGCTAGTCAAATATATGGTCAAACTTTGACCCAAAATCTTTAGGGACTATTAAACCAGGACAAAGGTAGTATGTTCAAATATGTTAGGGACTATTAAACCAACAATATAATATTTTATGACATGCATTAATTTTTTGCTAGTCAAATGTATGGTCAAACTTTGACCCAATATACGTTAGGGACTATTAAACCAGAACCCAAAATATGTTTCAAAATATATACCCCTCCGTTTCAAAATATAATGTATGTTCTTTTTCTAGAACTCAAACTTTCATATGTTTGACCAAAATACCAAGTAAAAAAATGTAATATAATACATGCATTTCATGATGACTCTGATGGTGCTTATCATATCTCGGCTCAATCATGCATGCATGTGTGTGTGTGTGTGTGTGTGTGTGTGTGTGTGTGTGTGTGTGTGTGTGTGTGTGTGTGTCTTGGCACACAAAAGTGCAACCAAACAAAAGGAAAGGGAAGGAAATGAAGTGTTCAACTAAAGAGACTTGTTCATTACTATTGTCTATTATATGGCCATATATATGTCACGTGCTTTGCGTTTGTATTTGCGGATGTAGATAGACGCTGCTTTTTTGCATCAATAAAAAGATTAATTTAGAACAATATATGCTTGTGTGTAAGAAGTGGCAAGAAACGCAAAAACTATAGACCATGGGGCTACTGGAATCAAGGGATGAGCATCGTCATGTTCTTGACAACAGTTGTCTAATTTTGTTTACAGGTTATCGCATCATAAAAGGAAACGAACACAGATTTGCAAACTGTAGGATGATGAAGAAGTGCACGTCACAAGCCGCAAGCAGGGTAACGATGCTTGCAAGAGAATACGCCACAGCTTCCAAAGTGGGATAGGCAACGGTTGTGCTGATAAACACCATATTTGTTTGATCCTGCTGCGTTCGTTGGGAAGGAAGGAGACGGGAGGGAGACATGCATGCCGACGATAAGGAGGGCGGTGCGCGCTTACGTCGAGCCGGATCATCGGATTGATGAATGGATGCACTTACTACTACGTGTACTTCACTTGACTGTGTTGACATCACCAGCTTTGTACGCGTGGTTTTGCGTGGGGAGCCGCATGCCTAGGGAGTGTGCATGCATCATCACAGTTGTGTGTACGCACGTACATGTGGTCTCGTACCCGGTCGACACTTGTCGAGGGAAGTGGCGGGTCAGCCCACACTTGTCATGGCAAGTAGAGCACCTCATATATGGCATGTACGATGTACCTACCCATAATCATGTAGACATAGCATGTGTCTAGCTATATATACTCCCTCCGTCCTTGACTTAGGACAAAACCTTGACTTAGGCTGTACATATATGCTCCTCTATTTTCTAGTATAAAGTTTGATCAAAATTTTCAAACCTTGACTTAGGACAAAACCTAGAAATACACTTATTCGCGGACGGAGGGAGTATGTAGCTATGCAAGTGACAAAAAGGTCGATCAACCAAGTATATAGGCTCCCACAAAAATAGTATAGGCCGATAGTAAATTATTGGCAGTATCTTTTTGTGGAACTAATCGACGCGTCTACTCCATTGGGGGTATACATACACACTTTTGTAGCAAGGCTCCTCCCACCATTTCTATTGAAGATTCTTACAAGAAGGAAAGTAAAGAACTGAAACTTAAAAGAAGGAAACACGCTTGCAGAAAACAGAACACGCGTTGTGGCCATCGACATTCAAGCAATCCCGAAACTTTCAGAATCATCCTCGAAAAAATGTGTGCACCACAAGCTATATCCAAAGCATATCTCGCAACATGACACATAAGGAGTAAGTGGTCGATAGTTTCATGTGCTCCACGGAACACACACAATACATCTTCACCTTTCCACACTTAGATGCCTATTAGTTGAAATATCCCTTAATTCAATAATCTCCCTAGGGGGCGGAGGAGAGCTGATAATCAATTGATAACATAGATTTGGCTGGTTGTATGCGATTTTAACCAGGTTACACGTTGGGTGGTCCCTTTTGGTCAGCATTGAGGGGGTGGGCATAGGCTTTCGGTGAGGGGAAGGTCTTTCTAGTCAAGATGGGGGACGTGAGATTAGTTGAGGACAATCCGTAAAAGCCCATAGTCGGTCCGCGTGTCTAGGATTGTGTTGCTGGAGTGTTTCCGTCCGCTCGTTCCTCGCCACTGTTGGCTACCCCGGCGTCCCTATGGGTGGCGGCACTGGAGGGGTTTTGATGTTTTGGTGAAGCACTCATGGGAGGCCCATCGTCTTCATTACGCCTCCGTTGCTGGTTCGATTGGGGTGTGTGGTTGGGGGGAAGGCGGCTTCGTCACTGCTTAGGATGCTTGTCTTCCGCCCTCACAGTCTCGCTTTTGTGCATCGCGGTACGTCTCATTCTTTCCCCTCTATTTATCTCGCTTTTTGTTCAATTTGGATGGTGGTGTTGTGGCATTTACCTGCCGGCGATGAATTTTGATTCCGTTCAGTTCTCCCAGGGTAGGCTTCGTCAGTGCTTTGCTTGAAGTTGCCGCTCAGTGTTCGATTTATCAGGGGCTACTGCTGGTCACTACTTCTATGGTGGTTCTTGGGTGTTTGGTTCATTGGCGCTGTTGCTGCTCCCTTCTTGATAAACCATTGATGGTCTTGAAAGGATTCGGAGTTTACATTTATCAGGGAACCGAGGAAAAAATAGGATTACATTTGTTAATACATGCTTGTTCTCCTAATTGCGACAAAGAGTTCACTCCAATTACTTTACACATTTCGTTATTTTCTACAGTCTAGAGCTCTCTTAATATTGAAATAATATGCATGGATAGCTCTTGTTATGACCTATTTTGCTCACCATTATCTATGAATCGACTTTGTACTAGAAGACATAATTAAGCAAGATGATAGAGATGCCGAATTTATTACATGATGTGGTATATAGGCTCATGATAACTGAATATGCATGCCTGAATAACAGAAGGATAGTCAATTTAGTTGCACCTTCAAACATATGTCACACATCGCACACAACCTTGCATCTAATCTAACTATCATATAGCTCTTAAAAATATAAGAACACTTGACCCACACGTGTGATTGTAACAGTTATCAAAAAATTAGATAACTCGTTTACACTTCACATTTCCATCTTGACTTGGGCTTCTGTTGGAGTGACATATCATGTAACATCTAGTGTTGAGGATTTTTTTTTCATTATCACATAAGAAATCCGACATTCTTTGCACTAAGTGCATCATGTTTTAAACATTTCTAACATACGAGCTCAATGGTCGAGATGGTTCCTGCCCAGTGCTTTCCAGAACCGAGTGTGGTCGGTGCTGTACCGATACAAAACAGCAGCCCTTGGATCCCCCCAAGCGAAGGACGAGTAAAGCTAAATACTGATGGTTCTGTCTTGAATGGGAGTGCGGGAACTGGCATGGTCTTGCGGGATCATGATGGTAACATTATCTTCAGCGCTTGCAGATTAGTATATGATTGCGAGGATGTGCTCGAGTCTGAGATCTTGGCCATCCAGGAGGGTCTTAGTTTGGCGTTGCAATGGAGCTCACTACCCATAGATGTTGAGTCTGATTGTCTTGAGGCTGTTGCAATGGCAAAGGACGCGGGTCGCAACTTATCAAGATATGCTTTTCTGATTGGAGAGATTAAGCAAAGTATGGGGGAACAAGATTCTTCTATTACTCATATCTGTCGCTCGGGAAATTGTGTTAGTCATGCCATGGCTATTTTGGTAGAAGCTAGTGCCGAACCAAGGTTTGGCTCGGCTCAGCTCCAGATGAGTCTTATGTATTGCCTCGTGAGAATCTAATCACTAATGTTTGAGTGATATAAGAGTTATTTCACAAAAAAAACAGAAGAGCTCAATGGAAGATGATTTCAATACATATATCTCAAAGCATAATGAGAAAGTATGTTCTTTTCATTATCTTTGTTTCTTCATCTTTCTCCCATTGTCTTAATATCTTCTATGCTAGTGTTTAAGTATAAACTAGAGAAGGTGAAGTTCAGGCACTGCTACTATAATTAGATGCTTACACCTGATGTTTATATGAAATGTGGATGACACGTCCAAGCAATGGACAGAAATTTCACATAGCTTTTCTGCCCCATAGTTTTGATGGTTTATATCAGAGTATATATTACATTTATTTTGCAAAGAAAATGAAAATATAAAAAAATTGAGATAAAAATATAAGACAAATGTGTCCCACATGATTGGCAAGCTTGCTTCGCGTCCCAAGGTGAGAAGGTGTGAGCACATCCGGATTATAAATTGCACGCGGTTCTCGAGCCGTAACTGTTGGCAGTAAACATTCACACACGACTTCCTATTGGAAATCGTTCACAAATGTAAACGAAGCCATTGAATTCCGCCGACCACCACGTCTTGTCTCCCAAGGTAATCGCTTCCTCCTCCTCACAGCCATCCAAATCCTATAAGTATTGCGCCTCTTGTTCCACTAGTATTCTCATCTACGCATTCTGTCTCCCTTGCCCTCTCGATCTCGATCTGTGCAATGGCACCGTCGGTGAGCCCATGCGTCGAGGAGAAGCTTAAGGCACCGCTCCGCAACAACGATGATGCACCAAGCAGTGACGAGGAGGACCCCTACGCACCATCAGACTTGGTCGCGCCTGATCCACCCACCGAGGAGTGGTTTTTGAGTCAGTACGACCTTGTTCTCTGGAATACCGTGCCGCCGGATGGAAAAGCCAGGTGTTTGGCGGTCGTGAAGATAGACAAGAATAAGCGTGGGGAGGAAGAGGCGGCTAAGGCCGCCTGGAAGGTGAAGGAGCTGGAGCATTGGCGGGAGACACGCCCGCACGTGAAGGAGATCGGCGAAGACGGTTGCTTCCTCGCAAAGAGGGCCAAAGGCGGGAGCCACTTCCTCGCGTCATGGAGGTGGCAGGATCGTGTCGAGCAGGGCACCGATAAGGAGTTACTGTATGCGCTGTCTGCACTGGCCATGTCGGATGCCTACACCCGCCGAGAAGCCGCCGCAAAGCACATCGCGAGTGCGAGGTAGAGGAGGAGGTGAACTCCCTCCGTGCTGGGAAGAAGGTGCACACCAGGGAATCCGTAGCATGAAGCAGGGAAAGGGTACTCAGGAGAGATTATTGAATTTAGTTAATTTATATTTATCTTATTTTCCTACTGAATGTCTCTTTTTTTAGTCAAACTATCTTCTGAGAATATATTTATACTGATTTCAACCACGCACGCTTCAGAAGAGTTAAGTGTATGCGATTTGGGCTAAAAAAAGACATGAGTTGTCACGATCTTTATAGACATTCTTCTGAAAATAGTTGTTTGTGAAACTTGAAGCATCACACACAATTGCTTTCTAATAATTGTGTGAACTTTATCGCACACGGATTAACTACTGAAGTTGTATGCGATGTGTAGTTATCATCACAGGATATTCCAGAACTCGACCCGTTTGCCAGTTTTAGCCCACGATCATCCAGAAGAGCCCATGCAATAGATTAGGTCATCGCTTATGTTCCGTTCCAAAACTGTATGAACTCTGTCGCATACAATTGTTTTTTTGGTCATGTGTGATGGACCTACGATCACACACAATTATTTTTTCTACAAACGGTTCTATTTTTGAAGCGTCTCTGATGCTACTTTCACACACAGTTTTTCCTTGTCGTGTGCGATTTAGGGGGCTTAATAGTGGTCGGGTGTAGTAGTGATATATTCTTTGAAAGATGGCAAATTAACTCATTTAACCATGGCAAACTTATTGTTAATGTTAGTTTTTTTCCTTCAACCATGCCAACGCTATTGTTTGGACATGGAAATTTTGTAAGTTAAACCATGTCAATATTTATTTTTTGGCCATGTTAAATTTAATTTTTAAACCATGGCGAAAACATCTTCCTCACCATGGCATTTTTATTTTTTGAACCATGGCAAATTCATTATTCATTACATGGCAATTATTTGATTTTTAAACCATGGCAACTTTATTGTTGCACCATGGTAGATTTCATTTTTCAACCATGGAAACTTTTGTTTGTTTGGACCATGGCTACTTCTGTATTTGCCCCCACGAAATTTTTTATTTTGAACCATGGCAAATTTATTACTTTAAACATGCCAAACTGTTTCTGTTTAGACAATGGAAAATTTATTACTTCAACAATGGCGAATTTATTTGTTTACCCCTTCATGTCTACTGTCTACACCACCATAGAAACATTTGTTGCACACACCATCACAATTTATTGAGTTCTGTAAATTGTTTTTTCAACTTTGACAACATTTGTTGAATAGAGCATGGTAAACAAATGTAGACCATGGCAATTTTGATTACATGGCTTCATTTTTTCATGCGTGTTAGATAGAAAAATATATATTATGATTTACTTGTTTTTTATCCATGATAAGCTTTTAATTTAGCCATGTGGCTTTTTTCCCTTTTTGCTTATATATAATGGCAAATTTGTATGATTTTTCCCTTTTTTACGTTTTTTTTCTGAAAATAATTGTACCATTCATTCTTTGTGGCAATTTTATCATCTATAAGATGGCAAAACATCACCCTATGTTTTTTCAACATATATGTGATTTTTTACGATGAACATGAAAAACCTTTCTCCTGCAGGTTTTGAACATGGCAATTTTTGTTAATTTTGCGTTTTCCCCGTACTAACTATTGATAGTTTAAGGAATGTTCACTTTGTGTTTTTACGAAAAGTTTTTTCGCAGAAAATAAATCAAGGTAATTGGCAATTTTGTGTGGGCCGCTTGAGGCCCAATAAAGATGCTAGCGAGGGGGGTGGGTGGATTGTAGCGAACCAAAACGTTCGCTCGTCCCTCCCAACGAATCGTTTGATTCAATTTTTTTTTGAGGTGAAATCGTTTGATTCTAGTGCCTCTCCTACCGAAGTCAGGTGGTTATCGGGGTCCAAAATATAATGTGGAAAATAAAAAAGAAGTGCAGTTTAGAAAAATACATTAAAACCGACAAAAAATTAAAAAAATATTATATATAAAAAATTATGAAACTCCAGAAAGCAATGTAACACTATCACAAAAAAGACCGAACTATCACAAAATTCATAGGGTTTTAGCAGTTCTGTATAAGAAAAAAAATCAATCAAAGGAGCTCGTATATATCAAACAATGGATATATTATGCAAGCATGTGACATATAGCCACCCGATTATTTCACTCGCTCCAAAACGTGTTGCACCATGGCATATCGTCACTTATAATGAATTAAAACAAGAGTCCATTGCATTATTTAATTTTATCTTTTGTCTGACGACCCACCTTAAGATCAGATCGGGAGATGTACGCTAGGCTATGGATGCATGCCCTTGATTATGATACAGTGTATGTGACAATGTACATGTGCAAAAAATTTAGCTGAGGTTGGTTTGAGTTTTCTGTCTTTAGGTAAGCACCTCTTTGAGAAAGACCTTGTAGTTTTCAGGTCTAGGGATTAAACACATGCTTTGCACTGCACATGGCCGTAGAACACAGCATGTGGATGTTAGGCCATGGAGCTGCCAATAATTCCCCTTGGTACGTAACCCACTCCAAAAATTGATACGAGACAATAATTGGATAGGCAACAAATCGGGAAAGGAGGATTCCAATCCCGCTGCATTCTTTCCATTTCCTTAAATAAACAGCCCCCACATGATCTCAACGTTCCTAATCTGAAACAAATCATTTTTCACGCCATAGAATGGATCCGGTCCATCGGCCATATATTCATACACAGTTTCACAATTGTTCGGCACTAACTAGTCCATGATCCATAAGGATGGTCTACCCCACAAACCAACATACTGCCAGATATTGATCGATTTGGTTTCAAGCTTTTAGCACTGAACGAATGTAACATGTATTTTGAAATGCGCAGGGATTTGGCTCAAAAATAGTACGTAGTAAGGAAGAAGAGCACATCGATCTTCTAACATATTTGAGAAGTAGCAAAGTCACATGAAACTCATATTCCATCTGGATCTTACATGGGGGTTCGCGCGTTTTTTCCCACTTTTTTTTGAAAAAGGATGAATTATGTTGACTCGGAGCATCAAGTGGATACAAACACAATGATCACACATCCGACCCATGCATAGTTAGGATGTGCACAACCAACACAATTGCTCGCACACAATTACCACACTGACAGATAGCAAAGTGATTCTGTGTATGGTGATCCCAGCAGATGTAATGCATTCTGTGTAAGACCACCATACCCTCTGCATCAAGTCATCATCCACAGAATACATTACACCGTCGAAGGAAAACTAGTTAGAGCGAGAGCCTCCAAAACCCACAGTGGAGCTTTCTAGCAGCATCACACAACCTTGCCCGAACTATCCATCGACAGGTGTCACCATAGTAGATCTGAAGGAGAAATCCTCCCAAATCAAGCACCAGACGGAGAGGTTCACTGATGTGGCTGGATGCGACACCAGCAAGAAAGGGAGCGACCATCCCCGACCCTTACTAGCAGCTGCCACCTGGGCCCCATCCGGCAGGGCGCCGATCTGGAGGGACGTGTGATGAAGGTGAAAAACTCCACCACCACTTTGCTCGGAGTCAGTGTGGGCTTCACCAGTGGCTTCTCTAGTGGCGGTGAGACGTGAGGGAGGGAGGAGGAGGCGGCGGCGGCGACGACTGGGTGCCCGTCCGAGCCGCCTAATGAAAGGGACAGGGGGTGTGATCCCTTTTTGAAGACGGGGGCGTAACAAGTTTTTTTTCTAGTGGAGCGATATGACTACTTTTTTCACGCTAATGTCACGTCACTTAGATAGGACTTCGTTAATTCTCATCTAGACGAAAGCTAGCCACAACCATTTTCCAATGATCAGTATTTTTGGGTTTGGTTGAATTTTGTGTGCCAATGGCAGACATGCACATCAGCACATGATTGAGCCACTCAGCTGAGATATGATTCAGCTCTCTATCTCTGAGAGAAGGACGCGCGTACGGTGTGCGGTTTTCCGATCTTGGTTTTAAGCACATGCATGCATGCTTGCTTTGCATACACACACATGACCGAAGAACACGGCATGTGAACGCTACGCGGGCCGTCAATAGTCCCCGTACGTTGTTGGTGCTATGTAGTAATCCGGCCCACTCCCAAATTGGATACGGGACAATCCTGGACATGGAGCAAACAGAGAAAGGCAGATTCCAATGCGATTGCATCCGTTTGTTTTCCGCTTACAACCCCAGCACCATCTCAACGGCCACTATGCATCTCAACCAAACCGTCGCGGGAGGAAACACATGTGCAGTTTCACACAAATGTTCAGCAACCAATTCAGGGATCTTCTGCGATACGTTCATCAACCAACAACCAATCCATCAATTTAATTCGGAGATACATATACAGATATACTACTCCAGTATACAACATTACTGGACATTGTCGATTAATCGGCTCCTACTACTTCCTTAGTAGTATTTGGATTTGAGCAATGAATGCATGAATACATCCATACATACTAGTACATGCAAATTTTGCATTTCCTATTTCCATGCAATGCTTCCTCTCATGCATCAGCGAAGGAAATCTTGTACTAATTTTCTGCTGATCATTAATTTTCCAGCTTTCATGTGATCCCAAATATACACGAGTATATATACTGACCAAACAATAGACTAGTAACGTATTGTAACTGACGCCTAGCTTTTTCACATCCGGCAGCCCGGAAAAGCAAGAAACGGAAGGCGCGGCAGTGTAAAAAACCTTCTATAAATCCTCCTTACACTACGCAATTCCTGGACGGCCTTTTGTGATCTCTGATCTTCCCCAACAAGAAAATTCCCCGCCCCTACCTGATATATACATGCCGCCTATGTACAATCCCCGTCGCCCGTCGCCAGTTCGCCATCCATCAATCGATCCCTCCTACTCCTCCTTGACCACGGCGGCGACGCGTGCCGCAATGGCGATCTCCTCCGGTGCGGCAGGCGCGGCCGCGGCGGCCCCGCGCCGCAGGAGCAGGTCGACGGTGCTCCTGATGGCCAACTACGCGGCGCTTCTGATCGGGTCCGTCGTCTCCAGCCTGCTCTCCCGGTTCTACTTCGAGCACGGCGGGCAGAACAAGTGGGTGGTCACGCTCGTGCAGTCGGCGGGGTTCCCCACGCTGGTGGTCGCCGCGTTCCTCTCCGGCCGCCCCGCCTCGGCGCCGCGTCCGTTTCTTTGGTTCTCGCGGCGGTTCCTCGCCGTGTGCCTGTTCATCGGCGCCCTCATGGGCGTCAACAACCTGCTCTTCGCCTACAGCTCGTCGCTCCTGCCGGTGTCCACCTCGTCTCTGCTGCTGTCCACGCAGCTCGCCTTCACGCTCGTCCTCGCCGTCGCCATCGTCCGCCACCCGCTCACCTTCGTCAACCTCAACGCCGTCGTCCTCATGACGCTCTGCTCCGTGCTCCTCGCGCTCCGGTCCGGCGACTCGGGCGAGAGTCCGGACAGGAAGGGATACATCATCGGTTTCGTCGTCACGCTCGGCGCCGCGGGGCTCTTCTCCGCGTACCTCCCCGTCATGGAGCTGCTGTACCGGGAGGCGGTCTCCGGCGGGTTCATCCTGGCGGTGGAGGTGCAGGCCGTGATGCAGGCCATGGCGTCCGTCGTGGCGGCGATAGGACTCGCGGCGACCGGCGGTTTCAGCAACGATGTGGCCCACTGGAAGGGGTCCCACGCCGTGTACTGGGTCGTGGTTGCGACGCTGGTGGTGACGTGGCAGGCGTGCTTCATGGGCACCGCCGGCGTGATCTACCTAACGTCGTCGCTCCACAGCGGCGTGTGCATGGCAGCGGTGCTCACGGCCAATGTCATTGGCGGCGTCGTGGTGTTCGGCGACCCTTTCGGCGCCGAGAAGGCCGTGGCCACCGCGCTCTGCGTCTGGGGCCTCTCCTCGTACCTCTACGGCGAGTACACCAAGAACAAGAAGAAAGCCGCTGATGATCAGGACGACGACACCATCCTCCCGGGCGCCCGTGACGGCGGCGAGCACAAGAGCCTTACCGCCGGCAGCCGCGAGCCGGGAGGCGACGCCGCCGAAACCGTCTGAAGAAAACGGGACAGCGCCGGCCACAGGGGGTGCATACGAACCATGTGATCGATAAGCACGTTGCAACAAATATGCAATGGAAACTGAAAATTTCTTAGTGTAAACGTGTCATGTACTCATGTTACATCGATTAGGCAATGAGTTATATGTATTGCTTACAAAGGGACAAGAATGGCGTGGTGATGAGGATGGATGCTCATGTGTGCAGACCGTCTCTTTTTCAGTTCGAGTTAACGGGCAATTCTCCGATTTTTTCAGGCCAACCAGAGGTATTCGCCAGGATGACCCTCTGTCACCATATCTTTTTTTGCTTTGTGCGGAGGGGCTAAGCAGTTTGCTAAAATTCAGAGGGCCGGAACATCTCGCAAAAGGAATAAGGGTGGGGACTCAAGCTCCTTGGGTGTCCCACTTACTTTTTGCAGATGATTGTCTCATTTTCTCTCAGGCCACGGATCAGGGAGCACAAAGATTACAGGAAATATTGGAACTCTACAGAGTGGGCTCGGGACAGATGGTAAACAAGGCAAAATCGGCCATTTTCTTCAGTGCAAATTGTTCAAATGATGTTAAGACGATGATTCATGATACTATGGAAATACAAGTTGAAGCTTTGGCCGAGAAATATTTGGGACTCCCTACTGCCTTGGGTCGATCGACAGAGGATAATTTTGATCATATTGCAACGTCTATCAAGAAATAAGTTAATGGGTGGGCCCCTAAGCTGATGAATAGTGCGGCTAGGGAAGTCCTGGTCAAGTCGATCTGCCAGGCAATCCCTACATATTGTATGAGTTGCTTTAAGCTGTCAAAGAAAACTTGCAAGAAGATTGTTAGTATTATTGCAAGGTACTGGTGGGGAGGTGATGAACACAGTAGGAAAATGCATTGGCGTAAATGGCAGGACATAGCTATCCCCAAGTGTGTGGGAGGTATGGGATTTAGGGACTTCCATCTTTTCAATCAGGCAATGCTTGCCAAGCAAGGATGGAGGCTCATAACTAATCCAGAATCATTATGTGCGAGAGTGCTTCGTGGGAAATATTTTCACGGGAAAGAGTTCATGTCTGCATCAAAAAGGAGAGGCTCTTCTCACACTTGGCGGGCTATTCTGTTTGGAAGGGAAGCTCTCAAACTAGGCTTAATCAAGAGGATGGGAGAAGGGGACACAATCAATGTCTGGGTGGATCCATGGATCCCAGAAAATTTCAGGTACAAAGCGATAGTAAAACCCCCGCTTACAATGATCACAAAAGCAAGTGAGCTCCTCGAGGAGGATAACCGCGACTGGGACATTCAGACTGTCAAAACTAATTTTGCACAGATTGATGCCGAGGCTATTCTAAAGATCCCAATAATGATGGGAGAGGACTTCTGGGCATGGAAACCGGATAAGCGAGGTCAATTCTCAGTACGATCAGCATATAAACAACTGATTGAATTCCATGGAAGATCAGGTGGTGCATCCAGCTCATCAAATGGTCTCGGGTCAGTATGGAAAAAACTTTGGCAAATGGAGGTGCCGCCAAAAGTAAGATGCTTCTGGTGGCGAGTGATCAAGGGGTTCATTCCCTGTCGGGCTGTTCTTAAAAACCGCCATGTTGAGCGCATACCTTTTTGTGAGGACTGCGGCGTCGATGAGACCATTTTTCATGCCCTATTCAGGTGTACTTGGGCTCGACTATTTTGGGACCAGGTGAAGGGGAGGACTGGAGTCAAAATCCCTATACTCCACCCTGAGACTTGGGCCGTTGACATTATTCACGAAAGCTTGCTCAGTGGAAGGGATGCGTGCATCATTTTGTGTGGATCCTGGGCGGTCTGGTCCGAAAGAAACGCTCGACGTCATGATAAACATGCTTGAACAATTGATCAATCAGTCCGTTGGACCATTGACATAGCTGCAGATCTTTCGCAGCTAGGAAAAGAGCAAGTGACCCCTACACACCGTGTACCTGAATGTTGGAAAGTGCCACCAACTGAATGTCTTAAGCTCAATACAGATGCCCAGTTCCATGAGCTACTCGGCCAAGGTGGTACTGGCCTAGTTGTGCGTGACCATACTGGGAAACTTATTCGAGCCCAAGCAAGATGGTATGAACATGTTAATTCAGCCAGGATGATGGAAGCAATGACAATGTTGGATGCTATGGTTCTGGCTTCGGACATGGGATGGAGACGAATACTGGTTGAAAGCGATGCACTTGATGTAGTGAACCTGTGGGAATCTCAGGATTTTGCTAGAGCTGATATAGCAAAACCTCTTCAGGAGATTAAGGAGCTATGCGGGAACTTCATTAGTTTTTCGATTTCTTTTGTAAGAAGAGAAGCCAATATGGCAGCTCATCTTAGCGCTAAGCAGGCTAGTGAGGTACGTAGGAGGTGTCTCTGGATAAACTTTATTCCAGAATTCCTCCGCGATGTAATTGCCCGCGAGTGTATTACCCATGAGTAATCAATAAAGCTCCGACTTCCAAAAAAAAAGATGAGGATGGATGCTTGTTTGGTGGGCTGCTATGTAGTATCTTGCTATCTTGTGAGGTTCTCTTCAGGATTTATCACAGAGTGGATGCATGTTGCACTTGCATGGGTGTGTGAAAAACCTGCACATTAATGTAGTACCATCAACACGGACATGCCATCCATATATATCTTCTCTTGAGATCGATATGGTAATTTTTTCCTGCGTTGTTCCTGCAATACATCAATTGGCAATAGTTTGCCTAGTTAGCGTGCTAGCTAACTGGCCTGCTCTGAAACTGTGTGGCCTTTCCCCCCTTGTTGTCATGCCATGGCTCCTTATCCTTATACTGTGTGTACATGAGGTATCGGTTATTGGTATGGACCATCACTTCTATTTAGACACCAGCAGTACAGGCATAGCTTTTTTTTACTTGATATAGGAAGAAATATGAGGGTTCCTAGGTACCCACTCCGTTCACAAATATAAGACGTTTAGGATATTTTTAATGTGGACTATATACAGACTAAAATGAGTGAATAAATACACTAGACATGTCTACATACACCCTCTGGTCCAGATGTGGGGTTTTTAAGCTCGAGCTCAAATGACCGTAAGTTCAAAAAAAAAATCTGAATTTATTTTGTGGCAAACTTTAAAGAATGTTTGGGGTGCATGAAAAAATTAAGCACAAAATCACATCGGTGCAATGCGTGGGTAAAAAAACAAAATCGATACTCTGAAAATGTTACTTTCAAATGTATTTAGGAGCTCTGAATTTGTTTTTATTGACACGACTTGCCCCAATGTGATTTCGTGGTGAAAATTTGCATGCACTTCAAACATTTCTTAAAGTTTGCCACAAAAAAATTCAGATTTTTTTGAATTTGTTTTCTATTTTTCGATTTTACTGTTCATGGCAGGAGCATTTGAGCTCGAGTTTAGAAGAATACTTATGCTCTGGTCATCAAGTCAAACTTTACAAAGTTTGACCAAATTTATATGAAAAAATATCAAAATCTACAATACCAAATATATAAAATATGACCTTACATTCCATAATAAATATAATAATATTGATTTTGTATTGTGAATGTTTCTATAAGTTTGGTCAAATCAAAGATACTTCTACTTCAAATAAATCTTATATGCAAGGAATACATCCAATTCAGAAAAATGTTAGAACATTTTATATTTGTGAACGGATGGAGTATTGACTAGCAATAGAATACATTTCCACCATGTGTGGAGTGGCAAACACCTTTCTCATGCTCGTTGTTCCATGACCAAACAACCAACACTTGCCGCTCCACAAATTAATCTCAATTATATTTAGACACCAACAACACATGTGCCTTTTTTCCTTCTAAAAAATACTCATGCACATTTTTAATTTTGACTTGATAGGAAGAATACTCACTAATATGAGGGTCCCTTTTTCCAACAAAATACTTCCCCCGTTTCTTTTTAGTCTGCATATAATTTTTGTCTGAAGTCAAAGTATCTTTACTTTTGAACAAAGTTATAGAAAAATGTATCAACATTTACAAGGCCAAAGGGATATCTTTAGATTCATTCTGGAATGTAGTTTCATATTATGTATAGTTGATATTGTAGACGTTGATAATTTTTTATATAAAATTGGTCAAAGTTGGTGAAGTTTGACTCGACACAAATCTTATATGCGGAGTAAAAAGGAATAGAGGGAGTATGAATTTTATGAACTCAAAATAAAGCAATCACCCATCATGCCCTCCAAGAGTAAGTAAACGCTTCTGCCACGAAGAGACCTTTAAGCGATGTGTTCCCCATTAAACTTCACCAATTGCATGTTCAGATTTTCCACCAAGACCAATGCCTCAATGCCATAGTCGCCATGATAACGGAGCTCTATCGCTATTGAGGAGATGGAGTTCGAGAAAGGGTATGCCAAGATCTTTGGATTGCACGATTCGACTAGAACTTAGCCAATCTCAACATCGCAAATGGTCAGTAATAATCAGCTAAATAGGCCGGGAGAACCGGTCGTAAATCCAGGCCGGGAGAACTAGACAAAAAGCTTGTGGTTAAATTACGTTAGGGGTTTAACTATACCTTAGAAAAAGGTTAGGAGAATTGTGTCCCAAATTCGATAGTTTGGGGTGTCTAACATACTTATCTGGTAGGTCAAAAATCTGATAGGCCCTCGGTAGCCGCAGCGGCAGACGGTTGGCTGAAGAGTCCCAAAGAACACCCGTAAATGGAAGGCTGATCTAAACAAAAGTTACACTGATACGCGTCGGTGCTATACAAACGGTTTTTAACCCCTTTCCGTAACGGCGTTCGAAACTATCGCCAAGTGAGTGATGGCGATAGAGGGTCCTTCCCAAACGACCCAGAAACTGTCGGGGTATGCCCTCCTGGCACACACGCTCGGCAAAATGAGGTCGTGTGCGATCGGCGAGCGCTCAAATACGATAATACATACAGTAGAGCTGAAAAAAAAATATAATTATACATGCAAAATTGTTTCCGGTCGCAAGTACATCCCACATAGTTAGTCCCCGCTAAATGTTTCCGTTCGTATGTACATCCCACACAGTCGCTCCAAGGAAAACGTTTCCGTTCAAAGGTACATCACACACAATTTTCCCCGTTAAATCATTTGTGATAGCGTTGCCATTGCGCACGATATTAACAATTTTATCGTTTGCTTATTAAATACATCACACACGGTGCGTAGAAGAAACTGTGTGGCAAAGGATGTCCACCACACACAGTTTTATGTGGTAAACGTTTGCGCAAGGTGGCCTAACGCAAACAATTTTCAAGAGGATGTCGTGTGTGTAGTGGAGATTGATCGCACACGTAGTGGATCCTAGAAATGTTTCTGATCTCCACGCCTATCGCAGACGTTTCGCTTTCGCAAACCGTGTGCAGTGTAATCCCTAATTTAAAAATCACATGTTTTGAATTTGAAAGTAGGCAATCACTTATTTCATATCCAACCATGTTTATTACAAGTATAGGTTCAACCACGGATGCATAATTCGATGCACAGGTACATATACTGAAAAACTACAGAAGTACCAAGTAAATAATGATGAACCATAGTTATACTAAGAGCATCTCTAGCAGACCCCGCATAAGTGGCCAAACCCTTATAATTTTTGTGTTTTACAGTTTTGATCGAAAAAGTGTCTAGAACAGAAACCGTAAAAGTGGTCCAACCCGTAAAATTTTTAAGGGCCACTGAAAATGCACACCCGGAACCCTTATCTTTGGAGGTTGGAAGGCCGAATCTAGGGGGCCCCGTATACCGGTCAAACCTCGTCGGAGCAAACACACCGCCGTGGAGTTTGCCGGAATCCGTCCTAAACTCGTCGGAATTCATCACCGCACATTGGAAAAGGCCGCTAGACACCGCAATCTATCGCCGCCGGTTCGAATTGGACGAGCTCAACATCGTTGTGGCCTCCCATGACCTCAGCCTGGCCGCTGGAATCCTCTCGACGCAGCAGGCAAAGGGGCACGGCTCGCCTGGCAATAGAGCAAGGCGCGGACGACAGAGGCGACGGGGCGTGGCCAACAAGGCTGGGCGCGGACGACGGAGGCGACGGGGCGTGGCCGGTGCGGTGATGGGGCGCGACCGGCAGGGATGGGGCGCGACCGATGGGCGATGGGGCGCGGCCGACGGGCGACGGGGCATGGCCTGCGGGTGACGGGGCGCGGCCGATGGGGTTGGGCGCGGCCGACTGGAGGAAGGGGCAGCAGCGGCCGGACTAGAGGAAGGAGCTCTTTATTCCCATTTTACAGTTTGTTTTACAGTACCTGTTCGGCCGTAGCTAAAATAAACCCTTAAAATGCATTTTTTGACCCGTATCCCAGTATTGGAGTTTGCGATTTTAAGGGGTGATGAAGCTATGTACCTAGGGTAGGGTCATGGACCTGTCCAAACTACCCTCCCCAAGGACATCCCTAGAAGAAATCACCTTTCAATTGACTTGGAGGTGTTCCACTCGACGGACTCGAAGACACTCGACCATGAAGCAATCACTCGACCAAGATCCAACCACTCGACGACCAGGAGACCTAAAGCCACTCCGCACGCTAACGGTCGGTCATTGAGTAGCCTTTATGGTCGTCATAGCTCTTTATTAGAGGCGTTACCAGTAATGCCCCACCTTAATGTACCTTAAACCCCTTGTAACGTGGGCTGGCTGGGGTCCTGGCGCACTCTATATAAGCCACCCCCTCCACAGGCACAAGGGTTCGCACCCCTGTAACTTACACACTCATAATCCAGTCGACCGCCTCCGGGCTCTGAGACGTAGGGCTGTTACTTCTTCTGAGAAGGGCCTGAGCTCGTAAACCTCGTGTGCTTACAACTACTCCATAGCTAAGATCTTGCCTCTCCATACCTACCCCCCTACATTACTGTCAGACTTAGAACCACGACAGTTGGCGCCCACCGTGGGGCAGGTGTCTTAGCGACTTGTTGGAGGAGTTGCGATTTTTTCCGATCCAAATCATCATGGTTTCGGGCGGAGTTTTGGTGGAGGGCCGCGAGATCCGTCTCGGCGCGCTCACGTTCATCGCCGACAACTCCGCTTGGCTTCAGGAGGCTCCGCTCGACGTCGACGCGCTTCCTGTCCATGGGGCAATGCACTTTCGCGCGTGTGTCCGCGGCGTCCTCTTGCGGCAACCGTCGACCCATTATCGGTCGGCCCCTGCATTGTCCTCCCTCCCTGTTTCCCGCCGGCGCAAGCGCTCCGGTCGGTCGAGACTTCAGCGGTGGGTGAGACACGCGGTGGCATGCCAGTCGGCCACCCTTCAAGTCGCGACGATCTAACTCGACGAATCCCTCTACGGCCTGTTCGACCTGTCGACTGGCTATGCAGAGACCGCATCCGAGTGCGACAGCAATGATCCAGCGGCGAAGGTTCTGATGGTCGATGGACCGTGCGGCCCTCCCGGTTTTTCCCACGCGAACGGAGGCGCTAGTGGAGGCGACCCGTCGCATCCCCATGAGGAATATCTCCCCGAGCCTCTCACGTCGCTGCAGCGAGAAGAACTTCGTCGCCGGAACATGGATGCACTGCACACTCCTATCGTTGGAGAAACCCCCGAGGCACGTGCCTTGGAGGACGCGCGCCTGGCCAACTTGGCTGAGCGCACTCGACTGGAGAACCTCCAGCGAGCACTCGACGAGCGTGCACGACAACGGGTTCCAGAATCCAGTCGCCTCAGCTCTTTCCGCCCCCGCAGGTATACCGAACTCCGATTCAGAATTTAGCAGCTGCAACCCGTATAGCAGAGTCGATTCAGCCTTCCCAGTCGGAGGTTGGCAGAGGCTTGCTGTAGATCAGAGCGTTACTCCGGGCAGCAGGAGACCAGAATTCCACTGTTTCTCAGTCGCGGAACAGGATCCACACCAGATCCATTGCTGCAGACACAGTCTAGTCGGCTCACAGCCCAAGATCGCCCTCGAGGCGTGAGGGACGTGAAGACCCGCGCGAGCAGTACAGGAACCATGAGCAGTATGGTCACCGATTCGATCGCGACGATCGACGTCGAGTGCCCACCTCTCCCCCGAGGAGTGGATCATACGTGCTTCGACATCAGGATGACAGGCGCCCTCATAGCGTTGGGCGAAGGATTCCAGTCTACCCCAGGGAACCAGGCTTTGATGCGAGATCCATTCTCGTTCAAGGTTTGGTCGACAGGAACAGAGCTCACCGAGAAGGTCACGATAGAGATGCACCTACCAGCAGCAGAGTGCATGTTTCAGGGCCAGAGTGCTTTAGTAGAGCCATCAGGGCCGCAGCGATTCGTCCCAACTTCAGGTTGGTGACTGGAGTCAGTAAGTTCACTGGTGAGTCCAAGCCCAATACTTGGCTTGAAGACTACCGAGTGGCTGTCCTGATTGGCGGTGGCAATGATGAAGTGGCCATGAAGCATCTGCCTCTCATGTTGGGAGGCTCGGCCAGAGCGTGGCTGAATCAGTTAGCACCTAGCTGCATTTACACTTGGGAAGATCTCGCCCGAGTGTTTGTCATAACATTTGAAGGAACATGTAAGGGACCAGCAGGGCTGACAGAACTGCGGTCTTGTGTGCAGAAGCCGAATGAAACTTTGAGGGATTACATCCAGAGGTGGATCACGTTGCATCACACGGTAGAAAATGTGCCCAATCACCAAGCAGTCTGTGCCTTCAAGGAAGGCATCAAGAACAGAGAACTGAATTTGAAATTCGGTCGAACCGGAGACGTGTCTCTGAATCGGATGATGGAGATTGCCACCAAGTACGCTAATGGTGAAGATGAGGATCGACTCCGGAGTGGCAAGCTCAAGTCAGTCGCCCAAGAAACCGGAGGAGGAAATTCCAATCGGAAACAGAAGCGGAAAGCCGAGCGAGCTGCTCCTGGAGAAACCTTGGCTGTAACTCAAGGAAAGTTTAAGGGGAAACCCAAGCCTTGGAACCCCAAGAAAGTTAAAGACCAAGACGGAAATGATGTGTTAGATTTGCCATGTCACATCCACACAAAGAAAGATGAAGAGGGTAAACTCATTTACCCGAAGCATACCACTCGACAGTGCCGACTCTTGATCCAGCAGTTCCAGGGCAAACAACCCAAAGATAAGGAAAAGGAGTCGGACAAAGTTGAGGACAAGGAAGATAGTGATGACGGATACCCCCAGGTCAATTCCACCCCGATGATTTTTGCTGATGTTGAAAGCAAAAGTCGACTGAAAGTTATCAACCGTGAGGTGAATATCGTAGCTCCGGCGACACCCAGTTATTTAAAGTGGTCTCAAACTGCCATCACATTCGACCAGTCCGATCACCCAATGCACATTGCCACCCCTGGGAGGCAAGCTTTGGTGGTCGACCCAGTTGTAGAAGGCACTCGACTGACCAAAGTCTTGATGGATGGTGTCAGTGGTTTGAACATACTGTATGCAGAGACGTTGAAAGGGATGGGCATTCCGATGTCCAGACTCAGTACCAGCAACATGAGTTTCCATGGAGTCGTTCCTGGGAAGAAGGCTGAGTCACTCGGTCAAATTGCTCTCGATGTGGTTTTCGATGACTCCAAGAACTACCGCAAAGAAAAGTTGACGTTTGAGGTTGTGGACTTCCAGAGTGCTTATCACGCTATTTTGGGCAGGCCAGCTTATGCACGCTTCATGGCTCAACCATGTTATGTGTATCTCAAATTGAAGATGCCTGGTCCCAAGGGTGTGATCACTGTTACAGGCAATCGGAAGAAGGGAGAAGAATGTTTTCAGAAAGGCTCAAAGATCGCTGATGCCCAGATGGCAGTGGTAGAGCTACAGGAGTACCAGAAGACTGCGGACCCGGGTGATTTGTTGCGAGCCAAGAAACCTGCTACAGAATCAGCTTTTTAGTCATCTGGCAAAACGAAGCCGGTTCACATTCACCCGACCTATCCCAATGCTGCTCCGACTCATATCTCAACGACACTCGACTCCAAATAGGAAGAAGCGCTCATCCAGTTCCTCCGTGAGAACTGTGACATCTTCGCATGGAAGCCTTCTGACATGCCGGGTGTTCCCAGGGGGCTGGCTGAGCACCGCCTACGAGTCGACCCGAAAGTGAAACTTGTCAAAGAACATCTCCGACGGTCCGCCGTCCAGAAGAGAAAGGCTATTGGTGAGGAGGTGGCTCGACTCTTAGCAGCGGAGTTCATTCGAGAGATTTACCACTCCGAGTGGCTCGCCAACATTGTCATGGTCCCGAAGAAGGACAAGTCACTTCGCATGTGCATTGACTTTAAACATATCAATCGGGTCTACCCAAAAGATCATTTTCCTCTCCCCCGCATCGACCAGATAGTCGACTCGACTGCAGGATGTGAGCGACTACCTTTTTTAGACGCCTATTCTGGGTACCATCAGATCCGTCTGTATGGACCCGGCGAGATCAAAACAGCTTTCATCACTCCATTCGGGTGCTTTTGTTATGTTACCATGCCATTCGGCCTCAAGAATGCCGGAGCCACGTTCATGAGGATGATTCAGAAGTGTTTGCTCACTCAAATCAGTCGGAATGTGGAACCATACATGGATGATATTGTGGTCAAGTCACAGAAGGGTTCCGACCTGCTGACTGACCTTGCTGAAACCTTTGCCAACCTCAGAAGGTATGATATCAAGCTTAATCCATCGAAGTGCACATTCGGTGTCCCTGGCGGAAAGTTACTCGGTTTTCTCGCTTCCGAGCGGGGAATCGACGCCAATCCAGAAAAAGTCGGTACTATACTCCGGATGAAACGTCCTGTGCGTGTGCACGACGTCCAGAAGCTTACTGGTTGCTTGGGCGCTTTAAGTCGATTCATCTCTCATCTTGGTGAAAAGGCATTGCCTCTTTACCGACTGATGAAGAAGTCAGACAAGTTCGAGTAGACTCCAGAAGCTGATGCAGCGTTTGCAGAGCTAAAAGCTCTGCTCTCCACCCAGCCGGTGCTTGCTGCTCCAATCAGCAAAGAGCCTTTGCTGCTTTACATTGCAGCAACGGGACAAGTCGTCAGTACAGTTCTTATGGTCGAGCGGGAAGAAGAAGGAAAAGCCTTTAAAGTTCAGCGCCCAGTATATTATGTTTCTGAAGTTTTGACTCCATCAAAGCAAAGATATCCTCTTTACCAGAAGCTTGTATATGGGATTTATATGACCACGAAGAAGGTTGCACATTACTTCTCTGACCATTCCATTACAGTCGTCAGCCATGCTCCATTGTCAGAGATTCTGCACAACAGAGATGCAACTGGTCGAGTGGCAAAATGGGCGATTGAACTCCTTCCCCTAGATATCAAGTTTGAGGGAAAGAAAGCTATCAAGTCCCAAGCAGTAGCAGATTTCGTCGCCGAGTGGATTGAACAACAACTACCGACTCAAGTTCACTCGGAGCACTGGACCATGTTCTTTGATGGGTCTAAGATGCTGAATCGTTCCGGTGCTGGGGTAGTATTGGTTTCCCCCCGAGGAGATAAGCTCAGATATGTTCTCCAGATTCACTTTGATTCCTCCAATAACGAAGCAGAATATGAAGCACTTTTGTATGGGTTGCGCATGGCCATTTCACTCGGCGTCCGTCGCCTCATGGTCTATGGCGATTCAGATTTGGTGGTTAATCAGGTGATGAAGGAGTGGGACGTCAGAAGTCCAGCCATGACTGGTTATTGCAATGCAGTGAGAAAGCTCGAGAAGAAATTCGAGGGGTTAGAGCTTCATCACATACCCCGACTGAAAAATCAAGCAGCTGATGATTTGGCAAAAATAGGTTCCAAGAGAGAAGCCATTCCCTGCAATGTGTTTTTGGAACACATCCACACGCCATCAGTTCAAGAGGATCCATTCACTGAAGAAGCCCCGCAACCAAAGAGTGCCACATATCCGACTGAAGTTGAAGTACCAGCAGTGGTCGACCTGATCATGGAAGTCTTGGTCATCACTCCTGACTGGACGGTGCCATACACCGCGTACATCCTAAGGAAAGAACTCCCAGAGGACGAAGAAGAGGCTCGACAGATCGTCCGTCGATCCAAGGCCTTTACAGTCACCAAAGGACAGTTGTATAGAGAAAGCGCGACTGGAGTTAGCCAGAAGCGTATAACACCAGAAGAAGGGCAGATAATCCTTGATGATATCCACTCGGGGACCTGTGGTCATCATGCGT
The DNA here is from genome assembly GCA_032464435.1 of Aegilops umbellulata. Taxonomy (NCBI): domain Eukaryota; kingdom Viridiplantae; phylum Streptophyta; class Magnoliopsida; order Poales; family Poaceae; genus Aegilops; species Aegilops umbellulata. The sequence goes on from CP136059.1 coordinate 509,328,624, forward strand.
CCTCTCGGACCATTGTGGCTAAAGCATACCGAGATGGATTTTACTGGCCAAGAGCAAATGAAATGGCGAAAGATATAGTCGACAAATGCGAAGGATGTCAGTTCTACTCCAACATGTCCCACAAACCCGCGTCAGCCCTGAAGACCATTCCACTCGTCTGGACCTTCGCTGTTTGGGGATTGGATATGGTTGGACCTCTGAGAACGGGCAGGAGCGGCTTCACTCATGTGCTAGTGGCAGTCGACAAGTTTACCAAATGGATTGAAGCTAAACCTATCAAGAATCTTGATACCTGCACTGCTATCAGTTTCATCAGAGAGTTGATATTCAAATATGGAGTTCCACATAGCATCATCACTGACAATGGGTCAAACTTCGATTCTGACAAGTTCAGAGCCTTTTGCGCCTCCCAAGGCATGTGTGTTGAACGCAGAGGTGCCGTCCATTTGGCACTAGGATCATTGGTGATTTGGATCACGACGAGTACGACTCCATCAACCCCGTTCACTTGAACGCTTCCGCTTAGCGATCTACAAGGGTATGTAGATGCACTCTCCTTCCCCTCGTTGCTAGATTACTCCAAAGATTGATCTTGGTGATGCGTAGAAAATTTTAAATTTCTGCTACGTTCCCCAACAGAAAGACACGAAAGCGGCGAGGTACACGATGGTATTGGGAGTGAAGTGGTGGAGTTGTGCCCCAAAGAAATTCAGAAATCCCCGAAAGAATGTGACACCCCAAAATTTCTAAACATGTTTTGTTTATTAAAAATCTTGTCAGGAAATTTAACTTTTCATTTTCTGGTTTTTCTTGATTTCAGAACCTTTCTTTTCTTGGTTATTATGGAGTTTTTACCCCAGGTGAAACTTCCCATGTGTTTTGTTGGGCTTGTGTACCCTCTCAAGAAAACTTTTCTTTTCATCAGAGAAAATAATTATATAATAATTTGCCTGATCTTTATTTCTTTAAAAAATGGTCTGCCATGATTTTAGGGTACCATTTTGAACTACAACCCTGTGATAAAATTATTTAAAATACCAACCAAAATTTGGAGATGTCATGCGAAGTTTTTAAACCACTTTTATGCAAATATATGCTTCATTCATTAAATATTTTGAGCTCTACCCCAAGTTTTCAAAACTGGTCAAGATGGCAGCATTGCACTACAACCCTTTTAAATATTTCTTTCTAGCCTCCACCAAAATTATGGGATGTCAGTGGTAGCATACCATTCATCTTTATGCAAAAACCTAGTAATGTTCTTTGGAAAAAATGAGTGAATCAACCTCTTTTCCATTCTGGTCCAGCCATGTGTTTTCTACTGCAACCCTAATTAATTTTTGCTCTAGAGACCTTGTGCTTTCTCCTACTTGTAGTCAACCCTAGCAAACCCCTAAGTCCAGGAGCATGCACCCATTGGATCATTTTTGGTTCAAGAAGTAATGCCATTTGTCTCCTGTCCAGAATTGAGGTTTTGCAAAACTTGCACTAGCAAGTTTCTGCATTTGACAAGCTAACCTCACCAACCTCTATTTCACCTAATGAGACCACCATCTGGAGATTTTGACCACTCCAAGAACTGCCTAGATGCCTCTGACATTTTGTCAAACACCCTGTGGGCATGAACAGATTTGGCATGTTTGTAAGTTTGTGTTATGAACTTGATCTCCTGACCAGACCAGCATGTCCCATAGATTTGCCCTAGACTATAACCCCACCCTGCTAAACCCCTTGTGGATTAGAACCCCCTGGCACACCTTGGCATATTGCCGAGCATGTTGCGTGCATGCTCTGGGCGCGCCCAGAGCGCGCGTTTTGCACGTGCGTGCGCTCGAGTAGCCGCGTCGCGCCCCGGCCCTTGCTCGCCTGCAGAGCTGCACCCCGACCTCATCCACTTGCCACAACACGCCAGCCCGCCCCTGGCGCCCTATAGCGCCGCCGCCAGAGCCCTCATGGCGGCACGCCGACGGCCACAGTGCGCCCTGCCATGGTCGGCGCCGCCTAGATCACAACTCCGCGCCAGCTGCCCTTGTGTGCAGGCTGCCCTTATCCCCCAAGCCCGTCCGCTAGCACCGACCCTGCTCCGGCCATCGCCACATTGCTTCGCCTCAACAGAAACGGTCGGCCGAAGATCCTATCCCCAGCAGCGGCAGAACCGACCTCTCCCCGGATATAAATGGCCCCAACCTCGCTCGAGCAACCTCAGGCAAGCCGTAGGTGCACCCCCTCCCCTCAAGTCACTCTGGAACCTCCGTCTCCTCCGCCTCCGGCAACTTCGGCTGTCGCCGCCTGTCGGCTAAATTCGCCGTGACCAGAGCCCCCTTGTCCTTCCAGCGTCACCGTGCGACTACCCTCGGCCGTGCAATGCTGCCCACCCTCTCGAACGTGATCAAAACCCACCGTAGCTCAGCTCCCCAATCATGCCCGAAGCTCCCTCCGCCGCGGAGCTCGCCGCCGGCGAATCCCGTCGTCCCCGCCAGCCAGTCAACCACTGGGAGGACCTCCTAGGAGTGGCGGATCCATCCCTGCACTTGGATGCCCGCGAAGAACCGCCGTTCGCCGGCGACGATCGCCGGATGCCCCGCCTCTGCTCGGTCAGAGAAGAGGAGGGAGTGGGGACTAGTCAAACCTGATTAGTGGCCCCCCCTGGACCCACTGTCAGTGACTCCCTGTGCGGTCCACGCGGGATAAGTGGAGGCGTAAAAGCTCAAGTACGCCTCCTCTGCCCGAAAGCGTAATCCCGTCTGAATCGTTTTCTTTTTTCTAATTTTTTTAAAAATAGATTTTGACCAAATGTTTGACTGGCTATAACTTTTTAAATATAAGCCCAAATGAATTGATTCTTTTTCCTACCTTTCTCAAATTTCATCTAGTTTATTTTAAGATTTATTTAAAAAAAAATTAGATAACTTTTTGGTACTACTTTAAAACTATGTGATCATTTGAATATTTTCAGAATAGGAATTTTTGGAGGAGAAGAAAACTTTCAAAAAGATTTAGGATGCACCCTGCCTCTACACACCTTGAAGGCAAGCATTCTGAACCCGGGCACAATATTACCGTGTGTTGTTTAAATTGATAACAACACCACCTCGTCGCGAAATTTCCGTTAATTATCGGGTGACATGACCCTTCTCGTGAATGCATGTTAAAGATATTGTGCTTTTGAACATTGATATATTGTGATAGCAGCCACCTTCACGTAGCCCCATGCCTACCGGAAGGAAACCGGGAAAGCCGCTGTCTTGGGTAGACACGATGCTTGTCTCCAGTTCCTCGTCAGGATAGTTGAGTTCGGTATGGCATGATGTGGTATGATGACTGGTGATTTTATCCGTTGGATTGAAACATAATTGGTATGCTAATTATGCAAGGAATACCTAAACCTCCCGAGTTGACCCTAGATCGAGTCTTGTTCTGGTAACCCCCATACTTGTTTCGTACTACCACTTGTCCCTGCCGCAGGTAGGGTACGGTTCAGTAAGTTGTCAACCCCTGTCCTAGCACACACCGTACAGAGAGGCCATGGTGGAAGATACCGGCTGCATCCGGGTTGCATGCCATCTAGTCCGGGAGCATGGGTGTTTCGGTTGTAGCCGAAGGGGTAGCTCCCCTAGTTTGCACGCGGTATAAATTTTGTGATCCCATGCTACACGAGGTTGTAGCCTCCCCACTTAGAGTTTCACTTAACAGGTGTCAAGGGTGATTCCAGACACCGGTGAGTTAGGCTGGTGTGTGCGGTCAGGTCTGTTTTCAAATGAAAGGCCGTAGGCGGAATTAGTCCCGGTGGACTAAAGGAATCCGTTGCCAGTGGGTAAAGAGTAGACCCTCTGCAGAGATTAAACCTATTCAAATAACCGTGTCCACGGTTAAGGATTACAGTCTGGGATGGGTCAAGTGGCGGTCTTAGTGTCGGTCTTCGGAGGAGAAACTACTAAACCAGAACATGGATTATGACTTGTGTCATATAATGATTATGTTTATTATTATTGTGGACTAATCATCTGTGTTATTGAAATTTAATGAGTATCCTTGGGACGGTCCTACCTCCTGGATACTCGCTATGATTACTTTGTAAGCCCTTTATGTGGCGTCGCTGAGACGCCCGACTGTGGCATGTCTGTTACTTATTTACCTTATAAGCCCTTTATGTGGTATCGCTGAGACGCCCGACTGTGGCATGTCTGTTATTCATATAAGCCCTTTATGTGGTGTCGCTGAGACGCCCGACTATGTCATACTTGTTATTTATTTACTATATAAGCCCTTTATGTGGCGTCGCTGAAACGCCCGACTGTGGCATGTCTGTTATCTACTTACCATATAAGCCCTTTCTGTGGTGTCGCTCAGACGCCCGACTGAGGCATTCTATGTCTACTCTCTAATTGCATTATTGATGTGCTATGTGAATAACTTGCTTGCATGTATCATAGGATATTTTTTTGAGCAAGCTTAACATTTGAAAGATTATACCTGAGTTCATAATGTTTGCGAGTACATTCAAAAGTACTCACAGGCTTGTCCCTGGCTATTGTCTTGGCCAGATTTCTCGCGCGGAGAGGAGTGGTGCGAAGACAGCCCCGGAATCCACGCAATGGTGTTAGCAGCTTCGCGGAGATAGGAGTTAACCTGGTCAGCTGTTCCTATGTGAAATGGAGTCCCATACACTGATTGATCCACAAACCGCTTCCGCCATCAACCACTAGAAACCATTTGTTGTACTCATAGGCCACAATGGTCTTGTGCGACATATTTTTATAATTTGCTTGGAATTTTTGTATCAAGTTTGTGCCTCGCCAGCTAACAGTAATCTTGGGGCTGGTGAGCATAAGGGCCATTTTCTGGGAAGTCAATATCCCGAGAATCCGGTCCTGACAAACTTGTTATCAGAGCCAGGCTAACCATTGGCTAATCCTATCTTAGCCAGGTCAATAAACCTAGGATAACTAACCCTCCAGACCTTAACCAGACCACGGCCAAGCTTCTCGTGTAAGATGGCCACACAGTGACCCGACACCTTTTGGCAGTTGGTGCCCAACCTACCAACCTAGCCTGCCGATCACGCGCCAGTGACCGACCCCTAAATAGTCTTTTTCACAAGCGTGCGAAGGAAGACTCCGTCCCATTTCCCTATAAAAGGGGCACACTAGCCTCAACCCAGAACAGCACAGCCTCTGCCCCAAACCTAGCTTCAATGCCTGGACCCATTGTTCACAATGAGACCACAACAACCAACCTTGGAGGTTTTTTGACCGTGCTGGCAAACCTCACCCGCCGTGCCTTTGCATTAGAAGAGCCCCCATAATATGTTGTGTACCAGGGGCCCATGAGCGGTGAAAGCCGTCAATTCTGGGCCACTGTGCACGTCTATGGTAGGGGTCTAGCACCAGAGCGCCCCTACAGGTTCACCAGAAGGACAACTTCCTTTGAGCCACAAGCCATCCAACTAGCTGCTCGAGAGGCTATAGTTCAACTCCGGCACTTGTTGCCCAGAGTTAATTGTCGCTCCTTCTACTACTACCCCAGCCAGGACGGGTATGGTAGACCACCCCGAGTTGCCAACGGAGACCACGAGACGGACCCCACATTATTGCATCTGGTGCGTTACGTAAGTGCACTAGAGGGCCTATTTGATCAAATCACCATTGATCTGATCGCAGCTCGCGGAGAACTGGTTCGCCGAGCCCCGGCAAGAAGAGAAGACGAGCCCGACGCCGACAACCCAGTCGTGCTGTTCGGACAACCGATCGAGTCCCTGAGATCTGCCCCAGCCATCGACCAAGGTGCTTTGATGACCCCAGAAGTGCTTCGTCGCCTTTTGGAAACCCACTCGAACGGGATCATGGCCAACAATCCCTGCAAGGGTCATCATCGCTACCCCGACCCTGCAGTTCCTCAACCCCCTCCGACTAACCCCGACGGTGAAGCCAATGGAGAGGCCTCGGCGTCCACGAGGCACGCCCGCTTAGATATGAACGAGGTGGACTAAGTCACTCGAGTAGTACTGAGTCTTGGCTTGTCCACAACTTGTAACTGTGTGACCTTGTATCACCGCTATGTTATCTGCATATGCGCCCCTAATTAAAATAGTAGCTGTGTTGATGTACGGCTGCATTTTTAATTCCGGGCGTAGCTACCAAAACCAACCCTGACGGCACCACAGTAACACGTCACTTTTGGGAGATGTGTGTATCTGTGGCATTGACCCAATCCCATAGAGCAGAACCGGTAGACTGGCACCCCTCACCGCGGTAAATAACCCAACCCGGGTGCTATATAAAAGGCCACCTCGTGACCTTGCCAAGTACCCCTCAACTTGTGCACGACCCTCGCAACCATTTCTGGCCATGCCGAGCCCTAGCATCTATCTGAGAACCCCAGATGCCACCCCGGGTAGTTTTGTTAAAATCTTGTGGGACTTCACCTGCAGTACCATGGGTTCTACCCAGCCACCCCAGTACGAGCTGCTCAAGTCGAGGATCACCTCATCCACCTCGAAATATTGGGCAGTAGTGCACATCCCGCCCGTAAACTCAAAACAAGACCCAACAGAAGTCTCCTTCCTGGGGAAATCTATACCAACTCCGCAGATGGCCATAGAAGCTGCTACACAAGAAGCACTGGTCCGCCTTCGATTCGCGGTACCTTATGCCAGCGTACAAGGGTATTACTACTTTCCGAGCCGCGCTGAACCCGGAGGAGTAACATCCTTTCCTGGTGGACGAATTGAGAGGGACCCAGTACTGGCCAACCTTGTCCAATATGTCATCGCTCAAGAGCGTTTGACCCAGCGAGTGATGGGTTATCTCCAGAGCCTCGTTGATCTAAACCCTCAGATTGCCATCGGCAGACCACTGAGACCCGACCAGGAGAGGTGCGTTCATCGACTGGTCAATCCACTTCCCCCGATAGAAGAAGAGTGTGTCCCAGTACCAGAGACGTTCTCTCAGGACCCCGTCCAGTTACCATTTATATTGTAGGCGTCGCTGCTATGTTTATTATTGCAACATGCATTTGTGTGTTGTAACTTATGAATGGTACCCTGAGTTGTGCGACGAGTCAAATCCTTTTTGTAGTTGCAATTATTATGAGTAGTTTGTTCTGGTGCTGTTATTTTCGATTAGCAAATTATTATTTTTTTTCACTTGTGAAAATCCCATAGTGAGATTTCTCTTCCCCGAGCTACCATAGCGTATATCTCCCCTCGACACAGATTTTATTCTCACGACACCACGGCAGCGGGCTCACAGCTGCTCGAACTCATGCACCATTTGCAAACCACGTAACCGTGTTGCATCTAACTAAACGCCTCCCTAACCCACCGCGGTCTCTCGAAGAGAGACTAGTGGATAATCATCCAGGTACAAGTTACCTCCAGCACACCGACAACAGTTAGCACCCGACACCACACCTAATCACTGTGATCACCGCCACCGCGGAGAGCTAACACTCGAGCGGCAGCATCACGACGATCATCGAGGATCATCGCGCACAGGAGCGCGGAGAGCCCCAGCAATGCCGCCAGCCCTCCGCACATCAGGATCACGAACCAATCCGGCATCACCTCTGCCATTAGAGCTGTTGGGGAACGTAGTAATTTCAAAATTTTCCTACGCACACGCAAGATCATGGTGATGCATAGCAACGAGAGGGGAGAGTGATGTCTACGTACCCTCGTAGACCGAAGCGGAAGCGTGGACACAACATAGAGGAAGTAGTCGTACGTCCTCCTCGCGATCCGACCGATCCAAGCGCCATTACTCCGGCGCCTCCGAGTTCTTGACACACGTACAACTCGATGACGTCCCCGGGTCTCGATCCAGCAAAACCTCCAGGGACGAGTTCCGTCAGCACGATGGCGTGGTGACGATCTTGATGAACTACCGACGCAGGGCTTTACCTAAACACTGCGACAATATGAACGAGGTGGAATATGGTGGAGGGGGGCACCGCACATGGCTAAGGAACGATCTCAAGGATCAACTTGTGTGTCCTAGGGTGCCCCCCTGCCCCCGTATATAAAGGAGCAAGGGGGGAGGGCCGGCCGGCCTAGAGGCGCGCCAAGGGAGGGGGGAGTCCTCCTCCTAGTAGGAGTAGGACTCCCCTTTCCTAGTCCAACTAGGAGGGAGGAAGGGGGAAGGAAAGAGAGGGAGAGGGAGAGGGAAAGGGGGGCCGCGCCCCCCTCTCTGTCCAATTCGGACTGCCCATGGGGGGGGGGGCGCCACCTCCTGGCGCGGCCCTCTCTCTCCCCTCGTGGCCCAATAAGGCCCATACTTCCCCCGGGGGGTTCCGGTAACCTCTCCGGCACTCCGGTATTATCCGAAACCACTCGGAACCATTCCGATGTCCGAACATAGTCGTCCAATATATCAATCTTTACGTCTCGACCATTCCGAGACTCCTCATCATGTCCGTGATCACATCCGGGACTCCGAACTCCTTCGGTACATAAAAAATGCATAAACTCATAATAACTGTCATCGTAACCTTAAGCGTGCGGACCCTACGGTTCGAGAACAATGTAGACATGACCGAGACTCCTCTCCGGTCAATAACCAATAGCGGGACCTGGATGCCCATATTGGCTCCTACATATTCTACGAAGATCTTTATCGGTCAGACCGCATAACAACATACGTTGTTCCCTTTGTCATCGGTATGTTACTTGCCCGAGATTCGATCGTCGGTATCCAATACCTAGTTCATTCTCGTTACCGGCAAGTCTCTTTACTCGTTCCGTAATACATCATCCCGCAACCAACTCATTGGTTGCAATGCTTGCAAGGCTTATGTGATGTGCATTACCGAGAAGGCCCTGAGATACCTCTCCGATATTCGGAGTGACAAATCCTAATCTCGAAATACGCCAACCCAACAAATACTTTCGGAGACACCTGCAAAGCACCTTTATAATCACCCAGTTACGTTGTGACGTTTGGTAGCACACAAAGTGTTCCTATGGTAAACGGGAGTTGCATAATCTCATAGTCACAGGAACATGTATAAGTCATGGATAAAAGCAATAGCAGCATACTAAACGATCGGGTGCTAAGCTAATGGAATGGGTCATGTCAATCAGATCATTCAACTAATGATTTGACCTTGTTAATCAAATGACAACTCCTTTGTCTATGGTTAGGAAACTTAACCATCTTTGATTAATAAGCTAGTCAAGTAGAGGCATACTAGTGACACTCTGTTTGTCTATATATCCACACATGTATTATGTTTCCGGTTAATACAATTCTAGCATGAATAATAAACATTTATCATGATATGTAAGGAAATAAATAATAACTTTATTATTGCCTCTAGGGCATATTTCCTTCAGTCTCCCACTTGCACTAGAGTCAATAATCTAGATTACAAAGTAATGATTCTAACACCCATGGAGTCTTGGTGCTGATCATGTTTTGCCCGTGGAAGAGGCTTAGTCAACGGGTCTGCTACATTCAGATCCGTATGTATCTTGCAAATCTCTATGTCTCCCACCTGGACCAAGTCCCGGATGGAATTGAAGCATCTCTTGATGTGCTTGGTTCTCTTGTGAAATCTGGATTCCTTCGCCAAGGCAATTGCTCCAGTATTGTCACAAAAGATTTTCATTGGACCCGATGCACTAGGTATGACACCTAGATCGGATATGAACTCCTTCATCCAGACTCCTTCATTTGCTGCTTCCGAAGCAGCTATGTACTCCAGTCCACATGTAGATCCCGCTACGACGCTTTGTTTAGAACTGCACCAACTGACAGCTCCACCGTTTAATGTAAATACGTATCCGGTTTGCGATTTCGAATCGTCCGGATCAGTGTCAAAGCTTGCATCAACGTAACCCTTTACGATGAGCTCTTTGTCACCTCCATACACGAGAAACATTTCTTTAGTCCTTTTCAGGTACTTCAGGATATTCTTGACCACTGTCCAGTGATCCACTCCTGGATTACTTTGGTACCTCCCTGCTAAACTTATAGCAAGGCACACATCAGGTCTGGTACACAGCATTGCATACATGATAGAGCCTATGGCTGAAGCATAGGGAACATCTTTCATCTTCTCTCTATCTTCTGCAGTGGTCGGGCTTTGAGTCTTACTCAACTTCACACCTTGCAATACAGGTAAGAACCCTTTCTTTGCTTGATCCATTTTGAACTTCTTCAAAATCTTGTCAAGGTATGTGCTTTGTGAAAGTCCAATTAAGCGTCTTGATCTATCTCTATAGATCTTAATGCCCAATATGTAAGCAGCTTCACCGAGGTCTTTCATTGAAAAACTCTTATTCAAGTATCCCTTTATGCTATTCAGAAATTCTATATCATTTCCAATCAGTAATATGTCATCTACATATAATATCAGAAATGCTACAGAGCTCCCACTCACTTTCTTGTAAATACAGGCTTCTCCAAAAGTCTGTATAAACCCAAATGCTTTGATCACACTATCAAAGCGTTTATTCCAACTCCGAGATGCTTGCACCAGTCCATAAATGGATCGCTAGAGCTTGCACACTTTGTTAGCTCCCTTTGGATCGATAAAACCTTCTGGTTGCATCATATACAACTCTTCTTCCAGAAACCCCATTTAGGAATGCAGTCTTTACATCCATTTGCCAAATTTCATAGTCATAAAATGCGGCAATTGCTAACATGATTCGGACAGACTTAAGCATCGCTACGGGTGAGAAGGTCTCATCGTAGTCAATCCCTTGAACTTGTCGAAACCCTTTTGCGACAAGTCGAGCTTTGTAGACAGTAACATTACCGTCAGCGTCTGTCTTCTTCTTAAAGATCCACTTGTTCTCTATTGCTTGCCGACCCTCGGGCAAGTCAACCAAAGTCCACACTTTGTTTTCATACATGGATCCCATCTCAGATTTCATGGCTTCCAGCCATTTTGCAGAATCTGGGCTCACCATCGCTTCTTCATAGTTCGTAGGTTCGTCATGATCTAGTAGCATGATTTCCAGAACAGGATTGCCGTACCACTCTGGTGCGGATCTCACTCTGGTTGATCTACAAGGTTCTGTAGTAACTTGATCTGTAGTTTCATGATCATCATCATTAACTTCTTCGCTGATTGGTGTAGATGTCATAGAAACCGGTTCCTGTGATGAACTACTTTCCAATAAGGGAGCAGGTACAGTTACCTCATCAAGTTCTACTTTCCTCCCACTCACTTCTTTCGAGAGAAACTCCTTCTCTAGAAAGGATCCATTTTTAGCAACAAATGTCTTTCCTTCGGATCTGTGATAGAAGGTGTACCCAACAGTCTCCTTTGGGTATCCTATGAAGACACATTTTTCCAATTTGGGTTCGAGCTTATCAGGTTGAAGCTTTTTCACATAAGCATCGCAGCCCCAAACTTTAAGAAATGACAACTTTGGTTTCTTGCTAAACCACAGTTCATAAGGTGTCATCTCAACGGATTTTGACGGTGTTCTATTCAACGTGAATGTGGCCGTCTCTAGAGCATAACCCCAAAACGATAGCGGTAAATCTGTAAGAGACATCATAGATCACACCATATCTAGTAAAGTGCGATTACGACGTTCGGACACACCATTGCGCTGTGGTGTTCCGGGTGGCGTGAGTTGCGAAACTATTCCGCATTGTTTCAAATGCAGACCAAACTCGTAACTCAAATATTCTCCTCCACGATCAGATCGTAGAAACTTTATTTTCTTGTTACGATGATTTTCAACTTCACTCTGAAATTCTTTGAACTTTTCAAATGTTTCAGACTTGTGTTTCATTAAGTAGATATACCCATATCTGCTTAAATCATCTGTGAAGGTGAGAAAATAACGATATCCGCCACGAGCCTCAACATTCATTGGACCACATACATCTGTATGTATAATTTCCAATAAATCTTTTGCTATCTCCGTAGTACCGGAGAACGGTGTTTTAGTCATCTTGCCCATGAGGCACGGTTCGCAAGTGCCAAGTGATTCATAATCAAGTGACTCCAAAAGTCCATCAGTATGGAGTTTCTTCATGCGCTTTATACCGATATGACCTAAACGGCAGTGCCACAAATAAGTTGCACTATCATTATCAACTCTGTATCTTTCGGCTTCAACATTATGAATATGTGTATCACTACTATCGAGATTCATTAAAAATAGACCATGCTTCAAGGGTGCATGACCATAAAAGATATTACTCATATAAATTGAACAACCATTATTCTCTGATTTAAATGAATAACCGTCTCGCATCAAACAAGATCCAGATATAATGTTCATGCTCAACGCTGGCACCAAATAACAATTATTTAGGTCTAATACTAATCCCGAAGGTAGATGTAGAGGGAGCGTGCCGACTGCGATCACATCGACTTTGGAACCGTTTCCTACGCGCATCGTCACCTCGTCCTTTGCCAGTGTTCGCTTAATCCGTAGTCCCTGTTTCGAGTTGCAAATATTAGCAACAGAACCAGTATCAAATACCCAGGTGCTACTGCGAGCTCTAGTAAGGTACACATCAATAACATGTATATCACATATACCTTTGTTCACCTTGCCATCCTTCTTATCCGCCAAATACTTGGGGTAGTTCCGCTTCCAGTGACCAGTCTGCTTGCAGTAGAAGCACTCAGTTTCAGGCTTAGGTCCAGACTTGGGTTTCTTCTCTTAAGCAGCAACTTGTTTGCTGTTCTTTTTGAAGTTCCCCTTCTTCTTCCCTTTGCCCTTTTTCTTGAAACTAGTGGTCTTATTAACCATCAACACTTGATGCTCCTTCTTGATTTCTACCTCCGCAGCCTTTAGCATTGCGAAGAGCTCGGTGATAGACTTATCTATCCCTTGCATATTATAGTTCATCACGAAGCCTTTTTAGCTTGGTGACAGTGATTGGAGAATTCTTTCAATGACGCAACCATCCGGAAGATTGACTCCCAGCTGATTCAAGTGATTATAATACCCAGACATCTTGAGTATATGCTCACTGACAGAACCATTCTCTTCCATCTTGCAGCTATAGAACTTATTGGAGACCTCATATCTCTCAATCCGGGCATTCTGTTTGAATATCAACTTCAACTCCTGGAACATCTCATATGCTCCATGGTTCTCAAACCATCGTTGAAGTCCCGGTTCTAAGCCGTAAAGCATGGCACACTGAACTATCGAGTAGTCATCAGCTTTGCTCTGCCAGACGTTCATAACATCTGGCGTTGCTCCAGCAGCAGGCCTGGCACCTAGCGGTGCATCCAGGACGTAACTCTTCTGTGCAGCAATGAGGATAATCCTCAAGTTACGGACCCAGTCCGTGTAATTGCTACCATCATCTTTCAACTTTGCTTTCTCAAGGAACGCATTAAAATTCAACGGAACAACAGCACGAGCCATCTATCTACAATCATCATTAACAAGCAAGATACTATCAGGGACTAAGTTCATGATAAATTGAAGTTCAATTAATCATATTACTTAAGAACTCCCACTTAGATAGACATCCCTCTAATCATCTAAGTGATCACGTGATCCAAATCAAAACTAATCCATAACTGATCATCACGTGAAATGGATTATTTCTCAATGGTGAACATCATCATGTTGATCATATCTATTATATGATTCACGCTCGACCTTTCGGTCTCCGTGTTTCGAGGCCATATCTGCATACGCTAGGCTCGTCAAGTATAACCCGAGTATTCCGCTTGTGCAAAACTGGCTTGCACCCGTTGTAGATGGATGTAGAGCTTATCACACCCGATCATCACGTGGTGTCTGGGCACGACGAACTTCGGCAACGGTGCATACTCGGGGAGAACACTTCTTGATAATTTAGTGAGAGATCATCTTATAATGCTACCGTCAATCAAAGCAAGATAAGATGCATAACAGATAAACATCACATGCAAATCAATATAAGTGATATGATATGGTCATCATCATCTTGTGCTTCATGATCTCCATCTCTGCAGCACCATCATGATCACCATCGTCACCGGCGCGACACCCTGATCTCCATCGTAGCATCGTTGTCGTCTCGCCAATCTTATGCTTCTACGACTATCGCTACCGCTTAGTGATAAAGTAAAGCATTACAGGGCGATTGCATTGCATACAATAAAGCGACAACCATACGGCTCCTGCCGGTTGCCGATAACTCGGTTACAAAACATGATCATCTCATACAATAAAATATAGCATCATGTCTTGACCATATCACATCACAACATGCCCTGCAAAAACAAGTTAGACGTCCTCTACTTTGTTTGTTGCAAATTTTACGTGGCTGCTACGGGCTTAAGCAAGAACCAATCTCACCTACACATCAAAACCACAACGATAGTTTGTCAAATAGACTCCGTTTTAACCTTCTCAAGGACCGGGCGTAGCCATACTCGGTTCAACTAAAGTTGGAGAAACTGACACCCGCCAGCCACCTGTGTGCAAAGCACGGTGGTAGAACCAGTCTCGCGTAAGCGTACGCGTAATGATGGTCCGGGCCGCTTCATCCAACAATACCGCCGAACCAAAATATGACATGCTGGTAGGCAGTATGACTTGTATCATCCACAACTCACTTGTGTTCTACTCGTGCAAAACATCAAACCATAAAAACCTAGGCTCTGATACCACTGTTGGGGAACGTAGTAATTTCAAAAAAATTCTACGCACACGCAAGATCATGGTGATGCATAGCAACGATAGGGGAGAGTGATGTCTACGTACCCTCGTAGACCGAAGCGGAAGCGTTGACACAACATAAAGGAAGTAGTCGTACGTCCTCCTCGCGATCCGACCGATCCAAGCGCCGTTACTCCGGCGCCTCCGAGTTCTTGACACACGTACGGCTCGATGACGTCCCCGGGTCTCGATCCAGCAAAACCTCCAGGGATGAGTTCCGTCAGCACGACGGCGTGGTGACGATCTTGATGAACTACCGACGCAGGGCTTCGCCTAAACACTGCGACAATGTGACCGAGGTGGAATATGGTGGAGGGGGGCACCGCACATGACTAAGGAACGATCTCAAGGATCAACTTGTGTGTCCTAGGGTGCCCCCTACCCCCGTATATAAAGGAGCAAGGGGGAAGGGCCGTCCGGCCTAGAGGCGCGCCAAGGAGGGGGGAGTCCTCCTCCTAGTAGGAGTAGGACTCCCCTTTCCTAGTCCAACTAGGAGGGAGGAAGGGGGAAGGAAAGAGAGGTAGAGGGAGAGGGAAAGGGGGGCCGCGCCCCCCTCTTTGTCCAATTCGGACTGCCCATGGGGGGGGGGCGCCACCTCCTGGCGCGGCCCTCTCTCTCCCCTCGCGGCCCAATAAGGCCCATACTTCCCCCGGGGGGTTCCGGTAACCTCTCCGGCACTCCGGTATTATCCGAAACCACTCGGAACCATTCCGATGTCCGAACATAGCCGTCCAATATATCAATCTTTGCGTCTTGACCATTCCGAGACTCCTCGTCATGTCCGTGATCACATCCGGGATTCCGAACTCCTTCGGTACATCAAAAATGCATAAACTCATAATAACTGTCATCGTAACCTTAAGCGTGCGGACCCTACGGTTCGAGAACAATGTAGACATGACCGAGACTCCTCTCCGGTCAATAACCAATAGCGGGACCTGGATGCCCATATTGGCTCCTACATATTCTACGAAGATCTTTATCGGTCAGACCGCACAACAACATACGTTGTTCCCTTTGTCATTGGTATGTTACTTGCCCGAGATTCGATCGTCGGTATCCAATACCTAGTTCAATCTCGTTACCGGCAAGTCTCTTTACTCGTTCCGTAATACATCATCCCGCAACCAACTCATTGGTTGCAATGCTTGCAAGGCTTATGTGATGTGCATTACCGAGAAGGCCCTGAGATACCTCTCCGACATTCGGAGTGACAAATCCTAATCTCGAAATACGCCAACCCAACAAATACTTTCGGAGACACCTGTATAGCACCTTTATAATCACCCAGTTACGTTGTGACGTTTGGTAGCACACAAAGTGTTCCTATGGTAAACGGGAGTTGCATAATCTCATAGTCATAGGAACATGTATAAGTCAAGGATAAAAGCAATAGCAGCATACTAAACGATCGGGTGCTAAGCTAATGGAATGGGTCATGTCAATCAGATCATTCAACTAATGATGTGACCTTGTTAATCAAATGACAACTCCTTTGTCTATGGTTAGGAAACTTAACCATCTTTGATTAATAAGCTAGTCAAGTAGAGGCATACTAGTGACAATCTGTTTGTTTATATATCCACACATGTATTATGTTTCCTGTTAATACAATTCTAGCATGAATAATAAACATTTATCATGATATGTAAGGAAATAAATAATAACTTTATTATTGCCTCTAGGGCATATTTCCTTCAAGAGCCTCGCCTCGAGCTCCTGAAAACATAAATGGAGGAAGAAGGAGGAGGAGAAGCGAGGCCAGGTGTGAGGAAGAAGAGAAGAGCACCTCGGCCGTTTTATAGCTCGGGCTCGGTGTACGGTGGGCGAAGTCCACCAGCGCCACTCGTCGCCCGATCGCCGGTGTTCGGAGGCGAATCCGTGAGCAGTGCCGATAGCACGCTGGCCCGCGACGTGAGTGCACGCTCCGCCGGCAGCTAGCACGCCACGCACTACCGTGGTACGGCCTAGATGCCCTACGCGCTAAACGTTGCCGGCGGAGAAAGCGCGGGAAAGCGCGCGGGAGAGAGGAAGAAGAGAGAGCCGGAGGAAGAAGAGGAGACTGACAGTGGACCCCGGGTCCACCTGTCAGTCAGATAGAGCACTGTGCTCTCGGGTACGACCAGCGTATTTTTACATTTAGAATTCATTTCTAAATTTACTGTATCCAGCGTAGAAATCTCTCGTTTTCCCCCTAACCGTAGATTTTTTCCACACAGCGCCAGTGTTCCACACTGTGGTTTTACACCACTTATTGCCCTCCCACTATAGCCACATTTTATTGCAAATATTTTCCTAAAAACAGCTTTTAACAAATCTCGAGGACGAGATTTTTCTTAAGGGGGGTAGTGTTGTGACACCCCAAAATTTTAAAACATGTTTTGTTTATTAAAAATCTTGTCAGGAAATTTAACTTTTCATTTTCTGGTTTTTCTTGATTTGAGAACCTTTCATTTCTTGGTTATTATGGAGTTTTTATCCCAAGTGAAACTTCCCAAGTGTTTTGTTGGGCTTGTGTACCCTCTCAAGAAAACTTTTTTTTCATCAGAGAAATTAATTATATAATAATTTGCCTGATCTTTATTTCTTTAAAAAATGGTCTCCCATGGTTTTAGGATACCATTTTGAACTACAACCCTGTGATAAAATTATTTAAAATACCAACCAAAATTTGGAGATGTCAAGTTTTTAAACCACTTTTATGCAAATATATGCTTCATTCATTAAATATTTTGAGCTCTACCCCAAGTTTTCAAAACTGTTCAAGATGGCAGCATTGCACTACAACCCTTTTAAATATTTCTTTCTAGCCTCCACCAAAATTATGGGATGTCAGTGGTAGCATACCATTCATCTTTATGCAAAAACCTAGTAATGTTCTTTGGAAAAATTGAGTGAATCAACCTCTTTTCCATTCTGGTCCAGCCATGTGTTTTCTACTACAACCCTAATTAATTTTTGCTCTAGAGACCTTGTGCTTTCTCCTACTTGTAGTCAACCCTACCAAACCCCTAAGTCCAGGAGCGTGCACCCATTGGATCATTTTTGGTTCAAGAAGTAATGCCATTTGTCTCCTGTCCAGAATTGAGCTTTTGCAAAACTTGCACTAGCAAGTTTCTGCATTTGACAAGCTAACCTCACCAACCTCTCTTTCACCTAATGAGACCACCATTTGGAGATTTTGACCATTCCAAGAACTGCCTAGATGCCTCTGACATTTTGTCAAACACCCTGTGGGCATGAATAGATTTGGCATGTTTGTAAGTTTGTGTTATGAACTTGATCTCCTGACCAGACCAGCATGTCCCATAGATTTGCCCTAGACTATAACCCCACCCTGCTAAACCCCTTGTGGATTACAACCCCCGGGCATACCTTGGGATATTGCCGAGCATGTTGTGTGCGTGCTCTGGGCGCGCCCAGGGCGCACGTTTTGCACGTGCGTGCACTCGAGTAGCTGCGTCGCGCCCCGGCCCTTGCTCGCCTGCAGAGCTGCACCCCGACCTCATCCACTTGCCACAACACGCCATCCCGCCCCTGGCGCCCTACAGCGCCGCCGCCAGAGCCCTCTTGGCGGCATGTCGACGGCCACAGTGCGCCCTGCCATGGTCGGCGCCGCCCAGACCACAACTCCGCGCCAGCTGCCCTCGTGAGCAGGCCGCCCTTATCCCCCAAGCCCGTCCGCTAGCACCGACCCTGCTCCGGCCATCGCCGCGTTGCTCCGCCTCAACAGAAACGGTCGGCCGGTGATCCTATACCCAGCAGCGGCGGAACCAACCTCTCCTCGGCTATAAATGGCCCAGACCTCGCTCGAGCATCCTCAGGCAAGCCGTAGGGTGCACCCCCTCCCCTCAAGTCACTCTGGAACCTCCGTCTCCTCCGCCTCCGGCAACTTCGGCTGTCGCCGCCTGTCGGCTAAATTCGCCGTGACCAGAGCCCCCTTGTCCTTCCAGCGTCACCGTGCGACTACCCTCGGCCGTGCGGAGCTGCCCACCCTCTCGAACGTGATCAAAACCCACCGTAGCTTAGCTCCCCAATCATGCCCGAAGCTCCCTCCGCCGCGGAGCTCGCCGCCGGCGACTCTCGTCGTCCCCGCCAGCCAGTCGACCACCGGGAGGACCGCCTAGGAGTGGCGGATCCATCCCTGCACTCGGATGCCCGCGAAGAACCGCCGTTCGCCGGCGACGATCGTCGGATGCCCCGCCTCTGCTCGGGCAGATAAGAGGAGGGAGTGGGGACTAGTCAAACCTGACTAGTGGGCCCCATGGACCCACTGTCAGTGACTCCCTGCGCGGTCTACGCAGGATAAGTGGAGGCGTAAAAGCCCAAGTACGCCTCCTCTGCCCGAAAGCGTAATCCCGTCTGAATCGTTTTCTTTTTCTAATTTTTTTAAAAAAACAGATTTTGACCAAATGTTTGACTGGCTATAACTTTTTAAATATAAGTCCAAATGAACTGATTCTTTTTCCTACCTTTCTCAAATTTCATCTAGTTTATTTTAATATTTATTTCAAAAAAAATTAGACAACTTTTTGGTACTGTTTTAAAACTATGTGATCATTTGAATATTTTCAGAATAGGAATTTTTGGAGGAGAAGAAAACTTTGAAAAAGATTTAGGATGCACCCGGCCTCTACACACCTTGAAGGCAAGCATTCTGAACCCGGGCATAATATTACCGTGTGTTGTTTAAATTGATAACAACACCACCTCGTCGTGAAATTTCCGTTAATTATTGGGTGACATGACCCTTCTCGTAAATGCATGTTATAGATATCGTGCTTTTGAACATTGATATATTGTGATAGCAGCCACCTTAATGTAGCCCCCATGCCTACCGGAAGGAAACCGGGAAAGCCGCTGTCTTGTGTAGACACGATGCTTGTCTCCAGTTCCTCGTCAGGATAGTTGAGTCCGGTATGGCATGATGTGGTATGATTACTGGTGATTTTATCTGTTGGATTGAAACATAATTGTTATGCTAATTATGCAGGGAATACCTAAACCTCCCGAGTCGACCCTAGATCGAGTCTTGTTCCAATAACCCCCATACTTGTTTCGTACTACCACTTGTCCCTGCCCCAGGTAGGGTACGGTTCAGTAACTTGTCAACCCCTGTCCTAGCACACACCGTACAGAGAGGCCATGGTGGAAGATACCAGCTGCATCCGGTAGGCATGCCATCTGGTCCGTGAGCATGGGTGTTTCAGTTGTAGCCGAAGGGGTAGCTCCCCTAGTTTGGGCGCGGTATAAATTTTGTGATCCCATGCTACGCGAGGTTGTAGCCTCCCCACTTAGAGTTTCGCTTAACAGGTGTCAAGGGTGATTCCAGACACCGGTGAGTTAGGCTGGTGTGTGCGGTCAGGTCTGTTTTCAAATGAAAGGCCGTAGG
Organism: Aegilops umbellulata; assembly: GCA_032464435.1. NCBI lineage: Eukaryota > Viridiplantae > Streptophyta > Magnoliopsida > Poales > Poaceae > Aegilops > Aegilops umbellulata. Next base: position 509,348,654 of record CP136059.1, read on the forward strand.
CGGAATTAGTCCCGGTGGACTAAAGGAATCCGTTGCCAGTGGGTAAAGAGTACACCCTCTGCAGAGATTATACCTATTCGAATAGACGTGTCCATGGTTAAGGATTACAGTCTGGGATGGGTCAAGTGTCGGTCTTAGTGTCGGTCTTTGGAGGAGAAACTACTAAACTAGAACATGGATTATGACCTGTGTCATATAATGATTATGTTTATTATTATTATGGACTAATCATCTGTGATTTTGAAATTTAATGAGTATCCTTGGGACGGTCCTACCTCCTGGATACTTGCTATGATTACTTTATAAGCCCTTTATGTGGTGTCGCTGAGACGCCCGACTATGGCATGTCTGTTACTTATTTACCTTATAAGTCCTTTATGTGGTGTCGCTGAGACGCCCGACTGTGGCATGTCTGTTATTCATATAAGCCCTTTATGTGGTGTCGCTGAGACGCCCGACTGTGGCATACTTGTTATTTATTTACTATATAAGCCCTTTATGTGGCGTCGCTGAGACGCCCGACTGTGGCATGTCTGTTATCTACTTACCATATAAGCCCTTTCTGTGGCGTCGCTCAGACGCCCGACTGAGGCATTCTATGTCTACTCTCTAATTGCACTATTCATGTGTTATGTGAATAACTTGCTTGCATGTATCATAGGATATTTTTTTGAGCAAGCTTAACATTTGAAAGATTATACCTGAGTTCATAATGTTTGCGAGTACATTCAAAAGTACTCACAGGCTTGTCCCTGGCTATTGTCTTGGCCAGATTTCTCGCGCGGAGAGGAGTGGTGCGAAGACAGCCCCGGAATCCACGCAATGGTGTTAGAAGCCTCGCGGAGATAGGAGTTAACCTGGTCAGCTGTTCCTGTGGGAAATGGAGTCCCATACACTGATTGGTCCACAAACTGCTTCCGCCATCAACCACTAGAAACCATTTGTTGTACTCATAGGCCACAATGGTCTTGTGCGACATATTTTTGTAATTTGCTTGGAATTTTTGTATCAAGTTTGTGCCTCGCCAGCTAACAGTAATCCTGGGGGTGGTGAGCATAAGGGCCATTTTCTGGGAAGTCAATATCCCGAGAATCCGGTCCTGACAAAGAAAGAGTGAGGAGGCAGAGAAAACCGCGGTCGACGTGAGTGGCAAGGAGAACGCACTCACCCTCCCAAGGCTGCGGCTCGGATTCCTTTCCCGGAAGCGTCGCCGATCCATGGGGGATCAGTCCTCCGTTGGCCAGGTCGTCGAGGTCTTCTTGGAGGATCGTCGAGTGGATCCAGTCGCCCTGGATCCAGCCCTTCAGCAGACCGGTCCTCGAGGAGGATCCGCCCCGGCTGGTCGCCTTCCACTTTGCCTTCGCCGTCGCCTTCTTCGCCCGTTCCAGGGCCACTGTCTTCTCCTTCCCCATCGTCGCCGGCGAGACACGTATGGAGCAGCGACACTGGGGCGAGAGCGAGCGCGGCGGAGGAGTCTGAGGAGAAGAGGAGGAAATGAGAACGCACTGTTCAAAGACCCCGGTCCGGTGCCTTATATGAGGTTACTTCCGAGTGGCTGACTGGTAGGCCCGGGCGATCCTGTCAAATCCCGCAACAGTCGCGCGCGCGATACGTGGCGAAAAAGGTGGCTCGGAGATCAAGGCGGCTCTGCTCTATCCCATCCGATTACTGCGGCCTCCTCCGTCCCGCGTGTTTCCCAAAATTCGAATCCCGCTAAATCCGCGAGCGGCAGAGCAACGTGATAGACAGAAGATCTCCTCCACAGCGTCACTCGGAGCTCTTCAAGTAAAAAAACTCATTCGACAAAAACCAAGAATGGATCAAGGCGACTGAAAAAGAAGTTGGTAACGATGCCCGGGTTCATTGATCCAAGACAAGATATACTCATGACACGAAGAATGGGTCGGACGAGTGCTCAACTCCTTCCCCATTCAAACCTCGATCCATTCGGGGGCTAATGATGAAGCTATGTACCTAGGGTAGGGTCATGGACCTGTCCAAACTACCCTCCCCAAGGAAGTCCATAGAAGAAATCACCTTTCAATCGACTTGGAGGTGTTCCACTCGACGGACTCGAAGACACTCGACCATGAAGCAATCACTCGACCAAGATCCAACCACTCGACGACCAGGAGACCTAAAGCCACTCCGCACGCTAACGGTCGGTCATTGAGTAGCCTTTATGGTCGTCATAGCTCTTTATTAGAGGCGTTACCAGTAACGCCCCACCTTAATGTACCTTAAACTCCTTGTAACGTGGGCTGGCTGGGGTCCTGGCGCACTCTATATAAGCCACCCCCCTCCACAGGCACAAGGGTTCGCACCCCTGTAACTTACACACTCATAATCCAGTCGACCGCCTCCGGGCTCCGAGACGTAGGGCTGTTACTTCTTCTGAGAAGGACCTGAACTCGTAAACCTCGTGTGCTACAACTAATCCATAGCTAAGATCTTGCCTATCCATACCTACCCCCCTACATTATTGTCAGACTTAGAACCACGACAAAGGGTCTGCTACAGATGCTCCATGCGTAATGCACGCACGACTCTAGGCCAACCCCTTGTGATGGCTGCCCGTCCATCCTTCACTGTCTTCATTATGACTTCTCGATGCTCAGTGTAGTCTGGATGAAATATTTTAACCTTCTTTGCATGTCCATCAATCATGTACTTTGCGAGGTAATCTTGAGTGAACTGCTTTAGGAACCACTGCGAACGAAAAATATTCAGACATTGTTGTCTAACAACTCATTATGGGTAGTAAAAAGAGAAGGCTGCAGAGTTTGTAGTTACCATCCTACAACTCACTGTTGTCTTGGATAGAGCATAAACAAATAATTTTTTTGCCACCATTTGTATCTTTTTTCTAATAATCCTTATCAGTTTCCTCACTTGATGCTTGTTCATGAATATTTCATTGCCCCATACGCAAAAAGGATCGATGCGTGGATCCTTGCCAAGGGCATATGTACCTACAAGCAGCAAGTCAATATTAGAAGCTAACAAGTGTCCAGGCCTGGATCTATATGCACTACATTATGGAACGACGGGGGGAGGACAAGCCGAGGGATGAAGATAACCTCGGCGGAAAATGGTGGCCACTCCCGTAGTTGTCCTACATAAGTAGTGGAAAGGCATGATAACTACAACAACCTTTACATCAAACAAATATAACAAAGGTAAACAACATCATCTCCAAATGATAGCTTGAATGTGTTGGTTTCAGCATGCTGTTAAAGCAGATATAAAATGGAAGACAATATTACCGACAGTAGGCTTAACGGCCATCAAATATTGCAATTCAAATTGGTATTGTTGAAAATGAATAGAACGTAGGTAATGCTTAAACATCACACTGGATAAATGTGTGAAACTAAAATAAAGGGCATGTGCTAACTACACCAGGAATAACTAGAACCAAATATAGCCGTTCAAACTGGTATTGATGTAGTCGAGCGGCACACTTCCGACTTGCACATAATGAACAACACATTGTGAATGACTGAAATAAACAAGGCATAAATGACCAGTATAACAACCAAATATAGCCATTGAAAACTAGATAGAGTCTCACTGCAACCAACCTAACAAGAAAATACAGATAAATAGGGCATATGCTTGAAAACTGAACTAATGCTCACTGCAACCAACTTAACAAGCAGATACAGATAAACAAGGCATCTGCTTGATAACTGGACAAATGCTAAAAAAGGCAACCTACCAACCAAATACAGATAAACAAGGCATCTGCTTGATAACTGGACAAATGTTCACTGCAACCAAAGTAAGAACCAAATACATATAAACAAGGCATCTGCTCGATAACTAAAAAAATGCTCACCCCAACCAACTTAACAACCAAATACAGATAAACAAGGCATCTACTCACTATAAACAGCCAAATATAGCCATTCGTGAAACTGAAGTGGACAATTCATACTTAAAAATCACATAGCCCTATTGAACAATACATTTTTGCATAACTGAAATAATTAACATGGCACAGTTAAAGAACTGCACGACAAATGCTACTACAACAAAGGGTATGGGTTGGCAAGCTAGAAAAGGTAAGATTTGCTGATAGAATGTACCTCACATTTCATGGACGAGATCCTTCCAGTTGGAAGAGCACAAACCCATGGTGCGCTCTCTGATGTCACAGATGGGCTGTTTCACCTTGGAAGGACCTTCATAAGTGCCCTCCTTGTGGACGTGGTCGTGGTCGATGCGATCTGACTTGGCAATTGAGGATCCCAAGCCGCCGCCATAGAACGTGTCCTTCAGAAATGACAAAATGGGCTCGATGGCGTATAAAGATCGCAAATCCTTGACCGCTTGGAGGACGAGATCAGCGGCAGGGCCTTCGAAGAGATTGACGGTGGTTGAACCAGAGGGGTTGGGGATGGACCACTTAACTTCATGGCCGTGAAGCCGTTGCTGTGGACGAGCTTGATGTCATAGCCAGCTTTCCTGAGATAGAGTAATACGCTAGCCCACTGACATGAAGCCTTCGGCATGGCAACATAGTCAACGTCTTTGCCGGCTTCCGCGGCGACGTGTTACTCCAGGATCGACAGGTCGGGGCGAACGGTGGCCACCTTGCCAACGTCTGCCGGAGAGGATGTGGATCTGGCAGGAAGGGACACCACAGGCCTCATCTAAAAACTCAGGGGAATGGGGCGACGGTATGGGAATCGCTGGGTAACCTAAACTTTATTATCTAAGCTAGGAGGAACAGGCAGACTGGCAGGGGTTGGCGGTGGCGCCGGTGGCGGCCGTGAGCTAGGGTTCGAGGGGGGAGGCGGCCGGGTGGGGGAGTGTGGAGGGAGTGTTTGAGGATACGCCACGACTACTGAAAATTTTAGTATTGGTGGGTGGAGATGGTGGTGGACGAGGGAGGGCGATGGTTCAAATGCGTCGATTACTGGAAGTACTATAAGGTTGGTGCTAAAGGAGTGTGTGGGCGACGGTTGAAGTACGACGACTACTAAAAATGGGTAAAGGAATTGATGCGGACCGGAAGTGCCCAAGATCATGCACGGTCCAATAAAAATATGAGTGTATGATAATAAGGAAAAGTGGCGGAACCGCCGATTTTTGCAACACTCAGGGCGGGTAGTTTGTTTTTATATTTCTAGCAAGCTGGTTTATCGCACACGGTTCGTCCTAATTTCCAAATAAACTTACCCGGCTTTAGCTTGGACAGGTGTTGATTTTACAGCGCACTTGCATCACAGACGGTTAAGCCAGTATGAGGGAGTCCTGGATTAGGGGTGTTCAGATGGCCGGACTATACCTTCAGCCAGACTCCAGGACTATGAAGATACAAGATTGAAGACTTCGTCCCGTGTCCAGAAGGATCTTTTCTTGGCGTGGAAGGCAAGCTAGGCGTGCGGATATTCGAGATCTCCTACCATTGTAACCGACTCTGTGTAACCCTAACCCTATCCGGTGTCTATATAAACCGGAGGGTTGTAGTCCGTAGGACAACCATCATCATACACAATCATACCATAGGCTAGCTTCTAGGGTTTAGCCTCCTTGATCTCGTGGTAGATCCACTCTTGTACTACCCATATCATCAATATTAATCTAGCAGGAGTAGGGTTTTACCTCCACCGAGAGGGCCCGAACCTGGGTAAAATAAAGTGTCCCTTGTCTCCTGTTACCATCCGACCTTGACGCATAGTTCGGGACCCCCTACCCGAGATCCGCCGGTTTTGACACCGACATTGGTGCTTTCATTGAGAGTTCCTCTGTGTCATCGCCTTTAGGCCCGATGGCTCCTTTGATCATCAACAACGATGAGGTCCAGGGCGAGACTTTCCTCCCAGGACAAATCTTCCTCTTCGGCGGCTTCGCTCTGAGGGCCAATTTGCTTGGTCATCTGGAGCAGATAGAAAGCTACGCCCCTGGCCATCAAGTCAGGTTCGGAAGCTTAAACTACACGGCTGATATCCGCAGAGACTTGATCTTCGACGGGTTCGAGCCACAGCCAAGCGCGCCGCACTATTTCGAGGGGCATGATATAGCTCTGCCTCCGAATAGTACCCTGGAGGCCGCACACGCTCCGGCCCCGATCCTTGACTCGGAGCCCGCTGCGTTCTCCGAGGATGAACGGTTGGACGTCATCCCGGGGGCTGCGATCTCAAAGGCGATCGAGCCGAACGCCAGCCCCATACTCCGGATGGCCCAGGACTCCAAGGAGCCGGACTCTTCTCCGAACTCCGGGCCTTCCGTGCCCCCACCGATCGAATCTGATTGGGCGCCTGTAATGGAGTTCACCGCCGCAGACATCTTTCAGTGCTCACCTTTCGGTGATATCCTGAATTCTCTCAAGTCTCTTTCTTTATCAGGAGAGCCCAGGCCGAACTATGGTCTGCGAGGTTGGAATTCGGACGAAGAAGAAATTCAAAACCCACCCACCACCCATTTAATAGCCACTGTCGATGATCTAACCGACATGCTTGACTTCGGATCCGAAGACTTCGACGGTATGGACGACGAAGACGGAGACGAAGTAGGACCAGCACCTATAGGGCACTGGACCTCCACCCCACCTAACGATGTATTCATGGTGGATACCCCTACAGGAAACGACAACGAGGAAAAAGGGGGCGGAAAAAGGGGTAAACCCTCTGAAAAGCAGTCAAAGCGGCGACGTAGACGCCAAGCCAAGCTCCACCTCGATCAAGACCCAGCCGTAGAGCAGGATGAGCCGGTAGACGACGAGCATGCCTCAGAGCAGCCGTCCGAATAGCACAACACGGATGGAGAGGACAGACAGCCCTCCCCCGGTCATAACAGAACTCCGGACGTTCTCACGCCGAATAAGACCACGGAGGAGAAGAATCTCCACGAAAGGCTCATTGCCACAGCACGCAGCCTGAAAAAGCAGAAGCGGAAGCTGAAGACGGCAGAAGATGCACTCAGAACAAGATGGGGCAAGGTAATCAAGACCGCAGACAAATACAGCGGCAGCTGCCGCACTAAAAGCTATCCGAAGAAAAAACTACTGCCCGAATTCGACCAGGAGGCCCTAGAGCCCCCACACTTAAAAAATAAAAAAGCCACACGGTCGGATAGACGACCCCACGGCCACCATAAAACGGCAAGCGGCGCCGCACTCAAGGCGGCATGCGACCCAATTAAAGACTCGCATCATGGCCCAGCCAGGTCCATTTACGGGCCAAGGAAGCAAGCTCTCACAAGCAATGCAAAAAATCCATCATCAGAATCCGGCACACCCAAATACAGGGGCGTCGCACACCCCCTATGTTTTACCGATGAGGTCTTGGAATATGAATTTCCAGAGGGATTCAAACCCATTAACATAGAGGCGTACGATGGAACAATAGACCCTGGAGTCTAGATCGAGGATTACATCCTCCACATACACATGGCTAGAGGAGATGACCTCCACGCCATAAAATATTTACCTCTTAAACTTAAAGGGCCAGCTCGGCACCGGCTTAAAAGCCTTCCCGAAAACACAATTGGAAGTTGGGAAGAGCTTGAGGATGCTTTCCGAGCAAACTTTCAAGGGACCTATGTCCGCCCCCCGGACGCAGACGATCTCAGTCACATAACTCAGCAGCCCAGAGAATCAGCTCGACAGTTCTGGAACAGATTCCTCACTAAAAAGAATCAAATAATGGATTGTCCGGACGCTGAAGCCCTAGCAGCTTTCAGGCATAATGTCCGAGACGAATGGCTCGCCAGATACCTCGGCCAGGAAAAGCCAAGAACAATGGCCGCACTCACAAGCCTCATGACCCGCTTTTGCGCAGGAGAGGACAGCTGGTTGGCACGATGCAGCACCAGCGACCCAAGTACATCAGAAATCAAGGATGGAAACGGAAAACCGCGGTGAAATAAGGATCGTCGCAGAATCAAAGGAAAAAGTCCGAAGAGCACGACAGTCAATGCCGGATTCAAAAGCTCGCGGCAAAATCAAACAAAACCACCCCCTCAGGATAATAGGGATGATCCGTCCAGCTTAAATAGAATCCTGGGCAGAATATGTCAGATACACAGTACTCCTGGGAAGCCTGCCAATCACACCCAGAGAGATTGTTGGGTTTTTAAACAATCAGGACAGCTTAACGCCGAACACAAGGGGCTCGATACACCAAGTGAAGAAGAGGACGAACCCCAAAGGCAGAATACCAGGAAACAAAAGAACTTCCCGCAAGAAGTCAAAATAGTGAATTTACTTCACGTGACAAAACGTATGGCACCCATAAAGGTACGCACAATCAAACTTTCCCCTCAGGAGTCCCGCCACTGGTCACTAAAGCCAATCATTTTTGATCACCTAGATTATTCTAGAAACATAAAAAACGCAGGCCGGACTGCCCTGATACTGGATCCGATAATCGATGGATTCCAGTTTACGAATGTCCTTATGGACGGCGGCAGTGGACTAAACCTGATATATCAGGATACAATCCACCGCATGGGCATAAACCCAGCAAAAATCCGCCACAACAAAACCTCCTTTCAAGGGGTAGCACCAGGCCCGGACACCCATTGTATGGGTTTTCTCCGGCTCGTAGTCATATTTGGTTCTCCCAATAACTTTTGTCGTGAAAAGGTGACCTTCCATGTAGTCCCATTTTCAAGTCGCTTTCAAGCACTAATGGGACGCGGAGCTTTCGCTCGCTTTAACGCAATACCGCATTGCGCATCTCTCACGCTTAAGATGCCCGGTCCTCGAGGCATCATCTCTTTAAAGGGAGCGCACTAAAACACGCCTCCTCCAAATGGAGGATTGCGCGGCAGCTTAAACAGCCGCACAATAAAGTGGCCTCGCCAGCCAAAAGACTTTTTTATAAGTCATCAAAGGCCACGGACCCGGACTCAACGAGTTCGGCACAAGTCCATCATCAACGCAGGCTTAGCACGCCATATACCCCCATACTAGGGGTTGTACGCAGAGACAATAAAACTCAACCTTATATATTCTTTACTTTATATCTTGTTTATTATCCTTTTTGTTCCGCACGACCCATTTTTCAAATTAGTTCTTCTCTTTTACAGATGAACGTCGTGCGGCGCCCGTCCAGGACACGGCACAGCGGAGACACAGGCACAGACGTGCAGTAGGGACCCGTCCTAAAGGATTCTTTTTAGATTAAGACCCTGCGTAAACCTTTTTTTACTGTCTCTTGCTGCTATACATCCCCTGGTTCTTTCTTTTCTGATATAACCAAGGAGGAGGCTGGCGTTTTGGCATGTGGCCACGCCAGAATTCTTGCTCGTACCTAGACACTATGGGATTTTTTCTCTTTTGTTTAAGGGTGTTTTTGCACACACACTCACAAAGACCGAACACCTTAGGGTGTGTTCGGCGTCGCGAGTTTTGGCACTATATGCATCAGCTCCGAATCATGATTTTGGTCATATGTTGGGTTGCCCGGCTCCTGAGTTCGGCTACCTTACGTTCCGCTCTATCGGCTAAGGTAGCACGAGGAGAACTACTGTGATTGTGCCCCGGTTCGGCCGGGTGAGCACCTCAGTAGAGAAAGCCGAAAACCGACTGTCATGATGTAGCGCGAGACTGGTCGCCACTCGATGACTCATAGGAATTTATCGAATTCCTCCGCTTTGACGAAGGGCCGTTTCCCGGTCAGGCACGTACGCGCTCCGAACTCGGGCAAAGCGCAGTCGCCACTAAAGGGCTACCTAAAGAGTCCCACTGTCAAGCTCCTATGGCTAAGTGAAAGTGTTAAAGCATTATAGTCCGGTTGCCTAGCCCGCTGTGCTATCACCTCCTTTATAGGACCAAGACGTTGGGTTAAGTGTGAAAATGCGTCTTCTGCGCGCACCCCCGCACTATGTGCGTGGGGGCTGAAGCCAACGACTGCAATCTTTCAGAATTTATATATTTAAACGGCCGCACATGAGGTGTTCCTAATACTTGAAGGCACAAGTCTAAAAATATGCCCCTACAATTTATCAAAATACTATAATTACATATGCTATCATAACATAGCATCCTTCGAGCACCGCTTCTCTATTATGCGAGCGCCTTCAAGGACTTCCTCAAAATATTGCTCAGAAGGTATTCGGCTTTTCTCTGAATCCCGGGACGCAACAACGGTGGGCTCCATATCTGCCCAGTATGTCTTGACACGGGCAAGAGCCAACCGAGCTCCCTCCGTGCAAGCTGACCTCTTCATAGCACCGATGCGTGGCACCATGTCGAGAAATTGCTGGACCAAGCTGAAATAACTCTTCGGCTTCGATCCCCCCGGACACAGATGATCCGTAACGTACTTCATGGCGAGTCCGGGCAACCTATTCAGTTCGGCCCATTGGGCCAGGCGATCGTCCACTGCAAGTGGACGCTCTGGATAGACGAAATGCGACCAGAAGAGCTTCTCCACTTCATGACCCTTCTTATCTTGAAAGTGTTTGGTCGCATCAGCAGCACTAGCCGCCAAATCCAGATAGGTGTCCTCTACACTCCACGCTCGGTCCAACGGGGCAAACCTCGGGTCGCAAAATTTTCTCCGCAGCAAGAAGGGCTTTCCATCCGCAATTAGTCCGGCTTGACGTAGCTCCTCCTTTGCCGCTCTCATTACAGAGCGGGCGTCCTTGGCGTCGGTAACAACTTTCTCTAAGCTCGTTTGCTTCGCCCGACCTTCTTCTTCAAGAAGCTTGCAACGGTCAGTAGCACTTTTTAACATTACGGCCATATCAGCCACCTCCTCCTTGCTTCGGCAATGGGAAGCCTGTTCGGCTTTCAGCTCTTCAAGGGCTTTCACGGCAGCCGCATCGCTTTTTCTGGCTTGTTCCTTCGCTCGGGTGAGTTCGGCCCTAAGACCTTGCACGGCGGCCGCACCATCTGTGTCAAGCACACACACGGTAAGATATTGACATAAAGCTCCTCTTACTCACAATCGCCTAATGATTTCAATACCTTGAGCACCATCAAGCCGCTTGTTAACAAGCACGATGTCGGCTTCTGCCTCATCCAGTTGCCGCTTTAGTTCGGCATATTCATGAGTCCGGCTCGACTCCGGACAATCAGCCACCTACGTATAAAGGTGCCACTTAAAGGACCTGGGATTAAGATCCTCTGCGCGCCATACATCTTTACGACGCACAGAGTCTCAGGGGCTACTATCTACACAGGGCGCACTTTACTTATACACAATTAATACAAATATACGTTATTTAAAACGTACCTCAAGGCCTGCCACTAAACTCTTGACAGCCTCATGCAGTCCGCTTTCTGCGGATGAAATCTTTTCAATCACCATGCTCATTAACGCACGATGCTCCTCTGAGACAGAGGCTCGCCCCAGCAGAATCTTTAGCTCCTCCGACCGAACACCAGATGGTGCCGGACTCGTCCCATGGCCTTCCTCGAAGGACGGACACGGAGAACCTCGGGGGGCTGCATCATCCACCCCTAGCGGATCCGGAGAAGTCCCCCGCGACGAAACTTCACCGTCGCCCGCCTTGCTAGGCGATACAGAAGGAGGAGGCGTTCCGCTCTCCATCATCTCCGGAAGAAGATCCCCCAAAGACGAGTTCTGTTGAGAAGGGTTGAGGTCTGAACTACAGAATAAAGTTTCGATTAAAACTTTCCAGATACAAATCAAGGATTTCTCTTAAAAGAACAACTCTTATTCTACTTATGACTCGCTGGAGAGCTGTTCCCTTTGAGGGTTTAGTTCGGCCGAGGGGCTCCCTGGCATCGGGCCCTCTGACAAGGATTCTTTCCCTCGCTTCGAAGCTATGGTTTCCGGGTGGTCAGAGGTGACCCTTTTCTTTCCCTTAGGAGGAGAATTGTCGATTCCCCCCTTTGGAATGGTCTCTTTTGGAGAGGCCACGGTCTCCTTGTTCGCTCCCGTATTTCCCTCCAAAGGCACTACCTCTAGCATCCTGACTAGCACAGGATCCAGCCTGGTTTCGGGGAGGGGAGCCGGACACCGGATCAGCTTCGCCTTGCTATCCACTCCTGCTTAAAAGGAAAAGTGCTGTTAAAAAGCAAGATAATTATGCGGATAGAAGGTCCGGTCGCAAGGTCACCTACTTGAGTATCCGGGCGATTGCGGCTTAAACCAGCATCCTCAGTCGAATTCGGACTCACTTCTTGTGATCCGAAGAACAGTTTATACATCTCCACAGGCGTCACGCCCATAAAATTCTGGAGAGCTCGTGGTCCCTCTGGATTGAATTCCCACAAGCGAAGGGGGCGACGTTGGCTGCGCAGTGTCCGGCGAATCAGCATGACTTGTGTCACCTTGACCAGGTTGAGGTCTCCCTTCAAGAGATCCTTAATGCTGCCCTGCAGCAGAGGAACGTCTTTGGGCAAGCCCCGACCTAACCCTGTGTTAATCCACTATGCTAACAGTGGTGGGGGACCCGAGCGAAAGGCCGGAGGCGCCACCCATGCGGTGCCCCGAGGAGCGGTGATGTAGAACCACTCCTGTTGCCATAAGCCAAGCTCCTCTTGAAAAGCGCCCTCGGGCCATGGAGCGTCGACATTTCTTTTTATAGCAGCACCTCCGCACTCTGCGTGGCGCCCTTCGATTATCTTCGGTTCTACTTTGAAGGCCTTGAGCCACAATCCGAAGTGAGGGATAACACGGAGGAATGCTTCGCACACAACTATGAACGAGGAGATATGGAGGATGGACTCCGGAGCTAAGTCGTGGAATTCCAGCCCATAATAAAACATCAGCCCCCTTACAAAGGGATCCACGAGGAAGCCTAATCCCCGAAGGAAGTGGGATATGAATACCACACTCTCGCCGGGCTGAGGGCTAGGGATCACCTGTCCTTGAACAGGCAGCCTGTGCGGAATCTCCCTGGTTAGGAATCTAGCTTCCCTCAATCTTGATACGTCCTCCTCCGTAACAGAGGAGGGCATCCATCGGCCTTGGAGGTCGGAGCCGAACATTATCGAAGATCCGGTGCGCTCGAAATCTGGAAGCCTAGGGTGTTGGAACTCGAGGCGACGGGCGAGCTCGTTTTGAGAATAGAAGCGGGGAACAGGGCCTTGGTCTCTTTATGAGAGGCAGAATACCAAGCGCCCTCCCCGTAACCGTCTTGGACTAGCCTTTAATTAAGGCAAACGTGCTAACGGGCACGATTGGGTTACCCACGTCCGTATTGATGAGAATCCCGTTAGAAGGGGCACACGATCTCTGCTTTGACAAGACGTGCCAAGGAAACCGCCTCGCTAAACGCGCAGAGGTGGAATAATGAAAGCAATTTATATAGAAGGCTTGGTCGCGGTGTTATGACGCACTGCGGAATACGTCAGCAGATTTGATTTGTGTTAATATTATTCACTATATGGCAATATGTGGAAACTTATTTTGCAGAGCCGGGCACTATTTCTGGTGTTTATAATCTTCTTGAAGGACTTGGAGGAGGTACCCGCCTTGCAATGTCGAAGACAATCTGCGTGCCGGACTCGTCGTCATTGAAGCCTGGTTCAGGGGCTACTGAGGGAGTCCTGGATTAGGGGGTGTTCGGATGGCCGGACTATACCTTCAGCCGGACTCCGGGACTATGAAGATACAAGATTGAAGACTTCGTCCCGTGTCCGGAAGGATCTTTTCTTGGCATGGAAGGCAAGCTAGGCGTGCGGATATTCGAGATCTCCTACCATTGTAACCGACTCTGTGTAACCCTAACCCTATCCGGTGTCTATATAAACTAGAGGGTTGTAGTCCGTAGGACAACCATCATCATACACAATCATACCATAGGCTAGCTTCTAGGGTTTATCCTCCTTGATATCGTGGTAGATCCACTCTTGTACTACCCATATCATCAATATTAATCTAGCAGGAGTAGGGTTTTACCTCCACCGAGAGGGCCCGAACCTGGGTAAAATAAAGTGTCCCTTGTCTCCTGTTACCATCCGACCTTGACGCACAGTTCGGGACCCCCTACCCGAGATCCGCCAGTTTTGACACCGACATTGGTGCTTTCATTGAGAGTTCCTCTGTATCGTCGCCTTTAGGCACGATGGCTCCTTTGATCATCAACAACGATGAGGTCCAGGGTGAGACTTTCCTCCCCGGACAAATCTTCGTCTTCGGCGGCTTTGCTCTGCGGGCCAATTCGCTTGGTCATCTGGAGCAGATCGAAAGCTACGCCCCTGGCCATCAAGTCCGGTTTGGAAGCTTAAACTACACGGCTGATATCCGCGGAGACTTGATCTTCGACGGGTTCGAGCCACAGCCAAGCGCGCCGCACTATTTCGAGGGGCATGATATAGCTCTGCCTCCGAATAGTACCCTGGAGGCCGCACACGCTCTGGCCCCGATCTTGACTCGGAGCCCGCTGCGTTCTCTGAGGATGAACGGTTGGACGTCACCCCGGGGGTTGCGATCTCAAAGGCGATCGAGCCGAATGCCAGCCCCGTACTCCGCATGGCCCAGGACTCCAAGGAGCCGGACTCTTCTCTGAACTCTGGGCCTTCCGTGCCCCCGCCGATCGAATCTGATTGGGCGCCTGTAATGGAGTTCACCGTCGCGGACATCTTTTAGTGCTCACCTTTCGGTGATATCCTGAATTCTCTCAAGTCTCTTTCTTTATCAAGAGAGCCCAGGCCGAACTATGGTCTGCGAGGTTGGGATTCGGATGACGAAGAAATTCAAAACCCACCCACCACCCATTTAATAGCCACTGTCGATGATCTAACCGACATGCTTGACTTTGGATCCGAAGACTTCGACGGTATGGACGACGAAGACGGAGACGAACTAGGACCAGCACCTATAGGGCACTGGACCTCCACCCCACCTAACGATGTATTCATGGTGGATACCCCTACAGGAAACGACAACGAGGAAAAAGGGGGCGGAAAAAGGGGTAAACCCTCCGAAAAGCAGTCAAAGCGGCGACGTAGACGCCAAGCCAAGCCCCACCTCGATCAAGACCCAGCCGTAGAGCAGGATGAGCCGGTAGACGACGAGCATGCCTTAGAGCAGCCGTCCGAACAGCGCAACACGGATGGAGAGGACAGACAGCCCTCCCCCGGTCATAACAGAACTCTGTACGATCTCACGCCGGATAAGACCGCGGAGCAGAAGAATCTCCACGAAAGGCTCATTGCCACAGCATGCAGCCTGAAAAACCAGAAGCGGAAGCTAAAGACAGCAGAAGATGCACTCAGAACAAGATGGGGCAAGGTAATCAAGACCGCAGACAAATACAGCGGCAGCTGCCGCACTAAAAGCTATCTGAAGAAAAAACTACTGCCCGAATTCGACCAGGAGGCCCTAGCACACTTAAAAAATAAAAAAGCAACACGGTCAGATAGACGACCCCATGGCCACCATAAAACGGCAAGCGGCGCCGCACTCAAGGCGGCATGCGACCCAATTAAAGACTCGCATCATGGCCCAGCCAGGTCCATTTACGGGCCAAGGAAGCAAGCTCTCACAAGCAATGCAAAAAATCCATCATCAGAATCCGGCACACCCAAATACAAGGGCGCCGCACACCCCCTATGTTTTACCGATGAGGTCTTGGAATATGAATTTCTAGAGGGATTCAAACCCGTTAACATAGACGCGTACGATGGAATAACAGACCCTGGAGTCTGGATCGAGGATTACATCCTCCACATACACATGGCTAGAG
Organism: Aegilops umbellulata; assembly: GCA_032464435.1. Taxonomy (NCBI): domain Eukaryota; kingdom Viridiplantae; phylum Streptophyta; class Magnoliopsida; order Poales; family Poaceae; genus Aegilops; species Aegilops umbellulata. Next base: position 509,364,275 of record CP136059.1, read on the forward strand.
GAGATGATCTCCACGCCATAAAATATTTACCTCTTAAACTTAAAGGGCCAGCCCGGCACTGGCTTAAAAGCCTTCCCGAAAACACAATTGGAAGTTGGGAAGAGCTCGAGGATGCTTTCCGAGCAAACTTTCAAGGGACCTATGTCCGCCCCCCGGACGCAGACGATCTCAGTCACATAACTCAGCATCCCGGAGAATCAGCTCGACAGTTCTGGAACAGATTCCTCACTAAAAAGAATCAAATAATGGATTGTCCGGACGCCGAAGCCCTAGCATCTTTCAGGCATAATGTCCGAGACGAATGGCTCGCCAGACACCCCAGCCAGGAAAAGCCAAGAACAATGGCCGCACTCACAAGCCTCATGACCCGCTTTTGCGCAGGAGAGGACAGCTGGTTGGCACGATGCAACACCAGCGACCCAAGTACATCAGAAATCAGGGATGGAAACGGAAAACCGCGGCGAAATAAGGATCGTTGCAGAATCAAAGGAAAAAGTCCGAAGAGCACGACAGTCAATGCCGGATTCAAAAGCTCGCGGCAAAATCAAACAAAACCACCCCCTCAGGATAATAGGGATGATCCGTCCAGCTTAAATAGAATCCTGGGCAGAATATGTCAGATACACAGTACTCCTGGGAAGCCTGCCAATCACACCCACAGAGATTGTTGGGTTTTTAAACAATCGGGATAGCTTAACGCCGAACACAAGGGGCTCGATACACCAAGTGAAGAAGAGGATGAACCCCAAAGGCAGAATACCAGGAAACAAAAGAACTTCCCGCAAGAAGTCAAAACAGTGAACTTACTTCACGTGACAAAACGTATGGCACCCATAAAGGTACGCACAATCAAACTTTCCCCTCAGGAGTCCCGCCACTGGTCACTAAAGCCAATCATTTTTGATCACCTAGATTATTCTAGAAACATCAAAAACGCAGGCCGGACTACCCTGATACTGGATTCGATAATTGATGGATTCCTGTTTACCAATGTCCTTATGGACGACGGCAGTGGACTAAACCTGATATATCAGGATACAATCCACCGCATGGGCATAAACCGAGAAAAAATCCGCCACAGCAAAACCTCCTTTCAAGGGGTAGCACCAGGACCGGACACCCATTGTATGGGTTTTCTCTGGCTTGTAGTCATATTTGGTTCTCCCAATAACTTTCGTCGCGAAAAGCTGACCTTCCATGTAGTCCCGTTTTCAAGTCGCTATCAAGCACTAATGGGACGCGGAGCTTTCGCTCGCTTTAACGCAATACCGCAGTACGCATCTCTCACACTTAAGATGCCCTGTCCTCGAGGCATCATCTCTTTAAAGGGAGCGCACTAAAACACGCCTCCTCCAAACGGAGGATTGCGCGGCTGCTTAAACAGCCGCACAATAAAGTGGCCTCGCCAGCCAAAAGACTTGTGGGACCAAAAAACCAGCACCTCTTGCATGCGGCCCAAAATGATGTACGTTGGGAAGGGGTGATGTGTGTTTCCAATATAGAGTAATGTACAATTTACATGTGGTGCCTACCCCTCGATACAGACAACAACCATGAAGGCAAGGTAGTTAAGGACGAGATACACAGGGTATGATGTAGGTCGAACCCAGCAATCCAAGCATGTGGGAGGGAATGCTGACAACGCATGAGCTTGAGCTTTGGTTGAGCGACATGTGACCGGCGCTAACATGAACTAGGAGAAATCCATTCATGGCCAACACATACCCCTCATTATTGGTCAAAGGGATGATATATATACACTCGGGGAGCCCATAGATATGCGCGTCGTCACAAAAAACCGCACAAGGGAGACGTCGTCGATCACAAGACCCCGTATACATTGCGTGCGGCCTGAAAATATGTATGGGTATGGTGGTGTGTGATGTGTTTAAATCCCGAATGCAAAACTTTGATGGGCCACCAACTACATTACAAACCGAACACCGTACCCGACTCCAAGCCTGGTTCAATACTGCCGGGGTTTCTTAGGCTCCCCGAGTACCTATGGGGACGGAGCCCCTTCTCGGTTCGGCGGGGCGGGGGGGGGGGGGGGCGGAGGTCGCGCGAAGAGCAGATCGAGGCGAGGCACGCGGGTTTTTTTTACCCAGCTTCGGAGCTCTCCGGAGAGATAACACTCCTACTGCTGCTTTGTGGATTGTATTGAGTTCTTGCTCGGGAGCGCTGAGCGCTACAGTACACCCGAGCAGCTAACGAGACCGAGCGTTCCTCTGAGGGTCGATCCCCCCCTACGTTGTGCATGGGCCTCCTTTTGTATGTTCAAGGGGTCTCCAACAGGTGGCAACGTAGGTAAGGGCAAAAGTGTAAATATGCTGCGGTAGGTACAGCTACCTACATAGTGTATCATACCTAACCCTGACGGCAGGGGACAAAGGCATTAAATGCCCGTCTACATCGCCCAGACGGTGCAGAAAAGGGGCCGTCAGGGGCACCATCGCTCGCCACGATGGCGATCCTGTCAGCGCTGCATGCCACAGTGTACCCCTGGCTGCACAGCCTCCCACCACGTATGCTGGGAAGGGTCCCGGAGCGACACGTAGGTGGGTGAGCTGGAGCGCGGGTACAGAGTGGCTGCCTGCCGCGGCAAGTGCCTTGCCGCGGCCGTTGCCTTGCCGCGCCCGGGAACTTGTCGCTCGCCGGGTCCTGCCGGGACGCGTGGTGTGCTGCGGCAGGTTCTTTGAGATGCTCTTGTTGGGCTTCCCGGCAAGCTCCTCTTGCCGGGGTCTTGTACCTCGAATGGTCTTCCCGGCAAGCTCCTCTTGCCGGGGACTTGTTTCCTTGGCTTAAATACTTTGCTCTTGGATGGCTTCAAAGGATCCAAGGAGGACCTTGGCGGTCACCCGGCGAGCCTTGCCGCGGGGTGCTGCGACTGCCCGTGCACAAGTTCGGGATACTAGAGTACCCCTACTTTAGTACACCGACAGGAGCCCCCGGGCCTGGGCCACACACGGTGCCGAGCGCTGTTGGGCCAGGCCCAGAACAGGGAATGGGCACGCACGGCCTAGGTCACGTCGCACCTCGCTCCGCATCCACCACGCCCTCCCCGAACGGCACGCGTCGATTGCGGCGTCGTGGGGGAGGTCGTGGGTGGTTCCTTTACTCGGAAAGGCAAAACATCCGCCCCCTGGCGGTTCGTATCTTCCTCATAAACGGAGGGAGGCGTGGAGGTGCTCGCCTCCGCTGGGCTAACGTTGGTCGACGCACCAAGCAGCAGCAACGACGAGCCCGAGGAGGAGCGGCTGCTGCGGAAGCTGGTGTCACTCTACCGCGCTCGTCATGTTGGAAATATGCCCTAGAGGCAATAATAAATAGGTTATTATTATATTTCCTTGTTCATGATAATCGTTTATTATCCATGCTAGAATTGTATTGATAGGAAACTCAGATACTTGTGTGGATACATAGACAACACCATGTCCCTAGTAAGCCTCTAGTTAACTAGCTCGTTGATCAATAGATGGTTACGGTTTCCTGACCATGGACATTGGATGTCGTTGATAACGGGATCACATCATTAGGAGAATGATGTGATGGAAAAGACCCAATCCTAAGCCTTGCACAAGATCATGTAGTTCGTATGCTAAAGCTTTTCTAATGTCAAGTATCGTTTCCTTAGACCATGAGATTGTGAAACTCCCGGATATCGTAGGAATACTTTGGGTGCGCCAAACGTCACAACATAACTGGGTGGCTATAAAGGTGCACTATGGGTATCTCCGAAAGTGTCTGTTGGGTTGGCACGAATCAAGACTAGGATTTGTCACTCCGTGTGATGGAGAGGTATCTCTGGGCCCACTCGGTAGGACATCATCATAATGTGCACAATGTGATCAAGGAGTTGATCACGGGATGATGTGTTGCGGAACGAGTAAAAGAGACTTGCCGGTAACGAGATTGAACAAGGTATCGGGATACCGACGATCGAATCTCAGGCAAGTATCATACCGATAGACAAAGGGAATTGTATACGGGATTGATCGAATCCTCGACATCGTGGTTCATCCGATGAGATCATCGTTGAACATGTGGGAGCCAACATGGGTATCCAGATCCCGCTGTTGGTTATTGACTAGAGAACATCTCGGTCATGTCTGCATGGTTCCCGAACCCGTAGGGTCTACACACTTAAGTTTCGATGACGCTAAGGTTATAAAGGAAGTTTGTATGTGGTTAACGAATGTTGTTCGGAGTCCCGGATGAGATCCCGGACGTCACGAGGAGTTCCGGAATGGTCCGGAGGTAAAGATTTATATATGGGAAGTCATCATACGGTCACCGGAAGAGTTCGGGGGTTACCGGCATTGTACCGGGACCACCGAAGGGGTTCCGATGGACCACCGGGAGGGTCCACCTGCTCCGGGGGGCCCTATGGGCTATATGTGGAGAGGGACCAACCCCTTAGTGGGCTGGGCGCCTCCCCCCAGGGCCCATGCGCCTAGGGTTTGGGGGAACCCTAAAGGGGGCGCCCCCCTTGCCTTGGGGGGCAAGGCAACCCCCCTGGGCCGCCGCCCCCTCCTCAGATGGGATCTGAGGGGGCCGACCCCCCTCTCCCTTGCCCCTATATATATGAAGGGGGTGGGAGGGCAGCCGGACCATAGTGTTGGCGCAGCCCTTCCCCTCTCCCAAGTTCTTCTCCTCTCCCGCGGTGCTTGGCGAAGCCCTGCTGGATTGCCACGCTCCTCCACCACCACCACGCCGTTGTGCTGCTGCTGGATGGAGTCTTCCTCAACCTCTCCCTCTCTCGTTGCTGGATCAAGGCATGGGAGACGTCACCGGGCTGTACGTGTGCTGAACGCGGAGGTGCCGTCCGTTCGACACTTGGTCATCGGTGATTTGGATCATGACGAGTACGACTCCATCAACCCCGTTCACTTGAACGCTTCCGCTTAGCGATCTACAAGGGTATGTAGATGCACTCTTCTTCCCCTCGTTGCTGGTTTCTCCATAGATAGATCTTGGTGACACGTAGGAAAATTTTGAATTTCTGCTACGTTCCCCAACAGTGGTATCGGAGCTAGGTCTATTGCGTAGATTCTTTGCACGAGTAGAACACAAAGTAGTTGTGGGCGTTGATTTTGTTCAATATGCTTACCGTTACTAGTCAATCTTGATTCGGCGGCATTGTGGGATGAAGCGGCCCGGACCGACCTTACACGTACTCTTACGTGAGACAGGTTCCACCGACTGACATGCACTAGTTGCATAAGGTGGCTAGCGGGTGCCAGTCTCTCCCACTTTAGTCGGATCGGATTCGATGAAAAGGGTCCTTATGAAGGGTAAATAGCAATTGACATATCACGTTGTGGTTTTGCGTAGGTAAGAAACGTTCTTGCTAGAAACCCATAGCAGCCACGTAAAACATGCAAACAACAATTAGAGGACGTCTAACTTATTTTTGCAGGGTATGCCATGTGATGTGATATGGCCAAAAGGATGTGATGAATATATGTGATGTATTAGATTGATCATGTTCTTGTAATAGGAATCACGACTTGCATGTCGATGAGTATGACAACCGGCAGGAGACATAGGAGTTGTCTTTAATTTATTTATGACCTGCGTGTCAACATAAACGTCATGTAATTACTTTACTTTATTGCAAAAGCGTTAGCCATAGTAGTAGAAGTAATAATTGACGTGACAACTTCATGAAGACACGATGATGGAGATCATGATGATGGAGATCATGGTGTCATGCCGGTGACGATGATGATCATGGAGCCCCGAAGATGGAGATCGAAAGGAGGAAAGTGATGATGGCCATATCATGTCACTATTTGATTGCATGTGATGTTTATCATGTTTTTGCATCTTATTTGCTTAGAACGACGGTAGTAAATAAGATGATCCCTCATTAAAATTTCAAGAAAGTGTTCCCCCTAACTGTGCACCGTTGCGAAAGTTCGTCGTTTCGAAGCACCACGTGATGATCAGGTGTGATAGATTCTTACGTTCGAATACAACGGGTGTTGACGAGCCTAGCATGTACAGACATGGCCTCGGAACACATGCAAACACTTAGGTTGACTTGACGAGCCTAGCATGTACAGACATGGCCTGGGAACACAAGAGACCTAAAGGTCGAGCATGAGTCGTATGGTAGATACGATCAACATGAAGATGTTCACCGATGATGACTAGTCCGTCTCACGTGATGATCGGACACGGCCTAGTTTACTCGGATCATGTAATCACTTAGATGACTAGAGGGATGTCTATCTGAGTGGGAGTTCATAAGATGAACTTAATTATCCTGAACATAGTCAAAAGATCTTTGCAAATTATGTCGTAAGCTCGCGCTTTAGTTCTACTGTTTTAGATATGTTCCTAGAGAAAACATAGTTGAAAGTTGATAGTAGCAATTATGCGGACAGTAGAAGGCTTGTGTCCTTAATGCACCGCTCGGTGAGCTGGACCTCGAACGTGGTCTGTGGATGTTGCGAACATCTTACATACACGTTTTGATGACTACATGATAGTTCGGTAATGATAAATGGTTTAGAAGTGAGGCACCGAAGACATTTTTGAAATGTCGCGGAACATATGAGATGTTTCGAGGGCTGAAATTGGGATTTCAGGCTCGTGCCCACGTCAAGAAGTATAAGACCTCCGATGATTTTTCTTGGCCTGCAAACTAAGGGAGAAAAGCTGAATCGTTGAGCTTGTGCTCAGATTGTCTGAGTACAACAATCACTTGAATCGAGTGGGAGTTGATCTTCCAGATAAGATAGTGATGTTTCTCCAAAGTCATTGCCACCAAGCTGCTAGAGCTTCGTGATTAACTATAACATATCAGGGATAGATATGATGATCCTTGAAATATTCGCGATGTTTGACACCGCGAAAGTAGAAATCAAGAAGGAGCATCAATTGTTGATGGTTAGTGAAACCACTAGTTTCAAGAAGGGCAAGGGCAAGAAGGGATACTTCATGAAACGGCAAATCAGCTGCTGCTCTAGTGGAGAAACCCAAGGTTGAACCCAAACCCGAGACTGAGTGCTTCTGTAATAAGGGGAACAGCCACTAGAGCAGAATTACCCTAGATACTCGATAGATGAGAAGGCTGTCGATAGAAGTATATTGGATATACATTATGTGAATGTGTACTTTACTAGTACTCCTAGTAGCATCAGGGTATTAGATACTGGTTCGGTTGCTAAGTGTTAGTAACTCGAAATAAAAGCTACGGAATAAACGGAGACTGGCTAAAGGTGAGCTGACGAGATGTGTTGGAAGTGCTTCCAAGGTTGATATGATCAAGCATCGCACGCTCCCTCTACCATCGAGATTGGTGTTAAACCTAAATAATTGTTATTTGGTGTTTGCGTTGAGCATAGACATGATTGGATTATGTCTATCGCAATACGGTTATTCATTTAAGGAGAATAATGGTTACTCTATTTATTTGAATAATACCTTCAATGGTCTTGCACCTAAAATGAATGGTTTATTGAATCTCGATCATAGTGATACACATGTTCATGCCAAAAGATATAAGATAGTAATGATAGTACCACCTACTTGTGGCACTGCCATGTAAGTCATATTGGTATAAAACGCATGAAGAAGCTCCATGTTGATGGATCTTTGGACTCACTCATTTTTTGAAAAAGGATTGAGTAATGTGAACCATGTCTATTGGTAGATACGCATGAAGAAACTCCATGCAGATGGACCGTTTGGACTCACTTGATTTTGAATCACTTGAGATATGCAAATCATACCACATGGGCAAGATGACTGAAAGCTTCGGTTTCAGTAACATGGAACAAGAAAGCAACTTGTTGGAAGTAACACATTTTGATGTGTGCAGTCCAATGAGTGCTGAGGCACGTAGTGGATATCGTTATGCTCTTACTTCACAGATAATTTGAGTAGATACTGAGCATATTTACTTGATGAAACACAAGTCTGAATTATTGAATGGTTCAAGTAATTTCAGAATGAAGTTGAATATCATCGTGACAAGAGGATAAAATCTCTATGATATGATCATAGAGATGAATATCTGAGTTGCGAGTTTGGTACACAATTGAGACATTGTGGAAATTGTTTCACGACTAGTACCGCCTGGAACACCATATTGTGATGGTGTGTCCGAACATCATAACTGCACCCTATTGGATATGATGCATACCATGATGTCTCTTATTGAATTACCACTATCGTTCATGGGTTAGGCATTAGAGACAACCGCACTCACATTAAATAGGGCACCACGTAATTCCGATGAGATGACACCATATGAACTATGGTTTAGAGAAACCTAAGCTGTCATTTCTTAAAACTTTGGGGCTGCGACACTTTATGAAAAAGTTTCAGGCTGATAAGCTCGAACCCAAAGCGGATAACTGCATCTTCATAGGACACCAAAAACAGTTGGGTATACCTCCTGTCTCAGATCCGAAAGCAATAGGGATTGTTTCTCGAATCGGGTCCTTTCTCGAGGAAAAGTTTCTCTCGAAAGAATTGAGTGGGAGGATGGTGGAGACTTGATGAGGTTGTTGAACCGTCACTTCAACTAGTATGTAGCAGGGCACAGGAAGTTGTTCCTATGGCACCTACACCAATTGAAGTGGAAGCTTATGATAGTGATCATGAGACTTCGGATCAAGTTACTACCATACCTCGTAGGACGACAAGGATGCGTGCTGTTTCAAAGTGGCACGTAATCCTGTCTTGGACGTCATGTTGCTAGACAACAATGAACCTACGAGCTATGGAGAAGCGATGGTGGGCCCGGATTCCGATGAATGGCTCGAGGCCATAAAATCCGAGAGAGGATCCATGTATGAAAACAAAGTGTAGACTTTGACGGAATGGCTGGATGGTCATAAGGATGTTGAGTACAGATGGATTTTAAAAGGAAGACGGACAATGATGGTAAATGTCACCATTAAGAAAGCTCGACTTGTCATTAAGATGTTTTCCGACAAGTTCAAGGAGTTGACTGCGATGAGACTTTCTCACTCGTAGTGATGCTAAGAGTCTGTTGGAATTATGTTAGCGATTACTGCATTATTTATGAAATTGTGCAGATAGGATGTCAAAACATTGTTTCCTCGACGATTTTCTTGAGGAAAGGTTGTATGTGATACAACCAGAAGATTTTTGTCAATCCTGAAAGATGCTAACAAGTATGCATAGCCCCAGCGATCCTTCTAAGGACTGGAGTAAGCATCTCGGAGTTGGAATGTACACTTTGATGAGATGATCAAATATTTTTTGGGTTTATACAAAGTTTATGAGAAACTTGTATTTCCAAAGAAGTGAGTGGGAGCACTATAGAATTTCTGATGAGTATATGTTGTTGACATATTGATGATCAGAAATAATGTAGAATTTCTGGAAAGCATATAGGGTTGTTTGAAAAGTGTTTTTCAATGAAAACCTGGATTAAGCTACTTAAACATTGAGCATCAAGATCTATAAGGATAGATCAAAATCTCTTAATAGTACTTTCAAACAAACACATACCACGACAAGATTTTGAAGGAGTTCAAAATAGATCAGCAAAGAAGGAGTTCTCGGCTGTGTTACAAGGTGTGAGTATTGAGCAAGACTCAAGACATGACCACGGCAGAATAGAAAGGACGAAGGTCGTCCCCTATGCTTTAGTCGTAGGCTCTAAAGTATGCTATGTTATGTACCGCACCTGAAGTGTGCCAAACCAAGAGTCAGTCAAGGGGTACAAGTGTGATCTAGAAATGGATCATAGGACAACGGTCAAGGTTATCCTTAGTAACTAGTGGACTAAGGAATTCTCTCGATTATGGAGGTGGTAAAAGAGTTCGTCGTAAAGGGTTACGACGATGCAAACTTTGACACTAATCCAGATTATTCTGAGTAGTAAACTGGATTCGTATAGTAGAACAGTTATTTGGAATAGTTCCAAATAGAGCGTGGTAACTGCATCTAGGAGATGACATAGATATTTGTAAAGCACACACGGATCTGAAAGGTTCAGACCCGTTGACTATAACATATCTCACAAGCATAACATGATCAAACCCAGAACTCATTGAGTGTTAATCACATAGTAATGTGAACTAGATTATTGACTCTAGTAAACTCTTTGGGTGTTAGTCACATGGGGATGTGACCTTGAGTGTTAATCACATAGCGATGTGAACTGGATTATTGACTCTAGTGCAAGTGGGAGACTGTTGGAAATATGCCCTAGAGGCAATAATAAATAGGTTATTATTATATTTCCTTGTTCATGATAATCGTTTATTATCCATGCTAGAATTGTATTGATAGGAAACTGAGATACATGTGTGGATACATAGACAACACCATGTCCCTAGTAAGCCTCTAGTTAATTAGCTCGTTGATCAATAGATGGTTACGGTTTCCTGACCATGGACATTGGATGTCATTGATAACGGGATCACATCATTAGGAGAATGATGTGATGGACAAGACCCAATCCTAAGCCTAGCACAAGATCATGTAGTTCGTATGCTAAAGCTTTTCTAATGTCAAGTATCGTTTCCTTAGACCATGAGATTGTGCAACTCCCGGATACCGTAGGAATACTTTCGGTGTGCCAAACGTCACAACGTAACTGGGTGGCTATAAAGGTGCACTACGGGTATCTCCGAAAGTGTTTGTTGGGTTGGCATGAATCGAGACTGGGATTTGTCACTCCGTGTGACGGAGAGGTATCTCTGGGCCCACTCGGTAGGACATCATCATAATGCGCACAATGTGATCAAGGAGTTGATCACGGGATGATGTGTTGCGGAACGAGTAAAAGAGACTTGCCGGTAACGAGATTGAACAAGGTATCGGGATACCGACGATCGAATCTCGGGCAAGTATCGTACCGATAGACAAAGGGAATTGTATACGGGATTGATCAAATCCTCGACATCGTGGTTCATCCGATGAGATCATCATGGAACATGTGGGAGCCAACATGGGTATCCATATCCCGCTGTTGGTTATTGACTGGAGAACGTCTCGGTCATGTCTGCATGGTTCCCGAACCCGTAGGGTCTACACACTTAAGGTTCGATGCCGCTAGGGTTATAAAGGAAGTTTGTATGTGGTTAGCGAATGTTGTTCGGAGTCCCGGATGAGATCTCGGACGTCACGAGGAGTTCCGGAATGGTCCGGAGGTAAAGATTTATATATGGGAAGTCATCATACGGTCACCGGAAGAGTTCGGGGGTTACCAGCATTGTACCGGGACCACCGAAGGGGTTCTGGGGGACCACCGGGAGGGTCCACCTGCTCCGGGGGGCCCTATGGGCTATATGTGGAGAGGGACCAGCCCCTTTGTGGGATGGGCGCCTCCCCCCTAGGGCCCATGCGCCTAGGGTTTGGGGGGAACCCTAAAGGGGGCGCCCCCCTTGCCTTGGGGGGCAAGGCAATCCCCCCTGGGCCGCGCGCCCCCTCCTCAGATGGGATCTGAGGGGGCCGGCCCCCCTCTGCCTTGCCCTTATATATATGAAGGGGGTGGGAGGGCAGCCGGACCATAGTGTTGGCGCAGCCCTTCCCCTCTCCCAAGTTCTTCTCCTCTCCCACGGTGCTTGGCGAAGCCCTGCTAGATTGCCACGCTCCTCCACCACCACCACGCCGTCGTGCTGCTGCTGGACGGAGTCTTCCTCAACCTCTCCCTCTCTCCTTGCTGGATCAAGGCATGGGAGACGTCACCGGGCTGTACGTGTGTTGAACGCGGAGGTGCCGTCCGTTCGACACTTGGTCATTGGTGATTTGGATCACGATGAGTACGACTCCATCAACCCCGTTCACTTGAACGCTTCCGCTTAGCGATCTACAAGGGTATGTAGATGCACTCTTCTTCCCCTTGTTGCTGGTTTCTCCATAGATAGATCTTGGTGACACGTAGGAAAATTTTGAATTTCTGCTACGTTCCCCAACACGCCAGGCCAAGCTTGAGTCCCGCGAAGCGCTTGTCGCGAAGGCGGGGGTGGACGTGGAGAAGCGCGCGGAGGAGCTCCGAGGCCTCAACCAGGCAGCTCTCCGGTCGCTGGCGGCGGAGCGGGTGCAGCTCAATGAGGCGCAGAAGCCTTTCATCCTCGAGAAGGCAGAGGTTGCAGAGCAACAGCGGCTTGCCGCCGAGGAGTTATCTGCGCGGGACGGCGAGTTGGTGCAGCTGAAGGCCAGCCTGGACAGCCATGAAGAGGAGCTTGCGGCGCGCGAGCAAGCACTCGGCGGAGCCCTCAAGGAAGCAAAGGACGCTGCCACAGTTGCCTAGGCCGCCAAGAAGGAGCTGGAGGCGAAAGTAGCGCAGCTGGAGACCGATCTCAAGGCGAGCGGCGAGGCGCTTGCCGCGCTCAAGCATGAGCGCGAGAAGGACGCCTACACCTTTGGTGATCTGCAGGGCCGTCTCGCCAAGAAGATCAAGGAGCTTGACGCCGCCAAGGACTCCAACGCCGACCTTGAGCTGAAGCTGGCTGCTCTGACCAAGACGCTGGACGGCGCCAGGGAGAAGGAGGCAGCCTTGAAGAAGGAGATCGAGGCCGACTAGGCATTGCTGGAGAGTGTCGCTACCACCCAGAACACTTTCAGAGAGACTGTGGAGCAGTGGACGGAGGGTCTCGTGAATGCTGCCGCAAACATCAACAAGGAGTTGGCGCTGCTGGGGGTGGAGGGTCTCGGGTATTCCTCTGACGAGAGCCTCCCATCTAGCGCCAAGCTCACCTTGTTCTTTAGAGGTGTGGCGACGGCCCTCCAGCAACTCTGGGAGAGGATCCCAAAGCAGTTGGCCGACGAGTCGCGCGAGATCTGCGCGGGAGCTCTCAAAAAGGTGCTGATGAAGGTGGCCTTCCGCAACCCGGGCCTCCGCCTTGCTAACGTCCTCAGGTCCCTGCCGCCTGAAGCTGATCTGGAGGAGCTTGAGACCCTCGTCGCACCCATTGTGGATAAGGTGAGCGGGATCAAGAGGGTTGAGGGCGACCGCGCGGATTAGGCCACCTATTTTCTTCTTTTCCCGCCGCCGCTGGTCATGTTATGAAAACAGTTTATTAGAGCCGCGACAAGCTATCTTGTAATATAACTTTGTTTCATGTTATGATTGCAATGTTATTCCCTTTACTCGATTCCTTCCTTTGTATGTTTTTGCCCTACGCTTTTAGGGAACCTACCGGCGTAGGCACCTTTGCCGCGCGGGCTGAGTGCGGGACGTCAGCAGCCTGCTGGCTGTGCCGTTTACCGACAAGAAACCTTGTCGTGACTAGTCGCAGCTCGCTTAAGTTGCTGAGTGAGCTCGAAACAAAGTAAGGGCGCGACTCTAGTCGCGGCACACTTAAGCTGTTGAGCGAACTCCAAGCAAAGTAAGGGCGCAACTAGCCACGAGCTGGTTCCTTTGCGCGCAGGTTTTCCATACAAAGCATGGTCGTTCAAGGAAAATAACTTGAAGTTAAAAAAAAATCTGATTGCTCAAACTTTGGCACTTAGCTTTTTTGTCGTTCGCTCCCCGGCAAGGCGGAATTTTTCCTGAACGGTGCCGGGTCCATACCATTATCCTCCCTTCCCCGCCGGCTAACTTGTGGGCGAAGGATCCTTCCTTTCCTTGAGAAGAAGAAAAGAGAAAACAATAGTATGGAGCCTTATGGCTCGTTATTGCTTACCGAGGGAGGCTCGCTGCACAAAGTGTCAGATAATTTATGCAGAAAGGCATGAAATTGACAGGGTGTGCGAAGCACGCGAATTTTATTCATGGAGAGAGTCTGTGCCTGGCTTTGTACAAAGGATTACATGCAACAGCGGCAAGACTTGTACAAAATGGTGGTTGCCGAACAGGGTCCGACAACCGCGCCTCACGGGTAAAACTTACGAAGATGCTCGATGTTCCAGGAGTTGCTCACCGGAAAGCCATCCTCGGTCTCAAGGCGGACAGCGCCAGGCCTAGTGACTCGTTTCACCTGGTAAGGGCCTTCCCACTTCGGCGTCAACTTGTTGGAATTCTTGGCGGAATGAACGCGCTGAAGAACAAGGTCGCCTTCCTCGAGACTTCTGGCTTTAACTTTGCGGCTATGGTAGCGGCGCAAAGCTTGCTGGTATCGAGCAGCTCGTACAGCAGCCTGAAGATGGTCTTCCTCGAGGAGCAGCGCGTCATCTCGTCGCAGCTGCTCTTGCTCAAGCTCATCATAAGCGAGCACTCGTGGTGACCCGTATACGAGTTCCGTGGGGGTAACTGCCTCTGCTCCATAGACTAGAGCGAAAGGTGTCTGGCCAGTGGCTCGATTTGGCGTCGTCCTGATCGACCAAAGAACCACCGGCAGTTCCTCGATCCAGTTTCTTCCGCACTTGTGCAGCCTGTCGAAAGTCCGGGTCTTGAGTCCAGGCAGCACTTCAGCATTTGCCCTCTCTGCTTGACCGTTGCTCCTGGGGTGAGCAACCGAAGGAAGCAGACCTTGGCGCCAAGGTCTTGGACGTACTGCATGAAGGTGTGACTCGTGAATTGTGTACCGTTGTCGGTGATGATCCTGTTAGGGATTCTGAAGCGGCAAACAATCGACCTGAAGAACTTGACTGCTGACTGTGCTGTCACCTTCCTCACTGGTTCCACTTCTGGCCACTTTGTGAACTTGTCGATTGCGACGTACAAGTACTCAAAGCCCCCAACTGCTCGGGGGAAAGGGCCGAGGATGTCGAGCCCCCAGACCAAAAATGGCCAGGATAAAGGGATTGTCTGGAGAGCTTGAGCTGGTTGGTGTATCTGCTTGGAATGGAACTGGCACGGTTCACACTTGGTTACTTGTGCAGTTGCATCCTGGAGGGCTGTCGGCCAAAAGAAACCTTGCCGGAACGCTTTGCCGGCAAGTGCTCTGGCGCCAATGTGATGACCACATATGCCTCCAAGCACCTCTGCCAACAGCTTCTGTCCATCTTCCCGGGGAATACACTTCAATTTCACTCCATTGAGTCTTCTTATGTACAGTGCATTGTCAACGAACTGGTACATACTAGACTGCCAGGCTACTCTTTCCGCTTCTTCTGGCTCTTCGGGAAGTTCTCCTGACTGGAGGAAACGGACGATCTGCTGTGCCCATGCTGGAGCCTGCGGCTCGACAACAAGGACTAAAGGCATATCTGCTGCTGCAGGAACATCCGCTTCTACGGCGAGAACCCGCGGTTCAGCCGGAGCTTGATGATCCCCGGCAAGTTTGCCGGAGCGAAACCTGTCGGGAGCGTCTGCTTCAACGAAACAAACCTTGGGGCTTGTCGGAGCAGACTGCTCCTCAGCACTCTTGGCGTTGATCTTGGGGACCTTCTTGGCGACGGCTTCGGGAAGCTCAGCCGGAAGATAGTCACCAGAAATCAACTTCCTCTTCTTGCTCTGTCCAGTTGGTGGCGTCACGGATGGTTGAGTCAGCTTGAGCACAAAGATCCCTGGTTCCACAGGTAACTTAAATGCCGCGCACTTTGACAAGCTGTCAGCGATGTCGTTCTGAGCTCTAGGAACATGTTCCATCTGTAGGCCGACAAAGCGCTCTTCCAGCTTCCTCACTTCATCAACGTAAGCTTCCATCAACGGACTCTGATAATCCTTGTTTACTTGGCGGACGACAAACTGCGAGTCACCCCTGACAATGAGCTGCTTGATCCCAAGGTCTGCCGCGATCCTGACACTGGCAAGCAATCCTTCATACTCTGCACTATTGTTTGTTGCTTGCTCCTTGGGAAAGTGCATCTGGACCACGTACTTAAGGTGCTCTCCGGTGGGTGCGACAAGCAGCACGCCAGCACCGGCGCCTTGTAGCGAGAACGCGCCATCAAAGTACATCAGCCACTCTTTGTTTGCTTCCTTGACGGGGATACTCTTCCCTGGGGTTTCTTCGTCAGGTGTTGGCGTCCACTCTGCTATGAATTCTGCCAATGCTCTGCTTTGAATAGTTGAAGTGCTCTCAAACTTGAGGCCAAAGCTCGACAGTTCCAACGCCCACTCAACAATCCTGCCTGTTGCTTCTGGATTCTGCAGTATCCTCTTCAGCGGAAAGCGAGTGACAACTGTGATCTCATGTGCTTGGAAGTAATGGTGCAGCTTTCTCGAGGCCATAAGAAGGCCGAAAAGCAACTTCTGCACACCAGAGTACCTCGACCTAGCCCCCTGCAGAAGAGAACTGACAAAGTACACTGGGCGCTGCACCATTTTCTTCTTCTGTATCCCTTCGCACATCTGCGCAGATCTATCTTCGTCGGGACCAGAGCTCGTCGGGGAAGCCCCTTGCTTGTCGCTGGACGTACTTGCCGCGGTTGCTGGCTCATCATCTGCCACTCTCTCCGCTACTAACGCATCACTAACCACTTGATTGGTTGCCGCCAGATATAGCAGCAACTTCTCTTGTGGTTTAGGTGCACAAGTATTGGAGTGGAGGACAGGTATCTCTTCAAGTCCTGCAGCGCAGCCTCCGCTTCCGGAGTCCATTTCATTGGACCTGCCTCTTTCAAGATTTTTAAAAACGGCAGGGCGCGCTCAGCAGACTTAGAGATAAACCTGCTGAGAGCCGCCACGCAGCCGGCAAGTTTTCGTACATCCTTGACGCGCTTCGCTGCTTCGATCTGATCTTGTCGGGATTGGCCTCAATCCCCCGCTGGGATACAAAGAACCCGAGAAGCTTGCCGGAAGGGACCCCAAACACGCACTTCTCGGGGTTGAGCTTGAGGCTGATTTTACGCAGATTTGCAAAAGTTTCTTCTAGATCTTGAATCAGAGTTGACTTGTCCCTGCTCTTGACCACTATATCATCCATGTAGGCTTCCACATTTCTGTGTATTTGCAGTTCAAAAGCAGTATGGACGACCCTTGCAAATGTTGAACCAGCATTCTTCAAACCGAAAGGCATTCGTACAAAACAGTACATGCCACATGGAGTGATGATCGCGGTTTTCTCCTCATCCTCTTCTGCCATGAAGATCTGATCGTATCCTGAGTATGCGTCAAGAAACGAAAGCAAGTCGCATCCGGCTGCGGAGTCGACAATCTGGTCAATGCGCGGCAAGGGAAATGGGTCTTTGGGACAAGCTTTGTTGACATCGGTAAAGTCGATGCAAAGTCTCCATTTCCCGTTCGCCTTGCGGACGACTACAGGATTGGCCAACCACGTAGGATGGAGCACTCCTCTGATGAGGCCTACTGCTTCCAACTTCTTGATCTCTTCGGCGATGAACTCTTAGCGCTCCACCGCTTGTTTCCTGACTCTCTGCTTGACGGGCCGCGCGTGAGGACAGACGGCGAGGTGGTGCTCGATTACTTTCCTGGGAACGCTGGGGATGTCGGACGGTTGCCACGCAAACACGTCGACATTCGCCCGCAGGAAAGCAACAAGCGCGCTTTCCTATTTAGGGTCGAGAGTGGCACTGATGGTGAAGGTACCACCAGCGCTGTCCTCCTTGGCGGACACCTTCTTGGTTGCTGGCGGAGCTGCCATTATCTTCTTACACTTGCCGGTGGAGCTTGATGGTGCGTCCTCGACGGTAGCGCAGCACTCCGAAGAGGTGCGCTTGCCGGAGTGGGCATCAGAGCTCTTGCTGGACTTGGTCTTCTTCTTCCCTCCGGGAGCTTCAGCGGCGAGTGTCTCGCGATCCGCGGCGGCTGCTGCTTCCCGGTAGATCTTGTCGGCACAGATAAGAGCGTCTTTCTTGTCACCATGTACAGAGATGACACTTATCGGGCCTGGCATCTTCAGCATGTTGTACGCGTAGTGAGAGGCCGCCATGAACTTGGCGAGCGCTGGACGACCGAGAATTCCATTATAAGGCAATGGAAAATCGACAACGTCGAAAGTGATCCTCTCAGTCCTGAAGTTCAACTCACTGCCAAATGTCACCGGCAGCGTGATCTTCCCCTTCGGCTTGCTCCTTCCCGGGTTGATTCCTTGGAACGTGCCGGTCTCTTCGAGCTCGCTGTCAGGGACTTGGAGTCTCCGGAGTACAGCGGAGGAGATCAGGTTCAAGCCGGCCCCGCCGTCAACTAGCATCTTAGTGACCTTGAGGTTGCGGATAGTTGGTGAGACCAACATCGGCAAACACCCAACAACAGTTGTGCGATCGGGGTGGTCCTCAATATCAAAGATGATAGGCGTGCTGGACCATTTCAGAAGCTTGCGTGACTCAACGGGTGGTTCTGCTGCATTAACTTCCCGCACCCACTGCTTGAGTTGGCGGTGTGAAGTATGCAGAGAAGCACCGCCGTCAATGCACAAAACTTCTGTGGCTTTCTGGAACTCCTGCTCGCTGGTCTCGGCGTCATCCATGTCTTCGTCGTCATCGTCATCTTCATCCTTGTCGCGGCCGCGGGGAGGTCTGTCGCCTTGCCGCTGCTTGGTGTTGCCGCGGCGTCCCCCCCGGCCTGTGCGCTTCGTACCAGATCCTCTAGCACCTCCTTGGGCCTTCTTCTTGTCGCGTCGCTCGTACTCGGCCTTTTGTAGCTCAACGAGCTGTTCGACCTTCTTGCACCTCTGGAGGTCATGGCCTTTTGTGCGGTGAATCTTGCAGTACTGCTTGTTGGTGCCATCCTGCTTGTCGGCGGCCGCCACAGCCTGGCAGTTGGCGCATGCGGCAACCTCCTTGCCGGAGCCACCAGTCTTGGCTGTCTTGGCGCCACCTTCGTTGCCGGATTGCTCGACAACTAGCACATCTTTGCCTTTCCTCTTCCTGTTGTTCCGTCGCCGGTTTTTGCTTGCCGGGGCGGCATCATCGCTGTCAGACCCTCCTGTTCCTACGTTCTCTCCGGGGAATTTCCTTCCTTCCTCAGCACGTGCACATCTGTCGGCCAGGGCATACAGCTCGCTGACGTCTCTGATCTTGCACATCGCCATCTCCTCCCGCATCCTGCGGTTGCGCACGTTCTGATGGAACGCACTAATGACCGCGGCAGGGTGGACGTCTGGGATGTTGCGTTGCACTTGGCTGAATCTCTGGATGTATTTACGTAGAGGCTCCCCTTCCTTCTGGGCAAGCAGGTGAAGATCACTCCCCTGGCCATGGGGTTTGTGGCCACCTGTAAAGGCGCCGACAAACTGATGGTATAGGTCCGCCCAGGAAGATATGGAGTTTTTCGGCAAGTGCATGAGCCAGGACCTGACGTTGGGCTTGAGCAACAGAGGGAAGTAATTGGTGAGGATCTTGTCGTCCCACCCCCCGGCAGCCTGCACCACAATGGTGTAGATGCTGAGGAACTCCGACGGATGCAGCCTGCCGTCGTACTTCTCTGGTACGTCCGGCTTGAAATTCTTCGTGCTGGGCCATTGGACTTGCCGCAGCTCACGAGTAAACGCAGGGCAACCTACCGCGTATGGCAGGTCGCCTGGTTCCCCTGGCGCTTGCATGTCGACAGCAGGGCCAGCGCGTCGGTCTGATTGACGCCGCGTTTCTCTCCGACGCTCGATGCGGGTGCGAGCGTCTTCTTGCTGCCGTTCATGAAGAACGTGGCGTTGATCGCGATGAGTTCGCGGATCTGAGGAAGCAGTGGAGTCGCCGTCAAGGCGGACCCGGCGAGTCGGCGATCTTGGCCTTTGGGGCGGAGAGTGCACGGTGGTTGCACCCCCACCGGTTTTGTCGCCACCGGCTCGCACTTGGCTGTCCTGCCGCAGCTGCGATGTGGTCGCTGGCCGCGGAGTGTCGCCGTTGGCGAAGCCGATGAGACTCTGAATGGTGGCCCTCCAGTCGTCGATCTTGTCTGGCGCTGGAGGGAAGTCTAGGAGCAGTTGAGCTCCCGCTAGAGCTTCTGCTGGGGTGGCGGGTAGCGGTGGCGAACGGTGCGAGGAGTGGGATATGCTCGGACTTCCAACGGTGTTGGAAGGAGCAGTATTCCGTCCAGGCGACCGTGCCTCGCTCGCGCCAGCACGTCGGCGTGCATGTTGGCCTTGAGCGTCCCGGTATCCGCTAGCTCGATTTGGGTCCAGCGAGCGTATGGTACCGTGAGTACCACGACGCTGTCGGTCCTGCGCCTCTTGAGATGGGCGCGGTGCGTCTACGGACGCCCGGTCGTCGTGGGAGCCGACTACGCCGCCAACGGGCAGCGCGGTCTTGTCCTTGGACTTGTTGGCACCGTGGGCTCCCTCGTCGACGCCCGTTCCACCGCCCGCGTTCTCCCCGCCGGCCGTTTGCTGCGGCGGCGGTGGATTCAACGCGGACGGCGCAGCCGCCTCCGAAGCCTTCTTCTTCGGCGGCATGTCGATGAAGTCGATGAAGATTCAGCTCGCGTGAACGCCGGATCAGGTTCACACAACCTCGACGCCCCCTACCTGGCGCGCCAGAGATGCCGGGGTTTCCTGGGCTCCCCGAGCAACTATGGGACGGAGCCCCTTCTCGGTCCGGCGGGGGGGGGGGGGGGGCGGAGGTCGCGCGAAGAGCAGATCGAGGCGAGGCACGCGGGGGGTTTTTACCCAGCTTCAGAGCTCTTCGGAGAGATAACACTCCTACTGCTGCTTTGTGGATTGTATTGAGTTCTTGCTCGGGAGCGCTGAGTGCTAAAGTACACCCGAGCAGCTAACGAGACCGAGCGTTTCTCCGAGGGTCGATCCCCCCCTACGTTGTGCATGGGCCTCCTTTTATATGTTCAAGGGGTCTCCAACAGATGGCAACGTAGGTAAGGGCAAAAGTGTAAATATGATGCGGTAGGTACAACTACCTACACAGTGTATCATACCTAACCCTGACGGCAGGGGACAAAGGCATTAAATGCCCGTCTACGTCGCCCAGACGGTGCAGAAAAGGGACCGTCAGGGGCACCATCGCTCGCCATGATGGCGATCCTGTCAGCGCTGCATGCCACAGTGTACCCCTGGCTGCACAGCCTCCCGCCACGTACGCTGGGAAGGGTCCCGGAGCGACACGTAGGTGGGTGAGCTGGAGCGCGGGTACAGAGTGGTTGCCTGCCGCGGCAAGTGCCCTGCCGCGGCCGTTGCCTTGCCGCGCCCGGGAACTTGTCGCTCGCCGGGTCCTGCCGGGACGCGTGGCGTGCTGCGGCAGGTTCTTTGAGATGCTCTTGTTGGGCTTCCCGGCAAGCTCCTCTTGCCGGGGTCTTGTACCTCGAATGGCCTTCTCGGCAAGCTCCTCTTGCCGGGGACTTGTCTCCTTGGCTTAAATACTTTGCTCTTGGATGGCTTCAAAGGATCCACGGAGGACCTTGGCGGTCACCCGGCGAGCCTTGCCGCGCGGTGCTACGACTGCCCGTGCACAAGTTCGGGATACTAGAGTACCCCTACTTTAGTACACCGACAAATACGTACGATGTCGATTTCCCAACTTCGAGGTGGCAGCGGCGGGGTGGGGGAGGGTGGGGGTGTTGGGGAACGTAGCAGAAATTCAAAATTTTCCTACGTGTCACCAAGATCCATCTATGGAGAAACTAGCAACGAGGGGAAGAAGAGTGCATCTACATACCCTTGTAGATCGCTAAGCAGAAGCGTTCAAGTGAACGGGGTTGATGGAGTCGTACTCGCCGTGATCCAAATCACCGATGACCAAGTGCCGAACGGACGGCACCTCCGCGTTCAACACACGTACAGCCCGGTGACGTCTCCCATGCCTTGATCCAGCAAGGAGAGAGGGAGAGGTTGAGGAAGACTCCATCCAGCAGCAGCACAACGGCGTGGTAGTGGTGGACGAGCGTGGCAATCCCGCAGGGCTTCGCCAAGCACCGCGGGAGAGGAGAAGAACTTGGGAGAGGGGGAGGGCTGCGCCAGCACAATGGTACGGCTGCCCTCCCACCCCCTTCATATATATAGGGGCAAGGGAGAGGGGGGCCGGCCCCCTCAGATCCCATCTGAGGAGGGGGCGGCGGCCAGGAGGGGGTGCCTTGCCCCCCAAGGCAAGGGGGCGCCCCCCTTTAGGGTTCCCCAAACCCTTAGGCGCATGGGCCCTAAGGGGGGAGGCGCCCAGCCCACTAAGGGGCTGGTCCCTCTCCACATACAGCCCATAGGGCCCTCCAGGGCAGGTGGACCCTCCCGGTGGACCCCCGGAACCCCTTCGATGGTCCCGGTACAATACCGGCAACCCCTCGAATTATTCCGGTGACCGTATGATGACTTCCTATATATAAATCTTTACCTCCGGACCATTCCGGAACTCCTCGTGACGTCCCGGATCTCATCCGGGACTCCGAACAACATTCAGTAACCACATACAAACTTCCTTTATAACCCTAGCGTCATCGAACCTTAAGTGTGTAGACCCTACGGGTTTGGGAACCATGCAGACATGACCGAGACGTTCTCCGGTTAATAACCAACAGCGGGATATGGATACCCATGTTGGCTCCCACATGTTCCACGATGATCTCATCGGATGAACCACGATGTCAAGGATTCAATCAATCCCGTATGCAATTCCCTTTGTCTAGCGGTATTGTACTTGCCCGAGATTCGATCGTCGGTATCCCGATACCTTGTTCAATCTCGTTACCGGCAAGTCTCTTTACTCGTTCTGTAACACATCATCCCGTGATCAACTCCTTGAACACATTGTGCACATTTATGATGATGTCCTACCGAGTGGGCCCAGAGATACCTCTCCGTCACACGGAGAGACAAATCCCAGTCTCGATTCGTGCCAACCCAACAGACACTTTCGGAGATACCTGTAGTGGACCTTTATAGCCACCCAGTTACGTTGTGACGTTTGGCACACCCAAAGCATTCCTACGGTATCCGGGAGTTGCACAATCTCATGGTCTAAGGAAATGATACTTGACATTAGAAAAGCTTTAGCATACGAACTACACGATCTTGTGCTAGGCTTAGGATTGGGTCTTGTCCATCACATCATTCTTCTAATGATGTGATCCCGTTATCAATGACATCCAATGTCCATGGTCAGGAAACCGTAACCATCTATTGATCAACGAGCTAGTCAACTAGAGGCTTACTAGGGACATGGTGTTGTCTATATATCCACACATGTATCTGAGTTTCCTATCAATACAATTCTAGCATGGATAATAAACGATTATCATGAACAAGGAAATATAATAATAACCTATTCATTATTGCCTCTAGGGCATATTTCCAACAGTCTCCCACTTGCACTAGAGTCAATAATCTAGTTCACATCGCCATGTAATTAACATTCACAGGTCACATCGCCATGTGACCAACATCCAAAGAGTTTACTAGAGTTCATAATCTAGTTCACATCACTATGTGATTAACACTCAATGAGTTCTGGGTTTGATCATGTTGCTTGTGAGATAGGTTTTAGTCAACGGGTCTGCAACATTCAGATCCGTATGTACTTCGCAAATCTCTACGCTATATTTGGAGCCATTTCAAATAACTGTTCTACTTGGAGCTATTCCAAATTGTTGCTCCATTATACGTATCCGGCATCTCTACTCAAAGCTATCCGGATAGGTGTTAAGCTTGCATCGACGTAACTCTTTACGTCGAACTCTTTATCACCTCCATAACCGAGAAACAAATTCTTATTCCTCTAAGGATAATCTTGACCGCTATCTGGTGATATACTCCTAGATCACCTTTGTACCCTCTAGCCAGACATGTGGCAAAGCACATGTCAGGTGCGGTACACAGCATAGCATACTATGGAGCCTATGTCTAAGCATAGGGGACGACCTTCGTCCTTCTCTCTATTCTGCCGTGGTCAAGCTTTAAGTCTTAACTTCGTACCCTACAACTCAGGCAAGAACTTCCTTCTTTGACTGATCCATCTTGAACACCTTCAAGATCATGTCAAGGTATGTGCTCATTTGAAAGTACCATTAAGCGTTTTGATCTATCCCTATAGATCTTGATGCTCAATGTTTAAGCAGGCTAATCGAGGTTTCCATTGAAAAACACTCAAATAACCCTATATGCTTTCCAGAAATTCTACATTATTTCTGATCATCAATATGTCAACAACATATACTCATCAGAAATTCTATAGTGCTCCCACTCACTTCTTTGGAAATACAAGTTTCTCATAAACTTTGTATAAACCCAAAATCTTTGATCATCTCATCAAAGTGTACATTCCAACTCCAAGATGCTTACTCCAGTCCTTAGAAGGATTGCTGGAGCTTTGCATACTTGTTAGCATCTTTCAGGATTGACAAAATCTTCTGGTTGTATCACATACAACCTTTCCTCAAGAACAAGGAAACAATATTTTGACATCCCATCTGCAAGATTTCATAAATAATGCAGTACCTGCTAATTCCAACAGACTCTTAGCATCGCTACGAGTGAGAAAGTCTCATCGTAGTCAACTCCTTGAACTTGTCGGGAAACACCTTAACGACAAGTCGAGCTTTCTCAGTGGTGATACTTACCATCATTGTCTGTCTTCCTTTTAAAACCCATATGTACCCAACAGCCTTACGACCATCAAGTAGTTCTTTCAAAGTCTACACTTTGTTTTCATACATGGATCCTCTCTCGGATTTTATGGCCTCAAGCCATTTTTCGGAATCCGGGCCCACCATCGCTTCTCCATAGCTCATATGTTCATCGTTGTCCAACAACGTGATCTTTTAAGACAGGTTTACCACTTAGAAGTTGTACACACCCTTGTCAACCTATGATGTTCGATAGTAACTTGATCTGAAGCTCCATGATCATCATCATTAGCTTTCTCTTCAACTGAGGCAGGGGCCACAGAAACATTTTTCCTGTGCTTGCGCTACTCTTTGCCTGAAGTGAAGGTTCAACAACCTTATCAAGTTCTATCTTCCTCCCACTCAATTCTTTCGAGAGAAACTTTTACTCGAGAAAGGACCCGATTCTAGAAACAATCCCTATTGCTTTCGGATCTGAATTAGGAGGTATACCTAACTGTTTTGGGTGTCCTATGAAGATGCATTTTATCCGCTTTGGGTTCGAGCTTATCAACCTGAAACTTTTTCACATAAGCGTCGCAGCCCCAAACTTTTAAGAAACGACAACTCAGGTTTCTCCAAACCATAGTTCAAACGGTTTCGTCTCAACGGAATCACGTGGTGCCCTATTAAAGTGAGTGCGGTTGTCTCTAATGCCTAACCCATGAACGATAGTGGTAATTCGATAAGAGACATCATGGTACGCACCATATCCAATAGGGTGCAACTGTGATGTAAGGACACACCATCACACTATGGTGTTCCAGGCGGCATTAGTTGTGAAACAATTTCCACAGTGCCAAACTCGTAACTCAGATATTCATTTCTATGATCATATCATAGACATTTTATCCTGTTATCACGAAGATCTTCAACTTCACTCTGAAATTACTTGAACCATTCAATAATTCAGACTTGTGTTTCATCAAGTAAATATGCTCAGTATCTACTCAAATCATCTGTGAAGTAAGAGCATAAAGATATCCACTGCGTGCCTCAGCACTCATTGGACTGCACACATCAAAATGTGTTACTCCCAACAAGTTGCTTTCTTGTTCCATTTTACTGAAACCGAAGCTTTCAGTCATCTTGCCCATGTGGTATGATTTGCATGTCTCAAGCGATTCAAAATCAAGTGAGTCCAAACGGTCCATCTGCATGGAATTTCTTCATGCGTATATACCAATAGACATGGTTCACATGTCTCAATCCTTTTCAAAAAATGAGTGAGTCCAAAGATCCATCAACATGGAGCTTCTTCATGCGTTTTATACCAATATGACTTACATGGCAGTGCCACGAGTAGGTGGTACTATCATTACTATCTTATATCTTTTGGCATGAACATGTGTATCACTATGATCGAGATTCAATAAACCATTCATTTTAGGTGCAAGACCATTGAAGGTATTATTCAAATAAATAGAGTAACCATTATTCTCCTTAAATGAATAACCGTATTGCGATAGACATAATCCAATCATGTCTATGCTCAACGCAAACACCAAATAACAATTATTTAGGTTTAACACCAATCTCGATGGTAGAGGGAGCGAGCGATGCTTGACCATATCAACCTTGGAAACACTTCCAACACATCTCGTCAGCTCACCTTTAGCTAGTCTCCGTTTATTCCGTAGCTTTTATTTCGAGTTACTAACACTTAGCAACCGAACAGGTATCTAATACCCTGATGCTACTAGGAGTACTAGTAAAGTACACATTCACATAATGTATATCCAATATACTTCTATCGACAGCCTTCTCATCTACCAAGTATCTAGGGTAATTCTGCTCCAGTGGTTGTTCCCCTTATTACAGAAGCATTCAGTCTCGGGTTTGGGTTCAACCTTGGGTTTCTCCACTAGAGCAGCAGCTGATTTGCCGTTTCATGAAGTATCCCTTCTTGCCCTTGCCCTTCTTGAAACTAGTGGTTTCACTAACCATCAACAATTGATGCTCCTTCTTGATTTCTACTTTCGCGGTGTCATACATCGCGAATATTTCAAGGATCATCATATCTATCCCTGATATGTTATAGTTCATCACGAAGCTCTAGCAGCTTGGCGGCAATGACTTTGGAAAAACATCACTATCTTATCTGGAAGATCAACTCCAACTCGATTCAAGTGATTGTTGTATTCAGACAATCTGAGCACAAGCTCAACGATTGAGCTTTTCTCCCTTAGTTTGCAGTCTAAGAAAATCGTCGGAGGTCTTATACCTTTTGACGTGGGCACGAGCCTGAAATCCCAATTTCATCCCTCGAAACATCTCATATGTTCCGCGACGTTTCGAAAAAGTCTTTGGTGCCTCAACTCTAAACCGTTTAACATTACCGAACTATCATGTAGTCATCAAAACGTGTATGTAAGATGTTCGCAACATCCACAGACCACGTTCGGGGTTCAACTCACTGAGCGGTGCATTAAGGACATAAGCTTTCTACTGTCCGCATAATCGCTACTGTCAACTTTCAACTATATTTTCTCTAGGAACGTATCTAACACAGTAGAACTAAAGCGTAAGCTATGACATAATTTGCAAATATCTTTTGACTATGTTCAGGATAATTAAGTTCATCTTATGAACTCCCACTTAGATAGACATCCCTCTCGTCATCTAAGTGATTACATGATCCGAGTCAACTAGGCCGTGTCCGATCATCACGTGAGACGGACTAGTCATCATCGGTGAACATCTTCATGTTGATCGTATCTACCATACGACTCATGCTCGACCTTTCGGTCTCTTGTGTTCCGAGGCCATGTCTGTACATGCTAGGCTCGTCAAGTCAACCTAAGTGTTTCGCGTGTGTAAATCTGTCTTACACCCGTTGTATGTGAACGTAAGAATCTATCACACCCGATCATCACGTGGTGCTTCAAAACGACGAACTTTCGCAACGGCGCACAGTTAGGGGGAACACTTTCTTGAAATTTTAATGAGGGATCATCTTATTTACTACCGTTGTTGTAAGCTAATAACATGTAATAACATGATAAACATCACATGCAATCAAATAGTGACATGATATGGCCATCATCACTTTGCTCCTTTCGATCTCCATCTTCGGGGCTCCATGATCATCATTGTCACCGGCATGACACCATGATCTCCATCATCATGATCTCCATCATCATGATCTCCATCATCGTGTCTTCGTGAACTTGTCTCGCCAACTATTAATTCTACTACTATGGCTAATGGTTAGCAATAAAGTAAAGTAATTACATGACGTTTATGTTGACACGCTGGTCATAAATAAATTAAAGACAACTCCTATGGCTCCTGCCGGTTGTCATACTCATCGACATGCAAGTCGTGATTCCTATTACAAGAACATGATCAATCTCATACATCACATATCATTCATCACATTCTTCTTGGCCATATCACATCACATAGCATACCCTGCAAAAACAAGTTAGACGTCCTCTAATTGTTGTTTGCATGTTTTACGTGGCTGCTATGGGTTTCAAGCAAGAACGTTTCTTACCTACGCAAAACCACAAGGTGACAAGCCAATTGCTATTTACCCTTCATAAGGACCCTTTTCATCGAATCCGTTCCGACTAAAGTGGGAGAGACAGACACCCGCCAGCCACCTTATGCAACTAGTGCATGTCAGTCGGTGGAACCGGTCTCACGTAAGCGTACGTGTAAGGTTGGTCCGGGCCGCTTCATCCCAGAATGCTGTCGAAACAAGATTGGACTAGTAACGGTAAGCATATTGAACAAAATCAACGCCCACAACTACTTTGTGTTCTACTCGTGCATAGAATCTACGCAATAGACCTAGCTCATGATGCCACTGTTGGGGAACGTAGCAGAAATTCAAAATTTTCCTACGTGTCACCAAGATCCATCTATGGAGAAACTAGCAACGAGGGGAAGAAGAGTGCATCTACATACCCTTGTAGATCGCTAAGCGGAAGCGTTCAAGTGAACGGGGTTGATGGAGTCTTACTCGCCGTGATCCAAATCACCGATGACCAAGTGCCGAACGGACGGCACCTCCGCGTTCAACACACGTACAGCCCGGTGACGTCTCCCATGCCTTGATCCAGCAAGGAGAGAGGGAGAGGTTGAGGAAGACTCCATCCAGCAGCAGCACAACGGCGTGGTAGTGGTGGAGGAGCATGGCAATCCTGCAGGGCTTCGCCAAGCACCGCGGGAGAGGAGAAGAACTTGGGAGAGGGGGAGGGCTGCACCAGCATAATGGTACGACTGCCCTCCCACCCCCTTCATATATATAGGGGCAAGGGAGAGGGGGGCCGTCCCCCTCAGATCCCATCTTAGGAGGGGGCGGCGGCCAGGAGGGGGTGCCTTGCCCCCCAAAGCAAGGGGGCGCCCCCCCTTTAGGGTTCCCCAAACCCTTAGGCACATGGGCCCTAAGGGGGAAGGCGCCCAGCCCACTAAGGGGATGGTACCTCTCCACATACAGCCCATAGGGACCTCCAGGGCAGGTGGACCCTCCCGGTGGACCCCCGGAACCCCTTCGGTGGTCCCGGTACAATACCGGCAACCCCTCGAATTATTCCGGTGACCGTATGATGACTTCCTATATATAAATCTTTACCTCCGGACCATTCCGGAACTCCTCGTGACGTCCGGGATCTCATCCGGGACTCCGAACAACATTCGGTAACCACATAGAAACTTCCTTTATAACCCTAGCGTCATCGAACCTTAAGTGTGTAGACCTTACGGGTTCGGGAACCATGCAGACATGACCGAGACGTTCTCCGGTCAATAACCAACAGAGGGATCTAGATACCCATGTTGGCTCCCACATGTTCCACGATGATCTCATCGGATGAACCAGGATGTCGAGGATTCAATCAATCCCTTATGCAATTCCCTTTGTCTAGCGGTATTGTACTTGCCCGAGATTCGATCGTCGGTATCCCGATACCTTGTTCAATCTCGTTACCGGTAGGTCTCTTTACTCGTTCCGTAACACATCATCCCGTGATCAACTCCTTGAACACATTGTGCACATTTATGATGATGTCCTACCGAGTGGGCCCAGAGATACCTCTCCGTCACACGGAGTGACAAATCCCAGTCTCGATTCGTGCCAACCCAACAGACACTTTCGGAGATACCTGTAGTGGACCTTTATAGCCACCCAGTTACGTTGTGACGTTTGGCACACCCAAAGCATTCCTACGGTATCCGGGAGTTGCACAATCTCATGGTCTAAGGAAATGATACTTGACATTAGAAAAGCTTTAGCATACGAACTACACAATCTTGTGCTAGGCTTAGGATTGGGTCATGTCCATCACATCATTCTTCTAATGATGTGATCCCGTTATCAATGACATCCAATGTCCATGGTCAGGAAACCGTAACCATCTATTGATCAACGAGCTAGTCAACTAGAGGCTTACTAGGGACATGGTGTTGTCTATGTATCCACACATGTATCTGATTTTCCTATCAATAAAATTCTAGCATGGATAATAAACGATTATCATGAACAAGGAAATATAATAATAACCTATTTATTATTGCCTCTAGGGAATATTTCCAATAGGGGGGGTGAGGGGTTGTCCCATGCATGCGCTCAAACTTTATTTGGTCCAGCATGGGACACATCTATATCTATACCCCTATATAGTATGCGAGTAACTTTGAAAGTTGGTCATTGGATGAAGCCAATCTGACGGTACAGAGATGGCAAATCCGAGCACTACTGGCCATTGGATATCATCTACATTCCACCAGATTCTGCCACATGTACAATCTAAAAGACTACATGGTTGAACTTAAGCATTGAAGGAAATATGCCCTAGAGGTAATAATAAAGTTGTTATTTATATTTCCTTATATCATGATAAATGTTTATTATTCATGCTAGAATTGTATTAACCGGAAACTTAGTACATGTGTGAATACATACACAAAACAAAGTGTCCCTAGTATGCCTCTACTTGACTAGCTCGTTAATCAAAGATGGTTATGTTTCCTAACCATAGACATGTGTTGCCATTTGATGAACGGGATCACATCATTAGAGAATGATGTGATGGACAAGACCCATCCGTTAGCTTAGCATTATGATCGTTGAGTTTTATTGCTATTGTTTTCTTCATGACTTATACATGTTCCTCTGACTATGAGATTATGCAACTCCCGAATACCGGAGGAACACCTTGCGTGCTATCAAATGTCACAACGTAACTGGGTAATTATAAAGTTGCTCTACAGGTGTCTCTGAAGGTGTTTGTTGGGTTGGCATAGATCGAGATTAGGATTTGTCACTCCGTGTATCGGAGAGGTATCTCTGGGCCCTCTCGGTAATGATCATCACTATAAGCTTTGCAAGCAATGTGATTAATGAGTTAGTTATAGGATGATGTATTACGGAACGAGTAAAGAGACTTGCCGGTAACGAGATTAAACTAGGTATGTTGATACCGACGATCGAATCTCGGGCAAGTAACATACCGATGACAAAGGGAACAACGTATGTTGATATGTGGTTTGACCGATAAAGATCTTCGTAGAATATGTAGGAACCAATATGAGCATCTAGGTTCCACTATTGGTTATTGACCGGAGATGTGTCTCGGTCATGTCTACATAGTTTCTCAAACCCGTAGGGTCCGCATGCTTAACGTTCGATGACGATTTGTATTATGAGTTATGAGATTTGATGACCGAAATTTGTTTGGAGTCCCGGATGAGATCACGGACATGACGAGGAGTATCAAAATGGTCGAGACATAAAGATCGATATATTGGAAGGCTATATTCGGACATTGGAAAGGTTTCGAGTTGTTCGGGTACTTTTGAGAGTACCAGAGAGTTACGGGAATTCGCCGAGGGAAGTACTGGGCCTTCATGGGCCTTAGTGGAAAGGAGAGAAGGTCCACAAGGGGAGTCTGCGTGTCGCCCCATGGGCTGGTCCGAATTGGACTAAGGAGGGGGCGGCGCCCCCCTCTTTCCTTCTCCCTCTCCTACTCCTTCCCTCTCTCCCCTCTTGGAAAAGGAAGGGGACTGCAACTAGGATTGGGAATCCTAGTTGGACTCCCCCTATAGGCGCGCCCTGGTGGGGAACGTAGTATTTCAAAAAATATTGCCTACGATCACGCAAGGTCTATCTAGGAGAAGCATAGCAACGAGCGGGGAGAGTGTGTCTATGTACTCTCGTAGACCAAAAGCGGAAGCGTTTAGTAACGCGGTTGATGTAGTCGGACGTCTTCGTGATCCAACCGATCCAAGTACCGAACGCACGGCACCTCCACGATCTGCACATGTTCAGCTCGGTGACGTCCCTCGAACTATTGATCTAGTTGAGGCCGTGGGAGAGTTTCGTCAGCACGACAGCGTGGTGACGGTGATGATGAAGTTACCGGCGCAGGGCTTCGCCTAAGCACTACGACGATACGACCGAGGTGTGTAACTGTGGAGGGGGGCACCGCACACTGCTAAGACCAATCTTCAACTTGTGTTCTAGGGTTCCCCCTTGCCCCCGTATATAAAGGAGCAAGGGAAGGGGGCCGGCGGCCTCATAGGGTGCACCCCAAGGGGGGAATCCTACTCCTACTAGGAGTAGGTTCCCCCTTTCCTAGTCCAACTAGGAGGGGAAGAAAAGAGGAGGAGGGGAGAAGGAAAGAGGGGGCCGCCCCCCAAGCCCTAAGCCAATTCGGTTTGGGCCTAGGGGGGTTCATTGACCTCCGGGGGGTTCCGGTAACTCCCTGGTACTCCGGTATTTATCCAGTGATCCCCGGAACCTTTCCGGTGTCCGAATATAACCTTCCAATATATGAATCTTTATGTGTCGACCATTTTAAGACTCCTCTTCATGTCTGTGATCTCATCCGGGACTCCGAACAACCTTCGGTACATCAAAACACATCGACTCATAATACCGATCGTCATCGAATGTTAAGCGTGCGGACCATACGGGTTCGAGAACTATGTAGACATGACCGAGACTCATCTCCGATCAATAACCAATTGCGGAACCTGGATGCTCATATTGGTTCCTACATATTCTATGAAGATCTTTATCGGTCAAACCGCACAACAACATACGTTGTTCCCATTGTCATCGGTATGCTACTTGCCCGAGATTCGACCATCGGTATCTCAATACATAGTTCAATCTCATTACCGGCAAGTCTCTTTACTCGTTCCGTAATGCATCATCCCGCAACTAGCTCATTAGTGACATTGCTTGCAAGACTTATAGTGATGTGCATCACCGAGAGGGCCCAGAGATACCTCTCCGATACACGGAGTGACAAATCCTAATCTCGATGTATGCCAACCCAACAAATACCTTTGGAGACACCTGTAGAGCATCTTTATAATCACCCAGTTATGTTGTGATGTTTGAAAGCACACAAGGTGTTCCTCCGGTATCCGGGAGTTGCATAATCTCATAGTTAGAGGAACATGTATAAGTCATGAAGAAAGCAATAGCAATGAAACTAAACAATCATTAGGCCAAGCTAACGGATGGGTCTTGTCCATCACATCATTCTCTAATGATGTGATCATGTTCATCAAATGACAACACATGTCTATGGTCAGGAAACATAACCATCTTTGACAAACATGCTAGTCAAGTAGAGGCATACAAGGGACACTCTGTTTTTGTCTATGTATTCACACATGTACTAAGTTACCGATTAATACAATTCTAGCATGAATAATAAACATTTATCATGATATAAGTAAATAAATAATACCTTTATTATTGCCTCTAGGGCATATTTCCTTCACGCACCTCCTAGGCCGGCCTTCTCTTCCCCCTCCTTTATATATGTCGGCAGGTGGCACCCCAAAGACACACAAGTTGATCTTTTAGCCGTGTGTGGTGCCCCCCTTCATAGAAACACACCTCGGTCATATCGTCGTAGTGCTTAGGCGAAGCCCTGTGCCGGTAACTTCATCATCACCATTAGCAAGACGTCGTGCTAACAGAACTCTCGCTCAGCCTCGAGTGGATCAAGAGTTCGAGGGGCGTCACCGAGATGAACGTGGGCAGATCATGGAGGTGCCGTGCGTTCAGTACTTGGATCAGTTGGATCGCGAAAACGTTCGACGACATCAACCGCATTACTAAGCGCTTCCGCTTTAAGTTTACGAGTGTACGTGGACACACTCTCCCCGCTCGTTGCTATGCTTCTCCTAGATAGATCTTGCATGATCGTAGGATTTTTTTTGAAATACTACGTTCCCCAACAGTGGCATCTGATGTCTACTACACAACCTTCTTCTTGTAGACGTTGTTGGGCCTCCAAGTGCAGAGGTTTGTAGGACAATAGCAAATTTCCCTCAAGTGGATGACCTAAGGTTTATCAATCCGTGGGAGGCGTAGGATGAAGATGGTCTCTCTCAAGCAACCCTGCAACCAAATAACAAAGAGTCTCTTGTGTCCCCAACACACCCGATACAATGGTAAATTGTATAGGTGCACTAGTTCGGCGAAGAAATGGTGATACAAGTGCAATATGGATGGTAGATATAGGTTTTTGTAAACTGAAAAATATAAAAACAGCAAGGTAGCAAGCAGTAAAAGTGAGTGTAAACGCTATTGCAATGATAGGAAACAAGGCCTAGGGTTCATACTTTCACTAGTGCAAGTTCTCTCAACAATAATAACATAATTGGATCATATAACTATCCCTCAACATGCAACAAAGAGTCACTCCAAAGTCACTAATAGCGGAGAACAAACGAAGAGATTATGGTAGGGTACGAAACCACCTCAAAGTTATTCTTTCCAATCAATCCGTTGGGCTATTCCTATAAGTGTCACAAACAACCCTAGAGTTCGTACTATAATAAAACCTTAAGACACAAATCAACCAAAATCCTAATGTCACATAGATACTCCAATGTCACCTCAAGTATCCGTGGGCATGATTATACGATATGCATCACACAATATCAATTCATCTATTCAAACCAACACATAGAACCTCAAAGAGTGCCCAAAGTTTCTACCGGAGAATCACGACGAAAACGTGTGCCAACCCCTATGCATAGGTTCATGGGCAGAACCCGCAAGTTGATCACCAAAACATACATCAAGTGGCACGTGATATCCCATTGTCACCACAGATAAGCACGACAAGACATACATCAAGTGTTCTCAAATCTTTAAAGACTCAATCCGATAAGATAACCTCAAAGGGAAAACTCAATCCATTACAAGAGAGTAGAGGGGGAGAAGAAACATAAGATCCAACTATAATAGCAAAGCTCGCGATACATCAAGATCGTGCCAAATCAAGAACACGAGAGAGAGAGAGAGAGAGAGAGAGAGAGAGTGAGTGAGAGAGAGAGAGAGAGAGAGATCAAACACATAGCTACTGGTACATACCCTCAGCCCTGAGGGTGAACTACTCCCTCCTTGTCATGGAGAGCGCCGGGATGATGAAGATGGCCACCGGTGAGGGTTCCCCCCTCCGGCAGGGTGCCGGGGCAGGGTCCCGAGAGGTTTTTGGTGGCTACAGAGGCTTGCGGTGGCGGAACTCCCGATCTAATCTCTGTTCTGGAAGTTTTGCGATACGTAGGTATATATGGGTGAAAGGGATACGTCGGTGCACCGAAGGGGGGGGGCACGAAGCAGGGGGCACGCCCCCCACCCTTGTGGGCACCTCCGTTCTTCCCTGACGTGCACTCCAAGCCCATCCGGTAGGTTTCCTTCCAAAAATAACTTCTCCAGTTGATTTCGTTCCGTTTCGACTCCGTCTGATATTCCTTTTCTTCAAAACACTGAAATAGGCATAAAACAGCAAATCTGGGCTGGGCCTCCAGTTAATAGGTTAGTCCCAAAAATAATATAAAAGTGGATAATAAAGCCCAATATTGCCCAAAACAGTAGATAATATAGCATGGAGCAATCAAAAATTATAGATACGTTGGAGACGTATCAGCATCTGAGCCAGGTTTATGCGTAGATGTTATATGCACGAGTAGAACACAAAGAGTTGTGGGCGATAATAGTCATACTGCTTACCGGCATGTCATAATTTGATTCGTCGGTATTGTTGGATGAAGTCGCACAGACCGACATTACATGACCGCATTCATGAGATTGGTTCTACCACCCTGCTTCGCACACAGATGGCTAGTGGGTGTCTATTTCTCCAACTTTAGTTCAATTGAGTGTGACTACGCCTGGTCCTTTTTGAAGGTTAAAACAACATATTTGATGAAAAATCGGTGTGGTTTTGATGCATAGGTAAGAACGGTTCTTGCTAGAATCCCCTAGGAGCCACGTAAAACTTTCAACAACAAAGTAGTGGACGTCTAACTTGTTTTTGCAGGGCTTGCTGTGATGTGATATGGTCAAGACGTGTTAATATATAATTTGTTGTATGAGATGATCATGTTTTGTAACAGTTATCGCCAACTAGCAGGAGCCATATGGTTGTTGCTTTATTGTGTGAAATGCAATCGCCATGTAATTGCTTTACTTTATCACTAAGCGGTAGCGATAGTCGTAGAAGCAATAGTTGGCGAGACAACAATGATGCTTCGATGGAGATCAAGCTGTCAAGCCGGTGACGATGGTGACTATGACTGTGCATTGGAGATGGAGATCAAATGCACAAGATGATGATGGCCATATCATATCACTTATTTGATTGCATGTGATGTTTATCTCTTTATGCATCTTATTTTGCTTAGTACGGCGGTAGCATTATAAGATGACCTCTGCTACCTCTTGAGCTTGCGTTGCATTTCCCCGAAGAGGAGAGGATGATGCAACAGAGTAGAGTAAGTATTTCCCTTAGTTTTTGAGAACCAAGGTATCAATCCAGTAGGAGGCCACGCACGAGTCCCTCGTACCTACACAAAAACAATAGCTCAACGCAACCAACGCGATTAGGGGTTGTCAATCCCTTCACGGTCACTTACGGGAGTGAGATCTGATAGAGATGATAGATAATATTTTTGGTATTTTTGATATAGAGATGCAAAGTGAAAAGTAAAAGGCAAAGTAAAAAGCAAAGCAATAATAAAGTGATGGAGATTGATATGATGAGAATAGACCCGGGGGCCATAGGTTTCACTAGTGGCTTCTCTCAAGAGCATAAGTATTCTACGGGCGGTGAACAAATTACTGTTGAGAAATTGACAGAATTGAGCATAGTTATGAGAATATCTAGGAATGATCATGTATATAGGCATCACGTCCGAGACAAGTAGACCGACTCCTGCCTGCATCTACTACTATTACTCCACTCATCGACCGCTATCTAGCATGCATCTAGAGTATTAAGTTAAAAACAGAGTAACGCCTTAAGCAAGATGACATGATGTAGAGGGATAGTTTCATGCAATATGATAAAAACCCCATCCTGTTATCCTCGATGGCAACAATACAATACGTGCCTTGCTGCCCCTTCTGCCACTCTGAAAGGACACCGCAAGATTGAACCCAAAGCTAAGCACTTCTCCCATGGCAAGAAAAACCAATCTAGTAGGCCAATCATACATAATTCGAATTCAGAGAAGATTCAAATATTGTTCATAGATAGACTTGATCAGAAACCCACAATTCATCGGTCTCAACAAACACACCGCAAAAAGAAGATTACATCGAATAGATCTCCACGAGAGAGAGGGAGAACATTGTATTGAGATCCAAAAAGAGAGAAGAAGTCATCTAACTAATAACTATGGACCCGAAGGTCTGAGGTAAACTATTCACACTTCATCGGAGGGGCTAGGATGATGTAGAAGCCCTCCATGATGATAGCCCTCTCCGGCGGAGCTCCGGAATAGGCCCCAAGATGGGATCTCGTGGATACAGAAAGTTGCAGCGGTAGAATTAGGTTTTTGGCTCCATATCTGATCGTTTGGGGGTACGTAGGTATATATAGGAGGAAGGAGTACGCCGGTGGAGCTTCGAGGGGCCCACGAGGCAGGAGGGCGCCCTCCACCCTCGTGACCGCCTCGTGGCTTTCTTGACGAAGGGTCCATGTCTCCTGGGTCTTATCTGATGAGAAAATCACATTCCCGAAGGTTTCATTCCGCTTGGACTCCGTTTGATATTCTGTTTCTCCGAAACTCTGAAATGTGCAAAAAAAAAAACAGCATTCTGGGCTGGGCCTCCGGTTAATAGGTTAGTCCCAAAAATAATATAAAAGTGGAAAATAAAGCCCAATATAGTTCAAAACAGTAGATAATATAGCATGGAGCAACCAAAAATTATAGATATGTTGGAGACGTATCAGGCATCCCCAAGCTTAATTCCTGCTCGACCTCGAGTAGGTAAACGATAAAAAGAGAATTTTTTTATGCGGAGTGCTACTTGGCATTGAAATCTTCTTAATGGTGGTATGAATATTCAGATCCAAAAGATTCATTACAAAAGTTCATATTGACATAAAAATAATAATACTTCAAGCATACTAACAAAGCAATTATGTCTTCTCAAAATAACATGGCCAAAGAAAGTTATCCCTACAAAATCATATAGTCTGGCTATGCTCTATCTTCACCACACAAAGTATTTAAATCATGCACGGCCCTGATGACAATCCAAGCAATTGTTTCATACATTAACATTTTCAAAACTTTTTCGATCTTCATGCAATACATGAGCGTGAGCCATGGATATAACACTATATGTGGAATAGAATGGTGGTTGTGGAGAAGACAAAAAGAGGGGAAGATAGTCTCACATCAACTAGGCGTATCAACGGGCTATGGAGATGCCCATCGATAGATATCAATATGAGTGAGTAGGGCTTGCCATGCAACGGATGCACTAGAGCTATAAGTATATGAAAGCTCAACAAAAGAAACTAAGTGGGTGTGCATCCAACTCGCTTGCTCACGAAGACCTAGGGCATTTTGAGGAAGCCCATCATTGGAATATACAAGCCAAGTTATATAATGAAAAAATTCCCACTAGTATATGAAAGTGACAAAATGAGAGACTCTCTATCATGAAGATCATGGTGCTACTTTGAAGCACAAGTGTGGTAAATGGATAGTAACATTGTCCCATCTCTCTTTTTCTCTCATTTTTTTTATTTGCGCCTTTTCTTTTTTTATGGCCTCTTTTTTATTTTTATTTTTTTATTTTTTGTCTGGAGTCTGATTCCGACTTGTGGGGGAATCATAGTCTCCATCATCCTTTCCTCACTTGGGACAATGCTCTAAAAATGATGATCATCACACTTTTGTTTTTCTTACAACTCAACAATTACAACTCAATACTTAGAACAAAATATGACTATATGAATGCCTCCGGCGGTGTACCGGGATATGCAATGAATCAAGAGTGACATGTATGAACGAATTATGAACGGTGGCTTTGCCACGAATACTATGTCAACTACATGATCATGCTAAGCAATATGACAATGACGAATGTCTCATGATGAACGGTATGGTGGAAAGTTGCATGGCAATATATCTCGGAATGGCTATGGAAATGCCATAATAGGTAGGTAGGGTGGCTGTTTTGAGAAAGGTATATGGTGGGTGTATGATACCGGCGAAAGGTGCGCGGTATTAGAGAGGCTAGCAATGGTGGAAGGAAGGAAAAGTGCGTATGATCCATGGACTCAACATTAGTCATAAAGAACGCATATACTAATTGCAAAAATCTAGAAGTTATCAAAGCAAAGTATTACGCACATGCTCCTAGGGGGATAGATTGGTAGGAAAAGACCATCGCTCGTCCCCAACCTCCACTCATAAGGAAGACAATCAATAAATAAATCATGCTCCGACTTCATCACATAACGGTTCACCATACGTGCATGCTACGGGAATCACAAACTTTAACACAAGTATTTCTCAAATTCACAACTACTCAACTAGCATGACTCTAATATCACCATCTTCATATCTCAAAACAATTATCAAGCATCAATCTTTTCTTAGTATTCAACGCACTCAAAAGAAAGTTTTACAAATCTTGAATACCAAGCATATTATTATTAAGCAAATTACCATGCTATTAAAGACTCTCAAAATAATCTAAGTGAAACATGAGAGATCATTCTTTAAAAGAAATCCACCACCGTGCTCTAAAAGATCTAAGTGAAGCACATAGAGCAAAACTATAAAGCTCAAAAGATATAAGTGAAGCACATAGAGCAAAACTATAAGGCTCAAAAGATATAAGTGAAGCACATAGATTATTCTATCAAATTCCAATTTATGTATGAATATCTCAAAAGGTCTGCACAGCAAGGATGATTGTGGCACACTAACAAACAAAGACACAAATAATACAAGACGCTCCAAGCAAAACACATATCATGTGGTGAATAAAAATATAGCTCCAAGTAAAATTACCGACGGAAGTAGACGAAAGAGGGGATGCCTTCCGGGGCATCCCCAAGCTTTGAGTTTTTGGTGTACTTGGATTATCTTGGGGGTTCCATGGGCATACCCAAGCTTAGGCTCTTGCCACTCCTTGTTCTATAATCCATCAAAAGATTTCACTCAAAACATGAAAACTTCATAACACAAAACTCAATAGAAATCTCGTGAGCTCCGTTAGCGAAACAAAAACAAAAGACCACTTCAAGGTATTGTAATGAACTCATTCTTTATTTATATTGGTGTTAAACCTACTGTATTCCAACTTCTCTATGGATTATAAACTATTTTACTAGCCATAGATTCATCAAAATAAGCGAACAACACACGAAAAACAGAATCTGTCAAAAACAGAACATTCTCTAGTAATCTGTAACTAACGCAAACTTCTGGAACTCCACAAAATCTACCAAAATAGGACGGCCTAGACAATTTGTCTATTGATCAGCAGCAGTTGGAATCAGTATTTTATCATGTTCTGGTAATTTTTAACAATTGTTTTCATGAACAGAAAGTTTCTGGAAATTACAGCAAGATCAAATAACTATCGTCCAAGAAGATCCTATAGGTCTAACTTGCCACAAACACTAATTAAAACACAAAACCACATCTAAACAGAAGGTAGATGGATTATTTATTCCTAAACAGAAGAAAAAACAAAAAAAACTAAAAATAAAATTGGGTTGCCTCCCAACAAGCGCTATCGTTTAACGCCCCTAGCTAGGCATAAAAGCGAGGATAGATCTAGGTATTGCCATCTTTGGTAGGCAAACCATAAGTAGCTCTCATGATAGATTCATATGGCAATTTTATTTTCTTTCTAGGGAAGTGTTCCATGCCCTTTTTTAATGGAAATTGAAATTTAATATTCCCTTCCTTCATATCAATAATTGCACCAACCGTTCTAAGGAAAGGTCTACCGAGGATAATAGGGCAAGAAGGTTTGCAATCTATATCAAGAACGATAAAATCTACGGGCACATAATTCCTATTTGCAACAATAAGAACATCATTAATTCTTCCCATAGGTTTCTTAATGGTGGAATCCGCAGGATGCAAGTTTAGAGAACAATCATCAAAATCGCAGAAATCTAGCAAATCACACAAAGTCTTGGGAATAGTGGAGACACTAGCACCCAAATCACACAAAGCATAGAACTCATAATCTTTAATTTTAATCTTAATAGTAGGTTCCCACTCATCATAAAGTTTTCTAGGGATAGAAACTTTCAACTCAAGTTTTTCTTCATAGGATTGCATCAAGGCATTAACGATATGTTCAGTAAAGGCTTTATTTTGACTATAAGCATGAGGAGAATTTAGCAGGGATTGCAACAAGGAAATACAATAAATTAAAGAGCAACTTTCATAATTAAATTCCTTGAAATCCAATATAGTGGGTTTAGCAACATCTAGGGTTTTATTTCTTTCAATCCCACTTTTCTCAATTTCATCATCAAGATCTAAATACTCCGAATTTTTGGAACTCCTTCTAGGTAAAGGAAGATCATATTCAGTTTCATAAAGATTCATATTGCAAAATAAGGATTTAATGGGAGACACATCAATAACTTTTAGATCTTCATCTTGATTTTCACAGGAATTGGAAGAACACGCTTTAATAAAGGCATCTTTCATAGCACGCGTCCTAGCAGTTCTTTCTTTGCACTCATCAATGGAAATTCTCATGGCTTTGAGAGACTCATTGATATCATGCTTAGGAGGAATAGATCTAAGCTTTCAAGAATCAACGTCAAGAGAAATTCTATCAACGTTCCTAGCCAAATCATCAACTTTAAGCAATTTCTCTTCAAGCAAAGCATTAAAATTCTTTTGAGAATTCATAAACTCTTTAACACTATTCTCAAATTCAGAGGGCATCTTATTAAAATTTCCATAAGAGTTGTTGTAGGAATTTCCATAATTATTAGAAGGATTACTAGGATAAGGCCTAGGATTAAAATTCCCTCTATACGCGTTATTACCAAAATTATTCCTACCAACAAAATTCACATCCATAGATTCATTATTATTCTCAATCAAAGTAGACAAAGGCATATCATTAGGATCAGAAGAAACACTCTTAGTAGCAAATGATTTCATAAGTTCATCCATCTTTCCACTCAAAACATTGATTTCTTCTATCGCATACACTTTTTTATTAGTAGATCTTTCAGTGTGCCATTGAGAATAATTAACCATAATATTATCTAGGAGTTTAGTAGCATCTCCTAAATGATTTCCATAAAAGTGCCTCCCGTGGCCGAATCTAAAAGATTTCTAGAAGAAAAATTCAATCCGGCATAAATTTTTTGTATAATCATCCACATATTCAAACCATGAGTAGGGCAATTACGTATCATTAATTTCATGCTCTCCCAAGCTTGTGCAACATGTTCATGATCAAGTTGCTTAAAATTCATAATATCATTTCTAAGAGAGATGATCTTAGCGGGAGGAAAATACTTAGAGATAAAAGCATCTTTGCACTTGTTCCAAGAATCAATACTATTTTTAGGCAAAGACGAAAACCAAGCTTTAGCACGATCTCTAAGCGAAAAAGGAAATAGCTTCAATTTAACAATATCATTATCGACATCTTTCTTCTTTTGCATATCACATAAATCAACGAAGCTATTCAGATGAGTAGCGGCATCTTCACTAGGAAGGCCGGCGAATTCATCTTTCATAACAAGATTCAGCAAAGCAGTATTGATTTCACAAGATTTAGTATTGCAACGCGGGTTTATATCCCTCACTACTGCTACTTACTAGTAGCGCGGGTTTTTAACCCTCGCTACTACTAAGTTGATAGCAGTAGCGCTGGTTTTTAACCCTCGCTACTACTAAGCGGTCTCTACCGTGCCCCGCGGGACATGCCATAGTAGTAGCGCGAGGTTTTAACCCTCGCTACTACTAAGTTGATAGCAGTAGCGCTGGTTTTTACCCCTCGCTACTACTAAGCGGTCTCTACCGTGCCCCTGGGCCATGCCATAGTAGTAGCGAGGGTTACAAACCCGCGCTACTACTAAGTTTCTACCCCTCGCTACTACCAAGAGGTCTCAACCGTGCCCCTCAGGACATGCCATAGTAGTAGCGAGGGGTAAAAACCCTCGCTACTGCTAAAGGTACCATTTTGAAACTCTACCCCCCTCCC
Source organism: Aegilops umbellulata (assembly GCA_032464435.1). Taxonomy (NCBI): domain Eukaryota; kingdom Viridiplantae; phylum Streptophyta; class Magnoliopsida; order Poales; family Poaceae; genus Aegilops; species Aegilops umbellulata. The sequence goes on from CP136059.1 coordinate 509,407,072, forward strand.
CCCCGTAGATCGCCTTTTCGGTTTTGTAAAAAAAAGAAAATGATAAAAACTCCAAAAATTAAAATCCTTGATATGTAGTTATGTTACTACATCTACTAGCTAGGAAAATTTAAAAACTTAAATTCAGACATGTTTTGCAAAAAGTGTAGGGAAAATGTAAAACGGCTATAACTTTTGCATACGATGTTAGAAAAAATGTATAATATATCAAAATGTTTCAAAAATTAAAATCCTTCGAGATATAGTTATGTTACTACATCTACTAGTTAGGAAAATTTAAAAACTTAAATTTGGACATGTTTTGCAAAAAGTGTAGGGAAAATGTAAAACGGCTATAACTTTTGCATACGATGTCAGAAAAAAAATGTATAATATATCAAAATGTTCAGCACGAAAATCCGCATCCGATGGAGACGGCCTACGGCCTGTTTGCAAATTTTTAGAATCCTCAAATTCTAAAAGGAAAAAAAGTTATGCTCAAATTTTAGTTTTTTTTTTTAATTTTGGTCAAATCTGGTCAAACTATGGTCAAACTACTTATTCAAGAAGTATTAGTGTTACTAAATAATTATTCAAGAATAGTAGTGTTACTAAATAATTATTTTAGTTTTTTTGAATTTTGGTCAAATCTGGTCAAACTATGGTCAAACTTTGGTCAAAATGTGGTAAAACTCCTTATTCAAGAAAAATTAGTGTTACTAAATAATTATTGTTTTTTAGAACAATAGTTTTAAACTCAAACAGCGAAATGTGTGACTTCATGCTCAAGCTAAACTCCCGAGGGTTAATAGGATTGACATCTTACTATTGTCAGGAAAACAACAAGTGCAGACATGGAATCGAGGGAGAATAGAACCCGGAAGTTAAGCGTGCTCAGGCTGGAGTAGTGAGAGGATGGGTGACCGTCCGGGAAGTTAGATGATTTGGAATGATGAGGGGTGATTAGAGATTAAATTGAGCAGCGATGAGGGTGATTAGAGATTAGAGGTTAAAATAATTCAGAAATCCGCAAGTTACTAGTAGCGCGGGTGGCACCCGCGCTACTGCTATACGTTAGGGTGATTAGAGATTAAATTGAGCAGCGATGAGGGTGATAAGAGATTAGAGGTTAAAATAATTCAGAAATCCGCAAGTTACTAGTAGCGCGGGTGGCACCCGCGCTACTGCTATACGTTAGCTGTAGCGCCTTATTAGTAGCGCCGGCCCCCGCGCTACTAATAGGCACAAAACCCGCGCTGCTGCTAGGCTTTTCCCTAGTAGTGTTGGCAAGAGGAGCAATTGGAGTGCTAAGGAAATCATTATTGTTGGTATTGGTGTAGTCACACAATTTGGTATTATCTCAAGCCATCGCGACAAACAAGCAATCCAACACACGAGCAGACAAAAAAGGCGAGCGAGAAAAAGGCAAACGGAAAAGAGAGGGCGAATAAAACGGCAAGGGTGAAGTGGGGGAGAGGAAACGAGAGGCAAATGGCAAATAATGTAGTGCGAGAGATAGGGATTGTGATGGGTACTTGGTATGTTGACTTTTGTGTAGACTCCCCGGCAGCGGCGCCAGAAATTCTTCTTGCTACCTCTTGAGCTTGCGTTGGATTTTCCCGAAGAGGAGAGGATGATGCAGCAGAGTAGCGTAAGTATTTCCCTCAGTTTTTGAGAACCAAGGTATCAATCCAGTAGGAGGCCACGCACGAGTCCCTCGCACCTACACAAAAACAATAGCTCAACGCAACCAACGCGATTAGGGGTTGTCAATCCCTTCACGGTTACTTACGGGAGTGAGATCTGATAGAGATGATAGATAATATTTTTGGTATTTTTGATATAGAGATGCAAAGTGAAAAGTAAAAGGCAAAGTAAAGAAGCAAAGCAATAATAAAGTGATGGAGATTGATATGATGAGAATAGACCCGGGGGCCATAGGTTTCACTAGTGGCTTCTCTCAAGAGCATAAGTATTCTATGGTGGGTGAACAAATTACTGTTGAGCAATTGACAGAATTGAGCATAGTTATGAGAATATCTAGGAATGATCATGTATATAGGCATCACGTCTGAGACATGTACACCGACTCCTGCCTGCATCTACTACTATTACTCCACTCATCGACCGCTATCCAGCATGCATCTAGAGTATTAAGTTAAAAATAGAGTAACACCTTAAGCAAGATGACATGATGTAGAGGGATAGTTTCATGCAATTGTTGGGGAACGTAGCAGAAATTTAAAATTTTCCTACGTGTTACCAAGATCTATCTATGGAGAAACCAGCAACGAGGGGAAGGAGAGTGCATCTACATACCCTTGTAGATCGCTAAGCGGAAGCGTTCAAGTGAACGGGGTTGATTGAGTCGTACTCATCGTGATTCAAATCACCGATGACCAAGTGCCGAACGCACGGCACCTCCGCGTTCAACACACGTACAGCCCGATGACGTCTCCCACGCCTTGATCCAGCAAGGAGAGAGGGAGAGGTTGAGGAAGACTCCATCCAGCAGCAGCACAACCGCGTGGTGGTGGTGGAGGAGCGTGGCAATCCTGCAGGGCTTCGCCAAGCACCACGGGAGAGGAGAAGAACTTGGGAGAGAGGCAGGGGCTGCACCAAAGGCAAAAGGTATCTCCCAAGAGGCCCTCTGCCCCCACTATATATAGGGATCCCAAGGGGGGTGCGCCAGCCCTAGGAGATCCAATCTCCTAGGGGGCGGCGGCCAGGGGAGGTTTCCCTCCCCCCCCAAGGCACCTTGGAGGTGCCTTCCCTCCTTGGGACTCTTCCTTAGGGTTCCCCCTTCACCCTAGGCGCATGGGCCATAAGGGAAGTGGCGCCCCAGCCCACTTTGGGCTGGATCCCTTCCCACTTCAGCCCATGGGACCCTCCGGGATGGGTGGCCCCACCCGGTGGGCCCCCGGGACCCCTCCGGTGGTCCCGATACAATACCAATGACCCCGAAGCTTGTCCCGATGGCCGAAATAGGACTTCCTATATATAAATCTTTACCTCCGGACTATTCCGGAACTCCTCGTGACGTTCGGGATCTCATCTGGGACTCCGAACAACATTCGGTAACCACATACAAGCTTCCTTTATAACCCTAGCCACATCGAACCTTAAGTGTGTAGACCCTACGGGTTTGGGAGACATGCAGACATGACCGAGATGTTCTCCGGTCAATAACCAACAGCGGGATCTGGATACCCATGTTGGCTCCCACATGTTCCACGATGATCTCATCGGATGAACCACGATGTCAAGGACTTAATCAATCCCGTATACAATTCCCTTTGTCTATCGGTACGATACTTGCCCGAGATTCGATCGTCGGTATTCCGATACCTTGTTCAATCTCGTTACCGGCAAGTCTCTTTTACTCGTTCCACAACACATCATCCCGTGATCAAGTCCTTGATCACATTGTGCACATTATGATGATGTCCTACCGAGTGGGCCCAGAGATACCTCTCCGTTTACACGGAGTGACAAATCCCAGTCTCGATTCGTGCCACCCAACAGACACTTTTGGAGATACCTGTAGTGTACCTTTATAGCCACCCAGTTACGTTGTGACGTTTGGCACACCCAAAGCATTCCTACGGTATCCGGGAGTTGCACAATCTCATGGTCTAAGGAAATGATACTTGACATTATAAAAGCTTTAGCATACGAACTACATGATCTTGTGCTAGGCTTAGGATTGGGTCTTGTCCATCACATCATTCTCCTAATGATGTTATCCCGTTATCAATGACATCCAATGTCCATGGTCAGGAAACCGTAACCATCTATTGATCAACGAGCTAGTCAACTAGAGGCTTACTAGGGACATGGTGTTGTCTATGTATCCACACATGTATCTGAGTTTCCTATCAATACAATTCTAGCATGGATAATAAACGATTATCATGAACAAGGAAATATAATAATAATCAATTTGTTATTGCCTCTAGGGCATATTTCCAACAGTCTCCCACTTGCACTAGAGTCAATAATCCAGTTCACATCGCTATGTGATTAACACTCAAGGTCACATCCCCATGTGACTAACACCCAAAGAGTTCACTAGAGTCAATAATCTAGTTCAGATTACCATGTGATTAACACTCAATGAGTTCTGGGTTTGATCATGTTATGCTTGTGAGAGATGTTATAGTCAATGGGTCTAAACCTTTCAGATCCGTGTGTGCTTTACAAATCTCTATGTCATCTCCTAGATGCAGTTATCACGCTCTATTTGGAACTATTCCAAATAACTATTCTACTGTACGAATCCAATTTACTACTCAGAATAATCTGGATCAGTGTCAAAGTTTGCATCGGCGTAACCCTTTACGACGAACTCTTTTACCACCTCCATAATCGAAAAAATTCCTTAGTCCAGTAGTTACTAAGGATAACTTTGACCGTTGTCCTGTGATCCATTTCTAGATCACACTTGTACCCCTTGACTGACTCATGGTTTGGCACACTTCAGGTGCGGTACACAACATAACATACTTTAGAGCCTACGACTAAAGCATAGGGGACGACCTTCGTCCTTTCTCTCTATTCTGTCGTGGTCATGTCTTGAGTCTTGCTCAATACTCACACCTTGTAACACAGCCGAGAACTCCTTCTTTGCTGATCTATTTTGAACTCCTTCAAAATCTTGTCATGGTATGCGTTCGTTTGAAAGTACTATTAAGCGATTTTGATCTATCCTTATAGATCTTGATGCTCAATGTTCAAGTAGCTTAATCCAGGTTTTCCATTGAAAACACTCTTCAAATAACCCTATATGCTTTCCAGAAATTCTACATCATTTCTGATCAACAATACGTCAACAACATATACTCATCAGAAATTCTATAGTGCTCCCACTCACTTCTTTGGAAATACAAGTTTCTCATAAACTTTGTATAAACCCAAATCTTTGATCATCTCATCAAAGTGTACATTCCAACTCCGAGATGCTTACTCCAGTCCTTAGAAGGATTGCTGGAGCTTTGCATACTTGATAGCATCTTTCAGGATTGACAAAAAAATCTTCTGGTTGTATCACATACAACCTTTCCTCAAGAAAATCGTCGAGGAAACAATGTTTTTTTTGACATCTTATCTGCACGATTTCATAAATAATGCAGTAAGCGCTAACATAATTCCAACAGACTCTTAGCATCGCTACGAGTGAGAAAGCCTCATCGCAGTCAACTCCTTGAACTTGTCGGAAAACATCTTAATGACAAGTCGAGCTTTCTTAATGGTGACATTTACCATCATTGTCCGTCTTCCTTTTAAAATCCATATGTACCTAACAGTCTTACGACCATCAAGTAGTTCTTCCAAAGTCTACACTTTGTTTTCATATATGGATCCTCTCTCGGATTATATGGCCTCGAGTCATTCATCGGAATCCGGGCCCACCATCGCTTCTCCATAGCTCATAGGTTCATTGTTGTCTAGCAACATGACTTCCAAGACAGTATTACGTACCACTCTGAAGTAGTACGCATCCTTGTCATCCCACGAGGTTTGGGAGTGACTTGATCTGAAGTTTCATCATCACTATCATAAGCTTCCACTTCAATTAGTGTACGTGCCACAGGAACAACTTACTGTGCCCTTCCACACACTAGTTGAAGAGACGGTTCAATAACCTCATCAAGTCTCCACCCTCCTCCAACTCAATTCTTTCGAGAGAAACGTTTCCTCGAGAAAGGACCCGATTTCAGAAACAATCCCTATTGCTTTCGGATCTGAGACAGGAGGTATACCCAACTGTTTTGGGTGTCCTATGAAGATGCATTTGTCTGCTTTGGGTTTGAGCTTATCAGCCTGAAACTTTTTCATATAAGCGTCGCAGCCCCAAACTTTTAAGAAACGACAGCTTAGGTTTCTCTAAACCATAGTTCATACGGTGTCGTCTCATCGAATTACGTGGTGCCCTATTTAAAGTGAGTGCGGTTGTCTCTAATGCCTAACCCATGAACGATAGTGGTAATTCGATAAGAGACATCATGGTACGCACCATATCCAATAGGGTGCAACTATGATGTTCGGACACACCATCACAATATGGTGTTCCAGGCGGTACTAGTCGTGAAACAATTTCCACAGTGCCAAACTCGCAACTCAGATATTCATTTCTATGATCATATCATAGATATTTTATCCTCTTATCACGAAGATCTTCAACTTCATTCTGAAATTACTTGAACCATTCAATAATTCAGACTTGTGTTTCATCAAGTAAATATACTCAGTATTTACTCAAATCATCTGTGAAGTAAGAGCATAACGATATCCACTGCGTGCCTCAGCACTCATTGGACTGCACACATCAAAATGTGTTACTTCCAACAAGTTGCTTTCTTGTTCCATTTTACTGAAACAGAAGCTTTCAGTCATCTTGCCCATGTGGTATGATCTGCATGTCTCAAGTGATTCAAAATCAAGTGAGTCCAAACAGTCCATCTGCATGGAGTTTCTTCATGCATATATACCAATAGGCATGGTTCGCATGTCTCAAGTGATTCAAAATCAAGTGAGTCCAAAGATCCATCAACATGGAGCTTCTTCATGCGTTTTATACCAATATGACTCAAATTGCAGTGCCACAAGCATGTGGTAATATCATTATTATCTTATATCTTTTGGCATGAACATGTGTATCACTACGATCGAGATTTCAATAAACCATCCATTTTAGGTGCAAGACCATTGAAGGTGTTATTCAAATAAATAGAGTAACCATTATTCTCCTTAGACGAATAACCGTATTGCGATAGACATAATCCAATCATGTCTATGCTCAACGCAAACACCAAATAACAATTATTTAGGTTTAACACCAATCTCGATGGTAGAGGGAGCGTGCGATGCTTGATCACCTCAACCTTGGAAGCACTTCCAACACATCTCGTCAGCTCACCTTTAGCTAGGCTCCGTTTATTCCGTAGCTTTTATTTCGAGTTACTAACACTTAGCAACCGAACCGGTATCTAATACCCTGATGCTACTAGGAGTACTAGTAAAGTACACATTCACATAATGTATATCCAATATACTTCTATCGACAGCCTTCTCATCTACCAAGTATCTAAGGTAATTCTGCTCCAGTGGTTGTTCCCCTTATTACAGAAGCACTTAGTCTCGGGTTTGGGTTCAACCTTGGGTTTCTCCACTAGAGCGGCAGCTGATTTGCCGTCTCATGAAGTATCCCTTCTTGCCCTTGCCCTTCTTGAAACTAGTGGTTTCACTAACCATTAACAATTGATGCTCCTTCTTCATTTCTACTTTCGCGGTGTCAAACATCGCGAATATTTCAAGGATCATCATATCTATCCCTGATATGTTATAGTTCATCACGAAGCTCTAGCAGCTTGGTGGCAATGACTTTGGAGAAACATCACTATCTTATCTGGAAGATCAACTCCCACTCGATTCAAGTGATTGTTGTACTCAGACAATTTGAGCACAAGCTCAACGATTGAGCTTTTCTCCCTTAGTTTGCAGGCCAAGAAAATTGTCGGAGGTCGTATACCTCTTGACGTGGGCACGAGCTTGAAATCCCAATTTCAGCCCTCGAAACATCTCATATGTTCCGCGACATTTCAAAAATGTCTTCGGTGCCTCAATTCTAAACCATTTATCATTACCGAACTATCATGTAGTCATCAAAACTTGTATGTCAGATGTTCGCAACATCCACAGACCACGTTCGAGGTCCAGCACACCGAGCGGTGCATTAAGGACACAAGCCTTCTACTGTCCGCATAATTGCTACTATCAACTTTCAACTATATTTTCTCTAGGAACGTATCTAACACAGTAGAACTAAAGCGCGAGCTTACGACATAATTTGCAAAGATCTTTTGACTATGTTCAGGATAATTAAGTTCATCTTATGAACTCCCACTCAGATAGACATCCCTCTAGTCATCCAAGTGATTACATGATCCGAGTCAACTAGGCCATGTCCGATCATCACGTGAGACGGACTAGTCATCATCGGTGAACATCTTCATGTTGATCGTATCTACCATAAGACTCATGCTCGACCTTTCGGTCTCTTGTGTTCCGAGGCCATGTCTGTACATGCTAGGCTCGTCAAGTCAACCTAAGTGTTTCGCATGTGTAAATCTGGCTTACACCCGTTGTATGTGAACGTAAGAATCTATCACACCCGATCATCACGTGGTGCTTCGAAACGACGAACTTTCGCAACGGTGCACAGTTAGGGGGAACACTTTCTTGAAATTTTAATGAGGGATCATCTTATTTACTACCGTCGTTCTAAGCAAATAAGATGCAAATACATGATAAACATCACATGCAATCAAATAGTGACATGATATGGCCATCATCATTTTGCTCCTTTTGATCTCCATCTTCGGGGCTCCATGATCATCGTCGTCACCGGCATGACACCATGATCTTCATCATCATGATCTTCATCATCGTGTCTTCACGAAGTTGTCACGTCAACTATTACTTCTACTACTATGGCTAACGGTTAGCAATAAAGTAAAGTAATTACATGACGTTTATGTTGACACGCAGGTCATAAATAAATAAATTAAAGACAACTCCTATGGCTCCTGCCGGTTGTCATACTCATTGACATGCAAGTCGTGATTCCTATTACAAGAACATGATCATCTCATACATCACATATATCATACATCACATCCTTTGGCCATATCACATCACAAGGCATACCCTGCAAAACCAAGTTAGACGTCCTCTAATTGTTGTTTGCATGTTTTACGTGGCTGCTATGGGTTTCTAGCAAGAATGTTTCTTACCTACGCAAAACCACAACGTGATATGTCAATTGCTATTTACCCTTCATAAGGACCCTTTTCATCGAATCCGATCCGACTAAAGTGGGAGAGACTGGCACCCGCTAGCCACCTTATGCAACTAGTGCATGTCAGTCGGTGGAACCTGTCTCACGTAAGAGTACGTGTAAGGTCGGTCCGGGCCGCTTCATCCCACAATGCCGCCGAATCAAGATTGACTAGTAACGGTAAGCATATTGAACAAAATCAACGCCCACAACTACTTTGTGTTCTACTCGTGCAAAGAATCTACGCAATAGACCTAGCTCATGATGCCACTGTTGGGGAACGTAGCAGAAATTTAAAATTTTCCTACGTGTTACCAAGATCTATCTATCGAGAAACCAACAACGAGGGGAAGGAGAGTGCATCTACATACGCTTGTAGATCGCTAAGCGGAAGCGTTCAAGTGAACGGGGTTGATGGAGTCGTACTCGTCGTGATTCAAATCACCGATGACCAAGTGCCGAACGCACGACACCTCCGCGTTCAACACACGTACAGCCCGATGACGTCTCCCACGCCTTGATCCAGCAAGGAGAGAGGGAGAGGTTGAGGAAGACTCCATCCAGCAGCAGCACAACGGCGTGGTGGTGGTGGAGGAGCGTGGCAATCCTGCAGGGCTTCGCCAAGCACCACGGGAGAGGAGAAGAACTTGGGAGAGAGGGAGGGGCTGCACCAAAGGCAAAAGGTATCTCCCAAGAGGCCCTCTACCCCCACTATATATAGGGATCCCAAGGGGAGGTGCGCCAGCCCTAGGAGATCCAATCTCCTAGGGGGCGGCGGCCAGGGGAGGTTTACCTCCCCCCCAAGGCACCTAGGAGGTGCCTTCCCTCCTTGGGACTCTTCCTTAGGGTTCCCCCTTCACCATAGGCGCATGGGCCATAAGGGAAGAGGCGCCCCAGCCCACTTTGGGCTGGATCCCTTCCCACTTCAGCCCATGGGACCCTCCGGGATGGGTGGCCCCACCCGGTGGGCCCCGGGACCCTCCGGGATGGGTGGCCCCACCCGGTGGGTCCCGGGACCCCTCCGGTGGTCCCGATACAATACCGATGACCCCGAAACTTGTCCCGATGGCCGAAATAGGACTTCCTATATATAAATCTTTACCTCCGGACTATTCCGGAACTCCTCGTGACGTCCGGGATCTCATCCGGGACTCCGAACAACATTCGGTAACCACATACAAGCTTCCTTTATAACCCTAGCGTCATCGAACCTTAAGTGTGTAGACCCTACGGGTTCGGGAGACATGCAGACATGACCGAGATGTTCTCCGGTCAATAACCAACAGCAGGATCTGGATACCCATGTTGGCTCCCACATGTTCCACGATGATATCATCGGATGAACCACGATGTCAAGGACTTAATCAATCCCGTATACAATTCCCATTGTCTATCGGTACGATACTTGCCCGAGATTCGATCGTCGGTATTCCGATACCTTGTTCAATCTCGTTACCGGCAAGTCTCTTTTACTCGTTCCGCAACACATCATCCCGTGATCAACTCCTTGATCTCATTATGCACATTATGATGATGTCCTACCGAGTGTGCCCGGAGATACCTCTCCGTTTACACGGAGTGACAAATCCCAGTCTCGATTCGTGCCACCCAACAGACACTTTTGGAGATACCTGTAGCGTACCTTTATAGCCACCCAGTTACGTTGTGACGTTTGGCACACCCAAAGCATTCCTACGGTATCCGGGAGTTGCACAATCTCATGGTCTAAGGAAATGATACTTGACATTATAAAAGCTTTAGCATACGAACTACATGATCTTGTGCTAGGCTTATGATTGGGTCTTGTCCATCACATCATTCTCCTAATGATGTGATCCCGTTATCAATGACATCCAATGTCCATGGTCAGGAAACCGTAACCATCTATTGATCAACGAGCTAGTCAACTAGAGGCTTACTAGGGACATGGTGTTGTCTATGTATCCACACATGTATCTGAGTTTCCTATCAATACAATTCTAGCATGGATAATAAACGATTATCAAGAACAAGGAAATATAATAATAATCAATTTATTATTGCCTCTAGGGCATATTTCCAACAACAATATGATAAAAACACCATCCTGTTATCCTCGATGGCAACAATACAATACGTGCCTTGCTGCCCCTTCTGTCAGTGGGAAAGGACACCGCAAGATTGAACCCAAAGCTAAGCACTTCTCCCATGGCAAGAAAAACCAATCTAGTTGGCCAAACCAAACTGATAATTCGAAGAGACTTGCAAAGATAACCAATCATACATAAAAGAATTCATAGAATATTCAAATATTGTTCATAGATAGACTTGATCATAAACCCACAATTCATCGGTCTCAATAAACACACCGCAAAAAGAAGATTACATCGAATAGATCTCCATGAGAGAGAGGGAGAACATTGTATTGAGATCCAAAAAAGAGAGAAGAAGCCATCTAGCTAATAACTATGGACCCGAAGGTCTGAGGTAAACTACTCACACTTCATCGGAGGGCTAGGATGATGTAGAAGCCCTCCGTGATGATGGCCCTCTCCGGCGGAGCTCCGGAACAGGCCCCAAGATGGGATCTCGTGGATACAGAAAGTTGCTGCGGTGGAATTAAGTTTTTTGCTCCGTATCTGATCGTTTGGGGGTACGTAGGTATATATAGGAGGAAGGAGTACGTCGGTGGAGCTTCGAGGGGCCCACGAGGCAGGGGGCGCGCCCTACGGGGCACCCTCCACCCTCGTGACCGCCTCGTGGCTTTCTTGACGGAGGGTCCAAGTCTCCTGGATCTTATCTGATGAGAAAATCACGTTCCCGAAGGTTTCATTCCGTATGGACTCCATTTGATATTCTGTTTCTCTGAAACTCTGAAATATGCAAAAAACAACAATTCTGGGCTGGGCCTCCGGTTAATAGGTTAGTCCCAAAAATAATATAAAAGTGGAAAATAAAGCCCAATATAGTCCAAAACAGTAGATAATATAGCATGAAGCAATAAAAAATTATAGATACGTTGGAGACGTATCAACCTCTCACTAAATTTCAAGGTACAAGTGTTCTCCCTGAGTATGCACCGTTGCTACAGTTCGTCATGTCGAGACACCACGTGATGATCGGGTGTGATAAGCTCTACGTTCACATACAACGGGTGCAAGCCAGTTTTGCACACACAGAATACTCGGGTTAAACTTGACAAGCCTAGCATATGTAGATATGGCCTCGAAACACTGAGACCGAACGGTCGAGCGTGAATCATATAGTAGATATGATCAACATAGTGATGTTCAGCATTGAAAACTACTCCATCTCACGTCATGATCAGACATGGTTTAGTTGATATGGATCACGTGATCACTTAGATGATTAGAGGGATGTCTATCTAAGTGGGAGTTCTTAAGTAATATGATTAATTGAACTTTAATTTATCATACCTGATAGTATGTTCATATCTATGTTGTAGATCAATAGCTTGCGATGTAGCTTCCGGTTTATTTTTGATATGTTCCTAGAGAAAAATAAGTTGAAAGATAATAGTAGCAATGATGCGGACTTGGTCCGTGATCTAAGGATTATCCTCATTGGTGTACAGAAGAATTATCTCCTTGATGCACCTCTAGGTGACAGACCAATTGCAGGAGCAGATGCACACGTTATGAACTTTTGACAAAGCTCGGTATGATGACTACTTAATAGTTCAGTGCACCATGCTTTATGGCTTAGAACCGGGACTCAAAAACGTTTTGAACACCACGGAGCATATAAGATGTTCTAAGAGTTGAAATTGGTATTTCATACTCATGCCCGTGTCGAGAGGTATGAGACCTCTGACAGTACTTTGCCTACAACATGGAGGAGAATAACTTAACCAGTGAGCATGTGCTCAGATTGTCTGGGTAATACAATTGCTTGAATCGAGTGGGAGTTAATCTTCCAGATAAAATATTGAAAAAGTTCTCTAGTCACTATCACCAAGTTATTAGAAATTAGTGATGAACTATAATATGCAAGGGATGACGAAAGTAATTCCCAAGCTCTTCGTGATGCTAAAATCGGCGAAGGTAGAATTCAAAAAATAGCATCAAGTGTTGATGGTTAACAAGACCACTAGTTTCAAGAAAAGGGCAAAGGGGAAGAAAGAGGAACTTCAAAGAAGAATAACAAGCAAGTTGCTGCTCCCATGAAGAAGCCCAAAGCTAGACCCAAGCCTGGAACTGAGTGCTTCTACTGCAAAGGAAATGGTCACTGGAAGTGGAACTGCCCTAGATACTTGGTGGATAAGAAGGATGGCTAAGTGAACAAAACTATATTTGATATACATATTATTGATGTGTACTTTACTAGTATTTATAGCAACCCCTCATTATTTGATACAGTTCAGTTGCTAAGAGTAGTAACTCGAAACGGGAGTTGCAAAATAAATAGAAATTAGTTCAGGGCGAGGTGATGACGTGAGTTGGAATTATTCCAAGGTTGATAAGATCACCATCGCACACTCCCTTTACCTTCAGGATTAGTGTTGAACCTAAAATAAATGTTATTTGGTGTTTGCGTTGAGCATAAATATGATTGGATCATGTTTATTCCAATACGGTTATTCATTTAAGTCAAAGAATAATTGTTGTTCTATTTACATGAATAAAATCTTCTATGGTCATACACTCAATATAAATGGTTTATTGAATCTCGATCGTAGTAATACACATATTCATAATATTGAAGCCAAAAGATGCAAAGTTAATAATGATAGTGCAAATTATATGTGGCATTGCCGTTTAGGTCTGTCGGAGTAAATGACCACAGGTAGCCCAGCCGGCTCCCCCTGGCACTTCAGAAAAATTACAAGACATTCCAGCCTTCAAAACCCAAGGCGTGGGGCCGCCTACCTCCAGCCGGCTACCCCTCAGGCCGGTTGGACGAAGGCGGCCCGGCCCCAAAACCACTCAAAGGAAACCACGAGAGGGCCGGCTCCAAGAAGCCGGACACGAGACGGCCGACTCCCAAATGGCCGACCCCCAATAGACGACCAAGATCGTGCCCTCCAAATCTGCACCCACATAATGGCAACAAGACAGGGCGTGGCTACAGTGAAGCCTGCCACCCCTGAATCCCGGGACGCGCATCGCCACAGTGCGCCGTACGGGGCGGCCATCCCGGCCCGGCGCGGCACTGTTGCCATGTTGACCATGATGTCACCCATGGTGAGCTGTCAGTATGACCCAAGGGCGGTGGGCCCCAACTGACGAGAAGACACACGAAGGCGGCCAGGCCTCCCATAGTCGGCCCGGGGTGAATCCGACTCCTAGAGGCCGGCTGGCCCCTTCCCTCGAAGCAGGCGCCTCATTAATGTAACGCCCCAGATGTAACTTGCCATATTTGTAATCCAACTCTTGCCATTTTCGGCATTGTGTTATGGTATTTCCTCCGTGGTTGGGTTTCCCTTCGTTTTGCATTTTGGTCATATCATGCATTTCATATCATGTCATCATGTGCATCGCATTTGCATACGTGTTCGTCTCATAAATCCGAGCATTTTTCCCGTTGTCCGTTTTCCAATCCGGCGCTCCCATGTTCCCCGGCGTCCCCTTTTACATTTCTTTGTGAGCGGGTATTAAACTCTCTCGGATTGGACCGAGATTTGCCAAGCGGCCTCGGTATAGCACCGGTAGACCGCCTGTCAAGTTTCGGGTCAATCGGAGGTCGTTTGGTACTCCAACGGTGAACCGGGTAACCGTAAAGGCCTCGTGTGTGTTGCAGCCCAACACCCCTTCAAACAGCCCAACAACCCATATAAGACACTCCCATGTCCTCCGCCGTTCGATCACGATCGCGTGGCCGAAAACCGCTCTCCATTTGGAGCCTCCTACCTCCTTCTACCTATAAAAATGCCTCCCCCTCCTCCAAATCCGGGTCAAAACACCCCTAACCCTAGATCCCCGTCGCCCACGCGCCGCCGGACGTGTCCGGGCGCGCCGGACGAAACCCGCCACCGCCCCGGGCCAATCCCGGCCTGCCACGTGGCCTCCCCCCGCCGCCCCCGCCGCGGGCCCCCGAAGCCCATCTCGCCGCGCCCTCGCCCGCGCCTCGCCTCCCTCGACGCGCCGCCGCCCGCGCCGCGACTCCGCGCCGGCGACCGCCGCCCGAGCTTGCCGCCACCGAGTCGCCGCCGTCCGTCGAGCGCCGCCCGGCGCGTCCCGAGCGCCTCCCTCGCCCGCGCCCTGCCCGCGTTTCCCGCGCGCTCCCCGCGCCGGATCCGGCGACCCCGGGCCGGATCCCCCCTCGCGCCGCCTCCCCGAGTCCACTTCGGTGCCAGATCCGGCCGCCTCGGCTTCCGTGCCGCCGACGGTTGACTTTTTCCCTTGGTCCCGAAATCTTCCAAGTCCCCAAGTTTTTGCATTATCATCACCTGTTCATCATGCCATAACTTTGCATCCGTAGCTCCGTCTCCTGTGTATAATATGTAGAATTGTTCGCCTCGAACAGTACATCATTTCATCTCATTGCATCGTTTTCATTTGAAGTCATCTTGATGCCCGAAATGCTGTTAGAAGAGGGCTATGTGATGTTAGTTGCTGGATCTTATCTGAACATGCACTTTTGTCATTTTTGCCATGATTGATGTGTACCTCCTATGAAATTGAGTCCTACATGAGTTTTGTAATATGACATGTTACCTTTCCAGGTAATTATGCCATGTATTTTTGTGATCTTTGTGGTGATTAGCACAAGCATGAAAACTAGGGTACTTAATGTTGCTGATTTCAGAGACTTGGTAATTTCACCAAGTCCCTGCCTGCTGTTATTTTTATGCCATGTGTTCATGTTGTTCCCGAGAGATCTATGCATATTTTGAGCATGATCAGTAAGAGTGTTTTGAGCATATGGACTTGCTCTATCCATCCGTGCCTTTGTTTGTATTTATGGAGTGCCATAGCTTGAGTCAATTGAGCTCTACTTTTGCTATAAAATGTTGCTGGCATATTGTTTACATGTTATTCGATTTTGCCAAGCTTGGTGTAGTTGGTACTTGCATGATATGATGTTGTTATTAACATGCCTAGTTCCTATGTTATGTCTTCTTGATGTATGTATGCTTAGTTTATCATGCAATGCTCTGTTGTGAGTGCATCGAGCTCACGAACATGCCTACTTGTTATCTGTTTTTGACATGTCCAGTTTTCTGCTAAGTCTGAAACCTGTAACGAAACTTGCTTAATTGACATGGGTGTAATCATATTTTCTGATCCTTTTGGTCTTATGGTCTGTAAGGGAATTTTGTCAAGTGCTTTGAGTGGATTCATGCCATGTCTTATTTTGCTATGTCCTTATCTTGTAGCATGTAGTTTCATTGCTCTAAACATGTCATCCTGATGTGAACCTGTTATCTTTTGCACTTTTGCCGTGCTTGTTTGAACCTGTTGTTGTGTGATTTAGCCGTAGCTCTGTGTTCATCTTTCGTCAAGCATCTTGTGTAGATTACTGTCATATGCTTTGTTGATATGTTTGGGTGCAGTAGCATATTTTCTTGTTGCTTGCTAAGTAGCATCATGCGGTTAATGGCAGATTATCGTCATTCTTGTATTGCTTGTCATTTGCAAACCGTGCATCCGATTCCGGTGATCTTTATATCGATTTCAACCGAAATCACCTCACCTATCCAGTGGCATACTTGGTTTGCCAAGAGTATTCCTTGTTCATCCTTGTCCTTCCGGAGCATGCATATGCATTGCATATCACATCTCGCATACCATGCCATGTGTTGCATCATGTTGCTTGCGCAGTGCATCGTGATTGATATTTGTCCTCTTTGCTTGTGTTCTTGTTGTGAGTAGAGCCGGGAGATGAGTACGTGAACGAGGAACCTGTTGAGAACGCTTTCGACGACCAAGCTTTCGACAACTCTGAGAACCTTGCAGGCAAGATGACCATACCCTCGAAATCACTTCTATCTTTGCTTGCTAGTTGCTCGCTCTTTTGCTATGCCATGCTGCGATACCTACCACTTGCTATATCATGCCACCCATATTGCCATGTCAGCCTCTAACCATCCAGGTCCTAGCAAACCGTTGATTGGCTATGTTACCGCTTTGCTCAGCCCCTCTTATAGCGTTGCTAGTTGCAGGTGAAGATGAAGTTTGTTCCTTGTTGGAACATGGACTTGTTGTTCCTTGTTGGAACATGTTTACTTGTTGGGATATCACAATACCTCTTATTTAATTAATGCATCTATATACTTGGTAAAGGGTGGAAGGCTCGGCCTTTTGCCTGGTGTTTTGTTCCACTCTTGCCACCCTAGTTTCCGTCATACCGGTGTTATGTTCCCGGATTTTGCGTTCCTTACACAGTTGGGTGATTTATGGGACCCCCTTGACAGTTCGCTTTGAATAAGACTTTTCCGGCAAGGCCCAACATTGGTTTTACCATTTGCCACCTAAGCCTTTTTCCCTTGGGTTCTGCATACTCAAGGGTCATCTTTATTTTAACCCCCCCGGGCCAGTTCTCCTTCGATTGTTGGTCCAAACTAGAGCCACTTGCGGTGCCGCCCTGAGGCAACTTGGGGTATCTTCGGTTGCCGTACGTAGTGTTCATCCGGATGTGCCCTGAGACCGAGATATGTGCAGCTCCTATCAGGATTTGTCGGCACAATCGGGCGGCTTTGCTGGATCTGTTTTATTACTTTCGAAAGGTCTTGTAGTCCGGGATTCCGAGACTGATCGGGTCTTCCCGGTAGAAGGAATATCCTTCGTTGACCGTGAGAGCTTATCATGGGCTAAGTTGGGACACCCCTGCAGGATATTATCTTTCGAAAGCCGTGCCTGCGGTTATGAGGCAGATGGGAATTTGTTGATGTCCGGTTGTAGAAAACCCGAAGTTGACCTTAACTAAAACACATCAACCGCGTGTGTAACCGTGATGGTCTCTTCTCGGCAGGGTCCGGGAAGTGAACACGGTGTTGGAGTTATGCATGACGTAGGTTGTTTCAGGATCACTTCTTGATCACTTCTAGTTTCACGACCGTGCTTTGCCTTCTCTTCTCGCTCTCTTTGGCGTTGTAGCCACCATATATGCTAGTCGCTTGCTGCAGCTCCACCCCACTATCCTTTCATACCTATTAGCTTAAATAGTCTTGATCTCGCGGGTGTGAGATTGCTGAGTCCCCGTGACTCACAGATTCTACCACAACAGTTGCAGGTACCAACGATGCCAGTGCAGATGACACGTCCGAGCTCACTTGGGAGTTCGATGAGGAACGTGGCCGTTACTATGTTTCTTTTCCAGATGATCAGTAGTGGAGCCCAGTTGGGGTGATCCGGGGATCTATGTAGCATTTGGGGTAGTCTTCTTTCATTTTGGTACCGTAGTCGGACCTTGAGTGTAATCTGTATGATGGATGTTTATTTATGTATTGTGTGAAGTGGCGACTGTAAGCCAACTATGTAACTCTTTCCCTTTATGTATTACATGGGTTGTGTGAAGATTACCTCACTTGCGACATTGCTTTCAATGCGGTTATGCCTCTAAGTCGTGCGTCGACACGTGGGAGATATAGCCGCATCGAGGGTGTTACAAGTTGGTATCAGAGCCTTCCCCGACCTTAGGAGCCCCCACTGATTGATCGTTTTTAGTGGCCGGGTTGTGTCTAGAAAAATGTTTTGAGTCATTTAGGAATTATATATCGGAGAGTTTAGGAATTCTTTTTACTCCCCAGTCCCTTCGACCTTCTGGTGAGGTATCCTGACGTAGAGTTTTGGCTCTTCTCTTCTCAAATTTCACTAAAAAAAAATTTAGGATCACGCGGGTATCTTAGAATCGTTCCGATGGTTTTATGATGACAACATTGTCTTGGTTGCCTCCCGTCAGCAGGGGTTTTAAAGGAGGTGTCCCGGGGAATTGAGCTCCGAGGTGTTGTCGTCATAATTTTATCGTTGCGGTTTTGGAATACCTGAGTTTAGTACGCAGTCATCGAAAATCTCTTTTGTACAGTTGTTGGTGAGATAACCCTGATAGCCCAGTACTGAGGTGAGTGCGGGAGTATTGCCATGACTTGTATAACGGATGCTTTTCGAAGGTTGAGGTAGATGATTTCCGAGGATTTCTTGGTTATGTGTTGAAGGATGGATACAGCTGGATCTAGGTATTGTTAGTTTGGGTGATATATTTTGTGTCCCCTGTATCCCCAACACCTGATTGCATAACTAGAAAGTTTCGGGAGTTTATAAGTGGGAATTCATGTAGCTCTAGTATTTCTTCCGCAGATATTTGGGATTCTTTTCAAAAGGCCATGGGCTCCAATATTCGCTTCAGCATAGCTTTCCACCCTCAGACTAGTGGACAAGTCGAGCGTGTCAACCAAATTCTTGAAGATATGCTCAGAGCTTGTGTTATCTCTTTCGGCATGAAGTGGGAGGATTGCCTTCCTTACGCTGAATTTTCTTACAACAACAGCTTTCAAGCCATCTCGGGCAAAGCCCCATTCGAGATTCTCTATGGCAGAAAGTGTCGTACTCCTCTCAACTGGTCTGAAACCGGTGAACGCCAATTGCTCGGCAATGATTTGATCTCAGAGGCTGAGGCTATGTGCAAGGTGATTCGTGAGAACCTCAAAGCCGCGCAATCGCGCCAGAAGTGCTATTACGATAGCAAACATCGTGATTTGGCATTCGAGATCGGGGACCATGTCTACCTCCGCGTCTCTCCAATGAAAGGAACTCGTCACTTCGGTATCAAGGGGAAACTTGCCCCTAGATACGTCGGTCCTTTCAAGATCATCGGCAAATGAGGCGATCTCGCCTATCAACTTGAGCTTCCCTCCAACTTTGCAAATGTGCACGATGTCTTCCACGTGTCACAGCTTCGCAAGTGCTTCAAGACGTCTGAGCGCACCATCAACTTCGAAGAGATTGATCTTCAAGAAGATTTGTCCTATCATGAGCATCCCGTTGCTATTCTTGAAACAACTGAGCGCAAGACTCGCAACAAGTCAATCAAATTCCTCAAAGTGAAATGGTCACATCACTCAGACCGAGAAGCCACCTGGGAGTGTGAGGACCACCTACGTTCCGAGTATCCGGAGTTCTTTCAGTCCTAGATCTCGGGACGAGATCCTCTCGTAGTGGTGGAGTGTTGTAACGCCCCGGATGTAACTTGCCATATTTGTAATCCAACTCTTGCCATTTTTGGCATTGTGTTATGGTATTTCCTCCGTGGTTGGGTTTCCCTTCGTTTTGCATTTTGGTCATATCATGCATTTCATGTCATGTCATCATGTGCATCACATTTGCATACGTGTTCGTCTCATAAATCCGAGCATTTTTCCCGTTGTCCGTTTTCCAATCCGGCGCTCCCATGTTCCTCGGCGTCCCCTTTTACATTTCTTTGTGAGCGGGTATTAAACTCTCTCGGATTGGACCGAGATTTGCCAAGCGGCCTCAGTATAGCACCGGTAGAACGCCTGTCAAGTTTCGAGTCAATCGAAGGTCGTTTGGTACTCCAACGGTGAACCGGGTAACCGTAAAGGCCTCGTGTGTGTTGCAGCCCAACACCCCTTCAAACATCCCAACAACCCATCTAAGACACTCCCATGTCCTGCGCCGTTCGATCACGATCGCGTGGCCGAAAACCGCTCTCCATTTGGAGCCTCCTACCTCCTTTTACCTATAAAAATGCCTCCCCCTCCTCCAAATCCGGGTCAAAACACCCCTAACCCTAGATCCCCGTCGCCCACGCGCCGCCGGACGTGTCCGGGCGCGCCGGACGAAACCCGCCGCCGCCCCTGGCCAATCCCGGCCTGCCACGTGGCCTCCCCGCGCCGCCCCCGCCGCCGGCCCGCCAGGCCCGCCGCGGCCCCCCGAAGCCCATCTCGCCGCGCTCTCGCCCGCGCCTCGCCTTCCTCGACGCGCCGCCGCCCGCGCCGCGACTCCGCGCCGGCGACTGCCGCCCGAGCTCGCCGCCACCGAGTCGCCGCCGTCCGCCGAGCGCCGCCCGGCGCGTCCCGAGCGCCTCCCTCGCCCGCGCCCTGCCCGCGGTTCCCGCGCGCTCCCCGCGCCGGATCCGGCGACCATGGACCGGATCCCCCCTCGCGCCGCCTCCCCGAGCCCACTCCGGCGCCAGATCCGGCCGCCTCGGCTTCCGTGCCGCCGACGGTTGACTTTTTCCCTCGGTCCCGAAATCTTCCAAGTCCCCAAGTTTTTGCATTATCATCACCTGTTCATCATGCCATAACTTCGCATCCGTAGCTCCGTCTCGTGCGTATAATATGTCAAATTGTTCGCCCCGAAGAGTACATAATTTCATCTTATTGCATCATTTTCATTTGAGGTCATATTGGTGCCCGAAATGCTGTTAGAAGAGGGCTATGTGATGTTAGTTGCTGGATCTTATCTGAACATATACTTTTGTCATTTTTGCCATGATTGATGTGTACCTTCTATGAAATTGAGTCCTACATGAGCTTTGTAATATGCCATGTTACCTTTCCAGAGAATTATGCCATGTATTTTTGTGATCTTTGTGGTGACTAGCACAAGCATGAAAACTAGGGTACTTAATGTTGCTGATTTCAGAGACTTGGTAATTTCACTAAGTCCCTGCCTGCTGTTATTTTTATGCCATGTGTTCATGTTGTTCCCGAGAGATCTATGCATATTTTGAGCATGATCAGTAAGAGTGTTTTGAGCATATGGACTTGCTATATCCATCCATGCCTTTGTTTGTATTTATGGAGTGCCATACCTTGAGTCAATCGAGCTCTACTTTTGCTATAAAATGTTGCTGGCAGATTGTTTACATGTTATTGGATTTTGCCAAGCTTGGTGTAGTTGGTCCTTGCATGCTATGATGTTTTTCTTGCCATGCCTAGTTCCTATGTTATGTATTATTGATGGATGTATGCTTAGTTTATCAAGCAATGCTCTGTTGTGAGTGCATCGAGCTCACGAACATGCCTACTTGTTATCTGTTTTTGACATGTCCAGTTTTCTGCTAAGTCTGAAACCTGTAACGAAACTTGCTTAATTGACATGGGTGTAATCATATTTTCTGATCCTTTTTGGCTTATGGTCAGTAAGGGACTTTTGTCAAGTGCTTTGAGTGAATTCATGCCATGTCTTATTTTGCTATGTCCTTATCTTTTAGCATGTTGTTTCATTGCTCTAAACATGTCATCCTGATGTTAACTTCTGCTATGTTGTGATTTTCACTAAGTCTGAGAACCTGTTATCTTTTGCACATTTGCAATGCTTGTTTGAACCTGTTGTTTTGTGATTTAGCCGTAGCTCAGTGTCCATCTTTCGTCAAGCATCTTGTGTAGATTACTGTCATATGCTTTGTTGATATGTTTGGGTGCAGTAGCATATTTTCTTGTTGCTTGCTAAGTAGCATCATGCGGTTAATGGCAGATTATCGTCATTCTTGTATTGCTTGTCATTTGCAAACCGTGCATCCGATTCCGGTGATCTTTATATCAATTTCAACCGAAATCACCTCACCTATCCAGTGGCATACTTGGTTTGCCAATAGTATGCCTTGTTCATCCTTGTCCTTCCGGAGCATGCATATGCATTGCATATCACATCTCGCATACCATGCCATGTGTTGCATCATGTTGCTTGCGCAGTGCATCGTGATTGATATTTGTCCTCTTTGCTTGTGTTCTTGTTGTGGGTAGAGCCGGGAGACGAGTACGTGAACGAGGAACCTGTTGAGAACGCTTTCGAGGACCAAGCTTTCGACAACTCTGAGAACCTTGCAGGCAAGATGACCATACCCTCGAAATCACTTCTATCTTTGCTTGCTAGTTGCTCGCTCTTTTGCTATGCCATGCTGCGATACCTACCACTTGCTATATCATGCCACCCATATTGCCATGTCAGCCTCTAACCATACAGGTCCTAGCAAACCGTTGATTGGCTATGTTACCGCTTTGCTCAGCCCCTCTTATAGCGTTGCTAGTTGCAGGTGAAGATGAAGTTTGTTCCTTGTTGGAACATGGACTTGTTGTTCCTTGTTGGAACATGTTTACTTGTTGGGATATCACAATACCTCTTATTTAATTAATGCATCTATATACTTGGTAAAGGGTGGAAGGCTCGGCCTTTTGCCTGGTGTTTTGTTCCACTCTTGCCACCCTAGTTTCCGTCATACCGGTGTTATGTTCCCGGATTTTGCGTTCCTTACACGGTTGGGTGATTTATGGGACCCCCTTGAAAGTTTGCTTTGAATAAGACTTTTCCGGCAAGGCCCAACATTGGTTTTACCATTTGCCACCTAAGCCTTTTTCCCTTGGGTTCTGCAGACTCAAGGGTCATCTTTATTTTAACCCCCCCGGGCCAGTTCTCCTTCGATTGCTGGTCCAAACTAGAGCCACTTGCGGTGCCGCCCTGAGGCAACTTGGGGTATCTTCGGTTGCCGTACGTAGTGTTCATCCGGATGTGCCCTGAGACCGAGATATGTGCAGCTCCTATCAGGATTTGTCGGCACAATCGGGCGGCTTTGCTGGATCTGTTTTATTACTGTCGAAAGGTCTTGTAGTCCGGGATTCCGAGACTGATCGGGTCTTCCCGGTAGAAGAAATATCCTTCGTTGACCGTGAGAGCTTATCATGGGCTAAGTTGGGACACCCCTGCAGGATATTATCTTTCGAAAGCCGTGCCCGCGGTTATGAGGCAGATGGGAATTTGTTGATGTCCGGTTGTAGAAAACCCGAAGTTGACCTTAACTAAAACACATCAACCGCGTGTGTAACCGTGATGGTCTCTTCTCGGCGGGGTCCGGGAAGTGAACACGGTGTTGGAGTTATGCATTACGTAGGTTGTTTCAGGATCACTTCTTGATCATTTCTAGTTTCACGACCGTGCTTTGCCTTCTCTTCTCGCTTTCTTTTGCGTTGTAGCCACCATATATGCTAGTCGCTTGCTGCAGCTCCACCCCACTATCCTTTCATACCTATTAGCTTAAATAGTCTTGATCTCGCGGGTGTGAGATTGCTGAGTCCCCGTGACTCACAGATTCTACCACAACAGTTGCAGGTACCAACGATGCCAGTGCAGATGACACGTCCGAGCTCACTTGGGAGTTCGACGAGGAACGTGGCCGTTACTATGTTTCTTTTCCAGATGATCAGTAGTGGAGCCCAGTTGGGGTGATCCGGGGATCTATGTAGCATTTGGGGTAGTCTTCTTTCATTTTGGTACCGTAGTCGGACCTTGAGTGTAATCTGTATGATGGATGTTTATTTATGTATTGTGTGAAGTGGCGACTGTAAGCCAACTATGTAACTCTTTCCCTTTATGTATTACATGGGTTGTGTGAAGATTACCTCACTTGCGACATTGCTTTCAATGCAGTTATGCCTCTAAGTCGTGCCTCGACACATGGGAGATATAGCCGCATCAAGGGCGTTACAATTAAGAAGACAAGATGGGGTAAGGCTACAGTGATATGCCGCCCAGCAGCGGCACCGTAGCCACGCTTTCCACGACGGAGCCCACGTCACCAGAGGTGGGGCAACAGTAACCAGCCCTCGACAAGACCCCCAAGCGGTGGGGTCGGCCTGTCGACCAGAAGGCCGGTAGTCGGCGGGCCCACCCGTCGGCGGGCCCCAACGGCTGATGGAGAAGCCGGCAAGCCTAGACACAGACAGCTAGGGCCCATGCCTAGCTGAGTTACCATTGTACCCCTGGGGGGTAGGCCTATATAAACCCCCAGGGCGCCCATGCAAAGGAGGGATCTTCTTTTAGGAGTTTTAGACAACGCAGCGAGGGAGGAAGAAACCTAGCCTTGCCCTTCTTCTTCCTCCCCCCGAACAGCTCAAGGAGCCTCTTGTAGCTACTTGTTGACCTAGTAACCATGCGGAGACCCTGTAGAGCAGCAGTAGGGGTGTTATCTCCATGGAGAGCCCCGAAGCTAGGTAAGATCTACCGGCATGCATGTCTTCGCCTTATCCCGCTTCCAGGCACCGGCGACGTCTTATTGGCTCCCACAATGATAGGCCATCCATTGGCATATGTCGCACCAACCACCCGACATTTGGCGCCCACCGTGGGGCCAGGTGCACCGTCGTCCGGAGACCTGCTCTGGACGGGAATCCTCTTCCTTCCCAGCGAGCGCAGCCAGCCCGGCTCGCCCGATGGCGCTTGCCCCAATGCGCTGCAAGGCTTCGCAGACGCCTGCGCAGCGAGCTGCCTCGCCAATCTTCTCGGCGAGGCTCGCATCTTCGATGAGCCCGCATCCGACGCGGGCATAGGCTGCCCTGAGAAGCACCTCGTCAGCTTCCTCGACGAACTCCATGTCTCCAGCGAGCTTGCGGCGGACTTGGAGTCGGTTGGCTCCACCGACCCGATGCTTGTCGACTCTGACACATCATCACTTGACGCTTTCCCCACCAACGTAGTCATCATCGACGACCCTCTTCCTCGAGCCGACAGCTGCGGCAGCGCCATCACTGAGGTACTGGTCATTAGCCACGGCGCCGCCTCTGGCGAAAACACCCACGACGCCCTGCAGACGGCACTGCGCGACTTGTCCGCTTCCATCCCGGCCGACGCCGATGCCGAAACACTGGAGGCACGCCGCCTTGCCCTCGTGGCGGAGGGCCAGAAGCTGGCTTCCATGAGACGCCTCACCGAAGCTCACCAGCGCGAAGTTGACCGCGCCGCCTTTGGCATGCCACCTCCCGACGGGCCTAGCCGCGTCGGCGTCATCAAGAAACACGGTGCGGCTATCGCCGACATGCTGGGAGCAGACCGCCCGGTCTATGCCATGCCCCTCGAGAACCTACGTGCCGCCCAGGCAGTCGTAGATGAGCTGGATAGACTAGGGCCCGACGAGCTCCCCTACATGACCAGATGCATCCAGCAGCTTATCGACGCGGCCGCAGAGCGGCATGAAGACGGCGTCCACGCTGAAAGTCCTCCCCCGCGCTGAGAGCACGGCGGGACGTCTCGGACGCCGACTGCAGGCAACACCCATGCAAGAAAAGCAAAGGAGCCGGCTGCCAATCGCAGCCGGACTCGAATCTCCATCGAGCGTGACGCAGAAGGCCGTCCTCGGGCTGTGGAGCTACGAGGCGACCCGCCCCCTCCTCCGCCTCGTGGGGAGAGATATCCCACCCCACCGCCTGTCATGCATCCGACTCTCAGCGGCCGCATGGGCCGCCGCGAAGGAGTCGGCGAGAATGACGCCCACCACCGGATAGACCGCCTAGCGCGATCCCTGGCCCTGGAGGAAGAAGATGATGTCGGCCCGCCTTGCTTCGGCCCCTGCATCCGCGACGAGTCCTTCCCCAAAGGGTTCTCGCTCCCAAGAGACACGCCCAAGTATAACGGCTCCGTGAAGCCGGAAGATTGGTTGATAGACTACTCCACTGCGGTTCGCATAGCAAACGACAACAGGCGTGTTGCCGTGAAGTATGTCCCCCTCATGCTCCAAGGCACGACGCGCACCTGGCTTAACACCCTCAAGCCTTACAGCATCAACAGCTGGCTAGACTTCACAGAAGCCTTCGTCCGCAACTTCACCAGCACCTACAAGCGGGCTCCCAAGCCCCGACATCTCTCCTTGTGTGTCCAAGGGCCCAATGAGTCGACCCACGATTACCTCACGCGTTGGGCCGAGCTCCCGCAATTCCTGCGAGGGGGTGCACGAGGTTCAAGCTATAGAGTAATTCACCGCCTCGGGACCCTCCTCAAGCACCGACTCCTCTGCGATGAGCCGACTACCCTCGACGAGCTGCTGGTCATAGCAGATAAATACGCCACGGCCGACTCCTCCATGAAGACCGAGCTCCGAGTAGATGCCTCCGGGAAGGTGCTCGCCTCGGGTCCCAAGACACCGGCTGGAGACTCCAGCCGACGCCCGTACCACAACGACCGCAAGCGCAAAGGTCCCGCGCATTCCGCCAGTCGGCAGGTAGCAACATTCGAAGACGAACCGCCCGACGGGCGGCCCGCGCCCAAGAAGCAAAAGGCCGGCAGGCCGGCTTGGCAGCCGGCTTTCTCCTACGAGCAAGCACTTGACGCCCCCTGCAAGTTCCACAGCGGCGCAAAGCCCTCCAACCACACGACCCGGAAGTGCCACTGGCTCAAGCGAATCTCCAAGGGTGATGGGTGAAAGTGCAACTATCCCTAGGTGGTTTTGGTAATTCATAACAACATATAGCTCATTGAGCTAATGCTATTCCAAGCTCAATGATTGGCATGGCACGGATGGTGAAAGTGGAACCCTCAAAATACTAAGGACAAAGGATTGGCTCAAGCTCAAAAGCTCAAGACTCTTTATTTTACATTTTAGTGATCCAAGATCACATTGAGTCCATAGGAAAAGCCAATACTATCAAGGAGGGATGAGGTGTTGCTTAAGGAGCTCTTTGCCTTATGTGCTTAATGATATGCTCCAAAATCCTCAACTACTTTCCCATATCCACATATGACCTAAACCCTAAGCCAAACTCGGTCATACCGATTCTTTCTATCCGGCGCCACCGAGTTTTCACTTGTGATAACCCAGAGCCAAAACCCTAGCAAATCGGTTCTACCGATAGGGATCTCGGTTTCACCGAGATGGGATTGCAATCTCTCTGTTTCCTTCTCGTAACTTTTCGGTCTCACCGAAAGAGCGGATCGGTCCCACCGAGATTGCAATGCAAACTCTCTGTTTCCCTTTTGTAACTTCTCGGTCTCACCAAAAGAGCAAATCGGTCCCACCGAGTTTGCCTGACCAACTCTCTGGTTAGCTAATTACCAAATCGGTCTCACCGAGTTTGTGTAATCGGTCTCACCGAGATTACGTTATGCCCAAACCATAACCATATCGGTCTTACCGAGATGCATGTCAGTCCCACCAAAAAACTCTAACGGTCACTAGGTTTACCTTTTCAGTCCGACCGAGTTTGTTGATTCGGTCCCACCGAGATTGATAAATTGTGTGTAACGGTTGGATTTTAAGTGGAGGCTATATATACCCCCTCCACCTCCTCTTCATTCATGGAGAGAGCCATCAGAACACATCTACAATTCCAACTCATATGTTCTGAAAGAGAACCACCTACCCTTGTGTTGAGACGAAGATATTCCATTCCTACCATATGAATCTTGATCTCTAGCCTTCCCCAAGTTGCTTTCCACTCAAATCTTCTTTCCACCAAATCCAAATCCTATGAGAGAGAGTTGAGTGTTGGGGAGACTATCATTTGAAGCACAAGAGCAAGGAGTTCATCATCAACACACCATTTGTTACTTCTTGGAGAGTGGTGTCTCCTAGATTGGCTAGGTGTCACTTGGGAGCCTCCGACAGGATTGTGGAGTTGAACCAAGGAGTTTGTAAGGTCAAGGAGATCGCCTACTTCGTGAAGATCTACCGCTAGTGAGGCAAGTCCTTCGTGGGCGATGGCCATGGTGGGATAGACAAGGTTGCTACTTCGTGGACCCTTCGTGGGTGGAGCCCTCCGTGGACTCGTGCAACCATTACCCTTCGTGGGTTGAAGTCTCCACTAACATGGATGTAGGATAGCACCACCTATCCGAACCACGGGAAAAACATCCGTGTCTCCAACAGCGTTTGAATTCTCCAAACCCTTCCCTTTACATTCTTGCAAGTTGCATGCTTTACTTTCCGCTGCCTATATACTCTTTGCATGTTTGCTTGACTTGTCCTAAAAGTTGCTAAAATATGTCAAGAACTAAAATTGGGAAAAGGCGTAGCTTTTATTTGGTCAAGTAGTCTAATCACCCCCCCTCTAGACATACTTCCAATCCTACAAGTTGTATCAGAGCTTTGGTCTCCATTTGCTTTGATTTCCATAGCTTTTGGTGGTCATAGCCTTGGTTTCACAACCTAGGAGAGTATGGCGTCTAGCGAGGGAAATTATCACCGTAGAGGTCCTTACTTTGATGGTACTAACTTTGCTAGTTGGAAGCATAAAATGAAAATGCATATTCTTGGACATAACCCAGCCGTTTGGGCTATTGTGTGTGTTGGCTTGCAAGGTGACTTCTTCGACGGGAAAGAACCAAACCGTGAAGCTACCGCGGATGAGTTGAAGATGCTACAATACAAGGCTCAAGCTTGTGATATTCTCTTCAACGGATTGTGCCCCGAAGAATTCAACAAAATCAGTCGTCTTGAGAATGCAAAGGAAATTTGGGATACTTTGATTGATATGCACGAGGGTACCGACTCCGTCAAGGAATCCAAATTGGATGTGCTTCAAAGTCAACTTGACAAGTTCAAAATGAAGGATGGTGAAGGTGTCGCTGAAATGTACTCTAGGCTTGCTCTCATCACAAACGAGATTGCCGGCTTAGGGAGTGAAGAGATGACCGAAAGATTCATCACCAAGAAGATCCTAAGAGCCTTGGATGGAAAATACGATACCGTGTGCACATTGATCCAAATGATGCCCAATTACAAGGATCTCAAGCCAACGGAAGTCATTGGAAGAATTGTTGCTCATGAGATGTCGCTCAAGGATAAAGAGGAACTTCACAACAAATCAAGTGGTGCTTACAAAGCCTCATGTGAAGCCCCCACATCATCAAGTGAGAAACAAAAATTCAACGAAGAATTGAGCCTAATGGTGAAGAACTTTAACAAGTTCTACAAGAGTAGAAGCAAAGATAGAAGCTCCAAGTCAAGGTCCTACAATGACAAAAGATCTTCTAGTCGAGAGCGAAACTGCTACAATTGTGGAAGACTCGGACACTATTCCAATGAGTGTACGGCTCCCTACAAAAGAAGAGAAGATTCTCTAAAAAGAAGCAAAAGAGAGGAATCACCATCACGAGAGAGAAGGAGTAGAGATGACCGTTATGAACGAAGATACTCACGGAGAAGCAAGGATTCCGAAAGGAAGGAAAAATCATCAAGGAGCTACACAAAACGAAGACATCAAGCTAATGTTGGTGAATGGGTATCCGGCTCCGACTCCGACAACCACTCCAAGAGAAGTTATCACTCTGACTCCGAATATACTCAAGATGAAGGTGTTGCCATTCTAGCACTTGTGTTAACCAACTCCTACGACATATTTGATTCGCCAAATGAAGGAATTGGAAGATGTTTCATGGCCAAAGGTCCTAAGGTAACTCATCCTGAGTATGTAGATTTTAATAGTGATGAAGAGGACTTGTTAGGCGATGATGATTTACCCGTTGACAACTCTAGTGATGAATCCTATGACGAAACGTAAATTAATCATGCAAAAACGAATGCCAATGATAAGGAGAAAATTGAGGCTCTAACTAAAGAACTAAACACTCTTAAGTTAGCTCATGAAACTATCTTTGAAGATCATCGAGAACTTTTAAGGGCTCATGAGAAGTTACGCTTTGAAAAGCTCAATCTTGAGCAAGAGCATGAGCTTTTAAAGGCAATCAATGATGATCTCCGTAAGAAAAGCTCTTCTTACATTGCCAAACGTTTACTCTTATCCACTTACATGCCTCAAGTCAAGTCTAGTAACATGAACAAGAAAGATTCTTCTTCTAGTAGTAACAATGATCATGTTAAATCCAATATTGTTTCTTCTAGTAGTTCTCTTGATTCCACTAATGATTCTCTTAGCCAAGTTACACTTGAGCAAGAAAATAGCATATTGAAGGAAATCATAGAGAAAGGAGTGTACAAAAGCCTAGCCGGAAGTAAGCAATTCGAGGAGATTGTACGCAAGCAAGGAAGGCACCGGAAGAATCAAGGTGTTGGTTTTGAACGAAAGTTCAATGCCAATGGAGTTGAGTGGGAAGAAGATCAATACCCCAAGACAAAGTTTGTTCCTCAACAAGAGAAGTATGACCCAACTTCTTTTAAGGGGACACAAACTCAAGATGATCTTCCACCACAAGACTACAAGCAAAAAGGCAAGGACAAGCTTCAAGAGGAAATAGATGCATTTGAAGAAGCTCCTAAGACCTTAGTCAAGTGGATTCCCAAGACTACTTCAAGTTCCACTTCATTAAGTACAACTACAATTCCAAGGATTCCCATCAAGATGGTGTGGATCCAAAAGAAGAAGAACTAGAGTGTTCTTGAGGGTGACTCCACCAACAAACTACACTCTTATCATTTTGGCAAGAACAAGTGCAATCAACTTCCACATCTTGCACTAGTTCAAGGAGTCACAAACCCTCTTGTTGGTAAGTCAAGGGACAAGGTAACCTAAAAGCTTTCATAGACATCATCTTGTATGTGCATCACTCTATGTCTATGGATATACTTGCTTGTTCCTTGTGGGACTAACCCATGTAGGTATTGAAAGTGCAATTCACTCAAAAGGATAGCTCCAAGTGATCTACATCAACATTGAGCATCCACATCTTCAACATATACATGAAGTCATCATCGACAAAACCCAAGGTTAGTTCATCCCTTTTCGGGGGGATATCACATCTAGGAGGAGCTTTACTCTAAGACTTGAGCTAAAGTGACTCCAATGATGTGAACACAACAATGCTTTATGTAAAAGTGGTAACCCCACTTGAGCTTAACCGATGAGTATGACCTATGATCAAATGTTCCCATTTGACTCCTAAGTCAATATACTCATATATAGATGACCTAGTCATCGCAAATTGCTTGATAGATGCTAGAATTGGGTGTGCATGTTTTGTCACATATTTCAATTGCCATTTTATTGTGTGAGCATGTTGGTTGCATATTTTACTCATTCGAGGACATCCACTTGTTGTTTTGATAGTTTGGATTTATTGTTCTTTTGACAAGTGGATGGACAAGAATGCCTAAGAACCCCCTCTAGCTATCTATGCTTTTCTCGTCTCAAACTCTATTCATGCTACATCACAAAATTGATCAAGTCAGATTCGAACCACTCTATGTGAGGAGCACTCGGAGTCCCCGATTCGTCATAGACTTAAACTTCCAAAACCTCTTTGTGATTCTCGGTCTGACCGATATCCCACTTTCGGTCCTACCGAGATCATCAAGTTGATCTAAGTTTTTAATCTCGGTGCAACTGACATGAACTATTCGGTCACACCAAGTTGCAATAACTGTAAACAGTTTTGCATCTCGGTGCCACCGAGTTGTTCCACTCGGTCACACCGACAGGGTCGGGCTATATATAGACACGGGCAAAATTTTGGAAATTTCTCCGAACCTCTTCGCCCGCGCCATAGCTCGCTCAGCCGACGTGGTCTCCGGATCGTCTCCTCGCCGCCAGCAGCCTCCAGTCGCTGGTCCCCGTCGCCGCCAACGGGAATCAACCCCGCCGTTGCCGCCGTAGCGAGTCTCCGTCGAACTAGGGTACGGACTCGATCTTTGTGCTATTCCCCAATCCGATTCCTAGCACATTGTGATCATAATGATTCTTGCCATGATTGATAAACTTCTATCTAGTCAAAGAACTCGTAGATTAGCGTTGATTCGAAAATTTTAGGGTTAGGTTTCCGCCGAAACCATCTCGGACCCACCGAGTTGAAAAACTCGGTCCCACCGATTTGGCCTATGCCATTGCACAAGTGAAACTCGGTCTTACCGAGTGTAACTAATCGGTGTGATCGATTTTTGAACTTTGTGAAACCCTAGCAGTCTCGGTGCCACCGAACTGTGACTCGGTCTGACCGAGTTCACTAGTTTAGGTTCCAAAAACTGCTTCGGTATCACCGAGTCTAAAAAGCGGTAGATCCGAGATGCTTTCTGTGGGAACCTAAAACTAAGTTTTTTAATCATTCTTTTTGCAAAAATCTCTGCATTTTGTGATGCTCATCCACTCTACCTCATCTATAAACTATTCACAGGGTCAGCAGTCAGCAGTCAGCTTGTTCATCATGTCAGATCAAAGTGATAGTCAGAATCAGTCAGAGCAGCTTGTGCACATGAGTGAGGGCACTAGTCCCTCCAGTTCCTCAGATGATGGCAGCAGGAGCACCCCTAGCAATCTGCCAAAAGCTGCCACAAGACAGAGAAAGAAGAGAACTTCAGACTCAGAGGATGAAGATTATGTGGCAGAGGAACAGGCAACTTCCAAGAGAGTTGTGCTGAAGAAATAATATGGCTCAGCTGCAGCCACCAAGCCAGGCTTAAAGGTCAAAAGGCCAGCAGGCAGGCAACCAATGCCAAAGGCCAGAGCCTCAACCAAGATTCCTGATTGCATCCACCCTGCGGATTGAGAAAGGTTTGGCCAACCTAACTCAGAACCAGGCAAGCTTAGAGAGAATCGTAGAACAGAAGTTCTATGACTTGGATATCAAGGTGACAGAGATTCAGACTGCAGTGGAGCAACTCCAAGATGACATGCAGGAGAGGAGAGGGAAGACAACCACAGATGCATTTGCCAGAGTGCCACGAGGTCCGAGGTCGTCTGTAGTGCCAGTTCCTGACACAAGAGCAACCGCCTCAGCACCAGCCGCAGCACCAACCCAACCTGCTCCAGCATCCACTTCAGCTCCAACTCCAACAGCATCTACGGAAGCCTTCGTCCTTGGAGTGATCCAGACTCCACCACCACCTGAAGATCAAGCCTGAGTGTTGATCTGGCACTATGCATTTTCTAGGAACTTTTTGGTAACTTGTTGCCAAAGGGGGAGAAAAATGTATAGATCATAGGCCTCGAGAGAGAGAGTGTGTTGCTTTTATTCTCTCTTGCTTTTATTTGGTGGTCCTTAAAACTTTGTTTGCTTTTGGTTGAGATACTTTGATATGCTTGTGAGACATTGATGATCATGTGTTTGATCATAAGCTACCCTTATGCATGCTTGATATATCTTATCTATCTTATGTGATCATTCACTTTTCCTTGGTGATGAGTGCATGTATTTCATTATTATCATTTTGAGCGCTCCACCAAGATGTATGTGACATGGAAGAGTAACCCATAATTCTAACTCTTTGTGCATTTGCAGTCCAAAGCAAATCTTAAATATGCACAAATTTAGGGGGAGCTCTTACTTATCACATACTTCTCAAAGCGATGATCTAATTCATTCTTATTATCACTTGTCGAAGCTTTGATCTATATGTTGTCATCAATTACCAAAAAGGGGGAGATTGAAAGTGCAACTATCCCTAGGTGGTTTTGGTAATTCATAACAACATATAGCTCATTGAGCTAATGCTATTCCAAGACAATTATTTCAGGAAAGCTCAATGATTGGCATGGCATGGATGGTGAAAGTGGAACCCTCAAAATACTAAGGACAAAGGATTCACTCAAGATCAAAAGCTCAAGACTCTTTATTTTACATTTTAGTGATCCAAGATCACATTGAGTCCATAGGAAAAGCCAATACTATCAAGGAGGGATGAGGTGTTGCTTAATGAGCTCTTTGCCTTATTTGCTTAATGATATGCTCCAAAATCCTCAACAACTTTCCCATATCCACGTATGACCTAAACCCTAAGACAAGCTCGGTCATACCGATTCTTCCTATCCGGCGCCACCGAGTTTTCACTTGTCATAAGCCACTGCCAAAACCCTAGCAAATCGGTTCTACCGATAGGGATCTCGGTCTCACCAAGATGGGATTGCAATCTCTCTGTTTCCTTTTCGTAACTTTTCGGTCTCACCGAAAGAGCGGATCGGTCCCACCGAGATTGCAATGCAAACTCTCTGTTTCCCTTTTGTAACTTTTCGGTCTCACCGAAAGGGGAAATCGGTCCCGCCAAGTTTGCCTGACCAACTCTCTGGTTAGCTAATTACCAAATCGGTCTCACCGAGTTTGTGTAATCGGTCTCATTGAGATTACGTTATGCCGAAACCCTAACCATATCGGTCCTACCGAGATGCATGTCAGTCCCACCAAAAAACTCTAACGGTCACTAGGTTTACCTTTTCGGTCCGACCGAGTTTGTTGATTCGGTCCCACCGAGATTGATAAATTGTGTGTGACGATTGGATTTTAAGTGGAGGCTATATATACCCCTCCACCTCCTCTTCATTCATGGAGAGAGCCATCAGAAAACATCTACACTTCCAACTCATATGTTTTGAGAGAGAACCACCTACCCTTGTGTTGAGACCAAGATATTCCATTCCTACCATATGAATCTTGATCTCTAGCCTTCCCCAAGTTGCTTTCCACTCAAATCTTCTTTCCACCAAATCCAAATCCTATGAGAGAGAGTTGAGTGTTGGGGAGACCATCATTTGAAGCACAAGAGCAAGGAGTTCATCATCAACACACCATTTGTTACTTCTTGGAGAGTGGTGTCTCCTAGATTGGCTAGGTGTCACTTGGGAGCCTCCGACAAGATTGTGGAGTTGAACCAAGGAGTTTGTAAGGGCAAGGAGATCGCCTACTTCTTGAAGATCTACCGCTACTGAGTCAAGTCCTTCGTGGGCGATGGCCATGGTGGGATAGTCAAGGTTGCTACTTCGTGGACCCTTCATGGGTGGAGCCCTCCGTGGACTCGCGCACCCGTTACCCTTCGTGGGTTGAAGTCTCCAATAACATGGATGTAGGATAGCACCACCTATCCGAACAACGGGAAAAACATCCGTGTCTCCAACAGCGTTTGAATTCTCCAAACCCTTCCCTTTAGATTCTTGCAAGTTGCATGCTTTACTTTTCGCTGCCTATATACTCTTTGCATGCTTGCTTGACTTGTCCTAAAAGTTGCTAAAATATGTCAAGAACTAAAATTGGGAAAAGGCGTAGCTTTTATTTGGTCAAGTAGTCTAATCACCCCCCCTCTAGACATACTTCCAATCCTACAAGTTGTATCAGAGCTTTGGTCTCCATTTGCTTTGATTTCCATAGCTTTTGGTGGTCATAGCCTTGGTTTCACAACCTAGGAGAGTATGGCGTCTAGCGAGGGAAATTATCACCGTAGAGGTCCTTACTTTGATGGTACTAACTTTGCTAGTTGGAAGCATAAAATGAAAATGCATATTCTTGGACATAACCCAGCCGTTTGGGCTATTGTGTGTGTTGGCTTGCAAGGTGACTTCTTCGACGGGAAAGAACCAAACCGTGAAGCTACCGCGGATGAGTTGAAGATGCTACAATACAAGGCTCAAGCTTGTGATATTCTCTTCAACGGATTGTGCCCCGAAGAATTCAACAAAATCAGTCGTCTTGAGAATGCAAAGGAAATTTGGGATACTTTGATTGATATGCACGAGGGTACCGACTCCGTCAAGGAATCCAAATTGGATGTGCTTCAAAGTCAACTTGACAAGTTCAAAATGAAGGATGGTGAAGGTGTCGCTGAAATGTACTCTAGGCTTGCTCTCATCACAAACGAGATTGCCGGCTTAGGGAGTGAAGAGATGACCGAAAGATTCATCACCAAGAAGATCCTAAGAGCCTTGGATGGAAAATACGATACCGTGTGCACATTGATCCAAATGATGCCCAATTACAAGGATCTCAAGCCAACGGAAGTCATTGGAAGAATTGTTGCTCATGAGATGTCGCTCAAGGATAAAGAGGAACTTCACAACAAATCAAGTGGTGCTTACAAAGCCTCATGTGAAGCCCCCACATCATCAAGTGAGAAACAAAAATTCAACGAAGAATTGAGCCTAATGGTGAAGAACTTTAACAAGTTCTACAAGAGTAGAAGCAAAGATAGAAGCTCCAAGTCAAGGTCCTACAATGACAAAAGATCTTCTAGTCGAGAGCGAAACTGCTACAATTGTGGAAGACTCGGACACTATTCCAATGAGTGTACGGCTCCCTACAAAAGAAGAGAAGATTCTCTAAAAAGAAGCAAAAGAGAGGAATCACCATCACGAGAGAGAAGGAGTAGAGATGACCGTTATGAACGAAGATACTCACGGAGAAGCAAGGATTCTGAAAGGAAGGAAAAATCATCAAGGAGCTACACAAAACGAAGACATCAAGCTAATGTTGGTGAATGGGTATCCGGCTCCGACTCCGACAACCACTCCAAGAGAAGTTATCACTCTGACTCCGAATATACTCAAGATGAAGGTGTTGCCATTCTAGCCCTTGTGTCAACCAACTCCTACGACATATTTGATTCGCCAAATGAAGGAATTGGAAGATGTTTCATGGCCAAAGGTCCTAAGGTAACTCATCCTGAGTATGTAGATTTTAATAGTGATGAAGAGGACTTGTTAGGCGATGATGATTTACTCGTTGACAACTCTAGTGATGAATCCTATGACGAAACGTAAATTAATCATGCTAAAACGAATGCCAATGATAAGGAGAAAATTGAGGCTCTAACTAAAGAACTAAACACTCTTAAGTTAGCTCATGAAACTATCTTTGAAGATCATCGAGAACTTTTAAGGGCTCATGAGAAGTTACGCTTTGAAAAGCTCAATCTTGAGCAAGAGCATGAGCTTTTAAAGGCAATCAATGATGATCTCCGTAAGAAAAGCTCTTCTTACATTGCCAAACGTTTACTCTTATCCACTTACATGCCTCAAGTCAAGTCTAGTAACATGAACAAGAAAGATTCTTCTTCTAGTAGTAACAATGATCATGTTAAATCCAATATTGTTTCTTCTAGTAGTTCTCTTGATTCCACTAATGATTCTCTTAGCCAAGTTACACTTGAGCAAGAAAATAGCATATTGAAGGAAATCATAGAGAAAGGAGTGTACAAAAGCCTAGCCGGAAGTAAGCAATTCGAGGAGATTGTACGCAAGCAAGGAAGGCACCGGAAGAATCAAGGTGTTGGTTTTGAACGAAAGTTCAATGCCAATGGAGTTGAGTGGGAAGAAGATCAATACCCCAAGAAAAAGTTTGTTCCTCAACAAGAGAAGTATGACCCAACTTCTTTTAAGGGGACACAAACTCAAGATGATCTTCCACCACAAGACTACAAGCAAAAAGCCAAGGACAAGCTTCAAGAGGAAATAGATACATTTGAAGAAGCTCCTAAGACCTTAGTCAAGTGGATTCCCAAGACTACTTCAAGTTCCACTTCATTAAGTACGACTACAACTCCAAGGATTCCCATCAAGATGGTGTGGATCCAAAAGAAGAAGAACTAGAGAGTTCTTGAGGGTGACTCCACCAACAAACTACACTCTTATCATTTTGGCAAGAACAAGTGCAATCAACTTCCACATCTTGCACTAGTTCAAGGAGTCACAAACCCTCTTGTTGGTAAGTCAAGGGACAAGGTAACCTAAAAGCTTTCATAGACATCATCTTGTATGTGCATCACTCTATGTCTATGGATATACTTGCTTGTTCCTTGTGGGACTAACCCATGTAGGTATTGAAAGTGCAATTCACTCAAAAGGATAGCTCCAAGTGATCTACATCAACATTGAGCATCCACATCTTCAACATCTACATGAAGTCATCATCGACAAAACCCAAGGTTAGTTCATCCCTTTTCGGGGGGATATCACATCTAGGAGGAGCTTTACTCTAAGACTTGAGCTAAAGCGACTCCAATGATGTGAACACAACAATGCTTTATGTAAAAGTGGTAACCCCACTTGAGCTTAAACGATGAGTATGACCTATGATCAAATGTTCCCATTTGACTCCTAAGTCAATATACTCATATATAGATGACCTAGTCATCGCAAATTGCTTGATAGATGCTAGAATTGGGTGTGCATGTTTTGTCACATATTTCAATTGCCATTTTATTGTGTGAGCATGTTGGTTGCATATTTTACTCATTCGAGGACATCCACTTGTTGTTTTGATAGTTTGGATTTATTGTTCTTTTGACAAGTGGATGGACAAGAATGCCTAAGAACCCCCTCTAGCTATCTATGCTTTTCTCGTCTCAAACTCTATTCGTGCTACATCACAAAATTGATCAAGTCAGATTCGAACCACTCTATGTGAGGAGCACTCGGAGTCCCCGATTCGTCATAGACTTAAACTTCCAAAACCTCTTTGTGATTCTCGGTCTGACCGATATCCCACTTTCGGTCCTACCGAGATCATCAAGTTGATCTAAGTTTTTAATCTCGGTGCAACTGACATGAACTATTCGGTCACACCAAGTTGCAATAACTGTACACAGTTTTGCATCTCGGTGCCACCGAGTTGTTCCACTCGGTCACACCGACAGGGTCGGGCTATATATAGACACGGGCAAAATTTTGGAAATTTCTCCTAACCTCTTCGCCCGCGCCATAGCTCGCTCAGCCGACGTGGTCGCCGGATCGTCTCCTCGCCGCCAGCAGCCTCCAGTCGCTGGTCCCCGTCGCCGTCAACGGGAATCAACCCCGCCGTTGCCGCCGTAGCGAGTCTCCGTCGAACTAGGGTACGGACTCGATCTTTGTGCTATTCCCCAATCCGATTCCTAGCACATTGTGATCATAATGATTCTTGCCATGATTGATAAACTTCTATCTAGTCAAAGAACTCGTAGATTAGCGTTGATTCGAAAATTTTAGGGTTAGGTTTCCGCCGAAACCATCTCGGACCCACCGAGTTGAAAAACTCGGTCCCACCGATTTGGCCTATGCCATTGCACAAGTGAAACTCGGTCTGACCGAGTGTAACTAATCGGTGTGATCGATTTTTGAACTTTGTGAAACCCTAGCAGTCTCGGTGCCACCGAACTGTGACTCGGTCTGACCGAGTTCACTAGTTTAGGTTCCAAAAACTGCTTCGGTATCACCGAGTCTAAAAAGCGGTAGATCCGAGATGCTTTCTGTGGGAAACTAAAACTAAGTTTTTTAATCATTCTTTTTGCAAAAATCTCTGCATTTTGTGATGCTCATCCACTCTACCTCATCTATAAACTATTCACAGGGTCAGCAGTCAGCAGTCAGCTTGTTCATCATGTCAGATCAAAGTGATAGTCAGAATCAGTCAGAGCAGCTTGTGCACATGAGTGAGGGCACTAGTCCCTCCAGTTCCTCAGATGATGGCAGCAGGAGCACCCCTAGCAATCTGCCAAAAGCTGCCACAAGACAGAGAAAGAAGAGAACTTCAGACTCAGAGGATGAAGATTATGTGGCAGAGGAACAGGCAACTTCCAAGAGAGTTGTGCTGAAGAAATAATATGGCTCAGCTGCAGCCACCAAGCCAGGCTTAAAGGTCAAAAGGCCAGCAGGCAGGCAACCAATGCCAAAGGCCAGAGCCTCAACCAAGATTCCTGATTGCATCCACCCTGCGGATTGAGAAAGGTTTGGCCAACCTAACTCAGAACCAGGCAAGCTTAGAGAGAATCGTAGAACAGAAGTTCTATGACTTGGATATCAAGGTGACAGAGATTCAGACTGCAGTGGAGCAACTCCAAGATGACATGCAGGAGAGGAGAGGGAAGACAACCACAGATGCATTTGCCAGAGTGCCACGAGGTCCGAGGTCGTCTGTAGTGCCAGTTCCTGACACAAGAGCAACCGCCTCAGCACCAGCCGCAGCACCAACCCAACCTGCTCCAGCATCCACTTCAGCTCCAACTCCAACAGCATCTACGGAAGCCTTCGTCCTTGGAGTGATCCAGACTCCACCACCACCTGAAGATCAAGCCTGAGTGTTG
This sequence comes from Aegilops umbellulata, assembly GCA_032464435.1. Taxonomy (NCBI): domain Eukaryota; kingdom Viridiplantae; phylum Streptophyta; class Magnoliopsida; order Poales; family Poaceae; genus Aegilops; species Aegilops umbellulata. The sequence goes on from CP136059.1 coordinate 509,447,261, forward strand.
ATCTGGCACTATGCATTTTCTAGGAACTTTTTGGTAACTTGTTGCCAAAGGGGGAGAAAAATGTATAGATCATAGGCCTCGAGAGAGAGAGTGTGTTGCTTTTATTCTCTCTTGCTTTTATTTGGTGGTCCTTAAAACTTTGTTTGCTTTTGGTTGAGATACTTTGATATGCTTGTGAGACATTGATGATCATGTGTTTGATCATAAGCTACCCTTATGCATGCTTGATATATCTTATCTATCTTATGTGATCATTCACTTTTCCTTGGTGATGAGTGCATGTATTTCATTATTATCATTTTGAGCGCTCCACCAAGATGTATGTGACATGGAAGAGTAACCCATAATTCTAACTCTTTGTGCATTTGCAGTCCAAAGCAAATCTTAAATATGCACAAATTTAGGGGGAGCTCTTACTTATCACATACTTCTCAAAGCGATGATCTAATTCATTCTTATTATCACTTGTCGAAGCTTTGATCTATATGTTGTCATCAATTACCAAAAAGGGGGAGATTGAAAGTGCAACTATCCCTAGGTGGTTTTGGTAATTCATAACAACATATAGCTCATTGAGCTAATGCTATTCCAAGACAATTATTTCAGGAAAGCTCAATGATTGGCATGGCATGGATGGTGAAAGTGGAACCCTCAAAATACTAAGGACAAAGGATTCACTCAAGATCAAAAGCTCAAGACTCTTTATTTTACATTTTAGTGATCCAAGATCACATTGAGTCCATAGGAAAAGCCAATACTATCAAGGAGGGATGAGGTGTTGCTTAATGAGCTCTTTGCCTTATTTGCTTAATGATATGCTCCAAAATCCTCAACAACTTTCCCATATCCACGTATGACCTAAACCCTAAGACAAGCTCGGTCATACCGATTCTTCCTATCCGGCGCCACCGAGTTTTCACTTGTCATAAGCCACTGCCAAAACCCTAGCAAATCGGTTCTACCGATAGGGATCTCGGTCTCACCAAGATGGGATTGCAATCTCTCTGTTTCCTTTTCGTAACTTTTCGGTCTCACCGAAAGAGCGGATCGGTCCCACCGAGATTGCAATGCAAACTCTCTGTTTACCTTTTGTAACTTTTCGGTCTCACCGAAAGGGGAAATCGGTCCCGCCAAGTTTGCCTGACCAACTCTCTGGTTAGCTAATTACCAAATCGGTCTCACCGAGTTTGTGTAATCGGTCTCATCGAGATTACGTTATGCCGAAACCCTAACCATATCGGTCCTACCGAGATGCATGTCAGTCCCACCAAAAAACTCTAACGGTCACTAGGTTTACCTTTTCGGTCCGACCGAGTTTGTTGATTCGGTCCCACCGAGATTGATAAATTGTGTGTGACGATTGGATTTTAAGTGGAGGCTATATATACCCCTCCACCTCCTCTTCATTCGTGGAGAGAGCCATCAGAAAACATCTACACTTCCAACTCATATGTTTTGAGAGAGAACCACCTACCCTTGTGTTGAGACCAAGATATTCCATTCCTACCATATGAATCTTGATCTCTAGCCTTCCCCAAGTTGCTTTCCACTCAAATCTTCTTTCCACCAAATCCAAATCCTATGAGAGAGAGTTGAGTGTTGGGGAGACCATCATTTGAAGCACAAGAGCAAGGAGTTCATCATCAACACACCATTCGTTACTTCTTGGAGAGTGGTGTCTCCTAGATTGGCTAGGTGTCACTTGGGAGCCTCCGACAAGATTGTGGAGTTGAACCAAGGAGTTTGTAAGGGCAAGGAGATCGCCTACTTCTTGAAGATCTACCGCTACTGAGTCAAGTCCTTCGTGGGCGATGGCCATGGTGGGATAGTCAAGGTTGCTACTTCATGGACCCTTCATGGGTGGAGCCCTCCGTGGACTCGCGCACCCGTTACCCTTCGTGGGTTGAAGTCTCCAATAACGTGGATGTAGGATAGCACCACCTATCCGAACAACGGGAAAAACATCCGTGTCTCCAACAGCGTTTGAATTCTCCAAACCCTTCCCTTTAGATTCTTGCAAGTTGTATGCTTTACTTTCCGCTGCCTATATACTCTTTGCATGCTTGCTTGAATTGTGTGATGATTGCTTGACTTGTCCTAAAAGTTGCTAAAATCTGTCAAGAACTAAAATTGGGAAAAGGCGTAGCTTTTATTTGGTCAAGTAGTCTAATCACCCCCCCCTCTAGACATACTTCCGATACTACAACGGGATAGTGCCGCCTCCGCCTGCTGGTCAGCCGCCCCCGGCTCCTCAGCAGCCGGCCGCTCGGCCAGCAGTCGGAGCCATTCAAGACGAGTTTCCCGACGAACATGCCGCCTACGTCGTCTTTACAAGCCAACCAGAAGATCGGCGTAGCCGGCGCCGACAGCATCACGAAGTCAATGCAGTCGCCTCCAGCAATCTCGAGTTCATGCACTGGTCGGAAAGGCCGATCAACTAGAGCCGGGCCGATCACCCAGAGGTCATGCCGTCCCCCGGCTCTTATGCATTGGTCTTAGACGCCACCCTCGCGACAGAAAGGCGATCTTCCCGGTTCTCCCGCGTGCTGATAGATGGCGGAAGTAGCATCAACATACTGTACGGCGACACCATGGAGAAGCTAAGTATCAAGACGAAGCAGCTCATGCCTAGTCGGACCGTGTTCCATGGCATTGTGCCTGGCCTGTCCTGTTCCCCAGTCGGCAAGATCAAGATAGATGTCCTCTTTGGGGACAAGGAACATTTCCGCCGAGAAGCAGTGTGGTTTGAAGTAGTCAATCTGGAAAGCCCTTACCACGCATCGCTTGGCCGACCTGCCCTGGCCAAGTTCATGGTTGTGCCTCACTATGCCTACCTCAAGATGAAGATACCAAGTTCCAAGGGCATCATCACCATAACCGGAGATTACAAGAAATCCGCCGAGTGTGCGGCAGCTAGCAGCCGGCTGGCCGAGTCCCTCGTTATTGCCGAAGAGAAGAAGATCTTGGATCGAGTCGTGACCATGGCTGGCAAGCAGCCGGCCCTGTCCCCCAAGATCCCAAGGAGTGTGAAGCTCAAGGTTCTTTCTAGCCGGCCAAAGAAACTAAGAAAATACCTCTCGACCCAGAGCACCCAGAAAGGTTTGCCACCATTGGGGCAAACCTGGACAGCAAATAGGAAGGCGAGCTCGTCGATTTCCTCCGTGAGAATCGGGACATCTTTGCATGGTCCCCCAAGGACATGCCGGGTGTTCCGAAGGAATTCGCCGAGCACAAGCTACACGTCCGGGACGGTGCCAAACCAGTCAAACAGCCCCTCCGCCGACTGTCGAAAGAGAAGAGAAGGATTGTAGGGCAAGAGATAGCCCGACTCCTGGCAGCCGGCTTCATCATGGAGGTTTTCTTCCCAAAATGGCTTGCTAACCCAGTCCTCATACTGAAGAAGAACAACAAGTGGCGTATGTGTATAGACTACACAAGCCTCAACAAGGCCTGCCCCAAGGATCCCTTCGCCCTGCCAAGGATTGACCAAGTGATAGACTCCACAGCCGGATGCGAGCTGTTGAGCTTCTTGGATGCTTACTCAGGTTACCACCAGATAAAGTTGGATCCAGTCGACTGCCTGAAGACTGCCTTCATCACACCATTCGGAGCTTTCTGCTACCTGACTATGACATTCGGCTTGAGAAATGCCGGTGCTACTTTTCAGCGCTGCATGCAGAAATGCCTCCTCAAGCAGCTCGGCAGAAATGCCCACATCTATGTAGACGATATTCTGGTGAAGATGGAGAAGCGCGACACTTTGTTGGAAGACCTCAGAGAGATATTTGAAAACTTGCGCCCGTTTCAGATCAAGCTCAACCCTGAGAAATGCGTGTTCGGTGTACCAGCCGGCCAGCTTCTAGGCTTCCTGGTCTCCGAACGCGGCATCGAGTGCAACCCAGTGAAAATAAAGGCCATAGAGAGAATGAAGATTCCCTCCAAGTTACGAGACGTCCATAAGTTCACCGGATGCCTGGCTTCCCTGAACCGCTTCATCAGTCGGCTTGGATAAAAGGCTCTCCCCCTCTACCGACTCATGAAGAAGTCCACTCACTTCGAGTGGAACGACCAAGCAGACCAAGCTTTCCACGAGCTAAAGAAGATACTGACCACGCCGTCTGTCTTGGTGGCACCAACTAAGAAAGATCCCATGCTCCTTTACATTGCCACCACTAGCCGGGTGGTCGGCACAGTTATCGTAGTCCAGCGCTCAGAAGAAGGCCGAGCTCAGCCAGTCCAGAGGCCGATATACTATTTAAGCGAAGTACTACCCGCCTCAAAACAGAACTACCCACACTACCAGAAGATGTGCTATGGTGTGTACTTCGCCGCCAAGAAGCTCAAGCCCTACTTTCAAGAGCACCCCATCACGGTCGTATGTACTGCCCCGCTCGCCGAGATCATAGGCAGCCGAGATGCATCCGGCCGGGTGGCAAAATGGGCCGTTGAGCTGGCTCCCTACACGATCTTCTACCAGCCTCGCACCGCCATCAAGTCTCAAGCGCTGGCCGACTTCCTCGTCGACTGGGCCGAAACCAAGTACCTGCCACCATCCCCCGACTCCACTCATTGGCGGATGCACTTTGATGGGTCCAAGATGCGCACCGGCTTGGGAGCCGGCATCATCCTCACCTCTCCCAAGGGCGACAGGCTCAAGTACACATTGCAAATCCATTTTGCCGCCTCCAACAATGTGGCCGAGTACGAGGCGCTCATACATGGGCTCCGGCTAGCCAAAGAGCTCGGCATCCGCCGGATCCTATGCTATGGCGACTCGGACTTGGTGGTCCAACAGTCATCTGGCGACTGGGACGCGAAGGATGCGAACAAGGCGAGCTACCGCTTCCTCGTGCAGCAAATTAGTGGATATTTCGAAGGATGTGAGTTCCTCCACGTGCCGCGGGCTGACAACAAGCAAGCAGATGCCCTGGCATGGATCGGCTCCACCCGGCAAGCTACACCAGTCAGCGTCTCCATGCGCCGCCTCCTCAACCCATCCATCAAGCCATCTCCCGAATCGGACTCCATCTTCATGCCGCTTGACCCCGAAGCAGTCGGATCCGACTCGGGGAACCAAGCAGGCGGCTCGGGGACTTCGATAGGCGGCCCGGGGACTGCTGCAATCGAACCCGGCCTGGGAACTTCGGAACTCGGCCCGGGGACTACTGCAGTCGGCCCGAGGACTACATCGACGCAGCAGGCGGCGGCCGACTCCAACTCTTCGCCACCCAGCCCACCCACCCGGGTCACAGCAGCAGTTCTGACAATAGAAGAAGTCACAGCTCCGTCATGGGCCCAGCCCATCCTCAATTTCTTGGTGAAGAGAGAGTTGCCAACTGACGAGATCTCAGCGAGACAAGTTCAACGCCGAGCCGGAGCATACACAATAGTAAACCAAGAGCTCGTTAGGCGCAGCGTCACTGGAGTCTTCCAGCGCTGCGTCGAGCCAGAGAAGGGCATAGAAATCCTCAAGGATATCCACCAAGGTGAATGCGAACACCACGCGGCCTCAAGATCACTCGTTGCCAAAGCTTTTCGCCATGGATTCTTCTGCCTGACTGCTTTGGACGAGGCCAAAGAGCTAGTCAAACACTGCAAAGGGTGCCCAGTTTTTAGTTCCAAGCAACACCTGCCAGCTTCTGCACTCAAGACCATCCCCCTCACCTGGCCTTTCGTCGTTTGGGGGCTGGACATGGTGGGCCCATTCAAAATAGCACGCGGCGGCATGACACATCTGCTCGTCGTTGTGGACAAATTTACCAAATGGATTGAAGCAAAGCCGATCAAGAAGCTGAATGGGCCGACTGCCATGACATTCATCGCAGATATCACGACCCGGTACGGCGTACCACACAGCATCATCATCGACAATGGCACAAACTTTGCCAAGGGAGCACTGGCACGTTTCTACGCAACACAAGGCATCCGGCTGGACCTAGCGTCCATTGCCCACCCGCAGTCAAACGGCCAGGCCGAGCGAGCGAACGGCCTCATCCTCTCCGGCATCAAGCCCCGACTGGTCGTGCCACTGGAGTGTTCGGCCGGCTGTTGGCTCGACGAGCTGCTGGCCGTCCTCTGGAGTTTGTGCACTACCCCGAACAAGTCAACCGGCTTCACCCCCTTCTTCCTTGTATACGGTGCCGAGGCTGTCATCCCAACTGACATCAGGTTCGACTCACCTCGGATTACCATGTACACGGAGGCGGAGGCCAAGGAAGCGCGAGAAGACGGTGTCGACCTGCTGGAAGAAGGCCGGCTGTTGGCCCTCAGCCGGTCATCCATCTTCCAGCAGGGTCTTCGCCGCTACCACAACCGGAAGGTCAAGCCAAGATCTTTCCAAGAGGGTGATCTCGTGCTCCGGCTGATCCAGCGAACAGCCAGCCAGCACAAGCTCTCAGCTCCTTGGGAGGGCCCCTTCGTCATCAGCAGAGCTTTGGGCAACGACTCCTACTACCTAATCGACGCGCAGAAGCCGAAGGCCCGAAAGAGAGATGATTCGGGCAAGGAGTCGGAACGACCATGGAATGCCAATCTCCTCCGAAGATTTTACAGTTAAAAAGCAGTATGTACCACGCTACCTTTTGTACTAAGTACGAGCCAAATGGCTCCCCGAGGAGCATTCGGGGACTACCCTCTTTTATCTTTGAAAGATGAATGTCATACATATGATTATGCTACTACATTTGTCTTTTCGTCCGGCACCGGGTTTGACTAATCGGCCCGGGGACTCGCCGCCTTAAGTTATATTTAAGTTCCACCTGCGGTCAGACAAGTAGTGTGCCGGCACCCAAGCCCCCCTCTTGCCAAAAGTCGCAGTTCGAAGAATTGACTATCCGACTGGCAAGAGCCAAAGGCAGGAAAGGGCACCCACACGAAAAACGGCTAAGGACCATCGAACTTATATAACACAAGCCGGCCTCCCGTCCCGCCATCCGGCTACCAGAGAAGCCGGCTGGCCGGCTTCCCGTTTGCTTTGCTACAATCTAAGAAAGCTCCAGTACTTGCCTTCCCCAAAGAAAAACGGTCAAGTCTTTCCCCAGCCATAGACTGCAGAGCAGCTGTCCGGCTGGGAACGCGGAGACCACGGGAAGGCGGCAAAGGAAAAAGCCCAAAAGATGAAAAGCAAACGTGAACGAAAGCCAAACACATGCATGATTATATTTACACAAAAGACCTTCGAAAGGCCAGCATTCAACATAGTTTGAATACACCCCCAATGGGTGGAACTGCGCAAATTTAATAAAAGTTGTTCAAAGAGTAACGAGCAGGAAAAGCAAGGACAGCGGATCAGGCCAGGGGAACGACAGGCGAGTCGGGCAGGTCGATGGAGAGGGCAGCGTTGGCCGGAGGAGTGGCCAGCTGGCGAATCTCGGCATGATCACCACCTCCCGCAGACGGCGCTCTTGCGCGCGCCTCGTTGCTGGAGGTACGATCAGGCTGAGGCTGGCTGGTTGCTTCGCCGTCTGGCATGACGTCTTCACCACCTTCTAACTCTTCCTCTTCGCCCTCATAGGTGGAAGCAATCTCCTCCGCCGAGTCCTCACCCTCTGCCGGGTTCAGCTCGAACCACTCCTCCGACTGAGCAACGCCGTCATCATTCACCTGAGGGGCAAAGGCACTGGTGTCAGTGCACTCGGCGATCGTCGAGGCGCGCTGGGCGATAGCCGGCCGCACCGCCTCCGGCTCCTCGTCGGCCTCCAGCCACCAGGTGCGCAGCTGATCCAAGTTCAGCCCAGGATACCAAGCTCGGACGAACTCCAGCGCCCGCCCAGCGCTGAGCCGGGCCGCCGATGCCTTCCAAGCCTCGAAGTGGCCAACCGCAACCTCCAGCCAGTCGGCAGTTCGACTTGGGATGCGGGGAACTGCCTCGCCGGGCCAGAGGGTGGCCAGCACTTGCGCCTCGGCGAGCTAAAGACGGCGGAGCATGCGGTGAGCCGGCTGCAAGCGGGCTTGAATTGCCAAGAGCTGCTCCTCAAGAGATCGACCCGCACCCGGCGCGATCTCAACCCCCTCCTACGGTCGCGCGTTGCGGTAGGTTTCAATTGCTTGGGTAGCGGCGACGGAGTAACCAGGAAAGTAATCTGCGCGAACAGGAGAGCAGTAGCTCAAAATCAAAAGATAAACTGAATGGCAGGGGGCAGGCAAAGAAACAAAGAAGAAGGCGGCCTACCATCAATCAAATCTTCAACCCGGCTGTAGCCTTGACTCAACGCCTGCCTCTCCTCAGCCCATCTTGCCGCCTCAGTCTCATATTCGGCCTTAAGGGCGGCCTCGTCGTCCTGCACCGACTTCAGGGCCACCTTGTGGCTCTCCTCCTGGTCGGCCAGCTTCTTGGCCAGGCGATCACGCTCCTGAGTCAAGGCGTTGCACTCATTTTCCTTGGCACGAAGGGCAGACTGGGCCCCGCCTAGCTGCTCCCTCAAGTCGGCATTGACCCCTGCAGATACGAAGAAGAAGAAGAAAAAAGCAATGAGAAGCAAGTCGTCAGGAAAAGATCCGACCCGACTGCTCATCAGTCGGCCCGAATCTCGGGGACTACACCCAGTGGGTGCGCTGACGCGCCCCCACTTGAGAATAGAAAATGAAGCACTTACGCCGGCTCTCAGTTAGATCGGTGGCTTTCTGACTCAACTCCTGAGCCTGGGAGTTGAAAGCAGTCGCGCGGGAGTTGTGATACTCCTGCAGACAAGACATGAGATGCAGATAAGAACAAGTCGGCAATCAAAGTCTACCAAGAAGTTCCAAGCCGCCTGCTCAGCAGCCGACTCGGAACTCGGGGACTACACCCAGTGGGTGCGCTGACGCGCCCCCATGAAAGAAATCAGAAGCAACCAACAATGCGCAGGAGGACTCACCCGAATAGCCGTTCGCGTTGCGAGGAACTCTTGGGTGTACTGCTTCAGCGCGGTGGCCTGGGCCTAAAGCCGGTTCTGGATGTCCTGCGCCGCCACGTTCAGTACGGTCGTTCCTCTGCCTGGCGTCCACCCGGACGAGCCGTCGTTGGCCGCCTCCGAGTCCTGGGCCGACGTACCAGGGCCCGCTATCTTTTGCGGCCCCGACGCTGAAGTCGCCCCCCCCCACCCCGCGCGCCGACGAGACGGCGATAGGACCACAAGATCGGCCCCCACGGTCGGCTCGCCCCAGCCGGCAGCGCAGGCGGTGCCTCAGGCCAGCTTCCTTGAGTCATTCCGGTCGGCGGCGATGGCATCGACTCCCTCTCCATCACCGGCTGGCCATGGTCGGCCTCCCCCGACGGTGGCACGGGGGTCGGGGGCCGCGGTGCGAAGGGGGATGACGAGCTGCGGAGGCTGGTTCTACAGGGCCTTCGCCTCTGCCTCCTCGGCCGTGACCTCCGCTTGGACATTGGCGGCCGCGTCGGCCCGCGCCTCCGCCGACTTCTCCCTCACCTCCCGAATCGCCCTCTGCTCCTCCACCTCCTGCTCCTCCCGCACCTCCCGCAAGTTCCGCTCCGTCGCCTCTAAGAGGTCGGCGCGGGGATCCACACGGCGGGAGCTCGAAGACCCTCCCGTGGTTCCAATTACGGAGGCAGCAGAGGCCCGCTCCAGAGAAAGCGGGGCCCTGTTCGATAAGATAAGAGGAAGGCTTAGAAGAATTTCAAACAAAGAGAGGCGTAAGAGAAACAACACTTACGCCGAAACAGCCTGCGGCTGCTTCACCACCTTGCGGAAGCGGGCCGCCTTCGCGGCCGCTTCGTCCCGCTTGGTCGCCGCTGCGGTGCCCCTGGGTTTCTTCGGCCGACTGCCGAAGTGGGTTGACACGGCCCGACGCTTCTATGCCCCGCCACGGGCAACCGATGCGGCAGATGGTCTCGTGCCTTGATGATCGAGTACCGGCTGGCGCGGAACGGCTTCGACCTCGTCTTCGTCCGCCCAGTCCTCGAGGGCGGCCCCGAGCCCCGCGCCGCCTACCTCGCCGTCTTCCCCTACGACGGCGTCTTCCATGGCGGCCGCCCCCAGATCCGGGTCATCAACGTCGTCCACCGTGCGGTCGGAAAGGAGCTGGCGCTCCACCCCCGTAGCCCCGGTTGTTGGCGGAAGAAGGGGGTTCTGCTGAAAACAAGCCGACTAATCAAGAGTCGGCCATCGTGAACCCGGCGGCGAGAAAAGAAGAAAAGAAGAGAAACTAACCACATGCGGAGGGTTGGCGCGAGAATACGGCTCCATGCCGTATCGCCACTCCTTGGCGGGCTTGCAGTTGGAAATATAGTTCACCATATAGGACACCTCGACATGCGGCATCTCTCTGGTGCTTAGTCGGCATGGGTCGAAGCGGCCGCTCATCTGACAAATCATATGAGGCCGACCCTAGAGCGGGAGCAATCGACGCTCCACGAAGGCGGCCACCAAGTCGGCCCCGGTTAGGCCTTCCGACTGGATCAGCACCCGGAGCCGGGCAACGGCGGCGGCCCCGGCCTGAGACAGCGACCTGGCCCGGTAGCTCCATGAGGGCTGCCTCCCGGCCGGCCGGCTATATAAGCCGGTAGGTTGACGAAGTCGCCTTGCGGGGCGACGTTCTTCACGTAGAAGTAAGACTTTTGCCAAAGCTTCACCGACTGGATTAGCGGGATGGACGGGAACGGATTGTTCTCGCTCGCCCGCCTCATGGAAATGAAGGCTCTGCATGGGGCGGGCACGCCCGCAACAACGGTGCCCAGCTTGCACTGGAAGAATTCTCCCCAGAGCTCGAGAGTGGGGAGGACGCACAGAAAGCCCTCGCACAGGGTGACGAAGGCCGACAGCAGCATCACCGCGTTTGGAGTAAGGTGATGCGGCTGGAGGCGGTAAAATACGAGGAAGGACTAGAAGAACCCGCTCGCCTGCAGGCCGAAGCCACGCAAGAAGTGCGAGCGGAAGATTACCCGCTCATCCTCCTCCGGTGCCGGCGAGATCTCCCTCGCCGGCGCGAGACGGACCCGCACGTAGCTTGCGCCCAGCAGCCACCGCGTCCGGCGGAGGAAGTCGACATGCTCGTCATGGACGTTGGAGCCGTCCCAAGAGCTCGACAACGCCATGGGGACGGCGCGGCAGTGGGCAAAGGTGAGGCGACGAAGAGGTGCGCAGCCCTGCCATGACGGAATGACGACGAGCCAAGAAGATTGGCGGAAGAGCCAGGCGGCGGCAGGAGGCTGCGGCGATGAGGAAGAAGAAGAAGCAAGGGGCGGAGCAAGGGCAAGCGTGTGAGCGTCTGCCGTTCCCCCTCCTCCCCCTACTTATAGCCTTGTATGGCGAAGCCGAGGAGGCGAGGCGTGGGGGAACGTGGGATTAACTGTGCCCACTCCCCCACGTCCCGCGATTAATGCGCCTTAACGGCGTGCGGTAACCGCTGCTGGAAGGCGTGCGGTCCATTCGGGCCACAGAAGATCCGCGCGTGGGCCGAGGCCCGATGATGGCGGCCCTCGGATTGCGGCGACGTCCCGTCACACGCGTGAGCTGGCAGGCCCTTCCAGCCATAAGATGCCACGTGGCGCGTAGGCTGCGAGCGGTGAGCTCGCAGCCTAGCCCGCACAAATGCGTGTTTCCCGCCTCCCAACTTCGAAACGACCGAAAGACGGCGCGCCAAATTAAAGCCGGCTCCGAGCTGCCGACTCCTCACGATAGGAAGTTGATTGAGCTTCTCGTCTTTTTTCGGCCTCGGAGCCCAACCAGCTTTGGGGACTACTGTCGGAGTAAATGAGCACGGGTAGCCCAGCCGGCTCCCCCTGGCACTTCAGAAGAATTACAAGACATTCCAGCCTTCAAGACCCAGGGCGTTGGGCCGCCTACCTCCAGGCGACTACACCTCAGGCCGGCTGGACGAAGGTGGCCCGGCCCCAAAACCACTCAAACGAAACCACGAGAGGGCCGGCTCCAAGAAGCCGGACGCGAGAGGGCCGACTCCCAAGAGGCCGGCCCCAATAGATGGCCAAGATCGTGCCCTCCAAATCTGCACCCACATAACGGCAACAAGACAGGGCATGGCTACAGTGAAGCCTGCCACCCCCGAATCCCGGGACGCGCATGGCCACAATGTGCCGTACGGGGCGGCCATCCCCGCCGGGCATGGCACTGTTGCCAAGTTGACCATGATGTCACCCACGGTGAGCTGTCAGTACGACCCAAGGGCGGCGGGCCCCAACTGACGAGAAGACACCCGAAGGCGGCCAGGCCTCCCATAGTCGGCCCGGGGTGAATCCGACTCCCAGAGGCCGGCTGGCCCCTTCCCTCGAAGCAGGCGCATCATTAAGAAGATAAGACGGGGTAAGGCTACAGTGATATGCCGCCCAGTAGCGGCACCGTAGCCATGCTTGCCACGACGGAGCCCACGTCACCAGAGGTGGGGCAACAGTAACCGGCCCCCGACAAGACCCCCAAGCGGTGGGGCCGGCCTGTCGGCCAGAAGGCCGGCAGTCGGCGGACCCACCCGTCGGCGGGCCCCAACGGCCGCGGAGAAGCCGGCAAGCCTAGACACAGACAGCTAGGGCCCATGCCCAGCTCAGTTACCATTGTACCCCTGGAGGGTAGGCCTATATAAACCCCCCAGGGCGCCCATGCAAAGGAGGGATCTTCTTTCAGGAGTTTTAGACAACGCATCGAGGGAGGAAGAAACCTAGCCTTGCCCTCCTTCTTCCTCCCCCCGAACAGCTCAATGAGCCTCTTGTAGCTACTTCTTGACCTAGTAACCATGCGGAGACCCCGCAGAGCAGTAGTAGGGGTGTTATCTCCACGGAGAGCCCTGAAGCTGGGTAAGACCCGCCGGCGTGCATGTCTTCGCCTTATCCCGCTTCGAGGCACCGGCGACGACTTATTGACTCCCACAACGATAAGCCATCCGTTGGCATATGTCGCACCAACCACCCGACAAGGTCATATTGATGCAAAGCGCATGAAGAAACTCCATGCTGATGGACTTTTGGAATCACTTTATTGTGAATCACTTGATGCTTGCAAACCATGTCTCATGGGGAAGATGACTAAGACTCCGTTCTCCTGAACAATGGAGCAAACGACTGACTTATTGGAAATAATACATATTGATGTATGCGATCCGATGAGTGTTGAGGATTGCGGCGGCTATCGTTATTTTCTGACCTTCATAGATAATTTGAGAAAATTATGGGTATATCTGCTTGATGAAACATAAGTCTGAAACATTTGAAAAGTTAAAAGAATTTCAGAGTGAACTAGAAAATCATTATAACAAGAAAATAAGGTTTCTATGATATGATCGTGAGGTAAATATTTGAGTTATGAGTTTGGTCTTCATTTGGAACGATGTGGAATAGTTTCGCAACTCACGCCACGTGGAACACCACAGCGTTATGGTGTGTCCGAACGTCATAACCGTACATTATTAGATATGGTGCGATCTATGGTGTCTCTTACCGATTTACCACTATCGTTTTAGGTTGTGGATTAGTGACGGCACCATCTAAATCCGTTGAGACGACACCATATGAACTGTGGTTTGGCAAGAAACCTAAGCTGTCGTTTTTTAAAGTTTGGGGCGGCAATTCTTATTTGAAAAGGTTTCAACCTGATAAGCTCGAACCCAAATCGGAGAAATGTGTCTTCATAGGATACCCAAAGGAAACTGTTGGGTACACCTTCTATCACAGATCCAAAGGCAAGATATTCATTGCTAAAAATAGGATACTTTCTAGAGAAGTAGTTTCTCTCAAAAGAAGTCAGTGGGAGGAAAGTAGAACTTGATGAGGTAATTTGAAACGTCTCCATCGTATCTACTTTTCCAAACACTTTTGCCCTTGTTTTGGACTCTAACTTGCAAGATTTGAATGGAACTAACCCGGACTGACGATGTTTCAGCAGAATTGCCATGGTGTTATTTTTATGCAGAAACAAAAGTTCTCGGAATGACCTGAAACTTCACGAAGATTATTTTTGGAAATAATAAAAAATATTGGCGAAAGAACCAAGGCCAGGGGACCCACACCCTTCCCATGAGGGTGGGAGGTGCGCCTGCCCCCCCAAGGCGCGCCCCCTGCCTCGTGGGACCCCTGGAGCTCCAACAACCTCAACTCCAACTCCATATATTCGTGTTCGGGGAGAAAAAATTAAGAGAGAAGGATTCATCGCGTTTTACGATACGGAGCCGCCTCCAAGCCCTAAACTCTCTCGAGAGGGCTGATCTGGAGTCCGTTCGGGGCTCCGGAGAGGGGAATCCGTCGCCATCGTCATCATCAACCATCCTCCATCACCAATTTCATGATGCTCACCGCCGTGCGTGAGTAATTTCATCGTAGGCTTACTGGACGGTTATGGGTTGGATGAGATTTATCATGTAATCGAGTTAGTTTTGTTAGGGTTTGATCCCTAATATCCACTATGTTCTGAGATTGATGTTGCTATGACTTTGCTGTGCTTAATGCTTGTCACTAGGGCCCGAGTGCCATGATTTCAGATCTGAACCTATTATGTTTTCATCAATATATGTGAGTTCTTGATCCTATATTGCAAGTCTATAGTCACCTACTATGTGTTATGATCCGGCAACCCCGAAGTGACAATAATCGGGACCACTCCCGGTGATGACCGTAGTTTGAGGAGTCCATGTATTCACTGTGTGTTAATGCTTTGGTCCGGTACTCTATTAAAAGGAGGCCTTAATATCTCTTAATTTCTGCTAGGACCTTGCTGCCACAGGAGGGTAGGACAAAAGATGTCATGCAAGTTCTTTTCCATAAGCACGTATGACTATATTCAGAATACATGCCTACATTACATTGATGAATTGGAGCTAGTTTTGTGTCACCCTATGTTATAACTGTTGCATGAATAATCGCATCCGGCATAATTCTCCATCACCGATCCAATGCCTACGAGCTTTTCACATATTGTTCGTCGCTTATTTACTTTTCCGTTGCTGCTGTTACAATCACTACAAAACTGCTACCGTTACTTTTGCCACTACTACCGTTACTATCATATTACTTTGCTACTAAATACTTTGCTGCAGATACTAAGTTATCCAGGTCTGGTTGAATTGACAACTCAACTTCTAATACTTGAGAATATTCTTTGGCTCCCCTTGTGTCGAATCAATAAATTTGGGTTGAATACTGTACCCTCGAAAACTGTTGCGATCCCCTATACTTGTGGGTTATCAAGACTATTTTCTGGCGCCGTTGCCGGGGAGCATAGCTCTATTCTTTGAGTCACTTGGGATTTATATCTGCTGATCACTATGAAGAACTTGAAAGACGAGAAAACCAAAATTTATCCCTCAACTACGAGGGGAGGTAAGGAACTGCCATCTAGCTCTGCACTTGATTCACCTTCTGTTTTGAGTAAGCTTGCAACACCCAAACCCGCTTCTGCTATTAAATCTGATATGTCGCATGTTACTGATGATGCCACTTCTGGTATGCATGATACTCATGATGAAACTACTTCTATGCTTGATACTACTGTGCCACTTGGTGAATTTCTTGATGAACAACTTGCTAGGGCTAGAGAGAATGAAATTATTGAAACTGATAATATTGATGAAAGTGATGATGAAGATTCTCCCCCTAGATATGAATTGCCTATTGTGCCTGAGGGTTATGTTATGGATGAAGAAACTGCTAGAGACTTTCTTGCTTGCAATGATAGAAGTGATCTTAAGAAATTATTAGCTAAGCTGAAACAAAAAACTCTGAATGCTAGAATGAAATATGATCCTGCTTATGCCACTTCACCTATCTTTGTTACTGATAAGGATTATGAATTCTCTGTTGATCTTGATATAATTACTTTGGTTGAATCTGATCCTTTCTATGGCTATGAATCTGAAACTGTTGTGGCACATCTTACTAAATTAAATGATCATATAGCCACCCTGTTCACTAATGATGAGAAAACTCGCTACTATTATATCCTAAAAATATTCCCGTTCTCATTAAAGGGTGATGCTAAGATATGGTTTAATTCTCTTGATCCTGGTCTTGTGCTAGTCCCCAGGATATGATTTATTACTTCTCTGCTAAATATTTCCCTACTCATAAGAAACAAGCTGCTTTAAGGGAAATATATAATTTTGTGCAAATTGAAGAAGAGTGTCTCCCACAAGCTTGGGGAGGCTTCTCCAATTACTTAATGCTTTGCCTGATCATCCTCTCATGAAAAATGAAATACTTGATATCTTTTATAATGGACTAACCGATGCTTCCAGAGACCACCTGGATAGTTGTGCTGGTTGTGTTTTCAGGGAAGGAACTGTTGATCAAGCTGAAATTCTATTGAATATTATGTTGACAAATGAAAACAATTGGACACTTCCTGAGCCAACTACTAAGCCAACTCCAAAGAAAAGGGGTGTTCTATTTCTCAGTCGTGAAGATATGCAAGAGGCAAAGAAATCTATGAAAGAGAAAGGTATTAAAGCTGAAGATGTTAACAATTTACCTCCTGTTGAAGAAATACATGGTCTTAATTTACAGCCTGTTGAAGAAATACACAGTTTTAATCCATCACCTATTGAAGAAACACATGGTCTTGGTAACCCGACACAGGTAGTAAAGGTGAATTCTCTTTATTGATTTGAGGAAGGTGATATTCCTCACTATAAGTATGCTAGACGATGCTTAGATGAGTTTGACAATTTTATTGTTAAACAAGAAAACTTCAATGCTTATTTTGGTAGACAATTAAAGCACAATGCTTATATAATTGAACACTTGAGTGATTATATGTCTAGAGTTAAAGGTGAACTTAAACTCATTAGTGAACATGCTTCTATGGTTACCACTCAAGTAGAACAAGTACTTAAAGCTCATAATGATTTGATCAATGAATTGAATAGTAAGAATAATGACTTTGCTGTTAGAGTTGCAACTAGAGGGGGTAAAGTGACTCGGGAACCTTTGTATCCTGAGGGCCATCCTAAGAGAATTGAGCAGTATTCTCAAAGAAATAATGTCGATGCACCTAGTCCTTCTAAGAAGAAGAAAAAAAAATGATAGGACTTTGCATGCTTCTAGTGAACCTGTTGTAGACACACCTGAGAATCCCAACGATATTTCTATTTCTGATGTTGAGACACAATTTGGTAATGAACATGAACCTAGTGATAATGTTAATGATGATGTTCATGTTGATGCTCAACCTAGCAATGACAATGATGTAGAAATTGAACATGTTGTTGATCTTGATAACCCACAATCAAAAAATCAACGTTATGATAAGAGAGACTTTGTTGCTAGGAAGCATGGTAAAGAAAGAGAACCATGGGTTCAGAAACCCATGCCTTTCCCTCCCAAGCCATCCAAGAAAAAGGATGATGAGGATTTTGAGCGCTTTGCTGAAATGATTAGACCTATCTTTTTGCGTATGCGTTTGACTGATATGCTCAAAATGAATCCTTACGCCAAGTATATGAATGAAATTGTTACTAATAAAAGAAAGATACAGGAAGCTGAGATTTCCACCATGATTGCTAATTATACTTTTAAGGGTGGAATACCAAAGAAGTTAGGAGATCCAGGAGTACCCACTATACCATGCTCCATTAAAAGAAACTATGTTAAAACTTCTTTATGTTATCTTGGAGCCGGTGTTAGTGTTATTCCTCTCTCTTTATATCGTAGACTTGATTTGAATAAGTTGACACCTACTGAAATATCTTTGCAAATGGCTGATAAATCAACTGCTATACCTGTCGATATTTGTGAGGATATGTGCCTGTTATAGTTGCAAACGTTACTATTTTAACGGACTTTGTTATTCTATTCCCGAGGATGATAGTATGTCTATTATCCTTGGAAGACCCTTTTTGAATACTGCAGGGGCTGTTATTGATTGTAACAAAGGCAATGTCACTTTTCATGTTAATGGCAATGAGCATAAGGTACACTTCCCGAGGAAACAACCTCAAGTTCATAGTATAAACTCTATTGGAAAAATTCCATCTATTATTTTTGGAGGTTTTGAATTTCCTCTTCCTACTGTCAAGAAAAAATATGATATTCTTATTATTGGGGATGTGCATATCCCCGTTGAGGTAACATAGTGTTATGCAAAATTTCTCCGGTTTCATGCGATTCGGAATGAGTTTGTTAACAAGACTTGATCAACCTTGCTATTGGATTCCTTTTGATGAGCATGAGATGGATGAAGTTAGAAAGCACAACCTTCTGTACCCTCCTTTTACTTTCTGTTATTTAGTTGAAATAGAGAAAAAATAGTATTTTCTGACAGTTTTCTGATTTATCCGTGCAATAAAAAATACCCCGAAAATAAAAGTTCTCCAAATGTCCCGAAAATGAAATATGTTTTTTTCTAGAATATTTGAGAATATCTCGCACTGAGAACACAGCAGGGGGAGCAAGCACCCGACCACGAGGGTCCAGGGCGCCCTCCCCTGCCTCATGGGCCCATGGTGGCTCCCCTCCACTATTACAGCCACCACACACTCCTTCCTCCCAAAAAAATCACCAACCAGCTCAAGCACGAGTTCTAGCTCATTTTGCTGCGATTTTCGATCTCCTTGCTCAAAGCACCTCTCACAAAACTGCTTTGGGGGATTGTTCCTTGGTATGTGACTCCTCCAATGGTCCAATTAGTTTTTGTTCTAGTGCTTTATTCATTGCAAATTTGTGTTGCCTAGGTGACCATGTTCTTGAGCTTGCATGTCAAATTTATATGGTCCCAAGTATTTCTAATGCATGATATAGTCTCTAGGCACTTGTGGGAGTAGTTGCTATCAATTTTGTTGGGTTTGGTTCACTTTTATTTGAAGTTACTAAATATTTCCGAAATTTTTCAGAGGAAGAAATATGTTTAGGAAAATGTACCAAGGTGGCCCTTCAAGGAAGCAAGGACCCCGGCTCGCAATGCGCGATGCCGATGATGAACCACCAAGGGAAGCTCAAGTGCGGGCTTGTGAATGGCCTTCAGAGGACTTCATGGATCGAGCAGGAATCAAGGAAGAATTTAACGCATATGTGTGTAAGATTGATCTTGTGAGCTTCGAGGCAGATAAGTGCCGTCAGTACCATTATCTCACTGATTCCTTTGTGAGGAGGTTTGAATTTTCATCATCACGCAATTCTCAAACTGTCCTGTTTGATCTTTATGAAATTTCTTATACTATGGACTTAGAGGATTTTAATACTTCTTGCAAACTTCCATAATGGGGTGGCACTAGTGAGCCTTGCAAGTCTGAGTTTAGAGATTTTCTTGCTTGTATAACTGTGGGGGAGTCTAGAGATATAACACAAGCTACCATAGGGAGCATTCATTTTCCTACTATACATTATTTTGTTCTCTTCATAGGTAGGTGCATAAATGGCAAGGATGAAGCATGTCACATATGTGTCCCTGATCTCAGTGTTCTCGGGAGTGTTGTATTAGGAGATAAACATTATAATTTGGGAGCCATTGTTGCACGTAGGTTGCATAATAATAGATTCAATGGAGATTTCTTTGGTGGAATTTATACAACCCGTTTGGATAATTTTCTTGGTATACCCATACGTGAGTATGATGTTGAGTTGCCTCCTATTTATTTAGATTATGAGGCTATGGTTCGTCGTCAGTTTGTTGAGAGGAACGATCAATTCCTCAAGTACCGACTAATCTTTGACAAACGACGGACCTATCACGTCGCTCTCCCTACTCCTGCTTTTATTTGACTTTTAGGAAAAAGGGAGATATTTTATAACCAGAGAGGAGGCGGACGAGTATAAGAGGAGGACGGAGACAGCTTGCCTCCAAGCTGCAACCCACGATGCAATAGCCGCTGCATCTCAGTACGACCACAGCTATAACTTTGGATATCCTCCAGTACAGCCGTGGCAATAGACCAACTTAGGCCAAAAGCCTAAGCTTGGGGAGTACGTATTTCTCACCGACATTACATTTATGTTCACACACTCATTGCTAGTGGTCGGTGCTCATACTTTTTCACTGTAATATCCATGCTAGTTTATTTTCCTTTTTATGCTTTCTTCTTGTGTGTTTGAAAAACCTTAAGAAAAAAAATAGTTGTAGCTTTTAGCTAGTTTACTTTTCTTGCTGTAGTAGTAATAATTAAAAGAAAACCCAAAAAGATTTCCTGTTCTTCTTTTTCTTGTTGGGAGCTTTCCCGTGTAAATAGTTTAATTTCTTTTCTTTTCTTTGGGGGTCGATAAGAGAAGACCATAATGAAATTGTTGAAGTGGCTCTTATATGCATTATTGTTGATTTAACCAAGAGCCCATACTGCCTTGTCTTCTCCTGTTTATTGAATGCTCACAGATTCCAGCTTAGTCCAATGCACGTGCACTATTATTATTATCCACATCGTTCTGTCGTGCAAGTGAAAGGCAATAATGACGATATATGATGGACTGATTGAGATGACAGAAGCTGGTATGAACTCGACCTCTTTTTGTTTTTGTAAATATGATTAGTTCATCATTCCTGATTCAGCCTATTATGAATAAACATGTTTGCAATGACAATTAGAGATTATAGTTGCTTATGCCATGCTTAATTATCTAGGAGTTTATAATGGTTTACCTTGCGTGCCAACATTCTATTAAAATGGTTGTGATGTGGTATGATAGGGTGGTATCCTCCTTTGAGTGATTCAAGTAACTTGACTTGGCACATGTTCACACATGTAGTTGAAACAAATCAACATAGCCTTCATGACATTTATGTTCATGGTGGATTATATCCTACTCATGCTTGCACTCAATGTTCATTAATTTTAATGCATGTTCATGACTGTTGTCGCTCTCTAGTTGGTCGCTTCCCAGTCTTTTTCTAGCCTTCACTTGTACTAAGTGGGAATACTGCTTGTGCATCCAATCCCTTAAACCCCAAAGTTCTTACGTATGAGTCCACCATACCTTCTTATATGCGGTATCTACCTGCCGTTCCAAGTAAATTTGTATGTGCCAAACTCTAAACCTTCAAATGAAATTCTGTTTTGCATGCTCGAATAGCTCATATATCAACAAGGGATGTCTGTATCTTCCATGCTAGGCGGGTTATTCTCAAGAGGAGTGGACTCCGCTCCTCACTCACGAGAAAATGGCTGGTCACCGGGATGCCCAGTCCCATGCTTTATGCAAACAAAATCAAAATAATTGCAAACAAAACTCCCCCGGGACTCTTGTTAGTTGGAGGCACTCATTGTTTCGAGCAAGCCATGGATTGATGCTTGTTGGTGGAGGGGGAGTTTAAACTTTACCATTCTGTTTGGGAACAGCCTATAATGTGTGTAGCATGATTTCATATCTGAACCTATTATGTTTTCATGAATATATGTGAGTTCTTGATCCTATCTTGCAAGTCTATAGTCACCTATTATGTGTTATGATCCGTTAACCCCGAAGTGACAATAATCGGGACCACTACCGGTGATGATCGTAGTTTGAGGAGTTCATGTATTCACTAAGTGTTAATGCTTTGGTCCGGTACTCAATTAAAAGGAGGCCTTAATATCCCTTAGTTTCCAATAGGACCCCGCTGCCACGGGAGGGTAGGACAAAAGATGTCATGCAAGTTCTTTTCCATAAGCACGTATGACTATATTCGGAATACATGCCTACATTACATTGATGAATTGGAGCTAGTTCTGTGTCACTCTATGTTATAACTGTTGCATGAGGAATCGCATCCGGCATAAGTCTCCATCGCCGATCCAATGCCTACGAGCTTTTCACATATTGTTCTTCGCTTATTTACTTTTCCGTTGCTACTGTTATAATCACTACAAAACTATCACCGTTACTTTTGCCACCGTACCGTTACTTCCATACTACTTTGCTACTAAATACTTTGCTGGAGATACTAAGTTATCCAGGTGTGGTTGAATTGACAACTCAACTGCGAATACTTGTGAATATTCTTTGGCTCCCCTTGTGTCGAATCAATAAATTTGGGTTGAATACTCTACCCTCGAAAACTGTTGTGATCCCCTATACTTGTGGGTTATCACAAGCTCCAGCGATCCATCTATGGACTGAAGCAAGCATCTCAGAGTTGGAATATACGCTTTGATAAGTTGATCAAAGCATATAGTTTTATACAAACTTGCAGTGAAGCATGTATTTACAAGAAAGTGAGTGGGAGCACTACAGCCTTTCTGATAAGTATATATGAATGACATATTGTTGATCGGAAATGATGTTGAATTTTCTGGAAAGCATAAAGGAGTGTTTGAAAGGAGTTTTTCAAAGAAAGACCTCGGTGAAGCTACTTACATATTGGGCATCAAGATCTATAGAGATAGATCAAGATGCTTGATAAGATTTTTCAATGAGTACATACCTTGACAAGATTTTTGAAGTAGTTCAAAATGGAACAGTAAAAGAAGAAGTTCTTGCCTGTATTGCATGGTGTAAAGTTGAGTAAGACTCAAAACACGACCACAGTAGAAAATAGAAAGAGAATGAAAGTCATTCCCTATGCCTCAGCTATAGGTTCTATAAAGTATGCTATGCTGTGTACCAAACCTTTTGTGTACCTTGCCATGAGTTTGGCAAAGGGGTACGATATTGATCCAGGAGTGGATCACTTGACAGCAGTCAAAATTATCCTTAGAACACTAAGGAGATATTTCTCGGTTATGGAGGTGATAAAGAGTTCGTCATAAAGAGTTACGCCGATGCAAGCTTTTACACCGATCTGGATGACTCTGAGTCTCAATCTGGATACATATTGAAAGTGGGAGCAATTAGCTAGAGTAGCTCCATGCAGAGCATTGTAGACATAGAAAATTTGCAAAATACATACGGCTCTAAATGTGACAGACCCATTGACTAAGCTTCTCTCACAAGCAAAACATGATCACACCTTAGTATTCTTTGGGTGTTAATCACATAGCGATGTGAGCTAGATTATTGACTCTAGTAAAACCCTTTGGGTATTAGTCACATGGCGATGTGAACTAATCACATGGTGATGTGAACTATTCGTGTTAAATCACATGGCGATGTGAACTAGATTATTGACTCTAGTGCAAGTAGGAGACTGAAGGAAATATGCCCTAGAGGCAATAATAAAGTTGTTATTATATTTCCTTATATCATGATAAATGTTTATTATTCATGCTAGAATTGTATTAACCGAAAACTTAGTACATGTGTGAATACCTAGACAAAACAAACTGTCCCTGTATGCATCTACTTGATTAGCTCGTTAATCAAAGATGGTTATGTTTCCTAACCATAGACATGTGTTGTCATTTGATGAACGGGATCACATCATTAGAGAATGATGTCATGGACAAGACCCATCCGTTAGCTAAGCATTATGATCGTTGAGTTTTATTGCTATTGCTTTCTCCGTGACTTATACATGTTCCTCTGACTATGAGATTATGCAACTCCCGAATACCGAAGGAACACCTTGTGTGCTATCAAACGTCACAATGTAACTGGGTGATTATAAAGATTCTCTACAGGTGTCTCTTAAGGTGTTTGTTGGGTTGGCATAGATCGAGATTAGGATTTGTCACTCCGTGTATCGAAGAGGTATTTCTGGGCCCTCTCGGTAATGATCATCACTATAAGCCTTACAAGCAATGTGACTAATGAGTTAGTTACAGGATGATGCATTATGGAACGAGTAAAGAGACTTGCCGGTAATGAGATTGAACTAGGTATGTTGATACCGACGATCAAATCTCGGGCAAGTAACATACCGATGACAAAGGGAACAACGTATGTTGTTATGCGATTTGACCGTTAAAGATCTTCGTAGAATATGTAGGAACCAATATGAGCATCCAGGTTCCACTATTGGTTATTGATCGGAGATGTGTCTCAGTCATGTCTACATAGTTCTCGAACCCGTAGGGTCCGCACGCTTAACGTTTGATGACGATTTGTATTATGAGTTATGTGATTTGATGACCGAAGTTTGTTCGGAGTCCTAGATGAGATCACGGACATGACAAGGAGTCTCGAAATTGTCGAGACGTAAAGATCGATATATTGGAAGGCTATATTCGGACATCGGAAAGGTTCTGAGTTGTTCAGGTATTTTTCAGAGTACCACAGAGTTACGGGAATTCGTCGGGGGACGTATTGGGCCTTCATGGGCCTTACTGGAAAGGAGAGAAGGGCCACAAGGGGAGGCCGCACGCCCCCCATGGTCTGGTCCGAATTAGACTAGGGAGGGGGTGGTGCCCCCCTCTTTCCTTCTCCCTCTCCTACTCCTTCCCTCTCTCCCCTCTTGGAAAAGGAAGGGGACTCCAACTAGGATTGGGAATCCTAGTTGGACTCCCCCTATAGGCGCACCCCTCCTAGGCCGGCCTCCTCTTCCCTCCTCCTTTATATACGTGGGCAGGGGCACCCCAAAGACACACAAGTTGATCTTTTAGCCGTGTGCGGTGCCCCCTCCACAGAAACACACATCGGTCATATCGTCGTAGTGCTTAGGCAAAGCCCTGCGCCGGTAACTTCATCATCATCGTCACCACGCCGTCGTGCTGACGAAACTCTCCCTTGGCGTCAACTGGATCAAGAGTTTGAGGGACGTCACCGAGCTGAACGTGTGCAGATCGCGGAGGTGCCGTGCATTCGGTACTTGGATCGGTTGGATCGCGAAGACGTTCGACTACATCAACCGCGTTACTAAACGCTTCCGCTTTCGATCTACAAGGGTACGTGGACACACTCTCCCCACTCGTTGCTATGCACAAATCTCAAAACAAGCATAATGCGTGATAGTAGGATTTTTTTGCGTGATCATAGGATTTTTTTTGAAATACTACGTTCCCCAACAAGCATAATGCACAATTCTCAAAACACAAGCACTTCTCCTTTGTTGTCTAAAATCTTCCATATCTTAATTGCCCAAACATTTTTTTCTAAATTAATTGTCACTTTTTTACTTTATACTTTACAATGCACAATTCCATGAATCTTGAAATAGATTTTTTTATAAAAATAATTGATTTTGGATGAGATGAACTATAAGAATTAAACGAACATCTACATCATGCATATATGACTCAAAGCTTACATGCTATAGTGTGGTATTTATTCATAATTTGGTTACCAAATCTTATGCATGCAATGCACGTGTACCTTACTAGTATCAATAGGAAATCATCATGGTCAAACCCTTCTCGTTGTTGGGTGAAAGGGATAGATTGTGTGGGCCCCCCTAATTGTCGGTAAATTTTATTATATATACCTCGGGGAGCCCACAGATATGTGACGCGTCATAAGACGCACAAGGGAGACATGCTCGAGAAGAACACCCTGCTCCCTATACCCTGCATGCAACCTGAAAAAGGTTTATATAATCGCGATGACGGGTCAAGTAAACCATTCTTTAATTTTTTAGAGAAAAAAATAACCCATAAAAACATAGTAGGTTTATATAATCGCCATGACAGGTCAAGTCAATCATTCTTTAATTTTTTAGAGCAAAAAATAACCCATAAAAACATATTTGGGTCAAAGGGATGGATTGTGCGGGCCCCCCAATTGTCGGTAAATTTTATTATATATACCTCGGGGAGCCCACAGATATGTGACGCGTCTATAAGCCGCACAAGGGAGACTTGCTCGAGAAGAACACCCTGCCCGCTATACCCTGCATGCAACCTGAAAAAGGTTTATATAATCACGATGACAGGTCAAGTAAACTATTCTTTAATTTTTTAGAGGAAAAAATAACCCATAAAAACATAGTAGGTTCATATAATCGCCATGACAGGTCAAGTCAATCATTCTTTAATTTTTTAGAGCAAAAAATAACCCATAAAAACATAGTCTACAAATTAGCAAAACAAGGATCTCAAGGTTTATATAATTGCCATGATAGGTCACTATAGAGATATAATATATCTCTATAATGACCGTGTCATGGCATTTAAATGAAGCTTGAGATATGCAACTTCCCACCGGGTCACCCATCCTTGGACTACTCCAACCCGAGCACACTTAACTTCTGCGTTCTATTCAACTAGGCTAGCAGATGGGAAGCTGCCCCTTGCTGACAAGAATCGCCTCCTTTCCATTAAGGTGTTTCACGCTGGTCACCTTATGGGACCTACTCCCTCCTATCACACACATTTGTGCTTTTAGAAACCGTGTGGGATATTTACATGGCCGGTGTGTCGCCGCTAGCCTTCAATGAGCACTGACACTGGCAGTGGGAAACCAATGGGAGAAGAGGCAGGAAACCGATGAGAGGATTGGCGAGAAACGGTAGCCTGTTTAGAAAACCTAGTAGAGAAGGAAGCGTGAGCTAGCACGACGCGTGCGCATAGTGCTTACCCATGTACTGCATGTGCTGTCGTAAGGGCTCAGGGTTGCCGTTCAATCTGGGAGCATCCAACGGTGCACACGTACGATCCGTGGGGTTTGGATTCTTGCCAATCAGAACGCATGACTTAGATCGCGCATGTAGCAGGGGGGAGGGAGGGGGCATCGGCCACAGTTTGGTAGGAACACGGCTTTCATGAGTGAACCCTATGCTATTTGAAAACATTTCGTGAGAAGAATCTCGGTTTTTAAATCCACGTAAATCCAAAACTCACCCGAAAATCGTGAAACATGGCATGGTGTCATGACATGGCACATATATGTCAAGGAACTTTTTTCGTCCATTTTGGCGCAAGTTTTATTACAAGACTCTTACAAACCGGAGCTTCTCTCAAAGAAGCCTCGTGGTTCCGATAAGTAAACGTGTCTCCCTTGTGGGTGAAACATAATTACTGCCTCTTTTCGCTTGTATTTTATTCTACGGGCAACATGGAACGACATGATATCCGTGATGAAATTTAAACTTATTCAAGGTTTGTTTGGCCTTTTTATACACTAATTGAGTTTCCGAGGCATTTAATGTCCATAATTCAAATCTAAACTTCAAATACATGCTCCAGTTCACCAAAATGGCAAGAAAATTTATACATGTGTCCTTGGGTGCATGTTTAGGTCCCATGCCAGAGATGGGAACAAATAACAACCATACCCGCGTCCTGGTTCGTCCTCAAACATTTGGAATCTTGGTTTTTAAATCCCCGTAAATCCTAAACTCACCAGAAAGTCATCAAAGATGTCATGGTGTCACATCATGGGACATATATGTCATGGTAAAAACATTGTCCAATTTGGGTCCAGCTTTATTACAAACCTGTTACAAACCGGGGATTCTCTCAAAGAAGCCTCGTGGTTCTGATAGGAAAACGTGTTCCCCTTGTGGGCGAAAGGTAATCACTGCCTCTTTTCGCCTTGGATTTTTTTCCACAGGCAACATGGAATGACATGATATTCGTGCTGAAATTTAAACTTATTCAAGGTTCGTTTGGCATTTTTATACACTAATTGTGTTTCCGAGGCAATTAATATCCATAATTCAAATCCGAACTACAAATACATGCTCCAGTTCACAAAAATGGCTAGAAAAATTGTACATGTGTCCTTGGGTGCGTGTTTAGGTCTCATGCCAGGAATGGGAACGAATTACAACCGTACTGGTGTCTTGGCTCGTTGTCAAACATTTTGAATCTTGGTTTTTAAATCCCCATAAATCCAAAACTCACCAGAAAGTCTTCAATGGTGGCATGGTGTCACATCATGTCACATATATGTCGTGGTAAAAACATTGCCAATTTAGGCCAAGCTTTATTACAAACCTCTTACAAATTGGAGCCTGTCGCAAGAACCCCTCGTGGTTTCGATAGGGAAACGTGTCCCCTTGTGAGCCAAACGATAATCGCTCCCTCTTCTAGCCTCGTATTTTCTTCTACACACAACACGGAACAACGGGAGATTCATGCTGAACTTTGAAATTATTTAGGGTTCGTTTGACCTTTTTCATTCATTAATTGAGTTTTCTAGGTGTTTAATGTCCATAATTCAAATCCAAACTACAAATACATGCTCCAGTGCACCAAAATGGCTATAAAAAAGTTACATATTTCCTTGGGGTGCATGTTTAGGTCCCATGGAACGAACGGGAATGAATTCAACCGTCTCGCCGTCCTGACTTGGCCACAAACATTGCGAATCTCGGTTTTTAAATCTCTGTAAATTCAAAACTCACCAGCAAATCATGAAACTTGGCATGGTGTCACTACATGGTACATGTAATTGTCCAATTTGGGCGAAGCTATATTTGAAGCCTCTTACAAACCGGAGCCTGTCGCAACCCTCGTGGTTCCAGTAGGGAAACATGCCCCTCTTGTGGGCGAAACGATAATCGCCGCCTCTTCTCACCTTGAACTTTGTTTTCTACAGGCAACATAGAATAACATGAGTGTCGTGCTGAAAGTTGAAACTGTTCAAGGTACTTTTGGCCATTGTATATATTACTAATTAAGTTTTCTACGCATTTAATGTAGTCCATAATTCAAATTTGAATTGCAAGCACATGCTCCAGTGAATCAAAATGGGTGGGAAATCATACATGTGTCATTGGGTGCATGTTTAGGTCTCATTTAAGGAATATGAATGAATTACAAATTTGTCTTCGTTCGGAAACATTGAGAATCTCGGTTTTTAAATCCCAGTAAATCAAAAACTCACCCAAAAAATATGAAACTTGGCATGGTTTCATGACATGGCACATATATGACGTGGTAAAAAGATCATCCAGTTTGAGAAGAGGCGCACACATTAATAGCCAACGAAGTCCATTTTGAAACAAAAAGCTGACACATTAATATCGCAAACGGTTGTATTATATTAACCATGTCGAAATTTAACCTACTCGGCGGCGTGCGCGCAGCTGTTTGATTAGACGGGACGAGCGCGAGAAGTCCGCCGTGCAGACTCGACGGGACGCGTGCGAGCAGTCCGTCGCACAGGTTCGACGGGGCGCGCGCATCCTGTCCACCTTGCGGGCTCAACGAGGCACGTGCGAGCAACAAGGTCGCCCATGCTCACCAGGAAGCGAGCTCTTTGACCTCCATGCAGAGGCAGCCGCCCGCCTCGCTCACAACTTCTCTATTAATGGGTTAATTAAAGCACCTGGTCGGAGGGTGTTTGCTTGTGATTCCATAGCAGCATTTGCTTCGTTCGTGTTTTCAACTCGTATTCCGCCCTAATTTAAATTGCCACATAGGGCAACGGATAATACGACTACAAATAAAATGGCAACAGATAATACGACCACATATTTACAATGGCACAGATAATAATTATCTTACATATTCCGCATAATTTAAAATGCCACATACGGCAAAGCCCGGAAGATATGGGGGCAAGAGAAGAAGGAAATTAAAAACAACGATCTGGGTCGCTACTGTCTCTACTCGTCGATGGATCGCCGGGCGGCGACATCCTCCAACTCCTTCTTCAATTCCTCATGACTTTGCTTGAAAGCAACCACAGATTCCTCCACCTCCTGCTCGCGCTCGACCCGGAGCTTCCTCAAGTCACCCTTCAGTTCCACGATGACCGATGTCAGTGTCATCCCTGAGGCACTACTCTGCTCATGCAGCATCTTCCAGCCGGCGGCCTCCTCCCCTTCTCGGCGAGCGCCTTGAGGAGCTTCGCATTTTCACCCATGAGTTGCTCGACGAGGCCGGTCGCCTTGTCAACCGAGGCATCTCTGATCTTGAGCAGCTTCATCAAGCCGTCGACGAGCTCCTGCTGCGTAGTGACGCCAGCGAGAATGTCGCCATCGCCGGCGAAGGACGTCAGGAACGCCAGCTCGTCGCGATGGCCAACGCCATGAATGCGCTTGTGAGAGCCCTCGCGTGCCCGTGAGAGCTCGTTTGAAGCTCCGCGGCGCGCCGGGACATCTCTGCTGCGGCTGCGGCTTCGCGGCGAGACCTCTCTAGTGCTTCCGCGGCCTTGGTCTTTGTTGCCTGGTTATATGTCCACCCTAAACTCCTCCTACCGGCCATGGCGGAACGACTTGACAGGAAAGATCAGTTTTGTGGGTGATGAGGAGAGGAACTGTGAAGTAATTTTCGAGTGGGTAGTTTTTATAGCCCGGTGCTAAGTGTGAACACAAGTTTAATAGGTGTGAACAGATTTGCAATTACTAATTGCATTGTAATCTGCAATGTGATGAGAAACAAGGACAGAATTTATCGATGGCAGAAGGTTGACCACGTGGTTGCTCATCGTTGAGGCGGCCGCGGCGCTCTGCTCACGTCCATCTGAGTGTTTTGCTCGCCATTGAGGCGGCCGCGAGGCGCTCCGTTCATCTGAGTCGGCTGTTTGCCACGTATCACACACATCTTATTAAGTTGAAGCGTTTCTGTTGTGTTCCCTAATGGAAAACAGATCGTCCGAGTGAACCGTATGTCGTATATCACACACACTTTGATCTGGCTAACCGTTTCTGTTGCACTCCTAATAGCAAACAGTTCATCGGAGCGAACTGTATGCCATATATCGCACACACATTGATATGGCTGCCCATTTCTGTTGTTCTGCCTCATCGCAAACAGTTCGAATGGATTAACTGTGTGCCCTGCATCGCACACGCAATTAAAATTTGAAACGTGTTTGATGGCTCCGCCATCGCAAATGTTTTGTACCTTTTTTGACGGTTTTTTTACATCCCCGTTTGCGATTAATGCATCGCACACAGTTTCGTGAAAGGGTCTCTGATTGTAGTGTCGCATTAGCAGCATCATGCTGTAGTGTTAATGCCGAACGGATTAGATCATATTTAGAGAAGGGCCCTTTTCCCAAACTTACACCACTCCCGCATCCACATGTGTAGAGCCTCTTGAAACTAAACGAAACTGATATCGACTGGCTAGCACTAGCCCTAGTTAAAGCGGTCGCTAAGTCAACAGAAAATTTACATTGAGTAGGGTAGACATAACATCAAGAGCTCATCCCTTTGTGCTTTTGCCAACGCGAAGCAACAATTAGTTACTGAAAATAGAAACTCGAGAGGCAAGCAACAAATAGTTCCTGCAAAACAGAAACTTGAGATGCATGGTGGCAATTGGTAGCAGAGATGCAACATTCCAAAACCATTATTGGGTAATACAACATCAACCTCATAAGTTATTTTCCGAATTTTTTATTTGACTCAAACTCATGGAATGCCCATCCATGATCACTATCTTCAACCTCTCTTTCTCTGGCTACCCCTTTTCCTGACGCTTCTCCTCATCGGTAACACCAAAATATCATTTCTCCCGTTGTTGCGCCATTGTTGGGGTCGCTCCCGAGCTCCTCTTCGAACTCAGTCGGAGTCGGAGTCCTCGTCATCCGTTGACATGCCTTTCAGGCCGCCCACGCGCTGCAGAATAGCACAAAGCTGAACAAGGTGATCATCCATTTTGGCTACATGCCAAGTCTCTGTCGTGCGAACAGAGAGAAACTGAAAGCCAAAAACACTGAAAGCAAAACGTTCAATGGGTTTGGCTGCGATTCTGTCCCCAAGACGGTACTAGGAAAATTAACTGTCTCCAAGACAAAGTACTTCCTCCGTCCAAATTGTCAGCCCCGCTCATATCTTAAAACAATTTTCAATATAGATGGCACTTGCAAAATATGTGATATACTATAATAATTGTATTTTCAGATTTGTTTTTGAAAGAAGTTTCTAATAATATATTTTTTGTTAAACATATAACTAATATTTTGTAAGTTGAATTTATGATGGAAATTTAACTCAAACTCTAATGACAAATTTCTACAACCAAAAACACTGAAGTCGTGTTATAAATCTCTAGAAATCTAATTACAATGCGAAATTTAGAAATAACACACGCAGTTGGATCTAAACAACTAATATAATTATAATCCTAACGAGGTGAATCACAATCAAATATATAATCATCAAGAATAATAAAATCATGGTGATGAAGTGAAGTGCAAATAGCAGTGGAAAAGCTAGTCAGTACCTTCTCGGACTTCTTCTCCTTGACTTTGTACCTGGTCCTGTTGGCCTGCCAGAGCCACTCCCCTGGGCAGATGTTCTGCACGCACGAACAGATCGTGTCAGTGATACCAAAACGAATCCATGAAACAAAGGAAAAATTAATAAAAAAAAAGCATGCATGCATACGTTGACTTGCTTCTGGACTATCTCGGGGCGCCTGTGGGGGAACCGCGGCAGCCTGGTGCCTGTCATGGCCAGCCAGTCCTCCTCTTTCTCCTCGTGCGTCAGCTGCGTGACGACCCGCGGAACCACCGGCCTCGCCATGGCTGCCTCCTCCTCCTCCTCCTCCTCCTCCTCCTCCTCGACGTGCGGCGGCACCTCCACCATGGGCGCCTTCCCTTTCTGCTCCGCTGTCGCCTTGATCGACTCCTGACGCTGCGGCTGCTGCTGCTTCTTAGGCTCCACTTTGGGCGCTGGCTGCTGCTTCTCCTCCCTCGCAGTTGGCTGCTTCTCGCCGGCGGCGGTGTGGGGTTCCTCCGAAGAACTGGTCAACAACATTTTTGGCATCAGTAGAACGATCAACAACACGACCAGAACTCAAAAAAGTTTATCTCTTACGGCACCATTGCGGCCTTGGTTTGGTTGAAAGGGAGGTTCTGGGTGGGTGACACGATCAAAACGATCGACCACATGAAATAGAGCAACATAACTAACGCATGACTATGTATGTTGTACGTAGTAGTAACAATCTATTTTGCGCCGGTGATGTCACCGGTTTCTCCCTTCCTTGGCTCCTTGCACTGCGTACACGCAGACAATGGATGAGATAGAAACTAGTAATGTGGCATTAGTGGCAGAGTGTTTGCGGACGTATATGCAAGCTCACAGGAAAGATACTCTATATATAATGCTGGTGAGCTTGGCCAGATTATCTATCCTGGGGGATAATCTGGTGATGCTTAATGTGACGTTAGTACTCTACTGGTAGTGGAAACAAAACATGATTAAAATGAACTTCCGTTTCTAATGATGAAAATAGAAGACTATAAAAAGTGTTTAAAAAAATCTAAACAAACCCAAAAGATTTGCCTCATCTTGTCAATAAAGAAGAAGGTTACTCGAGGTTCAAAGGAGGAGGCTGTTACTCCTCCACAAATGGACACAAACAGCATACTCTCACGGCATAATGGAACCCATGTGCCTTGCACTAGTGGGTGGTTACCCAAAGCTTGGCTCCGGCCTTATTGAGCGTGAAGATGATCATCAGCATGTTAGATGGCGAAAATGAATCGTTGACTTAGGATCGCTAGGCCCTAGCCTTGTCGTCTGCTGGTAATTCGCGTGGCCTTTTTGAGGCATGGATTGAGCTTGCGGCAAAGTTACGCATGTTTCTAAGTGTTTTTTTTTGGGGGGGGGGGGGGGGGGGGCAACGTGGGGACTCTTGACAAGGCTTTGCGCGAGCAATTAGTGGCCAAATTGGCAATGCTAGATGCACAGGCTAATCAATGTGTGTTCTTGCCGAATGGGAACATAGATATGCCACCGAGAACAAGGTCCTCGCTATCCTTCACACGGAGGAAGAGTACTCGCGTCGTAGAGGTGGGGTCAAGTGGATTACCAAAGGGGATGCAAACACACGCTACTTTCATGCATAAGCGAATGGCCGTAGGCGTAAGTGCTCCATCCAGCATCCGCAATCGGAGTAGGGCGTATCTATAGTTTCTACATTAGCTGGACGGGCTCGGGTGAGCCCAAATTGGTTGTGCTGCACACTAATCTGTGGGTTCACTCGCAGTGCGTTTCGCATGAGGAAAATGCTAAGCTTATGTGCTCCTTCTTGGCTCAAGAGATCGACGCGGAGCTTCTCTCCATGGTACTGGATAAGGTGTCCGGTCTAGACGGTTGGTCGGTTGCCTTCTTCCACATGTTCTTGAATTTTCGGAAGGGCCCTTTGCTTGCCATCTGCACTGGTTTCACGGTCGGTACGCTTGACATATCTAGGTTAAAATTTGCGTGCTTCCGTTAATTTTGAAGTCAAGGGGGCTGATAAAACATTTGCCAATTTCGCCCGATAGTGCTGATCAATGTTCCTTTTAAAATCCGTTGTAAAAATCCTATGCCTCACGTCCCTCTCGGGTGGCCCATCACGTCATAAATAGATGTCGATTTGCGTTTATCAAAGACTGTTACACTCTTGAAGGATCAGTGGCGTTGCATGAGATAATGCACGGAGTTAGGAGATGTAGACAATAGGCTACCCTACTTAAGTTAGATATCAAAAAAGTGTATGATTGTGTCAGCTGGGTATTTCTCCACGAGGTTTTGCTTCACAATGGTTTTGAGGCTAGGTGGGTTCAACAAGCATGGGTTGATACAAGGCAATCCTCTACCGCTTGCTCTTTAACTTCGTTGATGAGGCACTCTCGGCAATGCTCGATAGGGATCGAGCTACTGGGCATATGAAGGGGGTTGGCCCACCTTATCCCTAGGGGGTGTGCAATTGCAATACATAGATGACACAATGATGTTGTACGAACCGGACCAGCTTAGTATTGCCTCGGTTAAACCAATCCTTCTATGTTTTGAGGCAATGTCGGGGATGAAGGTTAATTTCCATAAGTCCAAGGGGATGGATCACTGGGAGGAATATCAGGTTCCAAGTTAGGAGACTTCCCAATCTCGTACTTAGGGTTCCCAATTAATAACAAGAACCTTAAAATCTCTTATGACGAGGCATTGTGTTGTTCAGTAGCTAAGAGGGTTTGCCCGTGGCATGCAAGGTCATGTCTTCGGGCGCCAGGCTAATCTTAACAAATTTGAACATCTCCTATCTTAACATATCCACGATGGGCTTGTTCCTCATAGATGATGGGGCTCATGGCAAACTAGACATGTCGCGCTCCAAGTTCTTTGGGGAAGGAGCTGGAGCCAAGAGGAAATACCATGAGGTTAAGTGAGTGACAGTTTACCGTCCAAAAAATTCAGGAGGCTTGGGCATAATAAATTTGAAACTTACAAACATTTCCCTTTTACCCAAGTGGGTTTGGAAGCTCTCCCAAAATGCTAGTGGTCTTTGGGCTAAGCTTTTCAAAGCAAAGTATTTCCCGGACTGCTCTTTTGTTTTGAATATAAGGTTTGTGGCTACCCATTTTGGAATGAGATCCAAGCGGTGAAGCTGACTTTCACTTTGGGGCAAAGTCTTCGACCGGGAATGGCAAGCCCATCCGTATTTTTGTTTGACTATCGGCTGGATTTGCAGCTGCTTTGGATGGAATTATGTGCTATGTACTCCATAACAGTGGAGCCGGATATCTCGGTAGCCGAGGCATTTCTCTTCTCGCCCTAGTTGTAGCGTTTCATCATGAGCTAACCACTATTGAGAATGCTAGTCGGAACTCTCTTTGGGATAGGCTCCAATACATGCTCATGTCCAGTGGTGAGGACGTGGTTACGAGGCACCTCACTAGCTCTAGCCAGTTCTCGGTAAAATCGCTCTATGCACAACTATCTAAAACTTCTTCACTTTTTGTCACGTGCCATATTCGGAAGGCCACTACCGCTCAAAGTTAAAATATTCTTGTGGCAAATGTTTAGAAACCACCTGCTGACGTCTAACAATATAGTTAAGCGCAATGACCGTTTGAACGCCCATTGTGCTTTGTGTGTGGTGTGGAAGGAAGCCAACCACGTCTTCTTTAGATACCCTTTTCACTCTTCTGTGGAGTGCAGTCCGTGAAGCTTCGGGGCTGCATTGGATCTAGCCTCTGGTGCAGAGTTGATCTTGCTATTGAACTTGTTACGTGGCGTGTCCAAACGCATAATGTGGTCATATGTAGAGCCACTATTATGGGCCATTCGGCAAAACAACAACTAAATTACGATTGAGGTTGCCCTCCCTTGCCCCGCTGACCGCTTTTTCCAATGCAATGTTTACCTGCAGCAGTGGATGCTGCTTGGGAACCGAAGCGACGTTGATGGCATAGTGTTGGCGATCAACAAGCTATGACGGGTCTACTCGATGGCTCGTTCATCTCCGCCGGTGTGTTAGGGTCATGGCATCCTGTTGGATCCTCCCTGAGCATGCGGGCTCTGCCTTGGTTTGATGCCCTAGTGATTTATCTCATACTCAGGAAACCAAGTTTCCTCTATGTAGTGTGACTTGTTTGTATATTGCCAGTGTGTAGGCTTTATTAAGTTTAAGCCAGACACTTTTTTATCTTCATTCTAAAAAGAACCTCGCATTCCTCCCGCTCCAAAGTTCCCCCACAATGAGCATGATGGTGGAGGCTATCTTTTTCCTACTTTGGCCACGACCTAGAGTACCGTGGTAGTCCACCCCATTGAGCGATGTTCAACTACAAGGAGGCAAGCCATGCCTATAAAACCTCGAAAACACAGATGGAGGGTTTGCACTTGAACAAAGTGTGTGTAGTAGTGGACTCAATCTTCCTCCTAAAAAGTTGACTGAAGCCACGGTTTGGACATCCTCTCCTCTCTAGACTCGGTGGTCGAAAATCATATTCTTTATGACAAGTCATGCAAAAAAACTTGCACTTGGGGGCACCCACTTATGAAAGATTGCATGCTTAATCAAAATGGTGATGGACCCCTCAGCGGAAGCAGCGGAGTAGATGACATTTGCCGCAAGGTTCCAAATGATGTAATTGGCGGTTTCTTGCTGAAGATGAACATGATCAAGCATAGCCCAAAGAGCGCAAACTTGATTGATGTGATAAATTATGAGTCCCGTGGACATGTCAATTCTCCTCAGTCAAGCATTGTCGTGGAGAGTGTGATGAGGAACGAACCTCGAGGTAAGATCTTATCTATCATCACAACCCTATCTTTCATGGCCGTCCACCTTCAGTGCAGTAGCCTCTTGCCCCGCATGTGGTGTACACGAAGTAGAGGGTTTGAACGTTGCGCTTGAACACATGATACCCAATCTAGAAGATGGAAACTCATGCGCAAGACAATTTCTATGCAAAATTCACAATATACAGGTCTTCAAAGATTCCTCGAAAACATAGGATTTTCAAACAGCTTCCCTCAAAACTCGATATGGGTAATTTTCCTGCAATATATGTCTATTTCCACAAAATAATTTGTTGTTACATGGCACACAACAAAGGCTTTAATACATGACCCAACTAACTTAGCTTGGAAAGAAAGTTGATTGCCCAACTAAATCTCCTGTACATGCTAAAAATTTACCAAAAACCTACCAACTATTGGATTTCTTAGTTTATAGGTTAGCAAGACAATCTTTACAATCCAAATCAAACACCTTAGATTTCTATTGTAAATAAATACAAATTCTTTTAAATTGGTGCGTCACTGTGGTATACTATGCATGGTAGACCCCAATTGCAAGTCTTCCAACACAATATATTCCATGCATGTGAACCTCTCAGCCAAATCTCTCCTTGATTGGAACGAATAAAAATAGCAAGTTCATGCACCTTTCTCTTTATACCGCGGCCCTTAAATAATCCGGCCATCTCTTCTTCAAAGTAGGAAGCCAATCTCTTTGTTTTTGTCATATACCTTTCACTTTCTACCACGTCCCGTAAATAATTCGACCATCTCTTCTTCAAAGTAGGAAACTAATCTCTATTTTGTCATCTCCAACTCTTAAATTATAACTAAGTTGTTGGTTTCCTTTTACTCATATGATTGATACGGTGGCTCTGAAATGACAAAATAGAAGCATGGACTTCTCTTCTCCTCAGCTCACCCACATGCATCAATACCTGGTTTCTTCTTGCTCCCAATTGAAGTTATTTTTGTCTAGTCCGGGAGAACAAATACATTATTTCTCATGTCCAACCCATGCAAAGTAGATGCATGGCTATGAATTATGTACAATGTGTACATTGGAGCTTTATCATCACACACTGGAATAACGCTAAGAATATCATGAACATGTATGGTTGTATCATCCTGTAGATCTTGAGACGAAACTGACCTCGGTTTTGAGTAAGTCCCTTCAGAGATATTTAATTTGTGGATTGATCAGAGACCCTAGAATTTCAATAGCTTTGACCTTCTTCTTTTCTGCTTCTTTGTGATCTTTTATCTTCTCAAGGTGTTCTTTCCTCCAAGCAATAAAAGGCTCATCCTGCACATGCATGAAGCCATATTTCTAACCCTCATTAATGTGATATGTGTTGGCGCGACTATTATATTTAGCACGGTGCTCCTTGTACCATGTATCTCCCAACAACAAGTGACATGAAACCATCTATATAGGGAACATGTGGCACATGACTTCTCAAAAGGATTTTTCCAACAAAAGAGATACCTTTGTTCAACAAGTATGGTTGAGACCCTCGGCCTCTGCATCATTGTGATGCACAAAACCATTTATATTAATTGTCAAGCGGAGTACTGAACAAATGCATCTCGGGCCGAAACATTACAGGTTGTGAAAAAACACCTAGGACTAAATCAACTTCTTCCGCAACAACGCCTTCAATAAGGGATAAACGTCCTCGCTTGTCATCGCCACATCCTATCAAAGATGGACCAGACAGGATTTGCATCATGGTTGCCGAGACCAGCACCACAACAAGTAGACAACACCTTCAACAAGGTAACAACGCAAGTTTGTCACTGGTAAGCATGATTAATAAAGGCCAGTACAGAATAATTCACCATAGATATGAAGGAGTATTTCATTTAGCATCTTCATCATGTATGAGGCGATATTAACATCCAT
This sequence comes from Aegilops umbellulata, assembly GCA_032464435.1. Classification (NCBI taxonomy): domain Eukaryota; kingdom Viridiplantae; phylum Streptophyta; class Magnoliopsida; order Poales; family Poaceae; genus Aegilops; species Aegilops umbellulata. The sequence continues at coordinate 509,485,730 of CP136059.1, forward strand.
TAGTACTCCATGCGAATAAGGTTAATCCGCCTAAAGTCAGCGATGCATTCATCACCATTCTTCTTTGGGAGGATCACAATGTTGGCCAAAATAAGCCGCTTAATGTGCTCAATAATGAGTCTGGAAGAATGATTGATCATAGCCATGATGCCGTGCTTAATTGTAGCACAACAAGCCTTGGAAAAAGTCCCGACAAAACGATCTGGAGATGGAGACTTATGCTGAGCCATTTGTGCAATGACGTCAATTATTTCCTTCTCTGCGAAAGGGTCTCCGATGCCAGAGAGGTCGCAGAGAAATATATAATTTCCCAATTAAAGTCTCTTTGACACCCATGTGCTTTATGCAACATGGTGGAGAAATGGTATTTCACCACCCTTGCTTTACCATTGTAGAAAGTAAGCTAGCCGGCTCCAATCTTGTCGATGAAGTTATTGTGCCTTCAAGCATTGATGCAGAGGTAAATTTTTTGTATTTGCATCACCCTCCTTAAGGTTTGAAATGATCTTTCCAGACTCGTTAGATCGACGATGCTCCACTTTATCCTTTATCTCAAATCACTCTCCTCTAGTGAAATCGGTAGGGAATCTATGTCTGTATAGAATCTAAGGATGACCTCAAGCGCCATGTACAACTGAATCTTGAGGTAGAGAAAACGGCATTGCTCCATCACCGAAGACGGATGTTGGTGCAATTTAATTTGTCAAAGAGAACCCTACACGGCTCCTTGTGTGGCGAGGGCTTCCCCCAAGCCTCCACAACAAAATTCCAAAACCGGAAGCTTGAGCCAAAAGTTCTCGAACTTGAATGCACGCAACTACTTCAGACCATGGCCACTATCAAGAAACAAGGGACGATGACCCGATAGGGCGAACAAGGGGGCAGCGAGCACATGATTTTAGAAATGAAGATCCCAATAGGTGTTGTGGAAATAGCTAACCGGCTTGCATAGCGTCGGATCCCGCCGCTCATTACACCAAGTAAACTTCCTATTCTGCAGGTGGATCTCTTTAAGCTTGCATGGATCAAGAGTACCACATAAGCGAGTCACGCACAGAATATTAGTGTGCCTCATGTTTTTGCATCGTGCTCTATAAATTTGGTTAAATTCACTTGAGACTAACCACATGACACCAATAGGTCATGGGTTCATAGGCCGTAGTCAGCTTGATCTCGATCATAGCTGATAGATGGAACACCTTGCCGGTGATGCCGGAAGCATCGAGCATGTCGTTGTTCTAGAAAAGCAAAATACCACCCCTAGTACCAAGGGCCGGTGTGACTGGAAAGTTCCTCAGCCTGACGTCGCCAAAATAAATGATAGTAGCAGCATCAGTCGTTCCCAACTTGGGTTCTTGAATATGCACGAGTCTATGAGAGGAGGTCACAATCATCTCAAAGAAAATTGATGTTCTATCATGATAGTTTAGCCCCATGATATTACAACTAATGATGCTAAGGGTGTGTACTAACATTGGTAAGAAAGGTAATCAAGTAGAGCACACAAAGGAACACTTGCACTTTAAGAAACAACGGACTACGAACAAGTTCGGACCATCTCTAACCACAACATTATGCTACAGAGAGGAATAACAAGGTTCGGAGAATGCCCTCCCCTATAGACAGACAACAAAGGGCTTGCTAGCATCTGGGACTAAAAGAACTCAAGCAACAACTTGTACACAAATTAGACCACAATCGTGGTTTTGGTCGATTCCTGTATTTACTAGTCGAGGCTCTCCCCGCCCCCATGCAGGATCAGAACATCCTCCATCGTGGTAGCCAGGTTGCAGTCCTCCCTAAAGAGCACATGGAGTGCGCTGACGGCGACCGACGAAAGCTTCCCTTGGAACAGTTTATCAAACTTGGAGATAGAAGTTGAGTAACATCCTTGCCCTCAACGATACTCTCCATATGCCAGTACGGGATCTTCTTTGCAATCACGCCACCTGATCTTGGACTGGAGGCAAGCATTGTTGCAAAGAAGTGAAACAACGTCGTGCTGCAAAGTCGATGCCTCGGCCTACAGCAATGAAGAGTGTGAAGTAGCAGAGGGTAGTGTGGGATGACGAACAACGTGGCCGATGGGGTCTCAACATTGTGGGGTCTAGGGCCTGGGTTCCCATGCTCGTGCATGAGATCCGACATGGACTCAACCATTAGTGGCGATGCAGAGGCCACTAGTGGCGGCGGTGTTCCCAGGACCGGAGTAGGTGCAGTAGGGTCATGCATATGTGTGAGCGGTAAGCGCATAATAGCTACCCACACTGTGGCGTACCATGCGCCACATAAGAGCTCGTGGCATCAAAGAAGCAGGCCCATCATTGGTGAAGCATTGAGAGTGCCATGCAGTAGCTGAGTGAAACCAGCCCCCACCATGGCCTAGGATGCACCCTTTGACCATAGGGCGTGGGAGGCAGGGCCAAGACAGTCTTGCTGATAAGGACCCGACTAGATGCGAGTCGTTCGTCGGCCCGATTTTTCACGATACTGGCAGCAGCACAAGAAATTCCGATCGAGCAAAGATGCAAGACCGTAAGATCAAAAACTAGCGTCGAGTAGATTAGTTCGACTCCACGCACAGCAGCAAAAAAATCCCCACGGATTAGCAACAAAGATATTTGGTGTCCCCGACATGGGACATTTTCTGTAGCTTTATTCAACTCACGACTAAAAAACAAAATCTGACGACCAAAACCAAAAAACTCAACTCCCTACGTTGGCCGAAGCCGGCCTGTTTTATAGGCGACGTCAACCTGACGCCAAACCGACCTAAACTAGTATTACTTTCCTAATTCAACTTGGCTTCCTATTTTAAACCTTAAAGAAAAAACTCTCACGTACCAACTAGTACTACTTGGCATAATAGGACACGACACATAATCTGGCTTCCTGATCTATGTTGATTTGTCTTGTACGTTGGTGCCTTGATTTAACTCCACGTATATCACATCAGGAATTTGAACGCACATGACCTGATGTGTTGCTCCTGGACGCCTCAATTCCGATCAGACTTGGAATGATAATGATCCAAGCATAACCCGACGTGGTGGAGTCCTAAAATTAGGTTTAACCTCGTCCGGCTTAGGTTCCGATGACTGTATTTTGAGTGCAATTGTACCCACCATTAAAATATTAGAATCTATGGCTTGATCAAATTCTGCTAATGCATCAGTGGACACATCACTTGCCCGCTAAGTTGTGCAGGCACGCGAGGGAAGGTTGTGGACGGTTGTCCTAGAAGCCGATGCATGGCCATCACGGGATGAGCGGATGTGCTAGACAAGCACCGCGCCATGATGCTACACTGCCGCTGCCCATCGCCAGTGAGGTCCGCTAGTCGCAGCACCACATGGTGCACTGCAGCTCCGCCGCACTGCCAATGAAGACAGTCCCAACACAATGAAAGTTGCACTAGAGCAACCACACCCCCTCGCCGCGCAGCACCGCGTGTTGCACTGCAGCTCCGCCGTCCCCAACAAGATCTGCAAGGGCGCGACAGCGTGCGCGCTGCACGCCTACACGGAAGCATCCCTATAGGCCGGCGAGATCCGCGATGGTAGCACCACCACTTGTGTTGTACTGCAGCCCCAAGCGCATGCAACGCCGGCAGCGCTGTACCAACGTGCTCTGCAACATCGACCACAACAGCGGCCTACGGCGCTAATGATGCTCCGCAAGACAGATCACAACGCCGGAAAATGCTGCAAGACGACACATGTGCAGCGGGTCGACGGCTGCTGGGCTGCCGGACGCCGCCTGTGGCTGCTCCGGCGAGATCCATGGCGAAGGGCCCGAGAGGGATGTGAAAAATGAGGATCTCGCTCGTGTGTGGAAGAATGAGTGGATCTGAACACCATCATGATCCTGACTTTCACTTCTCGGGAGCTGTTTCCATTGTGGAGGCCGCCGTCGCTGGAAGAAACTCGCGGTCTGGCTTTTCTTAACCAGGGGCTCAAGGCACGCATCAATATTTGGAAGGAGAGACTGACCATGGATGCAAGCATCGGTGGGCATAGTGGAATGGGCTCCTGGAGTTCTGCATGGATGGTGAGTCACATGGAGTAGAGATGGAAAAGGTGTACGGTGGTGAGGACTGAGAAGGAGACTTGTTTTGCCAAGCTTCTACCATGCGGACACACGACAGAGAGCGGCGGCGGTTGTGGTCACGATGTGGCTGAGCTTGCGAGACAGATGCGAAAGGACGAGAGCGGTGGCTAAGCTTGAGCCATCCTTTGATGAGATTTCTGCTCGTTTACCATTTTTTGTCTACTCTTACTGATTGCTCGTCGTGCTGCTACCTGATAGAACTGCTCATTACGAGTTTAGGTTTGTTGTGCTCCTTTGTACTCCCTCCGTCCTATAATGTAAGATGTTTTTTGATACTAGTGTAGTGTCAAAAAGCGTCTTACATTACGGGACGGAGGGAGTAAATCCTAATGTAGTATTGCTGTCCAGGAATGTTACTGCTTGTTACTGAACAGTTTCAGTCTGGGTCAGATTTTTAATCTATGTGGCATCTTGAGCTGTAATTTGCAGGAATGTTACTAATTACTACCGAATTTTTTCAGTTTGGGTCAAACAATTAATAAATGGTTCTCATTTTTTTGAGTCAGTACATGTCATTGTCACACTAAAGAACAAAGTGTGTACCATGATCACAGGATTACGTACATGTGTCAAATTTGGAAGAATGAACACATGCAGATTGTCTTCTTTGAACTTTTCAAGGTAAGTACGATTTTTTAATGCAAAATTAAGACTTGTTTGAGAAAAAAATGGATTGATTTCTATTCTGCTATTGGTAATTTAATTAGTACATTGGCATGTCATATCTGTTGTAAAAAATGTAAAAAACATTATTAGACACCCCCCCCCCCGGCCGAGAGAGAGAGAGAGAGAGAGAGAGAGAGAGAGAGAGAGAGAGAGAGAGAGAGAGAGAGAGAGAGAGAGAGAGAGAGAGAGAGATTTATCCCGACGTGGAGGAGGTGATGATTTTCTACCCAGGAATCTGGAGTGGATCCGGGACGAGCCTAGAGGGGTGATGGATGGATATATTTCTTGAGTTTTCATTTGTTGCCGGACATACTTTTATGATCCTTAATGTGACATTGGTACTGCTAGCATATTATATGGAAACAAAACATGTTGTAAATGGGAAGGCTACAGAAGGTGTATAAATGAGAAAATAAAAAAATTGAGACATAATTTTTTTTGAGACATTTTTGAGAAAATAAATGAACCACAGGTCCTAATATGGAGCACCACCGAAATGACCCCCTATGCCGACGGCCTTAGGCCTGAACCTCGAGGGGGCGTGATAGCCCACAACACGCCACTAACTAGATCGGACCGAGCGTGAATGAACCCATAATAACACAAACAAAGGAGACCAGAGCTGCTGCGGAACGGACTCGTGGAGGGAGCTGAGCTGCACCGGAGGCAGATCAAAGGCGGAGTATTTTTTGTGCTGCGTGTGGGAGAGAGGAATCTATTTTTTACCGCTTTTGGGGCTGCCCACACGCCAAACAGTTTTGGAAAGTGCTCCGACAGGAGAAGGCTCCGCCTGTAGTCACACCGCCGGAGTTAAATGGTTCCCGCAGCTCCGTTTCACAGTGGCTGCAGGAGTGGTTCGCCGGTGCTAGTGACGTTGAACGTGAGACAATGGTGCAGGTCGTCTACGGGCTGTGGCTTGCTTGGAACGAGAACTGCGGACGCGAAAGCTGTGGCGGAGCGGGTTCATGATCATATGAGGGAGTGAACGACTGAGGTTCACCAAAGAACAGCCAGGACCATGGAGCCAAAACAGGTGGACAGATGGAAGCCACCCGATGCTGGCTAGGTGATCGCGGACGGGGCAACCTCAAAACTGCAGGTTTACGGCGGAGGAGTGGTCTTGCGAGACCATGGTGGATGCTCGTTCCTCCCAAGCACTTCCGACCCGGAGATGCTTGAGGTTTTGGCAATCAGGCAAGCAGTCAAACTGGAGATACAGCAGAACGTAGAGAGGATACATCTTCAGCTGGACAACAAGGTCCGTTGGTGGCGATGATCAATGGTAACGGCAAGAACCTGTCGGCTGTAGGTCCATCGGTGGAGGAGATCAAGCAGCTACTACGTACAGACTCGGCAAGAGGTTAAGGTGAGCTGGGTGCGTAGATCGGCTAATGAAGGAGCGCATAGGTTAGCAAAGGAAGGGGTTAGCATTCGTATGAATAAAGAATGGCTTGAGGTGCCACCAGACTGTATTCTGCAGGCTGTTGCAGATGAGATTCCAGACTTTGTTTGATTTCCTTTGATTGAATAAATGCTTTACCCCTAAAAAAAGGAGACCAGAGCGGACGTGAACCCATAATAATAATAGAAGAAAAAAAAAAGACCAGGCCAACCCTAACCCAATCCCATGGACCCGCGCGCGGCTCAAACCCGACCGAGACGACACAAGTCACACAACACAAACAAATGAAGAATAGACACGACGTTGTCGTCGACGACCCATGGGCGCTGCCTGCGTTTACAGAGAATGTCGGGTACAGTATGCTTATTGCGCGGGGAGTGCGTACCTGTGGTGCGAGAGGGTGGCAGCATGAGGAGACAGAGGAGAGAAGGTCGAGAGGATGGGACCAAGGGCGCTCGGCGGCGCCATCACCTTCTCCTCCTTCAACGTTGGCTGTTGCTCGCCAACGGTGTTGTGAAGCTCCTCCGCAAAGCTGCTCATCATTGTCATCATCTTAGCAACAAATATTACTAGTATGACGCAACAAGTACGACACGACCAGCTAGAAAAGGTTTGCCTTCATTCAATCCATCAATTACGAGGCGTTGGTTGTGTTGAAAAGGAGTATCAACTAAACATTGTCTATGCATGTTAGTATGTACACGTTCTTATGTTATGTATTTAGACTGCCCAGCCAGTAAATATATAAGATGGTTACGAGGATCATATTTGTGTGTGTGTATCTATCTCTCCTGAGTAGAGTATATATATAGTAATTAAGCAGTGGTGTCACTCGTTCATCCGTCCGGCACCGCGTACACACAAACAATGGTAACTATTAATGGCATTGGTGTGAATGGATCACTAATGCTTTTTGTTGTTGTTGCGAGATACCTCTATGATGGGTTGATGATTTAATGTGATGGATTAAGTGCTACTAGCATGAAAACAAAACATGCTCAATGTGCTGGATGAGTCCAAAAAATTGTAACTGAGTGACTCTCACTCTCTCTCTCTCTCTCTCTCTCTCTCTCTCTCTCTCTCTCTCTCTCTCTCTCTTACATGTGGGCCCCATTCAATGTGCTCGATGAGTCCAAAAAAGTATAACAGAGTGAAGTTGTAAAGAAAAATACAACTGCATGCGACACAAACGAGTAGGGAACTCCCACAAACATGCCAGTAGTGACGATGAGTATGGACAATATAGCGAGGCGGAGGGATTTGCGTACCTGCGGAGAGAGAGGGTGAGAGCGCGAGGAGGGAGTGACGGGTCGGTGATGAGGTTGGGCTCGCGGGTGCATGACGAACCCATCGGCTTCACCGTCTGCGCATGTGCCTTGGCGGGGGTCAACTCCGGTTTAGGCGCGAGAGTGGGTGCAGGCGCCTCGCGGCGGCTACGCGGGCGCTTCCTTTGGCCCCACTGAAGCGGCACATGGGCATTCGGTGAGGCGATGTCGTTGCCGCCACCGCCACTGATGTTGGATCCCTGGGAGGTGTGCATGGCGTTGTTCAAGAGATGGTGGCTCATGGGTCCAATTGGTGAGTACGCCGGTTGAGGCGGGTGCGGAGCATGACCCCACAACAATTGCTGCTCAAGTGAGGTGCGGGCAATGTCGCTGCCGCAGCCGCCGCCGCCACCAATGTTGGGCCCCGGGTATGTGTGCACGCCGATATTGTAGGGATGGTGGCTCACGAGGGCAGCGGATGAGGATGTGGGGCGCCCACGTGTCATGTGGTGCTCCAGCGGGGTGCGGGGAAAGTACGGCACGAGGCATGAGGTGTCAGCGAAGACGACTGGGGTGCGCTCGTCCTTGCTCTGTGTGGGGCCCGGCGCCGGTGCCATTGGGTTACGGATCACACTGCTACCAGCACCATCAGCGAGAGGGAGGGAATCTGGGTTGATTCTCGGGTAGCTGCGCAGAAAACAAAATCAAACAAATGATCGTGAGATGATGTTAGCAAGCTATTGGATTGCAACAAAACCAAGTCGAATATTTGGATACAACATGAAATGAACATACAAAACTACTTCCTCTCTTTGTGGGTTACTAGCAACTGAATGAACAATATATCTGCATGCCCAGTAGATGGCTGTGAAGATCATATATGTATGTGTACATGTATCTATTTTTTTTTTTTTTTTGCGGGTGAGTGTACATGTATCTGTCTATCCTGAGTAGACACAAACAAGGACAACGAAAACTATTAATGTCGTTGTTTAATGTGATGCATGGATGATTAATGTGATGGATGCCAGTGCTAGCATGGAAACAAAACATGGTGTTGGATGAGTCCAAAAAGTGCAATAGAGTGATGCTGTAAAGAAAGATAGAACTGCATGCAACACGAACTTCGACAAAAAAAGATAGTGTAGCCAGGCGGAGGGGCGTGCGTCGTACCCGTGGACCCAGAGGGTGCCGGCGCGAGGAGGATGCGATGGGACCGCGCTGAGGTTGAGACCAGGGCTGCCCGGCGGCGCCATCGCCGCTCGCGCCTGCGCCTTCGCCGCCTTGCGGCTCCTGTAGTTGAGGGATTTCCGACGGCGCACCTCGGCGCGCGTCAGCTCGGGTTCGGGCACCGGCGCCTCGCGACGGCTGCGCGAGCGCTTCCCGTGGCCCCACCACTGGAGCGGCAAGGGACAGTCCGACAAGGCGATGCCGCTGCCGAGGTTGGGTCCCTGGGACTGGGACGTCTGCATGGCGACGTTGTAGCGATGATGGTGGCCCAGCAGGGCAGCGGATGACGACGCCGGACGATTCTCGAGCGAGGTGCGGGGGAAGTAAGGCGCGAGGCGTGAGGTGTCAGCGACGACGTCCGGGGCGCGCTCGTCCTTGCTCGGTTTGGGGGCCGGCGCCGCTGGGTTCCTGCTCGCGCCGCTGCCGCCGCCATCAGCGAGGGAATCCGGGTTGATTCTCTGGGACCTGCACACGAAACAAAATCAAATGAACTATCAAATATTTGGATGCAGAACGAGACGAACGGCAAAAAGCTTGTTCCCCTCCACGCAGGACCAGGATTTCTAAACCAAAATCAGTATACAAGGAAAAGAAATCTTGTTTACAAACTGCAAAATTGAAGTGCGAACTCCGAGCATTCGAAGATCTGTTCGACGGAAATCCACACAAATTAAAGAGCGCACACAGAAACAATCGGGCGAAAGAATGAATCCGGACTCGATCAGAAGAAAGAAAACATAAACCCGTGCCCGATCTCTCGGCGGGAAGGAACAAAGAACCAAGAACACGGCACCGGAAGAACCCCAAGGAGCAAAATCGCGGCGGCAAGAGGGCTACCTGATCATGTGATTCACGTCCATTTCGGTTTGGAGGGGTGTCGGGAGCAGCGTCTCCCTGGCTGCCGATCACCACACACGCTCTCCCCTCCCACTCTCTGCCTTGTCCTCGTGCTCTCTAGCCTCTACAGATATGTGATTAGCAAAATGCTGCTAGCTAGGGCCTCGGCTAATGCACACCCACAATTGTCCCCGTGCGCGAAGCTTCCCCTGAGGCGTGAGCGTGACGATCCCCGCGCTCACGTGACCCATCAACACTTGACGTCGCACTGGATGGATAAGCGCCGTTGGTTTTAGACTAATTAATGCATGCTTATCTATCTATATACAAGCAAAAAACAAATGCTTATCTATCTATACATGTGCTTCCAGCCAAAGAGGCAAAGATGTAATAGCATCTCTAATGTTGGTAGCCATTAAGATTGAATTTTATGCTAAAAGTACCATCATTCTCACTACATCTAAAATGGATATATGCCTTAGGTTCGAATATAGATATGGGCTATCATGCCTAAATTAGAAAAATGATTTTCTTTCTGTGACATGAAATGGCAGGTGTTATGATCTACTCCCTCCCTCCCATAATGTAAGACATTTAGTGTCAAAAAACGTCTTACATTATGCGACGGAAGGAGTAATATACTATTGTCACTCTTTTCATATAAAAGCAAAAAATGCCTTCCACTTCACTAACTGGTAGCATATATTTGGGGCATCTCGTGTGCTCTGATAAAAAGTTTCTTTTTTTTGTACTCAAGTGCATGAAAGTTTGGCTTTATAAGGTACAAAAGGATCACCCTTTCTGTTATGAATATGTCAAACAATTTTGGTATGATACTACAAGTAAGGATTAATTACATGACTTAGTAGAGAATATGACAAAAGCACAACAACCTCTTAATTGATTAGATCCATCCAAATGCCTACCAAAATGTTCATTTGTATGCAAAGGCAAAACAATACAAGAAAACTAGCCAGCTTTAGGAGATACCAACAATGGCACCTCTAGTTTTTCGAGAAAATACTTTGCCACTTTGCTAACAGAATTTGGTTGCTCTGGAAAATACCGAATAAACAAGCGTGCGGAATAGCTAGTATCAAACAATTAGGTAATCCAAACAATTTAATCTACAATGTACTAGCGCTTTTTCCATGACTTAATGGGTCATTGCTCTATTGGGCTGCAAACATATATTCCTAGCACGGTCTGGTACGGTTGAACAATTTTATCTCTTGCAAAGTGGAAAGGCTGGCCTGGAAAATGATGTCCCATTTTGCTTGTTAAATTCTTCCTTGGATGGCCCAAGTTTCGATGTACCAAATAAAAAGAACTAATATATTAGATTATGCGACTCTGATTCGATGAAACATTCCAACTCCTCCTGCACGAGCGACTCCTCGAGAGTCTAGGGATTTCCTGCCTCCTGTCGGCGTCGGCGCCAATCTGCTTTATCTCTTGTGGGCTTAGGGCCATGGAGGCATGGTGGATCATGGACTTTGATGGCGGGACGACTCAAGCTTCGGTTTTAGGTATTTTTTAAGTTTGTATAGGGTTTGTGTCCAGCTCACAGTGGCTTCCTGAAGATGGAACGAGGTTCTCATTGCCTATACCCAGTCCCGGCGACGCTTCTAGCGTCATTGAAAGGCATGTGGAGGTGTGTCTACAAAGGATCTTGCAAGATTCGGTCGGTATTTGTCTCTGGTGGATCTGCTTGGATCCGGTCCTCGTTCAGGCGTTTTAGTGTATCCATAGCCTAGATCCTTTTGATCTACACTTCTCTTCATTGATGACAGGCCGACGGTTGATGTTCCAGTGCACTGGTTTTTTGGAGTCTTAGCACTACGACTTCCCGACTGTCTACTGCAACAAGGTTTTCCCGGCCACAGGGCGGGAGGGCTGGTGATAGTGGCGCACCTTCGGCTCACTCCAGTGCTTGTAGTCGCCGCTAGGTTGTCTACAGGCATGGATGTAAGTTTAATTACTTTTTGTGTTCTTTGTACTTCCATGATGCTTGATGAATAGGTTAGAAGTTTTTCATTCAAAAAAAATGTCTTTAGTAGAGAGATGTAACTAAACATGATAAACAACACTTTACGCATTTGTTGTTTGGTAGAGAGATGTGCTTCAATTCTATAACTGGAGTACAAATGTGTAACTCAACTGAAAAGTAGCAGAATAAATGCACGAAGGAAATTGAGGATAAATAAGATAAAGCTAACATATTTGATGTTCCATTCCTTTTTAGGTTATCCGCATTATAATTCTTCTTCAAAATGTGTGACACCCAAAATAAAAGAACATGTCATTGGTTTTCTGCAATGCCTCCGTCTCACACATATAGAGGGCAAAAGTGTTTCAATATCTTTGATATGTCCGACAAATTACAAAAAAAATGTCAGATAAAAAATTAGAATATAAGGAACATACAAACTTTAGTCTCGGTTGAGACATGAAGACAATGTTCAATGATTTATAAGGATGAATAACACTGCTATAAAATATATTAATTGTAGAATAGTAGCAAACCTTATTAGATCGTGAAAAAAATCTAGTACAAAAATGAGAGAAATCGTTTGTCAGCATGATATGTACATAGTGGAAGAAGTTCAGGCCAAACATGGTGGACCAAATAGAACAATTATAAGAACTACTCTTGATAGATCATGAACAAAGAGTTTGGTTAAATAAGGAAATAGAAACAAGGTTGTCGTCTAAATCTTGTATAAGAGCTCAAATGGATCTTAGCAAACCAGAATGTGGGTTTTAATAAAGTTTTGATGTATCACTGTAAGAGACCATGACAAACGGAAGGAAGCCTGTATGGATTTGATCTAGTAGATATTAAAAGAGGTAACCTAATGATTCTTGGTGGACCAGGAAGAGGTTTTTTTATGGCAAAGAACATACATGGGATAGGTCTGAATGTACTGAAAGAAGTTTGCCCTTAATTTTTTATTTCAATAAGAATGGTTTAACAAAAATAGTAAAGGAAGTTGGAAACTTTGAGAACTTTTACCAAGAGTGGCAATAAAAACCAGATAAGGATTTTTTTTTTTGAAATATGATAACAAATCCAGATCTAAGAAAGTAATGAACTATGGTACCATGTAGAAATATTTCTATGAGGATATAAAGAATATGAATGATCTTGATATGAAAAAGAATGCACGATAGCCACAGATCGTCAAAATCCATACATAGATCTTTAAGATCCACACATAGATCTTCAAGTAGATGGAAGGCATTGGGGAAAGTACAAATCTCACTCATGGCGATGCTTTGAGGTTGATCATGGCTGACACAAAGTACTTCACAATTTCAAATTAATGATGTCACCAATGGTGCTTGTACATGGATCATGAAGTATAATTAAGTATAGATCTTACATCAACATTAGTAATGATCTTTCAAATGGGTCAGCTATAAAATCTCCTATTTTAGATCTCACTATAATTGGAGGATCGTCAAGGGTATGAAGTAGAACAAAAAAAAATAGATCCTGCCAAAAGAATAGTATTGGTTCTCCGAGAAAGATAATGAGGTGGGCCTCGAAGTAAAGATCTCTGTGACCGATGCTTCAAGGTGGATTATCGCCATAAGAGAAAATGGGTATCATTGTGAATAGATATAGAGATACTAAAATAAGAATGATTTTGACTAAAACAGTAAATTGAGTCAGAACGGACCTTAGAAACTCTAATTGACTTTTATCAGGAATAGTAATAAATCAATGATAAGAATTTTAAGAAAAATATCATAACATATCTAGATCTAAGGAAGCAAAAAACTACGTATGATCTATCAATATTTCAAAATTTTCAGAAAATATAAAAGTGGACATCGATATGAAAAAAATGCACAATGAACATAAATCTTCAAGATCCACGGATCTCCAAGTAAAAGGGGAATGTATCACTCAAAGTATATATATCCCGCTAATGATGCTCTGAGAAGATCATGACAGAGAGCAAAGTATGGATCATACCAGAAACAACGTTCTGATACTCGCCGAAGTCAAGGTAAATAATTCGTGGGTGATGCTTTGACATGGACCCTGAAGTAGGACGACGTGTAGATCTTATGTGAATATTAGTAGCGATCTTTCAAATGGATAAATAGATTGAGCTCAGATTTTAGATCTAACCAAAAGTGATGGTAAGAGATGGTCATGGCATAGAACAAGAAAGTGATCTTACCGAAAGAGTAGTATCGATCATCCAAGACGAATAATGAGGTAGGCCTCAAATATTGAAAGTACTCACCTACTACACGTACGTTGTCTAACTGGGGAAATCTTGAGTAGTTGGTGCTGGATTTTTCTAATTCTAACGCTCTGACATGTGGGTCCTTAGATGTGTGTGGCAACAGTTATCAGTAAAATATGGTTGTAGATCACAAATATATATAACACATAGGAACATATATAGAATAATGTTGCCATCATGGCTAAAAGGACACATCCAATGCATGAAATCGTGGCCAAAAGAACGCATCCAATGCATGATTGTGATCCTCTAGGGAAGGGGTAAACATTACCTTTTAAAAGAAGCGTCGCACCCCTCCACAATACATATGCCCTCTATATTTAGATTCTACATTGAGTGCATTTAATAGAGGCTTCACTCACACAATGGAATATATATTAATAGCACATGAAGTTCATTTGTTCTCATTTCCCCCTCGATAGTACACTTTATATTGGGATGAGAGAAGTCCACTTTACAACAATGCACTATTCGATTTTTCTAAGATTCAACCCTAGACTCTAAAAACATCTTCGAATCAATCCCAAACTCTAGAAGCCGACAAGATTCAACCCTTCGCTCAATTAACCCTGGTTTTTGCTAGCGCATGTTGGGTTTGACATTGTTGGCCATCCAGTTAGCAACCATGTTAGCACATTGACTAAAATAGGGTTTTAAGTCTTTTTGGTTAATGATTAGTATATTATTCTTGTTTTACTTAATGATTTCATTTTTTAGATACCTCTGTTTGTTGATATAATTTGACAAAAAAGGGTTAGAAACTCAGGATATTGTATAATCTGTTAAGGAAAAATATCTGAAATTTTCCTCACAATGATCAGTAAATTATTCTTAGTTTTACAGAAAAATTTCAAAATTTTGGATACTTCCATTTTTTGGATAAAATTTCACCAAATATGGGCATGAAATCATAATTTCAGAATCTTTTGAAATATGTTTGGAAAAAATATCTACACCTTTGCTAAAATTGTCAGTATAGTAGTCTTGGTTTTACATAATTATTTCAAATATTGTTGGATACTTTCAATACTTGGACACAATTTGAAAAAAGTGGCTGAAACCGTAATTCCAGTGTATTTATAAATCTGGTAGACAAAAAATAGGGTTAATTATCCTTTTGCTCTCAGTGGTGTCTATGTACTCAGTTTTGCCCTCAGATGCGAATTGTGCTCAGTTTTGCCCCTAGTTCATGTGCACCGACTCGTTCCGTGAACTCTGCTGTCTCCGTCAGGTCAACCTTTTGACTCGGCCCTTACAGGTGGGACCAGGCGGCAGAAACGGCCAATTTTATTTAGACCGTTGCACGCATGGCTTGTGGGACCCAGCAGAGAGCCGTTGAGCAGAGAGTCGTTGGCGGGTGTGCTCTATAAGCGAGCGACAGCGGCGGTGACCACGGCGACAGAGAGCACGGCGGTGACCACGGCGAGAGAGAGAGCACGGCGGCGGGAAGCTAGTTGTGGAGGGCGCGGCGGTGGGAAGCTAGAAGTGGAGGGTGCGGCGGCGTTGAGATCCCCTTCGGCTCCGAGTTCCATGTCTTCCTCAAGCTCCCGCGCCACCTCGCGGATGCAGAGCCGGGCGCGTGTGGACATGCCTGTCTTCGTCTGTCCACGGTGCCAAGCGGGCGTTGATCGAAGGGTTTCTCAGACACCGAGGAACCAGAATCGTCCGTTCTACGTGTGCAGCGAGAATGGGGTAAGAATCGGGGCAATTGCACCATTTTCGTGGTCGGGATCTTTGAGCAATGGGTCGATCTATTTGGTGTTCATGCAGGTGACATGCTTCTTTCTTTGGGTCGATGCTCTGGCCAAGACTCTGATGAATGAGCTGCAAGAAGAGCATGAAGAATGGTTGTGCATGCTGCCACGAACGGCAGTGGCCACACCACGAGCTCCGGAAGAAGAGATGGATGGCGAAGCACGCACTGACAGAGGGCTAGCTATTGAGCTTAGGATGTTGAAGAAGAAGTTTAGGAAGCTTGAAGATCAAGCACTACCAATACCCATTTGCAAATACTTTTGGGCATTTGTAGGTATGGTAATCGCACTTGTTGTAATGTTGAAAATGTATGGAAAGGCATGAATTATGGAGGAATTTGTAATCTTGAAATTGTTTGAGAAATTCACCTAGTTTAAATGTTGGTTAAAGTTGTTTAAATGTTGAAACAAAAAGAGAAGAAGTGACCAACATTTAAATATGTTGGAAAAAAGAGAAGAAATTAGGAATTCAGAAACTTTTGATCAATGAAATGCAGCTCTCTGCTCTGCCTTTCTGTCAAAAAAAAGGTTGCTCTTGGGCCAAATTCAGAGCGTAGAGCCAAGTGCAGGCTAGACTAATGGGCCAACTGCATCCAATTAGGCCCATTCGGGGGTTTTCTTGCGTATTTTTCTGTTTTCTATTCTGATTTAATTTAGGCAGTAAATCATAATGCTGAAACTTTTTGTGGAAGCTAATTGAATTATTCCGGAGCCAAACAATTAAGGTTAGAAATTTTTTGGAGCTGTTAATTAATCCAATTCAAATACACCGTGATTTAAATCAAAGACCAAAATGTCATGGAAAATGTGCCTCAGCTCTGGTAGAGGTTTACGCCAGGTGCCAAAATAAATGAACATTTTTTAAGGGCATTACATTGAGAAAAACATAATATGTCTAAAAAATGATGGGTGGAAAATGCACAAAAAATTGGTGCGGCTGGGAACTCGAACCCAGGACCGCGTGGGTTTGTGGTGTTTAGGACTGCGCTGATAACCACTAGGATAGATGGCAAGACTTTGACATGGGTAGGGAAGGAAGGTATACATAGTGAGATTGTGAATTTTTTTTAAATAGTGAGACTGTGAATGTTTGCACACACGTGAGAGTGGTTTTCCTTTGTTTTGCACTTAAATTTTGGAGGGTTGGAAGGTTGAAAATGTATGTTGCACTACCACATGATTTTGGTCAGAGTGGCACTTGGTTTAGGGTTAGAGTGGCACTTGGTTTAGGAGTTAAAGGGAATAAATTTGCATGTTAGTTCATGACTTTTTGTTTGAATGAAACAGAGGGCTTGTCACCTCCTCCGATTTTCATTAATGAAAACCACAAGTTCTCGAACTTCATGACTTGTTTAGGGAAGAAATGATATATTTGGGCACAGACATTTTTTAACACACATAATAAGATGGAACACACCGTTCCATTACAATAACTTAGATAAATTCACGGACAGTTCACGGACACATGACGAAACATGACACGACACGACACGACATAGAAAAGCAACAAAATAAAAAACCAAACATGACGAGCTTGACTCCGGGCTTGAACATCTTCATCTTGACCTCCTTCTTCCACCTTGGCCGCGCGCGCCCCTTCAACACCGTCTTCATCTTCACACCTCCTCCTTGTCGTCGTAGGGAAGGGAGTGCATCTGGCCTGGAGCGGGGAAGATGTGCTCATAGTTGGTGTAGATGTTGTAGATGGTGAAGAAGATGACCTCGCAGCCGCACCAAAAGACTTGGCCGAGGAGATCGCGCGCGTCAAATGGGTTAGTGAAGGTGACCGTGAGCAGTAGGAGGATGCCGCCGCGGTCACGAACCTCGTTGAGGGTGAACATCCTCGGCGAGCCCCGTGGGAGGTGGGCATAGACGGCTCTGAGGAAGGCGCGGGTGAGTTCGACGGAACCCCTCCACCTTGAAATAGCCCACACACTGAGCTCCCTCTCCACGAGCACGCCCGGTGGGTAGCGCAGCTCCGGCACCACAGGCGGACGGTTGAAGGTGGGCCCGTTGAACTGCATATTCTTCACTTGGTCTCGCTTGGGGAGGGCTCGGTCGCTTGGGTGTTTGAAGTTGGAGAGGATCGGATCTGGCTTGTGGGTGGGAGAGGAAGAGAGGCACCCCATTTATAGGCCTGTGGGTGGGAGAGGAAGAGAGAAAGGATGAAGACGGTGTGTGTGTGAATCCTTACGCGTGTATGTATCCGTTACGTTTTGCACACTTAAATTTTTGCACGAAAACGATGCATCTTTGACCGGGCGGTGCATGTGAATCGCTGCCCTGAACCACCTAGCTCGCCTCGCTAGCCTAGCTCGCCTAGCGCGCCTCGCTCGCCTCGCTCGCATGCATGCACGTCGCCGCCTCCCGCGCATGCAAACCCACGTAGCCGCCTCCATGCATGCAAGGCCTGGAAAGGCTGAGACGGGCTATTTACTGTGGTCTCAGGCC
Organism: Aegilops umbellulata; assembly: GCA_032464435.1. Taxonomy (NCBI): domain Eukaryota; kingdom Viridiplantae; phylum Streptophyta; class Magnoliopsida; order Poales; family Poaceae; genus Aegilops; species Aegilops umbellulata. Next base: position 509,503,710 of record CP136059.1, read on the forward strand.
CAGACAACGAGACGGCCCAACGGTCCATCCAGCGCGCCCGATATTTGTTAAAAAACAGTCTCCCAGCCAATCAGATTGCATCTCGCAGATCGCCCCCGTCCTCCCCGCAGATTCCTTCTAGAAGGGTTAGATCGACGACCCTTGATCGCCGCTAGGGTTAGATGAACGGTCCTTGTTCAGCGCTAGGGTTAGCGGGGTTTGGGAGGGGTTTGGAGCAGTCAAAGCTATGTTTGACCAGATTTCAAATGAGCATAATAAATTAAATAAAAATCAGAAAAATGAAAAACCTACGCACAGTCTTCTTATGTCATATACTAACGATTGAAGTTGATAAACAAGCTTTACATACATTTAAATGATAAGTTCATGTGTATTGTATGATATCTCGAGTATCTCAAACTCTCTTGTATGAAGTGAATAGAAGTGTTTTGGGGAAATGAACATGAAAATTTCAAAAAACTCACCACAACTTCATTTTGGAGTGACTAAGAAGGATCCAGGCTTAGTTTTTCATTTTGATATTTTACACTTGTTTAAATCTTGATCAAAGTTAAGTTTGGCCAGAATTCAAATGAGCAAAACAAATTTTAAAAAAATCAAAAAATGGAAAAACCAGCGCACATAGTCTGTACATATAGAATATATGTGTAGGAAAGTTATTTGGCCGATTTAGACAAGGTCGAAAAAATCCTTGCTTAGAAATGAGGCCGTTTACCCTACCTTTGGACCCCTCTTTTTAGCACATTTTTCATGAAAATTTCAAAAACCTCACCACAACTTGATTTTGGATTGACTAAGAAGTATCCAGGCTTAGTTTTTTATTTTGATGTTTTAGACTTGTTTAAATCTTGGTCAAAGTTAGGTTTGACCAGAATTTAAATGAGCAAAACAAAATTCAAAAAAATCAAAAAAAAGGAAAAACCATGTGCTCATTCAAACATCATCCAACAGATATGTAAACATCATGTCAAACATACTTCTAACATAGGTCGAACATCATCCAACAGAAATACAACATGTCAAGTGATAAATGTTTCATAATACAACATCATTCCTTATTCATAATGTTTCATAATTGTTCATAGATAGCGTTGGGGCTTCTGTCTGTTCCTTGAGCTTCTTGCCATCACTTTGCTCCTCGTGCACCTTGTGCTCATTGTTTCTTCTCTTCTTCTCTTGGTTGTCGGTACCTTGCGCGTCTTCTTCAAACCTACCATAGAGCTGTGCGAAACATAAATGGTAATGAGATCGTGTCAAATGATAGATGTACACTAGTATTTGACCCTTGCAAGATTTACATACCTAGCAGAACTCACAACAACAGAAGGTTGGTCACCATTTGGAGCCTCACTTGGATCATCATTTGGAGCCTCACTTGGATCACCATGATCACCATTCAGAGCCTCACTTGGATCACCATTTGGAGCCTCACTTGAATCATTATTTGGAGGATATTTTGGATCATCATCAAAATCACGCGGCTGTTGACCATCATCATTTGGAACCTCGTCAAAATCCTCATCTGATGCAACCGGCTGTTGACCATCATTTTCATCATCTGTTGAGGCAACCGGCTGCTGACCAACATTTTCATCGAAGCCTTCATCGAAACTCTCTCCGAACGCTGGATCTACTATGTTATCACAATACTTACTAAAATGACCAGACCCACCACACCTTGCGCACCTACGCTTCCTCGCTCCAAGTCCAGCTCCTTCGCTGTGAGGTCTGATTCGACTCTTCCTTGGTCTACCTGCTGCTCTCTTCAGAACTGGAGCGCAAAGCTTGAATCCAGGGTCCACCATGTCCCATTGTTGTTTTCCCTCCATAGCAGGCAAGGCATAAGCATATGTGGCTTTGAACCTTGCAACAGAGTAGTAATCATGCACATACTGATGTATGTTCCCTACTGGACCTGGGAGAGAAGTGATGAAAAACAAGGCATGAATGCATGGCAACCCAGTTATCCGCCATTGCCTACAACTGCAAGTTCTAGCTTCTAAATCCACTGGATATCTCCATTCCCTCTTCTTTTTATCCAAATATGATATCTCTGCTGTGGTACCCGAGCAAAGCGTCATGTTCATTTCCAAGCCTGTTGTCTTCTGCTTCAGTTCATTCATCACGGCAGGGATGATAATGTGGCCCATGAATTTTGCCTCGTCTATTCCTGCATGATAATGAAATTTCTGCATGTATTCTATCCTTATCCTGTCAAGCAAATCCACCACATAATGACCCTTTAGTTTCCGGATCATTGAGTTGAAAGACTCTGCTAGATTATTGTGCACATAGTCAACTTTGCTCACTTCACTGAATTGGCTTCTGGCCCATAACTTGGAGTGGTGTGTTTCCAAGTATTCTTTCACTTTGGGATTCATGTATAACTGCCTCAAGTGGTAGTTGTGCTTCTTCACACTGCATGTCAAAGATGCTGGCCATAAATTGTCGGTATACACCTTTCCTTTGAATTTCTTCATGAAATTTGCAGCAAGGTGACGCATGCATTCTCTATGCTGTACTCCAGGGAACACATTGTCCACGGCCACTTCTAAACATTTGTAGGCATCTGTATGAATGACCAACCCATTGGGATGTGCAATAGCCCGGCGGAGATTATGCAAAAACCAAGTCCAGCTCTCCTCAGACTCTGTATCCAGCACACCATAGGCAACTTGAAATACAAAACTATGTGCATCAACTGCACAAGCTGCTACTAACTGTCCTTTAAACCTCCCTGTGAGAAAAGTGGCATCAATAGCCAAATAAGGCCTGCAGCCTGCCAAAAAACCCCGGCGACAAGCCTCAAAGCAGACAAAAACCCTCTAAAGCATTCCTTGGTCTTTGTCACTCCCCTGAATGTGTACTCCACGATGTGGTGATCAATATCTACAATACTACCTAGGCTTGTCCTCTCCACTTCACCTTTGAATGAATACAACAATTGAAAACTTTCCTGCCAGTTACCATAAATAGAATCCATAGCATGTTGTTTACCATTGAACAACCTCATGTACGGTAAATCTATCTTGAACTTATCTTTGATGTTCTTCTGCAATTCCTTTGGACCCACTTGCTGGTTTTCTTTCACCCACTTCTTTACTTCTTCTGCCACCCATCTTGACTTGGCTCTACTGATTGTATCCTTCCTAAGGGTTGATTCCTGGCATGTGTGCTTAAAAGGGTTCACTTTGACCTGAACATTAGTGCTATTCCGCATTTTAGATGCAAGCAGCCTCCATGGACAACCCTCAGTCGGACAGTGCACTCTGTAACGTACTTGATCGCTCTTGTCAACTTTGAAAGTACGTTCTACCTTGATGCAGTATGTCACAAGTGCATTTCTACACTCATTCATGGATGCAAAAACTGTACCTTCTTCCATTTGAGGGTTCAAAGGGTCCCATTCAACAGCTGCAAGGTCTTCGTCCTCACCCATCGCGTCATCATCCACACGGACTGCATTGTGAGCCTCATCTTGGTTTTCAGTCCAAGGTGCCCGTCGTAAATTCCGAATAACATCAGAATATAGCTTCTCTTCATCAACCCCAGAATTGTAGCCATCAGGCTCCACTTCAAGGGGGATCCTACTGCTGTTGCCAACACTTGTCGAGCCACCACGTCGTCGTGCACCAACTGAACTGTTCTGGCTAGAGATGCCATTACGACGACTTGGTTCTCCCCGAGATGTTGCACCCGCCATCATAGGTCCAAATGCCTGCTCAAGCACATCAACTTGCAGCCTCACATGAAAATTATCTTTCTCTTTATGCCTAACAAACATGGTAGCTAGCTCTTCATCATTACTAACTGTCACCCAATTCTTTTCCCCATCATAGTATTTGTATACCACTTCATCAAGCAAACCCCAAGGATATTGGCTACAAATTACCTCCCCAAATTGTCTGAAACTCCAATTACTAGCCATTGGCAACCGATAATCAAAACCTCCTTGGTATTTCTTCTTATCCTTTGCATCGAACATGTACCAGTCCCTTCTAATGTGCACCATGAAAGCAAACCGCAACTCCATCCTAACCGGCGAAAAACAGAGACGCAATCAGCACACTAATTGGGCAAACCTACTCGAATCGAGTGTTCAAATGCACAACTAAGCTCAATCTAAACAAGAGGCGAGACTTACCCCTCGGGAACCCAGTCGTGGACGCGGCGGATCTCCGGCCCGATGCCTGCCTCGCCAAATACTCCGGGGTCGCCGCTGCTCACCATTTCGGCCTAGGGTTCTTCCTCCTAGTTCAAATAGCTCCATCAGCCCCCCACCTTTGAGCGCTCCGGTCGGGCGCACAGAAGGACGCCGCGCCGCGGATCGAGCAGGTGGCGGGAGCCCCACCCGTGGCGTCGCAGGAAGGTGGTGGGCGTCACAGGTAGCCGTGGAGCGTAGGCATGGGGAGGTAGCGGCGGAGCAGGCAGTGCAACTGGTGGCGGGGCAGGTGCTGGCCGCGGCGCAGGTGGCGGCGGCGGCGCAGGACAGTCGGCCGGGCGGATGGGTGTGAGCTAGAATGATTTGGGGATTTAGTTGCACGGGCCTACATGTCAGCTCCGGACCCACGTCCACGCGGTCCCACATGTAAGCTCCGGACCCATAACCACTAACGCCGACGGACGGAATGGACTCAAATATGGCCGTTTGGCCTCGTCATAGTTGTTGTGCTCGGACTAGGGGCAAAACTGAGGACAATTCGCATCTGAGGGCAAAACTGAGCACATGGACACCACTAAGGGCAAAAGGATAATTAACCCCAAAAAATATGTGAAACTTTCCAAGAAAGATTAGTATATTATAATTGATCTTACAGAATTTGTTCAAAAAATTTGTTGTACTTCCATTTTCTGGAATGTTTTTGGTTAGAAGGGCATGGAATTTTAATTTAAGGGTATTTTTAAATGTGTACGACACAAATAACTGAAATCTTAATGGGTCATTGTGGGGGTCAACTTCTTCGCCTCCGGACCTGCACTAGATACAGCGGCTATTGCCTGAGCTTCTTCTTCTTCTTCTTCGGCTGCTTCTCACCAATGTTGGTGTGAGTCTCCTCCATGGATCTGGTCACTGTCATGGAAACCATCTTAGCAACAATAGTATTACACAACAATGACAACGGCATGACGAGAACTAGATCCACTGAGCAGCCTCACACCGACGATGTCATTGTCTATGTGGGTTACTAGCAACTAAACAAAACAATATATTTCTATGTATCTAACATGCATGTCTAGTAGATGGTTACGAAGATCATATATGTATGTGTATATGTATCTATCTATCCCGAGCAGACACAAACAAGGACAATGAAAAGTATTAATGGCATTGTTTAGTGTGATGCATTGATGCTTAATGTGATGGATGGATGTCAGCCATGGAAAAAAAGCATGCTTAATGTGTTGGATGAGTCCAAAAAGTGTAACTGAGGCATAGAACTACATGTGACAAGAACTAGTAGAGAACTACGACAATACACACAGTAATGATCATTACGAATAGTATAGTGAGGAGGAGGGCCTTGCGTACCAGTGGAGCGAGAGCGTGGCCACCCTGAGGCTGGGACCACCGGCGCCCGATGGTGACATCAGATTTGTCGCCTCTGCCCTCACCACCTTGTGGTTCATGTACCTTGGCGAGGGCCATCCTCTGTATGGGAGCGGGAGTGTGCGCGGGCGGCTCGCGGTGGTTGTAAGAGGGCTTTCTATGGCCTCGTTGGAGCAGCACGGGTGCGTCCAGCCCCATGATACCATTGGCGCAACAACTGCCGATGTTGGATCCCTGAAAAGTGTGCGTGGCAACGTTGTAGAGCAAGTGACTCACGTGCGCAGATGGTGAGCACAACTGGCCGGCGGGGGAGGAGTGCGACCCAACGACTTGAGCTTCTCGAGCGAGGTGCAGGCGATGCCGTCAGCGTGAGGCATAGGCGGAGAGTGTGAGGGAGTGTGTGCTGACTCGCGTGCGTGATCAGAGTGAAATGGCAGCCAAGAAGGAGGCGAGGAGGGTGCTACATGAAACATTGGTCTGATGAAAAGCTCCTCTGGGTCGAGGCACTCATGGTTGCTGCTCGGGATGTCGCGTCTCCCAGCCACTCCATACCGAGCCTGGCGGCAATGGACATGAACCACATGATGAGGTGGCCAAAATCCCCCTCTTGCACGATTTTGCTCTCAGCTTTCGTACTTCTTCCCCGTGCCGTGTTATATGCGATCGAGTCAGAAATTATTATTTTTTGTTTTCTTTCTTTTGGTGTGCATGTTTATTTTGTTACGAGCCGAACGATTGGAGCAGGGCCTATCTGGTAGCTAACAACGTCGTCTGATTTGTTCTTGTAGTTGGATTTTGCCAATCTTTGCCAGTTTGGTTGCCCGCCCCAAATTGGCAAAATTCAGCAAATAGGCCAGTTACTCTGTCAGGAACCTGATAGGCCCTGCTCCAATCGGACGACTTGCTGCAAAAAATGAACGCACACCAAAGGAAAGGAAACGAAAAGGTAAATCTGGACTAATCCCAGAGAACACTACACGGGAAGAACTAAGAACACTGAGAGCAAAACCACGCAAGAGAGGGATTTTGGCTACCTCGTCATGTGATTCATGTCCATTGCCGCAAGGCTCGGTATGGAGTGGCTAGGTGACATGATGTCCCGAACAACAACCGCAAGTGCCTCGACCGAGGAGGAGCCTTGCGTCGGATCATCATCTCTCATCTAGTAGCCTCCTCTTTGTCTCCTTCGCTACTATTTTACCCTAATCACGCAGGTAAGCCAACACACACTCCCCTCCCACTCTCCCTCTAGGCCTCGCGCTACCAGCATCACCCGCACCTCGCTCGAGCAGCACAAGTTGTTGGGTCACGCCCCACACCTGCCAGTGGCGGTGTGCTCACCCTCTCCCTCGTGAGCCACCATCTCTACAATGTTGCCATGCACACCTTCCAGGCACTCAACGTCAGCAGTTGCGGCGGCAACAGCACCGCAGGGCTAGACGCGCCCGTGCCACTCCGATGGGGTCATAGGAAGCAATGGCGCATCCACCACGAGCAGCCCGCGCACACTCCCTCACCCAAAGCGGAGCTAACCCCTCGCCGAGGTGCGCCACCGGTCATCCCTCAAGTAGTGGAACCGCAAGGCGGGGAGGGTGGAGGCAGTGAAGCTGATGCCACCATGCGGCGCTGGTGCTCCCAGCCTCAGCGTGGCCATGCTCTCTCTCCACAGATAACGTAGGCCCTTCTGCCTCGCTATACTGTCCATACTCATCATTACTACTGTAGACACAACCCACTAGAAATATGTCGGCGTGCGTCTCAGACAAGCAGCACGAAAAAAAGAGGACAAAAACAACTATGCGTGTTTTAGGAAAAAAAAAGTACTACATTGACATCTCTAGCGATAAGGTGCTCCAATATGGAAGTGCCTAAGAGCAAACGTGAACCATCATTCTTGATTAAAGCCCGAGTCACTACAAGAAAGTAATGTTTATGATTGAAACCTTCTTTTAGAGTATGTATGTGGTTCTAAACGCATGATATAAAGGAAAAATGCATTTCACTTCCCTAAAAATAATGGTGTGTATTTAGGGTATCTCATGTGCTCCGGCGAAAGGTAGTGATGTGAATGGAAGCTTGGCTTTATAAGCTAGAGAAGAACCACTCTTTTTGTTATGAATATGTCAAACAAGTATGGTATGATACTACAGGTAAGGATTAATTTCGTGACTTAGTGGAGAATAAGACAAAAGCACAACAACCTCTCAATTGATTAGATCCATCCAATATCTACCAAAAAATATTTATAAGCAAAGGCACAACAGTACAGGAAAAGTTAGCCAGCTTTAGGAGATACCAACAATCACACCTCTCATTTTGCCAAACAAAATAGTTTGTCATTTTGCTAAGAGAATTTGATGGCTTCATAACGCACCGAATAGATAAGTGTGTTTGTGCGTGTGTGTGTGCGCGCGCGCACGTGTGCGCGTGTGCGTGTGCGTGATGCATTAGAGCTTTTTCCATGAGAATTTAATGGTTTATTGCACTGCTAGGGTGAAACATTCATTACTAATACAGTCTGGTAGAACAATTTTATCTTTTCCAAAGTGGCCAAGCAAGCCTAGTAAAATGGTGTTTCTTTTTTCTAGTTAAAGTCTCACTTGGATATCCAAGGTTTCGTTGTATCAAATCAAAAAACTAACATGTTAGATTATGTGAGATAACTAAATATGATAAACACCACTTTACGCATTTATTTTTGTTAGAGATTATAAAAGTGTAACTCAACTAAAAAGTAATTGAATAAATAAACAAAGGAAAATGGTGATAAAAAAGATATAGCTAACATATCTGAGGTTCCATTTCTTTTGATGTTAGCCGCACTATATCTTCTTCTTCAACATCTGTGATCACCTAAAGCAAAACAAAAACATGTCATTGCTTTTCTCCAATGTCTCTCTCTCTCTCTCTCTCTCTCTCTCTCTCTCTCTCTCTCTCTCTCTCTCTCTGAGGGCAAAAATGTTTCAGTTTCTTTCAATGTGTCTAGATAAATAACAAAAATATTTTTTAGATTAAAATTAGCATCTGAAAAAGAATAAGAGATCATACAAAGTTTAGCCTCAATCATACATGAAGACAATATGCAATGATTTATAAGGATGAATAAGAGTGTTATAAAATATATGAATCGTAGGATAATAACTATTCCGGTTGGATCGTGAAAAATTCTGTTACAAAAATGAGAGAAGATCATTTGTCAACATGATTTGTAGATAGTGGAAGAAGTTTGAGTCCAATATGGTAGACCAAATAGAGAAATTGTGACAACTACTCTTGATAGATCGTGAACAAACAGTTTGATAAAATAAGACAAGATAAACATGGGTTGTATATAAATCTTGTATAAGAGCTTGACTAAATCTAGGTGGAATTTAAAGTGGGTTTTAAATAAAGTTGTGATTGATCATTGTAAGAGACCTTGACAAATTGAATGGAACATGTAGGGGTTTTTATATGGTAGATCATAAAAGAAGTGAGCTATTGAATCATGGTGGATCAGGAAGATGATTTTTTATAGCGATAACAAGAATGGACATGGGATATATCTAGAGGTATTGAAAGAAGTATGTCATCGAAATCATTATTGTAAGAGTAATGATTTTGACCCAAAAAAAGTAATGTGAGTTGAAAACTTCAAGATACTTCAAAACTTTTATCCAAAGTAGCAATAAAAACTAGATAACAATTTTCTAAAAATATGATAACAAATTCAGATATAAGGAAGTAATGAACTACATATTATAGTTTAGAAATTTTTCTATTAGGACACAGAACATAAGAATGGATCTTGAGATGTAAAAAAATGCATGATGGATCTTGAAGACCACACATAGATCTTCAAGCAGAGTGAAGGTACCATTGAAAGTACAAATCTCACTAGAGGCAAAGCTTTGACATAGATCATGCAAAGGAAAAGTGCACATCTCACTAGAAACAATGCTCTGAGACTTCACTGTTTCAAATTAAAGATGTCACTAATGATGCTTTGACATGGATCGGGAAGTAGAGTTAAGTATATATCTTACATCAACACTAGTAGCGATCTTTCAAATGGGTTAATTGTAAAATCTCCTATTTTACATCTCGCTATAATAGGTAGTTGGTGAAGGATCATGAAGTAGAACATAAAAATATATCTCACCAAAGTACCAATATCAATTCTCTAGACAGATAACGAGATAGGCCTCGAAGTAAAGATCTCTCTATGAGTGATGCTTCTAGCTGGATTATCGCACACATAAGAGAAACTGGGTATCAACGTAGATAGATCCCGAGATACTAAAAGAAGAATGATTTTGAAAAAATAGTAAAGCAAGTTGGAACAAACCTCAAAAACTCTGGATAAATTTTATCTGCAATAGAGATAAATTAGAGATAAGCGTTTTAAGAAAAATATCATAATAGATCTAGACATAAAGAAGTAAGGAACTACAGTATGACCTATCAATATTTCGAGTACATAAAACATAGAAGTGGATCTCAAGATGGAAAATAGTGCACAATTACCATAAATAAGGATCCATAGATCCCCAAGTAAGAGGGGAAGGTATCGCTCAAAGTATAGATATCACGGTAGTGATGCTTTCAGAAGATCATGGCAGAGAGTAAAGTATGAATCTCACCAAAAACAAAGCTATAAGACTTCCGAAATCAAGAGTAAATCTCTCATTGGCGATGCTTTGACATGGATCTTGAAGTAGGATGAAGCGTAGATCTTATGTGAACACCAGTAGCGGTCTTCCAAATAGACCGAGAGGAAGAACACAAATTTTATATCTCACTAGAAGCGATGGTTTGAGATGGACCATGGAGTAGAACAAGAAATTGATCTTATGGGGAAACTAGCATCGATACTACAAATTGAATAAAGAGGTAGGTGTGCAAGTATAGATCTCGATGTGAGCGATGCTCTGACGTGTGCCATCATGGTCGAAGAAGAAGCTGGGGAATGCTTGAAGATAGACCCAAAGAACCAGTATTTTTTCCGAATGAAGGCTCTTGAAGAGCCCGACTTTGAATTAACAAAGCCATCAACCGGCCAGGAGTTACATCATACAACCTAGAGAACGACGACCAAATTGATACAAAGGGGAACGCTGGGAAGAAACCAAAACCATGGCCTACACAAGCTAACTTAAGAAAGGAAAATGAAGATTACAGCTTGATAGAGGCAGAGTGCTCCACACTAGTATCCTACAAATGAAGGACGGAGCAGCAGGGCATGACAAAGCTGGCTGTCAAAATGGACATTGCTCCAGGAGCACCTAGGGAAGGAGGGAAAATAGCACCTTCCTTTTCTGTCACCGAAGAGGGACCCAACCCCTTCGCCATGGCTCGTAGGTGTCATACCATTGAGATTCAGAGAAACTCACCCGAGAACTAGAAGTATGCCGCCCTCACATCGCATGGTGGACCTAGGGCGACCATCTCGATTTGGGATAAGCCATGCCGGCAGCATCGCCACTGATCGCACCCAACTAGTTGCAGAAGCAAAGCTTCATGGAGTCGGACGCCAAAGAGGAGCCAGCAGGGAACCGAGCAAAAATGCGAGAGGCAAGGCAGCAAAGCACCACCGTTGAGAATACCCAGGTCTCTTCGGTTTACATGAAGCCACAGCCGCCGGGAAGGGGAACCCTATCCCCTACCGTCAGGATCGAGATGCCACATGGCCGGGGTCGAGAGGCGTCCACCACCACCGGAGAGCACCAACCAGAAGAGACGACGGTGCCTACAACCCACACCGCATCCACACAGGCTCGAGACACAAGCAACCTCAATCCCGCGCCTGCACATCCTCCCATCCGAGCCCCTACACCCATGACGACGACTTCAAGAAGGTCACGACGCGCAAGGCGCCGCCGCCGCCAAATCCACAGGGGATTGTGGGTTTTCACCCTGGCAGGAGGTCAGGGTGGAGAGTTGGGATACTCAGCAGCGCCCCCATGGAAGAAAGCGGCGCCCTTGGGCGTCACCCCGTCGGGCCAACCAAGTCGGCCAGGGTTCCCCTGGGCCCCAAGCTACTCCACCATGCTCACCAACACCTAAGCCAACGAGCGAATCGCAGTCCACGGCATACAGAGCTAGAGAGGCAGCAGGGAGGCGGGATCTCGTACCTCCAGATCTGACGCATATGAGATCTGCGCTGCAACAGAAACTCTACCAGCGGCACGGCACCCTCACGGCCGAGTATGTTGGCCAGCAAACCGCCTGGGAAAGCCGGCGGTCGTGCGGTGCCGCCGCCTCACCGGCAGGGGCCGCCGCCCTAGGTACCAATGGCCTCCGAGAGGACCAAAGCGCCGCAGTCCCCGCTGCCACCTTCACCGGCGCCCGCGCTGGCTGTCCTGGCGGCTGTCTCCGGTGGCGGCGAGGGGGGAGGAGAGGGTTGGGGGGCGGCGGCGGAACCCTAGTCGCCCCGAGTCACCCGGGGGGCGACGCGAGGGTCGGGAGGGGGGATTCGAGAACTAGTATTTAGAGCACTCACCTACCGCACTTTGTTTGACTCAGGAAAACAAGAGTAGTTTGTGAGAGATATTTCTAACATTCACTCTGCATGTGGGTCCTTATATATGTGTAATAATAGAGATCGGTAAAATATGGCTGTAAACTACTGTCTTTTCCCTCAAAAAAAATATGGTTGTAAATAACAAAGAGGGATTTATATAAGACATGTTAACATATATAGAAAATAGCTGGCATCAAGGCTAAAAGGAGCATCCAATGCATGATTGTGATCAGCTAGAGAAGGGGTACACTTTTGTGAACATTGCCTTTTTAAGGACTCACCGCTCCCCTCCATAATACATATGCCATTTATATTCAGATTTTACATTGATTAGAGGCTTCACTGATACAGTGGAATATATATTAGTAGCGTATTTTCTGTACCATTTATTCTCATGGCATAATGTTTTCCCTTGTAGTTTTGCTTGACCCACTCATCAAGCAATTTCCTCAAGGTACCAATTTCAAATCATTTTGTGACATTGTTAGCTTAGAGTCCATCGATGATTATCTTACTGCCACCCACCCTCAACGGGAGAGCGACAAGATGCGTTTGGCCGCCTCTGCAGATGTGTACAGGTAGCATGCAGGACACGGTGTGCTTGACAGTATGTGTCCTACTGTCGCATGCATGCATGGATTCGCATGCAATACTAACAGTGTTTGTCAAGACCTGGTGTTTTTGGACATGACCAGTTTACTTGGTTGCATCACGAAACGAACTTGACAGGTGCAATCCAGGCTAGTTCGGCTCTCTTTCCTCCGTAGGGTGTGCGTCCGTCTACCGGTTATTTGGGTTGCGAGAAGTTATTTGGGTCAAGTTCATGACTCGGATATGTACAAGCAGATCGATTGACACCATGCCTCGTGCCTCACCACATCCATGCTTTGCGAGCTTGTTACTTTCGTGTAATCTCACCGTCTCGACCAGATCAACGGAGAGGAACACTTGACCTGAGAGCTGACGCTTGGCTCGGCCCCTACCAGAATAGAAGCGTCCTCCTTCGCGTGTTGCATCACGGTGATCACAAGTGTTGCTTTGTTCTCTTCAAGCCGAGTTTGGCGAGATCTTGCTCGCACGAATTGGGTTGCCGTCAACTTGGAGGCCATGACCGGGAGGCTTGGTACGGCCTGGGTTGTGTAAGAGCAGAAACTGGCAGGACAACGCACCGGCGGGTGTGTGTGTGTTGTTGGGTGAAGTTCATCGGGTGTGCCATTCCTATGTGGCTAACTGTAGAAAATATTTAAAGCAAAATGTAGAAACTGTGACAGAGTGATCACCAACTGACGTGTATTCCATGACTGCAAAGGGTTGATCCGAACGTCATGTATGGCACGGAGAATTTCAAGCACAAGAGAACGTTTGCGCCATCTAAAAGGGAAACATGGAAGTAGAAGGAATCGTAATGACAAAGGAGGGGTTCTGGAAGCATCGACGGACGTCTAGGTGAAGACATCGTGGCAGAGCTTCTAGACATTCCAGATCCAGGGCCTTGTACCCTGAGCTCCAGGGCCCTTCTGGCGGGCTACTTATCTGTTCTTACACTGTACCTCCTAGCTCGCTTGTCTACGAGAGAGAATGGGGATCAAAGGCCCATGTTTCTTTCCCCATTTGTCCCTTAACTTTCTCCTTCATAGGAGAACCTATATATACTCTTCTATCATCTCCTCTCTAGGGTCAGCTAAGGATAAAACTCATTTGATAGAGCTTAGCTTATCTATCTTCCCTAGTCAGAGATTTAAACACTTGAAGACGGCTACTCGTGGAGAACAAGCCAACTCTTCAGAGTAAGAGCATCTAAAGCCGGGTGCCTCAAACCGACCTCAAATGCCCGGGCGGCCGCCCGGTCATTGGCCGGTCACAAAAACATGACCCAAATGTGAAGGAAATATGCCCTAGAGGCAATAATAAAGTTCTTATTTATATTTTCTTATATCATGATAAATGCTTATTATTCATGCTAGAATTGTATTAACTGAAACTTGATACATGTGTGAATACATAGACAAAACGAAGTGTTCCTAGTATGCCTCTACTTGACTAGCTCATTAATCAAAGATGTTCAAGATTCCTGACCATAGACATGTGTTCTCATTTGATGAACGGGATCACATCATTAGGAATATGATGTGATGGACAAGACCCACCCGTTAGCTTAGCATAATGATCATTAAGTTTTATTGCTATTGCTTTCTTCATGACTTATACATATTCCTTTGACTATGAGATTATGCAAGTCCCGAATACCGGAGGAACACCTTGTGTGCTATCAAACATCACAACGTAATTGGGTGATTATAAAGATGCTCTACAGGTGTCTCCGAAGGTGTTTGTTGGGTTGGCATAGATTGAGATTAGGATTTGTCACTCCGAGTATCGGAGAGGTATCTCTAGGACCTCTCGGTAATACACATCGTGATAAGCCTTGCAAGCAATGTGACTATTGAGTTAGTTGCGGGATGATGTATTACGAAATGAGTAAAGAGACTTGCCGGTAACGAGATTGAACTAGGTATGAAGATACCGACGATCAAATCTCGGGCAAGTAACATACCGATGACAAAGGGAATGACGTATGTTGTCATTGCAGTTTGACCGATAAAGATCTTCGTACAATATGTAGGAACCAATATGAGAATCTAGGTTCCGTTGTTTTTTATTGATCGGAGATGTGTCTCGGTCATGTCTACATAGTTCTTGAACCCGTAGGGTCCGCACGCTTAACGTTCGATGACGATTTGTATTATGAGTTTTATGTGTTTTGGTGATCGAAGATTGTTCGGAGTCCCGGATGAGATCCCGGACATGACGAGGAGTCTAGAAATGGTTGAGAGGTAAAGATTGATATATTGGACAATAGTATTCAGACACCGGAATGGTTTCGGAGTGTTTCAGATTTTTATCGCAGTACCGAGGGGTTACCGGAACCCCCCAGGGGAAGTAATGGGCCATAGGGGAGAGGCAAGGCAGCCCACAAGGGGGTAGCGCCCCCCCATGGGGAGTCCGAATTGGACAAGGGGAGGGGGCGCGACCCCCCTTTCCTTCTCCTCTCCCTCTCCTTCCCCTTTCCCCTTCCGGTAAAAGGAAAGGGGGGCCCAATTGGACTAGGGGTCCAAGTGGGACTCCTCCCACTAGGCGCGCCCTAGGCCGGCCTCCTCCCCTCTCCCTCCTTTATATATGGGGGCGGGGGGCACCTCTAACCACATCAATTGTTTCTTAGCCGTGTGTGGTTCCCCCCTCCATCATTTACTCCTTCGGTCATATTATCGTAGTGCTTAGGCAAAACCCTGCGCGGACCACATCACCGTCACCACGCCGTCGTGCTGACGAAACTCTCCCTCGACACTTTGCTGGATCAAGAGTTCGAGGGACGTCATCGAGCTGAACGTGTGCAGAACTCGGAGGTGTTGTACGTTCGGCGCTTGATCGATTGAATCGAGAAGACGTTCGACTACATCAACCGTGTTAAGTTAACGCTTCCGCTTTCGGTCTACGAGGGTACGTGGACACACTCTCCCCCTCTCGCTGCTATGCATCTCCTAGATAGATCTTGCGTGATCGTAGGAATTTTTTTGAAATTGTATGCTACGTTCCCCAACAGTGGCATCCGAGCCAGGTCTATGCGTAGATGATATGCATGAGTAGAACACAAAGAGTTGTGGGCGATCATAGTCATGTTGCTTACCACCAACGTCTTATTTTGATTCGGCGGTATTGTTGGATGAAGCGACCCGGACCAACCTTACATGACCACGTTCATGAGATCGGTTCCACCAACAGACATGCAATTTGTTTTGCATAAAGGTGGCTGGCGGGTGTCTGTTTCTCCAACTTTAATTGAATCGAATTTCACTACGGCCAGTCCTTGTTGAAGGTTAAAATAGCAAACTTGACAAAACATCGTTGTGGTTTGGATTCGTAGGTAAGAACGGTTCTTATTAGAAGCCCGTAGCAGCCACGTAAAACTTGCAACAACAAAGTAGAGGATGTCTAACTTGTTTTTGCAGGGCATGTTGTGATGTGATATGGTCAAGTCATGATGTGATATACGTTGTTGTATGAGATGATCATGTTTTGTAGAAGTTATCGGCAACTGGCAGGAGCCTTATGGTTGTCGCTTTATTGTACGAAATGCAATCGCCATGCAATTGGTTTACTTTATCACTATGCGTTAGCGATAGTTGTAGAAGCAATAGTTGGCGAGATGACAACGACGCTACGATGGAGATCAAGGTGTCAAGCCGGTGACGATGGAGATCATGACGGTGCTTTGGAGATGGAGATCAAAGGCACAAGATGATGATGGCCATACCATGTCACATATTTTGAGTGCATGTGATGTTTATCTTTTATGCATCTTATTTTCCTTAGTACGGCGGTAGCATTATAAGATGATCCCTCACTAAAATTTCAAGGTATAAGTGTTCTCCTTGAGTATGCACCGTTGCGACAGTTCGTCGTGCCGAGATACCACGTGATGATCGGGTGTGATAAGCTCTACGTTCGCATACAACGGGTGCAAGACAATTTTGCACGTGCGGAATACTCGGTTTAAACTTGACGAGCCTAGCATGTACAGACATGGCCTCGAAACACTGAGACCGAAAGGTCGAACGCGAATCATATTTAGACCAATAAGGAGGCTAGCCAACTCGCATCCAGGAGGCTCCCCCGATTGGGCCGTTCGCAGCCATCAGATCGCGGTAAAAATCCCACCTTGGCCCTCCTCGTCCGTTAGATATTCACTTCCTATTTCACTTGGTTGTTTCTTTCACGTGTGTACGACCAGTGGGCCGCTTCGTTGGTGGGGTCGTTATGTGTTGGCTGGGTTCGTCCGTGTGAGGGTCTGATTGGTTCTGCCTCCTTGAGAGCCCATTAGCCCCCAATCCTTACGCACGCCCGCACCCCTCCCTCCTCCCTCACCCGTCTCACCCGCCAGACCCCACGAACCCTAGCCGCGCCTTTCCTCCATCTGCCCTCCTCCCCCTCCCTGGTAGGAGTCCTCCCTTCCCGGCTGCCGCGAGCTCCTCCTCCTCTATTCTCACATGCTCCACCTCGAGCACGCCGGCGGCGATGCGCACCGCGAGGCCTCGGAGCAGTTTAGCCAGTATAGAGCCCCTCCGTACAAGACGCGCACGGGAGCTCTGCCTTGATGGGGAAAAGCAGCGGAGTTGGTGCAGTGGCGAATGTGGGCGGGGTCGGCCATGGAGGGAGACTTGCTGGCCGGAGCAGCAGGAGCAAGAAGATTGAGGCGGTTCAGGTTTGTCTCTATCTCCTCCCCCTCTCTCTTTCCCCTCTTGTCTCGTGGGTGAGGTCGTTGGTGCATGCGAGGAGTGGGTAGAACATGAATCATAGCAAGAGCAAGGGCTGGAGGTGGTTCATGGTTTACCTTTAGTTCCTCTCTCTCTAGATCTCTAGATGTGGATCTTTTTGTCCATATACTGCACCATGAAGTTGTAAGTTCATGTTCTTTATATTTGTACAGATATTTAACTGCATTAGTGAATGTTCCGGGTCTGATACAGCAGCTAAGCTTAGATGAGTCCTCATGTTGTATGTGGATTGCATAGAAAATAGAAATCCTAATTTCTGAAAATAGATTGAATCATGTATATATTTGCAGGGCAAGACAAGAACATTAGTTGGATCTAGAGTCTTGAGATTGCAAAGGACTCAACAAAGGGTTTGCACTTATTCTATAAACTCAGTATCAGGTTAGTGCCTCTGTTTAGTGATTATATAATGCTACCTTTTGAACGCGCAGAAACTAAATGCATATAAGAATCGAGGACCTTTATAGTGGATGCATGATGATTATTGATAACCCACAAGTATAGGAGATCAATTGTAGCCTCTTTCGATAAGTAAGAGTGTCGAACCCAACGAGAAGCTAAAGGTAGAACAAATATTCCCTCAAGTTCTATCGACCACCGATACAACTCTACGCACGCTTGACATTCGCTTTACCTAGAACAAGTATGAAACTAATTTGCAAGGATAAAACTATGAGTACTTTGCAAGAATAAAACTATGAATAAATTTCAAGGTAATAAAAGTGGATAGCTTTTTTCAACAAGAAAGTCATTTGTCCCTAGGCAATCGATAACAAGTACCAGTAATCATTCTTGCAACTTTATATGAGGGAGAGGCATGAGCTAACATACTTTCTCTACTTGGATCATATGCACTTATGATTGGAACTCTAGCAAGCATCCGCAACTACTAAAGATCATCATTAAGGTCGTGAAACCCAACCATAGCATTAAATATCAAGTCCTCTTTACACCCATACGCCATAACCCACCTACTCGGCTTTAAGTTTTTGTCACTCTCACAACCCACCGTAAGCAAATCATGAACATATTGCAACACCCTACAGCGGAGGCCCCTCATGTTTGCGCGAGACGGAGGGCACCGTAGGACAGCACCATAAATAAAATATAGAATCATACCAACCAAGATCACGATTAACCCACAGTATAAAACAGATCTACTCAAACATCATAGGATAACCATAGATCCTTGGGAAATAATATATCGAGTTGAGCACCATGTTTAAGTAGAGATTACAGCGGGGAGAAGAGGTGTTACACTGCTGCATAGAGGGGGAGAGAGTTGGTGTTCACGGTAACAAGATTGTTGGTGTAGATCTCTGTCACGATCCTAGCCCCAGCGGCACTCCGGCGCCATCGGGAGAGAGGGGGAGAAACTCCCCCTCCTTATTCTTCTTCCTTGGCCTCCCCTCTAGATGGGAGGAGAGTTCTCCCTCTGGTCCATAGTCTCCATGGCGGAAGAGGGGGGGAGCCCCTCCGAGATTGGACCTCCCTCTTTATTCTCTTCTGTTTCGCGTCCCTCAGATCTGGCCGAAAACCATTTCTTATATTCCCGGAGATCCGTAACTCCGATTGCGCTGAGATTTTAACACGATTTTTTTGGATATAAGCTTCCTTGCGCCCGAAGTAGAGCTCCAACCGACATTCAAGGAGGGCACAACCCACCACCGCGCGCCAGGGGCCTCTGGCGCTCCCTGGTGTCTTGTGGGTTGTGTGGGCCTCCGTTTGCGGTGATGCCAACTCCCAAAAACAACAAATATTCCAAATAATTCTCCATGAAATTTATTGCATTTGGACTTCGTTTGATATGGATACTCTGCGATACAATAAACATGTAGAAAACGGGAACTGGTACTGGGCACTGGATCAATAGGTTAGTCCAATAAATCATATGAAAAGTTGCCAAAAGTGTATAGAAGTTGTATAATATTGGCATGAAACAATCAAAAATTATAGATAAGACGGAGACGTATCAACATCCCCAAGCTTAATTCCTGCTCGTCCTCAAGCAGGTAAATAATAAAAAAGATAATTTTTGATGTGGAATGCTACCTAGCATAAACTTGCTCATATATCTAATCATGGCATGAATATTAAGACATAAGTGATTCAAAGCAATAGTCTTTAATTTGACATAAAGACATCAATACTCAGGCATCCCAACAAACAATCATGTCTTTCAAAATATCAACGCTAAAGAAAGTTATCCCTACAAAATCATATAGTCTTATCATGCTTTGTCTTCTTAACACAAAGTATTTATCATGCACAACCCCGATGACAAGCCGAGCTATTGGTTCATACTTTTTAACGCGCTTCAGCTTTTTCAACCCTCACACAATACATGAGCGCAAGCCATGGATATAGCACTATGGGTGGAATAGAGTATAATGATAGGGGTAAATATAGAGAAGACAAAAAAGTAGAAATTCTCACATCGATGCGGCTAACCAACGGGCTATGGAGATGCCCATCAATTGATATCAACGTGAGGAGTAGGGATTGCCATGCAACTAATGCACTAAGAGCTATAAGTGTATGAAAGCTCAGTATGAAAACTAAGTGGGTGTGCATCTAATCCTATAATGAAAAATTCCAACTAGTATATGAAAGTGACAACATAGGAGACTCTCCATATGAAAAATATGGTGCTACTTTGAAGCACAAGTGTGGTAAAGGATACTAACAACGCCCCTTCTCTCTTTGTTTTTTTCTTCTTTCTTTCTTTTTTCTTTTTCTTTTTCCTTTTTCTTTTTCTTTTTTTCTTTTTCTTTTTCTCTTATTGTCCGGAGTCTCATCCCGGCTTGTGGGGGAATCATAGTCTCCATCATCCTTTCCTCACTGGGGCACTCCTCTACAAATGAATAATGATGACCATCACACTTCTATTTACTTACAACTCAAAAGAAATAAAAATTACAACTCGATACCTATGACAAAATATGACTCAATATGAATGCCTTTGGCAATGTACCAGGATGTGCAATGATCTAGCATAACATGTATGAAAAATGATGAACGGTGGCTGAGCCACAACTACTATGTCAGCTATATGATCATGCAAAGCAATATAACAATGAATGCTCAAGTCATCAAACGGAAGCGGTGGAAGTTGCATGGCAATATATCTCGGAATATGGCCATGGAAAAGCCATAATAGGTAGGTATGGTGGCTGTTTTGAGGAAGATATAATAAGCTTATGTGTCATAGAGCGTATCATATCACGGGGTTTGGATGCACCGGCGAAGTTTGCACCATGTCTCGATGTGAGAAAGGGTAATGCACGGTACCGTAGAGGCTAGTAATTTGCGGAAAGGTAAGAGTGTGTATAATCCATGGACTCACATTAGTCCTAAAGAACTCATATACTTATTGAAAAAGTTTATTAGCCCTCGAAACAAAGTACTACTACGCATGCCCCTAGGGGGCTATATTGGTAGGAAAAGACCATCGCTCGTCTCCGACCACCCCTCATAAGGAAGACAATCAATAATAAATCACGCTCCAACTTCATAGCATAACGAGAGACTATACGTGCATGCTTCGGGAATCACAAACCTTAACACCAATATTCCTAGTAACCACAACCATTTACTAGTACCTCCCACATATTATCATCTCTATATCGCAAAACTATTGCAAGGAATCAAACATATCATATTCAGTGATCCATAAGTTTTATCTAGGATTTTATGACTAACCATGCAATTGACCAATTCCTTTTGACTCTCTAAATAGATATAACTGAAGCATGAGAGTTTAATTCTTTCTATAAAAGACCATGCTCTAATAAATATGAGTGAAGCAAAAGAGCATTCTTCAAACAACGGTTTTCTATGTGAAGAGAAACAAGCAATCCAAACTTCAAATGATATAAGTGAAGCACGTGAAGCATTCTATAAAGCCATACTCAAAAGATATAAGTGAAGTGCAACGAGCATTATATAAATCAACCATGGACTATCTCATACCAGCATGGTGCATAAAATAAAAGTGAAAACTAAAAGCAAAAGACGCTCCAAGATTTGCACATATCACATGAACGAAACGAAACCAAAAACATACCGATACTTGTTGAAGAAAGATGGGATGCCTTCCGGGGCATCCCCAAGCTTAGACGCTTGAGTCTCCTTGAATATTTACTTGGGGTGCCTTGGGCATCCCCAAGCTTGAGCTCTTGCCTCTCCTCCTTCTCCTCATATCAAAACCTCCTCGATCTTTGATCACTTCATCCACACAAAACTCAATAGAAAGTTCGGTAAGATCTGTTAGTATAATAAAGCAAATAACTACTCTAAGTACTGATGCAAACCAATTCATATTTTGTTTTTTAATTGTAGCTACTGTAATATAAATTTTACATGGCTTAATCCACTAATAGAATCAATAGTTTCATCAAAACAAGCAAAAAAATGCATCAAAAACAGAATTTGTCTTAAACAGGACAGTCTGTAGTAATCTGAACATTAACCATACTTCTGGTACTCCAAAAATTCTGAAAAAATAGGAAAAATAAAAAATTTGTATAGAAAGATAGTGCAAAAATTTTCAGAACCGTTTGATGTTCCAGTAAAAATTGAAAAATAGCGCACTACAGCCAAAGTTTCTGTTTTGCACAACAAAAACCAACAAGCAATCTAAACATCCTAAAGGCAAATCTTGGCACATTATTTTTATAATACAATGGATTTGTACATGGTTATAATTTTTTTAAGTTTCTGTAATTAAGATTCACAAAGTTTCCATGGGCATGAACAAAATTCAAGGCTAGCTCCCGCTTCCACGATGCTCGTCTATCTCACTTTGACTTTTCTTTCTGTGAAGTTTTAAGTTCCCCTCAATATTTTTTGTTTTTATACTATATAAAAGCACTCAACAGAAATAAATGACTCTCTAAAACTTCCGGGTTGTCTCCCTGGCAATGCTTTCTTTAATGCCATTAAGCTAGGCATAAAGTTCTCAAGTAATGAATCCACCCGGATCCCAAGGTATATCAAAGCCAATTTGAATCAACAATGATTTGGCATTTAGTAGTGAGCACAAAGCAACATATATCAAGCAATGACGTAGTCTAACTCTCTTCCTATGCATCGGCATGTCATACAAGAATAATTCACGCACATCAAGTAAGGCCAATACTAGCATAAGCAGTTTCTTGCAATTTTTTCATGTTGGAAACATAGAGAGGTGGAGATATAGTTCCTCTCTCATAATAATTGCAAGTAGGAGCAGCAAGCACATGCATATTATATTCATAAAAATCATCATGTGTAGTGGTAGAATACAACCCATCAATATAATCCTTAATAAGAGCAAACTTCTCCGATATAGTGTAGTTTGGAGAATTCAAAAAGATAATAGGACTATCATGTGTGGGTGCAATAGAAACAATTTCATTCTTAACAAAGGAACTATAGCAAGTTCATCTCCATAAGCATAATTTATATTGGCATCTTGGCCACAAGCATAACAAGCATCAAGTTTATCAAAAAGGGATATTTCAAATGAATCAACGGGATCATAGCAATTATCATAGCATTCATCCTCAGGTAAGAACGAAGGGGCATTAAATAATGTATGAGTTGAAGAGTTACCCTCATTAGAAGGTGGGCACGGGTAGCTAATCCGTTCTTCCTCCTTTTTTTTCTTCACTCTCATCATCATCTTTTTCATCCAATGAGCTCACAATTTCATCAATTCCTTCTTCCATAGACTCCTGCAAGATATTAATCTTTTCTTGGACAGCGGAGTTATTCTCAATAAATACATCAATATCGTAATTGTATTTATAATTATCATAGCAATATTTAAGGATAGCAAAGATTTTCAGGTCTATAAACTGAATCATCAAAATCTTCAAACTCTTTGAACAAAGATTCAATTTCATAAGCACCCTTAAAAGCAACAAATTATTCTATTTGTTCCACATCATAGTAATCATATATACCATTAGCATAAGAAGCTAAGGCTTCATTATCGTTAAATTCACATGAAAAGGGATGATGTGGAGCATTCATCCTAGAGCAAGAAGTATAATCATATCTCAAGCAAAAATCCCAAGCATACCATTGCAACAATTCAATTTGATCCCATAACAATTTCCCTTTATGAGTCAAGCGATAATCCCTAAAGTATTCACGTTGATCCAGCATTACTCCCATTATCAAGTTGAATGGGGTTTTCTTAGGATTATCAAAGTAGTGCGTAATATCTTTTACATAACAAGCATCGAGGGTTAGGAGGTTCCCCATCTCCATGAGTAGCAAGTAACACTATTTTTTTTGGTGTTTCATGTTCCATATCCATAACTAAAGATACAAAACAACTTAGAACATAAAATAAAACTACTTAGTGATAAAGAAAACAAGCACACACGAGAATATTCACCCCACGCTATTGCTCCCCGGAACGGCGCCAGAAAAAGGTCTTGATAACCCACAAGTATAGGGGATCAATTGTAGCCTCTTTCGATAAGTAAGAGTGTCGAACCCAACGAGGAGCTAAAGGTAGAACAAATATTCCCTCAAGTTCTATCGACCACCGATACAACTCTACGCACGCTTGAAGTTTGCTTTACCTAGAACAAGTATGAAACTAATTTCCAAAGATAAGTACGAGTACTTTGCAAGAATAAAACTGCAAATAAATTGCAAGGTAATAAAAGTGGATAGCTTTTGTCTACAAGAAAGTCATTTGTCCCTAGGTAATCGATAACAAGTACCGGTAATCATTCCTGCAACTTTATATGAGGGAGAGGCATGAACTAACATACTTTCTCTACTTGGATCATGTGAACTTATGATTGGAACCCTAGAAAGCATCCGCAACTACTAAATATCATTAAGGTCATCAAACCCAACCATAGAATTAAGTATCAAGTCCTATTTACTCCCATACGCCATAACCCACCTACTCGAGTTTAAGTTTCTGTCACTCTCGCAACCCACCGTAAGCAAATCATGAACATATTGCAACACCCTATAGCAGGGGGCCCTCACGTTTGGGCAAGACAGAGGGCACCATAGGATAGCACCATAAATAAAATATACGATCATGCCAACCAAGATCACGATTAACCCACATGACAAAACGGATCTACTCAAACATCATAGGATAACCATAGATAATTGGGAAATAATATATGGAGTTGAGCACCATGTTCAAGTAGAGTTTATAGCGGGGAGAAGAGGTGTTACACCGCTGCATAGAGGGGGAGAGAGTTGGTGTTGACGGTAACAAGATTGTTGGTGTAGATCGTCGTCACGATCCTAGCCCCGGCGGCACTCCGGCGCCACCGGGAGAGAGGGGGAGAGAGCCCCCCTCCTCCTTCTTCCTTGTACTCCCCCTAGAAGGGAGGAGATTTCCCCCTCTGGTCCATGGTCTCCATGGTGGCGGAGGGGCGGGAGCCCCTCCGACATTGGATCTCCTTCTCTGTTCTCTTCTGTTTCGCCTCCCTCAGATCGGGCCAAAAACCGTTTCTTATATTCTCGGAGATCCGTAACTCCGATTGCGCTGAGATTTTAACACGCTTTTTTCCAGATATAAGCTTCCTTGCACCCGAAGTAGAGCTCCAACCGACGTTCAAGGAGGGCACAACCCACCACCGCGCACCAGGGGCCTCTAGCGTGCCCTGGTGTCTTGTGGGATGTGTGGACCTCCGTTTGCGGTGATTCCAACTCCCAAAAACCTATTGCATTTGGACTTCGTTTGATATGGATACTCTATGATACAAAAAACTTGCAGAAAACAGGAACTGGCACTGGGCACTGGATCAATAGGTTAGTCCAATAAATCATATAAAAAGTTGCCAAAAGTGTATAATATTGGCATGAAACAATCAAAAATTATAGATACGACGGAGACGTATCAATTATCATCCACCGAGCAGCATTAGCTCTTTTACAGTTAAAAATGCATGCTTGCAAGTTGCAATATATAGCTGCTAATCAGATGCTCCAATCTTTAATTTGCTAATCTGATATTCAACTTTACTTTCTGGGATAAGCTGGTTAATGCAGGAAAATCTAAAAGAAAGCGACTAAAATCAACATTTGAAGGTACATCCTATATTATGTTACTGCAGAAATTAATATTGTGGTATGTTACTGGGAATCATGAGTTTCCTGATAATGAGACCCGTTAGTAAAGGTTTGTTCAGAAGGCACTACCTATATAAATGTGATGTACTGGGGTTTTGATCGACTGTCTCTTCACCTATCTGGATTACTTAGCTGGAGCAATTTGCAGAATCTTATACTTTAATAAGTACAACATTATTAATTTTTGGAGTAGTAGAGTAGTCATATATAGGTATATAAAGTTAGTCATGATCAAATTCCTATATGTTATGTAGGTTCGGCATATCCTAAATAGTAAAACATAAAATCACTGCCATGAAATATTAATTTGAGAAAATTTAATTTACCATTTCTTTCATATGAACTGAAGGAGAAGACGCTTATTTCACCGGCTAAGGTTTATGTTGGTTACTTCTTTTCGTCCTTCAGTTCATCGAAAAATGAAGAGGATCATACCTTTATGTTGGAATTTCTTTTCTGGTTTAAGCAATCATTTAGGTTATTGAAACACTCTCATGCCTCTTTTGTTCAGTCATTACTAATGATGACTGTCATGTGTCAGATATGGTTTCATGAGAGTAATTACCAGTAGTGAGAGGGTTCAGATTAGGGATTACGAATATGAAGTAGATGTGCCTTATATATAGATGCCTAATGATTCAAAAACTAATACTTATCTCTAATCATCCTTACATGCATACATGCATGCGGACTATCTCTCTTTTCAGGCCCTCTCTTTGTTATACATTTGCATTAAAAACAAAAAGGAAAAGGAAAAACTTACTTTGGGTTCATATGGTGCAGACCAACAACAAGACGGTTGTTAGTGAAAGGTTTGAGTGCAGGTATACTCAAATCAAGGTCTAATTGGTAGGATAACTACTTTTCGGGTCTATGCCTTTAAGTAAATCTATGCATTTAATTGTTGTTTTGTTATGTTATTGATTTAACTGTTTTTATGTCATCCTATTAGTTCTGAAGGATCCCACATCAGCTAATTTAGATCATGCTACTTTTGACCAAAAATAATTATTGACATGTGTATTTATCAAGATCTTTTATCTAATTGGTTGGATAACTATCAACTTCAACATTTGGCTCATTCTGGTTTTTGGTAATGCTTTCTTGGCAACGGAGCAGTCATGGGCCTGTTATAGAGACCTTGGTGAAGAAATTGTCACTAAAATTTAGTCAAATGGGTGTTGAGATTGAAGTTTCTGCTTTTGTTGACTTTCTGATAAATTGCAGCAACATCGGCAAGGTAAAATTATGCTTCCTCTTGTTGTCCGATGTATCATGTTTTTCATGGTAAACACTACAAAAAAGACACATCTGTGACATTTAGGGCCAAGCGAATTTTTTTCTGTCATACTTATGACACTTCTATGACGATAATTGTGACAAAACCCGGTATCATCATAGATGTGGTGGGCTCCTACAAAAAATCATGATAGAAAATGGGCTTTTTATCCTAGGCGGGCCGGAGACGTAGCTGCATGGCATTCTTTGGGCCGTCCATGACGGAAAAACCCGTGGTAGAAGCGAGCGCAAGGAAAATATCGGGGAGTTCCCGGTTATGGTGGCTGGTCGGGGCCGAGCGATGCGTGTTTCTCTCGTATGTACGCGCGTGTGTGCGAGGTGTTGGGCTCTAACTAAGCCCGAGCGATTGCACTGCAGGCTACACGTTACTAAACCCGAGCGATCGATCGATCCCTTGCTATTAACTGAACCCGAGTGTGATTCCTTCGCTACTGCTGCTAACTGAAGCCGATCGATGCTGCCTCTGGATGAAGAGTGAGCGTTATTGAGGGGGTTTGGATGAACAGTTACCGATGGGGGGTTGGATGAACAGGACCCCGTGGTAGTAGAGGTTGTTGCCGCTGGATGAGCAGTGCCCCGATCGATCGAGCCGGTGGATGAACAAGACCCTGTGGTGGGATGGATGAATAGGACCCCCATGGAGGGCTGGTTGAACAGTAGCCGGTGGAGGGCTGGTTGAGCAGTAGCCGGTGGAGGGCTGAATGAACAGTAGCCCGTGGAGGGGTGGTTGAACAGGACCCCGTGGAGAGGGCTGGTTGAACAGTAGCCGGTGGAGGAGCACGCGGTGGAGGCTGGATGAACAGGAGCCCGTGGATGAACAGTCGTAGGTGGAGGCTGGAGGAGGTCGACGGTTGATGAACAGTAGCCCGTGGAGGCTGGAGGAGGTCGACGGTGGAGATGAACATTATCCTGTGGACTCCTGTTTTGCGGTACGCCACACCCCTCCCGATGAACAGGACCCCATTTCAACTGTACCGCTCCAACACAAGTTTGTTTCCTCCGTTTTGTGGTACGCCACACCCCTCCCGATCAAAAGGACCCCGTTTCGACCATAGGAGGTCCGTTTCCTCCGTTTTGTGGTACGCCAGACCCCTCCCGATGAACAGGATCCCGTTTCCACCGTGTCCGGTCGAACACAAGGTCGTTTCCTCCATTCTGCGGTACGCCAGGCCTCGTTTCCATCCCCTGTTCCATCCAAGCCGGCTGGCTCCCGATGAACAGCACGCGTTCCGTTGCCTCCCGATGGACACGACGCATTCCACTGCCTCCCCACAAACACGACGACGACGCGGTTTCTCCGTTCCGAACCAGCCATGTACACGAGCCCTGGTCGTACGTATGCGCGAGTAGGCGTTCGAGATCCCGCCCGTATGTACGTACATGGCCGTATTTACTTTCTTGCAACATGGGCATTGTACGTACGTGTACATGCTACGTGTGCGCCCCTACTACCACACGTGCGCGCCTCTACTACCACACGTGCCCTTCCTTACACGGCCACGGTTCATCGCTGCAGCCTGCAGACAGACCGATCGACCAGTATGTACGTACATGTTCGCGACCAGAATGACAACGCTACGTACGCTTCGACCGGGTGGGTCCCGACTGTCAGGCACTTCCTTGCGTGCGAAGATGTAGCTGGTGGGTCCTAGCAGGAGGGGCGAATCATTTTTTTCCATAATATGGACGCACTTCCTTGCGTGCGAAGATGTAGCTGGTGGGTCCCAGCAGTCAGGGGGCGAATCATTTTTTTTGCCCGTAATATCGACGCACTTCCTTGTGTGCGAAGATGTAGCTGGTGGGTCCCAGCAGTCAGAGGGGTACGAAATACGGTGGCCCGTCCGGTGGGTCCCTGCTGTCAGGTGGAAGAATAATTATTTTCCGCGTAATAAGGAGGCACTTCCTTGCTGCGGCCGTGGACCCAGCTGTCAGCCTCTCCACGTACAATACTCTTCCGATGGAAGTCGGTCATTGACCACATTGACCATGCCGCACCGAGAGCACCAAGGCGGTGGACGACGGCGAGGCCTAGGAAGGGGACGACGCGGAGCCGGGGAAGACGCTGTAGTGGATGCCCACGCGGAGAGGAGTACGAGGGTTCACTGGTTCGGCTGAGGTGTGAGGATGCCGTCGCCGCAGGGCCTGGCCAGCGGTGGGAGTGGTAGGGGAGATGAAGCCTCCGCGACAGCACAGCCGGCCACGGGAGGCAGGAGCAGGCGGCACGACCGGCGCTGCTTTGGGCGGCTGGAGCAAGAAGACCAGAGGTTGAAGAATCACAGCGACCGTTGGATGTACATCGTACGGTCACTGCAGCTAGAATCGTTTAGATTGACTAAGTTGACAAAGCCCATGGTACGCGTCAACTTAGTAGGCCCACAGGTCAACCTCCGAAATGGTGCGCCCAGATGTCAGGGGGTGGAACCATTTTTTGGGCGGCTGAAGCTAGAATATCTGACATTGAAGAAGAAGCACGACATCCGTTGGATGGACATCCAACGGACACTGCTGCTTGAACCGTGTGTTGACTATAAGTTGACAAAGCCTTGCATACGCATCAACTTAGTAGGTCCACAAGTGTGTGGCAGAGAACTTATAGCCCATTTGCGATTTGTAAGAATGTACAGCCCATTTTTAAATTCTAATGGAATTTACTACAGCCCATTTACAGTTTGTTAAAAGTACAGCCCATTTTCTATCTAGGACAACGATTAATAACTTCAGCCAACCGTTCAAAACAGAATTCAATAAAAATATCACATTTTGATGGGATCCAAACTATTTTTATCCCGAAATTTCTAGTCAGATTAAATACAATTTCAAGATAAATTTGTATTACTTGAAAATCCAAGGAAACATTGCACGCGCAACAATTAATGAAATTAAAATTTTCAAAATCCATAAATATTATTTTATAAAGTAATTACCACTACAAGAAATTTGTCAACTTGTGACCACCACTATTGGTCACTGAAAGGTCACAAATTTCCATTTACGACCTTTTTGTGACCAAAAACAGAAGGTCAAAAGCTGGCGGTCGTAAACTGACTATAGCGACCTTTAACAAAAGGTCGTTGATCCTATGACCTTCTGTTTTGGTCGCTAGCTCTCTCCCCAGGCCATGTCGGACCCGACGTGGCAATCTGACGTGGCAAAATTACGACCAATTGGGAAGGTCGTTGATAAGATTCAGCCCGGTCCATTTCGGTGCTTTAGATGGGCCGAGCCCACTAAAACAGCCTTTTTGCTATATATTTTTCTGTTAATTTTCTCTAGCTAGATGGGCCTGGCCCAACAATTTGGCCTTTTTTATTTTGGGCCATGGCCTTTTTGCGGACCATTTCATTAAGCCTATTTTTCTAGTTTTTCATAAATGCACAAGGTTCTGATCCACTATAGTCTGGGCCACAGCCTTTTTAGAGCCCAAATATTTTTTTGTCAAGTAGAACATTTGGTCTTTTTCATTCACAGATTTCAACTTACACATTTGAACAACAAAATATCAATAAACCTATCAATTAACTGATTAAATCCAAAGAACATCTAGTCAAATACTCACAAGAGCAAATACACGTATGTACGTCAAACTTCCACATACAATCAAAAACAGATACACAAGGGTGGCACAGCGCCATCGTAATTCCTACAAGGCCACGGTGGTGGTATCTACGATGTGCGGGAGAAACGTTCAGGACCTCCTCTTCCTCTTCTTGTCACCTGCGTTCTTGAGCTGCAAGAGGACACAACACCGTTAAGCTTAGTTGGTCAGACCATATTGACACGAATCACAAATGTTGGCACCCAGTGTATACTATGTAAGTGTTGCTATATTTTTACTAGCAAAACCATCACTACTGTGCATGCATGCTTGGTTTATAAGCTTCATCCATATGGTTGGCACCATCACTGCATATTGTTGCTACCGATGTACACAAGTGTGCACATTCACAACATGCTGCATGCATACGCGCGCATGCCAGTATAAAGCTGCATCTCGATGCTTTTCATTGCTGATCAAGAGATTGTAATATTTTAATAATCCACTGCATGCGCCACATAGCTACTCCTACCTAGGTAACTATACGTAGGTGTACTAGCAGCCAGCCCAAAGGCTGAGTTGATCAGCAATTCAACATACACTAGCTAGCCAGCAAGCTACTGTTATGTCCTATCCTAGCAGCAGCAACGACTTTTGTTTGTCAAGCGTGTAAAGAAATGCATGCATTTCTAGTAAATATAAATGTATGTATGCTGCCATTGGCCTGGACCACACTAGAAGAACAATGCTCGCAGCGACCAGTAGATAGATCGACCTAGGTGTGCGCTTCTTTCCAGTCGCCAATTCTAACTGCCATCAACTTGCAAGCTTTACCTACATGGTCACCATGCAGTAATGGCATGCACACCAAAAGGAAGAGAAGAAACCAAGCATACAGTTTCATGTCGAAGGATCGACATGCCAGAAGAGGTCAGGCCACCGAGGTACAGGTACTTCCTGCGCTTGGTGATGATGGCGGCGCCGGAGAAGCACCCTAAAGCGATGGCGGTTCTGACAAACCCTGTCACGAGGATGTTGGTCGCACAAGAGCAACAGGCAAGTTATGTCAGCCAACATAAATAGCAAGGATGAGAAACGAATGTGAGCATTGAGCAGCAACAAACTAGAACTGTAGGTACATAAATAGCAAGTTATTGTCCAAGTAACAAAACAATCAATCATATCAATTTTGTAGAACTGTAGGTACACAAATTCAGAACCACCAAAAAAATGAAGGCCCAAAAAGTCCATGATTAGGCCCAAAGTTCAATAACAATAACCCAGACACAGGGTCCAAACCCCACCGTGAAGGGCCCAGGTACAAACTGTCAATATAGGTAGCATCAATTAAAAGACTATAATGATAGCGGCCCATCCAAACAGCGGACAATTTAAGAAAAAGGAGGGTCTGAGGAGAACAATAGACTAATCCAGAAGAAGAATTTGGCACCTACACAACCTAACTAATAATGCTTGCAAGAACAACCAGACAATGATGGATAAGGACATATAATCATTAAAGAAACAGTCCTTCTACACCTCAACTAGTACTTGATGAAAAGTAAGCTAATAAGCTAGTGTTGTTCCCTCGGTCCAAACACACAGAGATATGTCCTACATGTGCATCAATCTCCATCAAACAGACCACAACAAAAACATTGCATTTCACAAACTTATGTCATGCATAAGACTTCCAGATACAAACATGCATGTAACAGCAGGACCAAGTCGGATTTAAGACACTCACCCTTGGAGAACACCGGTGACTGTCCGCTCAACTGCTCCAGCATCTATCAAATTAACAATAATGCAGTTAACATCCATCAATGATTTGCAGTTAACCTGTATTTTCCTGAGACCAGGAATGTAGAGAAATCACTTGAACTACTCGGTGCCACTAAGATAATAGACTATAAGGTCAATCTACAACTAGCAAAGTGGAACGGAAACGATTGACCATGACGAAACAACAGTTATTACATGGTAGCAGCATCAGCTTCAGAAGCCGATGCATGTCCTACTAGCAATCTACACAGGACACCCTAGATAGAATAGGCCAGTGCCGATTTCGGCCAGATACAAGTGTACAAACAAGAGAGCTAGATTGCTATGAGCGAACAAGGACAAGCAGGCTACTAACAATCAAAACAATGTACTCCAAGTGCAAATAGTAGTAATCTGGTGCTACCCTATTCACATTCTTCCGATGATGCCGAGAAAAATGGGCTCAGAGAATCCCACATCGGCCTTGTATGCACTAATTAACAGGACATACAAGGCATCCATCGGTCCATCAGTAATCTGACTCAGTTTTCACTGCATGATTTGGGCCCTCTGGTGCAAAGCAAAAAAGAAATCACGGCTTGGGGTTGGGAGACAGGGGGAGGGGCTTGGGAGGGGGGTGTTACCGAGCGAGGTGCACTGCGTGATGACGACGACCTCCTCCTGCGAGACGCCGGCGGACGCCGCCAGGTCCCCCACCGCATGGAGCGGCAGGGCCAGCTCGTCCGTCACCGCGAGCGCCGCCACGGCCGTCGACGCCATGGACCCGGACCGGATCGAATCGCCTGCAACCCTGCGAGCGAGAAGGGGATGCGATGGCGTCAGGTGGATCGGATGGAAAAACGGATGGATGGATGGATCATGAGAAGAGGGGTGCACCTGGGATGCGAGGATCTCAGCGCCGCGATGGAGGAAGAGGGTGAAGTGGCTGGTGAGGTTGAAGGGCCCCGTGAGCCACCGCCCCGCCGGCACCACCAGCGTCGCGCCGCGGTCGCCCGCATGCCTACCCAGGTCCGCCACCGCCCTGGCGAACGCCGGAATCGACTGGAATAGAGGAGTCGCGCGAGGAAGAGAGAGGGCTCGTGGGGGAGAAGGGCGTGGGGGAGGCCATGGACGGCGGGGAGCTCGTCCGGAGGGAGGTGGAGGTGGCGATCTAGAAAGGAGGAGGTGGCGGCTGTGATCTGGAAGGGAGGAGGAGTGGTGTGCGGGGGAGAGAGGGGCTAGGGTTTGCTGCACGGGGGAGAGGGGAGAGGATCTGAGGGGGGAGGGAGAGAAAGAAAGAGAGAATGGAGGCGGGGGGTGGGTGGGTGGAAAA
Source organism: Aegilops umbellulata (assembly GCA_032464435.1). Taxonomy (NCBI): domain Eukaryota; kingdom Viridiplantae; phylum Streptophyta; class Magnoliopsida; order Poales; family Poaceae; genus Aegilops; species Aegilops umbellulata. Next base: position 509,537,124 of record CP136059.1, read on the forward strand.
TGTCCATGAGGACAGACCTAGGGTTTCGGCTCAGGTGGTTTGGGCCGTTGGATCTGGAAGCATCCGACGGTGGTTGATGCGTGATCCGCGTGATATGCTCATGGTCCAATCAGAACGCAGCAAACCATTTGATGACCTTATGACCAATATAAATTGGTCGTGATCGATTCAAGATAAAAAAATTCATTCCATTTTTCAGTGCTCAAAATGAGTATTTTTGTGAAAGTACTATCAAATATTTGTTCAAATGATTCCATATTTCGCACAAGTTCGCATCTTGCAATGGCAAACAATATTGACAAAGGGAGTTTTCATTTGCTTTGGACGAAAAAACCATTTTCCATTTTTCGAGTGCCCAAAAGGAGGGTTTTTTGTGAAGAACCTATAATATATTTGTTGCAAAATTGGACCGAACCATTTTTCTAAAATACTAGGCCATATTTCATGCACAATTGACCAAATGGTTGGGTGTAAAAAGTTTTGATCCACCTCTCGTGAAAAAGACAAATTTTCGCCGGTTCAGCTGGAAGCGGGTCAAATTTGAACTGTAGCTGCCTTCTAGTTTGCTCTTTATTTTTTCCAAAAATCATTTCTAGGTACATAAGTATCTATTTTATCAGAGAAACACCAAAAAAATTCCAAGATTCAACCACTAGCTAGGAACGGTCATTCCCGCCGTTTTGACCGCATTTTGAAACGGGCATAAAAAATTCAAAAAAAATCAAAAAATTGGGAAACCTTCGCATTGTGTCATTATATGTGGCCAAGTTCCCAGGAAAAATAACAAACTTGTAATACGACGATTATTTAAAAAAAGTGTTCTCACAAACGAGCTATCACGTGTGGACATCAATGGCTTTCAAGCCAAATGATCAATCTTATGGCCACATTCATGGCATAGTTTGCTTAAATGATCTCATATTGTGCACAAGGGTGCATATTGGAATGGCAAACAATGTTGCCTAAGGAAGTTTTCATTTTATTTGGACGAAAAAACCATTTTCCATTTTTCGAGTGCCCAAAAGGAGGTTTATTTGTGAAGGACCTCCAAAATAATTGTTGCAAAATTGGACCGAATCATTTTTCTAAAATACTAGGCCATATTTCATGCACAATTGACAAAATGGTTGGGTGAAAAAAGTTTTGATCTACCTCTGGTGAAAAAGACAAATTGCCGTCCATTCAGTTGGAAACGGGTCAAATTTGAACTGTAGCTGCCTCATAGTTTGCTCTTTATTTTTTCCAAAAATCATTTCTAGGTACATAAGTATCTATTTAATCATAGAAACACCAAAAAAATTCCAAGATTCAACCACTAGCTAGGAACGGTCAACCCCACCGTTTTGACCGCATTTTGAAACGGGCATAAAAAATTCAAAAAAAATCAAAAAATTGGAAAACCTTCGCATTGTGTCATTATATATGACCAAGTTTTGAGGAAAAATAATAAACTTGTAATATGGTAATTATTTTAAAAAAATGTTCTTAGAAATGAGCTATCATGCGTGAAGATTCATGGCTTTCAAGCCAAATGATCAATCTTATGGCCACATTCATGGCATAGTTTGTTCAAATGATCTCATATTGTGCACGAGGGTGCATCTTGGAATTCCAAACAATGTTGCCTAAGGAAGTTTTCATTTTCTTTGCATGGAAAATTCATTTTTCATTTTCCGAGTGCCCAAAAGGAGGGTTTTTTGTGAAGGAACTACCAAATAATTGTTGCAAAATTGGACCAAATAATTTTTATAAAATATTAGGCCATATATAATGCACAATTGACAAAATGGTTGGGCGAAAAAAGTTTTGATCTACCTATGGTGAAAAAGACAAATTGCCGTCGATTTAGTTGGAAACGGGTCAAATTTGAACTGTAGCTGCCTTGTATTTTGCTCTTTATTTTTTTCAAAAATCATTTCTAGGTACATAAGTATCTATTTAATCATAGAAACACCAAAAAAATTCCAAGATTCAACAACTAGCTAGGAGTGGTCAAGCCCGCCGTTTTGACCGCATTTTGAAACGGGCATAAGAAATTCAAAAAAAATCAAAAAATTGGGAAACCTTCGCATTGCATCATTATATGTGGCCAAGTTCCTAGGAAAAATAACAAACTTGTAATACGGCAATTATTTTAAAAAAGTGTTCTCAGAAATGAGCTATCAGGTGTGAAGATTCATGGCTTTCAAGTCAAACGATCAATCTTATGGCCACATTCATGGCATAGTTTGTTCAAATGATCTCATATTGTGCAGAAGGGTGCATCTTGGAATTACGAACAATGTTGCCTAAGGAAGATTTCATTTTTTGTGCACGGAAAAACCATTTTCCATTTTTCGAGTGCCCAAAAGGAGGTTTTTTTGTGAAGTACCTACCATATATTTGTTGCAAAATTGGACCAAATCAATTTTCTAAAATACTAGGTAATATTTAATGAACAATTGACAAAATGGTTGGGTGTCAAAATTTTTGATCCACCTCTGGTGAAAAAGACAAATTCCCGTCGATTCAGTTGGAAGCGGGTCAAATTTGAACTGCAGCTGCGTCATAGTTTGCTCTTTATTTTTTTCAAAAATCATTTCTAGGTAAATAATTATCTATTTAATCAGAAATTCATGGTTTGATGGAGAGACATCGAGGTTTGGACGGTGGCCGAGGGCCCCAACTCTAGAGCGCGTAAGCTCGCATGCCCGCCGCGTAGTCACCGTGTGACTGTGGCGTTGCCATGTGTTCTGGGCGGCCTAGGCATGTCTAGTGGGTTGGGCACTCCACAGGTAGGTGCTAGGAAGAAAATCAAAAAATAAGATTCTCACGAGGAGACCGATCGATGCTCAAACATGAATAAGCAGCCAAGTGTTTGATTAGCGGTACGGGAAATGTACATGGCTAATGGACGTGAGTTTTGGCTGAGGATGATCAGTTACTAAGAAGACCGTCTTCACAAATTTTCAGCTCGAAAGGAGGAGCCTAGGTGGTACTTGCTTTGCAAACCACCACATTGGACATAAATACGAATGTTGAAGCTCGGCTCAAAATAATGAATGGATTGAGCTGGCATTTGGTGGAGGATGGTTATCTGGGCATAGGAAAGCATGTAGAAAATGGATACTATTTGGACATGCCAAAGTGGTACTTCCTTCACAAATTGTTGTTCTGAACAGAATAGGAAAATGAATATTTTTGAATTACTTTTGAACTAGGCAAGGAAGGTTTTTACATATTTGATGAAGATATGACCCAAAGAATTTATGAGATTTTTTTGTGAATTTTGGGAATGACAGAAATATAGGTTGCTTCACAACCTAGGGCAAAAACTGCCACATGGACATGCCACATAGGCAAAACTGATGAGGTGGAGCCTAGTCATAGCAACCCACCACAATTTACAAGGCTATGACCATCTATATTGGTCGTTAACAACTAGAAATAAGGCAGCGGACTAGCGCTGTTTGCTTTATGAACTTTTCGTGTGAGGATTTGGAGCCCCCCGAACAGCTTTTGACCAATTGGTCTGAAATGGTCATAAATTTATGGCCAATTCTTCGAGGGTCACTGACAAAAGGTCATAAGTTGACATATTTCTTGTAGTGTACATGTTTGGTGCATTTTTGTTAGTTACTGCCCAGTTTTTATAATTACATCTCATTTATTATTTCTTAAAGCCCATTTTCTTGTTAAGCCTAATGCATCCCTGCTAGGAAAGATTTGCAGCCCAGCGGGGCGGAGAATAACAAGTTGACCTTGCCTGGGTATTCCTAAAAAATGTATAGCTAGGCTAGCCATTTTTAGCTTGAAAAAAATTAATGTTTGGGTTGGATATCTGGCCTGGGCTAGACGGGCCACAACCCGCCCAGTTAATACCCTGCTCTCCTCTGAACAACAATGAAAACATCGCTCAAGAAAAACTCTGCAGTGCTCACACCTCAAAAAGACAAATACTGCTCGAGCTGCTTGGTCCGAGCTATCGGCCGCTCCTTGTGCAATTCTCTCGTTTATTGACTACATAGGTTGACAAGGATGTGGGACCGTGATGTCAGGAAACCAGGAGGAAGCAAAAACTATTACAGTTGTATATAATAAGGAGGCACTTGCGTACGTGTGGCTATGGTCTCGGTGGGTCCCCACTGTCATCCTCTCCAAGTAAAGTCATCTCCTCATTCCTCATGTTGTTGACCATGTTGACAACGCGAGACGGTGGCGCCACGATGAGCGCAACAACTCGAAGGACGACGGAGAGGGCCTCGCGGGCCCTACGGATGGTCTGATACAGTGTCGGTTGCTCATTGGGCCACATGTCCGCGACGGCATTGTCGTTCGCTTGTTCACCGGTGCTCATTGAGGAGACGGAGGTTGCAGCACAGGTCCTCCTGCACTGTTAGCTCTTCTGCCAATAGGGCATCGAAGTGGGTCGCACCTGCTCTATGGTGAACATGGCATGAACCGGCTTGGGCAGTGGCGACGGCTCCTGGTTGGAAGCTACATCCATCGTCTGATTGTCGTCGCTCAGCTCGGCGAGCTCGCTGGCGAGCCAGCATGTCCCGGCTGCTAGACCGACCTGCTGCCAAGCACGAGTCTGACTGCCCTGGCCCACCCAGACCGCCTCCCTCGCCCCCCGCGCACTTTCCACCTGAAACGATCAGCGCCGCCCACCCCGCTTCCCGGTGCAGGCGATTGCTCCGCCTTCAAACGACACAAGTGTCGTCCGTCCGTCTGCCGCCCACATTTTTATTTTTTTATTTTTTCGTCCGGAGTCTCATCCTGACTTGTGGGGGAATCATAGTCTCCATCATCCTTTCCTCACTGGGGCAATGCTCTAATAATGATGATCATCACACTTTTATTTACTTACAACTCGATACTAGAACAAAGATATGACTCTAAGTGAATGCCTCCGGCGGTGTACCGGGATGTGCAATGATCTAGCGTAGCAATGACATCAAAAAACGGACAAGCCATGAAAACATCATGCTAGCTATCTTACGATCATGCAAAGCAATATGACAATAAATGCTCAAGTCATGTATATGATGATGATGGAAGTTGCATGGCAATATATCTCGGAATGGCTATGGAAATGCCATGATAGGTAGGTATGGTGGCTGTTTTGAGGAAAATATAATGAGGCTTATGTGTGACAGAGCGTATCATATCACGGGGTTTGGATGCACCGGCGAAGTTTGCACCAACTCCCGAGGTGAGAAAGGGCAATGCACGGTACCGAAGAGGCTAGCAATGATGGAAGGGTGAGAGTGCGTATAATCCATGGACTCAACATTAGTCATAAAGAACTCACATACTTATTGCAAAAATCTATTAGTCATCGAAACAAAGTACTACGCGCATGCTCCTAGGGGGATAGATTGGTAGGAAAACACCATCGCTCGTCCCCGACCGCCACTCATAAGAAAGACAATCAATAAATAAATCATGCTCCGACTTCATCACATAACGGTTCACCATACGTGCATGCTACGGGAATCACAAACTTCAACACAAGTATTTCTAAAATCCACAACTACCCACTAGCATGACTCTAATATCACCATCTTTATATCGCAAAACTATTGCAAGGAATTAAACATATCATATTCAGCGATCTACAAGTTTATGTAGGATTTTATGACTAACCATGTGAATGGCCAGTTCCTGTCATCTCTCTAAATAGATTTAAGTGAAGCAAGAGAGTTTAATTCTTTCTAAAAAAGATATGCCCACGCTCTAACAAGTATAAGTGAAGCAAAGAGCATTCTACAAATGGCGGTTGTCTATGTAAAGAGAAACAGGCAATCCAAGCTTCAAATGATATAAGTGAAGCACATGAAGCATTCTATAAAGCCATACTCAAAAGATATAAGTGAAGTGCAATGAGCATTCTATAAATCAACCAAGGACTATCTCATACCAGCATGGTGCATAAAAGAAAAGTGAAAACTAAATGCAAAAGACGCTCCAAGATTGCACATATCGCATGAACGAAACGAATCCGAAAACATACCGATACTTGTTGAAAAAAAGAAGGGATGCCTCCCCAGCATCCCCAAGCTTAGACGCTTAAGTCTCCTTGAATATTTACTTGGGGTGCCTCGGGCATCCCCAAGCTTGAGCTCTTGCTTCTCTTCCTTCTTCTCATATCGAAACCTTCTCAGTCATCGAACACTTCATCCACACAAAACATCAACAGAAAACTCGGTAAGATCCGTTAGTATAATAAAGCAAATCACTACTCTAAGTACTGTTGCAAACCAATTCATATTTTATTTTTTTTCATTGTGTCTACTGTAATATAACTTTTTCATCGCTTAATCCACTGACATAGATTTATAGTTTCATCAAAACAAGCAAACTATGCATCAAAAACAGAATCTGTCTAAAATAGAACAGTCTGTAGCAATCTGAACATTCACCATACTTCTGATACTTGAAAAATTCTGCCACAATTAGGAAAAATAAACAATTTGTACATCAAGACAGTGCAATAAGAATCAGAACCATTTGACGTTCCAGTAAAAAATTAAAAATCATGCACTACAGCCAAAGTTTCTGTCCTGCACCGCACAAACCAACAAGCATTGTAACCATCCTAAAGGCAAACCTCGACACATTATTTTTATAATACAATGGAATTGTACAAGGCGATAATTATTTTTATCGAAAAGTTTCTGTAATCAAGATTCACAAAGTTTCTGTGAGCATGAACAAAGTTCAAGGCTAGCTCCCACTTCAACAACGCTTGTCTCTCTCACTTTCACTTTCCTTTTTGAAAAAGCTTTGGGTTCCCCTCTTTATTTTTGTTGTTTTTAAACTATATGAAAGAACTCAACAGAAATAATTGAATCTATAAAACTTCTGGTTTGTCTCCCTGGTAGCGCTTTCTTTAAAGCCATTAAGCTAGGCATATAGTGCTCAAGTAGTGAATCCACCCGGATCCGAAGGTATATCAAAGCCAATTTTAGTTAACAATGATTTGTAATTTAGTAATGAGCACAAAGTAACATATATCATGTAATGACGAAGTCTAACTCTCTTCCTATGCATCGGCATGTCATAAAAGAACAATTCATGCACACATAGTAAAGGCCAATGCTCTCTCAAAAAAAAGTAAAGGCCAATGCATAGTATAAACAATTTCTTGCAATTTTATCGTGTTGGAAACATAGAGAGGTGGAGATATAGTTCCTCTCTGATAATAATTGCAAGTAGGAGCAGCAAGGACATGCATATTATATTCATCAAAATCATCATGTGCAACCGTAAAAGGCAACCCATCAATGTAATCCTTAATAAGTGCAAACTTCTCCGATATAGTGTAGTTTGGAGAATTCAAAAAGATAATAGGACTATCATGCGTGGGTGCAATAGCAACAATTTCATGTTTAACATAAGGAACTATAGCAACTTCATCTCCATAAGCATAATTCATATTGGCATCTTGGCCACAAGCATAGCAAGAATCATCAAAAAGGGATATTTCAAGAGAATCAATGGGATCATAACAATCATCATAGCAATCATCCTTCGGTAAGCACGAAGGGGAATTAAACAATGTATGAGTTGAAGAGTTACTCTCATTAGAAGGTGGGCACGGGTGATCAATCCGCTCTTCCTCCTTTTGTTCTTCGCTCTCCTCGTCATCTTTTTCATCCAATGAGCTCACAGTTTCATCAATTTCTTCTTCCATAGCTTCCTGCAAAATATTAGTCTCTTCTTGGACAGCGGAGACTTTATCAATAAATGCATTAATATAGTAATTGTATTCATAAATTTCATAGCAATATCTAAGTATAGCAAGATTTTCAGGCCTATAAACAGCATCATCTAAAGCTTCATACTTTTCAAACAAAGATTCAATTTCATAAGCAGCCTTAAAAGCAACAAATTCTTCTATTTGTTCCACATCATAGTAATCATATATACCATTAGCATAAGAAGCTAAGGTTTCATTAACATTAAATTTGCATGAAAAGGGAAGGTGTGGAGCCTTCATCCTAGAGCAACAAGTAATATCCTATCTCAGGCATAGTTGCCAAGCATACCACTTCAACATAATAAATTGATCCCATAATAGTTTCCCTTTTGGTGTCAAGCGATAATCCCTAAAGTATTCACGTTGATCCAATGTGTCTGCCATTATAAAGTTGAATGGGGTTTTCTCAGGATTATCAAAGTAGTACATAATATCTTTCACATAATGAGAATCGAGGGTTTTAGGAGTTACCCCATCTCAATGAGTAGCAAGTACACCTAATTTTTTTGGTATTTTGCGTTCGATATCCATAACTAAAGATAGAGAACAACTTAGAACAGCAAATAAAAATTTCTTAGTGATAAAGCAAACAAGCTCACACGAGAATATTCACCCCACGCTATTGCTCCCCGGCAATGGCGCCAGAAAAAGGTCTTGATAACCCACAAGTATAGGGAATCGCAACAGTTTTCGATAAGTAAGAGTGTCGAACCCAACGAGGAGCTAAAGGTAGAACAAATATTCCCTAAAGTTCTATCAACCATCGATACAACTCTACGCACACTTGACGTTCGCTTTACCTAGAACAAGTATGAAACTAGAAGTACTTTGTAGGTGTTTTTGGATAGGCTTGCAAGAAAATAAAGAGCGAGAAAATAAAATCTAGGGGCTGTTGTAAGTAAAGAAGCAACTAAAGTAAATATAGCGAGTGTGGAAAAGTGGTGGTAGGAGTTGCGAAATTTTCCCTTAAGCAATTGACTACTTTACTAGACCGATAGCAAGTTTCATGTGGGAGAGGCCACTGCTAGCATGTCATCCCTTACTTGGAATTCTATGCACTTATGATTGGAACTATTAGCAAGCATCCGCAACTACTAACGTTCATAAAGGTAAAACCCAACCATAGCATTAAGATATATTGGTCCCCCTTCAATCCCGTATGCATCGATTTCTATGCAAGGTTGAAGCTTCTGTCACTCTTGCCCTCCAATACATAGTCCTATCAACATACAACTAACCCTATGGTGTGATCCAGGCGCGCCCTCATATGATGGGCACCAAAGGACAGCAATATAACCACAAGAAAATTAAATCAATCATAGCAATTCATCAACCACCAATAGGACAACGAAAATCTACTCAGACATCATTGGATGGCAACACATCATTGGATAATAATATGAAGCATAAAGCACCATGTTCAAGTACAGGGTACAGCGGGTTGCGGGAGAGTGGACCACTATAGATAGAGGGGGGGAAGGTGATGGAGATGTTGGTGAAGATGGCGGAGGTGTTGGTGTGGATCGCGGTGATGATGATGGCCCCCGGTGGCACTCCGGCGCCACCGGAAGCGAGGGGGAGAGAGCCCCCCTCCTTCTTCTTCTTCCTTGACCTTCTCCCTAGATGGGAGAAGGGTTTCCCCTCTGGTCCATGGTCTCCATGGCGTGGGAGGGGCGAGAGCCCCTCCTAGATTGGATATGTCTCTCTGTCTCTCTCTGTTTCTGCGTTCTGTTTTCTGGCCCTTCACCGTTACTTAAATATCCGGAGATCCGTAAGTCCAATTGGGGTGAATCTTCCGCCCAGATCTTTCTCATAAAATTAGCTTTCTTGCGGCAAAAGAAGAGCGTCAACCGCCTTAAGGGGTGGCCACGAGGGTCAGGGGCGCGCCTGACACCCTGGGGCGTGCCCCCTACCTCGTGCCCCCCTTGGACACCGTCTCACGTTGATTTTACTTCCCAATAAATATTCCAAAATAATTCTCCGTCCATTTTTATCCCGTTTGGACTCCGTTTGATATTGGGTTTCTACGAAACATAAAACATGCAACAAACAGGAACTAGCACTGGGCACTGGATCAATATGTTAGTCCCAAAAATAATATAAAAAGTTGCCAAAAAGTATATGAAAGTTGAATAATATTGGCATGAAACAATCAAAAATTATAGATACGACGGAGACGTATCAGGGCCCTAGTGACAAGCATTAAGCATAGCAAAGTCATAGCAACATCAATCTCAAAACATAGTGGATACTAGGGATCAAGCCCTAACAAATCTAACTCGATTACATGGTAAATCTCATCCAACCCATCACCGTCCAGCAAGCCTACGATGGAATTACTCACGGACGGCGGTAAGCATCATGAAATTGGTGATGGAGGATGGTTGATGATGACGACGGCGACGGATTCCCCTCTCCGGAGCGCCGAACGGACTCTAGATCAGCCCTCCCGAGAGGTTTTAGGGCTTGGCGGCGGCTCTGTATCGTAAAATGTGATGAATCCCTCTCTCTGGTTTTTTCTCCCCGAACACGAATATATGGAGTTGGAGTTGAGGTCGCTGGAGCAACAGGGGGGGCCACGAGGCAGGGGCGCGCCCCCACCCTCATGGACAGGTGGTGGTCCCCCTGGCCTTGATTCTTTCGCCAATATTTTTAATATTTTCCAAAAATAAGTTCCGTGAAGTTTCAGGTCATTTCGAGAACTTTTGTTTCTGCACATAAATAACACCATGGATAGTCTGCTGAAAACAGCGTCAGTCCGGGTTAGTTCCATTCAAATCATGCAAGTTAGAGTCCAAAACAAGGGCAAAAGTGTTTGGAAAAGTAGATACGACGGAGACATATCAACTCCCCCAAGCTTAAACCTTTGCTTGTCCTCAAGCAATTCAGTTAATAAACTGAAAGTGATAAAGAAAAACTTTTACAAACTCTGTTTGCTCTTGTTGTTGTAAATATGTAAAGCCAGCATTCAAGTTTTCAGCAAAGATTATGACTAACCATATTCACAATAACACTTAGGTCTCATGTTTACTCATATCAATGGCATAATCAACTAGCGAGCAATAATAATAAATCTCGGATGACAACACTTTCTCAAAACAATCATAATATGATATAACAGGATGGTATCTCGCTAGCCCTTTCTGAGACCGCAAAACATAAATGCAGAGCACCTTTAAAGATCAAGGACTAAACATTTTAATACATGATAAAAGAGATCCACTCATAGGCATACCCAATATAAATTAATAGTAATGGATGCAAATGACAGCGGTGCTCTCCAGCTGGTGCTTTTTAATAAGAGGGTGATGACTCAACATAAAAGTAAATAGATAGGCCCTTCGCAGAGGGAAGCAGGGACTTGTAGAGGTGACAGAGCTTGATTTTAAAGCAGAGATAAATAATATTTTGAGCGGCATACTTTTATTGTCAACATAAAAACCAAGAGATGGCGATATCTTCCATGCTACACACATTATAGGCGGTTCCCAAACAGAATGGTAAAGTTTATACTCCCCCTCCACCAACAAGCATCAATCCATGGCTTGCTCGAAACAACGAGTGCCTCCAACTAACAACAGTCCCAGGGGGAGTTTTGTTTGCAATTATTTTGATTTAGTTTGCATAAAGCATGGGACTGGGCATCCCGATGACCAGCCATTTTCTCGTGAGTGAGGAGCGGAGTCCACTCCTCTTGAGAATAACCCACCTAGCATGGAAGATACAGACATCCCTAGTTGATACATGAGTTATTCGAGCATACAAAACAAAATTTCATTTGAAGGTTTAGAGTTTGGCACATACAAATTTACTTGGAACAGCAGGTAGATACCGCATATAGGAAGGTATAGTGGACTCATATGGAATAACTTTGGCGTTTAAGGGATTGGATGCACATGCAGTATTCCCTCTTAGTACAAGTGAAGGCTAGAAAAAGACTGGGAAGCGACGAACTAGAGAGCGATAATAGTCATGAACATGCATTAAAATTAATAAACATTGAGTGCAAGCATGAGTAGGATATAATCCACCATGAACATAAATATCATGAAGGCTATGTTGATTTTGTTTCAACTACATGCGTGAACATGTGCCAAGTCGAGTCACTTGAATCATTCAAAGGAGGATACCACCCCATCATACCACATCACAACCATTTTAATAGCATGTTGGCACGCAAGGTAAACCATTATAAACTCCTAGCTAATTAAGCATGGCATAAGGAACTATAATCTCTAATTGTCATTGCAAACATGTTTATTCATAATAGGCTAAATCAGGAATGATGAACTAATCATATTTACAAAAACAAGAGAGGTCGAGTTCATACCAGCTTCTCTCATCTCAATCAGTCCATCATATATCGTCATAATTGCCTTTCACTTGCATAACCGAACGATGTAAATAAAAATAATAGTGCAAGTGCACTGGACTAAGCTGGAATCTGCGAGCATTCAATAAATAGGAGAAGACAAGGCAATATTGGCTCTTGGTTAAATCAACAACAATTCATATAAGAGCCACTTCAACAATTTAATTATGGTCTTCTCCTATCGACCCCCAAAGAAAAGAAAAGAAATAAAACTATTTACACGGGAAAGCTCCCAACAAGCAAAAGAAGAACATGAAATATTTTTGGGTTTCCTTTTTAATTATTACTATAGCAAGAAAAGTTAACTAACTAAAAGCTATAACTATTTTTTATTTTTTTGTTTTTCTGAAGGTTTATTAAACACACAAGAAGAAAGCGTAAAAAGAAAATAAACTAGCATGGATATTACAGTGAAAAAGTATGAGCACTGACATCTAGCAATGAGTGTGTGTGAATATAAATGTAATGTCGGTGGGAAATATGTACTCCCCCAAGCTTAGGCTTTTGGCCTAAGTTGGTTTATTGCCACGGATGGCCTGGCGGATATCCAAAGTTGTAGTTGGGGTCGTACTGAGATGCAGCGGTCATTGCATCATGTGCTGCAGCTTGGAGGCAAGCTATCTCAGCCCTCCTCTTATACTCCTCCACCTCCTCTCTTGTTATATAATATCTCCCCTTTGCATGAAAGTCAAATAAAGTAGAAGCAAGAAGAGAGACGTGATAGGTGTGTCATCTGTCAAAGATTAGTCAGTACTGGAGGAACTGATCGTTCCTCTCAACAAAATGATGACACACCATAGCCTCATAATCCAAATAAGCAGGAGGCAACTCAATATCATCCTCACGTATGGTTATACCAAGAAAATTAGCTATACGGGTTGCATAAATTCCACCAAAGAAATCTCCATTAAATCTATTATGATGCAACCTACGTGCAACAATGGATCCCAAATTATAAGATTTATCTCCTAACACAGCACTCCTAAGAATACTAAGGTCAGGGACACACATGTGACATGCTTCATCCTTACCATTTATGCACCTACCTATGAAGAGAGAAAATTAATGTATAGCAGGAAAATGAATGCTCCCTATGGTAGCTTGTGCTATGTCTCTAGATTCCCCCACAGTTATACTAGCAAGAAAATCTCTGAACTCAGATTTGTGAGGTTCACTAGCACTACCACATTGTGGAAGTTTGCAAGCGGTGATAAACTCCTGTAAATCCATAGTTTAAGAATTTTCATCAAGATCAAACAGGGCAGTTTGAGAATTGTGTGAAGATGAAAATTCAAATATCCTCACAAAGGAACTAGTGAGATAGTGGTACAGGGGGCACTTTTCTGCCTCGAAGCTCACAAGATCAGCGTTACGCAAATATGCGTTATATTCGTCCTTAATTCCTCCTCGGTCCATGAAGTCCTCTGAAGGCCATTCACAACGCCGCACTGGAGTGTTCCTTGGTGGCTCATCACCGGCATCACGCATTGCAAGCCTGGGTCCTTGTTTCCTTGAAGAACCGCCTTGGTACATTTTCCTAAGCATATTTCTTCCTCTGAAAAATATTTGAAATTTGTAGTAACTTAAAAAATAAAAGTGAACCAAGCTCAACAAAATTGATAGCAACTACTCCTACAAGTGCCTAGGGCCTATATCATGCATTAGAACTACTTGGAACCATATAAATTTGACATGCAAGCTCAAGAACATGGTCACCTAGGCAGCACAAATTTGCAATGAATAAAGCACTAGAGCAAAAACTAATTGGACCATTGGAGGAGTCACATACAGAAGAACAATCCACCAAAGCAGTTTTGTGAGTGGAGCTTTGAGCTAGGAGATCGAAAATCGCAGCAAAATGAGCAAGAACTCGTGCTTGAGCTAGTTGGTGATTTTTTTGGGAGGAAGAAGGAGTGTGTGGTGGCTGGAATAAGTGGAGAGGAGCCACCGCGGGCCCACGAGGCAGGGGGCGCGCCCTGGACCCTCATGGACAGGTGCTTGCTCCCCCTGATGTGTTCTCAGTGCCAGATATTCTCAAATATTCCATAAAAAAATCATATTTCATTTTCGGGGCATTTGGAGAACTTTTATTTTTGGGGTATTTTTTTATTGCACGGATAATTCAGAAAACAGACAGAAAATACTATTTTTGCTTTATTTAATCTAAATAACAGAAAGTAAAAAGAGGGTACAGAAGGTTGTGCTTTCTAACTTCATGCATCTCATGCTCATCAAAAGGAATCTACTAACAAGGTTGATCAACTCTTGTTAGCAAACTCATTCCGAATCACATGAAACCGGAGAATTTTCGAGTAACACTAGGTTACCTCAACGGGGATATGCACATCCCCAACAATAAGAATATCATATTTCTTCTTGACAGTAGGAAGAGGAAATTCAAAACCTCCAATAATAATCGATGGAATATTTCCAATAGAATTGATACTGTGGACTTGACGTTGTTTCCTCGGAAAGTGTACCGTAAGCTCATTACCATTAACATGAAAAGTGGCATTGCCCTTGTTGCAATCAATAACAGCCCCTGCAGTATTCAAAAAGGGTCTTCCAAGAATAATATACATACTATCATCCTCGGGAATATCAAGAATAACAAAGTCCGTTAAAATAGTAACATTTGCAACCACAACAGGCACATCCTCACAAATACCGACAGGTATGGCAGTTGATTTATCAGCCATTTGCAAAGATATTTCAGTAGGTGTCAACTTATTCAAATCAAGTCTACGATATAAAGAGAGAGGCTTAACACTAACACCGGCTCCAAGATCACATAAAGCAGTTCTAACGTAGTTTCTTTTAATGGAGCATGGTATAGTTGGTACTCCTGGATCTCCTAGTTTCTTAGGTATTCCACCCTTAAAAGTATAATTAGCAAGCATGGTGGACATTTCAGCTTCCGGTATCTTTCTCTTATTTGTAACAATATCGTTCATATACTTAGCATAAGGATTCATTTTAATCATATCAGTCAAACGCATACGCAAGAAGATAGGTCTAATCATTTCAGCAAAGCGCTCAAAATCCTCATCATCCTTTTTCTTGGATGGTTTGGGAGGAAAAGGCATGGGTTTCTGAACCCATGGTTCTCTTTCTTTACCGTGCTTCCTAGCAACAAAGTCTCTCTTATCATAACGTTGATTCTTTGATTGTGGGTTATCAAGATCAACAGCAGGTTCAATTTCTACATCATTATCATTGCTAGGTTGAGCATCAACATGAACATCATCATTAACATTATCACTAGGTTCATGTTCATTACCAGATTGTGTTTCAGCATCGGAAATAGGAATATCATTAGGATTCTCAGGTGGTTCAGCAATAGGTTCACTAGAATCATACAAAGTCCTATCATTTTTCTTTTTCTTCTTTTAGAAGGACTAGGTGAATCTACATTATTTCTCTAAGGATCTTGCTCAATTCTCTTAGGGTGGTCTTCAGGATACATAGGTTCCTGAGTCATTTCACCAGTTCTAGTAGCCACTCTAACAGCAAAATCCTCCGCAAAAAAAACAGCAAAATCATTATTCTTACTATTTAATTCATTGAGAAAATCATTTTGAGCTTTAAGTACTTGTTCTACTTGGGTGGTAACCATAGAAGCATGTTTACTAATGAGTTTAAGTTCACCTTTAACTCTAGACATATAATCACCCAAGTGTTCAATCATATAAGCATTTTGTTTTAGTTTTCTACCAAAATAAGCATTGAAGTTCTCTTGGTTAACAATAAAATTATCAAACTCATCTAAGCATTGTCTAGCAGACTTATAATGAGGAATATCACCTTCATCAAATCAATATAGAGAATTTACCTTTACTACCTGTGTCGGGTTATCAAGATCATGAGTAGGTTCTTGAATAGGTAATGGATTAAGATCATATATTTCTTCAACAGGTGGTAAATTAAGACCATGTATTTCTTCAATAGGAGGTAAATTCTTAACATCTTCAGCTTTAATACCCTTTTCTTTCATAGATTTCTTTGCCTCTTGCATATCTTCAGGACTGAGAAATAGAACACCCCTCTTCTTCGGAGTTGGTTTAGGAATAGGCTCAGGAGTTGGCTCAGGAAGTGTCCAATTATTTTCATTGGTCAACATATTATTCAATAGAATTCCAGCGTCATCCGGTGTTCTTTCCCTGAAAACAGAACCAGCACAACTATCCAGGTAATCTCTGGAAGCATTGGTTAGTTCATTATAAAAGATATAAAGTATTTCATTTTTCTTAAGAGGATGATCAGGCAAAGCATCAAGTAATTAGAGAAGCCTCCCCCAAGCTTGTGGGAGACTCTCTCCTTCAATTTGCACAAAATTATATATTTCCCTTAAAGCAGCTTGTTTCTTATGAGCAGGGAAATATTTAGCAGAGAAGTAATAAATCATATCCTGGGGACTACGCACACAACCAGGATCAAGAGTATTAAACCATATCTTAGCCTCAACCTTTAATGAGAATGGAAATATTTGAAGGATATAAAAGTAGCGAGTTCTCTCATCATTAGTGGACAGGGTGGCTATATCATTTAATTTAGTAAGATGTGCCACAACAGTTTCAGATTCATAGCCATAGAAAGTATCAGATTCAACCAAAGTAATTATATCAGGATCAATGGAGAATTCATAATCTTTATCAGTAAAAAATATAGGTGAAGTAACATAAGCAGGATCATATTTCATTCTAGCATTCAGAGTTTTTTGTTTTAGCTTAGCTAATAATTTCTTAAGATCACTTCTATCATTGCAAGCAAGAAAGTATCTTTTAGTCTCTTCATCCATAACATAGTTGTCGGTGTCAAAACCGGCGGATCTCAGGTAGGGGGTCCCAAACTGTGCGTCTAGGCGGATGGTAACAGGAGACAAGGGACACGATGTTTTTACCCAGGTTCGGGCCCTCTCGATGGAGGTAAAACCCTACTCCTGCTTGATTAATATTGATGATATGGGTAGTACAAGAGTAGATCTACCACGAGATCAGAGAGGCTAAACCCTAGAAGCTAGCCTATGGTATGATTGTTGTTGTCCTATGGACTAAACCCTCCGGTTTATATAGCACCGGAGAGGGCTAGGGTTACACAGAGTCGGTTACAAGGAAGGAGATCTACATATCTGTATTACCAAGCTTGCCTCCCACGCCAAGGAAAGTCCCATCCGGACACGGGACGAAGTCTTCAATCTTGTATCTTCATAGTCCAACTGTCCGGCCAAAGGTTATAGTCCGGATGTCCGGACACCCCCTAATCCAGGACTCCCTGAGTAGCCCCCGAACCAGGCTTCAATGACGATGAGTCCGGCGCGCAAATTATCTTCGGCATTGCAAGGCGGGTTCTTCTCCAGATTCCGAATACCTGTTAAACAGTGTCCGTCTCCTTGTAAATGTTGCGCTCCTTGGCTTCCATGCCCAATAATGGCCACATTCCACGTGTCAAACGAATGTGAAGAACCAGGGTATTTTTAAATTTACCCCCCTAGCTATGCAAATGAGCCGTCTATTAAAGAGACGAGGATTCAGATCCAAACCACACCACCTTCCCTCAACGAGCATTCATCGGAGCGCGCCCGCAAGAAATCCATTCCATCATGGCCGATCTCGTTCCTCCAGCCCCAAGCCCGGAGATTGGGAGAAGTGTTCCGTCCCGCACAGCCAACTGGTGAAGCTTCAGACCCAGGGATTTCTCCCCCCAGCGTATATGGTCCCGGTTCGAGCCGGGCTCGCCACCTACAATGGCGGAGAGGAAGCGGAGATCTTTCCCAGTCCCTCCAAGGGAGAGCAGGTATGCCTCGTTTCTTATTTGATAAGAGGACTCGGATTTCCAATTCATCTATTTCTCCAGGGGCTTCTGGAGTTCTACGGAATCCAGGTGCACAGCCTTACTCCTGCCTCCATACTACATATCGCCGGCTATGTAGCCTTTTGCGAGCTGTTTTGGGCTGCGAGGCTCACTTTGCACTGTGGAAGAAGTTGTTCTGCCTTGTGCGCCGTTCTCAGAGGGGGTCAATATATCAAGTGGGCGGAGCCGAAGTATGGCGCATCGCCGGGACCGGATATCCATCCGGAACCTAGAAGAAGGCGTCCGAAGACTGGCCTTCAGAATGGTTTTATATAGAAGACGTCCCTCTGCCGGATCCTATTCGGATCGGCCTTCCTCAGTTCGATAACGCTCCTTTGAAGAAGCTCCTGAGATGGTGTCCACGGAGCCCTCAGGAGGAAGATAACCGAGACGTTCTTTACCTGATGAGCCGGATAAAGTTGTTGGCTCAATCAGGACTGACCATGATCGAAGTCATGGCAACATGCATCATGCGAGGGTGCAGCTGCTTCAATATCGAGGCCACCCCATGTGGGATTTCAACGGGGAGGATGACGCCACCCGCTGTGGCCGCAAGGGGCCGGACTCATCCGCCGCTCTAGCAAAAATCTTGTCTGATTTGTACAAGGGAGAAGAGGAGGAATTCCTCCGCGTCAATCCACAGGGCGGATTTTCTATGTACAATCCTCCGGGCTGGGTAAGTCAACACTTTTTGCGCCCATCCATTCCATATTCCCACAGTTAAATATTTTACCTTGCGAATTCAACGCAGGAGCTGCGTAAGGCAGTAAGGGAGATCAACAGCCCACCTCCACAACCAGAGGATCCTGAGCGGTCCCTCGACCCGGCCTTCAAAGAGGATCCGGACATATCCGTGGAGCTGATCGATAGGGTATTTTACCAATTAAGCAGCGATGATGCCTTGGTGGCTATTACGTCCGATTACCCTGGGCTGCTCCCAGCATCGCAGGTGACTGAGACCAAAGCCCCAACATTTTTTTTAAAAGGATTCGTCCTTGTGTACTTTGCTCACCGTATACCAATGGTGTTTTACAGGGAAGGCCCTTGGGACGCCGTGCCGAGCCTGCGGCGACTAGCCAACAAGGGGCTCCAAGGCCGGGCAGGCTAAAGAGGAACACAGTCCGGACTGAGACACCGGCGTAGAGGTATGGCGTGCCACCTCACTCCATGGTATCGTCTTTAAAGACATATTAACGCTTGTGCTTTCTAGGAAGAAGAACGCTCGCCGGACTATATCCGGAGAGGTCGGCAATCACGCCTCATCCAGTCGGGCCCCAAGGCCGGACACGGAAGCGGAAGTGAGTACGAGGCACACGCCGGATGCTCCTCTGACAGAGGATGCGGACAGAAAGTCCGCCACAAATTCCGAGGTGGAGAGAGCCATGAACCACATGCGTCGCCGAGCCGTTCTCCGTGACGCTTGCTTCTCCCAAGAGGCATTTGACGCCTTCAACTCGGGAGACGCGTATCTCCGTGCTGCTCAAAATGGTCTAGCCAGAGCCACGGAGCAATATGTAAAGGATATACGGGTGAGAGAATTTGATGATTATATATAGTAGTAGCCCCTGAGACTTGAAGTAGTTAGAATAACTGATTTAAGGATCATTTGTTATGCAGGTTCTTACAGAAAAGAATACCCAATTTTCCCATGAGCTTGAAGAGTGCAAAGCCCAACTTCAGGCCGCACTAGCCGCGGAAGAGGAGCCCAAGAAGACCCCCTCCGGTAATGTTGAGGATATAACCGCTAAGGGTAAACCGACTAGGAGGGGCCGGTTCACCTTTAGCTATACCGAAGCTCAAGACAACCCAGAGGATGGCGCTTTACGGATGAATCTTAGTGGCCCAGAGTCCACGGGCGATTTAGGGCCCATGATGGTAAACCGCCATGGTTGTATAAACTTGTATTATAAGAAAGAAAGGAATAGACCAAGGCTGGCACTTGTATAAGTCAGCCTAGGACTCTGTAGACCGGTGGGGTCCTCTTGTGTATATAAAGGGGTGACCCGGCGGCGGTTTAGGGACAGACAACAACAACTCGAGGCTCAGGCTAGCGTATTTGCTCCCTGCGCATCGAAACCCAATCAATCCCATCACAACTAGACGTAGGCTTTTACCTTGATTGAAGGGGCCGAACTAGTATAAACTCCCGTGTCCCTTGTCCGGTTTAACCCCTTCAAGCTAACCCGTTGCGATGGCTCCACGACTAAGTCTTTCCAAGAAGACATCTGACGTGTTAATTCCACGATAGTTCATGCCCACCGTGGGGCTATCGCATGATGGTTTCGAGTTCTTGAAGGGCAGCTTCGAAGGACTCAAAGGGTACGCGGTTGGCCGGATGACCAAGAGTCGTCGCGGCAAGCTCTACATCGACAACGAAGGGTGGGGCCCCGAGACCGGCTCAATTGAGTACGGATACCGGGTCCCCTTTGGAGGAATCCATGTCTTCATCGGCAAGATCGGCGAACTGGGTCCTGAGCTGGACATCTGCACCGACCTCGTCGAAACAGCTCAGCGTGCAAGCCCTACCCAGGTTAAACCTGCCGAGAAGCGGGCGTTCGTAGTATGCGTCCATGGGGCTGGATCTGAACCGGTGTCTGAAGGCGAGACAGCTGTGTATTCTGACAGCGAATCATCCACTGGTGAGACTGAGTCCCTGTACCAAGTCCATGACGATGGGTTCAAAGGATATTCCGACGGCGGCAGTATTTCGGATCTCCTTGAACCGCCAAGTCTGGTTACTGTTCACATGGCCGGAACACAGCCTACTTTGCAATCTTCAACAGCAGCCGCAGCAGGAGGCCCGGTGCGCCGGCCGGTTCAAGTTCTCTCTGATCTGATGGATGCTTGGGCGACCTTGCTAACCGCGGTAGTTACCCTGGAGACGCAGGACCAGCATAATGCGGACGTTGCTAAACTGAAGGACCAGATAGTGGAGGCCAAGGAGGATCTGGCGGTTGAGGATGCAAGGATGGCCGAGGAACGGGCTGCTTTGGATGCCTAGTCACAATTGATACAGGCACAGAATTACCGGCTGACGTTGGATCAAAACGCACCGAACAAGGTAATGCGGTGGAAATATCGATCGCGCCTGAGGCCGGTCGTTGAAGGCTTGAACCTCTTTAATACACCGGGGGCTGGGACGAGCAATCCAGCAGCCGTAAACCGGACTGAAGCACCTAGGACGGCGCCGGATCAGCCACGCCTGACAGAACCATCTCGACGGACGGACAACCCGCCGCCGTATGTGACCGCGCCACCGGATCACTTTCTGAGCCCTTTGGATAATATGATTGCTGCAGCGTCCTGTCTGGCGGCTATTCCGATCAAAGGTGACTCATTGGCGGCGATCGAGACACGGCGGGCCAGGGATCTTCTTCAAACCGCCGTGGTGCAACAACAGGCCTATTCTTATAGCCGGGATAGAATTCATTCGACCCCCCGTCCAAGCAAAAGCTACAGCAGACACATGGATGAACCGGAAGTATCTAGCAGTGCCAGGCGCCGTAATGCAGCCCACGGTGAGATAAATGCTCAGGATGTGGTAGATAATGGCAGGGCACACAGGGAGGCAGGCCGCCATCAAACCGCCCTGCTTCAGCCAATGGCGTCGGTAGACCGAGGCACTGGGGTCGCTTTCAGTTCCTGGGGAGTGTTGTGTCTTATTCCGGCCCTCCGTAACATACGACTACCTAAGGATTTTAAGGGTCCACGAAAGGTACCCAATTACACTGCTGATCAGTCGCCTGAGGCGTGGGTCGAGAGTTACGAGATGGCAATGGAGATGCTGGAGGTGGATGAAGCGGCTTGTGCAAAATATTTCACGATGATGTTAGAGGGGACAGCCCGCACTTGGCTGAAAAACCTACCGGCCAATTCCATCGAGTCATGGGGGTAGTTGAAGGCCCAGTTCATAGCCAATTTCAAAGACACCTGCAAACAGCCTATGTCCATTGTGGATCTGGATGCCTGTGTTCAAGGGGAGAGCGAGTCAACAAATCACTGGGTGCGCCGGGTTTCGGAGGTTTTGCACTCTTCAGACCGGATTAGCGCCGGCCAAGCGATCTTAACGCTGGAGTGCAATTACCGGTTTAAGTCATTAAAGATGAAGTTGGGAAGGCTCAAGCACCATTGCAATGATATCGGAACACTTATGGCCGCCTTGGTAAAATATGCCGATTCTGATAATACCAAGGATCCCGAGGCTCATGAGGAGAAACCGGAGAAGGGAAAGAAGAACGACGGTGCGAAAGGGCGGCAGCACCATAACCAAGGAGGCCATGGGAATAACGGTAAGCGCAAGGCAGATAATTCAGATTTTGTGGCTAACATGAATATGCAGCGTCGTAAAGGTAAACCGCCCCAGCGCGGTGGCGGGATGAATCTGGAGCGCTTGTTAAACCATCCCTGTCCGAAGCATGGAACCAAGGAGGCCCCTTCCACACACCTTTGGAAGGATTGTCACATAATGAGGGAATTCAAAAACTCTGATCTTTACCGGTATGATCAGGGTCCGTCCGGTAGTTCAGGTCCTGGTTTCCATGGGGACGGCGGTTCAAGCTCTGGGTTTCATAATAACCAAGGCCATCAGAACAACCATGGCAATAACCAGCAGAACAACCAGGGGAATCAGCAGCAGTCAGGCTACCAAAGTCATCCCAAGCAGTTGAACAGCGGACAATATCACGTGTTCATGACTAGCCTGTGCAAGCTTGATCAGAAGCTTCACAAGAGGGCAGTTAATGCTGTTGAACCGGCCGTGCCACGTTATCTACGATGGTCGGAGTAGCCCATTGTGTGGAGCGGAGAGGATCACCCACCCCAGGTTGACAATCCGGGTCAGTTAGCCTTGGTCGTAGCACCTCAGGTGGGGGGTTACAAGTTCACCAAAGTTTTAATGGATGGAGGAAGCAGCATTAACATCCTGTACTACGAGACTTTCCGTCGCATGGGGTTGACAGATAAGAATCTTAAACCGTCGAATACAGTTTTTCACGGCGTGGTACCAGGCAAATCGGCATACCCTGTTGGGAAGATTGCTTTGGAAGTTGTGTTTGGGGATGAGCATTCCAGATCTGAGACATTGACATTTGAGGTGGTGAAGATCCAGAGCCCATATCACGCGCTGTTCGGACGGCCGGCCTATGCGAAATTCATGGCGAGACCCTGTTATGTCTACCTACAGCTCAAGTTGCCGGGTCATAAGGGGACGATCACAGTACACGGGAGCCGCAAGATTGCTTTGGATTGTGAGGAAGGTGAGGCGGCCTATGCTAAGTCGGTTTGTGCTACCGAGGAGTTGAAATTTTATAAAGACAATGTTGATCCGGCAGACATGACCCCTTTAAAGAAGCCTACAACTGAACATGACCCGGCCGTGACGTTCAAACCGGCTAATGAGACTAAACTTATCGACTTTGTCCCTGGTGACTCATCCAAACAGTTTAGTATCAGTGCCAATCTGGATACGAAATAGGAAAGCGCTCTCACCGAGTTCATCCGTGAGAATCGGGACATTTTTGCATGGAAGCCTTCTGACATGCCAGGTGTACCGAGAGGACTCGCTGAGCACACCCTCAATATTGATCCCAAGTTTAAACCGGTCAAGCAGTTCCTTCGCCATTTTAATGAAGAGAGACGCAAGGCCATTGGAGAAGAAGTAGCCCGGCTACTGGCAGCAGGGTTTATCATCGAAGTTTTTCATCCCGAATGGTTGGCTAATCCGGTGCTTGTTCTTAAGAAAAACGGCACTTGGCGTATGTGTGTGGACTACACAGATTTGAACAAGGCATGCCCGGCCGATCCTTTTGCTCTCCCGCGTATTGTTCAGATCATTGATGCGACGGCGGGTTGTGATCGCCTAAGTTTCCTAGATGCTTATTCAGGTTATCATCAGATTAAAATGGCAGTTAAGGACCAGGAGAAGACAGCCTTCATCACCCCCTCTGGAGCCTTCTGCTATGTCTCCATGCCTTTTGGGCTCAAGAGTGCCCAAGCAACCTATCAGCGTTGTGTGCAGAATTGTCTTCACAAGCAGATCGGGCGCAATGTTCATGCTTACGTGGATGATATTGTGGTAAAGTCCAGGAAGCAGGAAACCTTGATAGACGACCTCAAGGAGACGTTTGACAATCTCCGGGTTTATAAAATGATGCTTAACCCGGAGAAGTGCGTTTTTGGTGTTCCGGCAGGCAAGCTTCTGGGCTTTCTCGTGTCCAACCGAGGCATTGAGGCCAATCCAAAAAAAATCAAAGCAATCACATCTTTGGCTAAACCGGCATGTATCAATGATGTTCAGCGTTTGGCGGGCCGGATTGCAGCCCTCAGCCGGTTTATCAGTCATTTGGGAGAAAAGGCAATTCCCTTATAACAGATGCTGAAGAAGACAGATAAATTCGTCTGGAGTGACGCCGCTAACGCATCATTTGAGGATTTGAAGCGGCAGCTGGCTGAACCGCCCCTTCTTGCTGCTCCGGTTGATAAGGAGCCCGTGTTGTTGTACGTGGCTGCCAATGCCAGTGCAGTCAGTGTGGCGATTGTGGTTGAACATAAGGAGGTTGGAAAGGAATATCCGGTTCAACGGCCAGTTTACTATATCAGTGAAGTACTGATCGAATCCAAGCAATGATATCTGCACTGGCAGAAGCTTGTATATGGAGTCTTTATGGCAAGTAGGAAGCTCAAGCAATACTTTCAAGGCCATCCCATCACAGTGGTTAGCTCTGCTCCCTTGGGCGATATAATCCAGAATAGAGAGTGGCCGGGTTGCAAAGTGGGCAATTGAGCTTGGTCCCCATGGGTTGAAGTATATGCCCCGAACAGCCATCAAATCTCAGGCGCTGGTTGACTTCATTAATGACTGGACCGAGTTACAAGCACCAGAGGACAAACCAGATAACACATACTGGACTATTCACTTTGACGGGTCCAGGCAGTTGGAAGGCTCGGGGCTGGAGTCGTCCTTACTTCCCCTCGAGGTGATAAAATTTGTTATGTTCTCCGCTTGATGTTTCCTTGTACTAACAATGCATCAAAGTACGAGGCCTTACTCCACGGCCTCCGTGTGGCTAAGGAAATGAACTTAAGCCGGGTTCGGTGCTTTGGAGACTCTGATCTAGTGGCCCAGCAAGTTTCTGGCACTTGGGATTCAAAGGATCCACTCATGGCAGCTTATAGGCGAGAGGTGGATATGGTAGCAGGCCACTTTAAAGGTTATCAGGTGGAGCACATCGACCGGCGCAAGAACGAAGCAGCTGATGCTCCAAGCCGGCTGGGATCTCAACGTAAACCGGTACCACCTAATACCTTTCTGGATATTTTGCATAACCCGTCTGTGAAATTGCCTACAAAGGAGGATTTAGCTGTTCCTGATCCGGAGGCCCAATTGGTAGCTGCTTTACATGCCACTCTGGATTGGACTGTCTCATATTTGGCATACCTAAACCGGGGCGAGTTACCAGATGACGAGCTTTTCGCCAGACAGATAATACGGCGGTCCAAGTCTATGGTCGTGCACAATGGTGGGCTACACCGTTGCAACATTTCAGGCGTGTTCCAACGTTGTGTTTCTCCTGAAGAAGGGCAAGAGATTTTGCGTGAAATCCATGAAGGGGATTGTGGTCACCATGCCGGTTCAAAATCCCTCGTGTCTAAAGCATTCCGTCATGGGTTCTACTAGTTAACAGCCCATTCTGATGCGGAGGATCTGGTAAAGCGGTGTGATGCTTGTCAGAAATTTTCACGTCGAGCTCATGTTCCGGCTCAAGAATTATGCATGATTCCCATTACTTGGCCGTTTGCTACTTGGGCGCTCGATATGGTGGGACCCTTTAAGCGTTCCAAGGACAAGAAGACCCACCTGTTGGTGGCCGTTGACAAATTCACTAAATGGGTTGAAGCGGAGCCCATCAGTAAGTGTGACGCAGCTACGACGGTTCAATTCCTTAAAAAGATTATTTTCCGTTTTGGCTTTCCACATAGTATCATCACAGATAATGGTACGAACCTTTCTAAAGGAGAGATGGAGGCATTTTGCCAACGAGAGCACATCCGGCTTGATCTAGCATCTGTGGCTCACCCCCAGTCTAATGGTCAAGCGGAGAGGGCGAATCAAGAAATCCTGAAGGGTATCAAGCCTCGGCTTATGGTCCCTCTGAAGCGGACCCCGGGTTGTTGGCTGGAAGAATTACCGTCAGTATTATGGAGTATAAACACCACCCCAAACCGGTCTACAGGTTATACACCGTTTTTCATGGTTTACGGGGCAGAGGCTGTCCTTCCAAGCGATATCCGTCACGACTCGCCCCGAGTTGCGAATTATGTTGAAGCGGACAACAAGCAAGCACGCCAAGAGGCGCTGGACCTGTTAGATGAGAAACGGGACATGGCTTTGGCTCGGTCGGCGATTTATCAACAAGACCTGCGGCGTTATCACAGCCGCCGGGTTAAGACAAGAACCTTTCAAGAAGGTGATCTGGTGCTCCGTGTCGTTCAAGACCAGACTGATATGCACAAGTTGTCCCCGCGTTGGGAAGGACCCTTTGTGGTCAGCAAGAATCTACACAACGGATCATACTACCTCATTGACGTTCAAGAAGACTCACGTAACTCTGAGGAGGAGACCCGGCGGCCATGGAACATAGCTCTCCTACGGCCTTATCATACTTGAAGCCACTGGCTTTTCTTATGTATATATTTCAACAATGTACATATTATGATCAATAAAATAAACCGGCACCCTTGCTAAATCAAGCAGGGTCTCCGCTGTTTTTCTTCCAATATCTATTAATTTGGGGGCTTCATCTAAGAAAAGCGGAGTACTACCTGTTATACCGGCTATCACGCCACCACCTAGCTTGGGAGCTTCACACCCAAGGGGCCAAAGAGAGTTTGATTGCTCACAGCACAGCTCAAACATAGGCACCCATTGAGCACAGCTCACAAAGTTACTTGGGGGCTCTTTGTGTCAAATACCAAAGATCTTGAAAGGACCCTTGTAGACGGGTATCGACCCACGGCTTGGAAGCCTGGTGTATTCACCTAAAACCCCGGGTTAACCTGCCTTCATCAAGTAAGCCACTCCTATCTAGGTAATCCTGGCACGACCCATCGAACATTTGACAGTTACTCTCTTTGAGACCTTGAACTCGTCAAAGTTAAAACGATGATTGGTTAGTGGAGGCCCATCTTAAAAGGCTTTGCTAAAATGGTTTAACTCAGTGGCCTGGCAGCCCATGAAAAGCCTCGATTTGGGCCTGGCAGCCCTTGAAAAACCTTGCTATTTTTTGTTTGTTCATGCTAAGTCTTTATTCTTTCATCATGTTTACGATGAACTCGGTGTTTCTTAACCCGGTGTGGCTTACGGATTTTGTGTTTAAGCATTCAAATAAAGGTAACCCGGCATCCTTCAAACCGGTCTGGTTTGACACTGTCTCCAGCAATCATCTGGTGTTTAGCACAACCCGGTTCGATATCATATACCAACATGGCATGGTGGAAGTTGGATTTTCATCCTTCCTAATATCACAATTGGTAAAACTAACAGCAATGTTTCATATCACAGGTATGATTTATTATTGCTATGTTGTTAGCAACCATGGTTGCTTGCCAAGATATGCGGGGTATTTTTGACCCGTCTAGCGGTAAACCGTCTGGGCAGATTTTCTCTTATGCGGATACAGGGATTGCATGATATTGAGCAAACATAAGGAAGTATTAAAATTCTCATGACAGATCAAGGCAAAGTATACCCCAGTGCACGATGGCAGCCAGATCACAATATTTTTCTAGCCTATTACAAGGCGCTTTCAAGGCCCAAAATATGGTGTTGTTTCCCCCTGAACAAAGTTCGTGGAGCATCCAACAACTTGCCGGATTAAGTTTCGTTGCCGCGATGTTGCGAAGTTGACGGGTCATTTGGTGTCGGGTCAGCCTCTTCTTCACCTTGTGGTTGGAAATCCGTGCTTGTCCAGTCAATCCGGGTTAAAGCCTGAAAGACAGCTTCTTCACTGATAAGTTCTGACGGATCAACATCAGGGGCATAAGTGTGCTTACGGATTGGCGGAATGGGATTTTGCACTTCCGGCAGATCGGCATTAATCCGTTTGTTATTTGCATCATAACGAGACCGGTGAACAGTCAAGTTAGCATCTTCTGCCTGCTGACTCGCCAGAGGACGCATTTCCCTTGTCACCTTTTTCAAGGCTTCCTCGTCAAAGTCCTCCCCGTCTTCTTGTGTGCTTGGAAAGCCTTTGGCAAGGTCAACCGGATCAAGGTCAGCTATCCACACTTTGGCTCGGGTAGGGGCCAGCAAAGCGCCTGCCCTGGCAGCAGATCGCTTCACCTCTTCTATCTGTGCTGGTACCATAGATAGCCTTGCTAGCGTTTCCCTGATCAGGGTTGGGGCTGGGTTGTCATAGGAGGTTGCACAGATAACCCATTGGGCACCAGCATACAGCTGTTCAATAAAAGTATATGCTGCTTTCAATTTCACCCGTGCATCTGAGCCCAGATGAGTAATACGGCTTCCTGCAACGGTTTAAGGATTATTAACGGCTGCCTTCTGAAAAGGAATATTTCATGGCTTAGTGGGAGTACTCACCAAAAACAGCAGAGGTCATAGCATTCACTTGGCGCTTCAATCCGGAAAGCTCCTCTTCCACCGGTTTAAGAGCCGAGTCGGCGTCTTCAGCTCGTTTTCGTAATGCATCCTTATCAGTTTCCCACTTGGCACGTTCAGTCTTGAAGTCTTCTTTAAGTTGTTCCAGGGAAGTTAGAGCGGCTTTTAGTTCATCTTTGGACTTGGAAGATTCTTCTTGCTGAGATTTGATGCTTTCTTGAAGGTCAGCAATTTGAGTGCGTTGACCGTTTATCTCCGCCTGTTAGTCAGAGATGCATATCAATATAATATCAAAGTCCCAAGTATACAACTAGTTATACACTTGGCACTTGGGGGCTAATGCGGATTGCTTCTTTCCTACTGCTGGTTCAAAGTCCCCAGGATCAATACAAGTTTTAATCCGGGCACTTGGGGGCTAATGTATATTTATTCAAAAGAACATCAATAAGGAGCAGTACAGAATGAGAGGGATCACAAGTCCCGGTTTAACTTTACAAATTAACCCGGCCCTTGGGGCCTACAGGATACAAGATTGAGATGAGAAGGAATACCTCATAGCGTTTTTTCATCAAGTTCACCAAATCAGCTTCAGAGTCTCGGCTTGCATAAAGCCGGTTCAAGAATCCGGAATGAAGCTCCTGGACAGAAAGATGAGCGTATTTTGACAAATCAATTTCCATTCTTCCTTTGCCCGGGAAAGCAAATTCATCTTTGGGCTTATGCTTTGCCAAGACGATCGGATTGCGCGGGGCAGTATAACCAATGCCGGTGACGACAACTTCATCATCCTTTTCTGGGATTGAAGTGGTAGGAGGAGTCGGCGGATTGGCTGTGGAGTTCAGAGCATCAACAACTGGACTGGCAGGTGTGGCATGTGGACTGGAGGTGCCCTCGTGAGTGGCCGGGTCAGCTTCTGGCGGATCAGCGTTTACAATTGGTTCTGGCGGGACAAAATTGTCCATGGGATTATCAAAGTTCTCACGGGCATCTTCAGGAATCTCTGCCGGTTCAACTTCGCCAGAAGGGGTACTGGTCTTAGCCTTCTTACTCAGACGAGATTTGCCGCTAATGTCAAAACAAGGATTAGCAGGGTCAATATAAGGATAAGGGAAAAATAAAAAGCTGTATGCTTACCCAGGGACGGTTTTCAATGGAGGCAGCTGAGTGGTGGATGAACCGCCAGACGAGTTTAAAGATACCCGATAGTTTGAGTCAGATGGATTGAGAGGGCATCGGAAAAAACCCTTCAAAGGATAACGTTTTTCAGGACAACAAACAACCTCTGGACGGCGTTTCCGGGTTGGTGTCTGAGGTAAACCGGAAGAAGTGACCTGTTGACCGTTGTGCCGGGTTGTGCGAAGACCTTCGGTTTGCTGTGTCTTCAAAGAAAGTTTTTGACCCACATAAGCAAGAGGGTGAGAGCATTTCACTTTCCGAACTGCACGGCGAAACCTTTGAACCGGCACAAGTTCTGAGTCAGAAAGGTAAATTACCTCAACATGGTCTGCACGGCTGGCCTCCGCATCATCCTGGGAGTAATCGTTATCAATAAGGTGCAAGAAATAGAAGCCAAGGGAGTCAAGTTTTACCTCTTCAACTGAGTCGCTGGCATCTTCTGGCGGTTCAGACGACTCAGCAATTTTCTTCTTGCCAGCTCTCTTAGTGACCTTGCTCTTGACACGAGGAGCCCTGGCCGGTTTGTCTTGCGGTTTCTTTTTCCAGAAGGAGTTGTTGGCCTGCGAGATTGCATAAAGGATTATTGTAAACAACATTAAAGCGGCAAGATATCAGGAAGGTACGAAGTTAAAATTTTACCGCCGGCGGTTTGTTGGAGGTGTAGTAAGGACGCAGACCGATTTGAGTGCACACGGTGAGATTTTCATCAAGTATCTTCTTCACACTTTCAGTGACCTCATCCTCAGTCAACTCTATTTGGTTAAACCGTTGCGGATCATCTGTCTTGCCAGTATATTCACACATTAGCCCGGGGCGGCGGCTTAAGGGTAAAATACACCATGAAAGCCAGCAGCGGACAAGATCAATGCCAGTTAAACCGTTGGCCATGAAAGCCCGGAGTTTGACAAGTTGGGATGCATAGGCTTGACGTTCTTTTGCTGTCAGCCATGGAGGTAAAGGATGGCTATTGCTAAGCCGGTATGGCCGGTAACCCGGCAGAGGATTTTCATCGGTAGGAGTAGTGTTTTGACAGTAAAACCACGTTTGGTTCCACCTTTGGGTGGCTATGAAGTTTGGCATGGGGAAATTCAACCTCTTTCCTCTTCTGAATTGACACGCCGCCAAGTTCAGTATTGGGGCCGTCAGCAAATTCGGTCCGGCGGTTTAAGTGGAAGAGATCCCGGAATAACTCAATAGTTGGTTCTTCCTGCAAATAAACTTCACAGAAAACCTGCAAATCACATATATTGGACACTGAGTTTGGTCCTATGTCTTGAGGATGGAGTTGGAAGCTGGCAAGTACATTCCGGTAAATTTTTGATCCGGGGGGACTGAAGCCCCAGCCCAGATGTTGTAGGAACACAATCACCTCTCCCTCTTGGGGTTCAGGAGGGCATTCAGGACCAGGAACTCTCCACTGAAGAACATTCTGTGGAGCTAAAGCGCCTGTGATGACAAAGTTATTGATCGGTGTCTCGGTAATCCGGGATGGGACCCAGTTACAGGCAGCAAATTGCGGTGCCATCATACAGAATCTGTAAAAGGAAAATGGGCGGTTTACGATTGCTGATCCAAGTGAGTTCATCAATGTTAAGTTGGCATATGATGCTAAACCGGAAATTTAATCAAAGTGTGCATACGACAAGAACCAAGCATTGCTATTTAATATTATACGGCGGTTTAAGTGAGGGCTAATGGCATATGAGGAATTATCAACTATCGCAGTTTAAACCGCCCTTCGGTGAAAGGGTTAGATCTGAAAATTCACTAAGTGTTGCAGAAACAAGTTTCACAAGATGGTGATATAATTTTGGATCTACCGTCGGTTAATGAAGAAATTTTTCTGAGACCCACAATGGCGTTAAGCGGAACAGAGAAGGTTCAGATAAGGATTTATCCAGGAATAGCAAGATGTTGTGGTACGGTACAGTAAAAACTACAGATCCAGCCGCAAAAAGAAACTATCAGGCATAACTAGATTCAGTGAGATGCTAAAGGGAAGGCAGGTAAACGCTGACGAACGCTGATGAACACCGACGAACACCAAAGAAACTTTGAAACCCTAATACAGATCTGATAAGTGAGAAAAGGGAGTATTTACCAGAGTCATGCAGCGGCAGAGGAGTATCGCAGGAGCTCTGGAGCAAACAGGATGATGCGGCGGCCTGAGATGAGGCAGAGCTTCAAGGTCGACGACGGCGGCGATGCTTGAGTTCTTCAGGTCAAGAGGAGGAAGACGAGGGGAAGAGGCAAGGGGGAAAATGGAAGGAGCCTCGGTCTTATTTATAAAGGAAAGGGGATAAAATGGCAGGCGTGAAAATCGAGGGGTCTGAAGCGGCAGAAAAGGATGCAGTTGTCGCCTCGGTCTTCGGGAATTAATTAAAGAGAAGGGAATCTTCATAAATCTTTTTATGCAGGGATGACATCACTGTAGTGACAGAAGATGACGTCACGGCGGTTCACTAAAGTTCACAGGGAAAGGCAATATGGCGGTTTACGAGGGTGGTTATCAATTTTAATAATTTTCCTAAGGATTGAAGATTGACATGAACAGGTCCAAATCAATCTGGGGCCTAATGTTGAGGATATAACCGCTAAGGGTAAACCGACCAGGAGGGGCCGGTTCACCTTTAGCTATACCGAAGCCCAAGACAACCCAGAGGATGGTGCTTTACGGATGAAGCTTAGTGGCCCAGAGTCCACGGGCGATTTAGGGCCCATGATGGTAAACCGCCATGGTTGTATAAACTTGTATTATAAGAAAGAAAGGAAGAGACCAAGGCTGGCACTTGTATAAGTCAGCCTAGGACTCTGTAGACCGGCTGGGGTCCTCCTGTGTATATAAAGGGGTGACCCGGCGGCGGTTTAGGGACAGACAACAACAACTCGCGGCTCAGTCTAGCGTATTCGCTCCCTGCGCATCGAAACCCAATCAATCCCATCACAACTAGACGTAGGCTTTTACCTTCATTGAAGGGGTCGAACTAGTATAAACTCCCGTGTCCCTTGTCCGGCTTAACCCCTTCAAGCTAACCCGTTGCGATGGCTCCACGACTAACTCTTTCCAAGAAGACATTTGACGTGTTAATTCCACGACAGGTAATATATGTTTCAAATGATAGGTATCATGTAGAGTGTGGCATATATGCAAATCTGACAATAAAATTGTAGATGATGCCGGAGTAAATTCGGATGAGCAACACATCCTACGCTAGCTAAAGGCCAGCGAGAGTGTGCTTACGAGGGTTAGGCAGGAGAAGAATAATCTCCTAGATGCCAACACCCAGCTGGGCGTGGGACTAAAGGATGTTCGTGCCCAACTGTCAGACTCCGTGAAGGAGAATCAGCGGCTTCGACGCGGCATTTTCAGTAAGTGCTTGAACGAACTTTGAAGAAGAGTTCGGCGAAGAAGTCGACTAACAGAGTTATGTCTGTAGGTATGCTAATAGGTCGTCCCGCGGAGGAAATGCCCGGTTCCACGGGTGACCTTCTGCCCGAGCTCTCACAACTGCACGAACGAGTTCGGCGGGTGATGCAAGGCGTTTCCTAGGCCTTATGGCCATCCGTCTCCGTGCCCGAAGGCCTTGGAGAGCTTGCGGAGAAGCTGAAGGAAGCGCGGCGGCGCTTCCGATTATGGAAGATATCGGCCTGCCGTCAAGGTGCCAGGGAAGCCTGGGCCATGGTGAAGACGCGGTGTATCAAGGCTGACCCAAACCACATGGCCGAGGTCGGACCTGTGGGGCCCGATGGGAAAGAGATCCCTGTTAGCCTAGTGTACGGACAAGTAGAATTGACCACAAAGTATTCCCAACAGGATTGTAGGTTAGACAGCCTATTGGATGGTATAGAGGAAGAATTTAGCCAGTCAAAGTGACTATGTAATTGAAGTGACATTTATAATGCCTTCTAGCTGGATTGTAGATCATTTGTCATGGCGGACCTTTTCGCTTCAACCTCTGGACCCGATAGTCTGGAGTGAATTCGAATACCTTCGCGGTTATATGAAAACCGGGGCATGCGTGGAAACTAGGCATAGGGGTCATTAGTGCTTGAACAGACAAGTGCCCAACTAGTTATGTTATATTACATGGTTAGTAAGAAACATCTTCCAGGGAGAATAGTTCCGTTAGGGGTTCCTTTCCCTGGGTATGCATGCCCTAAAGTGCATGTCCGGACTGCGAAAAGATTCACAGAGAAAAAGGCATCTGGGGGCACATATGAAAAATAAATAAGTGAAGAATCATCTTTTGTTCACCGACCGAATATTCCCTAAAGAACTCTAGCTTTCGGCTTCACCCAGTCTGAGGTACACATCCGGCTGACCCGACAGTAACAATCGTAGAGGTGCTCCCTTATGCCCTAGCCGAATTAACGGGAACGTAGGGCATAAATACAAGAGCCAGGCAACCCAGCTTGGCCAAAACTTAAGTCATATCAGTGCATATAATGGCGAAGAAAAGGTACATGCGGAAGGATGACACATGTGCTGGGCATGAAGCCCGGACAAGTAAGTAAGCTTCTGTGAGATAAGCCCCCAGGTATAATTAGCGTGGCCAGCGCGTCAATGGTGTTCAAGCAAGGCACAAGTTAGCCTTTTAAAGCGTTGGGAAAAAAATGAGAGGAGAAACAGAGAAATAAAGGACAAATAATGTATATAAAAAATGGAAAGTGGAAGGATATGAACACAGAGTCCGGCGCTAAGCGTAGAATCTTCGGAGCCTTGCTGCGTTCCATGGGTTAGGCTCAAGCCGATTATCAGATGCATCCCGCAGACGGTACGCTCCGCCGGTCAGAACTTGGTCAATGATGAATGGACCCTCCCATTTGGGCTCGAGTTTGGTCTTTTTCTTCTCCGGCAGGCGTAGAACTAGTTCACCAACATTATAAGTTTTGGCCCGTACTTCTCTGCTTTGGTATCTTTGAGCTTGTTGCTGATAGAATGCGAAACGGGCTTTTGCCACGTCGCGCTCCTCCTCCAGGGTGTCTAGATTGTCCTGCCGATCGAGCTCGGCTTCTCTTTCTTCGTACATGCGCACTCGAGGTGGGTCATGGATTATGTCGCAGGGTAGGACCGCCTCTGCGTCGTACACCATAAAAAAGGGTGTGTATCCGGTAGTACGATTCGGCGTGGTCCGCAGACCCCGGAGTACGGAGTCGAGCTCCTCTACCCAGTTCGTGTTAGATTCCTTTAAGGACCGCACTAATCTGGGTTTGATGCCGCTCATGATAAGACCATTTGCTCGCTCGACCTGACCGTTAGTTTGTGGGTGATAGACGGAAGCATAATCGAGCTTAATGCCAATGTTTTTGCACCAGAGTTTTACCTCTTTGGAAGTGAAGTTCGTGTCGTTATCAGTGATGATGCTGTGGGGGACGCCGTAGCGGTGTACAACCCCGGATATGAAGTCTATCACCGGTCCGAACTTGGCTGTTTTAACATGTTCGGCTTCTATCCATTTGGTGAATCTGTCCACCATGACCAGCAAGTATTTTTGCTTGTGGATTCCTCCTTTAAGGGGTCCAACCATGTCAAGCCCCTAGACCGCGAAGGGCCAGGTAATGGGGATTGTGTGGAGGGCGGTGGGTGGCATATGGCTTTGATTTGCAAAAAGCTGGCAGCCCACGCAGCGTTGGACCAGGTCCAGTGCATCTGCCCGGGCCGTAGGCTAGTAAAAAACCTGTACGGAAGGCCTTGCTGACAAGGGTCCGGGCTGCTGCGTGGTGGCCGCCGAGTCCGGCATGAATTTCTGCCAGAAGCTTCCGCCCCTCCTCTTCGGAGATGCACCTTTGAAGGACTCCCGTGGTGCTTTTCTTATAAAGCTCTCCCTCATGGACCATGTAGGCTTTAGATCGCCGTACTATGCAGCGTGCCTCGTTTTGGTCCTCGGGGAGTTCATGCCTTGTTAAGTAGGCCAGGAATGGTTCTGTCCACGGGGCGATGACGGCCATTATAACGTGGGCTGAAGATGTTATTTCGGTAGCAGAGCCTCCGATTATGTCAGAGTGTTCGGAATCGAGCATTGCGGTTGGGTCCGGTCTGTTGTTACCAGTGTCCCCTTCCCATATCACGGATGGCTTGAAAAGCCCCTCCAAAAAGATGTTAGGGGGACCGCATCGCGTTTTGCGCTGATGCGTGCAAGGACGTCTGCCGCCTGATTGTTTTCTCGGGCTACATGGTGAAATTCGAGCCCATCGAACCGAGCTGACATTTTTAGGACGGCGT
The DNA here is from genome assembly GCA_032464435.1 of Aegilops umbellulata. Classification (NCBI taxonomy): domain Eukaryota; kingdom Viridiplantae; phylum Streptophyta; class Magnoliopsida; order Poales; family Poaceae; genus Aegilops; species Aegilops umbellulata. The sequence goes on from CP136059.1 coordinate 509,573,104, forward strand.
TGCGATATGCCGCCATTATCGGATCTTTGGCATCAAAGTCTCCATTTATTTGGGAGATAGCGAGGTTCGAATCCCCCCGCACCTCTAGGCGTTGAATGCCCATGGATACTGCCATCCGGAGGCCATGTAGAAGGGCCTCGTATTCAGCTGCATTATTGGAGTCTGTGTACATTATCTGGAGCATGTATTGAACTGTATCTCTGGTTGGGGACATTAGAACAACGCCAACCCCCAGACCAGCCAGCATTTTGGAGCCGTCGAAGTGCATGATCCAGTTGGAATATGCGTCGTACTCTTTAGGGAGTTCGGCTTCCGTCCATTCGGTGACAAAGTCGGCCAACACTTGGGACTTAATGGCTCGCCGTGGTTTATAGGTTATGTCGAACGGGAGGAGCTCAATGGCCCATTTGGCAATCCGGCCCGTGGCGTCGCGGTTGTTTATAATATCATTGAGTGGCACTTCTGAGGCTACTGTTATCGAACACTCTTGAAAGTAGTGTCGCAGCTTCCGGGATGCCATGAATATCACGTATGCTATCTTTTGATAATGCGGGTACCGTGACTTGCATGGAGTAAGGACAGTGGAGACATAGTAGACCGGCTTTTAAAGGGGAAATTTATGTTCGTCCGTTTCTTGTTCGACGACGAGCACTGCGCTCACAACTTGATGGGTTGTCGCAATGTATAACATCATAGGTTCGCCACTGTTTGGCGCTGCCAGGATTGGGTTGGTTGCTAGTATGGCCTTTATTTCTTCCAATCCGGCTGTGGCTGCATCCGTCCACTCGAAGTGTTCGGTGCGCCGTAGGAGGCAGTAAAGGGGTAATGCCTTTTCTCCCAGGCGGGAGATAAAGCGGCTTAGAGCCGCCACACATCCGGTTAATTTCTGGATTTGTTTGAGGTCCGTTGGGATATCCAACTATGACAGGGCTCGAATCTGGGCCGGATTTGCTTCAATTCCTCTGCCGGATACAATGAAGCCCAGGAGCTTTCCGGCTGGCACACCGAAGACGCATTTTTCCGGGTTGAGCTTGATGTCATATGTTTTGAGGTTATCGAATGTGAGTCTTAAGTCGTCTACTAGAGAGTCGACATGCTTGGTTTTGACGACCACATCATCTACGTATGCCTCCACTGTTTTGTCGATCTGGTTTGCCAGACATGTTTGAATCATGCGCTGATATGTTGCGCCGGCGTTTTTGAGCCCAAAGGGCATTGTGTTGAAGCAGAAGGGGTCGTATGGTGTGATGAATGCCGTTGCGGCTTGGTCGGACTCTGCCATATTAATTTGGTGGTAGCCGGAGTATGCGTCGAGGAAACACAATGAATCGTGTCCTGCTGTAGCATCGATAATTTTATCGATGCGGGCGAGGGGGGAAGGGATCCTTTGGGCAAGCCTTGTTGAGGTCCTTAAAATTGACGCACATGCGCTAGGATTTGTCCTTCTTTGGTACCATCACCAGGTTTGCTAGCCAGTCCGGATGTTTTATCTCTCTAATGAATCCGGCTTCCAATAACTTGGCTAGTTCCTCTCCCAGAGCTTGTCTCTTGGGTTCAGAGAAACGCCGAAGAGCCTGCTTGACCGGTTTGAATCCCTTTAGGATATTAAGGCTGTGTTCGGCCAGCCTGCGTGGGATTCCTGGCATGTCTGAAGGGTGCCAGGCAAAAATGTCCCAGTTCTCGCGTAAGAACTCTCGTACTGCAGCGTCTACGGCGGGGCTTAGTTGTGCCCCAATGGAAGCTGTTTTTGTAGGATCCGTTGGATGGACGTGGAATTTGACTATTTCGTCCGCTGGCTTAAAGGAGGTGGACTTGGATCTCTTATCGAGTCTCACATCATCCCTGTTCACCATGGAGTGCAGCGCAGTCAGCTCCTCAGCCACTAGGGCTTCGGATAGTGCCTCGACGGTCAGTGCGGCTGTCTTGTTTTCGGCACGGAGTGCTATGTCCGGATCACTAGCAAGAGCGATAATTCCGTTGGGCCTGGGCATTTTGAGCTTCATGTACCCGTAATGGGGTATGGCTTGGAAGATTGTGAACGCCTCCCGCCCTAATAGGGCATGGTATCCGCTACTGAACGGGGCCACTTGGAACGTAACCTCTTCGGACCTGTAATTCTCTGGCGTGCCGAACACCACATCTAGTGTGATTTTTCCTGTATAGCGCAGTCCTACTGGGGATTATTCCTCTAAAGGTTGTGCTGCTTTGCTCAATGCGGTTCCAGTCTATTTCCATTTTTTGAGGGGTTTCCTCATAGATGAGGTTTAATCCGCTGCCGCCGTCCATGAGTACCTTGGTGAGTCGAAAGCCGTCCACTATTGGACTGAGGACCAATGCGGCTGGTGCTCGGGCTGTTCGGAATTTAGGTTCATCACTGGCATTGAAAGTAATAGTCGTGTCACTCCATGGGTTTATTGTTGCCATGTGGTAGATTTCGGCAAGGTTGCGGAGTGTTCGCTTTCGCATATTATTTGATGCGAAGGTCTCGAAGACTGTTAATAACGTACTGGTATCCCTGGGATGGTGCTCTATGGCTTCTCGAATTAGAAGATCTTCGCCACTTTTGGCTACCTGCCGGAGTATCCAACATGCTCTAAGGCTATGAGTTCGTATCGCTCCCTCTGTACTGTGAATTTTACAGGGTCCATTGAGCCATCCCTCCAGTACGGTTCCATGCCCTGTAGAGGGTTTTTTTCTTTTTGGTGTTTAACCCGGGTGTCTGGTGATAATGCACCCTTTTATTTCAGACTGGGTTCGTGTTTAGGGCTGGATTGTCCCAAAATTTTATCTCGATTTTCCAGGCACTTTCCATCGCACAGTACTTTCGTACTATGGACGCCATGTCGGCAAATCATGTAACTTCACGGTGACTTATGGCGTTGAGTATTCCCTTGTCCGTGCAATTATTGCAGAAGAATGAGATTGCGTCTTTCTCGTGGCAGTCCTTGATCATGTTCATTACCAGGAGGTATCTAGCCCAATAATGGTGTACTGTTTCTTGGGGCTCTTGCCTGATCTGGGAAAGATCGCTTATGCTTGGGTGGGTGTGTGGAATTGAATCCAAAACCTTACCCAATCTGAGACCCGGGGGCCAAGGACTTTCCAATCTTGGAAATTCGGGTTCTTGGATGTTGTCCGATGAACCTGGCCCGCTGCCTGACTCTAGGTTCAGGGCTTGGGTGACGTCCTCCCGTGCACAGGTATCCGGCTTGGAGGGCTAGGGAATCCAGACATAGCTAGTCCTCAAGATAGAGGAAGGGTCGCCGTATTGTTCCTCCACCACCACAACGTGATGGGTGACCTGGGGAGAATTAATCTTTCTCAGATCGGGTTTAGGCCCAATCTGATCATAGTCCGTAGCGACTCCCAGGGCGGCGATGTGATCCAAGAGCTCGTTTAGGGAAGAGAGCTCTGTCGAATCTAACTGCTCGGCGAATTCCGAGTTGACGTGGAGACTGCTTTCGATGACCCGAGAAGTCATCGTCGGTGCAGCGGCCGAACAGGCGGTCATGAGAAAACCACCTAGCCAGAGAGTTTGGCCGACAACCAAAGCTCCCTCAGCAATACTGCCGTCTTTAAAGACGAGACGAGGCATCCTTCCTTACGGCGACGACACAGTGGAACTCTCAATGAAAGCACCAATGTCGGTGTCAAAACCGGCGGATCTCGGGTAGGGGGTCCCGAACTATGCGTCTAGGCGGATGGTAACAGGAGACAAGGGACACGATGTTTTTACCCAGGTTCGGGCCCTCTCGATGGAGGTAAAACCCTACTCCTGCTTGATTAATATTAACGATATGGGTAGTACAAGAGTAGATCTACCACGAGATCAGAGAGGCTAAACCCTAGAAGCTAGCCTATGGTATGATTGTTGTTGTCCTACGGACTAAACCCTCCGGTTTATATAGACATCAGAGAGGGCTAGGGTTACACGGAGTCGGTTACAAGGAAGGAGATCTACATATCCATATTGCCAAGCTTGCCTCCCACGCCAAGGAAAGTCCCATCCGGACACGGGACGAAGTCTTCAATCTTGTATCTCCATAGTCCAACAGTCCGGCCAAAGGTTATAGTCCGGCTGTCCGGACACCCCCTAATCCAGGACTCCCTCAATAGCCCTCAGGCACAACAGGCAATTCATATTTATTAGGAGAGCCTTCATCATCACTATCATCAATATTATCAGGTTCAATAATCTCTTTCTCTCTAGCCCTAGCAAGTTGTTCATCAAGAAATTCACCAAGTGTCACAGTAGTATCAAGCATAGAAGTAGTTTCATCAAAAGTATCATGCATAGCAGAAGTGGCATCATCAATAACATGTGACATATCAGAATTAATAGCAAAAGCAGGTCTAGGTGTCGCAAGCTTACTCAAAATAGAAGGTGAATCAAGTGCAGAGCTAGATGGCAGTTCCTTACCTCCCCTCATAGTTGAGGGATAAATTTTTGTTTTCTCGTCTTTCAAGTTCTTCATAGTGACCAGCAGATATAAATCCCAAGTTACTCAAAGAATAGAGCTATGCTCCCTGGCAACGGCGCCAAAAAATAGTCTTGATAACCCACAAGTATAGGGAATCGCAACAGTTTTCGAGGGTAGAGTATTCAACCCAAATTTATTGATTCAACACAAGGGGAGCCAAAGAATATTCTCAAGTATTAGCAGTTGAGTTGTCAATTCAATAGCACATGGATAACTTAGTATCTGCAGCAAAGTATTTAGCAGCAAAGTAATATGGAAGTAACGGTAACGGTAGCAAAAGTAATATTTTTGGGTTTTGTAGTGATTGTAACAGTAGCAACGGAAAAGTAAATAAGCGAAGAACAATATGTGAAAAGCTCGTAGGCATTGGATCGGTGATGGAGAATTATGCCGGATGCGGTTCATCATGTAACAGTCATAACATAGGGTGACACAGAACTAGCTCCAATTCATCAATGTAATGTAGGCATGTATTCCGAATATAGTCATACGTGCTTATGGAAAAGAACTTGCATGACATCTTTTCTCCTACCCTCCCGTGGCAGCGGGGTCCTGATGGAAACTAAGGGATATTAAGGCCTCCTTTCAATAGAGTACCGGACCAAAGCATTAACACATAGTGAATACATGAACTCCTCAAACTACGGTCATCACCGGGAGTGGTCCCGATTATTGTCACTTAGAGTTTGCCGGATCATAACACATAGTAGGTGACTATAGACTTGCAAGATAGGATCAAGAACTCACATATATTCATGAAAACATAATAGGTTCAGATCTGAAATCATTGCACTCGGGCCCTAGTGACAAGCATTAAGCATAGCAAAGTCATAGCAACATCAATCTCAGAACATAGTGGATACTAGGGATCAAACCCTAACAAATCTAACTCGATTACATGATAAATCTCATCCAACCCATCACCGTCCAGCAAGCCTACAATGGAATTACTCACGCACGGCGATGAGCATCATGAAATTGGTGATGGAGGATGGTTGATGATGACGACGGCGACGGATTCCCCTCTCCGGAGCCCCGAACGGACTCCAGATCAGCCCTCCCGATAGGTTTTAGGGCTTGGCGGCGGCTCCGTATCGTAAAACGCAATGAATCCTTCTCTCTAGTTTTTTCTCCCCGGACACGAATATATGGAGTTGGAGTTGAGGTCGGTGGAGCAACAGGGGGCCCACGAGGCAGGGGGCGCGCCCCCACCCTCGTGGATAGGTGGTGGGCCCCCTAGCCTTGATTCTTTCTCCAATATTTTTAATATTTTCCAAAAATAAGTGCCGTGGAGTTTCAGGTCAGTCTGCTGAAAACAGCGTCAGTCCGGGTTAGTTCCATCAAATCATGCAAGTTAGAGTCCAAAACAAGGGGAAAAGTGTTTGGAAAAGTAGATACAACGGAGACGTATCAGTCCACACCACTACTCCCGCCATGGCTTCCTCGCGCTCCAGCGCTCTTCAGGACGGGCGGACGACGGACCACAAGGAGATGGCTGCCATTATTGCCGACTGGCTGGCCGACAGGCAGCCGGAGGACGACGACGTCCCAATGGTGAACATGGTACTCGATGATCCGGCGCCGACCCTCTCCTGCGTGCCATCCTCGCCGGTGCATTTCACCATGACCATCGGCGAGGCTCGTGCCCAATACATGGACACGGTGAGGCAAAAGCGTCAGGAGCAGTTCCGGGAGGCGCAGGCCGACGCCGCCTACAACCACCATATCCTCCAGGAGCACCTGCAGGCAGAGGAGCAGATCGCCGCGGAGCGGGCGGAGAAGGGGGCGTTGCTCGACTCGTACCGCTCCGCCCGCGAGGACTGCCTCGAGCGCTGGCGGTACCGCATGCGGGTGGCGAAGGCTGCGGCCGCCTACAAAGAGGGCGATGAAGCGGGCGAGGCGCTGTTTGGCGAGACCGAGGACGAGGCAGAGGACAATGCTGGCTCTGACGAGTCCCCGCTCCGCTAGCGTCGACGAGTCCCCGCTCCGCTAGCGTCGACGAGACCCTGCTCCGCCGAGGCCCCGCGGCGCCAACAACGAGGCAAAGGACACCGCCGGCTCCGCCGAGGCCCCACGGCGCCAACAACGAAGCAAAGGACACCGTCGGCTCCGTCAAGGCCCCGCCCCGCCAACAACGAGGCAAAGGACATCGCTGGCTCAGCCGAGGCCCCACCTTGCCGGCAACGAGGAGGAGGATTTCCCTCGCTCCACCGAGGCGCCGCCCCGCCGGCAACAAGATAGAGGACATCGCCGGCTCCGTCGAGGCCCCGCCCCGCTGCCAACGAGGCCGCACCACACAGAAAACGAGGAAGAGTAGAACACGGTAGGTTGCCGCCACTTGGTTCCAAGTAAGGCCACCGCTGCTACCCTCCGGTTGAAGCCAAGCTAGGCGGGTTGACCATTGACGGCTGATTAGCTTCTTGGCGGCGACGTGGAGTCGGAGAGCTATGTTGGAGAAGGGCGTTGTTTTAGTTACTTAACTGCAGGTGCAGTTGGCTCACTGGCATGTGGGCCCAAGAGGCATCTGGCTCACATGTAAGTGACTCAACTGCACCTGTTGTTATGTCACTAAAGCTCAGTCCGCTGGAGAAGAAGTTTCTGTTCGGCTCAGCCGGACACGGGTGCTATGGTTAATTAATTATACCTCCAGCGCACCCCTTTTTAGTTGAAGAATTCATGAAATGTAATGAAATCCGGCAGTGTATGAATGAATTTTGTTCGATTTGTTTGAATTCTTGTATCACTGGCATTGGATGAACAAGCAAAACAATACGTACTAGCATTATTCGCAGGGTGATTGCCTTGTTTGCAGCAGTTTCACATGTACTCCCTCCGGTCCTTTTTAGTCTGCATATAAGTTTTGTCTTAAGTCAAAGTATCTCTACTTTGAACAATCTTACAGAAAAAAGTATCAACATTCACAATGTAAAATCAACTGACTTGAAAGAAATCTAATATGCTAAGTAAAAAGTAATAGAGGGGAGTACAAAATTTAGCGTTCCTGTACATTGCAATCAACACACAGGCCTGGCAATTCATAGAGAACATTCAAAACAATAGATGATTATGCATCTTAGCGATTCACCTGTCAGAGCCAATATTTACTTCACAACTAAAGAATAAAGAAAAATCGATAGATGCTGCTAACAGCAAAGGGCGTCCCATTCGAAAATATCAAACGCATGTCTTCTTGCTAACATCAATGAGCAAAATTTGACAAGGTTGTCCCATTCCAAAATGTCAAATGCGTGTTGTTTTGCGTACATCAATGAGAAAACTTTGACAAGGTTTTCCCATTCCAAAATATCAAATGCCTACGATTATGGAATGGGCAAGGTTTGCCATCAGTTCGGACATTGACATTGCACCTCGTGCTAAATAAACCAGTTGTTCTTTTTGTGCAGTTCCAGCAAAATCAACCAAATTCATGCGTAGCTTGTATGATTTTGCCTTTGTAAGAGAGTTGGCACCACTGTGCACACAGACCCACATGCATAAACAAATCAATCAAACCAACTACACCAGCCTCTCACTCTCCCAAACAAGTGTTTTTTATTGCCTCGGTCCTCTCTCTCTCTCCCACGCAAGTTTTTTTCATTGCGTGAGTTAATTTGGCACCGGAGCAAAGTAGGTGATCCAGATTGGGGCACCAGGTGAGCAATGGAGGGGCATCAATGCCAAATGCATCACAAGTGAATTTGGCACGTGTTTTGGCCTACATAGTGGAGGGTCGTTATAGCCCACTTTTGTACTACCTCATATTTAGTGTAAAATTTTGACCATAGATTTACCTAAGAAAATGTCAATGCATGTCACTAAAAATTATACCATCTGAAATTATGTCCAAATACGAATCCAACGATATAATTTTTAGTGACATGCATTAACATTTTCTCAGTTAAATCTATGGTCAAATTTTGATACTACAAAATAGGAAGAGTAAACCAGGACGGAGGTAATACTTGCTCTTAGGGTAACCATAGAGTTACTAGTCTAAGTTACTTTCCACTATGACTAGCCTAGGCTACTATAGTAGTACAACAAAAAAACGATGCAGGCGATCACGTGAGAAAAAATACTAAAAACATTTCTTTCGGTGCAGTGCGTAGATGCAATTTTGAACACTACACTTGTCATCGTAATTTGGGAAAATTACGAAAAAATTGAGCTACGTTGTGATTACCGTTTACTAATAGGAAATAAGTTTCACCTCGATGAGTAGCTTCTCCGTGCACGGAAAGCATGTAAGGAATCCAACAACTTGATCCAGATTGGGGCCGATAGATTTTATTGCCAAGATCTTCACTGTGCGCATAGACTGGGTCAAGCTTGTGGGAATCATTTTCTGGAAGACGGTCGTAAATACATCAAGAAGAAATTTAAAATGTGAATTTCAAGAAGACGGAGAAGAAGATGAGTGATGTACCTAAACGATTACGGATCCAATAAAGAGTTCGGAGAATTTGGCAGACGAGTACACCAACGCTGTCAATTTCGGCGCGTCAATGACCCTGATTTTTGTTGGACCTTCTAGATCAGATACAAGCAATCTCTCAAGGAAAGGCGCATTCCCAATGACCATAATGTGGAACAGCTGGAGTGATCTCTTCCTAATTGATGTCTTGTTGCGGGGCCAGCAAGACACAAAAATCCATCGGAGATTCGTCGAGGCGATGTGGAGGCTAATGAACATGTGGATCTGCTCAAGACGAAGGTACTCGAGCGCAGTACAGCTGCGGAGCAGGTGCTCCATAGCCTGCTTCGAGATGCCAACGTCGAAGAGGTCGAGCTGCTTGAGTTGAGGGAGAAGAAGGGCGGGCGCGGCATTGATCTGGGGAAGATAGCAGGAGCTGAAGCTGGTGCGGCGCAGTGTTGGCGTGAGGCGGAGCGCGGACGGCGGCAGAGAACGACATTGTCCAGCTTCAAAGCTGAGCTCCTCAAGCTGATCTAGAGCGGGGGATAAGAACGACTCATCGAACTTGGCTTGAACCTTGCAGTTGGTACTGAACATGCGGATGTCAAGGCGTCTGGCTGGCCTAGGGTGCGATGAAAGGATCTTGGAGACTGCGGCCATGCGTTTGCAATCCCCATCGTAGAGGGAGCTGTCGACGGTGAGGTTGAGGGGGACGCGGCGCCAGAGGGGGCTGATGACCCACAAGTATAGGGGATCTATCGTAGTCCTTTCGATAAGTAAGAGTGTCGAACCCAACGAGGAGCAGAAGGAAATGATAAGCGGTTTTCAGCAAGGTATTCTCTGCAAGAACTGAAATAAGTGGTAACAGATAGTTTTGTGACAAGATAAATTGTAACGAGCAACAAGTAACAAAAGTAAATAAAGTGCAGCAAGGTGTCCCAATCCTTTTTGTAGCAAAGGACAAGCCGGAACAAACTCTTATAATAGGAAAAGCGCTCCCGAGGACACATGGGAATATCATCAAGCTAGTTTTCATCAAGTTCATATGATTCGCGTTCGGTACTTTGATAATTTGATATGTGGGTGGACCGGTGCCTGGGTGATGTTCTTACTTGAACAAGCATCCCACTTATGATTAACCTCTATTGCAAGCATCCGCAACTACAACAAAAGTATTAAGGTAAACCTAACCATAGCATGAAACATGTGGATCCAAATCAGCCCCTTACGAAGCAACGCATAAACTAGGGTTTAAGCTTCTGTCACTCTAGCAACCCATCATCTACTTATTACTTCCCAATGCCTTCCTCTAGGCCCAAATAATGGTGAAGTGTTATGTAGTCGACATTCACATAACACCATCAGAGGATATACAACATACATCTTATCAAAATATCGAATGAATACCAAATTCACATGACTACTAATAGCAAGACTTCTCCCTTGTCCTCAGGAACAAACGTAACTACTCACAAAGCATATTCATGTTCATAATCAGAGGGGTAATAATATGCATATAGGATCTGAACATATGATCTTCCACCAAATAAACCAACTAGCATCAACTACAAGGAGTAATCAACACTAGTAGCAACCTACTAGCACCAGTCCCGGACTTGGAGACAAGAATTGGATACAAGATATGAACTAGGGTTTGGAGATGAGATGGTGCTGGTGAAGATGTTGATGGAGATTTCCCTCTCTCGATGAGAGGATCGTTGGTGATGACGATGATGATGATTTCCCCCTCCCAGAAGGAAGTGTCACCGGCAGAACAGCTCTGCCAGAGCCCTAGATTGGTTCCGCCAATGATCCGCCTCGTGGCGGCGGTGTCTCGTCCCGAAAAGTTCTTCTTGGTTTTTTTCTCATCGAAAGACTTCATATAGGAGAAGATGGGCGTCGGAGACCCACCAGGGGGCCCACGAGGTAGGGGGCGCGCCCTAGGAGGGGGGAGCGCTCCCCACCCTCATGAGCAGGGTGTGGGCCCCCTGGCCTTCATCTTTGGCGAGGATTTTTCTTTATTTCTTTTAAGATATTCCGTGGAGTTTCAGGACTTTTGGAGTTGCGCAGAATAGGTCTCTAATATTTGCTCCTTTTCCAGCCCAGAATTCCAGCTGCCGGCATTCTTCCTCCTTATGTAAACCTTGTAAAATAAGAGAGAATAGCCATAAGTATTGTGACATAACGTGAAATAACAGCCCATAAAGCGATAAATATCGATATAAAAGCATGATGCAAAATGGACGTATCAACTCCCCCAAGCTTAGACCTCGCTTGCCCTCAAGCGAAAAGCCGATAACAATAAATATGTCCTCATGTTTAGAGGTAGAGGCGTCGATAAAAATAAAATACGGACATGAAGGCATCATGATTATTCTCATAACAGCAACATATATAGATTTTGTCATATGATTACTTATGTTCAAGTGATGATCTATTCACAATGCAAAAGTATGAATCAGAAACCTTATTGGGCACCAACAAACTATGACCTCAGTCATTGAAGCAATTGCAAATTATCATAACATCGGAAAGAGTCTATGTCAGAGCTGAAAAGCAAGTCCACATACTCAACTATCATTTAGTCCTTCATAATTGCTAACACGCACGCAATACTTGTGGTTATGAAATTTTAATCTGACACAGAGAAAGATACGGACTTATAGTTTTGCCCCACAACCTTTTACCTCAAGGGTAATGTCAACAATAATAATTCATGCTCCCCTACATCCAATTAGATATATATATCATGTTCTTTCCAACATGCTGGGCTTGCCAAAGGATAAAATGAAAAAGGAAAGGTGAAGATCACCATGACTCTTGCATAAGGTAGAGGATAATAATAAAAGATAGGCCCTTCGCAGAGGGAAGCAGAGGTTGCCATGCGCTTTTATGGTTGGATGCACAAAATCTCAATGCGAAAGAACATCACTTTATATTGCCCCTTGTGATATGAACCTTTATTATGCAGTCCGTCGCTTTTATTACTTTCACATCACAAGATCATATAAAGCTTCTTTCTCCCACACCAATCAATCATACATATTTAGAGCAATTTTTATTGCTTTGCACCGATGACAACTTACTTGAAGGATCTTACTCAATCCATAGGTAGATATGGTGGACTCTCATGGCAAAACTGGTATAAGGGTATTTGGAAGCATAAGTAGTATCTCTAGTTGGTGCTGAGAATTTGGCTAGCATGAGGGGGAAAGGCAAGCTCAACATGTTAGAGGATTCATGACAACATACTTTATCTCAGATATAAGAAAACATAACTCATTACGTTGTCTTCCTTGTCCAACATCAACTCTTTAGCATGTCATATTTTAATGAGTGCTTCCAATCATAAAAGATGTCACTGATAATATATCTATATGTGAAACCTCTCTTTCCTTATTACTTCCTATTAATTGCAACGATGACCAACGCTATGTCTGCCAACTCCCAACAACTTTTAATCATCATACTCTTTCTATGTGAAGTCATTACTCTCAATAAGATCAATATGAATTCTTTGTTTCTTTTTATTCTTTTTCTTCTTTTCTTTAATTCACCCAAGGTCATGGAAAAATAATCAAGTGCTTGACTCAACACTAATCTTTATTATATATATATATATATATATATATATATCACGGACTCGATTACATAGAGAGATCACAAAGCAAAACTCGAAACTAGATCATGCCATCAACTTTATTCTACTATATCAAGATACTACTAATAGGATCGAACTAAGAAAAACGGTAAAGATAGGAGTTGTGATGGTGATACGATACCGGGGCACCTCCCCCAAGCTTGGCAGCTGCCAAGGGGAGTGCCCATACCCATGTGATTATGTCTCCTTCTTTGTTGTTGGTGTAATATTCTTGGCGATGATTCCCCTCAGGATGCGGTTCTCCTCCTCGAGCTTATTGACTTGCTGCTTGAGGCCCATTATTTCCTTACGAAGCTTTCCTATGACAGCTAAAGCTCCTTGCACCCAAGGGTGTTGCATAGCTGCGGGAGAACAAGTGACACTCCTCTTCATATTTTCATAAGAAAGAAATCTAACATTGGAAGGGATAACCGAGTTTGGAATAGCTGAGCTCTGTAGTTCCCCCATCGTGAATCCAGCTCGGAAGCGAGAGGTGACTTCTTGATCCTCCATGGCATCTATCCTCATCAAGTCAGCCTCCATCTCTTCCTCCGTTGCTGGCCCAAAGTGGTCAGCGTCGCTGTTTGCCCTTGGTTCCGGTGCCGGATTTGATACCCGGCTCTCCCCGACTGACTCTTGAGAAGACATCTTGCAGTTAATCTGCATCAGCAATAGCTCGAAACAAAAACAGAGGATATTTGCGTGATACAGGAGTCAAAACCTTCGGGAGAATATATAATGAATTTTTACCGACCAAAATACGTACCATGCAAGAAAACGGAGTCTGGAGGGCACACGAGGTGCTCACGAGGTAGGGGGCGCGCCTAGAGGGGTAGGGTGCGCCCACCACCCTCGTGGGGCCCTCGTGTCCTTCCCGGACTGCTACTTATTTTTCTATTTTTCTAAATATTCCAAAACGGAGAAATATTGACTTAGAAACTGTTTTGGAGTCGGTTTACTTACCGTACCACATACCTATTCCTTTTCGGGGTCTGAAACATTCTGGAAAGTGTCCCTTATGTATTCCTCCGGGGTTACGATTTCAATAATATTAGTTTCAACATTTATGGGATTACCTGAGATATAATGTTTGATTCTTTAACCGTTCACCACCTTCGGATTTGTGCCTTCGAAGTTGTTGATTTTTATGGCACCGGAACGATAGACCTCCTCGATAACGTAGGGGCCTTCCCATTTAGAGAGAAGTTTTCCTGCAAAAAATCTTAAACGAGAGTTGTATAGCAATACATAATCACCTATGTTAAACTCACGCTTTTGTATCCTTTTGTCATGCCATCTTTTAACTTTTTCTTTAAACAACTTGGCATTTTCATAAGCTTGGGTTCTCCATTCATCAAGTGAGCTAATATCAAATAACCTCTTTTCACGGGCAAGTTTGAAATCATAGGTGAGCTCTTTAATAGCCCAATATGCCTTATGTTCTAGTTCGAGAGGTAAGTGACATGCTTTTCCATAAACCATTTTATACGCAGACATACCCATAGGACTTTTATATGTAGTTCTATAAGCCCATAATGCATCATCAAGTTTTTTAGACAAATTCTTTCTAGACCTATTAACAGTCTTTTGCAAAATTAATTTGAGCTCTCTATTGCTCAATTCTACTTGACCACTAGACTGTGGATGATAAGGAGATGCAATTCTATGATTAACATCATATTTAGAAAGCATTTTACGGGAAGCACCATGAATAAAGTGTGAACCACCATCAGTCATTAAATATCTAGGGACTCCAAACCTCGGAAAAATAACTTCCTTAAGCATTTTAATAGAAGTGTTATGATCGGCACTACTAGTTGGAATAGCTTCTACCCACTTAGTAACGTAATCAACAGCAACTAAAATATGTGTGTATCCATTAGAGGCAGGAAAAGGTCCCATATAATCAAAGCCCCAAACATCAAATGGTTCAATAACAAGTGAATAATTCATAGGCATTTCCTGATGTCTATTAATATTACCGATTCTTCGACATTCATCACACGACAAGACAAACTTACGGGCATCCTTGAAGAGAGTAGGCCAATAAAAACCGGATTGCAATACCTTATGTGCAGTTCTATCTCCAGCATGGTGTCCTCCATAAGCTTCGGAGTGACACTTGCGTAGGATATGTTCCTGTTCATGCTCAGGTACACAACGTCTAATAACACCATCTACTCCTTCTTTATAAAGATGTGGGTCATCCCAAAAGTAATGTCTCAAATCATAGAAGAACTTTTTCTGTTGCTGGTATGTGAAGCTAGGTGGTATAAAATTAGCAACAATATAATTAGCATAATCAGCATACCAAGGAGTACTATGAGAAGTACTTAAAACATTTAATTGCGCATCAGGAAAGCTATCATTAATAGGTAGTGGGTCATCAAGAATATTTTCTAACCTAGACAAGTTGTCTGCAACGGGGTTCTCAGCTCCTTTTCTATCAACAATATGCAAATCAAATTCTTGAAGCAAGAGAACCCATCTAATAAGTCTAGGTTTAGCATCTTTGTTTTCCATAAGATATTTAATAGGAGCATGATCAGTGTGAATAGTTACTTTAGAATCAACAATATAAGGTCTGAACTTATCACAAGCAAATACAACCGCTAAAAGTTCTTTTCCAGTATTAGCATAATTTGTTTGAGCATTGTCTACAGTCTTACTAGCATAATGGATAACATTTAATTTCTTATCAACTCTTTGCCCTAGAACAGCACATACAGCATAATCACTAGCATCACACACAATTTCAAAAGGTAAATTCCAATCAGGTGGCTGAACAACTTGTGCAAAGACTAATGCTTTCTTAAGTATTCCAAATGCTTCTACACAATCATCATCAAAGACAAATGGTACATTTTTTGTAATAATTTAGTCAGAGGCCGAGAATTTTTTGAGAAGTCCTTAATGAACCTCCTATAAAATCCGGCGTGACCAAGGAAGCTTCTTATACCTTTGATGTCCTTGGGACATGGAATCTTTTCAATAGCATCAACCTTGGCTTTATCAACTTCAATACCTCTTTCAGAAACTTTATGCCCCAAGACGATACCTTCATTAACCATAAAGTGGCACTTTTCCCAATTCAAGACAAGATTAGTTTCTTCACATCTCTGCAAAACTCGATCAAGATTTCTCAAGCAATCATCAAAAGAGGAACCATAGACGGAAAAGTCGTCCACGAAAACCTCACAAATCTTTTCACAAAAGTCAGAGAATATAGCCATCATGCATCTTTGAAAGGTAGCAGGTGCATTACATAGACCAAAAGGCATACGTCTATAAGCAAAAGTACCAAAAGGGCATGTAAAAGTAGTCTTTGATTGATCTTTAGCTGACACGAGTATTTGAGAGAAACCAGAATATCCATCTAGAAAGCAGTAATGTGTATGTTTGCATAATCTTTCTAGCATTTGATCAATAAAAGGTAAGGGGTAATGATCTTTCTTAGTAGCCTTATTTAATTTGCGGAAATCAATTACCATCCTATAACCTGTGATAATTCTTTGTGGAATCAATTCATCTTTATCATTAGGGACAACAGTAATACCTCCCTTCTTAGGGACACAATGGACAGGACTTACCCACTGACTATCAACAACGGGATAAATTATACCTGCCTCTAGAAGCTTGAGTATTTCTTTCCTTACCACTTCTTTCATTTTAGGATTCAGACGTCGTTGAGGGTCACGAACTGGTTTGGCATCTGCTTCCAAATTTATTTTATGTTGACATAGAGTGGGACTAATGCCCTTAAAATCATCAAGAGTATATCCAATAGCAGCACGGTGCTTCTTCAGAGTTTTCAATAATCTTCCTTCTTCATGCTCTGAAAGGTTAGCACTAATAATAACAGGATATATCTTCTTTTCATCAAGATAAGCATATTTAAGATTATCAGGCAACGGTTTAAGCTCAAACACGGGGTCACCCTTGGGTGGAGGAAGATCCCCTAGGATTTCAACAGGCAAATTGTGTTGCAGAATAGGTTCCTGTTTAAAGAATACTTCATCTATTTCCCTTCTTTCATTCATGAACATATCATTTTCATGGTCTAGCAAATAGTGTTCTAAAGGATCACTAGGAGGTATGGCAATAGAAGCAAGACCAATAATTTCATCATTACTAGGCAATTCTTCCTCACGGTGTTGTTTACTGAATTTAGAGAAATTAAACTCATGAACCATATCATCCAAGCCAATAGTAACAACATTCTTTTCGCAGTCTATCTTAGCATTAACAGTGTTCAAGAAGGGTCTACCAAATATAATGGGACAGAAACTATCTTGTGGAGAAGTGAGAACAAGAAAATCAGCAGGATATTTAGTTTTCCTACACAAGACTTCAACATCTCTAACAATCCCAATTGGTGAAATAGTATCTCTATTGGCAAGTTTAATTGTGACATCAATACCTTCTAACTCAGCAGGTGCAATTTCATGCTTAATTTCTTCATACAAAGTATGCGGTATAACACTAGCACTAGCACCCATATCACATAAGCCATGATAACAATGATCTCCTATTTTAACAGAAATAACAGGCATGCCTACCACAGGTCTATGTTTATCTTTAGTACAAGGTTTAGCAATTCTAGCAGTTTCACCTTCGAACTGAATAACATGCCCATCAATATTATCAGACAAGAGATCTTTAACAATAGCAATATTAGGTTCTACTTTAACTTGCTCAGGAGGTGTATAAGTTCTAATATTGCTTTTACGAACAACAGTTGAAGCTTTAGCATGATCCTTTATTCCAACAGGAAAAGGTGGTTTCTCAATATAAGAAGTAGGAACAATAGGATCATTATAAGTGACAGTCTTTTCTTCAACTTTAATAGGTGCAGCTACTTTTACTTCTATGGGAGGATGATATTTAAACCACTTCTCCTTAGGGAGATCAACATAAGTAGCAAAAGATTCACAGAAAGAAGCTAATATCTCAGAGTCAAGTCCATATTTAGTGCTAAACTTACCGAAAATATCGGTATCCATAAAATATTTAACACAATCAAACTTACGTGTCATACCTGACTCCTTACCTTCGTCGAGGTCCCAATCTTTAGAGTTGCATTTAATTCTATCCAATAAATCCCATCTAAATTCAATAGTCTTCATCATAAAAGAGCCAGCACAAGAAGTATCAAGCATGGTGCGATTGTTTTCAGAAAGCCGAGCATAAAAACTTTGAATAATTATTTCTCTCGAGAGCTCATGATTGGGGCATGAATATAACATTGGTTTAAGCCTCCCCCAAGCTTGAGCGATGCTTTCTCCTTCGCGAGGCCAGAAATTATATATATAATTGCGATCACGAGGAACAAGATGCATAGGGTAATACTTTTGATGAAATTCCAATTTCAATCTTTTATAATTCCATGATCTCACATCATCACATAGCCTATACCATGTCAATGCGTCTCCCTTCAAAGATAAAGGGAAGACCTTCTTCTTAGCAACATCATCGGGTATACCTGCAAGCTTAAATAATCCACAAACTTCATCCACATATATTAAGTGCTCATCAGGATGCTTTGTTCCATCTCCTGTAAAAGGGTTAGCTAGCAGTTTTTCCATCATACCCGAAGGAAATTCAAAAGGAGTTTCATTTTCAATAGGTTCAGTAGGTTGAGGAGCAACTCCTTGCTCTAATGGACGGGGTGAAGATACCCCGAAGAAGCCTGATACGTCTCCAACGTATCTCTAATTTTTTATTGCTCCATGCTATATTATCTACTGCTTTAGGCAATATTGGGCTTTATTATCCACTTTTATATTATTTTTCGGACTAACCTATTAACCGGAGGCCCAGCCCAGATTTGTTGTTTTATGCCTATTTCAGTGTTTCGAGGAAAAGGAATATCAGACAGAGTCAAAACAGAACAAAATCAACTTGAGAAGTTATTTTTGGAAGGAAACCTACCTGATAGACTTGGGCTCTATGTCAGAAGATACGGGAGCTGGCCACGAGGGTAGGGGCGCGCCCACCCCCCTGGGGCGCGCCCCCTGCCTCGTGGCGCCCCCGCAGCTCCACCGACGTACCCCTTGCACCCATATATACCTACGTATCATAAAACTTCCAGAACAGAGATTGGATCGGGAGTTCCGCCGCCGCAAGCCTCTGTAGCCACTAAAAACCTAATCGGGACCCTGTTCCAGCACCCTGCTGGAGGGGGGATCCCTCACCAGTGGCCATCTTCATCATCCCGGCGCTCTCCATGACAAGGAGGGAGTAGTTCACCCTCGGGGCTGAGGGTATGTACCAGTAGCTATGTGTTTGATCTCTCTCTCTCTCTCTCTCTCTCTCTCTCTCTCTCGTGTTCTTGATTTGGCACGATCTTGATGTATCGCGAGCTTTGCTATTATAGTTGTATCTTATGTTTCTTCTCCCCCTCTACTCTCTTGTAATGGATTGAGTTTTCCCTTTGAAGTTATTTTATTGGATTGAGTCTTTAAAGATTTGAGAACACTTGATGTATGTCTTGCCGTGCGTATCTGTGGTGACAATGGGATATCACGTGCCACTTGATGTATGTTTTGGTGACCAACTTGCGGGTTCCGCCCATGAACCTATGCATAGGGGTTGGCACACGTTTTCGTCGTGATTCTCCGGTAGAAACTTTGGGCACTCTTTGAGGTTCTATGTGTTGGTTGAATAGATGAATCTGAGATTGTGTGGTGCATATCGTATAATCATACCCACGGATACTTGAGGTGACATTGGAGTATCTAGGTGAAATTAGGGTTTTTGTTGATTTGTGTCTTAAGGTGTTATTCTAGTACGAACTCTACGGCTGTTTGTGACACTTATGGGAATAGCCCAATGGATTGATTGGAAAGAATAACTTTGAGGTGGTTTCGTACCCTACCATAATCTCTTCGTTTGTTCTCCGCTATTAGTGTCTTTGAAGTGACTCTTTGTTGCATGTTGAGGGATAGTTATATGATCCAACTATGTTATTATTAGTGAGAGGACTTGCACTAGTGAAAGTATGAACCCTAGGTCTTGTTTCCTATCATTGCAATACCGTTTACGCTCACTTTTACCGCTTGTTACCTTGCTGTTTTTATATTTTCAGTTCACAAAAACCTATATCTACCGTCCATATTGCACTTGTATCACCATCTCTTCGCCGAACTAGTGCACTTATACAATTTACCATTGTATTGGGTGTGTTGGGGACACAGGAGACTCTTTGTTATTTGGTTCCAGGGATGCTTGAGAGAGACCATCTTCATCCTACGCCTCCCACGGATTGATAAACCTTAGGTCATCCACTTGAGCGAAATTTGCTACTGTCCTACAAACCTCTGCACTTGGAGGCCCAACAACATCTACAAGAAGAAGGTTGTGTAGTAGGCATCAAAGCCCCTCAGGGAATTACTTTCCATAGTAACAAGTGACAGTAAATTTCAGCACACTATATAAATTTTTCCTTACCAAATTCCACCTACCAGAAGCGCTACACTCCTCGGCAACGGCGCCAGAAAAGAGTCTTGACGACCCACAAGTATAGGGGATCTATCGTAGTCCTTTCGATAAGTAAGAGTGTCGAACCCAACGAGGAGCAGAAGGAAATGATAAGCGGTTTTCAGCAAGGTATTCTCTGCAAGTACTGAAATAAGTGGTAACACATAGTTTTGTGACAAGATAAATTGTAACGAGCAACAAGTAACAAAAGTAAATAATGTTTATCAAGGTGGCCCAATCCTTTTTGTAGCAAAGGACAAGCTGGAACAAACTCTTATAATAGGAAAAGCGCTCCCGAGGACACATGGGAATATAATCAAGCTAGTTTTCATCACGTTCATATGATTCGCGTTCAGTACTTTGACAATTTGATATGTGGGTGGACCGGTGCTTGGGTGATGTTCTTACTTGAACAAGCATCCCACTTATGATTAACCTCTATTGCAAGCATCCGCAACTACAACAAAAGTATTAAGGTAAACCTAACCATAGCATGAAACATGTGGATCCAAATCAGCCCCTTACGAAGCAACGCATAAACTAGGGTTTAAGCTTCTGTCACTCTAGCAACCCATCATCTACTTATTACTTCCCAATGCCTTCCTCTAGGCCCAAATAATGGTGAAGTGTTATGTAGTCGATGTTCACATAACACCACTAGAGGCTAGACAACATACATCTTATCAAAATATCGAACGAATACCAAATTCACATGACTACTAATAGCAAGACTTCTCCCTTGTCCTCAGGAACAAACGTAACTACTCACAAAGCATATTCATGTTCATAATCAGAGGGGTAATAATATGCATATAGGATCTGAACATATGATCTTCCACCAAATAAACCAACTAGCATTAACTACAAGGAGTAATCAACACTACTAGCAACCTACTACCACCAATCCCGGACTTGGAGACAAGAATTGGATACAAGAGATGAACTAGGGTTTGTAGATGAGATGGTGCTGGTGAAGATGTTGATGGAGATTGCCCTCTCCCGATGAGAGGAGAGTTGGTGATGATGATGATCATGATGATGATTTCCCCCTCCCGGAAGGAAGTGTCCCCGGCAGAACAGCTCTGCCAGAGCCCTAGATTGGTTCCGCCAATGTTCCGCCTCGTGGCGGCGGAGTCTTGTCCCGAAAAGTTCTTCTTGGTTGTTTTCTCATCGAAAGACTTCATATAGGAGAAGATGGGCGTCGGAGACCCACCAAGGGGGCCCACTAGGTAGGGGGGCGCCCTAGGAGGGGGGAGCGCCCCCCACCCTCGTGAGCAGGGTGTGAGCCCCCTGGCCTTCATCTTTGGCGAGGATTTTTCTTTATTTCTTTTAAGATATTCCGTGGAGTTTCAGGACTTTTGGAGTTGCGCAGAATAGGTCTCTAATATTTGCTCCTTTTCCAGCCCAGAATTCTAGCTGCCGGCATTCTTCCTCCTTATGTAAACCATGTAAAATAAGAGAGAATAGCCATAAGTATTGTGACATAACGTGAAATAACAGCCCATAAAGCGATAAATATCGATATAAAAGCATGATCCAAAATGGACGTATCAGGGGCACCACCGCCGGGAGAGCAGGGCGGTCTGCACGGCAGATTTGGTGGGAAGGAGGCCAATGATGATGAGCAGCATGTCGTCGGGGAGGCTACTGATGAAGTCCAGGCTCGCCGGATGCGGTTTTGGCTCGAGCCGCCTCCACTTGTTGGCTGCCTCACCGTCCATCTCAACCGGCGGCGACACCGGTGTACACGTGTGCTGGTCTGTGTTGTGTGCTGGCCTACTGGGTGTGCGCGAGTGCGTCCTTCTGTGCATGCCGCCGCGTAGTGGTGAATTGCGCGCGAGTGCGTCCTTCAGGCGGAAGAAGTGTGTCCTCAATGCGCCCTCAATTTACTAGCGTGCGGGGTGCTACGAGTGGTTTCAACTTTGTTTACTTCGCCGCGTGTCAGATGGGCCTCTAGTTTACTTATTGTCACCCACTACCACATGGGCCAGCACACAAAGATAGAGAACACGAACTGACAAGGCAGCATGTGGACTGGTTGACCGGTCAACTAAACAATATATGGAGCTATACGCTGACATGGTGAGCGTATAATCCGTCGGTATAGAGAGTTCGAGTGAGAGGGGAGGCCCGTGAGAGATAGCAGAGAGAGAGAGAAAGATCTACTCCCTCCGTTCGATAATGTAGTGCCAACATTTTTTAAGTCAAACTTTTGAAACTTTGACCAAGTTTATAAAGAAATTACTTATATCTACAATACTAAAGATAAATGATAGTATGAAGCAAGTACATGTTGTGATGAATCTAATGATCGTTCCAGATGTAAAAGTTTTTCTCTACATATACCTGGTCAAACTTTTCTGAGGTTTGACTTTTCAAAACATCCATATGCTTATGGACGTGACAGAGTCCCTAACTAGAGAGAGAGTGAAAGAGTGTGTGTGTGAAATAGAAAGAGTGAGTGAAAAAAGTGTGTGTGCGTGTGTGAAAGAGACATGGACAATACACGATAAAAGTAGACAAAAGGCGTGTATGTCTTATGCAAACATATCACACATGAATCTTCGACAATGGAAGAAAGGTGAGGAGATAGTGTGTGGTTGTTTGCAACCGAGAGAAAAAGACCCCTAGCACGTGGCCAACAGGGGTCTGACAAGCAAGGGAGAGAGGTCGAGAGAGATGTACGGAGAAAATGCAGACATGGGGAGGAGAGAGTGTATGTTTGTGATAGAGAGATCCCCTGAAGATCGTGATGTGACTACATGCATGGGTGGGAGATCGAGTGACAAGGTGTGTGCGCGATAGAAGATACCTCGAGAGATATCGAGATAGACGTATGGATAGAAGGAGACAATACGTGTGTTCCTGATGGCTAGTGAGCGATAATCATACTTAGGGGGGGAGTGTGTGCGCCTATGATGGAGTGAGGGATTATGGTACTTAGGGGGGTGTGTGTCGGTGTACTAGAGTAGGGGTACCCTAGTATCCTGAACTTGTGCACGGGCAGTCGCAGCACCCCGCGGCAAGGCTTGCCGGGTGACCGCCAAGGGACTCCGTGGTTCCTTTGGAGCCATTCAAGAACAAAGTATTCAAGCCAAGGAGACAAGGCCCCGGCAAGAGGAGCTTGCCGGGAAGGCCACTCAAGGCACAAGACCCCTGCAAGAGGAGCTTGCCGGGAAGGCCAACCAAGGCATCTCAAGGAACTTGCCGCAAAACGCCACGTGTCCCGGCAAGGCCCGGTGAGCGGCAAGATCCCGGACGCGACAAGACAACGGCCGCGGCAAGGTGTTTGCCGCGGCAAGCTACCACTCCGTACCCACGCTCCAGCACATCCACCAACATGTCGCTCTGGGACTCTTCCAGGCGTACGTGGCGGGAGGCTGTGCAGCCAGCGGTACGCGGTGGCAAGCGGCGCTGACAAGATTGCCATCGTGGCAAACGGTGGCGTCCCTGACGGTCCCTTTTTGCACTGTTTGGGCGACGCAGATGGGCATTTAATGCCCTTGTCCCCTGCCGTCAGGGTTAGGTATGATACACAGTAGAGGTAGCTGTACCAACCGCAACACCTTTCCATTTTTACCCTTGTCTACGTTGCCACCTATCGGTGACCCCTTGAGCATATAAAAGGAGGCCCATGCGCAACGTAGAGAGGGATGAGGAGGAACAAAAGAACACTCACGCTCGGTCTCGTTAGCTGCTGGTGTGTACTGTAGCACTCAGCGCTCCCGAGCAAGAACTCAATACAAACCACAAAGCAGGAGTAGGGTTTTACGCATCCGTGCGGCCCGAACCTGGGTAAACTGCTCGTGTGCTTCGCCTCGATCTGCTCTTCGTGCGATCTCCGCCCCCGCCGAACCGAAAGGGGCTCGGTCCGCCGGTCCCCATGGGTGCTCGTGGATCAGTTTCCCCGACATCTTTGGCGCACCAGGTAGGGGGCGTCGAGGTTGTGTGAACCTGATCCGGCGTTCACATGAGCTAGATCTTCATCATCTTCATCGACATACCGCCGAAGAAGAAGGCTTCTGAGGCGGTTGCTCCGTCCGCGACAAACCCACCACCGCCGGAGCAAACGGCTGGTGGGGTAGACGCCGGCGGAAGAACGGGCGTCGACGAGGGAGCTCACGGTGCCGCCAGGTCCAAGGACAAGGCTGCGCTGCCCATCGGCGGCGTAGCCGGCTCCCACAACGACCGGGCGCACTCCAAGACCTCGGCGCCCGTACATGCACCGCGCCCATCTCAGGAGGCGCGGGACCGGCAGCGTCATGGTACTCACGGTACCATACGCTTGCTGGACCCAGATCGAGCTGGTGGATCTCGGAATGCTCAAGACCAGCATGCGCGCCAACATGCTGGCACGAGCGAGGCACGGTCGCCTGGACGGGATAATGCTCCTTCTAACATAGTTAGAAGTCCGAGCATATCCCGCTCCTCACACCGTTCGCCACAGCTACCCGCCACTCCAGCAGAAGCTTTGGCGCGAGCTCAACTGCTCCTAGATTACCCTCCAACGGCGGACAAGATCGACGACTGGAGGGCCACCATTCAGAGTCTCATCGGCTTTGCCAACGGCAACGCTCCACGGCAGCCGAGTACATCGCAGCCGCGGCAAGTCAGCCAGGCACGAGCCGGTGGCGACATGAACGGTGGGGTTGCAACCACCGTGCACTCCCTGCCGCGAAGGCCAAGATCGCCGCCTCGCCGGATCCACCTCGACAGCGACTCCACCGCATCATCGGATCCACGAGCTCGTCGCGATCAACGCCAAGTTCTTCACGAACGACAGCAAGAAGACGCTCGAACTCACATCGAGCGCCGAAGAGAAGCGCTGCGTCAATCAGACCAGCGCGCTGGGCCCTCTGTCGACATGCATGCGCCAGGGGAACCAGTTGACTTGCCATACGTGGTAGGTTGCCCTGCGTTTACCCGTGAGCTGCGGCAAGTCCAGTGGCCCAGCACAAAGAATTTCAAGCCAGACGTACCAGAGAAGTACGACGGCAAGTCGCATCCGTCGGAGTTCCTCAGCATCTACACCATCGCGGTGCAAGCTGCTGGGGGGCGGGACGACAAGATCCTTGCCAACTACTTCCCGCTGGTGCTCAAGCCCAACGTCAGGTCCTGCCTCATGCACTTGCCGGACAACTCCATATCCTCCTGGGCAGACCTATGCCATCAGTTTGTCGGCGCCTTTACAGGCGGCCACAAACCTCATGGCCAAGAGAGTGACATTCATCTGCTCGCCCAGAAGGAAGGAGAGCCCCTGCGCAAGTACATTCAGAGATTCAGCCGTGTACAGCACAACGTCCCAGATGTCCACCATGCCGCGGTTATCAGCGCGTTCCATCAGAACGTGTGTAACCGCAGGATGCGGGAGGAGATGGCGATGTGCAAGATCAGAGACGTCAGTGAGCTGTATGCCCTGGCTGACAAGTGTGCACGTGCTGAGGAAGGGAGGAAACTCCCCGGAGAGAATACATGAGCAGGAGGATCTGACAGCGAGGATGCTGCCCCGGCAAAGAAAAACCGGCGGTGGAACAACAGGAAGAAGAAAGGCAAAGATGTGCTAGTTGTTGAGCAGTCCGGCAACGAAGGTGGCGCCAAGAAAGCCAAAGTTGGTAGCTCCGGCAAGGAGGTTGCCGCATGCACCAACTGCCAGGCTGTGGCGGTCGCCGACAAGCAGGACGGCACCAACAAACAGTACTGCAAGATCCACCGCACCAAGGGCCATGACCTCCAGAGCTGCAAGAAGGTCGAGCAGCTTGTCGAGCTGCAAAAGGCCGAATACGAGCGACGCGACAAGGAGAAAGCCCAAGGAGGTGCTGGAGGATCCGGCATGAAGCACCCCGGCCGGGGAGGATGCCACGGCAAGGCCAAGCAGCGGCAAGGAGACAGACCTCCCCGCGGCCGCGACAAGGATGAAGATGACGACGACGACGAAGACATGGATGATGTCGAGACCAGTGAGCAGGAGTTCCAGAAAGCCACAAAGGTCTTGTGCATTGACGGCGGTGCTTCTCTGCATACTTCACACAGCCAACTCAAGCAGTGGGTGCGGGAAGTCAATGCGGCAGAACCACCCGTCGAGTCACGCAAGCTTCTGAAATGGTCCAGCATGCCTATCATCTTTGATATTGAGGACCACCCTGATCGCACAACTACGGTCGGGTGCTTGCCGATGTTGGTTTCACCAACTATCCGCAACCTCAAGGTCACTAAGATGCTAGTTGACGGCGGGGCCGGCTTGAACCTGATCTCCTCCGCTGTGCTCCAGAAACTCCAGGTCCCTAACAGCGAGCTCCAAGAGACCGGCACATTCCAAGGAATCAACCCGGAAAGGAGCAAGCCGAAGGGGAAGATCACGTTGCCGGCGATATTTGGCAGCGAGTTGAACTTCAGAACTGAGAGGGTCACTTTTGACGTTGCCGATTTTCCATTGCCTTACAATGGGATTCTCGGCCATCCAGCGCTCGCCAAGTTCATGGCGGCCTCTCACTATGCGTATAACATGCTGAAGATGCCAGGCCCGATAAGTGTCATCTCTGTCCCTGGCGACAAGAAGGATGCTCTTATCTGCGCCGACAAGATTTATCGGGAAGCGGCAGCCGCAACGGATCGCAAGTCACTTGCCGCTGAAGCTCCCGGGGGGAAGAAGAAGACCAAGTCCGGCAAGAGTTCTGATGCTCACTCCGGCAAGCGCACCTCTTCAGAGTGCTGCGCTACCGTCGAAGACGCACCATCGAGCTCCACCGGCAAGTGTAAGAAGACAATGGCAGCTCCGCCAGAGACCAAGAAGGTGTCCGCCAAGGAGGACGGCACTGGTGTTACCTTCACCATCAGTGCCACTCTCGACCCTAAATAGGAAAGCGCGCTCATTGCTTTCCTGCGGGCGAACGTCGATGTGTTTGCGTGGCAACCGTCTGACATCCCCGGTGTTCCCAGGAAAGTAATTGAGCACCACCTTGCCGTCTGTCCTCATGCGCGGCCCGTCAAGCAGAAAGTCAGGAAGCAAGCAGTGGAGCGCCAAGAATTCATCACAGAAGAGATCAAGAAGTTGGAAGCGGTAGGCCTTGTCAGGGGGAGGAACAGAAGAACACTCACGCTCGGTCTCGTTAGCTGCTGGTGTGTACTGTAGCACTCATCTCTCCCGAGCAAGAACTCAATACAAACCACAAAGCAGGAGTAGGGTTTTACGCATCCGTGCGGCCCGAACCTGGGTAAACTGCTCGTGTGCTTCGCCTCGATCTGCTCTTCGTGCGATCTCCGCCCCCGCCAAACCGAAAGGGGCTCGGTCCGCCGGTCCCCATAGGTGCTCGTGGATCAGTTTCCCCGACATCGAAGAAGAAGACCAAGTCCGGCAAGAATTCTGATGCTCACTCCGGCAAGCGCACCTCTTCGGAGTGCTGCGCTACCGCCGAAGACGCACCATCGAGCTCCACCAGCAAGTGTAAGAATACAATGGCAGCTCCGCCAGAGACCAAGAAGGTGTCCGCCAAGGAGGACGGCACTGGTGGTACCTTCACCATTAGTGCCACTCTTGACCCTAAATAGGAAAGCGCGCTCATTGCTTTCCTGTGGGCGAACGTCGATGTGTTTGCGTGGCAACCGTCTGACATCCCCGGTGTTCCCAGGAAAGTAATTGAGCACCACCTTGCCATCTGTCCTCATGCGCGGCCCGTCAAGCAGAAAGTCAGGAAGCAAGCAGTGCAGCGCCAAGAATTCATCGCAGAAGAGATCAAGAAGTTGGAAGCGGCAGGCCTTGTCAGGGGAGTGCTCCATCCTACGTGGTTGGCCAATCCTGTAGTCGTGCGCAAGGCAAACGGGAAATGGAGGCTTTGTATCGACTTTACCGATGTTAACAAAGCTTGTCCCAAAGACCCATTTCCCTTGTCGCGCATTGACCAGATTGTTGACTCCACGGCCGGATGTGACTTGCTTTCATTTCTTGACGCATACTCAGGATACCATCAGATCTTCATGGCAGAAGAGGATGAGGAGAAGACCGCATTCATCACTCCATGTGGCACGTACTGTTTCATACGGATGCCTTTCGGTTTAAAGAATGTTGGTTCAACATTCGCAAGGGTAGTCCATGCCGCTTTTGAGCCACAAATACACAGAAATGTGGAAGCCTACATGGATGACATAGTGCTCAAGAGCAAGGACAAGGCAACTCTGATTCAAGATTTAGACGAGACTTTTGCAAATCTGTGCAAGATCAGCCTCAAGCTCAACCCCGAGAAGTGTGTGTTTGGAGTCCCTTTCGGCAAGCTTCTCGGGTTCTTCGTGTCTCAGCGGGGAATTAAAGCCAATCCCGACAAGATCAAGGCCATTGAGAAGATTGAAGCACCAAAGCGCGTCAAGGATGTACGAAGACTTGCCGGTTGCGTGGCAGCTCTCAGCAGGTTTATCTCTAAATCTGCTGAGCGCGCCCAGCCGTTTTTCAAAATATTGAAAAAGGCAGGTCCAATGAAATGGACTCCGGAAGCGGAGGCTGCGCTGCAAGACTTGAAGAGATACCTGTCCTCCACTCCAATACTTGTCGCACCTAAGCCACAAGAGAAGTTGCTGCTGTATCTGGCGGCAACCAATCAAGTGGTTAGTGCTGCGTTAGTAGTGGAGAGGGAGGCAGATGATGAGCCAGCAACCATGGCAGGCGCATCCAGCGACAAGCAGGGGGCTTCCCCGGCAAGCTCTGGTCCCGACAAAGATGGATCCGCGCAGGCGCGTGAGGAGATACAGAAGAGAATGGTGCAGCGCCCAGTTTACTTTGTCAGTTCCCTTCTGCAGGGGGCTAGGTAAAGGTACTTTGGTGTGCAGAAATTGCTTTTCGGCCTTCTCATGGCCTCGAGAAAGCTGCACCATTACTTCCAAGCACATGAGATCACAGTTGTCACTCGTTTTCCGCTGAAGAGGATACTGCAGAATCCAGAAGCAACAGGCAGGATTGTTGAGTGGGCACTGGAACTGTCAAGCTTTGGCCTCAAGTTTGAGAGCACTTCAACTATCCAAAGCAGAGCATTGGCAGAATTCATAGCAGAGTGGACGCCAACACCAGATGAAGAAATTCTAGAAACGAGCATCCCCGTCAAGGAAGCAAGCAAAGAGTGGCTGATGTACTTTGATGGTGCCTTCTCGCTGCAAGGCGCCGGTGCTGGCGTGCTGCTTGTCGCACCCACCGGAGAGCACCTCAAGTACATAGTCCAGATGCACTTTCCCAAGGAGCAAGCAACAAACAATACTGCAGAGTATGAAGGTTTGCTTGCCGGTCTCAGGATCACGGCAGACCTTGGGATCAAGAAGCTCATTGTCAGGGGTGACTCGCAGCTTGTCGTCCGCCAAGTGAATAAGAGTTATCAGAGTCCGTTGATGGAAGCCTACGTTGATGAAGTGAGAAAGCTAGAAGAGCACTTTGACGACCTACAGACGGAACATGTTCCAAGAGCTTAGAACGACATTGCCGATGGCCTGTCAAAGTGCGCAGCACTTAAGTTACCTGTGGAACCAGGGATCTTTGTGCTAAAGCTGACTCAACCGTCTGTAACGCCATCAACTGGACAGAGCAAGAGGAGGAAGTTGATTTCTGGTGACTATTTTCTGGCAGAGCTTCCCGAAGCCGCCGCTAAGAATGTCCCCAAGATCAACACCAAGAGTGCTGGGGAGCAGTCTGCTCCGGCAAGCCCCAGGGTTTGTTCCGTTGAAGCAGACGCTCCCGACAAGTTTTGCTCCGGCAAGCTTGCCGGGGAACGTCAAGCTCCGGCTGAGCCGCAGGTTCTCGCCGTAGAAGCGGATGTTCCCGCAGCAGCAGATGTGCCTTTATTCCTTGTTGTCGAGCCGCAAGCTCCAGCATGGGCACAGCAGATTGTCCGTTTCCTTCAGACAGGAGAACTTCCCGAAGAGCAAGCAGAAGCGGAAAGAGTAGCCCGGCAGTCAAGTATGTACCAGTTTGTCGACAACACACTGTACAGAAGAAGACTCAATGGTGTGAAATTGAAGTGTATTGACCGGGAAGACGGACAAAAGCTGTTGGCAGAGATACATGGAGGCATATGTGGTCACCACATTGGCGCAAGAGCACTTGCCGGCAAAGCATTCCGGCAAGGTTTCTTTTGGCCGACAGCCCTGCAGGATGCAACTGCACAAGTAACCAAGTGTGAAGCGTACCAGTTCCATTCCAAGAAGATACACCAGCCAGTTCAAGCTCTCCAGATGATCCCTTTATCCTGGCCATTTTCGATCTGGGGGCTCGACATCCTCGGCCCCTTCCCCCGAGCAGTCGGGGGCTTTGAGTACTTGTACGTTGCAATTGACAAGTTCACAAAGTGGCCGGAAGTGGAAGCAGTAAGGAAGGTGACAGCACAGTCAGCAAACAAGTTCTTCAGGTCGATTGTTTGCCGCTTCGGGATCCCTAACAGGATCATCACCGACAACGGTACGCAATTCACGAGCCGCACCTTCATGCAGTACGTCCAAGATCTTG
Organism: Aegilops umbellulata; assembly: GCA_032464435.1. Taxonomy (NCBI): domain Eukaryota; kingdom Viridiplantae; phylum Streptophyta; class Magnoliopsida; order Poales; family Poaceae; genus Aegilops; species Aegilops umbellulata. The sequence continues at coordinate 509,603,592 of CP136059.1, forward strand.
GCGCCAAGGTCTGCTTCGCTTCTGTTGGTCACCCCAGAAGCAACGGTCAAGCGGAGAGGTGAGGAGATAGTGTGTGGTTGTTTGCAACCGAGAGAAAAAGACCCCTAGCACGTGGCCAACAGGGGTCTGACAAGCAAGGGAGAGAGGTCGAGAGAGATGTACGGAGAAAATGCAGACATGGGGAGGAGAGAGTGTATGTTTGTGATAGAGAGATCCCCTGAAGATCGTGATGTGACTACATGCATGGGTGGGAGATCGAGTGACAAGGTGTGTGCGCGATAGAAGATACCTCGAGAGATATCGAGATAGACGTATGGATAGAAGGAGACAATACGTGTGTTCCTGATGGCTAGTGAGCGATAATCATACTTAGGGGGGGAGTGTGTGCGCCTATGATGGAGTGAGGGATTATGGTACTTAGGGGGGTGTGTGTCGGTGTACTAGAGTAGGGGTACCCTAGTATCCTGAACTTGTGCACGGGCAGTCGCAGCACCCCGCGGCAAGGCTTGCCGGGTGACCGCCAAGGGACTCCGTGGTTCCTTTGGAGCCATTCAAGAACAAAGTATTCAAGCCAAGGAGACAAGGCCCCGGCAAGAGGAGCTTGCCGGGAAGGCCACTCAAGGCACAAGACCCCTGCAAGAGGAGCTTGCCGGGAAGGCCAACCAAGGCATCTCAAGGAACTTGCCGCAAAACGCCACGTGTCCCGGCAAGGCCCGGTGAGCGGCAAGATCCCGGACGCGACAAGACAACGGCCGCGGCAAGGTGTTTGCCGCGGCAAGCTACCACTCCGTACCCACGCTCCAGCACATCCACCAACATGTCGCTCTGGGACTCTTCCAGGCGTACGTGGCGGGAGGCTGTGCAGCCAGCGGTACGCGGTGGCAAGCGGCGCTGACAAGATTGCCATCGTGGCAAACGGTGGCGTCCCTGACGGTCCCTTTTTGCACTGTTTGGGCGACGCAGATGGGCATTTAATGCCCTTGTCCCCTGCCGTCAGGGTTAGGTATGATACACAGTAGAGGTAGCTGTACCAACCGCAACACCTTTCCATTTTTACCCTTGTCTACGTTGCCACCTATCGGTGACCCCTTGAGCATATAAAAGGAGGCCCATGCGCAACGTAGAGAGGGATGAGGAGGAACAAAAGAACACTCACGCTCGGTCTCGTTAGCTGCTGGTGTGTACTGTAGCACTCAGCGCTCCCGAGCAAGAACTCAATACAAACCACAAAGCAGGAGTAGGGTTTTACGCATCCGTGCGGCCCGAACCTGGGTAAACTGCTCGTGTGCTTCGCCTCGATCTGCTCTTCGTGCGATCTCCGCCCCCGCCGAACCGAAAGGGGCTCGGTCCGCCGGTCCCCATGGGTGCTCGTGGATCAGTTTCCCCGACATCTTTGGCGCACCAGGTAGGGGGCGTCGAGGTTGTGTGAACCTGATCCGGCGTTCACATGAGCTAGATCTTCATCATCTTCATCGACATACCGCCGAAGAAGAAGGCTTCGGAGGCGGTTGCTCCGTCCGCGACAAACCCACCACCGCCGGAGCAAACGGCTGGTGGGGTAGACGCCGGCGGAAGAACGGGCGTCGACGAGGGAGCTCACGGTGCCGCCAGGTCCAAGGACAAGGCTGCGCTGCCCATCGGCGGCGTAGCCGGCTCCCACAACGACCGGGCGCACTCCAAGACCTCGGCGCCCGTACATGCACCGCGCCCATCTCAGGAGGCGCGGGACCGGCAGCGTCATGGTACTCACGGTACCATACGCTTGCTGGACCCAGATCGAGCTGGTGGATCTCGGAATGCTCAAGACCAGCATGCGCGCCAACATGCTGGCACGAGCGAGGCACGGTCGCCTGGACGGGATAATGCTCCTTCTAACATAGTTAGAAGTCCGAGCATATCCCGCTCCTCACACCGTTCGCCACAGCTACCCGCCACTCCAGCAGAAGCTTTGGCGCGAGCTCAACTGCTCCTAGATTACCCTCCAACGGCGGACAAGATCGACGACTGGAGGGCCACCATTCAGAGTCTCATCGGCTTTGCCAACGGCAACGCTCCACGGCAGCCGAGTACATCGCAGCCGCGGCAAGTCAGCCAGGCACGAGCCGGTGGCGACATGAACGGTGGGGTTGCAACCACCGTGCACTCCCTGCCGCGAAGGCCAAGATCGCCGCCTCGCCGGATCCACCTCGACAGCGACTCCACCGCATCATCGGATCCACGAGCTCGTCGCGATCAACGCCAAGTTCTTCACGAACGACAGCAAGAAGACGCTCGAACTCACATCGAGCGCCGAAGAGAAGCGCTGCGTCAATCAGACCAGCGCGCTGGGCCCTCTGTCGACATGCATGCGCCAGGGGAACCAGTTGACTTGCCATACGTGGTAGGTTGCCCTGCGTTTACCCGTGAGCTGCGGCAAGTCCAGTGGCCCAGCACAAAGAATTTCAAGCCAGACGTACCAGAGAAGTACGACGGCAAGTCGCATCCGTCGGAGTTCCTCAGCATCTACACCATCGCGGTGCAAGCTGCTGGGGGGCGGGACGACAAGATCCTTGCCAACTACTTCCCGCTGGTGCTCAAGCCCAACGTCAGGTCCTGCCTCATGCACTTGCCGGACAACTCCATATCCTCCTGGGCAGACCTATGCCATCAGTTTGTCGGCGCCTTTACAGGCGGCCACAAACCTCATGGCCAAGAGAGTGACATTCATCTGCTCGCCCAGAAGGAAGGAGAGCCCCTGCGCAAGTACATTCAGAGATTCAGCCGTGTACAGCACAACGTCCCAGATGTCCACCATGCCGCGGTTATCAGCGCGTTCCATCAGAACGTGTGTAACCGCAGGATGCGGGAGGAGATGGCGATGTGCAAGATCAGAGACGTCAGTGAGCTGTATGCCCTGGCTGACAAGTGTGCACGTGCTGAGGAAGGGAGGAAACTCCCCGGAGAGAATACATGAGCAGGAGGATCTGACAGCGAGGATGCTGCCCCGGCAAAGAAAAACCGGCGGTGGAACAACAGGAAGAAGAAAGGCAAAGATGTGCTAGTTGTTGAGCAGTCCGGCAACGAAGGTGGCGCCAAGAAAGCCAAAGTTGGTAGCTCCGGCAAGGAGGTTGCCGCATGCACCAACTGCCAGGCTGTGGCGGTCGCCGACAAGCAGGACGGCACCAACAAACAGTACTGCAAGATCCACCGCACCAAGGGCCATGACCTCCAGAGCTGCAAGAAGGTCGAGCAGCTTGTCGAGCTGCAAAAGGCCGAATACGAGCGACGCGACAAGGAGAAAGCCCAAGGAGGTGCTGGAGGATCCGGCATGAAGCACCCCGGCCGGGGAGGATGCCACGGCAAGGCCAAGCAGCGGCAAGGAGACAGACCTCCCCGCGGCCGCGACAAGGATGAAGATGACGACGACGACGAAGACATGGATGATGTCGAGACCAGTGAGCAGGAGTTCCAGAAAGCCACAAAGGTCTTGTGCATTGACGGCGGTGCTTCTCTGCATACTTCACACAGCCAACTCAAGCAGTGGGTGCGGGAAGTCAATGCGGCAGAACCACCCGTCGAGTCACGCAAGCTTCTGAAATGGTCCAGCATGCCTATCATCTTTGATATTGAGGACCACCCTGATCGCACAACTACGGTCGGGTGCTTGCCGATGTTGGTTTCACCAACTATCCGCAACCTCAAGGTCACTAAGATGCTAGTTGACGGCGGGGCCGGCTTGAACCTGATCTCCTCCGCTGTGCTCCAGAAACTCCAGGTCCCTAACAGCGAGCTCCAAGAGACCGGCACATTCCAAGGAATCAACCCGGAAAGGAGCAAGCCGAAGGGGAAGATCACGTTGCCGGCGATATTTGGCAGCGAGTTGAACTTCAGAACTGAGAGGGTCACTTTTGACGTTGCCGATTTTCCATTGCCTTACAATGGGATTCTCGGCCATCCAGCGCTCGCCAAGTTCATGGCGGCCTCTCACTATGCGTATAACATGCTGAAGATGCCAGGCCCGATAAGTGTCATCTATGTCCCTGGCGACAAGAAGGATGCTCTTATCTGCGCCGACAAGATTTATCGGGAAGCGGCAGCCGCAACGGATTGCAAGTCACTTGCCGCTGAAGCTCCCGGGGGGAAGAAGAAGACCAAGTCCGGCAAGAGTTCTGATGCTCACTCCGGCAAGCGCACCTCTTCAGAGTGCTGCGCTACCGTCGAAGACGCACCATCGAGCTCCACCGGCAAGTGTAAGAAGACAATGGCAGCTCCGCCAGAGACCAAGAAGGTGTCCGCCAAGGAGGACGGCACTGGTGTTACCTTCACCATCAGTGCCACTCTCGACCCTAAATAGGAAAGCGCGCTCATTGCTTTCCTGCGGGCGAACGTCGATGTGTTTGCGTGGCAACCGTCTGACATCCCCGGTGTTCCCAGGAAAGTAATTGAGCACCACCTTGCCGTCTGTCCTCATGCGCGGCCCGTCAAGCAGAAAGTCAGGAAGCAAGCAGTGGAGCGCCAAGAATTCATCACAGAAGAGATCAAGAAGTTGGAAGCGGTAGGCCTTGTCAGGGGGAGGAACAGAAGAACACTCACGCTCGGTCTCGTTAGCTGCTGGTGTGTACTGTAGCACTCATCTCTCCCGAGCAAGAACTCAATACAAACCACAAAGCAGGAGTAGGGTTTTACGCATCCGTGCGGCCCGAACCTGGGTAAACTGCTCGTGTGCTTCGCCTCGATCTGCTCTTCGTGCGATCTCCGCCCCCGCCAAACCGAAAGGGGCTCGGTCCGCCGGTCCCCATAGGTGCTCGTGGATCAGTTTCCCCGACATCGAAGAAGAAGACCAAGTCCGGCAAGAATTCTGATGCTCACTCCGGCAAGCGCACCTCTTCGGAGTGCTGCGCTACCGCCGAAGACGCACCATCGAGCTCCACCAGCAAGTGTAAGAATACAATGGCAGCTCCGCCAGAGACCAAGAAGGTGTCCGCCAAGGAGGACGGCACTGGTGGTACCTTCACCATTAGTGCCACTCTTGACCCTAAATAGGAAAGCGCGCTCATTGCTTTCCTGTGGGCGAACGTCGATGTGTTTGCGTGGCAACCGTCTGACATCCCCGGTGTTCCCAGGAAAGTAATTGAGCACCACCTTGCCATCTGTCCTCATGCGCGGCCCGTCAAGCAGAAAGTCAGGAAGCAAGCAGTGCAGCGCCAAGAATTCATCGCAGAAGAGATCAAGAAGTTGGAAGCGGCAGGCCTTGTCAGGGGAGTGCTCCATCCTACGTGGTTGGCCAATCCTGTAGTCGTGCGCAAGGCAAACGGGAAATGGAGGCTTTGTATCGACTTTACCGATGTTAACAAAGCTTGTCCCAAAGACCCATTTCCCTTGTCGCGCATTGACCAGATTGTTGACTCCACGGCCGGATGTGACTTGCTTTCATTTCTTGACGCATACTCAGGATACCATCAGATCTTCATGGCAGAAGAGGATGAGGAGAAGACCGCATTCATCACTCCATGTGGCACGTACTGTTTCATACGGATGCCTTTCGGTTTAAAGAATGTTGGTTCAACATTCGCAAGGGTAGTCCATGCCGCTTTTGAGCCACAAATACACAGAAATGTGGAAGCCTACATGGATGACATAGTGCTCAAGAGCAAGGACAAGGCAACTCTGATTCAAGATTTAGACGAGACTTTTGCAAATCTGTGCAAGATCAGCCTCAAGCTCAACCCCGAGAAGTGTGTGTTTGGAGTCCCTTTCGGCAAGCTTCTCGGGTTCTTCGTGTCTCAGCGGGGAATTAAAGCCAATCCCGACAAGATCAAGGCCATTGAGAAGATTGAAGCACCAAAGCGCGTCAAGGATGTACGAAGACTTGCCGGTTGCGTGGCAGCTCTCAGCAGGTTTATCTCTAAATCTGCTGAGCGCGCCCAGCCGTTTTTCAAAATATTGAAAAAGGCAGGTCCAATGAAATGGACTCCGGAAGCGGAGGCTGCGCTGCAAGACTTGAAGAGATACCTGTCCTCCACTCCAATACTTGTCGCACCTAAGCCACAAGAGAAGTTGCTGCTGTATCTGGCGGCAACCAATCAAGTGGTTAGTGCTGCGTTAGTAGTGGAGAGGGAGGCAGATGATGAGCCAGCAACCATGGCAGGCGCATCCAGCGACAAGCAGGGGGCTTCCCCGGCAAGCTCTGGTCCCGACAAAGATGGATCCGCGCAGGCGCGTGAGGAGATACAGAAGAGAATGGTGCAGCGCCCAGTTTACTTTGTCAGTTCCCTTCTGCAGGGGGCTAGGTAAAGGTACTTTGGTGTGCAGAAATTGCTTTTCGGCCTTCTCATGGCCTCGAGAAAGCTGCACCATTACTTCCAAGCACATGAGATCACAGTTGTCACTCGTTTTCCGCTGAAGAGGATACTGCAGAATCCAGAAGCAACAGGCAGGATTGTTGAGTGGGCACTGGAACTGTCAAGCTTTGGCCTCAAGTTTGAGAGCACTTCAACTATCCAAAGCAGAGCATTGGCAGAATTCATAGCAGAGTGGACGCCAACACCAGATGAAGAAATTCTAGAAACGAGCATCCCCGTCAAGGAAGCAAGCAAAGAGTGGCTGATGTACTTTGATGGTGCCTTCTCGCTGCAAGGCGCCGGTGCTGGCGTGCTGCTTGTCGCACCCACCGGAGAGCACCTCAAGTACATAGTCCAGATGCACTTTCCCAAGGAGCAAGCAACAAACAATACTGCAGAGTATGAAGGTTTGCTTGCCGGTCTCAGGATCACGGCAGACCTTGGGATCAAGAAGCTCATTGTCAGGGGTGACTCGCAGCTTGTCGTCCGCCAAGTGAATAAGAGTTATCAGAGTCCGTTGATGGAAGCCTACGTTGATGAAGTGAGAAAGCTAGAAGAGCACTTTGACGACCTACAGACGGAACATGTTCCAAGAGCTTAGAACGACATTGCCGATGGCCTGTCAAAGTGCGCAGCACTTAAGTTACCTGTGGAACCAGGGATCTTTGTGCTAAAGCTGACTCAACCGTCTGTAACGCCATCAACTGGACAGAGCAAGAGGAGGAAGTTGATTTCTGGTGACTATTTTCTGGCAGAGCTTCCCGAAGCCGCCGCTAAGAATGTCCCCAAGATCAACACCAAGAGTGCTGGGGAGCAGTCTGCTCCGGCAAGCCCCAGGGTTTGTTCCGTTGAAGCAGACGCTCCCAACAAGTTTTGCTCCGGCAAGCTTGCCGGGGAACGTCAAGCTCCGGCTGAGCCGCAGGTTCTCGCCGTAGAAGCGGATGTTCCCGCAGCAGCAGATGTGCCTTTATTCCTTGTTGTCGAGCCGCAAGCTCCAGCATGGGCACAGCAGATTGTCCGTTTCCTTCAGACAGGAGAACTTCCCGAAGAGCAAGCAGAAGCGGAAAGAGTAGCCCGGCAGTCAAGTATGTACCAGTTTGTCGACAACACACTGTACAGAAGAAGACTCAATGGTGTGAAATTGAAGTGTATTGACCGGGAAGACGGACAAAAGCTGTTGGCAGAGATACATGGAGGCATATGTGGTCACCACATTGGCGCAAGAGCACTTGCCGGCAAAGCATTCCGGCAAGGTTTCTTTTGGCCGACAGCCCTGCAGGATGAAACTGCACAAGTAACCAAGTGTGAAGCGTACCAGTTCCATTCCAAGCAGATACACCAGCCAGTTCAAGCTCTCCAGATGATCCCTTTATCCTGGCCATTTTCGATCTGGGGGCTCGACATCCTCGGCCCCTTCCCCCGAGCAGTCGGGGGCTTTGAGTACTTGTACGTTGCAATTGACAAGTTCACAAAGTGGCCGGAAGTGGAAGCAGTAAGGAAGGTGACAGCACAGTCAGCAAACAAGTTCTTCAGGTCGATTGTTTGCCGCTTCGGGATCCCTAACAGGATCATCACCGACAACGGTACGCAATTCACGAGCCGCACCTTCATGCAGTACGTCCAAGATCTTGGCGCCAAGGTCTGCTTCGCTTCTGTTGGTCACCCCAGAAGCAACGGTCAAGCGGAGAGGGCAAATGCTAAAGTGCTGCGTGGGCTCAAGACCAGGACTTTTGACAGGTTGCACGAGTGCGGAAGAAACTGGATTGAGGAGCTTCCGGTGGTTCTTTGGTCGATCAGGACGACGCCAAATCGAGCCACTGGCCAGACACCTTTCTCTCTAGTCTATGGAGCAGAGGCAGTTCTCCCCATGGAACTCGTATACGGGTCACCTCGAGTGCTCGCTTATGATGAGCTTGAGCAAGAGCAGCTGCGACAAGATGACGCGCTGCTCCTTGAGGAAGACCGTCTTCAGGCTGCTGTACGAGCTGCTCGCTACCAGCAAGCTTTGCGCCGCTACCATAGCCGCAAAGTTAACGCCAGAAGTCTCGAGGAAGGCGACCTTGTTCTTCGGCGTGTTCAGTCCGCCAAGAATTCCAACAAGTTGACGCCGAAGTGGGAAGGCCCTTACCGGGTGAAACGAGTCACTAGGCCTGGCGCTGTCCGCCTTGAGACCGAAGATGGCATTCCGGTGAGCAACTCCTGGAACATTGAGCATCTTCGTAAGTTTTACCCGTAAGGCGCGGTTGCCGGACCCTGTTTCGGCAACCACCTTTTGTACAAGTCTTGCCGCTGTTGCATGTAATCCTTTGTACAAAGCCAGGCGCAGACCCTGTGCATAAATAAAGCTCATGTGCTCCGCACATCTTGTCAATTTCATGCTTTTTTTGCATGAGTTATCTGACACTTTGTACAGCGCCAACCCCCGGTAAGCAATAACGAGCCATAAGGCTCCATATCTTTATTTTCTCTTCTTTCTTTTTTCTCAAGGAAAGGAAGGTTCCCTCGCCCACAAGTTTGCCGGGGGGAAGGAGAAGATAATGGTATGGACCAGGCGTCGTTCAAGAAAGTTCTGCCTTGACGGAAAGCAGGCGTCGTTCAAGAAAGTTTCGCCTTGCCGGAAAGCAAACAACAGAAAAGCTAAGTTGCCAAAGTTTGAGCAATCAGATTTTTTTAAAAAATTTAAGTTATCTTCCTTGAACGACCATGCTTTGTATGGAAAACCTGTGCGCGGAGGAACCAGCTCGTGGCTAGTTGCGCCCTTACTTTGTTTCGAGTCCGCTCAACAACTTAAGTGTGCTGCGACTAGAGTTGCGCCCTTACTTTGTTTCGAGTCCGCTCAACAACTTAAGTGAGCTGCGACTAGTTGCGACAAGGTTTCTTGTCGGTAACGGCACCGCCAGCAGGCTGCTGACGTCCCGCACTCAGCGCTCGCGGCTAAGGTGCCTGCGCCGGCAAGTTCCCTAAAAGCGTAGGGCAAAAACATACAAAGGAAGGAATCAAGTAAAGGAAATAACATTGCAATCACTACCCAAAATAGAGTTATATTACAAGATAGCTTGTCGCGGCTCTAATAGATTGTTTTCATAACATGACCAGCAGCGACAAGAAAAGAAGAAAACGGGCGGCCTAGTCTACACGATCGCCCTCAACCCTCTTGATCCCGCTCACCTTGTCCACAATGGGTGCGACAAGGGCCTTGAGCGCCTCCAGATAAGCATCCGGCGGCAGGGTCTTAAGGACGTTGGTGAGGTTGAGGCCCGGGTTGCGGAAGGCCACCTTCACCAACACCTTTTGAAGAGCTCCCGCGCAGATCTTGCGCGACTCGTCGGCCAGCTGCTTTGGAATCCTCTCCCGGAGTTGCTGGAGGGCCGTCGCCAGGCCTTTGAAGAACAAGGTGAGCTTGGCGCTGGATTGGAGGTTCTCATCGGAGGGATACCCGAGATCCTCCATCCCCAGTTGCGCCAGCTCCCTGTCAATGTCTGCGGCAGCATTCACAAGACCCTCCGTCCAGTGCTCCACAGTCTCCCTAAAAGTGTTCTGGGCGGCGGCAACACTCTCCAGCAGCGCCTTGTCGGCCTTGATCTCCTCCTTCAAGGCCACCTCCTGCTCCCTGGCGCCGTCCAGCGTCTTGGTCAAAGTGGTCAGCTTCAACTCAAGATCTGCGTTGAAGTCCTTGGCGGCGCTGAGCTCCTTGCCCTTCTCAGCGAGACGGGCCTGCAGCTCTGAGTGGCTGTAGGCGTCCTTCTCCCGCTCATGCTTGAGCGCGGCAAGCTCCTCACCGCTCGCCTTGAGATCGGCCTCCAGCTGCGCCACCTTCGTCTCCAGCTCCTTCTTGGCGGCCTCGGCAGCTACGGCAGCGTCCTCTGCTTGCTTGAGAGCTCCACCAAATGTTCGCTCGCGCGCAGCAAGCTCCTCCACGTGGCTATCGAGGTTGATCTTCCGCTGCGCCAGCTCGCCCTCCTGCGCAGACAGCTTCTCAGCGGCAAGCCGCTGCTGCTCTTCGACGTCAGCCTTCTCGAGGAGGAAGGCCTTCTGCTCCTCAGCGAGCTGCTCCTGCTCCTCCGCCAGGGACTGGAGAGCTGCCTAGTTGAGACCTCGGAGCTTCTCCGCGCAATTCTCAATGTCTGCTCCCGCCCTCGCGACAAGCGCCTCGCGGGATTCCAGCTTGGCTTGCCGAGCGCGGTAGAGCAACAACAGCTTCCACAGCAGCCGCTCCTCCTCGGGCTCGCCGCTGCTGCTGCTTGGCGTGTCAACCAGCGTCAGCCCAGCAGAGGCGAGCACCTCTCCGTCGAAGCTTTCTCCTTCGACCGGCGCCCTGGACATTGACGCCCAGGGGAGGTTGATGAAGACGCCATCGTCGGCCTTCAAGTAGACGCATGGCTGGGCTCTTCGGAGCCTGACGCTGCGGCAGCGGCGGAAGGGTCGGCGGTCGGCGTAGCGCCTGGCGCTCCTGCGGCCTCAGGGCCGTCAGTGCGATCGCCAGACCCCTCGCCAGCTGCTGCGGCGGCAGCCTTGGCGGCCTCTTCGCCGGCGGGATCATCTGCGTCGGCCGCTTCTTTGGTGGCAGCAGCGTCGTCGATAGCAACCTTGGTCTCCATTGGCTCCGCAGCAGATGGGTCTGACGGCCGGAAAAGGAAGAAAAGTCAAGCAAATATCCAAAAAGAAGATCAAATGAAGAAGAACCCAAGGGAAGTTTCGAAGCAAGAGGTTTACCTGTACCGGGCTCTGCAGTTGTGGTCTCCGCCGCCGGGGGGCCGCTGGTGCTGTCCCTTGCCGGAGACTTCCCCCTTGCCGGAGAACTCCCCCTTGCCGGAGAGCTCTCCCTTGCCGGAGAGCTCTCCCTTGTCGGAGGATTCTCCCTTGCCGGAGAACTCTCCCTTGGCGGTGTAGTCGAAGCAGATGGCATGTCAGGGACGGTCTCCGGACGCTCCTGGTGGGGCTGCTCTGCTCCTACACAAACCAACAGTCAGATATCAGCAAACAAAGAGTATCCATGCGTGCCTAACAGCGGGGAGCAAACCATATACTTACGCTGGGGGCTGCTCTGAAGAACAGTTGCCGGGTCCGGCAAGGTTGTCTCGGACGCACCCCCTGCTGTCGCGGTGGGTTCGTCCTCGATGATAATCAATGGGACCTTGGCTCTCTTTGCCGCTCTCTGGGCTAGAGTCCTAAAAAGGAATAAGTTCAGAGTAAAGCAAATGAGATACAAGACAAAACAGCAAGAATTGAAGAAATACAAGTACAACAAGAATCTTACTCTTCTTCTTCCTCGTCGGAGATGAGCGCAGAGAAGTCAAAGCCTGGCTCACCTCCGGCGCGAGGAGGCGGAGGAGTAGGTTCCCTTGGCCGCTTGGCGGGAGCAGTGACGGTGGTCTGAGACGACCCCGCTCCAGCTGCCGCCGCGGCATGAGAAGCGGCAGGAGCAGAAGCGGCGGTCCGGGAAGACCCCGCTCCAGCTGCCGCAGCAGCGTGAGGTGCTCCCGCGGCAACAGAACTTGCCGCAGTGGAGCGTGTCGCGCGGCACGGTGGCTGTCGACTCGTCTGCCGCTCCCCTACGTCCCCGGCCTTGCGGAGACGCCTTCTTGGTGGAGCCGGGGGCTCTGCTTGCGGCAAGCTGCCCGAAGATGAGGAGGAAGAGGAGTCGATCTCCAACGAGCCGCTCGTATCCTCGGCGGGCTCGCTCGACTCGACGTCATGCCTGGCAGGCTCTTCCTCGCCGGCAAGCCCCTCTCGCTCGGCAAGGCTTGCCGCCTCCGCTGCCTCTGCCTCCTCCACGGTGAACCCAAACTCGCCCGCGGCTGCGGCTGCCGCCGCCTCTTCCAGCCTAGTGGCGATGCGCTTCACCTCTTCATCGGTGGTGGCGCGAGTGAGGCCCTTCTGCTCGTCGGAGCGGATCGGCATTTCTACCAAGCCATCGAAGAACGTCTGCACGACGTCGTCTGCAGGCTCTTGCCAAGCTGGGTCAATTCCATGCGAGTCGCACAGCGGCATCATTGCACGGATGCGGCTGAGTGAGGAATTGTTGCACAATGGAACGACACCCTTCAGCAACCTGAACACTTCGGGATGTTGAGGGTCATATTTGAACAGCTCCTGGAGCATCACGTTAAGCTCCAGAACAGTGAAGTTGAAGTTGAGGCCCGGACGCAGCCTCATGATATCCGCCGCATTCTTGAACTCCCAGGTGGGTCTCCTCCTCTCCTGCAGGGGGGCGATGCGGCGGGGAAGGAAATCTGCGCCAACTGCGCCTACAGTAAGCCCGGCAAGCCTGAGGCGTTGGACCCGGGCGACGGCAATCTTCAGCCTGTCGTCTTCCGGGGCCACGTTGCTCCAATCGCTGTCGCGCACCACTACGGTTTGGCGCCGGGTGGTAAACGGCTGCGGGTTCTCCTCGACGACCCAGCACCAGTCTGCTCTCCATTCCTCCCACTTGCTGCGGAGCTCTCCCTCCAGATAAGCTTCCTTCTTGCCGGCTTTTGAGATCCAGGTGATTCCGCCGGATAAGGGCTCTCCTCTCTCAACTCGGGGCATAAAGAAGTGGCGAAAAAGGGCTACATTTGGATGGACTCCGACAAAGTTTTCACAGAGATGTGCGAAAACTGCCATGGTCGGGACAGCATTGGGGGTGAAGTCAAGGAGGCGGAACCCGTAGGTGTTCATAATATCACAGAAGAACTCAGAGAAAGGCGGGCAGAGCCCGCAGTAGAAAAACAAGGGGAAAAGGGGGTATCCAGTTGGAGCCATTTTCCAAGCGACGGCTGGAAGTACCTTCATGCGCGGGTGCGCCCGCGTCTCCGTCAACCAGAAGAGGTAGTAGTACTCCCTCAGATCCCTCGCGGCAAGCTTGGGGGGGAGATTGCCCGCTCCTTTCGCAGCGCCGCGAGCCGCTGCGCCTCGGCCGACTTCACGACCTTCCCCTTCTCGGCTTTCGGAGCCATGGTGGAAGTGGTGAGGGAGGTCGATGGCGTTGGTGGTGCTGGTGGCGATGGGGGGGGCGGAGCGCTGCTCTCTTTCGACTTTGGGAAGAAGGGGAGTGGCGGAGATTTTCGAGGTTGGAGTAGCAACTGGCGAATAGGCGAACTGCCCCTGTTTCCCCTGCTTATAAGGAGGGAGGGGGCGGACGTTCCGCCTTTTCGAATAAAGAAACCACCCACGATCTCTCCCACGACGACGCAATCAACGCGTGCCGTTCGGGGAGGGCGCGGTGGGTACGGAGAAAGATACGGCGTAACCCAGGCCACGCGTGCCCGTGCCCTGTTTTGGGCCTGGCCCAACAGCGCTCGGCACCATGTATGGCCCAGGCCCGGGGGCTCCTGTCGGTGTACTAGAGTAGGGGTACCCTAGTATCCCGAACTTGTGCACGGGCAGTCGCAGCACCCTGCGGCAAGGCTTGCCGGGTGACCGCCAAGGGCCTCCGTGGTTCCTTTGGAGTCATTCAAGAACAAAGTATTCAAGCCAAGGAGACAAGGCCCCGGCAAGAGGAGCTTGCCGGGAAGGCCACTCAAGGCACAAGACCCCGGCAAGAGGAGCTTGCCGGGAAGGCCAACCAAGGCATCTCAAGGAACTTGCCGCGACGCGCCACGCGTCCTGGCAAGGCCCGGTGAGTGGCAAGCTCCCGGACGCGACAAGACAACGGCCGCGGCAAGGCGTTTGCCGCGGCAAGCTACCACTCCGTACCCACGCTCCAGCACATCCACCAACGTGTCGCTCTGGGACTCTTCCAGGCGTACGTGGCGGGAGGCTATGCAGCCAGCGGTACGCGGTGGCAAGCGGCGCTGACAAGATTGCCATCGTGGCGAACGGTGGCGTCCCTGACGGTCCCTTTTTGCACTATTTGGGCGACGCAGATGGGCATTTAATGCCCTTGTCCCGTGCCGTCAGGGTTAGGTATGATACACTGTACAGGTAGTTGTACCAACCGCAACACCTTTCCATTTTTACCCTTGTCTACGTTGCCACCTGTCGGTGACCCCTTGAGCATATAAAAGGAGGCCCATGCGCAACGTAGAGAGGGAGGAGGAGGAACAGAAGAACACTCACGCTCGGTCTCGTTAGCTGCTAGTGTGTACTGTAGCACTCAGCGCTCCCGAGCAAGAACTCAATACAAACCACAAAGCAGGAGTAGGGTTTTACGCATCCGTGCGGCCCGAACCTGGGTAAACTGCTCGTGTGCTTCGCCTCGATCTGCTCTTCGTGCGATCTCCGCCCCCGCCGAACCGAAAGGGGTTCGGTCCGTCGGTCCCCATAGGTGCTCGTGGATCAGTTTCCCCGACAGTGCGTGTCACATAGAGAGAGAAGAAGGGCGGAGAGTGTTGGATGGGTCTATATGTAGCGCGAGTGAGACATGTGTATGTGTGAACCAGGGAGATATAAAGTTTGAGAGAGATAGAGGGGCCCCGATAAGGCTGAGTGGTGCGTCAGATAGCTGAGAGGGGGAAAGAGATATTCCATCCGCTCGATAATGCAGTGCATGTAAATATTTTTAGAAGTCAAATTTTGGAAACATTGATCAGGTTTACGCAAATGTTATTTATATCTACAATGCCAAAGATACATCATATGAAACTACATCTCATGATAAATCTAATGGTATATGTTTCCGTTCTAGATGTAAATGTTTTTCTCCATGTACATGGTCAAACTTTGTGATGTTTGACTTTTCAATAAATTTATATGCTATGGACCGAAGAGAGTGCCTAAGTCGAGAGATATCAAGTGCGTGTGAAGGAGAATGAGTGAGTGTGCAAAAAGAGTATGTGTGTGAAAGAGAAAGGGACAACAGACAATAAATTAGAGAGAGTGTGTGTTTTTTCGTTTCTTATGCAAACATATCACGCATGCATCTCCGAGATAGAAAAGCGAGGTGAGGAGATACACGAAGATAGCTAGTGCGTGATTGTTTGCAACGGAGAGAGACACCCCTATAGCACATGTCCAATAGAGGTATGGCCAACAAGGAACAAAGGTCGAGAGGGACACATGGAGAACATGGACGCATGGGGAGGGAGAGAGGGTGTGTTTGTGATAGAGAGATCCCCTCAAGATCGTGAGGAGATTTATATGGGTGGGAGATCGAGGGAGGTGAGTGCGAGATAGAAAGATGCCGGAGAGAAATCGAGATAGACCATGCACATGTTTGTGATGGAGACTAAGATTAGCTAGTCATATACATATAGGGGGGACTGCGTGTGCCTACATTTGAGTGAGAGACCATCATACTTGGCTAGGCATGAGATTGTGTGTGTGTGCGTCTGAGATGGAGAGAGAACGAGGGAGAGAGATAAAGTTTTAGATGGGTCTATCGAGTGCGAGTGAGATATGCATGTGTATGTGTGACCCAGGTAGATGGAGAGTTTGATAGAGAGAGAGAGAGGGAAGAGCTCCGAGACAATAGAGTGGTGCGTGAGAGAGTTACGGGCAACGAGACAAGGAATTTGTGTCCGTACGATGAGTGCACCCAAGATATTTAGCTTGGACTAGAGAATCATACGTAGTGTGCGAGAGAGACCTATAGATGGAGTATATATGCATGCGAACTAGAAAGACCCCCCCCCCCACACACACACACACACACAAAGAGAGAGAGAGAGAGAGAGAGAGAGAGAGAGAGAGACGGAGAGAGAGAGGGAGAGTGACCAACAAGATTTGTGTGTTGGATGCGTGCGACGGAATTGAAGATTATCAGAGAGAGAGAGAGAGAGAGCAGGATCCCGAGAGAGGGGGAGGTCGCGTTTTATTTATCAAAGACTGATATAAACCATGTGTTCGATATAAACTTGCATTCAAATATTTAAATTGGAGAACATGTTGTCTGCAATCCACACATTAATGGAGATACGCGTATATCAAACAAGTTAATTAATTTGACTCTCAACATGTTCATGGAGTACTATAATACTGTACAACATGCTACTCGATTGAGGTGTTTAATTTTGGATTTAGTTCACTATTTTGACCTGGTGAATGAGCTATTTCATTGAATCGAGATGTTTCATTTTGGGTTTGATTCTCATTTTTGAGTGGGTCAACTATTTGTCATATAGTAAATCTCTAGCAACGAGCATGTAAAAACATAATACTCCCGAGCATCATCTCTCCATCTAACAAAGAAGTGGCAAGCTAATGTTTCAAAATTTGATTCGAATCGACTTCGTAAGGTAGACGTGTATGCTCGTTCTCCCAAAATTTGAACGAACCGTTAAACACCCTCTACTCAGTGGAATTCACCCGAGCAAATAAATGGGAGACACGAAATTACTGGCCTATGTGGGACACGCATCAATTGGCCCATTGTACATTGAGGGTAGGTTTGTAACTTCATCCAAGCACGCCTTCTCCTCGGCCGAAATGACATGTGCCGAATAATTCATAAACCATGGTCGGCAAAACACCCTCTCCTCGCCAGAAATAGCTCGCGCCCACTATTTCGAAACACGCCCTCCTCGCTCGAAATCGCTCGCGCCCACTATATTTGCAAACACGCCCTCCTCGCCCGAAATCGCTCGCGCCCACTATTTGGGAGAAGCAAAGTTACTCTACTATCCCCGACCCTCAGTACACAGACCCAAGCCGAGAAGCTTAAAGGCAGGGGTAGAACTATAACCCCCCCCCCACACACACACACACACACACACACATTTCAAATAAATGTGTCCATAAGACATGGTTCCCCCTCCCAATTCCCCATTCATACCTCGTGGGCGCCAAATCACCTTCTCCCCAGAAGCCCCCTTCTCCCGAGGCGCGAAACCTCAGCCCCTCCTCCATGGCGCCCCCCACCGCACCAAATTCACAGCCGCCCTCCTCTCTAATCCTGGAGACGTTGTCCATTTGCCGTCGTGCACTGGGTCGTGTGCCTCTTACTCCATGCTGTCGGAGTTGCCTCAACGACGGCCGCGTGAACCGTACCGGAGCCGATTCACCCCCGCCGTTGTTCACGGCGCCGGAGCGGCTCCAACTTTGGACCCGTCCAGAGCCCCGGCGCTGCTTCCCCGTAGCCGTCGACCATCGCGACATCTCTACTTCCCTGCCGCCGGTAGCCACCGTAACCGCCGGCCTCACCGACTAGGCAGCTGGAGCTACTTCACCGGGCCGCCAGATAGGTCGCACCCTCATCTCAAATCACTTTATTTAGGTGTCAGTTGTCTGAATTTTTATTCTGTGCCAATCGATTCCCAATGGGAAGCAGCACCCCTCGAGCTGGCAGAGCTCCTAGGCTGTCGGTTGGCTGGTGTCTAACGTAAGGGTGCGGGGGCGCAAGTTCGTCGTGGAAGCAACACTTAGATGGCTATCTTAGAGTTGCGTGAGTTGAAGGTACTACCGCCGCCGGATCTGGATGACGGCGAGTCTCTGTGGATTGGCCTGGGGGCAGTGCGGTGGGGCGGGGAGCGGGGTTTTGGTCAGGGCCACGGACGGCGGAGGCAGGCTGCTCTGCCGGTGGTCGCTGGCTCTTCGGGGAAGATTCCGAACAGTGTCAGCCGGGAGGCACAAGACAGCCATCAAGCCATCCGGCATAGATCGGACAGTACCAAAATAAAATAAAATCGTGTGACCCCAATTTAGTCTTCAGTCAACAGACATGTGACCACTCTCGTACCTTGTTGTTGATCTCTTAGGGTATTTCTTCGGATCAGAGAGATGTGTCTTTCTTAACATTATGTGTTTTCTGCATCTTCAGCCACACCGTCTTCCGACTCATCACAGCTGCTCCAACAAGGGAAGCATGCACCAGAAGGGATCTATAGTCCCCACTCAATAGTTCCCTGCATCGAATGCGCGTGCCCGACATGGATAGCCACAACAATTGCAGGGCCATCGACAAGTCAGCACATGATGCTCATTCCTATGGATGGCGGCCAGATAGCTTGTACCATTATCTTACTTGTGTGCAATATTTATGGCTTTGTTATTCATCTAAGCATTGAAAATAGATTATCACATTTCACTGTATATTCATGTTGATCTCTTACGGGTCTTGTTCAGGAGTTAACGTTGTTCCATAGTTCAGCTAAGAGACTTGTTCTTTAGGTAACGTTGTTCCATAGTTATCATCCATCAGCCAATGCTATCCCACAGGCTGGTGATTATAGTATTATACCACTTCTAGTATAACCTATGTTGTTCATTAATACTTTTGTGTGCCGTCTAGTTAATCTCGAGTACAAACAATACATATTCTGTAGCTTTCATCTGTGTTCTCCCTTTAGTTTTTGAGACCTATTGCTGCTAGTTAACCCCAGTCCTACTATTTATGTCATCTCCTACAGGCACTCATTACATAAATCTAACTAATAGTTGTCTTCCATGCATGTTCGATATAATTGCACACACTGATTTATCCACAAGCACCTCACGGAGCAATGTAACGGCCAACAAACTTGACGTCAATGATACCCAATATGATGGAACATGTAAAGGCAGTTCTTCATAAGACTTGCAGAAAGATGATGAATCCTATTTACCCCATAAGGTACTTGCTCTAACTTGGCCCTTGATATGGGTACAGCATGCATATAATGTCCTGGAGTGCATCTACTCTGTTGCAATGCCTTGTGCTTCGCCTGCTAATCATGCATGTAAATATGGCATGCTTTCCTATTTTTCAGTACCTATTCCATTAATTCAAGTACTGTCATTCTACTCTATCGCAATGCCATCTGCTTAGTTTGTACATCATGCTTCTCAATATCTTATGCATTGTTATTCATTAGTATGTACTTCATCTGTCTACCATACCATGTTCTTTTTTTTACATTGAAGTGATGTTCTGGTGGTCTCTTGCAATGCCATCTTAGTTTCCCAATCATACACGCATATGTTGCCTTAGTGTTTTTCTGTAATGTATTTCGCTAGCATACAGTTTTACATTCAAGTAGTGTTTCTTTACACTGTTGTCCTATCATATCCCTAGCTCTTACATCATACTCCCTCCGTCCGGATTACATGTTGCGAAAATGGATAAAACTGGATGTATCTAGAACTGAAATACGCCTAGACCCATCCATTTATTTCCGAATGGACGGAATACATGTCAATATGCCATGCCTTTCTATTCTTCAGAACCTATTCCATCTTTGTTGTAGCATGTTTTATAATTCAAGCACCATTCTTCTATATAAGGCATGCAAGGGGAAGACGGATATGTTAGAATCTAAAGGGTTACAAACCAGGTCTTTGCAAAATATCCAAACGCTAGGAGATAATAAACCAACTCCAGTTTTCATAGATACTGCTCCAGCACAGAGAAACCCAACTCCCATTGATAATAAGCAGATTCCAGAGGCCAAAGAACTAGTCCGCTCCAGTCCAGCAAAAATATGTCAACTCCATTCTAAGAAGCGTGTGCGTATCCTCGCATCATGAATTTTTATAGCATTCTGATCATATTTTCTACATGTTTCTTACCCATCTCTCTTTTAGAAAATAAGGTTAAACGATAGAAGATTCCCTCCATTGGGATCGTATTAAAGGAAAGTATCTTGCGGGAATTATCTGTGCTCCAATGGTGATGTAAGTACCTGCTGTATATCACTATATTTTTACATCAGCATGTATTTTGTTAATCGGTGTGAATCCAACCTTTATCTGATCTAAATTCAGTTGTAGCAAAATGTTAAAGGCGACAATGTTGATTTTTGTGAGGAAAACTGCCTGGTAGTTTTGCATACTGAGCTGCATGAGTGTACTATCTCATATCATGCACATTACTGAATTGTAGTGCTGCTCTGGTTGCCCATTCATTCATTGTGTCAATGTTGCTTTCGTATTACCTTACCTGGCTAATGATAAATGTGCCATATTGTGTTAATTTGGTGTAGGTTGGTGTGGTCTGGTTGCCCAAACGTTCGTTGTGTCAATATTGCTTTCCTATTATCTGACCTGGCCAATGATAGCAATGCTAGTGTGTTAATTTGGTGCAGGCTGCTGAAGATAAGAAGACAAACTCTGAAAACAGCAAGGCAACCCCATTGTTTCTTTCCATTAAATCTAGGTCAGGTAATATGGCAATAACTCATGATTAATCTGTTCGGTTCCGCTCCTAATTTATGTTATGACGCAGTGGTCAAGACACTCTCCACTATCAATAATACAAGCCTGCCAAAATCGCCATCTGAATATGT
Source organism: Aegilops umbellulata (assembly GCA_032464435.1). NCBI lineage: Eukaryota > Viridiplantae > Streptophyta > Magnoliopsida > Poales > Poaceae > Aegilops > Aegilops umbellulata. Next base: position 509,624,032 of record CP136059.1, read on the forward strand.
TCGGTTTCCTCTGTCTCGAATGCAACGTAAAAAATGTATGTTTGTGAACCAATTAATGGTTGAAGCAATGATGGAAATGGTGGAGGAATCAGAGATGCACATTCGTGCGCAACAACAATTGATCAATGTTTTCAGAGACAGTGTAGCAAAGTAGCAAGAACTTGCCCACATGCTTATGGGCATCATCCGCGCTGAGGTTGCAGATTGTGACATTGTAGATCGTTAGGTTCTGTTCATTTATTTGAACTGGCATCAATCTTTGATTGCCCAGTGGATGTAATTTCCTGTAATATATGCTGGATGTGCAACGTTTTTCCCTGTATGTCGTGCCTTTGCTTGATCGGTTTTGGTCCTATGCATAATTTCTCGTCGTAATGGGCTCAAATTATCTAATTGGGCCTAAAGACATGTACGAACTTTAGTGGGCCCATTAAGTTAATGGGCCGTTACTAGGCCGAAAGTTAATGGTCGGCCCTCTTACCTGCCGGGTCGTTAACAGCCGACATCGAAGCAACAGGTGGGCCCATTTGATTTCATGGGCCGTTAACAGGCCGTTACTAAGGTCGGGCTACATATGGCCCAACTATTCTGTGGGCCTTTAGCAGGCCGAAAGAGATAGCGGGCTCGTACTGGACCATGAAGAGCATGGCCGCTAAGAGGTCGAAAGTCAGGTCGTACTGTAAATGGCCCAACTGTGTTGTGGGCCTTTAGCAGGCCGAAAGACAAACCGGGCTGGTATTGGACCATGAAGTGCATTGGCCGTTAAAAGGCCAAAACTCAGGTCCGACTACAAATGGCCCAAATCATTTATGGGCCGTCAACAGGCTGAAAGACACACCGGGCCAGGAATTGGCCCAACACTTAAATGGGTCACTAAAAGGCCAAAACTAAGGTCCCACTACAAATGGCCCAACTCATTTATGGGCCGTCACAGGCTGAAAGACACACCGGGGCAGAAAATGGCCCAACACTTAAATGGGTCACTAAAAGGCCGAAAGATGTACATCCTGAAAATTGGCTCATCCCTTGAATGGGTTGTTAACAGGCTGAAATCACATCGGGCTGATATTGAGCCCAAATATATAGTGGGCTGTTAACGGGCTCGAATTGGCGATGGGCTGCAATGGTGTCAAATCTTTAACGGGCCCTTGACGGGCCCAATTAGCACATCTCGTATGGGTCGTGGGCTTAAATGGACCTAACACAAGTAGGCCTTATATGGGTCGGCATGCTAATTTTTACTGGGCCAGCCTTTTTCACCGGAATGGGCCACTGTTGGGCATGCCACGTGTTGACCTATCATAGGCGCCTCCTGTCTAATGAGTGGATGACATCTGTCCCAACGGTGAGCCAACACGTGTTTCCTCCGGCCAATGAGAATTTTACACATGGAAAATCTTCATTGGTCCGGGCTATTAGTGGTTTATCGGATCCAAAACCAGACCCGATAGCTTAAAGGCGACCCGTTACAGTGGATGCCACGTGTCGGTCACTGAGGGAGTCCTAGATTAGGGGGTGTCCGGATAGCCGGACTATACCTTCAGTCGGACTCCTGGACTATGAAGATACAAGATTGAAGACTTCGTCCCGTGTCCGGAGGGGACTTTCCTTGGCGTGGAAGGCAAGCTTGGCGATGCGGATATTCAGATCTCCTACCATTGTAACCGACTTTGTGTAACCCTAACCCTATCTGGTGTCTATATAAACCGGAGGGTTTTAGTCCGTAGGACAGAATCCAACATACAACAATCATACCATAGGCTAGCTTCTAGGGTTTAGCCTCCTTGATCTCGTGGTAGATCTACTCTTGTACTACCCATATTATCAATATTAATCAAGCAGGACGTAGGGTTTTACCTCCATCAAAAGGGCCCGAACCTGGGTAAAACATTGTGTCCCTCGTCTCCTTTTACAATCCGCCTAGACGCACAGTTCGGGACCCCCTACCTGAGATCCGCCGGTTTTGACACCGACATTGGTGCTTTCATTGAGAGTTCCTCTGTGTCGTCGCAATCAGGAAGGATGCCTCTTCCCGTCTTTAAAGACGGCGCTGCTACTAAGGGAGCCTTGGCTGTCGGCCAAACTCTCCGGCTAGGTGGTTTTCTTATGACCACCTGTTCGGCTGTTGCGCCGACGGTGACCTCTCGGGTCATCGAAAACAATCTTCACGTCAGCTCGGAACTCGCCGAGCAGTTAGATCCAATGGAGCTCTCTTCCATAAACGAGCTCTTGGATCGCATCGCCGCTCTGGGGGTCGCTACAGATTACGACCAAGTTGCGCTTAAACCCGATCTAAGAGAAATTAACTCTCCCCAAGACACCCATCACGTTGCCATGGTCGAGGCGCAGTGCGGTGATCCTCCATCTATCCTAAGGACTAGCTACGTCCGGATTCCCGATCCCTCCAAGCCGGATACCCGCGGAGGGGAGGATGTAACTCAAGACCTAAACTTAGAATCAGGCAACAGGCTAGATTCGTTGGACAACATCCAAGAATCCAAACTTTAGAGTTCGGAAACTCCTTGGCCACTGAGTCTCGGATTGGGTGAGGTTTCGGATTTAACTCCACCCACCCACCCGAACATAAGTGATCTATCCCAAATCAGGCAAAAGCCCGAAGAAACAGTACATCATTACTGGGCGAGATTCCTCCTGGTTATGAACAGGATAAAGGACGACCGCGAGGAAGACGCAATCTCAATTTTCTGCAATAATTGCACGGACGAGGGAATCCTCAATGCCATAAGTCGTCGTGATATTACACGCTTCGCTGACTTGGCATCCATAGTACAAAAGTACTGTGCGATGGAAAGCGCCTGGAAAACCGAAATAAAATTTTGGGATAATCCAGCTCTGAGTAGAAACCTCGTCCGAAATAAAAGGGTGCATCATCGACAGACACCCGGGTTAAAAACCAAAAAACCAAAACCCTCTACAGGGCATGGAACCGTACTGGAAGGATGGCTTAATGGACCCTGTAAAATTCATAGTACAGAGGACACCACACCAACTCACAGCCTTAGAGCATGTTGGATACTCCGGCAGGTGGCCAAAATTGGCGAAGACCTCCTAATCCCGGAGGCCGCAGAAAACCACCCCTGGGACACCAGTACATTATTAACAGTCTTTGAGACTTTCGCCTCAAATAATATGCAAAAAAGAACACTCTGCAGTCTTGTCAAAGTTTATCAAGTAGCAACAATAAACCCATGGAGTGACACGGCTATTACTTTCAATACCAGTGATGAACCTAGATTACGAACAGCCCGAGCACCAGCCGCATTGGTCCTCAGTCCAATTGTGGACGGCTTTCGGCTCACCAAGGTACTCATGGATGGAGGCAGCGGATTGAACCTCATTTATGAGGAAACCCTCCAAAAAAATGGAAATAGACTGGAACCGCATCGAGCGAAGCAGCACAACCTTTCGAGGAATAATCCCCAGTCAGGAAGCGCGCTGTACAGGAAAAATCACACTAGATGTGGTGTTCGGCACGCCGGATAATTACAGGTCCGAAGAGGTCACGTTCCAAGTGGCCCCATTCAGTAGCGGATATCACGCTCTGCTAGGGCGGGAAGCGTTTACAATCTTCCAAGCAATACCCCATTACGGGTACATGAAGCTCAAGATGCCCGGGCCGAATGGAATTATCACTCTCGCTAGTGATCTGGACATAGCACTCCGCGCCGAAAACAAGACAGTCGCATTAGCCCTCGAGGAACTATCCGAAGCCCTAGCGGCTGAGGAACTGACTACGCTTCGCTCCATGGTAATCAGGGACGATGTGATACTCGATAAAAGATCCAAGTCCACCTCCTTTAAACCAGCGGACGAAATAGTCAAATTCCAGATCCATCCAACGGACCCCAATAAAACAGCTTCCATCGGGGTACAATTAAACCCTGATGTAGACGCCGCACTGTGAGAATTCCTACGTGAAAATTGGGACATCTTCGCCTGGCACCCTTCAAACATGCCAAGAATCCCACGCAGGCTGGCCGAACATAGCTTAAATATCCTAAAAGGATTCAAACCTGTCAAACAAGCCCTTCGGCGTTTCTCCGAACCCAAGAGACAGGCTATGGGAGAGGAGCTAGCCAAGCTATTGGTGGCCGGATTCATCAGAGATATAAAACATCCAGACTGGCTAGCAAACTTGGTGATGGTACCAAAGAAGGACAAATCCTGGCGCCTGTGCTTCCATTTCAAAGACCTCAACAAGGCCTGCCCAAAGGATCCCTTCCTCCTCCCTCGCATCGATCAAATTATCAATGCCACTGCAGGACACTATTCGTTGTATTTCCTCGACGCATACTCCGGCTACCATCAAATCAAGATGGCGGAATCAGACCAAGCTGCAACGGCATTCATCACACCATATGGCCCATTCTGCTTCAACACAATGACCTTCGGGCTCAAAAATGCAGGCGCAACATATCAGCGCATGATTCAGACATGTTTGGCAAACCAGATCGGCAAAACAGTGGAGGCATACGTGGATGATGTGGTCGTAAAAACAAGACATGTCGAATCTCTAGTAGACGACTTGAGGCCTACATTCGATAACCTCCGAACATATGACATCAAGCTCAACCCAGAAAAATGCGTTCTCGGCGTTCCAGCCGGAAAGCTCTTGGGCTTCATCGTATCCGGTAGAGGAATTGAAGCAAATCCAGCCAAGATCCGAGCTTTGTCGCAATTGGATATCCCAAAGGACCTCAAACAAATACAAAAATTAACCGGATGCGTGGCAGCTCTAAGCCGCTTCATCTCCCGCTTGGGAGAAAAGGCACTACCCCTTTATCGCCTCCTTCGACGCACCGAACACTTCTTGTGGACGGATGCCGCCACGGCCAGACTCAACGAAATAAAAGCCATATTGGCAACAAACCCAGTCCTGGCTGCGCCAAATACTGGCGAACCAATGCTATTGTACATTGCAGCAACACACCAGGTTGTTAGCGCAGTGCTCATCGTCGAACGAGAAACGGGCGGACACAAATTCCCCCTTCAAAAGCCGGTCCACTATGTGTCCACTATCCTCACCCCATGCAAATCACGGTACCCGCATTATCAAAAGATTACATACGCGGTATTCATGGCATCCCGGAAGCTGCGACACTACTTTCAAGAGTGTTTGATAACAGTAGCCTCCGAAGTACCACTTAATGATATTATAAACAACCACGAAGCAACGGGCCGGATTGCAAAATGGGCCATCGAGCTCCTCCCATTCGACATAACTTATAAGCCACGGCGAGCTATTAAGTCGCAAGTTTTGGCCGACTTCGTCGCAGAATGGACGGAGGCCGAACTCCCTAAAGAGTACGGCACATATTCAAACTGGATCATGCATTTCGACGGCTCCAAAATGTTGGCCGGTCTGGGGGCTGGCGTCGTTTTGACGTCCCCCACGGGAGACACAGTTCAATACGTACTCCAGATTATGTACACAGACTCCAACAATGCAGCCGAATACGAGGCCCTTTTACATGGTCTCCGGATGGAAGTATCCATGGGCATTCAACGCCTAGAGGTGCGCGGGGATTCGAACCTCGCGATATCCCAAATAAATGGAGACTTCGATGCCAAGGATCCGAAAATGGCAGCTTACCGCAACGCCGTCTTAAAAATGTCAGCTCGGTTCGAGGGGCTCGAATTTCACCACATAGCCCGGGAAAACAATCAGGCGGCAGACGTCCTGGCACGCATCGGCGCAAAACGCGATGCAGTCCCCCCAACATCTTCTTGGAAAGGCTGTTCAAGCCATCCGTAGTATGGGAAGGGGAACCTGGCAATAACAGCCCGGACCCAACTGCACTGTCCGGCACCGAACAATCTGACATAATCGGAGGCTCTGCCAATGAAATTACAACTTCAGCCCACGTAATAATGGTCGTCATCGCCCCGTGGACAGAACCATTCCTAGCCTACCTTACTAGGCAGGAGCTCCTAGAGGACCAAAATGAGGCATGCTGCATAATGCGGTGATCTAAAGCCTATAAAGTCCATGAGGGAGAACTTTACAAGAAAAGCACTATCGGAGTCCTTCAAAGGTGCATCTCCGAAGAGGAAGGGCGGAACTTGCTGGCCGAAATTCATGCCGGACTCGTTGGTCATCACGCTGCAGCTCGGTCCCTTGTAAGCAAGGCTTTCCGTGCAGGCTTTTATTTGTCGATGGCCCGGGCAGACGCTCAGGACTTGGTCCAACGATGCATCGGTTGTCAGCTTTTTGCAAACCAAAGCCATATGCCACCCACCGCCCTCCAAACTATCCCCATTACTTGGCCTTTTGCGGTCTGGGGGCTTGACATGGTTGGACCCCTTAAAGGCGGAACCCACAAGAAAAAATACTTTCTGGTCATGGTGGACAAGTTCACCAAATGGATAGAAGCCAAGCCTGTTAAGACGGCCGAATCCGGACCGGTGATAGACTTCATATCCGGGGTCGTACACCATTATGGTGTCCCCCACAGCATCATCACTGATAACGGCACGAACTTTACGGCCGACGAGGTAAAACTCTGGTGCAAAAACATGGGCATCAAGCTCGATTATGCATCCTTCTATCACCCACAAACTAACGGCCAGGTCGAACATGCAAATGGTCTTATTATGAGCGGCATCAAACCTAGATTAGTGCAGTCCCTCAAGGAATCCAACACGCACTGGGTAGAGGAGCTCCACTCCGTACTCTGGGGGCTGCGGACCACGCCGAATCGCACCACCGAATACACACCATTCTTCATGGTGTACGGCGCAGAGGCGGTTTTGCCTTGCGACATCATTCATGACTCACCTCGAGTGCGCATGTACGAAGAAAGAGAAGCCGAACTCGATCGGCAGGACAGCTTGGACGCCTTAGAGGAGGAGCGTTACGTGGCAAAAGCCCGTTCCGCATTCTATCAATAGGAGGCTCGAAGATATCAAAGCAGAGAAGTACGGGCCAAAAATTACAACGTTGGCGAACTAGTTCTACGCCTGCCGGACAAGAAAAAGGACAAACTAAAGCCCAAGTGGGAAGGTCCCTTCATAATCGACCAAGTCCTGACTGGCGGAGCGTACCGCCTGCGAGATGCGTCGGACAACCGACTCGAGCCAAACCCATGGAACGCAGCCCGTCTCCGAAGATTCTATGCCTAGCGCCGGACTCTGTGTTCGTCTCCTACCTCTGTCTATTTTTTATATTTTCTGTCTTACATTTCTCTCCTTCCCTTAAAAGCTCATAAACAGACGCGCTACCCGCGCTCACTATACCTGGGGGCTTCTTTAAACAGAAGCTTATTTATATGGGCTTCGCGCCCAACACATGTGTCAAACTTCTGCATGTACCTTTTCTTCACCATTATATGCATCGATATGACTTCAGTTTTGGCCAAGCTGGGTTGCCTGGCTCCTGTGCTTACCCCTACGTTCCCGATTGTTCGGCTAGGTGGTAAAGGGAGCACCTCTGCGATTGTTACTGCCGGGTCAGCCGGATGTGTACCTTAGACTGGGTGAAGCCGAAAGCTAGCATTCTTAAGGGAATATTCGGTCGGTGAACTAAAGATGACCTTTTTTACTTATTTATGTGCCCCTAGATGTTTTTTCTTCGTCCGCAGTCCGGACATGCACTTTAGGGCATGCCCCCCAGAGAAAGGAACCCCTAACGGAACTATTATATCTGGAAGATGTTTCTTACTAACCATGTAATATAACATAACTAGTTGGGCACTTATCTGATAAAGCACTAATGACCCCTACGCCTGGTCTCCATGCATACCCCGGTTCTTATATAACCGCTAGGGTATTCGGACACACTCCGGACCGTCAGGTCCCGAGGTCGAAGCGAAAAGGTCGGCAACGACAAACGATCTACAATCCGGCTAGAAGGCATTACACATGTCAATTAAAATTACATAGCCACTCTGACTGATTGTATTCCTCTTCAATACCATCTAACAGGCTGTCTAATTTACAGTCCTGCCGGGAATACTTTGCCGCCAATTCTACTTGGCCGTATACTAAGCTTACAGGGATCTCCTTCCCATCAGGACCCACAGGTCCGACCTCGGTATGTGGTTTGGGTCAGCCTTTGTGTACCGTGTCTTCACCATGGCCCAGGCCTCCCTAGCGCCTTGATGGCAGGCCGATATCTTCCACAACCGGAAGCGCTGCCGCGCTCCCTTCAGCTTCTCTGCAAGCTCTCTGAGGCCCTCAGGCATGGAGAGGGACGGCCATAAGGCTTGGGCAACGCCTTGCATCGCCTGCCGAACTCGCTCGTGCAGTTGCGAGAGCTCGGGAAGAAGGTCACCCATAGAACCGGGCATCTCCTCTGCAGGACGATCTGTTAGCATACCTACAGACATAACTCTGTTAGTCGACTTCCTCGCCGAACTCCTTTTTTAGAGTTCGTTCAAGCACTTACTAAATATGTCGCGTCAAAGCCGCCGATTCTCCTTAACGGAGTCCGACAGCTGGGCACGAACATCTTTGAGTTCAACGTCCAGCTTGGTGTTGGCATCTTGAAGATCATTCTTCTCCCGCCTCACCTTTGTCAGCATGCTCTCACCGGTCTTTAGACGACGCAGGAGTTGTTGCCTTTCCGGATCTAGTCCGGCACCATCTACAATTTTATTTGTTAGATTCGCACACACACCGCATAATGCTTATCCTTTTGAAGCATATATTACCAGGGGGGTCTCCTTGGGATCCCCTGTAGCGGCTAGTGCAGCCTCAAGTTGGGCTTTGCACTCTTTTAGCTCCTGGGACAGTTGGGTATTCCTCTCGGAAAGAACCTGCGTATTACATGATCCTTAAATCAGTTATTCTAACTGTTTCAAGTCTCGGGGGCTACTGATATATATAACCATTAAAATTCTTACCCGTATGTCTTTTACATATTGCTCTGTGGCTCTGGCTAGACCATTTTGAGCGGCACGGAGATATGCAATGGAAAGCATCTAACGCCTCTTGGGAGAAACAAGCGTCGCGGAGAACTGTCCGGCGGCGCCAGTGATTCATGGCACTCTCCACCTCGGAACGGGTGGCAGACAGCCTGTCCGCATCCTCTGTCGGAGGAGCGTCCGGTGTGTGCCTCGTGTTTGCCTCCGCCTCTGGACCGGCCTGTGGAGCCTGGCTGGTGGAGGCACGATTGGCAGCCTCTCCGGACATAGTCCGGCGAGGTCTCTTTGTCCTGCGCAAGGGCACGAGTGTTAACATGCCTTACAGGAATAACACCTGGGAATAAGAAGGCGCGCTATACCTTTGCGCCAGCGCCTCAGTCCGGACTACATTCCTTTTTACCCCACGGGGCCCTGCGGCCCCTCGTTGGCTTGCCGCCGCAGGCTCGGCCTCCCGCCTCAGGAACCTCCCCTGCAAAACACGGTTGTTGTCAGGAAAACTGAAAACACGTGTGGATGGATCCCTTCCCAAGGTGATGAGACTCCGGTCTTGGTTACCTGGGAGGCCGGGATTAACCCTGGGTAATCGGCCGTAATGGCCACCAAGGTATCGTCCTTGCTCAGCTGATAAAACACCCCGTCAATCAGCTCCACCGAAATGTCCGGGTCCTCTTCGGAGGCTGGATCGAGGGACCGTTCAGGATCCTCGGGCTGTGGAGGTCGGCTGTTTATATCCTTTACTTCCTGAGCAGTTCCTGCATAGGAGTTGTTAGACTATATATTTAATCATGGGAATACAAAACGGATGGGCAAGCAAGATTGTCCGCTTACCCAGCTTGGAGGGTTGTACATAGTAAATCCACCCTGTGGGTTGACGCGGAGGAATTACTCCTCTTCTCCCTTGTACAAAGAGGACAAGATCTTTACTAGAGCGGCAGCTGAGTCTGGTCCCTTACGACCATAACGAGTGGCGTCATCCTCCCCGTTAAAATCCCACATGGGGTGGCTTCTATATTGAAGCGGCTGCACCCCCCGCATGATGCATATGGCCATGACTCCAACCATGGTTAGTCCGGAATGGGCCAATAGTCTTATCCGGCCCATCAGGTAGAGGACGTCCCTGTCACTCTCTCTCTGAGAACTCCGTGGACGCCAGCTTAAGCGTTTCCTTAAGGGAGCACTGTTGAATTCGGGGAGGCCGATCCGGATAGGATCCGGCAGTGGGACATCCTCCATATAAAACCATTCTGAAGGCCAGTCCTCGGACGCCTTCTTTGGGGTTCCGGATAGATATCCGGTCCCGGCGATGCGCCAGATTTCGGCTCCGCCCACTTTATATATTAACCCCTCCTGAGAACGGGGTACCAGGCAGAACAGCCTCTTCCACAGCGCGAAATGAGCCTCAACACCCAAGAACAGCTCGCAAAGGGCAACGAAGCCCGCGATATGCAATATAGAGGCAGGTGTGAGGTTGTGCAGCTGGAGGCCATAGAACTCCAGAAGCCCTCGGAGAAACGGATGAATTGGAAATCCGAGTCCCCTGATTAGATAAGGGACAAGGCATACCCGCTCTCCTTTGGAGGGAGTGGGAGCGCTCTCCGCTTGCTCTCTGCCGTTATAGGCGGCGAGTCCGGCTCGAACCGGGACCATGTAGGCCGAAGGGAGGAATCCCTTGGTCTGAAGCGATACTAGCTCGCTATGCGGGATGGAGCACCTCTCCCAGTCTCCGGGCTTAGGGCTGGAAGGGCGAGAGGAGGAGTTGCGACGGCTGGCCATGTTGGAATGGACCTTTGTCGGATGCGCTCGGATGAACACTCGCGGAAGGGAGAAGGTGTGGTTTGGATCTAAATCCCCATTCCTTTAAATAGGCAGCTCATTTACGCGGCTAGGGGTGTAAATGTAAAAACACCCAGGCTTTTCGTATTTGTTTGACACGTGGAAGACGGCCATTATTGGGCGTAGAAGCCAAGGAGCGCTATGTTACAAAAACCGGACATTATTCGACAGGCACACGTAATTTGGAGAAGAACCCGCCTTGCAATGCCGAAGACAATCTGCGCGTCGGACTCGTCGTCATTGAAGCCTGGTTCGGGGGCTACTGAGGGAGTCCTGGATTAGGGGGTGTCCGGATAGCCGGACTATACCTTCAGCCGGACTCCTAGACTATGAAGATACAAGATTGAAGACTTCATCCCGTGTCCGGAGGGGACTTTCCTTGGCGTGGAAGGCAAGCTTGGCGATGCGGATATTCAGATCTCCTACCATTGTAACCGACTTTGTGTAACCCTAACCCTATCCGGTGTCTATATAAACCGGATGGTTTTAGTCCGTAGGACAGAATCCAACATACAACAATCATACCATAGGCTAGCTTCTAGGGTTTAGCCTCCTTGATCTCGTGGTAGATCTACTCTTGTACTACCCATATTATCAATATTAATCAAGCAGGACGTAGGGTTTACCTCCATCAAGAGGGCCCAAACCTGTGTAAAACATTGTGTCCCTCGTCTCCTGTCACCATCCGCCTAGACGCACAGTTCGGGACCCCCTACCCGAGATCCGCCGGTTTTGACACCGACAGTCACCCTTGACGAAAGCACTTCCATGACGTGCGATTTATCGTCATGGAAGTGGACACGACGATAATTTTGGTAATGTCATGGAACCCTTCTACGACAGCACAGGTATGACTATCTTGATTCTGTCATAAAATCGTCATGGATGTACATGCATGACAGAAAACGTGACCTACTGTGACAAACACGTATCATCACGGAAGTGTCTTTTTTTGTAGTGAATTCTCGCGCAGGAACGCTCTTAGAGCGACGTCGGTCGTTCGATTCAGCTGTGCTCCAATGGCTGTTGTTTTGTTAGGATCCATTGGGTGTACTTGTAATTTGACTATTTCGCTCGCTTGCTTGAAGGAAGTGGATTTGTGCCTCTTGTCGAGGATTACATCATCCTTGTCCACTGTGGAGCGCAGAGTGGTTAGCTCCTCGGCCGCGGGGGCCTCGGATAACGCCTCGAGGGCCAGGGATGCAGTTTTGTTTTTGGCACGGAGTGCTATATCCGGATCACTAGTGATAGTGATAACTCCGTTGGGCCCTGGCATCTTGAGCTTCATGTACCTGTAATGGGGTATGTCTTGAAAGCGTGTGAATGCGTCTCGCCCCAACAGGGCGTGATATCAGCTGTTGAAAGGTGCCACGTGGAAGAGCAACTCTTCGGACCTGTAGTTCTCCGGTGTGCCGAATACGACGTCTAGTTTAATCTTCCCCGAGCTTCACGATGCTCGACTGGGGATAATGCCTTGGAAGGTGGTGCCGCTTTGCTCAATGCGAATTTTGTCCATTTGCATTCTTTGGAGCGTATCTTCGTAGATGAGGTTCAGTCCGCTGCCGCCGTCCATGAGCACTTTAGTGAGCCGAAAGCCATCCACAATTGGGTTTAAGACCAAGGTGGTTGGTGCTCGGACTGATCTGGCCCTTGGCTTTCATCGGGGTGAAAGTTATTGCCATATCGTTCCAAGGATTTATTGCGGCTACTTGGTTGACTTCGGCGAGGTCGCGTAATTCCCTTTTGTGTCGGTTGTTGGAAGAAAAGGTCTTGAATACAGTAAAAACATTGAGATCGGCGTCCTCTGAAGAGTGTCTTTCTGGAGTGATGTTGGTGAGGATGCCTCGCCGCTCTTAGCCACCTGCCGGAGTACCCAACATGCCCGCAGGCTATGTGTTGGTTCGGTGTTCGGCGTTGTGTGTATCTGACAGGGTTTGTCCAGTGGGTAGTTAAGGACAGTTCTGTGTCCCGTGAAGGGCTTGATTTTTCTGTCCATGAGATGATGATCAGGTGCCCCGTGAGGGTGCGTCCTTTCTGTCCATCCGGTGGGCTGCTTAAAGGCAGGAGGTTCCCACCGGGCTGCCTGGGTTTTCCAGACGCTTTTCCATTGCGCAGTACTTCTGTACGATGTGTGCCAAGTCTGCAAAGTGCAGTATGTGGCGGCGGTTGAGGGCGTTGAGGATTCCCTCATCTGTACAGTTGCGACAAAATACTGAAATCCGTCATTGTCGCAGCAATCTTTAATCTTGTTATTAACAAGGAGGAATATGGCCCAGAAGTGATGGACCGTTTCCTCGGGTTGCTGCCGCACATACATTAGGTTGCATACGTCTGGAGGACCTAAGTTGCTTGGGGAATATTGCTTGTGATGGGTGGGCGGGCGAAAATCCGAACCCTGACCCACTATTGCATCCGGAGTTTGAAGAGTTTCCAAGGTCACCAGCCCAGGATCCGGAGTGTCCTAGTGGCTTTTGGGCTCAACGCCCGGTTCTATGTTCGGAGGACATGAGGTCTCTTCTCGAAGATGGGTATCCGGCTCGCAGGGCTCGGAAATTCGAACATAGATTGTTCTTAATTTAGGGGGATAAGTATCCTTGGCTCGTTCCTCCACGACCGCTACCAGATGGGTGATCAGCGGGGACTTGATTTCACTCGATCGGGTTTAAGCCCAATCCGATCGTAGTCGGTTGCAACCCCTAGGGCGGCGATGCGATCTAGTACCTTGTTTAAGGACGAGACATCTGTTGGATCCATCTTTTTGGAGTGTTCAAGGCCGATGCGAAGACGATGTTTAGCAATTTCAAGGGCTGCCTTTGGCTTAACGGCCGCGCGGGCGCCCATGGTGAAACCGCTGAGCTAGAGGACCTGTCCCGGAGCTAGGGCCTCTCCAGAGGTAATGTTGTCATTAATGACAAGGCGAGCCATCGATCCTGCCATCGACGACACAGTGGAACTCTCAATGAAAGCACTAATGTCAGTGTCAAAATCGGCCAATCTCGGGTAGGGGGTCTGGAACTGTGCGTCTGAGGATCGAAGGCAACAGGAGACAAAGGGGACACGATGTTTACCCAGGTTTGGGCCCTCTTAATGGAGGTAATACCCTACTTCCTGCTTGATTGACTTTGATGAGTATAGGGTTTACAAGAGTCGATCTACCTCGAGATCATAATGGCTAAACCCTAAATGTCTAGCCTATATGATTTGTGATAGCCTCTATGGACTAAACCCTCCGGTTTATATAGACACCGGAGGGGCCTAGGGTGGTATAGAGTCGGTTTACAGATAAAGGAAACTACACATCCGAACGTCAAGCTTGCCATCCACGCAAAGGAGAGTCCCATCCGGACACGGGGGAAGGCCTTCTATTTTGTATCTTCATGGCCCATCAGTCCGGCCCATGCTACACAGCCCGGACACCCGAGGACCCCATAATCCAGGACTCCCTCACGGAGGAACACCTTGTGTGCTATCAAACATCACAACGTAACTGGGTGATTATAAAGATGCTCTACAGGTGTCTCCGAAGGTGTTTGTTGGGTTGGCATAGACCGAGATTAGCATTTGTCACTCGGAGTATCGGAGAGGTATCTCTGGGCCCTCTCGGTAATACACATCGTGATAAGCCTTGCAAGCAATGTGACTAATGAGTTGTTATTACGGAACGAGTAAAGAGACTTGCCGGTAACGAGATTGAACTAGGTATGAAGATACCGACGAGAGCGAATCTCAGGCAAGTAACATACCGATGACAAAGGGAATGACGTATGTTGTCATTGCGGTTTGACCAATAAAGATCTTCGTAGAATATGTAGGAACCAATATGAGCATCCAGGTTCCAGTGCTGGTTATTGATCGGAGATGTGTCTCGGCCATGTCTACATAGTTCTCGAACCCGTAGGGTCCGCACGCTTAATGTTCGATGACGATTTGTATTATGAGTTATATGTGTTTTGGTGACCGAAGATTATTCAGAGTCCCGGATGACATCACGGACATGACGAGGAGTCTCGAAATGATCGAGAGGTAAATATTGATATATTGGACGATAATATTCGGACATCGGAATGGTTTCAGAGTCTTTCGGGTTTTTATCGGAGTACCGAGGGGGAAGTAATGGGCCATATGGGCCATAGGGGAGAGTCAAGGCAGCCCACAAGGGGGTGGCGCCCCCCCCCCCCATGGGGAGTCCGAATTGGACAAGGGGAGGTGGCGTGGCCCCCCTTTCCTTCTCCTCTCCATCTCCTTCCCCCTTTCCCCTTCCGGTAAAAGGAAAGGGGGGCCGAATACTAGGGGTCCAAGTGGGACTCCTGCCACTTAGCACGCTCTAGGTCGGCCTCCTCCCCTCTCCCTCCTTTATATACGGGGGCGGGGGGCACCTCTAAGCACATCAATTGTTTCTTAGCCATGTGCGGTGCCCCCTCCACCGTTTACTCCTCCGGTCATATTGTCGTAGTGCTTAGGCGAAGCCCTGCGCGGATCACATCACCATCACCGTCACCACGCCGTTGTGCTGACGAAACTCTCCCTTGACAATTTGCTGGATCAAGAGTTCGAGGGACATCATCAAGCTGAACGTGTGCATATCTCATAGGTGACGTACGTTCGGCGCTTGATCGGTTGAATCGAGAAGACGTTCGACTACATCAACCACGTTAAGTTAACACTTCCGCTTTCGGTCTACGAGGGTACGTGGACACACTCTCCCCCTCTCGTTGTTATGCATCTCCTAGATAGATCTTGCGTGATCGTAGGAAATTTTTTGAAATTGCATGCTACGTTCCCGAACAAGACAGGCACCTCAAATGGGCCTCAAACACCAGGGTTGACCGGCACCTCTCATATCCAGCCCAAATATGCGGCGGATATGGGGCGCTCGGGCGCGTCCGCCATGTAGAATTGACGATGAGCTCCCACGCGGCATCACCCAGAAACCAGGCGGCCCGACGGACGCCTCCTCCGTCGCCACGGTGTGAACACCGCGTGGCGCCGGTCCGACTCGCCGCCCGAGGCCAAATTCGGCTATTTAAGCTGGTCGGCGTGCCCCAACCCTAGCCCATCCACCTTCTCCCTCTCTACGCCGCCACCCGATCTCGTCTGCCTCCTCTCCCCTGCTCTCCCACGCTCTCTGACATCGTCATGGTCCGGCGAAAGATCAACACGTACACTATGCTCACGCCAGAGCACTGGATGCAAATCGCGGAGGAGATCCAGGCTAGGCGTGTCGCCCACATCGCTGTCGAGATGCCTCCAGACTCGTTGGAGCCGGGGGAGGAGGAGGGAGAGCTGCTGCCGGGGCCGATGGAGGTGGCGGATCCGGAGGAGGACGAGGTGGAGCAGCCTGTTCCGGGGTTCAACATGGAGGAGGCGGAGGCGGAGTTCGCCGTCACCCAAGCCGCGGGGATGGTGGAGCAGCAGGCCATCCTGGAGTCCATCCAGGATGAGGCCTATGTGGAGGCCAACCGGCAGTTCCTCCGATAGGAGTGGGCGGCGAGCAACGCGCTCTTCGTCGAACTCGATGCGGAGATAGATGAGGAGGTCGGAGCGAAATTTAAGCCCTCCTTTTCTTAGGACTTAGGGAAGAACCATTTGATCTTCGTTCTTGCTTTACGTTATTTTTGTAAGTGTTTATATTGTCTCTTTTTAATCTTTATTATATTTTTTTTGGTTTTCTATGTTTATAATTTTGTATGAGTTTTATCAACATTACTTTTGTATAAATGTTACAATATGTCTGTGTTGCATCAATAAGAAAAGGGGTTAGTACTTGTAACAGTTATATTTAGATATAAAGAGAAGACACACTAGTAAAACATGTCATGTTTGTGCTGGAAATACTATGAAGTAATTCACAACTTAAGTGAATAGTATGTAGATGGACATATTCCATAGGAAACGAAATATATATTAACAAATTTATAAAATAGATGGAACATACTCTGTGATCTTTTGGGGTTCTTCACGAACTACAGAAAAACAATTACATGATATATTAGATGAATATTCTTGATGGGCATTGGAACATGGTTCATGAATCTTGAAATCTCACAATTTAAAGCCTAATAAGATGACATTTTGCCTCCTGCTATTGGATGTTGGAAGTATAGGGGATGGCATGGGTGTACTCTGAAAAACCAAAATCATCTTATTTACGTTTTCATTTCTTGAGCGATCACGTATTTTTTCTAAACATGATTTATCACAAACCAATTTTTTTATGAAAATTATTACAAACTACCTTTTGTAGGGATATACAGTCTAGATATTTTTTTACCCCGCAAAAAAAGACTAGATAGTTTTTTTAGAATTACACACCAGATACATGTGAGAGCTCCTCCCTAGGGCCTTACACCAAACTCGCCACCCAGCGCTCACGCGCCCCATTCGCTTGGCCCGGCCCAATATACGGGCTGCACAATCGCACACCTTTTAGTACGGATCGCACGAACGCTTGTCTCTTCATTTGTTTGGTCGACAGTTGACCGGTCAACCATTGACCATTTGACTTTTGTAAAAAATAAATGTGAAAATTCGTAAAAAATAACTTGGTTTTCAAAAAGTTTTGAATTTGCAACGAAAAAAACACGGATATGGTGGAAAGTTTAGAAATGTGAAAAAAGTTCTTGAAATTTTGAAAAACAAATCATGAGTTATAAAAAATATCATGAATTTGTACAAAATTTTCAATATTCAAAACAAATTCAAGGATGTAAAAAAATAATGGATTTCCAGAAAAGTTCAAAAAAGTTGAAAAACTGTGGATTTGAAAAAAAATAGGATTTGGAAAAAGTTCATATATTTGAAAAGAGTTCATGGGGTATTGTAAAAAATTGTGAATTTGAAAAAATCCTGAATTTGAAAAACAATTGACTCAAAAAGTTTCACACATTTCATAAAAATAAAAATAAAATAAGCAAACCGAACAAAAACAGTCCAAATAAACCAAAAACAAAAACAGGACAGAAGTTTCCCCAGAACAGGAAGCTTATGGTAGCTTCCCAAAACCAGGAACGGGAGCTTCCCGCTGGTGCCTTACAAAATTTTAAATTTTGAAAAAAAAATTCGAGGATGTAAAAAATAATTAATGGATTTCCAGAAAAGTTCAAAAAAGTTGAAAAACTGTCGATTTGAAAAAATAGGATTTGGAAAAAGTTCACATATTTGAAAAGAGTTTATGGGGTATTGTAAAAAATTGTGAATTTGAAAAAATCCTGAATTTGAAAAACAATTGACTCAAAAAGTTTCACGCATTTCCATGGACGGAGCCAGGATTCTAACATAGGGGGGCGAGCTTTTGCCTCTAATGTGAGGACTGGTAAAAAAATCATGCAGCGAAACTAGCCTAGGCTGATGAACTAAATTTTACTGGGCCAAAAAAAATTGGTGTCAGCTATGAGGTATTCAATTTTAATCAAAAGTTTCCGCAAATCAAATGAGATTGCAATTCACATGTATAAACTAAATACTTCTGGTACTGAAGATAGACAATGTAAAAAGGCCCCTGATGCTAAAGGCACAAATTAATGTAGTTTTCCAACATAAACCAATGGACAGATGGAGCAAGTAAAAATGAGAGAAGTGACTAACCTAACGATTTCTCTTGCCTCGTCGCCCTGACGTTTGCCATACGGCCGGCCGGTCGGCCGTGCGGCCGCGGGCTGGATCTCCCTCGCTACAAATCCGGAGTTAGATTGGAAACTATACATCGATGGGTCAGGCGGCAGGCGACCAGGCGTAACCGCGTGAGGCATCGATGATCGATCTAGCAGCCAGGAAACAATGTGCGTGCGTGCGTGAGTCCCTGACCTAGCTCCCTTTGTATTCCACGTTGGGCTTTTCTTATTCTTTTGTGCTCGGCCTACAAAATCTACTGCAGTAACTGCACTGCATATGGGCTGGGCTGGCCCGAGGAGCTGTTTCACGCTACGTACACAGATGGACAGGCCGACAGGGGGGGCGAAACACCTCAAGCATATGGGTGATTAGCGAAAAACCTCATCGCTATTAAGCGAAAACAACATCTTGGGGGGGGGGGGGGGTCTAGCCCCCCCTCGTCCCCCCTGCATCCGTCCCAGCGCATTCATAAAAATAAAAATAAAATAAGCAAACGAAACAAAACCAGTCCAAATAAACCAAAAAAAAAACAGGACAGAAGTTTCTCTAGAACAGGGCAGGAAGCTTATGGTAGTTTCCCAAAACCAGGAACGGGAGCTTCCTGCCGGCGCCTTATACCTGCCGGCCCAATGCGGGGAGAACGGTGTGCGCATTGTACGGATTTGACTTCAAATGGCAGCTACAGCGCCAAATAGAAATTTGTGCGCCACTATGTGTATTGCTTGTAGCGAGACGGAAGACAGCAGTAGCAGGCTTGTATTTTTCTTCACTCTCGTTTCGTTTTTCCTCCCTTTTGCATTTTTTCCTTTGCATATATTTATAAAAAACAATCTAATAGATAAATATTCCACAAAAATACTTCAATTTTTTATAAAACAATTACGGAACTTTCAAAAAATGTTGATAGCATTTGGAATAAAATGTTTCAATGCGTACTTGGAAAATGTTTAACGCGAATTCAATAAAAATCAAAACAATATGATTGAAAAACATACTCCCTCCATTCCTAAATATTTGTCTTTCTAGAGATTTCAAATGGTCACCACATACGGATGTATATAGACATATTTTAGAGTGTAGATTCACTCATTTTGTTCCGTATGTAGTCATCATTAGAAACCTCTAGAAAGACAAATATTTAGGAACGGAGGGAGTATTAAACAAGTATTTGAAAAATGATACATGGATAAAAAATAAAAATATATATGTATAAAATAAATGTACAATATGTACGAAAATATGTATTTAAAAAGGTAATTATTGCATTAAAAAAAGGTTAAACGTGCATGAAAAATATTCGCCATGTATACGAAAAATATACAATGTATATTAAAAATTTGATATGAAGACATATATTAAATAATTATAATAATGTATTTCCAAATTAATTAAACATGTATCGAAATTGTTTTATTTGTATACAAAAAATGTAGAACGTTTATGAAAAAAGACATAGAACCATGTTTTTTTTTGACTATTTACTGTGAGGCAACAGCCCCACAGTCCTTTATTCAACTCTCAAAAAGTCCAAACAAGATTTACAAATATACAAAGGAGCAAAAGAAAACTAACCTAAAGAAAATACAAAGGAGCTTACCTATATACAACATAGTTCAGGGGAAAGACTATGGAAGGCTCTGAATCCAACCAAGTAGTTTTGGTTTGATGCTATCCTTAACCCTATGGACCAACAAAGAGATATCATGGATAAACAAACATCTCCAAGAGCTAAAGGAGGGCCTAATGTGCCTGAAGGTTCTTCCATTGCGTGTGATCCAAATGCACCATGCAGCAGTGAGGAAAACCTCAAAAAAGAAAGGATGCCCAAAACTAGTCTAGGCATGAAGCAGGCAGTCTCCGATCTCCCCTTGATGAGACCAATCAATTTGCAGGTAGTTCCAAACTCTGAGACTGAAGTTGCAAGTGAAGAACAGGTGGATTATATCCTCATAACTCCTGGCCGGACACATGACACATAAATTGTCGTCTTCATTATTCCTCCAGTGCCTCCTAACCAGTAGATCCTTTGTGTTCAACCTATCAAAAAATAACAACCAAGCAAAACATTTGATCTTCATTGTACATTTACTCTTCCATATCCATTTGCAGGGGGGAATAACTGGCAAATGAGAGTGCATGAGAGTGTAATAACTCTTTGCAGTGTATGCCCCTTTATCCATCCAAGACCAAACATCATTTTCCAATGGATCACGTTGCAAATCAGCAATCCACCTATGCAAACAATCCAGCTGTGCAGCAGCAATTTGAGAGATGGGTAGGGTAAACAACGAAGACAGCGCAGGATTAGCGAGGAAGTCTGCCACTAAGATTTTATCATCAAGAACAAAAGAGAATAAATGTGGCAGTCTATCCCAAAGTGGGCGAGCAGAATCACCCACATACCAACCATCCGACCAAAACAGAACCGAATCCCCAGAGTTGACAGAAACTGTGGCTACTGCTCTGTAATTATCAACCAACCTGAAGACATCTTTCCACCAGAAAGATCCACACAACACTGTAGCTTGTGGCACAACCCCATAATAATAAGAGTCCCAAATCAAGGACACCCAAGGAATATCCTCTTTGTTGAAAAACTTATGGAGATGCTTGATCAAGAGAGCCTGGTTTTATAAATGGAGGTTAATTACCCCGAGACCCCCATTCTGCTTAGGTCTACAGACCATGTCCCATGCAGCTAAAGATTGTCTAGGTGTGTCTGAATTCCCTCTCCAAAGGCATTGCCTCTCAATCCTTTCCAGCTGCTTGATAATACCCAGGGAAATATCCAAAGAGCATAAAAAATATATTGGCGGGGAGGATAGCACAGAAGTTAGAAGCTGGAGTCTGGATCCTTGATTGAGCAGAGCAGAGCTAGCAGTGAGGCGCCGTTCCAATTGATCAACCAGAGGCATGAGATCCTGAATTCTTGGTTTAGTTGTCCCCATTGGCAGCCCCAAATAAGTGAAAGGGAGAGTACCAATTGAGCAACCAAAAACAGTAGCAAGTCTGGCAGCCTCATCATCAGCCACATTGAGGGGTACCATCATGGACTTGTGGAAATTAACTTTCAACCCAGTTGAAACATGGAAAACATGGAGCATGTTCTTAATAGCAAGCAATTGAGACTCCTCAGCAGGTAGCAACAAAATTGTATCATCAGCATATTGGATGATAGGAAATTTGGCATCACTAGATGGTATAGGAAGGGAAATCAGCCCATCTTGTAGCATTTTATTAACCACAGACTGCAACAGATCAGCTGCCAGGACAAAAAGCAAAGGAGAAAAAGGATCTCCCTGCCTGACTCCTCTCTTGCATTGGAATTGTTTGCCAGGTACCCCATTAAGCAAAACAGAGGAAGACCCAGATGACAAAATCTCCTTCACCCACCTAATCCAGTGATCATTAAAACCCTTGGCTTTAAGAATTTGAAGGATGGCCTCATGCTCAACAGTATCAAAAGCTTTTGCAAAATCAAGCTTCAAGATAAGAATAGGCCTTTTAGATTGCTTGCACTGATGGATATATTCAAAAGCCTAGGCTAAACAGTCATGAATTGATCTAGAGCGCAGAAACCCATACTGATTTCTATGAATACATTTGAGGATCACCTTCTGCAGCCTATTAGCCAATAATTTGGTTAAGAACTTCAAGCATGTATTAGTCAAGGATATTGGCCTAAAATCATTAGGAGGCATTGATCCCCTGCAAACTAATATTACCATTAGCAAACTCATCAATCAACTGCAAAAAAATCCTTCTCAATAATGCTCCAGCATTTTTTCACAAAAAACCCATTAAAGCCATCCGGCCCAGGAGCGCGGTCAGTGGGGAGATCCTTAAGAACAGCAGCAATTTCCTCAGCAGAGAAAGGTTGTGTCAAATCCTCCAGGCCGTCCACTTTGTCAATCAACTCTTCAAGATTAAAGCCCATGTGCACTCCCTGAGCCTGGCCCATTCTATTTTTGAACGAGGCCCAAAGCATTCCCGACATTTAGTCGTGATCACTGACCAAAACATCAGCATCAGATCGAAGGCTGGCAATCGAATTCCTCCTCAGCCGCTCTGTCGCCATGGCATGAAAGAATTTAGAATTTTCCTCCCCGACCTTTATGTATCTGATAGTGCATCTCTGCTTCCAGTAGATGAATTGTAACTTGAGAAGATCCTCATAGTGCAACTTCACTATCTTCCTAAAATTAAACTCCGGAGTAGTGAGAGGAGGTAGTTCCTCGAGTGAATCAAACCCCAGAATCACCACTGAACACTGTTGAATGAGCTTTTTGATAGAAGACAAGTTTACCCGCCACCTCTTCAGGTCATACCTTAAACGTTTAAACTTCTTGGAAATGACAGCAGTAGCAGAGAGGCCCAACATTCCTAAAGGTGCAGACCAGGACTTAGCAACACAATCCATGAAGCCCGGCATATGAACCCAATAGTTCTCAAACCTGAAAATGTTGGACTTAGGGATGGTAGTGTCAATAGAAACCACACAGGGCACATGATCCGAGGAAGTGCGGGCCAGTGGGAAAACCAACGTGTTGGGATACATGGTAATCCAGGTGTTGGAAGTAAAAAACCAATCAAGTTGTTCAGGCAGAGGTTGCTCTTGCATGTTGGACCAAGTGAAAGCACGTCCCTTGAGAGGTAACTCCAACAGACCCAGATGCCCAATTATTTCATTGAACAAAAAGATATCATTGATATCGCCCCCCGGCCGATTTCTGTTATCAAGCGATCTGATGAAATTAAAATCCCCCAGAAGCAACCACTTGTCATCAACGGGTATCTGCAAATGATAAAGCCATTGCACAAACTCATCTCTCAGCTGCCCCTGACATGGTCCGTAAACATTAACAAGCGTCCATGATTCAGAGTTGTGTACAGAAGTAAACCGGATAACGAGGCCATAAGACTTGACCTCTATCAGTTGCCCAGCGAAAAAAGCAGAGTTCCAAACCACCAGAATGCCCCCAAATGCACCAACGGACGGAGAAAAAGCATAATTATCGAAACGCCGAGGACAAAATTGCCGGATTGCTCTAGTATCAAACTCATCACATTTGGTTTCCTGTAGACAAGCGATAGCACAATTGCTTTCCTCGATTTTTGCTCGCATGTCTCGTTGTCGTCTATCAGAATTCAATCCCCAAACATTCCAACACAACACATGCCAAGTACGATGGGTTGTACTATTCATAGAGACCATAACACAAGTAGCAAGACAACTTCAATGCATAACAGAGAAGTACCACAGCATTGCAAAAGCACTGACAGCCGACCGAGCAGTTCAGACAAAGGCCGCACCCACAAAGTTCAGAGAAAGCTAACAACAAAAGAACCGAAAAGATAAATTCCTTGGTATACAGAGACACCAAAGAAAGGCACAGATCATTAAGAGAACTATTCATTGGAACTAGTCTTCTGCTCGTCATCAAAGGAAGAAGCCATAAGCTTATCCACGGTCAACTTCTCGGGGGAGATTCCCAATGAAGCTCCAAGGTCTTGCATCATGCGGATCGGCGTAGGAGGTGGGATATCTTCAGAAGACTCCGGGGGAGACGCCGTGCCAGAAGATGGAGGAGCTGGGTGATGAAGCTGAAGGAAATATTCCCTAGAGGCAATAATAAAGTTATTATTTATTTCCTTATTTCATGATAAATGTTTATTATTCATGCTAGAATTGTATTAACCAGAAACATAATACATGTGTGAATACATAGACAAACAGAGTGTCACTAGTATGCCTCTACTTGACTAGCTCGTTAATCAAAGATGGTTATGTTTCCTAACCATGAACAAAGAGTTGTTATTTGATTAACGAGGTCACATCATTAGTTGAATGATCTGATTGACATGACCCATTCCATTAGCTTAGCACCCGATCGTTTAGTATGTTGCTATTGCTTTCTTCATGACTTATACATGTTCCTATGACTATGAGATTATGCAACTCCCGTTTACCGGAGGAACACTTTGTGTGCTACCAAACGTCACAACGTAACTGGGTGATTATAAAGGTGCTCTACAGGTGTCTCCAAAGGTACTTGTTGGGTTGGCGTATTTCGAGATTAGGATTTGTCACTCCGAATGTCGGAGAGGTATCTCTGGGCCCTCTCGGTAATGCACATCACTTAAGCCTTGCAAGCATTGCAACTAATGAGTTAGTTGCGAGATGATGTATTACGGAACGAGTAAAGAGACTTGCCGGTAACGAGATTGAACTAGGTATTGGATACCGACGATCGAATCTCGGGCAAGTAACATACCGATGACAAAGGGAACAACGTATATTGTTATGCGGTCTGACCGATAAAGATCTTCGTAGAATATGTAGGAGCCAATATGGGCATCCAGGTCCCGCTATTGGTTATTGACCGGAGACGTGTCTCGGTCATGTCTACATTGTTCTCGAACCGTAGGGTCCGCACGCTTAAAGTTACGATGACAGTTATTATGAGTTTATGCATTTTGATGTACTGAAGTTAGTTCGGAGTCCCGGATGTGATCACGGACATGACGAGGAGTCTCGAAATGGTCGAGACATAAAGATCGATATATTGGAAGCCTATATTTGGACATCGGAATGGTTCCGAGTGAAATCGGCATTTTACTGGAGTACCGGGGGTTACCGGAACCCCCCCCCCCCCGGGGGGGGTTAATGGGCCCATATGGGCCTTAAGGGAAAAGAGGAGGGGCGGCCAGGGTAGGCCGCGCGCCCCCTCCCCCCTTAGTCCGAATAGGACAAGGAAGGGGATGGCGGCGCCCCCCCCCCCCTTTTTCCTTTCCCCCTCTCTCCTTCCTTCTCCTACAAGGCAAGGGAGAGGAGTCCTACTCCCGGTGGGAGTAGGACTCCTCCTGGCGCACCCCTTGGGGGCCGGACGCGCCCTCCCCTCCCCTCCTTTATATACGGGGGCAGGGAGGCACCCTAGGACACACAAGTTGATCTTCGTGATCGTTCCTTAGCCGTGTGCGGTGCCCCCCTCCACCATATTCCACCTCGGTCATATCGTTGCAGTGCTTAGGCGAAGCCCTGCGTCGGTAGAACATCATCATCGTCATCACGCCGTCGTGCTAACGGAACTCATCCCCGAAGCTTTGCTGGATCGGAGCCCGGGGAGCGTCATCGAGCTGAACGTGTGCTAAGAACTCGGAGGTGCCGGAGTAACGGTGCTTGGATCGGTCGGATCGGGAAGACGTACGACTACTTCCACTACGTTGCGTCAACGCTTCCGCTTCGGTCTACGAGGGTATGTAGACAACACTCTCCCCTCTCGTTGCTATGCATCACCATGATCTTGCGTGTGCGTAGGAAATTTTTTTAAATTACTACGTTCCCCAACAGAAGCTTGGCAAACTTGGAGCGTGGCCTTCTGAGTGAGGTAGGCTTGACAGGGATAGCAGAAGTGGGCTTAAAGCCAGTCCTCTTGGCCGAGCTTCGTGTCATACGTCGGGTGGAGAAATCATCCTCAGGCTGGATCACCGTGACAGTCTTCTTACCCCGACCATGCTTCCCAAGCCTGGACGGCCTCACAGAAGAAAACTCCATGTTGTCGCCAACAGAACCAAAGCGAAAGTTGATATCAGAATCCGCAGTAACAGCGTGGTCAGAGATGTTGCCAGTAGCAGAAGTCAATTCCTCATGGACTAAGTCTTTCTGGCCAAAATCCCCCGTCCCCCAACCGCCAACATCATCCAACAGAGGAACCGTATGGGAGGAGCAGAGGCCAACAGCACCAGAAAACAAACTCTCAGTTGCATCATCCCAGAGTCTTGTTGGGAAGATGCCAGGCGGAAGGGCAGCAAACTTCAGACTTGTAGGTAAAGATCTGACAAACAGTTCAGGTAAAAAATCTCTGAAGGTCCTCTCCCAAAGCATAGACGGACGCAGAACCGGTCCATAAAACACTCTGACAATACCCAAGTGCACAGGCTGAAGCTAAATGACATTGGGGTGGTAGGGGACAATCGCCAGGTTTTGTTGGTCCACCTCCACATTGTTGGCATCGGACGACTCCGAGGACTCCATAGAAGGATTAAGAACCATGGACTGCTGATCCTGGGCAGACTGAACCACCGGTTCCTCAACATGAGCATGATTGGCAGCTGCATCTTCCCAGGGCCCCCAACCATCATCTGCCTGATTATCTGGTGGCTGCTGAAAGTTTCCCCAATTATCAGCAGCAGCGTTAGCCTGTTGGTGCTGCCCCGGCGGGACAGCATTCCATCCCAGGGCTAGGTAAGGCACATAGCCCAAAAGGGTTGGGGCGGCACCTGACCGGGCATGGGGTGCGGGTTGCCATCCAACGGCATTGGATCTTCATCAGCTCCCAATAGAGCATTGGCGAAGTGGCCACCAGTGAGGATATAGACTGCAACTGTCCAAGATACAATTGTACCACCCCAGTTTGCAAACTCGCGAAAAACCACACTCCGAGGAACCAAGATATCTTCAGGGAAAGAGGCATAAACCAGAGATCGGACCTTGCGACGATCAGTGTGCTCCCAGTAATGAAACTGACCGAAGGTGCCAGTAACCTCAGATAGGTATTTGGTATTGCGATAATCCAAAGGCACACCAATAAACATAAGCCATCCTGTTCTGTGACCATGAAGGGCCCTAAATCCTTCTCCTTGATTGTGCAGGATAAATCTAACAAAAAACTCCTCTCCATCATCATCTACTCCCAAGACAAAAAGTGGATGCTGAGTGTAGGAGGATCTGACTATCGGGTTCTCCATCTCAAATAACCCGACCCCTTGAAACCAAGTTTGAGCAGATCGAACAATAACCTGATGATTGACGGTGAGGAAGTTCAGCACTTGCTCCCGCCTCGCAGCCACCAAGTGCGGCGGAGGCAATGGCTCGACGATGGCCACCATGAACTCTTCATGCAACCGCGGTGGAGCTTGGGAGGGCGAGTAGTACGTCCTCGGGAGGCGGTCTTATCCACCGTCGACAATGTCATGTCCCGCCGGCAGGAAGCGACGAGGATCGATAGCGAAGACAGCCATATCTGCGGGAGCCGATGGCGATGGTGGGGGAGCAGGCTCCAGCGGTGGTGGCGATTGGGGTTTTCTTGGTGAAGTTGGACTAGCTGGGGGAGAAGGCAGCGAACCCGAAGAGGCGGGCAAGGATTCTGAGGTGGCGCAAGGCTCGAAACCTGGTGATGGGACTTTAGGCACCCAGACGTCCAATGATTCATTATTACCAGGGCAGTTTTTCTTTTTATGGCCAGAGCGAAAACACAGCCTGCACCAAATCCTGTTGGTGCACGTATCGGCCCGGTGTTTCATACCTAGGCAATTCTGGCAATCCCAATATTTGACTGCTATCTCCTCAATCATCTCATCAAAACTTTGAACTTGCTCGATAATATTACTTGGATAAGGAATTGGTGGGGAGTTCTCTGGCAACTCATCATCAGAGATATCAATTGGGGTGTCAAGGGAGCCCATAGAGACCGCAGAAAGACGGCCCAAGACATCCGGAGTGGGCTGGACCGACAGTGGGCTATCCAAAATAATCGTGGGCTTGGGATCCCCTAAATCAAAACATACCCCAACGAATCTGCGCTTGCCGCCCAAGAAAGGCGGGCTTTCCGTTGAAGACAGTGATCCAAACAGAATCGACGGCGAAGAGATCGGAGCAACCGGCGCAGCGGCCGCTGGAGACGCCGGAGAAGTCACCGGAGAAGTTGCTAAGGACAAGATAGGAGTATGGTCTTCCAAGGCCTCAGAAGAAGTAACATGATACCCAGCCTCACGAACTGTTAGAACATCCACGGCCGATGGCGCATAACTATAGCCCTTGCGAGCAGGGTAATTAAGAAATGTAGCAAAGCTCAGCTTCTTCTTGGAAGCAGGTTTAGACCCATGCATTCGTAACACAGATTTACCAGGAGTCTGCCGCAAGGCATGGAGGCCTAAACGAACCCTGTTCTTAGAAGGACTAACCAGGATCCATTCCTGTTGGCACTCAGACTGGCACAACTTGAACTCCTTCTCCCAATCCGGACCACCATGGCCCCAAAGATGGAAGAAACATTTAAAATGGGTGCAGACAAAGCTACGCTGGTGAAGAATGAAAAACCCCACGTCCTTGCATGAAACATTAAACGAGAATACACGATCACTAAGGAGCGAAACCTTGAGATGAGAACAATAACCTCCGACCGCAGATTCCAGAGCAAGGCCCACATTCTCCTTAGATAACCTGAAAGAGTGGCGCGCAAACGAAACGACCATAGTGAAGTGGTCAGAATCATCCGAAGGGTGCACCGATCTATGAAGGGTGCACCTGATCTCTTGCGCAAAACCCATCCCAGGAGAAAAGTCCAACCCCAGAGAGATGGATGCGTGGACAGCCATGGAGAAGGTCGCCAACGCGGAGGGCGAAGGACGTCGGAGAGGATGGCGCGAGCAGAAAAGCAATCTCATGGCCAGAGATGGAGATCGCCGGCGGTGGGTGGTGCTAGGGTTAGGGTGGCGGCGGGTGGGTGGTGGGAGACATCTTTTTTGGTTGCATACCCGTAGAGCAAAGAGTTGTTCCTCAACCTACTGCTTCTATAGAACCATGTATTGAATAAAAATGTTAATCACATACTGAAAAATTGTTAAATACTTATAAAAAATGTTTCTTGACGTATAAGAAAAATGTAGATATCCATATTTTGGGCCAGCCCATGTTTGGGGCGACAAGCCCCCAATATTTCCATTTTCTTTCTTTGTAACTTTTTTGTCCTCTTTTTAGTTTATTTATCCTCTTTCAATAATTCATGAATCGGGGCCCTTTTAAAAGAAATTAAGAAATAATCAAAAAATTAATGAATTCAGAAAACGTTCGTGATTTTGAAAAATATACAGAAAATCTTAAAATTTTCATGCATTTAAAAAAATTGTGATTTCTAAAAATGTTCGCATACTCAAAAAATGTTCACAATTTATAAAAATGTTCATGTTATTGAAGTAATATTCGCTTATTCATCAATTCCAAGAATTTTCATGCATTTCTGAAAATGTTACCAAGTTGAAATAAACATTCGTCAATTCAAAAAATGTTCTTGAGTTCCAAAAACATTTTGAAAAATTCAAAACATAACCACCAATTCGAATAAGTTCAGAATCTAAAAAATCCTGTGAATTGATAAAAAAATTGTGAGATTGAAAACTGTTTACAATTAAAAAATGTTCACGATTATTTTTTCTGTGAATTCAAAATATGTTCCTGATTTCAAAAAGTTTCCACAATTATTAAGATTTTTTTCTGTATTTGAAAGATGTCTGTAATATTAAAAACAAAAAATAAATAGTAAAAAGAAAACAATTACGGACATGAAAAAATGCATAAAAAACCTAAGAGAAAACACAAAATAAATAAACCATTCCTCGGAAGTTTCCAGAACCTTCCCGAAATTGGACAGATCTAAGTGGGCTGGACAAAGCATAGGCAACGAGGGGTATGCGCTGGGCCGTTATATGGCGACCTACGCACGAAATAGGACCTATGTCCATACATCTTAAGAAGAAGACTGGACCTGTCAACGACTTGAGTAGCGACCCAGTGAACGACCCAGACAGCGATCGTGCAAGTAACTTCAGAGCAACAACCCGATTTATCAGCAAGACCAAACGCGTGGACGCCACAGGCGAGATGTAATAGGAAATGGTACGACTGATATCCCAATTTCTATTTGGCGCCTTAAGCTTTATTTATAGTCTATTTTGTTAATAAACGGTTCAGCCCATGTAAATCACACGACTGTACAATAGTACTCCCTCCGTCCGGAAATACTTGTCATCAAAATGGACAAAAAGGGATGTATCTAAAACTAAAATACATCTAGATACATCCCCTTTTATTCATTTTGATGACAAGTATTTTCGGACGGAGGGAGTAGGTAGCAAACGATTCAGCCCATGTAAGTTTCTTTGTTCATGATTTTTCTACATGTTTTTTCCTGTTCGGGTTTTGCTCAGTTTTCACGTTTTTATTTGCTTTTCTAACAAAAAACTAAATTTCTAGACTTTTTCCCATTCTCTGAAGTTTTTTGGAAAACCATAACTTTTTTCCAATCAGCTTGTTTAAAATGCGCGAGCATTTTTACAAATCCGTGAAGTTTTTACCAAATTCATTAAATTTCTTCACAAACTTTTCTCAAATTCGCAAACTTTTTTCATTTCCTCAAACATTTTTCAATTTCGATGAACCTTTTTGAAATTCATGAACTTTTCTCAAATCCATTGTTGCTTTCAATATTTCAAATATTTATTTTTCCAAATTTATGCTTTCTTTTTGAAATAATCTATAATGGGTATATAATATATGTTAATGTTGTACTAAAAGAAGAAGGGTCAAATAACATTGTTCCCTTATTGTAGGCAACTAAGTGAGCGCGACCTAGGGGTTACTAGCTATGACCACTGTCATTCGTGTGCGGGGTTCGAATCACGCTTCTCCGAGATTAACGAGCGGAATAACTTGTTAAAAACTCGCGTTTACATTTTAATCGAGTTGTTGGGCCGGCCCACTACAAGTCCCTTGTGAGCGTCACTAGAGCTAACCGGCACTAAGAGCGCCTAATAGGAGGTCTCTAGGTGTGCCCACCTCTGTGTCGCAAGTAGAAGGATCAAATGAATGACCTATTTTAGAGTACTATTTTTTTTCATTTTTCACTGGGGGTGGGGTGTGATGGCCGAGATTCGTCACTGTGAAGCTTCGCCAATGGCTAGCATCACTGAAATTGGGGTGACCTTACATGATTGTTCGAAGATATGAGAAAACTTGCGTAGTGACATTCTCTATTCAATTCAACTAAATTAATTATCGATAAATATGTATTCATGCATGCATGCATTCTAGTGAGAGACCCCCCCCCCTCGAAGTTAAGGCCTTGTTCGGTTCCATGCGAACCAAACCTCCAACGGCCTAGATCCACCCAGGGATTGGATGATCCCCATCCCTTTACCCAATCCCTCAAACCACAATCCCTTCTAATCCATGCTCCAATCCTCCTGACGCCCCTTCACCGCCACTTCAAGAGGCCCCATGGGGAAGAGAAGAGATGAAGCGCTCCGCTAGGAGATTCCTTCCATGAGAGTGCAGCTGCTGATTTTCCCCTAGTGGTTTGGATAGTGATGGGCTGGGGAAACGCCCCACGTGGGGCTTAACAGAATGCAAAAAAAAAAACCAGGTGGCTAGGATTACTCCCTAGGGAGGGCGATCCTCGTGGATTCGCAGGGTTTCGGCCCCAAACCTTGCGTAGATGGGCGTAAACGAACAAAGCCTAGGTCATGTTGAAGCAATAGCTAGCTGCGAGCCATGCATGTACGAGGTGGCTGTGAATTGTCCCTTGGCTCAGCTTTTGTCACGTCATCAAATACTTTCTTTTTAGATAAGAGGAGTTTGCCCGACAGTAGAGAACTGAAGCCCTTAAATGTTTACAAACAAAGGTCCAACAACACGAATAAAAGACAAAGACACATAAATTCAATATAAACCATTGACTATTTGACTTTGCAAAAAAACTGAAAATTTTGAAAAAAAAATTGGATCGGAAAAAACTTCATAAATTTCCAAAAAAAATCATGAATATGAAGAAGAGTTTAAAAATGTGAAAAAGGTCATGAATTATGAAACAAATTGTGATTTTTTAAAAAATATTTTCATTTTCTGAAACATTAAAGAATAACCCGATTTTTAAAAAATGAATAAAAGTGTTCATCGACTTGGAAAAAGTTCGCGGGGTTCTATAAAAAAAGTTCATCAATTTGAAAAAAATCAGAAAAATGAAAATTTAATGAATTCCAAAAAGTTTTTGGATTGAAAATTTGCACACATTTTATAATAAAATAGAAAAGGAAAACAAAACAAATCCGGTCCAAATAGACGACAAAAACAAAAAAAGAATAACCGGACAAAAGCTTCCCAAAACCGAGCTAGGAAGCTTATGGGAGCTCCTTGCTAGTACTTTATATGGGCCGTCCCATCGTGGGGGAGGGGGTGTGTTGTATGAATTTGCCGTTAAACGGAGCCTAAAGCGCATAGTGAAATCGCTATTTAAGGGGCTCCCCTTGCAAATGTCACTCCCACATTCCCGGGAGTTGATATGTAGCAACCTAGAAGTTTTTCTTTTTTCCATAAATTCATTTTTTTTATGTTTTATCTCTTGAACCATGCGTTCAAATTCTGAACCGTTCTAATTCGCGTCGAGATCTTCAAGACTAGATCGCATGTTATTACGTTTGATGAACCTTTTCACGATAAAACCCGTAAAAAGGTTAAAAAATCGCAGCCATAGACACCTTGTTTTTCATGCTTTCCCATTTTGAGAGGCACCGGAAGAAAAACTATGTCTTCACAAGAAGCAAACTTGTGCCTCTCATGGAAGCAAAAAGACCTGTTTTTTTTTTCTCTTTCCGAGAGGCACAATTGTGCCTCTCACGAAAGCAGACATGTGCCTCCACAAGGAGCAAACTTGTGCCACTCGTAGAACAAAAAAAACTTCCCATTCCGAGAGGCACAGTTGTGCCTCTCGCGGAAGCAAGCATGTGCCTTGATGAGAAGCAAATTTGTGCCTCTCGTGGAAATAAAAAAACATGTTTTTTCCTTTTTGAGAGGCATTGTGCCTCTCGCGATTTGCTTCTCGAAAACAAAAAAAGTATTTTTTTTCGAAGAAACAATATATTCAATCGTTCCCTAAAAATCTAGGTAAAACAGGGGTAAAACCAAAAGTAAAAAAAAAACATCTAAACCTCAAAAACAGGTAGAGAAAAATAAAAAAATCCTGAGGAAACGTCCAGCAAGCGACATGCAGCGGCAGCTGAGAGCTCGCAGCGCGCTCTTGGCCCACCAAAGGTGACCCTTGTGGGGTACCTCTTAGTTTTTTTAGGGAAACCTCTTACCTAGTTGCTCCCAGTTGATGGTAGATTTTTTTAGGTAGACGATGGATTGTTTTTTTAGCTAAAAGTTGACGATAGTTTTCTTTAGAAACACCTGTAACTTTATTCATACTTATAACAATTACAGACACACTAATTTGAACCTAAGATAGAAGAAAAATACAAAGTAGCTCTTATGACTAAGAATTACAATGAAATCTCTTGAAAACTCCTTCGCGGTATCAATCTTTGCTCAAAGAAATACCCCAAAGACTTCGGTAAAGAGGCTGCAATTGAACTGAAGCAACGACATTGTCATTCTTTCACCCGCTCGAACATTATCAATAATGGTTATTAAAAGCGCCTTGAGTCGCCCATCCAAAAAGATGAGAAGCCTTGATCGAACGTAATAGATTTGTTTTAAGCGGTCGATGAACGTATAGATGTGCCGATCAGTTCAAAGGATTTGTATATGGGCCGATGAGTTTAAAAAATAGCTACAGATGGGCCAATGCAACAGGCCGGTCTACTTTCTAAGGCTGCTAGGGAAACTTGTACTGAACGAAATTTCCTTTTGTCTAAAAAAACGAAATTCGGGGAGACCGACTCGGATCACGATCCTGTCCTCGCGGATACATGCTTTCTCGCCATGTCCATATTTAGGGTAAATTAACCTCCATGGATCTACTACTTGATTTTCTTTTGTAAATATATGGCCGCGTTCATAGACCCTTCACTTGATTTATACGACTGCATCCATGGATCTTTTATGTACTTGCTTTTGATGTGTATGATAACAAACTCATCTTGTGTGGCCAGTTTCCTGGCGCAAAATGCGCTACAGGGCCCACCAAAGAACTCGCACAAATACAGACCAAGAAAGAAGAATTGTTCGGCGGTCTGATTTGTGAGTTGCACGTCGTATTGCTCTTAGTGCATAGACACGTATATATCATGTACAAAGGTGGGTCACGGACCTCAACTATACAAGGAACTAGGAGGCGGGCTCAATACACAATATGCGCATAACACATATACTCAACACCCCCCGCAGTCGAAGCGGCACCGCGGCTGGCGCAAAGACTGGACCGGAACTCGTCAAATGACGCCGTAGGCAAGCCCTTGGTCATGATATCTGCAAATTGTTGGGAAGTAGGGACGTGTAAAATACGAATATGGCCAAGGGCCACCTGTTCCCGAACAAAATGAATATCCAACCCAATATGCTTGGTCCGTCGATGATGCACCGGGTTAGCGGAGAGGTAGAGCGCCGAGACGTTGTCGCAGTAGACCACCGTGGCACGGTCAATAGGGCAAGAAAGCTCCTGAAGCAGCTGGCGAAGCCACAAACACTCGACGACGGTGTTGGCCACCGCGCGATACTCAGCCTCAGCACTAGAACGAGAGACCGTAGGCTGCCGCTTGGACGACCACGAGATAAGTGAGGGTCCAAGGTAGACACAATAGCCCGAGGTAGAGCGATGAATGTCAGGGCAGCCCGCCCAGTCTGCATCGACGTAGGCGGTGAGGTGTAAGTGCATCTAGTGTCCCTTAGTGATTTTGGTGTATTGAAGACTTATAGGTTAAGGATCTAATGTGTTTATGAGTGTACACAGGTCTATAAGTCTATGAGGAGTTTGATATTTACAGAGAAAGTCGACCCCTAAAAATGAAGTTCTTCGACTGAAGACTTTGTTATTCTGAAGACTTTCTGAAGACTTTGAAAGTGAAAAAATTGGTGTGACCTTGAAGACTTGATTATCATTCGAGGAACATGAAGCGTGAAGACTTTTGTTTTCGTAGTTTTATTTTCTCGTTCTTGAGTCATAGGAAACACCGTACTGTTAAAGGAGGTTGAGGAAATACTAAGGAGAAATTTCCATGTGATGCTCAACTCAAATCCTACACCTACCAATCCCTTCGAGTGAAGCCATTGGAAATCTCATACAGTTCAGTCAATTTCTTCAGTGACAGAGATGCAGTTCTTCTGGTCACTGAGGACTTTGCTCTGACTGAGGAGTGAGGAATTCGCCAGTGCGAATTGCCTACACAGTGAGGAACATGATAGCCCTGAGGAATTTGAACCTCAAATTTCCGACCGTTGCTGTGCTACGCGCGAGCTGTCCCAAAATATCTTATCCATCCAACGGTCATATCATTGAAGGGCATT
Organism: Aegilops umbellulata; assembly: GCA_032464435.1. Taxonomy (NCBI): domain Eukaryota; kingdom Viridiplantae; phylum Streptophyta; class Magnoliopsida; order Poales; family Poaceae; genus Aegilops; species Aegilops umbellulata. Next base: position 509,659,417 of record CP136059.1, read on the forward strand.
TATGTCTTATCATGTCAGGCTGCTCCCTAGGCTATAAATAGCCGCCCCCCTACAACCGCTGGTTGGCTGCTCCGCGAGAACTTGACACTTGTCATTTGAGAGCAACCCATCCTCTGAGGACTTTGAGCGAAAATCATCAAGTGAGGAAAATCCAAATCCAAACCCAAACACTTACAAACCCAAAGTGATTGAGCATCACTAAAGAGATTGATCCTGCGTGGATCCGACGCTTGTTACCTTTGAAGACTGTGCTTCTTCCAGACGGTTAGGCGTCAAGGTCTAGAGCATCCATGAGGAATTGTGGATCGCTGAGTGACCGAGTTTGTGAAGGTTCGGAAGTCACCTGAAGACTTACCACGAGTGATTGAGCGAGGACTGTGTGTCCTTAGCTCAAGGAGAATACGGTGAGGACTGTGTGTCCGGAACTGGGTGTCCTCGAGTTTAAATACTCAGCCGCTCCAACCAGATGTACAACTGAGACAGCAGTTGGAACTGGTCTACCAAATCATTGTCTTCACCAAGCCAACTGGTTCTATTTCCTCAACACTTTCATTTACTCATTACTGTGTTGTGTGTTTGTTCATATCTGTGTTTGAAGACTTTCTCAATTTCCTCAGTTCAATTTCTTCAGTCTGTTTGTCTTCATCTTGTGCTATCATGTGTTTACGCTTTCTGTACTCTGTGTTTGTCTTCCTTTCATCATGATGACCATGCATGTATTCTTCTATGTTTACTTTTGAGTACTTATTCCGCTACTAGTAGTTCTTCGCTAAGGAATTTCCTCATTGGCAAATTCCTCAGTGAAGAATTTCATAAAAATCGCCTATTCACCCCCCCCCCCTCTAGTCGATATAACGCACTTTCAATTGGTATCAAAGCAAGGTACTCCCTTGTTCTGTATGATTTTGGTTTAACCGCCTGGAGTTTTAGTTATGTCGACCGCAGGTATGATCAAGGTCTCTGCTGGGTGTCCTACCTTTGATGGGACGGACTACCCCTACTGGAAGAACAAGATGCGCATGCATCTTGAGGCAATTGATAACGATCTCTGGTACGTCGTGGAAAATGGTGTTCCCTCCGTCTCACCCTCACTTAACGCTACCGATGTGAAGAGATTCAAGCAACTTGATTCCCAAGCGAAGAATATCATATGTGACCATCTGAGTAAAGGACAGTGTCGGTGTCAAAACCGGCGGATCTCGGGTAGGGGGTCCCGAACTGTGCGTCAAGGCCGGATGGTAACAGGAGACAAGGGACACGATGTTTTTACCCAGGTTCGGGCCCTCTCGATGGAGGTAAAACCCTACTCCTGCTTGATTAATATTGATGATATGGGTAGTACAAGAGTAGATCTACCACGAGATCAAGGAGGCTAAACCCTAGAAGCTAGCCTATGGTATGATTGTGTATGATGATCCTTGTCCTACGGACTACAACCCTCCGGTTTATATAGACACCGGATAGGGTTAGGGTTACACAGAGTCAGTTACAATGGTAGGAGATCTTGAGCATCCGCATCGCCTAGCTTGCCTTCCACGCCAAGGAAAGTTCCTTCCGGACACGGGACGAAGTCTTCAATCTTGTATCTTTATAGTCCAGGAGTCCGGCGAAGGTATAGTCCGGCTACCCGAACACCCCCTAATCCAGGACTCCCTCAATAGCCCCTGAACCAGGCTTCAATAACGACGAGTCCGGCGCGCAGATTGTCTTCGGCATTGCAAGGCGGGTTCCTCCTCCAAGTCCTTCATAGAAGATTGTAAACACCAAAAATAGTGTCCGGCTCTGCAAAATAAGTTTCCACATATTGCCATAGAGAGAATAATATTAACACAAATCAAATCTGCTGACGTATTCCACAGTGCGTCAACACACTGCGGCCAAGCTCTTTATACAAATTGTTTTCACTTTTCCACCTCAGCGCGTTTAGCGAGGCGGTTTCCTTGGCACGTCTTGTCAAAGCAGAGATCGTGTGCCCCTTTTAACAGGATTCTCATCTATACGGACGTGGGTAACCCAACCGCGCCACTTACCACGGCGCTTGGGAGGCAAGCGAGTTTTATTAGGTAGGTGGGGACGCATAACCGCATCCGCCCATATAAGGGGATAAGGATCCACCTTTTCACCTACGCCTTCTTCCTCCTTTGCCAATCCATCTCTCGCGCACTCAAGCTCCAGCGCCCAAGCCCGCTCTTCCCACCTCAACCTTCTCCAGCAATGTCCGGAGCGGGAGGCAAGTGGATGGTCTCCTCCATTACGGAGGCTCAAGTAAAAAAGCTAAGAAAAGCCGGATACCTGTCCAAGGACATCCCACACCGGCTTCCTGAGGAGGGGCAGCTTCGCCCCACCCCAAGGCCCCATGAGAGGGTAGTTTTCCTTCCCCACTTCCTCCGCGGGCTGGGTTTTCCACTTCACCCATTCGTCCGGGGAATCATGTTCTACTACGGCCTAGATTTCCACGATCTGGCCCCGAACTTCATCCTCAACATCTCGGCATTTATCATCGTGTGTGAGGCTTTCCTCCGCATCCGCCCCCATTTCGGCCTTTGGCTCAAGACTTTCAACGTCAAGCCCAGGGTGGTGCGCGGCAGCCAAGCGGAGTGCGGAGGTGCTATGGCTGGCAAGATAGCCAACGTCCTCTAGTTCGAGGGCTACTTTGTGGAGACCCTAAAGGGGTGGCAAGCGGGGTGGTTTTACATCACCGAGCCCCGTGATCCGGAATGGGTCGCAGCCCCCGAATTCAGATCCGGACCCCCCACACGGCTTGTGTCTTGGAAAGAGACGGGCCTATCATGGGGCAACGAGGAAGAGGTGACCGGACTGAAGACCTGCATCAAGTCCCTGGTAGACAAGCCAATCCGGCTGGTCAATATAGTCCAGGTCATGCTCGTTCGTCTGATCCTCCCGTGCCAACAACGGGATTTCAATTTGTGGGAGTTCGACCCGGCGCAGCACCGAACCCTTAACTGGCTCTTTGACACGTCGTATGAAGACGTCTGGAAGGTGCTAATCAAAGGTGCCGGAGCCCCCGCATCCGCTTCTGAGGACCGCGGATACAGCACGCAGCGTCACGCTAGCGAGGTAAGCTATCTATGCCTTTGACAGGATTATTAAGCTCTTTTTCATAGATTAACTCTATGCGGGATCTAAATTCCCTTACCTTTAACAGGCTTGGCAGGCGATATCCAGACCAATTAACTGTCCAGATCCCCTGCCTGAAGACCCAGCCCCAGCTCTCCTGGTGCAGCTGCTGACTCCGGCACCTTACGTGGTGCCGGAGAAGAAGGTCAAGAAGAAGACCACCGGGACTCGAAAGAGTGCCCGTAACTTGGTGGTGTCGGACTCGTCGTCTGACGAGTCCGAGGCGCGCTCCTCTCGTGAAAACGAGGAGGAGGAAGAAGGAAGTTCTCCCCCCCTAGTGGGGGGAGAAAAGAAGAAGAAGGCCGCCCCATCGGGGGAGGCCGAGGGGTCTAGGAAGAGGAAGACCCCTCCGCCGGACTGCTCCCACGACGCCGAAGAGAGCGGAGAGGAGTGGCCGGACAGGGCCAAGCATCCGGCGAAATCATAAGTATTCGTATACCAGAGTAACTCATGATATTCCTTTAATGCGCAGCCTTCCCTAATGCCAAATGTGATTTAGGCAGCCCGCCCCGGGCCGAACTCGACGATTCGTCGAGCGGCTCCCTGGGTACGTCGGACGTGAACTCAGTTCCGCCCGCTGTCTCCCCCTGCACTGCAGACGACGCCGAAGTGGCGTCGCAACAAGCTGAGGAGGTGGTCCTGGATGAGCCGAAAGGCGACCTCCCGGACCCCAGGAATAAAGGGGACAAGACCCCCCAGGGCTCCGAGTCCGGCTTTGTGCCGGACACCGCGCCGGACTCTTCAACAGTTTCGGTTTGCGGTAGGCGAACTCCTTCCAAGAGGAGCAAGCCTTCTGAGCCGGCAGCCTCCGTCCAACCGGAGGTGCCGGACAATCTGCTGGAGGTGCTTGACGGCGCCTCCATCGACGAGGAACACCATACTATTATGAGTACGGTGATTCGAAGGGTTCAGTCCGCCAAGAGCGGACTCACTGAAGCTTGCGCTAGCCTTCTGACAGGCTTCGAGGTAAGTAGAAAATATGTAAAAATATGACCGCATAGACAGTAGCCCCTGATGCTCTGTTCGGCGTTCGAAAAGAAAAGCCGAATAGAGGATCTATTAATTTTCGCAGGAGTCTAACAATAAAGAGTCAATATGCGTATGCAGGCTTCGCTGCTATCCACTGCTGCACTGACTGCATAGGTGGAAGTCCTAAAGAAGGACCTCAGGCGGACCGAGCAAGAGCTCGGCCTTGCCAAACGGCAGCTCGAGGAAAAAGAAGGTAAGAACTACCCTATAAAGAAAAAAGGTGCCTATAGAGAGGCGTGATTGCAAAAAAAATAACAGGATCGTACTGCTTATTTTAGGGGCCACAAATGAGGTGGCGACCCTCAAGCAGGCACTCACTGAGGCCGAAAAGAAAAGGGCCAAGGAGCGCACCGAGCGAGAGAGGCTTGGGGCTCAGGTTGGCGAGGTGCAGCAAGAGCTGCAGACTCTCATGAAAAAACATGAGATCTTGGAGCTTGAGTCAAAGGCGCAAGCATCCGAGCTCGCGTCGGCCCTCGAGACCGCCAAGGGTGCCAAAGCCGAAGCCCAAAAGGCCCTCCAAGAGTTGGAGGAGATGAAAAAGATAGCAGCGGGTAAGGCATTCTTAATGCAAAGTAGGAATATAAAAGTAAACTACTTGTCACTTACCCGAATCCGGAGTTCTCCAGGGGCGTTCGCAGATCTTCCCCGCAGCGTATCCGACGCCGCCGCATTCTACCGAGCTGAAGAGGGCAGCTCGATGGAGAGTGTGTTCTGGTCTCAGTATTCTGAGGCCGGACACCCTGTGCCTTTGAGCGATCAGCTGAAACAGTTGGTCGAGCTCCACAAGGCGGCCGAACAAGCCATGAAGGGCTTCCTAGTTCGGCTATGGCCCGGAGAGGCCCTGCCTGGGAGCTACTTCGGGCTGGTGCGGCGGCTGGTGGAGGCCTGTCCACGGCTTGAGGTCATCAAGCGTTCCTCCTGCATCGAAGGTGCCCGGAGGGCCCTTGCTCGTGCAAAGGTGCACTGGGGTAAGCTTGACGGAGAGAAGCTGGTGAAGGACGGGCCGCCGCAGGGGAAGGAGCATCGCAAGCCCGAGAACTACTACAAGGATGTTCTTGCCGGTGCCCGCCTTATTGCGGATGAATGTACTAGAGATGTAATATTTGAATAAACTCGCCCGTGTTTATCCTGTGCGCTAAAAACTTGTTCATATGCGCTAAGCAATGCATATGGAATTTAAAATATTATTTTCTGTGCGGCCGTGTATCAAAAATTGAGAGATGGCCAGTTGTCGGCTTCTGCCCCCATGCCGCTAGTGCTGGGGTGTTCGGGATAAACCTGAGTGCTCTTTTTCCCATGGTTGGGTCCTTCGAGGGAGGCGCTCAGCACAACGAACCAGGCAATCGGACTATAATGCTTGAACACTCTCACTTAGCCATAGAACTTTATAATTTAAATTTCGGCGAAGCCCCTAATTCGGAAGACCGAATTCGGGGCGCTATCCACGCCTTTGGCTGGACAGAGCCAGCTCCTCGCTCGAAGCGGCATAAGCCTTTAAGGACTCAAAAAACCTCTCGAACAGCGACCGGTCTCTCGCCTTATCATGACAGTCAGTTTTAGCTTTCTCCACTGAGGTGCTTAACCCAGCTGAACCGGGGCACAATCGCAGTGGTTCTCCTAGTGCTACCTTAGCCGATATAGCGGAAAGTAAGGCACCAAAACATAGGAGCCGGGCAAACCCAACTATTGACCCAAATCATGATTCGAAGCCGATGCATATAGTGCTATAAGTTCGGGGTGCCGCACTTGTGAAAGTGTACGGACTTCTCACGCCAGATTGAAGGGTACTGAAGCCCCAGGCGTGTTTGTCGTACCATGGTGTACGGGTGCGATCATATTATTTGATAAACATATATATTAAAAGAAAATAATGCCAAAAATAAGCAAAAAGCTATGCATTGTTTATAAAGAGGCTATTTATCAAAGCCGAACGATACAAGTAGTGCGATAAGCAAAAAGATATTAGACTATTTAACATGTCCTGACCAGGGGCAGGCCGCGGAGTTGTGTTCGAAACAGATATACCGCTCGTAATAGAGACCACCTGAGAGTTCCATAATGCGGCGTAGCTTTGTCTGCTTCCCTGGGTCTTGCATCGTTTGTGCGGCAGCCGAATTGCCGAACAGGTCATCCAAAGTGTGGAGTCCTGAAAGTAATAAAAAGAATCTGGCAGCCCCTAGTACGTTTTAAGCCGTATTGGGAGCATGCCGTTACTATGCCCCTTCCCCTGTGCCCATGGTATTTCGAGGGCGTAATTATGTACGCGAGGTACTAGCTCCGCTATGTCGCGAGGGCTGGGGTTGGGGCCGCATTGCTACGCCTGCTCAGAACGGGCCAGGCGGTCTTGTTGTAGGTTACTCCGGGCGTGCTTGGCAGTGTCTGGCTTTTTAACGGCCGGACTGGAGAGTTGCCTAAAAAGGCTGCTTTGTACTTCCGCCGCGAGAGCCGCCGTGTGCTCCTTCGTACGGAGGGAGCGTTCGGTGTTTCCGTTGACCGTGATTACTCCTCGAGGGCCTGGCATCTTGAGCTTGAGGTATGCGTAGTGCGGCACCGCATTGAATTTGGCAAATGCGGTTCGTCCGAGCAGGGCGTGATAGCCACTGCGGAACGGGACTATGTCGAAGATTAACTCTTTGCTTCGGAAGTTATCCGGAGATCCGAAGACCACATCAAGTGTTACGGAGCCTGTACAGTCGGCTTCTACACCTGGTATGACGCCTTTAAAGGTCGTTCTTGTGGGTTTAATCCTTGATGGATCTATGCCCATTTTCCGCACTGTATCCTGGTAAAGTAGGTTCAGGCTACTGCCGCCGTCCATGAGGACTCTTGTGAGATGAAATCCGTTGATGACTGGGTCGAGAACCAATGCGGCAAAGCCGCCATGACGTATGCTAGTGGGGTGGTCCCTTCGATCAAAAGTGATCGGGCAAGAGGACCATGGGTTGAACTTTGGGGCGACTGGCTCCATCGCGTATACGTCCCGTAGCGCATGCTTCCGCTCCTTCTTGGGAATGTGGGTTGCGTATATCATGTTCACCGTCCGCACTTGTGGGGGAAACCCCTTCTGTCCATTGTTGTTCGGCGGCCTGGGCTCCTCCTCGTCATCGCTATGCAGCCCCTTGTCTTTGTTTTCGGCTCTTAACTTGCCTGCCTGCTTGAACACCCAACAATCCCTGTTGGTGTGATTGGCTGGCCTTTCGGGGGTGCCATGGATCTGGCACAAGCGGTCGAGTATTCAATCCAAACTGGACGGGCCCTGAGTATTCTTTTTAAATGGCTTTTTCCGCTGACCGGATTTATAGCCTCTGAATCCGGCGTTGACTGCCGTATCTTCATTGTTGTCGCTGCTAATGCGGCGCTTTTGCTTATTTCGACGTGTCCTGCCACTTTTGTCCTTGGTATCCGAATTACCAGGGTTCTTTGATAAGTTGTTGCTGCGAGCTAGCCAACTATCTTCGCCTGCGCAAAAGCGGGTCATGAGTGTCGTGAGGGTTGCCATGGATTTCGGCTTTTCCTGTCCCAGGTGCCGGGCAAGCCACTCGTCACGGATGTTATGCTTGAAGGCTTCTAGGGCCTCTGCGTCCGGACAGTCGACTATCTGGTTTTTCTTTGTTAGGAACCGTGTCCAGAATTGCCTGGCCGATTCCTCTGGCTGCTGAATTATGTGGCTTAGGTCGTCGGCATCCGGTGGTCGCACATAAGTGCCCTGGAAGTTGTCGAGGAATGCGGCTTCCAGGTCCTCCCAAGAACCGATTGAGTCCGTTGGCAGGCTGTTAAGCCAGTGCCGGGCCGGTCCTTTGAGTTTGAGAGGGAGGTATTTGATGGCGTGTAGATGATCGCCACGTGCCATGTGGATGTGAAGGAGATAATCCTCGATCCGTACCGCCGGGTCTGTAGTGCCATCGTATGATTCGATGTTTACAGGTTTGAAACCCTCTAGGATTTTATGATCCATTCCTTCGTCTGTGAAGCATAGTGGGTGTGCGGCGCCCCTGTACTGGGCTATGTCACGACGCAGCTCGGAAGAGCTATGTCTGTTGTGTTCGGCCCGGCCAGATTTATTGTGTCCGGAGTGAAGATCATCGTCACGTATCGTTGGGCGCCTGCGCGATCCGTAGATCGATCTTGTTTGCCTTGCTTTATCCTCTAGTACATCTCGCAGGTCTGGCGCATTTTCCCGTGCCTTGGTTGAGCGGCGTCGGGGCATGGCTTGGGTGGAGGTTCGACAGACCTCTCTATCGCGGCCGCAAGGTGGCTGGTCTGCCATGTCGTGCGCTGGTGATGTAGGTGCTTCCTCCTCTGATCGGGGTAGCGGCCTGCACTTAGGATAATTCTTGGAGGGGCGCTCGAGTTCGTACTCTCCGGCCGCAAGGACTTCAGTCCATCTATCAGCTAGCAAGTCTTGATCAGCTCTAAGCTGTTGCTGCTTTTTCTTTAGGCTGTTCGCCGTGGCTAAAAGCCTGCGTTTGAAACGCTCTTGTTCGGCGGGGTCTGATGGTACGACGAATTCGTCGTCATCGAGGCTTGCCTCGTCTTCGGAGGGAGGCATATAGTTATCATCCTCAACCTCTCGTTCTGCCGCTCTCTCATGAGGGCTGGCTTCTCCATCTTCCTGCGCTGAATCTTGCTGGGTTGGGTGTTCTTCGGCGCTATCCGGGGTAGTATTATCTCCCGTGCCGGAATCACCGTTTTTGCTTTGGCGGGATTTAGAGCGGCGCCGCTGACGTCGGTGCTTTGGCTGTTTCTTGGAGGTGTCATCCCCCGCTGTTCCATCGCCGTCTCCATCCTTTGGAGTATCCACCATATATACGTCATATGACGAGGTGGCCGTCCAGCGCCCTATAGGTGTTGGTTCCTGTTCGTCTCCTACCTCGTCGTCCATACCGCCGAAGTCTTCGGAGCCGAAGTCAAGCATGTCGGTGTAATCGTCGACAGTGGCTACCAAGTGGGTGGTGGGTGGGTTTTGAATTTCTTCATCGTCCGTATCCCATCCTCGCTGACCGTAATTCGGCCAGGGCTCTCCTAATAAAGAGAGAGACTTGAAAGAATTCAGGATGTCGCCAAAAGGCGAGTGCTGAAAGATGTCCGCGGCGGTGAACTCCATTATCGGCGCCCAATCGGCTTCGACTAGCAGGGGCGCGGGGGGTTCGGAGTCCGGGGAGGAGTCCGGACCCTCGGGATCACGGGTCACGCGGAGTGCGGGGCTGGCGTTCGGCTCGATCGCCTTTGAGATCGCAGCCCCCGAGGTGACGTCCAACCGCTCATCCTCAATTGGCGCAATAGGTTCCGAGTTAAGGGTCGGAACCGGTGCGTGTGCGGCCTCCAGGACACTGTTTGGAGGCAGAGCTAGATCATGCCCCTCGAGATAGTGCGGCGCGCTTGGCTGCGGCTCGAACCCGTCGAAGATCAAGTCTCCGCGGATATCAGCCGTGTAGTTTAAGCTTCCAAACCTGACTTGATGGCCAGGGGCGTAGCTTTCGATCTGCTCTAGACGACCAAGCGAATTGGCCCGCAGAGCGAAGCTGCCGAAGACGAAGATCTGTCCGGGGAGAAAAGTCTCACCCTGGACCTCATCGTTGTTGATGATCAAAGGAGCCATCGGGCCTAAAGGCGACGACACAGAGGAACTCTCAATGAAAGCACCAATGTCGGTGTCAAAACCGGCGGATCTCGGGTAGGGGGTCCCGAACTGTGCGTCAAGGCCGGATGGTAACAAGAGACAAGGGACACGATGTTTTTACCCAGGTTCGGGCCCTCTCGATGGAGGTAAAACCCTACTCCTGCTTGATTAATATTGATGATATGGGTAGTACAAGAGTAGATCTACCACGAGATCAAGGAGGCTAAACCCTAGAAGCTAGCCTATGGTATGATTGTGTATGATGATCCTTGTCCTACGGACTACAACCCTCCGGTTTATATAGACACCGGATAGGGTTAGGGTTACACAGAGTCGGTTACAATGGTAGGAGATCTTGAGCATCCGCATCACCTAGCTTGCCTTCCACGCCAAGGAAAGTTCCTTCCAGACACGGGACGAAGTCTTCAATCTTGTATCTTCATAGTCCAGGAGTCCGGCGAAGGTATAGTCCGGCTACCCGAACACCCCCTAATCCAGGACTCCCTCAGACAGTATGGTAGAGTGAGTGCTTTGGAAACTGCTAAGCTTATCTGGGATAGGCTGTCCAAGGTCAATGAAGGAGTTTCAACTCAGCGTGACTCTCGAATTGATGTTCTTCGCAATCTCTTCAACCGCTTCAAAAGACTCGACAATGAAAATGTTCAGCAAACCTTCGATCGCCTCACTGACATCTCAAATGAGCTTCAAGCACTTGGTGCCACTGACATCACCGACCATGAGGTGGTGAAGAAATTGCTGAGATCGCTTGATTCCTCATTTGATACTCTGGCACTAATGATACAAGAGCGTGCTCACTACAAGTCACTTGACCCCGCTGATATCCTCGAGAGGCTAAACACTCATGAGTTCCAGCTTGCTGAAAAGAGAGATCTCTATGGTTCGAGCTATGGCAGATCACGTGCACTGAAGGCCAAGGCAGTATCAGAATCCGAAGATGAAGACTCTGGTAGCAGCCTTGGTGACCCTGAAGAACTGAGTCATGATCTAGCACTGCTTGTGAAGAAATTCCAGAAGTTCTCAAGACGTGGTCGCTTTGGACCCTCAAGGAGCAATGATTCCTCATCCAGTGACTACAAGAAGAGGCTTTGTCACAAGTGCAAGAAACCAGGACATTACATTCAAGATTGTCCTCAGTGGGAAAATGAATCAAAGAAGAAGAAATACAAGGATTATAGTTCTGATGATGCGAAGAAAAAGAAGAAGTCCTCAAAATCTTCATCATCAAGATCCTCAAAGTCTTCATCTCACAGGAAGAGCAGCTCCAAGAAGGCTCGGGCATTCATTGGCAAGGAAATGGACTCTGAAGCTGAATCTAAAGAACAAGAAGAAGAGGAGGCTTCTGAGGACTCTGAGTATGGTGTGGCAAGCCTAGCCCTCGCTACTGCATTCGTCAGCAAGTCTATCTTCAACTCTGAAGAAAATGACCTCACCAACAAGGCTGATGACGGCAACGATGACTATGCTCCCACCTATTGCTTCATGGCAAAGGGTGCCAAGGTACCTAAATACACCTCCTCTGAGTCTAGTGAAGATGAATCTGATGAAAATCTTAAGCCCAGCTACACAAAACTTGCTAAGATTGCTGTGAAACAACAAAAGGCTTTTGAAAAGGTTCAAAACATGCTAGACAAGAGTGATGATATGTTGGGTGAAGAAATGGATCACACTAAAGCCTTGACTGAAAATCTTCAAAGACTTCAGACCAGGTTTGATAACCTTCAAGGTCATCATAACACTCTCTTGTCTGATCATGAGAAGCTTTCTTATGAATTTCTTCAAAGAAAGCAAGATCTTGAGGAGCTAAGAGTGAGTTATGAAGATCTTCAGAAGGAGCGCGATTCATTACTTGCTCAACAAATCAGCGCTGCTCAGGAAGAATTCATTCCTCCATGTTTAAAATGCATTGAACGAGAATCTGCTAATTCCTCACCTGAATGTTCAAATGCTTCTAATGTTACAAATTCTTCACCTGCCTCTGCTATCACTAATTCCTCATCTGAGGACATTGCTAGTATCACAGACGATGCAGGGCTGAAGGAATTGTACATGACAGGCATGTACAAAAGCCTCAAAGGGCATCAGACCCTTTGTGATGTGCTTAAAAAGCAGATCCTCAACAGGAACCCTAGGAAAGAGGGTATTGCCTTTGAGAGGAAACTCAATGCTGATGGTACATATTGGAAGCCTGAGCAGTACCCCAGAACCTCATGGGTTGCTGCAAAGGGACCTCCAGTTGACCCATCTAATTTATCTGGCTATACATGTGAATCTCCTCATTCTTCTGATGAGTCATTTGACTCCAACTATAAACTGTTCAAAAATCAGAATGGTGAAGTATTTGCTAGATATGTTGGCACTAACTGCAGGAACGGTTCCCCTATGAAGAAAATCTGGTTCCCAAAAAGTGCCTTGAAAGTCTTCAGGTGAATGTCCTCATGACACCACCTGTGAAGAATAGGAACCCCAGATCAAATTCTTCATATGGACCAAATTCTTCATATGGATCCAAGTCCTCATACGGACCAAATTCCTCACGTGGATCAAATTCCTCGAAAGGATCAAAGTCCTCATATGAACATCATCGTGCTAACAACTCTGTTTCGCAGGGAAGAGCCAAGGGCTATGAATATGAGCATTATTCTTCTAATCATTATGTTCATAAGTCCTCGAAGAATTTCTCTGCTTATACATATGCTTACCCTAACCCCTCTTATGTGAAACGTAATGATTTGGCCGCTATGCCACCATTCTCATAGGGAGCTCGCAGAGTGATGAATTCTTTGCCACCCCTTCAGATGTGGGTGGTGAAGAAAAAGAACTAATCTCTTATGCAGGGTCAGGTCTCCAGACGTGCGTAAACGTCTGAAGAATTTGCTGGGGACCTGACAAATTGCCTGAAAGGACGCAGGCTAACCATGATGAAATGAACTTTCATTTCACACGTCCTCCCTCTGCTTTATCTGTCTTACTGCTTGATGAAATTGATTTGATGAATTGTGATATCATATTATTCACTGCTGAAGTATATGAGTTCGTAAGTTGCACTAATTCATCTGCAGGATGATCAACCCAAAGCCACTGAGTGGGTCCTTGATAGTGGATGTACAAATCACATGACTGGTGACAGGAATCTGTTGATGGATGCTCCTTTATCGTCATCACATCTGAAGCATATCATCTTCGCCGATAAAAGCAAAAGTCAGGTATTGGGTCTAGGTAAAGTTGCTATCACAAAGGATCGACACATGGACAAAGTCATGCTTGTTGAATCCTTAGGATACAACCTTATGTCTGTCTCAATGCTTTGTGATCTTGATATGGTTGTTGTCTTTGGCAAGTATCGTTGTGTTGTGATTATGGAAGCTGACAAATCCAAAGTCTTCGAAGGATTTAGGAGAGGAGACTTGTATATTGTTGATTTCTCTGCAGATTCACAACCAGCTGTGTGCCTACTTGCAAAAGCTTTAGAAGGATGGCTATGGCATCGACGACTTGGTCATGCAGGCATGAGGAACTTACACACGCTTGCAAAGAAGAACATTGTCATTGGCATTGAGAATGTCAAATTCCTCAAGGATCACTTATGCGGTGCCTGTGAAGCTGGAAAGATGACCAAGGCTAAGCATCCAGCAAAGACCATCATGACCACTACTCGACCATTCGAATTGCTTCACATGGATCTCTTCGGTCCTAATCACTATTCCTCTGTTTCAGATGAAGCATCTCAATATGGCTTTGTTATTGTTAATGATTACTCTCGTTACACATGGGTACACCTTGTCTCTTACAAACATGAAGTGCATGAAGTCTTCAAACAATTTTCCTTGAGGGCTTCAACCAACTTTGGTGTGAAGATCAAGCACATCAGAAGTGACAATGGCACTGAGTTCAAGAGATGACTATCTTGATGAACTTGGTATTACTCATGAGTTATCTGCTCCTTATACTCCTCAACGGAATGGTGTCGTGGAGCGCAAGAATAGGACTCTTGCTAAGATGGCTCATACTATGCTCGATGAGTACAAAACCCCTCGTCGTTTCTGGGTTGATGCAATTGACACCGCGTGCCACATCATCAACAGAGTATATCTTCACAAATTCTTCAAGAAGACTGCCTATGAACTCCTCACTGACAAGAAACCAAATGTGAGTTATTTCAAAGTCTTCGGTGCTAAATGCTGGATTAGAGATCCTCATCACAACTCTAAATTTGCACCGAAAGCACATGAAGGTTTTATGCTTGGTTACGGAAAGGACTCGCACACCTACAGAGTCTTCATCAATGTTCTTCACAAGATTGTTGAAACTTTAGATGTGCGATGAAACTAATGGCTCGCAAAGAGAGCACCTACCTTCTGTGTTAGATGAACCAGCACCTGAGGACTCTATCAAGCACAAGGGTACTGAAGATGTCATTCCTACTGAAGAATCTGCTGGAGAATTCATTCTAGAACATGAAGAACGTCGAGCTGATGTACCTGAAGAAAATGCTGAGGAAATTGATGCTGAAGAAAATGCTGATCAAATTCCTCAACGACAACCAGCTCATCCTCGCGTTGCAAAAGAAGTGCAAGTGGAGAAGATCATCGATGACATTAGAGCACCAGGTCCTCTCACACGCTCAAAAGCTTCACATCTATCTAACTTTTGTGGGCACTTTGCTTTTGTCTCTATCACAGAGCCCACTAAGGTAGATGAAGCATTTCTGGAGCCTTAGTGGATTCAGGCCATGCAAGAAGAATTACATCAGTTCAAGCTCAACAATGTCTGGGAACTGGTCAATCGTCTAGATCCTCGCAAGCATAATATCATTGGCATAAAGTGGATATACCGCAACAAACAAGATGAAAATGGTGTTGTGGTGAGGAATAAGGCACGACTAGTAGCTCAAGGCTACACACGGGTTGAAGGAGTTGATTTCGATGAAACCTTTGCACCTGTTGCTAGACTTGAGGCTATTCACATATTGCTTGCTTATGCTAACCATCATGATATCATCTTATATCAAATGGATGTGAAAAGTGCATTCCTCAATGGTAAGCTTGAGGAAGAAATATATGTTTCTCAACCCCAGGTTTTGAAGATCCAAAACATCCTGACAAAGTCTTCAGACTTAACAAGGCCCTCTATGGCCTCAAGCAGGCCCCACGGGCGTGGTATGATACATTGAAGGAATTCTTCATGAAGAAAGGCTTCACACCCGGTTCACTCGATCCCACTCTCTTTACTAAATCTTATGATGGTGAACTGTTTGTGTGTCAAATATATGTTGATGATATCATCTTTGGTTGTACTGACCAACGTTATAGTGATGAATTTGCCTATATGATGAGTGAAGAATATCAAATGTCTATGATAGGAGAGTTGAAATTCTTCTTAGGTCTTCAAATTCGTCAACAGCGAAATGGCATATTCATATCTTAGGAGAAATACCTCAAGGATGTCCTGAAGAAATTCGGCATGCAAGATTGCAAAGGCATCAAAATTCCTATGCCCACAAATGGTCAACTATGCACTGATGAAAATGGTATTGATTTCGATCATAAGGTATACCGCTCCATGATTGGCTCTTTATTATACTTATGTGCATCTAGGCCAGATATAATGCTTAGTGTTTGCATGTGTGCCCGATTTCAAGCTGCACCGAAGGAATCACACCATAAGGCTGTGAAGCATATTCTTCGATATCTAGCTCACACACCAACACTAGGATTATGGTATCCCAAGGGCTCGGATTTTGATCTCGTTGGATATTCTGACTCTGACTATGCTAGTGACCGTGTGGACCGCAAGTCAACATCTGGTACTTGTCATTTCCTCGGACGATCCTTGGTTTGTTGGTCCTCGAAGAAACAGAACTGTGTATCACTGTCTACTGCTGAAGCTGAGTACATTGTTGTTGGTTCTTGCTGTGCTCAACTGCTATGGATGAAGCAAACACTCAAGGACTATGGCATCAACGTGAAGAATGTGCCTCTCCTCTGTGACAATGAGAGTGCCATCAAGATTGCTCACAACCCAGTTCAGCACTCGAAGACAAAGCACATTCAGATTCGTCATCATTTTCTTCGTGACCATGTGTTGAAGGGCGGCATTTCTATTGAGCATGTGAAGACTGAAGAACAGCTAGCCGATATCTTCACTAAGCCCTTGGATGAGCAAATATTTAGCAAGTTGCGGTGTGAGCTAAATATCTTAGAGTCTTCGAATGTACTTTGAAAAGGCACTCATCCTAACACCTATGCAAAATTGATGACTTAGATGTGCAACACATGAAGAAACGTTTTTCTTCAATCAATGAACAATAGCACTCTAAGTGTGAAGAAATTAATGAAGAATTTGATTCTCAGAACCCTACGACAATTGTACGCGGTGTCTGAAATCATCAATCTTATACGGTGGGTCACGCCATCACAAAAGTTGAAAATCTTCAATTTGAGTTTTTCCTCAGTTTTGAAATTCCTCAGTTGTTCAAATTCTTCAACTTTGCAAAATCTTCACATGTTTCGTCGTTTTTGTTCATTGGCTATATATATATATATATGAATGTGATCGGACCCTTCCCCTCTATGCTATACTCAATCTAATCTGTTCACAAATTCTTCATGTGCGTTCTATTTGAAACTCATTCAAAATCTTCACTGTGTCCTTGTCAGCTGAAGAAATTGCGAACGGAACGTTAAAACTAATCGTATCCAAATTTTTGGTTTTGTCGCTCAAACCGTTCCGCATCCCACAATGCATTATTCTATCCACCCACGATCTAACACGATCTCCACTACTCAGTACGTGGGTGACACATGTCGTGAGAAGGAGAAAGGCCAGGGGCACGTTCGTCCCAAATCTTCGGGGGAACAGTTTTTCACTGCCTCTATAAATACCCCTTGCCCCTTCCTCACTTCTTTTACTCCGCTCGATCTCTCTCCCGCTCGAGCTTCCCAAACCCTAGCGCCACCGCTACTCCATCGCCGCCGATGAGGAAGAGCTTCACTGCCTCGACCTCGTCGCCATCGTACTCGCGCGGACCGCGGAAATCTTCACCTCCGCCGCCGCCGTAGACGTCTTCCTCCGCCGAGTTAGGGCGTGGAAGATCTACATCGACGAACTTCACTATTTCACCTCTCTGTTCATCGTGTTCTTCATACAGGGTAATTAAAAGTTACTTTTACTGCCCTCTTTGATTCGAAAGTTTTCTACAAAATCTTCAAAGGTGTTTTATTCCTCAAATCCTCACACACAAAACACCTCACAAATCTTCTGCTCTTGATTCATTTCCCTAAGCTTTATTTTTCTTCAAGATTCCTCAATTGTGTGGATCCTCGATCTATACAACTCTGGAACCTAAGACAAAGCACGCTTAGTGAAATTCTTCAAGACACATCTGGTCAAATTCCTCAAACTTGTTTTTTTTTAAAACCTTCTGAGAACGCATATGACCTCTTCAAATTCCTCGCAACTATACTATGTTCACAGGTACTCATGTTTGCTGCCGAATCACTAGGTTCTCATCAACTTAACTCATTTGCAGCGTTCCTCGAAGAAAAGTTGCACACTTCTTCAGAGAAGACGATTGTTCAAATTCCTCAACTGAAGAAAATGGCTGACGGTAAAAGACCACAGAAAGGAGGAAAGAAGCCTAAGGTCATGACTGCTTTTGAAATCCCTGAGGACATCTATGCTGGGTACTGCACACCTCCTGAGGAAGATAAAAATCAGCGCAAGGTGCGCATTCAGAAGATTGAACGAAGATGGGCACGCGAATGGAGGGAATACAGATACGTTACTCCAAAGTATATGAAGAAATTCGCACTGAATCCTCCATGCCCAAGAGCCCCATTGGCACCTGGCCAAGTGGCTGATCCCACTAGCGTCAAACGCGGTGAGGACTTTCCTGAAGAATGGGCCAAGCGCCAAGCCAAATTGGCAAGACAAGCCAAAGAAGCAGTGAGGAAATTCAATGAAGATTCTGCTGCTGCTGCCGCCACTGAGGCCTCTGTCAAGCCGAGGAAATCAATGGTTAAGAAGCCTGCTCGTAAGACAAGTGCTTCACCAACAATGCCCTCACGGCCAAGTTCCTCAGTTGCGCCCTCACGGCGAGGAACGTCAAAATCTTCATGACCAATTCCTCAAGCTGCTCCTGCTCCTTCAAAATCCTCAGCACCTCCTCCAAAGTCCTCAGCAGTTCCAACAAAGTCCTCAGCACCTGTGCATCTGGCCTCGTGCCAAAGGACTGCAGGCATCTCAATTGCCTCTGGTGTCTCAGCAAGTTCCTCAGCTGCACCAAATTCTTCATCTAGCCCCACTCTGCTGAAGACTAAGGCAACAGCTGGACGAGGTCCTCGGCCAAGTCCCAAGAAGAAACAGGTCGCCTTTCAAGAGCCACCTGAAGATGATGAGGCTGATGATGATGAACTTGCCGAAATCATCAGAGACCGACAAGTTAGGGCTGCTAGAGCCAAAGGCACACCTGTGCCACTGCTGTTGGATCCAAGGGCGATCCTCGATTATATTGATCTCTGGCATAAGGATCCCAATACGCCTATGCCTGACTTCAAGTTGACACCTGGCCAAAGTCACATGCTGACTCATTTCATCCAAGAGGAGAAATGAAAATATGATAGGGCCAGAGAGATCAAGAAATCGTAGTACAGAAAAGAGAAACTGCTGAAGAAAAATGTTGTCCAGATGACAACTGAAGAACTTATCAAGATGTAGGCTGAAATCAAAGCCCTCAGCGACAAATTTGAATCCTACTATGCTGATTGGAAGGGAGCCAAAGTCAGGTTTGTGAAACTGACTGAAAAGTTCACAAATGTTGCAGCCCCATCGCAACAAGAAGTTCCTCAAGCTGAAGCTTCTGCTCAGCCAACTGAAGAACATGCCAGCACGGCTGATGAAGTTCAGGCTGCTGAAGAGAATGCTAGTTCCAGGGCTGATGACTCTATTCCAGCCCCTGAAGAAATTGCCAGGACACCCACTAGTGGTGCGCCTGAAGAAACTGAAGAAGTCAGGGCAACTGCATCAGTTGCGCCTGAGGAAATTCAACCAGATTCCTTAGCTCCACCTGCACCTACACCAACTCCTATCCTTCCATCTGCATCAGATGTGAAGAAGACCAAGGCTGCAGAGCGAGCTGCAGTGAAGAAAAGGAAAGCATCAAATGCTTCAGAATCTTCAGCTCCAAAGAAGATGAAGCCTATGCCCAGCTCATTTGAAAATCCCATTGATGATGTTCCAATTTCAACCATGCCATCAAAGGACCTTGTTCCTTTTGGTGAAGATTATGAGATCCCAAGCGTATCTGATGAAGAAACTCATTCTGCTGCTTCATCAGAGCAGATTGATGAGGAAATTGAAGTGGACACAATCCCTTCAACCCTAGTGGTATCATCACCAATGCCTTAGTTCACTGCTGAAGAGGCTGGTGTTGAAGAATTGGAAGATGAAGATGTGGACATTGGAATCACAACTCCAGTGATGCATGACGACTTTTGGGAAAGTCAGCATCCCAATTCTCCACTCTTCACCCCACTGCAGCAAATCCCTCACTCCCCTGCACCAACAGTTCAATTGGGCTATGAAGAAACTCATCCCACTGCATCTGTGCATGAAGAAATTCCAGCCACTAGTGATGAAGAAACTGCTGCTACTGAAAATGTGACTGCACGTGAGGAGGAACCCGAAATTCCTCAGCCTGAAGAACCTGAGATCGCGATTCCTGAGGTAGTGATGCAACTCACTGACACTCCTCTGCCAAAGCCAAAGGATCCGTTCTCAAGGAAGCAAAAGTTCAAGGCTGAAGACTTCTTTGGCGAGCATGTATTCTTCACAGACTACAACCCCTATGACTCTGCTCACATAAGAAAGAGGCGTTTCTGGACAGTTAGTCAAGCCAACTTTTATTCCTCAGTGTTGTTCAACAAAGACAAAGTCTTCGACCATGCACATATTCCTCATGTAGACATGGAGTCTCTGCCGTGCTTCGAGCCAGTCCTCAGTGTTCTTCACGACGCTGGGTTGCTAAATTTCTGCACTAACATCTGCGATTGGAATGAAGAACTCATTTTTCAGTTCTACGCAATGCTGCACATCACCGGCAACTCTGAAGATGTGAATTCATGGGTTCTGGACTGGATGACTAAGAACACTCATTACAAGGCACCAGCGTCTGAATTGCTTCGTGCCCTTCCTCTAAGTCCTCCCCTTGAAGATGCACGTTGTGTTTACAACGAACCTGAGCTTTCAAATCACTATATGCAAGTGCTGATGAAGCCTTTGAAGCCAGGACAGGCCCCTCGAACCAAATTCCTCGTCAAGGAACTGTTGTATGTGCCTCGGACTGTCTATCGCATTCTGTCGAAGACAATGAGTCCTATCAAAGGCCACGACTCTAATGATGAAGAAGTCGTTGGCATCATGAAGAATATGCTTTTCAACATCATTCATGGCGTTCCCGTCAACTTCCATGACTTCTTCATGAGGACTCTGGCCAATATTGCTATGTCACCATTTGAGCTGAAGCCTTATGCGCCATGGATTATGAGATTCATCAGGACAAGGTCTTCACTCAATTACAAAGCTGACACTCTGAACCACTGCAACTACTTGCCTCCTATTGAAGTCCTCAAAAGGACATTTTTCTCAGCTCAAGAAAAGGGCAAGGCAACTGCTGTGATAGATGAAGGCATCCGTCCATTGGATGGTCAATTTTGCAAGGCTGCATCCTACTCCACCAATGATGACTCTGCCACACATGACTCTGCCGCCAACAATGCCAAGCCAAATCCTCAAGCCACAGCACCCAGGGTGATGAGTGATCATGAATTACTCCTCAGTCTTCATCAGAAGGTTGATCACAATCACAAATGGGTCAAGCGTCAGTTTGGTTCAATTCTTCACAACATGACTTCAACACACAATACAGTGAAGAAAAACCACTACTACCTTCATGAAACCCTCAACCGCACCTGGGCTGTTCTATCTCAAGTCTACAGCGCTGAAGATCTGAAGAAAATGGGTCTCAAAGAAGAGTTTGACTGGTCTGCACCTCCTCCGAAGAAATACAAGAAGGTCAAGGTTCCTTCTTTGGTGGTCAGCTCATATTCTTCATCGCGTGAGACTGATGAAAATGAAGACTTGGACGACATTGCGGCAGACCCTACTTCAACAACCGAACCCAACAACGCTGGTGCTCCTTCATCATCTTGATTAACTTCAGGGGCGTTAGTCCTCAGTTTTGATCCTTTTGGTCATTCGATGACAAAGGGGGAGAAATTTGAGTTAGTCTTCAAGCGGGTCTATTTTAACGTCCTTATACATCGTTTTTTTCTAAGTTACAACTCTCGTTCTTCTGAAACTTTATTGGATCGAGTTGTAATCTTAAACCCAATGGTGCTCTGATACTTTTGATGCACTGTGCTCTGATACTTTTGATGCACTATTCTGCATGCTTATTCCTCGTTAATATTATTGCACGCATGCTGAATTACATCAGGCACCATATTTCATCATGCATTTCAAATTCTTCATATTATATATCAAATGCGTGTATGAATTACAAGATATAGGGGGAGATCTCCATGATTCAACTCTTCAAGTGTGCATTGCTTCAAAAGCAAATTCCTCACTATGCACATCTTTAGGGGGAGTTCTTCTATATCTTGCAATCAAATTCCTCAATATCAGTATTTACACTTCACATATTTATCCCCTTTGAAAACTTAACCTATATTGTCATCAATCACCAAAAAGGGGGAGATTGTAAGTGCATCTAGTGCCCCTTAGTGATTTTGGTGTATTGAGGACTTATAGGTTAAGGATCTAATGTGTTTATGAGTGTACACAGGTCTATAAGTCTATGAGGAGTTTGATATTTACAGAGAAATCCGACCCCTAAAAATGAAGTTCTTCGACTGAAGACTTTGGTATTCTGAAGACTTTCTGAAGACTTTGAAAGTGAAGAAATTGGTGTGACCTTGAAGACTTGGTTATCATTCGAGGAACATGAAGCGTGAAGACTTTTGTTTTCGTAGTTTCATTTTCTCTTTCTTAAGTCATAGGAAACACCGTACTGTTAAAGGGGGTCGAGAAAATACTAAGGAGAAATTTCCATGTGATGCTCAACTCAAATCCTACACCTACCAATCCCTTCGAGTGAAGCCATTGGAAATCTCATACAGTTCAGTCAATTTCTTCAGTGACAGAGACACAGTTCTTCTGGTCACTGAGGACTTTGCTCTGACTGAGGAGTTAGGAATTCGCCAGTGCGAATTGCCTACACAGTGAGGAACATGATAGCCCTGAGGAATTTGAACCTCAAATTTCCGACCGTTGTTGTGCTACGCGCCAGCTGTCTCAAAATATCTTATCCATCCAACGGTCATATCATTGAAGGGCATTTATGTCTTACCATGTCGGGTTGTTCCCTAGGCTATAAATAGCCACCCCCTACAACCACTAGCTGGTTGGCTGCTCCGCGAGAACTTGACACTTGTCATTTGAGAGCAACCCATCCTCTGAGGACTTTGAGCGAAAATCATCAAGTGAGGAAAATCCAAACCCAAACACCTACAAACCCAAAGTGATTGAGCATCACTAAAGAGATTGATCCTGCGTGGATCCGACGCTTGTTACCTTTGAAGACTGTGCTTCTTCTAGACGGTTAGGCGTCAAGGTCTAGAGCATCCAAGAGGAATTGTGGATCGCTGAGTGACCGAGTTTGTGAAGGTTCAGAAGTCACCTGAAGACTTACCACGAGTGATTGAGCGAGGACTGTGTGTCCTTAGCTCAAGGAGAATACGGTGAGGACTGTGTGTCTGGGACTGGGTGTCCTCGAGTTTAAATACTCAGCCGCTCCAACCAGATGTACAACTGAGACAGCAGTTGGAACTGGTCTACCAAATCATTGTCTTCACCAAGCCAACTGGTTCTATTTCCTCAACACTTTCATTTCCTCATTACTGTGTTGTGTGTTTGTTCATATCTGTGTTTGAAGACTTTCTCAATTTCCTCAGTTCAATTTCTTCAGTCTGTTTGTCTTCATCTTGTGCTATCCTGTGTTTACGCTTTCTGTACTCTGTGTTTGTCTTCCTTTCATCATGATGACCATGCATGTATTCTGCTATGTTTACTTCTGAGTACTTATTCCGCTGCTAGTAGTTCTTCCCTAAGGAATTTCCTCACTGTCAAATTCCTCAGTGAAGAATTTCATAAAAATCGCCTATTCACCCCCCCCCCCTCTAGTCGATATAACGCACTTTCATGAGGGCGATGTCGGCGGAGGCGTGAAGCGTGACGCCAAGATCCATAGTGCCACAGATATAGCGGAGAATCCGCTTGACGGTAGCCCAGTGAACGTCTCGAGGAGCATGCATATGAAGACACACTTGTTGCACGGCATACTGGATCTCCGGTCGAGTCAGAGTGAGGTACTGGAGAGCACCAACGATAGACCGATAGAAAGCAGCATCTGAAGCAGGAGAACCATCCGTGGCAGAAAGCTTGCCCTTCGTATCAACAAGCGTAGCGGCGGGCTTGCAGTTAAGCATGCCGGCGCGCTCGAGGAGCTCGTGAGCGTACTTCCGTTGATGAAGGAAGAAGCCATCCGGACGGCGCACCACCTCGACACCGAGGAAGTAGTGCAAAGGACCCAAGTCCTTGATGGCGAACTCAGCGCGAAGACGAGTCGTGAGCTGACTGAGGAGACCAGCCGTACATGTCGTCATGATGATGTCGTCGACAGAGAGCAGCAAGTAGGTCGTGTCAGAGCCCTGATGATAGACGAAGAGCGAGGCGTCCGAGCGGGTGGAGTGGAACCCAAGATGGTGGATACGCCGCGATGCGCTGGTACCAAGTGCGCGGAGTCTGCTTGAGTCCGTACAAGGACCGCGAAAGCAAGCACACGTGGTCGGGAAGCGCCGGGTCAACAAACCCGGTGGGCTGCTGGCAAAAGACCTGCTCCTCGAGGTGACCATGGAGGAAGGCGTTGGAGACGTCCATCTGGTGCACCGGCCAAGCATGGGAGACCGCAAGGTGGAGAATCGTGTGTATCATGCCGGGCTTGACGACCAGAGCGAAGGTGTCGGTGAACTCGATGCCAGCACGTTGTCGGAAGCCACGAACGACCCAGTGCGCTTTGTAGCGATCAAGGGTACCATCAGGACGAAGCTTGTGTTTAAAGACCCACTTCCCAGTAATCACGTTGGCGTGCCGGGGACGGGGAACAAGCTGCCACGTCTGGTTGCGCAACAAGGCGTCAAACTCCTCTTGCATCGTAGCCATCCAGAGCGGGTCACGAAGAGCTGCTCGAACGGAGGATGGCAACGGCGATGGCTCAGAGGTGGACGTCGCATGGACGTAGTCATCTGAGGCATAGCGCGAGCTCGGGCGAAAAACGCCCGTACGGGCGTGGGTGACCGGACCGGCCACAGGAGCTGGGAGGGCCGCGGGCGCCGAGGGGGCCGCGGGCGCCAACGTCGGGGCTGCCGGGGGCGCCAGCGCCGCGGGTGTAGGAGGCGACGCATGTGGGGGGTGCGCCTCAAAGCCAGGGGCGGGCCAAGAGGGGCGCGAGAGCGCCCTGGAAGAGGCGTCGAGGAGCCTGCGTCACCAGTGGCGGGAGGAACAGCCGGGGGTACCTGGTGAAACGGAAACACATGCTCATCAAAGTAAACGTGCCGGGAAGTGAACACACGGTGGGAGACGGGATCGTAGCACCGATATCCCTTGGAGTTGGAGGGGTAGCCGATGAAGATGCAAGCGACAGATCGAGGTGCTAGCTTGTGAGAAGCAGTGTCGGCAACGCTGGGATAGCAAAGGCACCCAAAAATACGCAAGTCGTCATAAGACGGGGGCGTACCGAAGAGAAGATGGTGAGGTGTGTAGTTCCACCGTGGGCGGCAGGGTCTAATGTTAAGAAGAAGTGATGAAGTGGCGAGTGCGTTCGGCCAAAAACGAGGTGGAACGTTGGCATGAAACAGGAGCGCGCGAACGCAGTCATTCAGAGTGCGAAGGACGCGTTCGGCT
The DNA here is from genome assembly GCA_032464435.1 of Aegilops umbellulata. Lineage (NCBI taxonomy): Eukaryota > Viridiplantae > Streptophyta > Magnoliopsida > Poales > Poaceae > Aegilops > Aegilops umbellulata. The sequence continues at coordinate 509,684,246 of CP136059.1, forward strand.
CGACCGTTCTGTTGTGAAGTGCACGGGCATGTGAGGCGGAAAACTGTGCCGTGATGCGACAAAAAGGTGCGGAAAGCAAGGTTGTCGAACTCTTTTCCATTGTCTGTCTGAAGCGCAAGGATGGGACGCCCAAACTGCGTGCGGACATAGGAGTAAAAGGCCGTCAAGGTAGAGAGGGCATCCGACTTTCTGCGCAAAGGAAAAGTCCACACATAATGAGAATAATCATCAAGAATGACCAGATAGTATAAATAGCCCGAGTTACTGGGAACCGGAGAAGTCCACACGTCGCTATGAATCAACTGAAAAGGAAAAGAAGCAATGGTGGTGGAGTTATTAAACGGGCGGCGAACATGTTTGCCGACACAACAGACGTGACAGGTGTGATCCTCGATCTTATTGCAACTGAATCTGAAACTCCTAAGAATATAACAAAGTGTGGCGGGTTTGGGATGACCCAAGCGAGCGTGCCAGAGATCGACGCCAGCGGAGAGAGCAACCGGTGCGGTGGTGGTGGTGGATGAAGGCGAGTGCACCGGATAGAGCTCGTCGAGGCTGTCACATCGGTGAAGTACCATCCTGGTTCGAGCGTCTTTGACACAAAAACCAAGCTCGTCAAATTCAATGGTAACAGGATTTTCACGAGTTAAACGACGAACAGAAACGAGGTTCTTAATAAGATGAGGTGACACAAGTATGTTAGACAAAGTAATAGGCATGGAATTAGAAGGAGAAGAAGTGTGTCCGACATGTGTGATAAGGAGTGTGGAACCGTCGCCGACAATGATGCGGCGGTCGGTGGTGACGGGAGTGAAGGAGGCAAGATTACCAGGATGAGCAAACATGTGAGTCGTAGCCCCGGTGTCCATGTACCAATCATCACCTCCGGTGTAGTTGTTTGGCGTAGGAGCGGCATGCAGCCCGGTGAGAAGCACCAGGTCCCAAGGTGTCGGCGGCAGGGTCGGCGAGGTGGACGGAGACGCCATGGGAAAGGCGTAACGGCCGCTCAGCTGCGGCGGTGGGTACTCTCCATACGGCTGCGGAGCCGCGTAGTACTCATGAGGCGCGGGAGGGACGGGAGGCCCGTACTGTGTGGATAGCGGCCGCGGCGGCAACTGCGGTGCCGGGTAGGCCGGATGGTCTGCCGGAAAAACCTGCTAGCCCGCTGACAGATGCTGGGTGTCGACTGGTTGCTGCCCAGTGGGCGAGTGCTGGCCCGCCGACGACCCCACCAGTATCCGGGAGCCCCGTACGCGGGTGGAGCCCCGTACGCCCCGTACGTGGGAATGGGCGCGTGGGGGCCGCGCCGGAGGGCGCCGGCGGCGGGGCGACGACAGACTAGCCGCGCCATGGGAAGGACGCCGACTGTTGCTGCTGGTAGCCGGCACCATCGGCAGGCGGAGGAGGCAGCGCGGGGTACCCGCGAATCCAAGGAGGCAGCGCCGCGTGCAGGTTGAAGTCCAAGGAGCTAGCATCCTTGTCCGTATACATGTTATAGGCATGGGCACCTGCATGCATGGCCGTATGCATGCTGTAGGCCGGGGCGCCAGCCTGCGTGCCCGCATGCATGCTGTGCGGGTAGGCCGGCGTGCTGGTGACGAGGCCTGGCGCAGCCGTCTTCATGCTGTGGAAGAGGTCGGTCGCATCGGGCTGCATGTTGGCGAAGACAGCCAACGGATACGACTGATGCGAGAAGATCGGTCCGGCAGCTATGGTTCCGATTGAGCCGGCTGTAGACAACGGTGTGGGAGAAGAAGTTGCGGCTGTTGAGGAAGGTAGGAAGGGCGCGGTGGCGGCAGGAGATGCGACAGTGGCGTAGGGAGATGGCGCGGCGGCAGCGCGCGGCGCGGAGAGATGGCGTGGCGGCAAGGTGCGGCGGCGATGGCGGCGGCGGCGGAAGACTAGGGTTAGAACCCGAAAACTGATATCATGTATGATGTATGAATTGCATGTTGTATTGCTTTTCGTGCATATGCAGTGGCGGATCCAGCTATATGGCGAGGTTTGGCAGCTGCCATACCTAAAATTTGGCAAAAGTATTGCATATATATATTGTATGTATGAAGCTTTGAGCTGAGTCAATGGATTTTTGGTCAGTTTCGTCAATTTGAAGGATGAATACTCGCAGGGGGCAGGCAACTCATGGCCTCGAATGTATTTCGCCAGGTAGTTGTGTGTTACCTACGTGTTTCTGCCTCATTAGAGGCCGCTGAAGGAGAGAATTAAGCAATAGGTGACTTGCATCACATAAGCCCATGACCCACAAGCCCATGTTCTAAACGAGGACACCATTGGCAGTCAATTGCAAATCAATTCACATGTACTCCAGTTGATTGGACATGCTAAAAAAATGTACTAGTTGATTGGAGATACAGGAGCTGTTTCGTTCAAGCACGGTTGATCAGGAATCGCCTTGCAGCCGCCGCTCAAGCTTGTCTCTAGCTGTGTGATGAGCAGTGCCAACTCCGCGAAACCCAGAGCCTCACCGCTTTCCGTCTCTCCGGTGAAGAAACTAGATCTAATTGGACTCAAATCGTCTTGAGGTATTACAATATACAACTAGGAGCAACAGCTACTCCTCCAAACTCATGACAATGTATGTCTTGTTGTGATATTTGTCCCTACTGCCGACCGACCGACCGACCCCTAGTCGGCTAACCCCTAAGGCATGCAATAGAGGCAGCGATTACAGAGCAACCACGCGATCTTTAGTCAGCGTGGTGGGCATGGCAGCGACCACCGTCAAGAGAGGCAGCAAGCAGGAAAGTCATATAGTTATATGTTACTACATTGCTTTTTCCCCTCACAAACTCTGCCACACATAAAAAATATTCCTGGCTCCGCCACTGTGCATATGCACGTATATATGATGTATAAAGGTGGGCCACGAATCTCAACTATATAAGAAACTAGGAGGCGGGCTCAATATACAATATGCACATAACACATATACTCAGCACTCATGGCTTACTGTACCAGAGTGAACAGGCACCTCGCCATTGATCTTTCCGCGCAGGTCGAACCCAAACCTGATAACCCCAAGTGGTATGATCTCAAAAAGCATACGCTCACTAATGTTTTTCTCCTTTCCTTTTTTACGTCGAGTTTTCACATATTCATCTCATCTGATCTGCAGGCGATGGTATCGACGAATGAAAAGAATGAACAATTGCCCCTTCTATGGCGGCCTTACGTACATGAGCTCAATGACCGTGTACTATGGTTTCCAGGTCCCATCACAGTAACTTCCAGAAACATAAGTGTTAGCGATTGATTACGAAGTCACTCTGAATGGTGTATTGGAAACTTTGCTCGCCTTGTAATTAAGACTGAACGGTTGGCCCTGTGATGTTTCTCTTGGCTCCCAATAGAAGGGAGATGTGCAATCTGAATCCAAATTTGCATCCCGTAAGGAAGCAATGCATGCAGCTTCTAGCTAGGCAATTTTTTTACGACGTGAAATTGCATAAGTATCCAGGGATATTGGCAAACAACAAATGAGATAAAATCTTGTTGTATCAGATTTAGGTACATTTCACCGTGGTATTTGGTAGATCTTGTTGACTAAACACGGACTTCTTGTTGAAATGAAATGTAAAACATATTTGTCAAATAGATGTGCGCCGGTTTATGTACAACATAGTATAACATAGTATCATTCTACAAAATATAAGAATTGACCCTTTACTTGAAATAAGTCCAATAAAAAAATGAAACATATGGTTGAATGATCAGGAGAATGGTTCTACCCCCGCCCACCAGAAATCAAACCTCATATTTAACATTTGTGTGACTCATAGAAGCGGAATATTCTTTCAATGAAAGGCGACATTACTGTATTTCTTAAAAAAATAAATATATAAATCCAATAAGAGATTCCCCAAGCAAGCTATATATTTGGCCATGTACCTGATCACCCAAGAAAATCAATCAATCCACTCCGAGCACCAGAAGAATCAATTTACTATGCATGCATGAAGAAAATAAACCGCCATCCCCTAGCCTCTACCTGCATTAATATTGCCTCTCTAAACACATAGCATTGTACATGGCCAATGTCAATCGGACAAGTCGTTGAACAAGCGTTGATCCATTACGCTGACTAATCATTGACAACTTACTTTGCGATCTCATGACCCGCGACATTCTCAGAGCAATTAATGCTAGAAAAAAGAACTTCTCTGACTCCTTGAATTGACAAGTGCTAGATGTCGCTGTTTTCTATGTCTCTTTCGAAGTGTTCTGCAAAAAAAGGTTTATTTCAAAGTGAGGAGCCTTACCACTCATTTAAAAAAAATTATTGATAAGCATTTCTTTATTTCTTGGAAAAGGAAAGAAAAATAATAATTGAATTTTGGTGTTTCTAAACTCTCATGTGGCCCATAGTCCAGTTGGGCTACAGCTCGCTTTATTTAGGGGCTACGCCTTAGCTGGCAAATCCTATTTAGCGCTGCAGGCGCCCGTTTATGTGTATTTTGCAAACGGGCGCCTGCAGCCACCCGCGCTGGGCCGGCCCATTAATTTTTTTCTTCTGCATTTTCAATCCACAAAAAATGAGCGTGCTCGTGGCGATATTAAGAAACGTTCTCTCCTTTTATTCTTTCTTCTTTGTTTTCTCCTTTTTTCCATTTTTTCGTTTTGCTTTTTTATTTTTTTCTTCTTCCTTGGTTAATGAATTGTCTTGCAAATACGTGATCTTTTTCTTCAAATTGATGAACTTATTTTGAAATTTGATGAACTATTTCAAATTTAGTGAACTTTTTTTCAAATTGATGATTTTTTTTCAAATTGATGAACATATTTTTAAAAAATTTGTGTAATTTTTTTAATATCCATGAACTTTTCTTTTCATTTTTCTTGATGAACTGTTTTTCAAAATCATGAACTTTTTTTCAAATCTTCTGAATTTTTTTTGAAATCGATGAACTTTTCTCAGATTTGAACTTTTTTTAATTATGATGAACTTTTGTCAAATTTGAAGAACTTTTCTTATATTCGTTGAACTTTTTCTCAGATTTGGTGAACATTTTTTTATATTCAATGAACTTTCTTCAATTTGATGAACTTATAAAAAAACCGGTGAACATTTTTCAAAGTTGAGAAAAGTTCGTGCATTTTGAATTTTTTTCAGATTTTACAAAAGTGCACGCATTTAGCAAAAAAAAAAGGAAAACATAACCATTACGAAAAAGAGAAAAAATAAAAACCCGTTACAGGAAAATGGGGGCTTTGCGAGGTGGAGAAATAATAAAAGAGATCAAACGAAATTAGTCAGCATGCGTTGTTTGGCGCACTGCTATGTGGAGGTTTGGTCCCGAGATATCTATTCCCACTCCCTGCGTAATGTTTTTGCTCTTTCTAACAGAAAGAGAAACAACAAATGGGCCGGCCTGCTACGCGCCCCTGCGAGCGCTGGCTTCTCTAATTAGCTTTATGGACTAAAGTAGGAATGATGAGCCTTAGCCCAGCCCACCAGCGCAGCAACGAAGCCCATCCGTGTTCCCACACGTATAAGACCTAGCGCGCCGCCTCCATTCCGAGACCTCTCGCCCGCGCCGCCGCCTCCCTGCCCTCTTTGCCGCCGCCGCCGTCGCCCGTTGTCGCGGACGCCTCCTCCTCGCCGCCGATATGGTACGCTCTCCCCTCACTCCTATCTACGGCGGCTCTGATCCGTGCTCCTCTGGATGCCGAGTTTTAGCTTTCGTGCCTGTCTGTGTGGGGTGTGGGAATCATCTAGGTTTACGGTTGTGTGAGTGGCTTGTACACGGGGATCTAGAAATAAGGATGCGAAATTACTAATTTTTCTCGTGGTTTTGGTCTGTCTCGCTGAGAAACCATCCTTGAACCCGTAACATCTGTCAGATCTGGAGTGAATTTGCCGGCGGCTCTTTTCCTGTTAGATTTGCAGCTAGCTCGAATCATGCTGTGTTGTTATTGCGTGGTCAAAGAGGATGTTAAGATGTTGCTATAGTTAGATTTTCCACTTATGGGACCGGTTTTACTAATATGGTATGCTCAGTGGTGGAGTAATTGCCATAGAATGGAAGTATGAAACTTTGATGCTATCCTTGATTTGTTACAGTTATCTATTAGTATGGATGCAACTTCTACCGTTTGCTACAATATTTACCACTAGAAAACCGAGCTTCAATCTTCATTTTTCCAAAGCTCGATTGGTTAGCATGAGGCCTTGGGCAGCACTAGCTCTTTCCTCACTATTGTGTGCATTCTATGACATACATTGCTAATTTGCGATGATCTACATCGTGCTTGTCATACAACTGATAATATTATCCTGATGTTTTATGTATGAGTGATCATACATTGCTGTTGCCTGTGCCAACTCCATGTATGAAGTTTATACTTTTCTGATGCTGCCTTTGTATAGCAGCTCGCTTTGCTGTTTTTGCTATACTTGTGGAAAAATGTTTTAGTTTCTTAATGTTTCTGATGTATTTGCAGACGAAGCGCACCAAGAAGGCTGGAATCGTTGGCAAATATGGTAAAAACATTACAACTGCCCAGATCATTGTCCAACGATCTCATGAGTGTGTCTAACTGGTGCTCATGTATCCTTGTTATGTCAATATTGTGTAGGTACCAGGTACGGAGCCAGTCTGCGTAAGCAGATCAAGAAGATGGAGGTCTCCCAGCACTCCAAGTACTTCTGTGAGTTCTGTGGCAAGGTAAAATCTTTTGATGGTTTTATTGATTACTTGCGTTGTGTTTAGAATGGTAAAGTTTCTGCTGGTGATTCAACTGAGCATCTATGTTGTATGACAAGTGTTTTTGGCATTTGGCTAGATTGAAATTAGCACATTATCTTTTTATGTGTAAAAAAATGCAGCATAATTGTATAGGTTATGTGCTCTTGTTTTGCATGATGATGGTTTAGAGGATAACTACTTGGTTCTAATATGCTGAATTGCTGGTTGGCAAAACATAAATGATTTATATTGTAGGCTGTTGTAACCCTTCGTATTGTCATGAGTTGTTTGAGTTTAATGCCTGTTGCGTCTTTTAACCACTGGCCTTCTAGATAGGGAACAATGAACAACGGCTTTTGATTGTTTTGTATGATGAACATTTATAACTATCAAATGATTTAGTTTAATATTACCGACTTGCTGATTGGCAGAATATGAAGGATTGTTAGTGCAGGCTGTTGCAGTCCTTTTTATTGTCATTGGACATGCATATGGATTTTGTAACCCTGTTAAGTTTAATGCTTACTGCTTCTTTTAACGATTGTAGACTTCTAGATATGGAACAGCGCCCACCAGCTCTTTATTCTAGTCACTTTACACAATTCCAGCCATATAGAAATAATGATAACATCGATAACTCATAGATAGGTCAATAGTGACAATATGTTGGTCTCCCTGCTTAATTCAATGTTTCTTTGATCTTAACACGTTCTTGATTCACAGTTTGCCGTAAAGAGGAAAGCAGTCGGAATCTGGGGATGCAAGGACTGCGGGAAGGTCAAGGCCGGTGGTGCCTATACCATGAAGTACGTGCTTATGCCAATCACCCACTGTATATTTCCAAATAGCTCATTGTCCTGCTCTACCATATGTGCTCATTTTGTTGTTCTGCATTTCCAGCACTGCCAGTGCGGTCACTGTCAGGAGTACGATCCGTCGCCTGAGGGAGCAGACTGAAGCTTGATCGCGGTCAATCTGACAAAGGAGCCTTTGGATTTTGTAGTTCAGCCGAGACTCATTCGACGCACTGTAGCCTAAATTGACAACATACAATGTTATTTGTCGGCTTGTTGGGTTCTGAAAGTATCCGGCTACGTTACAATGTGTATCTCGTTTATTGTGCTTAGTTGATCGTCCAACGGTACTCACTTCGTGCGTGTTGTTGGTTCTTGAATCTTAATGCTATTGTCATCTGTTATTAGATGAACTAGCAGGGCAGCCTGTGCATTTGTGCGTCTATTTGCATAGACTAGCTGTTGTTCGTATAAACTGAAAATGTTTTGAACAGAAAAATTACTTGACTTGACCGGCAGGATTGCCTTCATATATTTGCGTTTTATTGTTCAAGTTAATTACGTTGCTTAATCACATTATAAAGTTCCTGCCTATTGGCTGAAGCATACAAATTTTCTTAAGTGTCATTAAATAACCTGGGCTATTACTCTTACAAACTACTCCCTTTGTCCCATAATGTAAGACGTTTTTTGACAGTACACTAGTGTCAAAAAATGTCTTGACACTAGTGTATTTTCAAAAAACGTCTTACATTATAGGACAGAGGAAGTACCTTATGTCACATTCACATGCTTCTGGGGCAATCATGAAGGTCATCATTGGTTCTGATACAATTACCCAGTTAGCTGATGTATCACAAGTTAGCTGATCTGAATCTTTGATGAAGAGATGCTTTGCTTATGTATCACAAGTTAGCTGATCTGAATCTTTGATAAAGAGATGCTTTGCTGATGTGGATAAACTTTGGAGAAAGATCGTTGATTTTTAAATATAAGACCCATGATCGTGGCTTTGTTTATCTGCTGGTGCTTCACCCTTCTAGAAAGGAGTAGTGTGAGCTACTCCGTCTGTTCCAAATAGATGACCCAACTTTACAAAGTTGGGTCATCTATTTGGAACGGAGGGAGTACAAAGCAGCTAAATTAGGTCACCAAGGGAAGGCGGGGAATAGGAAGCAAGTTAAGTTTTAGGAGGACTAGTGGGTTGGCCCTACTAATCTGGCCATTCACTTCTGGGACATATAAATTCTTGCGAATGAACACACTGTTACTCATGTTCATGTTCCTATTGTTCGGAAATTAACCGTTCCTCCTACTTGATCATGTTTGATTTCATATGTGTATTCACATATGTTTTTAATTTTAGTACTAATGTTTAAATTTCATATTAGTATAATCACATAAATATATACTGAATCAATTCGTACAGCAAACACGGGTAGCGTTTACTTTCATAGTCCCATACATACGCTCAATTTAAAAATATTTGTTATGGTTTTAGTTTGACAAGTACTCCCTACCACGACGAGTAATTTGGAACGGATGAAGTATTTCAGAACGGAGGGTGTAGGCAGTAGCGTGCCCTCGTGGAACCGGAGAAAAACGGAACTGCTCTGCACACGATGGTCCACAGACGATTCATGCACGATGCCTAATTTGAACGGCGGTGATTAGCAAAACAATGCAATCTGATGGCTGATTCAACGCATCGTCCCTATAGCAGTGCTTGGAGAAAAATAACTCAACGGCTCCACTTCCCAATTCCCACCCTACTGATTTGGCGTCTTCCTGGTCAGACCACTCTACTCGCCGGAGCCAGCTCCCCACCACTCCGCCACCATGGCTCTCCTCCGGCGGCCACCACTCGCTCCCACCGCCGCCGCCGCATCCCTCCCCCACCACCGCCTCCGCCTCGCCACCCCACACAGACACCTCACCAGAGCCCCTCCCTCCTCTCCCCGCCTCCGCATCAGCGCGGCCCCCTCGCTCCGCCCCCACCGCGGCATTCCATCGACCCGGTGCCATGCGGCGACAGGAGATCCGGCGCCGGCGCCCTCTCAGGTATCCGGCGGCGCGCGGGCCGCGCTGGTGCGCGTCGGGGAGGCGCTCTCGCTCGGCTTCCCGCTGTGGGTCGCGTCGGCCTGCGCGCTCGCGCTCTGGCGGCCGGCGTCCTTCCTCTGGGTCACCCCCACCGCCCAGATGGTCGGCCTGTCCTTCACCATGCTCGGTCCGTGCCCTCCATCCATGGCTCCATCCCCCGCTTCTCCATTCCTTCCTCCTCTTTTGCCTTAGTTGAGATGCAGTAATCCAGACTTTCAGAGGTGTATCGATGGCTGATTTTTTATGATTGAGACATGGTTGTGATCCCTTTGCGCAGGAATGGGGATGACATTGACGCTTGATGACCTGAGGACCGCGCTGTTGATGCCCAAGGAGTTGGCTGCTGGGTTTCTACTTCAATACACTGTCAGTTCTCCAACTTCTTCGGTGTTTCTTTTGATGATGCAATAATCCCTGTAGCCATACTTTGACTTTCCCATGTCTTTTCTGTTGCAAACCGCATATGAATATCTTTTTATGCAAGGAACACATACCCTAGATATTCAACAAGGTTATCACCCTCATTTTTTTTATCCGGCTGAAATGTTGTCCATTTGGATGAACCACAAAAGTTTCTTATCTGAAATGTTGGACTGGATGGTGCATTGCATGTAGACTTCACGATCCCTCAGACAGAAGAAAAAAAGGCTCCATGAGCCATCTCCATCATATTACCTATGGATTGTTACTTTAGTGTTTGCGGTTTACAGCTATTCTATTTTCTCAAAAAATCCTAAGTGAGTGATTTTTGTACAGGTTATGCCACTGTCAGGATATCTCATCAGCAAGCTATTGAACCTGCCATCCCATTATGCTGCTGGACTGATTTTGGTTTCTTGTTGCCCTGGAGGTATGCTTAAATTTCCCTTTTGTTATTTATTATAGATTGTCAACTAGTTAAACTGAAAGGGAGCTACTCTCTGCAGGCACAGCAAGCAACATTGTTACCTACTTAGCAAGGTAACGACAAGAGAATGAACAACCTGCATATAGTCATGATCATACTGGAACAAAGTTCTGGGCCTCTAATTGAAACTTATTTGTTCTGAGTCTGTTCATATAGTTTTATATATAGGGATTCCTGAGAGTTATTTCTTCTCAAGATTGTTGAATAACCAAATTTCAAGCTGGCCTTTCTAGTCTTTACTGCTAGCAGAAGTTGGTTACATGTGACTAAAATCATTAGTCCCTTTTTTCCAAGGAATCGTCTGAAGTCTACTAGTAATGTTGCAGTCGGCTTCGACTACGGCATTGTTACTGAAGAAGTGTAGCGTGTGAAGAGTTGAGGATTAGACAGCACTAAAGGGTAGAACTAGAAGTGAAGCACGGGTAGGGAACGTATGAGGTCACACACTCTTCCTTTTATAGAGCCTGGGTCAAGAAGCCTAATGGCTTCCTTCTGGACTGCTAAACAAAATACAATTCAAGCTTTGCATCAATATTCCATCTCCAACTCAGACTGCTACCAGACTGGTACTTGACAAGTAACCGACTCAGCCACCATATGTCTGTTCATCCGCTAAATCAGCATACCTTCGTCTCTGCACTCTCATAGTGCTTTCACCAAGAGGAGTCCGCACCAGTTAACAAGCCTTTCCCACCTATAGTGGTCCAACCGACCAGGACCATTAAACAGTTTGCCAAAATGAAAACAAAACCACCTGATCCTGACACCCTGTTCATATTTAGTCATGTGGGAGTGGGCATTATGCAAGATTACTGATTAAGTTTACATATCAATTTACACTAGTTTTTTTTTTTTGTTAAAACTGCACATTAAGGTGGAAACAGGGTCAGGTTCCATATGGCCATATGCTTGTGCCTGGTTTTATCTTTGATATCTTTAGAACTTAAAAGCTACTTTTACTGGTCAGTAATGAATGGTCAAGTGACCCATTTAGTGCATCACAATGTACCGTTATTGTTTCCCAAACATCCTAATAATATGGCTGAACTGAATACTTAGTGATGCAGAAGTATCAACATAAAAAATTGTTTTCTCAATGACTATTCTTTTTTATCTTAGCAAATATCTCTAATTCTTCAGTGGAGATCCCTGTCTGTTATGAAAGTGGATCTGAAACTATATGCATTGCTACCTACATGTATAAAAGTGAAATAGAATCCAATTTTATATGTTTATTTTTGTTAGCATCAGAATATAGAGTGTAGACTAATTTGCATCCTTGTGTTGCAGGGCAAATGTTGCGCTTTCAGTGCTGATGACAGCAGCAAGCACTTTTGCTGCAGCGGTAATGACTTACTTACACCAATTACTATATTCCACCGGAGCCGAATAACCTTTTTTTTCTCATAATGCAGTTCATGACTCCTCTTTTGACATCCAAACTGGCTGGGCAATACGTTGCAGTAGACCCAATGGGACTGTTCGTGTCGACATCTCAGGTGCTGCTAGTTTCTGCATAACTCTTAAGTTCCCTTAGTTCTGGCTAAGGTTGATATATCTGAATGCAGGTTGTCCTAGCGCCTGTTCTGTTGGGTGCTCTACTTAATCAGTACTTGGGCCGTTTGGTTGAGTCGGTTTCTCCCGTGATGCCGTTCATTGCTGTCGCAACAGTAGCCGTTCTATGTGGCAATGCGATCGCACAGAATGCTTCGGCCATCCTAGCATCTGGCCTACAAGTGGTGCTATCTGTTATCTGCCTGCATGGATGCGGCTTCTTCTTTGGCTATGTTCTTTCAAGGATGCTTGGCATCGACATCGCTTCATCACGAACAATCTCGATCGAGGTTGGCATGCAGGTAATTTTGATCGTGCGTTTTTCTAAACAGATCTTTACCATAGACTTAAGTGTGGCCCAGGTTGCCACTACATTTTTCATGAATACAATCAAGGAAGCACATAGCCGATGCTGCGTTCTTTCTCCCGTTGCATACCGTTTCATTGTGTGTATTAGTTTATTATCTTTTGTTTTGTAGAAGTTCCAGGGTGTGCGTCAATCATACTGATTTTCTTGTGAATGCAGAACTCGGTGCTGGGTGTGGTTCTCGCAGGCAAGCATTTCGGCAGCCCTCTCACGGCGGTTCCATGTGCGGTTTCGAGCATTTGCCACTCGGTCTATGGTAGCATCTTGGCCGGGGTCTGGAGGTCCATGCCCCCAAATGACAAGCAGGGAGCATGATGGATCAGACAGATAGATACCTTAGTAGTTGCGTGACTCGAGTTGTTCGGAACTATTTGTGCTTGTGAGAGAAATATTTGACCATGAAAACAAGTCAGGAGCGTGCCTGAGTCTTCTTCATTTCCTTTGCCAGCTTCCACTTCCCAAATGACCATTGGTTTCTACTTCTACTGCTTTTTTGCCTCGGTTATGTTGCAGGGTAAATGAAGAATGAAGAAATAGGTGTACAGCGCAAGCGCGCGCGCACACACACACAGTATTTTGCTGAGGCTCAAGTAAACCAAACAATAAACTCTTGAGCGATCAGAGCACGGAGCTCGGCTACAATGTCTACCATGGCCTTGATCTTGGGAATCACCAGAAAGATTAACCGTCGGAGAGTTAACTCTCTGAATAACAGACAATCGTATCTAAAAATAAAAGTTAAAACTCTCCGAATAACAGACAATCGTATCTAAAAATAAAAGTTAAAACTCTCCGAATAACAGACAATCGTATCTAAAAATAAAAGTTAAAACTCTCTGAATAACAGACAATCGTATCTAAAAATAAAAGCTCGGCTACAATGTCTACCATGGCCTTGATCTTGGGAATCACCAGAACGATTAACCGTCGGAGAGTTAACTCTCTGAATAACAGACAATCGTATCTAAAAATAAAAGTTAAAACTCTCCGAATAACAGACAATCGTATCTAAAAATAAAAGTTAAAACTCTCTGAATAACAGACAATCGTATCTAAAAATAAAAGCTCGGCTACAATGTCTACCATGGCCTTGATCTTGGGAATCACCACAACGATTAACCGTCGGAGAGTTAACTCTCTGAATAACAGACAATCGTATCTAAAAATAAAAGTTAAAACTCTCCGAATAACAGACAATCGTATCTAAAAATAAAAGTTAAAACTCTCTGAATAACAGACAATCGTATCTAAAAATAAAAGTTAAAACTCTCTGAATAACAGACAATCGTATCTAAAAATAAAAGCTCAGCTACAATGTCTACCATGGCCTTGATCTTGGGAATCACCAGAACGATTAACCGTCGGAGAGTTAACTCTCTGAATAACAGACAATCGTATCTAAAAATAAAAGTTAAAACTCTCTGAATAACAGACAATCGTATCTAAAAATAAAAGTTATATGTCTAAGCCCAGGTTCGAACTGGGGACCTTTAGTGTGTGAGACTAACGTGATAACCAACTACACCACCCAGACATGATGCTCCTCAATGTCGAGCTCTTCCATATATCTGGTTCGAGCACTCACACGATCTGTACTATTTCGTCCGATTATCAGCTTGTTAATTGCGTGTTTTGCTCCAGAGAAGACAAACTTTGGCAAGGTGACCATGTTACAGGACTTCTGCAAAAAAAAGAAAAAAAAAACCATGGTACAGGAAATTGACTTCAGTGTCATTGAGGTCGGTTGGCCTCATGAACGAGGATTATAATATGGAGTAGGGGTACTAACTATCCAGGCACAACTGGGGCATTCTGATGTGAACTGCCCCCGCCCCGGATACACCGCCGAGTAGGGGTGCTATCCAGACACACTCAACTGGGCCATTCTTATTTGAAAGGGTGAGCACTGCCCATGTACATTTTTTTTTTGAATTTTTCCCCTGTACATTATGAAAGATAGATAACTCAGACGAACGAGTTAAAATATGAGCCGCGACATTCGACATATGATAAACATGACTAAAGCTGCTAGAAGAGAAACCGTATGCCATGGCATGGATGTCGGCAATCATCATAAGAGTGGAGTGGAGAAGGATCGACTGAAAGGCCCAAGAGTTTTTTTCGATAAAGGGTGGATTTTATTGACTCAAAATGAAGCATCAAATGGATACAAACACAATAAACACATACCCGGCCTCTGCATAGTTAGGATGCACACAATCACTATGACACACACTCACACAAACAAAACGCCGGCAAATAGACCAAAGCTATGCCTAAACGAGAAAAAAGAAATGAAAAACCGGAAATGAACAAATCCGCGATGCAATTTGAGAGAAAGATGGCCTTCTGAAGTGGATGAGAATGTGAGAGCGACCTTGTGGCAGAGCGCAAGTGAATGCCTCGGCTAGATCCGTCGTGGTAACCTCATTCATGCGCCCTTGGCATGCCAATAAGCAAAACGTGGGTTATCTTTTCGCTAGGTGGTCTACGGACCGATGTAATTTTTACCTTTAGTGTTATTCATATTGCCTTGACAGATGATGAATAGGCTGGAAGTTTTTTCCGCAAAAAAAAAAGCCCCTAGAATAGGTAAAAATGCCTGGTGCTGATTTTTTTTGCGGGTGAAAAGAGAATTCTCATTACTCACGGAGGCTTCTCAGCCAGAGCCAAACTTGGGATGAGGTCTAATCCCGAGTGCAACCAAACAGCGATGCAGGGAGTGCTCCTACCATACTTGGCGAGCTCATGACTAACTTTGTTCTGCGAACGACAACAAAGATTAAAAGAGACCTCTCTCCCCTCTGTCGCTACTAGTCTCTTAATGTCCTCAATAACGATGCGATGGACCGACCGGTCTTGTCCTCGCCAGTGGCGGAGTGTAGTGGGGACAATTCCGGGCCCTGCCCCCCCCCCTTCCAAGAGGAAAATTTACCAAATACACTTACTTATCTGCTAATTGCTCTACTAATCGTCTGGCATCTCTGATCATCCTAGCCTTTTCTATGCCATATACACTCATTTGGCCCCTCCTAATATTTGATTCACGCTCCGCCACTGGTCCTCGCGCTGTGATCATGGAAACCGCCTTCGCACAATCAAGCTCGACTATAATGGGTGTGTTCGCCGGTGGAGAGCCAGCTCCAGGCCCTCTCGGCACGCCGCTAACTCTACCCCGAGCGCATTATCGCATGCTCGTATCTCTCTGCAGGCACTAAAGATGATCTCACCTTGAGGATCTCGAAGGGCCATGCCCCCTCCAGCCACTCTTATCCCTGGGATGAAACTTCCATCTGCATTAAGCTTGGTGCTGCCAGGTGTCGGAGCGGCCCACCCACGCTCCTCCTTGGGAGGCGCATAATGTGTAGTGCACATCAGTGGTGTATTAAGCACCATCTTACCCTTGGCCACATCTTCATTAGGGTATTGCTTCAGGCATAAGAGTGAGTTGATATACCCCTGAAGGAAGCATCGAGATACTTCTGTGGGTGGGGGTTTCTTCTCGTGTGTTATTTCATTCCGCACATGCCAAATCCTCCACATCACCATGAGCACAATCATTCGTGTCACCTCATCCAGCGGCTCTAGGAGTGTGAAGAGCCACTCTGGCCCAGCGTTCCGGATGGCTTCAACGCTTGGTATAGACCAATCCAAGGCCACCGCATGCCATAGTTCCTTCGCTAGTGGGCACCTCGAGAATGCATGGAACCCATCCTCGTTCCACACCACAAAGGGGACATATACCAGTGAGCTCGAGGTGTTGGGAGAATTTGTTTGCCTAGGTAGCAAGTGAATTTGTAACGACTCTCCAAGCAAATACGCGTACCTTTGGGGGAGCAGGGCACCCCATATGATCTTCTAGATGGCGCGACGATCATTCGGTGCCCTGCTCGTGGCTGAAGCCGATGGACGACGCTCGCGCTCGTCCATGGCAAAGCGATAGGCGGATCGAACGGTGAAGATACCGTTCTTCTTCGGAGCCCATGCGATAATGTC
Organism: Aegilops umbellulata; assembly: GCA_032464435.1. Taxonomy (NCBI): domain Eukaryota; kingdom Viridiplantae; phylum Streptophyta; class Magnoliopsida; order Poales; family Poaceae; genus Aegilops; species Aegilops umbellulata. The sequence continues at coordinate 509,700,671 of CP136059.1, forward strand.
CTCGGTGACGTGTGATGAAGTGCGGATGCTGGGGATTGCGTCGACATCTGCCGGTAGAAAGTGGCGCCGGAGCAGGTCCATACGCCAGGTCCCGTCCGGGCCTGGTGCTGATCTTAGTGGTTAGGAGTTCAAGGTTCAATTCCAGTGAGCCATACGAGTTTGAGTTTATTTTAGACTTTTCTGGATACCGATACATGATACCGCACTGTTCAGACGGTCCTTGAGCTGCTGACGCGCGTGCGTCAATTGGGACGGGAGAGGAAAGGAGCCGGGTACAGTGGTTCAATGCACGGCAAGAACCGTCCGACGAGGAATCCAGAAGCAGACAGGCGGACCAAGTCATCTCCCTCCCGGTGGCCCCCGCCCGGTCCATCGAAGGCGAAGCTCATTCCTTTCCTTTCCCCCGGTCCAATTCGGCAGCCGGCGACCCCTCCCTCCCCCGAAGATTCCTCCCACCAACACTATTTACGAATTTATTTACATATATACCCCCGTGAATGGCGACCGCCCGGCCCCAGATGCCGCCCCCGCCGGCTCGCCTTTACATGCCATGCCGTGAACCCGCAGCGATCCATCGCCCCTTCGTCTCCCGCACGACACTAGGCAGGCAGGCGGGCAGCCAGCCATGAGCGCGAAGGACAACCATAAGCAGCAGCAGCAGCGTGCCGTGGCGCAGATGGTGGTGGCGGCCATGGCGACCCCCTGCCCCACCAAGCCCCTGCTCGTCGCCATCCCCCTCGCCCTCGGCTTCGCGCTCGGCATCGTCGCCACGCTCTCCCTGATGGGCTCCACCGCGTCGTCGGCCCTCCCCGGCGCCGCCCTCGAGCTCTTCTTCCCGTCGCCCCCCGTCAACGTGTCCACCGAGGTGCGGCGCCGGCAGCCACCACGGCCGGCTCTACAGGCGGCACCGGCAGTCAGCGCCTCGTCTCCGCCACCGGTGCCCGTGGCCGACGCGGGCGTTAATAAGCACGCGGCTCTGCCAGTACAACGACGACAGAAGGCACCAGCAACCGGCGTCTCGTCTCCGCCGTCGCCGCCGGTGGCTGATGCCAGCAGCGACAGCAAGCGTGCGGCTCTGCATGTGAATGCGACCACTGCTGATGAGGGTGGCGAGCGGCCGGCGGTCGACGACGACGGGCGGCTGATGGCGCTGGCGGCGGCGGCGCCGAGGGCGGTGCGCGTGGGGGCGGGGGGCGCGCCCAAGGTGGCGTTCCTGTTCCTGGCCAAGTGGGACCTGCCGATGGCGCCGCTGTGGGAGCGCTTCTTCGAGGGCCACCGCGGGCTCTACTCCGTCTACGTCCACACCGACCCGGCCTTCAACGCCTCCGCCGCCGCCCCGGACGACGGCTCCGCCTTCCACCGCCGACACATCCCCAGCAAGGTACGTGCGTGCACATCATCATCACGATCGCATGTACGCCCACTGGATCGATGTCTAGCTTATTTTCCTGCTCGGTTTTTGGTAGTAAAACAACAACCAGTGGTAGTAGTCGATTTCTTGGATGCATGAATTTGCACGGCGGCATTCCTCACTCCACGGCATTGACGCGCCTCCCACATGCATGCATGCTAGGCTTTCAAAATGCTTGCATCATGCATGCATGCATGCATTGCTTGACCCGCTAATTCAGTCCTGATTTCACATTCACGAAAAGTGAGACGTCTAGTTTGACACGAGATGGAGTGTCGTCGTCTTCCTTGGAGAAAGTCCATCTGAGCCAGCTAGGTGTCAGGAGGAGATGGCTTTGGTATCATCACTGTGTATGCTCCGTCATGTGTCTTGGCTGCGCACGCGATGTGCCAGTGGTTGATTGGCTCCATCGACGCGGTCACATGGGAAGCGCGGAGTTCCACACGGGGCGCGAGATCGCGCGATGCGTTCCAAGATGCTGGAGAACGACGCTTTCGTTTCTATCTTTCCCTTTTGTTTTTCTTGTCAAAATTGTTATTTCAAATTACACGCCGCTCGCGTTCTTAGTCGTTTTTTCTTCTCGAGGACGGAAAACGCATCTCTTTTTTTCTTTGTATTTTTCAGAGCTGTTAATTACAACGTAGATGCACACACTCACTCACGCCACCACACACACACAGTCACGCAATGCTTACTGAAAACCAGATCGAAGCCGCGGACCTTGAAGATTGATGAAATCATCACAGACACCTCACTATGTTGTTAATGGTCAATATTCAATTGATGTACACCATTCTAATCCTGGACTATTACCCAAGCTAAAATTATGTCTGCTGCTTTGCTTAATTAGTACTATCTCGTTAGTCCCCAGAACCCCTCCACTATGCCACATCACGTGCACGACGTCCCTCGATCGCTTCGTCGGCCGACCTCGATTATCACCCAGCCAACAACAACAACACGTAAAGCACCACAGCTAGCTAGCGCACGCAGCGGCCTCACGGCACTCACGTGGGCCTGACTTCCTCGCCATCAACCTCTCCGACAACCCCGCAGTTGCACACACAGAATCACTTGGACGGACGGACATTTCTAATATACTCCCGCTTGGTTCTCTCATTTTCAATGTGCACATGTTGCAATGGTCTCGCCACACGTCCATAGTGGCCCATGTACTACGGCTCCATCATTTATGCAAACGGAGCCAAAATTGTAGGAAAGTGGGCGGTCGTTGTCCCAATGCTCTCCGTCGAAGCCATACCTTTCTTGCATGGCATGCCTCGTGATCATCGACCTCCCTATCGCCATCAGCGCACAGAGCACCGGCTACTTCAGGGCAATTCACGCGGCCTTCCAAGTTGTCATCAGACTCGAGCTCGTCAAAGGCGAAACCGGAAGGCGATTGATCGACAATGTACTGTGTTAGAGCATCTACTACAACCGGGCGTCTCCAACACCCCTCGAACGCCCGAACGGACGTCTCGGTCACTGGCCCATACAAAAAAAAGCGACCCAGATGGACGCCTCAGGCCAGCCTCGAACGTGTGGGTTGACCGGCATCCCTCATATCTAGCTTAAATCTGAGGAAGGATATGGGGTGGCTCGGGTGCGACTGAACGCGACTGTCATATCGGATTTGGCTCACATGTATTCATTCTCATCTGCTACTTAGACCAAACCCTAGCCACTTCACTCACTCCACTTCATCGCAAGCTTCTGTCTGGCGAGCTCAGGACTTCTTCGGCATGACAGACAGCGGATCCGAGTTCTACACATCCTGATCTATTGACTGGGAACTCGTCCCATGTGGCCCCGAGGAGGAGATGGCCGTCCGCAGTGTGCTCGGCGCGCCTGCGAGGAGAGTGCCCGACAGTGGTCGGACTCGCTCCGGTGGGAACCCATCACGTCTGCCCAAGTGGGACTTGGATCCGGTGAGATGTGCATCGCCGCTGGCTTGCTGGAGGCGGTGCGTTTCGTCTGGCGTCTGAACGTTGTGGCAGAGGCGCAACCGCTTGTTTGGTGCTCTGACTCGATGGCCATCATCCGTGGCCCGTCTGCCAAGGGTATGGCGCGGCGTGTCCATCGTGGGAGGTAGAGGGCGCGGGAGGCCACGACAGCCCTCGTGGCGGATGTTGCCAAGCCGGAGTCACACTCTTCGGCGTCGCAACCTTGTCGTGATGGACGCGCGCGGCCGGCTTTGACCACAATGGATCCATCACCGATCTCATGTAGACCGGCAACGTGCAGGCGACAGGTTCCAACGAGGAAGAGTAGGGCATGGGAGACGGCGATGCTCGAGTCCCGTGGTACCGGTTTGTGTCCCATGTTCTACTCTACCTCGCCGGCGATCGGAGCAATACTTTGAGGGGCGCAGCCGGCTATCGAACATGGACAAGTGGAGTCGGACAAGCTCCGTTTAGAATAGGTTTCACGTACATGTCATTGTATGGATTTGAGATTTCGTAATTGAGGTACCCTATTGTGAAAATGCAAATCTGAGCTCTAATTGTTCACTGTCTGCGAACCACTCCGCAGGCGTTTGAGGTCCGGATCTGTGTATCCGGCTGTAGATGCTCTTATGCGGTGAACTGACCCAAAGATGCCTGACATACAAATTAACCTGTACTACCAGTAAACATGCAAACCTAGACGCATAGCATAGATCCCAAGAAGAATTATCTTGGGCACTTTGCGTATGGGGACAGTGACAATGCATACGTACCCTTTTCTAGTAAATCTTTCCTCCTAAAAGAAAAGAATATCTTGGGCACTTTGCGTGCGTATGCATGCACGTGTACTTGGGCCTTGAGAATCTTCTTAGTTAATTACTCTCATCTCCCGTAGCTCACGTATGCATGTGTACAAAAAAAACCGTATGCATGTGTGCACGGGCCTAGAGAATCACCTTAATTTTGCACGATAAATGTCCACAGGGTTTATAACATAGAACTATGTTGGACTTATACACCGTCCACACTGAAAAATTACTTTGTTTTTCACATGAATGTGCCAATAAAATCTTGTGAAATTACGATATTTGTTAAAATATTACTACAAATATTGTGGTATTGATCTCACATGTAGCATAGCAACAAAGTTTGATTGCGCGTATTCTAGGACATCATCTAGTATTTAAAAAAGGGCTTCCTGTTCTATTTCATTTGACTGAAACCACTGTCTTCTTTGTGTGTGACTAAACTGAAACCATTGTCTTTTCCTAAATTGCCACACAAAAAACTATTTGCCTACAGAACCAGAAAAATAGAACCACCAAACTAGCTACAAATTACAAGAGTCATACATCATACCTTAAAAAAAAGAGTCATACATCATATAGTGTATGAAGTGATTTTGAGTACAGGTCATGGTACAATGATATATGATATATTGTTAAAGAGAGCTTATAGTATTTGTAATCATACAAATTCATTAAACATGCTGCCATTGTTACACAAACAGGAGGTAAAATGGGGCCACATAAGCATGGTGGAAGCCGAACGGCGTCTCCTGGCGCACGCACTGTTGGACCACTCCAATGCCCGCTTCATCCTTCTGTCGGAGTCACACGTCCCGCTCTTCGACTTCCCCACCGTCTACTCCTACCTCATCAACTCCACGAAGGTGTACATGGAATCCTACGACGAGCCAGGTGGGACGGGTAGGGGCCGGTACAAGCGCGGCATGGCACCCGCCATCACCCCTTGGCAGTGGCGCAAGGGCTCGCAGTGGTTCGAGCTGGACCGTGCCCTTGCCATTGATGTCATTGCCGATGACCTCTACTTCCCGGTCTTCAAAAAGTTCTGCAAGCGCAACTGCTACGCCGATGAGCACTACCTTCCGACATTCCTCCACATCCGGCACCCTGAGGCAGCCGCCGGACGAACCGTGACGTGGGTTGACTGGTCCCATGGGGGCCCCCACCCGTCGAGGTTCACGAGGATGGAGGTCACAGTGGACTTCCTGCGGTGGCTCAGGGGCGGGACGAAATGTGACTACAATGGGAGGACCACCACCGTCTGCTTCCTGTTCGCGAGGAAGTTCCTGCCCAATTCGCTCACCCGCTTCTTGAGATTCGCGCCAAAGGTGATGGGCTTTGGCTGAAGGATCGATGCATATACGGGACTAGACAAATAACAATTCAACTTTTAATTTTTTAGTAGGATACATTATCACACAATTCTTTGGCTGACGTTCACGTTTCTGTAAAGCAGCTCTCTATACTATGTATACTTAAGGATGTACGTTCATTTTCTCTAATCCATCCTTTTAGAATTCATTTTGTAATAGCCAATGTACATAACCGTCTCCACGAATTTGGGCCCTCAGGCAAAATGTAAAGTGGGGCTGTGAAAATTGAAAATTTTCATATGACTATAAATCATACCCTCTCTTAATAACATAACTTCAAAATTTGTTACTTCATACAATATTTGTAAATATATCAAATATTAATGCTAAATTAGTAAAGGTCAATACTAAACCAATAAATTGACCTCCTGTTCTACCGGAAAACTCAATCCGTCTAGTATTACTGTAAATGAAATCTTCAATTATAAGTTTATAACTACGTAATTAATCTTCTACCACACATCATTTTCACGTGCCATTGTCACCAATCCATTGAGTATTCCTTGTAGGTGGTGTGGTGGATATTGGTTTGAGGTTTTATGTCTTCCTGTGATTTGTGTACTTTTTCTCCCGTCTTAATGAAATGACGCGCCTTCGGTAAAAAGTTTAACTTGCCATGAGATGTCATAATTAGGCATATGACCACCTCCTCCTCCGGCGGACCCTAACCTGAAAGAGCTTGGGTTCCTATGTCATATGGAATAAAGTAATAACTGAAGTTGTTATCAATTCATTTTGAGGCAGCCCTCCTTGCTAGGATGCTTGATGCGGATAACCACGTAAGGCAAAGCAAAGTGGTACATTTTTATGTTTTTGATTTCTCTTAATGTCAATGCTCAAGTCACATGTGCATTATTTTCGTACCAAGTAAAATGCCGAGTGTTTTATGTGGCATGTTGTTTCTTCTAGTCATGTATCTCTAATTATGTTCCGACGCAATTCTAGCACAGTTTTTATCCTAAAATTCATGGCTTTGCGTTGTACAGCAAGTGCACATAAAGTTTATACTCTTTCCAGAAGAAGCCGATTTGTTGCTAGCATCGTGTATCACCATTTGGCTATGCGAGACTCAATTGAACAACAGTATAAACCATAGTTGAATAACATGACAGTATTTTTCTCTCGAATTCTTTTGCTCACGGACCTCTGTCCTGTGGAGATGCCGAGACCTCAACTGGCGTCGTAGTGGCATCCATGACAGAGAGGCCTGGCAAGGTCGATGCGTCAGCATCTGATCTGAGAATGGATCGATGAATGAAGAAGGTGACGGCCCTTACAGCGTGCGCATGTGGTGCCCACTGAAAGTGCGCCAGACCGGTGTGTAACCCAGTCCGGGTATTGTGGCTTGGATGGGGCATCCGGTATTAGATGTTAGGTGTTGGTGCGATGTCTGTTTGGTATTAGGTTCAGACAATCGGCACCCCTTCATCACGGGGATAGGAGTAGCGACATGTGTTGCCAAGATGATGGCTTCAGGCTTACTGATGTATTACCTTGTAAGAACTTTGTGAATAATTAAGCATGCATCGCCTGCAGAGGCCGGCGGTACATCCTCCTTTTTTTTAAAAAAAAGGGCTGTCGGTGTTCTGGGAACGGGGTCCCCAGACTTGCCTGCCTGCGGCCTGCGGCGTGGCTCAAAGGGGGCCCAGCACGGCTCATCTTCATTAACACAAACCCAAGACCCTCGCGAGGGGCCAAGCCTCGCGGGGCGGACGACACGGAGCTTCCTCAGGCGCGGCCTCATCAGGTTGGCTCACGAGGAGGCGGAGAGATCAAGGCGGGATACCTCACGAGGTGCCCATGACGCAAGCCATGACGACCAAGGGCGCCAGGCGGGCGCCAGCCCGCGCAGTGTCCTCCCTTTCCTCTTTGGTGCAAAGGGAGCAAGCGCAGGCGGGAGGATCAAGCAAAGGCACCCATTTCGGTGCAACGAGACCAAGACCAGCTCCGCGACAAGGAGGAAGTCACTGTGGAGCCCAAGCCAGCGTCATCACCAGAGCCTTTGGCAGGCGAGGACCAACTTTAGTCAGGATAAGTGTACCAGATGTTCCCCTTCAAAAAATGGCCAACTGTTGGCGCCCTTCCCGCTCAATATTTGGGAAGAGGCCCAGGGCCTTTGCCTATAAATAGGACTAGCCACCCCCAGGGTAGAGGCACTAGGAAGATTGGAACGTCTAGCAACCCGGCAATCAGTTAGATAGGCATCAGAGAGAGAGAAGGGCGATTGAACTCCTCCTAGCAGTTCATCCCCCAGGCCAAGAACAGACCCTCGCGAGGCTGTTCTACCTTGTAGTGTTTATCATCATCAGCCCAAGAGGCAATCCACCACACCACACTGGATTAGGGTATTACACCGCATCGGTGGCCCGAACCAGTGTAAACTCTGTGTCTCTTGTGTTGTTCCTTTGGTAGCTTAGATCTTTGCGAGGCGGACGAGTACGGGTAGGTAGGAAGCGTAATCTCCGCGCGCACCCCAGAGTTCGAACCTTAAGGGTCTGCCGGAACCCGAAATCCGACATTTGGCGCGCCAGGTAGGGGTGCGCCAGAATTCGTCTTCCACCACCCCGTTCTTCTCCGACCATCGCGTCCATGTCTGACGCTCGTCGGGCCCGCGTCGAGCGCCGAGCCGCTCTTGCTTCCCGCGTCGCCCAGATGGCCCCCGTCGGCGGGCGTCCTCGCCGTTCCCCGTCGCCTGCCATCAATGCCGCCACTGGCCCGGCGGGAAACGAGCAGCAAGCGTCGTCCCAGCATCCTTCCATGCGGCGAGACGGTCGCACCGCTACTCCCTCGCTCACCCCAGCTGGTTTTCGTCCCGCGCGCTCCGCGCGCCCTTGGAGGCCCAAGCTGCGCTCATCGCGGCAAACGAGCTCCTGCGCTACCGTCCCGTCGGCGACGTCTATGAAGAATGGCTCGACCGCGTCGCCGAGCTCGTCCGCGCCGCGGGGGGCTCTCCTGCACCGTCTTTCCCGCTGCACCGAACCTCGCCCCGCGCGGGCGACGAAGCTCCGGGGGCACCTCAGCCGCCTCCTCGCCAAGAAGACACCCCGGCCGCAAGGCGCGTGGCCCCTGGCTGGAACCCGCTCCGCCAGGCACCAGCGCGGCAAGAGCAGAGCTGCCAAGAAGTCCCTCGCCCGCAGGAAGCTGCCCGGGCGCTCCCTGCTCCAGCACATCGCGAGCGTGCTCCTGCTCCCGCACGTCAAGACCCCGCGCTGCTCCCAGCTGCGGCGCACGGGGACCCGCAGGACCAAGCTCTTCGTCACCCAAGGCCTCCTACGACCACGGCGGGCTGCCGCGCCTTCACTGCCGAGCTACGCCGCGTAGCGTGGCCCGACAAGTTCAAGCCAGACCTGCCTCCACGCTACGACGGCACGGCCGACCCTGCAGAGTTCCTCCAGCTCTATGAGCTGTGCATCGAAGCTGCCAACAGAGACGAGAAGGTCATGGCGAACTGGTTTCCCATGGCACTCAAGGACGGGGCCCACACCTGGCTCCTGAACCTGGCCCTAGGCACAATCTCCTCCTGGGACCAGATGCGTACCCGCTTCATCGCCAACTTCCAAGGTACCCGCGACCGGCCGCCCGCCGTGAGCGACATGCGCCGCATCAAGCAACAACCCGGAGAGACCCTGCAAAAGTACATCCAGCGCTTCAACAGCGCACGCCTCAAGATTCTCAAGGTGTCCGAGGAGGCCATCATCTCAGCCTTCTCCGACGGCGCGCGCGACGTCAAAATTAAGGAGGAGCTGGCGATGCATGAAGACCTGTGCACTTCCTTGGAGCTGTTCAACTTGGCAACGAAGTGCGCCAGGGCTGAGGAAGGGCGCCTCTCCCTCCTCGAGCTGCCTGGCGCAGACTCAGAAGAGAAGAAGTCCAAGGCCAAGGACGTGAAGCGCAAGGGGGCTGCCGTGCTCGCGGCAGAACCAGACACCAAGCGGGGCAAAGATCAGCCTGAATCCTCCAGGGGCAGTCGGTACTGCGTGTACCATGACCTCCACACCCACAACACCAACGAATGCCAAGAGCTCCGAGCCGTGCGAGAAGGAAGGATCGGCCGTCGCCCCGACCGCGTCGACAGGGGCTACGGTCGAGGAGGAGGAAGAAACGCAGGACGTTGGGAAGACCGCGGCCCACGCAAAGGGTGGCGCGACCAACCTCGCGAGGATCGATGGTGAGACCCGCCTCGTGAGGGAGACTGGAGGGATCAGCCTCGCGAGGATCGCCCGCAAGGTAACGCAGGCCTCCCTCCGTTGCCGCCTCATCCAAGAAGAAACGAAGACCGCCACCAGGACGAGGGGGCTGGGGGCTTCCAGGAGCCACGCGCGATCGCCTGCATCCTGGGCGGAGCTCAAGCCCCAGCCTCTCAGCGCATCTTCAAGCAGTTCGCCCACGAAGTGAATGCAGTCCTCCCCGAGCTCGAAGCCACACGTCCTCTCAGGTGGTCGTCATGCGCCATCACGTTCAGCTCAGCGGATCAACTCAAGTGTGCAGCCATAGCCGGAGTTCTCCCGATGCTTTGTTCCCCAATCATCAGCAACGTGGTGGTCACCAAGACCCTCGTCGATGGCGGGGCAGGGCTCAACGTCCTGTCCGTGGAAACATTCAACAACCTTCAAGTGCCTTACAATCAGATTCAGCCAACCAAGCCTTTCTCCGGAGTCACTGACGGCTCCACGGTCCCGATCGGGCAGGTCCGCCCCCCTGTCACCTTCGGAGCACGCGACAACTACCGCACCGAGCTCATCGACTTCGACGTCGCTCACATTCGCCTGCCGTATAACGCCATCCTCGGGTACCCGGCGCTGGCCAAGTTTATGGTTGTGACTCACCACGGCTACAACGTCCTCAAGATGCCGGGGAGTGGCGGCGTCATCACGGTGTCCTGTGAGGAGAAAGACGCGGTGTGTTCCCTGGAACGAGCTTTTCAGGCCGCATCATTGGAAGACCCGGATCATGGAAGCAGGAGGCTTCCCGAAACCACCCCCAAGAAGAAGAAGACATCGTCAGGACCGGACCCTCAGGGCCCGTGCCTGCCCAGGGGGAACCTCCTTCCATCGCATAGGAAAGCGCGCCCGGCGCCCTCCTCAGGCAGGGCTCGGGGGCTCTCCCCTGGAGGGCCACCGACCTGGCTAAGGTCACGAGGGAGGCGCTTGGGCACCACGTGGAGGCGTGTTTCGAAGCACGTTTCCCTCAAGAAGGAGTAAGGCAAGGAGAGCAAGACCCTCAGGAGTTCGTCAGCAAGGCCATTCAAGAGCTACAGGAGTCAAGAGTCATGAGAGGCGACCGCCGCCTACCAGCTGTGGCTCCCCATCCAGGTGAGGATGGTGGGCTGCGCGTCTGCGTCGACGTACCAGGGCTCAATCGAGTCGCCACTGTGGAGCGCCTCTGGCCCTCGCGAGTGGGGCGCTGCGAAGGTCCACCCCACAGCTACGTTCGCATGCTTTACGGCTTGCCGAGCGTGGCTGCCACGTACCAGCGCCTCATGAGGCCAGGCGTTCCGCATCCTTGGCGGAGATGGAGATGGTCCGCGAGGAGCCACCAGCGCCTCCGGAGCCTCCTGAGGCCCCAGGGCCTGGGGGCTCGTGAGGAGCGGCTCCTGCAGCCCACCGAGTCTGCTGCACCAACACTCGTCCGTCCTCAACATCATCAGGTGACATCTTTTAAGTTTCATTTCCAGCTGGGAGCGCCCCCCAGGGCTGCATCATTCCCAGGCCGCGTGGGTCCGTCCCTGCAACATGTATCCCTTTCATGGACATGTTGTTAGCATACCTTGTTGGGGGCGCCCCTCGGGCTGCATCATCCCCAGGTCATTCGGACCTGACCCAGTGACGCCTGCCTTCCTAGCGTCTATCTGAATGTATTCGCTCCTTCGCGGTTAATGTGTTTGACCTAGTTGCCCATCCAACTGACGCCAACTGACGGAGCTGCTCCCAAAATGGCACGACGCTTGTGCATGGGTCCGTCCCTGCAACGCCGAGAAACCTGAGTGGCTAAGCTCTGGCCGCGGCAGCCCCGCGCTGCGCCACCTCATCAAGCCTTCAGTGCCTCGCCACCCCGCGAAAGCAACCAACGGCTGACTGTCAATTGCCATGGCAACCCCTCGTTCTTTCTATGATGGTCTGCAGGATCCCCTGAAGGAACTGCGTCAGGCGAGGCCCTTGCGGAGCCTCCTTCACTCTCAACCGTGCGAACCGCTTGCACGTTAAAGGGGGGGGTACCTGAGCATTGCGACTCAAGGCTCTTACTGGCCCTCCAGCCCTCACCCTCTGGCCTTGACCACGGCATCGCGACCTGGCATACCAGCGACGGCTGAGACTCGCTCGAGGGCCGGGACCCGAGGACGTAGAGCAGAAGGGGGAGCAAAGGCGAGAGAGGAGGGGCACGCGAGGACCTCGCTGAGCAAACCCACGCCTGCCGATGCACAGACCCGGTGACACACCAGGGAGCAGCCCCTGATTCTCGAGATAAGTCACCATCCAGAAGCACCAATCACCGTGGTGCCACCCCCGCACCTAATGCAATCCCGTGTTAGCGACGCCGCTCTCCTTTCTCACCGAACGACGGCTGCTTGAGTGCCAAAGGGGACCTCCTGAGCATCGCGACTCAGGGGCTCTTACCGGACCTCGGGTCGCTCACCTCCTGGCCTTGACCACGGCATCGCGACCTGGCATACCAGCGACGGCTGACGCCGCCTTGGGACTGGGACCTGTCGGCGCAGAGCACCAAGCCCTGGCGAGGTTCGAAAGGGAGAACTGAGTTAAGGCGGAATGAGCAATTCGCATAATTTTACGACAAGGGTTACATTAATAAACAGGGTTACAGACACCTTACAAGCCCCACGGGGCGCACCTTTGATTCCTCACAGGGAACAACTCCTAAAAGGACGCTAACTACACGCATCCCTACAAAAGATGCCGTCATCAACAGTGGGCCGTCAAGCACCGGCGCCAACCCCATCCAGATCAGAGTCGGCGACGGCCTAACGAGCCTGCCCTGCTCCGGGAGCGGCGCCGGCTCGGGGGCTCGTAGCTGTCGTCGCTCGTCTCTGGAGTCGTGAAGGGCTCGCCGGAGTCGCTGGATCCTCCGACGCCTCCACCGCCTGAGGAGCCGCCAAGGGAGCGGTCGGCGGGCCCAGCCCTCGCCGTGGCAGGGTCCCGATCACCTCTCCCGGGGCAGCACTCCAGCCGGCGCCCGTTCGCGTCGAAGACCTTGAAGAACATCACCGAAGCACCATCGTACTCCATATGGATCACGAAGGCGCCTCTAGTCTTGCAAGCCCGGGCGATTTCACCCCAGCCCCTAGTCATGAAAACCTCGCCCGGGGCAACCACTGCGACCTCTGCCTCGGTTGCGAGGGTGCTGCAGCCGGCGTGCTGCAGCCAAAGCTCCACGAGCTCTCCCTACGGGATGATGGAGGCGAAGAAAGGGGGAAGACGAATCCAAGACCGAGGGGGAATGGCAGCATGAAGCACGAACTCTCGAGAGTAGCCCTCGGTGTGGACCCCAGGGGGGACGACCCACACCGTCGTGACCCGTCGGCGCCTGCGGCGGCGCCGCCCACGGCGATCGGCGTCGGCTCCTTCAGCACCCTCGATGTGGGTGTACATGGGGAGCGGGAACCCCGGCGGCGCCCGCTCGCCCAGGGTTTCGACACCACCTGAAGAGTCCCCTCGTCACGACCACGGAGTGCGAGCCATTTCTTCGGCGGGAGCAGGTATGGTTCCACTCGGGGGGCCTGTCCTTTCTCTGCCGCAGAGAACCGACGGATCGGAGCCATCGCTGCAAGACGGAGCAAGGATCGGGAAGAAGGAGAAGTAAAGAGGGATGGACTGGAAGGGCGCATGCCGTTCCGTACTTATAGCCGGCGAAGGCCAACCGTCGACCTCCACCATCGCAGGTAATCATGACCAGTTTTGCATGCAGGGACTTGTCCAATCCGTGCAGATGTCGAGGCGTCATGGGGAATTGGAGACGCCCACGTCCAATCAACTGCCACGCGGCGCCCAAGGCCGCAGGCTGTTAGGGCCCACGGCGCTTCGCCCTTGCCTTTCGCCTCTCAGCACGGTCAAGTCCGGGCGCACCTTGGGCCCGAGGGCTACTGTCGGCGTTCTGGGAACGGGGGTCCCCAGACTTGCCTGCTTGCGGCCTGCGACGTGGCTCAAAGGGGGCCCAGCACGACCCATCTTCATCAACACAAACCCAAGACCCTCGCGAGGGGCCAAGCCTCGCGGGGCGGACGACACGGAGCTTCCTCAGGTGCGGCCTCATCAGGTTGGCTCACGAGGAGGCGGAGAGGTCAAGGCGGGATACCTCACGAGGTGCCCATGACGCAAGCCATGACGACCAAGGGCGCAGTCGGGCGCCAGCCCGCGCAGTGTCCTCCCTTTCCTCTTTGGTGCAAAGGGAGCAAGCGCAGGCGGGAGGATTAAGCAAAGGCACCCATTTCGGTGCAACAAGACCAAGACCAGCTCCGCGACAAGGAGGAAGTCACTGTGGAGCCCAAGCCAGCGTCATCACCAGAGCCTTTGGCAGGCGAGGACCAACTTTAGTCAGGATAAGTGTACCAGATGTTCCCCTTCAAAATGGCCAACTGTTGGCGCCCTTCCCGCTCAATATTTGGGAAGAGGTCCAGGGTCTTTGCTTATAAATAGGACTAGTCACCCCCAGGGTAGAGGCATCTAGAAAGATTGAAACGTCTTGCAACCCGGCAATCAGTTAGATAGGCATCAGAGAGAGAGAAGGGCGATTGAACTCCTCCTAGCAGTTCATTCCCCAGGCCAAGAACAGACCCTCGCAAGGCTGTTCTACCTTGTAGTGTTTATCATCATCAGCCCAAGAGGCAATCCACCACACCACACTGGAGTAGGGTATTACACCGCATCGGTGGCCCGAACCAGTATAAACTCTGTGTCTCTTGTGTTGTTCCTTTGGTAGCTTAGATCTTTGCGAGGCGGACGAGTACGGGTAGGTAGGAAGCGTAATCTCCGCGCGCACCCCAGAGTTCGAACCTTAAGGGTCTGCCAGAACCCGAAATCCGACAAAGATGACTTCGTCAGGCAGACCTAACAAAGTCGTGAATCTTTATAATTCCGATGGTAGCATTGTTACGTGAGTAATACACTCCCGTAAAAAGATATGACTGTATTTTCTTTATTATTCTATAAGAAGAATTACAAAATGCAATTTGGTGACAAAACGGACACAAGTAACAAAACCGAAATTGGCAGAGGTTTCTTTTGCTGCTCTATCTACAGATCGCTAGGAAGCACCCAGAATGCTCTATCTGACGCCGAAGCTTCATCAAGTTCCTGCAACTCTGTGCTTCCATCCTTTACGTTAAAGACCTGCAATGTTTTCCGATGCCGATCTGGAAAATAGACGCAATCCTGCCGCAAACCACAGCTGCCGTCGCCGGAGTACGAGGCGCCAAATTCATAGATGGACAGGAGGAACGTGCAGCCGCCGAGGTCGTCCACTTCGCACCATTGCCGCTTCGAGGAATCCATCCTGTGAACGGTGGCGCCATGGTACGGCTCCGAGGCATTGACGCCGAACAGGCGTACCATATAGAGCTGGTCATTAGATTCCACCAAGAAAACTTTCGCGTGACACTCACCAATGGTATCCTCGACGGCGATCGTGCTGAAGACTGGAGCAGCAAGGCCGCCGCACAAGTCAATCACATCGAGGCTGGTCGGCCATCGAGCTAGCTAAAACTAGTGGCTACGATAATTCCCCCCCCCCCCCCCCCCCCGCGGCCCCCGCGTCGTTCCGCTTGGGGCGACTCGGGAGGCGACGAAACCCTAGCCGCCAGCCCTCCCTCCCCTCCTCCTTCCCCCTCTCGCCGCCGCCTGAGGAGGCCTCCGGTGATCTCCGCGTGGCCACCAAGGACGGCGGCGGCGAGGATCTGGCTGCTCCCGCGCGGAGGGCTTCGGGAGCCGAGGCGGCGGCCTCGGGTGGTGAGGCGGCGCCGTCTTCTACAGCGAGCGGCGTCGCAGGTGTTGCCCTTGTGTCTCCTCGGCCGCGTGGGCGGCGAGGGACGGCGGGAGCTGTCGCCGGGCGTAGCGGGTGGTCGTCCTCTTGGCTCGCGTCCGGATCTGAAGGTGGACTCCCTCCCCCCCCCCCCCCGCAGCGCTGCTGCACACCGGATCTGGTCGTCAGAGGCCTCAGGTCGAGGGCGTCGGTGATGGTGGACTGCCAGGAGTCGCGAACTTGGAACGGGAGAAATCCTTGGCTGGTTCTCTGGCCACGGCGGCGGCGACACCGGCCGGTGCCGTTCCCCTCCTCGGAGGCGTCGTCGAGGTTCGGTTCCTCTCCCTTCCGCCTCTTTCCCGGGAGAAATCCCTTGTCTTGCTTAGACTGGACGGCAACGGCGCGGCGTGCGTCGCCTCCTTCTTGAAGGTGCCGTCTTGGGCAAGGTGGGAGCGTGCAGTGGGGCATCGTGGTGGCTGCGTCTTCGGCGAGGGAGATGGAACATGGTGCTTTGTTTCTGAATTAGTGCAGCTCGACATTCCTTGATTTGTTCAGTTGCAGGTCAGCTTTTGCTTGTCTGGCGTCATTGCCTTGGGCAGGGAGGGGATAGGGGTCCTCACTAGCAACTGCTCGACGCAATGACACGAACATGGCTGATTTCTCCGGGCATGAGCTAATTCCAATTGTGGTGCTCCATCTCTTTTCGCTGTTTGTTTGTTCAGTGACAGCTCCTTTGTGCAGTTTTTCCTCTTCGTGCTTGTTTCAGTGAGCCTCGGTGTGGATATCCTCGGTTTCCTTCGTGCAGCGACAGGTCGGGTTGAGTATCTCCCTTGGTGGCTGGAACCGTGTCCGTTCTTTGCTCTAGGGTGAGCAATTCCATCTTCCGGCGGTCCGGCGCCTTTCGAGCCAAGGCGAGGGGCAGGGGTCCCCTCCGGATTTGGAGAACAGTGACATGTTTTCGGTGTCCACCTTCCTGGGTTGATGAGGGCGCGGTCCTTTGTCGTTGGGCACCGGTGCTGTTTGATGTTCCTCTCTGTTCGCTCTTCTGGGTCAAGTTCACTTGGAGGACTCCGTCGACTACAAGCTAGAGCTTATTTAGGATTTTTGTGTAGGGCTTGTAGTCATTGGTGCTTGTGAGCTGATGGGCAACACTTTGTATCGGCTGTAGCTCTTCCTTTCTGTTCCGTGCTGGTTGTATTGGTGGCCTTGTGTAATCCCTGGCCGGTTGATGGCTTCGTTAATTCAAAGCCGGGCTCCTCTGGAGCCTTCGTTCCAAAAAAAAAGGCTGGTCGGCAAGCTGTTGAAGTAGAACTTTCCGCGGCACGCCGCGATCGGGCATATCACCACCTTCTCCTCCGGCGGATCCCAGTCTGGAAGAGCCAGGGTTCCTATGTCGTACTCGTGTTTCCCCCACTGGCTATCCCCGACGTGACAGAACCATATGAGGGGGGCGTCGGGCTGGGCCAGGAGCACGACGCAGCCGGGAGCGGTGGGCTTGTCGGACAGCAGGCAGTTGCACTCTATTAGCAGGTCGTCGTCGACGTTGAGTCCCAGGGGCGGGAGCTCGATCTTGAGGCGGCTCTGGGAGCTCCACAGGAAAGTGGACAGGGAGGTCGGGTCCCGGGCCAGCATGAAGCCGCGGGCTGTCGGACATATGATCATGTTCTCCAGCGCGCCGATGTCGCCGCCGGCGACCATGGGCTTCTTCTCCCGACAAGCTGAAGAGTACCGTGGACCGATCATCCACGCTGTGGAAGGCGAGGCACGGCAGCGGCATCGGACTCGTCGACATCGACGCGATCAAAGATGTATCGCCCTGCGTGAAGAAATCTTTGTGGGTTTGGCGGGTATATATAATGGGAATGTTTAGGGCACATCTAGATGTGCCCTACTTATTGCACATCTAAGTGAGTGAATCAAGCATGAAGAGGGAAAGAAAAAAAATATCCACACGAATCTCAACGTAAGATCAATGATATAGGATTTAGATGTGCAATACTTATGGCACATCTAGATGTGCTTTAGCAAAACTGATATATAATCGTGGTCTCTGTGGCGGAGAGAGAAGAGGCGGGTCACGCCAATCCCTAGCCTCCCAAGCGCGTGGTGATGTGTTTCAGCCGGTACATAATGCATGGCCGGGTCAATTTTGGCCAACGGGCCTAAGCAGGACTAAACCAGAATAAACGGGCCAATGGTCCGCTAGAGTTTTCAGCTCCCTTTTTTGTGTGTGGAAAACTCTTGCTTTCAACTGGCTGATCCCTCTCTCTCCCGCACCTGCGTTTGACACGTGCCACCTAATGGCCGAGACGGCACCCGTTCGCCTTGCTCCTGCGGTGGTGGAGGCGGCGAGGCAAGGACACGGTGAGGCCAGGCGATGGTCCCTGGCGCGGAGACGCCAATCGTGGATGCGGAGACTCAGGGCAGGACACCAGCCATGAGTACACGCGGAGACGATGGTGCGGGAGCAGGGGATAGCCGAGGAAGGTGATGCGCAAGGGGACAATAATGGATATTTTCGCCAAGAGTGGGGCAAAAGAAGCAAACACGCACTACAATTTGGAATTTTGCCAAAAAAGTTAAGCGCATTACATTTCGGAATGGAGGGAGTATTACAATTTCATCCAAAGAACTAACAATAATCTATTACGATTACAATTTCATGGTGCGACGCGATCATGTTAGGCATTGCCACTTCTTAACATTATTGCACTGTGGTTCTAAATGTTTGAGATCAATGGATCCCTTTATGTTATTCGAGTAAAAGGGGTCATCTGGAGATCGGTCCCTATACAGATGAGGTTGTTGTGCATCTTCCCTTGTTGAGTCTTTCAAATTAAAATTTTAACTTCCCTTTCTTTTCACTCAGAATAGTGAATATATAATGTATAATGTATGGCATTCTTGCTGCAGCCGCGTCCTGTGTTAAATGATCTTACGCTATTTGGCAATATGCAAGAGCGAGCAAGTTTACATGACACCAAACCATTCTAAGAAAAGTCACAAAAAATGGAGAAAAAGAGCAAGCTTAGTAAGAAGAGGCGGTGAGAGGAGACGCATGAGAATGAGAGGAGGAACAAGAGGTTCAAAGCATATAACCATGTTAGAGCCGATGGTAGCAAAGGACGACATAGAGGGGGATTTGTCCGGAAAATGCCAATGGTGCTCGGCCTACAGGCAGGCCGGAATCCCTGCCGTCTGTCCACCATCGAGATTCCCGCTGTCAGTGTATAGGGGCGGTATTCGATTTATTTTTGGCTTGTATTCAACCAGACCTGGCCCACCCACATGCAAAAGCAGCTAGGGCCTGCCTCACTCAGCTGACATGTACGCACAAGGTTGGACTTTTCGGTACAGATGCTCCACGCGTCTGGAGAACTGCACCAGCATGCACGTCGTGGTCGTCTTGGGTCCATAGGAGAGCACACGGAGGCAAAAATGCGTTCGTGTATCATTCCTGACCAGTGAAAACACTCTGCAGTGTTCTAGTGTTATCAATTATGTTCCACTAATGATGTTTTGAGGGTTTTATTGATCTCGTTTTTGACTGTCAGGCAGTTCGCTGGACAATTTATGTTGAAAGACGTTAACATTTTTTGTTAACCTTATTTTGGGGTATGTGTCACAGTCCGATTGAACGAACAATCGCAGTTACATGCGTGTTTATTGTTAGAATAAATCCGAGGCATACCGTTGATCATTCGATGACCAAGCAATCATACGAGCACGGCATCGAGATTCGTTAACGAGGTTCACCGATATGGCTACATCCCCGTGACACCGTCACAATACCGCACCCGGCCACCCGGGCGCCGGCACACGCCGCCGGCTCCCCCTTGCGCGCCTGTGCTATTATGTTGGCATAGGTTACATCGTGTGTCTACCCCCACTATATAAGAGAGGCCTAGGATACAAGTGTTCTATTAGGACACGACTCCATATCCTATCTAAACACAATACAACTACAAGTCCAACTGTAACCTATCTCGTACACTATATTCGACACAACTCCAACAAACTCCACCTTGGCGAATATACTCCACCACTCTGAATTCGTCAATGCGTCAAACTTCCATGTACATTGGACTTGAGCTTATCCCGTGAGCATCGCTGCTACTCCAAAGACTCCATATGACTCCACCTGCAACTTGTAGTCCCTTCTTTTCTTGACCACAGTCAACACTCGAGCAAAAATCAAGTTCCACATTACTCTAGTTTGCGCTCCCAACTTTCAGAGTATCAGTCCAATGCCATCTAACACTGATCACTGACCTGCGTGAAAGTGAACAACTCATATATTGAGTGTCACACATAAGAGTTACCTGAACTCAACATCATCGCTCATTTCTTGACGGCCCGTCTGAAACATGAAGAAATTTCACCGTTGCTTGTAATCATCCCAAGTCAAATTCGTAGTTTTCTCACCACATGTATGACCACCAGAGCCCTGGCCCGTCTCCATGTCCCGTGCGCACCGCACGCCTCGCCGCTATTACCGCGTCGAGCCTCCGCTGTCCCGGCCGAGTCTCAAGGGCCGCGAGCCCACATCACTCAACCCCCACTGCAGAGTACCACCGATCATCACCGAGCGATGACGAGTTTCACGCTTCCATCGAACCACTGGGCTCCAGTCCGAACTGCATGTCACTCGCTTTTCCCCCTTGCTGAATAGGCTTCGACCCCGTCGACTTACGCCGTAGCCCCTCAATCCAGCTCCACCTTCAACATGACTCCATGGTAGATGACCAGTCCACCCCTGCGCCTCATCGACTTCAAGCTCCGTGTATACACCACCTTGAATCAATCCCGCGTCATAGTCTTGTCGAAGCCGCACAAGCCCTCAGGGTCGGGGCCTGCGCCACGTGTTTCCACATCCAGAAGTCGATCGCCATCGGCATCACGCTCCTATGTCGTCGTCGTCGATCCCACCACCGTCTTCTGTACCAACCGACTTGCGTCGATCTGTCAGACTATCTAGTCCGACCCAGCCGAACTCGTTCGACTGTATGTCATGCTCGAGGCTCCCAAATCGTCTTCTGCGAATCTCCGTCCATCACCTGATAATTCCATCTTAGCTAACATGACTTCCTGCAAGTCCTTCAAGTATCCTCATTGTGCCAACAAATCTTTCACTCTTGTCTGCCATAACCCAAGGTTTTCAGTTCCGTTAACTTCTCCACCTCAAACCTGGTACCGGTTGGCGCCATGGTTCTTTATATGGATGACAGTATGAAAAAAATATCCGAGCTTCCAACACGTGCTCAAGTACACAAGATGCACCAGTAGCAAATTCCTACCAAAAATCCTTTTTGTACTCACGTGTAGCTCCCAGACACAACTTGCAATGCTAGCTTTTGCACTGTCAATGTCCCTGCTAGTTTCAATGGATACGTATCGCTTGACGGATCTTTCCATTACGGTGATTCGATCTGTTGCTTTTGCCTCCTGCCTGAATGCACGTGTCCTTCTTTTTTTGTTCCAAACAAAACTCATGTACACGCTTCGTCGATCTCCAGCGAACCTACACCACGTTGCAGAGCCTTCCCTGGTCCATGGGCTTGCTAGCCCAGCTTGCGCAAGTACGCACTCAGGCTGGCACCTTCAGCTTGCCTCCTGCCATGGGCCGCCAGAAGTCAGAGATCCACAGCACGTACGCGCACGGCAGCCTGACGCTCGCCCGATCGATCCACATGCCCGACCGCCGCACGTCTCGCACTGCCACCACCATGCGCACGCAGAATTCTGCTGATTACTGCAACTCGCCAGATCACCGTGTAACTCTTCTGATTTGCTCCGATCACGCTGAGAACCAGGCCACCTGCTGCATCCCAGACTCGATCCTTCCTCTGAATCAACGCAACGCGCCTCCGAATAACCTAGCTCTGATACCACTTGTTAGAATAAATCCGAGGCATACCGTTGATCATCCGAGGACCAAGCAATCATACGAGCACGACACCGAGATTCGTTAACGAGGTTCACCGATATGGCTACATCCCCGTGACACCGTCACAATACCGCACCCGGCCATCCGGGCGCCGGCACACGCCGCCGGCTCCCCCTTGCGCGCCTGTGCTATTATGTTGGCATGGGTTACATCGTGTGTCTACCCCACTATATAAGAGAGGCCTAGGATACAAGTGTTCTATTAGGACACGACTCCATATCCTATCTAAACACAATACAACTACAAGTCCAACTGTAACCTATCTCGTACACTATATTCGACACAACTCCAACATTTATTTTGAACAATTTAATAATTTAGTTAACCACGCACTAACACCATCGCGTTTGGACGCTAATGTAAAAGAGTTCCTGATGAGGCTTGATTGCAGGAGAGATGCTCTGTGCAGTGGTACAGCTACCATGCCCAGTGCAAGCTTCTTGTCAGCCACTGCCCCGGTTGACGCGGCTAGAAAGGAGCGTGATCAGTTCAAAGCAAAAGATTTGGGGGGCAGCGCTGCCATCACTTGTCACTTCGCAGGGTCACAACATGTGTGCAAGACAGAGCTGGCGTGCTCACCTCTATCACCGGGTTCAGAGTGCAATGGAGCACCGTATGGTAATCTACACCACTTTCCTCGTCACTTCATCCATCAAAACAGCGCGGTCCTTTGGGTGTAGAAATTTGACTTCGGGGATCGGGTCACATGCCGCACGTGCACAACCAATATCATCGGTTTTTTCAGGTAACAGCTGTTATAAATTGAGGGAATTTGAGCACTGATTCTGAGACAAACAGATTATTACATTAATATATTACGGCAGCAACAATCCTATCTTTTTTGGCAGAGATACTAAGAAAATGATAAAGCGTGCTAGAAATCAAATCTACTATATTTTAAAGGCAACAAGATGGAACTCTGAAGCACATTTTGATCCAGTAATTATGAATGCAAGACACAAGCAGGACAAGTTAAATAGAAGCAACCAAACCATGCAAGCATCAAATAAAAGTTCTGATAGCTGAAGCAACAAATGAAACGTTTGGAGCATGCAACGTCGGTCCTTGCAACACATTTTTGCAAGTATAAATTACATTGAGCATGTGGCAAACTAACTGATTCTAGAGGAAGTTTGGCTCAAATGGCCCAGTTTTTTTAGTGCCGCAAGTATTGCGCCGATATCCAACCACCCCACAATTTGTGCATTTTGACGATTTCCTTGGAGCCTTTGGCAAATCGCCTTGCTGTGGGAAAGTTGTACACTTGTGTCCCTGCTCTCTGCAGATTGTGCAAAACCGCGACCTCTTCAGCTGTTGCTCGTAAGGCGCCTTGTCTCTGCTTGTTGTCGGCCTTCCCCTCTGCCTCTCTTCTCATTCACACCTACACCTGAGCAACCTGATAACATGCCCTTCCCCATTCTCTGCGTAAGCACGGACAGACAATTCAAGCGTTGTCTTCCTGTCGGGGTTCATCTCCCTCTCATCAGGTGCTTTACCCAGCCTTACCCTGTAGCAGTGTCTCACAACAAAAAACACCAAAATTTAGTTTTTGCAAGATTGTGATCACTAAAATAGATGCAGATAAACCAACATTTTTTTTAAAAAAAAATGGCAAAACGAATGTTGGCCAAATTATGATTGTCCATACATCTTTAAAATAAATAATGCAAACAATAATTTTGTTTGTGACGACGGCTGGATTTCAACTATACCATGCGATATATTTCCATTCAGAAGAAAGGGCTAACACACTCCGAACATATAACCATTAACACATTTAGAAAAAAAAAATCTATCTCCATGGTATACCACCTATAATTACATCTTCCGCCAAAGAACCAAACACATACTCCCTCTGTCCCAAAATATAAGAACGTTTTTTTATACTAGTGTAGTATGAAAAACGTTCTTATATTTTGGGACGGAGGGAGTATAAATTACTTTACAATTCAAGCAACATGCTCAAACCCAACACAACCAGGCAGCAGATCCAGACATAAATCATTTCCAAGACATATTTAGCATTGAAATTCCTTGAATCAAACAGCCGACCAAAGACGCCCAAAATATCATTCAGTTTTGTTAGCTAAGCAATTTTACCACTGCAGAAAAACCATATTTGTACAACTAACATCTCTAAACTGAAACCCTTATATTCAGTTACCAGTGACAACTTCAGTCTGTAAACGACAAGCTAGGGAATAAATCACACATCGGCAAATCCAATCTTATCATATTTCGGTGCCTAGTCGCAACGATAACACCTTGAAGCCTTCAACACTCCGACCAACAAATTTTACGGTGGAAAGATCGATAGTCTCCAACTGTTAATATGTGGTCAAACCAGCACACATCCAAACCTGAAACTATACCTAGTGATGTACCAACCAACAATCTTTTTCTATACACCATTCATCCTCTAAGCAATATAGACCCACGACCAAGAATAAATCTAAACTTAACAGCTGCGAATCAAGCAATAGGGAAAACAAATCCCACCTCCGTGTCCAGCCGCTCATAGCTTCAGCACACCTCGTATCTCTGTCCATCTACAGCTTGCTGTGCTTCGCCGCCCTTGTCCATCTCTACAGCTGCAGCACTCATGGAATCCTGGGATTCCACTGGTAGCACGGCTGAATTCCATCCGGCGAACTCTGCTCTCCTCCTACAATGAAATCTAATCCAAATCACGAAAGAAATCTCCAGACGTACGCCGTCGAATCCAGGCGGAAAAGATGGGCAGCGAAGGAAAATTAACATACCTGTCGAGGTCGAGTCCGTCTGTCGACATATCGCCGGTGGAGAATCGCCGCCGCTGTGCGTGTCTGAAAGAAGACAGCGGCCGCCGAGCTGAGCTTCTGTGGAAGAAAAGGGAATGCCGAGCCAACCTGGTCACGTGGATCTATCTGGTTCACAAAGGTCACGGGCCCATCTTACCTGTGCTATTTCGAAACACCAGCCCTGTACCCAGAGTGGCGGTCCAGACCAATCAGTGCTACCGCGGGCCGGGGAACAGCAGTGGTTGTTGGGCCGAACACCAATACGCCTATGCGAACCTAGGTGTATCATGGACCGTATTTCGCCCATTAGGCCTGCCACTCTGCTGCGACGACATGACTGATTCACAATCACGAAGCCCATACAAACGGACCAGATTGCGGCCTGCCTGTAGCCCGGCCACCAAAAGCCCTCACTCGGGATTTGTCTCCATACTATAATTCAATCAAACCATGGTACAGGCATGAGATTTTTTCCGGCATGGAAAGCATTAGATATGAGCTCACTTCAATTACTTTTATAATTTGTTCATGCACAAACACTTCCCTTATGAATAGTTTTTTCGTTCAATAACAATGCACATGTAGCTTCAGTGCCTATATATTTTTTCGGTATTCCGTGGCAATGTACGTGCACTAAATTAGTAATGGATATAGAATGCAAATCTTCATTTCCTGTTATGTTAGGAAGACCATTCTTAATAACGATTGGTGCTATAATTGACATGAAATAAGAAAATATTGAGTTACAATTCCCTATGAGGAAAGGGGTAGGATTTTCCAATGAGAGAATCAAATTACCTTATTGAAACTATTATGAAAGCCACTTACTCCTTGATTGTTTTAGAGGAGAAAACTTAAAACTATCCAAAAACCATTCTGCCTAGCTAAAAGGCATTAAATAAAAGCATTTATGGGAAGCAGGCCATATTTAGTGAATGGTTATAAAGTCGTAATCATTTAGAAGTCTTTTTTAGTACAAATTTGTATGTATATTTTGTGTAACGCAAATACCATATTATTTGACTAACTGAGTCCTACACCTTCTTTTTTGAGTTGGAAGGAGTATTATTTTTGCCAAGAAGGCGACACCCATTTTTTTAGCCGTGTAGAGATTCCAAGATCCAACATAGTAGAAATAGTAGAACCCAAAAACATACCCCTAAAAGAAGAGCCGTAACTCATGACATTCTGCAGTGTTTAGTGTTGGCAAATCATGGCTACAACCGTACTACTTAGAAACCCGGAATCGGAGCTTCAACATCCTTTCTATGTGTAGTTAACCTAAAATATATTGGTACCTAATATGCTTTATCGGACATCGGAGCTCCACCAAGTTTGTACAATTATGTCTTCCATACTTTACATTGAAGACATGCAACATTTTTTTGGGGGCACGCGGGGGGGGGGGGGGGGGGGTTGGGAAATAGAAGTAATTATGTCGCAAACCACACCTGTCGCCGAAAAATCGAGGGGCCAAATCCATACAGTAATAAGGGGGACATGTAGCTGCCAAGGTCGTCCATTGCACCATGTCACTTTGAGAAATTCATCATGCGAATGGTGGTACCGTGGTACGTTTCCCTCATATACATCACCTCCATGTCACCACCCTCGTTGACCCCTTCTTTGTTCCCATATACTCTTTCTGATATAAAAAAAACTATCATTTTATCTGTTTCTCAAAGGCAGACAAGGTTATTCGTCCTACATTTTCATCCACATCATGAGTGTTCAAGTGCTCCGAAAGGAGACGCCAAGTCGTAGTGTGTGATGTCTCATGGTTGTGCGACACCTTGGCAACAAGGTACTCTCTAGCACAACCGGATACTACCTATCTGGTAGATTCACTTGGACACTATCAAGGGAAGCACATCCTGCTCTCCAATTTGTATATTTTTGGGTAACTACCAATATATGATGACAATACATGAAAATGATAGGATATGACAAACCTACATTAATAAAACGCCAACGGAGGTATGTGCATACCAGGGGGCATATGCCCCCCCACCCCACGGGGCCTTTATGCATGGTGTGGTAGAAGAGGAGCATAGATCGATTACTTCATGTAGTTATATGTTCACTGACCTTTGTGTTGTCATGGTTGAACATGAACTCAAAACTATATGGATTGCGTCCGTCACGGTGCTCTTGCTTTGTGTGGGTGCCAGGCAACCTCACAGAGCTAAACATTGATGGAGCACTCATGCTTGAGCCGAGTGCAATAGAATAAAACCGGACAGTAAAATAAACCGCAACGTGGCACCCAGTCAACACCAAAATTGGGGAAATACTAAATGGGTAAAATATGGCATACGTTTCCTTAGATGGGGTATAAATTGAGAATTAATGTTCGCTGAATGGGGTAATATCTGTCGCAAACGTGGAAATTGAGGGTAAAAATTGGAATGAACTCTTTTTCTTAAGTTGTGGGTTGTTGAATGGAAAATCGAAATATCATGACATGGTAAATATATGTTTGTATCTCTCTGCACTAAATTAATTTATATCTAACAAATTATTTTCAGTGCTTTTGAATATTTTAAATTTCAGCTTTAGATGTATTGCTTTCAATAAATATAAAACAAATTATAAAATCATATTTAGTTGATCACATGATTTCCATGAAACTCTTTAAAAAGGTAGATGACATACTATGTTTTACTGTCTACGGAAATATTCATGTTTGTCAAATAATGTTCATGAGTGCTAAATGTACTTTTTTGCATGAATTGGCAAATGTACTTGTATATAAAATAAATGTCTACTCAACTCCTGAAAATCATTTCAAACAAAAAAACATTATGTCAGGAGGAAATCATTTTTATATGTTTCACCTCGTTTTGGAATTTTCTGATGTATGTCAAATAAAATCTTCACGTATGCTGAAAGCAATCAACTTTTGAAAATGTCCCATAGATTATTCTTTTATTGAGAAGTATATTATTTATCCATAGAATATGTTCACATTAATCATTAAAAACGTTTTGTACCAAAAAAGACTTCTGCGCTGACAAAGATGATGAATAACTTATTTTATTTCTCATCATTCAAGAGAAATTGGTAACAAAAATGTTGCATGGACAGGTAAAGAAAAAGAACACTTGTTAATTACATGGATATATCCTTTTCAAAAAATTACATGGATATATTCTTGTAAGACGACAGCAACATAAAACCCGCAAAAGCTAGAAAAGGACAGCAACAAATTATATATTAGAACTAAAAAAGAAATATACGACGAAAATGGTAGTAAAAAGGAACGGAGAATGTGCACCATTACTTACGCTTTGGGCAAACGTGGCCAGCTTAATTAGCGACGCTGGTACTTGCACGGTACTGTATGTGTGGCAGTACACCCGCTGGCGTGCACATTCGGCACGGGTTCATCATCCACCAGTTCGTTTTCAAAATCGGACATGTCTCCTGCCAGCTCGTTCGCGTCGCTGTGCTCTGCCGCCACAGGCTGATTCATGGCACCACCCGCCTCGGCTGCGACGGTCGCTGGCCTGCCACGCGCGGCGGCGCATTTTCAGGTGTTGGGTCAGCGGAGATGGGTATGGTAGGAAGATGGAATCAATGGATACATTACTCAGACTAGTTTGTGATGGACTGCTTCCATTCATTCAGATGGAGTTTTTAGCCAAAAACTACCACATTTTACGTAAACGTGACGAAAAACGACCACTCTGCGTTTTTGTGCGAAAAACTATCAAATTTGTCCTAAACCGTGGCAAAAAAACTACCAAGTCGCGAAAGCGCTCGCTTCGGCCGCGCTAACCCTGATTCTGACCGGTTGGGCCCATGAATCAGTTGCCACGCTGGTGAACCGACGGCCGCCGCGCGTTGACGGCCCGTCCGCGGTCGGAACGGCGCCTGTCGGTCGGCTGCGGGTCAAGATCTGATCCGTTCCCCTCTCGCTTCACTCTCTCCCTCCTCTCCCTCTCTCTGAACTAGGTGGCGGCCGCCATGTCGTCGTTGACTCCGGAGGGTGGCAGCGCCGGCGGCGGCGAAGCTGGCGGCGGTGACACAAGTTTGGACGCTGCGGGCTCAGTCGATAATTGTTTGGGGAGCACCAGTTTCTCGGCGCAGGCCGGCTCGCAGCAGCCGGAGGGACCGCTCGCCCAGTCATCGCCACTGGGTTGCAGGTATGGAAGTATCATCTGCTGGGCCTTTGGTTAGCTGCTTCAATCTTCTGTTTGTTGGACATGTGTAGTAAACTGTATTGCACTTGTAGCTCACGAGCACTTATTTGTGTAGTTTGGCTGACCAGAAGTGGGAGATATGATTTCATTTAGAAGGAAGAAGCCCTGTGAAAAGGGGTATATTTGAGTCAGATATTTATTTGCTTACTCTACAATCACTCATTGCTAGTGAAGGGTATGGGGAGAGTGATTACATGCACTATGTGAAGGAGGAGGAAATTGGATCTGAAAGAGTAAAGTATTTAGGTAATGAAGCTAGTGTTCATGAAATGTTGGAGTTTTTTCATCATGTCAAGCTAGTGAACATAAAGGTTGTGAGAAATGTTGAACCTGCAACTAGTACATAGGCTAATGAGAATTATATGAACACTCAAGAGAGCTGCTATGTGAAAAAGGTTGTGGAGCAATCTGAGCTTCAGAATCAGATAGATGATAGAGATGCTCAGCTTGAGAGGAGCAGGATTCAAAGAGAGGCAGATTTGAACCACTTTGAAGGAGACACTGAAGTGTCTGAATTTTGTTCTGAGGGTTCAGTTCATTCAGATGAGAGTGCTGTAGGTGTTCAACAAATGGAAATAGAGTGTGCCTCTGAAGAGGATACAACATTGCAAACTACTGCTATTGTGAAACATGTGAAGAATTCTGGTCCAACTAGCAGATGTCACAATGAGGTAGAGAAGAAACGTTTTGAAGATTGGTTTCCTGAAGCAGATGAGTTTTGTTTTGCTGGTGATGTAGGCATAAGTGATGAGGAAGAAGAAGATGAAGTTGAACTACCATACCTCATGAAGAAGCCAAAGACAAAGAGTAGTAAGAAAAAGATAAAGGAAAGGGTATATTTTGACCCCTCAATTCCCAATTTACATTTACTCTTGTGCAACAGTTTGTGT
Organism: Aegilops umbellulata; assembly: GCA_032464435.1. NCBI lineage: Eukaryota > Viridiplantae > Streptophyta > Magnoliopsida > Poales > Poaceae > Aegilops > Aegilops umbellulata. Next base: position 509,730,001 of record CP136059.1, read on the forward strand.
TTTGATACTGTTTACCAGTTCAGAGGAGCATTAAGATATTTTCATATAAGGACTTTGATGTCTTTTCACTACCACAGGAACACTCCAACAAGAATTATTGTTTGGTGTTCACAGAGAGAGCATGGATGTGAATTTTACATGTGTGCCTCCAGGATAGCTCATAAAAGAACATTTTGCATTAAGAAGTGTAACATGGAGCACACTTGTCCAGCATCAGCAGAGAACACAAAGGTTGCTACTAAGTGGCTTTCCAAAGCAGTTGATCCTTCTCTTAGAGCAGATCCTAGAGCACCTTGGGATTCACTTATTAAAAACAGCAAAGTCAAGTTTTCAGTTGATGTATCAAAGAGTGTGGCCTATAGGGAAAGGAGGAAGGCTATTAAGGTTGTACAAGGTGACCAGAAGGAGCAGTACTATAGACTGAGGGACTACCTACAAGCAGTTCTTGATACAACATTTGAGGACCCAGAAAACCCTGCCGCAACTCCTAGATTTAATACATCTTCTACTGCTTGCATGCATCAAAGCAAGGATTTCTTAATGGTTGCAGGCCCTTTATAGGTAAATCTATAACTGCATTTTGTTGAAAATATCTTGTTGTAAATGTATGGTAGATAATTTGGGTATGGATGCAGGGCTTGATGGTTGCTTCATCAAGCTAACCACTGGACAACAAATTCATGCAGCCACAGGAAGAGATGGCAACAACAACATCTACCCCATAGCCTTTGGTGTGGTTGATAAGGAAGATTCAGAGAGTTGGACATGGTTCCTAACCCAGCTAAGATGTTGCATTCGAAGTGGAAGCAAATTTGGAACCTACACCATTATTTCTGACAGGCAAAAGGTATGTTCATGACCATGGTTATTACTAGCTTAATTTCTTTTTGTTCATGACCATGGTTATTAATTGTTATTACTAGCTTTTTTTTTTCATGATCATGGTTATTAATTTACAATCAGGGTCTTCTTAAGGCTATAAATGAGGTGTTCCCTGATTCCCCTCAGAGATACTGCCTTAGGCACATATATGCATTTTTTCAGTCAGCTGGTTTCAGAGGAGCAGAACTAAAGAAGCTAGTAGATCAGGCTAGCTACTCATTCACCAAACATGGCCATCAATTAGCAATGGCAGAGCTTAAAGCTGAGTGTGAGGATGCCTGGAAGTGGCTTAAAAAAATTCCAAAGCAGACTTGGTGTAGGTCTGCAATGGATTACAATTGCAAAACTGATCTTGTTGTGAACAACCTTAGTGAGGTTTTCAACAAAATGATCCTTGATGTTAGGGCCAAACCAATTAGGACTATGTTTGAAGGAATTAGGACTAAGCAGATGATCAAAAGGCAGAAGACTAGGGAAAAAACAGAGAACAGCAGGTGGATGATCACACCCAACTATTCAGAGAAACTAGAGGAGAATAAGAAGTATGCCAAATTTTGTGATGCACATAAGGTTGGTCCTGACATTTGGCAAGTTTCTAGTAAGGAAAATCAGTACTGTGTGAACCTAGCTACTAAATCATGTGACTGCAGGAGGAGGGACATGACAGGTGTGACATGCAGTCATGCAATAGCAGCAATGAGCAAGATTCAAATGCAACCAGAGGACTATGTGCATGATTTTTTTCTTTCAAAAAAGCACTATATATTGAAGCATACAAAGACATAGCATACCCTGTCCCTGGTCCTGAATTCTGGCCTGACACCCATACTCAGGATATTGAGCCCCCAGTGTTCAAAGAAAAAGCAGGCAAGAAACAGACAGCTAGGAGAAAGGGCCAGTTTGAGGTTTCTGCACCAAAGGACACAAGCAGGATGGGAACAATTACATGCAACAATTATGGTCTACAAGGCCACAGATATACAAACTATGGGAAAGCTCTAAAACCTAGTCTTGAGATGAGAAAGAACTTACACCAGGTCATTAAAAAATGTTGCATTTTTTGTTTAATTATTTTAGTTCTGCTCTATTTACTAACTGATTTAATTTTGTCATGAAGGAGAATAGAGAAATTTTTAGGGGTTCCTCTAGTGCTACACATCCACCTCCACAACCACCACCTCAACACCAAACTTCATAGATGCCAGCATCATCTGCTCCACCTCCTAAAGCAATGAGGAACAGAAAAACAACAGCAAATAAGAGAGGTTCAACATCAACAGTTTCAGCAGGAGCAGCCAGGTCTTCACCAGCACCTGCAACAGGATCAACATCAACAAGAGCTCTAAGAGGATCAACATCAACAAGAACATTCAATGCACCAAGAACATCCACTGGAGAACCAGGGATATTGGCACGCAAGAGGAAGAGGAAACCTCCTAGCAAGTTTGCATCCTATTTCAATGCTAGTGGAAACTATTGAAACTCTGTTACTAAGTTTGTGTTCTGGTACTTAGTTTGATTGTATGGTACTAAGTTTGTGTTCTGCTACTAAATGTGTGTTGTGCTATTAGCCTGCTTAAATCCAGACATGTGAACTTGTGGACAATGTTGAATGTATGGTACTTATTTGTGCCCAATACCAATGGGCTAAGTGCTACTGATTTGTTTTATTTGTTTTACTTTGCCATTTGTACAGTTTAGGTGTGTGTTTTAATTGTTTTACATTGCCATTTGTACAGTCTAGAAGTTATTGACAAATTCATTTTAGAAAAAAAAATCTGCACAAAAAATAGTCTAGCCTGGGGCTTGAACCCAGGACCAGGACCAGTTGGTTGTAGCCATGTGTTCAATACCAATGGTCTAGTGCTGGTGATTTGTTTGACTAGCATCGGCCAAACTTATTATATGTTGTTAGCCACGTCGTCTGTTCAGCGTGCGTTGCGGCCGGCAACGTGGTGAGCGTGCGTTGAGTAAAACCAGCCGTTTCGGATTCTACGCCTTTAATACATGTTCACCCACCACGCTCTCTGCTCACCCGCCCACTCGCCGCTCGCACCGCCCACTCCACTTCCCCTTCTCTCCTGTCGAAATCACCGTCGACAACCACCCCCACAGCCGTCGCCATGGACTGGCAGTTGGCCATCGAAGCTCTCACCGGCAACAACCAGGAGATGCACGCGCAATACAGGGAGATCGCGCGCTGGTTCCCCAGTCTGGCGATAATGAGGAACCATGCCCGCGGCCTCGTGAAGGTGATGACAGCTGCTGAAAAGTAGCGCGCCTTCCCTGCCGTCCGCACCATCCCGCCGCCGACCATTCTGCTGTGGGCGATGCGCGAGGTGCAGCGCTCCCCTGACCCCAGGCAGCATGCCCGATGGTGGATGTACCGCTCATCCACCACGTCACCTGCCGCCGCGGACCACGTCACCGATGCCGTCCTCGCTCTCCCAGCCCCAATCAACAACGCCTACTGGGAGAGGCGCAATCCATGGGTCCTTGGGCCCTCTGACGACGAGTCTTCTGACGACGAGTCCAATGACGATGATGAGGACGAGTCCTCTGGCGACTCTGACGACGAGGTGGATGAGGTCGTCGTCCTCTCCGACGACGAGCCTGAAGTGCAGTTGTTGGCTCCCGTCCTCGACGCCGTGGAGGGGGACAGGAACCTCCCAATCCACGTGGATGCACTGCCGGAGGTCGCCGATCTCCCAGACGGCGTCATCGTTAAGCAAGAAGAAGATGGCGGCGAGGAAGATGTGGTGGAGCCGGCGCCGAGCAAGAAGAAGAGGGCGGGAGTGACTGCGGTGCGCCGCTCCCAGCGCCTGAAGATGCTGAAGAAGGAGGAGTGAAGTGCTGCCTTCAGTTAGTTCAGTGCAAAAAAATTCAGTTTCGTCAGTCCTGAACTTTCGTAAGTTCAGTAAGTTCCTAGGTTCAGTTTCGTCAACACTATCTACTTGCTATCTATGTCAGGCACTATCTACTACTAGTTGCTATCTATGTCAGACTATGAATGGCAGTACTATCTATCTATGTCAGACTATCTATATATGTTACTTGCTACTTGCTATATATGTTAAGTTATTTGTCAGACTATCTAAGCTACTTGCTATATATGTTACTTGCTACTTGCTACTTCCAACTATGTCACAACTGTCAGTTATCCACACATGATATATGCAGATTAAAACAACCTCATCATAGATAAAACATTCTTACTTACTTAACTTAGCATGAGTACTCACTTAGCATATTAGGTCTTAACATAAAAGTCATTACATCATAGATAAAACCAACTAGTTCTTAAACCATAACAGTACCTCCCTCCCTCATACCATCTTGATTCAGGTTCTGAAAGCACATGAAACTTTCCCAAAATATACACCTAACATGCATGACATTCCAAAGCCAGCTATATATATATATAGGCCTACTAATTACTTAACCCACACACCAAGCACTTCACCCATTCATAATTGCCTTGATCCTCTCCAGCTTATCTTTGCTGGCATGCTCAACATTGAGCAGATCAGCAATCAGATACTCCAGCTTCTTCTTCTCTTGCTTAAGTAGGTCCCTGTCCCCCTCCACTTCCTTCATGGCCTTCCTCATGTTCTGAATGATATCTTCTTGGCTTTGAAGAATGCACCTTTGCTCCTTGGCAAGCTTCAGCTTTTCCATACTTAACTCAATCTTTTCCTGATCCTCAAGTTGTTTCTTCTTCTCATTTAGTTCATTGATTGCCTGACTGGTATAGTCCATGTCATGACACATCTTGCCATCTTGACAGTCAAAAAGCTTGGATACATCTTCCACCAACTGGCTGTAGTTGTTTGGCAGGAAATCAATTTCCTTATTTAGCTTGGCCACCTCTTTCTCATGGGCTTCTTTGTCATTCACCCTCCCTGTTGGAAATATGCCCTAGAGGCAATAATAAAAGCATTATGATTATATTTCCTTGTTCATGATAATTGTCTTTATTCGTGCTATAATTGTGTTATCCGGAAATCGTAATACATGTGTGAATAGCAGACAACAACATGTCCCTAGTAAGCCTCTAGTTGACTAGCTCGTTGATCAATAGATAGTCATGGTTTCCTGACTATGGGCATTGGATGTCAACGATAACGAGATCACATCATTAGGAGAATGATGTGATGGACGAGACCCAATCCTAAACATAGCATAAGATCGCATAGTTCGTTTGCTAGAGTTTTCCAATGTCAAGTATCCTTTCCTTAGACCATGAGATCGTGTAACTCCCGGACACCGTAGGAGTGCTTTGGGTGTGCCAAACGTCACAACGTAACTGGGTGACTATAAAGGCATACTACGGGTATCTCCGAAAGTGTCTGTTGGGTTGACACGGATCGAGACTGGGATTTATCACTCCGCTTGACGGAGAGGTATCACCGGGCCCACTCGGTAATGCATCATCATAATGAGCTCAATGTGATCAAAGTGTTTGATCACGGGATCATGCATTACGGTACGAGTAAAGTGACTTGCCGGTAACGAGATTGAACGAGGTATTGGGATACCGACGATCGAATCTCGGGCAAGTAAAATACCGATTGACAAAGGGAATCGTATACGGGATTAATTGAATCCTCGACATCGTGGTTCATCTGATGAGATCATCTGGAGCATGTGGGAGCCAACATGGGTATCCAGATCCCGCTGTTGGTTATTGCCCGAGAGCCGTCTCGGTCATGTCTGCATGTCTCCCGAACCCGTAGGGTCTATACACTTAAGGTTCGGTGACGCTAGGGTTGTGAAGATATGTATATGCAGTAACCCGAATGTTGTTCGGAGTCCCGGATGAGATCCCGGACGTCACGAGGAGTTCCGGATTGGTCCGGAGGTAAAGAATTATATATAGGAAGTGCTGTTTTGGCCATCGGGAGAAGTTTCGGGGTCACCGGTATTGTATCGGGACCACCAGAAGGGTCCCGGGGGTCCACCGGGTGGGGCCACCTGCCTCGGGGGGTAGGGGGTGCGCCTTGGCCTACATGGGCCAAGGGGAACCAGCCCCAAGAGGCCCATGCGCCTAGGGTTTCAAAGGGAAGGAGTCCCACAAGGGGAAGGCACCTCCTAGGTGCCTTGGGGGGGAGGGAAACCTCCCCTTGGCCGCCGCCCCAAGGAGATTGGATCTCCTAGGGCCGGCGCCCCCCCTTGGCCCTCCTATATAAAGGGGGGGGGGAGGGGGCAGCCGCACCCCCTGGTCCTTGGCGCCTCCCTCCCTCTCCAACACCTCCTCCTCCTCCATAGAGCTCGGCGAAGCCCTGCCGGAGTACTGCAGCTCCATCATCACCACGCCGTCGTGCTGCTGCTGGAGCCATCTTCCTCAACCTCTCCTTTGCCTTGCTGGATCAAGAAGAAGGAGACGTTACGCTGACCGTACGTGTGTTGAACGCGGAGGTGCCGTCCGTTCGGTGCTAGGATCTCCGGTGATTTGGATCACGTCGTGTACGACTACCTCATCCCCGTTCCTTGAACGCTTCCGCTCGTTATCTACAAAGTGGTATGTAGATGCAATCTCTCTTCCACGACTCGTTGCTTAGATGAACTCATAGATGGATCTTGGTGAAACCGTAGGAAAATTTTTGTTTTCTGCAACGTTCCCCAACACTGGTATCAGAGCTAGGTCTATGCGTAGTTCTCTATTGCACGAGTAGAACACAATTTGTTGTGGGCGTAGATGTTGTCAACTTTCTTGCCGCTACTAGTCTTATCTTGCTTCAGCGGTATTGTGGGATGAAGCGGCCCGGACCAACCTTACACGTACGCTTACGTGAGACCGGTTCCACCGACTAACATGCACTAGTTGCATAAGGTGGCTGGCGGGTGTCTGTCTCTCCCACTTTAGTTGGAGCGGATTCGATGAAAAGGGTCGTTATGAAGGGTAAATAGAAGTTGACAAATCACGTTGTGGCTTTCACGTAGGTAAGAAAACGTTCTTGCTAGAACCCTAATTCAGCCACGTAAAACTTGCAACAACAATTAGAGGACGTCTAACTTGTTTTTGCAGCAAGTGCTTTGTGATATGATATGGCCAAAGTTGTGATGAATGATGAATGATCTATATGTGATGTATGAGATGTTCATGCTATTGTAATAGGAATCACGACTTGCATGTCGATGAGTATGACAACCGGCAGGAGCCATAGGAGTTGTCTTTATTTTTTGTATGACCTGCGTTTCATTGAGAAACGCCATGTAAATTACTTTACTTTATTGCTAAACGCGTTAGCCATAGTAGTAGAAGTAATAGTTGGCGAGCAACTTCATGGAGACACGATGATGGAGATCATGGTGTCAAGCCGGTGACAAAGATGATCATGGAGCCCCAAGATGGAGATCAAAGGAGCTATGTGATATTGGCCATATCATGTCACGTTTATTATTTGATTGCATGTGATGTTTATCATGTTTTGCATCTTGTTTACTTAGAACGACGGTAGTAAATAAGATGATCCCTCATAATAATTTCAAGAAGTGTCCCCCCTAACTGTGCACCGTTGCGACAGTTCGTTGTTTCGAAGCACCACGTGATGATCGGGTGTGATAGATTCTAACGTTCACATACAACGGGTGTAAGACAGATTTACACATGCAAACACTTAGGTTGACTTGACGAGCCTAGCATGTACAGACATGGCCTCGGAACACGGAAGACCGAAAGGTCGAGCATGAGTCGTATAGAAGATACGATCAACATGAAGATGTTCACCGATGTTGACTAGTCCGTCTCACGTGATGATCGGACACGGCCTAGTTGACTCGGATCATGTTATACTTAGATGACTAGAAGAGGGATGTCTATCTAAGTGGGAGTTCATTAAATAATTTGATTAGATGAACTTTATTATCATGAACTTAGTCTAAAATATTTACAATATGTCTTGTAGATCAAATGGCCAACGTAGTCCTCAACTTCAACGCATTCCTAGAGAAAACCAAGCTGAAAGACGATGGCAGCAACTATACGGACTGGGTCCGGAACCTGAGGATCATCCTCATAGCTGCCAAGAAATATTATGTCCTACAAGCACCGCTGGGTGACGCACCTGTTCTCCCTGCAGAACAAGACGTTATGAACACTTGGCAGTCACGCTCCGATGATTACTCCCTCGTTCAGTGCGGCATGGTTTACAGCTTAGAGCCGGGGCTCCAAAAGCGTTTTGAGAGACATGGAGCATATGAGATGTTCGAAGAGCTGAAAATGGTTTTCCAAGCTCATGCCCGGGTCGAGAGATATGAAGTCTCCGACAAATTCTTTAGCTGTAAAATGGAGGAAAATAGCTCTGTCAGTGAACACATACTCAAGATGTCTGGGTTGCACAACCGCTTGACTCAACTGGAAGTTAATCTCCCGGATGAAGCGGTCATTGACAGAATCCTCCAGTCGCTTCCACCTAGCTACAAGAGCTTTGTGATGAACTACAACATGCAGGGGATGGTAAAGACCATTCCTGAGGTATATGCTATGCTGAAATCAGCAGAGGTAGAAATCAAGAAGGAACATCAAGTGTTGATGGTGAATAAAACAACTAAGTTCAAGAAGGTCAAGGGTAAAAAGAACTTCAAGAAGGACGGCAAGGAAGTTGCCGCGCCCGGTAAGCAAGTTGCCGGGAAGAAGCCAAAGAATGGACCCAAGCCCGAGACTGAGTGTTTTTATTGCAAGGGAAGTGGTCACTGGAAGCGGAACTGCCCCAAATACTTAGCGGACAAGAAGGCCGGCAAAACCAAAGGTATATGCGATATACATGTAATTGATGTGTACCTTACCAGTACTCGTAGTAGCTCTTGGGTATTTGATACCGGTGCAGTTGCTCACATTTGTAACTCAAAGCTGGAGCTGCGGAATAAGCGAAGACTGGCGAAGGATGAGGTGACGATGCGCGTCGGGAATGGTTCCAAGGTCGATGTGATCGCCGTCGGCACGCTACCTCTACATTTACCTACGGGATTAGTTTTAAACCTCAATAATTGTTATTTAGTGCCAAGTTTGAGCATGAACATTGTGTCTGGATCTCGTTTAATTCGATATGGCTACTCATTTAAATTTGAGAATAATGGTTGTTCTATTTATATGAGAGATATGTTTTATGGTCATGCTCCGATGGTTAATGGTTTATTCTTAATGAATCTCGTACGTGATGATACACATATTCATAGTGTGAATACCAAAAGATTTAAATTTGATAACAATAGTCCCACATATTTGTGGCACTGCCGCCTTGGTCACATAGGTGTCAAACGCATGAAGAAGCTCCATGCAGATGGACTTTTAGAGTCTCTTGATTATGAATCATTTGACACGTGCGAACCATGCCTCATGGGTAAAATGACCAAGACTCCGTTCTCAGGAACAATGGAGCGAGCAACCAACTTATTGGAAATCATACATACCGATGTGTGCGGTCCAATGAGTGTTGAGGCTCGCGGTGGCTATCGTTATGTTCTCACCCTCACTGATGACTTGAGTAGATATGGGTATATCTACTTAATGAAACACAAGTCTGAGACCTTTGAAAAGTTCAAGGAATTTCAGAGTGAGGTTGAAAATCAACGTGACAGAAAAATCAAGTTTTTACGATCAGATCGTGGAGGAGAATACTTGAGTCACGAATTTGGCACGCACTTAAGAAAATGTGGAATAGTTTCACAACTCACGCCGCCTGGAACACCTCAGCGTAATGGTGTGTCCGAACGTCGTAATCGCACTCTATTAGATATGGTACGATCTATGATGTCTCTTACCGATTTACCGCTATCTTTTTGGGGCTATGCTTTAGAGACTGCCGCATTCACTTTAAATAGGGCTCCGTCGAAATCCGTTGAGACGACACCGTATGAATTATGGTTTGGGAAGAAACCTAAGCTGTCGTTTCTAAAAGTTTGGGGATGCGATGCTTATGTCAAGAAACTTCAACCTGAAAAGCTCGAACCCAAGTCGGAAAAATGCGTCTTCATAGGATACCCTAAAGAAACTATTGGGTATGCCTTCTACCTCAGATCCGAAGGCAAGATCTTTGTTGCCAAGAATGGATCCTTTCTAGAGAAAGAGTTTCTCTCGAAAGAAGTAAGTGGGAGGAAAGTAGAACTTGATGAAGTGTTACCTCTTGAACCGGAAAATGGCGAAACTCAAGAAAACGTTCCTGAGGTGCCTGCACCGACTAGAGAGGAAATTAATGATGATGATCAAGATACTTCTAATCAAGCTCCTACTGAAATTCGAAGGTCCACAAGGACACGTTCCGCACCAGAGTGGTACGGCAACCCTGTCTTTGAAATCATGTTGTTAGACAACGGTGAACCTTCGAACTATGAGGAAGCAATGGCGGGCCCGGATTCCGACAAATGGCTAGAAGCCATGAAATCCGAGATAGGATCCATGTATGAAAACAAAGTATGGACTTTGACTGACTTGCCCGTAGAGTGGCGAGCCATAGAAAATAAATGGATCTTTAAGAAGAAGACAGACGCGGATGGTAATGTGACCATCTATAAAGCTCGGCTTGTCGCTAAGGGTTATCGACAAGTTCAAGGGGTTGACTACGATGAGACTTTCTCACCGGTAGCGAAGCTGAAGTCCGTCCGAATCATGTTAGCAATTGCCGCATTATATGATTATGAGATATGGCAAATGGACGTCAAAACGGCATTCCTTAATGGTTTCCTTAAGGAAGAATTGTATATGATGCAGCCGGAAGGTTTTGTCGATCCTAAGAACGCTGACAAAGTGTGCAAGCTCCAACGCTCGATTTATGGGCTGGTGCAAGCATCTCGGAGTTGGAACATTCGCTTTGATGAGATGATCAAAGCGTTTGGGTTTATGCAGACTTATGGAGAAGCCTGCGTTTACAAGAAAGTGAGTGGGAGCTCTGTAGCATTTCTCATACTATATGTAGATGACATACTTTTGATGGGAAATGATATAGAACTCTTGGACATCATTAAGGCCTACTTGAATAAGAGTTTTTCACTGAAGGACCTTGGAGAAGCTGCTTATATATTAGGCATCAAGATCTATAGAGATAGATCAAGACGCCTCATAGGTCTTTCACAAAGCACATACCTTGATAAGATATTGAAGAAGTTCAATATGGATCAATCTAAGAAGGGGTTCTTACCTGTGTTACAAGGTGTGAAATTGAGCTCAGCTCAATGTCCGACCACGGCAGAAGATATAGAAGAGATGAGTGTCATCCCCTATGCCTCAGCCATAGGTTCTATTATGTATGCCATGCTGTGTACCAGACCTGATGTAAACCTTGCCGTAAGTTTGGTAGGAAGGTACCAAAGTAATCCCAGCAAGGAACACTGGACAGCGGTCAAGAATATCCTGAAGTACCTGAAAAGGACTAAGGAAATGTTTCTCGTTTATGGAGGTGACGAAGAGCTCGTCTAAAGGGTTACGTCGGCGCTAGCTTCGACACAGATCTGGATGACTCTAAGTCACAAACCGGATACGTGTATATTTTGAATGGTGGGGCAGTAAGCTGGTGCAGTTGCAAGCAGAGCGTCGTGGCGGGATCTACATGTGAAGCGGAGTACATGGCAGCCTCGGAGGCAGCACATGAAGCAATTTGGGTGAAGGAGTTCATCACCGACCTCGGAGTCATACCCAATGCGTCGGGGCCAATCAAACTCTTCTGTGACAACACTGGAGCTATTGCACTTGCCAAGGAGCCCAGGTTTCACAAGAAGACCAGGCACATCAAGCGTCGCTTCAACTCCATTCGTGAAAATGTTCAAGATGGAGACATAGAAATTTGTAAAGTGCACACGGATCTGAATGTCGCAGATCCGTTGACTAAACCTCTCCCTAAGGCAAAATATGATCAGCACCAGAACTCTATGGGTGTTCGATTCATCACAATGTAACTAGATTATTGACTCTAGTGCAAGTGGGAGACTGTTGGAAATATGCCCTAGAGGCAATAATAAAAGCATTATTATTATATTTCCTTGTTCATGATAATTGTCTTTATTCGTGCTATAATTGTGTTATCCGGAAATCGTAATACATGTGTGAATAACAGACAACAACATGTCCCTAGTAAGCCTCTAGTTGACTAGCTCGTTGATCAATAGATAGTCATGGTTTCCTGACTATGGGCATTGGATGTCAACGATAACGAGATCACATCATTAGGAGAATGATGTGATGGACGAGACCCAATCCTAAACATAGCATAAGATCGCATAGTTCATTTGCTAGAGTTTTCCAATGTCAAGTATCCTTTCCTTAGACCATGAGATCGTGTAACTCCCGGACACCATAGGAGTGCTTTGGGTGTGCCAAACGTCACAACGTAACTGGGTGACTATAAAGGCATACTACGGGTATCTCCGAAAGTGTCTGTTGGGTTGACACGGATCGAGACTGGGATTTGTCACTCCGCTTGACGGAGAGGTATCACCGGGCCCACTCGGTAATGCATCATCATAATGAGCTCAATGTGATCAAAGTGTTTGATCACGGGATCATGCATTACGGTACGAGTAAAGTGACTTGCCGGTAACGAGATTGAACGAGGTATTGGGATACCGACGATCGAATCTCGGGCAAGTAAAATACCGATTGACAAAGGGAATCGTATACGGGATTAATTGAATCCTCGACATCGTGGTTCATCTGATGAGATCATCGTGGAGCATGTGGGAGCCAACATGGGTATCCAGATCCCGCTGTTGGTTATTGCCCGAGAGCCGTCTCGGTCATGTCTGCATGTCTCCCGAACCCGTAGGGTCTACACACTTAAGGTTCGGTGACGCTAGGGTTGTGAAGATATGTATATGCAGTAACCCGAATGTTGTTCGGAGTCCCGGATGAGATCCCAGACGTCACGAGGAGTTCCGGATTGGTCCGGAGGTAAAGAATTATATATAGGAAGTGCTGTTTTGGCCATCGGGACAAGTTTCGGGGTCACCGGTATTGTACCGGGACCACCAGAAGGGTCCCGGGGGTCCACCGGGTGGGGCCACCTGCCTCGGGGGCCACATGGGCTCTAGGGGGTGCGCCTTGGCCTACATGGGCCAAGGGGAACCAGCCCCAAGAGGCCCATGCGCCTAGGGTTTCAAAGGGAAGGAGTCCCACAAGGGGAAGGCACCTCCTAGGTGCCTTGGGAGGGAGGGAAACCTCCCCTTGGCCGCCGCCCCAAGGAGATTGGATCTCCTAGGGCCGGCGCCCCCCCCTTGGCCCTCCTATATAAAGGGGTTGGAGGGGGCAGCCGCACCCCCTGGTCCTTGGCGCCTCCCTCTCCCTCTCCAACACCTCCTCCTCCTCCATAGAGCTTGGCGAAGCCCTGCCGGTGTACTGCAGCTCCACCATCACCACGCCGTCGTGCTGCTGCTGGAGCCATCTTCCTCAACCTCTCCTTTGCCTTGCGGGATCAAGAAGAAGGAGACGTTACGCTGACCGTACGTGTGTTGAACGCGGAGGTGCCGTCCGTTCGGTGCTAGGATCTCCGGTGATTTGGATCACGTCGTGTACGACTACCTCATCCCCGTTCCTTGAACGCTTCCGCTCGCGATCTACAAAGTGGTATGTAGATGCAATCTCTCTTCCATGACTCGTTGCTTAGATGAACTCATAGATGGATCTTGGTGAAACCGTAGGAAAATTTTTGTTTTCTGCAATGTTCCCCAACACTCCCCAAGTTCTGCTCATGGTACATGTACCAAATCCTTGTTAGGCACCTTTGTAGAATCTCTGGCCAAGGACCATCCACCCATTCCACAACCCCAAAGTTCACACCTACATCCTACAGAAGCAATTATTTATAATTAAGCACAAAGCACTTAGTAACAACTTAGTACAGAAAACTCAAGTCATAAAGTCATTTCATTTAACTGAAATCCTTTGTTACATCAATATGCCCTCTGAATTATGCAAACGTAATTCTTTCATAGTAAGCACACATCACCTGACTTAGCATCAGCGATAAATTCAGTTAACAGCTATATTTAGCAGTAGAGGTAAATTCATTTAACTCTGTTCTTTTTCAGTTAACAGCTATATTCAGTTAACACCTAACAAATATATTCAGTTCACAGTTGACTACATATCTCTGCATAGTTAACACCTAACAAATATATTGAGTTCACAGTAGACTAAAGATCTCTGCATGTAGGTGTTCTCTGGTTCAGTCATGTATTGAATTCAGTTAACTAAAGATCTACTTTCACATATAGCTTCCATATGTATGGCACTTTCAAGTTTCAGTTCTAAACTATAGCACACATCTCTGCACATCACACATCTCTGCACCACATGCTGCACCACAGATCTCCAGCAGCAAAACACATCACACATCTCCACCAGCAAAACAAGTTAGCGTGCAAGATTTAATACCTGCTGCACAGGACAACCCAGGAATCGCCTCCCAGTCAAAGCACCTTCAAAAGTTACCATCTTCTTCGGCCTCTGATGATGCATCATGCACGTCGGCTCAGATTCAGTGTAAGAACCACAAAAAGATGGTTCCACCACACTGTCAGGGGTTTCCTGCAAAAGAAACTTCGAATCAAACAAAAAGCAACTTGGAATCTCCAATATGGATGAACTAACCCTAACCCTAACTCTATTCCACCATTATGCACTTACAAAGAGCTGAGGATTGATACGTCTCCAATGTATCTATAATTTTTGATTGCTCCATGCTATATTATCTACTGTTTTGGACTATATTGGGCTTTATTTTCCACTTTTATATTATTTTTGGGACTAACCTATTAACCGCCCAGCCCAGAATTGTTGTTTTTTTGCCTATTTCAGTGTTTCGAAGAAACGAAATATCAAATGGAGTCCAAACAGAATAATCCTTTCTGGAACGTGATTTTCTTCCCGAATATGACCCAGGAAACTTGGACCCTACGCCAAGGAAGCTTCGAGGTGGGCACGAGGTAGGGGGGCACAACCTACACCCCCAGGCGCGTCCCCACCCTCATGGGCCCATCGAGGCTCCACCGACATACTTCTTCCTCCTATATGTATCCACATACCCCCAAACGATCAGAACAGAAGCCAAAAACCTAATTCCACTGCCGCAACTTTTTGTATCCACGAGATCCCATCTTGGGGCCTGTTCCGGAGCTCCGCCGAAGAGGGCCGTCATCACGGAGGGCTTCTACATCATCATAGCCTCTCCGATGAAGTGTGAGTAGTTTACCTCAGACCTTCGGGTCCATAGTTATTAGCTAGATGGCTTTTCTCTCTTTTTGGATCTCAATACAATGTTCTCCCCCTCTCTTGTGGAGATATATTCGATGTAATCTTCTTCTTTTTGCGGTGTGCTTGTTGAGATCGGTGAATTGTGTGTTTATGATCAAGTCTATCTATGAACAATATTTGAATCTTCTCTGAATTATTTTATGTATGATTGGTTATCTTTGCAAGTCTCTTCGAATTATCTGTTTGGTTTGGCCGACTAGATTGGTAGTTCTTGCCATGGGAGAAGTGCTTAGCTTTGGGTTCGATCTTGCGGTGTCCTTTCCCAGTGACAGAAGGGGCAGCAAGGAATGTATTGTATCGTTGCCATCGAGGATAACAAGATGGGGTTTATTTCATATTGCATGAATTTATCTCTCTACATCATGTCATCTTGCTTAAAGCGTTACTCTGTTTTTAACTTAAGACTCTAGATGCATGCTGGGTAGCGGTCGATGAGTGGAGTAATAGTAGTAGATGCAGAATCGTTTCGATCTACTTGTCACGGACGTGATGCCTATATACATGATCATAGCTAGATATTCTCATAACTATGCTCAATTTTGTCAATTGCTCAACAGTAATTTGTTCACCCACCGTAGAAAACTTATGCTCTTGAGAGAAGCCACTAGTGAAACCTATGGCCCCCGGGTCTATTCTCATCATATCAATCTCCATTACTTTAATCTTGTTTTGCTTTTTACTTTGCCTTTTACTTTTCACTTTGCATCTTTATACCAAAAATACCAAAAATATTATCTCTATCATATCTCACTCTCGTAAGTAACCGTGAAGGGATTGACAACCCCTAATCGCGTTGGTTGCGAGTTGCTATCGATTTGTGCAGGTACGAGGGACTTGAGCGTGGCCTCCTACTAGATTGATACCTTGGTTCTCAAAAACTGAGGGAAATACTTACGCTACTCCGCTGCATCATCCTTTCCTCTTCGGGGAAAACCAACGCAAGCTCAAGAGGTATTAAGAAGAATTTCTGGCGCCGTTGCCGGGGAGGCTTACGCAAGGTCAAGTCAAGATTTTGACTCCCGACAACGAGCCATTTCTGGCACCGTTGCCGGGGAGTCTACGCAAAAAGTCAACATACCAAGTACCCATCACAATCCCTATCTCTCGCATTACATTAGTTGCCATTTGCCTCTCGTTTTCCTCTCCCCCACTTCACCCTTGCCGTTTTATTCGCCCTTCTTCCGTCCAATCTTGTGTTACCATGTGCCTTGTTTTTGCTTGGTTCTTTGCTTGCTAAAAGTTTATGGATCCTCATCCACTTGCTAATCTCTTTAAGAGATCCAATTATGATGAACGTATTTCTAGTGAATTGAGTGCGCTAGATTATCTTTATGAGGTTTTGCCTGAAATTTGTGAATCTAAAAATTGGGATGAAGTACTTTATGAAGCGATTCACGATAGATCTTTGAATAAAAAGCATGATTGCAATGATTTTACTATAAATTCTATTGATGTCAGTTGTGCTAAGAATATGCAAAACCCTAAGCTTGGGGATGCTAGTTTTGCTATGTCCTCTACTTGTTGCAATGATCATGATTGGGGTGATAGTTCTTCTTATGATCTTGAAAATTTATTTAAGCCCCATGATGAATATGAGATTGATAATAATGTTTGCAATAATATTGAAAGTGGGTTTGGAAGAGTGTCAACTTTAGATCCCACATATTTGGAGAATATTCAATCTTATGAATTTTTTGATAAAGTGGGTTTAGAGGGGTCATGACTTTAGTTAATGATAATCCCACTATTTTGGAAGAGTGTCAACTTTGCATGCATGTAGATTGTATTGAAAATATTTTATGTGATAGCTATTTTGTTGAATTTGCTTATGATTTCACGTGTAATTATTATGAGAGAGGAAAATATGGTTGTAGAAATTTTCATGATAATAAATTACCTCTCGTTATGTTGAGATTGCTATTGTTTCTTTCCGCTTCCTTGTATATGCTAGTTTTTGCTTGCCTTGATAATTTGTTTACCTATAAGATGCCTATGCATAGGAATTATGTTAGACTTAGATGTGTGTTTTCACATGCTATATGATGCTCTCTTTGTGCTTCAATTCTAGTCTTTCGTGTGAGCATTATTGAAATCTCAATGCCTAGCTAGGGGCGTTAAATGATAGCGCTTGTTGGGAGGCAACCCAATTTTAAGTTTTTTGTTTTTGCTTCTGTTTGGGAATAAATAACCCATCTACCTTCTGTTTGGATGTGGTTTTGTGTTTTAATTAGTGTTTGTGCCAAGCTAGAACTATTGGATCTTCTTGGATGATAGTTATTTGATCTTGCTGTAATTTCCAGAAACTTTGCGTTCAGTGCCCGAATTATTAAAAATCATCAGAAACGTGATAAAATACAGATTCCAATTGCTGCTAATCAATAAACAAATTGTCTAGGTCGTCTAATTTTGGTAGATTTTTTGGAGTTCCAGAAGTTTGCATTAGTTACAGATTACTACAGACTGTTATGTTTTTGACAGATTCTGTTTTCGTGTGTTGTTTGCTTATTTTAATGAATCTATGGCTAGTATTGGAGAGTATGATCCATAGATAACTTGGAATACAGTAGGTTTAACACCAATATAAATAAATAATGAGTTCATTACAGTACCTTGAAGTAGTCTTTTGTTTTCTTTCTCTAATGGAGCTCACGAGATTTCTATTGAGTTTTGTGTTGTGAAGTTTTCAAGTTTTGGGTGATTTTTTTTGATGGATTATGGAACAAGGAGTGGCAAGAGCCTAAGATTGGGGATGCCCATGGCACCCCCAAGATAATCCAAGGACACCAAAAAGTCAAAGCTTGGGGATGCCCCGGAAGGCATCCCCTCTTTCGTCCACTTCCATCGGCAATTTACTTGGAGCTATATTTTTATTCATCAACATGATATGTGTTTTGCTTGGAGCGTCTTGTATTATTTGTGTCTTTGTTTGTTAGTGTGCCACAATCATCCTTGCTGTACACACCTTTGAGAGAGCCATACATAAATTGGAATTTGATAGAATACTCTATGTGCTTCACTTATATCTTTTGAGCTATGTAGTTTTGCTCTGTGTGCTTCACTGATATCTTTTGAGCGTTATAATTTTGCTCTATGTGCTTCACTTAGATCTTTTAGAGCATGGTGGTGGTTTTTTTTAAAGAAACTATTGATCTCTCATGCTTCACCTAAATTATTTTGAGAGTCGTAATAGCATGGTAAATTTCTTAACATTAATATGCTCGGTATTCATGATTTGTGGAATTTTCTTTTGAGTGCGTTGAATACTAAGAAAAGATTGAAGCATGATAATTGTTTTGAGATATGGAGGTGATAATGTTAGAGTCATGCTAGTGGAAGTAGTTGTGAATTTAAATAATACTTGCGTTGAAGTTTGTGATTCCCGTAGCATGCACGTATGGTGAACCGTTATGTAACGAAGTCGGAGCATGAAGTGTTTATTGATTGTCCTCCTTATGAGTGGCAGTCGGGGACGAGCGATGGTCTTTTCCTACCAATCTATCCCCCTAGGAGCATGCGCGTAATACTTTGCTTTGATAACTTCTAGATTTTTGCAATAAGTATATGAGTTCTTTATGACTAATGTTGAGTCCATGGATTATCGCACTTTTTCCCATCCTTCCACCATTGCTAGCCTCTCTAATACCGCGCACTTTTCGCCGGTATCATACACCCACCATATATCTTCCTCAAAACAGCCACCATACCTACCTATCATGGAATTTCCATAGCCATTCCGAGATATATTGCCATGCAACTTTCCACCGTTCCGTTTATTATGACACGCTCCATCATTGTCATATTGCTAGCATGATCATGTAGTTGACATCGTATTTGTGGCAAATCCACCATTCATAATTCTTTCATACATGTCACTCTTGATTCATTGCATATCCCGGTACCCCGCCGGAGGCATTCATATAGAGTCATATCTTGTTCTAAGTATCGAGTTGTAATTGTTGAGTTGTAAGAAAAATAAAAGTGTGATGATCATCATTTTTTTAGAGCATTGTCCCAAGTGAGGAAAGAATGATGGAGACTATGATTCCCCCACAAGTCGGGATGAGACTCCAGACGAAAAAAATAAAAAATATAAAAAAGGAGGCCATAAAAAAGGCCCAAATAAAAAAAATGAGAGAAAAAGAGAGAAGGCACAATGCTACTATCCTTTTACCACACTTGTGCTTCAAAGTAGCACCAAGATCTTCATGATAGAGAGTCTCCTATGCTGTCACTTTCATATACTAGTGGGAACTTTTCATTATAGAACTTGGCTTGTATATTCCAATGGTGGGCTTCCTCAAAATGCCCTAGGTCTTCGAGAGAAAGAAAGTTGGATGCACACCCACTTAGTTTCTTTTTTTGAGCTTTCATATACTTATAGCTCTAGTGCATCCGTTGCATGGCAATCCCTACTCACACACATTGATATCTATTAATAGGCATCTCCATAGCCCGTTGATACGCCTAGTTGATGTGAGACTATCTTCCCCTCTTTTTGTCTTCTCCACAACCACCGTTCTATTCCACATATAGTGCTATATCCATGGCTCACGCTCATGTATTGCGTGAAGGTTGAAAAAGTTTTGAAAATGTTAAAGTATGAAACAATTGCTTAGCTTGTCATCGGGGTTGTGCATGATTTAAATACTTGTGTGGTGAAGATGGAGCATAGCCAGACTATATGAATTTGTAGGGATAACTTTCTTTGGCCATGTTATTTTGAGAAGACATAATTGCTTTATTAGTATGCTTGAAGTATTATTATTTTTATGTCAATATGAACTTTTGTCTTGAATCTTTCGAATCTGAATATTCATACCACAATTAAGAAATTTTGCATTGAAATTATGCCAAGTACCACTCCACATCAAAAATTCTCTTTTTATCATTTACCTACTCGAGGACGAGCAGGAATTAAGCTTGGGGATGCCTGATACGTCTCCAACGCATCTATAATTTTTGATTGCTCCATGCTATATTATCTACTGTTTTGGACTATATTGGGCTTTATTTTCCACTTTTATATTATTTTTGGGACTAACCTATTAACCGGAGGCCCAACCCAGAATTGCTGTTTTTTGCCTATTTCAGTGTTTCGAAGAAACGGAATATCAAACGGAGTCCAAACAGAATAATCCTTTCTGGAACGTGATTTTCTTCCCGAATATGACCCAGGAGACTTGGACCCTACGCCAAGGAAGCTTCGAGGTGGGCACGAGGTAGGGGGGCGCGCCCTGCACCCCCAGGCGCGCCCCCACCCTCGTGGGCCCACCGAGGCTCCACCAACGTACTTCTTCCTCCTATATATATCCACGTACCCTCAAACGATCAGAACAGAAGCCAAAAACCTAATTCCACCACCGCAACTTTCTGTGTCCATGAGATCCCATCTTGGGGCCTGTTCGGGAGCTCCGCCGGAGAGGGCCGTCATCATGGAGGGCTTCTACAGCATCATAGCCTCTCCGATGAAGTGTGAGTAGTTTACCTCAGACCTTCGGGTCCATAGTTATTAGCTAGATGGCTTCTTCTCTCTTTTTGGATCTCAATACAATGTTCTCCCCCTCTCTTGTGGAGATCTATTCGATGTAATCTTCTTCTTTTTGCGGGGTGTTTCTTGAGACCGATGAATTGTCGGTTTATGATCAAGTCTATCTATGAACAATATTTGAATCTTCTCTGAATTATTTTATGTATGATTGGTTATCTTTGCAAGTCTCTTCGAATTATCCGTTTGGTTTGGCCGACTAGATTGGTAGTTCTTGCCATGGGAGAAGTGCTTAGCTTTGGGTTCGATCTTGCGGTGTCCTTTCCCAGTGACAGAAGGGGCAGCAAGGCACGTATTGTATCGTTGCCATCGAGGATAAAAAGATGGGGTTTATTTCATATTGCATGAATTTATCTCTCTACATCATGTCATCTTGCTTAAAGCGTTACTCTGTTTTTAACTTAATACTCTAGATGCATGCTGGATAGCGGTCGATGAGTGGAGTAATAGTAGTAGATGCAGAATCGTTTTGATCTACTTGTCACGGACGTGATGCCTATATACATGATCATACCTAGATATTCTCATAACTATGCTCAATTTTGTCAATTGCTCAACAGTAATTTGTTCACCCACCATAGAAAACTTATGCTCTTGAGAGAAGCCACTAGTGAAACCTATGGCCCCCGGGTCTATTCTCATCATATCAATCTCCATTACTTTAATCTTGTTTTGCTTTTTTACTTTGCCTTTTACTTTTCACTTTGCATCTTTATACCAAAAATACCAAAAATATTATCTCTATCAGATCTCACTCTCGTAAGTGACCGTGAAGGGATTGACAACCCCTAATCACGTTGGTTGCGAGTTGCTATCGATTTGTGTAGGTACGAGGGACTTGAGCGTGGCCTCCTACTGGATTGATACCTTGGTTCTCAAAAACTGAGGGAAATACTTACGCTACTCTGCTGCATCATCCTCTCCTCTTCGGGGAAAACCAACGCAAGCTCAAGAGGTATTAAGGATCCATTGAAACCATGTTGATGTCCTCGTCCGAGCTCTCCTTGTCATTCCAGGATGGCATCCTCAACTTCTACCGGCAGCAATGATCGCGGCGGCGACGACGATAGGCTGAGCTCGCTCAGAGCACCAGGGAGAGGGAGAGGATGAGGACGAGTGAGAGCGAGCAAGGAGGAAGAGAATGAGCGAGTGGCTGAGCTCGCTCTGATTTATTGGCCCACCGACAGGTGCCGTTCCGACCGTGGACGGGCCGTTAACGGCCGTCAATGCGCGGCGGGCGTCGGTTCGCCAGCGTGACAACTGATTCGTGGGCCCAACCGGTCAGAATCGGGGTTAGCGCGGCCGAAGCGAGCGCTTTCGTGACTTGATAGTTTTTTGCCACGGTTTAGAACAAATTTGGTAGTTTTTCGCACAAAAACATAGAGTGGTAGTTTTTCGTCACGTTTTCATGAAATGTGATAGTTTTTGGCTAAATACCCATTCAGATGAGGTGGAGATAGCGAAAGATGCCGCCGAGCCCGTGGCGGAGGTGGCCGCGGCGGCCGAGAAGGTGTCAGTCCAGATGGCCGGGCATCTGCCGGAGGATGGCTGGCTGAGACATGCCTCCAAGGAAGTCGCGGGGGAGGCTCATCTTGCACGAGACATCACAAGGGAAGGTAGTCGCCTCCAAGGTAGTCCGATTACTTTTGGAGTTCTCTTGCAATCTTAAGCAACTGCACTTTTTTGGTCGATTGGAAGTGAAGTGATAGTTCTGCGTGACTTCAAGCAACAATCCAATGCTGTTTTTGTGTTTCTTGCCGCCAGGGTGTTGAACTTAATTCAAATTTTGTGAACTGTTTTTGAAATTTATGATGTTCTTCCAAAAATCAATGATCAAAGGTTAATGTCCGGTGTCGTGTGGGCTGCAGGCCATCCAGCACGCCCATGAGCGGGCGTTACAAGGGCCGTATAGGAGCTCTCGGGGATTTGGTCTCATGCCATCTCCAGATCGGCCTAAGAGGCAGCAGGCATTCCCAAACACAGGCCAGATAGCGAGGTCCACCTGAGATTTAGCCCATATTTAGTCTGAAGTGGGCGACTTATTGGCTTTTCCAGATCTCTGGTTTTCGCCTTCGTTCCTAGAATCAGGGGAGATTGAGGCTGGTTTTATTTGTTTGTGTTGAGTATATGTGTTGTGCATATATGTGTATTGAGCTAATCTTCTAGTTCTTTGTATAGTTGAGGTCATGACCCATCTTTGTAAATCATATATACGTGCATTTGCACATGAGTAATATATCGTGCAATTCATACCTCATACATGGTATCAGTTTTTCGGGTTAAACCCTAGCTTCCGCCCCGCCGTCGCCGCCGCCGCCACCGCCGCCGCGCGACCTCATCGCGCCGCCGCCGCCTGCGCGCCTTCCCGCGCTGCCGCCTCCGCTCCCAACTCTCCCTGCCGCCGCCTCCCTCTACCGCCGCGCCACCCGCCCCGAGCGCCGCCGTCTTCCCCTGTCGTTGCCCCCTAGCCACTACTGCCCACCTCTCCCAAGCGCCACCACCCGCCCGCGCCGACTCGCCGCTGCCACTGACCCATCGTCGCACCCGAATCCAACCCTAACCCGTGCGCCACCCCGAGTCGCCCTAGCCGTCTTGTCGTTCGTCACTTCCTCAGCGTCCTCCAACTCCAATTCGTTCGCCGACGCCAACCCTCCTGACGTGAACGGCAGCCGCAACCTGAACATCTTCGAGCGGGTGACGGTTCGTCTCTCCCAGACGGACTCCTCCTACTACACATGGAAGACGTATTTCTCCCTCGTGTTCCGGGAGTACCATCTGGTCAACCACGTGGACGGCACCTTCGACTCCAACCTCGTCCCCGAGTTCCATGACTGTTCCACCATCGACACCACGATCATCCGGTGATTCTTCCTCACCATCTCGCTGGACCACTTTCAGACGATCGTGCAGGACGGTGATGATGCATGCGCCGTGTGGACCAAGCTGAATGGGCTCTTCACCAACAATCAACTACAACGTCGCGTTTTTTTGCAGCAAGAGTTTTTTGGGTGCCACCAGGACAACTCCTCCGTCGACGATTATTGTCGCCGCCTGAAGACTTTCGCTGACGAGCTCCGCGATATTGGAGCGAAGATCGATGATGACCTCCTCAACACGTGATACGTCTCCGTCGTATCTACTTTTTCAAACACTTTTTCCCTTGTTTTGGACTCTAACTTGTATGATTTGAATGGAACTAAGCCGGACTGACGCTGTTTTTAGCAGAATTTCCATGATGTTGTTTTATGTGCAGAAAGCAAATATTCTCGGAAAGTCCTGAAACTCCACGGAACACCTTAGAAAAAACAATAAAAAATCCTCGCCAAAGATGAAGACCAGGGGGCCCACACCCTGTCCACGAGGGTGGGGGCGCGCCCCCCCTCTAGGGCGCCCCCAACCTCGTGGGCCCCCTGGATGGCCTCCGACGCCAACTCCAACTCAATATATTGGCTTTCGGGGAGAATAAAAATCAGAGAGAAGAAATCATCGCGTTTTACGACACGGAGCCGCTGCCAAGCCCTAAAACCTCTCGGGAAGGCTGATCTGGAGTCCGTTCGGGGCTCCGGAGAGGGGGATTCGTTGCCGTCGTCATCATCAACCATCCTCCATCACCAATTTCATGATGCTCACCGCCGTGCGTCAATAATTCCATCGTAGGCTTGCTGGACGGTGATGGGTCGGATGAGATTTATCATGTAATTGAGTTAGTTTTGTTAGGGTTTGATCCCTAGTATCCACTATGTTCTGAGATTGATATGTCTATGACTTCGCTATGCTTAATGCTTGTCACTAGGGCCCGAGTGCCATGATTTCAGATCTGAACCTATTATGTTTTCATGAATATTTGTGAGTTCTTGATCCTATCTTGCAAGTCTATAGTCACCTACTATGTGTTATGATCCGGCAACCCAGAAGTGACAATAATCGGGACCTCTCCCGGTGATGACCCTAGTTTGAGGAGTTCATGTATTCACTATGTGCTAATGCTTTGTTCCGGTTCTCTATTAAAATGAGACCTTAATATCCCGTAGTTTCCAATAGGACCCCGCTGCCACGGGAGGGTAGGACAAAAGATGTCATGCAAATTCTTTTCCATAAGCACATATGACTATATACGGAATACATGCCTACATTACATTGATGAATTGGAGCTAGTTCTGTGTCACCCTATGTTATGACTCATACATGATGAACCGCATCCGGCATAATTATCCATCACTGATCCGGTGCCTACGAGTTTTCCATGTACTGGTTTACGCTTATTTACTTTCCCGCTGCTACTGTTACAATCACTACAAAATACCAAAAACATTACTTTTGCTGTCTTTACTTTTGTTGCCGTTACCACCACTATCATATTACTTTGCTACTAAACACTTTGTTGCAGATACTAAGTTTCCAGGTGTGGTTGAATTGACAACTCAGCTGCTAATACTTGAGAATATTCTTTGGCTTCCCTTGTGTCGAATCAATAAATTTGGGTTAAATACTCTACCCTCAAAAACTGTTGCGATCCCCTATACTTGTGGGTTATCAAGACCTTTTTCTGACGCCGTTGCCGGGGAGCATAGCTCTATTCTTTGAGTCACTTGGTATTTACATCTGCTGGATACTATAAATAACTTGAAAGACGCTAATACAACAATTTATCCCTCAACTACGAGGGGAGGTAAGGAACTGCCATCTAGCTCTGCACTTGATTCACCTTCTGTTATGAGTAAGCTAGCGACACCTAAACCTGCTTCTTCTATTCGTCCCGATATGTCGCATGTTATTGATGATGCCACTTCTGCTATGCATGATACCTATGATGAAACTGCTTCCATGCCTGATACTACTGTGCCCCTTAGTGAATTTCTTGAAGAACAAATTGCTAGGGCTAGAGAAAGAGAAATTGATGAATCTGAATACGATGATGAAAGTGATGATGAAAATATGCCCGTTATTCCTCAGGGATATCTTTTTGATAAAGATTCTTCTTTAGCTATTT
Organism: Aegilops umbellulata; assembly: GCA_032464435.1. Lineage (NCBI taxonomy): Eukaryota > Viridiplantae > Streptophyta > Magnoliopsida > Poales > Poaceae > Aegilops > Aegilops umbellulata. The sequence continues at coordinate 509,755,660 of CP136059.1, forward strand.
TAGCCTGCAAAGATAGATATGAGCTTAAGAGGTTATTGATTAAATGGAACAAAGAATCACTTAGAGGTAAAATGAAACCTGATCCTGCTTTTGCAACTTCACCTATCTGTCTTCCTGATAAGGATTATGAATTCTCTGTTGATCCAGATATAATTACTTTGGTTGAATCTGATCCTTTTTATGGCTATGAATTTGAAATTGTTGTGGCACATCTTACTAAGTTAAATGATATAGCTGCCCTGTTCACTAATGATGAGAGATCACGTTACTTCTATATCCTCAAAATATTTTTGTTCTCATTAAAGGGTGATGCTAAGATATGGTTTAATTCTCTTGATCATGGTTGTGTGCGTAGTCCCCAGGATATGATTTATTACTTCTCTGCTAAATATTTCCCTGCTCATAAGAAACAAGCCGCTTTAAGGGAAATATACAACTTTGTGCAAATTAAAGAAGAGAGTCTCCCACAAGCTTGGGGGAGGGCTTCTCAAGTTACTTAATGCTTTGCCTGATCATCCTCTTAAGAAACCTGAAATACTTGATATCTTTTATAATGGACTAACCAATGCTTCCAGAGATTACCTGGATAGTTGTGTTGGTTCTCTTTTCAGGGAAAGAACACCGGATGAAGCTGAAATTCTATTGAATAATATGTTGACAAATGAAAATAATTGGGCACCTCCTGAGCTAGCCCCTGAGCCAGCTCCCGCTCCAATTACTAAGCCTATTCCTAAACCAACTCCGAAGAAGAGAGGTGTTCTATTTCTCAGTCCCGAAGATATGCAAGAGGCAAATAAATCTATGAAAGAAAAAGGTATTAAAGCTGAAGATGTTAAGAATTTACCTCCTATTGAAGAAATACATGGTCTTAATCTACCGCCTGCCGAAGAAACATATGAACTTGATCACTTATCTACTGAAGAACCTCCTGATCCCGATATCCCGACACAGGTAGTAAAGGTAAATTCTCTCTATAGATACGATAAAGCTGAAGTTCCTCCTACTAAAATTGCTAGTCAGTACTTGGATGAGTTTGATAACTTTATGTTTAAGCAAGACGACTTAAATGCTTATTTTGGTAGATAATTAAAAGAAAATGCTTATAAGATTAGATGCTTGGGTGATTATATGGCTAATATTAGAGGTGAACTTAAACTTGTTAGCAAACATGCTTCTATGGTTACCACTCAAGTAGAACAAGTACTTAAGGCTTAAAAAGAATTGCTCCATGAAATGAATAATAAGGAAAATGATTATGCTGTTAGAGTGGCTACTAGAACTGGTAGAATGACTCAGGAACCTTTGTATCGTGAAGGCCACCCTAAGAGAATCGAGCAAGATTCTCAGAGAAATAATATTAATGTTCCTGGTTCTTCTAAGAAGAAGAAAAAGAAAAATGATAGAGCAGTGCAAACTTCTAGTGAACCTATTGCTGAACCACCTGATAATCCAAATGATATCTCTATGTATGATGCTGAAACACAATCTGGTAATGAACATGAACCTAGTGAAAATACTAATGATGATGTTCATGATGATGCTCAACCTAGTAATGATAATGATGTAGAAATTGAACCTGCTGTTGATCTTGATAACCCACAATCAAAGAATCAACGTTATGATAAATGAGACTTTGTTGCTAGGAAACATGGTAAAGAAAGAGAACCTTGGGTTCAGAAACCCATGCCTTTTCCCCCGAAACCATCCAAGAAAAAGGATGATGAGGATTTTGAGCGCTTTGCTGAAATGATTAGACCTATCTTTCTGCGTATGCGATTGACTGATGTGCTCAAAACAAATCCTTATTCTAAATATATGAAAGATATCATTACTAACAAAAGAAAGATACCAGAAGCTGAAATTTCCACCATGCTTGCTAATTATACTTCTAAGGGTGGAATACCAAAGAAACTTGGAGACCCCGGAGTACCTACTATACCTTGCTCCATTAAAAGAAATTATATTAAAACTGCTTTATGTGATCTTGGAGCCGATGTTAGTGTTATGCCTCTCTCTTTATATCGTAGACTTAACTTGAATAAGTTGACACCTACTGAAATATCTTTGCAAATGGCTGATAAATCAACTGCTATACCTGTCGGTATTTGTGAGGATGTGCCTGTTGTGGTTGCAAACGTTACTATTTTAACGGACTTTGTTATTCTTGATATTCCCGAGGACGATAGTATGTCTATTATTCTTGGAAGACCTTTTCTTAATACTGCAGGGGCTGCTATTGATTGCAACAAAGGCAATGCCACTTTTCATGTTAATGGTAATGAGCATACCGTACACTTTCCGAGGAAACAACCTCAAGTTCATAGTATCAACTCTATTGGAAAAATTCCATCGATTATATTTGGAGGTTTTGAATTTCCTCTTCCTACTGTCAAAAAGAAATATGATATACTTATTATAGGGGATGTGCATATCCCCGTTGAGGTAACCTAGTGTTATTCAAAATTTCTCCGGTTTCATGATTATCGGAATGAGTTTGTTAACAAGACTTGATCAACCTTGTTAGTGGATTCTTTTTTATGAGCATGAGATGGATGAAACTAGAAGCACAAACTTCTGTACCCTCTTTAAATTTCTGTTAATTAGTAGAAATAAAGTAAAAATAGTATTTCTCTGTTTGTTTCCTGCCTTATCAGTGCAATATAAAAATTTCCCGAAAATAAAAGTCCTCAGAATGACATGCCAATTTAATATGAATTTTTCAGGAATATTTGAGGTTTTACTGTTCAAAAATTACCACGGGAGGAGCTGCCACCTGGCCACGAGGGTGGTGGGCGCCCCCCCCTAGGGCGCGGCCCCTGCCTCGTGGGCCCATAGTGGCCCTCCTCCACTTATCCCAGCACCCATCCTCTTCCTCTGTCTCACACAAACCCGAAAAACCAACTCAAGCACGAGTTCTAACCACTTTTACTGTGATTTTCGATCTCCTTGCTCAAAGCACCTCTCGCAAAACTGCTTGGGGAGATTGTTCCTTGGTATGTCACTCCTCCATTGGTCCAATTAGTTTTTTGTTCTAGTGCTTTATTCTTTGCAAATTTGTGCTGCATAGGTGACCATGTTCTTAAGCTTGCATGTCAAATTTATATGGTTCCAAGTAGTTCTAATGCTTGATATAGGCTCTAGGCACTTGTAGGAGTAGTTGCTATCAGTTTTATTGAAGTTGGTTCACTTTTGTTTGAAGTTACTAAAAATTTCAGAATTTTTCAGAGAAAAACAATCTGCTTAGGAAGATGTTCCAAGGTGGTTCTTCTAAGAAGAAAGGACCTAGGATTGCTATGCGCGATGCTGACGAGGATCCACCAAGAGACGCCCCCGTACGGCCTTGCGAATGGCCATCGGAAAATTTTATGGACCGTGCAGGAATTAAAGAAGAATTCAAAGCATATTTGCGCAATGCCGGTCTTGAGGATTTTGAGGCTGACAAATGCCCCCAATATCATGATCTCACAAGTTCATTTGTGAGGAGGTTTTAGTATTCATCTTCGCGTAATTCTCCTTCAGTCATGTTTGACCTTTATGATAAATCTTATAGAATGGACTTAGAGGATTTCACTCTTGCTTGCAAACTTCCATCATGGGGTAGTATTAGGGATCCCCCTAAATCTGAATGTAGAGACTTTCTTGCTAGTATAACTGTGGGGGAATCTAGAGATATAACACAGGCTACCATAGGGAGCATTCACTTTCCTGCTATACATTATTTTGCTCTTTTCATCGGTAGATGCATAAATGCTAAGGATGAAGCATGTCACATGTGTGTCCCTGTCCTCAGCATTCTTAGGAGTGTTGTGTTAGGAGACCAATCTTATCATATGGGAGCCATTGTAGCTCGTAGGTTGCATCATAATAGACATAATGGAGATTTCTTTGGAGGAATTTATGCAACTCGCTTAGCTCATTTTCTTGAGATAGACATTCATGAGGGTGATACGGAGTTGCCTCTTGCATATTTAGATTATAACTCTATGGCTTTGCACCAGTTTGTCGAGAGGCCCGAATCACCTCTCTTATATCGTTTTAACAAACGGCATGTTGTCCGTATTACTCTCCCTCTCTTGCCTTCTTTGACTCTCAGGCAAAACAAAGATATACTATCACCAGAGAGGAGGCAGATGAGTACGAGAGGAGAGCGGAGGCAGCCTGACTCCACGTTGCAGCTCAGCAGGCGATAACCACTGCACATCAGTATGATCCCAATCATTCCTCGTCGCAGTACGACCCCAGCTACACCTACGTGTATCCGTCAGGCTATCCCTGGCAATAGACCAACTTAGGCCAAAAGCCTAAGCTTGGGGGAGTACGTATTTCTCACCGACATTACATTTATGTTCACACACACTCATTGCTAGATGTCGGTGCTCATACTCTTTCACTGTAATATCCATGCTAGTTTATTTTCTTTTTCCTGCTTTCTTCTTGTGTGCTTGATAAACTTTAAGAAAACCAAAAATTAGTAGTAAATTACTTTCCTGCTGTAGTAGTAACTAAAAAGAAAACCCAAAAATATTTCCGCTCTTCTTTTGCTTGTTGGGAGCTTTCGCGTGTAAATAGTTTTATTTTATTTTATTTTCTTTGGGGGTCAGTAGGAGAAGACCATAATTAAATTATTGTAGTGGCTCTTATATGCCTTCATGTTGATTTAACCGAGATCCCATATTGCCTTGTCTTCTCCTGTTTCTTGAATGCTCGCAGATTCCAGCTTAGTCCAATGCATGTGCACTCTTATTATTATTCACACCATTCGGTCGTGCAAGTGAAAGGCAATTATGATGATATTTGATGGACTGACTGAGATGAGAAAAGCTGGTATGAACTCGACCTCTTTTGTTTTTGTAAATATGATGAGCCCCTCGTTCTTGATTCAGCTTATTATGAATAAACATGTTTGCAATGACAATTAGATATCATAGTTGCTTGTGCCATGCTTGATTAGCTATGAGTTATAATGATTTACCTTGTGTGCCAACATGCTATTGAGATGATTATGATGTGGTATGATGGAGTGGTATCCTCCTTTGAATGATTTAAGTGACTTGACTTGGCACATGTTCGCGCATGTAGTTGAAACAAATCAACATAGCTTTCACGATATTTATGTTCATGGTGGATTATATCCTACTCATGCTTGCATCCAATGTTTATTAATTTTAATGCATGTACATGGCTGTTGTCGCTCTCTAGTTGGTCGCTTCCGAGTCTTTTGCTAGCCTTCACTTGTACTAAGCGGGAATACTGCTTGTGCATCCAATCCCTTAAACCCCAAAGTTATTCCAGATAAGTCCACTATACCTTCCTATATGCGGTACCTACCTGCCGTTCTAAGTAAATTTGTATGTGCCAAACTCTAAACATTCAAATAAATATTTTGTTTTGTATGCTCGAATAGCTCATGTGTCAACCAAGGCTGTCCTTATCTTCCGTGTTAGGTGGGTTATTCTCAAGAGGAGTGGACTCCACTCCTCACTCACGAGAACATGGCTGGTCACCGGGATGCCCAGTCCCATGCTTTATGCAAACTAAATCAAAATTAATTGCAAACAAAACTCCCCCTGGGACCTGATGTATGTTGGAGACACTCGTTGTTTCGAGCAAGTCATGGATTGATGCTTGTTGGTGGAGGGGGAGTATAAACTTTACCATTCTGTTTGGGAACCGCCTATAACTTGTTCAGCATGGAAGATATCGCCATCTCTTAGTTGTTACGTTGACAATGAAAGTATACCGCTCAAAATGCAATTTATCTCTATTTCAAAACCGAGCTCTGGCACCTCTACAAATCCCTGCTTCCCTCTGCGAAGGGCCTATCCATTTACTTTTATGTTGAGTCATCACCCTCTTATTAAAAAGCACTAGCTGGAGAGCACAGCTGTCATTTGCATTCATCACTATTAATCTATGTTGGGTGTGACTATGATTTGATCTCTTTTACCATGAATTACAATGTATAGTCAGTCCTTGATCTTTGAAGGTGCTCTGCATTTATGTTTTGCGGTATCAGAAAGGGCTAGCGAGATACCATCCTGTTATATCATATTATGATTGTTCTAGAAAAGTGTTGTCATCCGAGATTTATTATTATGGCTTGCTAGTTGATTATGTTATTGATATGAGTAATTGTGAGACCTGAAAATTATTGCAAATGTGGTTAGTTATGATATATGCTAAAAATTGAATGCTGGCTTGACATAGTTAGAACAAGAGCAAACAGAGTTTGTAAAAGTTATTCTTTCTTTCTTTCAGTTTGTCAACTGAATGGCTTGAGGACAAGCAAGGGTTTAAGCTTGGGGGAGTTGATACGTCTCCGTCGTATCTACTTTTCCAAACACTTTTGCCCTTGTTTTGGACTCTAACTTGTATGATTTGAATGGAACTAACCCGGACTGACGCTGTTTCAGCATAATTGCCATGATGTTGTTGCTCGGAAAGTCCTGAAACTCCACGGAACACCTTAGAAAAAACAATAAAAAATCCTCGCCAAAGATGAAGACCAGGGGGCCCACACCCTGTCCATGAGGGTGGGGGCGCGCCCCCCCTCTAGGGCGCCCCTACCTCGTGGGCCCCCTGGATGCCCTCCGACGCCAACTCCAACTCAATATATTGGCTTTCGGGGAGAATAAAAATCAGAGAGAAGAAATCATCGCGTTTTACGACACGGAGCCGCTGCCAAGCCCTAAAACCTCTCGGGAAGGCTGATCTAGAGTCCGTGCAGGGCTCCGGAGAGGGGGATTCGTTGCCGTCGTCATCATCAACCATCCTCCATCACCAATTTCATGATGCTCACCGCCGTGCGTCAGTAATTCCATCGTAGGCTTGCTGGACGGTGATGGGTCGGATGAGATTTATCATGTAATTGAGTTAGTTTTGTTAGGGTTTGATCCCTAGTATCCACTATGTTCTGAGATTGATGTGTCTATGACTTCACTATGCTTAGTGCTTGTCACTAGGGCCCGAGTGCCATGATTTCAGATCTGAACCTATTATGTTTTCATGAATATATGTGAGTTCTTGATCCTATCTTGCAAGTCTATAGTCACCTACTATGTGTTATGATCCGGCAACCCCGAAGTGACAATAATCGGGACCACTCCCGGTGATGACCCTAGTTTGAGGAGTTTATGTATTCACTATGTGCTAATGCTTTGTTCCGGTTCTCTATTAAAAGGAGACCTTAATATCCCTTAGTTTCCAATAGGACCCCACTGCCACGGGAGGGTAGGACAAAAGATGTCATGCAAGTTCTTTTCCATAAGCACGTATGACTATATACGGAATACATGTCTACATTACATTGATGAATTGGAGCTAGTTCTGTGTCACCCTATGTTATGACTCATACATGATGAACCGCATCCGGCATAATTATCCATCACTGATCCGGTGCCTACGAGTTTTCCATATACTGGTTTACGCTTATTTACTTTCCCGCAGCTACTGTTACAATCACTACAAAATACCAAAAACATTACTTTTGCTGTCTTTACTTTTGTTTCTGTTACCACCACTATCATATTACTATGCTACTAAACACTTTGCTATAGATACTAAGTTTCCAGGTGTGGTTGAATTGACAACTCAGCTGCTAATACTTGAGAATATTCTTTGGCTCCCCTTGTGTCGAATCAATAAATTTGGGTTAAATACTCTACCCTCGAAAACTGTTGCGATCCCCTATACTTGTGGGTTACCAGCATGCTCACCGCCGGGATCAATGAGGACTTCGCTAATGCTGCGACGAACCTTACCCTCATCCCCAACCCATCCTACACAAAGTTCGTTGCGTACCTCCATTTGGAGGGGCGGCGGATGAAGCAGCTGAAGGCACGGGCCATCCACACCGCCCTCGCCGCCGGTACCACCCGCGGCGGCCCCCGACGCCTCCTGCTGCCCCGGCCACGCCGCCACAACTGCGCCCTACCCGGCGCCACCGTACCCGGCGCCCCAGCAGCCAAGGCTCCTCCCGCTCCCGTACGGACCGCCTGCGCCTCCCGCTCCTCCCGCCAAATGACGCCGCGGGGGCCGGCATGGTGGCCGGCGCGGTGGTCAGCAGCAGCAGCCGCAGGGCACCGGCCCGCCCCGTCAACAACAACAACAGCAGCATCAGTTCCAGGTGCCTTCCCCATGGGCTTCCGGCTACAACCCATGGACCGGTGTCGTTCATGCATACACCATGCCGGTTCCACGGGCCCCTGCACCGACGCTCCCCGTGTCACGCGCATCGGCGCATCAGGCATACTATGCGGCTCCGAAGTGAAGGAAATATGCCCTAGAGGCAATAATAAAGTTTTTATTTATATTTCCTTATATAATGATAAATGTTTATTATTCATGCTAGAATTGTATTAACCAAAAACTTAGTACATGTGTGAATACATAGACAAAACAGAGTGTCCCTAGTATGCCTCTACTTGACTAGCTCGTTAATCAAAGATGGTTAAGTTTCCTAACCATAGACATGTGTTGTCATTTGATGAACGAGATCACATCATTAGAGAATGATGTGATGGACAAGACCCATCCGTTAGCTTAGCATAATGATTGTTTAGTTTTATTGTTGTTGCTTTCTTCATGACTTATACATGTTCCTCTGACTATGAGATTATACAACTCCCGAATACCGGAGGAACACCTTGTGTGCTATCAAATGTCACAACATACCTGGGTGATTATAAAGATGCTCTACAGGTGTCTCCGAAGGTGTTTGTTGGGTTGGCATAGATCAAGACTAGGATTTGTCACTCCGAGTATCGGGGAGGTATCTCTGGGCCCTCTCGGTAATGCACATCACTATAAGCCTTGCAAGCAATGTGACTAATGAGTTAGTTACAGGATGATGCATTACGGAATGAGTAAAGAGACTTGCCGGTACCGAGATTGAACTAGGTATGATGATACCGGCGATCGACTCAGGTGAGTAACATACCGATGACAAAGGGAACAACGTATGTTGTTATGTGATTTGACCGATAAAGATCTTCGTAGAATATGTGGGAGCCAATATGAACATCCAGGTTCTGCTATTGTTTATTGACCGGAGATATGTCTCGGTCATGTCTACATAGTTCTCGAACCTGTAGGGTCCGCACGCTTAACGTTCGATGACGATTTGTATTACGAGTTATGTGATTTGATGACCGAAGTTTGTTCGGTGTCCCGGATGAGATCACGGACATGACGAGGAGTCTCGAAATGGTCAATAGGTAAAGATTCGTATATTGGAAGGTTATATACGGACATCGGAATGGTTCCGATAAGGTTCAGGGATTTATCGGAGTACTGGGAGGCTATCGAAACCCCCCGGGAAGTTATTGGGCCTTATTGGGCTTTAGTGGAGAGAGGAAAGAAGGGCCATGAGGTGGCGTGCCTCCCCCTGCCTAAACTGAATTGGACAAGGGGTGGGGGCGTGACCCCCATTTCCTTCTCCCTCTCCCTCCTTTCCCCTTTCCCCTCTCCATAAGATGGAAAGAGGGGGGGTCAAATCCTACTAGATTTGTAGTCCTAGTAGGACTCCCCCCATGGCGCGCCTCCCGCTTGGCCAGCCTCCTTCTCCCCCTCCTTTATAGACGTGGGCAGGGGGGACCCCAAAGCACAACAAACAATATCTTAGCCGTGTTCAGTGCCCCCTTCCATAGTTTAACACCTCTGTCACATCATCATAGTGCTTAGGCGAAGCCCTGCGCCGGTAACTTCATCATCATCGTCGCCACGCCGTCGTGCTGACGGAACTCTCCCTCATCCTCAACTGGATCAAGAGCTCGAGGGACGTCATCATGCTGAACGTGTGCTAAACACGGAGGTGCCGTACGTTCGATACTTAGATCGGTTGGATCATGAAGACATTCGACTACATCAACCGCGTTACTAAACGCTTCCGCTTTCGATTTACGAGAGTACGTGGACACACTCTCCCGTCTCGTTGCTATGCATCTCCTAGATAGATCTTGCGTGATCGTAGATTTTTTTTTGAAATACTACGTTCCCCAACAGTGGTATCAGAGTCAGGTCTATGCGTAGATGTTATATGCATGAGTAGAACACAATGAGTTGTGGACGATAATAGTCATACTGCTTACCATCGGCATCTTACTTTGATTTAGCGGTATTGTTGGATGAAGCGGCCCGGACCGACATTACATGACCGCATTCATGAGACTGGTTCTACCGACGTGCTTCGCACACAGGTGGCTAGCGGGTGTCTGTTTCTCCAACTTTAGTTGAATCGAGTTTGACTACGGCCGGTCCTTGTTGAAGTTTAAAACATCACACTTGAAGAAAAATCATTGTGGTTTTGATGCGTAGGTAAGAACAGTTCTTACTAGAAGCCCGTAGCAGCCACATAAAACTTGCAACAACAAAGTAGAGGACGTCTAACTTGGTTTTGCAGGGCATGTTGTGATGTGATATGGTCAAAGACGTGATGAGATATAAATAGTTGTATGAGATGATCATGTTTTGTAAAAGTTATCAGCAACTGACAGGAGCATTATGGTTGTCGCTTTATTGTATGAAATGCAATCGCCATGTAATTGCTTTACTTTATCACTAGGAGGTAGTGACAGTCATAGAAGCAATAGTTGGCGAGACGACAACGATGCTACGATGGAGATCAAGGTGTCAAGCCGGTGATGATGGAGATCATGACGGTGCTTTGGAGATGGAGATCAAAGGCACAAGATGATGATGGCCATATCATGTCACATATTTTGATTGCATGTGATGTTTATCCTTTATGCATCTTATTTTGCTTAGTACGGCGGTAGCACTATAAGATGATCCCTCACTAAATTTCAAGGTACAAGTGTTCTCCCTGAGTATGCACCGTTGCTATAGTTCGTCGTGCCGGGACACCACTTGATGATCGGGTGTGATAAGCTCTACATTCACATACAACGGGTGCAAGCCAGTTTTGCACGTGCAGAATACTCGGGTTAAATTTGACGAGCCTAGCATATGCAGATATGGCCTCGGAACACTGAGACCGAAAGGTCGAACGTGAATCATATAGTAGATACGATCAACATAGTGATGTTCACCATTGAAAACTACTCCATCTCACATGATGATCGGACATGGTTTACTTGATATGGATCACGTGATCATTTAGATGACTAGAGGGATGTCTATCCAAGTGGGAGTTGTTAAGTAATATGATTAATTGAACTTTAATTTATCATGAACTTAGTACCTGATAGTTTTTGCATGTCTATGTTGTTGCAGATCAATGGCCCGTGCTACCGTTCCTTTGAATTTTAATGTGTTCATAGAGAAAGCTAAGTTGAAAGATGATGGTAGCTAGCAACTACATGGACTGGGTCCGTAACATGAGGATTATCCTCATTGTCGCACAGAAGAATTATGTCCTGGAAGCACCGCTAGGTGCAAGACCCGCTGCAGCAGCAACTCCGGACGTTATGAACGTCTGGCAGAGGTAAGCTGATGACTACTCGATAGTTCAGTCTGCCATGCTTTACGGCTTAGAATCGGGACTTCAAAGACGTTTTGAACGTCATGGAGCATGTGAGATGTTCCAAGAGTTGAAGTTAATATTTCAAGAAAATGCCCGCATTGAGATATGTGAAGTCTCCAATAAGTTCTATAGTTGCAAAATGGAGGAGAATAGTTCTGTTAGTGAACATATACTCAGAATGTCTGGGTACCACAACCACTTGACTCAACTGGGAGTTAATCTTCCTAATGATAGTGTCATTGACAGAGTTCTTCAATCATTGCCACCAAGCTATAAAAGCTTCGTGATGAACTATAATATGCAAGGGATGGATAAGACAATTCCCGAGCTCTTCGCGATGCTAAAGGCTGCGGAGGTAGAAATCAAGAAGGATCATCAAGCGTTGATGGTTAACAAGACCACTAGTTTCAAGAAAAAGGGCAAAGGTAAGAAGGGGAACTTCAATAAGAATGGCAAGCAAGTTACTGCTCAAGTGAAGAAGCCCAAGTCTGGACCTAAGCCTGAGACTGAGTGCTTCTACTGCAAAGGAACTGGTCACTGGAAGCGGAACTGCCCCAAGTATTTGGTGGATAAGAAGGATGGCAAAGTGAAAGGTATATTTGATATACATGTTATTGATGTGTACCTTACTAATGCTCGTAGTAGCACCTGAGTATTTGATAATAGTTCTGTTGCTCATATTTGCAACTCGAAACAGGGGCTACAGATTAAACGATGATTGGCTAAGGACGAGGTGACGATGCGCGTGGGAAATGGTTCCAAAGTCGATGTGATCGTCGTCGGCACGCTACCTCTACATCTACCTTCAGGATTAGTTTTAGACCTGAATAATTGTTATTTGGTGCCAGTGTTAAGCATGAACATTATATATGGATCTTGTTTGACGCGAGATGGTTGTTCATTTAAATCAGAGAATAATGGTTGTTCTATTTATATGAGCACTATCTTTTATGGTCATGCACCCTTGATGAGTGGTCTATTTTTGTTGAATCTTGATTGTAGTGATACACATATTCATAACATTGAAAGCAAAAGATGCAAGGTTAATAATGATATTGCAAATTATTTATGGCACTGCCGTTTAGGTCATATTGGTGTAAAGCGCATGAAGAAACTCCATGCTGATGGGCTTTTGGAATCACTTGATGCTTGCGAACCATGCCTCAGGGACAAGATGAATAAGACACCATTCTCCTGAACAATGGAGCGATCAACTGACTTGTTGGAAATAATACATACTGATGTATGCGGTCCAATGAGTGTTGAGGCTCGCGGCGGGTATTGTTATTTTCTGACCTTCACAGATGATTTGAGAAGATATGGGTATATCTACTTAATGAAACATAAGACATCTGAAAAGTTCAAAGAATTTCAGAGTGAAGTAGAAAATCATCGTAACAAGAATATAGAGTATCTATGATCTGATCATGGAGGTGAATATTTGAGTTATGAGTTTGGTCTTCATTTGGAACAATGTGGAATAGTTTCGCACCCCACCTGGAACACCACAGCGTAATGGTGTGGCAAACGTTGTAACCGTACTTTATTAGATATGGTGCGATCTATGATGTCTCTTATTGATTTATCGCTATTGTTTTAGGGTTATGCTTTAGAGACGGCTGCATTCACGTTAAACAAGGCACCATCTAAATCCGTTGATACAACACCATATGAACTCTGGTTTGGCAAGAAACCCAAGTTCTCGTTTGTTAAAGTTTGGGGCTGCGATGCTTATGTGAAAAAGCTTCAACCTGATAAGCTCGAACCCAAATCGGAGAAATGTGTCTTCATAGGATATCCAAAAGAGACTGTTGGGTACACCTTCTATCACAGAACCGAAGGCAAGATATTCGTCGCTAAGAATGGATCCTTCCTAGAGAAGGAGTTTCTCTCGAAAGAAGTGAGTGGGAGGAATGTAGAACTTGATGAGGTAATTGTACCTTCTCCCGAATTGGAAAGTAGTTCATCACAGAAATCAGTTCCAGTGATTGCTACACCAATTAGTGAGGAAGCTAATGATGATGATCATGAAACTTTAGATCAAGTTACAACCGAACATCGTAGGTCAACCAGAGTACGATCCGCACCAGAGTGGTACGATAATGTTGTTCTGGAGGTCATGTTACTTGACCATGACGAACCTACGAACTATGAGGAAGCGATGATGAGCCCAGATTCTACGAAATGGCTTGAGGCAATGAAATCTGAGATGGGATCCATGTATGAGAACAAAGTGTGGACTTCGGTTGACTTGCCCGATGATCGGCAAGCCATAGAGAATAAATGGATTCTAAAGAAGAAGACAGACGCTGATGGTAATGTTACTATCTACAAAGATCGACTTGTTGCTAAAGGTTTTTGACAAGTTCAAGGAGTTGACTGTGATGAGACCTTCTCACCCGTAGCGATGCTTAAGTCTGTCCGAATCATGTTAGCAATTGCCGCATTTTATGATTAAATTTGACAAATGGATGTCAAAGCTGCATTCCTTAATGGATATCTTAAAGAAGAGTTGTATATGATGCAACCAGAAGGTTTTGTCGATCCTAAAGGTGCTAAAAAAGTGTGCAAGCTCCAGCGATCCATTTATGGACTGGTGCAAGCCTCTCGGAGTTGGAATATACGCTTTGATAGTGTGATCAAAGCATATGGTTTTATACAGACTTTTGGAGAAGCTTGTATTTACAAGAAAGTGAGAGGGAGCTCTATAACATTTCTAATATTATATGTGGATGACATATTGTTGATTGGAAATAATACAGAATTTCTGGATAGCATAAAAGGATACTTGAATAAGAATTTTTAATGAAAGACCTCGGTGAAGCTGCTTATATATTGGGCATTAAGATCTATAGAGATAGATCAAGATGCTTAATTGGACTTTCACAAAGCACATACGTTGATAAACTTTTGAAGAAGTTCAAAATGGATCAGTCAAAGAAAGGGTTCTTGCCTGTGTTACAAGGTGTGAAGTTGAGTCAGACTCAATGCCCGACCACTGCAGAAGATAAAGAGAAAATGAAAGTCATTCCCTATGCCTCAGCCATAGGTTCTATCATGTATGAAATGCTGTGTACCAGACCTGATGTGTGCCTTGCTATAAGTTTAGCAGGGAGGTACCAAAATAATCCAGGAGTGGATCACTGGACAGCAGTCAAGAACATCCTGAAATACCTGAAAAGGACTAAGGATATGTTTCTCGGTTATGGAGGTGACAAAGAGCTCGTCGTAAATGGTTACGTCGATGCAAGCTTTGACACTGATCCGGATGACTCTAAGTCACAAACCGGATATGTATTTATATTGAATGGTGGAGCTGTCAGTTGGTGCAGTTCCAAGCAGAGCGTCGGGGCGGGATCTACGTGTGAAGCGGAGTACATAGCTGCTTCGGAAGTGCTACCTCTTGCGCCATCGTGACAAACAAGCAATCCAACACACAAGCAAACAAAAAGGCAAGCGAGGAAAAGGCAAACGGAAAAGAGAGGGCGAATAAAACGACAAGGGTGAAGTGGGGGAGAGGAAAACGAGAGGCAAATGGAAAATAATGTAATGCGAGAGATAAGGGATTGTGATAGGTACTTGGTATGTTGACTTTTGCGTAGACTCCCCGGCAACGGCGCCAGAAATTCTTCTTGCTACCTCTTGAGCACTGCGTTGGATTTCCCCGAAGAGGAAAGGATGATGCAGCAAAGCAGCGTAAGTATTTCCCTCAGTTTTTGAGAACCAAGGTATCAATCCAGTAGGAGGCTACGCGCGAGTCCCTCGTACCTACACAAAGCAAATAACTCCTCGCAACCAACGCGAATAGGGGTTGTCAATCCCTTCACGGTCACTTACGAGAGTGAGATCTGATGGATATGATAGATAATATTTTTGGTATTTTTGGTATAGAGATGCAAAGTAAAATAAAAGGCAAAGTAAGAAGCAAAGCAATAATAAAGTGATGGAAGATTAATATGATAAAGATAGACCCGGGGGCCATAGATTTCAGTAGTGGCTTCTCTCATGAGCATAAGTATTTTACGGTGGGTGAACAAATTACTGTTGAGCAATTGACAGAATTGCGCATAATTATGAGAATATCTAGGTATGATCATGTATATAGGCATCACGTCCGAAACAAGTAGACTGGCTCCTGCCTGCATCTACTACTATTACTCCACTCATCGACCGCTATCCAGCATGCATCTAGAGTATTAAGTTAAAAACAGAGTAACGCCTTAAGCAAGATGACATGATGTAGAGGGATAGTTTCATGCAATATGATAAAACCCCATCTTGTTATCCTCGATGGCAACAATACAATACGTGCCTTGCTGCCCCTACTGTCACTGGGAAAGGACACCGCAAGATTGAACCCAAAGCTAAGCACTTCTCCCATTGCAAGAAAAACCAATCTAGCTAGTAGGCCAAACCAAACTGATAATTCGAAGAGACTTGCAAAGATAACCAATCATACATAAAAGAATTCAGGGAAGATTCAAATATTGTTCATAGATAGACTTGATCATAAACCCACAATTCATCGGTCTCAACAAACACACCGTAAAAAGAAGATTACATCGAATAGATCTCCACGAGAGAGGGGGAGAACATTGTATTGAGATTCAAAAAGAGAGAAGCAGCCATCTAGCTACTAACTATGGACCCGAAGGTCTGAGGTAAACTACTCACACTTCATCGAAGGGGCTATGATGATGTATAAGCCCTCCGTGGTGGATGCCCTCCCCGGCGGAGCTCCGGAATAGGCCCCAAGATGGGATCTCGTGGGTACAGAAGGTTGTGGCGGTGGAATTATGTTTTTGGATCCGTATCTGATCGTCTGGGGGTATGTAGGTATATATAGGAGGAAGGAGTACGTCGGTGGAGCAAAGGGGGGCCCACGAGGCAGGGGGCGCGCCCCCACCCTCGTGGCCACCTACCTTCTTTCTTGACGTGGGGTCCAAGTCTCCTGGATCATGTTCGGTGAGAAAATCACGTTCCCGAAGGTTTTATTCCGTTTGGACTCCGTTTGATATTCCGTTTCTTCGAAACACTGAAATAGGCAAAAAGCAGCAATTCTGGGCCGGGCCTCCGGTTAATAGGTTAGTCCCAAAAATAATATAGAAGTGGAAAATAAAGCCCAATATGGTCCAAAACAGTAGATAATATAGCATGGAGCAATAAAAATTTATAGATATGTTGGAGACGTGTCAGGAAGCAGCAAAAGAAGGAGTCTGTATGAAGGACTTCACATCCGATAGGTGTAATACCTAGTGCATCGGGTCCAATGAAAATCTTTTGTGACAATACTGGAGCAATAGCCTTGGCGATGGAATCCAGATTTCACAAGAGAACCAAACACATCAAGAGACGCTTCAATTCCATCCGCGATCTAGTCAAGGAGGGAGACATAGAGATTTGTAAAATATATACGGATCTGAATGTTGCAGACCCATTGACTATGCCTCTTCCACGAGCAAAACATGATCAGCACCAAGACTCCATGGGTGTTAGAATCATTACTATCTAATCTAGATTATTGACTCTAGTACAAGTGGGAGACTGAAGGAAATATGCCCTAGATGCAATAATAAAGTTGTTATTTATATTTCCTTATATCATGATAAATGTTTATTATTCATGCTAGAATTGTATTAACCAGAAACTTAGTACATGTGTGAATACATAGACAAACAGAGTGTCCCTAGTATGCCTCTACTTGACTAGCTCGTTAATCAAAGATGGTTAAGTTTCCTAACCATAGACATGTGTTGTCATTTGATAAACGAGATCACATCATTAGAGAATGATGTGATGGACAATACCCGTCCGTTAGCTTAGCATAATGATCGTTTAGTTTTATTGCTATTGCTTTCTTCATGACTTATATATGTTCCTCTGACTATGAGATTATGCAACTCCCGAATACCGGAGGAACACCTTGTGTGCTATCAAACGTCACAACGTAACTGGGTGATTATAAAGATGCTCTACAGGTGACTTCGAAGGTGTTTGTTGGGTTGGCATAGATCAACACTAGGATTTGTCACTCCGAGTATCAAAGAGGTTTCTTTGGGCCCTCTCGGTAATGCACATCACTATAAGCCTTGCAAGCAATGTGGCTAATGAGTTAGTTATGGGATGATGCATTACGGAACGAGTAAAGAGATTTGCCGGTAACGAGGTTGAACTAGGTATGATGATACCGACGATCGAATCTCGGGCAAGTAACATACCGATGACAAAGGAACAACGTATGTTTTTATGCAGTTTGAACGATAAAGATCTTCGTAGAATATGTAGGAGCCAATATGAGCATCCAGGTTCCGCTATTGGTTATTGACTGTAGATATGTCTCGGTCATGTCTACATAGTTCTCGAACCCGTACGGTCCGCACGCTTAACGTTCGATGACGATTTGTATTATGAGTTATGTTATTTGATGACCGAAGTTTGTTCGGAGTCCCGCATGAGATCACGGACATGACGAGGAGTCTCAAAATGGTCGAGAGGTAAAGATTCATATATTGGAAGGTTATATACGGACATCGGAATGGTTCCGATAAGGTTCGGGGATTTATCGGAGTACCGGGAGGCTATCGGAACCCCCCGAGAAGTTAATGGGCCTTATTGAGATTTAGTGGAGAGAGGGAAGAAGGGCCACGAGGTGGCGCGCGCCTCCCCCTGCCCAAACCGAATTGGAAAATGGGTGGGGGCCCGGCCCCCATTTCCTTCTCCCTCTCCCTCCTTTCCCCTTTCCCCTCACCATAAGATGGAAGGAGGGGGGTGAATCCTACTAGGTTAGGAGTCCTAGTAGGACTCCCCCCATGGTGCGCCTCCCCCTTGGACGGCCTCCTCCTCCCCCTCCTTTATATATGTGGGCAGGGGGGCACCCCAAAGCACAACAGACAATCTCTTAGCCATGTGCGGTGCCCCCTTCCACAGTTTAACACCTCGATCACATCGTCGTAGTGCTTAGGCGAAGCCCTGCGCCGGTAACTTCATCATCACCATCGCCACACCGTCATGCTGACGGAACTCTCCCTCGTCCTCAACTAGATCAAGAGCTCGAGGGACGTCATCGTGCTGAACGTGTGCTAAACACGAAGGTACATTCGGTACTTGGATCGTGAAGACGTTCGACTACATCAACCGCGTTACTAAACGCTTTTGCTTTCGGTCTACGAGGGTACATGGACACACTATCCCGTCTCGTTGCTATGCATCTCCTAAATAGATCTTGCGTGATCGTAGGATTTTTTTTTGAAATACTACGTTACCCAACACGCAACCCTATGGAGGGTACCCACCGCCGCAGCTGAGCGGCGGCTACGGCCCCCATGGCGCCACCCCCACCCTTGCCGGCCCTGCCGCCGGCTCCTTGGGATCCGACGCTCCTCGCCGCTGCACATCGTGCCTACGCCGAACAACTACACTGGAGGCGGTGATTGGTACATGGACACCGGGGCCACAGTTCACATGTTTGCTCATCCTGGTAATCTTACCTCCTTCACTCCTGTCATCACCGACCGCCGCATCATTGTCGGCGACGGTTCCACACTTCCTATCACACTCGTCGGGAACACTTCTTTTCCGTCTAATTCTATGCCATTATTTTTGTCTAACATACTTGTGTCTCCCCATCTTAAAGAATCTCATTTCCGTTCGTTGTTTCACTTGTGAAAATCCTGTCACTGTTGAATTTGACTAGCTTGGTTTTTGTGTTAATGATGCTCGAACCAGGATGGTACTCCACCGATGTGACAGCCCCGACGAGCTCTATCCGGTACATTCGCCTTCATCTGCCACCACCGCACCGGTTGCTCTCTCCGCTGGCGTCGATCTCTCGCACGCTCATTTGCACCCCGTTCTGTCCCTTGTAAGTTCATCGGCTACCCCTCTAACTCCAAGGGATATCGGTGCTACGATCCAGTCTCCCACCGTGTGTTCACTTCCTCACACGTTTACTTTGATGAGCATGTGTTTCCATTTCAGCAGGTACCCCTGGCTGTTCCTCCCGCCGATGACGCGGGCTCCTCGACGCCTCTCCCAGGGCACTCGCGCGCCGCCCTTGGCCCGCCTGGTTTTGAGGCGCGTCCCCTGCATGCGGCACCCCCTCTGGCCGCGGCACTAGCGCCCCCGGCGCCTCCCCTTCCCGCGGCCTCGGCGCCCGCGGTTCCGACTCCAGTTGCGGCCCCTGCAGCCCCAGCCTCGGTAGTGGCCTCCTCGGCCCCCACGGCCTTGGTCCCGGTGCCCGTGTCTTCGGCGTCCTCATCACCGGCGGCTGCGGCCGAGTCTCCCGCGGCCGGTCTGGTCACCCGCGCCCGTGCGGGCATTTTTCGCCTGACCTCGCGCTATGCCTCGGATGACTACGTCCACGCGGCATCCACCTCTGCGTCATCGCCGTTGTCGTCCTCCGTTCGAGCCGCTCTTCGTGACCCGCTCTGGATGGCTGTGATGTAAGAGGAGTTTGACGCCCTGCTGCGCAACCGGACGTGGCAGCTTGTTCCCCGTCCCCGGCACACCAACGTGATTACTGGGAAGTGGGTCTTCAAACACAAGCTCCATCCTGATGGTACCCTTGATCGCTACAAAGCGCGCTGGGTTGTTCGTGGCTTCCGGCAGCGCGCTGGCATCGACTTCACTGACACCTTTGCTCCCGTTGTTAAGCTCAGCATGATTCACACGGTTCTCCACCTTGCGGTCTCCCGTGCTTGGCCGGTGCACCAGATGGACGTCTCCAACGCCTTCCTTCATGGTCACCTCGAGGAGCAGGTCTTCTGTCAGCAGCCCACGGGTTTCGTTGACCCCGCACTCCCCGACCACGTGTGCCTACTTTCGCGGTCCTTGTACGGGCTCAAGCAGGCTCCACGTGCTTGGTACCAGCGCATCACAACATTTCTACACCAGCTCGTGTTCCGCTCCACTCGCTCAGACGCATCGGTCTTCGTCTATCACCAGGGCTCCGACACGGCCTACTTGCTGCTCTATGTCGACGACATCATCCTGACGGCATGCATGGCTGGCCTTCTCGGTCAGCTCACTGATCGTCTTCGCGCTGAGTTCGCCATCAAGGACTTGGTTCCTTTGCACTACTTCCTCGGTGTTGAGGTGGTGCACCGTCCGGATGGCTTCTTTCTTCATCAGCGGAAGTACACTCATGAGCTCCTGGATCATGCTGGCATGCTTAACTGCAAGCCCGCCGCTACGCCTGTTGATACGATGGCCAAGCTCTCTGCCATGGATGGTTCACCAGCTTCGGATGCTACATTCTACCGGTCTATTGTTGGTGCTCTCCAGTACCTCACTCTGACTCGACCGGAGATCCATTATGCCGTGCAGCAGGTGTGTTTTCATATCCATGCTCCTCGGGATGTTCACTGGGCTGCGGTCAAGTGGATTCTCTGCTATGTCTGTGTCACTATGGATCTTGGCGTCACGCTCTCCGCCTCCGCCGACACCGCCCTCACCGCCTACTCCGATGCAGACTGGACGGGCTGCCCTGACACTCGTCACTCCACCTCGGGCTATTGTGTCTTCCTTGGATCCTCACTCATCTCGTGGTCGTCCAAGCAGCAGCCTACGGTCTCTCGCTCCAGTGCTGAGGCTGAGTATCGTGCGGTGGCCAACATCGTCGCCGAGTGTTCGTGGCTTCGCCAGCTTCTCCAGGAGCTCTCTTGTCCTGTGGATCGTGCCACGGTGGTCTACTGCGACAACGTTTCGACGGTCTACCTCTCCGCCAACCAGGTACATCATCGTCGGACCAAGCATATTGAGTTGGATATTCATTTTGTTCGGAAACAGGTGGCTCTTGGCCATATTCGTGTTCTACACGTTCCTACTTCCCAACAATTTGCAGATATCATGACCAAGGGCTTGCCTACGGCGTCATTTGAGGAGTTCCGGTCCAGTCTTTGGTCAGCAGCGGTGCCGCTTCGACTGCGGGGGGGTGTTGAGTATATGTGTTGTGCATATCTATGTATTGGGCCCACCTCCTAGTTCCTTATATAGTTGAGGTCGTGGCCCACCTTTATACATCATATATATGTGCCTTTGCACATGAGTAATACATCGTGCAATTCATACATCATACAGTTTCCACCCATAGTTAGGCTGGTTTTCCAGGCTCGGCTAATACTGTATGATTTATCTGGTATTTAGATAATGTGTTGTGGTAATATGAAGAGATAATTTGTTAATCAAATATGAATTGTATTTATCATGGAAATAGTATCATGTTCTGAATGGAAACGTAGGAACAATTTGTGAGATTTTGTATTCTTATGGAAATAACAGTGTCCTTCAAACAGAAGGACAACAATAATTTGCCAAATTTAGGAATAGTTAAATATTTCACGTGAATGGTCTCCATCATATGGAAATGTAAATGTAGGAATAGTACTCTAAACTAGGTGTATGAAGTTGTGAATCAATCGTTAAATATTCATGTTCACATCAATTGCATTGCATAAGAAAAATGAGTGGACAGCTTTTATAAAAACCCTAACCGTATGGACGAGAGAACGGGTATTGTACGAAGATACCATGCGATATACGAAGTTCTGTGGTAGGGTAAGATTGAAGACGTCTCTGGACCAGGCCGCGCAGACGTTTTGAGTCCTTGCACATTGGGCATTATGAATGAGAACCCCTGATTCTCATACAAAGAAAAAATATGCATGCCCCACTATTCTGTGGGTGGATCACGAATATGAATACCGCACCGAGCACAAAAGAAGCAGACCACCCTGATTTGATGGAGATTAAGTCAGATACATGCAAATTTACCTGGATCTCATGCCCTGCATTCACCTCATTGGGGGTTTCTTGCCTACAGAGAGGGCAAACGGCAACAACAGACGAACGACGACAGTAGCTATCATTGATGCCTACTTCCTCCATGGCCTCCTGAAATGGTGAAGGACCATAATCAAGGAGATGAAGGAGTAGAAGAGGCACAGGAGAACCTATGATTAATAGCAGGACCTAAAAACGCCCACCTTCTCCACCATAGCCGCTTGACGTCCTAACTACGACAGCGTTGCCGCGTCGTCCCTCGTGCTCCCCACTATGATATCGCCTGCTCATGGTCGCACGCCATGCTCATTTCCTTGACCCATCCCCCGCATGCGCTACTTCACTACTGCAGGGTACGCTGATGGCCTCACGAGAATGCTAGGTTCATTGGCAAGGCGCACACACGCTGATCTCTACTCTTAATGGAGCAGTTGGTGAATAGTCCGCGGTTATTTTTCGTTGGTTTTTTTCGTCCTCCCTCCCACCTCCCAATTTCGTCGGTTTTTTATTCGCCCCCCTCCTACTGGCCGGACAAACCCAACCTTTATTTGGTAACACAATGAATTCACATATAATGATTGATTTATTTTTTGATAACCCAACTAACGGATGGTAATCAATCTTCAAATACCAAAACCAAATGTACAAGACAACAATCAATTCATTTTTTTTTGACCGGTTATTTTTCGTCTCCCCTCCCACCTGCCTATTCGCTTCACCTCCCACATAAACCCATCAGATTAGTTACCATATAAAAGAATTAATCACAATCAATCAAGCATTGATGTGGGATATTTCCTTACATGAATCATACACGTCAAAAAAAGGTACGGCGTGCGAGTATCGTGGGCACATGCCCTACAAATCCGAAAATGCCTATAAAAATTAAATCAGAATCAATTAAGCATCGATGGTATGTTTTACTTGCTTTGATGGGATTTTTGTACACGATACCATTAACGCGTTCCTCCCATCGCTGACCTCCTCACGAGCCTGGACGGCCGATCCTCTCGACACCTGCCCTCATGTGTCCTCGCGCCGCCATCATCTTCTTCTCTCCGATCTCCTTGACTAGGAGGACTCCTCTGTGCCCCAGGCCCTGGCCGACGCCGGCGACTCCTCGATACTCCGCCCGCGCCGTCACATCCGACGCAGGCGAAACTCCAGCTGATGCCACAGGATCCACATCCTACGCTCGTCGGCCATCTTCCACTCCGGCTGCTGCGTGGTGCCGCCGCTGCGGGAGGCAACCTGGCAGGAGCAGACGTAGCCGTCCTCGTGCAGCCCGACCCATGCGTCTAGCTCGGCGTCGAAGTAGCCTCGGCCTCTAAAAGGCAGCATCCACTCCCCATGGCGCCTCCACTTGCAGCTCCTGGTGTCGACGGAGTACGTGCCGCAGACCGCCCTGCTCCACGAGGACACGAATATGGTGCGCCCGTCCGGGTGCAGCGCGTAGGAGAAGATGTAGGATCGAAAGTATGTCTAGAGGGGGGTGATTAGACTACTTGACCAAATAAAAATCTAGCCTTTTCCCAATTTTAGTTCTTGGCAGATTTTAGCTATCTTAGCACAAGTCAAGCAATCTCCACACAATTCAAGCAAGCATGCAAAAGAGTATAGGAGCAGCGGAAAGTAAAGCATGCAACTTGCAAGAATGTAAAGGGAAGGGTTTGGAGGATTTAAACGCAATTTGAGACACGGATGTTTTTGTCGTGGTTCCGATAGGTGGTGCTATCGTACATCCACGTTGATGGAGACTTCAACCCGCGGAGGTAACGGTTGCGCGAGTCCACGGAGGGCTCCACCCACGAAGGGTCCACGAAGAAGCAACCTTATCTATTCCATCACGGCCGTCGCCCACGAAGAACTTGCCTCACTAACGGTAGATCTTCACGAAGTAGGCGATCTCCTTGCCCTTACAAACTCCTTGGTTCAACTCTATAATCTTGTCGGAGGCTCCCAAGTGACACCTAGCCAATCTAGGAGACACCACTCTCCAAGAAGTAACAAATGGTGTGTTGATGATGAACTCCTTTCTCTTGTGCTTTAAATGATAGTCTCCCCAACACTCAACTCTCTCTCACAGGATTTGGATTTGGTGGAAAGAAGATTTGAGTCGAAAGCAACTTGGGGAAGGCTAGAGATCAAGATTCATATGGTTGGAATGGAATATCTTGAGCTCAACACAAGTGTAGGTGGTTCTCTCTCAGAAAATGTATATTGGAAGTGTAGGTATGTTCTGATGGCTCTCACCACGAATGAAGAGTAGGTGGAGGGGTATATATAGCCTCCACACAAAATCTAACCGTTACACACAATTTGCCAAACTCGGTGGGACCGAATGGTTAAACTCGGTCGGACCGATTTAGCAAACCTAGTGACCATTAGGATTTTCGGTGGGACTGAGATGCAACTCTGTAGGACCGATATGGTTAGGGTTAGGGCATAACGTAATCTCGGTGTGACCGAAAACACAAACTTGGTGGGACCGATTTTGGTAATAAGCTAACCAGAGAGTTGGTCAGGTAAATTCGGTGGGACCGATTCGCTCATCTCGGTGAGACCGAAATGTTACAAAAGGGAAATAGAGAGTTTACATTGCAATCTCCGTGGGATCGATCGCTCATCTCGGTAAGACCGAAACGTTACGAAGGGAAACAGAGAGATTACAATCCCATCTGGGTGAGACCGAGATCCCTATCGGTGAGACTGATTTGCCTAGGGTTTGTGGCAGTGGCTATGACATTTGAAACTCGGTGGCGCCGGATAGAAAGAATCGGTGGGGCCGAGTTTGACTTTTGGTTTAGGTCATATGTGGATGTGGGAAGGTAGTTGAGGATTTTGGAGCATATCACTAAGCATTTTGAGCAAGCAAGCCATTAAGCAACACCTCATCCCTCCTTGATAGTATTGGCTTTTCCTATGGACTCAATGTGATCTTGGATCACTAAAATATAAAATGTAGAGTCTTGAGCTTCAAGCTTGAGCCAAACTTTTTGTCCTTAGAATTTTGAGGGATCCACTTTCCTCATCCGTGCCATGCCATTCATTGAGCTTTTCCTGAAATATTAATTTTGGAATAATGTTAGCTCAATGAGCTATATGTTGTTAGGAATTACCAAAACCATCCAGGGATAGTTGCACTTTCAGAATATCATCTCGTCCTTGGTGAAGGGCGTCGGCATGCTTCTCCAGGACCAGTCGGTGGGCAGCAGGTCGTCGTCTTCCGTCGTCGGCGTCTTCGCCATCGCCTCAAAGGACACAGGCCGCTCCATGAGGTGGAAGGCGAACGCGAACAGCGTGTCACCGGCGCCAGAGGTCAGGAAGGTGTTGGAGCCACAAAGCAGTGCGTCTGGAACGGGAGGGCCGACGGCCAGTCTGGCGGTGTCAGTGTCGTAGAAGAGGGTTCCGGTATATATGTTGCTCGTGGCGATGATGTAGCCGCCCAGGGCTGCGAACTTCATGGCACGGCCACGCTCAGGTGACACTAGCCGGAGGACAGGGGAGGCGCTGAGGTCGGGACTGTCGGCATCGATCTTGCGGATGGTGAAGCCCTTGTGCCAGTTGTCTAGAACCAGATAGAGGCTCTTCTCCTTGTTGCCGCTGCGGTCGTGGTAGTAGTTGGCCTCATCCTCCTCGCCCTGCCTTCTTTGCTTAGACATCCAGCCCCCGACTGATTGAATTAGTGAATTCTGAAGTATATACCAGAAAAACACGTACGCAGACGAAAACACTCGAATAGATTGGACGTAGCTGGCTAACCACGGTTGATGTAGTATCGATCTACTAGAAGCAACACGGATACGCGCAAGCAATTGATACACACGGGCATGCCTCGTGCCCGCTGATCTTTCTATTGGTCTCTGGGTGTACTGTTTATAGGGGTGCAGGGTAATACGTATATATAGCTATAGCTAGGACGAAGGAGGATTTGTGGTCTATGGGGACATATACATCCTATATGGGAAAAAATTAGTAATTCAACAAAAAGTCCAAAATTTCTGAAAATATTTTTAAAATAAACTTGACCTTTTGCTGTACCCGTGAGAAAAAATCCACAAAAAATATCCCTTTGACTTCTTTTCGAAAAAGACAAATTTTTAGCTAAAATAGTCTGAATAATGACCTATAATAGCAAATAAATTTTATCTTTTTTGCTGTGATGTCAACTTTTTTTTGTGAAAGTGTATATACCAGTGCAAAAGTAAGTCAAGTGTTTTGTCAAAATAGTTCTTACCTATTTTGATTTTTAAAAAAAATATTTAAAAAAAAATCCCATATAGGGTGCATATACAACCATGAACCATTGGGTATTTCCCTAGTTAGGACTTGCAACATAACCGATTCGGGACGGAACAACTGATCCTACTAGGTGATGGATTCCTGCATGAGGCGGACATGAGACGTGCTTTTTTTTCTTGGAAACGCCGCCGCAGCCGCCGCCAGCGAGTAACCCTAGGGCAGGGCGCTAGGATCCCCAGAGCAGGGCGGGCAGCAAGGAGCGGCGCAAGGAGGCCGTGTCGGTCGTTCCCGCCACCAGCGCTAAACCCCAGGTATTTACGTTCCGTGTCCTCCCCGCACTCTACGCTGATACATCAGCGAGGAGCTAACGGTGGAAATGCTACTCCTCCCCGAACTCTATGATGCTTGATTCGATCTCGTGGTGTGGAACCATTAAGGCGGACAAGGCTATTGAGTTTGCTCCTAACGTCGGCTTGGGCGATGGGTGGGACGAATGCGAGCAGCGGCCAACGGCGGACATGGACTCAAGCCAGCACAGGTCCACGGCGGAGCAGCGCACCTGCTGGTCTTCACTTGGTAGGCGGCCGTAGTTTCCGCATCAAGGTATGTGCTCTTTTTTACATTCTTGTCATGTCTGATTGAGAATCGTTGTATTAGCTCATGGGCGCCCGTACCAGTAGTCCAGATTTGATTCGCGGCCAGCTCGGGTGTTATGGAGCACAGGGAAGGAGGAGAAGGAGGGCAGGTGTTTACAATTTGGTGCCAAGGGAGATAATCGAGATGGTGGCGCAGAATTAGAGGATGCCAGGTGACCAAGAGACACCACCCAACGCCCATCGATGCAGTGAGGAGTGTGGTGTTCTACAGTATGGTAATTGGTAAAAGTTTTTGGTCCTATAATATTAGAGAGTGTGTGTGTGAGCGTGTGTGTCTGAGAGAGAGAGAGAGAGAGAGAGAGAGAGAGAGAGAGAGAGAGAGAGAGAGATCATTTGGTGGTAGCAAGTTCAAGTAATAGTTTAATCACAGACAAGAAATAGTATAATGATAATGCATATTACATAAAAATAACGCTGAGAATTTAGATGTATTGTTTGTCACGGACCTGTGGCTGGCCGATTTACATGAAATAAATTTCCTCGGTTGTGGTGGCAAATATAATACACATAATTAATATTGTTATGCACTAGCGTGTGTGTGAAATAGATGGATTATGGTCTCATACCCAATAAGATGGATATGTGTGTGTTAGAGAGAGAGAGAGGGAGAGGGAGAGAGAGAGAGTGAGGAAGAGGTCCAGAGAGTGTATGTGTGTGAGGTTTTGATGGTAAAAAAGGTCACCAGTGTCACTTGATATGTATGAGAATATTAAATGTAATATTAACATGATTAATATTGAACACTTAAAGTTAATGTGGCCTCGTTGCAACGCACGGGCGTTCTTCTAGTATTGTTAATGCGTCGGATGAGGCTCATATTTAGTTTGTGCTTGTTTCTTGGACCTGAGGCCATACTATTGCATATTATGCTGGTCACAATGAGAAGTATTATATACTAGAATCATGTATACGATACTAGTGTATGATACTATTTTCATACTTCATAATATTATATATTTGTATCATAGCGACCTTATTTATTGTCATGCATGACACATACTAGTATATCATTTAATATGAGACGGAATCACATCATAATACTCAATATCTCTTTTCTCTATTATGTGCCACCTTAACAAAAATGTCTAGTTAGCATGCATCATACTACCTATGATACTATCATTGTGACCAACCTTATGATTTTGTTCAAATGTATGAATGCAAATAATTCCATGCAATTTTATGCATATAATTCCCAAATCATAATTTCTCTTGCATGTTTCATTTATTTCGGCAATTACAAAACCGAAACAACATATGTACTCCACAGCCGGGAATTATTTCTAAGCATGGTATTGTTGCAAATTTCAGGTATTTTACATAATACATAAATCATCAAGTGGCTGGAGGGAATGGTGTCTATTCACGAGGTGCGTGATCCTTTGATCAAATTCTGATTATCAGTGTGCTGCAAGGAAAATCAAGTTTTGAGGGCAGCGATTTATCTTGGATGTTACATGTGCATTTCTATAGCTAATCTCTCTCTCTCTCTCTCTCTCTCTCTCTCTCTCTCTCTCTCTCTCTCTCTCTCTCTCTCTCTCTCTCTCTCTCTCTCTCCCTCTGCGCGCCAGGGTCAAAGGTAGTCTCTTTCTAAGAAAAAGTTCCTAACAATCTGTTGCAAAAACCCCATTTCCTAGTTCGCTATTTTTTCAACATACTTTGAGGGAAGTAGAAGATTCCCCTGACCGCCACCATGAACATTTCCTAATACATATGAGACTAATCCCTGCGCCCCCCTAGGCCCTAGCAAAAACTTTGCTTCTCAGGAAATGAATCAAAATCAAAATACCCCATGTCGTATTTGTCACAAAGGCAGTCCGTTCTATCAATCATTATTTTCTGCCACTTCAGCAGATCTAGTATTAACATTGTTTATCAAGCTACTATTCACCGGACAAATAGGCCTAAACTAAATTTCTGAATGATGATACGATGCTTATCCAATGTATATACAATATATAGATACAGGAGGTAAATACACTAGGAATCAATTTGGTACATAATAAATTTATAAAATACGTGTTCCTGGTCATATAACTTGTTCTCTCGTTCATATACGGTGCTTTCTATCGTATCCGGCCGTATCTCACGTTCATGTAGCGTGCTAACTTACGGAGGCCCACTGTCAGTGGCTGAGGTTGTGGGTTATCCGTGAGCACTGTTTTTTTAGAACCCTTGCATTTTATTTATATACGCAGAAAATTCTCAATTAAAAATGATGGTATGGAATGGGATACAAACCACGACCTGCTGCGATTAGCAGCGTTTGCATAACCCATCGACCAATTGATGTTTGATTATTAGTAGGCACAGTTAGCTCTATATAATATGGACAGCACAAATAAAGTCCATATTAAAACGGAAAAATGTGTGCAAAAAAGGATAGCCCCAGTTCAAACCTATGACCTCCTCATAAGCTCGCCGCGTGTGCAACGAAAGAGATATACACAATTTATATCTGTATTTTCTTTCTTTTTTCTATGTAAGAAAATAACTTATATACACAACTAAAATTTTATTTCAATTAAAATAAATTTAAATTTGAAAATCTAGATCAAAGGAAATATAGTGCAGAATCAATGTACATATTTTTTCGACAAATCAACTAATTTTTTAAATTTGAATAATTTAAACTTAGAAAAATCTAGCAAAGAATGAATGCACATAAATTCTTTCGGACAAATCAACAAAAAAATTCTTTGAATTTGAACCATTTTAAATTTTAAAATCTAGATAAAAGGAAATATAGTGCATAATCAATGTACGTAAGTTGGACAAATCAACTAAATTTCGTTTGAGTTCTAATAATATTAACTTTAAAAATCTAGTGCATATTGGACGAATCAATGAAATTTTTGTTTGAATTCAAATAATTTTAAACCTAAAAATCTACATAAAATAAAATATAGGTCAGAGTGACTGTATGTAAATTTTTTGGTTAAATCTACAGAAATTTTGTTTGAAATCAAAATAAATTTTAAGTCCAGATAAAGAAAAAAAATAGGTCAGAATGCATGTACGTGTTTTTTTGGACAAATCAACTAATTCTTTTGTATTCAAATAATTATAAATTTAAAAATCTAGATAAAAGAAGATAATGTGCAGAATAAATGTACGTATTTTTTGAAAAGTCAACTAATTCTTTTGAATTCAAATAATTTTAAATTTGAAAATCCAGATAAAGGAAAATATAGTTCTGCTGATTTGTTCAAAAGAAATTTAAATTTTGATTAATTATAAATTTGAAAAAAAATCACTCGATCAGAATGACCCCACTCTCCCCATGATAATATGCATATGTCATGGCAAACATTGTATTATTGAACATTTTGTTTGGTAGTTTTACATCCATTTTTTCTTGGTCGACTGGCTAGTGCAATTATTTTATTGTGTGGCGGACGTCGGTTCGAATCCCCCAGGCACTTTTTTCTGTTCCTGTTTGTCGCAAGACACTAAGCGTGTTTGGTTGGGGGTAGTTAGAGTCAGGGGAAAAATTAAAGGGGTACGAGACTTTAAATCTATTGTTTGGTTCGAGGGATTGGGGATTTATAGAGGATTAGGCATGGGACATCAGACTTCAACTCCCACCGTTTTATTAACAGGGGAGGGGGTGGGAGTTCGGAGGAAATTGTTTTATGAGTCAATCTTAACCCTTCATCATAACTTATGTTCACTTCCCTGCAGTGGCGGAGCTACTTGGGGGCCAACCTGGGCCATGCCCCCCCCCCCCCAGCTCATAGGAAAACATGCACATATGCCTTAATATTTGGTCTAATATTCAACTAAAATCAGCCTAAAGCAATCATGTTTTGCCCCCCCCCCCCCCTTCAGCCCATGCCCCCCCATATTTCATCTCAAGCTCCACCACTGCTTCCCTGGTCTAGTCCCTCGTCATTTCCCATGAACCAAACAAGGGAATATAAATTCTCCTTAAATTCCCACACATAATTTCTATCATGCGTCAAATTGGGGATTGGGAATAAAACGGCTCATCCCATGTCTAATCTCAATACAACTCCCTACATTAAACTCTCATTCCTCTTCCCAAATATTGCCAAACGCGCTGTATGTGCTCAGGTGCGCAATAAAATAAAAATTGAAAGTACTTTTTGCAAAAGAAAGATAATGGGTGGCTCTCACCCAACGCCTCACAACTCATAGGCACTAACATGTGGGTCATATTTATGCTGACATGCCATGTGAGCACGAGATACGGCTGGATAGAGAAGAAGTGACCGTATATGTACGCATAGACAAGTTAAGTGACCGCAATGACGTATTTTGCAACTTTTAGCACTAAACTGAACATCAGATGCAAGTTCTATGACCGCCACTGATATTACCTCCAGATATAGACATTGTCTGATGTAGAGGCGTCCACACAACAGTAGAAGATGGCAAAACTGCACATAAGCGGCATAGACAATGGAAAAATCTACACATAGTTTAGAGTTAATCAACATAACCTAAAGCCAGGATGTAGCAACATATGCATTGCATCATAAGCTTTGAGCCTCTTTTTTTATGCTTCAACAGAGGGCTTCTGCTGGCCTGAAACATATATTAAAACCAAACGGACCAGTCATTTATAGGGAAGGTTTTGGAGATATAAATCAGGGAGGATAGGGGAGGATGAAGCATAGGTCAGATTCTCTCATCTAGGTGAAACAACATGACTCTCTAGTCGTTGAGCATGGCCTTTTTTGATTCATTCACGCATCTATTAGACCGAAGCATTAGATCATCAGTAGCGGCACGCACACGGATATTAAGTCCCTGAGTTTCATCGTGGAAAACCTTCATGTTGCACCTTTTCTACATGCTCCAAAGAATCGCCATGATGACGGTTGCACCCCGACGCGCCCTTCTGGCTTGCCTCGCCGGTCCAAAACTCCTCCAGTCCCAAGTTCGCCAGCAGGAGATGCCTCTGCTCCTCAAAGCTCCCAGCAGGACTGCTATGACCAGCCAGAGCAGAGTACCCCCATCTTCGTGTCTTGTCAGCAAGCCCTACTGCCATCACCAACGCCAAGATCTACCCCGCCCAGGCCACCGACGAGAAGAAGGAAGACCTTGGCTAGTATCTCTAGTTTCACAGTGGGGCGCAACAGCCCGCGGCTCCAGGCCAAGAACCGATCGATGCCTATCGCAAAGTTAGCAGAGAAGCTGCTCTGCCAAAGGCTGGGTATCATAGAGGAAGGAGAGATGATCACTGAGGACGCAATCAACAAGTATGTCGCATTGTTCAATGGTAAATTGCCAGTCATTGCGGTGGCGGCTTTGCGTGCTCTGTTCAAGCTTGACTGTGACCTCGCCACTGCTGTCGAAGACGCTCTAGTTGAGCATGGTGGCGACACGACCCCAGACCTACAAGCCATGGGAGGAGAGGAGGCCACGATGACGGCATGCTGATGTTTCTACACTGATGATAGATGTAATGTTAGTTTCCAATGGAAGATAACAACTTATGCATTTTAAACTGGAATGTTCGTGGATTGAACTGCCCAGACCGTCGTACAACTGTCCATGAAACCATCGCCTCCACTCCTTGCAACATTGTATGTCTTCAAGAGACCAAGCTTGCCACCGTGGATCCTTTTATTGCCGCTTTCCTTGGCGGCAATCGTCTGAAAAGTTTTGCTGAGCGGCCCGCAAATGGCACCCGTGGGGGAATTCTGCTGTTATGGAATGAAGATCTCGTCAAGATTGATAATGTGAGCTTTGGGGACTTCTTCCTCTCGGCCATGGTGACTATCATTGGCTCAAACACCTCCTTCCAAATCACAACCGTGTATGGCCCTACTAGAGGCAATTTGAAAGATGCCTTTTACCTTGAAATGGTCGGTCAAAAACCTCCTGCTGGCATGAGATGGCTGGTCACCGGTGACTTCAACCAAGTCTATCGCGCCAGAGATAAGAACCGTACCAACATCGACCGCAGTTGTATTGTCCGCTTCCGCGACGCCCTCAATGCTTGTGAGCTCAAGGAGATACACTTGCAAAATAGGAAATTCACATGGAGCAATGAACAAGCCAGCCCGACCATGAGCAAACTTGATAGCTTCTTTTGCAATGAAGATTGGGACATCCAATTTAGCTCCCACCTTCTCCACGCGTTGTCATCTTCATTGTCCGACCACTGTCCCCTACTCCTCGCTAGTGACGTGGGGCCCACTCGGGCAAAATGCTTCCGCTTTGAAAACTTTTGGATCAAGATGCCTAACTTCAAGAAGACTGTTCAAGATGCTTGGAATGAGAGAGTCCCCCATGTCGAGCCATGTCAAATCCTCTTTCACAAGCTAAAGAGAGTTAGTCAACGCCTTCGCACTTGGAGCAAAAAGATCTTCTCAAACCATAAGGTCCAACTTCACATGGCTCTTGAGATCATTCTTAGATTGGATTTGGCTCAAGAAAGTAGAACTTTGAGCTTTGAGGAGAGAGATCTTCGGAGGAAGCTCAAAAGAAAGATTGTGGCCCTTGTTGTTCTTGAGAGAGCTAGAAAGAGACAAAGCTCTAGGGTTACTTTGCTCAAAGAGGGTGATGCCAACACCCGTTTCTTCCACCTTCGCGTCAATCACAGAAGAAGAAAAAAATTTATTCATAGGTTAAAACATAACAATGGATGGGTCACAACAAACCACGATGATAAGAAGAAGATCGCACAAGAACACTTTAGGAAGGCCATAAAAAAAGGGGCTCCCCGTGCTAAGGACCTCAATTGGGACTTCATCCCTGCCTCGGCTTGCGACCTCGCGGACTTGGCGATGCCTTTCTCAGTGGAGGAGGACAAGGCGGCCATCTTTGCCCTTCCTGGTGATAAAGCCCCGGGCCCTGACGGATTTACAGGAGCCTTCTTCAAAGAGTGTTCGGAAATAGTCAAACCTGAAATCATGGAGGTCATCAACAACTTCTCTAGCCTTCAAGTCTCCAACTTGCATTGGCTGAACTCGGCAAACATAGCTCTCATTCCGAAGAAAGATGGTGCAGAGGACATCTCAGATTTTCGACCAATTAGTCTCATCCATGGCATTGCTAAGATCATTGCGAAAATGATGGCCACGCGGCTCACTCCTCATATGCACAAACTTGTCTCCAATGCGCAGAGTGCTTTCATCAAGAAAAGAAGTATACATGACAATTTTATGTATGTGCGCAACTTGGCTAGGCGCTTCCAACGCACAAATACACCAACCTTGCTTTTCAAGCTTGACATAAAGAAGGCTTTTGATTCGGTGCGTTGGGATTACTTGATGGATTTGTTGCGCCACCATGGCTTCCCCAGTCGCTTCCGAGATTGGATCTCCGCCCTTCTTTCCTCGGCATCTTCGCGTGTGTTGCTCAAAGGTATTGCCGGTGACCCTATTCTTCATGGTCGGGGCCTTCGCCAAGGGGACCCTCTCTCCCCGTTGCTATTTGTGCTTGCCATTGACCCGCTGCACCACATCCTTGCCAAGGCGACTTCTCAAGGTCATCTTCAACCGCTCAGAAGTCGACCCATCCGTGCGTCGCTTTATGCCGATGATGCTGCCATTTTCATTGCTCCGATAAAAATTGACATTCAGTTCCTGGCTTCGACTCTTGCATCCTTTGGTGATGTTACGGGATTGGTCACTAATTGTGCCAAAAGTGTAGTTGCACCCATTCGCTGTGGTAACATTGACCTCGACAACGTCCTAGAAGCCTTCCCAGCAGTTCGCTCCACCTTCCCTATGAGATATTTGGGGCTCCCTCTTTCAGTTTCAAGGCTTAAGAGGATTCACTTTCAGTTCTTAGAGGATAAAGTTGCTGCGAAGCTACCACCTTGGGTTGCCAAACATGTGGCCACGCCGGGCCGCATCGTCTTGGTCAAGGCAGTGCTTACAGCCATTGCTATATACCATATTACACCCTTGGAATTGCCGGTGGAAGTGAGGAAGAAGATTGACAGCTTGCGGCGTGCCTATCTTTGGGCGGGGTGTGATAAGGTGACCGGCGGAAAATGCAAGTTCAACTGGGGACTCGTTTGTAAGCCTAAGAGCTGTGGTGGTTTGGGCATCCTCAACCTTGAGAAGTTTGCTACTGCCCTTCGATTGCGATGGCTTTGGTATGAGTGGGATGACCCGCCCAAGACTTGGGCTGGGACGGGAACACCGTGCAATGATGATGATAGAGACCTTTTTGCGGCAGCCACTACTGTTAGTGTTGGAGATGGATGTAAGGCGAAGTTTTGGGAATCATCTTGGCTCGACGGCCTGAGACCCAAAGATATTGCTCCAAAGATATTTGACCTCTCAAAAAAGAAATCTACCTCGGTCCAAAAAGCTCTTCTCAACAATTATTGGGTTAGTCAGATTGATACCCATCATGGGCTTACCATGGAGCATATTCAGGAGTTTGCCTTGCTTTGGGAGAAGCTATCCTCTGTTACTCTTGACAATGATGTGCATGATTCTATCCTATGGAAGTTCACGTCTCATGGAGAATACTCGGCGTCGACTGCCTATATGGCACAGTTTGCGGGACACACGACAAGCATCATGCATGCTGCTGTTTGGAAGGGTTGGGCCCCTCCGAAATGCAAATTTTTTTGCTTGGTTGATACTTCAAAACAGATTTTGGACGGCCGATCGATTGCACCGTCGTGGATGGCCAAACTGCAACCTCTGCCCACTCTGCAAGCAAGTCCAGGAAACCGCGGCACACCTTCTCTTCCAATGCAGGTTCTCCCAGCGTGTCTGGATCGAGGTCGCAACATGGCTTGGTATACATGGTGATGTGGTCAGGAGCTGGCGAAATGAGGCTACGGTTCGAGAATGGTGGATTAAAAATGTGACTGAGCGTGGAGATCAGAGAAAGGCTATCGCCTCCTTGTTCATGCTTATGTCTTGGGAGATTTGGAAAGAGCGTAATGCAAGGGTTTTTCGTCACACCGCTGCTACGACGATGATGCTCGTCGCGAAGATAAAAGAGGAGGCTCATCTTTGGGCTATTGCCGGTGCCACGCACTTGAGTATTGTAATGCTGCGAGAGTAGATATTTGTCTCCCGCTTTGCGGTTATTTGTCTTAAACCTTCTTCCTTAATCAATGAAAATGGCAAATCTTTTGCCTTGTTTCAAAAAAAAAAAAGACGATAGATCTCATCTTGTTGAGGATATCTTGAGCCCATAGATGAGAAAGGTTTACCAGAGGGTCTGCGGTCGCAGTTCAGATCATCGCAAAGAGGCTTGATGTTGGAGCAAATGAATAGCATGTGATTGGTAGTCTCCGACAATGGACAGAAAGGGCAGCGATCATCTGCAGCAATCCCTGTCTTAATCTTCTTTCGTTGGTGTAAAGGCGATCCTTCTCAGCCATCCAAGCGAAAATTTGCGTTTGTTGGGGGCGTAGTTCCTTAAGATTGCCTTAGCTATAGGATCCACTGGGTGGGATAGCTGAGAGGCGAGATCAAGGTGGAGCATAGGGTTGCTCGTACAACAAACTAATACAGTAGCTATGCATATACATTTACCCTAAAAAAAGCTATGCGTATACAAATGTATTTTTATCACTTCTGCTTTGGTACACCCTCCTAGATACATCAGTGACTGAGATTACCCCATACCCAAGATGGTCTTTTTCTAGAAGTATGTCACCGCGTGCGTACAGCCTATACGACACGCGACTGGGCGCGACAGTAAAAATCCTGAGAATAAAAAGAAGAAGTTTGGTACAAGGAATCAAACCTGTATCCTCGTCCTCCTTATTACACTGCTTAGCACTTCAGTACACAATTCCTGGTGGTATTAGAAGGCACGAGATGTATAAGAACACATGGATACACGTCTACCCGATCAAGTCTCGCGGTCTTTTGCTATTGCGCATCGTGTCAAGGCCTTTCACGCACACACGAACACACTTGGACGGCCGGCAGGCACAACAATGATCAAATGGCTATCTATCTAACACCAAACTAAGCATATTTTCAATGCTCCTTGCGTCCGCACGCTAGGTACCTGCTCGAGTCTTTGCTTAATACGCATCGTGCCAAAGCATACGCACACAAGTTTAATTCTCAACATAAACGCACCCACACTATTTTTTTTTTTTTGCGGTGGAAAAGGAGTTATATATTAATCAAGCAGCAGGTACATCTGCCTTACAAATGTTCGGTACATCTCCAGGTCCAGATTTAAGCCAAACGGCAGTACGTCTTTCTCTTCTGCCAAAGTTAGCCATGTAGTGGCTTACATTATTTTGCTCACGCCTAATGTGCTTGATTATGAACTCCCTTCCAGATTGAAGACTAGTCTTGATTTCTTCTATCAGCATAGCATTCGCTGATCTGTCTAAGCTCTTGTCTTGGACGAGCTGTGTGGCCTCCAGGCTGTCCATCTCTACTACAATTGGCAACGTTGTCCATTGGAGCGCAAGCTGGATCCCCTCCCTGCATGCTTCAAGTTCTGCTTCGAGCGGCGACGTACAGGACCGCAGCTCTCTGCAAGAAGAGAATATGATCGCTCCTGCAGCATCCCGTAAGACCATACCGGCACCTGCCGTCTCTTCGTGCACGCAGAATGAGCCGTCAACGCTCAGTGCCGTCCATCCCGCCGGCGGCAGCGCCCACCGGAGTCCTGGCTCTTTGGGCTGAACCACAGTTGATGACGAGCCTCTCGAATGTGCCGCACCATCTTGTTCACAGCCGGGAGGTTCCAGTGTGCCGCCATTGCTTGCCATAAGGACACAGCACGAGGACATCTGCAAAAAGTGTGGAACGTATCCTCCGGCTCGGAAGCACAGAGTGGGCATAAGTCAGTCACCTCCAGATTTCGTCGTTTTTTATTCACCCACGTGGCAAGTGAATCAGTTATTAGGCGCCAGGCGAATACACGCACCTTATGAGGAGCAGGGCACCTCCATAATAAACGCACCCACACTATTGGATATCTATCCCAGCTAAAGCATGTTTGCGTAATTGCGTTGCCCCTTGCGTTACTCAACAGTGTTACCTTGTCCACCTTATTGCTATGATCTTCGGTCCTCTTGTTTTTACCCGCATAAAAAAATCATTAGTGGCCTAAGCGGTGGGCTTTGATCTGGCCTTATCTATGTCAGCGAGTCTAAGCATCAACTATTGTGAAATATGGAATACACCATGATCAACATAGTGTGGAAATTGTATGATGTGAAGAATATTTGTGTTACTGTTGTATTGATCTGACCCTCCTGGGGATATATATAGAGTACATGAGGAGTAGAGACTTGGAGTACAAGACAAGTTACACATGGTTTAAACATATTCTATCTCTACCTCCCTATCTCTAACTTAAACTCAATTATACTTCTAACATTTTCCTCGGTCATAGAGGGAGTGAAGCGGACGATTGCGACTGAATTTAAAGTCTTGTGCTTTCATCGTTTTCTCCGCTTCGCCGTCATCACTGCGTTTCGGATGGGTCGGCACCTAGAGCGGTGACTGCGTCCCCTTCAGGTGCCTTCTCCATCTTTCCTTTATTCCCTTCCGTGCTCACAACGGGAGTGACGTGGAGTCGTGGACGTTGCTGACTGGAGCAGTATGCATGCACATACAGGATGGCTCCAGGACTTGCATGTAAGTACATACCGTGCGCATGGCCCGTGCCTGCATGAAGACCCCGGTTGCTTGGAGTCGAGGCGTGCGCTAGAAAGCTGCGGCCGGGCGGTGCAGCCATCGGGCTTGCATCTCGGCTCCTGGAACACGCGGTTGGAGGCGCACGTAGCTGCCGCTTGCCGCACGTCGAGTCCGCCGTAGGCGGGGTAGACGGAGATACGAGTTGACGTCGGCCGTCGGGAGATCCGTGTACGTACGCCCTCTAGTGATCGGGACGTGTTGTGTGATCCGCTCCCCTACAGGCCAGGACCCCGTGGATGCATCGGTCCTCGAGATCTGGACGCAGAATCCCTCGTGGCTGCCGTTTGTCGCCGGATGGATGCTGAAGGCGCGTGGCCACGAAGCTGGAGACGCGCCGGAGTTGCTGGTGTGTCGCGCCTCGCGCGGCCGCCGGGGACGTCGTCGTTCGACGAGTGTGCGCCGACTTGGTGTAGATGCAGATTGAGGAAATCCCGGTCGCTTGGAAGAGATGGTGTGTGCTGGTGGAGTTTCGATCTGGAAGCCGGCCGCATGCAGCGGCGCATGGTGTCGAGCCCACCGTGGCACCGTGAGCGTCGCTGAATCTTTCACTGGCATGTCGATGAAGATGGCGCTGATGGAAGCAACTCGTCCGTGCGCCGCTTGGGGTCAATGCTGTGCCGCCCGAAGAGCACGTGGGGTTTTGCTGCCGTCGAAGGAGTTGGTCGGTGAAGAGATGCATGTCGACGTCGGAGTCCTGTTGCACGTGATATCGACGTAGTTCGGATCGTGCTAGCTGGACCGGTCGCTGTGTGTTCACAACGCTCAGCGGTGTGCCGCCCATCGCCGACGGTTGGCGGCGCTCAGCCGCCGTTCGTCGGGGGTGTGGCTAGGTCTTAATCAAGTGAGGTTTAACAAGTCTCAGTCACATAACATAATATGCAAAAGATAAAAAGAAGCATATAAAAAGTACATGGATCTCGATCTAAGATCTCATGAATAAAACATCGACTGAGACTTAAGCCTCAGTCAACTGAGACTTAACAAGACTATTTCTTCACCGGTTAGTGAGATCGTTCTGATTTATTTCGTCCAAAGAATTTGACCTAAAGTATTTTGAAAATCAAAGAGTTGATCTAACCTAATGTAAAAGCCAACCTCATCTTTTGATCAGATCGGGTGCCGTGCCCTCGGGCGTGGAGATTAATCTCCCCGGAAGCGGCGTGTTGCGGAAGTGGCGGAGGAACCTAGGATCGGCGTCGTAAGACTAACTGCTCTAATACCATGTGGAAGTTGTTTGTCTAAAATATTTGTGTTATTGTTGTATTGATCTGACTCTCGTGGGGATATACAAGACAAGTTACACGTTGGTTTAAACATATTCTATCTCTACCTCCTTATCTCTAACTTGAACTCAATTATACTTCTAACACATAGTAGTCACATGCTTGTTGCACCAACTCATTTTTTTCTCAATTTTTCGTGTTTGGATATATGAGAAATAGTAAAGAAATCCAAGGTGGAAATTAGATCTAGGCATGTATAGAAATAATAAATGATTCGTTGAAACATTGATAATCCTTGGATATTTGTGTTTCACTGCTATCAATCAATCAATGAATAATAGAAAGCCTCAATCTCTGTAGCACCTATAACACCCAAAAGCTCAAATTAACATAACAATGCATATTCGGGTTGATTGCTTGTGCAAAATTATTCTAAGCAACATAAGGCTACAGTAACAGTACAGTAATGAGATGTATAAACAACATCAACAACTTGACCATTGCCACAAACTGATCTATCAAAATATAATCTCCATGGCACTAAAGAGATAATGGTTATATCAATGTTATGAACTTGCCAGTGGTTGAAAAGCCAATTCCAGCTATCCTTATGAACTGTGACAATCAGACAGTAATTTTCAGGGCAAAGAGTTCAAATGAAAACATGTAATCCACAAAAAAAATAAGAAGGATACTAAAATATGTCATACATTCAAGAAACTCTGGAGTAATAGAATGGACTGCATCCAACTGGCTAAGAATTTGGCAGATCCCTTCTCAAAAGGGCTATCACGAACCGTGATAATAAATGCAACGAGGGAGATAGGTATGAGACCAAACATGAGTTCCATGGTGGTTACCTAACCTATGTGATTGAAGATCCGTGAAATAGGACCTGGGAAAGAATCTACTGGCTAACTAAGGAGAGTAACCCTATTAACTCACTCCGTTGGAGATGCACTGCTTTCACAATATGGATGTCACATTGACTTTTGTCTTAATGTGTTCTAACACATTTATCAGCAAGATTATATCCTACAGAGCGATCTTTGGAAGAACACATTTATATGAGCCCAACTGCTGGTCACAGCCTGTGATATAGGGTAATCTCTAGGAAGCTCATGAACAGGTCGGGAGTGTGACTATTAAGCTCCACCCGTGGGGTTAGCCTTCAGCAACCTACTACCGGTAAGACAACTGGTAAAACTTATTTATGCCAAACTGACAATTCAAAGTATAGTCCGCTGTTCAATGACGAAGTGTAACCCTTTGCTCTAAGTGGACGTTCAACCTTAACCAGTGTCCACTAAAAATATCAGTATATCAAAACAATTTTTTAGAACAAAGGACAACATAATGTGCCCCCGAGATCTGATGGGGCATTGTTGAATTATAGATGGGCTTTGGTCCCATATAAACAATAATTCATGGTTGGTCTTTAAGGTCCATGTGGGGTGCATGACATGGTGAGAAATTTAGTACCCTACTTCCAGTGGAAGAGAGTTGAGACCTCTTTACAAGGTACTAGTGGTTGGGGCGCCACCTGGTGGCGCCTCTTGATGCGGGATTGGGCGCACTAATCAAGCTGACGTATTTGTTAACATGTTGTCACTTAATTCAATTACATGATCTTTTCAACCAATTGAAAATGTCCAAATCTGAACCGGACAGACAGTTGTACAAGCAATACAACAACTTACACCATCACTAAATGTCTGCCTGATGGTAACCTAGAAGTACTATATGTCAACGGAGTTGACCCCAAGTATGAAATCTCACCGAGTCTTCTTCACAAATGAAGAAAATATACATCCACAGAAAGCTAATAGGAGGAGCAAATAGTTAAGATCGAGTGATAATAAGCTCTGAAAGAAAAAAAATCCTGCATGCATAAAAAGAAATTACAACCCCACATTTCAACATTGTTATACCAGTTTTAGAACACGCCTACAAACAACCAAATTTAAATTTGGCTGATTATAACTCTATGTTTTCTTTAATCCAATACTTGTCTTATGAGATCATTATTAATTTTGTTTAACCACGAGTAAGCAGAGGCATCAGCGTCGTCGATCAATATTTTAGTTAATAAAGTAATGAAAAAGCTTAGTTTGCTCTCACCAAGAAATATCACAGTTTAAACCATGTTCACACACACCATCTAAACCATGACTCTTGGTTCAGTTTTGATGAGGTGTGTGCAGAGAAGAAAATAGTAAAGATTAACCTGGAAAGGTATGAAAATTGAGCTGCAAGGAAAACCGTAGCATATTTTTTTTCTTTTTCCTCTCCCGATAAGTTATGTACCATGAGAAACTTCATATCAGCATGTGGCATACATCATGAAGGAAGCTGCACTGAATTAGTCAAGGAAAATCAAAATTGCAGGTCAGAACATTGATCACCACATTCGCGTAAAAGTGAGCTAAAATGGACCATTGGCACATTCTCGTCAAAGTGAGCTAAAATGAACCATGGCTATCACGTATAAATATCCACATTACATCATCATCTACCTTGCAACCAATAATATTCCAAGATGTACTATAACTTTATGAATCGTGATTTGACAAAAGAACAGTCGAGCATGAAAAGAACTTAGTTTAATACTCCCTTTGTTCATTAATATAAGACGTTTTGGCAGTTTAATTTGAACTGCCAAAACATCTTATATTAATGAACAGAGGTAGTATTTACTAATTGTTGCTTTGAAGCCAAATTTAGTCATACAAATGAAGGCTAAAATATGAGAAACATAAGAAGACATTCCAGATTTTATTAGTGTGCATTTTCATGAAGTAAAAGCCCGCTCGCTGCATAGCCATCATCTTATCTCAACAGTCTACAAAAGCATATATTAATATGTAGTTAGAAGAAAACAGTCATAAGTATGTCCAAACCAGAAAATCAATGAAATATCTTTTAACAAAAATATATCAAGACTATGCCTAATCTAACCTTTTATGGCATTTTTATCTAGATTCTTATGGAAGCACACATTGTGTACTACAGCCTAATCAACTTCGCCTAACAGAAGCATTGTTTCTTGCTATCACTTGCCGTTGGCAATGAGGTTCATACAGGAAAATAATGAAAGAAAATAAATCAGTAGTGAAGTCAACATAGCTTATGTAACTGCAGCTAATAGTAATCCCAACAAGAATTAACATTCTTCTGCCCCCTCCAAAATACTGAAAAAAGTAAGCACAAACAGTGCATTTGCATTTACAATACAGGAGGGACTATCTATCACACTACCAATAGTAGTAGGTTAGTTACCCTGCCACCTTCTGCAACATTATCTAACACCCACTAGTAGCAAAGGCCAACATTTACCTTTCTAATAAAGTGATTCGTCTTATTCTCAAAAAGAAAAATAAACTAAGTGGTTGGTCTAATTTATAAATTGCACAAAGCGATGTAGCATCACTGAATATATCAACTTCCATATCCATTTTGTTCATAATCCCATAAAATAAAACTCCTAATACTAAATCTTCTCAAAGAGCCAAATGCAATATGCTCGATGGAGAATATCTCTCAGTAAATGAATTAGTACCAAATCATCCAGATCCTCGAAATGGCTCTGCATCATCAGTCATGCCAGCTTGCTACTGGTCCTAAAATTGCAAGCAAGCAAAGCTTAGTGATAGAATAATTCACTCATGTAAGATCATTGAAACCCGTACAAGGCAGATTCTTACAAGTTACAATAGATGGCCATTGCAAAGTTTGTGGATAAAAGAGGAAATGCCTTGCATCGGGACTTAACAAGTGCCCCAGTCGTCACCAGGACATAAAAATCTCTCAAACCAGCACTATTTTGCCATGGAATTGTTGTGAAAACCTGAAACGTCTAGGTTGTATTCTCTTCATATTTTTTAGAATGAAGAGAAGACCATTACTGCATAAAATCAAAATGACAATACTTACGTACTAAGTACTTTGTTTGCATGGCATATAAAACGAACTCATACCAACCCACCTTGTCATTCAAATGCTAGGGATTTTAGGACTGAAACAAAAAAACCCTCATACAATGACCATTTTATAGTTGAATTGATCTCAATCAGATGGAATGTAACATAACCCGTATAACTTCTTGAGGAACACATATCATAATATTTTTTAGGGTATATCTCATAATACTTGCTAGGATGGTTAGGGACACAAACCAAGAACAAGAAACTTTTCCTGATAAATAAAGTTTTTCTATTACATTTAATTGTAGTTTTTCAAGTAACCAGTTTGCCAGCCGAAACACATAAATAGGCAAGGGAACATTAACAAAATCCAAATAATCTCCATACCAAAGCTCGGCAACTACGTAATAACTGGAAGTGTAAAGTATTGAGTTCTAACTTGTCTCCACACTGATTGACACGATGCAATGATCTTAAATCACTCTGTGGTCAGATAGCGGATCAAAATATTAATTTGTTAGTTTCCAATGGTGCATGAATAAAATATCAATCAAAGAACAGAACATAAGCTTCATCCTTTTAGCTTCAAATACAATTCAGAAGAAACTTGTGCAACGATCTCAAATGATTCCGGGGAGACCGTCCAACCTTTAAATGAGTTCACTGTCAATGAGTGAGAAAGACCAGCTAATAAACTAATGATCTCATGTAACTTAATTCCGTCATGCATTCTAGAACAGAGTAGTCTCCAAGATGTGACTTCTATAGTTATTTTCTTTATATCGAAGCATTAGTACAAAGAACAAATAAATTACAAAATTATGAA
Organism: Aegilops umbellulata; assembly: GCA_032464435.1. Lineage (NCBI taxonomy): Eukaryota > Viridiplantae > Streptophyta > Magnoliopsida > Poales > Poaceae > Aegilops > Aegilops umbellulata. Next base: position 509,800,415 of record CP136059.1, read on the forward strand.
ATGTGTTTTGCCTGAATCTCTTTATATCAATTTAATTGTTAACCTTGACAATCTTTCTGAATATTCAGTAAAAGTTAAAGCAAAGTTTGAAGGAACACCTTCTAAGAAATTATCTATTTTGGAACAGAGGCAGTACTCCTTTTTGGTCCTTCAAAGATTGTGCGCACTAATCCAGTTGTCGTACTTGTTAACGTCTCTGTATGACAGGATGCATAGTTTAGTGAAAATAGAGGAAGTCCAGATGAGTGATAATGATACAATAGTGGTTAAAAAATATAATAAATGCATTATTACTTTTAGCCTTGCATTAAGCGGAACACACAAAAGTGAGACAGCGAGGTACACTACAACACGGAAATTAATAGGAGGCATTTTGGTAAGGGCGTTTATTGAAAATGCCTCAAAAACTATGTTTGGAAAGGCATTATCCCAAAACGCCTTGGAAGGAGATACCTTTGAAGGCATTTTTACACAACGCCTCAGATTGGAGGCAGCATCAAAGGCATTTTTACAGATTGCCTCGGATTGGAGGCAGCATCGAAGGCGTTTTTACAGATTGCTTCAGATTGGAGGCAGCATTGAAGTCATTTTTTCATAACGCCTTGTATCGATCAAGCTTTGAAGGCGTTCCAGCAAAATCGCCTCCCAATTGATGGGGATTTGAGGCGCTCATCCAAATTGCCTCCAAACTGATCGATCTTCCCGACAAAAGATGGCCTTGAAATTGGTGGCACGTTGATCATCAGGTTTAGGCTGACCTTTTCAGGTAACAGCAGCAGCGCGCGGAAGAAAACCGACAGCACGCGCGTAGGGACATGGATCGTCGGCTGCAATCTTGCCGTGTACGGCGGTTAGCTACCAATGTATAAAAATATAGTACTTCCTGACAGAAAACAAAGTAGAAGGGTTTATTTAGTCTCATACAGCTTACGGAGATGAAAGTTTGCCTGTTTAAAAGGAGAGCCGTCTCATATCTTCTAAGATCTAGAGTACAGAAGTAGACAGAGGTCTCACGATGAGAAGTAGACTTGTAGAGTGCGCTGTGATCCAATTTATTTGACATGCCTAGGGCCAGGGGCCAAAAGGATTTGATCTTGGTTGGGCATATAATAATCTTTAGATAAGATGAGATCGGCTTCAGGGGAAGCACAGTGAAGTGTCTCGCCTCTATTTTTATGGCCCGTCAGAGAGTCTGACGGGAATTGGAGGCACTTTATAAAAACGCCTTAAAATGGAGCGGCCGTGGCAATCTCTAGGAGTGCCGGCGTATGTCTATCCCGTCGCGACAGTCCTTAGCGTTTTTTAGGAATGCCTCGACAAGCTTTTGGAGGCGTTTCCAGAGCTTTCGAAGGCATTTTTGAGCGCCTCCTATTATCTACCGTGTTGTAGTGGTAGGCTCCGAGTAAAGTTTTTGGAGGTAGAGCGCCTAGAAGTTTCAATGCTTTCTAAGGCAACCAAAAAGCAATGTGATCTGATCATGTCAGCTAATTTTATGAGTTGCTTGCTTGGCATGGAAGTTCAATGTAATAGCATGTGTAAAGTGTAAACTACAGGAGAGATAAATCAGTGTTCTGGAGACGAAGACACACTCACCATCTTCATTCAGTTTCTTCAAGAGCTGCGACTTAGAAGGAAGGGCGTACATTCTAGCACATACTGCTTTCCTTATGGCCCAGCCATGGTGAGGAGCAAACACCTGAGCATAAGCCTTGGACGCTGCGTCCTTCATGGGGTTGCCTCTGAAACAAAAGAGAATGTGAGCATTCAGATAACATTTACTCGACAGGCATCTAAGAGTAGCAAACCAAAGGGTTGACAACATAACATAAGTTTCTTTTATCGCAACATGATATAAGTGACTTCACTATCCCATTTGCAACTTGAACTTACTCTGTGACAAATATCTACTCAAACAGAACTTTCACTATATCAATCCCACGCTTAACCTTCAGTAGGTTCCATGTATGGCTCCCCGGCTGCCTAACACTGCCTTTCTGAATGTCAAGCTCAACCATGGAGGGTAATGTTGAAATCGTCTTGGATATCTCTAGTAAATCATTAACCTACAACCACGTAAGACGAAGTAATCAGACAAGACCACCAAACAAAGCTTAGATGGCACCAAGTCAGTCATCAAGCACGCATGAGTATGTGAGGTCTCTGTAACACAATAACATCTATAATCCGAAATGGCTGCACACTTGGTTTGCTAAGCAGGAGTACATCAGAACAAACATATCAAAATGTCAGAAAAAGACACTCTGATCCTTATGTGCACACAATAATTCCTAGTTTGATCAAGTTGAAAATTAATTTAGACCATCTAGGCCGAACCTCCTGGCCTTAAACAAGTCCAGGGGATTACTATGATTTAAAGCAGTAGTACTAACACAAGTGCAGAAGTGGATATTACTTTCTACATATGAAGCATACACCACAACAAGCATAGCAGAAAGTAGCCGAATTAGACAGTCCGATCCTGGTGAAGCACCCAATAATTGCTGCTTCATTCAGTTGAGAATTTGATTGGGATCATTTCACCGAAACTTTCTAGCCTCAAACGAAAGTGTATCATTACAATTAACTTACCACATGGATCCACAGCTATGCAGGGTGTAATTCAAAACGAACTCAAACTTAACTTGCTAGCTGAATCTGGCTAAGAATTTGAGATTATTTCGCCTCAACCTCTCTCAGCTTTAAGCGGCTAACCAATGTCCCGGAAATCACCAGAAATTCAAATAGCGGGCAGGAGAGGGGGGCAGAGGACCGGCCGCTTGCCTTTGGCAACGTAGTCCATCTCGGCGAACTTAAAGGCGATGCCGAGGGGCCGTGGAAGTGGACAAAGAGCTGTCCCCGGACGCGCCACTGTGGCTGTCGTTCTTCTGCAGGAGCAGCAACAGCGTGCTCCGGACTGCCCAGACCATCCTGCAGCACAACGCCGACAATACCATAGTGTTATTGTAAGAAGAACTCGAGGTAATGTTTTAGGTCATAATTCTCGACAGATGGCATATAAGAAATTTTGAATAGATCAATAACTCTTACAAAGAATAAATAGATCGTGCGAAACACACTGGATTCACCAATGATTAATCAAATATTCAAGTGGAGGTGGGACGGGAGAGGATGTCATACCTCAAAATCGGGGGAATCGACGGAGACGCGGAGAGGACAGACGGGAGCTGCGATGACGGCAAGGAGGCGAGTCGTCCTGCCACCTGCCACGACGTGCCGTCGAACGAATCAGCTCTGCCTCTTGCTCCTCCCGAAACTTCCCGCCGCCAATCCGCTCCGTCCCACCTCCTGCCTTCCTATGTTTCCCGCAGATCCGCTGCCGCCGCCGCTCGTATGCGCCTCCTTGAGCGAGGGGGTGGACAAGGAAGCAGGGAGAGGGGGAAGAGGAGGCGGCGGCTGCGGCTAGCGACGCTGAGGAAGACGAGGAGGCGGCGTGTGAGGGAGGCAGAGACGAAGACGTGCGCGTGCCTTCGTTGGGAAGGAAACAAAATAATCGCTGCGTTTATCTATTGTCTTTTTTCGAGGAAATTGACTATTTATAATTAAGTTCGTTGGAATTTGATTATAACTACAAAGTTCATTTCTTCTTGATAAAACGTTAACCAGGGGCTGGAGCGTAAGAGATGATTAGTGCCAGGGGAAAATGAAAAAGATCTCACGTGTACGTACACATGTCGTATACAGATCGATTGCTACACACAGAACAAATACGGCAGAAAAAAAAATGCGTGGTCCTAGTGCTAGATGCAGCGATCCTATTTTTCTGTAGGATTTGCTACGATCCTTTCTTAGGTGCAACGATGCTCATTGTTTTATTACTTTTGACAATGGAGAGATTAGAAACATCGTCGAAGAATTGTGAGCGGCTAGCCGGATGTTCGCCTGAACATTAGGAACTGCTGGGGATCTGACTTGCCGGCGGCTGGCGGCCGGGGCACCAGATGATGAATTCGTCGCCTAGGGTTGAGGAGGCGGCGGCGCTGCCTGATGAGTTGCGACGGCTAGGTATAGATGGAGGCGTGGAGCGATGTACGAGTAGATAGTTATGGGCCGATCGTCATCTTTATACCTGTACATGTATACGACATGTGTACGCAGGGTCTTCTTCTTTTTCACTAGCACTATTCATCTCTTACAATCTAGTCCCTAGCCATTTTTTGTCAAGAAAAAATCAACTTTGTAGTTATAATCAAAGTCCGATAAACTTAATAATAAATAGTCAATTTCCTCCTTTTTTTCTCGCACGGTAAATCGATCGACGTGGCATAGCTCAGCGAGCGCCCTTTGCGCCACCGTTAATGGGTTGTATTCTCTTTCACATGCTATTGCCGCTTGAAAAGAGGAATGATACACGCGCTTCTCCTCTGTCGCCTGTCTCGCCATGCCAAGCATCATACGCGCTTCGTGTTTCATGAACAAGCCGAGCCAAGCTTAGACCTATGTCATGTGTGCACTTTATTTTTGCCGGTCAGGAACAACTAATTAATTAAAGATATCTGAGAGGTTGGAACGTTAGTTGTTGCTGACTTAGTCGTGGGCCTAAGACCTAGCCCACGTCTCCCTACCCAACGACCTATATACTGAAGGAGTTGGCAACGCTAGCCGATATACACTCTTTGCCTCCTCGTGCATAACCCTAGCCAGCACTACCGTCCCACTCAGTGTTGATGCTTCCGGCAATCCCATCCTGTTGACCATTCGGCATGCAATGATATGTACATTTACTTGGATATTAGAATGCTATTTTACTATGACATACATTTATAACTAGGGTGGCAAGTGAAACAAAAAGTTATCAACATAGCAACTCTTATGGGCCTCTCTCTGCGCTAGGGTCAAAGGTAGTCTCTAAGAGAAGTTCCCAAGAACCTATTGCAAAAATCCCATTATCTAGTTTGCCATTTTTTCAAAAAAAAAATGCATTTTGTTTCTTTTTTATTTTGTTCCTTTTTCCGGTTTCCTTTTTTCTTTTGATTGTTATTCTACTTTTTTTATATGCAACAACATTTTTCTAATACACATCTACATTTTTTCAAATGCTTGATTAAAATTTTATAAATATAATATGAACAATTTTTTAACACATGGTCAACATTTTTTTATACACATTTAACATTTTCCAAATGCTTGATTAACACTTTTGAATACTTGTTTAACATTTTTTTCAACTGTTCAATAAACATTTTTTATATTCATGATCAAGAAATTTCTTTATTTTTTAATATATGATCAACATTTTTTCTATACACATTTAACATTGTTCAAATGCTTGATCAACATTATGTAAATACTTGTTCAATTGTTTTAACAAGAGATCAACATTTTTTATATACACGTTCAACATTGTCCGAACGTTTTTTCAACATTTTTTAGACACCTGCTCAACATTTTTAATACTTATTAAACATTTTTTAATACTTGTTCAACATTTCTGAAATACTCGCTCATCATTTTTTAAATACTTGTTGAACATTTTTTAGATGGTTGATTGACATTTTTATATACATGATCAAGAAATTTTATCATTCTTTAATACATGGTCAGCATGTTTTTATACACATTCAACATTTTTCAAAGTGTAAAGAAAACTAAAAAATGGAATCAAAAAATGAAATAAAAACATGAAAAAAACAGAAAAGAGAACAATGCAGTGTACCTACCACAAACTGGGCTTGCCCATATCCTCGCGCTCTTCAGTGAGTCAGAAGACTCGACTCGCTGAACGCGAGACATAGCAGCGCCCCCAAGCGATACATATCAATTATGCTCTTAGCGAGCACCCCATTAGTCACCTACGTCTTCCATGCCTAGAATAACTAGCACACCACACCAAAATTCAAAACAGAAAAATACTGCCCCTAAAAAAAAGTTAGTAGCACACCATACTTTTTTTAGTGGCATACCACACGGTGTTGGTTACGAAAAGTCACACCACATGTGTGTTTCTGTGTGCCTGATAAATAAACATGTATGTAAAAGAACTTATCTCCCATATATTGAAAATGTAAAAGGTGAAAAAAAAAGCCATGCATCACAAGAACAAAAACAATGACATATTTATAAAATATACTATGATAATTTTTAAAATACTCGATAACCATTTTTTAAAGTATGATGAATATTTTCAGAGTGCACATTGGAAAATTCATATGTACAGAGTGAATATTTTAATAATATATGATGAACAACTTTAAATACATGATAAATGTTTTTTAAATAGATGATGAACATCTTATGAAAAAAATGCAATGATGAAATATTGACATATATTAACCTACACGATGAAGATATTTGAAAAACAAAATGAACATCTTTTAATAAACCAAAAAAATTAAACTACATGATGATCATTTTGTTAATATAGATATGGATACTTTTCATTACACTAAAACTTTCTGAAAGTACACGATGATCACTTTTTAATACACGCCAAATTTTTTTGACACATGATAAACATTTTTAAATACATGAAAAAAAACACTTTAAAAAATATACAATGTACATTGTTTTAAAACATGATGAAAAAAGAACCAAAAAACATAAAAATAAAAGAAACGAGATAATAAAAAAATAAAAGAGAGAGAGAGAGAGAGAGAGAGAGAGAGAGAGAGAGAGAGCCCTCATTCTGGTTAACATGGTCAAGTGTATTGTATTATTTTCCAAGATAAAAAAGAATATTAAACTAGGGAAATCAACATGGCTCAAAAATCCAGGGAAGGAATAAACCCTGATAGACCTGTTTAAAATCAACAACATGACTGAATAGAACCTTGTGCAAATAGGTATTTCAACACCGCCTTCTCCCCATATACTACTGGGCTGGCCCGGATCGAGGGCTCTGTAAGCGAGCGCTCACTATTTCTCGCAGTGAGAGAGATATAGCTTTACACTCTTAGCCTTCGAAGCACACTTTTATTTGATTTTCGGCCGATAGCTCAATGGCAAACTAATAGAAACCTTTCTGGTTTGGTCAGGAAGTTCCTGTAGAGAGGACATATCCAGTGCATCAAACCTGAAAAAACACACTTTAATCTACAACTTAATATAAAATTAGATTCAAATTTGAGGCACAACTCGAGAAAGAAAAACAACAAATTCAACTTAGATTTTCAATGAGATCAATTCACAGCTTCCGAATAACTAGTGGTTCTTACATGATTTCACTTTTTTTATTCTAGAGTTGTGGATTGAATTTAGACTTGATATTTCATAGCATTGTAAATATATTTTTGTATCTCTGTACTAAATTAAATTAAACCTAAGGAAAGTTCAGCGATATTTATAATTTTAAATGTTTGTATTTCATGTTAAGTCGTTGGTCCATTAAACTTGTCGACTTTCAATTTACCCCTTCCAATGAATATAAAATAATTTATAAACTGCATTTATTTAGGAACAGTATTCCCAAGATTGTTTTAATAAATGAAATACGTTCTATCGTCTATGTAAATGTCCATGTTAGTCAAATAGTGTTCATGGGTGCTAAATAAAATGTACTTATGTGAAAGAAGTTAATGTCCACTCACATCATGAAAATCATTTCAACATAAAAACTTTGTGTAAGGACAGAAATCATTTTTTATATGTTTCACCTCACATTGGAAACTTTTCACGCATGTCAAACAAAATCTTCATGTAAATTAAAAAAATGTTCAACTCTTTAAAGTGTTCGACGGATAAAAACTTCTGGTGGATAAATACTTTATTTTCCCATAGAATATGTTCACATGACTCATTAAAAATATTCTGTGCAAACAAAAGATAATAAATTACTCCACTGCGTTAAATTCTATTTTATTTTTATTCAGGAAACAGGGTATAGTTTTCTGTACATAGGCTCGTAAGCAAAAAAAGAATGTCCTACATGGATATTTTTGTAACATGGGAGCAATAAATTATATTTTAGGACTAGAAATATATAATAAGAGAAAAAGAGTGAAAAGGAAGAAAGAAACATTACATTGTGTTGTGTGTTAGATGCATCATGCATGTGCCCCGTTACTTGACGCTTTGGGCAATCATGGCCAGCTTAATCAGCCACGCTGATACTTGCAAGGTATGTATGCGTGTATACGCGCTGCCGTGCACACTCCGCGCAGATTCATCATCCACCAGCTTGATAAGATATGTCTTTCAGGCTAACAAGCAAACATTGCAACGCCTATATATGTGCGTATCGCTTGATCGATGCACCCAACACTCCAACAGTTCGTTTTCAAGCATTGATCATCTGAAAAAAGAGAGAAGAAAAACACAAGAACGGTTGAGCAGCATCGATCCGGTGGGCGGTGGACATGTCTCCAGTCAGCTCGTTCGCGTCGCTGTGCCGCCACAGGGCGATCCTCTGCACCACCCGCCTCGGCTGCGACGACCGCTGGCCCGCCACGCCGGCGCGCTTCGTGGCGTTGGATCGGCGGAGATCGTTGTCATCCTCTGGCATGCGTCGTGGCGGGAAAGAGAACCTGTTGCTGCGGTTCAGAGAAACTACCAACACAAGGAGTAGCAGCGGCGGCGGCGGCGGCGCAGGTGGCACAGGACGACCTGCTGCAGGTTTCTCCACCTGGTAATTTTACCAACTTTCCATGACTTTCTCTTCCATCGCACTTCCCATGGCCTGGGCTAGTTTGGTTTTCGTAATGGTTGTAGACTTGTAGTACATTGGCAAACTACCCTAACAACTCTGTTATTGTTTTTCATTCTTTGTTCTTGTCTTGTCAGGGCACGACTGGCAATTGGCTCCGCTGCCGCTGTCACGGCGCCGTTCCTGCACTCCAAATCGGCGTCGATTCTGCGGATCGGAAGTAAGTACATCAACCAAACCAAGTAACCAAGTAGGAAGATAGAATCAGTGGATATTAACATTTGTCATGGGCTGCTTCCGTTAAGATGAGGTGGAGATGGTGAAGGACGCCGCCGAGACCGCGGCGGAGGTCGTGGAGGAGGTGGCCACGGCGGCCGAGAAGGTGTCGTCCGAGGTGTCCGGGCATCTGCCGGAGGACTGCCGGCTGAGACGCGCCGCGGTGGCGGTCGAGCACGCCTCCAAGGAGGTCGCGGAGGAGGCTCATCGTGCACGAGACATCATCCACAAGGTAGTGCATCCGATTGCTTTTTGAGTTCTCTTGCAATCTTAAGCAACTGCTTTTGGTCGACTGGAAGTGAAGTGATAGTGATCGGTGACTTGAAGCAACATCCCAGTGCTGTTTTGTTGTTTCGTAGGGTGCTTAGTCACCACCCTTATAAAGCATAAGAAAACTCTAAGATTACAATGGCGGCTGTATTACTATTACTACTCTCCTTCATCACCAAGCTAAAATGTTTATGTAGGTTGACGAAATTGAGGAGGACGTCAAGGCAATTATTGAACCGATTATGGATCATGGGAAGCACCAGAGGAAGCATTTAGAAAAGTAGATATTTTTTTTCTTTGTAGCCTAGATTCATCCGGGCCGGTCACAGTGTCTCATGGGACCGCGGAGACAACCGAGAAGCATTCTATAAAACTGCATCATTCATGTCAAATTCATTTTCACAATAAAAATAAGTATATGGACATTGAAAAATCATGGGTATCCATATCGTTGCTTGTACGTAGATCTTATCTTAGGAGTCGAGAAAGATTTTTTCCTGTGCTCGAAGTATGCCCGAACTCTCGAGGCCATTGTTTGCAGTGTCATTGTAAGTAGTGATGGAATATGGCCCAGTTATCAACACACTCCTATCCCACACACTCTTGCAAATGGCAGTTGCAACAATTTAAATAGAACAACACATTTACCAATTAATGTAAAAAAATAGTTACACATGGAACCTACAACTAATTATTAGATCTTTGTCGAAAAAATAATTATTAGATCAACTAACGCTCATAATCTAACCAGGACACTAATATAACCAAACAATATACATAACACAATATATATACATTATAAATATGTGTGTGTTTTCTCGTCCATTCAACTCGCAATAACACGACCGATGCTATCTCGCTATTTTTAAATATTTTGTGAAACATTTTTAATGCAAAATAATTTATTTATTTTCTCCTCCATTCAACTAGCAATAACACGACCGATGCTATCTCAATATTTTTTTTAAATATTTTGTGAAACATTTTTAATGCAAAATAATTTATTTATTTTCTCCTCCATTCAACTCGCAATAACACGATCGATGGTATCTCAATATTTATAAATATTTTGTGAAACATTTTAATGCAAAATAATTTTTTTATTTTCTCCTCCATTCAACTCGCAATAACACGACCGATGCTATCTCGATATTTTTAAATATTTTGCGAAACATTTTTAATGCAAAATAATTTATTTATTTTCTCCTCCATTCAACTCGCAAAAGCATATATAATGATACCAATGCCAATTCTCCATCTAACCTGATAAACAACAAGAACACCAGCAAGCAATGCCAAGTTTGCATTTTGTGGTGGAGGAGGGGCTGGAGGTCCAATGGACAGGCTGGATCCGTTGGAGCAAAGCAGCCATGGTTGGAGGAGTTTGCAGTGGAGGAGGCCAGTGAGGTAGAGGAGTGTGTGGCTGGTAGGGTTTCGAATGGATAAGGGGGAGGGGATGGGGCGAGACCGGGGGTGGGTGGGTATGCAATGGAGGATAACTCGAAGGGCACTATTTCATTCAGTGAATCGTCATGGGTAATGGCTTCCTAAAAGTCTTCGCATACGTATACACACGATGGTTTTGCACACAAAAGGTCACGTATGTGGCAGTCATCCATGATGATTTCTTTCAGGCCCGACCATCTGCCAATCATCCCACGCGGCTTAATTTGTGAAACTGACGTGAATGCATCATTTCTAACATAGTTCCTTAAATCATTGTGGATGGAGTTTCGTATTTGATCCGACTTGCACTTGAGTTGCACCCAAGTCCTGTTTGGCGCTTAAGGTACTACTGATAGGCTTATTTGCTAACTAGCGCACACCCATTGCAGCACCTACATAGCAGATGGGCCGACCCATGTAAGTTCGGCTTTTCGTTTACGGAAGCATGTGCACAGTACCGTTTCGTCTGAAAAAAATGTGCACCTTAATGTTTTGTGAAGCTTCTAGAAGCTTCCTGCATTTTTGTAAAGCTTCTAGAAGCTTGTAAACTGTGTTTCATGGTTTTCTGTATTATTTTTTATTTTGATATCTTTTTCCCCTTTTTTCTTACTTTTTCAAATTTATAAATTTTTCCAAATTCATGATCATTATTGAATTTGCATTTTCTTTTAAAATCACGACATTTTAGAATCCGTGAACCATTTCCCAAATTCTGGAATCTTTTTTAGAATCCATAAAAAAATCAAGTTTTGTGAATTTTATAAAATTTGTAAAATTTTTATTGTGAACTTCTACCAAATTTTCTTAAATTTTAAAATTCATGAACGTTTTTGAATTTTTGAACTTGTTGAAATTCATGAACTTTTTTTAGAGTTCATGAACTTGTTCTCATATTCGTCACTCTTTTCCAGTTTTGTGAACTTTCCAAATTTGCAAGATTTTTTCATACTAAAAACATTTTTAACATTCATGAATACTTTTTGAATTCGTGAACTTTTATAAATTATATGAATATTTTAAGAATTTGTGAACTTTTTCTCAAATGCATGAATCTTTTTAAAATTGATAAACTTTCTCAATTTTTTGTGAACTTTTCAAAAATCGATGAAATTTTTTTCAAATACATGAAATTTAACTCTTTGGAAATTTATTTTACAAATTCTAGAACTTTGTAAAATTCATGAACATATCTTGAATTCACTATTTTTAAAAATGCATGAATGCATGAACTTTTTTTAGGTTTCACGATTTTTTTCTCAAAATTCCATTTATTTCAGATTCATAAAGTTTTAAAATATTTGTGAACTTTTCTCAAATTTTTTTACTTTTTAAATAATTGTCAACTTTTTCTCAAATTGACGAACTTTTTTCAAATTCATGAGTTTTTCCATATGTTGAACTTTTTCGAAAAAAAAAATTGAACTCTTTTTTAAATTTATGTATTTTTTCAAAACCCATGATTTTTTTATATTGCAAAAGTTTTCATAATAACTAAAATCAGTGGCCGAACCTTTTCCTGAACCAGCAGCAGAACACAACCGAGAAAAAAATACAGGACCGAGAAAGGCGAGGGAGCGAAGATTAATGGGCTTGTGCCCACTCCGACTCGTGTGAGCGCCACTTTCCTGGTTCAGCGCTTTAGGCGCTGAAATGGCGCTCCTGGAGTTTCACACAATTTACATGAACGGTGGTTGTGTTGGAGTGTAATGTTCAACCCTATTCCATCAGTTTGGAATTTTGGAGCAACTTGCTTGTCCATGAATTCACTATGGTATATTAGAAAAAAAAAAGACTTCTCTGCACACATCGATCCCACATCTAAGAACTAAAATAGCCTAGACTTGCAACTAAGAGGTTCCAGGTTCAAAATTCAGTATAAGCAATAAATAATTGTGGCCTACCCGCGCTTTCGCTCCCCACGTCATAACTCCAAAGTGGCATATCTCCTGCAACGGGTGTTGGGGTGTAATATCCACCGCTCTCCCATAGTTCGGACTTTTAAAAGTAACTTACAGGAGTATGAATTCAATAGGCTTAGCTCCTGCAACGGGCTACCTTTGGCGGTGCCTGGGCTGATGAGATGGTATGATACCCGTGTCTTTGGTGCCCGGTAGCCTCTCCTAGCTCACCCTCATATATATCACCTCCTTGATTCAATGTAGAGTTGCACCCAACTTACACGAAAGTTGGTTCAATGTAATTAATGGTCCTTTCGGAAAGATTTACCTCAAAATCTATTTAACTTTTAAACGCAAAGGTTTACCATTACATTACATGTATCACTCCCTCCGTCCCATAATATAAGAGTGTTTTTTACACCAGTGTAGTATGAAAAACGTAGAATATCCATTTCTGAGCCTAGGTTCATCTGCACCCGGTGAAGAGAAAATGCACAAAAAATACTAAAAGAAAATCAAAAATCCTGAAATGTTTTGCATGGAAGATAATTAGTTGAGTGAGGTGCGCTTCAAATTTCAGATCATTTGGACATATGAGTAGCTCTCATCAAAAAGAAAAATTAGGTCATAACAATACATGAATAGTAAACATTATCACAGACCCTAAATTTGTCTTTTTTGCTGAGAGCTACTCAGATGTCCAAATGATCTAAAATTTGGAGCGTACCTCACTCACCAACTTATCTTCCATGCAAAAAATAATTATGGATTATTTTTAAAGTTTTCTAGTATTTGTTTTGAAATTTTCTATTCAAATCGCCTCGTCCGAAAAACGTTCTTATATTATGGGACGGAGGGGGTAGTTGTTAAAAAAATACACTACATGCATGACATACCAGATAAACCATACAGCAAGGCGCATATATTTCACTTTCTTACAAATATTTTATTGAAACTCTGCTAGAACTATACACATGAGTACATTGCCACAACACAGTTTACTCTCAACACTTCCAAGGCTCCAACTGCAAGCACGATTCAATATCAATATGGGTGTGGCTAGATCTTATCCGGACGAAGTCTTACTCAAGTGACAAAATATATAAAGTTAAAAAAAAGAAAAAAAATTACACGAATCTTCACGTAAGGTCGACTCAGATTTATCAATCCCGTATCAGTATATATACTACTCCCTTTGTTCCATAATATAAGAGCGTTTTTAACACTAGCGTAGTGTTAAAAATGCTCTTATATTATGGGACGGGGGAATACCTTGTAGCACATGCACGTTACACGCATGTCAGTGAATGTCACTGCGTACATACAGACGGTGAATCTCAATCACCTCTGGTTCTCAGCAGGAAGAGGCTGAGCTCCTGCGGCGGGCTATCCCCGGCGGTGCGCGGGCTGATGAGATGGTACGACACCGCGTCCTTGGAGCCCACCACCCTCTCGTACGTCGCCCTCATATACATCACCTCCTCGCTGATCCCTTCTTGCGCCTCCGCGGCCGGCAGCGCCCCGACTCCGGCCGTCATCGTCCGCATGCTCTCCAGCACGCCCCGCTCCCACTCCGTCGGCGGCCGCCGCACGGCATGTCCGGCGTCCCGGCCGTTGCAGGACGCCGTCCAGACGTTTCTCGGGCGGGAGCCGCCGCTGGCAGCAGCGGCATTCTCGCCGGCAGCACTAGACGACCTGCCGCTGGAGCGGTGGCACTCGAGCGCGATGCGGAGAAGGCCGGACGCCATCTCGGCGGCGAGGGACTGCATGGGCACGGAGAGCTCGAAGAGGAACGGGGGCGGCACGGCGGGGTCGCGCTGCACGCAGAAGGTCACGCGGCCGCTGCGGCTCCCGAAGATGGTGCCGACGATGACGGCGCAGTGCTGCTGGTGCCGGCCGTCCTTCCTGGCCACGACGGAGGCGGCCGGGTCGATGACGCTCTCCGGCTGGTTCTGCTCCGCGAACGAGAAGCTGAGGCGGCTCCTGGCGGCATCGTCGTCGCCGCCGGGCTGCTGCCTGGCGGAGGGGACGCAGGCGGCGAAGATCGGCGCGAGGCAGCCCGTCGTCTTCTTCTTCTTCTCCTTCTTCTTCATGCTGCCCCGAGTTTCTTCAGATGCCGACATCCGCTTCTTGTGTGCTTCAGTGCTGGCGGCCAAGTGAAGATCGATCTTATTGTGAGCTGGTGCGAAATGAGTGAGTGAGGCGATGATATATGTGCAGCGTCGGCGTGAAGAGCCATGTTGTGGATGTGGACGCACGGCACAAGAACATTGGGATCCTAACTTGAAGCAACATGCGTTGTTTTAGATGTGTGTTTCTTGGACAGACGCGTCATGCCAAAAATTGTGTTCTTTGGAGGAAACTACACTGTGTTGTGTTTATAAGTACATCTTTTCGTCGTTTGCACTGAAGGAAACACGCGATCTGATAATAAACTATAATCAGATGGAATAGTACCTTGGTACTCGTAGTTGATAGGCTGGCGGCGCTTCGACGAAGGAACATATAATGAGGACTATTTCCCTAGTGGATAAATAACGTCGTTCCAAGATTGGAACCAACATGTCTGGGTGGTGTAGTTGGTTATCACGTTAGTCTCACACACTAAAGGTCCCCAGTTCGAACCTGGGCTTAGACATACATCTTTTTTTATTTTTATTTTTTAACTTTTAGATATGTTCACAAAAAGGTCGTTTTGCAAGAGCTCTTGCCACGAAAAATTTCAAGTTGAAACATATTACGTGAGATGTGAGCTATAAAAAAACAAATTCAGCCATGAATAGTGACATACAACTTTTTTTATTTTTATTTTTAACTTTTAGATATGTTCACAAAAAGGTCGTTTTGCAAGAACTCTCTCGTAATGGCTCGCTGTCAAACTTTTTCTTTCATATGTCTCTTATATTAACACAAATATATTGAGTAGTAACAACTTTTTTTGACTAACAACAACTTGCCCATGTGCATAATGTAGAAAATGAACTGACTACTCACAGTTGGCCAGCAAGGTTATTACTCAAGTCGAAACACATTACGAGATGTGGCCTATGAAAAAGACAAGTCAGCCCTGAATAGTGACTATTTGGCACTATTCAACGTTGATTTTGTCTTTTGAATAGCTCACATCTCGTAATGTGTTTCAACTTGAAATTTTGCGTGGCAATAAAACATCATCCTCTTAACATCCCAGGGTTTTTTTTCAGATTATTTTTTGAAATTTCAAAATGTCTTTTTCTCGCGGTTTTCACCGAATGTTGGTTTTCGTATGATATTCTCCCATTCGTTTCGCGAGAATATCATACGGAAACCAATATTCAATGAAAACTTCATGGAAACCGTATTTTATAGTTTGAAAAAAATCTAAAAATATATGAGATGTTAAGAGGGTGATGTTTTATTGCCACGAAAAATTTCAAGTTGAAACACATTACGTGAGATGTGAGCTATAAAAAAACAAATTCAGCCATGAATAGTGACATTACTGTTCAGCACTATTCAACATTGATTTTATCTTTTGAATAGCTCACATCTCGTAATGTGTTACAACCTGAAATTTTGCGTCGCAATAAAACATCATCTTCTTAACATCCTGTGTTTTTTTAGATTTTTTTAACTTCAAAATATCTTTTTCTCGTGGATTTCACCGGTTTTCTCGAATGTTGGTTTCCGTATGATATTCTCCCATTCGTTTCGCGAGAATATCATACGAAAACCAATATTCAATGAAAACTTCATGGAAACCGTATTTTAAAGTTTTAAAAAAAATCTAGAAAAATATGGGATGTTAAGAGGGTGATGTTTTATTGCCACGAAAATTTTCAAGTTGAAACACATTACGAGAGATGTGAGCTATGAAAAACAAATTCAGCCCTGAATAATGACATTACTATTCAACAATATTCAACCTTGATTTTATCTTTTGAATAGCTCACATCTCGTAATGTGTTACAACCAGAAATTTTGCGCCGCAATAAAACATCATCCTCTTAACATCCTGTGTTTTTTCTGAAACTTCAAAATATCTTTTTCTCGTGGTTTTCACCAAATGTTGGTTTCCGTATGATATTCTCGCATTGGTTTCATCTAAATTTATGTTCTTTCTGGAGGAAATAAACATTGTCTTTCACTAACCAAATTCACATATATGGTCACAACTTCTTGTGAGTGTTTCTAAAATCAAAGTCTCAGCCATTCAAAGTTTGACCCAAACACAACATGCATCTGTAATAAGTAAGCTCTATCATTTTGTTGTGTCATTATTCACTTGATGGACACTAATTAGGCAATATCTCCATACAGTTAATTCAACTGGCACATTCAATTCCTTAAAGTGCCAAGCGACCATTTTAACAGCATGATTTGCCCATAGTCATCTTAGAATTTGTTCCACGGGCAAGAAATAAATGAAACCAACAATATATGACCAAGAGACGCATGTCATAAGAATACGAGCACCTAAAGTGTTCATTATTCTATTTTACCCAGGAGTATAACGAAAGAGATTTGGTTTTCATGAGTTCATATTAGAGCATATCCAATATCGGCCCTTAAATAAGGCATAACCGTTTTTAGGGTACTTGAGGGCAAAAACTCATCTCCAACAGCTGTCCTATCATAACATTTTGGCCAAAAAAAATTGGCCAGCCCAAAAAAGGGCTCCAAGTGCTGCAAATATACATTGTCTGCGCGGCCGCCATAAAACCAACCCCCCCCCCCTTCCTGCAGCCTCCAGCTGCAACCCCGCGCGACTGACGCCGCCTCCAAATCCATGACCACCCCACCCCGGCACCGTCTAAACTAATCCTCCCACCTCGCCGCCATCCGCCAACCGACTAAATCAGAGCCGCCCCCGCATCCCTTCCCGCCGTTGCAGCCAAAGCCAAAGAGCGCCGCATCCGGCCGCGTCACTGCATCCGGTAGCCTCCTCGTCGTTGCGTGCCGCCGAAGCCAAATACAAAGAGCAAAGTCGGCTTCAAGGCCATGCAGATGTGACCCTTCGGCCGGTACGACATAGAGTTCCAGCATGTCGGCCATCGGTACTGGCTGGGAACCTTCCGGAGTGAGGACTTTGCCTCCCGCGCCTACGACACCGCAGTGTGGCGGCTCGGTCTTCTGCTGGACAGGCTCAACTTCCCGGAGATTGAGTTGTTGGAGGCAGCGGAGCTCATCACGCAGAAGGTGACCATTGTGACCGGCCTGACAAGTCGAAGCCAAAGACCGACAATGCCTTTGAGGAGAGTGACGCAGAGATGATGGCGAGTTTCACGAGGGAGCCCATGAAGTGCGTCCAGTAGAAGCACTAGTGGTACTAGAAGAGGGACACATAGAAGAAGGAGAAGGCGAAGAACAACGATGAGGCAGGACTTGATACGTCTCCAATGTATCTATATATATTCTTTTATTATTTCTTGCTATTAGATTATCACTTTTGTATGCTTTATATGTCATTTTATATTGTTTATGGACTAACCTATTAATTTAGTGCTTGGTGTCGGTTCGTGTTTTCTGCATGTTTTTATTCCGTAGGAAATCCATACCTATAGAAGTCCAAACACGACGAAACTTGTTAACAATTTTTTTTGGACAATAAGAGACCATGGAAGCTTCGGGGAAGGGCCAGAAGTCTACGAGGTGGCCTAAGGCAGGGGGCGCGCCCGGGGGTAGGGCGTGCCATCCTGGCTTGTGGGCCCCTCGTGACTCCATTTGCCCTAATTATTGGCCTATAAATTCTCATATATTCAGAAACCCCCAAAGCGAGACCCAAAACAATTGTTCTGCCACCGCAAGGCTCTGTTCTTCCGAGGCCCCATCTGTAGCCCTATTCTGGTATTTTGGCAGAGGGGAAAACCATTGGGAAGGCAATCTTCATCAACCTTACTGCCTCCATGATGATATGTGAGTAGTTCCTTCAGGACCTACGGGTCCATAGTAGTAGCTAGATGAGCCTTTTGACCTTCAATGCAATGATCTCCTCTGAGATCAACTCGATGTAATTTTTGCGGTGTGTTTGTTGAAATCCAATGTATTGTGGGATTACGATCGGATTATTCATTGATACTGTTTGAGTCATTTGAGATCTCTTTGATTGTGTAATTTATAGCCTTGTATTTCTCTCTGGTCTATCTATCTTCTTTGGCCAAGTAGATTGATTTATTTTCAGCGGGAGATGTGCTTGGTAGTAGGTTCAATCTTGCAGCGACCTTGCTCTCTGACAGGAGGGATGACAAGGCACGTATTGTATTGTTGCTACTTAGGATAAAACGATGGGATTTTGTCATATTAGTTTATCTTAATATGTGTACATTATGTCATCTTACTTAATGTATTACTTTATTTGTCATGAACTTAATACTTTGAGATGCATGTGATACGTCTTCAACGTATCTATAATTTTTGATTGTTTCATGCTATTATACTATAAATCTTGTATACATTATATGCAATTTTATATCTTTTTGGAACTAACCTATTAACCTAGTGCCCAGTACCAGTTCTTGTTTTTGCCTATTTTATTGTTTTGCATAAAATTAGTACCAAACGATGTCCAAATGTGATGAAACTTTACGGAGATTTTTCCTGAAGCAGAAGGGACCCTCAAAGCTGCGGGAGGAGGCCAGAAGATACACGAGTGGGCTGCAAGCTCACACGGCGTGCCCCTAGGGGGCGCCACCTGAGCTTGTGGGCCCCTCATAGCTCTGTTTGACCTAATTCCACTTCCATAAACTCCCATAAATCCCCAATACCACCAGAGAGAGACCCGAAACAATTATTCCGCCGTAGGCTTCTGTTCTTCCGCGATCCCATCTGAAGGCCTTCGTTGATACTCTGCCGAAGAGGGAATCGATCACGGAGGGCTTCTACATCAACCTTGATCACCTCTCGATCATGATGTCTGAGTAGTTTACCACAGACCTACGGGTCCATAATGATTACCTAGATGGCTCTCTTCATCTCCTTGATCTTCAATACAATATCCTCCTTAGATTTCTACTCGATGTAATCTTCTTTTGCGGTGTTTGTTGGGATCCGATAAATTGTGGGTTTATGATCAGATTATTTACTGAAAGTAATTGAGTCTTTCTGAACTTTATTGTGTGTGATTGTTATAGCTATGTAATGCTTTCCAATCTGTGGGTTTTCTTTGGCCAAGTTGATGATTAGATCCAACTTTCAAAAAGTGTTTAGAATATTAAAAATTGTTCTGTTTTTAAAGATGTTTAAAAAATAAAAATAAAGTTCCCCTTCATTTGTAAGGATGTTCTAAAAGTTTAAAAACTGATTGTATTTTAAAATAAATATATAAATAGTCTAGTTTTTTTTCAAAACCAATGAAAAACCTCGTCAACAATAAATAAATCAAAGGAAGCCAAAAAACACACTAGAGAAACCAACCATGCTTTGTTACCATGCACAACCGTAAATTGGTCGGCCAGTTGTGGTATCTTGTTACATCCTATAAATCCTAATAAGCCCTTATCTATACTACTATATATTGTATCAGTTTTCAAAATGGATCTAGAACATCAATCATAACCGTTGGCCTCCAAAATCCAAGGGCTAAGATCAGTAGGATTCGCCATGAACAGTAGAGTGATGTTACCTCTGCTGTGTTCTAGAACAGTTGTGTGGCCCTTCTAGAAAAAAGGCCCATATGTGGTGCCTCATGGGCTACCACTTGAGCGAATGACAACTTGAGCCCAGAAAAGATGGTTTGGGAAGAGAATGGAGAGAAATAGAATAACATAAAGTTTTTTAAATGAACCTACAGTTTTTTAGATGTGAATGTATATATTTTTTGTATTAAAAACAATTGCAAAAGGAACGAATAGTAATTCCTACTAATTAATATCTGGATTAGTATATCACTATATTTCTTTTTGCTCGATCTATTTGCAAATCATTGACCTTTTTTATTCCATTTATCAAAATCACGCCATTATACTTTTTTTTAGTCACACCCCAAAATCCCTTTGTTATATTAAGACACACATTGCACGTACATACATACTAGTAGTGACATATACTCCGATATAGGGAAAAAAAACACACACCCCTCTGCCCATTCGGTTTCTTTAGTGGGCAGACCCATTTAGGCATTTTAATGTATTTTGAGAAGCTTCTAGAAGCTTTTTGATAGGATTGTTTTTCTTTCTCTATTATGTATTTTCTTACTCGAGTTTTATCTAGAATTTTTTTTCTTCTTTTTCTTTTTTCTTCATTTCTTTTTTTTACTAACTATGAATAGGTTTTTAAATCCGCGACCATGTTTAAAATTCATTACTATTTTTTAGTTCGCAAATGATTTTTTAGATTCATGATCATTTAGCAAATTCACTGACATTTTTTTCAATTTTTTTGATATATATTAAGTTTGTGAGAATTTTTAAAGACAAATTAACATTTTTAAATATCCACGAATATATTTTGAATGTACGGTTTTGTTTTTAGAAAAACTATAGTCGGTTTTTCCACAAGCTAGATGCATGTTTTTCACTAAAGTGAGTGAAAGAATAGAAAGAACGAACCAATCGAACTGGTAAGTCTAGCAGCTAGTGCTATTTGGTGCTTAACCCGTCAAGTACAGCACAATTCGTATGCACATTTACTTTTCCTCTAACGCGGGTAAGAGCAACTTTAGCAGACCCCGCAAAACGCCCGGCCCACAAAAATTCCGACGAGTATGCGGGCTCGGGCTAATTTTTCGGTTAGATCAGAGCCCGCATACTCGCCCGGCCCGCAAATTTTTTTGCCGCATCCCGCAAACCGCACGCCCCAAGCACTATAAGTGCGGTTCCGTGACCCTTTTACGGGTCCAAATCCTATCCCCCGCCGCCGTGAGCCACCCGATTCCTCTTTCTCCTCTTCCAATTTCTCGCCATCGGCGACCCTCCGCCCCGCCTCCAGCCGCCATGTGGGGGGGAATGTGGAGCTCCGGACGCGGCTCCGACAGCAGATCCAGCCGTGAGTGGGACCCGGAGCGCGAGCGGCGCGTCCGGTCCGACGGCGCGAGGAAGCGTGGCGCGAGGAAGTGGACCAACCGCGGGCTTTCGCCGCCGGCGAGCTTCGACCGCCGCGAGACAGTGGAGTACGACCGCCGGCGCCTCCACGGCTTCGTCCACGGCGTCGTCCAGTTGCCGCGACCTCGCCGCTGCCAGATCCGACCCCGGCGTCGTCCACGGCGCCTCCACGGCGTCGTCCATGGCGTCGTCCGGCTCCTCCACGGCGTCGTCCAGTTACCGCGACCTCGCTGCCGTCAGATCCGACCCCCTAGTACTAGTTTAACGTAGTATGTAGTATAACTATGCTTGTAGTTTGTGATGAACTATGTAGTATGCGATGAACAATGTAGTATGTGATGAACTATGTTTGTGCAATTTCTCCCGTGAAAGTATTTTTTCAAATTATGCAGGTTTAGATACGGGTTCTGCTCGGCCGCGTATGTTTTTGACCCGCAGAAGCGATCTTCGTGAACCCGCAAATGCGTTTTGCGGGTCGTATTTTTGCGGGGTCTGCTAGAGTTGCTCTAAGCGCATATTTATTGGGCTGATTTCTTTGGATCATCTCGGGCGGGTTTATTGTTTATCACGTTTTCCATTTAATTTTTCCTTTTCCTTTACTTATATTTTCCCTTTTTCCTTTTTTATTTTTTCATTTCTGCCAAATTCATAATTTTTTTCAAAATCGTAAACATTTTCCAAATTTGAGACTTTTCAAATTTTCAGATTTTTTTAAAATTAACGAACACTTTTAAATTCACAAACATTTTTTAAAATCGTGATTTTTTCAAATGCACAAAGTTTTATTCAAATCTTTGAACATTTTTCAAATCTGTGAAGATATTTCAAATGCATGAACTGTGTTGAATTCACGGGATTTTTTTCAAATCCGTGAACTTTTCAAATTTGATTTTTTTTAAATGTGCAATCAGAATTTTAAATGATCTTTTTTTAATTCATGCACTCAGAATTTCTTTCTCCTTGCTTACCCCACCCCCCACCATCACTAAAATTTGCCTATCAATGAATTTATGTACCCAGAAAGACCCTTGAAGGAGCATGCCACAGAGTAATCTGGTATAGTAGATAACAGCTTGCCCATTCAACCTTTTACCTTCTCCCAAACTCGATCACTAAGATATTTGAAAGTGCCCTTCTTTGAATGCCCCGCATCGGTGGGCATCCCTAGATATCTATCACTCAATGTTTCATTTGGAACATGAAGATTTTCCTTAACAACATCTCGAATAATCTGAATGCACCCTCTGCTGAAGAATATGGATGACTTATCTCAATTTATCGTTTATGCTGAAGCCCCGCAATAAGATGGTTAACCAACGGAGCCGATGGGGCCACCGTGATTCCACTGAGCTGCGATGACTGAGAACGGGATTTTAAAAGGTACGAAAGGTCCTATGCCGCTAAGAAGAAAATGTACGGAGAGATTGGATCTTCTTGTTGTATACCCACTGAGAGTTTAAATTGTTCTTGTTTGCTTCCATTAAACGGACTGGAAAATACATCGAGCTTACCATGCCCATAATGACTGAAACCGAGCAGTGGCAAAACCCAAATTTCCATGATGGCCTGGAGATGATCCCACTCAATCCTGACATACGCCTTCATCATATCCATCTTCAAAGCACAATGACGGCTGGTTTTGGCTCTACTTATCTTCATGAAATGCAAACATTCATATGTTGAGATAATCTCCAAGGCACAAACGATGATTGTTCTTCTGATATTAATTCCGGTAGGATCATCTTCAAATGACTGGTAAGAACTTCGGAAGCTATCTTATGGAAAAAATCACACAAACTTATTGAGCGGAACTGGGATAGCAAGGCCAGATTTGATACCTTAGGGATCAATACAAGAATAGTGTCATTTATGCATTTGCATTCTCTTCTCCTCGCACTATACTCGGCATGGCCGAGGTGATAACATCTCGACAAACATCCCAATGGCGGTGCAGAAAATGAGCTAAAAATTCGTCAAGACCCGGTGCCGTGGTTGGAAAAATCTAAAAAAGTGTTTTATTTACTTTGTCTCCTTGATAAGGGGACATCACGATGGCGTTCATCTCGGGGGTCACTTTGGTCGGTACACGCTCAAGAACATCTTGTAGCCCCTCAATTCCCTCATATGTGTATAGGCTTTTATAATACTCCTGTGCCACAGACTGCATCTCGACCAGAACATCTGTCAAATCGCCATCCATTTTCTTGCAAGGCCTTGAACAAGTTCCTCCTTTTCCAAAACGATGCTCGTAGGAGAAAAAACCTTGTGTTTTTGTCACCCATAGCAAGCCACTCGACCCTAGACCTTTGACGCACATCAGGTCTTCCCAGTAATATAGCTCCACTAATCTTTCGCTAGTTTTCAACTCTATGTCGGTCCTGTCCTAGTAGGGTCATTCAGAAGCCTTCCGAGCTCCCTATTCAGCTTCTTGATCTTGCCTTTTACACTACCAAAAGAATCCTTACTCCATCTGCCCAGGTTGATAACAAGCGATGACAATCTTGCGCTCACACTCTCGACCGTTTGATCATGACCATTTGCACTCCATGCAGCATCAATGGTGCCCCTCAACTCTACATGTGTTTCCCGCATTACCTCATATCTGAATTCTCGTTGAAACCAACAGCTCGTGGAACTCTGTCACCCCAGCCCACCCAAAACCACACCTCGTCTCCTTCCCTTCCCAATTTCTCTGCATTTGTTTCCTCTCATCCGCGGCCGCCGTTGTACCACCCCTGCCACCTGCCAAGCCCTTGTCGGGCCTCTGCGACCTCCACCACTCCACCTGGTCACCACGCTTCTTTGCCTATGTCCTCGTTGCGCACCTCTTGTATGTCCACCATGCAGGTATCATCCGTCCCTGTTGATGCCGTCAGTGGGGTTTACCACACCCGACAAGTGTTTGGTGAAACTTTCGTGCTAAACTTTTAACAATTTTTGTCCCTTCTTTTGACTAATGGATTCTGACATGAGTACATCTATGAGCACCACATTGAGTCGTTTGACAAATCGTTTGATAAGGAGGATTATGCGAATGAAATGACGACGATGCAGGCGGTCCTTGCAGACATGGAGTGTGCGGAAGAGCACGTTCCCAATTTCAAAGGATCGATTTTATGTTTGAACTATTTTACATTTGAACTAATGTCATCTTTGAATATCTTTTACTCATTGAAGATGTGATATGCTATTATTTTGAGTGTTGCGGACTTAAGAAAAACAGAGGTAAAGTTTAGGGGACAACATTGGATGGTTGGCTTCCTTATCACTACACGGATGAGCCCGAACCATTTCGCGAACAACTTTTTCTCTCAAAATGATGTGTCCAAATGGAGCAATGCTACACACATGGGCTTTGTTTTACAGGGACTCACGGAGTGTCCTAATTGGGATCTTTTGATTGGATAGAGATTAGGGTGGGGGCCTAAAAATTAGGTGGGGAGATTAGCTAGGGAAAGAGCATGTGACAGGCCGTATAACCCCGTGCGTTTAGAATTATCGGTCCAGATGCCCTAACCCTGTCCTACCCGG
This sequence comes from Aegilops umbellulata, assembly GCA_032464435.1. NCBI lineage: Eukaryota > Viridiplantae > Streptophyta > Magnoliopsida > Poales > Poaceae > Aegilops > Aegilops umbellulata. Next base: position 509,825,452 of record CP136059.1, read on the forward strand.
TGAATTTATCGTGGCCTATATCCCTTCAACCCACGCGGGGTAAAATGATCGCACTCGTGGAATTTTCTTTCTCTCAAAAAAAAAGGGAAACGTTTAACACCGGCCTGCCGCCCCAAGCGCTGGGCCGATCGCACATGTGCCTTACGATCGAAGCACGGCGATTCATGCCCACCTTAAGCCACGCTCCTGCTCACACATTGCTAACTTCCTCATCCTTATATGTTCTATTTTTTGCTAATTAATTGTTTTTTGCTTGGACATGGTGATGCGTGCTGACGACTGTGAGCCGAAGGCGATGACAATGGGATGTTGTAACCATGGTCACCGCGAGCTGGAACCGGCCGTTGGAAAGATGCAGTTGAAGCTGGGAACCCACTGGTGCCCAACGACGAGGAAGGTTGTGAACGGGCGAGTGGGATGGCACGAGCGGCCGAGGCGAGCGTGATGACCCAAGCTATACCTGGCTATGGGCAGCTTGGCCCGGACGACCCGACCCGACATTGCTCACGGGCCAGGCCTAGGCCTAGATGGACGGCCCGGGCCCGTCATATTTGTGATTTAATGAAGAGGCCCAGCCCGAGGCCTGGTGGGCTTTTACATTGATGGACCAGGCTTGGGCCTGATTTCTAGGCCCAACGCCCTAGCCGGGCCTGGTTTCTGCGTCGTCGGCCTTGGTTAGGCCCGGCCCGAGGGATGGCCAGGTGTATAACCCGAGCGGCCAGCTAGCGCGAGTGGCCTGTGTGACCGGAAAGCACGGGAAGCAGAAGACGATTATCTTTTGCAGCATGTTTCACTTTTTTTAGGGCAGTTAGCGTTTAATCCGGAGGGTTAAGCGGGGCTGTATCCGACGCTGTCGCAGCGACCGCCCCAAATTTAGGCAGGTCGACCGGCGCCCCGCAGGGACTGAGATCCCGTGCCCCGCTCAAGGCAGGGCACGCTGTGCCCTGAGGCCCACGATCCACCATCCGCTCCTCATCCGACGGACTGCAGCGAGTCAACCTAAAATTGGACCAGTCCGCTCGATCCTCGCACGCGAGACAGCCTAAACCGTGGGAAACGAAGCGCACAGCGAAGGACTCTCGCGCGGGAACTGCCGTGGAGCTGTGCCGTCGTCGCCGCCGTGGGGAAGGGCGCCATGGGATCTCCGGCGGCATCCACTGGATAAACGGTGCCAGCAATCCCCTCCGCCCCACGGCTTCTCATCCCCGCCCCGCTCCGACGAGCTCCGACGACCGCGTCCGCCCTCCCGCCCCGCTCCGACGAGCCCTCAGCTCCGACGACCGCGTCCCCTCAACCGAGGTTCTCCCCTGCGACCCCTGCGACCACTCCAGTACAGAGCAGGTTATCCCCTGTCCGTCCTCTGTCCGTCCCCTGTGCGTCCTCTGTATATGTATATTTCAGAAACTGAAAATTGTGCTTGCTTGTTAGTTTAGTACTGAAAATTAGCCATGTCATTGGATTGTTACTTCAATACTGAAAATAGTGCTGGAAAAATTTCTGGTTGTGTGTTTCTTTACCCTATATTGTCTCCATTGTCATGCATTAATCTGAGGTTTGATTGATGTGTTTATTGTCTTATTTTACAGAATTCTTGCTGATTAGTGTGCTATGCAATTGTGAGTGTTGTGCATTATTGGCATGAGGTTTAGAAAACCGGATGAAGCTTGGCTATTTTGGGTTGCATATGAAGGCCGTGTTGGGTTTGATGTGAGGAAGAGAAACAAACATGTAAGCAAGATGGATGGTCAAGTGACTTCATGCAAATTTGTTTGTTCCAATGAGGGTATAAGAACAGATTGTTGTTGCCAAATTTGAGTTACTAATGCTCAAAGTTTGTACATTGTTCAATTCATTTTGATTTTATTTTCTGATTGATTGTATAATGAATGCCTCAGTTCAACTCTTCTTTAGTTCATTTTCGGTACTAAATTCTGCAGATTAAACACTTTATTGATGCTGTCTCTATTTTCATTTTACTGAATTTTGTATCCTGGAGTTGTGCAGTGCTAACTGCTAACTGAATTTGCTGCTTGTGTGTAGTACAGACATGTCCTAACTGCTAACTGAATTTGCTGTCGGAACGTGCGGAGGCAGCCGCCAGAGGGCAGGCGGACGGAGTAGCCAGAGGTGGGCGGCCGTCGAGGTCGTTTCCTCATGTCCTGGAGGAGCAGCCGGAGCAGCTCGTCTCCCTTCCCCTCGGCGACGGGACCAGCAGCTCGCCTCGCGTCGTCGCGCGTGGAACAGAGGAAGGGGACGCCAGCGAACCATGGACGGCGGCGGCGGACGGCCATCTCTTCCGTCGGCAGCGGCGGCGGGTGCCTCCGCCGCGGACGAACCTCGGGACGCGCGGGTGATTCGGGAGCTCCTCCGCTCGATGGGGCTCGGCGAGGGCGAGTACGAGCCGCGCGTCGTGCATCGCGTGCGTGAGAAAGAGGAAGGATCGAACAGACTGGTCCAGTTTTAGATTGACTCGCTGCAGTCCGTCGGATGGGGAGCGGATGGTGGATCGTGGGCCTCTGGGCACAGCGTGCCCTGCCTTGAGCGGGGCACGGGATCTCAGTCCGCCCCGCAGTCGAATCTTTCCCAGTCTCACTCTCGTGCTTCTCTTCTCTCCACTTGGAGGCGACAAAGGCCGCGGCGGGGACGGAGTGGACGGCGGCGGGGTCGGAGAGGACGGCGTCGGCGACTCTCCGGTGGGAAGCTCCCAGCGTAGGCCACTCTCCGGAGTGAAGCTTCCGGCATCGACGATCTGCCACGTAGCCCGGCCGAAACCCTAGCTCCCGCTTCGTGCCATCTCCCCCGCCGCCTCACTCCGGAGAAGAGGAAGCTGCCGGCGACAAGATCACCAGGTGGGTTCCCCTCCCTCTTGCAATGGGGTTGCACTACATGATTTGGTGCGCCCTGTTCAGAATTGAACTGAAATTTTCTGGTCTCCCTTTGGTGGTGTTTGCGGGCTTTACAATCACACTGGAAAAAGTGTTTTTCACTTGCAGGTTGGTAGATCTGAGAGATTTGGTTGACCACCTTGGTCTGGCTGTGAGTCTGCGAGGATCGGCTTAACTTGTATGCAATTATTTTGCAAGATTGTTATAGATTTTTTCCTATTACCCCTTTTCTGCTATGACAAAATATATTTGTGTTGTTCAGTTTGTGTGTTAGTAACTGGGTCGTTGGCCAAAATTAGTGTTGCTTTCTTAGTAATGATTTTCTAGATTTATGTTGCTGGACCTGTTATTAATGTAGAAAAAATTGCATAAATTATTGTAATTATTTTAAAATTAACATACTAGTTGTTTAGGTATTTCAATGGTTCAACTTACTCTGTGTAGATATTCCTATATATGGCTCAGTCTTGTGGAATGTGCTTGAGATGTAGAAAGTTTACAGTTCTTTTCTGCTCAATTTTGCATGTTTGGTAATGAAGCTTTCAAGAGAATCCACAATTCTTCCATTTATTTTTGCGATTGTTTTCACCAAAAACTTCAGTCTGTGGCAGTTGAATTGTGCTATCATCCACGAGGTGCATGTTGCAATTGTAATCCATGGCAATTGCAAATTTTGCCAGGACAGAATTTGTCTGTGTGCCATTTCTTCTTCCTCTACTTTCTTGATCTTGTTTTGGGTGTTGTCTGTTGACATATGGCGAAACTTATTTCTGCATGATACAAGTGTTTTGGACGTTGAACAATGTCAACTATTGTTGGCAATTGATCTCTGGTGAATTCTTCTTGTTTCTTTGAATAGATCTGGACTTCCTTTCTCACTTTGTCCAGTTTCAGAATTCAGATTGTGCTTGTGCCCCTGTTGTAGGATGAGCTGCTACTGTAAGCCTTTTTTGTAGTCGATGCTGCTATATACTTCTCTGCTGCTGTTGTACATCGATGGGCCGCTGCTGCTGAGTGGGTTAGCCAAATGCTGCTGGGTAAACAGGGATTTTAGGGGAAGAGTCTAGTGGGAATTAGTTAGTGGATTGGGTGGAGGGAGGGGGTTCACCCAATACCTGCAGGGATTGGACCCTCAAGAGGATTAAACTCTTTGCAACTGCCAACCGTACAAGGCCTTAGGAGGAGGATTTGCCGTTAAAAATGAAACTTTAGCTGGATAGGCTGCTAGTGTGGATGCTCTAAACATAAAACCGTTCTTTTAGCAAAGACCTAATAATTGGTGTGAAGACCGTAACTACTTGTGACTGAATGTACATCTATCTGATTCTAGTATCTATGATTGTGAGACTAACACAAACAACTATCGGACAGGACAGTTCTTTCTCTGCGTTGAAGTTTACGATGGAGGGACGTAAGGTGGTCATATTTGTGATGGTTATGCTTGGATGCATCGTCGCTGTTTCAGACGGTAAGGACACAGCCTACAATTGATCAATTATGTGTTATCAATATGACTTGGTAGCTAACGGCCTCAACTACAAGTCTACAAGCCTTGCAAAATCTGATATAGGTTTCTCTCAAGATCTGGCTGACCTCAAGATCTGGCTGACCTGAACGCCCATATTTGTATGCAGCTCGAACCACCGTTCTGATGAACGGCAGCAGCAAACTTCAAATCTCCATATGCCCGAAGTATGGAAATGTCTTCTGTTGCGCGGATTCAACCGACCCCTGCTTTCCGTCCAAAATGGAGTGCGTCAAAGGCTGCGGATGCGGTGCGGACGCGCAATCCACCCCTCATGCCCTGCCATGACCTTCTGGCTTAGTTCTGACGGTGTTTGATGCCTCCATGAGGAAGAAATAACTATGTAGTCGAAGTTCTGAATAAAGAACCATGGGGCACAGTCATATGCTATGTTTTGTGATTTATGTCTGGTGATGGCGTGGACCTCATGTATGAAAGATTATATCATCTGTCCAGTAATGTATATGGGGATGCTAGAATTTGATTACCTTATTTATATCATCTGACACCTCGTATGTCTTCCACTACTACTCCCTCCGTTCCTAAATATATGATATGATGTTTTGGTAGTTCAATTGAACTGCCAAAACGTCATATATTTAGGAATGGAGGGAAGATATGCATGCATGTGTTTTGTCTTTTCAGAGAACTGATTCAGTTTAGTTGAGAAGAGACTGTAATAACTATATGTGCAGGTGTTCTCCATCTCTTTGTGCAATCATGTACTGCCACAGGCATGATTCACTCAGTAATGCCATGTTTCTCCACGAGGTGTGGTTGATGGCAGGCAGCAAGCGACCGAGGAGGCTTTTCGCTGGTGCGGGTCGCGTGTGCAACCAGGCGTTGGCTGTGTCGTCGCCTGACGAGCGCAGCAGCGGCTCTGCACTGGCGTCGTCGTCCCAACAACTGCTGCCCTGTGCTCCATGGATTGAGCACTTGGTCGGATCGTGTTGGTGTCTGGCTGAACCAAATGCTGCATTGCAGGAAGCTAGGAAAGGCCCAGTGGTAAGGAACCTCGACGTTCTTCTCGGTTCAGCAACCGTCGTGTGTAATGTGCTTGATCCGCTCGTTCAATTTGCGCTGCTTCTGCACGTGTCAGTGTCCTGCGTGAGCTCCTTGAGGTTCGCCACACCGCAACTCTTGAACCTAAATACCTTTACCATCAATTCAGCACACCTGCACATCATCGGGCTTGGTGATCATCCGCGAGACCGCGAACGACTGCATCTGCAACAGCATTATGTTTGTGCGGATCGCACGGAACGGATACAGACATGGGGGGACGGTGACACTGTCACAGTCCTATGACGCCCTGGGTGCAGTCAAGCATGGATACGGGTGGCGTGTGCGCTTGCCAGGCCCGATCCTGAGATTTTGGGGGCCCAGGGCAAGATAACAAAAAGGGGCCCTAAAGCCATATATATATATATATATATATATATGTTTTTTTTCTATTTCAATTGCAAATTACTACTCATTTACACTATAATTTATAATTTATGTTGCTTTGTCATCTCAACTATTCAAAAAATAGGGCACATAAAAGTTGCTCGCACTTTTCAATCGATACATTTTTTAACTCTTTTCAACCGATACTTATTTTTTTATTAGGTGAATTCGTTACACTTATCTGCAACTTAAATTTTTATCATCCTATAATATTTCGCTACGTTGTTCTTCAACAGTAACTAAAGCTAATTCCTCAAACCCTAGCAGAAGTACTTTATTTCTGAGAAAGCACTAGAAGACTTTTTCTAGGACTCAATCAACTCATATGCATGTTCTTTTTTTGTCTCTTTGTCGGATGGATACTTTTAAACTAAATTAAAAGTGATACAAGAAATTAAGAACACTGCTAATTAAATATACAAGAAAGAGGCATGGAACAAGGTACCTTGATGGCTAGAAAATAGAAATTTCAAGCTTTTGCTGCTGCTTATGAGTCACGAACAGAAATCCTAGTTTTCCTTTTCTGTTCCCAAAAAATACAGGAAATTGGAGTGTGTGAGAGAGATATGTACGAGAATTAAAACTTCATGAACCGAACAATCATAATAGTCTGTATAAAAAGAAGAGGTGGTTGATGAAATCTTGAAAATCACATTACCTTCCTCCACTAATCGCGTCCAGAAGCCGAAAATCACAAATAGACGATGCCGGTGACATGACGTTGAACTTGGCATTTGCATGGCCGATTCGTTGCCAATTTTGGAAGAGAAGAAATAGAAAGACGAGAACACCATTGGCGTGAGGCAAGGCCAGAATTAACGGTCTGTTACAGTTCTTTCCATTTTTTATTGAGAGTTAATTAGTCAATCTGTGTTACATGGGAAAGAATTCTTTCCTAAACATCGAACACGTAAAAATCAATCAATCGATCTGTTACATGGAAATAATTCCTTACCTTTTTCAGAATCAGGGGCGATCTGTCAACACGGGAAAGAATTATTTCCAAAAAATTACAATTCTTTCCTAAACATCACATACATCCATCAGGGGCCCCTTCCTACTCGGGGGCCCGGGGCGGCCGCCCCCTGCCCCCCCCCTCAGGGCCGGCCCGCCGCTAGGCCAACACTGGCCACGCGCTATGTGTTTGCGTCTGTGCGCGTGGCATGACACTGACGAGCCGGCCTGGGTGATGGGCTCCGAGTCATTCATGTGCCAATCCTCATGCTCATAGCAATCTCCTCCTTCGTCTCCCTCGTGGATGATGTTGAACATCTCCCTAACCGCATCGTCATACGCCGGCTCTTCCGCTTTTGGCATACAACGAACATCGTGCGGGCACCCATCTGCTCCTCGTCCGGCGTCCGTGTCCTCTCCGAAAAAAGCAACGACGCCATGTTCACGTTGACGGTGAAAGGCACTTGCCCGGTGGCGGTTGCCGTGGACTACCTATCGAGCTGCTCGGCGGCATAGAAACACGGAGCCTTGTAATGCTCCGGCCATGACGGTGTTTGCACAGTCAGTGATGGCAGCGGACCCCGCGGCTCAGGCCCCGACCTCCACCATGTTCGTGACCAACATGCCCACCGCCACGTCCGCCACCAGCATGCCCCCGGCGGCCTTCTACATCTTGAGTGTTTTCGCCTTTGTGGCCTTCGCTTTGACCCGATGATTTTGCAGTGTCGCCGAGTTGATCTTCCGACCGAGCATGATGTTCGGATCCTCCAACACCTTCAGCTCTGGCAGGTTCTCCTCCGGGTCCATGCGTCTGCGGCATGAGGGAAGAAGAGAGTGGGCGAAAAAAAGGCGGGAATTGGTTGAAGAGCGGCGGGATCGAAAAAGAGAGTGGAGGTTTTTTTTTTTTGCAAAAACAGGGCGGCCAGTTACAAAAGCACGGGCTTCTCGCCTTAATTTTGGGTGCGCATAGAGTGTCGGAGTCCTACGTGACTCGTATCCAGAATCTCGCAAAAACCCCTGATTTGGTTCCGATTTGTGAAAAATTGTGGTCCGGACTGCTAACGTTGGATGATTTACGGGGTCCGGATAGTTGCCGCCAAATAAATACGGGCGGTTTGAGGGTAGGAGCAGAGCAATCGCAAAATGTCGGTAAAGAAACGGTCATGGAAAATGCAACATGCATGCCTTGGAACGGAAGCATAATAAACGCGTTTACCACTTGTTCTCTCCCGATCGATCAGCTGGAAAGGTATGGAATGCCACCATTTTTTCTTCGAGGGCGGGCGTGTCTGTGGGCAGGAGCGACCACCGGCGCCGTATCACGTCCGTGCAATCAACCGCCCTACAACGTGTCTCCATTAAGGGCTCCAGAAGAGGAAGGTCAAAGTCCCCAGCCCCCAGGACGGGATGGTCGCATATATACATCCACCCAAGCCATGTCCAGGGCTCCAGGCTGACTCGACATCGCCATGCCATCGACGAGAGCGCGGCGGAGCGACGGCCGGCAGTTCGCGGTGGGCGGCCGGTGGCGGCACGTGGCGGTGGTCGACACGGGGTGCCGGTGCCGCCCGCGCCGCCAGAGGCTGGCGTCCTTCCTCTGGCCGTCCACGAAGCCGCCGGTGACGAGGAGCAGCAGCAGCTCCCACCCGTCATCCTTCCCCTCCTCCGGCTCCACCGCTTCCTCCGCCTCTGCCCACGTCTACAAGCACCACCAGGAGCCCTACGGGGCGACGGCAAAGGCGTCGGCGCCGGTTGCGGCGAAGAAGGCGGCCGAGGAGGAGGAGGAGGAGGAGGAGGTTGGGGTGGCGGTGGAGAAGGAGTCGTCGGACCCGCGGGGCGACTTCCGTGACAGCATGGTGCAGATGGTGGTGGAGATGGGCCTCTGCGACTCGGACGGCCTCCGCTCCATGCTTCGCCGCCTGCTCGCCCTCAACGCGCCGCCACACCACGCCGCCATCCTCGCTGCCTTCGCCGACCTCTGCGCCCAGCTCGCCGGCCCCTCGGAGTCTCCAGCGCCGCCGCCTCCGGTGTATGTGTATCAATACACGAGTGACGAGTGACCATTCGTCGGCCCGGCAAGCCGGCCGGCCAGGTCGTCTGCTCGTGTTTCTTTTCTGTGTGGTCTCAAGATCCTGGCACCACCTGATGTACACATAAACCTGCTGCGACTACCAATAGTGTCGTATAATGTGTGTGCTTGTGTGTCCTTCAGTTTTGCATGAAGGTCACCAAGGAAGCTTGTTAGTTAATCAGCTCAAATATGTAACTATTTGTGCGATTAGCAGTGCTTGTTTGTTATTCTACATGCATTTTGGCACTTTCTAGTGTTTATATATCAAGTCTGTGTGTACTAGAGAGCCGCTTTTCATTCGTGGGATTAACTCTTTTCTATCTACTCAATCCGTCCGATTTACTCGTCGGAGAAGTGGATATGTATCTAGAACTAAAATACATTTTGATACAACAATTTTCACAACAAGTAATTTCGGATGGAGGGAGTATTAGATTATTTTGGCCGGTTGTTTTGCTTTGTTTTTATTTTATCTGGGTTGGTTTAAGTTTTGATTATGTTATGACAATGTTTATTGTTTGTATAGTGTGCTAGTCTGCTGTTGAGACAGTATTTGTTGTGAGAGGAGAGGGAAATTGTTTGATGCATGGTTGTAGTGTCTTTACACGTTTTGGCCTCGGTGTCTGTCGATGTAGTTGTGTGAGCTCCTTAGAGCATCTCCAACAGCCGCGCCAAACTAGCGCCGCGCCGCAAAATTGCCCGTTTTAGCGCGCGCGCAACCGGTATAGTTGCTCCAGCGGGCGCGCAAAAACAGCGCGCGCGGCATATGTAGTTCATCGCGCGGGCCGAAACTCAATCGCGCGCCGCTTATTTGCTGCGCCCGCTCCCGCGCGCTCGCTCGCAACTCCCTCCCCCCATCCAGTCGCCGCCGACCGCGCCACCCGACGACCGTTCCGGCGCTTCCCCGGCCTATCCCCGCCCCGCGGCGGCTTCTCCGCCCCCCCCCCTCTAGTCCCGCCGCCCCTCGCGCGCGTCCGTCCTCCGACGAACAGCGCCCGCGCGCTCGCTGCCGCTCGGCGCCCGCAAGGTGTTCGACAAAACGCCTAGAAGGTATGTATTGCTCAAAAGCCGTGAATTTTGTGCATGTTGCTTGTAGTTTTTATAGCATAGCATTGAACATTATAGATGAGTTCGTCATATGATTCTTCCGAAGAAGAATTTGATATGGAAGAGGAGGAGGATCTTGCAATGATCCTAGCTATGCATATCAATAAAAAACCGAAGCACGATGGTGCGGTTATGGGTCGGCAGAAAATTTGGAGGGATAGGATCGATGCCCACAACAGATTGACCAGGCATTATTTTGCGGAGAATCCCACATACCCCGAGTCGTATTTTCGTCGCCGGTTTAGGATGAGCACCGAGTTGTTCAGGCGCATTGCAGAGAAACTAGCGAGCCATTACCGCTTTTTTCAGCAAAGGAGGAATGCCGCCGGAGAGCTCGGGCATAGTACTTTTCAGAAGGTGACAGCCGCTTTGCGTATGTTGGCATACGGTATACCGGCTGATCTAGTTGATGATCACTTGGCTATGGGTGAGAGCCAAGCTATCATGTGTGTCAAGCGCTTCGCAGTCGGAATTGTGCAAGTGTTTGGCGAGGAGTATTTGAGATCTCCCAATGCTGAAGACGCCGCAAGACTATTGGCGATGAACAAAGCTCGCGGCTTTCCTGGCATGCTTGGCTCAATAGATTGTATGCATTGAAGTTGGAAGAATTGTCCAAAGGCATGGCATGGGCAATTCCACGGCCAAAAAAAGGGTTCCACTATAATCCTTGAAGCGGTGGCCGATCAAGAGACTTGGATTTGGCATGCATTCTTTGGAATGTCTGGATCTTTGAATGACATCAATGTTGTCAACCGGTCACCACTGATGAATAAGATTGCAAATGATGAGTTGCCACTGGTGCAGTTTGTAGCAAATGGTCGTACATACAACTATGGCTATTATCTAGCGGATGGCATATATCCAAATTGGCAAACCTTTGTCAAGCCGTTGAAAAAGCCAGAAGGTAAGAAAAATCTTGATTTCCACAATGCTCAAGCGGCGGCTAGAAAAGATGTGGAGAGATCTTTTGGGATTTTGCAAGCCCAATTTGCTATTGTGAAAGGACCGGCTAGATTTTGAGATCAGAAAATGCTTTGGTACATCATGCACGATTGTGCATAACATGATCATCGAGAATGAGCGTGGCCAAGATGTAGACTACTCTCAGTATGAGCTCTTGGGACATCCCGTGCGAGTGCGACGAAGGGCTGAAAGGGTGGCCCGTTTTGTTGCCTCCTATCATGTCATTCGACGTCCCGCAGCGCATAATGATCTTCAGAAGGATCTCATTGAGGAGTGGTGGGCATGGAATGGACGACAAAGAGCATCATGATTTGTGCGTTCGATATTGTATTGTTGAACTATTTATTGTGTTTATTGCACTATTTGTTGTATTGAACGATAAACTGTTTGTTTGAGTTGTAATAACGAAATTGAACTATTTATTTTGATTTATTTTTGTTTGTGTTTTATCTTTTTGCTTCTGTTTTGAAATGCATATGTTGTTTGTGCGAGAGTCGCGTGCGTTGCATTTTTGCACGCTGCTGGAGCGGCGCGCGCGCTGCTTTTTAGCGGGGCTGCTGGAGCCAGCGCTGCGCACCGCGCCAAACCAGACGATGGGCGCGCGGCAAAGCAGTTTTTTGCGCGCGACGCGTTCGGCGCCTGTTGGAGATGCTCTTAAGAGCTCGTACTCCACGCTGAAACCATGAAATTGCTACCAAGGTTTCAAATTTCAAAAACAAGAAAAATTCACTCACACTAAAATTTCATAATTGTTAAGATTTAGTTCAGACAAATCGACAAATTTTTTATTTAATTTTGAATTAAAACAACGGGGTACTTTCAGTTTTTTTACTCCGCATATAAGATTTTTCTTAAGTGAAACTTCATATAGTTTAACAAAGTTTATATGAAAAAAATATCTACATTCACAATACCAAATCAATACCATTAGATGCATCATAGAACTAATTTGTATATTGTACACCTTTAGTATTTGAGATGTTTATATTTTTAAATATAAGTTTGTCAAACTTTATGGAGCTCGACTTAGGATAAAACTAGTATGCAGAGGAAAAAAGAGTAGAGGGAGTATTAACATTGTAGTAACAACTGCACGGCATAAAAAAATCAATAGCACAGACGTGGGTTTCAAACAGTAGACCTATTGAAGGGGAGCAGTGCGGCCTACCAGTGGATTAGACGAGGGGTTGTTTTAGCTAGGATTCCACATTAGATGCATCATAGAAATAATTTAAAATACAGAAATATTACAAACGAAACAGTTCCTTTTTTTGCTCACACACGAAATTTGGCCAATTTTTTCTTGATTGCTGCTATATAAGGCTCATATGGGCCATCCCATGAAGCTCTTGCTCGCTCAGGATGGCTCCCTTCTCCGCTCGCTTGTTTAGCTTTTTTTCACTTGCTCCGTTAATAACTCGGAGAAAAACTGACTAATATTTTTATTAGACTTTTAAAATCAAAAGATGTACACAGATTAAAACAATATTGAATTTCAACATTATGTGAATTAAAAACAGTGGATTTTAAAATCACTGAATTAAAAAACATTCATGGATTTAAAAAATGCAAAATTGAAAAAGGTTTTAAAACTAAATAAATGTTCACCAACTTTAAAATTATTTTTGAAACTTACAAATGTCCATAAATAAATGTTCATAAATTTTAGAAAATGTTTTCTTTTTTTATAATGTTCACAATTTGAATAAATGTTCATGGATTAAAATTTGTAAAAAGGAGAAGGAAAAAACAAAACCCAAATCACTTAACCAACTACACACACTCATAGAGGGACGCCTTAGCGACCCCACAAACCCCAACGCATCAGGAGGCTCCAAATCATGAAAGTTTAGTATCTTAATAGATTTGTCTTGTAATACTTTTATTTATTGTGTGGTGTGATACTATGTTTATCTTATTGTAAGACTATGTGCTGTCGCTATCTCCATGACCAAGATATGTTGCGCTTTATGTGTTATCCATTTTCTCTTTGTCTTGCATGCTTTGCTCTCTCACCACACCTCTTGCATGTGATCCTTGCATCGTCTTTAAATATCTTGTTGATGCCTCTCGATCTTGCTTTGTTCAAGTTGCTTCTTAAGATCCTCAATATCAGTTTCAGCTTTGCAAGATTTATTGCTAGATCTCAACCTGCACCTCATTGAACTCTCCATCTCCCTAAGGTTTTCATCAACCAAAACTTCATTGTTAAAAGTGGCTACTATGAAGGAACCGGATTAGGAGCACTCTGGTGCTCCACCCCTCTATATACAAAATAATTTAGTAAATTAAAAAAAGGTCAAAAAATCCCAAACATTTTTGGAATCAAATATGACCAGATATTATACTTGTATAAAAAGTTTGGCTAAGGAATGATTCCTGCTGACTTTAGGGAAAAACAAATTTGTGACGACAATATTGCATAAATAGTACTTTTATGTAGCATTTTTGGCTAATCTTTCACCCCGGATATAATGAAAGTCGTCCCTATTTAATCTTTTTATACAAGTGCCATACTTGATCATGTTTGATTCCATAAAAAAAATTGCATTTTTTTGTTAGAATAAATCTGAGGCATACCGTCGATCATCCGAGGACCAAGCAATCACACGAGTACGACACCGAGATTTGTTAACGAGGTTCACCAATATGGCTACATCCCCGGGGCCTGACTATGGGCGCTCCTTCCCATGACACCGCTACAATACCGCACCCAGTCGCCCTGGACACCGGCACATGCCACCGGCTTCCCCTGCGTTCCTGTGCTATTATGTTGGCATAGGTTACATCATGTGTCTAACCCCGCTATATATGAGAGACCTAGGATACAAGTGTCCTACTTTTTTGCATGGTAATACGTGTCTCATTTATATAGAATAAAGATCAAGTTACAAGGCACGTAAGCACCGACCATACATGACTGAAAAGATAGAAAAATCCTATGCAAAATACCAGCGCCTATCCCTTTCCTTCGACACCACCGAAGCGGCCACCAAAGGGTAAAAAGACAGATCACCTCTTCGCCCAAGCTCGACGCGGCTCCATCGTTGATCAACAGCTTTACGGACCTCCAAAGTAGTTTGCCAAAAGCAAAACTATAGCCGTTGAAAGAATCAGACCGGGGCAACATGTCCCCAGACACGCCATCGAACTTCAGAACTGACACCCTCGCATGACGACGACGTCGGAGAAGGAAACCAGAACTGCCCGCTTTCGACCACAGACCCAACACAAGATACTCCATCTTCCAGCTGTCACTTGCGTAGACAACCGCCTGCGCGTACTTCTGAACGACCAAACCTCCCTGCTCCACCATGACGTCGGAGACAACGCCACAGCAACGGGGACAGAGCAGGAGAGACACACCTGATGGAGTCGCCGCCGCCGCCTCGTCAACATCATCCATGAACCCTAATGCTGTCGATCTGAGGGATCGACAGAGAAACGATGCCATCAACTCCGAAACGCCGCCATGAAGGACACCGCAGGTGTGGGAGTGGGGTTGAGGCAGATTTATTCGTCCGGACGCCGCTCCCACCACCCCAACAACACACCACGATCTACAAATCCAAAACCTAACTACAGAGCGGAGGAACGGGCCCCCCCTCCCTCCTGCCGCCGGAGTAGCGGCCGAAGGGAGAGGGGGCCAGGGCACCGGCCGGTGGAGACCGGAGGAAAAGAGTCGCCTCGCCCTAGTCGCCTGGTGGCGGCGGCGGCTAGGGTAGGAAACGATATGACTTCGCCCGGTCTACAAGTGTCCTACTTGGACACGACTCCATATCCTATCTAAACACAATACAAGTACAAGTCTAACTGTAACCTACCTTGGACAGTATATTCGACACAACTTTAACATTTTTGACATTTTTTTGAATTACTAACTTATTTTCCAGTATTGGGGTTGTGGCACCTGAGTGCTCCTATGTATTTTCGCTACTTGAAAGTGCTAATTTCTCATAGAAAGCCCTTCTATAGTCTCTCACACTCGCATGTATTGTCTGCATCGGAGCATGAATTTTGGCTAGGTGTTCTGCCACCTTTGTTCAATGGTTGCCGACGCACCAACTCGAGAAAATTGCACAATTTTAGTCGTTAGTAACTTCAACCCATAACAAATGATGTTTTTTTCCAGTTCAGACGCCTGTGAAAATGGAGCATGCCAAGCACAAAGAAGTATGGCCCAAGTAAGGAGGAACCTTGAGAAAATGCCATGCAGAGAGAAAATTAGCTAAAGCAAAGATAAACCTTCAATTCTGAAGAAGTATAAGTAAGTGCATATAGTGCACTATAGACATTAGACGACATCTTTTGGAGTTAATTTTGACTCCAGAATATATGTTATTTAGTATTGTTACATTTCTGAAAACTCTATTAATGTTATCATCATGCACAATAAAAAATGAAATAACTACATGAATATAAATGATGACCTTCCTATGTGGTTCTTACATTTTTTTGCTAAGATGACATGTGTAGCATTGAAAAATAAAATTACAGGAGACCTTGATTGAATTTCACGCCCCAACTTTTTAGATGAAATATAGGAATTATTACAAGCCGAATCTGGAGGCGAGGATCAATCTGGCGTAGTGTCACTATTCATGCCCGAAATTTTTAGATGAAATATAGGAATTATTAAATACTAAATCTGGACGCGAGGATCAATCTGGCGTAGTGTCACTATCCATGGCCTAAAGTTTTATATGAAATATAGGAATTATTACAAAGTGAACTTGGAGGCGAGGATAAATTTGGCCTAGTGTCACTATTCATGCCATGAATTTTAGATGAAATATAGGGATTATTACAAACTGAATATGTAGAGCATGATATAATTGGTAAAAAAATTGTCAATTGACCCCGCGATGTTTATATAGTCAGTTGGATACAAGACTTTTGTAGACTCATGAACAACGTAGCAGACCTTACGGATGGAATGTATGAGCCATTTACTAGCGCAGTAAGATAACCATGGTTATATCAATATTTCCCTTTTATATTATGACTAGCGTACATAATACCCTTGGAAAACTAGTGAAGTTTTTGGGGGTGAAGGGGTACTTTTGCCCCCCACCCCACAAGACATTCATTTTTTATTTGGGGGCCGAGGTTTAGATTGGACAATAACCAATATTCACTTAATATGTTGAAATGTTTACACGATTTTGTTTTCTTTCTTTAGCATTGATCCATCATTTCTGAATGTGGCCATACATTTTCGAGTGGTGCTACAGTGCAATTGAAGCCAAATAAACGATTTATGTTTATAAGTTCAAAATTCTTTTGGTGTTAACTTTTTCAGTTACATATATGTTATAACTAACTTGTTTATCTCAATTATTTTATTTTTGACAAGGTTTGTCTCAGATATTATAAAAATATTGTTTGTCCAGAAAACCAGAGAAACTCAATATGTTTTTGTTTTATTTAGGACATGTAACTTTAGGGACCAGACACGCCGATTGAGGTTTTCTATGCAGTGTCGGGTTCATGTCTACCCAGGTTAAAAACAAAATGCAAGAGATAAGAGATAAATAATTGTGATGTGAAACCAACTACTGTGCAATATAACTAAAGGCAATAATGTTGATTCTTTAGCTCATGGTGGTATTAGTTGTCAGAGAAGTACCATAAAATTCAAAATCTATGATAGCAAAATTGGGCCACCCACCAACTGGTTGCAGTGTGCGGCTATACTAATTACTGAACTCCTCAGTTACGTATGTTTTTTTTAATATGAAGGGTAATACATTAATGAATTTTATATTATTGCACCAATGTTCTCTCCCTTCAAATCCTAGCACAATGTGATTTTTAGCCACTGATCCAATGCATACGACGCAAGCAGAGCATGAATTTGCGGGTGTTTGATTGCTAGATAGAGAGATTCTAGTGCACACTTCTCAGCTTATGTCGTCCAATTATTTTGTGGATCGAACTTTTAAAATGATCTAACTTTCAACTTGTGTACTTGAGTTACAATCCGTCTTCATCATCAGCTTGGTTTTTCTTTGAGGGAATTCATCATCAGCTTGGTCTCTCGGTTGTGTTACGGTTCCGTTTTTGGGCCATTGGTGTGCGTTTCGGCCCTTTCAACGGCCCACATCCGGGCGCCGCAGCTTCGCTCTGGTCCGGTGGTCTCGTCGCGGGCGGCGGTGGCAAACTTCCACCTCCTCCCGCCCGCCGCCTCCGCCCCATTTCCACCTCCGCCGCGCCGCACATGCTCCCCCGCCGCGTCCTCCTCACCGCACCTCGCGCCCTCTCCACCACCACCACCACCACCGTAACCGTGCCGGCGCCGCTCTCCGCCGCGGAGCTCGAGGCCCTCCTCCGCCGCGACCACTACTCCGCCTCCACCCGCCGGTTCCACTCCCTCCTCCCGCTCCTCTCCCACCCCGCCCTCCTCCTCGCCTCCGCCCTCCTCCTCCGCCACCGCTCCCACCCCTCCCTCCCCCTCTCCGCCCAGCCCCCACCTCTCCCCGCCACCGCCGCCGCCGCCGCCGCGCCCTCCCCCTCCTCCCACCTCCGCCTCATCCTCCCCTCCCGCCTCAAGGGCCGCCCGCTCCCGCTCCCGTCCCTCCCGCTCCGCCTCGCCATGCTCTCCGCGGCCTCCGCCCTCGACGCCGTCTTCGCCCCGCGCGCCGCCACCTTCGCCTACCGCGCCCGCCACGCCGCCGTCCGCTACCTCCGCTCCATCCCCAACGCCACCTGGTTCTTCCGCGTCGCCATCCCGCGCCAGCCCTTCGCCCCCCGCCACGTCCGTCGCCTTCTCGACGCCATCTCCGGCAAGGTCGACGACCCGGGCTTCCTGGACTATCTGCGCGAGCTCTTCCTCTCCGATGCGATAGCCTTCGAGCTCGGCGGCTCCGAGCTCTGCCGCGGGCTCCCTCAAGAGTCCGAGCTCACCAGCACGCTGCTCAACATTTTCTTTGATCCTGTGGATAGAGAGGTGATGGCCATCCGGGAGGAGGTGCACAAGAAGAATCCTAGAGTCAAGGATGAGAGCGTTCGGCATACGCCTGTGAGAGTGTATGCTGTCCGGTATCTCGACGAGACGATGGTTGTGACGTCCGGGTCGAAGATGCTCACACTTGGGGTCAGAGATAGGATCCTCACGGTGTTGGAGAGGGACTTGGAGGTGAAGGTTGACAGGTTTGGTAGCTCAGTCCACAGTGCAGTGTCAGAGAAGATGGAATTCCTGGGGATGGAGTTCCAAGCTGTGCCGCCATCAGTCTTACACCCTCCCATGTCTGAGAAGGCCAAGAGGGCAAGAAAGATGTATCTGAAGAGGAAGGCAGCAGAGGCACAGGAGCTGAGGAATGCCCGGGAGACACGGAGGAAGAAGCTTGGGTTGAAGATACTGAACCACCTGTTCAAGAAGGTGAGGCGTGGGCATGAGTTTGAGTTTGGCTTCCGAATTGAGGATGAAGTGTGCCAGGAGTTCAAGGGTTGGGCAGAGGAGACAGTGGTCGAATACTTCAAGTCACAGGAGCATCGCCGTTATTGGCACCGACTGTTCACATCCGGTGACTTCTTGTCACTGAATAGGGTTAGGGATCAGTTGCCACCAGCATTGGTGGACTCCTATGATCAATTACAGGAAACACTCGACAGGTTCTTGATGCCGAGGAGGGGCCACGACATGACTGAGGACGAGGAGATGCTAGCAGAGGAGGAGGACGAGAGACAATACGAGAAGAGGATTGTTGAGGACTTAACAGAGTTGAAAATGAGGGTCAATGCACCAATAGAGCTTGTAAGAAAGGCAGTAAAGTTGGCTGGGTTCACAAATTCCATGGGACGGCCACGGCCAATAAAGCTACTCCTCTGTCTGGATGATGCAGGTATCATCAAATGGTATGCTGGTGTGGGGAGGAGGTGGCTAGATTTCTTCTGCTGCTGTCGGAATTTCAAGATGGTCAAGATTGTTGTGAGTTATCACTTGAGGTTCTCCTGCTTCTTGACATTGGCGGAGAAGCACGAGTGCACCAAGAGGCAAGCAATTAGCCATTATACAAAGGATTTGAAGGTGACAAATGAAAATGGAGTGGCAGAAGTGTACTTCCCAACAGAGAGGGAGATCAAGATGATGGGTGATAAGAATCTCTCTGATCCAAAGCCTGTGGATGGAGCCTTGACAATGATCTTGGTCAGATTGGCAGTCGATGACACCTCCCTTCCGTGCCTGGCACATTTTTGTGCTGGAACAGAAACTGCCCTTTACCGAATACGTCTTCTGCAGAATCGCCTAAATGTAGACCCTTTGAATGAAAAGAAGTGGGTCCAAGGGCTAAGTGCCATTCATGAGAGTCTGAACAAGAAATGCCTCCCACTGTGCTTCATGCATGCAAGCGATCTACTTCTTGGCAAGATTACTCTCCAAGATATTGATTGTACTCAGTTTGTTGATGTGGTGTGAAATGAAAAAAGAAACAACCTCCACGTTACCTCGTTCAAAACACACAGCTCACATAAAGATGCAGTACTGCAGTGCTTGCCAAATTTATTTAGTGTTGATTGCATTTGGTGGAGTTAGATCAGCATTGCACATATCCTGGATATCCATCCTGTCATTGGGTAGAACAAATACGGATTAGTATTTTTCCAGAGGTATGTGTTCCTCATTCATGACTGTCCGGATTCGAAAGTTCTACATGTCACAACATCATTAGCTGAATCTTTGATTCTGTTGTCTATTTTCTGTTCAGGAATGATGTGGCATGCTAGTTACCACTGATGTGCAAACTAACTTCATATCAATGTTACTCAGGTATTTCTCTCTTTCAACAGCTCTGATCAAATCAGATGCTAATTGTTTTCAACTCACTGTACATCTTTTGCATTGATATGTTTGTTACGTAAGTTCACCCTACGAAATATTTGGCTAGCTAAAATTTAGGCCAAGGGTTTGCTCGCCTATGATTTGGCCAATGTTGACAAGTGGAGTAGAGTCAGGCAAGTTGGTATGGGTGTGCCAATTTTTGTTTCTGGTCATGACCAAAAAATTGCTAGGGCTGGTTATGGATACCAACCAAACATACCCATATACCTTCCTAGAGGTAGCGGAACATATGCCACCTGAGAAAGATTTATTAGTTATCATGTCTGTTATTATGAAGTATATCATATGCTTCCCATGTCTGTGATTATATTAAATAAATTCAGGGAGTAGATTACCTTTATGTTGTGGTAAGCGCGAATATATCTAGCATACTTTTGCTCTTATGGAGAAAAAGCTTTGATTAGTGAGAATATGAGCGGGCCACATTTCTAGTCATACTTGAAAGCTCTCAAGCTGGAGAATGATTACCTAATTGCGTGTTTTTTGTGAGGACAGGAGAGAGGACTGCAGCCACTTCCCTTGCTAGCGATGGTTGATTCACTAAAATTTCAGGCAGTTCTGGTAAGTCAATCAACTTGTCTGAGACTGAAATATTCGTAAAGTCTTGCTTGATTATCTCAATCCAAAAAACCCTGGTTATCACAGGTTTTGCCTTTATGAAGGAAACCGATTGAGTTTTTTTACTGTATTTCAGAACTTGGTTATATTCAAGATCAGACTTTTACTAACTCACTCTGTTAAGCTTCACTGCCAAATATATCATTTTACTGGGACAACGTATGCACCCTTACATTGTGAAAAATGTCAATAATGCAGGGTGGTGCTAGTACTGGTTATAAGAAATATGTCTTGGAAAATGGCACTGAGGATGGTGCATATTCGGAAAACAGGGTTGCACTTTTCCAGGTTCAAGTTCAGGACTAAATATGCAAGCAATGCAAGTTGACACGGTACATTCTGTTTCAATCTATCTTCACTGGACATGGCATTGTGTTCGTGTTATGGCACATTATCTTAGCTCCTATATTTATGCCACATGTTGTAAGTTTGATATTGTACTTCTTACCAGGCAGCACCATCGCTGAACTCTTCCTATTGTTACATACTCCCTCCGTCCGAAAAAGCTTGTCCCAAGCCTGTTTTAGTGCTAGATACATCCATTTGAGGGACAAGCTTTTTTGGACGGAGGGAGTACTACACGATGGAGACATGGTAATTACTTGGGTTGGGAACCTAAGCTCGTTAATGGACCATGGGCTCGCTGAGAGGCAGCTAGATGTGCTCAAGGTATGACTTATGAGGAATGCTCTTCAAGACCATCATGTCATGGGAATCTGTTTGATCGTTTAAATGAGCTGCTATGCTGCACATCACCTTGATTGACTTAATATGATAGTTAATTTATCTGTATTTGTTTCTATTTTCCAATCTTTTATAGTTTTCATTTAAAAAAAACTATGTACAGTTAGTCACTACAGGCATCTGTACCATCTCGTGGACATGATTTATATTTTCTTGTTTCTTTGGTGAAAATTGACAATTCTGATCTTGCCACGAAACTTCAGCCAAAAATAACCCCTTCCTGAAACTTCAGCCAAATCTGACCCTTTAGGTCTGCTAGCCACCCTGGCGGTGAGGCAGGACAACCCTAGCACTACTTAGCACTGCGGTCAATTGTGATGAGGTGCCCATCGTTGCTGGTGGTTGGGACGGTTCACCTGTCTACGTGTATAAGTTCAGCGCCATTGAGCGTGCCTTGTCCTACCCAACCTAAACGCCAAGGATCCTAGCCCTTACCCTGACCCTTGCAGCATGTAAATGCCCCGCGGGGCTGCTGGCGGGCCACCCTTCCACTCATGCGGCCCCCATGTGCAGCCGAGAGAATATCCAGTGGAAACCAAGTTTCGGTGGAAACAGGTGAGAATCAATTGAAAAGCACCGTTCTAATGTTTCCAAATTAAAATACAGTGTAACATGCTTCATGGACGTTGTGAAATTTCAAAATCAAATATGATTTCACTCGTGAGTGTCAGTCTCTGAATGCGGAGACAGTTAACTGAAGAGTGTTGAAGTGTAGCAGCGATGGAAGTTCAGATAACGAATGGCTGAGATGAAGGCGGGGTGATAAGTTAGGATCAACGGTTCTAGTTTGAGCTCCACTTACCACTGAGTGATTTACCTTGTCGTTTAATTATCAAAGAGCTACTGACAGCTCCTTATCACTCACTGTAACTTGAACCCTCTATATGTTGATCAGCTGGAAATGAGAATGAGAGAAAACTATCAATTTAGTTTATCATAGGGTAGCGTAGTTACTCTCTTCTGTCTGCTGCGATCTCAATTACCCACGAACCCTATTTCCAGCGACCAAAATTCCCCCAAATTCGTCCAAATCTGCGAGCGGGGCATGACGAAGGTATCCATCATAGCAAGTGTTCCTTGGCGGCGATTTGGGCTGGGAAGCGCGGTGGTTCTCCGTTCTGGTAAAATCCCACCCTCCTCTCCCCAATTTTGTGGCGGCGGCGGTGTGATCCGGTAGCGTTCGACGGCGGTAAAAAATTCGGGTACAGAGTGAGCGTCTAGAACAGGTTGCAGGCAAAACTTTTGCTCGTGGTGAAATCCCTGGTTCTATCTTACTCTGTGTGCCATAGGAAGCGATCGTTTGGCAGCAGCAGGATCTGATCTTGATTCGGATTTCTGGAAATCTTCCGGTGTAAAATTCTTCTTCAAGTCTCAGATCAGGAGATGGGGCAGATGCGCAACCAAGCTGCGGCTGCTGGCGTTTTTGATGCACAGGCAGCTACGGAGAAACTGGAAGCCGATCTCGAAGTAATGAAGGAGGATATTTCTGGGCTTCAGGAAGCGGCAGCAGACAGCAAGGATATTCGTGCACAGATGATTACTGTTGACACTCTTGATTCTTTGATGCAGAAGTACCTAGGCACACAAAATTCACACTCTGAAGCCTCTGTGCTGGAACAGAAGGTACATCCCAAACAAAATCTGCTAGAGTTACTGTATCAGTTCCGGAGAAAAGTTCAGTTAACAACAACTACCGTTGTAACTAGTTTTCCTCCTGCATGTTCCACCACCTTACAGTATGCCACCAACTTTACCCATGTCACAAATGCATCAGGCTAGTATGATTGATAGTGTTACCTTCTCTGTCAGAACGGCTCAAGTTGGGTTCCCTAGTATTCATACTATTCAGCCCAACGGATTACATGTGCCAGGCCATTTTCAAATTCCAAAATCTATAGGTGTTTGATAATTTCGAGCAACAATCTGCTCCTATGGTTTGGCCTCCTAATATTGTTCCACAACTGGCTTGTAATTCAAACAAGCCTCCTGTACCTCCACCACCTGTCACTGTTGGAGTTCAACAGCAAACACCTATGTTTAGTAATCCTGGCATAGAAATTGACAGAAATGAGAGAGACACCAGCTAGGGGGTATTTCTCATTATGCTGATGCTGTTTTAAAAGGACCCAGGTTGGAAGTACCTTTATTTCCTGACGATGATCCCATTGGATGGTTGCAAGAATGTGAGAAATGGTACTCCATATGAACAATGGGTTAACATTGCAACCGGACATTTTTATGGCAGAGCAAATGTGTGGTTAAAGAATGTATGTATCCCATGGCAAATGATAAAAAAGGAAAAAAAAAAACCATGCAGGAGAGCTGCATGTGATATATTAAATAAGAGGCAAAAGCTGGGGAAAGAACCCCAAAGTACGAACGTTTACATGACCAGAGTACGACCTCAGCCTCAAAATCGGAGAAAAGAACCCCGAAGTACAAACATTTACATGACCAGAGTACGACCACAGCCTCAAAACCAAACCCTAGATCACTAGCCTACCCACGAGAGTAGGGACCAGTAAGGAGGAGAGAAATTGTGGAATGCAGCTAAACCAAAAACTAATCTCCTCCTTGACCTGGCTGATGAACGCATTCTATCAGAGTGAAAATTTTCTCACACACACGACCGTTTCTCTGTCTCCAGATTGCCCAAACAGTCAAAACACAGAGGCAGCTGACTTTCTTCTTGTCTTTCCCCTGATACATGTTCAAAGCAGCCCTCCACCAGTCCAACACACTCATATCCATCGTGGGGATGGAGGCCTGTAGGTTTGCCCATTGAAGAAGCATGTTCCAAATTATGCTGATGATCGCACATTTCATAAAGAGACGGTTCCAATTCTCTTACGAAGAGTTGCACCGTGCATTTCATTGGTCCTTCCAGAAAAGACAACTTTTACCATTACCAATCGTGACCTTTGTGGTAGCATTGAAAATAGCCGTGGATCGCTCATCAACCTCGGAACCAACTTTTAACCTCATTTGCCTATTGGCAGTTCTGGTTCTCCAAACTCTTCGCGCCAACAGAGCCATATGCATAATGTCCAGGTTGAGAATGATTTTGGCCGACAACATGTGACCCAGTTAACAAGACAATGTCCCCCAGCGACCGAATCTGTACCTTTCCAGAGAAAGGCACGGTGAATTTTGTCGATGGCCTTGAAAAACCAAGGCGGTGGCTGGATGAACATCAACTGAAAGATAGGGATGGCAGTTAGCACTGCTTGCACCAGAATGAGTCTTCCGCCTTGGGTAAGAAAATAAGTTCTCCAATTGGCAAGCTTGTTCCGTACGATGTCAATTACTGCTCTCAGGTCTGCTTTTCTAAACTTTCTAAAATGAAGAGGGAGACCAAGATATCTGATGGGAAAGTGCTTAACTTGACAGCACAGAATTTTGCAAATGTCCTGCGCCAAGTCGCCTTGCGTCAAGATGGGAGAGATAGAACTTTTGCTCAGGTTGCAACATAGGCCAGTGGCGCCCCCAAATATGTCCAGCAGTTCCTTCACCACATGGGCCTCATTGACGGAAGCCTTAAGAAAGAGAATGACATCATCCGCGTAAAGGGACATGCAGCAGCTTGCAGAGGAGGCCCTCTTCATCAGCCATGGCAAATGATCAGTTGGCAAGATTTCTGTAATATGATTGCACATAGATTTACTCAAGCAAATGCACATGAAGCTATGGAGTTATAGAAGAATATACAGCAGCAAACAACTGTACTCACTTATATTGATCAATTTGAAGAATGTGTCCAATTGGCCAGAAGAGATCATCCCTATCTACAGGAGCCTTTTCTTGTGAGTTGTTTCATAGGAGGACTATGAGCAGATATAAAGCATGATGTCAGTGGACAAAGACCTAGGGGGATATTAGAGGCTTATTGGTATGCCAAAGTTTATGAAAAATCAGCTGCAGCAAAAAAAAGGCATACTATCAGTCCAACTCGAGACCCAGGCCACGTTTTCAACAGCAACATAAACATCCTATTAATAGGAACAACAATATTTCAGCTGTAGAAAAAAGGAACGTGTAACAATGGGGACAGACCAACTAGACAATGTTGGTATTGTAAAGAGCCTTGGAACAGGGAGCAAAGGTGTCGACAAGGGAGAACACTACACATTTAAGGAATTAGATGATAACCCAACTGAATCGACTGAAACCGAAGCATCTCCTACAGTAGAGGCTGTTTTTCATACAGCTCCTAACACCCTGAACATCCTGAACAGAAAGCAGAGGTGATGTTGTTATCCGCTCAAGCTGTAGAAGGTACTGCAAGCCCTGCTACATTTTCCTTTCTTTCAATCATTGGTGGTTATAAAGCAGTGGCATTAGTGGATAGTGGCAGCTCCAACACATTCATGAGTTACAATTTTGCTATATCTGCTAACTGTCAACTTAACCCTACCAAAACCAGAACTGTGTCAGTAGCAGGAGGGCAACTTAAATCTACTGCCACAGTACCTCTTACTGCTTATACTATATACAAAGGCATAAATTCTCTTCTTTTCAAGTCCTTCCACTGCAGTGTTTTGACATCATTCTCGGGTGTGATTGGATATACAAAGTCGGTCCTATTGGTTTAGACCTACCACTAAGAACCTTGACTGTTACAAAGAATGGGAGAGTCATTACTAAGGCGCTGTTCGGTACCGCTCCGCTCCACAACTCCGGGAGCGGAGTTGGCGGAGCTGCCGTTCAAAACGGCGAAGTTGCAATTTCCCCGCTCCGCAGATTCCGGGAGTGGGTGATTACCGAACAGGGCCTAACTGACCTACTGTTCCTCATTGACAACCTGCTGCAATGAGAACAATACTTCAGAAAGCTCTCTTGGGATACATTATTCAGATCAATGCTCTCATTGACAATGATTACAATTCTGAAACTGAATTTCCAGCAAACATTGCAGAAATTCTGCAACAGTTCATAGATGTGTTCCAGGACTGGAGCATACTTCATTGACTACATATTGCTGAATTCTAGTACCGTCAAAAACAAATTTTGATGCCTGTCATTGAAGACTTGTTAGATAAGCTACATGGAGCTGTGATCTTCACAAATTGGACCCCCGACCTGGTTATCACCAAATAAGGATGAACACTGCTGATATTCCTAAAACAGCCTTCCAGACTCGGATGGGACACCTTGAGATTGGTTATGCCTTTTGGATTAACCAACACACCAGCAACCTTTCAAAATCTTATGAGCACAATATTTCAGCCATATCTGAGGAAATTCAACCTGGTATTCTTCGATGACATTTTGGTCTATAGCCCAGATTCGAAATCTCATGTTGAACATTATTTGGTTATTGCTTTACAAGTGCTCAGGCAGAACAAACTTTCGGTTAAAAGATCTAAATGTGAGTTTGCAACACCAACAAGCTGAATATCTGGGCCATGTCATATCTGCTGCTGAACTTGCAACTAATCCTAAGAAAATAGAGGATATCTTGAAGTGGCGTACACCATCCACTGTTTCTCAACTCAGAGGATTCCTGGGAATAACAGGGAATTATAGAAGATTTGTGAAGAATTATGGTTTAATTTGTAGGCCTCTTCATGATTTACTTAAGAAAAACAACTTTCAGTGGGGTCTGCACAAACAACAGCATTTGAGCAACTGAAGAAAATTATGACAACTTGCCCTGTCCTGGCTTTACCTGACTTCTCGAAACCCTTCATTCTGGAAACTGATGCGTGTGGCACAGGAATTGGGTCAGTTCTCATGCAAGAAGGGAGGGCCATTGCTTATTCCAGTAAAAGCTTAGGTCCAACTGCAGCTGCTCAGTCCATTTACGAGAAAGAAGCTATGGTAATATTGGAAGCTTTAACAAAGGGGACACATTATCTCTTAGGACATTCTCTTGTCATTAAAACAGACCAGAAAAACTTGAAGTACATGACCACTGAAAGACTAACCGATGGTATACAACATAAACTGCTCCTCAAGTTGCTGGAGTTTGTTTATACTCCGTTTCTTTTTACTCCGCATATGTTTATGCTGGAGATTGTCAATGTTTATATTTTTTAATATAAAGTTAGTCAAACTTTACAAAGCTTGACTTTGACCAAACCTTATATGCAGACTAAAAAGAAACGGAGGGAGTACTATAGAATACAAGAAAGGCAAGGAGAATGTGGTAGCTGATGCTATCTAGAAGAGATGTTCAGTACTTCAGTGTCATGCAGTTACTACTTGTGTTCTTCAGTGGCCAGATGATGTCAAGCTCGGTTATAGAGAAGACCCTGATAGTTTCAAACTTCTTAAGAAAATAGCTACAGATATTGGAGTATGTAGGAGCTGGAAATTCGATGAGACAAACAATACTACAGAATTTCCATCAATTTGCTATGGGAGGCCATTCTGGAACTAAAGCTACTTACCAAAGAATTAAGAGGGTGTTCTGTTGGCCACATATGAAGAACTCAGTGGAGCAGTTTGTAGCAGAATGTCCTGTGTGTCAAATTACAAAATTGAGCACCAACATTCTGCTGGACTTTAGAATCTTGCCCGTACCCAGTGTTTTTTTTGGGAATGTATTAGCATGTATTTTATTGAAACTCTGCGTAATTCTAATGGGAAGGAGGTGATTTTGGTGGTGGTGGAAAGGTTAACGAAGTATGCACATTTCATAGCCCTGTCCCACCCATATAGTAGAGAAAGTAGTGCAAATTCTCATGGACAATATTTTTAAATTGCATGGATATCCATTGGAGATGGTCTCAGATGGAGTTCGAATTTTCATTAGTAATCTCTACCAGCAGATTTTTGCAGCATTGAAGATTACTCTGAAATTCAGTACATGGTCAAACCGAACGTGTTAATCAATGCCTGGAGGCATACTTACGCAGTATGGTATTTCAAGAATCTAAACAATTGACAAAATGGCTCTCCTCTGCAGAATGGTGGTATAACACTTCTTATCACTCTTCTCTGAAGAAAAACACCATTTGAAGCTCTTTACTGTTATTCTCCACCACTGATTCGCGAGTCTGCTCTCCCAAGCAATATCTGTCCCAGTGCTTCCGTCACTGTTCAAGAAAAACAACACATGCTACAAGAGCTCAAAGCACATTTGCACAAGGTTGAAAAGATTCAGCCTTATTGTCAGAGTGCATTTGGGCTGAGAGGATCTTTGAAACTCAGATCTAAATACTACGTTCCATACGAATTGCTGGCACATGTGGGACAAGTTTCATACAAGTTGAAGCTACCTAACACAGCTGGGATACATCCGGTGTTTCACATCAGCCAACTAAAAGAATATGTAGGCAAACATGCAGAGCCATTACCTCATGTTCCTTTAGTTACACCTGATGGGAAGATCAAGACGGCGCCGTTCGCAAGACTGGATACTCGTATCTAGACAAATCTAAGACAAGTAATATGGATCGGAGGGAGTAAGAAACAATCAGTCACACAATGGTTTATTCATTGGGAAAGTCTTGGACCTGAAGATGCTACCTGGGAGGATGAATCTTTTTTCCAGCATTCGTTTCCAGCGTTTCAACCTTGAGGTTGAGGACAAGGTTGTACTCAGGGCGGTGCGGTATTGTCAGTCTCTGAATGCAGAGATAGTTTAACTGAAGAGTGTTGAAGTGTAGCAGCGATGAAAGTTCAGATAACGAATGGCTGAGAGGAAGGCGGGGCGATAAGTCGGGATGAACGGTTCTAGTTTGAGCTCCACTTACTGCTGAGTGATTTACCTTGTCGTTTAATTATCAAAGAGCTACTGTGGCAGCTCCTTAGTACTCGCTGTAACTCAAACCCTCTTTATATGTCGATCGGCTGGAAATGAGAAGAGAGAAAACTGTCAATTTAGTTTATATAGCGTAGCGTAGTTATTCTCTTCGGTCCGCTGCGATCTTAACTACCCACGAACCCTACTTCCAGCGACCAAAATTCCCCCAAATTCGTCCAAATCCACGAACGGGGCGTGACAGTAAGCTACGAAAAAACAAATTCAGCATCAATTTCAGTAATTTCACAATTTCACATGTTTCACTTTTTTGGTTGTTGAAAGCTGTCTTTCATAGCTCCCAAGTGAAATCGAGTTTGAAACTGAAATTTACATGCTTGTAGAACACCTCCAACACAAATTTTTTTCTTATGTTTTGGAACATTTGAAAGATGCTTTTCACCAGTTTCTACAAACTTAGTTTCCATCCAATGCTCCCCTCAAACCGCCACCTTGAATCCGCACTGTACTGAGCAATTTTTTCATCGATTTTTGCTTCCTCTCTGCCTGACATATCTGCGCTTAAATTATTGGTGGTGCAGTTAATATTCACCGCCTGACATATCTGCTTCATAGTTATATCTGGCCAGCATAGGCTAGAGAATTTTTGGCAGTCAATTACCACAAATATGAACTGCACCACCAAAAAGAGATCAAGAAAGTGACTCTCATTCTCTCTTATTTGAACCAAGTATGAGTACCCCAGCCAGAAGATTGTGAGAGATCAAGAAAGTGACTCTCATTTGTTCTCTGGTACCTTTTCAAAAGGCAAAAAGAGTTCAATATTTTCGTAGTTATACTTGATCTGGGCTGAGAATTTGTGTGTTAATGGCGTCCTGAGGATTGAATTTGTGCAGTTAATTACCATTGTGAGAGATTGATGTCCAGTTAGTACTTTCTGTACTTCGTGGCGTGCATTATTTTTAGCAGGGTAATAGTGTAGCTGGTAACAAATATACTTTTACGATTCATGGTGTCTTGGTAATCATTGATGTGTACCATTTAAACATAATTCACTCATTTGCACATGAGCTTTGTGGGTAAGATTCTCGTAGTAGCACGAACCAATTTGTGCAGGGTAAGGATAGGAGCAGCAGCCCTTGGTAGGACACCGTGCCCGTCTCGGGTAACTGCTTTTAAGAGGGTTTGCCGAAAATCCAACCGAAGATGTGATTGTATCGACACCATGGACAAGCTTTGACTCTCTATGAGAGGCCTATGATTTTTACAATTTGTATTCCTAGGAGAAATGTTTTGGGATCAGATGCGGGAAGTAACAGATTAAATGTTGAGAGAACGAAATGTATGAGGAGATAGTTTGTGGATGTTCGGTGCGTACCAGTTTATGGAAAACAACATTAGTTTATTGTATTCCATTCGTTTAGTCCTTGGAGACAATTTTTAGCTGTATTGACAAATAATTTTTCACAGGAAAAGCGGGTGTGAAGAACACTAGGTCCTACCACTACGAGTGCCCTGCTCTAATTAGTTTGCTTAGATCAGAGGAGAGCGGGTTGTACAACGCCGAACATCGGGAGAACACAACCATTCATTGTCTCTGAACTTTGGAGAGACGATGCACTGGCCATCTCACAAGCATATAGTAGATGTGTACAGCAGAGACCTTATCAAACAGTTGAGGTAGAACAACGTCAACTTTGCGAAATTGTTCTGCATTGTGGGAGCTTCTTAGGATCAATGGAGAATGTGCGTTTTACAAAGCTACAGCTGCAAAGTTTTGTGTGGGAAGCTCTGTCGAGAGCTGGCAAATGACGACGCAAGGAAGACGATGGATGTGTTTGCAGAATTAGGAGCTAAGAGCATCTCCAGCAGAGACCCTGGCCCGTCTCCGCCCCTCAGTACTGATCCTCCCGCCAACGAGAGCTTGTCAGAGGGCCCTCCAACCGCGCCACTACTTGTCGTGCTCAGCCATGCCGACCTTGGCTTCGATGAGGTCATCGGAGATGCCGTCGGCTCAATGTCCGGTGGCCGAGGCTTCGACCACGTCCCTGCTAGCAGAGGAGGAGCCCAAAAGGTAAATGATTGAGTGCTCTGTTTTGGTGCCGTCCTGCTTGTTGATGCACATTCTTTATTTAATTTAGCATCCCTTGATCTTGGAGTGTTCTTCATCATGGGTTGGTGAGCTCACGTGATGGGCTGTATTAGCTGTTTTTTCGTTCTAGTTCATGAGAATTAAATTATCTCTAGAGGATGATTATTAGCCCATGGACCAAATATAGGCTGTAGGGAAAGGCTTACATACTGGTTCAGGATGACTGAATTGTCTCTTAAGGATGATTAGTATGCTAGTATGAATATGGAGCATTGGGTTCTGTAGCATTTGCCACGCGTCAAGGCTACAAGAGAACTGATTGTCCGGATCGAGCTGATGTTCCAAAACAACCTCGCAAGCCTGTGAGGTGCAAGAACTGTGGGATCGAGGGGCACAGGAACAATTGCAACAAGCTATTGGAATTCAGATTAGCAGATGACTCAATCGATAATTCTCGTACCAAGAGTATGTTCAAACGCTCTTATATTAATGAGACGGACGGAGTAGCTGAGATGTTAATGTGCTGCATGTGTTAATAAAGAATGATATTCGCAAAAAAAAAGAATGATAATTGTGTGCTACGCATTGTGTTACTTGCTGTAACATTTGTAGTTGAAAATTTTACTTACCCGTTGTTTTCCAGTTATGTAATTGTTTTTTCTCTTCTGTGTTTCCTCGAACAGTCTTGTTGGGAAGAACTAAGCTTTATGAGATGCCAAGCCTGGGCACAGGGCCAGTGATGTTAATTAAGTGGTTGTTAACTACTTTCTCTGTTTTTATTTAGTCCGCGTATTAGCTTTGGTCAAAATCAAACTTTATAAACTTTGACAAAGTTTATAAATAAAAATATTAACATATAAAATAACAGATCAATACCATTAGATTTATTATCAATACGACTACTACGAGTGACCATTCGTCGGCTCGGAGTACAAGCCGGCCGGCCAGGTCGTCTGCTCGTGTTTCTGTTCTGTGTGGGAGAGTCGGTCTCGAGATCCTGGCACCACCTGGTGTACACATAAACCTGCGACTACCAATAGTGTCGTATAATGTGTGTGCTTGTGTGGCCTTCGGTTTTGCTTGCATGAAGGTCACCAAGGAAGCTTGCTAGTTTTTTTTTTTTTTGAAAAAGTTACCGGATTTTCATTATATATAACTAGCAAAAGGGCCCGTGCGTTGCAACGGGAGAAAAGAATACCACACGCTCTTAATTTAGAAAAAAAGGTCTATAATCCGAGTATTTGTAGCTACGACCCAAACAAAGATGGTCTTTGCCTACAAAAGGGCAAGTTCAAGATTCTACATGTCTTTGTAGATTTAATACGTACAAAGAAACGGGCAAGTGATCTTCAATTTCGTCTCCAATCCCGATTATGCTGAGATGTTCATCCACAATCCGGATCAGTACCGATATGAAAGAAAGACGAATAATGCACTGTTTATTAAGATTGCATCCTGGATAGTATTTTTCTAAATGGTTAACAGGTAAAATAACATCATATTCATATTCTATATATTTTTCTAATCAAATTCCATATATAAAATGTTAAATTTAGAGTTACGATTTAGAGGATACGAGTGTTTTAAAAAACATTTAATATGTACTGCGGGTTTAATTTAAAAAACATCAGGGGGTTTTATATAAAATGATATGACGGACTAAGAATACCTATTTCTTTTATTAGTAGGTATAGATATAGCAAGTCAACTCACACGGAAACTCATGTTAATATTAAGTGGCTGTTAACTACTCTTTCGCACATCATCTTATTACCATTAATTTAGCAGAATAGGAACCCATTGCAAAGATATTTCATGGGGTGGTATCTTCTTCAACTCTGTAGGTGTAAAGCAACCACTGAAGGTTGAATGTCCCGAGCATAACCTCCTGATTCTCCACTACAAAACGGAACCTGGTTACTAACAGACGACATGTAGCCTAGCTTAGGGCATTTACTCACGACCAGGTGAGACCCAGCCGTGGTGGCATGGAATAACAGC
Organism: Aegilops umbellulata; assembly: GCA_032464435.1. Taxonomy (NCBI): domain Eukaryota; kingdom Viridiplantae; phylum Streptophyta; class Magnoliopsida; order Poales; family Poaceae; genus Aegilops; species Aegilops umbellulata. Next base: position 509,858,411 of record CP136059.1, read on the forward strand.
AAATCGAGCTGCATATTTCCTCGATATGGTGCAAGAAGTGGGGGAGAAGAGCGTTGGGTTGCAGGAGAAGCCCCTTGCTGCGGTCCTCCTCAACCTTGCTATAATGCATGGTTACTCGTGGCCGCCGGCACTAGCCGAGACGTGAGAGCATCTCCAACAGCCGCGTTAAACTAGCGCCGCGCCGCATAATATGCCGTTTTTGCGCGCGCGCAACGCGGCGGGTCGCTCCAGCGGGCACGCAAAAACGGCGCGCGCTATAACGGGTTGGACGCGTCTGGAAAAACACTTATCCACGCGCTTAATTTGGTGCGCCGGCTACAGCGCGCGGCATACTCGAGTGCTCGCGCGCGCCGCACTCTATCCTCACCTCCTCCTACGCCCTGCGCGCGCCGGCGCCGGCGCCCTGCCACCCACCCATGGACGCGCACACCGGCGCCCCGCTCTCCCCGTTGTACAGCCGCGACCCCGCCGCCGCCGCCGCCGCCGCCGCCGCCGCCGGAAACCCTAGCGCGGCGAGCGCTGGCGCCACCGCTGAAGCTCCGCCGAGCGGCCTCGCGCGCAGCCTCTTCTTGCCGCCGCGGATGACCACGGCGCCGGGTGGCGTCGCGCCGGCGCCGTCCCGTGCCGCCGCCGCCCCGTCGAAGAAAGTACCCAATGCGGCGCGGACGAAGAAGGGCAAAACATCCGCGAAGAAGAACAAGGCGGCGGACGGCTCCGACATCACAAAGGCGAGGGGGAAAAAGCTAGCAGGGCGTTCGACGGCCGCGGCGGCTTCCGGCACGCCGGCGAGCTCACTCGTTGAGCCGGCCGCCGACGCGCACCACGTGGTTGGATGAACTTGTGGGCATGAACTTTTATTCATCAACTTGTTTGTGTCAAATTTCATCACATGTTTGTCAAAAATATCATATCACATGTATATGTGGTTTGTGCGGCGCGCGCGCTGTATTTTTGCGCTCTGCTGGAGCGGCGCGCGCGCTGCATTATAGCGCGGCCGCTGGAGCCAGCGCGGGCGGGCGCGCCAAACCATCCGCAGCGCGCGCGAAAAACATTTTTTTTTGCGCGCGGCGCATAGCGCGGCTGTTGGAGATGCTCTGAGGAATGATAAGCACTGCTATGTGGAGAAGCAGAGGAACCACACAGAACTAATGCATTAAAATTAATTCATTTCATTTCTTACTCACTAATCCCTTGCAACTAGTAGTTACTCCCTCCGTCCGGAAATACTTGTCATCAAAATGAATAAAAAGAGATGTATCTAGATGTATCTTAGTTAGTGATACATTCCTCTTTGTTCGTTTTGATGACAAATATTTTCGGACCGAGGGATATATAATTCAGCAAACCCAACTCCGCACCTCAGCCACTCGATTTCATAGCATCCTGAGGCTGGTCACAATGGGGAGGAACTTAGAAGTAACATCACACACTTCAATGCAACTTTGCTTATGTGGCACATATTTTATGAAGAGAGAGGTGCTTGTGGTAACTAGCTAAGTTACCGGAACATCACACACTCCAAGAAGCAATGAGTCTATAACCTAATAAATACATGGTTGCATGACACTACATAGATGTTCCTACCCACTGTGGAGGTAGTAACATAGTCTAGAAAAATGTGAAGTTCCTAGCTTATGTTCTTGCCCATTGTGACCAGCCTGAGGCGCCTTTCCCTTGTCAGTCGAGTGTAGGTGAATTTGGTCCCGGTGTTTCGCAGTGGATCGGCAATTGACAGGGCACACGGGAGGGAATTAAAAGTTGAGAAAACTGCCGGAGAAGGAAGAGTTGTTTTGGAGGGGAGAGGAGATAACATATGCGTTACACATCGCGGGAGAGGGCTGGTCCTCATTCGATTATGTACGCGGAACTGATGGGCCGTTATCTAAGCTGGTAATGTAATACATGAGGTGGCATTATGCAGGGCAAGAGCTGTTGACGTGACGGGACTGCTAAGGTGTATAGGATGCATGTTAAGAGATTATTATGTATAGTTCTAAAATATTTCGTTTATTCAAACAGCATAATATTATGAGAAGGCTTGAGCCTTTTCCCATGCATGTGTGCATGCACTTTTGTCGATGTGGCATGTTTGCCTGTTTGCATGCATACACAACTTGGCTTTATGTTGTTGACTGGGTCTCCTCTGCGTAATATCTGAAAAGAGAATTAACCAGCATACATAAATAAAGATATATGCTACTTCCTCCGTTTCATAATATAAAAGCGTTTTTTACACTAATATAGTGTTCTCTTATATTAATTATGGGACGGAGGGAATAGTTACTATGCATTGCTAACCGTGCATACATAACACAGCAATATAAACAATCGATTTTTTGAAGCCTTCCGGTCTAGTGCTGTTGTTGAGCTGGATGATGTATGAGGCTGGTCATAGTGGAGAGTAACTTAGACTAGTAACATACATATGTTACTAGTCTATATTACTACCTTCATAGTGGATAGTAACATGTGGATGATAACATGCAAGCCTTCATTAATTGAGATATAGACTCATTTTATCTCGGGATGTGTTATGTTACAGTAACATATTATGTTACCGCAAGCATCTCTTTCCTCATTAACTCCATGCCACATAAGCAATTTTTTCTTAGGATGTGTTATGTTACTACTTAAGTTACTCCCACTATGGCTAGCCTGATGTAGTATGTGCATGTTTCATCTGCTTGATGATTGGACGAAGAGGCAACCAGCTAGCTATATGAAGGAACGTCTTTATAGGACATGGCTCCTGCACCCCGCCAATCGTACTTCTACCGGTACGCGAGGCAGCGTGACTTGCTACTGCCAGCGGCCGCGTACGTGACATGAAAGAGGAGTTTGTAAGATTTCTTTCCTTTCTTCTATGCTGGAGTCAAGTTAGCTAATATTAGAGCATGATAAAAATAACCATTGCATATGTGCACAAGGATAAAGAACAGGAGAACCAGCATGAGGGCCTTGATCAACTTTCTGTGGCTCTAGGGTATAGCTGATGACCTCTCAATCGTTGGACAAACCCAATGTGTCAATCTTTGGCATACTATCTCTAATAACCGTTGCGCCTTGTATTTGAAGCTCGTGGTGAGCACTCAAATGCAAGATTTTTTTTTGGCTAGATCTCCAATACAGGCTTTGGACCACTAACAGACGTGCTCGGCATGGGTTATAAAATCAGGCTTTGGCTATGTTTGCCTTCAGGGAGAAGACATGGTTGTCCACATCCTAGTGCAGTGCATGGTGGCCAATGAGAGGGAGAAGGCAAGGTGGACCATATACTAGTGCAGTGCATGGTGGCTAGGGAGAGTTGGACACAGTGGCAGAGCTTCATGGGGCCAGCCGCCAGCCCCCCCCCCCCCCCACTCTACAAAGATACGTTACGCTTTCGCATTATTATTATTATTAAGGATATCTCTGAAGTTGGAATAGATAAATTTAGGATTTCTGGATATAGGGCCGACAATTTTTTTATAGTAAGTACTTTTACTAACCTCGAAGTACTGTTACCCGTTGCCCGCTGCTTAGCCAGGCAAGGCAGTATACAGATTGGTCCCTCTGCAAACATTGTTTTCATAATATTAGAGACCAACAAATTAGGTAACATATATCGAACTGAAGAAAACTTAATAGTGGGAGAATTGGGACTTATATTACTTAGCTAATTTGTTGGCCCCGATTTCATAGTAGCACCATCCGCAAAGTTCAGAGTCACATTCGGAAACGAACCAATGCTAATTGAGAGGAAACAATTAGTGTAAGAAAATCAACAAAACAATGTTGATCTCACACTCTCAACTGTAGGGTAAATGGATCATTAGTTTCGAAGAAAAAAATACTTTCCAGAAGCAACAAAACAATGCTGATCTCACACTCTCAACTGTAGGGTAAATGGATCATTAGTTTCGAAGAAAAAAAATACCTGCCAGAAGCAACAAAATAGTGCTGATAGCAACTCTGGACTGTAGGTGTGCAAAGGGAGGGATTGCAACAATTATCTATAAAAAATATACTAGTGCAGTGCATGGTGGCCCGTGAGAGGGAAACGCCAAGGTGGTCCATATACTACTGCTGTGCATGATGGCCAGGGAGAGTTGCACACAGGGGCGGAGCTTCATGGGGGCCAATGCCCCCCCCCCCTACACTACTCTTAAAAGATACATTACACTTTTGCGTTACTATTATTAAGGATATCTCTGAAGTTTGAATAGATAAATTTAAGATTTCTAGATATAGGGCCGACTAGAATTTTATATTAAGTAATTTTACTAACCTCCCAGAACTGTTACCCGTTGCCCGCTGCTTAGCCAGGCAAGGTAGTATACAGATTGGTCCCTCTGCAAGCATTGTTTTCATAATATATTAGATACCAACAAATTAGGTAACATATATCAAACTAAATAAAACTTAATAGTGGGAGAATTGGGACTTATAGTACTTAGCTAATTTGTTGTTTGCCCCAATTTCATAGTAGCACCATCCGCAAAGTTCAGAGTCACATTCAGAAACGAATCAATGCTAATTGAGAGGAAACAATTAGTGTAAGAAAATCAACAAAACAATGTTGATCCCACACTCTTGACTGTAGGGTAAATGGATCATTAGTTTCAAAGAAGAACTACCTGCCAGAAGCAATAAAACAGTGCTGATAGCCACTCTGGATTGTAGGGTGTGCAAAGAGAGGGATTGCAACAACTATCTTAAAAAAATACTAGTGCAGCGCATGGTGGCCAGTGAGAGGGAGAAACCAAGGTGGTCCATATACTAGTGTAGTGCATGGTGGCCAGGGAGAGTTGCCCACGGTGGCAGAGGTTCATTTGGGCCAATGCCCCCCCCCCCCCACACTACTCTTAAAAGATACGTTACACTTTTGCGTTACTATTATTAAGAATATCTCTGAAGTTTGAATAGAGAAATTTAGGATTTCAAGATATAGGGCCTACTAAAATTTTATATTAAGTAATTTTACTAACCTCCAAGTATTGCTACCCGTTGCCCGCTGCTTAGCCAGGCAAGGTAGTATATAGATTGGTCCCTCTGCAAACATTATTTTCATAATATTAGAGACCAACAAATTAGATAACATATATCAAACTAAAGAAAACTTAATATATAGTGGGAGATTGGGACTTATAGTACTTCGCTAATTTGTTGGCCCGAATTTCAAAAGTTCAGAGTCACATTCGGAAACGAATCAACGCTAATTGAGAGGAAACAATTAGTGTAAGCAAATCAACAAAACATCATTGATCCCACACTCTTGACTGTAGGGTAAATGGATCATTAGTTTCGAATAAAAGTACCTGCTGGAAGCAACAAAATAGTGTTGATAGCCACACTGGACTGTAGGGTGTGAAAAGGGAGTGATTGCAACAATTATCTATAAAAAACCAAACCAATAAACTATTGCATCACAATTAGGAGTAATCTGCACCTGCAAGGTACACTTATGTAGGTTGGTTTATATGATGGTTATCTTACCGCACAAACAAATGGTGCATACGCATCATCTGCAACTTACACTAGCAATGTCCCCGAGTCTGCCAAAGTCTTATATCTAGCTGAAGGTAAAAACCCGAGGGGTTAAGTAGCAGCCGTTGACTACTTACATTGATGCTCTTCACAATCACTTCGTAATGATTCTTATATTTAATTAAGAAGTTAGGGTAATACACATTGTATTGAATTCATACATTATTCTATCAACTACGAAAGTGGCCCACTCGATGCGCATGTTTTTTAATTTAATATTGAAAACATGTTATTTGATTTGTTTTAAAAAATTGGAAGAAATATGATAACATTTACAAATATAATGCTTCTATAGATATAATTTTGTCTTAGGTATGGCTGGGCTTTTATTTTTATACTAATATATATGTTATCCATGTCTCATTTACCTTCTAATTAAGCATGTCATACAAATTGTATTTGTTAGGATTAATTGCATTGTGCATTATAATTGTATGATTTTTTCTGTATTTTTATTTTGTTGCATTGTAATATTATTTTTAAAACACAAATTTAAATAGTTCTCATTGTTTTCATGTAGACATAGGTAAATTTTCCAATGATATACAAGATTGGCATATTAATTTACATTTTAGTACTGATTTATTTACTCTGTGTGTTTTCAATTTGGTATATGAAGTAAGGTGTATTTATATACTATATACATATATATATATATATATATATATATATATATATATATATATATATATATATATATATATATATATATATATATATATATAGGTTAAGAATAAGACACATGCACTTAGTATGACCAATGATGAATACCAACCACACTTTCTAGAAAGAAACTATTGAGGAACATAGTACAAAATAAAAATTTATTTCATACGTACAAACATGCCCATGATCACTATGAAGATATCAGGGCTAGATCAAGCATAACAACAAACGTAGTGGAGAAGAGATTTGGTGATGACGTGCAAATTCCCGGAGCTAGGTATTACCTCCCCGCCGCGTGAGAATAATCCCCTTGATTGAGCACTGAAAGCACGATGCCTCTATGGTATCCACGCATACCATGTCAGTGTTTCAATAACACTTGCCATCCAGAACAAATTGCTACCGGGGAACTAGAGAAGGAGCAGCCTTCTGCGCGTGGATGGAAGAGAGATGGCACAAGGGAGGGGTGCAACCTTGGATCAACTAGTATCTCACACTTGTGTTGTATCATGTGTAGTTTTGGGCTGCCCATCCCCTCTATATATAGAGAACCAAAGGGGTTTGCAACTTGGCCCCTGAGGTTCTGGGTCCGCAAGGTACATGGCCTCCAAGGCACCAAGGTACTTGGCTCCGAAGGCACCTACTTGCCTTCCCACTTGGTGGGTGTGGGGCGCACCATGGCCCCACTCGTTCTACTAGCTACTGCCCTCTTGTGCAAGCCAAGAGGCAGCCAACTAGGATGTCCTAGAACCTTCTGAGAACCTTTCAGGACCCTTTCGGGCACTTTTATCATCGGGACCTCCCGGAACACTTCCGGAAATAATCACTAATACTCCTATCATATCGTATTGCTCTATCAAACCAATGACCGTTAACCGTGTGACCCTATACATTCGGTAATACGTGGGCATCAGTTGGAATACCTTTCGGTCAATAACTAACAATGGAGCACATGACACCATGATATATAACTCCCACATAGACACGAAGATCTTTTATCGAGCAAACCTTAGTTTAGCATACACAGTTCCCTTTGCTTCATGATACATAACAAAACCCTGAGGTGAGACTTGTATAGGTATCCTCGTGAAGCAACTCTTGAGTAGTATACCGAGTTTTACTCATTATCTGGTTTTGTTTCCTTTTCTTCATTCCATATTCCGGTATGTCCATGATCACTATCACATATTGTCTGGCCAGGCGATGATGGATACTGTTATACCGAGTGGGCCTAGAGAGCATCTCTCCATCATCGGAGGAGCAAATCCTAGCTAGTCTTGCACTATAGAGTCCCTTTACATACTATCTAGTTACGGTTAGTGTTGGATAACCCCAAAGTGGCCGTTCGATATGAAGGTCCAACGATATTCTCATGGTCTAGGGACATAAGTATATGTTAACATATTATGATGATACCGACAACAAAGTTGACGATGAATCTCGCAGTATACCATAAGTTAGGTGTGTCCAACACCACAGTTCTGCCAATAATTTGTCCTCAATATTGTGGGAAACGTTGTTACATTAACAGTGCCCATGATCAGAAAAACGTGATCATCAACAATAGGTGAGGTAGTCCTAGAGGCAAGACTAGGGATCTACTTGGTGTTTATTTTCCACACATGCAAATGGGTAATCCTCCGAATCTCGTTTATATGTAGACTCGAGAACAATTGCAATTATAGCATGACAATATAAATGTTAATTATGAACATGGAAATAAACAATACTCCCTCTGTTCACTTTTATAAGACCTTGAAGACATTTCAGATAATGTACAAAACAACCCATTTTGAGTTGTCTGAAATGACTTACAAAAGTGAACGGAGGGAGTAACATTTATTATTGACTCTAGGGCATATTTTCAACAAAAACACTGTCCACACTACTTCACTAAAAACAGTGTGCACGTTGCCATGTATAGAGAGATAGTGGTTTCATGGGTCTCACCTAGCTGATCCTTCACTTTCCACTTTCTAATGTCTGCTTGTCTTCTCAGTGGCCATGAAAGTAGCCGAATTTCGAAGGTCCCCTGGTTTTTTCTTCTTTTGGTCTTCACGACCCACCGGCTAAGGTTGGGTGTACGGCCATGGGCTGGCCTTCTATGGTGACTTTTGTCTCCTCACACTCCTGGTCAATCTCCCTGGCCGGTCAACGATGACTAAGGTCGTGTTCATTAGTAACATCGTTATTCGTTTCAAGTAACATGCTAGTAACTTATTTTGTGTTTGTCGTAACATGCTAATTTATTTGGATGGGAAATATGAAGGTGACATTGACAACTTCAACTATGGTTATGCCAAAGTAGCTAGTACAAACAAACTCATGTTAGTAGAATAACCAAAAGTTGTGAAAGCTACCTACAAGGTATGTAAGAGAATCCCCCCCTCTCACATGCCAATTTGAGATAAAGAAAAGCCAGATTGGTCATGAATTATTCCTACTTTACTGCAGTTCTTTCAAAGTATTCTTTGCAATTCAGAATTATAAATAAAAATTAAACTTGAAACTGAAACAACAAGCTATCTGGGTAGATGGACACATGCACACTGCGCTTTTGCAAACCGGTTCTGTATTTCTGTTGCATGTGGTCTATCGTATTCTTCATGTACAAATGAAAATGAGAATATAATATAAGTGGAGATACCGCAAAGTTGTCACAATCCAGCTTAATCAGTCATATCGACCAGGGAATATTTCCAAACACGCAGCACCCATGCTTTGACTCAGTTCATTCCAATTAAGCCCGGAAGTGAGTGGAATAAATGCACGAGAGCAACTCCAACGCGGCGACCCATTTTGTCCGCGCGCGTCCATTTGGGTCATGATGGACAGAAAAGTCGGCCCAACGCGCCAGCCCAAGCGGACGCTTTTCGTCCGTCTGCAGACCCATTTTCGGCCCTTTTTTAGCCTCATTTGCGCCAGCGCGGACACGAGACGGAAGGCGCGCCGCGCGCCAACTATTCCTCCTGGCCCACCAGTCGGTGGCAAAGCCTCCACCATTTTCCTCCACTTTCCCAAAAAACCTCCCGCCCGCGCTCGCTCCTGACCGCTCGCCATGGACGACGACCTCGATACCGCCGCCGACCTTGCCTCCCTCGCCTAGTTCGGCATCACGGTCACCCCCTCCGACAAAGGCAAGCCCCGCACCCCTCGCCAGACCGCCACCGCGCCCAAGAAGAAGAAGCAGCTGACGCTCGAGGAGCGGGCCACGGAGCCGGCGAAGAGAAAGGGCCGGAGGCACGCGACTGATGCGAGGGACGAAGCAGCGGTCGCCGCCGGCGTGCAGCAAGAGGATACCAACGCCCGCGTCGCGGCGGCACGAGGGAGGTGCTGATCTAGTTAGGGTTAAACCCTGGCCAGCATAGGCTCGTCAACGCAGCTGTGGCCGCAGCCAGCACTGGCTCGTCCGCATTTCCTCGGATGGTGCTCCCGGAGTCACCCCGCGCGTCGGTGACTTACCCGATTCCCGGCTTCCACGTCTACCTGCAAGCCTCCCGCCTCTCCGGGGAATGCTCGCCGGAGGTGAGCGTGGCGGCGCCTTCCACGCCCGCGCCCGTGCCCATCGACCTCAACGCCACAACCGTAGCCGGTGGCTAATCATCCGGTGGAGCGAGGAAACGCGCGCAGCAGATGCCAGCCGCCGTGCTCCCAGACGCCCGCAACATGTTCGACAGAATGCCGGCGGCCGGCGACAACGAGACGGCCAACCGTTTCATGCAGAGCATCATCTTCGATGGTGATACGGCGGCAGCTCGCGGTGCCGCCGCGGCTGGCTACAATCCATAGGAGACACAAAGCCAGGACAACCGAGGGCCGTTCATGCTGTCGACCTACGATCAAGCTGGCATGCAGGACGCCTTTATGCAAGATCAGGTCGGCCTGGACCTGGACGGCTTCCTGCTCGACCACGAGTTTCCGAAGGACTACGGACTCGAGGAAGAGGATGAGTTGGACACCGACGAGGAGCCTTTGTTTGAGGACAAGCTCGCCAGCCAAGCCGTCGGGGCGAAGCCGAAGCGCAAGAGCAGGCGGACGAAGGCATACACGGCGGCCGAGGACAAGCTCCATTGTGAGTGTTGGAGGGACATTGGGCAAGACCCCAAGGTCGGCACCGAACAGAAGGCATCAACCTTTTGGACTCCTGTCCATCGTGAGTTCCACAAACGCAAGAAGTTTCCACCGTACCGAATCCAAAGCACGCGCGGGTGAGTGTCCATTTCGAAGCGATGGAAGGTGATCCAACAAGTGTGCAACAAGTTTTGTGCCACTTTTGAGAGCATCAAGTCACGCCCTGTGAGCGGCATCGGCATGCAAGACATGGTATGCATGCATGCGCTCCTCTTTGTTTTCATTTGGTTTATGCTTGCAAGTCCATTTCCTTATCCATTTGCTAATATGCTTGCATGCATTTCATTTGTAGGCATTTCCAGTGTTGGAGGAATTCAAGGTCCAACACGATGGCAAGTCCTTCAACCTCTCCCATTGTTGGAGGGTCATCAAAGACGAGGAGAAGTTTAAGGCGCAATATGCCGCACTCATGGCGCGTGGGGGGAGGAAAGCCATGGAGGAGGTTGGGGAGGGCGAGAAGCCACATCCGCGGGGAAAGACCAACTCCAAGAAGGAGGACAAGCGCGATGCGGCACCGAACGCCTTGATCGCAACCGTGGAGGGCATGATGACCAAGAAGGACTCAAGGGAGGAGACGTGCCGAAAAAACAAGGACGAGCAAATGAACGCCTTCATGGAGATCCAAAGGAGGATGCTTGAGATGAGGCAGAGAAGCAAGCCAAGATGCTTGAGATGAAGGCAGAGAAGCAAGCCAAGATGCTAAAGATCAAGGCCGCAAATGCCAAGAACAAGGCGAAAAAAGTGGATGTCGCTAGCATGATGACGTGCGTGGATATCATGAAGATGGACCTCAACATCGTGTCGCCGAGGAAGAGGTCGTGGTTCCAGAAGATGCAGGCCGACATGCTCAAATTCAACAACGAGTGATCTATGGCGGCGAGCGCCATCCTTTTTTGTATGCCGGCAAGTGTGCTGGCATGACCACGCCCGTGATGGCGTGGTTGAACTCCCGCCCCTTTTTTATGTGCTGGAATGTGTGCCGGCCGCTGGCAAGTGCGCCAACACGAACTGTGTGGTGTTTTTTTGGAGCTGGCATTGTATGCCGACCGCTGGCATGGTGTCGGCATGAACTTTCTACAACGGCATGATCTACAGCCGAGGTCCTTTTTCAAATTCATACGCGGACATGAAATTAGTCGCTGGCGTTGGACACACTGCTAACCCAAATGTTAAACAGGGCGGACGTCGAGCGGGTGACCGACTCACACGAATAAAAAGCGGACTATGTCCGTGGCTCTGACCGTTTTGGATTTGCTCGTGTACATTGGAAGAAACCGAGAAGGTGATACGTCTCCGCCGTATCTACTTTTTCAAACACTTTTGTCCTTGTTTTGGACTCTAACTTGTATGATTTGAACGGAACTAACCCGGACTGACGCTGTTTTCAGCAGAATTACCATGATGTTGTTTTATGTGCAGAAAACAAAAGTACCCGGAATGACCTGAAACTCCACGGGATGTCTTATAAAAAATAATAAAAAATCCTCACCAAAGATGAAGACCAGGGGGCCCACACCCTGTCCACGAGGGTGGGGGGCGCGCCTCCCTATCTCGTGGCCCCCTGGACACCTTCCAACGCCAACTCCAACTCTATATATTGGCTTTCGGCGAGAAAAAAATAGGAGAGAAGAAATCATCGCGTTTTAAGATACGGAGCCGCCGCCAAGCCCTAAAACCTCTCGGGAGGGCTGATCTGGAGTCCGTTCAGGGCTCCGGAGAGGGGGATTCGTCGCCGTCATCATCATCAACCATCCTCCATCACCAATTTCGTGATGCTCATCGCCGTGCATGAGTAATTCCATGTAGGCTTGCTGGACGGTGATGGGTTGGATGAGATTTATCATGTAATCGAGTTAGTTTTGTTAGGGTTTGATCCCTAGTATCCACTATGTTCTGAGATTGATGTTGCTATGACTTTGCTATGCTTAATGCTTGTCACTAGGGCCTGAGTGCGATGATTTCAGATCTGAATCTATTATGTTTTCATGGATATATGTGAGTTCTTGATCCTATCTTGCAAGTCTATAGTCACCTACTATGTGTTATGATCCGGCAACCCCGAAGTGACAATAATCGGGACCACTCCCGGTGATGACCATAGTTTGAGGAGTTCATGTATTCACTATATGCTAATGTTTTGTTCCGGTTCTCTATTAAAAGGAGGCCTTAATATCCCTTAGTTTCCATTAGGACCCCGCTGCCACTGGAGGGTAGGACAAAAGATGCCATGCAAGTTCTTTTCCATAAGCACGTATGACTATATTCGGAGTACATGCCTACATTACATTGATGAATTGGAGCTAGTTCTGTGTCACCCTATGTTATGACTGTTACATGATCAACCGCATCCGGCATAATTATCCATCATCCATCCAATGCCTACGAGCTTTCCATATACTGATTTACGCTTATTTACTTTCCCGTTGCTACTGTTACAATCACTGCAAAATACCAAAAATATTAATTTGCTTACTTTACTCTTTTGTTACCGTTACCATCACTATCATATTACTTTGCTACTAAACACTTTGCTGCAGATACTAAGTTTCCAGGTGTGGTTGAATTGACAACTCAGCTGCTAATACTTGAGAATATTCTTTGGCTCCCCTTGTGTCGAATCAATAAATTTGGGTTGAATACTCTACCCTCGAAAACTGTTGCGATCCCCTATACTTGTGGGTTATCAGAAGGCGAGAACGCAAAACCATGTTTGTGCACTGCATGATACCCTGCGGTAACATTAGCAGCTCGATCACCTTTTAGTCTCTGTTGTGTATCGATATACGCGCATCATGTCTGGGTGGTGGCACTCTATGTCGACGAGACGAGGGAAGCCAGGGTGCGGAGGGCCATGGGGAGGTCTGATGCGGTGGGATCTGGGTCCTAGCGCCTAGATCCCACGACTGTGGTGGCGGACGTCGCTCGGAGCTGACGGACGACATGCGCGCCTGAGTGGGTGGCCACTGGGCTGTGTGTCGACGTGCTGCTCGGGAGCTGGGGCCGCGGCCCCAGGTTGGCGGCTATGGTGTTGCGGCAGGACATGAGGTGACTTGGCATGCAACGGTGGAATGATGGTTGGAGGGCTTGCCGGTGGTGCTGTGATGTGTCAATGAGGTGGTGTTGGGAGCTTGGGTGAGGACCCTCTCTCGGTTGTGGCCGTGACCAGTGATGGCGACGACTGTGGCCGTTGTTGATTTTCTTGGAGGCATTGCGGCCGGAACCCTCTTTGGAGCTGGGGACGAGCGAGCGGGACCAGGGGAAGGTGACGGTGTTGGTGTCGAGGCTTCTGTGGCAACGATGATGGGGGGAGAGATGTCAGAGATGTGGAGGTAGTCGACTTTTCTTCGGCGTGTTCCCAGGATTGCCTTGGCTAGTTTGTTGCTGCAATGGAGGAGCCCCGCTGGTATACGATGACTAGCAGCAGGTGGTTCGTTCGATGATCTTCTTTGGCGCAAGCTATGCCTAGTTCTCCTTCGTGGTTCTCCGTCAGAGTCAGAGCTGCGTTGTCTGGTCGCAGGTGGCTGGGTTTGGCGCAGACCTTCATGCATCTCCACACGACCTCTTCGGTGTGGGTCCGGTCGTTGATCGTCTAAGGCGAAGTCGGAGTCGTTTGCTAAGGGTTTCGGGATGGCGATGATGCCTCTAGTGGAGGAGTGATGACGATGACGCATGAGTGTTGTCTCGACGAGACCCTCTTTGGAGTGGTGTGTGTGGGATCTTATGTGTGCTTCTGAGCAGTTGTGATGGTTTTCACCCAGTTCTCCATAATTAACTGGGCAATTTAGTTTTCACTCGGTTTTTCGTAATTAACTGAGCAACTTTTTTCTTCTTAATGAATGCAGGATACTCCCTCCGTCTCATAATGTAGTACGTTTTTTGACACAGCATTAGTGTCAAAAAACGTCTTACATTATGAGACGGAGGTAGTAACTACCATTTCAAAAAAAAAACATGCACATCACTTTCAGTTCAAATCCACGTCAGAGTTAAAAAGAAGGCGATGGAAAACATATGAACTTGGAGGCGGGGAATCTTGCAGTGCTTCCCTTGTCAGTTGTCACATTGCCACATCGACCAAGTTCAGAACTCAGAAAGAAGCTTGTAACTAAACTAATGAAGTGATAATAGAACCTAGGTCCGAACATGAGCGTGCAGTTGTCCATTCATGGTGGATGGGCCAACTTTTATGCGCGCTTCAATGTCGAAGCCCACATTGCAGGTGGAGGAGTGGCCATTTCCACTTCAGAGCTTGCACATGCTGCACTTGGTTTGGGACTCCGAAAGAATACAGCCAAGCAAACAATCTCAGTTGCTGATCGCTTGCTCTACTTGAGGACGATAATGTATCAAGATAAGATATTCATATATGTATGAACTTGTCTTTGTCTGATGTCTCTTGGATGTTAGGTGACATATTCCACAAAGATAAGATTGTCTCTGGTCTCTGCTCTCTACTCTACCTGTACTAGTCACCTACCAAGTGCCAACTAAGATCCAGAGTGTGTACATCCGGCGCCACCAGGCAAACATCCTTCCAACTGACTCCAAGCACCGACTCACTCACCAAGGGACTTCAGGTTATAGCTTGTTAATCCTTTAATTAACTTAGCTCATCACATCAATCAATGGTTCTAGAGAGAATATCATACGGAAACCAATATTTAATGAAAACTTCATGGAAACCATATTTTAAAGTTTTGAAAAAAATCTAAAAAATATATATGAGATGTTGATAGTGTGATGTTTTATTGCCATGCAAAATTTCAAGTTGAAACACATTACGAGATATAATCTATGAAAAAGACAAATTTAGACGGACACATGGCAGGGGCATGAAGAGAAGGACAAAGAGAACTTACTTGAATGTGCAAGGCAGGGTGAATCTTATGCGCAAAGCTACCTTCCAAGCTAGCACGGCTATAGCCTAGCTAGTCAAGCGTGTTGCATCACCCTCTGGCGAATGCGTGGCCTCATGCCTAGCAAGCTAAGAGCAATTTTGTGAGAGTCGTGTAACTTTTGGATCGTCATAATAACTGTTATTACGATGATTTAGATTAAAAATATTGTTCGGATCGTAATAACCGTTATTTCGACGATTCTGATTGAAAATGTTGATCTATCAGCAAAAAAGGTTGGAAACAAGAACTAGCCTCAAATAAGCCTAGAAAAGGAAGAACTAGAGAAAACCAACCTAACCGCGGGCGGAAATGAAGAAACCCGGCCTAAGTCTCGCCTGATACGAGGAACGGAGGCAAACTTGAAATCCGAGGAAAATGACAAGACGTGCCACTTTCTGCCTAAATCTGGATTAAATCTCAGGTGTTCTGTGATCGCTTAACTAGTTTGTTACAGGCTTAGTTGTATGCATTATGCAAAAAAAAAACCGGTCGCTAACTCTTTGAACTTTTATACCCATGCCAAGCCATCGTTTTCAAAAGATTATTAGATTTTCAATTCTAAGAATCCAACCAGTTTTATACATGCACCAACAAAACACAAGAAAAAGAGAACACACTCTGCAAGGGGAGATAGCACAACAAATGGCTTTATCGGCTTGAAGCCATTCATGTCACAACCTAACATAATATGGACAAGCATCAACCGCAGACTAGTATCACAGCAAGGAGAAAAACCTCTGCATGAACAACTTGTACTCTGGGGTGACCGTCGGGAAGTGCCATATGTAATGACACGACTTCAAAAGGCCTACTTTTAGGAGGGGCGTGGGAAAGATACTTCAATTGCTTTTGATAATTAGCTACAAAACGAACTCCCAGCCTCCAACCTTGCGACGAACCGAAAATTTCATTTGAGTATTTGAAGAGTCTTAGAGCATCACCAACAAGTCCCCTAGAAAGCTCCCCTTAATTAAATATGAGGTCCGGTTAATAAACTGAAACTTATTGCGAGAACAACATTTCCAAATCGTTGTTTAGTGGACCTCATACCAAGTTTACAAATGCGAAAAAAGCTTGAAAAATACGTATTTCAAACATTTTGTCGACCATATGGTGTGCGAGGTGTACGGCGGGCTGGCTAGGACCCACCGGGGTGGCATATGGGGCGACGACTGTGTCCGTGCCTCTCTGGGTGGGGACGTTGGGGAAGCTCCGACCGCTTTCCGCTCGCCAGGGTAGAATAGGAGGGAGACCGAGGCCGAGTCGTCTCACAGGATTTGCGTTCGCGTGACCGACCTGAATTCAGATAGATATAAATCGCAGCTCCAATCTCCATCTATTTAAGCCGCCCCTGCTCCGCCGCCGTAGGAACAAAGATTTCTTCCCACCGGGCAATAGATCTAGACTAGACTAGATGTCGTCGACGAGTACGATGCCGCTGCTACCGTGCCTCGCCTTCCACGGCGTCAAGGATCGATCCACCATGCTGTTCAGCGTGTCGGAGAAGAAGCCCATCGCCATCGCCGGCGGCGAAACCGGCGCGCTGGAGAACATGACCATCTGCCCGACCGCCCGTGGCTTCCTTTAGAGCATCTCCAACAGGCGCCCAAAAAAACGGCGCGCTAAAATAATTTTACAGCGCCATTTTAGGCCTCCTTTGGTTCATAGGGTAGAAAAATCATAGGAATAGGAAAGTCATAGGAAATGAGATGACATGCATCTTAAATCCTATGAGTAGGAATAGGAAAGGAGATGTCCTTTGATTCGCATCATAGGAATTTTTCCATTGAGTCTAGGCTAATGTTTATTTTCCTATGAAATGTGAAGGATAGGAAGAATTCCTCCATAGGAATAGGATTCTATTCCTACAAACCAAAGGGCACTAAAGGAATTTTTCCTATAGAAATCCTATCCTATGAAATTCCTACAAAATTCCTCCAAACCAAAGGAGGCCTTAGTAATTTTAGCGCGCCGTGGCCGATTCAATCCAGCAGAAGCATAAAAATACAGCAGGTAGTGGATAGCGCGCAGCAGTCCAGCAGACGCACTAAAAAATAAAGCGCCATAAATATGACTACAACAAACAGGTCCCTACATATTTACAAATAAATCCATCTGACCAAAACAAAAATGCAATTAGGTCCCCAATCGTTGAAGCAAGCTAGCTTGCAAATCATCTTCCGCCGGCCACCGCACGCGAGCTAACTTGTTGTGATCTCGTTGGAATCGCAAACACGAACTAGCTAGCTTCCCTTAAATCGTTGGAGCAAGCTAGCTTGCAATGGATTGGAATCCGAATCTCCGCATGCACCGCTCGCCTCTGGCCACCGCACGCGCTCCCGGCCGGCGAGCTGCAGGGAGGCGGCGAGTAGAAGGGCAACGGCAGCTCCCGGCCGGCACGCGCTCCGGGCCGGCGAACTCGAGGCGGCGAGTTGCAGCCGGCGAGCAGAAGGGCAGAGGCGGGATGAGCAAAGGGAGCAGAGCACTTGTCTTCGCGCGTCATTGTCCAGCGCGCTGTACGCCGCGCACCAAATATAGTGCATGCGATGCAGAAATTCTCCGCGCGCCAAATGGATTTTACAGCGTGCTTGTTTTTGCAGCATCTGTTGGAGATGCTCCGCGCGCTAAATTAGCGTTTTTTTCAGCGCGGGCTACTTTTAGCGCCTCTATTGGAGATGCTCTTAGTCCGGGACCCGGCCTCCCTGGCCACCTTCCTGTGGAGTCACCAGAGCCGCAGCAAGATCGAGCTTCCGCCCTTGCCACTCGACGTCGACGACGAACAGCTCGCGTACTGCAGCTGCCTGCTCTCCGACAAGCCCACGGCTCCCGGCTGCGTGGTGCTCCTGGCACCGCCCGACGACCCCCTCGTATGGTTCTGTCGCGTCGGGGACAGGCAGTGGGTCAAACACGAGTACGACATAGGAACCCAGGAGGCTCGCCCGGACTGGGATCCGCCGGAGGAGAAGGTGGTCATATGCCCGATCGCGGCGTGCCGGGGTAAGTTCTACTTAAACGGCATGCCAGACAGCCTCGGTGTGATCGACTTCTGCGGCCCTGCTCCAGTCTTCAGCTCTATAACCATCGATGAAACCATCGATGAGGATCATGGGACTGTTTTCTTGGTGGAATCCGATGACCAGCTCTACATGGTATGCTTGCTGTCCGTCGATGTCTCGGAGCCATTCCGTGGTGCCACTGTTCATCGGATGGATTTCTTGAAACAACAATGGTGCAAAGCGGACGATCTTGGCGGCCGAGCCTTCCTCTTGTCCCTGTATGAGTTTGGTGCTTCGTGCTCCGGCGACAAATGTGGTTTGCGACAGAACTGTGTCTATCTCCCAGATCCTTATGAGAAAACGTTGCAGATCTTCAACGTAAAAGATGGAAGTACAGAATTGCAGAAACTTGATGAAGCTCCGGTCTCGGATAAAGCATTCTGGGTCGTCCCTACCGATCCATAGAGCACCAGGAGAAACTCTACAAGCTTCGTTCCATGTTATTTTTAGTTGTTGTCCACCCTCTGCAAATTTCTGTTTGTTACCTGTGTCAGTTTTGTGACCAAATTGCATTATCCAAGACTTGTTAGAACAGTAAATTTATATTAGCATTATTTGCGCACTCACATCTTTGATGTTTTCTGCTATCATTTATGTTTTGTTGAATTGAGTCTGCACACACAAATCGAGAAATGGCCCAATTTTTTTTAAAGAGAACCCGCAAAAAAGACATACACTGTAGAGCTAAATTGTCGAGAGTACCCCCACGCCGCCCGGGTCTGGTGACACGGTGAAACCCTAGCCGCCGCCGGTAGCCACCCTCCTCTGCCGCCTCGCCATGGCAGCGTCCACCCTAGGGCACCATGCAGAGAGATCTTGCACCACCGGCTCGAGCGCTGAGAGGGTTGGCTCTATCCTGGCGACTGCGGGTGTGATCTGGTCGAGGGAGTGTTGGATGCCGAGGAGCGCCTTGGCGATGTTGGTCCACTCTTGAGCCACCTCCTCCATCTGCTTCTAAAAGGTCCAGATTTGCCAGGATCTGTCTGAGGGTACGGGAGCGCTCCAGATCGATGTGCGCACGAAGGAAATTTCGTGGGTGGGGATTTGAGGCTCTGATTACCAGATGTCACAACCCTCGATTACTTAGCTCAATCTATGGATTTGATCAACCACGGTACATTGATTTGGTATCTAGGGTTTCAGCAAGGAGGGGAATGGGGCTGGAGAGCCAGAGGATGGGAAGGAGGGTTACATGCCCAATGGCAGCCAACCAGATAAGTGATCCAACGATAGCCCTACTACTACACCCACAAACGCATAAGTAGCTTCTCAATTGCTCCAGTCCAGGCTGGAGACACGTTGGTTGGGCTTGGCTCTTCACCTGGGCCGGTCGGATTGGGCTGGGCCTTGATCTTCAGAGTTGTTCCTATGACACCGGACCAGCCCGCGGACAGATACAAGACTATCTTGAATGACAAAACACGTCTGGACAACGCGGTATGAAAGCGGACGGTTTGAGGATCCACATTGAAATTGAATATGCGCTTACACACCAAATGACTTGTGATGACATGTCAGGTGGGGTCGATCTTATCTCTGTTCTGTCATGACAGGACAGAGCTCGCGTTGCTCTCATCATGCATTTCCCTAACAACTTTGTCTGTCTCGCTAAGCCCGGGCTACTAATTCCATACGCTGGCAGCAATTTTTGCGTCCCTGCATGCGGTGATCCCCCTGGCGTAAGTATGATCACTTGAATCCCATGCATGAATCTGCCTAGGTGCTCAGTTAGTTCCACTAGTCTTCGTTCTTTGGCTCTTTGTGGCATCGTCCATGATCATTATGATTATGTGTAGATGATGCCATGCTAGAATTCCAACTACTAAATTCACAACGTTACGTAGATGGATTTTACCATGCTAGGATTCGTTCTTTGTAGATGATGACAATGTATATGAGCTGCAAATAGTTTTCTCTGCGCTGCATCACCCACCTGTAGTAGTTTGCCTGTTTTCTCACCGGCTAAATAAACTGATCGATCATTTACCTACTAGCTATTAATTGCTGTTATGTAGCACGTACAGTAGCAAATATAGTAAACAATATGGTATCAAGATGAGAAGTAAGACACTTCTAATGACGAGAAAATGAAGTTTTCGGTTCGTCGCATGGTTGGGGGCTGGCAGTTCGTCTTATAGCTAATTATCTCAAGAAAATGAAGTGTTCCCACTGTTGGGATTCGCCCTGAGGATCGACGATTGATCATCAAATTAGACAAACGTGCACAAAAAATTGTCGTGGCCTCTTTTAACTTTGTTTGATTTTCTCTTTCTTCATGATATACAATCTCACGCAGGGCTGTGCATGTATAGCACAAGCAGACCACTAAACAAAACTCCTAGACCTACATGGGCATGGCTTTGATTTCAAACTGGACTCAGCCTAACACCTACACGTACATGACCAATGCTAGTTTTACTCGCCCGTATCGGTTCCAAAGGATCGCCTAAGGGCGAGCGATCAGGCTGGCCTAATTGCGTCCCAGTCGTTCGTGTCACTGTATATATAGTTTGCTCTACTCTAGTTTTTTTTGAGTTTTCCTTTTCGTTTTATTTTATTTTTTTTATTTTTCACCGGTTATCATCGTTTTTTTCTTTGTCATACTTTGGTTTTCTTTAATTTTTTCACTGGCTTGCTTTGCCTTTTCTTTCTTTTCTATGTTATACTTTGCTTTCCTTTGTTTGTTTCTTTGGTTTTCTTTGCTTTTTATTTTAATTTATTTGTTGGTTTTTATGATTTTTAACACATGTCTGCTTTTTTCAGTACACAATGTACATTTTTACCACACACATGTGGAAAAAAAGTTGATACATGTCGTATATTTTTCAAATACATGATGTACATTTAAAAATAATACATGTTTTGAACACTTATTTGAATACACAGTAAAATTTTCCAAACACAAGTTGTACATTTATTTAAATGTTAAAACCATCTTTTAAACTACATGAGCATTTTTTCACATTGTATAATTTTTTTAAAGTTTGACAGACATTTTTGGGAAACATACTAATATATTTTTCAAATGGCGCGCATATTTTTAATGGAAATATAAAAATGTAACCTATGGGATCTTTTTTTATATTGCATTTTTTTAAATGTTATGAACATTTTTTTAATCGCCAGATTTTTTGTTTAAAATGTCTCATACATTGTTTTATTGGACGAATTTTTTTTCACATTATGTAAACATTTTTAAAAATGTATACACCTTTTTTGAAAATATCAAAAGCACATTTTTGAAACTCGTGAATATTTATTAATGTAACGAACATCTCTTTGAATGTATGAATCATTGTTTTTCAATTACGTGAACTATATTTTTACATTGTAGGTATATTTTTCTAAATGTGAAAATGTCACAATTTCTTTTATGTACACATGGTATCCATTTTTCGTACACATGATTAACATTGTCTACTTTTTTCTTCACATTGTACATGTTCCATCTACATAAGAAGCATTTTTCTATAGACCTGTAACATTTTCAGATGCATGATTAATATTTTCCCAAATTTTATGTAAGGTGTCTTTTGTAATTTATATATTAAGAATATTTTGAATTTATAAATTATAGTAAAAAATAAAGCAAAAAAATCAAGAAAAATGAAAAAACATGGGTGATATCAGCGTGACTTCAGCACGATGTGACACTGTGCCGGCACTGCACTGGCCCCTTGCAGGCGACACATAGTCGCGCCCCTACTAGGATTAGGACACATCCGGCTCTATCTTAACTTGATCAATCTCAACGGTAACTAGTACTACTCAAACACGTAGACACTAGCTAGGACACCAACTGAAAAAAAACTTCTACAAATCTAAACAAGATTATGCAAACACCCACACCCCTCCTCCAAGTAGGCCTTTTGGAGTTGTGTCCACTTCCTAGTGTTCTCCTCGACTACAAGTTCTTCATGTGGTAGTTTTCCTTCCTGGCCCTGGCACTCTCTTTTCTCTTGTGAGGAATCCCTTCCCCTGATAGGCTGATACTAGTCTACGGTTGATGCTTGTCAT
Source organism: Aegilops umbellulata (assembly GCA_032464435.1). Lineage (NCBI taxonomy): Eukaryota > Viridiplantae > Streptophyta > Magnoliopsida > Poales > Poaceae > Aegilops > Aegilops umbellulata. The sequence goes on from CP136059.1 coordinate 509,880,705, forward strand.
ATGTTGTGTTGGGCTGTGACATGAAAGGTTTCAAGCGGATAAAACCATTTGTTGTGCTACCTTGAATTGTGCTTTCTCTTTTTCTTGTGTTTTGTTGGTGCATGCAACAAACTGGTTGGTTTGATAGAATGGAAATCTAATAGAGAAGTTTTTTCGTAAATGATGGCTTGGCATAGGTATAAATATTCAAGGAATTAGCGACCAAAATCTTTGCATAATGAATAGGGTCAAGCTTGTAACTTTTTTATTGTAACTAACTAATGAAGTGATCACAGAACCTAGGTCAGAACATGAGCGTGTAGTTGTCCATTCATGGTGGATGGCCAACTTTTATGCGCGCTTCAATTTCGAAGCCCACATTGCAGGTGGAGGAGTGGCCATTTCACTTGAGAGCTTGCACATGCTGCACTTGGTTTGGGACAATACAGCCAAGCGAACAATCTCACCCGCTGATTGTACTTGCTGTACTTGAGGATGGTAGTGCATCATGATAAGATATTCATATACGTATGGACTTGTCTTTGGCTGCTTTCTCTTGAATCTTAGGTGACATATTTCACAAAGATAATATTTTCTTTCGTCTCTACTCTCTACTCTGTCTGTACTAGGCACCTACCAAGTGACAACTAAGATCCAGAGATTGTACATCCGGCGCCACCAGGCGAATATCCTTCAGACTGACTCCAAGCACGACTCACCAAGGGACTTCAAGTGCAACTCTTTGCAAGTTAATTATAGTTAACCCTTTAATTAACTTAATCCATCACATCAATCAATAGTTATCTGATAGATATTCTTCACAGCTAACAATCTTGTGACTTTTGTAGGTCGCGTCCATATCACTTTTGTTCTAGGATCGACACTGTACGTACCAAACATGTGGCGGTGTGGGTCTCTGCAGTCAATGTGGGTCATTCGCTGGAAATTAAGAACAAAATGGTCCATCGGAGCAAGTGTCCACTCCTAGCCTCCCCTTTTTTTTCATCATCGCCATGTGCGTAGCTTCCCGTCCGACGGTCGGTCCATCCTCTGCAGTCAGGGTCAATACCCTTTTTTCTCTCCATGGGATGTTGTAGCGAATAAGGGCATCTCCAACACTGACCCGTAAACCTCCCGCAATCATTCGGATCAAGCTGTTCGAACGGCGAAAGCCATCCAACATCGACCTGTATCGGTCCGTGGAATGGTTAGGACGCGATTTCTTTCGCAAATCGGAGACGGCCGTGGGAAGGTTTGCAGGAGTCCAGACACGCGAAATGTCGCTCTCCGCCCCCTGGCCCACCCAAAAGGAGGGCCGAGCCCGTGCTTTTGTAGCATCCCACACTGTTTCCGCGCCAAAATCCCCCACTCTCTTCTTCCACTCCCCGTCGCTCTCCGCCCAATTCCCGCTCTTTTCTACCACTCTCTCCTTCCTTCCGCCGCCGATGCATGGGACTATCAAGAACCCGTCGGAGATGGAGGCTGTGGAGGTGCCGAAGGATCCGAGCATCATGCTCGCCCGAAAGATCAGCTCGGAGACATGGCAAAATCGTCGTGTCAAAGCGAAGGCCGCAAAGGAGGAGAAGATGAGGAAGCGTCTGGCTGCCGGTGGGCCTGGTGGTGGTGATGCTCGAGGCGGATGGGGCAGTTGGCGAGGCCATGGCGGCCGCCGCCAGACGGGCGCGCCCACAGTACCGATGGAGCCGTGGCCGGAGCCTTACAAGCCTCCGTACTACTACGCCGTCAAGCAGCTCACAAACCCGCCGATATGGTTCCTTACATCGTCGATGTTAACGCAGTGTCGCTCTTCTCCGAGTATTCTTCGTCGTCGCTCGTCCAAGCGAGGATGGCTGGCGGAGAGCAGATGGATGCCCGCACGTTGTTTGCTGCAATGCCGAGAGCGGGGGAGCCGGCGTACGACGTGGACAGGGACATGCTCGATATCGTCCACAATGGGGGCAAGGGAGGTGAAGGGGGCTATGAGGACGGACAGGTGGAAGACTCGGATCCCACGAAATCTGGCAACTACCAGCAGCAGCAGTCGTACACCCAGACAGGCACGCATCAGTCCTACACCCAGACCGACGATGGCACACAACAACAACAACATTGGGCTGCCGGAGAGCAGCATCTGGAGGGATGCAAGGAGGAGGGAGAGGAGGAGGAGGACGACGACGACGACGATGATCCGGATGATACAGCCGGCGATCTGAAGAAGAAGGGTACATGAGAAACCTTCAACATGTGGGAGGACGAGCTGTTGTGTGATGCATGTTTGGCCACTAGCCTTGATCCTGTCCATGGCACGAAGCAAAAGGGCACAACCTTTTGGAGGAACATTCACATATGATTCCATGAGCACAAGCATTTCACGCTCTACTCCGACGTGTTGATCTGTAACCGTGAGTGGAAGTCCCTCAACCATCGATGGTACACCATCCAAGAGGCCGTCTCCAAGTATTGTTGGCACTTGAAGCATCTCATCGCACGATGGTCTAGCGGTGCACAAATCACTGAGCAAGTAAGTTGATCACTAGCCGGATATGCTTTACTTTAGTTGATCACTAGCCGGGTGTGCTCTAGTTTTGTTGATCACTAGCCGGGTGTGCTCTAGTTTTGTTGATCACTAGCCGAATATGCTCTAGTTTTGTTGATCACTAGTCGGGTATGCTATAGTTTTGTTGATCACTAGTCGGATATGATCTCGTTTTGTTGATCACTATCCGGGCATGCATCGTTTTGTTGCTCACTGGACAGAATTCATTGTTTTACTTTTGTAGCCTACTCGAGCTTGTGTGGTGTACAAGAAGTTGGAGAAGAAGTCCTTCACGGTCATGCATTGTTGGTTGAAGTTGAGTGGGAAGCCAAAGTGTGACCTTTTCATTGCCAAGACCGCCACCCAAGGGAACAAGGAAGAAACCGATGACCCTAAGCGCCCAACCCTTCTAGTTAGACGTCACGTATGAAGCTCTAGATCCACTCTTTCCCAACGGATAATGATACAATTATGTGTAGGCCCATTCTCTTTTGTTTTCTGTAACTGTGCACCTATGATTCTTTTTAAAACTATCAAACTCATGAATTAGTGAGCAAAAAATATACTGCATTTTCCAGTTCGACATTAACAAGCCTGAATATTCCCAAGGAAAAAAATACTTTCGTTCAGAGCGTTTCTCTATTTTCACATCGCTAATCTCCAAGAAATTGCTACAAACCCGAAACTGTTAGTTAACAATCTATTGGTTTTTTTAGGGACAATCTATTGGTTGTTGATTCGTAATTATAGTGCCAATAACCCAGGATCTTTAAGTTTTCTTTTTTTGAGTTGACCCAGGATCTTTAAGTAATATCCTCCCTTCATGACAATCGAAACCTGCAGGCCTGCAAGCAACACTTGATGGCCCATCATGTCACTCGTCCAAACCGATGGCCCACGGGGGATGGATGCTGCTTCGCCCAGTTTCGGTTCGAGTCAATTACACCTGTGGTGCTGGAACTTGGCGTAAACAGTCATTTTAGTGCTAGAACTTGCGGCATACGTTAAAGTGGTGCAAAAACTTGGCTTGAGCATGCAAATACGATGCAAATCTCGTTTGTATACGCCAGCGAAGCTGGCGAGGCATGACAGCATGGCATAGGGCCCGCTGTTAGTGACCATATGGTGAAGATTGGGCGTGTGGTGTTCTCTTTGCAAAAAAAAAAGCTCAATTTTTTTTATTTTTTCTCACGTAAAGGCCCCTGTGAGGTGTACAACAACTGCATGTATGGCATTGGGTGGCCCCACCTGTCAGCCCACATCACAAATTTTATTAATATTATTAGTATTAGAAAGAAAAATAGGAGTCAGGCAAGGATTCAAACCATTGACCTATAGTCAGCAAAGAGCACGGCTAGCCAACGCACCAGATAATAGTTGTGTCATATAACTATACTCACCCTTTATATCTTTGTTAAATAACGTAAAATAAGAATTCTAATTCAAAAAAAAGATACAGCCGTGGGATTTCGTACCAACGACCTGACAGTTAACACAAGGAGGACCTAGCAGATACCATACAACAAAGCAAAAAATGTAAATTATAAAGTGTACATATAATTGTAAATACGTTTTCATTTGAGAATCTGTAGTCCGAGGCACACTAGGCTATATTTTTGCACATATATTTGTATTAATTTAAATCTACATATCTAATTTTTAGAAAACACCCAAATTTGAACATAAAAACATTAAGCTTGCACAATCTTATATTCAACATAAATATTTTATTAAAAACTTGTACATTTTTTGAACTGATATGATAATTTTTTAAATACACATATATCGTAATTTTTTTTCATATTTTATTTAATATGAAAAACTTTTTAATTATACAATTAATTCGTATTTTAATTTCATGGATTTTTAGAAATTAATAGATGAGCATTGTTTTAGTCTAATATATTTATTTATATGTATATTATTTATAATTACAATTTACATTTCTTTACAACTTTCGGAAAGTGAAAAAAAAATAACATAAATTGTAGCCCAGGAGCACGTTCTGTTATAGACATAAGCTGTAGCAATTATATTTACACATGTGAGTATATAGTTGGAGTGGCACGCCCTCCTAATTGTTTTAGCTGGGTAGCTGGCTTGAAACACCGTGGGCGTAACCCTTTTGACGATTAAGATCCCTTAGTTATATAACTTAATTCAAATATATAAAACATGTGTATGCTTCTATGTCGTGATGTGAGCTCTTGACTGATGGTTAGCTGAGCATGCTGTTTAGAACGAGGTTACCTGTACGAATCCCTCGGCTGCATATTTTTCATTCTAATAAAATTTGTGATGTTTCGCTGACAAGTGGGACCCACCGGATGCAATACACCTGACAGGGGCCTTTTTGTGAGAAAAAATCATAAAAAACTGAGATTTTTTGGAAGTCACTGACAGCGGGCCCTATGCCACGCTGTTATGCCTTGTCAGCATCGCAGTCGTATACAAACGAGATTTGCACCGGATTTGCACGTCCGAGCCAAGTTTTTGCACCACTTTAATGTGTGCCGCAAGTTCTAACACTAAAGTGACTATTTGCGACAAGTTCTAGCACCACCGGTGTAATTGACTCTTTCGGTTCCTGTCAGCAACTTGGAGCCTATCCATCGAATACGGTGAAATACAGCATTGCATACGATGGTGGCTATTAAAATACGCCTGTCAACACAGATCGCAACGCTGGTTCGGCGGGGTAGATCAACGTTTTATCGTTGTCTTTGGCTGCTTTCTCTTGCATCTTAGGTGACATATATTCCATTTCTCAAAAAAGAAAAAAAGGTGACATATATTCCACAAAGATAAGATCGTCTCTGGTCTCTACTCTCTACTGTGTCTGCACTAGGCACCTACCAAGTGCCAACTAAGATCCAGCGTGTGTACATCCGGCACCACCAGGCAAACATCCTTCAGACTGACTCGCCAAGAGACTTCAGGTTATAGCTAGCTAGCAACTCTATGCGAGCTGATTTCAGCTAATCCTTTAATTAACTTAACCCATCACATAAACCAATGGCTCTCTAATGGTTATGCTTCACGGGATTCTACAGCCAACAAGCTTGTGGCTTTTGTAGGTTGCGACCATATCACTCTTATTCTAGGATCGATGATGTACCAAACATGTGGCGCTGTGGTCTCTGCAGTCAATGGGTCATTCGCTGGAAACGAAGAACAAAATGGTCCATCGTACGAAGCTAGAGTCCGCTCCTAGCCTCCCCTTTCGTTTCATCATCGCCATGTGCGTCGCTTCCCGTCCGATGGTCAGTCCATCATCTGCAGTCAGTGCCAATACCCTTTTTTCTCTCCATCTAATTGTTGTTGCATTCCAGTTTGGGAACTTGTAGTGAATAATTAACGGATCTGCTAATTTACATCCGGATGAAAACAATTCGGTTTCATCCGTTTTCTGTGCCGTGCGATCTGTGTGCTGAGATTCGTGTGTGACCAGTTATTTTGTCTCGTTTCTCTTATCGGGCCCGTGTGGTTGACCCGTTATTTTTTCCATCGCAACCCATGTCACCCTCCTCCTCCTAGCCCCTTTGTGACTTCAAACACGCAACCCCGAACAGAGTCGAGCTAGAGAGAGAGATAGCCATGGCGATTGTGCCGTTTCTGGGATGCATTTGATTGATCTGCTAAGCGTGGTAGCTGGGATGTGCGTCAGTTTGATCTGCTGATCTGTAATTGATTGGTTGTTGGCATTCGAGTTGTTCATGTGAGGCTGGCTTGCTTAGTTATAGTAGTCTGATGTATTCAGTCAATTCGAACGGATGCATTCTGTTCCCGGGCCTTTAATCCCTAGACCATTTCTCTTCACTGGTATCTTTTAGTGGGTATGTGGTTTACTCTGTAATTCCTTTTTTGAATTTACAGTGATTTACAGTGCAATCCCCATTGTTTTTTTAGAGTGATTTTCAGTGTATTTTATACTGGATTTTCATTGTAATTTTCTAGTGGATAGGTAGAATATTTGTAGGGTAAATCCAAAGCAATTTGTAGTGAATCCCTGGTTATTTTACAGTGTAATTTCAGTGTATTTTGTCAGTGGATCTGCACTGTATTTGCTAGTGGAATAACAATGTATATGTCCTAATTGTAGTGTATTTTTGTCAGTGGGTTTGCACTGTATTTGTTAGTGGAATTACAGTGTATTTGTCAGTGATGTACAGTGTAATTTGATAGCTGATTTATAGTGTAATTGCCATGGATTTGCAATGTATTCGCTAGTGGAATTACAGTGTAATTCACTTGAATTTTTATAGTGGAATTGCTTGTGGATTTACAGTGTAATTGATAGCTGATTTTACAGTGTAAATTCAGTGTAATTTACACTGTTATTGGTAGCAGAGGAATTGTGACTGTTCTTGTGATGCATCGCTAGTTTGTAAGTTCTTGTGATGCATCTGATTCCAGTGTATTTTCTTAGAGGATTTAGACTGTAATTATATTCAGATTTACACTGTAATCTTCATCGGAATTCCAGTGTATTTTTCTTAGTCGGTGATTACAGTGTACTTACAATGTAATTCTCAGTTGGTCTACACTGTAATTCTCAATGGGTTATGTAGTGAAATAAAAGAGATGTAGACTGTAAATGCTATCAATGAATTTCTTCTTTATATTTTTGTTATGTTTTATCCCTTCTGCCATTTCATCTCAGACTTTTTGTCCTTTTCTTTGTGTTTGTACATATTTAGGTTATAGATTAAAGTATGGGGAAACTTATGAAGGCTTTTGGTAAGGGCACTTCTGCTGCTTGTGTTGAAGATTGTGATGATTCAGATGGGGATCCTTTTGTCCCCAATGATTTTGCCGAGGATGATCCTTTTCAAGCTTCGGAGGTTATATTTCTAATTTGATTTTTTATTTCTTTTATTTCTTGCTTGGTAGCTTATTTGTTCCGGGTTTTTAGTTCATTCATTTGTTTCAACTGTTAACTGCAGGAAGGTCAAATGGATGATCCTGATTTGGAGAAAGCTTTGTATGAGTTCTACGTGTCTCATGTAAGTGTGGTGCTATAGTTAACGCTTTTGTACCAGTTTCTTCTGTTAATGCTTTTTTGTACCAGTTTCATTTTTGTATCAGTTAATGCATGTTTGTGGTTAATGGATAATTCCTCTTTTTATGTTTTTGCAGAAAGTGAATTGCTTAAAACGGAAGATTACAAATGCTGGAGCTCGCAATGTGGTATTTTATTTTTTGTTGTTTATATTTCCTTTTTTTGCATGCAACTTTTTTATGATAGATATGGATATAAGTTTTAGATAACTCATTTTGTAATCTTCATCATATCTATTTTTTTGTGGAATGGCTATTGATGCACAAGAACCTAGTTCCATATAGTTCTAGTTGTTATTGCTAGATGTCTTTCTTTTGTTTCTTTTTAATGTAATTTATCTTGATTTTTTCTTTTGTTTGTGTTTTTTGTTGTGTTGTAGAAGCGCAAGAGGTCTTCTGATTTTCCTGTAGCCACTACATTCACTAGATACTCTGGCAAGTTGTTCTCCACCGTTATTGGTGACTTGTCTCTTAGGCAAGTCCGTGTTCTTCAGAGCTACAGGGCAGATTGCCTTCTCAAATTTGTGAGGACAGAGGTGCCTCTTAGGATTGTCAAATGGTAGTGTCCAAATTTGATCTTGCTTCAGAGATTCAGATTAGGAAGAAGTTTATTCCGATTCCCAAATATGTCAAACATGACATCTTAGATCTTCCTGTTGATGGTGAGCCCATTATGTCCGATGATGAGGCTGGGCGTGAGTTTATCTTGTCCCATTTCAATGTGACCAGCATCCCACCGGTTTCTTTCTGCTGCAATACACTCAAATCTGAAGAATTGCCTGATGAAGACATTTTCATCTGCTTCATGTGTATTGCCTTGTCCACTTTCTTGTGTCCAAATTCAAGCCTTTCTCCTAGTCCCAAATATCTCCACAATTTCAGAGATTGTAGTTCTGTGATGAACTATGATTTATCTAGATTGGTATATGTGAGTCTCCTTGGCAATATTAAGAAGTTTAAGGATTCTATGAAGGTTGCTTCTATGAGATCAATGACATTTGGTGGTTGTCACTACGCATTCGCTGTGAGTCTTGATTTTTACAGTGTAAATTTAGGTAGAATTACAGTGTAATTGTAGGTACATTTACACTGTAATTCCTACTATATTTACACTGTAATTGTATGTCGATTTTACAGTGTAATTCTAGGTCGATTTCACAGTGTAATTCTAGGTAAAATACAGTGTAATTCCTACTATATTTACACTATAATTGTAGGTCGATTTTACAGTGTAATTCTAGGTACATTTACACTGTAATTCCTACTATCTTTACACTATAATTGTAGGTCGATTTTACAGTGTAATTCTAGGTACATTTACACTGTAATTCCTACTATATTTTACACTGTAATTCCTACTATCGTTATGTTCTTTTTCCATATGTTCTTTCTTCCAGATTTTTTTCAGGCAGGAGGGAGACGATAGGAGGTGATGAACGCGTAGGAGGGGGCGAGAAGGGGTGTTTACCTATGTGTTTCCTGCTTCTCTAGCCATGTTGTTGAAGTTTGTATACCAGATCTTGGAGTAATCACCCTCTCTGGTGGTGCTTCTCCATGTTCGTCCACGTATATGTGGTTGTTCCAGTGCATTTTGTCAATGCAGTTAACTTTTTTGAGTGGATTTTACACTGTAAAACTGTTGAAATTGCAGTGTATTTATTAGTGGTTTACAGTGTTTTTTATAAGTGGATTTGCACTGTAATTTCTATCTGGATTTACACTGTAATTCATATCTGGTTTATAGTGTAGTTCTTTGTCGATGTTGCAACTCGATATGATTTACACTGTAAATCTTAGTTCAATTTTGGTGTACTTTTAGGTTATTTTACACTGTAATTCTCATTGGATTACAGTGCATTTTTAAGTGGACTTTCCTTTGTAATTCATTAGTGTATTTTGTTAGTGTAATTTTAGTACTTTCTCAGTGGAATTTTTACTGTTATTTAAGCAGTATTTACAGTGTAATTCCTTTTGTGTATTTCAAGCGGAATTTACACTGTAAATCATTGGTGGATTTACAGTGTAATTTTAGTGGATTATACACTTTTTTTTTGCAAGTTTCATTACTAGTGGAATTTCAGTGTTTTTAGTGGAACTACTGTGCTTTTTTAGCGGTTTCTACTCTGTCATTATCAGTGGTATTGTTAGTGTATTTTTAGCCCTATGTATGTAGTTCATTCACAGCAACAACTGTAATTATTCAGCTGTGTGGTTAGATGTCATCAGATTGGTCCTTTTCCTCTTGTAGTTAGCTTAGCAACCCTTGTTGTGTGCGGGTTTGAAAAGCTTGGGGTGTCGACCCATTTAAAGTTTGCAGTGTGGTCCTGTTTTAGAAGTGAGGGACAGAAAAAACGGGGGACATGGGGCACGGGACAGGGACACTTTTCATCCTTCAATTGGCTGGAAAAATATGAATCAAAGCGAATTAGATTTCATCCGGATGTAGAATAGACAGTCCCATAATTAAACGTCAGTATCGTGCTTCATATGCGCCATGCAGACAGCTCATATTATAATTCTCCTAGAGAGTTGTTCTAAGGACCGGAGACTTGACGACTTAACCATATAGTACAGCCCCATCATCCTACCACGAGCATTCAGTGTGCCCAGTTGCTTGATCATGTCCCGGTGGGCTACGACGCGCGAGCAGAGGAGCGGCGCCGCCGCAGTTAGATCTGATGGTGGTCTACGAGTACGCATGCCCAGTGCACATGCACAGCGGCCGGGAACCGATCGGACCGTCCCATGCGACAGCTACGTACAGGGCCGGGTTTTCGACTTTTCGTTAGCCGTCGACAGAATCATGGCTGCTCGTGTCGTGCATGCATGGCGCCGGCCATATGGGTCGTCGTCGTCGTGCGGGCCGCCTCACGCTCCGGACCAAAATATCTCTCTAGCTCCGCGTGTCGTCGCATCAATGTGGTGCACAGAGACGTCCCCATGCATGAGGCGGCCATGACTTGTCCAGTGTAGTACGTCGAGCTTCCGTTAAAAGTTGATCGGTACGTCGAGCATGCGAACCCACGGCTGGCTTGACGCGATGACCGGCGATGAGCTAGCATGAACGCACCTGGGGAGGCAGAGGTTTACCAGTTAAAAAAGGGGCAGACTTAGTTTGTGGGGGCGCCGGGCGGTCGAGAGCATCAAGCCGACGGCGAACGCAAGCCATCCTTTGACGAAGCGACATGGCTGCTCGTGTCGTGCGTGCATGGCGCAGGCCATATGGGTCTTTGTCGTGGCGGCCGCCTCTCGACGCTCCGGACGAGAATACCTCCGCAACTCTGCGTGTCATCGCATCAATTTGGTGTGCACACGCGCGGGTCGCCAAGAGGCAGGCCATGATGGCTTGTCAGGTGTGTCTCGAGCTTCCATCAGTACTACTCCCTCCGTAAAGAAATACGTATAAGATAAATGGTGATCTAAACGCTTTTATATTTTTTACAGAGAAAGTAAGTATATGCGACTGTCCAACCCGAGTGACGACATGGTTCCAGATTTTGGCACGTACGTGCATACAAACCCATGGGAGCAGCATGGGAGCCAGCCACTTTTAACCTCCTCGTCGTCACTGCATGCATCGAAACGTGTGCGTCGACTAGCTGCTACGTGACGGACAAGTGTGTCGAAGTAGTCACAATCTATGTCGGCCGATGCGTACGGGAAGAACCATGACAGGCATACGTGACGAACAAGTGTCAAAATTGTCACAATTTGCCGGTGCGTATGTGTGAAAGTACAGTTAGCCATAGCCATCTACTATATGAATGCGTGGTTGCAGATTACTCAATCGGATTATGCATGTGGCTACGGCAACAAAGATCAGGGCACATGTACGTTGGCTTATACGATGTCGAAACAAATCGGAGTTGTTCGATCTGATTGGACATTTGGAATTGTCAATCAAGGTGCGTTTCTCTGTGACTACAGTGCAACCGACAATACTCAAGAGACCTACACACTCGGTAAATATCTAGTCTTACAAAGAGAAATAGATCAACTCTTTCGTTTAGAACCTTTAGCTAGACATCCTATTATTTCTTTTCTTGCCCCCGCGTCGCCCCGGGCGACACAGGGGAACCCTAGCGCCGCCGCCGCCAGGTCCTCCGTGTCTCTTTCCCCTGCTTCGCCGGCGCTGGAGGGGCCGCCGGCGAAGTCCGCATGCGCCCCATGGAAGGTGGCGGGGCATTTCCCCTATCCGCGGCGTTGCGCGCGCACGCGTTGCCTGTGTCGCCTTGGGCGCGGGCGAGATGCAGGGCCGTGGGAGTGGCGTCAGCGCGGGGAGAGACCGGATCCTGGCCGGATCTAGCTTCTCCGCCCCCGTTGGCCGCCCTCGATGTGGTGCGCGCCGCGTCGACGGACAGTGCTCAACGACTCCATGGTGGGGTCGCGGACGTTGATATGTGGCGGGCGGCGTTCGACGGCGAGGTGGGGCTCGGTGCACTACTAGGGAAAACCTTATACACAGAACTTTAGCAGTAGCGAGGGTCAAAAAAGCACGCTGGTGCTAAGTAGCAGTAGCGCGTCTGCGCAAACCGCGCTGCAGATAAAGTTCTAGCAGTAGCGCGTCTTCTTCTAAACACGTTACTACTAAAATTCCCACGGCTTAGCCGATAGGCTACACATAGTAGTAGCGAGCTATAACGAACCGCGCTACCGCTACTTTCTTTGTAGCAGCGCGTTTTATTCTAAACTCGCTACTGATAAAGGATATAAAATTAAATGGAAAGCAAATAGAAAGGGCTGGATCTCAGGGCGACGGCCCGGGGACGGAGGAAGAGGTCTCGGCGGCTGTGGACTCGCGACGGGCGAGGCGGCGGCCGCGTTTCTGGACGATCCGTGCACAAGACGCTTGATGGAGGCCATTGGAACAGATCTGGGTGAAGACCTGCTCGCGGCTGCTGCCGAGGCCGGCGATGGCGGCACTATTCGGTGTCGTTCCCTTATTGAAGGCGTCACTGTTGAGAAGTTCCAGACCACTACCTGCTACCTTCGGGGGAAACCCTAGATCAGTAGATCGGATGACGGCGGCATTATTGTGTTGTTTCCCTCTTGTGGCGTCATTCTTGAAGGCGTATACGGGCTCGAGGGACCAGTGGATGGAACATTTGGTGTTGCGGTGCTTCATCCTACACATTAATGGTGGCGTATCTCGACGGCGTGGCGCAGTGAAGACTCGGCGTTCGATGTGTGGCGAAGGACTCGCGTAGGAGGGTGACGTTGTCTGGCGTCGTGGTGGCGTCGATGGCAGAGAGGTCGGGCAAGGTGGATGCAGCAGTACAACACTGAAAATGGATTGGTGGCAGGTGGCTTCGACAGCCTCATACCCGGCAGGCGTCCTGGTTGAGGAGTGTGCCGGATTGGTGGGTGCCCCATACCCGGTAGGCATCCTGGTTGGGACCTCAGGTCTTAGATGTTAGGTTTGGCTGCGAGGTCTGTTTTATATTAGGCACGGACTATGAGCATCCCTTCATCAACTAGATAGTAGTAGCGACAGATGTTGCCTAGACGGTGGCTTTAGTTTTATTGTTGTATGACATTATAAAGTCTCGTGTGAATAATTAATAAAGTGGCTGCATTCATCGTCCAGATGCAGAGGCCAAGGACCCTCCTCCATTCCTAAAAAAAAGACATCCTATGTGGAAGATTTGGGATTTACAATGATGCAGATGATACATGATTCTCCTAAAATTATGTAAATTGCGAGACGACGATTCTGTTATAGAACTATTTTCAAACAAATTTGTCGTAACACGGTTATTATGACCATCGAACAATATTTTCAATCAAAATCATTGAAATAAAAGCTATTACAATGATCCAGATGATACATGATTCTCCTAAAATTGCTCTTAACTTGCTAGGCATGAGGCCATGCGTTCGGTAGAGGGTTCTGCAGCACGACGCGCCGTAGCCCTCCTAGCATGAACGGTAGCTACTTGCATAAGCTTCATCCTACCATACACATTCAAATAAGTTCTGCCATCTGTCTTTCCTCTTCACACTTCTGCCATGTGTGCGTCAATGAAGCATCCAACGAGCTAGTACTACTCCACGCCCGTCTTCTGTTTACTAGTGTACTTTTTGTGAATCCACAAATCTTTTTTCAATTTTGTGTTCTTTTAGAAATCTATGAACATTTTCCAAATTCACGATATTTTGCAAAAATCCAAGAACTTTTTTGTTCAAATCCATTAACCATTTCCAAATTCGTGAACGTTTTTCTTCCAAAATCGATGAACATTTTCCCAAATTTGTGGACATTTTTTAATATTAGTTAATGATACATCTTCGTCGTATCTACTTTTCTAAACACTTTTGCCCTTATTTTGAACTCTAACTTGCATGATTTGAATGGAACTAACCAGGACTGACGTTGTTTTCAGCAGAATTGTCATGGTGTTATTTATGTGCAGAAACAAAAGATCTGGAAATGACCTGAAACTGCACGGAGATTATTTTTTAAAATAATAAAAAATACTAGCAAAGAATCAAGGCCAGGGGGCCCACACCCTAGCCCCGAGGGTGGGGGCGCACCCCTGCCTCGTGGGCCCCTTGAAGCTCCACCGACCTCAACTCCAACTCCATATATTCGTGTTCGGGAAGAAAAAATCAGGAAGAAAGATTCATCGCGTTTTACGATACAGAGCCGCCGCCAAGCCCTAAACTCTCTCGGGAGGGCTGATCTGTAGTCCGTTCGGGGCTCCGGAGAGGGGAATCCGTCGCCATCGGCATCATCAACCATCCTCCATCACCAATTTCATGATGCTCACCGCCATGTGTGAGTAATTCCATCGTAGGCTTGCTGGACGGTGATGGGTTGGATGAGATTTATCATGTAATCGAGTTAGTTTTGTTAGGGTTTGATCCCTAGTATCCACTATGTTCTGAGATTGATATTGCTATGACTTTGCTATGCTTAATGTTTGTCACTAGGGCCCGAGTGCCATGATTTCAGATCTGAACCTATTATGTTTTCATGAATATATGTGAGTTCTTGATCCTATCTTGCAAGTCTATAGTCACCTACTATGTGTTATGATCCGGCAACTCTGAAGTGACAATAATCGGGACCACTCCCGGTGATGACCAAAGTTTGAGGAGTTCATGTATTCACCATGTGTTAATGTTTTGGTCCGGTACTCTATTAAAAGGAGGCCTTAATATCCTTTAGTTTCCGCTAGGACCCCGCTGCCACGGGAGAGTAGGACAAAAGATGTCATGCAAGTTCTTTTCCATAAGCACGTATGACTATATTCAGAATACATGCCTACATTACATTGATGAATTGGAGCTAGTTCTGTGTCACCCTATGTTATGATTGTTACATGATCAACCACAACCGGCATAATTCTCCATCACCGATCCAATGCCTACAAGCTTTCCATATGTTGTTCTTAGCTTATTTATTTTTCCGTTGCTATTGTTACCATCACTATAAAACACCAAAAAAATTACTTTTGCTCTGCTATCTTTTGTCACCGTTACCATTACTATCATATTACTTTGCTACTAAACACCTTACTGCAGATATTAAGTTATCCAGGTGTGGTTGAATTGACAACTCAGCTGATAATACTTGAGAATATTCTTTGGCTTCCCTTGTGTCAAATCAATAAATTTGGGTTGAATGTTGTACCCTCGAAAACTGTTGCGATCCCTTATACTTGTGGGTTATCAGTTAACAATTTTTTAAATTCGTGAACATTTTCCAATTCCATGAACTTTGTTACAAAACCGGTGAACTTTTCCCAAAGTTTTTAATAAAATTGAAGAACTTTTTTCAAATTCGATTTTTTTCCTATTTCGTGAATTTTTATCAAATTCATGAGTTTTTAAATCGGTGAACTTTTTTGAAAATCCTTGTATTTTTTAAAATTGGCAAAAAAAAATTAAAATCAACTAATTCTTTTCAAATTGCTGAATTTTTTTTCAAAATCCATGAACTTTTTTGAATTCATGTTTTTTAATACATTAACTATTTCACGAACTTTCCTGACGAACGATTGTTGGGCGCTTTTCACGAGCGAGCGATAGGTTTTCTTTTTTGGACTAGCGAGCGATATGTTTTTCTTACGAACGAGCGAGCAAGCTACTCACTCGCAGCTGGGACAGCCCACCCGAGGGGAAGTGCCGGCATTGCTTTTGTGACCTGGCGCTAAATGCATTGAATAGGAGTTTAATAAAAGGCTACTCACTCGCTTTTTTTGAATTTCCAATATAAAACGTGTTTTCTTTGTTTCATAATTGTTTATTTATGAATTTTTCGATAAAGGGTGGATCTTATTAGCTCAAAGAGGAGCATCAAGAGGATACAAAACCAAAGAGCACACACCCGGTCTCTGCATAGTTAGGATGCACACAGCCAACACCAGAGACCATATAGTGTGTAGGCGAGTAAAACTCACACAAAAACACGCCAGATAGCAAAGTCATATAAGACCAAAGCTATGTGTTGGCGAGTAAAAGAAAAATCGGTAGCGAGCAGATCCATGATCGACAAACTACATCAGCGACCATATCCGCACCAACTATCTCATGACACCACACAGACGACAAGGTTCTTCAACAGTAACGCCTTCAAGAAGGGAGCGACACTGAAGTGTTGCCGTCACCGGATCCAACCACCAAGGCATGAATCTAGGTTAATAAAGTAGTCTAAATATGCATTTCAAATGAATTTGTGTGGGGGGAAATGTGTTTGTCTTTAGGAGATCAAGTTTTAGGGACTTTGATATGTGAGAACAAATGCAATCCCTTAAGAAATTTGACTTTTTAAGATAGGAAGGTGATTTTGAACTTTTAGAACAGGAATTTGCTAGAGATTTTTAACAGTTGCATTGATGGTGGACTGTACGACCAACTCTTATGCACAGCTCAATGTCGAAGCCTCCATCGCAGGTGGAGGAGTGGCCATTTCCACTTCAGGGTCTGCATGTGCTGCACCTGGTTTGGGGCTCTGAAAGAACACATTGTACTTTGATGATTATCATAATATCTATCGACTACTGTCATGTTCATCTAGTGTCTCAGAGGTACTAGAATAATCCTCACTGCTTGTGTGTACATGGATATATGAACTCGTTGTGTGCTTTCTCTTGCATCTTAGGTGATATTATATTCCACAAAGAGAAGATTGTGTCTCTGCTCTACTCAGCATGTACTTCTCTACTATTCACCTACCAATTAAGTGACAACTAAGAACCAGATTCCATACTGTGTACATCCTTCAGGCAAAGATGCTTCTGACTCTAACCAAGGAATCAGTAACTTAAGTCACTACGTAAGTAGTAATGAATAGATATTCTTCATGGGATTCTCCAGCTAATAAGTGTGTGACTCGAGGTCTCGTGACTTTTGTAAGTTGCGAACATATCCCTTTTATTCTAGGGTCGAGACGGTACGTACCAAACATGTGGCGGCGTGGCCGGTCTGCGCTGTAGTCAATGGATGATTCGCTGGAAAAGAAGAAGACAACTGATCCATCCAGCTAGTGGCCGCTCCTTCTCTGTTCATCATGCGCCATGTGCGTCCCTTCCAAGTTCCAATCCACTAGTATCTCATTTGAGTCATCTCCAGCTTGCCAATCGTGCCCTTTCGGGAACTTGTAGCGAAGTGTGTATATATATGCATGAAAGTGCAGCTAGGGAAAAGACATGCTACCTGACTAATTTCGCAAACTGCGGCACAGCTTGGTTCGATCAGCATGCAGGCCTACGGAGACAATATGTAGGAGAACGTGTTTATCATAGGTAGTCATAACTACTAACAATAAAAGTATCCACAGACACTACTCTCGTCCCTCAAAGGTCCGTGGATAGGTAATCTCGCCCCTCATACGTCCGCGGACACGCCTATGGCTAATCCTGCCTCGCAACCGCGTCCGCGGGCAGTCCTCAAATTTTCATTTCCGCAACCGGTATCTCATTTAGCAAAACCTAAATCCATATAATCACATGTATCGTAAACTACCTTTACGATGTGACACTAAGCGTCCGACTACCACATTAATACATGACATCGGATTACTAAAAATGGCATATTCTACATACATAGTAAGCTACTAGGGCTATTTTGTGAGCCCTATCCCACCTGCACGGGCCAGCGGGCTGTCGGGCTGGGGCTGGGCTGCCGCCTCTTTCTCGGCGTGGGCCGGGATGGGGTTGCGGCCGTGGCTGGGATTTGCCCTTGCTGGCCCGAGGACGGCGGGAAGTCGCGGGCGGCGGCGCCGTCACAGCGACTCTTTTGTTGGGTCCGATGGATGCTTGCGCGCGGGCGCCGCCATGGCACGTTGCCGCAGCCAAAGGAGGAGCGCGCGGTGGAGCGGGACGAGAGGCGGATTGCATCGGTAGCTCATTCCGGCGGCGAATAGGGCGGGGGACAGCGCAGGCTTTTCCTCCGCCGTCGACCGGCGCCGCGGCCCGCGACTTCCCGATTTAGTAGAACTCTCTCAGATAAATAAAGCAAGCGAGTAAGAAAGTTCAGGCATGTAATATTTTGAACGCAATACGGGTCTGTTTCTGATCGTTGTACATGAATTAAAACACAGAACCGGAGACCTGATTAAAAAATCTGAAATCCCACGTATTCACAAGAAAAGCTTATTATGAGAAAAACTTAGCAAGTAACCAGACACATGCGGACTATTAGCCTGTACTGCATCCTCAAATTCACTTTCCATCAAAGGCTTGCTGAACCAAATCCTTTTGAAACGTGAACTAATATTCAGTGAACACAACATGAACAGTATTAGTCCGTCTCCTCTAATATGCCACGAAGGGCAAATTTCAAAGCAATAAGTTTTTGTGCACGCACTTTAATGCTCCAAGAATTCTCCGATGTACTTATTCAACCAACTATTGTTGGTAGCTCTTATCTACAAACTGGATTTTATGTTGTACTCTTTGTAAACTAATATAAGATCGTTTAGATCACTAAGTAGTTCTCCTTGTACATAGCATTTTTCCCTGACCTTCTAGTGACCGGGAAGACACATGATTTTTCCAACGGCCTGCGAGCAAAGGACCAGGAAGACACGTGATTTTTCCGACGGCCTGCGAGGCAACGGGGAAGCAGCGGTGAGTAGAAAATGGGCTGTTCCAGGAGACAAAGTTCTGTACCAGTGCACAGCAAGCCAGTTCCTATAATTAGTTCTCAGTCTTTTGATGCCTTAGAAGCACAAAAAAATGCCATGAAGCCTAAAGAAAACAATCAACTAAACAATTACAGAAAAACAGAAGGGAAACAACTCTTTAGCGTTCCTAAATATGTCTTTTTTGAGATTTCAATACGCACTACATAGTGCAAAATCCCTAAAAAGACTTATATTTAGGAACGAAGGGAGTATCAAATAAGAAAGAGAAAAGTATGTTTTTAGTCCCTCAAGTTCCCAAAAAGTACAGAATTGGTCCCTCAAGATTTTTTGGTATACATTTGATCCCTCAAGTCTCAAAACCGGACAAATTTAGTCCAAAACCAGATTTTGACTGGGTTTGACCGCGTAGACTTTGACCGGGTTTGACCGATGAACAGTAAATTCGTAAAAAAAAATCAAAAACAGTTCAAAAAAATCTGAATTTTTTTGTCATGCAACATGCTTACATGCTCAAGGTGCGTGCCAAATTTCCGAGTCTTTCGACACTCGAGGCGCCATGGCAAAAAATAAACAAAAAATCTACTCCCGATGAACAGTAAAATTGAAAAAATAACAAAAAAAATCAAAACAATTTAACTTTTTGTGGGGTTCAATATACTGGTGTGCACAAGGCCCGTGCAAAATTTTAGCATCTTTCGCCTTCCGAGGAGCTCGTGGCAGAAAAAGCAAATATTCGCTCGCAAAAAAAAGCCAAAATTTGTTTTTTTTTGCCACGAACTTCTCGAATGTCGAAAGATGCCAAAATGTTGCACGGGCCTTGTGCACACCAGTATATTGAACCCCACAAAATTTCAGATTTTTTTGATTTTTTTGCTATTTTTTGATTTTACTGTTCATCAAGAATAGATTTTTTGTTTTTGTTTGTTTGCCACGGGCGCTACGAGTGTCGAAAGACCAGGAAATTTGGCACGCACCTTGCGCATGTAAGCATGTTGCATGAGAAAAAATTTCAGATTTTTTTGAACAGTTTTAGATTTTTTTTATGAATTTACTGTTCATCGGTCAAACCCGGTCAAAGTCTGCGCGGTCAAACCCGTCAAACATGGTCAAAATCTGGTTTTGGACTAAATTTGTCCGGTTTTGATACTTGGGGGACGAAATGTATACCAAAAAATCTTGAGGGACCAAGTCCGTACTTTTTGGGAACTTGAGGGACTAAAAACATACTTTTCTCAATAAGAAATATACAATTGTACGGATCACATATGACAGTTTATACCAATACTTTGGATGGAAATAAGCAAAACTAACATCCAATGGAGGTTATTCAACTATTATGACGGTAGCAGAAGAGTGAGCGACACATCCGGTGCAGGCAGTGACCCTAGAAATAAGGAATAGTATTTTCATATACACGGTTCATCAATTTTGCAAGAGAATTCCGTGTTTTCTAGTGCAAAAGTGTGCTCTATGAATGATTTATGGTAATAAACAGCTAAAATTTGAGATGAAAGCAGAAGTTCTACTCTGCAAATGTGTAATGTGCTTGTACTCTAGGTGGAGACATAAAAGTAGCAACGTAAAAAAAGAAACATGAAGAAGAGACCAGTACTCTTTTCCTGCAGCAACATCAAGTGAAAGTTCACATCAAAAGGAGAGGAAGATATCGTCTGAACTCCAATTTATAGCAGCAGCAAAACAATGGTCAATGTAGCAAAAGGATTCAGAGCTGTACATGTTCATCTTGTGCTCGACAGTATTCAGCATGCCTGAGTCTTGGTGGCCGTGACGCCGCTTGCGCTTCTCCACCACTGCTTGTGTCGACTGCTACGTGCGGCAAACTTCCCTTCCGCACTAAAAGTGCACACGCAGGCATGGCACAACGGCTCACTCCACATTCTCCCCCAGCCACGCTCCCCTAGTGTACAGCAAGTGCAACGCAAGCAGAGAAAGGAGATTCAGCTAGAGTAAGAAGTGTAACACCCTCTCGCCGCAGTGCTGTATGATGCAACCGCCGGGCTCCTGAGCGAGCACCAAGTGATCGTGCTCCGGCGGTGGTGAGGCCATCAATCGTCCTTGCAGCAGGTGGTGCCGCTGCCACATTCGTGCTCCCCAAACAGGGCATCTTAGTATGTCCCGCTCGGATGGCCCGCCAAGGGAACCCCAAGCCCAAGCGCCGCAAAGAAGGTCGACGGGGAGGAGACCTCAGGCAGCGACCGATGGCCAGGGCGCGGCAGCGACGACGGACCACACATGAAGCCAAGCGGACGTGCAGCCCCCCGTGGGCCGAGGAGCTGCTCGCGCGCTAGCCCGCCCTCAACTCTGCCAAGCACCACCGCGCCATCGTTGCCGCGCTCCGGCGCGCTTGGTTCGACGACACCACCGGCACCAAGCAATCGAGGCCACCATAGCCGCGGGGGGCGGGGGGGGGGGGGGGGGGGGGGCGACACCAGACAGGGACGCCTGATCCTTCGATGGGAGGCGCTTGGGGATGGTCCTGCCGGACCACGATGGCGCCATCAGCTGCGACTGCGCCCCGGCTGGATCGACGCCCGTGACGCGAGCGGTAGAGGGCGTCCTCATAGCCGATTGCAGCGGCAGGCATCGATTCTTTTGCTGGGAGGACGGGCGTGGTCGCAGGCTCGCAGCCTGGATCAGGAGATGCACGCCGAGGGGAGGTTTTTATAGGAGGTGAATACATCACGCATCGCCGGCGCCTCCAGAAAATACGGGAAACGCCGCCGTAGTTCCTGGAATATGCGTACATGCCCATCTTCCTTAGGAGGTTGTTTGGATAGGTGGAATATAGAGAACCGGATCTATATAAAACAGAAAAACGGTTTCACAGACTAAAAACACGTTTGGCACTCATAACTAATCCACGGATATGCAAAACTGGATTCCTATAAACCAGGAATTTTGGGTTTGTGGAAAAACGACTAGTAGTCGTTTTTCTAAAAACACGATCTGTATATCTCTCTGGCCCGTCCTGCGATTCGTGACGCCGATCACCGACGACAACCACGATAAGCTCTCACTTCTCTAGCCGCCGGCCGTCGCTTCTACCGCATCGTCCGTCTTGGTTGTTGTGGCCGCGACTTCAGCTCCTTGAGCATTCTCGTACATGCATCTGTAGCCGGCGGGTAGCTATATGTACATGTACGGCCGTCGTTTTGTGCGTTCTGCAGCCGGCCGAAGGAATCGATCCAGAAGCTTGCTCTCAGCAACAAGGTTCTACATCTGCGTGCGCGTACAATCGTAATTTCGTGCGTTCGGCAACAGACGGATCGAATTGATACAGCGCTCGCCTCGGCAGCTAGCTTCTACACGCGCGTGTATGCGGCCATCTGGCGAGATCAATGGACCTGCTCTCCTGTACTTATGTACCTCGACTGATGAGACGGGAGAATGAGAAGATCAGGAGAGATTAGTATAAATAGTCTGAATCGTTATTCTAATGAGGAACTAACAAACACACTTTCCAACCTAAACGTAGTCTTATATAAACTGGTTCTCAACAGAAAAATTAGTAAAATAGGTTTTCCTAAAAATCAGGTAAAAACTTGTTTTCTATAAACCAACGCCTAATACTTGCTATCCAAACAACCCCTAAGCACACGAACCTAAACAGCAACCTGGCAACGGTAGAACTTGACAACACAAGGGAGGCCCACGGGCCACGGCAAACGCATGCACAGCAGGAGATCTCCAGAACCCAATTCCCACACGGCTACAAAACCGGTCAACCTACACATGCACAACACGATGACAGGACAAAGAGAATGTCGCGGATCACCATAAAAATCGCTAGAGCTACTCCAAATGTACCCTGTCAGATCCCCCAATAATTAGCGTGGCAGCCTCCCATTGGCCGGTTTTTGACTGACAGAAAAAAGTAAAAAAAACCCAGGTAATTCAAACCTAGCTAGATTTAAGTACATTTAGAATGTACAAATATAATCCACGGTTGCCTTCGCCTCGTCTTTGTTAGGGAAGTAGCGCTCAGAGACGCAAAATGGATCAAGTCGGATATGTTCATCACTGGAGTTGTCCGAACGGTCACTGTCCTCCACTAGTGCAGAACCGGGCAATAGCACTGTTCGTAAGGCCCTTTAGTGCCGGTTCCATAACCGGCACTAAAGTGTGGGCACTAAAGCCCCCCCCCCCTTTAGTACCGGTTCAGCACGAACCGGTGCTAAAGGGCAACCACGTGGCACGAGCCAGCTCCGGGGGGCGGGAGCCCTTTAGTACCGGTTGGTAACACCAACCGGTACTACAAGGTTTGGTTTTTTTTTTGGTTTTATGATTTCTTTTTCATTTAATTTTGTGTTTTCCATTTTAATTCTTTTTCGTTTGCTGGTATTTTACGATACTACACATTGTACACGTTATGCATATATATATATATATAATATATATATATATATATATATATATATTTAGTAGAACCGGTCATATATATATCATCAAATGTCTCACAAACCACCATATTAATTCACACATACACACATGTATAGCTATATATAATTTCTCCTACATGTTGCCTTCGAAGCCAGTGGCATTAGCCTAATTGGTGCCTTCGGAGCACGATGACAATTGGAAGTGGTTCATGGGGGCGGTAGCGGGTAATGGTATTCTCCGTTCGGATCTATGACCTGATCGAGCAAAAATCCCGCTATTTCCTCTTGAAGTGCTTGTACGCGCTCCGTATCTAGGAGCTTGTCCCGCACCTCTGTGAATTGTTAAGAAGGAGATCAATATGCATGTGTATTAGTTGTGTGATTAGATATCGATAATGGTGTAAAAATTGTGAATAGTGTTCTCACAAACATACCTATTCCTGTCTTCGAGATCTGCTTGTTTCGGACGTCATCATGCGAATGTTCTCGCAAACGCAGAATGCACACAGATCAGTCCCCTGCGCCTGCTCCAGGGCCTTTACGAGAACGGAATTTGATCAGATAATAATTAATCAAGCATGATAATTAAAGAGATGGCAGTTAGCTAGATAGCTAGTACTACTTAATTACTTACCTTGGGTCGAAACCATTTCAGGTTTTGTTTCCATTCGCCTTCCGTGACGCTGATGAACGTTACCCAAGCCCTGCCCGCCGACAAAGAAATGAATAAAGGGGTTATTAAATAGTTCATATCAGGAAATGACGAACTAAATAGGCCGAGATATATAGTTAATAATGATTGAAATTACCTGTTGACTATCCCATACAAGATGTTGTAGTCAGTTTTTAGTTTGAGTAGTGAGTCCAGTATTTCAATTGTTCCGGCGTCAACTTTAATGATACACAAGATCCAGTAAAATCTGCATGCACACACGTTTGCATGTCTTAATTAAGCGGGCATATGTAAGCAAAAACATGTAGCTAGCTAGTAGGCAAAAACAGAGAATTTGTAGTACAAGACAATGTGACTCACTGGAAGTTGTAAGGAAGTAGTATATCTTCATTGTATTTGAGGCGCTTCAAGAACTCTAGCATGTTGTCCTCTACATGCTTTTCATGATATGCATCTATTTTCCATGTGTATTCATTAACGGTGTTTGGGTCAATGAACCCAATGCCATAGCGTCCACCTTTTCTCATTTTATACATCTTCATCCTGCATAATACCATAGAAAAGAATATAGTGAGGATAATTACAGGTAATGATTGATCAAAAGGATCACTACAGCTAGCTTGAGAGACTTAAATTACAGAAAGAAATCACTTACAGACAATAGCAACTGACGATAGATTTGTCGAGTGCGTCTTGATTGTATAACTGATACAATTCAGAATACTCAACGGACACAGCTTTCTCATGGTAGTAATGATCCTTCTTGACATACACCATGAGGGACTCTCGGTTGGAAATCTTGACAATGTTCATGTACCATTGATGCAATCATACATTCTCGTTGGGAGCTTCTTGACCTCGTCTGGCTCTACCAAAGGTTGGCCCCAGACATATTTCCGTTTTATTTCCTCCTCTCTAAGCGGAGACATGGGCTCGATCTCGAAGATTTGTCCAACAGTGATCTTGAGCATTTCAGCCTACATTATATGATCCTCGGTTATTACCACATCGCCCAGCTGGGGAACGCTAACGGTTTGCCCACAATAATATTGGGCGCGCGTACTCTCATGTGTTGTTGGCACAACAAGCGGGGGGTTGATTGCGCCGCATGTTCTCCCAACTGGGGAACGGTTTTCCCGCATTTTTTGACAGCTGCTTGTTGTTTGCTCGAGCTCGAGCTCGCCTCCCTCTGCATACGTGCTCGATTTAACTTCCTGATGTGGCGCTCATAGTCTGTGTCAACAGGCTTCGGAGGTGGTGGTTGAGACATACGAATGAAGTGGTCAATCGTTTCCTGAGGCACTTTCTGCCTTGGCGGCGGTGGCGGTTTCGGTGCAAAATGGGCTTCCACCTCGGCCTTCGATATGGCTGCATTTTCCTCCTCGGACTTGTCATAAGGCCTCTGCGGAAGAGGCGCGAGGCTTGGACCATATTTATATCGCTTGCCTCCGCCTGTACTTCCTGTACTACCTCGACTCGTACCGCTACGCACCATAGCTGTGGGGTGTCTCTTCTGCGATTGCTGAGGCGGCGGAGACGGCTGACGGGGCTGAGTTGGACGAGGAGGAGTGGCCTGAAGCTGTGCCGGACTTGGAGGAGGAGTGGCCTGAGGTTGTGCCGGACTTGGAGGAGGAGTGGACGCGTGACGCTGTGTCGGACTTGGAGGAGGAGGAGTGGCCTGACGCTTTGCCGGACTTGGAGGAGGAGGAGTGGCCTCACGCGTTGGTGGACTTGGAGGAGCGGGAGTCTGCTGACTCGGTGGCGGACTTCGACGAGGAGTCGGGTGACGCGGTGTCGGTGGCCTTCAAAAGACGATGCAATCCTTTCTCCATAGGATGACACGATGTATGGCCTCTCCGAGTGTGTGCTCGTGGTCACCTCCAGGAATGTCAAGCTGTAGCCCTGAATATGGGTCCACCACCTCATCAACCACGACACGAGCATAGCCCGCTGGAATCGGGTTGCAATGGAAGGTTGCCTCGGGGGGATTTGAAAAAGCAACGGCGTCCGCCACCTTCATGGATATGTTCTTCATTTTGAAGTGTAGCTCGCAGTTAGTGTTCTCCGTGATGTCATCCACAGGGTATCTATCCAGCATTGCGTCAAACGGGGCGGAACCCACGCTGCTTCTCGGCATGGATGGGGCGGTGCTATCCAATGCTGGATCATCCACTAGCTACTGCAGCTGCTGAGACCCCCTTTGCTGGCTAAGTGAGTCGATCTGCTCCTGCTGCCGCTGGAATTTGACTGCCAAGTCCGCTTGACTTGCTTCTAGGCCTTGAAGGCGTTCATAGTCCCGCTTCCTGTGCTCCTCCTCCATCTTCCTCTTCTTCTCCTCCGCAATCTTCTTTCTCGCACGGGTTCTGTAGTCGGCGTTCCAGTCCGAAAACCCCTCATACCACGGAACATCGCCCTTGCCTCGTGTTCTTCCCGGGTGTTCAGGATTTCCCAAGGCACGCGTAAGCTCGTCGTTCTCTCTGTTGGGCTGGAACACCCCCGATCGAGCCTCTTCTATTGCGACAAGTAGCGCATCGTCGGCTCCGTTCAGACATGCCTTCGTTGAAACTTTGCCTGTCTTCGGGTCCAACTCCCCCCCATGCGCATAGAACCAAGTCCTACACCTGGGGGCCAGCTCTTAGTAACCGGAGTGACACCTGCATCCTCCATCTCTTTCTCAGACTTATCCCACTTAGGCATTGCCACCGCATAGCCACCTGGCCCCAACTTATGGAACTTATCCTTTTTTCGGCATTCTTCTTGTTTATTCTCGACCGTTCCTTAGCTAATTCCGAATCCTTGAATTTCACGAAATTGTCCCAATAAGCACTTTGGTTCTCTAGTGTTCCCTCGAATACTGGAGTCTTCCTTCCTCCCTTGACGTACTTGTCCCATACACGATTCTTGTGGTTCTTGAATGCAACCGCCATCTTCCTAAGAGCAGCGTCCTTGACTTTCTGCACATCTGCTTTTGTGAAATGATCTGGTAGGGTGAAATGTTCCATGAGAGTATCCCAAAGCAGACCTTTTTGTCTGTTGTCGACAAAAGTAACATCTGGACGTGGTTTTGCTGGCTCTCTCCATTCTTGAAGGGAGATCGGGAGTTGGTCCTTCACAAGAACTCCGCACTGACGAACGAACTTGTTCGCAATCTTCTTAGGCGCTAATGGTTCGCCATTAGGTCTGACTGCCTCGATATTGTACTTTATGTTGGGGATCGTAGCAGAAATTAAAATTTTCCTACGCATCACCAAGATCTATCCACGGAGTATTCTAGCAACGAGGGGATAGGAGAGCATCTACATACCACTTGTAGATCGCAACGGAAGCGTTCAAGAAGAACGTGGATGATCGTACTCGTCGTGATCCAAATCACCGATGACCAGCGCCGAACGGACGGCACCTCCGCGTTCAACACACGTACGGTCGGGATGACGTCTCCTCCTTCTTGATCCAGCAAGGGGGAAGGAGAGGTTGATGAAGATCCAGCAGCACGACGGCGTGGTGGTGGATGCAGCAGAGTTCTAGCAGGGCTTCGCCAAGCTTCTACGGAGAGAGGGAGAGGTGTAACAGGGGAGAGGGAGGCGCCAAGGTTGCAGGGTCCGGCTGCCCTCCCTCCCCCCTTTATATAGGCCCCCTAGGGAGGGGCGCCGACCCTGGAGATCCATCTCCAGGGGGGCGGCAGCCAGGGGGGAGGCTTGCCCCCCAAGGCATGTGGGGCGCCCCCTGCCCTAGGGTTTCCAACCCTAGGCGCAGGGGGGAGGCCCATGGGGGGCGCACCAGCCCACTATGGGCTGGTTCCCTCCCCACTTCAGCCCACGGGGCCCTCCGGGATGGGTGGCCCCACCCGATGGACCCCCGGGACCTATCTGGTGGTCCCGGTACAATACCGGTGACCCCCAGATCACTCCCGATGGCCGAAACGACACTTCCTATATATAATTCTTTACCTCCGGACCATTCCAGAACCTCTCGTGACGTCCGGGATCTCATCCAGGACTCTGAACAACCTTCGGTTTGCTGCATACTAATATCTTTACAACCCTAGCGTTACCGAACCTTAAGTGTGTAGACCCTACGGGTTCGGGAGACATGCAGACATGACCGGCCGAGACGATCTCCGGTCAATAACCAACAGCGGGATCTGGATACCCATGTTGGCTCCCACATGCTCCTCGATGATCTCGTCGGATGAACCGCGATGTCGAGGACTTAATCAATCCCGTACTCAATTCCCTTTGTCTATCGGTACGATACTTGCCCGAGATTCGATCGTCGGTATACCGATACCTTGTTCAATCTCGTTACCGGCAAGTCTCTTTACTCGTTCCCGTAACACATCATCCCGTGAACAACACCTTGATCACATTGAGCTCATTATGATGATGTCTTACCGAGTGGGCCCAGAGATACCTCTCCGTCATATGGAGTGACAAATCCCAGTCTCGATTCATGCTAACCCAACAAACACTTTCGGAGATACCTGTAGTGCACCTTTATAGTCACCCAGTCACGTTGTGACGTTTGATACACCCAAAGCACTCCTACGGTATCCGGGAGTTGCATAATCTCATGGTCTAAGGAATGATACTTGACATTCAGAAAAGCTCTAGCAAACGAACTATATGATCTTTTGTGCTATGCTTAGGTTTGGGTCTTGTCCATCACATCATTCTCCTAATGATGTGATCCCGTTATCAATGACACCCCCATGTCCATAGTCAGGAAACCATGACTATCTATTGATCAACGAGCTAGTCAACTAGAGGCTTACTAGGGACACATTGTGGTCTATGTATTCACACATGTATTATGATTTCCTTACAATACAATTATAGCATGAACAATAGACGATTAGCAAGAAGAACTACGCATAGACCTAGCTCATGATGCCACTGTTGGGGAACGTTGCAGAAAACAAAAATTTTCCTACGGTTTCACCAAGATCCATCTATGAGTTCATCTAGCAACGAGTGATTGGATGCATCTACATACCTTTGTAGATCGCGAGCGGAAGCGTTCAAAAGAACGGGGATGAGGTAGTCGTACACGACGTGATCCAAATCACCGGAGATCCTAGCACCGAACGGACGGCACCTCCACGTTCAACACACGTACGGTCAGCGTGACGTCTCCTCCTTCTTGATCCAGCAAGGGGAAGGAGAGGTTGATGAAGATCCAGCAGCACGACGGCGTGGTGGTGGATGCAGGGCGTCAGAGCAGCAGGGCTTCGCCGAGTACTGCGAGAAGGGAGAGGTGTAGCAGGGAAGGAGGGAGGCGCCAGGGGCAAGGGTGCGGCTTCCCCTCCCTCCCCCCTTTATATAGGCCCCCTGGGGGGGCGCCGGCCCTTGGGAGATCCAATCTCCAAGGGGGCGGCGGCCAAGGGGGGTGGATTGCCCCCCAAGGCAAGTGGGCGCCCCCACCACCCTAGGGTTCCAACCCTAGGCGCAGGGGGTGGGCCTTGGGGGGCGCACCAGCCCACTAAGGGCTGGTCCCCCCTCCCACTTCAGCCCATGGGGCCCTCCGGGATGGGTGGCCCCACCCGGTGGACCACCGGGACCCATCTGGTGGTCCCGATACAATACTGGTGACCGCAGATCACTCCCGATGGCCGAAACTGCACTTCCTATATATAATTCTTCACCTCCGGACTATTCCGAAACTCCTCGTGACGTCCGGGATCTCATCCGGGACTCCAAACAACATTCGGGTTACTGCATATACATATCTTCACAACCCTAGCGTCACCGAACCTTAAGTGTGTAGACCCTACGGGTTCGGGAGACATGCAGACATGACCGAGACGGCTCTCGGGCAATAACCAACAGCGGGACCTGGATACCCATCTTGGCTCCCACATGCTCCACGATGATCTCATCGGATGAACCACGATGTCGAGGATTCAATTAATCCCGTATACGATTCCCTTTGTCAATCGGTATTTTACTTGCCCGAGATTCGATCGTCGGTATCCCAATACCTCATTCAATCTCGTTACCGGCAAGTCACTTTACTCGAACCGTAATGCATGATCCCGTGATCAAACACTTTGATCACATTGAGCTCATTATGATGATGCATTACCGAGTGGGCCCGGTGATACCTCTCCGTCAAGCGGAGTGACAAATCCCAGTCTCGATCCGTGTCAACCCAACAGACACTTTCGGAGATACCCGTAGTATACCTTTATAGTCACCCAGTTACGTTGTGACGTTTGGCACACCCAAAGCACTCCTACGGTATCCGGGAGTTACACGATCTCATGGTCTAAGGAAAGGATACTTGACATTGGAAAAACCTAGCAAACGAACTATACGATCTTGTGCTATGTTTAGGATTGGGTCTTGTCCATCACATCATTCTCCTAATGATGTGATCTCGTTATCAATGACATCCAATGTCCATAGTCAGGAAACCATGACTATCTGTCGATCAACGAGCTAGTCAACTAGAGGCTTACTAGGGACATGTTGGTGTCTATTGTTCACACATGTATTACGATTTCCGGATAACACAATTATAGCATGAATAAAGACAATTATCATGAACAAGGAAATATAATAATAATGCTTTTATTATTGCCTCTAGGGCATATTTCCAACACTTTTGTGCTATGCTTAGGTTTGGGTCTTGTCCATCACATCATTCTCCTAATGATGTGATCCCGTTATCAATGACATCCCCATGTCCATAGTCAGGAAACCATGACTATCTATTGATCAACGAGTTAGTCAACTAGAGGCTTACTAGGGACACATTGTGGTCTATGTATTCACACATGTATTATGATTTCCTTACAATACAATTATAGCATGAATAATAGACGATTATCATGAACAAGGAAATATAATAATCCTTTTATTATTGCCTCTAGGGCATATTTCCAACAGTCTCCCACTTGCACTAGAGACAATAGTCTAGTTACATTGTGATGAATCGCACACCCATGGAATTTTGGTGTTGATCATGTTTTGCTCTAGGGAGAGGTTTAGTCAACGGATCTGCCACATTCAGGTCCGTATGTACTTTACAAATCTCTATGTCTCCATTTTGAACACTTTCACGAATAGAGTTGAAGCGGCGCTTGATATGCCTGGTCTTCCTGTGAAACCTGGGCTCCTTCGGAAGGGCAATTGCTCCAGTGTTGTCACAGAAGAGAGTCATCGGGTCCGACGCATTGGGTATGACTCCTAGGTCGGTAATGAACTCCTTCACCCAGACTGCTTCTTGTGCTGCCTCCGAGGCTGCCATATACTCTGCTTCACATGTAGATCCCGCCACGACGCTTTGCTTGCAACTGCACCAGCTTACTGCCCCTCCATTCAAAATATACACGTATCCGGTTTGTGACTTGGATTCATCCAGATCTGTGTCGAAGCTGGCGTCGACGTAACCCTTTACGACGAGCTCTTCGGCACCTCCATAAACGAGAAACATATCCTTAGTCCTTTTTAGGTACTTCAGGATGTTTTTGACCGCTGTCCAGTGTTCCTTGCCGGGATTACTTTGGTACCTACCTACCAAACTTACTGCAAGGTTTACATCGGGTCTGGTACACAGCATGGCATACATAATAGACCCTATGGCTGAGGCATAGGGGATGACACTCATCTCTTCTATATCTTTTGCCATGTTCGGGCATTGAGCCGTGCTCAATCGCACACCTTGCAATACAGGCAAGAACCCCTTCTTGGACTGATCCATTTTGAACTTCTTCAAAATCTTGTCAAGGTACGTACTTTGTGAAAGACCAATGAGGCGTCTCGATCTATCTCTATAGATCTTGATGCCTAATATATAAGCAGCTTCTCCAAGGTCCTTCATTGAAAAACACTTGTTCAAATAGGCCTTTATGCTTTCCAAGAATTCTATATCATTTCCCATCAACAGTATGTCATCCATATATAATATGAGAAATGCTACGGAGCTCCCACTCACTTTCTTGTAAACGCAGGCTTCTCCATAAGTCTGCATAAACCCAAACGCTTTGATCATCTCATCAAAGCGAATGTTCCAACTCCGAGATGCTTGCACCAGCCCATAGATAGAGCGCTGGAGCTTGCATACTTTGTTAGCATTCTTAGGATCGACAAAACCTTCCGGCTGCATCATATACAATTCTTCCTTAAGAAAGCCGTTAAGGAATGCCGTTTTGACGTCCATTTGCCATATCTCATAATCATAGAATGCGGCAATTGCTAACATGATTCTGACGGACTTCAGCTTTGCTACGGGTGAGAAAGTCTCATCGTAGTCAACCCCTTGAACTTGCCGATAACCCTTAGCGACAAGGCGAGCTTTATAGATGGTCACATTACCATCCGCGTCTGTCTTCTTCTTAAAGATCCATTTATTTTCTATGGCTCGCCGATCATCGGGCAAGTCATTCAAAGTCCATACTTTGTTTTCATACATGGATTCTATCTCGGATTTCATGGCTTCTAGCCATTTGTCGAAATCTGGGCCCGCCATTGCTTCTTCATAGTTCGAAGGTTCACCGTTGTCCAACAACATGATTTCCAGGACAGGGTTGCCGTACCACTCTGGTGCGGAACGTGTCCTTGTGGACCTACGAAGTTCAGTAGGAGTTTGATCAGAAGTATCTTGATCATCATCATTAACCTCCTCTCTAATCGGTGCAGGCACCATAGGAACATTTTCCTGAGCTACGCTACTCTGATTTTCAAGAGGTAGTACTTCATCAAGCTCTACTTTCCTCCCACTTACTTCTTTCGCGAGAAACTCTTTCTCTAGAAAGGACCCGTTCTTGGCAACAAAGATCTTGCCTTCGGATCTGAGGTAGAAGGTATACCCAACAGTTTCTTTGGGATATCCTATGAAGACGCATTTTTCCGATTTGGGTTCGAGCTTTTCAGGTTGAAGTTTCTTGACATAAGCATCGCAACCCCAAACTTTCAGAAACGACAGCTTAGGTTTCTTTCCAAACCATAATTCATACGGTGTCGTCTCAACGGATTTAGACGGTGCCCTATTTAAAGTGAATGCGGCTGTCTCTAGAGCGTATCCCCAAAATGATAGCGGTAACTCTGTAAGAGACATCATAGACCGCACCATATCCAATAGAGTGCGATTACGACGTTCGGACACACCATTACGCTGAGTTGTTCCAGGCGGCGTGAGTTGTGAAACGATTCCACATTTTCTTAAGTGTGTGCCAAATTCGTGACTTAAATATTCTCCCCCACGATCTGATCGTAAGAACTTTATTTTTCTGTCACGTTGATTCTCAACCTCACTCTGAAACTCCTTGAACTTTTCAAAGGTCTCAGACTTGTGTTTCATTAAGTAGACATACCCATATCTACTCAAATCATCAGTGAGAGTGAGAACATAACGATAGCCTCCGCGAGCCTCAACGCTCATTGGACCACACACATCTGTATGTATGATTTCCAACAAGTTGGTTGCTCGCTCCATTGTCCCTGAGAATGGAGTCTTGGTCATTTTGCCCATGAGGCATGGTTCGCACGTGTCAAATGATTCATAATCGAGAGACTCTAAAAGTCCATCAGCATGGAGCTTCTTCATGCGCTTGACACCAATGTGACCAAGGCGGCAGTGCCACAAGTATGTGGGACTATCGTTATCAACTTTACACCTTTTGGTATTCACACTATGAATATGTGTTTTATCACGCACGAGATTCATTAAGAATAAACCATTGACCATCGGAGCATGACCATAAAACATATCACTCATATAAATAGAACAACCATTATTCTCGGATTTAAATGAGTAGCCATCTCGCATTAAACGAGATCCAGATACAATGTTCATGCTCAAACTTGGTACTAAATAACAATTATTGAGGTTCAAAACTAATCCCGTAGGTAAATGTAGAGGCAGCGTGCCGACGGCGATCACATCGACCCTGGAACCATTCCCGACGCGCATTCTCCTTTTATTCCGCGGCTCCTGTTTTGAGTTACAAATATGAGCAACGGCACCGGTATCAAATACCCAGGAGCTACTACGAGCACTGGTAAGGTACACATCAATTACATGTATATCACATATACCTTTAGTGTTGCCGGCCTTCTTATCCGCTAAGTACTTGGGGCAATTCCGCTTCCACTGACCATTTCCCTTGCAATAAAAGCACTCAGTTTCAGGTTTGGGTCCATTCTTTGACTTCTTCCTGGCAACTGATTTACCAGGCGCGGCAACCTCCTTGCCGTCCTTCTTGAAGTTCTTCTTACCCTTGCCTTTCTTGAACTTAGTGGTTTTATTCACCATCAACACTTGATGTTCCTTTTTGATCTCCACCTCCGCAGATTTCAGCATTGAATACAACTCGGGAATGGTCTTTTCCATCCCCTGCATATTGTAGTTCATCACGAAGCTCTTGTAGCTAGGTGGGAGCGACTGAAGGATTCTGTCAATTACCGCCTCATCCGGGAGATTAACTTCCAGCTGAGTCAAGCGGTTGTGCAACCCAGACATCTTGAGTATATGTTCACTGACAGAGCTATTTTCCTCCATCTTGCAGCTAAAGAACTTGTCGGAGACATCATATCTCTCGACCCGGGCATGAGCTTGGAAAATCAATTTCAGCTCCTCGAACATCTCATATGCTCCGTGTTGCTCAAAACGCTTTTGGAGCCCCGGTTCTAAGCTGTAAAGCATGCCGCACTGAACGAGGGAGTAATCATCAGTACGTGACTGATGGGCGTTCATAACGTCCTGGTTTTCTGGGAATGGTGGTTCACCTAGCGGTGCTTCTAGGACATAATCTTTCTTGGCTGCTATGAGGATGATCCTCAGGTTCCGGACCCAGTCCGAATAGTTGCTGCCATCATCTTTCAGCTTGGTTTTCTCTAGGAACGCGTTGAAGTTGAGGGTGACATTAGCGTGGGCCATTTGATCTACAAGACATATTGTAAAGATTTAGACTAAGTTCATGATAATTAAGTTCATCTAATCAAATTAATGAATGAACTCCCACTCAGATTTGACATCCCTCTAGTCATCTAAGTGATACATGATCCGAGTCAACTAGGCCGTGTCCGATCATCACGTGAGACGGACTAGTTATCATCGGTGAACATCTCCATGTTGATCGTATCTTCTATGCGACTCATGTTCGACCTTTCGGTCCTCCGTGTTCCGAGGCCATGTCTGTACATGCTAGGCTCGTCAATCCAACCTAAGTGTATTGCGTGTGTAAATCTGGCTTACACCCGTTGTATGCGAACGTAAGAACCTATCACACCCGATCATCACGTGGTGCTTCGGAACGACGAACCTTAGCAACGGTGCACAGTTAGGGAGAACACATTTTTGATATTTGAATGAGGGATCATCTTATTTATGCTACCGTCGTTCTAAGCAAATAAGATGTAAAGACATGATAAACATCACATGCAATCAAGTAGTGACATGATATGGCCAACATCATTTCGCTCCTTTGGTCTCCATCTTCGGGGCGCCATGTTCATCGTCGTCACCGGCATCACACCATGATCTCCATCATCATGATCTCCATCATCGTGTCTTCTTGAAGTTGTCACGTCAACTATTACTTCTACTACTATGGCTAACGCTTTAGCAATAAAGTAAAGTAATTACATGACGATTTAAGTTGACACGCAGGTCATAAATAAATAAAGACAACTCCTATGGCTCCTGCCGGTTGTCATACTCATCGACATGCAAGTCGTGATTCCTATTACAATAACAAGATCATCTCATACATCACATACATGATTCATCACAACTTCTGGCCATATCACATCACAAAGCACTTGCTGCAAAAACAAGTTAGACGTCCTCTAATTGTTGTTGCAAGTTTTTACGTGGCTGTTATAGGTTGCTAGCAAGAACGCTTCTTACCTACGTTAAAACCACAACGTGAATTGTCAATCTCTATTTACCCTTCATAAGGACCCTGTTCATCGAATCAGATCCAACTAAAGTGGGAGAGACAGACACCCGCCAGCCACCTTATGCAACTAGTGCATGTCAGTCGGTGGAACCGGTCTCACGTAAGCGTACGTGTAAGGTTGGTCCGGGCCGCTTCATCCCACAATACCGTTGAACCAAGATAGGACTAGTAACGGCAAGAAGAATTGACAATTCGACGCCCACAACTACTTTGTGTTCTACTCGTGCATAGAAACTACGCATAGACCTGGCTCTGATACCACCGTTGGAGATCGTAGCAGAAATTAAAATTTTCCTACACATCACCAAGATCTATCCATGGAGTATTCTAGCAACGAGGGGATAGGAGAGCATCTACATACCACTTGTAGATCGCAACGGAAGCGTTCAAGAAGAACGTGGATGATCATACTCGTCGTGATCCAAATCACCGATGACCAGCGCCGAACGGACGGCACCTCCGCGTTCAACACACGTACGGTCGGGATGACGTCTCCTCCTTCTTGATCCAGCAAGGGGGAAGGAGAGGTTGATGAAGATCCAGCAGCACGACGGCGTGGTGGTGGATGCAGCAGAGTTCTAGCAGGGCTTCGCCAAGCTTCTACGGAGAGAGGGAGAGGTGTAACAGGGGAGAGGGAGGCGCCAAGGTTGCAGGGTCCGGCTGCCCTCCCTCCCCCCCTTTATATAGGCCCCCTAGGGAGGGGCGCCGGCCCTGGAGATCCATCTCCAGGGGGCGGCAGCCAGGGGGGAGGCTTGCCCCCCAAGGCATGTGGGGCGCCCCCTGCCCTAGGGTTTCCAACCCTAGGCGCAGGGGGGAGGCCCATGGGGGGCGCACCAGCCCACTATGGGCTGGTTCCCTCCCCACTTCAGCCCACGGGGCCCTCCGGGATGGGTGGCCCCACCCGGTGGACCCCCGGGACCTATCTGGTGGTCCCGGTACAATACCGGTGACCCCCAGATCACTCCCGATGGCGGAAATGACACTTCCTATATATAATTCTTTACCTCCGGACCATTCCGGAACCTCTCGTGACGTCCGGGATCTCATCCGGGACTCCGAACAACCTTCGGTTTGCTTCATACTAATATCTTTACAACCCTAGCGTTACCGAACCTTAAGTGTGTAGACCCTACGGGTTCGGGAGACATGCAGACATGACCGAGACGATCTCCGGTCAATAACCAACAGCGGGATCTGGATACCCATGTTGGCTCCCACATGCTCCTCGATGATCTCATCGGATGAACCACGATGTCGAGGACTTAATCAATCCCCTACTCAATTCCCTTTGTCTATCGGTACGATACTTGCCCGAGATTCGATCGTCGGTATACCGATACCTTGTTCAATCTCGTTACCGGCAAGTCTCTTTACTCGTTCCCGTAACACGTCATCCCGTGAACAACACCTTGATCACATTGAGCTCATTATGATGATGTCTTACCGAGTGGGCCCAGAGATACCTCTCCGTCATACGGAGTGACAAATCCCAGTCTCGATTCATGCCAACCCAACAAACACTTTCGGAGATACCTGTAGTGCACCTTTATAGTCACCCAGTCACGTTGTGACGTTTGATACACCCAAAGCACTCCTACGGTATCCGGGAGTTGCATAATCTCATGGTCTAAGGAATGATACTTGACATTCAGAAAAGCTCTAGCAAACGAACTATACGATCTTTTGTGCTATGCTTAGGTTTGGGTCTTGTCCATCACATCATTCTCCTAATGATGTGATCCCGTTATCAATGGCATCCCCATGTCCATAGTCAGGAAACCATGACTATCTATTGATCAACGAGCTAGTCAACTAGAGGCTTACTAGGGACACATTGTGGTCTATGTATTCACACATGTATTATGATTTCCTTACAATACAATTATAGCATGAACAATAGACGATTATCATGAACAAGGAAATATAATAATCCTTTTATTATTGCCTCTACGGCATATTTCCAACACTTTACGCCCTCCTTCAACTTTTTGTTCGGGCCTCGTTTCGTCCTGTTGTCTGAAGATTTGCTCGATCCGGATGGCTGAAAGAAGAAATATCGATTCGTTAATATATCTTCAAGTCATTTAAAACATGTGATGATCACCAGATGCCTGCTTATATAAATATATATACCTCGCCGGTCTTTGTTGTTTCAAGATCAACATTTTGTTCGTCATCATCATAATCATAGTTCATGACTTCATCAATTCGGTCGTCGCGATCGAATATAATATCACCCTCCCCGGTGTTGTTTAGAAATTCGGAGCCGTCATAATCTTCTTCATTTTGATCATCATCTGGCCCGCGAGGATGGCGTATCATATCGAACATGGCATGTTCTCCCTCTCTGCCGGTATTGTCCGCCATAGCTTTTACTTAACTAATCCAAAAGAAATATAAAACAATTTAGTATTCAAATTACATCGTCTCGAATAATAGATATAATCTCGAATACATCGTCTCGAATAATAGATATAATCTCGAATACATCGTCTCGAATAATATATAATCTCGAATACATCGTCTCGAATATTATATATCTAATACATCACTGGCTAGCTAGGTAGCTAATTAATAAAGATCGAATACTACAGAAGAATGTAGGACACTCGTGGTTCCTGCGGCGCGGGCGGTGGACACCCAAAGCGAAGGAACCCTCACAGGATCATAGCTGAAGTGAGATCCCTGAAGAAACTACCAGGTATTGGAGAACCTGCCGCGCTCTAACACAACCATGTAGCGATGGACGTGCTCGTCCTCCTTCCTGACACGGCAACGTACCACCTCCGGCGGGGCCGGCTCCCTCCGCACCGAAACTGGCCCACACGAACGCCACCAAACAAGATCAGGGTCGACGACGGGACCCGGGGCCGGGTTCCTCATCAAGCGGCGCACCCCTCCAGGCAGCACCTCCCAGTGCCAGCCCGGCGGAGTCCAGTCCCGGACATGGGTCAGCCGGACGTCGTCGCGGACGGGTCGACGGCGAGGATGCGGGCCGGGCATCGTCGAGAACAAATACTAGCTATATGCCCGCAAAAAGTAACATTTTTTTAATGATTGGATTTTGATAACTAAAATTTCTAACATTTCTATATAACACTAATTATGCTATCATTGCATATGTCAAAATTCTATATGCTATTTCATACTAATTAAGCATCTAACACTAAAAACAGAAAACACAACTTCTATACATCCATTAAAAAACTGAAAAACAACATTATATAAAAAAATTCCATACTAATTAAACACTAATTATATCCATCTAACATGCA
The DNA here is from genome assembly GCA_032464435.1 of Aegilops umbellulata. NCBI lineage: Eukaryota > Viridiplantae > Streptophyta > Magnoliopsida > Poales > Poaceae > Aegilops > Aegilops umbellulata. Next base: position 509,919,623 of record CP136059.1, read on the forward strand.
TTCATACATATATACTAGTGAAAAAATAATAATCTAAAAAATCTAAACTAATTAAACATACAAAATACGTATATACTAATATATACATGCATTAATTCATACATATGTACGTGTGTGTGTGTGTGTTCATCATGCTTGTGTGTGTGTATGGGCTCGGGGAGGGGCGGCGCCCATGGTGGCCGCCGGGGGCGAGGGAGAGGGGTTAGAGGGGGAGAGCTCACAGCAGGGCGACGGCGACAGCGAGGCGACGGGCCGGGGCGTGACGCGGGGGCGGCGACGCGGAGACGGCGCGACGGGGACAGGCCCGGGGCGGCGACGGAGACGAGGGTGACGACGGGGACGGGGGCGGCGACGGGGACGGGGGCGGCGACGGCGTCGATCGATCGGGGCGCGCGGGCGGTGCTTCAATGGGGAAACAGAGGAAGAAACAGAGGGAGATTGATTTTTTTCAAAGTGTTGTATATATAGAAGGCACCTTTAGTACCGGTTGGAGCCACCAACCGGTACTAAAGGCCTGTTTTGGCCAGGCCAAGCGGCGGGAACCGCACCCCCTTTAGTACCGGGTGGTGGCTCCAACCGGTACTAAAGGCCCCCCTTTTGTACCGGTTCGTGGCAGGGGGTGCGCTGGCGCAGGTGCGGTGCGTCAAGTTTAGTCCCACCTCGCTAGCCGAGGGGCGACCGCACTTGTTTATAAACCCCCGTGCAGTAGCTCTCTCGAGCTCCTCTCCAAAGCAAGCCTACTGGGCCTACATGTTCTCTGCTGTCCTGTGAGCCTATTGGGCCTTTACGGGCCTGCATCCTGGCCCAACAACAGGTTGGGTTTCTAGTCGTATGCAGACCGCTCTGGCCTAGTAGGCGGGCTTTTTTTTTTGCTTTATTTATTTTTGAGTTGTTTTTTTGTGTATTTAGAGTTTCTTTGTGAATATTTTTGCTTTAGGTACAAAAAATTACAAAGTTTCTGTTAGTGCCCGTAGTTTTCAAATTTGAATAGTTTAAATTTTAAATTATTTGAAATTAGTGTGAATCAGTAGTTTGTGAATAACTTAACTTTAAAAATCAGTAAAGGCATGAAAGAATTTGTTTGCACATAACATTTCTTCGCGTTTCAAATGTCAAAACACATAATTAACTACCCTAACTATTACAGAGATTCCCTTCTGGGTGTGAAACACAAAAGAAAGTGATGATAGTGAAGCCGATCACATCCCAGATATTTGGGTGTGAAACTTTTTCTTCGCGTGTGTCCCTTTGCGCCGTAACCATGGAAAATCTTCATCATTTAGCTGGATGCTCGGGTCAATATTCACTGTGAATGGAGCAATTTCATCAAACTTTTCATAATCTTCTGACTTGTCTGTCTTGTCATCCACTCCCACGATGTTTCTCTTCTCAGAAAGAACTATGTGCCGCTTTGGCTCATCGTACGATGCATTCGCTTCCTTATCTTTTCTTTTTCTTGGCTTGGTAGACATGTCCTTCACATAGAAAACCTGTGCCACATCATTGGCTAGGACGAATGGTTCGTCTGCATACGCAAGATTGTTGAGATCCACTGTTGTCATTCCGTACTGCGGGTCTTTCGTTACCCCGCCTCGTGTCATATTGACCCATTTGCACCGAAACAAAGGGACCTTCAAACCACGTCGATAGTCAAGTTCCCATATGTCCTGTATATAACCATAATATGTTTCCTTTCATGTCTTGGTCTTTGCATCAAAGCGGACACCACTGTTTTGGTTGGTGCTCTTCTTATCTTGGGCGATCGTGTAAAATGTATTACCATTTATCTCGTACCCTTTGAAAGTCATTATATTCGAAGATGGTAACTGGGACAGCAAGTAGAGGTCATCTTTAATAGAGGTGTCATGGATGGTACGTGTCTGCAACCAGCTGGCGAAACTCCTGGTTTGTTCACGTGTAATCCAGTCATCAGACCGCTCCGGGTGTTTGGAGCGTAGCAAATTCTTGTGTTCATCCATATACGGAGCCACCAAGGCGGGATTCTGTAGAACTGTGTAGTGTGCTTCAGTGAGAGAATGTCCGTCCATACATATTATTTGTTCCCCTCCTAGCGTGCCTTTTCCATCCAGTCTGCCCTTATGCCGCGATTCAGGAACACCAATCGGCTTAAGGTCAGGAATAAAGTCAATACAAAACTCAATGACCTCCTCATTTTGACGGCCCTTAGAGATGCTTTCTTCTGGCCTAGCACGGTTATGAACATATTTCTTTAAGACTCCCATGAACCTCCCAAAGGGGAACATATTGTGTAGAAATACAGGACCCAAAACGTTAATCTCTTCGCATAGGTGAACTAGGACGTGCGTCATGATGTTGAAGAAGGATGGTGGGAACACCAACTCGAAACTGACAAGACATTGCAGCAAATCATTCTCTAACCTTGGTATGATTTCTGGATCGATTACCTTCTGAGAGATTGCATTGAGAAATGCACACAGCTTCACAATGGCTAATCGAACGTTTTCCGGTAGAAGCCCCTAAATGCAATCGGAAGCAGTTGCGTCATAATCACGTGGCAGTCATGAGACTTTAGGTTCTGAAACTTTTTCTCTGCCATGTTTATTATTCCCTTTATATTCGACGAGAAGCCAGACGGTACCTTAATACTGAGCAGGCATTCAAAGAAGATTTCCTTCTCTTCTTTGCTAAGAGCGTAGCTTGGATGACCCTGATGTATGCCGTATTTTCTGTGCATACGTTGCTGGTCCTCCCGTGTCTCAGGTGTATCTTTTGTCTTCCCATACACGCCCAAGAAGCCAAGCAGGGTCACACAAAGATTTTTCGTCACGTGCATCACGTCGATTGTGGAGCGGACCTCTAGGTCTTTCCAATAGGGCAGGTCCCAAAATATAGATTTATTCTTCCGCATGGGTGCGCGTTCGTCAGCGTCATTCGGAACAGGTTGTCCACCAGGACCCTTTCCAAAGACCACCTTCAAATCCTTGACCATATCATGTACATCAGCACCAGTACGGTGGCGAGGCTTCGTCCGGTGATCCGCCTCACCTTTGAAATGTTTGCCTTTCTTTCTTACGGGATGCCTGCTCGGAAGAAATCGACGATGTCCCAGGTACACATTCTTCTTACAATTAGCCAAATATATACTGTCGGTATCGTCCAAATAGTGCGTGCATGCGCGGTATCCCTTGCTTATCTGTCCTGAAAGGTTACTGAGAGCAGGCCAATCATTGATGGTCACGAACAGCAACGCCTTTAGGTCAAATTCTTCCCCCATGTGCTCATCCCACGCACGTACACCTGTTCCATTCCACAGTTGTAAGAGTTCTTCAACTAATGGCCTTAGGTACACATCAATGTCATTGGCGAGTTGCTTAGGGCCTTGGATGAGCACTGGCATCATAATGAATTTCCGCTTCATGCACAACCAAGGAGGAAGGTTATACAAACATAGAGTCACATGCCAGGTGCTATGGTTGCTGCTCTGCTCCCCAAAAGGATTAATGCCATTTGCGCTTAGACCAAACCATACGCTCCTTGCGTCATCTGCAAACTCCTTACCGTACTTTCTTTCGATTTTTCTCCACTGTGACCCGTCAGTGGGTACTCTCAACTTTCCGTCTTTCTTACGGTCTTCTCTGTGCCATCGCATCGCCTTGGCATGCTCTTTGTTTTGGAACAAACGTTTCAACCATGGTATTATAGGAGCATACCACATCACCTTGCCAGGAATCTTCTGGCTGGCGTGCTCGCCCTCGACATCACCAGGGTCATCACGGCTGATCTTATAGCGCAATGCACCACATACCGGGCAAGCGTTCAAATCCTCGTACTCACCGAGGTAGAGGATGCAATCATTACGGCATGCATTTATCTTCTGCACCTCTAACCCTAGAGGGTAGACAGCCTTCTTTGCTTTGTACGTACTCTCGGGCAATTCGTTGTCCTTTGGAAGCATATCCTTTATCATTACCAGCAACTTTCCAAATCCCTTGTCAGATACACCATTCTCTGCCTTCCATTGCAGCAATTCCAGTGTGGTGCCCAGCTTTTTCTTGTCACCTATGCAATTCGGGTACAACAATTTTTTGTGATCCTCTAACATGCGCTGCAACTTCTTCTTCTCCAAATCACTTGCGCAGTTTCTCTTTGCATCGGCAATGGCCCGACCTAGATCATCAACGGGCTCATCTGATGCCTCTTCTTCAGCTTCTTCCCGCATTGCCGGCTCAGCTTCTTCCCGCATTACCGGCTCATCTTCATCCCCCATTGTTGTATCATCGTATTCAGGGAACCCATGGCCAGGATAGCTGTCGTCGTCCTCTTCTTCTTCTTTATTGTCTTCCATCATAACCCCTCTTTCTCCGTGCTTGGTCCAAACATTATAGTGGGGCATGAAACCGGACTCAAACAGGTGGACGTGAATGGTTCTTGACGTAGAGTAATTGTGACCATTCTTACAGCCAGCACATGGACAAGGCATAAAACCATCCGCCCGCTTGTTTGCCTCAGCCGCAAGCAGAAAAGTATGCACGCCCTCAACGAACTGGGGAGAGCATCGGTCATCGTACATCCATTGCTGGCTCATCTTCATTACACAACACCGAATAGACCAAATTAATACTAATTCATACATAAATTTCATACAACACTTAAATGCAACAAACAAATAACTCTCTAGCTAAAGCATTTAAATGCAACAACAAATGCGATCAAGATCGCAACTAAGGTAAACAATTGATCCAACAGCATAATGATACCAAGCCTCACTATCGATGGCATATTTTCTAATCTTTCTAATATTCAAGCGCATTTGCTCCATCTTGATCTTGTGATCATCGACAACATCGGCAACATGCAACTCCAATTCCATCTTCTCCCCCTCAATTCTTTTCAATTTTTCTTTCAAGTACTCGTTTTCTCTTTCAGCTAAATTTAACCTCTCGACAATAGGGTCGGTTAGAATTTCCGGTTCACATACCTCCTAGAAAAAATATATCTATGTCAACTTGATGGGCATAATTTGTCATAAACACGAAATGCAACTAGTTTTAAAAGAGAATATATATACCACATCCGAATCATAACAAGGACGAGGGCCGACGGGGATGGATATCAAAACCATGGCACTATATGTATAACAAACAACGTACGGGTAAGATAATTATACGAGTAACTATATATCCAAATCACACAAACATCAATTTTTATATAAAATTTCATGAACAAGCTCACCACAAGGTGGTGCCGGCGACGGGACGGTGCGGGCGATCAACGGTGGTTACGACGGAGATTTAGAAGGCACTAAGTAAACCACACCTACATATGCAAACTAAGTGTTATTCTTGACCTCAAATTGCATATAAATCAAATACTAGCACATATATATATTTCCTCCCAAATTACTAAACTCACAAATTAATCACTATATAAAGCATTGCAAGAGCTAATCTAGCAATGAGACATGAAAGGACAAAGTTGCTAACCTTTGTGATCATTTGAATGGATGGGGGCCTTCAAATCTTGACAAATTTTGGGCAAAATGTGTGATGATGTCGAGAGGAAGAGGGGAAGAACAGAGAGGAGAGGGGAAAGGGGAAGAACAGAGCGAGCTCGGGTGGACGAAGGGTTTATGTAGGACGACCTTTAGTACCGGTTCGTGCCAAAAACCGGTACTAAAGGGGCTGGAGGGGCCCCAGTCTGACAACATCCTGCCACCACTCTCATTAGTACCGGTTCGTGGCACGAACCGGTGCTAAAGGTTCGCCACGAACCGGTACTAATGAAAGCGGCCCGGCTAGCCGTTGGAACCGGCACTAATGTATACATTAGTGCCGGCTCTAATTCAAACCGACACTAATGTGCTTCACGTTTGACCCTTTTTCTACTAGTGCTCTTCTCCTCTTTGGAGGGCAGTCCATGGCCACGGAAGGGACTGCACGGCTTTGCTCTCGGACGAGGGCACACGTGTTCCCCTCTGCCGCGTCTGGAGGATGTGGGCACAGACGGCTTCCTCTTTCAAGGCAGCAGGCGACGCTGCATCCACCATGTCGGCAAGAGAACGGGCCTTGTCCTGCTGCTCCTTTTGGCTCTCACGGCAGGCACACCGGTCCCTGTAACACTCATACACCTCCTCATGGATGATGGGGCCGAAGACGAATCTTGAGCCTCCAGCTCCAGCGGCAAGCGTCAATGGCACCGACGCAATGGATTCCCATCGCATCGAATCCAAGCTCGGTCGAGCGCACTCCTCCTGGGAGCGGCGGAGGGCCATGGCCTCCTCGTCCTCGCATGGGACGATGCCCTAGACGGACCAGGGAGTGGTCGGAGTCGGGCGCACTCCTCCTGGGAACGACGAACGGCCAAATCCTCCTCGTCCCTGCATGGGACGATGCCCTAGACGAACTCAAAAGTGGTCGGAGTCGGATCCGCTGCCCGCCATGCCGAAGATCATCGGAAGGAAGATTGGGTGGAGTGGTTATAGTTTTGGCCATGATACATATGGGGATGAATATATGTGGGGTTGGGGTGGACCAGTGTGAGCCGGGTCTGACGTGCCGGCACGTTCGGGCCTTCCCATATTCACACCAAATTTGAACTGAATATGAGGAGTGTCGATCAGCCCGGACGTATAAAACTAATTTGAGAAGTCTTTCTTGGTCGAGATTATGTGACCGGTTAGTGACCGTACCATCTGCCCGGCGTACAGGGGTTCAGGGGTTAGATGCTCTAGTTATCTAATTAAGAGGCTAAGAGATACGACTGCTAGCTAGGTACAGTGTTCCATTCGATCGGTTAGTCGCATGGAGAACACGTACAGTACAGTCCACGAGGTAGAACAAAGCAGATTTAGCAGTTACAATTCATTCCAGCATGGCATCGATGCTACGCTCATGACCGGCGTCGCATGGAACCAAAGCTTACTGGGTGGAACACCTACGACGAATTATGGCGGTCGATGCATAGGACTGAGCCAATGATGAAAGAGTGATCATCATCATATTAGCCAGACAGATGGTGAGCGTATGCAGCGAGCGACGTACCAAAAAGCATGGGGCAAAATGCATGCACGGGGCCCCGGCCAGACAGGCATGCAATCTGTTGGGGAAAATCTATAGATTGTGCAGTACTGACAGGCAAGCAGAGCTCTGTCTCACAATAATTTCCTCACGTCATGGTCGACCTCTTTCTATTCTTCTTTTTTGAATTTTTCATGGTCGATCTTTTGAACCCTTGGATTTTGATCCATCTTTGGATGCTCGTCGCTGGCGGCTCTGCCACGCATCAAACGTGCTTTCCATCAGGGTGAGCACCACGCCCGATCCAGCAAGAGCCTGATCGTACCACTCGAAAGCAAGAGTGTGATCGTGGGTCTGCGAGTGCGTGCGCGCGCCCACTGCACCAGTGCACCTCTGCACGGCGGTCTCGGCGTCTCGCGCGGACGCCATAGCATCGCTGCATGCAGGTTCGTGGAGAGAAAGCGAAGATATTTTGACCGGAGCATATATATGATTGTGTCCACGGCCACGGGCTAACAGAAACCCGGCCCCGATCGGTAGTAATGAAAAATGCACGTGGGACCGTATGTGCAGTTCGACCACCCGATCACACGGCGGGATGGATCGATTCGACTGGACGCTGCGAGCTGATCTCCAACCCGGACCCTTAAAACACTCTTCAATATTCAAACCGAGGTCATCCAACAAGGTGCCTCAAAGATCCATGACGTTTTCTCTTGTTCAAAATCCTGCAAACCGAATACAAATTAGAGAAGGTTTGCAGGCATTCGAACGAGTGGTGGGCCCACATGTGTGCAGAGTGTGCGGTCCGCACAGGGTCTATAAATTTTGGGGGTTCAAATTTTTAGGTAGGCCTATATCTATATATATTCCTGGGTGTTGGGCCGCTCGTCCTCTGGGCGCTGAGTCGAGCGTCCCAGCCTTTCAGGCCGCCTGCTCGATGCGTTGGACATTTGTTGATCATTGGTAACGGTGTAGGCACATCGAGATGGCAGCAGATATCGATTGCATCCAGAGGCAGGCGAGACGTCATCCACACCACATCTAGATGGATCGCATCCAGAGCCGGCGGCGGGCGGGGCAACGAGCCTACCACTTCAGATTGACTCTGATCAACATGTACCTCTCGCCAAAACAGGTAGCCAGCTGCCAATGGCTTGTCCTCCTGGTTAACTTTAGCTCCTACTGTCCTAGTCCTAATTCCAAAGTCCTAATTAGTTTTTGGTAGGGATTGTTACTTTGTTAGAGGTCGGTTCTTGCCTCCTTGGTTAAAGATCGCAGTATAGTAATTTTTATGTATCCAATTGTTATGTCAGACATTATATTATATACATTATAATTGCTCGTGAGTTTATTATTATGGTGAGATAGAAACCATTTTTCAGTTTCGCACACAGGGCCCTGGTTATGCCGGCCCAACCTTGACTCGGACCGCCCGCCATGTACATGTCTGACCGCCACCTCGCACTCCAAAGCTCACTCTACCCGGCCGATAAACCCTCTCAGAATGGAGCGGTTGCAGTTCAACCACCCGATCACACAGCGGGATGGATCGATCCGAGCCGGACCCGGCGGGCTCAACTCAACGCAGCTTAGCTAGCGCGCGCTAAGTATAAGTTGCTCGCTATCTAGCTGGCTGGGGATGTATCTGGTGCACCGGGGCAATTTGTCCTACCGGTGCACCGGTCGCCCGTTGCACATTCAAAAATGTTCGAAAAGTCCGGAAAAAAATCTAGGGTATTGACACAACATCGATGTATGTTGTCACAAAGATTTAAATCAATATTTGAAAAATTGCTCGGGATACAAAAATAACAAGTTTGATAAATAGTACATAACAAAAGTTGGGCTTCAGTTTTGGCCCATTAGCACATTGAGGTCAAATTTGTCATTTTTGTATCTTGAGCATTATTTTAAATTTTGATTTGAACTTTTGTGACAACATACACTGATGTTGTGTTGATACACTAAATTTTTTGCGGATTTTTTTAAATATTTTTGAATGTGCAACGGGGTCCGGTGCACCGGTAACACCAATTACCTTGGTGCACCAGATACGTTCCCCTAGCTGGCCATATTCTCCTACCCTTTTGTCCATCGATCACGCATACACCTATTGATATTTTAGAACACAATAGCTACCAGTTGCCGTAATAAGTTTAAAAATACTGGTTGCATCATCTTGGTACTACTACTTGTACCATGCACGCATGCTCCACGTAACCTAATGCCGTGTGACTACGTGGCCGTGTTGTGGTTTAGCGCGAGATTTGGCAGATTGGTGCACGCTCGCCGTCCAGTTGACGTGTGCATGGTTAATTGCATGTGTTTGTCAATGGGGGGCAGGTGAAGCTTCGATCGCGTTTGACTGCGGATCTCGCTCAGATGGATGCTGAGGCGGATGTGCAGACATTCTCGGAGCAGGACTGGGCCCAGCGCGACGTGCTTGAGGCCCAGGTCGAGTCCCTTCTTAGAGCTGAGGAGGAGTACTGGCGTAGACGCGGTGGTATCAAGTGGACGCTCAAGGATGACGCGAACACTCAATATTTTCACGCCTATGCTAATGACCGTCGCCGCAAATGCGCCATTTTGCGCTTGCAATCTGAGCAGGGGCTCCTCTTGCGGCAACATGATATCGTACGACACATTTACGATTTCCACATCCAACTTATGGGTACCAGGGAGGAATCCCGTGCCCGGCTTAGGGCGGATGTGTGGGACCCTGCGTTGCGGGTCACGGAGGAGGAAAATGAGGGCCTGGGATTGGCCTTCACCCCGGAGGAGATTGACAAGGCGACACTTGGCATAAAATCCGACACCGCACCTGGGCCGGATGGGTGGCCGGTGGCGATGTTCAAACGGTTTTGGCAAGTGATCAAAGGGCCTATTTTTGACGTTTGCAATGGTTTTATGCGGGGTACGGTAGACATCTCTCGCCTAAACTTTGGGGTTCTCTCTCTGATCCCCAAAGTTCCGGGTGCGGATCATATTAGGCTCTTTCGTCCCATAGCGTTGATTAATGTTCCGTTTAAAATTTATGCTAAGGCTTGCTCGACGCGGTTGTCTCCGATAGCTCACCGTATTATTAGTAGGAACCAATCGGCTTTTATTCGGGGGCGCAACATCTTAGAGGGGCCGTTGGCCCTCCAAGAGATTGTGCACTCCCTAAAACGCACGCGCCAGCTCGCGATCCTCCTGAAACTTGACTTCGAGAAGGCGTACGATCGCGTGAACTGGGCGTTTCTCCGACAGGCCCTCCTGGACCGGGGATTCTCGTCGGTTTGGGTTCATCGTATGATGCAGTTGGTCTCGGGGGGCCAAACGGCGATTGCAGTGAACGGAGAAGTAGGGAACTTTTTCCGCAACAAGCGTGGGCTGCGTCAAGGGGACCCAGCCTCGCCGTTGCTGTTTAACTTTGTGGCAGACGCCTTGGGCGCCATGCTAGACAGAGCGAGTTTGGCTGGTCACATCAGGGGAGTGGTGGACAACCTGATCCCGGGGGGTGTGTCACACCTGCAGTACGCGGACGACACACTCCTCCTTTTCGAGCCCGACACACACAGTATCGCAACGATCAAGGCCATTCTGTTGTGTTTTGAACTCATGTCGGGGCTCAAAATCAACTTCCACAAGTGTGAAGTGATGTCCATAGGGATGGACGTGGCCGAAAGTCAGCGGGTTGCCAACTTGCTTAACTGCAAACTTGGCCAGTTTCCGTTCACTTACCTCGGCCTCTCGATCGCGGCGAAGAAATGTCCGATTGCTGATTGGGAACCTCTCACCTCCAAGGTAGCGGACAGGGTATGTCCGTGGAGAGGCAGATTTATGTCTTCAGGGGATAGACTAATCCTAACCAACTCCAGCCTCTCATCCTTACCTATGTTCGCCATGGGTTTGTTCTTGCTGGCGGATGGGGTACACACTAAGTTGGATACCCCGCGGTCCCGTTTCTTTTGGGAAGGAGCGGGACCTAAACGGAAATACCATATGGTCAAATGGCAGGCCGTTTGTAGACCTAAAGCCCATGGAGGCCTTGGGATCATCAACTCCAAGCTGATGAACATTGCACTCATGTGCAAATGGATTTGGAAGATGTCTCAGGGCGAGACTGGCCTCTGGATCGACCTCCTCCGTGCGAAATACTTCCTGAATGGGAATTTCTTCGAGGCGGCCTCTCGGGGGTCCCCTTTCTGGAACTCCATTCAGGCCCTCAAACCCTTCTTCGCCAGGGGCGCGAAGTTTGGGGTTAACAACGGGCGCTCCACGCGGTTTTGGCTAGACCTTTGGATTGGTCAACAACCCCTATGGTCGGAGTTTCGCCAACTCTACTCCATTACAGTTGAGCCCAACCAATTGGTTGCTTCGGCTCTTAGCTCATCCCCACCCTACATCAACTTCAGAAGAGAGTTATCGGGGACGGAGATGGCGGAGTGGGAGCGCCTTCGGGATTTGATCGCGGATGTACGCCTGTCGGACTCCGCGGACACGGTCTCTTGGAGACTTTCGGGCTCTGGCAAATTCTCTGTCAATTCCTTATACAAAGAGCTTACCCGCGGCCAGGTCCCTACGGCAGCCATGGGGCTTTGGAAGGCTAAAATCCCTCTCAAGATCAAGGTCTTCCTCTGGCAACTCTGCTAAGATCGCCTTCCTACCTCGATCAACCTTGCTAAGCGCAACGGCTCCGCCTCCGGCCCTTGTGCTTTGTGTGGGGTTTCGGAAGATGCTGACCACGCTTTCTTCCGATGCTCTTTGGCACGCTTTGCTTGGAGCGCGGTCCGTGAGGCCGCAGGGGTGGACTGGGATCCCCGCTCCCGAGCCGCGCTAGTGTCTTCCTTGTCATTGGTTCAAGGCCCGGATCGTCAGGTCATGTGGACGTGTGCGGCGGCCATGTTATGGGCTATCTGGCATATTCGTAACAAGTTTACTATTGAGGGTGTGTTTCCCTCGCATCCTGCTGACGTTATCTCCAAATGCATCGTGTTCTTGCAGCAATGGGCACCGCTGGGAAGACAACAGGACTCTGATCTTCATCGCCAAGCTCTTTGCCGTCTTCGCTCAGTTTACGCCGAGTCCCGTGCTCCGTCGTCCGCGCCATCTGCTGTCGCATAGGGATGGGCAGCCCTTTTTGGTTGTAGTTTCAGCCAAGCCTGCGTGCTCGTTTCGTTAGGCCGGCCGCGCCTTGTAACATACTTTATCCCTTTTCCGGTTGTTGTTTCCAAGACTTGCCCGTCTTTTGGCTGGTGCCGTGTGTTGGTAATGTGGTTGTGATACGCTGCCTATGTTGTGGGCTTTATTAATTTAAAGCCGGACGTCCCTCACGTCTATGTTCTAAAAAAAAGTGAAAGCGACGACCAGCAGCGAGTTACCACATCTTAATTTCTCTTTTCTCACGTTTATGTGGAGAAGCAACTGTTACGTGTACGGCCCCGTTACGGCCGACATGATTTGTGGGGGCCAAGTCAGACCGGCCAATGACTGATGCAGTGAAAATAACGTACGTGATCGGTATGCAGACGTGTCATCCGATGATGTGACGCGCCGGCCACCTGTTCTATATTACCGTAGCTAGTCTCTGCGATGCATGCATCAGCAGAAGGAAACGGGTGTGCCATCGAGCTGCCACGTGGCGAGCAAGGATGGCAGTAGGGATGTGCAATGCGCATTGCTAGCATAGGCGGTTTTTTTATGGTACGTGTGAACATATGATTAGCAGGTTCAACAGATCAATATTCATGCGTCATATAGCAACAAAAATCAATCAGTGGCACGTAATCAGGGGCGCACGTGTAAATGTGCTGGTTCGGTGTACATGCACCGGCGTCTGTGTTTACCGGCCAGAATCGGAGCTGTTTGCCCTGCCCTGATTGGGGATTTTGGAATCATCCACCAAAGGTGCGTTGCTCTATGCTCGCGTATCTCTGCTGAAATCTGTGCCGCGGGCACATATGCCGTCCGTGCCAACTCAATCAAACAAATCTTGCACCTTGGAGACGAACCAGCTAAATATCCATGCGTTGCTATGAGATGAAACAATATTTAACGAGTGATGATGTGTGACCAATTGTCCTACTGTTGTTCTCAGAGGCATGGTCGGAGCCCTCTACCGTTATCGCTTGGTCGTCCTCGAGCGCGACCGTCGACCTTGGCCTCAACAGTAATTAGTATGCAACAATCGCATACTAGCATCGTACATGTAACCTCAACTACAAATAGAAGACATGAACAAATGTGCGTTGGTACTCGTAGCTGTTGCTGGAGCGATATTGTTGTTGATGATGTCGGTGACGACCTGTCGACCTTATGCAGACGACATTCAAGACAATGGTGAGACTGTTGCGTGGCCGTCTGGGTGTCGGACTGCTGCTGCTGGTAATTGCCGGATTGGATGGGATCTGAGTCTTTCACCTACCCGTCCTCATAGCCACCTCCTCCTCCTTCGCCTTCGTCGTGGATGATATCGAGCATCTCTCTGTCCTTGTCGTCGTACGCCGGCTCCCCGCTCTAGGCATTATAGCGAACAACCTGCGAGCACCCTGTTCTTGAGCTTCTCCTCCTTTGCGGCCATCACTTTGACACGACGAGTTTGCCACGTAGCCGAGCTGATCTTCCGTGCGAGCGTGATGCTCGAATCCTCCGGCACCTCCGCCGCCTCCATCTTCGGCAGGTTCTCCGACGGTTCCATGCGTCGTTGGCGGAAGGAAAGAGAGGGTGGGAGAAAAGAGCGGGAATTGGACGGAGAGCGGTAGAGGAAGAAAAAGGGGAGCGGAGGATTTTGGCGCAGAAACTATGAGTTGCTATAAAAGCGCGGGCTCCATCTTCCTTTCGGGTGGGGCGGGGGGGGAGGGGTGTCAGAGAGTGACGTTTCATGTGTTCGGCCTCCCGCAAAACCCTCTCCGTGTTTGATTTCGATTTACGAAAGAAAACACGTCTAGACCGCTACGCGGACCAATACAGTCCTAGGTTGGATTTCTTCGACGGTCCGGACGGATGCGGACAGTTTAAGGGTCGGTGTCAGATATGCCCTAACTAACTAATTAAGTGATCATAGAACATAGGTCGGAACATGAGCATGTCCATTCTTGACGGATGGCCAACTTTTATGCATGCTTCAATGTCCAACTTTTCTCTAGAACGAAGGCTCAAGAAGAGCCTGGCTTTGAATTAACAAAGCCATCAACCGGCCAGAATTACAAACTCGAAACCAACACAAGAAAACATAAAAAACGACAAAGTACAAAGGCGCTGGAAAGCAGCTCACAAGCCTCACACACACCAAGCTAAAAATGATCATACATGGAGACACGTAGCTCGGAGATGTGTAGGTCCTCAAACGCGTATAGGTCACCAGGGAAAGATAATGTCAGCACAGGAGCAGCACTTCCGACGGCGAGGAAGGGCATGCCATCGCCAAATCACCAGCGGCCCCGACATGCCATGTCCTCCCATCTCCACTGCCAAAGAAGGCCCCTGCCTCCTCGCCTGGCTCGAAGGCACCGAACCGTTGACAGTGAAGAAGTTCACCCTAGAACCTGGGAGGAAGGAAACCGGCAGGCTGCAACTGGGCAGGGACCGAGCTTACCCGACTAGCCACGGGGTGCTCACCTGGAGCAGAGCACCACCAAACCCACGAACTGGACACGGAAGAGAAAGAGATGCCGGAACGGACGGAGCAGAGCAGTAGCAAGTGACCCAGGAAGGCATTGAGAACCTAAGGCCTTGACTGAAAATGAAGCTTTAGCTCTCACGGGACGCTGAGATCAGCCACCGGAGGGGAACCCGCTCCCCTCTCGCGCTGGAAGGCAAGGCACACCTCCTCTGCCACGAGAGCTCCTGAATGCAAGGAGCCACTAAGGATCTCGCCGCAGACATAGGGCACCAGCTGCCGCCGCCGCTGCACACGCACTCGTCGAGAAGCCCAAAGCCCACCTAGCTCCCAAAAACAGCGCCTTCAGGAAGGACGCGACGCCAAGGGCGGCGCCGCCGCCCAACAGAGTTGTGGTTTTCACCTGGGAGACTAGAGGGAAAGGGGGACGACGGATCTGACCTGAACAGCGCCTCCAAGGAGGGGAACGGTGCCCTCGAGCGTCGCCGCCGCCACAACCGGCAAGGCCGGCTTGGGATTTCTCCCGGTTTTCGAATCCCCGCCACCCTTACCCCAATGACGCTAGATCCGACGGCTTGCAAGGAAACAGGCCAGATCCGGCCGGGGCGGAGCTCGTCGAACAGGGGAGGCAGAGGCGGCCAGATCTGGCGCTGCCGACAGCCACAACGGCCGCGACACCAAGGCACCCGTCCTCCGGTTCACCCGCCGTCCACACGGCTAGGATCGCCGGCCCACGCCCGCGCCACCGCCTGCCACACGGCCGGTGACGCCTCTCCGACCAGGGCCGCCGCCCCGGAGAACGCGGCCCCTTGCAGAAGAGACAGGGCAGCCTTAGCTATTTTTAGTGAATCTTTGTAAAAGATCCGTGTCAGAAACTTGCATTATTCTCTTTCAACAACTTCAGATATCTTCATCCCACATTTCATTAACACTTGCTTATGAAGAAAGAGCCTTACAAAATCAGCGAGACCCTTACGGGAAAGAACGAGAACGGAATCAGAAGAAATGACTAAGAGCTGCCTAATTACTGTGCACAGCGACTCTCCTTAAACCTAAGCCAGCGGTTGGCGAGGTCGAACTCCCAGAGGTGCTCCTGCTGCAGGATATTGCCGATGACGGACACCCCGGGCCAGCCGCCCTCCTGCAGCCCGATGCACTTGACGCCGGGCGCCGCGTCGATGACGTAGCTCTTGGTCGGCGGCTGAAGCCGCGCCGACCCGGCGAACCGCACCTCCAGCCTCGGGACGGCCGGCGGCGTGCTCGTGGCCGTCCAGTTGTAGCAGTACTCGAACGGGTCCATGGTCACCCTTGGCACTCCCGCGAGCTGCCTGCTCAGCGCCGCCACCACCGCCTTGTACGCCGGGGTGGCGAGGATGGTGAGGCTGGTGCCGGAGTCGAGGATGGCGCCGCCGCTCTTCTTGACGTCCCACACCTCGGCGGGGATGTCGAGCGCCTCCCCGGCGACGGAGACGGCGTCGACCGTGACGGCGTAGAACGGGGCAACCTGGGGGTCAAGCAGCAAGGGCGTCCTCGACGGCGACGGCGCGGCGCCGTTGGAGGCGTCGGGGCCGAAGGTGAGGTAGCTGGAGGTGTTGCGCGGGGCGAGGTGGTCGACGAGGCAGTAGGAGAAGCGGCCGCCGAAGCGCGCGGCGGCGCGGGCGGCGAAGGAGATGTTGCTGTTGCCGAGGCTGAGCACGCCGTCGGAGGCCTGGAAGCTCTGGCCGTCGTAGGAGGTGGTGCAGCCCAGCACCACCTCCTGCAGCTTGGCCTTCCTGTCCGCGCCGCCGCCGTTGGAGCCGGACAGCGCGATGGTCGCCGCGTCCGTGCCCACCACGCCGCGGGCCGACGAGTTGTCCTTGTACCTGCCAGACACACGCACGATCATCAGTTGACAGTTGGTTAGGATCATCAGTTGGGTGGATTAGCAGGTGGTCGGCACATGCAGAGATTCGAACAGAGTAGCAAAACACAGCGCACCCGGGAAGAAAATTTGCAAGGCATTATGATCGAGTCGACCCACTCCAGCTATGACACGATGATGCTTGGTGGTGATCGTGGGCCTAAACTCAAATCGTACTTACAAGTTACTACAAGTGATGGTGGTGTGCCATGGGGACCGTGTCTTTTCGTAAGGCAGCATGCAGAAGGTAAACAACAGACAGAGCCAGCTTGCAAGCTACTACTACTACTACTACTCATCTTCTATATATGCTCCATAACGGAATCATCATTTGAAAAGATAACATGTCTTGTTAATGAACTGTAAAGCAAACTAGAGGTGGACCTAAGTACAGTGGAGGGCATAATAATCGATCCTAGCTCAACACAGTTTTGTAGCCGGGTGACCCAAGCCTGTTTTTGGCAAAGAACAGTGATGCACCAATATGAATGTCAATCAACCTCATGAAGCTAGCTAGGCAGTGGCACCCCATAGTGGGCTAGAACAGAGTACGTTTGTCTAGCTAATCATCATTTTTTAGTTAGGATTAGTACAGCAAGGCATCGGACCTACTGGTGTTAACTGCCTGCAAAGCAGGTGCTGAAGATCGAGATCGGTGACAGATCATATGCTGGGCTGGATAAGGGCCAACATGGCAAGATTCAGATACGGCGCGCGCGTCGATCCCAACTTGCATACGCACGCACGTACACGCCCAATAAACGAGCTGCGGAATGGTGCATTTCCCTAATCGCCTTTCTGGCAGACATACTAGCCGTTAACTGTAAAGCGGGTGCTAAAGCGATCGGTGACAGATCGATCCACATGTTGGCCAAGAGCTTGCGGCCGAACATGGCAAGGTCTGCTGGTCAACCTGAGGGCGCTACCACTTGCGGTAATAGTGTCATGAGTTCCACGACTGCAGTTAGTACTGCAGTACAAAGGAACAAGCAGTGCTAAGTATGGACGACAGGGAGAACAAATCAACAGTCTTGGCAAAAGACAGAGGAGCCAGCAACAGGAGTGGTTCAGGACAGGCTAAACACCGCATGCGTTTCTCTGAATTTTAATCAACATTATTCCCGACGAAGCACACATAGTATAGCTGTACGTACGTAGTACGTGCAGCGGTGCTGGCGCACATGGCGCGCCACCCTAGCGTTGCTCGGTCGGCCCGACCCACCGTTGGGCGCCATCTACCATCGCCAAGCTGCTCCATTTTTTATAGCAACGGCCGGAGCAGCGACGACAGCGCATCGCCGCTGGCCGCATGCGCGCGCCGCCGCCTAGCCGAGGCGGCAACGTGCGCGCGGCGTGCCACCAGCGGAGCGAGCCGAGAGCGCGCGCACACCCACGCGGCGTGCGACCAAATCTGGCGCGCGCGACAAGGTGACGCGGCCGTCTGACGCCAACGATTTAATACGGAGACCGCCTCAATCCCCCTGTCCGGGCTGGGAGACTGTGCTGCATCACGATCGATCAAAACCAGAGAGAAAAATGGACGTAGATACTGCTGGACTCCACAGTGGAGTTGGTGAAAACCCAATGAATGCGGAGTGAAGAGCGAGCGGGGCGGACGGGGGCCGATCGGCGCGACGGGCTCTGATTCGTACCTCGTTCGGACATGCTCATGTTCGTTCGCTCATCCACCTACGCGGGCGCGCGCAATAAGTGGCCGTAACGAACGCCGCAAAAGCCGAAGCAGGCAGGGCATAGCTCGGGGCTTCGTGAGTGAATGCTACTACACGCTATGCTCTGCCACGGCGAGGCGGCCACAGTCACCACGGCCGCGGCAAATTTATGGCCCCCGCGCAAGACACCCACCCAGCGCCCAGGCCACTAGGCCGGCCACAGCGCGCACTTACTGCGCACCCGCTGCCGCGCCACCCCGAACCGAACCACCGTGTCGCACGATCCAGAGCGAGCTAGAACGGGGAAGCAACTACTACAGTGCTTGACAAGTTGGCAATGGTGGTGGTCTCTGGTACTGACCTGTAGTCGTAGGCGCAGGGGGCGGTGCCGGCGGAGCAGTTGGCGAGGGAGAAGGGGACGTAGGACTTGCACGTGTCGGAGGAGCACGGGAAGGGCGCCCACGACTTGGAGTCGGCCGGCCGGAACACGCGCGGCGAGCCCGACGGCGGGGACGCGGCGCCGCGGCACTTGACCCAGGTGAGGTCGCTGCCGGTGTCGGCGACCAGCACGAAGGGCTGCGCGGGGGTGCCCACGCGGAACCGCACGAAGTACTGCCCCGTGCCAGTGTACGCGCCCGACGTCAGCGGCATCGCGAACGCCGACGCCTCCGGCCCCGGGGCCGTCGACGTCTCGGCCGCGCGGCGCCGGCTTGGCGACGCCGACGACGCCAGCCTCCGGGAGATGTAGGCGTGCCGGTGCCGGTCGTCCCGCGCGCGCTCGGCCAGCGACGCGCCCGGAGCGGCGGGCACCAGCTGCAGCCGCGCCGACGCCCTGCTGCCCCGCCGGTGGTGGTGATCCCCACCGCCAGCAGCCGCCGCCGCAGCGACACAGGCCAGCAGGATCAGCACGAGAACGGCGATCCCACAACGCGCCATTGCGTCCACCTCCTTCGCAAGCTGCTCCACCGGACGACAATGGCGAGCGGAGCAGAGCTTGGCGGCCCCTGCTTTTTGGCAGTGTCCGGCAACGGCGAGGGGAGGCGGCTTTTATAAAAGTCGCCTGCGCTCTCCATTCATGGACGGATATAACGCGGTTGATTGCGCTGGGTGCTTGCTTCGTTGGCGATCGCTGCGATTGCGGGTCGAGAATCATTTCTTGCCCGATTCGGGTAGACCCGTTAATCATGTAGCCACGAGCGGTGTGTCAGTCAGAGCTCAGAGGACAGCGTCTGCGAATTAGGCAACCGGACGATATATCTTGCCAAAATCATGCTATGTGGTTAATTAGGGTGTTTTGCCCATAACCATTATGGTTCTTCTATGATTTGTGAAAGAAATCAACTTCTAGCCACTGCTTGCAAATTAGGCAACAGGAGAAAATCAAGAAAAAAATTATGGCTCTATGTAACAAGCATATCAAGTAAATTAGTGTTTGCTTGATTGTCAATAATCAAGTAAATTATTATTGTAGAGGCTGCAAGATGGTACGCAAAAATCTGTAGGTCGTCGCCTTTTGTACATAGCCATTAATGCAAAACAATTTCAAAACCGAACGCCGAATTAATTTGGATATCAAGTCATTAATTTAATTAGATAGATACTAGTTAATTACCTGTGCAATTAATTAGGTCCACTTCAGTAAGGATTTTTTCGCAAAGAATCAATTTATAAACCAATTCATTAATGCAATTAATTAATTAGGTGTACATATAATTAGAAGTAGATATTCTTTTCCAATTAGACATATAATTAATTAATCAGGTAGGCAGTTAATCTCGCCCCGCTCGTGGGCGAGGACAGCCAGCAGGTTCTCGCTGATGTTGGCGACTGCCAGCAGACTATCGGCGACATGGCCGACGAGCGCTTGCCAACATGGACAACGATCAGCATGCGCTCGCAACATGAGCGACCAAGTCTTTCCTAAGATGAATGACAATCATGCTCTGCAGGACATCCACACCGCCCACTCTTGCCAATGTTAGAAATAATGAGCCTAAACCTATGTACAATTGTTGAAATTTCAAAGAGGCCCATGTATAAAATGGAAGTGGTGGTTCGTAAGTTTATTGTTGCCGATGTTAGAAATAATGGGCCTAAACCTATCTACAATTGTTGAAATTTCAAAGAGGCCCATGTATAAAATGGAAGTGGTGGTTCGTAAGTTTATTGTTGCCGATGTTAGAAATAATGGGCCTAAACCTATGAACAATTGTTGAAATTCCAAAGAGGCCCATGTATAAAATGGAAGTGGTGGTTCGTAAGTTTATTGTTGCCGATGTTAGAAATAATGGGCCTAAACCTATGAACAATTGTGGAAATTCCAAAGAGGCCCATGTATAAAATGGAAGTGGTGGTTCGAAAGTTTAATCTCATCCCGGAGTTAACGAGGTGTGATACAACTTTATACAGTGGGTTCTCTCCACTGCATTAGGTGAAGTGTTGAGGAGAGAAAGATAGGACCACACGGCTCGGGGCAGTGCGGGTGTGCGACACGCGAGTGAATGATCCGTCGAAATCCGGTTTTTGGCCTCTAGTACTCTTATATGTACAACTTACCGACCGTGGCCAAAAACACATTGAAAACACTTATGCCTCCTTTGGTTCATAGAGTGAGAAAATCGTAAGAATAGCAAAGTCATAGGAAATGAGATGGCATTTATCTCAAATCCTATGAGTAGGAATAGGAAAGGAGATGCCCTTTGATTCACATCATAGGAGTTTTTCCATGGAGTCTAGGCTAATATTTATTTTCCTATGAAATGTGGAGGATATGAAGAATTCCTCCATAAGAATAGGATTCCATTCCTACAAACCAAACGGGTTTAAATGAATTTTTCCTATAGAAATCATATCCTATGAAATTCATACGAGATTCCTCTAAACCAAAGGAGGCCTTAGGGTTTTGCCTCATCCCGTAACTTGCGCTGACGCATCGGCGCGTGAGCCCCTCGTAGCTCCACCGACGTACTCCTTCCTCCTATATATACCTACGTAACCCCAA
Source organism: Aegilops umbellulata (assembly GCA_032464435.1). Classification (NCBI taxonomy): domain Eukaryota; kingdom Viridiplantae; phylum Streptophyta; class Magnoliopsida; order Poales; family Poaceae; genus Aegilops; species Aegilops umbellulata. The sequence goes on from CP136059.1 coordinate 509,940,795, forward strand.
ATGATCAGAGACGGAGCCAAAAACCTAATTACACCGCCACAACCTTCTGTACCCATGAGATCCCATCTTGGGGCCTGTTCCGGAGCTCCGCCGGAGGGGGCCGTCATTACAGAGGGCTTCTACATCATCATAGCCCCTCCGATGAAGTGTGAGTAGTTTACCTCAGACCTTCGGGTCCATAGTTAGTAGCTAGATGGCTTCTTCTCTCTTTTTGGATCTCAATACAATGTTCTCCCCCTCTCTCGTGGAGATCTATTCGATGTAATCTTCTTTTTGCGGTGTGTTTGTTGAAACCGATGAATTGTGGGTTTATGATCAAGTCTATCTATGAACAATATTTGAATCTTCTCTGAATTCTTTTATGTATGATTGGTTATCTTTGCAAGTCTCTTTGAATTATCGGTTTGGTTTGGCCTACTAGATTGGTTTTTCTTGCAATGGGAGAAGTGCTTAGCTTTGGGTTCAATCTTGCGGTGTCCTTTCTGAAAGGATCGATATAATTGACTAGAGGGGGGTGAATAGGCAACTAACAATTTTTAGCTTTTCTTTAACAATTTAAACTTTGCATCAAAGTAGGTTGTCTAGATATGCAACTAAGTGAGCAACCTATATGATGCAACAATGATAAGAACACAAGCAAGCAAGAGACGCAACACAAATAAGCTTGCATAAGTAAAGGCACGAGATAACCAAGAGTGGAGCTGGTGGAGACGAGGATGTGTTGCCAAAGTTCCTGCCCTTTGAGCGGAATTACGTCTCCGTTGGAGCGGTGTGGAGGCACAATGCTCCCCAAGAAGCTACTAGGGCCACCGTATTCTCATTACGCCCTCACACAATGCGAGATGCCGTGAATCCACTATTGGTCCCCTTGGAGGCGGCGACCGAACCTTTACAAACAAGGTTGGGGCAATCTCCACAACTTAATTGGAGGCTCCCAACTGTTGGAAATATGCCCTAGAGGCAATAATAAATGGATTATTATATTTCCTTGTTCATGATAATTGTCTATTGTTCATGCTATAATTGTATTGTTCGGAAATCATAATACATGTGTGAATACATAGACCACAATGTGTCCCTAGTAAGCCTCTAGTTGACTAGCTCGTTGATCAATAGATAGTCATGGTTTCCTGACTATGGACATGGGGATGTCATTGATAACGGGATCACATCATTAGGAGAATGATGTGATGGACAAGACCCAAACCTAAGCATAGCACAAAGATCGTGTAGTTCGTTTGCTAGAGCTTTTCTGAATGTCAAGTATCATTCCTTAGACCATGAGATTATGCAACTCCCGGATGCCGTAGGAGTGCTTTGGGTGTATCAAACGTCACAACGTAACTGGGTGACTATAAAGGTGCACTACAGGTATCTCCGAAAGTATCTGTTGGGTTGGCATGAATCGAGACTGGGATTTGTCACTCCGTGTGACGGAGAGGTATCTCTGGGCCCACTCGGTAAGACATCATCGTAATGAGCTCAATGTGATCAAGGTGTTGTTCACGGGATGATGTATTACAGGAACGAGTAAAGAGACTTGCCGGTAACGAGATTGAACAAGGTATCGGTATACCGACGATCGAATCTCGGGCAAGTATCGTACCGATGGACAAAGGGAATTGAGTACGGGATTGATTAAGTCCTCGACATCGTGGTTCATCCGATGAGATCATCGAGGAGCATGTGGGAGCCAACATGGGTATCCAGATCCCGCTGTTGGTTATTGACCGGAGATCGTCTCGGTCATGTCTGCATGTCTCCCGAACCCGTAGGGTCTACACACTTAAGGTTCGGTGACGCTAGGGTTGTTAAAGATATTAGTATGCAGCAAACCGAAGGTTGTTCGGAGTCCCGGATGAGATCCCGGACGTCACGAGAGGTTCCGGAGTAGTCCGGAGGTAAAGATTTATATATGGGAAGTTGTTGTACGGACACCGGAAAGTCTCGGGGGCATATCGGTATTGTACCGGGGCCACCGAGAGGCACCGGGGGTCCACCTTGAGGGGCCAGCCCTCTCGGAGGGCCTCATGGGCCACAAGGGGCAGGGAACCAGCCCCTGGTGGGCTGGGCGCACCCCCTTCCCTTGGGCCCATGCGCCTAGGGTTGGGGGGAAACCCTAGTGGGGGCGCCCCCCTTGCTTGGGGGGCAAGCCCCCCACCCTAGGCCGCCGCCCCCCTGGAGATCCATCTCCAGGGCTGCGCACCCCCCCTTGGGGGCCTATATAAAGGGGGGAGGGAGGGCAGCTAGATCCTGCTACATTGGCGCCTTCCTCTCCCCGTTACACCTCTCCCTCTCTCCACAGAAGCTCGGCGAAGCCCTGCTGGAACTCTGCTGCATCCACCACCACGTCGTCGTGCTGCTGGATCTTCATCAACCTCTCCTTCCCCCTTGCTGGATCAAGAAGGAGGAGACGTCGATCGTCCCGTATGTGTGTTGAACGCGGAGGTGCCGTCCTTTCGGCGCTGGTCATCGGTGATTTGGATCACGGCGAGTACGACTCCATCATCCACGTTCTCCTTGAACGCTTCCGTTGCGATCTACAAGTGGTATGTAGATGCTCTCCTATCCCCTCGTTGCTAGAATACTCCATGGATAGATCTTGGTGATGCGTAGGAAAATTTTAATTTCTGCTACGATCCCCAACAGTGGCATCATGAGCTAGGTCTATGCGTAGTTTCTATACACGAGTAGAACACAAAGTAGTTGTGGGCGTCGAATTGTCAATTCTTCTTGCCGTTACTAGTCCTATCTTGGTTCAGCGGTATTGTGGGATGAAGCGGCCCGGACCAACCTTACACGTACGCTTACGTGAGACCGGTTCCACCGAATGACATGCACTAGTTGCATAAGGTGGCTGGCGGGTGTCTGTCTCTCCCACTTTAGTTGGATCGGATTCGATGAACAGGGTCCTTATGAAGGGTAAATAGAGATTGACAATTCACGTTGTGGTTTCAACGTAGGTAAGAAACGTTCTTGCTAGCAATCTATAACAGCCACGTAAAAACTTGCAACAACAATTAGAGGACGTCTAACTTGTTTTTGCAGCAAGTGCTTTGTGATGTGATATGGCCAGAAGTTGTGATGAATCATGTGATGTATGAGATGATCTTGTTATTGTAATAGGAATCACAACTTGCATGTCGATGAGTATGACAACCGGCAGGAGCCATAGGAGTTGTCTTTATTTATTTATGACCTGCGTGTCAACTTAAATCGTCATGTAATTATTTTACTTTATTGCTAAAGCGTTAGCCATAGTAGTAGAAGTAATAGTTGACGTGACAACTTCACGAAGACACGATGATGGAGATCATGATGATGGAGATCATGGTGTCATGAAGGTGACGATGATGAACATGGCGCCCCGAAGATGGAGATGAAAGGAGCGAAATGATGTTGGCCATATCATGTCACTATTTGATTGCATGTGATGTTTATCATGTTTTACATCTTATTTGCTTAGAACGATGGTAGCATAAATAAGATGATCCCTCATTAAAATATCAAAAATGTGTTCTCCCTAACTGTGCACCGTTGCTAAGGTTCGTCGTTCCGAAGCACCATGTGATGATCGGGTGTGATAGGTCCTTACGTTCGCATACAACGGGTGTAAGCCAGATTTACACACGCAATACACTTAGGTTGGATTGACGAGCCTAGCATGTACAGACATGGCCTCGGAACACGGAGGACCGAAAGGTCGAACATGAGTCGTATAGAAGATACGATCAACATGGAGATGTTCACCGATGATGACTAGTCCGTCTCACGTGATGATCGGACACGGCCTAGTTGACTCGGATCATGTATCACTTAGATGACTAGAGGGATGTCAAATCTGAGTGGGAGTTCATTCATTAATTTGATTAGATGAACTTAATTATCATGAACTTAGTCTAAATCTTTACAATATGTCTTGTAGATCAAATGGCCCACGCTAATGTCACCCTCAACTTCAACGCGTTCCTAGAGAAAACCAAGCTGAAAGATGATGGCAGCAACTATGCGGACTGGGTCCGGAACCTGAGGATCATCCTCATAGCTGCCAAGAAAGATTATGTCCTAGAAGCACCGCTAGGTGATGCACCATTCCCAGCAAACCAGGACGTTATGAACGCCCATCAGTCTCGTGCTGATGATTACTCCCTCGTTCAGTGCGGCATGCTTTACAGCTTAGAACCGGGGCTCCAAAAGCGTTTTGAGCAACACGGAGCATATGAGATGTTCGAGGAGCTGAAATTGATTTTCCAAGCTCATGCCCGGGTCGAGAGATATGATGTCTCCGACAAGTTCTTTAGCTGTAAGATGGAGGAAAATAGCTCTGTCAGTGAACACATACTCAAGATGTCTGGGTTACACCACCGCTTGACTCAACTGGAAGTTAATCTCCCGGATGAGGCGGTCATTGACAGAATCCTTCAGTCGCTCCCACCTAGCTACAAGAGCTTCGTGATGAACTACAATATGCAGGGGATGGAAAAGACCATTCCCGAGTTGTATTCAATGCTGAAATCTGCAGAGGTGGAGATCAAAAAGGAACATCAAGTGTTGATGGTAAATAAAACCACTAAGTTCAAGAAAGGCAAGGGTAAGAAGAACTTCAAGAAGGACGGCAAGGAGGTTGCCGCGCCTGGTAAATCAGTTGCCAGGAAGAAGTCAAAGAATGGACCCAAACCTGAAACTGAGTGCTTTTATTGCAAGGGAACTGGTCACTGGAAGCGGAATTGCCCCAAGTACTTAGCAGATAAGAAGGCCGGCAACACTAAAGGTATATGTGATATACATGTAATTGATGTGTACCTTACCAGTGCTCGTAGTAGCTCCTGGGTATTTGATACCGGTGCCGTTGCTCATATTTGTAACTCGAAACAGGAGCTGCGGAATAAACGGAGACTGGCGAAGGACGAGGTGACGATGCGCATCGGGAATGGTTCCAGGGTCGATGTGATCGCCGTCGGCACGCTACCTCTACATTTACCTACGGGATTAGTTTTAAACCTCAATAATTGTTATTTAGTACCAAGTTTGAGCATGAACATTGTATCTGGATCTCGTTTAATACGAGATGGCTACTCATTTAAATCCGAGAATAATGGTTGTTCTATTTATATGAGTGATATGTTTTATGGTCATGCTCCGATGGTTAATGGTTTATTCTTAATGAATCTTGTACGTGATGTTACACATATTCATAGTGTGAATACCAAAAGGTGTAAAGTTGATAACGATAGTCCCACATACTTGTGGCACTGCCGCCTTGGTCACATTGGTGTCAAGCGCATGAAGAAGCTCCATGCTGATGGACTTTTAGAGTCTCTCGATTATGAATCATTTGACACGTGCGAACCGTGCCTCATGGGCAAAATGACCAAGACTCCATTCTCAGGGACAATGGAGCGAGCAACCAACTTGTTGGAAATCATACATACAGATGTGTGTGGTCCAATGAGCGTTGAGGCTCGCGGAGGCTATCGTTATGTTCTCACTCTCACTGATGATTTGAGTAGATATGGGTATGTCTACTTAATGAAACACAAGTCTGAGACCTTTGAAAAGTTCAAGGAGTTTCAGAGTGAGGTTGAGAATCAACGTGACAGAAAAATCAAGTTCTTACGATCAGATCGTGGGGGAGAATATTTAAGTCACGAATTTGGCACACACTTAAGAAAATGTGGAATCGTTTCACAACTCACGCCGTCTGGAACACCTCAGCGTAACGGTATATCCGAACATCGTAATCGCACTCTATTGGATATGGTGCGATCTATGATGTCTCTTACAGATCTACCGCTATCATTTTGGGGATACGCTCTAGAGACAGCCGCATTCACTTTAAATAGGGCTCCGTCAAAATCCTTTGAGACGACACCGTATGAATTATGGTTTGGGAAGAAACCTAAGCTGTCGTTTCTGAAAGTTTGGGGTTGCGATGTTTATGTCAAGAAACTTCAACCTGAAAAACTCGAACCCAAATCGGAAAAATGCGTCTTCATAGGATACCCCAAGGAAACAGTTGGGTATACCTTCTACCTCAGATCCGAAGGCAAGGTCTTTGTTGCCAAGAACGGGTCCTTTCTAGAGAAAGAGTTTCTCGCGAAAGAAGTAAGTGGGAGGAAAGTAGAGCTTGATGAAGTGCTACCTCTTGAAAATCAGAGTAGCGCAGCTCAGGAAAATGTTCATGCGGTGCCTGCACCGATTAGAGAGGAGGTTAATGATGATGATCAAGATACTTCTGATCAAGCTCCTACTGAACTTCGTAGGTCCACAAGGACGCGTTCCGCACCAGAGTGGTACGGCAACCCTGTCCTGGAAATCATGTTGTTGGACAACGGTGAACCTTCGAACTATGAAGAAGCGATGGCGGGCCCAGATTCCGACAAATGGCTAGAAGCCATGAAATCCGAGATAGAGTCCATGTATGAGAACAAAGTGTGGACTTTGAATGACTTGCCCGATGGTCGGCGAGCCATAGAAAATAAATGGATCTTTAAGAAGAAGACAGACGCGGATGGTAATGTGACCATCTATAAAGCTCGACTTGTCACTAAGGGTTATCGGCAAGTTCAAGGGGTTGACTATGATGAGACTTTCTCTCCCGTAGCAAAGCTCAAGTCTGTCCGAATCATGCTAGCAATTGCCGCATACTATGATTATGAGATATGGCAAATGGACGTCAAAACGGCATTCCTTAACGGCTTCCTTGAGGAAGAATTGTATATGATGCAGCCAGAAGGTTTTGTCGATCCTAAGAATGCTAACAAAGTATGCAAGCTCCAGCGCTCCATCTATGGGCTGGTGCAAGCATCTTGGAGTTGGAACATTCGCTTTGATGAGATGATCAAAGTGTTTGGGTTTATGCAGACTTATGGAGCAGCCTGCGTTTACAAGAAAGTGAGTGGGAGCTCCGTAGCATTTCTCATATTATATGTGGATGACATACTATTGATGGGAAATGATATAGAATTCTTGGAAAGCATAAAGGCCTATTTGAACAAGTGTTTTTCAATGAAGGACCTTGGAGAAGCTGCTTATATATTAGGCATCAAGATCTATAGGGATAGATCAAGACGCCTCATCGGTCTTTCACAAAGTACGTACCTTGATAAGATTTTGAAGAAGTTCAAAATGGATCAGTCCAAGAAGGGGTTCTTGCCTGTATTGCAAGGTGTGCGATTGAGCACGGCTCGATGCCCGACCACGGCAAAAGATATAGAAGAGATGAGTGTCATCCCCTATGCCTCAGCTATAGGGTCTATTATGTATGCCATGCTGTGTACCAGACCCGATGTAAACCTTGCCGTAAGTTTGGTAGGTAGGTACCAAAGTAATCCCGGCAAGGAACACTGGACAGCGGTCAAAAACATCCTGAAGTACCTGAAAAGGACTAAGGATATGTTTCTCGTTTATGGAGGTGCCGAAGAGCTCGTCGTAAAGGGTTACGTCGACGCTAGCTTCGACACAGATCTGGATGACTCCAAGTCACAAACCGGATACGTGTATATTTTGAATGGAGGGGCAGTAAGCTGGTGCAGTTGCAAGCAAAGCATTGTGGCGGGATCTACATGTGAAGCAGAGTATATGGCAGCCTCGGAGGCAGCACAAGAAGCAGTCTGGGTGAAGGAGTTCATCACCGACCTAGGAGTCATACCCAATGCGTCGGACCCGATGACTCTCTTCTGTGAAAACACTGGAGCAATTGCCCTTGCGAAGGAGCCCAGGTTTCACAGGAAGACCAGGCATATCAAGCATCGCTTCAACTCCATTCGTGAAAGTGTTCAAAATGGAGACATAGAGATTTGTAAAGTACATACGGACCTGAATGTGGCAGATCCGTTGACTAAACCTCTCCCTAGAGCAAAACATGATCAACACCAAAATTCCATGGGTGTGCGATTCATCACAATGTAACTAGACTATTGTCTCTAGTGCAAGTGGGAGACTGTTGGAAATATGCCCTAGAGGCAATAATAAATGGATTATTATATTTCCTTGTTCATGATAATTGTCTATTGTTCATGCTATAATTGTATTGTTCGGAAATCATAATACATGTGTGAATACATAGACCACAATGTGTCCCTAGTAAGCCTCTAGTTGACTAGCTCGTTGATCAATAGATAGTCATGGTTTCCTGACTATGGACATGGGGATGTCATTGATAACGGGATCACATCATTAGGAGAATGATGTGATGGACAAGACCCAAACCTAAGCATAGCACAAAGATCATGTAGTTCGTTTGCTAGAGCTTTTCTGAATGTCAAGTATCATTCCTTAGACCATGAGATTATGCAACTCCCGGATGCCGTAGGAGTGCTTTGGGTGTATCAAACGTCACAACGTAACTGGGTGACTATAAAGGTGCACTACAGGTATCTCCGAAAGTATCTGTTGGGTTGGCATGAATCGAGACTGGGATTTGTCACTCCGTGTGACGGAGAGGTATCTCTGGGCCCACTCGGTAAGACATCATCGTAATGAGCTCAATGTGATCAAGGTGTTGTTCACGGGATGATGTATTACAGGAACGAGTAAAGAGACTTGCCGGTAACGAGATTGAACAAGGTATCGGTATACCGACGATCGAATCTCGGGCAAGTATCGTACCGATGGACAAAGGGAATTGAGTACGGGATTGATTAAGTCCTCGACATCGTGGTTCATCCGATGAGATCATCGAGGAGCATGTGGGAGCCAACATGGGTATCCAGATCCCGCTGTTGGTTATTGACCGGAGATCGTCTCGGTCATGTCTGCATGTCTCCCGAACCCGTAGGGTCTACACACTTAAGGTTCGGTGACGCTAGGGTTGTTAAAGATATTAGTATGCAGCAAACCGAAGGTTGTTCGGAGTCCCGGATGAGATCCCGGACGTCACGAGAGGTTCCGGAGTAGTCCGGAGGTAAAGATTTATATATGGGAAGTTGTTGTACGGACACCGGAAAGTCTCGGGGGCATATCGGTATTGTACCGGGGCCACCGAGAGGCACCGGGGGTCCACCTTGAGGGGCCAGCCCTCTCGGAGGGCCTCATGGGCCACAAGGGGCAGGGAACCAGCCCCTGGTGGGCTGGGCGCACCCCCTTCCCTTGGGCCCATGCGCCTAGGGTTGGGGGGAAACCCTAGTGGGGGCGCCCCCCTTGCTTGGGGGGCAAGCCCCCCACCCTAGGCCGCCGCCCCCCCTGGAGATCCATCTCCAGGGCTGCGCACCCCCCTTGGGGGCCTATATAAAGGGGGGGAGGGAGGGCAGCTAGACCCTGCTACATTGGCGCCTCCCTCTCCCCGTTACACCTCTCCCTCTCTCCACAGAAGCTCGGCGAAGCCCTGCTGGAACTCTGCTGCATCCACCACCACGCCGTCCTGCTGCTGGATCTTCATCAACCTCTCCTTCCCCCTTGCTGGATCAAGAAGGAGGAGACGTCGATCGTCCCGTACGTGTGTTGAACGCGGAGGTGCCGTCCTTCCGGCGCTGGTCATCGGTGATTTGGATCACGGCGAGTACGACTCCATCATCCACGTTCTCCTTGAACGCTTCCGTTGCGATCTACAAGTGGTATGTAGATGCTCTCCTATCCCCTCGTTGCTAGAATACTCCAAGGATAGATCTTGGTGATGCGTAGGAAAATTTTAATTTCTGCTACGATCCCCAACACCAACGACACCACGAAGCTTCACCATAATGGACTATGGCTTCGCGATGACCTCAACTGTCTAGGGTGCTCAAACACCCAAGAGTAACAAGATCCGCAAGGGATTAGTGGAGAGAATCAAATTTCTATTGGTGGAAGTGTAGATCGGGGCCTTCTCAACCACTCCCGAGCAAATCAACAAGTTTGATTGGCTAGGGAGTGAGATCGGGCGAAAATGGAGCTTGGAGCAACAATGGAGCTTAGGATTGGAAGAGGTGGTCAACTAGAGGTAGGAGACGACCCTTTTATAGTGGTGGACGAAATCGAACCATTATCCACTTAACCAGCCCGCGACACGCGATACTACCGCTCCAGAGGCACGGTACTACCGCAAGACCGCGTGGTACTACCGTGGGAGACCACAGTACTACCGCGGCAGCAGCGGGGGCTAGAGCAAGGCTGACGGGAGGCAGTACTACCGCGAGCGCGGTACTACCGCTCCCCCTTGCGGTACTACCGCAAGGCAGGAAAGCCCTAGCCTGGGAAGGGCGCGGATGAATAAAATTACATCCGTGCCGACTTTCGCTGGAAAACAAATGGTGCAAAAATCCGACACGGTACTACCGCGTGGTTGTTGGATCAGGCCGCACACGGTACTATCGCGCACGAGGCATGGTACTACCGCGGAGGCGCGGATGTAAAAAATTACATCCGCCCCTACTACCGCAACGCAGTGGTACTTGGCCTGGGGGCCACAGTAGTACGACTCCAGAGGAGCGGTACTACCGTGGGCTCCCGCGGTACTACCGCGCCTAAGGCACGGTACTACCGCGGGTGCCTGCGGTACTACCGCTCCAAGGAGCAGTACTACCGCAAGCACAGCAACAGCAGCCAAGACAATCGCAAGGAGGATAAACGGGGGATGCTCCAAAGTGCAAGGGAAAGGTGGAGACAAGAAAGGGAACGTGTACGTGATGATTCCACCCAAACCTTTCCGACGCGGACCCCCTCTTAATAGTACGGCTTTCCTACGACTCAAATCCACCAAAAAGAAACGCAAAGAAACGCCGTCTTCAATAGTCTTCGAGGGGCACCAAACCGTCTTGGGCCTAGTGAAGAAATGTCTGAGAAACTCAAGGCACACGATTAGTCCGCAAAAGCATTGTCATCAATCACCAAAACACCTTAGGGATAAGTATACCCTTACACTCTCCCCCTTTTTGGTGGATTGATGACAATACGGGATTTGCTAAAAAGGTAAATAAACTAGAGCATAGGCAAACCCCTCCTCTCTAAAATATAGACGGGCTCCCCCTAGATGTGTGCAATCTAGATGGATGCTTTGGACTGCATATCACACAACTAGGATCAACACTCCCCCTATATTTTAGAGAACAGGCATATCTAGCAATGATAAGGCTAACCAACCAATCAAGAGCATAAAACATAGGTAGCACAATATAACATAAGCTCGCTTAGATAGGATAAAGTGCATATGTCTTACACCATATGAAGGATAAGTCTCAAACCAAACCAAAGCAAACGAAACGAGGTCCAAAACGAGACAGCAACCACACCAAACACAACGACACACGAGCAAATCTCTACACTCTCTCCCCCTTTGGCATCGAAACGCCAAAAAGGCAGAGAGGACACCTACACACTCGGGGTAGCTCAAGCGGAGAAATCATCCCAGTGCTCCTCGTCAGACTCGGCGGCAGGGATATCCTCCTCGATGTCCTCGTCAGAATCCGTCCACTTGAAGCCCTGCTTCGTCATCCACTCGGCCTCCGGAGTGATGTTCCTCTCTGACCCGCTAGATTGTGCCTCACCAAAGACCCTCAGGATGTGCAAGTCACGGTGGCGAGCCTCCTTGGAGGCAACGTGAGTCCTGTACTGCCCCTTAGCTTGCATGCAAAAGAGAGTCTTCATCTTGTCCTTCAGCTTCTTGGCCCACGAGGGCTCAGAGGAACTCTGGGAAGACCTAGCCGCACGGTCCTCGGCAACATTATTTGCTCCAGGATCCTCCTCACCAACAGCCCTCCTAGCAGCAGACGCCTCAGCACGAGTAGTAGTGTTGGCCCAGTTGGGCTTGACACGGAGACTGATGGGATCATGCCTAATCCAGTCTGGTGCAAGGAACTCATCCCCAGGGTACAGCTTTTCCCAAGTCTTGGAGATCAGCAGAAACAAGTATGGCCCGTAGATAGGCACCTTGCGGTTGAACACCGCAAACCGAAGCTCATGCCACATGATGTGTGAGACATCAAGAGGCTGAGTCTGAGACACCCGGGCCTCCTCGCACATGAGCATCATATCCACCATATATGCATGAACCTTATCCTTGTCGCCAATGCGCGGGAACAGAGAGTTGCGGAACATGTGATACATGATATCCAGAAAGGAGTTCAGCACCAAAGCTGACTTGCCATTGGGGAGCACCTTCTCAACATAGTACTGCTGGAGCCTGTTCTTGTTAGCAGACTCAGGATTGGCATGGGGACGAACACCAACAGGAGTGTTGAGCCCGTCATCTAGAACATGCAACAGATCCATGAACTCCTTCCAGGTAGCGGTCAACTGACGGCCGTTGGTCATCCACGTCATCTACCGCTCCTCCCCAGGGTGAAAGTACACAGAGGCAAAGAACTGACAAACAAGCTCAGGGTCAAAGTCTAGATGGAAGGATATCACATGCTCAATACCAAACTGCTCCACCAAGTCCAGAGCCTCTCCAAAGTACTCACGAAACTCTTCCTTCCTCATGTGATGCATGTCAATCCACTTGACCTCCACGTAGGTATTCTGCTTGTTCTTGATGACATCCAGATAATTGAGAGTCTGCTGCTTGGTCCAGAATAACTCACAGCCTCTGATGGTAGCACGAGGGTTCACACAAGGGTTCATCTGCTTGAGACGGACGTACTTAGAAAGGGGTACCTCGTCCATGCTCTTAGCGGGTTCCTTGTTCTTGCTAGCGGTGGTCTTGACATGACGCTTGGGGGCATTGGAGCCCTCTGGTGCTTCACCTTGATTGCACAAACGCTTGGAGACAGTGTCACGACTGGGATTGGAACGGCGAGAGCCACCACCTGAGACACAAAGCGCAAAACACACACGACAAGCAAAAAGAATCAATGTAAAGACCTCGACAAAGCAAAAGAAACACTTAGGAAGCATACATGCTAAATGCCATGAGAAAGATTTGACCCCACGGTAGTACTGCCAAGTGCTGCGGTACTAAGATTTTAGTACCGCTCCTAGTAGCGGTAGTACCGTGAGAAGTCACGGTAGGACCGGGTCTGGGAGTGGTAGTAGGATCCTAGTGCTACAGCTAGCGCGGTAGTACCGCACGAAACGGGCGGTAGTACCGCACGAGCGGTAGTACCGCACAGGAGGCGCGGTAGTACCGCACCGCGTCAAATCCGAACCAGTTCAAATATGAGAAAAAGCCGTGAAACCACGACGGTACTACGGTTGATCAAATCTATCACAAGACAATATATCAAGTATAATCCCTACGCAACACGATTCTCCTACATCCTACTCTTGCACAGATTTGGCCTAAAATCTCAAGAACAACATGCATCTCCCCAAAAACCTAGAAGCGAAAGAACAACCAAGAAAGAGAGGGATTTGGGGGAAAACCTTGTTCCATGGCAAGAGGAAGTGGTGGGGAACGATCCCATCGGTCGGAATCCAAGGAGAGTGGCCGGAGACGGAGATCCGGCGAGGAGCTCCGGCGCCGTTCGTGAGCGAGAGAGAGAGACGCGGGGAGGGAGACAAGTGAATGGGTATGGGGAGTTGGAACTCCCCTGCCCGAGTCATAACCCCCACGGCCACTCGATGGCGCGGTACTACCGTGCGTCATCGCGGTAGTACCGCTCGGCGGAAGTACTGCACCTGTGCGGTAGTACCGCTCTCCTGGGCGGCAGTAAAAAATTACTGCCGCGCTGTTGCGATAGTACCGTGCCCTCTCAACGCGGTAGTACCGTGGCTAGCCGCGGTAGTACCGTGAGCTCAAGAAGTTGCTCGTTTCAGGCACAAGAAAAAGAGGTCTTTGCACAAAAACTTCGAGGCAACACAACACCACAAGAACACGCAACTCGCGAAGGCAGAAAGGCAAAAGATAACACGAACACAACCACGAGACACGACCTCTCCAAAGAGAGGGCGGTGGCCGAAGCCACCTATGTTTGAGTTAATTGGTGTGGCACCGCGAAGAATTATCCTTGGGCCCATGACCAAAACTCGTCTTTGAAGCACAAGTACCATAAAAAATGGCTAATGTGAAAGAGTTGATCGATTTATGCATAATGGGGGAGGGAGAGTTCATTGAGAGAACAACACTCCCCCTATGTCCATGCCTGCACCTAAACAAGACAACAAGTTGAGTATGGTAGGGTGTGCAAGGGTTCAAGCAACATTGCTTGAATCAATGATATTTAGCTCATGCCTTAACTCGCGAAATCTTGCTTCATCCAAAGGCTTCGTGAAGATATCTGCAAGGTTATCATGAGTGTTGACGTAGTTGAGCTCGATCTCACCTCGCCTAATGTGATCCCAGATGAAGTGATACCGAATCTCAATATGCTTCGTCTTGAAGTGTTGCACCGGGTTGAGAGAAATCTTGATGGCACTTTCATTGTCACACCAAAGAGGCACTTTGTCACAAATGACACCATAATCCTTTAAAGTTTGCCTCATCCATAAGAGTTGTGCACAACAACTACTGGCCGCTACATACTCCGCTTCGGTGGACGAGAGAGACACACAACTTTACTTTTTGGAAGACCAACTTACCAAAGAGCAACCAAGGAATCGGCACCCTCCGGAAGTGGACTTCCTATCCACTTTGTCTCCCGCCCAATCGGAATCCGAATATCCTACAAGCTTGAAGTTTGCTCCTTTTGGGTACCATAAGCCAAAGTTTGGGGTATGAGCCAAATATCGAAAGATTCGCTTGACCGCCACAAAGTGGCTTTCCTTAGGTGCGGCTTGAAACCGGGCACAAATTCCCACACTCAACATGATATCCGGTCTAGATGCACAAAGGTAAAGCAAGGATCCAATCATGGAGTGATATACCTTTTGATCCACCGCTTTACCATTGGGATCAATGTCAAGTTGGCACTTGGTAGGCATTGGAGTGGAAGCCGGCTTGACATCGCTTAGCTTGAATCTCTTGAGCATGTCTTGAGTGTATTTGGCTTGGTTGATGAAGGTACCTTCTCTTCTTTGCTTCACTTCGAAACCTAGAAAGAACTTCAACTCTCCCATGGAAGACATCTTGAACTTTGAGGTCATTAGTGCGGAAAATTCATCATTGAAAGCTTTGTTAGGGGAACCAAAGATAATGTCATCAACCTATAGTTGGCACACAAACAACTCTGCTTTGACCTTCTTAGTAAAAAGAGTGGGATCGATTAGCCCAACTTCAAACCCGCGATCTTGTAGCAACTCGGTAAGGTGGTCATACCACACACGTGGGGCTTGTTTAAGGCCATAGAGTGCCTTATCGAGTTGATACACATGATCAGGAAAGTAGGGATCCTCGAACCCGGGGGGTTGTTTGACGTAAACCAACTCATTAATAGGACCATTAAGAAAAGGACTCTTCACATCCATTTGTTGCAACTTAAAGTTGTGATGAGAAGCATAAGCAATCAACAAATGAATGGATTCAAGACGAGCAACGGGAGCAAAGGTTTCACCGTAGTCGATACCCTCGACTTGGGAGTAGCCTTGTGCCACCAATCTTGCCTTGTTGCAAATGATGGTCCCATGAGCATCTTGCTTGTTCTTGAAAATCCACTTGGTCCCAATGACATTGTGGTTCCCCGTTGGCCTTGGCACCAACCTCCACACCTTGTTGTACTCAAAGTTGTTGAGTTCTTCATGCATGGCATTAAGCCAATCCGGATCTTCGAGTGCTTCATATACCTTTCTGGGTTCAACACAAGAGACAAACGCGTGATGTTCACAATAGTTTGCCAATTGTCTACGAGTGCTTACCCCCTTCTGAATGCTTCCAAGTATGTTCTTCATGAGATGACCCTTGGTGGAGAGCTTGGAAGCAATCTTGGCGGCACGACGCTCTAATTCCTCCTCTGTGGTGAGTTGAGGAGCGGTCACTTGATCATCTTGAGCGCCGTCTTGAGCTTGTTCTTGACCTTGAACTTGCTCGGGGGAGAGAACTTGACCTTGGGCATCACTTGGTGTATCAACACCTTCTTGAGCATGATCTTGCCCTTGGTCTTGTTCAAGAGGTTGAGGGCCTTCACTTTGTTCTTCGGAAGCATGTGGGCCTTGGGTCGGTGATGGCACCACTTGAGTGGAGCATTGTCCTTCTCCTTCGGCCACAAGGGGTTCCTCAATGGGTAGGATAAAACCAACACCCATTCTTCTTATGGCTTGAGGAGGAATTTCATCACCTACATCACAAGTGCCACTTTGCTCCACTTGGGAGCCGTTATTCTCATCAAACTCCACGTTACACGTCTCCTCAATAAGTCCCGTGGATTTATTGAGGACACGGTAAGCATGAGAGTTTGTAGCATAACCAACAAATATGCCCTCATAAGCTCTAGCCTCAAATTTCGACAACCGAACACCTTTTTTGAGAATGAAACACTTACACCCGAACACCCGAAAGTACTTGAGGTTCGGCTTGTTACCGGTGAGTATCTCATATGGAGTCTTGTTCAAGCCCTTGCGGAGGTAGAGCCGATTGGATGCATGACATGCGGTGTTGATGGCTTCGGCCCAAAAGTTGTATGGAGACTTGAACTCCGCCATCATGGTCCTTGCTGCATCCATCAAAGTCCGGTTCTTCCTCTCCGCAACACCGTTTTGTTGAGGGTTGTATGGTGCAGAATATTGATGCTTGATCCCCTCATCACTAAGAAACTCATCCAAGGTGTAGTTCTTGAACTCGGTGCCGTTGTCACTTCTTATTGTCAAGATCTTTGCATTGTGTTGACGTTGTGCTTCATTTGCAAAGTCAATGACGGTTTGTTGGGTCTCGCTCTTCCTCTTGAAGAAATACACCCAAGTGTATCTTGAATAGTCATCCACAATCACCAAGCAGTACTTTCTACCCCCCAAGACTATCAAAGGATGAAGGACCAAAGAGATCCAAGTGAAAGAGATCCAAGTGAAGGAGATCGAAAGGCCTCTTCGAGTAAATGATAGTTGTGGGAGGGTGAGACTTCTCATGAAGCTTTCCTTCTATACAAGCACTGCAAGCACGATCTTTAGCAAAACTAACATTCATGAGTCCACGGACATGGCCCCCCTTGGGAAGACTTTGCAAAGATCTCATATTGACATGGGCTAAACGACGATGCCAAAGCCATCCCACGTCAACTTTAGCCATTAGGCATGTCGCGGTCTTAGTGGGTTGCTCCAAAAAGTTAATCACATATAGACCGTTCTCGACATGCCCAACAAAGGCTACTTTAAGAGTCTTGCTCCACAAGAGGGCCACGGTATCAATATCAAAGAAAGTGGCAAAGCCCATGATTGCAAGTTGATGAACGGAAAGTAAATTGTATGCAAGGGACTCTACAAGCATGACCTTCTCGATCGTGAGATCATGAGAAATGACAACCTTGCCGAGTCCCAATACTTTAGAAGGCGAGGCATCACCCCACTCGACATTGGTGGGCATAGATGGAATCTTGTGCACGTCCCCCACTAAGTCCATGCTTCCGGTCATATGATTTGTAGCTCCACTATCGAGCAACCATGATCCCCCACTGGAAGCAAACACCTACAAGAGATCAATGCTTGGTTTTAGGTACCCATTTTGTAATGGGTCCTTTGATGTTAGTAATGTTGGGGAACGTAGTAATTTCAAAAAAATTCCTACGCACACGCAAGATCATGGTGATGCATAGCAAGGAGAGGGGAGAGTGTTATCTACGTACCCTCGTAGACCGAAAGTGGAAGCGTTATGACAACGCGGTTGATGTAGTCGTACGTCTTCACGGCCCAACCGATCAAGGACCGAAACTACGGCACCTCCGAGTTCTTGCACACGTTCAGCTCGATGACGATCCCCGGACTCCGATCCAGCAAAGTGTTGGGAATGAGTTCCGTCAGCACGATGGCGTGGTGACGATCTTGATGTTCTACCGTCGCAGGGCTTCGCCTAAGCACCGCTACAATATTATCAAGGATTATGGTGGAGGGGGGCACCGCACACGGCTAAGAGATCTCAAGGATCAATTGTTGTCCCTAGAGGTGCCCCCTGCCCCCATATATAAAGGAGAAAGGGGGGAGGCCGGCCGGCCCTTGCAGGGCACGCCAGGAGGCGGAGTCCTCCTCCTAGTAGGAGTAGGACTCCCCTCTTTCCTACTCCTACTAGGAGGGGGAAAGGAAGGGGGAGAGGGAGAAGGAAAGGGGGGCGCCGCCCCCCTCTCCTAGTCCAATTCGGACCAGAGGGGGAGGGGGTGCGCGGCCCACCCTGGCCGCCCCCCTCTCTCTCCACTAAGGCCCATAAGGCCCATTACTTCTCCCGAGGGGTTCCGGTAACCCTCCGGCACTCCGGTTTTTTCCGAAATCACCTAGAACACTTCCGGTGTCCGAATATAGTCGTCCAATATATCAATATTTACATCTCGACCATTTCGAGACTCCTCGTCCTGTCCGTGATCACATCCGGGACTCCGAACAACCTTCAGTACATCAAAAAAATATAAACTCATAATGAAACTGTCATCGTAGCGTTAAGCGTGCGGACCCTACGGGTTCGAGAACAATGTAGACATGACCGAGACACGTCTCCGGTCAATAACCAATAGCGGAACCTGGATGCTCATATTGGCTCCCACATATTCTACGAAGATCTTTATCGGTTAGACCGCATAACAACATACATTGTTCCCTTTGTCATCGGTATGTTACTTGCCCGAGATTCGATCGTCGTTATCTCAATACCTAGTTCAATCTCATTACCGGCAAGTCTCTTTACTCGTTCCGTAATACATCATCTCGCAACTAACTCATGAGTTGTATTGCTTGCAAGGCTTAAGTGATGTGTATTACCGAGAGGGCCCAGAGATACCTCTCCGACAATCGGAGTGACAAATCCTAATCTCGAAATACGCCAACCCAACATGTACCTTTGGAGACACCTGTAGAGCACCTTTATAATCACCCAGTTACGTTGTGACGTTTGGTAGCACACAAAGTGTTCCTCCGGTAAATGGGAGTTGCATAATCTCATAGTCATAGGAACATGTATAAGTCATGAAGAAAGCAAATAGCAACATACTAAACGATCGGGTGCTAAGCTAATGGAATGGGTCATGTCAATCACATCATTCTTCTAATGATGTGATCCCGTTAATCAAATAACAACTCTTTTGTTCATGGTTAGGAACATAACCATCTTCGATTAACGAGCTAGCCAAGTAGAGGCATACTAGTGACACTCTGTTTGTCTATGTATTCACACATGTATTATGTTTCCGGTTAATACAATTCTAGCATGAATAATAGCCATTTATCATGATATAAGGAAATAAATAATAACTTTATTATTGCCTCTAGGGCATATTTCCTTCAGTCTCCCACTTGCACTAGAGTCAATAATCTAGTTCACATCACCATGTGATTCAACACTAATAGTTCACATCACCATGTGATTAACACCCATAGTTCACATCGTCATGTGACCTGCACCCAAAGGGTTTACTAGAGTCAGTAATCTAGTTCACATCGCTTATGTGATTAACGCCCAAAGAGTACTAAGGTGTGATCATGTTTTGCTTGTGAGATAATTTTAGTCAACGGGTCTGTCACATACAGATCCGTAAGTATTTTGCGAATTCTATGTCTACAATGCTCTGCACAGAGCTACTCTAGCTAATTGCTCCCACTTTCAATATGTATCTAGATTGAGACTTAGAGTCATCCAGATCTGTGTCAAAACTTGCATCGATGTAACTTTTTACGACGAACCTTTTGTCACCTCCATAATCGCGAAATATTTCCTTATTCCACTAAGGATAATTTTAACCGCTGTCCAGTGATCTACTCTTAGATCATTATTGTACTCCCTTGCTTAACACAGTGTAGGGTACACAATAGATCTGGTACACAGCATGGCATACTTTATAGAACCTATGGCCGAGGCATAGGGAATGACTTTCATTCTCTTTCTATCTTCTGCCGTGGTCGGACTTTGAGTCTTACTCAAATTCACACCTTGTAACACAGCCAAGAACTCTTTCTTTGACTGTTCCATTTTGAACTACTTCAAAATCTTGTCAAAGTATGTACTCATTGAAAAAACTTATCAAGCGTCTTGATCTATCTCTATAGATCTTGATGCTTAATATGTAAGCAGCTTTACCGATGTCTTTCTTTGAAAAACTTCTTTCAAACATTCCTTTATGCTTTGCAGAATAATTCTACATTATTTCCGATCAACAATATGTCATTCATATATACTTATCAGAAATGTTGTAGTGCTCCCACTCACTTTCTTGTAAATACAGGCTTCATCGCAAGTCTGTATAAAACTATATGCTTTGATCATCTCATCAAAGCGCATATTCCAACTCCGAGATGCTTGCACCAATCCATAGATGGATCGCTGGAGCTTGCACATTTTATTAGCACCTTTAGGATTGACAAAACCTTCTGGTTGCATCATATACAACTCTTCTTTAATAAGTCCATTAAGGATTGCAATTTTGTTATCCATTTGCCAGATTTCATAAAATGCAACAATTGCTAATATGATTCAGATAGACTTAAGCATCGCTACGAGTGAGAAAATTTCATCGTAGTCAACACCTTGAACTTTGTCGAAAACCTTTTTCGATAACTCTAGCTTTGTAGATAGTAACACTACTATCAGCGTCCGTCTTCCTCTTGAAGATCCATTTATTTTCTATGGCTTGCCGATCATCGGACAAGTCAACCAAAGTCCACACTTTGTTCTCATACATGGATCTCATCTCAGATTTCATGGCCTCAAGCCATTTCGCGGAATCTGGGCTCATCATTGCTTCCTCATAGTTCGTAGGTTCGTCATGGTCAAGCACCATGACCTCCAGAATAGAATTACCGTACCACTCTGGTGTGGATCTCACTCTGGTTTACCTACGAGGTTCGGTAGTAACTTGATCTGAAGTTACATGATCATCATCATTAGCTTCCTCTCTAAATGGTGTAGAAGTCACAGGAACAAATTTCTGTGATGAACTACTTTCCAATAAGGGAGCAGGTACAGTTACCTTATCAAGTTCTACTTTCCTCCCACTCACTTCTTTCGAGTGAAACTCCTTCTCTAGAAAGGATCCATTCTTAGCAACAAATGTCTTGCCTTCGGATCTGTGATAGAAGGTGTACCCAACAGTTTCCTTTGGGTATCCTATGAAGACACATTTCACCGATTTGGGTTCGAGCTTATCTGGTTGAAGCTTTTTCACATAAGCATCGCAGCCCCAAGCTTTCAGAAACGACAACTTTGGTTTCTTGCCAAACCACAGTTCATAAGGCGTCATCTCAACGGATTTTGATGGTGCCCAATTTAACATGAATGTGGTCGTCTCTAAAGCATAACCCCAAAACGGTAGCGGTAAATCTGTAAGAGACATCATAGATCCCACTATATCAAGTAAAGTACGATTACGACGTTCAGACACACCATTACGCTGTGGTGTTCCGGGTGGCGTGAGTTGCGAAACTATTCCGCATTGTTTCAAATGTAGACCAAACTCGTAACTCAAATATTCTCCTCCACGATCAGATCGTAAAAACTTTATTTTCTTGTTACGATGATTTTCAACTTCACTCTGAAATTCTTTGAACTTTTCAAATGTTTCAGACTTATGTTTCATTAAGTATATACCCATATCTGCTTAAATCATCTGTGAAGGTGAGAAAATAACGATATCCGCCATGAGCCTCAACATTCATTGGACCACATACATCTGTATGTATGATTTCCAACAAATCTGTTGCTCTCTCCATAGTACCGGAGAACGGTGTTTTAGTCATCTTGCCCATAAGGCATGGTTCGCAAGCATCAAGTGATTCATAATCAAGTGATTCCAAAAGCCCATCAGCATGGAGTTTCTTCATGCGCTCTACACCAATATGACCTAAACGGCAGTGCCACAAATAAGTTGCACTATCATTATTAACTTTGCATCTTTTGGTGTCAATATTATGAATATGTGTATCACTACGATCGAGATCCAACGAACCATTTTCATTGGGTGTGTAACCATATAAGGTTTTATTCATGTAAATAGAACAACAATTTATTCTCTTACTTAAATGAATAACCGTATTGCAATAAACATGATCAAATCATATTCATGCTCAACGCAAACACCAAATAACACTTATTTAGGTTCAACACTACTCCCGAAAGTATAGGGAGTGTGCGATGATGATCATATCAATCTTGGAACCACTTCCAACACACATCATCACTTCACCCTTAACTAGTCTATGTTCATTCTGCAACTCCTGTTTCGAGTTACTACTCTTAGCAACTGAACCAGTATCTAATACCGAGGGGTTGCTACGAACACTAGTAAAATACATATCAATAATCTGTATATCAAATATACCTTTGTTCACTTTGCCATCCTTCTTATCCGCCAAATACTTGGGGCAGTTCCGCTTCCAGTGACCAGTCCCTTTGCAGTAGAAGCACTTAGTCTCGGGCTTAGGACCAAACTTGGGCTTTTTCACTTGAGCAACAACTTGCTTGCCGTTCTTCTTGAAATTCCCCTTCTTCCCTTTGCCCTTTTCTTGAAACTAGTGGTCTTGTTAACCATCAACACTTGATGTTTTTCTTGATTTCTACCTTCGTTGATTTCAGCATCACGAAGAGCTTGGGAATTACTTTCATCATCCCTTGCATATTATAGTTCATCATGAAGTTCTACTAACTTGGTGATGGTGACTAGAGAAATTCTGTCAATCACTATTTTATCTGGAAGATTAACTCCCACTTGGTTCAAGCGATTGTAGTACCCAGACAATCTGAGCACATGCTCACTGCTTGAGCTATTCTCCTCCATCTTTTAGCTATAGAACTTGTTGGAGACTTCATATCTCCCAACTCGGGTATTTGCTTGAAATATTAACTTCAACTCCTGGAACATCTCATATGGTCCATGACGTTCAAAACGTCTTTGAAGTCCCGATTCTAAGCCGTTAAGCATGGTGCACTAAACTATCAAGTACTCATCATATTGAGCTAGCCAAACGTTCATAACGTCTGCATCTGCTCCTGCAATAGGCCTGTCACCTAGCGGTGCATCAAGGACATAATTCTTCTGTGCAGCAATGAGGATAAACCTCAGATCATGGATCCAATCCGCGTCTTTGCTACTAACATCTTTCAACTTAGTTTTCTCTAGGAACATATATAAAACATAGGGAAGCAACAACGCGAGCTATTGATCTACAGCATAGATATGCTAATACTACCAGGACTAAGTTCATGATAAATTAAAGTTCAATTAATCATATTACTTAAGAACTCCCACTTAGAAAGACATCTCTCTAATCCTCTAAGTGATCACGTGATCCAAATCAACCAAACCATAACCGATTATCACGTGAGATGGAGTAGTTTCAATGGTGAACATCACTATGTTGATCATATCTACTATATGATTCACGCTCGACCTTTCGGTCTCAGTGTTCCGAGGCCATATTTGCATATGCTAGGCTCGTCAAGTTTAACCTGGGTATTTTGCGTGTGCAAAACTGGCTTGCACCCGTTGTAGATGGACGTAGAGCTTATCACACCCGATCATCACGTGGTGTCTGGGGACGACGAACTTTGGCAACGGTGCATACTCAGGGAGAACACTTTTATCTTGAAATTTAGTGAGAGATCATCTTATAATGCTACCGTCAATCAAAGCAAGATAAGATGCATAAAAGATAAACATCACATGCAATCAATATAAGTGATATGATATGGCCATCATCATCTTGTGCTTGTGATCTCCATCTCCGAAGCATCTTCATGATCACCGTCGTCACCGGCGCGACACCTTGATCTCCATCATAGCATCGTTGTCGTCTCGCCAAACTTATGCTTCTACGACTATCGCTACCGCTTAGTGATAAAGTAAAGCATTACAGGGCGATTGCATTGCATACAATAAAGCGACAACCATATGGCTCCTGCTAGTTGCCGATAACTCGGTTACAAAATATGATCATCTCATACAATAAAATTTAGCATCATGTCTTGACCATATCACATCACAACATGCCCTGCAAAAACAAGTTAGACGTCCTCTACTTTGTTTGTTGCAAGTTTTACGTGGCTGCTATGGGCTTAGCAAGAACCAATCTTACCTACGCATCAAAACCACAATGATAGTTTGTCAAGTTGGTGCTGTTTTAACCTTCGCAAGGACCGGGCGTAGCCACACTCGGTTCAACTAAAGTTGGAAAAACTGACACCCGCCAGCCACCTGTGTGCAAAGCACGTCGGTAGAACCAGTCTCGCGTAAGCGTACGCGTAATGTCGGTCCGGGCCGCTTCATCCAACAATACCGCCGAACCAAACTATGACATGCTGGTAAGCAGTATGACTTATATCGCCCACAACTCACTTGTGTTCTACTCGTGCATATAACATCAACACATAAAACCTAGGCTCGGATGCCACTGTTGGGGAACATAGTAATTTCAAAAAATTGCCTACGCACACGCAAGATCATGGTGATGCATAGCAACGAGAGGGGAGAGTGTTGTCTATGTACCCTCGTAGACCGAAAGCGGAAGCGTTATGACAACGCGATTGATGTAGTCGTACGTCTTCACGGCCCGACCGATCAAGCACCGAAACTACGGCACCTCCGAGTTCTTGCACACGTTCAGCTCGATGACGATCCCCGGACTCCGATCCAGCAAAGTGTCGGGGATGAGTTTCGTCAGCACGACGGCGTGGTGACGATCTTGATGTTCTACCGTCGCAGGGCTTCGCCTAAGCACCGCTACAATATTATCGAGGATTATGGTGGAGGGGGGCACCGCGCACGGCTAAGAGATCTCAAGGATCAATTGATGTCCCTAGAGGTGCCCCCCCTGCCCCGTATATAAAGGATCAAGGGGGGAGGCCGGCCGGCCCTTGCAGGGCGCGCCAGGAGAAGGAGTCCTCCTCCTAGTAGGAGTAGGACTCCCCTCTTTCCTACTCCTACTAGGAGGGGGACAGGAAGGGGGGAGGGAGAAGGAAAGGGGGCGCCGCCCCCCTCTCCTAGTCCAATTCGGACCAGAGGGGGAGGGGGCGCGCGGCCCACCCTGGCCGCCCCTCTCTCTCTCCACTAAGGCCCATTACTTCTCCCGGGGGGTTCCGGTAACCCTCCGGCACTCCGGTTTTCTCCGAAATCACCTGGAACACTTCCGGTGTCCGAATATAGTCGTCCAATGTATCAATCTTTATGTCTCGACCATTTTGAGACTCCTTGTCATGTCCGTGATCACATCCGGGACTCCGAACAACCTTCGGTACATCAAAACATATAAACTCATAATGAAACTGTCATCATAGCGTTAAGCGTGCGGACCCTACGGGTTCGAGAACAATGTAGACATGACCGAGACACATCTCCGGTTAATAACCAATAGCGGAACCTGGATGCTCATATTGGCTCCCACATATTCTACGAAGATCTTTATCGGTCAGACCGCATAACAACATACGTTGTTCCCTTTGTCATCGGTATGTTACTTGCCCGAGATTCGATCGTCGGTATCTCAATACCTAGTTCAATCTCGTTACCGGCAAGTCTCTTTTCTCGTTCCGTAATACATCATCTCGCAACTAACTCATTAGTGGTATTGCTTGCAAGGCTTAAGTGATGTGTATTACCGAGAAGGCCCAGAGATACCTCTCCGACAATCGGAGTGACAAATCCTAATCTCGAAATACGCCAACCCAACATGTACCTTTGGAGACACCTGTAGAGCACCTTTATAATCACCCAGTTACGTTGTGACGTTTGGTAGCACACAAAGTGTTCCTCCGGTAAACGGGAGTTGCATAATCTCATAGTCATAGGAACATGTATAAGTCATGAAGAAAGCAAATAGCAACATACTAAACGATCGGGTGCTAAGCTAATGGAATGGGTCATGTCAATCACATCATTCTTCTAATGATGTGATCCCGTTAATCAAATAACAACTCTTTTGTTCATGGTTAGGAACATAACCATCTTCGATTAACGAGCTAGCCAAGTAGAGGCATACTAGTGACACTCTGTTTGTCTATGTATTCACACATGTATTATGTTTCCGGTTAATACAATTCTAGCATGAATAATAGCCATTTATCATGATATAAGGAAATAAATAATAACTTTATTATTGCCTCTAGGGCATATTTCCTTCAAGTAACAAGGGTCTTAGGAACCCAAATAGACCATTCAATGTATTCATGAGGAGAGCCAACAAATTTGGCATAAACATGCCCATCACTAGCACGGCATAACACATAAGAAGGATTAAAGTCGCCGGCTTTGTTGGGAGGGGTGGCATTGCCCTTCTTGACACCGCCACCCTTTGCATTGTTCTTCTTCTCCTTGGAAGCACCCTCTCCCTCCTTCACAAAAGTTTGCTTGAGAGGAGGAGGTCTTTTGGTCTTGTCATTCTTCTTCTTGTTCTTGGGCTCGGGTGCGAACCCAATCCCCTCCTTGGCCACAACTTCCTTTTGATTGCTCAAATGGTCGTTGAGGTTCTTATCACCTTGTATGCATGTAACAAGGCCTTTCTCAAGTTGCTCCTTCAACTTAGCATTCTCCTCAACAAGATGCACATTCTCACAACAAGGGTTAGTAGCATTTGCATTATCAATCAACACCATATGAGGAAAAGTGGCTTTCTCCTTGGTTAGCTTCACTTGGAGTTGATCATGAGACTCTTTGAGGCTAGCATGAACACCCTTCAAGACTTTGTGAGCCTTGTCGAGAATGTCAAACTCCTCTTTGAGTCTAGCAAGATCAACCCCAAGCTTTGCCTTCTCGGAGCTTAGCACACGAGAGACAACAAGAGCATGATCAAGATATTTCTTTAATTTAGCATGATCATCGTTGTATGACTCCTCAAGAGCCAAACGAAGACCACGCTCTTCATCAAGAGCATTGGAAAGATCCGAAATCTCATCGGCATAGTCACGACTATGCCCCTCCATCTTAGAGATGGTATCTTCATGAGCTTCGAGCATGACATTGGCTTCACCAAGTTGTTCCAAGAGAGCAACAAAGTGCCTCTTGGATTTACCCTTGAGTTTACCCATAAAGGCCACAAACTCATTCTCCTCCCCATTAGTTCCCTCATGTTCATCAATGCTATCCGTCGAAGAAGGATGATTAATGATGGTAGTTTTGATGTTGTGGGTTACCTTGTAGGTGGCCTTAGCCATGAGACACTTGGCGGTGATGCTTTCATTGGGTGAGTCGAAGAGAGACACCCATGGAGTCGCCGCAATGGCAACGGAGGCCATGGCAACTGACTCACCATATTCATCATCATCATCATCCTCATTGTATTCTTCTTATACCACCAATGCCTTGGGAGGAGTCTTCTTGATGAAGTTGCTCTTGTTGGGGAAAGACTTGGCCTTATCCTTACGGATGAGCTTGCCACTGTTGTCTTCCCTCTTCTCATACGGGCACTCCGCAACAAAATGACTCACGTTGCCACAATTGAAGCAAGTCCTCACTCGTTGCTTGCCCTTTGTGCCACTTGAGTTGCTCTTGTTAAAGTTGGGCCCTGAGTTCTTCTTGCTCCAAAATTGCCTTGAAGCAAGGGCCATGTGTTCATGATAGGCATACTTCGTATCTTCAAGGTTGCTCTCCTCTTCTTCCTCTTCTTCGACACAAACCTTGGCTTTCAATGCAAGGTTGGGCCTTTTTGCTCTTTGAGACCGAAGCACCGCATTGTCGGCGGTCTTGTCCAATATGCTCATAGCCACAAACTCATCCAGCACATCACTTGAGGACAAGGTGTGGAAGTCCGGCCTTTGACGGATGACGGAGGACATGGCTTTGTGGTAGGGCATCATTGCCTTGAGGGATTTGCACTTGATCCAATTGTCATCCGTGTCCTTACTTCAATGATCCTAGAGAGAGACCGCGAGCTTGGTAACTCTCCGATAGAGCTCACGAGGTTCCTCATCTTCTTTCATTGCAAACTCATCGGCTTCATCTTGTACCACTTCATAGTTGGAACGTTGAATGCTTGCGCTTCCCCGATAGAGGGAAACCACTTTATGCGAAGCATCTTTGGCCAATGAGTAGGGCCGGAGATGCAGGAGGTCTTCGGGAAGGATTGCTTCTTGGATGATGAAGAGAGCATTCTCATTGAATTGATTCTCCACTTCTTCTCTAGGAGTGAAGTTGCTTCGGTCATGTGGATAAAAACCTTCTTCAATGATTCTCCAAAGGTTAGTGTTCACATGATTTAAATGACGCTTAAAACGATAGACCCAAGAATCAAAATCCTCCTTTTTGTCAATCTTGGGGGGAGGACCGGCATGATTCAAGTGAGTAGAAGGAATCGGTCCACCATAGACGGGTGGAGGTTGCACATGGGCAAAGATGCCGGTGCCATTCTTACCACTAGACAAAGGGGCTTTCTCACTGGTAGCTTCCCCCTTGTTGGGGTTAGCACCCGTCATCGTGTTGGCGGGATCACCCACTTTCACGGGTGCGGTGGAAAGTTTAAGCCCCTCTAAGAATTCCTTAAACATGTCTTTGACCTCGGTCGTCATGAAGGTTTTCAATGTGTCCAACGCCACATTGAACTCCTCACGTGAGATCGAGTTACCCCCATCTCCCGAAGACGATATTGGATTCACACCGGAGTGCTCACCCACATCGTCTTCGACGTCAACCATACTCTTCGGACAGTAAAGTACTTAAAAAGAGACGAGGCTCTGATACCAATTGAAAGGATCGATATAGTTGACTAGAGGGGGGGTGAATAGGCAACTAACAATTTTTAGCTTTCCTTTAACAATTTAAACTTTGCATCAAAGTAGGTTGTCTAGATATGCAACTAAGTGAGCAACCTATATGATGCAACAACGATAAGAACACAAGCAAGCAAGAGACACAACACAAATAAGCTTGCACAAGTAAAGGCACGAGATAACCAAGAGTGGAGCCGGTGGAGACGAGGATGTGTTGCTGAAGTTCCTTCCCTTTGAGGGGAAGTACGTCTCTGTTGGAGTGGTGTGGAGGCACAATGCTCCCCAAGAAGCCACTAGGGCCACAGTATTCTCCTCACGCCCTCACACAATGCGAGATGCCGTGAATCCACTATTGGTGCCCTTGGAGGCGACGACCGAACCTTTACAAACAAGGTTGGGGCAATCTCCACAACTTAATTGGAGGCTCCCAACGACACCACGAAGCTTCACCACAATGGACCATGGCTTCGCGGTGACCTCAACCGTCTAGGGTGCTCAAACACCCAAGAGTAACAAGATCCGCAAGGGATTATTGGGGGGAATCAAATTTCTCTTGGTGGAAGTGTAGATCGGGGCCTTCTCAACCACTCCCGAGCAAATCAACAAGTTTGATTGGCTAGGGAGTGAGATCGGGCGAAAATGGAGCTTGGAGCAACAATGGGGCTTAGGGTTGGAAGAGGTGGTCAACTAGAGGTAAGAGACGACCCTTTTATAGTGGTGGACGAAATCCAACGTTTATCCACTTAACCAGCCCGCGACACGCGGTACTACCGCTCCAGAGGCGCGGTACTACCGCAAGGCCGCGGTACTACCGTGGGCAACCACAGTACTACCGCGGCAGCGGCGGGGGCTAGAGCAAGGCTGACAGGAGGTAGTACTACCGCGGCAGCGGCGGGGGCTAGAGCAAGGCTGACAGGAGGTAGTACTACCGCGAGCGCGGTACTACCGCAAGGCAGGAAAGCCCTAGCCTGGGAAGGGCGCGGATGAATAAAATTACATCCGTGCCTACTTCCGCTGGAAAACAAACGGTGCAAAAATCCGACACGGTACTACCGCTGGAGAGCGGTACTACCGCGTGGCTGCTGGATCAGGCCGCACACGGTACTACCGCGCACGAGGCACGGATGTAAAAAATTACATCCGCCCCTACTACCACAACGCAGCGGTACTTGGCCTGGGGGCCACAGTAGTACGGCTCCAGAGGAGCGGTACTACCGTGGGCTCCCGCGGTACTACCGCGCCTAAGGCACGGTACTACCGCGGGTGCCTGCGGTACTACCGCTCCAAGGAGCAGTACTACCGCAAGCACAGCAACAACAGCCAAGACAATCGCAAGGAGGATAAACGGGGGATGCTCCAAAGTGCAAGGGAAAGGTGGAGACAAGGAAGGGAACGTTTACGTGATGATTCCACCCAAACCTTTCCGATGCGGACCCCCTCTTAATAGTACGGCTTTCCTACGACTCAAATCCACCAAAAAGAAACGCAGAGAAACGCCGTCTTCAATAGTCTTCGAGGGGCGCCAAACCGTCTTGTGCCTAGTGAAGAAATGTCTGAGAAACTCAAGGCACACGATTAGTCCGCAAAAGCATTGTCATCAATCATCAAAACACCTTAGGGATAAGTATGCCCTTACACTTTCCCAGTGACATAAGGGGCAGCAAGGCACGTATAGTATTGTTGCCATCGAGGATAACAAGATGGGATTTTTATCATATCGCATGAAACTATCCCTCTACATCATGTCATCTTGCTTAAGGCGTTACTCTGTTTTTAACTTAATACTCTAGATGCATGCTGGATAGCGGTCGATGAGTGGAGTAATAGTAGTAGATGAAGGCAGGAGTCAGTCTAGTTGTGTCGGACGTGATGCCTATATAGATGATCATACCTAGATATTCTCATAACTATGCTCAATTCTGTCAATTGCTCAACAGTAATTTTTTCACCCACCGTAGAATACTTATGCTCTTGAGAGAAGCCACTAGTGAAACCTATGGCCCCCGGGTCTATTCTCATCATATCAATCTCCATCACTTTATTATTGCTTTGCTTTTTCCTTTGCCTTTTATTTTTTACCTTGCATCTTTATAACAAAAATATTATCTATCTTGTCTATCAGATCTCACTCTCGTAAGTGACCGTGAAGGGATTGACAACCCCTAATCGCGTTGGTTGCGTTGAGCTATTTGTTTTGTGTAGGTACGAGGGACTCGCGCGTAGCCTCCTACTGGATTGATTCCTTGGTTCTCAAAAACTAAGGGAAATACTTACGCTACTTTGCTGCATCATCCTCTCCTCTTCGGGGAAATCCAACGCAGTGCTCAAGAGATAGCAGTGGCGCTACTCATTGTCGTCTTCAACACAATCTACATTAGGTCATCACCAACAACGTCGCTCCAGCATATGCTACGGCTACTAACGAACAATACGTCCACCATGGTTTTTCATGTCTCTATTTGTAGTTGATGTTACATGTGCGATGTTGTTGTGCATGTTCTCTTCATCTAGTATGCTAGGTTGTTGCATGCTAATTATTGTTCTACTCACGAATTGTCTACTGAAATTAAATCACGAATTTGAGTAATATTCCAACAATCTAAAAATCTAATTGTAGGCAATTTCCTGAATTAACTATGCCTGGATTCTCTCATGCATCGAGGCCGGATAAGTTTACCAATATGCACTTTAAGAGGTGGCTGGTGAAATCCACCGCTTTGAAAATTTTCCATGTTAGTACTGGCATCCAAGAGGGGTGTTCTGATGAAGATCCGAGAAAGTTTTAGGAAACAACTACTATCTTTGTGGTACTCGTCCGGAGTGTTCTTTCTAACCATCTGTGTGATGTGTATATGCACATACAAGATGGAAATACACTGTGGATGCAGTTAATGTGAAATTTGGTGCAGCAGATGCAGAAAGTGAACTGTACATCATGAAGAGTTTCCATGATTACAAGATGGTGAATAACAGTTCTGTAGTTGAACAAGCTCATGAGATACAATGCATTGTGAAGGAACAAGAAATCCTTAAGTGTGATTTACCCGATAAATTTATGGTTGGCTGCATGATTACAAAGTTGTCTTCTTCATAGAGGAATTTTGTCACTACTCTGACAACATAAAACACAGGAGATATTAGTCGAAAAATATGATAACGTCTCTTGATGTTGAGGACAAAGCTCACGCTAAAGACA
This sequence comes from Aegilops umbellulata, assembly GCA_032464435.1. Taxonomy (NCBI): domain Eukaryota; kingdom Viridiplantae; phylum Streptophyta; class Magnoliopsida; order Poales; family Poaceae; genus Aegilops; species Aegilops umbellulata. Next base: position 509,972,594 of record CP136059.1, read on the forward strand.
CTACTAAGAAGGAGGCGAGGTTCAATCTACCGCCAATATGGTGCATAGGTACCCACAAAACAAGAACGAAGGGAGGAACAAGCTTGTTTTCAACAAGCATGTCAATACTTCTACCATTAAGAAGAAGAAAAGAAGAAGCTGAATAAGGTTGAGCTAGAGTTCTACGCCTATGGAAAGCACGGAACTTTTCCAAGAATGCCCAAATGTGCAGACCGCGGAGGGAAAACGAGCTCCAAAAATGTCAACATGGTGTCCTTTAGCAATTGATGGATATGGTAATTTACCTATCTATTCTTTCAATGTTTTAATCATCATCTTGGTGGATTGATTCGGGTGCTACATTTACGTGTGTGCTGATGTATCTTTGTTCACTTCTTATCAAGCCAGCCATGATTTTTCCGTCCTAATGGGTAATGGGTCGTATGCTTCTGTTCGTGGCACTGCCATGGTGGATCGTGCAGCTAAGGAACGTGAAACACGTCCCGATTCAGCTCGACCTAGTAATTATGTAACCACAAGCGGTGTGTTAGTCGAAGGGCAGTGACCTCGAATCAGGGCAACTCCAACGCACGACCCCAAATGGTCCGGCCGCGTACATTTGGGGGTAAACGGACAGAAAAATCAACCCAACAAGCGGGAGCAAATGGACCAATGTTCGTTTTTGGTCCTCTCTCGACTCATTCCCGGCCCAACTTTGGGCCGCATTCTCCCTTGTCCTGCCCTCCCTCCACCCTCCGCCCCCGACCATCGCTGCCGCCATCCCGTCTGTACCCCCCTTTTTCCGGTCGCGTCGCCTTCTTGCAAGGTCGTCTGCACCACGGCCGCGCCATGCCATAGCCAGCCCACGCATGTGTTTCGGAAGAGCTTTTTACCAGTGTTCGTGGTTCTTTGTTGCTGGTGGGATAGAAGCTATGACAGCCGCTGCCGCCCATCGACCCCAACAACTTCCGGCAGGCACTACATTGTCGTAGGGCGCCCACCCGCCAACACCAACCTTGCTTTGCTTCCTGCGAGGGGAGCTCGATGTTCTCTTTCCGTCTGCGTCTCCACCACGACTGCAAGGTGTTCGACGCTTTGCTCGCAAGCTACCATGGATAGCGGGGATGAGTATTTATTGCACAACTTCATTTGTTCATCGGATGACGAAGAGCTTGTGGTGGTTGCATTGGTCGTCCATGACCACATTAGTAGGCAGCGGCGTCGGTTCAGGGGATCAATCCCTGGGCATGCTCCGGCCTTGAACCACAATAGGGAGAAAGGCCACACCCTTCTCTATGCCGATACTTTGAGAATACCGCACTCTTCAAACCACATCAATTTCGTCGCCGATTCCGAATGAGGAGACATGTATTCAATCGTATTCATGAGGGAGTGGTAGGATATGACCCATACTTTGAGTGTAAAGAGGATTTCCTTGCCAAGCTTGGCTTCTCTTCTTACCAGAAATGCATTGCGGCTATTCGCATGCTTGCATATGGACTTCCTGGTGATCTTGTGGATGAGTATGTGCATATGAGTGAGTCCACATGTCTCCTCTCAATCTATAGTTTCTTCAAGGCCATGGTGGCAGTGTTCAGCCCTTAGTACCGAAGAGAGCCAACTGGCACTGATACACAGAGGTTGTTGGCGATCAATGCCGATAGGGGCTTCTCGGGCATGCTTGGTAGTATAGATGTATGCACTGGAAATGGAATAACTGTCGATTTGCTTGGTAGAGGAAGTACAAGGGGCATGTGAAAAGTGCCACTGTCAAGTAGAAGCGGTGGCTTCAGAAGACCTGTGGATATGGCATTCTTTTTTCGGCATGGATGGTTGCCACAATGATATCAACGTGTTTCAGTGTTCTCCAGTGTTTTTAAGGCTTGCAGAAGGCCACTCCATAGAGGTCAACTTTGAATCAATGGCCACCATTACAATAAGGGATATTACCTAGCTGATAGTATCTATCCTCAGTGGTCAACTCTTGTGAAGACCATACCCAATCCGCAAGGAGAGAAGAGACATAGATTTGCCCAAATGCAGGAGAGTGCTAGGAAGGATGTGAAGCGTGTTTTTGATGTGCTTCAATCTCGATGGGGTATCGTTCGAAACCCTGCATTGACATGGAGCACTCAGAAGCTTTTGGGGGGGGGGGGTGATGACTGCTTGTGTGATCATGCACATCATGATCGTGGAGGATGAGCGTGGTGATAACATCTACAACCACGGGTTTGATTTTCAGGTTGAAAATGTTGAGCCTGAGCACCCTCCTCCTGTAACATTTGAACAGCTTGTCCAATTTCATCGTGAAATACGTGATTGGCATAATCATATGGAGCTTCAGGATGAGTTGGTTGAGCACAAGTGGACTCACATTGACAACCAACAGATCTACATGTTCAATTTTTTTATGCAACAAAAGCAATTTTGATTGGGTTGTAAGACTATTTGATATTCTCTTAATTTCGATTGGGTTGTAAGACTATTTCAGATGTAGAACTATTTGCTATGTTTGATTATGAACTATTTTTGCTTGATTATAAAAAATTTACATGCAGGCGGACAAGATACGGCCGAAGATGCGGCCGCGTGTTAGGCACGGCCGACGCATCCAGAAATCCGGCGAACGACGCCCCATTGCCACCCCCAAACAGACGAAATCCGGACAAAACCGACATCCGTTTGGGGTCGTGCGTTGGAGTTGTCCTTAGGCAATCGGACGGTAACATGCCAAAAGAAATGTTGTGTGCTTAATCAGGGTGATTAAATATTATGGTTCTATGATTTTGTAAAAGAAAACATCTTTCTAGCCAATGCTCACTAATAATATTATTATGTGATTTTTTTAAGGGGAACAATATTATTAGTATTTGCTTAATCATAATCGTCAGTAATCAAGTAAAATTTCAAGAAAAGGGATTTCCCGTCCCACTTTATTAGAATGAGGCAGCAAAAACAACTACTGTTCCTGGCTTTCAAGCCTAGCTAAAGTAGCAGGGCCAGAATGAGTAAGTATCAAGTTTCACAATAGTTATATGTAAGTCGTCCGAATTTATAATTTGGGTCAGTCAATTTTCGTGTGAAGGGAGGAACATCCGAACAGAATGAAGGAGCTCGCACAAACGGCAATTAAACAACCACATTACATGTGACATTTAGCTCCTGATCTAACAACAACCGGGCTCCGCAAGCGCGCGTCAGTGATGATGATCTGCATTCTGTGCTCTAGCTCCGGCAATGTCAGCCTTAGGCCGACGGGCCTGTCCAGAGAGCTCTCTTTTGGAAAAGTGGTAGTCTGCGCTCTGCTGTGGTGTGCTTCGCTGTCGGGTTGGTTACTCCGACTTGCGACGGCAACCTTGCTGCGGATTATGGTGGCCACCGATCTTCAGATTCGGTGATTGACTTTGGCGAGGAGATGCAAGCTATAGACAATGAATTGACGTAGAGGGATGGTTGTGCAGCAGCGGCGGTACATCGCATGCAGTTGTTGGGGTGGCGGAAAAGCGGTGGCGACGACACATGATTGACTTCGATGGTGGTGCTTCTCGAGCACCTGGTCTTAAGCTCCGGGGTGAAAACCTAGGTCTGACCTGGCAATGCCGATGTTTTCCATCGTTACCTTGTTGAAGGCATTGTTCGAACATGCTTAGACTGATTCTTCAAGGTGAAACCCTAGAATCTGGCCTTGAGTGGTTGGATCCAGTGACGGTGACGTTGAGCGTCACTCCCTTTCTGAAAGCGTTGCTGCTGAAGAACTTCGTTGTCCGTGTAATATCATGAGTTGGTTGGTGCGGATATGGTCATTGTTGTAGTTTGTCAATCACGATCTGATCGCTTTGAGGGTATTTTTTTCTCACCAACGCATAGCTTCGGTCTTATATGACTTTGCTATTTGTGGGCATTTTGTGTGTGTGCATTCATTGGTATTGGTTGTGTGCGTTCTAACTATACTGAGGCCAGGTGTGTGCTCGTTATGTTTGTATCTTTTTGGTGCTCCATTTGAGTGAATAAAAACCATCCTTTATCGAAAAACATGTGACATTTAGCTAGAAAGGCTCCTCGCAGTAGCAAGATTACTGTAGAGGCTGCAAGATGGCACATTGGCGCGCAAATTCGTCTCCAAGGTGCAAGATTTGATTGATTGAGTTGGCACGGACACCATATATGCCCGCGGCACAGATTTCAGCAGAGATACGCGAGCATAGAGCAACGCACCTTTGGTGGATGATTCCAAAATCCCCAATCAGGGCAGGGCAAACAGCTCCGATTCTCGCCGGTAAACACAGACGCCGGTGCATGTACACCGAACCAGCACATTTACACGTGCGCCCCTGATTACGTGCCACTGATTGATTTTTGTTGCTATATGACGCATGAATATTGATCTGTTGAACCTGCTAATCATATGTTCACACGTACCATAAAAAAAATCGCCCTTCCCAAAAAAAAAAGTCGCCCAACTATCGCCTATGCTTTTTAAAAAAAATACTTCCCTCCCTTTATTAGCTTCTGATAACTGTTACATCATTAAGTAAGAGAGGGAGAATCTCCGGCGGTGCATTGTCCACCCGCAGAGAAGAATGAGCTCTCATAGCCATACTAGCTAGCTTATGCGCTACTGAATTTGCTAATCTATTACAATGATCAAAATAAGATCGAGGGAACTCGCAAGCCAGATTGTAGCAATCATCAAAAATAGCTGCCGCTACTCCCATTGAGCGACCGCCGTTATTCATCGTTTCCACCACCTTTAGATTATCTAAATTGACCATCAGTTTATTGCATCCCATCATCTGTGCCAAATCTAGGCCCTTCTTTAGAGCCATTGCTTCAGCTGACAGCGCATCAGCACAATGCTCCAGTTTCCAATTCCCTGCAGCTATGAACGATCCAGAGGAGTCCCGTAGCACTGCTCCATCCGCCCCTGTGAGAAGCTCCTGGTCAAAAGCTGCGTCGACATTGAGCTTGACAAAATCAGCAGGCGGCTTCATCCATCCCTCCGGTTTAGCTACTGCCTTTGGCGCCATGGAAGCTATGAAGTTTGTTGTAATGGCTTGAATTGATGACACCATTTTCTCTGCACTCTGTGTAATCTTGTCATAAACCACTCTCCTTCGTTCCCACCAAATGTACCAGGAAGTGATAAAGATTAGCTCATGTACATTAGCCTGGCCGATTAGTGCAATTTCCTTCGCTGGGGTTTGCATCAAAAAATCAAGGACAGACTCACCTACTCTATCCACACCACATGCTTTCTTAATAAAATTTTCAAGTCCCAGGAGGCGCCAAACTTCTGTTGCTCTCTTACATCTAAACAGGAGATGTGTCACATCCTCAGCTCCACAGTTGCAGACTGGGCACTGTCCCGATACTTTGATGTGGCGGTTTGCTAGATTAACCCTACACGGAAGAGTCCCCCTGAGTGTTCTCTAAAGAAATACTTTCTGTTCGAAATATGCCCTAGAGGCAATAATAAAATGGTTATTATTGTATTTCTTGTTCATGATAATTGTCTATTGTTCATGTTATAATTGTATTAACCGGAAACCGTAATACATGTGTGAATACATAGACCACAACATGTCCCTAGTAAGCCTCTAGTTGACTAGCTCGTTGATCAATAGATGGTCATGGTTTCCTGACCATGGACATTGGATGTCATTGATAACGGGATCACATCATTAGGAGAATGATGTGATGGACAAGACCCAATCTTAAGCGTAGCACAAGATCGTGTAGTTCGTTTGCTAAAGCTTTTCTAATATCAAGTATCATTTCCTTAGACCATGAGATTGTGCAACTCCCGGATACCGTAGGAATGCTTTGGGTGCACCAAACGTCACAACATAACTGGGTGGCTATAAAGGTGCACTACGGGTATCTCCGAAAGTGTCTGTTGGGTTGGCACGAATCGAGACTGGGATTTGTCACTCCGTATGACGGAGAGGTATCTATGGGCCCACTCGGTAATGCATCATCATAATGAGCTCAATGTGACTAATGAGTTGGTCACGGGATCATGCATTATGGTACGAGTAAAGAGACTTGCCGGTAACGAGATTGAACAAGGTATAGGGATACCGACGATCGAATCTCGGGCAAGTAGCATACCGATAGACAAAGGGAATTGTATACGGGATTGATTGAATCCACGACATCGTGGTTCATCCGATGAGATCATCGTGGAACATGTGGGAGCCAACATGGGTATCCAGATCCCGCTGTTGGTTATTGGCCAGAGAGTTGTCTCGGTCATGTCTGCATGATTCCCGAACCCGTAGGGTCTACACACTTAAGGTTCGGTGACGCTAGAGTTGTCATGGGAATTAGTGTGCAGTTACTGAATGTTGTTCGGAGTCCCGGATGAGAACCCGAACGTCATGAGGAGTTCCGGAATGGTCCGGAGGTAAAGATTTATATATGGGAAGTCCTATTTTGGCCACCGGAAAATGTTCAGGATTTTTCGGTATTGTACCGGGAAGATTCTAGAAGGTTCCGGAGTGTGGCCCACCTGCATGGGGGACCCACATGAACGTGGGTAGTGGGGGAAATGCCCCACACCCTTGGTCAAGGCGCACCAAGATCCCCCCTTAGAAGGAATAAGATCATATCCCGAAGGGATAAGATCAAGATCCCTAAAAAGGGGGGATAACAATCGGTGGGGAAGGGAAATGATGAGATTTCTTTCCCCCACCTTTGTCAATGCCCCAATGGACTTGGAGGGTAAGAAACCAGCCCCCTCCACCCCTATATATAGTGGGGAGGCGCATGGGAGCCGCACCCCTTCCCCTGGCGCAGCCCTCTCCCTCCCCAACACCTCCTCCTCCGTAGTAGTGCTTGACGAAGCCCTGCCGGAGAACTGCAAGCGCCACCACCACGCCGTCGTGCTGCCGGAGCTCTCCCTCAACTTCTCCTCTCCCCTTGCTAGATCAAGAAGGAGGAGACATCCCCGGGCTAGACGTGTGTTGAACGCGGAGGCGTCGTCCGTTCGGCGCTAGATCGGATCTTCTGCGATTTGAATCACCGCGAGTACGACTCCATCAACCGCGTTCGTGTAACGCTTCTGCTTAGCGATCTTCAAGGGTATGAAGATGCAATCCCTCTCTCTCTCGTTGTAGCATCTCCTAGATTGATCTTGATGACACGTAGGAAAATTTTGAATTATTGCTACGTTCCCCAACACTTTCACCTTTGCAGGACATCGCAATTTCCAGATTTTGTCCCAGATTCCATTATGACCCATAGCTTCAACACCATTTGTTTGTCTTAGTTTCCTTCCATGTTGATGGTTCCATTCCACGTGGTAAGCTGAGCGGACAGAGAAAAATCCACCCTTGTTATAACTCCATGCAACGAAGTCTTCCATATCATGTGCTGATAATGGTATAGCCATGACGTGATGCGCATCTACAGGCCAAAAAGTCTGATTAATTAGCTCCTCATCCCATTGCCTAGTGACCGGGTCGATGAGATCAACAACCTTTGAAATAATATTATGTCCCCGGGGTGTGATGATTTTTCGGTCCGCCGAACCTGGCACCCAGGCATCCGACCAGATATTGATTTTTGTACCATCTCCCACCCTCCAAATATATCCATGTTTGAGTGTATTCACCCCTGACATTATGCTCTGCCAAGTAAATGAGACACCCTTCTTGAGGTTTCCATTAAGTAAATCACTGTCCGGGAAATATTTTGCTTTGAGAATTGTTGTACATAGTGAGTCTGGATTGTCCACTAGCCTCCATGCTTGCTTAGCCAACAACGCAAGGTTAAAGCAATGGATGTCCCGAAACCCCATACCTCCTTGTTGTTTCGGTACACACAACTTCCACCAAGCCATCCAATGCATCTTTTTCTGGTCATCACTGTCACCCCACCAGTAATGCGACATTGCGTCAGTTATTCCTTTGCAAGTTTGTTTAGGAATTTTGAAGACGCCCATTGCATATGATGGAATTGCCTGTATAACCGATTTAAGTAGAACCTCCTTACCTCCTGCCGACAACTGTCTTTCTTTCCATCCATTAATCATTTTGTTCACTCTATCAATAAGGAACTGAAAACAATCTGTTTTGTCCATGCCAATAATTGCTGGGAGGCCCAAGTATGTGTCATTCAAAGCCTCGGTTAATATATTGAGGGTCGAGCACATCTCAGCGCGAATAAGCACATCTGTGTTAGGGCTAAAGAAAATACTAGATTTCTCCACACTCACCAGCTGTCCCGATGCTGCACAGTATGAATCAAGGATGCTTTTAAGTACCTGGGCATTCTGATTGTTTGCTTTCATGAGTATTAGTGAATCATCAGCAAATAACAAGTTTGAAATAGATGGTGCCTCACGACACACTTTGACTCCTTGTAAATCTCCCCTGTCCTCATGATGCGCCAAGAGTGCAGTTAGCCCTTCTGAACAAAACAGAAATAAATAGGGAGATAGTGGATCTCCTTGTCTCAGATCGCGCGTTGGCGAGAAAGATTCGGTTTCCTCAGTATTGTATCTAACCCGATACTCCACAGTGGACACGCACTGCATAATCATCTTCACCCAATTAGCGTGAAATCCCATCTGCAGCATAATTCCTTCCAAGAAAGCCCACTCGACTCGATCATAAGCTTTGTGCATATCTAGCTTGACCGCACACAATCCCTCCTTCCCTGATCTTTTATTTTTAATTGCATGAAAGCACTCATATGCCACAAGGAAATTATCAGTGATGAGCCTACCAGGAACAAATGCACTCTCTGTTGGGCTGATAATTTCCGGGAGGATTACCTTCAGTCGACCTGCAATCATCTTGGAAATAACCTTGTAAACTACATTACAAAGGCTGATAGGTTTGAATTGTGTTACCTTTTCTGGTGTGTTTATTTTTGGGATCATCACGATTGCGGTGTCATTCCAACCTTTCGGTATAGTGCATGTATTCACTGCCAAAAGAACCTCCTCAATGAGGTCATCTCCTAGCATTGGCCAAAATCGCTTATAGAAAACAGCATGTAGCCCATCCGGGCCTGGCGCTTTCAGGTCGCCTATATTAAACAGGGCTTTGCACACCTCATCAGCAGTGTAAGCCGCCAGCAAGGTATTATTCATCTCTGGTGATACACACCGTTTAACTCGAGAAATTACATTCTGATCTGCACCGTGCACTTCGTAAGTAAACAGTTTAGCAAAATAATCAGTAATGTGTTTATTTAGATCTTCTGTACCTTGACGCCATACTCCAGTGTCATCCAACAATTTTCTAATGTGATTCCTTTTTTTCCTTGCAGTGGCTGCATTATGGAAAAAAATAGAGTTTCGGTCACCATGTAACAGCCAGTTAGCGCGCCCTCTTTGGAGCCAATAGATTTCCTCCTGGTCCACTAAGTTTTCAAGCAAAACACAGATTTCCTTCTCCTTAGCACTATTGCCCGCATTATTCAATCCACAGCGAAGATTTTCCAATTATGTTTTCAACTTTTTGATCCTTCTCTTTGGCCCTTGTAACACCTCCTTATCCCATTGATGAAGATCTGACTTAACAGCACAAGTTCGGTCGGTTAACGATGGACCCAAGCCAGCAAGTTTGGCCCGACTCCATGTTGTATTCACAATCTCTTCCACTGTTTCCTCCTTCAACCACTTAGCTTCAAACTTTCGGCCTCCTGTCGTCTTGCTAAATTGAACACCCTCCTGGTACTCAGTGTCAAGTATAATTGGTCTATGATCCGAATGGACATGACTCTCATTGATCAACGCCCCTTTCGGAAATTTGGTAGACCACTGTGAGTTACACACTGCCCGGTCCAATCTTTCCCTAATTTCTCCTCTCCTCCAAGTGTACAAGTCTCTCGTATAGCCCATGTCCTCCAGTCCACACTCCACCAAGCAGTCTTGGAAAGCTTGCATCATATTGTTCGGTCGAGGATTACCTCCCTCCTTTTCATTTGCATACAAAATCTCATTGAAATCTCCTATTATAGCCCACGGATGGTTACCCATCTTATGAAGGTCACGCAAGCAAGTCCATGACAGGTGTCGTTGATCCCATGCTGGGAAGCCGTAAAACCCTATCAATCTCCAATCTACCTCATCCCCCCTCATAGAAACAATATCAATAAAAGAGGGCGAGGAGTAATTCAAAATCACTTTATTAATAAAGTTGCAAAACATGACTAACCCTCCTGATCTACCATCACTTTCTTGCACATACATCTCATCAAAACCTAATTTACGCCGCACATCATCAGCTTTTTCCTTATTCATGTGAGTTTCCGAGAGGAATATCACGTCCGCCCTCACTCGCTCCTATAGATCCAGGAGCTCACGAATTGTCGTGGCCGAGAGCAAGCTACGACAGTTCCAAGCGATGGTTTTCATTGCTCCCGGCGATCACCCTCAAGGGGTGTCGCCGATCCTGCTTCATTTGTCATGTTTAAGTTACTGTCCACCGCCTGGCCTTCACGTCCTCTTAGCTTCTTTCTGTTTGCATTTTTTGGGGTGTACCCACAAGGGTGGATTTGTCTTCCTCCTCATCTTTTTCTCCTTCAAACATGCTGACTTTTTCTGCCACTGTCGCTGTTTCAGGGGTAGCTTCTGATTTAGATTCAGTATAAGAAACAAGGGCCGTCCCCGGCACCAAATCAGATCTTGTTATCATCTCAGAAGAAGCACCCGAATTACTATCCGCTGCTAACCTCTTCCCCAAGATATTGTCCGAGGCCATTGCCGTCCTCACATCCTGACTATTAATAACTGGGCCAAGACCCCCTCCAGCCACAATTTCTAAACCTGCACTTGCATTATTACAGAGTTATGCCTCCAACTAACATGAGTTGTTCCCCCATTTTTTGGATCAACAGGGTGGCTCTGGTCCATATTATTTGCATGTTCTCGACCAAGTCCTCTTCCAGGACCCCTACCACGGGTACTGTAGTCCTCTTTCCCACTTCTCTGACGATCGCTTGAGTTTTGATCACCACGGCCCCCTCCTCTGCCTCTCCTTGTGGCAAGCAAAAAACTCCCCCATTCAAACTTACTCGCATCATGCTCTCCCGTGCCACATTCTTCGTGCCAGTGTCCCATCAGACCACAGGCATTGCAAAAAGTTGGTAGTTTCTCAAATTTTACTAAATACTTCTCTGTTTGTCCACCCTTCGTTATGCCAACGGCCCGAGTTAATTTTTTGTTTACATCAAGCTTAACTATAGCCCTAATGAACTCCCCCACAAATCCATTTGGCAGAGTAACCTGCACCTCCTCAACTTTACCAATACGGCTAGCAAGATTCTTCAAAGCACTCTCACTTTTCAATACTCCGTCTGGTAGTTTGTGGATTTGACACCAGGTTTCCAGCCTATCCAATCTTACTTTCTCTGGATTTGAGAATCTATCATACTCGGCCAAAATCAAAGCAACTCCACGGAAGTCCCATGGCCCTTGATGCATAGCCTTATTCCAGACCCCTAAACAATTGAATTGAATTGTGAACAAATTTGAGTTAATCCTTCTCCAAACCACTTCTTGAGCAGAGTTCCATGCAGCTTTCATGTCCGCGATCAAAGCGCTCTGACTGAAGTTCTTGCCTGTCAGGAGGCGACCAAGGGCAAGCCACTTAGGTTTAATCTCCTGAGCATCTATCTCATCCTCCCACACCAGATCATCAGCCTCATCATCCTCAAGGTTCAGCCTTTCTAGGAGCTTTTCAGTATCCTCAACGGCCGGCCCTGCTAACCCGCTGCCCTCTCCTGAAGCCGCCATGCCAGCCTTACGACAACCCTAGATCGCAGCCGATCCTTTTCCCCAACCGAGTCCAGGAGGTGATCTCGCGGAGGGGGGAGGTCATGAGATCGGGGAACAGAGTACGATCGACGCGATTTGCCGGACGGAAGTAGTAAACTCTGGTAGCGGCGCCTCCAAGGACTAGAGAACCCTAGTCGCCAGACCTAAGGGAAAAAACTCTTCTAATAGCTTGGTTAGGGACGGTGACTTGTTACTATCGCCTATGCTAGCAATGCGCATTGCACACGACGAACTGCCCCTCCTGTCATCCTTGCTCACCACGTGGCAGCTCGATGGCACACACGTTTCCTTGTGCTGATGCATGCATTGCAGAGACTGGCTACGTAGGAGCTCATACAGAACAGGTGGCCGGCGCGTCGCATCACCGGATGACACGTCTGCGTACCGATCATGTACGTTATTTTCACTGCCTCAGTCAAAGGCCGGTGTGGCCTGGCCCCCACAAATCATGTCGGCCGTAACGGGGCCGTACACGTAACAGTTGCTTCTCCGCATATAAAACGTGAGAAAAGAGAAATTGAGATGTGGTAACTCGTTGCTGGTCGTCGCTTTCGCTTTCACCTGCCCCCCATTGACAGACACATGCAATTAACCATGCACACGTCAATTGGACGGCGTGCGTGCACCAATCTGCCAAATCGCGCGCTAACCACGACACTGCCACGTGGTTACACAGTGTTAGGTTACGTGGAGCATGCGTGCATGGTACAAGTAGTAGTACCAAGATGATGCAAGCAGTATTTTTAAACTTATTACGGCAACTGGTAGCTATGTGTTCTAAAATATCAGTAGGTGTATAGCAGCACGTGTGATCGATGGACAAAAGGGTAGGAGAATATGGCCAGCTAGATAGCGAGCAACTTATAGTTGGCGCGCGTTGAGTTGAACCCGCCGGGTCCGGGTCGGATCGATCCATCCCGCTGCCGTGTGATCGGGTTTGCAGGATTTTAAACAAGAGAACATGCCATGGATTCGATGAGGTATCTTGTTGGATGACCTCGGTTGGAATATTTGCGAGTGTTTTAAGGGTTCGTGTTGGAGATGACCCCGCAGGGTCCCGTCCGATCGATCCATCCCGCCGTGTGTTCGGGTGGTCGAACTGCACGTACGGTCCAACGTGCATTTGTCATTACTACCGATCGGGGCCGGGTTCCTATTACTAGTGGCCGTGGACACAATCATACATGCTCCGGTCAAAATATCTTCACTTTCTTTCCACGAACCTGCATGCAGCGATGCTACCGCGTCCGCGCGAGACGCCGAGACCGCCGTGCAGAGGTGCCCTTGTGCAGTGGGCGCGCGCACGCACTCGCAGACCCACGATCATACTCTTGCTTTTGAGTGGTACGATCAGGCTGTTGCTGGATCGGGCGTGGTGCTCACCCTGATGGAAAGCACGTTTGATGCGTGGCAGAGCCGCCAACGACGAGCATCCACGGAGAGGACAAAGGAAAAGATGGATTAAAATCCAAGGGTTCAAAAGATCGACCATGACGTGAGAAAAATATTGTAAGACAGAGCTCTGCTTACCTGTCAGTACTGCAGAATCTATAGATTTTCCCTAACAGATTGCATGCCTGTCTGGCCGGGGCCCCGTGTGTGCATTTTGCCCCATGCTTTTTGGTGCGTCCCTCGCTGCATGCGCTCATCATCCGTCTGGCCAATATGATGATGATCACTCTTTCATCATTGACACAGTCCTATCCATCGACCGCCATAATTCGTCATAGGTGTTCCACTTCCACCCACTAAGCTTTGGTTCCATGCGGCGCCGGTCATGAGCGCAGTATCGATGCCATGCTGGAATGAAATGAATTGCAACTGCTAAATCTGCTTTGTTCTACCCCGTGTACTGTACCGTACGTGTTCTCCATGCGACTGAACCCATCGATTGGAACACTGTAGCTAGGTAGCAGTCGTAGCTCTTTATAACTACCCCGGTTCTATAAGGGTTGAGCTGATCGACGCCCCTCATATCCAGTCCAAGTTTGAGGCGCATATGAGGAGGCCCGAACACGCCCGTCATATCGGAGCCGGCCCCGTCCACCCCAACCCCACATATATTCGTCTCCATCCATATCCCGGATCAAACTATAGCCACTTCACTCCGCCCCTGATGTCCCTTCCGGCGATCTTCGACATGACGAGCGGCGGATCCCACTCCGACCACTCCCGATCCGTTGACTGGGGCATCGTCCCATGCAGGGACGAGGAGGCTATGGCCGTCAGCATGGCCCTTCGTCGCCCCTAGGAGGAGTGCGGCGAACCGAGGTTGGATTCGATCCGATGGGAATTCGTTGCGTCGGTGCAATTCACGCTTGGCTCAGCTAGAGCTGGAGGCTCAAGAACCATCTTTTGTCCCATCATCGATGCAGAGGTGTACGAGTGTTACAGGGACCATTGTGCTTGCCATGAGAAGAAAAAGGAGCGGGAGGACGAGGCCCGTCTCGTTGCCGACACGACGGATGCAGCGTCGCCCGCTGCCTTGGACGAGGAAGCCATCTGTGCCCGCATCCTCCTAAAGCGGCTGAGGGGAACACACGTGCCCTCGTTCGAGTGCAAAGTTGTGCGGTCCCTGCTATGGCCGTGGACTACCCCCCAAAGGAAGAAGGATGACAGTGACCAGTCATACAACTCCGGAGATGAACAAATCCAGCTTGATCCATTTAGCGTCTCCGAGCGCTACCTCCTCAAACAAAGACGCCCAGGGCGCTCTCAAGGGCAATTGTGGATGATATACATACATGGCTTACTATGTATGTAGAATATGTCATTTTTAGTAGTCCGATGTCATGTATTGATGTAGTAGCTGAACGCTCTGTGTGAGATCGTAGAGGTAATTTATGATACATGTGATTATATGGATTTAGGGTTTGCTAAATGAGATACAGTTTGCGGAAACGAACATATTGAGGACTGTCCGCGGTTGGGGGGGGGGGGGGGGATTACCTGCGTGTCCACGGATGTTTAAGGGACGGGATTAGCTGTAGATGCGTCGACGGACGTTTGTGGGACGAGATTAGTGGTTGTAGATACTTTTACTGTTCGTAGTTATGCCTACCTATGTTAAACATGTCGGAGTCCCGCTTCGGTACAACCCCCCATCCAAAACGTATAAAGGGCAATATGGACTTTTGACATGGTATACCCACTTTATACATATGATAGGTTGCCCCCTAGAACGTATGCCCTGATAGACGTTGGTGGGAAATAAAGAGCAGCTACCTACCAATCAACCTGATAGACGTTGGTGGGAAATAAAGAGTGTGCCACTTTAAGAACTAACTACAACACATAATCCTGGCAGCTTTTGGATTTTTTATATTTTCTTGGAAATTGTGAATAATTTTTTTCTAAAAAAGCGAGGAATTTTTTAAAATCCAACAATTGTTTTTCAACAACTCTAGAAAAGGTTTAAAATTCAATTTTTCTAAAACCTTGCCTTTTTGAAAATCCTAAACATCTTCTAAAAATACGTGCACATTTTTGGAATTTAGAGAACAAAACTTGTTCATGGGAACATTTCAGAAATTCTGAGCAATTTTTCAAAACCGTGAATCTTTTAAGTAATTCCGAAATATTTTTTGAGTTTTGAGAAAAATTTGAAAACTGGAACAGTTTTCAGAAAACAATAACCTATTCTGAAATTCTCGTCATGTCCGTGATCACATCCGGGACTCCGAACTATCTTCGGTATATCAAAAAACATAAACTCATAATACCGATTGTCACCCTACGTTAAGCGTGCGGACTCTACGGGTTCGAGAACTATGTAGACATGACCGAGATATGTCTCCGGTCAATAACCAATAGCAGAACTTGGATGCTCATATTGGCTCCTACATATTCTATGAAGATCTTTATCGGTCAAACCGCATAACAACATACGTTATTCCCTTTGTCATCGGTATGTTACTTGCTCGAGATTCGATCGTCAGTATCTCAATACCTAGTTCAATCTCGTTACCGGCAAGTCTCTTTACTCGTTCCGTAATGCATCATCCCGCAACTAACTCATTAGTCACAATACTTGCAAGGCTTATAGTGATGTACATTACCGAGAGGGCCCAGAGATACCTCCCCGACAATCGGAGTGACAAATCCTAATCTTGATCTATGCCAACTCAACAAACACCATCAGAAACACCTGTAGAGCACCTTTATAATCACCCAGTTACGTTGTGATGTTTGGTAGTACACAAAGTGTTCCTCCGGTATTCGGGAGTTGCATAATCTCATAGTCATAGGAACATGTATAAGTCATGAAGAAAGCAATAGCAACATACTAAACGATCAAGTGTTAAGCTAACGGAATGGGTCAAGTCAATCACATCATTCTCTAATGATGTGATCCCATTAATCAAATGACAACTCATGTCTATGGCTAGGAAACTTAACCATCTTTGATTCAACGAGCTAGTCAAGTAGAGGCATACTAGTGACACTCTGTTTGTCTACGTATTCACACATGTACTAAGTTTCCGGTTAATACAATTCTAGCATGAATAATAAACATTTATCATGAAATAAGGAAATAAATAATAACTTTATTATTGCCTCTAGGGCATATTTCCTTCACCAATGTGTTTGAGTTTTCATTTTTTTTGCAGTTTATGGAGTTCTCTTGATGAAAAATGGACCACAAATGGCCGAACGTGACGCAACTTGCACACGGCGTCGGAAATCATTCAAACCTAGCATGATTGTCTGCCATGGGCATGCCCACCTGCTAGCAAAATTTGGGGTCATTTTATGCATGTCCAAAAATATACCATGTTCAATGTAGGGTGTTCGGGTAGGCCAGATGAGTTCGTATACGAGTGCTTTTTTGCATCTTCAAATGACCCCAAATTTGTCCATGAACTTTTATGACCAATTCAAGGCACCATCCCAAGTTGTTTGAGTTTTTCGGCAGTGTTTGCATTTTTTGGAGTTTTCTCGGTGAAAATGATCGATAAATGGCCAGACGTCACACAACTTGCATAAGGTGTTGGAATCGTCCAAACATGGCATGGATGCCTACCGTGCGCATTGTTGGAAATATGCCCTAGAGGCAATAATAAAAGCATTATTATTATATTTCCTTGTTCATGATAATTGTCTTTATTCGTGCTATAATTGTGTTATCCGGAAATCGTAATACATGTGTGAATAACAGACAACAATATGTCCCTAGTAAGCCTCTAGTTGACTAGCTCGTTGATCGACAGATAGTCATGATTTCCTGACTATGGACATTGGATGTCATTGATAACGAGATCACATCATTAGGAGAATGATGTGATGGACGAGACCCAATCCTAAACATAGCATAAGATCGCATAGTTCGTTTGCTAGAGTTTTCCAATGTCAAGTATCCTTTCCTTAGACCATGAGATCGTGTAACTTCCGGACACCGTAGGAGTGCTTTGGGTGTACCAAACGTCACAACGTAACTGGGTGACTATAAAGGTATACTACGGGTATCTCCGAAAGTGTCTGTTGGGTTGACACGGATCGAGACTGGGATTTGTCACTCCGCTTGACGGAGAGGTATCACCGGGCCCTCTCAGTAATGCATCATCATAATGAGCTCAATGTGATCAAAGTGTTTGATCACGGGATCATGCATTACGGTACGAGAAAAGTGACTTGCCGGTAACGAGATTGAACGAGGTATTGGGATACCGACGATCGAATCTCGGGCAAGTAAAATACCGATTGACAAAGGGAATCGTATACGGGATTAATTGAATCCTCGACATCGTGGTTCATCCGATGAGATCATCGTGGAGCATGTGGGATCCAACATGGGTATCCAGATCCCGCTGTTGGTTATTGCCCGAGAGCCGTCTCGGTCATGTCTGCATGTCTCCCGAACCCGTAGGGTCTACACACTTAAGGTTCGGTGACGCTAGGGTTGTGAAGATATGTATATGCAGTAACCCGAATGTTGTTCGGAGTCCCGGATGAGATCCCGGACGTCACGAGGAGTTTCGGAATGGTCCGGAGGTAAAGAATTATATATAGGAAGTGCTGTTTTGGCCATCGGGACAAGTTTCGGGGTTATCGGTATTGTACCGGGACCACCGGAGGGTCCCGGGGGTCCACCGGGTGGGGCCACCTATCCCGGAGGGCCCCATGGGCTGAAGTGGGAAAGGATCCAGCCCAAAGTGGGCTGGGGCGCCACTTCCCCAGGGCCCATGAGCACCTAGGGTGGGGAAACCCTAAAGGGGGGGCGCCCCCTTGCTTGGGGGGCAAGCCCCACCCCTTGGCCGCCGCCCCCCCTAGGAGATTGCATCTCCTAGGGCCGCCGCCCCCCCTAGGGGACTATATAAAGGGGGGAGGGGAGGGGGGGCAGCCGCACCCCTTTGCCCTGGCGCCTCCCTCTCCCTCTCCAACATCTCCTCCTCCTCCGTAGAGCTCGGCGAAGCCCTGCCGGAGTACTGCAGCTCCACCATCACCACGCCGTCGTGCTGCTGCTGGAGCCATCTTCCTCAAGCTCTCCTTTGCCTTGCTGGATCAAGAAGAAGGAGACGTTACGCTGACCGTACGTGTGTTGAACGCGGAGGTGTTGTCCTTTCGGTGCTAGGATCTCCGGTGATTTGGATCACGTCGTGTACGACTACCTCATCCCCGTTCTTTGAACGCTTCCGCTCGCGATCTACAAAGTGGTATGTAGATGCAATCTCTCTCCCATGACTCGTTGCTTAGATGAACTCATAGATGGATCTTGGTGAAACCCTAGGAAAAATTTTAATTTTCTGCAACGTTCCCCAACACGCATGCCCATCCGCTAGCAAAAATTGGGGTGGTCTCGAGAATGTCCAAAACTAGACCATTTTTAAACACACGAATTTGTTTTCCTTAAAAAACCCAGAGTAAAATAAAACAAAAGCCGGTTTTAAACACACAAATTTGTTTTCCTGAAAATTTGTAAAGTTACATTAGCCACATAAGAAGCTAAAAGGAAAGGAAGTGTTCAAAAAATTGTTCAAACTGTTAGTCCTAAAGTTTGCACGCTCCTCATATTTCTATAAAAGTGTTCAAAATGTTGCTCGGAAAAAATGATCTTAATATTTTGAACTAACATATCTCCTTAAAAAATTGAAATGTTCATGCTTGTATAAAATATTATTCAATTTTTTTGAAATATTTTCATGCTTTTATGAAAAATGATTTTTTTAAACATGTTCAAGTTGTTCAAAAAAATGTTGGATTATGAAACATTATTCAATTTTTAAAAATTCATTCATAATTTTCTTGGTGTCACTCTCTCCATTTGGGTTTATTGGGTCCAAGAGCCACCAAAACTTGTAGCATGTTTACTAGGCTGCTGCATAGTTTATAAAAAAAACAATTAGGCTGCTGCATTTAAGCATGTCACTTTATTCCCTAGTCTCTCCATGGAAGCTAGCGCATGGGTTTCCTTGATTGGATCATGCAGCACCATTGCATGCACAGGTTAGTTAATAGGCCTAATTAATAGCGGCGATTAGCTAAGAGATTTATTTCCAATTTCCCCTGTGAGTTTTTCGTGGTGTTCCCGTTTCGGCTCATGGGCCCAATAATTCCAGGGGGAGGGTTTCTTAAGTTTGCACGTTCCTAACCATTCACAAACACTAGTCAGGTTAACTGGTGAGCGTTTTAACTTCATGTATAAAGGTCTGTGGTTCGATTCTTAGCGGAGGCATGTATTTTGTGAATTTTTACATCTTGCGTCGCCCTCTCTCCAGCCTTCACCAATGGGCCGGCCCAGTTGAGGGTGTCTCCCACCCCATATACGCGTTCGGGACGTATTTTTTTTTTAAAAAGAAGTGCTCCTACATATTGTCTTGTCTCCGTAGGCCTGCATGACAATCGAACGAAGCTGTACCGCAGTTTGCGAAATTAGCTAGGTAGCACGTCTTATCCCTAGCTGCACTTTCATGCATATATATATGCACTTCGCTACAAGTTCCCGAAAGGGCAACGCCACGTACGTACGTACGATTGGCAAGCTGGAGATGACTCAAATGAGATAGTGGATTGGAACTTGGAAGGGGCGCACATGGCGCATGATGAACAGAGAAGGAGAAGTAGTAGGAGCGGCCACTAGCTGGACGGATCATTTGTCCTCTTCTTTTCCAGCGAATCATCCATTGACTGCAGCGCAGACCGGCCACACCGCCACATGTTTGGTACGTACAGTGTCGACCCTAGAATAAAAGGGATATGTTCGCAACTTACAAAAGTCACGAGACCTCGAGTCACACACTTATTAGCTGGAGACCCACTAATGATGTATGTAGTGAGTTAAGTTAATTACAGGCTTCAATCAATTTGCGTAGAGAGCATAGCTGCAAACCTGATGAACTTCTCTGGTCAGAGCCAGAAGCATCTTTGCCTGAAGGATGTACACACTGTGGAATCTGGTTCTTAGTTGTCACTTAATTGGTAGGTGAACAGTACAGAGGTACATGCTGAGTAGAGCAGAGACACAATCTTATCTTTGTGGAATATATCACCTAAGATGCAAGAGAAAGCACACAACGAGTTCATATATCCATGTACACACAAGCAGTGAGGATTATTCTAGTACCTCTGAGACACTAGATGAACATGACAGTAGTCGATAGATATTATGATAATCATCAAAGTACAATGTGTTCTTTCAGAGCCCCAAACCAGGTGCAGCACATGCAGACCCTGAAGTGGAAGTGGCCACTCCTCCACCTGCGATGGAGGCTTCGACATTGAGTTGTGCATAAGAGTTGGTCGTACAGTCCACCATCAATGCAACTGTTAAAAATCTCTAGCAGATTCCTGTTCTAAAAGTTCAAAATCTCCTCCCTATCTTAAAAAGTCAAATTTCTTATGCACATATCAGAGTCCCTAAAATTTGATCTCTTAAAACAGACACATTCCCCCCACACAAATTCATTCGAAATACATATTTAGACTACTTTATTTCATAACTAAATAATTGTACTACGTTAACATCAAATCTAGCATACTAGAACGGCTCATTGCCTAGTACTTCCTCAGTAAAGAAATATAAGACATTTTATATCGGAAATTCAAAAAAAGTGAGTGAGTAGCGCTTTTATTAAGCTCCTAGTCAGTGCTTTTAGCACCAGGTAACAAAAGCAGCGCCCGCGCTTCCTCTCGGGTGGGCTGTCCCAGCTACGCGAGTGAGAAGCTTGCTCGCTCGTTCATACAAAAACATGTGGCTCGCTCATCCAAAAAAAAAAACCTATCGCTCGCTCGTGAAAAGCACCCAACAATCGCTCGTCAGGGAAGTTCGCGAATTCAAGAAGTTTATGTATTGAAAAATCATGAATTCAGAAAAGTTCATGGGTTTTGAAAAAATGTTCACTAATTTGAAAATAATTCATCGATTTTGAATATTTGCCAATTTGACAAAAAGTACATGGATTTTAAAAAATGTTCACCGATTTGAAGAAAAATCATGAATTTGAAAAAGTTCACAAATTAGAAAAAAGTTCTTCAATTTTTTTTAAAAAAACATGGATTGAAAACTATTTCATGGTTAAAAAAGGAATTTGGGAAAAGTTCAGGGGTTTTGAAACAAAGTTCATGGAATTGGAATAAAGTTCATGAATTTTAAAAAATTCACCAATATGAAAAAATGTTCACAAATTTGGAAAAAGGGTTCATCGATTTTGGAAGAGAAGTGTTCACGAATTTGGGAATGGTTAATGGATTTGAAAAAAAGTTCATGAATTAGAAAATAGTTCACGGATTCTGGCAAAATATCATGAACTTGGGAAAAGTTCATAGATTTCTAAAATAATCACAAATTTGAAAAAGATTTGCGGATGCGCAAAAAGTACACTAATTTGAAAAAATATATGTTTTGAAAAAGGTTCATGAATTTGAGAAAAGTTTATGCGTTTTGAAAAGAAGTTCATGAATATGAAGATAGTTACCAAAATTTTAAAAAGTTTTCTCACATAAAAAGTTTATGTGTTTTCGAATTTTTAGATGCCCGCTAGGAGGTTGTGACGCCCCCGATTCGACCGTACACTAATCATACACGTAAACGTGTACGATCAAGATCAGGGACTCATGGGAAGATATCAACAGCACAACTCTAGACACAAATCAAAATAATACAAGCTTCATATTACAAGCCAGGGGCCTCGAGGGCTCGAATACAGAAGCTCGATACACAAGAGTCAGCGGAAGTAACAATATCTGAGTACATACATAAGTTAAACAAGGATGCCTTAAGAAGGCTAGCACAAAAGCAACACGATCGAAGAGGCAAGGCCTCCTGCCTGGGACCTCCTAACTACTCCTGGTCGTCGGCGGTCTCCATGTAGCGGCAAGCATCATTGGGTAGTAGTAGACTTCAGCGGTGGCATCTGGCTCCAGGGATCCACCATCTGGGTGCAACAACCAGAAAGAAGAAAGAAGGGGAAAGGGGGGAGCAAAGCAACCGTGAGTACTCATCCAAAGTACTCGCAAGCATCAGATCTAAACTAAGTATGCATTGGTATCAAACGGAAGGGTTGTGTCTGTGGACTGAACTGCAGAATGCCAGAATAGGGGGGAAGGCCTAGCCTATCGAAGACTAGCATCTTCAAGCAGCTCCAAGCGTCTTGCAGCATGTAGAAGAGTAAAGAATAGCAGTTTATAATTAACAAGCATGTTGTAGAATTAATGCCCAGAGATCCTTCCTCGACTCCCTACGAGAAAGCAATCTCGGAGCCACATATCCATCACATATCTCAAGTATCCATTTCTAGTTATATAAGATCCGGATACAAGTCTGAACGTCCATTACCGAGGACACGGTACTCGAATATATATCTTCCCTGCAAGGGTGCACCATGTTTTCCAACACGCTTGATTACTCTGGTCGGACACACCTTTCTGGGGTCAATGCCCGACCGCGGAAGATCAACACGTCGTAGCCCTACCTAGGCTCAGCAGAGAGGTCCCCGCCGGTCTATATCCTAAGCACTCCGGGGTCTGGGCCCATCGCCCGTTGCACTCCGGGTCGTTACGTGCAGGGCGGGTCCAGGCTCCACCACTACAGGATGGTGCCGGCCCAGTCGTGCCGCAATGCTGAACTGGACGTCTGACAAAGCTTCGGCTGATACTGCGACGTCGAGGCCCATAACTATTCTCGCATGGTGGTTAGTGCGTAAAGGCCAAAGGCCAACTCAGAACAAATACCCAAACCATAGTGTATTATTAGCTTGTGGAGACGAGCAGAGACTCACGATAATGTGACCCCGTCGCCCCGTCTCGAGGAAATACGGCAAGGGCTAGCCCAGCCCACTCGGGGGCGGCCTGCCGGCCCGGCCGTGCCTCGTAACCATCTTGCGGGTGCTCTCCGGGCTCGCCCGACTTTCCCAAAGGTCTCAAGTAAAGTCAAGGTAACCGTGTGTTCAAACATCAAGGGAAAAACCCGAGGAATCACCCCCGGCGGATTCCACTTAATGTAATCATCAAGGTGAACGTAAGAGGGACCACCCTCGAGGTTCACACTTGAGGTGTTGAACGACAGAGCCATATCGGGAATGGTGAAAGAGGAAATCACCCTCGATGACCACGACCGAATAGCTACACTACAGAATTATCATCAGGAGTGCGTTATGAGGGATCACCCTCGGCACTTGATAGTAGCTCTGCAGAATCGAGCAATAAAAGGGGCGTGATGTGATGTGAGGTGTCGGGCTCTGGTCGTCGATCACGTTGATCGAGTCGTCTATGATGAAGCAGGGGAAACCAGGACACGGTGGTGGTCACTGATGGATCTCTAACCAACCTATACTAAGCAGTTTAGGATAAGCAGGTAGGTAACAATAGCAGGTACAAAAGCAGGCTATGCATCAGAATCGGAGCAATCAATAACAGTAGCAAAATCTAATGCAAGCATGAGAGAATGGAATGAGGGATATCGAGATGATCAAAGGGGGGGCTTGCCTGGAAGCTCCGCTGAAAGGCAAGAAGGGTCGTCGTCGACGTAGTCGATCACAGGGGCATCAGCAGCGGTCTCGGGGTCTACCGGAGAGAAGAGGGGGAAGAAACAGTAAATATAGAGCAAACAAGTGCATTACATGACAATAAGCAGCACTAGGCATGTTCTAACGCGATGCTACACGATACCGACGAAGGGGGATAACACCCGGGAAGTTTTCCCGGAGTTAGGCATTTCCGGACAAACGAACCGGAGGGGAAAAGTTCGACGTTCGCTATGCTAGGGGCATGTGACAGATGACGGAGAGCGTATTCTAATTCGTCATATTTTTCTGAGCAACTTTCATATATAAAACTTTTTCATCCGAGTTACGGATTATTTTCTATGATTTTCTAAAGTTTTAGCAATATTCTGAAAGTATTAATAATTCGAAAATAAATGCTAAAATGCTAGATGCACCGAGCACAGGGTACACAGAACTGTACCCAATGGCTGACAGGTGGGCCAGGGGGTCCCAGTTGACCAGTCAACGTTTGACTGGTCAACAGGGGGTGGGCCCCCCTGTCATAGGCTAGGTCTAGTTAATTAATTCCTAGTTCTAACTAATCCAGTGATTAGGCTAATTAATCCCTACTTAATTAAGTTAATTAGCTTTTTAATTAATTATTTAACTAATTAATTAATTGTTTTTTTAAATCTTTTCCTTTTTTTTAGAAAAGGAGGCGTGGGGCCTACTGGGCAGTGGCCCAGAGCCATAGCAGGCGGGTACCGGGCGCTAACGCCCGTGCCCGGGGGGCGCTACGCCCGGGTGCGGGGCGAGGTCGCCGGGCGCGGCCTCCGGCGAGGCTAGGCGAGGCGGGGGGTCAGGGCGCCGGAGCGGCGAGCTACACGGCGGCGGGTGGCGGCAGCAGGAGGCGCGGGGCGGAGGTGAGCCGGGCGGCTGGCGTCTGCGGGCGGGCGGACGCGGCCAGTAGCAGCAGGCGAGCGTAGTGCAGGCGGGCGCAGCGGGCAGTGGGGCCGAACGGGGCGGTCGGTGTGCAGAGCTGCGCGGGAGTGCGCGTGGGTGCGGGGGTGCGGGAAGTGTTGGGGAACGTTGCAGAAAACAAAAATTTTTCCTACGGTTTCACTAAGATCTATCTATGAGTTCATCTAGCAACGAGTATTCAGATTAGATAGCATCTACATACCACTTTGTAGATCGCAACGGAAGCGTTCGAGTGAACGTGGATGAGGTAGTCGTACTCGCCGTGATCCAATTCACCGATGATCTAGTGACGAACGGACGGCACCTCCGTGTTCAACACACGTACGGAAAGCGTGACGTCTCCTCCTTCTTGATCCAGCAAGGGGGAAGGAGAGGTTGATGAAGATCCAGCAGCACGACGGCGTGGTGGTGGATGCAGCAGAACTCCGGCAGGGCTTCGCTAAGCAACTACGGGAGGAGGAGGAGGTGTTGCAAGGGAAGAGGGAGGCACCAGGGCATTGGGTGGTCAGCCCCCCCTGCCCTCCCCCTTTATATAACCCCTTGGGGGGGCGCCGGCCCTAGGAGATGGAATCTCCTAGGGGGGGCGGCGGCCAGGGAGGGGGGCTTGCCCCCCAAGCAAGGGGGGCGCCCCCTTTAGGGTTTCCCCCCCAAACCCTAGGCGCATGGGCCCTTGGGGGGGGTTGGCGCACCAGCCCACTATGGGCTGGTTCCCTCCCTCATACGGCCCATGGGGCCCTCCGGGATAGGTGGCCCCACCCGGTGGACCCCCGGGACCCTCCGGTGGTCCCGGTACAATACCGATAACCCCGAAACTTGTCCCGATGTCCGTATGATGACTTTCCATATATAAATCTTTACCTCCGGACCATTCCGAAACTCCTCGTGACGTCCGGGATCTCATCCGGGACTCCGAACAACATTCGGGTTACTGCATATACATATCTTCACAACCCTAGCGTCACCGAACCTTAAGTGTGTAGACCCTACGGGTTCGGGAGACATGCAGACATGACCGAGACGGCTCTCGGGCAATAACCAACAGCGGGATCTGGATACCCATGTTGGCTCCCACATGCTCCACGATGATCTCATCGGATGAACCACGATGTCGAGGATTCAATTAATCCCGTATACGATTCCCTTTGTCAATCGGTATTTTACTTGCCCGAGATTCGATCGTCGGTATCCCAATACCTCGTTCAATCTCGTTACCGGCAAGTCACTTTTCTCGTACCGCAATGCATGATCCCGTGATCAAACACTTTGATCACATTGAGCTCATTGTGATGATGCATTACCGAGAGGGCCGGTGATACCTCTCCGTCAAGCAGAGTGACAAATCCCAGTCTCGATCCATGTCAACCCAACAGACACTTTCAGAGATACCCGTAGTATACCTTTATAGTCACCCAGTTACGTTGTGACGTTTGGCACACCCAAAGCACTCCTACGGTATCCGGGAGTTACACGATCTCATGGTCTAAGGAAAGGATACTTGACATTGGAAAACTCTAGCAAACGAACTATGCGATCTTATGCTATGTTTAGGATTGGGTCTTGTCCATCACATCATTCTCCTAATGATGTGATCCCATTATCGATGACATCCAATGTCCATAGTCAGGAAACCATGACTATCTGTCGATCAACGAGCTAGTCAAGTAGAGGCTCACTAGGGACATATTGTTGTCTGTTATTCACACATGTATTACGATTTCCGGATAACACAATTATAGCACGAATAAAGACAATTATCATGAATAAGGAAATATAATAATAATGCTTTTATTATTGCCTCTAGGACATAATCTTTCTTGGCAGCTATGAGGATGATCCTCAGGTTCCGGACCCAGTCCGTATAGTTGCTACCATTGTCTTTCAGCTTGGTTTTCTCTAGGAACGCGTTGAAGTTGAGGACTACGTTGGCCATTTGATCTACAAGACATATTGTGAATATTTAGACTAAGTTCATGATAATAAAGTTCATTTAATCAAATTATTTAATGAACTCCCACTTAGATAGACATCCCTCTTCTAGTCATCTAAGTATTACATGATCCGAGTCAACTAGGTTGTGTCCGATCATCACGTGAGACGGACTAGTCAACATCGGTGAACATCTTCATGTTGATCGTATCTTCTATACGACTCATGCTCGACCTTTCGGTCTTCTGTGTTCCGAGGCCATGTCTGTACATGCTAGGCTCGTCAAGTCAACCTAAGTGTTTCGCGTGTGTAAATCTGTCTTACACCCGTTGTATGTGAACGTTAGAATCTATCACACCCGATCATCACGTGGTGCTTCGAAACAACGAACTGTCGCAACGGTGCACAGTTAGGGTGAACACTTTCTTGAAATTATTATGAGGGATCATCTTATTTACTACCGTCGTTCTAAGTAAACAAGATGCAAAACATGATAAACATCACATGCAATCAAATAATAAACGTGACATGATATGGCCAATATCACATAGCTCCTTCGATCTCCATCTTGGGGCTCCATGATCATCTTGTCACCGGCTTGACACCATGATCTTCATCATCGTGTCTCCATGAAGTTGCTCGCCAACTATTACTTCTACTACTATGGCTAACGTGTTTAGCAATAAAGTAAAGTAATTTACATGGCGATTCTCAATGACACGCAGGTCATACAAAAAATAAAGACAACTCCTATGGCTCCTGCCGGTTGTCATACTCATCGACATGCAAGTCGTGATTCCTATTACAATAGCATGAACATCTCATACATCACATATAGATCATTCATCATTCATCACAACTTTGGCCATATCATATCACAAAGCACTTGCTGCAAAAACAAGTTAGACGTCCTCTAATTGTTGTTGCAAGTTTTACATGGCTGAATTAGGGTTCTAGCAAGAACGTTTTCTTACCTACATAAAACCACAACGTGATTTGTCAACTTCTATTTACCCTTCATAAGGACCCTTTTCATCGAATCCGCTCCAACTAAAGTAGGAGAGATAGACACCCGCCAGCCACCTTATGCAACTAATGCATGTTAGTCGGTGGAACCGGTCTCACGTAAGCGTACGTGTAAGGTTGGTCCGGGCCGCTTCATCCCACAATACCGCTGAAGCAAGATAAGACTAGTAGCGGCAAGAAAAGTTGACAACATCTACGCCCACAACAAATTGTGTTCTACTCGCGCAAGAAGAACTACGCATAGACCTAGCTCTGATACCACTGTTGGGGAACGTTGCAGAAAACAAAAAATTTTCCTACGGTTTCACCAACATCTATCTATGAGTTCATCTAGCAACGAGTATTCAGATTAGACAGCATCTACATACCACTTTGTAGATCGCAACGGAAGCGTTCGAGTGAACGTGGATGAGGTAGTCGTACTCGCCGTGATCCAATTCACCGATGATCTAGTGACGAACGGACGGCACCTCCGTGTTAAACACACGTACAGAAAGCGTGACGTCTCCTCCTTCTTGATCCAGCAAGGGGGAAGGAGAGGTTGATGAAGATCCAGCAGCACGACGGCGTGGTGGTGGATGCAGCAGAACTCCGGCAGGGCTTCGCTAAGCAACTACGGGAGGAGGAGGAGGTGTTGCAAGGGAAGAGGGAGGCACCAGGGCATTGGGTGGTCAGCCCCCCTGCCCTCCCCCTTTATATAACCCCTTGGGGGGGCGCCGGCCCTAGGAGATGGAATCTCCTAGGGGGGGCGGCGGCCAGGGAGGGGGGCTTGCCCCCCAAGCAAGGGGGGCGCCCCCTTTAGGGTTTCCCCCCCAAACCCTAGGCGCATGGGCCCTTGGGGGGGGGTTGGCGCACCAGCCCACTATGGGCTGGTTCCCTCCCTCATACGGCCCATGGGGCCCTCCGGGATAGGTGGCCCCACCCGGTGGACCCCCGGGACCCTCCGGTGGTCCCGGTACAATACCGATAACCCCGAAACTTGTCCCGATGTCCATATGATGACTTTCCATATATAAATCTTTACCTCCGGACCATTCCGAAACTCCTCGTGACGTCCGGGATCTCATCCGGGACTCCGAACAACATTCGGGTTACTGCATATACATATCTTCACAACCCTAGCGTCACCGAACCTTAAGTGTGTAGACCCTACGGGTTCGGGAGACATGCAGACATGACCGAGACGGCTCTCGGGCAATAACCAACAGCGGGATCTGGATACCCATGTTGGCTCCCACATGCTCCACGATGATCTCATCGGATGAACCACGATGTCGAGGATTCAATTAATCCCGTATACGATTCCCTTTGTCAATCGGTATTTTACTTGCCCGAGATTCGATCGTCGGTATCCCAATACCTCGTTCAATCTCGTTACCGGCAAGTCACTTTTCTCGTACCGCAATGCATGATCCCGTGATCAAACACTTTGATCACATTGAGCTCATTGTGATGATGCATTACCGAGAGGGCCCGGTGATACCTCTCCGTCAAGCAGAGTGACAAATCCCAGTCTCGATCCATGTCAACCCAACAGACACTTTCAGAGATACCCGTAGTATACCTTTATAGTCACCCAGTTACGTTGTGACGTTTGGCACACCCAAAGCACTCCTACGGTATCCGGGAGTTACACGATCTCATGGTCTAAGGAAAGGATACTTGACATTGGAAAACTCTAGCAAACGAACTATGCGATCTTATGCTATGTTTAGGATTGGGTCTTGCCCATCACATCATTCTCCTAATGATGTGATCCCGTTATCGATGACATCCAATGTCCATAGTCAGGAAACCATGACTATCTGTCGATCAACGAGCTAGTCAACTAGAGGCTCACTAGGGACATATTGTTGTCTGTTATTCCGGATAACACAATTATAGCACGAATAAAGACAATTATCATGAACAAGGAAATATAATAATAATGCTTTTATTATTGCCTCTAGGGCATATTTCCAACAGGAAGTAGCAGCGGCAAGTCGAGCGAGAGGCGAGGCGAGGCGCGGTCAGGGAGCACGGCAGCTCTGGTGGAGCGGGGCGGGATGGCAGCGTGCGGCGGCTGCGGTGGCGGAATAGCACGGGAGAGAGAGGGGAAAGAAGCGCAGGCTCACAGTGCTCCTGCAGATGTGCATAAGTGGGCTCGGGGAGGGCTCGACGGCGCCGGAATCAAAGACGAACGCCAGCGGTGGTCCGAGGTTGAAGAAGGGTTTGATCCCGATGAAGGAGGGGTGGAGAGCTTGAATCCTTGTCCGTGGAGGAAGCAGAGGGAAGCGGCGGAGGTCCTGGCGCGGTCCCAGCTGGCAAGGAGGACGATGGCCATGCAGACGAGGCCGTCCATGGCGACGACAGCGGCGGTTCCACACGGGGGGGAGGAGAGCGAGGGAGGGAGAGGGGTGAGTGGATGAGGAGGAGCGCCAGGGCAAGTGGGAGAGGGGATCGAGGGGAGCGAGGCGCCGCGGGGTGGGGTGTGGCCTTATCCCCTACGGGGAGTCGCCGTGACGGTCCGGCGAGGGCGAGCCCGTGTAGCGGCTCGGGTCGCAGGAACAGAGGAGGGAGGCGATCGAGGGAGGTGGGCTGCTGGGGCAGGTGGGCCGGTTGTGGCCAGCCCAGAGGGGGGGTTAGGGCCGGATGGCCTAGTTGGCTTGGGGTTTTCTTTTTAATTAACTTTTCATATTACTGTTTTATTTAGATTAGGGCATCAAATCACTTTGCAAAAATGTTGGTTCACCATGAATATTAAGAAATAAAATTTTGCCACATGATGAACATTTTATTTTAGACATTTGAAAACTTTTATTTTTGACTTTAATTTGAATTTGACATTGGACAGGATTCGAACCAATGCGAGCTTAACAACAGTAATCATGATGACGTGGCATCATTAGCATGGAATTATTGTAGCTTAATTATTCGGACGTCACAGAGGCGGCGTAATTTTTTTTACTCCACTATACGGTTTAGTACTTCGGCTAGGTACGGAATAAAATGGAAATTTTACTCCTCTGCAACATTTTAGGGGATCCTCGAGAGATGCTCTTAGACATTTCCAAGGTATTTTTGCGATACTTGTGGATTGTCATGAATTTACTCAAAAGGCAAGATGATCTCCAAATACAGCAAAAATAATATGTGAAACTCCTCAAGAGTGAGTTCCATCAAAAGGAAAAGAAAAATGAAAAACTTGAGACAAAAGAAATATAGTCTAAATTAGGCCGTGTACCAAAAGAAAATCGGAGCACTCGGGGTGGGGGGGGGGTGCAATTGCCTGCAAGGCTAGTGTGTTGTCACAATGAGGAAATAGCTTACCGCATTCCGGCAAAAAAAAGAATGAGGAAATAGTTTTTCAAGAAAAGGAGGACATAGCTGCGGTCTGTCGTACTTTTAGTTTTTGTTTTTAAAAAAGAATGAGGAAATAGTTTTTCAATAAAAAGAATGAGGAAATAGTTTTTTTTAAAGGCCCGTGTACGTGTAGATCGAACGGAAGTGAGTTAGTGCAATTTAGCGAGCAGCAAGCCCATGAGGCCCATTGGGGAGGGAGCGTGCGGTGGAAACCTGACCGTTGGGGAGGGAACGGGACGCTTCGCACGCCCACGCTTCAATTAGGAAAGTGTGATGTCCAAAATAAAAATAAAAATAAAAATAGGAAAGTGTGCAGCCTCTCCTCTCGCCCGACCCGGACCACCTCGTCTCCGGTCCGGATCTCCACATCGCCGCCGCCACCCGTCTCCCTCCCCTCCAGATCGCCGCCGGCCCCTGCCCCTCCCCTCACAGATCAAGCCGCCGCCGCCCCCATTGCCACCTCCCCCACCCACGCGGCCGCCACCGTCCATCCCGACACGCGCCGCTGCCACCCCTCCTGCCGACGCGCGCTGCTTCTCTCCTCCCGACGCGGGCCGCCATCCATCCTCTTCCTGTTGTAGAGGGAGTTGAAAGGCGGAGGGCGGGATGGACCAGGAGCAGGCGTCCGTCGGCTTCTTTCCACTCCGGTGGCCCCGACGCTCCTTCAACTCCGGCAGCAATAGGTGATGGTTCCTCTCCTCTCCTCTGAACACCTCTTTCTCTCCATGCCCTGCTCTTCGTGCCCCCGGTCATCAAGCCGTCGACCTGCGCAGGTGATCTGATGGGCGTCCTCCTGTCAGATGTGTCAGTTTGCTAACCTACTTAGGAAGATCATGCTAGTTCCTCAACCAGCCTGCTTGCTGTTTGCTAGTGATAGTGCATTGTTTTGCCTGGTGAATTTCGTGCAGGAATTTGTGTCAACATTGAATGAACAATGCCCAATTTTAACTGAATGTAAATGTCAGGAAGGATCTGCTTGAACGTTGAATGAAACAGTGCAAGATTTGTGCTGACTTATGTATGATTCGGGGTGTTCTGATCGACTGATCCCCTGCTGTTTTTCTTCCACTGGGTTGCAGGTCTGACCTACGACACCAACGAAGTCGCTCTCAAGGAGGCCTTCTCTTGGCATGGTGATGTTGTCCAAGGTAGTTCAGATCTACCGGTTCTGGCTTCTTGGTGTTGGACCTGTAGTTTGGGTGAATTAATCAGGGATTGTCCTGTGAATGTTGACAGTGAAAGTGATAAGCCATCCTTTGACGGGGAGATCCAAATGGTACAGCTTCGTCAAGTTCTCTTCGGAGGGCGAAGCAGCTGTAAGTAGCATGAACACCTCACCTGATCAGTCAGCTAATTCTCTTCTACTAAGACATGAAATTAATTCATCGACCCTTTCTTAGGCCCTTTACGATGTAAGTAGCATGAAGTTTCCTGTAAAACAATGATGCCATATCTGCGCCAATGCATATTAGTTAGATGTTAGAATAGTTGAGAATCAAAACTGTCAAGGAACGTTGAATAGCCTGATAAGCAGCATTTTTAGGCAGGAAGTCAGCCACTTCATTTTTATCATTTTCTTGTCTGGTTTTCCCAATTAAATAAAACTCAACCTAAGATAATAGCACTCCGATACGCATGCTAACCGATCAGAACTCTGAAATTAGTTACTGGTTGCAAGAGCTAGACTTACTGGGTGGCTATGTAAAGTCGCATACCGTAGGCATGTTTTCTTCCAAATGTCTTAATCTATAACCCAACCCAAATGTCAATGTAGCCAGAGAAGTCGTACATAAGGGCAAGATGTTCACTTATGTTTTTCTTACTGCTGGCCATACCATGTAAATGTATCAGAAAGAAATTTTAGGAAGACATGCCGTGCTGGTAGCTAGCTTTTTCTAATCGGCATCGTTTCAAGGCTAAACTTCCATGCTTTTCGCTTAATCCCATCCTTTTCGGAACACCCACTCTAAATTGGTACATATTCATAGAACAGCAATCTGATGTTCGACGTAAGCTCAGCAACTTGCTTCTAGAGCAAAACACAAATATGGAGGAGGTCTGTTCAGTGCAACCTGCTTCTCATTCCTAAGCATTAATGCTTCTAATGATATTGCAGATAGTAACAATTCCTCTGGCGTTGTGGGAGCTGCTGCTGTTGCATTCAAATCGGTTTGTCCAAATCGACAGTCTGAGGCTCCAGCCGATGCAGTCGCGACCCTGTCTCTAGATCAGCTCACCACCCGACCAATTACACTCAGTTATGTGACAGTTTTGATTCATTCTACAGAATTATTGGAACTCTGAAATAACCAAATCCCAATTCTGCTTCAAAGGTATGATTCTGTTTTATCAACCACCCTAAATTTCTCCACAAGTGTTTACGACATGGTTATCTATTTCACACATTCTTATTCTATGTATATTGTGATTATATTTTCATTTCCTTACTTGTGTTGCTGTTCAGTTGACTGTTAAGGTTACGGTTATTTATTCTAAAAGAGAAAAGCATGTTTCTTTGTAGGAGACTAGCTGGCAATGGACTTGCATATGTTTGTAATGTTTCTAGTTGCTACCTTGTCAAAGTGCAAATTTCCAATCAAGCACCATCTTGAGGATTCTGCTGTTGACTGTTAAGGTTATTTATTCCAAAAGACAAAAGCATGTTTCTTTGTAGGAGACTAGCTTCTATAGACTTGCATATGTTTGTAATGTTTCCTTTTGCTACGTTGTCAAAGTGCAAATTTCTAGTCTTTGTGTGTGCCAATCCATTTATAAGCTGTTATATGCTACAGTTCCGAACAAACTGTCAGTTGAAATGTTGTGGTAATGAATCCTTGTTACTCCCTCCGTTCATAAATATAAGATGTTTTGGATATTTCAATACGGACTGCATACATACAGAAATGAGTAGATAAACACACTAAAACCGTGTCTATATATTCGATATAGAAAAAAGTTAGAACATTTTATATTTGTGAACGGAGGGAGCATTATTTACTTTTTTTTTTTGCCCTTTCCTTCATCACTCAATTCAAAGGTTGGCAGATGCTTACTATTCTGCTTTGCTCTATATGTAGGCTGTTTCTCGAGTATTTCTTATTGCAGACCATGCCGGAGAGACTCACAGACCGCTACTGCTGCTTTGGCTTTGTGTCATTTTCAGATCAACAGGTAGTTTAAGCCTAACATGATCCTGTGGTTAGGTCATATACGGATATACCTAATCGATATGCAGGTTGTGTTGGATGGTAAATGCACTGTCAAGCACCATCTTGTGGTTGCACATTGTCTAGTTACAATTGTAAGGTCATTAGTAAAACACGTTAGTGTAACTCCCTTTTTTTGTCATTTCCTACAGATAGATTCGCTGATGGATTTAAGTTTTCATGCACCAACTTCGAAGTCTCAATTTCTCGAGATGAGGATGGTTATTCAGCTTATGTAAGTTACACTCGATAAGCACGATAAAACATGCATGCATATTTGTTCAACACCTTATCATTATATCTTCCTTTTGAATAAATATTTATTTGAGTTAGAATTACATTCGTAAGTTTTTGGCAAGATTACTCTCTGGATGATGCTGATAAGGTACACGCCCTTGTGTTTACAAACGTTTGATGTTATAGAGTATAGACACGGGCCTGGACATCTAGCCAAACCTACCTACATAGCGTTTCTAAAACAATATAAATTACGTGTGTAGATCCTCTTTTTTTCATAAGCCTTACTTGTTAGTAGATTCTAAAAATATGGTGTGATGTATAAAAAATTATGGTCAATGCTAGTTTAGTGTTTGGATCAAATTATTATTTGAAAGTAGGGGTTAAAGTTTGCCAAGACAGAGTACGACTATATTCCACCCAGTCTTGTTTCCATCAAAAGTGTGGCCCACTTTGTTGAAGAATACACCGACCATTTTGGTAGTGGGCCTAACTCATCTTAGCGGTTTTGGTTGGGCCTCATTCCCCTAATACGCTAGTCATCGTCTCATTTCCCATATTTGCCTTAGTCTCACTCCCAATCACTTCACGATCTGAGAAAGGGAATGACAGCAGCCATGGCGGCAGTGTCTCCTTCGGCAAACAGACTTAAAATGTAGATGGGATATGTAATGAATGGACGAGTGACATCTAAATAGACAAGACTCCCAATAAGATGATGACAGTGCGTTAGATCAAACAAAGGCTCACCTCAGAAGCACAAAGATGGACGTTGAGTTCCATAGGAGTGTCACCAGTGACCTTATCATTAAGAGCAGCACATACTTCTCTCGTGAACTAAAGAAGCCATCAGAGTTAGCAAAAACCTCAATTCCAAGGAAGTAGCAAAGAAGACC
Organism: Aegilops umbellulata; assembly: GCA_032464435.1. Classification (NCBI taxonomy): domain Eukaryota; kingdom Viridiplantae; phylum Streptophyta; class Magnoliopsida; order Poales; family Poaceae; genus Aegilops; species Aegilops umbellulata. Next base: position 510,007,896 of record CP136059.1, read on the forward strand.
AAGATCAAACATAAAAAACTATTCACAAAGACAAGCCTTCAAAAAGGCAATGCACTCAGAGTTGTTGGCAGTGATGATCATGTCATTGAAACTATAGATGCGGAGTTCAACTACGAGCTGAAAGATGGATATAAATTGTAGGATAATGAACACTTGGCAAAAACTATTCATTGTCATCACTGAGGCAAAACGCTCAAACCGGACATGAGGCGCTAAAGGCATAGAGAGAGCGGAAAAAATATATAGGTGGTGGCTAGATGTAGACCTTCTCATGCCATCAGGAAAAAATATATAGGTGGTGGCTAGATGTAGACCTTCTCATGCAACTCACCATTAAGAAAGGCATTCTGGACATGAAGCTGAGAGACAGACAAGTGGCGAACAGATACCAAAGCAAGAAGTGTGTGAAGAGTTGTCATGTGGGCCATTGGAACAAATGTCTCATCGTCATGGCCATGTTCCTTCTCAAAGCCACTAGTCACAAGACGAGCTTTGGAACACTCAAGAGAACCATCAAAGTCTAAATCTTGTAGACCCACCTACAAAATACAAGTGATGGGATGGCCATTGGGAGGAAGGGAAATGAGATCCCACGTGCCGGTGCGCTCAAGAGCAGCAATCTCTGACACCATTGCATGCTGCCGTTCGGTAAGAACACGCCATCAGTTGTCTCGAGAAGAATGGCGCAGGAATACCCATAGCGGTCAAAAGGTGGAAGCGGGTGAGTGAGCAAGCCACAAGTAGGTTGAGTTGGAGGCACCGCGTTGCCAACAGAAGGAGCCGATAATAGTCGAGGGAGATGGCTCGTCAAAAGATGGCACATCAGAAGAATCCACAACACACGAAGGACCAGTGTAATAAAGAAGAGGATGAGGGGGGAATCACCGGGGAAGCCTTAAGGGACAGGCGAGGTGGGGAAGTAGCAGGTGACGATGGCGTGGGGTCTACAATACTAGCATGGGAAGACATAGTGAGATGGGTGGATGAGGGCAATACATGAGTCATAGTTCTATTTGAAAATGTTAGGAAAGAAATATCATCGATGGGGGAGGCTGAGGGAGAGGATGGACGTGGATATAAAGGACCAGACTCATCAAAAGTCACATCCCGAGAAATGCGCATTCGACGACTGGCACGATCCCAACATCGATAGCCCTTGTGCTTATCATTGTAACCTAAGAAGACACATTCAGTAGACCTAATAGTCAATTTGGTGCATTCATGGGGTTGGGGGGGGGGGGGCAAGAAGAGTGTATCAAATGCTACCAAACGAATGGAGCGCCGAGTAGTCATAAGAACGACCCAAAAAATGCTCGAGATGAATGTCACCCTGTAGTGCGAGGAATGGTGAATGTTATGAGGTAGGTGGAAGGAGAAACAAAGAAGAGTGTACCAAATGTAAACAAACCATCGGAGCGCTGAGTAGTCACAAGAATGACCAAAAAGATGCTCGAGATGAATGTCAACCTGCAATGTGAGGAAGGGTGAATGTTATGAGATAGTTGGAAGTAGAAACAACCTCAACCCAAAAGTAAGGTGGAATAGAGGCGATGATTTTCAACACACAAGTCGCCTCATGCTTACGCTCAACAACACTATGTTAAGCAACATGAAGTCAGGAACATGACAAGAGAACTGCAAACTGTGCCTTGCTGAATCAACCAAATTATAAATAAACTCACAAGCAAAATCTACATGGAACACACATATAAGCGTGGAAAACTGGGTATGAAGCATGGCGGCAAACTTCTTACTGTTTAATAAGACCTCACTACAAGAAAAGCATAAATTATATCGATGTGTGTCGAGAGAAGTCATTTATAAAGATAACATAATAGAGATGGCCTCCTTTCGACGCGAAGGGAGCTAGACCCCAAACATCAAAATGAGCAAGATAGAAAGGAAGCTGAGGATAAACTAACTGAACCTGTTTGCCAAGACGACAAACCTGACAGTGTAAAGACACATCGCCAGAGACAGATCCAAACAGACCATGTTGAAATAAGAACGAGAGATAAGAGTCACATAAGTGACCAAGACGATGATGCTACAAATAGTCGGTAGACGAAGTAATCGAGGCAGAGAGACTCGCGGCGGTGGCAGTCGAGGGAAGATTAAGCCAGTCAAGCTCCCAAAGGACCTGGAGTTACAACGTCGAGGGCCAACACCAAGTAGAGCATCCTTGTGAGGATCCTAATCAAAACAAGAGTTAAAGTAAAGATTGACCCTACAACCAGAGTCAACACTGTAAGAACATACCTCAAAATGAGCAAGATAGAAAGGAAGCTGAGGATAAACTAACTGAACCTGTTTGCCTAGCCGACAAACCTGACAGTGTAAAGACACACCGCTAGAGATAGATCCAAAAAGACCAAGTCGAAATAAGGATGAGAGATAAGAGCCACATAAGTGACCAAGACAATGATGCTACAAAGAGTCGACAGACGAAGTAATCGAGGCAGAGAGACTCGCGGCGGTGGCAGCCGAGGGAAGATTAAGCCAGTCAAGCTCCTAGAGGACCCGGGAGTCACAACGTCGAGGGCCAACACCAAATAAAGCATCCCCGTGAGGATCCTAATCATAACAAGAATTAAAGTAAAGAATGACCCTACAACCAGAGTCAACAATGTAACCACATGAAATGAGTTCCATGGGTCGAGGAACATGAGTAAAAGAAGAGACATGAATAGATGAAGTACTAAGACTGCGTCGACTATCGACTGGGAGAGAAGTTCCATCACCAGTAAGAACATGAACATGAGAATCTTGAGGTCAAAATGGCTTACAAACTGGAAGAATCAAAAGTTATATTAAAATACGTTCAGTACCAAGGATCCATGGAGATGTACCTAATTGTATAAAATGTGGTCACTCTGTACCAGAAAAAATCACTAGCAAAACCAGTTGATGGAGAACCAAAAGAATCAGCTAGCAGAAGCTGGAGTCGCCTAATGTAGTTAGGGCCTTAACTGAAGTGGTTGACGAAGAAGTACTAGGCAATGAAACTAGAAGTAGCAAGTAGGTATTCGGTTAATGAGCAAAACCCAAAAGTATTTCTTGTTCTTCTTTGCTTGATTTCATTTGGTTTTTGGTTGCTTTCTTTTGTGTCATTTTTTATTTTTTTTGCACCATATTGTTTTTGTTGTTGTTTGCTTTTAAAAGAAACCCCAAAAGATTTCTTCGTCCTTTCATTCTTTTGAAGTTCTTTAAGAAAACAACAAAAATATTTCTTCTTCTTTTTGCAAGTTTATTTGATTGCCTCTTTGTTGAAACTTTGGAATTCTTTTAGCTTTGTTTCTCTTTGCGTTCTTGTTTGCCTTCTTTGAGGAAAACAAAAAATTTCAACAAAAAAAACATTTCTGCCGTGTTTCTCTGAGTTTCATAAAATCAAAAAAATATTTCTCTTTCGTTCTTTTTTCGTTTTCCTTTGTTTTTTGGGTGTCTTTTTGTGCTTTTCTATGTTGTTTTATTTTTGTCGTTTCTTTCGTCTTTGTGTTTAAATTGCAAAACCCAAAAAATTCAAAATGATTTCTCGTTTGCGTCTTATTGGGTCTTAACTGTTCATTTTTTGCTTCATATTGTTTTTTTCTTAGTTGTTTGCTTCTATAGGAAACCAAAAGATTCCTCTGTTATTTGTTCTTTTGAAGTTCTTTGAGAAAACAACAAAAATATTTCTTCGTTCTTTTTGGAAGTTTATTTGATTGCCTCTTTGTTAAAACTTTGGAAATCTTTTATCTTTGCTTTTCTTTGTGTTCTTGTTTGCTTTTTTAAGGAAAACCAAAAATTCGAAACATATTTCTGTTGTGCTTCTCTGAGTTATTCTTTGCCTTTAATGTTTTAGAAAATTAAAAAAATTGAAACATATTTCTATTGTTTTTTTTGTTTTCTTTTGCTGCTTCTTTTTAGATTTTCTTTGTTGTTTCTCTTTGTCGTTTCTCTTTGTCGTTCATTCGTCTTTGTGTTTGAGGTGCAAAATCCAAAAATTCTAAAAAAATAAATCTCGTTTGCATCTTATTGTGTCTTAAGTGTTTGAAGTGTTCTTTTTGTATTTTTTGCTTCCCATTGTTTATTTTGTTAGTTTGTTGTTTGTTTTTAAAAGAAACGCAAAAAAATTCTTTGTCCTTTTGTTCTTTTGAAGTTCTTTGAGAAAACAACTAAAACATTTCTTTGTTTTTTTGCGTTTTCTATGGAAGTTTATTTGATTGCTCTTTGTTGAAACTTCGGAAATCTTTTGTCTTTGATTCTCTTTGCGTTCTTGTTTGCCTTATTTTAGAAAGAACAAAACTTCCAAAAATATTTCAGTTGTGCTTCTTCGTGTTCTTTGCTTATCATGTTTTAAATATTTCTCTTCATTGTTCTTTTGTTTTCCTTCATTTTCTTTTGGTTGTTCTTTTTGACTTTTCTCTGCCTTCTCTTTTTGTCGTTTCTTCATTCCTTTTGTGTTTAAGTCGCCAAACCAAAAAATTCCAAAAAGATTTATCGTTTGCGCTTTATTGAGTCTAAAGTGTTTGAAGTGAATAGATTTCTGATTGGCTCTCATTTACAAATTGTCCAATAGTAAAACCTACAAAACATGTCGATGAAGAACCAAAAGAAGCAGCTAGCTGACACTGAAGTCGCGTAATCTCCAGTGTTCTGGTGGGCTCAACTAAATAGATTGACGAAGAAGCACCAGGCTATGAATCTAAAACCTAAAAGGTGTCGAAGCCGTGCAATCTCTGTTCCTCATCGATCCGGTTTGGTGTCCTTCCCCTGTTTGTAGGGTATGTGCTACAGACTTGATGTCGCATCCCATGTTCCCTTGTTGGTGGCCCTTGGCCCCAGCGACAGGTAGCGTCGTGCACACATCATGTGGGTTAGACATTGCGGTGCCGACTGCCCTGCTCCTGCTCCGCCGATAGGCGGTGCTCGAGCGTTCGGCTATGGCGGCGCCCATTAGGAGAACACGGTTTGTGGGATCGAGATAGCAGCAGATGAACCCGTAGCCAGGCAAAGGATGCCCAACCGGACTGGCAGGGAACAGAGAGTGCATGAGGGGTGTGGTGGAAGGGGTGAAAACACCGTCGGGAGCGGACCGCTGCCGCCGTTTAGCTTTTGGACCTGGAGTTGAGGGGTGAGGGATGGCGACATGGGAAGCAAGGAAGGACAACGGGGGACTGGTAGGGAACGGAGAGTGCATGAGGGGTGTGGTGGAAGGGGTGAAAACGCCGTCGGGAGCGGACCGCTGCCGCCATTTATCTTTTGGACTTGGAGTTGAGCGGTGAGGGGATGGCGACATGGGAAGCAAGGAAGGACAAGGGGGCACTGGTAGGGAACGGAGGGTGCACGAGGGGTGTGGTGGAAGGGGTGAATACGCCGCCGGGAGCGTACCACTGCCGCCATTTAGCTTTTGGACCTGGAGTTGAGCGGTGAGGGAATGGCGACATGGGAAGCAAGGAAGGACAAGGTGGCACTTGGAGGAGAAAGGCATCATCCACCCTATGCTTGTGCGTTAGCCGCGACTTCCGACGGTTATGGGCAGATTGGGTGTCGGAACGTGGATCTACTACTCGGGATGGCACAACATGCTTGAGGTGCCACAACTATTGTGCTGTGTGAGTGAGTTTGGAGAGATAAAAGCTGTGGTGTACTCCAGTCTATGCCTTCATGAAGAAACCGACCAAGTGTAAATCGAAAGGGACATACTAAAGAGTAATAATCTGATCTTGCACACTGTAAATCAAAAGGGACATACTGAAGAGTAATAATCTGATCCTGCACATTTGAGTGCACGAAGGAGGCATCAACATCAATATGCTTGGTGAGCTCATGCTTCACGTGGTTGGGCGCATTCCTGATAGCACATATATGGTATGACAAGAGAGTAGTGTAGTGATAGAAACACCAAAATTCTCAAGCTTAAGGTGGATGAGCAACACCGAGTTTGGGGAGAGAGAGAAGCCGTATTGTGGAAAGGGACATATTGAAGAGTAATAATCTGATCCTGCACACTTGAGTGCACGAAGGAGGCATCAACATCAATATGTGTGGTGAGCTCATGCTTCACATGGTTGGGCGCATTCCTAATAGCACTTATACTGTATGGTATGAGAAGAACCCACAACTCACAGACCACCACTGCAATAAATAAGAGGATGGGAGGGAATCAGCGGGGAAGCCTTAGGGGTCAAGCGAGGTGGGGAAGCCGCAGGTGACGACCGTGGGGTCACAATAGTAGTATGGGAAGACACATTGGGATGGTTGGACGAGGGCAATACATGAGTCATAGGTCTATTTGGAAATGTAAAGAAAGAAATATCATCGTTGGGGGAGGCTGAAGGAGAGGATGGATGTGGATATAAAGGATGAGACTCATCAAAAGTCACATCCTGAGAAATGTGCATCCGATGATCGACACGAGCACAACACTGATAGCCCTTGTGCTTATCACCGTGACCTAAGAAGACACATTCAGCAGACTTGGCAGTCCGTTTAGTGCATTCGGGTTGGGGGGGGGGGCAAGAAGAGCATACCAAATGCAACCAAACGAACAGAGTGCTGAGTAGTCACAAGAGCGACCAAAAATATGCTCGAGACATCTCCCTGCAATGCGAGGAAGGGTGAATATTATGAGGTAGTTGGAAGTAGAAACAACCTCTACGCAAAAGCGAGGTGGAATAGAGGCCACGATTGTCAACACACAATCCGCCTCATGCTTACGCTCATCAACACCGTTCTGAGCACCAGGACCACCACAAGATAATTGAGCAAGTGTGCTCTGGACAACAAGGATTCTGTGCAACAAATGGTAGATAAACTCACAAGCAAAATCTTCATGGAAGACACATATTGGAGTGGAAAACTGGGTATGAAGCATGGCAACAAACTTCTTACTGTTAGATAAGACCTCACTAGAAGAAAAGCATAAGATATGTCCATGTATGTCGAGAGAAATCATCTATAAAGATAATATAGTAGCGATGGCCTCCTTCCGAAGCGAAGGGAGCTGGATCCCAAACATCAAAATGAACAAGATAGAAATGACATGTGGATAAAGTAACCGAACCTGTTTGCCAAGCCGAGAAACCTGACAGTCTAAAGACACATAGCTAGAGACAGATCTAAGAAGACCACGTGGAACTAAGGATGAGAGACAAGAGCCACACAAGCGACCAAGACGATGATGGTACAAAGAGCCGGTACATGAAGTAACCGAGGCAGAGAGACCGGCGGCGGCGGCAGCAGATGGAAGATTAAGCCATTCAAGCTCCCAAAGGATCTGAGAGTTACAACGTCGAGGGTCAACACCAAGTGGAGCATCCGTGTGAGGATCCTAATCAGAACAAGAGTTAAAGTAAAGAATGACCCTATAGCTAGAGTCAACAATCTAACCACCCGAAATCAGCTACATGAGTTGAGGAACATGAGTCAACAATCTAACCACCCTCGACTATCTACTGGGAGGGAAGTTTCATCAGCAGTAAGAACCTGTTGATGGAGAACCTGAAGGCCGAATGGCTGACAAACTGCAAGAATCAAAAGTTAGGAAGATACGTCCAGTACCAAGGATCCATGGGATGTACCTGGTTGTGTAAAAACTGGTCACTCGGTACCAGAAAAATCAGTAGCTAAAACTTGTTGATGGAGAACCAAAAGAATGAGCTAGCAGAAATTGAAGTCGCCTAATCTTCAATGTGGTGACGGTCTCAACTGAAGAGGTTGACGAAGAAGTACCAGACGATGAAACCAGAAGTAGCAAGTAGGTGTTCTGTTGAAGATCAAATACCTAAAAGTATTTCTCTTTCTTTGTTTGATTTCATTTGGTTTTGATCGCTTTCTTTTTGTTCTTTTTCGTTTTTTGATTCCAATTGGTTCTTTTCTTTCCTTTGTTGTTTCTTTAAAAATCAAAAAGATTTCTTTGTCTTTTCGTTCTTTGACAAAACAATAAAAAAAATTTCATTCTTTTTCAAGTTTATTTGTTAGCCTCTGTTGAAACTTTGAAAACCTTTAAGCTTTGTTTCTCTTTCTGTTCTTGTTTGCCTTCTTTTGGAATAACCAAAAATTCTAAAAATATTTATGTCGTGTTTCTATGAGTTCTTTGCCTTTTATGTTTCAAAAAATTGAAAAATAATTCTCATTGTTCTTTTGTTTTCCTTTGTTTTCTTTCCATGGTTCTTTTTTGGCTATCTTTGTTGTTTTCTTTTTGTCGTTTCTTTCGTCTTTGTGTTTAAATTGCAAATCCCGAAAAATTCAAAAACATTTCTTGCTTGCGTCTTATTATTTCTTTCAGTGTTTGAAGTGTTCCTTTTTTTGCTTCCTATTGTTTTTTTGTTTGTTTGTTGTTTGCTAATGGAAACCAAAAATATTTCTTTGTTATTTTGTTCTTTTGAAGTTCTTTGAGAAAACAACAAAAAGAATCTTCGTTCTTTTTGCTTATTACTTCGATGTTTATCTGATTGTCTCTTTATTAAAACTTTGGAAATCTTTTATCTTTGCTTCTCTTTGCGTTTTCTTTGGCTTCTATGTTTCAGAAAATCCAAAAACATTTCTCTTTCGTAGTTTTTTGTTTTCTTTTGGTGGTTCCTTTTGGGTTTTCTGTGCTATTTCTTTTTGTCGTTGCTTCGTCTTTGTGTTTGAGGTGCAAAACCAAAAATTCCCCCCAAAAAATCTCGTTTGGGTCTTATTGTGTCGTAAGTGTTTGAAGTGTTCTTTTTGTATTTTGATTCCTCTTGTTTCTTTTGTTTGTTTGTTGTTTGCTTTTAAAAGAAACCCTAAAAAGATTTCTTTGTCCTTGGTTGTTTTGTTCTTTTGAAGTTCTTTGAGAAAACAATAAAAATATTTCTTTGTTCCTTTTTGCTTTTTCTTCGGAATTTTATTTGATTGCCTCTTTGTTGAAACTTTGGAAATCTTTTATCTTTCCTTCTCTTTGCGTACTTATTTGCCTTCTTTTAAAAAAACCAAAAATATTTTTGTTGTGTTCTTCGAGTTCTTCTTTGCCTATCATGTTTTAGAAAATCCAAGAATATTTCTCTTTCGTTGTTCTTTTGTTTTCTTTTGGTTGTTCCTTTTGGCTTTTCTTTGCTGTTCCAAAAAGATTTATCATTTGTGCTTTATTGAGTCTTAAGTGTTTGAAGTGGATGGATTTCTGATTGGCTCTCATGTACAAATTGTCCAGTGGTAAAACTTACAAAACATGTTGATCAAGAACCAAAAGAAGCAGCTAGTTGACACTGAAGTCGCGTAATCTCCAGTGCTGTGAGGGGCTCAACTGAAGAGGTTGACGAAGAAGCACTAGGCTATGAAACTAAAAACTAAAAGTAGGTGTCGAAGCCGTGCAATCTCTGTTCCTTGTTGATCCAGTTTGGCGTCCTTGCCCTGTTTGCAGGTTATGTGCCACAGACTTGATGTCGCATCCCATGTTCCCTTGTTGGTGGCCCTTGGCCCCGGCGATAGGCAGCGTCGTGCACACATCCTGTGGGTTAGACATTGCGGTGCCGACTGCCCTTGCTCCTACTCCGCCGATAAGGTGGTGCTCGAGTGTTCGGCTATGGCGGTCGCCCATCTGGAGAACACGGGTTGTGGGATTGAGATAGTGCCAGATGAACCCGTAGCCAGGCAAAGGATGCCCAACCGGGCTGGCAGGGAAACGGAGAGTGCACGAGGGCTGTGGTGGAAGGGGTGAAAACACCGCTGGGAGTGGACCGGTGTCGCCATTTAGCTTTTGGACCTGGAGTTGAGTGGTGAGGGGATGGCGACAGGGGAAGCAAGGAAGGACAAGGGGGCACTGGGAGGAGAAAGGCATCATCCACCCTACGCTTGTGCGTTAGCTACGATGACGGACGGTTGTGGGCAGATCCGGTGTCGGCATGTGGATCTACTACTCGGGATGGCACGACATGCTTGAGGGGTCACATTTATTGCGTCGTGTGGGTGAGTTTGGAGAGATAATAGTTGTTTTGTGCTCTAGTCTAAGCCTTCATGACGAAACCGACCTAGTGTAAATTGAAAGGGACATACTAAAGAGTAATAATCTGATCCTGCACACTAGAGGGCACGGTGTAAATCGAAAGGGACACACTGAAGAGTAATAGTCTGATCTTGCACACGTGAGTGCACGAAGGAGGCATCAACATCAATATGCTTGGTGAGCTCATGCTTCACATGGTTGGGCGCATTCCTGATAGCACATATACTATATGGTATGACAAGAGCGGAGTAGTGTAGTGATAGAAACACCAAAATCTTCAAGCTCAAGGTGGATGAACAACACGGTGTTTGGGGAGAGAGAAGTCGTGTTGTGCTCTGTCTGAGTCTTCATGAAGAAATCAGCCAACTGTAAATCGGAAGACACATACTTAAGAGCAATTATCACACTGGAGCACACAAAAGAAGCATCAACACTAGTATGCTTGTGAGCTCATGCTTCAGAGGGTCGCACACAATACTGAGAGCACTTGTATTGTCTGACAAGGGAGGAGTAGGTCTAGTGACAATAACACCAAAATCCTCAAGCAACAATCGTAACCAAGTCACCTCTATTGCAATAGAGGCATAGCTTGCGACTCAGCCTCTGCACTAACAGGGAAGTGTAGTTTATTTCTTCGTCTTTCAGGCAATGAGAAAACCACAAACAAAAACACCATAAGCAGATGGGTTTGCCAAACTTCAGCATGGGAAGAAGAGAGATGGTGAGAGATAGTGCAACAAAGATATCGTTGAACACGGGGAGCTATGGCAAACTAACTTCGAATGTGGATGGGATATGTAATGAATGGACGAGTGACATCTAAATAGACTAGACTCTAAGATTACGTAAGTGCGTTAGATCAAACAAAAGGCTCACCATTAGAAGCACAAAGATGGACGTCGAGTTCCATAGGAGTGTCAACAGTGACCTCATCAGTAAGAGCAACACGAGCAAGAAGATCCTGAATGTACTCTCTTGGGAACTAAAGAAGCCATCAGAGTTAGCAGAAACTTCAAGTCTAAGATGGATATAAGAAACTATTCACAAAGGCGAGCCTTCAAAAAGTTAATGCACTCAGAGTCGTTGGCAGTGATGATCATGTCATCGAACTATGGATGCAGAGTTCGACCATGAGCTAAAAGATGGATATAAACTGCAGGATAATGAACATTTGGCCAAAACTAGTCAATGTAATCACATAGACAAAATGCTCAAATCAAACACGAGGGACTAAAGGCATAGAGGGAGCGACAAAAACATTTCATAAAAAAACATTTGATCAAAAAAAGTAAAAATAAACAAAAGTAAAATTAAAAATGAAAAGGGAAAAAGAAAGAGGAAATAAAAAGAGAAATAAACATAAAATGTTAAATATAAAATGAACACAAAAATATGAAAACGGGCCGGCCCAGTCCAGGGCTATCTGTGCGAACCTCTGACTATCTGTCGCCACGTGCGGCAACTAGGAGTTTCCCAGCTGCGTGGGCAGGGAAATAAGTGGGCTGGCTTTACTGGGCTTTAGCACGTGGCCCATGTACGAAATTCTGGATAAACTGTATTTTTTTTCTAGCACATGGATGCACAAAAAATTAGTACCACCTTGGATAGTAAAAAAAATCTATTCGCTGGTGAACGGATGAAAATTTTGGAGAAACGCACCTTGCTTTATTAGTATGTATGTATATGTATATGTATATGTATATATATGTATATGTATATGTATATATAGATGTATAGATATAGATGTATAAATGTATAGATAAGAAAACAAGGGCATTGGGAGCAGGAGGCCGATCCACGTGTTGGGCCGTGGAAGGCGCGAGACACGAGCGTACCGTACGTCTCGCTATAAGTGAGACATATGCGTGGCTGAGGTGAGTGATATGTATCGCTCGCTGCGAGCTACAAGCGTCAAGTCGCCCGCGTCCCCTGTCACTGTGCGTGTCGCCCGCGTCGCTCATGCCAGATGGGCTTAGCCTAGTAAGCTCATGTCTATTTTTTCCGGTCGGTTAATTTAAATTTGACAAGAAAAACCAAGAATACATAATGTTTTATTAATTTAAAAATTAACGTGAATTCAAAAAATGTTTGTGAATTCCAAAATATTCTTTAATTTGTAAAATGTTTGTTAATTCAAAAAATGTTCCCGAATTCAAAATAAGTGGGAATTAGAGAAAAGTTTGAGAATTAAATTTTTTTTTCACGAATTTGAAAAAAGTGAGCAAAAATAAAAGAAATGTTCATGTATTATAAAAAGTTCGAGAGTTCAAGCATTGTTCATGAATTCTGAACATGTTTTGGAAACATGAATAAAATATTGAAATTTTTAAATGTTATAAGAAATTATGGACATTTTTTGAAAACTGAAATGTTTTTTCAAATTGTGGACACTTTTTTTTAAAATGTGAACAAACTTTGAAATTTGTGTACATTATTTGAAATTGTGAATATTTTTAAGTTTTGAACAGTTTTTTTAAAAGGAAGACATTTTAAAAATTGTGAGTTTTTTCTAAAAAAAACTTTAACTAATTTTGAACAATATTTTTTAAAATAATGAACAATTTATGAAAATTCAAACAACCTTTTGGATTTGTTTCTCGGCTCAATGTTGGTCGATGGGGAACATTAGGTACAAACTAAGAATTGAGTGGGTGATCCCTAAACAATTGATTGATCGTATGTCCAAAATCATCCTCTTTTTGCAGCAATTGAAGCCAGTGGTGCAGATGAAGGACATACATGCGATGGAGCTCATGGTTAACAAGATCGTACTAATGTACTCAGTGGCGGAGGCAGGGGGACCAGCAGGGGCCCTGCCCCCCTAACATTCTTGACTTAAGGGTAATATCCATCTTAGTAGTGCTTAATTGATGTATACAATGACGTATTTTGATATGCCTGCCCTCCCAGCAAGACATTAGAACACTTGGCCACCCTCATATGATTTTCCTGGCTCCGCCACTGAATGTACTCACAACCCAAACCCCTATGAATCCGAGATTTGTCGATGCCGCATGTGCCCATTTTGGTATGTTCCGCGAATATGTAATAACTAAACTTGTGCGTGTGTGTTGGTTGTGGTGGTTTCATTAATTTAAAGTTGAGCTCAGCTTGAGCCTTTTGTTCTAACTTACATTGTTCTCTTGGCCCATAATTAAGCAATAATATCATGATCAAAGCATCATGATAAAATTTCCCCTAAAAAGTAACAACAACAAATTAATTTGCCTTTAGTTATATACTAATTCAGTTCTCCAATCTTTTCACCATTTTATTCATGCCCAAGATGACTCACCTGATTAGAATAATAACCAAGAGAACCAATTAACATCAGAACAACAAGCCACAATATCATTTGATTGATAGATCTACTTTTCCTCGAAGGCTGGAACCATCACCGACATCGGCGGCGTGGCTATTGTATCCTTCTCTTCATGCACCTCTTTCTCCTCGGTGTTGGCGGCAGCCTGTAGTTCTTTTGCGATTGCGAGGTGGATGTGGGTGATTTGTTCGAGGCCAGAGAACATGTCATCGGGGCAGTCGCAAGACTCCATGAAGGCATCGAGCGAGTGCTCGAAGTCTTCCTGTGTCTTCGCACAGTCGGGCTTGCGAGTGGCCGCGACGGTAGCGATGACAAGCGCGGCATAGGCAACAGCGTTGACACCCACAAACTTGGCCATTGGAGATGGAAGAGGTTACTCTAGATCTTACCGCACCGATTTTTGTTGGGCGAGCTCGGTGTCACTTTCTTATATAGAACTCCTCTTAATAATTCCTATTTAATTTACCGATCACTATGTATCTCTCGGTATGAGTAAGAGTAGTTGTTAGTATCTTTCTGTATATATTGAGAATCATATCGTTGATTTGTTATGTGCAAGGATTTATTGTAGTGTATTGACGACAAAGATTTTGCACCGAAAAGATTTTTGTCGTTCCACGAAAGCAATACCCTCCAGAAAGTGACACGTCATCATGGGTTTGGTGCTAGGGATCCACGATGATGTGAATTAAATTACAACCGGCGGAGTATATTGTAGTGTGCACCACATAATATGTAAGTAACTACATGGGTATAATAGATGGGTTTTGTCACATATACCATCGATGTAGACATTCATTGTGATAATCCTTGGTAGGGTGTGCACAGACTCAAGAAAAATGTGTCGGTAAAGGATAGGGATGTCGACTAGAAGGGGTTTAATAGGTGTCTAGAAAAAGTTAACCTTTTTTGTTAAGTTTAGGAATTCCGAAATTATGTGTGCTCTAAAAATAAGTGAATCACCCTAAATGACTAGATACAACTAGCAAGAAAGATAAACAATATTAACTAAACAAGGAATGGTCAAGTAATATGATTAACCAAAGGGGGATAGAAACGAAGTGATTTATCCCCAAGCTCATGCTCATGTCCTTTGGGGGTGGGGAGGGGTTCTAATCTCCGCTGGAAAGGCTTGGGTCACAATGCTTCCCAACTACAATGAATGTTTAGATTACTTCTCCTTGAGCTTGATACGTCTCCAACGTATCTATAATTTATGAAGTATTCATACCATGTTTACAACAATTTTATATGGTTTTGATATGATTTGGTTAGAACTAACCCAGACTGATGCTGTTTTCAACATTAGCACACCTATCTATACCATCAACTAAATCTATGGAGGGAGAAGGGGTTGTGGATGGAGGAGGGGCTGTTGATGGAGAACGAGGGGCGGCTAGAGGAGGGAGGAGCAGGGGGAGGGATGAGGGGAGGAGGAAAGGCAGCTAGAGGAGGGAGGAATGGGGCGGAGGAGGGAGGAGGGGCAGCTAGAGGAGGGAGGAGGGAGGAGGAAGAGGAGAAGGAGGATGAAAGTGCAACTATCCCTGGGTGGTTTTGGTAATTCCTAACACCATATAGCTCATTGAGCTAATGCTATTCCAAGATAAATATTTCAGGAAAGCTCAATGATTGGCATGGCATGGATTAGAAAGCGGGCCCTTCAAAATGCTAAGGACAAAAGATTGGCTCAAGCTCAAAGCACAAGACTCTACATTTTCTATTTTAGTGATCCAAGATCACATTGAGTCTATAGGAAAAGCCAATACTATTAACAAGGGATGAGGTGTTTCTTAATGAGGTTCTTGCTCAAAATGCTTAGTGATATGCTCCAAAACCCTCCACTACTTTCTCACATCCACATATGTCCCAAACCAAAAATCCAACTCGGCCACACCGATTCTTTCTATCCGGAGCCACCGAGTTCAGTTGACATAGCCACTGCCAGAAACCCTAGTCTTTTCGGTCTCACCGATAGGGATCTCGGTCTCACCGAGATGGGATTGCAAACTCTCGGTTTCCCTTCGTAACGTTTTGGTCAAACCGAGATGAGCGATCGGTCCCACCGAGATTGCAATGCAAACACTCTATTTCCTTTTCGTAACGTTTCGGTCCAACCGAGATTAGCGAATCGGTCCCATCGAGTTTGCCTGACCAACTCTCTGTTAGTCTATTACGAAAATCGGTCTCACCGAGTTTGTGTAATCGGTCTCACCGAGATTACGTTATGCCCTAACCCTAATGATATCGGTCCCACCGAGTTGACGTGTCGGACCCACCGAAAATGCCTAACGGTCACATTATGAACCAAATCGGTCTGACCGAATTCTTTGAATCGGCCCCACCGAGTTTGGTGATTTGTGTGTAACAGTTAGATTTTGTGTGGAGGCTATAAATACCCCTCCACTCACTCTTCATTCGTAGAGAGAGTCATCAGAACAGGCCTACACTTCCAACACATATTTTCTGAGAGAGAATCACCTACACTTGTGTTGAGGTCAAGATATCCCATTCCAACCACATAAATCTTGATCTCTAGCCTTTCCAAGTTGCTTTCCACTCAAATCTTCTTTCCACCAAATCCAAATCCTGTGAGAGAGAGTTGAGTGTTGGGGAGACTATCATTTGAAGCACAAGAGCAAGGAGTTCATCATCAACACACCATTTGTTACTTCTTGGAGAGTGGTGTCTCCTAGATTGGCTAGGTGTCACTTGGGAGCCTCCGTCAAGATTGTGGAGTTGAACCAAGGAGTTTGTACGGGCAAGGAGATCGCCTACTTCGTGAAGATATACCCTAGTGAGGCAAGTCCTTCGTGGGCGACGGCCATGGTGGGATAGACAAGGTTGCTTCTTCGTGGATCCTTCGTGGGTGGATCCCTCCGTAGACTCGCGCAACTATTACCCTTCGTGGGTTGAAGTCTCCATCCACGTGGATGTACGATAGCACCACCTATCGGAACCACGGATAAAAAATCTCCGTGTCAACATTGCGTTTGCTCCCTCAAACTCCTCCCTTTACCTTCATATGCAATTGTTTTACATTCTGCTGCTATACTCTTAGAATTGCATGTGTAGGTTGATTGCTTGACTTGTGCTAAGTTGCTAAAATCTGCCAAGAACTAAAATTGGGAAAAGGATAGATTTTTATTTGGTCAAGTAGTCTAATCACCCCCCCTCTAGACATACTTTCGATCCTACAAGTGGTATCAGAGCTTTGGTCTCTATTTGCTTTGATTTCCATAGCTTTTGGTGACCATAGCCTTGGTTTCACAACCTAGGAGAGTATGGCGTCTAGTGAGGGAAATTACCACCGTAGAGGCCCTTACTTTGATGGTAAAATTTTTGCTAGTTGGAAGCATAAGATGAAAATGCATATTCTTGGACATAACCCCGTCGTTTGGGCTATTGTGTATATTGGCTTGCAAGGTGAATTCTTCGATGGGAAAGAACCTAACCATGAAGCTACCGCGGAAGAGTTGAAGATGCTACAATACAATGCTCAAGCTTGTGATATTCTCTTCAATGGATTGTGCCCCGAAGAATTCAACAAAATCAGCCGTCTTGAGAATGCAAAGGAAATTTGGGATACCTTGATTGATATGCACGAAGGTACCGACTATGTCAAGGAATCCAAATTGGATGTGCTTCAAAGTCAACTTGACAAGTTCAAAATGAAGGATGGTGAAGGTGTCGCTGAAATGTACTCTAGACTTGCTCTCATCACAAATGAGATTGCCGGCTTAGGAAGTGAAGAGATGATCGACAAATTCATCATCAAGAAGATCCTAAGAGCCTTGGATGGAAAATATGATACCGTGTGCACATGGATCCAAATGATGCCTAATTAAAAAGATCTCAAGCCAACGGAAGTCATTGGAAGAATTGTTGCTCATGAGATGTCACTCAAGGATAAGGAAGAGCTTCACAACAAGTCAAGTGGTGCCTACAAAGCCGTGTGTGATGCTCCCACATCAAGTGAGAAACAAACCTTCAATGAAGAATTGAGCCTAATGGTAAAGAACTTCAACAAGTTCTACAAGAGTAGAAGCAAAGAAAGAAGTTCCAAGTCAAGGTCCTACAATGACAAAAGATCTTCTAGTCGTGAGCGTACTTGCTACAATTGTGGAAGACCCGGACACTACTCCAATGAGTGTACGCCCCCCTACAAAAGAAGATAAGATTCTCCCAAAAGAAGAAGTAGAAGAGAAGAGTCACCATCAAGAGAAAGAAGGAGTAGAGATGATCGTTATGAACGAAGATCCTCTCGGAGAAGCAAGGATTCGGAAAGGAAGGATAAGTCATCAAGGAGCTACACAAAAAGAAGACATCAAGCTCATGTTGGTGAATGGGTATCCTGCTCCGACTCCGACCATCACTCCGAAAGAAGTTATCACTCCGACTCCGAATATACTCAAGATGAAGGTGTTGCCGGTCTAGCACTTGTGTCAACCAAATCCTACGACATATTTGACTCACCAAATGAAGGAATTGGGAGATGCTTCATGGCCAAAGGTCCAAAGGTAACACATCCCGAGTATGTTGATTTCAATAGTGATGAGGATGATTTGCTAGGTGATGATGATTTACTTGTTGACAACTCTAGTGATGAAAACTACGATGAAACGTCAATTAATCATGCTAATCAAGATAAAACGAATGATGATGATAAGAAGGAGATTGAGCGACTAACCAAAGAACTAAACACTCTTAAGTTAGCTCATGAAACTACCTTGGAAGATCACCGAGAACTTTTAAAGACTCATGACAAGCTACGCTTTGAAAAGCTCAACCTTGGGCAAGAGCATGAGTTTTTAAAGGCAATCAATGATGATCTTCGCAAGAAAAGTTCTTCTTACATTGCCAAGCGTTTACTCTTGTCTACTTACATGCCACAAGTCAAATCTAGCAACAAGAACAAGAAAGATGCTTCATCAAGTAGTAACAACAATCATGCTAAAACCAATGTTGTTGCATCTAGTAGTTCTCTTGATTCCACTAATGATTCTCTTAACCAAGTTACACTTGAGCAAGAAAATAGCTTATTGAAGGGAATTATAGAGAAAGGTGTTTACAATAGCCTTGCCGGAAGCAAGCAATTTGAGGAAATTGTACGCAAGCAAGGAAGACACCGGAAGAATCAAGGTGTTGGTTTTGAACGAAAGTTCAATGCCAATGAAGTTGAGTGGGAAGAAGATCAATACCCCAAGACGAACCCGTGTAGGAATTGAAAGTGCAACTCACTTCAAAGGATTGCTTCGAATGATCTACATCAACATTGAGCATCTACATCTTCAACACCCACATGAAGTCATCATCGACAAAACCCAAGGTTAGTTCATCCCTCTTAGGGGGGATATCACATCTAGGGGGAGCTTTACTCTAATCAATTGAGCTAAAGCAAATCTAATGGTGTGAACACAACAATGCTTTATGTAAAAGTGGTAACCCCACTTGTGCTTAAACGATGAGTATGACCTATGATCAAATGTTCTCATTTGACTCCTAAGTCAATATACTCATATATAGATGACCTAGTCATCGCCAATTGCTTGATAGATGCTAGAGTGTTTGTGCATGCTTTGTCACATATTTCATTTGCCATTTTAAATTGTGTGAGCATGTTGAATGCATATTTTACTCATTCGAGGACATCCATTTGTTGTTTTGATTGTTTGGCTCTTTTTCTTTTGCCAAATGGATGGACAAGAATGCCTAAGAACTCCCTCTAGCTATCTATGCTTTCCTCGTCTCAAACTCTATTCATGCTACATCACAAAGTTTGATCAAGTCAGATTCGAACCACTCCATGTGAGGAGCACTCGGAGTTCCCGATTCATCATAGACTTAAACCTCCAAAACCTCTTTGTGCATCTCGGTCTGACCGATTCATCCTTTTCGGTCCTACCGAGATCACTAAGTTGATCTAGGGTTTTCAATCTCGGTGCAACCGATTAGAACGGTCACACCGAGTTGCAGTAACTGCCTGCAGTTTTTCATCTCGGTGCCACCGAGTCATTCCACTCGGTCACACCGACAGGGTCAAGTTATATATACCGACGGGCCAAAATTTGGAAATTTTTCCGAACCTCCTCGCCCGCGCGTAACCTGCTCTGCCTCCTCGGGTCTCCGGATCGTCCTCTCGTCGCCAGCGACCTCCCGCCGCTGGTCTCCGCCCCCGGCAACGGCAATCTGCCCCGCCGTTGCCGCCGTAGCAAGTTCGCCGCCGAACTAGGGTACGAACTTAAACTTTGTGCTAATCCTTAACTCTGATTCTTAGCACATTGCTTTGCCATGATTCTTGCCACGATTGAAATCATCCTGTCCAGCGAAAATGTCCCGTAGATTAGTTTTGATTTGAAAATTTAGGGTTAGGTCTCCGCCGAATTCATCTCAGACCGACCGAGTTGTAGAAATCGGTCTCACTGATTTGGCTTAGGCCAGAGCACATGCGTTTTCGGCCTGACCGAAAATTGCAAATCGGTGTGACCGAGTTCGATTATCTGTGACACCCTAGCAGTCTCGATACCACCCAACTATGACTCGGTCTGACCGAGTTCACTAGTTTAGGTTCCAAAAGCTGCTTCGGTATCACCGAGTTTACAAATCGGTAGATCTGAAATGCTTTCTGTGAAGAACTAAAACTAAGTTTTTAAGTCATCTATTTTGCAAAACTCCTGTACTTTGTGATGCTCATCTTCCCTACCTCATCTACAAACTATTCACAGGGTCTGCTAACTGCTTGCCAGCAAGATGTCTAACCAGAGTGACAGCCAGAACAAGTCTGAATAGCAGGTGCAGATGATTGAGGGTTCTGATCCCTCTAGCAGCTGTGATGAGGGCAGCAGGAGCACACCAAGCAACCTGCCAAAGGCTGCTATCAGGACAAGGAAGAAGAGAACTTCTGATTCTGAGGATGAAGACTATGTGGATGTTGAAGATGAGGCCACTTCCAAGAAAAAGGTGCTGAAGAAAGAGTATGGCACAACTGCTGCAACAAAGCCTGGACTAAAAATAAAGGCTCCAGCAAGAAGACAGCCCATGTCCAAGCCAAGAAAAGTTGCCACAGGTGAAACCATGATGTTCACTATTGAATCTGAAGAAGAAGCACCTGGTGAGGATAAGAAGAAGAAGAGGGCCAGAACCACTACTACCAGAGTTCTTGGCAAGCCCTCAATGAGGAAAGATTCTGAAGAGGAAGAGGAAGAGGATGCTGCACCAGCACCCAAAGCTCAAAAGCTTATGGGGATGCAATCAAATCAGGGGCTGCTCCATCTAAGCCCAAATCTGCTCCCAAGGCTGCTGCTCCAGCTCCAAAGCCTAAAACCCAAGAGAAGCACTAGGAACATCCCTGCTGAAGAGAAGAACAAGGCCCCAGTGCCTGAAGCTGCTGAAGAAGAAGATGACTCTGTTGTTCTGAGGAAGCTGAAACCCAAGATCCTAGACCACACTGATGCACACCCAGTTGTAGAGAACATGAAAATCAGGAAGGATGCAAGATTGAGACTATGGAGATAGTCTGATCCATATGCTATCAGGAGAAGAATTGTTGTGGACTATAGGTTTCACACTAAGGAACATCAGGACTTCTATGAGACAATTCTGCTTGATAAGAAGCCCATTGTGTGTGACATGAGATGGGTTGACTGGGATTTCATCAAGGAGAATGAGGATCACTTCCCTGGTGTGCTTGATAGCTTCAAGGCATGTGGAGTAGATACTTTTGTTGCCCAGAAGCTCACCAAGTGGAATGATGAGCTCATCATGCAGTTTTACTCCACTGCCCACTTCTATCCAGATGGAAGGATAGTATGGATGTTTGAAGGTACTAGGTACCATTCTACAGTTGAGGAATGGGCCGAGCTTATCAATGCTCCTGAGGAACACGAGGATGACTTGGGTATCTATGCAGAGAAGAAGAAAGACCACAACACAATTGCCAACATGTACAAAGAGATCCCAGATGCTGCCTTGGATATACATAAGTTTGGATCTGTTCACTACTTGTTGTATGGTCTGCCAGCTATCAACTGGATCTTAAGGCACACACTGCTACCCAAGTCAAGTGATCACAAGATGATCAGAGGACATGCAATAAACTTGCTGCATATATTTGATGTCCTACAGAAGTTCAAGGTCATGAGTTTGATTGTTGAGACAATCAAGAGGACTGCTGCTGACCAGAAGAGAAGCTGTGGGTATGCCACACAAATTCAGGAGCTCATCAACTCAAAGATGGGCAAAGGCAACTACATTTTGGATATGGAGCACCTGCCCATCTATCCTGAATTTGAAGATAACACAGTGGTGATGAATGAGAATGAACCATCTTCAGCTCAAGCACATGAGAAGAGAGAGAAGGCTAAGGCCGAGAAGGCTGCAAAGATGCCAACAGTAGAGGAGGCATCTCAGGTATTCTTGAAGAGCAAGAAAGACCAGCTTGGATATCTGATCCAATCCACCCTGAGGATTGTGAAGGGCTTGGCCACCCTGACCAAGAACTAGGAGAGCTTGGAAAGGATTATTGAGACAAAATTCTATGACCTTGATGTCAAGGTGACAGAGATCCAAACCGCAGTTGAGCAACTTCAGGAGGAAAAGGATTATTGAGACAAAAGTCTACCACAGATGCTTTTGCCAGAGTGCCCAGAGGACAGAGATCTGCTGCAGTGCCTGTGACAGACACTAGAGCTACAACATTAGCACCAGCAGCTACAGCTCTAGTTCCACCTCCAGCAACTACTCCACCAGCTCTAGCTACTTCATCTGAAGCCTTCGTCCTTGGAGTTCTCTCAACACCTCCTATCGAAGATCAAACCTGAGAGTCGTTTAGCACTATGCATTTTTGAACTTTTTGGTAACTTGTTGCCAAAGGGGGAGAAAAATGTATAGATCATAGGCTTCGAGAGAGAGTGTTGCTTTTTTATTCTCTCTTGCTATTTTGGTTGAAACTTTATTGTATGCTTGTGTGAGCTACCTTATGTCCTTGTGAGATACTTGTTTGATCATGTGTTTGATCATATGCTACCCTTAATGCTTGTCGGATGATATTATCTCTTATATCCTCTTATGATCATTCACTTTGCTTGATGATGAGTGCATGTGTTTTAATCTCTATCATTTTGAGCACTCCACCAAGATGTATGTGACATGGAAGAGTAACCCATGATCCTAATCGATTGTGCATTTGCATTCAAAAGAAAAAATAAATAATGCACAAATTTAGGGGGATCTCTTGCTTATCACATACTTCTCAAAGCGACGATGTTTTTAAATCTTATTTATTATTTGTCGAAGCTTTGATCTATATGTTGTCATCAATTACCAAAAAGGGGGAGATTGAAAGTGCAACTATCCCTGGGTGGTTTTGGTAATTCCTAACAACATATAGCTCGTTGAGCTAATGCTATTCCAAGATAAATATTTCAGGAAAGCTCAATGATTGGCATGTCATGGATTAGAAAGTGGACCATTCAAAATGCTAAGGACAAAAGATTGGCTCAAGCTCAAAGCACAAGACTCTACATTTTCTATTTAGTGATCCAAGATCACATTGAGTATATAGGAAAAGCCAATATTATTAAGAAGGGATGAGGTGTTGCTTAATGAGGTTCCTGCTCAAAATGCTTAGTGATATGCTCCAACACCCTCCACTACTTTCTCATATCCACATATGTCCCAAACCAAAAATCCAACTCGGCCCCACCGATTCTTTCTATCCGGAGCCACCGAGTTCAGTTGACATAGCCACTGCCAGAAACCCTAGTCTTTTCGGTCTCACCGATAGGGATCTCGGTGTCACCGAGATGGGATTGCAACCTCTCTGTTTCCCTTCGTAATGTTTTGGTCAAACCAAGATGAGTGATCGGTCCCACCGAGATTGCAATGCAAACACTCCGTTTCCTTTTCGTAACATTTCGGTCCAACCGAGATGAGCGAATCGGTCCCACCGAGTTTGCCTGACCAACTCTTTGCTAGTCTATTACCAAAATCGGTCTCACTGAGTTTGTGTAATCGGTCTCACCAAGATTACGTTATGCCCTAACCCTAATGATATTGGTCCCACCGAGTTGACGTGTCGGTCCCATTGAAAATGCCTAACGGTCACATTATGAACCAAATCGGTCTGACCGAATTCTTTGAATCGGTCCCACCGAGTTTGGTGATTTGTGTGTAACGGTTAGATTTTGTGTGGAGGCGATAAATACCCCTCCACTCACTCTTCATTCATAGAGAGAGCCATCAGAACAAGCCTACACTTCCAACACCTATTTTCTGAAAGAGAACCACCTACACTTGTGTTGAGGTCAAGATATTCCATTCCAACCACATAAATCTTGATCTCTAGACTTTCTAAGTTGCTTTCCACTCAAATCTTCTTTCCGCCAAATCCAAATCCTGTGAGAGAGAGAGTTGAGTGTTGGGGAGACTATCATTTGAAGCACAAGCGCAAGGAGTTCATCATCAACACACCATTTGTTACTTCTTGGAGAGTGGTGTCTCCTAGATTGGCTAGGTGTCACTTGGGAGCCTCCATCAAGATTGTGGAGTTGAACCAAGGAGTTTGTACGGGCAAGGAGATTGCCTACTTCGTGAAGATATACCCTAGTGAGGCAAGTCCTTCGTGGGCGACGGCCATGGTGGGATAGACAAGGTTGCTTCTTCATGGATCCTTCGTGGGTGGATCCCTCCGTAGACTCGCGCAACTATTACCCTTCGTGGGTTGAAGTCTCCATCCACGTGGATGTACGATAGCACCACCTATCGGAACCACGGATAAAAAATCTCCGTGTCAACATTGCGTTTGCTCCCTCAAACTCCTCCCTTTACCTTCATATGCAATTGTTTTACATTCTGCTGCTATACTCTTAGAATTGCATGTGTAGGTTGATTGCTTGACTTGTGCTAAGTTGCTAAAATCTGCCAAGAACTAAAATTTGGAAAAGGATAGACTTTTATTTGGTCAAGTAGTCTAATCATCCCCCCTCTAGACATACTTTCGATCCTATAGAGGAGGCTTATCGAGGCCGGAGGATGGCCTGGGACACCGGCAGCAATGCGGCGACGGCGGCGGCAATGCGGCGATGTCAGGAGGAGGACGGTCGCGACGGTGTGACAGTGAGACATGAGAGTGAGGAAACGGGCGGGTGCATGGGGGGATAATGCTGGATTAGCAGTAACCCACACTACTACTAAACTACCTAGCAGTAGCGCGTTTCAACAGAAAGCGCTACTACACTTAGCCTGGCGGCAACTGTGGGGCAATTTTAGTAGTAGCGCTCTTTATCCTTGCCGCGCTACTGCTATGTCTATAGCAGTAGCGCCTTCTGTGGAAGCGCATCATTTTATACAGCGCTCCTGCTAAGGTTCTGTGTACAAGGTTTTCCCTACTAGTGTTACTGCCCTTTCGACGATGCGCGAGTAGTTTACCACAAACCTACGGGTCCATAGTTAGTAGCTAGATGGCTTCTTCTCTCTATTTGATCTTCAATACAATGTTCTCCTTGATGATCTTGGAATTTTATCTGATGTAATCACTTTGTTGCGGTGTGTTTGTTGGGATCCGATGAATTGTGAGTTTATGAACAGATTATCCATGAATATTATTTGAGTTTTCTCTGAACTCTTTTATGCATGATGGTTACATCTTCGTATTTCTCTCCGGTCTATTGATTTGGTTTGGCCAACTATATTGATTTATCTTGAAATGGGAGAGGTGCTTTGTAATGGGTTCGGTCTTGCGGTGCTCAATCCTAGTGACAGAAGGATTCATGAGACATATGTATCATTGCTATTAAGGGTAAAAAGATGGGGTTTATTCATGTGTGAGTTTACTTTGTCTATATCATGATATCTTGCTTAAGGCGTTACTCCGTTCTTTATGAAGTTAATACTCTGGATGCATGCTCGACATCGGTCGATGTGTGGAATAATAGTAGTAGATGCAGGCAAGAGTCAGTCTACTTGTGTCGGAAGTGATGACTATATACATGATAATTGCCTAGGATATCGTCATGCTTATTTTCTTTTCTATCAATTGCCCAACAGTAATTTTATTACCCACCGTATGCTATTTTTCAAGAGAGAAGCCTCTGGTGAAAACTATGGCCCCGTGGTCTACTTTATCATATATTAAAATCCTAGAAATACCTTGCTGCAATTTTCTTCTCTTTTGTTTATTTTATTTTTTAATTTTGTTCGATCTATCTATCTATCACCATACAATTTAATCTTGCAATTAACTGTCAAGTGATTGACAACCCCTTGTTCGCGTTGGGTGGAAGGATTTTTTTATTCACTACAGGAATCAGGTAATTTGTCGTCTGTGTCCCACAGACGGCAAAGACTGAAATCATGACAGCAAAGTGTGTCGCCAAAGAGTAAGTCAGCAAAAACTGCTTTGCTGTCAGCTTTTCATCTGGCAGGAGGCAAAGATTTGGCCGACAGCCAAACTGTCTTTGCCGTCAGCCGAACAAGTAACAAATGGCCAAGAAAATGGTCTTTGCCGTCAACCAAAAATGCATCTTTGTCGTCAACCTGAGACATCACATACGTCAAAGAATCTTTTTTTATTTATAAAAAAACCTAAATCAGAAGTCCAATTTCAGACGATGGATGGTCAAAGGTGTAGACAAAACCATAACTTGTTTTCTTTTGATATTCGTTCGTTTGGGCTGTGTTCAAGTTATCTGACAATCATATTATGTATACGTAAAAGTTTCATTACAGAGTGATTACAGATAGTGTCGAACAAAAAAAAGATTACAGAGGGTGGTCGGCATGGCACGACGGTGTCCGGCGCAGCCAGAGGTGGATCGCGCGGCCAGCAGTGGCCGGCGCGGCACGGAACACGGAGGCCGTGGAGGCATGATGCGTCGCGCGCGGGGCCGACGGGGAATGAGGCTGGGGCCGGCGAGGGCGAAGGGCCGGGGCCGATGGGGGACAGGGCAGGGGTAGCGGAGGCCTGCAGGAGCGAATGGGACAGGGCCTGGGACGAGGAGGCCTGCGGGGGCGGAGGGGACGACGGGGCGCAGAAGCATGCGTGTGGGGGCGCTGTGGCAAGGAGGCCTGCGTGGGGCTATGGCGAGGAGGCCTGCATGGGCGCCGGGGCGCGAGGCCGGGGGTCTCCTGCGCTGGGGCGCGAGGCAGGGACAGACGGTGCTGGGGCGAAGCGGGAAGAGGTAGGGCCAACTGTCGACGAGATGGCCAGACCAAGGTCGAGGCACCGGCGCCGGGGTGCCCTGGCTTGGGAGCTCGAGCGGCAGGTTCATGAGAGAGAGAGAGAGAGGCAGATGCGTACGAGAGATGGTTCGTGTGGGTGGAGAGAGCGGGCAGGTACGGTCGTGGCTTGTGGGTGGGGCGGGTAGGATCATGGGGGTACGTGCGTCGTGGGTCAGTGGGTTGGGTGGGGCCGTATGTTCGGTGGCCTTGGGTGGGTGGGATGTGCGTCTAAGATGTTACTAAGTCATCCATCCGTGTGATCGATCCGCGTGGTGTGCTTCCTCTTTGTCGTCTGCGAAAACGAACACACACAGCAAAAATCCCACTTTGTCGTCTGCGAAAAAAATACAGAGGACAAAGAATCTCTGCCGTCTGCCAGAACAGACATAGACGGCTTTGTTCTGGCAGACGGCAAAGTGAGCTCTTTGTCGTTTGTATTTTTTTCACAAACGACAAAGTCTGTTTTGCCATTATTTTTTCTTTACCGTCTGCTGATTATGGCAAACCCTTTCTTTGTCGTCTGCAAAAACCTCATGGCAAAGATGGCCCCTGACAACAAATTAGTTGTTTCCCGTAGTGATTTTGTGTGCTGGGGCTGTTAATTAACAAGTTGTTGCGTGATTATCCTACTGGATTGATAACCTTGGTTTCATAACTGTGGAAAATATTTACCTCTACTGTACTGCATCATCCCCTCCTCTTCGGAGAAATCCCAACACAGCTCACAAGTAGCAGTAAGAATTTCTGGCGCCATTGCCGGGGAGACATCATCAAGATCTAGCAAGTACCTACGCATAAGCTTTCATCTCTTTGCATTTATTTTATGGGTTAATTATCCTTTTGCCCTCAGTGGTGTCCATGTGCTCAGTTTTGCCCTCAGATGCGAATCGTGCTCAGTTTTGCCCCTAGTCGGTGCGCACCAACTCGTTCCGTGAACTCTACCATCTCCATCAGGTCAACCTTTTGACTCGGCCCTTACAGGTGGGAACAGGCGGCAGAGATGCCCTAGACGATCAGACCGTTGCACGCGTGGCTTGTGGGACCCAGCAAAGAGTCGTTGAGTAGAGAGCCGTTGAGGGTGTGCTATATAAGCGGGCGACAGACAGCGGCGGTGACCATGGCGACAGAGAGCACGACAGTGACAACGGCGATGGAGAGAGAGAGCGGCAGTGGGAAGCTAGCTGTGGAGGGCGCGGCGACGTTGAGATCCCCTTTGGGTCCGAGCTCCATGTCTTCCTCAAGCTCCCACGCCACCTCGCGGATGCAGAGCCGGGAGCGGGTGGACATGCCTATCTTCGTCTGTCCGCGGTGCCGGGTGGGCGTTGATTGGAAGGTTTCTCACAGACCAAGGAACCAAAATCGTCTGTGCTACTTGTGCAGCGAGAATGGGGTAAGAATCGGGGCAAATGCACAATTTTCGTGGTCGGGATGTGTCGGATTTGGGGTTCCGGCAGACCCTTGAGGTTCGAACTCTGGGGTGCGCGCGGAGATTACGCCTTCTACCTACCTGCACTCCTCCGCCTCACAAAGATCTAAGCTATGGAAAGAACAGCACAAGAGACACAAGGTTTATACTGGTTCGGGCCACCGATGTGGTGTAATACCTACTCCAGTGTGGTGTGGTGTCGGGGTAAATAACCACGGGTAGCCTAGCCGGCTCCCCTTGGCACTTCAGAAAAAATTATGAGCCGATCCGGCCTCCAAGAAACCAAGACGAGGGGCCACCTTCCCCCTGCCGGCTGCCTCTCAGGCCGACTGTCGGAAGGCGGCCCGGCCTTAACCCTCATGAAGAAAGCCGCGGGAGGGCCGGCTCCAAGGAGCCGTCCTCGAGAAGGCCGACTCCAAGAAGCCGACTCCCACGGCGCGGTCAAGATCGTACCCTCGAGGCCCGCAACCACATAACGGCGATGGGACGGGGCGTGGGTACAGTGGAGCCTACCACCCCCGAAACTCGGAGCACGCCTGGCACAATGCGCCGTACGGGGTAGCCCTGACCCGTCCGGCACGACACTATTGCCACGATGACTACGGCGCCATCCACGGCGGGCTGTCAGCGCAGCCCACGGGCGGTGGGCCCCTTTGGGCAGAGAGACACCGAAGGCGGCCAGGCCTCCCCCAGTCGGCCCAAGACATGGCCGGCTTTCCCAAGCCGGCTTGCTCCTTCCCTCGAAGGAGGCGCCCCATTAAGAAGACAAGACGACGTGAGGCTACAACGATCGCCCGCCAGGCGGCGGCGCTGTAGCCACGCTTACCTCGATAAAGCCCTCATCATCAGGATTGAGGCAACAGTAATCGGCAGCCGACAGGGCCCTAGGCAGTAGGGCCTGCCTGTCGACCAAGATGCCGGCAGCCGGCGGGGCCCACCAGCCGGCGGGCCCCAGCAGCCGGCGCGGAAGCCGGCGAGCGTAGACACTGACGGCTGGGACCCGCTCCCAGCCGGATTACCATTGTACCCCTGGGGGGTAGGACTATATAAACCCCCCGGGGCACCCATGCAAAGGGTTGATCTCATCTAGGTTACAACACACATAGAGAGAAGAGTAGAGCTAGCCTTACCCTTCTTCTTCCTCTCGCCAAACAGCTCGAGGAGCACCTTGTAGCTACTTGTACTTGTTCATCGAGTGATCATGCGGAGACCCCGCAGAGCAGCAGTAGGGGTGTTATCTCCACGGAGAGCCCCGAAGCTGGGTAAGATTGGCCGGCGTGCATGTCTTCGCCTTATCCCGCTTCCAGGCACCGACGACGTCTTACTGGCTCCCATATAGATAAGCCACCCGTTGGCATATGTCGCACCAACCACCCGACATTTGGCGCCCACTGTGGGGCCAGGTGCACCGTCGTCCGGAGACCTGTTCTGGACGGGAACCTTCTTCCTCCCCCGCGAGCGTAGCCAGCCCGGCACGCCCGAAGGCGCTTGCCACGACGCGCTGAAAGGCGTCACCAACGCTTGCGCGGCAAGCGACCTTGCCGATCCCCTTGGCGAGGCCCTCATCTCCGACGAGCCCGCTTCCGACGCGGGCGCCGACCGCCTCGTCGACCTCCTCGGCCAGCTCCACGTCTCCAGCGAGCCTGCCGTGGACCAGGAGTCCGTTGGCTCCACCGATCCGATGCATGTCGACTCCGACACTGCCTCGCCCAACGCCTTCCCCACCAACGTCGTGATCTATGATGACCCGCTTCCCCGAGCCGATGGCTGCGACGTTGCCACCGTCGAGGTGATGGTCATCAGCCACGACGGCGCTTCTGGCGAGAACGCCCACGACACCCCGCAAGCGGCGATCCACGATCTGTCCGTCCCCCTCCCGGCCGATGCCGACGCCGAAGCACTGGAGGCTTGCCGCCTCGCCCTCCTCACGGAGGGCCGGAAGCTAGCTTCCGCGAGACGCCTCACCGAGGCCCACCAGTGCGAAGTCGACCGCGCCGCCTTCGGCACGCCACCTCCTGGCGGGCCAAGCCGAGTCAGCGTCGTCAGACAGCGCGACGCTGTCATCGCCGACTTGCTAGGAGTCGACCGCCCAGTCTATGCCACCCCACTCGAGAACCTGCGCGCCGCCCAGGCGGCCGTAGACGAGCTGGATGGACTGGGGGCCGAAGAGCTCCCCTACATGACCAGACGCATCCAACAGCTAATCGATGCAGCCGCGCAGCGGCACGAGGCTGACGTCCGCGAGGAAAGCCCTCCACCGCACCGAGAGCACGGCGCGACGTCCCGGATGCCGACTGCGGGTAGAGCCCGCGCGCGACACGAGAAAGAGCCGGCTGCCAGCCGAAGCCGAACCCGGATCTCCATCGAGCGAGACGCAGAAGGCCACCCTCGAGCCGTGGAGCGGCGGGGCAACCCGCCTCCGCCTCCGCCTCGTGGGGAGAGGTATCCCACCCCACCGCCTGTCACGCATCCGACTCTCAGCGGCCGACTAGGTCGCCGCGAAGGAGTCGGCGAGAACGACGCCCGCCATCGGATCGACCGCCTAGCGCGATCCCGGGCGCTAGAAGAAGATGATGTTGGCCCGCCTTGCTTCGGCCCCCGCATCCGTGACGAGCCCTTCCCCAAAGGGTTCTCGCTCCCAAGAGACATGCCCAAGTACAACGGCTCCGTGAAGCCGGAAGATTGGTTGATCGACTACTCCACCGCAGTACGCATCGCGAACGGCAACAGGCGCGTCGCCGTGAAGTATGTGCCCCTCATGCTTCAAGGCACGGCACGGACCTGGCTCAACAGCCTTAAGCCATACAGCGTCAACAGCTGGCTAGACTTCACAGAAGCCTTCGTCCGCAACTTCACCAGCACCTACAAGCGGGCTCCCAAGCCCAGACAGCTCTCCTTGTGCGTACAAGGCCCCGCCGAGTCCACTCGCAACTACCTCACGCGTTGGGCCAAGCTCCGCAACTCTTGCGAAGGAGTGCACGAAGTGCAAGCCATCGAATACTTCACAGCCGGGTGCCGAGAGGGCACCCTCCTCAAGCACAAGCTCCTCTGCGACGAGCCGACTACCCTTGACGAGCTTCTGGTCATAGCGGGCAAGTACGCCACCGCCGACTCCTCAATGAAGACTGAGCTTCGGGTTGACGCGTCCGGAAAGGTACTCAACCCGGCGCCCAAGACGCCGGCCGGGGACTCCGGCCGACGCCCGTACCAAAACGACCACAAGCGCAAGGGCCCCCTGCCGCCTTCCACCAGTCGGCAGGTGGCCACGGTCGAGGGAGAGCAGCCCGAAGGGCGGCCCGCACCCAAGAAGCAGAAAGGCGACCGGCCGGCTTGGCAGCCGGCCTTCTCCTACGAGCAAACCCTCGACGCCCCATGCAAGTTCCACAGCGGCGCGAAGCCGTCCAACCACACAACCCGGAAGTGCCACTGGCTCACCCGAATCTCCAAAGGCGAAGGGCTCGCGCCGCCTCCACCTGCTGGTCCGCCGCCTCCGGCTCCGCAGCAGCTGGCCGCTCGGCCAGCAGTCGGAGCCGTGCACGACGAGTTCCCCGACGAGCACGCCGCCTATGTCGTCTTCACCAGCCAGCCTGAAGGCCGGTGCAGCAAGCGCCGAGAGCACCAGGAAGTCAACGCGGTTGCCGCCAGCCCCTCCGAGCACATGCATTGGTCAGAAAAACCCATCAGCTGGAGCCGGGCCGACCACCCAGAGGTGATGCCATCTCCCGGCTCTTATGCATTGGTTCTGGATGCCACCCTTGCAACCGACAGACACGCAGCCCGTTTCTCCCGCGTGTTGATAGACGGCGGGAGCAACATCAACATCCTGTACCTTGACACCCTGAAGAAGCTCAACGTCAAGACGAAGCAGCTCACGCCCACCCGGACTGTGTTCCATGGCATCGTACCCGGCCTGTCCTGCTCCCCCGTTGGCAAGATCAAGATTGATGTCCTCTTTGGGGACAAGGATCATTTCCGCAGGGAGGCCATCTGGTTTGAAGTGGTGGACCTTGAGAGCTCTTACCATGCACTGCTTGGCCGACCCGCCTTGGCCAAGTTCATGGTTGTTCCCCACTATGCTTACCTCAAGATGAAGATGCCGAGCACCAAGGGCATCATCACCATAGTCGGCGATTACAAGAAATCGGCTGAGTGCGCCGCAGCCAGCAGCCGGCTGGCTGAGTCCCTTGTGATTGCCGAAGAGAAGAAGTTGGACCGGGTCGTGGCCATGGCTGGCAAGCAGCCGCCCCTGTCCCCCGATCCCAAAGAATGTGATGCCCAAGGTTCCTTCCAGCCGGCCAAGGAAACGAAGAAGATACCTCTTAACACCGAGCACCCGGAAAGGTTTGCCGTCATTGGGGCAAACCTAAACAGCAAATAGGAAGGCGAGCTCGCCGATTTCCTCCGTGAGAATCGGGACATCTTTGCACGGTCCCCCAAGGACATGCCGGGTGTTCCGAAGGATTTCGCCGAGCACAAGTTACATGTCCGAGAAGGCGCAAAACCAGTCAAGCAGCCCCTCCGCCGACTGTCGGAGGAAAAGAGAAGGATTGTAGGAGAAGAGATAGCCCAGCTTCTAGCTGCCAGCTTCATCATGGAAGTGTTCTTTCCAGAGTGGCTCACCAACCCGGTCCTCGTGCTGAAGAAGAACAACAAGTGGCGCATGTGTATAGACTACACGAGCCTCAATAAGGCCTGCCCCAAGGATCCTTTTGCCCTGCCAAGGATAGATCAAGTGATAGACTCCACGGCCGGATGCGAGCTGCTGAGTTTTTTGGATGCTTACTCCGGGTACCACCAGATAAAGTTGGACCCGGCCGACCGCCTGAAGACCGCCTTCATCACGCCATTCGGAGCCTTCTGCTACCTGACTATGACATTCGGCTTGAGAAATGCCGGTGCCACCTTTCAGCGTTGCATGCAGAAGTGCCTCCTCAAGCAGCTCGGTAGAAATGCCCACGTCTACGTGGACGACATTGTGGTGAAGACGGAGAAGCGCAGCACCTTGCTAGAAGACCTCAAGGAAACATTCGAGAACCTGTGCAGATTCCGGATCAAGCTCAACCCCGAGAAATGCGTGTTCGGAGTGCCAGCCGGCCAGCTCCTAGGCTTCCTGGTCTCCGAACACGGCATCGAATGCAACCCAGTGAAGATCAAGGCCATTGAGAGAATGGCGATTCCCACCAAGCTGCGAGACGTCCAGAAGTTCACCGGATGCTTGGCTTCCCTGAACTGCTTCATCAGCCGGCTCGGAGAGAAGGCTCTCCCCCTCTACCGTCTCATGAAGAAGACCACTCACTTCGAGTGGAACAACCAAGCCGACCAAGCTTTTCACGAGCTGAAGAAGATGCTGACCACGCCGCCTGTCCTGGCGGCGCCGGCCGAGAAAGAGCCCATGCTCCTTTACATCGCTGCAACCAGCCGGGTGGTCAGCACCGTCATCGTAGTCCAGCGCCCAGAAGAGGGCCGAGCTCAGCCGGTCCAGAGGTCGGTGTACTATTTGAGCGAGGTGCTGTCTACCTCGAAGCAGAACTACCCGCACTACCAGAAGATGTGCTACGGCGTGTACTTTGCCGCCAAGAAACTGAAGCCCTACTTCCAAGAGCACCCCATCACGGTCGTATGCACCGCCCCGCTCGCCGAGATCATAGGCAGCCGGGATGCATCCGGCCGGGTGGCGAAATGGGCCATCGAGCTGGCCCCTTACACGATCTTCTACCAGCCCCGCACCGCCATCAAGTCCCAAGCACTGGCCGACTTCCTCGTCGACTGGGCCGAGACCCAGTACCTGCCGCCGGCTCCGGACTCCCCTCACTGGCGCCTGCACTTCGACGGGTCCAAGATGCTCACCGGCTTGGGAGCCGGCGTCATCCTCACCTCTCCCAAAGGCGACAAGCTCAGATACACGCTGCAAATTCACTTTGCCGCCTCCAACAACGTGGCCGAGTATGAGGCGCTCGTACACGGGCTCCGGCTTGCCAAAGAACTCGGCATACGCCGTATCCTGTGTTACGGCGACTCAGACTTGATAGTCCAGCAGTCATTCGACGATTAGGATGCCAAGGACGCAAACATGGCAAGCTACCGCTTCCTCGTCCAGCAGATCAGCGGGTACTTTGAAGGATGCGAGTTCCTCCACGTACCACGAGCCGACAACGGGCCAGCAGATGCCCTGGCTCGATTAGGCTCCACTCAGCAGGCAATACCAACCGGCGTCTCTCTGCAACGCCTCCTCAAGCCGTCTATCAAGCCGTCTCCAGAGTCCGATTCCATCTTCGTGCCGCCTAGCCCCGATGCAGCTGGATCCGGCTTGAAGAGCCAAGCAGGCGGCCCAGGGACTTCGATAGGCGGCGCGGGGACTTCAGCAGGCGGCTCGGGGACTTCCGTAGTCGCACCCGACCCGGGGACTTCTGAACCCGGCTCGGGGACTGCGGTAGTCGGCCCGGGGACTGCACCAGCACCACAGGCGGCGGCCGACCCCAGCATTTCACAACCCAGCCTGCCCACCCTGGTTGCAGTAGCCGCGTTGGCAATAGAAGAAGTCACAGCTCCATGATGGGCCCAGCCCATCCTCAACTTCCTGACAAACCAAGAACTGCCGGCTGACGAGACAGAGGCAAGACAAGTCCAATGCCGAGCCGGAGCATACACAATCGTCAACAGAGAGCTCGTCAGGTGCAGCGTCACCGAAGTCTTCCAGTGATGCGTTGAACAAGAGAAGGGCATAGCAATCCTCAGAGACATTCACCAAGGTGAATGCGGCCACCATGCGGCCTCAAGATCAGTAGTCGCCAAAGCTTTCCGCCATGGATTCTTTTGGCCGACTGCTTTGGACGACGCCAAGGAACTAGTCAAGCATTGCAAAGGGTGCCAAGTCTTCAGCTCCAAGCAACACCCGCCGGCTTCGGCACTCAAGACCATTCCCCTCACTTGGCCCTTTGCCGTTTGGGGTCTGGACATGGTGGTCCCATTCAAGACGGCGCACGGCGGCATGACACATCTGCTTGTCGCCGTGGACAAGTTCACCAAGTGGATCGAAGCAAAGCCGATCAAGAAGCTGAATGGGCCGACTGCCGTGACATTCATCACAGATATAACAACTCGATACGGCGTGCCGCACAGCATCATCACCGACAACAACACAAATTTTGCCAAGGGAGCCTTGGCATGTTTCTGCGCGACACAGGGCATCTGACTGGACTTAGCGTCCGTTGCCCACCCGCAGTCAAACGGCCAAGTCGAACGAGCCAGCGGCCTCATCCTTTCCGGCATTAAGCCCCGACTGGTCGTGCCACTGGAGCGTTCGGCCGGCTGCTGGCTCGATGAGCTGCCGGCCGTCCTCTGGAGTCTGCGCACTACCCCAAACAGGTCAACCGGCTTCACTCCTTTCTTCCTCGTATATGGTGCCGAGACGGTCATCCCAACCGACATCGAGTTCGACTCGCCTCGGGTGACCATGTACACGGAAGCGGAGGCCAAGGAAGCACGAGAAGACGACGTCGACCTGCTGGAAGAAAGCCGGCTGTTAGCCCTCAGCCGGTCAACCATCTACCAGCAGGGTCTGCGCCGCTACCATAACCGGAAGGTCAAGCCAAGATCCTTCCAAGAGGGCGACCTTGTGCTCCGGCTGATCCAGCGAACAGCCGGCCAACACAAACTGCCGGCCCCTTGGGAAGGCCCCTTCGTCATCAGCAGAGCACTAGGAAACGACTCCTACTACCTGATCAACGCACAGAAGCCGAAGGCACGAAAAAGAGACGACTCCGGCAAGGAGTCGGAACGACCATGGAACGCCAACCTCCTCCGAAGATTTTACAGTTGAAATGCAGTATGTATCACGCTAACTTTTGTACTAAGTACGACACAATAGGCTCCCCGAGGAGAACTCGGGGACTACCATCTTTCATCTATAAGATCATGCTTATGATTATGTCATTACATTTACTTCTCTCGTCCGGCACCGGGTTCGACTAGTCGGCCCGGGGACTGGCCGCCTTAAGTTATATTACAAATCCTACCCGCGGTCAGACAAGTAGTGTGCCGGCTCCAAAGCCCTCTCTTGCCAAAAGTCGCAGTTCGAAGAATCGGCTGTCCGGCTGGCAAGAGCCAAAGGCAGGAAAGGACGCCCACACAAAAACGGCTAGGGACTAACGGACTAATATGACAAAAGCCGTTTTTTCCCACCGCCGACCGACTACAAGAGTAGCCGGCTGGCCGGTTTCCATTCACTTCGCCACAATCTAAGAAAGCTCGAGTACTTGCCTTCCCCCAAAAAGATAGCCGAGTCCTTCCTTAGCCACAGACTGCAGAGCAGCTGCTCGCTGGGAAGGCAGCAATCAGGGGAAGGCGGCAAAGGAAACAACCTAAGGATAAAAAGCATATGAGAATGGAAGCCAAACATATGCATGATTATATTTACACAAAAGGCCTCAAAAAAGCCAAAATTCAACATAGTTTGAATACATCCCCAGTGGGTGGAACTGCGCAAACTTAATAAAAATTGTTCAAAGAGTAACAAACAGGAAAAACAAAGACGGCAGATCAAGCCAAGGGAGCGACTGGCGTGTCGGGTAGGTCGGCTGAGACAGTAGCGCCGGCTGGAGGAGTGGCCGGCTGATGAACCTCGGCATGATCACCGCCTCCCGCAGAGGGCGCGCTTGCACGCCCCTCGTTGCTGGAGGCACGGTCATGCTGAGGCTGGCTGGTTGCTTCACCGACCGGCTCGGCGTCTTCGCCCTCCTCCCCTTCTTCATCTTCACCTTCATCGCTGGAGGCGATCTCCTCCGCCGAGTCTTCACCCTCCGCCGGGTTCAGCCCGAACCACTCCTCCGGCTGGGCGACGTCGTTCTCGTCCACCTCAGGAGCGAAGACGCTGGTGTCGGTAAAATCAGCAAGAGCTGAAGCACGCCGGATGATAGCCGGCCGCACCTCCACCAGCTCTTCATCAGCCTCCTCCCGCCAAGTCCTCAGCTGCTCCAAATTCAGCCCGGGGTACCAGGCCCGAACGAACTCCAGCGCCCGCCTGGCGCCAGATCGGGCAGCGGAGGCCTTCCAGGCCTCGAAGCGGCCAACTGCCACCTCCAGCCAGTCGGCAGTCCGGCTCGGGGTGCGGGGAATCGCCTCGCCTGGCCAGAGGGCGGCCAGCACCTGCGGTCCAGCACATTGGAGGCGGCGGAGCATGCGGTGTGCCGGCTGCAGCCGGGCTTGGATCGCCAAGAGCTGCTCCTCAAGTGTCCGGCTCGCGTCCGGCGCGATCTCAACCCCCGCCTGCCGGCGTGCCTCGCGGTAGGCCTCGATGGCCTGGGTGGCCGCAACGGAGTGGCGGGGGAAGTAGTCTGCGCAGAGAACAAAAGCAGCGCAAATCAAAAGACAAATCCGAGGGCAAGGGGGAGAGCAAAGAGTAAGGGAGGCGGCTTACCGTTGATCAGATCCTCGATCCAGCTGTAACCCTCGCTCAGCACTTGCTTTGCCTCAGCCCAGCCCGCCGCTTCGGTCTCAAACTCAGCTTTGAGGGCGGCCTCGCTATCTCGCGCCTCCTTCAGGGCCGCCTTGTGGCTCTCCTCCTGGTCGGCCAACTTCTTGGCCAGGCGGTCGCGCTCCTGGATTAAGGCGTTGAGCTCGGCCTCCTTGGCGCGAAGGGCGGTCTGGGCCCCGCCGAGCTGCTC
Organism: Aegilops umbellulata; assembly: GCA_032464435.1. NCBI lineage: Eukaryota > Viridiplantae > Streptophyta > Magnoliopsida > Poales > Poaceae > Aegilops > Aegilops umbellulata. The sequence goes on from CP136059.1 coordinate 510,045,467, forward strand.
CCTCAAGTCGGCATTGGCCCCTGCAAGCATGAAGACGAAGGAAGAAACAATAAGGAAGAAGTCGCCGGGGAAGACCCGGATCTCGGGGACTACACCCAGTGGGTGCGCTGACGCGCCCCCACAGGATATGAAAAAAAAACGGAGCACGCACTCCGGCTGTTGGTCAGATCCTCGCTCTTCTGGCGCAGCTCCCGAGCCTGGGAGTTGAAGGCGGCAGCACTCCGGTTATGGTACTCCTGGAAGATCAGACAGGATGCAAGAATAAGATAACTATCACGACCTAGTAAGTTCCGAGCCGCCTGCTCAGCAGCCGACTCGGAACTCGGGGACTACACCTAGTGGGTGCGCTGACGCGCCCCCACAGAAGAAATCAAAGAGGTAAAGCAGCCAAGGCCAGAAGACTCACTCGAACGACGGCCCGCGTCGCAAGGAAATCGCGAGTATATTGCTGCAGCACGGTGGCATGAGCCTGAAGCCGGTTCCGGACCTCCTGGGCCGACGCGTTCAGTTCGCCCGTCTCCTCGTTGGGCGCCCACTCGGACGTGCTGGAGCTGGCCACCTCCAAGGCCTCCGCCGTCTGGTTGGCGATCGCGGCTCTGTCTGGCTCCGGCACGAAGGTGGTTTCCCCCGCGCGCCGGCGTGATGACAGCTGCACCACCAGGCCGGCTCCTGCTGCCGGCTCGCTCCCGGCCGGCTGCACCGGTGCCGCAGCCGGCTGGCAGCCCTGGCCCGCTCCAGTCGGCGCCGTCCGCGGCACCTCCTCCAAGACGACCACATCATCCTCCCTCCGCTCCGCCGCCGCCTGGCGGCGGTCAGCTTCCTCAGACGTAGGCACGGGGGCGTTGGGAGCCACACTCCGCAGGGGGATGATGAGCTATGGAGGCCGGTTGCGCGAGGCCTCCGCCTCCCTCTCCGCGGCCGTCGCCTCCGCCTGGGCCTTGGCCGTCGCGTCGGCCTGCTCCTTCGCTGCCTGGGCAACTCTCCGCTCCGACGCTTCCCGCTCCTCCCGCGCCTCCCGCGCGTTCCGCGCCGTAGCCTCCATGAGGTCGGCGCGGGGGTCCATGCGGCGGGAGCTCGAAGACCCTCCGGCTGAGTCAATCACGGAGCCGGCAGGACCCCGTTCAAGGGAAAGCGGCACCCTGGCCGGCCAACCAAGAAAGAATTTAGAAGAACTCCAATCCAAGAACACGACAAGAGTACAAGATGATTAACACTTACGCCGAAACCGCCTGCGGCCGCTTCACAACCTTCTAGAAACGGGCCGCCTTCACTGCCGCCTCATCCCGCTTGGTTGCCGCGGCGGTGCCCCTGGGCTTCTTCGGCCGGCTGCCGAAGTAGGTCGAAGCGGCCCGGCGCTTCGGTGCGGCGCCACGGGCGGCCGGCGCGGCTGGAGGGCCCGCGCCTTGAGGATCCGGCGCCGGCTGGCGGTGTGGGACGGTTTCGACCTCGTCATCGTCCGTCCATTCCTGGAGGCCGACTTCGAGCCCTGCGCCGCCTACCTCGCCGCCTTCCCCCTCGGCGGCGTCCTCCATGGCGGCCGCTCCGAGGTCCGGATCGTCGACGTCATCTACCGTGCGGTCAAGGTGGAACGGGCGCTCTGCCCCGGCGGCCCCTGCCACCGGCGGAAGTAGAGGATTTTGCGGAAAACAAGCCGACGGATCAGAGGCCGGTCATACTGAAGCCGGCAACACAAAAGAAAGGAAAGAAGAAATACTTACGACAGGCGGAGGGTTGGCGCGAGAGTACGGCTCCTTGCCGAATCGCCAATCCTCGGCGAGCTTGCAGTTGGCGATGTAGTTCACCAGGTAGGACACCTTGGCATGAGGCATCTTCCTGGTGCTCAGCCGACATGGGTCAAAGCGGTTGCTCATCTGGCAGATCATGTGCGGCCGACCTTGGAGCGGGAGTACCTGGCGCTCCACGAAGGCGGTCACCAGATCGGCTCCGACCAGGCCCTCCGACTGGAGCATCACCCGGAGGCGGGCGACGGCGGCGTTCCCGGCCTGGGACAGCGTCCTGGCCCGGTAGCTCCATGAGGCCGGCCTCGAACCCGGCGGGCCGGCTACGTAAGCCAGCAGATTGACAAAGTCGCCTTGCGGGGCGACGTTCCTCATGTAGAAGTAGGACTTCTGCCAGAGCTTCACCGGCTAGATCAGCGGGATGGATGGGAACGGATTGTTCTCACCTGTCCGCCTCATGGCGATGTAAGCTCCGCATGGGGCGGTCACGCCCGCGACGACGGTACCGAGTTTGCTCTGGAAGAACTCTCCCCAGAGCTCTATGGTGGGGAGGACGCCAAGGAAACTCTCGCAGAGGGTGACGAAGGCCGACAGCAACATCATGGTGTTGGGGGTGAGGTGATGCGGCTGAAGGTGGTAAAACTCGAGGAACGAGCGGAGGAATCCGCTCGCCGGGAGGCCGAAGCCGCGTATGCAGTGCGAGCGGAAGATCACCCGCTCGCCCTCCTCCGGTGCCGGCGAGATCTCCTTCTCCGGCGCGCACCGGACCCGCACGTAGTTCTCGCCGGGTAGACGCCGCGTCCGGCGGAGGAACTCGATGTGCTCATCAAGGACGTTGGAGCCGTCTCACGAGCTCGACAGCGCCATTGGAGCGGCGCGGCGAATAGCAAGATGCGGTGGCGGCGAAGGCGCGTGCGACCCCGCTACGGCGGAACGGCGCGGCGAAGAGGCGCTGTGGTGGTGAAGAGAGCAAGAAGAAGACGAGGAAGGGTGGAGCGAGGGAGAGCGTGCGAGCCTCTGCCGCTCCCTCTCCTCCCCCTACTTATAGGCCCTCGCGGCGGAGCCGAGGAGGCGTGGTGTGGGGGACGGGGGATTAATTGCGCCCACTCCACCACGTCCCGCAATTACCGCGCCTTGACGGCGTGGCGAAACGGCCGCGGGAAGGCAAACCGTCCACCCTGGGCCGCAGAAGATCCGCGCCTGGGCCGAGGCCAGGCGTGGCAGGCCCGGGCCTGCGGCGTCGTCCCGTCGCGCACGCGCCATGACAGGCCTTTTCTGCCACGTGACACGCGGGGAGGCGCGCGGTCAGCGTGCGGGTTGGCCCATATTCCCGTTGACGAGACCACGACGCCCGTCCAAGGCGGCGCGTATAAGCAGAGCCGGCTCCCAGCTGCTAGCTCCTCAAGATATGAAGCTGACCGAGCTTCTCGTTCCCCTTGCCGACCAGCTTCGGGGACTACTGTCAGGGTAAATGACCACGGGTAGCCTAGCCGGCTCCCCTTGGCACTTCAGAAAAAATTACGAGTCGATCCGGCCTCCAAGAAACCAAGACGAGGGGCCGCCTTCCCCCTGCCGGCTGCCTCTCAGGCCGACTGTCGGAAGGTGGCCCAGCCTTAACCCTCATGAAGAAAGCCGCGAGAGGGCCGGCTCCAAGGAGCCGGCCTCGAGAAGGCCGACTCCAAGAAGCCAGCTCCCACGGCGCGGTCAAGATCGTACCCTCGAGGCCCGCAACAACATAACGGCGATGGGACGGGGCGTGGCTACAATGGAGCCTGCCACCCCCGAAACTCGGAGCACGCCTGGCACAGTGCGCCGTACGGGGTAGCCCTGACCCGTCCGGCGCGGCACTGTTGCCACGATGACTACGACGCCATCCACGGCGGGCTGTCAGCGCAGCCCACGGGCGGTGGGCCCCTTTGGGCAGAGAGACACCCGAAGGCGGCCAGGCCTCCCCCAGTCGGCCCAAGACATGGCCGGCTTTCCCAAGCCGGCTTGCTCCTTCCCTCGAAGGAGGCGCCCCATTAAGAAGACAAGACAATGTGAGGCTAGAGCGATCGCCGGCTTACCTCGATAAAGCCCTCATCATCAGGATTGAGGCAACAGTAATCAGCCGCCGACAGGGCCCTAGGCAGTAGGGCCTGCCTGTCGAGCGTAGAAGCCGGCGATAGGGCCCTTGGCAGTAGGACCCAGCAGCCGGCGCGGAAGCCGGCGAGCATAGACACTGACGGCTGGGACCCGCTCCCAGCCAGATTACCATTGTACCCCTGGGGGGTAGGCCTATATAAACCCCCCGGGGCGCCCATGCAAAGGGTTGATCTCATCTAGGTTACAACACACATAGAGAGAAGAGTAGAGCTAGCCTTACCCTTCTTCTTCCTCTCGCCAAACAGCTCAAGGAGCACCCCGTAGCTACTTGTACTTGTTCATCGAGTGATCATGCGGAGACCCCGCAGAGCAGCAGTAGGGGTGTTATCTCCACGGAGAGCCCCGAAGCTGGGTAAGATTGGTCGGCGTGCATGTCTTCGCCTTATCCCGCTTCCAGGCACCGGCAACGTCTTACTGGCTCCCACACAGATAAGCCACCCATTGGCATATGTCGCACCAACCACCCGACATGTGGTGGATTGCCTCTTGGGCTGATGATGATGAACAATACAAGGAAGAACAGCCTCGCGAGGGTCTGTTCTTAGCTGGGGCGATGAACTGCTAGGAGGAGTTCAGCCGCCCTTTTCTCTCTTTGTGTGTGATGCTATTCGATCCGATCCCCCACTACCAGGTTTTCTAGATTCCTCTACCCTGTGGGTGGCTAGTCCTATTTATAGGCGAAGGCCCCGAGCCTCTTCCCAAATATTGAGCGGGAAGGGCGCAAACAATTGGCCATTTTGAAGGGGAACATCCGGTACACTTATCCTGACTAAAGTTGGTCCTCGCCTGCCAAAGGCTCTGGTGGTGACGCTGGCTTGGGCTCCGCAATGACTTCCTTCCGGCTGTTGGACTGGTCTTGGTCTCGTTGCACCAAAACGGGTGCCTTTGCTTGGTACCCTCGCCTACGCTTGCTCCCTTTGCACCAAAGAGGAAAGGAGGACACTGCATGGGCTGGCACCCTTGGTCGTCATGGCTTGCGTCATGGGCACCTCGTGAGGTACCCCGCCTTGATCTCTCCGCCTCCTCGCGAGCCAGCCTAACGAGGCCGCGCCTGAGGAAGCTCCGTGTCGTCCGCCCCGCGAGGCTTGGCCCCTCGCGAGGGTCTTGGGTCTGTGTTGATGAAGGTGGGCCGTGTTGGGCCCTCCTTTGAGCCACGCCGCAGGCCGCAGGCAGGCAAGTCTGGGGACCCCCATTCCCAGAACACCGACAGTAGCCCCCGGGCCCAAGGCGCGCCCGGACTTGGCCATGCAGGGAGGCGGAAAGGCAAGGGCGAAGCACCACGGGCCCTAACAGCCTGCGGCCTTGGGCACCACGCGGCGGTTGTTGGACGTGGGCGGCAATGTTCCCCCACGCCCCCCTTATTTTGTGCCATGCTAGGCGGACTCGTAGTCGTACACAGCCGCTCCCCGTCCAGTTGCTCTAGCGCCCTCTGTTCTTCCTCCTCTCGAACTCCAGTTTCTGTTTCCAATCCAATCACGAACCTTCCCCCCCCCTTTCTCATCGCCATGGCTCCGACGAAGGAGGGAAGAGGGAAGAAACCCATGCCTCCGCCTTGCTCGCCGCCGTTGGCGGCCCCTGCCGAGGGCTTGGGCAAGGTCAGCTCGGCTCTGGCCACCATCTTCAACGAATGCGGGAGGACGACGGCCTGGCCCACGTCTCACCTCTCCATTGATAGGATAGCCACCGAGGTCCAGTATTTCGTCGACGCCCTGTGGGCGGGTCTGGTTCCCCCCTTTTCTGATTTCTTCAATGTCGTGCTTTCCCACTATCAGATCCACATGATGCATCTAAGTCCTGAATCCATCACCCTTCTTTCTGTCTTCGCCTTTGTTTGCGAGGCAATGACGGGCATCCTTCCTTCGGTTGCCTTGCTGCGCCACTTCTTCTCTCTGCGCCTTGTCGATCCTACCCAATGCTCGGTGTGCGTGAGCTTCGTTGCCGCATCTGAGACAGCGGCCTCAGGGATTGACTTCAGGCTCCCTCCGTCCGCAGCTGGGTTCCGCGAGCGGTGGCTGTATGTGGATGTAGGGGTGCCCAGCCCCCTGTTGTCAGAGCCAACTTCGCCTGCTGTCACCAATTCGGGCTGGGGTCAGGAGACGCTTGAGAGCCCCCGGCTCGTCTTCGTCTAGCACCGCTTCGCGTTCTTGAGGTCGCTTGGCGTGACAGCGCCCAAGGTGGTGAAGGAGTTCCTGCTACGCCGTGCTGCTCCACTCCAACGCCACTCCTGCCGGATGTAGGCCCTCAGCGGGCGTGATGATCGCATGAGGCTCCAGGAAGAGGACCTGACGCATGAAGTGCTGAGGACAGCGCTCTTGATCCTGACTGGGGACCCCAACCCTGGCAGCATCCAGCAGGGAGGGGCCTTGCTGTACCTCTGCCAGAACAGGGGCGATTTTGTGAATCAAATGCCTATCTTCGATGAGTGGGGGTCGCGCCCCACCGGCCTCCAGGGGCCTCGCGAGAACCCAGTGGTGGTGACTGTGTCGGGACCCCGATCCTAAGTCACACCGATCTAGCATGTAACACATCATATCACTTTGCGGCCTCACGCACGGTATTCCCACGGGTGCCACCTTACCTGGCCCGGGACCGTTTGCGCCTTTCGGCTCACGTATATGATAGTGTCGCTAGCATCCATATGACAAAGAACCCGGGCCGACATGGCTAGTCGCGAATCCAAAGCGGCAGTAACCCATGAGGACAGGCATACATGAATCACATCGAGCATGCCGGTCATTAACGTGTGAATCCGGGCTGTAGCACTGGGCTAACAGGACTCCGGTAACCCAGGATGTAGCAGGCTAGGCAGGACTCCGGATGTCACCGCGTGACATTTCCCCAAAGGGACAGACACATGAACGAAGTGAAACACATGCCCGCCAGTCAAGTGTTCCGAGCAGTAGTGCTGGGCTAGCAGGACTCCGGTGAACCGGGCTGTAGCGGACTACTATCGCTCAGAAAGCACTAGACTACATTTCCCCATATGATAGGCTGCCAAGGATAAACAACTAGATTGTCGGATCCCACACATAGCAATACACGTTACACGTACGCATAACATGCAAGTATGTGCTGTACAACATGGCATCACAACATAACGTAAAATCATATAGATAAAGGCCCAAAAGAGCCACATAGCATTAAATACAAACATGGGTCACATGACCCAACATTCAGAGCATACAAGCAACAAGCGGAAGCATTACATGTCTGAGTACAGACAACTACAAAAGAAAAGGGCTGAGAAGCCTGACTATCTACAAGACCCTCCCAAGGGTACAAGATCGTAGCTGAGGTAACAAGCTACTCGTCGAAGTCCAAGCGGAATTAGTAGAAAGACCGAAGTCTCCGCTGCAAAAACATAAATAAAGCAACGTGAGTACAAAGGTACTCAGCAAGACTTACATCAGATCCTACCATACATGCATTAGTATCAAGAAGGTAATGTGGGGTTTAGTTGCAGCAAGCCGGCTTTGACTCAGTGGCTATCCTGTTCTACGACTACAAGAAACTTCTTTGAGGTGAAGCAACGCACACGAGTCCACTAATCACCACATCAATACACTACTATGGATTCATCCCCGTCTCACTACGAGAAGGCCATCCATAGCACTCACACTTGTCTTGAGCATTTTAGAGTATCCACTTTAAGTTTTCTATGTACCATGTAAGCATCCAAGAAGTCCATAACCGAGGACACGGCTATTCGAATAGATCATGATAACCCTGCAGGGGTGTACTTCTTCACACACGCTCTCACCACTTATCACCATGTACACGTCATGTAACTCGGCAACCTTCAAGCGGAAGCCTGGCAAGGGTGTCGCCCATGACCTAACTAACCACACAAGACTCTAGTCCAGGTTTATCGCCTATTTGGGTTCCATCCACAAGGAGATCCGGCCGGGATGTCGCTCACAGCCCCAAACGATGTGTACAGGGTTCCCGAGCCCACCAACCGGGTGCCACTCGGTACACCGGGCCACGTGTGCCTAGTCTGTCCCAAGCCCACCCTTTCGGGTGCCACTCAGTAGAAAAACATCACTACCTACAAACACCAGAAACTAGTTGCGACTCCTGAACAGAGACCGAGGTGATTAATAAGTCGAGAGGGGCACTTAAGCATTCCAATGCGTGGTAGTAGCTAGTCATTGGACGACATACACGGAACTCAGTGCTTAAGGACGGTTCCAATGAGACAACCCACCATGTACTCCTACATGGCCTCTCACCGCTACCTTTACCAAATCGTGTTCACACGCTTAACTCTCAGCATCAGAACATATCATAACACTCCAATCCATTCCCAATGAATCAGACCTGACACAACTCTAAGCAATAGCAGGCATGGCATGGTAGGAACACAACATGGCTCAATCAACTCCTACACATGCTAGTGGGTTTCAACTATTTACTGTGGCAATGACAGGTCATGCAGAGGAATGGGTTCAACTACCGCAGCATAAAGTAGCAGTTGAATCGTTGTTGTCCTAATGCAATAAAAGAGAGCAGGAGCGAGAGAGTGGGATTGTATCGGAATGAACAAGGGGGTTTGCTTGCCTGGTAGATCAACAAGGGGGCACTGTTTCTCTGACAGGTACTCTGGATCGGTCTCCGGAGCAGGACCTATCGAGAAGGAACGGTGTCGGAAATCAATACACAATCATATGCAACAATATGATGCATGAACATGGCATGAAGATGTGATGTGGTTTGTGCTAATGCATCTAGCATTCTGTTTGGAAGAGGTCCATTTGAACCAAGGGTTCAAATGCAACTCTAATTTAAGCCTTTATAAATGCCATTCATATGTTTTCATATATACAGCAGGTATAACTTTATTTGTCATGCATGAAACTGGTACAGATGGATAGATTGCATTTTCTGATGATTTTTCATATATAAATTATTTCAACCCGAGCTACGGTTGAATTTATATGAATTTTTGAAGTTTTGAATATTTTCTGGAATTTCCTGTTTTGAAATAATTCCAGAAAATAAATAATTGCGTCAGCATGACGTCAGCACTACGTCAGCGGTCAACGGCGCTGACCAGGTCAAACCTGTCGCGCGGGGCCCACACGTCAGGTCACAGTTAGTTAACAGGGGGGTTTAATTAGTCTAATTAGGATTAGAGGGCGCTGGGGACCATTGTCAGTGTCACAGAGGGGGGGGGGTAATTATTGCCTAACTAAAGCCACGCCAGCCCCGCCGGAGTTTGGCCGGCGGCGACCAATACCACGGCGGCAACTCACCGGACTTGCGCTACGAGTGGCGGATGGACGCGCGGAGACCACCGGGGCGTAGCCCGTCGTCATCCGCATCCAGCAGAGCAGGTGGGAGGCTGCGGGGGCGCCGGAGCGGAGCTCGCGGCGGCGGCCGGAGCTCAGGCTCAAGCGGCTGCGGGCTACAGAGCACGGGGAGGCAGGGGAGAAGGGGGAATCGATGCAGGGGCTCACGGCGGACTCGATGGCGTCGACGGCGAGCTCGGGGACAGGCGGACGGCGACGTGCGGGCGGTGGAGATCTGCGGCGGCCGGCGATGAAGAAGACGACGGTGGCGACGATGGAGGCCGTCCGGAGGTGCGTGGCTCGACGAGGAGGGAGAGGGGATCGCGGAGGAGCTGTGGAGCGCGTCGGGGAGGCGAGGCCGTGGCTGTGGGCGCGACAGAAGTGGCCGGTGGCGGCGGTGGCGCTCGGCCGTGAGAGAGAGAGCGAGGGAGAGGGCCAGGGGAGGAGGGTGAGAGGTCGGGGCGGCGCGTGGCGTCGCGCGGGGCATCCAGACGACGACGAGGAGAAGCAGGAGGTGGCGGGGAACGTGGCCCTGGCCGGACGCGTGGCCGCGCGCGCCTGCGCGTGCCCCTGTCCTTCTGTCGTCGCCAGGAGGACGACGGTTGGCGGTTGGGCCAGTGGGCCGCACCACTGGGCCGGCTGAGGCGCCAGATGGCTGTAGGTAAGCGCCAGGTAAGCTCTTTTCTATTTTTGATTCTATTTTCTATTTTTCTGACATTTGTTTGATTTAATAAAATACTAAATCATTTTATTTACTTATGCCAATTTTTGCAGGAGCTAGTGGTATTATTCCAGAGCTCCTCAGCAACTAACATAATTTTTGGACATATATTATATATATAACAAATATATATCCAAAGCAAATAATTACTGGATTAATTCAAATGGCCAAAAATAAATACTTCTGGGCTCCCAAAAATATTGGTTGGAATTTTACCACTGGCCAATATTTTTAGAGAAAATCAGGAACATTTTCTTGGGCCAAATTGAAGCAATTTTTATCTGGGTCATTCCCAGAAATGATTTCTGAGGGTTTCACAAATCCCCATTTCAAATTTAAATAAAATTTAAACATGATGCACACATGTCTAGCTAGCCTTGAGCATACCTGAACTAGGGATGTGACAACTCGCCCCCACTTGAAAGAATCTCGTCCCGAGATTCAGGGGTCGATGGAAAGAAAGTGGGGTACTCCAGTCGAAGACGATCTTCTCGCTCCCAGGTAGCTTCTCTCTCAGAATGATGAGACCACTGAACCTTGAGAAACTTGATGTTCTGACGTCGAGTAACATGCTCTGCTTGATCAAGAATGCGAACAGGGTACTCTCGATATGTGAGGTTATCTTGGAGATCAAGCGTTTCGTGGTCCACTCCGCGGATGGGATCCGAGAAGTAACGCCTAAGTTGAGAGACGTGGAAGACATCATGAACTCGAGAAAGATGTGGGGGTAGTTCCAACTGGTAGGCAACCTCTCCTCGTTTAGCGAGAATGCGAAAAGGACCAATGTAACGAGGAGCCAACTTGCCCTTGATACCGAAACGATGGGTACCCTTCAAAGGAGTAACCCGAAGGTAAGCCTTGTCGCCAACTTCATAAACCACTTCCTTATGACGACGGTCACACTGGCTCTTTTGACGAGATTGGGCTGTTTTTAAATTCTCATGAATGATGCGAACTTTCTCTTCTGCCTCCTGGATCATATCCGGTCCAAAGAATTGTCTTTCACCGGTTTCTGACCAGTTCAAAGGTGTTCGACATCTTCGTCCATACAGAATCTCAAAAGGAGCTTTCTTGAGACTGGATTGGTAGCTATTGTTATAAGCAAACTCGGCGAAAGGAAGACACTTCTCCCAATCCATACCGAATGAGATAACACAAACTCTAAGCATGTCTTCGAGAATTTGGTTGACCTGTTCCACCTGACCACTTGATTGAGGGTGGAAAGCGGTACTGAAGGAAAGATGGGTGCCCATGGCAGTTTGGAAACTCTCCCAGAAATGAGAAGTGAAAAGTTACCACGGTCTGAATTGATCTCTAGTGGAACACCATGAAGTGACACTATTCGACAAATATATAAGTCAGCGAGCTGACTAGCAGTGATATTCTCTCGAACAGGTAGGAAGTGAGACACTTTGGAAAGACGATCAATGACTACGAAGATAGCATTATTCCCTTTCTTGGTCTTGGGAAAGCCGGTGATGAAGTCCATACCAACCTTATCCCATTTCCACTCAGGAATAGCTAAAGGCTGAAGGGTGCCAGCAGGTCTTTGATGTTCTGCCTTAACGCGACGACAAACGTCACAATTAGCAATGAACTGAGCGATTTCTCTCTTCATCCTAGTCCACCAGAACCTCTGGCGTAGGTCCTGATACATCTTAGTACTACCGGGATGAATCGTGAGAGGAGATTCATGAGCCTCCTTAAGGATTAGTTGTCGAAGATGTTGATTCTTGGGAACCACCAAGCGATTCTCAAAGAAAACAACACCTCGATCATCTATAGAGAAACTTCCACCAACTCCCTTCTTAATGTTTCTCTTAATGCGGATAACACCCCTATCAAACTTCTGGTCAGAAATGATCTGATCTTCAAGGGTAGGTTTCGCCACCAAAGTGGAGAGGAATCCGTGAGGAGCAATGTGAAGGTTAAGCTTACAGAATTCCTCATGAAGAAGTGGTTGGCCCTGCTGCAACATGACATTGTTGCAATATGACTTACGACTCAGCGCATCAGCCATGACATTGCCCTTGCCTGGGGTCTAGGTAATCCCTAATTCGTAATCTGAGATCAACTCCAACCAACGTCTTTGCCTAAGGTTCAAATCTGGTTGGGTGAAGATATACTTGAGACTCTGGTGATCGGTGTAAATCTCGCAACATTTACCAAGAAGGTAATGTCGCCATGTCTTAAGTGCATAGACTACGGCTGCAAGCTCTAGATCATGTGTAGGATAATTATCCTCATGTGGATGCAACTGTCGAGATGCATAGGCAATCACATGACGATCCTGCATAAGAATGCAACCTAGTCCCTGTCGTGAGGCATCACAATAGATAACAAAGTCCTTACTGAAATCCGGTGGCACAAGTATGGGAGCAGAAGTCAGGTGTCTTTTCAGTTCCTGAAAATTATACTCACACTGTGGGGACCACTCAAACTTTTTATCTTTCTTGAGAAGTTCCGTGAGGGGTTTGGCCACTTTAGAGAAGTTCTCAACGAAGCGGCGACAATAACTGGCTAGACCAAGGAAACTCCTAACTTGCTTAACGGTTTTAGGTGGAGTCCAATCAAGAACGGCCTGAACTCTCTCGGGATTGACAGCAATGCCCTTACCAGAGATCACGTGGCCCAGATAGGTCACTTCTGGCAACCAAAATTCACACTTGGAGAACTTGGCATAAAGGCGGTGCTCTCTGAGTTTTTCTAGCACAAGTCTAAGATGTTCGGCATGCTCTTCCTCGTTATTCGAGTAAATAAGAGTATCATCGAGGTAAACCACGATGAACTTATCTAAGTACTCCATGAAGATCGAGTTCATCAAGCGGGAGAATGTAGCTGGAGCATTGGTTAGACCAAAGGACATGACGGTGTACTCGTACTTGCCATAACGAGTGACAAAAGCTGTTTTAGGAATGTCCCCGTTTCTAATCTTGATTTGGTGGTAGCCTAACCTCAAATCCATCTTAGAAAAAACTGAGGATCCAGCGAGCTGATCATACAGGTCGTTGATCCTGGGGAGCGGATAGTTGTTCTTTATCGTGACCAAATTAACGGGACGATAATCTACAACCATCCGGTCCGTACCATCCTTCTTCTTGACGAAGAGGACGGGGCAATCCCAAGGAGAAGAACTAGGACGGATGAAACCCTTTTGCAAGGACTCATCGAGTTGTTTCTTAAGCTCGGCTAGTTCTAAGGGTGCCATCTTGTAAGGTCTCCTAGAAATTGGGGTGGTTCCTGGGAGAAGATCTATGAAAAATTCTACATCTCTGTCAGGTGGAACACCTGGCAGTTCTTCTGGAAAGACATCCGGAAAGTCACGGACTACCGGGATATCCTCAAGGTCTGGAAGAGGGCTGGCATTAAGAGAATAAAGCTGACGCTTTGCAATTCTGGTGGAGACAGTGACTATCTTGCCAGAGGGGTGTGTGAGCTGAACAGACCTGGTGTAACAATCAATCTTGGCATAATGAGCTTTCATCCAGTCCATACCCAAGATGATGTTAATATCTGTAGACTTGAGGGCTATAAGTGATGCAAGGAATACAAGTCTGTCAACAAGGATTTCATTGCCATGGCTTATTCTGGTAGTTTGCCATCTAGACCCTGGAGTTTGGATTTCAAGTGGAGTTGGCATATCACAAAATGACATGTCGTGCAAACGAGCATAGCCTTCAGAGATGAAGGAGTGAGATGCTCCGGTATCAAAAAGAACCGAAGCTGGATGACAGTTGATAAGGAGTGTACCAAGAACGACATCTGGATCATCATGAGCGTCTTTAGCTGAGACGTGATGCACACGTCCACGTTCAGTGGGAGCTGTCTTGACACTGATCGTCTTGCATGATGGCTTACCGCGGCCAACAGACTTCTCAGGCGGGGGTGGAGCATAGTTGGTTTGAGAGCAGTCACGTGCATAGTGTCCTGGCTCTCCGCATGTGAAGCAAGTCCCTGAAGTTGGACGTGGACCCGCATTGGCAAGCGGTCTACCAATAGGTCTGGGTGGAGCATACTGCTGAACTGGGTGAGGTGCCACACAAGATGGCCTCGGTGTATAACCGGATGGAAGAGCGGAGTTCGGAATCCAAATCCGGCGCTTCTGCGAACTAGAACCGGAGGAAGAACCCAAATCACGGGTGTGCTTACGAGACTCCTCGTAGGTGAGCTGAGCTGTCTCTGCGTTAATGGCCTTGTTCACAAGAGCCTGGAATGTATTGCAATGGTGCAAGTGGAGATCACAACGCAACTTGGGGTTGAGACCCTTCCGGAACCTAGCCTGCTTCTTGGCGCCTGTGGACACTTCTTCTGTAGCATAGCGGGCGAGGTTCTCAAACTCTCTACTGTAAGCATCAACAGCCATCTTACCCTGGGTGAAACTACAGAACTCTTCTCTCTTGCGGTCGATGAGAGCCAGAGGAATGTGATGCTCACGAAAAGCCTCGGTGAAGTCTCTCCAGGTAGGTATCTGGCCAGCTGGAAGCATAGCCTCATAGTTCTGCCACCAAAGACTAGCCGGACCTTCCAGGTGATATGCAGCATAGGTGATCTTGTCTCCTTCAGCTACGTTCGCAGAACGCAGCTTGTGAGTAATACTACGGAGCCAGTCATCTGCATCGAGTGGCTCAATGGAATGATGGAAGGTAGGTGGTTTTAGACGAATGAAGTCATAGATGGTCGCTGACTCTTTGTGTTGATGGGAGGTGTTCTCCTCAATACGTGCTAACAAGCGGTTAGACTCTCGCTTGTTCTTCTCCATCTCTAACATGAACTCTGCCAATGAAGACTGGCCGGGAGGATCCTCATCCCCACCATCTTCGTGGTTCCTGCTACGAGCAACAGAACTTCGGTTAACTGGCAACATCCTGAAGAACGAAACCAAGGAAAACAAGGATGAATTCAGCATCAACTATAGGATGCAGAAGGTAGCACAAGAATTTAGTATCTCTCAAACTCCTAGGACAATTCCGGCAGCATAACGGCAGTAAAATGCTCAGAATGAGACATCCTGCTAAAATGGGGTAGTAACATAATCAACATCTTCACTCAAGGTTCTGAAATATTACTAAACAGGCTACACGGAGGTACTCAAACTAGGATATGACTCTGATCAACCAATCCTAAGAGACTACGGAGTAGTAACACGTGATCCTGACAGATAGAAGAGGAAGCCTAGTTCCTTAACCCCGTAGGAAAGATAGGATGACTCAGATCAGAAGGGCATGAGATATAAGGAGTAAAAAGAGCCTTACGTTCCCTTCCACAATCAATTCCCTTACATAACTAAAGAATTTCTAGACTCAACTTTGACCAGGTTGGCTTGGAAATCCTACAGGCAGTCAGGCTCTGATACCAAAGCTGTCAGGACCCCGATCCTAAGTTGCACCGATCTAGCATGTAACACATCATATCACTTTGCGGTCTCACGCACGGTATTCCCACGGGTGCCACCTTACCTGGCCCAGGACCGTTTGCGTCTTTCGGCTCACATATATGATAGTGTCGCTAGCATCCATATGACAAAGAACCCGGGCCGACATGGCTAGTCGCGAATCCAAAGCGGCACTAACCCATGAGGACAGGCATACATGAATCACATCGAGCATGTCGGCCATCAACGTGTGAATCCGGGCTGTAGCACTGGGCTAACAGGACTCCGGTAACCCGGGCTGTAGCAGGCTAGGCAGGACTCCGGATGTCACCGCGTGACATTTCCCCGAAGGGACAGACACAGGAACGAAGTGAAACACATGCCGGCCAGTCAAGTGTGCCGAGCAGTAGTGCTGGGCTAGTAGGACTCCGGTGAACCGGGTTGTAGCGGACTACTATCGCTCAGAAAGCACTAGACTACATTTCCCCATATGATAGGCTGCCAAGGATAAACAACTAGATTGTCGGATCCCACACATAGCAATACACGTTACACGTACGCATAACATGCAAGTATGTGCTGTACAACATGGCATCACAACATAACGCAAACTCATATAAATAAAGGCCCAGAAGAGCCACATAGCATTAAATACAAACAGGGGTCACATGACCCAACATTCAGAGCATACAAGCAACAAGCGGAAGCATTACATGTCTGAGTACAGACAACTACAAAAGAAAAAGGTTGAGAAGCCTGACTATCTACAAGACCCTCCCAAGGGTACAAGATCATAGCTGAGGTAACAAGCTACTCGTCGAAGTCCAAGCGGAATTACTAGAAAGACCGAAGTCTCCGCTGCAAAAACATAAATAAAGCAGCGTGAGTACAAAGGTACTCAGCAAGACTTACATCAGATCCTATCATACATGCATTAGTATCAAGAAGGTAATGTGGGGTTTAGTTGCAGCAAGCCAGCTTTGACTCAGTGGCTATCCTGTTCTACGACTACAAGAAACTTCTTTGAGGTGAAGCAGCGCACACGAGTCCACTAATCACCACATCAATACACTACTATGGATTCATCCCCGTCTCACTACGAGAAGGCCATCCATAGCACTCACACTTGTCTTGAGCATTTTATAGTATCCACTTTAAGTTTTCTATGTACCACGTAAGCATCCAAGAAGTCCATAACCGAGGACACGGCTATTCGAATAGATCATGATAACCCTGCAGGGGTGTACTTCTTCACACACGCTCTCACCACTTATCACCATGTACACGTCATGTAACTTGGCAACCTTCAAGCGGAAGCCTGGCGAGGGTGTCGGCCACGACCTGACTAACCACACAAGACTCTAGTCCAGGTTTATCGCCTATTCGGGTTCCATCCGCAAGGAGATCCGGCCGGGGTGTTGCTCACGGCCCCAAACGATGTGTACAGGGTTCCCGAGCCCACCAACCGGGTGCCACTTGGTACACCGGGCCACGTGTGCCTAGTCTGTCCCAAGCCCACCCTGCCGGGTGCCACTCGGTAGAAAAATAGCACTACCTACAAACACCAGAAACTAGTTGCGACTCCTGGACAGAGACCGAGGTGATTAATAAGTCGAGAGGGGCACTTAAGCATTCCAATGCATGGTAGTAGCTAGTCATTGGACGACATACACGGAACTCAGTGCTTAAGGACGGTTCCAATGAGACAACCCACCATGTACTCCTACATGGCCTCTCACCGCTACCTTTACCAAATCGTGTTCACACGCTTAACTCTCAGCATCAGAACATATCATAACACTCCAATCCATTCCCAACGAATCAGACCTGACACAACTCTAAGCAATAGCAGTCATGTCATGGTAGGAACACAACATGGCTCAATCAACTCCTATACATGCTAGTGGGTTTCAACTATTTACTGTGGCAATGACAGGTCATGCAGAGGAATGGATTCAACTACCGCAGCATAAAGTAGCAGTTGAATCGTTGTTGTCCTAATGCAATAAAAGAGAGCAGGAGCGAGAGAGTGGGATTGTATCGGAATGAACAAGGGGGTTTGCTTGCCTGGTAGATCAACAAGGGGGCACTGTTTCTCTGACAGGTACTCTGGATCGGTCTCCGGAGCAGGACCTATCGAGAAGGAACGGTGTCGGAAATCAATACACAATCATATGCAACAATATGATGCATGAACATGGCATGAAGATGTGATGTGGTTTGTGCTAATGCATCTAGCATTCTGTTTGGAAGAGGTCCATTTGAACCAAGGGTTCAAATGCAACTCTAATTTAAGCCTTTATAAATGCCATTCATATGTTTTCATATATACAGCAGGTATAACTTGATTTGTCATGCATGAAACTGGTACAGATGGATAGATTGCATTTTTCTGATGATTTTTCATATATAAATTATTTCAATCCGAGCTACGGTTGAATTTATATGAATTTTTGAAGTTTTGAATATTTTCTGGAATTTCCTGTTTTGAAATAATTCCAGAAAATAAATAATTGCATCAGCATGACGTCAGCACTGCATCAGCGGTCAACGGCGCTGACCAGGTCAAACCTGTCGCGCGGGGCCCACACGTCAGGTCACAGTTAGTTAACAGGGGGGTTTAATTAGTCTAATTAGGATTAGAGGGCGCTGGGGACCATTGTCAGTGTCACAGAGGGGGGGGGGGTAATTAGTGCCTAACTAAAGCCACGCCAGCCCCGCCGGAGTTTGGTCGGCGGCGACCAATACCACGGCGCAACTCACCGGACTTGCGCTACGAGTGGCGGATGGACGCGCGGAGACCACCGGGGCGTAGCCCGTCGTCATCCGCATCCAGCAGAGCAGGTGGGAGGCTGCGGGGGCGTCGGAGCTCGCCGGAGCGGAGCTCGCGGTGGCGGCCGGAGCTTGGGCTCAAGCGGCTGCGGGCTACAGAGCACGGGGAGGCAGGGGAGAAGGGGAAATCGATGCAGGGCTCACGGAGGACTCGATGGCGTCGACGGCGAGCTCGGGGACAGCCAGACGGCGACGTGCGGGCGGTGGAGATCTGCGGCGGCCGGCGATGAAGAAGACGACGGTGGCGACGATGGAGGCCGTCCGGAGGTGCGTGGCTCGACGAGGAGGGAGAGGGGATCGCGGAGGAGCTGTGGAGCGCGTCAGGGAGGCGAGGCCGTGGCTGTGGGCGCGACAGAAGTGGCCGGTGGCGGCGGTGGCGCTCGGCCGTGAGAGAGAGAGAGAGAGAGAGCGAGGGAGAGGACTAGGGGAGGAGGGAGAGAGGTCGGGGCGGCGCGTGGCGTCGTGCGGGGCATCCAGACGACGACGAGGAGAAGCAGGAGGTGGCGGGGAATGTGGCCCCGGCCGGACGCGTGGCCGCGCGCGCCGGCGCGTGCCCCTGTCCTTCTGTCGTCGCCAGGAGGACGACGGTTGGCGGTTGGGCCAGTGGGCCGCACCACTGGGCCGACTGAGGCGCCAGATGGCTGTAGGTAAGCGCCAGGTAAGCTCTTTTCTATTTTTGATTCTATTTTCTATTTTTCTGACATTTGTTTGATTTAATAAAATACTAAATCATTTTATTTACTTATGCCAATTTTTGCAGGAGCTAGTGGTATTATTCCAGAGCTCCTCAACAACTAACATAATTTTTGGACATATATTATATATATAACAAATATATATCCAAAGCAAATAATTACTGGATTAATTCAAATGGCCAAAAATAAATACTTCTGAGCTCCCAAAAATATTGGTTGGAATTTTACCACTGGCCAATATTTTTAGAGAAAATCAGGAACATTTTCTTGGGCCAAATTGAAGCAATTTTTATCTGGGTCATTCCCAGAAATGATTTCTGAGGGTTTCACAAATGCCCATTTCAAATTTAAATAAAATTTTAACATGATGCACACATGTCTAGCTAGCCTTGAGCATACCAGAACTAGGGATGTGACCGACTGCCCTTCCAGTCGACCAAGGCGACTCTTGCTCAAGTGGCGGAGCAGGGAGGCATGAGGCACCAGAGGCAGAGGGAGCTCCCGACGGGGTGACAGCGCCGGGTGATGCTCATGAGGGAGCAGCTCCTGGGGCCCATGCCGCTAAGGCTGAGGGTGGCAAGCAGCTGCCCTCAGCGCCTGCGGCTGAGGCCCCTGAGGCTCCAGTCGCTTCTCTTGGCAAGGCGATTGGCAGCACGCATCAGGCAAGCGCCCCTGACGCAGGTCGCCTTGATGCTCCGTCCTCGTCGCAGGTTGATCCTTGCTCTCAACTCTTGGGCTGCTTCCGCGTGGACTTTGAGGCCCTCCGGAAGGAAAGGGAGGCCCTGGGCGATGATTACCCTTGTCGCCTGCTGAAGCATAGGAAGTACTTCACCACTCATGAGTAAGCCTTCACCTTTTCCAGCTCTCGATCTTCCTGTTGCTTCTACTGATCCTTGCTCCGCAGGCCCCTTCCGGCCGAGCTCGCGGAGGTGGCTGAGGTGCCGTCCCCCTTGGCTTCGCCCCTCCACCGTTCTCAAGTGCTCCGAGCAGCACAGCCCTTGTGGTGAGGGCGATCGTAGGGGCGAACCGTCCCGAGGCGCCTCGAGGCCCTGTGCACCCCGCGATCTTCCTTCGCGGGACTTCTCGCGGCATAGCCAGCCTGACGTGGGCTTCTCGCCTGGTCGTGGACTACGATTGGCTGAGGCGCTCCCTGTGCCCTTCTTCTGGGGATGGGCTGGCTCCAGGTCGGGCTTCTGGCGTGGCGTGCCCGGCCGTCGCGAGGGTGCCAGCCCCCAGCCCCCTGCCCGGAGGGGAAGCGCTGATTTGTGGCCCCGGGCGCTTGCTCGGGGCAGATGAGGGTGTGGAAGACGTGCTCGAGCACGCTCGGGAGCGTCGTGCTCGTCGCCAAGGATTCCTTTGAAGGGTGGCTGACGTGGTGAACCTGCTTGGGGAGGAGCTTGCTGATGAAGACGCGCGCCTCGAGGCCGAGGGCCTGCGCCTAGCTACAGAGAGGCGCGAGCTGGAGGGCGCCATCGCCCTTGCGCGCCATCAGCGCGATCTTGACGACGAAGAGGCGAAGGCGTCGTTGGAGGCCTCTCAGGAGGCCCGGTCTCAGGCCACTGGGGAGGCCCGGGAAGCTGACCGACGGCGAGAGGCGGCGGAGGAGCGGGCTCGGGAGCTCCTGGCCTGGTGCCACTCACTGGAGGAGCAAGTGGAGCTGCGCGAGGCAGCTCTCGCGTCGATCAAGGTGGCCTCTGGCGACCCACCAGATCTCTAGAAGCGTGAGGAAGCGCTGACGCTGGAAGCCGCCGAACGCACCCACGAGTACGAGCGTCTGGAGACGAGGGAGCGCTTGGTGGCGCAGGCGGAGGATGATGTCGCTGCACGTGAAGCCCGTGTCCTGGAGGAGGTCGGACGTCGGGTGGCGATGGCGCGCTTGGACCTCGAGCGCGAGTTCGAGGGGAGCCTGGGGTTGATCCGGGCTGAAGCTGAAGGTAGGACTGCTGCCTTGAGGGCCAAGCTGGAGGAAGCGACGCAGCAGGCCGATGCTCTTCGGGCCGCCCTTGAGGTAACGCAAGGGGAGTCAACCACCTCCCAGGCCGAGGTGCTCCTTCTTCGCCAGCGGGTGGAGGAGGCTGAGGCCGTCGCGCGCCAGAATGCGGACGAGATACGTCAGCGGCGGATCTTGGAGCATGAGCACGGCCCCATGCTAACCACGCTCCGGGAGAGAGCCAACACAGCCTTGGGCAAAATCTGCGAGGCGGCTGTTAGCGAGCCGCACGCAGTCAACTACGCCGGCAATCTTCAGTTCTTCACCAACGTGGTGATGCAGCTGGAGGCGCGGTCAGCCAGGGCCGACAGGTTGGTGGAGGAGAGGAGCCGCGCCCTGCTCGGGCGCGCCTTTTCTCGCGTCTTCAGCCATCTCCGGAACATGGATCCCCACTTCGATTTGACGCCGCCATCGCCCCAGTCCCCCAGGCCGTCCGAGACGACCTAGCGTACTCGGTGGAAGACAACGTGGATGCTCTTGTCAGAGCCTTCGCTTCATACAATGACGACGTGATCATGGCTGCCGACGAGGGCGGTGTGGTGAACGACCCTGACGCCGCTGGCGGCAACGCAGACAGCGATAACAAGCCTAGCGACGCCAGCAACAGTTCGGGAGGTGTTCCTGAGGACGCATTGGGGGATTTATCCGACTGATTATGCATCGTTCCTGTTTCCTTACCCTGCATGAATAGAACTCAGGTTTTGGCCTGATGGCTGTGAGAGCATTTTGGGAGGGGGAGCCCCTCATGTAAAACTTGCGTTCATCGTATTAGTAGATGTTATATGGCACATGCGCCCACGCAAGTGGCTGGCTAAGCGACGCGCTGGTTGGCTAGTTTACCTTCGTCCCGTGCGGGCCCTGAGGTAGCCTGTGGGAGGCTGTGGTGTCCCGAGTGTTTCCTGATTAAATCCGTAGGGTGTGAGAGTGTCGCGGGCGGCGAGCTTCACAGGCGTTGGCCTTCTTCACAGGCTCCTGGCCTTTCTTGGGGGAAGCAAGCTTCACGGGCATTTGCCCTCTTCACAGGCTCTGGGCCTTTTCCGAAAAGGATAATCTTCACAGGCATTCGCCTTCTTCACAGGCTCTGGGCTTTTTCCAAAAAGGATAATCTTCACAGGCATTCGCCTTCTTCACAGGCTCTGGGCCTTTTCTAAAAAGGATAATCTTCACAGGCATTCGCCTTCTTCACAGGCTCTGGGCCTTTTCCAAAAAGGATAATCTGCACAGGCATTCGCCTTCTTCACAGGCTCTGGGCCTTTTCCAAACAGGATAATCTTCACAGGCATTCGCCTTCTTCACAGGCTCTGGGCCTTTTCCAAAAAGGATAATCTTCACAGGCATTCGAAACCCTCCTGAGAGGACGCGGCGGCGGCAGTCTGGGCTGCGCGCAAGCTAGGCCTTTCCTGGCTCGCGAGGGGCTCACGAAGGGAGGCAACTGAGGCGAAGTGGTAATCAAAACGCGAGAAATTGCTCGAACGAGACTAAGCACCCCTTCCCCGAACACACGCAAATCTCAAATTCGAATCCAACTTAAATCCAGCGGGGGAAAGTTACAACCAAAGGGAAAAGCAATGAAAGCAGACAAAAGGCCGCGTCCGGCACCTAATCTAGTCTTGGACGTCTTCTCACCAGCGCGGAGCTAAGTGCTGCCACTGGGCGTGGGAGGGAGCCCCAGGGCCTGAGGCCGGCACCCCTAAGACTCCGGGGTGTGTACAACCCCACTCATTATTACGTGAGAGTGTCACGGGGTGGCGAGCTTCACAGGCACTGGGCCTTCTTCACAGGTACCGGCCTTGCTTCATATCGCCAGATGAGGGCCCCGCCTTGCGCCACACTCTAGTGCCATCAACGATGACCGGAAACCAGGACGCCGCCGATGGGGTAGAGCGGTCGCCAGCGGTTCCCCCAACGACCACGGGTCCTCCGCCAGGGGCAGGCCCTAAGGCACCTCCCCAGCAGAGGGCCTACCTCCTAAGAACGCCTTGCTCCGAACGCCGCAGTGGTGATGTCGGATCTCTGCCCCTCTCCTGCAGCCCCCTGCGCCCTCCTCCCGAGGGGTAGGAGACTGTGGGAGCAGGGCAGCTGCTTGCTGTGGCGACCTGCACCCCCTGTGATCCATGATTAGCGTATGCCTGCTCCTGAGGAATTAGCGGTACCCGATAATCGTTGCTTCCAGCGTGGCCAGTGGGACCGTCCCGGGGCTCCTGGGAGAGCTCAGCTTCTGGCGCCTCGTCCCCTCGGCTTGAGCTGAGGAGCAGCCTTGTTCGCCCTCGTGAGGGTGCCCTTGGTCCATCATGTGGGGCACGTACTCTTCTAGCGCCGTCATCCCGAAGGCCACGCCGTAGTGCTTCGCGTGCCATGCAGCTCTGCTTGACGCGCCCACCGTGGGGTGGTAGCGCGGCTGTCCACTGGGGCCATGGGTCGCGTCGATTCCTTCTTCTTCGCGGACCGGGAGCGGGGGCAGCGCCGCCGCCGGTCCGGCACTGACAGCTTCGCTGGCATTGGAGTAGCCTTGGAGCCCGCGGGCGCGCGCGGAGCCCCCGCGCGGGCCGCCCTGGGCTTGAGATGGGAGCTGGGTGCAGAAGGGGTGAGCCCCGAGGCGGCAAAGCCCAGGAGCTCCGCCACCCGCTCCAGCAGCACGTCGCGGCCACCTTCCAGCAGCTTGCACTGCAGCAGCTCTTGGGCCACCGTGAGCGCGGCCCTCGAGTTCGCCTGCTCCCGGCGGGTGTACAGTGTCGTGGTTGTGGCGTGATTGGAGGCTCTTGCTGCCGACCGCGCCTGCCGCGGCGTGAGAGCTGTCGAAGCCTGTCCGCGTCGCCCGCGGCCCGCAGCGCCCTGCGGACCGCGAGCTGCCTGGGGCACCGGGTCGCCCGAGGCGAGCGGCTCTGCGCGGGCGGGCCAGGCCGCCCATGGATCGGGGTTGCCCGCCTGGTCGCCGAACATGGTGATGACGACGCGACGGGGCACGAAGCGGTAGAAGGTGGACTCCGGCGCACCCCTACCTGGCGCGCCAAATGTCGGATTTGGGGTTCCGGCAGACCCTTGAGGTTCGAACTCTGGGGTGCGCACGGAGATTACGCCTTCTACCTACCTGCACTCCTCCGCCTCACAAAGATCTAAGCTATGGAAAGAACAGCACAAGAGACACAAGGTTTATACTCGTTCGGGCCACCGATGTGGTGTAATACGCTACTCCAGTGTGGTGTGGTGGATTGCCTCTTGGGCTGATGATGATGAACAATACAAGGAAGAACAGCCTCGCGAGGGTCTGTTCTTAGCTGGGGCGATGAACTGCTAGGAGGAGTTCAGCCGCCCTTTTCTTTCTCTGTGTGTGATGCTATTCGATCCGATCCCCCACAACCAGGTTTTCTAGACGCCTCTACCCTGTGGGTGGCTAGTCCTATTTATAGGCGAAGGCCCTGGGCCTCTTCCCAAATATTGAGCGGGAAGGGCGCCAACAATTGGCCATTTTGAAGGGGAACATCCGGTACACTTATCCTGACTAAAGTTGGTCCTCGCCTGCCAAAGGCTCTCGTGGTGACGCTGGCTTGGGCTCCACAATGACTTCCTTCCGGCTGTTGGACTGGTCTTGGTCTCCTTGCACCGAAACGGGTGCCTTTGCTTGGTACCCTCGCCTGCGCTTGCTCCCTTTGCACCAAAGAGGAAAGGAGGACACTGCATTGGCTGGCACCCGCCTGGCGCCCTTGGTCGTCATGGCTTGCGTCATGGGCACCTCGTGAGGTACCCCGCCTTGATCTCTCCGCCTCCTCGCGAGCCAGCCTAACGAGGGCGCGCCTGAGGAAGCTCCATGTCGTCCGCCCCGCGAGGCTTGGCCCCTCGCGAGGGTCTTGGGTCTGTGTTGATGAAGATGGGCCGTGTTGGGCCCTCCTTTGAGCCACGCCGCAGGCCGCAAGCAGGCAAGTCTGGGGACCCCCGTTCCCAGAATGCCGACAGGATGTTTGAGCAATGGGTTGATCTGTTTGGCGTTAATGCAAGTGAAATGATTCTTTCTTTGGGTCGATGCTCTGGCCAAGACTCTGATGAATGAACTGCAAGAATAGCATGAAGAATGGTTGTGCATGCTGCCACGAACGGAAGTGGCCGCAGCACGAGCTCCGGAAGAAGAGATGGAGGCGAAGCACGCACTGACAGAGAGCTAGCTGTTGAGCTTAGAATGTTGAAGAAGAAGGTTAGGACGCTTGAAGATCAAGCACAAATACCAATACCCATTTGCAATTACTTCTAGGCATTTGTAGGTATGGTAATCGCACTGGTTGTAATGTTGAAATTGTATGGAAAGGCATGAATTATGGAGGGATTTGTAAGCTTGAAATTGTATGAGAAATTCACCTAGTTTAAATGTTGGTCAAAGTTGTTTAAATGTTGAAAAAAAAGAGAAGAAGTGACCAACATTTAAATATGTTGAAAAAAGGGAGAAGAAATGAGGAATTCAGAAACTTTTGATCAATGAAATGCAGCTCTCTGCTCTGCCTTTCTATAAAAAAAAGGTTCCTCTGTGGGCCAAATTCAGAGCGTAGATCCAAGTGCAGGCTAGACTAATGGGCCAACTGCATCCAATTAGGCCCATTCGGGGGTTCTCTTGCGTGTTTTTATGTTTTCTGTTCTGATTTAATTTAGGCGGTAAATCATAATGCTGAAACTTTTTGTGGAAGCTAATTGAATTATTCCAGAGCCAAACACTTAAGTTTAGAAATTGTTTTGGAGCTGTTAAATATTTAATAGCAATTTAATTACTCCAATTCAAATACACCATGATTTAAATCAAGACCAAAATGTCATGGAAAATGTGCCTCGGCTCTGGTAGAGGTTTACACCTGGTGCCAAAATTGATGAACATTTTTTAAGGGCATTACATTGAGAAAAAAATAATTTGTCTAAAAAATGAAGGGTGGAAAATGCACAAAAAATTGGTGCGGCTGGGGACTCGAGCCCAGGACAGCGTGGGTTTGTGGCGTTTAGGGTTGCACTGGTAATTGCTAGGAGGGATGAAAATACTTTGACATAGGTAGGGAAGGAAGGTATACATAGTGAGACCGTGAATGTTTGCACATGCGTGAGAGTGGTTTTCCTTTGTTTTGCACTGGAATTTTGGAGGGTTGGAAACGTATGTTTGCACTACCACATGATTTTGGTTAGAGTGGCACTTGGTTTAGGATTTAAAGGGAATAAATTTGCATGTTAGTTCATGACTTGGTTTTTTTTTTGAATGAAAGAGAGGGCTTCTCACCCCCTCCGATTTTCATTAATGAAAACCACAAGTTCTCGAACTTCATGACTTGGTTTAGGGAAGAAATGATATGTTTGGGCACAGACATTTTTTAACACACATAATAACTTGGATAGATAAGATGCAACACACCGTACCCTTACATTAGGCAATAATAACTTGGACCCATAAGTTCACGGACACGACACGACACGACACGACACACACGACATACAAAAGCAACAAAATAAAAACGATAAAACTAAAACATGACGAGCTTGACTCCAGGCTCGCACCCCTTCTTGAACATCTTCATGTTGACCTCCTTCTTCCACCTTGACCGCGCACCCCTTCAACACCGTGTTCAACTTCACACCTCCTCCTCCTCGTCATAGGGAAGGGAGTGCATCTGGCCTGGAGTGGGGAAGATGCTCTCGTAGTTGGTGTAGATGTTGCACACCGTGAAGAAGATGGCCTCGTAGCCGCACCAAAAGACTTGGTCGAGGATCTCGCGCGCGTCAAACGGGTTGGTGAAGGTGACCGTGAGCAGTAGGAGGATGCCGCCACGGTCGTGAACCTCGTTGACGGTGAACATCCTAGGCGAGCCCCGTGGGAGGTGGGCATAGCCGGCTCTAAGGAATGTGCGGGTGAGTTCGACGGACCCCCTCCACCTTGAAGTCGCCCACACACGGAGCTCCCTCTCCACGAGCACGCCCGGTGGGTAGCGCAGCTCTGGCACGACATGCGGACGATTGAAGGTCGGCCTGTTGAACTGCATCTTCACTTGGTCGCTTGGAGAGGGCTCGGTCACTTGGGTGTTTGTAGTTGGAGAGAATGGATCAGATCTGGCTTGTGGGTGGGAGAGGAAGAGAGGCACCCTATTTTACAGACCTGTGGGTGGGAGAGGAAGAGAGAAGGGATGAGAATGGTGCGTGTGTGAATCCGGACGCGCGTGTGTGTGTGTCCGTTACGTTTTGGACCCTTAAATTTTTGCACGAAAATGATGCACGGGCGCGTGCGTGCATCTGAATCACTCCATAGGGAAGCTCTTTGACCGGGCGCGTGCATCTGACTCGCTGCTGTAATCTGAAACAATGGCCTAACTCTGAATCAATGCGTGCATGGCCACCTAGCTCTCCTAGCTCGCATCGCTCACCTCACTCGCATGCATGCACGTCCGCCTTCCTCCCGCCCATGCAAACCCACGTCGCCGCCCTTCCCATGCATGCAGGCCTGGAAAGGCTGAGACGGGCTATTAATTGCGGTCTCAGGCCCAGACAGCGAGACGACCCAACGGTCCATCCAGCGCGCCCGGTACTTGTTGAAAAAAACAATCTCCCAGCCAATCAGATTGCATCTCGCGGATCGCCCCCTCCTCCCCGTAGATTCCTTCTAGAAGGGTGAGATCGACGATCCTTGATCGCCGCTAGGGTTAGATGGACGGTCCTTGTTCAGCGCTAGGGTTAGCGGGGTTTGGGTGGGGTTTGGAGCAGTCAAAGATAGGTTTGACCAGATTTCAAATGAGCATAATAAATTAAATAAAAATCGGAAAAATGAAAAACATGCGCACATAGTCTTCTTATGTCATATACTAACGATTTAAGTTGATAAACAAGGTTTACATACATTTAAACAAAAAGTTCATGTGTCTTGTGTGATATCTCAGGTATCTCAAACTCTCTTATATGAAGTGAAGAGAAGTGTTTTGGGGAAATGAACATGAAAATTTCAAAAAACTCACCACAGCTTCATTTTGGAGTGACTAAGAAGGATCCAGGCTTAGTTTTTCATTTTGATGTTTTAGACTTGTTTAAATCTTGGTCAACGTTAAGTTTGACCAGAATTCAAATGAGCAAAAAAATTGGAAAAACCAATGCACATAGTCTGTATATATAGAATATATGTGTAGGAAAGTTATTTGGCTGATTCAGACAAGGTCGAAAAAAACCTTGCTTAGAAATGAGGTCGTTTACCCTACCTTTGGACCCTCTTTTTAGCACTTTTTTCATGAAATTTTCAAAAAACTCACCACAGCTTCATTTTGGAGTGACTAAAAGGATCTAGGCTTAGTTTTTAATTTTGATGTTTTAGACTTGTTTAAATCTTTGTCAAAGTTAGGTTTGACCAGAATTCAAATGAGCAAAACAAAATTTAAAAAAAAATCAAAAAAAGGAATTCCAACATCCATATAGCATGTCAAATTTGAAGTTCTAACATAGGTCCAACATCATTTAAACATAGTTTTAACATAGGTCCAACATCATTTAAACATAGTTTTAACATAGGTCCAACATCATTCAACAGAAATACAACATTATTCATAATGTTTCATAATTATTCATAAATAGCATTGGGGCTTGTGTCTGTTCCTTAAGCTTCTTGCCATTACTTTGCTCCTCATGCACCTTGTGCTCATTGCTTCTTCTCTTCTCCTCTTGGTTGTCGGTACCTTGCGCGTCTTCTTCAAACCTACCACAGAGCTGTGCAAAACATAAAGGGTAATGAGATCATGTCAAGTGATAAATGTACAGTAGTATTTACAAGATTTACATACCTAGCAGAACTCACAACAACAAAAGCTTGGTCACCATTTGGAGCCTCACTTGGATCACCATTTGGAGCCTCACTTGAATCATCATTTGGAGGATATTTTGGATCATCGTCAAAATCATGCGGCTGTTGACCATCATCATTTGGAAACTCGTCAAAATCCTCATCTGATGCAACCGACTGTTGACCATCATTTTCATCATCTGTTGAGGCAACCGGCTGCTGACCAACATTTTCATCGAAGCCTTCATTAACGCTGGATCTACTGTGTTATCACAATACTTACCGAAATGACCAGACCCACCACAGCTTGTGCACTTACGCTTCCTCACTCCAAGTCCAGCTCCTTCGCTGCAAGGTCTGATTTGACTCTTCCTTGGTCTACCTACTGCTCTCTTTAGAACTGGAGCGCAAAGCTTGAATCCAGGGTCCACCATGTCCCATTGTTGTTTTCTCTCCATAGCAGGCAAGGCATAGGCATACGTGGCTTTGAACCTTGCAACAGAGTAGTAATCATACACATACTGTTGTATGTTCCCTGATGGACCTGGGAGAGAAGTGATGAAAAACAAGGCATGAATGCATGGCAACCCAGTTATCTGCCATTGCGTACAACTGCAATATCTAGCTTCTAAATCCACTGGATATCTCCATTCCCTCTTCTCTTTATCCAAATATGATATCTCTGTTGTGGTACCCGAGCAAAGAGTCATGCTCATTTCCAAGCCTGTTGTTTTCCGCTTCAATTCATTCATCATGGCAGGGATGATAATGTGGCCCATGAATTTTGCCTCAGCTATTCCTGCACGATAATGAAATTTTTGCATGTATTCTATCCTTATCCTGTCAAGAAAATCCACCACATAATGACCCTTTAGTTTCCGGATCGTTGAGTTGAAAGACTCTTCTAGATTATTGTGCCCATAATCAACTTTGCTCAGTTCACTGAATTGGCTTCTGGGCCATAACTTGGAGTGGTGTGTTTCCAAGTATTCTTTCACTTTGGGATTCATGTATAACTGCCTCAAGTGGTAGTTGTGCTTCTTCACACTACAAGTCAAAGATGCTGGCCATACATTGTCGGTATACACCTTTCCTTTGAATTTCTTCATGAAATTTGCAGTAAGGTGACGCATGCATTCCCTATGCTCTACTCCCAGGAACACATTGTCCACGACCACTTCTAAACCTTTGCAGGCATCTGTATGAATGACCAACCCATTGGGATGTGCAATAGCCTGGCGCAGATTATGCAAAAACCAAGTCCAACTCTCCTCATACTCTGTCTCCAGCACACCGTAGGCAACTGGAAATACAAAATTTTGTGCATCAATTGCACAAGCTGCTACTAACTGTCCTTTAAACCTCCATGTGAGAAAAGTGGCATTAATAGCCAAATAAGGCCTGCAGCCTGCCAAAAAACCCCGACGACAAGCCTCAAAGCAGACAAAACCCTCCTAAAGCATTCCTTGGTCTTTGTCACTCCCTTGAATGTGTACTCCACTGTGTGGTGGTCAATATCTACAATACTACCTGGTCTGGTCCTCACCACTTCAACTTTGAATGAATACAACAATTGAAAACTTTCCTGCCAATTACCATGAATAGAATCCATAGCATGTTGTTTACCATTGAACAAACTCATGTATGGTAAATCTATCTTGAACTTATCTTCGTTGTCCTTCTGCAATTCCTTTGGACCCACTTGCTTGTTTTCTTTCACCCACTTCTTTACTTCTTCTTCCACTCATCTTGACTTGGCTCTACTGACTGTATCCTTCCTAAGGGTTGATTCCTGGCATATGTGCTTAAAAGGGTTCACTTTGACCTGAACATTAATGCTATTTCGCATTTTAGATGCGAGCATCCTCCATGGACAACCCTCAGTCGGACAGTGCACTCTGTAACGTACTTGATCGCTCTTGTCAACTTTGAAAGTATGTTCTACCTTGATGCAGTATGTCACAAGTGCATTTCTACACTCAGTCATGGATGCAAAAATGGTACCTTCTTCCATATGAAGGTTCAAAGGGTCCCATTCAACAGCTACAAGGTATTCGTCCTCACCCACCGCGTCATCATCCACACGGACTGCATTGTGAGCCTCATCTTGGTTTTCAACCCGAGGTGCCCGTCGTAAATTCTGAATAACATCAGAATATCGCTTCTCTTCATCAACCCCAGAATTGTAGTCATCAGGCTCCACTTCAAGGGGGACCCTACTGCCATTGCCCACGCTTGTCGAGCCACCACATCATCGTGCACTAACTGAACTGCTCTAGCTAGAGATGCCATTACGATGACTTGGTTCTCCCCGAGATGTTGCACCCGCCATCCTAGGTCCAAATGTCTGCTCAAGCACATCAATTTGCAGCCTCATAAGAAAATTCTCTTTCTCTTTATGCCTAGCAAACATGGTAGCCAGCTCTTCATCATTACTAACTGTCACCCATTTCTTTTCCCCATCATAGTATTTGTATACCACTTCATCAAGCAAACCCCGAGGATATTGGCTACAAATTACCTCCCCGAATTGTCTGAAACTCCAATTGCTAGCCATTGGCAACCGATAATCGAAACCTCCTTGGAATTTCTTCTTATTCTTTGCATTGAACATGTACCGGTCCCTTCTAATGTGCACCAAGAAAGCAAACCGCAACTCCATCCTAACCGACGAAAAACAGAGACGCAATCAGCACACTAATCGGGCAAACCTACTCGAATCGACTGTTCAAATGCACAACTAAGCTCAATCTAAACAGGAGGCGTGACATACCCCTCGGGAACCCAGTCATGGACGCGGCGGATCTCCGGCCCGATGCCTGCCTCGCCAAATACTCCGGGGTCGCCGCTGCTCGCCATTTCGCCCTAGGGTTCTTCCTCCTAGTTTAAACAGCTCCACCAGCCCCCCACCTTTGAGCGCTCCGGTCGGGCGAACGGAAGGAGGCCGTGCTGCGGGTCGAGCAGGTGGCGGGCGCCCCACCCGTGGCGTCACAGGAAGGTGGCGGGTGGAGCAGGTAGGGGTGGAGCGTCGACGCAGGACGGTAGCGGCGGAGCAGGCCGTGCAGCTAGTGGCGGGGTAGGTGCTGGCTGCGGCGCAGGCGGCGGCGGCACAGGACGGCCGGTCGATGGATGGGCAGAGTGGGCGTCGATTTGGCCGGCTAGAACCCTACGATTGATTTGGGGATTTTGTTGCACGGGCCCACATGTCAGCTCCGGACCCACATCCACGCGGTTCCACGTGTAAGCTCCGGACCCACAACCACTAACGCCGGCGGACGGAATGGACTAAAATCTGGCTGTTTGGCCTCGTCATAGTAGCTACGCATGGACTAGGGGCAAAACTGAGCACAATTCGTATCTGAGGGCAAAACTGAGCACGTGGACACCATTAAGGGTAAAAGGATAATTAACCCTTATTTTATTTGCCTTTGTCTCTTGTTTTCATCTCCCTCACTTCTAAAAAGTTTTTACAAAAATATTTTCCGTTTGCCTTTTGCTTGTTTGCTCGTTTGAAACTGTTATCATGAATGATTTTGGCATGGCAGAAGCTAATGATTGTAGAAGTCCTAAAATTGGAAGTTCTACCAATCTTGATGCTAAAACTTTTGTGTTGGGACAAGGGAATGTTATAGGAAAAAGTGTCATCCAAGAATTCTTTAATTGCATTGGGACCTTGACTTGTGATGATGCTCCTATACTTAGAAGAACCAAAAACTATGTCGAAGCTATTTCCGCACTTTTTCTTAAACTTGAAAGAAGATTTATTTGCACCCATCCTACTTTGCAAAGATTGTTTTATGAGTTGCCAGTTATACAAAAATCCTAGAGATAAAAAGATAGCTACCCTTGTCCTCATGAATGAATTTGATCACATAGTGCGAGAAGCTAGAGAGATCTTTGATTTTGATGCTATGAACCATGAAAAAACGGTAATAGATGAGATCCTTTATAATAGTGATTACTTGTTAGGTATTTGTTTCACAATGACCACATCTTTGATGAGAATACTAAAAAGGAAGTTCCTCCTTTGAATATAATCCAAGAAGTTTTCAATAGTGTTAATAGTCAATACTCTTCGATTATAGCCGGTAATCAAGGGGGGTTTGCAGATGGACAACTTGCTGGTGCTAAAATTTCTATGGATGATGTGTTTCATATTACTTTTGAAAAGCCTCCTGATGAGAACGCGTCCTTAGAAAAGAAGAAGAAAGATGCCAATACTTGAAATTATGCATTATGCCTAGCTAGGGGCATAAAATAATAGTGCTAGTTGGGAGGCAACTCAATAGTTATCTTAATTTTCTTGTTAATTTTTATGTTTTCTTGTGTGTGCACAATTATGCTACTGTTATGATTGTGTTTTTTTATTTCTTTATTTAGTGTTAGTGCCAAGTAAAGCCTTTAGGATGGTTTGGATGATAGTTGACTTGATTCTGTGAAAAAAAATAGAAACTGTTCACCCAGTTCTGGAATTTTTTTAATTCACAGAAACGTGATTTTTCTCTGAATTTTTTACACACAATTTATATACAAATTGCCCACGTTAACCTATTTTTTCAGAAATTTTGGAGTTACATTAATATGGTCGATGTTTAGATTACTACAGACAATTCTGTTTTTGAGAGATTATGTTTTTGTTGCATTGTTTCTTATTTTGATGAATCTATGGATTGTATCGGGGGGTATAAGCCATGGAAAAGTTAGAATACAGTAGGTATAATGCAATAATAAAATATGAATGGGTTTGTAATAGTACTTAAAGTAGTGATTTGCTTTATTATACTAACGGATCTCATGAAGGTTTTGTTAAGTTTTGTGTGATTGAAGTTTTCAAGTTTTGGGTGAGATCACGATGGATGAAGGAATAAGGAGTGGCAAGAGCCTAAGCTTGGGGATGCCTAAGGCACCCCAAGGTAATATTCAAGGACTCCCAGGCAACTAATCTTGGGGATGCCCCAGAAGGCATCCCCTCTTTCTTTTAACGATCACTGGTAATTTTATTTGGAGCTATATTTTTATTCATCTCAGTAAACGAGATTTACTTGGAGTGTCGTGTATCATACGAGTCTTTGTTTTATTTAGTTTTTAGTTTATCACAATCGTCTTTGCTGGACACACCTATTTGAGAGAGTCACACATTTATCATGATTTGTTAGAATGCTCTAGGTGCTTCACTTAAATTTTTTGAGATAAGCAGTTGCTCTAGTGCTTCACTTAAATCTTTTTTAGCACGGCGATGATTATATTTTAAAGAAATGCACTCTCATGCTTGACTTATATTGTCTTCCTTATGAGTGGCAGTCGGGGACGAGCGATGGTCTTTTCCTACCAATTTATCCCCCTAGGAGCATGCGTATTAGTACTTTGCTTTGATGGCGAATAAATTTTGGAAATAAGTATGTGAGTTCTTTATGACTAATGTTGAGTCCACGGATTATATGCACTGTCACCCTTCCACCATTGTTAGCCTCTCTAGTACCGCACAACTTTCACCGATGCATTAAACCCACCACATACCCTTCCTCAAAACAACCACCATACCCTATTATGGCATTTCCATAGCTATTCCAAGATATATTGCCATGCAACTTCCACCGTTTCATTTATTATGACACATACCATCATTATCATATTTCTTGGCATGATCATGTAGTTGGCATAGTATTTGTGGCTTGGCCATCATTCATATTTTTTATACATGTCACTATTGACCATTACACATCACGGTATACCGTCGGAGGCATTCATATAGAGTCATATTTTGTTCTAGTATCGAGCGTCGAACAGACGGCGCCTCCGCGTTCAACACATGTACAGCCCGGGGACGTCTCCTCCTTCTTGATCCAGCAAGGGGAGAGGATAAGTTGAGGGAGGACTACGGCAGCACGACGGCGTGGTGGTGGAGCTTGTGGTATTCCTGTAGGGCTTCGCCAAGCTCTACGGAAGAGAAGGAAGAGTTGGAGGAGGGAGGGGCTGCGCCAGGGAAGGGTGCGGCTGCCCTCTCTCTCCCTTACTATATATAGGGGGAAGGGGTGGAGGAGGTGCCCTAGGGTTCCCTAGGGGAGGGGCGGCGGCCACAGGGGAAACCCTAGATGGGTTTGGGCGCCCCCACCCCTAGGAAACTTGCCCCCCAAGCAGGGAGGGGTGGCTTCCCTAGGGGAGGCGCCCCCACCTCTCCAGGTTACTTGAGAGGGGTTGGGAGGGGCGCACAGCCCCTTAGTGGGCTGGTGTGCCCCCTCCCCTTGGCCCATAAGGCCCCCAACGCTTGTCGGGGCCTCCGAAACACCTTTCGGTCACGCTGGTTGTCACCCGGTACTCCCAGAACAATTCCGGACTCCAATACCCTTCATCCAATATATCGATCTTCACCTCCGGACCATTCCGGAGTTCCTCGTCATGTCTGGGATCTCATCCGGGACTCCGAACAACCTTCGGTAACCACATATTATTTCCCATAACAACTCTAGCATCACTGAACCTTAAGTGTGTAGACCCTACGGGTTCGGGAACCATGCAGACATGACCAAGACACCTCTCCGGCCAATAACCAATAGCGGGATCTAGATACCGATATTGGCTCCCACATGTTCCACGATGATCTCATGAGATGAACCACAATGTCGGGGATTCAATCAATCCCATATACAATTCCCTTTGTCTATCGGTATGTTACTTGCCCGAGATTCGATCGTCGGTATCCCTATACCTTGTTCAATCTCGTTACCGCAAGTCTCTATACTCGTTCCGTAACGCATGATCCCATGACTAACTCCTTAGTCACTGAGCTCATTATGATGATGCATTACCGAGTGGGCCCAGAGATACCTCTCCATCATACTGAGTGAAAAATCCCAGTCTCGATTCATGCCAACTCAACAGATACTTTCGGAGATACCTGTAGTGCACCTTTATAGTCACCCAGTTACGTTTTGACATTTGGTACACCCAAAGCATTCCTACGGTATCCGGGAGTTGCACAATCTCATGGTCTAAGGAAATGATACTTGACATTAGAAAAGCTCTTAGCAAACGAACTACACGATCTTGTGCTATGCTTAGGATTGGGTCTTGTCCATCACATCATTCTCCTAATGACGTGATCCCGTTATTAATGACATCCAATGTCCATGGTCAGGAAACCATAACCATCTATTGATCAACGAGCTAGTCAACTAGAGGCTTACTAGGGACATGTTGTGGTCTATGTATTCACACATGTATTACGGTTTCCAGTTAATACAATTATAGCATGAACAATAGACAATGATCATGAACAAGGAAATACAATAATAACCATTTTATTCTTGCCTCTAGGGCATATTTCCAACAGTCTCCCACTTGCACTAGAGTCAATAAT
Source organism: Aegilops umbellulata (assembly GCA_032464435.1). Taxonomy (NCBI): domain Eukaryota; kingdom Viridiplantae; phylum Streptophyta; class Magnoliopsida; order Poales; family Poaceae; genus Aegilops; species Aegilops umbellulata. The sequence continues at coordinate 510,081,385 of CP136059.1, forward strand.
CTAGTTCACATCACTATGTGATTGTAATGAAACACCCATGGGGTTTGTTCATATCTCGCTTGTGAGAGAGGTTATTACTCAATGGGTCTGAACCTTTCAGATCCGTGTGTGCTTTACAAATCTCTATGTCATCTTGTAGATGCAGCTACCACGCGCTACTTGGAGCTATTCCAAATAACTACTCTACTATACCAATCCGGTTTATTACTCAGAGTCATCCAGATTAGTGTTAATTTTTGCATCGATGTAACCCTTTACGATGAACTCTTTTACCACCTCCATAATAGAGAAAATTCCTTAGTCCACTAGTTACTAAGGATAAGTTCGACCGCTGTCATGTGATCCATTCCTGGATCACTCTTCTACCCCCCGACTGACTCATGGCAAGGCACACTTCAGGTCCGGTACACAGCATAGCATACTGTAGAGCCTACGTCTAAAGCATAGGGGACGACCTTCGTCCTTTCTCTCTCTTCTACCGTGGTCAGGTCTTGAGTCTTACTCAATACTCACACCTTGTAACACAGCCAAGAACTCCTTCTTTGCTGATCTATTTTGAACTCCTTCAAAATCTTGTCACGGTATGTATTCATTTGAAAGTACTATTAAGCGTTTTTGATCTATCCTTATATATCTTGATGCTCAATGTTCAAGTAGCTTAATCCAGGTTTTCCATTGAAAAACACTTTTCAAATAACCCTGTATGCTTTCCAGAAATTATACATCATTTCTGATCAACAATATGTTAACAACATATACTCATCAAAAATTCTATAGTGCTCCCACTCACTTCTTTGGAATTGCATGTTTCTCATAAACTTTGTATAAACCCAAAATCTTTGATCATCTCATCAAAGCGTACATTCCAACTCCAAGATGCTTACTCCAGTCCTTAGAAGGATTGCTCGAGCTTTGCATACTTGTTAGCATCTTTCAGGATTGACAAAACCTTCTGGTTGTATCACATACAACCTTTACTTAAGAAAATCGTCGAGGAAACAATGTTTTGACATCCTATCTGCAAGATTTCATAAATAATGCAGTAACTGCTAATACAATTCCAACAGACTCTTAGCATCGCTACGAGTGAGAAAGTCTCATCGCAGTCAACTCCTTGAACTTGTCGGAAAACATCTTAACGACAAGTCGAGCTTTCTTAATGGTGACACTTACCATCATTGTCCGTCTTCCTTTTAAAATCCATCTGCACCCAACAGCCTTACGACCATCAAGTAGTTCTTCCAAAGTCTATACTTTGTTTTTATACATGGATCCTCTCTCGGATTTTATGGCCTCGAGCCATTCGTCGGAATCCGGGCCCACCATCGCTTCTCCATAGCTCGTAGGTTCAATGTTGTCTAGCAACATGACTTCCAAGACAGGATTACGTACCACTCTGAAGTAGTACGCATCCTTGTCGACCTACGAGGTTTGGTAGTGACTTGATCCGAAGTTTCATGATCACTATCATAAGCTTCCACTTCAATTGGTGTAGGTGCCACAGGAACAACTTCATGTGCCCTGCTACACACTAGTTGAAGTGACGGTTCAATAACCTCATCAAGTCTCCACCATCCTCCCACTCAATTATTTCGAGAGAAACTTTTCCTCGTGAAAGGACCCGTTTCTAGAAACAATCACTTTTGCTTCCAGATCTGAAATAGGAGGTATACCCAACTATTTTGGGTATTCTATGAAGATGCATTTATCCGCTTTGGGTTCGAGCTTATCAGCCTGAAATTTTTTCACATAAGCGTCGCAGCCCCAAACTTCTAAGAAACGACATCTTAGGTTTTTCTAAACCATAGTTCATACGGTGTCGTCTCAATGGAATTGCATGGTGCCCTATTTAAAGTGAATGCGGTTGTCTTTAATGCCTAACCCATAAACGATAGTGGTAATTCGATAAGAGACATCATGGTATGCACCATATCCAATATGGTGCAGTTATGATGTTCGGACACACCATCACACTATGGTGTTCCAGGCGGTATTAGTTGTGAAAAAAATTCCACAATGTCTTAATTGTGTGCCAAACTCGTAACTCATATATTCACCTCTATGATCATATCATAGATTGTATCCTCTTGTCACGACGATCTTCAACTTCACTCTGAAATTACTTAAACCTTTCAATAATTCAGACTTGTGTTTCATCAAGTAAATATACTTAGCATCTACTCAAATCATCCGTGAAGTAAGAACATAACGATATCCACTGCGTGCCTCAGCACTCATTGGACTGCACACATCAAAATGTATTACTTCCAACAAGTTGCTTTCTTGTTCCATCTTACTGAAAACGAGGGCTTTCAGTCATCTTGCCCATGTGGTATGATTTGCATATCTCAGGTGATTCAAAATCAAGTGAGTCCAAACGATCCATCTGTATGGAGTTTCTTCATGCATATATACCAATAGACATGGTTCGCATGTCTCAATCTTTTCAAAAACGAGTGAGTCCAAAGGTCCATCAACATGGAGCTTCTTCATGCGTTTTATACCAATATGACTCAAATGGTAGTGCCACAAGTATGTGGTACTATCATTACTATCTTATATCTTTTGGCATGAACATGTGTATCACTACGATCGAGATTCAATAAACCATTCATTTTAGGTGCAAGACCATTGAAGGTATTATTCAAATAAACAAAGTAACCATTATTCTCCTTAAATGAATAACTGTATTGCGATAAACATAATCCAATCATGTATATGCTCAACACAAACACCAAATAACAATTATTTAGGTTTAACACCAATCCCGATGGTAGAGGGAGCGTGCGATGTTTGATCACATCAACCTTGGAAACACTTCCAACACATATCGTCATCTCACCTTTATCTAGTCTCTGTAGCCTTTTATTTCGATTTATTAACACTTAGCAACTGAACTGGTATTTATTACCCTGGTGCTACGAGGAGTACTAGTAAAGTACACAATAATATAACGTATATTCAAAATACTTCTGTCGACCTTGCCAGCCTTCTCATCTACCAAGTATCTAGGGTAGTTCTGCTTCAGTGACCGTTCCCCTCATTACAGAAGCACTTAGTCTCGGGTTTGGGTTCAACCTTGGGTTTTTTCACTAGAGCAGCAACTGATTTGCCGTTTCATGAAGTATCCCTTCTTTCCCTTGCCCTTCTTGAAACTAGTGGTTTTACTAACCATCAACAATTTATGCTCCTACTTGATTTCTACTTTCGCGGTGTCAAACATCGTGAATTGCTCAAGGATCATCATGTCTATCCCTGATATGTTATAGTTCATCACGAAGCTCTAATAGCTTGGTGGCAGTGACTATGGAGAACCATCACTATCTCATCTGGAAGATTGACTCCCACTCGATTCAAGCGATCGTAGTACTCAGACAATCTGAGCACATGCTCAACGATTGAGATTTTCTCCCTTAGTTTGCAGGCTTAAGAAACTTGTCAGAGGTCTCATACCTCTTGACGTGGGAACTAGTCTGGAATCCCAATTTCAGCCTTTGGAACATCTCATATGTTCTGCGATGTTTCGAAACGTCTTTGGTGCCACAATTCTAAACCGTTAGCATTACGCATTGAACTATCATGTAGTCATCAAAACGTGTATGTCAGATGTTTCACAACATCCACAGACGACGCTCGAGGTTCAGCACACCGAGTGGTGCATTAAGGACATAAGCCTTCTGCGCAGCAATGAGGATAATCCTCAGTTTACGGACCCAGTCTGCATAATTTCTACTATCAACTTTTAACTAAATTTTCTCTAGGAACATATCTTAAACAGTAGAACTAAAGCGTAAGCTACGACATAATTTGCAAAGACCTTTTGACCATGTTCATGATAATTAAGTTCATCTGATTATTTACTGAACTCCCACTTAGATACATCCCTCTAGTCATCTAAGTGATACATGACCCGAGTCAACTAGGCCGTGTCCGATCATCACGTGAGATGGACTAGTCATCATCGGTGAACATCTTCATGTTGATCGTATCTACTATACGACTCATGTTCGACCTTTCGGTCTCTTGTGTTCTGAGGCCATGTCTGTACATGCTAGGCTCGTCAAGTCAACCTAAGTGTTTCACATGTGTAAATCTGGCTTACACCCGTTGTATGCGAATGTTAGAATCTATCACACCCAATCATCACGTGGTGCTTCGAAACAATGAACCTTCGCAACGGTGCACAGTTAGGGGGAACACATCTCTTGAAATTTTAGTGAGGGATCATTTTATTTATGCTACCGTCGTTCTAAGCAAATAAGATGTAAACATGATAAACATCACATGCAAATCATAAAGTGACATGATATGGCCAATATCATCTTGCTCCTTTGATCTCCATCTTCGAGGCGTGGCATGATCACCTTCGTCACCGGCATGACACCATGATCTCCATCATCGTGTCTTCATGAAGTCGTCTCGCCAACTATTACTTCTACTATTATGGCTAATGGTGAGCAATAAAGTAAAGTAATTACATGGCGTTTTTCATTGACACGCAGGTCATACAATAAATTAAGACAACTCCTATGGCTCCTGCCAGTTGTCATACTCATCGACATGCAAGTCGTGATTCCTATTACAAGAACATGATCAATCTCATACATCACATATATATATATATATATATATATATATATATATATATATATATATAATTCATCACATCCTTTTGGCCATATCACATCACATAGCATACCCTGCAAAAACAAGTTAGACGTCCTCTAATTGTTGTTGCATGTTTTACGTGGCTGCTATGGCTTTCTAGCAAGAACGTTTCTTACCTACGCAAAAGCCACAACGGTGATATGCCAATTGCTATTTACCCTTCATAAGGACCCTCTTCATCGAATCCGATCTGACTAAAGTGGGAGAGACAGACACCCGCTAGCCACCTTATGCATCAAGTGCATGTCAGTCGGTGGAACCTGTCTCACGTAAGAGTACGTGTAAGGTCGGTCCGGGATGCTTCATACCACAATGCCGCCGAATCAATATAAGACTAGTAATGGTAAGAAAATTGAACAAATCATCGCCCACAACTAATTTGTGTTCTACTCGTGCATACAATCTACGCATAGACCTAGCTCATGATGCCACTGTTGGGGAACGTAGCAATAATTCAAAATTTTCCTACGTGTCACCAAGATCAATCTAGGAGATGCTAGCAACGAGAGAGAGGGAGTGCATCTTCATACCCTTGAAGATCGCTAAGCGGAAGCGTTACAAGAACGTGGTTGATGGAGTCATACTCGCGGCGATTCAAATCGCGGAAGATCCGATCTAGCGTCGAACAGACGGCGCCTCCGCGTTCAACACAAGTACAGCCCGGGGACGTCTCCTCCTTCTTGATCCAGCAAGGGTAGAGGATAAGTTGAGGGAGGACTCCGGCAGCACGACGGCGTGGTGGTGGAGCTTGTGGTATTCTGTAGGGCTTCGCCAAGCTCTACGGAAGAGAAGGAAGAGTTGGAGGAGGGAGGGGCTGCGCCAGGGAAGGGTGCGGCTGCCCTCTCTCTCCCTCACTATATATAGGGGTAAGGGGGTGGAGGAGGTGCCCTAGGGTTCCCTAGGGGAGAGGCGGCGGCCACAGGGGAAACCCTAGATGGGTTTGGGCGCCCCCACCCCTAGGAAACTTGCCCCCCAAGCCGGGAGGGTGGCTGCCCTAGGGGAGGCGCCCCCACCTCTCCAAGTTATGTGAGAGGGGTTGGGAGGGGTGCACAGCCCCTTAGTGGGCTGGTGTGCCCCCTCCCCTTGGCCCATAAGGCCCCCCAACGCTTGCCGGGGCCTCCGAAACACCTTTCGGTCACGGTGGTCGTCACCCGGTACTCCCAGAACAATTCCGGACTCCAATACCCTTCGTCCAATATATCGATCTTCACCTCTGGACCATTCCAGAGTTCCTCGTCACGTCCGGGATCTCATCCGGGACTCCGAACAACCTTAGGTAACCACATACTATTTCCCATAACAACTCTAGTGTCACTGAACCTTAAGTGTGTAGACCCTACGGGTTCGGGAACCATGCAGACATGACCGAGACACCTCTCCGACCAATAACCAATAGCGGGATCTGGATACCCATATTGGCTCCCACATGTTCCACGATGATCTAATCAGATGAACCACAATGTCGGGGATTCAATCAGTCCCGTATACAGTTCCCTTTGTCTATCGGTATGTTACTTGCCCGAGATTCGATCGTCGGTATCCCTATACCTTGTTCAATCTCGTTACTGACAAGTCTCTTTACTCGTTCCGTAACGCATGATCCCACGACTAAATCCTTAGTCACATTGAGCTCATTATGATGATGCATTACCGAGTGGGCCCAGAGATACCTCTCCGTCATACTGAGTGACAAATCCCAGTCTCAATTCGTGCCAACTCAACAGATACTTTCGAAGATACCTGTAGTGCATCTTTATGGCCACCCAGTTACGTTGTGACGTTTGGTACACCCATAGCATTCCTACGGTATCCGGGAGTTGCACAATCTCATGATCTAAGGAAATGATACTTGACATTAGAAAAGCTCTTAGCAAACGAACTACACGATCTTGTGCTATGCTTAGGATTGGGTCTTGTCCATCACATCATTCTCCTAATTATGTGATCCTTTTATCAATGACATCCAATGTCCATGGTCAGGAAACCATAACCATCTATTGATCAACGAGCTAGTCAACTAGAGGCTTACTAGGGACATGTTGTGGTCTATGTATTCACACATGTATTACGGTTTCCAGTTAATACAATTATAGCATGAACAATAGACAATTATCAAGAACAAGGAAATATAATAATAACCATTTTATTATTGCCTCTAGGGCATATTTCCAACAAAAAGTGTGATGATCATTATTAGAGCATTGTCCCGTGTGAAGAAAGGATGATGGAAGCTATGATTCCCTCACAAGTTGGGATGAGAATTTGTACTTAAAAATAAAAGAGGCCAAATAGCCCACAATAAAAAAGGCCAAAGTGCCCAAACAACAACAAAAATGAGAGACAAGAGAGAAGGGACAATGTTATTATCCTTTTTCCACAGTTGTGCTTCAAAGTCGCACCATGTTCGTCATGATAGAGAGTCTCCTATTTTGTCACTTTCATAAGTGGGAATATTTCATTATAGAACTTGGCTTGTATATTCCAATGATGGGCTTCCTCAAATTTCCCTAGATCTTCGTGAGCAAGTGATAACCCACAAGTATAGGGGATCAATCGTAGTCCTTTGGATAAGTAAGAGTGTCGAACCCAACGAGGAGCGGAAGGAAATGACAAGCGGTTTTCAGCAAGGTATTCTCTGCAAGCATTTAAAATATCAGTAACAGATAGTTGTGTGATAAGATAAATCGTAAAGGGTAACAAGTAACAAAAGTAACTAAGGTGCAGCAAGGTGGACCAACCCTTTTTGTAGCAAAGGACAAGCCTGAACGAACTCTTACATAAAGCAAACCGCTCCCGAGGACACATGGGAATTACTGTCAAGCTAGTTTTCATCATGCTCATATGATTCGCGTTCGTTACTTTGATAATTTGATATGTGGGTGGACCGGTGCTTGGGTGTTGTGCTTGCTTGGACAAGCATCCCACTTATGATTAACCACTCTCACAAGCATCCGCAACTACGAAAGAAGAATTAAGATAAATCTAACCATAGCATGAAACATAGGATCCAAATCAGCCCCTTACGAACCAACGCATAAACTAGGGTTTAAGCTTCTGTCACTCTAGCAACCCATCATCTACTTATTACTTCCAAATGCATTCCCCTATGCCCAAATCATGGTGAAGTGTCATGTAGTCGACGTTCACATAACACCACTAGAGGAAAGACAACATACATCTCATCAAAATATCGAACGAATACCAAATTCACATGGTTACTTATAACAAGACTTCTCCCATGTCGTCAGGAACAAACATAACTACTCGCAAAGCATGTTCATGTTCATAATCAGAGGGGTTTTGAATAGCGTTAAGGATCTGTACATGTGATCTTCCACCGAAGAAACCAACTAGCATCAACTACAAGGAGTAATCAACACTACTAGCAACCCACAGGTACCAATCTGAGGTTTTGAGACAAAGATCGGAAACAAGAGATGAACTAGGGTTTGAGAGGAGATGGTGCTGGTGAAGATGTTGATGGAGATTGACCCCCTCTCGATGAGAGGATCGTTGGTGATGACGATGACTTTGATTTCCCCCTCCCGGTGGGAAGTTTCCCTAGCAGAATAGCTCCACCGGAGCCCTAGATTGGTTCTGTCCAAGTTCCGCCTCGAGACGGTGGCGCTTCATCCCGAAAAATTTCTCCTTATTTTTTCCTAGTCAAAACACACCATATAGCAGAAGATGGGCACCGGAGGCCTGCCAGGTGAGCCACAAGCCAGGGGCGCACCTAGGGGGGTAGGGCGCGCCCCCAGGCTTGTGGTTGCCTGGTGGGTCCCCTTTGGTATTTTCTTCGCCCAATATTTTTTATTAATTCCAAAATAATTCTCGGTAAAGTTTTAGGACTTCTGGAGTTGTGGAGAATAGGTCTCTAATATTTGCTCCTTTTCCAGCCCAGAAATCCAGTTGCCAACATTCTCCCTCTTCATGTAAACCTTGTAAAATGAGAGAAAAGGCATAAGTATTGTGCTATAATGTGTAATAACAACCCATAATGCAATAAGTATCAATATAAAAGCATGATGCAAAATGGATGTATCAGCAAGCAAGTTGGATGCATAAGCACTTAATTTCTTTTTTAGCTTTCATACACTTATAGCTCTAGTGCATCCGTTGCATGGCAATCCCTACTCACTTACATTGATATCTATTGATGGGCATATCTATAGCCCATTAATTTGCCTAATTGATGTGAGACTTTCTCCCTTTTGTCTTCTCCTCACAAGCTCCACCATATTCTATTCCACCTGTAGGGCTATATCCATGGCTCATGCTCATGTATTGCATGAAAGTTGAAAAATCTTGAGAACATTAAAAAGTATGAAACAATTGCTTGGCTTGTCATCAGGGTTGTGCATGATGAAATATTTTGTATGATGAAGATAGATCATAGCTAGACTATATGATTTTGTAGGGATAACTTTCTTTGGCCATATTATTTTGAGAAGACATGATTGCTTTATTAGTATGCTTGAAGTATTATTGTTTTTATGTCAACATTGAACTTATGTTTTGAATCTTATGGATCTGGGTATTCATGCCACAATAAATAAAATTGCATTGATAAATATGTTAGGTAGCATTTCACATAAAAAATTCTATTTTTATCATTTACCTACTCGAGGACGAGTAGGAATTAAGCTTGGAGATGCTTGATACGTCTCCAATGTATCTATAATTTTTATTGTTCCATGCTATTATATTATCTGTTTTGGATGATTTATATGCATTAATTAATATGCTATATTATTTTTGCGACTAACTTATTAACCTAGAGCCTAGTGCCATTTTATGGTTTTCCTTGTTTTTGACTTTTATAGAAAAGGAATATCAAATGGAGTCCAAACGGAAAAAATATTTATGGCGATTTGTCTTGGACCAGAAGAAACCCATGAGACTTAATGAGGAGGCCAGAAGATCCATGAGGAGGCCACAAGCCGTAGGGGCGCGCCCACAGGGCTTGTGGGCCCCTCGGTGACCTCCTAACCCAAACCTTCGCACTATAAATCCTCAAATATTCCCCCTATGGCATAGGTCACACCAATCTGCCGCCGCAAGCCTCTTTTCCCGTGAGATCCCATCTTGGGGCCTTTTCCAGCACTCTGCCAGAGGGGGGATTCGATCACGGAGGACCTCTACACCAACCTTTCTGCCCTTCCGATGATGTGTGAGTAGTTTACCACAGACCTACAGGTCCATAGCTAGTAGCTAGATGGATTCTTCTCTCTCTTTGATCTTCAATACAGTGTTCTCCTCGATGTTCTTGGAGATCTATTCAATGTAATCTTCTTTTGCGGCACATTTGTTGAGATCAGATGAATTGTGGATTTATGATAAGATTATCTATGAATATTATTTGAGTCTTCTCTGAACTCTTTTATGCATGATTAAGATATCTTTGTATTTCTCTTCGAACTATCGATTTGGTTTGACCAACTAGATTGGTTTTTCTTGCAATGGGAGAGGTGCTTAGTTTTGGGTTCAACCTTGCGGTGTCCTCACCCAGTGACAGAAAGGGTAGCGAGGCATGTATTGTATTGTTGCCATCAAGGATAAAAATATGGGGTTTATATCATATTGGTTGAGTTTATCCCTCTACATCATGGCATCTTACTTAAAGCATTACTTCGTTCTTGTCAACTTAATTCACTAGATGCATGCTGGATAGCGGTTGATATGTGGAGTAATATTAGTAGATGCAGGCAGGAGTCGGTCTACTTGTCACGGACATGATGCCTATATTCATGATCATTGCCTTAGATGTGTCTTCATAATTATGCGCTTTTCTATCAATTGCTCAATAGTAATTTGTTTACCCACTGTATGTTTTTTCAAGAGAGAAGCCTCTAGTGAAACCTATGCCCCCCGGGTCTACTTTCCATCATATATTTTCATATCAATAAAAAACAAAAAATACCTTTCTGTAATTTATTTATATTTACTTTATTTTTCTCTTTTATTTATCTTTTATACCTATCTCTATTAGATCTCACTCTTGTTCATGACCGTGAAGCGTTTGACAACCCCTTTTTTGCGCTGTGTGCAAGTGTTTGTTAGTTTGTGCAGGTGCATATATTGGAGACTTGATTGTGCCTTCTACTGGATTGATACCTTGGTTCTTAACTGAGGAAATACTTATCTCTACTTTACGGCATCGCCCTTTTCTCTTCAAGGGAAAAATCAACGCAAGCTCATGAAGTAGCAATGCTTCACTTGTATTATTTTGAGAGTTGATAAATTTTGAAGAAAATATTTGCACTATACATTTTTGAGAGTTGATAATAGTAATGGTAATTTGCACAAGATATGATTTTGGTCCCAAAAGTCATGAATATTCAAGAGGAATATAGTAAAAACTTTCATGAAAGATCATTGGATATGATAAGTTTGATTCCTTTCAATAGTTTTGCGATATGGAGATGATAATATGTGAGTCATGTGATGACCCACAAGTATAGGGGATCTATCGTAGTCCTTTCAATAAGTAAGATTGTCGAACCCAGCGAGGAGCAGAAGGAAATGACAAGCGGTTTTCAGCAAGGTATTTTCTGCAAGCACTGAAATTATCGGTAACATATAGTTTTGTGATAAGATAATTCGTAATGGGTAACAAGTAACTAGTGTAACAAAGGTGTAGCAAGGTGGCCCAATACTTTTTTTAGCAAAGGATAAGTCTGGACGAACTCTTATGTAAAGCAAAGCGCTCCCGAGGACACATGGGAATTGTTGTCAAGTTAGTTTTCATCATGCTCATATGATTCACGTTCGTTTTGATAATTTGATATGTGGGTGGACCAGTGTTTCGGTTCTATCCTTACTTGGACAAACCTCCCACTTTTGATTAACCCCTATTGCAAGCATCCTCAACTATGAAAGAAGAATTAAGATAAATCTAACCATTGCATGAAACATGTGGATCCAAATCAGCCCCTTACAAAGCAACGCATAAACTAGGGTATAAGCTTCTGTCACTCTAGCAACCCATCATCTACTTATTACTTCCCAATGCATTCCCCTAGGCCAAAATCATGGTGAAGTGTCATGTAGTCGATGTTCACATAACACCACTAGAGGAAAGACAACATACATCTCATCAAAATATCGAACAAATACCAAAATCATATGATTACTTATAACAAGACTTCTCCCATGTCCTCAGGAACTGATGTCTACTACACAACCTTCTTCTTGTAGACGTTGTTGGGCCTGCAAGTGCACAGGTTTGTAGGACAGGACAGTAGCAAATTTCCCTCAAGTGGATGACCTAAGGTTTATCAATCCGCGAGAGGCGTAGGAGGAAGATGGTCTCTCTCAAACAACCCTGCAACCAAATAACAAAAAGTCTCTTGTGTCCCTAACACACCCAATACAATGGTAAATTGTATAGGTGCACTAGTTCGGAGAAGAGATGGTGATACAAGTGCAATATGGATGGTAGATATGGGTTTTTTTAATCTGAAAATATAAAACAGCAAGGTAGCGAGCGGTAAAAGTGAGCGTAAACGGTATTGCAATGATAGGAAACAAGGCCTAGGGTTCATACTTTCACTAGTGTAAGTTCTCTCAACAATAATAACATAGCTAGATCATATGACAAGCCCTCAACATGCGACAAAGAGTCACTCCAAAGCCACTAATAGCGGAGAACAAACGTAGATATTATGGTCGGGTACGAAACCACCACAAAGCTATTCTTTTGGATCAATCTATAAAAGAGTTCGTACTAGAATAACACCTTAAGATACAAATCAACCAAAACCCTAATGTCACCTAGATACTCCATTGTCACCACAAGTATCCGTGGGCATGATTATACGATATGCATCACACAATCTCAGATTTATCCAACCAACATAAAAGTACTTCAAAGAGTGCCCCAAAGTTCCTACCGGAGAATCAAGAACATGTGCCAACCCCTATGCATAGGTTCCCAATGTCATGAAACCCGCAAGTTGATCACCAAGAAATACATCAAGTGTTCTCATAAAGACTCAGTCTGATAAGATAACTTCAAAGGGGAAACTCAATTCATCACAAGAGAGTAGAGGGGGAGAAACATCATAAGATCCAACTACAATAGCAAAGCTTGGGATACATCAAGATCGTGCCATAGAGGGAACACGAGAGAGAACACGAGAGAGAGAGAGAGATCAAACACATAGCTACTGGTACATACCCTCAGCCCCGAGGGTGAACTACTCCCTCCTCATCATGGATAGCGCCGGGATGATGAAGATGGCCACCGGAGATGGATCCCCCCCTCCGGCAGGGTACCGGAAAGGGGTCCCAATTGGTTTTTCATGGCTCTGGAGGCTTGCGGCGGCGGAACTCCCGATCTAGGTTCTGTTCTGAAAGTTTTAGGGTGCGTAGGTATATATGGGTGAAAGGAGTACGTCGGTGGAGCTACGGGGGGCCCACGAGGCAGGGGGCGCGCCCAGGGGGAGGGCGCACCCCCCACCCTCGTGAGCACCTCCCGTATCTTCTGACGTGGAGTCCAAGTCCATCAGGTGGGTTTCCTTCCAAAAATAACTTCTCTAGTTGATTTCGTTCCGTTTTGACTCCGTCTGATATTCCTTTTCCTCGAAATAATGAAATAGGCATAAAACAGCAAATCTGGGCTGGGCCTCCGGTTAATAGGTTAGTCCCAAAAATAATATAAAAGTGTATAATAAAGCCCATAATCATTCAAAACACATAGTAATATAGCATGAATGCTTCATAAATTATAGATACGTTGGAGACGTATCAGCATCCCGAAGCTTAATTCCTACTCGTCCTCGAGTAAGTAAATGATAAAGAAAGAATTTATGAAGTGTGAATGCTAGAGGTGCACAAGTTTGATCAACGATAATTTCAATCACCTTTTCTAGCATGATTATATGTCATAACAGTAATTCATCTCATAAAACTTCTCACGATAAAGTGACAAGCAATTCACATATCAAGGCATAGACCATAAACATTCTTGAAAACTAGCAAACTTCATTCTTAGTCATCAAAACAATTGCAATTCATCTTATTTTCAGGAATAGCAAACTCCACATACTCAACTATCATATAGTCTTCTACAATTGCTAACACTCACGCAATACTTGTGGCTATGAAGTTTTAATCAGACACAGAGAAAGATTGGGGCTTATAATGTTGCCTCCAAACTTATTCACCTTTGGGTGATGTCAAAAATAATAGTTCATGCTAACGTACATCCAATTGGATATATATATCAGGATCACCCCACCATGAAGTGCTTGCCAAAGGATAAAATGAAAAAGGAAAAGGTGAAGATCACCTTGACTCTTGCATAAAGTAAAAGATAGGCCCTTCGCAGAGGGAAGCAGGGATTTGCAGAGGTACCGGAGCTCAATTTTTAAAATAGAGATAAATAATTTTGAGAGGTATGATCTCATTGTCAACATAACAACCAAGAGTTCCCAATATCTTCCATACTACATACATTATAGGCGGTTCCCAAACAGAATGGTAAAAATTTATACTCCCCCAACCACCAACAAGCATCAATCCATGGCTTGCTCGAAACAACGAGTGCCTCCAACTAACAACAATCCTGGGGGAGTTTTGTTTAATTATTTTGATTTGCTTTGATCTTTTTGGATCATGGGACTGGGCATCCCGGTTACCGCCACTTTCTCGTGAATGAGGAGCGGAGTCCACTCCTCTTGAGAATAACCCACCTAGCATGGAAGACACTGACAGCCCCTAGTTGCTACATGAGCAATTCGGGCATACAAAACAGATTATAATTTGAAGGTTTAGAGTTTGGCACATGCAAATTTACTTGGAACGGCAGGTAAATACCGCATATAGGTAGGTATGGTGGACACTCATGGCAAAACTGGGTTTAAGGGTATTTGGAAGCACAAGTAGTATCTCTACTTGGTGCTAGGAATTTTGGCTAGCATGAGGGGGAAAGGCAAGCTCAACATGTTTGAATGATCCATGAAAATATACTTTAACTGAGATGCGAGAAAACATAACCCATTACGTTGTCTTCCTTGTCCAACATCAACTCTTTAGCATGTCATACTTAATGAGTTCTCCCAATTATGAAAGATGTCTATGATAATATATTTATATGTGAAATATCTCTTCCTTCAATATTCTTTCATGAATTGTTCAAATGACTAATACAATGCTTGCTAACTGTCAATAAATTTACAACCTCTACATCTTAGATGTGAAGTCATTACTCCCCATGGGATAAGCAAATGAAACATATATAATTTCAGATTTGTGACATTCAACTTATTCAACCATTTACTCATAGGATATAAGCGAAGCACACGAGTAAATGGAAAGCTACTCCAAAAAGATATAAGTGAAGATCAATGAGTAGCTAAATAATTATGCAACTATGTGAAGACTCTCTCTCATTTAAGAATTTCAGATCTTGGTATTGTATTCAAGCAGCAAGCAAAACAAAATAAAATTACATTGCAAGGATAGCACAACTCATGTGAAGAAGCAAAAACTTAGACTCAACCGATACTAACCGATAGTTGTTGAAGAAGAAAGGTGGGATGCCTACCGGGGCATCCCCAAGCTTAGATGCTCGAGACTTCTTGAAATATTATCTTGGGATGCCTTGGGCATCCCCAAGCTTGAACTTTTGTGTCTCCTTAATTCCTCTCTTATCATGGTTTCTCTTTTTATCAAAAGCTTCATTCACAACAAACTCAACAAGAACTCATGAGATAGGTTAGTATAAACCAATGCAAAACCTTATCATTTTCTAATGTAGCAAAGCAATAAAATTATTATTCAACATTGCATACTAAATGCCTATGCATATTTAATACTCCTATCCTTAAATAGAATCATTAAACAAGCAAACATATGCAAACAATGCAAACATAACAGCAATCTGCCAAAACAGTACAGTCTGTAAAGAATGCAAGAGTATCAATACTTCCCTAAATCCAAAAATTATGAACTAAAATTCCCACTGTAATAAATTTATCAGAGCTCAATATGAAAAAAGATTCAACATTATACCACTCTTTGACTTTTCTAGAGAATTTTTGCAACAGCGGTAAACTTTCTGTTTTCAAACAGCAACATGCATACTAGCAAAATAAGCATGGCAAAGGCTATCCTTGACTTTTTTATTGGAACTAAAGATGAAAAACATTATTCTAACTAACAGCAAGCAAAGATAAAGAAAATAAAATGACGCTCCAAGCAAAACACATATCATGTGGTGAATAAAAATATAGCTCCAAGTAAAGTTACCGATGAATGAAGACGAAAGAGGGGATGCCTTCCGGGGCATCCCCAAGCTTAGGCTCTTGGTTATCCTTGAATATTACCTTGGGGTGCCTTGGGCATACCCAAGATTAGGCTCTTGCCACTCCTTATTCCGTAGTCCATCGAATCTTTACCCAAAACTTGAAAACTTCACAACACAAAACTTAACAGAAAACTCGTGAGCTCCGTTAGCGAAAGAAAAGAAAACACCACTTCAAGGTACTGTAATGAACTCATTATTTATTTATATTGGTGTTAAAACTACTGTATTACAACTTCTCTATGGTTTATAAACTATTTTAATAGCCATAGATTCATCAAAATAAGCAAACAACACACGCAAAACAGAATCTGTCAAGAACAGAACAGTCTGTAGTAATCTGTAACTAACGCAAACTTCTGGAACTCCAAAAATTCTACCAAAATTAGACGACCTGGAAAATTTGTTAATTGATCAGCAGCAATTGGAATAAGTATTTTATCACGTTCTGGTAATTTTTAACAATTCGGTCACTGAGCGCAAAGTTTCTGGAAATTACAGCAAGATCAAATAACTATCATCCAAGAAGATCCAATAGGTTTAACTTGGCACAAACACTAACTAAGACATAAAACCACATCTAAACAGAGGCTAGATGGATTATTTATTACTAAACAGAACCAAAAAGCAAAAAACTAAAATAAAATTGGGTTGCCTCCCAACAAGCGCTATCGTTTAACGCCCCTAGCTAGGCATTATGATTTCAATGATGCTCACATAAAAGATAAGAATTGAAACATAAAGAGAGCATCATGAAGAATATGACTAGCACATTTAAGTCTAACACACTTCCTATGCATAGGGATTTTGTGAGCAAACAACTTATGGGAACAATAATCAACAAGCATAGGAAGATAAAACAAGCATAACTTCAAGATTTTAAGCACATAGAGAGGAAACTTGATATTATTGCAATTCCTACAAGCATATGTTCCTCCCTCATAATAATTTTCAGTAGCATCATGAATGAATTCAACAATATAACCAGCACCTAAAGCATTCTTTTCATGATCTACTTGCATAGAAAATTTACAACTCTCCACATAAGCAAAATTCTTCTCATGAATAATAGTGGGAGAAAACTCAACAAAATAACTATCATGTGATTGAAAATTAAGATCAAGATGACAAGTTTCATGGTTATCATTATTCTTTAAAGCATACGTGTCATCACAATAATCATCATAGATAGGAGGCATGCTTTCATCATAATAAATTTGCTCATCAAAGCTTGGGGGACTAAAAATATCTTCTTCACTAAACGTAGCATCCCCAAGCTTGGGACAAACATTAATTTCAACAAATATATTCTCAAATATGTCATTCTCATCAAACATAGCTTCCCCAAGCTTGGGCCTTTTCATATCATAATCATAATCACTCTCATCATTAATAGTATGGATAGCACCAATAGTATAGCAATTATCATTATCACAAGTAGTAGGAGAAACATCCTTTGGAAGGGATACCTTTTTACCTTTGTTTCTCCTTATTTTCTTTTTCTTCTTCACATTATGTGTAGGTTCAACCTTCCTCTTTGAGCTCCTTATTGATGAGATTGGTTGAATAGAAAGCTCCTCCTCGTTACCTGATTCATCATAAGAAATAATAGGAGGAGATTGGGAAGTCTCTTCCCTTTCATTAGTATTCTCTTCATCTTCTATTTGTTTTATTTTCTTTATGTAATTGGAAATATAAGGATTTTCAATGCAATTCACCGCACAATACATATAAATCTTTTCTAGATCAAAATCAAGAAATCGATCAAGATTAAATTTTGGAATACCCTCAGTTATACGTTTCATTTCTTCATAACCCAAAAGAAGGCTAAGTTCTTTATGATGCTCAAGGGTAATCAAATTATCACAATATTTGGACACGACTTGATCATGAAACAAATAGCATCGGAGCTTTAAATGACCATGTTCATTGCAAAGTTCACAAGGGGCACGAAAAATATTGAATCTTTCAGCACATTCATCTAGCCCTTCTTGCAACAATTTGGTTTCTAAGTACTTATGCCTCTTGCAATATATATCTTATTTATTTGGTGTGTTCATGCAAACATGCACTCCACAAAAGTTGACATGCTTATGAGAGATATTTTCATCATGACTAGAGCAATCATCATTAGTACTATGGATATTCAAGGAGTTCATACTAACAACATTGCAATCATGTTGATCATTCAAAGATTTAGTGCCAAACAATTTAGAGATTTCTTCTTCTAGCACTTGAGCACAATTATCCTTTCCATCATACTCACGAAAGATATTAAAAAGATGAAGCGTATGAGACAAACTCAATTCCATTTTTTTGGTAGTTTTCTTTTATAAACTAGACTAGTGCTAAAACAAGAAACAAAAAGATTCGATTGCAAGATCTAAAGATATACCTTCACTTCCTAGCCTCCCCGGCAACGGCGCTAGAAAAGAGCTTGATGTCTACTACACAACCTTCTTCTTGTAGACGTTGTTGGGCCTGCAAGTGCACAGGTTTGTAGGACAGTAGCAAATTTCCCACAAGTGGATGACCTAAGGTTTATCAATCCGCGAGAGGCGTAGGAGGAAGATGGTCTCTCTCAAACAACCCTGCAACCAAATAACAAAAAGTCTCTTGTGTCCCCAACACACCCAATACAACGGTAAATTGTATAGGTGCACTAGTTCGGCGAAGAGATGGTGATACAAGTGCAATATGGATGGTAGATATGGGTTTTGTAATCTGAAAATATAAAAACAGCAAGGTAGCGAGCGGTAAAAGTGAGCGTAAACGGTATTGCAATGATAGGAAACAAGGCCTAGGGTTCATACTTTCACTAGTGTAAGTTCTCTCAACAATAATAACATAGATAGATCATATGACAAGCCCTCAACATGCGACAAAGAGTCACTCCAAAGCCACTAATAGCGGAGAACAAACGTAGAGATCATGGTCGGGTACGAAACCACCACAAAGCTATTCTTTCGGATCAATCTATAAAAGAGTTCGTACTAGAATAACACCTTAAGATACAAATCAACCAAAACCCTAATGTCACCTAGATACTCCATTGTCACCTCAAGTATCCGTGGGCATGATTATACGATATGCATCACACAATCTCAGATTTATCCAACCAACATAAAAGTACTTCAAAGAGTGCCCCAAAGTTTCTACCGGAGAATCAAGAACGTGTGCCAACCCCTATGCATAGGTTCCCAATGTCACGAAACCCGCAAGTTGATCACCAAGACATACATCAAGTGTTCTCATAAAGACTCAATCCGATAAGATAACTTCAAAGGGGAAACTCAATTCATCACAAGAGAGTAGATGGGGAGAAACATCATAAGAACCAACTACAATAGCAAAGCTCGGGATACATCAAGATCGTGCCATAGAGGGAACACGAGAGAGAACACGAGAGAGAGAGAGAGAGAGAGAGAGAGAGAGAGAGATCAAACACATAGCTACTGGTACATACCCTCAGCCCCGAGGGTGAACTACTCCCTCCTCGTCATGGATAGCGCCGGGATGATGAAGATGGCCACCGGAGATGGATCCCCCCTCCCGCAGGGTACCAGAAAGGGGTCCCGATTGGTTTTTCGTGGCTCTGGAGGCTTGCGGCGGCGAAACTCCCGATCTAGGTTCTGTTTTGGAAGTTTTAGGGTGCGTAGGTATATATGGGTGAAAGGAGTACGTTGGTGGAGCTACGGGGGCCCCACGAGGCAGGGGGCGCGCCCAGGGGGGAGGGCGCGCCCCCCACCCTCGTGAGCACCTCCCATATCTTCTGACGTGGAGTCCAAGTCCATCAGGTGGGTTTCCTTCCAAAAATAACTTCTCTAGTTGATTTCGTTCCGTTTTGACTCCGTCTGATATTCATTTTCCTCGAAATACTGAAATAGGCATAAAACAGCAAATCTAGGCTGGGCCTCCGGTTAATAGGTTAGTCCCAAAAATAATATAAAAGTGTATAATAAAGCCCATAATCATTCAAAACACATAGTAATATAGCATGAATGCTTCATAAATTATAGATACGTTGGAGACGTATCAGGAACAAACATAACTACTCACAAAGCATTTTCATGTTCATAATCAGAGGGGTTTTAAATAGCATTAAGGATCTGTACATGTGATCTTCCACCGAAGAAACCAACTAGCATCAACTACAAGGAGTAATCAACACTACTAGCAACCCACAGGTACCAATCTGAGCTTTTGAGACAAAGATCAGAAAGAAGAGATGAACTAGGGTGTGAGAGGAGATGGTGCTGGTGAAGATGTTGATGGAGATTGACCCCCTCTCGATGAGAGGATCGTTGGTGATGAAAATGGCTTCGATTTCCCCCTCCCGGAGGGAAGTTTCTCCGGTAGAACAGCTCCACCAGAGCCCTAGATTGGTTCTGCCCAAGTTCCGCCTCGAGACGGCGGTGCTTCATACCGAAAGCTTTCTTCTTATTTTTTCCAGGTCAAAACACACTATATAGCAGAAGATGGGCACCGGAGGCCTGCCAGGTGGCCCACAAGACAGGGGGTGCGCCCCCAAGCTTGTGGCCACCTAGTGGGTCCTTCTTTGGTATTTGTTCACCCAATATTTTTTATATATTCCAAAATAATTCTCTGTAAATTTTCATGACTTTTGGAGTTGTGCAGAATAGATCTCTCAGATTTTTCTCCTTTTCGGTCCAGAATTCCAGCTGTGTAAACCTTGTAAAATAAGAGAGAGAAAAGGCATAAGTATTGTACCATAATGTGTAATAACATCCCATAATGCAATAAATATCAATATAAAAGCATGATACAAAATGGATGTATCATCATGTTAGTGAGTAATTATGGTTTAGTAAGAATATTGATGTGAAGATTTGTCATTCCCTATGCAGGCACGTAAAGTCAATAGTTATGCAACGAAGTTATATCCTACTTATGGTACATTATTCGTGTTAGTTATGTTCAATGCATGTTTATGACCGTTTTTGTTTTTTGGTTGGTCGCTTCTCAATCTATTTGCTAGCATTCATTTGTACTAAGCGGGAATGCTGCTTGTGCATCCCATTCCTTAAACCCAAAGTTGTGCTAAATGAGTCCACCATACCTACCTATATGCGGTATTTGCTTGCCGTTCTAAGTAAATTTGCATGTGCCAACTCTAATTTTTCAAAATAATTTCCTGTTTTGTGTGCCTGTTCCGCTCATGAAGCGGCAGGGGGTGGCCAATATTTTCGCTAGGTGGGTTATTCTCATGATGAGTGTTTATTCACTTGTCATTGCATGAGAGTGTGGCAGGTGATAGGGATGCCCAGTCCTGAAATAAAAATAATAATATGATGATAATAATAAATTCCTTGGAAAGTGTTGGTATGGAAGGCACCCGTGGATATGGCTAGCCATGGACTGTGAAAGAATGGTGAAAAGGAAATAAACTTCATTTTATGTTTGGGAACCACCTATAAAGTGTCTAGCATGGAAGATATTGGGAATTCTCAGTCGTTTTTGTTGACAGGTGTCGGTGTCAAAACCGGCGGATCTCGGGTAGGGGGTCCCGAACTATGCGTCTAGGATCGATGGTAACATGTGCACGGGGTTTTACCCAGCTTCGGGCTCTCTTGATGAGATAATACCCTACATGCTGCTTTTGATTGTATTCATATGGGTGTAGTACAGAGTTGATCTACCTCGAGATCATATGTTGTGGTCTAAACCCTAGAGGTATGATGAGTCATCTCATAATAATCTATCGACTAGTCTGGCCTCGGTTTATATAATACACCAGAGGCCCAGGATAACAAGAGTCCTAGCCGAATACGCCGGTGGGGGAGGAGTCCTTGTCTTGATCGCCAAGTCTTGTGGAATCTTCGTTGTATGTGGCACCTGTCCGGACTGGCCCATGAGTATGCGGCCCTGGGGGTCCTCGGCCCAATCTAACCGATTGGGGGACGACGTGGTGAGTACCCCCTAGTCCAGGACACCGTCAACAGGAAAAGCATGCCTCTCAAAATAACTCATCTCTCAATTTAAGCCTTGAGCGATGGCACCTCTGCACATCTCTGCTTCTCTCTGCGAAGGGCCTATCTATTTACTTTTATGCATTTTTATTTTTATTTTGAGTCTCCATCTTCTCTTACAAAGCACCAACTAGATAACACTATTGTCATACTTGTGCATTGGGTGTACCTAATTTTGAGTGTGTTTAATGAATGGATCAATGATTAAGCATAATGGGCTAGGGATAACTTTCTTTAGCATTGATATTTTGAAAGACATGGCTGCTTGTTAGTATGCTTTAGTATTGATGTCTTCATGTCAAACTATAGACTATTTCTTTGAATCATTCAAGTCCAAATGTCCATGCCACAATATAAAATATTATATGATGAATATGATAGGTAGCATTCCACATCCAAAATTCTATTTTTATCATTTACCTACTCGAGGACGAGCAGGAATTAAGCTTGGGGATGCTTGATACGTCTGCAACGCAACTACAATTTTTTATTGTTCCATGCCATTATAGTATCAATCTTGGATGTTTTACATACATTTACAAGCAACTATATATCGTTTTTGGGACTAACCTATTAACTTAGTGCCCAATGCCAGTTTTTTCCCTATTTTTTCTTTTTTCAGAATATCAATACCAAACGAAGCCCACATGCCACGAAACTTTTTGGTGATTTTTTTGGACATAAGAGACCCTGGAAGTTTCGGGAGGGGACGAGAAGATGGAGCAGTGGCCCACGAGACATCAGGGTGCACTCAGGGGGTAGGGCGCGCCCTAGTGGCTCGTGGGTCCCCATGTAGCTACATTTGACCTAACTCCGCCTCTATAAATTCTCGAAAATTGGGAAACCAACAGAGGAGTCCACGAAATACTTTTTTCGCCGCCGCAAGTTCTAGTTCTCGAGAGATCGATCCCATCTGGAGGCCTTTTCATGCACTCTGCCAGAGGGGGATCAATCATGGAGGGGCTTTACATCAACCTTGCTACCCTTCCAATGATGCGTGAGTAGTTTACCACAGACCTACGAGTCCATAGTTAGTAGCTAGATGGCTTCTTCTCTCTATTTGATCTTCAATACAATGTTCTCCTTGATGATCTTGGAGTTCTATCTGATGTAATCACTTTTCTTGCGGTGTGTTTGTTGGGATTCGATGAATTGTGAATTTATTATCAGATTATCCATGAATATTATTTGAGTTTTCTCTGAACTCTTTTATGCATGATTATTGTAGCTTCGTATTTCCCTCCGATCTATTGATTTGATTTGGCCAACTAGATTGATTTATCTTGCAATGGGAAAGGTCCTTCGTAATGGGTTCGATCTTGCGGTGCTCAATCCTAGTGAAAGAAGGGGCCATGACACGTATGTGTTGGGGAACGTAGTAATTTCAAAAAAATTCCTACGCGCACGCAAGATCATGGTGATGCATAGCAACGAGAGGGGAGAGTGTTGTCTATGTACCCTCGTAGACCGAAAGCGGAAGCGTTATATCAACGCGGTTGATGTAGTCGTATGTCTTCACGATCCGACTAATCCAAGCACCGTTACTCCGGCACCTCCGAGTTCTTGGCACACGTTCAGCTCGATGACGTTCCCCGGGCTCCGATCCAGCAAAGCTTCGGGGAAGAGTTCCGTCAGCACGACGGCGTGGTGACGATCTTGATGTACTACCGACGCAGGGCTTCGCCTAAGCACCGCGAGAATATGACCGAGGTGGAATATGGTGGAGGGGGGCACCGCACACGGCTAAGGAACGATCACGTTGATCAATTGTGTGTCTTGGGGTGCCCCCCTGCCCCCGTATATAAAGGAGCAAGGGGGGAGGGCCGGCCGGCCCTAGGGGCGCGCCAAGGGAGGGGGAGTCCTCCTCCTAGTGGGAGTAGGACTCCCCTTTCCTAGTCCAACTAGGAGGGGGAAGGGGGGAAGGAAGGAGAGGGAGAGGGAAAGGGGGCCCCCCCCTCCTTGTCCAATTCAGACTCCTCATGGGGGGGGCGCCACCTCCTGGTGCGGCCCTCTCTCTCCCCTCGCGGCCCAATAAGGCCCATACTTCCCCCGGGGGGTTCCGGTAACCCCTCCGGCACTCCGGTAATATCCGAAACCTCTCGGAACCATTCCGATGTCCGAACATAGCCGTCCAATATATCAATCTTTATGTCTCGACCATTCCGAGACTCCTCGTCATGTCCGTGATCACATCCGGGACTCCGAACTCCTTCGGTACATCAAAATGCATAAACTCATAATAACTGTCATCGTAACCTTAAGCGTGCGGACCCTACGGTTCGAGAACAATGTAGACATGACCGAGACACGTCTCCGGTCAATAACCAATAGCGGGACCTGGATGCCCATATTGGCTCCTACATATTCTACGAAGATCTTTATCGGTCAGACCGCATAACAACATACGTTGTTCCCTTTGTCCATCGGTATGTTACTTGCCCGAGATTCGATCATCGGTATCCAATACCTAGTTCAATCTCGTTACCGGCAAGTCTCTTTACTCGTTCCGTAATACATCATCCCGCAACCAACTCATTGGTTGCAATGCTTGCAAGGCTTATGTGATGTGCATTACCGAGAAGGCCCTGAGATACCTCTCCGACATTCGGAGTGACAAATCCTAATCTCGAAATACGCCAACCCAACAAATACTTTCGGAGACACCTGTAGAGCACCTTTATAATCACCCAGTTACGTTGTGACGTTTGGTAGCACACAAAGTGTTCCTACGGTAAACGGGAGTTGCATAATCTCATAGTCAAAGGAACATGTATAAGTCATGAACAAAAGCAATAGCAACATACTAAATGATCGGGTGCTAAGCTATTGGAATGGGTCATGTCAATCAGATCATTCAACTAATGATGTGACCTTGTTAATCAAATGACAACTCCTTTGTCTATGGTCAGGAAACTTAACCATCTTTGATTAACAAGCTAGTCAAGTAGAGGCATACTAGTGACACTCTGTTTGTCTATATATCCACACATGTATTATGTTTCCGGTTAATACAATTCTAGCATGAATAATAAACATTTATCATGATATGTAAGGAAATAAATAATAACTTTATTATTGCCTCTAGGGCATATTTCCTTCAGTCTCCCACTTGCACTAGAGTCAATAATCTAGATTACACAGTAATGATTCTAACACCCATGGAGTCTTGGTGCTGGTCATGTTTTGCCCGTGGAAGAGGCTTAGTCAACGGGTCTGCCACATTCAGATCCGTATGTATCTTGCAAATCTCTATGTCTCCCACCTGGACCAAGTCCCGGATGGAATTGAAGCGTCTTTTGATGTGCTTTGTTCTCTTGTGAAATCTGGATTCCTTCGCCAAGGCTATTGCTCCAGTATTGTCACAAAAGATTTTCATTGGACCCGATGCACTAGGTATGACACCTAGATCGGATATGAACTTCTTCATCCAGACTCCTTCATTTGCTGCTTCCGAAGCAGCTATGTACTCCGCTTCACATGTAGATCCCGCCACGACGCTTTGTTTAGAACTGCACCAACTGACAGCTCCACCGTTTAATGTAAATACGTATCCGGTTTGCGATTTCGAATCGTCCGGATCAGTGTCAAAGCTTGCATCAACGTAACCTTTTACGATGAGCTCTATGTCACCTCCATACACGAGAAACATTTCCTTAGTCCTTTTCAGGTACTTCAGGATATTCTTGACCGCTGTCCAGTGATCCACTCCTGGATTACTTTGGTACCTCCCTGCTAAACTTATAGCAAGGCACACATCAGGTCTGGTACACAGCATTGCATACATGATAGAGCCTATGGCTGAAGCATAGGGAACATCTTTCATCTTCTCTCTATCTTCTGCAGTGGTCGGGCATTGAGTCTGACTCAACTTCACACCTTGCAATACAGGCAAGAACCCTTTCTTCGCTTGATCCATTTTGAACTTCTTCAAAATCTTGTCAAGGTATGTGCTTTGTGAAAGTCCAATTAAGCGTCTTGATCTATCTCTATAGATCTTAATGCCCAATATGTAAGCAGCTTCACCGAGGTCTTTCATTGAAAAACTCTATTCAAATACCCCTTTATGCTATCCAGAAATTCTATATCATTTCCAATCAGTAATATGTCATCTACATATAATATCAGAAATGCTACAGAGCTCCCACTCACTTTCTTGTAAATACAGGCTTCTCCAAAAGTCTGTACAAACCCAAATGCTTTGATCACACTATCAAAACGTTTATTCCAACTCTGAGATGCTTGCACCAATCCATAAATGGATCGCTGGAGCTTGCATAGTTTGTTAGCTCCCTTTGGATCAATAAAACCTTCTGGTTGCATCATATACAACTCTTCTTCCAGAAACCCATTCAGGAATGCAGTCTTTACATCCATTTGCCAAATTTCATAATCATAAAATGCGGCAATTGCTAACATGATTCGGACAGACTTAAGCATCGCTACGGGTGAGAAGGTCTCATCGTAGTCAATCCCTTGAACTTGTCGAAACCCCTTTGCGACAAGTCGAGCTTTGTAGACAGTAACATTACCGTCGGCGTCAGTCTTCTTCTTAAAGATCCACTTGTTCTCTATTGCTTGCCGACCCTCGGGCAAGTCAACCAAAGTCCACACTTTGTTTTCATGGCTCTGGAGGCTTGCGGCGGCGAAACTCCCGATCTAGGTTCTGTTCTGAAAGTTTTAGGGTGCGTAGGTATATATGGGTGAAAGGAGTACGTCGGTGGAGCTACGGGGGCCCCACGAGGCAGGGGGCGCGCCCAGGGGGAGGGCGCACCCCCCACCCTCGTGAGCACCTCCCGTATCTTCTGACGTGGAGTCCAAGTCCATCAGGTGGGTTTCCTTCCAAAAATAACTTCTCTAGTTGATTTCGTTCCGTTTTGACTCCGTCTGATATTCCTTTTCCTCGAAATAATGAAATAGGCATAAAACAGCAAATCTGGGCTGGGCCTCCGGTTAATAGGTTAGTCCCAAAAATAATATAAAAGTGTATAATAAAGCCCATAATCATTCAAAACACATAGTAATATAGCATGAATGCTTCATAAATTATAGATACGTTGGAGACGTATCAGCATCCCGAAGCTTAATTCCTACTCGTCCTCGAGTAAGTAAATGATAAAGAAAGAATTTATGAAGTGTGAATGCTAGAGGTGCACAAGTTTGATCAACGATAATTTCAATCACCTTTTCTAGCATGATTATATGTCATAACAGTAATTCATCTCATAAAACTTCTCACGATAAAGTGACAAGCAATTCACATATCAAGGCATAGACCATAAACATTCTTGAAAACTAGCAAACTTCATTCTTAGTCATCAAAACAATTGCAATTCATCTTATTTTCAGGAATAGCAAACTCCACATACTCAACTATCATATAGTCTTCTACAATTGCTAACACTCACGCAATACTTGTGGCTATGAAGTTTTAATCAGACACAGAGAAAGATTGGGGCTTATAATGTTGCCTCCAAACTTATTCACCTTTGGGTGATGTCAAAAATAATAGTTCATGCTAACGTACATCCAATTGGATATATATATCAGGATCACCCCACCATGAAGTGCTTGCCAAAGGATAAAATGAAAAAGGGAAAGGTGAAGATCACCTTGACTCTTGCATAAAGTAAAAGATAGGCCCTTCGCAGAGGGAAGCAGGGATTTGCAGAGGTACCGGAGCTCAATTTTTAAAATAGAGATAAATAATTTTGAGAGGTATGATCTCATTGTCAACATAACAACCAAGAGTTCCCAATATCTTCCATACTACATACATTATAGGCGGTTCCCAAACAGAATGGTAAAAATTTATACTCCCCCAACCACCAACAAGCATCAATCCATGGCTTGCTCGAAACAACGAGTGCCTCCAACTAACAACAATCCTGGGGGAGTTTTGTTTAATTATTTTGATTTGCTTTGATCTTTTTGGATCATGGGACTGGGCATCCCAGTTACCGCCACTTTCTCGTGAATGAGGAGCGGAGTCCACTCCTCTTGAGAATAACCCACCTAGCATGGAAGACACTGACGGCCCCTAGTTGCTACATGAGCAATTCGGGCATACAAAACAGATTATAATTTGAAGGTTTAGAGTTTGGCACATGCAAATTTACTTGGAACGGCAGGTAAATACCGCATATAGGTAGGTATGGTGGACACTCATGGCAAAACTGGGTTTAAGGGTATTTGGAAGCACAAGTAGTATCTCTACTTGGTGCTAGGAATTTTGGCTAGCATGAGGGGGAAAGGCAAGCTCAACATGTTTGAATGATCCATGAAAATATACTTTAACTGAGATGCGAGAAAACATAACCCATTACGTTGTCTTCCTTGTCCAACATCAACTCTTTAGCATGTCATACTTAATGAGTTCTCCCAATTATGAAAGATGTCTATGATAATATATTTATATGTGAAATATCTCTTCCTTCAATATTCTTTCATGAATTGTTCAAATGACTAATACAATGCTTGCTAACTGTCAATAAATTTACAACCTCTACATCTTAGATGTGAAGTCATTACTCCCCATGGGATAAGCAAATGAAACATATATAATTTCAGATTTGTGACATTCAACTTATTCAACCATTTACTCATAGGATATAAGCGAAGCACACGAGTAAATGGAAAGCTACTCCAAAAAGATATAAGTGAAGATCAATGAGTAGCTAAATAATTATGCAACTATGTGAAGACTCTCTCTCATTTAAGAATTTCAGATCTTGGTATTGTATTCAAGCAGCAAGCAAAACAAAATAAAATTACATTGCAAGGATAGCACAACTCATGTGAAGAAGCAAAAACTTAGACTCAACCGATATTAACCGATAGTTGTTGAAGAAGAAAGGTGGGATGCCTACCGGGGCATCCCCAAGCTTAGATGCTCGAGACTTCTTGAAATATTATCTTGGGATGCCTTGGGCATCCCCAAGATTGAACTTTTGTGTCTCCTTAATTCCTCTCTTATCATGGTTTCTCTTTTTATCAAAAGCTTCATTCACAACAAACTCAACAAGAACTCATGAGATAGGTTAGTATAAACCAATGCAAAACCTTATCATTTTCTAATGTAGCAAAGCAATAAAATTATTATTCAACATTGCATACTAAATGCCTATGCATATTTAATACTCCTATCCTTAAATAGAATCATTAAACAAGCAAACATATGCAAACAATGCAAACATAACAGCAATCTGCCAAAACAGTACAGTCTGTAAAGAATGCAAGAGTATCAATACTTCCCTAAATCCAAAAATTATGAACTAAAATTCCCACTGTAATAAATTTATCAGAGCTCAATATGAAAAAAGATTCAACATTATACCACTCTTTGACTTTTCTAGAGAATTTTTGCAACAGCGGTAAACTTTCTGTTTTCAAACAGCAACATGCATACTAGCAAAATAAGCATGGCAAAGGCTATCCTTGACTTTTTTATTGGAACTAAAGATGAAAAACATTATTCTAACTAACAGCAAGCAAAGATAAAGAAAATAAAATGACGCTCCAAGCAAAACACATATCATGTGGTGAATAAAAATATAGCTCCAAGTAAAGTTACCGATGAATGAAGACGAAAGAGGGGATGCCTTCCGGGGCATCCCCAAGCTTAGGCTCTTGGTTATCCTTGAATATTACCTTGGGGTGCCTTGGGCATACCCAAGATTAGGCTCTTGCCACTCCTTATTCCGTAGTCCATCGAATCTTTACCCAAAACTTGAAAACTTCACAACACAAAACTTAACAGAAAACTCGTGAGCTCCGTTAGCGAAAGAAAAGAAAACACCACTTCAAGGTACTGTAATGAACTCATTATTTATTTATATTGGTGTTAAAACTACTGTATTACAACTTCTCTATGGTTTATAAACTATTTTAATAGCCATAGATTCATCAAAATAAGCAAACAACACACGCAAAACAGAATCTGTCAAGAACAGAACAGTCTGTAGTAATCTGTAACTAACGCAAACTTCTGGAACTCCAAAAATTCTACCAAAATTAGACGACCTGGAAAATTTGTTAATTGATCAGCAGCAATTGGAATAAGTATTTTATCACGTTCTGGTAATTTTTAACAATTCGGTCACTGAGCGCAAAGTTTCTGGAAATTACAGCAAGATCAAATAACTATCATCCAAGAAGATCCAATAGGTTTAACTTGGCACAAACACTAACTAAGACATAAAACCACATCTAAACAGAGGCTAGATGGATTATTTATTACTAAACAGAACCAAAAAGCAAAAAACTAAAATAAAATTGGGTTGCCTCCCAACAAGCGCTATCGTTTAACGCCCCTAGCTAGGCATTATGATTTCAATGATGCTCACATAAAAGATAAGAATTGAAACATAAAGAGAGCATCATGAAGAATATGACTAGCACATTTAAGTCTAACACACTTCCTATGCATAGGGATTTTGTGAGCAAACAACTTATGGGAACAATAATCAACAAGCATAGGAAGATAAAACAAGCATAACTTCAAGATTTTAAGCACATAGAGAGGAAACTTGATATTATTGCAATTCCTACAAGCATATGTTCCTCCCTCATAATAATTTTCAGTAGCATCATGAATGAATTCAACAATATAACCAGCACCTAAAGCATTCTTTTCATGATCTACTTGCATAGAAAATTTACAACTCTCCACATAAGCAAAATTCTTCTCATGAATAATAGTGGGAGAAAACTCAACAAAATAACTATCATGTGATTGAAAATTAAGATCAAGATGACAAGTTTCATGGTTATCATTATTCTTTAAAGCATACGTGTCATCACAATAATCATCATAGATAGGAGGCATGCTTTCATCATAATAAATTTGCTCATCAAAGCTTGGGGGACTAAAAATATCTTCTTCACTAAACGTAGCATCCCCAAGCTTGGGACAAACATTAATTTCAACAAATATATTCTCAAATATGTCATTCTCATCAAACATAGCTTCCCCAAGCTTGGGCCTTTTCATATCATAATCATAATCACTCTCATCATTAATAGTATGGATAGCACCAATAGTATAGCAATTATCATTATCACAAGTAGTAGGAGAAACATCCTTTGGAAGGGATACCTTTTTACCTTTGTTTCTCCTTATTTTCTTTTTCTTCTTCACATTATGTGTAGGTTCAACCTTCCTCTTTGAGCTCCTTATTGATGAGATTGGTTGAATAGAAAGCTCCTCCTCGTTACCTGATTCATCATAAGAAATAATAGGAGGAGATTGGGAAGTCTCTTCCCTTTCATTAGTATTCTCTTCATCTTCTATTTGTTTTATTTTCTTTATGTAATTGGCAATATAAGGATTTTCAATGCAA
The DNA here is from genome assembly GCA_032464435.1 of Aegilops umbellulata. Taxonomy (NCBI): domain Eukaryota; kingdom Viridiplantae; phylum Streptophyta; class Magnoliopsida; order Poales; family Poaceae; genus Aegilops; species Aegilops umbellulata. The sequence goes on from CP136059.1 coordinate 510,112,689, forward strand.
TTCACCGCACAATACATATAAATCTTTTCTAGATCAAAATCAAGAAATCGATCAAGATTAAATTTTGGAATACCCTCAGTTATACGTTTCATTTCTTCATAACCCAAAAGAAGGCTAAGTTCTTTATGATGCTCAAGGGTAATCAAATTATCACAATATTTGGACACGACTTGATCATGAAACAAATAGCATCGGAGCTTTAAATGACCATGTTCATTGCAAAGTTCACAAGGGGCACGAAAAATATTGAATCTTTCAGCACATTCATCTAGCCCTTCTTGCAACAATTTGGTTTCTAAGTACTTATGCCTCTTGCAATATATATCTTATTTATTTGGTGTGTTCATGCAAACATGCACTCCACAAAAGTTGACATGCTTATGAGAGATATTTTCATCATGACTAGAGCAATCATCATTAGTACTATGGATATTCAAGGAGTTCATACTAACAACATTGCAATCATGTTGATCATTCAAAGATTTAGTGCCAAACAATTTAGAGATTTCTTCTTCTAGCACTTGAGCACAATTATCCTTTCCATCATACTCACGAAAGATATTAAAAAGATGAAGCGTATGAGACAAACTCAATTCCATTTTTTTGGTAGTTTTCTTTTATAAACTAGACTAGTGCTAAAACAAGAAACAAAAAGATTCGATTGCAAGATCTAAAGATATACCTTCACTTCCTAGCCTCCCCGGCAACGGCGCTAGAAAAGAGCTTGATGTCTACTACACAACCTTCTTCTTGTAGACGTTGTTGGGCCTGCAAGTGCACAGGTTTGTAGGACAGTAGCAAATTTCCCACAAGTGGATGACCTAAGGTTTATCAATCCGCGAGAGGCGTAGGAGGAAGATGGTCTCTCTCAAACAACCCTGCAACCAAATAACAAAAAGTCTCTTGTGTCCCCAACACACCCAATACAACGGTAAATTGTATAGGTGCACTAGTTCGGCGAAGAGATGGTGATACAAGTGCAATATGGATGGTAGATATGGGTTTTGTAATCTGAAAATATAAAAACAGCAAGGTAGCGAGCGGTAAAAGTGAGCGTAAACGGTATTGCAATGATAGGAAACAAGGCCTAGGGTTCATACTTTCACTAGTGTAAGTTCTCTCAACAATAATAACATAGATAGATCATATGACAAGCCCTCAACATGCGACAAAGAGTCACTCCAAAGCCACTAATAGCGGAGAACAAACGTAGAGATCATGGTCGGGTACGAAACCACCACAAAGCTATTCTTTCGGATCAATCTATAAAAGAGTTCGTACTAGAATAACACCTTAAGATACAAATCAACCAAAACCCTAATGTCACCTAGATACTCCATTGTCACCTCAAGTATCCGTGGGCATGATTATACGATATGCATCACACAATCTCAGATTTATCCAACCAACATAAAAGTACTTCAAAGAGTGCCCCAAAGTTTCTACCGGAGAATCAAGAACGTGTGCCAACCCCTATGCATAGGTTCCCAATGTCACGAAACCCGCAAGTTGATCACCAAGACATACATCAAGTGTTCTCATAAAGACTCAATCCGATAAGATAACTTCAAAGGGGAAACTCAATTCATCACAAGAGAGTAGAGGGGGAGAAACATCATAAGAACCAACTACAATAGCAAAGCTCGGGATACATCAAGATCGTGCCATAGAGGGAACACGAGAGAGAACACGAGAGAGAGAGAGAGAGAGAGAGAGAGAGAGAGAGAGATCAAACACATAGCTACTGGTACATACCCTCAGCCCCGAGGGTGAACTACTCCCTCCTCGTCATGGATAGCGCCGGGATGGTGAAGATGGCCACCGGAGATGGATCCCCCCTCCCGCAGGGTACCAGAAAGGGGTCCCGATTGGTTTTTCGTGGCTCTGGAGGCTTGCGGCGGCGAAACTCCCGATCTAGGTTCTGTTTTGGAAGTTTTAGGGTGCGTAGGTATATATGGGTGAAAGGAGTACGTTGGTGGAGCTACGGGGGCCCCACGAGGCAGGGGGCGCGCCCAGGGGGGAGGGCGCGCCCCCCACCCTCGTGAGCACCTCCCATATCTTCTGACGTGGAGTCCAAGTCCATCAGGTGGGTTTCCTTCCAAAAATAACTTCTCTAGTTGATTTCGTTCCGTTTTGACTCCGTCTGATATTCATTTTCCTCGAAATACTGAAATAGGCATAAAACAGCAAATCTAGGCTGGGCCTCCGGTTAATAGGTTAGTCCCAAAAATAATATAAAAGTGTATAATAAAGCCCATAATCATTCAAAACACATAGTAATATAGCATGAATGCTTCATAAATTATAGATACGTTGGAGACGTATCAGGAACAAACATAACTACTCACAAAGCATTTTCATGTTCATAATCAGAGGGGTTTTAAATAGCATTAAGGATCTGTACATGTGATCTTCCACCGAAGAAACCAACTAGCATCAACTACAAGGAGTAATCAACACTACTAGCAACCCACAGGTACCAATCTGAGCTTTTGAGACAAAGATCAGAAAGAAGAGATGAACTAGGGTGTGAGAGGAGATGGTGCTGGTGAAGATGTTGATGGAGATTGACCCCCTCTCGATGAGAGGATCGTTGGTGATGACAATGGCTTCGATTTCCCCCTCCCGGAGGGAAGTTTCTCCGGTAGAACAGCTCCACCAGAGCCCTAGATTGGTTCTGCCCAAGTTCCGCCTCGAGACGGCGGTGCTTCATACCGAAAGCTTTCTTCTTATTTTTTCCAGGTCAAAACACACTATATAGCAGAAGATGGGCACCGGAGGCCTGCCAGGTGGCCCACAAGACAGGGGGTGCGCCCCCAAGCTTGTGGCCACCTAGTGGGTCCTTCTTTGGTATTTGTTCACCCAATATTTTTTATATATTCCAAAATAATTCTCTGTAAATTTTCATGACTTTTGGAGTTGTGCAGAATAGATCTCTCAGATTTTTCTCCTTTTCGGTCCAGAATTCCAGCTGTGTAAACCTTGTAAAATAAGAGAGAGAAAAGGCATAAGTATTGTACCATAATGTGTAATAACATCCCATAATGCAATAAATATCAATATAAAAGCATGATACAAAATGGATGTATCATCATGTTAGTGAGTAATTATGGTTTAGTAAGAATATTGATGTGAAGATTTGTCATTCCCTATGCAGGCACGTAAAGTCAATAGTTATGCAACGAAGTTATATCCTACTTATGGTACATTATTCGTGTTAGTTATGTTCAATGCATGTTTATGACCGTTTTTGTTTTTTGGTTGGTCGCTTCTCAATCTATTTGCTAGCATTCATTTGTACTAAGCGGGAATGCTGCTTGTGCATCCCATTCCTTAAACCCAAAGTTGTGCTAAATGAGTCCACCATACCTACCTATATGCGGTATTTGCTTGCCGTTCTAAGTAAATTTGCATGTGCCAACTCTAATTTTTCAAAATAATTTCCTGTTTTGTGTGCCTGTTCCGCTCATGAAGCGGCAAGGGGTGGCCAATATTTTCGCTAGGTGGGTTATTCTCATGATGAGTGTTTATTCACTTGTCATTGCATGAGAGTGTGGCAGGTGATAGGGATGCCCAGTCCTGAAATAAAAATAATAATATGATGATAATAATAAATTCCTTGGAAAGTGTTGGTATGGAAGGCACCCGTGGATATGGCTAGCCATGGACTGTGAAAGAATGGTGAAAAGGAAATAAACTTCATTTTATGTTTGGGAACCACCTATAAAGTGTCTAGCATGGAAGATATTGGGAATTCTCAGTCGTTTTTGTTGACAGGTGTCGGTGTCAAAACCGGCGGATCTCGGGTAGGGGGTCCCGAACTATGCGTCTAGGATCGATGGTAACATGTGCACGGGGTTTTACCCAGCTTCGGGCTCTCTTGATGAGATAATACCCTACATGCTGCTTTTGATTGTATTCATATGGGTGTAGTACAGAGTTGATCTACCTCGAGATCATATGTTGTGGTCTAAACCCTAGAGGTATGATGAGTCATCTCATAATAATCTATCGACTAGTCTGGCCTCGGTTTATATAATACACCAGAGGCCCAGGATAACAAGAGTCCTAGCCGAATACGCCGGTGGGGGAGGAGTCCTTGTCTTGATCGCCAAGTCTTGTGGAATCTTCGTTGTATGTGGCACCTGTCCGGACTGGCCCATGAGTATGCGGCCCTGGGGGTCCTCGGCCCAATCTAACCGATTGGGGGACGACGTGGTGAGTACCCCCTAGTCCAGGACACCGTCAACAGGAAAAGCATGCCTCTCAAAATAACTCATCTCTCAATTTAAGCCTTGAGCGATGGCACCTCTGCACATCTCTGCTTCTCTCTGCGAAGGGCCTATCTATTTACTTTTATGCATTTTTATTTTTATTTTGAGTCTCCATCTTCTCTTACAAAGCACCAACTAGATAACACTATTGTCATACTTGTGCATTGGGTGTACCTAATTTTGAGTGTGTTTAATGAATGGATCAATGATTAAGCATAATGGGCTAGGGATAACTTTCTTTAGCATTGATATTTTGAAAGACATGGCTGCTTGTTAGTATGCTTTAGTATTGATGTCTTCATGTCAAACTATAGACTATTTCTTTGAATCATTCAAGTCCAAATGTCCATGCCACAATATAAAATATTATATGATGAATATGATAGGTAGCATTCCACATCCAAAATTCTATTTTTATCATTTACCTACTCGAGGACGAGCAGGAATTAAGCTTGGGGATGCTTGATACGTCTGCAACGCAACTACAATTTTTTATTGTTCCATGCCATTATAGTATCAATCTTGGATGTTTTACATACATTTACAAGCAACTATATATCGTTTTTGGGACTAACCTATTAACTTAGTGCCCAATGCCAGTTTTTTCCCTATTTTTTCTTTTTTCAGAATATCAATACCAAACGAAGCCCACATGCCACGAAACTTTTTGGTGATTTTTTTGGACATAAGAGACCCTGGAAGTTTCGGGAGGGGACGAGAAGATGGAGCAGTGGCCCACGAGACATCAGGGTGCACTCAGGGGGTAGGGCGCGCCCTAGTGGCTCGTGGGTCCCCATGTAGCTACATTTGACCTAACTCCGCCTCTATAAATTCTCGAAAATTGGGAAACCAACAGAGGAGTCCACGAAATACTTTTTTCGCCGCCGCAAGTTCTAGTTCTCGAGAGATCGATCCCATCTGGAGGCCTTTTCATGCACTCTGCCAGAGGGGGATCAATCATGGAGGGGCTTTACATCAACCTTGCTACCCTTCCAATGATGCGTGAGTAGTTTACCACAGACCTACGAGTCCATAGTTAGTAGCTAGATGGCTTCTTCTCTCTATTTGATCTTCAATACAATGTTCTCCTTGATGATCTTGGAGTTCTATCTGATGTAATCACTTTTCTTGCGGTGTGTTTGTTGGGATTCGATGAATTGTGAATTTATTATCAGATTATCCATGAATATTATTTGAGTTTTCTCTGAACTCTTTTATGCATGATTATTGTAGCTTCGTATTTCCCTCCGATCTATTGATTTGATTTGGCCAACTAGATTGATTTATCTTGCAATGGGAAAGGTCCTTCGTAATGGGTTCGATCTTGCGGTGCTCAATCCTAGTGAAAGAAGGGGCCATGACACGTATGTGTTGGGGAACGTAGTAATTTCAAAAAAATTCCTACGCGCACGCAAGATCATGGTGATGCATAGCAACGAGAGGGGAGAGTGTTGTCTATGTACCCTCGTAGACCGAAAGCGGAAGCGTTATATCAACGCGGTTGATGTAGTCGTATGTCTTCACGATCCGACTAATCCAAGCACCGTTACTCCGGCACCTCCGAGTTCTTGGCACACGTTCAGCTCGATGACGTTCCCCGGGCTCCGATCCAGCAAAGCTTCGGGGAAGAGTTCCGTCAGCACGACGGCGTGGTGACGATCTTGATGTACTACCGACGCAGGGCTTCACCTAAGCACCGCGACAATATGATCGAGGTGGAATATGGTGGAGGGGGGCACCGCACACGGCTAAGGAACGATCACGTTGATCAATTGTGTGTCTTGGGGTGCCCCCCTGCCCCCGTATATAAAGGAGCAAGGGGGGAGGGCCGGCCGGCCCTAGGGGCGCGCCAAGGGAGGGGGAGTCCTCCTCCTAGTGGGAGTAGGACTCCCCTTTCCTAGTCCAACTAGGAGGGGGAAGGGGGGAAGGAAGGAGAGGGAGAGGGAAAGGGGGCCGCCCCCCCCCCCCTCCTTGTCCAATTCAGACTCCTCATGGGGGGGGCGCGCCACCTCCTGGTGCGGCCCTCTCTCTCCCCTCGCGGCCCAATAAGGCCCATACTTCCCCCGGGGGGTTCCGGTAACCCCTCCGGCACTCCGGTAATATCCGAAACCTCTCGGAACCATTCCGATGTCCGAACATAGCCGTCCAATATATCAATCTTTATGTCTCGACCATTCCGAGACTCCTCGTCATGTCCGTGATCACATCCGGGACTCCGAACTCCTTCGGTACATCAAAATGCATAAACTCATAATAACTGTCATCGTAACCTTAAGCGTGCGGACCCTACGGTTCGAGAACAATGTAGACATGACCGAGACACGTCTCCGGTCAATAACCAATAGCGGGACCTGGATGCCCATATTGGCTCCTACATATTCTACGAAGATCTTTATCGGTCAGACCGCATAACAACATATGTTGTTCCCTTTGTCCATCGGTATGTTACTTGCCCGAGATTCGATCATCGGTATCCAATACCTAGTTCAATCTCGTTACCGGCAAGTCTCTTTACTCGTTCCGTAATACATCATCCCGCAACCAACTCATTGGTTGCAATGCTTGCAAGGCTTATGTGATGTGCATTACCGAGAAGGCCCTGAGATACCTCTCCGACATTCGGAGTGACAAATCCTAATCTCGAAATACGCCAACCCAACAAATACTTTCGGAGACACCTGTAGAGCACCTTTATAATCACCCAGTTACGTTGTGACGTTTGGTAGCACACAAAGTGTTCCTACGGTAAACGGGAGTTGCATAATCTCATAGTCAAAGGAACATGTATAAGTCATGAACAAAAGCAATAGCAACATACTAAATGATCGGGTGCTAAGCTATTGGAATGGGTCATGTCAATCAGATCATTCAACTAATGATGTGACCTTGTTAATCAAATGACAACTCCTTTGTCTATGGTCAGGAAACTTAACCATCTTTGATTAACAAGCTAGTCAAGTAGAGGCATACTAGTGACACTCTGTTTGTCTATATATCCACACATGTATTATGTTTCCGGTTAATACAATTCTAGCATGAATAATAAACATTTATCATGATATGTAAGGAAATAAATAATAACTTTATTATTGCCTCTAGGGCATATTTCCTTCAGTCTCCCACTTGCACTAGAGTCAATAATCTAGATTACACAGTAATGATTCTAACACCCATGGAGTCTTGGTGCTGGTCATGTTTTGCCCGTGGAAGAGGCTTAGTCAACGGGTCTGCCACATTCAGATCCGTATGTATCTTGCAAATCTCTATGTCTCCCACCTGGACCAAGTCCCGGATGGAATTGAAGCGTCTTTTGATGTGCTTTGTTCTCTTGTGAAATCTGGATTCCTTCGCCAAGGCTATTGCTCCAGTATTGTCACAAAAGATTTTCATTGGACCCGATGCACTAGGTATGACACCTAGATCGGATATGAACTTCTTCATCCAGACTCCTTCATTTGCTGCTTCCGAAGCAGCTATGTACTCCGCTTCACATGTAGATCCCGCCACGACGCTTTGTTTAGAACTGCACCAACTGACAGCTCCACCGTTTAATGTAAATACGTATCCGGTTTGCGATTTCGAATCGTACGGATCAGTGTCAAAGCTTGCATCAACGTAACCTTTTACGATGAGCTCTATGTCACCTCCATACACGAGAAACATTTCCTTAGTCCTTTTCAGGTACTTCAGGATATTCTTGACCGCTGTCCAGTGATCCACTCCTGGATTACTTTGGTACCTCCCTGCTAAACTTATAGCAAGGCACACATCAGGTCTGGTACACAGCATTGCATACATGATAGAGCCTATGGCTGAAGCATAGGGAACATCTTTCATCTTCTCTCTATCTTCTGCAGTGGTCGGGCATTGAGTCTGACTCAACTTCACACCTTGCAATACAGGCAAGAACCCTTTCTTCGCTTGATCCATTTTGAACTTCTTCAAAATCTTGTCAAGGTATGTGCTTTGTGAAAGTCCAATTAAGCGTCTTGATCTATCTCTATAGATCTTAATGCCCAATATGTAAGCAGCTTCACCGAGGTCTTTCATTGAAAAACTCTATTCAAATACCCCTTTATGCTATCCAGAAATTCTATATCATTTCCAATCAGTAATATGTCATCTACATATAATATCAGAAATGCTACAGAGCTCCCACTCACTTTCTTGTAAATACAGGCTTCTCCAAAAGTCTGTACAAACCCAAATGCTTTGATCACACTATCAAAACGTTTATTCCAACTCTGAGATGCTTGCACCAGTCCATAAATGGATCGCTGGAGCTTGCATAGTTTGTTAGCTCCCTTTGGATCAATAAAACCTTCTGGTTGCATCATATACAACTCTTCTTCCAGAAACCCATTCAGGAATGCAGTCTTTACATCCATTTGCCAAATTTCATAATCATAAAATGCGGCAATTGCTAACATGATTCGGACAGACTTAAGCATCGCTACGGGTGAGAAGGTCTCATCGTAGTCAATCCCTTGAACTTGTCGAAAACCCTTTGCGACAAGTCGAGCTTTGTAGACAGTAACATTACCGTCGGCGTCAGTCTTCTTCTTAAAGATCCACTTGTTCTCTATTGCTTGCCGACCCTCGGGCAAGTCAACCAAAGTCCACACTTTGTTTTCATACATGGATCCCATCTCAGATTTCATGGCTTCCAGCCATTTTGCGGAATCTGGGCTCACCATCGCTTCTTCATAGTTCGTAGGTTCGTCATAATCTAGTAGCATGATTTCCAGAATAGGACTGTCGTACCACTCTGGTGCGGATCTCACTCTGGTTGATCTACGAGGTTCAGCAGTTACTTGATCTGAAGTTTCATGATCATTATCACTAACTTCTTCTCTGATTGGTGTAGATGTCACAGAAACTGGTTCCTGTGATGAACTACTTTCCAATAAGGGAGCAGGTACAGTTACCTCATCAAGTTCTACTTTCCTCCCACTCACTTCTTTCGAGAGAAACTCCTTCTCTAGAAAGGATCCATTTTTAGCAACAAATGTCTTGCCTTCGGATCTGTGATAGAAGATGTACCCAACTGTTTCCTTTGGGTATCCTATGAAGACACATTTCTCCGATTTGGGTTCGAGCTTATCAGGTTGAAGCTTTTTCACATAAGCATCGCAGCCCCAAACTTTAAGAAACGACAACTTTGGTTTCTTGCTAAACCATAGTTCATAAGGCGTCGTCTCAACGGATTTTGACGGTGTCCTATTTAACGTGAATGCGGCCGTCTCTAGAGCATAACCCCAAAACGATAGCGGTAAATCTGTAAGAGACATCATAGATCGCACCATATCTAGTAAAGTGCGATTACGACGTTCGGACACACCATTGCGTTGTGGTGTTCCGGGTGGCGTGAGTTGCGAAACTATTCCGCATTGTTTCAAATGTAGACCAAACTCGTAACTCAAATATTCTCCTCCACGATCAGATCGTAGAAACTTTATTTTCTTGTTACGATGATTTTCAACTTCACTCTGAAATTCTTTGAACTTTTCAAATGTTTCAGACTTGTGTTTCATTAAGTAGATATACCCATATCTGCTTAAATCATCTGTGAAGGTGAGAAAATAACGATATCCGCCACGAGCTTCAATATTCATCGGACCACATACATCTGTATGTATGATTTCCAATAAATCTGTTGCTCTCTCAATAGTACCGGAGAACGGTGTTTTAGTCATCTTGCCTAAGAGGCACGGTTCGCAAGTACCAAGTGATTCATAATCAAGTGGTTCCAAAAGTCCATCAGTATGGAGTTTCTTCATGCGCTTTACACCGATATGACCTAAACGGCAGTGCCACAAATAAGTTGCACTATCATTATCAACTCTGCATCTTTTGGCTTCAACATTATGAATATGTGTATCACTACTATCGAGATTCATCAAAAATAGACCACTCTTCAAGGGTGCATGACCATAAAAGATATTATTCATATAAATAGAACAACCATTATTCTCTGATTTAAATGAATAACCGTCTCGCATCAAACAAGATCCAGATATAATGTTCATGCTCAACGCTGGCACCAAATAACAATTATTTAGGTCTAATACTAATCCCGAAGGTAGATGTAGAGGTAGCGTGCCGACCGCGATCACATCGACTTTGGAACCATTTCCCACGCGCATCGTCACCTCGTCCTTTGCCAGTGTTCGCTTAATCCGTAGTCCCTGTTTCGAGTTGCAAATATTAGCAACAGAACCAATATCAAATACCCAGGTGCTACTGCGAGCTCTAGTAAGGTACACATCAATAACATGTATATCACATATACCTTTGTTCACCTTTCCATCCTTCTTGTCCGCCAGATACTTGGGGCAATTCCGCTTCCAGTGACCAGTCTGCTTGCAGTGGAAGCACTCAGTTTCAGGCTTAGGTCCAGACTTGGGTTTCTTCGCTTGAGCAGCAACTTGTTTGCTGTTCTTCTTGAAGTTCCCTTTCTTCTTCCCTTTGCCCTTCTTCTTGAAACTGGTGGTCTTATTGACCATCAACACTTGATGCTCCTTCTTGATTTCTACTTCCGCAGCCTTTAGCATTGCGAAGAGCTCGGGCATAGTCTTATCTATCCCTTGCATATTATAGTTCATCACGAAGCCTTTGTAGCTTGGTGGCAGTGATTGAAGAATTCTGTCAATGACACAATCATCCGGAAGATTAACTCCCAGTTGACTCAAGTGATTGTAATACCCAGACATTCTGAGTATGTGCTCACTGACAGACCCATTCTCTTCCATCTTGCAGCTATAGAACTTATTGGAGACCTCATATCTCTCAATCCGGGCATTCTGTTTGAATATCAACTTCAACTCCTGGAACATCTCATATGCTCCATGGTTCTCAAACCGTCGTTGAAGTCCCGGTTCTAAGCCGTAAAGCATGGCACACTGAACTATCGAGTAGTCATCAACTTTGCTTTGCCAGACGTTAATAACATCTGGTGTTGCTCCAGCAGCAGGCCTGGCACCTAGCGGTGCATCCAGGACGTAATTCTTCTGTGCAGCAATGAGGACAATCCTCAAGTTACGGACCCAGTCTGTGTAATTGCTACCATCATCTTTCAACTTTGCTTTCTCAAGGAACGCATTAAAATTCAACGGAACAATAGCACGAGCCATCTATCTACAATTAACATAAACAAGCAAGATACTATCAGGGACTAAGTTCATCATAAATTTAAGTTCAATTAATCATATTACTTAAGAACTCCCACTTAGATAGACATCCCTCTAATCTTCTAAGTGATCACGTGATCCAAATCAAACTAAACCATAACCGATCATCACGTGAAATGGATTAGTTCTCAATGGTGAACATCATCATGTTGATCATATCTACTATATGATTCATGTTCGACCTTTCGGTCTCCGTGTTCCGAGGCCATATCTGCATATGCTAGGCTCGTCAAGTATAACCCGAGTATTCCGCGTGTGCAAAACTGGCTTGCACCCGTTGTAGATGGACGTAGAGCTTATCACACCAGATCATCACGTGGTGTCTGGGCACGACGAACTTTGGCAACGGTGCATACTCGGGGAGAACACTTCTTGATAATTTAGTGAGAGATCATCTTATAATGCTACCGTCAATCAAAGCAAGATAAGATGCATAAAAGATAAACATCACATGCAAATCAATATAAGTGATATGATATGGTCATCATCATCTTGTGCTTCGTGATCTCCATCTCTGCAGCACCATCATGATCACCATCGTCACCGGCGCGACACCTTGATCTCCATCGTAGCATCGTTGTCGTCTCGCCAATCTTATGCTTCTACGACTATCGCTACCGCTTAGTGATAAAGTAAAGCATTACAGGGCGAATGCATTGCATACAATAAAGCGACAACCATACGGCTCCTGCCGGTTGCCGATAACTCGGTTACAAAACATGATCATCTCATACAATAAAATATAGCATCATGTCTTGACCATATCACATCACAACATGCCCTGCAAAAACAACTTAGACGTCCTCTACTTTGTTTGTTGCAAGTTTTACGTGGCTGCTACGGGCTTAAGCAAGAACTCATCTTACCTACGCATCAAAACCACAACGATAGTTTGTCAAATAGACTCCGTTTTAACCTTCTCAAGGACCGGGCGTAGCCACACTTGGTTCAACTAAAGTTGGTGAGACAGTCTCCCGCAAGCCATCTGTGTGCAAAGCACATCGAGGGAACCGGTCTCGCGTAAGCGTACGCGTAAGGTTGGTCCGGGTCGTCTCATCCAACAATACCGCTGAACCAAAGTATGACATGCTGGTAGGCAGTATGACTTGTATCGTCCACAACTCACTTGTGTTCTACTCGTGCAAATAACATCAAACCATAAAACCTAGGCTCGGATGCCACTGTTGGGGAACGTAGTAATTTCAAAAAAATTCCTACGCGCACGCAAGATCATGGTGATGCATAGCAACGAGAGGGGAGAGTGTTGTCTACGTACCCTCATAGACCGAAAGCGGAAGCGTTATATCAACGCAGTTGATGTAGTCGTATGTCTTCACGATCCGACTGATCCAAGCACCGTTACTCCGGCACCTCCGAGTTCTTGGCACACGTTCAGCTCGATGACGTTCCCTGGGCTCCGATCCAGCAAAGCTTCGGGGAAGAGTTCCGTCAGCACGACGGCGTGGTGACGATCTTGATGTACTACCGACGCAGGGCTTCGCCTAAGCACCGCGACAATATGACCGAGGTGGAATATGGTGGAGGGGGGCACCGCACACGGCTAAGGAACGATCACGTTGATCAATTGTGTGTCTTGGGGTGCCCCCCTGCCCCCGTATATAAAGGAGCAAAGGGGGAGGGCCGGCCGGCCCTAGGGGCGCGCCAAGGGAGGGGGAGTCCTCCTCCTAGTGGGAGTAGGACTCCCCTTTCCTAGTCCAACTAGGAGGGGGAAGGGGGGAAGGAAGGAGAGGGAGAGGGAGAGGGAGAGGGGGCTGCCCCCCCCCCCTCCTTGTCCAATTCGGACTCCTCATGGGGGGCGCGCGCCACCTCCTGGTGCGGCCCTCTCTCTCCCCTCGCGGCCCAATAAGGCCCATACTTCCCCCGGGGGGTTCCGGTAACCCCTCCGGCACTCCGATAATATCCGAAACCTCTCGGAACCATTCCGATGTCCGAACATAGCCGTCCAATATATCAATCTTTATGTCTCGACCATTCCGAGACTCCTCGTCATGTCCGTGATCACATCCGGGACTCCGAACTCCTTCGGTACATCAAAATGCATAAACTCATAATAACTGTCATCGTAACCTTAAGCGTGCGGACCCTACGGTTCGAGAACAATGTAGACATGACCGAGACACGTCTCCGGTCAATAACCAATAGCGGGACCTGGATGCCCATATTGGCTCCTACATATTCTACGAAGATCTTTATCGGTCAGACCGCATAACAACATACGTTGTTCCCTTTGTCCATCGGTATGTTACTTGCCCGAGATTCGATCATCGGTATCCAATACCTAGTTCAATCTCGTTACCGGCAAGTCTCTTTACTCGTTCCGTAATACATCATCCCGCAACCAACTCATTGGTTGCAATGCTTGCAAGGCTTATGTGATGTGCATTACCGAGAAGGCCCTGAGATACCTCTCCGACATTCGGAGTGACAAATCCTAATCTCGAAATACGCCAACCCAACAAATACTTTCGGAGACACCTGTAGAGCACCTTTATAATCACCCAGTTACGTTGTGACGTTTGGTAGCACACAAAGTGTTCCTACGGTAAACGGGAGTTGCATAATCTCATAGTCAAAGGAACATGTATAAGTCATGAACAAAAGCAATAGCAACATACTAAATGATCGGGTGCTAAGCTATTGGAATGGGTCATGTCAATCAGATCATTCAACTAATGATGTGACCTTGTTAATCAAATGACAACTCCTTTGTCTATGGTCAGGAAACTTAACCATCTTTGATTAACAAGCTAGTCAAGTAGAGGCATACTAGTGACACTCTGTTTGTCTATATATCCACACATGTATTATGTTTCCGGTTAATACAATTCTAGCATGAATAATAAACATTTATCATGATATGTAAGGAAATAAATAATAACTTTATTATTGCCTCTAGGGCATATTTCCTTCAGTATGTACCATTGCCATTATGGGTAAAAAGATGGTGTTTAGTCATGCGTGATTTTACTTTGTCTACATTATGTCATCTTGCTTAAGACGTTACACCGTTCTTTATGAGCTTAATACTCTATATGCATGCTAGATAGCGGTCGATTTGTGGAGTAATAGTAGTAGATGCAGGCAAGAGTCGGTCTACTTGTCTCGGACGTGATGCCTATATACATGATCATTGCCTTGGATATCGGCATGATTATTTGCTTTTCTGTCAATTGCCCAACAGTAATTTGTTTACCCACCGTATGCTATTTTCAAGAGAGAAGCCTCTAGTGCAAACTATGGCCTCCGGGTCTACTTTATCATATATTAAAAATCCTAAAAATACCTTGTTGCATTTTTCTTTTATTTATTTTCTTTTTTATTTTTGTTCGATCTATCTATATACCACCATACAATTTAATCTTCCAATTAACCGTCAAGGGATTGACAACCCCTTGTTTGCGTTGGGTCCAAGGATTTGTTATTTTTTGTGTAGGTGTTGTTAATAAATTGTTGTGTGATTCTCCTACTGGATTGATAACCTTGGTTTCATAACTCAGGGAAATAGTTATCTCTCCTATACTGCATCATCCCCTCCTCTTCGGGGAAATCCCAACGCGGCTCACAAGTAACATACACTCCCGCAAACATGTAACTAGCAGTTGCACCCAGTCGTTGGACATGTAACATGCGCGATATCAGTCGACATGCGGTTGCAGTTGCATGCAATTGACAGACATGCAAATATAGTTGCATGAGCTCCGTGGACATGCAACTGCAATTACACGGCTTTGCGCGGACATATGTGTGTGACTACGCACATTGCTGGACATGCAACTATAGTTCCGTGTTGGTGCAAAAGCATGAAAAAAAAGTTGTGCGCGACTGGCATGCCATTATAGTCAATAGAAACATGAACTCAATCAAATGGATAAAAATAACAAGCCCCCTTTCCTCCTTAAGAAAAGTCACCTTCCTCCTCTACCAGTGCGGCCAGCGAGAGGGACCCCGTTCTCGTTTTTGTTATGTTCAACGTTTTGGTTGAGGTTGTGTCACGGTGGCAATGTCCCTCAGTAGTAATAATGTCTCCCACGTCCGATCAGCACCCTGATGGTGCGATAGCATCGTCGGAGGATATGTGGGGGTGTGATGACCCACAAGTATAGGGGATCAATCGTAGTCCTTTCAATAAGTAAGAGTGTCGAACCCAACGAGGAGCAAAAGGAAATGACAAGCGGTTTTCAGCAAGGTATTTTCTGCAAGCACTAAAATTGTCGGTAACAAATAGTTTGATAGGAAGATAATTTGTAACAAGTGACAAGTAGAAATAGTAGAAATAGGTGCAACAAGGTAGCCCAATCCTTTTTGTAGCAAAGTACATGCCATAACAGTCTCTTATAATAAGTAAAGCGTTCTTGAGGACACGCGGGGATTTAATTTCATCTAGTCACTTTCATCATGTTTGTTTGATTTGCGTTCGTTGCCTTGATAATTTTATATGTGGTGGACCGATGCTCGGGTGCCATTATTAATTGAACAAGCCTCCCTCTTATGATTACCCCCTCACGCAAGCATCTGCGACTACAAAAGAAGAATTAAGATAAATCTAACCATAGCATGAAACATATGGATCCAAATCAGCCCCATACAGAATAGCGCATAAACTAGGGTTTAAGCTTATGTTACTCTAGCAACCCATCATCTAATTACTACTCCACAATACATTCCCTTAGGCCCAAAGATGGTGAAGTGTCATGTGGTCGACGTTCACATAACATCACTAAGGGAATCACAACATACATATTATCAAAGTATCGAACAAATATCAAATTCACATGATTACTTATGACAAGACTTCTCCCATGTCCTCAAGAACAAAGGCAACTACTCATAAATCATATTCATGTTCAAGATCAGAGGGTTATTGAATAGCATAATGGATCTGAACATATAATGTTCCACCAAATAAACCAACTATCATCAACTACAAGATGGAATCAACACTACTAGCAACCCATAGGTACCAATCTGAGGTTTTGATACAAAGATTGAATACAAGAGATGAACTAGGGTTTGAGATGAGATGGTCCTGGTGAAGATGTTGATGAAGATTGATCCTCCCGTGATGAGAGGGTTGTTGGTGATGACGATGGCTTCGATTCCCCCCTCCCAGAGGGAAGTGTCCCCTGTGAAATCGCTCCGTCGGAGAGCAAAAGTGCTCCTGCCAAAGTTACGCCTCGAAACGACGGATCCCGAAAGTCCTCCCTTTATTTATTTTTCTAGGGAAAATGGGCTTATATACCAGAAGATGGGCATCAGAGGCTGGCCAGGGGCCCCACAAGCCACCAGGGTGCTCTGTTGCCTCATGGGCACCTGGGTGGCCCCCTCTGGTACTTCTTCCTCCAATATGTTTTATTTAATCCAAAATAAATCTTCGTGAAATTTCAGATCATTTGGAGATGTGCAGAATAGCTATCTCTGACATAGCTTTTTCAGGTCCAGAATTCCAGCTGCCAGCAATCTCACTCTTCATGTAAATCTTGCATATTTAGAGAGAAAAGGCATTAGAATTGCTCGATAAAGTGTTATATTGATTAAAAACACTATAAATAACAGTAGGAAAACATGGAAACAATTCCTTATTTAACACTATCTTAAATTTTGTTTCCTTATTTGACACTGAAAAACTATTTCTTCCCTATCTAACAACGAGTTTAAAGTTTATGCCTTTTATGACACTCTCGTCCATTTGGAGCCTAAATGACACCTGAAAAGACCCTTTTGCCCCTCATATGGTATGTGTGTGTGCGGAGTACTAGAACATAAAAACACCATCAGTGCGAGGGCGGTAGCACACATGCAGCAGCACATACGCACGCAACAATACACACGCACGCACGCACACACACGCAACACAGTTATAAGCAGCAGCACACATGCATGCAGCACACACGCACACATGCAGTAGCAGCACACACATGCACACAACACACATGCAGGCTGCAACACAGCACAGACACATGCAGCACACAGCAAGAACAGCGTGCGAGCACACACGTACACATGCAGTAGCAAACACACATGCGCACGCAGCTGTAGCACACACGCACGCGTGCACACACGCACACGCCCAACATCACACACGCGCGCACACAAGTATACCACATGAGGGCAAAAGGGTCTTTCCAGATGTCATTTGGGCTTAAAATGGACATAAGTGTTATAAAAGGCATAAAATTTAGACTCGTTGTTAGATAGGGAAGAAATTATTTGTCGATGTCAAAAAGGGCATAAAATTTAGACACAGTGTTGAATAAGGAATTCTCTCGAAAACATGATGCAAAATGGACGTATCAGGGTGTGTCTTCGTCGGATCTCATAAGAGTCCGTTGGTGCTAGTCTTCGGTGGATCTATTTGGATCCAGATTTTGTTCGTCTTCGTGCGTGTGGTTATAGGTTTGATCTTTTTGATCCACAACTCTCTTCATTGCGATGGTTGCTGCTCTGGTGCACTAGTCCTTTGGGAGCTTAGCACGATGACTTCCCGACTGTCTACTACAACAAGGTTTGTCTGGCTCTCTTGAGGGAGGGGCGATGATGGCGGCACGCCTTCCGCTCACTTCAGTGCTTGTAGTCGTCGCTAGGTGGTTCATGGACCTGGTTGTAGTTTTTATTACCTCTATTGTTCTTTGTACTGCCATGATTGATGAATAGATTGAAAATTTCTCTAGCAAAAAAAGATAAAGGTAAAAAATAGAAAATGTAAACTAAATCGCACAAATTTGCATGTAAAATCTCACTGATATTGTCTTCATCAACTTAGACTTATCCAAGGCTAAGTCTTCTTATTTTTCACGAATACGCTAGATGTGTATCATTTCTTTAATAGAGATTAGAAATTACAAGTAGCAAGCCAATGCCAACGCACACTACATGAGACGTGGCTATGGCTACTAACGAGCAGATGAGAAGGGGATGCTCAGCTCTAGATTACAAAGGCCTAATGTTCAGGGATGATCATGCTCAGCCCCTTGGCTCCAACATCTACCCGCGGAAGCTTGACCCCAAGCCCATGTCCTGCAGCAGTCCCCACTGCTATCGGCCATTGATACGTCTCCAACGTATCTATAATTTCTTATTGTTCCATGCTGTTATATTATCATTCTTGGATGTTTTATACTCATTTTATAGTCATTCTATATCATTTTTTGGTACTAACCTATTGACATAGTGCCAAGTGCCAGTTGCTGTTTTTTGCGTGTTTTTTACATCGCAGGAAATCAATACCAAACGGAGTCCAAATGCAGCAAAACTTTTTGTGGATTTTTTTGGACCGGAAGACATCCAGTGGATCGAAGAAGCACCTGGGGGCTGCTCCGAGGGGAGCACAACCCACCAGGGCACGCCTGGAGGCCCAGGCGCGCCCTGGTGGGTTGTGCCCACCTCGGGTGCCCCCTGAACCGTCTCTTTACTCTATAAATACCCCAATATTCCAGAAACCCTAGGGGAGTCGACGAAAATCAATTCCAGCCGTCGCAGAATCTAGAACCACCAAATCCAATCTAGACACCATCACGGAGGGGTTCACCACTTCCATTGGTGCCTCTCCGATGATGCGTGAGTAGTTCTTTGTAGACCTTAGGGTCCGTAGTTAGTACCTAGATGGCTTCCTCTCTCTCGTTTGATTCTCAATACAATGGTCTCTTGGAGATCTATATGATGTAACTCCTTTTGCGGTGTGTTTGTTGGGATCGGATGAACTTTGAGTTTATGATCAGATCTATCTTTTTATCCATGAAAGTTATTTGAGTTTCCTCGATCTCTTATGTGCATGATTGCTTATAGCCTCGTATTTCTTCTCCGATATTTGGGTTTTGTTTGGCCAACTTGATCTATTTATCTTGCAATGGGAAGAGATGCTTTGTAGTGAGTTCGATCTTACGGTGCTTGATCCCAGTGACAGAAGGGGAACTGATACGTATGTATCGTTGCTACTAAGGATAAAATGATGGGGTCTATTTCTACATAAATAGATCTTGTCTACATCATGTCATCGTTCTTATTGCATTACTCCATTTCTCCATGAACTTAATACACTAGATGCATGACGGATAGCGGTCGATGTGTGGAGTAATAGTAGTAGTGCAGGCAGGAGTCGGTCTAGTAATCTTGGACGTGATGCCTATATAATGATCATCGCCTGGATATCGTCCTGGTTATTTGAAGTTCTATCAATTATCCAACAGTAATTTGTTTACCCATCGTTTGCTATTTTTCTCGAGAGAAGCCATTAGTGAAACCTACGGCCCCCGAGTCTCTTTCTCATATTATTTGCCTTTGCGATCTATTTTATTTGCTTTTTATTTTCAGATCTATTAAACCAAAAATACAAAATTACCTTCCTGCATTTTATTTTATTTGGCGTTCGATCTATCAATATTTACTACTCTTTGACGTCCGTTTGCCAATTTCTGGCGTCGTTGCCCGAAAGGGATTGACAACCCCTTTAATACGTCGGGTTGCGAGTAATATTATTTGTGTGCAGGTGTTGTTTACCTAGTGTTGCTTGGTTCTCCTAATTGTTTGATAACCCTGGTCTCATCACTGAGGGAAATACCTACCGCCGATGTGCTGCATCAGCCCTTCCTCTTTAGGGAAATACCGAGTTAGCTTCAAGCCGCATCAAAAGGAATTTCTGGCGCCATTGCCGGGGAGGATCTTCAACATCTACCAGGTTCCTAATCACCAATATTATCTCCTCGCAATTTACATTATTTGCCATTTCCCTCTCGTTTTCCTATCCCCCACTTCACAAAAATTTGCCGTTTTTATTCGCCCTCTTTTTCGTTCGCCGATTTCTTGCCAGATCTGTTTTTTGAGTGCAATCTTGTTGCGTAGTCAATGACTCAAGAGAACACCAAGTTGTGTGATTTCTCAAATACCAACAACAATGATTTTATTGGCACTCCGATTGCTCCCGCCACTAGTGCGGAATCTTGTGATATTAATACTGCTTTGCTGAATCTTGTTATGAAAGATCAATTTTCTGGTACTCCTAATGAGGATGCCGCATCCCATCTTAATAACCTTCGTGGAATTATGCGATATGCAAAAGAAAAAATATGTGGACAATGATATTGTGAAGATGAAGTTATTTCCATTTTCTTTGCGTGATTCTGCAAAAATTTGGTTTTCTTCTTTGCCTTGCAGTAGTATCAATTCTTGGAATAAGTGCAAAGATGCTATTATCACTAAGTATTTTCTGCCCGCATAAATTATTTCCCTTAGAACCCAGATCATGAATTTCAAGCAACTTGAACATGAGCATGTTGCACAATCTTGGGAAAGGATGAAAATGATGCTAAGGAATTGCCCAACTCACGGGTTAAATCTTTGGATGATCATACAAAAAATTTATGCGGGGTTTAATTTTGTTTCTCGTAATCTTTTAGATTCCGCCACGGGTGGTACTTTTATGGAAATTACTTTCGATGAAGCCACCAAATTGCTTGATAATATTATGGCAAATTATTCACAATGGCATACTGAAAGAGCTCCTACTAGTAAAATAGTTAATTCGGTTAAAGAAATTTCTTCTTTGAGTGAAAAGTTAATGCTCTTATGAAATTGGTTGCTAGTAAGAGTGCTCCTATTGATTTCAATAGCATGCCTTTGTCTACTTTGATTGAGCAAAATAGTGATGTCGTAGATGTGAATTTTATCTCTCAAAATAATTTCAACAACAATGCTTATAGAGGTAATTTTAATCCTAGACCTTTTCCTAGTAATTCCTCTAATAATTATGGTAATTCCTATGGAAATCCTTCATATAATAATAATAGGAACACCTCTGATCTTGAGACTAATATTAAAGAATTTATCAACACACAAAAAGTTTTCAACACTGCAATAGAAGAAAAGTTGAATAAGATTGATGATTTGTCTAGAAGTGTTGATAGAATTTCTCATGATGTAGAAAATCTGAGGATGAAATTCTTTGTGCCTAAGGTAGGGGAATCAATTAAAGCTCTTTATGTTTCTATGGATGAAAGTAAGAAAAGAACCGCTATGCTTAGAGCTAGAAGAGAATTTTCAGAAAAAGCGTTTTCTAGTGATTGCTTTCGTAAAAGTGATGAAGATCTTAAAATGATTAGTGTTTCTTCTATTGATTCCTTGTTTAGTAAAATTAAGATTGATGAAAAAGGGACTAGAGAAGAGTCAACTTTAGCTAGAAGGCGTCCCAATAATTTGGAGGGTGAAAATCTTGTTGAGAAAATTGATAAAAGTGGGTTTGAAGAGGTCAAAACTTTAACTAGTGATGTGCCCACTCTTTTGGATTACAAAGACTTTAATTATGATAGTTTGCTCTTTGATTGATTGTATTTCTTTGTTGCAATCCATGATAAATTCACCCCATGCCTATGAACAAAATAAAGCTTTTACTAAACATATTGCTCATGCTATGATGAAAGCTTTAGAAGAAAAGTTGGAATTAGAAGTTTCAATTCCTAGAAAATTATATGATGAGTGGGAACCTACTATCAAAGTTAAGATTAAAAATTATGAGTGTTTTTCTTTGTGTGACTTCGGTGCTAGTGTTTCTACAATTCCGAAATCTTTATGTGATGTGCTCGGTCTCACCGGTATTGAAGAATGTTCTTTAGACTTGCACGTGGCAGATTCTACTATTAAAAATCCAATGGGAAGAATTAATAATGTTCTTGTTCTTGCAATTAAGAATTATGTTCCTATAGATTTTATTGTTCTTGATATTGATTGCAATCCGTCTTATCCAATTATTCTTGGTAGACCGTTTTTACGCACTATCGGTGTCGTGATTGATATGAAAGAAGGCAATATTAAGTTCCAATTTCCACTAAGGAAGGGTATGGAACACTTCCCTAGAACAAGAATTAGGCCACCATATGAATCAATCATGAGGGCATCTTATGGATCTCGAAACAAAGATGACAAAACGTAGATCCTTGCTTTATGCCTAGCTAGGGGCGTAAAACAATAGCGCTTGTTGGGAGGCAACCCAATGAATAAAATTTATTTTTGCCTTTTGCTTTCTGTTCTTGAGTGTTTGCAAAATTATGCTACTATGATGATTGTGTTTTTGTGTTTAAATTAGTGTTTGTGCCAAGTAAAGCCTTTAGGATCTTCTTGGGTGATAGTTGTTTGATCTTGCTTAAAAAATAGAAACTTTCGCATCCAGAGTTATAATTTTCAAAATTCATAGAAGTGAAAAAAAACTCTGAATTGTTTACAGTAGATTCATATACCAATTTCTTCTGTTTTCCTAAGTTTTTAGAACTTTTGGAGTTACAGAAGTATGAAAACAATTTGCATCTTTACAGACTGCTCTGTTTTTATAGATTCTGTTTTCGTTGTGTTGTGTGCTTATTTTGATAATTATATGGTTTTATTTGGAGAGTTTTTTCCATAGAAAAGTTAGAATACGGTATAAATAAAGCAATAACAAAATTTGAATAAGTTTTCTACAGTACTTATAGTAAAGATTGGTTTTCTTATACTAACAGATCTCACGAAGGTTTTGTTGAGTTTTGTGTGATTGAAGTTTTCAAGTTTTGGGTGATGTTACGATGGATGAAGGAATCAGGAATAAGAAGATCCTAAGATTGGGGATGCCCATGGCACCCCAAGACATTCTACAAAGAGTAGCAAGCAACTAAGCTTGGGGATGCCCCGAGTGGCATCCCCTCTTTCTTCTAACGACCATCGGTATTTTACTCGAAGCTATATTTTTATTCGTCACATACTATGTGTTTTGCTTGGAGCGTCTTGTATGATATGAGTCTTTACTTGTTTTATTTTGTGTTTTAAGTCTTGATTCCTTGCTGGACACACCTATTTGAGAGAGACAAATTTATGTCATGACTTGTTAGAATTGTTGTCTATGCTTCGCTTAAATTTTTATGAGCTATGGATTTGCTCTAGTGCTTCACTTATATCCTTTTGAGCACGGTATGCTTTAGTATTTTTGAAGAAATGCTCTCTTGCTTCAATTAGATTTATTTGAGAGTTAGTAAAATTTTCAAGAAATTCTATCTTGCTTCACTTAAATTAACTTGTGAGAAAGAAAAATTATGCTAATGATCTTCACTTATATTTGTTTGAGCTTATCAAAAGCAACATATGAAAATTAGTCCCAAATTGATAGATATCCAAGAAGGATATAATAAAAACTTTCATGAAGATCATTGGACAAAATAAATTTGATTCCTCGTAATAGTTTTGAGATATGATGATGTGATATGTGAGTCATGTTGATGAGTAATTGTGCTTTAGTAAGAATATTGGTGTTAAGGTTTGTGATTCCCTATGCAAGCATGAAAGTCAAGAGTCATGCAATGAAATTACATCCTACTTGTGTTGCATTATTCGGTGTTAATTATGCTCAATGCTCGCTTATGAGATTATTCGTTTCTTGGTTGGTCGCTTCTCAATCTTTTGCTAGCCTTCATTTTGCACTAAGTATGATCACTACTTGTGCATCCAAAATCCTTTAAACCAGTTTTGCCACATGAGTCCACTATACCTACCTATATGCGGTATTATTTTACCGTTCTAAGCAAATTTGTATGTGCCATCTCTAATATTCAAAATAAATTTCTCTTTTGTGTGCTCGTACCGCTCGCGAGGCGGTGAAGGGTGGCTAATATTTTCCATGCTAGATGTGTTATTCTCACGATGAGTGTTTATTCACTTGTCATTGCATGAGAGTAAGGCAAAGGTATTAGGGATGCCAGTCCCGAAATGAAAAATGAATTTACTTTATGTTGTCAAATAATAAAGTCCTTGGAAAGTGTTGGTATGGAAGGCACCCGTGGATACAATTAGCCATGGAAAGTGAAAGTATGGTGGAAAAAGGAATAAAGTTTAATTTCTATTTGGGAACTCCTATGATATATCTAGCATCGAAAGTGTTGGGAACTCTAAGTCGTTTTCGTTGGTGGGAAAAGTATGCCTCTCAAAATGTTTTTATCTCTCAAATTTTGCTTTGAGCTCTGGCACCTCTACAAATCCCTACTTCCCTTCGCGAAGGGGCTTTCTTTTAATTTATGTAAATTTCATTTTTAATTTGAGTCTCCATCCTCTCTTATAAAGCACCAACTAGGGGCACTATGATCTTACATGAGCATTGGGTGTAGCTAATATGCAAGTGTGTTTCATGAATGAATCAATGATTGAGCATGATAGGCTAGGGATAACTTATTTTAGCATTGAGATTTTGAAAGACATGGTTGATTGTTGATATGCTTGAGTATTTAAGTTATCATGTCAAAACTAGACTATTGCTTTAAACAATATAAAAGTCCAAATATCCATGCTATAAAGAAAGAATATGAGATGACATGTTAGGCAGCATTCCAGATCATAAATTCTGTTTTTATCATTTACCTACTCGAGGATGAGTGGGAATTAAGCTTGGGGATGCTAATACGTCTCCAACGTATCTATAATTTTTTATTGTTCCATGCTGTTATATTATCATTCTTGGATGTTTTATACTCATTTTATATCATTTTTGGTACTAACCTATTGACATAGTGCCAAGTGTCAGTTGCTATATTTTGCATGTTTTTTACATTGCAGGAAATCAAGTCCAAACGCAGTGAAACTTTTTCTGGATTTTTTGGACCAGAAGACATCCAGTGGGCCGAAGAAGCACTTGGGGGCTGCTCCGAGGGGAGCACAACCCACCAGGGCGCGCCCTGGTGGGTTGTGCCCACCTCGGGTGCCCCCTGAACCGCCTCTTTACTCTATAAATACCCCAATATTCCAGAAACCCTAGGGGAGTCGATGCAAATCAATTCCAGCCGCCACAGAGTCGAGAATCACCAGATCCAATCTAGACACCATCACGGAGGGGTTCACCACTTCCATTGGTGCCTCTCAGATGATGTGTGAGTAGTTTTTTGTAGACCTTCGGGTCCGTAGTTAGTAGCTAGATGGCTTCCTCTCTGTCGTTTGATTCTCAATACAACGGTCTCTTGGAGATCCATATGATGTAACTCTTTTTGCGGTGTGTTTGTTGGGATCGGATGAACTTTGAGTTTATAATCAGATCTATCTTTTTATCCATGAAAGTTATTTGAGTTTCTTTGATCTCTTATATGCATGATTGCTTATAGCCTCATATTTATTCTCCGACATTTGGGTTTTGTTTGGCCAACTTGATCTATTTATCTTGCAATGGGAAGAGGTGCTTTGTAGTGGGTTCAATCTTACGATGCTTGACCCCAGTGACAAAAGGGGAACCGACACGTATGTATCATTGCTACTAAGGATAAAACGATGGGGTCTATTTCTACATAAATAGATTTTGTCTACATCATGTCATCATGCTTATTGCATTACTCCGTTTCTCCATGAACTTAATACACTAGATGCATGTTGGATAGCGGTCGATGTGTGGAGTAATAGTAGTCGATGCAGGCAGGAGTCGGTCTACTAATCTTGGACGTGATGCCTATATAATGATCATTGACTGGATATCGTCATGATTATTTGAAGTTCTATCAATTGCCCAATAGTAATTTGTTTACCCATCGGTAGCTATTTTTCTCGAGAGAAGCCACTAGTGAAACCTACGGGCCCCGGGTCTCTTTCTCATATTATTTGCCTTTGTGATCTATTTTATTTGTTTTTTAATTTCAGATCTATTAAACCAAAAATACAAAAATACCTTGTTGCACTTTATTTTATCTGGCATTTTATCTATCAATATTGACTACTCTCTCACGCCCGTTTGCCAATTTCTGGCGCCGTTGCCCGAAAGGGATTGACAACCCCTTTAATACGTCGGGTTGCGAGTATTTGTTATTTCTGTGCGGGTGTTGTTTACGTAGTGTTGCTTGGTTCTCCTACTAGTTCGATAACCTTGGTCTCATCACTGAGGGAAATACCTACCGCCGTTGTGCTGCATCATCCCTTCCTCTTTGGGAAAATACCGACGTAGCTTCAAGCCCCATCAGCCATCATCGTCGTCTGCTGCAGCATCGGGCCCCTGCTAGTTGCCTGTCATCAAGTCCTTGACCTCTCTCTGGTTGCTCCGAGCAAACTACCTCGAGGATTCATCAGGTACACAAGCTAGTCTTTAACGGTTGCTTGGAATTGGCAGGCCTCTCACCTACTAGTGCTCCTCCGATTCAACACCACCAAAGGAATTTTTCTGCTCTAAACTTTGTGGATAGATGGCTTCCAATAGCGTGTTTGCTGAGTTGCTCAGGAACTACAAGTTAGATGGCACAAACTTCACTGTTTGGAAAAGGAAGATGATGTTTCTACTTACAGCTGAGAATGTTGAGTATGTAATTTCGACCGCCAAGCCTAGCGAACCTGCTGATGATGCTTCGGATGAGGAAAAGGATAGTTATGTAGAAGAACTCAAGCAGTGGAATAAGGACAATAAAAAGGCAAGGATTTTTATTCTTGGCTCCATGTCCGATTCATTAGCAGGTGAATATGAAATAGAGGTTGCTGCACACAGGATTATGAGAAGGCTGGAAGAGGATTTTGGTGAAGTTTCTTTAATCAAAGTGCTTAGCTTCCTGAACAGATTCTTAACATCTAAGATGGCAGATAATACTTCTGTCAATGAACACCTAAACAAGTTGTGCATCCTGGATGAGGAATTGAATAATGCTGGCTATCCTCTTTCTGAGGAGGTGCAAGTAATGGTGGCTCTGAACTCACTTCCGCACACTTGGGAACAATTCAAAATATCATTTTGTCACTCCGAAATATTACTGAACATGCGCAATTTGAGGCATCATTTGCTCATGGAAGAAGATAGGCGACTTCACAAGGGAAAGAGAGACACTCACACCATTACGAGTTGCACCTTGGTGAAGATAGGAGGCGCTGGCAGAAGAAGCATCAAGGAGGTGATTTGAGGAACAAAATCAACAGGAAGAGAAACTGGCATGATCATAATGAAAGAGGTCCAAACTCTAGTTTTGATAAGAGGGGATTTAGATGTCATGGTTGTGGAGAGTATGTACATTTTAGAACTAAGTGCGAGAATAACAAGCCTAACAAGCAGTACCAGGACAAGCATCAGGGCAACAAGAAGGATAATTCTTCTCCCGATGGTACATGCAATCTATTTGTTTGTTTTGAATCATTTTTTACTACTTCAGCTTCGGATCATTGGGTAGTAGACTCTTGTTCCACTTTGCATATTGCAATGAATAGTGTTGGTTTCACCTCTTTAAAACCCACATCGAAAGGAACTAGATTTACTTATCTAGGAACAACTACAAAAGCTGATATTTTGGGCATAGATGATTATACACTCAAACTCCCTGGTGGAGGAAAAATAAATTTGAAAGACACAGTCTATTCCCCCTAGAATGAGAAAGAATTTAATCTCTATTTCTAGACTGGAATCTATTGGTTTTAAGGTCTTATTTGGAGATGGCAAAGTTAAAATACCGATGAATGGAAATTTAGTTCAACTAGGAAATAGATTTGATGGTCTCTACTATATTGAGGATTTTATGGACATCGATAGAATGGATTGTATGGTGATTGAACAGAATTCGGTAGTGAGGAATATAGATGGAAACAATAATTGTTCAGAGTCATACCTCTGGCATCATCTTTGTTTGGGTCATATCTCGAAGAAAAGAATTAAAAGGCTAATTAGTTCTGGAATTTTAAACTTCAGGTGGGAAGACTATGGCATTTGAGAGGCAAGTGTTGTAGGGAAAATGACCTGGGTGCCTTCTCCTAAAGCGTCAAGGTCTACTGAACCACTTGTTATTGTTCATTCAGATATTTGTGGCGAGATGTCTAGGCCTACATTTGGGCAGAAGGTCTATTTCATTACTTCTATGGATGATTCTCTAGATACGGCTAAGTTTACTTAATTAAGCATAAGTCGGAAGGTTTTGACATGTTCAAGGTATTTAAAGCCGAGGTAGAAAATCAGTTGAACAAAAAGATCAAGGTGCTTAGAACTGATAGTGATGGTGAATACGCATCAAAAATATTAGATGATTTTTGCAAGGAAAGGAAAATGAAATTGTTCATCATTATACCTTACCTTATACTCCTCGGCAAAATGGTGTAGCTGAAAGGAGGAATAGAACTTTAATGGACATGGTTAGGTCTATGATGGCATATTCTAATCTTCCATTATCTTTTTGGGGTGAGGCTCTTCATACTGGTGTTTATTTGCAAAATACTCCAATCATCAATCCAATGTGCCATGATGGATCGTTTCGGATTCCAAGTCTAAGTCTACAGGGATTTAGCAAAAAATGATGGTCCCTCTTAACCAGCTAACATCAGACTGAAAGCATGACAATTGTGCACGATTTGCATGACAATTTATGTTGGCCAAGGAAAGCAAATTTAGTTGGCAAGCATAACTAAAATTGCGAGACGATACAAATTACCATAAAATCATTCGATTTGCTATCCCCCAGCGAGCATTATAATTTAGGTTACGCGAATTATTCATATTTTACTGTTTTGGTTGCTCGATTCGATATCCAAGGGAAAACCTCGGCTGCCTAAATCGCAGCTGACGGAGACCGGGCAAGGCCGAAGAAAGAATATTAGGAGAAGAGGAAAGGGAGGAAGCAAACGAAAGTGGTTCTAATCCCGAGCTCATATATGAGCTTGGGTGAACAGTAAAATCAAGAAAAATTCCAAAAAAAAATTAGTGAAGCATTGATAAATGATTTAATAGCTTATAAAATTTCAACACCAGATGACAACCATAGAAAATGTGGCAAAAAAAACAAAATCAATGACTTCCGTGAATCGTTGAATTTTTATTTAATTTTTTGATTACTGTTCACCTGAGCTTACCAGCTCGGGGTCAGAACAGCCGTGTCCAGTGAAGCAAACACGTTTAAGACCAGAAGACTTGGATTCCGGATTCTTGTATCCGGTGACCTGTGAAGTATGACAGTGTTGATTGATTTTCTAGTCGCGTCTGTTGACCGGTACCCCGCGCCGTCTCCCTCCCGGAAAGATCTTCATTCCTTCCGCGCCGAAAACGACGGCGAGCCACCCCGAGACCGCGTCAGCCCGCTCCACCCCACCCGCACGTCACTCCGCCCAAGCGTCCCGGCCGGCGCCTTGACTCCACGCCCGCCGTCGCCATCGCCCCCGCAGCTGTTGCTCGCTCGCTCCCACTCCCACACAACGACACCGACGCGACGGCCTCTCTCTCCCTCTCTGACCCCTTCTCCACAAAGCACAGCTTATAATGCGCGCTCGGTGGAGCCGAGGAGCTTAACTGGCTTCTGGCGGAGTGGAGCGGGGATGATGATGGACCTGGGCGCCGCGCGCGCGACGCCGCCGTCGGCGCAGGAGGCGGCCGAGGCCGCCGTGCGCGCGGTCGGCTGCGGCTACGACCTCGCCGACGACCTGCGCCTCTTCCGCGCCAAGGGCCGCCTGCTCGACCTCGGCGGCGGGGGCGCGGGCGGCGAGCGGGACCTGTGCCTGCCGGGCGGGGCCGTGGTGGCCGGCGTGCCCGCCGGGGTCGTCGCCGACAAGGGCGAGCGCGCGCGGTTCCGCTCCGACGTGCTCTCCTTCGCGCAGATGGCGGAGCACGTCAACCAGTCGCTGTCGCTGACGGGCAAGATCCCCTCGGGCCCCTTCAACGCCATGTTCGACTACCGCGGCTGCTGGCACCGGGACGCCGCCGCCACGCGCAGCCTCTGCTTCGACGCCCGCCTCGTCGAGCTCTACGCCGTCGAGGCCCCCCGCGGCGCGCGCCTCGCCCTCCGCGACCACGTCGCCCGCGACGTCCCGGCCTCCTGGGACCCCCCGGCGCTCGCCGCCTTCATCGACACGCACGGCACCCACGTCGTCGTCGGCGTCAGGATGGGCGGCAAGGACGTCGTCTGCGTCAAGCAGCTCAGGGGCTCCGCCCTCGAGCCGCGCGACGTGCAGGCCCGCCTCAAGAAGCTCGCCGACGCCACCTTCTCCCAGTCCCAGGACCGACGGCAGAGCTCCGCCGGCGCTAAGAGCCGCGGGTCGTCGTCGCGGAGACCTCCCGGCCCCGGCTCCGCTGCCTGGCGCGCCTTCAGGTCGCCGGTCATCCACAACAAGGACGATGTCGTCGGCATCCACGTCAGGCGAGGCGGCGTGGACGACGGGCAGGGCCACGACGAGTGGCTCACCACCGTCGCCGCCTCGCCGGACGTCATCTCCATGGCCTTCGTGCCCATCACCTCCCTGCTCACCGGCGTCCCCGGCCGCGGCTTCCTCAACCACGCCGTCAATCTCTACCTCAGATGTACGATAATATCTCTCAACCCGTGTCTGTGTGTCTGACTCTGACCAGTGACCATCTGACCATTAATTTGTTTGGCTGTGGGATCATCAGACAAGCCGCCGATAGAGGAGCTGGAGCAGTTCCTGGAGTTCCAGGTGCCGCGGCAGTGGGCGCCGGAGTTCGGCGAGCTCCCGCTGGCTCTCGGCCCGCAGAGGAAGAAGAAGAAGGACAGCCTGCCGGCGCTCCAGTTCACGCTCATGGGGCCCAAGCTCCGGGTCAACACGGCCAAGGTGGACTCCGGGGGCCGGCCGGTGACGGGCATCCGGCTGTTCCTGGAGGGCAAGAAGAACAGCCGGCTGGGCGTGCACCTGCAGCACCTGTCGGCGACGCCGCGCGCGGTCCCAATCGTCGTCGGCGAGGCGGTCACCACGGCCGCCGGGGACGCCGTGAACGAGCGCGCCTACTTCGAGCCCGTGAGGTCGTCGCTGCTGACGCACGCGTGCACGGCGCCGGTACAGCACGCCGGCGCGCGCATCGACGACTGCGCGGCCGTGGTGACCGCGGCCTGGCTGGAGGTGCGCGAGGCGTGCCTGAAGAAGGTGCTCTTCCTGCGGCTGGGCTTCTCCGGCGTGGCGCGGACCAAGATACGGCGGTCGGAGTGGGACGGCCCGCTCGCCACGACCCGCAAGTCGGGCTCGCTGTCGGCGATGCTCAGCGCGGCGCTGTCCGGCACCGCCGCCGTGCCGCCGCAGGGGGAGCCGATGGAGGGGAAGGTGGAGGTGAACTCGGCCGTGTTCCCCAAGGGCCCGCCGGTGCCGCTGCCCGTGCAGAAGATGGCCAAGTACATCGACACGACGGAGGTGACGAGGGGCCCCGACGACCTGCCGGGGTACTGGGTGGTCACCGGCGCCAAGCTCTGCGTGGAAGGCGGCAAGGTGTCGCTCAAGGCCAAGTACTCGCTGCTCATCTCGGCGCCGGAGGACGACGAGGTTTGAATCAGTTGTGCATATCGTGTACAGACTACAGAGTGCGCACATACATCAAGAGGTAGTACAAACTAGTAGATTAGAGAGTGCTTGTCAATTCTTGTAAATCAGGGCCAGTTAGAGCTGCGAGATGTTGAAATTTGTCAAAAGTAGAAAATAGAAAGTACACATTTTAAGCATATTCCCTTGCTGAAGATGTCATCCGCTTAACATTTACTGGTAACTGCAATTGTAAGATGGAATGGCATGAACCAGCATCCACCGATTTTGTATCACAAAACCCAACAGAACTGAAGCTCTGATATCATCATCCTCGTCACACAAGTTCAGGTAAGAAGATACACAGTTGCATCTAATGTACATGCATCAAGCACAGAGGGTGCTCGGTTTCTCGGCCGAGGAGCTCCAAAGGCCACCTTAAAACCTCTCCATGGTACCGACCACCGGCTGTGCCTCCACACGCGGCCTCTTCTCGGAAAGATAGGGACCCCTTCTGACCGCCTCATTCAGCTGCAGCAAGAGGCATTTGTTTCGTCGGTCAACAGTCACGGTTCAAACGACAAGAACCAGCGGATACAAGAACCACGGACATACCTTTCCAATGAGTTCAGAAAGGCTCGGTTCATGAAGAAGGTGCGACGATGACAAGGCTTTGTTGATTGCCACACAGCAAGTGTACCGTGCCTCCATGCCTATGATAGTATTAACGAACCAATGTCATCATCAGAGAAGTTGGTTCAGTAAACAGAATATGCATGGCTCATGACTAGATTAGCTGCAAAGAACAGCTCGGCGTATTGCCAAGAGCCAATGATGCTACGAGGTCAGAAGGCAGTTGGACACTTGGACGTGCACTAAACTTCAGAGCAAACATTTGGATCGAGGGAAGTTAAGCGGGCACATTATGTGTAAGCATTACATCGCCGGCAGCGAACTCCAAATCAGTTATGATAGATGGTATTCAAATGCTAAAAGGAACATTGCAGCAGTGTAGGACACTAACTTTGGCAGGGAAAAAAACTTCTTCGAAGTGACAGATGTATGCTTTTATAAGAAATGACATGTCTATAGTTAATGTATTTAGTGGTAGAAGTACTACTAAGTCCTTACCAAGTTTTGTTGTCTCCATTTTTGGATCCGTAACAATTCCGATTATCTCTGGCTTTGAGCAAACTTCCCTTAGGCACCATTCTCGGACAACCAGTCCTGACAGTACTCTATAACCCTGCAAACATTCAATGCGATGCAATCAGTATAATGAGTATAGTCGATGTGATTACTCAAACGAAGAAATAACTCAGCAACAGATGAAAAGAATATATCAGCAACAAGTAGACTTTAACAAGCAAGAATTGCTTACAGCAATCCGAACGTCTGGATCTTGTTGTAGAATTGATAGGAGAAGAGCCTGCCAAAAAATTAAAGAAAATCACTATAAAGGCTAATTATAACATTAAGTGAGAAAGATAAAACTAGCGAAATTGTGTTGCACTAACTGAAGGAGTTAATTTTGGACTGTTTGATGCGGCACTGTAGACTAAGCGCTTCAGGCACTCTTCTGCTTGATGATCATCCAGTTTCATCTGGTCCTCTTGTCGATCAACACCACATATGCTTCCAAAGGCATGTAAAGCGGCCTGAAAGTTTCACAGCGTCACTCTTAAGAGGAATAGTTTCTGGAGACTTTGCCAATGACTAACAGGGTTAGTAGTAGACGAACTTACCAGCTGTTTACCTCTGCCCTGCCTATCAAAGGACATTTCTACCACATGTCTAGCAATTTTTGGTGGATCAGAGAGCAACAAGCATGCTCCTTGAGTTGCTATTTCACCAACGGAGCCAGACAAACAAAGAGTAGGTCAGATAGTGAAATGAAGTATTATGGTTAATGAGACCACTCCCAAACAGATGCAGGTTTCAGTACAACAGAAAGTTAAAAAGAAATAGAAACATAACTTACTTGTACCAATTAGTCCTAAGGTCTCCAGCGCGCTCTCAATTTCATCAGTATTTTGACATTCCTCCGTCCTCAATATTTTGTCTATGGCCAAGAGCAGATTCGTAACACCTAACATGGAGAAATCTTGATTAACATATCAATCTAGTACCTTTTTCTTTTACAGAATCCCACCAAAGATACCCTCAGTCTCTCACGCTAACAATACCT
The DNA here is from genome assembly GCA_032464435.1 of Aegilops umbellulata. Lineage (NCBI taxonomy): Eukaryota > Viridiplantae > Streptophyta > Magnoliopsida > Poales > Poaceae > Aegilops > Aegilops umbellulata. The sequence goes on from CP136059.1 coordinate 510,146,531, forward strand.
AGATGCATATAAATGTTCTGATTTAAGGTCCCAGCAACCACCCAACAAATGGGTTATCAGAATTTAGCATAAAAGTTGAGCTCCCAATCTTTTTTTTTTAAATGAAGAAGCTGTTCTTGAATTATTAATGAAGGAATACACTTCCATTTAGCAGAGAATGATATGCAGAAAGAAAATGTAGAGGAAAACGTACTAGAAATCAGAATTTAGCATAAAAAGCTGTGTTCAAAATCATGCTTTTTTGGTTAAGGGGCTGTTCTGAATTATTAACGTCAGAATACACTTCCATTTAGCAGAGAATGATACGCGGAGAAAATAACGCACTAGAAATCAGAATTTAGCATAGAAGCCATATTCAGAATCAAGTTTTTTTAGTGAAGGGTCTGTTCTTGAATTATTAATGTAGCAACACATTTCTCTTTAGCAGAGTACGATACGAAGAAACGAAGTGTAGAGGAGAACACACTGTAGAACATATAATGATCAATAATGCACACAATTAAAAAGATCAACAATATAAGTGCAAATATTTAGCAGGGCTGATGGACTGAAGGTGTAGTAGCTACAAGACAAGTCATGCTTACAAGATTTTTCTATAGTCATAAAAGCATCAGCTGAAGAAAGAAGCCTCCCACTGATCAATGATGCTCTTGACCGTACAATAGGATCAGCTGAGGGATCGCTACACAAGTACCAAAAATAAACAACATAAATTGGCTGAAAAACACAAATATGGACTTATGGAGGCAAGAGCTGAGTACTTGATCACATCAGTTATGTGTTGAAGCAAACTGGTCTTTAACAAGAACATATTGCTGTGAGGGTGCTCCGCAAGCTGCAAAACAAGTAAAGACATAATTAGCTAAAATGTACAGTTTATCTCAGAAATTCTGCGATCTTGCATTCTTAGATCTCTATCATCAACAATTACATAACAAAAACCCTGTGATCATTACGTATTTACTGTCATTTGATAAGTAATAAAATTCGTTTACATAGCATGTGATGAACAACAAATACTAGTGTGAGTTTAGGCAAATGAAGTGACAAAGAAAAAAGCGCAAAATATTTGGTTTCAATGGTATAATAAAAAGATCTCCTAGCAAACATAGATGGCTGAGGCTGATTGTGGACTCAAAGTGGCACAAAGTTAGACTTCCTCCATTTAAAGAAATTGCACGATCTTCAAAAGACCCTCCTAACAAACATAGATTGAAGAGGCTTTCGATGGTGGACTTGAAGTGACAAAGAATTAGACTCTCTTTACCTGTAGTAGCTGGTTTCTCAAGCTTGGCTTGTTTAGGGTTTCTTTCTTATTTTCCTTCTTTTAATTATGTTATGTTTTTGTTTTAATCAACATAATTATGCAGCAGAAATGGAGAATCCACCCCATTCTTACAGAAACCAGGCTAACAGATAAATGCATCCTTCTCTCAGGAAAAGAGGGATGCATGAATAAGGTGATAACAAGGGAAACCTGAGAAGGCAATCCAAATAAGACATATAATATTACCTCATAGAGGACCTCTAGTGCACTCAGGGTTTTAAGCATATCTTTTCTATCTTTTATCTCGTCCTCAAATAAGCTGAGAAGGTTTGAGTCACGAATTGCAGTAGCAGTACAACTTGATGCACCAAAGAGCTTAGCTATCAAAGATAGAATGCGAATCCGTGCCTGCAAAGAGGAACATGAACAACACCTTGAGCAGGTTTAATAGAAGTACAGAACCATACTCATAGCATCTAGTACAACATACATAACAATTTCTCTGTATCACACTAGATAGGTACTACTTTGCATCTCAACACGTGTAAGTAATCTGCCAGTATTAGCAAAACAGCTCATTGATAAACTACTTTAGACATTACTAAATGTAGACCTGTAGTTGTAGGCTGCCACTGGCCTAGAAGGTCATGTATCGATTGTTTCACAAATTGACCTAATAACGGTGGCTTTTGGATACCATACCATTGAGGATGACTGGGCTGCCACTTTGTTGAGTTGCAATCCTTGACCATCTGGTGGAAATATGATATCCTGAAAGCAAAAGCAAAAACAGAAATAAAAATATTAGCATCTGCTATCCATATTGAGAGGGAGATTCGCTCAACATTTATGAAAAAAGAACATAATACTCACAGTCCCTGTAGGAATTTCTGCTAGACGCTTTATGGCATCCAAAACAATTGCTGAGATCTCTTCGTCTCTACAGAAAGCAAACATAATTAATAGTAAGTAAAATACAAGCATAATGCATGTCCTGGGACATGACTTGTCAGATGTAGTTTGTGATAATAAGGATACCCCTCAATCAAGCAGTTGATCAGAAGAGGGTACAGATTGTGCTGTACAAATGTGTCCACGGCAACAGCAATATCTCCAGCCTTGTCAAGAAGATGTACCACCTGGTATAGAACTTGAAAGTGAGGGTCCGGACCCTGGAGACATTGGCTGAGAAAGGATTTACAGAAGATATTCTTTGCAAGATGATGTTAAAAAGTATGTGAATGGTTATTTTGAACAAATAAGAAGGATCATGCATGAAATGGATTTGCAGGAGTTGGTAAAGCACATCAGTGTTCTGTTTGTACACAAATTTCACTCTGTTTGCTACCATATTAGAGAGTAGAGGGCAAAGGAGTTAAAAAACAGCTTAAACTTGTACTTTTTTTCTCAAACACGCATTGAAATCTGTTTCATTTGTATTCAAGGAGAATACCACAAGGCACACAGTACACGGCCAAGACCAAAACCAACTACCTGCTGCTATACAAAAAGGCAAAAACAGAGCAAAAGAACAGACAAGTAAGCCAAATCAGGAGGCCAAGTGTGCTTAAAGAGTTAAACCTTGAAAGGTACACAGCTAACAGTTCAACATTGATTGGAATTATGCTTTACACACTTACCATCTCAAGATAACAAATGCATGACATGAAATACTATTTCTGATTTCAAGAACCAATTGGTGCCAAATTTTCTAAATGCCCTAAATAATTACAGTAAACAAAGCAAGCAAACCATATCCACAGAAAGCATCAGATAGAGAAATATAATCAGATACATACCGCTTTGCAGGCCAATTGTTTGATACTATTTGAGTTTGTGAGCAACCCAGCTTGAATAAATTCCTGAAAGAACCAATTGACAATTCAACATTTAGGCAATCAAACGAGCGCATAGTAATACACAAAAGAGCATACGATACATCAACATGTCTGGTCAAGGCAAGAGGTTTAGGTGGCCATGTCTAAATAAATAAATAGACCGCCGGAGAGGCAGAGACAGTAAGTTACACATACACCATAGCTTGGTAGAAGCGATGCTCCATATCTAGATGAAAATACTTTGTCCAAGCACGCTGCAACAGTTTCAACCGTCTCAGGTACGTCTGCCTGGCTCTGCAATACACTAGAGGACCAAGAAGACGAATTAAAACAGCAATTCATCACAATGGTCCACATAAATGCCAGTCAGAGCATACATTCTTCATAGCATCTGCAGAAAAGAAGAGATGCATGGGAAGGACTAGAACAGGACAAGGCTGTAATGTGAGAGAGATGCAGCCTACAAACAAACATTGGTAGAGAAAATTACATGAACCTGAAACATTTAGAGGAGGGGGAACAAAACTCACCCTAGCAGCTTAGGCAGAGGGAACTGTTCCAGGAACTGCCTCACTGTGTCCTCACCATGCGTTCCTACAATACAATGTAAAAGGAAGGGTACGGTGATAGGTCAGCACCCAGCAACAAATCAACTGCCTGGCGTCTCTGTCGAAATGCGATCCACAAGCCGAAGCTGAATTCGCTACAATTTGGTGGGAGAAGGGATTAATCCCCTACGGTTCCAACATCGGAGATGGAGAAATAAGCACACTCGCAGCTGCTGCCATTCCAGCGAACGACAGTGTAATGTAATATAAACCCAAGGCAGCGAAGCACTGAGGCTGTAGTGGGACGCACGGTCCTCGCTAAGACAGCCGCAACCTAATCGTTGGACCGTGGGGATGGATCCCCCTCCAGGCTCGAACCCTACCAAGTACCAACCACCGAGATCGTATTTCCTCGCTTCCCCCGTCGCCGGAGGTAGGTAGGCGAGCAGGGGAGAGGCCCCGCGCCTCGGCGAGGGGCGGCGCGGCGGAAATGACCCGAGCAGCCGGACTCGATGCGGCGGGGAAAGGTGTGATGGAAGGGGGAGGAAGGGGAGGCGCCGCGCCGAACCTGGGTAGGAGGCGAAGTCGGCCGCCGCGCGGAGCAGGGCGTCAAGCTCGCCGGTATCCATCTCCGCCGCGGGATCCATCTGGTGGTGGTGCTGCTGCTTCTCGCCGCCGCGGGCTCGCTCTGGGTTTTTGGTTGGGGGATTTGGCTTGGGAACGAAGTTGAACGCCACCAGCGGTGGACTGGAGAAGTGATGTGTACTGGTGCCTGCCCCGTGCGCGTGCCGCGTGCCCCGCCTTGTCCCGGGGCAGATGGGGACGGGGACAGCAGGCGGTCCCCGGCGCTGCCGACCTCGATGAGCTATCCAAAAACCGTGCGTGGGGCGCACCTATTCCTCGCCTTCAGCGAGTCTAACTTCCAGACTGTGAACTCTGAAGGGGGCGAGCACGCGCCCTGGAAGCCATAGCCTTTTTTTTGTTTTTATTTTTTTTTTATATATTTTCATTTTTTTGCTTTATTTTTTATTTTATTTTATACTCTAGAGTGTTTATTGCAAAAAACACTCTATAAAAATATTTGAAAATGTTGAACAAGTACTTGAAAAATGCTGAATGAGTACTTGAAAAATGTTGAACAAGTATTTGAAAATGTTGACTAAGAATTTGAAAAATGTTGAACAAATATTTGAAAATATTGAATAAGTATTTCAAAAATATTGAACAAGTATTTGAAAAAACGTTGATCATGTATATAAAAATGTTGAACAAGTATTTGAAAAATTGTTGATAATGTATGTATTAACTATTGAATAAGTATTTTAAGAAATTTTGATCATGTATATAAAAAATGTTGAACAAGTATTTGAAAAAATGTTGGTCATGTATATGAAAATGTTGAATAATTTTTTGAAAAATATTGAACAAGTATTTGAAACAAATGTTGATCATGTATATAAGAATGTAGATTGGAAAAACCAAAAAGAAACAAAAAAATGACAACTCAGAGAAGAAAAAAGAAAAGAATTACAAAATCGGTGAAGAAAACGAAATAAGAAAGAAATAAATAAATAAACAACGAAGAAAGAAAGAAAATAAAAATAAAATGGAAATGGAGGAAAACTACTGAAAAGCAAAAGAAAAAGAAAAACAAAAAACAGAGAAGAAACAGTGGAAAAACCGACTCGTTATGACTTAAGTAAGGCCGCCCTACTAGTACATCACAAACCCGAGCTTAGCCCAGTGGCAAGGTTTGAATCCCGGGTAGCGCTTTTTTTCTCCTTTTTTTTACTATATCTATTGTGCACGTTTGGGGCCATTACTGTAGAACCCTTTAGCGAGACGTCTCGTAGGTCTCGTTGAAGGCGAGAAATAGCTCCCGCGCCGCGTGTTTGGACACATAAGATGTTTATCCATATTCTTAGTCTCTGCCCGTTTGGGAAATTATAGTTGTTGGTCTGCGATGTCAATTCTTTCAAGGTGGACAAGTTCTGCGTCGTGATGCAACTCCCGATGAACCGAAGATTATTCAACACAACACTCAAACAGGTGGCATCATATTCAATTCCTTGTGCCTGTAAGAGTTCAAAAAGATAAGTTGTCTTCAAAGTTCAAAGGAGATTGGACATGCGTTGATGGAAATGCATGAAGGTGCCATGTTAATGAAGGGATCAAGCTTGGCATTCTTCAAGGTCAACTCAACAAGTTCAAGACAAGAGATGGTGAAGAGTCGCTGATATGTACTCAAGACTTGTGCTCATCACAAACGAGATCGCTAGGTTGAAGAGTGAAGAGTTGACCGATAGATTTATAATTAAGAAGGTCCTAAGAGCTTAATTTCGAATGCAAGTATGACACCGTGTGTACCCTCGTCCAAATGATTCCAGTTACAAATATCTCAAGCCCACCAAAGTCATAAGAAGAATTCTTTGTACGAGATGATCTCAATGACAAAGAAGAGCTTCATTGTCAATTTGCCAAATAGTAGTACTTTTCACAAGGCGGCTACTAGTGCACAAAAGTCTTCGAGTGTTGATCTGAGAGTAAACTTAGTATCATGGTTTGCAACTTCAACAAGTTCTACTCCAAGAACAAATTCAAAAGCAAATACCGCAACTATTGAAGATCTAGGAATGAAGAGTCAAGAGCAAGCAACTAAGAGACAAATTAATATAATTGTGCCATATATGACTCTATGCTACAAGTTGTTCGAAACCCCCGAAAGAATAGAGAAGAATCTTTCGGAAAGAAAGAAGAGAGAAGGATGTTCGAAAAGAGTGAATGCATTAGAGAGATAAGTAAATGGAGAAGAAAGGAACGTACACATATTTCTAAGAAACTCCTTAGGTCTCATTTCACATCACAATTCTCATATTGCCTATTGCGAGATATAGCCTTCCCTCATCACTAATGCCCCTGATGTAGGTTGTGGCTAGTAGCAAAGTGCAGGAGCGGTTTCCTTCTGCACTAGGTTTTGCTTTGGTTTCATGGCTATTCATGTAGGTAATGGGTTTCCTTTTGTGTATTTGGGTTTCTTATGTCTCATTTCTTTCTTTTATTTCTTTAATCTGTTCAGTTTTAATGTACTCCCTCTTATCCAAAAATAGTGTCATGGCTTTAGTTCAATTTTATAGTTTTATAGATCAAGAGTGAGTATTTTGTTTCATTTTTCTTACCTTTAATTTTGTTGCTTCTTCTTAGTTTGTTTTTCTATTCCTGTTTCTTACCCCTTTTCCAAAAAATCATGAAATTTTGTAAAAAATCTTGAGTGAACATTGTTTTTATATGCCATGAATATTTCTTATAACTTGCATAAAAAGTTTTTGTAATTTATGAAGATTTTTAAAAAGTGTTAACATTTTTTAAACGGAATGTACATTTATATATCATGAACATTTTTTAAATGGGACGAACATTTTATATACCATGAACATGTTTTAAAAATTAGGCGAACACATTTTTATATTTCATGAAGATTTTTCTAAATGTCATGGAGCAAGTTTTTGAACATTTGAATATATTTCAAACAAAATTCACTAGAAGAGAGCAGGGGCGGAGTTTAACATACTTTGGTCTCAGCGGTATCCTCTCCAAATACAAAGCCAGCTAACAAGGCGAACACTGAGGGGACTTCCTCATAGTCGGATTGGGGACAGAAAAGATCTGGGTTGTCGTTACAGGTGTGTAAGGCCGGACCATCCGAATAGGGATGGAAGTCATCTAAGTCATCGGTCCAGGGCGTGTGTGTTCTCTCTCCGCTGCTGCCACCCGACCTGCTTGATCTTCTTGGGCTAGCGGAGCAGCCATCGCGTGTATTCTTCAAATGGAAATGTTTATCACCGACCGACCGATGAAGCTTTCGGCCAGTCACACAGACGCGGTCCGATCCAGCGATGCCTACCCTTCGATCTCGCGTGCGTCACACAACTTGTTTACCATGCAGCCTATTCAGGGCTCATGTGGCTCCCTTGTCTGTCGTGGGTGGCTCTCCTCCCCGTCTCCTGAGCGCCTACCTTATCATTTTCTCCCTTTTTCTTCTCCGAGCACACCGAGCAACAATTCCTACTGCTGACACCCATTCATGCCCCACGCTGTCGCCGCAAGCTGTCTCAGCAGCCACTGCTGCAAGCCACCGTGAGTTGTCCCAGCCGCAACGCCAGCCCCTACACCCATCGAAAAAAGAGCTGCAACCAGTCGACGCAGATGCTGGAAACAGCTGTCGTAAGTGTTGGCAACAACAACACTCAACCTTGTGTCTCGTGAGGGAAAAGTTGCAATCAGCAAGATGTCGAGCACCGGTGTTGCGTCAGACGGCCGCCATTTTTTTAGTGTGATTATTTTGCTACAACCCCTCCGAACTTTTGCTACCATCGTTTTTGTTTTTTGCTACCAGTGTCCATTTTGATTTTTGCACCTCATCTTTGATTTTTTTAGCTGGATGCATCTGGGAGCACTCCAATTTTTTTGTTACCACCGTCTTTGATTTGTGCTACCGCCGTCTACCACCCATCTTTTTTTTTCTGGATCCATCTTTTTTGCTGGGAACCACTCCAAATTTGCAACCACCGTCTTTGTTTTTGCTACCTTATATTTGATTTTTGCTACCACCTCGTCTTTTATTTATTTTTCACTGGATCATTTTTTTTGCTGGAACCAGCGAATATGTTGCTGCCACCTCGTCTGCAAACGGCTACAACGACGACTTTCAATGAAAAAGCTGCAAACCAGAGGCTGATTTTTTTGCTAGAACCGGCACTACAATTTACTGCAACGGGCGAACCAGTGAGCACGGTGTTGCAACCGGCAAGCGGCGCCGATGAGCGGCTTCGGCGAGCTGCCGGCGGGAGGGGGTGGGAGGTCATGGAGTCGTGCACGAGCGAAGAAGGTTCTTTTTCCTCTGAATCTGACGGTTACCCAACACTATATCGCTGACCGGCCCAAATTTCGTCCCGTGGACCGGCGCCTATCAGTCGCCTTCTTCGAAACTCCGAAGAACAACAACGCAGACCCATACCCTCCTCTCTCCGTTACCCGTGCGTCCCCCCTAGCTCCGAGCGCCGCTCCCATGTCCGTCCCCAATCCGCCGGCCACGCTGCGCTGCTCCATGCCCCCGACCGTGCGCTCCCGGCTCGACCACGTCGTTCATCGCCCGACAATGGCCTGCTGCGCGCGTCTCTGCACCGGATCTCGTAAACAAACCATGCATGCATGCATGCATTCACTGATCTGAACAAGTGGAGTACACGTGCACGCACGCACGCACTCAAACACTGGGAGCGAGCGAGGGAACACGGGCACAGACGCCACAGTTTTTTGGCCAGGCTAGGAACCTGAAAACAATGATAGATTTTCAAAATGGCCTCGGGGGTTTCGATCGGCCACCCCCACGGGGCCCGACCGCCCGCGACACCGCCTCGGCGAGCCGCCCCACCCGTGCAGCCACGTCCGGCGGCAGCGCCACCGCCGCCCGCCGCGCCTTCCTGGTCGGCCCCAGCAGCGGCCCCAGCATCTCCACCACCTCCTCCGCGCCCCACCGTCCCCTCCTCAGCTCCCCGCAGCACCGGTCGACCGTCAGCGGCAATGCCACGTCCACGGTCGCCTCGCCGTTGGGACCCGTCATCTCCTCCACGTCGCCGGCGCCCCACCCGCCGCGTGTCAGCGCGGAGCCTGCCTGCTCTAGGCTGCGCCGCAGCCACTCTGGCTCCGGCGCCGCGGTGGTGTTCGTGGTCGTGGCGCCCGTGGCCGTGGGGATGACTTCCAGGAAACGATCCCCGGCCGCGGCGGCGTCGCTCCAGAACTCGATCCAGCGCGGAGCTCTGCCGGTGACCGAGTCCAGGCTCCGGCGCGCCGTGTTCGACGGCGTCGCGGGGGACGGCGTCACCGGCGCGGACAGCTGGCGCCGGAGCGGCGGCGGCTCGGCCTCGGCGGCGAAGGCGCGCAGGAGGAAGTCGGCCACGTTGGCGCCCGCGAACGTCACGCCGGAGTCGGACACGTGGAACACCGGGTTTCCCACGAGGCAGGGCGTCGCCGGAACGTAATGCCGGCCGCAGAGCGGGACGAGGGGAGGCGGAGGCCGCCCCGCGCGTCGGCCGGGGGCGAGGGGCAGCGTGGCGGCGACGGCGGCGGGGACCTCTTGCGCGGCGAAGCGGAGGAGGCGGAGCCCCGCGGAGGAGCGGTAGTGCGGGAAGTCGTCCCCCGAGGGCACGCCCAGCGCCAGGAGCTCGCGGAGGTCGGGCGGGAGCTGGACGCCGCCGAGCGCGGCCTCCACGAGGGCAAGCTCGGTTGCGGAGAGGCCCGGGAGTACGGCCACCCCGGCCGCAGCGAGGTGAGCGAGAACCGCCGCGGCGGAGGGCGCCGCTGCGGAGGGAGATGGAGGAGCCGGGCTACTGGGTGCCGAGGCGCGGGTGGAGAGGCGGCGAAGGCCGGCGGCGTGGTAAGGATGGCGCGGGAGGCCGTGCGGGAGCGTCGGTCGGTGGTAAACGTCGACCATTGCTAGGTCGCCGGCGAAGCCGGTGCGGGAGACGGAAGTGGTGTTTGGAACTTGGACGCGGAAGGCTGTGGCGGCTTCTGGTGTGTGTTTGGTAGAAGAAAGATCCTCGAAGAAACAATATAAGTAGTGAGAAAAAACTAGTACTATACAATGTCAATATATGGACTTTAGTTTGCAATTGGTATGAATAAGGAAGTAAATAATGTTGTCACTAAATGAAAAATAATAATTAGAAAAGAATAATTAGGCAATTATACCATTCCAATTCCAGAATTTTGCATGCCCGGTTACTTTTTTAGGGAACCATGCTTAGTTACTACTAGAGGGTGATACATGCTTTGCCGCCCGTGTCGTGAGATAAGTTTTTTTTTCGCAGGCTCTTATGGTTAGAGGTGAGCACTTTTACATCGAAAATCGAAGAATCGAACCAAACTAAGTCGATCGATGTTCATGTTTTATTCGGTTTATAGTGTTCAGTTTGATGTTTCCATCGCTAAGTGTTTGTGTTTGGGCGTATGGCCTGTTTTCATTTTCATCCAACACAAACCAAATTAACCATCCATATACACTGAAATGGACCTCCATTTTCTCCAACTTTCCTACTTTGGTTGCACTGGTATGCATGACCTTAGAGCATCTACAGTAAGACATAGCAAATCCAAGTCCTCAAACACCCGAGGACGCGCCGCGAGGACACTGACCGGGCACACCTTGTATGTTGGCTTCCACACACGCGTCCCTCATGTCCGAAACCTCAAAAGCATGCAACATACATAAAACATGATCAACACGCAGTTCACCCGATCAATATTTCATCGTCGGACAAAAGGATCATAGTTCATCGGAGTTCAACGGTGGACATTGCAAATCCATAGTTCCATACTACAAACTACTTAAAACAAGATAAAATATAATTAGAACAGGGAAGGGTAGAGGAAATAACCATTTCCTCGTCGACACCTTCCTCTTCCGGTCGTCGGCACGGTTGTGCCTCTCCTCCATGTAGGCGTCGGCGTGCGGAGGTGTGTCATCATCGGAGCTGGAGGTGGCTAGGTCGGAGTTGGAGCTGCACCTTTTGCTTGGCAGCCTGCAGAGCAGGAGGTCCTGCTCCTTCCCATGGCAGGCCGCCTTCGCCTTCGCCGTAGCCTCTTTGTTTTCCTCGCGCTCCAACAACTCGAGGACCCAGCGGTGATCGGGTACCACTTTCGAAGCAGAGGGTGGTGGTGGTGGGTGGCGTACCTGAAGGAGAAGAGAGGAGCAACCGGAGCTGCGCGTCGAGCGGGAAGGGCCGGCGACGTCGTCGGTGCTGTGGTGAGGGCGACGGGTGCTAACGAAGTAGGTCCGCCGCTGCTGAATCCACCTTGGTCGAGCTTCGAACGCCTCAACACGCCGTGGAGGGCGACCTCCTCCACATCATCGGGCTCTGCTTCGCGCAGCAGGCTCGCCCAGTCATCGTCGGAGCTGGATTCCCCACTGGAGGCAACACTACTTCGGTCGCCGACCATCAAATGGGTTCGGAGGGGATCGGAAGTGGAGTGGACGGAAGTGGAGTTCGGATTGACTACGGTCTAGGGTTTTTTTGGATGGGGATATCTGTGGGGCACAAGTGGGCTAGGCTGGGCCAAGCCGACATGGCGGATGCACCCAGGCCACCCCATATCCGCCCCATATTTTGGCTGGAAATGAGGGGCGCCGGGCAGCCTGGACATTTGAGGACGGTTTAAGGCACCCGTCTGGGTCTTTGTTGACTACCGATCAGTGACTGGCCGTCCGCCCGGGCGTTTGGAGATGGTTTGGGGTGCCTGGTTGTAGATGCTCTTAGGCCTATGTATGATGCACCATGAGGGAGTCCTGGATTAGGGGGTCCTCGGACAGCCGGACTATATCCTTTGGCCGGAGTGTTGGACTATGAAGATATAATATTGAAGACTTCGTCCCGTGTCCGGATGGGACTCTCCTTGGCGTGGAAGGCAAGCTTGGCAATACAGATATGTAGATCTCCTCCCTTGTAACTGACTCTATGTAACCCTAGCCCCATCCGGTGTTTATATAAACCGAAGGGTTTAGTCCGTAGGACAACAACAATCATACCATAGGCTAGCTTCTAGGGTTTAGCCTCTATGATCTCGTGGTAGATCAACTCTTGTAATACTCATATCATCAAGATCAATCAAGCAGGAAGTAGGGTATTACCTCCATCGAGAGGGCCCAAACCTGGGTAAACATCGTGTCCCCCGCCTCCTGTTACCATTCGCCTTAGACGCACAGTTCGGGACCCCTACCCGAGATCCGCCGGTTTTGACACTGACATTGGTGCTTTCATTGAGAGTTCCACTGTGCCGTCATCATAAGGCTGGATGGCTCGTCTCGTTGTCAAGGACAACATCACCTCTGGGGCAGCCATGGCTGTAGGCCAAACTCTCCGGCTAGGCGGTTTCGCCGTGACCGCCCGTTCGGCCGCTGCTTCCACGTCGGCTCGGAATTCGCCGAGCAGTTGGATCCAATGGAGCTCTCTTCCTTGAACGAGCTCTTGGATCGCATCGCCGCCTTGGGAGTCGCTACGGACTATGATCAGATCGGATTTAAACCCGACCAAAGGGAGATTAACTCCCCCCGGTCACCCATCAGATAGCGGTGGTGGAGGAGCAATGCAGCGATTCTTCCTGTATCTTGAGGACAAACTATGTCCGGATTCCCGAGCTCTCCGAGCCGGATACCCATCTATGGGAGGACATGGCCCAAACCTTGAACCTAGAATCAGGTGGTGGGCCAGACCTGTTGAGCAACATCCCGGAGCCCGAACTGCCAGGCTCGGAAATTCCTCCGCCCCTGGGTCTCAGATCGGGTCAGGGTTTAGACTTAAACCCACCCACCCACCCAGATATAAGCGATCTTTCCCACATTAGACAAGAGCCCCAAGAGACAGTACACCACTATTGGGCTAGATTCCTCCTTGTAATGAGCAAGGTTAAGGACTGTCGCGAGGAAGACGCGATCTCATTCTTTTGCAATAGTTGCATGGACAAGGGAATCCTCAACGCCATAAGTCACCGTGACATAGCACACTTTGCTGACTTGGCGACCATAGTACGGAAGTACTATGCGATGGAAAGCGCCTGGAAAACCCAAACAAAATTTTGGGATCCACCGGCTCTCACAAAATCCCCCGTCCGAACTAAAAGGGTGTACTCTCGTAAGTCACCCGACCCAATTACAAAGAAACAAAAGCCCACTACAGGGCGCAGAACCGTATTGGAGGGATGGCTTAACGGGCCATGCAAAATTCACAGTACAGCGGATACCATGCCAACACAGCCTTAGAGCATGTTGGGTACTCCGGCAGGTGGCCAAGAGTGGTGATTATCTCCTCATCAGCAACACTATAGAGCACCATCCCGCGGAAAACAGCAATACGATATTGACAGTCTTCGAGACCTTCGCCTCAAATAATAGGCATAAGCGAGCACTCCGCGGCCTTGCCGAAGTCTGCCACGTAGCAACAATAAACCCATGGAGCGATACGGCTATCACCTTTAATTTCAGTGACGAACCTAAATTCCGAACAGCCCGAGCACCAGCCACCTTGGTCCTTAGTCCAATTGTGGACGGCTTCCGACTTACTAAAGTGCTCATGGACGGCGGCATCGGATTAAACCTCATCTATGAAGAAACTCTTAGCAAAATGGAAATAGACAGGAGCCGCATTGAGCAAAGCAGCACGACCTTCAGAGGAATCATCCCTAGTCGGGAGGCACGTTGCGCGGGAAAAATCACACTAGATGTGGTATTCGGCACGCTGGAGAATTATAGGTCCGAAGAAATCACATTCCAAGTGGCCCCGTTCAGTAGCGGATACCACACCCTTTTAGGGCGGGAGGCATTCACGATCTTCCAAGCTATACCTCATTACGGGTACATGAAGCTCAAAATGCCCGGGCCCAATGGAATCATCACTCTAGCTAGTGATCCGGACATAGCACTCCGTGCCGAGAATAAAACCGCCGCACTAGCCCTTGAGGCGTTATCCGAAGCCCTCGCGGCCGAAGAACTGACGGCGCTGCGCTCCACAGTGGACAGGGACGACGTGATACTCGACAAAAGATCCAAATCCACCCCTTTTAAACCAGCGGATGAAATAGTCAAATTCCAAGTCCACCCAACGAACCCTACCAAAACAACATCCATCGGGGCACAATTAAACCCCACAGTAGACGTCACACTATGGGAGTTCTTGCACGAAAATTGGGACATCTTCACCTGGCATCCTTCAGACATGCCAGGAATCCCACGCAGGCTGGCCGAACATAGCCTTAACATTCTAAAGGGGTTCAAGCCGGTCAAGCAGACTCTTCGGCGTTTCTCTGAACCTAAGCGACAAGCCATGGGAGAAGAGCTAGCCAAGTTACTGGAGGCCGGATTCATCTGAGAAATAAAACATCCGGACTGGCTAGTGAAAGCACAAGTGCTCCCTAGGTGGTTTTGGTAATTAATGTCAACATATCTCTTGTTGGACTAACACTTTTACCTAGTATGTTTCAGATAAGTTCAACAATGAGGTGGCATGGACTAGAGGATGTGGAACCCCTTCAAGATGCTAAGGAAAAAGGATTGGCTCAAGCTCCAAGCTCAAGACTCTACATTTTCTATTTTAGTGATCCAAGATCACATTGAGTCTATAGGAAAAGCCAATACTATCAAGGAGGGATGAGGTGTTGCTTAATGAGGCTCTTGCTCAAAGTGCTTAGTAACATGCTCCAAATCCCTCAGCTACTTTCTCACATCCACATATGACCTAAACTAAAAGTCAAACTCGACCCCACCGATTCTTTCTATCCGGCGCCACCGAGTTCAGATGTCATAGCCACTTCCGCAAACCCTAGGCAAATCGGTCACATCGATAGGGATATCGGTCTCACCAAGATGGGATTGCAATCTCTTTGTATGGATCTATTACCAAAATCAGTCTCACCAAGGTTGCGTAATCGGTCCTACCGAGATTGCAATGTAAACTCTCTTTCCCTTTTCGTAACATTTCGGTCTCACCGAAATGAGCGAATCGGTCCCACCGAGTTTACCTGACCAACTCTCTGGTTAGCTTATTACCAAAATCGGTCTCACCGAGATTACGTTATGCCCTAGCCCTAACCATATCGGTCCTACCGAGTTGCATGTCGGTCCCACCGAAAATCCTAACGGTCACTAGATTTGCTGAATCGGTCTGACCGAGTTTATCAATTCGGTCCCACCGAGATTGGCAAGTTGTGTGTAATGGTTAGATTTTGTGTGGAGGCTATATATACCCCTCCACCTCCTCTTTATTCGCAGAGAGAGCCATCAGAACGAACCTACACTTCCAACTTACCTTTTCTGAGAGAGAACCACCCACACTTGTGTTGAGGCCAAGATATTCCATTCCTACCATATGAATCTTGATCTCTAGCCTTCCCCAAGTTGCTTCCCACTCAAATCTTCTTTCCACCAAATCCATATCCAGTGAGAGAGAGTTGAGTGTTGGGGATACTATTATTTGAAGCAAAGAGCAAGGAGTTCATCATCAACACACCATTTGTTACTTCTTGGAGAGTGGTGTCTCCTAGATTGGCTAGGTGTCACTTGGGAGCCTTCGACAAGATTGTGGAGTTGAACCAAGGAGTTTGTAAGGGCAAGGAGATCGCCTACTTCGTGAAGATCTACCGCTAGTGAGGCAAGTCCTTCGTGGGCGACGACCATGGTGGGATAGACAAGGTTGCTTCTTCATGGACCCTTCGTGGGTGGAGCCCTCCATGGACTCGCGCAACCGTTACCCTTCGTGGGTTGAAGTCTCCATCAACGTGGATGTACGATAACACCACCTATCGGAACCACGTCTCAAAAATCTCCGTGTCTCCAAATTGCGTTTGCACACTCCAATCCCATCCTTTACATTCTTGCAAGTTGCATGCTTTACTTTCTGCTGCTCATATACTCTTTGCATGCTTGCTTGATATGTATTGTGTTTGTTAAACTTGTGCCAAAACTCCACTTCAACTTAAAGAAATTAAAAACTGCAACTTTTGATACTTAGTGTCTAATTCCCCCCTCTAGACACCTCTTCTCGATCCTTTCAATTGGTATCAGAGCTTTGGACTCCATTGCTTTGGTTTAAACACCATTGGAGGAAGATGGATGAGTCTACTTTGGGGAGTCTTAGACATAGAGTGCCTATACTTGATGGAGAGTATTTTCATGAGTGGAAAAATGAGATGCTTATGATTTTCAATGAATATCATTCGAACAAGTATATTGCTAGCCCTTGTGCACCTCATGTTGATCCCATGCATCCTACCCTTAATGAGTCAATTGACATGATTCGCAATCTTAGAACTGTTAGTCTTATCACTAGAGGCTTGCCTAGAAACTTGATTGGATGTTTGCCTACTCTTAAGTGTGCCTACACCATATGGAAATTTCTTGAGGAACGCTTTCCAAATTATTCCTTGAAAATTCTAGATGAAATTCTCCATAAGTCTATTGCCTTGAGTAAGATGATTTCCAATGATCCTATGTTTGGTGATTGTCTATTTGAGCTTACAAACCTTATGCGTGCCAAAGGAGTTGTTGGAATTATTAGTGATATTATTTTCGAAGCTATTAGAATTCATAAAGAAGATCATTGTCAAACTCACTCTAACGAATCACCCTCTCTAGGATTTGATCCACCACATGACGATGTTGAACATGGATACTATGACGAGGATGATGATAGTGATTTTGATCTTGATGATGCAGTGAGACACTTCGGTCTTATGGCAAATCTTCGGGGATATATGGCAGGAGGAAAGGAATGGGTTCTTGATAGTGGATGTACCGATCACATGGTCGAAGATAAAGACATGTTTGGTGAGCTTGCTGAAAATGATGGTCCTCGAAAGTATGTCACTTTCGGTGACAACTCAAAGGGTAAGGTGGTTGGCCTCGGTAAGGTGGCCATATCACATGATAGCTCTATACAAAATGTCATGCTCGTTGAATCTCTTGGCTACAATTTACTTTCAGTATCTAGACTTGCTGATTTCGGTTTCAATGTCCTATTTACTGAAGTAGATTGCCAAGTGTTTCGTAGAGATAATCATAAAATAGTCTTTACCGTTATACGCAGGGGTGATCTTTACATTGTTGATTTCACTAAAAAGGCTCAACCTAGAACTTGCTTAATTGCTAAATCCTCTAAAGGTTGGTTATGGCATAGACGATTAGGTCATGTTGGTATGCGAAACCTTGACAAGCTTATTAAAGGAAATCATATCCTTGGCGTTAACGATGTCATATTTGACAAGGATAGACTTTGCAGTGCTTGTCAAGCAGGTAAACAGGTTGGAGGAAGGCATCCCGTGAAGAACATCATGACCACAAGGAGGCCACTCGAGCTACTTCACATGGATCTTTTTGGTCCTTACGCTTACAAAAGTCTCGGTGGAAATTCTTTTGGTCTAGTTATAGTTGATGATTTTTCAAGATTTACGTGGGTGTTCTTTCTCGATGATAAATCGCAGGTCCAAAAGATATTCAAAAACTTCGCTAGGAAGGCCCAAAATCAATTTGAAGTGAAAATCAAGAAGGTTCGCAACGACAACGGAACGGAGTTCAAGAACGCAAATGTGGACACCTTTCTTGACGAAGAAGGGATTTCACATGAGTTCTCGGCTATGTACACACCTCAATAGAATGGAGTTATTGCGATGAAGAACCGGACACTCATCGAAATGGCGATAACGATGCTTGATGAGTACAAGACGCCAAAGCACTTTTGGGCGGAAGCGGTTGAGACAGCTTCTCATGCAACAAATCGCTTGTATCTTCACAAGCTAATCGGCAAGACAGCATACGAGCTCCTCACCGGTAACAAACCACAAGTTGGATACTTTCAAGTATTCGGCTCAAAGTGCTACATTCTTGATAAGCACCGTCTTTCTAAATTTTCTCCTAAGTCTCATGAAGGTTTCCTACTTGGTTATGTCTCAAACTCTCACACATAACATGTCTACAATAATTTCACCCGAAAGGTTGAAGAGACGGTAGATGTGAAGTTTGATAAATCTAATGGCTCGCAAGTAGAGCAATTGCCAATTGATGTAGGAGACAAAGACCCTTTGGAAGCAATCCAAGACTTGTCTATTGACAAGATTCGTCCAACGGAGGTGAAGGAGAGTACCTCGTCCATCCAAGTGGAAGCTTCTACCTCACGACAAGGTGAACCAAGAGTTGATACGGAAGCATCTACAAGTGGGACACACCAAGATGAAGAAAACAAGGAAATGCACCAAGATGAACGCCAACAACCTCCTTCTCCACCATGACAAGAGAACGACAACGTCAACAACGAAGAAGGCCAAGAAGAAGAACAAGATGAAGAAGATGTTCAACCAAGATCCAAGCAAAAGCTTTCACGAGTTCGAGCAAGAATTGCTAAAGACCATCCGGTCGAGCAAATCTACAATGATATCCAAACCGGGAGAATCACTCGCTCAAAAACTCGTTTAGCTAACTTTTGTGAACACTATTCATTCATCTCTAGCATTGAACCTATGAAGGTTGAATAAGCTTTGGAAGATCTGGATTGGATAAATGCCATGCATGAAGAGCTACACGACTTTGAGAGAAATCAAGTTTGGACATTAGTTGAGAAGCCCGACAACAACCACAACATCATCGGTACCAAATGGGTGTTTCGCAACAAGCAAGATGAAGATGGACAAGTAGTTCGCAACAAAGCATGTCTCGTCGCCCAAGGCTACACTCAAGTCAAAGGTATGGACTATGGTGAGACATATGCCCCCGTTGCTAGACTTGAGTCCATTCGCATCTTACTTGCCTATGCTAATCATCACGATATCACCTTGTACCAAATGGACATTAAAAGTGCTTTTCTAAATGGTGAAATAGAGGAGGAAGTTTATGTTAAGCAACCTCCCGGATTTGTCAATCCTAAGAAACCTAATCATGTTTACAAACTTCACAAAGCTCTTTATGGTCTTAAACAAGCTCCTAGAGCATGGTATAAATGCTTGACCAAGTTCCTTATTGAAAAAGGCTTTGAAATTGGAAAAATATATTCTACTCTTTTTACTAAATGGGTTAATGGAGAACTAATTGTGTGCCAAATTTATGTCGATGATATTATATTTGGATCAACTAACCCTCATTTTAGTGAAAAGTTTGGAAAGCTAATGTCGGAGAAGTTTGAGATGTCGATGATGAGTGAACTCAAATTCTTTCTTGGTTTGGAAATCAAGCAAACTAAGAAAGGTACCTTTGTCTCTCAAACAAAGTACACCAAGGACTTATTCAAAAAGTTCAATATGCAAGAATGCAAAGGTATGACTACGCCCATGCCTACTAGTGGACATCTTGATTTAATCAAAGATGGTGAACCGGTTGATCAAAAGGTTTATCGCTCTATGATTGGTTCATTGTTATATCTATGTGCTTGACGTCCCGATATTATGCTAAGTGTGTGCATGTGTGCACGATATCAAGCCGCTCCTAAAGAATGTCATCTTAAGGCCGTGAAAAGGATAGTGAGATATTTAATCCATACACCAAATTTTGGCATTTGGTATCCAAAGAGGGCCTCCTTTGATCTTGTTGGCTACTCCGACTCGGACTATGCCGGTGACAAGGTTGATAGAAAGTCCACTTCGGGTACTTGTCAATTTCTTGGTAGATCTCTTGTGTCTTGGTCTTCCAAGAAACAAAACTCGGTATCCTTATCCACCGCCGAAGTGGAATACATTGCCGCTGGATCATGTTGTGCTCAATTACTTTGGATGACCCAAACTCTTAAAGATTATGGGATATCTGTGAAACATGTTCCATTACTTTGTGACAATGAAAGTGCTATTAAGATTGCTCACAATCCCGTGCAACATTCTCGAACTAAGCATATTGAAGTTCATCATCATTTCATTCGAGATCATGTTGCCAAAGGGGACATTAATCTTAAGCATGTTAGCACCGAAAAGCAGTTAGCTGATAAATTCACGAAACCACTTGATGAGAAAGTGTTTTGCAGGTTAAGAGGTGAATTGAACATCATTGATGCTTCAAACTTGGAGTAGGAACTCCATTTGATACATGCAAGGCATGAGCCTATGACTAATCCTTGATATTTCTATTATGTTGACTATCTTATGTCTTGGATATATTTGCACCTTGCATGTTATCTAACCCGTGTAGGTACTTGGATGAATCTAAATCTATGAGATTGCAACTCACTCACATCTTGAGCAATTTCTATATCACCAAGTCTCTACACAATGGTGGATGAAGACAAGGAAGCACACAACCATTCAAACATATCCTTTGACAAAATTTATGTTGAGTTTCATGATTGTCATTTTGGATACACCAGTGCTCTTCGTTGCAAAAACTAACCCATGTAGGTAGGTGAACTCAAACTCCAAGTGGTGCTCCCAACTCTTGATGAGCTACAACAACCTTGAGCAACCCACACAAGTTCAACTACATGATCATGATCAACACCACCACACAAGGTATGTTATTCCATCTTAGAGAAGCTTTACTCCAAGTCATGAGTCAAAGCAACTCGACAAGATGTGAATACATCAAAAACTTAAACGAAAAATGGTAACCCCATTTTGAGCTTAAACGATGAGTATGACCTATGATCAAGTGATCTCACTTGACTCCTAAGTCAATATACTGAGGTGACTTTGTCGCCGACCAATTCTAGATGAAGTTCTCTTGTGTTCTTTTCTGTGCTCTTGCATTTGTCTCATGCATATTTGTTTCCCTCTTCAAAAAAACTTCATCTAGACTCCTTTTTAGTTTCTTCTCTTTTATTTTCTGTTCTGCATTCCTTGCATCCAATTCATTACAAAACTTTTAGTTAATTCCTTGCAAATCCTTGTGAGATCTTACTTGTCTAGTGGGCTGAGGTGACAAGTGTTTTCTTTGCGTTGAACTCGATCTCACCGGTATGATGCTTTCGGTCCAACCGAATCCTCTTAGTACAACCAAATCATACAACTCGGTGTCACCGATTTCACCACAGGAAAGACATCTTGCCACTTGTTTCTACATTCTTTTTGATCCAGCTCCACTCAATGAATCATGTCCTCGACCAGCATCCCATTCAACTTGTTGCTTTGTTTTGTGACTCAAGAACCAAACCCATCATGACAAAAATCCAGAAGAACCCTTCTTGGAAATTGATGTCAAAGGGGGGGAGAGAGATCACAACAAAGCTTAATCATATCTATAGGGGGACATAATAATGCTTGGTGTTCAAGAGGAGAGAAGTCACATGTCTTCAAGAGGGGAAAGACATGTTCATATTATTTCCTTTGAGCTCTGATTTTGCTCTGATTTTCTGTTCTCTATCTTCTCCCAGTATCCCATGCTATGATTCAGGGGGAGCAAGACATATAAGGGAAGGAAATCCTTGAATTTATTGCACATCTTTACCTTTGGGGACATGTCTATATCCAATGTGGTACTTAGTACTCACTCTACATGTCATCCCAGTCTTGGTACTCTTGTGGTTTCTTTTGTTTGCTCTGGCCAGTAGGTGTATCTGTGTTATCTAACCTTGTTTACGCAGGTTCATCCCACCTAAGCCAACTCAAGACCATAAGGTAAGTATATGCATCACAGTCATGTGTATGAGAAATTCATGCTGATGTACATACTGTTTGCAAGAAGGACTCATGAGCATGAAGGTACATTTCTCATATTCACATCATTTGCTCTGATGCATATAGCCAAGATACATGTAACACATTGCTTACTCTGTCATGTTTATGCATTCACATGCTCCTATATTCCATATTCACATGATTGCATACATGTAGGGGGAGCCAATGCATGTTACATGTCTTTCCAAAGCTTTACTTACTATTTTCTATATCTTCATCTAAAGCTTTGATGTATGTTGTCATCAATTACCAAAAAGGAGGAGATTGAGAACACAAGTGCTCCCTATGTGGTTTTGGTAATTAATGTCAACATATCTCTTGTTGGACTAACACTTTTACCTAGTATGTTTCAAATAAGTTCAACAATGAAGTGGCATGGACTAGAGGATGTGCAACCCCTTCAAGATGCTAAGGATAAAGGATTGGCTCAAGCTCCATGCTCAAGACTCTACATTTTCTATTTTAGTGATCCAAGATCACATTGAGTCTATAGGAAAAGCCGATACTATCAAGGAGGGATGAGGTGTTGCTTAATGAGGCTCTTGCTCAAAGTGCTTAGTAATATGCTCCAAAGCCCCCCTCTCCCGCGTCGCCCTCCCCACGGGCGACTCGGGAGGCGACGCAGCCCTCGAGCGCTCCCTCCCCTCCTCCTCCCCCTCCCCCTGCCACCGCCGGTGCTCCCCGTCGGGCAAAGCCCTGGTGGATCCGGTGGCGGCGGGACTTTGCTCCCAGGCGACCTCCCTCTTCGAGCGTGGGGCTCGACGAGGCTGACGGAGATGCGCTTCTCCGAACTTAGGGTTTCGCGACGGTGGCCCCAAATCCAGAGGGCCGGGCCTCTGGACTGGCGTGGCGAGCACGCGGGCGGTGCGGCGCGACCCTTTGGGGGCGCGGCTGCGGCTGCTTGGCTGTGCCCCGACGGATCCGGGCGGCGGAGGCTGCGGGCCGGCGCGGCAGCGGTCATGGTCGGCGGCGGCAAGGTGCAGGCGGCTGGTCTCCGCGACGGCGCCACTAGCCCTGCTTGACGCGTCCCCTGCGATGGCTGGCCTTGTCTGGCAGCCATCCGGCAGCTGCTGCACTGCGCTGGCCTGTGCTTCCCTACATCGACAGTGACAATACGTGGTTTCCCTCTCGGTGCTGGTGGTCCTCTCTAGCGATTTGCTTCCCCATCTCCTGTTTGCTCTGCTTCAGCGGTTTTGGGGTTCTGGTCTTGGGCCAGGCAAAATCCCTGCGCGGCGATGGCCTGCGCTGACAGCGGCGACACCTGAGGGTGCCGTTACCTCCATGGAGGCACTGTCATGGCCCGGACTGGACCCTCTCCTCGGGCACCGGGGGAAACCCTTGGTCCAGTCCACTGGACAAGGCAGCGGCGGCGTCTTAGCGTCGTTCCTTTCTTGAAAGCGCTGCTTGGGTCGCACTTGGAGTCCCCTATGCGGCAGCTGGAGATGGTGGCCTCCCCAGTCTTTCGGGCGAGGTTTGCTGGTAATGCGATGCTGTGATGAGGGCTGCAGCATGGAGCGTGGGCGTCTGGGGCGCAATGTACGCCGACGCCGACACATCCAAGACGATGGCTTCACTAGTTTTGGCTGGGTCCTGCCGTCTCCTAGGCACATATGGGTGGAAGGTACGTTGGCCCGGTCAGCCCTGGAGATGCAGTCTTCTTCGGAGGCGCCTGGCAACGGCTGTGACGCGGCCTTGAGGCTCTGTGTCTAGCTACCTTGCCATTGATGGTTGGAGGCTGGACAAGGCAAGACCTTTCCTTGTTGCGTTCTGTAGTTGGTAGCACCTCCTCACCTGCTTGTCTGGTGAGGACGATGGTGTGTGCGCGTGTGTCCCTCCTCCTGGGAGGTTGTACCTGTACTGCTGTTCTCTTCCTGTTCAATGAAATGAAACGCAAAATCTTTTGCGTTTTCTCGAAAAAATATGCTCCAAAGCCCTCAACTACTTTCTCACATCCACATATGACCTAAACCAAAAGTCAAACTCGGCCCCACCGATTGTTTCTATCCGGTGCCATCGAGTTTAGATGTCATAGCCATTGCCACAAACCCGAGGCAGATCGGTCACACCGATAGGGATCTCGGTCTCACCGAGATGGTATTGCAATCTCTCTGTATGGATCTATTACCAAAATCGGTCTCATCGAGGTTGCGTAATTGGTCCTACCGAGATTGCAATGTAAACTCTTTGTTCCCTTTTCGTAACATTTCGGTCTCACCGAAATGAGCGAATCGGTCCCACCGAGTTTACCTGACCAACTCTCTGGTTAGCTTATTACCAAAATCGGTCTCACTGAGTTTGTGTAATCGGTCTCACCGAGATTACGTTATGCACTAACCCTAACCATATCGGTCCTATCGAGTTGCATGTCGGTCCCACCGAAAATCCTAACGGTCACTAGATTTGCTGAATTGGTCTGACCGAGTTTATCAATTCGGTCCCACCGAGATTGGCAAGTTGTGTGTAACTGTTAGATTTTGTGTGGAGGCTATATATACCCCTCCACCTCCTCTTCATTCATGGAGAGAGCCATCAGAACGAACCTACACTTCCAATTTACCTTTTTTGAGAGAGAACCACCTACACTTGTGTTGAGGCCAAGATATTCCATTCCTACCATATGAATCTTGATCTCTAGCCTTCCCCAAGTTGCTTTCCACTCAAATCTTCTTTCCACCAAATCCATATCCAGTGAGAGAGAGTTGAGTGTTGGGGAGACTATCATTTGAAGCACAAGAGCAAGGAGTTCATCATCAACACACCATTTGTTACTTCTTGGAGAGTGGTGTCTCCTAGATTGGCTAGGTGTCACTTGGGAGCCTCCGACAAGATTGTGGAGTTGAACCAAGGAGTTCGTAAGGGCAAGGAGACCGTCTACTTCGTGAAGATCTACTGCTAGTGAGGCAAGTCCTTCGTGGGCGACGGCCATGGTGGGATAGACAAGGTTGCTTCTTCGTGGACCCTTCGTGGGTGGAGCCCTCCGTGGACTCGCGCAACCATTACCCTTCGTGGGTTGAAGTCTCCATCAACGTGGATGTATGATAGCACCACCTATTGGAACCACGTCTCAAAAATCTCCGTGTCTCGAAATTGTGTTTGCACACTCCAATCCCATCCTTTACATTCTTGCAAGTTGCATGCTTTACTTTCTGCTGCTCATATACTCTTTGCATGCTTGCTTGATATGTATTGTGTTTGTTAAACTTGTGCCAAAACTCCACTTCAACTTAAAGAAATTAAAAACTGCAACTTTTGATACTTAGTGTCTAATTCCACCGCCCTCTAGACACCTCT
Source organism: Aegilops umbellulata (assembly GCA_032464435.1). Classification (NCBI taxonomy): domain Eukaryota; kingdom Viridiplantae; phylum Streptophyta; class Magnoliopsida; order Poales; family Poaceae; genus Aegilops; species Aegilops umbellulata. The sequence continues at coordinate 510,171,661 of CP136059.1, forward strand.
TCTCGATTCTTTCAGCTAACAAACCTGGTGATGGTACCACAGAAGGACAAATCCCGGCGCCTATGTGTCGACTTCAAGGACCTTAACATGGCTTGCCCCAAGGATCCTTCCCCCCTCCCTCGCATCGATCAAAATATCGACGCTACCGCAGGACACGACTCATTGTGTTTCCTCGACGCATACTCCGGATACCATCAAATTAAGATGGCGAAGTCCGGTCAAGCCGCAACGGCATTTGTCACTCCATACGACCCCTTCTGTTTTAACACCATGCCTTTCGGGCTCAAAAACACTGGTGCAACCTACCAAGTACCAACACATGATTCAGACATGCTTGGAGACACAGATCGACAAAACAGTGGAGGCATACATAGACGATGTGGTCATTAAAACCTGGCACGTCGAATCCTTAATAGACGACTTGAGGCTCACGTTCGATAATCTCCGAACATACGACATTAAGCTCAATCCGGAAAAATGCGTCTTCGGCGTGCCCGCCGGAAAGCCCTTAGGCTTCATCGTCTCCAACGGAGGAATCAAAGCAAATCCGGCTAAAATCAGAGCTCTGTCATAGTTGGCCGTCCCAACAGACCTCAAGCAAATCCAGAAACTAACTGGATGTGTGGCTGCCTTAAGCCGCTTCATCTCCCGATTAGGGGAAAAGGCACTGCCTCTTTATCGCCTTCTTCGACGCACCGAACACTTCGAGTGGACGGATGCGGCCACGGCCGGACTAGAGGAAATAAAAGCCGTTTTGGCCACAAACCCAGTCTTGTCCGCGCCAAATGTAGGCGAACCGATGCTGTTATATATAGCGGCAACACACCAAGTTGTAAGTGCAGTGCTCGTCGTCGAACGAGAGACGGACGGACATAAGTTCCCGCTTCAAAAGCCGGTATACTATGTATCCACTGTCCTCACTCCATGCAAATCACGGTACCCACATTATCAAAAGATAGCATATGCGGTCTTCATGGCAACCCGGAAACTACGACACTACTTTCAAGAGTGTTCAATTACGGTGGCCTCTGAAGTACCACTCAACGACATAATAAACAACCGCGAGGCCACGGGTCGGATTGCTAAATGGGCTATTGAGCTCCTCTCATTCGACATAATATACAAACCACGGCGAGCCATTAAGTCACAAGTACTGGCTGATTTCATCGCCGAATGGACAGAAGCCGAACTCCCTAAAGAGTATGGCGCATACTCCAATTGGATCATGCAGTTTGACGGCTCCAAAATGCTGGCGGGTCTGGGGGCTGGTGTCGTCCTGACGTCCCCCACCGGAGATACAGTCCAATACATGCTCCAAATACTATACACAGACTCCAACAATGCAGCAGAATACGAGGCCTTGTTACATGGTCTCCGGATGGCAGTCTCCATGGGCATTCAACGCCTAGAGGTGCGCGGGGATTCGAACCTCGCAATATCTCAAATAAATGGAGACTTTGATGCCAAGGATCCAAAAATGATGGCTTATCGCAACGCCGTCCTCAAAATGTCAGCTCGGTTCGAGGGGCTTGAATTCCACCATGTGGTCCGGGAAAACAATCAGGCGGCAGATATCCTTGCCCGCATCGGCGCTAGGTGCGACCCGGTCCCATCTAATATCTTCTTGGAAAGGCTGTTTAAGCCATCTGTGGTATGGGAAGGAGAGACCGGAAATAATAACCCAGACCCGGACCCAACGCCATATCCTGGACACCCTGACATAATCGGAGGCTCTACCACCGAAATAACACCTTCTGCCCACGTGATTAGGGCTGTCATTGCCCCGTGGATAGAACCCTTCTTGGCCTACCTAACTAGGTAGAAACTACCTGAGAACCCAAACGAGGCATGTTGCATTGTGCGGCAGTCTAAAGCCTACAAGGTCCACGTGGGAGAGCTTTATAAGAAAAACGCTACCGGAGTCCTTCAAAGGTGCATCTCTGAAGAGGAAGGACGAGAGCTTTTGGCAGAAATTCATGCTGGACTCGGCGGCCACCACGCCGCAGCCCGGGCCCTGGTAAGCAAGGCCTTCCATACAGGTTTTTACTGGCCGACGACCCGAGTAGACGCACATGATCTCGTTCAACGATGTGTCGGTTGCCAGCTTTTTGCAAATCAAAACCATATGCCGCCAACCGCTCTCCGAACAATCCCCATCACTTGGGCCTTTGCGGTCTGGGGGCTTGATATGGTCGGACCACTCAAAGGGGAAGCCATAAGAAAAAATACTTATTGGTCATGGTGGATAAATTCACCAAATGGATAGAAGCCAAACCAGTTAAAATGGCCGAGTCCGGACCAGTGATAGACTTCATATCCGGACTTGTACACTGTTACAGCGTCCCCCACAGCATCATCACCGATAACGGCTCGAACTTTACAGCCGACGAGGTAAAAATTTGGTGCAGTAACATGGGCATTAAGCTCGATTATGCTTCTGTCTATCACCTGCAAACTAACGGTCAAGTCGAGCGAGCAAATGGTCTTATCATGAGCGGCATTAAACCCAAATTAGTGCAATCCTTAAAGGAATCAGATACGCACTGGGTAGAGGAGCTCGACTCCGTACTATGGGGGCTGCGGACCACGCCGAATCGCACTACCGGATACACACCCTTTCTTATGGTGTACGGCGCAGAGGCGGTACTGCCCCGCGACATAATTCATGACTCACCTCGAGTGCGCATGTATGAAGAGAAAGAAGCTGATCTTGATCGGCAGGACAGTTTGGACGCCTTGGAGGAGCGTGACGTGGCAAAATCCCATTCCGCATTTTATCAGCAACAGACTCGAAGGTATCAAAGCAGAGAAGTACAGGCCAAAACTTATAACATCGGCGAACTCGTTCTATGCCTACCGGAGAAGAAAAAGAACAAGCTCAAGCCCAAATGGGAAGGTCCCTTCGTTATTGACCAAGTTCTGACCGGTGGAGCGTATCGTCTGCGGGATGCATCGGACAATCGACTTGAGCCAAACCCATGGAACGCAGCCAGACTCCGAAGGTTCTACGCCTAGTGCCGGACTCTGTGTCCGTCTCCTTACCTCCATCAATTTTTTATATATCCGTTATCTGTATTTTATTTCTTTCTTTCTTCCCTTTTTCTTCAAGGCCTTGAAAGGCTAAATTGTGTCTTGACTACACAATCTTGACCCGCTAACCGCACTCATTATACCTAGGGCTTCTTATACATAAGCTTAATATAACTATATTCCGGGCTCTATGCCTCACACATGTGTTATTCTTCCACATGTACCTTTTTCGCCATTATATGCATCGATATGACTTACACTACTAGGAAAAGGCCTACTAATGGCGCACCGATTTTGCCTACTAATGGCGCACTACCGGTGCGCCATTAGTAGCACGCCACTAGTATTTTTTACTAATGGCGCATCACTGGTGCACCATTAGTATCTGGTATACTAATGGCGCACCACGCGGTGCGCCATTAGTATAGCCCATGTTGCGCCATTAGTATCTGGTATACTAATGGCGCACCACATGGAAGTGCGCCATTAGTAACATTTTTTTTTCATTTTTTTTAATTTTTTAATTTTTTAAAAAAAATTTCAATTTTTTTTCATTTTTTTCTTAATCTCAGATCAATATGGCTTAATCTCGGGTCAATATGCTTAATCTCAGGTCAAATCGCACTCCGTGGTCAACCCGAAAAGTCACCCATCCTCACACTACTCCAGCCCAAGCACGCTTAACTTCAGAGTTCTATCCAACCCCAGCAACAGCTCACTTCACAGGCACTTGTTGATATATCTAGCATATCAATCCTATTATACCTTGTTGATGTTTAGGACTTTGTTCATGTTCATGACTATGATGAAATTTTTGAAAAATATTTCAAACTTCCCGGTCATACTACGTATCATTTTTTGAAAAAAAATCAAAAAAAAATTCAAAACTATTTTTTTAATCTTTTGCCTCTAGATCTTGAAAGCCCCGTAACTTTTTTTCTGTTAGAATTTTGGGGATTTTGAAAATGTTTAACGGATTTCCAGAGAGATTTTCAGAAAAAGTTTTCCAGAGAGATTTCCAAAAAAATACGAGTAGATGATTTTTCATATATAAAACTTTTTAATCCGAGTTCGTATGCAAAAGTTATGCCCATTTTACAAATTTCCAGAGAGATTTTGCAAATAAAGTCGAAATTTATATTTGTAAAATTTCCAACAACTAGACCACATATCACATGGGAAACTTATTTTCTTTTATTTTTTTGACATTTTTATCATTTTTTTATTTTTTTTTAAAACTGAAAAGGCGGTCTGGGGGGGGTGTGCATTCGGTGGAAGCCGGGCAAACTAGTAATGGCGCACCGTGGGGTGGTGCACCATTAGTAGTTAAACTAGTAATGGCGCACCACAACCACGGTGCGCCATTACTAGTTTTGAAAAAAAAATATAAAAAATTTGAAATTTTGTTTGAATTTTTTTGAAAAAAACTTAGTAATGGCGCACCAGTGGACAGTGCGCGTTGTCCACTGGTGCGCCATTACTAATAAAATTTTTATAATTTTTTTACTTCTTTTTTCAAAACTTCTAATGACGCACCGTGGGTGTGGTGCGCCATTACTAGTTAATGGCGCACCACACCCACCTTGCGCCATTAGTAGTTTTGGAAAAATTAAAAAATAATTTTTTTTACTAATGGCGCACCGTGGGATGTGGTGCGCCATTAGTATTTGCACACTAATGGCACACCAACACATGGTGCGCCATTAGTATTTAGTAATGGCGCACCACATGTACAGTGTGTCATTAGTGTCCATCCCATCTATAACCCTTTTCCTAGTAGTGTTAAGTTTTGGCCAAGCTGGGTTGCCTAGCTCTTGTGTTTATGCCCTACGTTCCCGTTAATTCGGCTAGGGCATAAGGGGAGCACCTCTGCGATTGTTACTGCCGGGTGAGCCGGATGTGTACCTCAGACTGGGTGAAGCCGAAAGTTAGCGTTCTTAAGGGAATACTCGGTCGGTGAACAAAATATGACCTTTACTTATTGTAATACATGCCCCCAGATGTTTATATCCTGCGTCTCTTTTCACAGCTCGGACATGCACATTAGGGCATGGGTATCAGGGAAAGGAACCCATAATGGAACTATTCTCACTCGAAGATGTTTTTTACTATTCATGTAATATAACATAGCTAGTTGGGTACTTGTCTGTTCAAGCACTTATGACCCCTATGCCTGGTTTCCACATGTACCCCAGTTTTTACATAACTGAGCGGGTATTCGGATACACTCCGGACTGTCGGGTCCAGAGGTCGAAGCGAAAAGGTCCGCCGTGACAAATGATTTACAATCCGCCTAGAGACAATACATGTCACTTGAAGTACACAGTCACTTAGACTGACTAAATTCTTCTTCTATACCATCCAACAGGCTGTCTAGCCTACAATCCTGTTGGGAATACCTTGCGGCTAATTCTACTTGGTCATACACCAAACTGACGGGGATCTCTTTCCAATCTGACCCCTCGGCCATGTGGTTCGGGTCAACCTTAATATATCGCGTCTTCACCATGGCCCAGGCTTCCCTCACACCTTGTCAGCAGGCTGATATCTTCCATAATCGGAAGCGCCGCCGCGCTCCCTTGAGCTTCTCTACAAGCTCCCCCATGCCTTCTGGCAGGGAGACAGATGGCCACAAGGCTTGGGCAATGCCCTGCATCACCTGCCGGACTTGTTTTTGCAGTTGTAAGAGCTCTGGCAGAAGATCACCCCGCAGACCCGGACATCTCCTCCGCGGGACGACCCGTCAGCATACCTGCAGACATAACTCTGTTAGCCAGTTTCTTCGTCGAACTCTTTAAAAGTTCGTTCAAGCACTTACTAAAAATGCCGCGTTGAAGCCTCTTATTCTCCTTTACGGAGTTAGCAAGCTGGGCTCGAACATCTTTTAGTTCCACGCCCAGCTGGATATTGGCGTCTTGGAGATCGTTTTTCTCCCGCCTAACCCGTGTAAGCACGCGCTCTCCAGCCTTTAGCTGTCGTTGAGCATGCGGCTCATCCCCTATCACGACCTCCGGATTCACTCCGGAGTCATCTGCAGAATCTATTGTTAGACCTGCATGCGTGTCGCATACCACCTGGTACCTGTCATTCTTTGCAATAGAAATAAGTGTTACCAGATGGGGCCTTCTCGGACTCCTTTACCGCGGCAATTGCGGCCTGAAGCTGGGCTTTGCACTCCTCCAACTCTTGAGACAACCGGGTATTCTTATCCGTAAGAACCTATGCAAACAATGATCCTTAAATCAGTTGTGCCAACTGTTTCAAGTCTCAGGGGCTACTCATATACATAATTATTAGATTTTCTTACCCGTATATCCTTTACATACTGGTCTGTGGCTTTGGCAAGACCATTTTGAGCAGCTCGGATGTAAGCGTCTCCTGAGTTAAAGGCGTCGAACGCCTCTTGGGAGAAACAAGCGTCGCGGAGTATGGCCCGGCGGCGCCTGTGATTCATGGCACTCTCCACTCCGGAATTCGTAGCGGACAGCCTATCTGCATCCTCTGTAGGAGGAACATTCGGTGTTGGCCCCATGTTAGCGTCCGCCTCTAGGTCCGGCTGGTGGAGGCATGGCCGGCAACCTCTCCGGATATAGTACGGCGAGCGTTTTTCCTACTAGGAAACATGGATGTCATTATATTTTTAAAGACGACAACCACGGAGCGGGGTTCTGTTTCATACCTCTGCGACGGTGTCTCAGTCTTGACCGCCTTCCTTTTAAGCCTACCCGGCTTCGGTGCCCCTTGTTGGTGAGTCACTGCGGGTTCGGCATGGCGTCACGAGGGCCTTCTCTGTAAGACACCATATGTGTGCGGTAGGTAAACTGCAGAAAAAGGGATCCTTCTCGGAAGTTGGGACTCCGGTTTTACTTACATGCGATGCAGGGAGTAGTCCAGGATAATTGGCTATGGTGGCCACCATGGCATCGTCGCAGCTCAATTGATAGAACGTCTTGTCAATAAGCTCCACAAATGTGTCCGGATCCTCTCCGAGTCCGGGGTCGAGGGCTCGGTCAGGGTCCTCTGGTTGTGGAGGCGGGCTGTGGACCTCCCAAAAACAACTCACAAAGGGCGACATAGCCTGCGATGTGTAATATGGAGGCAGGAGTACAATTATGTAGCTGGAGGCTGTAGAACTCCAGGAGCCCGCGGAGGAACGGATGGATTGGAAATCCAAGTCCCCTTAACAAGTACGGGACAAGGCATACCCGCTCCCCCATGGATGGGTTTGGGAACCGCTTGTTCCCCGCCATTGTAAGTGGCTAGTCCAGCTCAGACGGGGACCATATACGCAGGAGGAAGAAACCCCTGGGTTTGTAACTCTACTAACTTTCTCTGTGAGACAGAACACTTCTTCCAGTTGCCTGGCTTAGGGCTACGAGAGCGAGAGGAGGAGCTGCGACGACTGGCCATGATGGGATGGATTTTTCCGGGCGCGCTCTGATGGATACTCGCTGAGGGAGGATGGTGTGATCTGGATCTGAGGATCCCCGGCCCCTTAAATAGACGATTTACTCACATGGTTAAGGTGGGAAGTGCAAAAATGACCCGACTTCTCGCATTCGCTCGACACGTGGAGGATAGCCATTATTAGGCGCAGAAGCCGAGGAGTGCAACATTCATGGGAAGCCTGGCACTACTCGACAGGTACTCAGAATTTGGAGAAGAACCCGCCTTGTAATGCCGAAGACAATCTGCGCGCCGGACTCATCGTCATTGAAGCCTGGTTCAGGGGCTACTGAGGGAGTCCTGGATTATGGGGTCCTCGGACAGCCGGACTATATCCTTTGGCCGGACAGTTGGACTATGAAGATACAAGATTGAAGACTTCGTCCCGTGTCCGGATGGGACTCTCCTTGGCGTGGAAGGCAGGCTTGGAAATACAGATATGTAGACTCCTCCCTTGTAACCGACTCTGTGTAACCCTAGCCCCCTCCGGTGTTTATATAAACCGGAGGGTTTAGTACGTAGGACAACAACAGTCATACTATAGGCTAGCTTCTAGGGTTTAGCCTCTACTATCTCGTGGTAGATCAACTCTTGTAATACTCATATCATCAAGATCAATCAAGCAGGAAGTAGGGTATTACCTCCATCGAGAGGGCCTGAACCTGGGTAAACATTGTGTCCCCCGCCTCCTGCTACCATCCGCCTTACACGCACAGTTCGGGACCCCCTACCCGAGATCGCCGGTTTTGACACCGACACACCACCCCACACACAAAACCCAATTCACTCGTGCCACTGCCTCTCAAAATCAGTCTTCTTGCAGTGGTTTTCGTCCCAAAATGACTCCAATCTCTCAACCTAGTCGCGTCCCAACCTTGAGGTTAGATCTACTGCTACAAGACCTAGCTACAACAACTCTCCGATAAGTGCTCATGTTAGCTTTGATCTCCAGCTCCTGGTCTTTCCGTTCTAGCTCTCCCCCAATGGTAACACGTCGCTGGTCTTCCACTGCAAACCTAGCGCTCAAGGAACACACCACTCGACATAGAACCAACAAGCTGTGGCGCTAACCCCTCACAAGCAAAAAACCAGTTTGCCCGTCTAATGGTAGTGAACACCGGCGGAGCTACGTTAGGGCTAAACATGGCCGTGGCCCGCCCAACTTTTCCAAAAACAAATATATACCTAAGCCCACTGCTCGACCCACGGACAAACATGACTACTCAGCAGGCAGCAATTCAAGTTTAGGGCCATCTTTAGTAACCCGGCCCGCCCAGCCTTCTGTTGGTAGCTCCGCCACTGGTAGTGAAATAACCCACAACCGAGGGAGGTACTCATTTTATGCAACACATTGAATGACGAACAAACACACACACACCCCAAGACGCTTGCTTCGGTTGCCTGGCCAGTCGCCCTATTGGGCCTCAACCCATCCACGAGACCAAAGTAGAGAGAATATTTTAAAAATATTCCAAAAAAAAAGTTCACGCATTTTAAAAACATTGTAATAAATATAAAATGTTCTTGAATTTATTTTTTATGAATTTGAAAAAGATGTCCATGAATTTTAAAAATGTTCACAAATTTAGAAATGTTTGTGAATTTCAAAATATGTTTGCCAATTTAAAAATATTAAAGCATTTAGAAAATGTTCCCAAATTTCAAAAAAGTTCCCTGTTCAGAAATATTCATAGATTAAAAATTTGTGTATCGATCAGTGTAGGAGTGCCAGGTTCAAATGCGAATAGGTGTAGCCCACAACGAATGCACTCCCCGACATGTGGGACTATGAATGCAAAAACTATCTCGATGTACCTGGAGGCTTCATTTATAGGGAGCTTAGTAACTTAAGAGATGCCTCCAAGAATCTAACAATTATCCAAAGCACATTCATTTAGATTTTGCAGCAGGGTTGTTAGATAATGTCGTGTTCTTCAAGGCGCTAGCAACACGAGACTAAGACCCATATTTTGGGGGTTCCCTTCTACTCGTATGGAAGGTCGTTAGATGATTTTTTACACATTCAAAACTGTTATGAAATCAAAATAATAAGAAAATTTAGTTGAATATTTGAATGGTATCAAGTTTGTGTCAAAATAATGTTATGTGATATTTATCGAAGCTTGAATTTGGAGAGTAAAAATACGCCTTGCATTTGGCAAGGGAAGTAGTGACACACAACATGTCAAATGAATATTACACATTCAGTGCTACTCATTCTTTTAGAATATTACATAAAAAAGTAAAGAAAATCAATATATTAAGAAATCGAAATAAGACTAAAAGCTCCATAAGAGTTTTCCTAAGTTAAGGCTTATGCATCTTCCCTACGAAAATGCATCTGCATGTCTCCGGTGAGGAAATTTTCACCAAACAATGCACAAGCGATCGGGCTGCTCTTTCTTTTATTTTGAGGGGCCTCTAGCATTTACTTTCTTACATTGATCAAGATACTACTACATGATCTTGGATTTAACAAGAGCCTCTGGCATTTTTTTTTTGCATTTATCAATATATTATGTGATCTCCGATTTAACAAGAGCCTCTATCATTTCTATTCTTAGGTCTATCCAGATGATACACGATCTTAGGTTTGAAAAGATGCCATATGGTCTTAGCATTGTGATGCCAACATCAATCTGAGAGAGGAACACATGATTGCAAGATCATGTATAATTGGGTTAATAAAACGCCCTACAGAGAAATGCAAGATCTACACATTTATATAATGTATACGATATATAGCTTAAGATCACTGAGAGTGCCCTTAACAATGTGATAGAATCATCAATCTAGGAGGGCAATGCATAAATGAAGTATATTATGGCATTTTTTTAAAGGGTTCTTTCATTAATTTTAGAAGTAGCATTAAGATCTTAAATCTTATAGAATCAATCGCTCGAATTGCAAGATTGGGTCGCACCTTAATATAAACCCACTGCAGGGGAAAGAGATCGGCAACCACTGTACTGAAACAGTGGAACAAGGACAACCGAAGGAAACTGAAGCTACCTCCTCTTTTCTTCTGCCCATGGCGCTCGTCGATAGCAATGCACACCCCATGGTTCTTGTCCTCTTCCTGGTTCTCACGATGATGATGCCCTCCTCACCACCGTCACGCTGCCATGCACGTACATATGGATTTCTCCTTGATTTTATTCTGCATTTTCGGTTTGATCAACTTATGAGGTAGTACGTGGTAACGACCTTGAGTTGTTTTGATTCATGCAGTTAGGATATGGTCGTGCATCAATGCTGCGGTGCAGCCCTGCCGTGTAGTGACGTGCATGGCTGAGTGCGAAGCCAGGGGAGCTGCAGGACCTATTTCTCTTTCCCGCTGCAACCACACCGTTCACCCCGAGCAGTGCTGCTGCAGGAACGTCTAGCCCAACTTGGTGTGACAGCCATGACGGCTAAGAACCCCTTTGAGCCGCTTTTCATTCTAGCATAGCCTGGTTCTGTTGCTTATCCCAATGAGCTTGCTGCTTATCGTCTACAATAAACCAATATTTTTGGGGTTTCCTTCAACTATGTACTTTCTGACATGATTTTTCTATACAATCAAAACAGTTATGAAATCAAAATAATAAAAAAATAATGTTGAAGATTCAAATGGCATCAAATTTGTGTCAAAATAATGTTATGTGTTATTTATCAAAGCTTGAATTTGGATAGTCAAAATACGCCTTGCATTTGGTAAGGGAGATTGTGCCACACAACAAAATGTCAAATGAATATTACACATGCAACATTACTCATTCTTGTAGAATCTTACATTAAAAAAGTACTGTAAATCAATATATCAAAAACAAAATGCAATAAAACTATTCGTTCCATAAAAGTTTTCCGAAGTCAAGGTTTACGCATCTGCCCTACGAATATGTATTTGCGTGTATCCTGTGAGTAAATTGTCACCAAACAACGCGCAAAGCGCCCAAGCTGCTCTTTTATTTTATTTTGAGGGGCCTCTAGCATTTAGTTTCTTGCATTTATCAAGATACTACTACACGATCTTGAATTTAATAAGAACCTTTTCCATTTACTTTCTTTCATTTATCAAGATATTACATGATCTTTGATTTAACAAGAGCCTCTAGCATTTCTTTTCTTAGATCTATGAAGATGATACACGATCTTAGATTTGACAAGATACCATATGCAAGGTTTCCGAAATCGTGATTCTGAATCGGATCGGAGCTCTGGTAGGATCGCAAATCATAGAATCTTACTACTAGGATTATAAAAGGGTAGATTCTATGAACCCCAATCGTAGAACAGTAGGGGGTTTTGGATCATAAGGTCGTAGAATTGTACAACAAAATCGCGATTATGAAAACCTTGACCATAGAGTCATAGCATTGTGATGTCAACATGAATCTCATAGAGGAACACACGATTGCAAGATCGTGTAGAATTTGGTTAATATAATGCCCTACAAAGAAATGCAAGATCTACACCTTTATATAATGTATACGATATATAGCTTAAGATCACCGGGAGTGCCCTTACCATTGTGATCGAAGCATTAATATGGGAGGGAGAAATACATAAATGAAAGATATTATAGCATTATTTATAAAGGGTGCTTTCATTAATTTAAAATGTAGCATCAGGATCTTATATCTTATAGAATAAAGGTTCGAGATGCTTTGTACTTCCGCTGAACTTTGATAATAGATCATTAGACCTGGATCATTTTCGCAAAAAAAAGGATCTTATATCTTATAGAATCAATCGCTCATGTTGCAAGATTGGGTCGCACCTTAATATAAACCCACAGCAGGGGAAAGAGATCGCCAGCCACTGTACTGAAACATTAGCACGAGGACAACAGAAGGAAACTGAAGCTACCTCCTCTTTTCTTCTGCCCATGGCGCTCGTCGGTAGCAATGCACACTCCACAATTCTTGTCCTCTTCCTGGTTCTCACGATGATGATGTCCTCCTCGCCACCGTCACACTGCAATGCACGTACGGATCTCTCCATGAATTTACTCTGCATTTTCGGTTTGATCAACTTATGAGGTATGTGGTAACCTTGAGTTGTTTTGATTCATGCAGTTAGGATATGGTCGTGCGCCAATTCTGCGCACCAGCCCTGCAGTAGGGCGATGTGCATGTATGAGTGCGAAGAGAGGGGAGCTGCAGGACCTATTTATCTTTCCCGCTGCAACCACACCGTCCACCCCGAGCAATGCTGCTGCAGGAATGTCTAGCCGAACTCGGCGTGACAGCCATGACGGCTAAGCACTGTACATGGCTGGCACCTGGTCTAGATTCAATAAACATCTTATGTTTCTCTCAAAAATAATAATTAGTCATGCTAACCATGAATCTTCTTCGAGTGAGTAGAAAAGTAAGAATGATTGACATGTCTGAGATGCATACTGAATCAAGAAATAAGAATAGGGTGGATGCCGGAGCCTCCTCAGAGCTCAGGGCTTCTGGACCGTTGGATCAGATTTCTGGATGCGTTCTCGTCCGTTGGATCAAGATCTGGAGAAGCCCGGGCCGTTGGATCTGAGATTGACACTGCTGGAATGAATAGTAATGGCAGCAAAATGTAAATACCGTGCCCCCACCGGGGTATTTTAGTCATTTCGCGTATTGGGGGTATGAAAGGGCCGGCTACCCTAGCCTCCTCCTCTCTCCCTCCCTCCCGCAGCCGCCTCCCTCCCTCCCGCGCGCCTCCTCTCCTCCCCCCGCCTCCCGCAGCCACATCGCCGCCGCCGCCACCCGCCTCCCCACTCGGGCGAACCCCTCTCCTCTTCCCCCGCCTCGCCTCTCTCCCTTCCCCCATCCAAACCCTAGGCCCGCGCCCACCGGCCGCCGCCGCCGCCGCTCGCCCAGGCCATCCTCCCACTGTGAAGGAAGCGGCCAGAGAGGAAGGGCGTCGCCGGGTGTGCGCATGCCTCCGCGGATTCGTGCCGCGGTTGCCGGAGACGTGGGCACCGCGGGTCAACCGCACCGGGGAGGATGGAGGCGCCACAAGCCTCGTCGGAGGTCGCCTCTCCAGATCGGTGGAGGCCAAGGGCAAGGAGGAGGGGAGAAGAAGAAGGAGGGAGGAGTGATGCTGGGGAGGATGTGAGGCGGGCTCTTCGGCGGCCGCGAGAACTACGACAAGCGCCTGCACTGCCACCACGCTCCCATTCTCCTCTCCTGCTCCGTTCCTCCCCTCCAGCCACCTCACCGCTGCCATTGACGCGGTACTCCGTCCTTCCCGAGCCCAGCGACGATGGAGGCGCGCGGCCATCCCTCCCCGTGCGGTGGTGGAGGAAGGAGGGGGCCTGCACGGTTGTCGGCGACCTCCTCCCCGACGGCCGGTCTCACTTCTCCCCTTCCTCCTCTACGGTGCTCGACAGAGGAAGCACGGCCGCCCCTCTTCTCCCTCGCTGTTGGCTGCCCCTGAGCACCACGCGGCTCGTCGGACCGATTCGTGACACCCCCACCGACCTGAGATCCGCCTCTGCAGGTATGAGCTCCCATCCAATGTCATGTTCCCCTCCATCCACTCTTTCAGCTCTTCCTGGGCCTCCGCATGGGCGTGACCTGCACTGTCAGTACATATTCTGTGGCCATGCCAAAAATAACCACTTAATTAGATTTCTATTTTTAACTAATCCCTCTTCCGTTTCAGTCATGTTCAAGTCTGAATACCTTTTCTCCAATATTTATGTCACATGAGGTGATGGCATAATTTACTTAATGGCATTATGGCAGGACTCATGTGTGGTCATTGGTTACAATGGTGGCTCATGAAGTTCAAACAATTCTTTCAGATTTGAGATGATAGAAATTCAGAATAGGTAAGACAATAAGCCATGTTTCTTCTTTGCTACTCTGGCTGTCATGTGACGCATAGTTTTTTCCGCCCCAGATACTACTGGCTGCCTTTGTTGTTTTACTAGATCCATCTCCATGAGCTTTTGTTTTTATAGTGGATCTGTTTATTATTGCTGGTCCATCTTAGGGTAAGCATTATGGATGACATGTTGTTTTCATCCTTTTGTTGTCAAAAATTGATGTGGGTATGCTTTAGTTTTCTCTCTGCAACCAACTTATTGCAGTTAGTGAAGAACAAGATAAATGAGGGAAGTACGTGCTATACTACTATATGTTGACTAAATAAAAATGTTATGGATGGAGTGTTTTAGTTGTGTTGAAACTTCAGGGGAGGAGTACAGCAAGCCATGTGTACATTGCTTTTCTATTTTTGATGGACTGATGCGCATGCATTGTTTGTGCTTCACTAAAATGAGCTAATTAATTCAGTTAATATTCCGTGTGATTTGCAGCGCTTCAATACAAGAAAATGCAGAAAGCATGAACTAGATGGATATGTCCAGGTTGCATTTTTTCTTCCTCCACCCCATGTTTCAACTTACAATTTAGTTGATAGTATGATTCCTGGCTTGGGAGGATGCCATAAACAAGATATGCATTAAGTTTCTAATGCATTTCCATTACAATTGCTTTTTGCTAGAGAAGATCATTTTAGATGGATATATATGTACGTATGTTGGTGGAAGTCGGAGAGATTAAGAGGGAGAGTGAGAGAAAAAACCTCAGGGAGAAAGATATATAGCTAGACAACTGATTAGTATATATCGTCAACTGCATATTACAAAACAGTATAACTCAGCCACCTACGGCGTCCCACGGCGATTTGAGATCCTCGATCGTCCGATCAAACTAAACAATGGAGTAGATTGCTCGGTCGTTCCAGCACAGCCGGAGGCAGTTTCACCTCGCAACCCGAGCGCCCCCGAAGTTAACGGGCTGCTGCTCCCGACATCCACCTAGGCGCGTTCTCATGAATTGGGCCAACAATCTCTGAGCAGAGCAGCTGAGTGCCTTCCAAATATGCCTTTAAAGTTCAGCTTCTTAATTGTATAGAAACGTCGAAACTGTTAATTTGTTGCTCCTGTATACTGATTAATTTACCTTGTGTTTCTCCCTCCTGGGCAAGTTTTCTATCGCATACACAAGTGGGTTGTTGTAATAGTAGTAAAAAATGGAAAATAAGACGGATTTAATAGTAGCCATATTGGTTGTATGGAAATCAATTCATTTTTGGAGAAGCAAGTTTTACCGCTAAATTGGAAGGAATTCTCTGATCGACCGAAACAAACTTTTGGCACACAGCAGGAAATTCTAATAAACAAATTATTTTCACAAAGTTGTGTACTTATGTTAGTTGAGAAGATATTACAGTTGCGCTATAGTCAGGAATAAATGTTATTCTTCCTCTGATATATTGCAACAAATTCAGTTTATGCATCCTCTGATTATTTCTTTTGTTTTTTGGCCTTGTGCTTTTAGTAGTACATGGTCCAGTAGTAATCGGGGACTCAGGGGAAGGGCAGTTCTATCTTCTATGTGAGGTTGGCTGTTTCTGATTCGCATGTCCTCCTGGATCAGCTCTGTATGAAAGCAGAAGCCCTCCAAATTAGATGGTAGTGTTTAGAATTAACGATTTATCCCATGTGAATTGACATTTTCTTTGTTCTTTCATCCTTTTTGTTTATAATTAATGATTTATCCAGTGCTGCCCATTGCATGCTCACCATACTTTTAAAAAGCTTCATCATATGCCGTTGTGTTTATTTGTCACAATGGCGAACAATTAGCACAAAAGCTACAACCAGTGCATTCATGACCAAGTTTTCTTATTTTATAATGGATTTTCAAGATTCCTTTTATACTGCTATTTTTTATTGCTTCTGTCTTCATGTACCGTGACTGATACCAGTGATTTTTTCTGTACCAGGACAGAGTTGTTGTAAGGAATGTGTTTCCATGCACCTGCCTCGACCTTTAGGACTGGTAATTTGTTATGTTAATAAATCTAGAATCTTCATTTGCTACATGAAAATCCATGCTTAATTAGTAGCCCCACTCTCTTGATTGTACTCAGTCAAGTAATGTTTTTATGGTTCATGAAGGTGAGATACTTGAAGCTCTACGGTTGTGTGCACTAGAATGGAGAACGCCTCCCTATTTTTAATGGCGATGCACCGAGAATGTGGCCAAGGGGGATCCTCTGGTGCGGGGTGATGACCGTGGACAGGCTCCGCTGGGGAACAAGATGCTCCGGAAGAGGATCCAGCCCGGCGATACTGAGGTTGAGGTCAGCCCGTAGATGCTCAGGCGTATCGAAAGATAGTGCTTTCTTTCTCATCAAATTTATGTATTTTCATGATGCAAGCATATATATTGGTTGGTTTGTACGGTTCGGTTCTAAAAATATTTTTAGTCAGGTGCTGGATATTTCATACTTTCCAGCAAAATGGGTGCCCTTGACTGATATATAGCAATGATAATTGTTGGTGTCTATAGGATGAGCCACCAAAAGGAATAAATCATCTCTCCGGTACATTTCTCTGCAACATTTTAGTCCTACTGTAGCCTTCAATCAGTTTCAGCCTTAAATCAGTTTGCAATTGCCCCCTTCCTTTTGGTACATTGATCTCCAAAATTTTATTCCTATTGTACCACATCTACTATAATTGTAAGAGACACATGCTTACAGAGTTTTGTAAATAGATAGCTTTTTGAAACGCTTGTTACAGATACAAAGGTTGACACTCAGGTTCGCATTGAGTGCATCATCGCTAATCAGCTACTATGTTTGGTCAGCGGACATGCTTGCTTATTCCTGTAACAGATCATTACTATACCTGCTTAGCCTTTCCAACTTTTTAGATTTGATCAGTTCTTGAGAAGTTAGTATATGATTCATCCCTTCGTTAGTTGTACAGATCTAGAAGTATTTGGTTTTTGTGAAATCCATTACCTGACTGTCCTTATCTTATTTTATTAGTCGAACATTAATATCAGATCACCTACAATAATTATTCTTTGTTACAATCTCATACTAAAGTAGTCTGATTAGTTGTAGTAATTCATAAATATTTCCAGTATAGTTCTTATTTGGTTTCTAGGCATAGAATTTACTTCGAAATTTTAATGGTTATTTGGTTAGTAAGGCTTTTTTTTTCAATTGTGATGTTTGAAACATTTTCTTATACTGATAATGATCTAGAATAAAACAGACAAATGATATATACAAACTGACACAGTAGGAGTTAACTGGTACCTAGCTTTTTAAGCCACTGATATATACAAAATATTATTTGAGTACAACAGGAGAGTTGCAATCTTATGGATATTTCTGCATTTGTAAGAAACATTCAGCTTGGCAAGCGGACTTGACTAGCCATATGTAGGACTTAGCCCTGCTGACCTCCAAATGATTAGTTATTGGTGTTTTCTTATGTTCCTGTTAGCCCCAAGTGCATCAGTTAAGTAGAGAGTGTTATGTTGAAAAAAGGAAAGAGACTACTCTTTTGTTACTTGCAGTACAGATATATGCTATAACATCTATAACATATTACCTTTGTGCTCTCTTTGGGTTTCAGTATATTCCTGTGAACAAATAAGTCACTCATATAAATGCCTAAGACTTATTTTTTTACTATTCTAATTGTTCCAGCAGAGAGCAATGGATATAGAAGAAATATGTAAACAGTTGTTACAGAGATTGAACTCTATAGATATCAACTCTCATTGGGTGACTGGATTAGACTCTGGCGTGAATTAACATATTTTGTGGTTCTGTACTAAAATAAATTCTGCTCTAATCTAAGCTCAAAGACTACATGAACTACCATATTTTCTCATTTGTTGGATACAGTAAAAAATAGGGGCATGCTTTAACAGTGCCACCTTTTATTTGCAGTACTACTGTTGGGCCAATTGATGCCAGGTGTACATTAAGATGTTTCAAATATATGGATCCATGATGTCGGACATAGTACAATGGTGAGATCCACTTATTTATGATGGCGAGGATGATTGTTAGCCTGGCATGTGGAGCTGTACTAATAAGGTTGGTGCATGAATTATATTCTCATTGTAAATAAAACACGCTGAATTCTTCTGCTAACAAGATATATCCTCCAAGTAGGAAAAGCCACTCCTACTCTGTAAATGATGCAAGCCAGCATCTTTTTCATATTCTCCATAGAACAAAATTCTCTTTTTTGGGGGAGAAGACAAGTTTCTGCTCACATGCAAATCACTACAAGCATGGAGAATATTAATATTAATATATTCTTTTCTGGACCTTTGATTTTGCTGACTCAGAACGATGCTTTGTTTGCTTTATAGTATCCATCGCCTTTGCCAAGTCATTTTTCCTTCGAGGTATATCTAAATGTAATTCTGACCCGAAGTTCTCTATTCAATACATGCATAATGTGCAACTTCTCTGTCAATTGGAAGTGAGCTTCGTTAACCTCTTAGATTTTATATTAGATTAGCTGCACCTGTGTATTTCTATCAGCTTTTACTATATGTTCTTCAATGGATCAGTTGCATCAGACTGTATGTACTGTTGACCGCAAAACTATAAATCCACCTCTGCATGCTTTTGGCTGTGCAACTAAGATTAATTTCCCAATTCATTTATTGTGAAATCTTATTCTACAAGAGGCAAAAAGTCATCTCTGATTGTTCTTAATGTTAATATGTATTCCTGCCTCTAATACCCTCACAAATTTAATGAATTCTGTTATTATTTTCTTATAGTTGTATTTGGAGCATTGGCATCTCTAGCATATAGCTTGCGCATCTTCTACCTCGGCTGTGTTTAGTAGCTATATTCTGGTTGAGGTAGAACAGCTCGGGGATGAAGCCATGGTTTAAAATGGTGAATCTCCCAATAAAGTGGTACTGTATATCGTTCACTCAGCATCTTCTACCTCAACCAGAATATAGCTACTAAACACATCCAGTTAGTCCGAGAATAACTCTAAACCTCTGCTATCTCTCTGTCTACCGTGTGAACTGATAGATGCATGATGACAAAGTTGTGTACTAAGCAGCAAAATGAGGCCAAGAGCCTGATGGCGCATCGTCCAGGAACCATGCAAAACTCCACTGTCAATGTGAGCGACGGCAAGCGAATGGGCGGCAGCATCGCGCACAATGGCATGATGATCAGATCGACAACGTGATCGATGCGGTGTACAATCCCAACGATCAGTTCATTTTTGTCAATTGTTGTGTGGGATTCTATGTCAATCTTTTCTCTGGAAACTTTTGTTTTGTTGGTTCAAATTATTTAAGAAATTGTGAAATTTTGTGTCTTCTGTAAGTAAATGTCATCGTCTTTTGTATATTAAGTAATTCACAGAAGGTTGCCGACGAACTTATTATTTTGGTGTTATTCTAAATCTTGAAACTTTTGGTGCATTATATGCTACATATCATATGAAATGTATCAATGGAATGTACTGAATCTTCAGGACTTTGTTACCGGGTTCGATCCACCCGGCAGCGCTGCAGCAAGCCGCGCTTCCTACTAACTTAAACCATGCTTTTTACTAATCGATCATTATCTGCTTGTGCACAACTTGGGACCGGCACCCTCGCGCCAAGGCGCGTTACCGATCTAGTTAATCATTAGAGGAGGAGAAATGCTCAGGATGGCAGACATGAAGTGCCCCTTCGAGCCACTTTTCATTCTAACAGAGCCTGGGTTTGCTGTTTAGGCTGGTCACGATGAAAGTATGGGTCTGCTGATTTATGTGAATAGGATGAGAGACATTGCTGAATATTAGTTGGGCTTAGAGGCCCATTTAATAATTCCAGAAAAATCCCTAAGGGCCCATGCTGCCATAGCAAGTGGTGGGAGTTTAGTCCCATATTGCTAGTTGGGAGAGATGTACACCAGCTTATAAGGTGAGGCATTCTACGACTAGTATGAGTTGGTGTGAAGGAAGGGGAGGTGTTCCACACGCGCGCTCCTCCTCCGCCGCCGCGCCGCGGGTTGCGGGAATCTCGCCGAGCCGATGTGTTATTTTTGTCACACAGGAAAAATGAACGGTCAATTGAATGGAAATGAATACAAGCTGAAACGTTTCGTCTTAAGTGCTCTTAAGTACGGCCGTTATTAAGTGCTCTTAAGTACGGCCGTTACCAGAATTCATTGCATGCGTTTTATTGGACCGTTCGCTTCCTTCGTTGTGCCTATAAGAGAGAGGTCGCTCCTCTTCAGAAAATACATCCAATCACACCATCTCAGCCGCCTCCACTGCTCTCGTTCCTCTCCCTGCTGCTGTCGCCGGTGATCCCATCCTGTCTACCGCGTACACGGCCGACGGGAGAGCAGGCCTCCGAAACCCCGCTTCTCCAGATCCTGTACGGGAGAGGGGCGATTAGGTTTTTGGGGAGCGTCTTCTACGCGACTGCTCGCCGCTGTTCGTCTACTTTCTCTACGTCGACTACTTCTGCGTCACCTTCGTCTTCAACATGAACACCAGCACCGCCGCGACAAGGCCGCCGCCGACAAGCGGATCGCCGACGAGGCCGCCGCTTCTGCTGCTGATCCGGCCAACTGGCCTACTCGAGGGTATAACTCGTTTATCCCTCTCATGGTTATTTCTATGTATGCTATGCTAGTCATTTGTGTAGATGTTTCTGCAATCTGTCTAGTACGTGATAGCATGATCAAATATCAACATGTGCTTAGTACTGTTTACGTCATGATTATGCTTTATTCTTGGATTAATTTAATCAAACAATTGCCTATATTCTCAACAGACATGAAGTTCCCTTTGATCCACTTTTCATTCTGGCAGAGCCCAGGTCTGCTGATTAGGCTGGTCACAATGAAAGTATTATAGCTAGTCTCATGCATGTCAATTAGGCATATTTGCATAAGTGACACACATTTAAATGAGAAAAAAAATTAAATACCATAATATGATACCGTATCATATTAAATGATGTACTACCATATGTCATGCGTGACAATAGATATTTCCACTACGATACAACCTGTAATAGTGTCTCTATTATTAAAGGGGATGGAACATTGTTTTCGTTCGACCTCCCCCTCCTATCCATACATCTTCCCACGGTCCCACCCCCTCTTTTCTCATCGCGATACCCCAGGCGCCTTTGTTTTTTTCTCCTTCCACCCATGCAGCGATCCCCAACCCACATCGTCTCCCTCTCCCCGCGTTCCTCACGAAAGGGAGGCCTTCTAGGCGCAGGGGGAGGGCGGCCAACCAGTGCAAGCGGAGATGAGATGCGCCCGTCGGTCGTGGCAGAGTACGACGAGGTGCGGCGCGGATTGCCTGCTCACCGTCCTGCCGCAGAGGAGATGCCCAATCATCACCGCACAACTCTCGCTCCTCGTCGCCACCTCGTTGGTTGTGATGTGCCCAGCCCAGGCGTCCACCCCATGTGGCTCTCTCCTCCTCCATTGCCGTTCACGGGCCGTGGGTCGGTCGCTCTCCGCCGTCGACTCGTTCTCCCTGCTCTCGCTCAGCAAATCGTCTTCGAGATCGCGGGATCGACGCACCTCTAGCCCCGCAGTGAGTATGTACGCCTGTGGTGGGATCCAGCCTTTATGGGTGGCCACGTCTGCTTTACGCCGACACGCCGTCGTGCGGCTCCCGGTGCCATCCAAAGCTTCCATCCATATTTCATGGTCATCCATGGTGTTGATTACACAGGTGAGGACCTGCCCATCCCTCTGACCTGTGTACCCCGAGATGTCGCCCTGCTATCCCTGTTCCACCAATGACAACGTCTCCCCTGGCCGCTTGTCCCGCCCTGTCTCCAAATCGGGCCACTGCAGTCTGAAGGTAAGCTTCATCGTTGATTCTATTTTTTATGTTTTTGATTATACAGTATATGTTTCTTTTCTTTCTGATTATACGGTAGTCTGAATATCGTGAGAGATCTTGTTGGTTCAGTGATTAACTGAATATATCATGTCACTTCGTCTGAGCTTGGACAATTCAGGCTTAAACGTAAACCGAAAGTGGGCTGCAATTTAATTGCGCCAGCCGGGTCTTGAACTCGAGACCTCTTGGCTCCGATACTATGTAGAAGTGCATGCTCTAGCCAATGCAACCAAAAGACCGATTTGATGAAAGAGACTAGGAAACATATTATTCGTCAACACAAAAAGCTATATGATGACAATCATATTCTAATTTGCTAGAGAGCATTAAACACCAACTGCAACTATGATTACTTGAGGCGCAACGAAACATCTCAATCTGGTTTCTGCTAAAGCTTGAATGATCTTCTTTTTTCAGTATTTTGATGCAACCATATCTCAACCACACGATGGCACACTACTGACTCGGGAGGATGACTTCGACCATGGAGCGGGGCCCAGCGGGCGGGGTCTGACGCGGTGGTCGTCACCTAGGAATCGATGGTCGACGATGAAGAGCAGAGGCCCTCGGTTGCCGGCCCTCCTAGTGCTGCTATCCTTCCCGTCCCCTACGAGTAGAATCAAGAGAAGTACGGTGTGTTCCTCGTCTTATGTGGATTTGATGCAATTTGGGGGAACTTTGTATGAACAATTTGTGTACAATAGCTTACAAGGATCAGACACGTCTATACCGAGAGATGGTGGGGGGTTGATTTATTTTCAGCTTTCATGTCTAGCACTTTTATCTTCTAGCAGATATACAAGTTCTTGCCAACGACTCTGGCCGGGCGGATGGCGCCGTGGTTGACCACGTCCTGCAAGAAATGTCGACGCCTCGGCCCTGCTATTTGCGAGTGAGCTAGGCCAGGCTTTGCAACAATGGGCCAGCATGGGATTCAACTCTGACAATTCAGACAACTATCTAGGTCCCGGAGTTATTGGGCGTTTATAATTTTGGCAGAGGCGACAAGGATGATGAGGCTACACAACATTTCATCGCAGTGCTATGTGGGTGTTCTTAATTTTGATTGGTACCATGTGGCCGCCATTCCATTAGTGAATGACGATAGCCAATATATGTTTTACGCAATTGCGTGTTTGGGTGCTAGCCTGTACGTCATGTGTTGCCCCAGTCAATATGCACAGCAACAAATGAGGGACGTCATGAGTATGCAACTTTTTTTTTCTGCATAAGATGTCGAGGATAGCAATGCGCGCGGCGGCAAGTGATTTTTTTTTAACGACGGCTTGTTCCTGCACATGTATCCTGGGTAAAGCAGATGTATATGATGCTCACTTGGAGAGGTTCAACTGAATTAGGTTGATATGGAGGGATTAATAATGGATCAGCGGGCCAACTTGGTGGTGGACAAAAATGTTTAATCAAACGATGAGGTAATATCGTGTACTTGTGCCAAGTACTTTTGGTTTTTCAGCTGAAGGATTTATATGGTTACAACGTTTACTTCATAATCATGCTTGTTTTTGTCTCCTAGTTTGCACAGTCCCCTCCGGGTCAAAATATAAGACATTTTTCTGGTCTAAATTGAACTGGAAAAATGTCTTATATTGTGATGCAGAGGTAGTACTTGAGAGCTTGGACATGAATACACTTCTGGTTGGTATTTTTTACCTGTTGTAGCGATCATTTTGCGTAACTTAAACAAGAGTAAATTGCACCGGTGGTCCAAGAACTTGCGTTGCGGGTGCACTTTAGTCACAAGACTTGCAAACTGAAAAAACCTGTTATAAAACTTGCGTTGCAGGTGTAGTTTGTTCACATGGGCAATCTGAACCAGCCAAACGCTCGGTTTTCTCTCTTTTATGGTCACGCGGGACGCACATGACATCGATCGGGCACGAAAATTGTCACACGGTGCTCATGTGAGTCCCTGACCGGCCTCATTTCTTTGCAGAAAGGCCCTTGGTTTCGTAGATAATTTTGTATTTCTCCTCTTAAGAGCCCGAGCATGACGTGCACCTGATTGCCGTCGACGAGCATGACGAGGTCTCCCGACAATCAGGTGCACGTCCGAAACAATAAGATAGTCGCGCGCATAGTTGTTGGACCGGGAAACGGCATATGATCGGGCTCTTCGGACGTGGCAACTTCATGCCTGCCTCGAGCTCTGGGTGGCACCAGAACGCCGCCGCTGCAACGGATAACTTGGCCCCGCGGATCGCCGGAATCGCCTGAATGTGTAGCTTGGCCTCAATGCTCGGCTCTGGCACACTGGACGGCGTCACTTCACGGCCGGCTCGAGCTCAGGCTAAGCCGTGCTCCCGGGTCTGCGCCGCCTGGACGAGATCGCGTCCATCGGATGAGTTCTCGGCGTCGCTGGCCGTGGCGGCGCATGGCCCAGTCTCAGCGGGCGAGGGGGCACCCGACTTGCACGACCCGGTCACGGAGGCGATGTAGTCACCGTACGTGGGAGTCGCGGCCCAAGCCGGCGAGCACAGCCATGCAGACAAGGAGCACACAGTGGCTACAACGACCATGCATGTCGTGGAGGAGCACCGCGCCGAACAACCGGGTGAACAACACGATAGGCACGCCACGGCCATGTCGAGAATCAGGACGAGCAGCTGGGACCAATAAGAGTCAGGCACAAACACGTCAGTCGCCCAAAGAGTCGGGCACCATCTTCTGCAAAACACCCACCCTCTCGGTCGGCATTTGATCAAACACCTGATCTGCCATTGTTGCAGAGCTTCCGAGACGGACCTCGCCGTCACGAGCTACTGGAACGGCACGCTCAAGGAGAGGTTCCCTAGCGCGCATGCCAAGGAGCCACTGCCTTGGCACCACTCCGCTGGTAGCACATAGCCCGACCACGTGAGCCAGACCTCGCGAAGGTCGAATGCCACACGCAGCGAGAGCAGGCCAGGCGGCAACCCTGTCCAGTGTCCACCAGCATGTCGATGTAGGACTGCATCATTGGGACGAGCTCGGCGAGTCGCGTCGGATGGTAGAGCAGGATCGCATCCTAGCGCAGCGACATCGACCACGTCGACCAAGTGCGCGCGGTGTACCTAGTCCTCACCGGAGCTTGTCAAGCGCTTATGCTGTTGGAAGTAATCCCTGTTGGCCCATAGTCTCGCAAAAGACGCCTCCAAAACAAGCCAGGGCAATTTTTGCAAATAAAATAAATCCTAATGAGTAGGACACCTCAGCACTCGAACTGGTGTGTGGCATGTGTTTTCTCATAAAATGGAGTGTCATGACTAGAAGAAGAATGACCATTCCCGCTAAAAAAAATAAGAAGCATGACCAAATTGCGCATCTCGTGAAAATTCTGTGACTTCCAATGTGTTTATGTCAAATATGTATATATAATTGAATAGACCTTAAGGTCCTAGAACTGGTACTAGTATAGCAAAATTAAGTTACAAGCATGTTTTCCCATCAAGATAGGAAAATGCAATCAAGTCCTAAAGTAGTCGGCGACCTTGTCGGGAGATGCACTGGCCACCGCCTCCAACCGCGTCAGTGCCGGCAACAGGCAAGGAGAAAGGGGCCTCGTCGCGGTGGTCGAAGTTGGCCAAGGGTAGGCCGATTCATAGCTAAAGATCTAACCTGCCGAGCCTAGCATGTAATGTACAACTCCGATCGCTGAGGACGGTGCAACGGTAGAAGTTGAATGAGGAACTTACATGCCATCATAATTCTCCCCTCACCCTCCGAGTTTGAGGAGCCAAATCTCGGATCCACTCCCCTTCCTTCCTCCATCTCCTTCAGGGCTTGTTCGGTTGAGGTGGATTTGAAGGGGATTGAGGGGGAATTAATCCCCTACAAGCCAAAATTCCTGCAAATTCCCTCCAATCCACCTGGGGATGGGATTAACCGAACAAAGCCTCACAGTGAAGAAAAGGGGGGAGGGGGAGAGAATCACCAATCTGACCGGATCCGTTGGGAAAACGAGCTTATTTGTCGAGCTTGAGCCAGACATGTCTCGATTGTCTCCTATCCACCATTGAGAGCCATCGGAAGATGAAGTTTGACATCGCCTATTGCCGCTCACCAACGTCGAGACGCGGTTCCAACTCGGCATGACGCGAGACACCCTTAAGGCAACCATAAACATAGCCCTAGGTATAAACCTGCCCCTAGTATATACATCTACGGTCGGTCCACCTCTCCCATCCGACCATCCCTGCTCTGACTTGCGACGCCGTCAGAGGTGTGGGGGCGAGGGTTCGAGAGCTTGGGGCAACTCTCAAAGGAGAAAACATCATCCCATGCATGGTATAATAATATTTCACATATACTAATTAAAAAGGCATCCTCGAGGCATGTAAGCTTATGATAGATTTATCGTCTAAGATAATGAATAGTCTAATTAACACATTGAAAGCATTATTGATTCAAGTCGGAAGATACTAACGACCGGGCGAGTTTGGTTCTACTTACTCACCTTGTTTTTCTAGTTGTTAACGGAATGTTAGCCCTTTTGTATTGGCTAGCAACATATTATTGGTGCGGTGACCAAAGATCAATACTTAAGCAGGCTTAGGCAATTTATCTTTTGTTTAAAGCTCTCAAAGCCTATGGACTGACCTAGCCAAGGGCAAATAAGCTCTCGAAATTCAGCACGGTTCTCATTATCTCTAACCTACCCGAGGAAATGCAAGCACAATAAATTCATCAGTTGTTTTAATATCTCATAGGCTCTGACCTACCGGAGGATAAACAAGCTCGGTAGGTTCATCAATTTTTTAGAGTCTGCACTGCTTCTGACCTAGTCGAGGAAAAACAGACACAAGAAATCCATCGTTCTTTCTATAAATCTCATAACCAAAGAACTTTTAGCTATTAACCTAACAGAGGACATATGACTTTATCTCACTACTATCATTCACCAAGTCTTCTATAAGGAGCGAGTCTTTTCTGAGACAAACATGAATGTCTTATTCCTCATCATGTTTCTGTGTAGCTGAAATGTTCATCCTATTTCGTTCATTATTTATCTGGTATATCTACACACTTGGGATTTGAATATCATAGCCGTAGCCTCGTAGCCGTAGGCATAGGAAACATCACGAACTACATATGATGAATGGATAACCTGAATTGTTATAGGACATCATCCTGCCGCTTAGAAAGGACTAGTTGTTTTATACCAAAAAAAACAAGGAGTACATGCTGCTCAAACAAACGCGCTTGATTTTTTGTATATAGGTAGATAGTAGGTGCATTGATGGGAAATACACTTTAGTTTCTGGTTGTATATGCACCCTATATGAGGATTTTTTTAATATTTTAATAAAAAGTCAAAATAGGTAAGAACAATTTTGACAAAACACTTGACTTACTTTTGCACTGATATATAAATGTCGACGAAAAAAAACAAAAGTTGACCTCACAGCAAAAAAGACAAAATTTATTTGCTATTATAGGTGACTATTCACACTATTTTAGCCAAAATTTTGTCTTTTTTAAAAGAAGTCAAAAGGATATTTTTTGTGGATTTTATTTTTCACGAGTACAATAGAAGGTTAAGTTTATTTGAAAAATATTTTCAGGAATTTTTTATTTTTTGTTGAATTACTAATTTTCTTTCCATTAGGGTACATATGTCCCCATAGACCAAAAGTTCCCCTTCGTGCATTGATGAGCTGCCCTGCCAGGTCCTACTTTGATAGCAAGAATGCTAGTTTCTCAGATTGAGGAACACGATGGTATCGATCGTTTATCCAAAGCTGATATGGTGGGGATTTGTGGTTGCTGCCGGTGCCTTCTTCGTTTGCAAGGTGGCTATTTTTTCTATCTTGAAGGGATTTAAGACTTTTGATTTGGTTTATTGGCTCGCAACACTACGTCATCACAGTTAGCACGGGTTACACTAACAACGTTTATTTCTTCATTGAGATACTTAGAATGTTCAATTAAATCTTGTGTATGTTTTTAAAAAATTGTTACGAAATCACAATAAGAAGATAATACAGTTGCATCTAAACTTATGGTTTACTGTGAAGAATCTTCAGACACAAGTAACCATATGTTTTACGACAAATCTAATGACCAGTCGACTGTCCTTTTGCAACAAATCCGCACACATCGATGGCCGTCCGATCCGGATCCAACGGCGCGCGTCGCGGCTGGTGCGCGCAGCGCGGGTTTTTGCATCAGATCCGAATGACTCGCGCGCCGTCAGATCCTCATCCTGCGCGCGTCGTCCCTTCCTTTTTTTCCGCCTGAATCTGATCGCTCCTTCTCTTTTTCCCGCCGAAACTGACCGCCCGCAGATTGCATCCCGATTTTGTCTCCTGCTAGCATGTTGACATATACTGCAGTTAAGATCCGATTTTCTCTCCCGCCCAACCGCACGTCAATCAAGGTGGACCCGCCCACAAATTGAGCTACTGCTGTTTAGGCGGAAGAAAAAATTGTCTGGAATTGGATTCAAACCCACGTGGCCTAGGATGCTAGGAAAGCCAACAACCAACTAAGCCAACGCAACTTGATGCAAACCTACCAGCTGTTAGGTAAATCACCTAAACTTTTAGATGGTAATTACCCCATGGCCTTGTCATTGCACTATATAGTAACATATGGCATTTTTTACCTTCATGATCTTATCTACAGACGTTGGGCCTCACCTCGGAAGAAGAGCACGGCGCACGGCGTTCAACAGGCCCGAAACGACCCGTTTAGTCTTGTGTCGGGCCGGGCTTGTTACGTGCCAAGCATGCTTGCTTGTGGGCCGCCCCGTGAAAAATGGTCAGGATAAAGTTGATAACTCACGTACAAACACCGCAGTAACTTTATTATAAATAGCATGATAATATACACACATCAGAGCTGATAACTCAAGTACAAACACCACGGTAACTTTTCATCCATGTGATAAAAGTTGTTTAAAAATATACCCCGATAACTTTGATGTAAATAACATGATAATATACGCATATCAGACCTGATAACTCACGTGCAAATACCGCGACAACTTTTCCCCTCTAGAAGAAAATTGTTGAAACATACCCAGTAATTTTTATGTAAATATCATGGTAATAAAGACATAATAGATGATAACTCACATAAAACACCACTATAACGTTTTGAACAAGATTTAAGTTTTCAAAAACATACCCCGATAACTTGTGTGTAATTAGCATGATAATATACACAGAGTAGAGCTGATAACTCACATACAACGCACATGATTACTTTTTAAACGGGAAAAATGTTGCTGAAAAACATACCCGGATAACTTGTCTGTAAGTAGCATGATAATATATGACAACACAATTGATAACTCATGTACGAACACCGCGGTAACTTTTGACTTTAAAATAATATGATTTTTAAACCTACCCATTTTTGTATAAATAGCATGGTAATATACGCACAACAGAGCTGATAACTCATGTACCCATCACAGGACCTTTTTTTGGGAAACGAATTTTGAATCGGACAAATGGTTTGACCTACAAAACATTTTGAACTTTTGAAATAAGGATAATCTATCTAAGATAACATCATATATATTTTGTGTAAGCTTGCGTGTGTACGTGGAGAGAAGGTTGAAACAACCATTTTTATGTCCCGATAATTTCTGCGTAAACAACATGATAACTTATGGATGACACACGTGATAACTTATGTAGTCTAGGGGTGATAACACTTTACTCCAAAAAAAAGTCGTCGAAACATATCAATATGGGATCTAGTTTTGAAGGTCTCGTCGTGACGAATCTTTTATGTGATAACAATTTTTTTATCGGAGCAACGGTTTGAGCTACAAAACATTTTAAAATTAAAATTTTGTTGAAATATTTGCTGACATCATCTTTTTTGTCTCACATGCATGCATGCACATTCAAATCAATCGGACAAGGGTATTTCCTGCACACTTTGCTTCACTTTTTCCTCAACACACTGCAGCCTCGCAGCATGCACGGCCGCTAGCGTTGATTCTGTTTGCACTCGTGCGGATCTGTTGCTAACGACCAGTCGACTGGTCGTTAGCACAGTCCTATGTTTTAATAACAATTGTTGTAATAATCAAGAAGACGTCTTCGAGACAAGTAAACTTATGGCCGATTTATCGAGATGAGGCGATGAACCGTATAATTAACATACTGGAAGCATTCCCAATTCGAGCCAGTTCTACTTATTTAGATCGCTTATCCTCATCGGGGAAGAATCTATAGATCACCTTGCTAGTTGCATCATCTTGGTGTAGAGACCGAAGGCCAATACTTTACAAGAAAAACTCATGAAATGTATTGTTTGCTTAAAGCTCTTGTAGGCTAATAGACTGGCTTACCCGAGGACAAGACAATTTAAAGTTCACATGGTATCTGACCTACCGGGGGAACCGTACAACAAATTCATCGTTTGTTTAATGATTTCAGGAGATAGTACCTACTTGAGGACTGAGCACATGAACAAGGAATTCTTAGTTATTGACCTGACAGAAAACCAACGACTTTGTGTCAGTACCTTCATGAAAACAAATGACTTCATGTCACTACATCTCTTAGAATAAAACCGAGGCGCTCCGTCTTTCTACCGAGGATCAAGCAATCACACAAGCACGACACCGAGATTTGTTAACGAGGTTCATCGATATGGCTACATCTCCGGGGCCTGACTACGGGCGCTCCTCCCCATGACACCGTCACAATACCGCACCTCGGCCGCCCGGGCGCCGGCACACGCCGCCGGCTCCCCCGCGTGCCTGTCCTATTATGTTGGCATAGGTTACATCGTGTGTCTACCCCCGATATATGTGAGCAAGGTTCAATTTAAGGTTGCGATTTGTTGATCTAGAGGTGATGAGCTGGGATGTGGCAGTAAAATCGGTTCGATCCGTGATGTGTCGAGCGATTGAAACTCGGGAGCAATCTCGGGAAATTAAGTCAACGGAAATTCATTGGATCGATGGGATTTGGAAGCATATCGGCGAGATCGGAAGCAACACGGATGCAGGCGGCGTGATCGATCGTGCACCCAAGGCACGCGTACGAGTCGTCAGGACTCAGGCAGCAGCCTGTAGAAGATCGATTCAGAAGACGTAAAGGTGGAGTGCACGTGGTTCCGCGTAGGGATTGTTGGAAATATGCCCTAGAGGCAATAATAAATAGGTTATTATTATATTTCCTTGTTCATGATAATCGTTTATTATCCATGCTAGAATTGTATTGATAGGAAACTCAGATACATGTGTGGATGCATAGACAACACCATGTCCCTAGTAAGCCTCTAGTTGACTAGCTCGTTGATCAATAGATGGTTACGGTTTCCTGACCATGGACATTGAATGTCATTGATAACGGGATCACATCATTAGAAGAATGATGTGATGGACAAGACCCAATCCTAAGCCTAGCACAAGATCGTGTAATTCGTATGCTAAAGCTTTTCTAATGTCAAGTATCATTTCCTTAGACCATGAGATTGTGCAACTCCCGGATACCGTAGGAATACTTTGGGTGTGCCAAACGTCACAACGTAACTGGGTGGCTATAAAGGTGCACTACGGGTATCTCCGAAAGTGTCTGTTGGGTTGGCACGAATCGAGACTGGGATTTGTCACTCCGTGTGACGGAGAGGTATCTCTGGGCCCACTCGGTAGGACATCATCATAATATGCACAATGTGATCAAGGAGTTGATCACGAGATGATGTGTTACGGAACGAGTAAAGAGACCTGCCGGTAACGAGATTGAACAAGGTATCGAGATACCGACGATCGAATCTCGGGCAAGTACTATACCGCTAGACAAAGGGAATTGTATACGGGATTGATCGAATCCTCGACATCGTGGTTCATCCGATGAGATCATCGTGGAACATGTGGGAACCAACATGGGTATCCAGATCCCGCTGTTGGTTATTGATCGGAGAACATCTCGGTCATGTCTGCATGGTTCCCGAACCCGTAGGGTCTACACACTTAAGGTTCGATGACGCTAGGGTTATAAAGGAAGTTTGTATGTGGTTACCGAATGCTGTTCGGAGTCCCGAATGAGATCCCGGACGTCACGAGGAGTTCTGGAATGGTCCGGAGGTAAAGATTTATATATAGGAAGTATGGTTTTGGCCACCAGAAGTGTTCTGGGTATCACCGGTAGTGTACCGGGACCACCGGAGGTGTCCGGGGGTCCACCAAGTGGGGCCACAAGCCCCGGAGGGCTGCATGGGCCAAGTGTGGGAGGGGACCAGCCCCAGGTGGGCTGGTGCGCCCCCCCCACAAGGGCCCAAGGCGCAAGGGAGAGGAGAAGGGGGCAAACCCTAGGGCAGATGGGCCCTAAGGCCCATACTGGTGCGCCTCCCTCTCCCCTTCCCCTCTTGGCCGCCACCCCAAGACCCATCTAGGGCTGCCGCCCCTCTAGGGGTGGGAACCCTAGAGGGGGCGCACCCTCCTCCCCTTCCCCTATATATATGAGGCCTAGGGGCTGCCCAAAACACACGATCTGATCTCTCCCTGTTGGTGCAGTCCTGCCTCTCTCCTCCTCATATCTCGTAGTGCTTGGCGAAGCCCTGCTGGATGACAACGCTCCTCCACCACCACCACGCCGTTGTGCTGCTGCTGGATGGAGTCTTCCTCAACCTCTCCCTCTCTCCTTGCTGGATCAAGGCATGGGAGACTGTTGGAAATATGCCCTAGAGGCAATAATAAAAGCATTATTATTATATTTCCTTATTCATGATAATTGTCTTTATTCGTGCTATAATTGTGTTATCCGGAAATCGTAATACATGTGTGAATAACAGACAACAAACATGTCCCTAGTGAGCCTCTAGTTGACTAGCTTGTTGATCGACAGATAGTCATGGTTTCCTGACTATGGACATTAGATGTCATCGATAACGGGATCACATCATTAGGAGAATGATGTGATGGACAAGACCCAATCCTAAACATAGCATAAGATCGCATAGTTCGTTTGCTAGAGTTATCCAATGTCAAGTATCCTTTCCTTAGACCATGAGATCGTGTAACTCCCGGATACCGTAGGAGTGCTTTGGGTGTGCCAAACGTCACAACGTAACTGGGTGACTATAAAGGTATACTACGGGTATCTCTGAAAGTGTCTGTTGGGTTGACATGGATCGAGACTGGGATTTGTCACTCCGCTTGACGGAGAGGTATCACCGGGCCCTCTCGATAATGCATCATCACAATGAGCTCAAGGTGAGCAAAGTGTTTGATCACGGGATCATGCATTACGGTAACGAGAAAAGTGACTTGCCGATAACGAGATTGAACGAGGTACTGGGATACCAACGATCGAATCTCGGGCAAGTAAAATACCGATTGACAAAGGGAATCGTATACGGGATTAATTGAATCCTCGACATCGTGGTTCATCCGATGAGATCATTGTGGAGCATGTGGGAGCCAACATGGGTATCCAGATCCCGCTGTTGGTTATTGCCCGAGAGCCGTCTCGGTCATGTCTGCATGTCTCCCGAACCCGTAGGGTCTACACACTTAAGGTTCGGTGACGCTAGGGTTGTAGGGATATGTATGTGCAGTAACCCGAATGTTGTTCAGAGTCCCGGATGAGATCCCGGACATCACGAGGAGTTCCGGAATGGTCCGAAGGTAACGAATTATATATAGGAAGTGCTATTTTGGCCATCGGAACAAGTTTCGGTGTTATCGGTATTGTACCGGGACCATCGGAGGGGTCCCGGGGGTCCACCTGCCCCGGGGGGCCACATGGGCTATAGGGGGTGCGCCCTGGCCTATATGGGCCAAGGGCACCAGCCCCAAGGGCCCATGCGCCAAGAAGACTTGGAGAGGGAAGAGTCCAAAGAGGGGAAGGCACCTCCGAGGTGCCTTGGGGAGGATGGACTCCTCCCCCCTTTGGCCGCACCCCTTCCTTGGAGGAAGGGGCAAGGCTGCGCCCTCCCCCCTCTCATGTGCCTATATAAAGGGGGGCAGGGGAGGGGGGCAGCGCACCCTATGCCCTGGCTCCTCCCTCCTCCCTGCAACACCTCCTCCTCCTCCCGTAGTTGCTTAGCGAAGCCCTGCCGGAGTTCTGCTGCATCCACCACCACACCGTCTTTCTGGATCTTCCTCAACCTCTCCTCCCCCCTTGCTGGATCAAGAAGGAGGAGACGTCTCCCGTCCCGTACGTGTGTTGAACGCGGAGGTGCCGTCCGTTTGGTACTAGATCATCGGTGAATTGGATCACGGCAAGTACGACTACCTCATCCACGTTCACTCGAACGCTTCCGTTGCGATCTACAAAGTGGTATGTAGATGCTATCTAATCTGAATACTCGTTGCTAGATGAACTCGTAGATGGATCTTGGTGAAACCGTAGGAAAAATTTTAATTTTCTGCAACGTTCCCCAACAGTGGCATCATGAGCTAGGTCTATGCGTAGTTCTTCTTGCGCGAGTAGAACACAATTTGTTGTGGGCGTAGATTTTGTCAACTCTTCTTGCCGCTACTAGTCTTATCTTGCTTCAGCGGTATTGTGGGATGAAGCGGCCCGGACCAACCTTACACGTACGCTTACGTGAGACCGGTTCCACCGACTAACATGCACTAGTTGCATAAGGTGGCTGGCGGGTGTCTGTCTCTCCTACTTTAGTTGGAGCGGATTCAATGAAAAGGGTCCTTATGAAGGGTAAATAGAAGTTGACAAATCACGTTGTGGTTTTAACGTAGGTAAGAAAACGTTCTTGCTAGAACCCTAATTCAGCCACGTAAAACTTGCAACAATAATTAGAGGACGTCTAACTTGTTTTTGCAGCAAGTGCTTTGTGATATGATATGGCCAAAGTTGTGATGAATGATGAATGATCTATATGTGATGTATGAGATGTTCATGCTATTGTAATAGGAATCACGACTTGCATCTCGATGAGTATGACAACCGGCAGGAGCCATAGGAGTTGTCTTTATTTTTGTATGACCTGCGTGTCATTGAGAATCGCCATGTAAATTACTTTACTTTATTGCTAAATGCGTTAGCCATAGTAGTAGAAGTAATAGTTGGCGAGCAACTTCATGGAGACACGATGATGAAGATCATGATGATGAAGATCATGGTGTCAAGCCGGTGACAAGATGATCATGGAGCCCCAAGATGGAGATCGAAGGAGCTATGTGATATTGGCCATATCATGTCACGTTTATTATTTGATTGCATGTGATGTTTATCATGTTTTGCATCTTGTTTACTTAGGACGACGGTAGTAAATAAGATGATCCCTCATAATAATTTCAAGAAAGTGTTCACCCTAACTGTGCACCGTTGCTAAAGTTCGTCGTTCCGAAGCACCACGTGATGATCGGGTGTGATAGGTCCTTACGTTCGCATACAACGGGTGTAAGACAGATTTACACACGCAAAACACTTAGGTTGGCTTGACGAGCCTAGCATGTACAGACATGGCCTCGGAACACAGAAGACCGAAAGGTCGAGCATGAGTCGTATAGAAGATACGATCAACATGAAGATGTTCACCGATGTTGACTAGTCCGTCTCACGTGATGATCGGACACGACCTAGTTGACTCGGATCATGTAATACTTAGATGACTAGTAGAGGGATGTCTATCTAAGTGGGAGTTCATTAAATAATTTGATTAAATGAACTTTATTATCATGAACTTAGTCTAAATATTTACAATATGTCTTGTAGATCAAATGGCCAACGTAGTCCTCAACTTCAACGCGTTCCTAGAGAAAACCAAGCTGAAAGACGATGGTAGCAACTATACGGACTGGGTCCGGAACCTGAGGATTATCCTCATAGCTGCCAAGAAAGATTATGTCCTACGAGCACCGCTGGGTGACACACCTATTCTCCCTGCAGAACAAGACGTTATGAACGCTTGGCAGTCACGCTGCGATGATTACTCCCTCGTTCAATGCGGCATGCTTTACAGCTTAGAGCCGGGGCTCCAAAAGCGTTTTGAGAGACATGGAGCATATGAGACGTTCGAAGAGCTGAAAATGGTTTTCCAAGCTCATGCCCGGGTCGAGAGATATGAAGTCTCCGATAAATTCTTTAGCTGTAAGATGGAGGAAAATGGCTCTGTCAGTGAGCACATACTCAAAATGTCTGGGTTGCACAACCGCTTGACTCAACTGGAAGTTAATCTCCCGGATGAAGCAGTCATTGACAGAATCCTCCAGTCGCTTCCACCTAGCTACAAGAGCTTTGTGATGAACTACAATATGCAGGGGATGGTAAAGACCATTCCTGAAGTATATGCTATGCTGAAATCAGCAGAGGTAGAAATCAAGAAGGAGCATCAAGTGTTGATGGTGAATAAAACTACTAAGTTCAAGAAGGGCAAGGGTAAAAAGAACTTCAAGAAGGACGGCAAGGAAGTTTGCCGCGCCCGGTAAGCAAGTTGCCGGGAAGAAGCCAAAGAATGGACCCAAGCCCGAAACTGAGTGCTTTTATTGCAAGGGAAGTGGTCACTGGAAGCGGAACTGCCCCAAATACTTAGCGGACAAGAAGGCCGGCAAAACCAAAGGTATATGTGATATACATGTAATTGATGTGTACCTTACTAGTACTCGTAGTAGCTCTTGGGTATTTGATACCGGTGCAGTTGCTCACATTTGTAACTCAAAGCAGGAGCTGCGGAATAAACGGAGACTGGCGAAGGACGAGGTGACGATGCGCGTCGGGAATGGTTCCAAGGTCGATGTGATCGCCGTCGGCACGCTGCCTCTACATTTACCTACGGGATTAGTTTTAAACCTCAATAATTGTTATTTAGTGCCAAGTTTGAGCATGAACATTGTATCTGGATCTCGTTTAATTCGAGATGGCTACTCATTTAAATCCGAGAACAATGGTTGTTCTATTTATATGAGAGATATGTTTTATGGTCATGCTCCGATGGTTAATGGTTTATTCTTGATGAATCTCGTACGTGATGATACACATATTCATAGTGTGGGTACCAAAAGAGTTAAAGTTGATAACAATAGTCCCACATATTTGTGGCACTGCCGCCTTGGTCACATAGGTGTCAAACGCATGAAGAAGCTCCATACAGATGGACTTTTAGAGTCTCTTGATTATGAATCATTTGACACGTGCGAACCATGCCTCATGGGTAAAATGACCAAGACTCCGTTCTCAGGAACAATGGAGCGAGCAACCAACTTATTGGAAATCATACATACCGATGTGTGCGGTCCAATGAGTGTTGAGGCTCGCGGTGGCTATCGTTATGTTCTCACCCTCACTGATGACTTGAGTAGATATGGGTATATCTACTTGATGAAACACAAGTCTGAGACCTTCGAAAAGTTCAAGGAATTTCAGAATGAGGTTGAAAATCAACGTGAGAAAAAGATCAAGTTTCTACGATCAGATCGTGGAGGAGAATACTTGAGTCACGAATTTGGCACACACTTAAGAAAATGTGGAATAGTTTCACAACTCACGCCGCCTGGAACACCTCAGCGTAATGGTGTGTCCGAACGTCGTAATCGCACTCTATTAGATATGGTGCGATCTATGATGTCTCTTACCGACTTACCGCTATCTTTTTGGGGCTATGCTTTAGAGACTGCCGCATTCACTTTAAATAGGGCTCCGTCGAAATCCGTTGAGACGACACCGTATGAATTATGGTTTGGGAAGAAACATAAGCTGTCGTTTCTAAAAGTTTGGGGATGCGATGCTTATGTGAAGAAACTTCAACCTGAAAAGCTCGAACCCAAGTCGGAAAAATGCGTCTTCATAGGATACCCTAAAGAAACTGTTGGGTATACCTTCTACCTCAGATCCGAAAGCAAGATCGTTGTTGCCAAGAATGGATCCTTTCTAGAGAAAGAGTTTCTCTCGAAAGAAGTAAGTGGGAGGAAAGTAGAACTTGATGAAGTGTTACCTCTTGAACCGGAAAATGGCGAAACTCAAGAAAACGTTTCTGAGGAGCCTGCACCGACTAGAGAGGAAATTAATGATGATGATCAAGATGCTTCTGATCAAGCTCCTACTGAAATTCGAAGGTCCACAAGGACACGTTCCGCACCAGAGTGGTACGGCAACCCTGTCTTGGAAATCATGTTGTTAGACAACGGTGAACCTTCGAACTATGAGGAAGCAATGGCGGGCCCGGATTCCGACAAATGGCTAGAGGCCATGAAATCCGAGATAGGATCCATGTATGAAAACGAAGTATGGACTTTGACTGACTTGCCCGTTGAACGGCGAGCCATAGAAAATAAATGGATCTTTAAGAAGAAGACAGACGCGGATGGTAATGTGACCATCTATAAAGCTCGGCTTGTCGCTAAGGGTTATCGACAAGTTCAGGGAATTGACTACGATGAGACTTTCTCACCGGTAGTGAAGCTGAAGTCCGTCCGAATCATGTTAGCAATTGCCGCATACTATGATTATGAGATATGGCAAATGGACGTCAAAACGGCATTCCTTAATGGTTTCCTTAAGGAAGAATTGTATATGATGCAGCCGGAAGGTTTTGTCGATCCTAAGAATGCTGACAAGGTGTGCAAGCTCCAACGCTCGATTTATGGGCTGGTGCAAGCATCTCGGAGTTGGAACATTCGCTTTGATGAGATGATCAAAGCGTTTGGGTTTACACAGACTTATGGAGAAGCCTGTGTTTACAAGAAAGTGAGTGGGAGCTCTGTAGCATTTCTCATATTATATGTAGACGACATACTTTTGATGGGAAATGATGTAGAACTCTTGGACAGCATTAAGGCCTACTTGAATAAGAGTTTTTCAATGAAGGACCTTGGAGAAGCTGCTTATATATTAGGCATCAAGATCTATAGAGATAGATCGAGACGCCTCATAGGTCTTTCACAAAGCACATACCTTGATAAAATATTGAAGAAGTTCAATATGGATCAATCTAAGAAAGGGTTCTTACCTGTATTACAAGGTGTGAAATTGAGCTCAGCTCAATGTCCGACCACGGCAGAAGATATAGAAGAGATGAGCGTCATCCCCTATGCCTCAGCCATAGGTTCTATTATGTATGCCATGCTGTGTTCCAGACCTGATGTAAACCTTGCCGTAAGTTTGGTAGGAAGGTACCAAAGTAATCCCGGCAAGGAACACTGGACAGCGGTCAAGAATATCCTGAAGTACCTGAAAAGGACCAAGGAAATGTTTCTCGTTTATGGAGGTGACGAAGAGCTCGTCGTAAAAGGTTACGTCGACGCTAGCTTCGACATAGATCTGGATGACTCTAAGTC
The DNA here is from genome assembly GCA_032464435.1 of Aegilops umbellulata. Taxonomy (NCBI): domain Eukaryota; kingdom Viridiplantae; phylum Streptophyta; class Magnoliopsida; order Poales; family Poaceae; genus Aegilops; species Aegilops umbellulata. The sequence goes on from CP136059.1 coordinate 510,211,047, forward strand.
ACAAACCGGATACGTGTATATTTTGAATGGTGGGGCAGTAAGCTGGTGCAGTTGCAAGCAAAGCGTCGTGGCGGGATCTACATGTGAAGCGGAGTACATGGCAGCCTCGGAGGCAGCACATGAAGCAATTTGGGTGAAGGAGTTCATCACCGACCTCGGAGTCATACCCAATGCGTCGGGGCCAATCAAGCTCTTCTGTGACAACACTGGAGCTATTGCACTTGCAAAGGAGCCCAGGTTTCACAAGAAGACCAGGCACATCAAGCGTCGCTTCAACTCCATTCGTGAAAATGTTCAAGATGGAGACATAGAAATTTGTAAAGTGCACACGGATCTGAATGTCGCAGATCCGTTGACTAAACCTCTCCCTAAGGCAAAACATGATCAGCACCAGAACTCTATGGGTGTTCGATTCATCACAATGTAACTAGATTATTGACTCTAGTGCAAGTGGGAGACTGTTGGAAATATGCCCTAGAGGCAATAATAAAAGCATTATTATTATATTTCCTTATTCATGATAATTGTCTTTATTCATGCTATAATTGTGTTATCCGGAAATCGTAATACATGTGTGAATAACAGACAACAAACATGTCCCTAGTGAGCCTCTAGTTGACTAGCTTGTTGATCGACAGATAGTCATGGTTTCCTGACTATGGACATTAGATGTAATCGATAACGGGATCACATCATTAGGAGAATGATGTGATGGACAAGACCCAATCCTAAACATAGCATAAGATCGCATAGTTCGTTTGCTAGAGTTATCCAATGTCAAGTATCCTTTCCTTAGACCATGAGATCGTGTAACTCCCGGATACCGTAGGAGTGCTTTGGGTGTGCCAAACGTCACAACATAACTGGGTGACTATAAAGGTATACTACGGGTATCTCTAAAAGTGTCTGTTGGGTTGACATGGATCGAGACTGGGATTTGTCACTCCGCTTGACGGAGAGGTATCACCGGGCCCTCTCGGTAATGCATCATCACAATGAGCTCAAGGTGATCAAAGTGTTTGATCACGGGATCATGCATTACGGTAACGAGAAAAGTGACTTGCCGATAACGAGATTGAACGAGGTATTGGGATACCGACGATCGAATCTCGGGCAAGTAAAATACCGCTTGACAAAGGGAATCGTATACGGGATTAATTGAATCCTCGACATCGTGGTTCATCCGATGAGATCATCGTGGAGCATGTGGGAGCCAACATGGGTATCCAGATCCCGCTGTTGGTTATTGCCCGAGAGCCGTCTCGGTCATGTCTGCATGTCTCCCGAACCCGTAGGGTCTACACACTTAAGGTTCGGTGACGCTAGGGTTGTAGGGATATGTATGTGCAGTAACCCGAATGTTGTTCGGAGTCCCGGATGAGATCCCGGACGTCACGAGGAGTTCCGGAATGGTACGGAGGTAAAGAATTATATATATAGGAAGTGCTATTTTGACCATCGGGACAAGTTTCGGTGTTATCGGTATTGTACCGGGACCACCGGAGGGGTCCCGGGGGTCCACCGGGGGGGGGGGGTCCACCTGTCCCGGGGGGCCACATGGGCTATAGGGGGTGCGCCCTGGCCTATATGGGCCAAGGGCACCAGCCCCAAGGGCCCATGCGCCAAGAAGACTTGGAGAGGGAAGAGTCCAAAGAGGGGAAGGCACCTCCGAGGTGCCTTGGGGAGGATGGACTCCTCCCCCCCTTTGGCCGCACCCCTTCCTTGGAGGAAGGGGCAAGGCTGCGCCCTCCTCCCTCTCATGTGCCTATATAAAGGGGGGCAGGGGAGGGGGGCAGCGCACCCTATGCCCTGGCTCCTCCCTCCTCCCTGCAACACCTCCTCCTCCTCCCGTAGTTGCTTAGCGAAGCCCTGCCGGAGTTCTGCTGCATCCACCACCACACCGTCGTGCTGGATCTTCCTCAACCTCTCCTCCCCCCTTGCTGGATCAAGAAGGAGGAGACGTCTCCCGTCCCGTACGTGTGTTGAACACGGAGGTGCCGTCCGTTCGGTACTAGATCATCGGTGAATTGGATCACGGCAAGTACGACTACCTCATCCACGTTCACTCGAACGCTTCCGTTGCGATCTACAAAGTGGTATGTAGATGCTATCTAATCTGAATACTCGTTGCTAGATGAACTCATAGATGGATCTTGGTGAAACCGTAGGAAAAATTTTAATTTTCTGCAACGTTCCCCAACAGAGACGTCACCGGGCTGCATGTGTGTTGAACGCGGAGGTGCCGTCCGTTCGGCACTTGGTCATCGGTGATTTGGATCTCGACGACTACGACTCCATCAACCCCGTTCACTTGAACGCTTCCGCTTGGCGATCTACAAGGGTATGTAGATGCACTCTCTTTCCCCTCGTTGCTGGTTTCTCCATAGATAGATCTTGGTGACACGTAGGAAAATTTTAAATTTCTGCTACGTTCCCCAACAGTGGCATCATGAGCTAGGTCTATTGCGTAGATTCCATGCACGAGTAGAACACAAAGTAGTTGTGGGCGTTGATTTTGTTCAATATGCTTACCGTTACTAGTCAATCTTGATTCGGCGGTATTGTGGGATGAAGCGGCCCGGACCGACCTTACACGTACACTTACGTGAGACAGGTTCCACCGACTGACATGCACTAGTTGCATAAGGTGGCTAGCGGGTGCCAGTCTCTCCCACTTTAGTCGGATCGGATTCGATGAAAAGGGTCCTTATGAAGGGTAAATAGCAATTGACATATCACGTTGTGGTTTTGCGTAGGTAAGAAACATTCTCGCTAGAAACCCATAGCAGTCACGTAAAACATGCAAACAACAATTAGAGGACGTCTAACTTGTTTTTGCAGGGTATGCCATGTGATGTGATATGGCCAAAAGGATGTGATGAATGATATATGTGATGTATGAGATTGATCATGTTCTTGTAATAGGAATCACGACTTGCATGTCGATGAGTATGACAACCGGCAGGAGCCATATGAGTTGTCTTTAATTTATTTATGACCTGCGTGTCAACATAAACGTCATGTAATTACTTTACTTTATTGCTAAAGCGTTAGCCATAGTAGTAGAAGTAATAGTTGACGTGACAACTTCATGAAGACACGATGATGGAGATCATGATGATGGAGATCATGGTGTCATGCCGGTGACGACGATGATCATGGAGCCCCGAAGATGGAGATCAAAAGGAGCAAAGTGATGATGGCCATATCATGTCACTATTTGATTGCATGTGATGTTTATCATGTTTATACATCTTATTTGCTTAGAACGATGGTAGTAAATAAGATGATCCCTCATTAAAATTTCAAGAAAGTGTTCCCCCTAACTGTGCACCGTTGCGAAAGTTCGTAGTTTCGAAGCACCACGTGATGATCGGGTGTGATAGATTCTTACGTTCACATACAACGAGTGTAAGCCAGATTTACACACGCGAAACACTTAGGTTGACTTGACGAGCCTAGCATGTACAGACATGGCCTCGGAACACAAGAGACCGAAAGGTCGAGCATGAGTCGTATGGTAGATACGATCAACATGAAGATGTTCACCGATGATGACTAGTCCGTCTCACGTGATGATCGGACACGGCCTAGTTGACTCGGATCATGTAATCACTTGGATGACTAGAGGGATGTCTATCTGAGTGGGAGTTCATAAGATGAACTTAATTATCCTGAATATAGTCAATAGATCTTTGCAAATTATGTCGTAAGCTCGCGCTTTAGTTCTACTGTTTTAGATACGTTCCTAGAGAAAATATAGTTGAAAGTTGACAGTAGCAATTATGCGGACAGTACAAGGCTTATGTCCTTAATGCACCGCTCGGTGTGCTGGACCTCGAACGTGGTCTGTGGATGTTGCGAACATCTGACATACACGTTTTGATGACTACATGATAGTTCGGTAATGATAAATGGTTTAGAATTGAGGCACCAAAGACATTTTTGAAATGTCGCGGAACATATGAGATGTTTCGAGGGCTGAAATTGGGATTTCAGGCTCGTGCCCACGTCAAGAGGTATAAGACCTCCGACGATTTTCTTGGCCTGCAAACTAAGGGAGAAAAGCTCAATCGTTGAGCTTGTGCTCAGATTGTCTGAGTACAACAATCACTTGAATCGAGTGGGAGTTGATCTTCCAGATAAGATAGTGATGTTTCTCCAAAGTCATTGCCACCAAGCTGCTAGAGCTTCGTAATGAACTACAACATATCAGGGATAGATAAAATGATCCTTGAAATATTCGCGATGTTTGACACCGCGAAAGTAGAAATCAAGAAGGAGCATCAATTGTTGATGGTTAGTGAAACCACTAGTTTCAAGAAGGGCAAGGGCAAGAAGGGATACTTCATGAAACGGCAAATCAACTGCTGCTCTAGTGGAGAAACCCAAGGTTGAACCCAAACCCGAGACTGAGTGCTTCTGTAATAAGGGGAACAGCCACTAGAGCAGAATTACCCTAGATACTTGGTAGATGAGAAGGCTGTCAATAGAAGTATATTGGATATACATTATGTGAATGTGTACTTTAATAGTACTCCTAGTAGCATCAGGGTATTAGATACCGGTTCGATTGCTAAGTGTTAGTAACTCGAAATAAAAGCTACGGAATAAACGGAGACTAGCTAAAGGTGAGCTGACGAGATGTGTTGGAAGTGCTTCCAAGGTTGATGTGATCAAGCATCGCACGCTCCCTCTACCATCAGGATTGGTGTTAAACCTAAATAATTGTTATTTGGTGTTTGCGTTGAGCATAGACATGATTGGATTATGTCTATCGCAATACGGTTATTCATTTAAGGAGAATAATGGTTACTCTATTTATTTGAATAATACCTTCAATGGTCTTGCACCTAAAATGAATGGTTTATTGAATCTCGATCATAGTGATACACATGTTCATGCCAAAAGATATAAGATAGTAATGATAGTACCACCTACTTGTGGCACTGCCATGTAAGTCATATTGGTATAAAACACATGAAGAAGCTCCATGTTGATGGATCTTTGGACTCACTCATTTTTTTTGAAAAGGATTGAGACATGTGAACCATGTCTATTGGTATATACGCATGAAGAAACTCCATGCAGATGGACCGTTTGGACTCACTTGATTTTGAATCGCTTGAGACATGCAAATCATACCACATGGGCAAAGATGACTGAAAGCTTCGGTTTCAGTAAAATGGAACAAGAAAGCCACTTGTTGGAAGTAACACATTTTGATGTGTGCAGTCCAATGAGTGCTGAGGCACGCAGTGGATATCGTTATGCTCTTACTTCACAGATGATTTGAGTAGATACTGAGCATATTTACTTGATGAAACACAAGTCTGAATTATTGAATGGTTCAAGTAATTTCAGAATGAAGTTGAATATCGTCGTGACAAGAGGATAAAATATCTATGATATGATCATAGAGATGAATATCTGAGTTGCGAGTTTGGTACACAATTGAGACATTGTGGAAATTGTTTCACGACTAGTACCGCCTGGAACACCATAGAGTGATGGTGTGTCCGAACATCATAACTGCACCCTATTGGATATGATGCATACCATGATGTCTCTTATCGAATTACCACTATCGTTCATGGGTTAGGCATTGGAGACAACCGCACTCACTTTAAATAGGGCACCACGTAATTCCGATGAGATGAAACCGTATGAACTATGGTTTAGAGAAACCTAAGCTGTCATTTCTTAAAAGTTTGGGGCTGCGACGCTTATATGAAAAAGTTTCAGGCTGATAAGCTCGAACCCAAAACGGATAAATGCATCTTCATTGGACACCCAAAACAGTTGGGTATACCTCCTGTCTCAGATCCGAAAGCAATAGGGATTGTTTCTCAAATCGGGTCCTTTCTCGAGAAAAAGTTTCTCTCGAAAGAATTGAGTGGGAGGATGGTGGAGACTTGATGAGGTTATTGAACCGTCACTTCAACTAGTGTGTAGCAGGGCACAGGAGTTGTTCCTATGGCACCTACACCAATTGAAGTGGAAGCTTATGATAGTGATCATGAGACTTCGGATCAAGTCACTCCCAAACCTCGTAGGATGACAAGGATGCGTACTACTTCAGAGTGGTACGTAATCCTGTCTTGGACGTCATGTTGCTAGACAATAATGAACCTATGAGCTATGGAGAAGAGATGGTGGGCCCAGATTCCGAAGAATGGCTCGAGGCCATAAAATCCGAGAGAGGATCCATGTATGAAAACAAAGTGTAGACTTTGGCAGAACGGCTCGATGGTCGTGAGGCTGTTGAGTACAGATGGATTTTAAAAGAAAGACGGACAATGATGGTAAATGTCACCATTAAGAAAGCTCGACTTGTCGTTAAGATGTTTCCCGACAAGTTCAAGGAGTCGACTACGATGAGACTTTCTCACTCGTAGCGATGCTAAGATTCTGTTGGAATTAGCAGGTACTGCATTATTTATGAAATCTTGTAGATAGGATGTCAAAAATATTGTTTCCTTGTTCTTGAGGAAAGGTTGTATGTGATACAACCAGAAGATTTTGTCGATCCTGAAAGATGCTAACAAGTATGCAAAGCCCCAGCAATCCTTCTAAGGACTGGAGTAAGCATCTCGGAGTTGGAATGTACACTTTGGTGAGATAATCAAAGATTTTGGGTTTATACAAAGTTTATGAGAAACTTGTATTTCCAAAGAAGTGAATGGGAGCACTATAGAATTTCTGATGAGTATATGTTGTTGACATATTGTTGATCAGAAATGATGTAGAATTTCTGGAAAGCATATAGGGTTATTTGAAAAGTGTTTTTCAATGGAAAATCTGGATTAAGCCACTTGAACATTGAGCATCAAGTTCTATAAGGATAGATCAAAATCGCTTAATAGTACTTTCAAACGAACACATACCATGACAAGATTTTGAAGGAGTTCAAAATAGATCAGCAAAGAAGGAGTTCTCGGCTGTGTTACAAGGTGTGAGTATTGAGCAAGACTCAAGACATGACCACGGCAGAATAGAGAGAAAGGACGAAGGTCGTCCCCTATGCTTTAGTCGTAGGCTCTAAAGTATGCCATGTTATGTACCGCACCTGAAGTGTGCCAAACCATGAGTCAGTCAAGGGGTACAAGTGTGATCTAGAAATGGATCACAGGACAACGGTCAAGGTTATCTTTAGTAACTAGTGGACTAAGGAATTTTCTCGATTATGGAGGTGGAAAAAGAGTTCGCCGTAAAGGGTTACGCCGATGCAAACTTTGACACTAATCCAGATTATTCTGAGTAGTAAACTGGATTCGTATAGTAGAACAGTTATTTGGAATAGCTCCAAATAGAGCGTGGTAACTGCATCTAGGAGATGACACAGATATTTGTAAAGCACACATGGATCTGAAAGGTTCAGACCCGTTGACTATAACATCTCTCACAAGCATAAAATGATCAAACCCAGAACTCTCTGAGTGTTAATCACATGGCGATGTGAACTAGATTATTGACTTTAGTGCAAGTGGGAGACTGTTGGAAATATGCCCTAGAGGCAATAATAAATAGGTTATTATTATATTTCCTTGTTCATGATAATCGTTTATTATCCATGCTAGAATTGTATTGATAGGAAACTCAGATACATGTGTGGATGCATAGACAACACCATGTCCCTAGTAAGCCTCTAGTTGACTAGCTCGTTGATCAATAGATGGTTACGGTTTCCTGACCATGGACATTGGATGTCATTGATAACGGGATCACATCATTAGAAGAATGATGTGATGGACAAGACCCAATCCTAAGCCTAGCACAAGATCGTGTAGTTCGTATGCTAAAGCTTTTCTAATGTCAAGTATCATTTCCTTAGACCATGAGATTGTGCAACTCCCGGATACCGTAGCAATACTTTGGGTGTGCCAAACGTCACAACGTAACTGGGTGGCTATAAAGGTGCACTACGGGTATCTCCGAAAGTGTCTGTTGGGTTGGCACGAATCGAGACTGGGATTTGTCACTCCGTGTGACGGAGAGGTATCTCTGGGCCCACTCGGTAGGACATCATCATAATGTGCACAATGTGATCAAGGAGTTGATCACGGGATGATGTGTTACGGAACGAGTAAAGAGACTTGCCGGTAACGAGATTGAACAAGGTATCGAGATACCGACGATCGAATCTCGGGCAAGTACTATACCGCTAGACAAAGGGAATTGTATACGGGATTGATCGAATCCTCGACATCGTGGTTCATCCGATGAGATCATCGTGGAACATGTGGGAACCAACATGGGTATCCAGATCCCGCTGTTGGTTATTGACCGGAGAACATCTCGGTCATGTCTGCATGGTTCCCGAACCCGTAGGGTCTACACACTTAAGGTTCGATGACGTTAGGATTATAAAGGAAGTTCGTATGTGGTTACCGAATGTTGTTCGGAGTCTCGGATGAGATCCCAGACGTCACAAGGAGTTTCGGAATGGTCCGGAGGTAAAGATTTATATATAGGAAGTATGGTTTTGGCCACCGGAAGTGTTCTGGGTATCACCGGTAGTGTACCGGGACCACCGGAGGTGTCCGGGGGTCCACCAAGTGGGGCCACAAGCCCCGGAGGGCTGCATGGGCCAAGTGTGGGAGGGGACCAGCCCCAGGTGGGCTGGTGCGCCCCCCACAAGGGCCCAAGGCGCAAGGGAGAGGAGAAGGGGGCAAACCCTAGGGCAGATGGGCCCTAAGGCCCATACTGGTGCGCCTCCCTCTCCCCTTCCCCTCTTGGCCGCCACCCCAAGACCCATCTAGGGCTGCCGCCCCTCTAGGGGTGGGAACCCTAGAGGGGGCGCACCCTCCTCCCCTTCCCCTATATATATGAGGCCTATGGGCTGCCTAAAACACGTGATCTGATCTCTCCCTGTTGGTGCAGTCCTGCCTCTCTCCTCCTCATATCTCGTAGTGCTTGGCGAAGCCCTGCTGGATCACAACGCTCCTCCACCACCACCACCACGCCGTTGTGCTGCTGCTGGATGGAGTCTTCCTCAACCTCTCCCTCTCTCCTTGCTGGATCAAGGCATGGGAGAAGTCACCGGGCTGCATGTGTGTTGAACGCGGAGGTGCCGTCCGTTCGGCACTTGGTCATCGGTGATTTGGATCACGACGAGTACGACTCCATCAACCCCGTTCACTTGAACGCTTCCGCTTAGCGATCTACAAGGGTATGTAGATGCACTCTCTTTCCCCTCGTTGCTGGTTTCTCCATAGATAGATCTTGGTGACACGTAGGAAAATTTTAAATTTCTGCTACGTTCCCCAACAGGGATTGGTTCCATCGTGAGGCAGCAAGCAGCCGGAGGCATCGATGCAGCAGGTTCCCAGGCCAGGGCAAACTCCATCTTGGCGAATATTCTCCATCATCTTGGATTCATCCGTGCATCGAACCTCCTTGTACATTGGACTTGAGATACGCCATGAGCACCGCTGCTACTCCCAGACTCCATGTGACTTCACCTGCAACTTGTAGACCCTCCTTTTCTTGACCACAATCAACACTCGAGCAAAATTAAGTTCCTTGTTACTCTAGTCCGCGTGCTCCCAACTTTCGGAGAATCCGCTCAACGCCATCACACACCGACCATTGTCTGCGTGAAGGTGAATAACTCACGTATTGGACGCCACATATAAGAGTTACCTGAACTCAACATAACCGCTCTTTCTTGACCGTCTGTCTGAAACTTGAAGGAATTTCACCGTCGCCTTGTGTCACCCTGAGTCAAATTCGCAGTTTTCTCACCCTTTTTTCCGGCTAGTCTCTAGCATGTCCCACAGCTATAGCACTCGGCCTCCTTCTGTACTTGTCATCCGCACTTTGCCATGTGCACCGAACACCACAGAATCTACAGCCATGTACTCTCTCAGCTTTTGACAATTTCAGACTCTCCGCCACTTTCTCAGATTCACCATGGTCAACTCTTGTCAATCAACCGGCACCGATAGACCCAGTCACCAACTCGAATCTGGTACTCGTCAACACTGCTTCAGCACCCCCTGCACAATTTGTTTGACCACATGTCTGACCACCAGTGCCTTGGCCTGTCGCTGTGTCCCGTGCTTACCGCACGCCTCGCCACTATCACCGCGTCGAGCCTCTGCTGTCCTGGTCGAGTCTCCCGGGTAGCTAGCCCACACTGCCTCAACCCCCACTGCAGAGAACCACCGATCATCACCGACCGATGCCGAGTATCACGTCTTCATCAGACCACTTGTACCCAGTCCGATCCACGTGTCTCTCGCTACCCTGCTGAAATGGGCTTCGACTCTCCGAATTCTTACGCCGTGGCCCCTCCATCAGCACAGAGTGAAGTCTTCTGCCGGACTCCAGCTCCACCTTCAACATGACTCCATCGTGGTTGTACGTGCCACCTCCACGCCCTGTCGACCTCAAGCTCTCATGTGTACACAACCTTGAATCAACCCTGCGTCATAGTCTTGTCGAAGCCGCACAAGCCCTCGGGCCCGCACCACGTGTTTCCACGCCCCAGAAGTCGGCCACCATCAGCATCACGCTCCTATGTCGCCGTCGCTGAAATCACCGCCGTCTTCTGCTTTGACCGACATCCCCGTCGATCCGTCAGACAGTCCAGTTCGACCCAGCCGAAGTTATCCGACTGCAATCATGCTCCACCCCGCATCTTGTCCGCCCGCACGTCTCAGTGCATTGCTTGACGCCCTGTGTCTGCATGATCCCTCACGACGCGCTCCAGGCTCCACAAGCCTTATACGCACGTCGCCAATTTACTGTGGTCTTTTTCGTAGGACGTTCTAACTGACCAAAAGCCATCAGTCCGACCACGCCCCACCAGTTGTCCTCCTGCCGTGTGGCTCTCCGATCACCCGCTGCTCACCTAATGGCTTCTCTCGCTAAAACCATCAGGACTCGCACGACTCTGTATTTGTTTGTCCACGTCGTCCATGCTCTACGGCCCTGAGAACACTTGCAAACCTAACTCTGCCGATTGTCGTAGTCCCCTGAGCAAGCTGATCATGCCAACACCATCTAAACTATACATGAACCATCCCTGCTGCCCATGACACCTTGATATTCCCTGTAATTGTCTAGAACCACGAGAATATAATCGCAATCCAACAGCCAACACCAGTCCTCCTCTTACACACCACGTATCTTCCTGATGCATGCACTCCATGTACTTTTGACTAGCACAAACAGCACCAAATACACAACGTGTCCTGGATCCTGCCCTTGACTTTTGATTGCTCTTTTCTTTTTAACAAATCTCCTGTCACCTGCATGCACCGAAGCTCCTTCTGTAGACCTGTAGCGACCAAAGCTGCTCCTTGATCGACCGCCTGCGTGTCTAGCTTGCTGCGCCTGGGCCATCTGAGTGCCATGGGCCTGCTGCTGCATCCAGCCCAGCCCCAGCCTCCATCGAGTGATCGGCGTGGAAAGCACGCTAGCTCGCCGACCACGCGTGTGTCGAGCCTCGCGAGCCGCCTCCCTGCCGCCGCTGGCTATACGTGTTCCGCTCGGATCCTGCCACCTCGAACACAGCTACCACCGCACGCACTTCCGATCTTTTGCAACCTCTAATATCGCCGACTCTACCGTGAACTGCTTCTCTGATTCCGATTGCTTTATACGCGTCGATCTCCGATCGCTGCTGCACGTACGTCGTACCTCCACAGCCGCCGGTCTTCGTCGCTCTCCTCTAAATCAATGATCCGCAACCTTCAGACCTTGCAACCTTGCTCATGATACCACTTGTTAGAATAAAACTGAGGCATTCCGTCTTTCTACCGAGGATCAAACAATCACACAAGCACGACACCGAGATTTGTTAACGAGGTTCATCGATATGGCTACATCCTCGGGGCCTGACTACGGGCGCTCCTCCCCATGACACCGTCACAATACCGCACCCCGGCCGCTCTGGCGCCGGCACACGCCGCCGGCTCCCCCGCATGTCTGTGCTATTATGTTGGCATAGGTTACATCGTGTGTCTACCCCCTATATATATGAGAGGCCTAGGATACAGGTGTCCTATTAGGACACAACTCCTACCCTGTCTACACACAGTCCAAAACCAAGTCCAACTGTAACCTACCTTGTACAATAATATTCGACACAATTCTAACAACCTCTACAGCTCACTAAGTTCTTTATATCGACTGAGAGCCTTCCCAAAGCGAAAGATGAATTGCATATCCCTCATCTTATTTCTCTTTAGTGGAATTACTCATTCCTACTCCATGCATTGTTTGTTTCATATCTGCATGCTATGGACTGGAATATTGTTGGTGTAGGCTTAGGAGGCACCAGGAACTATCGATGAACAACGGATAATCCAAACATATGCAGGACAGAGAAATGCGGCATCTTTCTCCTACCCTACCACATCAGCTATTTCCAAGTCGGTCACTGAATGGTAATAAGTGTACTTGCTAGATCCGCCTGGTGCAGCCTTTTGGTGATTTCCAGTCTAACCAAGGATCTAAACAAGTTTCGGTCAAGCGATCTCCATACTCTCGTGATTCATCATACTGATGAAATTAGAGATATACCAACTTGGTGAATGTTAAATATAGCTTTGGCATGCAATTACTTTGAAGGCTCAAGTCTCCATTTAAAATCAATATATTTATTTGGTATCTACGTTGATTGGCGGCTTCAACAAAAGACATTTTGGACAAGCGAAAACTGGGATGGTTGTAAGAAAATGAAGGTTTCACGCTCAAGATGGAACCATTATGCATTTGTCTTTATCTTGCCCATTTGCAAGCTTTTTATTGAGGTATCTCGAATATGTTTGAACTCACATTATCCATGTTTACCAATACATATGTAGAGTTTATTATATGTTGAACTATCCAAAACCGTCGCAATGACATTATCCACTAATGCATATTTTTTTAAAAGGAGGATTACCCCTGGCCTCTTCATCTGGACGATGCATACAACAATTTTATTAATTATTCACAAAGATCTTACAAAGTAGTACATCAGGTAGTTTGAAGCCACCATCTTAGCAACAACTGTCGCTACTCCTATCCACTTGATGAAGGGGTGCCGATAGTCCGAACCTAATACCAAGCAGACATCACACCAAAGCCTAACATCTAAAACCGGAGGCCCCGACCCAACCACATACTGGGTTTGGGGGTATAAACCGGTCCGATGCACTCTCATGTGTTGTCGCCGCCGTCTTCCACCAATCCATCTTCAGAGCAGAAACTAACGCACCGACCTTGCCAGGTCTCTTTGCCATCGACACCACCATGACGCTAGACAGCGTCCACCTCCTGCGCGAGTCCATCTCAGCGCATCGGACGCCGAGTCTCTAATGCGCCACGCTGCCGAGATCCACCGCCATCAATGAGTAAGATGAAGCATCGCCCCGCCAAAGAAGCCATCCACTGGTCCCTCGAGCCCGTGTACACCTCCAAAAATGACGCCCTCAAGGGGGAAATGACAACAGAGCGTCACCGTCATCCGATCTACTGATCTAGGTTTCCCTCGAAGGTAGCGGATAGAGGTCTGGAGCTTTTCCACAGCGATGCCTTCAAAAAGGTAACGACACAAAAGAGTGCCACCTTCGCCGGTCTTGGCAACAAGCCAAGAACGAGGTTTTCCCCCGGATCCATTCGACGAACCTCCATCTCGCGTCGTGTGCACGGACCACCACCGGTCTCTATCGCCGCGGAGCGAGCAAGCCACTCTGGCCAGATTAGATCTGACCAGAGGGCCAACTACGCCCACAACCGACCAGTCCAACAAATCCCTCCACGCCGCCGCCGATCCGAGGTGCCGCAGCGCCGCGGCCAGGTGCAACACCTCCATCCGCCGCCGCTCGCCGCCGGGAGCGAGCCACCGCCACGGAGGCTTGGATCCGGGGGCACACTTCCGCTCGCCCAGGTGCCCTGCGCCACCCTCGCGCATGAGAAGGAGATGCTCCTCCGCCACCGCTGTCAGCCGCCCAGGCTTAGCCCGGCAGCTTCCTCCAGCGGCGGCGGTGGGGAGGAATGGGAGGGGGAGTGACCGGCGGCTAAGATTGGGGCCTCCCGGCCGCCCGCATGGGGGGCGACGAAGGGGAGAGGAATCTCACATGGACCAACGAGTCAAGAAACCATGGGTGAATAGGAAAGCAGTAAGCATGTAGATAGGTTTCTGATGCGTACACTACACAGCAAACACACGAAAACGCATACATTAATTTCAAGGAATTTCACAATAGAGATCCACCTGGGCTAGCTAGCCTGACTGAATACTAGAATAATAACAGGGAGGGTAAACCATAACCATAACTAGCTTAGCCCACGGGGCGGCACGTTGCGCCCATCGATACGGTGTGTCTATTTACAATAAATGTTACTGGTTTAAGATAAGGGAACCCTGTATGTAGGAAAATAAACTGGAAAGAGGCATATTATTGGCAGCTTGCATGCTGCATGTTGCTACACACAGGAAAATACACATTGCGACATCTCTAATAAGACTAATTTATTCTCGTCATGTCGTTCTATAAAACAAAGAGTATGCTACAATGATAACTTCCTTCTGTTAGTTTTACTATATATGAAGGCACCATTAGCCAAGGAAGTGTCATATTAGTAGTTAAGATGATAGAGTTCATACATGGGGCACATAATGTGCATGAACCTATGCCTGAATCAGTCATTTATGACCATATAGACTTCAGCTATACATCAAGATAATGTTTGTGTATAAAACTGGAAATACCAATGTTTATGTATAGGAAGAAATACCAATAGATACGGCCATCTGTTGCAGTTTTTTTTATCTGACTGGTGACTTACTTACATTCAGAAGAAAAATAGATTGTTAATACCTTGTCGTTGCTTGCGTTATTTCACCCTTAAAGATCTTATTATGTAAGTTAATAATGTGTCTTCCAAATTCATCACAACTTGACGCGTGCATATGACAAATATGAGAAGAGGGTAAAGCCATATCTTCAGTATTGATGCCTACATACAACAAATAAGAGAAAGGGGTAAACCCATATTTAGTATTGATGCCCGCTTACAACAAATATGAGAAAGGGCTAAAACCACACTATTTAGTAAGTATACAGAACTTGTGAACATGAGTTACAATATAAATCTTGTAAATAAACAGTTTTGACTGGAATTGTTTCAGTTATCAATTGTAGTCAAGTGACACATTAATAACAGTAAAACTGCACCTAATCCCTGCCCTCTCATTGATTTGACATTTCTGGCCGTTGGATTTTGTCTTCTGGACAATTTTGATCGTTAGATCTTCATTTGACGTTGCATCTATGGCCAAACGCCGCAAGGGCAGCTACTCCCGTAGCTTTTTTGGGCCCCTCTGGTTAATTGGGCTAGAATCGGGTTGTCTGTCCCGTTTTCTGTGCTAGCCCAACGAAGTGCAAGGCCCTGTCAGCCCACTTCTGTAACCGAGTACCGCTCCCGTCTCCCGTGCGAAAAAACGCTCAAGAGAGAAAGAATCAGGGGCGGCCGGTCGACACAGGCGACGCGAGCGGCGTGCGCTGGGATCCAGCCGAGGCGCCATGGAAAGACGAAGGTATCGATCTAGCCGCCGTGGGCGACGCGGGGATCAGTCGATCCAGCCGGCTGCTGTCCATGAGCAGTGTGGACGGACTCCCTCGACGCCGGCCTACCTCTCGGACCTAGGGCGAACCCTAGGTGCCGCCGCCATGCCCTCCTGCTCCCGACTCCTCGCGGAGCGGACGACCATCCGTCCGGTAATCAAGCTGGTGTACGCTTTGCCTGCAGGTATGTTCGGATCTCTCTCCCTTCCGGTTGCGCCACCGCTAGCTGCTGTGTGGAAGATTTGTGATATCGTTCTATGGGCCATCCTTTCATTGGCCTGGTCTATTTTTCATTTGTTGTACTACATATACTGAGAATAAGATTGTTATTTTCGTCCAGGGCTACACAGTTAAGAGTATTTAGACATCCTTTTGTTTCTTTCAGAAAATTGGTCATGTGAATCTTGTTTCGCTAATGCAGGTACAAAATTTCCTCAAGCATGCTGGCTGGTCACCCGAGCATAATTGAGAAATCAGTCTACTATTCATCGATCAGGCAAAATATTCCATTGATAAATGTATTCGGCGTGCTTTCAGTTTGTTGATTTTAACAAGCTTGGGAATATAATAGCTATGTTGGGTCAGTTATTAGCTTTTTACATCTTCACAGATACCTAATGATACCTTGCAGGCTATTCAAATTATTTATATAGCCAAATTTACACTATCAGCGTTCATCTTTAGAGGTTATTCAATTAAGGTGAAACAATTCCAACTTCAACTATTTGGTTTGGGAACTATATGTATCTTGCTGCTAGGAATGTCAGGCACCTTGATATTCTCAGTTTTCTTTATTCTTGCTAAGTTTTATATCACAGCAAGAAAAACACCCGACGTGGGTGATCCGCCTGCGAAGTGGAAACGGGGGACGCGGGCGATAATGGCCGTCGCTTCCTCTACTGGATCCCAGCAACATGGTTCTCGGCAAGGTTGGCCTCTGTATGCGTATCTAAGTCCTTCCCCTCTCCCTGTATTCTCTTTTCTTCCACCCATGTTATTCACTTGTTCAATCCAATTTAACACAGGTGGTGTATGTTGTTTCATGCCATGAGGAGAAATTTCACAAAGCTCAGGAGACCAAAATTCACACCACCCCCACCACCACCAAAAAAAATCAGGTAAACCTTGGGCATGAGGGACGAAAAGTTTTTTTTTCTTTGTCAAAGAAATTCCTTGTTAACTGATATTGTGCTGCTGATGCTTGGTCTAATAAACAGATTTAGCTTCAGTTCAGGTAAATCTTCAATTGGCTTCAGGTTACCTATATATTCTTATCAGATTTCCATGTTAGATAAAATACTATGCAATCAAGATTATGATGTCATCCCGAAATTATCTAGCACATAAAGATAGGAAACAAAAAATAGAAGTTGGATACCAAAGCAGGGGATAGAAATGTAGTACAAGAATTAATTTCATCTTGTAGGGTAGTATCGGCATATTACAAATATCCCAGTGAAATATCCGTGAGATAACAATTAGGTGTACCCTCTTTTGTCGTGATAAAACATTACCAGTTACACCAAACATCAATGTTGTACAATGTTCTATGTTGCAACTGGAGAGATGATGTGGTGGTAAAGCATAATTTGAAGTAGTTGTCGAGTTCATCGGTTCTGACCATTTGATCATATATATTACCTGTGTAAACTTATACATGGAGAAAATTCACTTTATAAAAGTACTTTTGATAGTGGTTCTCTAAATGCTGGTACACGTAACTGAACTGCAATGCCGCCCTTGAACACTATCCTGGAGCTTAGAACTTGTGTGGTGTTGTTCTTGCAAAGAAATAAACAGAGTAATAATATTTTTAATATCAGGAAATAGACATAAAGATGCGACCTGCACTATGCTGGCAGTATCCAGCAGTATCAGTTTTCCTGTATATTATGTACTCTTTAACATTGTACTTAGTCCTTGATCTATTTGATAGTCGCTTTTACATATAATGCAAAGTTTTCAGTTGTGCCTGTTAAGACTTCATGATATTTCTATTTTTGCAGCGGGGGCAATGGAATTCAGGCCAAAGTAACTCCGTATAGATTGTTGCGTTTGCAAGAGGGCCATCTGAATTTTTCTGGATGCCATGTGTAGCGATTGATATGAATAGAAAAACTTTTGAAGGATACAGTAAGGAAGCTGCTGGTTGCATAGGCTACACTATTTTTGGTACATCAGAATCACAGCTGCACTTCTATCTTTTCCCCATGGTATTAGACATGTTTGAATCATTGTTCAGACACATGGTTAGCATGCATGTGAAGCAAAGTTTGTGACATATACGTCATGTTGGCTCCTTATCATGCCTTTCCAAATTGAAAGACATCTATTGCAACTCGTTATGCATCATGATAGCAAGTGAAGAGTTTGTGATTGCTGCTAAGGAGTATTTGATTACCACTGTAACTCTTTTAAGTGAACTTAGAGGGATTGGGTATCATCAGAAATGATGTAATCAGTATGGTATGCTACGAAGTTCCATGGAAGTATATTAATCTTTATCAATAGATGCTAAAAACTGTAAAGAAATTTTATATTCCTTCTGCTTGCAAAAACATCTTATATTGTGGGACGAAGGGAATACATTAGATAGTGGTTTAGTTTTTTCTTTAATAGCTGGTCCCTTGCTGTTTATTGGCTTGCTTATATGGAGGTTGTCGGATTGGGTATTATTAGAGGTGATGTAAGAAGTATGTTATGCTTAGACATATGAAGTCCCAAAGAAGTATCAATGGATGCAAAAAACTGTAAATAAACTTATGTGTCCCTTCAATTGCCATACATACGTATTTTCCCAAGTTTGCTAGAGTTTTTTTTTTTTACAAAAGCTAGAGTTAATAGTGAGTTAGAATTTTGTAACTCTGGGTCCTTGCTGTGTACTGACATGCTTATGTGGCTCCTCTTCTTGCAAGGAGTCATGTTTGTTAAAGTATTTATTGTCTATATTTTGTAGTTGTACCATTCCACTGAAATTTAGTGTCTCAGCTGGTTCAAGCCCTTCTTGGCAAACACGGTTTAATTCATCAGCTTATGCTTACAGAGTTGCAGTTCTGATCGAATAAGCCATGTCCATATATTTATGGAATTCTCTACCATTCTATTGTCAAAATAGACGCGCGCGGCAAACTGCGCCATCATGATCTAGTTAAGGACAGTATAACCGCACCTAAAGCGAGCCCTTACAGCGATTTGAATTTTCGGCCGTCCGTTTTATTGATCTAGCCGTTTATGTCCGTCCGATGCGTGTGGGGCGCTGCTTGCCTGCTGTCCTAGGGGCAGCTACTCCTGTGACTTTTTTGGGCTCATCTCGTTGGTTGGGCCAGTAAGCGAGCGGCCAGGCCAAGCGGCCCATCGGTTAGAGATCAACTCCCTTTGGTAACCCAGCCGACTGCCTTCCACGCCGCAACCCCTCCGTAATATTATCGTGATGGCGGCGATGGCGATGAGCCGGTGACCACGAGGAACAACACCGCTGCAGCGGCTGCGCCCAGCGCATCCGCGCCTTCGTCCGCCGCTTCCCAGGTACGAACACGATCCACACTTCATCACTCCCTCGTGCCTCGCGCGTGTTTCCCTTCGTTTCTTGCGGTTTCGGACGATGAGTCGATGATCCGCCCGGTGGGTGCGCGTGTCGACCTGCAGGGGTGGAGGGCGTGGCCATGGAGGTGGACAGGCGAGCTGCCACCCAAGATCTTTCCCTTGTCATTCTCAATCTGGGAGCCCTGGGCTCTTTCTTGATGCTAGACTTGCAGGTACATGGTAGTTTATTTTCCATTGTTCAGGTTGTGGTCTTGTGGATAAAGAGAACAGGAAGCAAGTAGCGGAGAAGATGGGCGATGCAATGAGAGCACTGGATAATAGAGCAAGGGAGTCAAAGCAAGACATGGACATACTTGTCGCATTTAGAAGAGATGCGGACCATGAAGGTACGATCTGGGCATCTTGCCATTCTCCTAAGTTCAGTTAACCTGTAATTCAACATGCACATGAAGGTACGATCGGACTACTGACATTGTTTTATTGTGATGTTTACAGTATAGACATGCTGGAGTCTCCATTGACCAGATGCATGAAATTTTGATGCATTCCTCTCATCAAAAGGCAAGATCTAACATACTTTGTTTTCTGTATATCTGATATACATGTCTAGCGATTTCACATTTTGGGTAATATGTAGATTATTTTGCCTATAGGATGGTGGTCCTGCGGCATTATCTTCTTAAAATATTTTCTCTCTAATATTCATCATTTTGTGTGCGCTTGTAGGAGGATAAAATAGTAGTAGAACTAGATGAAGAAGACAAGAACTCATCAAATCAATTACTTTTAGTGTATCCTCTATCTCAATTTTTGTATGTACCTGCATGTCCAAACTTGTATTTGAAATTATTACTAAACCTATCATACTGTTGGTTATTGCATAACTCGAAAGATTTATGTTAAACATATTGGAGAGGTCGATGGAGATGTTGAAGCGGCTACAGGAGGAAAAAATAGTATCTTCTATGTACTAACTTGGTGAACTCATCTCCTGTAGCATGGAGATGTTGATCATTTTGTGTACTCTAAAATGAACTGAACATTGCCCGCATAGCGGTCAAAATGAAATATCTTGTCATAGGTTTTGCTTGTGTATACCACTTTGTAGATTAAAGTATTTGCTGCAATTATTGTGAGCTGGTTTGCCTTTTTTTTGAAAAATAGTTTGAAACTCCTTGCTACTCCCATCAACTCTCAAAGAGTTAGTGATAGACAAGATTATATCTCATGTATTTGAACAACGGGTACAGGGTCTATTCATGTATGTGCTAATTTGTTTTTGTATCACTCTTACATCAATGTTTTTACATCAAAATGAACCACAGTATTCTTATATATGAAATTAGCAACATCTAGATTTTTCTTATGATCACTTAAACATATCGATGGTTATCCGAAAGGAAACCACGATATATATTTTTTGTAACAGGGAAAAATAATCAAACAAGAAGATAAGAACAGAAACAAAAACTAGGAGGTTGATCTATCTGGCATAATGGAGATTGTTGATTTTATTGCACGAGGATAAGGTCCAGAAGTGTGTGGAGAAATGACAGGATGTTATTGCACTCAAGTCCAAGATTGTATTAATTCTGCATATACATGTTTTATATACTGAGAGCATTGGATGTATATACCTCGTCCTTCATTTTCATAAAATGAGTTCTACTATTTTGGATGAACATTCCTTGTCCATTTTGAGGCATCTAATTAAATTATATATATACCCTCCAGATTTTGTCCAAAATTTATATTGTTTTGTCAAAATGGATGGGTGCGGCAACGCGCGCCATCAATGATCTAGTATGTTAGTAAAGCATGACAGGCAACAACTAACCAGTGCTATTCTTACAATACTTCAGGAAATTATGTAAATTGTGGGCACATCAGAAACCCACAACTTAATCGATATCCAATTAAATATAATGCAATATAAGATAAAAATTTACATGCCTAGGTGCGCCATCATTGATGATTCCACTTGAATCACGGAGAAACAATACACACGTTCAGGATGTATTAAACAAAATACATCAACTCAGGTTCAAAAACTTGTTTTGTTGCCTGGTACTATAATGGCCAGGGCCAATGCATGCTTTCCGAGAGCCATTAAGCTCAACTTTAGAGAACTTTAAAGAAAATTCTCTATGTTTGTGTGTCATGGTAAACTTAGAAAGGCAAGTAGTACAAAGTATAAGCACATGCAATTAAGGACAGTTAATGTAAGAACCTTTGAGCTCTCCTCTCCTCCCCTCCCCTCCGTCGCCCCCCCCCCCCGGCCCCCCGCACGCGCGACCGAGGGGCTCCATTCCTAGCCGCCGGGTCAACGCTCCTCCCTCTCCCTCCCCTCTATCGCCGTCGGTGGTAGGCGCTGGGCTTAGCCTGTGCGTGCATCGCCGGCAGCGGAGGTACTCCTCCCTCTCGCGGGTCAACGGGGGACGCAGGGCTCCCTGGCTCAAGGGTGTGATCCTGATCTGGGCTGCGGCGGTGCCGATCTAGTTCACGACGGCCCAGATCTGGACTTCGGTGGTGTGGCGGCTGGCCGGCATCCTATCGGCGGCTGTGGTGGCAGTGCTGGCGCTCCTTCTCCCGATCTAGGGCGGAGGGCCTTGGATCCGGGGTGGCGGCCCCGAGGTGGCCTCCCTATCCGGTGGCGCGGCGGGGCGGGCGGGCTACCGGGGATCGGGTCGGTTGGCTGGCGATCCACCGGCGGGTTGGTGCCGCGGCTTGTTGCCTCGGCGGCCAACGACATTGAGCTACTTCTTCCTCCAATACTTGCATCGTGCACTCCATCATAACGGACATGGCTGCGCTACTTGCCGGTCACCGGATGGGGCGGAGTGGGAGGTGGGGATTCAGATTGAGATAATTCCCTGGTCGGCTCCTGCCGCCCACGACGGTGACGACGCCCGAGGGTGCCGTTTCTCTACCTGGAGACGTCATTCTAGTCCGCCCCACCTTTTCCCACTCGACGATTTCTCGGGTGAAAACCTAGGGCGGCGACGACGCTCATGGCGTCATGTCCTTCTTGAAGGCGCCGTCGAGAGAGCTAAGTGGTCATGGGCACGACTCGTGATCGTGGGCAGTTGCAGTTGGCGTGCCCCTCTTCCTCCAGGAGGCATCTGCTTTGGGGGAAACCCTGGATCTGGGTCTCCCAGGTCGGATGATGACGGAAACTATGGTGCCGTTCTCCCTCTTGAGGGCATCGTTTTGGAGCAGGTGCTGATTGGAAGGGCCCAAAGGTGGAGCGGGGTTCCATCTTCTACATCGATGACGGCGGGCCTCGGCGGCGTGGCACAGTGGAGGCTCGGCGTCCGATGCGGGTTGATGGACTCGCGTAGGAGGGCGACACTGTCTGGTGTTGTGGTGGCGTCGATGGCAGAGAGGCCTAGTAAGGTCGATGCATTAGTTCTGCTCTGAGGATGGATCGATGGAAGATGGAGGTGATGGCCCTTGCAGCGTGCTGTGCTCATTGGGAGTGTGCCGGACCGGTGTGTAACCCAGTCTAGGTAGTGGCTTGGATGGGGCATCCGGCTTTAGATGTTAGGCTTTGGTGCGATGTCTGTTTGGTATTAGGCCCGGATATTCGGCACTCCTTCATCAAGGGATAGAAGTAGCAACAGGCGTTGCCAAAATGGTGGCTTCAGGCTTATTGATGTATTACCTTGTAAGGTCTTTGTGAATAATTAATAATATGGCTGCATGCATCGTCCAGATGCAGAGACCGGGATACATCCTCCTTTTCTAAAAAAATAAAAAAAATATAAGTAAGCTGTAGTAATTCCAAACAGGCAGAAAATAACCTCCATGTTTTGGAGTATATTTGCTGTAACCTATCTTCCCTTTAGCCCTATTTTAATGTCTTTAAAAAAAGGCTTTAAGTGACGTCCATCTCATAAAAGCATAAATCTGATTGATCATTCATCACGTACGTACTGTCATGGTTAGTCAGCACCTCGAGAGCTAGCATCGACGATAAGTTATCAAAAATGCTAGACATACAAGCTTTTACAAGGATTATGCAGGCTCTTTCCAAACTTTCTAAACATGCCTTCCCTGATTTCAGTGGAGGTGGGCCCTTGCATCTACTAATGACCAATTAGAAACTGCCATGACACCCTGTAGTCCCCTCATCCTGTAACCCTCTTGTACGTGTAGCAAAGCTAATTATCAATCATTAGGTAGCTGGTATCTTTCAGAGGCAAACAATATACAATGGTTTGTTAGATCGTCGGTTGAAAATAAACCAAACAGATACATAGGATGAAATTCAGACACGTGACAGAAAGGAAAAGATCTCGTCATACTTGTGCTTATAGCTGCAAGCGGTCACAGTGTTATTGAATAGCAATTGGTACTCGTTTTGTTCTTACCCACCTGCGCAGCCCATGTCAGAGTTGTGCCGAATATTATTGTACAAGGTAGGTTACAGTTGGACTTGGTTTTGGACTGTGTGTAGACAGGGTAGGAGTTGACACACGATGTAATCTAGGTTAACATAATAGCACATGCGCGCATTGGAAGCCAGCGGCGTGTGCCGGCGCCCGGGTGACCGGTATGCGGTATTGTGACGGTGTCATGGGGAGGAGCACCCGTAGTCAGGCCCCGGGATTGTAACCATATCAGTGAACCTCGTTAACAAATCTCGATGTCGTGCTCGTGTGATTACTTGGTCCTTGGTAGATCAACGGTGGCATCGAATTTATTCTAACTAGTGGTATCATGAGCTAGGTTATTTAAAGGTTAAGGGTTGATTTAGAGGATGGAATGTCGTCAAGTTTGGCACGAGGACGACGTGTGGAAGAGGATCCGTGGAGGTCGTCGGGGGCGCTCTCGACGAGATCGGTAAAAGCAATCCGCGTGCAAGCGGCGGAGGTGGAATCGTGCAGCGGCAAGAGTCTTGCGTCTCAATCGGAGCGGCGGCACTTTCAAGGACGCTCGCGCGTGGCTCTGGCCGATCCGGACCGAGCAGGCAGCGCCAGGTGGGCCTATAGTCCAAGGCGTAGGCTCATGCGGCGCTCGGTTTGTACGGGCGCGTACGGACGCAGCAAAGGCCAAGGCGTGGCCGTTTTTTCAGGAAAAAAGGCAAGGGCCAAGGCGTGGCTGCTCAAGTGTAAGGGGGTTCCGAGGAGCAGCTTGACGTGAAGACGGACGGGGCTGCTGCATGGTCTCACGTAGTAAG
This sequence comes from Aegilops umbellulata, assembly GCA_032464435.1. NCBI lineage: Eukaryota > Viridiplantae > Streptophyta > Magnoliopsida > Poales > Poaceae > Aegilops > Aegilops umbellulata. The sequence continues at coordinate 510,235,338 of CP136059.1, forward strand.
GCAGATGGCCTGAAGCAGTTGCGTGGTGGGCACAAAGCGAACTATTCTTTCGTCTTGGATTTATTCTAACAAGAAGATGTGGTGGTACTAAGTTGTGCAAAGCTAAGGATACCGCGAGATTTGTTTGTGAAAAAAGGTGCAGTTCTTGTGCGTGCATGGAGGAGCTATTAGTGGACCAAGACAAGAGAAGGGAATTGTGCGGAGGGATCACTCGGTCAGGTTTGCATGAAAATTTCTCTTGTGAGTCATGTTTGCTAAGAGTGCTTGGTGCTTGTACGTTAAGGACGGCAACACGCGCATAAGGCTTGGAGGAGCCTGAAGTGCGGCGTGGCAGGATCATGCATACACAGGTCGTTAAGGCAATGCACGGACGTGCAAGGTAGACACAACGCAGGGTGGAACATGACTGCAGTCTGATAACTTCGGCAGGGCCGGACTGGACAATCTGATGGATCGACATGGATGTTGGTCAAGAGCAGAAGATGGTGGTGATTTCAGCAACGACGACATAGGAGCATGATACTGATGGTGGCCGACTTCTGGGGCGTGGAAACACATGATGCGGGCCTGAGGGCTTGTGCGGCTTCGACACACTATGTCGCGGGGTTGAGTGCGATAGCGAGAGACATGTGGATCGGATTGGGTATCAATGGTCCGATGGAGACATAATACTCGGCATCGGTCGGTGATGATCGGTGGTTCTCTGTAGTAGGGGTTGAGTGGTGTGGGCGCGGCCCTGGAGACTCGACCAGGACATGGAGGCTCGACGCGGTGATAGCGGCGAGGCGTGCGGTAAGCACGGGGCACAGCGACAGGCCAAGGCACTGGTGGTTAGACAAATTGTGCAGGGGGTGCTGAAGCAGTGTTGACGAGTACCGGATTCAAGTTGGTGACTGGGTCTATCTGTGCTGGAAGATGGACATGAGTTGACCATAGAGAATCTAAGAAAGTGGTGAAGAGTCTAAAATTGTCAAAAGCTAAGCGAGTACATGGCCGTATATTTTGTGGTGTTCAGTGCACATGGAAAAGTGCGGATGACAAGTACAAAAAAATACGGAGTGCTATAGCTGTGGGACATGCCAGAGACTATCTGGAAGAAGAGTGAGACAACTGCGAATTTGACTCAGGGTGACACAGGGTGACGGTGAAATTCCTTCAAGTTTCAGACAGACGGTCATGAAAGAGCGGTGATGTTGAGTTCAGGTAACTCTTATATGTGGCGTCCAATATGTGAGTTGTTCACTTTCACGCAGGTCAATTATCGATGTGTGATGGCGTTGACCGGATACTTCAGAAGTTGGGAGCACAACGTAGAGTAATGAGGAATTTAATTTTGCTCGAGACACTAGTAGAAAAGGGGGCGATGGTCCACGCCGGGTAAGCCCATTAGTCCCGGTTTAGTCTAGAACCGGGGTCAATGGGTGCATTTATCCCGGTTCGTGCGGCTAAGGCATTAGTTCCGGTTCACCTGGGCCCTTTAGTCCCGGTTTGTGCCACGAACCGGGACTAAATGGTGCGATGACCTTTAGTCCCGGTTCGTGCCTCAAACCGGGACTAAAGATTAGACCTTTAGTCCTGGTTTGAGGCACGAACCGGGACTAACGGGGTTGAGACCTTTAGTCCCGGTTCGTGCCACGAACCGGTACTAAAGGTCCCATTTTCAAACTCTACCCCCTGGATCGCCTTTTCAGTTTTTAAAAAAATAAAAAAGGATGGAAATATAAAAAAATAAAAGAAAATAAGTTTCCCATGTGATATGTGGTCTAATTGTTGGGAAAATTTGCAAATGTGAATTTTGACTTTATTTGCAAAATCTCTCTGAAATTTGTAAAAATGGGCATAACTTTTGCATACTAACTCGGATGAAAAAGTTTTTTATATGAAAAAGCATCTACTCGAAAAGTTACATCCGAATTTAACGGGGCAACCCCGTTAAACATTTTCAAAATCCTCAAAAACCTAACATAAAAAAAGTTACGGAAGATCTAGAGTGAAAAAAAAAAATTCAAACAGTGGGCAAACTGTGGTCGAACAATGGTCAAACTAATTTTCTAGAATATTAGTGTTACTAAATAATTATTTCAGTTATTTCAATTTTGGTCAAATCTGGTCAAACTGTGGTCAAACAATGGTCAAACTAATTATTCAAGAAATATTAGTGTTACTAAATAATTATTGTTTTTTAAAACAATAGTTTCAAACTAAAACAGTGAAATGTGTCACTTCATGCTCAAGCAAAATTCCTGAAGGTTAATAGGATTGACATCTTACTATTGTCAGGAAAACAACAAGTGCAGACTTGGAGCGAGGGAGAATAGAACCCGGAAGTTAAGCATGCTCAGGCTGGGGGAGTGGAAGGATGGGTGACCGTTCGGAAAGTTAGATGATTTGGAATGATGAGGGATGATTAGATGATAAATTGAGAAGTGATGAGGGGTGGTGTTTACAGACTAGAGGTTAAATAATTCAGAAATTTGAAAATAAAAAATTCGAAAAAAATTTCAAAAAAAAATCATAAAATTTTCTTTAGTCCCGGTTGGTGTTACCAACCGGGACTAAAGGTTGAGCTCCACGTGGCCGCGCCCTTTAGTCCCGGTTCTGGATTGAACCGGGACTAAAGGGCCAGGGCATTAGTACCGACCCTTTAGTCCCGGTTCTTGAACCGGGACTAAAGACCCTCACCAACTGGGACAATAGGCCCCTTTTCTACTAGTGGAGTCACGTGGAGTCTAGGAGTAGCAGTGGTGCTCATGGCGTATCTCAAGTCCAATGTACATGGAGGTTCGACGCACAGATGAATCCAAGATGGTGGAGAATATTCGCCAAAGTGGAGTTTGTTAGAGTTGTGTCGAATATTACTGTACAAGGTAGGTTACAGTTGGACTTGGTTTTGGACTGTGTTTAGATAAGGTAGGAGTTGTGTCCTAATAGGACACTTGTATCCTAGGCCTCTCATGTATAGTGGAGGTAGACACACGATATAACCTACGTCAACATAATAGCATATGCCGCAGGGGGAGCCGGCGCCTGGGTGGCCGGTGTGCGGTATTATGACGACGTCATGGAGAGGAGTGCCCGTAGTCAGGCCCCGGGAATGTAGTCATATCGGTGAACCTCATTAACAAATCTCGGTGTCGTGCTCGTGTGATTGCTTGGTCCTCGGTAGATCAACGGTGGCCTCGGATTTATTCGAACAGCCCATGCCGGCGACGGTGCCGTCTTAGTACTGCGGTTGCGTCGTCCACTGTAGTGCGGCCACAACAAATATGACGCCGTCGCACCATTGTAATTACTATATAATCCTAACAATGCTGAATTGCTGATGCTTAGTTGTGCTCGTCATCGAAGCAGTACATTTTGCCACTCTCGGTCGTCGCCGGAGAGTGGAGATACTTCTGCAGTGAGTGGCGCCACGGAGAAGGGAGAAGAAGACTGAGTCGATGGCGGAGCCGGGCGTGGACGCAGCAGAGGATATCGTGCTCGCGGTAGAGGCGTAGAGCTGGTGTTCGAGCCCGACGATGACGGGGAGGCAGCCGCCCGACGGGTAGCCGTCTCAGGTGACGATCTCATTGGCGCCCTCCTGCACCTCACTCTGCGCGACCTCCTGCAGCGGCATGGCCTACCTATGACGCTGCACCTCGGCGAGCTCGACGCCGAGGTCATGTAGGCCCCTGATGCCGCGCGTCTACAAAATATGGAGTACAGCGACGCTGAGGGCCTCATCTTCGCGCTCTACGACGACGCGTGATGGTAGCTTCACAAGAGATGCACCGTCGAGATACTCAGCTCTGACGCCTGTTCTTCCGCCCTGCCCGCAAGGAGGAGCTCGGCCGCCTTCTGCGCTCCATCAGCGTCGGCCTCGTCTTCGCCGGTGAACCTGATTGGCGAGAGGAAATCCGAGAGACATACGGGAACGAGAGTAGGTCACGGCGGCAAGGCACGGTCCGAGCACGAATGACAGGGCCACCGTGTCCATGTGCATCCGATGGATGCAAGCGAATAGGACACCCGCGGGTGAGTAGTTGATGCTAGTTGTTGGGGCAGAGGGGCGTGATGACGGAGCCGTCGACGAAGAGTGCGATGTAGGGCAGGAACTCGTCAACTAGATGGGGAAACGATGGTGGAGACGGGGCAGTCGACGGCCTGACAGCCCGCGGCGACCTCGCGCGTGACGGTGTGAGGTAGAGCTCGGATCGCGCGCTTCGACCCGCGGCCGCTGCTCCGTGTCAAGTTCTCCGACTTCGTCGGCCGCCAAGGCAGGGCGCACGGCGGCACGCACCACCGCCCGTCAGTGCTGTCGTGACAGTATGGCCAGAGGGCCTCTTTCTCGTGTGCTGCTCTGTCGCCACTCGAGGGGCGCTCCTCTGCATAAGCCGTGCTCGGGGACTACCTCTGGCGGAAGGTCCGCACGCCTCCTCCGGGTATTTATACACCGCTCACCTATCTAGAGAACGATCTACGCGACGCTCGAGAAGGAATGAATTAAGTAAGCGGTCATAAAGAAAATATCAACCGAACAGCAAAACAATGACATGTAACAGCACGACTGTGTTACGTGTGTACATCAGTAATGGCCAACACATTACAACCATCTTTGCGTTAAGCGGCCGTCGAAGCAACACACACCAAACGAGAAAATCAGCTTCTGCATGTATCCATGCACGTGGTCCCATATGCCATAACCACCCACTAATTAATGTTGCATGCATGTGCACCTGATAGAGATAAAAACCATCGTCCGACAAAACGGTTGACCAGACCATGCAGCGCACATGCGGAGAGAACGTCTTATATCTAAACCGAAATCGCTGAAGACACCCCGGATATGATGCACATGCGAAAATGCGAATCAGTTAACAAAATTTTCACCGAAAGCTTAGAGCCACAACTAAACTTGTATAACTCAGCCTTCCAAAGTAATGCACGTGTCCAGACTTGGTAAGCTCTTACGTTGCTTTCAAACAAGTGGTGAAACTTGGAAGGGTAAACTTCGCTAGATATAGTGGCTTGGTTACTAGAGGGTGCTCCCCCTTGCTGCTAGACAACGGGAGCCTGACTAGGAACCTTGTGTGCTGCTGTAGTCACAGTGCTAGGCCGTGCTTTGTTCTCTACTGCTGTTTTTCTTTTTCTACTTTCACCTTGCAGTTTGTTCCAGCCATGTGCTAGGATTGTCTGTACTCCTTCCTTCACGCAATGAAAGCAGTGCCTAACTGCATTTCATCAAAATAAACCGACCGATAGTATAGGAAAATGACACTGAATTAAGCACCCAACCTTGCCAGACCTAGTTTTCAGTTACCCGATGGATGAATATTCACCCCACCCAACCTTGCCAGACCTGGTTTCCTTCTTTCATATACTGTATACACACATGCATAACTTTTTGCCGCAAACAAGCGCAAATGTGGGGTAAATATTCATCCATCGGGTAACAGAAAAAACTATCTCTCAGTTTATATGTAAGACTCTCCTCTACATTTACTTATCTTGCGACGAAGTTGTAGAAATTTTGCTAAGAGCTGAGTTTCGTATTCGCTCGATGGCTTTCTGCCCATGAAGTGGAGGAAGAAGGCGCCTCTGGGCCACTGCTGAAAGAACACCAGCACTGCCACCTACCAAATACACCTCAGACTCCCCATTTTTGTTTAGGAGGTTTGAATTATTATTTTGCAGCTTTCAAAACAAATAAGTGGAGGCAGAAATGTATATTTCTGAATGCTGAACAAGAAAGCTCCTCGTTCCTGAGCTTTTTTGTTAAGCGGGCAAATCCCCTTTCCATTACTTAGCATGGTGAAAAAACACAGCCGATCCAAAGTAGTTCAGGAAACGGATCCTCATTCCTGATATGTCACTGGTTATTCATGGGCTGACGTTCCATGATCTGTTTTCTCTCATTCATATGTATCATGCCAACTAATTTCAGAGCTTAGCTTGCAGAGCTATATTTTTTAACTGAACATTGCGAAACATTTCGGGCTGGTGCGTTGAATGCCGAGTCACCTGTAATTGTCATGCTAACACTATTAGCAAATGTTCCAATAAAACTGAAAGCTCAAGCAAGGCTCTTCAAAGTCAAAATCTCAACATTTGCCCTACCCATATGTAACGCATTTTTCTTGTGAGAAAAGTGTGAACTACACAATGGTGCACAAGCTATGGTGGCACAATGAGGGCTGGCCTGCTCGCCTCCCTAGTAAACAGAGTACACAGGAGCTGCTAGCACTTATTTACTTATTATACTTCATCCGTCCCGAATTACTTGTCGTAAAAATGGATAAACATAGATGTATCTAGAACTAAAATACACCTTGATACATCCATTTTTAGGACAAGTAATTCCAGACGTAGGGAGTATTTAATAAGATACTAAATTATGCTAGACCTAACATGATACTAACCCATCTTAGCATTTTAATAGCAGCATTAATCCAAGAAAGAAACGCATAAATGCAAGATCTTATAGAACCTGGTTAAATATAAATAGTACTCTCTCCGTTCCATATTAGTTATCACAGAATTAGTACAAAGTTATAATAAATCGGCGACAACTAATATGGAACAGAGGGAGTACTATTGCTTTTCTGGCATGTCGGATTTCTTTGCTTGCCCCTCCACTGCCTGTACCATGTGGATAGTTGTTATCGTACCAAAGGTATCGCCATTCGTCGTCCAAGCAGGGCATAGGTAGGGCCGAGGCATGCATGGCGTGCCCCAACCCTGATTGATCAAGCCACTTGTGGTAGATTGTTCTGTCGATGTCCTGAGCATAAGCACTTTGTGGTGCGAACTGAGAGTCCGAGTCAGAGGAATAGAGCTCCTGCCAAGGCACGCAGATGATTCACTATTTTGGGGTGCTCTTCACGGAAATGGAATGGCTTTGGCAGTGGCGGATCTAGAATTTGACCAATGTGGGGCAACATTACAAAGTGTAGTATTTTTTTTTGTCAAAACACATTACAAATAGTTAATAAAGTATTGAATATACATATGAATGCACTAGTAAAAAATATTCTGCAAATTGTATGTGGGGGACATGGCCCCCACCACCCCTAGATCCGCCACTGGGCTTTGGTCTGTGTAGTATGAAATTTGGCCGTGGCAATGGCTGTTTGAACAGTCTTTCAAGTTTGAACAACGAAGAACTGTTCTGAGATTCTCCCTAAAGTTGAATCATGATTCTTCCTAAAGAAGACATCCTCGAGGCAAGTAAGCTTATGAATGGTTTATCCAGGCAAGACAACGGATTGTGTAGTTAACACGTCGAAAGCATTGCTAATTTAAGTCGGAAGGTGCTGACAATTGTGTGAATTTGGTTCTACTTACATAGCTCATTGGCTTCTATGTTTGCTAGCTCTGTTTTCTTGGTGTAGGTATTGAAGATCAAAGCTTTAGAACTTCTTTTACAGATCTATTTCTTATTTAATGCTCCAGCAGCCTAATAGGCTGACCTAGCAGAGGACAAACAAGCTCAGAAAGTTTAGCATTTCTTTAAAGTTCTCGGTATCTTTGACCTACCCAAGGAAAAACAGGCACAACAGATTCATCATCTGTTTTATGGTCTCATAGGCTCTTACCTACCCAAGGACAAACAAGCTCAGGAGATTCATCAGTTGTAAAGTTCTTATTGCCTACCTACACGAGGAGAAACCAGCACAAAAAGTTCATCATTTGTTTAAGATCTCATATGATCTTACCTACTGAAGGACCAAGGTCATAACAAAGGAATCCTTAGTTATGGACCTAACTGAGAACCAACGACTTCATGTCATTACCTCTACCATGTACCCAAGTAGTATATAAGGAGCAGGTCTTCCCTGAGCCAAACATGAATAGCTTACTCTTCATCTGATTTCTCTGTACTGGAATTAGTCATTCCTATTTCATGCATTAATTATTTGGTATCTTCACACTATGGATTAGAATCAGGCAGGTGTAGGCCTGGGAGGCACCAGGAGCTATAGGTGATCGATGGGTAACAAGAACTGCTACAGTACACAACCCCTATGCCTCTCACCCAGACTTCACCACACCGCCCTCATGTCTCTGACTTCCACCCCACCACATCTGAATTATTTTCCACGCGGTCAATGACTGGTGATAAGTGGACCGGCTAGGTGAAAGCTTAATTTAGGTGAAATCTGTGTATTCCGGGGTGGCGGTGTGGCACGGGGCGGCTGCCACTGGGACGAGGGAAGCGGACGACAAGGCAGCTGCAGGGTGAAGGTTCATTGTGAGCGGTTGCGTTCGTGTGGCAATGCAGTCAGAGGTGATGTATATTTGTATCATCTAAAGCAAAATTATGGGCGTGATGTAAATTTGTTTGGGTACTATATACTTATAGGGCATCTGCCGGTGCCTTGTTTCGCCCAAAGTGACCCAAATGGCAGTTTTGTGGCACGGCAGCTATGTTTTGGTCATATCTTGGAGATGCTCTTGGTAGATAACTTAAGACTAAAATCCGGGTGGAGGTGTGCTTTATGTTGGACTGTTTCAAACTGTCGCGATGATATTATTATAACCAATGCATATGGAGAGCTGAATAATATGCACCATCTACTACTACGAGTGAGTAGAAAACAGCAGACAGACGTACACTACACGCAAACACGCACGAAACCGCAAAGAACACAGAAAGAACAGACCAGAGTCTTCCCTTTTTTTAGTGGAGGAACAGATTAAATTAATTTCAAGGAATTCACAGCAGAAATCCACATGGGCTAGTTGCCTAATACTCCCTCTATTTCATAATGTAGTGCATATATATTTTCTGAAAAATCAAACCTAACAAACTTTGACCAAGTTTATGAAGAAAAATATTTACATCTAGAGTGCCAAAAATATACCATTAGATTTATCATAATTAAGATGTAGTTTGATATTTTATATATCTTGTATCTTAGATATACATAGTTTTCTATATAAACTTGACCAAAATTTAGAAAGTTTGACTTTTCAAAAAATCTATACGCACTACGTTTCCTTCTTTCTTACACACGCATGTATAACCTTTTCGTCACAAACAAGCACAAATGTAAGGTAAATATCCATTAGTCTGCTTGTACTTGCAATCGCCCTCAGTTTTTGTCATCTATCACCAAAAGCTATATGTGAAAGAAAATGCAGTTTCAGTTACCGCTCCCAGATGATGCAAACTACGTAGGTTTGTGCGCGGTGCCGCGGACGTCGGCGTTCTGTATGAAGTTCCCCATGACCATGCGCGTGTCGTGCCTGGCGTCATGGACCGATAGAGCCACTGTGTTCATTGATGTGAGGCCCAGTGTGTGCGCACCTAATAACTTTGTTGTTGCATCCACTGCCACCGACGATCGCCATGACATCATCTGAGGTCCCAAGTCTGTCTGAAAGAATGCCAAGGTGCAGAAGTGTTCCTGCCATCTTCAGATTTCATGGATGGAATGTAGTTTTGTTTATAGGTTTCAGATGCCACTGCATGGATTATTTATTTATTGCATTCTCATCCCAAATACCAGCCGATCTTATATGTAAAACCCTCCTCTACATTCACTTATCTTGTGATGAAGTTGTAGGACTTGCTAAGAGCTGACCGTGGAAATCATTTCGGATTCACTCGACGGCTTCCTGCTATTGGAGAAGAGGAAGAAGGCGCCCCTGAGCCACTGCTGAAACAGCAGAAGCGTGGCCAGCAGAATCACTCCACAAGGTATGACGATGTCCCACCCGTGGCTGAATAGGTCGTCACGAGAGCTTGCGTGCTTGTAAGATGGCCTCACTACAGGAAAAACACACGTCGCTGAGTATCACTCCGTAAGCCAAGTGCTGAAACACGGGCTTGCGGCTTATGTGCACCTAAGCCGAGTATGCCCATCAGAACACACAACGAACAGACAGTACTTGGCTTACCAACGTGTACGCCGTGGACACGGCGTTCCGACACTCGGCTTAAACAAAGGACACGGCGTAAACTCGGATAAGCCGAAGTTGCCTCGGAGAAGCACTCGGCTTACAGTGCAACTCAGGGCAAAGCTCTCATAGCCTAATAGGCTAACCTAGCAGGGGATAAACAAGCTCAAACAGTTCATCCTTTGTTTAAAGTTCGGAAATGTTAACGCCCACACGTGTGGGCGTTTGCACATCGCCCACACACCTTCATCACCATTCATTTTGCCACGTATGAATAGATGACATCAGCAGATTTTTTTTTAATTTTCGGCTTAAAAATGTTGTATCTCCTAAATAAAAAAGCGAACTAAAAATCTGTTTTCACCATTAAATCCGTCTCGGCGAGATCTTCAAAACTAGACCCCATGTTAATATGTTTCGACGAATTTTTTTGCCAGAAGTTGCCATGAAGTTTACACTGCAGTTGCCATAGGGCTTAAACTAAAGTTGCCACGTGGCAATTTTAGTTTGTAGATTATGGCAATTTTAGTATTTTGATGATGGCAACTCCAGTACTTTGATCATGAAAATTATTTTTTGTATGAACCATGACAATTTTACGTGCATGCATGTATCATGGCAATTTTAGTTTATGGTTCATGGCAAGTCTAGTTTCTTAATTCCCCGTTTTATAAATGTCAAAATTTACTTTTAAATGTAGAAGAAAATAGCTGAAACATATCATGGCAACTTGAGTGTAAACATCATGACAATTCATATGCAATAGACATGGCAACTTTTAATCCAATTTTTTTTCATCAAAACATATCAACATGGGATCTAGTTTGGAAGATCTCATCGCGAGGGATTTAATGGTGAAAACAGATTTTTAATCGGATTTTTCGTTTAAGAGATAAAACATTTTAAATACTGAAAATCCAAAAAGATTCCTACATGCATGCATGCGATGACGTGACAATCTGTTTACATTAGAGACGTGTGGTGCGTCTCCCTTCTTGCCACACATGTGGTGTATCGCGTAGTTGTGCCACACGCCTCGTGTGGCATGGACAGCAACCAGCCCACACACCTACGTATGGGCAAAACAATTAATGCCCACACACATCTTTTTTCCCTCCTGAACCCTCTCACGCGCGTGCGTGTGGGCGAAGTTGATAACGCCCACACGCCCGTATGTCAGGCCTCGTACCCTTCTGCTCCCGCACGCGACGCGTGACGCCCACCGCGCGCCGGCAGTTGCCATGGTCCAGACCCTCGTCCATGTTCGTTTATCTGCAGTTGCCATGTCGCTGAATTACGGTTGCCATGTTGGACAACTGCAGTTGCCATGATTGCTCAACTGCAGTTGCCATGTATGGTCTGATCTAATGTAGTTGCCATGATTTCATAACTTTAGGAGTTACCACATACTAACACTAGGCAGTTGAGAGAGTTGCCATGTGCTCACAAGCATGCTAGGGCAGTTGCCATGTAAATAGGAAGAGTTGCCATCTGCTTACGTGCACGTTAGGGCAGTTGCCATGTATGTGCACGTTGGGGCAGTTGCCATGTACCATGCAAAAACATATGGCAACTCGGTAAAAGACAGTTGCCATCTGCTTACGTGCACACTAGGCAGTTGCCATGTACCCTGCAAAAATACATGGCAACTCGGGTTAAAAGAAGAGAGTTGCCACCTGCTTATAAAGCACACTAGAGGCAGTTGCCATGTGCGCTGCAAAAACACATGACAACTAGCAGCTTACGTGTGGGAGAGGAGACGGACGTGTGGGCGAGATGGCAAATGCCCACACACCAGCCCTTATGCGTGACTGAAAACTGGTGTGTGGGTGAACTGCTAAACGCCCACACACCGGCCCCTCCGTGTGGTAAAACGGATGTGTGGGCGAACTATGTCACACACCACACACACGCCTTGTCCTACGTGGCACAAAAAATCAGCCAGATTGTGTCAAGATTCGTGCATATAGTACTGAACGGTGATGGATGCGTGTGGTCGAGATGGTCAACGCCCACACGTGTGGACGTTAACATTTCCATAAAGTGTTTGGTGTTTCTTACCTACCCGAGAAGAAACAGGCACACCAAATTCATCCTGCTTTAAGAGCCGATATGCTCTTACCTACCCGAAGACAAATAAGCTCGACAATTTCATCGTTTAATTTGAAGTTTCTTTTGCAAGGGAAATTAAAGTTCTTATTGCCTCTAACCTACCCGAGGAGAAATCATCACAACAAGTTCATTGCTTGTTTAAGATCTCATAGGCTCTTACCTACCCAAGGAGCAAGTTCATAACAAAGCAAAAACCTAACTGAGAACCAATGACTTCATGTCACTACCTCTATCATGTACCAAGTCTTTTAGGGCATCTCCAGCCGTTGGCCCTCCAGGAGGGGCAAAAAATCGCCACCCGGGGGCGCACCGGCGCTAAACCGCGCACTGGGGTGTGATGCCCCCCAGTCGCGGCCCCCGACGGGTTTTTAAAATGTTCAAATTCGGCGCAAACACAACGCAAACACGGGCGAGTTCGTTCAAATTCGGGCGAGTTCATTCAAATTCGGCGCAAACACAACGCTATGTGATGCCCCCCAGTCGCGGCCTCCGCCGTCCCTGCTGCATCCCTCCCCCGGTTGGTGCGCCGGGTTGGACGGTCCGGGGGCGTCGTCGTCGTCGCTATCGAGGACGACGACACCGTCCTCGTCCTCGCGCCCACGTTTGCGGGCGGCGATCTCCTCCAAGGCCCGGCGCTGCCGGACCATCTCCTCGCGCACGTAGTCGTCGTGTGACCACCGCATGGTGTCCTCGTCGGAGAAGCCGCGCCGGGCTATCTCCTCGTACTCCGGGGGGAGGCTGGACTCCACCTTGGGCTCGACGAGGGCGCCGGAGCTGTGGGTACGCGCGCTGATAGGCGTGTCCTGGGGCTCCGGCTTGACGGGGCGAAGGTGGAGGCAGGGAGGGCCGCCGGAGCTGCGGGTACGCGCGCTGACAGGCGTGTCCTGGGCTCCTGCTTGACGAGGCGGAGGTGGAGGCAGGGAGATACGCCGGACGAGGAGGAGGACACCCCGGTCTCCATGCGCCTCGGCGTCCAGGAGCTTCCCCGGCGGCGTGAGAAGGACGGGGGAGCAGGGTACTCGAGGCGCGGTGTGTTGCCGCCCTCGATGTACTCGAGGACGGCCTCCAACATGCGGCCGGGCACGCCCCACCACCGGTGCCGGCCCTCGGAGTTGAGCCTGCCGGAGGGCACGACGCCGTTGGTGGCCTCGAGCTGCTCGGCGTGACGGCGGCGGAAGTAGGGCTCCTAGAGCGGGCTGTCGGGGACGTACCGTGGCCCCTCCCTCGCCTCACGCGGCAGAGACGAGCGGATGCGTGCGATCTCCGCATGCCGTGCCGCGTCGGTGGGTACCGGGGGCACCGGCACGCCGCCGACGCTGATCCTCCACGCCCCGGGCACCCGCATGTCCGGCGGGACCGGGTACTGGGTCTCGAAAAGGAGGCGAGCCTCGTCCACGTGCAGATGGCGGCGCCCGAATCCGTTCGCCGCCGCGCCGTCGCCTGGGAAACGCTCGGCCATGCTTTCTCAACTGGTGACGGCGAGAGGAGGAAAGGGGGAGAAATGAGCGCGTCGTCGATGGATGATCGGGGTGAGTCTCTCCGGCGCGCTTGCAGTCGGCTTTTATAGGCGGAGACGCCGCGTGGTAGGCTTGGCCGGCGCGTTACGCGTGGCGTGATTGCGTGGCGGCCGAGGGACGCGTCGCCCAGCCTTCACTGCGCTGCCCGTGAGGCATCAATGGAGGCTGACCGGCGCGGCAGCGCGCGGCAGCTGTTGCATTGATTCGCCGCGTGAAACGAGGCGATGAGGACGACGAAAGGGCGAGAAGAGAGTAGAGTCGCTGACGCGGCGGGCCCGCAGCTCTTCGCGCCAAAAACGATTCGTCCGGCGCCCCCGAGCGACCCCCAGCGCGCCGGGTTCGGGTTGGGTCCGCCGACGTCAATTTCGGCCCGAGCCGGCGAAAACTGGGCTCTTGGGGACGCGACTGGGCCGATTTTTTTGATGCTGGCGGACGAAAAAACGCTTGGGGGGCATTCTTGGGGGCGCGGCTGGAGATGCCCTTATAAGGGGCAAGCCTTCCCTGAGCCAAACATGAATAGCTTATTCGTATGATCTCTCTGTAGTGAAATTACCCATTCCTATTTCGCGCATGATTTGTTTGGTATTTGCACACCACGGGGTTGAATTGGATAGATGTAGGCATAGGAGGCAACAGGAACTACATATGATCGATCGGTAACAAGAATAGTCCGACGGCACGCTCTACATGTGTTTCGCCCCTACTTCACCACACAGTTTCCTACTTTCCTTGCCTCTCACTTCTACTCCAGCACATCTCAGCTGTTTTTCACGCAATTATTGAGCAGTCATAAGTGCTCTGGCTAGATCCAGCTGGTGCAGTATGTTTAGTGACCGTCAACCTAATCCTTGATCCTAGCCAGTTCGTGTGTAGTCTCCGTACCACTAGGTTGTTTTTGGTGAAATATGTGTATGCCGACATGGTAGATGTCAACTGTAGCTTACAGATCCACAATGAATTCATTTGGAAGCTCCAGCTGGCCTTTCAAATGAAGATCTTTATTTGGCATCTGTGTTGAGGGGTAGTTCCAATTCCGACAAAAGACAATTTTAGCCAAGAAAAATTGGAATGACTGTACGAAAAATTGGAAAGAAAACTTGACACCGTGGGTGGCGGGAATGTGCAGCTCGGCCTCACCGACAATGCTCAGCCCATGCACACTGGACGGCGCCACTTCACGCCGGGCTCGAGCTCAGGATGTGCCGTGCTCCCGGGTCTGCGCCGCCTGGACGAGATCGCGTCCTTCAGAGTTCACGGCATCGCTGGCCGCGGCGACGCATGGCCCAGTGTCACCGGGCGAGGGGGCACCTGACTAGCACGAGCCGGTGACAGACGCGGTGTAGTCGCCATGGGAGTCGCGACCCAAGCGGCCAAGCGGCAAACACAGCCATGCAAACGAGGAGCATACGCTGGTGAGCATCACGATAGGCACGCCACTGTCATGTCGAGAATCAGGACGAGCGGCACGGTGGCAAGCTAAGTGGGATCGGAAAGAGAGCAATAACAGACCTTGCGCTGTTAGGCGTTATTTTTTCCTTCCTTTTCAACAGATCAGAAAGGGAGCAGTAACTACTCTCTCCGTCCTAAAACATAGAGTTAATTACACGATAGTACCACATTTGGGGCGGTGGTGCCGAATTGATACCACTTTTGAAATTTTTTACGTGTCAGTACCACGTTTGAGTCGAACCGTTGCGAATCGGGCTAAACCTCGTATTTCTACGTATTGACGCTGGAACCGACCGCCCGGGCCCGCGCGTCAGCTGCCACGCTGGCGAATCGGTACTCGCCCGCTCGCTCGATAGGTGCGGTCCGGCTCGAACCGGACCGGCCCGTGCTCTGTCCTCCCTCTCCTTTCCTCTCTTCCTCTGTTCGTCGACGAACCCTAGCTCCACCGCACCTCTGTACGGCGATGGCGGCGGCGACCCCGGGCGATGGTGGCGGCAGCGGCGGTGGCGGCAACGGCGATGGCGGCGGCGCAAACAATCCCCTCTTCGGCAGCCGCGCGGCAGGAGGAATCGACGGGAGATCTCCAATCGAGGGCGGCGACGGCTACTCGAGCTCTGACGCGTATTCCAGCGACGACGACGAGTTCATGGAGCCCGCACTGTCCATGGAGCAGCGGGTACGGCTGGCACAACAATGGGTGGCGAACCCTAGCTGTAGCCACGAGCTGACCCACGGCTTCGGCGGCGTCCTGTAAGTTTTCTCTCTTTTTCTCTTCTCATTTAATTTGTAATTAGGGTTATAGTGTAGTGATTAGGCAAATTGCACGTGAATTGTAGTTTATATGAAGACATATGGAATGTTAGGATCCATTTTGACAATAATGATCTGTTAGAGAGGAAGTTAAGCTGGTTGCTTTGATGGAAACACAAGGCTTTAGTATTGATGACTCACTGCTGTTTTACATGGAGACCCCAGGAGAGCAGGGTTTGGAATTGGTTGATAGTAATGTTAAACTACAGTTGATCAAGAGGCAGAATGAGGAGAGTTTGGTGCTTAATTTGTTATTTAGGGCTTGTAGACCAGCTGTCAGTGTAGCATAGAAGGGTTTTGCAGAGAAGCAAAATTTAGATCCTATTGTTTATTCCGAGCCTGTGGTTTATGATCTGGCTGATCCTCCTGTTTATGCTGTTGATCAGCAAGGTATTGCTTATGAAGGTCAGAGTAGCTGCTCTATTGCACTTGTAGGCCCTGCTGTTTTAACACAAGAGAGCAGGAGTGTTCTAAATCCAAAGTTAAAAGAAGTTGTGGAAGAAGAACAAGATGGCTATGATGCCAGTTATGCATCTTCATCTAAAGGGCAATATGACAGTGACACTAACCCTTATTATATGGGGGATTTAAGGCCTAACTATAATGAGGAAATGAATGATGCTGAAGACATGGAGATGGAAGAGGGAAACAAACAGAGAGAACCAGAAGAGGAAGAGGAAGAAGTACAAGAACAACATGAGGAAGAAACAGAGGAAGAAGAATCAGAAGAAGAAATAGAGGAGGAAGAACCAGTGCATTATGAGGGTGACACAGAGGTAGAGGAATTATTTGAGTTGGAGGATGATGAGCCTATTGTTCAAGAAGAGGAAGAAAAAATATCTGTGCCAGCAAAGAAGAAGCAGAAGCTGCAAGTAAGGAGGAAGGGACCAACAACAAGGTCACATTCCAGTGTTTTAGAAGAAGTGCAATCTGATTGGAAACCATTATCAGATGAAGAAGATAATAGTTTACTTAAGGACAGTGAAGATGATGGGTTTCAGCCACTAGCATTTGTGCTACCTGAAAAAAGGAAGAGCAGGGCAAAGAAGAGGCCACCTAGAGTATGGTACAATGAGGATTTGAAGCAACCACACCAACAACTAAAACTGCAAATGTGTTTCAGAGATCAACATCAATTCAGAGATGCTTTGTTGAGCCTGCACATCACTCAGTGCAGAGACTTCAAGTATCATAGGAACTCAGATCAGAGGATCATTGTGCATTACAAGAATTCACAATGCAAGTTCTGCATTGTGGCAGCTGTTATAAAAGGGGAAAACACTTTTGCAATTAAGAAGATGAGATTACAACACACTTGCCCTAGTTCTACTAAAACAAGCAGGGTATGTGCCAAGTGGCTTGCAAAGCAATATGAGCCACTATTCAGATCTGATGTCAGTACTAGCATACATACACTTATTGATGCCTGCATGGAAAAGTATGGTGTGGATGTGCCCAAGGCTATGGCATATAGGGCAAAAAACCTAGCTGTTGAGGCTGTGTTGGGAGATCATAGGAAGCAATACCCAAGGCTGAGAGACTATGCTCAGACTGTCATGGATACAAACCCTGGGAGTAGGGTTGTAGTCACCACTGTAACTCCAGCACCCACTCAAAAATCCCACATCTAGGACCCAGATTCCATGCAATGTTTTACTGCATCAATGGAGCAAGGGAGGGATTTCTACAGGGGTGTAGACCATTCATTGGTTAGTTCAATTTAGCTTGTACATTACTTTGATTTTTTTTGTTTCAATAGCTTGCACATATAAATGCATTTAACATGTTATGTTTACATCTTGTTTTAGGTATTGATGGATGTTTTATCAAGCTGACCACTGGTGCACAAATCCTTGCTGCCACTGGTAGAGATGGCAATAACAACATATACCCACTGGCATTTGGCATTGTTGGACAAGAGGACAAAGCAAACTGGTGCTGGTTTCTACACCAACTGAAGATTTGTCTTGGAGGAGAAGTTGGACAGTATGGTCCATATACTATAATGTCAGACAGACAGAAGGTATGTCTATCCACCTTGCATTGCCTGCTAAATATGTGTTGACATGTGTATTACACAGTAGCTTAGCTGTTTAAATTGTGTGCACCAGGGGCTACTGTATGCAGCGAGTAAAGTTTTTCCTAACAGTAATCAAAGGTTCTGCTTAAGACACATATATGCAAACTTCCAAAATGCTGGCTTTAGGGGGGAAGACCTTAAGAAGTGCATGGATAATGCCAGTTATGCATATAATGAACACACATTTAATAAAGCAATGGATGATCTCAAAGCTGAGAAAGAGGAAGCTTGGCAGTGGCTTAGTGCAATACCCAAGAATACCTGGGCTAGGCATGCATTTGACACAAATTGCAAGACTGACTTAGTTGTCACAATTTGTCTGAGGTTTTCAACAAGTACATCCTAGATCATAGGAAAAAACCAACAAGAACTATGTGTGATGGCATAAAGGATAAGCAGATGGTCAGGTGGCACAGGAATAGAGAGAGTGGAAAGGAGGCTAGATGGGAGATCACACCACATTACCGTGAGAAGTTGGAGAGTGAAAAGGAAAGGGCCAGGTACTGCAAACCCATTCAAGCAGGTGTTAACTTGTGGCAAGTAACTAGTGGGGAGCAAACACATGCTGTAAATTTGGAACTTGAAACCTGTGGTTGCAGAAAGTGGGACCTCAGTGGCATCCCATGTAACCATGCCATCTCAGCAATTAACAAGGCAAAAAGGTTTCCAGAGGACTTTGTAAGCAATTTTTTCAAGAAACCATATTACTTGGCAGCATATGAACCTATGATATATCCTGTCCCTGGTGAGCATGACTGGACAAAGACCCCAGGTCCAGACATAGAACCACCAGCATTTAAAATCAAGAAAGGAAGAAAGAAAGAGAAGAGGATAAAGGAAAAATTTGAAGTTCCAAAGCCAAAGTCCACCTCAAGAATGGGACAATTACTTATAGCAATTGTGGATTGCAAGGGCATAAATACACAAGTTGCCTTAAACAGTTGAAATCTGAGTTGGCCTTAAGAAAGAACAAACATGTGGTAAGCCCCTTTGAACTACTTCTTCAGTTTGTTGTTTCTGTAAATTACCTTTCTCCCTTGTGCATTTTTTACTTTTAGTATTAGTAAGTGTGTTTCCTTTGAATTGTCTTCCAAGCCTGCTGCAAGGAAATCACAAGGAAGAGGCGTTGCTCCTATAGCTCCTGCAGCAACACCTAGAGCTTCTTCAGCAACACCTAGAGCTGCTCCACCAACAACTAGAGCTCCTGCACCAACAACTAGAGCTCCTACACCACCAACAACTAGAGCTTCTGCACCAACAACTACAGCTCCTGCACCAACACCAAGAGCTGCTCCAGCTGGAGGAAGAACTGGAAGTGCTGCTGGTAGAGGTGGTGGAAGTGGTGCTGGTAGAGGTGCTGGAAGGTCTGGTGGTGGAAGAGGATCTAGAAGATCATCTTCTAGTTCTCAATCTTCTACTGGGAGAGGTGCTCATTCTTCAAGGCCTTTCTCTGCCCCAAGGCAGTATGGTGCCTCAACTTCTAGTGCTCCTCCACCAATTGATGGCACACACACTGGATGGATGGCCTGGTTCAATGCTAGTAGAGGTGGCAGAAGGTGATGCAAACTCCAGTAACTTGTGCTGCTGCTACAATGTGCTTTATTTGGGTTTGCTGCCACTGCAGCAAGTTGTGCTGATGATACATTGTGTTTTATTTTGGTTTGATGCCACTGCAAGAAACTTGTGCTGATGATACATTGTGCTTTATTTTGCTTTGATGACACAACAACAACTTGTGCTCATGCTACATGTGTATTATTTAGGGTTTGGTGCCACTAAAGCAACTTGTGCTGATGCCAATGGATATCTTGATGGTTCTGTTGGGGATAACTTAATGGTTCATGGATTTATGCCACTTGGGTGGATAACTTGATGATTCATAGATTCATGCCACTTGGGTGGAATAAGTTGATGGTTTATGTTCATACTTTAATGTTATTGTTTTGCTATTTGGTTGATGCCACCTAAGACTAACCATTAGGGTTTACGGTGACTCGGGGTCGATGAAGCCACCTAAGACTAACCATTAGGGTTTACGGTGAGTCGGGGTCGATGAAGCCACCTAAACCTAACCATTAGGGTTTACGGTGACTCGGGGTCGACGGAGCCACCTAAAAGTAACCATTAGGGTTTACGGTGACCCGGGGTCGACGGAGCCACCTAAAAGTAACCATTAGGGTTTACGGTGACTCGGGTCGATGAAGCCACCTAAACCTAACCATTAGGGTTTACGGTGACTCGGGGTCGACGGAGTCACCTAAAAGTAACCATTAGGGTTTACGGTGAATCGGGGTCGACGGAGCCACCTAAAAGTAACCATTAGGGTTTACGGTGACCCGGGGTCGATGAAGCCACCTAAGACTAACCATTAGGGTTTACGGTGACTCGGGGTCGATGAAGCCACCTAAGCCTAACCATTAGGGTTTACGATGACTCGGGGTCGAAAGAGCCACCTAAGACTAACCATTAGGGTTTACGGTGACTCGGGGTCGACGGAGCCACCTAAAAGTAACCATTAGGGTTTACGGTGACCCGGGGTCGATGAAGCCACCTAAACCTAACCATTAAGGTTTATGGTGACTCGTGGTCGGCGGAGTCACCTAAAAGTAACCATTAGGGTTTACGGTGACTCGGGGTCGACGGAGCCACCTAAAAGTAACCATTAGGGTTTACGGTGACTCGGGGTCGACGGAGCCACCTAAACATAGGCTTCCAATGCATGATATAACATAACCATCTAATAATCCAGTGCTAACATAACCATCAAATAGTCTTCCAATGCTAACATAATCATCAAAACCTAGTGCATGAGAAATCATAATCTGAAGTCTAGCAAACATAACACACATAACACACAGTACTTACTAGAGTTCAACATATTATAAAGTACACAACCATTGTTCACAATACATAGTGGAGTTTAGATGCATAGTTCATCCTTTTCTCACAAAAGGATGAAAAGCATATATACTACATACATACACAACCATAGTTCATCTTAGAGAAGTTCACATTTAGTAGAGCCATACACTACACAACCATCATGCCCAAAAGGTCAGCATTGCCCACTAGTCTCATATTCATTTTCTTCACTTCTCTAAGATGGCCTGGATCCCCTTGATCTTCTCCTTCAGCTTCTCCTTTGCCTTAATCAGCTCAGCAATCTGAAGCTCTAACTGCCCCTTCTCTTCACCATGCTTTTCCTTTCCCTTGAGCAAATCAGCAACCTGAAACTTCAACTCTAGCTTATCTTGGGTGAGCTTCTCCTCAGACTTTGTGAGCTCTGCATTCTTCAACTCCAAGTTCATCTTAGCTTCAGTAAGCAATTTCTTATCAGTAATATGCTTCAACTTCAGGTTCTGGATGACTGTAGCTTGAGCCCTTGTCAGGTTCAGTAGCACATCATAATTCCGCTTAAACTTCTCAAACTCTGCATCTTTCTTTGCCATTTGTACCTTCATATCAGCCACCAGTTCACTTCTGCATTCATGCTGATATGTAATGGCAGACTGCAGATGTCTGAAATCCACCACCCTATCATCCCGGAAGCTCATAAGCTGATGCACATCTCGGACTAGCTTGTCATAGTTGGCCTCCAGGTTGTTCCTCTCTTCTGTCAGATGGTGGATAGTGAAAGAACTTTCAAGATTATCATTCACCCTAGCACTCCTGCTATCTTCAACCATTGCCCACAGCTTCAACAATGCATTTTGCATTGTTGGGGGCCACTGGTGATCAACCCATTCAACAAACCCACAATTCTGCCCTTCCTGCAAAAAGAAAAGAAAAGATAAAAAATAAACAAGTTAGTGCATAACTAGTGCAAAGCAATAACACTGTTTTGTCCTTTCTACATTGGTAATAATAACATCACTAAGCTACACTGATAATTGAGATGTACCTACCCACTAAATAACAACATGACAAATTACAACACTAGTCAGCTACAGGTTTAAACTAGTTTTTGCTAATCACCTACAAAATCAATCTCAAACTGCAAACTTGGTGAACTGCCAAAGCATTTGCAGTACATACTATCCATTCAACTGAATATTTGTAGCATTTACATACATAACAGCAGGTGCATCCCAACATAAAACTTACAGTTCAATCAATATTTAGTTCCAAACAGGAGCAAAAGTAACAGCAACATAATTAACAGTACCACTGTCATTCAACTACATAAAAATGCCACAATAACAACTTAAAACCTGTAGAAGTCTCAAACTGAATATTTCAAATGTGGGCAAAAACAATCCCACTGCAAAATAACAGTAGCACTATCATTAAACTACACAAGCTACTACTGTTGCAAAAGTGAATAATCAGCCCTAACAAAATGACAGTAAAGAATCCACTGCCAAGCTAAATATGCCCTAATAATAAGCCCTTTTACTCATGTCAACATACTATATAGCAGATCAGTTATCCTTGTGACATGTAAGTCTCCCTTTATCACTTTTTCTTGTAAACTCAAGTAAAAGTGATAAGGTTATGCATGTTAGCTTGGAACATGAGGATTGTGCGCATGAGGAATAATATGACATATAATATTCCACTATCAGCCTACAGTCCATACCGGCTCTGCACATGCTAAGAACCTTCTCCCTGTGTCTGTTCCTTCAAATGCGACAAGCCTCTCAGATGCCTTCCCGTGCTTCTCACATGGCGACATCGTTTCCAGCTCAAGCCCGTGGTAATCTGGATCTTCAACGCTGAAAGGGACTTGCCGAAGCTCGTACAAACAAAATGCCCAAATCAAAACCCAGCGAAATCAATAAATCAAAAAGCCCCAAATCTGTAACCCTAACCCTAAACCTAGCTCAAGGAAAATCACCTGGTTCAGCCCGTCCATGGATGAGGTCGAGTGCATGTACGGCAGGCTGGAAGTGTCGTCACTGCTTTCGTCTTCGAAAACCATGGCGGGCAGCGGCGGTCCGGTCCGGCAACGCTGCGGGCGGCGACGAGGGCGGAGCGAGCAGAGAGGAGCGAGCACGAGCGAGGAGGAAGAGAGACAGAGCATGGGCCGGTCCGGTTCGAGCGGGACCGCACCTATCGAGCGAGCGGGCGCGTACCGATTCGCTAGCGTGGCAGCTGACACGCGGGCCCGGGCGGTCAGTTCCAGCGTCAATACGTAGAAATACGAGGTTTAGCCCGATTCACAATGGTTCGACTCAAACGTGGTACTGACACGTAAAAATTTTCAAAAGTGGTATCAATTCGCCACCACCGCCCCAAATGTGGTACTATCGTGTAATTAACTCTAAAACATATGACCATCTTACATTTAGGGACAGAGGGAGTTGGGAGTAACATTCAGTGTATGCATGCATGATGGACTCTATATGGAGGAATTGATATTTCTTTCATGCTTTGCCTGGAATAGTCATGTAAGTGCAACAACAAAAATTAAGTCGGTATTTTGGCAAAAATCGTAGCCCTAATCTATTTCGCTCCTGGACTACTTTTTGTAATCCTCAACATTTAGACTTGGATTTCACTTTGGAAAAAGGGGCAGAGAATAACTAATCAGCTCTTGTAGCCGAGGACAAAGAAGCTCAGCATTCATCTTTTATTCATTGTTCTAACTGAATCTGATCTGCTCGGGGAGAAACAAGCACAACAAATCCATCTATTTGTTTAATGATCTGATATGCTCTTACCTACCCAAGGACCGAGCACCGGACAGAAAATTTACCAACCCAAGGACTGAGCACCGGACAGAAAACCAATGACTGTGTATCACTATAGATCTTTTATATGGAGTGAACCTTGAGAGAGGCGTTTTGGTGGCCGAGCACCCTGCAGGCCGGTATCTGGAGACGTAGACCATAGCGCCGCGATGTGTGCATACCTCTTTTATCGCATATATACGCCAGCTCTTAATAACAAATACGGTGGCGAGATGGGCTGGGGTGCTACCATTGTACGTGGGCTGGGGCACACTTTGTTGCGCATGCACCTCATGTGCCTCTCTGGGCTGGTTTGAAAAAAATGCCCTTCGACGGGTTGGGTTGGTTGGTGCGACATTAATTATCTGGATCGATGGGCCCATTTGCGCTGCCGGTAGCTTAACTCCCAAGCGGTGGTCAGTTTTCTCTGTCCCATAGAGCCATTCATCCCCTTCTCGTGGTGGTTGGGCGAGCAGCGAATCGCCATCGAGTTTTTCTTCGAGGAAGCCGAATCAGGGTATATAAAACTAGCGATTGTGCCAATTTGTTTCTCTTGCTCTTGCTCTTTTGCATCCAGAACTTTGCATGGCGTGGGATTTTGCTGGAATCCGTTTCTTGGTGGATCCGATAGTTGCCGTTGTTGACTTGCAGATTGGTCCCTAGGGTGGATGCAGGGGATATTTTGGGCGGCGAAGCAGCTACTGTCGAATCCGTTGTTGCTTCCATCCATGAAGCTCGCGCGCGCTCAGCAGATCCCATAGCCGGCAGTGGCGGCGAACTGCAGGACCGAGAGCAGGACCGAGAGGCGAACTGCAGGTACTAGCGAGGTCGTCGGCGACTCAAACGACATGGCTCCTGAGAATATGACCAATGCAGCGATGAGAGAGGATGGAGATGCGGAGGGTGTCGTCGTCAGCAACTCCAAGGGTTCCTGCTGGACTCGGCGGTAACAATCAAACAATCATGCACAAAAATTATTATTCTCGTCTTGCCATTGATTCTATTAGTCTATAATGTTCAGCTAGTGGATGCCCCCTGCTAGGTCGCACTTTTAGTACTGAGACCAATGTTCAGTTAGTGGATGCCCCCTGCTAGGTTGCACTTTTAGTACTGAGAATGATTCAGATGAGTTTTAATAGTTCGATCTGTCCGTATATGTCTGCACCAGTATACAATACATCTTGCACATTTTTTGGAAAAAATTGCAGTGTTTGATATTGGCAGTGTGCCAGATGATTTTTTTCCAATACCACTGATTCTATAGTTTTCAGTCTTGCTGCACTAGCCTTGAAGATTGCATTATATTTTTGGGATTGTTAAGTTAATGTTAAATTGCAGTATTTGACAGTGGCACTGTGCCAGATGAGTTTTTTCCCTATACGACTGATTCTATAGTTTTCAGTCTTGGTGCACTAGCCTTGAAGATCGCTTTATATTTTTGGGATTGTTAAGTTAATGTTTAATCTGTGCCGTATAGGGGGCTGTGCAGTGATCTGTTGTTTTTTCACAATGCAGTATTAGGGTTGGCAAATCGTCAGAGGAGAGGGATGCCGACCCATGCAGAATGCATGCGCTTGAGGCTTCGATGCGGGCTTATGCAGGCAAGAAGGCTGGTATTGTTGTTAATCCAGCAATCAGGACCAGTTTCGATTCAGTCGAAAAAGCATACGAGTTTTGCAATCTACACTCGTGGGAGAATGGCTTTGGCGTCAGGTATGCCAAAAGTTGCCTCAACATCCACCGATAAAGTGTATGCAGGAATTTGTGTGTGCTTGTGCGGTGAGTATGATCCGATAATTTAGCATTGTTTCTTTCCGCTTAATTTGTGACAAATATGCTAGATTATCATCTCATGCTTTCTTTCGGTGAAAAATCTACAGGGGAATCCATTGAAATCCAACAGTCATTCAACGTACATTGATGCGGATTTTTAGGTGTGATGACAAAGGATGGTACATATGCGAACACAAATCAGAGCACAACCATGAGCTTTCAGTTAATTGTATGAAAAAAATGCATTGAAAGTCGCACTGACACATCGATAGATACACGAGGGACTTGGTGAAGCAGCTGAGAGAAAACAACATAAGCCTAAGCAAGGTTTACGGTGTTGTTGGAAATGTTTTTGGATCTATGAAGGAGGTACCATTCCCGAAAAGATCTTTGAAAATTCTTTTTGAAAAACTTAATAGAGAACAGTCGGAAAATGATGCCACAAAAATCATAGAGGTATTCAACTCAATGCGGGCTGAAGATCCTGAGTTCAAATATAGTGTATAGGTTGATGACGACGGCCGAGTAAAAACTCTGATATGGACAACAGGGCGAAGCATTGAGCAATTTATGTGCTTTGGTGATGCTATCATATTTGATACCATGTACAAAACTAATTTGTATGATATGCCGTTTGGTCTTTTTGTTGGTGTCAACAATCACTTCCAAAGCATTAGTTTTGGGGGTTGCTGATGAGCGATGAGAAAATTGACACTTTCAAGTGGATATTTACAGTGTTTTTCCAGATGATAGGAGCTCCTCAGCCGCAGACAATCCTTGCAGGTAAAAGGGACCACTGACATCTACTTGTAAATAATTACCTTTTATTGCATCCTTTTCGTGGTTGTTTTATTACATGAAGTGCATTGTCCAAAAATTGTTGGTTTTTCAGACCAGGCTCGTGCTATGGAGATGAGCAAATGATGAGCGGCAGGTGTTGTCCCCTGGCCCTGGATCGAACTGAGGAAGAAGAAGCCATGGCGAGTCTGTTTGAGTTGGGTGTGGCTGGGATGGAAAACGAGCTCTCCTATAAATAGCCGGTGAGACGACGGCAACAGCTGGGTGCCCAACTATATATCGACTCCAACGACTTTCCTGGTGAGACGACGGCAATGGCTAGATGCCCAACGATCAACTCAAAACGTCTCTCTGCCATGGCACATGTTTGCGAAGTCAAAGCCCATGTCATTCACATCAGTCTCTGTCAGAGTGCGCGCAGGCGTCCGTGCACGCACTGGTGTGCCTGCTATTATACATGGGCTGCCACTGTTCAAATTCTAGCAAATACGAGCGCTTTTAATCGACTCTACTACAAATACAGTAGCTACCTACCAGTTGGGCACTGATCACGACGAGCACAGATGGGTGTGATACCGGCCTGCACGGTGCTCGGCCACCAAAGCGCATTTTCGGTGAACCTTCCCAAAGCTAAAAATGAACAGCTTATTCCTTATCTTGTTTCTCTGCAGTGGAATTATTTATTCCTATTTTCTACATTTTTTGTTTCGGCTATGCACGCTAGGGATTGTATAGGCATCGGGGGCATCAGGAAGTATCGATGATCATCAGATAACCCAAACTGCAACGTGACACAACCCAATAGCGTCTTCTACTCTCTGCACATCAACAATTTTCCCGCCGGTCCCTGAGTACTGGGTCCAGCTAGCTATTGCTGCGATTTCATGACTATCAGTCTGACCAAGGCTTCAAGCAAAATTTGGTGGATGTTCATACATTTGTGCTTTTTCTTAATCTATATATACTGGCTTGGTAAACATTAAATATAGGTTTCGCATGAAATTTATTTGAAGGCTCAAGCATCCTTTTCAAATCAACTAGTAAAATGCCCGTGCGTTGCCACGGGCAATAATACATGTACAAATTATAGACGTGTTCGTCTAATTGAATGACAAAGTTTAGTTGAGGATTATCTAACTCAATGTTGAGATGAAGTAGCGTACATCTGTACTGAGTTGAATTTTAGAAGAGCACACACATTTGTTTTCATTTAGCATATAACTATCCACTTCACATGAAATATTTGAAGTAAGCTTGCAAAAATAGCATTCTTCATATTTAAATTAAAAGAACAAGAATTAAAAAAACGTGGTGGTTGTTTTTATAGCGCCTGTGGAAGATGTTCCGCCGGTTGCTAATACGTGAATGCAAGGAGCTCACCTTGGCGGGTGCGACGAACATGGCGAGCGGAGCGGAGAGGCAACGGCGGCCGTACCGCAGCGTCATCGGGAGGACGGCCTTGAGGTGCTTTACACCGGTGAGCCCGTCCCGGCTGCCGTCGTTTCTCCGACGTATACAGGTTCTCTTCCACGACTGATGAACGCTCCCACAAAGGATCGGCCAGAGAGAGAAGAAAGAGATATATGCAGGGCCATCAGTGGGGTAGTGCGAGCAGCCTAGCTTTATTATTTACTACCCTTCCGCTGAACTCGGGGATTTCTTCCTGCATGTGACGCGCGGCCTTAACTGCCCTGCAATCTCAGCGATTATCTTCCCTACATAAGGCAATCTCCGCGATTATCTTCCCTACACAAAACGTGATCGCCTCCATCTGATTTGTTTACCGATTGGCTAGCACCATTATCGCATGCAATAATATCGGGAGCAAGAAAATCGCCATAGATATCGCTCCGTTTTATTTTATAGTATACTCTTACTCTGAGTGGAAACATCCCATCCAGCGACAAATTTGGCTAGTCTATGGCGGATAAGAAGGAAACACAAAGCAGTCCATTTATTGAGTCTTCTGATATTCGTTTTGCTACCAGGAGAGCAAATGTTGATACTCATGACCGTGCGTGAGTGGCGCAGAAGCACGTTGGCTGGATCATAGCCCTCATTTTATTCTACATAGTCTACGAGCTGATCAGATATTATGGTTTCAGTTAAATGAAATTCGGAGAGGCCGTCCCTCTTTACAAAAATAAATGTAAAGCTGATAGTAAGAACATTATCTTTGTTTGAATGAAGCGCACATTTTTTTTCTACTAAAAAAAAAATTAAAGACAGATACACCTTACATTTTTGAATTTTCAAAAAACCTAATGCACATAATAATTTGTAATGTAAAGTATATTTCAAAAATTATAGCCCTAATTTACAAGTCGCATCTAGGCCTCAATTACGATGCACAAATACTTCATCATCATTTCAGCAAGCTACCTTGGTAAGTATATACATCAACTACATTGAAAGTATTATTATGCATGATTTTATATATCAGAAAAGAGTCAAGAGAAATAAATTACTGAATTAGTGTGGTGTCAAGAAGCTTGCAGGTAGGTGATTTGCTTGGACATGAACCATCTTCCTCTACTCGAGAGAAAACATATCAAAAGACAAGCAGAATTTTCACTTCAGCTCTGGTATTCATGCTAGAAAGAATTTATACTTTGGTTCACTGG
Source organism: Aegilops umbellulata (assembly GCA_032464435.1). NCBI lineage: Eukaryota > Viridiplantae > Streptophyta > Magnoliopsida > Poales > Poaceae > Aegilops > Aegilops umbellulata. The sequence continues at coordinate 510,264,055 of CP136059.1, forward strand.
TCCGGTTTCTCTCAGTAACACATGATAACAAGATGCAAGTTATTAAACACAAATGACTCCCATGACAGAGGTGACCTGCACAAAATAAATCTCAGATAATTTAAAAACTATTTCATTATCTAATTTTATTGTGAAATAAAATATTGCCATACATAATAAAATGATAGAGTGGAAATATAACTGCCAAATTTCTCACCTATGATGTAAGTATCTCTTTATAGACGATGTTCTTCGTGTACGTACCAACATGATAATCGCAGCTCTTCTTTTTGCTGCAAGTTGAACTCTTCTTTTTGCTGTCATCTGAGTTTCTTTTCTTATTACCAGCATCAGGGACGACAAGAATCTGACATTCTTTCTAGCGGTGGATCTAGATAGTGCAACGTACAACTGCCCGTGAGAGAACACCAGCTCGGGCAAGTAAATACCGACATTCGGGATAGTTTGCCCCTGTGCCTTGTTAACCGTCATGGCAAAGCTGAGCCTTATTGGAAATTGCTTCCTCTTGAACTGAAAAGGAAACATCTCATCATCAGAGGGGCAAAGGGGTATCCTTGGCAAGAAGATCCTTTTTCCAGCATGTTGGCCAAGGACAATTTCTGCATCGATGACATTCCTTTGGAATCCTCGAACCACCAGCCCCGTGCCATTGCAAAGTCCGTTCGCGGGGTCAATGTTCCTGAGCAATATGACAGGGCAGTTAATCTTGAGCTTCAACACATGCGGGGGCAGCCCATTAGGGGTCAATGTGTTAAGGAATTCAGGAGGATAGTAGTTATGAGGATCTTCCACCGCAGAATCAAAACTATGGTACACCATCTCATCTCCTTGGAATCGGCCGATCATCTTCAAATTGATCCTATCCACGCAATCATTCCGTGTCGACAAGATTGCTCTGGAGGTGATGTAGTCTGGGTCTGACGTGTTAGCACCGAGGCTAGGAAAAGTATTGTCTATTAATGTATCAAGGTCAGTGTCCTTCCTAGTTGACGACACACATATCTCTTCTGGAAGGCGGACCTCGCCATCTTGATTTGTCTCCTCCTTACCATCACCAATGCGCAATAGATATTCTGCAAACCATGGGTCACTATGTGCCCTCATATTGCGTACCAACTTAAGGTGACGCATGGAATCCCAAAGGTAAGACCTACGAGGCGATGAATTAATTATCTGAGCCCTAGACCCCTTACGGACAACAGGGAGGACCTGCCTGAAATCTCCACCGAACACAATTGTCTTTCCACCGAACGGCAGGTCTGGTCGGCTCATCACGTCGCGCATACTGTTGTCCAACGCCTCCACTGCCTGCCTCTTTGTCATGGAAGCCTCATCCCAAATAATGAGAGAAGCTGACTGTAGGAGCTTTGCAGTACCGCTCTGTTTTGTAAAGTTACAAAACCCACCATCATCAATGCCTAATGGTATCTTGAACCGTGAATGAGCTGTTCTCCCTCCTGGCATTATGGAAGCAGCAACACCGGACGTAGCTGTCGCTATAGCAATTTTTTTCTTCCCACGTACCCTTGCGAGTAGTGCTTTGTACAAAAAAGTCTTTCCGGTGCCTCCAGGCCCATCCACAAAGAAGACACCACCCTCATCACGATCAATAGCATACAAAATTTCATCGTATGCGGCCCTCTGATCTGAATTAAGTGAATCTGATAGATATGTGTCCTCAACATTGAGCTATATGGTGGATTCCTCAAAGATCTCCCTTGTCACACCGGTGGAAGTGTCATATTCTTCCTGGATATCGGGAAGAGGGAATGACTCTATCTCCTTGCCCATTGATTGTAGCATATTCCTAATATCTATTAGAACCAATTGATCAACTACAACTTTGGATGGATTGCTATGACGATAGTCTTCTGACATTGCATCCAGGTGCTTCTCCCAGAGTCCGCGCACATCGCTTGGCTCACAAAAAACCAGTATCATTGCAAAGAGCGTCCGTAGAGATGATGGCATCTCATATAATGTGGATTCAGTGAGGGACTCATCCAGTGTGTTGTCTCTTTCGATCAATCCCCTTCTCTCGGCAGCTTCACGAAAGGTTGGTAGGATCTCACCATTAACTATCCTTAGGTCCTCATAAGAGGTGGCGCCAGTGACACGGTTTAGGAGGACCCGCAAGTAATAGCGTTCCCCCTCGGCAGGATGAGCGGACACAATTCTTCCAATTTGTCCACCTGTATCTCGTACCCTTTTCCTCCAATATTTGTTTTTCTGACTTGTCTGCCAGGTGTACCACTCGGGGAAGTCCCTGTACAAGATAGAACGAGCATCCTCATGTAATATGTTTGCCTCAAAGTACTCCGTAAGCATTGACTTCTCAACACCTTCACGGTTAACTACTCGTTCAATATTCTGGGTCGCTTGGAATGACACCATGTGCATGTTTGGCAAATGGAGTTGTAGTTGCTTCACGGGTGGCGAGTTCTTACTCAATTCTAATCCATATATCCTCCACAATGCTTCTGGAGGAGTCACCCACCTAGCGTCTCTATACTGTTTGATCTCATCTATGTCTCCATTTTTGTCAGCCTCACTTACAGCAATAGATGCTCGATCATGGCCTTTGTATATGTACTTGAACAAGTATTTAATGGCTTCTATGCTGCCACATGCCTCAACATTGATGTGACAGTTGAAGTAGCGCAAGAGGTGTGGGTTGTATGGGACGACCCACCTATTATCTAGCCATTCGTTTCGAACCATTGCTTTACATCCGTCTTCACGTCGTCTGTAGAGCGGGTAGGAGTCCTTGCCTTGTAAGGTAGTCGCGTTGAAAGGTCGCGGATAGTGATTCTTACAAGAAGGACGACCCTTTGTGCATGGGCATTCAGGATTCAAAGCACCACAAGGTCCATGCATCATATGTTTCACGACCAACTTGTACAGTTCTGGGTACTTCTTCTTGTTGGGGAGCTCGGCTGAGATAAGGCGATCATACTGCTCGGGGCACGTGAGCTTGTATCGTCCCTCCATGATGAGCAGGAAATGCGCATGAGGCAGGCCCCTCTTTTGGAACTCCACCACATACACATAAGCCTTCACCTTGCCCAAGATATCCTTTTTAAGTAGCTTATTTTTGAGTTCCTCCAACTTAGCCCTGAAAACACGAACGGCGAGATCTGGACGATCTTGAGGTGTCTGGCCAGGGTAGAGCTCCTGCCTAATCTCATCCCAGTTTGGGTTGCATGTCATTGTGAGGAAGATGTCTGTCTTGCCATACCTCCTAACTAAGGCCATAGCATCCATGTAGCGACCCCTCATGTCTCGTGGACCACCGATAAATGACGTAGCTAGAACTGTGCGTTTTCCAACGGAATCTGCCCTACCCTCACCGGCATGTAAGCTATCCACCAAGCCTTGGTACAGGTCCGCCCTTATTTTATCTTGATGACGCCATATATAGTCCAACCGGGAGTTCTCAATCTTGATGTATGTGTCGACCGCGAACTGCTGGAAAAGACGCTTGCCAAAGAGGATCGGGTTGAATATCCCAGGACGCATCTGGAATTTGTAGCAGTAGTAGTCCCTCACAGATACACATAGCCTGCCTCTAGAAGCTGCATACAAAATTGAAAATCGATGGTGATGTTGATTGAGAGCACACCTCAAATGGACGGTGATGTAACAACTTATTGCAACACTAACCTGCTTCATCATCGGCATTATCACTGATTGGGGGATTGGAGGACCTATTGTTAAGGCCACGAGCTAGACGAGCTGCACGAGTTGCCATCACAGTTTCATAGGGCACACCTTCCTTAGGGATATCAGTATGCCACCCAAGTTCACCTCTAGGGAAGAAAAGAGGGTACGACAACGCATCATAGCATCCATGGTAGGACTTGATGCCATATATATCTCTATTCTTCCCTTGTAGGATGACGCTACTATCGAATTGTCTTCGACGTTCACTACCCTCCACCCACACAGCAGCTACTTCTGAAGTGGTCGGGGTGTTATATCTTCTTTGATCCATCCGTTGGTCAAGGTTAAGTGTTATGTGATAGTCATCAACATGGCCCATACTTCGGAGGTGTTCAGAGTATGGGTTGCCATGAAAAGTATGTTGACCAATTGTGTGATAACTTCTTTGTCTTTCTGACACTGCTCTCTACGGCAACTGCGATACCTATGTTCTAAATTGGGGTCATCATCATAGAAGTAGAGCTCCAAGTGACTACGATCCAAACCATCTTGTTTGCCGAATGACCGTATGTTGTGGTACATTTGGCCATGGGCACGAAAGGTATAGATAGGGTGCTTTGATATGTTAGTGGTATCACTATCAAGGTGACAATATAGCGAGGTGAATGAGAAGTGGCTGTTGAAAAACCTGATATTGTCACGAAAATGCCTGGATTCAGAGTCTGCACTTGTCCATAGCCTCATGAGCTCGGGTGGCGTATCTGGGTTGGCCAGTTCGATCTTCCCCTTCCGGCAGCAAAAACCCATGGACTCACGCTCGAACTTCTTTGCATAGCAGTGTTTGCAGTTCTCCACCGACTTCAGCTTGTGTGTGTTGGTTGGGAGTTTGCTATAAACCGTATGATAGGGATCTGGAACACATGAGATGGAAGTAGTGTCGTCGTCATCATCAACATCCTCCATTTCAACATCCTCGTCATTGTCCTCCTCTGAAATTGTTCAACGTACTGTCAATATGAGTACAAAATACCCATCCCAGCGAACATGTAGCCTTCCTCGTCTTCCGAGTCGTCCTCCAATATGACTTCCTCTCCATCACCTATCCCACAATAATTTATGAGGCTCATGTCTCCAATAAATCTTCGTGCATGAATTTCATAAAAAAGCTTACCATCGTCATCGGATCGTGAGTGTGTTGTATGTTCTTGCATCGCAAAGGTATTTGGAGATGTATTCTCTATGAATACAACATAAAAGATAATCAATATGATTATGAAAGACTTATCTTAGAATGTTCGAACAATTAAGAGAAAACATTACCATTATTGACAAGGACAGATTGTGAAGGAAGTTCAAAACCATTGACACCTTCCACCGTCATTGTTGGATTTTGATCTAACGATGCATTCACATCATTGTTGGGTGCTAGATGTATTTCGCTAGGCTCACAAAATCGCGATGTATTTTCTGTTATTAGAACATAATAATTTCAGTGAACAATCATAGAGAATCAGTGTTCCGAAGTTAATAACATTACCATTGTTAATGATGACCGATTGTGTTGGATGTTCAAACCCATTTACGCCGTCTAGCGCAATCGTCTGGTTTTCATCGATCGATGTGGGTCTATTCTTCCTACCACTTGCTTGGAAAGCTTGGTTTCGACGATCCATCAAAGCTTGCCTTTCCCCGGGTGTCACATGTTTTCTTCGTGGCTCCATACTGACATCCATATCTGGTGTCTCCACACACGATATATCCTCAGAAGCGGACTAGATATAAATAGGGGAACCCGTGAGCTCGGGAATTGACCAATCACGTCTGACTACGAAGCCATCGGGACCAAATAAACTTGCATTTTCGCGAACTATCTTGGGGATGTAAAATGGGTTCTCCATGGCCAAGGAATCTTGGTTGAGAGTGTTGCGCAAAGACGTGCGGCGAGCGCTCTTTGCATGTCTTTTCTCATGAGTCATACTGGCATACCGCTCCCTATCATTAACGCATTTACTTTCCATTTTCTCTGTTGAAATCAAATGATAAGTATAACACCATAAGAGTACTGATTGTGTGATGTCGGCTATTGGGGAACAATTCTGATTGGTTTTGTGCAATTATTACCTGTGCAAGATTTTGTCTGCTGATAGGCTTGGCGCTTACTTTCTAGCAGTGCATCTTTCTTGTTGTTATCCATGTGAGCATACCGTTCCCTATCATTAGCACGTGTACCGTTGACTTTCTCTGTTGAATCACATGAAAGCGGCAATCCCTTCAGAGTTCTAGTTTGTTACATCCAACGAATGTACAATTTTGACATATTTATCATGAATTTACCTGTTGATGATTTTGTTTTTTGATAGGCTTGACGTTGTCTTTCCAACAATACTTCTTTTTTATTGCTCTCCAAGTTCGCATGTCGTTCCCTATCTCGTTGCCTCCTTCGCTCTTTGGGATCTATGGGTTGTGGCTGAATATGGGATGACGTGGGATTAACAGTACTGCAAGTGTTGAAGTCCATAATATCTACAGAATAAAGAATCATCACATACGCAGAACAATGAGTAATAAATTATTAGCATATATAGTAAGATATATTGGTTGTATTTATACCAGTCTGATGGTTTTCTTCGCTTTGAACCGGCAATTCAATAAATTTCCTCCTGTACGTGTAATTTCTGCTTAGCCAGTCATTATCTTCAAGAGGAACCATATTTTCCTTGTTGCAAGAAGTGTCTTCTTGTTCTAACCAAGGCACGCGTCAGGTTTAGTTGCTTAGAAACATGGAACGATATATTTGCAAGTAATAATATGCCTACTATTAAGCACCTTTAACAACCGACATGTGTGGACCTGATCGTGTCTCTTGGGAATTAACCAATAGTCGAGCTTTCTTATCTTGATAGGCTTCACGGCGCTTCTTAAGTAGTTCATTTCTTTTCTCTTCACCCATCTGCGCGTATCGTTCCCTAGCACGTTGCCGCTTGCGCTCTTTCGCATCCATAGGTTCCACTCCATTACTAATATCGACGACACCTAAACAACACAACAATGACAGTAATATTTCTTGTGAGATCGTACGCTTACACATCATTAGATCATTAAATAGTACTTTTGCTCATAGAGTTCGACATGATAAATATTACTTTGGTTCATAGATCTTGTCATGTCTTTGAAGGGAGTACGATCACTCGATCGTGCCGGAGACTTCATCTGCAAGGAATACAGTGTCAAAAAAAAGTTTTAATTACGTGGCCACCGTGATAAGCTTGTAGAGTGCACGCTTACTCTACACCACACCTCATATAGGACTTATGCACCACCATTTATTATATCACACTTCATATAAATTTCATGCTAATTTATTCATGCTTTTAGCTATTTGCCAAAAGTCTTCAACAGTAGTGAAATGCAGTTGATATTAATATACCTGAACATCATAAATTATAATTTGTTGCCACAAAAAATGATTTTACATGGTGATACATATTTCCCTTCCGTAACACTAATAGCACATGGTAATACAAACATATTGTTCACATCTTGCTGTTTACATGTCATCAGAGTATTTATTGAGGATCGTTTACATGTCACCATGTATTGTAAACATGCGAAAATATAATTAATTTCGGCCCAGTTGCACAAGAGAGAACACGAAGCTTATTATCACATTTGGCCTGCCCGCGAGATCTAATTTGTTCAACGTCCTATTACAACAAGGGACACCATCAATTCTGAATTGGCCCAACTTGGGCTTGCCATCACAGATGTGCCACGATGCGCACCGCCCGATCCTCTGGACGACACAGATCAACCCCCGGATCACAAAATCAGCTCCGGTCGAAACCCTACGCAAAATATCCCCCAATTATCGCCGACATTCACGGAAAGGACGGAGATAGCGGCTGTGACGACGCCGAAATCCATGCCGCTGCGGCGGGCAAATTGGGACGCTCGTCGGCGATGTGAACAATATGCGGGCCGCCGTCCTTGAAGGCAGACGTTCTGGCCATGGTGATGGGGGCTGCGTGTGCCGTCGACCGTGATGGCAGGCGCGGTGGTCGGGAAACGGTGGCTGCGCGTGATACGGTGACGGCGGGTCGGGAGACGGCGTCTGCGCGTAAGACGGAGGCTGAGCGGCCTCTGTGTGCTGGAGTTTGCTCCCGCGGCGTGGAGAGGAGCTGCAGCCCGCACATCGCAAAGTGATGGAGGCCTCCTTCTGCCATCCAGTTGCTGATTTTATGTGGGGTATGTGTCCTTCTACAACCTCGCGTGTTAGTTTGAATCATACTATTGTATTCTGCTCGAAGCCCAAATTATAAATAGGATGCATTTTGCTTAGAGTCGATGCTCACAAACATGGGGCTAATTATACACGGTAAACATGAATAAATCATAGGACTTACCGAAGCAATTTAGATAGGAGTATGTGTGCGTTTATCTTAGCGGCGTGGCACCCAGGAAAGATCAGCTAGAGAGGAAGAACAGGGGAACAATTTTTTGAAACCAATGGCACGAAGGGACGTGAGGTTTGTATGCTTATAACATTGTGCGTGGAATCAGGCTTATATGCAACGCACGGGATAGGAAGGTGATCCCTATTAATTAATTAAAGTTAATGCGCAGATTCTTGTCTGTCATTTATATGGTACGTAGGGGATTGGAAGGAATTAATGGGGAAAGTAGAAAAATGGAAAGAACATAGATATAGCAGTTGATCCCGGACATATTTTCAGCTGAATTTATTTTTTTCGTCGTGTTGGCGGCAGCTAAAAAGACATACTTTGGCTGATCTGACTATTTTCATTTTCATTGGCGCCAGGTAAACCATGGTGATAGTGAAAGAAGGAAGAATATTGATCACGGTTTCAATGAAAGAAGGAAGGAGATTGAATGAATTGATTGCCATGCATGAATTGATTGCGTTTGAATTGATTGTCTCTTGTTACCTTGTGTGAATTGATTGCGTTTGGAATGATTGCCTCTGGTTACCTTATGTGATTGATTGCTGTCTTGTTTGTCCGGCCGGAGGGAGAAAACCGGGAGGGAGAAAACCGGGACGGGGGAAAGAAAATCGGGACAGGGTGAGGGTGTCGTACGAGAGGTTGGACGAAGCGGGGAACGTAAGAGGGGAAACGGAACACTATGTTTCTTGTAGATAGTAGAGATATATCTTTGTTTGGTATCTGTGTCGAGATGCGGTTTTAACAAAAGATATATTTGACAGGAAAAACTGGAACGGTAAATGCATGTTTTGCAATCAAGATGCAATTATTAATACATTTGTTTTTATCTCATTTGCGGGCTTTTTATGGAGGGTTGTGTTTGTGGCTCAATAATATACAACCACCAATAAGTATCTCAAACATAATAACTATCTCGACTATGTTAGAACTGATAGAATGGGGGGTTTGTGTATGTTTGCAATGACATTATCCAAACCAATGTATATGTAGAGTTGAACAAGACCAACGATTCAAGAAACTATGGATGAGTAGAAAAACAATAGACTGACAGACACGTCTCACATGCGCACTACACATCAAACACACGAGAAAAACAGTCTCACATGCGCACTACACATCAAACACATGAGAAAAACAGGTGCAGATTAATTTCAAGGAATCCGCAGACATTAAACCCCCCCCCCCCTAGGGTGACTCGGGCGGAGCCAAGAAACCTAGCCGCCGCCGCTGCAAACTCCCTCCTCCTCTCCCTCCGCCCCCGCCGGGCTAAGCCCGAGGGCGGACGGCGGTGGCACGGGATCTCCTCTCTTACGCGTCTCCGGGTTGGGGCGGGACCCCTAGGCATGTGGCGGCCCGGCCGATCTGGGTTTTGCGGCGCGGCGGATGGTTGCGGCAGGTGGCGGGCGGCCGGCCTGTCCTCGGTCGGCGGCGGCTAGGTGCGACGGGCAGCCCAGCCACGGACAACGGCGTGGGCTGCGGGCGCAGCGGCCGGCCTTTTTGGGCGGCGGCGGCGCCAGCAAGCTAGGCTGCGGTGTCGCGTATACGACCTTCAGTTCGGCAGCGGCGACGTGGGCCTGGTGGTCTCGTCGGCGGCACCTCCAGTCAGATTTGTTTTGACCGATGAGACCGGCGGTAGTGATCATCTCTTCCGTCAAAGGTGGTCGGCCTGAGACTGGGTGTTCGGATCTACGGATCCATGATCCAGTACTGGCTGCGAGTTGGGGAGACATAGTTGCCGGTGAAAACCGAGACAACGGCGGGTGATGGCGGCGTTCTATGTCGTTACCTTGATGAAGGCACCGTTGTGTGACTTATGTCGACCCACTCGTACTGCTTCGGGGGAAACCCTAGGATTTGGTCTTCCAGATCGGACGATGGCGGCACTACGGTGGCGTTTCTCTCTTGGGAGCATTGTTTGTGGAGCAGTGCTGGTGGTCAGAGGCGGGAGGTGGAGCGACTTTGTCTTGCACGGAGTTTCGGTGGAGATGACAAGTCATGCCTGGCCGGCAGGTGCTACGCTTTGTCATGCCTGGTCGGCAGGTGCTACGCACGATAGTTCTTCCAAAGACTTCAAGATGTGTCGGCTGGCGGTACTTGGCGGCATGGTGCTGAGGTGTACCGCCGGCGACCGCGACGTGCTCAGGAGTTCGCACACACGGTGGTGGTGCCGTTGGGCGCCGTGATGGCGTTGACGGCAGTTAGACAGGGCAAGGATGATGCGTCAGTACAACTCTGAAGATGGAGTAGTGGCAGTTGGCGGTGGCGGTCTCTGAGAGCGCGTCGGGCCGTGTGTTCCCCAATACCCGGTATGTGGCTTCATTGGGGGCCTCATGTCTTATATTTTAGGCTTGGCTGCGAGGACTGTAGTATTAGACCCGGACTATCAGCATCTCTTCATCAGCTGGATAGGAGTATCGACAGTTGTCATCTAGACGGTGGTTTCAGACTTACTGTTGTATTTTTTATAAGGTCTTTGGAGAATAATTAATAAAATGGCTGCATGGATCGCTTAGATGCAGAGACCGGGGGTGATCCTTCTCTATAAAAGAAATCAGGCTAGCTAGCCCTGAGTGAATACCAGAATAACAAAGACCATAAACCGAACGATGGCATAGAAAAAGGAACTGCAAATCAAGAACCGTACATTTGCCTGATCTGGTTTCCTTCTTTGGTTCATATACATGCATGTATATATGTTTTGGCCGCAAACAGGCCACAAATGCGAGGTAAACATTCATCCATCAGGAAAAAGAAAAAGAAACTATCTTCTCGCAGTCAATATGTAAAACCGTCCTCTACATTCACTTTCTCTCGAGATGAATAAAATTGTAGGAACTTGCTAAGAGTTTATGCTAAATTTCGTGTTTTGACCCTTTTGGCATAGAAATTCAGGATCTGACCCCTGTTGAAAAGAATTTCGGGATTTGACCCTTTCGCTACCGCCAGGGGTTATGGCGGTAGGGTTAGACAGGCCACCGACAGGGTCCATGGCGGTAGGGTGCGACGGAGGGGAACAACAGACGTTTGCCCGAGCTGATGTAGATAAGTAACCTACCGCCAGGGCCCTGGCGGTAGCCTGTCTAAACCTACCGCCAGAACCCCTGGCGGTAGGTGGTGGCTGGGTTTTTGCCTACGAAAGTTTCTGTAACGAAATAGCGAACTGCCCTGGTGGTAGGTTGTGTGACCTTACCGCCAGGGTCCCTGGCGGTAGGGTCCTGTGTTTTACACATTCAAGTTTAATTGCTTGTTTCTTTTGACATCAATGATATAGAGGCTAAAAAACAGATCTCAAACAAATGGCATTACATACACAATAATAACACTTGAAGTATATAGACATGCTTTTATCATGAAAGTATATACTCATTTCTTTTACCATGAAAGTATACTCATATTGACAAGAACAAATGGCATGAAGTTAACTTAATGTTCAAACTGAATTGATAATGAACAAATGGCATTACAAGAGGTACATAGTTTCATTATTCATCGAGAACATAATTGAAAGACACAAGACAAACTAATAAGACGATTTGCTAATAATTTCGAAGAGTGGGCAGACATCATCATCTTCAGAGCTCCTCGTATGTTAGGCCTGGCCGTGGAGACATATATGGCAGCGGATCCACCGGTATAGGCGGAGGCGGAACGCTGGTCGGCATCCGACCGTTCAAGCACTCCCACCTTTCCCTGCCCGCTGGAGTTTTCGCCTCCGCCCTTCCAGTTGATGATATCGAACGCAGATGCACTTGGGGGCGGCATCATGGCTCTCTCCTCTGCATTGCTCTCGAAGTAAATTCTCCGGCCCAAAATGCTCAGGAGATAGTTGGAGTAATTCTGCACAACTTCAATGCACGCTTCCTGGTGGACATGGCAGATACTTGGATCTGCCTCCATCTCTGCCTTCACTTTCTTCCACTCCTTCGCGCTCTGCGACCAACCCGTGACATCGTCGAGGATCCGCTCTGCCCTCTCGTGCCACCGCTTTGCCCTCGTCGCCTGTAGGACCTCGTCTGAGACAGATCCCACCGGCTGCAGCAGCTCGGGGAAGGTCTCGTACATATACGGGAGCGGCATCTCTGACGGAATGTGCTGCAGAGGAGTAGGAGGAGCAGGCGGTGATGGAGTCGGCGGTGCTTGCTCCAAGCATTCGTGCACTACTAGGGAAAAGCCTATACACAGAATCTTACCAGCAGCGCGCTTTAAAATCAGGCGCTGCTGCTAAGTAGCAGTAGCGCGGGCCATAGAAACTCGCTGCTGAAACAGGTTTATCAGTAGCGCGTGCACTCCAAGAAGCGCTACTGCTAAAATTCCCACGACGCCGCCGCGAGGCCAGTTATAGCAGCGGCGCGTTAAAATAAACAGCGCTACTGCTACATAACATAGCAGTAGCGCGTTTACCTATAGCGCGCTACTGCTATGACATTCCATCTCCCCCCACTCACTAGCCTCATCCACAAATCACACTCACACACACTCACGGTCTCCTCCTAACCCCCCGCGCCGCCGGTCCTCCCCTGTCGCCCCTCCCCCGATCTGCGCCGCTGTCGCCTCATCCTCCTCACTGGACTCGGTACCGGCCTCCTCCTCCGTCCTCCCTCCACTCGCGGCTGGCCGCACCCTCCTCGCTGCGCCTTCCTCCTTGATCCGTCCTCCATCCACTCGCCGCCGGCCGGCCCCTCCTCGCTCCGCCTTCCTCCTCCATCCTACTATCTTCTCCCTCCTCGAGTCGCCCCTCCTTGTCCCTCCTCCCTGATACATTTTGATTTAGTAGGCTTTCATATGTAACATTTTGATTTAGTTGATATGATTCAGTTGATTTAATAGGCTAGTTGATTTGGTTGATTTAGAACATTTTGATTTAGTTTATTTAGTAGGCTAGTTGATTTAGTTGATTTAGTAGGCTAGTTGATTTAGAACATTTTGATTTAGTTGATTTAGTATGCTAGTGGATTTAGTATGCTAGTGGATTTAGTTGATTTAGTATGCTCGATTTAGTATTTTTGTAATAAGTTATTTTTTGGCAAAATGTAGGTGCCTTTCCTGTGAAGTGAATCGTTAATTCTTTGCTCATATTGCTTTAGGAAAATGGCGCCACCACCAGCACCACTATGTCGACTGTGCAAGTCAAGGTGCGCCAGCAGCCTTGCAACTGGCAAGCTGTTCGGCATCTACTTCCATCCGAGTTTTCGTCATGCGGCGGTAAGAAATTAGATGAAATGTAACAACTATTTTATTTTTAGTGTTGGCATTACTGCATTGTGTCATTTTGCTTTTCTTACACAGATCGTCCCATGCAATGTGATGTTGAAATTCAACAAGCTGACAGGAGACACTGTGACATTTGAGGCTCCTGGGGGGCGTACACTTTGGAGGTCGAGAAAGGACGCAATATGTCGCAGATTGGAGGAGATGGATGGGCCCGTTTCCTCGCTCGCATGCGTCTTACTGGTGGTGAGTTGATCAGATTCTCCTTCAGAGCAGAAATACCTAAGCTGGTTGTCATTTATATCAACCTGATGGAAGATGATGAAGATAACGAAGATGATGAAGATAATGAGGACCCACTCAATGAAGATGATGAGAACCCACTTCATGAAGTCATCATAGCTCAAAGAATGAGGCTGAGCGAGGAGGAGGTGTGCAACCTATGGGACATAATTCCGCCACGTGATGACTTTATCGGGGTGCCATTCGTGACCCGCCTGACAAGTACCATGGTCGATCGACATGAAATGGTATGTTATACATACTGCATGTAGTAATTTGATGATATATATATATATATATATATATATATATATATATATATATATATGTATGTATGTATGTATATATATATGTTTTATTGTTATACTTACAAATGCAAATTATCCGATTATATGCTTAGTGAATCCGATGATATACTTAGTGTAGAGTCCAATGATATGCTTTGTGGAATCTAGTCGGTGATATACTGTAGTGTAGAGTCTGATCACATGCTTATTAGTGTAGAATCCAAGGAACTATTAATAGTGTAGATAATCCATATATACTTATTAGTAGAATTCATGATTAATTAGTACAAATGCGTAGTACTGTGTCTTTTGATAGTGTAGAAATCTAGACTTAATAGAAATATGTTTGCAAGAGTATGTGTGAGGCTATTTATTAATTGATATGTTTTTCTTATTTAGAGATTTCCAAAGAACCTATCTGTGAGTTGTGGTATCGAGCCTGATGAAGAAGGCTCAGTTGGACTATGCCTTACCGCAAGGGGCTCCGTCACCACATGTACTTACCACATGGACACAGATGGTCGCACACACTTGAACTCGGTTGGGTGGAAGAGATTCCTCGTTGACAAGAATCTTCGTGTTGGACAGGCCATCCTAATTACTATCAGGAACACCCACCACCCAGGCTTGAGGATGATGATCGTCGTCGATATCATCTAGAACTACATATGTGTGTGTGGCTATATCATCTAGAACTACATATGATGATCGTCGTCGATATCATGTAGAACTACATATGATGATCGTCGTCGATATCATCTAGAACTAAATATGATGATTGTCGTCGATGTCACCTTGTACTGCTTGAGGATGCATGTTGAGTATATATGAAATTGTTATCTAGTACTCCCTCGGTTCCAAATTACTCGTCGTGGTTTGAGTTCAAATTTGAACTAAAACCACGACGAGTAATTTCGAACCGAGGGAGTACTACCTAGTACCTATAATGCTTTATGAAATTGATATCTAGTAGTACCTAGTATCTGGAAATTGCAGTTTATCTAAGCTAGAATGGGAAAATGGTGAAAGATATAATAGTAGCGCGGGACCAGGAAATCGCTACAGCTAAATAATAGCAGCGCGTTCCTGAAAAGCGCTGCTGCTATAGTCAATAGTGGTAGCGCGGGTACAGGCAACACTACTATTAAGAGTTAGCTGTAGCGCCTTATTGGTAGCGCGGGCACCCGCGCTGCTGATAGGCCTAAAACCCGCGCTGCTGCTAGCCTTTTCCCTAGTAGTGATGCATCATCATATCACAACAAATTCCTCCACACATGCATCATATAAAAAAATCCTCCAAAAATAATATGAACTAGGGTTCATCTTCACATAACCATACCAACTAGTGACTAGAGTTCATATTTAACAAAATATAACATCTAGAATCAACCTAAATCAATCGTAGGGTTCAAAATAATTAAATCTAGTTCAAAAATGAGAGTGATTTGAATCAAATAATGGAACGAATCGGAAGCTATTTTTCTAAAACTAATTGAAGGGATCGAAGAAGCTTACCTTGCTTTCTTCCGGGCCATCTTGATCCGCAAAAAACGGTGAAGAAACGACGAAGATCAGAGGGAGGAGTGAAGGAGATGAGAGAGGGGGTGAGAGGAAGAACTCCTCTGTTCTTGGGGTGGCTGGTTGGGGGGAGAAGGGGGAGCGGTGGGGTGGCCCGCGGCTTATAAGTGCCCTAGACCCTACCGCCAGGTTCCCTGGCGGTAGGACCGGACGGGCTACCGCCAGGGCATGTGGCGGTAGGGTGGTACGGACGGGGACGGAGACCGTTAACGCTGCTAACGTGGATAAGTGTCCTACCATCACAGGTTCTGGCGGTAGGGTGGTACGGACGAGGACAGAAACCGTTAACGCTGCTGACGTGGATAAGTGTCCTACCGCCACAGGTTCTGGCGGTAGGCTAGGTAATCCTACCGCTAGGGCTCGTGACGGTAGAAAAAAGGGTCAAATCTCAAAAAAAATCAAACAGAGGTCATATCCTGAATTTCTATGCGAAAAGGGTCAAAACACGAAATTTGGCCAAGAGCTGACCGTGGAAACCATTTCGTACTCGCTCTCGGCTTCCTGCTTTTGGAGCAGGGGAAGAAGGCGCCCCGAGCCAGTGCTGAAAGAAGAGGAGCACGCGAGGCCAAAGAGGTCATCACGAGAGCTTGGGTACATGTAAGATGGCCTCGGCCTGCGTGCATCGTATTCGTGACAAGGTGATGGGTCATGTATGCATCGTATGCGTGAGGCAGCGCCCGCAGCATGGTGCCCCTGATGTAAAACACTAGGGAAAGCGCTCTGACTTTCGAGGCCGAGAACACATTCAGGATGACCCGGGGGAGCAAGAACCCGTCCAGTATTAAGCCCCCATAAGGGACAATGTCCTCCCAGGATGTATGTCGTGGCCGCATGAAGTGACCAACCTGCCATTCGCAAAAAAAAAAAGTGACCAACCTGCCTCAACAGCCTTCTGGTGTGGTTGGTTCTCATGTGGACGACTGTGGCCCTGTTTGGTTCATAAGTCCGAGGACTTTTTTAGTCCCAACTTATAAGTCTCAAGTTCCTAAAAAGTCTTTACCTGTTTGGTTCCTGTGACTTATAAATCCCTATAAGACCATATTACAACTATAAGTCCCTATAAGTTTCTCCTTGGGAGTCTTATGTCATAAGTCCCAAATGCCCACTTTAAGTCCCTATAAGCCCCTCCTGTTTGGTTTAGATGGGACTTGTAGGGACTTTTTTAAGTCCGTAAACCAATAAGTTCCTGGAAACAAACACCCGACCTAGGATGTACAGCGGCAAGCATATCCATTGCCTCATGTTTGCTTCTATCCACACAACCGTGCAGACCATGCCAACTTAAGAAGGCGCAGCTGCAGCAGAAACGTCGCCATTGTGATGATTCGTGCCATGGCGAGCAGGTCGGTGGTGAGCAGCTGAGAGCCTGAGACCAATAGGGGTCAGGCACAAACAGTTCAGTCGCCCAAAGAGTCAGGCACCATCTTCTGCAAAACACCCACCCCCGGTTGGCATTTGATCAAGCGCCTTGTCTGCCACTGTTGCAGAGCTTCCTGGACGGACCTCATCGTCACGAGCTTACTGAATGGCACGCTCAAGAAGACGTTCCCCAGTCTGCATGTCAAGAAGCCACTGCCTTGGCACCACTCTGCTGGTAGCGCATAGCCCGACGGCGTGAGCCAGCCCTCGCGCAGATCGAATGCCGGCCACGCGCAGCGAGAGCTGAACAGGACGGGATGCAATCTGGAACATGTTGATGTAGGACTGCATCATCGGGACGAGTTCGGCGAGTCATGTCTGATGGTAAAGCGGGATCACTGTGTTCCTCATCGTCGACCACATGAAGTGCCCGGGGAGAATCCTAGTGCAGCGACGTCGACCTTGCCAGGTGAGCGCGGCGTGGTCCTCACCGGAGTTTGTCAAGCGTAGCCTGGTCATGCGCTTAAGGTGTTGGAGGAAATGCCTCAATAAAGGTTTTCTTTTGGTGGTAAATGCATCAATAAAGGTAATCCCTCTTGGCCCATAGTCTCGCAGAAGACACCTCCAAAATAAACCAGGTTTTTCTTTTTTGCGAAAACAAATAAGAAATACTCCCTCCATTCTTAAATATAAGTCTTTCTAGAGATTCCAATATAAACTACATACAGAGCAAAATGAGTGAACCTATACTCTAAACTACATCTATATACATCCGTATGTACTCCCTCCGTTTCAAAATAGATGACCCAACTTTATACTAACTTTGTACTAAAAATTGAGTCAACTATTTTGGAACGGAGGGAGTAGTTCATAGTGAAATCCCTAGAAAGACTTATGTTTAGGAACAGAGGGAGTAGCACCCTAATCAGCATCTCGAACCGGCGTGTGACATGTTTTGGCATGAAAATGAAGTGTTGTGACCAGTTCAACACATCTTAGAAGAAGGATGACCATTCCTAAAAAAAAGAATGACCAAATTGCTCATCTCGTGAAAATTCTCAAACTTTCAGTGCATTTATCTTGAATAGACCTTAAGGTCCTAGAGCTGCACTAATATCGCAAAATTAGGTTACAAGCACATTGTTCCCATCAAGATAGGAAAATGCAATCAAGTCCTAGAGTAATCAGCGACCTCGTCGGAGATGCAATGGCCACCGCCTCCAACCACGTCATTGCCGACAACAGGCAAGGAGAAAGGAGCCTCATCGTGGGTTGAAGATGGCTGAGGGTAGGCTGATTCACAGCTAAAGATCACCCCTACCGAGCCAAGAAGCGCACTGGAGACCAATACATTATAATATGCAACTCCAATGGCTAAGGTGGGTGCAACAGTAGAAGTTGAACGAGGAAGTTACATGCCAGCATAATTCTCCAGTCGCCCTCCAGCTCTCGGATCCACTCCCCTTCCTTCCTCCATCTCCTTCACGATGAAGATAAGGGGGAGGGGAAGGGGAGAGAATCACCAATCCGACAGGATCCATTGAGAAAACAAGCTTATTTTTGGAGCTTGAGCCAGACCCGTTTCCATCGGCTCATGGCCACCATGTAGAGCCACCAGAAGACGAAGCTGGACGTAGACTAGCTAGTGTAGCCAACCAACGCGGAAACATAGTTCGAACTCGGTATGACATGGGACGCCCGTAAGGCAACCTTAAACATAGCCTTAGGCCTAAACCTACCCCAAGTGTAGTCCCACTAGTAGAAAAGGAGGCAAAGGTTCAGGCCGGGTAAGCCCATTAGTCCCGGTTCAGTCTAGAACCGGGACCAATGGGTGCATTGGACCCGGTTCATGAGCCCAGGGGGCCGGCCGGGCCACGTGGGCCATTGGTCCCGGTTCGTCTGGACCTTTTGGTCCCGGTTTGTGGGACGAACCGGGATCAATGGTCCTGGCTCCTGGCCCACCACCATTGGCCCCGGTTGGAGACATGAACCGGGACCAAAGGCCCCCCTTTAGTCCCGGTTCATGCCACCAACCGGGGCCAATGGTGGTGCCTATATATACCCCCTCGCGCAAGAGCAGAGCACACTGCTCTGTTTTTTCTGGCCGAGGGGGAGAGGGCTTGATGGTGCTCTAGCTCACCTCCTATGCACACAAGGTGTTCGATGGAATGCCCGAGCCACACTACTTAAGCTTTCTCCTCTCCAAGCTCGACCTCCAAGCTCCATTTTCCTCAATATTCGTCTAGGTTTAGCGGAACGTCACGCCCCACCCTCGTCTTCACCGCCGTCGATCACCCGCGTCGATCTCATCACCGGTTCTTATATTCTTTCTGAGAGGAAAAATATTCTTACTTGTATGTTTAGATAGATACTTGTATCATTTTCTTACTTTTATTATTGCATCTTATATAGTGCGATGGTTTTGGTATCCGCCCCCGCCGGCCCTCGTCCTGTCTATGATTCGGATGTGGTATACATTATCTTTATAACTATTGGTTCATTTATTGTTTATGAAAATTATGCCGACCAACGTGACATAGATTTTATTTATCTAGGAGGTATGTGAACCGGAAATTCCAACCGAACCTATTGTTGAGAGGTTAAATTTAGTTGAAGAAGAAAACAATTTCTTGATGGAAAAAATAAAAAAAATTGAGGAGGAGAAGATGATATTGGAGTTGCATGTTGCGGATGTCGACGATGATCACAAGATCAAGATGGATGCAATGCGCTTGAAGATTAGAAAGATTAGAAAATATGTCGTTCATACCGAGGCTTGGTATCATTATGCCGTTGGATCAATTGTTACCTTGGTTGCGATTATGATCGTGTTTGTTTTCGCATTGAAATGTTTTACATAGTTTCAATGTATGGTTTAATTAATTAGATGCTCTGGAGAGCTATATGTTGTTAGATGAGAACTATGTATGTACTTTAGTTTTAATGTGATGATGAACTTATATTAATTTGGTCACTTAATTATCTATTCATGATGTTCTGTAATGGTTTTTGACACACTTAATAATATATAACGCACGCAGATGAACCGACAATGGATGTACGATGACACACACACCTCCGAGTACATTAAGGGCGTGCATTAATTTCTCAAAGCGGCTGAGGCAAACAAGCAGAATGGTTTTATGTGTTGTCCATGCCCTAATTGTGGGAATACGAAGTCTTACTTTGACCGGAAAATCCATCACACCCACCTGCTTTACAAGGGTTTCATGCCACACTATAATGTTTGGAAAAGGCATGGAGAAATAGGGGTAACGATGGAAGACGGCGAAGAAGAAGAATACGATGACAACTATGTGCCCCTTGAATACGGTGATGCTGCAACGGGGGGAGCTGTTGAAGATCAAGAGGAACCAGACGATGTGCCTAATGATGCTGCAATGGGTGAAGCTGCTGAAGATCAAGAGGAAGCAGACGATGTGCCCGATGATGATGATCTCCGCCGGGTCATTGTCGATGCAAGGACGCAATGCGAAAGTCAAAAGGAAAAGCTGAAGTTCGATTGCATGTTAGAGGATCACAAAAAAGGGTTGTACCCCAATTGTGAAGATGGCAACACAAAGCTTGGTACCGTACTAGAATTGCTACAGTGGAAGGCAGAGAATGATGTGCTTGACAAAGGATTTGAGAAGCTACTGAAAATATTGAAGAAGCTTCCAAAGGATAACGAATTGCCCGACAGTACATACGCAGCAAAGAAGGTCGTATGCCCTCTAGGATTGGAGGTGCAGAAGATACATGCATGCCCTAATGACTACATCCTCTACCGTGGTGCATACAAGGATCGGAACGCATGCTCGGTATGTGGTGCATTACGGTATAAGATCAGATGAGATGACCCTGGTGATGTTGACGGCGAGCCCCCAGGAAGAGGGTTCCTGCGAAGGTGATGTGGTATGCTCCTATAATACCACGGTTGAAACGTCTATTCAGAAACGGAGAGCATGCCAAGTTGATGCGATGGCACAGTGAGGACCGTAAGAAAGACGGGAAGTTGAGAGCACCCGCTGACTGGTCGCAGTGGAGAAAAATCGAGAGAAAGTACTGGGATGAGTTTGCAAAGGACCCAAGGAACGTATGGTTTGCTTTAAGCGCGGATGGCATTAATCCTTTCGGGGAGCAGAGCAGCAATCACAGCACCTGGCCCGTGACTCTATGTATGTATAACCTTCCTCCTTGGATGTGCATGAAGCGGAAGTTCATTATGATGCCAGTTCTTATCCAGGGCCCTAAGCAACCCGACAACAACATTGATGTGTACCTAAGGCCATTAGTTGAAGAACTTTTACAGCTGTGGAATGGAAACGGTGTACGTACATGCGATGAGCACAAACAAGAGGAATTTAACCTAAAGGCGTTGCTGTTCGTGACCATAAACGATTGGCCCGCTCTCAGTAACCTTTCAGGACAGACAAACAAGGGATACCATGCATGCACGCACTGTTTGGATGACACAGAAAGTATATACCTGGACAGATGCAGGAAGAATGTGTACGTGGGTCATCGTCGATTTCTCCCGACCAACCATCAATGTCGAAAGAAAGGCAAGCATTTCAAAGGCGAGGCAGATCACCGTAAGAAGCCCGCCATGCGTATCGGTGATCACGTACTTGCTATGGTCAATGATTTACACGTAATCTTTGGAAAGGGTCCCGACAGACTAGTTGTTCCGAATGACGCTGAGGGACGCGCACCCATGTGGAAGAAGAAATCTATATTCTTCGACCTACCCTACTGGAAAGAGCTAGAGGCTCGCTCTTCAATCGACGTGATGCACGTGACGAAGAACTTTGCGTGAACCTGCTAGGCTTCTTGGGCGTGTATGGAAAGACAAAAGATACACCTGAGGCACGGGAGGACCTGCAACGTTTGCACGAAAAAGACGGCATGCCTCCGAAGCAGTATGAAGGTCCTGCCAGCTACGCTCTTACGAAAGAAGAGAAAGAAATTTTCTTTGAATGCATGCTCAGTATGAAGGTCCCGACTGGCTTCTCGTCGAATATAAAGGGAATAATAAATATGCCAGAGAAAAAGTTCCAGAACCTAAAGTCTCATGACTGCCACGTGATTATGACGCAACTGCTTCCGGTTGCATTGAGGGTGCTTCTACCAGAAAACGTCCGATTAGCCATTGTGAAGCTATGTGAATTCCTCAATGCAATCTCTCAAAAGGTGATCGATACAGAAATCATACCAAGGCTAAGGAGTGATGTGGTGCAATGTCTTGTCAGTTTCGAGCTGGTGTTCCCACCATCCTTCTTCAATATCATGACGCACATCCTTGTTAATCTAGTCGACGAGATTGTCATTCTGGGGCCCGTATTTCTACACAATATGTTCCCCTTTGAGAGGTTCATGGGAGTCCTAAAGAAATATGTCCGTAACCACGCTAGGCCAGAAGGAAGCATCTCCATGGGCCATCAAACAGAGGATGCCATCGGGTTTTGTGTTGACTTCATTCCTAGCCTTAAGAAGATAGGTCTCCCTAAATCGCGGTATGAGGGGAGACTGACTGGAAAAGGCACGCTAGGAGCGGACTCGATAATATGGGACGGGCATTCTTGGTCTAAAGCACACTACACAGTTTTAGAGAACTATACCTTGGTGACCCCGTATGTCGATGAACACAAGAATAGTCTGCGCTCCAAACACCCGGAGTAGTGCGACGACTGGATTACATGTGAACACATCAGGACTTTCAGCAGTTGGTTGGAAACACATCTCAGAGGTGACAACATTATTTGTGATGAGCTGTACTTGTTGTAGGGGACCATCTTTGACTGTATTGATTTACAAAGGATACGAGATAAATGAGAATACATTTTACAGGATTGAACAAGATCAAAAGAGCACCAACCAAGACAGCGGAGTTCTCTTTGATGCAACAACGGAGAAGGGAAAGGACACATATTATGGTTACATAGTGGACATATGTGAACTTGACTACGGACATGATTTTAAGGTCCCTTTGTTTAAGTGCAAATGGGTCAATCTGTCAGGAGACGGGGTACAGGTAGACCCACAGTACGGAATGACAACAGTGGATCTGAAAAATCTTGGGTACACTGACGAACCGTTCGTCCTAGCCAATGATGTGGCACAGGTTATCTATGTGAAGGACATGTCTACCAGACCGAGAAAAAAAAAGGTAAGGAAGCGAATACATCATACTATGAGCCAAAGCGCCACATAGTTCTTTCATGAAAAAGGGACATCGTGGGAGTGGAGGGCAAGACAGACATGTCTGAAGATTATGAAAAGTTTCATGAAATTCCTCCCTTCAAAGTCAAGGCTGACCCTAGCATCCTGATAAACGATGAAGATTATCCATGGTTACGGCGCAATAAGCAAATGACACAAGCGAAGAAAAAGTGAAGACTTTCTCCCGCAACTATTATGATGATACCATTCCAACTTTGTAACAGACGAATATGATACCATTCTCCGTTTTGTACATGCACATGCTATGCCAACTTTTTCAGAGTTCATTTCAAATGCTTTAATGTCTTATGGTTTGGCCCTCGTAATACCATTAATCCCGGTTCACTCCTTGTCAGCAATGTTCTCACCAAGAACACTCTCAAGAGGGCAACAAACTTGTGATTCACACAAATTTCAAAGAATTCAAATTTTAACTATTCTAATTTGAAAACTAATGGCACTAACAGAAAGTTTATAATTTTTCTAAAACTAAAAACAAAAATATTTAAAAAATATAGCAAAAACAAAACAAAATAAATAATGCAGAAAACAAAACAAAAAACTGAAATAAAAATAAATATAGCAACAATAAGTATTTTGTTGTAAATAGAAACAAAATAAAATAAATAAAGCAACAAAGAAAACAAAAAACAAAAAAAGTGTTTTCTGATTTGAAAACTAATGGCAATAACAAAAAGTTTATAATTTTTCTAAAACTAAAAGCATAAGGAATTTAAAAATAAAGCAAAAAAAACAAAAGAAAATAAAATAAATAAAGCAACAACAAAAACTAAAAAAATGCCACCTACTGGGCCCCCACAGCCTGAATACGACTAGAAACCCATCCATGGGCCAGGATTCAGGCCAGCAGGACGCCCAGTAGGCCCACAGGCATAGCAGTGACAATTAAGCCCGAAAGCCTGCAATGGAGAGAAGCTCGAGAGGGGTGCGGCAGTGGGGCTTATAAACCACTGCGCACCCCTATCAACTAGCAAGGTGGGACTAAACTTTCGACGCAGGCGCAGCAGCACAAGGCCTTTGGTCCCGGTTGGTGGCACCAACCGGGACTAAAGGGCGGCATTGGTCCCGGTTGGTGCCACGGACCGGTACCAATGCCCCCCTTTAGTCTCGGTTGGTGCCACCAACCGGGACCAAAGGCCGCTGCTTCCCGCCCTTTGGGCTGCTGAAAAGTGGCCTTTGGTCCCGGTTGGTGGCACCAACCGCGACTAATGCCCACCTTTAGTCCCGGTTGTTGCCACGAACCGGGACTAAAGGCTTTGCTATATAAGTTCACACTTAGGAAATTTTCACTCTCTCATCTTGCAGTTGCCGCCCCGATGCTGACGCCGCCAGGCTGCCCCGACGTCGCCCGCCCCGGCCCGCCCCCGTCGTCGCCGTCGCCCGCGCCCCTGCCCTGACGCGCGCCGCCCCGGCCCGCCCCCGTCGCCGTCGCCCGCGCCCCTGCCCCGACGCGCACCGCCCCGGCCCGCCCTAGCCGTCGCCCGCGCCCCCTACCCCGAGCGCGCGCCCACTGCCCCGTCGCCATCCTCGCCGCCGACCCCGCGGTCCTCCTGGTCCGGCCGGCGCCCTCCCTAGCTAGCATTTTTTTCATTTATATGTTTTTTTCATATATATGCTTGTTTTTATATATATGTACATATGTTATCTGTGTATATATATGTTCATGTATATATGCAAAAGATAGTTTTTTAGAAATATTAGGATTTTTTTCTGTTCATAGATTTTTTTGGTGATATTAATTATTGTGAATATGCAAATGTTTGTATATTCATATGAACAATGAATTAGGCAATACTACTTCATGTATATTTATGAAGGAAGAAGAAGAAAAAGAATGAGAGGAAAAAGGAAATAAGAAGAGGAAGAAAGGAGAAGAAGAGGGGAGAGGAAGAAGAGGAGAAATAAATAAGAAGAAGAAAAAAGAAGAAAAAGAAGAGGAGAAGAAGAAAGGAATAGAGGAGAAGAAGAAAGGAATATTCTATTTTCTCTTCTTCTCCTCTATTCCTTTCTTCTCTTTTTTTCTTCTTTTTTTACCTTCGATCTTCTCCTCTACCTATTCCTTTCTTCTTCTCCTCTTCTTATTTCTTCTTCGTTTTCTTATGTTTTGTCGGGTCTGTCGTCATCGATATACCCCTCCTGATAACTTCAACACGTGGGGGTTCGATATACCCCCTCCCCGGTATTATTATTTTCCCATGTACGTATGTCGTCATTGTCGATATAAACCCCGATAACTTCAACACGTGTGTGTGTGTGTGGGGGGGGTCAATATACCCACTCTCCTCGATAACATTATTTTCCCGTGAATGTATCTCATCGTTGTCGATCTTACCCCTCCCGGTAACTTCAACACGAGGGGGGTCGATATACCCCCTCCCGATAACTTCAACACGTGGGGGGGGGGTCGATATACCCCCTCCCCGATAATATTATTTTCCCCCACGTACGTATGTCGTCGTTATCGATATAAACCCCTTCCGATAACTTCAACACGGAGGGGGGGGGGGGTTCGATATACCCGCTCCCCGATAATATTATTTTCCCCTGTATGTATCTCATCGTCGTCGATACTACCCCCTCCCGGATAACTTCAACAGTGAAAACTCTCGAGGAGTACACCCAAACTAATATACCACGTGCTGTCATGCTTGTGTAATAATTGCCATGTTGTAATATATATTTGCAGAAACAATGGAGCACGGACGAGACGAGCAAAGCAGAAGAGACGTTGCGGGACATAATCTTAGACGGAGGTGATGTCATGTCGTGTTATCTTAACGACAATGATGGTCTGGAAGAACAGCAGGGTGAAGAAGCAGGTCCGGAAGAACAGCAGGGTGAAGAAGGTCCGGAAGAACAACAGAGTGAAGAAGGTCCGGAAGAATAGGGTGACGGCTCCGGTGACCGAACAGAGTCCGGCCAGGTAAATATATTAGTTAAGCCTGTGCCGAGACTAGCTAATTGATGCATTCATTGTTTTGGTATGTACACATATTAATCAACTATCGTCTTTCTTCTTTTTTCTAGCCCTCCGGATCGAGCACAACTTCGGTAGACAGACGAGGCCCGAAGAAAAAGTTGCGCGAGGATGAAAGGTTTGAGATCACAGCAATTGCGCGCGACGGCCTACCGATTGAACCCATCCGGACAAAGGATGCATTTACTGATCAGTGCGGGGTTCTTGTTAGGGACAAGATCCCGATCAGCATCCACCAATGGTTTAAGCCGGCTAAAGAAGACCCTGAGGTGTCTTATTGAAGGAAATATGCCCTAGAGGCAATAATAAAGTTATTATTTATTTCCTTATTTCATGATAAATGTTTATTATTCATGATAGAATTGTATTAACCGGAAACATAATACATGTGTGAATACATAGACAAACAGAGTGTCACTAGTATGCCTCTACTTGACTAGCTCGTTAATCAAAGATGGTTATGTTTCCTAACCATGGAAAAAGAGTTGTTATTTGATTAATGGGATCACATCATTAGATGAATGATCTGATTGACATGACCCATTCCATTAGCTTAGCACCCGATCGTTTAGTATGTTGCTATTGCTTTCTTCATGACTTATACATGTTCCTATGACTATGAGATTATGCAACTCCCGTTTACTGGAGGAACACTTTGTGTGCTACCAAACGTCACAACGTAACTGGGTGATTATAAAGGAGCTCTACAGGTGTCTCCAAAGGTACATGTTGGGTTGGCGTATTTCGAGATTAGGATCTCTCACTCCGATTGTCGGAGAGGTATCTCTGAGCCCTCTCGGTAATGCACATCACATAAGCCTTGCAAGCATTGCAACTAATAAGTTAGTTGCGAGATGATGTATTACGGAACGAGTAAAGAGACTTGCCGGTAACGAGATTGAACTAGGTATTGAGATACCGACGATCGAATCTCGGACAAGTAACATACCGATGACAAAGGGAACAACGTATGTTGTTATGCGGTCTGACCGATAAAGATGTTCGTAGAATATGTAGGAGCCAATATGAGCATCCAGGTTCCGCTATTGGTTATTGACCGGAGACATGTCTCGGTCATGTCTACATTGTTCTTGAACCGTAGGGTCCGCACGCTTAAGGTTTCGATGACAGTTATATAATGAGTTTATGATTTTTGATGTACCGAAGGAGTTCGGAGTCCCGGATGATATCGGGGACATGATGAGGAGTCTCGAAATGGTCGAGACGTAAAGATCGATATATTAGATGACTATATTCGTACATCGGAAAGGTTTTGAGTGGTTCGGGTATTTTTCGGAGTACCGGGGAGTTACGGGAATACGGGGGAAAAGTATTGGGCCTTATTGGGCCATACGGGAAAGAGAGAGGGGCTGCCTAGGGCAGGCTGCGCGCCCTCCCCCCAAGGCCTAGTCCGAATTGGACTAGGGGGAGGGGCTGCGCCCCCTCCTTCCTTCCCTTCTCCTTTCCCCTTCCTTGTCTCCTACTCCTAGTACATGGAAGGACTCCTAGTTGGACTAGGAAAGGGGGAATCCTACTCCCGGTGGGAGTAGGACTCCCTAGGGCGCGCCATAGAGAGGGCCGGCCCTCCCCTCCTCCACTCCTTTATATACGGGGGCAGGGGGCACCCCATGAACACACAAGTTGATCTTCGTGATCGTTCCTTAGCCGTGTGCGGTGTCCCCCCACCATATTCCACCTCGGTCATATTGTAGCGGTGCTTAGGCGAAGCCCTGCGACAGTAGAACATCAAGATCGTCACCACGCCGTCGTGCTGACGGGACTCCTCCCTGACGCTTTGCTGGATCGGATCCCGGGGATCGTCATCGAGCTGAACGTGTGCCAAGAACTCGGAGGTGCCGGAGTAACGGTGCTTGGATCGGTCGGATCGTGAATACGTACGACTACATCAACCGCGTTGATATAACGCTTCCGCTTTTGGTCTACGAGGGTACGTAGACAACACTCTCCCCTCTCGTTGCTATGCATCACCATGATCTTGTGTGTGCGTAGGATTTTTTTTTGAAATTACTGCGTTCCCCAACAGTGGCATCCGAGCTAGGTTTTATGTGTTGATGTTATATGCACGAGTAGAACACAAGTGAGTTGTGGGCGATATAAGTCATACTGCTTACCAGCATGTCATACTTTGGTTCGGCGGTATTGTTGGATGAAGCGGCCCGGACCGACATTACGCGTACGCTTACGCGAGACTGGTTCTACCGCCGTGCTTTGCACACAGGTGGCTGGCGGGTGTCAGTTTCTCCAACTTTAGTTGAACCGAGTGTGGCTACGCCCGGTCCTTGCGAAGGTTAAAACAACACCAACTTGACAAACTATCGTTGTGGTTTTGATGCGTAGGTAAGAACGGTTCTTGCTAAGCCCGTAGCAGCCACGTAAAACTTGCAACAACAAAGTAGAGGACGTCTAACTTGTTTTTGCAGGGCATGTTGTGATGTGATATGGTAAAGACGTGATGAGATATAAGTTGTTGTATGAGATGATCATGTTTTGTTGAAGTTATCGGCAACTGGCAAAAGCCTTATGGTTGTCTCTCTATTGCATAAGATGCAAGTGCCAAATAATTGCTTTACTTTATCGCTATGCGATAGCAACAGTTGCAAGAGCAATTGTTGGCGAGACGACCATGTGACGACACATTGATATAGATCAAGATGATGGAGATCATGGTGTCATGCCGGTGACGATGGAGATCATGACGATGCTTTAGAGATGGAGATCAAAGGCGCAAGATGATGATGGCCATATCATGTCACATATTTTGATTGCATGTGATGTTTATCTTTTATACATCTTATTTTGCTTAGTTCGATGGTGGCTTTATAAGATGATCTCTCACTAATTATCAAGGTACAAGTGTTCTCCCTGAGTATGCACCGTTGCGAAAGTTCTTCATGCTGAGACACCACGTGATGATCGGGTGTCATAGGCTCTACGTTCAAATACAACGGGTGCAAAACAGTTGCACACGTGGAATACTCAGGTTAAACTTGACGAGCTTAGCATATAACAGATATGGCCTCGGAACACTGAGACCGAAAGGTTGAGCGTGAATCATATAGTAGATATGATCAACATAGTGATGTTCACCATTGAAACTACTCCATCTCACGTGATGATCGGACATGGTTTAGTTGATATGGATCACGTGATCACTTAGAAGATTAGAGGGATGTCTATCTAAGTGGGAGTTCTTAAGTAATATGATTAAATGAACTTAAATTTATCATGAACTTAGTCCTGGTAGTATTAGCATATCTATGTTGTAGATCAATAGCTCGCGTTTAGCTCCCCTGTTTTATTTTTGATATGTTCCTAGAGAAAACTGAGTTGAAAGATGTTAGTAGCAATGATGCGGATTGGATCCGTGATCTGAGGACTATCCTCATTCCTGCACAGAAGAATTATGTCCTTGATGCACCGCTAGGTGACAGACCTATTGCAGGAGCAGATGCAGACGTTATGAACGTTTGGCTAGCTCAATATGATGACTACTTGATAGTTTAGTGCACCATGCTTAACGTCTTAGAATCGAGACTTCAAAGACTTTTTGAACGTCATGGACCATATGAGATGTTCCAGGAGTTGAAGTTAATATTTCAAGCAAATACCCGAGTTGAGAGATATGAAGTCTTCAACAAGTTCTATAGCTAAAAGATGGAGGAGAATAGCTCAAGCAGTGAGCATGTGCTCAGATTGTCTGGGTACTACAATCGCTTGAATCAAGTGGGAGTTAATCTTCCAGATAAAATAGTGATTGACATTATTCTCTAGTCACCATCACCAAGTTAGTAGAACTTCGTGATGAACTATAATATGCAAGGGATGACAAAAGTAATTCCCAAGCTCTTGGTGATGCTGAAATCGACGAAGGTAGAAATCAAGAAAAACATCAAGTGTTGATGGTTAACAAGACCACTAGTTTCAAGAAAAGGGCAAAGGGAAGAAAGGGAACTTCAAGAAGAACGGCAAGCAAGTTGCTGCTCAAGTGAAGAAGCCCAAGTCTGGACCTAAGCCTGAGACTGAGTGCTTCTACTGCAAAGGGACTGGTCACTAGAAGCGGAACTACCCCAAGTAATTGGTGGATAAGAAGGATGGCAAAGTGAACAAAGGTATATTGGATATACATGTTATTGATGTGTACTTTACTAGTGTTTATAGCAACCCCTCAGTATTTGATACTGGTTCAGTTGCTAAGAGTAGTAACTCGAAACAGGAGTTGCAGAATAAACTGAGACTAGTTCAGGGTGAAGTGACGATGTGTGTTGGAAGTAGTTCCAAGATTGATATGATCATCATCGTACACTCCCTATACTTTCGAGATTAGTGTTGAACCTAAATAAGTGTTATTTGGTGTTTGCGTTGAGCATGAATATGATTTGATCATGTTTATTGCAATACGGTTATTCATTTAAGTAAGAGAATAAATTGTTGTTCTGTTTACATGAATAAAACCTTATATGGTTACTGTCGGTGTCAAAACCGGCGGATCTCGAGTAGGGGGTCCCGAACTATGCGTCTAGGATCGATGGTAACATGTACACGGGGTTTTACCCAGCTTCGGGCTCTCTTGATGAGATAATACCCTACATGCTGCTTTTGATTGTATTCATATGGGTGTAGTACGGAGTTGATCTACCTTGAGATGATATGTTGTGGTCTAAACCCTAGAGGTATGATGAGTCATCTCATCATAATCTATCGACTAGTCTGGCCTCGGTTTATATAATGCACCAGAGGCCCAGGATAACAAGAGTCCTAACCGAATACGCCGGTGGGGGAGGAGTCCTTGTCTTGATCGCCAAGTCTTGTGGAATCTTCCTTGTATGCGGCACCTGTCCGGACTGGCCCATGAGTATGCGGCCCTGGGGATCCTCGGCCCAATCTAACCGATTGGGGGACGACGTGGTGAGTACCCCCTAGTCCAGGACACCGTCAGTAGCCCCCTGAACCGTTCTTCAAGTTAGGGACGCTCCTCGATTCTTCCGAACTGTTCTTCATCTTTGGTCATCGGTCTTGAAAACTGGTTCAATGAATCTTCTTTATCTTCGATCTTGAGGATCGCCGAAATGGATTCGACGGGTTTACACGTCGGGTATCCGAGGAGCCCCTTTAAGTTTCCGGCCTTTATCAATGCCTTGTTATTTTTATGCCACACCTCGGGTTTGAAGTTGTTCCCAGGAGGCAGTTCCCTCTTGCGTCCGAGCTCTAACGCCGGACTGTATCCGAGGTGTCGTAAATCACCTTGGTTCAAAGAAGTTTGAATGAGTTTAGCCGAGCTTAATGCCGGAAATGCCCTCTATGGAGCCAGCCACTAGCGCCCGAGCTTTATGCCGGACTGCTTTCGAGGTGGCGCACCACCCCGAATGTAGGCCGATTTTTGTCAATATTTTTTATTGGTGCAATTTATTCTCTGCCGAGATATATAGCTAGTAGCCCTCAAGGTGGGTATCGGTCTAAAACCCGAGATGCACATGAAGGATGACATAAGACCGATGATCCCCATAGCCGCTGAGACTCAGGTTGATTTGCAAAATCGGCCTGAGGATCAAGTCCAAGATCGGCAGAATACTTCGGGACACTAAAAGCGGCGTGCTCAGTCCTCGAGACTCAGGTTGGGTGCGGCCGACCAACCTGAGGATCAAAATCTCCTCGAAAACTATATTGCACATAAAATTTTCTGCATTGGACAAGAAATGCAGTAGCCCCCGAGACACTGGCCGGGTGGCAACAACAGATCAGGGGATCGATGTGCCCCTTTAATATGTTTAAATAATAAGCCCAAAGCCCAGTAGCCCCCGAGCCTTACTGCGGGCACGGGTGACCGAAATAAGGATCAATATCCATAGTAAAATCACAAATTATGTGTAATGACTCTATGTATCCAAGTACTTTATGTCATTAATGCTCGGATCCGCATTGAATAAAACTATGTTGACCGACCATCGGCTTCCACCTCCTCGGCCAGTAGCCGAGGAGTGTTTGTCTTACTTTATAAAGCCTTCATGAGGGCAAAGATTCACGACAAACACGGCAATCTGGCCATACGGTTTTATAAACAAAGGTACGCGGAGAGATATGGTATATTACTGTTTAACAGAAGAAATGTCTTCCAAAGAAAATAGTCCCGCTATCGGTTCCTTTCTTTGGGTTATCATGCTAAGCATGATCATAAAACCTCAGCTCCAATGTAAGAGCGAAATATCGAGGATTTAGTTTGGGAGGCTAGTTAATAGCCCCCGGTAGTGTTCGGCGACAGTCGAGGTCAAGCCGTAAACACTTCGGCCAATGTTATGAACGGCCTGTTATTTAACATAGTCATCGCATCGCTGACCAGTTTATGCTTGTTGTGACAGTCAGTTTTCGGCTTTCTCCACTGAGGTGCTTAATCGTGTGAGCTGGAAGCACAATCGCAGTGGTTCTCCCTTTGCACGCTTAGCCAAACAAAACGGAACGTAGGAAGCAAGTGCGGGAGCTGGGCAACCCAACTATTGACCGAAGACACAATTTGAAACCGATGCATATATAGTA
Source organism: Aegilops umbellulata (assembly GCA_032464435.1). Lineage (NCBI taxonomy): Eukaryota > Viridiplantae > Streptophyta > Magnoliopsida > Poales > Poaceae > Aegilops > Aegilops umbellulata. The sequence goes on from CP136059.1 coordinate 510,296,664, forward strand.
ATATCTGAGAATGTTTTTGCCGAATCCCTAAAAGGTGTCCGGCGTTGCACTGCGAGACTAATGCTGGAAAAGCACAAATAGTTTAAAAGTGCCAAAAAGCTTGGAAAACCAAGAAACGTCAGTAAAAAAATGACGTCCAAACAATATCAAGTGTTCGGTGCCAACCCGAAAATTGGTCTTAGAAAAAATAAGTGCTTCTGTTGTGCTTTGACATGATACATCCTATCTCAAGACTTCGAGCGGGTCAGCCTACGGCTTCAACCTCCTATCCCGAGGGCGGAGTACTTCTCATCAGGCCAGTTTAGCAAACTAAACTCTAGCGGCTTTTGAGAGAGAAATTAGGCTCCCCGGCTAGTGACCGCACACTCGTGTCGAAAAAAGGAGTGATAAATAATAATAACTTTGCAACGACTAAGAAGAAAAACACTTAGTATGAAACGACTCAAATAAACATAAGAGCCCCCCAAGTGACTTGGGTAAAAGTGGACTATATAATGTAAGGTGACATGTAGAATGCTTTCTAACCGGATTGTAGATCGTTTGTCGTAGCGGACCTTTTCGCTTCAACCTTTGGACCCAATAGTCCGGAGTGTGTCCGAATACCCTCGCGGTTATAAAAACCGGGGCATGCGTGGAGACCAGGCGTAGGGGTCATTAGTGCTTTATCAGACAAGTGCCCAACTAGTTATGTTATATTACATGGTTAGTAAGAAACATCTTCCAGGGAGAATAGTTCCGTTAGGGGTTCCTTTCCCTGGGAGGCATGCCCTAAAGTGCATGTCCGGGCTGCGAAAAGAGCAGAAAAGCATCTGGGGGCAGGTAAATAAATAGGTAAGAAATCATCTTTTAGTTCACCGACCGAGTATTCCCTTAAGAACGCTAGCTTTCGGCTTCACCCAGTCTGAGGTACACATCCGGCTGACCCGACAGTAACAATCGCAGAGGTGCTCCCTTTACCACCTAGCCGAACAATCGGGAACGTAGGGGTAAGCACAGGAGCCAGGCAACCCAGCTTGGCCAAAACTTAAGTCATATCGATGCATATAATGGTGAATAAAAGGTACATGCGGAAGTGTGACACATGTGTTGAGCATAAAGCCTGTATTAATAAGCTTCTGTTAAAGAAGCCCCCAGGTATAATGAGCGCGGGTAGCGCGTAAGTATGTGTGAACAAAGTTTGGACAAGAAAAAAAATTTACAAGCAACTTTTTTTTTCAAAAAAGTATAACGCTTGATTGAACCGAACACAAGTTATAAATTAAAGCTTTGAGCATGAAAGCGACTTAGCTGGTTAATGTGTTCGCAGTCCGAGCTTGATGCGGGACAAGGTTCTATCCCCCAAGCTAGTCCCGAGGTGGCGGAGCGGAGAGCTCGACACGCCGAAGTGGTGACATAGCACGGTCGATGCAGACCGGCAGAGTGACGCCGAAGTCCCCGGATCATTTTCCTGTGCACAAAAAATAGTGCAAACGGGAGATAATGGTAATAATGATAAATAAAAAATCATTGCGTAATGAATAATTTATGCAGAGTGAGTAATAAAAGAAATATGGCCTGGCGCCAAAGTCGATGTCGATGCAGGGCGTCGGCGTGATGCGGTAAAGGCATGGCAAAGCCTGAATTCACAGGTCGGTCCGCGCTCCGGATGCGGCGTTCGCCGGACTATGTACGGAGACTGACCGAACCAGCATGCGACCATCGTTAATGCGGCCACCATTTGATAGACCTGTGAACATATGATGGACAAACCAGAGTAATAATTCCTTGGAAAAAATGAACCCAAACATGCAAAAAATATTAGGATTAATAGCACCTGGTTTATTTGTTGTAGTAATCCAAAGGAAGATGATGCTGGCAAAGGTTGGCTCGCCGAGGCAAAGCCCTCGGTCCAGCCAATCGTGATGAAGCTGGTCGGCTAGTGACGCCGAAGTGTCCGGAGTAGGTTGATGAAGAGATGATGAATCCTCCGGTCCAGCCGAGATGTCGAAGCCTCGAGGCCAGTCGAAGTACTCCAGCGTGATGGACACCGGCTTGAAGGGGCAACAGTGCGGCCCTGCCGATGCAGGTCGTGACGTGGTCGATGCCGGCTTGATGAAGCGACCGTGCCGTGATGCCGGTATGCCCGCTCCATGTAATCCGTGGGGCGGCGATGTTGGTGATGATTTGTCCTTCGCGATGCCGGACTCTTGTTCGGCTTGCCGAGATGATGATCCGAAGAAGTTGAGCTCGGCTCAACAAAGTGACGACGTGTCTAGCACAGGTCGGCAGCCGTGGAGCAATATTGTCGGACTGGTTTGACACCAGCATTGATGTTGAAGATCATGTTCAAAAGATCTTAAGGTTAGTGGGATGTGTTCGGGAACAGTACACAATATCCCATACAAAACTTCCTTCAAAAAGGATGTCCGAAATCCCGTTCATAAAAAAAATGAATTCGGGTCGGATTCGTTCTCGCGCAGAAAACAGATCCGAAAAGTGATGCACTAATCGGAAGGTTCCCGGAGTTTGGACGGTCGGATCGAGCTGAAATTTTGAAGGGTGGTAGATATCGTAATTCCGCAGCCGATCAACGGTTGGATCTTCTAAAGGACGCCCGAGCTAGAAGCTGGACACCACGCCCTAAACTTGTCCAGATTCCCGTCCAGATTTGACAGGGCTCCGGTATATTATGGATTGCCGGAGATTCCTTCATCGGAACTCGACAAAATTTTTCAGGGTTGTTGTAGACTCAATTCCGCACAATTCCACCAAAGCGATCGTCAAAGCGATACTCGAGGAGGTGGCGACAGAAGATACGACTTCGCTGTCCAGAAAAACAACACGGTCGCTTGAGGGCAATGTTGACGTTGAGCCCCCGAGCTTCATGGATGATTCCTTCGTGATCTTGATAGAGATCGGAGCTGATGTTTGATGAAGACCCTCGTGCAAAACATGGTGATCCGAACACGAGGCACAATTCTTGGTCGAACCAAGGTGACCAGTCGAGCTGGTGACGAAAATGCCGAAGTCGCAGTTGATCTGCAGGCGAGCCATCGATCCTTTTGTCGATCACACAGCAGAACTCTCAATGAAAGCAACAATGTCGGTGTCAAAACCAGAGGATCTCGGGTAGGGGGTCCCGAACTATGCGTCTAGAATCGATGGTAACATGTTCACGGGGTTTTACCCAGCTTCGGGCTCTCTTGATGAGATAATACCCTACATGCTGCTTTGGATTGTATTCATATGGGTGTAGTACGGAGTTGATCTACCTCGAGATCATATGTTGTGGTCTAAACCCTAGAGGTATGATGAGTCATCTCATAATAATGTATCGACTAGTCTGGCCTCGGTTTATATAATGCACCAGAGGCCCAGGATAACAAGAGTCCTAGCCGAATACGCCGGTGGGGGAGGAGTCCTTGTCTTGATCGCCAAGTCTTGTGGAATCTTCCTTGTATGCGGCACCTGTCCGGACTGGCCCATGAGTATGCGGCCCTGGGGATCCTCGGCCCAATCTAACCGATTGGGGGACGACGTGGTGAGTACCCCCTAGTCCAGGACACCGTCAGTTACACACCAACGAAAATGATTTGTTGGATCTCGATAGTAGTGATACACATATTCATAATATTGAAACCAAAAGATGCAAAGTTAATAATGATAGTGCAACTTATTTCTGGCACCGCCGTTTAGGTCATATTGGTGTAAAGCGCATGCAGAAACTCCATGCTGATGGGCTTTTGGAATCACTTGATTATGAATCACTTGATGCTTGCGAACCATGCCTCATGGGCAAGATGACTAAAACTCCGTTCTCCGGAACAATGGAGCGAACAACAGATTTGTTGGAAATCATACATACTGATGTATGTGGTCTGATGAATATTAAAGCTCGTGACAAGTATCATTATTTTCTGACCTTCACAGATGATTTAAGCAGATATGAGTATATCTACTTGATGAAACATAAGTCTGAAACGTTTGAAAAGTTCAAAGAATTTCAGAGTAAAGTGGAAAATCATCGTAACAAGAAAAATAAGGTTTCTACGATCTGATCGCGGAGACAAATATTTGAGTTATGAGTTTGGTCTTCAATTAAAACTATGTGGAATAGTTTCACAAATTCATGCCACCTGGAACACCACAGCATAATGGTGTGTCCGAACGTCATAACCGTACTTTATTGGATATAGTGCAATCTATGATGTTTCTTACAGATTTACCAACATCGTTTTGGGGTTATGCATTAAAGACAGTTGCATTCACGTTAAAAAGGGGCACCATCTAAGTCCATTGAGACGACACAATATGAACTGTGGTTTGGCAAGAAACCAAAGTTGTCGTTTCTTAAAGTTTGGGATTGTGATGCTTATATGAAAAGGTTTCATCCTGATAAGCTCAAACCCAAATCAGAGAAATATGTCTTCATAGGATACCCAAAGGAGACAGTTGGGCACCTTCTATCACAGATCCGAAGGCAAGATATTCGTTGCTGAGAATGGATCCTTTCCAGAGAAGGAGTTTCTCTCGAAAGAAGTGAGTGGGAGGAAAGTAGAACTTGATAAGGTAATTGTTTCTTCTCCCTTATTGGAAAGTAGTTCATCACAGAAATCTGTTCTTGTGAGTTGTGAGTACTACACCAATTAGTGAGGAAGCTAATGATGATGATCATGTAACTTCAGATCAAGTTACTACCGAATCTCGTAGGTAAACCAGAGTGAGATCCACACCAGAGTGGTACGGTAATCCTGTTATGGAAATCATGTTACTAGACCATGACGAACTTGTGAACTATGAGGAAGCGATGATGAGCCCAGATTCCGCGAAATGGTTTGAGGCCATGAAATCTGAGATATGATCCATGTATAAGAACAAAGTATGGACTTTGATGGATTTGCCCGATGATCGGCAAGCCATAGAAAATAAATGGATCTTCAAGAGGAAGACGGACGCTGATAGTAGTGTTACTATCTACAAAGCTAGAATTGTCGCAAAAGGTTTTCGACAAGTTCAAGGTGTTGACTACGATGAGAGTTTCTCACTCGTATCTATGCTTAAGTCTGTCCGAATCATGTTAGCAATTGCCGCATTTTATGAAATCTAGCAAATGGATAAACAAAACTGCATTCCTCAATGGATTTATTAAAGAAGAGTTGTATACAATGCAACTAGAAGGTTTTGTCGATCCTAAGGGTGTTAACAAAATATGCAAGCTCCAGCGATCCATCTATGGACTGCTGCAAGCATCTCGGAGTTGGAATATACGCTTTGATAAGATGATCAAAGCATATAGTTTTATACAGACTTGCGGTGAAGCCTGTATTTACAAGAAAGTGAGTGGGAGCACTACAGCATTTTTGATAAGTATATGTAAATGACATATTGTTGATCGGAAATAATGTAGAATTATTTTGCAAAGCATAAAGGAGTATTTGAAAGGAGTTTTTCGAAGAAGGACCTCGGTGAAGCTGCTTACATATTAAGCATCAAGATCTATAGAGATAGATCAAGACGCTTGATAAGTTTTCAATGAGCACATACCTTGACAAGATTTTGAAGTAGTTCAAAAGGGAACAGTCAAAGAAAGAGTTCTTGCCTGTGTTACAAGGTGTGAAATTGAGTAAGACTCAAAACCCGACCACGACAGAAGATAGAAAGAGAATGAAAGTCATTCCCTATGCCTTGGCCATAGGTTCTATAAAGTATGCCATGCTGTGTACCAGATCTATTGTATACCCTACACTGTGTTTAGCAAGGGAGTACAATAGTGGTCTAGGAGTAGATCACTGGACAACGATCAAAATTATCCTTAGTGGAATAAGGATATGTTTCTCGATTATGGAGGTGAGAAAAGGTTCGTCGTAAAGGGTTACGTCGATGCAAGTTTTGACACTAATCTAGATGACTCTAAGTCTCGGTCTAGATACATATTGAAAGTGGGAGCAATTAGCTAGAGTAGCTCCGTGCAGAGTATTGTTGACATAGAAATTTGCAAAATACTTACGGATCTGAATATGGCAGACCAGTTGACTAAAATTATCTCACAAGCAAACATGATCACACCTTAGTACTCTTTGGGTGTTAATCACATAGCGATGTGAACTAGATTACTGACTCTAGTAAACCCTTTTGCTGTTGGTCACATATCGATGTGAACTATGGGTGTTAATCACATGGTGATGCGAACTATTGCTGTTAAATCACATGGCGATGTGAACTAGATTATTGACTCTAGTGCAAGTGGGAGACTGAAGGAAATATGCCCTAGAGGCAATAATAAAGTTATTATTTATTTCCTTATTTCATGATAAATGTTTATTATTCATGATAGAATTGTATTAACCGGAAACATAATACATGTGTGAATACATAGACAAACAGAGTGTCACTAGTATGCCTCTACTTGACTAGCTCGTTAATCAAAGATGGTTATGTTTCCTAACCATGGAAAAAGAGTTGTTATTTGATTAATGGGATCACATCATTAGATGAATGATCTGATTGACATGACCCATTCCATTAGCTTAGCACCCGATCGTTTAGTATGTTGCTATTGCTTTCTTCATGACTTATACATGTTCCTATGACTATGAGATTATGCAACTCCCGTTTACCGGAGGAACACTTTGTGTGCTACCAAACGTCACAACGTAACTGGGTGATTATAAAGGAGCTCTACAGGTGTCTCCAAAGGTACATGTTGGGTTGGTGTATTTCGAGATTAGGATTTGTCACTCCGATTGTCGGAGAGGTATCTCTGGGCCCTCTCGGTAATGCACATCACATAAGCCTTGCAAGCATTGCAACTAATAAGTTAGTTGCGAGATGATGTATTACAGAACGAGTAAAGAGACTTGCCGGTAACGAGATTGAACTAGGTATTGAGATACCGACGATCGAATCTCGGACAAGTAACATACCGATGACAAAGGGAACAACGCATGTTGTTATGCGGTCTGACCGATAAAGATGTTCGTAGAATATGTAGGAGCCAATATGAGCATCCAGGTTCCGCTATTGGTTATTGACCGGAGACATGTCTTGGTAATGTCTACACTATTCTCGAACCGTAGGGTCCGCACGCTTAAGGTTTCGATGACAGTTATATAATGAGTTTATGAGTTTTGATGTACCGAAGGAGTTCAGAGTCCCGGATGATATCGGCGACATGACGAGGAGTCTCGAAATGGTCGAGACGTAAAGATCGATATATTGGACGACTATATTCGGACATCGGAAAGGTTCTGAGTGGTTCGGGTATTTTTCGGAGTACCGGGGAGTTACGGGAATACTGGGGAAAAGTATTGGGCCTTATTGGGCCATACGGGAAAGAGAGAGGGGCTGCCTAAGGCAGGCCGCGCCCCCCCCCCCAAGGCCTAGTCCGAATTGGACTAGGGGGAGGGGCTGCGCCCCCTCCTTCCTTCCCTTCTCATTTCCCCTTCCATGTCTCCTACTCCTACTACATGGAAGGACTCCTAGATGGACTAGGAAAGGGGGAATCCTACTCCCGGTTGGAGTAGGACTCCCTAGGGCGCGCCATAGAGAGGGCCGACCCTCCCCTCCTCCACTCCTTTATATACAGGGGCAGGGGGCTGTTGGAAATATGCCCTAGAGGCAATAATAAAAGCATTATTATTATATTTCCTTATTCATGATAATTGTCTTTATTCGTGCTATAATTGTGTTATCCGGAAATCGTAATACATGTGTGAATAACAGACAACAACATGTCCCTAGTGAGCCTCTAGTTGACTAGCTCGTTGATCGACAAATAGTCATGGTTTCCTGACTATGGACATTGGATGTCGTTGATAACGAGATCACATCATTAGGAGAATGATGTGATGGACAAGACCCAATCCTAAACATAGCATAAGATCGCATAGTTCGTTTGCTAGAGTTTTCCAATGTCAAGTATCCTTTCCTTAGACCATGAGATCGTGTAACTCCCGGATACCGTAGGAGTGCTTTGGGTGTGCCAAACGTCACAACGTAACTGGGTGACTATAAAGGTATACTACGGGTATCTCTGAAAGTGTCTGTTGGGTTGACATGGATCAAGACTGGGATTTGTCACTCCGCTTGACGGAGAGGTATCACCGGGCCCTCTCGGTAATGCATCATCATAATGAGCTCAAGGTGATCAAAGTGTTTGATCACGGGATCATGCATTACGGTACGAGAAAAGTGACTTGCCGGTAACGAGATTGAACGAGGTATTGGGATACCGACGATCGAATCTCGGGCAAGTAAAATACTGATTGACAAAGGGAATCGTATACGGGATTAATTGAATCCTTGACATCGTGGTTCATCCGATGAGATCATCGTGGAGCATGTGGGAGCCAACATGGGTATCCAGATCCCGCTGTTGGTTATTGCCCGAGAGCCGTCTCGGTCATGTCTGCATGTCTCCCGAACCCGTAGGGTCTACACACTTAAGGTTCGGTGACGCTAGGGTTGTAGGGATATGTATGTGCAGTAACCCGAATGTTGTTCGGAGTCCCGGATGAGATCCCGGACGTCACGAGGAGTTTCGGAATGGTCCGGAGGTAAAGATTTATATATGGAAAGTCATCATACGGACATCGGGACAAGTTTCGGGGTTATCGGTATTGTACCGGGACCACCGGAGGGTCCCGGGGGGTCCACCGGGTGGGGCCACCTATCCCGGAGGGCCCCATGGGCCGTATGAGGGAGGGAACCAGCCCATAGTGGGCTGGTGCGCCAACCCCCCCAAGGGCCCATGCGCATAGGGTTTGGGGGGAGGGAAAACCCTAAAGGGGACGCCCCCCTTGCTTGGGGGGCAAGCCCCCCCTCCCTGGCCGCCGCCCCCCCTAGGAGATCTCATCTCCTAGGGCCGGCGCCCCCCCAGGGGGTTATATAAAAGGGGGGGGAGAGGGGGGGCTGACCACCCATTGCCCTGGCGCCTCCCTCTCCCTCTCCAACACCTCCTCCTCCTCCATTGAGCACGGCGAAGCCCTGCCGGAGTACTGCAGTTCCACCATCACCACGCCGTCGTGCTGCTGTTGGAGCCTTCTTCCCCAACCTCTCCTTTGCCTTGCTGGATCAAGAAGGAGGAGACATCATGCTTTCCGTATGTGTGTTGAACGCGGAGGTGCCGTCCGTTCGGCACTAGATCATCGGTGAATTGGATCACGGCGAGTACGACTACCTCATCCACGTTCACTTGAACTCTTCCGTTGCGATCTACAAAGTGGTATGTAGATGCTATCTAATCTGAATACTCGTTGCTAGATGAACTCATAGATGGATCTTGGTGAAACCGTAGGAAAAAATTTTAATTTTCTGCAACGTTCCCCAACAGTGGCATCATGAGCTAGGTCTATGCGTAGTTCTTCTTGCGCGAGTGGAACACAATTTGTTGTGGGCGTAGATGTTGTCAACTCTTCTTGCCGCTACTAGTCTTATCTTGCTTCAGCGGTATTGTGGTATGAAGCGACCCGGACCAACCTTACACGTATGCTTACGTGAGATCGGTTCCACCGACTAACAAGCACTAGTTGCATAAGGTGGCTGGCGGGTGTCTGTCTCTCCTACTTTTGTTGGAGCGGATTCGATGAAAAGGGTCCTTATGAAGGGTAAATAGAAGTTGACAAATCACGTTGTGGCTTTTACGTAGGTAAGAAAACGTTCTTGCTAGAACCCTAATTCAGCCACGTAAAACTTGCAACAACAATTAGAGGACGTCTAACTTGTTTTTGCAGCAAGTGCTTTGTGATATGATATGGCCAAAGTTGTGATGAATGATGAATGATCTATATGAGATGTATGAGATGTTCATGCTATTGTAATAGGAATCACGACTTGCATGTCGATGAGTATGACAACCGGCAGGAGCCATAGGAGTTGTCTTTATTTTTTGTATGACCTGCGTGTCATTGAGAATCGCCATATAAATTACTTTACTTTATTGCTAAACGCGTTAGCCATAGTAGTAGAAGTAATAGTTGGCGAGCAACTTCATGGAGACACGATGATGAAGATCATGGTGTCAAGCCGGTGACAAGATGATCATGGAGCCCCAAGATGGAGATCGAAGGAGCTATGTGATATTGGCCATATCATGTCACGTTTATTATTTGATTGCATGTGATGTTTATCATGTTTTGCATCTTGTTTACTTAGAGCGACGGTAGTAAATAAGATGATCCCTCATAATAATTTCAAGAAAGTGTTCACCCTAACTGTGCACCGTTGCGACAGTTCGTTGTTTCGAAGCACCACGTGATGATCGGGTGTGATAGATTCTAACGTTCACATACAACGGGTGTAAGACAGATTTACACACGCAAAACACTTAGGTTGACTTGACGAGCCTAGCATGTACAGACATGGCCTCGGAACACAGAAGACCGAAAGGTCGAGCATGAGTCTTATAGAAGATACGATCAACATGAAGATGTTCACCGATGTTGACTAGTCCGTCTCACGTGATGATCGGACACGGCCTAGTTGACTCGGATCATGTAATACTTAGATGACTTGAAGAGGGATGTCTATCTAAGTGGGAGTTCATTAAATAATTTGATTAAATGAACTTTATTATCATGAACTTAGTCTAAATCTTTACAATATGTCTTGTAGATCAAATGGCCAACGTAGTCCTCAACTTCAACGCGTTCCTAGATAAAACCAAGCTGAAAGACGATGGTAGCAACTATACGGACTGGGTCCGGAACCTGAGGATCATCCTCATAGCTGCCAAGAAAGATTATGTCCTACGAGCACCGCTGGGTGACGCACCTATTCTCCCTGCACAACAAGACGTTATGAACGCTTGGCAGTCGCGATGCGATGATTACTCCCTCGTTCAGTGCGGCATGCTTTACAGCTTAGAGCCGGGGCTCCAAAAGCGTTTTGAGAGACATGGAGCATATGAGATGTTCGAAGAGATGAAAATGGTTTTCCAAGCTCATGCCCGGGTCGAGAGATATGAGATCTCCAACAAATTCTTTAGCTGTAAGATGGAGGAAAATAGTTCTGTCAGTGAGCACATACTCAGAATGTCTGGGTTGCACAACCGCTTGACTCAGCTGGAAGTTAATCTCCCGGAAGAAGTGGTCATTGACAGAATCCTCCAGTCGCTTCCACCTAGCTACAAGAGCTTTGTGATGAACTACAATATGCAGGGGATGGTAAAGACCATTCCTGAGGTATATGCTATGCTGAAATCAGCAGAGGTAGAAATCAAGAAGGAGCATCAAGTGTTGATGGTGAATAAAACCACTAAGTTCAAGAAGGGCAAGGGTAAAAAGAACTTAAAGAAGGACGGCAAGGAAGTTGCCGCGCCCGGTAAGCAAGTTGCCGGGAAGAAGCCAAAGAATGGACCCAAGCCCGAAACTGAGTGCTTTTATTGCAAGGGAAGTGGTCACTGGAAGCGGAACTGCCCCAAATACTTAGCGGACAAGAAGGCCGGCAAAACCAAAGGTATATGTGATATACATGTAATTGATGTGTACCTTACCAGTACTCGTAGTAGCTCTTGGGTATTTGATACTGGTGCAGTTGCTCACATTTGTAACTCAAAGCAGGAGCTGCGGAATAAACGGAGACTGGCGAAGGACGAGGTGACGATGCGCGTCGGGAATGGTTCCAAGGTCGATGTGATCGCCGTCGGCATGCTACCTCTACATTTACCTACGGGATTAGTTTTAAACCTCAATAATTGTTATTTAGTGCCAAGTTTGAGCATGAACATTGTATCAGGATCTCGCTTAATTCGAGATGGCTACTCATTTAAATCCGAGAATAATGGTTGTTCTATTTATATGAGAGATATGTTTTATGGTCATGCTCCGATGGTTAATGATTTATTCTTGATGAATCTCGTACGTGATGATACACATATTCATAGTGTGAGTACCAAAAGAGTTAAAGTTGATAACAATAGTCCCACATATTTGTGGCACTGCCGCCTTGGTCACATAGGTGTCAAACGCATGAAGAAGCTCCATGCAGATGGACTTTTAGAGTCTCTTGATTATGAATCATTTGACACGTGCGAACCATGCCTCATGGGTAAAATGACCAAGACTCCGTTCTCAGGAACAATGGAGCGAGCAACCAACTTATTGGAAATCATACATACTGATGTGTGCGGTCCAATGAGTGTTGAGGCTCGCGGTGGCTATCGTTATGTTCTCACCCTCACTGATGACTTGAGTAGATATGGGTATGTCTACTTAATGAAACACAAGTCTGAGACCTTTGAAAAGTTCAAGGAATTTCAGAGTGAGGTTGAAAATCAACGTGATAAAAGGATCAAGTTTCTACGATCAGATCGTGGAGGAGAGTACTTGAGTCACGAATTTGGCACACACTTAAGAAAATGTGGAATAGTTTCACAACTCACGCCGCCTGGAACACCTCAGCGTAATGGTGTGTCCGAACGTCGTAATCGCACTCTATTAGATATGGTGCGATCTATGATGTCTCTTACCGACTTACCGCTATCTTTTTGGGGCTATGCTTTAGAGACTGCCGCATTCACTTTAAATAGGGCTCCGTCGAAATCCGTTGAGACGACACCGTATGAATTATGGTTTGGGAAGAAACCTAAGCTGTCGTTTCTAAAAGTTTGGGGATGTGATGCTTATGTCAAGAAACTTCAACCTGAAAAGCTCGAACCCAAGTCGGAAAAATGCGTCTTCATAGGATACCCTAAAGAAACTGTTGGGTATACCTTCTACCTTAGATCCGAAGGCAAGATATTTGTTGCCAAGAATGGATCCTTTCTGGAGAAAGAGTTTCTCTCGAAAGAAGTAAGTGGGAGGAAAGTAGAACTTGATGAAGTGTTGCCTCTTGAACCGTAAAATGGCGAAACTCAAGAAATCGTTCCTGAGGTGCCTGCACCGAATAGAGAGGAAATTAATGATTATGATCAAGATACTTCTAATCAAGCTCCTACTGAAATTCGAAGGTCCACAAGGACACGTTCCGCACCAGAGTGGTACGGGAAGCCTGTCTTGGAAATCATGTTGTTAGACAACGGTGAACCTTCGAACTATGAGGAAGCAATGGCGGGCCCGGATTCCGACAAATGGCTGGAAGCCATGAAATCCGAGATAGGATCCATGTATGAAAACGAAGTATGGACTTTGACTGACTTGCCCGTTGAGCGGCGAGCCATTGAAAATAAATGGATCTTTAAGAAGAAGACAGACGCGGATGGTAATGTGACCATCTATAAAGCTCGGCTTGTCGCTAAGGGTTATTGACAAGTTCAAGGGGTTGACTACGATGAGACTTTCTCACCGGTAGCGAAGCTGAAGTCCGTCCGAATCATGTTAGCAATTGCCGCATACTATGATTATGAGATATGGCAAATGGACGTCAAAACGGCATTCCTTAATGGTTTCCTTAAGGAAGAATTGTATATGATGCAGCCGGAAGGTTTTGTCGATCCTAAGAATGCTGACAAGGTGTGCAAGCTCCAACGCTCGATTTATGGGCTGGTGCAAGCATCTCGGAGTTGGAACATTCGCTTTGATGAGATGATCAAAGCGTTTGGGTTTACACAGACTTATGGAGAAGCCTGTGTTTACAAGAAAGTGAGTGGGAGCTCTGTAGCATTTCTCATATTATATGTAGACGACATACTTTTGATGGTAAATGATATAGAACTCTTGGACAGCATTAAGGCCTACTTGAATAAAAGTTTTTCAATGAAGGACCTTGGAGAAGCTGCTTATATATTAGGCATCAAGATCTATAGAGATAGATCGAGACGCCTCATAGGTCTTTCGCAAAGCACATACCTTGATAAGATATTGAAGAAATTCAATATGGATCAATCTAAGAAAGGGTTCTTACCTGTGTTACAAGGTGTGAAATTGAGCTCAGCTCAATGTCCGACCACGGCAGAAGATATAGAAGAGATGAGTGTCATCCCCTATGCCTCAGCCATAGGTTCTATTATGTATGCCATGCTGTGTACCAGACCTGATGTAAACCTTGCCGTAAGTTTGGTAGGAAGGTACCAAAGTAATCCCGGCAAGGAACACTGGACAGCGGTCAAGAATATCCTGAAGTACCTGAAAAGGACCAAGGAAATGTTTCTCGTTTATGGAGGTGACGAAGAGCTCGTCGTAAAAGGTTACGTCGACGCTAGCTTCGACACAGATCTGGATGACTCTAAGTCACAAACCGGATATGTGTATATTTTGAATGGTGGGGCAGTAAGCTGGTGCAGTTGCAAGCAAAGCGTCGTGGCGGGATCTACATGTGAAGCGGAGTACATGGCAGCCTCGGAGGCGGCACATGAAGCAATTTGGGTGAAGGAGTTCATCACCGACCTCGGAGTCATACCCAATGCGTCGGGGACAATCAAGCTCTTCTGTGACAACACTGGAGCTATTGCACTTGCAAAGGAGCACAGGTTTCACAAGAAGACTAGGCACATCAAGCGTCGCTTCAACTCCATTCGTGAAAATGTTCAAGATGGAGACATAGAAATTTGTAAAGTGCACACGGATCTGAATGTCGCAGATCCGTTGACTAAACCTCTCCCTAAGGCAAAACATGATCAGCACCAGAACTCTATGGGTGTTCGATTCATCACAATGTAACTAGATTATTGACTCTAGTGCAAGTGGGAGACTGTTGGAAATATGCCCTAGAGGCAATAATAAAAGCAATATTATTATATTTCCTTATTCATGATAATTGTCTTTATTCGTGCTATAATTGTGTTATCCGGAAATCGTAATACATGTGTGAATAACAGACAACAACATGTCCCTAGTGAGCCTCTAGTTGACTAGCTCGTTGATCGACAGATAGTCATGGTTTCCTGACTATGGACATTGGATGTCGTTGATAATGAGATCACATCATTAGGAGAATGATGTGATGGACAAGACCCAATCCTAAACATAGCATAAGATCGCATAGTTCGTTTGCTAGAGTTTTCCAATGTCAAGTATCCTTTCCTTAGACCATGAGATCGTGTAACTCCCGGATACCGTAGGAGTGCTTTGGGTGTGCCAAACGTCACAACGTAACTGGGTGACTATAAAGGTATACTACGGGTATCTCTGAAAGTGTCTGTTGGGTTGACATGGATCAAGACTGGGATTTGTCACTCCGCTTGACGGAGAAGTATCACCGGGCCCTCTCGGTAATGCATCATCATAATGAGCTCAAGGTGATCAAAGTGTTTGATCACGGGATCATGCATTACGGTACGAGAAAAGTGACTTGCCGGTGACGAGATTGAACGAGGTATTGGGATACCGACGATCGAATCTCGGGCAAGTAAAATACCGATTGACAAAGGGAATCGTATACGGGATTAATTGAATCCTTGACATCGTGGTTCATCCGATGAGATCATCGTGGAGCATGTGGGAGCCAACATGGGTATCCAGATCCCACTGTTGGTTATTGCCCGAGAGCCGTCTCGGTCATGTCTGCATGTCTCCCGAACCCGTAGGGTCTACACACTTAAGGTTCGGTGACGCTAGGGTTGTAGGGATATGTATGTGCAGTAACCCGAATGTTGTTTGGAGTCCCGGATGAGATCTCGGACGTCACGAGGAGTTTCGGAATGGTCCGGAGGTAAAGATTTATATATGGAAAGTCATCATACGGACATCAGGACAAGTTTCGGGGTTATCGGTATTGTACCGGGACAACCGGAGGGTCCCGGGGGGTCCATCGGGTGGGGCCACCTATCCCGGAGGGCCCCATGGGCCGTATGAGGGAGGGAACCAGCCCATAGTGGGCTGGTGCGCCAACCCCCCCAAGGGCCCATGCGCCTAGGGTTTGGGGGGAGGGAAAACCCTAAAGGGGGCGCCCCCCTTGCTTGGGGGGCAAGCCCCCCCTCCCTGGCCGCCGCCCCCCTAGGAGATCTCATCTCCTAGGGCCGGCTCCCCCCCAGGGGGTTATATAAAAGGGGGAGGAGAGGGGGGTCTGACCACCCATTGCCCTGGCGCCTCCCTCTCCCTCTCCAACACCTCCTCCTCCTCCATTGAGCACGGCGAAGCCCTGCCGGAGTACTGCAGTTCCACCATCACCACGCCGTCGTGCTGCTGTTGGAGCCTTCTTCCCCAACCTCTCCTTTGCCTTGCTGGATCAAGAAGGAGGAGACGTCACGCTTTCCGTACGTGTGTTGAACACGGAGGTGCCGTCCGTTCGGCACTAGATCATCGGTGAATTGGATCACGGCGAGTACGACTACCTCATCCACGTTCACTCGAACGCTTCCGTTGCGATCTACAAAGTGGTATGTAGATGCTATCTAATCTGAATACTCGTTGCTAGATGAACTCATAGATGGATCTTGGTGAAACCGTAGGAAAAAATTTTAATTTTCTGCAACGTTCCCCAACAGGGGCACCCCATGAACACACAAGTTGATCTTCGTGATCGTTCCTTAGCCGTGTGCGGCGCCCCCCCACCATATTCCACCTCGGTCATATTGTAGCGGTGCTTAGGCGAAGCCCTGCGACAGTGGAACATCAAGATCGTCACCACGCTGTCGTGCTGACGGAACTCCTCCTCGACGCTTTGCTGGATCGGAGCCCGGGGATCGTCATCGAGCTGAACGTGTGCCAAGAACTCGGAGGTGCCGGAGTAACGGTGCTTGGATCGGTCGGATCGTGAAGACGTACGACTACATCAACCGCGTTGATATAACGCTTCCGCTTTCAGTCTATGAGGGTACGTAGACAACACTCTCCCCTCTCATTGCTATGCATCACCATGATCTTGTGTGTGCGTAGGATTTTTTTGAAATTACTGCGTTCCCCAACACTTATGTCAATGATATGCAGAAAGATGATCTTTGGAATGAGCTGAAGGCAAATTTCACCCTACCGCTAGAGGAGGATCCGGAGAAGCCGGTTATAGAGCAATTAATTAAGTTTGCTGCTCTTAAGAAGATGGCAGAGCTATTCAGGAGGTGGAAGAATGAGCTGAAAAGGTTTGTCGACAAAAAAGAGACACCACAATTCATCGGCAAATATGAGAAGATCAGAGATCAATGGCCCGCATTTGGGGCCCACAAAACATCGGATAAGAGTAAGAAGATGTTGGAGACAAACAAGAAAAATGCTGCGAAGAAGAAGCTTCACCATCGCACGGGGTCAGGTGGCTACCTCAAAGGCCGGCCTAAGTGGGCAAAGGCTGAGACTGATCTGCTTGATAAAGGGATCGAACCAGAGACAAAGAACTGGCCAGACCGTTGCCGGACTTGGTTCTTTGGGGCTCGCGGATCCTTGGACCCTGTAACAGGGATGTGCGTTTGGACGGACGAGCAACTTGACATACCCTTCAAGAACCTTTGGTACTATATCGATGCAGCGCAGAAAGGGACGTTCCTTCCAGACAGAGAGAACGACGAGCTCACCAAGGCCCTCAGAAATCATGAGCACCCTGGACGGACACGAGGCACGCCAGGCTCCATTCCGTTGAAGGCTGGGTTTCCGGACGCAGGCGGTTACAAATGCCACGAGAGGAGGAAGAAAGTGCAGCAGACCGAAATGCAGGCGCTTAAAGCAAGGGTACAAGGGATAGAAGAACGAGAAGCAAATCGCAGCAAACGACTTGCCGAAGCTTCTCCTGAAGCTACCCCGCCATCTCAGCGGAGAAGCAGCGTGGCTTCCACCGAGCTGCTTCAGCTGGAGCATGTATGGACGGCTCCTGCCAGCTATCCCGTGGATGCTATCACGGAGTCTCAAAATTGCCACCTTATGACTGTTGGAAATATGCCCTAGAGGCAATAATAAATTGGTTATTATTATATTTCCTTGTTCATGATAATAGTTTATTATGCATGCTATAATTGTATTGATAGGAAACTCAGATACATGTGTGGATACATAGACAACACAATGTCCCTAGTAAGCCTCTAGTTGACTAGCTCGTTGATCAATAGATGGTTACTGTTTCCTGACCATGGACATTGGATGTCGTTGATAACGGGATCACATCATTAGGAGAATGATGTGATGGACAAGACCCAATACTAAGCCTAGCACAAAGATCGTGTAGTTCGTATGCTAAAGCTTTTCTAATGTCAAGTATCATTTCCTTAGACCATGAGATGGTGCAACTCCCGGATACCGTAGGAATGCTTTGGGTGTACCAAACGTCACAACGTAACTGGGTGGCTATAAAGGTGCACTACGGGTATCTCCGAAAGTGTCGGTTGGGTTGGCACGAATCGAGACTGGGATTTGTCACTCCGTGTGACGGAGAGGTATCTCTGGGCCCACTCGATAGGACATCATCATAATGTGCACAATGTGATCAAGGAGTTTGTCACGGGATGATGTGTTACAGAACGAGTAAAGAGACTTGCCGGTAACGAGATTGAACAAGGTATTGGGATACCGACGATTGAATCTCGGGCAAGTACTATACCGATTGACAAAAGGAATTGTATACGGGATTGATTGAATCCTTGACATCGTGGTTCATCCGATGAGATCATCGTGGAACATGTAGGAGCCAACATGGGTGTCCAGATCCCGCTGTTGGTTATTGGCCGTAGATTTGTCTCGGTCATGTCTACATGGTTCCCGAACCCGTAGGGTCTACACACTTAAGGTTCGATGACGCTAGGGTTGTAGGGAAAGTATGTACGCGGTTACCGAATGTTATTCGGAGTCCCGGATGAGATCCCGGACGTCATGAGGAGTTCCAGAATGGTCCGGAGGTAAATATTTATATATAGGAAGTATGGTTTTGGCCACCAGAAGTGTTCTGGGCATCATCGGTAGTGTACCGGGACCACCGGAGGGGTCCGGGGGTCCACCGGGAGGGGCCATGGGCCCCGGAGGCATACATGGGCCAAGTGTGAGAAGGGACCAGCCCCTAGATGGGCTGGGGAGCCTCCACACCAAGGCCCATGCGCCTATAGAGAAGAGGGGGCAAACCCTAAGGGCAGATGGGCCCTAAGGCCCATGCCTGGTGCGCCTCCCTCTCCCCCCCACTTGGCCGCCACCCCAGATGGGGATTGGGGCTGCCGCCGCCCCTAGGGTGGAAACCCTAGGTGGGGGCACAGCCCTCCCTCTCCCCCTATATATAGTGGAGGCAAAGGGGCAGCCCAACACACGAGTTCTTCTCCTGTTGGCGCAGCCCTACCCCTCTCCCTCCTCGTCTCTCGTAGTGCTTGGCGAAGCCCTGCTGGAGTTCCGCGCTCCTCCATCACCACCACGCCGTCGTGCTGCTGCTGGACGGAGTCTTCCCCAACCTCTCCTTCTCCTCTTGCTGGATCAAGGCGTGGGAGACGTCACCGGGCTGCACGTGTGTTGAATGCGGAGGCGCCGTTGTTCGGCGCTTAGATCGGAATCAACCGCGATCTGAATCGCTACGAGTACGACTCCTTCATCCGCGTTCTTGCAATGCTTCTGCTTAGCGATCTACAAGGGTATGTAGATGCACTCCCCTTCCCCTCGTTGCTAGATTACTCCATAGATTGATCTTGGTGATGCGTAGAAATTTTAAATTTCTGGTACGATCCCCAACTGGTGTCATGAGCTAGGTCTATGCGTAGTTTCTATGCACGAGTAGAACACAAAGTAGTTGTGGGCGTCGATTTTCTCAATTTACTTGCCGTTACTAGTCTTATCTTGATTCGGCAGCATCGTGGGATCAAGCGGCTCGGACCGACCTTACACGTACTCTTACGTGAGACAGGTTCCACCAACTGACATGCACTAGATGCATAAGGTTGCTAGCATGTGTCTGTCTCTCCCACTTTAGTCGGATCGGATTCGATGAAAAGGGTCCTTATGAAGGGTAAATAGAAATTGGCATATCACGTTGTGGTTTTGGCGTAGGTAAGAAACGTCCTTGCTAAGAAACCTATAGCAGCCACGTAAAAATTTGCAACAACAATTAGAGGACGTCTAACATGTTTTTGCAGCATATGCCGTGTGATGTGATATGGCCAAAAAGGATGTGGTGAATGAGATATGTGATGTATGAGATTGATCATGTTCTTGTAATAGGAATCACGACTTGCATGTCGATGAGTATGACAACCGGCAAGAGCCATAGGAGTTGTCTTAATTTATTTATGACCTGCGTGTCAACATAAACGTCATGTAATTACTTTACTTTATTGCTAACCATTAGCTGTAGTAGTAGAAGTAATAGTTGGCGAGACAACTTCATGAAGACACGATGATGGAGATCATGATGATGGAGATCATGGTGTCATGCCGGTGACGATGATGATCATGGAGCCCCGAAGATGGAGATCAAAAGGAGCGAAGTGATGATGGCCATATCATGTCACTTTTTGATTGCATGTGATGTTTATCATGTTTTTACATCTTATTTGCTTAGAACGATGGTAGCTTAATAAGATGATCCCTCACTAAAATTTCAAGAAAAGTGTTCTCCCCAACTGTGCACTGTAGCGAAGGTTCGTTGTTTCGAAGCACCACGTGATGATCGGGTGTGATAGATTCTAACGTTCGAATACAACGGGTGTTGACGGGCCTAGCATGTACAGACATGGCCTCGGAACACATGCGAAACACTTAGGTTGACTTGATGAGTCTAGCATGTACAGACATGGCCTCGGACATGGAGGACCGAAAGGTCGAACATGAGTCGTATAGAAGATGCGATCAATATGAGATATTCACCGATGATGACTAGTCTGTCTCACGTGATGATCGGACACGGCCTAGTCGATTCGGATCATGTATCACTTAGATGACTAGAGGGATGTCTATCTGAGTGGGAGTTCATGAAATAATCAGATGAACTAAATTATCATGAACATAGTCAAAAGGACTTTGCAAATTATGTCGTAGCTTACGCTTTAGTTCTACTGTTTTAGATACGTTCCTAGAGAAAATTTAGTTGAAAGTTGATGGTAGCAATTATGCGGACTGGGTCCGTAAACTGAGGATTGTCCTCATTGCTGCACAGAAGGTCTATGTCCTTAATGCACCGCTCAGTGAGCTGAACCTCAAGCGTCAGTTGTAGATGTTGCGAACATCTGACATACACGTTTTGATGACTACATGATAGTTTAGTGCGTAATGCTAAATGGTTTAGAATTGAGGCACCAAAGACATTTTTGAAACATCACAGAACATACGAGATGTTCCAAGGACTGAAATTGGGATTTCAGGCTAGTGCCCACGTCAAGAGGTATGAGACCCATGACAAGTTTCCTAAGCCTATGAACTAAGGAGAAAAGCTCAATCGTTGAGCATGTGCTCAGATTGTATGAGTACTACAATCGTCTGAATCGAGTGGGAGTTGATCTTCCAGATAAGATAGTGATGGTTCTCCAAAGTCACCGTCACCAAGCTACTAAAGCTTCGTGATGAACTATAACATATCAGGGATAGATATGATCCTTGAGCTGTCCGCGACACCGCGAAAGTAGAAATCAAAAAGGAGCATCAATTGTTGATGGTTGGTAAAACCACTAGTTTCAAGAAGGGAAAGGGCAAGAAAGGGATACTTCATGAAACGACAATCAGTTGCTCTAGTGAAGAAACCCAAAGTTGAATCCAAGCCCGAGACTAAGTGCTTCTGTAATAAGGGGAACGGTCACTGAAACAGAACCACCCTAGATACTTGGTAGATGAGAAGGCTGGCAAGGTTGACAGAAGTATGTATTGGACATACATTATATTAAATGTGTACTTTACTAGTACTCCTAGTAGCAGCAGGTATTGGATATCGGTTCGATTGCTAAGTGTTAGTAACTCGAAATAAAAGGCTACAGAATAAACGGAGACTAGCCAAAGGTGAGACAACAATATGTGTTGGAAGAGTTTCCAAGGTTGATATGATCAAACATCGCACGCTCCGTCTACCATCGGGATTGGTGTTAAACCTAAATAATTGTTGTTTGGTGTTTGCATCGAGCATAGACATGATTTGATTATGTTTATCACAATACGGTTATTTATTTAAGGAGAGTAATGGTTAATCTTTTTATTTGAACAATACCTTCAATGGTCTTACACCTAAAATGAATGGTTTATTGAATCTCGATCGTAGTGATACACATGTTCATGCCAAAAGATATAAGATAGTAATGATAGCACCACATACTTGTGGCACTACAATTTGAGTCATATTGGTATAAAACGCATGAAGAAGCTCCATGTTGATGGATCTTTGGACTCACTTGATTTTGAATCACTTGAGACATGCAAATCATACCGCATGGAAAAGATGACTGAAAGGCCTCGTTTTTCAGTAAAATGGAACAAGAAAGCAACTTGTTGGAAGTAATACATCTTGATGTGTGCAGTCCAATGAGTGCTGAGGCATGCA
Source organism: Aegilops umbellulata (assembly GCA_032464435.1). NCBI lineage: Eukaryota > Viridiplantae > Streptophyta > Magnoliopsida > Poales > Poaceae > Aegilops > Aegilops umbellulata. Next base: position 510,318,930 of record CP136059.1, read on the forward strand.
GTGGATATCGTTATGTTCTTACTTCAAGATGATTTGAGTAGATGCTGAGTAAATTTACTTGATGAAACACAAGTCTGAATTATTGAAAGGTTCAAGTAATTTCAGAGTGAAGTTGAAGATCGCCGTGACAAGATGATAAAATGACTATGATATGATCATAGAGATGAATATCTGAGTTATGAGGTTGGCACACAATTAAGACATTGTGGAAATTGTTTCACAACTAATACCGCCTGGAACGCCATAGTGTGATGGTGTGTCCGAACATCATAACTGCACCCTAATTGGATATGGTGCATACCATGATGTTTCTTATCGAATTACCACTACCGTTTATGGGTTAGGCATTAGAGACAACCGCATTCACTTTAAATAGGGCACCACACAATTCCTTTGAGACGACACCATATGGTTTAGAGAAACCTAAGCTGTTGTTTCTTAAAAGTTTGGGGCTAAGACGCTTACGAGAAAAGGTTTCAGGCTGATAAGCTCGAACCCAAAGCGGATAAATGCATCTTCATAGGACACCCAAAACAGTTGGGTATACCTCCTATCTCAGATCCAAAAGCAATAGGGTTTTTTCTAGAATCGGGTCCTTTATCGAGGAAAAGTTTCTCTCGAAAGAATTGAGTGGGAGGATGGTGGAGACTTGATGAGGTTATTGAACCGCCACTTCAACTAGTGTGTAGCAGGGCACAGGAAGTTGTTCCTGTGGCAACTGCACCAATTGAAGTGGAAGCTTATGATAGTGATCATGAAACTTCGGCAAGTCACTACCAAACCTCATAGGTCGACAAGGATGTGTACTACTTCAGAGTGGTACGTAATCCTGTCTTGGAAGTCATGTTGCTAGACAACAACGAACATACGAGCTATGGAGAAGCGATGGTGGGCCCGGATTCCGACGAATGGCTCGAGGCCATAAAATCCGAGAGAGGATCCATGTATAAAACAAAGTATAGACTTTGAAAGAACTACTTGATGGTCGTAAGGCTGTTAGGTGCAGATGGATTTTAAAAGGAAGACGGACAATGATGGTAAATGTCACCATTAAGAAAGCTCGACTTGTCGTTAAGATGTTTCCCGACAAGTTCAAAGGAGTTGACTACGATGAGACTTTCTCACACGTAGCGATGCTAAGAGTCCGTTGGAATTATGTTAGCAGTTACTGCATTATTTATGAAATATTGCAGATAGGATGTCAAAACATTGTTTCCTCAAAGGAAAGGTTGTATGTGATACAACTAGAAGGTTTTGTCAATCCTGAAAGATGCTAACAAGTATGCAAAGCTCTAGCAATCCTTCTAAGGACTGGAGTAAGCATATCGGAATTGGAATGTATGCTTTGATGAGATGATCAAAGATTTTGGGTTTATACAAGGTTTATGAGAAACTCGTATTTCCAAAGAAGTGAGTGGGAGCACTATAGAATTTCTGATGAGTATATGTTGTTGATCAGAAATGATGTAGAATTTCTGGAAAGCATATAGGGTTATTTGAAAAGTGTTTTTCAATGGAAAACCTAGATTAAGCTACTTAAACATTGATCATCAAGATCTATAAGGATAGATCAAAAACCGCTTAATGGTACTTTCAAATGAGCACATAACTTGACATGATCTTGAAGGTGTTCAAGATGGATCGGTCAAAGAAGGAGTTCTTGTCTGAGTTGTAAGGTATGAAGTTAAGACTTAAAGCTCGACCACGGCAGAAGAAAGAGGAAGGACGAAGGTCGTCCCCTATGCGTTTGTCATAGGCTCTATACGGTGTGCCATGCTGAGTACCGCACCTGATGTGTGCCTTGCCACATATCTGGCAAGAGGGTACAAAAATGATCTAGGAGTAGATCACCAGATAGCGGTCAAAATTATCCTTAGAGGAATAAGGATATGTTTCTCAGTTATGGAGGTGATAAAGAGTTCAACGTAAAGAGTTACATTGATGCAAGCTTAACACCTATCTGGATAGCTCTAAGTAGAGATACCGGATTCGTATAGTAGAACAGGTATTTGAAATGGCTCCAAATATAGCGTAGTAGCTGCATTCACAAGCATAATATGATCAAACCCAGAACTCATTGAGTGTTAATCACATAGTGATGTGAACTAGATTATTGACTCTAGTAAACTCTTTGGATGTTGGTCACATGGCGATGTGACCTGTGAGTGTTAATCACATGGCGATGTGAACTAGATTATTGACTCTAGTGCAAGGTGGAGACTGTTGGAAATATGCCCTAGAGGCAATAATAAATTGGTTATTGTTATATTTCTTTGTTCATGATAATAGTTATTATCCATGCTATAATTGTATTGATAGGAAACTCATATACATGTGTGAATACATAGACAACACAATGTCCCTAGTAAGCCTCTAGTTGACTAGCTCGTTGATCAATAGATGGTTACTGTTTCCTGACCATGGACATTGGATGTCGTTGATAACAGGATCACATCATTAGGAGAATGATGTGATGGACAAGACCCAATCCTAAGCCTAGCACAAAGATCGTGTAGTTCGTATGCTAAAGCTTTTCTAATGTCAAGTATCATTTCCTTAGAACATGAGATTGTGCAACTCCCGGATACCGTAGGAATTCTTTGGGTGTACCAAACGTCACAACGTAACTGGGTGGCTATAAAGGTGCACTATGGGTATCTACGAAAGTGTCTGTTGGGTTGGCACGAATCGAGACTGGGATTTGTCACTCCGTGTGATGGAGAGGTATCTCTGGGCCCACTCGGTAGGACATCATCATAATGTGCACAATGTGATCAAGGAGTTGGTCACGGGATGATGTGTTACGGAACGAGTAAAGAGACTTGCCGGTAACGAGATTGAACAAGGTATTGGGATACCGACGATCGAATCTCGGGCAAGTACTATACCGATTGACAAAGGGAATTGTATACGGGATTGATTGAATCCTTGAAATCGTGGTTCATCCGATGAGATCATCATGGAACATGTAGGAGCCAACATGGGTATCCAGATCCCGCTGTTGGTTATTGGCCGGAGATTTGTCTCGGTCATGTCTACATGGTTCCCGAACCCGTAGGGTCTACACACTTAAGGTTCGATGACGCTAGGGTTGTAGGGAAAATATGTACGCGGTTACCGAATGTTGTTCGGAGTCCCGGATGAGATCCCGGACGTCACAAGGAGTTCCGGAATGGTCCGGAGGTAAAGATTTATATATAGGAAGTATGGTTTTGGCCACCGAAAGTGTTCTGGGCATCACTGGTAGTGTACCAGGACCACTGGAGGGGTCCGGGGGTCCACCGGAAGGGGCCACGGGCCCCAGAGGGATACATGGGCCAAGTGTGAGAAGGGACCATGCGCCTAGAGAGAAGAGGGGGCAAACCCTAAGGGCAGATGGGCCCTAAGGCCTATGCCTGGTGCGCCTCCCTCTCCCCCCCACCTGGCCGCCACCCCAGATGGGGATTGGGGCTGCCGCCGCCCCTAGGGTGGAAACCCTAGGTGGGGGCACAGCCCTCCCTCTTCCCCTATATATAGTGGATGCAAAGGGGCAGCCCAACACACGAGTTCTTCTCCTGTTGGCGCAGCCCTACCCTTCTCCCTCCTCGTCTCTCGTAGTGCTTGGCGAAGCCCTGCTGGAGTTCCGCGCTCCTCCACCACCACCACGCCGTCGTGCTGCTGCTGGACGGAGTCTTCCCCAACCTCTCCTTCTCCCTTTGCTGGATCAAGGCGTGGGAGACATCACCGGGCTGCACGTGTGTTGATCGCGGAGGCGCCGTTGTTCGGCGCTTAGATCAGAATCAACCGCGATCTGAACCGCTACGAGTACGACTACTTCATCCACGTTCTTGCAACGCTTCCGCTTAGCGATCTATAAGGGTATGTAGATGCACTCTCCTTCCCCTCGTTGCTAGATTACTCCATAGATTGATCTTGGTGAAGCGTAGAAAATTTTAAATTTCTGCTACGATCCCCAACAATGACGCAATGGATTAATATGAAGGTCAAGGCGGCTATTGGATCTGTTTTTTTACTGAACCCGGCGCAACTTTTCACTGCCGGCCGATTTCAGAAGGATATGCTAAGGTGATGGTGGATGAAATAACGGAGGGATTTGAGTACCTCCCGCTTGACCACCCTACCGGAGAAGGGGAGTCTCGGCTGGGTTCTTCTCTGAAGACTCCATGCCTATGGCGGAAGGAGCTCATCAACCTTCCGAACTGGACGCCTCCGCCGCCTCCTCCTCCTCCGGCAAGTCAGGGCACTCGGCCTCCTCCACCGCCTCCTCCTCCGGCGAGTGACGATCAGGGCACTCGGCCGGCTCCTTCTCCGGCGCGTGGCAACACTCTGCCTCCTTCTCCGCCTGCGACAGTGCGCCCGAGCAGCCAGCCTCCTCCTTACGCCTCGTCAACAAGGGCGGAAGAGACCCGCCGCCGCTCCGGCGCGTCGTAGTCCTTCTCCTCCGCCTCGTGAGCAAGTAAAGAAGACAACCGCTCCGTCTGCTCGGCCGGCGTCTAGCAATACAGCCAGAGGCGGGACGAAATACAGATTCGTTCCTTCTCTGAAGACTCCAGAGAAGTTACCATACGAGATGAGCCCGGAGGAGAACACAAAGATCGCGCGAACCGAAGCGAAGGAATGGTTTGAAGGGTTGAAAGCACAGAGACATCCACCTCCGGAGGAGAAGGTAGATCCGGTGAAAGCGAAGCGCACTCTGGCTGCCCTGGCAAAACCACCCAAGTCTCCGCCGAAAGGAAACTATGACCGCATTATTGGAAAGAAATGGGCCGAAGCGGAGCGGTCGGGAAGTACAGTCAGTGATCAAAGGATGAAAGAACGACAAGCAGCTGGGAAACAAATTGCCCAGCTCGGCGAACACGGCAATCAATCGTGCCCCCTGCTCAAGGTGCCTAGTGACATCGTCGATCCGAGGATGGTGCCCGGTTATAGCAATCTTGGAGATTACCTGCCCGACGATGTACATTATGATTTCATGGACGTGCAGATACACAGATACGAGTACAGGAAGCCTCTCGTCAAAGATGAAAGATCTCTATCAACGATGATGCGAAGATTGCATGATTGGTACTTGAAAATCTGCAGAGATTCTGGGGGGAGGAGTACTTTGTATGTGAGAGTTAAACCGGAGCATGACCTCATTGGAATTGATCTGTTGCCTATTCCATTTGAGGAGTTCTATCAGTTTTTCAATCAATTGGCCCTCGATAAAGCAACGGTCACCTGCTACTGTCTGTAAGTACTACTACTTCTGTCATTAAGTCTCTCTATATAGCTCAGCTCTTTCATTGCATGTATTTATAATTATCCTCACTATATTATGCAGATTGAAGATCGCCGAATTGAAGAAAAGACAAATCGGTGATATTGGGTTCATTAACACATATCTCATAGATGCAACTGAGGTTAAATTTCATGCCGCAGATACCGAGGCCAACTTGCTACGATCATTCAAAATAAATGAAAACAAAGATATAATACTCTTTCCTTACAACTTCAAGTGAGTGTTACTGTCTTGTGCATATTCGGTTTCCCTTATATATTAGTCCAGGTTATAGTAATGTAATTGATGAGTTATGCATGCGTGCGCTGGTACCACTATATTCTCCTAGAGATTAGGCTTGAGCAGGGAGTAGTAACTGTCTTGGACTCTAAACGAAAAGATCCCCAGGAGTATGTGGACATGACTGAAATCCTCGAGAAGTAAGTTAAATCGATCATTATCCACCATATCAGCAACTTTGTTGGTATCAAGTAATTGTTTTCTTTTGTCTGGCAGGGTTTGGAGAAAATTCACCAAAAAATCTCCGGGACTGCCAAAGATGCTGCAATTCAGATACCCGAAAGTAAGTACTATAGTAGCATGTTCCGCGCGTCTCCTAGCTATTGATTCAAGCGCTAGTTTCATCAATACCATTTGGCATTCTTCCTTATCTGTTTGATTGACCTCTATTTCTTGTAAAGTGGTTGTGGCAGGAACAAGGGAATGATTTCTGTGGATACTACATTTGCGAGTCCATCCGCCACATGACCTGTGAGCGGGGCGGGTACTCTGACGAACAATATGAAGTGCGTAAGAAATAATATTCACAATTTTAGTTTATTACCATCATTTGTGTTGAGTTTCATTTATTCATATATATATATATATATATATATATATATATATGTATGTATGTATGTATGTATGTATGTATGTATTAGCCCCCTTCTTCAAATTAGATGTTCCGGATGCGGGATGAACTCCTAGCACCAGATCGCATGCGAGCAATTCAAGAGGAATTGGCGGCATTCTTTCTTGACCACGTGATCGCTGAAGACAGAGAATACTATGTGGACCATGCGTCCGTAGTTTAGGAGATTATATTTGTAAGAGATAATTATTGTATATATGTAGCCGGTAGTGTCAGATAGATATACAAGAACTTGTTGTTCGACCAATCTCTCGTAGAAGGAGAGGTGGCCGATATCACTTCTCTGTGTATGCATATATGTTCATCACGATCTTCTGTTTCCTTCGTTTGCTTACTAGCTAGCTAGCATGTCTAGTCCTCTTTATATGTATGTAGTACGTAGCGTTGACCAAGCACGGACATAAGAGAGGACACTTCTCTCTATTAATTAGCTATCTAACACAATATATACCTAAATTAACCCCCCGAAACCCCCACCCCCCCCCCCTTTAAAAAAAACAAAAACCCCAGCCACAGAAATGCTGACGCGTGGATGCCTATTGGTCCCGGTTGGTGCCACCAACCGGGACCAAAGGCCCTCCTGCCTGGGCTCAGCGCGCAGGCCACGCGGAGGCCCATCTGTCCCGGTTCTGGTTTGAACCGGGACTAAAGGGTCAGGGCATTAGTAACGACCCTTTAGTCCCGGTTCGGGAACCGGGACAAAAGGCCCTTATGAACCGGGACTATAGCCCGTTTTCTACTAGTGTCCGGCAACCACTTCCACACGACTATTCCCACTCTGACTTGGGACGCCGTGAGAGGTGTATGAGAGAGGGTTCGAGAGCGCTATACCCTAAACCCCAAGCCCTAAACAACTCAAGGCAACTCTCAAAGGAGAACACGTCGTCCAATGTGTGGTATAATAATATTTCACATATAATAATTAAAAAGGCAACCTCGAGGCAAGTAGGCTCACTTTTATTCGGCTCAATCTTTTTTAGAAATAAAAAGACCGAGTCGAGTTTAATTGCAATCAATTAGAAGAATAAATAAGAATTATTGCATTTCATAACTCATGTTTTTCTCTTTTTATTTCGTTTCTTTTTTATTTATACCTTCTTTATGTTTAGTTTTATCTAGTTAATCGATAGTATATACCCGCTCGTACTCGAATTTGATCGCCTGCCATACTTCACAAACTACGGCTAGTTCAAGGCTCCATTTGCAAGCTGCTCGGGTAATTTCATTACCTTTGCGAGCAACTAATTTATAGGCTAAGACAATGAATATTCTAATTAACACGCTGAAAGCATTAACTATTCAAATCGGAAGATACAAATGACCGGACGAATTTGGTTCTACTTACTACTCACCTTGTTTTTCTAGTGGTTAAGAGAATGTTAGCCCTTTTGTATTGGTTAGTTACTCCCTCCGTTTCTTTTTACACTACGTATAATATTTGGTCAAAGTCAAACCACACAAAGTTTGACCAAATTTATATCAAAAAATATAAACATCTACAATACTAAAACTATAGAGTATGAAAATACATTCATGACGCATCTGGTAATATTGATTTCATATTGTGAATGTTGATATCACTGGTAGAAAAAAGCCCTTTAGTCCCGGTTCGCCACAGCCTTTAGTCCCGGTTGTGCAACCGGGACTAAATATGCGCGACTAAAGACCCCCCCCCCTTTAGTCGCGCATCTTACGGACCGCGACTAAAGGCTTTAGTCCCGGTTCTTGTGGCTCACCAGGACTAAAGGCCCGTCCACGTGGGCACCCGTGGTCCGTCGGGGCGGAGGACCTTTAGTCCCGGTTCTCGTGGCCAACCGGGACTAAAGGCCTCCTCCGCAGGTTTAGGGTTTCAGCCCCCCTAAACCTGGTTTCTTTTTAATTTGTAGTGTTTTATTTGTTTTATATTTTATTTTGTGTTTTATTTTATTTTTGATGAAGTTTCAGTACACATATTGTACGCTACTATATACATGCATATGAAATTTCAAACAAGAATTCAAGAGGAATATATAATATATATTCAATCTCGGGTGACCATATACAACTTCGAACAAGTTTCCATACAAAATTAGGATGGATGACCATATACAACTTCGAACAAGTTTCAATCTCGGGTATGCATATAAATTTCTTCGTCCTCGATATAGTGTTCTCCTTTAGGATTGATGACTTCCCTCATGAAAAATCCTGCTAATTCTTCTTGAATTGGTCGGAAACGAGCTTCTGGACTAAGCCTCCTCCGCAAGTTATCCGTCGCGTTCCGCACGCTATCTGATGCCTTCCGCTCAGTGGTGTGTCTCCGGATGTTCTCACAAACATAGTATCCACATAGATTGGTCCCCGGTGGCTGCTTATCCACATTAACTAACTTTCTGAAATCTAGCTCATGTTTGAATTCACCGACAATTTCTTCTGAGAACCGTCTCCAAACCCTACAGGGCAAAGAAAATTAAATGAATAAGGGAGTTATTAGTTACTTGATATTAGGAAATGAACGAAAGAGACCGATCGATATAGAGCTCAAATGATTGAAAATAATTACTTTTGCAGCATTTTTCTCATGTCGGCCCAACGCTTTGGATCCGAATCCATAGAGTCCATGATTAGAACTCTAGAGGTGTGAAGTTCAATATTTAGCAGAATCCAGTGGAACCTGCGGACACGTTACATGCACAGTCATGCATAACTCATCGATTAGACATACCATGCATGGAGTAAACAAAAGAGAATGGGCACAAGAGAGAAACACTCACCCAAAATGGTAAGGAAATAGAATATTACTTTTGAGTTGATGCTTTCTAAGAAACTTGTACAGGTCTTTCTCCACGTCTTTGGGGTGATGTTGTAACACATATCCATTAACGATATGTGGGTCAATGAACCCAACATCATGGATGTTTCTTATTTTGCATTCCCAAAACTTCAATCTGCATAATAGCGTACGCAACAATATAGTTAGGACAATATATATATAGTGCAGGCAATGAAGAACGAGATGCGGGAGAAATAAATCACTTACAGAACGTAGCAACTCAGCATAGATTTGTCGAGGTCGCGCAGATTGAACAGCTGGAACAATTCACTCATATGAACTTCTACAGAGTACCGTTTGGTGTGATGCTCATCTGTAACATCCGCATAAACATATTCTTTGTCGGCCCATTTTATGAATTGCTTGTACCAACGTAGCAGATTTCGCATTTGTGGTGGTAGACACTTTTCCTGCGCAGGCTCGACGGGAGGCCCATTCCGCACATATTGTAATGCTATCTCACATACTGGCGCATCCTCAAGGCCTAAGAAGGCACGAAGAGTCAAACCCATCTCGGACGCTTGTTTCATGGCACCCGCTACAGTCAATCCAAGTGCTGCCGCAGCTGCTATGATCTTGGGGTCCTCTTCCGGACCGGCTTTCACTATGAGCGGGGGGATCGATTGTTTCTTCTGCATCCCGAGCTGGTCAACTTGTTTCCCGCTTTTTTTACTTTCTTCTTTCTCCTCCTTCAATATTTTTGCTTGCCTACGAAGTTCATGTCCATAGTCGTCAGGCATATTCAGCTCGGCTTGGGACGGTGTCGTCAAAAAATCCTTAGCCCACTTCTTTTGCTTCTCAGTGAATACTTGCTTGGGCTCAGACTCTTTTTTCGCCTTCATATCCGCCTTCCATTTCTCATAATCAGCAGACGCGGCCAATTTGGTTTCAGCTTCACTAAGTTCCCCAGGCCTTGGGAGGAGAGGCTTCAGTGATGGCTCCGGTACCCTTGTGGTCTTAGGTACATAAGGGTCCGGGTTAATAGTCCAGGAGCGGGTTTCCTTGTTGTCCGCCTGCTTCTGCTTCTTCGCCGGAGGTGGATTGGGGGGCGTCGTACCCGCCGGAGGAGGATTGGGGGGCGTCGTACCCGCCGGAGGTTGTGGATCGGGGGACGGCGTCGAATGGTGTGAAGGAGGTGTAGGTGAACCACCACGACCACCACCACCGCCACCACCGCCACCACCGCCACCACCGCCACCACCATCGGAGGGGGGTGGACTTGCTAGCCTTGGCGCCTCGCCTGGAAACACTATGTACTTCTTTTTCCATAGAATGAACTGGCGCTTGACATATCCAAGTCTTCTCTCCCCTTCGGGTGTAGGTTTGTCAATCTCCAGGTCCTCAAACCCTTGGACTATGTCTTCCACCGTGACACGAGCATAGCCATATGCAATGGGGTTGTTGTGGTGGAGTGCTCCAGGTGTACAGGGTAAAGCACTGCCGCTAGCTACCTTCGTGGAAACGTTCCCCACGGGATAATGAAGATCACAATCTTTCATCTCCTTTACATCATCCACGGGGTAGTGAGGCTCCGGTGCACGAATCTCGATCATCGGTGCACTAGCACCAGGCGGGGCATCCGTGGAAGCCACGCTGCTTCTCGGCTGCTAGCTTCCGCGATCCGCTTCATGATCTTCATGCGGCCCTGCAGCCGATTTTTCTTTCACTAGTTCATGCACGGTCTGCTTCAACTCATGGAGTTCCGATGCAAACTTCGTCATAAGATCTGCATCCCGGTCCGTCTTTCTCTTACGGCTTCTGTAACAGTACGGGTCATTGTCCTGGGAAAACCCTACTTTCCACGAAACTTTGCCTTTGCCTCGTACACGTCCTCCGTGTTCATCATTCCCGAGGGCTATTGTCAGTGCGTCTTTCTCTCTGTTGAACTTGATCAAGCCCTCTTGAGCTTGGGTCATTGCGTCAATAAGGGCTTGGGTGGGAGCAAACTTTTTCTGCCGGTGAACACACACCCCTGTCTCCGGGTCGAGCGATCCCCCATGCCCGTACCACCAGCTTTTGGCCCTTGGGTCCCATCCCTCTGTACCTAGAGGGATTCCTCGCACCCTCAGGTCCTCCTCCATCTTCTGCCACCTAGGCTCCGAAAGGAGGTATCCTCCTGGCCCCATAATATGATGGTACTTTTTCTTACTCGCATTATCCTTATTTTTTTTCGATATTTCCTTGAAATGCTCCGATTGCTTTTGCCTCACAAATTCTGGCCAATCATCTTTCAGTTTCTCATGTTGTCCATTGAAATCCGGAGTCTTACCCTTGTTGACATAGTCACGGGTTAAATTTTTCTTGAAATTCCGGAATGCTTCGCCCATCTTCTGAAGAGCGAACTCTTTAACTAGCCTCCTCCTCTGACGTCCACCCGGAACCTCGTTACCGAATTCATCGACTTTGTTGTATTCCGGAGGTAGAATGAAATGTTCCATAAGCTTTCTCCAGCAATCCTTTTTCGTTCTCTTGTCGACAAAACTAAAACCAAGACGTGCCTTCTTTGGCTCCTTCCATTCCTGGACGGTGATCGGGACGTTGTCTCTAACAACGACTCCGCATTGGTTGACAAACTTTGAGGTGTGCTGTAGGGGCTTGCCGGTTTCACTGACAAACTCAATGGCATATGTTTCTCCTGTTTTCATCGCCTTGGATTTGCCACGCTTTTTCATACTCGATCCGGAGGGCTAAAAAAAGAAAGAGAGTCGCGCGTGTTAATACATATGTATTCACATTTCAGTAAGTTTGTATCACGAGAGGCTCTCAATGTATATATATACCTCGCCGGAGGTGGTTGCTACTTGCAATTCGAGATCGTCGGTTGTTGACGGTTGACCTCCGTCGACAATCTCTGTTCCACCGTCAAGGTTCAGATAAGAAGAGACTACATCCTCTTGTTGCTCATATTCTGAGCCCGGCACATAAGGAATCTCATTGTTGATGATGCCCATTAAATAACGTTCAGCCTCCGGATCCCTAAGCGGCTCGGTTCTATCGTCCGCCATATGTCACTCCTGCATGTAGTAAAAATTCTTTAAGTATAAAGGAATTAAAAAATAAGATTAAGGGGACATAGAGGAGGAGGAATTAAAAAATAAGATTCTTTAAGTAAAAATTCTTTTTTTCTTCTTCTTCCTTTCTTCTTCCTCTTTCTTCTTCTTCCTTTCTTCTTCTTCCTTTTTCCTTTCTTCTTCTTTCTTTCTTCTTCTTCCTTTCTTCTTCTTTCTTTCTTCTTCTTCCTTTCTTCTTCTTCCTTTCTTCTTTCTTTCTTCTTCTTCCTTTTTCTTTTTTCTTTCTTTCTTCTTCTTCCTTTCTTCTTCCTTTCTTCTTCTTTTTTTCTTCTTCCTTTTTCTTTCTTCTTTCTTTTGGTTTTCATTTTTTTCTTCTTCCTTTTTCTTTCTTGTTTTTTCTTCTTCCTTTTTCTTTCTTCTTTCTTTCTTCTTTCTTTTTTTCTTCTTCCTTTTTCTTCTTTCTTTTTTTCTTCTTCCTTTGTTTTTCTTCTTCCTTTCTTTTTCTTCTTCCTTTTTCTTTCTTGTTTTTTCTGCTTCCTTTTTCTTTCTTCTTTCTTTTTTTCTTCTTCCTTTTTTTCTTCTTTCTTTTTTTCTTCTTCCTTTGTTTTTCTTCTTCCTTTTTTTTTCTTCCTCCTTTGTTTTTCTTCTTTCTTTTTTTCTTCTTCCTCCTTTTTTTTTGTTTTTTTCTTCTGTTTGTTTTTTTGTTTTCTTTTGTTTTTTTTTCTTCCTTTGTTTTTCTTCTGTTTTTTTGTTTTCTTTTGTTTTTTTCTTCTGTTTGTTTTTCTTGTGTTTTCCTTTTTTTTCTTCTTTCTTTTTTTCTTCTTCCTTTGTTTTCTTCTTTCTTTTTTTCTTCTTCCTTTGTTTTCTTCTTCCTTCTTTCTTCTTCTTCCTTTTTCCTTTTTCTTTCTTCTTCTTCTTCCTTTTTCTTCTTCTTTCTTCTTCTTCTGCCGGCGCGCGGAGGACGGCAGGCAGGGCCAGCGGGCGGCGGGCGGCAGGGCGTCGGGCGGCGGGCGGCGGGCAAGGGCGCAGGGCACGGGCGGCGGGCAAGGGCAGGCACGGGCGGAGGCGGCGCTCACTGGGGACGGGGGCGGCGGCGCGCAGGGCTTCGGCGTCGGGGCAGGGCTTCGGCGTCGGGGCAGGGCTTCGGCGTCGGCGTCGGCGTCGGCGTCGATCGGCGTCGGGGCAGCGATTCGGCGTCGAGAGAGAGGAGAATGGGAAGTGGCAAAACTGCTAAGTGCAGTATTTATAGACGCACCTTTAGTCGCGGTTGGGGAGGCGGACCGCGACTAAAGGTACCCTTTAGTCGCGGTCCGCCTCCCCAACCGGGACTAAAGGGTTTTGGCGCCGCTTTCGTTCCCGCGCAGAAAGACCCTTTAGTCGCGGTTGGGGACAACAACCGCGACTAAAGGGTGCCCTTTAGTCGCGGTCCGCCTCCCCAACCGGGTCTAAAGGGTCTGTGCTTTATTTATTTTGTTTTGTTTTTCTTCTTTTTTTCTTCCTTTTTTCCTTTTTCCTTTTTTCTTCTATTTTTTTCTTCTGTTTGTTTTTTTCTTCTGTTTTTTTCTTATGTTTTTCTTCTATTTGTTTTTTCTTCTGTTTTTCCTTTTTTCTTCTGTTTTTTTCTTCCTTTTTCCTTCTTTCTTCTTCTTCCTTTTTCCTTTTAAAATCAGAAAAATAAAACTAATTCATTTTAAAATCTTAAAAATACAATTATATATAAAAAAATCAGAAAAATAAAACTAATTCATTTTAAAATCCCTTGAAGGTTTGACAAAAGGTTTGATACATCATTCAGTTCATCGACCAAATACAAAGTTTGGTACAATAAATTATTACACGTCAATTCTTCCCTTGTGTCCCTGCTTGCTTACGATTGTGCCGTATCCATGGAGCATCCTCATCATTTAACTTAATGCTTGGGTCAGTGTTCACTTTGAAGGGCGGAATTTCACCAAACATATTATAATCTTCCGACATGTCTGTCTTGTCCTCCACTCCCACGATGTTTCTTTTCCCTGAAAGAACAATGTGGCGCTTTGGATCATCGCATGATGTACTGATCGTTTTCTTATCTTTCCGTTTCCTCGGTTTGCTACTCATGTCCTTCAAATAAAAAACCTGAGCGACATCTTTGGCAAGGACAAATGGTTCGTCAAGGTAACCAAGATTGTTGAAATCCACCATTGTCATTCTGTATTGCTCGTCCACCTTTACCCCACCTCCTGTTAGCTTGAACCATTTGCGCTGGAACAAAGGGACCTTAAAGGAGGGTCCATAGTCAAGTTCCCATATCTCCTCTATGTAACCATAATATGTGACCTTTTGCCCATTCTCGGTTGCTGCATCAAAGCGGACACCACTGTTTTGGTTGGTGCTCTTTTTATCTTGGGCGATGGTGTAAAATGTATTCCCATTTATCTCGTACCCTTGGAAAGTCGTTATAGTCGAAGATGGTTTCTTGGCCAACATGTACAGCTGATCTCCAACATCATTGTCATTCATTAAATGTTTTCGCAACCAACTGCCGAAAGTCTCCATGTGGGCCTTTCTAATCCAGGATTCAGGCTTCCTCGGGTTGTCCGAGCGTAAAATATTCTTGTGTTGCTCGAAGTACGGAGCCACCAAGCTGGAATTTTGCAAAACTATGTGGTGTGCTTCAGTCATAGAATGACCGTCCATACATATCGTGGATTCCCTTCCGATCTTGCCTTTTCCACTTAGTCTCCCCTCATGCCGCGATTGTGGAATACCAATCGGCTTAAGGTCAGGAACATAGTCAATACAGAACTCAATTACCTCCTCATTTCCATAGCCCTTGACGATGCTTCCTTCTGGCCTAGCACGGTTACGAACATATTTCTTTAATACTCCCATGAACCTCTCAAAGGGGAACATATTGTGTAGAAATACAGGACCGAGAATGAAAATCTCTTCGACTAGGTGGACCAGGAGGTGCGTCATAATATCGAAGAAGGATGGTTGGAACACCAACTTGAAACTGACAAGGCATTGGACCACATCGTTCTGTAACCGTGGTAGATCTTCTGGATTGATTACCTTCTAAGAGATTGCATTGAGGAATGCACATAGCTTCACAATGGCTACTCGAACATTTTCCGGTAGGAGCCCCCTCAAAGCAATCGGAAGCAATTGCGTCATAATCACGTGGCAGTCGTGAGACTTCAGGTTTTGGAACTTTTTCTCCGACATGTTTATTATTCCCTTTATATTCGACGAGAAGCCAGACGGGACCTTCATACTGCTCAGGCATTCAAAAAAAATGACCTTCTCTTCTTTGGTAAGAGCGTAGCTGGCACGACCTTGAAACCATTCCGGATGCCGGTCATCTGGGTCTTTCAAAAGTTGCTGGTCCTGCCGTGCTTCCTTTGTATCATTTGTCTTCCCATACACGCCCAAGAAGCTTAGCAGGTTCACGCAAATATTCTTCGTAACATGCATCACGTCGATTGCAGAGCGGACATCTAGGACTTTCCAATATTCTAGCTCCCAAAATATAGATTTCTTCTTCCACATGGGTGCGTGCCCGTCAACTGCCCGCGGAACTGATTGTCCGCCAGGACCCTTTCCAAAGATGACTTTCAAATCCTTGACCATATCAAATATCTCAGCACCAGTACGTTCCGCAGGCTTCGGCCGGTGATCTGCCTTCCCGTTGAAATGCTTGCCTTTCTTTCTTACGTTATGATTTCGGGGAAGAAATCGACGATGACCCAGGTACACGTTCTTCTTACAATTAACCAAACGTACACTTTCAGTCTCATGTAAGCAGTGCGTGCATGCATTGTATCCCTTATTTGTCTGTCCCGAAAGGTTACTGAGAGCAGGCCAATCGTTGATTGTTACAAAAAGCAACGCTCGTAGGTCAAATTCCTCTCCTTTGTGCTCATCCCAGACACGTACACCAGGTCTGGCCCACAACTGTAAAAGTTCTTCAACTAATGGCCTTAGGTACGCATCGATGTCGTTGCCGGGTTGCTTAGGGCCTTGGATGAGAATTGGCATCATAATGAACTTCCGCTTCATGCACAACCAAGGAGGAAGGTTGTAGATGCATAGAGTCACGGGCCAGGTGCTATGGCTGGAGCTCTGCTCGCCAAAAGGATTAATGCCATTAGTATTTAGACCAAATCTTATGTTCCTTGCGTCAGCTGCAAAATCTTTGAAAACTCTGTCGATCTTTCTCCATTGCGTTCCATCAGCGGTGTGTCTCAACTCCCCGTCGGACTTACGGTCCTCTTTGTGCCATCGCAACGACTTGGCATGCTTTTTGTTCATGAACAGACGTTTCAACCGTGGTATTATAGGAGCATACCACATCACCTTGGCAGGAACCCTCTTCCTGGGTTTCTCGCCCTCAACATCGTCACCAGGGTCATCGCCTCTGATCTTATAATGCAATGCAGTGCATACAGGGCATTCATTCAAATTCTCGTATTCACCGCGGTAGAGGATGCAGTCATTAATGCATGCATGTATCTTCAGAACCTCTAAACCTAGAGGGAAGACAACCTTCTTTGCTTCGTACGTACTGGCGGGCAACTCGTTATTCTTCGGGAACATATTCTTCAACATTTTCAGCAAATTTTCAAATGATGAGTCACCTACACCTTCCTGTGCCTTCCATTTTAGCAAATCCAGTGTGCAGCCCAGCTTTTTCAGACTATTATCGCATCCTGGATACAACGACTTTTTGTGATCCTCTAACATGCGATCCAAATTCTCCCTCTCCTTGTCAGTTTCGCAGCGTCTCCGTGCATCAGCAATGGTCCGACCAAGATCATCAGCGGGCTCATCATGTGCCTCTTCTTCACCTTCACCTAACCCTTCCCCACCTTCAGCATCATCCTCCATGAAAGTATCACCGAAATGATCATGATAGTTGTCATCGATATCATCCCCTTCTTCATCTTCTTCCATTCTAACCCCTCTTTCTCCATGCTTGGTCCAACAATTATAGCTTGGCATGAAACCATGCCGAAGCAGGTGCATGTGAACGTCTCTTGAGGAGGAGTAACCCTTCCGATTCTTACAGACAGCACATGGACAGATAATAAAACCTTGCTGCTTGTTCGCATTTGCCACTACGAGGAAATCTTTCAAACCCGTAGTGAACTCGCCGGAGAGTCGGGGACCGTACATCCATTGCCGATTCATCTGCATTATTATTATATAAAGTATATAATTAACCATCATGCATTTGTTAAACTAACTAGCTAGAAATAATACAAATTAAACAATGAACTACACACATGCGTATTTTATCAATGACACATGAAAGGTTCAAGTTGCTAACCGCGATCGCAGAGGAAAAATAAATGAGAAAGCTCAAGTGTGGCTCGGACACTTCATATCATGTTTGTTTCAGGCTCTCGGGCATTTCATCAAACACCTTGTGTGCATAGGAGAAACCAAAAGCAAACCCACCACCACCTTCTGAAAATTGTGAAGTGAGCTGAGTGAAGTGAAGTGAGCTGAGTCCTATATATAGGGATGGGCCTTTAGTCGCGGTTGGCCAGGCCAACCGGGACTAAAGCCCCTCCTGTCCGCCAGCTGGATGGGCCTTTAGTCCCGGTTGGCCTGGCCAACCGTGACTAAAGGCCTTCGGGGACCTTTAGTCCCGGTTGGCCAGGCCAACCGGGACTAAAGCCCCTCCCGTCCACCAGCTGTCGACCGAGCGCGCTGGGCCCAGATAGTTGGTCGCGGGTCTTCTCCCGAACCGCGACTAAAGACCCCTTTGGTCGCGGTTCGGTTGTTTTGGGGACTAATGGGGGCGTATGGAAGCCTCTTTTTCTACCAGTGTATGTTTTAATATAAAGTTAGTCAAATTTTACGAAGCTTGACTTTGACCAAACTTTATATGCGGACTAAAAAGAAACGGAAGGAGTACATATTATTGGTGTGGTGACTTAAGATTAATAATTAAGCTTTTAGAGCCCATAACTTTTTTTCATCATTGATTTTTGATACATGGGAATACATCACCAAATTTTGACTAGAAAAGAAAGACCAAAGAAAACAAGAACTACAAGAATACATTTTAGAAGATATCCAACTTCCATAATTGCTCTGTAAGTTGGATTAGTGCCTTCTCGATGCACTCATTGTTGATCTGCGGGGGCTCGATCTTGCGTGCTTCTTTCTTCGAGTGTAAAGAAGTAGACGTTGCTTCCTCGCATCTAGTCTCATGTCTAGCCTCTATTCTAGCAACAAGTGCACTAGTCTCATCTCTAGCCTCTATGCTAGCTAAAAGTGCACGAACATCTACTAAATTGCGCTCTATCAATATATCGATGTACTCTTCTTCCCAATACCAAAATTTGCATCCATTTTACACAATAAAATGTTAAGTTAGCACAATTAGTCAAATCTGAGAGCACAACCGAAGCTAAAGTAGCACATACCCCGTCGTTTAAGCACTTGATGAACACTCATCCGGTATGTTTTGGCGCTGTCGACACGCGGCGCACGACCTTCTTTGGGCACTCGTCGCACTTAATAAGTGGCAACGGTGCGCCGACAAGCTTTTGGGCTAGCACCGAGCCCGGCCGACCGTCATTCGTGTATCTACCGGCGGACCACCGACGGTGTAGATCCGAGCGGCTAGAGGAGGAGCCACTACCTGCATGCGGCCTTGCGGCCTTGCCGAGTCTTCCGGCCCGGTGCCCGGCCAGTCCATGGCGCGGCGCGGCCTCCCATAGCCGGGCGAGCTTAAGACCGACCAGATCCACTCCAAATCCGGCCGCGCGGTGCGCTCCAAATCCGGTCGTGCTTGGGTAGCTCCGAGGCATCGAGTGGAAGGGGCCTAGGCGAGCGTGCATCCAAGCTGCACAGCTGCAATGGCAGCGACGGCGGCGAGGGCGAGAGTGGAGAAGAGTAGAGGGGTGCGGCTGGAGGGGGAGGCGGGCGGATAGAAAAAGGGGTCCCTGTGCCATCGACGGGCGGGCCAGTGGAGGACACGCGCACATGGCCCGCCCGTCCGTGCCCAGTCCGTTTCACCCCAAAAGGGGCCCAAACTTCGGCCGGGATAGTTCGAAAGTGGACAGAAAACAGACAAAAGTCTGTTTGCGTCCGCGCGCTGGGCCGTCTGGTTTGTCCATTTTACCCCAAACGGAGCCACCCGGACAGGATGGGGTTGCGCGCTGGAGTTGACCTAAGTCCTTTATATCGAGTGAGCCTTCCCAAAGCGAAACATGAATAGCTTATACCTCATCTTATTTCACTTTAGTGGAATTACTCGTTCCTACCGAAAAAGGCTTCACTACTAGGAAAAGGGCTATAGATGAAATTGACACTAATGGCGCACCAGAGAAGTGGTGCGCCACTACTATATACTAATGGTGCACCATGTGGTGGTGCTCCATTAGTATCAATTTTTTTTCATTTTTCCAAACATACTAATGGCGCATCCAGGCAAAATACGTCATTAGTAGTTCTAACTAGTAATGGTGCTCCAGCCATAGAGTGCGCCACTATTGTATTTTTTTTTTGCAAAACTACTAATGGCGCAAGCCATTACTAGTTTAAACTAGTAATGGCGCACTATGCCACAGTGCGCCATTATTATATATATTTTTTACTTTTTTGCAAAATTACTAATGGCGCAAGGCCAGGAGGTGCGCCATTAGTATGTTGGGTTACTAATGGCGCATGGCTCTGTGGTGCGCCATTAGTAACCTGGGACCAGCTAGATATTTTGGACAGCCACACCTACACACTCACTTTCCCCACTTCATTCCCTCCACCTCCTTCTCCAAGCTTGTCGGCTGCCTCCTCCTCCTCACCTCATTTGCACCATAGATTCATCAAAATTCAGTGGTGAAATTACCTTTTTTGATAGGTAAGTAAGGGGAAAGCTATCTTCATGTTGTAGATCTATTTTTTTCTCCCGAGCTCGCTCCAACAACGTGCACACGCACTTTTTGTGGCCTAGCTAGATCTATGTATGTTTGTGGTGTTGCATATGTTTGTGGTGTTGCATATATGTTTGTGTTTGCAGATATCGGTATTTGAAATGCGATAGTTGCCAATATTTTGCTGCAATGTTGATTAATTTCCGTTTCGGCGAGAATTTTGGCACTATGCATTCTTTTTGGTCCTATTTTTAGGGAAAGTCATGCCAAATTTTTTCTTGGTTCTAAAATATCGTTTTGCTCTACCCCGCAGGCGACCATGGTCCGCACGATGACCGAAGGCATCGTGAATAGGTTTTTGAGCTCCGCGAAGGCCGAGATGCTTCAAAAGAACGAGACGGAGATAAGATGTCCGTGTCGAAGATGCAAGCTGAAGAGCCTTATTGCGGACCCGGATTCCGGGCAGGTGCGGGACCACCTGCTCTTGTGTGGTTTCATAGATGGCTATCGGTGGCAAGGTGATGAAGATGACTATGAATGAGGAAGGCCAGCAAGACAACCACCGCGGCTCGGGAGGGCGAGAAGACAAAGAATCTCCAGGACATGATCACGACGGTGATGTTGTACACAGTCATCATGTAGAAGATGCCGGACATGATGATGAGGAAGATGCCGGAGCAGACGAAGGGCATGACCATGAAGATGAAGATGTCGGCAGAGCAGATGACGATGGACCATCAATGGGCTGGGTGCAGGACCCTCATATTCAAGAGCTGCTTCTCAAGTAGACGATAACGCAAGAGCTGCCGCCCGAGAGAAAGCCAAGCTGGATCAACTGAAGATAGACGCGGTTACTCCATTGTATGAAGGATGCAGACCCGAGGATACCCGCCTGAAAGTAACGCTCATGGCTTTGGAGATGAAGGTAAAACACAAAATGACCGATGCATGCTTCGACGAGAACATGTCATTCTGGCACGAACGTCTTCCCAAGGGGAACAAGTGCCCGACCAGTTTTGAGGAGGCGAAGAAAGTCGTGTGTCCTATGGATTTACCGCACGTGAAATACCATGTGTGCATGAACAATTGCATCATTTATTGGGGTGAGCACGCAGAGTCTACCATATGTCCGGTGTGCGGCATCACTCGATACAAGAAGAGGAAGAAAACTCCTTGAAAAGTGGTGTGGTACTTTCCAGACATGCCGGACATCCCTATGGCACAGGATCTGGACATGCATATGGCACAGGATCCGGACGACGACGACAACGACGACGGTACATTTACCAACGTCGATAAGTACTTTGCCGAACATGGGTACGGTGACGAGTTCTGCAGGCCTCCTTCTCAAGAACCCAAGATGACCGCGATCTAGCTGGTACGGCGGAGAAACCCAGTTGCAACAGGCGTCGTCTGGTGTTCAGTTCTCGGGAGACGCCTCCAGCTGCCGCCTTCACCGAGCCTCAGATAGCTGAGGTGCGAAATATTATCAGCCCCAATTCCGATGGTGGGCCCGGATTCCGATGAATGGCTCGAGGCCATAAAATCCGAGAGAGGATCCATGTATGAAAACAAAGTATAGACTTTGGCAGAACGGCTCGATGGTCGTGAGGCTGTTGAGTACAGATGGATTTTAAAAGGAAGACGGACAATGATGGTAAATGTCACCATTAAGAAAGCTCGACTTGTCATTAAGATGTTTTCCGACAAGTTCAAGGAGTTGACTGCGATGAGGCTTTCTCACTCGTAGCGATGCTAAGAGTCTGTTGGAATTATGTTAGCGATTACTGCATTATTTATGAAATTGTGCAGATAGGATGTCAAAACATTGTTTCCTCGATGATTTTCTTGAGGAAAGGTTGTATGTGATACAGCCAGAAGGTTTTGTCAATCCTGAAAGATGCTAATAAGTATGCAAAGCTCCAGCAATCCTTCTAAGGACTGGAGTAAGCATCTCGAAGTTGGAATGTACACTTTGATGAGTTGAACAAAGATTTTAGGTTTATACAAAGTTTACGAGAAACTTGTAATTCCAAAGAAGTGAGTGGGAGCACTATAGAATTTCTGACAAGTATATGTTGTTGACATATTGTTGATCAGAAATGATGTAGAATTTCTGGAAAGCATATAGGGTTATTTGAAGAGTGTTTTCAATGGAAAACCTGGATTAAGCTACTTGAACATTGAGCATCAAGATCTATAAGGATAGATCAAAATCGCTTAATAGTACTTTCAAATGAATACATACCGTGACAAGATTTTGAAGGAATTCAAAATAGATCAGCAAAGAAGGAGTTCTTAGCTATATTACACGTGTGAGTATTGAGTAAGACTCAAGACCTGACCACGGCAGAAGAGAGAGAAAGTACGAAGGTCGTCCCCTATGCTTAGACATAGGCTCTACAGTATGCTATGCTGTGTACCGCATCTGAAGTGTGCCTTGCCATGAGTCAGTCAAGGGGTACAAGAGTGATCCAGGAATGGATCACAAGACAGCGGTCAAAGTTATCCTTAGTAACTAGTGAACTAAGGAATTTTCTCGATTATGGAGGTGGAAAAAGAGTTCGTCGTAAAGGGTTACGCCGATGCAAACTTTGACACTAATCCAGATTATTCTGAGTAGTAAATTGGATTCGTATAGTAGAACAGTTATTTGGAATAGCTCCAAATAGAGCGTGGTAACTGCATCTAGGAGATGACATAGATATTTGTAAAGCACACACGGATCTGAAAGGTTCAGAGCCGTTGACTATAACATCTCTCACAAGCATAACATGATCAAACCCAGAACTCTTGGGTGTTAGTCACATAGGGATGTGACCTTGAGTGTTAATCACATATCGATGTGAACTAGATTATTGACTCTAGTGCAAGTGGGAGACTGTTGGAAATATGCCCTGGAGGCAATAATAAATTGATTATTATTATATTTCCTTGTTCATGATAATCGTTTATTATCCATGCTAGAATTGTATTGATAGGAAACTCAGATACATGTGTGGATACATAGACAACACCATGTCCCTAGTAAGCCTCTAGTTGACTAGCTCGTTGATCAATAGATGGTTACGGTTTACTGACCATGGACATTGGATGTCATTGATAACGGGATCACATCATTAGGAGAATGATGTGATGGACAAGACCCAATCCTAAGCCTAGCACAAGATCATGTAGTTCGTATGCTAAAGCTTTTATAATGTCAAGTATCATTTCCTTAGACCATGAGATCGTGCAACTCCCGGATACCGTAGGAGTGCTTTGGGTGTGCCAAACGTCACAACGTAACTGGGTGGCTATAAAGGTGCACTACGGGTATCTCCGAAAGTGTCTGTTGGGTTGGCACGAATCGAGACTGGGATTTGTCACTCCGTGTGACGAAGAGGTATCTCTGGGCCCACTCGGTAGTACATCATCATAATGTGCACAATGTGATCAAGGAGTTGATCACGGGATGATGTGTTACGGAACGAGTAAATGAGACTTGCCGGTAACGAGATTGAACAAAGGTATTGGGATACCGACGATCGAATCTCGGGCAAGTATCGTACCGATAGACAAAGGGAACTGTATACGGGATTGATAAAGTCCTTGACATCGTGGTTCATCCGATGAGATCATCGTGGAACATGTGGGAGCCAACATGGGTATCCAGATCCCGCTGTTGGTTATTGACCAGAGAACGTCTCGGTCATGTCTGCATGTCTCCCGAACCCGTAGGGTCTACACACTTAAGGTTCGATGACGCTAGGGTTATAAAGGAAGTTTTGTATGTGGTTACCGAGTGTTGTTCGGAGTCCCGGATGAGATCCCGGACGTCACGAGGAGTTCCGGAATTGTCCGGAGGTAAAGATTTATATATGGGAAGTCCTGTTTTGGTCACCGAAAGAGTTTCGGGTTTTATCGGTAGTGTACCGGGACCACCGGAGGGTCTCGGGGGTCCACCAAGTGGGGCCACCTGCCCTGGAGGTTTGCATGGGCCAAGGGTGGTGAGGGACCAGCCCCTAAGTGGGCTGGTGCGCCTCCCACAAGGCCCAAGGGCAGCTAGGAGAAAAAAAGGGGGAAACCCTAGGCTTAGATGGGCCTAAGGCCCACCCTAGGAGGCGCCTCCCTCTCTCCCTCTCTTGGCCGCCCCCTTGCTCCCCATCTAGGGCTCCCGCCCCCTAGGGGTGGGAACCCTAGAGGGGGCGCAGCCCCTCCCCTTCCCTATATATATGAGGCCTAGGGCTGCCCATAATACACGTGATTCGATCTCTCTCTCGTTGGTGCAGCCCTGCGTCTCTTCTTCCTCCTCTCTTGCGGTGCTTGGCGAAGCCCTGCTGGATTGCCACGCTCCTCCATCATCACCACGCCGTTGTGCTGCTGCTGGATGGAGTCTTCCTCAACCTCTCCCTCTCTCCTTGCTGGATCATGGCGTGGGAGATGTCATCGGGCTGTACGTGTGTTGAACGCGGAGGTGCCGTCCGTTCGGCACTTGGTCATCGGTGATTTGAATCATGACGAGTACGACTCCATCAACCCCGTTCACTTGAACGCTTCCGCTTAGCGATCTACAAGGGTATGTAGATGCACTCTCCTTCCCCTCGTTGCTGGTTTCTCCATAGATAGATCTTGGTGATACGTAGGAAAATTTTGAATTTCTGCTACGTTACCCAACAAACATATGATTTCTTAGATTTCGATCATTCTTTTTTTTCTAACATTCCGTGTTCTGTGCAGTGACACACATTGCACACTCATCCTCTTAAGCCCGAAATATTCCATGGCCACGTATTTCGACCCGAACCGTGACTCCAAGATAGACTACATAAATATCAAGAAAGTTCTTCATGATGTTCTCCCCGGCTACGCCAAATCTGGAGGCACCTTCACCAGGGCAGTTCGTAAGTACGGCAAGGACGTGTTCGCCCACAATACGACGTTCTGCTGCATCAAGCAGTTGCCTGGCAGTCAGAAGGATGCCTACTACGCCCTCCATCACATGCGGGCGATCATAAGGGACCATCATCACCTTCTGCTACAAGATAATCTCAAAGATTGGGCCGCGAGCTTGTCGGCAATCCAGGACGCAGACATCAGACAAGAATTCTTTTGCATCCAGTCGGAGTTTGCGGACATCATCCATCAAGATGTCCTTCATACCTCGGGGCAGTTTACCTCAGATATCAACCGTCCAACAGTGAGATAGACGGAACACTACAAATGCAGGCTGGCAACGCCCGCGATTTCATGACCATCACGACAGACGGCGGCTTCATCCACACTCCTGTCCCATGAGTCGAGTCGAAAGTAGTGATGTGTAGTTCTGAAACATTGATTGGCTCATGTTGTAATTAAACTTTAATGATTTGTATGTCTCTTTGGTTTGGACAGTCGTTCAACTTAGATGTAATCGATGCTATTTATTAGTAGGACCATGAATCATGCTATTAATGTCTTGCTTTTGTCTTCCGATCCTTTTGTTGCATACTTATATATTGCTTATGTATTGTCTATTGTTTGGCTTGTGCATAGAGATGCCGTCGTATGTCGTGTACAAGGGTAAGGTTCCGGAGTCTACGACGACTGGGAGGAGTATCGGAGACAGGTTCACCGTTTCAGCGGTAATAGTTACAAAGGGTACACCACTAGGGCGGAGGCGGAATCTAGATACGCCCGCTATCTAGCGGGAGAGAGGAGGGAGCGTTGGAGGAACCGGATGAAGACCAGTTTCATCACGATGATGCTCATCGTGATGACCGCAGCTCTCTTCTATGTGATGGTAGTTTAGATGATCGATATCGACTTGTAATGTGAAGACAAACTCGATACTCGCGGTCTCGAGACTTGTAATGTTTTATCTTTGTTCGGTTTTTTGAATTCGGAGACTAATATGATGAATTGTATTCGGAGACAAATCTTCTATTGCATTCGATTAATCTGCTGTTGTTGTGTGCTGCTGTCTATATTCTGTTCAATAATATATTTTGTAACCTGTGCAAAAATCAGAAAAGTAAAAAAACCTAATATTCATACTAATGGCGCATCACCTCAAGGTGCGCCATTAGTATGCCAAAGGATACTAATGACGCATCACTAGAGAGTGCGCCATTAGTGTGCCAAAATATACTAATGGCGCATCACCCCACAGTGCGCCATTAGTATGCCAGTTAAACATGGCCCCCTGGGAGGCATACTAATGGCATATGGTGTTCTATACTAATGGCGCACTGTATGGTGCGCCATTAGTAAAAAAATACTAGTGGCGTGATACTAATGGCGCACCAGTAGTGCGTCATTAGTAGGCAAAACTGGTGCACCATTAGTAGGCCTTTTCCTAGTAGTGCTTTCGCCCCGCTTTATATATAAAGCACGAATCAACAAGCATCCAGTACAAACACACGCCACGCCACCGCGACACACGCACACACCCAAGGCAGGATACATAGGCGCTGAGCGCAGCAACACCACCCCTAGCTCTACGACCACGTAGAGATGAAGCTACATATGACGAACCATGCGCTCCAAGGCGGCGCCTTCAGGAAGGGAACGACGTCGGAGTGCCTCCACCGCCCGATCCAAAGATCAGAGTTTCCCCCGGAGCCGCATGGCGGGCAATGAGAGCCGCGACGGCGCCTTCAAGAAGGGAACGATCCTCGCCGCCGCCGGTCCATCCGGAGATAGAGCAGGTTTTCACCTCGGCAAACACTCATCGCCACCGAACGCCACACCCCGGCAACCACGCCGCCCACACGGCCATGGTGACCGGGCAGCACCAAGGCACGGGCTCTGCCCACGAGCACCGCGCTACCACCACCAGGGCCGCCGCCCCAGCATCCAATACCTCGACACCACCTCACCCGAGATCCGTCGCACCCCAACGAAAGAGACGAGCGGAAAGGTCCCACCTTTCGCACCCCTGGGCGCCCCCAGCATCGAGACCCGATAGGTCGGACAAAAATGGCATCCACCGACCCATCCTGCTGTCCCGAGCGTGAGACGAGCTCAGTCCTGCAGCATCGAGAGGGGGACGAGGTCAGTCCTGCTGCATCGTGCGCGAGACGAGCTCGGTCTGGCCGCATCAGGCGCGGGACGAGCTCGGTCCTGCAGCACCGGGACGCGAGACGAGCGGTGGACCATAGCTGGGAGAGGACCAGCCCATTGATGGGAGTAGTGCCCGGGCACCGAGGAGATGGGGTGAAGGTCGAGACGGCCCGACTGCAGACAAGCCGACGCCGGAGAAGCGGCCGCTGCCGCGGACAGATCCGTCGAGCCATCGTGAAGCCGCCACGACACCGGGAGGTCACCATCGAGACCTCCCCACGCCGCCGCCCATGACCGAAGCAGCGGCCACGCCCAGCCGCTACCCTACCCGCGTCGCCCGACGACCTCCAAGCACCGGATCCGCCGGGCACCCACCACCAGAGCCACGCGCCGCCGGTCGGCCCCCAACGCCAGATTCGGCCGCGCGCCACCTCCCGAGACGGGAGCAACGTAGCCGCCCCGCCGCGCGCGAAACGAAGGGAGCCGGAGCACCGCCACCAGTAGGCCACCCTGTCGCCCTGTGAGACCGCCGCCACGCCGCTGGATCCCGCGGACAACCAGGGCCGCCACTCGAAGGGGCCACCCCGCGTCGGCGCCTACAAGCGGAGGGGGAAGAGTGGCCCCGCCGCCGCCATGTCCACTGGGCTTTGCCCGGAGGAGCTCGCTGGCGGCGGCGGGGGGGAGGGGAGGGAGGCGGGGCGAGGTGCGCGACAGCAGCAGATCCTACCCGGCGCGCGCGGGCGCGCCGCGGGAGGTGAGATGAGGAGGAGGGGGGAGGGGGAGCGGGGCGGGCAGGGAGGAGCGCCGACGGCCGGCGGCGGCGGGAGGGCTAGGCCACCGGCGGCGGCGGGGGGTCGGAAACCCTAGCGGGGGTCGCAGGGGAGCGGGGTCCCTAGGCTGCTCTTTTGGAGTGTGCCTAGCCGGAGATCCTGGATCTACTCGTTCCTACTCCATGCATTGTTTGTTTCATATCTGCATCCAATGGACTGGAATATTGTAGGCGTAGGCATAGGAGAGCACCAGAAACTGCCGATGAACAACGGATAATCCAAACATATGCGGGACAGAGAAATGCGGCATCTTCCTCCTACCCTACCACATCAGCTATTTCCAAGTCGGTCACTGAGTGGTAATAAGTGTACTGGCTAGATCCACCTAGTGCAGCCTTTTGGTGATTTCCAGTCAAGGATGATTCATCATACTGATGAAATTAGAGATATACCGACTTGGTAAATGTTAAATATAGCTTTGGCAAGCAATTACTTTGAAGGCTCAAGTCTCTCTTTAAAATCAATATATTTATTTGGTATCTTCGTCGATGGGCGACCTCAACAAAAGACAATTTGGACAAGCGAAAACTGGGATGGTTGTCAGAAAATCCAGGTTTCGCGATAAAGATACAACTATTATGCATTTGTTTTTATCTTGCCCGTTTGCACGCTTTCTATTGAGGTATCTCGAATATGTTTGAACTGACATTATGCACATCCACCAATACGTAGTAGAGTTTATTATATGTTGAACTATCTAAAACCGTCGCAATGACATTATCCACTAATGCAGATGTAGTGCTGAATTAATAGGAATATCACATGGACCAACGAGTCAAGAAACTATAAAGCAGATAGGTCTCCGATGCGTACACTCACGGCAAGAACACGAAAACGCAGAGCTCACAAAAAGAGCAGGTAGCGATTAATTTCAAGGAATTTCAGAATAGAGATCCACCTGGGCTAGCTAGCCTGACTGAATATACTAGAATAATAACTGGGAGGGTAAACCATAATAAACCGAATAAAAGAGGGTGCTGGCCCTTGCTGCTAGACCACGGGAGCCGTGTGTACTGCTGTAGTCGCGGTGCTAGGCTCTGTTCTGTTCTCTACTGTTGTTTTTCTTTTTCTACTTTCACCTTTTTTCTTTTTCTTACAGTCGCGGTGCCAAGTGCTAGGACTGTCTGTACTCCTTCCGTCACGCAATGAAAGCAGTGTCTAACTGCATTTCGAGAAAATAAACCGAACGATATACCCCCGGCGATTAAGATTTTAAGAGGTCATGTGTGCCACACGGCGATCAGAATTTTAAGCCCCCGCGTCGTCCCCGCTAGGGCGACTCGGGTGGCGCCCAAATCCTAGCCGCCGGGGGCGTGATCTCCCTCTCCCCCTCCCTTCATAGCCGCCGGAGGACGCCGCCGGGCTAAGCCCGGAGGCCGACGGCGGTGGCGGGGGACTCCCTCTCTTCCGTGTCTTAGGGGTGGTGCGGGGGCCCCTAAATGAGTGGTGGCGCGGCCGATCCAATCTATGCGGCGCGGCGGCGTGGTGACCGGCCCTGCCTCGGGCGTCGGCAGCTGCAGGCACGGCCGTCACTGTACCAGGAAGGGCGGTAGCTGCGATCGGCGGCGGCGGCGTGGAGGGCCTTGTGAACTGTTAGGCAGCGCCTCTGGTCAGATTAGATCTGGCCGGTGCGGCCGGCGGTGATGGCCATCTCCTTTGTAAGATGTGGTCGACCTGAGGCTTTGGATGATCCGATCTCGAGATCCATCATCTAGTCCTGGCTGCAAGTCGAGAAGACAAAGTTGCCAGTGAAAATCGAGCCGATGGCAGGCAATGGCGGCATTCTATGCCGTTACCTTGATGAAGGCATCTTTGTGTAACTTCTGTCGACCCACTTGTGCTGCTCCGGGGGAAACCCTAGGATCTGGTCTTCTAGATCGGACGATGGCGGTACTGCGGTGTTGTTTCTCTATTGGGAGCATCGTTTGTGGAGCAGCGCTGGAAGACAGAGGTAGGAGGTGGAGCGACTTCGTCTTGCACGAATCTTCGATGGAGATGTTAAGTCATGCCTGGCCGGCAGATGCTACATTGTGTCATGCATGGTCGGCAGGTGCTACACACGACAGATCCTCCAGAATCATCGCGTCTAGAGGGACGAGCGCAGGGCGGTGGCGCTGGTGAACGCCGTGGTGGCGTCGACGGATGGACAGACTGGCAATGATGATTCATATTTCTCTCCTGAAGATGGGTCAGCGGTCCGATGATGATGGCGGCTTCTAAAACGTGTGCATGTGGTGTACGCTTTAGGCCTGTTGCGCTGGCTATTGGTTCCGATACGTTATATGGATGGATCGGAGACAACATCGATTTTAGGTATGGGGAGTGAGAGCACTCCACATTATCGAGTTTTGTAGGTGCGAGTGATGGCTTCGGATGGCTTCATGTATGTTTTTGTTAGACCTTTCTTGAATAATAAATAAGTCTTTTTAAAGATTTCAATACGGACTACACATGGATGTATATAGACATATTTTTAAAGTTTGCTCTGTACGTAGTTTATATTGAAATCTCTAAAAAGACTTATATTTAGGAACATAGTGAGTATTTTTGAATGCTGAACAAGAAAGCTCCTCGTTCCTGAGTATTTTTGCTAACCGGGCTAATTACCTTTCCATTACTTAGCATAACAGAAATACACAGTCAATCCGAAGTAGTTCAGGAAACGGGTCCTCGTTCCTGATATGTCACTGGTTATTCATGGGTTGACGTTCCATGATCTGTTTTCTCTCATTCATATGTATCATGCCTACTAATTTCAGAGCATAGCTTGCAGAGCTATATAGTTAACTGAACATTGCGAAACATTTCCGGCTGGTGCGTTGCAGGGTCACCTGTAATTGTCACGCTAACACTAGTAGCAAATGTTTCCGATAAAACTGAAAGCTCAAGCAAGGCATGTCAAAGTCAAAATCTCAACATTTGCCCTACCCATATGTAACGCATGTTTCTTGTGAGAAAAGTGTGTGCACAAGCTGTTTGACACGAGAAATAACGAAAACAAGGATGGGTATCGTGTTATTATCTCTCTACGCGTCAGGGAAAATAAATATTGCGGGCATGCCAGTATACTAACTACACAAATAAAACATAAAGAAACTTGCACTTTATTAATCTCACGTGGGAGAAAACAAATTACATGATCCCTTTACATAAGCACTCAATGGCCTGCTAGCTCGGCCAATATGACTTCAACGATCGTGAGGTTCTGGTTCACGGGGCCTCGGAAGGCTCCCGATTAATTACGTCCGCGAGTCGATGGTTCACGGGACCACCTCCGATTAAGCTGCTGCAATGGTTGTCGTCTTCAAGTCTCGTCTTCTCCAAGTGCTCGGTGTAGACGATGGTGTTGATGTGGGATAGAGGGGTGGAGCGGTACGCCCGTCGCCCCGGTGATGCTTAGCCATATCCCTCCAGCTTGTCGATGTCCGATGATGAAGGTGTCTGGCTTCGTCAGCTCAGACAGATGGGTGGCCTTCGCCTCGTCGGTGCCCGGCCTGGTGATGTCCACCTCGTCGGTGTCGGACTGGGTGTCTTGCCTTCGCCTCGTCGGTGCCCAACAATATAAGAGTAGCTTCATCGGAAAAGGACATGTCGGTGAAGTGGCTTCGCCTCGTCGGAGCTTGGACGATTGTCGGGGAGGTTTGTTGGTGTAGAAGTCGGAGTAGACGTGAGTGTCACCGCGTAGCATGCGGTGTCAAGCTCGGAGCTGGCTCCCGGGACCTCCCCGCGGTCTTCCTCTGTCGGCGGGCTGCTCCCTTGTCCTTGTCGCGTCGTCTGCATGATCCTGTTCGCCGAAAGCCTCGAAGCTCAAGCCAGCGCTTGGGCATTTTGATGTTTGTTAGCGGCTCTTTTGGCATCTTGTATCTTGCCGTTTTTCTGTTAGTTTGTTCCTCTTCTGTACTTGGATCGATGTAGTGGTGGTTTGCTTTATAATATAAAGCGGGGGAAAACCCTTTTTCTTAAATGTGGCCGTGGCAATGGCTGTTTGAACAGTCTTTCAAGTTTGAACAACGAAGAAATGTTCTGAGATTCTCCCTAAAGTTGAATCACGATTCTCCCTAAAGAAGACATCCTCAAGGCAAGTAAGCTTTATGAACGGTTTATCCGGGCAAGACAATGGACCGTGTAGTTAACATGTTGAAAGCATTGCCAATTTGAGTCGGAAGGTGCTGACAATTGTGTGAATTTGGTTCTACTTACATAGCTCGTTGGCCCTTCTGTGTTTGCTAGCTGTGTTTTCTTGGTGTAGATATTGAAGATCAAAGCTTTAGAACTATTTTTACAGATATATTGCTTATTTGATGCTCTCGCAGCCTAATAGGCTGACCTAGCAGACGACAAACAAGCTCACAAAGTTCAGCATTTGTTTAAAAGTCTCGGTATCCTTGACCTACCCAAGGAAAAACAGGCACAACAGATTCATCATCTGTTTTAAGGTCGCATAGTCTCTTACCTACCCAAGGACAAACAAGCTCAGGAGATTCATCACTTGTAAAGTTCTTATTGCCTACCTACACGAGGAGAAACCAGCACAAGAAGTTCATCGTTTGTTTAAGATCTCATATGATCTTACCTACTCAAGGACCAAGCTCATAACAAAGGAATCCTTAATTATTTGCCTAATGGAGAACCAACGACACTACCTCTACCGTGTACCCAATTCTTCTATAATAAGGAGCAGGCCTTCCCCAAGCCAAACATGAATAGCTCACTCTTCATCTGATTTCTTTGTACTGGAATTGGTAATTCCTATTTCATGCTTTATTTTGTTGGTATCTGCACACCACGGATTAGAATCTGATAGGTGTAGGCATGGGAGGCACCAGGAACTCTAGATGATTGATGGGTATCAAGAATTGCTACAGGACACAACGCCTATGCCTCTCACCCGGACTTCACCACGCCGCCCTCATGTCTCTCACTTCTACCCACCACATGTGAACTATTTTCCACGCGGTCATTGACTGGTGATAAGTGGACTGGCTAGGTGAAAGGTTAATTCTGATGAAATCTATGTACTCCGGGGGTGGCGGCGTGGCACGAGGCGGCTACCACTGGGACGACGGCAGCGGGCGACGAGACAGCTGCGGGTGGGGGGGGGGGGGGAGGTTCATTGTGGGCAGTTGCGTTCGCGTGGCAGCCGCATTCAGAGGTGATGTATGTTTGTATCATCTGTAGCAATACTTTGGCCGTGATGTAAATTTGTTTGGGCACATATACCGCCACAAACAACCGCAAATGTAAGGTAAATATCCATCAGTCTTCTCGTACTTGCTATCGCCCTGAGTTATTGTCATCTATCACCAAAAGCTATATGTCAAAGAAAATGCAGTTTCAGTTACCGCTCCCAGATGATGCAAAGTAGGTGCGTGCGTGGTGCCATGGATGTAGGCCTTCTGTATGAAGTTACCCATGACCATGCATGTGTCGTGCCTGGCGTCATCGACCGATAACGTCATCGTGCTCATGGACGCAATGGCGAGCGTGCGTGCCCCAATGACTTCGTCGTTGCATCTGTTGGTGCGGATGATCGCCTTGACATCGTCGGAGGTTCCAAGTCTGTCTCTGAAAGAATGTCAAGGTACAGCGGTGTCCCTACCATCTTCAGATTTCAAGGATGGAATGTAGTTCTGTTTATAGTTTTGAGATGCCACTTGATGAAAAAAATTGCATTTCCATCCCAAAGATTAGCCGATCTTATATTAACTCTTTTTCTCTGGTACAACCTCTTGGCTTCAAGCAGTTTACTACTGTGGCAGGTAAGTGCTTTCCTGAAATACATTCTTGGATGGAGAGAGCTCTTTGATCTTCAAGCTGCAATGCTCAACTGATTTACTGATCTGAGAAAGGTTCTTGCTCCATTTCTTGAACCATCTTCTGGTGGCCTTATACGTGGCAACAATGTCCCGGGTGCTATAGAAGGTGGTATTCTTCGTTCCAGTTCGTTTCATCAATGTCAAGGAAACCAATTGCGACCACGCAGTCATGCAGCATGGGTAGAGCAATTGAGATGCTCGTCGTAGTTATTAGTAGTGAAATTTGCGAAGCATGTTTTTCATGTCTCTCCCTGTCACATTTATTTAGTTTTCTTCTCTTTTTTTGTATGTGTGTCATTTTTTTCATGTGTGCATCTAGTTTGCTTTGCTTTACTGTGTGTTATTAGTAGTAAAATGTGTCAGTCGATTCTACTCTGCCGGGAACGAGAAGTAGCACCTAAAGCCGAGTCGAGTGAACCTCGGCCTGAGATGTGGCCGTTATGGACGGTCACGGCGTTGCCAATGAGGGATCGGATGAGAACTTGTCGGAAGCGAGGCAGGGAAGATAGGGGAGAGAAATCAGGTTGGATGCAATCTCTTAATTAAATGATGAGCTAAATTTTATGCCTCCGTTTCGGAAAAAAAAATATGGTTGGATGCAATAGAATCAAACTGTGCTCTGTTCGTTCTAATCCAAAAAAAAAACAGTTGGAGGAAGAAGAAACATATCTGGTCGTTCGTTTTCCGATCCAACGATTTGAATGCAATTGATTGAAATTGGAAAACAATTAAGTCGCCTCAGGTTTAGGCGGTCCTTTTTAATTAGCCGTTGCACATCAGATTATCCCAGATTAATTATGAAAGGTGGTCGTGACACTGCCAGTTCAAACAATTATTCAAATTTTGACAATGAGGAGAAGGGGAATCTTTTGAGATTTTTCATGGAGTTTAGTCCAGAAAATAATAATCAAGAGGATGTCCTCGGGGTGAAACTTATGACCAATTTATCTGTCCAAGAGACATGGACGGTCTAATTAACACATTGCGTCAGAAAATACTAGTAACAATTAGGCGAATTTGTACCTCTTTTCTCTTGGCTAATTGCATCATTTGGTGTAGAGATAAGATGAATACTTCTAAAATAATCTTATGAAATGTAGCTAGTGTTTGTTTAAAGCTCTTGTAGCCTAATAACTGACCTAGCCGAGGACAAACAAACTCAGGACATTGATCTTTTGTTTCAAGTTCTCATTATATCTTCTCTTTTTTGCGAGTGAAGTTCCCATTATATCTGACCTACCTGGAGAGAAACAAACACAACAAATCTGGTTCTTACCTACTCGGGGACAGGGCTGATAACGAAGGAATTTTTAGCTATTAAAGGGACGGAAAACCAATGACTTCACGTCACTACATCTACCATGCACCAAAGTCTTTTATATGGAGTGAGCCATCCCAAAGCCAAAGATAAATAGCTTATTCCTCGTCTTATTTCTCTGTAGCAGAATTATTGATTTCTATTCCGTGCATTGTTTGTTTCATATCTGCACGCTAGGGACTGGAATATTGTAGGTGGAGGCATAGGAGGCACCAGAAACTATCGATGATCAACGGATAATCAAAACAGCAACTTGACACAACCATGTTGCATCTTCCTCCTACTCTACCATACCGGCTTTCTCCTAGCCGGCCACTGTATACTGGCTGGATCCACCTAGTGCAGATTCTAATTTTAGACTGGCTGGATCTAAGCAAGTATCTGTTGAATCTCCATTTTTTCTCCCCCGCAAAAAAAAAACCTTCATTCTTCTGGAGCCAAAATGACCCAAACGTTTTTTTTGTCATGGAGGCTATTTTTGGTTATATGTTGGAGATGCTCTTAGTAGATAGCTTAAGACTCAAATCCGGGTGGAGGCGTGCTTTACGTTGGAATCTTTTAAATTGTCGCAACGACATTATCCAAACATGTGTAGAGCTGAGTAATACTATGACTCTCATATGTACCATTGAGTCAAGGATCGACTACTACGAGTGGGTAGAAAATAGTAGACAGACGAACAGGTCTCACATGGTTATTAGTAGTAAAATTTGCAAAGCTTGTTTTTCATGTCTCTCCTTATACAATTTTTTATATTTTCTTTTTATTTAGTTTTCTTCTCTTTTTGTGTCCGCATGTCATTTTTTCAAATGTGTATCTTGTTTGCTTTGCTTTACTGTGTGTTATTAGTGTAAAATGTGTCAGTCGATTCTACTCTGCTGGGAACGAGAAGTAGCACCCAAGGCCGAGTCAGGTGAGCCTCAGCCTAAGATGTGTACATCGTGGACGGTCACGGCATCGCCAATGAGGGATCGGACAAGAACTTGCCAGAGGCGAGGCACGGGAGATAGGGATATAAATCAGGTTGGATGCAATCTCTTAATTAAATGATGAGGCAAATTTTATGCCTTCGTTTAAAAAAAAAGGTTGAATGCAATCGACTCAAACCGTGCTCTGTTCGTTCTAATATAGAAGACAGTTGGAGGAAGAAGAAACATATTTATTTGTTCCTTTTCCGATCCAATGATTTGAATGCAGTTGATTGAAATTCGAAAACAATTAAGTCGCCTCAGATTCAGGCGGTTCTTTTTAATTAGCCGTTGCACATAATATAATCCAAGAATAATTGTGAAAAGTTCGTCGTGAGTCGTGACAATGCCAGTTTAAACATTTATTCAAATTTAGAAAATAAGGAGAGGGGGAATCTTTTGAGATATTTCATGAAGTTCAGTCCAGAAAATAATAATCAAGAGGACGTTCTCAAACTTATGACTGGTTTATCTGGCCAAGAGACATGGACGGTCTAATTAACACATTGAGTCAGAAAATAGTAGTATTTATATCTTTTTTTTGGGTGAAGTTCTCATTGTATTTGACCTACCCAGAGAGAAACAAACACAACAAATTTAGTTCTTACCTACTCGGGACCGAGCTCATAACGAAGGAATTCTTAGCTATTAAAGTGACGGAAAACCAATGACTTCATGCACTACCTCTACCATAGACCCCAAGTCATTTATATGGAGTGAGCCTTTCCAATGTCAAAGATGAATAGCTTATTGATTCCTCGTCTTGTTTCTCTGTAGTGGAATTATTGATTCCTATTCCGCGCATTATTTGTTCTATATCGGCACGCTAGGGACTGGAGTATTGTGCTGGAATTTAGTATATTGTGGGCAGCCCAATAACTATTTTAGAAATTTCTAATAAATCCTAGAGGCCCATTTAGCCCATTTGTGCAAGGCAAGGTATACTACTAAAGTTTAGTCCCACATTGCTAGTTTAGTGGGAGTTGGACCTCCTTATAAGGGAGGCTCTTTCCCCACTTGTACGAGTATGAGAACAAGAGGGATATCCACGCGCGCTCCTCCTCCGCCGCCCGCCGCGCCGCGGGTTGCGGAATGAGCCGAGCCGATGTCTAAATTTTTGCCACGCACTACGGGTATACGAAAGACCACTCGGGAGCTGGAAAGTTTGCCTCTTCGTTTCGTCTCCCTCGATCCCTTCAGCTCCCGGCGCTGCTGACTGACTCCTTCATCACGGACGCACTCCGACGACTACTTCCCCGACGTCGACTACCTCCTCGACGACATGGCTGGCGAGGACACCGACCACAATTCCAGTGCTACTGTTGCTGCTGTCCCGTATGTGTTCTTCTTTCTGTTAGATGTCATGCCACAGTTTCTCATACTACTACTTGCCCTACACATGTTAGGTTCTTCTTCATATATGCAACTAGTTCTACTGTCTGCTATAGATATGTTAGCCTACGGTTCATATATGCAGAAGCTATTTACCTTCTCTCTGTCAGAACGTATGACTTGTTTTATCTCTACTATTCTAGTCATGCTTTATCTAGTATTTCTGTTAATAAAATCATTTGGTAAATTGCTCATATTTCCAACAATCCAAAAACCTTATAATAGGCAATTTACACCAAGTGGTTTTGCTGCTTCCATGAGACCTCCTATGTTTGAGGGTATCCACTATAAGAGGTGGCGCGTGAGAGCAGTCTTATGGTTTCAAACCATGAGTTGCTATGACGCCACTCTTGGCAAACCCGAAGGGGAGCTTGATGCTCAACAGGTACAAGCCTTTCAGAAAATGGATACTCTGTTTAAGGCTGCTCTCTTGAGTGTTCTTGGCGAGAACATAGTTGATGCTTATGCGTCAATTGATAATGGAAAAGATATGCGGGATGCACTCGAGGCCAAGTTTGGGGTCTTGGATGCTGGCACTGAGCTGTACATCATGGAGCAATTCTATGTTTACAGGATGACTGAAGAGCACTCCGTGGTTGAGCAAGCTCATGAGATACAGTCATTTGCTAGAGAACTTGAGCACTTCAGTTGTATGCTACCGGACAAGTTTGTTGCCGGAGGTATCATCACTAAGCTTCCTCCATCGTGGAGGAACTTTGCTACCTTACTGAAGCATAAGAGGCAGGAGTTTTCCGTTCCGGATCTCATTGTTACTCTTGATGTGGAAGAAAATACGAGAGCAAAGGACACACGTGCTCGAGGTATTGAGGGAGGATCTAGTGCCAATGTGGTACAGAAGCAGAATTTCCAGTCCCACAAGTTCAAGAACAAGGGCAAGTTTGATGGTAAAGCAAAGTTTGATGGGAAGAACAAGGTTGTGCAACACACAAACTTCAAGAAGAAGAATGGCAAGAAGAAAGGTTCTTGTCATGTGTGTGGGGATCCTGATCATTGGGCTCCTAGTTGCCCTAATCGCTATGACAAGCGTCATCCTGGGAAAGGCGGCAAGACCGCTAATGTTGTCATTGGAGACACTGACATGAAGGATGCTGGGTATGGTATATTTCCCACTATTCTTTCAGTATGTCATTCTCCTGACTGGTTGATTGACACGGGTGCTAATGTGCATGTATGCGGTGATATTTCCATGTTTTCGTCTTATCAGACCGCAGAGACTTCAACCGTGCTGATGGGCAACGGTTCAAGTGCTTCTGTTCGTGGTGTTGGCACGGTCGATCTGAAGTTTACTTCGAGGAAGATCGTGCGGCTGAAGAACGTGCATTATGTCCCCTCCGTCAATAAAAATCTTGTTAGCGGATCTCTTCTGTGTAGAGATGGCTACAAGCTTGTCTTTGAGTCGAACAAATTTGTAATATCCAAGTATGGAACCTTTGTTGGTAAAGGCTATGAGTCAGGAGGTCTGTTTCGTTTATCCTTATCAAACGTTTGCAATAAAGTTATTAATCATATTTGCAACAATAGTGAATCAAATGTGTGGTATTCACGTCTTTGTCATGTTAACTTTGGTTGCATGTCGCGACTAGCGAAGTTGAACTTAATCCCTAGTTTCACCACTGTCAAGGGATTTAAGTGTCAAGTGTGTGTGCAAGCTAAGCAACCTCGTAAGTCTCACACGACTGCGGAAACGAGAAATCTTGCACCACTAGAGCTTATACATTCAGATCTATGTGAAATGAATGGTGTTTTGACAAAAGGTGGAAAGAAATATTTCATGACGTTAATTGATGACTCCACTAGATACTGCCGTGTGTATCTTCTGAAATCTAAGGATGAGACTTTGAACTTTTTCAAGATCTATAAAGCTGAGGTGGAAAACCAAGTTGATCGAAAAATCAAGAGGCTTAGGTCCGACCGTGGTGGAGAGTATTTTTCCAACGAATTTGATGCTTTTTGTGCGGGACATGGTATAATCCATGAGAGGACACCTCCCTATTCACCTTAGTCAAATGGGGAGGCCGAAAGAAAGAACCGTACTCTAACAGATTTGGTTAACGCCATGTTAGACACTTCGGGTCTCTCCAAGGCATGGTGGGGGGAGGCGATATTGACTGCATGTCATGTCCTAAACCGAGTTCCCACAAAGAACTAAGAGATAACTCCATTCGAGGAATGGGAGAAGAAAAGGTTAAAACTCTCTTATCTACGAACATGGGGTTGTTTGGCGAAAGTCAATGTTCCAATTCCAAAGAAGCGGAAGCTTGGACCAAAGACTGTGGATTGTGTTTTCCTGGGATATGCTTTTCATAGAATTGGCTATAGATTCTTGGTTGTAAAATCTGAGGTACCTGACATGCATGTTGGTACGATCATGGAGTCGAATGATGCGACTTTCTTTGAAGATATCTTTCCCATGAAGGATATGGATACCTCATCTAATCAGGAGATGCCTAGTTCATCGAATCAGGAACCAGTTACAATAACCGAACCTGCCATTTCGATGGAACACTTTGAAAGTCCTGTGGAGGAGAACAATGAAGTTCCTACTAGGAGAAAGAGACAGAGGACTGCAAAGTCCTTTGGTGATGATTTTCTTGTGTATCTCATAGATGACACTCCCAGTTCTATTTCAGAGGCCTATGCATCTGAAGATGCTGACTACTGGAAGGAAGCGGTTCGTAGCGAGATGGATTCCATCTTGACGAATGAAACCTGGGAGATAACTGATCGTCCTTATGGGTGCAAACCTATAGGATGCAAATGGGTATTCAAGAAGAAGCTTAGGCCTGATGGTACTATCAAAAAATACAAGCCTCGGCTCGTGGCTAAGGGTTATACCCAAAAGGAAGGTGAAGACTTCTTTGATACTTACTCACCAGTGGCTCGACTGACTACTATTCGAGTTCTACTTTCACTAGCTGCCTCGCATGGTCTTCTCATTCATCAAATGGATGTTAAGACTGCTTTCCTAAATGGAGAGTTGGACGAGGAAATTTATATGGAACAACCAGATGGGTTTGTACTAGATGGTCAGGAAGGGAAAGTGTGCAAGTTGTTGAAGTCTTTGTACGGACTTAAGCAAGCACCCAAACAGTCGCATGAGAAGTTTGAAAGAACTTTAACAGCTGCAGGCTTTATTGTGAACGAAGCTGACAAATGTGTGTACTATCGCCATGGTGGGGGCGAGGGAGTTATCCTGTGCTTGTATGTTGATGACATACTGATTTTCGGAACAAATCTGAATGTTATTAAGGAGGTCAAGGTTTTCCTATCTCGTTGTTTTGAGATGAAGGATTTAGGAGTGGCTGATGTCATTCTGAACATCAAGTTGTTGAGAGAGGATGATGGTGGGATTACATTGCTTCAATCTCACTATGTGTAAAAGATCTTGAGTCGCTTTGGCTATAGTGACTGCAAGCCCTCTCCAACACCATATGATGCGAGTGTGTTACTTCGAAAGAATCGAAGAATTGCTAGAGATCAATTGAAATATTCTCAGATTATTGGCTCGCTTATGTGCTTAGCAAGTGCTACAAGACCTGACATCTCGTTTGCTGTTAGCAAACTGAGTCGGTTTGTCTCAAAACCAGGAGATGTGCATTGGAAAGCTCTAGAGAGAGTTTTGCGTTATTTGAAAGGCACTGCAAATTATGGAATTCACTACACCGGGCATCCAAAGGTGCTTGAAGGGTATAGTGACTCGAACTGGATCTCAGATGCTGATGAGATAAAGGCCACGAGCGGTTATGTATTCACTCATGGAGGTGGCGCTGTTTCTTGGAAGTCTTGCAAGCAGACCATCTTAACGAGGTCAACAATGGAAGCAGAACTCACAGCATGAGATACAGCTACGGTTGAAGCAGATTGGCTTCGCCGACTCTTGAATGACTTGACGGTTGTTGAGAAACCTATACCGGGTGTCCTTATGAACTGCGACAATCAAACTGTGACCACGAAAGTGAGAAGCTCAAAGGATAACATGAAGTCAGCAAGACACGTTCAGAGAAGGTTAAAGTCTGTTAGGAAAATGAAAAACTCCGGAGTTATTGCGTTGGATTATATCCAAACGTCTAAAAATCTGGCAGATCCTTTTACTAAGGGTCTATCACGTAATGTGATAGATAATTTATCGAGGGAGATGGGTATGAGACCCACAATATGAGTTGTTCACAATGGTAACCTATTCTTTGTGATCGGAGATCCCGTGAATTAGATGTGGAAGACAAGTTGTTGGTCAACTGAGAGTAGAGTATCCTTACTATTTACAATACCACTCCATGAAGATGCAATACTCTCCTAATCTGCATGGTTGATGTATATCTTAATGTGTTCTAAGTGGCTTATTTAAGCAGAGATGTTATCCTGCAGAACATCTTTTGAAGAACACACCTATATGAGTCTGATTGTCAAATGTCGCAATCTATGAGAGTAGGGTTCTCTCTAGTAAACTCATGAAAGGTCACGGAGTATGACGCATAAGCTCCACCCGCGGGGAAGACCCACGGTAGCCACGTATCGGTCAAGGCTTTATGTGAAACTAGATTCGCAGAAAACTTGTAGTTCAAGGCCCAGTCCACTGTTCAAGTTGCTTAGTAGTCTAGCATAGAGTTCTAGGTGGAAGTTCAACTTAACAGTCTCCACTGCAGTACCGGTATATAAAACAGTGTTTTGGAACCAAAGGCAAATTTCTGTGTGCCTCTTGAATCTGGTGGGGGATTGCTGGAATTTAGTATATTGTGGGCAGCCCAATAACTATTTCAGAAATTCCTAATAAATCCTAGAGGCCCACTTAGCCCATTTGTGCAAGGCAAGGGATACTACTAAAGTTTAGTCCCACATTGCTTGTTTAGTGGGAGTTGGACCTCCTTATAAGGGAGGCTCTTTCCCCACTTGTACGAGCATGAGAACAAGAGGGATATCCACGCGCGCTCCTCCTCCGCCGTCCGTCTCGCCACGCCACGCCACGCCACGCCACGTCACGACACGACACGACGCGCCGCGCCGCGGGTTGCGGGAATGAGCCGAGCCGATGTCTAAATTTTTGCCACGCACTATGGGTATACGAAAGGCCACTCGGGAGCTGGAAAGTTTTGTTGTAGTGGATATTGAATACGAACGCTGCACCCTTCAGCTGCTGCCTCTTCGTTTCGTCTCCCTCGATCCCTTCAGCTCCCGGCGCAGCCTCTCGCCTCCTTCTCGTGCGCCTATAAAAGGGAGGTCGCTCCTCACAGAAAGATGCACCAGAACCTCTTCCTCCTCTCGCCACAAGTTCCTGAGCACTGCGCTGCCGCTACGATCTTCCTCATCCCGGCTTGCGGCATGCACCGCAGGTCGGGACAGTAGGCCTCCGAAACCGCACCTCTTTGAGTCCTGTACGGGAGAAGGGTGATAAGGTTTTTGGGGAGCGCTCTGCGCGACTACTGACTGACTCCTTCATCACGGACGCTCCGGACTCCGACGACTACTTCCCCGACGACGACTTCTTCCCCGACGTCGACTACCTCCTCGACGACATGGCTGGCGAGGACACCGACCACAAGTCCAGTGCTACTGTTGCTGTTGTCCCGTATGTGTTCTTCTTTCTGTTAGATGTCATGCCACAGTTTTTCATACTACTACTTGCCCTACACATGTTAGGTTCTTCTTCATATATGCAACTAGTTCTACTGTCTGCTATAGATATGTTAGCCTACGGTTCATATATGCAGAAGCTATTTACCTTCTCTCTGTCAGAACGTATGACTTGTTTTATCTCTACTATTCTAGTCATGCTTTATCTTGTATTTCTGTTAATAAAATCATTTGGTAAATTGCTCATATTTCCAACATATTGTAGGTGGAGGCATAGGAGGCACCAGGAACTATCAATGATCATCGCTTAACCAAAATAGCAACTCGACACAGCCCTGTTGCGTCTTCCTCCTACTCTACCATACTTGCTTTCTCTTACCCAGTCACTGACTGATGACAAGTGTACTGGCTGGATCCACCTAATGCAGATTCTAATTTTAGATTGGGTGGATCTAAGCAAGCATCTGTTGAATCTTCATTTTTCTCCCCCGCAAAAAAAAATCTTCATTCTTCTAGAGCCAAGATTTTGTTGCCCAAAATGACCCAAACGTCTGTTTTTTGTCATGGAGGCTATTTTTGGTTATATGTTGGAGATGCTCTTAGTAGATAGCTTAAGACCCAAATCCGGGTGGGGGTGTGCTTTACGTTGAAATCTTTTAAACGGTCGCAACGACATTATCCAAACATGTGTAGAGCTGGGTAATACTATGACTCTCATGGACCATTGAGTCAAGGATCTACTATTACGAGTGAGTAGAAAATAGTAGACAGACGAACAGGTCTCACATGGTTATTAGTAGTAAAATTTGCAAAGCTTGTTTTTCATGTCTCTCCTTATACATTTTTTATCTTTTCTTTTTATATAGTTTTCTTCTCTTTTTGTGTCTGCGTGACATTTTTCATGTGTGTATCTGGTTTGCTTTGCTTTACTGCATGTTATTAGAAGTAAAATGTGTCAGTCAATTCTACTCTGCTGAGAACGAGAAGTCACACCCAAGGCCAAGTCGGGTGAGCCTCGTCCTAAGATGTGGACGTCGTGGACGGCCACGGCGTCGCCAATGAGGGATCGGACGGGAACTTGCTAGAGGCGAGGCATGGAAGATAGGGGAGGGAAATCAGATTGGATGCAATTTCCAAATTAAATGATGAGGCAAATGTTATTCCTCCGTTTCAAAAAAACAAGGTTGGACTCAATCAGCTCAAACTGTGATATGTTCGTTCTAATCTAGAAAACGGTTGGAGGAAGAAAAAACATATTTGGTCATTCGTTTTCCGATCCAATGATTTGAATGCAATTGATTGAAAAAATTGGAAAATAGTTAAGTCACCTCAGGTTTAGGCGGTCCTTTTTAATTAGCCGTTGCACATCAGATAATCCCAGAGTAATTGTGAAAGGCAGTCGTGACAAACAATTATTCAAATTTAGACAGTGAGGAGAAAGGGAATCGTTTGAGATTTTTCCTAAAATTCAGCTCGCAAAATAATAATAAAGAGGACCTCCTCGAGGTGAAACTTATGACTGATTTATCTAGCCAAGAGACATGGATGGCCTATTTGACACACCGAGTGAGAAAATACTACCAATTAGTCGAATTTATATCTCTTTTCTTTTGGCTAATTGCATCATCCTGGTGTAGAGCCCGAAGATGAATACTTCTAAAATAAACTTATGAAATGTTGTGTTGATTTAAATCTCTTGTAACCTAACAGACTGACCTACCCGAGGACAAACAAGCTCAGGGCATTCATCTTTTGTTTGAAGTTTTGATTGTATCTGACCTATCCGGGGAGAAACAAACACAACAAATTTGGTTCTTATCTACTCGAGGACCGACCTCAGAAC
The DNA here is from genome assembly GCA_032464435.1 of Aegilops umbellulata. Classification (NCBI taxonomy): domain Eukaryota; kingdom Viridiplantae; phylum Streptophyta; class Magnoliopsida; order Poales; family Poaceae; genus Aegilops; species Aegilops umbellulata. The sequence goes on from CP136059.1 coordinate 510,363,594, forward strand.
CAAGGACTCCTTAGCTATTAAAGTGACGGAAAACCAATGTCTTAATGTCACTACATCATATGGAGTGAGACTTCCCAAAGACAGGGGTGAATTCTTATTCCTCGTCTTATTTCTAGTGGAATTATCGATTCCTATTACGTGCATTATTTGTTCATGTCTGCAAGCTAGGGACTGGAATATAGTAGGTGTAGGCATAGGAGGCACCAGGAACTATTGATGATCAACAGATAATCAAAACAGCAGCTCAGCACAGCCCCACTGCATCTTCATCCCACTATACCGTACCAGCTTTTTTCTTGCCGGTCACCGACTAATGAAAAGTGTACTGGCTGGATCCACATAATGCAGATTCTAATTTTACACTGGCTGCATCTAAGCAATTAGTATCGGTTCAATCTACAATCTTCTGGCCAGCCACCGCCTCCCAAAAAGCTAGGGTTCTCTGCCTACCGCCGGCGCCGGTCCATCCCATCTCCGGGGGCCTTAGGGCCATGGAGGCGGAGTGGATCTCGGCACTTGCCGGTGGGAGGGCTCCTGTTTTAGATTTTTTTTTTCAAGCTTTGTTAGGGTTTGTGTCCTGCTCAGGAAGGCGAGACAGCGACGGCTTCCTGAAGCTGGAATAAAGGTCTCCCCGTCTAGTCCCCATTCCGGTGATGCGTCTAGCATCATCGGGGTGTGTCTCCCACGGATCTATCTTTGGTGGTTTGCTCGGATCTATTCGTCGTTCGACTTCGTTCGTCTGTGTTCAGTTGGATCCTACACTCTTCATCCGCGGCAGTTGGATCCTTTTGGTTCTATGGGGCCTTAGCACGACGACTTCCCGATTGTTTACTACAACAAGGTTTGACCGGCTCTAGCGAGAGAGGGGCAATGACAGCGGCGCGCCTACGGTTCGCTTGAGTGCTTGTAGACGTCGCTAGGTGGTCTACGGATCTGTATGTAGTTTTTATTATTTTTAGTGTTTGTTGTACTACCATGATTGAAGATGATTAGATTTGAAGTTTTTTCTCGCAAAAAAAAAAAGAAACCTCCGTGTATATATCGACTTAGTGAATGTTAAATATAACTTTCGCTTGAAATTTATTTCAAAGCTCAACCTTCCCTTTAAACATCTTTATTCGGTATCTATGTCGAGGAGTGGCTTTGGACAAGCCAAAATTAGAATGGTTGCAAGATAATGCAGATTCTGCAATCAAGATGGAAGTCAATATTTTGGCAAAAACCATAGCCCTAATCTATTTCGGTCATGGACTGTTGTTGGTAAAAACATTTAAGACTTTGATTTCACTATGGAAAAGGGGCAGAGAATGCGCTCGTTCATTGTTTGAAGCGCACTCCCATATATGGTAAGTATATGTCCTTGTGTCTAGTGGTGTATAGTAGAAAAGGAATCTGTCTAGCCACATCCCATAGCGCACAGGCGTACCGATGGAATCAGCCTACATTATGTCCCCATAGGCATTTATTTGGGGTTCAAAAGTCTTAAAAGCCGTAACTTTTGATTCAGGCATGGAAATCCAGTTCCGTTTTTACCATTAGATTTCTCACGACGATTTCTTTAAAACTAGATCCCATATGGGTAGGTTTCGATAAAAAAAACAGAGCAACTTTGAATACTACGGAGACAACTTTAATGCTATAAGAAAGCAACTCCTTTTTATTCTCTAGTATGGCTACCTATCAGCGAGGAGTCTTTCTAAGTTTATTATCATGACTACCAATTGACTAGATTCATCTCTAAGTGTACTATAGGGAAGCAAACTCCTTTTTCCGTCCTAGTAGGACTGTTTATTAGGTTGGTTTGTCTCAAGTCGAGAAACACACACGAAAACATGAGGGAACTTTAGTGCTACACATGCAAGGAAAGCAGCGATGTAGTGGACGAGCTCGTCTGCTCCCGCTACATGTACCGCTACATGTACCACTAGAACGAGGACACATCGAGCTGTGTATTGAACGCGATTGTGTGAAGCAGGTGGGGGTACGTACCGTCGAACAGTGGCATACGGTGAGTGTGCCGTTTGATACGACGAGCATATGTTTCTCAACAAATGCAGGATACACAGGGGAAACTGTATGCACAGACACGAGTTAGTGTATGCATGCGCGCACTAGTCGGATCTCTTGATTGGATTTGCATCTGGTGCATGAAAAAAATTGCCTACGTACTAGTAACATGCACGCATCAAAGGCTAGGTTTTTTTTTTCGGGTAAATTAGAGAGCTTTATTCAACAAAAGTGTTCCCCGGGCAATCAGCCAAGAGGCTGGTTACCAAAAAACTAGGGGTCTCCTCAAGCCAACATTCGGTCACATTCATTGTGCATGCACGTTTTGCACATAGATGAGCCGGTAAGTTTGCTCACCTGTTTACATGGTGAATCTCAAAAACAGAAAAATCACAACTAAGCTCTCCTATTTCATCTAGGATAGGAGCCACAATCGAACGTGAATTATGACGTGTATGCCAGAGTTGCACTAACTCCTGACAGTCAGTCTCCATTATCACATGCGATAGGCCTTGAAGTTTTGCAAAGAGCGTTCCTTCTCGCATTGATAAGGCTTCCATTATCAAAGGATCGGATATGTCACCAAATGGCTTGCACCAAGCTCCTAGTAGCGCGGACGCGGACCGGGCTATGCCACCCGCTCCTCCTCGACCCTCTGCCACATTGAGTGCTCCATCGCAAGATATCTTGGTCATACCTGATTCGGGCGGCCTCCATCCATGACCTGGTAACACAGTCGCTTCATTGCGGGGTAGCTCCAACAGCGCTAGGGCCTCCTGGGTAGATCTAATAGCGGATGTTGGGTCTCTGCCCTCTTCCCCATGTTTGATCCGGTTGCGGGAATGCCAGATCGTCCACATGATGGTGATGATCTTTGCGCGATCTTCATCCCTGATCCGATCGCCACATAGTATATCTCTGGCCCACGAGCGTGGGTGCAGTCGAGGGAGTTTGAGATCAAACCAAGCACTAGCTTCGGCATCAAAGGCTAGGTAGTGCATGTAGGTTCCCTGGCTGATGGATTCGGCAGCAAAAATACGTACGGTAGTGCTGCGTATACGGAAAGTAGTGGCTACTCTCAGGTGTAGTACACCCTGATACGTCTCCAATGTATCTATTATTTTTTATTGCTCCATGCTTTATTATGTACTGTTTTGGACATTATTGGGATTTATTATCCACTTTTATATTATTTTTGGGACTAACCTATTAACCGGAGGCCCAGCACATAATTGCTGTTTTTTTGCCTATTTCAGTGTTTCGAAGAAACGGAATATCAAACGGAGTCCAAACGGAATGAAACCTTCGGGCACGTGATTTTCTCACCGAACGTGATCCAGGAGACTTGGACCCTAAGTCAAGGAAGCTTCGAGGAGGGCACGAGGTAGGGGGGCGCGCCCTTCACCCTCGTGGGCCCCATGTTGCTCCACCGACATACTTCTTCCTCCTATATATACCTACGTACCCTAAAACGATCAGGTATGGAGCCAAAAACCTAATTCCACCGCCACAACCTTCTGTACCCACGAGATCCCATCTTGGGGCATGTTCCGGAGCTCCGCCGGAGGGGGCATCCACCACGGAGGGCTTCTACATCATCACCATAGCCCCTCCGATGAAGTGTGAGTAGTTTACCTCAGACCTTCGGGTCCATAGTTAGTAGCTAGATGGCTTCTTCTCTCTTTTTGGATCTCAATACAATCTTCTCCCCCTCTCTCGTGGAGATCTATTCGATGTAATCTTCTTTTTGCGGTGTGTTTGTTGAGACCGATGAATTGTGGGTTTATGATCAAGATTATCTATGAACAATATTTGAATCTTCTCTGAATTCTTTTATGTATGATTGGATATCTTTGCAAGTCTCTTCGAATTATCAGTTTGGTTTGGCTTACTAGATTGGTTTTTCTTGCAATGGGAGAAGTGCTTAGCTTTGGGTTCAATCTTGCGGTGTCCTTTCCCAGTGACAGTAGGGGCAGCAAGGCACGTATTGTATTGTTGCCATCGAGGATAACAAGATGGGGTTTTGATCATATTGCATGAATTTATCACTCCACATCATGTCATCTTGCTTAAGGCGTTACTCTGTTTTCATGAACTTAATACTCTAGATGCATGCCGGATAGCGGTTGATGAGTGGAGTAATAGTAGTAGATGCAGGCAGGAGTCGGTCTACTTGTCTCGGACGTGATGCCTATATACATGATCATACCTAGATATTCTCATAGCTGTGCTCAATTCTGTCAATTGCTCAACAGTAATTTGTTCACCCACCGTAAAATATTTATGCTCTTGAGAGAAGCCACTAGTGAAACCTATGGCCCCCGGGTCTATCTTCATCATATTAATCTTCCAACACTTTATTATTGCCTTTGCTTTTTCCTTTGCTTTTTATTTACTTTGCATCTTTATCACAAAAATACCAAAAATATTGTCCTATCATATCTATCAGATCTCACTCTCGTAAGTGAGCGTGAAGGGATTGGCAACCCCTTATCGCGTTGGTTGCGAGGAGTTATTTGTTTTGTGCAGGTACGATGCGCGTAGCCTCCTACTGGATTGATACCTTGGTTCTCAAAAACTGAGGGAAATACTTACGCTACTTTGATGCATCATCCTTTCCTCTTCAAGGAAAACCAACGCAGAGCTCGAGAGGTAGCAAGAAGAATTTCTGGCGCCGTTGCCGGGGAGTCTACGCAAAAGTCAACATACCAAGTACCCATCACAAAAGAATTTTAATGCTTTGCTTGAAGAGAAATTGCTTAAAGTTGATGAATTGGCTAGGAACGTTGATAGAATTTCTCTTGATGTTGATTCTTTAAAGCTTAGATCTATTCCTCCTAAGCGATGACGACCATGATCAAGATTATCTATGAACAATATTTGAATCTTCTCTGAATTTTTTTATGTATGATTGGTTATCTTTGCAAGTCTCTTCGAATTATCAGTTTGGTTTGGCTTACTAGATTGGTTTTTCTTGCAATGGGAAAAGTGCTTAGCTTTGGGTTCAATCTTGCGGTGTCCTTTCCCAATGACAATAGGGGCAGCAAGGCACGTATTGTATTGTTGCCATCGAGGATAACAAGATGGGTTTTTTATCATATTGCATGAATTTATCCTTCCACATCATGTCATCTTACTTAAGGCGTTACTCTGTTTTCATGAACTTAATACTCTAGATGCATGCTGGATAGCGGTCGATGAGTGGAGTAATAGTAGTAGATGCAGGCAGGAGTCGGTCTACTTGTCTCGGACGTGATGCCTATATACATGATCATACCTAGATATTCTCATAACTGTGCTCAATTCTGTCAATTGCTCAACAGTAATTTGTTCACCCACCGTAGAATACTTATGCTCTTGAGAGAAGCCACTAGTGAAACCTATGGCCCCCGGGTCTATCTTCATCATATTAATCTTCCAACACTTTATTATTGCCTTTGCTTTTTTCCTTTGCCTTCTATTTTACTTTGCATCTTTATCACAAAAATACCAAAAATATTATCCTATCATATCTATCAGATCTCACTCTCGTAAGTGAGCGTGAAGGGATTGGCAACCCCTTATCGCGTTGGTTGCGAGGAGTTATTTGTTTTGTGCAGGTACGATGCGCGTAGCCTCCTACTGGATTGATACCTTGGTTCTCAAAAACTGAGGGAAATACTTACGCTACTTTGATGCATCATCCTTTCCTCTTCAAGGAAAACCAACGCAGAGCTCGAGAGGTAGCAAGAAGAATTTCTGGCGCCGTTGCCGGGGAGTCTACGCAAAAGTCAACATACCAAGTACCCATCGCAAAAGAATTTTAATGCTTTGCTTGAAGAGAAATTGCTTAAAGTTGATGAATTGGCTAGGAACGTTGATAGAATTTCTCTTGATGTTGATTCTTTAAAGCTTAGATCTATTCCTCCTAAGCATGATATTAGTGAGTCTCTCAAAGGCATGAGAATTTTCATTGATGAGTGCAAAGAAACAACTGCTAGAATGCGTGATACGAAAGCTGCCTTTATTAAAGCGTGCTCTTCTAGTTCCTATGAACATAAAGATGAAGATCTAAAAGTTATTGATGTGTCCCCTATTAAATCTTTGTTTTGTAATATGAATCTTGATAATGATGAGACTGAATATGATCCACCTTTACCTAGAAGGCGTTCCAAGAATTCGGAGTTTCTAAATGTTGATGCCAAAATTGATAAAAGTGGGATTGAAGAAATCAAAACCCTAGATACTAATAAACCCACTATTTTGGATTTCAAGGAATTTAATTATGAAAGTTGCTCTTTGATTGATTGTATTTCCTTGTTGCAATCCGTGCTAAATTCTCCTCACGCTTATATTCAAAATAAAGCGTTTAGTAAACATATCGCTGATGCCTTGATGCAATCTTATGAAGAAAAGCTTGAGTTGGAAGTTTCTATCCCTAGAAAACTTTATAATGAGTGGGAACCAACTATTAAAATTATGATTAAGGATCATGAATTTTATGCTTTATGTGATTTGGGTGCTAGTGTTTCCTCTATTCCCAAAACTTTGTGTGATTTGCTAGATTTCCGCGATTTTGATGATTGCTCTCTAAACTTGCACCTTGCGGATTCCACTATTAAGAAACATATGGGAAGAATTAATGATGTTATTATTGTTGCAAATAGGAATTATGTGCCCATAGATTTTATCGTTCTTGATATAGATTGCAATCCTTCTTGTTCTATTATTCTTGGTAGATCTTTCCTTAGAACGATTGTTGCAATTATTGATATGAAGGAAGGGAATATTAGATTCCAATTTCCATTAAAGAAAGGCATGGAACACTTCCCTAGAAAGAAAATAAAGTTACCATATGAATCTATTATGAGATCCACTTATGGATTGCCTACCAAAGATGGCAATACCTAGATCTATCCTTGCTTTTATGCCTAGCTAGGGGCGTTAAACGATAGCGCTTGTTGGGAGGCAACCCAATTTTATTTTTAGTCTTTTGTTTTTTTGCTTCTGTTTAGGAATAAATCTTTGATCTAGCCTCTGGTTAGATGTGTTTTTATGTTTTAATTAGTGTTTGTGCCAAGTTAAACCTATAGGATCTTCTTGGATGATAGTTATTTGATTTTGCTGTAATTTCCAGAAATTTTATGTTCACGAAAACAATTGTTAAAAATAACCAGAACGTGATAAAATAGTGATTCCAATTGATGCTGATCAATAAAAAAATTGCCTAGGTCGTCCTATTTTGGCTGAATTTTTGGAGTTCCATAAGTTTGCGTTAGTTACAGATTACTACAGATTGTTCTATTGTTGACAGATTCTGTTTTTCGTGTGTTGTTTGCTTATTTTGATGAATCTATGTCTAGTAAAATAGTTTATAAACCACAGAGAAGTTGTAATACAGTAGGTTTAACACCAATATAAATAAAAAATTAGTTCATTACAATACCTTGAAGTGGTCTTTTGTTTTCTTTCGCTAACGGAGCTCACGAGATTTTTGTTGAGTTTTGTGTTGTGAAGTTTTCAAATTTTGGGTAAAATCTTTTGATGTATTTTGGAACAAGGAGTGGAAAGAGCCTAAGCTTGGGGATGCCCATGGCACCCCCAAGATAATCTAAGGACACCAAAAAGCCAAAGCTTCTGGATGCCCCGGAAGGCATCCCCTCTTTCGTCTACTTCCATCGGTAACTTTACTTGGAGCTATATTTTTATTCACCACATGATATGTGTTTTGCTTGGAGCGTCATGTATGATTTGAGTCTTTGCTTCTTAGTTTACCACAATCATCCTTACTGTACACACCTTTTGAGAGAGCCATACATGATTTGGGATTTGTTAGAATACTCTTATGTGCTTCACTTATATCTTTTGCAATATATAGTTTTGCTATAGTGCTTCACTTATATCTTTTAGAGCACGGTGGTGGATTTGTTTTATAGAAACTATTGATCTCTCATGCTTCACTTAGATTATTTTGAAAGTCTTAAATAGCAAGGTAATTGCTTGAATAATCCTAATATGCTTGGTATTCATGATTTGTAAAAAATTCTTATGAGTGTGTTGAATACTATGAGAAGTTTGATGCTTGATAATTGTTTTGACACTAAAGGAATCAGCTACTTTGCCGTCAGCCATGGCGGACGGCAAAGGCATGGATGGCTGACAGCAAAGGTCTTTGCCGTCCGCCGCTGACGGCAAAATGTGACGGCAAAGTAAGGTTCGGCAAAGAGGCAATTTGCCGTCTGCTTCGGGCAGCTGACGGCAAAGGAGCATTTGCCATCAGCAGCGGACGGCAAAGAGTGCAGACGGCAATAAGTGCGTTGTTACTCCATTAGGTGGCTAACGGCAGGCCTTTGCCGTCCGCCGCTGACGGCAAACTTCGGAAGGCCTTTGCCGTCCGCCGTGTGATGTCAGCCGACGTCACTACACGGCAGGCTCTTTGTCGTCCGCCGCGGACGGCATAGCCTTTGCCGTTAGCCACTGTAGGCAAACTGACCAAATTGGTCAGCCTCCCAGGAAGCACAGCTGCCTGCCACGTGGCCTCTTTGCCGTCCGCTGCTGATGGCAAAGAGCTCTTTGCCGTCGGTGGCGGACAGCAAATAGCCTGCATATTGGCCCTTTTTTTCTGTTTTTTTGAATCCAACAATTTTCAGAGCAAATATATATGACATATATAGATATATTTCCATATCAGATATCCAGCACATAAGTTTCATATCACATATCACATAAGTTTCATCCATACACATTGTTCATACATAAGCAAGTTCCATCCATATACATATTACAATGCAAAGTTTCATCAAGATAGGAAGTTCCATCATAGGAAGCTAGATACAATGCAAAGTTTCATCAAAGGAAAAGCAAGCACTCCATCATAGCAAGCTAGGTTCCATGAAGTGAATGAAATCTGCAAAATGGTAAATAAGAAAGTTAGAAATAGGTGACTAGAACAAGAAGAAGACTAGAACAAAAAGTATATGTCATTTATGAGCTAACTTAGTTGAAATGGATCATATATGAGCTAACTAAGTTGAAATGGGTTGTTTATGAGCTAACTAAGTTGAAATGGGTTGTTTATGAGCTAACTTAGTTGAAATGGATCATTTATGAGCTAACTTACTTGAAATGGGTCATTTATGAGTTAACTAAGGTGAAGGGCATCGTTTTTGAGCTAACTAAGGTGAAATGAATAGTTTTTGAGCTAACTTAGGTGAAATGGATCATTTATGAGCTAACTTGGGTGAAATGGATCATTTATGAGCTAACTTACTTGAAATGGGTCGTTTATGAGCTAACTAAGGTGAAATGGATCTTTTTGAGCTAACTAAGGTGAAATGGATTGTTTTTGAGCTAACTTAGGTGAAATGGATCATTTATGAGCTAACTTACTTGAAATGGGTCGTTTATGAGCTAACTAAGGTGAAATGGATATTTTTGAGCTAACTAAGGTGAAATGGATCATTTTTGAGCTAACTTAGGTGAAATGGATCATTTATGAGCTAACTTAGTTGAAATGGATCATTTACGAGCTAACTAAGGTGAAATGGATCGTTTTTGAGCTAACTAAGGTGAAATGGATCATTTTTTAGCTAACTTAGGTGAAATGGATCATTTATGTGCTAACTTAGGTGAAATGGATCATTTATGAGCTAACTAAGGTGTTTTTGAGCTAACTAAGGTGAAATGGATCGTTTTTGAGCAAACTTAGGTGAAATGGATCATTTAAGAGCTAATTTAGGTGAAATGGATCATTTTTAGCTAACTTGGGTGAATTGGATCGTTTAGGAGCTACTCTAGGTAAATTGGGTCATTTTAGAGCTAACTTGGATAAAGTGGATCATTTATAAGCTAACCTAGGTAAGATGGGTCATTTTGGAGCTAACCTAGGTGAAATGGGTCATTTTGGAGCTAACCTGGGTGAAATGGGTCATTTTGGAGCTAACCTAGGTGAAATGGGTCATTTTAAAGCTAACGTAGGTAAAATGGATCATTTAGGAGCTAATCTACGTAAAATGGGTCATTTTAGAGCTAACTTGGATAAATTGGATCACTTATAAGCTAACTAAGGTAAAATGAGTCATTTTAGAGCTAACTTAGGTAAAATGGATCGTTTATGAGCTAACTAAGTTAATTATGCAATTTTTTACATAAGTAAGCTAAGTACATATCGTTTTAGAGCTAACTTAGGTAGAATGAATGGTTTATGAGGTCAGTAAGCTTATTAAGTCATTTTGGAGGAAAAGAAGCTAACTCTAGGTCATTATGGTAAGCATATTGGAGGAAATAAAGCTAAGTCTAGGTCTTTATGCATTTGTTAAGCAAAACACTAGAGAAACTTACCGTGATCACGGAGGTGTAGGACCGGGCTGGCTCGCGCCAGTAGCTGGAGAAGGAGCGGGCTGGCTCGCGCCGGTAGCTGGAGAAGGATCGTGCGATGCGTTTCTGGAGTTAAGATGCACCAAAGATCATTTCCAATGTCGCATTAGCATTATGACACTCAAATGTTAAGACTAGCAAGTAATGTCCATTCAAATTAAACTCACCGTGCTCCTAGGAGCAATCACTGGCATCGGCGGAGCGGTCTGACCGGACTTCTCGCACACAAACTGCACATTTGGTTTTCACAACAGAGTCATACTAGTTAGTAATGAGACTCAAATGTTAAGACTAGCAAGTAATCTGCAGAAGAAACTTACCACAAGGAGCTCGTACATGGCCCTTGCCTGCATGTCATTCCGTGCCCTCTCCTCCTCCAACATCTTTGCCGTCTTCTCCTCCAACTCCCGCTGCCTCTCCGCCGCCTCCACCAGAAGTTTCTCAGTTCTATCTCTCTCACTCTGTATAGCAGCCTGCAACACCACTCACATGACCATTTGTAATCATTGATGGAAGCGCACACAATGTAATGGAGAAAGATAGTTGAGTACGTATAACTAACCTTGAAGGCGAGTTGGACTGGCCGTTCACGAGGCCTTATCTCAGGAGCGGAGCTCGACTGGCGCGCCTTGATCTCCGGGAGAGTGCTAGGACAACGGATAAGTCCATCTCCCATGGCTATGTAGCCATGGGACCTCCCGCCACCAGATATCATCAGCAGCTCTGTATCAATGGGACCCTGGCTCGGGTTAAAGTCCTCCCCTTTCCTCGCCTTCCCCTGATCTCTATATTGCACGAGCTTGTCGTGGGCGGAGATGTTGGTGAAGTTCTTTGGATCATCGAGGTCAGACGCAGAGAATGCCTTGACTTTCTTGTAAGGGCCAGTGTGGGCCATGGCATACAGGTCGTACACCTCTGGCACCTTATCCGCCTTATTGTAGCGTGCCTGAAAGAGAGAAACAAAGTAAATTAGTAATTAAAGGGCTAAAGCTAGCATGATGAATGAATTGCATGAATCATGAAGCAAACCACATACCCAGTTCTGCCCGTACTGAAATAAGTTGGAGCTGCCTTGGTGGTGTGGCACACCTTCCATTTGGGCACGTTTGTCCTTGGCCTCTTTGTGGGTGGCCAGCCATTCTTCTGAGCACCACGCATTGACCAACACCTTCCAACAATCCATCCGATCCGCACACCATCTCGGAGGGGCCTAAGTTAGCAAATAGAAACTTGAGCGCTAAGGCTATGAATTACTAAATGAAGGAAGTAAGTACAAGGCCTTAAGAATTACCTTCATGTACTGCTCCTTACTCAAGAACTTATCGCGGCACTCCTGCTTGGGCTTCTTGATACCACGCCCGGCGTAGTAGTCTCGAACAGCCTGCACCCGAACCTCATGCCGTAAGTTCTGAAGTAGGCGCTTGCACTCCTTGTGGATAACATGATCCGCCTCCTCCTCGTATACCTCCTCACACCTGTAGAATGTATGCAAACAAATGAGACAATATTGATTAGTACAATTAATAACTAGCTAGTTGAAGATTTTTAATTGTGTAAAGGAGCAATTACCCAGAACTTTCTGATCATGACGTCTGCCCTCGTCTTGCACAAGACACCATCGATAATCTCACCCGGCGGGGCCGGGGCAGCCAAGTAGTGCTCCCAAGTCAATCCAACCTCTGGAAGCCGACCCTCACCAGGCAACGTGACAAACCCCGGGAAGTTTTGCCGAATCAGAACTCCAAGGACGGAGTTGGGCCGGCGGACACTTTCATGGTGGTCCCAACCCTTGCAGCATGACAAGGCCAACACATCAGTTATTTGAAGAAACGTGAATGCAGAAGGTACAAAAAGATTAAATGCACTTACCTCTCCCCATCAGGGAAAATCAACCACCTCTGCTCGCGGGTCGCCGGCACGAACGGGAGCCGTGTAGCACCACGCTGGTAGACGTTGCCCCCTCCTCCCCCTCCTCATCAGTCGGCTCCCCGCCAACATCAGCATGGCCACTCGGCTCCCCGCCATCCTTAGGCTAACCCGACCAGGTACCCCATCCAGACGTGTGCTCCTCCGGGGTCTCGTGGGCCCAAGTCTCGTGGGCCGAAGGCCCGTCGACCCGAGGCTCGTGGGCCGAAGACTCGTGGACCGGAGTCCGTGCAGCCTCCTCCTCAGACGAGTCCACCCTAGCAGTCACGTGCTCGGGTGAAACAGCTGGGGGCGGTGGCGAGGAAGGTGCCGTAAGAGTCACCCTACCTCCTCCTCTCCCGCGACCACGTGCTCCACCTCCTCTCTTCTTCTTACCTCGTCCCCTGCTGGGCACCGCGGTCGACGAAGAAGGGCCCGGCGGTGTCGCCATACTGTCCAGCAACGCTCGGCGGAGAGGTGCGTGTGGAATGGAAGACCTCACACCACGCGCCGACGAAGAAGGGGCCTCGGCGCATTCCCGACCAGCGCCCACCATCTTTCAACACCTGCCATGACAAAGAATAAACGAAATTAGTACAACATAAAAAAAGTACCGACATGAATAATAATATGTATATCACTTAAGTGTATCATCATCAAGTACAACATAAAAAAATTGAATACCTGACACTACTAATAATCTCGATCAGTATCATCAATAAATGCATAATCATCATCATCACTATAATCAATGATGGGCTCATAGGGTTCATTGGCATCAACATGTGCAAGGCCACCTTGACGTAATCGGTCAAGCACTGACAGGTCATCCACAGCAGTAACCTCTTCTTGTTCCGACTCTTCTTGTTCCTCCTCTGGGGTGATGTCGGATTCATTGTCGCTGTCTACTTCAATGTTTTGGGGTGAAGTATAGCGGTTCTTGAAACGCTTTTTGGAAAGACGTGTCTCTTGGAAGAATGCTCCTTCATATGTGTCTGGGTTAATGTGAGGTTCATAATCCTCTTCCTTTGGGGGAGAAAGTCTAGCACATGGCGGCACTTCATAAACGACATCCCAACCTTTCAGATTTGGATTAGTTTGGCAGGCCCACGGTAGATAGAATACTTGGGTCGCCTGTTGAGCCATAATATAGACATCAGGAACATCTAAATGAGTTCTTTGGTTGATTTCAACTAGCCCTATATGTTCATGAGTCCTTCTAGTCTCCTTCGGCTGAAACCAATAACATTTGAAGACTACGACATTCGGTGGGTTTTCACCATAGAACAGAAGTTAATAAATTGCTTCAACTCTCCCATAATACTCGGTACCTCCTTCGCCGATAGCAGATACACAACAATTTGTAGACTTTCGGTCGGCCATAGATAGCTCTTTGCCATAGGTACGAAAGCGATACCCGTTGATGTCGTACTTGTCAAATGAACGGACCTTATAGTCAAAACCATTAGCGACTTGTCTCAATTCGGCGTCCATAGACTCTGAATTAGCCTACAAGTTTAATATGAAAGGATTGTTGCATTATGCACAAATTAGCGAATGAAATGAAATTGTCTAATAGAAATTACCGTTTGTTTGAACCAAGAGATGAAACCGGGATAGCCACCTCCTTGCTTTGCGAGAAGCTCATACTCTTCGACGGAATCCTTTTGGATCTCCGCTCCATACGAGAATATGGCGACGTATCGACTGTATGACATATCCAGGAATAAGAGTAGTTCAAAGGAAATAGAAGTTGCGAAACAATGTACCGAGAACTTACTCGATGTACGGCCGCACTTCTATCAGGTTGTTGAAGATATACAACGAAATGGTCCGCCATTCTTCGTTATCCAAAGATACTGGATGTGAAACACTAGCTGGTGCGAGATTCCCTTTGAATAGGCTCAGGTTGGATCCACCCTTTTTAGGCTCGTCAACATTGTACCGAGGCTTCGGATTATGCAAATGATGATTTTTGGCTTCGTAGTGCGCTGTTACGAAGTTTGCCGCCTCCTCTGTGATGAATGCCTCAGCCATCGATGCTTCAATTCTACGTTTATTTTTACATTTTTCTCGAAACGTCTTCTGCATCCTCTCAGTTGGGTAGCACCAACGATTTTGCACGGGCCCCCCCAATCTTGCCTCGGTCGGGAGATGCAAAATCAAATGCTGCATTGGATTAAAGAAGCCCGGTGGAAAGATCTTCTCTAACTTGCAGATCAACTCCGGCGCCAACTCTTCCATTTCTTCTAGCACGCCAGGCGATAGTTCTTTCGCACAAAGAACACGGAAGAAATAGCTGAGTTCTGCCAGTACTAGCCATTCATCCTCACGGATGAAGCCACGCAACATCACCGGCATTACCCGCTCAATCCATATGTGCCAAGCATGACTCTTGAGACCAAATATCTTCAGTTTATCAAGATTCGCTCCCCTCTTTAGATTCGCTGCATACCCATCGAGGAACATCAACTGCTGTTGCACCCACAAGAGAATTTCCCTCATAGCTGGCCTTCCAAGATTGAACCATGCCTTTGGCTTCGTCCAGTTCTGCTTTCCTTTCGGTTCTTTCATGTTTTGTAATGGCCTATCACATAGCGCCTCCAGATCGACTCTAGCCTTAGTATTATCCTTTGACTTCCCATCTATGCCGAACAATGTACCAAAAAGTGCCTCGGTGATATTCTTCTCAGTGTGCATCACGTCGATGTTGTGTGGGCTAAGGAGGTCTTTGAAGTAAGGCAGATCCCATAAGCATGTTTTGTGAGTCCACGCGTGCTTAGTATTATACCCCTTGAAGTACCCTGGACTTTGTGGATCTGGCTCGAGAGCGTTTAACTGATCCAGGGTCTATTGGCCTATCAATGCAGGTGGTGCAGAGTTTTTGACAACTCTACCCCTGATGAAGTTCTTCTTGTCTTTCCTGAACTTATGGCGAGGATCCAGGAACTGTCTATACATGTCGAAGCAAGAAAACTTGCGACCGGCCTGAAGCCAACGAAACTCAAGAGCTCCCTTGCATGTGGGGCACGAGAACCTTCCATGCACACACCAGCCAACGAATAGCGCATACGCCGGCAAGTCATGCGTCGAGTACATGTACCAGACACGCATTATGAAGTTCCGTTTGCTAAAGGCGTCGTATGTCTTGAACCCATTATCCCAGGCTTCTTGCAATTCGTCCTTAAGCGGTTGCATGTACACATTCATATTTTTGCACGGATAGTTGGGTCCTTGAATTATCAACGTCAGGAAAATGTTCTTTCTTTGCATAATCTGTCCGGGGGGAGATTGAGTGGAAAGACAAATATGGGCCAACAACTGTATTGGGCTGCCGTCATACCAAACACACTGAACCCATCCGTGTTGACGCCGACTCGAGGATGCCTCGGATCTGCCGCTTTGTCAGCATGTAATTCATCAAACTTTTTGCACACAACACCATCCGATGTGTGTACCATCATCAGATTCCCATCTGCATCTAGTTCGGTTCTTTTGCCTGGTTTGTGCCATGTCATATGTCTGGCCGTCTCTTCGACCATGAAAAGACGTTGAAGTCTTGGTACGATTGGCATATACCGAAGAACACTAACGGGGATTTTGGTCTGTGTCTTCTCACCCATATCGTTGTCTACCACAATATACCTGGAAGACATGCAAATGGGAAAATAGTTCAAGTCTGCATAGTCAAGCCTAAATAAGGCACATCCTTTCTCACAGGCATGTATCTTCTCATAGGGCATCTTCAGTGCACGGAGGATTTTGTCCGACTGGTACAGGTTTGCAGGCATTACATGGCCTTTGGGTAGAAAGCGTCCAAATACTGTCATAATTGCGTCATAGCATTCTCTGCCCAAGTTGAACTGAGCCTTCAGAGCTATTACTTGTGAGATGGCATCAAACTGACAAAGCTCAGTGTGCTCGTGGAGCGGACGTTTTGAAGACTCCAACATTTTATTGAAGGCCTTTGCAGATTCCTCCATCTCCTCGTCTGAATCCCGAGCATCATCATAGTCTTGCACCATGTTTTCCATCCCGGTACCATGCTCGTCGGTGCGACGACGATCCACCTCAGCTCGGTCACGTTGGGCAGACTCACCATGAAATGTCCACACCGTATAATCAGGCGTAAAACCACTCTTCTGTAGGTGTTTGCCCATTTCATCCTTTGTCTTCTTTTCCCAATTGCCGCACCGGAAACAGGGGCACCAAGTTTTCTTTTGGCCATTTGCAAATGCGGCTTTCACAAACCCCTTGGTTTTTGTGAACCATTCAGCGCTCCATTTGTTCTGACCAGTGTGACCGGTATACATCCACGCACGGTCACTCATCTTGACTTTCAGAGCTACTGGACACACAACAATTATATATGTAATTCACCATGTATATATTCATCGGTTGATCTACTTTGTCAATTTTATTACGTCCATGCAACCTACACTCTAATAGGTAATGATAGGTCCTAATCCCACCCGTGTATGTGTAGATTGGGTTCATTTTCCCATGCTATGCTCCGGATCCGACGCAAAATTTCGGCAGCACCTCCCCGTTGTTCTCTTGATACACGTCTCTGCAATAAACAGAGAGGATGTGTACCCGGAGAACAACAGGGGAGGCACTGACGAAATTTATGCGTCGGATCCGGAGCAAAGCATATGGGAAAATGAACCCAATCTACACATACTCGGGCTGTCCATGGATAGCGTTGGACAATTCGAAAGAATCAAGGTTATAAATATGCAAATGCATGCATATTTATAACTATGGCGCTTTCGAACGGGAGACACATATTGGTTACGCATACTGATGATTCAAGACACATATATAGCTAGCTATCAAGTTTCATCGGAATAGAGCAAATAATTAATGGGGGAGGAGGATATGTCATTTGTGCTCACCCACGAATGAAGGGGCAGAGCTCGTCAGACGCACGGCGAGGTCGTCGAACACCAAACCTCGCAGCGATGAAACAACTGCACATTTAAAACTACCCGGTCAACACAACTATATATGATGTTTTTCATAACAAAATCGAAGAATATATGACCTAACTAATAATTCACAAATATATGACCCCGTCGGCCTCTGGAAGGCCAAAGAACACCTTTTCGGGAGGTGTCGGGGGTCGGGGTGCCGTGTCGGTGTCGGGGTGCCGTGTCGGGGTCGGGGTGCTGTTTCGGGGTCGGGGGGTCGGGGTGTCGTGTCGGTGTCGGGGTCAGGGGGTCGGTTGTCGGGGTGTGGTGTCGGGGTCGGGGTGTCGGGGTGTGGTGTCGGGGTTGGGGGGTCAGGGGGTCAGGTGTAGGGGGGTCGGGGTCGGGTGTCGGGGTGTCGTGTCGGGGTCGGGGTGTGGTGTCAGGGTGTCGGGGGTCGGGGTCGAGGTGTCGGGCCGGGGTGTCAGGGTGGCGTGTCAAGGTCAGGGTGTCAGGGATCGGGGTCGGGGTCGGGGTGTCAGGCCGGGTGCCGGGGTGGCGTGTCGGGGGTCGGTGTCGGGGGTCGTGCCCTCCATCCTCGTGGGCCCCATGTTGCTCCATCGACGTACTTCTTCCTCCTATATATACCTACATACCCTAAAACGATCAGATACGGAGACAAAAACCTAATTCCACCGCCGCAACCTTCTATAACCATGAGATCCCATCTTGGGGCCTTTTCCGGAGCTCCGCCGGAGGGGGCATCCACCACGGAGGGATTCTACATCATCACTATAGCCCCTCCGATGAAGTGTGAGTAGTTTACCTCAGACCTTCGGGTCCATAATTACTAGCTAGATGGCTTCTTCTCTCTTTTTGATCTCAATACAATGTTCTCCCCCTCTCTCGTGGAGATCTATTCAATGTAATCTTCTTTTTGCGGTGTGTTTGTTGAGACCGATGAATTGTGGGTTTATGATCAAGATTATCTATGAACAATATTTGAATCTTCTCTGAATTCTTTTTATGTATGATTGATTATCTTTGCAAGTCTCTTCGAATTATCAGTTTGGTTTGGCCTACTAGATTGGTTTTTCTTGCAATGTGAGAAATGCTTAGCTTTGGGTTCAATCTTGCGGTGTCCTTTCCCAGTGACAGTAGGGGCAGCAGGACACGTTTTGTATTGTTGCCATCGAGGATAACAAGATGGGGTGTTTTTATTATATTGCTTGAATTTATCCTTCCACATCATGTCATCTTGCTTAAGGCGTTACTCTGTTTTCATGAACTTAATACTCTAGATGCATGCTAGATGGCGGTCGATGAGTGGAGTAATAGTAGTAGATGCAGGCAGGAGTCGGTCTACTTGTCTCGGACGTGATGCCTATATACATGATCATACCTAGATATTCTCATAAATATACTCAATTCTGTCAATTGCTCAATAGTAATTTGTTCACCAACCGTAAAATACGTATGCTCTTGAGAGAAGCCACTAGTGAAACCTATGACCCCGCGTCTATCTTCATCATATTAATTTTCCAACACTTTATTATTTCCCTTGCTTTTTCCTTTGCTTTTTATTTTACTTTGCATCTTTATCACAAAAATACCAAAAATATTATCCTATCATATGTATCAGATCTCACTCTCGTAAGTGACCGTGAAGGGATTGACAACCCCTTATCGCGTTGGTTGCGAGAAGTTATTTGTTTTGTGCAGGTACGAGGGACTCGCGCGTAGCCTCCTACTAGATTGATACCTTGGTTCTCAAAAACTGAGAAAAATACTTACGCTACTTTGCTGCATCATCCTTTCCTTTTTAAGAAAATCTAACGCGGTGCTCAAGAGGTAGCACACCGAGTTAGCAAAAGATTGAAAAAATATGATCAAACATTGTCCAAAAAATCTAAACTTTTGGGACATGAACATTATCAGATGTGTGGGTATACGCGCCGGCCACGACGACTGGCACGTGCCAATACATATCTGAATACCCTGCGCCGGCCAGTATACATACTTGAATCCCCGTGCAAAACATCGGATTGCCCACACAAATCATGCGTTCAACTCCAGGCCGTGTATAGCCCACCAGGTATATATCACTACTAGAAAAAGGCTTATCCCCAATATTTTTACTAGTGGCGCATCATGATGGTGATGCGCCACTGCTATATAGCAATGGCGCACCAGAATCAGGTGCGCCATTGCTATGTTTTTACTAATGACGCACCACATGAGCAGTGCGTCATTGTTAACTTTTTTGGTCCACACCCCCCCCCCCCGACATAGCAATGGCGCACCACACCTTGGTGCGCCATTGCTATGTCTGGTGGGGGTGTGCTGCGTGTGTGTGTGAGGTTAGTAATGGCGCACCAGGGAGGGTGCGCCATTACTAATGTCTCACACACACAAACACACCCCCCACCCTCGCGTGGATCCCCTTTTAGGTTTTTTAAAAAATAAAAGAAAATGATAAAATATTAAAAAAATCAAAAAATTGATGCCCATGTGCTATGTGTTCTAGTTGTTAGGAAAATTAACAAACATGAATTTTAATTTTTTTTGCAATAGGCCGCCGTGTTTCGGTAAAATGGCCGAACTTTTGCATACAACCTTCGATGAAAAAGTTGTTTATATGAAAAATTATCTACTCAAAAAGTTACATCCGAATTGAACTGGAGAACCCCGTTGAAGATTTTTAGAATCCCAAAAACCTAACAGAATAAAAGATCTGAAGGCAAAAAAAAATCGAAAAGAATGCAAAAATTAAATAAATTAGCAATGGCGCACTAGTGCATGGTGCGCCACTGCTATTTTCCCGCCTTCAAGTTAGCAATGGCGCACCTTTTGAATAATGCGCCACTACTATTTTCCCGCCTTCACAATTCAAAAAAATTTGAATTTTTTTTAGCAATGGCGCACGAGTGCACGGTGCGCCACTGCTAAGTTGGGACAGAAGTTTAAAAGGGGCGGCCAGCCACTTACCCCTTCATTCTTCTCCTCCTCTCCTCCACTCCATCTCCTCCTCTCCGGCGACCTCCTCCTCCTCCGATGACCTCCTCCTCACGGTGCTCCTCCTTCGGCGACCTCCTCCTCCCTCCTCTCCTCCTTCCTCTCCTGCTCACGGTCCTCCTCCTCCTCTCCGGCGGACTCCTCCTCCCTCCTCTCCCGATCCTCACGGTCTCTCCTCCTCATCTCCTCCTCACGGTCTCTCCTCCCTACTCCTATACTTCCGGCCACATGTGGAGCTCCCCCGGCACAAAGAACGTACCAGATCCAGGTCGAGGACGAAATTTGAAAAAAATTCAAGCAAAAAAACGAGCAAAAAAACAAGCCAAAAAATGAGCCAGATCTAGATCCAGATCCAAATTCAAAATTCAAAAATAGCAATGGCACACGGTGGGGGTTAGACAGTGCGCCACTACTATTTTCCCGCCTTTAAAATAAAAAAATTCAAAATAATTCAAAATAAAGTTATCAATGGCACACCTGTAGCAATAGTAATGGCGCACTACAAGGTGCGCCACTGTTACCTGCAATACTAATGGCGCACCAGAGGTGCGCCATTATTATTTGTTACTAGTGGCGTGGTAATAGTGGCGCACCTATAGTGCGCCACTAACCGTCCTTTTTCTAGTAGTGTATGTGACATGGCTAGATCCTCCTGTACTTCTTTTTACGGCAAACAGATTTCTTTTGATGTCCGTCTACACGTACAAACGTCAGCTTTTCCGTCGTTCAGCATATGCATTAAATAATCCTGCGTTCATCCCATATCCTGAAACGGCTAGACGCCTCACGATACCGCGAGCAGGCGAGCTCGTCCACGCTCGTGAATTTCCGTACATGCAGCAACTTCACTGTACTATGTGTACATATGAATTGTGTCCGTCCCTAGGGTGACGGTTGGTTGTTTAGGTCTGGCGATAGAGGCGATCTAGGTTTTCCGTGCGCCGCCGCCTGTGTGCCAGTCCGCCACCGCGATCCGGTCCCCGACCTCCGTCCTTTCCCGCCCGCCGCCGTGGGTGGTTCTGTGATCGTCTCCCCTTGTCGTAACCCATCCACAAGAGGCCTTTCACGTGTGCTAGGGCGCGTGATCGTACACCACTTTTAACCCTAGTTTGTCTTGGTCTGATCTTGCGTTGAGCGGCTATGGAGAAGGTAGAAGGTCTTCTGCAGAATCTCAAGCTGTCCGAGAAGGAAAAGAAGAGCATCAAGATCGGCTGGAAGGGGGCAGGGAAGATGGGAGTTGTGGAGCCGCAGGCCCTGGCAAAACTTCTGTCAGAGAAACCGGTTTTCGTGGAAGCGATGGCGGAGACCCTGGGTAGGATCTGGTGTCCGATCAAAGGCCTGGATTGTAAGGAGGTGGGGGACAATACATTCATGTTTACCTTTGGCCAGGAATCAGGGAAGCGGATGGCTTTGGAGGGCGGCCCTTGGGAGTTTGGCAATGATCTGTTGGTTCTTCAAGATTTCGATCCGAAAAAAACGTATTGAGGATTATCGTTTCGATACGATCCCGATCTGGGTGAGGATCCTGCGTCTCCCCCTCGGTATGATGAATAGGGATGTGGGGGAAACCATTGGCTCAGAGATTGGTGAGGTTGTGGATGTTGAAGCTCGGGCAGATGGGCGTGCGGTGGGGAAGTTTCTGCGGGTGAAGGTTAAGCTAAATATAAAGTTGCCGTTGATGCGGGGTCTCACTTTGGATGTTGAGGGGGGGGGGGGAAGGCAGAGGCGACTAGTAGTTTTGAGGTGTCGGGAAAGCCGGTGGTGGAGGAGGAGGAGGGAAAGAACTGGTGCCCACTGGAATATGAGTTTCTGCCTGATTTCTGCTATGTGTGTGGTATCCTGGGTCATATCGATAAAGCATGTTCTCGAAAGCTGAAGAGGGGTGAGAAGCAACAATTTGGGCCATGGCTCAGAGCTTTTATTCCACGCCGTTATGGTGAGTCTGGTGGGAAATGGATGGGGCCTAGAGCAAATACCAGCGGTCGCAGTTTTGGGAATTGGAGGGAGGATGCTCGCCATGGTAAGTCGCGTTCTGCAAGTGATGCGCCGTCATGGAGGAAGGGGAAGAAGAGCTGGGGGGAGATTGCTGATGATGAAGAGAAGGGGCAGGAGGTGACAAGCCCTCTAAAATGGGGGGTAGAGAGGCTACGGATAAGGGTGTCTCCCGGGGGGTGAATAAACAATTGACCTTTTCTAGGGACCCAGTGGGGCACCATGAGGAGGAAGAAGGTGGGGGGAGGACGCACGGTTTGCCAGAATTAGGGGAGGCAGGGATGGAAAAGCACATCAGTGGGCAGAGAGAGGGGGAAGGCGGTAAGAGTACGACGTGCATGGACACTGGGACCGAGGTCATGCAGCCCCTGACTATGGTCGACATAAACAGTGCCACTCTTGTTGAAGGACGGGAGACGGAGGTTGGGAGTCAGACAGAGCGGGAAGCTACAAGGGGCCAAAATACCAATGGGCGCTACAAGAAACTGAAGCATCGCGAGCATAATGGAAGGGGTAAGGGAGATGGGTCAGTGGTTGGTGATGGTAAAGGCAGTGGTAGTAAGCGGGGGCTCGACGATGTCCTAATGGCGGAGGGGGCGGTGGAAAGAAGCAGAAGGTGGTCGAAGGTGCTGGGGTGCAGGGTCACGGTCTATCCGATGTGGCGGGGCTGCCAATGCAGTCCTGCGAGCCCCAATGAAAATAGTTGCTTGGAACTGCCGGGGACTGGGGAATAGGCCGGCAGTTCGTGGTCTTCTGGAGCTCCAGAGGAAGGAGGACCCCGACATCCTGTTCTTGTCTGAGACCAGACTTGACGAGAGGAGGATGTGTAGGTTTCATGATCTGTTAGGACTTCACCATATGAAGGTGCAGAATAATAATGGCAAGAGCGGAGGTTTAGCTTTGTTCTGGCGGCGTGGAATAAATGTATCTGTCAGGTGGTCTGGGAGGATGCACATTGATGCAATTGTGGAAGAATAAGATGGCTTTAAGTGGCGCTTGACGGGAATTTACGGCGAATCTCATGCAGACAGGAAGTTGGAAACATGGCGGCTGTTGCGTACTCTCCATCATCAGGTCCAGCTACCTTGGGTCTGTCTCGGCGATTTTAACGAAATCTTGTTTAGTCATGAGAAGCAAGGTGGTGTTCCTAGAGCGCATAGGTGTATGCAGAATTTTCGTGATGCTCTTGATTATTGTAATTTGCACGACCTTGGTTTTGAGGGTGATGTTTTCACCTGGAGAAATAAAAATTATCGGGTTGATGGTTACATTCGTGAGAGGTTGGACCATGTGGTGGCTACGCCTGATTGGTGTACCAGGTTTCCAGCATATAAAATTGTTAATGGGGATCCCCAGAAGTCAGATCATAGACCAGTGATTCTTATACGCGATGGTAACCCTCGTGTACAGTTTTCTGGCTCTGGGGTACGGCTGGTGCGCTTCGAAGCGAGGTGGCTCCTGGAGGAGAACTGTGATAGCATTGTGAAGGAGGCATGGGAGGAGGGAAGTGGTAGAGGAGTGAGCTCGAAATTAGCTGCGGTGCTGGGCAAGTTAAATGCATGGAGCCGGGATGTCCTTGGTGACCTCCGTAAGCGTATAAAGAAGCTCAAGGCAGAATTGGAGGTGGTTAGGAAGGAGTCAATTTCAGATGGTCAAGTAAGGAAGGAGCAAACTTTATGTTTTAAACTGGAACGACTGGAGGAACAAGAGGACTTAGTTTGGAGACAAAGAGCTCATGTGAACTGGCTGATTCATGGTGATCGGAATACTAAGTATTTCCAAGCCTTTGCATCTGAGAGGAAGAAGAAGAATATGATACAGAAGTTGAAAAGGGAGGATGGTGTGGAGGTGGCTGGTGAGGAGGCCCTGAAGGACCATGTAACTAACTATTTTTCTTCTCTTTTCACGTCCGTAGCAGGTGAGGATACAAGTGGAATTCTGAATCATATTACCCCGAAGGTGACGGCCCCAATGAATGATTTCCTTACGGCTGAGTTCACGGCAGATGAAGTCAAGAAGGCCCTGGATAGCATGGGTGATTTAAAGGCACCGGGTTTGGATGGTCTACCGGCGATCTTCTACAAGCACTATTGGCAGCTAGTTGAAGAAACCGTGGTACATGAGGTTTTGCATGTGTTGCGAGGCGGCAGAATGCCGGAGGGATGGAACGACACATAGTGCTTATCCCAAAGGTCCAAAATCCTGAAACTCTAAAGGATCTACGCCCTATTAGCCTTTGCAACGTGGTGTACAAACTTGTGTCCAAGGTCTTGGCGAACTGCCTCAAGAACATCTTGAGTGAGGTTATTTCTCCGAACCAGAGTGCCTTTGTCCCGAGGAGGTTGATCTCGGATAATACTATCCTAGCTTACGAGATGACTCATTATTTAAAGAGGAAGAGATCGGGCAGCACAAGCTTTGCAGCTTTGAAGCTTGATATGAGTAAAGCGTACGACAGGGTTGAATGGAACTTTCTTGAGAAGGTGATGAGACAGTTGGGCTTTGCTGATGCCTTTGTGCAGCTGATTAGTAAGTGCATTAGGACGGTGAGGTTTCGCTTTAAGGTGAATGGGTCTTGTACTGATGAAATAATTCCGGGCCGGGGACTCCGCCAAGGGGACCCAATATCACCGTACCTTTTTCTCATATGTGCAGAGGGTTTGTCCGCACTCCTTCACCATGCCGAGTCATCTGGCCAGATTAAAGGTATCCAAGTTGTCCCTAATGCACCTACTGTGAGCCACCTCCTTTTTGCGGATGACTCGTTACTCCTGTTGGAGGCGACACCGGAAAGTATTGCTGTTATTAATGATATTCTGCAAGTTTATGAAAGGGGTTCAGGCCAAGTGATCAACAGGGCGAAATCTGCAGTCTTATTCAGCAAGAACACTTCGAATCAGAGGAAGCAAGTTTTGTTGGGGCTCCTTGGGCTTCAGGCCGAATATTTGCAAGGAAAGTATCTAGGGCTGCCAAGCTATGTGGGGCAATCACGTCAAAGAAGCTTTGAGTACTTGAGGGAGAGAATTTGGGAGATATTGAAAGGTTGGAAGGTTAAGCTGTTATCTAAGGCGGCGAAGGAGGTTCTTATCAAGGCTGTCATCCAGGCAGTGCCCACATATGCAATGGCCTGTTTTGACCTTACTAAGGCGCTTTGTGATAGTATCAGCAAAATGGTATGCCAATTTTGGTGGGAAAATCAGGAGGACGAGCATAAGCACCATTGGATAAGTTGGGAAAAGATGATGTTGCCAAAGAACCAGGGAGGAGTTGGGTTCAGAGATCCACACGTATTTAATATTGCAATGCTTGCTAGACAGGTGTGGAGGCTAATACAGGCGCCGGAATCATTGTGTGCTCGCGTCCTGCAAGCCAAATATTACCCGGATGGCGAGGTTCTGAAAGCTTCCGCTCGGCCAGGTATGAGCTATGTATGGCGGAGTATCCTGCAAGGAGTGGATGTGGTTAAGGCTGGCATGATATGGCGTGTGGGCTCAGGAACTAACATCAAAATCTGGGAGGACCCCTGGATCCCTTCGGATGATACTAGGCGCCCTGGTACACTCCGAGGGAGCCACCTGCTCACTACTGTGAACGAGCTCATCGACCCGGAGAGACTCGAGTTGGATGCCCAACTTGTTCGTCAGACTTTCTCTCCAAATGATGCGGCTGCGATCTTGTCGATCCCTATTTGTGAACAATATGATGATTTCGTGGCTTGGCACTTTGATAGTAAAGGAAGATTCTCCGTCAAGTCGGCTTATCGGGTTTTCATGAATCTCCTAGAGAACCAAAGAACCAGGCAGCGGGGAGAGAATTCTCTAAGCAACTCAGAGGGGCAGAAGTTTTGGCAGCAGCTCTGGAAAGTCAAATGTCCTCCGAAAGTTCACCACTTCCTGTGGCGGTTCGCCCATAACAGCCATCCATTACTTCGGAATGTGGAGCGGATCGGTGTGGAGTTAGACAACAAGTGTGTTGTGTGTCGTCGGTTACCGGAGGATGGCGCGCATCTTTTTCTGAAGTGCAAGGAGGTTAAGAGAATGTGGAGATGTTGTTCCCTGGAGAACACTAGACAGAAGTTGCTGGTCTGTGAATCGGCGAGGGACTTACTACAGGCTGTGTTTCGGCTACCTGAAGTGGTACAATTGCGTACAATCTGTCTTCTATGGGCATGGTGGTCTGAACGCAATAAAGCTAATCATAAGCAGCAAAGGTTGTCAACGGAAGCTTTTGAAGCGAAGGTTGGCTGCACTACTGCTGAATGGTGTGAGTTTTTGAGCCCGGCAAGAGTTAGTAAAGCAACGGTGCTGCAGAAATGGTCTCGGCCTCCCTCGGACTTCGTTAAACTAAATTTCGATGCTGCTTTTGATGCTTTATCACGGCAGGGGGGCTGGGGAGTCATCGCAAGAGATGCTCAGGGAGATGTGGCGCTGGCCGCTTCAGGGCCACTGACACATATTGGATCCGCACTGCAGGCTGAAGCCCAAGCATTGCTGCACGCGATCCGTCTGGCCGAGCAACATGGTATGGGTCGTGCTATTTTTGAGACTGATTGTTTGGCCCTGCAGCAGAATATTGCTACTGAAGCTGCAGATCGTGGACCCCTCGGTGTTTTGTTTCGGGAAGCAAAGTTCCAGCTTAACACGGGCTTCATAGACCATCATGTTGTTTTCTCTCCTAGGACTTGCAATTTCCCAGCGTATGTGCTGGCCTCTCTTGGTTCAAAGGGTTCTACCGATGGCCAACATATTTGGTACTCGGACATCCCTGACGATGTACGTCGTGCTGTGACCGTCGATCTGGTTGGTCCTGAGTAATTGGAATGCGAGTTGTTCCAGATCAAAAAAAATGTGTATATATGAATTTTGGTAACATTATCCCAACTTGGCTATATTGCATGGCTGTTCAATTGCATGTGGTTGATGCTCAGTTGCCTATAAATACTATGCAATTGCCTACCATTGATGCCCAGTTGCCTGTTATTGGTATTAGTTGCCTATCGTCGTTGCTCGGTTGCCTATAAATACTATAAATTGTCCACCATTGATGCATAGTTGCCTACCATTGTTGATCAGTTGCCTAAAAATATTGTGACGTACGTTGATTATCATTGTTTTTCTAAGTCGCCTATAAACACTCTGAAGTTGCCCAACAGTGATGCTTAGTTGCCTGCCATTACTGTTTCAGTTGCCTACAATACATTGAAAAGTTGTCCATAAGTGTAATACTATAAATTGTCTACCATTGATGCACAGTTGCATACCATTGCTGATCAGTTGCCTAACTTCTCAAATTAGTTGCCTACAAATATTGTGTCGTTGGTTATCATTGTTTTTCTAAGTCGCCTACAACCACTCTGAAATTGCCTAACGGTAATGCTTAGTTGCATGCCATTACTGTTTCAGTTGCCTACAATACATTGGAAAGTTGTCCATAAGTGTTGCTAAGTTGCATATCTGTGGAACTAAGTTCCTTACCATACAGAAAAGCATTTTATGCAACTAAGAATGATGTTAAACTACTCTCTAGTCATGCCAGGCAACTTATGATAAATTTTAGCCTACCTAAAAAACTAAGTTGCCTACAATACTATCAACTTGGAGGCGAAACTAAACTTGTTATGGTAGGACACTTAGATATGAAGCTAGTTAACTTGGTAGTCATGGTAGATAACTTCGAAGGGATTTTCGATGATAGACAGTCATCCTATGCAGTCTAATAGTAAGTTGCTTTTCTATAGCATTAAAGTTGCTTCCGTTTCACCCAAAGTTGCTCATAAAAAATGCTAGTCAAAATATACTCATATGGATCTAGTTTTGAAGAGCTCGTCAACCTAGCCATGAAAACAAATCTTAATTTCAATGATCAGTTCAAAAGTTATATCTTTTTGTAATTTTAAAAACACAAATTAAATGCATACAAGGTGGGATCTTGCTAAGAAATCACAGGATGGGCGCATTAAGACATGGTGGACCAGCTGATTTTCCTATGCATTAATTCCTTTCCGTGAGCTGTGTATTAGGGACCACGTGCGAGAGAGAGAGGCGAGGGATAGAAGCATGCAATTCCTTGTCGTGTAGAGCGTGCGCCAGCCACAATGAAATCGTGCAGCTGCACGATCTAGCATTTAGGGAGAATCATCAATCAACTCTTGTAGTCGAGGACAAACAAGCTCAGCATTCATCTTTTGCTCAACGTTCTCATTTTATCTGACCTGCCCGGGGAGAAACAAGCACAACAAATTCATCTATTTGTTTAATGATCTCATAGGTTCTTACCTACCCGAGGACCGAGCATCAGGCAGAAAACCAATGACTTTGTATCACTACTTTTGCGAGAACCATCGACTCCATGTCAGTACCTGTGCCATGTCCCAAGTCTTTTATATGGAGTGAAACCTTCCCAAAGCCAAAGATGAACAGCTTCTTCATCCTATTTCCTACATTATTTGTTTCGTATCTGCACGCTATGGATTGGAATTTTATATATGTAGACATAGGGGGCCTCAGGAACTATGGATGATCAACAACTTCTTCTCCTACTCTGCACATCAACAATTATCTCGCCCGGAGGTCTCACTGGCGATGAGCGGCGAGATGAGGTGGAACCTCACGTCCTCCTAGCTTGATGACCACGCTAAGGTACCACATCATGTCTACCTCCGCCACCAGCTTCTCCTCCACGCGCAGGTGGCACCACACCGTGGACGCCGTCGCCTTGGTCCCGGCAATCAGGTGCACGGTGCACGTACGAACCAACAGGCTAGTCGCGTGCATGGAAGGTCCAGCGTAGTTGTTGGATCGGGAAACGGCATGCTTGGGGTCTTCGGAAGTGGCAACTTCATGCCCGTCTCCAGCTCTGGGTGGCACGAGGACGCCGGCCGGCCGCTGCAACGGACAACTCGGCGCCGCCGATCGCGGGAATCACGGGAGTGTGCAGCTCGGCCTCACCAGCCGCGGCAATGCTCGGCTCTGGCACATTGGATGGCGTCACTTCACGCTCGGCTCGAGCTCAGGCTGTGCCGTGCTCTCGGGTCTGGACCGCCAGGACGAGACTGCGTCCATCGGCTCTCCAGGCGCACGGCTCGATCGCGCAGGCAGCGGGCATGGAGTTCTCGGCGACGCATGGCCCAGTCTCACCGGACAATGGGGCGCCCGACTAGCACGAGCCGGTCACAGATGCGGTGTAGTCGCCATGGAAGTCGCGGCCCAAGCCAGCAAACACAGCCATGCAGACGAGGAGCATGCCGGCTACGACGACCATGTCGTGGAGCAGAGCACCACGATAGGCACGCCACGGCAATGTCGAAAATCAGGACGAGCGGACCAGTAATAAGAGTCAGGCACGAACACGTCGCCCAAAGAATCGGCCACCATCTTCGGCAAAACACCCACCCTCGTTTGGCATCTGATCAAACACCTGATCTGCCATTGTTGCAGAGCTTCGTGGAGGACCTGGACGGGCCTACCTCACGAGCTACTGGAACGGAACGGCACGCCTAAGAAGAGGTTCCCTAGCCCGCATGCCAAGAAGCCACTGCCTTGGCACCACTCCGCTGGTAGCGCATAGCCCGACGGCGTGAGCCAGCCCTTGCGCAGATCGAATGCCGGCCACGTGCAGCGAGAGCTGACAGCAGGACGGGATGCAATCTTGGGCGGCGACTCTATCCACCAGCATGCATGTCGATGTAGGACTGCATCATCGGGACGAGTTCGGCCAGTCACGTCGGATGGTAGAGCGGGATCACCGTGTTCCTCATCGTCGACCACGTGAAGCACCCGGGGAGGAAGATCGCTCCTAGTGCAGCGACGTCGATCTTGCCATGCGCGCGCGGCATGGTGCTCCCCGGAGCTTGTCAAGCGCAGCCTGGTCATGCGCTTAACGTGGTCGAGGAAATGCCTCAATAAAGGTAACTCTGTTGGCCCATAGTCTCGCAAAAGACACATCCAAAACAAGCCAGGGCATTTTAAAAATAAAAAATAACAGCCTAATCAGCATCTCGAACTGGTGTGTGACATGTTTTCTCATGAAATAGAGTGTTATGTCCGGTTCCTCACATCTTAGAAGAAGAATGACCATTCCTGCAAAAAAAAATAGAATGACAAATTGCTCATCTCGTGAAAATTTTGTGAGTTCCAGTGCATTTATCTCAAAATAATAATTAAGTTGAATAGACCATAAGGTCCTAGAGTTGGCACTAATATAGCAAAATTAAGTTACAAGCACTTTCTTCCCATCAAGATAGGAAAATGCAATCAAGTAGTCGGCGACCTGGTCGGGAGATGCAATGGCCATTGCCTCCAACTGTGTCATTGCCGACAACAGGCAAGGAGAAAGGAGCCTCGCCGTGATGGTTGAAGATGGCCGAGGGTAGGCTGATTCACAACTAAAGATCAGCGCTACCGAGCCAAGAAGCGCACTGGGGACCAGTACCTTCTAATATGCAACTCCGATGACTGAGGTCGGTGCAACAGTAGAAGTTGAACGAGGAACTTGCATGCCAACATAATTCTCCACTCGCCCTCCGAATCAGATAAGCCAGATCTCGTATCCACTCCCCTTCCTTCATGCATCTCTTTCATAGTGAAGATGAGGGGAAGGGGAGGGGAGAATCACCAATCCGACTGGATCCGTCAGGAAAACGAGCTTATTGGTGGAGCTTGAGCCAGGCCCATCTCCATCGGCTCATTTCCACCATGGAGAGCCACCGGAAGACGAAGCTAGACGTGGACTAGTGCCGCTCACCAACGCCGAGACATAGTTCCAACTCGGCATGACGTGAGACGCCTTTAAAACATAGCCCTAGGCCTAAACCTACCTACCCCTAGTATATACATCTTCAGTCCGGCCACCTCTTACATACGACCATCCCTGCTCTGACCTTAGACGCCGTCAAAGGTGTATGAGAGAGGGTTCGAGAGCTCGCAACTCTCAAAGGAGAACACATCGTCTTATGTGTGGTATAATAATATTTCGCATATAATAATTAAAAAGGCATCCTCAAGGCAAGTAAGCTCATGACTGATTTATCGCTAACACAATGATTAGTCTAGTTAACACACTGAAAGCATTAGCAATTCAAGTCGGAAGATACCAACAACCGGGCGAAATTGGTTCAACTTACTCACCTTTATTTTCTAGTTGGGATGTTAGCCCTTTTGTATTGGTTAGCTGCACATTAATAGTGCGATGACCAAAGATCAATACTTAAGCTGGCTTAGGAAATTTATCTTTCCTTTAAAGCTCTCAAAGCAAAATGGACTGGCCTAGCTAAGAGCAAATAAGCTGTCGAAATTCAGCACGGTTCTTATTGTCTCTAACCTACCCAAGGACATGCAAGCATAACGAATTTATCATTTTTTTAATATCTCATAGGCCCTTACCTACCGGAGGACGAACAAGGTCAGTAAATTCATCATTTGTTTACAGTTTGCACTGCCTCTGACCTAGTCGAGGAGAAACAGGCACAATAAATCCATCGCTTTTTATAAATCTCATAGGCTCTTTACCTACCTGAGTACCAACTCATAACCAAATTTCTTTTAGCTATTAACCTAAAGGAGAACCTATTACTTTATCTCACTACTTCTATCATTCACCAAGTCTTTTACAAGGAACGAGTCTTCCCCGAGACAAACATGAATACCTTATTCCTCATCATATTTGTGTGTAGCTGAAATGTTCATCCTATTTCGTGCATTATCTGTCTAGTATCTATACACTAGGGATTTGAATATCATAGTCATAGGCATAGGAAACATCAGGAACAACAGATTATGAATGGATATCCTGATTTGTTACAGGACAATCCTGCTGCTTAGAAAGGACTAGGTACATAGTAGGCAGGCTGATGGGATACGTAGCCACTTTAATTTTTTGTTTGATAGCAAGAATGCTAGTTTCTTGGATTGGAGGATATATATCATAAAACTGCCACTTTTGAGGCTAGGATTCCAAATATATATCTTCTTTAATCTTCTGATAACTACCACAAGCTTGGTTTGCTGTTTCAAAAAGCTATATTGTTGCACTGATGATTGTGTTGGTTAAATTTAAGCACGATTATAACAAACTGGGTCCATTAATCAGGTCTGACATGGCATAAAAGTTAACACCATTAGCTTTGACTGTTAGATTGGGCGTCTGGCAGGTGGGGCCACTTATCTTTTTTACAAACAAAAGAAGAGAGAGAAAAACCCACGCCCCGCAGAGGAGGCATTCAGTCGCCCGCCGGCAACGAGAACCTCCACCACTGACTATGCACCTCTGCCTCCTCTCTCCTTCGTGGCCTCCTCTCCTTCATCGCCTCTTCCTCCCTAGCCAAGCCACCGTCCTTGAAAGCCGTCGACCTTTGTTCGCCGTCGCGATTCCCTCCGACCCCCATCTCTCCCTCTCTCTCTCTCTCTCTCTCTCTCTCTCTCTCTCTCTCTCTCTCTCTCTCTCTTCCTCCTCTTGCTCTCTCACTTTGAATACACATCAATCCTGTGTCAAATAATGTTGTGTTTCATCGTCACAAATCGAATTTGGATATTCAAAATACGGCATACACCTCCCTCCCCCTCCCTCCCTCGCGTCGTCCCTAGGGCGACTCGAGGCGACCTAGACCTCCCCCGCCGCCACCCCCTTTCCTTCACATCTTCCCTTACCGCCGCCAAAGGCAGGCGCTGGCAACCCCACGCGGTTGTCGATGAGGGTGGCGGTGAGGTCTTCGGTCACACTCCTTCTGGGGAACGGTCCTAGGGTTCCTGGCGGCGGCCTAGTGGTGTGGGTGGCGTCGTCCTAGTGGCTAACGGGATCCGTTGGAGCTGTGGTCGCCTCCCCTCTGCTGTGTGGGTGGCGAGGTGGCGGTGGACTAGGGAGTCGTGTGGCGGTGCCCCCACGACCTGTTGCGCCAGATCTGAAGACTGTGCCCTGTCGCTTGCAACAACCTCTTCCTCATTTTCTCCCTCCAGATCTGGCTGTTGGGTGTGTGGATTTGGTGTTGGGAGGACTGGATCGGGGTAACCCCTAGGCCAGCGGCGGTGGCCACCTCGTCGGCAGCGCTTCGGGAGATGTTCTACTTCTTGAAGGAGATGTTGAGGTCCACCTCCCCCTCCTCCCCCTTCCCCTGCACCCGGATGAAAACCTAAAACTCTGGTTTGGGCGGCGGTGGTGTCATGACGGTGTTGTTACCTTCTTGAAGACGTCGTTTTGGGTCTGTAGGGAGGCGGGTCGGTTGTTGCGTGCTTCGGGTGCTCCTGGTGGCGACGGCTTCTTCTTTCTGTGGTAACATTTTGCCATGGATGATCGGTTCCATCCTCGATCCGCCATGCTCTCCTCCATGTGGCCCTGTCTGTCCGGCGGATCGACGCCCACGGCCTGGGCGAGAGGGGATAGTGGTTCCCTCTACGGCAACTAGGACGTGATGATAGTTGTGAGATGGTGGCCTTGGCGTGCTCTGGTTTCTCCTGGTGGCTTTGTTGCGCCAATCACTGTCGTGTCTTCTTGGGACGTCCCTGGTCAATGGCAAGCGTCTGCGACATGCTTCAATTGTGGGCGGTGGCTTCTCAAGTTGTAGTCTTTTTCTTCTTTGTTCGTAGCGTTTTGGCTTTCCTTCAGCTCCTTGTGTCGGCCGTTCCGGGGTTGTATCCCTGCTTTCTTTTTTGTTCTGGTTGTATGGTTTGTTTCATTGTAATCCTGACCGGTTGATGGCTTTGTTAATTCAAAGTTGGTCTGTGCTCGAGCCCTGCTCGGGCTTGAGTTGTGCCTTTTCTCTAAAAAAAATATGGCATACATTTGATAACGATGGTTGTATCACCACACAACAAAATATTATATAAAACCATGATTAGATGCAAATATACTTCACCAGAAATACTCATGAAATTTATCGTTCTCTTAAAGATCTTCTAGCCTAATAGTCTGGCCTATCTGAGGACAAGACAAACAAGCTCAGGGCATCCATATTTTGTTTAAAGTTCTCAATGTATCTGAACTACCCGGGGAGAAACCGACAACAAGTTCATCGTTTGTTTAACGATTTCACGGGCTCTTACCTATCCGAGGAACGAACACGTGACCAAGAAATTCTTAGCTATTGAGAGGACGGAAAACTAACGACTTTGTGTCACTATCTTCATGAAGACCAATGACTTCGTGTCACTACCTCTACAGCTCCCTAATTCCTTTATATTGAGTGAGCCAATAACTTATTCCTCATCTTATTTCTCTGCAGTAGAATTATTCATTCCTACTCCATGCACTATTTCTTTCATATTTGCATGCTAGGGACTAGAATATTGTAGGTGTGGGCACAGGAAGCACCAGGAAGTATCGATGATCAACGGACAATCCAATGAGATGCAGGACACAGAGACGTTGCATCTTCCTCCTAACCTACCACATCAGGTCATCAGCTATTTCCCAGTCGGTCACTGAGTAGTATTAAGTGTACTAGCTAGATCCACCTAGTGCAGCCATTTGATGATTATCAGTCTAATGAAGTATCTAAGCAAGTTTCAGTCGAATTTCCATACTTCTGGGATTCATTCTATTGGTGAAATTAGAGATATACCGACTTGGTGAATGTTAAATATAGCTTTGGCGTGAAATTTATTTGAAGGCTCGAGTCTCCCATTAAAATCAATATATTTAGTATTTGGTATCTGTGTTGAGGGGCACTTTCAGGACCATGATTCCAAGTCACATCGATCTAGCCGGTAACACCTCATATCACTTTGCGGCCTCACGCACGGTATTCCCACGGGTATCGCATTACCATGGCCCGGGACCGTTTGCGCCTTTTGGCTCACGTATATGATAGTGTCGCTACCATCCATATGACAGAGAACCCGGGCCGACATGACTAGTCGTGAACCCAAAGTGGCACTAACTTACGGGGACATGCATACATGAATCAACATCGAGCATGTCGGTCAGCAGCGTGTGAATCCGGGTTGTAGCACTTGGCTAACAGGACTCCGGGAACCCAGGCTGTAGCAGGCTAGGCAAGACTCCGGATGTCACCGCGTGACATTTCCCCGAAGGGACAGACACATGAACGAAGTGAATCACATGTCGGCCAGACAGGTGTTCCGGACCAGTAGTGCTGGGCTAGCAGGACTCCGGTGAACCGGGCGATAGCGGACTACTATGGCTCATGGAAGCACAAGACTACATTTCCCCATAAGAGAGGCTACCAAGGATAAACAACTAGGTTGTCGGATCCCACACATACCAAGCATTTCAATCATACACACAATATGCTCGATATGTGTAAATACAACATGGCATCACAACAAAACTCTACGACTCAAAGTATTTATTCATTCGGCTCCGACGAGCGAGATATTACAAACATGGGTCTCATGACCCAACATTCAGAGCCTACAAGTCAAAGCACACGCGGAAGGTTAACATGTCTGAGTACAGACAACTACAAATGAAAAAGACTAAGAAGCCTGACTATCTACAAGACCCTCCCAAGGGTACAAGATTGTAGCTGAGGTAACAAGCTAAATGTCGAGGTCCACGCGGAGCTACTAGCGAGACTGACATCTCTCTGCAAAACATAAAATAGGCAAACGTGAGTACAAATGTACCCAGCAAGACTTACATCAGAACTAGCTACATATGCATCAGTATCAACAAAAGGGGTGGTGGAGTTTGACTGCAGCAAGCTAGCTTTGACTCAGTGGCTATCCTAAACTATGACTGCAGGCAACTCTTTTGAGGTGGCGCACACGAGTCCACATATTCACCATATCAATACACCATTATGGATCCGCTCCCGTCTCCCTACGAGAAGGCCATCCATAGTACTCATGCTTATCTTGCGAGTTTTAGAGTATCCACTTTCACTTGTCTATGAACTGTTATAGGCAACCCAGAAGTCCTTTACCGCGGACACGGCTATTCGAATAGATCATTATAACCCTGCAGGGGTGTACTTCTTCACACATGTTTCCACCACTTAGCGTCTGCGCACGACATGTGCTCGGCAGACTTCAAGCGAAAGCCGACGTGGGTGTAGACCACGACCTGACTAACCACACAAGTCTCTAGTCCAGGTTTATTGCCTATTCGGGTTCCATCCGCGAGGAGATCCGGCCGGGGTTTCGCTCACAGCCCCAAAATGATGTGTGCAGGGTTCCCGAGACACCAAACGGGCGCCCGGTACACCGTGCCATGGTGTATCTACCGCATCATAGCCCACCCCTATGGTCAGCACTACGCACGGCCTCCAACACATATCCTACAAACACCAGAAACTAGTTGCAACTCCTGGACAGAGAACAAGGGTGGTTAATAAGTCGAGAGAGTCAATTAAGGATCCCAATGTATGGTAGTAGCTGTTCATGGATCACACACACAGAACTCGGTTCATGAGGACGGTTTCAATGAGACAACCCACCATGTACTCCTACATGGCCTCTCACCTCTACCTTTACCAAATCGTGTTCACACACTTAGCTCACACACAATAGGACATGTTCATCACCATTCCAATTCATCCCTGATGAATCAGACCTGACTCAACTCTAAGCAGTAGCAGGCATGACAACAAGCATGAATGAGTAGGCACATCAGGGCTCAAACAACTCCCACTCATGCTAGTGGGTTTCATCTATTTACTGTGGCAATGACAGGTCATGCAGAGGAAAGGGGTTCGACTACCGCATCATGTAACAGTTTAATCGTTGTTGTCCTAATGCAGTAAAAGAGAGCAGGGGGCGAGAGAGTGGGATTGTATCGGACTGAACAAGGGGGTTTTGCTTGCCTGACACTTCTGAAGATAGCATTGAGTCTTCATCAGTGTCAACGATCACAACGTCGGAACAACGTCTACCGAGGGGGAACAACACCGGCAACAGAGAGGAAACACCATCAATGCAATGCAACAATATGATGCATGAATGTGACATGGCAATATGTTGTGATTTGAGCTAATGCATCGACAACCAGGGTGGTCTGAGCTCATTTGAGTCAAAGATTCAAATACAAACTCAAGTTATGGATTTATAAAGTGCATTAACATGTTTTGTGCCAAACAGCAAGGTTAAGTTGTTCTAACATGCATGAAACCGGTACAGATGGATAGATTGGATTTTTCTGATCATTTTTCATATATAATTTGTTTGATTTGGAGCTACGGTTGATTTTCTATGATTTCTAGAAGTTTTGGCTATTTTCTAGAATTTCCTGAATAAGAATAATTCTAGAAAATAATTAACTGCGTCACTGTGACATCAGCGGTCAACGGGGCCGGTCCAGGTCAAACTGACCAGTGGGTCCCGTCTGTCAGTAGTTAGTTAAACTAACTAAGTTTAGTTAGCGTTAAACTAATACTAACCTAGTTTAGTTAGTGGCCTGGGGCCCACACGTCAGTGACCCAGGGGGTCAAACTGGGTCCACCCAGTCAACGGTCAGCGGGTTAACACGCCGGTGTTTAGCCGCCAGCGAGGCCAGATGCGGCGGGGCGATGCGGGTTTCGTGCTCCAGCGACCAAAACGACGCGGAGCACGTCTACGCGTAGCTGGGAACGGGCCGCATCCATTGGTGGTGTTGGTTGGGCTCGAGGTCGCCGAAAATGTCGCCGACGATGAGCTGGGCGGCTGCCGGGGTTCGGGTGAGGTCGAGCTCGTCGTTAGGGGGCACGGCGAGGCGCGTGGAGTGGTGCTACGGACTCCTCGCGATGCGGTGAGTGTGCTGGACACGGTGGTGTGCCCGTGGAGTGGCCGGAGTCACGTCGGCGATGAGCCCGGTGGCGGCGCGTGTAGTGATGCTTCGTGCAGTCGCTACGGTGCACGAGAGAGAGAGAACAGAGAGGATGGGGAGGTGGCTAAGCTCACTGCGATCACGTTGGAGCAGTCGGCGAGGTCGGGGATGAACTGGTGCGGCGGTGACGGCAAAGGGGATCTGCGGCGGAGCTCGGTGAAGTCGAGCTCGAAGAGGACGAAGTAGGGCACGCGAGCGCTCGGGGCTCAGGCTGCTCGACGAAGACGACAACGGCGAAGCTGTTGGACACGGCAGCGCAGCATGGGGACGACGGCGGACGCGAGTTTCACGGTGGTGCGGGCGCGACAGCGTCGGCCATGGTGCGGGAGAGCGAGGGAGAGAGGCATGGGAGCGTGTGACGTGTCTGCGGGGTCGGGGCGGCGACGTGGAGCCTGCCCAGGGTCCAAGCACGCGAGGCGGCAAGCAGCTGGCGCCGTGGCGAGCTCGCGCTCGCCGGCGTCACCTCCCTGCCTGCCTGGCAGGGACGAAACAGCTGGCTGGCATGGGCCAGCACAGTGCTTGGCCGCCAGGTGGGCCGGCTGGTGGGCTGCGGCCAGGTAAGTTGCTCTCTCTTTTAATTTCTGTTTTCTTTAATTTCTGCAAGTTTGTGGCATTTCTAAAAATACTTAGGCATCTTCAAAAATCCTGAAAATAATCAGGGGCTCTGTTTAGATTATTTCCAACAGCCCACACGTATTTCCAGAATTATTTGGGCACTTAAAATATTTACTAGCATTTAAATGCCCAAATGCAAGTTACATATGATTTAATTCAATGACCTTGTGATGACCTAAAAATTGTGAACCCATTTTGTCAGAGGTTCTAACCCAAGACAAAAAGGGTGGACTTTTTAGAAGGGCATTTCAGGTCCATTGAAAATGATTTTAGTAACCCCTAGTTGTTTTCAGTGGGGTGCTGGGGGTTCTGTCATCCCCATTTCAAGTTTTCTGGAAAAGTAAACATGATGCAACACATGAAGCTATCCTAGTGCAATGCCAGAAGCTAGGGATGTGACAACTCACCCCCACTAAGCAAGAATCTCGTCCCGAGATTCAGGACGTGAGGCAAGAAGACAAAGGGACACAAGCTAATACAATCTTCATGATCCGGATGTCTTTCTCCAGGATATTGATTCATTGCATCACCTCGATCTCGACGTCTTGCTTTCATAACTACATCCAACATGACAACGAGAAGAAAGGGAGGATTTTAGAAGAATCGATCTTCTTGA
Organism: Aegilops umbellulata; assembly: GCA_032464435.1. Taxonomy (NCBI): domain Eukaryota; kingdom Viridiplantae; phylum Streptophyta; class Magnoliopsida; order Poales; family Poaceae; genus Aegilops; species Aegilops umbellulata. The sequence goes on from CP136059.1 coordinate 510,402,762, forward strand.
GGTTCGAGCAATTTAGGATCATCTTAATGATCACAAGATCAACTCACGGAATGAGACATAGAAACATATCTGGAGCTGAGAGGCAAAACATGCATCAGGAGCGACAGAAGAAACAATTTGACGATGTTTTCAAAGTAGCGAGGGAAATTGCCATGATTCCAAAACGGGGCACCTCAGAGAAGGTGACTCGAAGAACTATTCCCTTAAGTGGCAAAAAGAATTACTTTTGATACAAAGATCATTGAAATTCTTTATACCAGCCTAAGGCAATCACAAACGATCGTGTGAACGAATTCGAAAGAATGGCATACTCATACCAGAATGGATGATGTGGACTACCTTGTTGAAGACAACACAATGGATGATTTTGCTTATCAACGGGGATGGATGGGACCCATAGTAGGACCACTTTTGAAGATGACCCCGAATAGCAATTACTGAAAAGGTAGACCATAGGTAAGATGGCACAAAGGCGGGTGCAAGTTGGGAACAAGATGTAAATGTTGGGAATGTTCCAACCATCATATCTGCCTGAGATTCAGATTTGGTTGGTAACGGGATATTTCAGACAGCATGTGTGGAGAAGGAACAGTTGCAACTCAAATTAATGAGATAATGTTGCGAGATCCTCGGTAAATGAACTACGATAGCAAGCTCCAAAACATGAGCTGGTTCTGCTACATACATGTGAACACGTTGTCCAAGACAAGCATGACCACGTAGTAGTCTTATAACGAAACACTACCGAGTTCAGGTGGGGAACCATCATCGAGGATAATGAAGTCCTAGCATAAGTCATGATTCTTAAGAAGGAACTTCTTCTCCTTGAACAAATCAATCAGTGGCTTCAGGTGTTAGGAATTACACATGGAGTGGAGGTGGCGAGCCTATCAAACCATCGAATACTTCGCACATGCATGACTGACTTGGGATGATTCCACATAAAGCAAAAAAAACAATCTTTCTCAAATTCACGGCGGCAACTTGCACCTAATGCACGTGAACTTGGAGAAAGTCACTTCTTACACCAAACATGTATTTCATGAATGGGACATGAAGATAATGCTTATAAAGTTTCCAACACTAGTGTAATGTTCAACATGAATCATGGGGGAGACAAAATGCTGCTGATGGGCTCAACAGCAACTCATCGGAATTTCCATATCACTGGACTTCCACCATCATGTGAACACGGTGATAGCATTGGTCAGACCAAAAGATGTAATGGTATATGCTCGAGGGATCAACCACGAGTAAGACAACATTACGAACATCGTTGATTCTGATTTGACTTGACAATAGCCCATACTCAAGTCAAAGTTTCGACAAGGCAATAGATCCAACAACTGGTCATGAGGACCAATCAATGGAGATATCATCTTTCTTCAACACACACACATAGAGAAGATATCCCTTAAAGATGAACTAAGTTAAGCAAAGCTTTATCTTCCAACTCTCCAAGTTGTTGTCTAGCTCAACCAACTAGCTCAGGGATATCCAACACAAATTCTTGGAGAGTAGGTGGTTTAGAGGAAAACCAATATGATCACAAACTCAACATAGCGGTCAGGTCACAACCTGGTAATACTTCCGAGAAGATTTTTGGAACATCACGAACCACCGATATGTTACTAAGCTCGAGAAAAACCTTGCTTTTCAAGGCAAGATGATATGATCAAAAGAGTGAGGGATTGACACAATCCTAACTCATTGATCGAGTGCACCAGAAATAAGGACTAGATAGCACGATCAATCTTAGGATGATGATTTAATAACCAACACGCTAAGAATAAGAATATTGTCCATTAACTACCAAGCAACTAGTTGCTAGGAGTATTGATTTCACACATCACGGTTCACTTGTCGGTATTCCGGTTGCAACAACACGACACCGAGGAATGAATAATGATGGCGAGAAGAATCACTACGTCAAGAATTCATAAGAGAAGGTGCAATTGTCATGACGTTCCTGACATAAAGTGGGTAATACTTAAGGGTAGAACAGAATCAAAAGCTTGATTGCATTTGATCTACGGAATACAACTGCTTTGACCCAATCCTAGTAATGGATGAGGTACTGGAGCTTATTTCTCCTAGTCATTCTGGAATAGAATGGCTTGACAGACCACAAGAATAATAAGCATCGATAACACGGATGCACAATTACTCATGACTATCAATTGATAGATGAGGGCCAGAAAACAACTAAAGAGGGACAACTCAAAAGAACATCTCATTTTCTGAGTTGTGGATGCATAGATTAGTACGTCGAGCAAAGCTCAACATTTCTTCCGGATAAACCATGCAGAAAGGTAGAACTGGCAGATTCACAATGTAGAACGAAGAACTCATCAAGAGCACTCTTATTGTGATCTTTTGGTTCAAAGGAACTCCTGCCAAGGTTGGTTCATGGTATTTGGAAGAATGATATACCACGGACCTCGAAGACTATCACAAAGGTTACTAGTATCCTAAAGGTACGAGCAACACTATCAACACGAGGTAAGTAGGGTGAATCTCGGGTTCAAGAACCCAGGAATAGAATACCTACTACTAAATGGCATCACGGGATGCTTTTGAGAATAGTGGCCAGAATCATCACACTGGGAACACAAAACATGGCTAGATTACTAGGTGACTCCCTAAAACACCTAGGGTCAAAATAATAGCTCCAACATATATGTCAAGGCAACAGAGTACCTCAACTCACCGATTAGTGTGGTTGAATTGGCCCAAAGGGACATCGGGAACGGAAAGAAGGGATTAGCAAATGCACCAGACTATTTAGAGACCTGGAATGACTCTGACAGCATAACGGTTGTAAATGCTCAAAAAGATTTGAGACATCCTACAAAATAGTGGCGTAACCACTTAACATCATCATATCAAGGTTCAGAGGCCAGCTATGAACATACGGAAGTAATAGAAACTGAACTGAGACTTGAATCCATCAATCCTATAAGTCTACGGATTAGTAACACGTCATCCTGGTAGATAGATGAGAAGGCCTAATTCTTAATCCCCGCAGAAAAGAAAAGGTTGACTCAGATCAGAAAGCATAAGGTATAGGAGTAAAAAGAGCCTTACGTTCCCTTCAACAATCAATTCCCTTATATAACTAAAGCATTTCTAGACTCGACTTCGACAAGTTTGGCTTGGTAATCCTACAGGCAGTCAGGCTCTGATACCAAAACTGTTAGGACCATGATTCCAAGTCACGTCGATCTAGCCGGTAACACCTCATATCACTTTGCGGCCTCACACATGGTATTCCCACGGGTGTCGCCTTACCATGGCCCGGGACCGTTTGCGCCTTTTGGCTCACGTATATGATAGTATCGCTAGCATCCATATGACAGAGAACCCGGGCCGACATGACTAGTCGTGAACCCAAAGTGGCACTAACTTACGGGGACAGGCATACATGAAGCAACATCGAGCATGTTGGTCAGCAGCGTGTGAATCCAGGCTGTAGCACTGGGCTAACAGGACTCTGGGAACCCGGGCTGTAGCAGGCTAGGCAGGACTCCGGATGTCACCGCGTGACATTTCCCCGAAGGGACAGACATAGGAACGAAGTGCATCACATGCCGGCCAGTCAGGTGTTCCGGAGCAGTAGTGCTGGGCTAGCAGGACTCCGATGAACCAGGTTGTAGTGGACTATTATGGATCATGGAAGCACAAGACTACATTTCCCCATAAGAGAGGCTACCAAGGATAAACAACTAGGTTGTCGGATCCCACATATACCAAGCATTTCAATCATACACACAATATGCTCGATATGTGTAAATACAACATGGCATCACAACAAAACTCTATGACTCAAAGTATTTATTCATTAGGCTCCGAGGAGCGAGATATTACAAACATGGGTCTCATGACCCAACATTCAGAGCATACAAGTCAAAGCACACGCGGAAGGTTAACATGTCTAAGTACAGACAACTACAAATGAAAAAGACTAAGAAGCCTGACTATCTACAAGACCCTCCCAAGGGTACAAGATCGTAGCTGAGGTAACAAGCTAAACGTCGAGGTCCACGCGGAGCTACTAGCGAGACTGACGTCTCTCTGTAAAACATAAAAGAGGCAAACGTGAGTACAAATGTACCCAGCAAGACTTACATCAGAACTAGCTACATATGCATCAGTATCAACAAAGGGGGGGTGGACCTTGACTGCAGCAAGCCACCTTTGACTCAGTGGCTATCCTAAACTATGACTGCAACAAACTCTTTTGAGGTGGCGCACACGAGTGCACATATTCACCATATCAATACACCACTATGGATCCACTCCCATCTCCCTACGAGAAGGCCATCCATAGCACTCACGCTTATCTTGCGAGTTTTAGAGTATCCGCTTTCACTTGTCTATGAACTATTATAGGCAACCCAGAAGTCCTTTACCGCGGACACGGCTATTCGAATAGATCATTATAACCCTGCAGGGGTTTACTTGTTCACACATGTTTCCACCACTTAGCATCTGCACACGACATGTGCTCGGCAGACTTCAAGCGAAAGCCGACGTGGGTGTAGACCACGACCTGACTAACCACACAAGTCTCTAGTCCAGGTTTATCGCCTATTCGGGTTCCATCCGCGAGGAGATCCGGCCGGGGTTTCGCTCACAGCCCCAAACGATGTGTGCAGGGTTCCCGAGACACCAAACGGGTGCCCGGTACACCGTGCCATGGTGTATCTACCGCATCATAGCCCACCCCTAGGGTCAGCACTATGCACGGCCTCCAACACATATCCTACAAACACCAGAACCTAGTTGCAACTCCTGGACAGAGAACAAGGGCGGTTAATAAGTCGAGAGAGTCAATTAAGGATCCCAATGTGTGGTAGTAGCTGTTCATGGATCACACACACAGAACTCAGTTCTTGAGGACGGTTTCAATGAGACAACCCACCATGTACTCCTACATGGCCTCTCACCTCTACCTTTACCAAATCGTGTTCACACACTTAGCTCACATACAATAGGACATGGTCATCACCATTCCAATTCATCCCCGATGAATCAGACCTGACTCAACTCTAAGCAGTAGCAGGCACGACAACAAGCATGAACGAGTAGGCACATTAGGGCTCAAACAACTGCTACTCATGCTAGTGGGTTTCATCTATTTACTGTGGCAATGACAGGTTATGCAGAGGAAAGGGGTTCAACTACCGCAGCATGTAACAGTTGAATCGTTGTTGTCCTAATGCAGTAAAAGAGAGCAGGGGCGAGAGAGTGGGATTGTATCGGAATGAACAAGGGGGTTTTGCTTGCCTGACACTTCTGAAGATAGCATTAAGTCTTCATTAGTGTCAACGATCACAACGTCGGAACAACGTCTACCGAGGGGGAACAACACCAGCAACAGAGAGGAAACACCATCAATGCAATGCAACAATATGATGCATGAATGTGACATGGCAATATGCTGTGATTTGAGCTAATGCATCTACAACCAGGGTGGTTTGAGCTCATTTGAATCAAAGATTCAAATACAAACTCAAGTTATGGCTTTATAAAGTGCATTAACATGTTTTGAGATAAACAGCAAGGTTAAGTTGTTCTAACATGCACGAAACCAGTACAGATGGATAGATTGGTTTTTTCTGATCATTTTTCATATATAATTTGTTTGATTTGGAGCTACGGTTGATTTTCTATGATTTTTAGAAGTTTTGGCTATTTCCTGGAATTTCCTGAATAAGAATAAATCCAGAAAATAATTCGCTGCGTCAGCACTGCGTCACTGTGACGTCAGCGGTCAACGGGGCCGGTCCAGGTCAAACTGACCAGTGGGTCCCGTCTGTCAGTAGTTAGTTAAACTAACTAAGTTTAGTTAGCGTTAAACTAATACTAACCTAGTTTAGTTAGTGGCCTGGGGCCCACACGTCAGTGACCCAGGGGGTCAAACTGGGCCCACCCAGTCAACGGTCAGCGGGTCAACTCGTCGGCGTTTAGTCGCCGGCGAGGCCAGACGTGGCAGGGCGATGCGGGTTTCGTGCTCCAGCAACCAAAACGACGGCGGAGCATGTCTACGCGTAGGTGGGAACGGGTCGCATCCATTGGTGGTGTTGGTTGGGCTCGGGGTCGCCGGAAATGTCGCCGACGATGAGCTGGGCGGCTGCCGGGGTTCGGGTGAGGTCGAGCTCGTCGTTAGGGGGCACGGCGAGGCGCGTGGAGTGGTGCTACGGACTCCTCACGATGCGATGAGTGTGCTGGACATGGTGGTGTGCCCGTGGAGTGGCCGGAGTCACGTCGGTGACGAGCTCGGCGGCGGCGTGTGCGGTGATGCTTCATGCAGTCGCTATGGTGCACGAGAGAGAGAACGGAGAGGATGGGGAGGTGGCTAAGCTCACTGCGATCACGTTGGAGCAGTCGGCGAGGTCGGGGACGAACTGGTGCGGCGGTGACGGCGAAGGGGATCTACGGCGGCGCTCGGTGAAGTCGAGCTCGAAGAGGACGAAGCATGGCACGCAAACGCTCGGGGCTCAGGCTGCTCGACGGAGACGATGATGGCGAAGCTGTTGGACACGGCAGCGCGGCATGGGGACGACGGCGGACGCGAGTTTCACGGTGGCGCGGGCGCGGCAGCGTCGGCCATGGTGCGGTTGAGCGAGGGAGAGAGGCAGGGGAGCGTGTGACGTGTCTGCGGGGTCGGGGTGGTGACGTGGAGCCTGCCCAGGGTCCAGACGCGCGAGGCGGCAAGCAACTGGCACCATGGCGAGCTCGCGCTCGCCGGCGTCACCTCCCTGCCTGCCTGGCAGGGACGAAGCAGCTGGCTGGCATGGGCCAGCATAGTGTTGGGCCGCCAGGTGGGCCGGCTAGTGGGCTGCGGCCAGGTAAGTTGCTCTCTCTTTTAATTTCTATTTTCTTTAATTTATGCAAGTTTGTGGCATTTCTAAAAATACTTAGGCATCTTCAAAAATCCTGAAAATAATCAGGGGCTCTGTTTAGATTATTTCCAGCAGCCCACACTTATTTCCAGAATTATTTGGGCACTTATAATATTTACTAGCATTTAAATGCCAAATGCAAGTTACATATGATTTAATTCAATGACCTTGTGATGACCTAAAAATTGTGAACCATTTTGTCAGAGGTTCTAACCCAAGACAAAAAGGGTGGACTTTTTAGAAGGGCTTTTCAGGTTCATTGAAAATGATTTTAGTAAACCCTAGTTGTTTTCAGGGGGTGCTGGGGGTTCTGTCATCCCCATTTCAAGTTTTCTGGAAAAGTAAACATGATGCAACACATGAAGGTATCCTAGTGCAATGCCAGAAGCTAGGGATGTGACAGGCACTGTCAGCGAACCACTGTCGACCAAGGTGACTGCTGACGAAGGAGAAACTGCATCGGCTACAACTGGTGTCGACAACAGCAAGACATCTACAGCGCCAGAGCCGAGGCCCAAGTCCACTCGGCCCAAGAAGACACCCCAGTGCCTTGCAAGCCCAAACTGGGCCCGTTGATTCGGGTGTAATAGTACTTATAGCCGTTAGTTGCTTTTCTTTTGCTTTTGGCGATGGACTAGGCGGCTACGGCCGATGTGTATCTGAAACAGACGTGTGGGTGGTTGGGAGGAACACGCCAGCGAATTCAAATTCTAGATCGAATCCCCAATTCTCGCCATGACTATGTGAGCTAGATCTAAGTACCTCACAGTTGGTAATCAGAGTTGTTTGTCCTGGAGATTCCGCTGCATCACCATTGCACCAAATTCAGCGACCGGCGACGATGCCAAGCTATGGAGGAGCTCAGCGACGAGAGTCGCGCCGTGTTCGAGCTGCTTCGCCATGAAATCAACATCGATCTGGACCTGAAGTTCAAGGCGCAAGGCGAATCTCTCCTCAGTCCATGAGTAAGATGCTGGAAGCCAACAATTCGGCGCTCGACAACCTCATGTCCGCAAGAGCTGACGGCATCCGCGAGGAGATCGCGCTCGACATCGAGCAGGTGCGAGCCGACGTCAGCAAGCTCGAGTCCGTGGATCAGGGACCCAGGCTGCAGGGGAGTTTACCATCTCGTCAGGGCAGGCCGTCTCGCGGAGGCGCAGCCAGCGACGGGCTGGGGTTCAAGAGCGACCACCACGGGAAGTCCCACAACATCTACGTGCCTCCACCGGCGAGAGGCGCGCGAGATCTGAATCCTTCGCCCAAATTTTTTTCGCCTCGCGATTTCTCTGTACTGGATACTGCTGAGTCATCTCCTTTCTCTTTGCATCTAGAGATGCCTCGATTCGATGGAACCAATCCTCGATTATGGCAAAATCGTTATGAGGATCAGTTCAGGTTATGGAGTGTCCCTGCCCACAGATGGATTTCTTTGGCTACAGCGCAGTTTGAAGGAGCAGCAGCGCGTTGGCTGGAGTCTGTACAGCGTTGTATGCCCAATTCCAGTTGGACTGAATTCTGTTCTGCTCTTCAAGCCAGGTTTGGCCGCAACCAGAACCAAACTCTCTTGCGCAAGCTGTTTCGAATTGCGCAAACAAGTACTGTAGAAGATTATGTGGATCGTTTCGCAGAACTGTATGACCAACTGACAGCCTATGAAGATACACCCAATGATTTGCATTATACCACCGGATTCCTGGACGGTCTGAAACCAGGGGTTCGGATCGCTGTAGCACTTCAGAAGCCTAAGAACTTAGATGCTGCCTATGAACTGGCTCTGTTGCATGAGGAACTTGGTGAAGGTTTCACACCAATCAATAGCTATTCAACCAAGCGCCTGTCAACTCCTGCACCTACTACTTCTCCTTCCATTGTCAAAACTGCAGAAGAAAGGAGGAGGACTGAAACTGCCAAACCCAACCGAGCTGAAGATAAGTGGTCAGCGTTGAGAGAATTTCGGAGATCCAAGGGTCTCTGTTTTGTTTGTGGTGAGAAATGGTCCAGAGACCATGTGTGCAAGTCCACCGTGCAACTGCATTTTGTCCAGGAAATGATTGAACAGTTGCAGACTAGTTCACCGGAAGAATCTGAAACTTCTGACAGTGAACACCCTTCTTCTGTTTCATCTTCAGTGCACTCCATCAGACTTTCTGCTGCTGCTATGGGAAGGGAACCTGAGGCCCCTGTTCTGCAGTTACAAGTGAATATCCAGGGACATATTTTGAGTTTTCTCGTGGATTCTGGCAGCACTCATTCGTTTCTTGACAGCAAATTTGTAACATTGTCAGGTGTTGCTCCCATTGCTCCTGTTAAAGTTACAGTGGCAGGAGGGACTGTTATAGCTTGTCAGCACAGTATGGAGGCTTGTAACTGGACCAGTAATGGGGTACAGTTCACATCCAACTTCAAGCTATTACCTCTCAACACTTATGATGGTATACTTGGTCTTGATTGGTTAGCCCAGCATAGCCCCATGAAAATTGATTGGGTGGAGAAATGGATGTCTTTCAGTTATGAAGGAAGAGTGGTCACTTTGCAGGGTATAAATGCAGCAGAATACACTTATGCATGTGTGTCCATTTCAACCATCCAAGTTACAGAACCCACTGCAATTCCTGAAGAAATGCAAACAACTTATAGATGAGTTTGTTGATGTGTTTGCAGCTCCTACAGAATTACCCCCTAGGAGAGAAAGTGATCACCAGATTCCCCTAATCCCAAGGGCAAGGCCTATTACTTCAAGACCTTACAGAATTGTTCCTCAGTTGAAGGATGAACTTGAGAGGCAAATCAACGAACTGCTTACAGCTGGACTGATCAGAGTTAGCAAAAGTCCTTTCTCTTCTCCAGTTTTTCTTGCCAAGAAGAAAGGAGGAGAATGGAGACTGGTTGTGGATTACAGGATGTTAAATGCAATTACTGTTACTGGTAAGTTTCCAGTCCCAGTTATAGATAAGCTACTGGATGAGTTAGCTGGTGCTGCATGGTTTACTAAGCTGGATTTGAAGGCTGGTTATCATCAGATTCGGTTAGCTCCTGGAGAAGAGTACAAGATTGCATTCTCTTCACATATTGGTCACTATGAATTCAATGTGTTGGCCTTCGGATTGAGTGGTGCTCCTGGCACCTTCCAGGGTTCTCTGAACAATACATTGAAACCTGCTAACTGAAAGAATACACTCTATTTCTTCGATGATATCCTCATTTTCAGCAAAACTTACAAGGGGCACCTTGCTCATGTTAGAAGGGTACTGGAATTACTCAGAGCTGATCCGTGGAAAGTTAAGTTGTCCAAATGTGCTTTTGCTCAACAACAAATTGATTATCTGGGTCACACTATTAGTGTTGCAGGTGTATCCACTGATTCTTCTAAAATATCCACTGTTCAGAACTGGCCTACTCCTACTAATGTAAAAGAAGTGAGAGGATTACTTGGTCTCAGTGGGTATTACAGAAAATTCATACAGCATTATGGCATAATCAGTAAACCACTGACTGAACTCCTTAAGAAGGGAGTACCATTTGTGTGGTCTCCAATTACTGCAGAAGCATTCTCTATTCTGAAGCAGAGGCTAACTGAGGCCCCTGTTTTAGCTCTTCCTCAGTTCAATAAACCTTTTGTTATTGAAACAGATGCCTGTGACAAGGGAATTGGAGCAGTCTTAATGCAAGAGGGTCATCCCCTGGCTTATGTCAGTAAAGCTCTAGGGCCCCAAAACAGAGGGCTGTCAGTATATGAGAAGGAATACATGGCTATTTTACTAGCTGTGGAACAGTGGAGACCTTATCTATAGATGCAACATTTTGTGATCAAAATTGATCAGAAGAGTTTAGTCCATCTGCAGAACCAAAAGTTGCATACTGTTTGGCAATAGAAAGCTCTTACCAAAATGATGGGATTGGATTATGAGATTGTATATAAGAAAGGGGTTGAGAATTCTGCAGCAGATGCTCTGTCCAGGAGACCACCAGATCAACAATTGTTCTCTATATCTAAGATACAGCCAATGTGGATGACTGAAGTAGCTGACAGTTACAGTGATGACAAGTCTGCTATTGAACTACTGCAACAGCTAGCACTGGATCCTGCTGCTAAACCTAATCACCAATTACTGCAAGGAATAATTAGGTATAAAGGAGCTATATGGATAGGTAATAAGCAAGAGTTACATGATAAAATCTTTGCTGCCTTCCATGACAGTCCAGTAGGTGGCCATTCAGGATTTCCTGTTACTTGTCACAGGATACATTCTTTGTTTAGATGGTCAGCAATGAAGAAGTTCATCAAAAATAAGGTGCAATCTTGCATTATCTGTCAACAAGCTAAGCCAGAAAGAGTTAACTATCCAGGATTGTTGTCCCCTCTGCCATTTCCTAAAAAAGCTTGGGAATATGTTACTATGGATTTCATTTCTGGTCTGCCAGTTTCAGGCCAATTTGATTGCATATTCGTGGTTATTTACAAGTTTACTAAATATGGCCATTTCATGTCCTTGAAACATCCCTTCACTGCTGCTAAGGTTGCTGAGGTGTTCCTAGATAATGTGTACAAGTTGCATGGGATGCTAGAGTATATAGTGTCTGACAGGGACCCTGTTTTCACTAGTGCATTTTGGCAAACTTTGGTCAAAAGAACTGGCACCCAACTCAACATGAGTACTGCTTACCACCCAGCTACTGATGGACAGACTGAGAGAGTGAATCAACAGGTTGAGTGTTACCTCAGGAGTTTCATCAGTGCACACCCTAAACAGTGGAGAAGGTGGCTTGCAATGTGTGAATTCTAGTATAACACTAACTGGCACTCTGCAGTGGGCAAGACTCCCTTTGAGATTTTGTATGGCCACTCTCCTCGGTATTTTGGCATCTCTGCTAGTGACACTGTAGCTTCTCCTGATATTTAACAGTGGCTATTAGAAAGATAGACTGTGTTGGATTCTGTCACTCAACATCTGCACAGGGCGCAGCAGAGAATGAAGGCTCAAGCTGATAAACACAGGACTGAACGTGTTTTTGATGTTGGTGAACTGGTCTTTCTCAAGCTCCAACCTTATGTCCAATCCTCAATCTTTCACTGAGCAAAACACAAACTCTCCTTCAAATACTTTGGTCCATACAAAATTCTTGACAAGATTGGTGAAGTGGCATACAAGCCGGAGTTGCCTGCTACTAGCAAAATCCATCCAGTTTTCCATGTCTCACAACTCAAAAAGGTGATCTCTCCTGGTGCAGCGGTTATTCCTAATCTTCCGTCCCATTTTTCTGATCTGCAGGTGCCAGTGTAAGTTCTTCAGTCTAGAGTGTGTCAGGTTGATCAGAAAACAGTGGCGCGGGGCCTGATATTGTGGAGTGGCTCTTCTCCGGACGAAGCTACGTGAGAGGATCTGGAATCTCTGCGGCAACAATTCCCTCGAGCTGCGGCTTGGGGTCAAGCCGCTACTCAACGGAAGGGGGATGTCAGCGAACCACTGTCGACCAAGGTGACTGCTGACAAAGGAGAAACTGCATCGGCTACAACTGGTGTCGACAACAGCAAGACAGCTACAGCGCCAGAGCCGAGGCCCAAGTCCACTCGGCCCAAGAAGACACCCCAGTGGCTTGCAAGCCCAAACTGGGCCCGTTGATTCGAGTGTAATAGTACTTATAGCCGTTAGTTGCTTTCCTTCTGCTTTTGGCGATGGACTAGGCGGCTACGGCCGATGTGTATCTGAATCAGGCGTGTGGGTGGTTGGGAGGAACACGCCAGCGAATTCAAATTCTAGATCGAATCCCTAATTCTCGCCATGACTATGTGAGTTAGATCTAAGTACCTCACAGGCACAGCTTCAACAAAAGACATTTTGGACAAGTGAAAACTGGGATGCTTGTAAGATAGAACTATTATGCATTTGTTTTTATCTTACCAGTCTGCACGCTTTTTATTAAGCTATATAGAACTGACATTATCCAAGTCCACAAATACATATGTAGAGTTTCTTATGTTGAACTATCTAAAACCGTTGCAATGACATTATCCACTAATGCATATGTAGAGCAAAATTAATAGGAATCTCGCATGGACCAACGAGTCAAGAAAGTATGAGTGAGTAGGAAAGCAGTAGATATGCGGATAGGTCTCGGATGTCTACACTACATAACAAAGACACAAAAGTGCAGAGCTCGCAGAAAGAGCAGATACAAATTAATTTCAAGGAATTCACAACAGGAATCCACCTGTGCTACCTAGCCCAGACTGAATACCATAATAACAGGGAGGGTAAACCATGAACTGAACGATAGAGGGTGCTGGCCCTTGCTGCTAGACCACGGGAGCCGTGTGTACTGCTGTAGTCGCGGTGCTAGGCTCTGTTCTGTTCTCTACTGTTGTTTTTCTTTTTCTACTTTCACCTTGCAGTTTGTTCCAGCCAAGTGCTAGGACTGTCTGTACTCCTTCCTTCACGCAATGAAAGCATTGCCTAACTGCATTTCGTCAAAATTAATTTCCTTTATTAACTGTTGGCCTCAACAATGAGCCGACCCAATTAATGAAAACCTAGCGTGAGAACCTTCGCTCTTGCTTAACAGGAGATATAGCTCTCGCGGTCTCAAAGAGTAGCCTATTCGCAGAGGGAGCAAACAAGCAGACCAATTTTGGCCGGGCCATTTAACGATAAACTGTGCCAACCCATCTAACGCTAGGAAGATTGGACACTGACCTGGTTTTGGGAAGGCTCCAGTCCCTTTCTTTATCACTTATTGAAACATTCTAAAAGCTTTTTGACCTGTTTTCCATTTTTCTTTTGTTTAAAATTTTCAAAAATATACATGATCAAAAGTACTTATAATTTTGCTAAAAAAGTACTTATGATTTTTAAAAAAATGTTCACGTTTTTAAATTTATTCACATTTGCAAAAATGTACGCCTTTTCAAAAAATATCCGATATTCCAAATTTCAGAATAACAAAGTTCACGTTTTTAAAAAAAATGTGTATAAATTTCGAAAACAATTTGTAATTTGCAAAAATGATTTAATTTTATAAATTCTTAGCGTTTTGAAAAATGTTTGAATTTACAAAAACAACTAAATCTAGTGTCACTACAGGGCAGCGTCTATAGCTCGCTTATAAATTATAAGTATGGATTACTATCAGTCGAGTAAAACTGCCATGTACGTTAGGATGGCTCCGTCAAAAGCTTACTAATTGAAGGCACGAGGTTAGAGCATCTACAGCCGCGGTCACCTAATTTGATCCTCTGTACGTCCGCGGACGCGTCCGGGCGGACCTCATTTCTTTTGTTCCACAACTGCATCCCTCATACGTCTTTTCTCAAATTCATACAAAATCATGCAAACCGTGTTTCTACGTACTTAAACATAGAACATAGCAATCCGGCATAAATAACATAGTCCAATACTCCTGTAGGCGAATGTAGGGTAAATATTCATCCATGTACTGTATACACACATGTATAACTTTTTGCCACAAACAAGCGCAAATGTGGGGTAAATATTCATCCATAGGGTAACAGAAAAAACTACTCCATATGTATCTCTCAGTTTATATGTAAAACCCTCCTCTTCATTCACTTATCTCGCGATGAAGCTATAGAAACTTGCTAAGAGCTGACTGTGAAACCATTTCATATTCACTCGATGGCTTCCTGCTCATCAAGCAGAGCAAGAAGGCGCCCCCAAGCCACCACAGAAAGAACACGAGCGCTGCCACCTACCAAATACACCTCTGATTCCTCTTTTTTGTTTAGGAGATTTGAATTATTATTTTGCAGCTTTCAAAACAAATAAGTGGAGGCAGAAAAGTATATTTCTGAACACTTAACAAGAAAGCTCCTCGTTCCTGAGTTTTTTTGTTAACCAGGCAAATCCCCTTTCCATTACTTAGCATGGTGAAAAAACACAGCCGATCCGAAGTAGTTCAGGAAACGGATCCTCGTTCCTGATATGTCACTGTTATTCATGGGCTGACGTTCCATGATCTGTTTTCTCTCATTCATATGTATCATGCCTCCTAATTTCAGAGCATTGCTTGCAGAGCTATATATTTTAACTGAACATTGCGAAACATTTCGGGCTGGTGCGTTGCAGGGTCACCTGTAATTGTCACGCTAACACTATTAGCAAATGTTCCAATAAAACTGAAAGCTCAAGCAAGGCTCTTCAAAGTCAAAGTCTCAACATTTGCCCTACCCATATGTAACACATGTTTCTTGTGAGAAAAGTGTGAACTACTCAATGGTGCACAAGCTATGGTGGCACAATGGGGGTTGGCCTGCTCGCATCCCTAGTAAACACAGTACACAGGAGCTGCTAGCACTTATTTACTTATTATACTCCCTTCGTCCTGAATTACTTGTCGCAAAAATGGATAAACATAGATATATCTAGAACTAAAATACACCGAGATACATCAATTTCTAAGACAAGTAATTTCGGACGGAGAGAGATTTTAATAAGAAGCAGCCCTAATAAGGAGCAGCCCTTCCCTAAGCCAAACATGAATAGCTCACTCTTCATCTGATTTCTTTGTACTGGAATTGATTATTCCCATTTCATGCTTTATTTAGTTGGTATCTGCACACCACGGATTAGAATCTGATAGGTGTAGGCATGGGAGACACCATGAGCTATAGATGATCGATGGGTGACAAGAATTTCTACAGGACATAAATTCTATGCCTCTCACCCCTACCTCACCACACGGTCCCCATGCCTCTCACTTCTACCTCACCACATCTCAACTACTCCCTCCGTAAAGAAATATAAGAGTGCTTAGATCACTACTCTAGTGATCTAAACGCTCTTATATTAATTTACGGAGGGAGTACTTTCCACGTGATCATTGACTGGTGATAAGTGGACCGGTAGGTGAAAGCTTAATTCAGGTGAAATCTATGTACTCGGCCTCCGGGGCTGGCGGCGTGGCACGGGGCGGCTGGAATCGGGAACTATGGCAGCGGGCGACGATGCAATTGCAGGGTGAAGGTTCATTGTGGGTGGTTGCGCTCGCGTAGCAGCCGCAGTCAAAGGTAATTTGTAGCAAAATTTTGGGCATGATGTAAATTTGTTTGGGCACCATATACATACCTATAGAGCATCTGCTGGAGCCCTTTTTCGCCCAAAGTGACCCAACTGGCTGTAGCACGGCGGCTATTTTTGGTCATATATTGGAGTTATATAGTAGATAACTTGAGACTCAAATCCGGGTGGAGGTGTCCTTTACTCTCGACTGTTTTAAACTGTCGCAACGGTATTATCCAAACCAATGCATATGTAGAGCTGAATAATATCTCAAGGATCTACTACTACGAGCGAGTAGAAAACAAACATGCGTACACTACACAGGATACGCACGAAAACGCAAAGAACAGACCAGAGTTTTCCCCTTTTTTTAGTGGAAGAACAGATTATATTAATTTCAAGGAATTCGTAGCAGAAATTCACATGGGCTAGCTGCCTAATAGTACCATAGGAAAAGGAGCTGAGAATCAAGAACCAAGCCTTGCCCTGATCTGGTTTTCCTTCTTTCTTACACACGCATATATAACTTATCGCCACAAACAAGCGCAAATGTAAGGTAAATATCCATTTTATCACCAAAGCTACCTGTCAAAGAAAATGCAGTTTCAGTTACTACTCCCAGATGCTGCAAAGTAGGTGCGTGCGCGCGCGGTGCCCGCGGGTGTCGGCGTTCTGTATGAAGTTGCCAATGACCATGCGCATGTCGTGCCTGGTGTCATCGACAGATAGCGCCACCGTATTCACCAATTGGACGCCCAGTGTGTGTGTCACAATGACTTTGTTGTTGCAAACGCTGGCGCCAGCGATCGCCTTGGCATCGTCAGAGGTTCCAAGTCTGTCTCTCAAAGAACCTGAAAGAATGCCAAGGTGCAGGTTCCTACCATCTTCAGTTTTCAAGGATGGAATGTAGTTTTGTTTGTAGTAGTTTTGAGATGCCACTGCATGGTTTTTTTTTTTTTTTGCATTTCATCCCAAAGATTAGCCGGTCTTATATTAACTCTTCCTCTCGGGTACAACCTCTTGGCTTCAAACCAGTTTACTAGTGTGGCAGGTAAGTGCTTTCCTGAAATTCTATTCTTGGATTGGATGGAGAGAACTCTTTAATCTTCATGCTGCATATTGCTCAATTTGTTTAGTGATCTGAGAGAAGTTCTTGCTCCGCCTCTTGAGCCATCTTCTGGCGCCTTATACTCCCTCCGTTCCAAAATAATTGTCTTTCTAGAGATTTCAACAAATGACTACATACGAAGCAAAATGAGTGAATCTACGCTCTAAAACATGTCTACATACATCCGTATGTTGTAGTCCATTTGATATGGCTAGAAAGACAAATCCCCTTGTTAGAGACCGAACCAAAATGGAGCTCTCCCGTGCGTTTGGATTCTGGACTGTCGGATCGAAATCTCCTCGCGACACAGGCCGTCGGATCTCGATCCAGATCGCTGTGGGTCGTTGGATATTTACCGGATCAACTTCGGCCGTCGGATAAAATTCCAATTGCATCAGAATGTAATATCCTTGCCCCCACCGGGGTATTTTAGTCATTTCACGTAAGGGGGGTATAAAAAGGGACCGCTGCCCTGGGATGACCTAGCCGCATCCTCCGTCCCGCACTCGCGCCTCGCCCGCGCCGCCTCCTGCTCTCCCCTCCCGCGCGCCTCGCCCGCGCCGCCTCCTGCTCTCCCCTCCCGCGCGCCTCTCTCCTCCCACCCACATCGCCGACGGCGCCACCCCTCCTCTCCTCTGCGCCGCCGCCGCCGTCGCCAGTCCTCCTCCCCTCACACCGCGCCCGCACGGCCCTGCTACGCCGCTGCCGCTTGCCCTAGCCGCCACAGTCTTCTCCCGGGTCCCCGTTTCGTCCCTCGTCTCTGAGATCCGGACGCCATCGTCGCCCATCCTCTCATCCCCGCCCCGCCCCGTCCCGCCCTTCTCCTCCCCGCTTCGCCCCACCTCGCCGGCTGAGCGGATGCTGCCGCTTGTGCCGCTGCTCCACCGAGGAGCGCGTGGACTACGGCGCTCGTATCTCCCGCGCCGGCGCTTCCCCGCCGAGCTCGCGTGTTACGTCGTCGGGGGAGGGGAAGCTGGCCCTGCTCTTCCCGGAGGAGCGCGTCGTCGACGGGAGGAGGTCAGGCAGAGCACCATCGCCACCGGTTGGCGCGTCGACGGGAGGAGGCAAGGCGGTGCGCGCCGTTGCCACCAGCTGCGCCCTGCTCGGCCAAGGAGCGCCAGCCGCAGGCGCTCGATGCAGCGCTCCCTCGTCACTCCTCCTTTTGCGTCCGATGTAGGTGTTCCCGGTTTGCTCTTCCTTCTCCTCCATTGCCGGTTGCAGTTCTACTGCAGTCTCTCTCTCTCTCTCTCTCTCTCTCTCTCTCTCTCTCTCTCTCTCTCTCTCTCTCTCTCTCTCTCTCTCTCTCTCTCTCTCTCTCTCTCTCTCTCTCTCTCTCTCTCTCTCTCTCTCTCTCTCTCTCTCTCTCTCTCTCTCTCTCTCTCTCTCTCTCTCTCTCTCTGACCACAACTCCACCCATCATTGTGTAGCTGCAGGTCATTTTGGGCTCGGACGTTGTTGTCCGCTAGCTTGTCCTGCAAGATGCTCCCCTGATCTGAGTTCAAGGTACACCAATGATACAAAACACCTGAACGAAAAAAATTCTTCCATTTGCAGCGAAGCTTCTGTAGATATTGTCTCTATTTCTATGTGTGGACCCTGTTGTTTTGAAGCAAATTTCACCATTAATTTTTACATTGCTATCATTTTTAGATGGCTGTCCGTGACACAATTGATCTGAAACAGTTGCTGTAATTGGAAGAATTGGTTTCTTCTATTGAAAATATATGATACAGTTGAGTGTGAAGACTTGTTGATGCTTCGCTATGTGATACCAAAGTTGTTATCTCAGAAGATTGTTTTATCAACACGTCATTCACTGCAGCTACAACTGATATAAAAATTGTTGTGTGTGAAGAGAACACTGCAGATTTCAAAACTTCATAAAATAGTGATGCACTGTTATATCTAATCAGGTTTTGTTTTTGTCTATCATAATATGTTCTTGCTTATTCTCTCTAATCAGAGAAGGAACCTGACAATCTGCATTTACATTTGCAGACACTGGTAGACTCCAACTTATTCAGAGGCACTATTTGGGAGAGGTGAAGCATATGCATTTCAAAGAGGACTGACTCTCCTACTTCTGACTTCATCAAGGTAAGTTTTTTAAATTCTGGACTTTTCCTTTACCTTTGTGTAACATGACCTTGTGATCTTACTCTATTAGCAATCACAGGCAAAAGATAAACATGCCAGGGTTAGTTCATTCTTCATTGTTTGCCATGTTAGTGCAGTTGATATAGATGTCGTGGTTGCTATATTGATGTGGTGCTTGTCTGGTTGATGCTCTATGCCCTACTCATGCATCGGTTCCTACTTGAGCTTTGTACTTGTGGATCCATGCCATTTTAGGGTTTGC
The DNA here is from genome assembly GCA_032464435.1 of Aegilops umbellulata. Classification (NCBI taxonomy): domain Eukaryota; kingdom Viridiplantae; phylum Streptophyta; class Magnoliopsida; order Poales; family Poaceae; genus Aegilops; species Aegilops umbellulata. The sequence goes on from CP136059.1 coordinate 510,422,151, forward strand.
AGGCTGCTGTTCATGTTTAGTTGCTATCATAGGAGCCAATGTGATGCTGTGGTTCACATGTGGATGCCCTGGTCCTATAGATATGCTCGTGGATTTGCTAGATTGATCAGTGGCGTTCGTGCTAGGGCGATGATGATTAATTGTGGCTGAAATAAGTGTGCCTTTGAGCAATCATGGCACCTGTGCGTATCAGGTTGGATCCTCCCTCTTGTCTCTAGAATCCTTTTTGATCATGTGATACTTGTTGTTGTCCTTGGATGGTCATTCTTGTTGAGTGATAACCAGGGCAGCTCCACTGTATGAACAGATTGATCTGGTGATAAGAGATGACGGGGGTAGGTTATATGAACGAGAAAGGTGAATCTGAGCCCGCTATGCAATGAACCCTGAATCGAGAATCCCATCACATCCCCTTGTTAGAGTCTGAACCGAAATGGAGCTCTCCCGTTCGTTTGGATTCTGGACCGTCGGATCGAAATCTCCTCGCGATACAGTCCGTCGAATCTTGATCCAAATCGCTGTGGGTCGTTGGATATTTACCGGATCAACTTCGGCCGTCGGATAAAATTCCAATTGCATCAGAATGTAATATACTTGCCCGTCGGATAAAATTCCAATGGCAACAGAATGTAAATACCATGCCCCCACCAGGGCATCTGGGTCATTTTGCTTGGGGGGAGGGGTATAAACTGACCGCGGCTTCCTGCGATGAAAACCTAGCTGCCGCCTCCTCTCTCACTCGCTCTTGCAGCTGCCTCCCTCCCTCCCACGCAGGTGGTTCCCATGGCGATGGCGGCAGCGGCCACGGAGGAGGGCGGCATATCAGCGGCGCCGGCAATGGTGTCCGTGGCGGCTATGCAATGAACCCTGAACCATTTTTTATTTGTATTTAAAGGTGTTGCTTATTTATGCTCAAGTGGTGTTCGTGCTAGGGCGATGATGATTACCTTGGCTGGAATTAGTGTGCCTTTGAGCAATCGAGGCACCAGTGGGTATCAAGTTGGATCCTCCCTCTTGTCTCTAGAATCCTTTTTGATCCTGTGATACTTGTTGTTGTCCTTGGATGGTCATTCTTGTTGATTGATAACCAGGGCAGCTCTACTGTATAAACAGATCGATCTGGTGATAAGAGATGATGGGGTAGGTTATATGATTGAGGAAAGGCAAATCTGAGCCCACTATGCAGTTAAACTACAGCTACCTCCCCTAATGTGTGTAATATTGAAGGAAAAAAAGAACTTTTCATGTCTTGCTACTTTAAAATTCCAAAAGGTTAATTCTCCCTTTGCTGGTTACTTAACCATGTTTTTTGTTTTGCTTTGGTTTTGGTTGAGATACTAAAGGTTGTTTATATATGAAAAGAACAGACACTTATAGTTTTGTATGCCTCAACTGTAGCTTAGGATCCAGTAGTGCTTTGCCTAATTAAAAAAAACTCTAATCAATAATAGTCGTTCTTCCCTTATGATCTGAACTCTAAGAGGTCCATCGATTCTTGATCTTAAGGTGACCCCATTTTTCTATGCCTCATGCTCATGCTGCTCTATGTTCCTTTTTAAAAATTCTTGCTTGCATTTTGGGTTGGTTTTCGGCTCTATGTTCCCTTTTAGCGTTTCTTTTCATTGTTGCTGCACTCCCTTTTCTGTATACTACATGATCTTTTTGTATGTCATTCTGCCGCTTCTTGGTTATTAGATGCTTTGAGTTTGAGTGGCTTGAAGATACAGATTACACAATGTTCTGTTCTGTCATATGCCATCTTGATATGGATACAATGTTAGCTTTTGATATGAGTTGGGATTATGTTGCCCCACCAGCCTGAAAATGTGATAAATAAAAGCCTACAATGCTCGTTTATTTGTATTTACAGGCTTCGTTGTGTAGATAATTTACTCTTTGTTCCATAGGATCACATTTGGTAGTGGCGTGACCTGAACCTTGATGCTTTCTTCTTGCTGCTGCTGCTGTATTCTATAATGGAACTGTTAGATAAGGTAGTTAACTATCTAGCCGTAGGTCTTAGTAATGGAACAAAAACCTGCTTCACCATGGAGGATCGCCGCGTCCAGTCTTCCTCGCTCCCTCACTTCCTCCCTCCTGCCTCAAAACCCTTGCACCCATGACAATGGCGACTCCACTGGAGGTGCAGCAAGCAGGTCAGGTCCCTCCCCCCTTCTTCTTTTTCTCCCTTTGGTGTTCCTCCTCTCTGCATCTGATGCCTGGGTGCGGTTGTGTGCAGGTGCTGCCATGTGAAGGATAGGAGAAGAGGGTAGGGGAGAGGACTGCTACTGTCTCACCTGCTTCTCCGTCTTCTTCTTCTACTACATCCTATGCAAGCCAACCGCTGCTTCCTCTCGGCTCTCTCCTGTACTCTGTATGCATCCAGTTGTGCTATTTTTTTTCTGTAGTAGGAAGTTCTTTTTTGGATGTGGTGACTGCTACACTTGGGTTACTAGCAAATTTCTCAGTATAGCCAATGTTTTCAGATTGGTATTCATTACACTACTTGTTTGTTTGTTTGTTTGTTTACACATGGATGGTTGCCTCCCTTGTTCTTTGCTCTGAATTGACATGGCCAATTGAATTATTATTGGCTAGGATTATAGATGTGTTGCCAGGAAGTTTTGGGTAATAAACTATGTGAGCTTTAGTTTAATCTGGTCCAAGATATTGCTATAGTGGCACTGTTGTTTGTGTTGAACAGGGCATGGTAACTTAATTTAGCCATATACTGATTTAGGCTTGTGTTACTTTTCCTTGATTTAGCTCTGCTCATTTTTTAGTTGTATGTTTGTTTTTCTTATATTCTTCTTTTGAGTTCTATATATATATGTGCCTCCCTTTTTTCTGTTGCATAATCAAAGTTGCATGATTTTAAATTGCTTGTGAATTTCTTCCCATTTCCTGTTAATTATAAATAATCGGAACCGTCTCTGGTCAGTACACCGTAGCACAATACCACATGGAGCTATAAATGTCTAGCTTTGAGTTCACTTTAGTTCTGAAAATGCATAATTAGTATATACTCCCCCTGTAAAGAAATATAATGAGGACTGCAACATGTAGGTTGGTCCGACCAGGAGGCGTTGCCATCGATTATAGGGTGTCGGACCAACGTCCTCGTGTTCGTGCATCTTCAGGAAGAAACGACCCGAGGTGAGTCGCCTCTGGTCCGCCGCACGAAGAGCGCGGTGAGCGCCCTCTCCACTTCCCCCATTTACATGTTCATCTGCTCGAGATTCGATTAGATATGTCTGTTTGTTCATTTGCAGGGGGGCTAGATTGCAAGGGCAGAGTTGCAGTCCTCCAGGGCCGCGGGAAGAAGAAGATGGGACTCATATACAAGCCTCTCTCTCTCGTGGTGAACACTCTTCCCTGGAATTGATGGAAGATCTGCCTTGCAGCCTTAGAGGATCCATGCATCGTGTGATGTGTGGCCTACAGGTATCCATTTTTCTATATTTCTATGTGTCTGCTTTGTTAAGTGCTTACAGTGTTCGTTGTTGCCTGCTGCTTGCAATGAATAGAGATGAATGACCGCAAGTGTAACAATGCCAACTTTGATTGATATGCATATCTGGATTTTTTTTTTCAGGCTACCAATGCAACTAATGTAGTCCTGCACAACACAAATAATTTTTAGTTTTCATTCGTTCTATCTTTATCTTCAGTTCTTCAGTCTATCTTGGAGGTAGGGGATTGTTGTATAAGTCTGTCAATATTTCTCAATATCCTAATTAATTCATCCATTCTTTGTATCTCGTCCCTGAACTACATGAGGCGGTTTTTTCCGGAGTTGCTTTATTTATTCCATTACTTCTCCTCTGGATTTGGCCGGAGTCCTTTGCTTCAAGCTCTTCCCCCTGATGGAAAAATTTCATGTTTTTTGGCAGTGTCGCCTCAATATAAATACTAAGTTCTCCCGTCACTAGATTTTAATATTTCATGACGATGGTCCGGTTTTCACCTTAGGTTCTGTTACATGCATTCTGTTGCACGCATTCTGTTTATTTTTTCCAGTTGTTCACTTCTTCTTTTTTTGTTCTTGTGCTATTTTCATAACTGGGATCCATAACACTCACTCTTTTTTGTGTGTAATCTATGGTCATCCAGAAAATACCAAGGAAGACTGGTGGGACTATGGTTTGGCAAGCAGAGCTTTACTAGGACTGAATATGACGAACAAGTATGGATGCAAGAATTTTCTCCTGAAAATAGGACTTGATGTTGGTACGGATGTCCTACTTATATTAAAGACGAACGTTGTCGATGATCTGTACATGATAGTTTGCCTCAATGACCTCTGAGAAGTTCATAGGTCCTAATTGAGGTTATCTTCAATTCATTAGTTTTTATCTCTGCTATGTTAGCTCTTTTGCAAGGGTCCAAATTGCTTACCGCCTTAGATGAAACACACTTCCAGCTATTTCTAAAGCTATTAGATCAAAAGATTAAATAACTTTTGTTGTGATGATGATAAATAAGCTCTTTGGATAGTAGAGTATGCCAAGAAACTCTTGACTCCCTTTATCATATAACTTGGCTCTCTCCTATTTTCACAACTGGTCTAGCTTGCCTGATTGTGCCTGCATAATTTAGAGATGTTTTTAATATGCCATTCTCAAAATATCTTATGTCCTTCCTGTTATGTAGTGGCAAAGAAACAGGGGCTTCCCCAATATTATGTGCTTATTTCTGCAGTACTTCATATGTAACAGTTCTACTAACGTTTAATGATTCATTCTTATTAAAGTAAGCAAGTAAGAAGCATGTTGTATCCACCCATTTGGTGCAGATATTCTTCATGCTTGATGGCCATGACCGAGGTGTGATGTTTTTGTATTTGCTGGGATTTGATAGGACCAGGAGTCCAGGACCATGATACTCGTAGTACTGTTCCATGGCACTGACAGGTCCGTCATATATTTGATGATGCAGCCCCTACCTTTTTTGTAATTTTTATTTATGAGGCATCTCCTATCTTCAGCACTGGCAGGCCTATTGTTTGCTGCTTGTGATGATTGACAGAGGTTTTCGGTCTATATTTAAGCCTCGGTGTTTGGGTCTCTGTTTAATCCTTGGTTCATGAGGATCCAAATATTGGTGGTTCATATGTTAATTGGTTATGATTTCCTTGTGTTGATTGGTGGCCTTCGACGGACTCGTGCAACTATATGCATTACTCATGTTTGTTGCTTTCCCAGTGAAACAGATCACATGCTCAGCAAGAAAACAAAGTCTCAGCCTACTACCTGCAGGACTTTAGTCTTTAATGACTAAGTGAACGGATCACATGTAAGACAGTTTCTAAAATCGTTTGTCATCCAGCGTTTTTTCTTCTTCTTATCCATACATACCTACAGATGGTACTATACTTGAGGTCAAATATTTGTGGCAGTGACGTTTTTTCTACCTGTAGCAGGTCCCAGCAATGGCTTCTGTTCCAGTTTCGACTAAGGTCCTGCTTGATGCTATGTTAGAAATGGTTGGCCTTCCAGCGGCAACCTGCCTTTACTATTAGGTTTTCATAATTTTGACTACATAAGTATGCGTGATTACTAAACTATGGACTATTCATGCAATCCTTTATTTAAGCTTTTATATGAGTGCATTAGATGCTGGTGCATTTGTTTTGCATGTTTTTTCCTGATGTTATATTATCTATTTACAAGTCTCTCATGAAGGAGTACCACTCTATATGAACTTTTTGTGTTTGTGGTTTTTTATACTTGAAATGCTTTGGTGGTTGTATATAGATATACCCGGCAGCTTGCTGCAGGGGTGCGGCAAGCCGCATTTCCTATCTAGTATTTAGGAACGGAGGGAGTACCTGGCAACAATGTCCTGGGCAGGGTGGCTATACAAGGTGGCATTGTTCGTTCCGGTAAGTTTCATGTTCATCAATGTCAAGGAAACTTATTGCGGCCACACAGTCATGCAGCATGGGTAGAGTAATTGAGATGCTCGTGGTAGTTATTAGTAGCAAAATTTTCAAAGCTTGTTTTTCATGTCCCTCCTTATCAAAAAAAAAATTCTTTTTGTTTAGTTTTCTTCTCTTTTTGCGTCTGCGTGTCATTTTTTTCATGTTTGTATCAAGTTTGCTTTGCTTTACTGTGTGTTATTAGTAGTAGATGTGTCAGTCAATTCTATTCTACTGGGAACGAGAAGTAGCACCCAAGGCCGAGTCGGGTGAGCCTCGGCCAGTAGCACCCAAGGCCGAGTCGGGTGAGCCTCGGCCTAAGATGTGGACGTCATGGACGGTCACGGCCGCCAATGAGGGAGAACTTGCCAGAGGCGAGGCACGGGAGATAGGGGAGAGAAATCAGGTTGGATGCAATCTCTTAATTAAATGATGAGGCAGATTTTGTGCCTCCGTTTCGGAAAAAAAATGCTCTGTTCGTTCTAATCCAAAAAACCGTTGGAGGAAGAAGAAACATATCTGGTCGTTCGTTTTCCGATCCAACGATTTGAATGCAATTGATTAATTGGAAAACAATGAAGTTGCCTCAGGTTTAGGTGGTCCTTTTTAATTAGCCGTTGCACATCAGATAATCCCAGAGTAATTGTGAAAGGTGGTCGTCACAGTGCCAGTTCAAACAATTATTCAAATTTAGACAATGAGAAAAGGGGAATCTTTTGAGATTTTTCCTAAAGTTCAGTCCGCAAAATAATAATCAAGAGGACGTCCTCGAGGTGAAACTTATGACCGATTTATCAGGCCAAGAGACATGGACGGTCTAATTAACACATTGAGTTAGAAAATACTATCAATCAAGCAAATTTATACCTCTTTTCTCTTGGCTAATTGCATCATGTTGGTGTAGAAACTGAATATCAATACTTCTGAAATAAACTTATGAAATGTAGTGTTTGTTTAAAGCTCTTGTGGCCTAATAGACTGACCTAGTCGAGGACAAACAAACTCAGGGCATTGATCTTTTGTTTGAAGTTTTCATTGTATCTGACCTACCCGGGGAGAAACAAACACAACAAATTTGGTTCTTACCTACTCGGGGACCGAGCTCATAACGAAGGAATTCTTAGCTATTAAAGTGATGGAAAACCAATGACTTCATTTCACAACCTCTACCCAAGTCTTTTTATATGGAGTGAGCCTTCCCAAAGCCAAAGATGAATAGCTTATTCCTTGTCTTATTTCTCTGTAGTGATATTACTGGTTCCTATTTATTTGTTTCATGTTTGTGCCCTAGGGACTGGAATATTGTAGGTGTAGGCATAGGAGGCACCAGGAATTATCAACAATCAGCAGACAATCAAAACAGCAGCTGGACGCAGCCCCGCCGCATCTTCCTCCTACTCTACCATACCAGTTAGTATCTCCCCGCTGGTCACTGACTGATGAGAAATGTACTGCCTGGATACACCTAGAGCAGATTCTTGATGATTATCTAACCAAAGGATCTTCTAAGCAAGTCTCGGTTGAATCTTCATTCTTCTGGTCCTTTTTTATTTCTTTTGAGACCTACATATACCGACTTAGTGAATGTTAAATATAACTTTCGCATTAAACTTATTTGAAAGCTCAACCTTCCCTTAAAAAATCTTTATTCGGTATCTACGTTGCCGGAAGTGGCTTTAACAAATAGGACAAAGTAAAATTAGAATGGTTGTAAGATAATGCAGGTTCTGCGATCAAGATGGAAATACTATGCATTTGTATTTATCTTCCCATTTGCACGTTTTTACGTTGGACTATTTAAAACCATCACAATGACATTATCCAAACTAATTTGTTATTTCTTTTTTGAATCACATTATCCAAACCAACGCATATGTAGATCTGAATATGCATCTCACACGGACCAACGAGTCAAGAAACTATGGGTGAGTAGGAAAACAGACAGACAGGTCTCAGGTGCATATAATACACAGCAAACAAAAGAAAATGCAGAGCACACAGAAGGAAGAGATGCAGATTCATTCCAACGAATTCAGAGACAGAAAATCGACCTGGGCTAGCTAGCCCTGACTGAATACCAGAATAACAAGGAGGATAAACCATAAACCGAATTATGGCAATAGCAAAAGGAATCAACGATTCAAGAAAATATGGATGAGTAGAAAAGCACTAGACAGACAGGCAGGTCTCAGATGCATACGCTACACAGCAAACACACAAAAACGCAGAGCTCACATAAAGAGCGGATGCAGATTAATTCCACCGAATAGCCCTGACTGAATACCAGAATAACAGGGAAGGTAAACCATAAACCAAACGATAGCACAGGAAAAGGAACTGTGAATCAAGAACCGAACCTTGCCTGATCTGGTTTCCTTCTTTCATATACATGCATGTATAAGTTTTTGCCACAAACAAGCGCCAATGTGGGGTAAATATTCATCCATCAGGAAACAGAAAAAACTATCTCTCAGACCATATGTAAACCCCTCCTCTACTTCCACTTATCGCGTGATGAATAAAGCTGTAGGAACTTGCTAAGAGCTGACCGTGGAAACCATTTCATATTCGCTCGACGGCTTCCGTCTCTTGGAGCAGAGGAAGAAGGCGCCCCCAAGCCACTGCTGAAAGAAGAGAAGCGTGGCCAGCAGGACCACCCCACAAGGTATGACGATGTCCCACGCGAGGCTGAAGAGGTCGTCGCGAGAGCTCGCGTAGATGTAGGATGGCCTCATGCTGCGCACGAAGTGATGGGTCCTGTATGCATCGTATGCATGAGGCAGCGCACGCAGCATGGTACCCCCGATGTAAAACACTGGGGAAAGCGCTCTGACTTTAGAGGCTGAGAACACATTCAGGATGACCTGGGGGAGCAGGAACCCATCGAGCAATAAGCCCCCGTAAGGGACAATGTCCTCCCAGAATGTATGTCGTGACGGCATGAGGCGAGCAATTTGCCTCAACATCCTTCTGCTGTGGTTGGTTCTCATGTGGACAATCGCTGTTATAACTCCACCTATGATGTACAGCGGCAAGCACACCCAGAGCACTTTCCTCTCTGCAGCCCATGCCTCGTGTTTGCTTCCATCCACAGAAGACCGTGCAGACCATGCCAACTGAAGAAGGCGCAGCTGCAGCAGAAACGTCGCCATCGTGATGATTCGCACCATGACCTCATTCACCTCAAGCCAACCACCACCGGAGAAGGGAACAGTCTGTTTGTTGCTGTGCTTGAAAAGAGCCTCAAAGTTGAGCACGAGAGGGGTCATGTAACCCAGAGCGAGCACGACAAGCATAGTGATTGACATAGCAGGGAGCGCTTCAGGGACCTTCTTGACATGGAACAGCTGCACAGCAATGAAGGCACACGACAGAGTCATTGAGATGAGGGCCATGGTGCTTTCCAAGTCCATTCTCCATATTGATTCTTCCACTTGGCCTATGTACATCCCATATGAATCAATGTCCAGCGTTTCAAAGAAAAGAGGGTCGGTCTTGCCCCTCAAGCTTATAATTTTCCCCTGGACATGTTTTGCTGCTTTCGCGTCCAGACTAGCAAAGTGAGCAGTTATCAGAATCTTACAGTCTGAGGAGGAGACATTAACCCGTCGACATGCGATCAGGCACAAGGAGCCTGTCTCGGTGTCATAAACACCTTCCGCCGAGATCTGTTGCCGCTGAAATGTTGCTAGTGACCAACGCCCAACATAGCGGATATTGTAGCTGACATTAAGTAGTCTTTGCTTCGTCTCCAGCACTGCAGGGCGAGTGGAAAGGTTTGAGAGCACAAAAGAGCTCCCATCAGACAACATGGTCCCAATTGTGATCGGCGATGCGTACCCAGAACCACCCCGTTTCTGCAGGTTGAACCGGAACGCCAAGTCTAGATACGAATTTCTATCTGGGAACTTGCCCTTCCTCTTCTTGTCCAGGCCATACTGCTTGTAATACTTGGTTGCCTCCTCAACCTTGGTGTAGTTGTACTTCAAACCCCCAAAGTTACCCCTAACCGCAGTTGAATATCCGGCAATGCCCTGGTCGCCTTTCAGGCTGGGGTTCCAGACCAACCCTGCAGAAAAGCTCCGTTCCTGGATCGACCACACTCCCGGGAACCAGAAGGTCATCCCAATCCCGCACTCACCGACAGCCAATTCCGCACGGGATGATCCTGAGTTTACCACATGGCATCCTTTCAAGCATAGCCTGTTAGAATTGTGATCCCAGAAGCCCTCTGCCACAATCGCCTTCTCGGTGACCATGAAGTAATACCTGGAGTAATCTGACATGTTGGAGAAGGCCACATAGACACGCACGGCGCCGTCGGCCGCGCAGTGCACCCTGTTGACGAACATGTGCGTCTGGTTAATCCCCAGCGAGGAGGCGGCCGACTCGCCGCCGTTGCCGTAGTCCAGCCTAAACCCCGGCTTGAGCAGCGTCCTGAGGCCGGGGCACGTGAAGTTCCTCCCGCCGAACAGCTGGCGGACGTCGCGGCCGTCGGCGGGCGGGCGAGGGCAGGACGCGCTCTCGGCGTAGGCGTACCCCTCCTCCGCGTAGGCGAGGAGCGAGACGGGCTCGAACGCCACGCCGGGGCCGGGGCCGGTGCTCTCGAGGCGGCCGGCGACGAAGGGGCTGGAGAGGTTGGCGGGGCGGGGGAAGCGGAGGCGGAGCACGGCGGCGAGGAGCGCGACGGGGCGGCCGTCGGCGGCGCGGCCGGAGCCCGAGCCGACCATGCAGAGGTCCCCGGAGGCGGAGGAGTAGTAGCCGCGGAGGTCGAAGACGAGGGAGCCGCGGCGGCCGACGAAGCGCGGGAGGCGCGGGCGGAGGCGGTGCTGCTGGCCGTCGTACTCGAAGAGGCGGCGGTTGCGGCCCGAGGGCCAGATGACGTTGCGGTTGCGGCCGCCGCCGGAGAAGGAGAGCGTGGCGGCGACGCGGAGGACGGAGGCGTCGGCGGTGGGGAGGACGGAGGTGGGGAGCAGCGCGAAGGAGCGCGGGAGGCGGGAGGCGCTGTTGTCCGGGCCGAAGAGGAGGTCCCCGCCGCCGGAGAAGTAGCCGGTGGAGAGCTGGAGCGCGGGGGCGGGGGCGGGGGAGGCGAGGCCGGCCCCCGCGGGGAGGTCCGGCACGGCGGGCGGGGCGGGGCAGTGGGCGGCGTAGGACGGGGGCGCGGGCGCGGAGGAGGTCCCGGCGGCCCGGATCAGGAGCAGGAGGAGGAGGAGGAGCGGCGGCGGCGGCGGCGGCGCCATTGGTGAGGCGGGGAGCGGGGATTGAGATCTCCTTCCCCTCTCCTCCCCTCTCCCGCTTGGTGTAGATGGAAGTGGAGAGGAGACGACTCACCGGGAGCGACAGGGGATTGACTCACTGTGATGTGGGGTTTAAGTCTAGCCACCCAGTGGTGGTAGATGGGGAATTTTCTCACTTTTATGTTAGTATTTTTTATCTTCTTATAATATTTTCAAAGTGCTTGCATCTTTTTTAAAATGTGGTGTGTCTAAAGTTTGTCCTAAGTTGATGTTTTCCAAATTCTATCTTTTTTTAGGAAAAAGTTATATTGACTTGTACGATAACGAATCGATGTCGGTGGAAACATCATGGTGTTGTTATAGGTATCGCTGTTTTCTCGATAAACTTGCTTAAACTTAAAGAAAATAGGTTTGACTTGGGACAAGATATATATAACTTATATTTCAGGAATGAGAGAGGAGGGTTGGGGGTATTTTTAATTTTGAGTGCATTCGACGTTTTCTTCTTTTAAAATGGATTTTCAGTTTTTTGTTGTTTCAAATTTTATTATTATTTTGCTTGCACTATTGTGTGTGATTTAGTGAGCCTGATGGTGGATGTGAACCTTTTCCTTTCTCTATGGCACATCATAGTGTGTTTATATATGGCATGAAATGCGCGTTTTATTTGGTAGCACTAATGACTGTGTTGCACAACCGGCAAATCCGTCAATGCTCCTCTAATAGCCGTCCTCCCTTCTTCTTTTCTAGTTTCTAGTCAAAGAAAAGTGGTAAGTGATTTGGATCCGTCGATGATACCGAGGCTCCTATCCTGCCATGGCTCATGGTTTTGGTCAGTGAACGAATTTGCTCGAATAGCTGCTTACCTTTAGCTTAGTATTCAGCTGCCGCAAAAAGAGGGTTCGGTTTCTTCTCTTCAGTTCTCTTCGCGTGGGAACAAATAACAATAACTCGTGTATGAACGAGGCTGGATTGTTGAGAAAAAACTGCTTGAGAACTGATGGACCGTCCGGACGATGCGAGCCAGCACTCGAGTCCAACAAAAAGCAGCAGCAAAGCCGAAGTGGCCAACAGGAGTGCACCAGACGGCCACACCACAGAGGACAAGAATTCAGAGTTGACACGGGGAAAATACAAGGCCTAGGAAACATCGACAACGGCCAGCCGACGAATATCAAGACAGATTCAAGAACCACGGAATGGACGATTGGACATGCATGAGCTGAGCTGAGCTCCCAAAGAAGGAGCGAGGCAAGGGCATGCTGACAAACTCCATCAGATATATATTAAGCCTATGACGGTGACATTAATCATAAGAGTCTCACAGCTGATGACGGTGCTGATGACGATACTTGTCCCTAAACTTACGGACGGATGGGTTTATGTTCACCGGAAGAGCTAGGCGGGGGGGCATATGTACATAAACTAATTACACAAAAACAATCATGTTTAATTCCCCTCTCGCTCGGGCAGGGCGCCTCCTTCCTATCGACCGACGAGGGCAGGGCAGGAGGAGTTATAGCTAGGCAAGCCTAGAATCGAATCGCTTCCATGGCCAAAATTATTGCTACCATTTTGGCTCGGCTCGGCTGGCGACCACCGCTTATAGCCTCAGCGTGGTGTCTGCCGGCGGCCCTCTGGAGGTGGTGGCGGTGGCGGAGGCGGCCGACTGCTTCGCCTTCTCCGACAGGAACTTGCTGCAGTCCGCTCCCTTCACCGTGAACTCCATCAGCAGCTCCTCGAACAGCCTCTTGAGCGAGGTCTTGAACTTGAGCGAGCAGCTCTTGTCGCCCTCGTCCACGTCCTGCACCCCATTCCCGGCCAGGCACCCGACCTGCGCGCCGTCCAGGTAGGCCTTGCAGGCCACCAGGACGTTGCGCCCGTGCTTGCGGAAATGGCCGGCCACGAAATCCTCAAAATGCTGCGCAAAAGATGCACCCCACATTAGAGTTGCAGGATTTGAGGCAGTATATATTATGAACAAATACACAAAAGAGGTTTCAGCACCGCAGGTTTTCATAAATAAGATGACAGAGTTGCATGATTCGAAGGCAGTATATGAACATGACAGCAGCTTCAACATAAAAGGTATTGATAAACAAGATGGATGTCAACGGATCTATCAGAATCCATTCTGGTTATCAGCTAGACAGGGTTGCATTGGCTCCCCAAAAGTACTGTAATGAAAGTAGTTGCTTTTGCAGTAACAAGGATAAGCACAAGCACATCCATACCTTTGGTGGATTTCGAAGAGAATACAACATCGTCCTGCAGGACAGCAGGAAGGTGTCCTCGTTATAAGTTAGGGATCTTTTCTCCCCGCCAGGTGTGTTAGCTGAATTAGCATACCCAGGCTCATTGAAATAAGGTTTGGCATTCAAAACCAGAGCCTGAATGGAGACAAGGACCTGCAGCATGGTTGAATTGGATGGATTCCATCTCTCACATCCACTGCCAGCCCAGGTGTTTAACAGGCTAAGGCACACCTTCCCACAAGCATACAGGTTTGGATTAAGCCGCAGCCCACCAGAGCGGTAGTTAACAAGCTGTACAGAATTAACGCATTACTATAAAATGTGACTAAGGGCAAACTAATAAAAGAAAAACAGCCATTAATGGAGATAGAGTCCATAAAATCTTACTGGAGGTGTGTTTGGATATTGAGGAGGGAAGTAAATGTCGAAGAAAAAGAGCCCATCATGGTAAGGAGTGCCGGCTGGACCCATAATGACAGCTCTAAGAAGGTCCATTCTATCCTCGTATGCCCTCACGAATATGGTATCTATTAAATTGGGAGAAAAGCAAAAACATAATCATAAAATGCCCTTTACAGTGTATCCCGACAAAAATGCGCATTTCATCACAAGGAAATATTTGAGCTAATGACAGCAAGATACTGATTGGAAAAATTAGTACCAAGAGGAAGTTTATTATAGAAAAAAGGTCATAAGAAGCAAGAGCTGACTACCTGGCAAGTCTTTCTCTAAGACTTTCCACTCATGCTGAATGCGCTTCGCCCAGTCTTTTGATGGCTGTCAATAGGACAAGTTAGTACCAATATAAGATGGCAAAGGATGAACAGGGCATGTCATAACCATTACCTTCTTCACTACCAGGGTTTTCCTTAACTCTGGTTTCACATAATAATGATCACTATGGCCATCAACAGTATCAAATTGCTTAAATGTGCTGTATCTTTCATCAACTTTCTCGTCCAAGATTGGGATGGGTTTGGAATTACTCGACATCTCAGCGGCAGTCTTCTGCAGCCATGGTAAAGGAGCCTCCATTCCAGGCGGGATATCCAAGCCATCAAACTGGGCAGATAAATTATAGTTATATTCATTCTCATAAAGTGTATCATCAAACTCATAGTTTTCGTAGTCCTCTTCCTCATAAGCAAAGTCTTCATCTTCCTCGAATGCGTCGAAAGGGTAGTCATCATAATCATGGTAAACTGCGGTTTCCATATATTTTTTAGCAAAAGCATCCTTAACGGCAGTACTGCTTGAAAAATAGGTGTTTGGTCCAGAGGTAACTTTTTTGAAATCACCCATAATGGTAGTACTGTTTGAAGCATAGGTGCTTGGTCCGGCGCTAACTTTCTTAAAACCACCCATAATGGCAGTACTGCTTGAAGCATAGGTGCTTGGTCCGGCAGTGTCCCCAGCCACACTAGTCTGAAATTGTTCACAGAGAAAGCATCAATCAGAGAGGAGTAGGCAAACAAATAATATGGAAAGGGAAAGACATGAGAGGGTTTACCTTCACATGCTTTGGCCAAACAAGAGGACATCCAACTGAATGTTTATTCTTTTCAACTGGTGCTTTCTCACCAATAATCACAACACCATCAGGATCATCATCAATTTCAATTATTTCGCGAGGAACAACCTGTTAATTCCCATTGTAGAAAAACAGTATTAATCCCATGTAGGCAAATTTTAAGCACGCCATTATATAATCCAATAGCATTTTGTTGGAAAATTGTTATATGGAAAGTCACGAACGTAGTTGATCCTATATATGAAAACAATGGGCTAGCTAGGTTTATATAATACACATAATAAATACAAAAGAAGAACAATGGCAGGTGTCATGCAACTATGAACCAGCCAGAATGGTTTATGCAATTGTAGTTAAGAATGTTGAAAAAAACGCTAGGCGTAAGCGAGGCGGTTGGCCTTCGCCTAGTGCCTAGGCGGCTCCTAACCACCCTAGGCATATAGACATTAACTTAGAGCATGAAAATGGGTAAAATACCAACTACCCTCCATTTAAAAATGGCATATGGGCCATTTGGCCCGTCACTGTGACATGGAATGAATTCTCACTTGTATGGATAACTTTTTGCTTAGGCGTTTGGCCATTGCCTAAGCACAACCTAGGTGTCGCCTTTTCCAACAGAGATAAGATTCTGTCATCAATAACACCATTTCATGCAACATAGTAGAAACACATAAGGTGCTCACAAGCTGTAAGGTTACCAAGTCAAATGCACTGAAAGAGTAGTATGTCAAAGCAATAGCATTTCATAAGAATTACAACAATATGATTGTATGAGTGTGTCAGAGCAAGGTCATAGCGGGTATTATTTAGTGTCAAGACCAGTGGAACAGGATACAAAGGTCAACAACAGAAGATGTGCAAAGTGCGAACATGATCCAAAAAGCTAATAACTATTGAAAGAAGGGAGACAATCCTGTAGCTGTGAAGTGCACCTCAGGTATGCACAAAGAGATCAAAGAATTTAAGAAGCACATGGGATAACTAACAATGAACGATATGCCAGTCTACGACACCCTACATTTCATTCGAACACGAGTTCCTGACATACCATCAGAGAACCAACACAATCCCCACCTGAACTGCTTGGCAACCATAACTAAAGAGATCAAAACAGAGCGCAATTCTAGAGTCACCCCAGGGGTTCTGCCTGGTGTATCAGCTAAACAAGACAATCAATCGTGGAAAATTACCAGTTTCACCAGTCAATTAACCGCTATTCCCCATTCAGACAGCAAATGGGACCTTACTAGCACACGACCAAACACACAAACATAAAAATTACATACATGATATTATCAAAACACAAACAAGATAAAAAAGATCAACAAACATTATGAGCCACAGCACCATCTATTTCGGAACACAACGACATACCATCGGCACACAGATCAGATGCGCAACCTGGGATCCGAACCGTAATTCATCAGCACCTAAACAGCCGAAATTCAGGATCGTCTAACCAACCAACCAACCCTCCCCCTCCCACGAATTACCTTACCTACGGCGGCTACTGGCCCCTGATTCCAACGACTAACCACAGCTAGTGCAACGATATTATTATACCTGGCTCCGCTTCCTCTTCTGGTGGCCGGGGTTCCACCCCCCGGCGGCGGCGGCGGCGGCCGGCGACACCTCGACGACGTCGGGGTCGTCGAACGAGGAGCTCCCCGCGCACAGGTAACTCCTCCTGCGGACCAAACCCGAAATCAGCCTTAGCCGCGGCGAGACGAGACGGCAGGGGAGGGGGGCGCCCCGATCAGATCGGCGGCGGGGCGCGGGGAGGGAGGGGGGGGGGACTCACTTGGAGGGGTGAGTCGCCATCGGCGCCGCGGCCAATGCGATCGCCGGGCGGGCGCCGCGGCTAGGGTTCCGGCGAGGCCGGCGCGGGGAGGGGAGGGGAGGGGGTTTGGGTGCGGAGGGAGGGCGCTGCGGTTGGCCGCCGAGTAGGGGGGGGGGGTCAGACTGGGGCAAAGGGGAGAGAAAACCTATTTTTATATTACGGGAAATGTGTTTTTGGGCCGTTTGGAAATGGGATTTCGGTGGAAAGGGCCCTCTGGCGAGTGGGCCCCTCGCCCCCTGCCAGCGCCTGTGGGCGTGTGTGGTGAGAGACGCGGAGGCTGTGCCGTGGGCGCCGCTGGTCTCCGGGTCAACTGGTCAACATATTTTATTTGTATGAAATGTCACGTTCCTCCTAGTAGAAAGTACTCCTGGCTAGCCACTGCATAGTGAGCTACGCATGGAGAGCAAGATGGATATATATGTATTTATTATCAGATAAAAAAAGATACTAGAACCATCTATCTTTCTGAAAAGGAAATCTTCCTCTCGGATTTCATACCGGTGAATGTGTACATGCAATGCACGTTTATATTAGGGAGTAAATTAATTACATGTTGATATTAGGCAGGAAATCAATTACTACTACATGTTAATCATGTGATTGGCATGGAGTTTATGTTTAGCATCCTATTAATTACACGCTAAATATATTGAGCACTCGTCATTGGAGCAATCTTGGCTGTTGGATTGACAAGTTTTGATGGTCGGGATTAATTAGATCTGCTTCTTTGGATCTTTGTATATCCGATGAAATCTTGTCTGACTGGTGCTCAAGGATGTTTTGCCAGTGAACCCCTCCCCCCGAACCACATGATCTCTATCCGATGGATGATAGTTTCCGCAATAAAGAACTGCAAAAGAAACCTTGAAGGAAGAAACTGCCATGTCAATTTCAAAAACTCTCCCACCCACCCCCTACACGCAGTAAAATTTGTCACCTCCCCCGTTCGCTTGCCATGCCATGCAAACCCTGGCAAACTTTCGCCAGGTATGCACGTCATTTTATATATTTTTTTGACTTAAAACTGTAGGGTATGGACCCCACAGAAAATTTATTGCGAGCACGATATGATAAAAGATACACTCCTTTCGACAAGCATCGTTCCCACTACTATGTCTCTGGTGGATCATATTCACTATTAGAAACCCAAAACCACGATTGATGAGGTTGAAAGTTGGATTTGCTATCATCACGAGCTATGTGGTAACCGGGTAACATATTCGTAAAAAAAGAGTTGTGTGCAAAATCGTGTTTTTCCGAGTACAAAATAAGTTGGGCGCGTACTATGGGGTATCAAGGAGAATATGTGTGCAAAGTCAAAGGCTTGAAGTGTAGTATTATGGACGTGGGTTTCAGGAAGGACCATTGTAAGGATTCGAAGGACTCCTTTTGGTTTGTAGGAGTTTTATAAGAATGTTAGAAAATAAGAGTTTTGTCTTCACACTCTAATCGTTCAGTGCAGTTTTTTTTATTGTGCCAAACACTCTAATCGTTCGGCTGTAGCTGCGCCTTCTTCGGTTGGCATGGTCTGCACGGTCTTCTTCTTCTTCTTTTTTTTTTTTTTTGAACAAAGTCTGCACGGTCTTCAGTGGATGGAAGCAAACATGAGGCATGGGCTAAAGAGAGGAAAGTGCTCTGGGTATGCTTGTCGTTGTACACCATAGGTGGAGTCGTAACTTCGGCTGTCCACATGAGAACCAACAACACTAGAAGGATGCTGAGGCAAGTTGCCCGTTTCATGCCACCACTGTATACATTCTGGGAGGACATTGTCCCTTACGGGGGCTTAATACTGGAAGGGTTCCTGCTCCCTCAAGTCATCTTGAATGCGTTCTCGGCCTCCAAAATCATAGCCCTTTCCCCGGTGTTTTACATCGGAGGCACCATGTTGCGTGAGCTGCCTCACGTATACGACGCGTACAGGAGTCGTCACTTTGCGCCCAGCATGAGGCCATCTTACATGTCGTGACGACCTCTTCAGCCTCGTGTGGGACATCGTCATACCTTGTGGGGCGATTCTGCTTCTTTTAGCAGTCGCTCGGGGCGCCTTCTTCCTCTGCTCCAAGAGCAGGAAGCCGTCGAGCGAATACGAAATGGTTTCCACCATCAGCTCTTAGCAAGTTCCTACAGCTTTGTCGTGAGATAATTAAATGATTGTAGAGGAGGGGTTTACATATAGATCGAGGCATATTTTTTCTGTTTCCTGATGGATGAATGTCTACCTTACATTCGTGGCCTGTTTGCGGTGAAAACTTATACATACATGCATGTACACGACAGAAGGAAACCAGATCAGGCAAGGTTCACAGTTTCTTTTCCTATTGCCGTGATTCGGCTTATGATTTACCCTCCTTGTTATTCTGGTTTTCAGTTAGGGCTAGCTAGCCCAAGCGGATTTTCTTACTGGAAATTTGATGGAATCAATCTGCATCTGTTCTTTCTGTGAGCTCTGCATTTTCGTGTGTTTGTGTTGTGTAGTGTATGCATCTGTGACCTGTCTGTCTGTCTATTGTTTTCCCTACCCATCCATAGTTTCTTGACTAGCTGGTCCATCTGAGATGCCTATTCAACTCTGCACATGCATTCAGGTCAAAAAAAAAAAAACTCTGTACATGCATTGATTTGGACAATGCCATTGCGACGGTTTTAAGTAGTCCAACACAAA
Source organism: Aegilops umbellulata (assembly GCA_032464435.1). Classification (NCBI taxonomy): domain Eukaryota; kingdom Viridiplantae; phylum Streptophyta; class Magnoliopsida; order Poales; family Poaceae; genus Aegilops; species Aegilops umbellulata. The sequence goes on from CP136059.1 coordinate 510,441,602, forward strand.
TCACATACCCCCCAATTTAATCAGTTCAAACAAATTTTGAGATGCTTGTTGGTGGTGGTATATTAAGAATCACAAACACAGCCCTCCATAAAAGCGTGCAAATGGGAAGGTAAAAGCAAATGCATAGTAGTTACGTCTTGATTGCAAAACTTGCATTATATTACAAGCATTCTAATTTTGGATTGCCCAAATTGTTAAAGCCACCCCTTGACGAGATACCGAATAAAGATATTATTTTTTGAAGGGAAGGTTGAGCTTTCAAATAAATTCATGCGAAAGTTTTATTTAACATTCATTAAGTCGGTATATATATGTTTCAATGGGAAAAACAGAAGAATGAAGATTAAATCGAGACTTGGTTAGGTCCTTGGTTCTATGGTATATCAGGAAGACACTACACTAGGTGGATCCAGTCAGTCCAATTATCACCAATCAGTGACAGGCGGGGAAATAGTTGATGTGGCAGAGTAGGAGGAGAAGGAGGAGGCAACCTATCATCAAGACACTGCACTAGGTGGATACAGTCGGTTCGCTTATCACCAATTAGGGACCGGCGATGAAATAGCTGATGTAGCAGAGTAGGAGGAGGAGACAGCCGGGCTGTGTCCAATTGCTATCTAGATTGTGCGTTGATCATCGATAGTTCCTGGTGCCTCTGATGCCTACACCTACAATATTCCATCCCTAGTGTGCATATATGAAGCAAATAATGCATGTAATAGGAATCAATAATTCCGGCCAAGAGGAATAAGATGAGGAATAAGTTATTGATCTTTCGGTTTGGAAAGGCTCACTCCATATAAAAGACTTGGGTGCATGGTAGAGGTAGTGACATGAAGTCAGTGGTTTTCCGTCACTAATAGCTTAGAATTCCTTGGTTATGGGCTCGGTCCTCGAGTAGGTAAGAACCAAATTTGTTGTGTTTGTTTCTCCGTGGGTAGGTCGGATACAATGAGAACTTTAAACAAAAGATGAATGCCCTGAGCTTGTTTGTCCTTGGCTAGGTTAGTCTATTAGGCTACAAGAGCTTTAAACAGACATTATGTTTCATAAGTTCATTTCAGGAGCATTGATCTTTGGTCTCTACACAAGAATGATGCAACTGGACAAGAGAAAAGAGGTACAGATTCTGTCCTTGGCGAGAAAAAAGAGCTAAGGGCATCTCCAATAAATCGACACCGCATCCGTTCGTGGACCAGTGAGGACCGGTCCGCAGACACTGGTGTGGGAGCTGGCCATCCAAAGACTGGCACAAATATCACCTCTTTTATTAAAGCCCATAAGCTAAAAATATCCGCATATCAAATTGTAGTTTTTCAAAAATGTTCAAATAGGGCTGTAGTTCTAATTTAAATATTAATTTAATAAAGTTTTTGAATTAAAGTAGTTCAAACTTGAATTCAACTAGCACATATGCACTAGTTGTTTCCTTTAACCGTCCAGAGCTGCTCAATCAAATCTTCCTTCAGGTGCTCATGAGTTGTTCGATGCCAATTTTTTTGATGCATTTGAACAAACTCATCAAAACGTGGTCGACTTCTGCTCTGAAAGTTTGATAGGATCACTCATGTTCTCAAATTCAAGTGTTGCGGCATCATCCTTACCCTCATCCTCTACGATCAGGTTGTGCATGATCACACAACATGTCATCACCTCCCACAAGACCTCCGGATCCTAGTGTTTAGCAAGTCCATAAAGAACTGCAAAGCGGGCCCAAAGAACTCCAAACACCGAGATCACGACAGTAGCAAATTTGAACATGGCGTCTCCGCATGTACTCTCAGACACCCGTAGGTATTCGTCCCACAAACCAGTGGTCGTCCCATATGCAAGCATCCGGTGCGTCCGTGCACTTGTGGTAACGAGAGAATACAATCCTTTCTACTACATCCTTCTTCAAGATGAAGTAGTCATCAAAAGCACCGAACGCCATGACAGAGACGATCAAAGACATTTTTCGCATCTAAAAGCACCGGCGAAAATTGTCAGCGAATAGAGCATCGAGAGCAGTGTTAAATGGTCGCGTGCCCTCCTCCGATTGATCACTTGATAACCCTTGATCGATCCCTTGAAATTGAGAAGATACTCTTCCACATGCTCCGCGTCTGCAAGAACCGCCTGCATCATCGCCGTCTCATCCACATAGTCCTCCTCGTCGGATGAGTAGCCGGATGTCTCAACATAGTGCTAGTCAAAGCATGGATGGACACACAAGAACGTGACCATACCAACATACTTACTGTAATGTTTAAACCAAAATCCTGACATGTTGTGTTGGTAGATTTTGAATAGTCCAAGTGAGCTAGGTGACCATGCAAATTCTGGGCATGGAACATTGGGCATGAAAGTTATATTTTAACATTCACTAAGTTAGTATATATAGGTCTTCAACAGGAAAAAAAGACCAGAAGATGAAGATTCAACCGAGACTTTCTTAGATCCTTGGTTAGGCTAATAGTCATAAAGACTATGCACTAGGTGGATCCAGCCACACTTATCATCAGTCAGTGACCGGCTGGGAAATAGTGTTTTTTATAGGTGAACTAGAATTCTATTCAAGGTTAATAATGTTCGAAATACAAACTATATTCGGTACAGATCCTAGTCACAAGCGGTGACCAAAACCTATTAGATGTCGCCTTTGCCAATGCATGAGCTTCAAAATTGCTCTGCAAGTGAAGCAAACATCATCAAACTCCTTTCTTCTATGATTGATCTCTGTCAGCACCGTCGCATAGGAAGCCGCCGCTCCCTTCTTGATTTTCATTATAACATCCATATGGTCTAAGACAATCACCAATCTGCGTAAATTAAGGTCTGTCGCCAGTCCAAGTGCCTCATTATTGGCTTGTGCCCCTAAGCTCATAGGATCAACAAGACACTCGAAAACTATTGTGGAGGCTCCCAAAAACATCCCTGTCTTGTCCCTCCATACAACAGCAGCCCCTCCCACGTTGCCCTGGCGGGACATCCCACCATCAACACTAACCTTAGCGGTGTTTCCTTCGGGTGCAATCCATCTGTGGTTCCTTTGACAGGTTACTGAAGAAGGGTTTGTGTGTCTAGGAAATAGCTGATATGGTAGATTTGGAGGAAGATGCAGGGGGGTTGTCTTGAGTTGCTGTTTGGATTATCTGTCTATCACCGATAGTTCCTGGTGCCTCCTATGCCTACACCTACAATATTCTAGTCCCTAGCACGTAGATATGAAATAAATAATGCACGAATAGGAATCACTAATTCCACTACAGAGAAATAAGACGAGAATAAGCTAATCATCTTTGGCTTTGGGAAGCGTCACTCCATATAAAAGACTTGGGTGCATGGTAGAGGTAGTGACATGAAGTACTTGGTTTTCCGTCACTTCAATAGCTAAGAATTCCTTGGTTATGAGCTCAGTCCTCGAGTAGGTAAGAACCTAATTTGTTGTCTTTGTTTCACCCAGGGTAAGTCAGATACAATGAGAACTTCAAACAAAAGATCAATGCCCTGAGAATGTTTGTCCTCGGCTAGGTCAATCTATTAGGCTACAAGAGCTTCGAACAAACATTAAATTTCGTTAGTTTATAATAGAAGTATTTATCTTCGGTCTCTACACCAAGATGATGCAATTAGCCACAAGAAAAGAGGTACACATTCAGTCCTCGACGAGGAAAAACAAGCTAAGTGATTGTTAGTAGTATTTTGTGACTCAACGTGTTAATTAGACCCTTCATTATCTTGGCCAGATAAATTGGTAATAAGTTTCACCTTGAGGACGTCTTCTTTATTATTATTTTACGGTTTGAACTTAGGAAGAATCTAAAAAGATTTCCCCTTCTCACAATTGTCCAAATTTGAATAACTCTTTGAACTGCCACTGCCAAGACCACCTATAACAATACACCTACCTATACAAATTTGATCAGACCATCCACCGTAGTGTTGCTCCGGGATTATTTGACATGTAATAGCTAATTAAAAAGGATCGCCTCAACCTAAGGTGGCCTACTTTTTTTTGTCAATTTCAATCGATTGCATTCAAGCCGTTAGATCGGGAAATGAGCGACCAAATATGTTTCTTCTTCCTCCAACCGTTTTCTGGATTAGAACAAGCAGTCTGAGTAAATTGCATCCAACCTGATTTCTCTCCCGTCCCTCCATGCCTTGCGTTCCTCAAGTTCCCGTCCGATCCCTCATGTCCACGACATCCACATCTCAGCCCAGGCTCACCCGACTTGGCCTTGGGCATTACTTCTCGTTCACAGAAGAACAGACTAACACTAGTGGCTTCTCTCAAGATTGACAGAATTAATATGATGAAGATTAATATGATGAAGATAGACCCCGGGGCCATAAATTTCACTAGTGGCTTCTCTCAAGAGCATAAGTATTCTACGGTGGGTGAACGAATTACTGTTGAGCAATTGACAGAATTGAACATAGTTATGAGAATATCTAGGTATGATCATGTATATAGGCATCAAGTACGAGACAAGTAGACCGACTCCTGCCTGCATCTACTACTATTACTCCACTCATCGACCGCTATCCAGCATGCATCTAGAGTATTAAGTTCAAGAAAATAGAGTAACGCCTTAAGCAAGATGACATGATGTAGGGGGATAAATTCATGCAATATGATAAAAACCCCATCTTGTTATCCTCGATGGCAACAATACAATACGTGCCTTGCTGCCCCTACTGTCACTGGGAAAGGACACCGCAAGATTGAACCCAAAGCTAATCACTTCTCCCATTGCAAGAAAGATCAATCTCGTAGGCCAAACCAAACTGATAATTCGAAGAGACTTACAAAGATAACCAATCATACATAAAAGAATTCAGAGAAGATTCAAATATTGTTCATAGATAATCTTGATCATAAACCCACAATTCATCGGTCTCAACAAACACACCGCAAAAAGAAGATTACATCGAATAGATCTCCACGAGAGAGGGGGAGAACATTGTATTGAGATCTAAAAATAGAGAATAAGCCATCTAGCTACTAGCTATGGACCCGAAGGTCTGAGGTAAACTACTCACACTTCATCGAAGAGGCTATGGTGATGATGTAGAAGCCCTCCGTGACGGGTTCCTCCTCCGGCGGAGCTCCGGAACAGGCCCCAAGATGGGATCTCATGGGTACAGAAGGTTGCGGTGGTGGAATTAGGTTTTTGGCTCCGTATCTGATCATTTGGGGGTACGTAGGTATATATAGGAGGAAGGAGTACGTGGGTGGAGCTTCGTGGGGCCCACGAGGGTGGAGGGCGCGCCTTGGGGGGAGGGCGCACCCCCCTACCTCGTGCCCACCTCGTTTCTTTCTTGACGTAGGGTCCAAGTCTCTTGGGTCATATTCGGTGAGAAAATCACGTTCCCAAAGGTTTCATTCCGTTTGGACTCCGTTTGATTTTCCGTTTCTTCGAAACTCTGAAATAGGCAAAAAACAACAATTCTGGGTTGGGCCTCCGGTTAATAGGTTAGTCCAAAAAATAATATAAAAGTGGAAAATAAAGCCCAATATAGTCCAAAACAGTAGATAATATAGCATGGAGCAATCAAAAATTATAGATATGTTGGAGACGTATCAGGCATCCCCAAGCTTAATTCCTGCTTGTCGGTGTCAAAACCTGCGGATCTCGGGTAGGGGGTCCCGAACTGTGCGTCTAGGCGGATGGTAACAGGAGACAAGGGACACGATGTTTTTACCCAGGTTCGGGCCCTCTCGATGGAGGTAAAACCCTACTCCTACTTGATTAATATTGATGATATGGGTAGTACAAGAGTAGATCTACCACGAGATCAGAGAGGCTAAACCCTAGAAGCTAGCCTATGGTATGATTGTTCTTGTCCTATGGACTAAACCCTCCGGTTTATATAGACACCGGAGAGGGCTAGGGTTACACAGAGTCGGTTACAATGGGAGGAGATCTACATATCCGTATTGCCAAGCTTGCCTTCCACGCCAAGGAAAGTCCCATCCGGATACGGGACGAAGTCTTCAATCTTGTATCTTCATAGTCCAATAGTCCGGCCAAAGGTTATAGTCCGGCTATCCGGACACCCCCTAATCCAGGACTCCCTCAGTAGCCCCCGAACCAGGCTTCAATGACGATGAGTCCAGCGCACAAATTGTCTTCGGCATTGCAAGGCGGGTTCTCCTCCAAATTCTGTATACCTGTTAAATAGTGTCCGGCTTCTCGTGAATGTTGCGCTCCTTGGCTTCCACGCCCAATAATGGCCACTTTCCACGTGTTAAGCGAATGTGAAGAGTCAGGGTGTTTTTACATTTACCCCCCTAGCTATGTGAATGAGCTGCCTATTAAAGAGACGAGGATTCAGATCCAAATCACACCATCCTCCCTTAGCGAGCATTCATCGGAGCGCATCCGACAGAGATCCATTCCATCATGGCCGGTCGACGCAGCTCCTCCTCTCGCTCTCCCAGCCCCAAGCCTGGAGATTGGGAGAGATGTTCCGTCCCGCACAGCAAGCTAGTGACGCTACAGACCAAGGGATTTCTTCCCCCAGCATACATGGTCCCGGTTCGAGCCGGGCTCGCCACCTATAATGGCGGAGAGCCTTCCCAATCCCTCCAAGGGAGAGCGGGTATGCCTTGACCCTCATTTGATAAGAGGGCTCGGATTTCCAATTCATCCGTTTCTCCGGGGGCTCCTGGAGTTCTATGGCCTCCAGTTGCACAGCCTTACACCAGCCTCCATACTGCATATTGTGGGCTTCGTAGCCCTTTGCGAGCTGTTTTTGGGCTACGAGGCTCATTTCGCAATGTGGAAGAAGCTGTTCTGCCTTGTGCCCCGTTCTCAGAAGGGGTCAATATATCAAGTGGGCGGAGCCGAAGTGTGGCGCATCATCGGGGCCGGATATCTATCCGGAAACCCAAAGAAGACCTCCGAAGACTGGCCTTCAGAATGGTTTTATATAGAAGACGTCCCCCTCCTGGATCCTATTCGGATCGGCCTTCCTGAGTTCAACAATGCTCCTTTGAAGAAGTGCCTGAGCTGGCGTCCACGGAGCCCTCAGGAGGAAGATGACAGGGACGTTCTTTACCTGATGAGCCGGATAAGGTCGTTAGCTCAATCTGGATTGACCATGATCGAGGTCATGGCCATATGCATTATGCGGGGGGTGCAGCCGCTTCAGTATAGAGGCCACCCCATGAGGGATTTCAACGGGGATGATGACGCCACCCGCTGCGGCCGTAAGGGGCCGGAATCGGTTGCTGCTCTAATAAAGATCTTGTCCACTTTGTACAAGGGGGAAGAGGAGGAATTCCTCCGCGTCAATCCACATGGCGGATTTTCTATGTACAATCCTCCAAGCTGGGTAAGCTGACACTTTTTCTTGCCCATCCGTTCCATATTCCCATAGTTAAGTATTTTGTCTTGTGATTTCAACGCAGGGGCTGCGCAAGGCTGTAAGGGAGATAAACAACCCTCCTCCACAACCCGAGGATCCGGAACGGTCCCTCGACCCGGCCTCTCTAGAGGATCCGGACATATCTGTGGAGCTGATCGATAGGGTATTTTACCAATTGAGCAATGACAACGCCTTGGTGGCCATTACGACCGATTATCCTGGGCTACTTCCAGCATCACAGGTAACTGAGACCGGAGTCCCAGCACTTCGAAAAGGATCCGTCCTCGCGTATTTTTGATTACCGTATACCAATCGGTGTTTTGCAGGGGAGGCCCTCGAGGCGGAATACCGAGCCTGCGGTGACTAGCCAACAAGGGGCCGCGAGGCCAGGCAGGCTGAAAAGACACACAGTCCGGATTGAGACACCATCGCAGCGGTATGGCGCGGCGTTTTATTCCAAGATATTATTCTCAGAGGCATACTAACGCCCGTGCTTTCTTTAGGAAAAGGGCGCTCGCCGGGCTATATCCGGAGAGGTTGCCAATCGCGCCTCCACTAGCCAGGCTCCAAGGCCGGGTCCGGAAGCGGAGGCGAATACGAGGCACGCGCCGGACGCTCCTCCGACAGAGGATGCGGACAGACTGTCCGCCACCAATTCCAAGGTGGAGAGTGCCATGAACCACAGGCATCGCCAGACTATTCTTCGTGACGCTTGTTTCTCCCAAGAGGCATTGGACGCCTTCAACTCGGGAGATGCGTACCTCCGTGCTGGTCAAAATGGTCTAGCCAGAGCCACGGAGCAGTATGTAAAAGACATACAGGTGAGAAAATTTGGTGATTATATATATATCAGTAGCCCTTGAGACTTGAAACAGTTAGAATAACTGATTTAAGGATCATTTGTTATGCAGGTTCTTACAGAAAAGAATACCCGACTGTCCCATGAGCTGGAAGAGTGCAAAGCCTAACTTCAGGCCGCACTAGCCGCAGCAGGGGAGCCCAAGGAGACCCCCTATGGTAATATATGCTTCAAATGATAAGTATCATATAAAGTGCGGCGTATATGCAGATCTGACGATAAAATTGCAGATGACGCCGGAGTAAATCCGGATAAGCAACAACTCCTACGCCAGCTAAAGGCCGGTGAGAGCGTGCTTACAAGGGTGAGGCAGGAGAAGAATGATCTCCTAGATGCCAACACCCAGCTGGGCGTGGAATTAAAGGATGTTCGTGCCCAACTGTCCGACTCTGTTAAGGAGAATCGGCAGCTTCGACGCGGCATTTTTAGTAAGTGCTTGAACGAACTTCGAAAAAGAGTTCGGCGAGGAAGTTGGCTGACAGAGTTATGTCTGTAGGTATGCTAACAGGTCGTCCTGCAGAGGAAATGTCCGGTTCTACGGGTGACCTTCTTCACGAGCTCTCACAACTGCACGAACGAGTTCGGCAGGTGATGCAAGGCGTCACCCAGGCCTCGTGGCCATCTGTCTCCGTGCCCAAAGGCCTTGGAGAGCTTGCGGAGAAGCTGAAGGGAGCGCGGCGGCGCTTCCGATTATGGAAGATATCGGCCTGCCGTCAAGGTGCCAGGGAAGCCTAGGCCATGGTGAAGACGCGGTACACGAAGGCTGACCCAAACCACATGGCCGAGGTTGGACCTGTGGGGCCTGATGGGAAGGAGATCCCTGTGAGCTTAGTGTACAGCCAAGTAGAATTGGCCGCAAAGTATTCCCAACAGGACTGTAGACTAGACAGCCTATTGGATGGCATTGAAGAGGAATTTAACCAGTCAAATTGACTATGTAATTTAAAGTAACATGTATAATGCCTTCTAGCCGGATTGTAGATCATTTGTCATGGAGGACCTTTTCGCTTCAACCTCGGGACCCGACGGTCCGGAGTGTATCCGAATACCCTCTCGGTTATGTAAGAACCGGGGCATGCATGGAGACCAGGCGTAGGGGTCATTAGTGCTTGAACAGACAAGTGCCCAACTAGTTATGTTATAATACATGGTTAGTAAGAAACATCTTCCAGGGAGAATAGTTCCGTTAGGGGTTCCCTAAAGTGCATGTCCGGACTGCGAAAAGAGACGCAGAAAAAAAAACATCTTGGGGCGCATAAGTAAATAAGTGGGAAATCATCTTTAGTTCACCGACCGAATATTCCCTTAAGAACGCTAGCTTTCGGCTTCACCCAGTCTGAGGTACACATCCGGCTGACCCGGCAGTAACAATCGCAGAGGTGCTCCCCTTATGCCCTAGCCGAATTAACGGGAACATAGGGCATAAATACAAGAGCCAGGCAACCCAGCTTGGCCAAAACTTAAGTCATATCGATGCATATAATGGTGAATAAAAGGTACATGCGGAAGTATAACACATGTGTTGGGCATGAAGCCCGTATGAATAAGCTTCTGTTAAAGAAGCCCCCAGGTATAATGAACGCGGAGAGCGCGTCAGTTGTGTGCAAACAAGGCGCAAATGGGCCCTTAAAGGTTGTGAGAGAAAAGAAAGGGAGAAGGAGAGAAATATAAGACAGATGGTGTATAAAAAATGGACAGAGGAAGGAGACGAACATAGAGTCCGGCGCTAGGCATAGAATCTTCGGAGTCGGGCTGCGTTCCATGGGTTCGGCTCGAGTCGATTATCCGATGCATCCCGCAGACGGTACGCTCCACCAGTCAGGACTTGGTCGATAATGAAGGGACCCTCCCATTTGGGCTTGAGTTTGTCCTTTTTCTTGTCCGGCAGGCGTAGAACTAACTCGCCAACATTGTAAGTTTTGGCCCGTACTTCTCTGCTTTGGTATCTTCGAGCCTGCTGTTGATAGAATGCGGAACGGGCTTTTGCCACGTCACGCTCCTCCTCCAAGGCGTCCAAACTGTCCTGCCGATCGAGCTCGGCTTCTCTTTCTTCGTACATGCGCACTCGAGGTGAGTCATGAATTATGTCGCAGGGCAGAACCGCCTCTGCGCCGTATACCATGAAGAATGGTGTGTATCCGGTAGTGCGATTCGGCGTGGTCCGCAGCCCCCAGAGTACGGAGTCGAGCTCCTCTACCCAGTGTGTGTTAGATTCCTTGAGGGACCTCACTAATCTGGGTTTGAGGCTGCTCATGATAAGACCATTTGCTCGCTCGACCTGACCGTTAGTTTGTGGGTGATAGACTGAAGCATAATCGAGCTTGATGCCCATGTTTTTGCACCAGAGTTTTACCTCGTCGGCCGTAAAGTTCGTGCCATTATCAGTGATGATGCCGTGGAGGACGCCGTAACGGTGTACGGCCCCGGATATGAAGTCTATCACCGGTCCGGATTCGGCCATCTTAACAGGCTTAGCTTCTATCCATTTGGTGAACTTATCCACCATGACCAGCAAGTATTTTTTCTTGTGGGTTCCTCCTTTAAGGGGTCCAACCATGTCGAGCCCCCAGACCACGAAGGGCCAGGTGATGGGGATAGTTTGGAGGGCGGTGGGTGGCATATGGCTTTGGTTTACAAAAAGCTGGCAACCAACGCAGGTTGGACTAAGTCCTGAGCGTCTGCCCGGCCCGTCAGCCAATAAAAGCCTGTACGAGAGGCCTTGCTTACAAGGGTCCGGGCTGCAGCGTGGTGGCTGCCGAGTCCGGCATGAATTTATGCCAGAAGATTCCGCCCTTCCTCTTCGGAGATGCACCTTTGAAGGACTCCGGTTGTGCTTTTCTTATAAAGCTCTCCCTCATGGGCTTTATAGGCTTTAGATCGCCGCACTATGCAGCGTGCCTCGTTTTGGTCCTCGGGGAGTTTCTGCCTAGTTAGGTAGGCTAGGAATGGTTCTGTCCATGGGGCGATGACGGCCATTATTGCGTGGGCTGAGGATGTTATTTCGTTGGCAGAGCCTCCAATTATGTCAGAGTGTTCGGTATCGGGCAGTGCGGTTGGGTCTGGGCTGTTATTGCCGGGTTCTCCCTCCCATACTACAGATGGCTTGAACAATCTCTCCAAAAAGATGTTGGGGGGGGGGACTGCATCGCGTTTTGCGCCGATGCGTGCCAGGACATCCGTTGCCTGATAGTTTTCCCGGGCTATATGGTGAAATTCGAGCCCCTCGAACCGAGCTGACATTTTTAGGACGGTGTTGCGATAAGCTGCCATTTTCGGATCCTTGGCATCAAAGTCTCCATTTATTTGGGATATCACGAGGTTCGAATCCCCGCGCACCTCTAGGCGTTGGATGCCCATGGATACTGCCATCCGGAGACCATGTAGAAGGGCCTCATATCCGGCTGCGTTGTTGGAGTCCGTATACATTATATGGAGTACGTACTGAACTGTATCTCCTATTGGGGACGTCAAAACGACGCCAGCCCCCAGACCAGCCAACATTTTGGAGCCGTCGAAGTGCATGATCTAGTTGGAATATGTGCCGTACTCTTTAGGGAGTTCGGCTTCTGTTGGGGATATTACTATTGGGCGTAAACTGGCCTATCTGGGCTGGGTTAACTTCGTCAGTGGTTAAAGTATGTTAAAGCCCAAGAAGGCAGATGAGGGCCTAAGGCCCATAGTCGGTTCAAGGCTTGTAGCCGTAAACTGGCGTTGGTATGTAACTTGTATTGTAAGTTAGGAATAAGTAGACCAAACCGGACACGTCTATGAGCCGATGTTGGGACTCTGTAAACCGACGGGCGTCACCCATGTATATAAGGGGACGACCCGACGGCGGTTCAAGGAGAACAGACAACAACTCAAGACCTAGGCGAAGCTTGTTTGCTCCCTAGTCATCGAAACCCCATCAATTCCATCACAACTAGACGTAGGCTTTTACCTTCATCGAAGGGGCCGAACTAGTATAAACTCTCTTGCGTCCCTGTGTCCGCTTTAACCCCTTCAAGCTAACCCGTCGCGATGGCTCCACGACTAAGTCCTTTCCTGAGGACATCTGCCGTGACAAAACCACGACAATTGGCGCCCACCGTGGGGCTATCGCACGATGGTTTCAAGTTCTTGGAGGGCAACTTCGAAGGACTAAAGGGCTACGTTGTGGGCCGGATGACCAAGAGTCGTCGCGGCAAGCTCTACATCGATGACGCAGGATAGGGCCCCGAGGCCGGCTCAATCGAGTACGGGTACCGGGTCCCCTTTGGTGGCATACACGTCTTCATTGGCAAGATCGGTGAACCGGGCCCTGAGCCGGACATCTGCACCGACCTCGTCGAAACGGCTCAGCGTGCATGATCCGCCCTGGTTAAACTGGCCGTGAAGCGTGCCTTCGTGGGATTCATCCATGGAGGAGAATACGAGGGCGGTTCCGAATCTGGTGGTGAGACCGTCGTTTATTCCAGCGACGAATCCTCGACCGGAGAAACCGAATCGCTATATCAGTTGCAAGATGGCCGGATTCGGGGCTGTTCCGATGGCGACAGTATTCCGGACCCCTTTGATCTGCCAAACAGGTTCAGAATATTCATGGCCGGAACACAAGTAGCGATCCACTCTTCGACCGCAGCAGCAATGATCTCCGGATCAGGAACGGCGACGGCAGCCGGGGCAGGAGGCCCTGTGCACCCGCCGGCTCAAGTTTTATCTGATCTGTTTGATGCGTTGGCAACGCTCATGGCAGAGGCTAATCCGGCGGATCAGAACGCCCACGACGCGGAAATTTCAAAAGTGAGGGATTAGATCACTCAAGCCAAGGCCGACCTAGCAGCTGAGAACGCCAGGATGACCGCAGAGCAGGCCGCTTTGGATGCGCAAGCCTACCGACTTATGCTGGATCAGAATGCGTCGCATGAGGTCCTGAAGCGGAAGCACCAGTCTCGATTGCCCCCGGTTTTCGAAGCTAGAGATCTCTTCAACACTCCAGGAGCAGGAACCAGTAACCCGCCGATGGTAAACCGGGTGGAAGCACCAGGGACGGGCGCGCCGATTCACCCTCGCTTGATGGATCCGCCTCGTCAAAACGCTATTGTACCTCAGGCTGTCCCGACACCTCTAGGTCACTATTCCGACCCGATGGATAACCTTGTTGCTGCAGCTGCACGGCTGGAGGCCATCCCAATTGAAGGTGATTCGCTGCAGGCGGTGGAAACGCGCCGGGTTAAGGAGCTTCTTCGGACAGCTTTGATCCAGCAGGAAGCATACTCATACAGTCGTGACCGAATTCATTCCACCCCTCGTCCAAGCTGGAGCTATAGTAGGCGTATGGATGAATCGACTGTATCAAGTAATGCACGAAACCGTGAAGTACCCCGTGTTAACAACCCGGCGGGTGGTGTTGGTGATGCTCAGGAAGTGGTGGACCGGGCCCAAGCGCGCAGGGAGGCCGAGTTAGCAACACAGTACGAGGCTCGCCAGCTTACGCCAGTTCGTCCAACTACCTCGGTCGAGCCTGGCGTTTCTTCTAGCTCTTTGGGGGTGCCTTGTCTCGTCCCCGCTTTACGCAACATGCGCCTGCCCTAAGATTTCAAGGGCCCGCGCAAGGTGCCGAATTACACTGCTGATCAGCCTCCAGAGACTTGGATAGAGAGCTATGAGATGGCCATGGAGATGTTGGATGTGGGTGATGCGGCGTGTGCAAAGTACTTCACCATGATGCTCGAAGGAACGACCCGTACTTGGTTAAAAAGTTTGCCGGCCAATTCTATCAGTTCATGGGCCCAATTGCGAGCCCGGTTCATCCAGAACTTCAAGGATACATGTAAACAGCCCATGTCAATAGTGGACTTAGCAGCCTGTGTTCAGGAAGAAGGAGAATCAATGACTCGTTGGGTGCGTCGGGTCTCACAAATTTTACATTCGTCAGACCGTATCAATGCCGACACAACAGTTATAACCTTGGAAGGCAACTGCCGGTTTGGGCCTCTAAAGTTGAAATTGGGACGGATGAAGCGCCATTGCAATGATATAGGGACCCTCATGGCTGCGTTAGTGAAGTATGCTGATTCTGATAGTACTAAGGATCCCGAGTCTGATGACGACAAGGCAGGGGAGGGGATGAAGAACAACAACTCCAAAGGACAGCAGCATAACCCGACAGGTCATGGAAACGGAGGCAAGCGTAAAGCGGATGGCAGCATGGACTTTGTGGCTAATACCAACGTGCAGGACAAGGGCCAGCGACGTAAGGGTAAAACACCAAATTGCAGTGGAGCGCCTAATCCTAATCCGGACCGCCTGTCTTATCTGTTAAACCAGCCCTGTCCAAAGCATGGGACGAAGGAGGTGCCAGCCAATCACCTTTGGAAGGACTGTTACATTATGCAGGAGTTCAAGAACTCTAATGCTTTCCGGTATGACCACGGATCAGGTGGTGGTTCAGGATCCGGGCCGGGTTACGGCGGAGGAAATTCCGGTTCAGGGTTTAATGATAATCAGGGCGGACATAACAATCAAGGTCATCAGAATGGCCAAGGTGGTTACAACCAGCAGCACCAGCAGTTGGGTTATCAGAGTCACCCGAAGCAGTTGAATAGTGGGCAATATCATGTTTTCACCACTAGCCTGGACAAGCGAGATCAGAAGCTTCATAAGCGAGCAGTAAACTCTGTTGAACCGGCCGTGCCCCGTTATCTACGCTGGTCTGAACAGCCAATCCTATGGAGCAGAAAGGATCACCCTCCCCAGGTTGATAATCCGGGTCAGCTAGCGTTGGTGGTGGCACCTCAGGTGGGAGGTTATAAGTTCACCAAGGTACTCATGGATGGAGGAAGCAGCATCAATATCTTATATTATGAGACCTTCCGTCGTATGGGATTAACAGATAAAAATCTTAAACCGTCCAATACGGTATTCCATGGTGTGGTACTTGGTAAGTCAGCATATCCTGTTGGCAAGATAGCTCTGGAAGTGGCCTTTGGAGATGATCATGATTCCAGATCAGAGACTTTGACTTTTGAGCTGGTAAAGATCCAGAGCCCATATCACGCCCTGTTTGGGCGGTCGGCTTACGCCAAGTTTATGGCACGACCCTGTTATGTGTATTTGCAGCTCAAGATGCCGGGTCACAAGGGGACAATAACGGTTCATGGAAGCCGTAAGATCGCTTTGGAATGTGAGGATGGTGATGCTGCTTACGCAGAGTCGGTTTGTGCCACGGAGGAGCTGAAGTATTACAAGGACAATGTTGATCCGATAGACATGACTCCGTTGAAGAAGCCAACTACGGAGCATGATCTGGCCCTGAAGTTCAAATTGGCTGCGGAGACTAAGCTTGTTGACTTTGTACCTGGCGATTCGTCCAAGCAGTTCAGCATCAGTACCAATTTGGATCCGAAATAGGAAAGCGCGCTCATCGAGTTCATCTGTGAGAATCGGGACATTTTTGCATGGAAGCCTTCTAACATGCCAGGTGTACCGAGGCAACTCGCTGAGCACACTCTTAATGTGGATCCTAAGTACAAACCGGTGAAACAGTTCCTCCGCCGGTTTAACGAAGAAAGGCGCAAAGCTATTGGAGAAGAAGTAGCCAGGCTCTTAGCGGCTGGCTTTATCGTTGAGGTTTTCCATCCTGAATGGCTGGCTAATCCGGTGCTGGTCCTTAAGAAAAACGGCACCTTGCGCATGTGTGTAGATTACATAGATCTTAACAAGACTTGTCCAGCAGATCCTTTTGCCCTCCCCCGTATTGATCAAATTATTGATGCTACGGCGGGTTGTGAGCGTTTGAGTTTTCTGGACCAGGAGAAGACGGCGTTCATAACTCCCTTTGGAGCCTTCTGCTATGTATCTATGCCCTTTGGGCTCAAGAGTGCCCAGGCAACTTACCAACGGTGTGTGCAGAATTGCCTTCATAAACAGATTGGCCGTAATGTACATGCCTATGTGGATGATATTGTGGTTAAGTCAAGGGAGAAGGAGACTCTGGTGGACGATTTGAAGGAAACTTTTGATAACCTGAGGACGTACAAGATGATGCTCAACCCGGCCAAGTGTGTCTTTGGTGTACCGGCAGGCAAGTTATTGGGTTTTCTGGTGTCCAATAGGGGAATTGAGGCTAATCCGGAGAGGATCACAGCAATCACCTCCCTGGCTAAGCCAAAGTGTATCAATGATGTTCAACGCTTGGCAGGCCGGATTGCCGCATTGAGCCGGTTTATCTGCCGCCTTGGTGAGAAGGCGATCCCTTTGTATCAGATGTTGAAGAAGACAGATCAATTCGTCTGGAGTTCTGCTGCTGATAAAGCGTTTGAGGATTTAAAGCGGCAGTTGGCCAATCCGCCTGTGCTTGCCGCTCCAATTGATAAGGAGCCGTTGCTGCTATATGTCGGCGCTAATGCTCGTGCGGTCAGTGTGGCTATTGTGGTGGAGCGAAAGGAGGCAGACAAGGAGCATCCGGTTCAGCGTCCGGTTTACTATATCAGCGAGGTGCTTATTGAGTCCAAGCAAAGGTATCCGCATTGGCCGAAGCTGGTATATGGAGTTTTTATGGCAAGTCGGAAGCTTAAGCAGTACTTCCAAGGACACCCCATCACAGTGGTCAGTTCTGCTCCCTTGGGAGATATAATCCAGAACCAGGAAGCGACTAGCCGGATTGCCAAGTGGGCTATAGAGCTTGGGCCGCACGGATTGAAATATGTGCCTCGGACGGCGGTCAAGTCTCAAGCACTTGTTGATTTCATCAATGATTGGACGGAACTGCAAGCACCTGAAGAGAAGCCGGATCACACATATTGGACTATCCATTTTGATGGGTCCAGGCAATTGGAGGGCTCGGGGGCTGGAGTCGTGTTAACTTCCCCACGAGGTGATAAGTTTTGTTACGTTCTCTGCTTAATGTTCCCTTGTACTAACAATGCAGCTAAGTATGAAGCCTTACTCCATGGTCTCCGGATGGCTAAGGAGATGAATCTAAGCCGAGTTAAGTGCTTCGGTGACTCGGACCTGGTGGCTCAGCAGGTGTCTGGCACTTGGGATTCCAAGGACCCAATCATGGCAGCATATCATCGTGAGGTGGATATTGTTGCAGGTCACTTCAAGGGTTATCAGGTGGACCACGTGGACCGCCCAATGTTTTCCTAGATGTGCTGCACAACCCGTCAGTCAAGCTCCCTGGTGAAGAGGATTTGGCTATTCCTAATCCGGAGGCTCAATTGGTGGCAGCTCTTCATATCATTCCGGATTGGACGCTTCCTTACCTTGCGTACTTGAACCGGGGCGAGTTACCAAAGAATAAGACTCTGGCCTGGCAGATAATCCGGTGATCCAAGTCCATGACTATTGTCAATGGCGAGTTGCATCATTGCAGTGTGTCAGGGGCGTTTCAACGCTGTGTGTCCCCTGAAGAAGGCTGTGAAATCTTGCGTGAGATCCACGAAGGAGATTGTGGTCACCACGCCGGTTCAAAATCTTTGGTGGCTAAAGCATTTCGCCATGGCTTCTATTGGTTGACTGCTCATGTTGATGCAGAAGATCTGGTCAGACGATGTGATGGTTGCCAAAAGTTCTCAAGACGTGCTCATGTGCCGGCTCAAGAATTGAGAATGATTCCAATCACTTGGCCGTTTGCGACTTGGGGGCTGGATATGGTTGGGCCTTTCAAAATGTCCAAGGACAAGAAGACCCACCTTTTGGTGGCGGTGGACAAATTTACAAAGTGGGTGGAGGCAGAACCCGTTAGCAAGTGTGATGCGGCCACGACGGTTCAATTCATCAAAAAAGTGATTTTCCAATTTGGCTTTCCACACAGTATCATCACGGATAATGGTACCAATTTGTCCAAGGGTGCCATGAAGGAGTTCTGCGAACGTGAGCACATCCAGCTTGACGTTTCATCAGTAGCCCACCCGCAGTCCAATGGCCAAGCAGAGAGGGCTAATCAAGAGATCTTGAGAGGCATCAAACCCCGGCTTATGGTTCCTTTGCAGAGAACGCCGGGTTGTTGGGTGGAAGAGTTACCATCTGTATTATGGAGCATTAATCTACACCCAACAGGTCAACATGATACACACCGTTCTTCATGGTCTACGGAGTGGAGGCGGTTCTCCCCAGTGATATCCGTCATGATTCACCTCGTGTAGCGGCTTATGTTGAAGCGGACAACGAGGCAGCACGGCAAGATGCTTTGGACCTGTTGGATGAAGAGCGTGACATAGCAGCTGCCTGCTCGGCGATTTACCAACAGGATCTTCGTCGCTATCACAATCGCCGAGTCAGAACCAGAACCTTTCAGGAAGGAGATTTGGTACTTTGGCTCATCCAAGACCAGACTGATATGCACAAGTTATCCCCACCTTGGGAGGGACCCTTCGTGGTCAGCAAGAATCTGCACAACGGCTCATACTATCTGATCGATATTCGAGAGCATAAAGACTCACGTACATCAGAGGAGGAGACCAACATGCCGTGGAACATAGCTCATCTTCGGCCTTACTATACCTGAGCCATTGGCTCTACTTATGTACATATTATGACAATGTATATATTATGATTAATACAATAAACCGGAGCCTCAGCTAAAGCGGGGTCTCTGTTCTTTTTACATCATGTGTGGTTACACGGAGTTGTTCTGTCTTAAAGCGGCCTCAGGTTTACCCCTTGAGTTAGCTTTTCAAAAGCTTCATGTCATACACTTGGGGGCTTGGTCGTGTCCGAACCAATGCAACACCTTTTGATAGGCAAAAGCCACCAGATCACTTGGGGACTTGGTCACGTCTGAACCAGTCACGCCTCTTGATCGGCCTAAGGCCACAAAATCACTTGGGGGCTTGGTCGAACCCGAACCATCGCCACACCTCTTGATCGGCATAATGCCAATGCATCATTTGGGGACCTGGCTGACTTGAACCATATCTACGCCTACTGGGGGCTTGGTCGTGTCTGACCATGGTAATGCCACTTGATCGGCTTAAACAGCCTCTTTTTTGCAAATGGTTTTATCTTTGCCTTTGATTGACTCTTGTCTTTCTTTTGATAAATATTTCTTTTGTTGCCTTTTTAAACCGACAAATTCTCAGACCGGTTCGACTATCAATTGACGGAACACGGTCAATTCTTAATCCGGAGACTATTTGCCCGGTTTGATTTTTTGTTAACATCCTATTATGGAGTACAGCAGTAGAAAACCAGCCTATTGTCCCGGTTCGTAAGGGCCTTTAGTCCCGGTTCTTGAACCGGGACTAAAGGGTCGTTACTAATACCCTCACCCTTTAGTCCCGGTTCAAACCAGAACCTGGACGGATGGGCCTCCATGTGGCCTGTGCGCCGAGCCCAGGCAGGAGGGCCTTTGGTCCCGGTTGGTAGCACCAACCGGGACCAATAGGCATCCACGCGTCAGCATTTCTGTGGCTGGGGTTTTTGGTTTTTTTGAAGGGGGGGGGGAGGGGGTTTGGGGGTTTTGGGGGGTTAATTTAGGTATTTCATATATTGTGTTAGCTAGATAGCTAATTAATAGAGAGAAGTGTCCTCTCTTATGTCCGTGCTTGGTCGACGTTACGTACTAAACATACATATAGAGAATACTAGGCATATGCTAGCTAGCTAAGCAAACGAAGGAAACAGAAGATCGTCATGAACATATATGCATACAGAGAGAAGTGATATCGACCACCTCTCCTTCTCCGAGAGATTGGTCGAACAACAAGTTCTCGTATATCTATCGTCCGACACTACCGGCTACATATATACAATAATTATCTTTTACAAATATAATCTCTTAAATTATGGACGCATGGTCCACATAGTATTCTCCGTCTTCAGCGATCACGTGGTCAAGAAAGAATGCCGCCAATTCCTCTTGAATTGCTCGCATGCGATCTGGTCCTAGGAGTTCATTCCGCTGCCGAAACATCTAATTTGAAGAAGGGGTTCAATATATATATATATATATATATATATATATATATATATATATATATGAATGAATGAAACTCAACACAAATGATGGTAATAAACAAAAATTGTGAATATTATTTCTTACGCACTTCATATTGTTTCTCAGAGTACCCGCCCCGCTCACAGGTCGTGTGGCGGATGGACTCGCAGATGTAGTATCCACAGAAATCATCCCCTTGTTCCTGCCACAACCACTTTACAAGAAATAGAGGTCAATCAAACAGATAAGCAAGAATGCCAAATGGTATTGATGAAACTAGCGCTTGAATCAATAGATAGGAGACACGCGGAACATGGTACTATAGTACTTACTTTCGGGTATCTAAATTCCAGCTCCTTCGGGAGTCCCGGGGAATTTGTGCTGAATTTTCTCCAAACACTGCCAGACAAAAGAAAACAATTACTTGATATCAGGAAATGAACAAATTTGCTGATATGGTGGATAATGATCGATTTAACTTCTTGAGGGTTTCAGTCATGTCTGCATACTCCTGGGGATCTTTTCGTCTCGAGTCCAAGACAGTTACTACTCCCTTCTCAAGCCTAATCTCCAGGAGAATATAGTGGAAACTACGCACACATGCATAACTCATCAATTACATTACTATAACCTGGACTAATATATAAGGGAAACCGAATATGCACAAGACAACACTCACTTGAAGTTGTAAGGAAAGAGTATTATATTTTTGTGTTCATTTATTTTGAATGATCGTAGCAAGTTGCCCTCGGTTTCTGCGGCATGATCTTTAACCTGAACTGCATCTATGAGATTTGTGTTAATGAACCCAATATCACCGATTTGTCTTTTCTTCAATTCGGCGATCTTCAATCTGCATAATATAGTGAGGATAATTATAAATACATGCAATGAAAGAGCTGAGCTATGTAGAGAGACTTAATGACATAAGTAGTAGTACTTACAGACAGTAGCAGGTGACCGTTGCTTTATCGAGGGCCAATTGATTGATAAACTGATAGAACTCCTCAAATGGAACATGCAACAGTTCAATTCCAACGAGGTCATGCTCCGGTTTAACTCTCATATACAAAGTATTCCTCCCCCCAGACTCTCTGCAGGTTTTCATGTACCAATCATGCAATCTTCGCATCATCGTTGTTAGAGATCTTTCATCTTTGATGAGAGGCTTCCCGTACTCGTATCTGTGTATCTGCACATCCAGGAAATCATAATCTACATCGTCGGGCAGGTAATCGTCAAGATTGGTATAACCGGGCGCCATCCTCGGATCGACGCTAGGCACCTTGAGCGGGGGGCACGATTGCTTTGCTTGTTCGCCGAGCTGGGCAATTTGTTTCCCAGCTACTCGTCATTCTTTTAGCCTTTGATCACTGACTGTACTTCCTGACCGCGACGCTTCGGCCCATGTCTTTGCAATAATGCGCTCATAGTTGCCTTTCGGCGGAGACTTGGGTGCTTTTGCCAGGGCAGCCAGAGAGCGCTTCACTTTCACCGAATCTACCTTCTCCTTCGGAGGTGGATGTCTCTGTGCTTTCAACCCTTGAAACCAGTCATCCTTCTCGGTTCGCACGATCCTCGCGTTCTCCTTCGGGCTCATCTCGTATGATAACTTCTCTGGAGACTTCAGAGAAGGACCGAATTTGTATTTTCTCCCGCGTCTAGCTGTACTGCTAGATGCCGACAGAGCAGACGTAACGGCAGTCTTCTTGACTTGCTTACGAGGCGGAGGAGAAGGACTACGACGCGCCGGAGCAGCTGCCGGAGCGGCGGCGGGTCTCTTCCGCCCTTGCTGACGAGGCGGAGAAGGAGGCGGAGTGCCGCCACGCGCCGGAGAAGGAGCCGGCCGAGGGCCCTGATCGTCACTCGCCGGAGGAGGAGGCGGTGGAGGAGGCGGAGTCCCCTGACTCGCCGGAGGAGGAGGAGGCGGCGGAGGCATCCAGTTTGGAAGGTTGATGAGCTCCTTCCGCCATAGGCATGGAGTCTTCAGAGCAGAACCCAGCCGAGTCTCCCCTTCTCCGGTAGGGTGGTGAAGCGGGAGGTCCTCAAATCCCTCCGTTATTTCATCCACCATCACCTTAGCATATCCTTCTGGAATCGGCCGGCAGTGAAAAGTTGCGCCGGGTTCATTAGGATAAACAGAGCCAACAGCCGCCTTGACCTTCATATTCATCCACTGCGTCATAAGGTGGCAATTTTGAGCCTCCGTGATAGCATCCACGGGATAGCTGGCAGGAGCCGTCAAGACAAGCTCTGGCTGAAGCAGCTCGGTGGAAGCCACGCTGCTTCTCCGCTGAGATGGCGGGGTAGCTTCAGGGGAAGCTTCGGCAGTTCGTTTCTCCCGGTCTGCTTCTCGTTCCTCTATCCCGAGTACCCTTTCTTTAAGCGCCTGCAGTTCGGACTGCTGCACTTTCTTCCTCCTCTCATGGCTTTTGTAACCGCCTGCGTCCGGAAACCCAGCCTTCCACGGAATGGAGCCTGGCGTGCCTCGTGTCCGTCCAGGGTGCTCAGGATTCCCGAGGGCCTTTGTGAGCTCGTCGTTCTCTCTGTCTGGAAGGAACGTCCCTTCCTGCGCTGCTTTGATATAGTACCGAAGCTTCTTCAAGGGAATGTCAAGTTGCTCGTCCGTCCAAATGCACTTCCCTGTTACAGGATCCAAGGTTCCGCCAGCCCCGAAGAACCAAGTCCGGCAACGGTCTGGCCAGCTCATTGTCTCTGGTTCGATCCCTTTTTCAACCAGATCATTCTCAGCCTTGGCCCACTTAGGCTGGGCTACCAGGTAGCCACCTGACCCCGTGCGATGGTGAAGCTTCTTCTTCGCAGCATTTTTCTTGTTTGTCTCCGACATCTTCTTACTCTTTTCCGATGTCTTGTGGGCCACAAATGCAGGCCAGTCATCTCTGATCTTCTCATATATGCCCTTGAATTCTGGTGTCTCTTTTTTCTCGACAAACATATTCAGGTCTTTCTTCCACCTCCTGAATAGGTCTGCCATCCTCTTAAGAGCAAAAGACTTGATTAATTGCTCTTTAACTGGCTTCTCCGGATCATCCTCTGGCGGTAGGGTGAAATTTGACTTCAGCTCAGTCCAAAGATCATTTTTCTGCAGATCATTGACATAAGACACCTCAGGGTCTTCGTTCTTAGGCTTATACCATTGCTGGATGCTGATCGAGATCTTGTCCCTAACCAGAACCCCACACTGAGCAACAAATGCCTTCTTTGTTCGGATGGGTTCAATAGGTTGGCTGTCGGTCGCGATTGCTATGATCTCAAACCTTTCATCTGAGCTCAACTTTCTCTTCGGGCCTCGTCTCTTTACCTCAGTTGTGCTCGATCCGGAGGGCTAGAAAAAAGAACAAAGACTTAATTAATATGTGTACATACCAAAACAATGAATGCATCAATTAGCTAGTCAGCACAGGCTTAACTAATATATATACCTGGCCGGACTCGGCTCGGTCGCGGACTCGTTTCGGTCACCGGACCCATCCTCACGTTCTTCTTCTTGCATCGACATTAGGTCACCAGAGCCAGCTTCTTCACCCTCTCCTTCCAGAGTACCATCGGTGTCGTTGAGATACAACGAGACGACATCACTTCCTTCTGCGATTATGTCCCTCAACAACGCTTCTCTTGCTTCGTCTCGGGCGATAGTGTCCATAGTTTCTACAAATATTTACAACATGGCAATTATTATTCAAACATGACAAATGGATATATTAGTGGCAAACGTAGAACTAGCTAGCTAATCATAGTAAGGAATCATATATATTAATTAGTGGCCTAGGCGCTGCTTCTCTAGGGTTTGGGGTGGCCTCGACAACCCTTCAAGGGTTTGGGGTGGCCTCGACAACGCTTCAAGGAGGGGGTAATATCGCCCCCCCCCCCGCGTGTTGAAGCTATCGGGAGGGGGTATATCGACAACGACGAC
Source organism: Aegilops umbellulata (assembly GCA_032464435.1). Taxonomy (NCBI): domain Eukaryota; kingdom Viridiplantae; phylum Streptophyta; class Magnoliopsida; order Poales; family Poaceae; genus Aegilops; species Aegilops umbellulata. The sequence continues at coordinate 510,465,677 of CP136059.1, forward strand.
ACTACATCTATGTCCCTCGACGACCCTCGTTCTTGATAAAAAAAAGAGGAAGAAGAAGAAAAAAAAGAGGAAGAAAAAAAAAGAACTCCTCTATTCTTTCTCCTCCTCTTTTTTTTCTTCTTCCTCTTCTTTTTTATCCTCTTCTTCCTCTCATGTTCGAGAGGATCGCCGAGTGGTCGGGAGGTTGCCTAGTGTCAAAGGATTCAACAAAACCATGTCTTCATCATTAGGCGAAAGTAACAGGTACATGATGGTACGAAGCTCTCCAAAGTTATTTTGGAACGGAGTCCCAGATAGGATAATTTGCTTTTTGGTACAAAGTTCAGCAAGAACCTTCCAAATATCGTTATTTGGAAGGCCTTTGCTGAAATTCATACAAAAAGGCAAATTATCCTATCCGGGACACCATTCCAAAATAACTTTGGAGGACTTCGTACCATCATGCCCTGGTTACTTCCGGCTAATGATGAAGCCATGGATTTCTTCAATACTTTGACACTAGGAAACCTCTCTCGACCCCTCGAACCCTCGACGACCCTGGAACCCTCGACCCCTAGACGACCCTGCTGGAACCCTCGACCCTGGAACCCTCGACCCCTCGACCCTGAAACCCTCGACCCTTGACCCCTTAACGACCCTCAACCCTCTACCCTAGTTCCCGACCCTCGACCCCTCGGCGATCCTCGACACCCTCGTTATATCGACAACGACGCGGCATACATATACATGGGAAAATAATGTTATCGGGGAGGGGGTATCGGTACCCCCCCTCGTGTTGAAGTTTTTCTTCTTTCTCCTCTATTCCTTTCTTTCTTCTTCTCCTCTTCTTTTTCTTCTTATCCCTCGAGAAAGGAAAATAAGGAAAAGGAAGAAAAGAGGAAGAAGGAAGAAGGAAGAAGAAGAAAAAAAGAAGGAAAAAAAAGAGGAGAAGAAGAAAAGAATAGAGGAGAAGAAGAAAAAATAGAATTTTTTTCTATTTTTTCTTCTTCTCCTCTATTCCTTTCTTCTTCTCCTCTTCTTTTTCTTCTTTTTCCTCTCATTCTTTTTCTTCTTCTTCTGCCTTCTTCCTTCTTCCTCTTTTCTTCCTTTTCCTTATTTTACTTTTTCCTCTACACTAACCTAATTAAAATGCACTAACCTAAAATCGATATCTACTAACAACCTAAATAAAAATTAATACATATATGAAAAAACATATATAAACAAAAAATGCTATGAACATTATATTCATACATACATATATAGCCACATCCATTCATCATATAGCTATAAACAAAAAAATTAATACATATATGAAAAAACATATATATAAAAAATTGCTATGAGCAGAGGCTCGACGGCGGCGGCTCACAACGGGTGCTGCCGGCGAGGGCGACGGCGGCGGCGGCGAGGGCGTCGGCGACGGCGACGACGGGCTCGGGGCGGCGCGGGGACAGCGGGCTCGGGGCGGCGGGGGGCAGGGGCGACGGCCGGGGCGGCGACGACGTCAGGGCGGCGCGGGCGATGACAGGGTGGCGCGGGGCGGCGCGGGGCAGGGGCGACAGCGACGGCGACGACGGGCTCGGGGCGGCGACGGGGACGGCGGGCTCGGGGCGGCGCGGGGCAGGGGCGACGGCGGGGGCGGCGACGACGTCGGGGCGGCGCGGGGCGCAGGCGGCGACGACGTGCACGGGCGACGACAACGAGGAGCAGGGCGTCGGGGCAAAGGGCGGCGTCTGCGGCGGGGATGAGGAACTACATGAAATTTTCGCAAAGTCCTGTATATATAGAAGCGCATTGGTCCCGGTTCGTGGCACCAACCGGGACCAATGCCCCCCTTTAGCCCCGGTTGGTGCCACCAACCGGGACCAAAGGCTTCTTTTCAGCAGCCCAAAGGGCGGGAAGCGGCGGCCTTTGGTCCCGGTTGGTGGCACCAACCGGGACTAAAGAGGGGGCATTGGTCCCGGTTGGTTCTACGAACCGGGACCAATGCCCCTTTGGTCCCGGTTCGTACCTCCAACCGGGACCAAAGGCCTGTGCTGCCCCGAACCCAAATATTTAGTCCCACCTCGCTAGTTGAGAGGGAGGCGCACCTGTTTATAAGGTGCGGTGCGCCATCCCTCTCGAGCTCCTCTCTAAAGCAGGCTTTCGGGCCTAACACTGCAATCTGTGCCTGTGGGCCTACTGGGCCTCCCTCGGGCCTGAATCCTGGCCCATGGTAGGGTTTCTAGTCGTATTCAGGCCATGGGGGCCCAGTAGGTGGCATTTTTTTGTTTCTACTTAGAACTAAATACTTATAGTTTTGTAGTGATTTCTTTTTTATTTTAGGTCACAAAAATTATAAACTTTCTGTTAGTGCCATTAGTTTTAAAATTTGAATAGTTTAACTTTGAATTTTTTAAGATTTGTGTGAATCACTAGTTTATGAATAACTTTACTATAAAAAATTCCTGCTATTTAATATTACTATGTTTTATCATTATTCGTCTTGCTTTATTTTTTAATTCTTTTAGCTTTTAAACTTTTTTAGTTTTAGAAAAATTATAAACTTTTAAACTTTCTTGCTTTATAGTTTTAGAAAAATTATAAACTTTCTGTTAGTGCCATTAGTTTTCAAATTTGAAAACACTTTTTTATTTTTTTTTGTTTTCTTTGTTGCTTTATTTTGTTTTTGCTATATTTTTAAATTCTTTTTGCTTTTAGGTCAGCAAAATTATGAACTTTTTGTTAGTGCCATTAGTTTTCAAATTTGAATAGTTAAAATTTGAATTCTTTAAAATTTGTGTGAATCACAAGTTTGTGATTAACTTTAATAAAAAAAATTAACATAGATGCACCTACTCGTCTGTTTTCAAATGAACTCTAAAATACTTGGCATAACATACTCATCTGTTATAATTTTGGCATGGTATCATCATAATAGTTGCGGGAGAAAGTCTTCACTTTATCTGCGCTTGTGTCATTTGCTTATTGCGCCGTAACCATGGATAATCTTCATCGTTTATCATGATGCTTGGGTCAGCCTTGACATTGAAGGGAGGAATTTCATGAAACCTTTCATAATCTTCAGACATGTCTGTCTTGCCCTCCACTCCCAGGATGTCCCTTTTTCCTGAAAGAACTATGTGGCGCTTTGGCTCATCGTATGATGTATTCGTTTCCTTATCTTTTTCTTTTTCTCGATCTGGTAGACATGTCATTCACACAGATAACCTGTGCCACATCATTGGCTAGGACGAACGGTTCATCAATGTACCCAAGATTTTTCAGATCGACTGTTGTCATTCCGTACCGTGGGTCTACATGTACCCCGCCTCCTGACAGATTGACCCATTTGCACTTAAACAAAGGGACCTTAAAATCTTGTCCGTAGTCAAGTTCCCATATGTCCACTATGTAACCATGATATGTGTCCTTTCCCTTCTCGGTTGTTGCATCAAAGTGGACACCGCTGTTTTGGTTGGTGCTCTTCTGATCTTGGTCAACCGTGTAAAATGTATTCCCATTTATCTTGTATCCTTTCCAAATCAATACAGTCAAAGATGGTCCCCTGGACAACAAGTACAACTCATCACAAACAGTGTTGTCACCTCTGATATGTGCTTCCAACCAACTGCTGAAAGTCCTGATGTGTTCACATGTAATCCAGTCGTCGCACTGCTCCGGGTGTTTGGAGCGCAGACTGTTCTTGTGTTCATCGACATATGGGGTCACCAAGGTAGAGTTCTGTAGAACTGTGTAGTGTGCTTGAGACCAAGAATGCCCTTCCCTGCATATTATTGAGTCCGCTCCTAGCGTGCCTTTTCCAGTCAGTCTCCCCTCATACCGCGATTTAAGGAGACCTATCTTGTTAAGGCCAGGAATGAAGTCAACACAAAACCCGATGACATCCTCTGTTTGATGGCCCATGGAGATGCTTCCTTCTGGCCTTGCGCGATTACGGACATATTTCATTAGGACTCCCATGAACCTCTCAAAGGGGAACATATTGTGTAGAAATACGGGCCCTAGAATGACAATCTCGTCGACTAGATGAACTAGGACATGCGTCATGATATTGAAGAAGGATGGTGGGAACACCAGCTCGAAACTGACAAGACATTGCGCCACATCACTCCTTAGCCCTGGTACGATTTCTGGATCGATCACCTTCTGAGAGATTGCATTAAGGAATGCACATAGCTTCACAATGGTTAATCGGACGTTTTCCGGTAGAAGCCCCCTCAATGCAACCGGAAGCAGTTGCGTCATAATCACGTGGCGGTCATGAGACTTTAGGTTCTGGAACTTTTTCTCTGGGATATTTATTATTCCCTTTATATTCGACGAGAAGCCAGTCGGGACCTTCATACTGAGCAGGCATTCAAAGAAGATTTCTTTCTCTTCTTTCGTAAGAGCGTAGCTGGCAGGACCTTCATACTGCTTCGGAGGCATGCCGTCTTTTTCGTGCAAACGTTGCAGGTCCTCCCGTGCCTCGGGTGTATCTTCTGTCTTTCCATACACGCCCAAGAAGCCTAGCAGGTTCACGCAAAGGTTCTTCGTCACGTGCATCATGTCGATTGAAGAGCGGACCTCTAGGTCTTTCCAGTAGGGTAGGTCCCAAAATATAGATTTCTTCTTCCACATGGGTGCGTGTCCCTCAGCGTCATTCGGAACAGCTAGTGCACCGGGACCCTTTCCAAAGATTACGTGTAAATCATTGACCATAGCAAGTACGTGATCACCGGTACGCATGGCGGGCTTCCTCCGGTGATCTGCCTCGCCTTTAAAATGCTTGCCTTTCTTTCGACATTGATGGTTGGTCGGAAGAAATCGACGATGGCCCAGGTACACATTCTTCCTGCATTTGTCCAGGTATATACTTTCAGTGTCATCTAAACAGTGTGTGCATGCGTGGTATCCTTTGTTTGTCTGTCCTGAAAGGTTACTGAGAGCGGGCCAATCGTTGATGGTCACGAACAGCAACGCCTTTAGGTTATATTCATCTTTATTGTGCTCATCCCACGTACGTACACCATTTCCATTCCACATCTGTAAAAGTTCTTCAACTAATGGCCTTAGGTACACATCAATGTCGTTGCCGGGTTGCTTAGGGCCTTGGATGAGAATTGGCATCATAATGAACTTCCGCTTCATGCACATCCAAGGAGGAAGGTTATACATACATAGAGTGACCGTCCAGGTGCTGTGATTGCTGCTCTGCTCCCCGAAAGGATTAATGCCATCCGCGCTTAAAGCAAACCATACGTTCCTTGGGTCCTTTGCAAACTCATCCCAGTACTTTCTCACGATTTTTCTCCACTACGACCCGTCAGCGGGTGCTCTCAACTTCCCGTCTTTCTTACGGTCCTCACTGTGCCATCGCATCGACTTGGCATGCTCTCCATTTCTGAACAGACGTTTCAACCGTGGTATTATAGGAGCATACCACATCACCTTCGCAGGAACCCTCTTCCTGCGGGGTTCGCCGTGAACATCACCAGGGTCATCTCGTCTGATCTTATACCGCAATGCACCGCATACCGGGCATGCGTTCAGATCCTTGTATGCACCGCGGTATAGGATGCAATCATTAGAGGGCATGTATCTTCTCCACCTCCAATCCTAGAGGGCATACGACCTTCTTTGCTGCGTATGTACTATCGGGCAATTCGTTATCCTTTGGAAGCTTCTTCTTCAATATTTTCAGTAGTTTCTCAAATTCTTTGTCAGGCACAACATTCTCTGCCTTCCACTGCAGCAATTCCAGTACGGTACCGAGCTTTGTGTTGCCATCTTCGCAATTGGGGTACAACCCTTTTTTGTGATCCTCTAACATGCGATCGAACTTCAGCTTCTCCTTTTGACTTTCGCATTGCGTCCTTGCATCGACAATTACCCGGCGGAGATCATCATCATCGGGCACATCGTCTGGTTCCTCTTCATCTTCAGCAGCTTCACCCGTTGCAGCATCATTGGGCACATCGTCTGGTTCCTCTTGATCTTCACCAGCTCCCCCCGTTGCAGCATCACGGTATTCAGGGGGAACGTAGTTGTCATCGTACTCTTCTTCTTCGTCGTCTTCCATCATAACCCCTATTTCTCCGTGCCTCGTCCAAACATTATAGTGTGGCATGAAACCCTTGTAAAGCAGGTGGGTGTGAAGGATTTTCCGGTTAGAGTAAGACATCATATTCCCACATTTAGTGCATGGACAACACATAAAACCATTCTGCTTGTTTGCCTCAGCCACATCGAGAAACTCATGCACGCCCTTAATGTACTCGGAGGTGTGTCTGTCACCGTACATCCATTGCCGGTTCATCTGTGTGCATTATATATAATTAAGTGTCCAAATTAATAGAAGTTCATCATCACATTAAAACCAAAGTACATACATAGTTCTCATCTAACAACATATAGCTCTCCAGAGCATCTAATTAATTAAACCATACATTAATTAAAACAAAGGCGATCATAATCGCAACCAAGGTAACAATTGATCCAACGGCATAATGATACCAAGCCTCGGTATGAATGGCATATTTTCTAATCTTTCTAATCTTCAAGCGCATTGCATCCATCTTGATCTTGTGATCATCGACGACATCCGCAACATGCAACTCCAATATCATCTTCTCCTCCTCAATTTTTTTTATTTTTTCCTTCAAGAAATTGTTTTCTTCTTCAACTAAATTTAACCTCTCGACAATAGGGTCGGTTGGAATTTCTGGTTCACTTACATCCTAGATAAATAAAATCTATGTCACGTTGGTCCGCATAATTATCATAAACAATAAATGAACCAATAGTTATAAAGATTAATATATATACCACATCCGAATCATAGATAGGACGAGGGCCGACGGGGGCGGATACCAAAACCATCGCACTATATAAGATGCAATAATAAAAGTAAGAAAATGATACAAGTATCTATCTAAACATACAAGTAAGAATATTTTTCCTTTCAGAAAGAAGATAAGAGCAAGAGGCTCACCACGGTGGTGTCGGTGATGAGATCGGCGCGGGTGATCGACGGCGGTGAAGACAGGGGTGGGGCGTGACGGACCGCTAAATCTAGACAAATCTCGAGGAAAATGGAGCTTTGAGGTCGAGCTTCGAGAGGAGAAAGCTTAACTAGTGTGGCTCGGGCATTTCATCGAACACCTCATGTGCATAGGAGGTGAGATAGAGCACCACAAGCCCCTCCTCTCGCCGGCCCAGAAAAACAGAGCACTCAGTGCTCTGCTCCGGCGCGAGGGGTATATATAGGCGGCACCACTGGTCCCGGTTCGTGGCATGAACCGGGACCAAAGGCTGCCCTTTGGTCCCGGTTTATGCCACGAACCGGGACCAATGGTGGTGGGCCAGGAGCCAGGCCCATTGGTCCCGGTTCGTCCCACCAACCGGGACCAAAAGGTCCAGACGAACCGGGACCAATGGCCCACGTGGCCCGACCGGCCCCCTGGGCTCACGAACCGGGTCCAATGCCCCCATTGGTCCCGGTTCTAGATTGAACCGGGACTAATGGGCTAACCCACCCTGGACCGTTGCCCCCTTTTCTACTAGTGGTAACACGGTGTTTACCATAACGCAGCACAGTTTACATGATAAACCGGCATTTTATGTACATGAGCGGTTTTCTCCTTCGATGGTATGGGTTTATAAACCTCCGTTTCAAGATTGGCTGTAAGTGCATCTAGTGCCCCTTAGTGATTTTGGTGTATTGAAGACTTATAGGTTAAGAATCTAATGTGTTTATGAGTGTACACAGGTCTATAAGTCTATGAGGAGTTTGATATTTACAGAGAAAGTCGATCCCTAAAAATGAAGTTCTTCGACTAAATACTTTGATATACCGAAGACTTTCTGAAGACTTTGAAAGTGAAGAAATTGGTGTGACCTTGAAGACTTGGTATTCATTCGAGGAACATGAAGCGTGAAGACTTTTGTTTTCGTAGTTTCATTTCTTCTTTCTTGAGTCATAGGAAACACCGTACTGTTAAAGGGGGTCGAGGAAATACTAAGGAGAAAATTTCCATGTGATGCTCAACTCAAATACTACACCTACCAATCCCTTCGAATGAAGCCATTGGAAATCTCATACAGTTCAGTCAATTTCTTCAGTGACAGAGACGCAGTTCTTCTGGTCACTGAGGACTTTGCTCTGACTGAGGAGTTAGGAATTCGCCAGTGCGAATTGCCTACACAGTGAGGAACATGATAGCCCTAAGGAATTTGCACCTCAAATTTCTGACCGTTGCTGTGCTATGCGCCAGCTGTCCCAAAATATCTTATCATCCAACGGTCATATCATTGAAGGGCATTTATGTCTTATCATGTTGGGCTGCTCCCTAGGCTATAAATAGCCGCCCCCTACAACCACTAGCTGGTTGGCTGCTCCGAGAGAAACTGACACTTGTCATTTGAGAGCAACCCATCCTCCGAGGACTTTAAGCGAAAATCATCAAGTGAGGAAAATCCAAAACCCAAACCCAAACACCTACAAACCCGAAGTGATTGAGCATCACTGAAGAAATTGATCCTGTGTGGATCCGACGCTTGTTACCTTTGAAGACTGTGCTTCTTCCAGACGGTTAGGCGTCAAGGTCTAGAGCATCCAAGAGGAATTGTGGATCGCCGAGTGACCAAGATTGTGAAGGTTCGGAAGTCACCTGAAGACTTACCACGAGTGATTGGACGAGGACTGTGTGTCCTTAGTTCAAGGAGAATACAGTGAGGACTTGGTGTCCCGAGCTGCGTGCTCAGGACTGCGTGTCCGGGACTGTGTGTCCTCGAGTTTAAATACTCAGCCGCTCCAACCAGATGTACAACTGAGACAGCAGTTGGAACTGGTCTACCAAATCATTGTCTTCACCAAGATTACTGGTTCCATTTCCTCAACTCTTTCATTTCCTCAGTATTGTGTTGCTTATTTGTCATATCTGTGTTTGAAGACTTTGACTGAAGACTTTCTCAATTTCCTTAGTTCAATTTCTTCAGTCTGTTTTGTCTTCATCTAGTGTTATCCTGTGTTTACGCTTTCTGTACTCTGTATTTGTCTTCATTTCATCATGATGACTATGCCTGGATTCTGTTATATTTTCATCTGAGTACTTATTCCGCTGCTAGTAGTTCTTCGCTAAGGAATTTCCTCACGAGCAAATTCCTCAGTGAAGAATTTCATAAAAATCGCCTATTCACCCCCCCTCTAGTCGATATAACGCACTTCCAATTGGTATCAAAGCAAGGTACTCCCTTGTTCTGTGTGATTTTGGTTTAACCGCCTGGAGTTTTAGTTATGTCGACCGCAAGTATGATCAAGGTCTCTGCTGGGTGTCCTACCTTTGATGGGACGGACTACCCCTACTGGAAGAGCAAGATGCGCATGCATCTTGAGGCAATTGATAACGATCTCTGGTACGTTGTGGAAAATGGTGTTCCCTCCGTCTCACCCTCACTAAACGCTACCGATGTGAAGAGATTCAAGCAACTCGATTCCCAAGCGAAGAATATCATATGTGGCCATCTGAGTAAAGGACAGTATGGTAGAGTGAGTGCTTTGGAAACTGCTAAGCTTATCTAGGATAGGCTGTCCAAGGTATATGAAGGAGTTTCAACATAGCATGACTCTCGAGTTGATGTTCTTCGCAATTTCTTCAACCGCTTCAAAAGACTCGACAATCCTTCATTGACATCTCAAATGAGCTGCAAGCACTTGGTGCCACTGACATCACCGACCATGAGGTGGTGAAGAAATTGCTGAGATCGCTTGATTCCTCATTTGATACTCTGGCACTGATGATACAAGAGTGTGCTGATTACAAGTCACTTGACCCCGCTGATATCCCCGAGAGGCTAAACACTCATGAGTTCCAGCTTGCTGAGAAGAGAGATCTCTATGGTTCGAGCTATGGCAGATCACGTGCACTGAAGGCCAAGGTAGTATCTGAGTCTGAAGATGAAGACTCTGGTAGCAGCCTTGGTGACCCCGAAGAACTGAGTCATGATCTAGCACTGCTTGTGAAGAAATTCCAGAAGTTCTCAAGACGTGGTCGCTTTGGAAAACCCTCAAGGAGCAATGATTCCTCATCCAGTGACTATAAGAAGAGGCTTTGTCACAAGTGCAAGAAACCAGGACATTACATTCAAGATTGTCCTCAGTGGGATAAGGAATCAAAGAAGAAGAAATACAAGGATTACAGTTCTGATGATGCGAAGAAAAAGAAGAAGTCCTCAAAATCTTCATCATCAAAATCCTCGAAGTCTTCGTCTCACAATAAGAGCAGCTCCAAGAAGGCTCGGGCATTCATTGGCAAGGAAATGGACTCTGAGGCTGAATCTGAAGAAAATGAAGCAGAAGAGGAATCTGATGACTCTGAGTCTGGTGTGGCGAGCCTAGCCCTCGCTACTACATTCGTCAGCAAACCCATCTTCACCTCTGAAGAAAGTGATCTCACCAACAAGGCTGATGAAAGCAGTGATGACTACGCTCCCACCTATTGCTTCATGGCAAAAGGTGCCAAGGTACTCAAATACGCCTCCTCTGAATCTAGTGAGGATGAATCTGATGAAAATCTTAAGCCTAGCTACTCTAAACTTGCTAAGATTGCTATGCAACAATAAAAGGCTTTTGAAAAGGTTCAAAACATGCTAGACAAAAGTGATGATATGTTGGGTGAAGAAATGGATCGCACTAAAGCCTTAACTGAAAATCTTCAGAGACTTCAGACCAGGTTTGATAACCTTCAAGGTCATCATAACACTCTCTTATCTGATCATGAGAAGCTTTCTTATGAATATCTTGAAAAGAAGCAAGATCTTGAAAAGCTAAGAGTGAGTTATGAAGATCTTTAGAAGGAGCGCGATTCATTACTTGCTCAACAAATCAGCGCTGCTCAGGAAGAATTTGTTCCTCCATGTTTGAAATGCATTGAATGAGAATCTGCTAATTCCTCACCTGAATGTTCAAATGCTTCTAATGTTACAAATTCTTCACCTGTCTCTGCTATCACTAATTCCTCATCTGAGGACATTGCTAGTATCACTGACGATGCAGGGCTGAAGGAATTGTACATGACATGCATGTACAAAAGCCTCAAAGGGCATCAGACTCTTTGTGATGTGCTTAAAAAGCAGATCCTCAACAGGAACCCTAGGAAAGAGGGTATTGCCTTTGAGAGGAAACTCAATGCTGATGGTTTATATTGGAAGCCTGAGCAGTACCCCAAAACCTCATGGGTTGCTGCAAAGGGACCTCCAGTTGATCCATCTAATTTATCTGGTTATACATGTGAATCTTCTCATTCTTCTGATGAGTCATTTGACTCCAACTATAAACTGTTCAAAAATCAGAATGGTGAAGTATTTGCTAGATATGTTGGCGCTAACTGCAGGAATGGTTCTCCTATGAAGAAAATCTAGGTTCCCAAAAGGTGCCTTGAAAGTATTCTTGTGAATGTCCTCATGACACCACCTGTGAAGAAAAGGAACCCCAGACCAAATTCTTCATATGGACCAAATTCTTCATATGGATCCAAGTCCTCATACGGACCAAATACCTCAAGAGGATCAAATTCCTCACATGGATCAAAGTCCTCATATGAACATCATCGTGCTAACAACTCTGTTTCGCAGGGAAGAGCTAAGGGCTATGAATATGAGCATTATTCTTCAAATTATTATGTCCATAAGTCCTCGAAGAATTTCTCTGCTTATTCATATGCTTACCCTAACCCCTCTTATGTGAAACGTAATGGTTTGGCCGCTATGCCACCATTCTTATATGGAGCTCGCAGAGTGATGAACTCTTTGCCACCCCTTCAGATGTGGGTGGTGAAGAAAAAGAACTAATTTCTTATGTAGGGTCAGGTCTCCAGACGTACTGTAACGTCTGAAGATTTTGCTGGGGACCTGACAAAATGCCTGAACAGACACAGGCTAACCATGATGAAATGAACTTTCATTCCACACGTCCTCCCTCTTTTTTATCTGTCCTACTGCTTGATGAAATTGATCTGATGAATTGTGATATCATATTCTTCACTGCTGAAGTATATGAGGTCGTAAGTTGCACTAATTCATCTACAGGATGATCAACCCAAAGCCACTGAGTGGGTACTTGATAGTGGATGTACAAATCACATGACTGGTGACAAGAATCTTTTGATGGATGCACCCTTATCATCGTCACATATGAAGCATATCATCTTCGCTGACAAAAGCAAAAGTCAGGTATTGGGTCTAGGTAAAGTTGCTATCACAAAGGATCGACACATGGACAAAGTCATGCTTGTTGAGTCCTTAGGATACAACCTTATGTCTATCTCAATGCCTTGTGATCTTGATATGGTTGTTGCCTTTGGCAAGTATCGTTGTGTTGTGATTATGGAAGCTGACAATTCCAAAGTCTTCGAAGGCTTTAGGAGAGGAGACCTGTATATTGTTGATTTCTCTGCAGATTCACAACCAGCCGTGTGCCTACTTGCAAAAGCTTCAGAAGGATGGCTATGGCATCGACGACTTGGTCATGCAGGCATGAGGAGTTTGCACACGCTTGCGAAAAAGAAGCATGTCATTGGCATTGAGAATGTCAAATTCCTCAAGGATCACTTATGCGGTGCGTGTGAAGCTGGAAAGATGACGAAGGCCAAGCATCCAGCAAAGACCATCATGACCACTACTCAACCATTCGAATTGCTTCACATGGATCTCTTCGGTCCTAACCACTACTCCTCTGTTTCAAATGAAGCATCTCAATATGGCTTTGTTATTGTTGATGATTACTCTCGTTACACATGGCTACACCTTGTCTCTTACAAACATGAAGTGCAGGAAGTCCTCAAACGATTTTCCTCAAGGGCTTCAACCAACTTTGGTGTGAAGATTAAGCACATCAGAAGTGACAATGGCACTGAGTTCAAGAATTCAGGTCTCGATGACTATCTTGATGAACTTGGTATTACTCATGAGTTATCTGCTCCTTATACTCCTCAACAGAATGGCGTTGTGGAACGCAAGAACAGGACTCTTGCTGAGATGGCTCGCACTATGCTTGACGAATACAAAACCCCTCGTCGTTTCTGGGTTGATGCAATTGATACTGCGTGCCACATCATCAACAGAGTATATCTTCACAAATTCTTCAAAAAGACTGCCTATGAACTCCTCACTGACAAGAAACCCAATGTGAGTTATTTCAAAGTCTTCGGTCCTAAATGCTGGATTAGAGATCCTCATCACAACTCTAAATTTGCACCGAAAGCACATGAAGGTTTTATGCTTGGTTACGGAAAGGACTCGGACACCTACAGAGTCTTCAACAATGTTCTTCACAAGATTGTTGAAACTGTAGATGTGCGGTTTGATGAAACTAATGGCTCGAAAATAGAGCACCTACCTTCTGTGTTAGATGAACCAGCACCCGAGGATTCCATCAAACACAAGGCTACTGAAGATGTCATTCCTACTGACACTACTAGGAAAAGGGCTATAGATAGGACTGGTACTAATGGCGCACCATGAAAGTAGTGCGCCACTACTATATACTAATGGCGCACCTGTTTGTGATACGCCATTAGTGTGGAAGACACTAATGGCGCACCGGAAACAGGGTGCGCCACTAGTATGAATTTTTTTTCCATTTTTCCATACATACTAATGGCGCATCAGGTCCATAATGCGCCATTACTAGTTGTAACTACTAATGGCGCACCATGCAGACAGTGTACCATTAGTGCAATTTTTTTATTCTTTTTTTTTGCAAAACTACTAATGGCGCATCTTCTCACAGTGCGCCATTACTAGTTTAAACTAGTAATGGCGCACTGTGAGAAGATGCGCCATTAGTATATTTTTTTTACTTTTTTGCAAAACTACTAATGGCGCACCACCAGCGGGTGCGCCATTAGTAACTAGGGTTACTAATGGCGCATTTGCTTGTGGTGCGCCATTAGTAACCTGGGACCCCAACAAGATATTTTGGACAACCCCACACCTACCCACTCACTTTCCCCACTTCATTCCATCCACCTCCTTCTCCAAGCTTTCGGCCATCTCCTCCTCCTCACCTCATTTCCACCATAGATTCATCAAAATTAAGTGGTGAAATTACCTTTTTTTGATAGGTAAGTAAGGGAAAGCTATCTTCATGATGTAGATCTACTTTTTTTCTCCCTAGCTCGCTCCAACAACGTGCACATGCACTTTTTGTGGCCTATAGCTAGATCTACGTATGTTTGTGGTGTTGCATATATGTTTGTGTTTGAAGGTACCGGTATTTGAAATGCGATAGTTGCCAATATTTTGCCGGAATGTTTTGATTCATTTCCGTTTCTGCGAGAATTTTGGCACTATGCATTCTTTTTGGTCCTATTTTTAGGGAAGGTCATGCCAAATTTTTTCTTGGTTCTAAAATATCGTTTTGCTCTACCCCGCAGGCGATCATGGTCCGCACGATGACTGAAGGCATCGTGAATAGGTTTTTGAGCTCCGCAAAGGCCGAGATGCTTCAAAAGAACGAGACGGAGATAAGATGTCCGTGTCGAAGTTGCAAGCTGAAGAGCCTTATTGCGGACCTGGATTCCGGGCAGGTGCGTGACCACCTGCTCTTGCGTGGTTTCATGGATGGCTATCGGTGGCAAGGTGATGAAGATGACTATGAAGTCATCCATGGCCGGCGCCGGGCAAGAAATGAGGAAGGGTAACAAGACAAGTACCACTGCGGCGAGGGCAGGCGAGAAGACGAAGAACCTCCAGGACATGATCACGACGGTGATGCTGTACACAGTCATCATGTAGAAGATGTCGTACATGATGATGAGGAAGATCAAGACGAAGGGCATGATCATGAAGATGAAGATGACGGAGCAGACGACGATGGAGGCTGGGTGCAGGACCGTCATATTCAAGAGTTGCTTCTCAAGCAGACGGATAACGCAAGAGCTGCCGCCTGAGAGAAAGCCAAGCTGGATCAACTGGAGATAGACACGGTTACTCCATTGTATGAAGGATGTAGGCCCGAGGATACCCGCCTGAAAGTAACGCTCATGGCTCTGGAGATGAAGGTAAAACACAAAATGACCGACGCATGCTTCGACGAGAACATGTCATTCTGGCACGAACGTCTTCCCAAGGGGAACAAGTGCCCGACCAGTTTCGAGGAGGCGAATAAAATCGTGTGTCCTCTGGATTTACCGCACGTGAAATACCGTGTGTGCATGAACAATTGTATCATTTATCGGGACGAGCGCGCGGAGTCTACCATATGTCCGGTGTGCGGCGTCACTCGATACAAGAAGAGAAAGAAAGCTCCTCGAAAATCGGTGTGGTACTTTCCGATCACTCCTCGTCTGCAGCGGTATTTCGCGGACCCTAAGGTAGCAAAGCTCCTGCATTGGCACACGGATAGGGAGGAGAAGAAGCGGGAAGATGACGGAAATGATCCGGAGATAAATAAAAAAGACAAGATGCTGAGTCACCCTAAGGATGCGAGCCAGTGGAAAGTGTTGAACTTCGAATACCCAGAATTTGGGAAGGATCCAAAGAACATCGTGCTGGGTGCGAGCACCGATGGAGTCAATCCGTTTGGCAGCCAGAGAAGCACACATAGCACCTGGCCTGTGTTTGTGTGGATGTACAACCTTCCCCCTGGTTGTGCATGAAGAGGAAGTACATTCACATGAGTATGCTAATTGAAGGGACGAAACAACCAGGGAACGACATCAATCTGTATCTGGGGCTGCTGAAGGAGGAGCTAGACACGCTGTGGAAAACGCCAGCCAATACGTGGGACGCCGCAGAGAAAGAATATTTCCCTAAGAGAGCCGCACTGCTCACGACGGTGCACGACTATCTCGGTTACGGATATCTCATGGGGCAGGTAGTCCACGGATTTTCTGGATGTGTAAGGTGCATGGATGACACAACATATCGCCAGCTAGATAGAGATCCCGGGTCTTCGAAGACCGTGTTCATGGGACATCGAAGGTGGCTTCGCGACGATGACCCGTGGAGGAAACACAAGGATTTGTTCGATGGTGAAACCGAACCCCGAAAACGCCCGTGTACGAGGAGCGGCGAGGAAATAGACAAGCTGTTGAAAAATTGGAAAGACTGCCCGTTGCCGGGAAAGAAGCAAAAGGCACCAAAACCCGGGAAGAAGCGAAAGGCGCCAGAGCCGCTGCTAAAGGTATGGAAAACGAGGTCTGTTTTCTGGGACTTGCCGTACTGGAAGATCCACCGTGTGCCTCACAGCCTTGATGTCATGCATATCACGAAGAACGTGTGCGAGAGTCTGCTTGGTACCCTACTCAACATGCCAGAGAGGACCAAAGATGGGCCGAAAGCAAGGGCAGACTTGAAATCAATGGGCATCAGGCAGGAGCTTCACACTAATGATGATGACGATGATGATGATGATGATGAGGCGAAGCAGGACACAGAAAGTCGTCGCAAAGGCAAAAAGGCCAAGAAGACCGGAAATGACTACCCCACCCGCGTGCTTCACTCTAAGTCAGGAGGAGATCGAGCAGTTTTTCACCTGCCTCCTAGGAGTAAAACTTCCTTACGGTTACGCGGGGAAGATAAGCAGATACCTAGACCCAGCGAAGCAGAAGTTCAGCGGGATGAAGTCTCACGACTGTCACCTGCTGATGACGCAGATACTTCCAGTTGCAATCCGTGGGATCATGGACGCGCACGTCCGTGAAACGCTATTTGGCCTATGCAACTTTTTCGACGTCATCTCTCAGAAGTCGATTGGCGTGAGGCAACTCAGAAGGCTACAGGAAGAGATCGTGGTGATACTATGAGAGCTTGAGATGTACTTCCCGCCCGCATTCTTCGACGTTATGGTGCATCTGCTGGTCCATATCGTGGAGGATATCATCCAACTCGGGCCGACGTTCTTGCACAACATGATGCCGTTCGAAAGGATGAATGGTGTCATCAAAGGATACGTTCGCAACATGTCACGTCCTGAGGGAAGTATAGCCAGGGGCTTTCTGACAGAAGAGTGCATCTCCTACTGCACAAATTATCTAGGCATCGAGAACCCCGTTGGTCTGCCCTTCAACAGGCACCTCGGCAGGCTCGCTGGATGGGGTCACCGTGAGGGTCGCCGCGAAATGCATGTCGACTTCGAGGGTCGACTCACCGACTTTGAAAGAGCAAACCTAGTCGCGCTACAACACATAGACGTGGTCGCTCCTTGGGTGGTAGAGCACAAAACCTTTATTGATAAGATGTACAATGACCGAGGCCAACAGAGGACGGACGGAGATATACTCAAAGAGCACAACTCATGTTTCACGCGTTGGTTCAAGCAGAAGCTTCTGTCGTACCCTTTACATGAGGATTCTTTCGTGGAAGAACAACTCATATTCGCCTTGTCACAGGGTGCTGAGCACAACCTAATGACCTATGAGGCGTACGATATCAATGGCTACACATTCTACACCGAGGACAAGGACATGAAGAGCGATGGTTATCAGAACTCCGGGGTAACGATGGAATCCTACACCGGCAACGACAAGGACAGATACTACGGAAGGATCGAGGAGATCTGGGAGCTGAGCTACGCTGGAGAGAAGGTCCCAATGTTCCGTGTCAGATGGGCCAAGAGCGTCCTAAAAGAAGACCGGTATTTCACCACCATGGTTATACCCGAAGCCAAATCCAAGACCGCGGGCGCAAACATCACCGCGAAAAATGAGCCATGGGTACTGGCTTCCCAAGTGGACTAATGCTTCTTCATTACCGACCCGTCAAAGCCCAGTCGTGTTGTCGTGATGAGAGGCAAAAGGAAGATCATCGGAATGGATGGAGTAGCCAATGAGCAAGACTTCGACAAGTACGGCGACCCGAAGATCGAACATGACGACGACGATGAAGTAGCAGCACACACCACAAGAAGAAGCAGGACCACCCTACCTAAAGGACATCCGTTCCACAGAAGAACTCCATTTGCGAAAAAGAAGGGCAAGAAGATTGTGAACAGATAGCTAGCTAAGATCGATTGTATTTAAATAGTAGTCTTCATTTCTTGATTGTATTTCGACATATGGAAATGGGCGGCACTTTTTGAATTCATGAATATTTTGAAATCTGATGATATTTTTTCATATTCATAAATGTTTTCTAAAAAATTATTAGACGCAACTAAAAATCCAAAAAAAATTCAAATAACAAATTTGATGATATTTTTTCATATTCATAAATTTTATATTCATATTTTTTCATAAATGTTTTGAAATTTGATGATATTTTTCCATATTCGTAAATGTTTTCAAATTTGATCGTCATTTTCGAAAAAATTATTAGATGCAACTAAAAATCCAAAAAAAAAACAGTTCGTAAATTTTTTCATATTCATAAATGTTTTACCAATTCACAAATGAATGCAACTAAAAATCCAAAAAAAGTTACTAATGGCGCACCGCTAGGTAGTGCGCCGTTGCTATCCAAAAAAAGTTACTAATGGCGCACCGCTAGGTGGTGCGCCATTGCCATCCCTCCCCCCACTAAAATCCCCAATCCCTGATCCCCAATCTCACATCTCTCTCAGCCCCCCCTCACTGCGCGCAGCTGCCCCGACCCACCGCGCCGCCGCCCCTTCGTGCGTCGCCGCCCCCGTGCCCCCGCCGCCTCCCTCTCCCCATCCTCCCTTCCTCCCCCTCCGACCCCACCCCGACGTGTCTCCCTCTCCACGCCGTCGAGCACCAAAGCAGGCCAGAGAAGTCTAGCACGAGCGTCTAAGTCGTCTCTGTCGGATACGTCGACGAACCGGACCGGAGCCGAGCCGAAGAGCACCGCAAACCCGCCACCGAGCCCTTCTTCCACCTCGGATTCCGCCGCCTCTCCTTCAAGTCCGCCCGACCTGCTGCTCCTAATCCACCGCCGGGCCTTCGTGTGCCTCCGCGGTGAGCTCCCCTCGCTTCCCCTCTTCTGTTTCCCCTCATCCCGAGCGCTGTAGACCCCTCGTGCACCCGCTCGCCTGCGCGTACCGCCCGCGCTGGCCGCGTCCACCCTGCCGCTCCCGAACTATTTGGAGGATGACAAGTTTTCCATGTTATAGAAACTTTCAGAAATTGCCATGGCAATTGCTCCAGAAATTCGCCATGACAAGTACTCATAGCAATTCCATCCATCGCAAACTACTCATAGAAAATACTGCCATGGCAACTACTACAGAATTTTGCCATAGCAATTACTCCAGAATTTGGCCATGTCAAAAACTCGTAGAGATTCTATCCATGGCAACTACTCATAGCAAAGTCTGCCATGGCAACTTTGATAAAAACATTTAGTTTGCCATGGTACTTGAAATAAGTTTGACATGTTGTGGAAATTTCAGAATTTGCCATGTTTTACATTTGCCGTGTTTTTAGCTAAGAGCAATCCTACATTTGCCATGTGACCATGGTCCCAAGATTTTCCATGGCAAAAGATTGTAGCTGTGTAAAAAAAGTGTGGTAGCTCAAAAAAATGAGATCTGAACCTACTACACAAAAATTCAGTTACGTGGCAAGGTGGCAAAATGTTTGTTTGTTCTTAAAATAGCATGGAAATTTTTTATCTAAGAGTTTGTTATTTTTGTATTTATATAAAGATTAGCATGGCAATTTTCTACATGGCACAATCTTTCAGCATGGCAAAATATAGGATGATAGCATCCTAATTTTTTCATATGGCAAAAATGAAGAAAAGCATCAACTTATACCTGAGGAAAAAAAATCTGAAGCTAGTGACAGCGCAGTGGCCACGCTTCTACTCTCCCTATATAAGCATTGACACATTGGCACTCTTTTGATCAGACAATAGCATTAATAGGTGGAGACTGCTTAATACCGGGGTCCTGTTGTTTTAGTTCATGACAGCTCTTGCGTTTGGTATTTTTGACTTATGTCTCTGCCCGCGACTCTGTTTTGCATACGGGCTGTTTTGTTGTTTGTTCGATCGAAAGAAAAAAATGTTCCTTGATGCGTTCCAGACACTAGAATAGGATCCACCATAGAACAGACCAGAGTCCATCTTGCATTGGCTGGTGAACTCCTCGATCTATTGTTAGTCCTTATCTGCATTTTCCCACATTGTTCATGTATCTGATCCACCATTGCTTGTACTAGTTTGTCAAGAATACTGGTATGTATAGCACAGAGAGCACCACAAGTTAAACACCTCAATCTGTTAGTATTTGTCTGCATTTTCTCACATTCTTCTTGTATCTGATCCAGTATTGCTTATAGTGGTTTGTCCAAAATGTTGAATGATACTGCTTGGAGATGCATATATTGTTTCACCTCTTCACATGCCAACGTATTTTCCATGTTGTGATGGAGGCCTTTCTTTTAACACTGGGCTTTGCCACCTGTTGTTTGTCTTGTAAATAGCATTGAACAGAGATTTATGCAAGTAGCACATTGCCTTGTCCACCTGGGATAATGATTTTGCAGGTACCCCAAGAGGCCCTTGAGTTTGCCGGAATGTCGATTAACTTCCGTTCCGGCAAATTCGGGTACTCCATATGTCCTATTTTCAGCAAAGGTCATGCTGAAATTTTCCGTGAATTTTAGCATGACTTTGCTAGAAATCGGACATATGGGGTACTTGCGACTAATGCATGGGCCGGGGTATCTTAGTACTTAATTAAGTAGGATCAACTGCCCCTTTATTCATGCTGCATTAAACCATAGGTGCCAAGTGATTAGGCCCAACTTAGAATTCTCCTCAGCATCGATAAACCCTAAATGATGAAAACTTAACTTAGCATTTAGGGTGCCTCGGCATCGATAAACCCTAAATGATGAAAACTTAACTTGGCTGCCCCGGATGCCTCGGTGTCGATGAGAACCTAAATGATGTACGCTTAGGCTTTTAGGGTGCCTCAGCGTCGACAAACCCTAAATGATGAAAGCTTAGGCTTTTAGGGTGCCTCGGTGTCGACAAACCCTAAATGATGAGACCATGATCTTGTTCCTTGACAATAACCAACTTTTTGACCAAACTTTTTTCCTATTTAGAGCGAAACATGGCCCACAACGATGAGGCCGGTGGTTCGGGCGGCAAGCCATTCTGGGAGCTGTCCCAGGAGATGGAGGAACAACCTCACCGCTATGAGGATGCCACGGAAGACACCGATCGTGATTACACAACCCCTGGTGGCGTCGGGGATGACACCATTGATGGTGCTGCCGAGGATGCCACCACTTATGATGGCGGCACACACACAGATGGCAGCCAACCGAAGAAGCAAAAGAAGGTCCGACGCCCGAATGCGCTCCGCGCCCTCAAGGAGGAATTCACTCAAGTGGACTCTGACGGGAATCCAACGGAGCCCAAACATATAGTCAAGGGGTACTCGCTTCAGCTCGGGTGCATTCTCCGGAGCACCGTCTCGATCAACACCGAGAACCTTAGGCATAAGGACCGAGGGAATTTGCGCAACCTCCTCTTCACGAAGCTGCACGAACGATACAAGTTCCCCGCCGAATTTGAAAACACACGCCTCTCAGGGAATAAAGCGAACAATGCCGCCCTCACGAAGATGAGCACGGCCCTGTCTACTTGGAGAAGCGCGGTGAAGAGAATGATTGATAAAGGTGATAGTTATGACAAGATCAAGGCGAAATATCCTTTGATGAGCGAAGATGACTACAAGGAGTTCAAGATCAAGTGCGAGAGCCCCGCAACCTCCGAATCAAGTCAGTGGGGGAAAGAAATGCGGGAGTTGAACTTAGGGGAAAACAAACTCGGTCCTGGCGGTTACAGAGTGGCGGAGCCTATATGGGACAAGGAGGACGCGGAGCGTGCCGAGCAAGGCCTACCGCCCCGCTTCGAGAAATACAGCGGTGACAAGCAGACTAGGAACTATGTCAGGGCCCGGTACAAGGAGGACCCGATAACAAAGGAGCTTACCACGGATCCGAAGACCAGGACGCTTGAGCTTCTTCTGGTAAGGAATACACCCCCGCGTAATTAGCTCCATATGGTTGCACTCTAATTAATCCCCAATATTTCTAAATGGTTCACGTTCCTTTCGCAGGACACTGAAAGCAGTAGAGCGGGGTCGTCTAAGAGCTCCCCTTTCGACACCCCTTTAAATAGGGCGTTGAACGTAATGAAAAACAAGGATAAGCTCAATAAGCCGACGTCAGCTGGTCGTGTGGCCGGCAAAGGCTTGTCCACAAAATGGGGGTCATACTATACCGCTGGTGTGCGGAAGGAGAAAAAGACTAGCTCGGAAAGCCAGACGCGCGAGGTTGAAGAACTCAAGGCACAAGTGGCGCGGAATCCGGAGCTTGTCCAAGAGCAAGTGCAACAACAACTTGGAGTGACGCTCAACGCCATGGTGCCTACGTTGATTCATGGGCTGACGACGTGGATTGCAGGCGGCCAAAAGGGGCCTCCCCCGGTTCCCAGTGAGGGAGTCCTGGATTAGGGGGTGTTTGGATAGTCGGACTATACCTTCAGCCGGACTCCAAGACTATGAAGATACAAGATTGAAGACTTCGTCCCGTGTCCGGAAGGATCTTTTCTTGGCGTGGAAGGCAAGCTAGGCGTGCAGATATTCAAGATCTCCTACCATTGTAACCGACTCTGTGTAACCCTAAACCTATCCGGTGTCTATATAAACCGGAGGGTTGTAGTCCGTAGGACAACCATCATCATACACAATCATACCATAGGCTAGCTTCTAGGGTTTAGCCTCCTTGATCTCGTGGTAGATCCACTCTTGTACTACCCATATCATCAATATTAATCTAGCAGGAGTAGGGTTTTACCTCCACTGAGAGGGCCCGAACCTGGGTAAAATAAAGTGTCCCTTGTCTCCTGTTACCATCCGACCTTGACGCACAGTTCGGGACCCCCTACCCGAGATCCGCCGGTTTTGACACCGACATTGCTAGCTGATAGATGGACTGAAGTCCTTGCGGCCGAAGAGTATGAACTCGGGCGCCCCTCCAAAAATTATCCTAAGCGCGGGCTGCTACCCCAATCAGAGGGGGAAGCATATGACATGGCAGACCGGCCACCCCATGGCCGCGACAGAGAGGCCTGTCGAACCCTTAAGCAAGCCATGCCCCGGTGCCGTTCAAATAAGGCACGGGACAACGAGCCAGACCTGCGAGACGTACTGGAGGATAAAGCAAAGCAAACAAGATCGATCTATGGATCGCGCGGACGCCCGGCGACACATGATGATCTTCACTCCGGACACAATAAATCCGGCCGGGCCGAACACAGCAGGCACAGCTCTTCCGAGCTGCGTCGTGACATAGCCCAGTACAGGGGCGCCGCACACCCACTATGCTTCATAGACGAAGTAATGGATCATAAAATCCCAGAGGGTTTTAAACCCGTCAATATCGAGTCGTACGATGGTACGACAGATCCGGCAGTATGGATTGAGGATTATCTCCTTCACATCCACATGGCACGTGGCGATGATCTACACGCCATCAAATACCTACCCCTTAAGCTTAAAGGACCAGCCCGGCACTGGCTTAACAGCCTACCAGCGGACTCAATCGGTTCTTGGGAGGACCTGGAAGCCGCATTCCACGACAACTTCCAGGGGACCTATGTGCGGCCACCGGACGCCGACGACCTAAGCCACATAATTCAGCAGCCAGAAGAATCGGCCAGGCAATTCTGGACACGGTTCCTAACAAAGAAAAATCAGATAGTCGATTGTCCGGACGCAGTGGCCCTAGCAGCCTTCAAACATAACATCCGCGACGAGTGGCGTGCCCGGCACCTGGGACAAGAAAAGCCAAAAACCATGGCAGCCCTCACGACACTCATGACCCGCTTTTGCGTGGGCGAAGATAGCTGGCTAGCTCGCAACAACAACTTATCGAAGAAGCCTGGTAATTCGGATACCAAGGCCAAAAGTGGCAGGTCACGTCGAAATAATCAAAAGCGCCGCGTTAGCAGCGATAGCAATGAGGATACGACAGTTAATGCCGGATTCAGAGGCTATAAATCCGGTCAGCGGAAAAAGCCATTTAAAAAGAATACCCAGGGCCCATCCAGTTTGGACCGGATACTCGACCGCTCGTGCCAGATTCATGGCACCCCCGAAAGGCCAGCCAATCACACCAACAGGGATTGTTGGGTGTTCAAGCAGGCAGGCAAGTTAAGAGCCGAACACAGGGACAAGGGTCTGAACAGCGACGACGAGGAGGAGCCCAGGCCGCCGAACAACAATGGACAGAAAGGGTTTCCCCCACAAGTGTGGACAGTGAACATGATATACGGGACCCACATTCCTAAGCGGGAGAGGAAGCGTGTGCTACGGGACGTATACGCGATGGAGCCAGTCGCCCCAAAGTTCAACCCATGGTCTTCCTGCCCGATCACTTTCGATCGAAGGGACCACCCCACTAGCATCTGTCACGGCGGTTTTGCCGCACTGGTCCTCGACCCAATCATGGACGGACTTCATCTCACAAGAGTCCTCATGGACGGCGGCAGTAGCCTGAACCTGCTTTATCAGGATACAGTGCGGAAAATGGGCATAGATCCATCAAGGATCAAGCCCACAAGGAAGACCTTTAAAGGCGTCATACCAGGTGTAGAGGCCAGTTGCACAGGCTCGATAACACTTGATGTGGTCTTCGGATCTCCGGATAACTTCCGAAGCAAAGAGTTAATCTTCGATATAGTCCCGTTCCACAGTGGCTATCACGCCCTGCTCGGACGAACCGCATTCGCTAAATTCAATGCGGTGCCGCACTACGCATATCTCAAGCTCAAGATGCCAGGCCCTCGAGGAGTAATTACGGTCAACGGAAACACAGAACGCTCCATCCGTACGGAGGAGCACACGGCGGCCCTCGCAGCGGAAGTACAAAGCAGCCTTTCAAGGCAACTCTCCAGTCCGGCCGTTAAAAAATCGGACAATGCAAAGCGCGCCTGGAGTAACCCGCAACAAGACCACCTGGCACGATCAGAGCAAGCGTAGCAATACGGCCCCGACCCCAGCCATCGCAACATAGCGGAGCAAGTACCTCGAGTACACAATTACGCCCTTAAAATTCCATGGGCACAGGGGGAGGGGCGCATTAACGACATGCCTACAACACGGCGTCAAATGTACTAGGGGCTGCCAGATTTTTCTTTTTTACTTTTTTTTACTTTCAGGACTCGATACTCTGGATAACCTGTTCGGCATTGTTGCCGCACAGACGATGCAAGATCCAGGAAAGCAGACAAAGCCACGCCGCATTCCGGAACTCTCAGGTGGTCTCTATTTCGAGCGATATATCTGTTTCTAAATTCCGCGGCCTGTGCCTGGTCAGGACATGTTAAATAGTCTAATATCTTTTTTGCTCATCGCAATACTTGTATCGTTCGGCTTTGATAGATAGCCTCTTTATAAAACAATGCATAACTTTTTGTCTATTTTTTGCATTATCCTCTTTTTAATATATATATATATATTTATTACATAACATGATAGCACCCGTACACCATGGTACGGCAAACCATGCCAGGGGCTTCATTACCCTTTTATCTGGTGTGAGAACTCCGTACACTTTCACAAGTGCGGCACCCCGAACTTATAGCACTATATGCATCGGCTCCGAGTCATGATTTTGGTCACATGTTGGGTTTGCCCGGCTCCTATGTTTTGGTGCCTTACGTTCCGTTTTATCGGCTAAGGTAGCACTAGGAGAACCACTGCGATTGTGCCCCAGATCAGGTGGGTTGAGCACCTCAGTGGAGAAAGCTAAAACAGACTGTCATGATAAGGCGTGAGACCGGTCGCTGTTCGAGAGGTTTTTCGAGTCCTTAAAGGCTTATGCCGCTTTGAGCGAGGAGCTGGCTATGTCCGGCCAAAGGCGTGGATAGCGCCCCGAATTCGGCCTTCCGAACTAGGGGCTTCGTCGAAATTTAAAATTATAATGTTCTATGGCTAAGTGAGAGTGTTCAAGCATTATAGTCCGATTGCCTGGTTCGTTGTGCTGAGCGCCTCCCTCGAAGGACCCAACTATGGGAACAAGAGCCCTCAGGTTTATCCCGAACACCCCAGCACTAGTGGCATGGGGGCAGAAGCCGACAACTGGCCATCTCTCAAATTTTTGATAAACGGCCGCACAGAAAATAATATTTTAAATTCAGTAAGCATTGCTTTGCGCATATGAACAAGTTTTCAGCGCACAGGATACAAACGAGCGAGTTCACTCAAATATTACATCTTTAGTACATTCATCCGCGACAAGGCGAGCTCCAGCAAGAACTTCCTTGTAGTAGTTCTCGGGCTTGCGATGCTCCTTCCGCTGCGGCGGCCCGTCCTTCACCAGCTTCTCTCCGTCTAGCTTACCCCAGTGTACCCTTACACGGGCAAGGGACCTCCGGGCACCTTCAATGCAGACGGAGCGCTTGATGACCTCAAGCCGTGGACAGGCCTCCACTAGCTGCTGCACCAGCCCAAAATAGCTCCCAGGCAGGGCCTC
The DNA here is from genome assembly GCA_032464435.1 of Aegilops umbellulata. NCBI lineage: Eukaryota > Viridiplantae > Streptophyta > Magnoliopsida > Poales > Poaceae > Aegilops > Aegilops umbellulata. Next base: position 510,492,100 of record CP136059.1, read on the forward strand.
TCTAGGCCACAGCCGAACTAGTAAGCCCTTCATGGCCTGGGCCGCCTTGTGGAGCTCGACCAGCTATTTCAGCTGATCGCTTAAGGGCACAGGGTGTCCAGCCTCAGAATACTGAGACCAGAACACACTCTCCGTCGAGCTGCCCTCTTCAGCTCGGTATAACGCGGCGGCATCGGATACGCTGCGGGGAAGATTGGCGAACGCCCCTGGAGAACTCCGGATTCGGGTAAGTAATAGGTAGTTTACTTTTATATTCCTACTTTGCATTGAGAATGCCTTACCCGTTGCTATCTTTTTCACCTCCTCCAACTCTTGGAGGGCCTTTTGGGCTTCGGCCTTGGCACTCTTGGCGGTCTCGACGGCCGACGCGAGCTCGGATGCTTGCGCTTTTGACTTAAGCTCCAAACCCTCATGTTTTGTCATGAGAGCTTGCAGCTCTTGCTGCACCTCATCGACCTGAACCCCAAGCCTTTCTCGCTCGGTGCGCTCCTCGACCGTTTTCTTTTCGGCCTCTGCCAGCGCCTGCTTCAGGGTTGCCACCTCGGTTGCGGCCCCTACAATAGGCAGTACAATCCTGTTATTTCTTTCTGCAATCAAGCCTCTCTATAGGCACCTTTTTTCTTATTTTCTTTTCTTTTTTTAGGTATTTCTTACCTTCCTTCTCCTCGAGCTGCCGTTTGGCAAGGCCGAGCTCTTGCTCGGTTCGCCCGACGTCCTTTTTAAGGACATCCACCTGCGCAGTCAGTGCGGCGGTGGACAGCAGTGAAGCCTGCATACGCATATTTGACCTTTTTTTAGACTCCTGCGAAAATTACTAGATCCTCTATCCAGCTTTTCTTTCCGAACACCGAACAGAGCATCAGGGGCTACTGTCTATGCGGTAAATAATTTGATATATTTTTACTTACCTCGAAGCCTGTTTGAAGGCTAGCGCAAGCTTCATTCAGTCCGCTCTTGGCGGACTGAACCCTTTGGATCACCGTACTCATAACAGTACGGTGCTCGTCATCGATGGCGGCGCCCTTAAGCACCTCCAGCAGATTGTCCGGTGCCTACGGTTGGACGGAGGCCGCCGGCTCAGACGGCTTACTCCTCTTGGAAGGAGTTCGCCCACCGCGGACCGGGACTGTCGAGTCCGGCGCGGTGTCCGGCACAAAGCCGGACTTGGAGCCCTGGGGGGTTTCATCCCCTTTACTCCTGGGGTCCGGAGGATTGCCTTGTGGCTCCTCCAGGACCATCTCCTCCTGCCCCGAAGCTTGGCGGGGCACCACTTCGGCGTCGTCCGCCCCGCAGGGGGAGACCGCGGGCGGAACAGAGTTCACGTCCGACGAATCCAGGGAGCCGCTCGACGAATCGTCGAGTCCGGCCCGGGGCGGGCTGCATAAATTACGTTTGATATTAGGGAAAGCCGCGCATTAAAAGAATATCGAGAGTCACTCTGGTATGTAAACACTTACGATTTCGCCGGACGCTTGGTTCTATACGACAGCTCCTCTCCGCCCTCTTCGGCGTCGAGGGAGTAGTCCGGTGGAGGGCTCTTCCTTTTCCTCGACCCCTCGGCCTCCCCCGTTGGGGTGGCCTTCTTCTTCTTTTCTCCCCTCACTGGGGGGGGGGGAGAGCTTCCTTGTTCCTCCTCCTCGTTTTCATGAGAGGAGAGCGTTGCAGACTCGTCAGATGACGAGTCCAACACCACCACGTTGCAGGAACTTTTTCAAGTCCTGGTGGTTTTCTTCTTCTTGGCCTTCCTCTCCGGCACCACATAAGGTGCCGGAGCCATCAGCTTCACCAAGAGAGCTGGGGCCGGGTCTTCGGGCAAAGGAGCCGGACAGTTAATTGGTCCGGATACCTCCTGCCAAGCCTGTCAAAGGTAAAGGGAGTTTAGATCCCGCATAGAGTTAATCTATGTAGAAGAGCTTAACGAACCCGTCAAAGGTATAGATAGCTTACCTCGCTAGCGTTGCGCTGCGAGCTGTATCCACGATCCCCGAAGGCGGATGTGGGGGACTCGGCGCCTTTGGTCAGCACCTTCCACACGTCTTCATACATCGTGTCGAAGAGCTTACTGAGGGTTTGGTGTTGCGCCGGGTCGAATTCCCACAAAGTAAAATCCCGTTGTTGGCACGGGAGGATCAGGAGAACGAGCATGACCTGGACTATCTTGACAAGCCGAATTGGCTTCTTCACCAGGGACTGGATGCACGTTTGCAACCCAGTCACTTCTTCCTCGTTGCCCCACGACAGGCCTGTCTCTTTCCAAGACATGAGCCGCGTGGGGGGTCTGGATCTGAACTCGGGGGCCGCGGCCCATTTCGGATCGCGGGGCTCGGTGATGTAAAACCACCCGGCCTGCCACCCCTTTAGGGACTCCACAAAGGAGCCATCGAACCAGAGGACGTTGGCTATCTTGCCAACAATAGCGCCTCCGCACTCCGCCTGGGTGCCGGACACCACCTTGGGCTTGACGTTGAAGGTCTTGAGCTCGAGGCAGAAGTGGGGGCGGACGTGGAGAAAGGCCTCACACACGATGATAAACGCCGAGATGTTGAGAACAAAGTTCGGGGCCAGATCGTGGAAATCCAGGCCGTAGTAGAACATGAGCCCCCAGACAAATGGGTGAAGTGGAAAGCCTAGTCCGCGGAGGAAGTGGGGAAGAAAAACTACCCTCTCATGGGGCCTTGGGGTAGGAAGAAGCTGCCCCTTCTCAGGAAGCCGATGCGGGATGTCCTTGGACAAGTATCCGGCTTTCCTTAACTTTTTTACTTGAGCCTCCATAACGGAGGAGACCATCCACTTGCCTCCCGCTCCGGACATTGTTGGAGAAGGTTGAGGAAGGAAGAGCGGACTTGGGCGCTGGAGCTTGGGTTCGCAAGAGATGGATTGGCAAAGGAGGAAGAAGGCGTAGGTTAAAAAGGTGAATCTTTATCCCTTTATATAAGCAGGTACGGTTAGGCGTCCCCACCTACCTAATAAAACTCACTTGCCTCCCAAACGCCATGGTAAATGGCGTGGTTGGGTTACCCACGTCCGTATTAATGAGAATCCCATTAAAGGGGGCACACGATCTCTGCTTTGACAAGACGTGCCAAGGAAACCGCCTCGCTAAACGCGCTAAGGTGGAACAATGGAAGCAATTTATATAGAAGGCTTGGTCGTAGTGTTATGACGCACTGCGGAATACGTCAGCGGATTTGATTTGTGTTAATTCTCTATATGGCAATATGTGAAAACTTATTTTGCAGAGCCGGACACTATTTTTGGTGTTTATATTCTTCTTGAAGAACTTGGAGGAGGAACCCGCCTTGCAATGCCGAAGACAATCTGCGCGCCGGACTCGTCGTCATTGAAGCCTGGTTCAGGGGCTACTGAGGGAGTCCTGGATTAGGGGGTGTTCGGATAGCCGGACTATACCTTCAGCCGGACTCCAGGACTATGAAGATACAAGATTGAAGACTTCGTCCCGTGTCCAGAAGGATCTTTTCTTGGCGTGGAAGGCAAGCTAGGCGTGCGGATATTCAAGATCTCCTAACATTGTAACCGACTCTGTGTAACCCTAACCCTATCCGGTGTCTATATAAACCGGAGGGTTGTAGTCCGTAGGACAACCATCATCATACACAATCATACCATAGGCTAGCTTCTAGGGTTTAGCCTCCTTGATATCGTGGTAGATCCACTCTTGTACTACTCATATCATCAATATTAATCTAGAAGGAGTAGGGTTTTACCTCCACCGAGAGGGCCCGAACCTGGGTAAAATAAAGTGTCCCTTGTCTTCTGTTACCATCCGACCTTGACGCACAGTTCGGGACCCCCTACCCGAGATCCGCCGGTTTTGACACCGACACCCAGCTTCACGGCCAGCAACTCGCACAGCGCGCAGGCGGCGCCATTGGTGTCTCCGGCGGTGGCGCCATTGGTGTCTCCGGCGGAGGCGGTATTCGTGTCTCCGGCGGAGGCGGTATTCGTGTCTCCGGCGCCGGCACGGGCATTGGAGCTTAATGCACCCGGGTGTACGCTGGTCGGCACCTCGCCAGCAAGCGCCCCCTCCGTCAGCTGCACGCCCGTCGTTGGCGGTGCCTCGACATTAGCCGAGCTCGACGGCATCACGGTAACTAAGCCTCTCGGCCGATGACTTCATCTCCTTTCCTTTGACTGGGCATCCCTGACACCCTGTACATGTTTTCGCAGGGCACCGCCGACGTTCCTTGCACTCTTCTGCACTTCGTGGGCGCCGAGTTGGTCGATGTCGCCAAGGGCAGAATCATTCAACTGGGCAACCCCATGTTCCACGGTAATCCGATGCCACCCACAATGTATAGGGTTGAAGTGGTTCGGGTGCTACCAGGCTGCGACGAGCTGTTACCTCCGATTTGACCCGCTGGGGCCGACGAAGAAGATGAGATGACCCTCAGCACCTGCGTAAACTGGCCCCTGCTTTGGCCGAAGAGCCAGATTCGTTTGGGGGCGGGGGACACCACCCCACAGACAAGACCGCCAGTTGTGCCGGCGCTAAGCCATGGCAAGAACGCCGCAACGCTACCGGACCTGCCGGACATCCCTATGGCACAGGATCCAGACAGCCCTATGGCACAGGATCCAGACGACGACGACAACGACGACGGTACATTTACCAATGTTTATAAGTACTTTGCCGAACATGGGTACGTTGACGAGTTCTACGGGCCTCTTTCTCAAGAACCCAACCAAGACGACCGCGATCTAGCTGGTACGGCGGAGAAATCCAATTGCAACAGGCGTCGTCTAGCGTTCAGTTCTCAGGGCACGCCTCCAGCTCCCGCCTTCACCGAGCCTCAAATAGCTGAGGTGCAAAATATTATAAGCCCCAACACGCTCAAGAAGGCGGTCTGTGAGCAGAACTCGGTCCCATTACAGGAGATCAAGAAGAAGGGACGGAAACGAAAGACTAATAAGGGCGCCGGTGCGAGCCAGCCGGCACCGAGTTCGATCCGTGCTCAGGACGGGCCACCTTCACCTAAGGATATCTCGAGGAGGGTGCATGTGGCGGGTAGGGCGATGCTACCGCCAAATATGCTGAATGCTACAACCGGTGCTATGCGGAGTCTGCACGACAGTGTTCTTTCTTTGGAGAAGCGGCATCTCAGAGAGAAGGATGTGGCGTACCCGGTTTTCGTGGCCAAGGTGCCAGAGGGCAAGGGCTTTGTGGATGGCGACATCGGGGGTACGATCGTCCTGCGTTTTGATGACGTCTTTGCTATGTTTAACCTTCATCCGCTGCACTACACCTTCGTTCGGCTGTTTTCGCTGAGCATGCAGATGCGGATCATTAGAGACAAGACCCCGGACATCGTGATAGTCGACCCCTTCTACATGCGTGCCAAGCACTTGAGCAGCGCTGGGGACCGCCAAGTTGCGAGTTCACACCTCGAAGGTGTCATTCTGGCAAACGCAGATAAGGATAACTTCCTTGTGCCTTACTTTCCCGAGTAAGTCACCCCTTAACCGCCCCGTAACATATGATTTCTTAGATTTCGATCGTTCTTTTTTTTTTCTAACATTCCGTGTTCTGTGCAGTGACACACATTGCACACTCATCCTCTTAAGCCCGAAATATCCCATGGCCACGTATTTAGACCCGAACCGTAACTCCAACATAGACTACACAAATGTCAAGAAAGTTCTTGATGATGTTCTCCCCGGCTACGCCGAATCTGGAGGCACCTTCACCAGGCCAGTTCGTAAGTACGGCAAGCACATGTTCTCACACAATATGAAGTTCTGCTGTGTCAAGCAGCCGCCTGGCAGTCATAAGGATGCCTACTACGCCCTCCATCACATGCGGGCGATCGTAAGGGACCATCATCAACTTCTGCCACCAGATAATCTCAAAGATTGGGCCGCGAGCTTGTCGGCAGTCCAGGACGCGGACCTCAGACAAGAATTCTTTCGCATCCAGTCGGAGTTTGCGGACATCATCCATCAAGATGTCCTTCATACCTCGGGGCAGTTCTTCCGCAGATATCAACCGTCCAACAATGAGATAGATGGAACGCTACAAATGCAGGGTGACAACGACCGCGATTTCATGACCATCACGACAGACGGTGGCTTCATCCACGCTCCTGTCCGATGAGTCGAGTCAAAAGTAGTGATGTGTAGTTCTGAAACATTGATTGGCTCATGTTGTAATTATACTTTAATGAATTCGTATGTCTCTTTGGTTTGGACAGTCGTTCAACTTAGATGTAATCGATGCTATTTATTAGTAGGACCATGAATCGTGCTATTAATGTCTTGCTTTTCTCTTCCGATCCTTTTGTTGCATACTTACATATTGCTTAATTATGTATTGTCTGTTGTTTGGCTTGTGCATAGACATGCCATCGTATGTCGTGTACAAGGGTAAGGTTCCCGGAGTCTACGACGACTGGGAGGAGTGCCGAAGACAGGTTCACCGTTTCAGCAGTAACAGTTACAAAGGGTACACCACTAGGGCGGAGGCCGAATCTAGATACGCCCGCTATCTAGCGGGAGAGAGGAGGGACCGTTGGAGGAACCGGATGAAGACCAGTTTGATCGCGATGATGCTCATTGTGATGACCACAACTCTCTTCTATGTGATGGTAGTTTAGATGATCGATATCGACTTGTAATGTGAAGACAAACTCGATACTCGCGGTCTTGAGACTTGTAATGTTTTATCTTTGTTCGGTCTTTTGAATTCGGAGACTAATATGATGAATTGTATTCGGAGACTAATCTTCTATTGTATTCGATGAATCTGATGTTGCTGTGTGCTGCTGTCTATATTCTGTCTAATAAAATATTTTATATTCTGTCTAATAATATATTTTGTAACCTGCGCAAAAATCAGAAAAGAAAAAAAATAAACCAAATATTCATACTAATGGCGCATCACCACCAGGTGTGCCATTAGTGTGCCAAAGGATACTAATGGCGCATCAGCGTAGAATGCGCCATTACTATGACAAAGCCATGCTTACGTATGGCCCCCCAGGAGGCACACTAATGGCGCATGCTGTTACATACTAATGGCGCACTGGTGGGTGCGCCATTAGTATACCAGATACAAATGGCGCACCTGTGGTGCGCCATTAGTAAGATATACTAGTGACGTGCTACTAATGGCGCACTAGTAATGCGCCATTAGTAGGCAAAACCAGTGCGCCATTAGTAGGCTTTTTCCTAGTAGTGTGAAGAATTTGCTGAAGAATTCATTTCAGAACATGAAGAACGTCGAGCTGATGCACCTGAAGAAAATGCTGAGGAAATTGATGCTGAAGAAAATGCTGATCAAATTCCTCAACGACAACCAGCTCATCCCCACGTTGCAAAAGAAGTGCAAGTGGAGAAGATCATCGATGACATTAGAGCACCAGGTCCTCTCACACGCTCAAAATCTACACATCTATCTAACTTTTGTGAGCACTTTGCTTTTGTCTCTATCACAGAGCCCACTAAGGTAGATGAAGCATTTCTGGAGCCTGAGTGGATTCAGGCCATGCAAGAAGAATTACATCAGTTCAAGCTCAACAATGTCTGGGAACTAGTCAATCGTCCCGATCCTCGCAAGCATAACATCATTGGCACAAAGTGGATCTACCGCAACAAACAAGATGAAAATGGTGTTGTGGTGAGGAATAAGGCACGACTAGTAGCTCAAGGCTACACACAGGTTGAAGGAATTGATTTCGATGAAACTTTTGCACCTGTTGCTAGACTTGAGGCTATTCGCATATTACTTGCTTATGCTAACCATCATGATATCATCTTATATCAAATGGATGTGAAAAGTGCATTCCTCAATGGTAAGCTTGAGGAAGAAGTATATGTTGCTCAACCCCCAGGTTTTGAAGATCCAAAACATCCTGACAAAGTCTTCAGACTTAACAAGGCCCTCTATGGCCTCAAGCAGACCCCACGGGCGTGGTATGATACATTGAAGGAATTCTTCATGAAGAAAGGCTTCACACCTGGTTCACTCGATCCCACTCTCTTTACTAAATGTTATGATGGTGAACTGTTTGTGTGCCAAATATATGTTGATGATATCATCTTTGGCTGTACTGACCAACGTTATAGTGATGAATTTGCCTATATGATGAGTGAAGAATATCAAATGTCTATGATGGGAGAGTTGAAATTCTTCTTAGGTCTTCAAATTCGTCAACAGCGCAATGGCATATTCATATCTCAGGAGAAATACCTCAAGGATGTCCTGAAGAAATTCAGTATGCAGGATTGCAAAGGCATCAAAATTCCTATGCCCACAAATGGTCATCTATGCACTGATGAAAATGGTATTGACTTCGATCATAAGGTATACCGCTCCATGATTGGCTCTTTATTGTACTTATGTGCATCTAGGCCAGATATAATGCTTAGTGTTTGCATGTGTGCCCGATTTCAAGCTGCACCGAAGGAATCACACCATAAGGCTGTGAAGCATACTCTTCGATATCTAGCTCACACACCTACACTAGGATTATGGTATCCCAAGGGCTTGGATTTTGATCTCATTGGATATTCTGACTCTGACTATGCTGGTGACCATGTGGACCGCAAGTCAACATCTGGTACTTGTCATTTCCTCGGACGATCTTTGGTCTATTGGTCCTCGAAGAAACAGAACTGCGTATCACTGTCTACTGCTGAAGCTGAGTACATTGCTGCTGGTTCTTGCTGTGCTCAACTACTATGGATGAAGCAAACACTCAAGGACTTTGGCATAAACGTGAATAATGTGCCTCTCCTCTTTGAAAATGAGAGTGCCATCAAGATTTCTCACAACCCAGTTCAGCACTCGAAGACAAAGCACATTCAGATTCGTCATCATTTTCTTCGTGATCATGTGTTGAAGGGCGACATTTCTATTGAGCATGTGAAGACTGAAGAACAGCTAGCCGATATCTTCACTAAGCCCTTGGATGAGAAGAGATTTAGCAAGTTGCGGTGTGAGCTAAATATCTTAGAATCTTCGAATGTACTTTGAAAAGGCACTCATCCTAACACTTATGCAAAATTGATGACTTAGATGTGCAACACATGGAGAAACGTTTTTCTTCAATCAATGAAGAATAACACTCTAAGTGTGAAGAAATTAATGAAGAATTTGATTCTCAGAACCCTACGACAATTGTACGCGGTGTCTGAAATCATCATTCTTATACGGTGGGTCACGCCACCACAAAAGTTGAAAATCTTCAATTTGAGTTTTTCCTCAGTTTTTGAAATTCCTCAGTTGTTCAAACTCTTCAACTTGCAAAATCTTCACTTGTGCCGTCGTTTTTCTTCATTGGCTATATATATATATATATATATATATATATATATATATATATATATATATATATATATATATATATATATATATATATATATATGAGTTTATGTCCTCTACAGCATTCACTTATAGCTATTTCTTCAAGTTGGATCTTCTGCTAAGTGAATGTGATCGGACCCTTCCCCTCTATGCTATACTCAATCCAATCTATTCACAAATTCTTCATATGCGTTCTATTTGAAACTCGTTCAAAATCTTCACTGTGTCCTTGTCAGCTGAAGAAATTGCGAACGGATCATTAAAACGGATCTTATCCAAACTTTCGGTTTTGCTGCTCAAACCGTTCCGCATCCCATGATGCATTAGTTTACTCACCCACGATCTTACACGAGCTCCACTACACAGTACGTGGGTGACACATGTCGTGAGAAGGAGAACGGGCAGGGGCACGTTCGTCCCAAATCTTCGGGCGAGCAGTTTTTCACCGTGGCTATAAATACCCCTGTCCCCTTCCTCACTTCTTTTACCCCGCTCGATCTCTCTCTCCCGCTCGAGCTTCCGAACCCTAGCGCCGCTACTCCATCGCCGCCGGTGAGGAAGAGCTTCACTGCCTCGACCTCGTCGCCGTCGTACTCGCGCCGACCGCGGAAATCTTCACCTCCGCCGCCGCCGTAGACGTCTTCCTCCGCCGAGTTAGGGCATGGAAGATCTGCATCGACGAACTTCACTGTTTCTACTCACAGTTCGTCGTGTTCTTCGTTCAGGGTAATTAAAAGTTACTCTTACTGCCCTCTTTGATTCAAAACATTTCTACAAAATCTTCAAAGGTGTTTTATTCTTCAAATCCTCACACACAAAACACCTCACATGTTATCTGTTCTTGATCCATTTCCCTAAGCATCATTTTCTTCAAGATTCCTCAATTGTGTGGATCGTCTATCTATATAACTCTAGAACCTAAGATCTAGCACGCTTAGTGAAATTCCTCAAGACGCATCTGGTCAAATTCCTCAAACTTGTTCTTTATGAAAAACCCTCTGAGAACGCATATGACCTCTCCAAATTCCTCGCAACTATATTCTGTTCACAAGTACACATGTCCGCTGCTGAATCATTAGGTTCTCATGAACTTAACTCATTTGCAGCGTTCCTCGAAGAAAAGTTGCATACCTCTTCAGAGAATTCAATTGTTCAAATTCCTCAACCGAAGAAAATGGCTGAAGATAAAAGGCCATAGAAAGGAGGAAAGAGGCCTGAGGTCATGACTGCCTTTGAAATCCCTGAGGATTTATATAAGGATTACTGCACACCTCCTGAGGAAGACAAAAATCAGCGCAAGGTGCGCATTCAGAGGATTGAACGGAGATGGGCACATGAATGGATGGAGTACAGATACGTCACTCCAAAGTACATGAAGAAATTTGCACTGAAACCTCCATGCCCAAGAGCCCCATTGGCACCTGGCCAAGTGGCTGATCCCACTAGCATCAAGCGCGGTGAGGATTTTCCTGAAGAATGGGCCAAGCGCCAAGCCAAATTGGCAAGACAAGCCAAAGAAGTAGTGAGGAAATTTAATGAAGACTCTGCTCCTGCTGCTGCCACTGAGGCCTCTGTCAAGCCGAGGAAAGCAATGCTCAAGAAGCCTGCTCGAAAGCCAAGTGCTTCCAAATCAATGCCCTCACGGCCAAGTTCCTTTGCCGCGCCCTCACGGCCTGAAACTTCAAAATCTTCAAGGCAAATTCCTCAAGCTGCTCCTGCTCCTCCAAAAATCCTCAGCACCTGCTCCAAAGTCCTCAGCTGATCCGACAAAGTCCTCAGCACCTGCGCATCCTGCCACATAACAAAGGACTGTAGGCGTCTCTATTGCCTCTGGTGTCTCAGCTAGTTCCTCAGCTGCACCAAGTTCCTCAGCTAGACCCTCTCTGCTGAAGAAAAAGGCTACTGTTGGACGCGGTACTCGCCCAAGTCCTAAGAAGAAGCAGGTAGTCTTCACTGTACCGTCTGATGATGATGAAGCTAACGAAGAAGAACTTGCTGAAATCATCAGGGACCACCAAGAAAGGGCTGCTAAAGCCAAAGGCACACCTGTGCCCCTACTGCTGGATCCAAGGGCGATCCTCGATTACATCAATACCTGGCATAAGGATCCCAACACACCTATGCCTGAATTCAAGCTGACACCTGGCCAAAGTCACATGCTGACTCACTTCATCCAAGAGGAGAAGTGGAAATATGATAGGGCCAGGCAGATCAAGAAATCGCAGTACAGGAAAGAGAAACTGCTGAGGAAAAATGTTCTCACAATGAAGCCTGAAGAACTCATCAAGATGCAGGCTGATATCAAAACCCTCAGCGATGAATTTGATGCATACTATGCTGACTGGAAAGGAGCAAAAGTCAGGTTTGTACAACTGACTAAGAAATTCACAAATGTTGTAGCCCCATCACAACATGGAATTCCTCAAGCTGAACCTTCAGCACAGCCCACTAAAGAACATGCCAGCACCGCTGATGACTTTCAGGCTGCTGAAGAAAATGCTAGTTCCAGGGCTGATGTCTCCACTCCAGCTACTGAAGAAACTGCCAGGGCATCCACTAGTGGTGCGTCTGAAGAAACTGAAGAAATCAGGGAAACTGCATCAGTTGCGTCTGAGGAAAATCAACCAGATTACTCAGCTCCACCTGCGCCTACACCAACTCCTGTCCTTCCATCTGCATCAGATGTGAAGAAGACCAAGGCTGCAGAGCGAGCTGCAGTGAAGAAAAGGAAAGCATCAAGTGCTTCAGAATCTTCAGTCCCAAAGAAGATGAAGCCCATGACCAGCTCGTTTGCCAATCCAATTGATGCTGTTCCAATTTCAACCATGCCATTAAAGGACATTGTTCCTTTTGGTGAAGACTATGAGATCCCAAGTGGATCAGATGAAGAAACTCAGTCTGCTGCTTCCTCAGAGCAGATTGATGAAGAAATTGAAGTGGATGGAATCCCTTCAACCCCAATGGTCTCATCACCAATGCCTCAGTTTACTGCTGAAGAGGCTGGTGTTGAAGAATTAGAGGATGAAGATGTGGACATTGGAAGCACAACCCCAGTGATGAATGACGACTTTTGGGAAAGTCAGCATCCCAATTCTCCACTCTTCACTCCACTGCAGCAAATTCCTCACTCCCCTACACCAACTGTTCCGATGGGCTCTAAAGAAACTCATCCCACTGCATCTGTGAATGAAGAAATTCCAGCCACTAGCGCTGAAGAAACTGCTGCTGATACTGAAAAGGTGACTGCACCTGAGGAAGAACCTGAAATTCCTTAGCCTGAAGAACTTGAGATCGTGATTCCTGAGGTAGTGATGCAACTCACTGACACTCCTCTGCCAAAGCCAAAGGATCCATTCTCAAGGAAGCAAAAATTCAAGGCTGAAGACTTCTTTGGCGAGCACGTGTTCTTCACTGAATACAACCCTTATGACTCTGCTCGCATAAGAAAGAGGCGGTTCTGGACAGCTAGTCAAGCAAATTTCTATTCCTCAGTGCTTTTCAACAAGGACAAAGTCTTCGACCATGCTCATATTCCTCACGTGGATATGGAGTCTATGCCGTGCTTCACGCCAGTCCTCAGTGTTCTTCACGACGCTGGGCTGCTCAATTTCTGCACTGACATATGCGATTGGAATGAAGAACTCATTCTTCAGTTCTATGCAACACTGCACATCACCGGCAACTCTGAAGATGTGAATTCGTGGGTTCTGGACTGGATGACTGAAAACACCCATTATAAGGCCCCAGCATCTGAACTGCTTCATGCCCTTCCTCTGAGTCCACCCACTGAAGATGCACGTTGTGTTTACAACGAACCTGAGCTTTCAAATCACTATATGCAAGTGCTGATGAAGCCTTTGAAGCCAGGGCAGGCCCCTCGAACCACATTCCTCGTCAAGGAATTGTTGTATGTGCCGCGGGCTGTCTATCGCATTCTGACGAAGACAATGAGTCCCATCAAAGGCCACGACTCAAGTGATGAAGAAGTCGTTGGCATCATGAAGAATATGCCTTTCAACATCATTCATGGCGTTCCCGTCAACTTCCATGATTTCTTCATGAGGACTCTGGCCAACATTGCTATGTCACCATCTGAGCTGAAGCCTTATGCGCCATGGATTATGAGATTCATCAGGACAAGGTCTTCACTCAATTACAAGGCTGAAACTCTGAACCACTGCAGCTACTTGCCTCCCATTGAAGTCCTCAAAAGGACATTTTCCTCAGCTGAAGAAAAGGGCAAAGCTACTGCTGTGATAGATGAAGGCATTCGTCCATTGGATGGTCAATTTCGCAAAGCTACATCCTACTCCACCAATGATGACTCTACCACACATGACACTGCCGCCAACACTGCCAAGCCAAATCCTCAAGCCACAGCACCCAGGGTGATGACTGATCATGAGTTACTCCTCAGTCTTCATCAAAAGGTTGATCGCAATCACAAATGGGTCAAGCGTCAGTTTGGTTCAATTCTTCACAACATGACTGCAACACATAATGAAGTGAAGAAAAAACACTACTACCTTCATGAAACCCTCAACCGCACCTGGGCTGTTTTATCTCAAGTCTACAACGCTGATGATCTGAAGCAAATGGGTCTCAACGAAGAATTTGCCTGGTCTGCACCTCCTCTGAAGAAATACAAGAAGGTCCCAGTTCCTTCTTTGGTGGCCAGCTCCTAATCTTCATCGCGCGACACTGATGAACATGAAGACTTGGACGACACTGTGGCAGGCCCTACTTTAACAACCAACCCCAACAACGCTGGCGCTCCTTCATCAACTTGAATATCTTCAGGGGCGTTAGTCCTTAGTTTCGATCCTTTTGGTCATTCGATGAAAAAGGGGGAGAAATATGAGTTAGTCTTCAAACGGGTCTATAATTAGGGCATATTTTTTGCTAAGTTACAACTCTCGTTCTTCCGAAACTTTTATTGGATCGAGTTGTAATCTTAAACCCGATGGTGCACTGATACTTTTATTGCACTAGGTTCTGATACTTTTGATGCTCTATTCGGCATGCTTATTCCTCGTTAATATTATTGCACGCATGCTGAATTTCATCAGGCACCATATTTCATCATGCATTTCAAATTCTTCATATTATATATCAAATGCGTGTATGACTTACAAGATATAGGGGGAGATCTCCATGATTCATCTCTTCAAGTGTGCATTGCTTCAAAAGCAAATTCCTCACTATGCACAACTTCAGGGGGAGTTCTTCTATATCTTGTAATCAGATTCCTCAATATCAGTATTTACACTTCATATATTTATCCCCGTTGAAAACTTAACCTATATTGTCATCAATCACCAAAAAGGGGGAGATTGTAAGTGCATCTAGTGCCCCTTAGTGATTTTGGTGTATTGAAGACTTATAGGTTAAGAATCTAATGTGTTTATGAGTGTACACAGGTCTATAAGTCTATGAGGAGTTTGATATTTCCAGAGAAAGTCGACCCCTAAAAATGAAGTTCTTCGACTGAAGACTTTGATATACCGAAGACTTTTTGAAGACTTTGAAAGTGAAGAAATTGGTGTGACCTTGAAGACTTGGTATTCACTCGAGGAACATGAAGCGTGAAGACTTTTGTTTTCGTAGTTTCATTTCTTCTTTCTTGAGTCATAGGAAACACCGTACTGTTAAAGGGGGTCGAGGAAATACTAAGGAGAAAATTTCCATGTGATGCTCAACTCAAATCCTACACCTACCAATCCCTTCGAGTGAAGCCATTGGAAATCTCATACAGTTCAGTCAATTTCTTCAGTGACAGAGACGCAGTTCTTCTGGTCACTGAGGACTTTGCTCTGACTGAGGAGTTAGGAATTCGCCAGTGCGAATTGCCTACACAGTGAGGAACATGATAGCCCTGAGGAATTTGCACCTCAAATTTCCGACCGTTGTTGTGCTACGCGCCAGCTGTCCCAAAATATCTTATCCATCCAACGGTCATATCATTGAAGGGCATTTATGTCTTATCATGTCGGGCTGCTCCCTAGGCTATAAATAGCCGCCCCCTACAACCACTAGCTGGTTGGCTACTCCGAGAGAAACTGACACTTGTCATTTGAGAGCAACCCATCCTCCGAGGACTCTGAGCGAAAATCATCAAGTGAAGAAAATCCAAAACCCAAACCCAAACACCTACAAACCCAAAGTGATTGAGCATCACTGAAGAAATTGATCCTGCGTGGATCCGACGCTTGTTACCTTTGAAGACTGTGCTTCTTCCAGATGGTTAGGCGTCAAGGTCTAGAGCATCCAAGAGGAATTGTGGATCGCCGAGTGACCAAGATTGTGAAGGTTCGGAAGTCACCTGAAGACTTACCACGAGTGATTGGACGAGGACTGTGTGTCCTTAGTTCAAGGAGAATACAGTGAGGACTTGGTGTCCCGAGCTGCGTGCTCAGGACTGGGTGTCCGGGACTGTGTGTCCTCGAGTTTAAATACTCAGCCGCTCCAACCAGATGTACAACTGAGACAGCAGTTGGAACTGGTCTACCAAATCATTGTCTTCACCAAGATTACTGGTTCCATTTCCTCAACTCTTTCATTTCCTCAGTATTGTGTTGCTTATTTGTCATATCTGTGTTTGAAGACTTTGACTGAAGACTTTCTCAATTTCCTTAGTTCAATTTCTTCAGTCTGTTTTGTCTTCATCTAGTGTTATCCTGTGTTTACGCTTTCTGTACTCTGTGTTTGTCTTCATTTCATCATGATGACTATGCCTGGATTCTGTTATGTTTTCATCTGAGTACTTATTCCGCTGCTAGTAGTTCTTCGCTAAGGAATTTCCTCACGAGCAAATTCCTCAGTGAAGAATTTCATAAAAATCGCCTATTCACCCCCCCTCTAGTCGATATAACGCACTTTCATTGGCCAAAGCCAACTTCATGCCCAATGATGGCAGGCATTTTGTATCACAAGATTTGATCATATACTTAAATTTCATTTCATATATGCAGCGATCATAATCCGCCTGGCGGTACAACCGCTTTGGCGCTTTAAGAATTTTTTTGATTGCAGTAAAATAGTCTGGATATTTGATCATCCAAAAGAAGCGCAAGTCACAATAATTATGCACGAAGGCATATCAAAGTAAAGAATATTGGCTAGCGTATTACAAGGCAACATGGTGCCCAAATAAGATCATTGTTTTCTACAAAATGTAAAGGAGCAGCAATTTAAACCGGCCTTCGGTTCAAGCATGGTCACCAGCCTGGCCTGATGGTTGCGGGTCATCTCGCGCCGGTTCAACCTCTGCCTCCCTACCCAGCGGCTGGAAATCAACAGTTGTCCAGTCGATTCCCATTAATGTTTGAAAGACAGCTTCATCATTGATCAGCAACGACGGTTCAATATCAGGAGCGTAAGTATGCTTACGGATTGGAGGGATAAGGTTCTCCGCTTCAGGAATTGGTGCAGCCACTCGTTTGTTTTGGTTATCATATTGGGCTTGATAGTGAGACAAATCTGCCTCTTCAACCAATTGACAAGCTAGAGGGCGCACCTCCTGGTTATCGCTCGCAGATCCTCCTCACTGAACTCTGACCCGTCTTCCTTCAAGATGGGATAGCCTTGAGCCGCTTCAACAGGATCAAAATCCGGCACCCACGCTGTCGGGGATATACCCTGTGGCGTAAACCGGCCGGAAGTATAAACCGGCCGGACTAGACGACTCACTGGTAACCCGCGCGGAGCTTGGCGATTCACGGCTAACCCGCCCGATCTTGGTGGTTCATTAGTAACCCGGCGGGTGGGTCAGATGGATGACGAGGCCCAAGGCCTATAAGTCCGGTTCACGTTTAATGGTGGGCCGGTTTATGAGGAAAGCGTAAGGACTATTCTCCTACAAAGGAAGCAAGACTAGGACTCCACTTGTAATAGAGTCATCCTAATCCAACTAGGACTAGTCATGTAAACCGCCCCTTCAACATATATAAGGAGGGGCAGGGCTCCCCAAAGAGGGACAAGCTACAAGTAAGAAGAAACAATCTTAGGGCTAGACACAAAGAGGAGAGCCGGTTTACGGCGACTCCCTCGTGATGATAATGAGACCTAGCCTCAAACAGCATGTAGGGTTGTTACCGGATGATGTTTCCCGGGGCCCGAAGCTGTCTAAATCCTTGTCTTGTGTTGCGTCTCTCGATTCCGCTCAACCTCTCTCAAGCTACCACATAGATGTGTTGGCCTCACGACTAAGTCCTCGCCCTAGGACATCTGTCGTGACAAATCCACGACAGTTGGCGCCCACCGTGGGGCTCGAACCCACGACCACAAGGTTAAGAGCCTTGTGCTCTACCAACTGAGTTAGACGGGCCCGACCTCGCGTTGCCTCTGCGTTCCGGTTCATTGGCTGCACATACACCATACAGGGCTTGGACAGAGAACAAGACAGGTGTAATTTCAGTTGCAATGGTTCAGTTTCATCAGAAGATATACGAGGCGTTCCCGAGGATAAATATGCCCCAATTTCTTGGAGTGAAGATTATACAAACTACGGTGAACTCTGGCGAGGCCCTTGAAAGGATCAACACAAAAGTTCTTGGTTATCTACGGGTGTTATATAATGATCATCTGTCACCTAAAAATTAGGTGATATTTATCTTACATATTTTTGTTAAGTACATGTTGATTTCCTACGACAAACAACTACTCCGCCCTGGTGTATTTTTTGTACGCATGACAATTATTCACTACAAATGTGGTTTATACCACGGATACGGGACACGTACTGGCAATATTGCACCCGGTATTCGTCCGTGCCTCATTACCCGACAAATGGATGCGCGCAAGCCGCCGCCTTTGCGGCCCGGTTTACATAGCTTGCCGGGACCGTGCCCGCGATTAACTCGCTCGTCCGTGCCGATTTAAGACACCGGTGCCGATTTTCCCCCGTCCGCACCGGCTTACAATGCCGCGGCCGGTTCATCTGTGCGAGCTGCCTCTGATGCTGCGGTCGTCTTTGTCGTCCGTCTCTCGCGGCCTGGTCTACATCAACATACCGGGCCGCACCTGTCCACATGAAGCTGTTTATTGAATATGAGCAAGTCACAGCTTGGGTAGCCAGGTTTTTCTTTCAACAAAATGGAGGCAAATTATCATATACTATCAACCGCCGTCTGCACTGGATGGCTCAATGGGCAGGCGCACAAGTCGCCGCCACTACGGTTTGGTTAACTTCAAATCGCCAGTTGGAAGGAACCATTGGCCGAGTTGCTGACACGGTTCATACGGGGTCGTTTATAACCCGCCGGAGTCACCTCAACCTTCTGTGGATTCACATCGTGCTATCGACATCAATGATATACAAGTTATGCCGGTTTATATCACGGTCAAATATGGAGAGTCTCAAGCCAACTCCTCGAGTCACCTTTGAGACTCGGGGGCTACGATGACATGACTCAGCAAATCTTGCCAGTTTCAGCCGGTTTAAGAAACCCAGGACGATGGAGGGAAAGATAACCCGGTCCCGGATGCTACTGTTATATTGATGAAAATTTAAAGGCCGTCAGAAAATTTCTGTCTTAGAAAGTATATGACAGTTACAAAATCCCGGCTCAATGAAGAAGATCCGGGTCATCAGAAAGGATTCCGGTTTAAAATCTGGCTCAAGGGAAGTCAGTCTCACTGAAGCTCTCAAATATCCGGTTTACAATCCGGTTCAAGAGAAATCTATTCTCCCACAAAGCTCTGAAGCGCTCAGATCCGGTTTAACAATGTCCGGTTCAAAAAGGAATTAACTTCTCGCAAGTTCGAGTTTAAAGGCCGTCAGAAAATTTCCGATTGAAAATGAAGATTCCGGTTTAAAATCTGGTTCAAGGGAAGGATGTCTCCCACAAAGCTTTGAAGCTCTCAATATCCGGTTTAACATCCGGTTCAAGAAGGATTTATCTCTTGCAAAAAGTTAAAGGGTGCCAAAGAGGACCTGCTGCCATGATGCGCGGGCCTCATTGGCTTATCATATTATTGATCACTTGGGGGCTTGGTCATGTCTGAACCATAGTCACACCTCTTGATCGGCACAATGCCACAACGTCACTTGGGGGCTTGGTCGTATCTGAACCAATGCGACACCTTTTGATAGGCGGAAGCCACAAGATCACTTGGGGGCTTGGTCGTATCTGAACCAATGCAACACCTTTTGATAGGCGAAAGCCACAAGATCACTTGGGGACTTGGTCACGTCTGAACCTGTCACACCTCTTGATCGGCCTAAGGCCACAGAATCACTTGGGGGCTTGGTCGAACCCAAACCATTGCCACGCCTCTTGATCGGCATAATGCCACTGTTTCATTTGGGGACCTGGCTGAATTGAACCATAGCTACGCCTATCGGGGGCTTGGTCGTGTCCGACCATGGTAACGCCACTTGATTGGCTCAATAGCCTCTTTTTGCAAATGGTTTTATCATTGCCTTTGCTTGAAATTTTGTTTTGATAAATATTTCTTTTGTTGCGTTTTTAAACCGACAATTCTTAAACCGGATCGACTGTCAAATTACAAATTGACGGAACATGGTCAAATCTTAATCCGGAGGCTATCTGCCCGGTTTGATTTTTCGTTATCATCCTATTATGGAGTAAACCGGTGTTTATCAACCTGGCTCGGCTTTCAACTACAAGTTGTTAGTACACGATCAAGTTATAATCCGGAGACTATCAGCCCGATCTGGTTTAACTACGAGTCGCCAGTATTATATGTGGTTAAACTGGTGTTTATCACAACCTGGTACGGTTTTATCATAAACCGACACAATATGGAAGGAGTTATCAGTACTCAAAATCTGGGTTATTACCCCTATTACAAAAAGTTGGTAAACCAACGATGTGATTCAATGTCACAGGTATGATATATTTCATATTTGATTATTCTTAAGTGCAGCCTTGGTTATAAACCTGGGTTATTGTTGGGCATTATGACCCGTCCGGCGGTAAACCGCCAGGACACTTTAAACTTGTTGTATGCAGAAACAAGTTGAATAAAGCATGATTATAGATCGCCGGTGTTTATTAAACCGGCCTGGCTTTAAGATGATAAGTCGCCAGTATATATTTGGATTGCGCCATTGGAATCATGCTCTTATAAATGATTGGGTTATATTATTCAAATAGCCAAACTTGGCTGAATTATCATTATGATATTGAATGAATAAGGTTTTCATACCGGATTATATTATCTTGAATAGCCAACATGGCTGGATTTTATTATGGTTATTAATAACCGGTATTATTGAGGTTTTGAAAGTCGCTTTAGCGCAATGGCTATTATTTTATCAAAGGATATGATTTATTCTACAATGGAAGGAATAGTCCCGAGTCGCGGCAGGCTTACGACCCGGCACTTGGGGGCTACATTATTCAAATTGAGATTACATGCAAGTCTCATGTCGCTGCAAGCGTGCACCATGACACTTGGGGGCTAATGCAAAGTCATTTTTATTGGCCTTATTGAAGACCCGACTCATCACATCATAATGAGCCGGCCCTTGGGGGCTACACAACGCTGCTCAAGTCTATATGATCATATTTACAAACTCCCTGTACATTATTGTATAATGACCCGGCCCTTGGGGGCTACATTGGTTGAAGTTTTATGGGCATCAGTCAATTACAAGTCCCAGGTTGCTGCAAGCATGACAACCCGGCACTTGGGGGCTACAGGTAATATGAATATAGTGGAGGAACATCTTCAAATTCTCGGTTTTGAGTAAAAACAGGGAGATCAATTGTGTGACCCGGCGTTGGCAACAATCATGAACCGGCGTTGGCAACAATCATGGCCCGGAATTATCAGTTTTTTATAACCCGACAATTTTGGCAATGATAAACCGGCAAGTTCTACATTTTCATACCGGCGGATATCAATTGAATATTTGAAGACCAATATTTTTGTCAAATCAAAGCATTGAAGGCTGATTCAAATGGATTCTTTATTAACAAAATAGCTTCTGCAAGCAAATTGATTATGAAGCTGGTCTATTGACTCAGATTTTTCAGAAGGAAGAAATGACAAGGACTTAAGGATGATCAAGTGCCGGTTTATAAGAATATTTAAACCGGAGCACAACTCGACAAAATTATTATTGTGTTTATGTTGCAGATCAGTTTAACATGGATGAATCCAAATTAAACTGGGGGCTAATGTCGAGGATATACCCCGTGGCGTAAACCGGCCGGACTAGACGACTCACTGGTAACCCGCCCGGAGCTTGGCGATTCACGGGTAACCCGCCCAATCTTGGCGGTTCATTAGTAACCCGGCGGGCGGGTCAGATGGATGACAAGGCCCAAGGCCCAGAAGGCCGGTTCACGTATAATGGTGGGCCGGTTTATGAGGAAAGCGTAAGGACTATTCTCCTGCAAAGGAAGCAAGACTAGGACTTCACTTGTAATATAGTAATCCTAATCCAACTAGGACTAGTCATGTAAACCGCTCCTTCAACATATATAAGGAGGGGCAGGGCTCCCCAAAGAGGGACAAGCTACAAGTAAGAAGAAACAATCTTAGGGCTAGACACAAAGAGGAGAGCCGGTTTACGGCGACTCCCTCGTGATGATAATGAGACCTAGCCTCAAACAGCATGTAGGGTTGTTACCGGATGATGTTTCCCGGGGCCCGAATGTGAGACTCCAAGATTTTTCTTGTGGTTTTCAGCAAAAACTTTGTTGGTTTTGAAAAGGGCCATTTAAAATTCTTCCAGAAAACCTCTCTGTCTCAAAAAAAAAACTTTCACCCTTGGCAAGGATTTTATGTTTCTTCAACTCTGGTGATTGATTTATGAATACTTTTCTTCTGATTGTTTCCCTCTCAAATATATTTTTGAATTTAATTACTTTCATTTAAAGAGGAAAACATAGGAGTTTTGGGACTTCTCTCATTTTGAAACCACCCAAGGTTTACCATGTCCCATGTGGTAAAACCCCTCCAAAATCCCTCCCCCACCTTGGAACAATCTAAATTCTCTGTCCCATCAAGTCCAAACCATTTTTGGATTTTATTTCAATTATTTTATCTCACAAATCTTTTCTGTCACTTATTTTGAGCCTAAGTGATTTTCAAAGCAAGTACCAAGATGCATTTGAGTTTTGACCTCAAACCAACTCCCCTGGATAGTCCTTGGTACCCACAACCTAGAACCATCATGACTCACTCCTCTTCTTTTCAAATATTTCAAATTTCAGTCTCTGCAAGTTTGGACCAGATTTGCCAAATTTGGTGAAATTCATATCTTCTCTGCTCCAAAAATTCCACAAAAATTCAGGCAACCCCCTGTTGCATTGAGAAGCCACTCCACCAAAAATCAGCTCAAGCGGAGCCTCCCTCATACCAAAAACATTCTGTCGAACACCTCGTCTGCACTATTCCTTTGCACATTCAGAAAATTCAGAGAACTTCAGGGTTGAGTGTCGCTTCTCTTTGTCAGACTTCGGTCACGCGGCCACAGTGCACCCTGGCGCGTTGCACGCAGCCCCTTCTCCCTGGCCAGCACCCCGCACGCACGCTTGGCCGATTCCTGGCGTCGGTGGCGACGAGCCTCGCCGGTGTTGGAGGTTTCTGCGGTGGCTGCGCCACTCGTGGAGGCCAGCGAGGGCTTGAGCCCGTTCGCCACGCCACCCGGCGCCGCCCATCGCTCCCTGGCTCTCCGCGTGGCCCTGGTATGCCAGCACACTCCCATTGCACCGTCGCCGTGGCCCGGCAAGCACAGGGCGTGCTCCCTGCCGCCACCGGGCCCGCGCCGCCCTGTTCCGTCGAGCCCACCCAAAGCTTCAAGTCCCGGCTTGTTTAGCACCTAAACGGAACCAGTAAACCCCCAAGACGGCGCTCAACTCCTAAACCACCCCGACCAATGCCCTGCACCGCCGTAAACGTCGCCGGAGAACCCCGTTCTCGACCACCGCCTCAGACCGCCTATAAAAAGGGCTCCCGAGCTCGCCCTCGAGCACACACCCCCTCTGCACTGCACCAGCACCCCGCCAGGCCAACAGGGGGACCTCGAGGAGGTCTCCTCCCCCAGCTCCGGCCGCCCCGTTCCGCCTCGGCCTCCACCTCGATTCACTCCGGTGAGGCCGTCCCCGGCGCCCAAATCCCGTCAGCTACCCCCTCTAGCTACCAGAGGTCTAACCCCCTCCTCAGTTTGCCCTCCGCAGCACTCTCCAACGAGGCCCACGACCACCCGAACCACCGTCCGCCGGAGCAGGATCCGTCGTTGACGTGGTGCTCGCCGGCGACCACCACCACCACCAACCGACGCGGAATGACGCCCTGAACACGAAGGTACCTTCAGATCTTTCTACCTCGCCGTGGATCGCCGCCGGCGACCACCGCGGCTCTCGGGTGCCGACGTGCCCCGACTCCCTCGTTTGAAAATTCAAACCTGACGGGTGGGACCCGCCCGTCAGCCTCTCAGTTCTTTTTAAACGAACCGTTTTCTGAAGGCGCCTTCTGCCAAAATACGTCTCCCCTCTGGGCCGGCGTAGTCTCAATCGAATCGTTTTCTGTTTTTATAAGTTAGCCCCTGGAAACTTTCTGTTTCATTACAGATGAGTACCTAGACTAAAACCTTTATAACTTTTAAACATAAAAGTATTTTTGATTGATTATTTTTCTGTTCTCTCTAAAATTTTGTCTAGTTTTCTCTAAAATACTGTGGGGTTTAGTTGGATAAAAAAACTAGACTAATACCTCTTGGATGTGTACTGGTTAGCTGTGTTTTCTTCCAAAATACCGTAAACGGAACTAGTCCTTCATGACTACGGAAATCCGTTGGATGTGGGAAATCTTTGTACAAACTCTGCAGAGTCATATATTCCTTTGAATCATCTATTCTATGTCCAAGTCCGGTATTATCTTATCCTGACAAGTGTCAGTTTTGGTGACAGATACTCCGGTGAATCACATGAGTGCTAAGTCCGGTCAAATGTTTATTCCTGTGGATGGACTTACCCGTTTATTATCATGAGTTGAACATTTGTTATGAGTATTATTTCCTTGTGAAGGAAGCCCTTTCTGTGATGTCGCTCAGACGTCCGACTGTGGCATTGTTATTATTTACTTTCAATAAAAGCCCTTTCTGTGATGTCGCTCAGACGTCTGACTGTGGCATTTTTATTATTTACTTTCAATAAAAGCCCTTTCTGTGATGTCGCTCAGACGTCCGACTGTGGCGCTGTTATTTACTTTCAATGAAAGCCCTTTCCGTGATGTCGCTCAGACGTCCGACTGCGGCAGTACTGTTATTTACTTTCAATATAAGCCCTTTCTGTGATGTCGCCCCGACGTCTGACTGTGGCACACATGTCTTTTATTTTCTGTTTAAGCCCTTTTCGTGGTGTCGCTCAGACGCCCGACTGTGGCATGATCTTTATTTATTTGTTCACCCTTCGAGGCGTCGCTTCAGACACCCGATCGGTTTTCAATTATTTTGTTGGGTTTTCAGGCGGACTACCGCCGACTCCCTTTTTATTTACCTTGTTGACTAAATTGAATGTGCATTGATAAATTAATCATGTTGCATTCATGCATTCATTTGTTATATCTTACGTCCGAACTGTCTTGCGAGTACTTTCAAAGTACTCACCTGGCTTGTTGATTTGGCCAGATGCTGACGAAGGTGATCTCATCGATGAAGAGTTCGATAGCGAGCCCGACGCCTAGAGGAGTCCCAGTCAGTCTCGTGTGACCCTGGTTTTGGTCACTGTATTATATCCGCTTCCGCTACCCGAATAAATTCATCGAGCCTCACCTCGACGCTCGATGAGATGCTAGTTTAAGAGTCATGTTATCCACTCCCCACCGTGTTATCTCACCACCACTTTATTCTCGAGTCAGTAGTATACCACCACCTCATTGTGATATATCCGCCATTATGTATAATTAATAATTATTGGCGCGCTTGTAATAATTGGTTGAGCAACCTCAGCTCGACCCTGTAATATATTTTATGCTACTGGCTTATTGTATCAAGAGACTTGTCTACCAGTAAGGAGGATATTTCCTCATACTGGACTCAATAGATCAGTTTCTCAATAAATATTTTTATTGGAAAACCGGTCGTGACAAGCTTGGTACCAGAGCCAGGCTGACTGTAGGAAGCCACAAGGTGCGATCGCTAATCGGTTATTAGCATGATAGAGCTAATTTATATTTTTACAAATTGTAGTCATTTTTCTGACAGTCAGCATATATTTATGATCTGACCATTCAGAATTTTTGCCTACTTTTGTAGATGGCCGACAACAGCTGCGAGTCTCAGACCTTCACCAACGTGCCCGATGGGTTCGTCAAGCTTCTCTCCTTCATCGTTCAGGTCATGATGGGGCCATCTATGCGCCCAGTCTTCACACTCTGTCAGCACAGAGTCAACGACAGTCTGACCATGCACCAGGCCGCGGTGCAGTTCAAGGGAGGGCGTGGTGAGTTACGCCGCTTCCGGTTCTTGGGAAGAGCCATGCCTATGGAGAGGCATTCTATCCAGATGGCAGCCCGTGAGGCGATAGCTCGTCTCAGGGATGTCCTCCCCGTGATGAAGGCTCTTCGTTACCGCTATCTTCCATGCCATGTGCCCTACACCTGTCACTACGCATTCTCCTGCCCCAGAGGAGAACGAGACGAGGCTTTTGAGATGCTTATTGAGTATCTCCGGGCTCTGGAGGCAGCCTTCGACAACCTGGTGGACGACTTCGTGGCTACCCGCATGGACTCAGTCCATGGCTGTACTGCCAACAGGGGGGAGCTCCTGCACACCGCACCGCCACTGACTTTCGTCTCGTCCTCAGCATCTTATTCACCTACTCGTCGCTTGCCTACCACCGAAGAGTTCAACCAAGTCATTGCACCCACTCTAGCTCGCACTGCACCACCCTTTGCACCCACTCCTGTTCGTGTTGTTCCGCCCCTGGCACCCGCTCCATCTACTCGGCGCAGTACTACTCGTATGGAGCCTATTAGCGAGGAGGAAGTCGAGTCCCCAGCCTCGCTGCGACTCACCCTTGGCAGGGCCAAGGAAATCATCAGCATCTCCGACTGAGTACGCTTAGCCGTCATGCGATGTACCGCTTTGTAAGATATGTACATAGGTTGTGAGAAGTAGCTTGTTTGCGCATCATGTAGGAACTGGAGAAGTGCACTAGCCTAAATAACATGTCAGGATTATGTACGCATATCCTGAGTGATGTATTGTATAATTATCGCCCGCGTGTAAGATATGTAATGAGCAGTCCTCCGTGCGCAATCGATTTGTTTTTCCAAGCGATCTTGATCTTTTAAATTATTTGCCATCCTTGTGCGTTTATGGATTTATTTTTGCGATCCCTTTTTCATTCTCCTTATGGGTTTTACAAAATATATCCCCAGAGTGAAAAATGTCTCGTCCTTGGACTCGCTCCATGCCAGCTCCGCCAGAGGAAAATTATGGCACTCAACCGGGCAACAATTTCACACAAGGGCAGTCAAGTCAAAATTATGGCACACAACCAGGCAACAATTTCGCACAAGGGCAGTCGAGTCAACAGGACAGTGAAACGGCACTTTCCCAAATGTGTCGCCTTTATGAACAGAGTCAGCAACAACATCGGGAAATGATGAACCAAGTCATCAACATGGGAAATCACCATGGGCAGTATCAGCAGCATTCCAAGTTATCTGAGCTACAGAAGACACGTCCCCAAACATTTTCTCATACTGACAAGCCTCTTGAGGCCGAGGACTGGCTTCGAGATATGGAGAGGAAATTAATCATTGCAAAATGTTCGGACCCCGAAAAGGTACTATATGCCCCGCACTATCTCACAGGAGCAGTTGCATCATGGTGGGAGAATTTTCTGCACATGCACCCCGACGAAAATGATATAACCTGGGATGATTTCAAGGAAGGTTTCCGTGGTGCACACATTCCTAAGAGTATTATGACAATCAAGAAGAGAGAGTTCGATGACCTCAAACAAAGGAACATGACAGAGTCAGATTACAACGGTCAATTTACTCTATTGTCTCGCTACGCCAATGAAGAGCATATGACTGAAAGCAAGAAGATGGAGAAATTCCTCGACGGTCTGGCGCCCACGCTTAAATGCCAACTAGACGTGCACACTTTTCCAGATTTAAAACACTAGTGGACAAAGCCATTACTCTAGAAAATGAGAGACGCAGCTTGGAAGATTTCAGCAAGCGAAAAAGGGACCAGACTAACCATGCTCGCAATCACCGAAGCAAGAAAGATTTTCAAAAGGGTGGGACACACAAATCCACGTCCAACGTCTCACGCCCAATCAAGAATTTTCATGCGAGGGACAAGGAGTTCACATATCGCCCCGGCGTTACTTGTTACGCCTGTGGAGAGGAAGGGCACTATGCCAAGCAGTGTCCCAAGCCTAGAAACTCAACCCCAAAGCCGAACAACGGCGGCAATAATTCAGCGACCAAGCAAAACAATTTCACTCCCAACAACAACCACAGGAAGGGTCATATGAACCACGTAACCAAAGAGGAGGCACAAAATGCTCCGAATATCGTACTCGGTATGTTTCCTATCAACACTATACCTGCAATGGTTTTGTTTGATTCTGGAGCTTCTCACTCTTTCATTTCGAAAAGTTTTGCTTTGCAAAATAATTTTTCGATGCTTCCTTTGGAGAAATCCATGATCATCAAGTCCCCTGGGATTTAGCAAGTCACTCAGAGTTACTGTCAGGATGTGGTTACTGAGTTTGAGGGATTGAAGTTTCACGCCAATCTTATTTTATTGGAAAATAAAGGACTGGATGTCATCCTAGGGATGGACTGGCTAACCACCAACAAGGGTTTTATTGACTGTTTCAACCGGACCGTAATTCTCACACACCACCACGGGAAGACAATAAGAGTGTCAGCCAAAGAAAGAAAAATACCCCGGCAACCGATATTGAATAAGGTGGACGTTTCTGAGCTAAACAAGGTTCCAGTAGTGTGTGAATTTCCAGATGTATTCCCCGAAGAACTACCAGGCATGCCACCAGACCGAGAGATAGAATTCAGCATTGAGCTAGCACCAGGAACCACCCCCATATACAAGAAACCATACCGAATGGCATCATCCTAGTTGGTTGAGTTGAAGAAACAAATAAAGGAATTGCTAGACAAAGGATACATTCGAGCCAGCTCCTCACCTTGGGGATCACCAATTTTATTTGCCAAAAAGAAGGATGGAACACTGAGATTGTGCATACACTACCGAGCTCTTAACTTGGTCACAGTCAAGAACAAATACCCAATGCCACGGATAAAGGATTTGTTTGATCAGCTCGCTCAGGCCAAGGTATTCTTAAAAATTGACTTAAGGTCAGGATACCATCAATTAAAAGTGCGAACAGAAGATATCCCCAAAACAGCCTTCACCTCCAGATATGGACTATATGAGTTCACAGTAATGCCATTTGGATTAACAAACGCCCCCGCATATTTTGTTCACCTCATGAACAAAGTATTTATGAAGTTTATGGACAAGTTCGTTGTGGTATTCATCGACGATATTCTGGTATACTCCAAGACACCAGAAGAGCACGCGGAACATCTCAAAATTGTGCTAGGAGAACTCAGGAAACATCAATTGTATGCCAAGTTCAACAAGTGCGAATTTTGGCTAAGACAAGTAGGCTTTCTAGGCCACGTACTGACCCAAGATGGTATCGCAGTGGGCCCAGAGAAAGTCAGGTCCGTACTCGGCTGGAACTCACCAGCCAGTGTAACAGACATACGAAGTTTCTTGGGAATGGCAGGATATTACCGCAGATTTATTGAAGGATTCTCCACCATAGCCAAGCCAATGACGCAGTTACTCAAGAAGGACAAGAAGTTTGAATGGACAGAAGCCTGCGAGAAAAGTTTCCAAGAGCTAAAACGGAAATTAACAATAGCACCGGTATTAATTGTGCCAGACATACATAAGAATTTTGAAGTGTATTGTGACGCGTCCAGAAAAGGTCTCGGATGGGTGTTGATGTAAGAGGGCAAGGTTGTCGCATACGCTTCAAGACAACTTCGCAAGCATGAGGAGAATTATCCCACTCATGACCTAGAAATGGCAGCTGTCATTCATGCACTCAAGGAATGGAGGCATTTCTTACTTGGAAATCGATGTGAAATATATACGGACCATAAAAGTCTCAAATATATTTTCACGCAGCCAGAACTAAACTTACGGCAACGACGCTGGTTGGAATTGGTAAAGGATTATGATATTGGTATCCACTACCATCCAGGAAAAGCAAATGTAGTGGCCGATGCTCTTAGTCGGAACCCCAGCTCCGACGAAAACAGTCTGCAAAGCTTAAGACCTGAATTCCAACAAGAATTTGCCAAGCTCAATGTGTTAATGGTCGCAGAAGGCACCATAACAAACTTGGAAATACAACCCAACCTAGTGGAGAGAATTAAAGAAGCTCAGCCTGGTTACCCCAGCATCGAAGGCATTAAAAGAAAGGTGAGTATGGGCAAGGCCTCGGAGTTCGTCATAGACAATGGAGGAATATTATGGTACGGAGACAGACTCTGCGTGCCAAACATAGAAGACCTAAAACAGCAAATTCTAGCTGAAGCCCACACCGCCCCATATTCTATCCACCGTGGAGGAACCAAAATGTATAAGGATATTCAGGAAAGATTTTGGTGGCACGGTATGAAGAGGGACATAGCCACTTTCGTTGCATGTTGCGACTCTTGTCAACGCATAAAAGCTGAGCATCAGAGACCAGCCGGACTACTGCGCAACCGAACAAAATACCTGAGTGGAAATGGGATGAGATAGGGATGGATTTCATTGTCGGACTACCTCAGTCACGACACGGGAATGATGCCATATGGGTCATCACCGATAGGTTAACCAAGGTGGCACATTTCATTGCAGTGAAGACAACCCACACCACTCAGAGGCTTGCCAGGATTTATCTCTCCCGTATAGTTTGTCTGCATGGAGTCCCGAAGACTATAATAACCGACAGAGGCACTCAGTTCGTCTCGAGATTTTGGGATCATTTACAACAGGCTCTGGGAACTCAACTAGCCTTCAGTACAGCATACCATCCCCAGACCGATGGACAAATTGAACGCGTAAACCAGATTCTAGAGGACATGCTGAGGGCCTGCGTCCTCACCTATGGAGCCAATTGGGAAGAAAGCCTGCCATATGCCGAGTTCGCATACAACAACAGCTACCAGGCCAGCCTACAAATGGCACCATTTGAAGCTCTGTACGGACGAAGGTGTCGTACCCCGTTAAATTGGTCAGAGACCGGAGACAGCCACATCTTCGGCCCAGACATGCTCAAAGAAACCGAGGCAAAGGTCAAGCTAATCAGAGACCGACTCAAGACCGCTCAAAGCCGACAGAAGAGTTATTACGATCGGAAACATCGGGGGGTCAGATTCGAACCCGGTGATTATGTGTACCTACGGGTATCCCCTATGAGGGGCCTACAACGGTTCAAGATTAAGGGAAAGCTAGCATAGAGATTCATCGGACCATTCTGTATAGTGGCACGAAGGGGCACTGTAGCCTACCAGCTAGACTTACCCGAGGAATTATCCAATGTCCACAATGTGTTCCACGTCTCGCAATTGAGGAAGTGCGTAAGCAACCCAGAGAAGCAAATATCCCATGAGAATATTGACGTGCAACCAGACCTCACCTATCGGGAACATCCGGTGAAAATATTAGAGGAATCTGAAAGAAGGACCAGACAGAAAACCATCAGGTTTTTCAGAGTTCAGTGGAGCAATCACACCAAGAGTGAAGCAACTTGGGAAAGAGAGGATTTTCTTCGGGCAGAACATCCACACTTATTTAAGGATCAGCTGAAATCTCAGGGACGAGATTTTTCCTAAGGGGGTAGGTGTTGTGACACTCCAAAAATTTTCTTTTGGTTTTCAGCAAAAACTTTGTTGGTTTTGAAAAGGGCCATTTAAAATTCTTCCAGAAAACCTCTCTCTCAAAAAAAAAGTTTCACCCTTGGCAAGGATTATATTTTTCTTCAACTCTGGTGTTTGAATTATGAAAACTTTTCTTCTGATTGTTTCCCTCTCAAATATATTTTTGACTTTAATTACTTTCATTTAAAGAGGAAAACATAGGAGTTTTGGGACTTCTCTCATTTTGAAACCACCCAAGGTTTACCATGTCCCACGTGGTAAAACCCCTCCAAAATCCCTCCCACACCTTGGAACAATCTAGATTCTCTGTCCCATCAAGTCCAAACCATTTTTGGATTTTATTTCAATTATTTTATCTCACAAATCTTTTCTGTCACTTATTTTGAGCCTAAGTGATTTTCAAAGCAAGTACCAAGATGCATTTGAGTTTTGACCTCAAACCAACTCCTCTGGATAGTCCTTGGTACCCACAACCTAGAACCATCATGATTCACTCCTCTTCTTTTCGAATATTTCCAATTTCAGTCTCTGCAAGTTTGGACCAGATTTGCCAAATTTGGTGAAATTCATATCTTCTCTGCTCCAAAAATTCCACAAAAATTCAAGCAACCCCCTATTGCATTGAGAAGCCACTCCACCAAAAATCAGCTCAAGCAGAGCCTCCCTCATACCAAAAACATTTTGTCGAACACCTGATCTGCACTGTTCCTTTGCACATTCAGAAAATTCAGAGAACTTCAGGGTTCAGTGTCGCTTCTCTTCGTCAGATTTCGGTCACGCGGCCACAGTGCACCCTGGCGCGTTGCACGCAGCCCCTTCTCCCTGGCCAGCACCCCGCACGCACGCTTGGCCGATTCCTGGCGTCGGTGGCGACGAGCCTCGCCGGCGTTGGAGGTTTCTGCGGTGGCTGCGCCACCCGTGGCGGCCAGCGAGGGCCTGAGCCCGTTCGCCACGCCACCCGGCGCCGCCCATCGCTCCCTGGCTCTCCGCGTGGCCCTGGTATGCCAGCACACTCCCGTTGCACCGTCGCTATGGCCCGGCAAGCACAGGGCGTGCTCCCTGCCGCCGACGGTCCCGCGCCGCCCCGTTCCGTCGAGCCCACCCAAAGCTTCAAGTCCCGGCTCGTTTAGCACCTAAACGGAACAAGTAAACCCCCAAGACGGCGCTCAACTCCTAAACCACCCCGACCAATGCCCTGCACCGCCGTAAACGTCGCCGGAGAACCCCGTTCTCGGCCACCGCCTCGGACCGCCTATGAAAAGGGCTCCCGAGCTCGCCCTCAAGCACGCACCCCCTCTGCACCTCAACAGCACCCCGCCAGGCCAACAGGGGGACCTCGAGGAGGTCTCCTCCCCCAGCTCCGGCCGCCCCGTTCCGCCTCGGCCTCCACCTCGATTCACTCCGGTGAGGCCGTCCCCGGCGGCCAAATCCCGTCAGCTACCCCCTCTAGCTACAAGAGGTCTAATCCCCTCCTCAATTTGCCCTCCGCAGCACTCTCCGACGAGGCCCACGACCACCCGAACAGTCGTCCACCGGAGCAGGAGCCGCCGTCGATGTGGTGCTCGCCGGCGACCACCACCACCACCAACCGACGCAGAATGACGCCTTGAACACGGAGGTACCTTCAGATCTTTCTACCTCGCCGTGGATCGGCGCCGGCGACCACCGCGGCTCTCGGGCGCCGACGAGCCCCGACTCCCTCGTTTGAAAATTCAAACCTGACGGGTGGGACCCGCCCATCAGCCTCTCAGTTCTTTTCAAACGAACTGTTTTCTGAAGGCGCCTTCTGCCAAAATACGTCTCCCCTCTGGGCCGGCGTAGTCTCAATCGAATCGTTTTCTGTTTTTATAAGTTAGCCCCTGGAAACTTTCTTTTTCATTACAGATGAGTCCCTAGACTAAAACCTTTATAACTTTTAAACAGGAAAGTATTTTTGATTGATTCTTTTTCTGTTCTCTCTAAAATTTTGTCTAGTTTTTTATCAGATTTATTTTAAAAATATGTGGAATATTTTGTGCACCCCACGGTATTTACGTTAGCGCGTATTTTTCTTTATACCGTAGATATCAAAGGAGGTGACGGAGCCGCGAACTTCACCAAGCTAGGCTCCGACTACTCTGAACCAGGCAAGCATGTTTGAACTTTTGATATGATGAGTGTTTTGGCATGATTGCATTAAGTAGTTTCATGGCATGTTTATGAGCATACCAATAAATGTCATATTAGATGCAAAGTTGAGGCAAGTGAAGTTTCGAAAATCCATAAGTGGATGGATGTGAGTTTGCATGGCCATGTGTTGGCATGAGAATGGGTAAGATGGCAGTGTTGTAGCATGCCAGTCTTATGCCAGACTGCTTGACTTCAGTATCAACCCGTATCGATCCAGTTCCATCCGTTTTCCTTCCTTGTACTACCACATGTCTTCCGCAAGGAATATGGCGTAGTAAGTTGCAAACCGCTTTCCTGGTACACACCAAAAGGAGAGGCCGTGATGATGGTTCCATGACCCTGGATTAAAGCCAGTCATCCGGTCAGGGGGCATGGGTGTTTCCGGTTGGGACCGAGAGGCGGGCACCCCTTAGAGCGCGCGTATATAAATTTGATCCCATGCTAATCGAGATTGTGATCTCCCCGTCTCAAAAGTTTTTCTTGGACGATGTCTAGGGTGATTTTGGGCATCGTGAGGTAGGATGGGTGTGTACTGGTTAGCTGTGTTTTCTTCCGAAATACCGTAAACGGAACTAGTCCTTCGTGACTACGGAAATCCGTTGGTTGTGGGAAATTTTTGTACAAACTCTGCAGAGTCATATATTCCTTTGAATCATCTATTCTATGTCCAAGTCCGGTATTATCTTATCCTGACAAGTGTCATTTTTGGTGACAGATACTCCGGTGAATCACATGAGTGCTAAGTCCGGTCAAATGTTTATTCCTGTGGATGGACTTACTCGTTTATTATCATGAGTTGAACATTTATTATGAGTATTATTTCCTTGTGAAGGAAGCCCTTTCTGTGATGTCGCTCAGACGTCCGACTGTGGCATTGTTATTATTTACTTTCAATAAAAGCCCTTTCTGTGATGTCGCTCAGATGCCCGACTGTTGCATTTTTATTATTTACTTTCAATAAAAGCCCTTTCTGTGATGTCGCTCAGACGTCCGACTGTGGCACTGTTATTTACTTTCAATGAAAGCCCTTTCCGTGATGTCGCTCAGACGTTCGACTGCGGCAGTACTGTTATTTACTTTCAATATAAGCCCTTTCTGTGATGTCGCCCCGACGTCCGACTGTGGCACACATGTCTTTTATTTTCTGTTTAATCCCTTTTCGTGGTGTCGCTCAGACGCCCGACTGTGGCATGACCTTTATTTATTTGTTCACCCTTCAAGGCGTCGCTTCAGACACCCAATCGGTTTTCAATTATTTTGTTGGGTTTTCAGGCGGACTACCGCCGACTCCCTTTTTAGTTACCTTGTTTACTAAATTGAATGTGCATTGATAAATTAATCATGTTGCATTCATGCATTCATTTGTTATATCTTACGTCCGAACTGTCTTGCGAGTACTTTCAAAGTACTCACCTGGCTTGTTGATTTGGCCAGATGCTGACGAAGGCGATCTCATGGATGAAGAGTTCGATAGCGAGCCCGACGCCTAGAGGAGTCCCAGTCAGTCTCGTGCGACCCTGGTTTTGGTCACTGTATTATATCCGCTTCCGCTACCCGAATAAATTCATCGAGCCTCACCTCGACGCTCGATGAGATGCTAGTTTAAGAGTCATGTTATCCACTCCCCACCGTGTTATTTCACCACCACTTTATTCTCGAGTCAGTAGTATACCACCACCTCATTGTGATATATCCGCCATTATGTATAATTATTGGCACGCTTGTAATAATTGGTTGAGCAACCTCAGCTCAACCCTGTAATATATTTTATGCTACTGGCTTATTGTATCAAGAGATATGTCTACCAGTAAGGAGGATTTTTCCTCATACTGGACTCAATAGATCAGTTTCTCAATAAATATTTTTATTGGAAAACCGGTCATGACACCGAAGCTGTCTAAATCCCTGTCTTGTGTTGCGTCTCTCGATTCCGCTCAACCTCTCTCAAGCTACCACATAGATGTGTTGGCCTCACGACTAAGTCCTCGCCCTAGGACATCTGCCGTGACAAATCCACGACACACACTTTTGCCCGGATTAAGGCATTGATAGCACCGGTTCGAGCAGCAGATTTCTTGAGCTCTTCAACCCGGGCAGGAAGCATCGATAGTCTCTTAAGAGTGTCCTGAATCAAAGTGGGCGCCGGATTGTTATGGAACGCAGTAGAGATGATCCGTTGTGCGCCAGTGTACAATTGCTCTATCAATGTGTAGGCGGCTTTCAATTTCTTCCGCACGTCCGACCCCAAGTGACCAATGCATGTCCCTGTAACATTACAAAGGATTAACAAGTCGGCCAATCCATAAGAAGGCCATGTTACTCCAGAAATCAAGAAAGCTTACCAAAGATGGCAGCAGTCATGGCATGCACTTGCCGCTTTATGCTGGTCAGCTCATCCACTAACTGTTTCAGTGCAGCCTCGGCATCTTCTGCTCGCTTGGTTAAAGCGGATTTTGCAGTGGCCCAATCCGCCCGATCCTTCTTGAAGCCCTCCTTCGGCTGTTCCATGGCGCTTAAAGCGCTGGTTAATTCCTCTTTTTTCTTTGGAGGTTTCAGCTTGTTGGCACTTCAGATTTTCGTGCAGATCAGCGATTTGGCTTTCTCTTTTATTTAGTTCAGCCTGCATATAGACAGTCATACGATTCGGATGACGGTACAAGAATTGAAGTACCAACCACATAACAAGTTATGCCCTTGGTACTTGGGGGCTAATGCATATTTGATCTTCATCCTACAATTATTCAAAAAAGTCCCAAGCTCAATACAAGTATTCAACTTGGCACTTGGGGGCTAATGGCTATTTTTTCAGTTAATACTGATGCTACAATCTTTATTACCTAAAGTCCCGGTTTAACTACACTAAGTTGAACCGGCCCTTGGGGGCTACATCAGCAAATTCAGAAACATTGAAGTTTGCATTGACAAGTCCTGGTTTGAATGGAGATCCTAAACCGGCTCTTGGGGGCTAGGAGAGTTGACAAGATTGAAACGTACAAGCTGAAAAAGCATATGGATACCTCATATTTTTCTTTCATCATGTTAACCAGACCGGCTTCATAATCACGGTTGGTATACAGCCGGTTCAGATAACCAGAATGGAGATCTTGGGCGTTCAGAGCAGCGTAAGTCGCCAGATCAGCATTCCATTTGCCTTTGCCAATGGCAGCAAATTCTTCTTTGGTAGTGTGTCTCGATAAAGCGACAGGATTGCCTGGCTCTGTACGGCCAATGCCAGTAATAACAACTTCATCATCCTTGGCATCGCCGGTTTGCACTGGGGCCGTCGGTTTATCAGTGGGTTTTGATGGACTGGTGGATCTCTCAATACGGATGGGGCTTGTGGGCTGGTCAACAGGACCTGAGGTGTCAATATGTCTCTCTTCAGCAATAAAGTCATCATGTTGCGGTGGTGGGTCGTTGGGCATACCTTCATGAATAACTGCTTCAGGGTCTGGTGTTCTGTCCGGTTCAGGAACGGTGTTCTCTTCGGCCTCTTTATCCAGGCGAGCCTTCTTGCTTGGCCTAGGTTTGACCCTGAAAGAAATAAGAAGGATCAATACAGTATATGTTCTAATGTAACACATCAGAAACATCATAAGAAATATGACTCACCCAAGCACCGTTTTGAGTGATGGCAGCTGGGTGGCCGATGACTCGCCAGACGATGAATGGGAAGTGCCCTGATAATCGGAGTCAGACGGATTAAGAGGTTGACGAAAACAGCCCGCTTTAGGACAAGCATTGACAAAAGAGTTAGAGACCTATGAGCGGCGTTTCTGAACCGAACTATTCGGTAAACTGGCGGAGGTAACTACCTGGCCGCTGTGCAGGGTCGT
The DNA here is from genome assembly GCA_032464435.1 of Aegilops umbellulata. Lineage (NCBI taxonomy): Eukaryota > Viridiplantae > Streptophyta > Magnoliopsida > Poales > Poaceae > Aegilops > Aegilops umbellulata. The sequence goes on from CP136059.1 coordinate 510,529,336, forward strand.
GCGGCGAGCTTTGTGCTGTTGTGTCTTCATAAGAAAGTTTGGATCCAAATGAGCAAGAGGATGAGAAAATTTAACTTTCCGGTTTGCTCGACGGATTTTTAGCGAAGGTAAAGGGTTTGAATCGGAGGTGAGAGCAATTACCTCTACAGCATCAGCATGACTGGCTTTGGCGTCATCCTGGCAATAATCATTATCAATAAGGCGTGTGAAAAATAAGCCAAGTGAATCAAGCTCTACCTCAAGGTCCGGACTACCCACATCATCGGCAGCTACCGGGTCAGAAGACGCGGTGGTTTTCTTCTTGTGAGAAGGCCTCTTCACGAGTTTAGTCTTTGACCGGGTTGGTCTTTCCGGCCTCTCTGGTTTCTCCGGTTTCTCCTGTGAAAGTTTCTTGCTCCAAAACGGATCATCACCCTGTTTGAAAGATGTTGATGTTAAATAATGGGTAAATTGAGCAAGGACAGATTCAATAAAAAGTAAAGTATAAATCTTACCGCTGGTGGTTTGTTGGTGGCACAAAAGGGAAGCAAGCCGGTTCGAGCACAGATGGCCTCCGGTTCATTCAAAATCTTCTTCACAGCTTCTGTGACTTCGTCATCTGTGAGTTGGATGTCAATGTGTCGCCGCGGGTCGCTGACACTTCCAGTATACTCGCACATCAAACCGGACCGCTGACTGAGGGGCAGTATGCTCCAAGATATCCAACAGCGAGCAAGATCAACCCCTGTTAAACCGTTAGCCATAAAGGCCCTAAGCTTGGATAGTTGAGGAGCATAGTTGCTTCTCTCTTTGGCAGTCAACCTTTGTGGAAAGGGATGCGTGTTGCTTAGCCGCTCCGGACGATAACCAGGCAAGGGATTTTCTTCAGGAGGAGAGGTGTCTTTACAATAAAACCATGTTTGATTCCATTCTTTGGGATGGCTGTGCAGTTTGGCGTGAGGGTAGGTGACCTCTTTCCTCTTTTGAATCGCCACACCGCCTAATTTCGTATTGGAACCATCGGTAAATTCTGTGCGGCGGTTTAAATGGAAGCAATCTCTGAACAATTCAACTGTAGGCTCCTCTTGAAAGAATACCTCACAGAGCACTTGGAAGTGACATATGTTGGTTATAGAATTTGGGTCGGTATCTTGCGGACGGAGTTGGAAATTGGCTAAGACGTCCCAGTAAAATTTTGAACCGGGAGGATTAAAGCCCCGGGCTAGATGATTCGTGAAAACAACAACTTCTCCCTCTTGAGGCATGGGAGGACATTCTGTACGGGGGACCCTCCAATGAATAACCTCTTTACTGCTTAAAGCGCCAGTTTTGAGTAAATTATTCAACTGAGTCTCGGTCACGCGAGAGGGAACCCAATTGCACTCGTACACTTGTTTGGCCATGGTGCAATCTACAAACCAGTAATTCCGGTTCAAGAATATGTGGGACAAATATACACTGGTGCATACATTGTTAACCCGGAGGCAGTTATTTTCTAAACCAGAGTTTTATGAAGCGGCAGTGTCTGGCTAAGGAATTCTGACGGTTCAACAAGGGGACTAATGGTATATACCGATTTGGTAAGTTTTATACAAAGTTAAACCGCCTGATCTAAACATGGAGACAGTTGAGATTGCGGATAAATAAGTATGCAGAAACAGATTTCACAAGATTCTTCTACAGCATTGGATCTGAAGCATGTTCAGAAAAGAAGAAAAATATTCAAAGGTTCAAAACAGAACAGTACTGAATCAATGGGCAGAGATACATGTAGATCTATGGTCTTGAGGCATGAAACTGAAGGCGGATGCTAAAAACTACCGCTACACAGAGCAAGGATTCACAGATGCATCTAGGAACTATCGTATGAACACGAAACAGGCGATGAACACTAGAAGAGCATGAAACCCTAGAGCAGATCTATGTTGAAAAGAATAGAAGACTTACTGGAGATGAGGAAGACGCGGAAGGTCGCCATGGTGCTCTGGTGCGCTCAGGTTGATGCAGCGGCCAAGGTTGATGCAGAAGCTGACGGTGGCGGCGGAGCTCCGAGGCTGGGCGATGCGAGGAAGACGAAGCAGAAGGGCACAAAGGGGAGAGAAAGGAAATGACCCTTCGGTCCTATTTATAAAGAAAGGGACATGTGTCAGGCGCGAGAATCAGGGGGCCACAAGTTTTGAAACGGAGTTGTCACCTCGATTGTCGCAGATCTATTAAACGAAAAAGGTATCATGGATAGTGTCTTTATGACAGATGACGTCACTCCAGTTTACAACGACCAGAGAAGGTGACATCACGGCGGTTCAACAAAATACAAGAAGATGTTGAAGATGAAGATTTTTTGCTAAGGATTGACATGAACCTATTCAAATCAATCTGGGGCCTAATGTTGGGGATATTACTACTGGGCGTAAACCGGCCTATCTGGGCCGGGTTAACTTCGTCAATGGTTAAAGTATGTTAAAGCCCAAGAAGGCAGATGAGGGCCTAAGGCCCATAGTCGGTTCAAGGCTTGTAGCTGTAAACCGGCGTTGGTATGTAACTTGTATTGTAAGTTAGGAATAAGTAGACCAAACCGGACACGTCTATGAGCCGGTGTTGGGACTCTGTAAACCGACGGGCGTCACCCATGTATATAAGGGGACGACCCGGCGGCGGTTCAAGGAGAACAGACAACAACTCGAGACCTAGGCGAAGCTTGTTTGCTCCCTAGTCATCGAAACCCCATAAATTCCATCACAACTAGACGTAGGCTTTTACCTTCATCGAAGGGGCTGAACTAGTATAAACTCTCTTGCGTCCATGTGTCCGCTTTAACCCCTTCAAGCTAACCCGTCGCGATGGCTCCACGACTAAGTCCTTTCCTGAGGACATCTGCCGTGACAAAACCACGACAGCTTCCGTCCATTCGGCGACGAAGTCGGCCAATACTTGCGACTTAATAGCTCGCCGTGGCTTGTAAGTTATGTCGAACGGGAGGAGCTCAATGGCCCATTTGGCAATCCGGCCCGTCGCGTCGCGGTTGTTTATAATATCATTACGTGGCACTTCCGAGGCTACCGTTATTGAACACTCTTGAAAGTATTGTCGCAGTTTCCGGGATGCCATGAATACCGCGTACGCTATCTTTTGATAATGCGGGTACCGTGACTTGCATGGAGTAAGGACAGTGGATACATAGTAAACCGGCTTTTGAAGGGGGAATTTATGTCCGTCCGTTTCTCGTTCGACGACGAGCACTGCGCTCACAACTTGATGAGTTGCCGCAATGTATAATAGCATTGGTTCGCCAATGTTTGGCGCGGCCAGTACTGGGTTGGTTGCCAATACGGCTTTTATTTCTTCCAGTCCGGCTGTGGCGGCATCCATCCATTCGAAGTGTTCGGTGCGCCGAAGGAGGCGATAAAGGGGTAATGCCTTTTCACCCAGACGGGAGATAAAGCGGCTTGGAGCCGCCACGCATCCAGTCAATTTTTGTATTTGTTTGAGGTCCTTTGGTATATCCAATTGTGACAGAGCTCGGATCTTGGCCCGATTTGCTTCAATTCCTCTGCCGGATACAATGAAGCCCAAGAGCTTTCCGGCTGGTACGCCGAAAACGCATCTTTCCGGGTTGAGCTTGATGTCATATGTTCGAAGGTTATCGAATGTGAACCTCAAGTCGTCTACTAGAGATTCGACATGTTTGGTTTTGACGACCATGTCATCTACGTATGCCTCCACTGTTTTGCCGATCTGGTTTGCCAGATATGTCTGAATCATGCGCTGATATGTTGCGCCGACGTTTTTGAGCCCGAAGGGCATTGTGTTGAAGCAGAAGGGGCCATATGGTGTGATGAATGTCGTTGCGGCTTGGTCTGGCTCTGCCATCTTAATTTGATGGTAGCCGGAGTATGCGTCAAGGAAACACAATGAATCGTGTCCTGCGGTAGCGTCGATAATTTGATCGATGTGGGGGAGGGGGAAGGGATCATTTGGGCAAGCCTTGTTGAGGTCCTTAAAATCGACGCACAGGCGCCAGGATTTGTCCTTCTTTGGTACCATCACCAGGTTTGCTAGCCAGTCCGGATGTTTTATTTCTCTGATGAATCCGGCCTCCAATAACTTGGCTAGTTCCTCTTTCAAGGCTTGTCTCTTAGGTTCGGAAAAACACCAAAGAGCCTACTTGACTAGCTTGAATCCTTTTAGAATATTTAGGCTGTGCTCGGCCAACATGCGTGGGATTCCTGGCATGTCTGAAGGGTGCCAGGCAAAAATTGTTGGGGAACGTTGCAGAAAATTAAAATTTTTCCTACGGTTTCACCAAGATCCATCTATGAGTTCATCTAAGCAACGAGTCAAGGGAGAGAGATTGCATCTACATACCACTTTGTAGATCGCGAGCGGAAGCGTTCAACGAACGGGGATGAGGTAGTCGTACACGACGTGATCCAAATCACCGGAGATCCTAGCACCGAAAGGATGGCACCTCCGCGTTCAACACACGTACGGTCAGCGTAACGTCTCCTTCTTCTTGATCCAGCAAGGCAAAGGAGAGGTTGGGGAAGATGGCTCCAGCAGCAGCACGACGGCGTGGTGATGGTGGAACTACAGTACTCCGGCAGGGCTTCGCCGAGCTCTACGGAGGAGGAGGAGGTGTTGGAGAGGGAGAGGGAGGCGCCAAGGACCAGGGTGCGGCTGCCCCCCTCCCCTCCCCCCTTTATATAGGCCTCTTGGGGGGGCGCCAGCCCTGGGAGATCTGATCTCCAAGGGGCGGCGGCCAGGGAGGATTTCCTCCCCCCCCAAGGCACCTAGGAGGTGCCTTCCTCTAGTGAGACTCTTCCCCTTTGGAACCCTAGGTGCATGGGCCTCTTGGGGCTGGTTCCCCTTGGCCCATGTAGGCCAAGGCGCACCCCCTAGAGCCCATGTGGCCCCCCGAGGCAGGTGGCCCCACCCGGTGGACCCCCCGGGACCCTCCGGTGGTCCCGGTACAATATCGATAACCCCGAAACTTGTCCCGATGGCCAAAACAGCACTTCCTATATATAATTCTTTACCTCCGGACCATTCCGGAACTCCTCGTGACGTCCGGGATCTCATCCGGGACTCTGAACAACATTCGGGTTACTGCATATACATATCTTCACAACCCTAGTGTCACCGAACCTTAAGTGTGTAGACCCTACGGGTTCGGGAGACATGCAGACATGACCGAGACGCCTCTCGGGCAATAACCAACAGCGGGATCTGGATACCCATGTTGGCTCCCACATGCTCCACGATGATCTCATCGGATGAACCACGATGTCGAGGATTCAATTAATCCCGTATACGATTCCCTTTGTCAATCGGTATTTTACTTGCCCGAGATTCGATCGTCGGTATCCCAATACCTCGTTCAATCTCGTTACCGGCAAGTCACTTTTCTCGTACCGTAATGCATGATCCCGTGATCAAACACTTTGATCACATTGAGCTCATTATGATGATGCATTACCGAGAGGGCCCGGTGATACCTCTCCGTCAAGCGGAGTGACAAATCCCAGTCTCGATCTGTGTCAACCCAACAGACACTTTCAGAGATACCCGTAGTATACCTTTATAGTCACCCAGTTACGTTGTGACGTTTGGTACACCCAAAGTACTCCTACGGTATCCGGGAGTTACACGATCTCATGGTCTAAGGAAAGTATACTTGACATTGGAAAACTCTAGCAAACAAACTATGCGATCTTATGCTATGTTTAGGATTGGGTATCGTCCATCACATCATTCTCCTAATGATGTGATCTCGTTATCATTGACATCCAATGCCCATAGTCAGGAAACCATGACTATCTGTTGATCAACGAGCTAGTCAACTAGAGGCTTACTAGGGACACGTTGTTGTCTATTATTCACACATGTATTACGATTTCCGGATAACACAATTATAGCACGAATAAAGACAATTATCATGAATAAGGAAATATAATAATAATGCTTTTATTATTGCCTCTAGGGCATATTTCCAACAGTCTCCCACTTGCACTAGAGTCAATAATCTAGTTACATTGTGATGAATCGAACACCCATAGAGTTCTGGTGCTGATCATGTTTTGCCTTAGGGAGAGGTTTAGTCAACGGATCTGCGACATTCAGATCCGTGTGCACTTTACAAATTTCTGTGTCTCCATCTTGAACATTTTCACGAATGGAGTTGAAGCGACGCTTGATGTGCCTGGTCTTCTTGTGAAACCTGGGCTCCTTTGCAAGTGCAATAGCTCTAGTGTTGTCACAGAAGAGTTTGATTGGTGATGAACTCCGAGGTCGGTGATGAACTCCTTCACCCAAATTGCTTCATGTGCTGCCTCCGAGGCTGCCATGTACTCCGCTTCACATGTAGATCCCGCCACAACGCTCTGCTTGCAACTGCACCAGCTTACTGCCCCACCATTCAAAATATACACGTATCCGGTTTGTGACTTAGAGTCATCCAGATCTGTGTCGAAGCTAGCGTCGACGTAACCCTTTACGACGAGCTCTTCGTCACCTCCATAAACGAGAAACATTTCCTTAGTCCTTTTCAGGTACTTCAGGATATTCTTGACCGCTCTCCAGTGTTCCTTGCCGGGATTACTTTGGTACCTACGTACCAAACTTACGGCAAGGTTTACATCAGGTCTGGTACACAGCATGGCATACATAATAGAACCTATAGCTGAGGCATAGGGGATGATACTCATCTCTTCTATATCTTCTGCCGTGGTCGGACATTGAGCTGAGCTCAATTTCACACCTTGTAACACAGGTAAGAACCCTTTCTTAGATTGATCCATATTGAACTTCTTCAATATCTTATCAAGGTATGTGCTTTGTGAAAGACCTATGAGGCGTTTTGATCTATCTCTATAGATCTTGATGCCTAATATATAAGCAGCTTCTCCAAGGTCCTTCATTGAAAAACTTTTATTCAAGTAGGCCTTAATGTTGTCCAAGAGTTCTATATCATTTCCCATCAAAAGTATGTCGTCTACATATAATATGAGAAATGCTACAGAGCGCCCACTCACTTTCTTGTAAACGCAGGCTTCTCCATAAGTCTGCGTAAACCCAAACGCTTTGATCATCTCATCAAAGCGAATGTTCCAACTCCGAGATGCTTGCACCAGCCCATAAATCGAGCGTTGGAGCTTGCACACCTTGTCAGCATTCTTAGGATCAACAAAACCTTCTGGCTGCATCATATACAATTCTTCCTTAAGGAAACCATTAAGGAATGCCGTTTTGACGTCCATTTGCCATATTTCATAATCATAGAATGCGGCAATTGCTAACATGATTCGGACGGACTTCAGCTTCGCTACCGGTGAGAAAGTCTCATCGTAGTCAATTCCTTGAACTTGTCGATAACCCTTAGCGACAAGCCGAGCTTTATAGATGGTCACATTACCATCCGCGTCTGTCTTCTTCTTAAAGATCCATTTATTTTCTATGGCTCGCCGTTCAACGGGCAAGTCAGTCAAAGTCCATACTTCGTTTTCATACATGGATCCTATCTCGGATTTCATGGCTTCTAGCCATTTGTTGGAATCCGGGCCCGCCATTGCTTCCTCATAGTTCGAAGGTTCACCGTTGTCTAACAACATGATTTCCAAGACAGGGTTGCCGTACCACTCTGGTGCGGAACGTGACCTTGTGGATCTTCGAATTTCAGTAGGAGCTTGATTAGAAGTATCTTGATCATTATCATTAATTTCCTCTCTAGTCGGTGCAGGCACCTCAGGAACGTTTTCATGAGTTTCGCCATTTTCCGGTTCAAGAGGTAACACTTCATCAAGTTCTACTTTCCTCCCACTTACTTCTTTCGAGAGAAACTCTTTCTCTAGAAAGGATCCATTCTTGGCAACAAAGATCTTGCCTTCGGATCTGAGGTAGAAGGTATACCCAATAGTTTCTTTAGGGTATCCTATGAAGACGCATTTTTCCGACTTGGGTTCGAGCTTTTCAGGTTGAAGTTTCTTGACATAAGCATCGCATCCCCAAACTTTTAGAAACGACAGCTTAGGTTTCTTCCCAAACCATAATTCATACGGTGTCGTCTCAACGGATTTCGACGGAGCCCTATTTAAAGTGAATGTGGCAGTCTCTAAAGCATAGCCCCAAAAAGATAGCGGTAAATCGGTAAGAGACATCATAGATCGCACCATATCTAATAGAGTGCGATTACGACGTTCGGACACACCATTACTGTTGGGGATATTGCTATTTGGGGTGAACCGGCCTACAGGGCCCGGGTTAGCTCCGTCAATGGACCCGAGATGTTAAAGCCCAAGGAGAAATAGAAGGGCCCAAGGCCTGTAATCGGTTTAGAGGTTTACGGTGTAAACCGGCCTGAGGTAAACTTGCATTGTAAGTTAGGAATAGAGAGACCGACCCGGGCACGTTTATAAACCGGAGGTCGGGACTTTGCAGACCGACGGGCGTCACCCGTGTATATAAGGGGACGACCCAACGGCGGTTTGGGGATAGAGAAGAACAATTCGAGGTTTAGGCGAAGCTTATCGCTCCCTAGCCCTCGAAACCCATCAATTCCATCACAACTAGACGTAGGCTTTTACCTTCATTGAAGGGGCCGAACTAGTATAAACTCTGTGTCCTTGCGTCCGCTCTAACCCCTTCAAACTAACCCGTTGCGATGGCTCCACGACTAAGTCCTTTTGCCAGGACATCTGCCGTAACAAATCCACGACAGTTGGCGCCCACCGTGGGGCTATCGCGAGATGGTTTCAAGTTTTTGGAGGGCCACTTTGAAGGACTCGAGGGTTACGCTGTGGGTCGGATGACCAAGAGCCGCCGCGGAAAACTCTACATCGACAGCACAGGCTGGGGCCCCGACGCCGGCTCGATCGAGCACGGATACCGGGTCCCCTTCGGCGGCATCCATGTTTTCATCGGCAAGATCGGAGAACCAGGCCCCGAGTTAGGCGTCTGCGCCGACCTCGTCGAGACAGCTCAGTGCACGAGATCGGCCCTGGCTAAACCGACCAGGAAGCACGCCTTCGTGGGAGTCATCCACGGAGGAAGCTACGAGGAAGGATCCGAATCCGGTGACGAAACCGCCATCTACTCCGGCGATGAAACGTCGACCGGGGAAACCGAATCTCTTTACCAGTTGCAAGATGATCGGATTGGGGGCGGCTCCGATGGCAACAGTATTCCGGACCCCTCTGATCTGCCCTATCGGGTTGGGATCTTCATGGCTGGAACACAGGCGGTGCCACGATCATCAACTGCAGCAGCAGCGATCTCCGGATCGGCAGCGGCAACGGCTGCGCGGGCAGGAGGCCCTACGGGTTCACCAGCCCAAGTTTTTTCAGACCTGTTTGACGCACTGGCAGCGCTCATGGCGGAAGCCAACCCGGTGGATCAGGAGGTTCACAATGCTGAGATTGCCAAAGTGAGAGAGCAGATCACTCAAGCTAAAGCGGAGCTGGCAGCAGAGGAGATCAGGATGACGGCGGAGCGCGCCGCTTTGGATGCACAGGCTTACAGGCTCATGATGGACCAGAATGCGTCTCAGGAAGTCCTGAAGAGGAAATCCCGATCTCGATTGCCCGCAGCCCTCGACGCCCGAAATCTCTTCAACACCCCGGGGGTAAACCGTGCGGAGGCGACAGTTGGCGCCCCGGTTCAGCATCGGATAATAAGCCTGCCTCGTCACAACACTGGTACACCACAGGTCGTGCCAACACCGTCAGGTCATTATTCCAACCCGATGGATAATCTCGTCGCAGCGGCAGCTCGGCTGGAAGCCATTCCGATCGAAGGCGATTCACCGCAGGACGTAGAGACACGCCGGGTCAAGGAGCTCCTTAGGACCGCGTTGGCCCAACAAGAAGCATATTCACAAAGCCGTGATCGGATTCACTCCACCCCTCGCCCCAGCGGGAGCCATAGTAGGCGCATGGAAGAGCCGGCTGTTTCAAGCAATGCCAGGCGTGAAGCGCTCCGCGGCAACAACCCGGCGGGCGTCGACAATGCTCAGGAGAATGTGGATCGCACCCGTGCGCGGGAGGCCGGATTAGCAGCGCAGCATCAGGCTCGTCAGCTTACACCTATCTTCCCAGCGGCTACGGTTGAACCGGGGGTGGTCTCCAGTTCTTTGGGAGTACCGTGCCTTGTTCCCGCTTTGCGCAACGTACGCCTGCCCAAAGACTTCAAAGGCCCCCGCAAGGTACCAAACTACACGACAGATCAGCCTCCGGAGACATGGGTGGAGAGCTATGAAATGGCTATGGAGATGCTGGATGTGGATGACGCGGCGTGTGCCAAGTATTTTACTATGATGTTAGAAGGAACGGCCCGGACTTGGCTAAAGAGCTTACCGCCTAATTCAATTAGTTCGTGGGCCCAATTGCGCGCCCGGTTTATCAAGAATTTCAAGGACACGTGCAGACAGCCAATGTCGATAGTTGACCTAGCAGCCTGCGTTCAGCAAGAAGGGGAATCAACTACCCATTGGGTGCGGCGGGTGTCAGAAGTTTTGCACTCGTCAGATCGCATCAATGCAGACACCGCCGTGGTGCTGTTGGAAAGCAACTGTCGGTTTGGCCCTTTGAAGCTAAAGCTGGGCCGGATGAAGCGTGATTGTACAGACATAGGAACGCTCATGACCGCCTTAGTGAAGTATGCGGATTCTGACAGTACCAAGGATCCTGACTCTGGTGATGACAAAGCAGGGAAGGGAAAGAAGAATAGCAACACCAAAGGCCAGCAACATCGACCGACAGGTAATGGAGCCGGAGGTAAGCGTAAACCGGACGGGAGCATGGACTTTGTGGCCAACACAAGTGCACAGAATAAAGGCCAGCGGCGTAAGGGGAAACAGCCAAGTTTCCGCGCAAATCCCGGTCCTAATCCGGAGCGTTTGAACTTTTTCTTAAACCAGCCCTGTCCGAAGCACGGAACAAAAGAGGAACCAGCAACCCATCTTTGGAAGGATTGTTATATCATGAAGGAATTCAAAAGCTCAAACACTTTCCAATATGATCACAGCTCCGGCGGCGGTTCAGGCTCCGGATCAGGATACGGTGGCGGAAATCCCGGTCCAGGGGTCCAGGGTAATCCGGGCGGACAGGACAGCCGAAATAATCAAAATAATCAAAGTGGTTACGGACAGCAGCAATCAGGTTATCAGAGCAAGCCGAAACAGTTGAGTGGTGGACAATATCATGTCTTTACTACAAGCTTGGATAAGCGGGATAGAAAGCTTCAGAGGCGGGCAGTCAGTGCTATCGAACCGGCCACGCCTCACTATCTGCGCTGGTCGGAACAGCCTATCATATGGAGCCGAAAGATCACCCTCCCAGGGTTTATAATCCGGGTCAGTTAGCATTGGTGGTGGCGCCTCAGGTGGGAGGTTATAAGCTCACCAAGGTGCTCATGGACGGAGGGAGCAGCATTAACATCTTGTATTATGAGACCTTCCGTCGCATGGGACTGGTAGATAAGGATCTCAAACCGACCAATACCGTGTTCCACGGGGTGGTGCCTGGCAAGTCTGCATATCCGGTTGGTAAGATAGCCCTTGAAGTGGTCTTTGGCGATAGTCACGATTCCAGATCAGAGACGCTGACGTTCGAAGTGGTTAAAATCCAAAGTCCGTACCACGCTTTGTTCGGACGGCCAGCCTATGCAAAATTTATGGCACGGCCCTGCTATGTATATCTGCAACTTAAGATGCCGGGTTACAAGGGCACTATAACGGTTCATGGAAGCCGTCGAATCGCTTTGGAATGCGAGGAAGGAGATGCGACTTATGCAGAATCGGTTTGTGCTACGGAGGAGCTAAAGCAGTACAAAGACAGTGTTGACCCGGAGGACATGACTTCGTTGAAGAAGCCAACCACGGACCACGATCCGGCCTTGAAGTTCAAATCGGCTGCCGAAACTAAGCTTGTTGACTTCGTACCTGGCGATTCGTCCAAGCAGTTCAGCATCAGTGCAAACCTGGATCCAAAATAGGAAAGCGCGCTCATCGAGTTCATCCGTGAGAATCGGGACATCTTTGCATGGAAGCCGTCTGACATGCCTGGTGTACCGAGGCGACTCGCTGAGCACACCCTTAATGTGGATCCTAAGTATAAACCGGTAAAACAGTTCTTACGCCGGTTTAACGAAGAAAGACGTAAAGCGATTGGTGAGGAAGTGGCCAGGCTCCTGGCAGCTGGGTTTATCGTTGAGGTTTTTCATCCCGAATGGCTTGCTAATCCGGTGCTGGTTCTTAAGAAAAACGGCACCTGGCGCATGTGTGTGGATTACACAGACTTGAATAAAGCTTGTCCAGCGGATCCTTTTGCTCTCCCCCGGATTGATCAGATCATTGATGCTACGGCAGGTTGCGAGCGTTTGAGTTTTTTGGATGCCTATTCGGGTTATCACCAGATCAAGATGGCAGTTAAGGACCAGGAGAAGACGGCGTTCATTACTCCCTTTGGAGCCTTCTGCTATGTGTCTATGCCCTTCGGGCTTAAGAGTGCGCAGGCTACTTATCAACGATGTGTGCAAAATTGCCTCCACGAGCAGATTGGTCGTAATGTGCATGCTTATGTAGATGATATTGTGGTCAAGTCACGAAAGAAGGAGACCCTGGTTGACCATTTGAAGGAGACTTTCGATAACTTAAGAGTGTACCAAATGATGCTCAACCCAGCTAAATGTGTTTTTGGTGTACCTGCAGGCAAGTTGTTGGGATTTTTAGTGTCCCATAGAGGAATTGAGGCCAATCCGGAAAAGATCACAGCCATCACCTCCCTGGCCAAACCGAAATGCGTCAATGATGTTCAACGCATGGCCGGGCGGATTGCAGCGTTAAGCCGGTTTATCAGTCGCCTCGGTGAAAAGGCGATCCCCTTGTATCAAATGCTCAAGAAGACGGATCAATTTGTCTGGAGTCCGGAGGCTGATAAAGCGTTTGAGGACTTGAAGCGACAGCTAGTCAATCCGCCAGTGTTGGCAGCCCCTGTAGATAAAGAGCCACTCCTGTTATATGTTGCGGCGAATGCCAGAGCGGTTAGTGTGGCGATGGTGGTAGAACGAAAGGAGGCTGGAAAGGAACATCCGGTTCAGCGACCGGTTTACTACATCAGTGAAGTGCTTATCGAGTCCAAACAAAGGTATCCGCATTGGCAGAAGCTGGTATATGGTGTTTTTATGGCAAGCCGGAAGCTGAGGCAATATTTTCAAGGACACCCCATCACGGTGGTCAGTTCTGCTCCTTTGGGTGACATCATACAGAACCGGGAGGCGACCGGTCGGATTGCCAAGTGGGCTATCGAGCTTGGGCCGCACGATTTAAGATACGTACCCCGGACGGCCGTAAAATCACAAGCACTTGTCGATTTCATAAACGATTGGACAGAGTTACAAGCGCCTGAGGAGAAGCCAGATAACACCTATTGGACCATTTATTTTGACGGGTCAAGACAATTGGAAGGCTCGGGGGCTGGAGTCGTTTTAACTTCCCCACGAGGTGATAAGTTTTGTTATGTCCTCCGTTTAATGTTCCCCTGTACAAATAATGCGGCTGAGTATGAAGCTTTGCTGCATGGTCTTCGGATGGCCAAAGAGATGAATCTGAGCAGAGTTAGGTGCTTTGGTGATTCGGATCTGGTGGCTCAGCAGGTATCTGGCACCTGGGATTCAAAGGACCCGCTCATGGCTGCATACCGACGTGAAGTAGATATGGTAGCCGGGCATCTCAAAGGCTATCAAGTGGACCATGTGGACCGCAGGAAGAATGAGGCAGTAGACGCTTTAAGCCGCTTGGGCTCTCAGCGTAAACCGGTCCCACCCAATGTTTTCTTGGATGTGTTGTATCACCCATCGGTACAGTTACCCGGTGAGCTGGAGTTGGCTGTTCCTGATCCGGAGGCTCAGTTAGTCGCGGCTCTTCACGTCACCCCGGATTGGATGCTCCCTTATCTGGCATATATGAACCGGGGTGAGTTGCCAGAAGACGAAAGCTTGGCTCGACAGATAGTACGGCGGTCCAAGTCTATGACCATCCTTAAAGGAGAGCTACATCATCGCAGCGTGTCAGGAGCACTACAACGGTGCGTATCCCCTGAGGAGGGGTGCGAGATATTACGTGAAATACATGAAGGGGATTGCGGCCACCACGCTGGTTCAAAATCATTGGTGGCTAAAGCGTTCCGCCACGGTTTCTACTGGTTAACTGCTCATGCTGATGCAGAGGACCTGGTCAGGTTATGTGATGGTTGCCAGAAATTTTCCAGACGAGCGCACATACCGGCTCAAGAATTGAGGATGATTCCGATCACTTGGCCGTTTGCGACTTGGGGGCTCGATATGGTTGGGCCTTTTAAGCGTTCCAAAGATAAGAAGACCCACCTACTGGTGGCGGTTGACAAATTTACAAAGTGGGTGGAGGCAGAACCTGTCAGTAAATGTGATGCTGCCACGGCGGTTCGGTTTATAAAGAAGGTGATCTTCCGGTTTGGCTTTCCACACAGCATCATCACAGATAATGGTACCAATCTATCCAAGGGGGCCATGAGAGAGTTCTGTGCACGGGAGCATATACGGCTTGATGTTTCTTCGATAGCGCACCCACAATCTAATGGTCAGGCAGAACGAGCGAATCAAGAGATCTTGAGAGGTATCAAACCCCGGCTTCTGGTCCCTTTGCAAAGGACGCCGGGTTGTTGGGTGGAGGAGCTACCGTCTGTATTATGGAGCATCAACACCACGCCTAACAGATCCACGGGGTTTACGCCGTTTTTTATGGTCTACGGAGCAGAGGCGGTTCTCCCAAGTGATATACGACATGACTCACCTCGTGTGGCAGCGTATGTTGAAGCGGACAACGAGCAGGCACGGCAGAACGCTCTTGACTTGTTGGATGAGGAACGTGACTTAGCAGCTGCCTGTTCAGCGATTTACCAGCAAGATCTTCGCCGTTACCACAGCCGTCGGGTTAGGACCAGAACCTTTCAGGAGGGGGATTTGGTGCTTCGGCTCATTCAAGATCAGTCTGACCAGCATAAATTATCCCCGCCTTAGGAGGGACCTTTTGTGGTCAGCAAGAATCTGAATAATGGGTCATACTACCTGATTGATATTCGAGAGCACAAAGATTCGCGCACATCAGAGGAGGAGACCAGCAGGCTGTGGAATATAGCTCATCTTCGACCTTATTATACATGAGCCTTGGGCTCTGCTTATGTACATATCATGACCATGTATATATTATGATTAATACAATAAACCGGTCACTGGAGTTGATTCGCTTTAATGCAATTTCTGGTTTACCCCTTGAGGTCGCTTCGAAGAGGATCAAAGTGAAGACTCCGGTTTATAGTCCGGTTCAAGGGAAGATGACTCCCGCAAAGCTTTGAGGCCCTTAATATCCGGTTTAAAGATCCTGGTTCAAGCATGAGGCTTCCTGTTCAAACATAGGTCGTATTCGAACCAAAGAGAACATAGCTATTCAAACATGGGGCTTCCTATTCAAACATAGGTCGTATTCGAACCAAAGAGAACATAGCTATTCAAACATGGGGCTTCCTGTTCAAACATAGGTCGTATTCGAACCAAAGAGAACATAGCTATTCAAACATGGGGCTTCCTGTTCAAACATAGGTCGTATTTGAACCAAAGAGAACATAGCTAACCCTATAAAGTCAGTTGGGGACCTAGTCGGCCTGAACCGTAGCTACACCTCCGGGGGGCTTGGTCATGTCTTGACGACGGTAATGCCTTCTGGCTGGCACATTTGCCACTGAACCAGTTGGGGACCTAATCGACTTGAACCGTAGATTACGCCTTATGGGAGCTCGGTCATGTCTTGATGATGGTAATGCATTCTGGTCGGCTTTTTAGCCAATGAATCATTTGGGGGCTTGGTCGTGTCCGAACCAACGCAATGCCACTTGATCGGCCCTTGGCCACTGAGTCACTTGGGGGCTTGGTCGAATCCGAACCAATGCAATGCCATTTGACCGGCATATTTGCCACGATTCAGTTAGGAACCTAGTCGACCTAAACCGTAGCTACACCTCTTGGGGGCTTGGTTTATTTTGTCTTGACGATGGTCACGCCTTCTGAACGGTTCATAGCAACCACTATTTGCATGCGTTTTACTATCGCGTTGGCCTCTCGTATTTGGTTTTTGTTTTTTGCCTTTATGGTGGTATTTTTTGTTCTTCGGAACGTCAAGTGCTTTTAAACCGATTCAGCTGACACAGCCTGGTCCGTTTTTTAACCCGGAGGCAAGTTGCCGGGTTTGGCAAAGGCGCAGCACGGTTCATAGGGTCGAAAGATCTTGTGTACTCAGTAAAGACAGGAAACATAAAGTTGGAAAACGTCATTGGAAAGAGCATCAGTACCCGTGCGCGAAGGCACATTCAAATGCAGAGGTATTAAACTATTTTATTACAAGGCAGCGTAGTGCCTGAATATATTGTTCGTTGACGGATTAAACGTCACCAATTAAGATGAACCGGAGCGTTGATTACGCCTGTTCGCCGCCTCGGTTCGAAGGCTGCGGATCATCTTGCGCCGCATCCTCTTGGCTACCCATTGGCTGGAAATCAGCAGTGGTCCAGTCGATTCCCATTAGCGCTTGAAATACAGCTTCTTCGTGAATCAGCAAAGACGGTTCAATGTCAGGAGCATAGGTATGCTTACGGATTGGAGGAATAAGGTTTTCCGCTTCAGGGACCGGGGCAGCTACTCGCCTGTTCTGGTTATCATTTTGGGCTTGGTAATGGGTCAGATCTGCTTCTTCAGCCAATTGACAAGCTAGGGGGCGCACCGCCCGGTTTATCGCCCTCAAATCATCTTCACCAAAGTCTGAACCATCTTCTTTCAAGCTGGGGTATCCTTGGGCCGCTTCGACAGGATCGAAATCTGGTACCCACGCTTTGGCCCGGATCAAGGCAGTGATGGCTCCAGTTCGAGTAGCTGATCTTTTCAACTCTTCAATCCGGGCTGGAAGCATGGATAGCCTCTTCAACGTGTCTTGAATCAGAGACGGTGCAGGGTGGTTGTGCGACGCAGTGGTGATAGCTCTCTGTGCTCCGGTGTACAACTGTTCAATCAGAGTATAGGCAGCTTTGAGTTTCATCCGCACATCAGAACCCAAGTGTCCAATACGTGAGCCTGCAGTGTTTCAAGATGGATTACAAACCGGACATAGGATATAGCAGACAAGGTACAAATTGGAAGAAGGGCATCGAAAGAAATTTACCAAAGACGGCAGAGGTCATGGAGTGTATTTGTCGCTTCACGGTGGATAATTCATCGACCACCGGTTTGAGAGCAGCTTCAGCATTTTCAGCCCTCTTCGTCAAAAAAGCTTTTTCAGTAGCCCAAACAGCTTGCTCCTTTTTGCGGTTTTCTTTCAGCTGTTCCATAACGGTTAAGGCATTGGTCAATTCCTCCTTCGCTTTTTCAGTTTCAGCCTGCTGGGTTTTTAAAGTTTCCTGAAGGTCTGAGACTTGTTTCTCTTTGGTCTTCAAATCCCCCTGCAGCAGGTCATCAGCAGTGTTCAGAAAATAGTGCACGGTTTGGAAGTATCAACCACACAAGCAAGTTATGTGCTCGATACTTGGGGGCTAATGCATACTTGATTTTAACACATGTTTTCCACTACAAAAAGTCCCAGGATTAATACAAGTATTAAAACTTGGCACTTGGGGGCTAATGGTTATTTAATGATGTTTCTGGTTAAAGGCCTATGTTGAAGCCCTGGGTTTTTAAACCGGACCTTAGTGGTCAAGGCAGCATGATTCGGGTTACCATCTCGGATTCGGATCAGATTGAGAAGCTAGGTTGTAACAGAAGGAAGCACAAGAGGGTTACCTCAAGTTTTTCTTTCATCATCCTGATCATACCAGCTTCATAATCGCGACTGGTGTACAGTCGGTTCAGGTACCCAGAATAAAGATCTTGGGCGCTTAAAGCGGCGTATGTTGAGGAGTCAACGTCCCATTTGCCCTTTATGGCCGAGATTTCGTCCTTGGCAGTATGCTTGGCCAAAGCAGCAGTGTTCCCCGGTTCAGAGCGGCCAATGCCGGTAATCACAACATCATCATCCTTGGAGTCGCTGCTCTGCAGTGGCCCTGTCGGTTTATCAACAGTTCCAGAAGGGGGGATGGATTCCTCAACCCGAATAGGACTGGCAGGCGGATTAGTACGGCTGGCAGGTTTGGTAGGCCTTTCTTCAGCACAGGTGTCATCTTGCGGAGATAGATAATTCTGAATATCTTCACGACCCAGAGCATCAGCACCAGGAGTTTTCTCCGGTTCAGGAGCGGCAGTTCCTTCAGCCGGATTATCCAGACGAGCCTTCTTGCTCGGTCTAGGTTTAGCCCTGGAAAAAACCCAAAGATTGAAAAAACGGTATAAGATGGATTAAGAGACCCATACAGAGATATGTTGTGATCGGTCCAACTTACCCAATAACTGTCTTCAGCGGTGGCAGTTGAGTGGCTGAAGATTCACCAGAAGATGAATGGGAAGTGACCTGATAATCGGAGTCAGATGGATTAAGAGGCTGACGAGTTAAACCTGCTTTAGAAGGAAAGCTAGCGCATAAATCGGAGACCTCTGAGCGGCGTTTCCGAACCGGGCTGTTCGGTAAACCGGCGGAGGTAACTACCTGGCCGCTATGCCGGGTGGTGCGTCGAGCTTCATGTTGCTGGGTCTTCACAAGAAATTTGGGATCCAAGTAAGCAAGAGGATGAGAAAATTTAATTTTCCGGTTTGCTTGGCGAGGTTTTCTCAAAGGCAAAGGAACGGCATCAGAAGAAAGAATAGTTACCTCTGGGCCTTCAGCATTGCTCGCTTCAGTGTCGTCCTGACAAATGTCATCATCAATAAGACGTATAAAAAGTAAGCCAACGGAATCGAGGTCTACCCCAAGGTCCGGATTACCCACATCATCTTCCTCTAAATCCGGGGTAGAGGAAGCGGTGTTCCTTTTCTTCTGAGCGGGCTTCTTCACCCTCGTTTTTGGTCGGGTTACCTTTTCGGTCGGCTCTTGAAACTTCTTGCTCCAAAACGGATCATCTCCCTGTCTCAGAAAGGACTGGAGTTAGCAATATGTGTATAAGGAGATCATAAATTCTATAACAAAGGGGAGATACTTACAGCAGGTGGTTTGTTTGTGGCACAAAATGGAAGCAGGCCGGTTCGGGCGCAAGCATATTCCGGTTCATTCAGCATCTTTTTCACAACTTCAGTGACTTCGTCCTCCGTCAGCTGAATGTTGCAGTGCCTCAAAGGATCATCAACCCGGCCCATGTATTGGCACATTAAACCGGAGCGGATGCTAAGGGGCAGGATGCTCCATGAAATACAGCAACGGGCAAGATCTACCCCCGTTAAACCGTTAGCCATGAAGGCTCTGAGCTTGGACAGCTGAGGGGCATACTTACTCCTCTCTCTGGCGGTTAGCCTTGGGGGGAAGGGGTGTGTATTGCTAAGTCTCTCTGGACGGAAGCCGGGCAGTGGATTTTCTTCAGCAGGGGAAGTATCCTTACAATAGAACCAAGTGTAATTCCATTCTTGCGGATGACTATGCAACTTGGCGTGAGGATAAGTCACCTCTTTCCTCTTTTGAATCGTCATACCACCCAGTTCCATATTAGGGCCGTCGGTGAATTCAGTACGTCGGTTCAAATGAAAACAGTCCCGGAACAGCTCTACAGTGGGTTCCTCCTGGAAGTACACCTCGCAAAGCACTTGAAAATGGCAGATATTCGTGACTGAGTTTGGACCAACATCTTGTGGGCGCAACCTAAAGTTAGCCAGGACGTCCCGATAAAATTTTGAACCGGGTGGATTAAAACCCCGGGCCAGGTGATCCGCAAACACCACCACTTCTCCCTCCTGTGGGGTAGGAGGACATTCGTTTCCTGGAACCCTCCAATGGATGGCATTTTTGCTACTCAAAGCACCAGTCAGAACTAAGTTGTTTAGTTGGGTCTCAGTGATGCGAGAGGGAACCCAGTTGCATTCGTACACCTGTTTTGCCATGAGAAAATCTACAAAGACAAAGGTGTTCCGGTTTTGAGAACAAGTGTGAGTGTAAACCGAAGATGCTCTTATATAGAGTAAGGTTATCTACAATGATATCATCCAGCGGTTCATCAAGGGGACTAATGGATGTGTGGATTGGTTTGTTCGCTTTGCTAGAAGTTAAACCGACCAGATCTAACAGTTGTGAATATGAAAGCAGAAACAGATCCCGTACGGATTCTTTCAAAGCAATGGATCTACCGCTAGGGCGAAAAAGAAGTAAAAATATGAGGTTTGGCTCACAGCAGAACAACATAAGTTCAACAAGCAGGGAAATGAGTGAGATCTAAGGAGATGAGTACAGATTTATGGCGAACACTGAGAGGGACTACAAATCACGATACAGGTATCATCATCTGTTCGCAAAAGCTGCTATGGGGAAGAACAAGAAACAGTAGCAGGATGACGAACCCTAGAACAGATCTAAAGCAAGAAGAACAGGGGCCTTACCGGGATCCAAACGGATGTGGAAAGTCGCCGCGGTGCTCTGGTCCGATCAGGTTGATGCAGCGGCCGGAGTTGATGCAGTAGCTGACGGCGGCGGCGGAGCTCCGAGGTCTGGGTCGCGAGGAAGACGAAGAAGGGGACGAAAGGAAGGAAAGGAAGATGGCCTTCAAGTCCTATTTATAAGGCGCGGCGCGCGTGCCAGGCGCGCGAATCCAGGGGCCGGAGATTTCGGGAGCCCAGCCGTCGACCTGATTATTGCGGATTAGCAAAAGGAGACGGTAACTTTGCACTGACGTCATATCGGTTTACCGCAGCAAAAGGAGACGAAGAAACGGCGGTTCAACAGTTACCGGAAGACATTTGAAGACAGAAATTCTTATTAAGGATTGACATGAACCTGTTCAAATCAATCTGGGGCCTAATGTTGGGGATATTGCTATTTGGGGTGAACCGGCCTACAGGGCCCGGGTTAGCTCCGTCAATGGACCCGAGATGTTAAAGCCCAAGGAGAAATAGAAGGGCCCAAGGCCTGTAATCGGTTTAGAGGTTTACGGTGTAAACCGGCCTGAGGTAAACTTGCATTGTAAGTTAGGAATAGAGAGACCGACCCGGGCACGTTTATAAACCAGAGGTCGGGACTTTGCAGACCGACGGGCGTCACCCGTGTATATAAGGGGACGACCCGACGGCGGTTTGGGGATAGAGAAGAACAATTCGAGGTTTAGGCGAAGCTTATCGCTCCCTAGCCCTCGAAACCCATCAATTCCATCACAACTAGACGTAGGCTTTTACCTTCATTGAAGGGGCCGAACTAGTATAAACTCTGTGTCCTTGCGTCCGCTCTAACCCCTTCAAACTAACCCGTTGCGATGGCTCCACGACTAAGTCCTTTTGCCAGGACATCTGCCGTGACAAATCCACGACAATTACGCTGAGGTGTTCCAGGCGGCGTGAGTTGTGAAACTATTCCACATTTTCTTAAGTGTGTGCTAAATTCGTGACTCAAGTATTCTCCTCCACGATCTAATCGTAGAAACTTGATCTTTCTATCACGTTGATTTTCAACCTCACTCTGAAATTCCTTGAACTTTTCAAAGGTCTCAGACTTGTGTTTCATTAAGTAGATATACCCATATCTACTCAAGTCATCAGTGAGGGTGAGAACATAACGATAGCCACCGCGAGCCTCAACACTCATTGCACCGCACACATCGGTATGTATGATTTCCAATAAGTTGGTTGCTCGCTCCATTGTTCCTGAGAACGGAGTCTTGGTCATTTTACCCATGAGGCATGGTTCGCACGTGTCAAATGATTCATAATCAAGAGACTCTAAAAGTCCATCTGCATGGAGCTTCTTCATGCGTTTGACACCTATGTGACCAAGGCGGCAGTGCCACAAATATGTGGGACTATTGTTATCAACTTTAACTCTTTTGGTATTCACACTATGAATATGTGTATCATCACGTACGAGATTCATTAAGAATAAACCATTAACCATTGGAGCATGACCATAAAACATATCTCTCATATAAATAGAACAACCATTATTCTCGGATTTGAATGAGTAGCCATCTCGAATTAAACGAGATCCAGACACAATGTTCATGCTCAAACTTGGCACTAAATAACAATTATTGAGGTTTAAAACTAATCCCGTAGGTAAATGTAAAGGTAGCGTGCCGACGACGATCACATCGACCTTGGAACCATTCCCGACGCGCATCTTCACCTCGTCCTTCGCCAGTCTCCGTTTATTCCGCAGCTCCTGCTTTGAGTTACAAATGTGAGCAACTGCACCGGTATCAAATACCCAAGAGCTACTACGAGTACTGGTAAGGTACACATCAATTACATATATATCACATATACCTTTGGTTTTGCCGGCCTTCTTGTCCGCTAAGTATTTGGGGCAGTTCCGCTTCTAGTGACCACTTCCCTTGCAATAAAAACACTCAGTCTCGGGCTTGGGTCCATTCTTTGGCTTCTTCCCGGCAACTTGCTTACCGGGCGCGGCAACTTCCTTGTCGTCCTTCTTGAAGTTCTTTTTACCCTTGCCCTTCTTGAACTTAGTGGTTTTATTCACCATCAACACTTGATGCTCCTTCTTGATTTCTACCTCTGCTGATTTCAGCATAGCATATACCTCAGGAATGGTCTTTACCATCCCCTGCATGTTGTAGTTCATCACAAAGCTCTTGTAGCTAGGTGGAAGCGACTGGAGGATTCTGTCAATGACCGCTTCATCCGGGAGATTAACTTCCAGTTTAGTCAAGCGGTTGTGCAACCCAGACATTTTGAGTATGTGTTCACTGACAGAGCTATTTTCCTCCATCTTACAGCTAAAGAATTTGTCGGAGACTTCATATCTCTCGACCCGGGCATGAGCTTGGAAAACCATTTTTAGCTCTTCGAACATCTCATATGCTCCATGTCTCTCAAAACGCTTTTGGAGCCCCGGCTCTAAGCTGTAAAGCATGCCGCACTGAACGAGGGAGTAATCATCGCAGCGTGACTGCCAAGCGTTCATAACGTCTTGTTCTGCAGGGAGAATAGGTGCGTCACCCAGCGGTGCTCGTAGGACATAATGTTTCTTGGCAGCTATGAGGATGATCCTCAGGTTTCGGACCCAGTCCGTATAGTTGCTGCCATCGTCTTTCAACTTGGTTTTCTCTAGGAACGCGTTGAAGTTGAGGACTACGTTGGCCATTTGATCTACAAGACATATTGTAAATATTTTAGACTAAGTTCATGATAATAAAGTTCATTTAATCAAATTATTTAATGAACTCCCACTTAGATAGACATCCCTCTTCTAGTCATCTAAGTATTACATGATCCAAGTCAACTAGGCCGTGTCCGATCATCACGTGAGACGGACTAGTCAACATTGGTGAACATCTTCATGTTGATCGTATCTTTTATACGACTCATGCTCGACCTTTCGGTCTTCTGTGTTCCGAGGCCATGTCTGTACATGCTAGGCTCGTCAAGTCAACCTAAGTGTTTTGCGTGTGTAAATCTGTCTTACACCCGTTGTATGTGAACGTTAGAATCTATCACACCCGATCATCACGTGGTGCTTCAAAACAACGAACTGTCACAACGGTGCACAGTTAGGGGGAACACTTCTTGAAATTATTATGAGAGATCATCTTATTTACTACCATCGATCTAAGTAAACAAGATGCAAAACATGATAAACATCACATGCAATCGAATAATAAACGTGACATGATATGGCCAATATCACATAGCTCCTTTGATCTCCATCTTGGGGCTCCATGATCATCTCATCACCGGCTTGACACCATGATCTCCATCATCATGATCTCCATCATCGTGTCTCCATGAAGTTGCTCGCCAACTATTACTTCTACTACTATGGCTAACGCGTTTAGCAATAAAGTAAAGTAATTTACATGGCGTTTCTCAATGACATGCGGGTCATACAAAAATAAAGACAACTCCTATGGCTCCTGCCGGTTGTCATACTCATCGACATGCAAGTCGTGATTCCTATTACAATAGCATGAACATCTCATACATCACATAAAGATCATTCATCATTCATCACAACTTTGGCCATATCACATCACAAAGCACTTGCTGCAAAAACAAGTTAGACGTCCTCTAATTGTTGTTGCAAGTTTTACGTGGCTGAATTAGGGTTCTAGCAAGAACGTTCTCTTACCTACGTGAAAGCCACAACGTGATTTGTCAACTTATATTTACCCTTCATAAGGACCCTTTTCATCGAATCCGCTCCAACTAAAGTGGGAGAGACAGACACCCGCCAGCCACCTTATGCAACTAGTGCATGTTAGTCGGTGGAACCGGTCTCACGTAAGAGTACGTGTAAGGTTGGTCCGGGACGCTTCATACCACAATACCGCTGAAGCAAGATAAGACTAGTAGCAGCAAGAAAAGTTGACAACATCTACGCCAACAACAAATTGTGTTCTACTCATGCAATAGAGAACTACGCATAGACCTAGCTCATGATGCCACTGTTGGGGAACGTTGCAGAAAATTAAAAACTTTCCTACGGTTTCACCAAGATCCATCTATGAGTTCATCTAAGCAACGAGTCAAGGGAGAGAGATTGCATCTACATACCACTTTGTAGATCGCGAGCGGAAGCGTTCAACGAACGGGGATGAGGTAGTCGTACACGACGTGATCCAAATCACCGGAGATCCTAGCACCGAAAGGACGGCACCTCCGCGTTCAACACACGTACGGTCAGCGTAACGTCTCCTTCTTCTTGATCCAGCAAGGCAAAGGAGAGGTTGGGGAAGATGGCTCCAGCAGCAGCACGACGGCGTGGTGATGGTGGAACTACAGTACTCCGGCAGGGCTTCGCCGAGCTCTACGAAGGAGGAGGAGGTGTTGGAGAGGGAGAGGGAGGCGCCAAGGACCAGGGTGCGGCTGCCCCCTCCCCTCCCCCCTTTATATAGGCCTCTTGGGGGGGCGCCGGCCCTGGGAGATCTGATCTCCAAGGGGCGGCGGCCAGGGAGGATTTCCTTCCCCCCAAGGCACCTAGGAGGTGCCTTCCACTAGTGGGACTCTTCCCCTTTGGAACCCTAGGCGCATGGGCCTCTTGGATCTGGTTCCCCTTGGCCCATGTAGGCCAAGGCGCACCCCCTAGAGCCCATGTGGCCCCCCGAGGCAGGTGGCCCCACCCGGTGGACCCCCCGGGACCCTCCGGTGGTCCCGGTACAATACCGATAACCCCGAAACTTGTCCCGATAGCCAAAACAGCACTTCCTATATATAATTATTTACCTCCGGACCATTCCGGAACTCCTTGTGATGTACGGGATCTCATCCGGGACTCCGAACAACATTCGGGTTACTGCATATACATATCTTCACAACCCTAGCGTCACCGAACCTTAAGTGTGTAGACCCTACGGGTTCGGGAGACATGCAGACATGACCGAGATGGCTCTCGGGCAATAACCAACAGCGGGATCTGGATACCCATGTTGGCTCCCACATGCTCCACGATGATCTCATCGGATGAACCACGATGTCGAGGATTCAATTAATCCCGTATACGATTCCCTTTGTCAATCGGTATTTTACTTGCCCGAGATTCGA
The DNA here is from genome assembly GCA_032464435.1 of Aegilops umbellulata. Classification (NCBI taxonomy): domain Eukaryota; kingdom Viridiplantae; phylum Streptophyta; class Magnoliopsida; order Poales; family Poaceae; genus Aegilops; species Aegilops umbellulata. Next base: position 510,554,938 of record CP136059.1, read on the forward strand.
TCGTCGGTATCCCAATACCTCGTTCAATCTCGTTACCGGCAAGTCACTTTTCTCGTACCGTAATGCATGATACCGTGATCAAACACTTTGATCACATTGAGCTCATTATGATGATGCATTACCGAGAGGGCCCGGTGATACCTCTCCGTCAAGCGGAGTGACAAATCCCAGTCTCGATCTGTGTCAACCCAACAGACACTTTCAGAGATACCCGTAGTATACCTTTATAGTCACCCAGTTACGTTGTGACGTTTGGTACACCCAAAGCACTCCTACGGTATCCGGGAGTTACACGATCTCATGGTCTAAGGAAAGGATACTTGACATTGGAAAACTCTAGCAAACGAACTATGCGATCTTATGCTATGTTTAGGATTGGGTCTCGTCCATCACATCATTCTCCTAATGATGTGATCTCGTTATCATTGACATCCAATGCCCATAGTCAGGAAACCATGACTATCTGTTGATCAACGAGCTAGTCAACTAGAGGCTTACTAGGGACACGTTGTTGTCTGTTATTCACACATGTATTACGATTTCCGGATAACACAATTATAGCACGAATAAAGACAATTATCATGAATAAGGAAATATAATAATAATGCTTTTATTATTGCCTCTACGGCATATTTCCAACAAAAATGTCCCAGTTCTCACGTAGGAACTCTCGTAGTGCGGCGTCTACATCAGGTTTTAATTTTGCCCCGATGGAAGCTGTTTTTGTTGGGTCCGTTGGATGGACTTGGAATTTGACTATTTCTTCCGCTGGTTTAAAGGAGGTGGACTTGGATCTTTTATCGAGTATCACATCATCTCTGTTCACCGTGGAGCGCAGTGCAGTCAGTTCCTCAGCCGCTAGGGTTTCGGCTAGTGCCTCGAGGGCCAGTGCGGCTGTCTTATTTTCGGTGCAGAGTGCTATGTTCGGATCACTAGCAAGAGGGATGATTCCGTTGGGCCCGGGCATTTTGAGCTTGATGTACCTGTAATGGGGTATGGCTTGGAAGATTGTAAACGCCTCTCGCCCTAACAGAGTGTGGTATCCGCTACTGAACGAGGACACTTGGAACGTAACCTCTTCAGACCTGTAATTATCCGGCGTGCCGAACACCACATCTAGTGTGATTTTTCCTGTACAGCGCGCTTCTCGACTGGGTATTATTCCTCAAAAGGTTGTGCTGCTTCGCTCAATGCGGTTCCAGTCTATTTCCATTTTTCGAAGGGTTTCCTCATAAATGAGGTTCAATCCGCTGCCACCGTCTATGAGTACCTTGGTGAGTCGAAAGCCGTCCACTATTGGACTGAGGAACAATGCGGCTGGTGCTCGGGCTGTTCGGAATTTAGGTTCGTCACTGGCATTAAAAGTAATAGCCGTGTCACTCCATGGGTTTATTGTTGCCACGTGGTAGACTTCGGCAAGGCTGCGGAGTGTTCGTTTTCGCATATTATTTGATGCAAAAGTCTCGAAGACTGTTAATACCGTGCTGGTATCCCTGGGATGGTGCTCTGTGGCTTCCGGAATTAGAAGACCTTCACCACTTTTGGCCACCTGCCGGAGTATCCAACATGCCCTAAGGCTATGAGTTGGTGTGGCGCCCTCTGTACTGTGAATTTTATAGGGTCCATTGAGCCATCCCTCCAGTACGGTTCCATGCCCTGTAGAGGGTTTTTGCTTTTTCGTTTTTAACCTGGGTGTCTGGTGATAATGCACCCTTTTATTTCATAATGGGTTCGTGTTCAGGGTCGGATTGTCCCAAAATTTTATTTCGGTTTTCCAGGCGCTTTCCATCGCACAGTACTTTCGTACTATGGACGCCAAGTCGGCGAAGCGTGTAATTTCACGGCGACTTATGGCGTTGAGGATTCCCTTGTCCGTGCAATTATTGCAGAAGAATGAGATTGCGTCTTCCTCGCGGCAGTCCTTGATCCTGTTCATTACCAGGAGGAATCTGGCCCAGTAATGGTGTATTGTTTCTTGGGGATCTTGCCTAATTTGGGATAGATCGCTTATGTTTGGGTGGGTGGGTGTAATTGAATCCGAAACCTCACCCAATCTGAGACTCAGGGGCCAGGGAATTTCCGAACTCGGAAGTTTGGATTCTTGGATGTTGTCCAATGAATCTGGCCCGCTGCTCGACTCTAGTTCCAAGGCTTGAGTGACGTCCTTCCCTCCGCGGGTATCCGGCTTGGAGGGCTCGGAAATCTGTACATAGCGAGTCCTTAAGATAGATGAAGGGTCGCCGCATTGTTCCTCCACCACTGCAACGTGATGGGTGACCTGGGGAGAGTTAATATCTCTCAGATCGGGTTTAGGCCCAATTTGATCGTAGTCTGTAGTGACTCCCAGGGCAGCGATGCGATCCAAGAGCTCATTTAGGGAAGAGAGATCCATTGGATCTAACTGCTCGGCGAGTTCCGAGTTGACGTGAAGATTGCTTTTGATGACCCAAGAAGTCATCGTCGGCGTAGCGACCGAACAGGCGGTCATAAGAAAACCACCTAGCCGGAGAGTTTGGCCGACAGCCAAAGCTCCCTTAGCAATAGTGCCGTCTTTAAAGACAGGACGAGGCATCATTCCTGATGGCGACGGCACAGTGGAACTCTCAACGAAAGCACCAATGTCGGTGTCAAAACCGGTGGATCTCGGGTAGGGGGTCCCGAACTATGCGTCTAGGCGGATGGTAACATGAGACAAGGGACACGATGTTTTTACCCAGGTTCGGGCCCTCTCGATGGAGGTAAAACCCTACTCCTGCTTGATTAATGTTGATGATACGGGTAGTACAAGAGTATATCTACCACGAGATCAGAGAGGCTAAACCCTAGAAGCCAGCCTATGCTATGATTGTTCTTGTCCTATGGACTAAACCCTCCGGTTTATATAGACACCGGAGAGGGCTAGGGTTACACAGAGTCGGTTACAATGGGAGGAGATCTACATATCCGTATTGCCAAGCTTGCCTTCCACACCAAGGAAAGTCCCATCCGAATACGGGACGAAGTCTTCAATCTTGTATCTTCATAGTCCAAGAGTCCGGCCAAAGGTTATAGTCCGGCTATCCGGACACCCCCTAATCCAGGACTCCCTCACTGCTCGTCCTCGAGTAGGTAAATGATAAAAAAGAATTTTTGATGCGGAGTGCTACTTGGCATAATTTCAATGTAATTCTTCTTAATTGTGGTATGAATATTCATATCCGAAAGATTCAAGACGAAAGTTCATATTGACATAAAAATAATAATACTTCAAGCATACTGTCGGTGTCAAAACCGGCGGATCTCGGGTAGGGGGTCCCGAACTGTGTGTCTAGGCGGTTGGTAACAGGAGACAAGGGACACAATGTTTTACCCAGGTTCGGGCCCTCTCGATGGAGGTAAAACCCTACATCCTGCTTGATTAATATTGATGATATGGGTAGTACAAGAGTAGATCTACCACGAGATCAAGGAGGCTAAACCCTATAAGGTAGCCTATGGTATAATTGTTGTATGTTGGGGTTGTCCTACGGACTAAAACCCTCCGGTTTATATAAGCACCGGAGAGGGTTAGGGTTACACAAAATCGGTTACAATGGTAGGAGATCTGAATATCCGCATCGCCAAGCTTACCTTCCACGCCAAGGAAAGTCCCCTCCGGACACGGGACGAAGACTTCAATCTTGTATCTTCATAGTCCAGGAGTCCGGCTAAAACTATAGTCCGGCTACCCGGACACCCCCTAATCCAGGACTCCCTCAGTAGCCCCCGAACCAGGCTTCAATGACGGCGAGTCCGGCGCGCAGATTGTCTTCGGCATTGCAAGGCGGGTTCCCCTCTCGAATTTCATGTACGTGTTGAATAATGTCATGTTCTTTATAAATGCAGCGCTCCTTGGCTTCTACGCCCAATAATGGTCGTCTTCCACATGTCAAACGAATATGAAAAGTCTGGGTGTTTTTACATTCACACCCCTAGCCGCGTAGATGGGCCGCCTATTTAAAGGAATGGGGATTTAGATCCAAACCACACCTTCTCCCCTCCGCGAGTAGCCATCAGAGCGCATCCAAAAAGGTCCATTCCACCATGGCCAGCCGTCGCAACTCCTCCTCTCGCCCTTCCAATCCTAAGCCCGGAGACTGGGAGAGGTGCTCCATCCCGCATAGCGAGCTAGTATCGCTTCAGACCAAGGGATTCCTCCCTCCGGCCTACATGGTCCCGGTTCGAGCCGGACTCGCCGCCTATAATGGCAGAGAGCAAGCGGAGAGCGCTCCCACTCCCTCCAAAGGAGAGCGGGTATGCCTTGTCCCTTATCTAATCAGGGGACTCGGATTTCCAATTCATCCGTTTCTCCGAGGGCTTTTGGAGTTCTATGGCCTCCAGCTGCACAACCTCACACCTGCCTCTATATTGCATATCGTGGGCTTCGTTGCCCTTTATGAGCTGTTCTTGGGTGTTGAGGATCATTTCGCGTTGTGGAAGAGGTTGTTCTGCCTGGTGCCCCGTTCTCAAGAGGGATTAATATATGAAGTGGGCGGAGCCGAAGTGTGGCGCATCACCGGGACCAGATATCTATCCGAAACCCCAAGGAAGGTGTCCGAGGACTGGCCTTCAGAATGGTTTTATATGGAGGATGTCCCACTGCCGGATCCTATCTGGATCGGCCTCCCCGAATTCAACAGTGCTCCCTTAAATAAACTCTTAAGCTGGCGTCCACGGAGCTCTCAGAGAGAAAGTGACAGGGACGTCCTTTACCTGATGGGCCGGATAAGACTGTTGGCTCATTCCGGACTAACCATGGTTGGAGTCATGGCCATATGCATCATGCGGGGGGTGCAGCCGCTTCAATATAGAAGCCACCCTATGTGGGATTTTAACGGGGAGGATGACGCCACTCGTTACGGTCGTAAGGGGCCGGACTCAGTTGCCGCTCTAGTAAAGATCTTGTCCTCTTTGTACAAGGGAGAAGAGGAGGAATTCCTCCGCGTCAACCCACAGGGTGGATTTACTATGTACAACCCTCCAAGTTGGGTAAGCGGACAATCCTGCTTGCCCATCCGTTTTATATTCCCATGATTAAATAGATAGTCTAACAACTCATACGCAGGAACTGCGTCAGGAAGTAAAGGATATAAACAGCCGTCCTCCACGGCCCGAGGATCCTGAACGGTCCCTCGATCCGGCCTCCGAAGAGGATCCGGACATATCGGTGGAGCTGATTGACGGGGTGTTTTATCAGCTGAGCAAGGACGATACCTTGGTGGCCATTACGGCCGATTACCCAGGGTTAATTCCGGCCTCCCAGGTAACTGAGACCGGAGTCTTATCACCTTGGGAAGGGATCCGCCCTCACGTGTTTTCAGTTTTCCTGACAACAGCCGTGTTTTGCAGGGGAGGTTCCTGAGGCGGGAGGCCGAGCCTGCGGCGGCTAGCCAACGAGGGGCCGTAGGGCCCCGTGGGGTAAAAAGGAATGTAGTCCGGACTGAGGCGCCGGTGCAAAGGTATAGCGCGCCTGTTTAGTCAAGGTGTTATTCCTTCGAGGCATATTAACACTCGTGCTCGGTGCAGGACAAAGAGGCCTCGCCGGACCATATCCGGAGAGGCTGCCAATCGCGCCTCGACCAGCCGGGCTCCACAGCCCGGCCCAGAGGCAGAGGAAAACACGTGACCCGCACCAGACGCTCCTCCGACAGAGGATGCGGACAGGTTGTCTGCCACCCATTCCGAGGTGGAGAGTGCCATGAATCACCGGCGCCGTCGGACAGTTCTCCGCGACGCTTGTTTCTCCCAAGAGGCGTCAAATGCCTTTAATTCGGGAGATGCGTATCTCCGTGCCGCTCAAAGTGGTCTAGCCAGAGCCATGGAGCAATATGTAAAAGACATGAGGGTGTTTGTTTCCAGGGACTTATTGGCTTAGGGACTTAAAAAAGTCCCTATAAGTCCCATCTAAACCAAACAGGAGGAAGTTATAGGGACTTAAAGTGGGCATTTGGGACTTATGAAATAAGACTCTCAAGGAGGGACTTATAGGGACTTATAGTTGTAATATGGTCTTATAGGGACTTATAAGTCCCAGGAACCAAACAGGTAGGGACTTCTTAGGAACTTGTGACTTATAAGTTGGGACTAAAAAAAGTCCTAGGACTTATGAACCAAAGAGGGCCGGGTGAGAAAATTTGATAGTTATATGGATCAGTAGCCCCCGAGACTTGAAACAGTTAGAATAACTGATTTAAGGATCGTGTAATACGCAGGTTCTTTCAGAGAAGAATACCCAACTGTCCCAGGAGCTAGAAGAGTGCAAAGCCCAGCTTGAGGCCGCACTAGCCGTGACGGGGGAGCCCAAGGAGACCCCCTCTGGTAATATATGCTTCAAAAAGATAAGTGTGAAGTGCGGCATATGTGCCGATCTGACAAATGAAATTGCAGGTGGCGCCGGACTAGATACGGACAAGCAACGACTCCTACGCCGGCTAAAGGCTGGCGAGAGCGTGCTAACAAAGGTGAGGCGGGAGAAGATTGTTCTTCAGGATGCCAACACCAAGCTGGGTGTTGAACTGAAAGATGTTCGTGCCCAGCTATCGGAATCCGTTAAGGAGAATCAGCGGCTTCGACGCGGCATATTTAGTAAGTGCTTGAACGAACTTTTGAAAAAAAAGGTTCGGCGAGGAAGTCAACTAACAGAGTGATGTCTGTAGGTATGCTAACAGGTCGTCCTGTAGAGGAGATTCCCAGTTCTACGGGTGACCTTCTTCCCGAGCTCTCGCAACTGCACGAGCGAGTTCGGCAGGCGATGCAAGGCGTTACCCAAGCCTTATGGCCATCTCTCTCCATGCCCGAGGGCCTTGGAGAGCTTGCAGAGAAGCTGAAGGGAGCGCGGCGGCGCTTTCGATTGTGGAATATATCGGTCTGTTGTCAAGGCGCTAGGGAGGCCTGGGCCATGGTGAAGACGCGGTACACAAAGGCTGACCCAAACCACATGGCCGAGGTCGGACCTGTGGGGCCTGATGGGAAGGAGATCCCTGTAAGCTTAGTATACGACCAAGTAGAATTGGCCGCAAAGTATTCCCAGCAGGACTGTAAATTAGACAGCCTGTTAGATGGTATTGAAGAGGAATAAAATCAGTCAGAGTGACTATGTAATTTTAATTGACATGTATAATGCCTTCTAGCCGGATTGTAGATCGTTTGTCGTTGCCGACCTTTTCGCTTCGACCTCAGGACCTGACGGTCCGGAGTGTGTCCGAATACCCTTGCGGTTATATAAGAACCGGGGTATGCATGGAGACCAGGCGTAGGGGTCATTAGTGCTTTATCAGACAAGTGCCCAACTAGTTATGTTATATTACATGGTTAGTAAGAAACATCTTCCAGAGAGAATAGTTCCGTTAAGGGTTCCTTTCTCTGGGAGGCATGCCCTAAAGTGCATGTCCAGGCTGCAAACGCAGAAAAAGCATCTGGGGGCACATAAATAAGTAAAAAAGGTCATCTTTAGTTCACCGACCGAATATTCCCTTAAGAACGCTAGCTTTCGGCTTCACCCAGTCTGAGGTACACATCCGCCTGACCCGGCAGTAACAATCGCAGAGGTGCTCCCTTTACCACCTAGCCGAACAATCGGGAACGTAGGGGTAAGCACAGGATCCAGGCAACCCAGCTTGGCCAAAACTTAAGTCATATCGATGCATATAATGGTGAATAAAAGGTACATGCGGAAGTTTGACACATGTGTTGGGCATGAAGCCCGTATAAATAAGCTTCTGTTTAAAGAAGCCCCCAGGTTTAGTGAGCGCGGGTAGCGCGTCTCTTGATGAGCCTTTAAGGGAAGGAGAGAAATGTAAGACAGAAAATATAAAAAATAGACAGAGGTAGGAGACGAACACAGAGTCCGGCGCTAGGCATAGAATCTTCGGATACGGGCTGCGTTCCATGGGTTTGGCTCGAGTCGGTTGTCCGACACATCTCGCAGGCGGTACGCTCCGCCGGTCAGGACTTGGTCGATTATGAAGGGACCTTCCCACTTGGGCTTCAGTTTGTCCTTTTTCTTGTCCGGCAGGCGTAGAACTAGTTTTCCAACGTTGTAATTTTTGGCCCGTACTTCTCTGCTTTGATATCTTCGAGCCTGCTGTTGATAGAATGCGGAATGGGCTTTTGCCACGTCACGCTCCTCCTCCAAGGAGTCCAAACTGTCCTGCCGATCGAGTTCGGCTTCTCTTTCTTCGTACATGCGCACTCGAGGTGAGTCATGAATGATGTCGCAAGGCAAAACAGCCTCTGCGCCGTACACCATGAAGAATGGTGTGTATCCGGTGGTGTGATTCGGCGTGGTCCGCAGCCCCCAGAGTACGGAGTCGAGCTCCTCTACCCAGTGCGTGTTGGATTCCTTGAGGGACCACACTAATCTAGGTTTGATGCCACTCATAATAAGACCGTTTGCACGTTCGACCTGGCCATTAGTTTGTGGGTGATAGACGGATGCATAATCAAGCTTGATGCCCATGTTTGTGCACCAGAGTTTTACCTCGTCGGTCGTAAAGTTCGTGCCATTATCAGTGATGATGCTGTGGGGGACACCGTAACGTTGTACGACCCCGGATATGAAGTCTATCACTGGTCCAGATTCGGTCGTCTTAACAGGCTTGGCTTCTATCCATTTGGTGAATTTGTCCACCATGACCAGTAAGTATTTTTTCTTGTGGGTTCCGCCTTTAAGGGGTCCAACCATGTCAAGCCCCCAGACCGTGAAAGGCCAAGTGATGGGGATAGTTTGGAGGGCAGTGGGTGGCATATGGCTTTGGTTTGCGAAAAGCTGGCAACCGACGCATCGTTGGACCAAGTCCTGAGCGTCTGCCCGGGCCGTCGGCCAATAAAAGCCTGCACGGAAAGCCTTGCTTACAAGGGACCGAGCTGCAGCGTGATGACCACCGAGTCCGGCATGAATTTCAGCCAGCAAGTTCCGCCCTTCCTCTTCGGAGATGCACCTTTGAAGGACTCCTGTAGTGCTTTTCTTATAAAGTTCTCCCTCATGGACTTTATAGGCCTTAGATTGCCGCACTATGCAGCGTGCCTCATTTTGGTCCTCTGGGAGCTCCTGCCTAGTAAGGTAGGCTAGGAATGGTTCTGTCCACAGGGCGATGACGGCCATTATCACGTGGGTTGAAGTTGTAATTACATTGGCAGAGCCTCCGATTGTGTCAGATTGTTCGTCATCGGGCAGTGCGGTTGAGTCCGGAATGTTATTGCTGGATTCCCCGTCCCATACTACGGATGGCTTGAATAGCCGTTCCAAGAAGATGTTGGGGGGGACTGTGTCGCGTTTTGCGCCGATGCGTGCCAGGATGTCTGCCGCCTGATTGTTCTCCCGAGCAATATGATGAAATTCAAACCCTTCGAACCGAGCTGACATTTTTAGGATGGCGTTGCGATAAGCTGCCATTTTTGGATCTTTGGCATCGAAGTCTCCATTTATTTGGGATATTGCAAGGTTCGAATCCCCTCGCACTTCTAGGCGTTCAATGCCCATGGACACTGCCATCCGGAGACCGTGTAAAAGTGCCTCATATTCGGCTGCATTATTGGAGTCTGTGTACATAATCTGGAGTACGTATTGAACTGTGTCTCCCGTGGGGGACGTCAAAACGACGCCAGCCCCCAGACCTGCCAACATTTTAGAGCCATCGAAATGCATGATCCAGTTTGAATATGTGTCGTACTCTTTAGGGAGTTCGGCCTTCGTCCATTCTGCGACGATGTCGGCCAACACTTGCGACTTAATAGCTCGTCATGGCTTATAAGTTATGTCGAATGGGAGGAGCTCGATGGCCCATTTTGCAATCCGGCCCGTTGCTTCGTGGTTGTTTATAATATCATTAAGTGGTACTTCGGAGGCTAGTGTTATTGAACACTCTTGAAAGTAGTGTCGCAGCTTCCGGGATGCCATGAATACCGCGTATGCAATCTTTTGATAATGCGGGTACCGTGATTTGCTTGGAGTGAGGATAGTGGACACATAGTAGACCGGCTTTTGAAGGGGGAATTTGTGTACGTCCGCTTCTCGTTCGACGACGAGCACTCCGCTAACAACCTGGTGTGTTGCTGCAATGTACAATAGCATTGGTTCGCCGATATTTGGCGCGGCCAGGACTGGGTTTGTTGCCAATATTGCTTTTATTTTGTCGAGTCCGGCCGCGGCGGCATCCGTCCACTCGAAGTGTTCGGTGCGCCGAAGGAGGCGATAGAGGGGTAGTGCCTTTTCTCCCAGGCGGGAGATGAAGCGGCTTAGAGCCGCCACGCATTCGGTCAATTTTTGTATTTGTTTGAGGTCCTTTGGGATATCCAATTGCGACAAAGCTCGGATCTTGGCTGGATTTGCTTCAATTCCTCTGTCGGATACGATGAAGCCCAAGAGCTTTCCGGCTGGAACGCCGAAAACGCATTTTTCCGGGTTGAGCTTGATGTCGTATGTTCGGAGGTTATCAAATGTAAGCCTCAAGTCGTCTACTAGAGATTCGACATGTCTTGTTTTTACAACCACATCATCCACGTATGCCTCCACTGTTTTGCCGATCTAGTTTGCCAGACATGTCTGAATCATGCGCTGATATGTTGCGCCGGCGTTTTTGAGCCCGAAGGGCATTGTGTTGAAGCAGAATGGGTCGTATGGTGTGATGAATGTCGTTGCGGCTTGGTCTGACTCTGCCATCCTTATTTGATGGTAGCCGGAGTATGCGTCGAGGAAACACAACGAATCGTGTCCTGCAGTAGCATCGATAATTTTAATCGATGTGGGGGAGGGGGAAGGGATCCTTTGGGCAAGCCTTGTTAAGGTCTTTGAAATCGACGCACAGGCGCCAGGATTTGTCCTTCTTTGGTACCATCACCAAGTTTGCTAGCCAGTCCGGATGTTTTATATCTCTGATGAATCCGGCCTCCAATAGCTTGGCTAGCTCCTCTCCCATAGCCTGTCTCTTGGGTTCTGAGAAACGCCGAAGGGCTTGTTTGACAGGTTTGAATCCTTTTAGGATATTTAAGCTATGTTCGGCCAGCCTGCGTGGGATTCCTGGCATGTCTGAAGGGCGCCAGACAAAGATGTCCCAATTTTCACGTAGGAATTCTCGCAGTACGGCGTCTACATCAAGGTTTAATCGTGCCCCGATGGAAGCTGTTTTATTGGGGTCCGTTGGATGGACCTGGAATTTGACTATTTCGTCCGCTGGTTTAAAGGAGGTGGACTTGGATCTTTTGTCGAGTATCACATCGTCCCTGTTTACCGTGGAGCGAAGCGTAGTCAGTTCCTCAGCCGCTAGGGCTTCGGATAGTGCCTCGAGGGCCAATGCAGCTGTCTTGTTTTCAGCGCGGAGTGCTATGTCCGGGTCACTAGCGAGAGTGATAATTCCGTTCGGCCCGGGCATCTTGAGCTTCATGTACCCGTAATGGGGTATTGCTTGGAAGATTGTAAACGCTTCCCGCCCTAACAGAGCGTGGTATCCGCTACTGAACGGGGCCACCTGGAACGTGACCTCTTCGGGCCTGTAATTATCCGGCGTGTCGAACACCACATCTAGTGTGATTTTTCCTGTACAGCGCGCTTCCCGACTGGGGATTATTCCTCGAAAGGTTGTGCTGCTTCGCTCGATGCGGTTCCAGTCTATTTCCATTTTTTGAAGGGTTTCCTCATAAATGAGGTTCAATCCGCTGCCTCCATCCATGAGTACCTCGGTGAGACGAAAGTCGTCCACAATTGGACTGAGGACCAATGTGGCTGGTGCTCGAGCTGTTCGAAATTTAGGTTCATCACTGGCATTAAAAGTAATAGTCGTGTCACTCCATGGGTTTATTGTTGCTACTTGATAAACTTCGGCAAGACTGCGGAGTGTTCTTTTTCGCATATTATTTGATGCGGAAGTCTCGAAGACTATTAAGACTGTACTGGTGTCCCTGGGGTGGTTTTCTGCGGCCTCCGGGATTAGAGGTCTTCGCCAATTTTGGCCACCTGCCGGAGTATCCAACATGCTCTAAGGCTGTGAGTTGGTGTGGCGTCCTCTGTACTATGAATTTTACAGGGTCCATTAAGCCATCCTTCCAGTACGGTTCCGTGCCCTATAGAGGGTTTTGGTATTTTGGTTTTTAACCCGGGTGGCTGCCGATGATGCACCCTTTTATTTCGGACGAGGTTTCTATTCAGGGCCGGATTGTCCCAAAATTTTATTTTGGTTTTCCAGGCGCTTTCCATCGCACAGTACTTTTGTACTATGGACGCCAAGTCAGCGAAGCGTGTAATATCACGACGACTTATGGCGTTGAAGATTCCCTTGTCCGTGCAATTATTGCAGAAGATTGAGATTGCGTCTTCCTCGCGGCAGTCCTTTATCCTGTTCATAACCAGGAGGAATCTCGCCCAGTAATGATGTACTGTTTCTTCGGGCTTTTGCCTGATTTGGGATAGATCGCTTATGCTCGGGTGGGTGGGTGGAGTTAAATCCGAAACCTCACCCAATCTGAGACTCACAGGCCAAGGAATTTCCGAACTCTGAAGTTTGGATTCTTGGATGTTGTCCAATGAATCTAGCCCGTTGCCTGATTCTAAGTTCAGGTCTTGAGTTACATCCTCCCCTCCGTGGGTATCCGGCTTGGAGGGATCGGGAATCCGGACGTAGCTAGTCCTTAGGATAGATGAAGGATCGCCGCACTGCACCTCGACCACGGCAACGTGATGGGTGGCTTGGGGAGAGTTAATTTCTCTTAGATCGGGTTTAAGCCCAACTTGGTCGTAATCTGTAGGGACCCCCATGGCGGCGATGCGATCCAAGAGCTCGTTTATGGAAGAGAGCTCCATTGGATCTAACTGCTCGACGAGTTACGAGATGACGTGAAGATTGCTTTTGATGACCCGAGAGGTCACCGTCGGCGCAACAGCCGAACAGGCGGTCATAAGAAAACCACCTAGCCGGAGAGTTTGGCCGACAACCAAGGCTCCCTTAGTAACGGTGTCGTCTTTAAAGACGGGAAGAGGCATCCTTCCTGATTGCGACGGCACAGAGGAACTCTCAATGAAATCACCAATGTCGGTGTCAAAACCGGCGGATCTCGGGTAGGGGGTCCCGAACTGTGTGTCTAGGCGGATGGTAACAGGAGACAAGGGACACAATGTTTTACCCAGGTTCGGGCCCTCTCGATGGAGGTAAAACCCTACGTCCTGCTTGATTAATATTGATGATATGGGTAGTACAAGAGTAGATCTACCACGAGATCAAGGAGGCTAAACCCTAGAAGCTAGCCTATGGTATGATTGTTGTATGTTGGGGTTGTCCTACGGACTAAAACCCTCCGGTTTATATAAGCACCGGAGAGGGTTAGGGTTACACAAAGTCGGTTACAATGGTAGGAGATCTGAATATCCGCATCGCCAAGCTTGCCTTCCACGCCAAGGAAAGTCCCCTCCGGACACGGGACGAAGTCTTCAATCTTGTATCTTCATTGTCCAGGAGTCCGGCTGAAAGTATAGTCCGGCTACCCGGACACCCCCTAATCCAGGACTCCCTCACATACTAACTAAGAAATCATGTCTTCTCAAAATAACATGGCCAAAGAAATTTATCCCTACAAAATCATATAGTCTGGCTATCCTCTATCTTCACCACACAAAGTATTTAAATCATGCACAACCGCGATGACAAGCCAAGCCATTGTTTCATACTTATGACATTCTCAAAGCTTTTTCAATCTTCACGCAATACATGAGCGTGAGCCATGGATATAGCACTATGTGGAATAGAATGGTGGTTGTGGAGATGTCAAAAAGAGGGAAGATAGTCTCACATCAACTAGGCGTATCAACAGGCTATGGAGATGCACATTAATAGATATCAATGTGAGTGAGTAGGGATTGCCATGCAACGAATGCACTAGAGCTATAAGTATATGAAATCTCAACAAAAGAAACTAAGTGGGTGTGCATCCAACTCGCTTGCTCACAAACACCTAGGGCATTTTGAGGAAGCCCATCATTGGAATATACAAGCCAAGTTCTATAATGAAAAATTCCCACTAGTATATGAAAGTGATAACTCAAGAGACTCTCTATCATGAAGATCTTTGTGCTACTTTGAAGCACAAGTGTGGTAAAGGATAGTAACATTGTCCCTTCTCTCTTTTTCTCTCATTTTTTTATTTGGGCCTTTTCTCTTCTTTTTTATGGCCTCTTTTTTTTTATTCCGGAGTCTCATCCCGACTTGTGGGGGAATCATAGTCTCCATCATCCTTTCCTCACTTGGGACAATGCTCTAATAATGATGATCATCACACTTTTATTTTCTTACAACTCAACAATTACAACTCGATACTTAGAACAAATATGACTCTATGTGAATGCCTCCGGCGGTGTACCGGGATATGCAATGAATCAAGAGTGACATGTATGAAAGAATTATGAACGGTGGCTTTGCCACAAATACAATGTCAACTACATGATCATGCTAAGCAATATGACAATGATGGAGCGTGTCATAATGAACGGAACGGTGGAAAGTTGCATGGCAATATATGTCGGAATGGCTATGGAAATGCCATGATAGGTAGGTATGGTGGCTGTTTGAGGAAGGTATATGGTGGGTGTATGATACCGGCGAAAAGTGCGCGGTATTAGAGAGGCTAGCAATGGTGGAAGGGAGAAAGTGCGTATAATCCATGGACTCAACATTAGTCATAAAGAACTCATATACTTATTGCAAAAATCTACAAGTTATCAAAGCAAAGTATTACGCGCATGCTCCTAGGGGGATAGATTGGTAGGAAAGACCATCGCTCGTCCCCGACCGCCACTCATAAGGAAGACAATAAATAAATAAATCATGCTCCGACTTCATCACATAACGGTTCACCATACGTGCATGCTACGGGAATCACAAACTTTAACACAAGTATTTCTCAAATTCACAACTACTCAACTAGCATGACTCTAATATCACCATCTTCATATCTCAAAACAATTATCAAGCATCAAACTTCTCTTTAGTATTCAACACACTCATAAGGAAGCTTTACAAATCTTGAACACCAAGCATATTAGGATTATTTAAGCAAATTACCATGCTATTTAAGACTCTCAAAATAATCTAAGTGAAGCATGAGAGATCAAAAGTTTCTATAAAACAAATCCACCACCATGCTCTAAAAGATATAAGTGAAGTACTAGAGCAAAACTATATAACTCAAAAGATATAAGTGAAGCACAAAGAGTATTCTAATAATTTCCAAATCATGTATGGCTCTCTCAAAAGGTGTGTATAGCAAGGATGATTGTGTTAAACTAAAAATCAAAGACTCAAATCATACAAGACGCTCCAAGCAAAACACATATCATGTGGTGAATAAAAATATAGCTCCAAGTAAAGTTACTGATGGAAGTAAACGAAAGAGGGGATGCCTTCCGGGGCATCCCCAAGCTTTGGCTTTTTGGTGTCCTTAGATTATCTTGGGGGTTCCATGGGCATCCCCAAGCTTAGGATCTTGCCACCCCTTGTTCCATAATCCATCAAAATCTTTCACCCAAAACTTGAAAACTTCAAAACACAAAACTCAACAGAAATCTCGTGAGCTCCGTTAGCGAAAGAAAACAAAAGACCACTTCAAGGTACTATAATGAACTCATTATTTATTTATATTAGTGTTAAAGCTTCTGTATTCCAACTTCTCTATGGTTTATAAACTATTTTACTAGCCATAGATTCATCAAAATAAGCAAACAACACGCGAAAAACAGGATATGTCAAAAACAGAACAGTCTGTAGTAATCTGTAACTAACGCAAACTTCTGGAACTCCAAAAATTCAGCCACAATAGGACGACCTAGGAAATTTGTTTATTGATCAGCAGAAATTGGAATCAGTATTTTATCACGTCCTGGTGATTTTTAATAATTGTTTTCGTGAACAGCAAGTTTCTGGAAACTACAGCAAGATCAAATAAATATCATCCAAGAAGATCCTATAGGTTTAACTTGGCACAAACACTAATTAAAACATAAAAACAAATCTAACCAGAGGCTAGAACAAATATTTATTCCTAAACAGAAACAAAAGCAAAAAAACTAAAAACAAAATTGGGTTGTCTCCCAACAAGCGCTATCGTTTAACGCCCCTAGCTAGGCATAAAAGCAAGGTAGATCTAGGTATTGCCATCTTTGGTAGGCAATTCTTCAATGATACATCGACCATCCTTAGGAATTTCTTTCTTTTTAGTAATTATCAAACTTTTAGGCACAAGATCGAAAAATTCATTCGTAGCAAATGGTTCCTTAATGATAGCAAAAAGATTGGGGTGAATACTTATAGATTTAAGATCCGCAATTTCCTTACTAGAGGATTCACCCTTATTTTTAGGAACATACATAAGCTTGGCAATTTTAGTAGGAGGACCAGGAGTATTCTTTACGGAAGAAAAAGCGGTTCCCAAATTGGTAATGATACCTTCAAGTTTATCGATTCTAGTGGAATCTTGATTTATTCTTTCATTAACTATGGGTTCCTTCTCCTTAATATCTTTCAAGGTAACTCCTACCTTAGATCCATAATGGGTAATTTTGTTATGGATCTTTTTATCCAGATTTTCAATTAACTCTACGGTAGCAATTGCCGGTAATGGTATCAAGGATATATCTATACCAAGGATTAGCACCTACATAAAAATTGTGGAGAAGAACTGAAGTAGATTGCTTCCTGGTAGATCTATTTTCAGCGTTGCAAATTCTATACCAAGCATCTTTTAGATTTTATCCCTCCCTTTGCTTAAAATTTAGAACTTCATTCTCGGGAGACAACGGAGAAGAAATAAAACTAGCCATAATGGCAAGTAAGCGAGAAAAAGGCAAACGAAAA
Organism: Aegilops umbellulata; assembly: GCA_032464435.1. Lineage (NCBI taxonomy): Eukaryota > Viridiplantae > Streptophyta > Magnoliopsida > Poales > Poaceae > Aegilops > Aegilops umbellulata. The sequence continues at coordinate 510,571,788 of CP136059.1, forward strand.
AGAGAGGGCGAATAAAACGGCAAGGGTGAAGTGGAGGAGAAGAAAACGAGAGGCAAATGGCAAATAATGTAATGCGAGAGATAAGGGATTGTGATGGGTACTTGGTATGTTGACCTTTGCGTAAGCCTCCCCGGCAACGGCGCCAGAAAATCTTCTTGCTACCTCTTGAGCTTGCGTTGGATTTCCTTGAAGAGGAAAGGTGAGGCAGCACAGTAGCGTAAGTATTTCCCTCAGTTTTTGGGAACCAAGGTATCAATCCAGTAGGAAGTTACGCGCGAGTCCCTCGCACCTATACAAAGCAAATAGCTCCTCGCAACCAACGCAATTAGGGGTTGTCAATCCCTTCACAGTCACTTACGAGAGTGAGATCTAATAGATATGATAGATAATATTTTTGGTATTTTTATGATAAAGATGCAAAGTAAAATAAAAAACAAAGTAAAAAAGCAAAGGCAATAATAAAGTGATGGATGATTAATATGATGAAGATAGACCCGGGGGCCATAGATTTCACTAGTGGTTTCTCTCAAGAGCATAAGTATTCTACGGTGGGTGAACGAATTACTGTTGAGCAATTGACAAAATTGAGCATAGTTATGAGAATATCTAGGTATGATCATGTATATAGGCATCACGTCCGAGACAAGTAGACCGACTCCTGCCTGCATCTACTACTATTACTCCACCCATCAACCGCTATCCAGCATGCATCTAGAGTATTAAGTTCAAGAAAACAGAGTAACGCCTTAAGCAAGATGACATGATGTAGAGGGATAAATTCAGGCAATATGATTAAAAAACCATCTTGTTATCCTCGATGGCAACAATACAATACGTGCCTTGCTGCCCCTACTGTCACTGGGAAAGCACACTGCAAGATTGAACCCAAAGCTAAGCACTTCTCCCATTGCAAGAAAGATCAATCTAGTAGGCCAAACCAAACTAATAATTCAAAGAGACTTGCAAAGATAACCAATCATACATAAAAGAATTCAGAGAAGATTCAAATATTGTTCATAGATAATCTTGATCATAAACCCACAATTCATCGGTCTCAACAAACACACCGCAAAAAAAAGATTACATCGAATAGATCTCCATGAGAGAGGGGGAGAACATTGTATTGAGATCGAAAAAGAGAGAGAAGAAGCCATCTAGCTACTAACTATGGACCCCAAGGTCTAAGGTAAACTACTCACACTTCATCGGAGAGGCTATGGTGATGATGTAGAAGCCCTGCGTAATGGGTTCCTCCTCCGGCGGAGCTCCGGAACAGGCCCCAAGATGGGATCTCGTGGGTACAGAAGGTTGCGGCGGTGGAATTAGGTTTTTTGGCTCCGTATCTGATCGTTTGGGGGTACGTAGGTATATATAGGAGGAAGGAGTACGTTGGTGGAGCTTCGTGGGGCCCACGAGGGTGGAGGGTGCGCATGGGGGGAGGGCGCGCCCCCTACCTCGTGCCCACCTTTTTTCTTTCTTGACGTAGGGTCCAAGTCTCCTGGGTCATATTCGGTGAGAAAATCACGTTCCCGAAGGTTTCGTTCCGTTTGGACTCCGTTTGATATTCCGTTTCTTCGAAACTCTGAAATAGGCAAAACCAGCAATTCTGGGCTCGGCCTCCGGTTAATAGGTTAGTCACAAAAATAATATAAAAGTGGAAAATAAAGCCCAATATAGTGCAAAACAGTAGATAATATAGCATGGAGCAATCAAAAATTATAGATACGTTGGAGACGTATTAGCCCCTGGGGGGTTCCGGTAACCCCTCGGTACTTCGGTAAAATCCCAATTTCACCTGGAACACTTCCGATATCCAACCATAGGCTTTCAATATATCAATCTTCATGTCTCGACCATTTTGAGACTCCTCGTCATGTCCGTGATCACATCCGGGACTCCGAACAACCTTCGGAACATCAAAACATATAAACTCATAATATAACTGTCATCGAAACGTTAAGCGTGCGGACCCTACGGGTTCGAGAACTATGTAGACATGACCGAGACACGTCTTCGGTCAATAAACAATAGCGGAACCTGGATGCTCATATTGGCTCCCACATATTCTACGAAGATCTTTATCGGTCAGACCGCATAACAACATACGTTGTTCCCTTTGTCATCGGTATGTTACTTGCCCGAGATTCGATCGTCGGTATCTCAATACCTAGTTCAATCTCGTTACCGGCAAGTCTCTTTACTCGTTCCATAATACATCATCCCGCAACTAACTCATTAGTTGCAATGCTTGCAAGGCTTAAGTGATGTGCATTATCGAGTGGGCCCAGAGATACCTCTCCGACAATTGGAGTGACAAATCCTAATCTCGAAATACGCCAATCCAACAAGTACCTTCGGAGACACCTGTAGAGCACCTTTATAATCACCCAGTTACGTTGTGATGTTTCGTAGCACACAAAGTGTTCCTCCGGTAAACGGGAGTTGCATAATCTCATAGTCATAGGAACATGTATAAGTCATGAAGAAAGCAACAACTACATACTAAAACGATCGAGTGCTAAGCTAACGGAATGGGTCAAGTCAATCACATCATTCTCCTAATGATGTGATCCCATTAATCAAATGACAACTCTTTGTCCATGGCTAGGAAACATAACCATCTTTAATTAACGAGCTAGTCAAGTAGAGGCATACTAGTGACACTCTGTTTGTCTATGTATTCACACATGTATTATGTTTCCGGTTAATACAATTCTAGCATGAATAATAAACACTTATCATGATATAAGGAAATAAATAATAACTTTATTATTGTCTCTAGGGAATATTTCCTTCAGTCTCCCACTTGCACTATAATCTAGATTACACAGTAATGATTCTAACACCCATGGAGCCTTGGTGCTGATCATGTTTTGCTCGTGGAAGAGGCTTAGTCAACGGGTCTGCAACATTCAGATCCGTATGTATCTTGCAAATTTCTATGTCTCCCACCTGGACTAAATCCCGGATGGAATTGGAGCGTCTCTTGATGTGCTTGGTTCTCTTGTGAAATCTGGATTCCTTTCCCAAGGCAATTGCACCAGTATTGTCACAAAAGATTTTTATTGGACCCGATGCACTAGGTATGACACCTAGATCGGATATGAACTCCTTCATCCAGACTCCTTCATTTGCTGCTTCCGAAGCAGCTATGTACTCCGCTTCACACGTAGATCCCGCCACGATGCTTTGTTTAGAACTGCACCAACTAACAGCTCCATCGTTCAATGTAAACATGTATCCGGTTTGCGATTTAGAATCGTATGGATCAGTGTCAAAGCTTGCATCAACGTAACCATTTACGATCAGCTCTTTGTCACCTCCATAAACGAGAAACATATCCTTAGTCCTTTTCAGGTATTTTAGGATGTTCTTGACCGCTGTCTAGTGATCCACTCCTGGATTACTTTGGTACCTCCCTACTAGACTTATAGCAAGGCACACATCAGGTCTGGTACACAGCATTACATACATGATAGAGCCTATGGCTGAAGCATAGGGAACATCTTTCATTTTCTCTCTATCTTCTATAGTGGTCGGGCATTGAGTCTTACTCAACTTCACACCTTGTAACACAGGCAAGAACCCTTTCTTTGCTTGATCCATTTTGAACTTCTTCAAAACTTTGTGAAGGTATGTGCTTTGTGAAAGTCCAATTAAGCGTCTTGATCTGTCTCTATAGATCTTGATGCCCAATATATAAGCAGCTTCACCGAGGTCTTTCATTGAAAAACTCTTATTCAAGTATCCCTTTATGCTATCCAGAAATTCTATATCATTTCCAATCAGTAATATGTCATCCACATATAATATCAGAAATGCTACAGAGATCCCACTCACTTTCTTGTAAATACAGGCTTCTCCAAAAGTCTGTACAAAACCAAATGCTTTGATCACACTATCAAAGCGTTTATTCCAACTCTGAGAGGCTTGCAACAGTCCATAAATGGATCGCTGGAGCTTGCACACTTTGTTAGCTCCCTTTGGATCGACAAAACCTTCCGGTTGCATCATATACAACTCTTCTTCCAGAAATCCATTCAGGAATGCAGTTTTGACATCCATTTGCCAAATTTCATAATCATAAAATGCGGCAATTGCTAACATGATTCGGACAGACTTAAGCATCGCTACGGGTGAGAAGGTCTCATCATAGTCAATCCCTTGAACTTGTCAAAAACCTTTCGCAACAAGTCGAGCTTTATAGACAGTAACATTACCGTTAGCGTCAGTCTTCTTCTTGAAGATCCATTTATTCTCAATTGCTTGCCGATCATCGGGAAAGTCAACCAAATTCCACACTTTGTTCTCATACATGGATCCCATCTCAGATTTCATGGCCTTAAGCCTTTTGCGGAATCTGGGCTCACCATCGCTTCTTCATAGTTCGTAGGTTCATCATGGTCTAGTAACATAACTTCCAGAACAGGATTACCGTACCACTCTGGTGCGGATCTTACTCTGGTTGATCTACGAGGTTCAGTAACAACTTGATCTGACGTTTCATGATCATCATCATTAACTTCCTCACTAACTGGTATAGACATCACAGGAAACGGTTTCTGTGATGAACTACATTCCAATAAGGGAGCATGTACAGTTATCTCATCAAGTTCTACTTTCCTCCCACTCACTTCTTTCGAGAGAAACTCCTTCTCTAGAAAGGATCCATTCTTAGCTACGAATGTCTTGCCTTCGGATATGTGATAGAAGCTGTACCAAACAGTCTCCTTTGGGTATCCTATGAAGACACATTTCTCTGATTTGCGTTCGAGCTTATCAGGTTGAAGCTTTTTCACATAAGCATCGCAGCCCCAAACTTTAAGAAACAACAACTTTGGTTTCTTGCCAAACCACAGTTCATAAGGCGTCATCTCAACAGATTTCGATGGTGCCCTATTTAGCGCGAATGCAGCCGTCTCTAAAGCATAACCCTAAAACGATAGCGGTAAATCAGTAAGAGACATCATAGACCGCACCATATCTAGTAAAGTACGATTACGACGTTCGGACACACCATTACGCTGTGGTGTTCCGGGTGGCGTGAGTTGCGAAACTATTCCGCATTGTTTCAAATGTAGACCAAACTCGTAACTCAAATATTCTCCTCCACGATCAGATCGCAGAAACTTTATTTTCTTGTTACGATGATTTTCAACTTCACTCTGAAATTCTTTGAACTTTTCAAATGTTTCAGACTTATGTTTCATTAAGTAGATATACCCATATCTGCTTAAATCATCTGTGAAGGTAAGAAAATAACGATATCCCCACGAGCCTCAACATTCATCAGACCACATACATCTGTATGTATGATTTCCAATAAATCTGTTGCTCTCTCCATAGTACCGGAGAACGGCGTTTTAGTCATCTTGCCCATGAGGCACGGTTCGCAAGTACCAAGTGATTCATAATCAAGTGGTTCCAAAAGTCCATCAGTATGGAGTTTCTTCATGCGCTTTACACCGATGTGACCTAAATGGCAGTGCCACAAATAAGTTGCACTATCATTATCAACTCTGCATCTTTTGGCTTCAACATTATGAATATGTGTATCACTACTATCGAGATTCATCAAAAATAGACCACTCTTCAAGGGTGCATGACCATAAAAGATATTACTCATATAAATAGAACAACCATTATTCTCTGATTTAAATGAATAACCGTCTCGCATCAAACAAGATCTAGATATAATGTTCATGCTCAACGCTGGCACCAAATAACAATTATTTCGGTCTAATACTAATCCCGAAGGTAGATGTAGAGGTAGCGTGCCGACGGCGATCACATCGACTTTGGAACCGTTTCCCACACGCATCGTCACCTCGTCCTTGGCCAGTGATCGCTTAATCCGTAGTCCCTGTTTCGAGTTGCAAATATTAGCAATAAAACCAGTATCAAATACCCAGGTGCTACTGCGAGCTCTGGTAAGGTACACACCAATAACATGTATATCACATATACCTTTGTTCACCTTGCCATCCTTCTTATCCGCCAAATACTTGAGGCAGTTCCGCTTCCAGTGACCAGTCTGCTTGCAGTAGAAGCACTCAGTCTCAGGCTTAGGTCCAGACTTGGGTTTCTTCTCTTGAGCAGCAACTTGCTTGCTGTTCTTCTTGAAGTTCCCCTTCTTCTTCCCTTTGAACTTTTTCTTGAAACTGGTCGTCTTATTGACCATCAACACTTGATGCTCCTTCTTGATTTCTACCTCCGCAGCCTTTAGCTTTGTGAAGAGCTCGAGAATTGTCTTATCCATCCCTTGATTGTTATAGTTCATCAGGAAGCTCTTGTAGCTTGGTGGTAGTAATTGAAGAATTCTGTCAATGACGCTATCATCCGGAAGATTAACTCCCAGTTGAATCATGTGATTATTATACCCATACATTCTGAGTATATGCTCACTGACAGAACTATTCTCCTCCATCTTGCAGCTGTAGAACTTATTGGAGACTTCATATCCCTCAATCCGGGCATTTGCTTGAAATATTAACTTCAACTCCTGGAACATTTCATATGCTCCATGACGTTCAAAACATCGTTGAAGTCCCGGTTCTAAGCCGTAAGGCATGGCACATTGAACTATCGAGTAGTCATTAGCTTTGCTCTGCCAGACGTTCTTAACGTCGTTAGTTGCTCCTGCAGCAGGTTTGGCACCTAGCGGTGCTTCCAGGACGTAATTCTTCTGTGCAGCAATGAGGATAATCCTCAAGTTACGGACCCAGTCCGTGTAATTGCTACCATCATCTTTCAACTTTGATTTCTCAAGGAACGCATTAAAATTCAACGGAACAATAGCACGGGTCATCTATCTACAATCAACATAGACAAGCAAGATACTATCAGGTACTAAGTTCATGATAAATTTAAGTTCAATTAATCATATTAGTTAAGAACTCCCACTTAGATAGACATCTCTCTAATCCTCTAAGTGATCACGTGATCCAAATCAACTAAACCATAACCGATCATCATGTGAAATGGAGTAGTTTTCAATGGTGAACATCACTATGTTGATCATATCTACTATATGATTCACGCTCGACCTTTTGGTCTCAGTGTTCCGAGGCCATATCTGCATATGCTAGGCTCGTCAAGTTTAACCTGAGTATTCCGCGCGTGCAAAACTGACTTGCGCCTGTTGTAGATGGACGTAGAGCTTATCACACCCGATCATCACGTGGTGTTTGGGCACGACGAACTTTGGCAATGGTGCATACTCAGGGAGAACACTTTTATCTTGAAATTTAGTGAGAGATCATCTTATAATGCTACCGTCAATCAAGGCAAGATAAGATGCATAAAAGATAAACATCACATGCAATCAATATAAGTGATATGATATGGCCATCATCATCTTGTGCTTGTGATCTCCATCTCTGAAGCACCGTCATGATCACCATTGTCACCGGCGCGGCACCTTGATCTCCATCGTAGCATCGTTGTCGTCTCGCCAATCTTATGCTTCTACGACTATCGCTACCGCTTAGTGATAAAGTAAAGCATTACAGGGGGATTGCATTGCATACAATAAAGCGACAACCATATGGCTACTGCCAGTTGCCGATAACTCGGTTACAAAACATGATCATCTCATACAATAAAATTTAGCATCATGTCTTGACCATATCACATCACAACATGCCCTGCAAAAGACGTCCTCTACTTTGTTGTTGCAAGTTTTACGTGGCTGCTACGGGCTTAGCAAGAACCGTTCTTACCTACGCATCAAAAACCACAACGATAGTTTGTCAAGTTAATGTTGTTTTAACCTTCGCAAGGACCGAGTGTAGCCACACTCAGTTCAACTAAAGTTGGAGAAACTGACACCCGCCAGCCACCTATGTGCAAACCACGTCGGTAGAACCAGTCTCGCGTAAGCGTACGCGTAATGTCGGTCCGGGCCGCTTCATCCAACAATACCGCCGAACCAAAGTATGACATGCTGGTAAGCAGTATGACTTATATCGCCCACAACTCACTTGTGTTCTACTCGTGCATATGACATCTACGCATAAAACCTGGCTCAGATGCCACTGTTGGGGAACGTAGTAATTTCAAAAAAATTCCTATGCACACGTAAGATCATGGTGATGCATAGCAACGAGAGGGGAGAGTGTTGTCCACGTACCCTCGTAGACTGAAAGCGGAACCGTTAGCACAACGCGGTTGATCTAGTCGTACGTCATCACAATCTGACCGATCAAGTACCGAACGCACAGCACCTCCGAGTTCAGCACATGTTCAGCCCAATGACGTCCCTCGAACTCCGATCCAGCCGAGTGTTGAGGGAGAATTTCGTCAGCACGACGGCATGGTGACGATGATGATGTTCTACCGACGCAGGGCTTCGCCTAAGCACCGCTACAGTATTATCGAGGTGGACTATGGTGGAGGGGGCACCGCACACGGCTAAAAGATCAAACGATCAATTGTTGTGTCTCTAGGGTGCCCCCCCCCCCCCCGCCCCCGCATATAAAGGAGCAAGGGGGAAGGTGCGGCCGGCCAGGAGGGGCGCACCAGGAGGAGTCCTACTCCTCCCTACCTTTTCCTTGTTGGACTAGGAGTGGAGAGGGAAAGAGGAGGAAGAGAGGAAGGAAGGGGGAGCGCCGCCCCCTCTCCTTGTCCTATTCGGACTAGGGGGGAGGGGCGCGCGGCCCTGCCCTGGCCGCCTCTCCTCTTCTCCACAAAGGCCCACTATGGCCCATTAAGCCCCCAGGGGGTTCCGGTAACCCCTCGGTACTCCGGTAAAATCGCGATTTCACCCAGAACACTTCCGATATCCAACCATAGGCTTCCAATATATCAATCTTCATGTCTCGACCATTTTGAGACTCCTCGTCATGTCCGTGATCACATCCGGGACTCCGAACAACCTTTGGAACATCAAAACATATAAACTCATAATATAACTGTCATCGAAACGTTAAGCGTGCGGACCCTACGGGTTCAAGAACTATGTAGACATGACCGAGACACGTCTCCGGTCAATAACCAATAGCGGAACCTGGATGCTCATATTGGCTCTCACATATTCTACGAAGATCTTTATCAGTCAGACCGCATAACAACATACGTTGTTCCCTTTGTCATGAATAATAAACATTTATCATGATATAAGGAAATAAATAATAACTTTATTATTGCCTATAGGGCATATTTCCTTCAGACCCGTCCATCTCATACCCCACCAAATCACCCCATGAGTCGCAGTGGACACCAGTGACAACCTCATCAACCTCACGGCTCACGCGTCTTGATGTTGAACACGGATGTCCCGTGGCGACTGCCGCCTTCTCCAAGCGTGAAAAGAACGATGTCGCTCCTGTCGCAGAACCACCGCAAGTTGACGGCAAGGTATGATCTCACCTTGAACTCTGCCTGGTGCGACATGAAGAAGTCGGGCCTGAACTCCCACTTGCCGATGTTGGGATAAAACAAGTAAACCATCACGGGAAATAGCTGTTGTGGCAGCATAGGAGGAGGAGGTAGCCTATCATCAAGACACTACACTAGGTGGATCCAGTCAGTTCGCTTATCACCAATTAGTGACCGGCGAGGAAATAGCTGATGTGGCAGAGTAGGAGGAGGCAGCCAGACAGTGTCCAATTGCTATCTGGATTGTGCATTAATCATCGATAGTTCCTGGTGCCTCCTATGCCTACACCTACAATATTCCATCCCTAGCGTGCATATATGAAGCAAATAATGCATGTAATAGGAATCAATAATTCCAGTCAAGAGAAAAGAGACGATGAATAAGCTATTCATCTTTTGGTTTGGAAAGGCTCACTCCATATAAAAGACTTGAGTGCATGGTAGAGGCGGTGACATGAAGTCATTGGTTTTCTGTCACTAATAGCTCAGAATTCCTTGGTTATGAGCTCAGTCCTCGAGTAGGTAAGAACCAAATTTGTTGTGTTTGTTTCTCCATGGGTAGGTCGGATACAGTGAGAACTTTAAACAAAAGATTAATGTCCTGAGCTTTTTTGTCCTTGGCTAGGTTAGTATATAAGGCTACAAGAGCTTTAAACAAACATTACATTTCATAAGTTCAATGTAGAAGCATTGATCTTCGGTCTCTACACAAGAATGATGCCACTGGACAAGAGAAAAGAGGTATACATTCCGTCCTTGGTGAGAGAAAAGAGCTAAGGGAATCTCCAATGCTGACCCTCAAATTGGACACCGCATTCTTCGAGGATCGGTGAGGACCAGTCCACGAACACCGGTCCGGGAGCCGGCCATCCAAAGATTGGCGCAAATACCCGCCTCTTTTTTTAAAAGCCCACAAGATCAAAATAGCCACATATCAAATTCTAGTTTATCTAAAAAGGTTCAAATAGGGTGGTAGTTCTAATTTAAATGGTACAATCCAATAAAGTTTTCGAATTAAAGTAGGTCAAACTTAAATTCAACTAGCACATATGTACTAGTTGTTCCCTTTAACCACCCAGAGATGATCAATCGAATCTTTGTTCAGTTGCTCGATGCTGAATTTGTTGATGCATTTGAATAAACTCAACAATGTGGCTGGATTCTGCTCTGGAAGTTCGATTGGATCACTCATGTTCTCAAATTCAAGTGTTGTGGCATCATTTTTATGCCCATCCTCTATAATCATGTTGTGCATGATCATACAACATGTCATCACCTCCCACAACTCCAGATCCCATTGTTTAGCAAGACCATAAACAACTGCAAAATGGGCCTGAAGAACTCCAAACAGCGAGACCACGACAATAGCAAATTTGACCATGCCCCCCTCTCACACGGATGCAGGCGAAAGGCACTACAATACCGGGTCCAACAAGCAAATGAGACCCACCCGTCATGCACACGGAGACAAAACAATGATATAAAGAAGGACCAATGACTGAGCCTTTGCCACCACCGTAAAAAGTATATTCGCTAGTCAATCGAGCGAACCAAATCTACCGCGTGATGCAAGTCGCCCAGAATGGTGGGTAGCATAGCGGTTTTTATAGGATAGATTCCTTCCACTGTCCAACGTACGTATCTTAGAGCGTCTCCAACAGGCGCCCCAAAACTTCCGTATGCGCTAAAAAGCGTTTTTGTGCACCGGAAACAAAAAACAGTGCTTCAGTAGTCGCTATCAAGTAGAGCACGCTCAAAAAACTTTAGCGCATGGGCTGCGGGGCTACAAATTTGGGGCGTCGGATTGTGCGCGCGGTCTGTTGCAGGTGGGGCCGCCGGATTGGATGCTTTTTTGTGCATCTCGAAAATCACTTTATCGCTCCTGCGCGAAAAAGATTATTTTGACGCGAGTCAATTACGCCACAGGTGTCTAAACTTGGCAAGAAAATTCACTTTGGTGCTGAAACTAGTGGCGTACAGATATGTGATGACAGAACTTGGCTTCGTGGTGCATATACGGTCAGAATCGTGTTTGCATACGTACTTAGCACTGACGAGGCGCGCCAGCGAGGCGCGGGACCCTTTGTCAGTAGCTGGAAGGCGCGAGCAGACCCCCTTCACATTCATCCATAGTGCAGGTTCTGTACATGGTTTCTCCTGGGTTAAAAAGGGCTCTGTTTTGTGAACGTGAATATTGAGATATGCCTCAGAAATTAGCCACCCGTTGTAGAAGATTGTTAGAACATGTTTTCTCCTGTGAAAACATTGGATGTGGGTACAGAAGTTTGTAATTTTCATGAACTATACTTAACTGAATGCTTCGACAGTAGCTAACTGAATTTCTGAATTTTTCGACAGTAGCTAACTGAATATTTTGACAGTGGTTGTGGGTACAGCAGTTCATTTTTGAAAGTTAGGAAATTTGTGACACTTAAATGAACATGTTTACTAGTGGATCTTCAGTTAACATGTTTACTAATTGAAGATCCAGTAGTAAACAATGCGTACTCCCATAGTAGGATGTGGGTACAGCAGTTTGCTTGCTGTTACTTAAATGAACATGTTTGCTTGCTGTTACTATTTGGCACTTCCAAGTGAAAATCTTATCAGTTTAAAGCAGTGTTAACTGAAGATTTTCTCAGTGAACTGAATGTTTTTGCATTCTCTGAATTGTAGGTGATTTTGATGGGCATTTCACAATAGAAATTCATCACAAAGGATTCTTCTGTGGAATTGGCAACAACAACAGCTACATTGACTATGAAGTTGATTGGATTGATCATTGTGATTGTGACACTTGGTCTATACTGTGGATTGAAGACTTTGTGAAGCAGCTAGGCTATGATAGAGAGATAGGGCAGCATGATGTATACTGGTGTCAGCCTGGAAGGACACTAAATGAAGGAATGAGAGAGATGAAGTGTGATGCTGATAGCCTTGCCATGATAGCATGAGAGAGATGAAGTGTGATGCTGTCAGCCTTGAATTTATAGTGAGCAAAAAAATTTATGTTTTTTGTTTCCTGTGTTACTGACAAAAATGCATTTTCTGAAGTTTTGCTATCAAAAACTGTATGTGCAATCTCCAGAACAAAATTATGCTTATGTGCAATCTCTGAAATTGTTGAGTAAAACTGAATTTTTGCTGTCAAAAACTGCATACACAAATTGCATTTTCTGAATTTGTACTGACTGAAATTTTGCTATCAAAAACTGTATATAACATCTCCAGAACAAACTGATGCCTATGCTTTTCTCTGATTTTATAGTGAGGAAACTGATTTTTTATTGCCAAAACTGCATACACAAACAATTGCGGGACTGGGATTCGAACCAAAGTTCTGTTATTGCAAGCCCTGCGCATGTTACCAGTACGATGTTGAGATGGAACTGACTAAAAACGCACACTATCGCTTCTTAGAACGTTCAGCAATCTTCAGTTAGCGTTGTGCTCTGGAATTGGGGAATATGCGGCCGCATGTTCTTTTTTGTGTCAAAAATAAAACTTCCAGGGGGTTCGCCGCAAATAGACAGGCCACATGCCTCTAACAAAGGGTCCCGCGCCTCGTCAGCCCTCAATACGTATGCAAACATGATTCTGACCGTATATGCATCACGAAGCCAAGTTCCGTCACCACATATCTGTACGCCACAAGTTTCAGCACCAAAGTGAAATTTCTTGCCAAGTTTAGACACATGTGATGTAACTGACTCTTTTTACGCTATAAAAGAATTATAGAGGCACATGATTTTATTTAGGGTCTGTCTAGGACACATCTATATGTGACATAACTATGTCACATCTAAGTTGATGTCCACTCTGTTTGTGGTTTATTTTTTTGTCCTAGTTTTTTTATTTCTTATTGCTGCATTATATACTTATGGGAGTTTAGATGTGACATCCTTAAAAAACATGTAGATGTGAATTAGACAAACTGTTTTATTTTATGTATCCATGATCAAACGATTCATCGTCAGTGACATGCTAAGGACGCGAGGTAAGCCGCCCCGTCCATCTCATACCCCACGAAATCACCCCACGGGTCGCAGTGGACGCCAGCAACAATCTCGTCGACCTCGCGCGTCCTGATGTTGAACGCGAAGGTCCCATGGCGACCGCTGCCTTCTCCAAGCGTGAAAAGAACGACGCCGCTCCTCTCGCAGAACCACCGCAGGTTGACGGCAAGGTACGATCTCAGCTTGAGCTCTGCCTGGGGCGGCATGAAGAAGCCGGGCCGGAACTCCCACTCGCCGCAGTGCCCGTGTTGGGATCGAACAAGTAGACCGTCATACAGAGTCTGTCGACGCAAACTCGTGACGTGATGCAGCAAAGCCTCTCGTCGGCGGTCACGCCTAGCAATCGGGTGCTCTGCTCCATGTATGTCGGGAGGCCGGTCTGCGGCATGGGCGCCTCCCTCGGCTCCGGCGTGTCGATCCGCACCGCCAGCGCCGTGCGCTGCAGCGGCCAGTAGGCCACGCCGCGGAGCACGATGGCCTGGCCAAGCTCGCGCATCTCCTTGCTCTTGATCTTGCGGCCTGACCTCCTGGCCTCCGCGCTCCACCGGCCAAGGTCCGAGGAGTAGGCGCGCAACGCGGTGAACCCGCGCCGGTTGTAGACTATGAGCAGGCGGAAGAAGGTGGCCGGCAGCGGCGACGGGCCTTCGCCGCTGCCGTCGTGCTCGCCGGCAAACAGTGCACACGCGTACGTCCCGGGCATGTCGTCGCCGGACAGGGGCGGGAGCAGGGCCATGTGGCCCGTCATCGGGTTGCAGACGCATAGCTCGAGGCCGGCGGCGCGGCCCTCGTGCCGGAGCTCTAAGACGAGGCGGCCGTTGCGGGACGCCACCGGACGGGAGTGCTCGAAGAACCCGCGGCCGACGACGCGCTGGAAGGCATCGGGCAGCGCGTCGAGCGAGGCGCTCGGGAGTCCGAGGAGCCGAGCGCCGGAGCGGGTAGGGACGAAGCGAGGCCCCGGCTGCGAGACGGTCGCGCGCTTGCGTGCGGTGACGCGACCGGCGGCGCCGTCCTCGCGGTGGAAGAAACCGAGGAAGAGGCGGGGGAGCGGCGGCAGGGACAGGGCGCGGCACCGGGAGAGCATGGCGGCATCCTCTACTACCACGCGGCCCCAGCGCCGGCACGTGCTCGCGCACCGGACGACGTCGGCCGAGCCGGAGCACCGCGCGAAGACGGCCGAGAGGGCGTCGTCCGTGAGAAGCGTCCCGTTGTCGTGGTGGCTCAGATCGTCGCCTCTTCCTCCAGCGTCTCCCTGGCGCCGCCGAGAGAGCCAGCCTACCCTGTACGGCGCCAGCCGGTGGACGCCGCCACGCGCTCGGCGGCGCTGCGGCGGCATGGAGACCGTGAGCGCTGGAGCGGATGGAGGGATCGATGCATCTGCCGAAGTGCCGACCCGGGTCTGCGGTATATATAGCCCCACAACGCGGACCACGACCTCCAGTCGGTTTCCGAGCGCGAGTAGGTGCCAAATGCGCGTGAGTTACCGCCATATATATTCCTCGTTCAGAATCCGGAACAGAAAATGCTAAACACACGGGCCCATTACGGGACCATTACGGGACTTTCCATATAATTCTCTCCGTCCCCCCTGATTTTCACCAGGATGGGGCCCCTTTCCTCCCCCTTAATCCAATAGGTAATTGCCATGTCAAAATTAGCCCGTAATGGTCCCGTAATCCTCCGTTGATGTAACATTGCTCGGAAGGAACACCCCAGGCGACCGCTCCTAGAAGGCCACGACACACATGGCGTCACCACCGCTGAATCCGAGACGGATATTGGGTTTTCACTCGGGAGTGAGTTTGGGAAGAGGGGAGGGACCTCGGCGGCGCCTCCAAGGGGAATGCGGTGACCATGGTTGTCGCCACAGCCGGGGCGGATGGACCACCCAGGGTTTCCCCAGTCCTAGGCGACGTCCATCAGCACCCGCCAGCACCAGGACCGACGGCCGAAACGCTAGCCGCTGAGAGCATCTCCAACATGTGCACACAATTTTCGCGCTCTTAAATAGTTGCGCCACTGTAGAACAGTGTGTCGGACCCAATATTGCTTTAGCAGATGCCCAACAACACGGGCTTAAAAAACATGCAGTGTAAATTATGAAGCGCGCGCAATCCGGTGCCTTAATTTTGCAGCATGCGACAGCCTTTTTCAGCGCATGCTCAATCCTTTTTTGCGCGCGGAGTAGTTTTTGGGCGCTTGTTGGAGATGCCCTGATGGCGGGAGAGATGAAGCGTAGGGGAGGAGCTTGTACCTCTAGATCTAGCGCGGGGGGAGCTCCACACTTATTCGGGACCAACTCCTGTCGATGACTCACCACCCACACGGTTGAGCCTCCAACCAGTAACCTCTAGTGAGCGTTGCCTGCCAGAAGACGCCATCACCCTAGGATCCGCATTCCACCGCGAGGGGCCAAAGCTACGAGTTCCTTGCCGCCCCTATCACCGGTGCCCGCTTGGGCTTGCCCGACGACCGACTTAGGTGGCGGCAAGGGGGAAGAGGAAGGGAGAGGTGGTGGCGGGAGGGAAGGCCTAGTCGCCCGCTAGTCGCCAGATGGAGCGACACGAGGGCCTTGGTTCCGATAACCAACAAACTCGAGAGTGGACCACATTACACTGAAGTGACCCGATATGCATTGTTCAAAGATTGTATATATGTGTATTTGTACAAAAGAAATGAAGAAGTGTAGGTAAGGAAAAATTAACAGTAAGAATATAGATTGTATATATTTGTATTTGTACAAAAGAAATGGAGAAGTGTAGGGAAAAAATAAAAAATGTGTGTATTTGTACAAAAGAAATGGAGAAGTGTAGGGAAAAAATAAAAAATGTGTGTATTTGTACAAAAGAAATGGAGAAGTGCAAGGAAAAAATAACAATAAGAACATATATTGTATATATTTGTATTTGTACAAAAGAAATGGAGAAGTGTATGTAAGAAAAAAAATATGTGTATTTGCACAATAGAAATGGAGAAGTGTAAGGAAAAAGAACATAGATTGTACTCCCTCTGACCATATACAAGAAGTGTAAGGAAAAAATAACAGTAAGAATAGGGGTATATATTTGTATTTGTACAAAAGAAATCGAGAAATGTAGATAAGGGGAAAATAACATATATAAAAGATAAAAATAATCACGCTCGGTGGGACTCGAACCCACAATCCTTTGATTAGAAGTCAAATGCCTTGTCCATTAGGCCACGAGCGCCTTGTTCGAGTTAGTGTAATATACAACACCTTTTGTACGGATAGTTGATTTTTTGTACGGGGATAGCTGATGAAAATTAAGAAGATTTTTTCAAGAGCAATATTTATGAAGAGGCATACATGCCTTTCCCCCCACCTAAATACGTGTTGGTTTGCATTAGAAGAAAACTCAAAGCACAACGTCACAAGCGGAGCTGAAACCAAAAATATAAAAGACAAAAGTATACTTTCCGTCCCTCGGTTCTTAGTGGAGTCTATTTGGTCCCTCGACTCTAAAACCGAACAACTTGCACCCTTAACTACT
Organism: Aegilops umbellulata; assembly: GCA_032464435.1. Lineage (NCBI taxonomy): Eukaryota > Viridiplantae > Streptophyta > Magnoliopsida > Poales > Poaceae > Aegilops > Aegilops umbellulata. The sequence goes on from CP136059.1 coordinate 510,588,691, forward strand.
GAAACCGGACAAGATGCATCCTGGTCACGATTTTGACCGGTTTTGGTGCTGTCCCACCCCGGTTTTGACTGTGCTAACTCAAATTCACGTACGTTTTCCAAGTCCACTTGATGTTTTCAAATTCTGGTACTTTTTTCAAATACGTGAATTTTTAAAAAATTCATGTACTTTCTTCAAATCCACGTAATTTTTCCAAGTTCACGTACTTTTTTCAAATCCACGTAATTTTTCCAAGTTCACGTACTTTTTTCAAATCCACGTAATTTTTCCACGTTCGCGTACCTTTTTAAAGTTCATGTAGATTTTTAAAATTCATGTAATTTTTAAAAATTGACGTACTTTTTCATATTCACGTACATTTCAAACTTGAAAAAAACACTAGGATTTGATAAAATTACACGAACTTGGAAAAAATATGCGAATTTAAAAAAGTACGCAAATTTTAAAATAGTTCATGGATTTGGAAAAAGTATTTTCATTTTTGAAAAAATTAGCGACCTTGAAAACACTACGTGAATTTGAAAAGAGTATGTGAACTTCAAAAAGTTCATGGATATGGAAAAATTACATGAATTTGAGTCAGCTCCCGTCAAAACCCGGGTGAGGCAGCACCAAAACCGGCCAAAACCGAGACCAGGGACGAACCTTGTCCGGTTTCGGTTGTTGGGGGTGTAAGTTGTCCGGTTTTGAAGCTAAGGGACCAAATCTAGACTTTACCAAAAGTTAGGGGACGAAAAGTATACTTCTCTAAAAATAAAAACAAGGCTTGTGTACGGAAGCAGGAAAACAAAGGAGCCAAAATAAACCGCCAGCCTAAGCAAGAGAAAATGAGAAGAAAGAAGAGGCAGGACCACTGAAATCTTTGAACCATTGGGACAGAAACGCTGCCTCCCACCCCCCCAACATGCTGTCGCAACTATCGTTTGTTCCACCCCAACATGGGCGTTCGTGTAGATGTGCGATCCGGGTCACGCATGACACGAAAAGCGTCCACGTTAGCCTCCTCTTGTTGTAGCTCTCTCGTCTCCCCTTTCTCCCTCATGAACGCTGTGTCGGGCCATTCCGAGCTGCTTCCAGCTAGAGCGCGCAAAGTCCTTCCCCTCCAAATCCTCCCTATTTATCACCACCATTCTCTCCACTCTCCTCCAAGCTTGCTTGCTTCATTCCTCCTGTGCTTCGTCGAGCTCCCACGGGTCATCAACTCCAGCGACGGCGGCCGGATCGAGCTCGATCCACGACCGCAAGGCGCCTTCGCTTGATCATCATCACATAGGTAAAAGGTTCTTGCTGGTTTGAGTGCATTCCTTAAAAGGACGAGGTGCATATCTTACTATACATATATGCATCATTGGTTCAGATCTGTATATGCAGCTCCATACTTGTGCGATCTGCCAAATGTTAGCACAGCCATTTCTCACTTGCCGGTCGTGCAATGAATGTGCCAATCTTTCTTTTAGCCAAAATACTATAGTACTGTAGCTTCTGCAGAAATTGAGACTTGAGAGGGGGCGTGGCCATTGCCTGGATCTAACACTCGTATGGTTCATTAGTTCAGGAAAGAGGTGAAGGCCAGTTATGAAGGGGAGCAGGCTGATTACTCTTCTGTTTCTCGGGTATCTCGCAGCAGTTGGCCAGCGTAAGCATACATAGACTGCATTCTTACTCTTCTGTTCATTGTCTGAAGAAAAGAATTACCACACTGTGCATTAAGGAACACTGCATCTATTGTTGTACTATTTGAATATAGGCTACCAATATCATGGTTCACCGTTACATGAAGGCAACACTACTAAAAAATGCCTACTAATGGCGCACCGTTTTTGCCTACTAATGACGCACTACCGGTGCGCCATTAGTAGCACGCCACTAGTATTTTTACTAATGGCGCATCACTGGTGCGCCATTAGTATCTGATATACTAATGGCGCACCACGCAGTGCGCCATTAGTATAGCCCACATAGAAGTGCGCCACTGTGCTGATTACTCTTCTGTTTCTCGGGTATCTCGCAGCAGTTGGCCAGTGTAAGCATACATAGACTGCATTCTTACTCTTCTGTTCATTGTCTGAAGAAAAGAATTGCCACACTATGCACTAAGGAACACTGCATCTATTGTTGTACTATTTGAATATAGGCTACCAATATCATGGTTCACCGTTACATGAAGGCAACACTACTAGAAAAAGGCCTACTAATGGCGCACCGGTTTTGCCTACTAATGGCGCACTACCGGTGTGTCATTAGTAGCACGCCACTAGTAGTGATGCGCCATTAGTATAGCCCACGGTGCGCCATTAGTATCTGGTATACTAATGACGCACCACATAGAAGTGCGCCACTGTGCTGATTACTCTTCTGTTTCTCGGGTATCTCGCAGCAGTTGGCCAGTGTAAGCATACATAGACGGCATTCTTACTCTTCTGTTCATTGTCTGAAGAAAAGAAGTGCCACATTGTGCACTAAGGAACACTGCATCTATTGTTGTACTATTTGAATATAGGCTACCAATATCATGGTTCACCGTTACATGAAGGCAACACTACTAGAAAAAGGCCTACTAATGGCGCACCGGTTTTGCCTACTAATGGCGCACTACCGGTGCGCCATTAGTAGCACGCCACTAGTATTTTTTACTAATGGCGCATCACTGGTGCGCCACTAGTATCTGGTATACTAATGGCGCACCACGCAGTGCGCCATTAGTAACATTTTGTTTTCAAATTTTTTTTTAAATTTTTTTAATCTTAGGTCACTATGGCTTAATCTCATGTCATTATGCTTAATCTCAGGTCAAATCGCACTCCGTGGTCAAACTTCCCGAAAGGTCATCCATCCTCCCACTACTCCAGCCCAAGCACGCTTAACTTCAGAGTTCTATCCAACCCCAGCAACAGCTCACTTCACAGGCACTTGTTGATACTAGTGTGTATGTACGTGCAATGCATGTCTTAATAATATGTTGTGATTCTGACAAAAGGAGAGAAAAACAAACATTACTTTGAAAAATGAATTCCGAGCAAAAATTTATATTGTTGATGTGCCCAAAATGATGTTTAGAAATTCACTAATTGCTACTCCCTCCGTCCGGAAATACTTGTCATCAAAATAGATAAAAGGGGATGCATTTAGATGTATTTTAGTTCTATATACATCTCTTTCTATCCATTTTGATGACAAGTATTTCCGGATGGAGGAAGTACAATACAATCACTGCCTGATGTCACCCAATTTTTTTTTAGAATATAAAGAAAGATGTACGTGGTGGAACCCACAAATTGTTTACTCCAGCTTTTGTTTCTCCTCCCGGACCATCTCGCTGGGCTCACAGCCTACGTTCATTTTTTACTCATCACAAGTTGACAATTGCAACGGCGTAGGTCTTCTTTTCCAGGAGGCTACGATGCGATGGTTCCAGAACCCAGTAGATTGAGCTGCGGGCTACTGTTCACTGCGAATCCCTCTAATCTCAGTCGTTAGATTTAGGAGACCAGTGGCTGGGATTGATGCTCCCAAACTCGTACACTATATAGTAGTATAGATATCTAGCATATCAATCCTATTATACCTTGTTGATGTCTAGGACTTTGTTCATGTTCATGACTATGATGAAATTTTTGAAAAAAAATTCGAACTTACCGGTCATATTACATATCATTTTTAGAAAAGAAATTCAAAAAAAAATTCAAAACCATTTTTTTTTTGAAATTTTTTGCCTCTAGACCTTGAAAGCCCCGTAACTTTTTTTCTGTTAGGTTTTTGGGGATTTTGAAAATGTTTAACGAGGTTCCCCTAGTTAAATTTGGATGTAACCTTTTGATTAGATGATTTTTCATATAAAAAACTTTTTAATCTGAGTTCGTATGCAAAAGTTGTGGCCATTTTACAAATTTTCAGAGAGATTTTGCAAATAAAGTCGAAATTCATATTTATAAATTTTCCCAACAACTAGACCACATTTCACATGGGAAACTTATTTTCTTTTATTTTTTTGACATTTTTATCTTTTTTTTTATTTTTTTTAAAACTGAAATGGCGGTCCACGGGGGGTGCATTCGGAAACTTTTGGGCCAAGTTAGTAATGGCGCACCACTCTCACGGTGCGCCATTACTAACAATTTTTTTTATTATTTATTTTTTAAAACTACTAATGACGCACGGTGGGTGTGGTGCGCCATTACTATGTCAAGTTAGTAATCGCGCACCACTCTAACGGTGCACCATTACTAACATTTTTTTTATTTTTTTTATTTTTATTTTCAAAACTACTAATTGGTGCACGGTGGGTGTGGTGCGCCATTACTAACTCTCACGGTGCGCCATTAGTAGTTTTGAAAAAAAATTAAATTTTTTTTTACTAATGGCGCACCGTGGGATGTGGTGCGCCATTAGTATTTGCACACTAATGGCGCACCGACACATGATGCGCCATTAGTATTTACTAATCGCGCACCACATGTACAGTGCGTCATTAGTGTCCATCCTATCTATAGCCCTTTTCCTAATAGTGCAAAATCAACGTGAAAATGTGCATCCCAAAGAACTGCGACGATCCAAATAACGAAGTCGGTTCCAAAGGGTGCTACTACTGCGTCTCACGTCCGGGCAAAGCGTCGTGTTGGCACAAGTTGAAGGAGTGCCAAGCAAATTGCCCAACCTGCACTCCGAATTGCCCACCTGAATCGGCGATTGAATTACAAGCATGCGTATGAGTGCTTGAATAATTATGTTCATGTTCGATACTGTAGGTTAGCTCAGTGATATTCGAGCAAAATAAATGTGTTGATGGACATGTATCTTGCCTCTAGTTTGTGCGTCCAATCCGGTAAGATTGGCTTAGCTAGATGTATGTTAGGGTTCATGATTAATAAAGTGAAACGAAGGACGGTCCCTCTTGGCCATTCTTCATGTATGTCCTGGCTCTGATATGTACATGCTGTCGTGGGCATGACCGCCGAGGTACACTTGGCAGGCTTCCAGGGTGCACGGCACGCGGCAAGTGAAGTACTCCTCAACGAACTTGTCAAAATGCTGGATGAAGATAGGATCATAGGAGGGGAGAGATCCGTCAATATTATACAGTACGCATATTGTTTCATACGGTTGAAAGGTAGGAGTACAACTGAAGTTAGTACAAAAGTGTACAAAGTTATGGTTGGTTAGGCATATTCATCTGAGATACACTCGAAAAAAAATCTGGCACAGGTTCTACTCAGAACACTTCTAGATACTAGCATTTAGTTTTATATAATTCTGTTAGTGCTACCAAAATTCAGTTAAGCCATATCAGTGTTATCAGAGCAAGTGTATGGATCGCCTGCCTGGATATCTCTTGGGTTGCTGCTCCACGGAACTATCTACTTCATCTGTGGTTAATTGGGTCTGGCCGGTGGACTAGCTTAAGCAGACAAAGTGTATATGAAACACAAACGTAAGTAACTGTTTCCTAAATTTTGCTAAAAAAGGTTATTTCTCAAATAAAAAATTAGGTAGCTGCGTGTGAGCGGGACATTATCTTTTGCCTTTGATAGTAATGTTGAGGCTCACAATCTTGTGAAAGTCGTGTCTTCTTTGTGGGCGGGCCATCTTGTCTGGTTAACATCTCCACCATCTATTATCTGTACTAGCAAAAGGGCCCGTGCGTTGCAACGGGAGAAAGAATACCACACGCTCTTAATTTACAAAAAAAGTAGTATATAATCTGAGTATTTGTAGCTATGGTCCAAATAAAGATGGTCTTTCCCTACAAAAGCGCAACTTCAAGATTTCACATGCATTCTATTTAAATACGGCTTGCATGTAAATTTAATATGTACAAAGAAACGGGCAAGTGAACTTCAATTTTGTCTCCAATCCTGATTTTAGATGTCCATCCACAATCCGGATCAGTACCAATATGAAAGAAAGACGGATAATGCACTATTGATTAAGATTGCATCCTAGATAGTATTTTTTTAATAGTTAATAGGTAAAATAACATCATATTTTGATTCTATATATTTTTATAATTAAATTCCATATATAATATGTTAAGTTTGGAGTTATGGTTTAGAAGATATGAGTATTTTTAAAAACATTTGATATGTATCACGGGTTTAATGTCAGAAACATCAGTTTTTTTCTCCATAAAATAGCATGACAGACTAAGAATACCTATTTCTTTTATTAGTAGAGATATAGATTCCCCAAAACATTTTGCAATAGACGGTGGTTTAAAAAAAATTGTTGCTCGTGTTGGCGTCGCAGCGCCACACAACATTGACGCCCCACTGCCTAACTCCCTCACGTGCGCTTGGCAACAATGAGAAGGTCTACCAATATGGGAATCAAGCATCACTAATTCTTTCTTTAGGGGAAGTGACACTATTTTTTAAACAACGATAAAAGATTTGTCTCATCGATTAATTAAGCAGAAAAGATTGCCCGGTTAATTTATCTAACCAATTGTGCTATTGACTATCATGTATGTTCTCTAAACCTATGTTACTTATTCATGTTTTTGTTTCCAAGATATCTTTCATAGACACTATTCATTTAAAAGCTAGAGCAATCACTTGACTAATTCTATTTCCCGAGACAATCGCAATATTACATTTTTTAACCATTGTCTAATATACGGGTTAGTTCATGCAAGTTTAATTTCTATATTTTATATTTAAAAAAACTACATGATATTTCATCATTCTATCATAAAATTGGCAGGCGCAGCAACGCGCGCCATCATGGTCTAGTTCAGGCCATACGTTAAGCGCACAATTTAAAGAGTTGGTGACTTGCCTTTGGTGGTTTGTGCAAAATGTACATCATGGACTTGCAAGACAGCAAGAAAGCATTGTATGTGATGGAGTTCTTCTCTGGACCCATTTTCAATGATTGGATCAACAAATGGGGCATTATGAAAACAAAACTGGCTAACAGGGTTTTTACCTCGAGTAATAATCAGGACAACACTATCTTTGCTACCATTGATAGAGTTTTTTCTTCCACTAATTGGGATGCCCATTTCCCTCTTACCAGCCTATGTGCTCCACCTAGAGTAGGCAGTGACCACTCTCCCCTTCTTTTGGATACCGAATAAAACAACACTCCTACTTCTAGATTGTTTAGATTTGAAAATTTGTGGTTTAGTCACCCTGAGTTTATTACTCTGGTGCATAAAATCTGGAATACCCCCTCTCCTTTTAATTCTGCTATTAGCACATGGCAATTTAAAACTAAGTTGTCCAGACAAAAGGTGAGAGGGTGGAGTATATATATGGAGACAGTTATGAAGACGAAGAAAAGAGAACTATCCAAGAATTTGATATTATGGAAGTTTTCTCTGAGCAAAACAGATCTTCTCTTAAGGATATCCTCAGAATGAAAGAGAACAAAGAGGAGCTGAGTGATATCTGGAAAAAAAAAGAAGAAAGTGATGTGGCAGAGGTCTAGAGATTAAAAAAATCTAGAAGGGGATAGGAATACGACTTATTTTAATGTTGTGGCAAATCATCATCGGAAAAAATCACCTTTCAGTTTTGAAGAACCTAGATGACCCTGTCAATTCTACTGAAGATATGTTGGAGGTTGCCACTATCTTTTATAAAAACTTATTTGGATACGAACCTAAGCCGAATATTCATTTAAGTGACCATTTTTGGTCTGAGGAAGAAATGGTATTCCAAGAAGAAAACATTAGTTTAGAAAAACCCTTTTCTGAGGAGGAAATCAAAGAGGCCATTGTGGGCTCATATGCTAATGGAGCCTCTGGCCCTGATGGCCTCTCTTTCCTGTTTTACCAAACTTTCTGGGATTTAATCAAAAAGGATTTCATGACCTTGGTTCGGGATTTCGACGAGGACTCTCTAGATATTCAGAGGCTCAACTATGCTATTATCACATTGATCCCCAAGGAACCCGATGCTAAGGATATGAAGAAATTCAGGCCTATATGCCTTAGTAATTGCTCTATAAAAATCTTTAGCAAAGCTATGGCTAATAGAGTGTCTCACGTGGGACAACGACTACTTTCTTCGTGCCAGTCTGCGTTTGTCCGAGGGAGATTCATTCTGGAAAGTGTGGTCACATCCCGAGGCGATCCATGAACTACATAACTTTGGCAAGCCTGGGGTTATCCTCAAATTATATTACGAGAAAGCTTATGATAGGGTTAACTGTGATTTCTTAGTGGAGATGCTAACCTCTAGAGAGTTTGACAATAAGTGGATTAGGTGGGTCTTGTCCATCATCCAAAATAGCTCCTTTAGTGTCCGTATTAATGACATCAATTGACCTTATTGTGTTGGTGGGAAAGGCTTGAAACAAGGGGACCCATTCTCCCCCATGTTGATCAACCTTGTGGCTGATGTGTTCTCCAGGATGTTAGCGAAAGCTGTCAGAACTAGTGTTATTTTTTGGATTAATCCTTATATAGTACCTGAGAGCTTAGTCAGTCTTCAGTATGCTCCTGATACGGTGCTTTTCCTTGACCCTAATCCTGAATGCACCAGCAACTTAAAGTGGTTGCTTTCTTGTTTTGACCAGATATCTAGTATGAAGATTAATCATGATAAGTGTGATTTGTTGAGTGTTAATCTTGATGATGCTTCTTCCAAGTTGCTTTAACAATTTTCTGTGTTAAAATTGGGACTTCTCCCTTGAAATATTTGGGAGTTCCTTTGCACTATTTGAAGCTGAGGAGTTCCGTCACTACCGATGGTCGCCGACGAGCACGCTCACACGACGCCATGTCCGTGGTCTTCGACACCGATCTGCCCGATGGACACGCGATGTTCCGACCACCACCCTCAACCCCCGTACCCATGAGCAGAGGGACCTCTTCGGCCGCGGGCACCACCTGGATCGGGCCCACCATCATCTACCGGAGCAGAGATCCGACTCGTCCTGGGCCCAAAACTGATCCACCCGAGCACGAGCTCCCAGTCCTAGCCATCTTCGCCGCATGAGCATCCTGCACCACCAACAGAAGAAGAGAAGCACCACCGGCACCCGTGCCCTGCTGCCAACCACCATCGCGCAAGTCGTAGCGACTGACCCGCCGATCGATGTAGCCACCCTGCAACGGCCGAACCAGACCAAGATAAGGGGAGATCCCAGCCATGACCTATCCCTCCGTCCACCGGAGCCGCGAGGAGCAACCAAGGCCAGCCAGATCCACATACGGCCTCGAGCAGCTCCCTCGCACCACGCCCGCAGCACCCGTAGCACACCCCCTTCGCCAACAACCATGATCGCCTAGAGGCAGGGCCGCGACCTTCGGCCCATGCCTACCCGACTCGCGCCGCTCAACACACCAGACCGGCAGGGCCATCACCATCCACATAGGTAAAAATATCTTGCTGGTTTGAGCGCATTTGTGGTTGAACATTCCTTAAGAGGATTAGATATGTATCTTACTATACATATATATGTTTAATATCTGTATATGCAGCGCTATAGTTGTGTTATCACAGGCATTTCTCACTTGCCGGTCATGTACAAGTGTAGCACAGGCATTTCTTTTAGTCAAGATACTATACTGTAGCTTGTACAGAAGTTGGGAGCGGGCGTGGCCATTTCCTGGATCTGACTCTCCTATGGTTCATCACTTCAGGAAAGAGGTGAAGATCAGCTATGAAGGGGAGCAGGCTCGACCACGTGATGACTCTTCTGTTTATCGGGTATCTCACAGCAGTTGGCCAGTGTAAGCATACATAGACTGCATTCTTACTGTTCTGTTTATTGTCTGAAGAAAACAATTGCCACACTATGCACTAAGGAACACTGCATCTATTGTTGTACTATTTGATATAGGCTACCAATACCATGGTTCACCATTACATGAAGGCAAAATCAACGTGAAAATGTGCATCCCAAGGAACTGCGACGATCCAAATAACGAAGTCGGTTCCAAAGGGTGCTACTACTGCGTCTCACGTCCGGGCAAAGCGTCGTGTTGGCACAAGTTGAAGGAATGCCAAGCAAATTGCCCAACCTGCACTCCGAATTGCCCACCTGAATCGGCGATTGAATTACAAGCATGCACATGAGTGCTTGAATAATTATGTTCACGTTCGTTGCTGTAAGTTAGCTCGGTGATATTCGAACAAAATAAATTTGTTGATGGACATGTATCTTTGCCTCGAGTTTGTGCGTCCAAGCTGGTAAGATTGGCTTAGCTAGATGTATGTTAGGGTTCATGATTAATAAAGTGAAACGAAGAATGGTCCCTCTTGGCCATTCTTCATGTATGTCAGATATGTACATGCTGTCGTGGGCATGACCGCCGAGGTACATTTCGCAGGCTTCCAGGGTGCACGGCATGCGGCAAGTGAAGTGCTCCTCGACGAACTTGTCAAATGCTGGATGGAGATAGGATCATAGGAGGGGAGAGACCCATCAATATTATTCAGTACGCATATTGTTTCTTAGTGTTGAAAGGTAGGAATACAACTGAAGTTAGTACAAAAGTCTTATTCATCTGAGTGATCTGAGATACACTCGAAAAAAATCTGGCACAGGTTCTACTCAGAAAACATAGCATTCTAACTTCTAGATACTAGCATTTAGTTCTATAATTCTATTAGTGCTACCAAAATTCAGTTAAGCCATATCAGTGTTATCAGAGCAAGTGTATGGAATATTCAGGTCATACGTTAAGCGCATAATTTAAAGAGTTGGTGACTTGCCTTTGGTGGTTTGTGCGAAATGTACATCATGGACTTGTAAGACAGCAAGAAAGCATTATATGTGATGGAGTTCTTCTCTGGACCCATGTTCAATGATTGGATCAACAAATGGGGCCTTATGAAAACAGAACTGGCTAACATGGTTTTTTCTTCCACTAATTGGGATGCCCATTTCCCTCTTACCATCGTATGTGTTTTCCCTAGAGTAGGCAGTGACCACTCTCCCCTCTTTTGGATACCGGAGAAAACAATACTCCTACTTCTAGATTGTTTAGATTTGAAAAATGATGCTTTAGTCACCCTGAGTTTATTACTCTGGTGCATAAAATCTGGAATACCCCCTCCCCTTTTGATTCTGCTATTGACAAATGGCAATTTAAAACTAAGTTGTCCATACAGAAGGTGAGAGGGTGGATTATAAATATGGAGGCAGCTATGAAGAGGAAGAAAAGAGAACTAATCCAAGAATTTGATATTCTGGATGTTTTCTCTGAGCAAAACAAATCTTCTCCCAAGGATATCCTCAGAATGAAAGAGAACAAAGAGGAGCTGAGTGATATCTGGAAAAAAGAAGAAACTTCCATGTGGCAGTGGTCTAGAGATTAAAAAAATCTACAAGGGGATATGAATACGACTTATTTCATGCTGTGGCAAATCAACGTTGGAGAAAAAAAAATCACCTTTCGGTTTTGAACAACCTAGATGGCCCTATCAATTCCACTAAAGATATGTTGGAGGTTGCCACTAATTTTTATAAAAACTTATTTGGATACGAACCTAGGACGAATATTCATTTAAGTGACCATTTTTGGTCTGAGGATGAAATGGTATTCCAAGAAGAAAACATTAGTTTAGAAAAACCCTTTTCTAAGGAGGAAATCAAAGAGGCCATTATGGGCTCGTATGCTAATGGAGTCCCTGGCCCTGATGGCCTCTCTTTCTTGTTTTACCAAACTTTCTGGGATTTAATCAGAAAGTATTTCATGGCCTTAGTTCGGGATTTCGAGGAGGGCTCTGTAGATATCTAGAGGCTCAACTATGCTATTGTCACATTGATCCCTAAGGAACCCGATGCTAAGGATATGAAGAAATTCAGGCCTATATGCCTTAGTAATTGCTCTATAAAAATCTTTAGCAAAACTATGGCTAATAGAGTGTCTCCTATGGGACAAAGACTACTTTCTCCGTGTCAGTCTGCGTTTGTCAGAGGGAGATTCATTCCATAAAGTGCGGTCACAGCCCGAGGCCATCCATGAACTACATAAATCTGGCAAGACTGGGGTTATCCTCAAATTATATTGCGAGAAATCTTACGATAGGGTTAACTTGGATTTCTTGGTGAAGATACTAACCTCTAGAGGGTTTGGCAATAAGTGGATTATGTGGGTCTTGTCCATCATCCAAAATAGCCCCTTTAGTGTCTGTATTAATGGCAGCAATGGACCTTATTGTATTGGTAGGAAGGGTTTGAAACAAGGGGACCCATTCTCCCCCATGTTGTTCAACCTTGTGGCTGATGTGTTCTCCACGATGTTAGCGAAAGCTGTCAGAACTAATGTTATTTCTGAGATTATTCCTTATATAGTACCTGATAGCTTAGCCAGTCTTCAATATGCCGCTGATACGATGCTTTTCCTTGATCCTAATCCTGAATGCGCCAGAAATTTAAAGTGGTTGCTTTCTTGTTTTGACCAGATATATAGTATGAAGATTAATTATGATAAGTGTGATGTTTCGAGTGTTAATCTTGATGATGCTTCTTCCAAGTTGCTTTCACAATTATTCTGTGTTAAAATTGGGGCTTTTCCCTTGAGATATTTGGGAGTTCCGTTGCACTATTTGAAGCTGAGGAGTTCTATCACTACCGATGGTCGCCGTCGAGCACGCTTGCACGACGCCATGTCCGTGGTCTTCGACACCGATCTGCCGGATGGACTCGCGATGTCCCGACCATCACCATCAACCACCGTACCCACGAGCAGAGGGACCTCTTCGGCCACGGGCACCACGCGGATCGGGCCCACCATCATCTACCCGGAGCAAAGATCCGACCCGTCCTGGGCCCAAAACAGATCTGCCCGAGCACGAGCTCCCAGTCCTGGCCATCTCTGCCGCATGAGTATCCCGCACTGTCGGCGGAAGAAGAGAGGCACCACCGGCACCCGCACCCTGCTGCCAACCGCCGCCGCACAAGCCGTAGCGACTGACCCGCCGACTGACGTAGCCACCCTTCGACGGTCGAACCAGACCGAGGCAAGGGGTGATCCCTGCCACGACCCAGCCCTCCGCTCACTAGAGCCGCGAGGAGCAAACAAGGCCAGCCAGATCCATGGACGACCTCGAGCAGCTCCGTCGCACCACACCCGTAGCACCCGGCCAGATCCCCCGCGGGATTTGGGCCACCACTACCCGCCAGTAGCACACCCCCTTCGCCAACAACCATGATCACCTAGAGGCAGGGCATCGACCTTCAGCCCATGCCTCCTCGACTCGCGCCGCTCAACACACCAGACCAGCAGGGCCATCGCCATCCAAACCAGCGCTGGCCCGCCGAGCACGCACCACCGCACCTTCGGAATCCGCGCAGCCGCCACAACCCTGCCATCTGCCCACGCTGCCGTCACGACCGTCTGACTTGCCGCCGCCACACCTCCGACACGGTGCCGTCCCGCGCCGCGCACACTATCGAGAGGGAGAAACGCCCCGCTGCCGCCTACGCCGACTGGCCGGGCTTTGCCTGACGGCGGCGAAGGGGAGGAGAGGCGAGGAGGGGGAAGGAAGCAGCGAAAGCTAGGGTTCACACCCTGCGCAGGCTATCGGGCGAGACGAGTTTTCGATCAACTCGGATACGTGCCCTAGCTACTCTAGCCGGGCAAAAAAAAAATTTACACTTAAGTTGGTGCTAACGAAATGCGCGGTACATCGTGAATGTTTCCGTTCCCTGTAGCATCTATGAACGTGGCGCTTTTTTTCCTTTTATTTTCTGGCAATAGTACCATTTTCCTAACCGAACGCATTTTTTTCAGCAGTAAAAAAAACACATTTGGAAGTTCCCCTGTCCCGAGTACCCTAGTTGGAAATTCCCCTGTCCGTCCCCAATTCGGGACGGAGACGGAAGCGCCGCCGCCGGCCTCGACCTGCCCACCCCGCTCCGGATCCAGCCCCAACGGCTACCCACCAGCTCCACTTTCCTTCTATACCCGCCGCCACGCCACGCACGCCACCTCGCCTTAGCCGCGCCCGCCTCTGCCCCGGCTATAAAGGCGCGCCCTTTGGCCGGCCAGCTCCCCCCCTCTTCGTCCGGGCCACTCCTCCTCTCTTCGTCCGCGCCATGCCTCTCGCCTCGATTCGTCCTCGACCTCGACTGGTGCCTCGCCTCCTCTCGCGTCTGGTTCTATCTCGCTCATCCCCCCTCGATTCGTCCGTTCGGATTAGAAGCAGCAGATTTGGTTTTGTTCGTCCGCGGGGTTCTTGATTTGTTTGGTTCTGCTCGTCCTCGCCGTCGTTCGTTCAGAAATCGCGTCTGGTTCTTTCGATTCTGCTCGTCCTCGCCTGTCGTTCGTTCAGAAATCGCGTCTGGTTCTTCCGATTCTGCTCGTCCTCGCCTGTCGTTCGTTCAGAAATCGCGTCTGGTTCTTTCGATTCTGCTCGTCCTCGCCGTCGTTTGTTTAGAAGTGGCGTCTGGTTCATTCGATTCTGCTCTGCTCGTCCTCCCCGTCGTCCGTTTAGATCGGAGTCGCGTCTCTTTTGATTTTGCTTGTCCTCGCCGCCGTCAGTTTAGGTAGAACCGCGTCTGATTTGGTTCTGCTAGCTCGTTCTCGCCGTAGTCCGTTTGCAATCGCGTTTGATTTGATTCTGCTCGGTCCCCTGTCTTGCTGCTGGGTTCGTTACGCTGATGCTCTCGCGTGTTCTTCGTGCCGTCTCGTCGTGGGTATCCGTGGAGGAAGCGAGCGGTCGGTCGGTCGGTCGGTTTGGGTCGTCTGTTTGAGAAACTTCTGCATCCTGCCTGCGTTTCGTGTTCGCGTCGGGGCGATGTTCGCGTCTGCTTTTGAAATTGGATTACGGTTTATCGCCCTCGTTCAGATCGGTTCCTCTGTCCCGTCACCTGCGCTGTTCGTCGGTTACTTTCTTTCATATCTCAAACGCATGCGCCCTTTGATACTACTGTACTTGATAGATGTTCAGATCTCAAACGCTGCCTTGTTCAGATCGGTTATTCTGATTGAAATTGGATTGTTGGCCCTCTGTCGATTCTTGTTCTACTTGATGGATGTTCAGGGTGTTACTGCTTATGTTCTTTTCAAATTGCTTAATTCTTGTCATGCTCTGCTTATGTTCCCATATATGGTTATGTGTATTCAGGGGTGCTTAGGCAGAAAATTTTACTAGAGTGCAAACCATGTAATTCCTCATGTTGCTGCTACTTCAGTCACAGTGCTTGAATTTCTTTATAGCTTTATCTGAATCACCCTCACCGTTCTAGAGAAATCAGTTTACTCATTCAAGTTCTGGAATTTCTTTATAGCTTTCTCTGTTTGTGCCCCTATCTATCTCTGTTTCTTGTGTGCAAGTGTTCCATTCTGTGTGTGTGTGGCTTGATGGTGAATATGTGTGGCTTGACTGTGTGTGTGGTGGCTTGATTGTGTGTGTGTGTGGCTTGACTGTATGTGTGTGTGAATGTGTGTGGCTTGATGGTGAATATGTCTGGCTTGACTCTGTGTGTGTGACTGTGAGTGGCTTGACTCTGTGTGTGTGGCTGTGTGTGTGTGCGCGCGCGCGACTGTGTGAATATTGCATTTGCTTGATGGTGTGGCTTGTATGCTTTGTTGAATGATTGGTTGTATAACTTGTGTTTTATATTGTTGTGGCACGATTGATTGCTGTTTGTTGAATGTGAACTCGTATCTTGACGAATAACCATGTATGCTAACTTGGTATTGGTAGTTCCTAATCATAGGTAACCCACCTATTACTTGTTTAGTGTAGACTAACTATTCTTTTTTCTGAACTTTTTTGCGATTATGTCTTCACATTGCACTGCTCCCAGATCCATATCGACATGGCCACGCTGTCTGATGAGGATAAAGATGTAAGGAACTCCTCCCAAGAATAGCTTGCTCCTTTTATTAACTTGGCAACTAGACATGTAGAAAAAAATATTTTTTTCGTGAAACTGGAGCTCCTTGACCCATTATATGACTTTATGAGCATGCACCATTTCCAGGTTATGAAAAAATGGGCGCTCCAAACAAGATTGACTTCCTCTCTTTTTCTTATACAAGGCATGCAGAAGATGTGCAGCAAGTAAGTAACTCATTATATCGATATTTAGAGTGTATTACTGCACACTGCCATCTTTCCCAACAGATTGAATTTTTTCACATGTTTGTTTGCATTTCATACTTTAAATGTTCCTAACGTTGATAGTTTTTTTCCTGCAATAGGCACGGGAGATCCTCTCTAAAGCACCAGCAGCAGCCAAGAAGATTGAAGAATCCAATGAAAGTTCTGATTCTGAAAGCTCTGACTCTGAGGTATTCATTTACCTACCGATTTCAAAGTGGAAGCTTCATCATTTAATAGCATTTTTAATTATCTTTTTGCCTGATTTCGCCATGTTTCAATTCATTGGTTTTCAGAAGCCAGCTACTGAAGTGAAGAATTCTGCGGTTGCTACTGCACCAAAGAAAAACCAGGAATTGGACGGCTCTGACAGTGATTCTGATGATTCATCAGAAGTAAGAATCATATTTCTAGCAATGCATGTCTAAGGGAGATAATTGAGTACAAAAGCATAAAACATATTTCTTGCACTTACCATTCCCCTGATCTTGTCGTTTAATTCTGTGGAGTACTCATATTTCTTAGTCCTAACTAGAAAATGGTTTGCAGGATATGGCCACTAAAAAACCAGTAGCCAAGAAAGTGGTAGAATCCAGTGAAAGTTCTGATTCTGACTCTGAGGAGGTATCAGTCTACTAGTTATATGAAAACTAAGGCTTCATCATTCTGTCTTTATAATGTGATACTAACATTTTCAATATATTTCCAGGATACCACTGCTAAACCAGTTCAATCTTCCAAGGCTGTTGCTGTTAAAAAGAATAAAGAATCTAGTGATAGCTCACATTCTGACTCAGATTCAGATTCTGAAGAAGTAAGTTCTCTGTTGTACTTGTTTACTCTTGGTAACTTCTCTTGTGTGATATTTGTATTTCTTAAAGATTGTTTTGCTGCTAGCAAATCTTTTGTCTATGCCATCTTTCTATTGCGGTTACTTTCTATGTCCAGGATACCACTGCTAAAACAGTTTCTGTAAAGAAAGAAGAATCTAGTGGTAGCTCAGATAATGACTCGGATTCAGATTCTGATGAAGTAAGTGTTCTGTTACTTGCTTACTCTTGGTCACTTTTTTTGTTGTGCAATGTTTAAAATTCCTTCCAATGTTTTGCAGCCAGCAAAATCTACTATTCCCGCTAAGAGGCTTCTGACAACAGAGAAAGGGAGTGAACATGTACGCATTATTTTTAAAATTTTATTTTCTTGAAAGCATTGTCTTCTGTGATATTTCTTGTACAATTGATCTTGTTGTAATTCAACATTTGCAGTCCAAGGATGATTCTGATGATAGTTCTGATGGGAGTGATGAAGAGCCTGCACTAAAGAAGCCGTTGGTACTTAATTTTTGGTGTTTGCTTTTTCATCTGAAGATTTTGGCTTATATTGCATTTCTTATTCTATCCCAGGATTCATCTTCTGGTGGTGCCAAGCCAGTCTCTAAGGTTGCCAAGAAAGAAAGCAGTGGTGATGATGACAGTTCTGAAGAGAGCTCCAGCAGTGATGATGAAAACGGTCAATCAATGTCAATGGCAAAGTCCAAGCAGAACGAAGTATGGTTTGAGTATATTTATGCTGTTGTAATTTTTCCTCTTATGTTTGATGGTAATCAGCCTCTAACTAGCTTCCTATTTTCAGGAACGAAGATCTGAATCACCCTCACCCCTCTAGAGAAATCGTTTTACTCATTCAAGTTCTGGAAATTCTTTATACTTTGGTCTTGCATGTGTTAGCTTTCTGTTTGTGCCCCTTTCTATGTCTGTTTCTTGTGTGCAAGTGCTCCATTCTGTGTGTGTGACTGTGTGGCTTGACTATGTGTGTGGCTTTTTTGTGTGTTGCTTGACTCTGTGTGTTTGTGTGGCTTGATGGTGAATATGTGTGTGGCTTGACTCTGTGTGTTTGTGTGGCTGGATGGTGAATATGTGTGTGGCTTGACTGTGTGTGTGCTTGTGTGTGTGCTTGACTCTCTGTGTGCGACTGTGTGTGTGCTTGACTCTCTGTGTGTGACTCTGTGAATATTGCATTTGCTTGATGGTGTGGTTTGTTTGCTTTGTTGAATGATTGGTTGTGTATAACTTGTGTTTTATATTGTTGCGGCCTAACACTGCCTTTGCCGGTCCCAAGCCCGGGTGTGAAAATGTGGAGGGAGCTGCAGTTACCTTCTTTGTATTGTTTGCATTAATTACGAGTGTCGATAGAAACTTCACATAATTTGGTAGCATGTGATTCAAGCTTTAAAATGCATCCTTCCTTGCTATAAACTTACTGATTCCTTTCTGAAGTTGTACGAGGTCAGTGTTTTTCTTATACGATACTAAAGGGAAGCAAGTAGCTAAGAATCTAGGCCTATAATGGTTCGATTTTTCTCCCTTTTTGATTTTTTTTACGGTGCCTTCTCAGCATGACGCGTGTGGTGCTTTGGAAACTTCTGTGCGTGATTGTTTTAGGTGGAGAGGTCTGCACGCACGTTTTGGATGTTTTGGAGTCCACCGCTTTGACTGTCTCCTGACGCTCTGACTGTTTCCATCTTAGGTGACGTGTGCTTTCTGGTTTTGATTGTGTCTCCTTGTTTGCCACATATCAGTTTTGTATGTCGGATTATTTGGGCCGATTTTTCTGGGCTCTTCTCATGTTACGGGTGTGTTCCTTTCTTTTTGCTTCTGCTGCCTATAAACAAGCTATTCTGGAGGCCTTATTTCTCGGTATCTAGATTCTTTGCTTTGGGTTCGTGATATGGGTTCTTGCAGTTCGGTGTGCTGATCGGCTGCCTTCTTGGTGCTTCTGGTCGATCTGTTCCAAGTCGCTCTGAATATATTCCTGGTGCTACTTCTGGCGGTGGATCTTCTGGTCGATCTGTTCTAAGTGCCGCTAAATATGTTCCTGGTACGTTTTGCTTAATTGTTTTTTCTGTTGTGTATGATTTTTCTGCTATATGCGCTATGTTCTATTGTATCGTTTTCTGTGGTTAGTTTTGGATCCTAATGAAGCGCACTGGTGTCGGCATGAGATTCGACGTGGGAAGCATCCTATTTATTTATACAACCACGGTCCATTGGCTGGAGTCGAGGAAATTCTCAAGCATAAAACGGCATCTTCTTACTCAGCATGATTTTAAAGAAGTTGGTATTGAATTTATGGATTTGTATAGCTACCTGATCCCGGTATATGAAATTGAGCCTCTTGAGAAAATTACTGATCTACAAAATTGACTGACAGGATGAAGTCGAAGCGGCACGGATGGCAGCAATCAACAAGGAAATTAAACATGTGCTGACAGAAGTTCTTCTGAAGGTTTGTCATTGCATGGCTAGATTTAGCAGAACATGTACTTCTGTTCTAAATTCAGCAAGACTGCCATTTCTTACTTTTGTACTTTTATCGTTTCCAGGTTACTGGTGATATTTTTAATGAGATCGCAGCCAAAGTTATGAATGAAGATGATTCATCAGTTGAACGTGAGTGAATTATACTAAAACTTATGTAAATAGGTAAATTACATTGCTGATTATCGCCTCTGTGTTGCAGCAAATGAGATCTCTAGCTCAAAGGAGCTTGGTCTGGGAGAATCAGAAGTCAAGACCACAGCTGTACCGGTCGATCTGATGGTACTGGGCTAAGTTCTCCTAAAGGTGCTCTTCTTGGTCTTGCTAATTATGATTCAGATGATGAGGGCGATGGTGATGGTAAGGGTTTAATTCCAAATTTATCATCTGAAATTAAAGTTGGTGCAGCTCATCCTAAAGAAAGTAAGTTCTTGAAAAACACAAGGCGGACATGGTTTCCCAGAATTTATTTTCTAAAGAAGGAAGAGCTTATTATTAACTTTCTGAGTTTACTTCGGTCTTGCATGTACTAGCTTTCTGTTTTTGCCCCTATCTATGTCTGTTTCTTTCCATTTCTTGTGTGCACGCGCTCCATTGTGTTTGTGTGTGTGACTGTGTGTGTGATGTGCCCCTATCTATGTCTGTTTCTGTCTGTTTCTTGTGTGCAAGTGCTACATTGTGTGTGTGTGTGACTGTGTGTGTGATGTGCCTCTATCTATGTCCGTTTCTTGTGTGCAAGCGCTTGATTGAGTGTGTGCTTGTGTGGCTCTGTGTGTATTGCATTTGCTTGATTGTGTGGCCTGTATGCTTTGCTGAATGATTGGTGTGTTTTGTATTGTTGTGGTTTAACACTGCCTTTGCCGGTCCCAAGCCCGGATACGAAAATGTGGAGGGAGCTGCAATTATCTTCTTTGTATGTTTGCCTTACAAGTGTTGATTGAAATTACTCTGTCCTAATTGAATAGTGAATCTTCACATAATGTCGTAGCATGTGATTCAAGCTCTGAAATGCATCCGTCCTTGCTATGGAAAATCTAGCAAGTGTAATTGTCTAGAATTTGTCTGTCTCCTTAATTAATCTCGCTGGTTTCTTAAATCTTGTCAGCACCGATGTTCTTTTCTGCTAATATATACACATGTTTTCTTCTAAAAAGTCAGTCATTTGTTTTTAATTTTCCTTTAGGTTGAATTTTGTGGCTTTCTAATCATGCACGAATCTCAGCATCGTAGGTGTCCCTCATTTGTCTGTCACTCACAAGTGCGTGTCGGGTTTATTTGTTGTTGGGCCTTTTATTCGGGTTGTGGGGTGCCCTCTCCTTGTTTATTTGTGGTTGGGCTTTTTATTCGGGTTGTGGGTCATTTTCAGTTATGTGTCATTTCTAGAGGGGGTTGTGCGGTGCTTCCACGAAAGAAACGATGTTGAAAAGCCGCCACCGCCCGATCCAGAGGATCGAGGTTTTCTCCCGGAGTAACACGAAAGACGCGGGGCCACCGCGATGAAGCCTTCAAAGACGAGAATGATGCATGGCGCCGCCGCCATCGGTCTGGCCCGAGCCAGACAAGTTTTTCAGCTGGGCCACTACCCACCGCCTCCACCCGGGGTATGACCCTACATGAGAGCGCCGACCGCACCACCATCGAGAACGTCGAAGGCCCGCCCCCATGCCGCCCACGCAGCCATGACAACAAGCCCGTCCCCGACCAAGCCACGAGCTCCGGCCACGAGCCCGCAGCTCCATTGGTCTGGCCCGAGCCAGACAAGTTTTTCAGCTGGGCCACTACCCACCGCCTCCACCCGGGTACGACCCTACATGAGAGCGCCGACCGCACCACCATCGAGAACGTCGAAGGCCCGCCCCCATGCCGCCCACGTAGCCATGACAACAAGCCCGTCTGTGACCAAGCCACGAGCTCCCGCCACCAAGGCCGTCGCCCTGCATCCAGGCACTCCAGAGACCATCAAAGGCACGAGCTTTGAGCCGACTTGCAGATCCCTAGCACCATCGGAGCCGCTGGTGACCGACCCGCCCCGAACAACGTTCAGCAGCTAGGAGGCTCTAGGCCAGGAAAAGGGAAGGGGGAGCGGAGCTCGTTCGGACCGGCGCACCCCTGTGTCTGTGATAGGTAGTCGGTCTACCCATCCCTCCAACAACCTCCCCTGTGTTACCCCTGACGCCCTACCATGGCCTCCGGCAAGAACCACGCGAGGAAGAGGCGGCCACCCGTCCGCCGGCGAGGGCCGACGGCACCCTGTCGCTGAAGAAGGCCTCCAGAGGAGCGCCAATCACCACCACACCACCTGCGCCTCCACACCCTGGCCAGGTCCAGCCAGTGCCCCGTCACCCCATCGGAGTAGAGCGAACACCTGCTGCAGCAGCACCACCTTAGAAGGGCCGCCGGCCACCCTGCCGCCGCCAACGGCCACTACCAGCTGGATCTGGTCAGGGGCTGCCAGATCCGACGCCAGCACATCCCCGGGCCTCCAGATCTCATGAGCCGAGGTGGAGGGGGAGGAGGGGAGGAGGCGGCGCCGACAATCCACCAGGACGCCAGGAGGAGGGAGGAAGCCGGAACAGAGGCCGGCTCGATGCCCGACGCCACCGAGCAGGGGTAGGCGCCCCGCGACGTCCGCCACCTGCGCGCGGGAGGAAGCAGCCCCGCCATCACCTGCGCCACGCGGTCTTTGGCCAGTGACGCTACCGGTGGCAGGGGCGGAGGGGGGACGGGGCGAGTCGGGGGCGGCGGCGCTAGGGTTGCCTCCCGGGGGCGCCTGCGGGAGCGCCTCGGGAGGGGAGGGGGGGGGGTGTCTGTAGTGGCTTGGGTCTGACCTCATTCAATTCATTTTCGAGGAAGGGCAGGCATCTCATTCCCGTCCGAGAGCCAAAAACCGATTCTCCTTAGTGTCAGAGTGCAGCTGTGCGGGGCGATGAGGGAGAAATCGGTAGCAATCCAGCCCAACCTAGCAACCATGGCAAGGGAGGGAGGGGGGTGGGGGTGGGGGGGTGAATCAAATCTACCTGTCTTCGTGTGTTTGCTTTTTTTGGACAGTTTAAGTTCTGTTCCAGACTTGGTGTGTTCTGACCTCATTCAATTCATTTTCGAGGAAGGGCAGGCATCTCATTCCCGTCCGAGAGCCAAAAACCGATTCTCCTTAGTGTCAGAGTGCAGCTGTGCGGGGCGATGAGGGAGAAATCGGTAGCAATCCAGCCCAACCTAGCAACCATGGCAAGGGAGGGAGGGGGTGGGGGGGGGGGTGAATCAAATCTACCTGTCTTCGTGTGTTTGCTTTTTTTGGACAGTTTAAGTTCTGTTCCAGACTTGGTGTGTTCTCATTCTTGTATTTCATTTTTGTTTATTAGTTTTGTCCTTTGGTCATTTCTCAGTTCCTTGCACTCTTCAATTTTGGAACTTCTTGTTATTATTCTTTTAAATCATTATTCATTCCTTATTTATTTTTAACATTAGACTTTTAAATCAGTATTCAATCTGAACTTTTCTTCAATACAAACTGTGTACTGTAGTTCTGAAACCGTAGCTCACATGGTTCAGTCTTCTATTTAGTTTTCAATCACATAAATGTATTTTAGATCAACATTGAGCAGTTAGTTTTGTAGAACCACATGAAGCAGAATTTCTTATTATTTTCAATGGTGTTGCTGGATAAGCAATGGTCAGCCCATCACTGTTTTTTAATTCATGTGGTTTTCTATTGTCATTATTTTTGTAGGAGATCATTTCTAAGCAACGGTTTGTTTCATTTAGTCTTTTTGTCCCTTTAGAGGATTTCTTCAGTTTTCTAGGTCAGTATTTACATATAGAGAAGGGAAGGCCAGGCAGGGGTAGCACTGCAAGTTCCACACTGCAGGCTCGTGGTAGGATAGAAATGGTTTTTTTTTCTGTAGGATGATTTATAGATGGGGGTTCGCTATATGCGATCAGGAGGATAGTTATATCTAGCAAGTGCGCCAGGTAGCAGATGAGGACTCCGTGTCCCAGCACTTGATCGAAACTAAACACAACTCTTAATTTATTTGTTTGAAATAATTCTTTTGTAATTCCCTCTTATTGATTCCATCTTTCCTCTGTGGGGTTAGTCCACACCATGGTTGCAGAGGGGGACCAAGAAATAGTAGCATCCAGATCATCAGGAGATAAAAGCAAGGACCAATGACAAAAAGAAGATCGAGAAAAGGAAAAACTGCATTGACAGCGATCAGATCATATTGTCCTAATCAATCGGGTATTCTTTTCTCTCTGCTATTAACTGTGCTTCAAGGTGCAGTTTTCTTCTTAGTTGATTCCGTTGGTACGGCGCTAATTAATGTCACTGGATATGCCTCAGTGATATGTTGAACTACTTGGGAAGAAACTAAGCTGGCGCCTATTAGCAACATGCAAAGCAAAACATTACCTACTGACTGACTGGCTGTGTATATTGCTTTCACTGTTCGATCTCACATTCAATAGAATTGCATGATTTGGACAATTAAGTTAGCAGCGCTACGGAGCTACTATATACTACCTTGATGTGAGCAGGTGGAAGGGAGACATCCACATCCTGCTGCTGCTCGGCCTGGTGGCATCGAACTGCATGCGTGAATGCAGTAGGTTGCTGTTTATCTGCCGAAAAGAGAAGTGTTGTGTAATTTATATTATTGGCAACAAGCAAGCTTTTAAGGTTGAGAGAAGAACCAGTAATGTAGCTGCATGGAGACTAAGACTACCATTTGTAGTTTATATTGTTTCAGTCGCTTGCTGTAATCTGAAGGAAGAATTGGTGAACATAGTGGCGGTGAGTTGTTTATGGACATGTGTTTGGGCAGGAGCCATATGTAGCAGTTGTAATGATGTGTTGGCTGCGCCTACTCTGCTTAGAGAAGAGTTGAGAAGAGCAGAGCAGAGCAGAGTGTTGATACTTAGAGAAGTAGAGATGCAAGAGGATTTTCCTTTGCAGAGCAGAGCAGAGTGTTGATATCTAGATGTCTGCCTTGCCTTTCAGTACTTGCCCTGGCCACCCTTTCTGAAAGAGTTTTTTTTTCTTTTGATTTTGGAACTCTAACGTGAATAATTAGATATCAATTAATTAACGTGATCAGGCAAAGCAGTCCTCAGTTTGCAGCATCATTTGTTGTGCAGTAGTATGGGCTGGTGCTGGATGATAGAAAGCTATGGAATATCCCCGGCCAGCAAGCAATGAACAAGATCATGAAGGTAATAACCATGCTAACTGTAGCAAATATAGCTCTATGGCAATATCTCTGTTGTAGTGAAAACATAATCTTATTTAATAAATGACATGCTTGTTTATTTTCTCTTTTGACAGTCAAATCCTGCTCTGTATGTGCTGTGGGAGAGAATAAGAAAGGGTCTTCAGTTGTATTCATCTGAACCCACCGAGCCGTATCTGTCTTCACAGAATTACGGTGCGGAGGGATGATGATCAATCAAATCATATGGTTTGTGGATGACACAAATGTCTATCAAGTTACTATTTCTTATTTTCAATCCAAGAACTGGTCAAGTATTTCTGAAGGTTTCCTGTATGGGCAGGATAATCCCCAAGTCACGGAGATGAGATGCTGACAAGTCCAAGATGTTGCTGAAGCCTGACAAGACAATGGTTACGGAACCGCGTCATATCTGGCCGTCAATCTTTGACTGATGAGCAGTGGGTCAAGGTTGAATGTGCTCTCAGGGATCTCATTCTTTCTGATCATGCAAATAAAAACAATGTTAACACTTGTGCACTTACGCAATCTGAGATGAGATTCGTGGTATGATACTTGGTGCTGAAATAGCTCCGCGGTCACAGCAGAGGCAACAGATAGCTGAGATTGAGAAACAGGTATGTAAATCTTTTTATAACAGCCTTTCTCTATGCATAGTGATCGCACCAGTTTCCTCATTCTTGGATTTACTTGAATTTGCAGTCCCGAGAGACAAATCAGGTAAGCAAATTAAGCTGCTGCCCTTACTCTCACTTTTCTGGCGTACCAGAGCCATTGGGTCTATCGGGGGCGGCGGCGGCGAAGAAATGGGGGTTTTCTTGATCTCTGGGGCGAGTGGGGGCTTTCTAGAGCAGTCGGCCGCCATACTTGGGCTATAAGGCTCGGCGATGCGCGGGAATGGAGGCATCGATGCTCGCATCGCACCGTTGCGGCGCCGACGCATGGCAATCGGTGAAAAATGGGCAGGGTGGATGCGCGCCGACGAGCATTCTGGCGGGAACAAAACTAACCCAGTCCAGCACTTGCCGCAACATGGAGTGATTTGACAAGTTGCGTGGGCTGACACTGGTTTTTATCCACCCATGTGCAATTTTGCAGCAGCACACACAAGCGTAAAACTCAATCACACACAGGTTTGGCGGATCGATCGTGGCTGATGGTTAAATACAACTCAAACAATTCGTATGTATGAATCGTGTGCAATGCATCGCTCAGAGGTCCTTTAAAATGAACCATGTCTAATAATTGGAACATCACACACCCTTCCCTATTCTTCCGCATGCCAAATCCTTATCTACGATTTGTGTTCATAAGTGGAAATAAAGAAAAGAGAGAAAATACACACATAATCGGTTTTAATGTTGTGCTACTACCTCTGTCCGGGTTTATTGGGCCCACATCGTATTTTGGGTTAAATTTTGACCCTCTATAAAACTAACAAAATATAAATAATTTGTTACAAAAATTATGTTATTGCTTTTGTATTCGAAATAGGTTTCCCATCGTATATTTTTTGTGTTATATAGTGTATGAATTATGAGTTAAACAGGGTCAAACTGTGAACCAAAATAAGAGAGCGTCTAATAAACCCGGACGGCAGGAGTAATTTCTAACATTTGATTAAAAAGTGTATATAATTCTATTACCCTTATTTACTAAATTTGTATGAAAATTGATGCTATTTTCCTCTAACTTGTTATTCTGAATTCTATAAATAAAATAAAGTTTTGTTATAAAATTTAGCTGCTAGTTTCATAAAATATTATTTGAAAAAATTATTTCTTATGAATACTATTTTTTATATCTTTTTTAGAATTTGTAAGATAGAGTTGTCATATTTGTTTGGATGTCCGTCTATTAAAATTGTTTCTGTAGCGGGCCGAAGTTCATCTAAATATCGTCATACCTCGACGTGCCACGACAATCGCGTAGATATTTTAGCTTTCAAACGATTGTGGCATTTTTTATATCGATTTTTTCATATATATGATATTGATATTTATCAAACATCGTACCCATCGAACAGTCGGGCATTAGTTGTGACTTCGTTTATTTACAAGCTTTACGACATACATAGACGTGTATTAGTAACATGTTTCGTGATTTACATGTATATGCCATAGACGTGAAAGTTTTTTTTTTGGTTCCATGCACACTTGAACTCTTGGCTTCTCCAGCTACTCCCTCCGTTCTAAATTACTTGTCTTGGATTTGTCTAGATACGGATGTATCTAGCACTAAAATGAGTCTAAATATATCCGTATCTAGACAAATCCAAAACAAGTAATTCAGAACAGAGGGAGTAGATCCGTGTGAAGGGGATCATCGTGCAAAATTTAGTCCGCCATTACCGCGTCCAACGTTGCCCCTTCTCTACCGTCTCCCGCGTCCAGCCCGATCTGCTCCGCCAACAGCCGCGTCCGTCGTTTGGTCCTCCTTTCCTTGTAGGATTCAATTTGATTCTTTCCTCGTGTCGGAGTCGAAGTCCCTTCTGTCTTCCTGTCCTTTGTAATTTCTCTACATATATAAATTGACAGGAGGCCATGCAAGCAATCGAGGTGGGACTGTGTTGTCGTGAATACGCACGAACCCGGGTGAGGCACACAAACGCGAGACACGTGCGTGCAGGCCATAGCCTCGCAGGCCCATAAACACCACGTGGCCTAGGCGTACGAACGGATTGGAGACAGACGTACGAAACTGGACGGGCAGGTGGACGGACAGAAATTACGGTGGGAAGAAGCAATAACCCTTTTATTACTAGGTATAAGATATAGATAAATGTGTGGGATAGCTTCCCTTCCCTCTAGCGCTCCCTTCCCCTCCTCGCCGGCGGCCACTCCGGCCCCGGCGACCACCGCTCGCGCCGTCTCCCACGACGGTGCCGCTCCCCATGGCGTCTAGGGTGTCCTTCTCGGCGTCCTCCTCCGGCTCCCTGCCTCCCTCCCCCCCCCCCACTGCCGCCTCCGAGACCGGCGCTGCGCTCCCTGCACGTGGTGCACGACGTGGTGGGCACGGCGCGCGACCCAATCGTGCAGGCCGGGGCTGCAAGTCCTCCTCTTCCGTTGGCGGGGGTGAGGCGCCCTGGCAGACGCAGGCGGGCCACCGGCCGGCTGCTCCGCGGATGCACTCCCCATCTAGGCCGGGCAGGTGGCCCAACATCCTGCAGTCTTCGCGGCCGTCGAGGGGCCGGATCCCTGCAAAGCTTGTGGGCTGCTGCTACAATTGCGACAGCGAGAAGCACATCTCGGCCATGTGCACCAACCCGCCGATGTATGTGTGCTGCGATGGGGAGGGGCACATCTCCAGGGACTGCACCCGCCTGTGCCCCCGCCCCTGAAGCTCGTCACCGGTCAACCCGCCGCGGCCGCCGCCGGCTCTTCGCCAGAGTTGCGCCCCGCCAATGCTGGTTGGGCTGGGTGCTCTGCCCCGGGCTTCTTCGCCGCTTCCCCTCCCCCCTCCCCTGGGGCCGCCGCCGGCGGGCACTGTCAGTGTCGGCGTTCCGTGGAGTCAGGTCGTGAGCGTCGGGTCTGTGGCTAGCGTGGCTGGGCCGGGGTTCTCGGTCCCCTTCGCGCCCGTGGAGTCGCCGCGGGCACCGCCCGCGCAGGTGGATGAGCAAGTGGACGTGTGTTTCATGGAGTCGGTCCCGGATCTACGGGCGCTCGAGGAGGAGCTTGCTCGTGCTGTGGTGGTGACCGTTGTGGGGGAGCGCGTCGTGGCGGACTTGGCCACGGTCGCTGGCGTTCTTGTGCATGAGCTAGAGTTGGAGCCGCTCGACATGTCCATCAGAGAGTACTTCCCGGAGGACTTCCTTGTGCTCTGTCGGTCGCCGGAGATAAGGAACAGGCTGATCAGGCGCGACCGGGCCAGCAACATGCATTTTGATCTTGTCCTTGCGCCCTGGTCTCGCTACTCGCGCGCTACGGCGATCTCCATGCCATTCTTGGTGCCGTTGATGCTACGTGGAGTGCCGACGAACGCTTGGACGAGGCGTATGGCGGAGGTGCTCCTGCTGGGGCTAGGGATCGTCGTCAAGGTTGGGGCGGCCACGGTAGCGCGCAACGAAATAGCCGGGTTCATGGTGTGGCTACGTACGGACGACCCGGCTCGCATTCCCTCAAGGCGGATTCTTGAGATGGAGGAGCCGAACAGGCGGAGCCAACACTCGGTGCAGGCTGATGGTGGAGTGGATGCTCTGTGGTACCCGATCGACATCCTGCAGGCAGCTGCGCCAGTGCACCTTGGGCAGCAGGCGGGGATGGGGCCGCCGCCGCCTTCGCCGCCGTCTGGAGGCGATTTGGACGGGGATTCACGTCTCGGGGGCCGGGACGGTCCACCGCCGCCGCCACGCTCGGCGGCTTCCTCGTCGGCATCGACTCCATCCCCCGATGGCTAACGGTCAGTTCAAACATGGATGGGTCAACGTGAGCTGGCAGGTGGCAGTGGGGCAGCCTCTGCGGTCAGGATGGGGCCTAATCCGGCCAGCCTGTCTAGTACGGAAAGCATGAAGGGCCCGGCGGCAGCTTCTTGTCGCGGCGTGGAGGCGGTGGAAAGTAGGGCAACTGGGATGTGTGGCGATAGGCAAGAGGGCTAGACAGGGGGTGGTTCGAGATGGTTGGAGGCCCCGCAACCGGGTCTAGCGGATTCGCCGCGCTCGGTGAATCAAACAGAAGATGGGTCGCGTCCGCGGCAGGATGGTGGGTTGGTCAGATCAGGACAGCTGGAACCTGCGGCAGGGGACCAATCGCCCTCGCAGTCGATCAGGATTGGGTAGTGGGAGCTTCAGGCCGGTGCAAGAGATTTGCTCGGCTCCCCAGGCTTGTCGCGGTGTGGGAATCCCGCGTGGCCCGAGGTGGATTGCGCCAGTTTGGATGGATCCGCGCGGATTAATTTGGGTGCACGGGAGGATCCTTTGGGTCCCACTTTGCATGAGGATGGGACGCAACCATGCACGTCGGGAGGTCGGTGGTCCTTAGTGAGCCTTTCGGAGGAGTAGAGAGGAAATTCTTTGCCCCTTTCGCCTGGACAGGCCCAGGATCAGGGGGAGACGCCGCAGAGGCAAGGGCAGGTGGGGTTCCTGTTGGGGAACGCAGTATTTCAAAATTTTCCTACGATCACGCAAGATCTATCTAGGAGATGCATAGCAACGAGAGGGGAGAGTGTGTCCACGTACCCTCATAGTCCGAAAGCGGAAGCGTTTAGTAACGAGGTTGATGTAGTCGAACGTCTTCACGATCCAACCGATCCAAGTACCGAACGTACGTCACCTCCGTGTTCAGCACACGTCCAACACGATGACGTCCCTCGAGCTCTTGATCCAGTTGAGGACGAGGGAGAGTTTCGTCAGCACGACGGCGTGGTGACGGTGAGGATGAAGTTACCGGCGCAGGGCTTCGCCTAAGCACTACGACAATATGACGGAGGCGTGTAACTGTGGAGGGGGGCACCGCACACGGCTAAGACAAATCTTGGAGTGCCTTTGGGGTGCCCCCTGCCCACGTATATAAAGGAGGGAGGGAGAGAGGCCGGCCCCCTAGGGGCGCGCTAAGAGTATGGAGTCCTACTAGGACTTGAAGAGAAGGAAAGAGGGAAAGAGGGAGGGAGTAGGAAAGCGCAAGGGGGGCGCCGCCCCTTCCCCTAGTCCAATTCGGACCCATGGGGGGCCACCTCCCCTTTTGTCTGCCTCCTCTTTTCCCGTATGGCCCAATAAGGCCCATTACTTCTCCCGGTGAATTCCCGTAACTCCCCGGTACTCCGAAAAATACCCGAATCACTCGGAACCTTTCCGATGTCCGAATATAGCCTTCCAATATATGAATCTTTACCCCTCGACCATTTTGAGACTCATCGTGATGTCCATGATCTCATCCGGGACTTCGAACAAACTTCGGTCATCAAATCACATAACTCATAATACAAATCGTCGTCGAACGTTAAGCATGCGGACCCTACGGGTTCGAGAACTATGTAGACATGACCGAGACACATCTCCGGTCAATAACCAATAGCGGAACCTGGGTGCTCATATTGGTTCCTACATATTCTACGAAGATCTTTACCGGTCAAACCGCATAACAACATACGTTATTCCCTTTGTCATCGGTATGTTACTTGCCCGAGATTCGATCGTCGGTATCCTCATACCTAGTTCAATCTCGCTACCGGCAAGTCTCTTTACTCGTTCCGTAATGCATCATCCCGCAACTAACTCATTAGTCACATTGCTTGCAAGGCTTATAGAGAGGGCCCAGAGATACCTCTCCGATACTCGAAGTGACAAATCCTAATCTTGATCTATGCCAACCCAACAAACACCTTCGGAGACACCTGTAGAGCATCTTTATAATCACCCAGTTACGTTCTGACGTTTGATAGCACACAAGGCGTTCCTCCGGTATTCAGGAGTTGCATAATCTCATAGTTAGAGGAATATGTATAAGTCATGAAGAAAGCAATAGCAATAAAACTTAACGATCATTATGCTAAGCTAACAGATGGTTATTTTCCATCACATCATTCTCCTAAGAGATCCCACTCATCAAATGACAACACATGTCTATGGTCAGGAAACTTAACCAAATTAACGAGCTAGTCAAGTAGAGACATACTAGGGACACTTCGTTTTGTCTATGTATTCACACATGTATCAAGTTTCCGGTTAATGCAATTCTGGCATGAATAATAAACATTTATCATGATATAAGGAAAGATAAATAACAACTTTATTATTGCCTCTAGGGCATATCTCCTTCAGTCTCCCATTTGCACTAGAGTCAATAATCCAGTTCACAACGCCATGTGATTTAACACCAATGGCACATCACCATGTGATTAACACCCATAGTTCACATCGTCATGTGATCAACACCCAAAGGGTTTACTAGAGTCAATAATCTAGTTCACATCGCTATGTGGTTAACACCCAAAGAGTACTAAGGTGTGATCATATTTTGCTTGTGAGAGTAGTTTAGTCAGCGGGTCTGCCACAATCAGATCCGTATGTATTTTGCAAATTTCTATGTCTACAATGCTCTGCACAGAGCTACTCTAGCTAATTGCTCCCACTTCCAATATGTATCCAGATTGACACTTAGAGTCATCCGGATCAGTGTCAAAGCTTGCATCGACGTAACCCTTTATGACGAAATTTTTGTCACCTCCATAACCGAGAAACATATCCTTATTCCACTAAGGATAACTTTGACCGCTGTCTAGTGATTCACTCCTGGATCGGTATTGTACCCTCTTGCCAAACTCATGGTGAGGTACACAATAGGTCCGGTACATAGCATATCATACTTTATAGAACCTATGACTGAAGCATAGGGAATGACTTTTCATTCTCTTCCTATTTTCTGCCGTGGTCGGGTTTTTGAGTCTTTACTTAACTTCACACCTTGCAACACAGGCAAGAACTCCTTCTTTGACTGTTCCATTTTGAACTACTTCAAAATCTTGTCAAGGTATGTACTCGTTGAAAAAACTTATCAAGCGTCTTGATCTATCTCTATAGATCTTGATGTTCAATATGTAAGCAGCTTCACCGAGGCCTTTCTTTGACAAACTCCTTTCAAACACTCCTTTATGCTTTCCAGAAAATTCTACATCATTTCCGATCAACAATATGTCATTCACATATACTTATCAGAAAGGTTGTAGTGCTCCCACTCACTTTCTTGTAAATACAGGCTTCACCACAAGTCTGTATAAAACTATATCTTTGATCAACTCATCAAAGCGTATATTCCAACTCCGAGATGCTTGCACCAGTCCATAGATGGATCGCTGGAGCTTGCACACTTTGTTAGCACCTTTAGGATTGATAAAACCTTCTGGTGCATCATATACAACTCTTATTTAATAAATCCATTAAGGAATGCAATTTTGACATCCATTTGCCAGATTTCATAAAATGCGACAATTGCTAACATGATTCGGACAGACTTTAAGCATCGATACGAGTGAGAAAATCTCATCGTAGTCAACACCTTGAACTTGTCGAAAACCTTTTGCGACAATTCGAGTTTTGTAAATAGTAACACTACTATCAGCGTCCGTCTTCCTCTTGAAGATCCATTTATTCCCAATGGCTTGCCAATCATCGGGCAAGTCAATCAAAGTCCATACTTTGTTCTCATACGTGGATCCTATCTAAGATTTCATGGTCTTGATACATCTCCAACATATCTATAATTTTTGATTGTTCCATGCTATTATTTTATTTGTTTTGGATGTTTAATGGGCTTTAATATGCTCTTCTATATTATTTTTGGGACTAACCTATTAACCAGAGGCCCAGTGCCAGTTTCTATTTTTTTGCCTATTTTAGAGTTTTGCAGAAAAGGAATACCAAATGGAGTCCAAACGGAATGAAACCTTCGCGATGATCTTTCTTGGACCGAAAGCAATCTAGAAGACTTGGAGTTGAAGTCTAGAACTCCATGAGGAGGCCACGCGGCAGGATTGCGTGCCCAGGGGGGTAGGCGCGCCCCCACCCTCGTGGGCCCCTCGTAGCTCCACCGACGTACTTCTTTCGCCTATATATACTCTTATACCCTAGAAACATCGGGGAGAGCCACGAAACCACTTTTCCATCATTGCAACCTTTTGTACCCGTGAGATCCCATCTCGGGGCCTTTTCCGGCAATCTGCCAGAGGGGAAATCGATCATGGAGGGCTTCTACATGAACACCATTGCCTCTCCGATGAAGCGTGAGTAGTTTACCACAGACCTTCGGGTCCATAGTTATTAGCTAGATGGCTTCTTCTCTCTCTTTGATTCTCAATACAAAGTTCTCCTCGATGTTCTTGGAGATCTATTCGATGTAATACTCTTTTGTGGTGTGTTTTCCAAGATCCGATGAATTGTGGATTTATGAAAAAGATTATCTATGAATATTATTTGGTTCTTCTCTGAATTCTTATATGTATGATTTGATATCTTTGCAAGTCTCTTCGAATTATCGGTTTAGTTTGGCCTACCAGATTGATCTTTCTTGCAACGGGAGAAGTGCTTAGCTTTGGGTTCAATCTTGTGGTGTCCTTTCCCAGTGACAGTAGGGGCAGCAAGGCACGTATTGTATTGTTTTCATCAAGGATAAAAAGATGGGGTTTATATCATATTGCTAGAGTTTATCCCTCTACATCATGTCATCTTGCTTAATGCGTTACTCCGTTCTTATGAACTTAATACTCTAGATGCATCATGGATAGCGGTCGATGTGTGGAGTAATAGTAGTAGATGCAGAATCGTTTCGGTCTACTTGACACGGACGTGATGCCTATATTCATGATCATTGCCTTAGATATCTTCATAACTATGCGCTTTTCTATCAATCGCTCGGCAGTAATTTGTTCACCCACTGTAATACATGCTATCTTGAGAGAAGCCACTAATGAAACCTATGGTCCCTGGGTCTCTTTCCTATTATATTAAATCTCTTTTATTTACATCACATCTCGTTTACTATTTTGCAATCTTTACTTTCCAATCTATACAACAAAAATACCAAAAATATTTACTTTACTATCTTGATTAGATCTCACTTTTGCAAGTGATTGATATTTCTCCAATGTATCTATAATTTATGAAGTACTCTTGCTATTATATTATCTGTTTTGGATGTTGATGGGCTTTACTAAACACTTTTATATTATTTTTGGGACTAACTTATTAATCGGAGGCCCAGCCCAAATTGATGTTTTCTTGCCTATTTCAGTGTTTCGAAGAAAAGGAATATCAAACGGAGTCCAAACGGAATGAAACCTTCAGGAGAGTTATTTTTGGAACGAAACCAATCCAGGAGACTTGGAGTAGACGCCAGGGAAGCTTTGAGGAAGCCACGAGGCAGGGAAGCGCGCCCTACCCCCTGGGCGCGCCCACCACCCTCGTGCGCCCCTCGTGGCTCCCCTGAACGACTTCTTTCGCCTATATATATATACCATAAAAACATCGGAGAGCACAATAGATCGGGAGTTTCGCTGTGCAAGCCTCTATAGCCACCAAAAACCAATCAGGACCCTGTTCCGGCACCCTGCCGGAGGGGGGAACCCTCACCGGTGGCCATCTTCATCATCCCGGCGCTCTTCATGACGAGGAGGGAGTAGTTCACCCTCGTGGCTGAGGGTATGTACCAGTAGCTATGTGTTTGATCTCTCTCTCTCTCTCTCGTGTTCTTGATTCGACATGATCTTGATGTATCGCGAGCTTTGCTATTATAGTTGGATCTTATGATGTTTCTCCCTCTCTACTCTCTTGTAATGGATTGAGTTTTCCCTTTGAAGTTATATTATCAGATTGAGTCTTTAAGGATTTGAGAACACTTGATGTATGTCTTGCATGTGCTTATCTGTGGTGACAATGGGATATCACGTGATTCACTTGATGTATGTTTTGGTGATCAACTTGCGGGTTCCATAACATTGTGAACTTATGCATAGGGGTTGGCACACGTTTTCATCTTGACTCTCCGGTAGAAACTTTGGGGCACTTTTTGAAGTTCTATGTGTTGGTTGAATAGATGAATCTGAGATTGTGTGATGCATATCGTATAATCATACCCACGGATACTTGAGGTGACATTGGAGTATCTAGGTGACATTAGGGTTTTAGTTGATTTGTGTCTTAAGGTGTTATTCTAGTACAAACTCTATGATAGATCGAACAGAAAGAATAGCTTCGTGTTATTTTACTACGGACTCTTGAATAGATCGATCAGAAAGGTTAACTTTGAGGTGGTTTCATACCCGACCATAATCTCTTCGCCGAACTAGTGCACCTATACAATTTACCATTGTATTGGGTGTGTTGGGGACACAAGAGACTCTTTGTTATTTGGTTGCAGGGTTGCTTGAGAGAGACCATCTTCATCCTACGCCTCCCAAGGATTGATAAACCTTAGGTCATCCACTTGAGGGAAATTTGCTACTGTCCTACAAACCTCTGCACTTGGAGGCCCAACAACGTCTACAAGAAGAAGGTTGCGTAGTAGACATCAGTGACTGTGAAGGGATTGACAACACCTTTATCGCGTTGGTTGCAAGGTTCTTGATTGTTTGTGCAGGTACTAGGTGACTTGGGTGTTGTCTCTTACTGGATTGATACCTTGGTTCTCAAAAACTAAGGGAAATACTTACGCTACTTTGCTGCATCACCCTTTCCTCTTCAAGGGAAATCCAACACATGCTCAAAAGGTAGCAAGAAGGATTTCTGGTGCCGTTGCCGGGGAGATCTACGCCAAGTCAAGACATACCAAGTACCCATGATAAACTCTTCTCCCTCGCATTACATTATTTGCCATTCGCCTCTCGTTTTACTCTCCCCCACTTCTAAAACGACTTTCGAAAACCATTGCCTTTTCTTCTCCCCTCTTCCGTCCGTCTCTTTTCGCTTGCTTCTTGTGTTCTTGGGTGTTAGTGTGCCTGTTTGATTTGATGGCTCTGCCAAAAATCCTTGATCCTCACCTTAGAAGGTTGGAAGAAATCGAAAACAACGTTAGAAGCTTTAGTCTATGCAATTTGATCATAATAATTTCTTCAGAAACGAGCTTAAAGAACAAAAAAGTTTTATGGAGTACATGAATAAAGAGCTCAATGATGTGTCTAAGGAATTTTATGGTTTGAATTCTCAGTTTGCTCATCTTGAAAATTTAGTAGGCCAAATTTCGGATAAGCAAGCCACCTTAGTTAATAAGATGGCCGCTAAGCCGGAAGATCTAGATGATAATAATGATGAAGATCTAAAAGTGATTGATGTGACTCCTATTAAATCTTTGTTTTCCAATATGAATCTTGGGACTGGAGATGAGTCAAGTTTAGTTAAAAGGCATCCCAATGATTCGGAGTTTTTAGATCTTGATGCAAAAGTTAATAAAAGTGGAATTGAAGAGGTCAAAACTTTACATAGCAATGAACCCACTATTTTGGATTTCAAGGAATTTAATTATGATAATTGCTCTTTGATAGATTGTATTTCCTTGTTGCAATCCGTTGTAAATTCTCCTCAGGTTCATAATCAAAATAAAGCTTTTACTAAACATACCGTTGATGCTTTAGTGCAATCCTATGAAGAAAAGCTTGAAATGGAAGTTTCTATCCCTAGAAAACTTTATAATGACTGGGAACCTACTATTAAAATTAAGATTAAAGATTATGAATGCTATGCTTTGTGTGATTTGGGTGCTAGTGTTTCCATGATTCCAAACACCTTGTGTGATGTGCTAGGTTTCCGTGAATTTGATGATTGTTCTTTAAATTGGCATCTTGCAGATTCCACCATTAAGAAACCTATGGGAAGGATTAATGATGTTCTTATTGTTGCAAATAGGAATTATGTGCCGTAGATTTCATTGTTCTTGATATAGATTGCAATCCTACATGTCCTATTATTCTTGGTAGACCTTTCCTTAGAACGATTGGTGCAATTATTGACATGAAAGAAGGAAATATTAGATTCCAATTTCCGTTAAGGAAAGGCACGGAACACTTTACTAGGAAGAAAATTAAATTGCCTTATGAATCTATTATGAGAGTCATTTATGGATTGCATACCAAAGATGGCAATACCTAGATCTATTCTTGTTTTTATGCCTAGCTAGGGGCGTTAAACGATAGCGCTTGTTGGGAGGCAACCCAATTTTATTTTTGTTCTTTGCTTTTTGCTCCAGTTTAGTAATAAATAAGTAATCTAGCTTCTGTTTAGATGTGGTTTTATGTTTTAATTAGTGTTTGTGCCAAGTAGAACCTTTGGGAAGACTTGGGTGAAGTCTTTGCGGTCTTGGTGTAAAAAACAGAAACTTTTGCACTCACGAGATTAGCTGTCATTTTTTTAATGGAGAGTGCTTTTAGGTTGATTCGTTTTACAGATGATTAATAGACAAATTCCTCACGTCCACCAATTTATTTCAGAATTTCTGGAGTTACAGAAGTATTCGAAAGTTACAGATTGCTACAGACTGTTCTGTTTTTGACAGATTCTGTTTTTGTGTGTTGTATGCTTATTTTGATGAATCTATGAATAGTATCGGGGGGGGGGGGGTATGAACCATAGAGAAGTTGTAATACAGTAGTTTTAACAGCAATATAAATAAAGAATGAGTTCATTACATTACCTTAAAGTGGTGGTTTATTTTCTTATACTAACGGAGCTCATGAGATTTTCTGTTGAAGTTTTGTGTTGTGAAGTTTTCAAGTTTTTGGGTGAAGATTTGATGGATTTTGGAATAAGGAGTGGCAAGAGCCTATGCTTGGGGATGCCCAATGCACCCCAAGGTAAAATTCAAGGACAACCAAAAGCCTAAGATTGGAGATGCCCCGGAAGGCATCCCCTCTTTCGTCTTCATCTATCGGTAAGTTTACTTGAGGCTATATTTTTATTCACTACATGATATGTGTTTTGCTTGGAGCATCTTGTATGATTTGAGTCTTTGCTTTTTAGTTTTAATCATCCTTGTTGTACACACCTTTTGGGAGAGACACGCATGAATCGGAATTTATTAGAATACTCTATGTGCTTCACTTATATCTTTTGAGCTAGATAATTTTGCTCTAGTGCTTCACTTATATCTTTTGAGAGCACGGTGGTGGTTTTATTTTATAGAAATTATTGATCTCTCATGCTTCACTTATATTATTTTTAGATTCTTTTAAAACAGCATGGTAATTTGCTTTGGATATAAAACTAGTCCTAATATGATGGGCATCCAAGATGGGTATAATAGAAACTTTCATATAAAGTGCGTTGAATACTATGAGAAGTTTGATGCTTGATGATTGTTTTGAGATATGAGGATGGTGATATTAGAGTCATGCTAGTAGAGTAATTGTGAATTTGAGAATACTTGTGTTGAGGTTTGCAAGTCCCGTAGCATGCACGTATGGTAACCGTTGTGTAACAAATTTGAAGCATGAGGTATTTCTTTGATTGTCTTCCTTATGTGTGGAGGTCGGGATCGCGCGATGGTTAACTCCTACCAACCCTTTCCCTAGGAGCATGCACATAGTGCCTGGTTTTGATAACTTGTAGATTTTTGCAATAAGTATGTGAGTTCTTTATGACTAATGTTGAGTCCATGATTATACGCACTCTCACCCTTCCACCATTGCTAGCCTCTCTTGTGCCGTGCAACTTTCGCCTGTACCATACACCCACCATATACCTTACTCAAAACAGCCACCATACCTACCTATTATGGCATTTCCATAGCCATTTTGAGATATACTGTCATGCAACTTTCCACCGTTCCGTTTATTATGACACGCTCCATCATTGTCATATTGCCTTGCATGATCATGTAGTTGACATCGTATTTGTGGCAAAGACACCATTCATAATTTTTTTTATATATGTCACTCTTGATTCATTGCACATCCCGGTGGTATTCACATAGAGTCATATTTGTGTTCTAAGTATTGAGTTGTAATTCTTGAGTTGTAAGTAAATAAAAGTGTGATGATCTTCATTATTAGAGCATTGTCCCAGTGAGGAAAGGATGATGGAGACTATGATTCCCACATAAGTCGGGATGAGACTCCGTACAAAAAAAGAGGCCATAAAAAATGAGAAAGGACCAAATAAAAAAATAAAAAAGGAGAGAAAAAGATAGAAGGGACAATGCTACTATCCTTTTTCCACACTTGTGCTTCAAAGTAGCACCATGATCTTCATGATAGAGAGTCTCTTATTTTTTCACTTTCATATACTATTGGGAATTTTCGTTACAGAACTTGGCTTGTATATTCCAATGATGGGCTTCCTCAAAATGCCCCAGGTGTTCGTGAGCAAGCAAGTTGGATGCACACCCACTTAGTGTCTTTTGTTGAGCTTTCATACATTTATAGCTCTAGTGCATCCATTGCATAGCAATCCCTACTCACTCACATTGATATCTATTGATGGGCATCTCCATAGCCCATTAATATGCCTAGTTGATGTGAGACCATCTTCCTCCTTTTTGTCTTCTCCACAACCTTCGTTCTTATGAACTTAATACTCTAGATGCATGCTGGATAGCGGTCGATGTGTGGAGTAATAGTAGTAGATGCAGAATCGTTTCGGTCTACTTGACACGGACGTGATGCCTATATTCATGACCATTGCCTTAGATATCTTCTTAACTATGCGCTTTTCTATCAATTGCTTGGCAGTAATTTGTTCACCCATCGTAATACATGCTATCTTGAGAGAAGCCACTAGTGAAACCTATGGCCCCCGGGTCTCTTTCCTATTATATTAAATCTCTTTTATTTACATCGCATCTCATTTACTATTTTGCAATATTTACTTTCCAATATATACAACAAAAATACCAAAAATATTTACTTTACTATCTTTATTAGATCTCACTTTTGCGAGTGACCGTGAAGGGATTGACAACCCCTTTATCGCGTTGGTTGCAAGGTTCTTGATTGTTTGTGCAGGTACTAGGTGACTTGTGTGTTGTCTCTTACTGTATTGATACCTTGGTTCTTAAAAACTGAGGGAAATACTTACGCTACTTTGCTGCATCACCCTTTCCTCTTCAAGGGAAATCCAACACATGCTCAAAAGGTAGCAAGAAGGATTTCTGGCGCCGTTGCCGGGGAGATCTACGCCAAGTCAAGACATACCAAGTACCCATGATAAACTCTTCTCCCTCGCATTACATTATTTGCCATTCGCCTCTCGTTTTACTCTCCCCCACTTCTAAAACGACTTTCGAAAACCATTGCCTTTTCTTCTCCCCTCTTCCGTCCGTCTCTTTTCGCTTGCTTCTTGTGTTCTTGGGTGTTAGTGTGCCTATTTGATTTGATGGCTCTGCCAAAAATCCTTGATCCTCACCTTAGAAGGTTGGAAGAAATCACAACGTTAGAAGCTTTATGTCTATGCAATTTGAGCATAATAATTTCTTCAGAAACGAGCTGAAAGAACAAAAAAGTTTTATGGAGTACATGAATAAAGAGCTCAATGATGTGTCTAAGGAATTTTATGGTTTGAAATCTCAGTTTGCTCATCTTGAAAATTTAGTAGGACAAATTTCGGATAAGCAAGCCACCTTAGTTAATAAGATGGCCGCTAAGCCGGAAGATCTAGATGATAATAATGATGAAGATCTAAAAGTGATTGATGTGACTCCTATTAAATCTTTGTTTTCCAATATGAATCTTGATAAAGATGGGACTGGAGATGAGTCAAGTTTAGTTAAAAGGCGTCCCAATGATTCGGAGTTTTTAGATCTTGATGCAAAAATTAATAAAAGTGGAATTAAAGAGGTCAAAACTTTACATAGCAATGAACCCACTATTTTGGATTTCAAGGAATTTAATTATGATAATTGCTCTTTGATAGATTGTATTTCCTTGTTGCAATCCGTGTTAAATTCTCCTCATGCTTATAATCAAAATAAAGCTTTTACTAAACATACCGTTGATGCTTTAGTGCAATCCTATGAAGAAAAGCCTGAACTGGAAGTTTCTATCCCTAGAAAACTTTATAATGACTGGGAACCTACTATTAAAATTAAGATTAAAGATTATGAATGCTATGCTTTGTGTGATTTGGGTGCTAGTGTTTCCATGATTCCAAACACCTTGTGTGATGTGCTAGGTTTCCGTGAATTTGATGATTGTTCTTTAAATTTGCATCTTGCAGATTCCACTATTAAGAAACCTATGGGAAGGATTAATGATGTTCTTATTGTTGCAAATAGGAATTATGTGCCGTAGATTTCATTGTTCTTGATATAGATTGCAATCCTACATGTCCTATTATTCTTGGTAGACCTTTCCTTAGAACGATTGGTGCAATTATTGACATGAAAGAAGGAAATATTAGATTCCAATTTCTGTTAAGGAAAGGCACGGAACACTTTACTAGGAATAAAATTAAATTGCCTTATGAATCTATTATGAGAGTCATTTATGGATTGCATACCAAAGATGGCAATACCTAGATCTATTCTTGTTTTTATGCCTAGCTAGGGGCGTTAAACGATAGCGCTTGTTGGGAGGCAACCCAATTTTATTTTTGTTCTTTGCTTTTTGCTCCTGTTTAGTAATAAATAATTAATCTAGCTTCTGTTTAGATGTGGTTTTATGTTTTAATTAGTGTTTGTGCCAAGTAGAACCTTTGGGAAGACTTGGGTGAAGTCTTTGCGGTCTTGGTGTAAAAAACAGAAACTTTTGCACTCACGAGATTAGCTGTCATTTTTTTACTGGAGAGTGCTTTTAGGTTGATTCATTTTACAGATGATTAATAGACAAATTCCTCACGTCCACCAATTTATTTCAGAATTTCTGGAGTTACAGAAGTATTCGAAAATTACAGATTGCTACAGACTGTTCTGTTTTTGACAAATTCTATTTTTCGTGTGTTGTATGCTTATTTTGATGAATCTATGAGTAGTATCGGGGGGGGGGGGGGGTATGAACCATACATAAGTTGTAATACAGTAGTTTTAACATCAATATAAATAAAGAATGAGTTCATTACAGTACCTTAAAGTGGTGGTTTATTTTCTTATACTAACGGAGCTCATGAGATTTTCTGTTGAAGTTTTGTGTTGTGAAGTTTTCAAGTTTTTGGGTGAAGATTTGATGGATTTTGGAATAAGGAGTGGCAAGAGCCTATGCTTGGGGATGCCCAATGCACCCCAAGGTAAAATTCAAGGACAATCAAAAGCCTAAGATTGGAGATGCCCCGGAAGGCATCCCCTCTTTCGTCTTCGTCTATCGGTAAGTTTACTTGAGGCTATATTTTTATTCACTACATGATATGTGTTTTGCTTGGAGCGTCTTGTATGATTTGAGTCTTTGCTTTTTAGTTTTAATCATCCTTGTTGTACACACCTTTTTGGAGAGACACGCATGAATCGGAATTTATTAGAATACTCTATGTGCTTCACTTATATCTTTTGAGCTAGATAATTTTGCTCTAGTGCTTCACTTATATCTTTTGAGAGCACGGTGGTGGTTTTATTTTATAGAAATTATTGATCTCTCATGATTCACTTATATTATTTTGAGAGTCTTTTAAAACAGCATGGTAATTGGCTTTGGATATAAAACTAGTCTTAATATGATGGGCATCCAAGATGGGTATAATAAAAACTTTCATATAAAGTGCGTTGAATACTATGAGAAGTTTGATGCTTGATGATTGTTTTGAGATATGAGGATGGTGATATTAGAGTCATGCTAGTAGAGTAATTGTGAATTTGAGAATACTTGTGTTGAGGTTTGCAAGTCCCGTAGCATGCACGTATGGTAACCGTTGTGTAACAAATTTGAAGCATGAGGTATTTCTTTGATTGTCTTCCTTATGTGTGGAGGTCGGGATCGCGCGATGGTTAACTCCTACCAACCCTTTCCCTAGGAGCATGCGCGTAGTGCCTGGTTTCGATAACTTGTAGATTTTTGCAATAAGTATGTGGGTTCTTTATGACTAATGTTGAGTCCATGGATTATACGCACTCTCACTCTTCCACCATTGCTAGTCTCTCTTGTGCCGTGCAACTTTCGCCTGTACCATACACCCACCATATACCTTACTCAAAACAGCCACCATACCTACCTATTATGGCATTTCCATAGCCATTTTGAGATATACTGTCATGCAACTTTCCACCGTTCCGTTTATTATGACACGCTCCATCATTGTCATATTGCCTTGCATGATCATGTAGTTGACATCGTATTTGTGGGAAAGACACCATTCATAATTTTTTTATACATGTCACTCTTGATTCATTGCACATCCCGGTACACCGTCGGAGGCATTCACATAGAGTCATATTTGTGTTCTAAGTATTGAGTTGTAATTCTTGAGTTATAAGTAAATAAAAGTGTGATGATCTTCATTATTAGAGCATTGTCCCAGTGAGGAAAGGATGATGGAGACTATGATTCCCCTATAAGTCGGGATGAGACTCCGTACAAAAAAAAGGAGGCCATAAAAAATGAGAAAGGCCCAAATAAAAAAATAAAAAAGGAGAGAAAAAGATAGAAGGGACAATGCTACTATCCTTTTTCCACACTTGTGCTTCAAAGTAGCACCATGATCTTCATGATAGAGAGTCTCTTATTTTTTCACTTTCATATACTATTGGGAATTTTCGTTACAGAACTTGGCTTGTATATTCCAATGATGGGCTTCCTCAAAATGCCCCAGGTGTTCGTGAGCAAGCAAGTTGGATGCACACCCACTTAGTTTCTTTTGTTGAGCTTTCATACATTTATAGCTCTAGTGCATCCGTTGCATGGCAATCCCTACTCACTCACATTGATATCTATTGATGGGCATCTCCATAGCCCATTAATATGCCTAGTTGATGTGAGACCATCTTCCTCCTTTTTGTCTTCTCCACAACCTTCGTTCTTATGAACTTAATACTCTAGATGCATGCTGGATAGCGGTCGATGTGTGGAGTAATAGTAGTAGATGCAGAATCGTTTCGGTCTACTTGACATGGACGTGATGCCTATATTCATGACCATTGCCTTAGATATCTTCTTAACTATGCGCTTTTCTATCAATTGCTTGGCAGTAATTTGTTCACCCATCGTAATACATGCTATCTTGAGAGAAGCCACTAGTGAAACCTATGGCCCCCGAGTCTCTTTCCTATTATATTAAATCTCTTTTATTTACATCGCATCTCATTTACTATTTTGCAATATTTACTTTCCAATATATACAACAAAAATACTAAAAATATTTACTTTACTATCTTTATTAGATCTCACTTTTGCGAGTGACCGTGAAGGGATTGACAACCCCTTTATCGCGTTGGTTGCAAGGTTCTTGATTGTTTGTGCAGGTACTAGGTGACTTGTGCGTTGTCTCTTACTGGATTGATACTTTGGTTCTCAAAATCTGAGGGAAATACTTACGCTACTTTGCTGCATCACCCTTTCCTCTTCAAGTGAAATCCAACGCATGCTCAAGAGGTAGTAGGCCTCAAGCCATTCATCAGAATCTGGGCTCATTATCGCTTGCTCTGTAGGCTCCTCATGGTCTAGTAACATGACTTCCAGAATAGGATTTCCGCACTACCCTG
The DNA here is from genome assembly GCA_032464435.1 of Aegilops umbellulata. Classification (NCBI taxonomy): domain Eukaryota; kingdom Viridiplantae; phylum Streptophyta; class Magnoliopsida; order Poales; family Poaceae; genus Aegilops; species Aegilops umbellulata. The sequence continues at coordinate 510,633,276 of CP136059.1, forward strand.
GTGCGGAACGTACTCTGGTTGACCTAAGAGGTTCGGTAGTAACTTGATCTGAAGTTTCATGATCATCATCATTAACTTCCTCACTAATTGGTGTAGTCATCACTGGAACTGATTTCTGTGATGAACTACTTTCTAATTCGGGAGAAGGTGCAATTACCTCATCAAGTTCTACTTTCCTCCCACTCACTTCTTTCGAGAGAAACTCCTTCTCTAGAAAGGATCCATTCTTAGCAACAAAATTCTTGCCTTCGGATATGTGATAGAAGGTGTACCCAACAGTTTCTTTTGGGTATCCCATGAAGACGCACATCTCCGACTTCGGTTCGAGCTTATCAGGTTGAAGCTTTTCACATAAGCATCGCAACCCCAAACTTTAAGAAACGACAGCTTAGGTTTCTTGCCAAACCACAGTTCATATGGTGTCGTCTCAACGGATTTAGATGGTGCCCTATTTAACGTGAATGTAGTTGTCTCTAACGCATAACCCCAAAACGATAGTGGTAAATCGGTAAGAGACATCATAGATGGCACCATATCTAATAAAGTACGGTCACGACGTTTGGACGCACCATTATGTTGTGGTGTTCCACGTGGCGTAAGTTGTGAAACTATTCCACATTGTTTTAAATCAAGACCAAAGTCATAACTCAAATCCTCCGCGATCAGATCGTAGAAACTTTATTTTCTTGTTACGATGATTTTCTACTTCACTCTAAAATTCTTTGAACTTTTCAAATGTTTCAGACTTATGTTTCATTAAGTAGATATACCCATATCTGCTCAAATCATCTGTGAAGGTCAGAAAATAATGATACTCGCCGCGAGCCTCAACACTCATCGGACCACATACATCAGTATGTATTATTTCCAATAAGTCAGTTGTTCGCTCCATTGTTCTGGAGAAAGGAGTCTTAGTCATCTTGCCCATGAGGCGTGGTTCGCAAGCATCAAGTGATTCATAATCAAGTGAATCCAAAAGCCCTTCCATATGGAGTTTCTTCATGCGCTTTACACCAATATGACTTAAACGGTAGTGCCACAAATATGTTGCGCTATCATTATTAACTTTGCATCTTTTGGCATCAATATTATGAATATGTGTATCACTATGATCGAGATTCAATAAACCATTTACATTGGGTGTATGACCATAGAAGGTTTTATTCATGTAAACAGAACAACAATTATTCTCTGACTTAAATGAATAACCATATCGCAATAAACATGATCAAATCATATTCATGCTCAATGCAAACACCAAATACCATTTATTTAGGTTCAACACTAATCCCTAAAGTATAGGGAGTGTGCGACGATGATCATATCAATCTTGGAACCACTTCCAACACACATCGTCACTTCATCCTGAACTAGTCTTTGTTTATCTTGCAACTCCCATTTCAAGTTACTACTCTTAGCAACTGAACCAGTGTCAAATACCGAGGGGTTGCTATAAACACTAGTAAAGTACACATCAATAACATGTATATCAAATATACCTTTGTTTACTTTGCCATCCTTCTTATCCGCCAAGTATCTAGGGCAGTTCCACTTCCAGTGACCATTTCCTTTGCAGTAGAAGCACTTAGTTTCAGGCTTGGGTCTAGCTTTGGGTTTCTTCATAGGAGTGGCAACTTGCTTGCCATTATTCTTGAAGTTCCCTTTCTTTCCCTTGCCCTTTTTCTTGAAACTAGTGGTCTTGTTAACCATCAACACTTGATGCTTTTTCTTGATTTCTACCTTCGCTGATTTCAGCATCGCGAAGAGCTTGGGAATCGTTTTACACCATCCCTTGCAAATTATAGTTCATCACAAAGTTCTAGTAACTTCGTGATAGTGACTAGAGAATTTTTTCAATTACTATCTTATCTGGAAGATTAAATCCAACTTGATTCAAGCGATGGTAGTACCCTAACATTCTGAGTACATGCTCACTGGCTGAGCTATTCTCCTCCATCTTGTAGGCAAGGTACTTGTCAGAGGTCTCATGCCTCTCGACACGGGCATGCGTCCGAAATACCAATTTCAACTCTTGGAACATCTCATATGCTCCGTGGCGTTTTCAAACATTTTTCAAGTCCCGGTTCTAAGCCGTAAAGCGTGGTGCACTAAACTATCAAGTAATCATCATACCAAGCTTGCAAAACGTTCATAACGTCTTCATCTGCTCCTGCAACAGGTCTGTCACCTAGCGGTGCATCAAGGACATAATTCTTCTGTGCAACAATGAGGATAATCCTCAGAGCACGGACCAAGTCCACATCATTGCTACTATCATCGTTCAACTTATTTTTCTCTAGGAACATATCAAAAATAAACAGGGAGCTACATCACGAGCTATTGATCTACAACATAATCTGCAAATACTATCAAGACTAAGTTCATGATAAATTAAAGTTCAATTAATCATATTACTTAAGAACTTCCACTTAGATAGACATCGCTCTAGTCATCTAAATGATCATGTGATCCATATCTACTAAACCATGTCCGATCGTCACATGAGATGGAGTAGTTTTCAATGGTGAACATCTCTATGTTGATCATATCTACTATATGATTCACGTTCGACCTTTCAGTCTCAGTGTTCCGAGGCCATATCTGCATATTCTAGGCCCGTCAAGTTTAACCTGAGTATTCTACACGTGCAAAACTGGCTTGCACCCGTTGTATGTGAATGTAGAGCTTATCACACCCGATCATCACATGGTGTCTAGGCGCGACGAACTGTAGCAATGGTGCATACTCAGGGAGAACACTTATACCTTGAAATTTAGCGAGGGATCATCCTATAATGCTACCGCCGTACTAAGCAAAATAAGATGCATAAAAAGATAAACATCACATGCAATCACAATATGTGACATGATATGGCCATCATCATCTTGTGCCTTTGCTCTCCATCTCCAAAGCACCGTCATGATCTCCATCGTCACCGTCTTGACACCTTGATCTCCGTCGTAGCATTGTTGTCGTCTCGCCAACTATTGCTTCTACAACTATTGCTACCGCTTAGTGATAAAGTAAAGCAATTACATGGCGATTGTATTTCATACAATGAAGCGACAACCGTAAGGCTCCTGCCAGTTGCCGATAACGGTTACAAAACATGATCATCTCATACAACAATTTATATCTCATCACGTCTTGACCATATCACATCACAACATGCCCTGCAAAAACAAGTTAGACGTCCTCTACTTTGTTGTTGCAAGCTTTACGTGGCTGCTACGGGCTTCTAGCAAGAACCGTTCTTACCTACGCATCAAAACCACAATGATTTTTCGTCAAGTGTGTTGTAACCTTCAACAAGGACCGACCATAGTCAAACTCGATTCAACTAAAGTTGGAGAAACAGACACCCGCCAGCCACCTGTGTGTGAAGCACGTCGGTAGAACCAGTCTCATGAACGCGGTCATGTAATGTCGGTCCAGGCCACTTCATCCAACAATACCGTCTAATCAAAGTAAGACGTTGGTGGTAAGCAGTATGACTATTATCGCCCACAACTCATTGTGTTCTACTCGTGCATATAACATCTACGCATAGACCTGGCTCTAATACCACTGTTGGGAACGCAATATTTCAAAAATTTCCTACGATCATGCAAGATCTATCTAGGAGATGCATAGCAACGAGAGGGGAGAGTGTGTCCAAGTACCCTCGTAGACCGAAAGCGGAAGCGTTTAGTAACACGGTTGATGTTGTTGAACGTCTTCACGATCCAACTTATCCAAGTACCAAACGTACGGTACCTCCGTGTTCAGCACACGTTCAGCACGATGACGTCCCTCGAGCTCTTGTTCCAGTTGAGGACGAGGGAGAGTTTCGTCAGCACGACGGCGTGGTGACAGTGATGATGAAGTTACGAGCGCAGGGCTTCGCCTAAGCACTACGACGTTATGACCGAGGTGTGTAACTGTGGAGGGGGCACCGCACACGACTAAGACAAATCTTGGAGTGCCTTTGGGTGCCCCCTGCCCACGTATATAAAGTAGGGAGGGAGAGAGGCCGACCCCCTAGGGGCGCTCCAAGAGTATGGAGTCCTACTAGGACTTCCAAGTCCTAGTAGGAAGCCCTTTCCTTTTCAGAGTAGGAGAGAAGGAAAGAGGGAAAGAGAGAAGGAGTAGGAAAGGGCAAGGGGGGCGCCGCCCCTTCCCCTAGTCCAATTCAGACCCATGGGGGGGGGCGCCACCTCCCCTTTGGCCTGCCTCCTCTTTGTTGGGGAACATAGTAATTTCAAAAAATTTCCTACGCACACGCAAGATCATGGTGATGCATAGCAACGAGAGGGGAGAGTCTGTCCACGTACCCTCGTAGACCGAAAGCGGAAGCGTTAGCACAACGCGGTTGATGTAGTCGTACGTCTTCACGATCCGACCGATCAAGTACCGAACGCACGACACTTCCGAGTTCAGCACACGTTCAACTCGATGACGTGCCTCGAACTCCGATCCAGCCGAGCTTTGAGGGAGAGTTCCGTCAGCACGACGGAGTGGTGACGATGATGATGTTCTACCGATGCAGGGCTTCACCTAAGCACCGCTACGATATGACCGAGGTGCATTATGGTGGAGGGGGGCACCGCACACGGCTAAGAGATCCAATGGATCAATTGTTGTATCTCTAGGGGGTGCCTCCCTCCCTGTATATAAAGGAGTGGAGGAGGGGGAGGGGGCCGGCCACCCTTGGCGTGCCCCATGAGGAGTCCTACTCCCACCGGGAGTAGGACTCCCCCTTTCCTTGTTGGAGTAGGAGAGGAGAGGGAAGGAGAGAGAGGGGGAAACGAAGGTGGGGCGCCGCCCCCCTCCTTGTCTAATTCAGACTGGGGGGGAGGGGCACGCGGCTGCCCCTTGGCCGCCTCTCCTCTTCCACCACTTGGGCCCATGAGGCCCAATAACCTCCGGGGGGTTCAGGTAATCCCCCCGGTACTCCGGTATATATCTGATAAACCCTGGAACCATTCCGGTGTTCGAATATTGTCGTCCAATATATCAATCTTCATGTCTCGACCATTTTGAGACTCCTCGTCATGTCCGTGATCACATCCGGGACTCCGAACTACCTTCGGTACATCAAAACACATATTCTACGAAGATCTTTATCGGTCAAACCGCATAACAACATACGTTGTTCCTTTGTCATCCGTATGTTACTTGCCCGAGATTCGATCGTCGATATCTCAATACCTAGTTCAATCTCGTTACTGGCAAGTCTCTTTAGTCGTTCCGTAATACATCATCCCATAAATAACTCATTAGTTACAATGCTTGCAAGGCTTATAGTGATGTTCATTACCGAGTGGGCCCAGAGATACCTCTCCGACAATTGGAGTGACAAATCCTAATATCGAAATACGCCAAACCAACAAGTACCTTCGGAGACACCTGTAGAGCACCTTTATAATCACCCAGTTACGTTGTGACGTTTGGTAGCACACAAAGTGTTCCTCCGGTAAACGGGAGTTGCATAATCTCATAGTCATAGGAACATGTATAAGTCATGAAGAAAGCAATAGCAACATACTAAACGATCAAGTGCTAAGCTAACGGAATGGGTCAAGTCAATCACATCATTCTCCTAATGATGTGATCTCGTTAATCAAATGACAGGTCATGTCCATGGCTAGGAAACTCAACCATCTTCGATTAACGAGCTAGTCAAGTAGGGGCATACTAGTGACACTCTGTTTGTGTATGTATTCACACATGTATTATGTTTCCGGCTAATACAATTCTAGCATGAATAATAAACATTTATCATGAAATAAGGAAATAAATAATAATTTTATTATTGCCTCCAGGGCATATTTCCTTCAGTCTCCCACTTGCACTAGAGTCAATAATCTAGTTCACATCGCCATGTGATGTAACACCAATAGTTCACATCACCATGTGATTAACACCCATAGTTCACATCGTCATGTGACCAACACCCAAAGGGTTTACTAGAGTCAATAATCTAGTTCACATTGCTATGTGATTAACACCCAAAGATTAATAAGGTGTGGTCATGTTTTGCTTGTTAGAGAAGTTTAGTCAACGGGTCTGCCACATTCAGATCCGTATGTATTTTGCTAATTTCTATGTCAACAATGCTCTGCACGGAGCTACTCTAGCTAATTGCTCCCACTTTCAATATGTATCCAGATTGAGACTTAGAGTCATCTGGATCAGTGCCAAAAGTTGCATCGACGTAACCCTTTACGACGAACCTTTTTGTCACCTCCATAATCAAGAAACATATCCTTATTCCACTAAGGATAATTTTGACCGCTGTCCAGTGATCTACTCGTAGATCACTATTGTACTCCCTTGCCAAAATCAGTGTAGGGTATACAATAGATCTGGTACACAGCGTGGCATACTTTATAGAACCTATGGCTGAGGCATAGGGAATGACTTTCATTCTCTTTCTATCTTCTGCCGTGGTCGGGATTTGAGTCTTACTCAATTTCACACCTTGTAACACGGGCAAGAACTCTTTCTTTGATTGTTCCATTTTGAACTACTTCAAAATCTTGTCAAGGTATGTACTCATTGAAAAAACTTATCGAGCGTCTTGATCTATCTCTATAGATCTTGATGCTCAATATGTAAGCAGCTTCACCGAGGTTCTTCATTGAAAAACTCTTATTCAAGTATCCTTTTATGCTATCCAGATATTCTATATCATGTCCAATCAACAATATGTCATCCACATATAAGATTAGAAATGCTACAGAGCTCCCACTCACTTTCTTGTAAATACAGGCTTCTCCAAAAGTCTGTGTAAAACCATATGCTTTGATCACACTATCAAAACGTTTATTCCAACTCCGAGAGGCTTGCACACTTTGTTAGCATCTTTAGGATCGACAAAACCTTCTGGTTGCATCATATACAACTCTTCTTTAAGAAATCCATTAAGGAATGCAGTTTTGTTTATCCATTTGCCAGATTTCATAAAATTCAGCAATTGCTAACATGATTCAGACAGTCTTAAGCATCGCTACGAGTGAGAAAAACTCATTGTAGTCAACACCTTGAACTTGTCGAAAACTTTTTGCGACAATTCGAGCTTTGTAGATAGTAACACTACTATTAGCGTCCGTCTTCCTCTTGAAGATCCATTTACTTTCTATGGCTTGCCGATCATCGGGCAAGTCAACCAAAGTCCATACTTTGTTCTCATACATGGGTCCCATCTCAGATTTCATGGCCTCAAGCCATTTCGCGGAATCTGGGCTCATCATCGCTTCCTCATAGTTCGTAGGTTCGTCATGGTCTACTAACATAACTTCCAGAACAGGATTACCATACCACTCTGGTGCGGATCTTACTCTGGTTGACCTACAATGTTCAGTAACAACTTGATCTGAAGTTTCATGATCATCATCATTAACTTCCTCACTAATTGGTGTAGGTGTCACAGGAAGCGGTTTCTGTGATGAACTACTTTCCAATAAGGGAGCAGGTATACTTACCTCATCAAGTGCTACTTTCCTCCCACTCATTTCTTTCGAGAGAAACCCCTTCTCTAGAAAGGATCCAAATTTAGCAACAAAAGTCTTGCCTTCGGATCTGTGATAGAAGGTGTACCCAATAGTTTCCTTTGGGTATCCTATGAAGACACATTTCTCTGATTTGGGTTCGAGCTTATCAGGTTGAAGCTTTTTCACATAAGCATCGCAACCCCAAACTTTAAGAAACGACAACTTTGGTTTCTTGCCAAGCCACAGTTCATAAGGCGTCATATCAACGGATTTTGATGGTGCTCCATTTAACGTGAATGTAGCCGTCTAAAGCATAACCCCAAAAAGATAGCGGTAAATCAGTAAGAGACATCATAGATCACACCATATCTAGTAAAGTGCGATTACGACATTCGGACACACCATTATGTTGTGGTGTTCTAGGTGGCGTGAGTTGCGAAACTATTCCGCATTGTTTTAAATGAAGACCAAACTCGTAACTCAAATATTCTCCTCCACGATCAGATCGTAGAAACTTTATTATCTTGTTATGATGATTTTCCACTTCACTCTGAAATTCTTTGAACTTTTCAAATGTTTCAGACTTATGTTTCATTAAGTAGATATACCCATATCTGCTCATATCATCTGTGAAGGTCAGAAAATAACGATACCCACCGCGAGCCTCAACAATCATCAGATCGCATACAACAATATGTATTATTTCCAATAAGTCAGTTGCTAGCTCCATTGTTCCGGAGAACAGAGTATTTAGTCATCTTGCCCATAAGGCATGGTTCGCAAGCATCAAGTGATTCATAATCAAGTGATTCCAAAATCCCATCAACATGAAGTTTTTTCATGCGCTTTACACCAATATGACCTAAACGGCAGTGCCACAAATGATTTGCACTATCATTATTAACTTTGCATCTTTTGGCTTCAATATTATGAATATGTGTATCACTACGATCGAGATCCAACGAACCATTTTCATTGGGTGTGTAACCATATAAGGTTTTATTCATGTAAACAGAACAACACTTATTCTCTAACTTAAATGAATAACCGTACTGCAATAAACATGATTAAATCATATTCATGCTCAACGCAAACACCAAATAACACTCATTTAGGTTCAACACTAATCCCGAAAGTATAGGGAATGTGCGATGATGATCATATCAATCTTGGAACCACTTCCAATACACATCGTCACTTCATCCTTAACTAGTTTATGTTCATTATGCAACTCTCGTTTCGAGTTACTACTCTTTAGCAACTGAACCAGTATCAAGTACCGAGGGGTTGCTACAAACACCAGTAAAGTACACATCAATAACATGTATATCAAATATACCTTTGTTCACTTTGCCATCCTTCTTATCCACCAATCATTTGGGGTAGTTCCGCTTCTAGTGACCAGTCCTTTTTGCAGTAGAAGCACTCAGTATCAGGCTTAGGTCCAAACTTGGGCTTCTGCACTTGAGCAACAACTCGCTTGCCATTCTTCTTGATGTTCCCCTTCTTTCCCTTTGCCCTTTTCTTGAAACTAGTGATCTTGTTAACCATCAACACTTGATGCTCTTTTCTTGATTTCTACCTTCGCCGATCTCAGCATCGCGAAGAGCTCGGGAATTACTTTCGTCATCCCTTGCATATTATAGTTCATCACGAAGTTCTATTAACTTGGTGATAGTGACTATAGAACTTTGTTAATTACTATCTTATCTGGAACATTAACTCCCACTTGATTCAAGTAATTGTAGTACTCAGACAATCTGAGCACATGCTCACTGGTTGAGCTATTCTCCTCCATCTTATTGGCAAAGTACTGTCAGAGGTCTCATACCTCTCTACATGGGCACGAGTATGAAATACCAATTTCAACTCTTGGAACATCTTATATGCTCCGTGGCGTTCAAAACATTTTTGAAGTCCCGGTTCTAAGCCGTAAAGCATGGTGCATTAAACTATCAAGTAGTCATCATACCAAGCTTTTGTTAAAACGTTCATAACGTCTGCATTTGCTCCTGCAATAGGTCTGTCACCTAGCGGTGCATCAAGGACATAATTCTTCCGTGCAGCAATGAGGATAAACCTCAAATCACGGATCCAATCCGCATCATTGCTACTAACATCTTTCAACTTAGTTTTCTCTAGGAACATATAAAAAGTAAACGGGGAGCAACATCGCGAGCTATTGATCTACAACATAGACATGCTAATACTACCAGGACTAAGTTCATGATAAATTAAAGTTTAATTAATCATATTACTAAAGAACTCCCACTTAGATAGACATCCCTCTAATCCTCTAAGTGATCACGTGATCCATATCAACTAAACCATGTACGATCATCACGTGAGATGGAGTAGTTTCAATGGTGAACATCACTATGTTGATCATATCTACTATATGATTCACGCTCGACCTTTCGGTCTCAGTGTTCTGAGGCCATATCTGCATATGCTAGGCTCGTCATGTTTAACCTGAGTATTCCACGTGTGCAACTGTTTTGCACCAATTGTATTTGAACGTAGAGCCTATCACACCCGATCATCACGTGGTGTCTCAGCACGAAGAACTTTCGCAACGGTGCATACTCAGGGAGAACACTTATACCTTGAAATTTAGTGAGAGAACATCTTATAATGCTACCGTCAATCAAAGCAAAATAAGATACATAAAAGATAAACATCACATGCAATCAATATAAGTGATATGATATGGCCATCATCATCTTGTGCTTGTGATCTCCATCTTCGAAGCACCGTCATGATCACCATCGTCACCGGCGCGACACCTTGATCTCCATCATAGCATCGTTGTCATCTCGCCAACTTATGCTTCTACGACTATCGCTACCGCTTAGTGATAAATTAAAGCATTACAGGGCGATTGCATTGCATACAATAATGCAACAACCATATGACTCCTGCCAGTTGCCAATAACTCGGTTATATAACATGATCATCTCATACAATAAAATTTAGCATCATGCCTTGACCATATCACATCACAACATGCCCTGCAAAAACAAGTTAGATGCCCTCTACTTTGTTGTTGCAAGTTTTACATGGTTGCTACGGGCTGAGCAAGAACCGTTCTTACATACGCATCAAAACCACAACGATAGTTCGTCAAGTTAGTGTTGTTTTAACCTTCTCAAGGACCGGCCGTAGCCACACTCGGTTCAACTAAAGTTGGAGAAGCTGACACCCGCCAGCCAACTGTGTGCAAAGCACGTCGGTAGAACCAGTCTCGCGTAAGCGTACGCGTAATGTTGGTCCGGGCCGCTTCATCCAACAATACCGCCGAACCAAAGTATGACATGCTGGTAAGCAGTATGATTTGTATCGCCCACAACTCACTTGTGTTCTACTCGTGCATATAACATCTACGTATAAAACCTGGCTCTGATACCACTGTTGGGGAACGTAGTAATTTCAAAAAAATTCCTACGCACACACAAGATCATGGTGATGCATAACAACGAGAGGGGAAAGTGTGTCCACGTACCCTCGTAGACCGAAAGCGGAAGCGTTAGCACAACGCGGTTGATGTAGTCATACGTCCTCACGATCCACCAGTCAAGTACCGAACGCACGACACCTCCGAGTTCAGCACACGTTCAACTTGATGACGTCCCTCGAACTCCGATCCAGCCAAGCTTTGAGGGAGAGTTCCATCAGCATGACGACGTGGTGATGATGATGATGTTCTACCGACGCAGGGCTTCGCCTAAGCACCGCTATGATATGACCGAGGTGGATTATGGTGGATGGGGGCACTGCACACGGCTAAGAGATCCAAGGGATCAATTGTTGTGTCTCTAGGGGGTGCCTCCCTCCCCGTATATAAAGGAGTGGAGGAGGGGGAGGGGGACGGCCACCCTTGGCGCGCCCCATGAGGAGTCCTACTCCCGGTGGGAGTAGGACTCCCCCCTTTCCATGTTGGAGTAGGAGAGGAGAGGGAAGGACAGAGAGGGGGAAAGGAAGGGGGGGGGGAGCCGCCCCCCTCCTTGTCCAATTCGGACTTGGGGGGAGGGGTGCCGGCTGCCCCTTGGCCGCCTCTCCTCTTCCACCACTTGGGCCCATGAGGCCCAATAACCTCCGGGGGTTCAGGTAACCCCCCGGTACTCCGGTATATATCTGATAACCCCTGGAACCATTCCGGTGTCCGAATATAGTCGTCCAATATATCAATCTTCATGTCTCGACCATTTCGAGACTCCTCGTCATGTCCGTGATCACATCCGGGACTCCGAACTACCTTCGGTACATCAAAACACATAAACTCATAATATAACCGTCATCGAACTTTAAGCGTGCGGACCCTACGGGTTCGAGAACTATGTAGACATGACCGAGATACGTCTCCGGCCAATAACCAATAGCGGAACCTGGATGCTCATATTGGCTCCCACATATTCTACGAAGATCTTTACCGGTCAAACCGCATAACAACATACGTTGTTCCCTTTGTCATCGGTATGTTACTTGCCCGAGATTCGATCGTCGGTATCTCAATACCTAGTTCAATCTCGTTACTGGCAAGTCTCTTTACTCGTTCTGTAATACATCATGCCGTAACTAACTCATTAGTTACAATGCTTGCAAGGCTTATAGTGATGTGCATTACCGAGTGGGCCCAGAGATACCTCTCCAATAATCGGAGTGACAAATCCTAATATCGAAATACGCCAACCCAACAAGTACCTTCGGAGACATCTGTAGAGCACCTTTATAATCACCCAGTTACGTTGTGACATTTGGTAGCACACAAAGTGTTCCTCCGGTAAACGGGAGTTGCATAATCTCATAGTCATAGGAACATGTATAAGTCATGAAGAAAGCAATAGCAACATACTAAACGATCAAGTGCTAAGCTAACGGAATGTGTCAAGTCAATCGCATCATTCTCCTAATGATGTGATCTCGTTAATCAAATGACAAGTCATGTCCATGGCTAGGAAACTCAACCATCTTCGATTAACGAGCTAATCAAGTAGAGGCATACTAGTGACACTCTGTTTGTCTATGTATTCACACAAGTATTATGTTTCCGGTTAATACAATTCTAGCATGAATAAAAAACATTTATCATGAAATAAGGAAATAAATAATAACTTTATTATTGCCTCTAGGGCATATTTCCTTCAGTCTCCCACTTGCACTAGAGTCAATAATATAGTTCACATAGACATGTGATTTAACACCAATAGTTCACATCACCATGTGATTAACACCCATAGTTCACATCGTCATGTGACCAACACCCAAAGGGTTTACTAGAGTCAATAATCTAGTTCACATCGCTATGTGATTAACACCCAAAGATTAATAAGGTGTGATCATGTTTTGCTTGTGAGAGAAGTTTAGTCAACGGGTCTGCCACATTCAGATCCGTATGTATTTTGCTAATTTCTATGTCAACAGTGCTCTGCACGGAGCTACTCTAGCTAATTGCTCCCACTTTCAATATGTATCCAGATTGAGACTTAGAGTCATCTGGATCAGTGTCAAAAGGTGCATCGACGTAACCCTTTACGACGAACCTTTTTGTCACCTCCATAATCAAGAAACATATCCTTGTTCCACTAAGGACAAGTTTGCCCGCTGTCCAGTGATCTACTCCTAGATCACTATTGTACTCCCTTGCCAAAATCAATGTAGGGTATACAATAGATCTCGTACACAACATGACATACTTTATAGAACATATGGCTGAGGCATAGGGAATGACTTTCATTCTATCTTCTGTCGTGGTCGGGATTTGAGTCTTAATCAATTGCACACCTTGTAACATAGGCAAGAACTCTTTCTTTGACTGTTCCATTTTGAACTACTTCAAAATCTTGTCAAGGTATGTACTCATTGAAAAAACATATCGAGCGTCTTGATCTATCTCTATAGATCTTGATGCTCAATATGTAAGCAGCTTCACCGAGGTTCTTCATTGAAAAACTCTTATTCAAGTATCCTTTTATGCTATCCAGAAATTCTATATCATTTCCAATCAACAATATGTCATCCACATATAAGATTAGAAATGCTACAGAGCTCCCACTCACTTTCTTGTAAATACAGGCTTCTCCAAAAGTTTGTATAAAACCATATGCTTTGATCACACTATCAAAACATTTATTCCAACTCCGGGAGGCTTGCACTAGTCCATAAATGGATTGCTGGAGCTTGCACACTTTGTTAGCATCTTTAGGATCGACAAAACCTTCTGGTTGCATCATATACAACTCTTCTTTAAGAAATCCATTAAGGAATGCAGTTTCGTTTATCCATTTCCCAGATTTCATAAAATGCAGCAATTGCTAACATGATTCGGATAGACTTCAGCATCGCTACGAGTGAGAAAAACTCATCGTAGTCAACACCTTGAACTTGTCGAAAACCTTTTGCGACAATTCGAGCGTTATAGATAGTAACACTACTATTAGCGTCCGTCTTCCTCTTGAAGATCCATTTATTTTCTATGGCTTGTTGATCATCGGGAAAGTCAACCAAAGTCCATACTTTGTTCTCATACATGGATCCCATCTCAGATTTCATCGCCTCAAGCCATTTCGCGGAATCTAGGCTCATCATCGCTTCCTCATAGTTCGTAGGTTCATCATGGTCTGGTAACATAACTTCCAGAACAGGATTACCGTACCACTCTGGTGCGGATCTTACTCTGGTTGACCTACGAGGTTCAGTAACAACTTGATCTGAAGTTTCATGATCATTATCATTAACTTCCTCACTAATTGGTGTAGGTATCACAGGAACCGGTTTCTGTGATGAACTACTTTCCAATAAGGGAGCAAGTACAGTTACCTCATCAAGTTCTACTTTCCTCCCACTCACTTCTTTCGAGAGAAACTCCTTCTCTAGAAAGGATCCAAATTTAGCAACAAAAGTCTTGCCTTCAGATCTGTGATAGAAGGTGTACCCAACAGTTTCCTTTGGGTATCCTATGAAGACACATTTCTCTGATTTGGGTTCGAGCTTATCAGGTTGAAGCTTTTACACATAAGCATCGCAGCCCCAAACTTTAAGAAACAACAACTTTGGTTTCTTGCCAAACCACAGTTCATAAGGAGTCGTCTCAACGGATTTTGATGGTGCCCTATTTAACGTGAATGCAGCCGTCTAAAGCATAACCCCAAAAAGATAGCGGTAAATCAGTAAGAGACATCATAGATCGCACCATATCTAGTAAAGTACGATTACGACGTTCGGACACACTGTCGGTGTCAAAACCGGCGGATCTCGGGTAGGGGGTCCCGAACTATGCGTCTAAGGCGGATGGTAACAAGAGGCGGGGGACACGATGTTTACCCAGGTTTGGGCCCTCTCGATGGAGGTAATACCCTACTTCTTGCTTGATTGATGTTGATGATATGAGTATTACAAGAGTTGATCTACCACGAGATCGTAGAGGCTAAACCCTAGAAGCTAGCCTATGGTATGATTGTTCTTGTCCTACGGACTAAACCCTCCGGTTTATATAGACGCCGGAGGGGGCTAGGGTTGCGCATAGTTGGTTACAAGGAAGGAGATCTACATATCCATATTGCCAAGCTTGCCTTCCACGCCAAGGAGAGTCCAATCCGGACACGGGACGAAGTCTTCAATCTTGTATCTTGATAGTCTAACAGTCCGGCTAAAGCATATAGTCCGGCTGTCCGAGGACCCCCTAGTCCAGGACTCCCTCAGTAGCCCCCGAACCAGGCTTCAATGACGATGAGTCCGGTGCACAGATTGTCTTCGGCATTGCAAGGCGGGTTCTTCTCCAAATTCTGAGTACCTGTGGAGTAGTGTTCGGCTTCCCATAAATGTTGCACTCCTTGGCTTCCGCGCCTAATAATGGATATCTTCCACGTGTCGAGTGAATGCGAGAAGCCAGGGCATTTTTATATTTACCCCCTAGCCATGTGAGTAAACCGTCTATTTAAAGAGATGGGGATTCTCATATCCAAATCACACCATCCTCCCACAGCGAGTGTCCATCGGAGCGCGCCTGGAAAAATCCATTCCAACATGGCCGGCCATCGCAGCTCCTCCTCTCGCTCCCGTAGCCCTAAGCCCGACGATTGGAAGAAGTGTTCCGTCCCTCAAAGTCAATTAGTAGAGTTGCAGACCCAGGGATTTCTCCCTCCACCGTATATGGTCCCCGTCCGAGCCGGGCTCGCCACCTACAATGGCGGGGAGCAAGCAGAGAGCTGCCCCAAACCATCCAGGGGGGAGCGGGTATGCCTTGTCCCTTACTTATTAAGGGGTCTTGGATTTCCAATCCATCCGTTCCTCCGCGGGCTCCTGGAGTTCTACGGCCTCCAGTTGCATAACTTTACCCCCGCTTCCATATTACACATCGCTGGCTACGTCGCCCTTTGTGAGCTGTTTCTGGGTTGCGAAGCTCATTTCGAGCTATGGCAGAGGCTATTCTTCCTCGTGCCTTGTACACAGAAGGGGTCAATATATCAAGTGGGCAGAGCCAAAATATGGCGCATCGCCGGGACCGGATACCTGTCTGGTACCCCGAAGAAGACGTCCGAAGACTAGCCTTCGGAGTGGTTTTATATGGAGGACGTCCCCCTTATAGATCCTATTCGGATGGGCCTCCCTGAGTTCGACAACGCCCCTTTGAAGAAATGCCGCAGTTGGCGCCCTCGGAGCCCCTAGGAGGAAGATAACGGAGAAGTCCTTTACCTGATAGGCCGGATAGAGATGCTAGCCAAATCAGGATTGACAATAACCGAGGTTATGTCCATATGTATAATGCGGGGGGTGCAACCACTTCAATATCGGGGACAACCCATGTGGCACTTCAATGGAGAAGACGATGCCACCCGCTGCGGTCGTAAAGGTCCGGACTCCGTCGCTGCCCTAGCAAAGATACTGTCCGATTTGTATAAAGGAGAAGAAGAGGAGTTCGCCTGTATTAAGCCATGGGACGGATTCTCCATGTACAACCCCCCAAGCTGGGTGAGCTGCTACTTTCCACTCCAGTCCTTTCCGCATTCTTTGTCATAATTATTTACCTTGCTATTTCATAGCAGGAACTGCGAAAAGCTGTGAGGGAGGTCCACAGCCCATCTCCACAACCAGAGGACCCTGACCGGGCCCTCGACCCCGGACTCGAAGAAGACCCGGACACATTTGTGGAGCTCATCGACAAAATGTTCTATCAGTTGAGCTGTGATGGTACCTTGGTGGCCATCATAGCCAATTATCCTGGACTGCTCCCCGCATCGCATGTAAGTAAAACCGGAGCCCTAACTTCCAAGAAGGATCCCTTTTTCTGCACTTCACCTACCGCACACATATGGCGTTTTACAGGGAAGGCCCTCGGGACGCCATGCCGAACCCGAAGTGACCCGCCAACAAGGGGCACCGAAGCCGGGTAGGCTTAAAAGGAAGGCGGTTAGGACTGAGACACTGTCGCAAATGTACGAAAGAGAACCCCGCGCCGTGGTGGTCATCTTTTAAAATATAATAACGCCCATGTTTCCTAGTAGGAAAAACGCTCGCCGAACTATATCCGGAGAGGTTGCCAGTCATGCCTCCACCAGTCGGGCTCCAAAGCCGATCATAGAGGCGGACACTAACATGGGGCCAACACCGGATGTTCCTCTTACAGAGGATGCGGATAGGCTATCCACTACAAATTACGAAGTGTAAAGCGCCATGAATCACAGGTGTCGTCAAGCCGTACTCCGTGACGCTTGTTTCTCCCAAGAGGTGTTCGATGCCTTCAACTCAGGAGACGCGTACATCCGAGCTGCTCAAAATGGTCTTGCCAGAGCCACAGACGAGTATGTGAAAGATATACGGGTAAGGAAATCTAATAATTATGTATATCGGTAGCCCCTGAGACTTGAAGCAGTTGGCACAACTGATTTAAGGATCATTGTTTGCATAGGTTCTTACAGAGAAGAATACCCAGTTGTCTCTAGAGCTGGAGGAGTGCAAAGCCCAGCTACAGGCCGCAATTGCCGCGGTGAAGGAGTCCGAGAAGGCCCCATCTGGTAACACTTGTTTTCATTGCAAAGAATGTCATGTACCAGGTAGTATGCGGCATGCATGCAAATCTAACAATAAATTATGCAGATGGTCCCGGAGTGAATCCGGATGAGCAACATGCTCTACGACAGCTAAAGGCTGGCGAGTGCATGCTTACGCAAGTTAGGCGAGAGAAAAACGATCTCCAAGACGCCAATATCCAGCTAGGCGTGGAACTGAAAGATGTTTGAGCCCAGCCTGCTAACTCCGTAAAGGAGAATAAGCGGATTCGACGCGGCATTTTCAGTAAGTGCTTGAACGAACTTTTAAAGAGTTCGGCGAAGAAGCCGGCTAACAGAGTTATGTCTGCAGGTATGCTGACGGAGCGTCCCGCGGAGGAGATGCCTGGGTCTGCAGGTGATCTTCTGCAAGAGCTCTCACAACTGCACGAACAAGTTCGGCAAGTGATGTAGGGTATTATCCAAGCCTTGTGGCGATCCGCCTTCTCGCCAGGAGGCATGGGGGGGCTTATAGCGAAGCTCAAGGGAGAGCGGTGGCGCTTCCGATTATGGAAGATATCGGCCTGCCGACAAGGTGCGAGGGAAGCCTGGGCCATGGTGAAGACGCGATATACCAAGGCTGACCCGAACCACATGGTCGAGGTTGGACCTGTGGGGCCTGATGGGAAAGAGATCCCCGTCAGTTTGGTGTATGACCAAGTAGAATTAGCCGCGAAGTATTCCCAACAGGATTGTAGGTTAGACAGCCTGTTGGATGGTATAGAAGAAGAATTTAGTCAGTCTAAGTGACTGTGTACTTCAAGTGACATATATTGTCTCTAGCCGGATTGTAAATCATTTGTCATGGCGGACCTTTTCGCTTCGACCTCTGGACCCGACAGTCCGGAGTGTATTCGAATACCCGCTGTCGGTGTCAAAACCGGCGGATCTCGGGTAGGGGGTCCCGAACTGTGCGTCTAGGCCGGATGGTAACAGGAGACAAGGGACACGAAGTTTTACCCAGGTTCGGGCCCTCTTGATGGAGGTAAAACTCTACGTCCTGCTTGATTAATATTGATGATATGGGTAGTACAAGAGTAGATCTACCACGAGATCAGAGAGGCTAAACCCTAGAAGCTAGCCTATGGTATGATTGTTGTATGATGAATTTGTCCTACGGACTAAAACCCTCCGGTTTATATAGACACCGGAGAGGGTTAGGGTTACACAAAGTCGGTTACAATGGTAGGAGATCTTGAATATCCACATCACCAAGCTGTCCTATCTGGAGACGGGACGAAGTCTTCAATCTTGTATCTTCATAGTCCTGGAGTCCGGCTGATGGTATAGTCCAGCTATCCGAACACCCCCTAATCCAGGACTCCCTCAGTAGCCCCTGAACCAGGCTTCAATGACGACGAGTCTGGCGCGCAGATTGTCTTCGGCATTGCAAGGCGGCTTCCTGCTCCAAGTTCTTCAAGAAGATTTTAAACACCAAGGATAGTGTCCGGCTCTGCAAAAAAGCTTCCACATATTTCCATAGAGAGAATAATACTAACACAAATCTAATCTGCTGATGTATTCCGCAGTGTGACATCACACTATGGCCAAGTCTTTTACTCGAATCGTTTTTACTTTTCCGCCTCAGCACATTTTGCGAGGCGGTTTCCTTGGCACGTCTTGTCAAAGCAGAGATCGTGTCCCCCATTTACGGGATTCTCATCAATACGGACGTGGGTAACCCAACCACGCCATTTATCACGACGCTTGGGAGGCAAGCGAGTTTTACTAGGCTGGTGGGGATGCATAGCCGCATCCGCCCATATAAGGGGATAAGGATCCACCTTTTTACCTGTGCCTTCTTCCTCCTTTGCCTATCCATCTTCCGCGCACTCGAGCTCCAGCGCCCAAGCCCGCGCTTCCCACCTCAACCTTCTCCAGCAATGTCCGGAGCGAGAGGCAAGTGGATGGTCTCCTCCGTCACGGAGGGCCATGTCAAAAAGCTAAGGAAGGCCGGATACTTGTCCAAAGACATCGCGCACCGGCTTCTCGAGGAGGGGCAGCTTCTCCCCACCCCAAGGCCCCATGAGTGGGTAGTATTCCTTCCCCACTTCCTCCGCGGACTGGGTTTTCCACTCCACCCATTTGTCCGGGGCTCATGTTCTACTACGGCCTGGATTTCCACGATCTGGCCCCGAACTTCGTCCTCAACATCTCGGCGTTTCTCGTCGTGTGCGAGGCTTTCCTTCGCATCCGCCCCGATTTCGGCCTCTGGCTCAAGACCTTCAACGTCAAGCCCAAGGTGGAGCGCGGCAGCCAGGCGGAGTGCGGAGGCGCCATGGCGGGCAAGATGGCCAACGTCCTATGGCTCGAGGGCTCCTTCGTGGAGACCCTGAAGGTGTGGCAATCCGGGTGGTTTTACATCACCGAGCCGCGCAATCCGAAATGGATCACGGCCCCTGAGTTCCGATCCGGACCCCCCACGCGGCTTATGTCCAGGAAAGAGACGGGCCTGTTGTGGGGTGACGAAAAAGAGGTGACTGGACTGCAGACATGCATCCAGTCCCTGGTGAACAAGCCAATCAAGCTTGTCAATGTAGTCCAGGTTATGCTTGTCCGCCGAATCCTCCCGTGTCAACAACGGGACTTTAATCTGTGGGAGTTCGACCCGGCGCAGCACCAAACTGAAGGAAATATGCGCTAGAGGCAATAATAAAGTTATTATTTATTTCCTTATATCATGATAAATGTTTATTATTCATGCTATAATTGTATTAACTGGAAACATAATACATGTGTGAATACATAGACAAACAGAGTGTCACTAGTATGCCTCTACTTGACTAGCTCATTAATCAAAGATGGTTATGTTTCCTAGCCATGAACAAAGAGTTGTTATTTGATTAACGAGATCACATCATTAGTTGAATGATCTGATTGACATGACCCATTCCATTAGCATAGCACCCGATCGTTTAGTATGTTGCTATTGCTTTTATCCATGACTTATACATGTTCCTTTAACTATGAGATTATGCAACTCCCGTTTACCGTAGGAACACTTTGAGTGCTACCAAACGTCACAACATAACTGGGTGATTATAAAGGTGCTCTACAGGTGTCTCCGAAGGTACATGTTGGGTTGGCATATTTCGAGATTAGGATTTGTCACTCCGATTGTCGGAGAGGTATCTCAGGGCCTTCTCGGTAATGCACATCACATAAAGCCTTGCAAGCATTGCAACCAATGAGTTAGTTGCGAGATGATGTATTACGGAACGAGTGAAGAGACTTGCCGGTAACGAGATTGAACTAGGTATTGGATACCGACGATCGAATCTCGGGCAAGTAACATACCGATGACAAAGGGAACAACGTATGTTGTTATGCGGTCTGACCGATAAAGATCTTCGTAGAATATGTAGGAGCCAATATGGGCATCCAGGTCCCGCTATTGGTTATTGACCGGAGACGTGTCTCGGTCATGTCTACATTGTTCTCGAACCGTAGGGTCCGCACGCTTAACGTTACGATGACAGTTATTATGAGTTTATGCATTTTGATGTACCGAAGGAGTTCGGAGTCCCGGATGTGATCACGGACATGATGAGGAGTCTCAAAATGGTCGAGACGTAAAGAATGATATATTGGAAGCCTATGTTTGGACATCGGATGCATTCCAGGTGAAATCAGGATTTTACCGGAATACCGGGAGGGTTACCGGAACCCCCCGGGAGCATAATGGGCCAACATGGGCCTTGGAGGAGAGGTGAGAGGGCTGCCCTCATGGGCTGCGCGCCTCCCCCCTTCCCCTAGTCCTATTAGGACTAGGAGAGGTGGGCGCCCCCCTCTCTCTCTCTCTCCCCCTTGGAGAATCCTAGTCCAACTAGGATTGGGGGGGGGGAATCCTACTCCCAGAGGGAGTAGGACTCTCCTGGCGCACCAGAGTTGGCCGGCCAGCCCCTCCCCCTTGGCTCCTTTATATACGGGGGCAGGGGGCACCCCAGAGACACACAATTGATCATTGAGATCTTTCCTTAGCCGTGTGCGGTGCCCCCTTCCACCAAATTCCACCTCGATCATATCGTTGCAGTGCTTAGGCGAAGCCCTGCGCCGATAACACATCAAGATCGTCACCACGCCGTCGTGCTGACGGAACTCTTCCCCGACGCTTTGCTGGATCGGAGCCCGGGGATCGTCATCGAGCTGAACGTGTGCCAAGAACTCGGAGGTGCCAGAGTAACGGTGCTGTGATCGGTTGGATCGCGAGGAGAACGTACGACTACTTCCTCTACGTTGTGTCAACGCTTCCGCTTCGGTCTACGAGGGTACGTAGACAACACTCTCCCCTCTCGTTGCTATGCATCACCATGATCTTGCGTGTGCATAGGAATTTTTTTGAAATTACTACGTTCCCCAACAGTGGCATCAGAGCCTAGGTTTTTATGGTTTGATGTTATTTGCATGAGTAGAACACAAGTGAGTTGTGGACGATACAAGTCATACTGCCTACCAGCATGTCATACTTTGGTTCAGCGGTATTGTTGGACGAGACGATCCGGACCAACCTTACGCGTACGCTTACGCGAGACCGGTTCCCTCGACGTGCTTTGCACATAGATGGCTTGCGGAAGACTGTCTCTCCAACTTTAGTTGAACCGAGTGTGGCTACGCCCGGTCCTTGAGAAGGTTAAAACGGAGTCTATTTGACAAACTATCGTTGTGGTTTTGATGCGTAGGTAAGATGAGTTCTTGCTTAAGCCCGTAGCAGCCACGTAAAACTTGCAACAACAAAGTAGAGGACGTCTAACTTGTTTTTGCAGGGCATGTTGTGATGTGATATGGTCAAGACATGATGCTAAATTTTATTGTATGAGATGATCATGTTTTGTAACCGAGTTATCGGCAACTGGCAGGAGCCATATGGTTGTCGCTTTATTGTATGCAATGCAATCGCGATGTAATGCTTTACTTTATTACTAAGCCGTAGTGATAGTCGTAGAAGCATAAGATTGGCGAGACGACAACGATGCTGCGATGAAGATCAAGGTGTCGCGCCGGTGATGATGGTGATCATGACGGTGCTTCGAAGATGGAGATCACAAGCACGAGATGATGATGGCCATATCATATCACTTATATTGATTGCATGTGATGTTTATCCTTTTATGCATCTTATCTTGCTTTGATTGACGGTAGCATTATAAGATGATCTCTCACTAAATTATCAAGAAGTGTTCTCCCTGAGTATGCACCGTTGCAAAAGTTCTTCGTGCTGAGACACCACATGATGATCGGGTGTGATAGGCTCTACGTTCAAATACAACGGGTGCAAAACAGTTGCACACGCGGAATACTCAGGTTTAACTTGACGAGCCTAGCATATAACAGATATGGCCTCGGAACACGGAGACCGAAAGGTCGAGCGTGAATCATATAGTAGATATGATCAACATAGTGATGTTC
Organism: Aegilops umbellulata; assembly: GCA_032464435.1. NCBI lineage: Eukaryota > Viridiplantae > Streptophyta > Magnoliopsida > Poales > Poaceae > Aegilops > Aegilops umbellulata. The sequence goes on from CP136059.1 coordinate 510,656,200, forward strand.
ACCATTGAAACTACTCCATCTCACGTGATGATCGGACATGGTTTAGTTGATTTGGATCACGTGATCACTTAGAGGATTAGAGGGATGTCTATCTAAGTGGGAGTTCTTAAGTAATATGATTAATTGAACTTAAATTTATCATGAACTTAGTACCTGATAGTATCTTGCTTGTCTATGTTGTGTAGATAGATGGCTCGTGCTGTTGTTCCGTTGAATTTTAATGCGTTCGTTGAGAAAGCAAAGTTGAAAGATGATGGTAGCAATTACACGGACTGGGTCCGTAACTTGAGGATTATCCTCATTGCTGCACAGAAGAATTACGTCCTGGAAGCACCGCTAGGTGCCAGGCCTGGTGCAAGAGCTACGCCAGATGTTGTGAACGTCTGGCAAAGCAAAGCTGATGACTACTCTATAGTTCAGTGTGCCATGCTTTACGGCTTAGAACCGGGACTTCAACGACGTTTTGAACACCATGGAGCATATGAGATGTTCCAGGAGTTGTAGTTAATATTTCAAGCAAATGCCCGGATTGAGAGATATGAAGTCTCCAATAAGTTCTACAGCTGTAAAATGGAGGAGAACGGTTCTGTCAGTGAGCATATACTCAGAATGTCTGGGTATAACAATCACTTGATTCAACTGGGAGTTAATCTTCCGGATGATTGCGTCATTGACAGAATTCTCCAATCACTGCCACCAAGCTACAAGAGCTTCGTGATGAACTATAATATGCAAGGGATGACCAAAACTATGCCCGAGCTCTTCGCGATGCTGAAAGCCGCGGAGGTAGAAATCAAAAAGGAGCATCAAGTGTTGATGGTTAACAAAACCACTAGTTTCAAGAAAAAGGGCAAAGGGAAGAAAAAGGGGAACTTCAAAAAGAACAGCAAGCAAGTTGCTAATCAAGAGAAGAAACCCAAGTCTGGACCTAAGCCTGAAACTAAGTGCTTCTATTGCAAGCAGACTGGTCACTGGAAGCGGAACTGCCCCAAGTATTTGGCGGATAAGAAGGATGGCAAGGTTAACAAAGGTATATATGATATACATGTTATTGATGTGTACCTTACTAATTCTCGCAGTAGCACCTGGGTATTTGATACTGGTTCTGTTGCTAATATTTGCAACTCAAAACAGGGGCTACGGATTAAGCGAAGATTGGCTAAGGACGAGGTGACGATGCGCGTGGGAAATGGTTCCAAAGTCGATGTGATCGCGGTCGGCACGCTACCTCTACATCTACCTTCGGGATTAATATTAGATCTAAATAATTGTTATTTAGTACCAGCGTTGAGCATGAACATTATATCTGGATCTTGTTTGATGCGAGACGGTTATTCATTTAAATCAGAGAATAATGGTTGTTCTATTTATATGAGTAATATCTTTTATGGTCATGCACCATTAAAGAATGGTTTGTTCTTACTTAATCTCGATAGTAGTGATACACATATTCATAATGTTGAAGCCAAAAGATGCAGAGTTGATAATGATAGTGCAACTTATTTGTGGCACTGCCGTTTAGGTCATATCGGTGTAAAACGCATGAAGAAACTCCATACTGATGGACTTTTGGAGTCACTTGATTATGAATCACTTGGCACTTGCGAACTGTGCCTTATGGGCAAGATGACTAAAACACCGTTCTCCGGTACTGTGGAGAGAGCAACAGATTTATTGGAAATCATACATACTGATGTATGTGGTCCAATGAATGTTGAGGCTCATGGCGGATATCATTATTTTCTCACCTTCACTGATGATTTAAGCAGATATGGGTATATCTACTTAATGAAACACAAGTCTGAAACATTTGAAAAGTTCAAAGAATTTCAGAGTGAAGTGGAAAATCATCGTAACAAGAAAATAAAGTTTCTACGATCTGATCGTGGAGGAGAATATTTGAGTTGCGAGTTTGGTCTACATTTGAAACAATGCGGAATAGTTTCGCAACTCACGCCACCCGGAACACCACAACCTAATGGTGTGTCCGAACGTCGTAATCGTACTTTACTGGATATGGTGCGATCTATGATGTCTCTTACCGATTTACCGCTATCTTTTTGGGGTTATGCTTTAGAGACGACCGCATTCACGTTAAATAGGGCACCATCAAAATCCGTTGAGACGACGCCTTATGAACTGTGGTTTGGCAAGAAACCAAAGTTGTCGTTTCTTAAAGTTTGGGGCTGCGATGCTTATGTGAAAAAGCTTCAACCTGATAAGCTCGAACCCAAATCGGAAAAATGTGTCTTCATAGGATACCCAAAGGAGACTGTTGGGTATACCTTCTATCACAGATCCGAAGGCAAAATTTTTGTTGCTAAAGTCGGAAACTTTCTAGAGAAGGAGTTTCTCTCGAAAGAAGTGAGTGGGAGGAAAGTAGAACTTGATGAGATAACAGTATCTACTCCCTTATTGAGAAGTAGTACATCACAGAAATCTGTTTCTGTGACACCTACATCAAATAGGGAAGAAGCTAATGATAATGATCATGAAACTTCAAATCAAGTTTCTACTGAACTTCGTAGATCAACCAGAGTAAGATCCGCACCAGAGTGGTACGGTAATCCTATTTTGGAAGTCATGTTACTAGACCATGATGAACCTACGAACTATGAAGAAGCGATGGTGAGCCCAGATTCCGCAAAGTGGCTTGAGGCCATGAAATCTGAGATGGGATCCATGTATGAGAACAAAGTATGGACTTTGGTTGACTTGCCCGATGATCGGCAAGCAACTGAGAATAAATGGATTTTTAAGAAGAAGACTGACGCTGATGGTAATGTTACTGTCTATAAAGCTCGACTTGTTGCAAAAGGTTTTCGACAAGTTCAAGGGATTGACTACGATGAGACTTTCTCACCTGTAGCGATGCTTAAGTCTGTCCGAATCATGTTAGCAATTGCCGCATTTTATGATTATGAAATTTGGCAAATGGATGTCAAAACTGCATTCCTGAATGGATTTCTGGAAGAAGAGTTGTATATGATGCAACCAGAAGGTTTTGTCGATCCAAAGGGAGCTAACAAAGTGTGCAAGCTCCAGCGATCCATTTATGGACTGGTGCAAGCCTCTCGGAGTTGGAATAAACGCTTTGATAGTGTGATCAAAGCATTTGGTTTTATACAGACTTTTGGAGAAGCCTGTATTTACAAGAAAGTGAGTGGGAGCTCTGTAGCATTTCTGATATTATATGTGGATGACATATTACTGGTCGGAAATAATATAGAATTTCTGGATAGCATAAAGGGATACTTGAATAAGAGTTTTTCAATGAAAGACCTCGGTGAAGCTGCTTACATATTGGGCATTAAGATCTATAGAGATAGATCAAGACGCTTAATAGGACTTTCACAAAGCACATACCTTGACAAAGTTTTGAAGAAGTTCAAAATGGATCAGGCAAAGAAAGGGTTCTTGCCTGTGGCACAAGGTGTGAAGTTGAGTAAGACTCAATGCCCGACCACCGCAGAAGATAGAGAGAAAATGAAAAAGGTTCCCTATGCTTCAGCCATAGGCTCTATCATGTATGCAATGTTGTGTACCAGACCTGATGTGTGCCTTGCTGTAAGTTTAGCAGGCAGGTACCAAAGTAATCCAGGAGTGGATCACTGGACAACGGCCAAGAACATCCTTAAGTACTTGAGAAGGACTAAGGATATGTTTCTCATTTATGGAGGTGACAAAGAGCTCGTCGTAAACGGTTACGTCGATGCAAGCTTTGACACTGATCCGGACGATTCTAAATCGCAAACCGGATACGTATTTACATTAAACGGTGGAGCTGTCAGTTGGTGCAGTTCCAAACAAAGCGTCGTGGCGGGATCTACATGTGAAGCTGAGTACATAGCCGCTTCGGAAGCAGCTAATGAAGGAGTCTGGATGAAGGAGTTCATATCCGATCTAGGTGTTGTACCTAGCATATCGGGTCCAATGAAAATATTTTGTGACAATACTGGTGCAATTGCCTTGGCAAAGGAATCCAGATTTCACAAAAGAACCAAACACATCAAAAGACGCTTCAACTCCATCCGGGATTTGGTCCAGGTGGGAGACATAGAGATATGCAAGATACATACGGATCTGAATGTTGCAGACCCGTTGACTAAGCCTCTTCCACGAGCAAAACATGATCAGCACCAAGACTCCATGGGTGTTAGAATCATTACTTTGTAATCTAGATTATTGACTCTAGTGCAAGTGGGAGACTGAAGGAAATATGCCCTAGAGGCAATAATAAAGTTATTATTTATTTCCTTATATCATGATAAATGTTTATTATTCATGCTATAATTGTATTAACTGGAAACATAATACATGTGTGAATACATAGACAAACAGAGTGTCACTAGTATGCCTCTACTTGACTAGCTCATTAATCAAAGATGGTTATGTTTCCTAGCCATTAACAAAGAGTTGTTATTTGATTAACGAGATCACATCATTAGTTGAATGATCTGATTGACATGACCCATTCCATTAGCATAGCACCCGATCGTTTAGTATGTTGCTATTGCTTTTATCCATGACTTATACATGTTCCTTTAACTATGAGATTATGCAACTCCCGTTTACCGTAGGAACACTTTGAGTGCTACCAAACGTCACAACGTAACTGGGTGATTATAAAGGTGCTCTACAGGTGTCTCCGAAGGTACATGTTGGGTTGGCATATTTCGAGATTAGGATTTGTCACTCCGATTGTCGGAGAGGTATCTCAGGGCCTTCTCGGTAATGCACATCACATAAAGCCTTGCAAGCATTGCAACCAATGAGTTAGTTGCAAGATGATGTATTACGGAACGAGTGAAGATACTTGCCGGTAACGAGATTGAACTAGGTATTGGATACCGACGATCGAATCTCGGGCAAGTAACATACCGATGACAAAGGGAACAACGTATGTTGTTATGCGGTCTGACCGATAAAGATCTTCGTAGAATATGTAGGAGCCAATATGGGCATCCAGGTCCCGCTATTGGTTATTGACCGGAGACGTGTCTCGGTCATGTCTACATTGTTCTCGAACCGTAGGGTCCGCACGCTTAACGTTACGATGACAGTTATTATGAGTTTATGCATTTTGATGTACCGAAGGAGTTCGGAGTCCCGGATGTGATCACGGACATGACGAGGAGTCTCGAAATGGTCGATACGTAAAGAATGATATATTGGAAGCCTATGTTTGGACATCGGATGCATTCCAGGTGAAATCAGGATTTTACCGGAATACCGGGAGGGTTACCTGAACCCCCCGGGAGCATAATGGGCCAACATGGGCCTTGGAGGAGAGGTGAGAGGGCTGCCCTCATGGGCTGCGCGCCTCCCCCCTTCCCCTAGTCCTATTAGGACTAGGAGAGGTGGGCGCCCCCTCTCTCTCTCTCTCCCCCTTGGAGAATCCTAGTCCAACTAGGATTGGGGGGGGGGGAATCCTACTCCCAGAGGGAGTAGGACTCTCCTGGCGCACCAGAGTTGGCCAGGCAGTCCCTCCCCCTTGGCTCCTTTATATACGGGGGCAGGGGGCACCCCAGAGACACACAATTGATCATTGAGATCTTTCCTTAGCCGTGTGCGGTGCCCCCTTCCACCAAATTCCACCTCGATCATATCGTTGCAGTGCTTAGGCGAAGCCCTGCGCCGGTAACACATCAAGATCGTCACCACGCCGTCGTGCTGACGGAACTCTTCCCCGACGCTTTGCTGGATCGGAGCCCGGGGATCGTCATCGAGCTGAACGTGTGCCAAGAACTCGGAGGTGCCGGAGTAACGGTGCTGTGATCGGTTGGATCACGAGGAGAACGTACGACTACTTCCTCTACGTTGTGTCAACGCTTCCGCTTCGGTCTACGAGGGTACGTAGACAACACTCTCCCCTCTCGTTGCTATGCATCACCATGATCTTGCGTGTGCGTAGGAATTTTTTTGAAATTACTACGTTCCCCAACACAAACCGTTAACAGGCTCTTCGACACGGTGTATGAAGACGTCTGGAAGGTGCTAACCAAAGGCGCCGAGGCTCCCGCATCCGCTTCCGAGGACCGCGGATACAGCTCGCAGTGTCACGCTAGCGAGGTAAGCTACTTTCACCTTTTACAGGATGTTTAAGTTTTTTCATAGTTTGACTCTATGCGGGATCTAAACTCCCTCACCTTTGACAGGCTTGGCAGGCGAAGTCCGGACCGATTAACTGTCCGGCTCCCTTGCCCGAAGACCCAACCCCTGCTCTCCTAGTGAAGCTGCTAGCTCCGGCGCCTTATGTGGTGCCGGAGAAGAAAGCCGAGAAGAAGAAGGCCACGGGGACTCGAAAGAGTGCCCGTCATATGGTGGTGTCGGACTTGTCATCCGCGAGTCCGAGACGCTCTCCTCCCGTTAAAACGAGGAGGAGGAAGAAGAAATCTCTCCCCCTCCAGTGGGGGAAGAAAAGAAAAGGAAGGCCGCCCCAACGGGGGAGGCCGAAGGGTCGAAGAAGAGGAAGACCCCTCCGCCAGACTACTCCCCCAACGCCGACGAGGACGACGAGGAGTGGCCGGACAGGGCCAAGCGTCCGGCGGCATCGTAAGTATTCGGATACCAGAGTAACTCATGATATTCCTTTGTTGCACAGCTTTCCCTAACGTCGAATATAATCATGTAGCCTGCCCAAGGACGGGCTCGACGAGTCATCGAGTGGCTCCCTGGATTCATCGGACGTGAATTCAATTCCGCCCGCTGTCTCCCCCCGCACGGCGGACGACGCCGAAGTGGCGTCGCGACAAGCTCCGGGGCAAGAGGAGGTGGTCCTGGAGGAGCCGCGACGCGACCTCCCGGACTCCAGGAGTAAAGGGTACAAGACGCCCCAGGGCTCCAAGTCCGGCTTTGAGCCGGACACCGCGCCCGAATCTTCAACGGTTTCGGACCGCGGCAGGCGAACTCCTGCCAAGAGGAGCAAGCCTAATGAGCCGGCGGCCTCCGTCCAACCGGAGGCGCCGGATAATCTACTGGAGGTGCTTAAGGGCGCCTCCATCGACGAGGAGCACCGTACTATCATGAGTACAGTGGTCCAGAAGGTCCAGTCCGCCAAAAGCGGACTGACTGAAGCTTGTGCTAGCCTTCTAACAGGCTTCGAGGTAAGTAAAAATATGTAAAAATATTACCACATAGACAGTAGCCCCTGATGCTCTATTTGGCGTTCGGAAAGAAAAGCCGAATAGAGGATCTATCAACTTTCGCAGGAGTCTAATAAAAAGAGTCAATATGCGTATGCAGGCTTCGCTGCTAGCCAAGGTGCTTAAGGGCGCCTCCATCGACGAGGAGCACCGTACTATCATGAGTACGGTGGTCCAGAAGGTCCAATCCGCCAAAAGCGGACTGACGGAATCTTGTGCTAGCCTTCTAACAGGCTTCGAGGTAAGTAAAAATATGTAAAAATGTTACCACATAGACAGTAGCCCCTGATGCTCTGTTTGGCGTTCGGAATGAAAAGCCGAATAGAGGATCTATCAACTTTCGCAGGAGTCTAATAAAAAAGAGTCAATATGCGTATGCAGGCTTCGCTGCTAGCCACCGCCGCACTGACTGCGGAGGTGGGTGCCCTAAAACAGGGCCTCGAGCGGACCGAGCACGAGCTCGGCCTTGCCAAGCGGCAGCTTGAGGAGAAAGAAGGTAAGAGATACCTTACAGAAAAAGTGCCTATAAAAAGACGCAATTGAAAAAAATGACAGGATTGTAATGCTTATTGTAGGGGCCACGACTGAGGTGGTGACCCTCAAGCGGGCGCTATCCGAGGCCGAAAAGAAAGCGGCTGCGGAGCGCACCGAGCGAGAGAAATTTGAGGCCCAGGTCGGCGGGGTGCAGCAAGAGCTTCAGGCTCTCATGAAAAAACATGAGAGTTTGGAGCTTGAGTCAAAGACGCAAGCGTCCGAGCTTGCGGCGGCCCTTGAAACTGCCAAGTCTGCCAAGGTCGAAGCCCAAAAGGCCCTCCAGGAGTTGGATGCGGTGAAAAAGATAGCAGCGGGTAAGGCATTCTTTATGCAAAGCAGAAATATAAAAGTAAACTACTTGTTACTTATCCGAATCCAGAGCTCTCCAGGGGCATTTGCAGATCTTCCCTGCAGCGTATCCGATGCCGCCGCATTCTACCGAGCCGAAGAGGGAAGCTCGACGGAGAAGGTGTTCTGGTCTCAGTATGCTGAGGCCGGACACCCTGTGCCCCTAAGCGACCAGCTGAAGCAGCTAGTCGAGCTCCATAAGGCGGCCGAACAGGCTATGAAGGGCTTCATAGTCCGGCTGTGGCCGGGGGAGGCCCTGCCAGGGAGCTAGTTCGGACTGGTGCGGCGGCTGGTGGAGGCCTGTCCAAGGATCGAGGTCATCAAGCGCTCCGTCTGCATCAAAGGCGCCCGAAGGGCCCTTGCCCGTGCAAAGGTGCACTGGGGTAAGCCGGACGGTGAGAAGCTTGTGAGGGATGGGCCGCCGCTGGGAAAGGAGCATCGCAAGCCCGAGAACTATTATAAGGATGTTCTACCGGGAGCCCGCCTTATGGCAGATGAATGTACCAAGGATGTAATTTTTGAATGAACTCGCTCGTTTTATCCTGTGCGCTGAAAACATGTTCATATGCGCTAAGCAATTCTTGTTGAATTTAAAATATTACTTTCTGTGCGGCCGTTTATCAAAAATTGAGAGATGGCTAGTCGTCGGCTTCTGCCCCCATGCCACTAGTGCTGGGGTGTTCGGGATAAACCTGAGCGCTCTTTTTCCCATATTTGGGTCCTTCGAGGGAGGCGCTCAGCACAACGAACCAGGCAATCGGACTATAATGCTTGAACACTCTCACTTAGCCATAGAACTCTATAATTTTAAATTTCGGTGAAGCCCCTAGTTTGGAAGACCGAGTTCGGGGCGCTATCCACGCCTTGGCCGGACAAAGCCGGTTCCTCGCTTGAAGCGGCATAAGTCTTTAGGGACTCGAAAAAACCTCTCGAACAGCGACCGGTCTCTCTCCTCATCATGACAGTCAGTTTTAGCTTTCTCCACTGAGGTGCTTAGCCCAGCTCAACTGGGGCACAATCGCAGTGGTTCTCCTAGTGCTACCTTAGCCGATATAGCAGAACGTAAGGCACCAAAACATAGGAGCCGGGAAAACCCAACTATTGACCCAAATCATGATTCGGAGCCGATGCATATAGTGCTATAAGTTTGGGGTGCCGCACTTGTGAAAGTGTACAGACTTCTCACACCATATTGAGGGGTACTGATGTCCCTGGCATGTTTGCCGTACCACGGTGTACGGGTGCAACATGTCATTAATAAACATATATATGAAAAGAGGATAATGCAAAAAATAGACAAAAAGCTATGCATTGTTTATAGAAAGGCTGCTATCAAAGCAGAACGATACAAGTAGTGCGATGAGCAAAAGATATTGGACTATTTAACATGTCCTGGCCAGGGGCAGGCCGTGGAATTGTATTCAAAACAGGTATACTTCTCGTAACAGAGACCACCTGGGACTTCCATAATGCGGCATGGCTTGTCTGCTTCCCTGGATCTTGCATCGTGTGTGCGGCAGTTAAATTGCCGAACAGGTCGTCCGAAGTATGGAGTCCTGAAAGTAAGAAAAGATTAAAAAAGAATTCGGCAGCCCCTAGTACTGTTTATGCCGTGTCTTGGGCTCGCCGTGATTGTGCCCCTTCCCCTGCGCCCATGGTATTTCAAGAGCGTAGTTATGTACGCGAAGTACTGGTTTCGCTATGTCGCGAGGGCTGGGGTTGGGGCCGCATTGCTATGCCCGCTCAGAACGTGCCAGGCGGTCTTGTTGTAGGTTACTCCAGGTGCGCTTGACAGTGTCCGGCTTTTGAACGGCCGGACTGGAGAGTTGCCTAAAAAGGCTGCTTTGTACTTCTGCTGCGAGGGCCGCCGTGTGCTCCTCCGTTTGGAGGGAGCGCTCGGTGTTTCCATTGACCGTAATTACTCCTCGAGGGCCTGGCATCTTGAGCTTGAGATATGTGTAGTGCGGCATTGCATTGAACTTTGCAAATGCGGTTCGCCCGAGCAGGGCGTGATAGCCACTGCAAAACGGGACTATATCGAAGATTAACTCTACGCTTCGGAAATTGTCCGGAGATCCGAAGACCACTTCAAGTGTTACTCAGCCTGTATAGTTGGCCTCTACACCTGGTATAACGCCTTTAAAGGTCGTTTTTGTGGGCTTAATACTCGAGGGATCTATGCCCATTTTCTGCACTGTATCCTACTAAAGCAGGTTCAGGCTGCTTCCGCCGTCCATGAGGACTCTTGTGAGATAAAATCCGTCGATAATTGGGTCGAGAACCAATGCGGCGAAGCCGCCGTGACGGATGCTAGTGGGGTGGTCCCTTCGATCGAAAGTGATCGGGTAGGAGGACCATGGGTTGAACTTTGGGGCGACTGGCTCCATCGCGTATACGTCCCGTAGCGGACGCTTCCACTCCCTCTTGGGAATGTGGGTTGCGTATATCATGTTCACCGTCCGCACTTGTGGGGGAAAACCCTTCTATCCACTGTTGTTCGGCGGCCTGGGCTCCTCCTCGTCATCGCTATGCAGCCCCTTGTCTTTATTTTCGGCTCTTAGCTTGCCTGCCTACTTGAACACTCAACAATCCCTGTTGGTGTGATTGGCAGGCTTTTCGGGGGTGCCATGTATCTGGCACAAGCGGTCGAGTATTCGGTCCAAACTGGACGGGCCCTGAGTATTCTTTTTGAATGCCTTTTTCCGCTGACCGGATTTGTAGCCTGTGAATCCAGCATTAACTGTCGTGTCCTCGTTGCTGTCGCTGCTAACGCGACGCTTTTGCTTGTTCCGGCGTGTCCTGCCACTTTTGTCCTTGGTATACGAATTACCAGGGTTCTTCGCTAAGTTATTACTGCGAGCTAGCCAGCTGTCTTCTCCCGCGCAAAAGAGGGTCATGAGTGTCGTGAGGGCTGCCATGGATTTCGGCTTTTCCTGTCCCAGGTGCCGGGCAAGCCACTCGTCGCGGATATTATGCTTAAAGGCCGCTAGGGCCTCTGCATCCGGACAGTCGACTATCTGGTTTTTCTTTGTTAGGAACCGTGTCCAGAATTTCCTGGCCGATTCCTCTGGCTGCTGAATTATGTGGCTTAAGTCATCGGCATCCGGTGGTCACACATAAGTGCCCTGGAAGTTGTCGAGGAATGCGGCTTCCAGGTCCTCCCAAGAACCGATTGAGTCTGCCGGCAAGCTGATAAGCTAATGCCGGGCCGGTCCCTTGAGTTTGAGCGGGAGGTATTTGATGGCGTGTAGATCATCGCCGCGGGCCATATGGATATGAAGGAGATAATCCTCGATCCATACCGCAGGATCTGTTGTGCCATCATATGATTCGATGTTTACGGGTTTGAAACCCTCGGGGATTTTATGATCCATTACTTCATCTGTGAAGCATAGTGGGTGTGCGGCGCCTCTATACTGGGCTATATCGCGACGCAACTCGAAGGAGCTATGTCTATTGTGTTCGGCCCGGCCGGATTTATTGTATCCGGCATGAATATCATCGTCACGTGCCGTGGGGCGCCTGCGCGATTCGTAGATCGATCTTGTTTGCCTTGCCTTGTCCTCCAGTACGTATTGCAGGTCTGGCGCATTTTCCCGTTCCTTAGTTGAACGACGCCGGGGCATGGCTTGGGTGGAGGGCCGAGAGGCCTCTCTGTCGCGGCCGCGAGGTGGCTGGTCGGCCATGTCGTGCGCTGGTGACGTGGGTGCTTCCTCCTCTGATCAGGGTAGCGTCCTGCACTTTGGGTAACTCTTGGAGGGGCGTTCGAGTTCATACTCTTTGGCTGCAAGGACCTCAGTCCATCTGTCAGCTAGCAAATCTTGATCAGCTCTAAGCTGTTGCTGCTTTTTCTTGAGGCTGCTTGCCGTGGCTATAAGCCTGCGTTTAAAACGCTCTTGTTCGACAGGATTTGATGGCACGACGAATTCGTCGTCATTGAGGCTTGCCTCGTCTTTGGAGGGAGGCATATAATGGTCATCCTCAACCTCTCTTTCTGCCACTCTCTCATGAGGGCTGGCTTCGCCATCTTCCTGTGCCGAATCTTCCTGGGGGGGGGGTGTTCTTCGGTGCTATCCGGGGTAGTATTATCTCCCATGCCGGAATCACCGTTTTTGCTTTGGCGGGATTTAGAGCGGCGCCCCTGACACCGGCGCTTTGGCTGTTTCTTGGAGGTGTCATCCCCCGCTGTTCCATCGCCATCTCCATCTTTTGGAGTATCCACCATGTATATATCATACGACGAGGTGGCTTTCCAGTCGGCACTTGTTCTTGATCGTCTCCTGCATCGGCGTCCATACCGTCGATGTCTTCCGAGTCGAAATCGAGCACGTCAGTTAAATCATCGACATTGGCTATCAAGTGGGTGGTGGGTGGGTGTCGTGGGTTTGTCACGGCAGATGTCCTAGCCAAAGGACTTAGTCGTGGAGCCATCGCAACGGGTTAACTCAAAGGGGTTAAAGCGGACACAGGGACACAGAGGGTTTATACTAGTTCGGCCCCTTCGATGAAGGTAAAAGCCTACGTCTAGTTGTGATGAATTGATGGGGTTTCGATGACTAGGGAGCAAACAAGCTTCGCCTAAGTCTCGAGTTGTGGTTGTCTGTCCTTGAACCGCTGTCGGGTCGTCCCCTTATATACACGGGTGACGCCCGTCGGTTCACAGAGTCCCAATCTCCGGTTCATATTCGTACCCGGGTTGGTCTCTCCTTATTCCTAACTTATAATACAAGTTTACTTACAAGGCCGGTTTACGGCCACAAGTGTTGAACCGACTACGGCCTTGGGCCTTCATCTATCTTCTTGGGCTTTAACACTCTGGGACTACTGATGAAGTTAACCCGGCCCTGGTAGGCCGGTTTACGCCCAGTAGTAATATCCCCAACATTAGGCCCCAGATTGATTTGAACGTGTTCATGTCAATCCTTAGTAGAAATCTTCATCTTTATCATCTTCTGGCAGTTGTTGAACCGTCTTGACGTCATCTTCTCCACTTGCTGTTAAACCGAGGTGACGTCATCTGTTATAAAGAAAGTATTCATAAAACCTTATCATTTTAATAAGGCTGCGAAAATCATGGCGACGGCTTCATTTGGTGGCCCCTGGTTTGTCGCGCCTGACACATATCCTTTTGCCTTATAAATAGGACCGAAGGGTCATTTCCTTTTTCCCCCTTCCTGTCTTCTCATCTTCGTCTTCCTCGTCGTCAGCTTCGAAGCTCCATCGCCGCCGTCGCCTTCAACCTCGACCTTGGCCGCTGCATCGACCTGAACGCACCAGAAAACTGCGGTGCTCTTCTGCACTCTCCTCAACTCTAGTAAGTCCTCTGTTCCTTTTAACCTAGATCTGTTCTAGGGTTCTCTGTTCTTGAGATGTTCATCGACAGCTCCTGCTCGTGTATTGGCCTCCGTATGGATCTGTAAAACTTTATCCTGAATGCCATGTAGCTTTCCGCGTCCACCTATAATCTCGTGTTTAAAGTCCGTGGATCTCATCTGTATATCTACCCATTGATTCACTTCCGCCCAGTTTTGAAGCCATTGAATATTTCTTCTGTTTTTCTGAAGCTACCTTAGATCCATTGCCGTAATGAACCTTTTGTGAAACCTGTTTTTGCATACTTAGCCATTTCGGAACCTCAAATGCCTTCAATATTTAGATCAGGCGGTTTAGCTTCCCGTAGAAAAGGTCAATAAACCGGCATATACCATTTGTCCCCTTACTGAACCGCTAGGATCCCTTAGCCATAGTCCATCGCTTTACGGAGCTTCGGTTTGAATATAATTATCCTCGGTTTAATCCCGATCATATCAGTGTATATATTGTACCCAACATAATCTCAAACCGGGATTGCTTATTTTGTAGACTCCATCATGGCCAAGCAAGTATATGAGTGCAACTGGGCTCCTTCTCGTGTTACAGAGACACAACTGAATAACTTAGTCTTGACTGGCGCTTTGAGCAGCAAAAAGACCATCCACTGGAGGGTCCCAGGCAAAGAATGTCCTCCCACACCTCAAGAAGGAGAGGTTGTAGTTTTTGCGGATCACTTAGCCCGAGGCTTTAATCCACCCGGTTCAAAATTTTATCGGGACGTCTTGGCCAACTTCCAGCTTCATCCGCAAGACACCGGCCCCAATTCTGTCACCAACATATGTCATTTCCAAGTGCTCTCTGAGGTGTTCTTTCAAGAGGAACCTTCAGTCGAGTTATTCCGAGATTTGTTCCATCTAAACCGTCGCACAGAATTTACTGATGGTTCTAACATGGAATTGGGTGGCATGACGATTCAAAAGCGAAAAGAGGTCACGTATCCTCAGGCAAAGCTGCACAGCCATCCCCAAGAATGGAACCAATAGTGGTTCTATTGCAAAGACACCTCTCCTGCCAATGAAAATCCCTTGCCTGGTTATCGTCCGGAACGGCTTAGCAACAGACACCCCTTTCCACAGAGGTTGACGGCCAAAGAGAGGAGTAAATATGCTCCCCAACTGTCCAAGCTCAGAGCCTTTATGGCCAACGGTTTAACAGGAGTGGATGAAGCTCGTTGCTGGATATCCTGGAGCATACTACCTCTTAGCCAATGCTCCAGTTTAATGTGTGAATATACAGGCAGTGTTGACGATCCTCTGCGGCATGTAAACATCCAGCTTACTGACGAAGAAGTCACCGAAGCTGTGAAGAAAATTCTGAACGAACCGGAATAGGTATGTGCTCGAACCGGCCTGCTTCCTTTCTGTGCTACCAACAAACCGCCAGCTGTAAGTCTGAATTTTTCCCTTTCATTAATTCTGATGCTGTTACATCTGCTTAATACTTGATACCAATATCTGTGAAATCAGGGTGACGATCCGTTTTGGAGCAAGAAACTTTCGCAGGAGAAGGTAGACAAACCGGAGAGACCGACCCGTCCAAAGACGAAGGTCCTTAAAAACCTGCTCACAAACGAAAAACCACTGCGTCTTCTGATCCGCCTGCTGACGATGATGTAAGTAATCCGGACCTTGAGGTAAAATTCGATTTACTTGGATTTCTTTTACACGCCTTATTGATGATAATACTTGTCAGGATGATGCCGAAGCTAGCCATGCTGATGATGCAGAGGTAATTATTCTCTCTTCTGACTCGAACTCTTTGCCTTCACTAAAAATCCGTCAGGCAATCTGGAAAGTTAAATTTTCTCATCCACTTGCTCATTTGGATACCAAATTTCTTATGAAGACCCAACAGCATGAAGTGCGCCACACAACTCGGCATAGCGGCCAGGTAATTACCTCCGCCGGTCTACCGAACAATCCGGTTCGGAGACGCCAATCAGAGGTTCCTAATTTGCTTGCTAGTACTTGTTCTAAAGCGGTCTGTTTTTGTCAACCGCTTAACCCATCTGACTCCGATTATCAGGTTACCTCCCGCTCATCCTCCGGCGAGTCAACGGGTACTCAGCTGCCACCGCTTAAAACCGTGCTTGGGTAAGCTTACATGTATCATAACTTTCTTGATTTTGTAGCTTTCAACATATACTGTTTTTGATTTTGCTGTTCCTCTCAGGACCAAACCGAGGCCGAGCAAGAAGGCTCGCCTGGACAAAGCGGCCGAAGAAGAAACTGTCCCTGAAACGGGCGCCGCTCCAGATGTTGAGGCAGCCGTTCATGAATATATGCCAAACGACCCGCCAGCACAAGATGAGGTTTTTATTGCTGAAGAGAGGCCTGTTGATCCTTCTGGTCCTGCTAACCAGGCTGGAAGTCCCGCCCGGAATGAAAAATCCGCAGATCCATCCAAAGCTACTGGTAAACTGGCCGCCACAGTGCAAACCGGTGACGCCCAGGATGATGAAGTTGTCATCACTGGCATTGGTCATACCGAACCTGGCAACCCTGTCGCTTTGTCCCGACATACTGCCAAGGATGAATTTGCCGCAATGGGCAAGGACAAATGGAATGTCGATTTGGCTACTTATGCTGCACTGAGTGCTCAAGATCTTCATTCTGGTTATCTGAACCGGCTATATACCAGTCGCGACCATGAAGCTGACCTAGTGAACATGATGAAGGAGAAATTTGAGGTAACTTTCATATACCTCTTCCTGCTTGTATATTCTTTTAGCCTTGCTAATTCCCCTAGCCCCCAAGGGTCGGTTTGTAATCTTCTGTCAAACCGGAACTTGTGAAATATAAAGCTGCATACTTCAGAATGTGCTGATGTAGCCCCCAAGGGTCGGTTCAACTTAATGTAGTTAAACCGGGACTTTAATAATATAAACCTGAATGTCTCGAATTCCACTGATAATTTTTGAGCAAATAGCCATTAGCCCCCAAGTGCCAAGTTGAATACTTGTATTGAGCTTGGGACTTTGCGATGAGTTGACAGTTATAGATCAAATAGGCATTAGCCCCCAAGTGCCAAGTTGAATACTTGTATTGGGCTTGGGACTTTGATATCCATACCGTTTTGTTAAACCATATAACTGTCTGAATGCAGGCTGAGCTGAAGATCAAAGAAAGCCAACTCGCCGATCTTCAAGAGAACTTGAAATCTCAACAAGCTGAGACCTCCAAAGCAAAAGAGGAGTTGACCAGCGCTTTAGGCGTCATGGAGCAGCTGAAGGAGGGCTTCAAGAAAGATCAGGCGGATTGGGCCACTGAGAAAAACACTTTGATCAAGAAAATTGAAACTGCTGAAGCTGCCCTTAAACCGGTGACAGACGAACTGGCCAGCGTAAAGCGACAAGTGCATGCAATGACTGCTGCCATCTTTGGTAAGCGTTCTTTGACTTCTGTGATAATTTCGGTCTTCCTATGATAGATCCGGTTTGTGAACTGCTTATCATGTTGCAGGCACCCGTATTAACCACTTGGGGTCAGATGTTCGAATGAAGTTGAAGGCTGCCTACACCTTAATCGAGCAGCTGTATACTCGAGCGCAGTGGATCATCACGACTGCGTCACATAACAATCCGGCACCCACGTTAATTCAAGATACTCTTAAGAGATTATCAATGCTTCCTACCCGGATTGAAGAGCTGAAAAACTCTGCTGCTCGAACCGGTGCCATCAATGCTTTAATCCGAGCAAAGGCATGGGTGCCGGACTTTGATCCCGTTGAAGCAGCTCAGGGCTATCCCAGTTTGAAGGAAGATGGGTCAGAGTTCAATGAAGAGGATTTGAGGGCAATAAACCGGGCAGTGCGCCCTCTGGCTTGTCAATTGGTAGAAGAGGCAGATTTGACCCATTATCAAGCCCAATATAATAACCAGAACAAACGAGTGGCAGCACCAGTTCCCGAAGCAGAAATCTGATCCCGCCAATCCGTAAGCATACTTATGCTCCTGATATTGAACCGTCTTCACTGATCCATGATGAAGTTGTTTTTCAAGCGTTAATGGGAATCGACTGGACCACTGTTGACTTCCAGCCGCTGGGTAGGGCAGAAGAAACTGAAGCGGCGCAGGGCGACCCGCGACCATCGGATCAAGGCGGCGACCAAGCTTGAACCGGAGACCGGTTTAATAGGCTGCCTTGTTATACTTTGCCAGAAAACCAATGATCTTATTCGGGCACCATGTTGCCTTGTAATAGGATAGCCAATACTTTTGCTTCTGAGATGCCTTCGTGCATCTGAACTGATACGCTTGGTTGAAAGAAGGAAACTGCCGATCTATACCTTCTGCAATCATAAAATCTTTAAACTACCAGGGCGGTTGTACCGCCAGCCGGTTTATGAATTTCATGTATATATGCAAGGAGATTGACATATATGATCAAATTTTGTGATACAAAATACCTGCCATCATTGGGCGTCAAGTAGGCTTAGCCAATTTTGACACGGCGGTTTGATAAACCTGCACTGTCATGGGAGAAAAACAACTCCTGTATATATAATGCCGATTTACTGTGTAAACCGTGCTTGGTCATAATAAATATTTTCTTACTCCAAAAAAGGATGTTAACAGAAGAAATCAAACCGGGTAAATAATCTCCGGTTCAAGAATAGACCATGTTCCGCCAAATTGGCAACTTGAACTGGTGTAAAACGTTTGTCGGTTTAAAAACGCAACCAAGATAAAATAGCAGTTTATCAAAAAATGTTGAAGCAAAGGTAATGATAAAACCGTTTGCAAAAAAGAGGCTTTACTGAGCCGATCAGATGGTGTTACCATGGTCGGACACGACCAAGCTCCCAAGAGGTGTAGCTATGGTTCGAGTCAGCCAGGTCCCCAAATGAAATCGTGGCATTACGCCGATCAAGTGGCATGGCAGTGGTTCGGGTTCGACCAAGCCCCCAAGTGATGCTATGGCCTTTAGGCTGATCAAGAGGCGTGACTGGTTCAGACTTGACCATGTCCCCAAGTGATCTGGTGGCTTTCGCCTATCAAAAGGTGTTGCATCGGTTCGGAGACGACCGAGCCCCCTAGTGATATTTATAACTTTTGCAAGGGGTAAACCGGAGGCCGCTTTAAGACAGAAGAACTCCATGTAACCACACATGATGTAAAAGAACAGATACCCCGCTTTAGCTGAGGATTCGGTTTATTGTATTTATAATATGTACATTGTTATAGTATATACATAAGCAGAGCCAATGGCTCAAGTATAGTAAGGCCGAAGATGAGCTATGTTCCACGGCCTGTTGGTCTCCTCTCCTGATTTGCGTGAGTCTTTTCGCTCTCGAATATCGATCAGATAGTATGACCCATTGTGCAGATTCTTTCTGACCATGAAAGGTCCCTCCCAAGGCGGGGATAACTTATGCATATCGGTTTGATCTTGAATGAGCCGAAGCACCAAATCTCCTTCTTGAAAGGTTCTGGTTCTGACTCGACGATTGTGATAGCGACGAAGATCCTGTTGGTAAATCGCCGAGCGGGCAGCTGCTATGTCTCGCTCTTCATCCAACCGGTCCAAAGCGTCTTGTTGAGCTGTCTCATTGTCCGCTTCAACATAAGCCGCCACACGAGGTGAATCGTGACGGATATCACTAGGGAGAACCGCCTCCGCTCCATAGACCATGAAGAACGGCGTGTATCCTGTTGATCTGTTGGGTGTGGTATTAATGCTCCATAATACAGATGGCAACTCTTCTACCCAACAACCCGGCGTCCTTTGCAAAGGAACCATAAGCCGCGGTTTGATGCCTCTCAAGATCTCCTGATTAGCTCTTTCTGCTTGACCATTGGACTGTGGGTGCGCTACTGATGAAACGTCAAGGCGGATGTGCTCCCGTTCGCAAAACTCCTTCATGGCGCCTTTGGACAAATTGGTACCATTATCTATGATGATACTGTGTGGAAAGCCGAACCGGAAAATCACCTTTTTGATGAACTGAACCGCCGTGGCTGCATCACACTTGCTAACAGGCTCCGCCTCCACCCACTTTGTAAATTTATCAACCACCACCAGGAGGTGGGTCTTCTTATCCTTGGACCTTTTGAAAGGCCCAACCATATCTAGCCCCCAAGTTGAAAACGGCCAGGTAATTGGAATCATCCTCAATTCTTGAGCCGGTACATGAGCACGTCTTGAGAACTTTTGGCAACCATCACATCGTTTGACCAGATCCTCCGCATCAGCATGGGCAGTTAACCAATAGAAACCATGTCAGAACGCTTTGGACACCAAAGATTTTGAACCGGCGTGGTGACCACAATCCCCTTCGTGGATCTCACGCAAAATTTCACAGCCTTCCTCAGGAGATACACAGCGTTGATATGCTCCCGATACACTGCAATGGTGCAACTCGCCATTGGCAATTGTCATGGACTTGGACCGCCGTATTATTTGTCTGGCCAGAGTCTCATCCACTGGTAACTCGCCCCGGTTCATGTATGCCAGGTAAGGAAGTGTCCAATCCGGGATGACGTGAAGAGCTGCCACCAACTGAGCCTCTGGGTCAGGAACAGCCAAATCCGCTTCACCTGGGAGCTTGACCGACGGGTTGTGCAGCTCATCAAGAAAAACATTAGGCGGGACCGGTTTACGTTGGGAGCCCAATCGACTCAGGGCGTCTACCGCCTCATTCTTCCGACGGTCCATGTGGTCCACCTGATAACCCTTGAAGTGACCCGCAACAATGTCCACCTCACGACGATATGCTGCCATGAGTGGGTCTTTAGAATCCCAAGTGCCAGACACTTGTTGAGCCACTAGATCCGAGTCACCGAAGCACTTAACCCGACTTAGATTCATCTCTTTAGCCATCCGGAGACCATGGAGCAAGGCTTCATACTCAGCTTCATTGTTAGTACAAGGGAACATTAAGCGGAGAACATAACAAAACTTGTCACCTCATGGGGAAGTTAATACGACTCCAGCCCCTGAGCCCTCCAGTTGCCGTGACCCGTCAAAATGGATGGTCCAATATGTGTGATCTGGCTTCTCTTCGGGGGCCTGCAGCTCCGTCCAATCATTGATGAAATCGACAAGCGCTTGGGACTTCACCGCCGTCCGAAGCACGTATTTTAAACCATGCGGCCCAAGCTCTATAGCCCACTTGGCAATCCGGCCAGTTGCTTCCCGGTTCTGGATGATATCACCCAAGGGGGCAGAACTGACCACTGTGATGGGATGCCCTTGGAAATACTGCTTCAGCTTCCGGCTTGCCATAAAAACTCCATATACCAGCTTCTACCAATGTGGATACCTTTGTTTGGATTCAATAAGCACCTCGCTGATATAATAAACCGAACATTGAACCGGATGCTCCTTGCCTGCCTCCTTCCGCTCCACCACAATAGCTACACTGACCGCGCGAGCATTAGCGGCAACATACAACAGCAATGACTCCTTGTCAATGGGAGCGGCGAGCACGGGCAGATTGGCCAATTGCCGCTTTAAGTCCTCGAACGCCTGATCAGCAGCAGAACTCCAGACAAATTGATCCGTCTTTTTCAACATCTGATACAAAGGGATTGCTTTCTCACCAAGACGGCTGATAAACCGGCTCAACGGGGCAATCCGACCAGCCAACCGCTGGACGTCATTGATACACTTCCGTTTAGCCAGGGAGGTGATGGCTGTAATCTTCTCCGGATTAGCCTCAATCCCCCTGTTGGACACCAGAAAACCCAACAACTTGCCTGGCGGTACACCAAAGACACACTTGGCCGGATTAAGCATCATCTTATACGTCCTCAAGTTATCAAAAGTTTCCTTCAAATCATCAACCAAAGTCTCCTTCCTTGACTTAACCACAATATCATCCACATAGGCATGTACATTGCGGCCAATCTGCTTGTGAAGACAATTTTGCACACACCTTTGATAGGTTGCCTGGGCACTCTTGAGCCCAAAGGGCATAGATACATAGCAAAAGGCTCCAAAGGGAGTTATGAACGCGGTCTTCTCCTGGCCCTTAATTGCCATTTTGATCTGATGATAGCCGGAATATGCATCCAAAAAACTTAAACGCTCGCAACCCGCCGTAGCATCAATAATTTGATCAATACGGGGAGGGCAAAAGGATCCGCTGGACAAGCTTTATTAAGATCAGTGTAATCCACACACATACGCCAGGTGCCGTTTTTCTTAAGGACCAGCACCGGAGTAGCAAGCCACTCAGGGTGAAAAACCTCAACGATGAAGCCAGCTGCTAGGAGCCTGGCCACTTCTTCTCCGATAGCTTTGCGTCTCTCCTCGTTGAACCGGCGGAGGAATTTTTTCACCGGTTTGTATTTAGGATCCACATTAAGAGTGTGATCAGCGAGTTGCCTCGGTACACCTGGCATGTCAGAAGGTTTCCATGCAAAGATGTCCCGATTCTCACGGATGAACTCGATGAGCGCGCCTTCCTATTTCGGATCCAAATTGGCATTGATGCTGAACTGCTTGGACGAATCGCCAGGTACAAAGTCAACAAGCTTAGTTTCAGCCGCCGATGTGAACTTGAGGGCTGGATCGTGCTCCGTGGTAGGCTTCTTCAAAGGGGTCATATCCGCCGGATCAACATTGTCTTTGTAATACTTCAGCTCCTCGGTGGCACAAACCGATTCTGCGTAAGCCGCATCTCCTTCTTCGCATTCCAGAGCGACCTTACGGCTTCCGTGGACCGTTATAGTCCCTTTATGACCCGGCATCTTGAGCTGCAAGTACACATAACAGGGCCGTGCCATGAACTTGGCATAGGCCGGTCGACCAAACAGGGCGTGGTATGGGCTTTGGATTTTTACCACCTCGAACGTCAGTGTCTCTGATCTGGAATCATGATCATCTCCGAAGGCCACTTCCAGTGCTTCTTGCCAACGGGGTATGCTGACTTGCCAGGTACCACTCCATGGAAAACCGTATTCGATGGTCGGAGATCTTTATCTGTTAACCCCATGCGACGGAAAGTCTCATAGTACAGGATGTTAATACTGCTACCCCCATCCATGAGTACCTTGGTGAACTTATAACCTCCCACCTGAGGTGCCACCACCAAAGCCAGCTGACCCGGATTATCAACCCCATCCATATGATTGGCTGCTCTGACCAGCGTAGATATCTTGGCACGGCCGGTTCAACAGAATTAACTGCCCGCTTCTGGACCTTCCGGTCTCGCTTGTCCAAGCTAGTGGTGAATACAAGATATTGCCCACTATTCAATTGCTTCGGATTGCTCTGATAACCCGACTGCTGCTGTTGCTGATTGTAACCCCCCAGGTTATTCTGATTGTTCTGATTGTTACCGCCGCCCGGATTACCGTTAAATCCTGAACCGGAGTTCCCTCCACCGGAACCTGGCCTGGATCCACCGCCGGAACTGGGATCATATCGAAAAGCATTAGAGCTCTTGAACTCCTGCATAATGTAACAATCCTTCCAAAGGTGGTTTGTTGGCGCCTCCTTCGTCCCATGCTTAGGACAGGGCTGGTTCAATAGATAATTTAGTCGGTCCGGATTAGGACTAGGTGCTCCACTGCGGTTCTGCGATTTACCCTTGCGTCACTGGCCCGTGTCCTGTGCACTGGTATTAGCCACAAAGTCCATGTTACCATCCGCCTTACGCTTGCCTCCGCCGCCATTACCTGCTGAGTGATGTTGCTGACCCTTGGAGTTGCCATTCCTCTTTCCCTTCCCTGTCTTTTCATCATCAGACTCGGGATCCTTGGTATTATCAGAATCAGCATACTTTACCAAAGCGGCCATAAGAGTCCCCATGTCAGTGCAATGGCGCTTCATCCGTCCTAACTTCAACCTCAGGGGTCCAAACCGGCAATTGCCTTCCAAAGTTATGACTGCGGTGTCAGCATTGATGCGGTTTGATGAATGCAACACTTGTGAGACCCGACGTACCCAATGAGTAGTTGATTCTCCTTCCTCCTGGACACAGGCAGCTAAATCCACTATCGACATAGGCTGCTTACACATGTCTTTGAAGTTATTGATAAACCGGGTCCGTAACTGGGCCCATGAACTGATAGAGTTGGGCAGCAAGCTCTTCAACCAGGTACGGGCCGTCCCTTCAAGCATCATGGTGAAATACTTTGCGCACGCTGCGTCATCCACATCAAGCATCTCCATGGCCATCTCATAGCTCTCCACCCATGTCTCTGGAGGTTGATCCGCCGTATAATTCGGTACCTTGCGCGGGCCCTTGAAATCTTTAGGCAGGCGCACGTTGCGTAAAGCGGGGACAAGGCAAGGTACCCCCAATGCGCTAGAATTAAGCCCGGGCTCAATCGAAGTGGTCGGACGAACCGGCGTAAGCTGACGAGCTTGATGCTGTGCCGCTAACTCGGCCTCCCTGCGCGCTCGGGCCCGGTCCACCACCTCCTGGGCATTGTCGGCACCACCGGTCGGATTGTTGCCACGGGGCGCTCCACGCCGCACGTTACTTGACACAGCTGGTTCCTCCATATGCCTGCTATAACTCTGGGTCGGACATGGGGTAGAATGAATCCGGTCGCGGCTGTATGAATATGCTTCCTGTTGGACCAAAGCCGTCCTAAGGAGCTCCTTGACCCGGCGCGTCTCTATCGCCTGTAATGAATCACCTTCAACTGGAATAGCATCCAGCCGTGCCGCAGCCGCAACGAGGTTATCCAACGGATTGGAGTAGTGACCCGGAGGTGTAGGCACAGCTTGCGGCACACCAGTATTATGACGAGGTAGATCTATTAAACGGGGCTGGACCGGCGCACCTGTCGCAGGTGCCTCCGCCCGGTTTACTACCGGCGGATTATTGGTTCCCGCTCCAGGGGTGTTGAAAAGATCCCTTGCTTCGAAAACTGAAGGCAAACGAGATCGGTACTTCCTCCTCATGACTTCCTGTGATGCGTTCTGGTCCAGCATGAGTTTGTAAGCTTGCGCGTCCAATGTGGCTCGCTCTGCAGTCATCCTGACCTCTTCAGCTGCTAAATCCTCTTTGGCTTGAGTGATCTGCTCCCTCACCTTTGCAATTTCCGCGTTGTGAGTGTCTTCATCCGCCAGGTTAGCCTCCACCATGAGCGTAGCCAACGCATCGAACAGATCTGATAAGACTTGAACCGGCGGGCGCACAGAGCCTCCTGCCGCGGCAGCCGTTGCCGCTGCTGAACCGGGAACCATCGCTGCAGCAGTTGATGAATGAAGCGCTGCTTGCGTACCGGCCATGAATATTCCAACCCGGTTGGGCAGATCGGAGGGGTCCGGAATACTGTCGCCATCGGAACAGCCCCCAATCCGGCCATCTTGTAACTGATACAAAGACTCGGTTTCTCCGGTTGACGACTCGTCGCCAGAATAAACGACGGTTTCGCCACCAGATCCCGATCCATCCTCATAGCTTCCTCCATGGATGACTCCCACGAAGGCACGTTTCACGGTCGGCTTAACCCGGACAGGTCGCGCACGCTGAGCTGTCTCGACGAGGTCGGTGCAGGTGTCCAGCTCAGGGCCCGGTTCACCGATCTTACCGATGAAGACGTGTATGCCACCAAAGGGGACCCGGTACCCGTACTCAATCGAGCCGGCCTCGGGGCCCCAGCCTGCATCGTCGATGTAGATCTTGCCGTGATGACTCTTGGTCATCCGGCCCACAGCGTATCCCTCGAGTCCTTCGAAGCGGCCCTCCAAGAACTTGAAACCATCGCGCGATAGCCCCACGGTGGGCGCCAACTGTCGTGGGTTTGTCACGGAAGATGTCCTAGCCAAAGGACTTAGTCGTGGAGCCATCGCAACAGGTTAACTCGAAGGGGTTAAAGCGGACACAGGGACACAGAGGGTTTATACTTGTTCGGCCCCTTCGATGAAGGTAAAAGCCGACGTCTAGTTGTGATGGAATTGATGGGGTTTCGATGACTAGGGAGCAAACAAGCTTCGCCTAAGTCTCGAGTTGTGGTTGTCTGTCCTTGAACCGCTGTCGGGTCGTCCCCTTATATACACGGGTGACGCCCGTCGGTTCACAGAGTCCCAATCTCCGGTTCATATTCGTACCCGGGTTGGTCTCTCCTTATTCCTAACTTATAATACAAGTTTACATACAAGGCCGGTTTACGGCCACAAGTGTTGAACCGACTACGGCCTTGGGCCTTCATCTATATTCTTGGGCTTTAACACTCTGGGACTACTGATGAAGTTAACCCGGCCCTGGTAGGCCGGTTTACGCCCAGTAGTAATATCCCCAACAGTGGGCTTTGAATTTCTTCGTCGTCCGTATCCCATCCTTGCTGACCGTAGTCCGGCCAGGGCTCTCCTGATAAAGAGAGAGACTTTAGAGAGTTCAGGATGTCGCCGAAGGGCGAGTGCTGAAAGATGTCCGCGGCGGTGAACTCCATTATCGGCGCCCAATCGGATTCGATCGGTAGGGGCGCGGGGGGCTCAGAGTTCGGAGAGGAATCCGGCTCCTCGGAGTCACGGGCCGTGCGGAGCACGGGGCTGGCGTTCGGCTCGATCGCCTTTGAGATCGCAGCCCCCGAGGTGACGTCCAACCGCTCATCCTCGATTGGCGCAGTGGGCTCCGAATTAAGGGTCGGAACCGGTGCGTGTGCGGCCTCCAGGGCACTGTTCGGCGGCAGAGCTAGATCATGCCCCTAGAGACAGTGCAGCGCGCTCGGCTGTGGCTCGAATACGTCGAAGATGAAATCCCCGCGGATGTCCGCCGTGTAGTTTAAGCTTCCAAACCTGACCTGATGGCCAGGGGCGTAGCTTTCGATCTGCTCCAGGTGGCCAAGCGAATTGGCCCGCAGTGCGAAGCCGCCGAAGACGAAGATCTGTCCGGGGCGAAAAGTCTCGCCCTGGACTTCATCATTATAGATGATCGAAGGAGCCATCGGGCCCAAGAGTGACGACACAGAGGAACTCTCAATGAAAGCACCAATGTAGGTGTCAAAACCGGCGGATCTCGGGTAGGGGGTCCCGAACTGTGCGTCTAGGCCGGATGGTAACAGGAGACAAGGGACACGAAGTTTTACCCAGGTTCGGGCCCTGTTGATGGAGGTAAAACCCTACGTCCTGCTTGATTAATATTGATGATATGGGTAGTACAAGAGTAGATCTACCACGAGATCAGAGAGGCTAAACCCTAGAAGCTAGCCTATGGTATGATTGTTGTATGATGAAGTTGTCCTACGGACTAAAACCCTCCGGTTTATATAGATACCGGAGAGGGTTAGGGTTACACAAAGTCGGTTACAATGGTAGGAGATCTTGAATATCCACATCGCCAAGCTTGCCTTCCACGCCAAGGAAAGTCCTATCCGGACACGGGACGAAGTCTTCAATCTTGTATCTTCATAGTCCTGGAGTTCGGCTGATGGTATAGTCCAGCTATCCGAACACCCCCTAATCCAGGACTCCCTCACCCGCTTAGTTAAAAAACCGGGGTACGCATGGAAACCAGGCGTAGGGGTCATAAGTGCTTGAACAGACAAGTACCCAACTAGCTATGTTATATTACATGGATAGTAAGAAACGTCTTCTAGGGAGAATAGTTCCGTTAAGGGTTCCTTTCCCTGGGTACGCATGCCCTAATGTGCATGTCTGAGCTGCGAAAAGAGACGTAGGATATAAACATCTAGGGGCATGTATTACAAGAAATAAAGATCATCTTTTGTTCACCGACCGAGTTTTCCCTTAAGAATGCTAGCTTTCGGCTTCACCCAGTCTGAGGTACACATGCGGCTGACCCGGCAGTAACAATCGCAGAGGTGCTCCCCTTATGCCCTAGCCGAATTAACGGGAACGTAGGGCATAAACACAAGAGCCAGGCAACCCAGCTTTGCCAAAACTTAAGTCATATCGATGCATATAATGGCGAAAAAAGGTACATGTGGAAGAATAACACATGTGCGGGGCATAGAGCCCTGAAAATAGTTATATTAAGCTTCTGTATAAGAAGCCCCCAGGTATAATGAGCGCATAGTCAAGACACATTTTAGCCTTTTAAGGCCGTGAAGAAAAAGGGAAGAATGTGAAGCCCCCATACTTCTCTGCTGTGGTACCTCGAGCCTGTTGCTGATAGAATGTGGAGCGAGCTTTCGCCACGTCACGCTACTCCTCCAGGGCATCCAAATTGTCCTGCCGATCAAGCTCGGCTTCTTTCTCTTCATACATGCGCACTCGAGGTGAGTCATGAATTATGTCGCAGGGCAGTACCGCCTCTGCGCCGTACACAATAAAAAACGGTGTGTATCCGGTAGTGCGATTCGGCGTGGTCCGCAGCCCCCATAGTACAGAGTCGAGCTCCTCTACCCAGTGCCTACCGGATTCCTTCAAGGATCGCACTAATCTGGGTTTAATGCCGCTCATGATAAGACCATTTTCTTGCTCGACTTGACCGTTAGTTTGCGGGTGATAGACAGAAGCATAATTGAGCTTGATGCCCATGTTGCTGCACCAAAGTTTTACCTCATCGGCTGTAAAGTTCGAGCCGTTATCGGTGATGATGTTGTGGGGGACACCATAACGGTGCACAACCCCAGATATGAAGTCTATCACTGGTCCGGATTCGGCCATTTTAACTGGTTTGGCTTCTATCCATTTGGTGAATTCATCCACCATGACCAATAAGTATTTTTTCTTATGGCTTCCCCCTTTGAGGGGTCCGACCATATCAAGCCCCCAGACCACAAAGGGCCAAGTAATGGGGATTGTTTGGAGAGCGGTAGGCGGCATATGGCTTTGGTTTGCAAAAATCTGGCAACCGACCCAACGTTGAACGAGGTCTTGTGCGTCTTCTCGGGCTGTCGGCCAGTAGAAACCTGTACGGAAGGCCTTGCTTACCAGGATCCCGAGCTGCGGTGTAGTGGCCGCCAAGTCCAGCATGAATTTCTGCCAAAAGTTGCCGCCCTTCCTCTTCGGAGATGCACCCTTGAAGGACTCCGGTAGCTCTTTTCTTATAAAGCTCTCCCTCGTGGACCTCGTAAGCTTTAGACCGCCACACAATGCAGCGCACCTCGTTTGGGTCCTCGGGTAGTTCCTGCCTAGTTAGGTAGGCTAGGAATGGTTCTGTCCACGGGGCGATAACAACCATTATTACGTGGGCGGAAGGTGTTATTTCGGTGGCGGGGCCTCCGATTATGTCAGAGTGTTCGGTATCTGTTGTTGTGGCCGGGTCCGGACTATTTTTACCGGTCTCCCCTTCCCATACCACGGATGGCTTAAATAGCCTTTCTAAGAAGATATTAGGTGGGACCGGGTCGCGCTTAGCGCCGATGCGGGCGATGATATCCGCCGCCTGATTGTTTTCCTAGGCCACATGGTGGAACTCAGGCCCCTCGAACCAAGATGACATTTTGAGGACGCCATTGCGATAAGCCGCCATTTTTTGATCCTTGGCATCGAAGTTGATACGTCTCCAATGTATCTATAATTTTTGATTGCTCCATGCTATATTATCTACTGTTTTGGACTACATTGGGCTTTATTTTCCACTTTTATATTATTTTTGGGACTAACCTATTAAGTGGAGGCCCAGCCCAGAATTGTTTTTTTTGCCTATTTTAGTGTTTCGAAGAAACAGAATATTAAACGGAATGAAACCTTCGGGAACGTGATTTTCTCATCAGATATGATCCAGGAGACTTGGACCCTCCGTCAAGAAAGCCACGAGGCGGTCACGAGGGCGGAGGGCAGCCCCCTAGGGCACGCCCCTGCCTTGTGGGCCCCTCGAAGCTCCACCGACATACTCCTTCCTCTTATATATACCTACGTACCCCCAAACTATCAGAAAAGGAGCCAAAACCTAATTCCACCGCCGCAACCTTCTGTACCCACGATATCCCATCTTGGGGCCTATTCCAGAGCTCCGCCGGAGGAGGCCATCATCACGGAGGGCTTCTACATCATCATAGCCCCTCCGATGAAGTGTGAGTAGTTTAACTCAGACCTTCGGGTCCATAGTTAGTAGCTAGATAGCTTCTTCTCTCTTTTTGGATCTCAATACAATGTTCTCCCCCTCTCTCGTGGAGATCTATTCGATGCAATCTTCTTTTTGCGGTGTGTTTGTTGAGACCGATGAATTGTGGGTTTATGATCAAGTCTATCTATGAACAATATTTGAATCTTCTCTGAATTCTTTTATGTATGATTGGTTATCTTTGCAAGTCTCTTCGAATTAACAGTTTGGTTTGGCCTACTAGATTGGTATTTCTTGCAATGGGAGAAGTGCTTAGCTTTGGGTTCAATCTTGCGGTGTCCTTTCCCAGTGACAGAAGGGGCAGCAAGGCACACATAGTATTGTTGCCATCGAGGATAACAAGATGGGTTTTTATCATATTGCATGAAACTATCCCTCTACATCATGTCATCTTGCTTAAGGCGTTACTCTGTTTTTAACTTAATACTCTAGATGCATGCTGGATAGCGGTCGATGAGTGGAGTAATAGTAGTAGATGCAGGTAGGAGTGGGTCTACTTGTCTCGGACGTGATGCCTATATACAAGATCATACCTAGATATTCTCATAACTATGCTCAATTCTGTCAATTGCTCAACAGTAATTTGTTCACCCACCGTAGAATACTTATGCTCTTGAGAGAAGCCACTAGTGAAATCTATGGCCCCCAGGTCTATTCTCATCATATCAATCTCCATCACTTTATTATTGCTTTACTTTTTTACTTTGCCTTTTACTTTTTACCTTGCATCTTTATATCAAAAATACCAAAAATATTATCTATCAGATCTCACTCTCGTAAGTGACCGTGAAGAGATTGACAACCCCTAATCGTGTTGGTTGCGTTGAGCTATTTGTTTTGTGTAGGTACGAGGGACTCGTGCGTAGCCTCCTACTGGATTGATACCTTGGTTCTAAAAAACTGAGGGAAATACTTATGCTACTTTGCTGCATCATCCTCTCCTCGTCGGGGATATCCAAGGCAGTGCTCAAGAGGTAGCAGAAGTCTCCTTTTATTTGAGATATTGTGAGGTTCGAGTCCCCACGCACCTCCAAGCATTGAATGCCCATGGAGACTGCCATCCGGAGACCATGTAACAGGGCCTCATATTCTACTGCGTTGTTGGAGTCTGTGTATAGTATTTGGAGTACGTATTGGACTATATCTACGGTGGGGGACATCAGGAGGACGCCAGCCCCCAGACCAGCCAACATTTTAGAGCCGTCGAAGTGCATAATCCAGTTGGAGTACGCGCCGTACTCTTTAGGGAGTTCGGCTTCTGTCCATTCGGCGACGAAATCAGCCAGTACTTGTGACTTAATGGCTCGCCGTGGTTTGTATATTATGTCGAACGGGAGGAGCTCAATAGCCCATTTAGCAATCCGGCATGTGGCCTCGCGGTTGTTTATTATGTCGTTGAGTGGCACTTCAGAGGCCACCGTAATCGAGCACTCTTGAAAGTAGTGTCGTAGTTTCCGGGATGCCATAAAGACCGCATATGCTATCTTTTGATAATGTGGGTACCGTGATTAGCATGGAGTGAGGACAGTGGATACATAGTATACCGGCTTTTGAAGCGGGAACTTATGTCCGTCCATCTCTCGTTCGACAACGAGCAGTGCGCTTACAACTTGGTGTGTTGCTGCTATATATAGCAGCATTGGTTCGCCGACGTTAGGTGCGGCCAAGATTGGGTTTGTGGCCAAAACGGCTTTTATTTCTTCTAATCCGGCCGTGGCCGCATCCGTACACTCGAAGTTTATGGTGCATCGCAGAAGGCGATAAAGAGGCAGTGCCTTTTCTCCTAATCGGGAGATGAAGCGGCTTAAGGTAGCCACGCCGAAGTACCCAACATGCTCTAAGGCTGTGTGTTGGTATGGTATCCGCTGTACTATGAATTTTGCATGGCCCGTTGAGCCATCCCTCTAATATGGTTCCACGCCCTATAGTGGGCTTTTGTTTCTTTGTGATTGGATCAAGTGACTTATGAGAGTACACCCTTTTAATTCAGATGGGGAGTATAGTGAGAGCCGAAGGGTCCCAGAATTTTGTTTGGGTTTTCCAGGCGCTTTCCACCGCACAGTACTTCTGTACTATGGCCGCCAAGTCAGCGAAGTGTGCTATGTCACGGCGACTTATGGCGTTGAGGATTCCCTTGTCCGTGCAATTTTTGCAAAAGAATGAAATTGCTTCTTCCTCGCGACAGTCCTTGACCTTGCTCATTACAAGGAGGAATCTGGCCCAATAGTGATGTACTGTCTCTTGGGGCTCTTGTCTAATGTGGGAGAGATCACTTATGTCTGGGTGGGTGGGTAGATTTAGGTCCAAACCCTGACCCGATCTGAGACCCAGGAGCGGCGGAGTTTCCGATCTCGAAAGTTCGAGCTCTGGTTTGTTGCCCAATAGGTCTGGCCCGCTGTCTGATTCTAGGTTCAGAGCTTGGGCCATGTCCTCCCGTAGACGGGTATCCGGCTTAGAGAGCTCGGGAATCCGGACATAGCTTGTCCTCAAGATAGAGGAAGAATCGCTGCGTTGCTCCTCCACCACCGCTATCTGATGGGTGACTGGCGGGGAGTTAATTTCCATTTGGTTGGGTTTAAGCCTGATCCGATCATAGTCCATAGCGACTCCCAAGGCGGCGTTGCGATCCAAGAGCTCGTTCAAAGAAGAGAGGTCCATTGGGTCCATCTGTTCGACGAATTCCGAGCCGACATGGAGACTCTTTTTGATGACCCGAGAAGTCATCATCGGCGCAGCGGCTGAACGGGCGGTCATGACGAAGCCGCCTAGTCGGGGAGTTTGGCCAATAGCCGTCTATGTATTCACACATGTATTATGTTTCCGGTTAATACAATTCTAGCATGAATACTAAACATTTATCATGAAATAAGGAAATAAATAATAACTTTATTATTGCCTCTAGGGCATATTTCCTTCACTCTTTTCCGGTATGGCCCAATAAGGCCCATTACTTCTCCCGATGAATTCCCGTAACTCCCCGGTACTCTAAAAAATACCCGAATCACTCGGAACCTTTCCGATGTCCGAATATAGCCTTCCAATATATGAATCTTTACATCTCGACCATTTCGAGACTTGTCGTCATGTCCGTGATCTCATCGGGGCCTCTGAACAAACTACGGCCATCAAATGACATAACTCATAATACAAATCGTCATCGAACGTTAAGCATTTGGACCCTACGGGTTCGAGAACTATGTAGACAT
Source organism: Aegilops umbellulata (assembly GCA_032464435.1). Taxonomy (NCBI): domain Eukaryota; kingdom Viridiplantae; phylum Streptophyta; class Magnoliopsida; order Poales; family Poaceae; genus Aegilops; species Aegilops umbellulata. Next base: position 510,688,742 of record CP136059.1, read on the forward strand.
GACCGTGACACATCTCCGGTAAATAACCAATAGCAGAACCTGCATGCTCATATTGGTTCCTACATATTCTATGAATATCTTTATTGGTCAAACCGCATAACAACATACGTTATTCCCTTTGTCATCGGTATGTTACTTGCCCGAGATTCGATCGTCGGTATCCTCATACCTAGTTTAATCTCGTTACCGACAAGTCTCTTTACTCATTCCGTAATGCATCATCCCGCAACTAACTCATTAGTCACATTGCTTGCAAGGTTTATAGTGATGTGCATTACCGAGAGGGCCCAGAGATACCTCTCCGATACTCGGAGTGAAAAATCCTAATCTTGACCTATGGCAACCCAACAAACACCTTCAGAGACACTTGTAGAGCATATTTATAATCACCCAGTTACGTTGTGACGTTTGATAGCACACAAGGTGTTCCTCCAGTATTCGGGAGTTGCATAATCTCATAGTCAGAGGAATATGTATAAGTCATGAAGAAAGAAATAAACAATAGAACTTAACGATCATTATGCTAAGCTAAAGTATGGGTCTTGTCCATCACATCATTCTCCTAATGATGTGATCCCGCTCATCAAATGATAACACATGTCTACGGTCAGGAAACTTCACCATCTTTGATTAACGAGCTAGTCAAGTAGAGGCATACTAGGGACACTTTGTTTTGTCTATGTATTCACACATGTATCAAGTTTCCGGTTAATACAATTCTAGCATGAATAATAACCATTTATCATGATATAAGGAAATATAAATAATAACTTTATTATTGCCTCTAGGGCATATTTCCTTCAGTCCCCCGCTAGAACCTCGCCCTAGGAGCAAGTCTGGCAGCTCTGCTCTGAGCTGCGTCAGGCCCTCTCACCGCTGCTGGCTCATCCAACGGCAAGGGAGTTGCCCAAGCAGCAGCAGGCCGCAGCAGAAAAGGCCACCTGTGTCATCCCCACGCCGGAGTGTGCGTCTGGCCAAGGGCGGACACGGTTCAAAAGCCTCGAAGCAGCAAGTAGTTCTCATTAGGAAATTATGCTTGGCGAATCAAGGAAATCAAATAGATGATGAGGCGCTCCAAGCATATGTGGAGCTTTTCGACAAGCCGCTACTTGACTGTCACGTGAAGGCAATCTTGGCCTTGTTTGGGTGGGACGCGTCGATCCTTCCCTTGCAGAGTGAGGAGGAGGTGTGGGTGGATGCTCGGTAGAGCAGTCGTGGCTGGTGGTGGATCATGTGGGTCTTGTCAATGACGTCACATCGACCCAAAATCCTAGTGTGGAATGTTAGAGGGTTAAATTCGCCTGCCCGGAGAAGTGACGTGTACCAAGTAGTAGTGGCAGCGACTGTGAGTATTGTGTGCCTCCAGGAAATCAAAATGGAGCTGATCTCGAATGAGGTGGTTCGGCAATGCCTGGGTAATAAATTCGGAAACTTCTATAGTTCTATTATGTCCCTGCGGTTGGCATCGTGATGGAATCATGCTTGCTTGGGATAGTTTAGTGGTCTCGCTCTCTAACCGGTACATGACGGCAAACACGTTAACGGCGCTTGTGTCGCAAGAAGGAGCACCACACTGGTGGTTAACTGGGGTCTATGGGCCGCAAAGTGACGCGGAAAAAGTTGAGTTCTTCACGGAACTTGCGGATATAAGGGACTTACATGTGGGGCCATGGGCCTTGCTGGGTGACCTCAACCTTTTGGTCTCTCAGGAAGACAAGAACAGGCCAAACGCGAATAGAAGGATGATGGCGCGCTTCCGTGATTTGCTAAATAGGCTGGAGCTAAAAGAGATGTATCTGAACGGACGTCATTACACCTGGAGTAATGAACAGAGGGATCCCACCTTAGAGAAGATAGACCACGTCTTTGTCACAAACACTTGGGAGGATATCTACCCAAGAAACTTGCTCACAGCTTTGGGTTCGGCAGTGTCTGATCACTGCCCGCTTCTAATAGATTCGGATGCGGAATTGCACCTCGGCAAGCGCTTCAAATTTGAGAGTTTCTGGCCTAAGGTGGAGGGCTTCATCGAGCTCGTAATGGAAGCTTGGGAATCAATTGCTACGGAGGGTAACCCGTTCATTGTACTTGACAACAAACTACACGCTACTGCGAAGGCTTTGCAAGCATGGAGCGATCAGTGGATTGGCAACACATGGCTGCAAATTTCCATTGCCATGGAGATCATTGCTAGATTGGATGTGGCGTCGGATACGCGAGCATTGTCTGACCAAGAGCATGCTTTGCGCAAGTTGCTCAAGCGGAAGCTCTTGGGACTTTGCTTGTTGGATAGGACTATTGCGTGCCAAAGATCACGGCTGCTGCAACTGCGATATGGGGATGCAAACACAAAGTTTTTCCAGAGGCAGGCGGCTCATAGGCAGCGCAAGAACATTATCATGTCCATGCAGCATAATGGGGTGATGCACACGGGTCGGGAGGAGGTGGCCAAGGTCGTGGATGAATACTATGGGCAACTCTTTGGCTCAACCAAGGCCCGGGAGGCTACGATTAAGATGAACATGCTGGATCTGTCGTGCCTCGACCTTGCTATCTTGGAGGTGCCGTTTGATGAAGAGGAAGTGTACAAAGTAATCAAGGCCATACCGATGGACAAGGCACCAGGTCTGGACGGATTTACAGGTAGATTCTATGCCACCTGCTAGCATGCCATCAAGTACGATTTTATGAGGGCACTCAATCAGTTCTATAGAGGAGATGTGAGGGGCATGGCTGCGATCAACATGGCGATAGTGACCTTGTTGCCCAAGAAGACTGGAGCGGTGGACGTACGTAAGAGACTTCAGGACGGTCAGCCTTGTGAATGGACCGATTAAGATCTTTGATAAGATCCTGGCTAATATGCTGGCGGACGAGCTGCCAAATCTAGTGGGGTTGCAGCAAAGCGCGTTTGTCAGAGGTCGCTCCTTGCATGATAACTACATGCTAGTTCAGTGCACAGCTCGAAGGTTGCATGCGCTAAGAAGCCCTACGGTCATGCTTAAATTGGACATAACCAAGGTGTTCGACACAATACAGTGGCCGTTCATTCTCGAGGTTTTGAAGCGGATGGCTTTCGGTGACAAATGGATCTCGTGGATTTGTGGTTTGCTGGCAACTTCATCTACGCGGATTATGGTTAGTGGCATGTCGGGCAAGCCAATTTTCTCTTGTCAGGGCCTCTGACAGGGCGGCCCGCTCTCACCAATGCTATTCATACTCTGTATGGAGCCCTTACAAGCCCTTTTTGAGCATGCAATGAGGAGAGGACTGCTGGAGCAACTAGCGAGGACGGGTCTGCGGCAAAGAACTTCTATGTTTGCGGATGATGTGGTGGTCTTCTTCAAGCCGACGAGATTGGAGGCATCGACTTGTGCCGCGCTCTTGCGTGTCTTCGGGTAGGCCTCCGGGCTGGTGGTAAATATGAACAAGAGTGCCATTTGGCCGATCAGGTGCTCGCAAGAGGAGGTGGACACGGTAACTGCAATCCTGGGTGCACCTACCTGGGGCTGCCCTTAACACTCAGAAAACAATCGGCTGCACAACTGCAAGGGCTTGTGGATAGGGTTCGGGACTGCTTGCCGCTTTGGAAGGCGGCACTCATGCCGAAGAGTGGGAGGCTAATTCTCATACAGTATGTACTCTGCGCTATACCCGTGCATTCCATGCTTGCACTAAACCTTCCAGCAAAAACCATTACCGCGCTGATCAAGATTTGTCGGAGCTTCCTTTGCTGCGGCAAGAATGAGGCAAATGGTGGAAACTGCTCGGTGGCTTGGGAGGAAGTGTGTACTCCTAAATGGGCTGGTGGCCTGGGGATCCCCTATTTGTGATGGCTAAACAAGGCACTTCAGGCTCGTTGGCCTTGGCTTCAAAGGGTGGACAAGGAATGGTCTTGGGCTGAATTCTCCATTGTAGTGCCACCTGAGTCTAAGGCTTTGGTCCAGGCAGCGACGCGCACGACGATGGGAGACGGTACAACCACCATGTTATGGGAGGACCGTTGGGTTGACAGAGCTAGGATTTGTGAGATTGTGCCGGCGCTGTACAACAGAATACCACCAAGAACAAGGAGGACAACGATGGTATCAGATGCGCTCTACAACGGTATTTGGGCTAGCGATGTTGGCCCTAATCTATCTATGCCGGAGTTGGAGGAATTCTTACGGTTATGGATGAGCCTAGCGAAGTTTCGGCTGGCAGAAGGGGTGGAGGACAGGATTCGGTGGTCCTGGGAAGGAAATGGTATGTTTTCTACGAGGTCGGCGTACGCGGCCAAGTATATGGGATGACAACTATCACCCACGGGAATCTGCCAGGCTATCAAGATCAAATAGAGAAAATCATGCATAGTAATGCAAAGAATATCAATTGCTTGGAGGATTTGATAGAACTAAAACTTTGTTTGGAGTCGCAGGCGGCGTTTACCTGGAAGTCGAGGGCTCCGTTGAGATGCCGCTTTTCTCCTGGCTGGCAATCAGGAACCATTATTGGACCTCGGACAAACTAGCACGAAGAGGACTGCCTCATGATACGTCCATTTTGCATCATGCTTTTATATCGATATTTATTGCATTATGGGCTGTTATTTCACATTATGTCACAATACTTATGGCTATTCTCTCTTATTTTACAAGGTTTACATAAGGAGGGAGAATGCCGGCAGCTGAAGTTCACCAGAGGGGGGCCCACCTGTCCACGAGGGTGGGGTCGCGCCCTACCCCCCTGGGCGCGCCCCCTACCTCGTGGGCCCCCTGTTGGCCCTCCGATGCCCATCTTCTGCTATATGAGGTCTTTCGTCGAGGAAAAATTGAGAAGCAACCTTTCGGGACGAAACTCTGCCGCCACGAGGTGGAACCAATCTAGGGCTCCGGCAGAGCTGTTCTGCCGGGGACACTTCCCTTTGGGAGGGGGAAATCATCGCCATCGTCATCACCAACGCTCCTCTCATCGGGAGAGGGCAATCTCCATCAACATCTTTACCAGCACCATCTCATCTCAAAACCCTAGTTCATCTCTTGTATCCAATTCTTGTCTCCAAGTCCGGGATTGGTACTTGTAGGTTGCTAGTAGTGTTGATTACTCCTTGTAGTTGATGCTAGTTGGTTTATTTGGTGGAAGATCATATGTTCAGATCCTTTATGCATATTATTACCCTTATGATTATGAACATGAATATGCTTTGTGAGTAGTTACGTTTGTTCCTGAGGACATGGGAGAAGTCTTGCTATTAGTAGTCATGTGATTTTGGTATTCGTTCGATATTGATGAGATGTATGTTGTCTAGCCTCTAGTGGTATTATGTGAACGTCGACTACATAACACTTCACCATTATTTGGGCCTAGAGGAAGGCATTGGGAAGTAATAAGTAGATGATGGGTTGCTAGAGTGACAGAAGCTTAAACCCTAGTTTATGCGTTGCTTCGTAAGGGGCTGATTTGGATCCATATGTTTCATGCTATGGTTAGGTTTACCTTAATACTTTTGTTGTAGTTGCGGATGCTTGCAATAGAGGTTAATCTTAAGTGGGATGCTTGTTCAAGTAAGAACAGCACCCAAGCACCGGTCCACCCACATATCAAATTCTCAAAGTACCGAACGTGAATCATATGAACGTGATGAAAACTAGCTTGACGATATTCCCATGTGTCCTCGGGAGCGCTTTTCCTTATATAAGAGTTTGTCCAGGCTTGTCCTTTGCTACAAAAAGGATTGGGCCACCTTGCTGCACTTTACTTACTTTTGTTATTTGTTGCTCGTTACAAATTATCCTATCACAAAACTATCTGTTACCACTTATTTCAGTACTTGCAGAGAATACCTTGCTGAAAACCGCTTATCATTTCATTCTGCTCCTCGTTGGGTTCGACACTCTTACTTATCGAAAGGACTACGATAGATCCCCTATACTTGTGGGTCATCAAGACTCTTTTCTGGCGCCGTTGCCGGGGAGTGAAGCGCCTTTGGTAGGTGGAATTTGGGAAGGAAAAATGTATATGGTGTGCTGAAATTTACTGTCACTTGTTACTATGGAAAGTAATCCTCTGAGGGTCTTGTTCGGGGTATATTCACCCCGACCAGTAGAGCAAAGAGTTTCTCCTCAACCTACTAGACCTATTGAAAATGAAAATGACAATGAAAATGTTTACTTTGAGATTCCTTCGGGTATGTTAGAAAAACTGCTAGCTAATACTTTTGCATGAGATGGAACAAAGCATCCTGATGAGCACCTAATTTATGTGGATGAAGTTTGTGGATTATTTAAGCTTGCAGGTATACCCGATGACGTTGTTAAGAAGAATGTCTTCCCTTTATCTTTGGAGGGAGATGCATTGACATGGTATAGGCTATGTGATGATACGAGATCATGGAACTATAAACGTTTGAAATTGGAATTTCAGCAGAAGTATTATCCTATGCATCTTGTTCATCGTGATCGCAATTATATTTATAATTTTTGGCCTCGTGAAGGAGAAAGCATCGCTCAAGCTTGGGGGAGGCTTAAATCACTGTTATATTCATGCCCCAATCATGCGCTCTCAAGAGAAATAATTCTTCAAAAAATTTATGCTCGGCTTTCTGAAAACAATCGCATCATGCTCGATACTTCTTGTGCTGGCTCTTTTATGATGAAGACTATGGAATTCCAATGCAATTTATTGGATAGAACTAAACTCAACTCTGAAGATTGGGATCTCGACGAAGGTCAGGAGTCAGGTATGACACCTAAGTTTGATTGTGTTAAATCTTTTATGGATACTGATGTTTTCCGTAAATTTAGCACTAAATATGGACTTGACTCTGAGATAGTAGCTTCTTTCTGGGAATCTTTTGCTACTTATGTTGATCTCCCCAAGGAGAAGTGGTTTAAATATCATCCTCCCATATAAGTAAAAGTAGCTGCACCTATTAAAGTTGAAGAAAAGACTGTCACTTATAATGATCCTATTGTTCCTTCTTCTTATGTTGAGAAACCACCTTTCCCTGTTAGAATAAAGGATCATGCTAAAGCTTCAACTGTGGTTTGTAAAAGAAATATTAGAACTTATACACCTCCTAAGCAAGTTAAAGTTGAACCTAATATTTCTATTGTTAAAGATCTCTTGTCTGATAATATTGATGGGCATGTTATTCAATTCTGCGGTGAAACTGCTAGAATTGCCAAACCTTGTGCGAAAGATAAACATAGACCTGTGGTAGGCGTGCGTGTTATTTTTGTTAAAATAGGAGATCATTGTTATCATGGCTTATGTGATATGGGTGCTAGTGCTAGTGTTATACCGCATACTTTATACGAAGAAATTAAGCATGAAATTGCACCTGCTGAGTTAGAAGGAATTAATGTTACAATTAAACTTGCCAATAGAGATACTATATCAGCAATGGGAATTGTTAGAGATGTTGAAGTCTTGTGTGGAAAAACTAAATATCCTGCTGATTTTCTCGTTCTTGGTTCCCCACAAGATAGCTTTTGTCCCATTATATTTGGTAGACCCTTCTTGAATACCCAATGCTAGAATAGACTGCGAAAAGAATGTTGTTACTATTGGTTTGGGTGATATGTCACATGAGTTTAATTTCTCTAAATTTAGTAGACAACACTGTGAAGAAGAATTGCCTAGTAAGGATGAAATTATTGGTCTTGCTTCTATTGCCGTACCTCCTAGTGATCGTCTAGAACAATATTTGCTAGACCACGAAAATGATATGTTTATGAATGAAAGAAGCGAAATAGATGAAGTATTCTTTAAACAGGAACCTATTTTGAAACACAATTTGCATGTTGAAATCTTAGGGGATCCTCCTCCACCTAAGGGTGATCCCGTGTTTGAGCTTAAACCGTTGCCTGATAATCTTAAATATGCCTATCTTGATGAAAAGAAGATATATCCTGTTATTATTAGTGCTAACCTTTCAGAGCATGAAGAAGAAAGATTATTGAAAACTCTGAAGAAGCACCGTGCTGCTATTGGCTAATTTTTTTAAAATAATACATTTTTTTAAATTACAGAAATATTACGCTGAAAAAAGAATTTTCAAAAATAATACACCATCGGCCCACTGCTGGCCGACTGAGCCCAGTCAGCCCACAGCAGGCCGACTGGTGGGCCATCAGCTTGCTGCTGGCCGATTGGGCTGTCAGCCACCAGATTGAAGCCCAGTCGGCCTGCAGTTGGCTGATAGGCCTGCAGTGGGCCGAGTATGCTCAGTTGGCCTGCTGTGGGCCGACTGGTGCATGCCTATTTTAATTAATACATGATGATATTTTTTAAAAGTATATATTTTAACATGTTATGAATACATGGTAACATTTCTTCAAATACATTTTTAATGGAAATACCATTTTTTTAAACCACACAACATTTTTTAAAATTGTATAGCTTTTCTGAAATTTTCACAAACTTTTTTTAAAAACACGCGAATATTTTCTTAAAATGTCATGATCTATCTAAACATTTTTTAACCCACGTGATATGTGAGTATATTGATTGTAATATCATCTTATATTATGGGATGAAGGGAGTACCATTTTTTACAATGTCATGGATATTTTTTGGAAACACGAGAATATTTCGAGCAAAGGTGACGTACATTCTTTAAGTGGCACGAACCATTTTTTTACATTATGCAAACATTGTTTAACATTCTTTTCATATTTTCCAAAAAAATTGCATGCATTTTTTGAAAGGCGGGAACCTTTTTCCATTGTGATGAACATTTTTTTTGAAAGTTATCGACATTTCCAAACTGTGCTTTTCCCGCCACCCATTTCCGCCAACCCTTTCCCGCCACCCATTTCCCGCCACCCATTTCCCGCCAACCCGTTCCCGCCACCCGTTTCCCACAGTAATATGATCATAGAGTACTAAATATGATCTTGTAGTTCTGATAACAGAGTACTAAAATAGAGCAGGCATATGTCTCGTACATAAGTACATAGTCATTTGTCTCATACATATAATAGACATAAGTCTCACACAGAAATAGATGGTAATGTCTCTACTGATAGATAGGAGCGTCAATGACGACGTCTGGCCTGCCGGGGAGGCGGATCTCGAAGGACAAATTCATCACATATAACTCGGTTTCCTGTAGCAATGCAACTCAACAACCCTTTTCCATTGCCATTCGCTCAGCATTTCTTGAATCTTGCCATCATCAGTTATGTCAATCAATTTTCTTTCCCCAGGGCCATCTGACTGCTTCCTGCTGACGTAATACACAAAATTGTCTTCCTTCAACCCTTGCTTCAACATGAATTTAGTCTTCAACCAATCAAAAGTGAGGTCCACTTCACTAACTTGCACAACACTTGGAGAAAAGCCTTGGACATGAACAATAGGGCTAAGCACCCACTGAGTACCCTCAGCCATCTGCAACACACAAATCGCATTGAGTACCTAACCTACCCCTTAATATCCCCACTAATTAGTTGACATCTAAATATATGAACAAATACTACCGGAGCACCTACGAAAAATAAAATGTGGGCTGAAATATACCCTTGAAGCGTGCCTGCGAAGGAAGAATGACGAACGACGGCCACCAAACAGCCGGTGCTCCGGCTCCAACGAAGAACGACGAACAACAGCTTCACCTCCACCACAGTGCCCCAACTTGACAAGCAGCACACTGCAATGCTTATCCAGCTCCGTCTGAAGGGGGTTTTATAGGTAGAGAGAAGAGGATGGCGGGAAAGAACGACTGCGGTATGGCGGGAAAGGGTTGGCGGGAAATGGGAGGAGGGAAACGGGTGGTGGGAAATGGGTGGCGGTAAAGGGTTGGCGGGAAACGGGTGGCGGGAAAGGGTTGGCGGGAAACGGGTGGCGGGAAACGGGTGGCGGGAAACGGGGCGGGAAAATTCACCTCCACCACACTGCCCCAACTTCACCCCCGCCAACTCTTTGCCACCACCCGTTTCCCGCCATATGTTCCCGCCAACTTTTTCCCGCCACCCATTTCCCGCCATATGTTCCCGCCATACTGCTGTCGTTCTTTCCCGCCATTTTCTCCTCTCTACCTACAAAACCCCCTTCAGACGGAGCTGGATAAGCATTCCAGTGTAGCGTAGTTGAGATGTCCCATTATCCTTTCGATCGTAGTTTTCACCCTGGGATGAGCGCGACTCTTCTGAGGCTAGCTAGCGATTTCAGGATGGACAATAGGATAGTTCCATGGGACGAACTCACCGGTAGTGACACCATAATGAATGAGTTGGCTCACCAATTACGTAGGTCTGGGTGGCCTGAAAGGACCTATGAGGAGGTACGTAAAGAACTTCTTAGGTTGGATGAAAGGTGGAAGAGGGTAGTGTTGCCGAAGAGTGAAACTTTCAGAAGGACTGCAGCAAATAATCCATGTTTATGGACTGAGGAGAGCGAGGACGAAGATGATATCTTCATGCCGCCGCTTCCGGGTTCTTCATCGTCGAAGGGCAAGAGTTCTTCATCGTCGAAGGGCAAGGTTTCTACATTGTCGAAGGGCAAAAGTTCTTCATCATTGAAGGGTAAGAGTTCTGCATCAACGGAGGATGACGATGATGACTTCATGTAGTATGTAAGCTGTATTCCACTTGTACCTCAACAAGTAGGGCATTATGTTGTACCTTAATTTCATTTTGTAGTATGTAAGTTGTATTTATTAAGTTCAACCGCACCGTTTAATTCAGATGTGCTTGTATCTTAATTATCGGTTGTAGTCTCTTTCGAAATGTAACTGGAATAACAATGTGAATTAATAGTAATATGTCTCTCGCATACATAAAACGATATATGTCTCCTGATCAGATAGAAGCAAGTGCAATAGTAACACGTACATGAAGCATGTGTCATACATAAATACTGACTCACATATGCGAATAGTCTGAAACTAACATAGATAATGACTCATACATAGATAATCATATGTCTCATACATAAGTACATAGTCATTTGTCTCATACATAGAACAGACATAAGTCTCACACATAAATAGATGGTAATGTCTCTACTGATAGATAGAAGCGTCAGTGACGACGTCTGGCCTGGCGGGGAGGCGGATCTGGAAGCGGCGACCATCCCCACCTGTCGGGTGGCCTAATGTGACGAGGAGGAATCTCAGACTCTACCTGGTCATGCTGTATATCCTGTGTGGGGCCGGGTGGAGGAGTCGAATACATGTTCATCCACTGGGTGTGCTGCGACATCTGAGCCTGTATGTTCTCCTCAGGATGTTGATCACTCCCCCACGTATCATGTGATGCCGCCATAGACGCCTGATATCCGTAGGCTCCTGCCGATGGAACGTTTCATCATGAAGAATGAGGTCGCGTCAATTAATATTGAAAACAATAAATATGAAGACACATACCTGCTGGCTGTGACGGCTGCTCTGGCTCAAACACGAAGCTAGATGAGGGACCGTGTTGTTGTGGCTGTGGAGAAAACACGAAGCTCGACGATGGACCGTGTTGCTGTGGCTGTGGAGAGAACACGAAGCTCGACGTGGGACCATAGTGCTGTGGTTGCTGCCACGTTGAACTGCCAGGTTGATCAGGACGGGGTGGCCTGGTTGTCGGCTGAAGTGCTAGACGTGGACGTGGTTGATGTCGGTGTGTGGAGTGACGCGGCTGCTGCTGCTGGTGCTGAACAACGTTGGTTCTCCAGGTGCACGTGATAGCCTCGTACACAGTCCGTATCTTGTTCTGAATTCGTTCCAAGAAGGGCTGTAGCAGTGGACGGTGCTGAAGAAGAGGTCCAGACGACAGTGATCGTCCAAAGGTGGTCACGTCGTTGTAGATATCGTGCGTCAAGGAAGCCTGCAAATTTCCATGACGATTAATAATGTCTGTCTCTCGCACGTCAAAGTATGTGACAACATTACTTAAAGAAAATATATCTTACCGCGTACTGCCTAGAGCCCGAAGTGTCATAGATCGGGTACATATCCCACGGAGCAGGATCCGGTATCTCCTCTAGGTGGGAGTGCTCAACGATGCGTAACCGTGTTCCGGTCATGTAGCGCCGCAAATAGAGATTGAATTCATTGAGATCAAAATTGTGATTCTCGTGCCATAGATTTGTGTTTGCTGTCTCCCATTCTATAACATACGGCTCTAGTCTAACTAGCCAGTCAGCAGTTGTCCTGTTCATGCCCTTCCTTGTCGTCCTAAAATTGTGGTGTGTGTTCAACAATTACCTAAAGCTTCGAATGGAGTACTATGGAAGATAATGCAACATTGGAAAACTGGTTAATACCTGTGGATGTGTGCTGGCACCGGGTTCTCTATAGGAGGAGGCAGCTCCAACTACACAAGATCAAATTGCCTCATAACCCTCTGTTGTGCCATCTCCTCAACGAAGACATCAAAGATGATCTTTGATTTTGTCATCCAGTAATCTCGGTCCCTTGTGCATAGCATAGATATACCACCAGGGTATCTCGCTTGTATGGCTGCTTCCGTATAGGGCTGCCAGATGACCCCGGTGTACGCATAGAACTGCCCGTTCAATGCTGTGTATGCCTTCCTGGTCTGATCACTAGCAAAGCGTCTCTGCAGAAAACAAAAGTTAGTATCCGCTAGCATCGAACTATCTCTTGTGCATAAAAAAGTTGCATTAAACTACAAAACGGTGCATACCTCACGAGGTGTCCAACACAGACCGAAAGTAGGCATGTCGATGCCGTCAACATCAAACATGGCGTCTATAGGCTCACGAACACGTACATCTGGTCGCCCTATAAAGAACCTCTCCCACGACCACAGCTGTAGGAATAGAGGGCATCCAAGAAGGGCTGGCTTTCTCGATGTAAGCTGGCAACCGTTGCACATACCTCGGTATGTAGCCGCTAAGACCGCCGAACCCCAACTCCTCTGTCTGATATCATCCGCCGTCTGAGCGCTCGCTATCTCGAGTGCCATAGGGATGTAGAGCGCGCTAATAGTGGTGACATGGTTCTGCGTGAACATCACCTTGCCGAAAAGCCACATTAAGTAGGCCTCCAGGCTCCGAGTGATCTGTTCCGCAGTCAACGGCGCCCGGAAGTTCTGGACCTGCATTAAGCAAGCAAAGAGAAAGTTTTAGTAAGCCGCAATTATTTTCTATAAAACTGTATGCACGAGAACTTGAAGATAGGAGGTAGGGGAAATTACCCGGAAATTGAGCAACCACTCATACTTAGGTCCGTGATGCTCCCATACCGGATCCGGAGCATCCGGAAAAACACCATGAAAACGTTGTGTAAGAGCTCGCTCCCAACCAGCCGGTGCGTCCAACGGTCCTATGGCATGACCTGCCAACGGTAGTACGAGCAAAAGTGACACATCCTCCAGAGTAGGGGCCATCTCTCCCCATCGGAAGTGAAACGTGTGGGTCTCTGGCCTCCAACGGTCCACTAAGCAGCTCAGCAAGGACCCGTCGATGGCGAGGCGTTTCTCACCCGGGATACACCCAACCAGACGCGCCAAAGGTAAAAGGCCGGCCCATTTCAACCTTCATCAGAGAACATTTCGGTTAGTGTCTCCCATTAATATACATGTCAGTGTGCAAATTAACAAAGCACGTACCGCTGAAGCCATCCTCGATGTATCATCCAGTTTTCCTTAGGAGTACGAGTGACCAGAGGCTCAAGCTTGCGCTCAGACCATATCGCAGCACGATGACCCCTATCAATGTCCCCATTCAGCAACCACATTCCCGACATTCCTGCACAGACAAATTCAGAACATAGTGCCACACTTAATAAAAATTCAGAACATAGTGCCACACTTAATAAAAATTCAGAACATAGTGCCACACTTAATAAAAATTCAGAACATAGTGCCACACTTAATAATAATTCAGAACATAGTGTCACACTTAATACAAATTCAGAACATAGTGCCACCCTTAATAAAAATTCAGAACATAGTGCCACACTTAATAAAAATTCAGAATATAGTGCCACACTTAATAAAAATTCAGAACATAGTGTCACACTTAATACAAATTCAGAACATAGTGCCACCCTTAATAAAAATTCAGAACATAGTGCCACACTTAATACAAATTCAGAACATAGTGCCACACTTAATACAAATTCAGAACATAGTGCCACACTTAATACAAATTCAGAACATACTACTACTGCTAGCTTAGCTTCTTCCTCTCGCCCTTACTCCTCTACTGCCTCTACCTCCTCTTCTTCCCCGGTTGCCTCGTCCACGCCCAGTGACGAAAGTGGGACAATTAGTATCCCTATGGCCAAATTCATTGCATAGAATGCATTGCCTAGTCGGACCTCCTGCTTCAGATTCATCCATATCATTCTGGATCCGCTGACACTGTCGTCTGCCTCTACTTGTACACATATGCTCTGGGTTTGGAATGTAACACCTTTCTGCGGGGTTTACGGTGTTGAAATTACCCATTGATCGAAAACCCATCAGCTCACCGGTCCAGGTATTGACGACAGACTCTTTCAGAAAAAATGGAGACACAAACGATATTGCGTCCATTCCAAGCTGCCCGCAAGCAGCAAGTACATGTGAGCAAGGTAGGTGAAGCAATTTCGGTTTGTTGCATGTGCACTCACACGTTGGCCAGGCTTCATTACCAATTTTCACCTCATGCGTCCTCAACTCATTTGCACATCCAAATTTGTTGTTGGCTAAGCAGACCTCAAACCTTCTTTCTTGATTACCGATGGCGACTATAGTGTGTGACCTAGCTTTTTGCATCTTGTTGTCCATATACTTTGTGACTCTTTCACAATACCGTGTATTCGGGTTGTTGAAGATATGCTGCTATGCTTTTTGACGTCTATCTCTCAAATACTTGACGGTGCCATAGAAAATATCCTCAACGATAGCTGTAAGTGGCAATGCCCGGTTTCCTCTAAGGACAAAATTGTATGTTTCCGCGAGGTTCGTTGTCATGACACCGTACCTTGCTCCATGTGTGTCATGTAGCAAAGACCACCTCTCCAGAGGATCATGCTCTATCCACTGCTCGAAGGTTTTAATCGACCTCCCAAGCCTTCTCCTAGTACCAGGTGGGTCAAAACCTGGCAAGTCACATAGCCCAACAGGCTCCTCCTCTACGGCCGATGTTCCTGTTGCCAACTATGCAGCTACTGCTTCAACGTGTGCCCTGACCGCTGCATCTCTTGCAGCTTTCCTGTCCCTCACGTGTCTCTGCGTGCACACATTAAGTCTGTCGCGTATCAAATTGTACTTCCATAACTGGTTCTGCTTGCAGAGTTTTTTGAACAGATTCATCAGGTTCTTATTTCTAAACTGCGAGAAGAAATTAGCCCCCAGATGGCACATGCACCAACGGCTCTGCAAGTCCTGCCATGGAACTTGTTCCTCAGGGCCTGGGTTTGTCAGTGTCCTTATCGCACTGAGTATACCTGCATGCCTGTCATGAAGGATGCACACATTGGGCTTCTCCTTCACAACTGATACCTTCAACTGCGTGAAGAACCATGTCCAACTTTCAATGTTCTCACTCTCCACAAAAGCAAATGCGAGTGGGACGACTTGATTTTGGCCGTCTTGACCTATGGCTGTCAGGATCTGACCCTTGTACTTGCCTGTGAGGAAAGTACCGTCAACACATATCACCGGTCGGCAATGCCTGAAAGCTTCGATGCATACACCGAAAGAGAAGAAGAGACGATGCAGCACCCTCACAGTTGGGAACTCTGGCATGAACATGTCTTGGATATCGATATAGGTGCCTGGATTCCGCTGTTGCAGGGTGTGGAGGAGCTGGACAACAGAGTCATATGCATCAAAATAAGAACCAAATCTCCTCTCAAGCGTCGCATGCTTAGCCCTCCAAGCCTTTCCATAAGAAATTATGTACTTGAACCTGGTGAAGACTTTTGTCTGGACTGCCTTCACTTCCATAGCTTTGCCCTGCACTATCTCATCGTAAAACAACCGCGCAATAAGCATGGATGAAAGGTTGGCATGATCTTGAGGGATGCAGGGAATAAGACAAGTGTGATTAACTAAGTCACTTATCACCCAACTTGTGACATACTTAGGGAGAAAGCCGTGCACCCTGGCGGGACAATCTGCGTTCTTGCATACCATTGTCAGGAATTTCTGACTGGACACCTGAGCTGTGAAAACCCTTTGCGTGGACATTGCCCAATTAATTATTGCATCCTTCAGGGCTTGCTTGTTCGGATACATAGCACCCGTTGCAATATTGTTCTGGTGATATTGCCAAGCTGAATCATGTCCATCATTCACGATCATTGCAGATGACAAGTCATGATTCCACCATGCAGGATTCGGGACCTCCTCTGCATTTTCTTCTTCATCTGACTCGTCAGAATCATGGGCATGACCCCTTTCAACATCGGTGTCTTCTTCTTCCATTTGGTCCTGCATGTGCCCATCTACCTCGTCAGCGTCCACCTCGCCATTGTAATCACCATCGGCATTTCCTCCTTCTACCTGACTACTCTGCCCTGGTTCATAACCATAAGCATTTCCTCCTTCTACCTGACTGCTCTGTCCTTGTTCGTAACCATCATCTCCAGCATTTGACATAGATAACTGCCTCCCTACACTGCTATGACCAGGATCGTAGCCACCCTCGCCTTCATGTGCAGTGACATCCTTCAGGACGGGAAGCACTAAAGCAATAGGATTGCATCCCCTTCGTTCACAACCTTGTAACCACCGCACCCAATCGGAGTCTTGCTCTATCGGCCTCAAATAAAAGTAAATTATTGTACTTGACCGTGTCCATAATGCATGAACACCGACGGTGTGTGTTTCAGTATCAAGACCTAAACTTGCCGCAATCCATTCTTTCAACCGACTGACTGACCATGTTTGAGGTGCGCTCATTGGCACATCTATGTGAGTAAATTCACTCAGATCTGCTCCCATCTCAGTTGTTTGGACAGTACCCGGACCGTAGTAAAATCTGACCTTCACTACATCAGACATCTCGGCTCACCTATTTTTTTTCAACAACGAAATACAATTCACTAACAAACATTATACATGTATATATATATATATATATATATATATATATATATATATATATATATATATATATATATATATATTACAGAATATTAACGGAGCAACTAATACAATTCACACACCTACAAGTATATTACAAATATTTGCCGGAGCAACTACAAATATTTACAGATTTTAATATTTGACTGCCTACAACTACAACTATATTACGGATTTTACCGGAGGTACTCCAAATATTTTACGGATTTTACCGGAGCTACTCCAAATACTGACACTCCTAAATATGGATTTTACCGGAGCTACTGCAAATACTGACACTACTAAATACTTCACATCCACATATAGTACGGAATATCACCGGAGCAACTAGACATTTTTACATAAATAATTAGTTGACATCTAAATATATTTACGTATACTACATGGCAAATAACAATAATCGCACACCTAATTCATTTCACATCTAAACATATTAACAAATACTACGGGAGCACCTACGGAAAATAAAATGTTTGCTGAAATATACCCTTGAAGCGTGCGTGCGAACGAAGAACGACGAACGACGAACGACGAACAAAAAACTGCCGGTGCTCCCGCTCCAACGAAGAACGACGAACAACAGCTTCACCTCCACCACACTGCCCCAACTTCACCACCACCACACTGCCCCAACTTCACCACCACCACCTCCACCAAAATGCTCACCACGACCACCACGAGCTACCCCGTCAGTAGATCGACACATCTTTTGGCTGCCCTAAATGAGTTGAACCCATTCACGGTGCCAAAATCACGAAAATGTTGCTCATTTAGGTGTACAAATGTGTGCCATTTTTCTGTAGAGAGAGAAGAAAGAAGAACAGAGAAGAAATGAGCGACGGGAGAAGAAGAATGGAGGAAGGAGAGGATAAGGTCGGGCCGGCCAGCGCGTCAGGTGGCAGCACCCTGTCGGCCAGCAGCTGGCCGATCGGCGGGCGGTAGGGCGACAGGGGCGTACCAGGCCGACAGCCCACTGCCTCCACCCTCGCAACATGGCCCGACCAACCACAGGCCGCCGCGTGCCAGCCGGGCCTGCAGTCGGCCTGCTGCTAGCCGATCGGCCTGCTGTGGGCCGATTAGGCCCAGTCAGCCCGCAGCAGGCCGACGGTGTATTATTTTTGAAAATAATAATTTCGGCGTATTATTTCTGTAATTTAATAAAAAATGTATTATTTTAAAAAAATAGCCTGCTATTGGATATACTCTTGATGATCTTAAGGGCATTAGTCCCACTCTATGTCAACATAAAATAAATTTGGAAGAAGATGCCAAACCAGTCCGTGATCATCAACGAAGGCTTAATCCTAAGATGAAAGAAGTGGTAAGAAAAGAGATACTAAAGCTTTTGGAGGCAGGTATAATTTATCCCGTTGCTGATAATCAGTGGGTAAGTCCTGTCCATTGTGTCCCTAAGAAGGGAGGTGTTACTGTTGTTCCTAATGATAAAGATGATTACAGGTTATAGGATGGTAATTGATTTCCGTAAATTAAATAAGGCTACTAAAAAGGATCATTACCCCTTAACTTTTATCAACCAAATCCTAGAAAGATTATGCAAACATACACACTATTGCTTTCTAGATGGTTATTCTAGTTTCTCTCAAATACCTGTGTCAGCTAAAGATCAATCAAAGACCACTTTTACATGCCCTTTTGGTACTTTTGCTTATAGACGTATGCCTTTTGGTTTATGTAATGCACCTGCTACCTTTCAAAGATGCATGATGGCTATATTCTCTGACTTTTGTGAAAAGATTTGTGAGGTTTTCATGGACGATTTTTCCGTCTATGGATCCTCTTTTGATGATTGCTTGAGCAACCTTGATCGAGTTTTGTAGAGATGTGAAGAAACTAATCTTGTCTTGAATTGGGAAAAGTGCCACTTTATGGTTAATGAAGGTATTGTCTTGGGGCATAAAGTTTCTGAAAGAGGTATTGAAGTTGATAAAGCCAAGGTTGATGCTATTGAGAAGATGCCATGTCCCAAGGACATCAAAGGTATAAGAAGTTTCCTTGGTCACGCCGGATTTTATAGGAGGTTCAGTAAGGACTTCTCAAAAATTTCTCGGCCTCTAACTAATTTATTACAAAAAGATATACCATTTGTCTTTGATGATGATTGTGTAGAAGCATTTGAAATACTTAGGAAAGCATTGATCTCTGAACCTATTGTTCAGCCACCTGATTGGAATTTACCCTTTGAAATTATGTGTGATGCTAGTGATTATGTTGTAGGTGTTGTTCTAGGGCAAAGAGTTGATAAGAAATTAAATGTTATCCATTATGCTAGTAAAACCTTAGACAATGCTCAAAGAAATTATGCTACTACTGAAAAGGAATTCTTAGCACTTGTATTTGCTTGTGATAAGTTCAGACCTTATATTGTTGATTCTAAAGTAACTATTCACACTGATCATGCTGCTATTAAATATCTTATGGAAAAGAAAGATGCTAAACCTAGACTTATTAGATGGGTTCTCTTACTACAAGAATTTGATTTGCATATTGTTGATAGAAAGGGGGCTGAGAACCCCATTGCAGACAACTTGTCTAGGTTAGGAAATGTTCTTGATGACCCACTACCTATTGATGATAGCTTTCCTGATGAGCAATTAAATGTCATAAATACTTCTCGAAGTATTCCTTGGTATGCTGATTATGCTAATTACATTGTTGCTAAATTTATACCACCTAGTTGTTGACACACGAACACGTCACGTGTACCCTCGACGCCGGGGGTGATGCACCGAAGCTCATGTCGAAGGAGACCCGACCGATAGCGCGATACGCAAGACAGTCGACAGGCGCTTTTGCAGACCCGAAAACCCCACACCCCCGGGAGGGACCCCGTCAGGGAGTGCGGTGGCTATGGGCTGCCCTAGGTCGATTCGCTCGCCCCTAGAGCCTTGGTATTCGCAGCTCTCAAACAGAAAGAACAGCGAAGAACGAGAGAGAAAAACGGTGGAGAGATAAAACGTAGATGAAAAAGTAGTATATTGATTTGTTCGATTGGGTGTTGTTCAATCGGCCGTCACCCCCAACATATGTAAGAGGTGGCTGGACTTCCCGTACAAGCAAAATATTTATCTAGGCTTTCCTTACAAGAAAATTACATCAATTCACGTCCTAGAGTCCTAGTTCTGGTCCCACTCGGATTCAGCCCGAATCTGGTCCAATCTTCTGTCTTGCTCCTTGCGTGGGCCGTGGAATCTACATATGACTTCCGATGGAGACAGTTCAAATATCAATTTTGTGTTCTTCGACGAGGCCAACAATCCGTATGTTGATCACTTTTCCAAATAAGGCCATCTTGAATACTCCACGGGGTCATCTCTAATTTCGAGTCGGACTCGTTCATGTAGCTGACTGGACCGTCCGACTCTTGCAGCGTCTCTGCAGGTCGTATACTATGTCGGATGATGATGAATCCAAAAGCAAGGTTGACCGTTTCGACGTTACGAACAACTCCCATGTTGAACATTTTTTCATCCGAAGCCATCTTGATAAGTATTTGAGCCCATCTTCAGCATCTGGTCGGATTGGCCCGACAGTTTATACTGTTCACAGCGGCAAGCTTTCCCGGCAAGGTTACTGTTTACGGTGGCAAGCTTTCCCCGGCAAGGTTACTGTTCACGGCGGCAAGCTTTCCCCCGGCAAGATTACTGCTCACGGCGGCAAGCTTTCCCCGGCAAGGTTACTGTTCACGGCGGCAAGCTTTTCCCAGCAAGGTTACTGTTTACGGCGGCAAGCTTTCCCCGGCAAGGTTGCTGTTCACGGCGGCAAGCTTTCCCCCGGCAAGATTACTGTTCACGGCGGCAAGCTTTCCCCGGCAAGGTTACTGTTCACGGCGCCAAGCTTTTCCCGGCAAGGTTACTGTTCACGGCGGCAAGCTTTCCCCGGCAAGGTTTTTGAGGCAGTAAATGACCTCGGATGAAAATGTGCCCAAAAGCAAAGTTGACCGTTTTGACGAGGCGAAAAACTTTCATGTTAAACGTTTTTCGATTTGAACCCATCTTCTAGGCCAAAACGGTCACGCAAAACAGGCTGTTATTCGCGCTACCCATCAGACACGTGGCTGGTGGGGCGCGCCACTTATGGCACCGTGACATGGCTGCATTCGGATGGCTGTAACTTTTGCATACGAACTCGGATTGGGACGATGTTTATACTGAAATCGACCGTTTCGACGAGACGCACAACTTACGTGTTGAAACTTTTTCCATTTGAAGTCATCATAATTGGTTTCAAGCCATTATTTAATCTGGTGTCACCATGAGCATCTCTGAACTTGTCATAACTTTTGCATCCGGACTCCGTTTCAGACCACTTTCATATCTATCTTGATCTTCTCAAAGAAATCCATCTCATGTTGACTTCCAATCATAAGTTTGAAGTAATCTTGACATAGATTAAAGCAACTTTTATGATTCTGCCACTTTTGAGCGTCAACACATGCCCCCCTGTTTTTCGGCAAAGCAAGCGTGCCGAAAAATAATTTGCACCATGTTTGTTCTAAGGACGATGTCAACACTCCATCGGCCATCTATTTTTCTTAGGGCGATAATTATGTATCGGCCGTGTTTGTGCTAAGGGCGATAATCGTATATCGGCCATTGCCTACTTAGGCTTCCTGCCACACACTCGGGTGGTATTTCTTCAAATATTTGCCATTGAGAGCTCGAGGTAACAATGCCCCTTGTACTAATTCCACCAAATATGAATTTCCGGGAACAACTCTTGTAATCCTAAAAGGACCTTCCCAACTTGGAGACCACTTCCCGAATTTTCTATCTCTTGAACCAATCGGCAGGATCACTTTCCAGACAAGATCACCAACTTGAAAATTCTTCAACTTAACTTTCTTATTGTAAGCCCTTGCCACCCTCAACTTATCTCTCTCTATGGCATTCAAAGCAGCCAAACGTTTATCAGCAACCTCGTCAATGTTGTCCATCATCAAGTTATAGAAGTCTATTGCCGATAAATCATTTTGTTTGGCTATTCTCAAAGCATTCAAATTTACTTCCACCGGTAAAACAGCCTCCTGACCATATACTAGCTCATATGGAGTCACTTTCGTAGCACCATGCCTTGAGATTATATGTGCCCATAATGCCTCAGACAACAAGTCATGCCATCTCCTTGGATTATCCTCAATCTTCTTCTTGATGAGCTTGATTAAAATTTTATTGCTAGACTCAGCTTGTCCATTAGCTTGGGCATAGTATGGGGAGGAATTGAGCAACTTTATGTTATAAGATTCGGCAAACTCTCTGACTTGGTGTGACATAAAAGATGAACCTTGATCTGTAGTTAACGTTTGAGGAACACCGAATCTATGAATAATGTGCTCGGTTATGAATTGAATTACCTCCGTATGCGTCATGTTCTTGAGAGGTACTGCTTCAGACCATTTAGTGAAATAATCAGTTGCCACCAACACGAACCGATGCCCCTTTGAGGAAGATGGATGAATTTGCCCAATAAAATCTAAACCCCATCCTCTGAAAGGCCACGGCTTGATAATAGGATGCAACATAGCAGCAGGAGCCAATTGAATATCACCAAATTTTTGACAAGCTTCGCACCCTTTATAATATCTAAAGCAATCATTAATCATGGTCGGCCAATAAAATCCAGCACGTCGCAATAACCACTTCATCTTGGGAGCCGACTGATGAGTACCACAAATGCCTTCATGTACCTCTCCCATAGCAACTCTTGCTTGGTCCTCGTCCAAACACTTCAAAAGAACATCTTCAACTGTTCGGCGATAAAGACCACCATCTCTTATTGTATATTTGAAAGCCATACGCCGAACAGTCCTGTCCACCCTTTTACTTGGATCACGCAAGTAATCCATAATGGGCTTCCTCCAGTCATGATTCTCACCTGCACTAGATTTTTTGTTAGTGGCCGAATCAGTGGGCTCTGGTTCGGCCTCTCCCATATTAGCAAGACAAGACATCGGCTTCTGAGAAATATGAAACATGCCATGATCAACATGATAGCCGGACGCTTGTTGTGCCAACTCATTTGCTCTCCAATTGTCATGTCTAGATATATGAGCAATGCTGAAGCAATCCAAAGTAGAAATTGTATCTAGACACTTATCTAGATACACATTAAGTGATTCGTCTAAACATTGAAAAACCTTAGACACTTGCTGCACTACTAACAATGAATCACCAAAAGCCTCAACATTTGTAGCACCTATAGCAAGTAACATTTCTAGGCCGAATAACAATGCTTCATATTCGGCCTGATTGTTTGTGCAAAAATATTCTAAGCGGCATGAGGCTTCAAAAACAGCACCATGAGGAGATATATAAACAATACCAACACCTTGGCCATTGCTACAAACTGAACCATCAAAGTATAATCTCGATGGTACTAATGAAACAAGGTTCATATAAACATCATTCTTGTCATTAATCCGATGTTCAACAATGAAATTAGCAACAATTTGGCCTTTCATGGATTTTAGAGATTCATAAGCCAAATCATATTCAATCAAAGCATAAGCCCACTTGCCAATTCTACCACTAAGAATTGGCCTATGCAACATGTATTTAATGACATCGGTTTGACAAGCTACTACACAAATACTCGGCACTAAATAATGTCTTAGTTTTGTGCAAGCATAATATAAGCATAGACATAATTTTTCAATAAATGTATACCTTGTCTCGGCGTCCAATAAACGCCTGCTCAAATATGTAATAGCATGCTCTTTTCCCTTGGTTTCCTGTGTCAAAACAGCACCAATAACTCCTTCCTCTGCTGCAATGTAAAGCCTGAAGGGTTCTCTATGCTTGGGTGCTTTCATCACCGGAGGAGTGCACAAATAGCTTTTGATCATATCAAATGCTTCTTGTTGTTTTGCCCCCCAAGTGAAATCAGCACCATTCTTTAACCGAAGGATAGGAGTAAATGCATCAACTTTCCCTGACAAATTAGCTATGAACCTTCTCAAATAATTGATCTTGCCAAGGAACTTTTGCATATCTCTCTTGCATTTTGGAGCCTCCACTTTCTGTATGGCCTCTATCTTTTTGGGATCAATCTCTATGCCATCTTCATGAATAATGAAACCCAAAAACTTACCAGCTGACACACCGAATGCACACTTCAAAGGATTCATCTTTAGTCCATACTTTTTCATTCTTTCAAAAGCTAAACGCAAATCGGCCAAGTGAGATTCAAAAGCGTCCGATTTGACAACAATATCATCAATATAGACTTCAAGTATGACACCGAGTAAATCATGAAAAATCAAATTCATAGCCCTTTGATATGTGGCGCCAGCATTCTTTAATCCGAATGTCATCACTGTCCACTCGAATAAACCAAGAAAACGAGGGCAACGAAAAGCTGTCTTGGACATGTCCACTTCGGCCATAAAAATTTGATTGTATCCGGCATTACCATCTAGAAAGCTAATAACCTTATGTCCAGAAGCATCATTAATAAGCATATCAGCTATTGGCATGGGATACTCATCTTTGGGTGTAGCCCTATTCAAATCTCTGAAGTCAATGCACACCCTCAACTTGCAGGATCCTTTCTTCTCCACTGGGACAATGTTAGAAATCCACTCGGCATACCTGCAAGGTCTAATAAAATTAGCTTTAAGCAAACGACCGAGCTCTTCCTTGATCCGGTCATATGTTTTTGTATTAAACTTTCAGGCCGATTGTTTATATGGTCTAAAACCAGCCTTTATAGGTAACCGATGCTCCACTAGCTCTCGGCTTAAACCTGGCATCTCATGATATTCCCATGCAAAGCAACAAACATATTCTTTCAATAGCTCGATCAATTTAGCTTTATGATCGGCTCTTAAATTTGCATTTACAAATGTCGGCCTAGGAGTCAAACCTTCTCCTATATCTATCTCTTCTAATGGATCGGCCGATGTAAAACCTTGTCCTAATTTATCCATATCATCTAACTCTTCTATGGACTCATATATATCGTTCTCATTGGACCAATATTCTACAAGTCGCTTTTGTAACCAATCTGAGCTAGGATCCATTTAAACATATCATACCTTGGAGCCGATTGCACTCAGTCGGCTTTAAAGAGACGGGCACGAAACCATTCTTGGTTGCGCTGAGAAAATCGAACTCTGACAAGTCACGTCCCATCAAGCAAGCAACATTTGGGTGTTGCCAATCCACTGATGCCTCGGCCAAAGCAACACAGGCCGAGTTATCTGCATGAATGACTTCTACTTCATCATCAACCCACTGGATCAAAAATTGGTGCATAGTGGATGGCACGCACTGGTTTGCATGAACCCAATCACGGCCTAGTATGACATTGTAGTTACCTTGCACCTCAGCGACAAAGAATGCGGTAGCCAAAGTTTTACTTCCCACCGTGAGCTCCACATACATCACACCTTTGGCTTCAGTTTTCTCTTTGCCTTCAAATCCATTGAGCACCATGTTGGTCTTTATCAACTCTTCATCATGCGGCCCCAAATTTTTGAAGACCGAATACGGCATAAGATTTACCACAGCACCACCATCAACAAGCATCTGAGTGAGCGGTGACCCATTGATATGACCTCTGAGATATAACGGTTTCAGATGCGTCACTGGGTCTTTTGGCTTCTCGAATATTGCATTTTTAGGGCCAAAATCCAGCTGAGCCACCTCCCCTTCCTCATCTACAGCACGAAACTCAGCGGGTAAGTAATACACCATATTAATATCCATAACTTCATGAACCAGTGTAGACTCGTAATCTAACATATCCTCTTCTTCCCCCAGTGTATCCACCGATTCTGAAATTTGTTCGAGCGAAGAGGAAGCAATAGGTAACTCAGACAATGCAATGATTACATCGTCCTCCTTTGGTGGTGTAGGTGCTGCCGTGGTAGGTGTAGAAGCCACTGCATCTTGTATTTGTTTAGGCCTCCACACTTGTTTTGTAGGTAACATAGGCCGAGTGTCGTTGAACAACTTATCCCTTTGCTTCTCGGCCTCTTGTTCTGCCATCTCTTGACTCCTTAACCTCTGTAGTTTCCTCTTTTGTGTCTTTGTTAGCCCTGGAGGACACCACTTTGGCTGAGTGTATTTAGGATCTCTCGTTTTTACTTGGCTGGAGCTTGCTTCATGATCATTAGCCGAGTGCTTTGGCGCGATAGCAAGTATCAGCTCAGTCGGATTGTTATGCATAATTGGCTATTGTATGGTTAATGTTTCGGTGCCCAAGATGAGTGAGTCGGCATCGGTTTTTTCCTTGCCTTTGCTTGACTCGACCGTTACAACTCTTGGCGACCTAACACGCCATTCTTGCTTGCCGACCCCTTTTTGATTATCTTGCACTGGCCGATTGACATTATTGTTCAAACGGCCTCGTGTGGGATAAGAAAGTCTCTCATGAACGGGCCTCCTTGGCTCTGCCCAACCCGGATGAAAAGCATAAGGGGCCATTGGGGGCTGCCACCATCCTCCATTGAAGTCTCCCATGTAGTATGGCACATAGGGGGGTGGCGGCACCCATGGTCCCGGCGCCCACGACCCATATGGCCTTGCATGATGCTGAAATTCTTCCCGAGGAGGTGATCTTGAGCGCTTCAGATTTGATGACCGGTTAGAGCTAGAACCGGCCGCATGATTGGCATACTTGGACAACAACATATCAAAAGTTGGCTTGATTTTCTTGCGCTGCACTTTAGACTCATTCGTCTTCCACTTACCAACTTCTGGACTTTTGGGCTTAACAAATCTGACATGAGTGTTCTTTTGCACTTGTGGTTGCCCCCCGAGTGTAGGGTTCTTGATGGTGATTTTGATCACTTCCTTGCCATCGGGTTGCTTATCAAGCACAACTTGTCTCCCCAAGACCTTGCTGTCCTCCTTGTCTTTCCTGGGCTCAGCAACAATGACATTAGCTTTATTAGCAGATTCAGCTACCTCCGGCCGAATGAGTAGCTTCTTCCCCTCCAAATCCATGGTATTCATTGGAAAAGGTTGTTTATCAACTTGCATCTCAGAAAAGTCCAATCGTCCGTCATTAATGGCCGATTGTATCTGTCGTCGAAAAACATTGCAATCGTTAGTAGCATGAGAAAAAGAGTTATGATACTTGCAATAAGCACGCCGTTTTAGCTCTTCAAACGGCGGTAAAGTATGAGATATTCTAATAATCTTAGCCTGCAACAAAGCGTCAAATATTCTATCACACTTAGCAATGTTAAAAGTAAACTTCATCTTTTCATCACGATTCTTATGAATCGGTTTCAGATCATTGCAAGTAAAGGGTTTGGCCTTAGATGGCCAAACAAATCCAGTAGCAAAAACATCACCCTCATCATCCGAGTGATCACTGTCATATTCCACCATATTCATCTTTGGACGATCGGCTTTGTATCTATGCACTTCTTTAAGGTCTTTGCTTCGGCTTTCCTGAGCCAAAGCCCTTTGTAAGACTTGGTTGATATTTAAGAACTCATAGCCTTCTAGATTTTCTCTAATGGGAGTTCTCAAACCACTCAGCACTAGGTCTGCCAAATCCCTCTCGGTTATCACTAAACTAAAACACCGGTTTTTTGTTTCTCTGAATCTCTTGACGTAATCGGAGACCGATTCATCATGCTTCTGTTTAACCGATGTTAGATGTGACAATTTGAGTTCATTGTCGTCGCTATAAAAGTGATCATGAAACTTCTGCTCTAGCTGCGACCAAACCCGAATGGAACCATGAGGTAAAGAAGACAACCATGAAAATGCAGTACCAGTTAATGATAAAGGAAATAAACGCACTTTCAATTCTTTCAATGAGCCTGCCTCACCCAATTGTGCTAAATATTGACTAACATGCTCCCATGTGGTTTTTGTGCCTTCTCCATTAAATTTAACAAAATCTGGAATTTTATATCCTAGAGGGCACTGGATGGCAACAAAGTACTCGGGGTACGGCTTTTGGTAAATCCGATTCCGAGGTAACTCAACTCCAAAATTCTCTCGAAGCATCTTAGCCATCTCCTCTCTAAGATTAGCTAGACCATCATCCATAGTGGACGATGAAGCTTGTGGCAGTGGCATAGGAGGAGCAAGGTTACTAGCTGTAGGTAGGAATTGTGGCATGTACGTCGACTCATAATTTGGTAATGGTCGAGTGGATGTAGCTGTAGGTAGGGTTTGGTTTGGCGTTGCCACCGAACCTGGCATGTTCATAATAGGATTAATGGGTGCAGCCACAATCTGATTTATTTGGTTAGGATAATAAGTCATCGGCATGGGAGGCGCCGATGAGATGGGCAAAGACAGATTAGGGTTTTGCACACTAGCAGCTACACCATCATTACCACTAGACGATTGAGATATATTCTTCTGAGCATTAGTATTTTCTATGAAAGTCTGATAAACTAGATTGTTACCATCAGCAATACGACTTTTAATCTCAGCCCACTGCTCAGGAGAAAAGGCAGTACTTACAGAGGGTTTAACCTGCTCAGTTTGAAGAGGAGGGAACTTAATTTCTTCAATCAGAGTGATGTTGCCTTGGCGATCTTTCTTGAATTTTGCAAGGAACTCCTGCAGGTCCTTCTCCTCGCGCGCCTTCTTGTACTCCTCATAGACTTGGCGATGATCGGCGGATATCTCATCAAGACTGGGCTTAATGATGTTATCGGCGTCTACCTCAGATGGCTTGGGAAGATCAGACATGGTGTATGATGATGATTGATCTTCGATCCCCAGCGGAGTCGCCAAAAAGTGTGTTGGCACACGAACACGTCACGTGTACCCTCGACGCCGGGGGTGATGCAACGCAGCTCACGTCGAAGGAGACCCGACCGACAGCGCGATACGCAAGACAATCGACGGGCGCTTTTGCAGACCCGAAAACCCCACACCCCCGGGAGGGACCCCGTCAGGGAGTGCGGCGGCTATGGGCTGCCCTAGGTCAATTCGCTCGCCCCTAGAGCCTCGGGATTCGCAGCTCTCAAACAGAAAGAATAGCAAAGAACGAGAGAGAAAAACGGTGGAGAGATAAAACGTAGATGAAAAAGTAGTATATTGATTTGTTCGATTGGGTGTTGTTCAATCGGCCGTCACCCCCAACATATATAAGAGGCGGCTGGACTTCCCGTACAAGCAAAGGATTTATCTAGGCTTTCCTTACAAGAAAATTACATCAATTCACGTCCTAGAGTCCTAGTTCTGGTCCCACTCGGATTCAGCCCGAATCTGGTCCAATCTTCTGTCTTGCTCGTTGCGTGGGCCGTGGAATCTGCATATGACTTCCGATGGAGACGGTTCAAATATCAATTTTGTGTGCTTCGACGAGGCCAACAATCCGTATGTTGATCACTTTTCCAAATAAGGCCATCTTGAATACTCCACGGGGTCATCTCTAATTTCGAGTCGGACTCGTTCATGTAGCTGACTGGACCGTCCGACTCTTACAGCGTCTCTGCAGGTCGTATACTACGTCGGATGATGATGACTCCAAAAGCAAAGTTGACCGTTTCGACGTTACGAACAACTCCCATGTTGAACATTTTTTCATCCGAAGCCATCTTGATAAGTATTTGAGCCCATCTTCAGCATCTGGTCGGATTGGCTCGACAGTTTCTACTGTTCACAGCGGCAAGCTTTCCCGGCAAGGTTACTGTTTACGGCGGCAAGCTTTCCCCGGCAAGGTTACTGTTCACGACGGCAAGCTTTCCCCCGGCAAGATTACTATTCACGGCGGCAAGCTTTCCCCGGCATGGTTACTGTTCACGGCGGCAAGCTTTTCCCGGCAAGGTTACTGTTCATGGCGGCAAGCTTTCCCCCGGCAAGGTTGCTGTTCACGGCGTCAAACTTTCCCCCGGCAAGATTACTGTTCACGGTGGCAAGCTTTCCCCGGCAAGGTTACTGTTCACGGCGGCAAGCTTTTCCCGGCAAGGTTACTGTTCACGGCGGCAAGCTTTCCCCGGCAAGGTTTTTGAGGCAGTAAATGACGTTGGATGAAAATGTGCCCAAAAGCTAAGTTGACCGTTTTGACGAGACGAAAAACTTTCATGTTGAACGTTTTTCGAGTTGAACCCATCTTCTAGGCCAAAACGGTCACGCAAAACAGGCTGTTATTCGCGCTACCCATCAGACACGTGGCTGGTGGGGCGCGCCACTTATGGCACCGTGACAGGGCTGCATTCGGATGGCTGTAACTTTTGCATACGAACTCGGATTGGGACGATGTTTATAGCGAAATCGACAGTTTCGACGAGACGCACAACTTTCGTGTTGAAACTTTTTCCATTTGAAGTCATACTAATTGGGTTTCAAGCCATTATTTAATCTGGTGTCACCATGAGCATCTCTGAACTTGTCATAACTTTTGCATCCGGACTCCGTTTCAGACCACTTTCATATCTATCTTGATCTTCTCAAAGAAAGCCATCTCATGTTGACTTCCAATCATAAGTTTGAAGTAATCTTGACATAGATTAAAGCAACTTTTATGATTCTGCCACTTTTGAGCGTCAACACTAGTTCCACATACCAACAAAAGAAAAAGTTCTTCTATGATTTGAGGCATTACTTTTGGGATGACCCACATGTTTATAAAGAAGGAGTAGATGGTGTTACTAGACGTTGTGTACCTGAGCATGAACAGGAACAGATCCTACGCAAGTGTCACTCCGAGCTTATGGAGGACACCACGCTGGAGATAGAACTGCACATAAGGTATTACAATCTGGTTTTTATTGGCCTACTCTCTTCAAGGATGCCCGTAAGTTTGTCCTGTCTTGTGATGAATGTCAAAGAATTGGTAATATTAGTAGACGTCAAGAAATGCCTATGAATTATTCACTCGTTATTGAACCTTTTAATGTTTGGGGCTTTGATTATATGGGACATTTTCCTGCCTCTAATGGTTATACACATATTTTAGTTGTTGTTGATTACATTACTAAGTGGGTAGAAGCTATTCCAACTAGTAGTGCTGATCATAACACTTCTATTAAAATGCTTAAGGAAGTTATTTTTCCGAGGTTTGGAGTCCCTAGATATTTAATGACTGATGGTGGTTCACATTTTATTCATGGTGCTTTCCGTAAAATGCTTGCTAAGTATGATGTTAATCATAGAATTGCATCCCCTTATCATCCACAGTCTAGTGGTCAAGTAGAATTGAGTAATAGAGAGCTCAAATTAATTTTGCAAAAGACTGTCAATAGGTCTAGAAAGAATTGGTCCAAGAAACTTGATGATGCATTATGGGACTATAGAACTACATATAAAAATCCTATGGGTATGTCTCCGTATAAAATGGTTTATGGAAAAGCATGTCACTTACCTCTCGAACTAGAACATAAGGCATATTGGGCTATTAAAGAGCTCAACTATGATTTCAAACTTGCTGGTGAAAAGAGGTTATTTGATATTAGCTCACTTGATGAATGGAGAACCCAATCTTATGAAAATGCCAAGTTATTTAAATAAAAAGTTAAAAGATGGCATGACAAAAGAAAACAAAAGCGTGAGTTTAACGTAGTTGATTATGTATTGCTATACAACTCTCGTTTAAGATTTTTTGCAGGAAAACTTCTCTCTAAATGGGAAGGTCCTTACGTTATTGAGGAGGTATAACGTTCCGATGCCATAAAAATCAACAACTTCGAAGGCACAAATCCGAAGGTGGTGAACGGTCGAAGAATCAAACATTATATCTCAGGTAATCCAATAAATGTTGAAACCAATGTTATTGAAACCGTAACCCCAGAGGAATACATAAGGGACACTTTCCAGAATGCTTCAGACTCCGAAAAGGAATAGGTATGTGGTACGGTAAGTAAACCGACTCCAAAACAATTTTTAAGGCAATATTTCTCCGTTTCAGAATATTTAGAAAAATAGAAAAATAAGTAGCAGTCCGGGAAGGACACGAGGGCCCCACGAGGGTGGAGGGCGTGCCCCCTACCTCGTGGGCACCTCGTGTGCCTTACGGACTCCGTTTTCTTGCACGATATGTATTTTGGTCGGTCAAAATTAATTATAAATTCTCCCGAAGGTTTTGACTCCTGTATCACGCAATTATCCTCTGTTCTTGTTTCGAGCTGTTTTCCTGACAGATCTAGGTTATCATGACGTCCCCAAGTGCCTCCAAGGACAAGTTCTTCGAGAAGGTCATCAACCCTTACCTCGCGGAGGTGCTGCAACACCCTCAAACCATTGAGTTGCGTGATGGGTTGCTGCACATCCGCGATGAAGAGGGACCGAAGGGGACCGGAAGCATGGAGACGAGGCTCGAAGCAGTGGAGCAACAGGTTTTCAAGTGTCAGGGGATGGTGGAACGTGGACTCAACTCCAACCACATGATGATCGCGGAGTTCACTAGCAACCACAAGTTGGATGCCGACAACATCGGGGAGGCCATCTTCAAGCTTCATGAGAAGATCAAGCACCTTCAAGCCCAAATCTATGACCTGCAAAACCAAAATTGTGAGTATGAATATAGATTCAAAAGGATGAGTTTGGCTGCAGATTTGAGGATCCCGGAGACTCGATCATCCTTCTATGATGGTGAGCCTATGCCCTGCAAGATGGACGACAAGCCCGCATCATCGACAACACCTCCACCTTCTTCACCAATAAAGAAGGAGACATAATCATATGGGTATGGGCACTCCCCTTGGCAACTGCCAAGCTTGGGGGAGGTGTCCCGGTATCGTATCACCATCACACTCCTATCTTTACCATTTTTCTTAGTGCGATCCTATTGGTAGTATCTTGATCTAGTAGAATAAAGTTTATGGCATGATCTAGTTTTGAGTGTTGCTTTATGGTCTCTCTATGTAATCGAGTCCGTGAGCTATATATAATAAAGATTAGTGTTGAGTCAAGGGCTTGATTATTTTGCTATGATCTTGAGTGGATAAAAGAAAAGAGAAGAAAAAGAATAAAAAGAAACAAAGAGTTCATATTGATCTTATTGAGAGTAATGACTTCACATAGAAAGAGTATGATGATTAAAAATTGTTGGGAGTTGGCAGACATAGCTTCGGTCATCGTTGCAATTAATAGGAAGTAATAAGGAAAGAGAGGTTTCACATATAAATATATTATCACTGGCATCTCTTATGATTGGGAGCACTCATTAAAATATGACATGCTGAAGAGTTGATGTTGGACAAGGAAGACAACGTAATGGGTTATGTTTTCTTATGTCTGAGATAAAGTATGTTGTCATGGATCATCCAACATGTTGAGATTGCCTTTCCCCCTCATGCTAGCCAAATTCTCAGCACCAAGTAGAGATACTACTTGTGCTTCCAAAACCCTTAAACCAGTTTTGCCATGAGAGTCCACCATACATACGTATGGATTGACTAAGATCCTTCAAGTAAGTTGTCATCGGTGCAAAGCAATAAAAATTGCTATAAATAGTATGATTGATTGGTGTGGGAGAAATAAGCTTTATACGATCTTGTGATGTGGAAGTAATAAAAGCGACGGACTGCATAATAAAGGTTCATATCACAAGTGGCAATATAAAGTGACGTTCTTTCGCATTAAGATTTTGTGCATCCAACCATAAAAGCGCATAGCAACCTCTGCTTCCCTCTGCGAAGGGCCTATCTGTTACTATTATCTTCTACCTTATGCAAGAGTCATGGTGATCTTCACCTTTCCTTTTTACATTTTATCCTTTGGCAAGCATAGTATGTTGGAAAGATCCTGATAGATATATCTAATCGGTTGTAGGGGAGCATGAGTTATTATTGTTGACATTACCCTTGAGGTAAAAGGTTGGTAGGCGAAACTATAAGCCCCTATCTTTCTCTGTGTCCGATTAAAACTCCGTAACCACAAGTATCGCGTGAGTGTTAGCAATTATGAAAGACTAAATGATAGTTTAGTATGTGGACTTGCTATTAAGCTCTGACATAGACTCTTTCTGATGTTATGATAAATTGCAATTGCTTCAATGACTGAGATTATAGTTTGTTGGTTCTCAATAAAGTTTCTGATTCATACTTTTGCATTGTGAATAGATCATCACTTGAACATAAGGAAGCATATGACAATATCCATATATGTTGCTGTTATGAAAATAATCATGATGCCCTCATGTCCGTATTTTAATTTTATCGACACCTCTACCTCTAAACATGGGGACATATTTATCGTTATTGGCTTCCGCTTGAGGACAAGCGAGGTCTAAGCTTGGGGGAGTTGATACGTCCATTTTGCATCATGCTTTTATATCGACATTTATTGCATTATGGGTTGTTATTTCGCATTATGTCACAATACTTATGGCTATTCTCTCTTATTTTACAAGGTTTACATAAGGAGGGAGAATGCCGACAGCTGGAATTCTGGGCTGGAAAAGGAGCAAATATTATAGACCTATTCTGCGCAACTCCAAAAGTCCTGAAACTCCACAGAAGTGATTTTCAGAATATATAAAAGATATCCAGCGGAAGAAGTTCACCAGAGGGGGGCCCACCTGTCCACGAGGGTGGGGGCGCGCCCCCCTACCTCGTTGGCCCCCTGTTGGCGCTCCGATGCTCATCTTCTGCTATATGAGGTCTTTCGTCGAGGAAAATTTGACAAGCAACCTTTCGGGACGAGACTCCGCCGCCACGAGGCGGAACCAATCTAGGGCTCCGGCAGAGCTGTTCTGCCGGGGACACCTTTTGGGAGGGGGAAATCATCGCCATCGTCATCACCAACGCTCCTCTCATCGGGAGAGGGCAATCTCCATCAACATCTTCACCAGCACCATCTCATCTCAAAACCCTAGTTCATCTCTTGTATCCAATTCTTGTCTCCAAGTCCGGGATTGGTACTAGTAGGTTGCTAGTAGTGTTGATTACTCCTTGTAGTTGATGCTAGTTGGTTTATTTTGTGGAAGATCATATGTTCAGATCCTTTACGCATATTATTACCCTTCTGACACTTGCCCGCTATGCAACCAACATGACGAGACCATACAACACTTACTCATCGGCTGCGTATTCGCAAGGCAGGTTTGGCAGTGGTGCTCTACCCTGGCTGGGAGGGCGGAGTTCGTGCCTAGGCCAGAAGAGACCTTGAGTGGATGGTGCGAAAGACAGGAAGATAGCAGGGAGCATCAGAAGTCCACGCGGGCACTCTGTTTGCTGGCAATGTGGATACTGTGGAAACATAGGAACGATATCGTCTTCAATGGTGCCATGCCGTCACTGCCAAGGGTGTTGAGCAGGCACGAGAAGAGGGAGCACTTTGGGTGAAGGCAGGCTTGCTTAGTGAAGCGACCTTAGGCGAGGAGTTGGCTCTGGTGGAGTGGGTAGGGCATGAGTAATTGCATTCCATGTAAGTAGAGGGTAGGTTGGATAAAATCCGCATGTAAATAAAACCTTGTTGTACCGGTGGTTTGGGGCTCCCCACCCCCCTTCTTCTATAATGAATGATACACACACTCGTGTGTATTCAAGAAAAAAAGTGTGGGTGATGATTCTAATTTCACACACTTGTTTATTTGACACATAGTTCTATTTATCTATGGTGTGCGGTGTGTACATCACACATGTTTATTCTTTATTGTGTGTGAAGGTGGGGGCTTAATAGCACGGATCTACGCTAGTGATAGTTCATAGACGGCCCTTCCAACAACCATAAGACCATATCCTTTTTTAATACAGTACAGACGCAAAGCGCTCATACATACACATATACACTCACCCCTATGAACGCACGCACACACACTACCCCTATGAGCACCTTTGAGAGACTGAGCTGGCATATCATCTTGAGATTAACGAAGTCAATGTAGGCGCCTCGTCGTCGACGGAAACGTCTCCTCCCACTGAAAGCGCATCGCTGGAAATCCTGAAATAAATCTAGGAATAATGCGAGCACCAGGACTTGAACCTTGGTGGGTTGGGATACCATTGTCCCTCTAACCAGCGAGCCACATGTTGGGTCGCCCCTAAGACCGTATCTCCCTGCACCAACTATCGTACCATACCCCCTGTCGTGGATTTGTCACGTCAGATGTCCTAGTGTGAGGACTTAGTCGTGAAGCCAACGCATCTATGTGATAGCTTGAGAGGGGTTGACCGGAATCGAGAGACGCAAGGCGGATCAACACACAAGACAAGGATTTAGACAGCTTCGGGCCCCGGGAAACATCATCCGGTAACAACCCTACATGCTGTTTGAGGCTAGGTCTCATTATGCTCACGAGGGAGTCGCCGGTAAACCGGCTCTTTGTGTCTAGCCCTAGAGATTGTTTCTTCTTGCTTGTCCCTCTTGGGGAGCCCTGCCCCTCCTTATATAAGTTAGAGGGGCGGGTTACATGTGGAGTCCTAGTAGGACTAGGACTAGTCTATCTTCTCTTACAAGTTGAATACAAGTCCGGGTCTTGCTTCCTAGTAAAGGAAATATTCGTCATCCCTTTCCTCTTAAGCCGGTCCATCATAACGTGAGCCGGCCTTCTAGGCTTTGGGCCTTGTTGTGACGCCCCGGTATTTAAGCTACAGTAAACCTCTGCTAATGATGCCACGTCACCTCGATTACTGTTGCTGATCTCGCGTTAGTTCGAAACCGGTTCGAATTCAAAATTTAATTAAGGCAAACAACAAAAGTTTTCAAATATTAAAACTAAAATGTTCGGAGTGAGCCAAGTAATTCAGAAGTACGTATGGTGGAGAAACCACACTTTTATATAAGTGTAAAATACTCTAAAATGTTTTAAGCAGTAGCAAAAGCAATTAGTTGAATGCCTTTTACGATAAATAAAATATTAAACTATTTTATTTTGTTGCCCAAACTTATGTGGCAGTAGCTAATTACTAACACTAAATTAGGGACTACTTTTATAGTTTATAAAGCTAAAATAAATGAGGAACTAAAATAAAACAGAAAACAGAAAAGGAATAATAAACAAAATTAGAACAAAAGAAATAAAAACAGAAAAGGCCTCCCCCACTGGGCCTCGGCCCACCCACATGCTGGGCCGGCCCATCCCCACTCCCTTAACCCCCCTGGAGGCGTAACCCTAGCTACCAGTCTCCCCACTCCCCACTCCTCCCTCTCCCCGCGTCGTTTCTGGATCGAGGGGCGATTCCCCCCCCCCCTCCCCGACCGCGCCACGCTGCCGCACCAGATGGCGGGCTCCCTGGCGCGAGCGGCCGTCCTTGACGCCCGACCTCCCTCCCGCTCGCGCTCCTTGAACACCGCCATTCTTCCATGATGCAGGCGCACGCCAACGACTTGGCACCGCCGCGGTGCCCGGAGCCACCTCGCCGAACCACCGCACCGCCGGCCTCCCCGAGCACTTCCCCGGCATGCTCCGAGCTCGCCCCTGCGCTCCATGTGAGCAACCGCAACAATCCCCTTCCCCCCTTTTCGATTTGACGTTGTAGGCCGCCGTCTCCACTGTGCACGACACCGTCGGAGCTCACGCCCGCACGCGCCTCTGGCCACTCTTGCTCGCACGCCCAACCTCGCCTCCGCTGGCACCCGCTCACGGCGCCGCTCCCTGCGTCACCAGCTCCTCTACAGCCGCTGTCTGTCGCCCGCCGCTGCAGTTCGCCTCGCCGTGAGCGCCGCACCTCCCCCTCTCTTCCTCCCCCGCGCACGTGCTCCCCGCGCCCTGGCCACGTCCACGGCCGAGCACGCTGCTCTCGGGTCGCGCCCAGGCGCGCGCCCGCTCCTCGCGCCCCGCCTTCGCTTGGTGTGATGCCTGCTGCAGCCTCCGCCGCTGACGCCGTTGCCTGCAGCACCGTTGCCCATCACCGGCGCCCCACTTCACCTTCCACCGCGCCGCTTGGCCCCGACCACGCCCGGCAGCCTCGCCTACGCCACCGCTGCCTACCTCGCCACCCCGTCCACCCTGCGATAACCGCCGGCGGCCGCTGCGCTGGCCGAGCCCGAGGCCAGCGCCTGGGCTCGCCCCGGCGGGCGCTTATGGCCGCGCCCGCGTGCCCGCACGCCCACGCGCTTGTTAGGCCTCGCTGGGCCAATGACGTATGGGCCCCAGCGCCCTAATAATAAACGTTAATTAATTAGTAATTTAATTAATTAACTTAATTAATTACCTAATTAACTAACTAAATAGTTAGTTAACTTAATTAAACTAATAGATTAGCCTAATCAGTCAATGACAGGGGGGCACCACCCCCTGTTGACCAGTCAAACGTTGACTGGTCAACTGGGACCCCCCTGGACCCACTGTCATCCTCTGGTGCACTGGTGGGTGCACCAAGCAATTTCCTGTTTATTTTAAATTTAGTAATAAATTCAAAAAATCATTTAAACTTAGAAAAATTATATAAAATAAACCTTAGCTCAGATGAAAATACTTTCTACATGAAAGTTGCTTAGAACGACGAGACGAATCCGGATACGCAGCCCGTTAGTCCGCCACACATCCCTAGCATAGCAAACACGCAACTTTCCCCCTCCGGTTCATCTGTCCGAAAACGCGAAATGCCGGGAATACTTTCCCGGATGTTCCCCCCTTCGCCGGTATCACCTATCCCTGCGTTAGATCACCTCTAGCACCGTGTTTGTCATGTTATGCTTTGATTGCTATGTTATTTATTGTGTTCCCCCTCCGTTACTTTTTCCGGTAGACCCCGAGACCGCTGCCGGTACCCCTGTGATCGACTACGATGTTGACGACCCCCTTCTTGCCAGAGCAACCAGGCAAGCCCCCCCCCCCTTGATCACCAGATATCGCCTACTCTCCTCTATACTGCTTGCATTAGAGTAGTGTAGCATGTTACTGCCTTCAGTTAATCCTATACTGCTGCATAGCCTGTCCTTGCTACTACTGTTGTTACCTTTACCTGTTATCCTACTGCTTAGTATAGGATGCTAGTGTTCCATCAGTGGCCCTACACTCTTGTCCGTTTGCCATGCTATACTACTGGGCCGGGATCACTTCGGGAGGTGATCACGGGCATACTATATACTTTACACTGTTACATTACCTGTGATACTGTTCAGAGATGGGGGCTGAAGGGGCAGGTGGCTCCATCCCGTAGAGGTGGTCCTGGGTTCCCGACGGCCCCCGACTGTTACTTTGTGGCGGAGCGGCAGGGCAGTTCGAGGCTACCTGGGTGAGAGGTGAGCCTGGCCCTATTGGCGTTCGCGGATACTTAACACGCTTAACGAGATCTGGGTATTTGATCTGAGTCTGGCCATTTGGTCTATACGCACTAACCAACTACGCGGGAAAGATATGGGCACTCGGCGTCGTGGTATCAGCTGAAGCACTTCTTGACGTCAGCGACTGAGCGACGCGCGCCAGATTGGACCGCGTAACGTGACTTCCGTTGTACTGGAGGTTGCTAGGTCTGCTTCCGGCCGCGTTCGCAGCGTGCAGGTGTGCTCAGGGCGATGGGCCCAGACCCCTGCGCGCTTAGGTTTAGACCAGCGTGCTAACCGCTCTGTTGTGCCTAGGTGGGGCTGCGACGTGTTGATCTTCCGAGGCCGGGCATGACCCAGGAAAGTGTGTCCGGCCAAATGGGATCAAGCGTGTTGGGTTATGTGGTGCACGCCTGCAGGGAAGTTAAACTATTCGAATAGCCGTGATCTTCGGTAACAGGACGGCTTGGAGTTGTACCTTGACCTTATGACAACTAGAACCGGATACTTAATAAAACACACCCTTCCAAGTGCCAGATACAACCCGGTGATCGCTCTCTAACAGGGCATCGAGGAGGGGATCGCCGGGTAGGATTATGCTATACGATGCTACTTGGAGGACTTCAGTCTACTCTCTTCTACCTGCTGCAAGACGGAGGCGACCAGAAGCGTAGTCTTCGATAAGACTAGCTATCCCCCTCTTATTCTGGCATTCTGCAGTTCAGTCCACTGATATGGCCCTTTACACATATATCCATGCATATGTAGTGTAGCTCCTTGCTTGCGAGTACTTTGGATGAGTACTCACGGTTGCGTTGTTTCCCCCTTTTCCCCTTTCCTCTACCCGATTGTTGCAACCAGACGATGGAGCCCAGGATCCAGACGCCACCTTCGACGACGACTCCTACTACTCCGAACTGGCGCCGTCTTGAAATACTCGTCTGATATTCAACCGGTTTGAAGATGTAAAACTTGCATGTTTAATATTACCAAAATGGCCGGTTTGTAAATACCAATGGCACCGAGTCATAATTGTTGCCATCACCGGGTCATATTTATTGATGACGCCGGGTCAATCTGGTTTGCTCAAAACTGAGATTTTGAAAATATGTCTCCTTATATGCATATTACCTGTAGCCCCCAAGTCTTGAGCAGAATAAAGTGATGGTTTAAGACTTGCTTCAATATAAATACTACCACTTTTGAAGAAATCCATGTTGTTCATCCCAGTTACTAATAAAAACTGAATACTCCATATTATGTAGCCCCCAAGTGCCGGGTTGTCATGTTTGCAGCAACCTGGGACTTGTAATTGCCTGATGCTCAAAAAATTTCAACCAATGTAGCCCCCAAGGGCCGGGTCATTATGCGATAATGAGCAGGGACTTTATAAATATGATCATGATTCATTAAAAGTAACATCATATGATGTAACTCCACCATGGGGCTTGAACCCACGTCCACAAGGTTAAGAGCTTTGTGCTTTACTAACTGAGCAGTGGACCCTTGAATATAATGGATTAAAACTTGTGTACCTTGAATTATTGATAGGAGCAAACGGTAGCCCCCAAGGGGCGGTTCATTATGACATGATGAGTCGGGTCTTCAATAAGGCCAATAAAAATGACTTTGCATTAGCCTCTAAGTGTCATGGTGCATGCTTGTAGTGACATGAGACTTGCATATTTGATATAATCCCAATTTGAATAATGTAGCCCCCAAGTGCCGGGTCGTAGCCTGCAGCGACTCGGGACTATTCCTTCAATTGTAGAATAAATCATATCAATTGATAAAATAATAGCAATTGCGCTAAAGCGACTTTGAAAACCTCAATCATTATATTGGTTATTGATAACCATAATAAAAATCCAGTCATGTTGGCTATTAAAGATTTGGATAATATACCCAATAATTTATAAGCGCATGATTCCAATGGCGCAATCCAAATATATATCGGCAACTTATAGTCCAAAGCCAGGTCGGGTTAATAAACACCGGATTATAACTGATCATGTATTGACAACTTATAGTTGAAAGCCGAGCCGGGTCAATGAACGTCGGTTTATCAAAAACATCATAAATCTCATCAAAGGAGAAAAAACTTGGCAAATAAAAGCATATGAAAACTTGTAGTCGAGGCTTTTCACGGGCTGCCAGCCCCAAATTCGAGGCTTTTCATGGGCTGCCAGGCCACTGAGTTAAACCATTTCACAAAGCCTTTTAAGATGGTCCTCAATCCTTAACCAATCGTCGTTTTAACTTTGACAAGTTCAGGGTCTTATGAGATTGACTTGTCGAAGTTCGGCGGGTCATACCAGGTTTACCTGGATGGAGTGACTTACTTAAGAAAGGCAGGCTAACCCGGGGTTTTAGGTGTATACACCAGGGTTCCAAGCCGTGGCTTGATAGCCTATTACAAGTGTAGATTCTTTGTTCATCGATAGCAAAGAATTCCCAAGCAATATTTTGAGCTGTGCTCAGTGGGTGTCCATGTTTGAGTTGTGCTTTTGCAACACTCTCTTTGGCCCCTAAGTAATTTTCTTTTGGCCTTCAGCCAATCAAGAGGTGTGGCTATGGTTCGAACACGACCAAGCCCCCAAGTGATCAATAATATGATAAGCCAATAAGGCAGGATACCCATGTTTGAACCGCGCATTATGGCAACAGGTCCTCTTTGGCAACCTTTTTTTGCAAGAGATAAATTCTTCTTGAACCG
Source organism: Aegilops umbellulata (assembly GCA_032464435.1). Classification (NCBI taxonomy): domain Eukaryota; kingdom Viridiplantae; phylum Streptophyta; class Magnoliopsida; order Poales; family Poaceae; genus Aegilops; species Aegilops umbellulata. The sequence continues at coordinate 510,730,564 of CP136059.1, forward strand.
GGATTTTGAACCGGATATTGAGAGCTTCAAAGCTGTGGGAGACATCTTTCCCTTGAACTGGATTTTAAACCGGAATCTTCATTTTCAGCCGGAAATTTTCTGACGGCCTTTAAACTCGAACTTGCGAGAAGTTAATTCCTTTTTGAACCGGACATTTTTAAACCGGATTTGACAGCTTCAGAGCTTTGTGGGAGAACACATTTCCCTTGAATCGGATTGTAAACTGGATATTTGAGAGCTTTAGTGAGACTGACTTTCCTTGAGCCGGATTTTAAACCGGAATCCTTTATGATGACCCGGAACTTCTTCATTGAGCCGGGATTTTGTAACTGTCATATACTTTCTAAGCCAGAAATTTTCTGACGGCCTTTAAATTTTCATCAATATAATAGTAGCCTCCGGGACCGGGTTATCTTTCCCTCCATCGTCCTGGGGTTCTTAAATTTGCTAAAACTGGCAAGATTTGCTGAGTCATGTCATCGTAGCCTGAGACTCTCCATATTTGACCGTGATATAAACCGGCATAACTTGTATATCATTGGTGTTGATAGCACGCTATGAATCCACAGAAGGTTGAGGTGACTACGACGGGTTTATAAATGATCCCGTATGAGCCAGGTCAGCAACTCGGCCAATGGTTCCTTCCAACTGGTTCCTTGAAGTTTTAACCAAACTGTAGTGGCGGTGTCTTGTGTGCCTGTCCATTGAGCCATCCAGTGCAGACGGCGATTGATAGTATATGATAATTTGCCTCCATTTTGTTGAAAGAAAACCGGGCTACCCAAGTTGTGGCTTGCTCATACTCAATAACAACTCATGCAGACAGGTGCGGCCTGGCGTGTTGATGTAGACCAGGCCGCGAGAGACGGACGGAAAATACGACCGCAGCATCAGAGGCGGCACAGACAGATGAATCGACCGCGGCGTTGTAAACCGGCGCAGGCGGGAGAATCGGCCGCGGGGGCAGACAATAAGCCAATCGCGTGTGTTGATGTAGTGGGGGTGGCAACCTGTGCAGGATGAGCGCTAGTGCAAAAATGATATTTGCTCATGCCCCTTTTGAAACACCTTTTTGTAAGGAATAACGGTCCTGTAAAAAAATATCACAGACCAGAGTAATTGTTCTCAAATGATTTAATATGTGCTAATAAAATACATAGAAAGGATAACACCTGGTATTTTTTGTTGGACGTACGAGTTGGCCGCGGCGTCATAAGCCGGTGCGGACAGGTGAGTCGGCAGCGGTGTTGGAAAAACGTCACGGACACGAGCGAGTCGGCCGCGGGCATGAACAGATGAACCGGCCGTGACGATTCGTCGAGCACCAGGGCATGGTCAGATGCTAGCACATTATAAAGGTGGTGCGAGCTATACATGACATGTCCATCACTCTTATAATAAATAGTTATCCCGCATTAAAAAATATTGCAGACGAAGGCAAAGGTAAACCGCTCTTTCACCAAAAATAATATGTGCCAACCAGATAAATTTAAATGGATATCACCTGATTTTTTTTCTTCGGATGACGGATAATCCGTTCAATGCGACAGAGGCGGTTCAGTCAGACCGGCGACTCAATATAACCCCAGTGGCTCATCGCACGGCAGGCGTGGCTCAGGTAAATGGCGATTTAACTGTAGCGAGTCATGATGAATCAACGGAGCAAGGGGCTGCTCACCCTACCGCAAAGGTAGAGTAGCGACTCAAGAAACGAGCGTGCGCTTCGGCGGGTCGCAGCAATCTCGGGCATGGTTCCCATGAGTTGATGTAAACCAGGCCACAGGGACCGTAATATAACACCTCATTAGTTATAAGCAATTGTCCTGCATCAAAAAGTATCGCAAGACAAAGTAATTGCTCATACAAAATTTAATATGCGCTGAAATAAACCGGACGGATATCACCTAGTACGTTTTTACTTGCGGCAACTTTGACCGGCCAGCGGCAACTTGGGCTGTAGCGAGATTGCTCCAGCGAAGTAGAGCAGGAGTGACTGGGAGCTAGGCATTGTCTTTGATCCGCCACCACTGCTGCCCGTGAGCCTCTCGTCGCCAGTGCAGGGACCGGCCGCTGAGGAAGTGGTCGGTTTACTGTTTCTCTTCTTTTTTTTGACGTGAACTAGCACGTTTGGCAAACTCACGTGAGGGATCCTTGGTGCATACATCTTTGCCCTTCCCATGTAGGAGTACTAATAATATTAGTTTTTGATTCACGTTGGTGCTTGGCCTTTCACGGGCAGAAATCACATATTTGACCTGAGAACGAAATCAAATCACAAACTGACTTGCTTTCAAAAAAATTCACTCTGCTGACCCTTTCGTGTGGCGCCCGACAGCTAGGCGCCACACACTATGACGCCGCACACTACCATGCAGTGCCTCTACCTTAGGCGTCGCACCTCCTGCCAGCGTGGCAGCCCTGATCCAGCTGCGGCCCCACACACAGCTGTGCAGCGCCTAAGCCCTAGGCGCCACACTCGTAATGTGCAGCGCCTAGCGCTTAGGCGCTGCACAGTGACTTAAAGCGCATCGGCCCAGCCCGACCAGGCAGTTCTTCCCCCTCTCCGCTCTCTGGACAGAGAGCAGCGGTGGCGCCCCCATCGAATCCCCCCCTCGCCCACATCCCTCTCAGATCTGAAGATTTGGTCCGTGGATTCGCTCTCCAATCCATCCTACTAGGTAAACTCCTCCGTTCCCTTTCTTTTCCTCCGTAAATTTGTTGCCATTTTAGAGATTTGTCCAAGATTTGATGGAACCCTTGATTTGCTTGATTTGCTTGATTTAGGATGTGTAGTCATAGTGGTAGTACCGTAGTGTTGTTGCTTAGTTCACAATATATGGTTCTTGTTAGTGAAACCCTAGATTGTTTAGTTTTTTAGATATATATGAGATGCCTATTTTTATAGATAACTATGAGATGTTGAGTTTTGTAGACATCTATGAGATGTTTGTTTAGATATATATTAGATGTTGAGTTTATTTGAAATATTAGATGTTCAGTTTATTTGAACACAAATGACATATTCATTGTGTGAGAAGGAGATGTTGAGATTCTTGTAATTGAACACATATTAGATGTTTAGTGTATACCGATATTTGACATGAAGATGAACTCATATATGTTTATTGTTTGAACTTTGTAAGGATGGTTTGGCTTCTCGACGATGTCTACGACACGAAACACCGGGCCTACATGATGCGCGAGAAGGAGATGGTAATAACGAGTAATCTAAATATTTTGCAAATTTGCCTTAAGTTGAAATTTACATGCCCTAAGATTTGTCATTACTTGTTTTTTTGCAGAAGTTTGAACCTTTGAAGATTCGGTATCACGGGGTCTCTAGTCCTGCCATGCCTTACGATGAGCGGTACACACCGTACATCAAGCAGGCAGGACTACTCCCGTGGATTTAGTTGGTCAGTCGGTCCACGCCGAATCTGAACGCTCCACTAGTGTCCGCTCTTGCTGATCGGTGGAGGCCGGAGACGCATAGTTTCCATCTTCAGACTGGGGAGATGACCGTGACGCTCGAGGATGTCTCGTTGATCACCGGTCTTGCTAACGACGGGATGCCTCTCTGTATGAGCACCGATTCTGATGGGTGGCGCGAGCAGATGATTGCTCTTATCGGTATGGCTCCTACCGAGGCTGAGGCTGATGTAGAGGAGGGAGAAGAGAAGAAGAAGAGGGAAAGGAAAGCAGCCGGAGCTGCTTTCACGTGGATTCAAACTCACTTTGCGACGTGCCCTCCGGATGCCACTGATGATGTGATCCAGGCACATGCTCGTGTCTACATGTGGTATGTTCTGTCGAAGACTTTGTTTCCTGACTCCACTGGCAAGAACGCTCCATGGATGTGGCTAAAGGCGTTGACCGTCTTCGATAGCAAATGGAGTTGGGGTTCAGCGACTCTTGCCTACTTGTACCGACAAGTAGTTGGTCTGTTTTGTGATCAACTCATTTCTTGATTAGCAATGCAATCTTGCTGTCAAGTTAACATTGTTTTTCTTTCATATGCAGCTGGACGATGCGTGTTGCAGGATCACAGATAGTGCATGCATTGGTGGTAATATGCTTCTACTTTCTGTATGGAGCTGGGAGCGTCTGCCTGTTGGACGCCCGAAGAGCGTCAGGTTTAATCCTTGGTATGAAGATGAAGATGACGAATTACGGAGCCCCACTTAGGCTTACAAGTGGGATGTGGTTTCCGAGATGACGAACGATGTCAATCTCATGTACCAGAAGTACGTTGCCGAGTTGGACATGATTACGCCTGAGCGGGTAACGAGGTCATTACTTCAGTCATTTCTCATGTTTGCCTGAAAAAAAGTCACCAATTTTGCATTGTTGCCCTATTTCATAGGTGGAATGGCAGCCATATGGCGCCGATGATAGATTTGGGTACACCCCGGAGTTTACCATCAACCCGATGTGCTTGCGGGATAGGGATCTCTGGCTTATGCGGTGCCCGCTGATATGCAACTGGCCTGTTGAGTTTCATTTGCCACATCGCGTGTTTCGTCAGTTTGGTGTGTTCCAGCCTCACCCGCCGGAATGGGTGGATACGGACAAAGCACTTCATAGGTAAGAGAGCGTATTGACTAAGCATCGTCAGTCCTTCTTGATTTTGCTAATGTTTGGTATTGTACCATGTAGGTTGGACAGGAGAAGGCAACGGAAGATAAAGGACCGGGACAAGTATCATGCTTTGTATGTTACCCGCTTCTAGCTTTGCGTGGAGCAAGCTCGTAGCATTGCATGCGCCCAGCTTCGTGAGCATAACCCGCTTGCTTTTGATAACTACATACGATGGCTTCTTGAAAATACTCGAGTTGAGAGATGCCTGCCGGCATATAATGAGGATATTCTTGAAGAACCCGTGAACTTTGAGGATCTATCAAAGGGGAAGTACAACAGAGATGTCAGGGTAGGGCAAGGAGTCCCTGCTGTTCCGGTGATTAACTATGTGGTAAAGTGTTCCTTCTTTACTTTCCCGTTGGCCGTATTACACATGTTTGAATGGCTAACGTGTTCATTCTTTCTCATCCGCAGCGCACCGAGATCAAGGAACCACGGCCAAGACCATCACCACGGCCTAGGCCTTCACCACGGCCAAGACCATCCCCACGGCCTCTACCACCACCACGGCCTCTTCTAAGACCTAGTTGACTCCCTCTTTGTTGCCTAGTTCCTCGTTGGCTTGTTTGACTTGGTTGGCTACTCCTTGATTGACTTGGTTGGCTATCATTTGCTTGGCTTGTGCTTGCATCATTTTTCTTTGATCTTTTTCTTGGTTTGGGATAAGTTCTTGTGTAGTGTCCCCGATGACTGCAGTCCCCACAATGGGATTGCTCACGAGGCTCTTGGAATTGGCCGATGTCGTATTCTCCACCGCCACCACGGCCCCATCCGTCCATGTCACCTCTAAGACGCTTTGTCTTACATCTTCCCCGTCTAACGACCTTCAATTCCGGGTCCGGCCATAGTTGAACTCCATGATACTCCGGCCATTGTGATTGGTCCAAGTATGGTTGAAACCGGGGAGCCCATGTATTCTTTACCGTCATGATTGAGAACTCGGACTCCCTCACGGTAAGAGGGTGATTGACGTCCACATTCCTAACACGGGATGCATTTAACAAGTGCGATCATGCGAGATGAAGCAACAATGGCCACATGCAGCTGCAATCACACCGTGTTAGGGAGACCTTGAAAGCGCGGCCTCCGTGTTGGTGGCCATCGTTTGTGGTTCCTCCAGGCTCTTTCACCTCATACTTCCACTCGTTGTTGTCATATAGTACAGCTTATTGGGAGTCTTCCTTTCGTGATTGAAAGTCCAACCATTCTTCAACCTTTGGTGGGAAATAGTACTTGTGCTTATCCTTGTTCTCACCAGCAATCTGCTTATCCCTCTCCATTGAGTACTTTAAAAAGTATCCATTCATCTTGTCAAATGTGTATTGAACTATTGCCGTCACGGGTAATGCACGTACACCCTTGAGCACCTTATTGAAGCATTCTGCCATATTGCTTGTCATTTGACCGTACCTATGGCCATCTTCATCGAAAGCACGTGCCCACATATTCCTTTCGACAATGTTCTTATTGAGAAATTCAAGACCACTGGGGTCAAGTTTCTTGTGTCCGAGCAATGCATTGAACAATGTGGCAAACCGCCTGTTGGTGAAAGCGAGACAACAATCTTGAAGATCATCGGCCAACTCCTTGATACCACATTCCCTATAGAAGTTTGCACAAAAGTGCCTCATGCACCATCTGTCGGGATATAACTATTATGTAAGCCGCCCAGGAGGGGCCGGGTTACGCAAAGGGAAGCCCATCTGAAGCCCAAGACCAAGACATGAAGATGGCGGTTCAGTAAAGGGTTTAAAGGCCCACAGGTGACTTGAAGCCCGTAAAGATAAACCGCCATGATGGCATAACTTGTACTGTAAGGTAGAAGTAACTAGTCGCCAAGCCAGACACTGTTTATGAGCCGGCCGGGACTCTGTAGGCCGCAGGGCGTCAACCCGTGTATATAAGGGGACGACCCACCGGGGGCTTAGGGCAAGAAACAACTCATCGAGAACCGGGCATAGCGTATCTCGCTCCCTGGTCATTGAAACCTCAAGCAATACCAACCCAACTAGACGTAGGACTTCCTTCACCGCAAGGGGCTGAACTAGTATAAACCTCTCGTGTCTCTTGTCCCGATTAACCCCTTTAAGCTTCCTGGCTGCGATGGCTCCACGACTAAGTCCTTGCAAGAGGACATCTGCCGTGGTAATTCCACGACAGTTGGCGCCCACCGTGGGGCCAGCGCACGATGGATTTGAGTTCTTGAAGGGCAGCTTCAAAGGGCTCAAGGGATACGCGGTTGGCCGGATGACCAAGATTCGTCGCGGCAAGATCTACATCGACAATGAAGGCTGGGGCCCCGACGCCGGCTCAATTGAGTACGGGTACCGGGTCCCCATTGGCAGAATTCACATCTTCATCGGCCGGATTGGTGAGCCGGGCCCTGAGCCGGACAACTGCACCGACCTCGTCGAGACGGCTCAGCGTGTGAGACCCGCCCGAGCTCAACCCGTCGTGAAGCGTGCTTTCGTGGGTTGCCTCCACGGAGGTGAACTTTCTGAAGGATCTGAAGGTGATGGTGAGCCGGCCGTCCTCTCTGACGGCGATTCGTCCGCCGGCTCAACAGATTCGCTGTATCAAGTTCAAGATGGCGTGCTTGGGGGCTGTTCCGATGGCAGCACTATTCCGGACCCCTCTGAGTCGCCAAACTGGGCAGGAGTCTTCATGGCTGGTACTCAACCCGGCCAAAATTCTATGGCCTCAGCAGCGGTAACGTCCGGGTTAGGAGCAGCCGGGGCAGGAGGCCCGGTGTGCTCACGGCTCAGGTGCTGATGGATCTTGTTGGGGATATTACTACTGGGCATAAACCAGCCTACTAGGGTCGGGTTAACTTCATCAGTAGTCCCAGAGTGTTAAAGCCCAAGAAGATAGATGAGGGCCCAAGGCCGTAGTCGGTTTAACACTTGTAGCCGTAAACCGGCTTTATATATAAACTTGTATTATAAGTTAGGAATAAGGAGAGACCAACCCGGGCACGAATATGAACCGGAGATTGGGACTCTGTGAACCGACGGGCATCACCCGTGTATATAAGGGGACGACCCGATAGCGGTTCAAGGAGAGACAACCACAACTCGAGACTTAGGCGAAGCTTGTTTGCTCCCTAGTCATCGAAACCCCATCAATTCCATCACAACTAGACGTAGGCTTTTACCTTCATCGAAGGGGCCGAACTAGTATAAACCCTCTGTGTCCCTGCGTCCGCTTTAACCCCTTCGAGTCAACCCGTTGCGATGGCTCCACGACTAAGTCCTTTGGCTAGGACATCTGCCGTGACAAAACCACGACAGTTGGCGCCCACCGTGGGGCTATCGCGCGATGGTGTCAAGTTCTTGGAGGGCCGCTTCGAAGGACTCGAAGGATACGCAATGGGCCGGATGACCAAGAGTCGTCGCGACAAGATCTACATCGACGATGCAGGCTGGGGCCCCGAGGCCGGCTCAATTGAGTACGGGTACCGGGTCCCCTTTGGTGGCATACACGTCTTCATCGGCAAGATCTGTGAGCCGGGCCCTGAGCTGGACACCTGCGCCGACCTCATCGAGACAGCTCAGCGTGCGCGACCTGCTCGGGTTAAGCTGGCCGTGAAACGTGCCTTCATGGGAGTCATCCATGGAGGAAGCTATGAGGATGGATCGGGATCTGGTGGTGAAACCGTCGTTTACTCTGGCGACGAGTCGTCAACCGGAGAAACCGAGTCTTTGTATCAGTTACAAGATGGCCGGATTGGGGGCTGTTCCGATGGCGATAGTATTCCGGACCCCTCCGGTCTGCCCAACCGGGTTGGAATATTCATGGCCGGTACGCAAGCAGCGCTTCATTCATCAACTGTTGCGGAGATGGTTCCCGGTTCAGCAGCGGCAACGGCTGCCACGGCAGGAGGCTCTGTGCGCCCGCCGGTTCAAATCTTATCAGATCTGTTCGATGCGTTGGCTACACTCATGGCGGAGGCTAACCCGGTGGATCAAGACGCTCACAACGCGGAAATTGCAAAGGTGAGGGAGCAGATCACTCAAGCCAAAGCGGAATTAGCAGCTGAAGAGGTCAGGATGACTGCAGAGCGAGCCGCATTGGACGCGCAAGCTTACAAACTCATGCTGGACCAGAACGCATCACAGGAAGTCATGAGGAGGAAGTACCGATCTCGTTTGCCTTCAGTTTTCGAAGCAAGGGACCATTTCAACACCCCTAGAGCGGGAACCAATAATCCGCCGGTGGTAAACTGGGCGGAGGCACCTGCGACAAGCGCACCGGTCCAGCCCCGCTTAATAGATCTACCTCGTCATAATACTGGTGTACCGCAAGCTGTGCCTACACCTCTGGGTCACTACTCCAATCCGCTGGATAACCTCGTTGCAGCTGCGGCACGGCTGGAGGCTATTCCAGTTGAAGGTGATTCATTACAGGCGATAGAGACGCGCCGGGTCAAGGAGCTCCTTAGGACGGCTTTGGTCCAACAGGAAGCGTATTCATACAGCCGCGACCGGATTCATTCTACCCTACGTCCGACCCAGAGTTATAGCAGGCATATGGAGGAACCAGCTATGTCAAGTAACGCGTGGCATGGAGCGCCCCGTGGCAACAATCCGGCCGGTGGTGCCAACAATGCCCAGGAGGTGGTGGACCGGGCCCGAGCGCGCAGGGAGACCGAGTTAGCGGCACAGCATCAAGCTCGTCAGCTTATGCCGGTTCGTCCGACCACTTCGATTGAGCCTGGGCTTAATTCTAGCGCATTAGGGGTACCTTGCCTTGTCCCCGCTTTACGCAATGTGCGCCTGCCAAAAGATTTCAAGGGGCCGCGCAAGGTACCGAATTATACGGCGGATCAACCTCCAGAGACATGGGTGGAGAGCTATGAGATGGCCATGGAGATGCTTGATGTGGATGACGCAGCGTGTGCAAAGTATTTCACCATGATGCTTGAAGGGACGGCCCGTACCTGGTTGAAGAGCTTGCCGCCCAATTCTATCAGTTCATGGGCCCAGTTACGGGCCCAGTTTATCAATAACTTCAAAGACACGTGTAAGCAGCCTATGTCGATAGTGGATTTAGCTACCTGTGTCCAGGAGGAAGGAGAATCAACTACTCATTGGGTACGCCGGGTCTCACAAGTGCTGCATTCATCAGACCGCATCAACGCTGACACCGCAGTCATAACTTTGGAAGGCAATTGCCGGTTTGGACCCCTAAGGTTGAAGTTAGGACGGATGAAGCGCCATTGCACTGACATGGGGACTCTTATGGCCGCTCTGGTAAAGTATGCTAATTCTGATAGTACTAAGGATCCCGAGTCTGATGATGAAAAGACAGGGAAGGGTAAGAGGAACGGCAACTCCAAGGGTCAGCAACATCACTCAGCAGGTAATGGCGGTGGAGGCAAGCGTAAGGCGGATGGCAACATGGACTTTGTGGCTAATACCAATGCATAGGACAAGGTCCAGCGACGCACGGGTAAATCGCAGAACCGCAGTGGAGCGCCTAGTCCTAATCCGGACCGACTGAATTATCTATTGAACCAGCCCTGCCCAAAGCATGGGACGAAGGAGGCGCCAGCAAACCACCTTTGGAAGGATTGTTACATTATGCAGGAGTTCAAGAGATCTAATGCTTTCCGGTATGATCCCGGCTCCGGCGGTGGATCCGGACTAGGTTCCGGTGGAGGGAATTCCAGTTCAGGATTTAACGGTAATCCAGGCGGCGGTAACAATCAGAACAACCAGAATAACCAGGGGGGTTACAATCAGCAGCAGCAGCAGTTGGGTTATCAGAGCAACCCGAAGCAATTGAATAGTGGGCAATATCATGTATTCACCACTAGCTTGGACAAGCGAGACCGGAAGGTCCAGAAGCGGGCAGTTAATTCTGTTGAACCGGCCGTGCCGATGTATCTGCGCTGGTCAGAGCAGCCAATCATATGGAGCAGAGAGGATCACCCTCCCCGGGTTGATAATCCGGGTCAGTTGGCTTTGGTGGTGGCGCCTCAGGTGGGAGGTTATAAGTTCACCAAGGTACTCATGGATGGGGGTAGCAGTATTAACACCTTATACTATGAGACTTTCCGTCGCATCGGGTTAACAGATAAAGATCTCCGACCATCGAATACGGTTTTCCATGGTGTGGTACCTGGCAAGTCAGCATACCCCGTGGGTAAGATAGCGCTGGAAGTGGCCTTTGGAGATGATCATGATTCCAGATCAGAGACACTGACGTTTGAGGTGGTAAAAATCCAAAGCCCGTATCACGCCCTGTTTGGTCGACCGGCTTATGCCAAGTTCATGGCACGGCCCTGTTATGTGTACTTATAGCTCAAGATGCCGGGTCATAAAGGGACTATAACGGTCCACGGAAGCCATAAGGTCGCTTTGGAATGCGAAGAAGGAGATGCAACTTACGCAGAATCGGTTTGTGCCACCGAGGAGCTGAAGTATTACAAAGACAATGTTGATCCGGCGGATATGACCCCTTTGAAGAAGCCTACCATGGAGCACGATCCGGCCCTGAAGTTCACATCGGCGGCTGAGACTAAGCTTGTTGACTTCGTACCTGGCGATTCGTCCAAGCAGTTCAGCATCAGTGCCAATTTGGATCCAAAATAGGAAAGCGCGCTCATCGAGTTCATCCATGAGAATCGGGAGATCTTTGCATGGAAGCCTTCTGACATGCCAGGTGTACCGAGGCGACTCGCTGAGCACACTCTTAATGTGGATCCTAAGTACAAACCGGTGAAACAATTCCTCCGCCGGTTCAATGAGGAAAGACGCAAAGCTATCGGAGAAGAAGTGGCCAGGCTCCTAGCAGCTGGCTTCATCGTTGAGGTTTTTCACCCTGAGTGGCTTGCTAATCCGGTGCTGGTCCTTAAGAAAAATGGCACCTGGCGCATGTGTGTAGATTACACTGATCTGAATAAAGCTTGTCCAACAGATCCTTTTGCCCTTCCCCGTATTGATCAAATTATTGATGCTACGGCGGGTTGCGAGCGTTTAAGTTTTTTGGATGCATACTCCGGCTATCATCAGATCAAAATGGCAATTAAGGACCAGGAGAAGACAGCATTCATAACTCCCTTTGGAGCCTTTTGCTATGTATCTATGCCTTTTGGGCTCAAGAGTGCCCAGGCAACCTATCAGCGGTGTGTGCAGAATTGTCTTCACAAGCAGATTGGCCGCAATGTGCATGCCTATGTGGATGATATTGTGGTCAAGTCAAGGGAGAAAGAGACTTTGATTGGTGATTTGAAGGAGACCTTTGATAACCTGAGGACGTATAAGATGATGCTCAATCCGGCCAAATGTGTCTTCGGTGTACCGGCAGGCAAGTTGTTGGGTTTTCTGGTGTCCAACAGGGGAATCGAGGCCAATCCGGAGAAGATTACGGCCATCACTTCTTTATCCAAACCGAAGTGTATCAATGACGTTCAACGATTGGCTGGCCGGATTGCCGCGTTGAGTCGGTTTATCAGCCGTCTTGGTGAGAAAGCAATCCCTTTGTATCAGATGTTGAAAAAGACGGATCAATTCGTCTGGAGTTCTGCTGCTCAGGCGTTCGAGGACTTAAAGCGGCAATTGGCCAATCCGCCCATGCTCGCCACTCCCATTGACAAGGAGCCATTGCTGTTGTATGTTGCCGCTAATGCTCGCGCGGTCAGTGTGGCTATTGTGGTGGAGCAGAAGGAGGCAGGCAAGGAGCATCCGGTTCAACGTCCGGTTTATTATATCAGCGAGGTGCTTATTGAATCCAAACAAAGGTATCCACATTGGCAGAAGCTGGTATATGGAGTTTTTATGGCAAGCCGGAAGCTGAAGCAGTATTTCCAAGGGCATCCCATCACAGTGGTCAGTTCTGCCCCCTTGGGTGATATCATCCAGAACCGGGAAGCAACGGGCCGGATTGCCAAGTGGGCTATAGAGCTTGGGCCGCACGGTTTAAAATACGTGCCTCGGACGGCGGTGAAGTCCCAAGCGCTTGTCGATTTCATCAATGATTGGACGGAGCTGCAGGCCCCTGAAGAGAAGCCGGATCACACATATTGGACCATCCATTTTGACGGGTCACGGCAATTGGAGGGCTCGGGGGCTGGAGTCGTATTAACTTCCCCACGAGGTGACAAGTTCTGTTATGTTCTCCGCTTAATGTTCCCTTGTACTAACAATGCAGCTGAGTATGAAGCCTTGCTCCATGGTCTCCGGATGGCTAAAGAGATGAATCTAAGCCGGGTTAAGTGCTTCGGTGACTCGGCTCTAGTGGCTCAACAAGTGTCTGGCACTTGGGACTCTAAACACCCACTCATGGCTGCATATCATCGTGAGGTGGATATTGTTGCAGGTCACTTCAAGGGCTACCAAGTGGACCACGTGGACCGTCGGAAGAATGAGGCGGCAGATGCCCTGAGCCGATTGGGCTCCCAGCGTAAACCGGTCTCGCCTAATGTTTTTCTTGATGTGCTGCACAACCCGTCGGTCAAACTCCCAGGTGAAGCGGATTTGGTTGTTCCTGACCCGGAGGCTCAATTGGTGGCAGCTCTTCATGTCATTCCAGATTGGACGCTTCCTTACCTGGCATACATGAACCGGGGCGAGTTACCAGAGGATGAGACTCTAGCCAGACAAATCATACGGCGGTCCAAGTCCATGACAATCATCGATGGCGAACTGCACCATTGCAGTGTATCAGGAGCGTTTCAATGTTGCGTATCTCCTGAGGAAGGCTATGAAATTTTACGTGAGATCCATGAAGAGGATTGTGGTCACCATGCCGGTTCAAAGTCTTTGGTGGCTAAAGCGTTCCGCCACGGTTTCTATTGGTTAACTGCTCATGCTGATGTGGAGGATCTGGTCAGACGATGTGACGTGCTCATGTACCGGCTCAAGAATTGAGGATGATTCCAATCACTTGGCCGTTTGCAACTTGGGGGCTAGATATGGTCGGGCCTTTCAAAAGGTCCAAGGATAAGAAGACCCACCTCCTGGTGGCGGTTGATAAATTTACAAAGTGGGTGGAGGCGGAGCCCGTTAGCAAGTGTGATGCGGCCACAACGGTTTAGTTCATCAAAAAGGTGATTTTCTGGTTTGGCTTTCCACACAGTATCATCATAGATAATGGTACCAATTTGTCCAAAGGTGCCATGAAGGAGTTTTGCAAATGGGAGCACATCCGCCTTGACGTTTCATCAGTAGCGCACCCACAGTCCAATGGTCAAGTAGAAAGAGCTAATCAGGAGATCTTGAGAGGCATCAAATCGCGGCTTATGGTTCCTTTGCAAAGGGTGCCGGGTTGTTGGGTAGAAGAGTTGCCATCCGTATTATGGAGCATTAATACCACGCCCAACAGATCAACAGGATACACGCCGTTCTTCATGGTCTATTTAGCAGAGGCGGTTCTCCCTAATGATATCCGTCACGATTCACCTCGTATGGCGGCTTACGTTGAAGCGGACAATGAGACGGCTCGAAAAGACGCTTTGGACCGGTTGGATGAAGAGCGAGACATAGCAGCTGCCCGCTCGGCGGTTTACCAACAGGATCTTCATCGCTATCACAGTCGTCGAGTCAGAACCAGAACCTTTCAAGAAGGAGATTTGGTGCTTCGGCTCATTCAAGATCAAACCGATATGCATAAGTTATCCCCGCCTTGGGAGGGACCTTTCGTGGTCAGCAAGAATCTGCACAACGGGTCATACTATCTGATCGATATTCGAGAGCGAAAAGACTCACGCAAATCAGAAGAGGAGACCAACAGGCCGTGGAACATAGCTCATCTTCGGCCTTACTATACTTGAGCCATTGGCTCTGCTTATGTATATATTATAACAATGTACATATTATAAATACAATAAACCGGATCCTCAGCTAAAGCGGGGTATCTGTTCTTTTACATCATGCATGGTTACATGGAGTTGTTCTCTCTTAAAGCGGCCTTCAGTTTACCCCTTGCAAAAATTATAAATATCACTAGGGGGCTCGGTTGTGTCCGAACCAATGCAACACCTTTTGATAGGCGAAAGCCACCAGATCATTTGGGGACATGGTCAAGTCTGAACCAGTCACGCCTCTTGATCGGCCTAAAGGCCATAGCATCACTTGGGGGCTTGGTCGAACCTGAACCATTGCCATGCCACTTGATCGGCGTAATGCCACGGTTTAATTTGGGGACCTGGCTGACTCGAACCATAGCTACACCTATTGGGAGCTTGGTCGTGTCCGACCATGGTAACGCCATCTGATCGGCTCAGTAAAGCCTCTTTTTTGCAAACGGTTTTATCATTGCCTTTGCTTCAACATTTTTCTTGATAAACTGCTATTTTATCTTGTTTGCGTTTTTAAACCGACAGACGTTTTACACCGGTTCAAGCTACCAATTTGGCGGAACACGGTCTATTCTTGAACCGGAGATTATTTACCCGGTTTGATTTCTTCTGTTAACATCCTTTTTTGGAGTAACAAAATGTTTATTATGACCAAGCACGGTTTACACAGTAAACCGGCAATATATATACAGGAGTTGTTTTTCTCCCATGATGGTGCCGGTTTATCAAACCGCCGTGTCAAAATTGGCTAAGCCTACTTCGTGCCCAAGGATGGCAGGTATTTTGTATCACAAAATTTGATCATATATGTCAATCTCCTTGCATATATATTTGAAATTCATAAACCGGCTGGCGGTACAACCGCCCTGGTAGTTTAAGATTTTATGATTGCAGAAGGTATAGCTCGGCAGTTTCCATCTTTCAACCAAGCGTATCAGTTCAGATGCACGAAGGCATCTCAGAAGCAAAAGTATTGGCTATCCTATTACAAGGCAACATGGTGCCCGAATAAGATCATTGTTTTTCTAGCAAAGTATAACAAGGCAGCCTATTAAACCGGTCTCCGGTTCAAGCTTGGTCGCTGCCTTGATCTAATGGTCGCGGGTCGCCCTGCGCCGCTTTAGTTCCTTCTGCCCTACCCAGCGGCTGGAAGTCAACAGTAGTCCAGTCGATTCCCATTAACGCTTGAAAAACAGCTTCATCATGGATCAGTGAAGACGGTTCAATATCAGGAGCGTAAGTATGCTTACGGATTGGCGGGATCAAATTTTCTGCTTCGGGAACTGGTGCAGCCACTCGTTTGTTCTGGTTATTATATTGGGCTTGATAATGGGTCAAATCTGCCTCTTCTACCAATTGACAAGCCAGAGGGCGCACTACCCGGTTTATTGCCCTCAGATCCTCTTCATTGAACTCTGACCCGTATTCCTTCAAACTGGGATAGCCCTGAGCTGCTTCAACGGGATCGAAGTCTGGCACCCATGCCTTTGCTCGGATTAAAGCATTGATGGCACCGGTTCGAGCAGCAGATTTTTTTCAGCTCTTCAATCCGGGCAGGAAGCATTGATAATCTCTTAAGGGTATCTTGGATTAACGTGCGTGCCGGATTGTTATGTGACGCAGTCATGATGATCCGCTGCGCTCCAGTATACAGCTGTTCGATTAATGTGTAGGCAGCCTTCAACTTCATTCGAACATCTGACCCCAAGTTGTTAATGCGGGTGCCTGCAACATGATAGAGCAGTTCACAAACCGAACCTATCATAGGAAGACCGAAATTATCACAGAAGTCAAAGAGCACTTACCAAAGATGGCGGCAGTCATTGCATGCACTTGTCGCTTTACGCTGGCCAGTTCGTCTATCACCAGTTTAAGGGCAGCTTCAGCAGTTTCAATTTTCTTGACCAAAGTGTTTTTCTCAGTGGCCCAATCCGCCTGATCTTTCTTGAAGCCCTCCTTCAGCTGCTCCATTGCTCTTAAAGCGCTGGTCAACTCCTCTTTTGCTTTGGAGGTTTCAGCTTGTTGAGATTTTAAGTTCTCTTGAAGATCGGCGAGTTGGTTTTCTTTGGTCTTCAGCTCAGCCTGCATTCAGACACTTATATGGTTTAACAAAACGGTATGGATATTAAAGTACCAACCACATAACGAGTTATGCACTTAGCACTTGGGGGCTAATGCCTATTTGATCTACAACTGTCAACTAATCGCAAAGTCCCAAGCTCAATACAAGTGTTCAACTTGGCACTTGGGGGCTAATGGCTATTTGCTCAAAAATTATCAGTGAAATTCGAGACATTCGGGTTCATATTATTAAAGTCCCGGTTTAACTACATTAAGTTGAACCGACCCTTGGGGGCTACATCAGCACATTCTGAAGTATGCAGCTTTATATTTCACAAGTTCCGGTTTGATAGAAGATTACAAACCGGCCCTTGGGTGCTAGGGGAATCAGCAAGAATAAAAGATAGACAAGCAGGAAGAGGCGTATGAAAATTACCTCAAATTTTTCCTTCATCATGTTCACTAGGCCAGCTTCATGGTCGCGACTGGTGTATAGACGGTTCAGATAACCAGAATGAAGATCTTGAGCACTCAGTGCAGCATAAGTCGCCAAGTCGATGTTCCATTTGCCCTTGCCCATTGCAGCAAATTCATCCTTGGCAGTGTGTCTGGACAAAGCGACAGGATTGTTGGGTTCGGTATGACCAATACCAGTGATGACAACTTCATCATCCTGGGCATCACCGGTTTGCACTGTGGCCGTCGGTTTGTCAATAATTTTGGATGGACTTGTGGATTTCTCATTCCGAACGGGACTTCCAGGATGATCAGCAGGACCAGAAGCATCAACAGGCCTCTCTTCAGCAATAAAAACCTCATCTTGTGCTAGCGGGTCGTTTGGCATATATTCATGAACGGCTGCTTCAACATTTGGAGCGGCGCCCGTTTCAGGGACAGTTTCTACTTCAGCCGCTTTGTCCAGGCGAGCCTTCTTGCTCGGCCTCGGTTTGGCCCTGAGAGGAACAACAAAATCAAAAACAGTATATGTTGAAAGCTACAAAATCAAGAAAGTTATGATAAATGTAAGCTTACCCAAGCACGGTTTTAAGTGGTGGCAGCTGAGTACCCGTTGACTCGCCGGAGAATGAGTGGGAGGTAACCTGATAATCAGAGTCAGATGGGTTAAGCGGTTGACGAAAACAGCCCGCTTTAGAACAAGTATTGACAAGCAAATTAGGAACCTCTGATTGGCGTCTCCGAACCGGGTTGTTCGGTAAAGCGGCGGAGGTAACTACCTAGCCGCTATGCCGAGTTGTGCGGCGCACTTCATGCTATTGGGTCTTCATAAGAAATTTGGGATCCAAATGAGCAAGTGGATGAGAAAATTTAACTTTCCGGATTGCCTGACGGATTTTTAGTGAAGGCAAAGAGTTCGAGTCAGAAGAGAGAATAATTACCTCTCCATCATCAGCATGGCTAGCTTCGGCATCATCCTGACAAGTATTATCATCAATAAGGCGTGTAAAAGAAAGCCAAGTAAATCGAATTTTACATCAAGGTCCGGATTACTTACATCATCGTCAGCAGGCGGATCAGAAGACGCAGTGGTTTTCTGTTTGTGAGCAGGTTTCTTAAGGACCTTCGTCTTTGGACGGGTCGGTCTCTCCGGTTTGTCTGCCTTCTCCTGCGAAAGTTTCTTGCTCCAAAACGGATCGTCACCCTGATTTCACAGATATTGGTATCAAGTATTAAGCAGATGTAACAGCATCAGAATTAATGAAAGGGGAAATTTCAGACTTACAGCTGGCGGTTTGTTGGTAGCACAGAAAGGAAGCAGGCCGGTTCGAGCACAGACGTATTCTGGTTCGTTCAGAATTTTCTTCACAGCTTCGGTGACTTCTTCGTCAGTAAGCTGGATGTTCACGTGCCGCAGAGGGTCGTTAACACTCTCCGTATATTCACACATCAAACCGGAGCGTTGGCTAAGAGGCAGTACGCTCCAGGATATCCAGCAACGAGCAAGATCCACTCCTGTTAAACCACTGGCCATAAAGGCTCTGAGCTTGGACAGTTGGGGTGCATATTTAATCCTCTCTTTGGCCGTCAGCCTCTATGGAAAGGGGTGTGTGTTGCTAAGCCATTCCGGACGATAGCCGGGAAAGGGATTTTCACTTGCAGGAGAGGTATCTTTGCAATAGAACCACGACTGATTCCATTCTTGGGGATGGCTGTGCAGCTTTGCGTGAGGATAAGTGACCTCTTTCCGCTTTTGAATCGTCATGCCACCCAATTCCATGTTAGAACCGTCAGTAAATTCTGTGCGACGGTTTAGATGGAACAAATCTTGGAATAACTCGACTGAAGGTTCCTCTTGAAAGAACACCTCGGAGAGCACTTGGAAATGACATATGTTGGTGACAGAATTGGGGCCGGTGTCTTGCGGATGAAGCTGGAAGTTGGCCAAGACATCCCGATAAAATTTCGAACCGGGTGGATTAAAGCCTCGGGCTAAGTGATCCGCAAAAACTACAACCTCTCCTTCTCGAGGTGTGGGAGGACATTCTTTGCCGGGGACCCTCCAGTGGATGGTCTTTTTGCTGCTCAAAGCGCCAGTCAAGACTAAGTTATTCAGTTGTGTTTCTGTAACACGAGAAGGAGCCCAGTTGCACTCATATACTTGCTTGGCCATGATGGAGTCTACAAAATAAGCAATCCCGGTTTGAGATTGTGTTGGGTACAATATATACACTGATATGATCGGGATTAAACCGAGGATAATTATATTCAAACCGAAGCTCCATAAAGTGATGGACTATGGCTAAGGGATCCTGGCAGTTCAATAAGGGGACTAATGGTATATACCGATTTATTGATTTTTCCTATGGTAAGTTAAACCGACTGATCTAAATATTGAAAGCATTGGAGGTTCCGAAATGGCTAAGTATGCAGAAACAGGTTTCAAAAAAGTTCCAGTACAGCAATGGATCTAAGGTAGCTTCAGAAAAACAGAAGAAATATTCAACGGCTTCAAAACAGGGCGGAAGTGAATTAATGGGTAGATATACAGATGGGATCCATGGACTTTGAACACGAGACTATAGGTGGACGCGGAAAGCTACATGGCATTCAGGATAAAGTTTTACAGATCCATACGGAGGCTAATACACGAGCAGGAGCTGTCGATGAACATCTCAAGAACAGAGAACCCTAGAACAGATCTAGGTTAAAAGGAACAGACGACTTACCAGAGTTAAGGAGAGTGCGGAAGAGCACCGCAGTTTTCTGGTGCGTTCAGGTCGATGCAGCGGCCAAGGTCGAGGTTGAAGGCGACGGCGGCGGCGGAGCTTCGAAGCTGACGACGAGGAAGACGAAGATGAGAAGACAGGAAGGGGGAAAAAGGAAATGACCCTTCGGTCCTATTTATAAGGCAAAAGGATATGTGCCAGGCGCGACAAACCAGGGGCCACCAAACGAAGCTGTCGCCTCGATTTTCGCAGCCTTATTAAAATGATGAGGTATTATGAATACTTTCTTTATGACAGATGACGTCACCCCGGTTTAACAGCAAGTGGAGAAGATGATGTCAAGACGGTTCAACCATTACCAGAAGGTGATAAAGATGAAGATTTCTGTTAAGGATTGACATGAACACGTTCAAATCAATCTGGGGCCTAATGTTTGGGATATTACTACTGGGCATAAACCGGCCTACTAGGGCCGGGTTAACTTCATCAGTAGTCCTGGAGTGTTAAAGCCCAAGAAGCTAGATGAGGGCCCAAGGCCGTAGTCGGTTTAACACTTGTAGCCGTAAACCAGCTTTATATGTAAACTTGTATTATAAGTTAGGAATAAGGAGAGACCAACCCGGGCACGAATATGAACCGGAGATTGGGACTCTGTGAACAGACGAGCGTCACCCGTGTATATAAGGGGACGACCCGACAGCGGTTCAAGGAGAGACAACCACAACTCGAGACTTAGGCGAAGCTTGTTTGCTCCCTAGTCATTGAAACCCCATCAATTCCATCACAACTAGACGTAGGCTTTTACCTTCATCGAAGGGGCCGAACTAGTATAAACCCTCTGTGTCCCTAAGTCCGCTTTAACCCCTTCGAGTTAACCCGTTGCGATGGCTCCACGACTAAGTCCTTTGGCTAGGACATCTGTCGTGACAAAACCACGACAGATCTTATGGATAAACTTACGGCCCTGTTAACCACTATAGTCATCCCTGCGAACCAATCTGAGCATGAGACAGAGGTGGCATAGGTTCGTGAGGAGATCGCCTAGGCCAAGGAAACGTTAGCGGCTGAAGATACAAGATTGGCCACAGAGCGGGCGGCTTTGGATGTACGGGCACAGCAACTCCAGGCAGAGGCTTTTCAGCTCAGAATGAATCTGGATGCATCTAATGAGGTAATGAGGAGGAGACATCAGAAAACTCAGTCCCGTTTACCTCCGATTTATGATCCTCGGAATCTCTTTACTACACCCGGAGCTGGCCCAAGTAACCGGCCAGGTGCAAATCAGCTTATGACATCCGGAGCGGGGGGCCCAATTCAGCCTCAGGTGACAACACCTCTTCACGGGAGTATGGCACCGCCCCGTTACGTGCCAATACCACCGGGTCACTTCTCCAACCCCATGGAGAACTTAATCGCAGCATCAGCGCGTTTGGCGGCTCTCCCAGTGGACGGTGATGATCCGACAGCGGTGGAGACCCGGAGGATCAGGGAACTTGTCCAAACAGCTCTGGCTCAGCAAGAGACCTACTCCTACAGCCGGGACAGGATTCACTCAACTCCTCCGCCTTGGTTAGCTCCG
The DNA here is from genome assembly GCA_032464435.1 of Aegilops umbellulata. Classification (NCBI taxonomy): domain Eukaryota; kingdom Viridiplantae; phylum Streptophyta; class Magnoliopsida; order Poales; family Poaceae; genus Aegilops; species Aegilops umbellulata. Next base: position 510,751,829 of record CP136059.1, read on the forward strand.
CCTCGTCCAAACCGGAGCCTGAGTTACAGCAGACATATGGAGTCAGAAGCCTTGTCAAGTAGCGCCCAGCGCCGGAACCAGCCGGGTGGGCATAACCCGGTACAGGATCGGATACGTCAGGAGGACGGGCAGGCGGCTCAGCTAGCAACCCAACAGTACTTACCGGCTTATCCGACGACTTCCGTTGAGGCGGGTGTTGCTACTAGAACCGGAGGTGTTCCTTGTCTGGTACCGGCTCTATGTAATGTACGTCTGCCAAAGGATTTCAAGGGACCTCGAAAGGTGCCGAATTATACGGCCGATTTCCAGCCTGGGGCATGGATAGAAAGTTATGAGATGGCCATGGAGCTGCTGGAGGTTAGTGATGCAGCGATGGCTAAATACTTCACCATGATGTTGGACGGAACGGCCCGTTCTTGGTTAAAGGGCTTGCCACCCAATTCCATTAGTTCATGGGCAGAGCTAAAGGCTCGTTTCATCCAGAACTTCAAGGACACTTGCAAGCAGTCTATGTCGATTTTGGACTTGACAAATTGTAAGCAGGAGGAAGGAGAATCCACGACTCATTGGGTGCGCCGGGTCAAAGATATAATACATTCATCTGACAAGATGGATGCCGGCTCAGCAGTTCTCATGCTGGAGAAGAATTGCCGCTTTGAGCCTCTGAGACAAAAGCTGGGGCGCCTTAAGCGTGATTGCAATGATATGGGGACGCTGATGGCGGCTTTAGTCAAGTATGCCGATTCTGATAGTACCAAGGATCCCATGTCTGATGAGGAAAATACAGGGATGGGAAAGAAGAACGGTAATGGAAAGGGTCAACAGCATAACCCGACGAATCAAGGAGGCAATAAGCGTAAGGCGGACGGTAACCCGGAATTTGTGGCCAACGCACAGGGTAATAGTCAGAAGCGCAAGGGGAAACCACCCCCTCGGTTTGGTGGGTCAGGTCCATCTCTTGAACAGCTACTCAATGAGCCTTGTCCGAAACATGGCACCCGGGAACAGCCAGCGACTCATTTATGGAAGGATTGTGCAATCATGAAGGCTTTCAAGAATTCCAATATGTTTCATGGCAATCAAGGCCCGGGCGGCGGCTCAGGGGGAGGCGGCTTTCATGGCCCGGGCGGCGGTTCAGGGTCCGGTTTTCAGGGAAATCAAGGTGGTTATAACCAACAGCAGTCTGGTCAAGGAGGTCAGCAGCAGCAGCAGCAGTCGGGTTATCAGAGCCATCCAAAACAGCTAAACAGTGGGCAGTATCACGTGTTCACCACAAGTTTGTGTAAACGTGATCAGAAAGTTCATAAGAGGGTTGTGAACTCTGTTGAGCCGGCAGTTCCTCGTTACTTACGGTGGTCGAAACAGCCCATTGTCTGGAGCAGGGAGGATCACCCTCCCCGGGTTGATAATCCGGGTCAACTAGCCCTAGTGGTGGCACCGCAGGTTGGTGGTTATAAATTTACTAAGGTGCTCATGGATGGAGGTAGCAGCATCAACATCCTCTATTATGAGACCTTTCGGCGCATGGGCTTAACTGACAAGAACTTAAAGATTTCCAACACCGTCTTCCATGGAGTGGTGCCTGGTAAATCGGCGTATCCTGTGGGTAAGATTGAGCTAGATGTGGCTTTTGGAGACGAGCATGATGCTAGGGCTGAAAAGTTAACCTTTGAGGTGGTCAAAATCAAGAGTCCATATCACGCTTTGTCGGGCGGTCGGCTTATGCCAAGTTCATGGCGCGGCCGTGTTATGTTTATTTATAGCTCAAGATGCCGGGTTTCAAGGGCACCATCACTGTGCATGGAAGTCGAAAGGTGGCCCTGGAGTGCGAAGAAGGCGATGCGGCTTATGCCGAGTTTGTCTGTGCAGCAGAGGAGCTCAAGTTTTATCAAGATAACGTTGACCCGGCGGATATGACCTCCCTCAAGAAGCCAACTACGGAACATGACTCGACCATGAAGTTTAAGTCGGCTGTAGAGACTAAGCTTGTTGATTTTACTCCAGGCGATTCGTCTAAGCAATTCAGCATCAGTGCCAACTTGGATCCTAAATAGGAAAGCGCGCTCATCGAGTTCATCCATGAGAACCGGGACATCTTTGCATGGAAGCCTTCTGACATGTCGGGTGTACCGAGAGGACTCGCTGAGCACACTCTTAATATTGATCCGAAGTATAAGCCGGTCAGACAGTTTCTGCGCCGATTCAATGAGGAACGACGAAAAGCTATAGGAGAGGAGGTCACCCGGCTCTTGGCAGCTAGGTTCACTGTCGAAGTTTTTCACCCGGAGTGGTTGGCTAACCGGTGCTCGTGCTCAAGAAAAATGCCACCTGGTGGATGTGTGTGGATTACACGGACTTAAATAAGGCTTGTCCGGCTGATCCTTTCGCTCTCCCCGTATTGATCAAATCATTGATGCTACGGCGGGTTGTGCGCGTTTGAGCTTTTTGGATGCTTACTCTGGTTATCATCAGATCAAGATGGCAGTTAAGGACCAGGAGAAGACGGCTTTCATCACTCTGTTTGGAGCCTTCTGCTATGTGATGCCTTTTGGGCTCAAGAGTGCCCAGGCGACTTATCAGTGGTGTGTACAGAATTGTCTCCACAATCAGATTGGGCGCAATGTTCATGCTTATGTGGATGACATAGTGGTGAAGTCCAGAGAGACGGAAACCTTGATATCAGATCTCAGAGAAACCTTTGATAACCTCTGGGTTTATAAGATGATGCTTAACCCGGAGAAGTGTGTATTTGGTGTGCCTGCAGGCAAGCTTTTGGGATTCTTAGTCTCAAACAGGGGCATTGAAGCTAATCCAGAGAAGATCAAGGCAATCACTTCTTTGGCTAAACCGGCATGTATCAATGACGTTCAGCGACTGGCGGGTCGTGTTGCTGCTTTAAGCCAGTTCATAAGCCGGTTAGGTGAGAAGGCCCTACCGCTGTACCAGCTGATGAAGAAGGCAGACACCTTTGTATGGAGTAATGTTGCTAATGCTGCTTTTGAGGATTTGAAGAGGCAGTTATCTGAGCCGCCGGTTCTCACAGCTCCCATTGACAAAGAGCCTTTGCTGTTATATGTGGCTGCTAATTCACGAGTCGTCAGTGTTGCAATTGTGGTGGAGCACAAGGAGGCTGGTAAGGAACATCCGGTTCAACAGCCGGTTTATTATGTCAGTGAGGTGCTCATCGAGTCAAAACAAAGATATCCTCATTGGCAGAAACTTGTTTATGGGGTGTTCATGGCAAGCCGGAAGCTGAAGCAATACTTCCAAGGTCACCCTATCACTGCGGGGAGTTCTGCCCCCTTGGGAGACATTATTCAGAACAGAGAGGCTACAGGACGAGTCGCCAAGTGGGCCATCGAGCTCGGGCCTCATGGTCTGAAGTACGTACCACGCACTGCCATTAAGTCTCAAGCCTTGGTGGATTTTATCAGTGACTGGACAGAGCTACAGGCACCTGAGGAGAGGCCTGATAACACATATTGGACTATTCACTTTGATGGGTCCAGACAGTTGGAAGGCTCGGGGGCTGGAGTTGTATTAACTTCCCCTCGAGGTGACAAATTCTGTTATGTGCTCCGGCTTATGTTTCCTTGTACTAACAATGCAGTTGAGTACGAGGCCCTACTCCATGGTCTCCGGATGGCCAAAGAGATGAACTTGAGCTGGGTAAGATGCTTAGGAGACCTAGACCTTGTGGCTCAACAGGTGTCAAGCAAGTGGGACTCTAAAGATCCCCTTATGGCGGCTTACCATCGTGAAGTTGATGCTGTGGCTGGACACTTCAAGGGTTATGTGGTGGAGCACATTGATCGAAGGAAGAATGAGGCGGCTGATGCCTTAAGCCGGCTGGGATCTCAGCGTAAGCCGGTGCCGCCTAACACCTTTCTTGATGTTTTACATAATCCTTCTGTTAAGTTACCTACAGAGGAAGATCTGGCAATACCAGACCCAGAGGCACAGCTGGTGGCGGCTCTCCACGTTATCCCGGATTGGACAGTGCCTTATTTGGCTTACATGAATCGGGGAGAGTTGCCTGAAGATGAGACCTTGGCAAGACAAATCGTCCGGCGGTCCAAGTCCATGACAATTGTTAATGGCGAGTTACATCACTGCAGTGTCACTGGAGCGTTTCAATGTTGTGTGTCACCTGTGGAGGGTCAAGAGATCCTTCGTGAGATTCATGAAGGCGATTGTGGTCATCACGCCGGTTCAAAGTCTCTTGTGGCCAAAGCTTTCCGTCATGGGTTTTATTGGCAGATGGCTCATGCTGATGCAGAAGATCTGGTCAGTAAATGTGACGGATGTCAGAAGTTCTCACGACGAGCCCATGTGTCGGCCCAAGAATTGAGGATGATTCCAATTAGTTGGTCGTTTGCAGTCTGGGGGCTTGATATGGTCGGGCCTTTCAAAAGGGCTAAGGACAAAAAGACGCACCTCTTGGTGGCGGTTGACAAGTTTACAAAATGGGTTGAGGCGGAGCCAGTCAGTAAGTGTGATGCAGCCACGGCGGTCCAGTTTATGAAAAAGGTGATTTTTCGTGTTGGTTTTCCACACAGCATCATAACTGATAATGGCACTAACCTTTCCAAAGGAGCTATGGAAGAGTTCTGTCAACGAGAGCATATCCGGCTTGATGTTTCGGCTGTGGCTCATCCTCAATCCAATGGTCAAGTAGAACGAGCTAACCAAGAAATCTTGAAGGGTATTAAGCCCCGGCTCTTGGTCCCCTTGCAGCGGATGCCGGGTTGTTGGGTGGAGGAGTTACCTTCTGTACTTTGGAGCATTAATACCACACCTAACAGATCTACGGGTTACACGCCTTTCTTTATGGTGTATGGAGCAGAGGCGGTCCTGCCAAGTGACATCCGTCATGATTCACCCCGTGTGGCGGCTTATGTTGAGGCGGACAACGAAAAAGCTCAGCAAGACGCACTGGACCTGTTGGATGAAGAGCGAGACTTGGCAATAGCCCGCTCGACGATTTACCAGCAAGACCTGCGCCGGTACCATAGCCGCCGGGTTAAGTCCAGAACCTTTCAGGAAGGCGACTTAGTGCTCCGACTCATCCAGGATCAATCTGACATGCACAAGCTATCCCCTCCTTGGGAAGGACCCTTTGTGGTCAGCAAGAATCTGAACAACGGGTCATACTACCTTATCGTTGTTCGAGAGCACAAAGACTCGCGTAAGTCGGAGGAGGATACCCGTCGGCTGTGGAATATTGCTCATCTTCGGCTTTATTATACTTGAGCCACCGGCTCTAATGTGTATATATTTATACTATGTATATATTACATAAAGCAATAAAGCAGGACGGTTGTCCTTTTTTCCACCCCAAAAAAGGTTTTATGTGTTTTCTTTGTCAGGTGGTGGAAATAACCAAGAGGGAGCGGGTCACATCTGATTCCGGCTTTCCTTTGGTCCGGCTTATGATCATATCTGAATCTAGCCATGATCACCTGGGGGCTTCCTGTTCAAACATAGGTCGTATTCGAACCAAAGAGAACATAGCTGTAGATACCCACTAGATCGGCATACTGCCAAACCCAATTGGGGCTTCTTGATCATATTTGAATCATAGCTTAACCCCTTTGGGTCTCACGTGGATCGTATTCGAATCAGCGTCATTAAACAACTCTTATGGTCACTTGTGGGCATCCTGTTCAAACATAGGTCGTATTCGAACCAAAGAGAACATAGCTGTCGATACCCACTTGATCGGAATCGCCACAGCCACTGGGGGCTATATGATCATATCCGAATCTTAGCTTAACCCCTTTGGAACGGTTTACTGATCGTATTCGAATCAGAGGCTTTTTAAATTTTGTTTGTTATTTATCATATTTTTTAAGTGACAATATTGATTATCTTGAGACCCTCCTGAAAATACAGTGGAGTAAATCACAATCCTCCAGGTTAATATTGGTTACCTCAGGTTGCTAAGTACCAGGTGAACTTGGATATGCCAATTTTCAGGAACTAAACTTAACCTCAGGGGTTGGGTTATATAAGCTGGAAAAGTAACCGTAAGCATCACAGGTATATCATTATGATTATGTCTACTAAGTTTAATCATAAGTTGGTTTTCCTGTAACTATTCGGTGTATATTCCGGGTTATCAGAAGCTTATGTGACCCTCAATGTGATAAGTCGCCAAGGGGTTTCTGTTTGTCTTATGTGCAGGGCAATGCAAGACATTTCTGCAAGGACATAACAGATTCATATAAACTACGAAGTGCATAGTGACGGCGGCTTACGCAAGTATTAAGGGCCATAAGCATGCCCGAAGGCATGACAAAACTCAAAGTATTTTCTACTCTATTACAAGACTCCCCGAGTCTGAATGATGAGGCATTGTTTTTCTACAAAGACATAAGCATGTGGCGCTTGGCGATTTACTCTTGGGGTTGACCTGAAGCTTCCGGGTTATCCTTCTCCGCTTCTCCGCCGGCTGCCTTGTCCTAGAAGGATGATGATGCCCAGTCAATGCCACTCAAGGCTTCAAACTCAGCTTCATCATCTATTAAACCGGTTGGGTCGACTTCAGGGGCAAAGGTGTGCTTACGGATTGGAGGGATCAGGCTGACGTCATCATAATGCGGCGTGGGGATTCTCCGATTCTCCTTATCATAACCCGGCTGATACTTGGCGAGGTCAGTGTCGTTCCCAATTGGAGTGGCCACAGGGCGTATATCCCTCACGCAGGTGGTGAAGTCCTTTTCATCAAATGGAGCACCATCCTCCTTTAAACTTGGATACCCAAGAGCGATGTCGGCCGGGTCTAGCTCTGGTAACCAGGCTTTGGCCCGGCTCAAAGCGGCTATTGCTCCGGCTCTTGCTTGGGCCCGTCTCAACTCTTGAATCCGCTGAGGAAGTACAGCAAGCCGTTGTAACACATCTTGCAAGAGGTGGGGCACATCATTTGATAAGGCCACAATGGCCAAAGCACATTGTGACCCAGTGTAGAGTTGCTCTACTAGAGTATACACCGCCTTCAATTTGATCAATGTGTTCTGCTTGAGGTTTGCGCTCCTAGGGACTGATTGAAGGAATATTTACAATATTTAATGCTTGCTTAAAGATAACTTACCAAAGGTTGCTGAGACCATCCGAGATATCTGGCATTGTAAGCCGGTCAGTTCGGCTGTTGCGTTTGCCAGCGACGCCTCTGCTGTCTCAGCCCGGGTTACCAGTCCGGCCTTTTCGTCAGCCCAGATTTTCTTCTCCGATTCAAAATTCTTCTTCAATTTCTCTTGTTCAGCGACGCTGAATTCAAATTTGGAGTTGGCCTTTTGAATTTCAATTTCCTGGGCTGCCAGGCGGTTTTTTAGGTCAGCAATTTCCAACACAAATTGACTTATGGTGGCCTGCATTGCACCGAATAAAAATCAAGATTATGGTAAATAATGTTAAGTTTCAAGCACTTTGCAAGCAAAGATACTTGACACTTGGGGGCTAATTTATACCGAAGCTTTCTAAATTATTAAGCCGGTCCTGGATATTAAGTCCCAAATACTTTGTAAGCAAAGATACTTGGCACTTGGGGGCTAATGTGTATCGCAAGTTAAAGGTATTGTGTTACATCCGGTTTAAATATTTTTTCTTTAAGCCGGGCAAGTAGCTCTAACAATGTTTCTAAGTCTACAGCATATTCACTCATAAGCAATAGACTTGGGGGCTGGTATAGTAACTATGATTGAGGGAGTCCTGGATTAGGGGGTGTCCGGGTAGCCGGACTATGCCTTCAGTCGGACTCCTGGACTATGAAGATACAAGATTGAAGACTTCGTCCCGTGTCCAGAAGGGACTTTCCTTGGCGTGGAAGGCAAGCTTGGCGATTCGGATATTCAAATCTCCTACCATTGTAACCGACTTTGTGTAACCCTAACCCTCTCCGGTGTCTATATAAACCGGAGGGTTTTAGTCCGTAGGACAACCTCAACATACAACAATCATACCATAGGCTAGCTTCTAGGGTTTAGCCTCCTTGATCTCGTGGTAGATCTACTCTTGTACTACCCATATCATCAATATTAATCAAGCAGGACGTAGGGTTTTACCTCCATCAAGAGGGCCCGAACCTGGGTAAAACATTGTGTCCCTCATCCCCTGTTACCATCCGCCTAGACGCACAGTTCGGGACCCCCTACCCGAGATCCGCCGGTTTTGACACCGACATTGGTGCTTTCATTGAGAGTTCCTCTGTGTTGTCGCAATCAGGACGGATGCCTCTCCCCATCTTTAAAGACGGCGCCGTTATTAAGGGAGCCTTGGCTATCGGCCAAACTCTCTGGCTAGGTGGTTTTCTTATGACCGCCTGTTCGGCTGTTGCGCCGACGGTGACCTCTCGGGTCATCAAAAGCAATCTTCACGTCAGCTCGGAATTCGTCGAGAAGTTGGATCCAATGGAGCTCTCTTCCGTAAACGAGCTCTTGGATCGCATCCCCGCCCTGGGGGTCACTACGGGTTATGAACAGGTTGGGCTTAGACCCGATCTAAGAGAGATTAATTCTCCCCAAGTCACCCATCATGTTGTCGTGGTAGAGGCGCAATGCGGCGACCCTTCATCTATCTTAAAGACTAGCTATGTCTGGATTCCCGATCCCTCCAAGCTGGATACCCACGGAGGGGAGGAGGTAACTCAAGACCTGAACTTAGAATCAGGCAACGAGCTAGATTCATTGGACAACATCCAAGAATCCAAACTTCAGAGTTCGGAAACTCCTTGGCCTCTGAGTCTCAGATTGGGTGAGCCTTCGGATTTAATTCCACCCACCCACCCGAACATAAGAGATCTATCCCAAATCAGGCAAAATCCCAAAGAAACAGTACATCATTACTGGGCGAGGTTCCTCCTGGTTATGAACAGGATAAGGGACTGCCGCGAGGAAGACACAATCTCAAACTTCTGCAATAATTGCACGGACAAGGGAATCCTCAACACCATAAGTCATCGTGATATTACACGCTTCGCTGACTTGGCGTCCATAGTACAAAAGTACTATCCGATGGAAAGCGCCTGGAAAACCGAAATAAAATTTTGGGACAATCCGGCCCTGAATAGAAACCTCATCCGAAATAAAAGGGTGCATCATCGTCAGACACCCGGGTTAAAAACCAAAAAACCAAAACCCTCTACAGGGCATGGAACCGTACTGGAGGGATGGCTTAATGGACCCTGTAAAATTCATAGTACAGAGGACGCCACACCAACTCACAGCCTTAGAGCATGTTGGATACTCCGGCAGGTGGCCAAAATGAGCGAAGATCTCCTAATTCTGGAGGCCGCAGAAAGCCACCTCAGGGACTCCAGTACAATCTTAACAGTCTTCGAGATTTTCACATCAAATAATATGCGAAAAAGAACACTCTGCAGCCTTGCCGAAGTTTATCAAGTAGCAACAATAAACCCATGGAGTGACACGGCTATTACTTTTAATGTCAGTGATGAACCTAAATTCCGAACAGCTCGAGCACCAGCCGCATTGGTCCTCAGTCCAATTGTGGGCGGCTTTCGCCTCACCAAGGTACTTATGGATGGAGGCAGCGGATTGAACCTCATTTACGAGGAAACCCTTCAAAAAATGGAAATAGATTGGAACCGCATCGAGCGAAGCAGCACAACCTTTAGAGGAATAATCCCCAGTCGGGAAGCGCGCTGTACAGGAAAAATCACACTAGATGTGGTGTTCGGCACGCCGGATAATTACAGGTCCGAAGAGGTCACGTTCCAGGTGGCCCCATTCAGTAGCGGATACCACGCTCTGCTAGGGCGGGAAGCATTTGCAATCTTCCAAGCAATACCCCATTACGGGTACATGAAGCTCAAGATGCCCGGGCCGAACGAAATTATCACTCTCGCTAGTGATCCGGACATAGCGCTCCGCGCCGAAAACAAGACAGCCACATTGGCCCTTGAGGCACTATCCGAGGCCCTAGCGGCTAAGGAACTGACTACTCTGCGCTCCACGGTAAACAGGGATGATGTGATACTCGACAAAAGATCCAAGTCCACCTCCTTTAAACCAGCGGATGAAATAGTCAAATTCCAGGTCCACCCAACGGACCCCAATAAAACAACTTCCATCGGGGCACAATTAAACCCTGATGTAGATGCCGCATTGCGAGAATTCCTACGTGAAAATTGGGACATCTTCGCCTGGCACCCTTCAGACATGCCAGGAATCCTACGTAGGCTGGCCGAACACAGCTTAAATATCCTAAAAGGATTCAAACCTGTCAAACAAGCCCTTCGGCATTTCTCCGAACCCAAGAGACAGGCCACAGGAGAGGAGCTAGCCAAGCTATTTGAGGCCGGATTCATCAGGGATATAAAACATCCAGACTGGCTAGCAAACTTGGTGATGGTACCAAAGAAGGACAAATCCTGGCGCCTGTGCGTTGATTTTAAAGACCTTAACAAGGCTTGCCCAAAGGATCCCTTCCCCCTCCCCCACATTGATCAAATTATCGACGCCACTGCAGGACACGATTCGTTGTGTTTCCTCGACGCATACTCCGGCTACCATCAAATCAAGATGGCAGAGTCAGACCAAGCCGCAATGGCATCAATCACACCATACGACCCATTTTGCTTCAACACAATGCCCTTCGGGCTCAAAAACGCCGGCGCAACATATCAGCGCATGATTCAGACATGTCTGGCAAACCAGATCGGCAAAACAGTGGAGGCATACGTGGATGATGTGGTCGTAAAAACAAGACATGTCGAATCTCTAGTAGATGACTTGAGGCTTACATTCGATAACCTTCGAACATATGACATCAAGCTCAACCCGGAAAAATGCGTTTTCGGCGTTCCAGCCGGAAAGCTCTTGGGCTTCATTGTATCCGGTAGAGGAATCGAAGCAAATCCAGCCAAGATTCGAGCTTTGTCACAATTGGATATCCCAAAGGACCTCAAACAAATACAAAAATTAACCGGATGTGTGGCGGCTCTAAGCCGCTTCATCTCCCGCTTGGGAGAAAAGGCACTACCCATTTATCGCCTCCTTCGGCGCACCGAACACTTCAAGTGGACGGATGCCGCCACGGCCGGACTCAATGAAATAAAAGCCATATTGGCAACAAACCCAGTCCTGGCCGCGCCAAATATCAGCGAACCAATGCTATTGTACATTGCTGCAACCCACCAGGTTGTCAGCACAGTGCTCGTCGTCGAACGAGAAACGGACGGACACAAATTCCCCCTTCAAAAGCCGGTCTACTACGTGTCCACTGTCCTCACTCCATGCAAATCACGGTACCCGCATTATCAAAAGATTGCATACGCGGTATTCATGGCATCCGGGAAGCTACGACACCACTTTCAAGAGTGTTCGATAACAGTAGCCTCGGAAGTACCACTCAACGATATTATAAACAACCGCGACGCAACGGGCCGGATTGCAAAATGGGCCATCGAGCTCCTCCCGTTCGACATAACTTATAAGCCACGGCGAGCTATTAAGTCGCAAGTTTTGTCCGACTTCGTCGCAGAGTGGACGGAGGCCGAACTCCCTAAAGAGTACGGCACATATTCAAACTGGATCATGCATTTCGACGGCTCCAAAATGTTGGCCAGACTGGGGGCTGGCGTCGTTTTGACGTCCCCCACAGGAGACATAGTTCAATATGTACTCCAGATTATGTACACGGACTCCAACAATGCAGCCGGATATGAGGCCCTTTTACATGGTCTCCGGATGGTAGTATCCATGGGCATTCAACGCCTAGAGGTGCGCGGGGATTCGAACCTCGCGATATCCCAAATAAATGGAGACGTCGATGCCAAGGATCCAAAAATGGCAGCTTACGGCAACGCCGTCTTAAAAATGTCAGCTCGGTTCGAGGGGTTCGAATTTCACCACATAGCCCGGGAAAACAATCAGGCGGCAGACGTCCTGGCACGCATCAGCGCAAAACGCGATGCAGTCCCCCCCCCCAACATCTTCTTGGAAAGGTTATTCAAGCCATCCGTAGTATGGGAAGGGGAACCTGATAATAACAGCCCGGACCCGGCCGCACTGCTCGACACCGAACAATCTGACATAATTGGAGGTTCTGCCAATGAAATTAGAACTTCAGCCCACGCAATAATGGCCGTCATCGCCCCGTGGACAGAACCATTCCTAGCCTACCTTACTAGGCAGGAACTCCCAGAGGACCAAAACGAGGCACGCTGCATAGTGCGGCGATCTAAAGCCTATAAAGTCCAAGAGGGAGAACTTTATAAGAAAAGCACTACTGGAGTCCTTCAAAGGTGCATCTCTGAAGAGGAAGGGCGGAACTTGCTGGCTGAAATTCATGCCGGACTCGGTGGTCATCACGCTGCAGCTCGGTCCCTTGTAAGCAAGGCTTTCCGTACAGGCTTTTATTGGCCGACGGCCCGGGCAGACGCTCAGGACTTGGTCCAACGATGCGTCGTTTGCCAGCTTTTTGCAAACCAAAGCCATATGCCACCCACCGCCCTCCAAACTATCCCCATCACTTGGCCTTTCGCGGTCTGGGGGCTTGACATGGTTGGACCCCTTAAAGGCGAAACCCACAAGAAAAAAAATACTTACTGGTCATGGTGGATAAGTTCACCAAATGGATAGAAGCCAAGCCTGTTAAGACGGCCGAATCCGGACCGGTGATAGACTTTATATACGAGGTTGTACACCGTTACGGCGTCCCCCACAGCATCATCACTGATAATGGCACAAACTTTACGGCCGATGAGGTAAAACTTTGGTGCAAAAACATGGGCATCAGGCTTGATTATGCTTCCGTCTATCACCCACAAACTAACGGCCAGGTCGAACGTGCAAATGGTCTTATCATGAGCGGCATCAAACCCAGATTAGTGCGGTCCCTCAAGGAATCTAACACGCACTGGGTAGAGGAGCTCGACTCCGTACTCTGGGGGCTGCGGACCACACCGAATCGCACCACCGGATACACACCATTCTTCATGGTGTACGGCGCAGAGGCAGCTTTGCCTTGCGACATAATTCATGACTCACCTCGAGTGCGCATGTACGAAGAAAGAGAAGCCGAGCTCGATCGGCAGGACAGTTTGGACGCTTTGGAGGAGGAGCGTGATGTGGCAAAAGCCCGTTCCGCATTCTATCAATAGCAGGCTCGAAGATATCAAAGCAGAGAAGTACGGGCCAAAACTTACAATATTGGCGAACTAGTTCTACGCTTGCCGGACAAGAAAAAGGACAAACTCAAGCCCAAGTGGGAGGGTCCCTTCATAATTGACCAAGTCCTGACTGGTGGAGCGTACCGCCTGCGAGATGCATTGGATAACCGACTCGAGCTGAACCCATGGAACGCAGCCCGTCTCCGAAGATTCTATGCCTAGCGCCGGACTCTGTGTTCGTCTCCTTCCTGTCCATTTTTTATATTTTTCTGTACTACATTTCTCTCCTTCCCCCTTTTTTATTTTCTCTCTTATAGCCCTTAAAGGCTCATCAAGTGATGCGCTACCCGCGCTCACTAAACCTGGGGGCTTCTTTAAACAGAAGCTTATTTATACGGGCTTCAGGCCCAACACATGTGTCAAACTTCCGCATGTACCTTTTATTCACCATTATATGCATCGATATGACTTAAGTTTTGGCCAAGCTGGGTTGTCTGGCTCCTGTGCTTACCCCTACGTTCCCGATTGTTCGGCTAGGTGGTAAAGGGAGCACCTCTGCGATTGTTACTGCCGGGTCAGCCGGATGTGTACCTCAGACTGGGTGAATTCGAAAGCTAGCGTTCTTAAGGGAATATTCGATCGGTGAACTAAAGATGACCTTTTTAACTTATTTATGTGCCCCCAGATGCTTTTTCTGTGTTCGCAGTCCGGACATGCACTTTAGGGCATGCCTCCCAGAGAAAGGAACCCCTAACGGAACTATTCTATCTGGAAGATGTTTCTTACTAACCATGTAATATAACATAAGTAGTTGGGCACTTGTCTGATAAAGCACTAATGACCCCTACGCCTGGTCTCCATGCATACCCCGGTTCTTATATAACCGCAAGGGTATTCGGACACACTCCGGACCGTCAGGTCCCGAGGTCGAAGCGAAAAGGTCGGCAACAACAAACGATCTACAATCCGGCTAGAAGGAATTATACATGTCAATTAAAATTACATAGTCATTATGACTGATTGTATTCCTCTACAATACCATCCAACAGGATGTCTAACTTACAGTCCTGCTGGGAATACTTTGCGGCCAATTCTACTTGGTCGTACACTAAGCTTACAGGGATCTCCTTCCCATCGGGCCCCACAGGTCCGACCTCGGCCATGTGGTTTGGATCAGCCTTTGTGTACCGCGTCTTCACCATGGCCCAGGCCTCCCTAGCACCTTGACGGCAGGTCGATATCTTCCACAACCGGAAGCGCCGCCACGCTCCCTTCAGCTTCTCTGCAAGCTCTCCAAGGCCCTCGGGCATGGAGAGGGAAGGCCATAAGGCGTGGGCAACGCCTTGCATCGCCTGCCGAACTCGCTTGTGCAGTTGCGAGAGCTCGGGAAGAAGGTCACCCATAGAACTGGGCATCTCCTCTGTAGGACGACCTGTTAGCATACCTACAGACATAACTCTGTTAGTCGACTTCCTCGCCGAACTCCTTTTTCAGAGTTCGCTTAAGCACTTACTAAATATGTCGCGTCGAAGCCGCTGATTCTCCTTAGTGGAGTCTGACAGCTGGGCACGAACATCTTTTAGTTCAACGTCCAGCTTGGTGTTGGCATCATGAAGATCATTCTTCTCCTGCCTCACCTTTGTCAGCACGCTCTCACCAGCCTTTAACTAGCGTAGATGTTGTTGCTTTTCCGGATCCAGTCAGGCGCCATCTGCAATTTCATTTATCAGATTAGCACATACGCCGCATTTTGCATAATACTCATCTTTTTGAAGCATATATTACCAGAGGGGGTCTCCTTGGGCTCCCATGTCGCGGCTAGTGCGGCCTCAAGTTGGGCTTTGCACTCTTTTAGCTCCTGGGACAGATGGGTATTCTTCTCTGAAAGAACCTGCGTATTACATGATCCTTAAATCAGTTATTCTAACTGTTTCAAGTCTCGGAGGCTACTGATATATATAACCATTAAAATTCTTACCCGTATGTCTTTTACATATTGCTCCATGGCTCTGGCTAGACCATTTTGAGCAGCATGGAGATACGCATCTCCCAAATTAAAGGCATCTAACGCCTCTTGGGAGAAACAAGCGTCACGGAGAACTGTCCGGCGGCGCCGGTGATTCATGGCGCTCTCCACCTCGGAACGGGTGGAGGACAGCCTGTCCGCATCCTCTATCGGAGGAGCGTCCGTCGCGTGCCTCGTGCTTGCCTCTGCCTCCGGACCGAGCTGTGGAGCCTGGCTGGTGGACGCACGATTGGCAACCTCTCCGGATATAGTCCGGCGAGGTCTCTTTGTCCTGCACAAGGGCACGAGTGTTAACACGCCTTACAGGAACAACACCTGGGAATAAGAAGGCGCTCTATACCTTTGCGCTGGCGCCTCAGTCCGGACTACATTTTTTTTTACCCCACGGGGCCCTGCAACCCCTCGTTGGCTAGTCGCCACAGGCGCGGCCTCCCGCCTCTGGAACCTCCCCTGCAAAACACGGTTGTCAGGAAACTGAAAGCACGTGAGGATGGATCCCTTTTCGAGGTACTGGGATTTCGGTCTCAATTACGTGGGAGGCCGGGATTAACCCTGGGTAATCGACCGTAATGGCCACCAAGGTATCGTCCTTATTCAGCTGATAAAACACCCCGTCAATCAGCTCCACTGATATGTCTGGATCCTCTTCGAGGCCGGATCGAGGGACCGTTCTGGATCCTCGGGCTGTGGAGGACGGTTGTTTATGTCCTTTACTTCCTGACGCAGTTCCTGTGTTGAAGTCGTTAGACTATATATTTAATCATGGGAATATAAAACGGACGGGCAAGTTAAATTGTCCGCTTACCCAACTTGGAGGATTGTACATAGTAAATCCACCCTGTGGGTTGAAGCGGAGAAATTCCTCCTCTTCTCCCTTGTACAAACAGGACAAGATCTTTACTAGAGCGGCAGCTAAGTCCGGCCCCTTGCGGCCGTAACGGGTGGCATCATCCTCCCCATTAAAATCCCACATGGGGTGGCCTCTATACTGAAGCGGCTGCACCCCCTGCATGATGCATACGGCCATGACTCCGATCATGGTCAGTCCGGAATGAGCCAACAGTCTTATCCGGCCCATCAGGTAAAGGACGTCACTGTCACTTTCTCTCTGAGAGCTCCGTGGACGCCAGCTTAAGCGTTTCTTCGGGGGAGCACTGTTGAATTCGGGGAGGCTGTCGGGTGGTTGGTGCGACATATGCCAACGGGTGGCTTATCTGTGTGGGAGCCAGTAAGACGTCGCCTATGCCTGGAAGCGGGATAAGGCGAAGACATGCACGCCGACGAATCTTACCCAGCTTCGGGGCTCTCCGTGGAGATAACACCCCTACTGCTGCTCTGTGGGGTCTCCGCATGATCACTCGGTGAACAAATGCAAGTAACTACAAGGTGCTCCTCGAGCTGTTTGGCGAGAGGAAGAAGAAGGGCAAGGCTAGCTCTACTCTTCCCTCTGTGTGTGTTGTAACCTAGAAGAAATCAACCCTTTGCATGGGTGCCCCGGGGGGTTTATATAGGCCTACCCCCCGGGGGTACAATGGTAATCCGGCTGGGAGCGGGTCCCAGCCGTCAGTGTCTACGCTCGCCGGCTTCCGCGCCGGCTGCTGGGGCCCGCTGGCTGGTGGGCCCCGCCGGTTGCTGGCACCTTGGTCGACAGGCAGGCCCTACGGCCTAGGGCTCTGCCGGTGGCTGGTTACTGTTGCCTCAATCCTGATGATGAGGGCTTTGTCGAGGTAAGCGTGGCTACACTGCCGCCGCCTGGCGGGCGATCACTGTAGCCGCACGTCGTCTTGTCTCCTTGATGGGGCGCCTCCTTCGAGGGAAGGAGCAAGCCGGCTTTGGGGAAGCCGACCACGTCTTGGGCCGACTGGGGGAGGCCTGGCCGCCTTCGGGTGTCTCTCTGTCCAAAGGGGCCCACCGCCCATGGGTTGCGCTGACAGCCCGCCGTGGATGGCGCCATAGTCATCATGGCAACAGTGCCGCGCCGGACGGGACAGGGCTACCCCGTACGGCGCACTGTGCCAGGCGTGCTCCGGGTTTCGGGGGTGGCAGGCTTCACTGTAGCCACGCCCCGTCCCATCGCCGTCATGTGGTTGCGGGCCTTGAGGGTACGATCTTGACCAAGCCGTGGGAGCCGGCTTCTTGGAGTCGGCCTTCTCGAGGCCGGCTTTCTTCATGAGGGTTAAGGCCGGGCCGCCTCCCAACAGTCGGCCTGAGAGGCAGCCGGCACGGGGAAGGCGGCCCCACGTCTTGGTTTCTTGGAGGCCAGATTGGCTTGTAATTTTTTCTGAAGTGCCAAGGGGAGCCGGCTAGGCTACCCGTGGTTAGTTACCCCGACAGTAGTCCCCGAAGCTGGTCGCGCTTCGAAGTCGGCTGGGGAACGAGAAGCTCGGTCAGCTTCCTATCTTGAGAAGCCGGCAGCTAGGAGCCGGCTTTGCTTGCGCGCGCCGCCTTGGAAGGGGCGCTGTGGTCTCGTCAACGGGCATGTGGGCCAACCCGCGCGCTGACCGCGCGCCTCCCTGCGTGTCACGTGGCAGGAAAGGCCTGTCAAGGCGCGTGCGCGACGGGACGTCGCCGCAGGCCCGGGCCCACCACTCCTGGCCTCGGCCCAGGCGTGGATCTTCTGCGGCCCGGGGTGGTCCGTTGGCCTTCCCGCGGCGGTTTCACCACGTTGTAAAGGCGCAGTAATTGCGGAACATGGGGGGAAGTGGGCGCAGTTAATCCCACGTCACCCACGTCGCGCCTCCTTGGCTCCGCCGCGAGGGCTTATAAGTAGGGGGAGGAGGGGGAGCGGCAGGGGCTCGCACGCTCTCCCTCGCTCCACTCTTCCTCGTCTTCTTTTCTCGCTCTCTCCGTCGCCGTAGCGCTTCTTCGCCGCGCCACTCTGCCGTCGTCGCAGCACTTCTCCGCCGCGCCACTCCAATGGCGCTGTCGAGCTCGTGGGACGGCTCCAACGTTCTCGACGAGCACGTTGACTTCCTCCGCCGCACGCGGCGTCTGCCCGGCGAGAACTACGTGCGGGGTCGGCGCGCGCCGAAGGCGGAGATCTCGCCGGCGCCGGAGGAGGGCGAGCAGGTGATTTTCCGCTCACATTGCATACGCGGCTTCGGCCTCCCGGCGAGCGGATTCCTCCGCTCGTTCCTCGAGTTCTATCATCTCCAGCCGCATCACCTCACCCCCAACGCCGTAATGCTGCTGTCGGCCTTCATCACCCTCTGCGAGGGTTTTCTTGGCGTCCTCCCCAACATAGAGCTCTGGCGGAGTTCTTCCAGAGCAAACTCGGCACCGTCGTCGCCGGCGTGTCCGCTCCATGCGGAGCCTACATCGCCATGAGGCGGACGGGTGAGAACAATCCGTTCCCCTCCATCCCGCTGATCCAGTCGGTGAAGCTCTGGCAGAAGTCGTACTTCTACGTGAAGAACGCCGCCCCGCAGGGCGACTTCATCAATCTGCCGCCTTACGTAGTCGGCCCGCCGGCCTCATGGAGCTACCGGGCCAGGACGCTGTCCCAGGCCAGGAACGCCGCCGTCGCCCGACTTCGGGTTATGGCGCAGTTGGAGGGCCTGGTCGGATCGGACCTTGTGGCCGCCTTCGTGGAGCGCCGGGTTCTCCCGCTCCAAGGCCGGCCGCACATGATCTGTCAAATGAGCGACCGCTTCGACCCGTGCCGGCTGAGCACCAGGGAGATGTCTCATGCCGAGGTGTCCTACCTGGTGAACTACATCGCCAACTGCAAGCTTGCCGAGGATTGGCAGTTCGGCAAGGAGCCGTACTCTCGCGCCAAACCTCCGCCTGCCGTAAGTATTTCTTCTTTCTTTTTCTTTTTGTAGTCGGTCGCTTGGTAGCCGGCCTCTGATCAGCTGGCTTGTCTTTCGCAGAATCCTCTTCTTCCGCCAGCGGCCGGGACCGCAGGGGCGGCGTGCCCGTTTCTCCCCGACCGCACGGTAGATGACGCCGATGATCCGGACCTCGGAGCGGCCGCCATGGAAGACGCCGCCGCAGGGGAAGGCGGCGAGGTAGGCGGCACGGGGCTCGGAGCCGGCCTCCAGGACTGGGCAGACGACGACTAGGTCGAAGTCGTCCCGCACCGCCAGCCAGTGTCGGATCCCCAAGGCGCGGGCTCCTCTGCCGCGCCAGCCGCCCGTGGTGCTGTGCCAAAGCGTCGGGCCATGTCGACGTACTTCGGCAGCCGACCGAAGAAGCCCAGGGGTACCGCCATGGCCACCAAGCAGGACGAGGCGGCCGCGAAGGCGGCCCGCTTCCAGAAGGTCGTGAAGCGGCCGCAGGCGGTTTCGACGTAAGTGTCAATTGTCTTGCATTCTTGTCGTGCTTTTTGATTGAAGCTCTTTTATGAATCCTTTCTTGATCGACCGGCCAGGGCGCCGCTTTCTCTTGAACGGGGTCCTGCCGGCTCCGTGATGGACTCGGCCGGAGGGTCTTCGAGCTCCCGCCGCGTGGACCCCCGCGCCGACCTTATGAAGGCTACGGCGCGGAATGCGCAGGAGGTGCGGGAGGAGCGGGAGGTGGCGGAGCGAAGGGCCGCCCAGGCGGCGAAGGAGCAGGCCGATGCGGCGGCCAAGGCCTAGGCGGACGCGGCTGCCACGGAGAAGGAGGCGGAGGCCTCGCGCAATCCGCCTCCGCAGCTCGTCATCCCCCTGCGCAGTGTGGCCCCCAGCGCCCCCGTGCCTCCTTCTGAGGAAGCCAACCGCGGCCAAGAGGCGGCGGAGCGGACGGAAGACGACGCGGTCGTCTTGGAGGAGGTGTCGCGGACGGCGCCGACTGGGACGGGTCAGGGCGGCCAGCCGGCTGCAGCGCCGGTGCAGCCGGCTGGGAGCGAGCCGGCGGCGAGAGCCGGCCTGGAGGTGCAGCCGGCACCGCGCCGGCGCGCGGAGGGAGCTATCCCCGCATCGGAGGCGGACAGAGCCGCGAGCGCCAGCCGGACGGCGGAGGCCTTGGAGGCGGCTAGTTCGGGCACGTCCGAGTGGGCGCCCGACGAGGAGACGAGCGAACTGAACGCGTCGGCCCAGGAGGTCCGGAGCCGGCTTCAGGCCCATGCCACCATGCTGAAGCGATATACACGTGACTTCCTTGCGACGCGGGCCGTCGTTCGGGTGAGTCTTCTAGCCTTGGCTGCTTTATCTCTTTGATTTCTCCTGTGGGGGCGCGTCAGCGCACCCACTGGGTGTAGTCCCCGAGTTCCAAGTCGGCTGCTGAGCAGGCGGCTCGGAACTTTCTAGGTCCTGATATTTATCTTATTCTTTGCATCCCCTCTGATCTTCCAGGAGTACCATAACCGGAGCACCGCCGCCTTCGACTCCCAGGCTAGGGAGCTGCGCCAGAAGAGCGAGGATCTGACCAACAGTCGGAGTGCGTGCTCCGTTTTCTTCATATCCGGTGGGGGCACGTCAGCGCACCCACTGGGTGTAGTCCCCGAGATCCGGGCCGACTGCTGAGCAGTCATGTCGGATCTTCCCCGACGACTTCTTCCTTACTGTTTCTTCCTTTGCCTTCGTTCTTGCAGGGGCCAACGCCGACTTGAGGGAGCAGCTCGGTGGGGCACAGACCGCCCTTCGCGCCAAGGAGGCCGAGCTCAATGCCTTAGTCCAGGAGCGCGATCGCCTGGTCAAGAAGCTGGCCGACCAGGAGGAGAGCCACAAGGCGGCCCTTAAGGAGGCCCGAGATGGCGAGGCCGCCCTCAAAGCTGAGTTTGAGACTGAAGCGGCGGGCTGGGCTGAGGTGAAGCAGGCGCTGAGCGAGGGTTACAGACGGATCGAGGATCTGATCGACGATAAGCCGCCTCCCCTACTCCTTGCTCGCCCCCTTGCCTTCTGATTCATCTCTTGACTTGTGCTGCTTTTGTTCTCTGTGCAGACTACTTCCCCCACCACTCCATCGCGGCCACCCAAGCCATCGAGGCCTACCGCGAGGCACGCCGGCAGGAGGGGGTTGAGATCGCGCCGGACGCGAGCCGGACGTTTGAGGAGCAACTCTTGGTGATCCAAGCCCGGCTGCAGCCGGCACACCGCATGCTTCGCCGCCTCCAGCGTGCCGGAGCGCAGGTGCTAGCCGCCCTCTGGCCAGGCGAGGTGATCCCCCGCACCCCGAGCCGGACCGCCGACTGGCGGGAGGTTGCAGTTGGCCGCTTCGAGGCTTGGAAGGCCTCCGCTGCCTGCTCTGGCGCCAGGCGAGCGCTGGAGTTCGTCCGGGCCTGGTACCCCGGGCTGAATTTGGAGCAGTTGAGGACTTGGCGAGAGAAGGCTGATGAAGAGCTGGTGGAGGTGCGGCCGGCTATCATCCGTCGTGCTTCAGCACTTGCCGATTTCACCGACACCAGCGTCTTTGCTCCTGAGGTGGACGAAAACAGCGTCGCCCAGCCGGAGGAGTGGTTCGGGCTGAACCTAGCGGAAGGTGAAGATTCGGCGGAGGAGATCGCCTCCAGCGATGAGGGTGAAGATGAAGAAGGGGAGGAGGGCGAAGACGTCGAGCCGGCTGGCGAAGCAACCAACCAGCCTCAGCAAGACCGTGGCTCCAGCAACGAGGCGCGTGCTAGCGTGCCCTCTGCGGGAGGCGTTGATCCTGCCGAGGTTCGCCAGCCGGCCACTCCTCCAGCCGGTGCTACTGTCTCCGCCGACCTGCCCGACACGCCAGTCGCACCCCTGGCTTGATCTGCCGTCTTTGTTTTCCTGTTTGTTACTCTTTGAACAACTTTTATTAAGTTTGCGCAGTTCCACCCATTGGGGGTGTATTCAAACTATGTTGAATGTTGGCCTTTTCGAGGCCTTTTGTGTAAATATAATCATGCATGTGCTTGGCTTCCATTCTCGTATGCTTTTTATCCTTAGGTTGTTTCCTTTGCCGCCTTCCCCTGATTGTTGCCTTCCCAGCCGGCAGCTGCTCTGCAGTCTGTGGCTAAGGAAGGTCTCGGCTATCTTTTTTGGGGAAGGCAAGTACTCGAGCTTTCTTAGATTATAGCGAAGTGAATGGAAGCCGGTCGGCCGGCTACTCTTGTAGTCGGTCGGAAGTGGGGAAAAGCCGGCTTTTGTTATGTTAGTCCGTTAGCCCCTACCCGTTTTTCGTGTGGGCGTCCTTTCCTGCCTTTGGCTCTTGCCAGCCGGACAGCCGATTCTTCGAACTGTGACTTTTGGCAAGAGAGGGCTTTGGAGCCAGCACACTACTTGTCTGACCACGGGTAGGACTTCTAACATAACTCAAGGCGGCAAGTCCCCGGGCCGACTGGTCGGACCCGGTGCCGGATGAGGGAAGTGAATGTAACGACATAATCATAGGCATGGTACACTTCATAGATAAAAAGATGGCAATCCCCGAGTTCTCCTCGGGGAGCCTATTGTCTCGTACTTAGTACAAAAGTTAGCGTGATACATACTGCATTTCAACTGTAAAATCTTCGGAGGAGGTTGGCGTTCCATGGTCGTTCCGACTCCTTGCCGGAGTCGTCTCTCTTTCGTGCCTTCGGCTTCTGCGCGTCGATCAGGTAGTAGGAGTCATTTCCTAGCGCTCTGCTGATGACGAAGGGGCCTTCCCAAGGGGCCGAGAGCTTGTGCTGGCCGGCTGTTCGCTGGATCAGCCGGAGCACAAGGTCGCCTTCTTGGAAGGATCTTGGCTTGACCTTCCGACTGTGGTAGCGGCGCAAACCCTGCTGGTAGATGGCTGACCGGCTGAGGGCTAACAGCCGGCTTTCTTCCAGCAGGTCGACGATGTCTTCTCGTGCTTCCTTGGCCTCCGCTTCCGTGTACATGGTCACCCGAGGCGAGTCGAATTCGATGTCGGTTGGGATGACCGCCTCGGCACCATATACGAGGAAGAAAGGAGTGAAGCCGATTGACCTGTTTGGGGTAGTGCGCAGACTCCAGAGGACGGCCGGCAGCTCATCAAGCCAGCAGCAGGCCGAATGCTCTAGTGGCACGACCAGTCGGGGCTTGATGCCGGAAAGGATGAGGCCGTTGGCTCGTTCGACTTGGCCGTTTGACTGCGGGTGGGCAACGGACGCTAAGTCCAGTCGGATGCCCTGCGTCGCGCAGAAACGTGCCAAGGCTCCCTTGGCAAAATTTGTGCCGTTGTCAGTGATGATGCTGTGCGGCACGCCATACCGAGTTGTTATATCTGCGATGAATGTCACGGCAGTCGGCCCATTTAGCTTCTTGATCGGCTTCGCTTCGATCCACTTGGTGAACTTGTCCACGGCGACAAATAGATGTGTCATGCCGCCGCGCGCCGTCTTGAATGGGCCCACCATATCCAGACCCCAAACGGCAAAGGGCCAAGTGAGGGGAATGGTCTTGAGTGCCGAAGCCGGCAGGTGTTGCTTAGAGCTGAAGACTTGGCACGCTTTGCAATGCTTGACTAGTTCCTTGGCGTCGTCCAAAGCAGTCGGCCAAAAGAATCCATGGCGGAAAGCTTTGGCGACTAGTGATCTTGAGGCCGCGTGGTGGCCGCATTCACCTTGGTGAATGTCTCTGAGGATTGCTATGCCCTTCTCTTGTTCAACGCATCGCTGGAAGACTCCAGTGACGCTGCGCCTGACGAGCTCTCTGTTCACGATTGTGTATGCTCCGGCTCAGCGTTGGACTTGTCTTGCTTCTGTCTCGTCAGCCGGCAGTTCTTGGTTTATCAGAAAGTTGAGGATGGGCTGGGCCCATGATGGAGCTGTGACTTCTTCTATTGCCAACGTGGCTACTGCAACCAGGGTGGGTGGGCTGGGTGGTGAAATGCTGGAGTCGGCCGCCGCTTGTTGCGTTGGTGCAGTCCCCGGACCGACTACCGCAGTCCCCGAGCCGGGTTCAGAAGTCCCCGGGTCGGGTGCGACTACGGAAGTCCCCGAGCCGCCTGCTGAAGTCCCCGCGCCGCCTATCGAAGTCCCCGGGCCGCCTGCTTGGCTCTTCGAGCCGGATCCGGCTGCATCGGGGCTAGGCGGCACGAAGATGGAATCGGACTCTGGAGATGGCTTGATAGACGGCTTGAGGAGGCGTTCCAGAGAGACGCCGGTTGGAATTGCCTGCCGAGTGGAGCCTAATCGGGCCAGGGCATCTGCTGGCCCGTTGTCGGCTCGTGGTACGTGGAGGAACTCGCATCCCTCGAAGTACCCGTTGATCTGCTGGACGAGGAAGCGGTAGCTTGCCATGTTTGCGTCCTTGGCGTCCCAATCGTCGGATGACTGTTGGACTATCAAGTCCGAGTCGTCGTAACACAGGATCCGGCGTATGCCGAGTTCTTTGGCAAGCCGGAGCCCGTGTACGAGCGCCTCATACTCGGCCACGTTGTTGGAGGCGGCAAAGTGAATTTGCAGCGTGTATCTGAGCTTGTCGCCTTTGGGAGAGGTGAGGATAACGCCGGCTCCCAAGCCGGTGAGCATCTTGGACCCGTCGAAGTGCAGGCGCCAGTGAGTGGAGTCCGGAGCCGGCGGCAGGTACTGGGTCTCGGCCCAGTCGACAAGGAAATCGGCCAATGCTCGATGGCCCATTTCGCCACTCGGTCGGATGCGTCCCGGCTGCCTATGATTTCGGCGAGCGGGGCGGTGCATACGACCGTGATTGGGTGCTCTTGGAAGTAGGGCTTCAGCTTCTTGGCGGCAAAGTACACGCCGTAGCACATCTTCTGGTAGTGGGGGTAGTTCTGCTTCGAGGTAGACAACACCTCGCTCAAATAGTACACCGGCCTCTGGACTAGCTGGGCTCGGCCCTCTTCTGGGCGCTGGACTACGATGACGGTGCTGACCACCCGGCTGGTTGCAGCAATGTAGACGAGCATGGGCTCTTTCTCAGTCGGTGCCGCCAGGACAGGCGGCGTGGTCAGCATCTTCTTCAACTTGTGGAAAGCTTGGTCGGCTTGGTCGTTCCACTCGAAGTGAGTGGTCTTCTTCATGAGACGGTAGAGGAAGAGAGCCTTCTCTTCGAGTCGGCTAATGAAGCGGTTCAGGGAAGCCAAGCATCCCATGAACTTCTGGACGTCTCGCAGCTTGGTGGGAATCGCCATTCTCTCAATGGCCTTGATCTTCACAGGGTTGCACTCGATGCCGCGTTCGGAGACCAGGAAGCCTAGGAGCTGGCCGGCTGGCACTCCGAACACGCATTTCTCGGGGTTGAGCTTGATCCGGAATCGGCGCAGGTTCTCGAATTTTTCCTTGAGGTCTTCTAGAAGGGTGTTGCGCTTCTCCGTCTTCACCACAATGTCGTCTACATAGACGTGGGCGTTTCTGCCGAGTTGCTTGAGGAGGCACTTCTGCATGCAACGCTGAAAAGTGGCACCGGCATTCCTCAAGCCGAATGTCATAGTCAGGTAGCAGAAGGCTCTGAATGGCGTGATGAAGGCGGTCTTCAGGCGGTCGGCCGGGTTCAACTTTATCTGATGGTACCCGGAGTAAGCATCCAAAAAACTCAGCAGCTCGCATCCGGCTGTGGAGTCTATCACTTAATCTATCCTTGGCAGGGCAAAAGGATCTTTGGGGCAGGCCTTGTTGAGGCTCGTGTAGTCTATGCACATGCGCCACTTGTTGTTCTTCTTCAGCACGAGGACCGGGTTGGCGAGCCACTCTGGAAAGAACACTTCCATGATGAAGCCGGCAGCTAGGAGCCGGGCTATCTCTTCTCCTACAATCCTTCTCTTTTCCTCCGACAGTCGGCGGAGGGGTTGCTTGACTGGTTTTGCATCTTCTTGGACGTGTAATTTGTGCTCGGCGAAATCCTTCGGAACACCCGGCATGTCCTTAGGGGACCATGCAAAGATGTCCCGATTCTCATGGAGGAAATCGACGAGCTCGCCTTCCTATTTGCTGTTGAGGTTTGCCCCAATGACGGCAAACCTCTCCGGGTGCTCGGGGTCAAGAGGTATCTTCTTCGTTTCCTTGGCCGGCTGGAAGGAACCTTGGGCATCATATTCTTTAGGATCGGGGGACAGGGCCGGCTGCTTGCCGGCCATGGCCACGATCCGGTCCAACTTCTTCTTATCTTCGGCAATCACTAGGGACTCGGCCAGCCGGCTGCTGGCCGCTGCGCACTCGGCCGATTTCTTGTAATCGCCGACTATGGTGATGATGCCCTTGGTGCTCGGCATCTTCATCTTGAGGTAAGCATAGTGGGGAACAGCCATGAACTTGGCCAAGGCAGGTCGGCCAAGCAGTGCATGGTAAGAGCTCTCAAGGTCCACCACTTAAAACCAGATGGCCTCCCTGCGGAAATGATCCTTGTCCCCAAAGAGGACATCAATCTTGATCTTGCCAATGGGGGAGCAGGACAGGCCGGGTACGATGCCGTGGAACATAGTCCGGGTGGGCGTGAGCTGCTTCGTCTTGACGTTGAGCTTCTTCAGGGTGTCAAGGTACAGGATGTTGATGCTGCTCCCGCCGTCTATCAACACGCGGGAGAAGCGGGCTGCGCGTCTGTCGGTTGCAAGGGTGGCATCCAGAACCAGCGCATAAGAGTCGGGGGACGGCATCACCTCTAGGTGGTCGGCCCGGCTCCAGCTGATGGGTTTTTCTGACCAATGCATGTGCTCGGAGGGGTTTGCGGCAACCGCGTTGACTTCCTGGTGCTCTCGGCGCCTGCTGCGCCGGTCTTCAGGCTGGCTGGTGAAGACGACATAGGCGGCGTGCTCGTCGGGGAACTCGTCGTGCACGGCTCCGACTGCTGGCCGAGCGGCCGGCTGCTACAGAGCCGGAGGCGGTGGACCAGCAGGCGGAGGCGGCGCGAGACCTTCGCCTTTGGAGATTCGCGTGAGCCAGTGGCACTTCCGGGTTGTGTGGTTGGACGGCTTCGCGCCGCTGTGGAACTTGCATGGGGCATCGAGGGTTTGCTCGTAGGAGAAGGCCGGCTTGGCAGCCGGCCGGCCGCCCTTCTGCTTCTTGGGTGTGGGCCACCCTTCGGGCTGCTCGCCCTCGACCGTGGCCACCTGCCGACTGGTGGAAGGCGGCACGGGGCCCTTGCGCTTGTGGTCGTTTTGGTACGGGCGTCGGCCGGAGTCCCCAGCCGGCGTCTTGGGCGCCGGGCTGAGTACCTTTCCGGACGCGTCGACTCGGAGCTCAGTCTTCATCGAGGAGTCGGCGGTGGCGTACTTGTCCGCTATGACCAGAAGCTCGTCGAGGGTAGTCGGCTCGTCGCAGAGGAGCTTGTGCTTGAGGAGGGTGCCCTCTCGGCACCCGGCTGCGAAGTATTCGATGGCTTGCACCTCGTGCACTCCTTCGCAAGAGTTGCGGAGCTCGACCCAGCGCGTGAGGTAGTCGCGGGTGGACTCGGCGGGGCCTTGTACGCACAAGGAGAGCTGTCTGGGCTTGGGAGCCCGCTTGTAGGTGCTGGTGAAATTGCGGATGAAGGCTTCTGTGAAGTCTAGCCAGCTGTTGACGCTGTATGGCTTGAGGCTGTTGAGCCAGGTCCGCGCTGTGCCTTGGAGCATGAGGGGCACGTACTTCACAGCAACGCGCCTGTTGCCATTCGCGATGCGCACTGCGGTGGAGTAGTCGATCAACCAATCTTCCGGCTTCACAGAGCCGTTGTACTTGGGCGTGTCTCTTGGGAGTGAGAACACTTTGGGGAAGGGCTCGTCGCGGATGCGGGGGCCGAAGCAAGGCGGGCCGACATCATCTTCTTCTTCTAGCGCCAGGGATCGCGCTAGGCGGTCGATCCGGTGGCGGGCGTCGTTCTCGCCGACTCCTTCGCGGCGACCTAGTCGGCCGCTGAGAGTCGGATGCGTGACAGGCGGTGGGGTGGGATACCTCTCCCCACGAGGCGGAGGCGGAGGCGAGTTGCCCCGCCGCTCCACGGCTCGAGGGTGGCCTTCTGCGTCTCGCTCGATGGAGATCCGGGTTCGGCTTTGGCTGGCAGCCGGCTATTTCTCGTGTCGCGCGCGGGTTCTACCCGCAGTCGGCGTCCGGGACGTCGCGCCGTGCTCTCGGCGCGGTGGAGGTCTTTCCTCGCGGACGTCGGCTTCGTGCCGCTGCGCGGCTGCATCGATTAGCTGGTGGATGCGTCTGGTCATGTAGGGGAGCTCTTTGTCCCCCAGTCCATCCAGCTCGTCTACGGCCGCCTGGGCGGCGCGCAGGTTTTCGAGTGGGGTGGCATAGACTGGGCGGTCGACTCCAAGCAAGTCGGCGATGACGGCGCCGCGCTATCTGACGACGCCGACTCGGCTTGGCCCGCCAGGAGGTGGCGTGCCGAAGGCGGCGCGGTCGACTTCGCGCTGGTGGGCCTCGGTGAGGCGTCTCACGGAAGCTAGCTTCCGGCCCTCCGCAAGGAGGGCGACGCGGCGAGCCTCCAGTGCTTCGGCGTCGGCGTCGGCCGGGAGGGGGACGGACAGATCGTGGATCGCCACTTGCGGGGCGTCGTGGGCGTTCTCGCCAGAAGCGCCGCTGTGGCCGATGACCATCACCTCGACGGTTGCCACGTCACAGCCATCGGCTCGGGGAAGCGGGTCGTCGTAGATCACGACGTTGGTGGGGAAGGCGTCGGGCGAGGCAGTGTCGGAGTCGACATGCATCGGATCGGTGGAGCCAACGGACTCCTGGTCCACGGCAGGCTCGCCGGAGACGTGGAGCTGGCCGAGGAGGTCGACGAGGCGGTCGGTGCCCGCGCCAGAAGCGGGCTCGTCGGAGATGAGGGCCTCGCCAAGGGGATCGGCGAGGTCTCTTGCTGCGCAAGCGTTGGTGACGCCTTGCAGCGCGTCGTGGCAAGCGCCATCGGGCGTGCCGGGCTGGCTACGCTCGCTGGGGAGGAAGAAGGTTCCCGTCCAGAACAGGTCTCTGGACGACGGTGCACCTGGCCCCACGGTGGGCGCCAAATGTCGGGTGGTTGGTGCGACATATGCCAATGGGTGGCTTATCTGTGTGGGAGCCCGTAAGACGCCGCCGGTGTCTGGAAGCGGGATAAGGCGAAGACATGCACGCCGGCGAATCTTACCCAGCTTCAGGGCTCTCCGTGGAGATAACACCCCCACTACTGCTCTGCGGGGTCTCCGCATGATAACTCAGTGAACAAATGCAAGTAACTACAAGGTGCTCCTCGAGCCGTTTGGCGAGAGGAAGAAGAAGGGCAAGGCTAGCTCTACTCTTCCCTCTGTGTGTGTTGTAACCTAGAAGAGATCAACCCTTTGCATGGGTGCCCCGGGGGGTTTATATAGGCCTACCCCCCGGGGGTACAATGGTAATCCGGCTGGGAGCGGGTCCCAGCCGTCAGTGTCTATGCTCGCCGGCTTCCGCGCCGGCTGGTGGGCCCCGCCGGTTGCCGGCACCTTGGTCGACAGGCAGGCCCTACGGCCTAGCGCTCTGCCGGTGGCTGGTTACTGTTGCCTCAATCCTGATGATGAGGGCTTTGTCGAGGTAAGCGTGGCTACACTGCCGCCGCCTGGCGGGCGATCACTGTAGCCGCACGTCGTCTTATCTCCTTGATGGGGCGCCTCCTTCGAGGGAAGGAGCAAGCCGGCTTTGGGGAAGCCGGCCACATCTTGGGCCGACTGGGGGAGGCCTGGCCGCCTTCGGGTGTCTCTCTGCCCAAAGGGGCCCACCGCCCGTGGGTTGCGCTGACAGCCCGCCGTGGATGGCGCCATAGTCATCATGGCAACAGTGCCGCACCGGACGGGACAGGGCTACCCCGTACGGCGCACTGTGCCAGGCGTGCTCCGAGTTTCGGGGGTGGCAGGCTTCACTGTAGCCACGCCCCGTCCCATCGCCGTCATGTGGTTGCGGGCCTCGAGGGTACGATCTTGACCGCGCCGTGGGAGCCGGCTTCTTGGAGTCGGCCTTCTCGAGGCCGGCTTTCTTCATGAGGGTTAAGGCCGGGCCGCCTCCCGACAGTCGGCCTGAGAGGCAGCCGGCAGGGGGAAGGCGGCCCCACGTCTTGGTTTCTTGGAGGCCGGATTGGCTTGTAATTTTTTTCTAAAGTGCCAAGGGGAGCCGGCTAGGCTACCCATGGTCATTTACCCTGACAGAGGCCGATCCGAACAGGATCCGGCAGTGGGACATCCTCCATATAAAGCCATTCTAAAGGCCAGTCCTCGGACGCCTTCTTTGGGGTTCCGGATAGATATCCGGTCCCGGCGTTGCGCCACACTTCGGCTCCGCCCACTTGATATATTGACCCCTCCTGAGAACGGGGCACCAGGCAGAATAGCCTCTTCCACAGCGCGAAATGAGCCTCAACACCCAAGAACAGCTCGCAAAAGGCAATGAAGCCCGCGATATGCAATATAGAGGCGGGCGTGAGGTTTTGCAGCTGGAGGCCATAGAACTCCAGAAGCCCCCGAAGAAACGGATGAATTGGAAATCCAAGTCCTCTTATTAGATAAGGGACGAGGCATACCCTCTCTCCTTTGGAGGGATTGGGGGTGCTCTCCGCTTGCTCTCCGCCATTATAGGTGGCGAGTCCGGCTCGGACCAGGACCATATAGGCCTGAGGGAGGAATCCCTTGGCCTGAAGCGATACTAGCTCGCTATGTGGGATGGAGCACCTCTCCCAGTCTCCAGGCTTAGGACGGGAAGGGTGAGAGGAGGAGCTGCGACGGCTGGCCATGGTGGAATGGACCTTTGCTGGAGGCGCTCTGATGATTACTTGCGGAGAGGAGAAGGTGTGGTTTGGATCTGAATCCCCATCCCTTTAAATAGGCGGCTCGTTTATGCTGCTAGGGGTGTGAATGTAAAAACACTCAGACTTTTCGTATTCGTTGGACATGTGCAAGGCGGCCCTTATTGGGCGTAGAAGCCAAGGAGCGCTGCATTTATGAAGAACGGGACATTATTCAACAGGTACACGAAATCTGGGAGGAGAACCCGCCTTGCAATGCCGAAGACAATCTGCGTGCCGGACTCGTCATTGAAGCCTGGTTCGGGGGCTACTGAGGGAGTCCTGGATTAGGGGGTGTCCGGGTAGCCGGACTATGCCTTCAGTCGGACTCCTGGACTATGAAGATACAAGATTGAAGACTTAGTCCCGTGTCCGGAAGGGACTTTCCTTGGCGTGGAAGGCAAGCTTGGCGATGCGGATATTCAGATCTCCTACCATTGTAACCGACTTTGTGTAACCCTAACCCTCTCCGGTGTCTATATAAACCGGAGGGTTTTAGTCCGTAGGACAACCTCAACATACAACAATCATACCATAGGCTAGCTTCTAGGGTTTAGCCTCCTTGATCTCATGGTAGATCTACTCTTGTACTACCCATATCATCAATATTAATCAAGCAGGACGTAGGGTTTTACCTCCATCAAGAGGGCCCGAACCTGGGTAAAACATTGTGTCCCTCGTCCCATGTTACCAACCGCCTAGACGCACAGTTCAGGACCCCCTACCCGAGATCCGCCGGTTTTGATACCGACAATGACTGAAAGTAAGAAAGCATAAGTCATACCTCAGATTTTTGCTGTATTTGCTTCACCATGTCAATTTCCAGGTCACGGCTGCTTTGCACCTGGTTGATGTAGCCCGAGACAATCTCTCCAATACTCAAATGAGTATAGTCGGTGATATCCATCTTGGCCTTACGGCGTTCTAGCAGCTCCTCTTTAGCTAAACATTTGGCAAGGACGGTGGGCCGGGCCAGTTCAACGAATTGGGCCTTGAGAAATTCCACTTCTGGGTCAGCCGCCCTGACCAGGCTAGGCGCCTCCGGGTTATCAGAACCATCAAGAATATTCTCAGAAGGCGGATCGAAAGTTGGTGCTGCAATATCTTGAGCTGGCTCAGGCGGCGGCTGATGTATGGAAGAGTCGGGAGCAGCTACATCCTGTACCGGTTCAGTCACCACAGGGTTTTGGGCCGGTTTATCTTTCTTGGTTTTCTTCCTGGTCTTAACTTGCACGCTATGGGCAAAGCAGAGGAATAAGTAAAGGAATATGAAGAAGGAAAAACATAAGGTGAATAAATTGATATTACCCAGGGGCAGTCTTAAAAGACGGCATGTTTGACTGCATAGACTCGCCGGATGAAGGAGATGTATCCTGATAATTGGAGTCAGATGAATTGAGAGGTTGACGGATTAGACCCGCCAAAGGTAAAAAAGGGGATAAGTCGGAGATAACCTCAGTCTGACGCTTCCGGGTTACATCAGGCAAGCCGGAGGAGAGCTCTACATCCTTGTTGGTCAGGGTCTGCCTCCGGCTTTCAAATTGCTGTTGCTTCAAAAGAAAGACAGGGTCTTGGTAAGCCAAAGGATGTGAAAATCTTACTTTCTGGGTTACTCTTCGAATTTTCTGACGCGGCAGAGGCTCGGAGTCGGAGGAGATTATAGTTACCTCTTCTTCGACGGGTTGGTTGTTTCCCGTGTCTTCCTGAAAGAGAAATCATGTCAGTGAAATGATGATAAAATAGTCAGGGAAGTTTAAAAGTTACCTCTTCTTCATTGTCATCAGAGTCATCAAGTTGAAGCATCTCCGAGGCGCTTGTTTTTCTTTTCCTGGAGGTGGTAGGCTTGGCGGCTTTTCTATCGGCTTTCTTAGCAGCCCTGGCTTGTTTGGCCGCCTCATGGTCATAATGAACCTTCCAGAAGTTGTCTCTTGCCTGAAGAGAAATTGTAAAAGGTTGTAAGTAAAAGCAAAGTATAAGCATAGTAAAAGGTAATAACTGGGACTTACTGCAGGGGCCGGGTTTTGTTTGCAGAAAGGCAGTAACCCGAAGGCGTTACTAGTCACTGTACCCTCCTTTAACAAAGACTGAGTGGTGGCCTCCACTATGTCATCTGGTAATTCGTCAGGGCTATGACGCTGAGGGTCATCTTTCTCGCCTGAGTAATTACACATTAAGCCGGGGCGGCGGCTTAATGGAATTATTCTCCAAGCAACCCAGACTCGGACCAGGTCAATACCATCCAAGCCGTTCCCCAAGAGAGCTTTTATCTTCTTGATCTTGGGGGTGAGTGGCAGACGTTCAATAGCAGTCAATTTATCCGGCAGCGGGTGAGTAGATTCAAGGCGCAATGCACGAAAGCCGGGCAGCGAGTTTTCACCAGCCGGAGAAGAATCCTGGCAGTAGAACCATGTCTGGTTCCAGTCCTTTGGATGACTCGGCAATTCAGCATAAGGGAACAGGCAGTCTCTCCGCCTTTGAATCGATATGCCACCAAGTTCCAGACTGGGCCCGTTGGCGCGCTCATTCTGCCGGTTCAGATAGAACAATTCCCTGAACAAAAGTAGGCTGGGCTCTTCTCCAAGGTAGACCTCACAGAAAACTTGGAAGTTGCAGATATTTGACACGGAATTGGGCCCGATGTCTTGAGGCCTTAAGTCAAAGAAGTGCAAAACGTCTCTAAAGAATTTTGAACCGGGTGGAGCGAAACCCCGGCTCATATGATCTGTAAAAACTACTACCTCCCCTTCTTTGGGATGAGGTTTCTCCTCGGACGGGTCAGGAGCACGATAAGACATGACCTCCTTCTTGGGCAGATAGCCAGACTTCACAAATTCGGACAATTTGCTTTCCGTGACAATGGATGGGACCCAATTACAGGTCACCGGAGGTTTGGGAGCTTTGAATGCCATTGTGTAAATCGAAGCCTACAACAAGATAAAGAATTTTTCTGGTTCAACTATAACCCGGAGGGAAGCATTATTGAGTTACTCAGAATGGCGATTTAAGAAGGGGCCTAATGACACATAGGTGATCATGCGATGATGTTTAAATCATTACAAGTATGAAAGGCAATTGAAGTTTTCTTAAGTCACCAGAGGCAAGCAGTGTTAACAGCCGGTATTATCTTGAACCGGTCATATGAACTACTATGGCTGAACAGAGTCAACAGACGCAGTTTTTGGCTAAGTATGGAACAAACAGGTTTCACAAGTTGAAATTATCTCCTTCTTCCCTAATCCAAGATTGGAGAAAGAAGATCTAAGAGGGACCTATGGAGAATGTAGTCAGAAATCCATAATAGAGTCCGACCACAACGACCGAATTAATTATCCTCATCGAGAAACTTAGACTACTAAATAGAAAATATTTGAAAATCATGGCATGGGTCTCGAACCGCTGACATCCGCCACAGGGTAAACCACCGCCTCTCAGGCCTCCCCGACGGGTTCTACCATAGAGGCCAACGATAGACAATAACTCCCCCCCGAACACAGCTTACAACTTTCATCGTACTGTGCTCTCCAAAGAGAAACTCTTCTCAAAATCTCAAAACAAAAGGTGCTGAGTTGGAATCCCATTCTAAGGATTCTTGTGGTTCCGGGGAATCCAGTTACAGGAGAACCAGGAATGGGGAGCTCTCCCCTTTTTCCGCCCGACTCTTTGATCTTAAGAAATTATTTTGTATCAAACGATGCTCTGGAAAGGAAAAATTTCTAGACCTAAAACAGTACAGGGAAGTTCATGTACCCGAGGAGGGCTTCCAAAAACGAGGAAATGAGATCTATTTTCATACAGAATAAGCACAAAACATCCTCCGCGGCAGTTCTATGTTGTTTTTTACAATCTGAGCAAAGCATTAGAGGTAAGAACTAATGGAGGTTTGCGTCAGGCGGCGATGAACGTCGAGGAACTCAAGGCAGTACTAATGCAGATCTGAGAAAGAGGGGAAAAGAAATCACAGATGCGGAAGAGCTGCGGAGGGTCGCTGTCGTTTTCTAATCAGAAACAGGGTGATGCAGCAGCCTGAGTCGGTGAAGACGAGGGGTCCGGCGGCGGCGGCGGAGCTCGAGCGGCAGAAAGGAATGGCGAGGAAGAAGACGACTAAAGGAGATGAAAAAGACCTAAGTCGCATCTATTTATAAGGAGGGGCCAACCGAGACGGCGCGAGAAACGAGGAGACCAAAGCATCATTATCCAGCGGCCCCGACGCCTTGATTCTCGGGATGGTCAGTAAAGGCAAAGATTCGTTGGAGGATATGATGGAATAAAATATGAGTTTAATTAAAGATGACATCACAAAGATTTAACCCGGAGCCAGATGATGATGTCACGGCGGGTTAAAAGTTTCCGCACGAAATAGAAGACTGAAGGCCAGTTCATGAGGTTTTTTAAGATTGACATGAACCGGTTCAAATCAATCTGGGGCCTAATGTCGGGGATATAACTATTATGTAAGCCGCCCAGGAGGGGCCGGGTTACGCAAAGGGAAGCCCATCTGAAGCCCAAGACCAAGACATGAACATGGCGGTTCAGTAAAGGATTTAAAGGCCCACAGGCGACTTGAAGCCCGTAAAGATAAACCGCCATGATGGCATAACTTGTACTGTAAGGTAGAAGTAACTAGTCGCCGAGCCGGACACTATTTATGAGCCGGTCGGGACTCTGTAGGCTGCAGGGCGTCAACCCATGTATATAAGGGGACGACCCGCCGGCGGCTTAGGGCAAGAAACAACTCATCGAGAACCGGGCATAGCGTATCTCGCTCCCTGGTCATCGAAACCTCAAGCAATACCAACCCAACTAGACGTAGGCCTTCCTTCACCGCAAGGGGCTGAACTAGTATAAACCTCTCGTGTCTCTTGTCCCGATTAACCCCTTTAAGCTTCCTGGCTGCGATGGCTCCACGACTAAGTCCTTGCAAGAGGACATCTGCCGTGTTAATTCCACGACATCATCGATGGTGCAACTTTGTATGCCCGGGGATGTCAACCACCACCGCGTTTAGAATTCCTGGATGGCGATCCGATATGACACAAATTTCCCTTTCAGCCGGTAATACCCTTGTTCTCAATTGACGCAAGAACCACTCCCAGTTATCATTGTTCTCCACCTCAACCAAAGCGAAAGCCAAAGGCAACACTCGGTTATTGGCATCACTTGCTATTGCAACAAATAAAGTGCCCTTGTATTGTCCGGTCAAGAACGTGCCATCAATGGCGATGACGGGCCGACAATGCTCAAAAGCCCTCACGCATTGCTCAAAGGCCCAAAATGCACGGCCAAATACTCGAACGGTCCTCCCGTTATGAATCAATGTTTGGTGCCCATGAGGCTCAACCACGTGAACCATGCCTGGGTTTGTGGTGGCCATAGCTAACAATAACCTAGGGAGTCGGTTGTATGCTTCCTCCCAATTGCCATACAGCATCTTGAATGCGGCTTGCTTCGCCTTCCATGCCTTGTCGTACTTCACCTTGTAATGAAAGATGGCTTTCACAAGGTCAATGACACTCTTGATGCTCATTATTGGAAGTGTGGATATTTGGTTGGATAACCTGTAAGCAATGAACTCGGACATGAGTTGTCTGTGTTGTTGGTACACAAGCTCGCCATCTGCATTCTTGTGCCGACACATGTGAGTTGGTAGACAACTCACTATGCACCAAGTGGGACCTCCTTTCCATGGCCTCGCACGCACAATCCATGGACATCTTGGCACTTCACATTTGACCGTGTAACGCACATTGACGTCCGAGTTGGCCACTTTATGTGGACGATAATGTGTAACCAAATAGTTTTCAAGCCACATCTTCAATTCCAAGAAGGATTCAAACTCACAATCGGGATATATCCCGTTCTTGTCGTCTTCCAAATCACGGTGAGAACTTGGCCTAGCTCCAAGAGATATGCATTTGCCACCATCCACAACGACTTCATCCGCGAGACTAAGATCCTTGAACAATGGTGTCTTGTGATCCCGCCCGAATACCTTCTTGAATGCTTGGGCCTCCTTCGGCGTGAACCCCTCCACATCAACTTCTTCATCGGGACCATCGTCATCCGAGTCCGATGCATATGCACGGGAAAAAGGGATGGATTGGTCCATTGTCTCTTGCACATGATATTGGTCGAGATCACCCACATTGTTGTCATGGAGATCAACTTCGTTTTCATCCTCCTCGTACTCATCATTCTCCTCTTCAAAAGCTTCATGTTGGTTGTTTGGAGTCGGGCTCAATGTTGGCCAATCTTGTTGCATGAAATGAGGTTCACTCATTTGATCTTGGTTAATGGGTGGGGGAGTGCTAGCAACCAACGGGGAGGGGTTCCGGTTCAAGTCCAAATTCAAAGTAGACTCAACCTTCTTGGAGGCAAATAACTCAAGACCCTTGTCTAGAGATTCGGCAACCGTCTCCTTGTATGCAACCCAACGTTCCTCGGAGTTCACACGCATTGTCTGCCATTCCAAAACCAACATTATGCCTTCCCTCGAACTCAACAACGTCACTTGGGTCCATCCAATTCAAATCCTTCCTCACTTGGTCCAAGAGCTCTGCATAGCTAGGACTACTCTCAAACACCATGTCAAGCTCATCCGGGTCCGGCTCAACATTGCCTTTCAAAAAGGCCTCTTTATCCACATGATGAACATAAACACATGTTCTCCCCATCCCTACAATAATCAAAAACACACATATATCAAGTAAGTACTTAACAAAAATATTTGCACAAAATACATATGCCATAACATATATATGAATTAATAACCATAACTCCCACTTAACAATAACCACAATCCTAACCATAGCATAACCCTAACACCAACATCAAACACACATAACCCTAACCCTAGCATACTATGGAAGCCTAACCATACCAAATTAGCAAAGAAACATAACATCATTCAACACAAATTTGCAAATCCAAGCCAAAACTAGGGTTTCCCCAAAGTACCAAGATTTGAGCAAATATATGGATGAAAACAAGGGGATCGGAGGAGATTACCTTAAGGGAGGGGTTGGCTTCGAAATCCACGGTCAAATACTCCGGATTTGCAAGATTTGAGAAGGATTTGAGAGGAGGGGAGAGGGGAAGAGAGGAGGGGCGCAAGTCTAAGGGTTTGGGTGGGGTGGGGTGGGAGGGGAGAGAGGGTGGGGCCAGCCTAAGTGGAACACAGACTATGCAGCGCCTAAGAGACGGGCGCTGCACATTACAAGTGTGGCACATAAGCCTTAGGCGCTGCAGTGCTGTCTGTGGGGCCGCAGCTAGACCAGGGCTGCCACGCTGGCAGGAGGTGCGACGCCTAAGGCAGAGGCACCGCACGGTAGTGTGCGGTGACTAGCTGTCGGGCGCCACACGAAAGGGTCAGCAGAGTGAAATTTTTTCGAAAGCGGGTCAGTTTGTGATTTGATTTCGCCCTCAGGTCAAATATGTGATTTCTGCCCCCTTCACGTGGGTGGCAGGCCTGTAGTTTCAAGATGTGACAGCGCTACTGTTGCTGGACCAGCTGGATGGACTTGAACGCGTGTGTGCGGAGATGGCCTGCGATTTTGACAGTGGCGGCGCAGCGAAAATTGGTGTCCACCTCAGTGGACTGCCCGCCCAAGAATCGATCTCCATCTCTGTTTATGAGTTGAATCAGCAGCAAAGAACTTGTCGGACTCGGCGACTTGCGGCGGCGCCTCCCGACTTGGACTCGGCGAATCTCTATGGCGCGAGCGGTGGCCGCATAGCGGGTAACCCCTAAAAAATCTCTTGCTCATAATCTTGTACATGCTCAAACAGGTGGCTGCTCATCGATGATGTAGATCCGATTGCGCCTGTTCTTCTTCATCCGATTAACCGCGAGCTTCTTGATCCCTTAGAGAAAAATCCCTCTAAGAACTCAACACCATCGTGCGCGTGCCCCACGGTGGGCGCCAACTATCGTGGATTTGTCACGGCAGATGTCCTAGTGTGAGGACTTAGTCGTGAGGCCAACGCAACTATGTGATAACTTGAGAGGGGTTGAGCGGAATCGAGAGACGCAAGGCATATCAACACACAGGACAAGGATTTAGACAGCTTCAGGCCTCGGGAAACATCATCCGGTAACAACCCTACATGCTGTTTGAGGCTAGGTCTCATTATGCTCAAGAGGGAGTCGCTGGTAAACCGGCTCTTTGTGTCTAGCCCTAGAGATTGTTTCTTCTTGCTTGTCCCTCTTGGGGAGCCCTGCCCCTCCTTATATAAGTTAGAGGGGCGGGTTACATGTGGAGTCCTAGTAGGACTAGGACTAGTCTATCTTCTCTTACAAGTTGAATACAAGTCCGGGTCTTGCTTCCTCGTAAAGGAAATATTCGTCATTCCTTTCCTCTTAAGCCGGCGCATCATAACGTGAGTCGGCCTTCTGGGCTTTGGGCCTTGTTGTCCATCTGACCAGCCCGCCTGGTTACTAATGAGTCGCTAAGATCAGGCGGGTTATCTGTGAATCGCCAAGCTCTGGACGGGTCACCAGTGAGTCGCCACGCTCCAGCCGGGTCATACATCTAGCGGGTTACACCGCGGGGTATATCCCCGACATTAGCCCCCAGTTTAATTGTATACCCTATCTCCTTGTATTGCTGCTAGGTGATACCTTGGACAAGGAAAACAATTATAACTCGGTGATACCTTGTCTAACATTTTTTTAAATGTCACATACAGTTTTTGAAATGCATGAAGATATTTTAAATGCCATGAACACTTTTTAAATATTGTGAATATATCTTTACAGTAATGGTTACAAAAAAAATTACACCATATTTTTTCAAATTCACAATGGATATAATAAATTTTTTGGGAATATTTGTATTTATACTTTTTCATAATATAAAAATTGAAAATTGAAAGAGAGAAAAAATAACACGTACATTTTTTTTAGGCATGTACATTTGATTTGCCCGTGGGAGGGATGAGAATCACGGACTCCCTCGCGCAATGGGCTGCCTGGCCCATATACAGAAGCGCTGTAGGCAATCCGTCCTTCCAACTAGTTACAAGCGAGCTATAACCACGCCCGAGCTGGCGCGTGTCCATGGAGTCATCTGGGATGGCGATCCCTATTTCCGGCTCCTTGCCGCAAATTGCCGACCAATCGCACAGGCAAAGCGAGTGAACGAGGCTACACGGGCTGGCTCAACCAGGAGTCATCATGTAGCCTACATGGCTCCGGTTTTATAATCCTATAGAAGGTTCTCATTCGCTCTTTTCTCATTTTCTCTTTTCATGTTATTGTCTTTATGGGTTTTCATTTTTTATCCATTTTCAATTTTCTTACAATTTTCAAAAGATATTCCTGTTTCCGAAAAAACGTTCAAAAATATGTCTTCAAAAAGATGTGTTTACAAAAATTCTTCAAATTTTCAAAAAATAAGTATAATTTTAAAAAACGTTTGGATTTTCATTCATAGATTCAAAAAAAGTTTGAAATTTCAGAAAATGTTCAACGTTTTAGAAAAAAAATGTTTTACACAAAACGAAAGTTCAGAAAATATTTGTCTTCTAAAAAGTTCTTCAAATTTTAAATAATTGTTCACGATTTTCAAAAAAATATTGTGTTTTAAAAAAATGTTCACGTAAAAACCGTGTTTTCTAAAAATTTTGTGCTATATGAAAAATTCAAAAACATTTTGAGAAACGTTCACGTTTTTGAAAAAAAACATGATGTTTTTAAATAATGTTCACAATTTTCAGAAAAAATCTCAAAATTGCAAAATATGTCCACACATTTTGAAATAATTGTTTCAATGATTGTTTTTAGAGAACCGAAGGAAAACAAAAGCATATACTAGGAAAAAACTGTAGCTACAATAACCCGAGCCGCTACAGTAGCCGGTTCATTGATCACTAATGTTGCTACATGGGTCGGCCTAGTCGTGGGTGGGGGCCTGTGCATTTGCCCGTTAATTTGCTGTATAGAGCGACAAATAGGAGCTCCCATTTGGGACATGTTTTGTAGCTCAAATCCCCATGCAGGATGTGTGGGACCAAATTGACCCGTTTGATTAGCTGGGCTGCATCAAAATCTTGGCCCACACGAACCTCAAAGCACCACTAATCGGCAGCTTCCAGGGAACCAAGTCCTGTGTAGGGTGGGGGACGCGGTGCCGAGCTAGTGCAAGCAGGGCGATGGTACGAGCTCGCACGCGTCCCCAAGAAGTCAGCATGAGTAATTTTGTCACCCCCCAACCCCGCTACTTCCCCCCTCGAGCTCTTTGTATCGGGAAGCTTCTTCACCGATGAGCAGGTAAGCGGTGCCATCTTCTCCTGTCGTTGTTGGTCGGCGGAGGTGATCCTTCTAGATCCTCTTCTTCGAGTTGTTCCTTGCCTCCTCCATGCTCCTTCCACGGTTGTAAGTAATATCACTCCCTACTCGTCGTAGCATAGATATGCGAGTATTGCCTCATGATGTTGTGTGAGGATGTGGTAGATGAGATGCCAGTCAAGTAGTTTTGGTGCTATGGTAAGTTTTGATTGTCGACCGTCATGATATTCATGGTGTTGTGGTAGATCAATGCTTATGTGCTAGTATTGCTTGTTTTCCATTCTGTGTGATTCTAGTATGGTAGATGTGGTAGTATGGTAGATTTTTCTTGGCGGACGGGGATGGTGTTCAGGGTGTTGTGGTAGATCGATGCTTATGTGCTAGTATTACTTGTTTTCTATTCCGTCCGATTCTAGTATGGTAGATTTGCTTGTCGGCGGTGATGGTATTTATAGTGTTGTGGTAGATGGATGCTTATGTGTTGGCATTACAAGTTTTCCATGCTAGTATAGTATGTGGTAGTGTGTTCTACTTAATGATGAGTTCATGCTAGTCCTTATGTTAATCGTTACAGGCAATTACCATTGGGACTTTAGTACGACCCTTCTTCTGTCAGACACCCAGACATTTTCCTCCTATCTTGAGGAATCCCGGCCACCTTTGGCTGGGGCCTAAGAGGTGTTTGAGGCGCGTCATGTGTGTTCTTTAGTGGTGGTGATGCTTGCGATAGCTACTAAGGTGTCCGTTAAGGCTGGCAAGGCACAGATGAGGGGGTCCATGATGGGGAATACATCGAATTGGACTTCTTTCTTGTCCACCTTCATTCTCAACAAGATGTGTGATTTGATAGGGGCTTCAAGGAGGTGCGCCTAAACGTTGTTGCAAAGATGATGTTAGGTTTTTGTGGCACATAGGTGACCTCAACACAGGTGTGCAACCATCTTAAGAAGTGAAGGGTGAGATGGATCTAAGTGTCCAACCTTAGAGATATTAGCAATGCACAGTGGGATCGAGATGCCTTCAATATTCCATTGGAGGCTGAGCACTGCTGGAATTTAGTCTATTTTGGGACAGCCCAATAGCAATTTCAGAAATTTCTAATAAATCCTAGAGGCCCACTAAGTCCATTCGTGCAAGGCAAGGGGTGCTACTAAAGTTTAGTCCCACATTGCTAGTTTGGTGGGAGTTGGATCTCCTTATAAGGGAGGTTGTTTCCCCACATGTATGAGCATGAGAACAAGCGGGACATTCACGCTCGCTCCTCCTCCGCCGCCTGCCTCGCCACGCATTGTCATGACGCGCCGCGGCGCGGGTTGCGGGAATGAGTCGAGCCGATGTCTAAATTTTTGCCACACATGACGGGTATACGAGAGGTCACTCAGGAGCTGGAAAGTTTTTGCTGTAGTGGATATTGAAACGAACGCTGCACCCTTCGTCTGATGTCTGTTCGTTTCGTGTCCCTCCTTTGCTTCAGCTCATGTCGCAGCCTATTCGTCTTCTTCTCCTGTGCCTATAAAAGAAAGGTCGCTCCTCTCCAGAGAGACACATCAGAAGATCATCTTCCTCTCGCCACCGTTCCTGACACATCAGAAAGGTCGCTCCTCCCATGCTCACTAACCTCGACTTCAAGTGATCTTACACTCGTGGGATGGCACGACGAGGCTAGAAGGGAGGAGAAAGGGAGGAATGCGACGGAGGAGGCTGTGCAAGGAATTTGAGGGGGGAGACGGCTGGAGTTGAGATTAGGTGCAACTATGCCTCGCTTCAAGCGAGATAGGACATCTCGCTGAAGGCAACCCCAATTGGGTCGGCCAGCGCAGACAGACCTTCAAAGCTTTTGCTTTCTTCCATTTTTTTACATATGCATTTATTTTAGTTTTTTGTTTTGCTTGTATTTTGAAATATTCTGAATATATCTATTATTAAAACCACTTTTTTTTTTACAAAAAACAGTAGGGAAACCCCTAATGTGATTGATGCATGCAAGAGGATTTCAGGAACACTTTTAAATATCTCTATAAAATGTTTTTGATGTATATGGAAAATGTACAAATATCTATGAAAAAATAGGCATAAAAATGTTGAAAATTTTTGTTCATCATGTATTTATAAAATGTTCACACAGTTTACAAAAAATGTTTATCAAAATAAAGAAATGTTCAGCGTGTACTATAAAATTGTTGAACAATTATTTCAACAATTGTTCATAACATATTTTTTTAAGAATAAAAACAGCAGCTATTTGAGAAATGTAGAATGCGCAGCCAGAAAATGTTCCACGGGTACACCAGAAATGTACACTGTGTTAGATATGTGTTGAAGGAAAGCAAAGAAACATAGAAAAAACAGAAAAACAGAAGTATAATAAAAAACCCGAGGAAGAAACAAAATAAAACCAAAGAAAAGCCAGAGCAAAAAAGAAAAGGAAGCAAAGAAAATGGGATGCAAGAAAAAAGAAAAAGAAAGGAAAAACCAGGAAAGAAACTAAGAAAACAAAGAAAAACGAAGGAAAGAAAACAACCAGAGAAACTAATAAAGAAATGAAAAAAATGATGAAAACAATAAACATGAGAAACAAGGATAACCAAAAAACTTAAAATAAATAGAGAAAATTAAAAGAATAAAAAAGGTAAAAACCCAAGCGAACGCACCAAACTTAGCGAGCGGACGAATTCCGTAGGGCGAAGGAAAAAGTTTCAGACGAGATGGTTGATACTCTCGTCATAAGCGAGATATAGTTCTCACGGCTCAGATCAACGTCCTCACACCTCCGCATTGTCGAAATCACTAATTGAGGAGTACACCTTCCAAAGATTACTTCCATCTCCCCAGGTTGCGACAAGTGCCATGCGCCACTTGTCGCCGTTTATTCAAAATGTTTTATCTCTTAAACAGTGCATTTGAATACCGAACCGTTTTCACCGTTGGGTTCTTCACATCGAGATCTTCAAAATTAGATTCCATGTTGATAGATTTTGACGAACTTTTCTTCATAAAAAAGGACGAAAGAACTACATCGAGAGCATGTTTTTTTCCTTTTCGAAAGCCGTTTCCAAAGGGGAATGGCCGTGCCTCCTACGAAGCAAATCTGCGCCTCTCGCGAAAGCA
The DNA here is from genome assembly GCA_032464435.1 of Aegilops umbellulata. Lineage (NCBI taxonomy): Eukaryota > Viridiplantae > Streptophyta > Magnoliopsida > Poales > Poaceae > Aegilops > Aegilops umbellulata. The sequence continues at coordinate 510,795,934 of CP136059.1, forward strand.
AAACCGTACTTCTCGCGAAAGGTAAAAAAGAGAGCGTGTTTTTTTTTTTCTGTTTTTGAGAGGCACGGTCGTGCATCTCGCGGAAGCAAACAAAAAGAAAAACGTGTTTCTATTCCGTATCTGAGAGGAAAAAACGTGACTCTCGCGAAAGCACAACCGTCCCTCTTCAGAAGCAAAAAAAAAACACACGTTTCTTTTGTTTTCAAGAGGCACGGCCATGCCTCTCGCAGAAGAAAAACCGTGCCTCTCGTGAAAGCAAAACTGTGTCTCTTATGGAAGAAAAAAAACACGTTTTCACGATTTGTTTTTTGATTTTTTGTGTGGAAAAGCTAAAAAGACCGATGGAAAACCAAAAACCCAAAAAAAAACATCTAATAAGCCGAAAACACGTGCGAAAAAATTCCAAAGAAAGCCCAGAGCATGACACGTGACGGCGGCTGAGAGCATACCAAATGACGCGCTTTTAGCCTACCTCAAGTGACCCTTGGGGAGACTCCCAAATGAGCGCTTTTCAGTTAGTTGCTCTCTGCTCACTATATTTCAGCTTCCAAGCTACGTACACCAGGCCCGTAGAAAATATGACCCAGTCCCTCTCGTGGACGGCCCAGGTCATACGAAGTTCGGCCCGCTCGTACCCATCGCACTCCCGTGAACGAGACGGACCCAACGAAACGCGGCGGCTGCCAAGATCCGCGGCGCGCAGCCTCGCCGCCGCGTTCGACAAGGGAGCTCGGGCACGCAAGATCCGTGCCGCGCAGCCTCGCCGCCTATCGAGAGACTGATTCGGAGATGTGCGGGATGCGGGCCAGCGGCGCGGCAGCGTCGTGGGCGGTGGGGCGGACGCGCACCTCTACGACGACTCGGCCGGCGCTCCTCGACTCCCGTTTCAACGGCGACAAGCTCGACGCCCTCAAGCACCTTCTCGCCCTCATCTCTCGGGGCGTCGGCGTCGCTCACATCTCCCTGCAGGTCCGGCTAGCGTCCCCCCTCCTCTCGTCTCGTCTCGTCTCACGCCGTGGATTCAGGCGACGGAATTGCGCATGTGCTTGTTGCGCAGGCGGCCACGAACTTGGCGGCTTATTCGCATGAGCTGAAGAAGCTCGCCTACCTGCTCCACCACGCCGCCCTCATCTTCACTTCTCCCTGCAATGCGAAAAATCAGAGCCAAAATCCTAAGTGGATTTGTTTGCAATTTTGTTTTCTTGCGTATGATTAGTTGAGACAGATTGGAGCAGTTGCATACTCCGCATAATTTCTCCACTAGCCGATCTTAACGGGATGGTGTTGAGATGATGCATGCCTTTTCTCCTTCCTCTTGACATATTCTTTCTTTTTCTCCGGTGATGTCCTCCCTTTCAATCACAAGCACCTGAGGAAAGCTGTCCCAAGTCATGGTTGATCTTGTGTGGTTGCTTTTCTCCCTCTTCAGCCTCCCATGTTGAGGCCTACTGTGCGGTCTTAGGTTCTTGATTCTAGCTGTGAGTAATCCTAGTCGAACACGATCTTGATTCTAGCTGCGAGTAATCCTAGTTGAGCAGACATGACACGTTTGCGTTCAGGCAAACTATTTTGTGAGGAAATCTGAAACCTGTACAATGCTTCTCCAGTGAAAAACTTCTGTGTGGTTGCTTTTCTCCCTCTTCAACCTCCCATGTGGAAGCCTGCTGTGCGGTCTTAGGTCTTGATTCTACCTATGAGTAATCCTAGTTGAACACGATCTTTATTCTAACTGTGAATAATCCTACTTGAACGGACATCACACGTTTTGCTTGTGAGGAAGTCTGAAACCTGTACAATGCTTCTCAAGTGAATAACTTCTGTCCGCATCCAGCATAGTGCATGGAGTGAAAAAATCCACAAAATTAAAACATGGCTGTGGGTAATCCTAGTCATATTCCAATCTGAACAGACTTGATGCCTTGCACTCGGAGGTTAGAAATTAGAATGTGATGTTGCAATTTAGTTGTCTGAATAAGTCTGAACCATATGCATTGTTTCTCTAGCGAAGAAACTACACCTGTCCTAGTATAGTGCAGCGAGTGAAAGCGTCGAGCTTTGCTTTGTGTGTGTGCTCGCACAGGATGCTGATGGTGTTTTTCCATTAATACTACTTTTGTAAATTTTGGAGCCATTTGCATGTACTGTCTATTGATTGTGTGCTATTTTTTTTCAGCGAGTAGAAAATGTTATTCTTCGGATGATTCAAGGATGTTCGAGGAGTGACCAAAAGCATTGAAGGCTTTGCCGAGCGAGGCAAGCAACCTACTCTAACCATATTGAACCCATATTTGCATTGCACACTTCGAATTAATTTTCATGCATAAAGTATTGTTTTACTAGTATTGCTATGCTAAGTAAGTTAGCTAGGGTTAAGCTATGCCTTATCTGCTTGATATTGACACCCCCTTTGACATTCTTAATACCCTCCTTTCTAACCCTCTTGGGAAATAAAGAAGCCATCAGAGGTAGAAGAAACCTCAATCCCAAGGAAGTAGGAAATAACACCAAGACCAGACATAGAAACTATTCACTAAGACGAGTATTCACAAAGGCAATCCACTCAACGTCGTCGCCAATGATGATCATGCATCGACATATAGCATAAGAGTTCGACCATGAGCTAAAGGTGCACATAAAGTGCAGGATCATGAGCACTCGCCAAAAACTAGCCGCGGTCACCACTAAGATAAAACGCTTAGACCAGACACGAGGGGCTTTCTCATGGAACTCACCATTAAGAAATGCATTCTTGGCATCAAGCTGAGAGACAGACCAGTGGCGAACAAATATCACACTGGGAAGTGTGCTAAGAGTGGCCATGCGTGCAATAGGAGCAAATGCCTCATCGTAGTCACAGTCATGTTCCTGCTGAAAGCCACGGCTCATAAGACGAGTTTTGTAACGCTCAAGAGAACCATTAGAGTCTAAACCTTTGTAGACCCACTTACAAGTTACACGTGATGGGATAAGCACGGGGGGGGGATGTGACCCACATGTTGGTGTGCTCAAGAGCAGCAATCTCCTATGCCATCATATGTTGTCGTTTGGGAAGAACACGGCGACTCGGTAAGAAGTCGCGTCTCGAGAAGAGTAGCGTCAGAACAGCCATAGCGGACAATAGGCGGAAGCGGGTGAGCGCGGAAGCTATAAGCAGGTTGAGCTGGAGGAGGTGTGTTGCCAACAGAAGGAGACATAGTAGTCGAGGATGGCGGATCTGAAGAATCCACGACATGTTGGCAACCAATGTAGTAAAGAAGAGTATGAGGGGAAATCACCGGGAAAGCCGCAGGTGACGACGACGACGTGGGGTCTATAACAATAGTTGGAAGACACGGTAGGTTGGGTAGACGAGGGCAATACATGGGTGATAGGTGTATTGGGAAAAAGTTAGGAAATAAATATCCTTGATGGGGGAGGCCGAAGGAGAGGATAAGAGTGGATAGAAAGGACGAGACTCATCAAAAGTCACATCCCGAGAAATGCGCATCCACCGACCGACAAGATCCCAACACCGATAGCCCTTGTGCTCATCACTGTAACCCAAGAAGACACATTCAACAGACTAGTAGTCAGTTTGGTGTGTTGACGGGGGTGGAGGGGGCAACAAGAGTGTAGCAAACACAACCAAACAAACGAAGCAATGAGTAGTCATGGGAACGACCAGAAATACGCTCGAGAGGAATGTCATCCTACTAAGCAAGGAAGGTTGAATGTTGATGAGGTAGGTGGAAGTAGAAACAACCTCAACCCGAAAGTGTGGTGGAAGAGAGGCAACGATCTTCAACGTATGAGCGGCCTCAAGAAGGTGATGATGCTTGCTCTCAACAACAACATTCTAAGCATCATGTCCACGCTAAGAGAACCGAGCAAGTGTGCCCTGCTCAGCAAGGAATCCACGCAACAAACGATAGATAAAATCACGGGTAAAATCTGCATTAAAGACACAGATAGGAGTGGAAAACAGGGTATGAAGTATTGCTGCAAACATCGTACAAATAGATAAGACCTCACTACAATAAGGCATAAAATGTATCCATGTGTGTCGAGATATAATATAGTAGCAATAGCCTCCTTTCGAGGCAAAGGGAGCTTGACCCCAAACATCAAGTGAACAAGATCAAAAGGATTTTGAAGTAACACAACTTGTGTTTCCTTTAGGCTAGATGAGACTTAGCAACATAAATCATGATTATGGAAATGGTGGATTATTGGAGCATCTGGGATTGGATTAGTAGCAAGGAAACAAGGATCTTGGAGTAGCACGACTTGTGTTTCCTTTAGGTTAAATGATATAGCTACTTGGATTCTAGGATGGAGACAACTTTGGCACTCGGATTTATGATGTTTTGATCTAATCTTAGTAGCTTGCATGTGCCCCATGTGGATATAATCACGAATATGATACATGTGGATCAGAGTTGATTTTGGTGTCCCTCCCCAAGAATGTTATGAGTACGAGATCATCATGGGAGGATGGTTTGGATTAATTCGAAGGAAAGGTAACTGAACCTGTTTGCAAAGCCTTCAAACCTGACTGCCTAAAGACACCTCTAGAGTAGGGATGGCAACGGGGCCCCATTCTTGCTAAACCCATGGGGATTTCATCTATTAGGGGGTGGGGATGGGCGAAAAACATCCCCATGGGGATATTTACCAAACGAATTTATTCCCCATAGGGTACAACGGGGATGGGGACGGTATCTTATTCCCCATACCCAATACCCATCGGGGACCCGGTTAGTAACTGTGACACTGCGATCAACCTTAAAATATTCACAAACAAAATTACGAAAACAAAAAAAAGCTTTGAGAAAACCTTAAACCTATCTCACGTCCTCACCTCAGCTGCCACCATGACCAAGAAATCAGAATGACCTAGATATGCATTAGCAGGACAAGGACAACACCATTTATGTATGTTGATTATAGGGTGTCATATTATGTATATGAGTATTGGTTTATGGGGATGGGGACCCTAATGGGGCCCCGTTCCCCAGTGGGGCATGGGTATGGGGAAATTCCATCCCCAGTCATGTAAACGGGGATGGGGATGGGATGATAGGGAATAGATGGGGATGGGGATGTTGTAGGTATCCCCACAGGGGATTGTCCCCATTGCCATCCCTACTCTAGAGACATATCGAATAAGGCAACATCGAACGAAGGATGACAGACGAGAGTGACATGAGTGACCAAGACAATGATGCCACAAAGAGTCGGTAGATTAGGAGAGACGGAGACACTGGCGACGGTGTCATCAGAGGGAAGGTGAACCCAGTCAAGCTCCTAGAGGGCCTAGGAGTTATAGTGTCGAGGGCCCACAACAAGTAGATCATCCATGTGAGGATCCTAATCAGAACAAGAGTTAAAGTTAAGAATGACCCTACAACCAGAGTCAACAATGTAACCACCTGAAATGACCTGCATGGATCGAGGAACATGAGCAAAACTAGGAACATGAAAAGACGAAGTGCTAAGAGTGTCGACTATCGACTGTGCCTAAGAACATGAACATGAGAATTTGGAGGTCGAATGGCCGACAAACTGGAAGAACTAGACGACGAAGCACCAGGCGGTGAAACTAGAAGTGGGTGTCGAAGTCGTGCAATTTTTGTTCCTCGTCGATCTGGCTTGGCGTCCTTCCCTTGTATGCGGGTTATGTGTCACGGACATGATGTCGCATTCTACGTTCCCTTGTTGGGGGCCCTTGGCCCCGGCGACAGGTAGCGTCGTGCACACATCATGTGGGTTAGACATTGCGGTGCCGACTGCCCTTGCTCCTGCTCCGCCGATAGGTGGTGCCCGAGCGTTCGGCTATGGTGGCGCCCAGCAAGGGAAGACGGGTTGTGGGATCGAGGCAGCACACAAAGCAACCTGTAGCCAAGCAAAGGATGCCCAACCAGCCTGGCATGGAGCGGAGAGTGCACGAGAGGTGGGGGGAAGCGGTGAAAATGTCGTCGAGAGCGAACTGCCGCCGCTGTCAGATTTTGACCTGGAGTCGAGCGGTGAGGGGATGATGATAGGGAACGCGAGGAAGGCAGGAAGAGGGCACTTGGAGGGAAACGCATCATCCACCCTATGCCTGTGCTTCAGCCGCGAGGTGGACGGTTGTGGGGAAATCCGAGGTCTGCACGTGGATCTACTACTCGGCGTGGCATGACATGGTTTTTGTGCAGTGAGGTGCCACAACTATTTATTGTGTTGTGTGGGTGAGTTTGGAGAGATAGAAGTCGTGTTGCACTCTAGTCTAGGCCTTCAACTGTACCAAGTGCAACTTATTTAGAGTTATGGAATTGTAACAGCATCGCTTAAGCACCAACAACTTTTGCCTCGAATAAAGTCCAACATGAGATTGTGTGAGTTAATCATTTTACATCCTTAAGCCCCAACATGCGCCAAGTTGAGTGGTGCCATACGGAAGTTGTTTTGAAGAGTTATGATGTAGTCTGGTGGTGATGTAGAAGTGATATTCAGGAGATAGTCAAAGATTTTTGGTGGATTGTGAGATTTTAGGTCTAGCTGAGCATGGTGATTATTATATTGGTGGATAAACATATCTTTAATTAATCTTGGAACAATTTGGATTTAGTTAGGTGATTGTGAGCTTGAACTAAATTTCACGATGGATAAATAACTTCAGTAGTACATATAAAAAGATCCATAGTCCGTCAATAGAACTTGGTGGTTTATATTGGATTTAGATACCAATGATTTTGGAGTTTATTTAAATCATGGTTACGATGTTGGTGGATTGCTTTGTGTTAAAATTCACATTTTTGGAGATTGCTGAAGTTGGAGAACTTTAGGGTGTAGTATGATCAACCTTCGATATATATCAGATTTATATAGGTTAGATGAGAGTTTGCAGCATCAATCATGATTATGATAATTGGTGGATTATTGGAGCATCTGGGATTGGATTAGTAGTAAGGAAACAAGGATTTTGAAGTAACACAACTTGTGTTTCCTTTAGGCTAGATGGGACTTAGCAACATCAATCATGATTATGGAAATGGTGGATTATTGGAGCATCCGGGATTGGATTAGTAGTAAGGAAACAAGGATCTTGGAGTAGCACAACTTGTGTTTCCTTTAGGTTAAATGTATAACTACTTGGATTCTAGGATGGAGATAACTTTGGCACTCGGATTCGTGATGTTTTGATCTAAGCTTAGTAGCTTGCATGTGCCCCATATGGATATAATCATGAATACGATACATGTGGTCAGAGTTGTTAGACGTAGGTGATTTTTGTGTCCCTCCCCAAGAATGTTATTAGTACAAAATTATCATGGGAGGATGGTTTGGATTAATTCGAAGAGATGGCAATTTTGATGGTATATGATAACCTTGTGGGAGTTGGTCCATGTGAGCCTCATAACAATTGGTATCAGAGAAAGTTTATGTGTTTTATGGCAACCTTAAGTCTCACCAAGCCATGACTTGGTCGAGCCGTGATAACAGAGCTGGATATGTAGTAAGGATATGGCCCTTGGACTAACCCTTATACTCCACCTATTTGATGAACATCATGACCATGTTTATGAGTTCTTGGACTAGTTTGTGGTTATCATCATTGATGACCTCTTGGTCTATTCTCCCTCCGAGGAAGATCATAAGCAACACCTGAGAATGATTTTGGATAACTCAAAGATATATGCCAAGTTCAAGAAGCATGAAATTTGGCTAAAAGAAGTAGGGTTTTGAGGACATGTTTTTTCCATGGAAGGTTTGTCAATAGACCCATCAAGGATAGAATCTGTAACCAACTTTTAGGCGAAACAAATGTGAATTCAGAAGTTCCATTGGACTTAAGAGTTATTATCGCAAATTTGTGAAGACTTTCAAGCATCGCCGATGACTTAACTCTTGAAGAAAGATAAGAAGTTTGAATGAAGGCCCAAGTGTGAAGTGAGCTTTCAAGAGTTTAAGAAGAGGTTAACCACTGATCCGTCCTTGGCCACCCTAGATATTTATACGAGTTTTGAAGTTATTGTGATGCATCTAAGCATGGACTCCATTCCGTCTTGATGCAAGATGGAATCTTCGTAGCCTATCTATCAAGGCAACTACGGCCTCATGAAGAGAACTGCCCTACCATGATTTGGAAATAGCAGCAGTAGTGCATGCTATAAGTATGTCTTCTTCTAGATGATCAACCACTATGACGTTGATATCCATTACCATCCTCATAAGGCCAATTGGCAGTGGATACCCTCAGCAGGAAGTCGTGTCCCTGTTCTGCCTTGACCAAGCAGAGCAACTAGTTCTACATGACGGCTTCGAGAAGTTTGGTGTAAACTTGATCAACCACTATGACGTTGATATCCATTACCACCCTGATAAGGCCAATGTCGCAGTGAATACCCTTAGCAGGAAGTCGTGTCCTTGTTTAGCCTTGACCAAGTGGAGCAATTAGTGCTACACGAAGGCTTCGAGAATTTTGGTGTAGAGCTAGTCAATAGTGTCTATCTCGCTAACTTCGAGATTAGACCCACTCTTAGGATGAATCAAGAAGTATAGAAGAAATCAATGAAATGATCAAGCATGGGAAAGCCTTGCATTCTCAGAAGACAAGCAATGTGTTATTTGGTTTGGAGGTCGCATCTGCATACCTAACCAAGAAGGTTTGAAGAAGTGGAATCTACAAGCAGCACGCCATCATCGATGAACCAGAGACCCTGGCGCATGGCGGAGCCGTATCATGTGGCGCTCTTGCTGTCTCGAAAGATGTCTAAAGCTAAGTGTGAAGCATGTCTGCATGAGTTTTTTCTAGAACAAGAAGGAAGGAGTAGGTTTCGCATATTTGCGGGATATGCGACAGCCCGTCGGGCAACGCAGTCACACTCGCGTGAACCCGCATGCACAAAGTTGTTGCCTGTGGAAGAATTAGCGAGTTTTTTGCGGGGTGGACTAGCGACTTAGCTGGCAGTCCAATCCCACTTGCACCCTTACCAATGTCAAATTAAGGCCATGACTCTATCAGGGTCATAATTGACCATTGCCTAAGCTTGCCATCATCAACCCATTACTTAACACCAAAGACATTTGCAAGCCAACTAGCAGATAACTACCTCTTCCAGATTTGAAGTCCCCACAAAGTTCCCAAGAAGGTTGTTGCAGATAAAGGTACAAAGTTGACCTCCAAACCTGGAAGAGATTCCAAGAAGCTTTTAAAATCAAGTCATCCATCAAACGGGGCCTCTGCAAAGAAAACCACACATTGACCCCCACCCCTAACCAACTTACTGCGAGATCTCAATTGTTGTCCTTGCTAAAGCTATATGTCAGAAGTTATGCCATCGAGTGCCTCGGTTGAGTGAAGCAATCTCATTGAAGAGCAAGCAACTTGAAATGAATACTGTCGTTGAGCGACCTTTCTAAGCAACCTCACCCTGTGTTTTGTATCACATCACTTAAGATAATGTAGATCAAAATTTTGGACCCAACTTTTAAAATATCGATCACGGGGGAGTATATACCATCCGGTGGACTCTATACTAGCATCATTCTTAAGGAAAGTTCTGTCCGATTGTTCAAATTGTATACGCCTAACACCAAAATACATTCAAGATGCAAAGGCCGACATATTTAACTTTACCAGGTGCAACTTAGTCAGAGTTTCTCCTCACTCAAGCTTAAGCCTTTCTCTAAACCAAACCTAGCCCAAGAAAACCCAGCCTAGCTATCAAGGTTGTGATAGGACAGACTTATATCAATGTGCTTAACTTATGGAATTGCAAGAGCACTGCTTAAGCACCAACAACTATTGCTTGAAATAAAGCCCAACATGAGATAGTGATTGTATGAGTCAATCATGTTACATCCTTAAGCCCACAACACACACCTAGTTGGGTGGTGTCATACTTAAGTTGTTTTGAGGAGTTATGATTGGAAAATGAGATAGTTTGTTGGTAATGTAGATGTGATCTTGAGAAGATAGTCAAAGATGTTTGGTGGATTATGAGATTTTAGGTATAGTAGTAGAGCATGGTGACTATTATATTTGTGAATAACAATATCTTTAATTAATCTTGAAACAATTTGGATTTAGTTAGGTGATTGTGAATTTGTGAGTTTGAACCAAATTTCATGGTGGATTACGAGATTTTAGTTGGATTTAGTTTGGTGATTGTGATCTCGAGAAGATAGGAAAACTTGTTCGGTGGATTATGAGATATTAGGTCTAATAGGTGAGCATGATGATTATTACATCGGTGGATAAAAAGATATTGAATTAATCTTTGAACAATTTGGATTTAGTTTGTGAGATTGACCTTGGACCAAATTTCATGGAGAATTATGAGGATTTAGGTGGACTTAATTTGGTGATTGTGATCTTCAGAAGATAGTCAAAGATGTTTAGTGGATTATAAGATTTTAGGTCTAGTAGGCGAGGATGATGATTATTATATTAGTGGATAAATAGATCTTCAATTAATCTTGGACAATTTGGATTTAGTTAGGTGATTGTAATTTTGACCCAAATTTCATGGTAGATTACGAGATTTCAGGTAGATTTTAGTTCATATGACTTTTGAGGAGGTAGTCGAAGATGTTCGGTGGATTATGAGATTTAAGGTTTAGTAGGTGAGCATGATGATTATTGCACTGGTGCATAAATAGATCTTTAATTAATCTTGGAACAATTTGGGCTGAGCTTTGAAGTGGCGGGAAGCACAATCGCACAATAGGCGCTTAACACTTGAGGATCTTGAAGATTCATGGGATAGAGACATAACACTATTCCAAAAAGACCGCCTGCTGAAACAGAACCCATTCTGGTGTGACATGATGGAAAGCTATGGAGTCTGAACAACTACAGAACTGACGTCATCCAAGCACTTGGTGGTGTGGAAGGTATCCTGGAACACCTTATTTAAGGGAACATACTTGGGAGGGTTTGTTTTGGGAGAAGGCTTCAGGTTTTGAGGAATCAATCGAGTACAAAAAGCTGACAAATGTACAGCGTTCTGGGCCTAATCAAATCCTCAACAGAAGATTTACCCTATGGTGGGCGCCAACCATGCATTAATCGTGCACACGTATATGTTGGTTTGCACTTTCCAGGTTCAGCTAGAATATTAACTGGTTCCCTGGCCCGGGTCAAAGCCCCTCCTCCAACAAGCAATGAACAAGATCATGAAGGTAATAACCATGCTAACTGTAGCAAATCTAGCATTATGGCAATATCCCTGTTGTAGTAAAAAAATCTTATTTAATAAATGACATGCTTGTTTATTTTCTCTTTTGACAGCCAAATCCTGCTATGTATGTGCTAAGGGAGAGAATAAGAAAGGGTCTTCAGTTGTATTCATCTGAACCCACCGAGCCATATCTGTCTTAACAGAACTACGGAGGGATATTCAGAAATCAAATTATACGTTTTGTGGATTACAAATGTCTATCGAGTTACCATTGACAAAACCTTCGAGGGTAACCTGACGACCAAACCAATCAATGGTGCCATCTTTATTTTCAATCCAAGAACTGGTCAACCAACTATTTCTGAAGGTTTGTTCCCTTTCTTTTGCTTTTAGCTCTAGTTTTCCTGCAATTATGGCATAACTGCGAAGCATCACAACTTGGAAGACTGACTTAAATTAAAATGGTTTATAATCTCCAGGTCATCCACACAAGTGTATGGGCAGGACAAAAGCGTCTAGTTTCTTAGCATAGTAATCGTGCCAGTTTTCTTCATTCTTGGATTTAATTGAATATGCATATCCATTCCGCCACAGCATGGAACTCACCGGCCAGATGGTGACTTTGCCAGCGAATCTCCCAGAGCATGAGTTCCTTGCTGACTTGGAGCCGTTGGGACCCAGTCGAATGAAGCTCCTCAGCTATCACCTCAGGTTTGTCTTACTACCATTTTGTATCTTCAAGTCCAACCTTGTGATTCTTATCCAAAATCAAAATTATATAAGTAGCTGAATTTCAGTGCACAATTCTGTAATGCCTGATCAAGAAGATTTATGTCTTTCCATGAGCGGCTAACTGTCTCTCCTGGGACATTTGAATTCTGAATGTGAATATTGAAATGCATTCTATACAAAATTCAATCTTTCCAACTCACACTGCACTGTACATACAAATTTATTGCTAGTGCTTCTTTTGTTTCTTGCACATTTTACAAGTGTTTTTTTTTGCCTGGGATAGTTTCAGTGCCGAAAATGGTTGATTCTGTTGTTCTTGGCAAAGTATATCTTTTTTTTTATGCCTGTGAGCCAGTGTCGCTACAGATGTTGTTTCTTTCTTGCCACATTCTGTTACAGAGTGCTTTTTTTGGGTATGATCCAGAGTCTCATATACTGAACTGTTCGTTCTGTTGTTCCTTTGCAGGATTTGACATGACATGCTAATATTTTGGAGAAAAACAAGCGGTAGGATGGTAAGAAGTGCACCATTTTGACCTGTCGGTGAACATCTTGGGTCAGTGGTTATGTTTGGGAGAAGAAGAAAACCTATCATGGTCAGTGGTCATTACTTGTCAAACTGAATCGTTAGCGTCAAGTTGATGTTTCGCTTGGTGTTATCATCCTTGTCTAGTTGATGCTTTGTGATTTGAGCTTTTTTGTTGAAGCTTAATGTGTTATTTCATCTGGTTGCTCTTCTTCTTAAGATTGGATTACTTACAGATTTCCTTTTAGCTGGATTCAGTTTACTATGTCAGTCAGTGTTTGGTTACATATTTCTGTCAGTCAGTTCTGTGCCTTGTTCAGTTTACTATGTCAGTCAGTGTTTGGTTACATGAAAACGAATAAGTAGGAATGTATGATGTGATCTGAATTCACTGATATATTTAATGTTCTCTAATTACAGTCAGAAATATCTATTTTGTTAGCGTGGCAAGAAACAGAAGAGAACAATGGTATATATGTTCTAAAGCAACAACTTTTTAGAAGTGATTATTGTTTACGTGTAGAAGTTTGTTTCTCTATTTGCACTACTTTTGATCTCTATACATGTCAGTACTTAGATAAGCCACTATAGTGTTTAGGTAGAAACCCAAATTGAAGCACACTAGATGATTATTGGCATGGTAAGGAAAAAAATTAGATAGTTTAAGAGATTATTAGTCTACTGAAATAATCACGAAAAAAATGTGAACACATTATTATTCTCGCTTTTCTTTGCCATTCATTGCCTAATCATCTATAGGGTAAGTAGTGTGTTAGTTCCTTTTTTTTTGCGGGGAAAGTAGTGTGTTCGTTCAAATACATGTACAACAATTTTCAAATACATGATTACCATTTTCTTTCAAATACATGCTTTGATGTCTATTTTTCCATAAACATTGTAAGTTCTTCATATACATCTGAAACATAGTATTTTACAATTACACGAAAAACAATTTGATTTACATAATCATTTTTACATTGTATAAAAAAAATTTAAGTAAAAGTGTCACATGCAATTTTTTAAACGCCTGAAGATATTTTAAATGTCATGAACAATTTTTTAATGTTATGAATATCTTTTACAGTAACGGTTACAACAAAAATCCACTATATTTTTTCAAATTCACAATGGACATAATTAATTTTTCGGAAATATTAGTTTTATACTTTTTCATAATGTAAAAAACAAAAAAAATTGAAAGAGAGGAAAAATAACACCTAAATTTTTTTAGGCATGTACATGTGATTTGCCCGTGGCAGGGAGCAGAGTCACGGACTCCCTCGCGCAATGGGCTGCCTCGCCCATATATAGAAGCGCTGTAGGCAATCCGCCCTTCCAACTCGCTACAAGCGAGCTATAGCCACGCCTGGGCTGGCGCGTGTCCATGGAGTCATCTGGGATGGCATTCCCTACTTCCTGAATCGCACAGGCAAAGCGAGCGCACGAGGGTACAAGAGCTGGCTCAATCAGGAGTCATCATGTAGCCTGCATGGATCCGGTTTTAGAATCTTCTAGAAGGTTCTCGTTCACTTTTTCTCATTTTCTCTTTTCCTGCTATTGCCTTTATGGGGTTTCATTTTTTTATCCATTTTCAAATTTCTTTAGAATCTTCAAAAGATATTCCTGTTTCCGAAAAATGTTCAAAAATATGTGCAATTTCAAAAATATTTGTGTTTTTCAAAGTTCTTCAAATTTTCAAAAAAAATATGTAGAATTTTTAAAAACGTTTGGATTTTCATTCATAATTTTAAAAAATGTTCAACATTTTAAAAAAATTCATCGTTTTAGAAAAAAACATGTTTTATAAAAAAATCGAAATTTCAGAAAATATTTGTGTTTTCAGAAGTTCTTCAAATTTTAAATAATTGTTCATGATTTTCAAAAAAGTTCACGTTTAAAAACCGTGTTTTCTAAAAATGTTTGTGTTATTCAAAAACATTTTGAGAAATGTTCATGTTTTCAAAAAAACATAAACTTTTTGAATAATGTTCACAATTTTTAGAAAAAATCTCAAAATTTCAAAATATGTGCACACATTTTAAAATAACCGTCTCAATGATTGTCTTTAGAGAACCAAAGGAAAATAGAAACATATACTAGATAGAAAATTAAAAAGAAAGTAAGGTTCCCATTTCACCTTTCTTCCCACCACCCCTTCGTCCAACCTTTCTTGTATGATAACAAATCAACTTAATTTACTTACCTTCTGAACCAGTTCCATTTTAATTTACTTACCAAGTTTTGGATCAAAATATAAGGTAATTCATGGGCATAATTTGATGATCATTTATTTACACAATCGCATTATTATAGATAGGTAAATCACAAGTCGATATACTAGAAGATTTATATCCCGTTGCAACGCACGGGCATTGTTCTAGTACTAGAAAAAAACTGTAGCTACAATAACCCGAGCCGCTACAGTAGTCGGTTCGTTGATCACTATTGTTGCTACATGGGTCGGCCTAGTCGAGGGTGGCCCACCCTATGCGTTTGCCAGCCAATTTGCTGCATAGAGCGACAAATAGGAGCTCCCATGTGGGACGTGTTTGGTAGCTCACATCCCCACGCAGGCTGTGTGGGACCAAATTGACCCGTTTGATTAGCTGGGTTACATTGAAATCTTGGCCCACATGAACCTAAAAGTACAACTAATCAACAACTTCCAGGGAACCAGGCTCATCTCGTGCAGGGTGGGGGACACGGCGTAGAGCTAATGCAAGCGGGGAGAAGGTGCGAGCTCGCACGCGTCCCCCAGAAGTCAGCATGAGTAATTTTGTCACCTCCGGCAGATTCCCTGCCTATTTACCCCCCCCCCCCCAGGCTCAACGCCCCAACCCCCGCTACCATCCCCCTTCCCCCCTCAAGCTCTCTGTCTCGGGAAGCTTCTTCACTGACGAGCAGATAAGCGGTGTCATCTTCTCCGGTCGTTGTTGATCGGCGGAGGCGATCCTTCTTCATCCTCTTCTCCGAGTTGTTCCTTGCCTCCTCCTTGCTCCTTCCATGGTTGTAAGTAATATCACTCCCTACTCGTTGTAGCTTAGATATGCGGGTATTGCCTCATGATGTTGTGTGAGGATGTGGTAGATGAGATGTTAGTCATGTAGTTTCGGTGTTATGGTAGGTTTTGCTTGTCAACCGTGATGATGTTCATGGTGTTGTGGTAGATCAAGGCTTATGTGCTAGTATTGCTTGTTTTCCATTCCGTTTGATTCTAGTTTGGTAGATGTGGTAGTATGGTAGGTTTTTCTTGGCGGACAGTGATGGTGTTCACAGTGTTGTGGGAGGTCAATGCTTATGTGCTAGTATTTCTTGTTTTCCATTCGTCCGATTCTAGTATGGTAGATGTGGTAGTATGGTAGGTTTTGCTTGTCGGCGGTGATGGTGTTCATGATGTTGTGGTAGGTCGATGCTTATGTGCTACCATTACAAGTTTTCCATGCTAGTATAGTATGTGGTAGTGGTGTTTTGCTTAATGATGACTTCATGCTAGTATGATAGATTCCTTATGCTAATCATTATAGGCAATGACCATTGTTACTTTAGTACGACCCTTGTTCTATCAGACACCCATACATTTTCCTCCTATCTTGAGGACTCCTGGCCACCTTTGGCTGGGCCGCAGAGGTGTTTGAGGCGCGTCATGTGTGTTCTTTAGTGATGGTGATGCTTGCGGTAGCTACTAAGCTAGGTGGCTGTTAAGGCTGGCAAGGCAAAGATGAGGGGGGGGGGGGTCCATGAAGGGGGATACAACGAATTGGACTTCTTTCTTGTCCACCTTCATTCTCAACAAGATGTGTGATTTGATAAGGGCTTCAAGGAGGTGCGCCTAAACACTGTTGCAAAATGATGTTAGGTTTGGCACATAAGTGACCTCAACACAGGTGTACAACCATCTTAACAAGTGTAGGGTGAAATGGATCTAAGCGTCCAACCTCAGAGATCTTAGCAATGCACAATGGGATCAAGATGCCTTCAATATTCTGTTGGAGGCTGAGCACTACCAAAGACACATCTCGGTTATCTAACCTAGCCTTATTTCACTTGATTTAACATGCTAGTCAAAACTAACATTGTTTTTTTAGGATCATCCCAAGGACGTTGAGTATCTCAACATGCCCATCCAGAATTATTCTCAGATGCGGACCATCTTCTCCTGGGGTATGGGTACTTGCAAGCATGACATTTTCTCTGCCGGTAGCCTCGTAGCCTCCTTCATCCCATGCGGTCCAATAATAGGATATATGTGTAGGCATGGTGTCCTATTTTTTTCCAGTTGTGGTCTTTCGTCTTGTACTTTTTCTTTTTTATTTTACCAGAGATGTTATTCGCACTTTGATACTTGGTTCATTCTAATAAATGGTTGTGTGCATCGCTTGACACAGAAGTCAAGGGTAACTCCTTTTCAAAAAAAAAACTCCTCCATCCCTAGCCATCTTGTTCCCGGCCCGCATTTTTCTACAAAGTCTTAGAAACACGACAATATGTCCATATGTTGCTTAATTTGCTTTATAGTTCTTTTTTCGGGGCATTGTTTATCATGCATATGCAAGGAAGAAAGTAGTATTTCTACTTTGAAAACGACAAAAGAAACTCCATATTCATCAAAAGATAAATAGGAGAAGGCTTGGCTTTACTACCACGGCCGTACGTATTGGTGTTCGGGCGACTCGGCCACACCATATAGAAATACTGTTGGATTAGCTGAGCATGATTTTTATATCTCAAAATGAAATCTGTTTTGATATGTTTTAAGAGAATGCTTGGGGCCTCCAACAGTCCATTAGAACATGCCTAGTGACCCAGTTAATGAACATTATTTGTTGACTTCAAACTGTACATACAAACAAGCAAACCATGTAGTGACATGAAAACCTCAGGGTGATACCAAGTAAAGTACAAGTAGTATGTGGTAATTTAGCAATGTGTGTGTTTCACACTGTGGTATTATTGCAGGCACATCAGATAGCTCCTCTGCCAACTATACAGACAGGGTAGTTACTATCTTTACTATCTCAACACCCACACACAAATTTACATACTTCCATCACACTATACACTCCCAAGGCACCATTTCACAAACCAAACTACACACCAGCTGCTTCTGTCTCTCATCTGGCACCCTTCAAGTTCATCGCGTCAATCATGCACAAGTTTTCCCATCTTACAAGATGCCATTACACAACACAAGGATCATGTGCCAGGCAGCATTTTTATTGCAAAACCTATACAATGCCGGATTCAGTACAGTTCATCGCGTCATCGCCATCGCCATGCAGGAGGTGTGCTCGCTCTGAAGTCACTGGCCACGGGCGATCCCGGCTTCGGAGAAGGCGGCGACAAGCTTCGGCAGTAGCTTGCCGAGCATGATCTTGAATCCAGTCGAGCAGCTCTTGCAGCCATCATCTGATATGTACGTGCTGTCACGAGCATGACCGACGAGATCGCCGCCGAGGTATGCGTTGCAGGCTTCCAGGATGTGCGGCGCGCGGCAAGTGAAGTGCTCCTTGACGAAATTTTCAAAATGCTGGATGGAGATAGGAGGGGAGAGACCCATCAATAATATTCATTACACATATTACTTCTTAATGTTGAAAGGTGCAGCAGAAGTTATTTAAACACTGTATGTAGGTTGGTTAGGGGATGCTTCTGAGATACATTGTGGGGGAATCTTGATTTACGTTCTACTCAAAACTCATAGCTACCAAAATTCAGTTAAGCCCTATCAGTTTTGTCAGAGTAAATGTATGGGATATTCAGGTCATTCGTTAAGTGCAGAATTTACAGAGTTGGTGACTTACCTTTGGTGGTTTGTGCAAAATGTACATCATGGACTTGCAAGACAGCAAGAAAGCATTCTCGTTGTACGTGATGGAGTTCTTCTCCCCGTCAGCTTTCCCCACAAATTTGTCGTAGCCCGCCTCATTGAAGTAAGGCTTCTCGTTGAGAACAAGAGCCTGAAGGGATAGCAGCAGTTGAAGAACAGTCGAGCCCTCCGGATTCCACACCTCATTACCAGTCCCTGCCCATGTCTTGAGAAGGCTTAGACATACTTTGCCGGTTTCGTACAAGTTTGGGTTGAGGCGGAGGCCTCCGGAGTGATAGTGAACGGACTGGAAAAAGAAAGTTACTGTTCAGCAGCTAGACGATCTCAGCTGGGAGGTACACACACGAGCAATAGAAAAGAAAGCACTTACAGGTGGTTCATGAGGATAATCCGGCGGGAAGAAAATATCAAAGAAAAATAAATTATCATGATAAGGTGTTCCAGCTGCCCCAACAATGCAAGCCCTCAGAAGGTCCATCCTTTCCTCATAAACTCTAACATGGATATCATCTGCATGGAAGCAACATGTAAGCGATGTACCAGAAAATATATTTCATGTTTTCATCAGTTATTTCATGAATATAACTTGCTACCAGATCTAATTAGAATGGTTTTCTGATCATCATTCCTTATATATTAGGATTGAAGCCAAAGCTAATATTACAGGGATTTACTGAATGTAAAAAAAAAAACCAATATACACTAAATTTCTTCAAGATGTTTTTTTTTTCATAAAGTGAACAACTCAAATTTTGTGTGAGTTTCCACTTACTAACGTTTGCATAATTCTATATTTAATTTTGACAGCTCGTTAGTTTTATCAGAGAAGGGAAGAACCCTGACAACTCACAAGAGTACGCATGTTCTGTTCACATTCAATTTTTCATCTTTGACAGTTTAACTAGCTTGACCAGTTCTCATACTCGAAATAATAATCAACAAGATAACATACACATGATAAGCTAGGCCTTTTTAACTTCAATCATCTTGTAAAGATGTCAAACAATGATTTTTTGAGAAAGGAACCTTAACATGCTATGCTGTCCTGTGGAGCGTAGAACATTTTAACTTATTTCTAACCACAAAACAATTATATAAGCTTGCATCATGACAGATTCGCATCTATATGTACTATTAAACTAGAGTTATGGTATATATGAAACCATGTTATGGTAGACTAAAAAATAATGCCAAGTTATAATAAACATAAACAGATGCTAAAATTCTATATGCAATGAGCCAGTGAAAAGATTCAGTTTCATGAAGGACTTGCAATGGACAATAAAGAACAAGAAAAACCGACCTGGTAAATCATTTTGTAAGATTGTCCATTCCTGTTGTATCTTCTTCAGCCAACCTCTTTTAACCTAATATATCAGGAATTAAAGATTATAACAAATCATTTGAACATGCTACAGTAGCTACTACAGCTCTAAAATAGAGGATTAAAGTTGAATTAGGTGTAAAGTATTACATTTTCGTGGCCACGTTCCTTCACAAAATGATGATCAGAACAGTCCACCACAACATCAAATATTTTTACGTCATTTTCTGAAGGTAACTGTGGCTTCTCGGTCTGCATCACCAACTCCACAACGGAAAATTCTTCTGCAGATGAATGTAGATCCGCTGACTTCACAATTTGATACTGAGGATCTGCAGTAATCTGAAACAACAACTTGATCTTAGAGTAATGAAAATTAAACATAAATTATTTGGCAAGGTATAAAACTTACTGAGCTAGATGACGTAGAATCATGAGCACCAAAGAAACTAGAAGCCACATTTGTCAGAAAATCAAAAGCTGTTTTGGAGAAGTAGAAAGCATTGCGCAATGAACCAGTGCAGTCTTCACCAGACTCTTCCAGGGCATTCTGGGTGAAAACATCAAGTTGTTGCTTAAATTTCAATACATGTAACCAACAAATGGTACAGTGGAAGATGCAAACCCAAGCTAACCTTAGTACTCTCATGGTGAATTGTTTCCTGCTCAGCCTCGTCGTCGACAGAAGTATGCACCTCATTGACAGATTCTAGTGAATTATCTAGAAGTCTTTCTAATCCAATTATTTCAAAATGCTGCGCCTGAAATTGATACAAGGGAGAAAGATATGTTACCAATAGTCTGGACAGACCATGTATCTAGAAAAGATGGGTGAAAAAGGAGATAAAACACAACAAAACAAAAAAGGAAGAAAACCAACTCAAAGATAAGCTTACCTTGGATATCACACCACTAGCCCATTGCACTTCAATTCCATCATCCTTATACCCAAGAACATTGCCAATGCATGACAAGAAGCCAGAGGAGGTATCTAAACTTTTCCTGCTAACTGTCATGGTTCCATTGGTGAGATCTGCTTCAGACTTGTCTATGTTCAGAGCTGATCTGATAACGACTTCCCCAGTGCAAAAGGAGAAATCTGGGTGCTCTACTAGCTCATAAGCACTCACTGTCTCCTCAGTGGGGTCACTTCCATATCTGACAATGTCATCATCCACTGGAACAATCCATTTTACATTTACAGTCCGCTCAAGTGCATCCACATTTCTCACTATCCCAATCCGCTGACGTTCAGCAGCCTCCTCTACTGCCAATTTCTCCAGGACAAATTGCCCTGGCCAAAAATCATGATCACCGGGGGTGCTAACAGGAGCCAAGATATAAGGTTCTAGCCCAAGAGATATGCTTCCATTTTGCCATAGAACGTCAAAAGTGCTCTTTGTCTTGGCAACAACATAAGTTTGAGAATATCGAGAACACTTACGGTCTTCACTTGGGAGACTTCCATCATGACCAGCAGAGAGAGTGCACCAATCACCCAACTGCCAGTTAGCATAAGGGAAGCATGACAGCAAAGTGAGGTTCTTTGGGTCCTGAAAGTTTGGAGGACTCGATGATCGATCACCCCAAACATTTGCCACGGAGGTTATCCAGTTCACATGCACCAGCCCCACATCAACATGAGACACAACACCTTCATCTCGACTGGCCCTCCATGATCCAGACAACCATGTTCCTGACTTGGACACGGAGGGATGGACAATCCTCACGCGTTGACTTGGATAGTAAAAATAAGGTGCATCTTCAAAGATGAATGGAGGTATGGGCTTCAGTACCTCAGAGTCCCTTAACAGCATTTCACACTTTGCCCCATCATTGAACACAACAGTGACCAGGTCAAATGCCCTGATCACCCGCCCAATCCATGGTCCCATAACCACGCAGTCACCAGAGACAAAGGATCTCACTCTTGAAAGCTGCTTGCTGTTGACATCTTCTATTATATCACCAGAGTATGTCTCCAAGTCCACAAACATTTCAACCCCAACAACGCGGCCCAACTGACCTGAGGGGTCAGACACAGGGCAGACTATGTCCCCATGAAGAAACCCTCTTTCAAAAGTAAGGAAATCATCAATCTTGCCGATGCTCTCGTCCAAGCTTGATAAGATGCTCTGTGCATGGTCTGTAAATTCACATTCTTGGTCCTCACTGTCACTCGTTCCACTGTATGACTCACTGTCTGAATCAATTACAAACAGATCCATGTCTCCAAGCCCTGCAACATCACATTTTGTCAGTTTGTATGATATGAAATAACCAATTGTGTTAATAAATACTAGATTAAATTCGTTCCCACCTTTTTGTAACAAGCTGTGTTCTGTGATGATGTAATAAACTAAAGAACCGTCTCTGAACAGCAAGTGTAAGGTCAGCACACTTGAGTGCTAATGCCAAAGGGTCCCTGATAAAGTAACAGTAACCGCCAAAGGAGATTTGCCCAGATAGCAAATAAGAAATAGTAAGATTTGGTGCCAAAGGAGATTTGCCCAGCCTAGTTGCCGGCAGAGATGTGCCAAGATAGCAATCTATAGCTAAAGCTAGTTGGAAGCAAAAGAATATGTAAGGAAGGAGATCAGAAGAACTAGGTAGATTTGCCAAAGGAGATTTGCCGAACTATAGGTAGGTTTTGCCAAAAGGAGATTTGCCCCGAACTACTGGTAGGTTTCGCCAAAGGAGATTTGCCCAGAGAACTACAGAACAGTCGCTGTCTGAAATGTTCAGTGCCAAGGGAGATTCCAGAAGAACTGCAGAACAGTCGCTGTCTGAAATGTTCAGTGCCAAGGGAGATTCCAGAAGAACTACAGAACAGTCACTGTCTGAAATGTTCACCGCCAAAGGAGATTTGCCCTAAAACTAGGAATGGCTTGTCACAGGAAATGATTTCCAGTGGAAAGTCCAACTGAATGTGTTTGCTTTCGATGATCACCAGACAAGAGAAGTCATCAGAGAATATGCCACCACCCAATGACCAATATTCGTCCCGAGAGCAACCAACGACTGTTCAGATTAGCTGATCCTGCAAATCATATCAGAAGAATGTTAATCCAACTGTTCGTCTTCTTAATAGAACAACACAATTCAAGTTGAGAAATAGACTAATGGTTTTGCATAATCTCAATAAACACGTAATCCAATTGCTTAATTAAAAGCCATGCTGAAAAGAAACTGCAGTGATCAGGGTCGTTTTATTTGTTAGCAACATTCTAGCATATAATAGTAGAGACGTTTATGATATCTAAGATGTAAATCAAGTTGCATGCTTTCCAAAGATTCGCCGCATTCGCCAGTGCTAATAATCATGCAAAGTCTTATTCAAATATAGATAGTAGAAACAGCTAACAAATGGTTTATTCAAAAATAAGATGTCCAAGAAACTCTAAACCCCAAAAGAGGATGTCAATTGGACCCAAAACGAGAAGAATCTGTGCGGATGGATCCAAAAAAACATATACAAGGCGCAAGAGTTAGTTTGTGTCACAAGGATCAATCCCACAGTGGACAAAAACTAAAATCTGTTCAAAATGGTGCGTTTATCTTTCATGCCGCTTGCATGCAGTACATAGGTAAAAATATACATAAATAAACTGGTAAAAGTTTGTTCACCAATAGATGTTAGGATGCCTTGAAATGACCGAATAGGCAGGGCCTAAATCAAAACTGACAAAAATGGAACACTTGAAAGTTCATGCTAAAAAGTAACTGAATAAATCTAGATGGGAGTATCAAAACTATGTATTAAAGTATGAACTCAACAACATGACTGGCTATAATCAGTCTGATCCGAGGAACCTAGTTTTTAGCTAGCAAACACCGAGTCTTTATTTCGACATGGAAGTTTTGGATCTTGTCATAGCAACAACAACGAAGATGACAAACCGCACATAATTCAGCATCATGGTCGATCCGAAAACAGCTAAAAGGCAACCCACCTATGGACAAGCCTGCCAAACAAATCAGAACAAAACAACACCTTCCGTGCTCATTATGATCTCCTAAAACCGGCAAACAAAAAGCAACAAACTAAAACCTCGCACGCCATACCACCACACCCAGAAACGGCAAAATATCATCCACTCGGACGATCATTACGCCGGCCATAAAAACCCAGATGTTTCGCTACAAACTGTAAAAGGCTAACGACATAACACCTGAGCCACCACCCAATTTTACTAGTTGGAGACGCCTTCGCCTTCGCCACGAATAGGACGCCGGAGCTTTGTTCGGCACTTGAGCTACTGCTGTGCTCGACCGGAGCCTCCTGCTTATGTCCAATCGATCTGGGCTGACCCAAGCTAATACTAATATTGTTTGATTGCACATAGTCAAGACTGAAGACAGTGACACTTCTGCAAATCTAATTGCAGAATAATTGGAGGAAGACGGATCGAAATGGCATCTTGAAGCATATTCCTGGTTCCGAGGAATCGGGCTGGCGTAGTGATGGCCATGTTTTTTGGATCGGCATGCATCGTTTTGACTAAATTTCGCCCTGCGGGCAAGACACTTACGCTCCGAGTTTAATACTGTACTAGGAAATCGGATGTTGAGTGCACGCATCCTCGTTATAAACAAGCACATGGGTGCAGCGAAAGGAAGGGTCGGGTGTGGTGGTCCGGCCGCCGGCCCGGGAGGCAGGGCGGCGGCGGCGGCGGCGCCTCGGCGGCAATGCGAAATGAGCAGGAAAAGGTGAGCTAAGATGGCAGATTGGCAGTACCTGTGCCAAGCCCAGCCCGCCGCCATGGCTGAGCCAATCACTGAAGAAGAGGGAGCAGGCCTCCCCTCCCCCCGCGCCTCAGTCCATCCCCGGGCGCGCCGACCATGGCCAGCAAGCCCGCCCCCTCCACCCCCCTCCAAGAAACGACCAGCGCAGCCGCCGCCTGCTCCTCCTCCTCCTCCTCCTCCTCGGACCGAATCTCAGGCGCGGCGGCGGCGGCGGCGGCGGCGGGAGGAGGAGAGACCGAGAGACGTAGAGAGAGAGAGAGAGAGAGAGAGAGAGAACGGAGGGCTTCCTTGCTGGGTGCTCTGCGCTGCTGCTGCTGCTCGTGAATGGCGATGGATGGTGGCGCTGGCGGGGCAATTTCTACGGTGCGCAAGGCCTCGCTTTTCCCGGTGCTGCGCCGGATTCTTTTGATTTGTTTAATCGTGGTGCGCGCGCCTAAACTAAATCGAAATCCTCCTAAATTCCCCTTGCGCTAATGGGATTCCTCCCTGTCCGTCCGTCGCTTTATTCCTTTTTTCCCCCGAGAATTCTCCCTCTCTCGCTCGGTGCTCTCTCTGCTTTCACCTGTCACTCGTCCCCTCCCCTTCCCTCTTCTCAAGAATGAAAACAGGTAGGAGTACTCGACGACTCGAAAATAATGTGCGCCTAAGAGCATCTTCAGCCGTTGAGCCTCCCAAAAGGCTTTTTTTTCGCCCCTTGGGGGCTGCCGGCGGAAATTTTAGCCTGGGGATGAAAAGAGTTCCAGCCGTGTCCACCCCCAAGCGAGAAAGGAAACAGCAAACCCGTCGTCCAGTCCACGGAGCTGCGCCCCGTCCTCGCCGCGCCGCCCCGTCCGAGGCCGCTCCCGGCCAGGCCACAGCCGCCCAGTCCGCGCCCGCCCCAGGCCACGGCCGGCCCGGCCTCGCCGCCGAGCTCGAGCATGAGCCCCGAGCTCCATGCAAGCGGACGTCACAGCGGCGTTGGCAAAAAGAACTTGTGAGGCTCAGGGTTGCGCCCGCCGGTGCGTGGCTCCGGGCTGGGGCCGCTCGGGGCCGGGGCCGCCCGTGGAGGAGAGAGCTGCTCCAGTGACGGGCTCGGTAGCGCACGGGGCCTGCGGGGGGTAGCTACTGGCGACCGGGCCGGCGGCGTGAAGCTGCTCCGGGGAGGTGCGGCGCGGGGCCGGCGGCGTGAAGCTGCTCCGGGGAGGCGCGGCGCGGGGCCAGCGACGGGCGCCGGGGCCGGCCGCTTGCCGCTTCTCCGCGTTGTCTTTTTTTGCATGCCTCACGTGGTGGGCCTAGCCAGGAGAAGGAGAGAAAGAGAGAGATTAGAGGCCGGCAGTGGGCCTTTCGCGGCTAAAATATAGCGTCGGCGCCCCCAGCTGCATCCCGGTTTGCTGGGTTTCCCTCGCGAGCGCCGGCCGTGATTTTCGTCTGATCCGGCGAAAAACGTGACTCTGCGGTTGCGGCTGGGAGGATTTTTACTCGCCGGTGATAAAAAAGGCTTGTGGGGTCGTCTTGGGGGCATGAGTGGAGATGCTCTAACATCTGTCGGAACTCGGTACATAAACCGGTAAAGTAAATTGATGAACAATGAAAACTAATACGCAAACAATAAGAGCAACTCCAACGGGCCGACTCAAACGGACGGCGCATTTGTCTGCTTTTTGTCTGTTTGGGTCGGCCGTCCGTCTGGCGTTCGCCCAATTTTGCATTTGGGTCGGCATTGTGCCCAACGCGTCGACCTATTTCATGTCCGCATTCAACTTTTAAATAAAAAAGGCCCGCGGTCGATCATGCCAGCGGCCATGTCTCATGCCGGCACCATGCCAGCGCCGGCATACAATGCCGGCTTCAGAAAATATCACCACAGTTCATGCTGGCGCACTCGCCACCCGGCCGGCACACATGCCAGCACACAAAAAAGGGTGGGACTTGATCATGGTCATGCCGGCATACAAAAAAGATGGCGCTCACCGCCATAGATCACTCGTCGTCGAACTTGAGCATGTCGGCCTGCATATTCTCGAACCACGGCCTCTTCCTTGGCGACACGGTGTTGAGATCCACCTTCATGATCTCCACCCCGATCATCATGCTCGCGAGAGCCACTTCTTTCGCCTTGGCCTTGGCGTTGGCGGCCTCGATCTCTAGCATCTTGGCTTGCTTCTCCGCCTCTAGCTCGAACATCTTGGCTTGCTTTTCGGTGTCCAGATCAAGCCTCCTCCTTTGGATCTCCATGAAAGCATCCATTTGCTCCGCCTTGAAACGTCGGCGCTCCTCCTTCCTTGAGTCCTTATTCATCATGCCGTCCACGCTTGCGATCAAGGCGTTGGTGGCCGCATCTCGCTTGTCCTCCTTCTTGGAGTTGGTCTTCCCCCGTGGCCATGCCGGCTCGCCCTCCCCAGCATCCTCCACGGCTTTATTCCCCCCACGCGACTTGAGTGCTGCATATTGCGCCTTGAACTTCTCCTCGTCCTTGATGACCCGATAGCAATGAGAAAGGTTGAAGCACTTGCCATTGTGTTGAACCTTGAATGCCTCCAAAGCTTGAAATCCATGCAAAATGTTTCCATGCAACCATATGGGCAAGTGATATGCAAATGAACAGGCAAAGGATGAACTTGATGACACAAAAGAGGGCGGCTTGCTAGCATACCATGTCTTGCATGCCGATGCCGCTAACGGGGTGGGCCTTGACGCTCTCAAGAGTGGCGCAAAACTTGTTGCACTCTTGTTGGATCACCCTCCACCGCTTGAAAATGGAGACCCACCCGCGCGTGCTCACAAATTGGTAAGGCGGAACCTTCTTGCGCTCATGAAACTCTCGGTGGACACGAATCCAAAAGGTTGAATGCTTTTGCTCGGCGCCCGTCTTGGGGTCTTGTCCAATGTCTCGCCAGCACTCGCAAAGAAGCTTGTCCTCGGCCGCCGTGTACGCCTTCGTGCGCTTGCTCTTGCGCTTCGGCTTAGGATCGGCAGCTTGGTTGGCAAGTTCGTCCTCGAACAAAGGCTCCACTTCGATGTCGCACTCGCCCTCTTCCTCTAGCCCGTAGTTGTCCGGGAACTCGTGGTCGAGGGGGAAGCCGTCCAGGTCGATGCCGACCTGATCACTCATGAAGGCCGCCTGGTCGGGATCATAGTCAGTGGCCGGCGTGAACGCCCTGCGGCCGTCTTGGCTTTGGGTCTTGTCGGGATCGTAGCCAGCGGCCGGCGCACCGCCCTCGAAAATGAGGTTTTGCATGTAGTCCTCGTCGACGGACAGCATTTCCTCGAACAGGTTGCAAGCGTCCGGGAGCACGGCGGCTGGCGTCTGCCGCGCGCGTTTCCTCGCGCCGCCGGATGACGAGCCACCGGCCACCAGGGTGGCGTTGAGGTCGATGGGCGCAGGCATGGGCGTGGAAGGCGCGACCATGCTCACGTCGGGCGAGCACTCCCCGAAGAGGCGGGAGGCCTGCGGGAAGACGTGGAAGCCGGGGATCGAGTTGCAAGCCGATGCCCGGGGCGAGTCGGGCAGCACCATCCGAGGAAACGCCGACGAGCCAGTGCTGGCCGCGGCGACAGCGGCTTGGACGAGGCCGTGCTGGCTAGGGTTTAATCCTAGCATGTAGAGCGCCTCCCTTGTCGCCGCCGTGACGCGGGCGTTGGTGACCTCCTGCTGCGCGGCGGCGATGACGGCAGCCTGCGCGGCGGCCTCATCCCTCGCGTCCGCGGCGTGCCTCCGGCCCTTCCTCTTGGCCGGCTCCCTTGCCCGCTGTTCGGGTGTCAGCGCCTTCTTTGGCTTGGTCGCAGCGGCGGTCTTGCGCGGGGACAAGGCTTGCCTTTCCCGAAGGGGGCGGTGGCGCCGGACGAGGCGAGGGAGGCGAGACTGACGGCGGCGTCGAGGTCGATGGCGTCCTCCATGGCGGGGTGTGGGGCGAGAGCGCGCGCAGGCGGGGGTGTTTTGGGGGGAAATGGGAGGGAAATGGTGGTGGCTGCCACCGACCAGCGGGCACGGGGAGAGGAGTAGGCATGCGCGCGTCCGTCTCGTGTCCGCGCTGACGCAAATCCGGTTCAAAATTGGGCCGGGAATGAGCCGCTATGTGAACGCCAAGCGGACAAGCGTCCGTTTGGGTCGGCGCGGACAGAAAAGGTGGCCCAACGCGCCGACCCAAACGGACGGCGGCGGACGAAATGGGTCGCCCCATTGGAGTTGCTCTAAATTCTGAATGTTCAGATTTTAAGCATGGCAAACCAAACATTTTTCATGGCAACATTAGTTCATGTGAGGTTGGCAAACATGACAAATTTCTGACAAAAAACCAAACCGAACAAAGTTGTCATGTTTTAACAACTAAAGTTACAGCCTCGCATCAACTAAAGTTGTCATGAAAAAACGTTCAGAATAACATGCTTAAACATCCGGGATTTATCGGGGTCCAACTAATATTGGTTTAAATTTTTTAATAAAATTTGTATGTTCTTTTCTTTATATCTATGAAAAATATTAAGAAATACTTTAATTTGTAATCATGAGCCTTTTCAGAGGTCTGACCATGTCAAGCCCCCAGATAACAAAAGGCCAAATTAGGGGGCCATCTTCAACGTTGTAGCGGATATATGTGATTTCTTGGCGAACCTTTGGAACCCGTGCAACTGCATACGATATCCTAAGCATCTCATGAGGCGTGGAGCCAAAATAAGCCATGGCGAAAAGGTGGTGGCTTGCAAGATACATAGGGTTATGCAGCATCTTCGTGTAAGTATCCCAAAATAGTATCGAACCCAATGAAGAGCGGAGAAGAGTGTTAATGTGGGCGTTTCTGTCATACACAAGTTGTCAGAGGTCTTGTGTTAATTCATTGTTTTGGTATATGAAGGATTAGTATGGTGTCGAAAAACGAGGTAATATCACCGCTAGTTATAGAACTTGCGCTCGATGTTCAGTTTGGTGCTAAAACTTTAAAAATACGGATTTGTGGTCATTCAACTTGCGTTCTGATGCAAATACGGTCACATCGCTCGTATTTTGATGAATCCCGCGGTTATGTGGCATGCCAGCATGGCTATGACCCATTGTCAGTGACTGAACAGCTCGGGCAACACGTTTTTTTTGCAGAAGCACTCCTCATCCTATATTTAATTAAGTAAAAGCTGCTGAATAACATGTGTGGGTTCCACTTGTCAGCATGAGGCGGCCGGATAAATGACAATAAAAAGAGTGCGCAAGGATTCAAACTCCTAACCTCATATACACGTATGCGCTAGCCAACCACTGCATCAACTACACATTCATGCCTATAGAGAGATACACTTGGTTATATATTTGACGTAGCTTTTTACTAGATTCCCTTTTTTCCTGGTCCGCAGAAAATCAATTTTCAAAAAATCTTGGCTTTTTCGCCAATTTTTTTTCAAATGAAATTCATAATAAAAGACCGCGTCAAAATGTATAATGTTCAACCCATAACGTATGAAACTTTTCCACGAGCGAGACTTTTTTAATTCCCTTTTTCTTCTAGAAGGGACCGGAAAATTTGCGTTTCAATATATCTTGGCAATTCCTATTTTTCGCCCAAAATTTTGAATTCAAATATTTTTAATGTCTAAATATATTTTATTTTAACAAAAAAATTAAATAAGTGCTTCCTATTACAGTGGTTAGCTCGACTACACTCTTATAGAATATCGCAAGTTCAATTCATTGTTGCAGCACCAAGACTATTTTTTTCTAAATGAGCATGAACAACCTACAAATATATATTTCACAATACAGGAAAAGAACCATAGGCCCTACCACTAAGCTAAGTGTGTCGTTCTGATATTGTATGCGGACAAAATATATTATACTTGACATAGTTTATATTGTTTAAACAAAAAAAATTGGGCCATCACAAATTTTCAAGGGACCACGAAAATTTCAGGTGACCGACCAATTATCAGAAATTTGGCCCCGCAAAAAAAAACTTAATACAAGTAGTTGTCGTGGCCAAAATATAAAATTCAGTGTTTCCCATTACAAAGATAGTGCTTGGTGTAGTGGGTCTATTTATCTGAGTAGGCCTGGACAAACTTCGGCATAAATAAATAAACAAATTTTAGTTGTGTATTTCAGCGTCAACTCGCACTGATGGGATGGATGTACATTTGAGTGTTTAATTACCAGGTCGTTGGTTCAAACCCCACCTGCTAAGCCCTTTTTCATTACATTTTATGTCTTTTGTGCGTAGTTAAATAAATTGTGAGGGTGTTTTCTGCAAAAATCATGCTAGGGTCACCCAACGCCTTGTGCACTCCCAGCCACTGACAGGTGGACCTCCGCCAGCCTGGCACGCCATGTGGGCATGCCATATGGATGGATACGGGAGGAAGCACCGTATTTGCACGAGAATGCAAGTTCAATGACCATAAATCCGTATTTTTAAAGTTTTAGCACCAATCTGAACATCAAACGCAAGTTATATGACTACCGATAATATTACCTCTCGAAAAACAAGTAACCAGGGGTTCAAAACAAAGTAACGGTCATGGAAAGTAATTGACATAAAAGTAAGTTAGTGAAAGTAAACTGTTGTAAAAAGTAACTAACATAAAAGTAAATTATCGATTTGTCTACAGTAGAGAGGTTAGGCAAGAGGAAACTCGGATCATGCATGGTGCACATCATATGTGCCAGTGCCTTTACAAAGAAATAGGACGTTATTGTCTTAGCAATTCAGGAAGCGAAGGTACTACGGTGAAGGAGTTATCCCCCTCTTCGTGAAACTTTGATGGGGGAATAACAGAGATCGCTCATTAGCCATGTCAACGGGGAGACCCTTAATCGTCATTTCCGTCACCTGACTGGGAAGTAGCGGTGGTGGCATGTGTGATACGTAGTATACATGCTTGTGGGGAATCCAGACTCCCAGAGAACACTTTAGCCTTATTGATGATTTCATCATTTCCATTACTCTCTCTTGCTCCTTATCACTACTTTTGTGCATTTAAATTCAAACCACAACCTCATTAAAACATTTTCACTTCTGTTTCGCACTCTTCGCACTACAAATAACTCACAGACACATTCCAATAAACCTCTATAAGAGGCGAAGACCATTTCTTGTGATTCATGTGGAATCGATACTCTTATTTCAAAAAGTCTACAACTGAAACCTATGCACACTTGAAGAAAATCATTGTTGCATGTTACATATGATCAGGAGATAAAAGCAACTCCACAATGACAACAAACTGAACAAAGATTGTCAATTTTTTTAGTCCACACAACATGATCTGACTTGCATCCTTGCCAACTTCATGATTGCTCTTTTTAGTAAGCACAATTCAGAGTAATTTCACCCTCTTACTCGTGCCTAGTCTAAAACCCTTTAATTTGTACTAGTTGTTTTTGTAACTATTCACTTTTTCATAGCATTTATGTGTGACATAAACATACACTTTTGGGACCCTCGTTGGGTAAACCACATACCACTTCATATATCAAACAGAACAACAAGATTTTCAATGGGCAGGACAAGCAACATAAGTTGAGAAGAGCACATAGAACATAACCATCACAAGGACATCCTACTTACTATGGTGACATCCTATGTTTTACAGATATTTTAAATTGTCTTTGCACCCATAGATCATTTTTGCTAAAAATAAAATTGTGGAGTACATATATAAACATTTGCAAAATACTTATGAACTGATTTCTCTTTGTACTCATATACACATATAATGTACATGGGGTAAAATAATATTTCAATGTCACACATAACACCATTAGTGCCTAAAATGGATGGAAATGTCATATAGGAAATAAAATTTACAGCTATTGTCAAATAGGAAATAAGTTTTAAGAAAAGGTCAAATAAGGAGTTCTCTCTTATTAATTTTTTATATCACAGCTGTAAATTAAAAACACCTGCATGAAAAGAAAAGACTGTGTAGTGCACCTTACTCAGTTAACTTCACAATCTTATGCTTTATATTGAACTATTTTACCTCATCATAAATCAACTAGTCATTAATATATTTTGTTTTTATTTATCCATTATTCATCATATTATCTGGGCAACTATATTTTGGTATTTTTATTAACAATATCAACAACTAAAAAATGCTTATTTCTATTCTTCTAAAATTTGTCATTTTTTTGTTACATTGGGTTTCATCGATAAATCTGTGCATTCTAATATTTGTACATTATTCAACCATGAGTTAGGGCATTGATGTATTATAATGTGTTTGTATATGTATCATTTTCCAAGTTGTCATTAATATCTATAGAACTTGATAAAGTGCTTTTGAGTATAGATCGAGCAAATAATCTTGTGGAGATGTTTGGAGTCCGAGACTATGAAGTTTGTGTGCATCTAAATAGATATTTTTGAAGTGTATGTTGTGTCAATTAGTAGTTTGTCCCAAATCCCACTATACGCAAGTCATACTCGCCTATCGACTCATTCATTTCCGAGATGCCCTTCAAAAAGTGAAGAACTTACATCCACGTGACACATGCCCTTCAAAAAGTGAAGAACTTACATCCACGTGACACCGCCTACTAACCTGGCCCAAAACCCAAGCATGCTCTCTCTCTCTCTCTCTCTCTCTCTCTCTCTCTCTCTCTCTCTCTCTCTCTCTCTCTCTCTCTCTCTCTCTCTCTCATGCGACAAGCATCTAGGGTTTCGCTTATGCTGCCTCCCAGTCGTGGCCTCGCCCTCTCCGACCATGTGTTTTGTCGAGTACACTTCTACCGAGTTCGCAAATGTGTTTTTGGGCCGGTTTGGGGAGAGGACGGGTATTTTTGCATGCGGGGGGGGGGGGTGTTGTGGGGGGGGGGGGGAGGGGTGATGTAGTTGTCCGCTTGTGGAGGTCTAGTTGGGGACTGGGGGATCAAATGCGTTTTTGGGACGTTTGGAAATGGGATTTTAGGCAAAGGCAGCCTGCCTAGCCTTTCTAGGCCTTGCGCGGGGTGGGGGGGGGGGATCTACCTCTTATAGCCAGCAGGTGGCTATACTACCAATCATGCTCTTAGCAAAGCTATTTGCGACTCAATCGGTTGGCAGGATTTTCTTGTTTTCAGGGCTGCCATATCGTCGGAATCGAGTACCGGCAACATAAATACATAATCATCATATACGAGCATTAGGCATTTCTCAATGTAAGTATTATAAAGTATCATGCAGTGCCAAAAGGATCGTGACAGTATAAATAATGATAAGAGAGTTCTAGAAAACCACTTCTCCTATTAGTTTTTGCCTTCTGCGGCCTCCACGTACGGAAATGTCAAATTGCCTTCCCGTTTCTGCCCAATTCATGCATTCCAAGCAAGCCTTGAATAGTACGTTAGCAGTTTTATTCTTTTATAAAAACAAAGTCCAGCAATATGTGGTTGAGTTGGTTAGGTGAAGAGTGGTATCCCCAATCCATTAGGGTTCAAATCCTGGTGCTTGCAATATTCCTGAATTTATTTTAGGATTTCCGGCGATGTGCTTTCAGTGGGAGGAGACGCTCCCGTCGACGACGAGGCGCCTACGGTGATTTCGTAAATCTCAAGATGATATGCCGGCTCAGTCTCTCGGATGTGCTCATAGGGGTAGGGTGTGCGTGTGTGCGTTCATAGAGATGAGTGTATGCGCGTGTATATGAGCGCTTGTGTCTGTACTGATGCTAAAAAAAAAGCACCGCACTCTCGTTATTAAAAGGGAGAAAGCGTTAAACATCTCAAGGCATGGCCGTCGAACGTTCCCGCCCCCCTCAAAGTGCTGCAACCATTGCACATTTGCATGCATCATCGCTTTACAGGATCCCGGGATCTCATGCAGAATATCCCTTCCCTCCCCTCCACACTCCACACGGCTGCTGCATACGCCATTCAAAGTGCAGCCACCACACCCAAAAACCCAGACATTGTTTGGTCGGTCACTCACCACAGCTTTCTGCACAAATTTTCCGGTCTTGGCACATAAAAAATAAAAACAGGTGCCAAGACCCCAACGAACTATTATTGCTAATCACTGGCTCCATACATAATTTAATTAGTGGTTTTGACGTGGCGAGTAACTGAAAGGCCCCTTGCACTTTCATGTGACAATGCTCAACTTTTTCATGTGCTGGCTACCATCCACGTTCGTTCATGGGAGCTCGTGATGCCCTCCGGCCCCTTCTCAAGGTATCACGGCGGGATATTCCGGGGAACATGCATGCATGCATGGGAGAGGGATTAAGCGTCGGCGTCGATGGCGAAAGGAGAGGGGATAACCTAGAGGATATACCCCCTATTTGATCATCGGAGCTTGTCACATGAGAGCGCGGGCTTGAAAGTACGCTTGTAGCTTTTTCTGGTTCGCCTATTAGATCTTTCAGCTTGTTTGTTTGAACCACGGCATCACGCAATGGGTAAAGCCGTGTCTCGACTTTTCGGGCACGGTCCCACCAAACCCGACAAAGGGAGGGGGGAATCGTGGCAGCGGTTCTGCTGGGGGGGGGGGCGTCTTTTCTTAACGGGCATTCTCATGTGTAAATCCACTCTTTTTGAAGACTTTGTTTTTCGGTTGCCGACAATTGAAAAATAGAAGAACTCGGATCAGAAAATATATATTTCCATGCGTAATTCAAATATAATGTGCACAAGACCACAAAAATGCTTTGAAATGCCATAGTATTGTAAGGCTAAAATACACCTAGCGGGTGGGGGGGACACACTTCCACAATCACATGAAGCGGGCATGGTAAGTAAATATGTTTAGTTTTTTTAAGAACATGTTTAGTTCCGAACTTCCGATCACAGATTTTTCAGGTCTTGACCAGGTGGCTTTGCTTAACTACCACTACAACTATAGCTAAGCATTGGTTCCATAATATTCATTAGTGGTTTTGACGTGGCGAATAGCTGCTTCCACTTTCCTGTGACAATTTCCTCAACTTTCATGTGCTGACTACCATCCATGTTCGTTCATGGGAGCTCATGATGCCTCTTCGGTCCCCTTTTAAGGTATCTCGGCAGGATATTCCGGGGAACATGCATCGAAATGCATGGGAAGGATTAAGCGTCGGCGTCGATGGCGAAAGGAGAGGGGATAACCTAGAGGATATACCCCCTATTCGATCATCGGAGCTTGTCACATGAGAGCGCGGGTTTGAAAGTACATTCGTACCTTTCTGGTTCGCCTGTTAGATCTTTCGGCTTGTTTGTTTGAACCACGGCATCACGCAACGCGTAAAGCCGTGTCTCGACTTTCCGGGCACGGTCCCACCAAACCCGACAAAGGGAGAGGGGGAGTCGTGGCGGCGGTTCTGCTGGGAGGCGTCTTTTCTTAACGGGCATTCTCATGCATAAATCCACTCCTTTTGAGGACTTTGTTTCGGTTGCCGGCAATTGGAAAACAGAATAACTCGGACCAGAAAATATATATCTCCACGCGTAATTCAAATATAATGTGCATGACACCACAAAAATGCTTTGAAATGCCATAGTATTGTAAGGCTAAAATACACCTAGCGAGTGGAGGGAAGACACACTTCCACAATCACATGAAGCGTGCATGGTAAGTAAACATGTTTAGTTTTTTTTAAGAACATGTTTAGTTCCGGTCACAGATTTTTTAGGTCTTGACCAGGTGGATTTGCTTAACTAGCACTATATAGCTAAGCATTGGTTCCATAATATTCATTAGTGGTTTTGACGTGACGAATAGCTGCTTCCACTTTCCTGTGACAATTTCCTCAACTTTCATGTGCTGACTACCATCCATGTTCGTTCATGGGAGCTCGTGATGCCTCTCCGGTCCCCTTTTAAGGTATCTCGGTGGGATATTCCGGGGAACATGCATGGGAGTGCATGGGAGGGATTAAGCGTCGGCATCGATGGCGAAAGGAGAGGGGATAACCTAGAGGATATACCCCCAATTCGATCACCAGAGCTTGTCACATGAGAGCGCGGGTTTGAAAGTACATCCGCGCCTTTTCTAGTTCGCCTATATGGTATGTCCGTCTTTCAACTTGTTTGTTTGAACCATGGAGTCACGTAACGCGTAAAGCCATGCCTCGACTTTCCGGACATGGTCCCACCACACCCGACAAGGGGGAGGAGGAGTCCTGGAGGCGGTTTTGCCGGGAGACGTCTATCTTTTCTTAACCCGTTAACCGTGTTGCCGTGTGTGTAAATACTTCTATTTCTCGGGACATTTTATGCATAAATCCGCTCTTGCAGAAGACTTTGCTTTGGTTACCGACCATTGGAAAACAAAACAACCCGGTCTATATAAAGTATATTTTCATGTATAATTCAAATATAACGTACACGACACCACAAAAACACTTTGAAATGCCACAATATTGTAAGGCTAAAATACACCTAGCGGGTGGGGGCAATACACACTTCCACGATCCCATGAAGCGTGCATAGTAAGTAAACATGTTGAGTTTTTTTTAAGAACATGTTTAGTTCGGGTCATAGATTTTCCGGTCTTGACCAGGTGCTTTGCTTAACCACCACTGCAACTATTGCTAAGCAGTGGTTTTGACGTGGTGAGTATCTACTTGCACTTTCTTGTGACAATTTCATCAACTTTCATGTGCTGGCTACCATCCACGCATGTTCGTTCATGGGAGCTCGTGATGTCTCTCCCGCTCCTTTTTAAGGTATCTCGGCGGGATATTCTGGGGAACATGCATGCATTGGAGGGATTAAGCGTTGGTGTAGATGGTGAAAGGAGGGGGGTAACCTAGAGGATATACCCCCTATTTATCACCGGAGCTTGTCACGTGAGAGAGCGGGTTCGTAAGTTCGCTCCTGCCTTTTCTGGTTCACCTATTAGATATGGTCGTCTTTGAACTTGTTTGTTTGAGCCAGGGTGTCACGCAACGTGTAAAGCCGTGTCTTGACTTTTCGAGCATGGTCCCACCAAACCCGACAAAGGGGAGGGGGGGGGGGAGTCGTGGCGGCGGTTCTACCGGGAGGCGCCTACCTTTTCTTGACCGCATTACCATGTGTGTAAATCCCTTTCTTTCTTTGCATTGTCATGCATAATCCACTCTTTTCGAAGACTTTGTTCGGCTACCGACCATTGGAAAACAGAAAAACTCGGTCCATAAAAGGTATTTTCACACATAGTTCGAATTTAACGTGCACGACACCGCAAAAACACTTTAGAATGCCATAATATTGTAAGGCAAAAGTACACCTAGCGGGTGAGAGGCAAGACACACTTCTTCGATTGGCGAGGTACACTTCCACGATCGCATGAAGCATGCATTGTAAGTAAACATGTTTAGTTCCGGTCGAACATCATGCAAGTTGTTATTATTTATTTTTGTAATAAGGTTTAGTGTTTTTAGTGTGACATTTGTGTAAGGTTTAGTGTTTTTTAGTATGGCATTTGTGTAAGGTTAATGTTTGATTAGCAGCTGCGTCGTCACTGCCCCACTAGCGGCGCACTTGTGGGTGGAGTAGGTAGAGGCGATGGGTAGTCTATTGATCCGTTTAGCAAATATGAACTGTATGCACTCTTCTTGTGTCATTGTCTCTGAGAATCCAAAAGTAGCCAGCTTACCTTAGTGCTAATTAAAAGGGGTCCGATTTAGGGAAAGAGCCAATCAGACGCCATGAAATGCACTCGTTTACGTGTTGCTTCATTGAGGTGTTGACACGTCAGATGTGTCGTATTATTTTGGGTTGCTTAGTCTTACTTGGGTATTGACACATCACCAATTTTTATTTCAAGCATTGGCACATCACCAGTTTATAAGCCGTGGTGTACTGTCGAGCTAGTTGGGTTGCAGATGTAAACACCTCCCACCCACCACCCGATGGTTGTGGATGAAGATTAGTCTAGATCTCCCTTAATAACACATTTTTTTGTTCCCTCCTGATCATGGTTATTGCCTCTTAATTGCTCCCTAATTGTAACTAGAATGCATGGAACTTTTTGATGTTTCTCATGCTTAAAAGAATGTTCTTTACTTGCTAGTAGTACTTTATAATTCAAGAAAAAAATGTACATGTCCTTATTTTTAGGTGTGCATATTATCAGAAATTTTCAAACAGTGAACAACACATAAATACATTGTGTTTTCATCTTCATTTTTTTCCATCTTTTTCTTCGACCGCTAGCCATGTCAATATGTTAGCAACCCAGGCCCAGCTCCTGGTCCACGGCATAAGTTCAGACATTTTCGGTGCGCATCGAACACTTCACTGCAAGTGGAGAGCCCATCACATCCAAAAGACCGGCATGAAGGGAGTGTGGCACTCTTCCTCCCATATCCGAGGTGGGACTAAAGTCACTGGCACTGCCCAATGTTAGGTTCCTGACACCCCACCCCCCCTATGGAAGCCCCCCTTAGAGTGGCATGGGGACTAGCTCTGATACCAATTGCTAGCAGCACAGGCCCAGCTCCCGGTCCACCGGCATACGTTTGGACGTTTTCAGTGTGCATTGGACACTCCACTACAAGCTGAGAGCCCATCACATCCCAAAAAACCAGCCTGAAGGGAGTGTGGCACTCTCCCTTATAAGGAGGTCCAAGCCTCCTCCCGTGTCCGAGGTGAAATTAAAGTCACTGGCATTGTCCAAGGTCAGGTTCCTGACAAAATACCTTGTGAGCTTCTTTCTATTATCAACCATACTGTAGGGGCTTCCTCTACGATATTTCAATCAAAGGACACGAAAAACTGCTATGGACATATGAATTTCTTGTGCTTGTAAGTTCATGTTTTGTACGATTTTGTTCCACCTCAACAATACATATTTAAATGTGTGAATGTATGTACCAATATGATACTGTACTTGTGAATATCAAGCAAAATGTTTTTCAGGTTTAATTACGGTAGTAGGTGCGCTTTGCATGTGGACCTTAGCTAGTGTAGTGCTATAATTTGCATAATGATAGAGCAAATCATTATTTACTGAAAGCCTCAATTATTGTGCTTGAGGGCCCTATCAAGATCATATAGGGTGTCTAGTAGGTAACAATCTTTGAGCAATGGGAGGATTGTGCTACTGTTTATAGTACTGCTGCCACAATCCCATTTTCCCCCTCAACATCAAGTCTATACCAAAGTTTCACAAAATAAATGGCACAAAAACCGTGCTCAGCTGTGCAACACCCACTAGCACTAGTACGCTAGATCCTGTAGCCACAAGGTCAAAACTAATGGGCCTACTCAAGTCAGGTCAGCGTGTGCACTTGTTTCGATTTCGATACTTGTTGGTAAAGTTTATGGATCTTAAAGCACAGTGGACATGGCAAATCTATACCGATGTGGATAATAAGAATGAAGATTAGATATGGTATATGTTTGATCAATCACACCTAACAATATTTTTTACGGAACCTCGTCAGAGGGCGGGGATCGGAGCTCCCGGATTGCATTATAGAGTTGATCCAGTTAATGAGGAAAACCAGACCCAAAAACCAAACAAGAACGGTTAACTAAGGAAACCCTAAAAATATTTATTTAAGCTTCGTTTCAAAGTATTAAGATGATTTGTGAATTGTAATGGCAATGAACCGGTGAAAATTGTGCAAAGCAATTTGGAAACATCTCCATCCATCCATCAACATATTGATGTTGTTGCTTGCGGTATATGAATTATGATGAGTGCGAGCCAAGAAAGGCGGTACAGTTCATGTCGTCGTACAACTGATAGCTGAGTTTATAAAAGAAGGGTTGTAGAGTTTTTGTGCCAAACTTTATGGCTAAAGTGCTGGTTAGTCTTGCGGTATATGCCACGCTATGCACCCAGGAACTTTCTTCAGAGTCCAAGTGTTCATATATTTTTTGTGAACGTGCAAAAGCTCTGTGTATCATTCCATTGAAAGAACTCATTTTACAACTGTTCATCAGACTAATGTTTTCTCAATGAGAGCTTACTCGAAAAATCATCGGATTAGGATATCTCGGAATCTTCTTGAGACAAAGATTTACAAAGGAAAAAAAGCTTAGGCCACTATTTCGGCATATTCGCTGCACACTTTAGCTTTCCAATCTAGGCGAAGCAGGTCGAGACCAAGTGAATGGAACCTCACAAGAAAAAGAGAAAAAAAAGTCTGAAACCACTATTGCAGCATATACTTATGTCTCCTTTAAGCTTGATTTGAACCATAGGAAGGGTGGATCATGACCCTTTTCTTGTCACAAGACAGGCCTGTGACAGATATAGGGATAGAGATAGATGAACCGATTGCAGCAAAGGGAGGGAGAAGGGATTGGATAAGCTCTACTTCCATTCCAAGACACATAGTGGGGGATGTGAGATGACACCTAGAAAGGGAGATGCAAAGCATTAGTGCCAAATCGGCCAATCTTTAAACCAAAACATACACTTGAAGAGGATATGCCCCAATGTGAATGCTGGGAACAGTTCCTCCATTACAATCCCAGGGAAGTGCTTTGTTTGTGACCTGCAAGCAATGGCACCCACCAATGGTGCCATGGCATGGCTTTGCCTTTGGTGTAAAGTGCCTTTGTGCATGCATCATTGCCCCCAACCTCC
Source organism: Aegilops umbellulata (assembly GCA_032464435.1). Lineage (NCBI taxonomy): Eukaryota > Viridiplantae > Streptophyta > Magnoliopsida > Poales > Poaceae > Aegilops > Aegilops umbellulata. Next base: position 510,836,678 of record CP136059.1, read on the forward strand.
CTGCCTTTGTTCTTTTAGGTGTTGCTGGCAACTTTGGACTGGTGGAGGCTATGTAGATGAACATGGTTCGATTAATTAAAGTCTCGGAGATTAGCTTTCAGTGTGAGACCTACAAAGATCATGGTTAGATGGGGATTTCCTCCGGTTCTGTTAGTGCTTAGGATGAACGTACGTTGATAAATTTGTCGGCTTGGCATCATGGTAACGTAAACTCAATTGTTTATCCACAGTGAAGGCCTGGAATTTCATGCATGTCTATGATATCCTTTGGTCTGAATTTATGGTGCTGTCTGAAAGGGACTTGCCTATGTGAAACTAAGCAAAAGCAGGCTGCTAATCTACACAACCACAACCACAAATTGCTCCAAGCAAAAGAGAACACAGATCGAAAGTCAGAACCACCAGAGTAATCACCAAAGATCACCACCATAAGCGCCTCGGATTAAAACTAGAAACTACTGAACCAAAGGCGAAAGAAAATTATCGCACACAAGGATTAGATTAACTGAAAGCATCCTTCGGTGCTAACGCCACTCGCACCATCTCTATATATTGCCTTGGAAAGTGGATGCCTGGGGAAGAAGAAAGGCGCTACGGTGAATCCAGTTGTGGCCGAGTTGATGTTTCTTAACACAAAAACAATGTGCAACCCTTTACGCAGTTCCTTCTAATATAATCGCCAAGTTGACTCGAGCGAACGTGAGAGGACATATACTGGTTGGTTTCCAATTTTGTTGTGTACTACAGGTAGATCGGCGGTCTCCGTAGGATTGATGGGCATATCGAAAGGAAATGGGGGTATAATTATCCATGGAAAGTGAGAGGAGGCTAATGATTATTCCCCTTGCCCACTGAGAGTAAACTGAAGGTTTATTCCCTGTCCCAGGAGTTAGTGCCACACTACGTCTGGCTGCTGCGCCTTCAGGATCAAAACGGATCTACTCTGTACTGTGGAATGATGCTCAACTTTGTTGAGTGAATGGATAACTCATGATGGAGTAACCATGATCAGATTACTGGTAAAAAAAATGCCTTTGGTAAGTAGAGTATAAAGGATAAGCTAGCAATGCATCAACTTTGGTGAGTGAATGAATGGATAACTCGCCCGCTATCCGGTTACTAGTGAAAAACACCTTTGGTAAGTACTCCCTCTGTCCCGTAATATAAAAACAATTTTTACACTACACTAGTGTTAAAAACGTTCTTATATTATGGGACAGAGGGAGTAGTATAAAGGATAAGCACTAACAGTGCATTGTTTGCGAAAGACTAGATTGTTGAACTGATGCATGACTACAAACACAACATTTCAGTTACATCGGCAGAACCCTGAACAGCGTGAGATCTCGGACCAGGTGGAAACTAAACATTTCAGTTTCATTATTTATGAATTTTAGAGTAGATGGGCATGGCAGGGATGTGTATCAGAACACATTCAACAGCGTATGGTGAAGGAAACAAAAAAAATTGGAAAATCAGTGTAGCTCTATAAACTACAGGAGCTGATCCACACCAGGGTATCCAGATTCTAAACTTATCAAGACACTGGAGCTGATTACATGAGAGGCATAGCTCGGGAGGCTTGTGCGTTAAAATGACGATACAGAGACAGGGCCTTCAGCTTCGACTCAAATCTTTGAATTAGTTAAGGAGAACAAAAGCAACAGACACGTATCGTGAATTGATCGACGAATGTCCAACACCAGCATCAAGGATCGCTTGGTATTGTCGACATGAACACAAAACAGCAACCTTCCTTGATTCATCATCTTAATTTAAGCAGCAACAGCGGCACTCTCTGGCTTATCTGTTCCTTCTTGTTGAATAAAGGACTTGTCTATTCCTTCGATGTTGGTTATCCTCAGCTTTGTCAATTCCTGGAATTGTCACAGCAGACAATAAGAAGAACATATCGAGAGGATAATGTCCATAATGTCATGTAATGATTGAAACTGAAACGGTACGAAATACCTGACGGTGTCCCCTTGTTCGGCGGTAATTTTTCCTCCTTTTCTTCTTGAATATAATAACTTTTGCATCTAGAGCCTAAGAAAGATTGTCAAGAGAAATGACCTCAGAATTGTGCAGTAATATATTTACAATAAGACCCTAGTAATACCAAAACAGGGCTCTGGTTGAGTAATTATAAAAAGTATATGTACTAACTGCAAGACCGCAACAGTAAAGGTTGGGACATAGACACTCGTCCTTCTTATCAGTGTTGCTATACGTGTTTGAGCACATAATGCCAGTACAATGAAAAAGTAGCAGAGGTAGGAGGGCCAACCACTAGATATTTTCCATTAACTTACAATAAGCATGTCATTTCTGTTACAATAGTTTGGGGGGGGGGGGGGGGGGTCCAATGCAATCCAATGTGGTGCCCAATGAATTAGTTCAGGTCCTAAAAGAGGGACCAAAAAGGGTCCATATTGGTATATAGGTTGAGCAGACATCCAATTGGACTTTGCAACACTAGCATGTTAATATCAGCAGTTAATGGTGACGTAACCGAGGGGTGCAATGGGATACATGAAAGAATTTAGATTTTTTAGTGTAAACAATCCTGTTATTGGGCACATTGCCAGTCTTAATGATGGTAGCAGAATAGACGAGTACATCAGCTTTCAAATGCAGTGATCAGATCAGTAACTAGGCAGAGAATAAGAAGACTGGCATGCAATATGTTAAGACAAGGATATTCAGATAAAGCTGAAATCTGCATACATATTGCCTAGTGCACATAGTTTGTAGAATGCAGGCGTACCATTTAATCAGACACACTTACGAACTTGCTCCAAGAAACAGAGTTCATAAACCATTCCATTGACTTCATTCTAATGAACATGACAGAAAAAAAAAGATAGATCAAAGAGGTGTCATCCTTACATGCTCTTCGACGACAGCATGAACAGTAGCATCAGTAAGAATTGGCCTCCCAATTATTGTTTGAGCTTGTGAGCCAAGCATGAGAACTCGATTTAAAACTAACTGCACCAAGTGATTCAAATGACAACAGCATCAGCAAAATTACCAATGGAATGAGAAGCACAAGCAAGCAGAGAACTATGTTTGCTACTGGAATCATTAAAAGAGTTTTATCAACTAGTCACTGGTTAGCTGCAGTTGTTCCATCATCTTGGTTTGAAAAATGGTGGGTTTAAGAAAAGTATGATAAGGGTGAGGAGTTGTGGCTCGTGACACTAATGCAACTAAAATAAGAAGGCCCCTAATGATAGTCCTACTCAACCTGTCAACCACAGCAATTCATGTTTTCAACAAGTCTATTCTAACTCCATAAACTACACCAAGCTTAAAACTCAATTCTTGGTACATTATACAGCAACCTCTTAAGCAGCTTCCACAAGGAAAGATGAATATAAAAGTTAAGAGTCATACTTGATTGAGGGACTAATTTGAACCAATTCTCTGAATGGCTACTTTGGGAAGAGTAAGCATTGATAATATTAGTTGCCTCAAAGCTCAGGATCTCCCCATGTTTCTTCTGGAGATGTGTCAGTGGCTTTGCAATGATGCCGAAATGGCGAACGAAGCGCCTGCAATAGCCGGCCAAACCTAAGAAGCTGCGGACTTCTTTGACTGGAATAGCTCCCTTACCAAACCAACTGAGCTATTTGCCATGTTTTTGACAAATGACCTAACTTTGATGTGATGTGCCCGGCTAGCCCGGATCATTCTTAGAGCAGTCGAGGTTACCGGAATTACGGCCTTCCGTACAAGAACTGCCACTACTGTAACTCGCTATGGGCCTCAGTTCCCAGTTCCCAACATACATAGGCCAAAACCAAGCGGACCAAAGTGCTATGGGATATCCCGAGATAACAATGGGCACACAATACCAAGACTAGTCGTGAATTGCATAAAATTCTCTTATCAGATCAGAATTTGAGGTTTGACCATGGTGCAATCACAGCGGCTACCCTATTAGTCTTGGTCATAGGTCGCAGCTTGAATTGAGGAAACAACATTCAATTGAAATAGTTCCGCGAATGTGTCACATTACCTTGTCATTCACATCGCAGAACTTGAGCCTCTCCGTGAAGATGGAGTCGCCGTTGCTCACCTTGAACTGATGCGAACCAATCTGCAGGAACAAGCAACGCGCACACAGATCACCAACCAGATCCACTCCCCGGCCCGACCGGAGCCGAACGGAAGCGCAAAAAGGAGGAAGATTCGGGCCTGACCTGGACGACGGCGAAGACGGGCTCGTAGGGCTTGAAGGGCTTCTCGTCGGCGCCGAGCGGGCCGACCACCTTGTACCCGATCTCGTTCGCCTCCGCCAGCTTCTCCTCCTCCGTCTTCCCGCTGGGCGGCTTCGCGGCGGGCGTCTCCTCGTCGCCCTCCCCCCACTCGTCCCCGCTCCCGTCCTCGTCCTCGTCCTCGTAGTGCTCCTCGTCGTCCCCCTCGTCGTCGGACGAGCGGGTCGCGAAGTGGCAGCGCGGGGGGGAGAGCCGGAGCGAGGCGGCGGCGGCGGCGCGGGGGGCGAGGGGCCGGGGCAGGGAGGTCAGGGTCCGGGCCGCGATCGAGGCCGGCGCGAGGGGCTGCGGGGCGTGCGGGGCGAGGCCGCGCGTGAGGAGGCGGAGGAGGCATCGCCGCGTCGCCATGGCTACGGCGGCGGCGGCGGCGGCGGAGGGAGGAGGGAGGAGAGGGGAGGGTAGAAATGGAAATGTTTATTTCGCCAAGCGGTTTTGACGAGGGTTTAAGGGAAGGGAGTGACACTGCCGGTGGGGCCTGCGCACTGTGGCCGCGGGGAAAACGGTTATATGAGGTTCTGCGTGATCCAGAGGCGAAGGCGTACTTCTGGTGGCGATAGGGATACGCTTTGAGACAAACGATTTGTAACATGGCCGATTTGTCATTCGGTTTATGATATGAAATCCCTGACCTAAGTTGAAAATGAAGAGAAATATGTAGCCCAGAACAAAAATTTACATGTTATGTGTGTATTCTTTCTCCGTGGCTACATCTTGGCTAAAGGAGAGTCGGCGAGGAGGGGAGGATGGAAGTGGAGACCAAACGGTTTTGACGAGGGTTTGCCACACGGCTGAAGGAGAGATGGTGTAACAGCAGCAAAGAAAGAGCATCATTATTGACAAGGTAGTCAAGTTTATGTCCCTGCTTGAGTCGCATGCTTGTGGACCTTTTGATTGATCATTACTTTCACGTGCGATTAAACTTTAATGAGTTACATAATGTCACATCATTAACTTGTTACACTGATATGAACCAAGAAATGGGTCATACTTCGGTCATGATCATACATATTCTACTTAGAGTTCCACCACTCATAAGGTATAACAAAGTTTTTGTTTCTGATGTGTGCATAATACGTCCAACTAAGTACGTTGAGTCATATAGTAGGGTGTTTGTGTCTATAAGTTCGGTCATTACATTTCAATGTTCTGAATTCAAATAACTACAAAGACGAGCAAAAAGAAACTCATCTGCTAGTGATGATTGGCAGCCATTATTGGTTCTTTCTCCTTTCGCTATGTTGGAAGAGTTTTTAACATCTCCATTAGTCAGTCCTCAAATCCTTTGCATTTGTAAATCATAAATGATCCATTTGACTTGAAGCCTTGAACATCTAGTCTAGTTCAAACAAATGAAGCTTTGATTAATACTTCAACATTTGTTTTCTCCTCATAAACTAAGGACAAATTGAATTTATGTTGTTCAGCATCACATAGAATACCTCTTTTTTTAGAAATCATATAGTGAACATTACAAACTTCCGACATATTGTGTGCTACGTGGTTCTTTTGAAAGCTAGTAACATGTTTAATCTCTTGTGGTGTGGCTACACATGCGTTGTTGTGTGCGGTCGGTCTTCGATCGCCTCGGCTTAGTGATTAGTGAACGAGCCCAGCAAAAGCATAGGCCCAAGACTGCACCAGCAACCAGGCAATCCTTTCGTGTGATTCATGCAAATTTTTACTAGGCAAAGGAATCGTTAGGGATAAGTCAAGGAGATTAATTACTTATAGAGATGCTCACGAAACTAGACTTCAATGGATCATGGAGTTTTTTGGCTAGCCCAAATATAATTTTTACGATGTTTCTGATGAACACCGAAGTTTTCATGTGAGTACATGATTTGCTTGTTTGTATGTATGGTTTGAAGTCAACAAATAATGTTTCATCAACTGAGTTAGTAGTCTTATTCTTATGGATTGTTGGAGGCTCAAGTAGACTTCCCGACTGTCTACTACAACAAGTTGTGCCCGACTTCGGCGATGGACGGGCGATGATGGCGGCGCGTCTTCGGCTCACTTCAGTGCTTGTAGTCGTCGCTAGATGGCCTACGGGTCTGGATATAATTTTTATTTCTGGTGTTCATTGTACTGCAATGATTGAAGATGAATAGATTGAAAACTTTCCCGCAATAAAAATAAAAATAATTTTACTTTTCTTCTATACATTTTTTATCGATCTATATAAGCAATAAGTGCACATAGGTACCCCGCAAAAAAAACGTGCACATAGTTAAGTAGTATGTATTATTTCCATCAATTTTCTTTTACATTTCATATCTTTCAAGCTACGTACATCCTGTGGACATAATATGAATAGATGATTTTCTGTATTATCAAAATCAATAAATGAACATATATATGTTGATGATACAATAATTTCATTAAGGACCACACGTTTCTTAGATAAAATGCAAGCACATATTTGACAACCTCCCGAAATACATTAGCATTGTTTTCGTACTTAGGGCGTGTGAAAGAAAAACCTTTAGATAAAAGGACAAGCAAAAAGAAATTTAACAACTCCAGGGGCCACTTACATGTCACCTGCCAAAAATAAATTTGTGTCAATAAGTTATGTCCAAAGTACGATTTAGATCCAGCGGCGATAACTTTACCTTCCTCCTCATTTCGGTGTTCTTCTTCTTCCTTTTAGAACCATCACCCATCGGTGGACCAACAGCACACCACCCCGCTCTCGGCCCTGCTCGACTCCATCTCCTCTGCCCCATGGGCCTCCCTCCTAACCCTGTCAGATTCCATTACCTGCGAGCTCCCCACAACCCCCTTGCATACGAACCAACCAACATATGACTCCCTAGCACCGACAACGATGTGGTCACTTCATCCCAGGCACCAGTCACATCTCGCTCGGACTCACCAATACACCTGTCTCGGCATCGGACGCTAGGTAAAATGGTCTGATTTGGAATTTTACGCAAGTAATAAATATGAAAAACTTGGAATTAATTATTTATCTGTTTTTTCTAAATAATTAGTGACTAATTTGTCTATGATAGCGCTCTCTCCTATCTTATGCTTTATTTCTTTAAAACATTCACATACCTTTTTTTCCCAATATTTCGTTAGAAATGAAAAATGTTGTCTGAGTCGTGCCCTGCTAAGTTATTCATTACGTGCAAAGCACGTGCAACTAACTAGTGCATGATAAACAATGTCCCTGAAAAAGGAAATATAAATCATACTCCCTCCATCCCATAATGTAAGACATTTTTACAAGTTATTTAGCTTGCAAAAACGTCTTATATTATGAGATAGAGGGAGTATTAAACAACATATGGACGTACTGGTTGTTGTGTTTCTAAGACTTCGTAAAAGAATGTGGGTTGAGAACAAAATGGCCAGGGATGGAGGAGGCTATCCGCAAAGAAAAATGGCATGCTTGCAAGTAGCCGGACCCCAGGGGAAGATGGTCTACATATGAGAGTAATTTTGGATGGGCATGTTGAGATACTCAATGTCCTTGGGGTAATCCTAAGAAAGAGAGAGAACATTGTTAGTTTTGATTGGCATGTTAAATCAAAGTGAAAACATGTGCTAGGTTAGATAATCGTGATGGGTCCTTGGTAGTGCTCAGCCTCCAACCGAATGTTGATGGTGTCTTGATCCCATTGTGCACTGTTAAGGTCTCTAAGGTTGGACATTTAGATCCATATCGCCCTCCACTTCTTAAGATGGTTGTACACCTGTGTTGAGGTTAACTCTGTGCCACAAAATTCAAACACCATCTTCACGAACAAAATTCATGTGCACCTTCTTGAAGCTCTCATCAGTACTCACCATCTCCATCGACAACAAATCATGGAAAAAATTTATAAAAAGTGTGAACACATTACAAAATTTTGAGAACATTTTTTTAAAAAAATAGTGATATTTTTAAAAAACATGAATATTTTTTCAAATGTTTTTTAACAATTTCTGAAGAACGCAAACATTTTGTTTGGAAAACATGATTATTTGTTTGAAAACCTGGACATTTTTTGGAATTCTCAACAACTTTTTGAAATGATGAACATTTAAAGAAAACACAAAGTTTTTTTGAAAATTCTAAACAATTATTTGACATTTAAGAAGAAATATTTTTTTACCTTTTTTGAAAAAAAATATTATGAACATTTCTAAATTCTTCTTATTTTTTGAAAATTTGAAGGAATTTCGAAACAAAATCTTTTTTAAATTTCTTTTTTTAAAAGAAAACCATTTTTGAAAGATCGGAATTATTTTGAAATTTTGTGATTAAAAATAAAAATGATGATAAAACAGAAAAAAACAAATGTAAACCTGTAAAGACAACAATAGGAAAAAAGAAAATGAGAAAAGACCGAACCAGAACCTTCTAGAAGATCTGAAACCGGATCCCTGTACACTACATGATGCCTCCAGATTGGGCGGCCTATTTACCCTCTTTCACTCGCTCTGCCTGTGCGATTAGTCGGCAATTTGTCGTAAGCAGCGGGAAATAGGGATTGCCATCCCAAATGACTCTTTTTTTTGCGGGCCCATCCCAAATGACTCTATGGACAAGTTGGAAGGACAGATCGCCATGTACATATTTTAGTTCTCTCTTTTAATTTCATTTTTGTTTTCCTATTTATTTTTATTTATATTTTAGAAATGTATAAATAAATATATCTGCAAAAAAGTTAGCCATGTACTCCCTCTGTCCCAAAATATAAGAACATTTCTAACAATACACTAGTGTTAAAAACGTTCTTATATTATGGGACGGACGGAGTATTTGAAAAATATTGTACATCTATAATAACAATATTTCAGATGTGTACAAAAAAAGTAGATATCAAAGAGGGTATTTGAAAAATATATTAATAATGAATCTTTTTTTTGCATCGAATACTAATAATGAATCTGAAAATTGATAAACATGCATAAAAAATGTTTCTGATGTATAAAAATGTATAATGATTATAACAAGGGCAGACATTAAAGTATATACTTGCAGTTAATCATGTATTTAAAAATACTAAACTTGTATTAAAAATGTTAAGTTTGTATACGAAAATTTTAGATTAAGTTTGAAAAGTATATTTGAGTTACAAAAAGGAAAAATAGTACTAAATAGAACCGAAGAATGAAACATATAATCCAAATAAAGAAAATAAAAAGAGAAAAAAACGAAAACCAAAGAAGTCGTGCAAAACACTGAAAAAACATAAGAATTTTTTGAGCGAAAAAACTGAAAAGAAATATGGAAAAAAAATGCGCGACAGTATTATTAGGTCTTTGTATGGGCTACATACAGCTCCCGCGCGGCAACACAGCGCCTCGCCCTCCGCGCGGCTGAGTCAATCGCTTGCATATTAAAAAAAATATTGATTTTGATTTAGTTATTACTTCCTCCGTAAAGAAATATTATACAGAGGGAGTATTTCATTTTCTTCCTTCTTTAAGGGTATTACCAATGCCACTATTTCGTTTCTTCCGAGGAATTGTTTCTGTGAAAATTACACTATCATATGTTTATTCTTGCACATTAAAACAACTTAATTTTTTTGTATATTACGTGAAAATTTCGTATTTGTTTGTTTTAGATTTTTTTTTTCATTTTCTTTCTTCTTAAAGGGTAATATCAATGCTAGTAAGTCATTCTTTCTCATTATTTTCATTTTTTTTTCTTCTTAAAGTGTCATAACAAAGTCACTAATTCATTATTTCTTAGAAAACTTTATTATTTCAATTTTTTATTTTATCTCTTCTCTTTATAGGTGCTCGAAGTAATTGCAAGTGGCAAATGACAAGTAGTAGAATAGTTGTTTTCATTGATGGTGGGATTGCACATATATATAGCCCCCGAAGGGGTACGCCCGAAGGGACACGAGACAACCGCCTCAATTAGAAAAAGCAGGGATTAATAGGATTAATTAAATCCTAACACTCCCCCTAATCCATGCTTGTTAGTGTAAGTATCATCATCTTGAGAAGCTCCTCCAAAAACCCTGTGGGAAAAATATGAGGAGATAGGTGTTTGATATGTTGCTAAAACTCCTTCAAACCCAGTGGAAAAAATAAGGAGAAAATGATACAACATATAATGGTCATTGTCTCTTTTAACTCAATACGAGAAAAACTCATAGAGTTTAGAGGACAATAAATGTGTCATATATACTTTCCCAAAACCCCGATGGGGAAAACAGGAAGTATGACATATGATCTCATGTTGATATTACCTCATTAAAAACTTTTATGAGAACCTGTAAAGTAAACTCATGAAGGGAAAAAGAGTATAATATGATGCATTGAACAGAAACAATTCAGGAAGATACTCCCCCTGATTCTTGCAAAATTAGAAGCCGTCACATACCAAAACATAGAAGTTGGTAGAGACCCGCTGAACAAATCAGTCGCATGATTTGACTTGCAAGATATGCAATATAGTGATATTGCTTATTATGTAACCTGTTTGCATCCAAACAACACAAGAAACATTATCGTTGAGATAATGGTTGGTGGATGTAGCCATGAGGTCTGTTTTGAAGACTCTTCATGAGAGGGCTACCACACCTAGTAGGAACACTAAACTTGTCTACGATCTGACATAGTGGGGATCCGATCGATGTATCCAATGATATTGGTGTTCAGATTTCTCCAAAACTGAAAAACCGGGACAAGATGTTTCATGCCTTGGAGATATCGAAAGATATTCTTGAGTACCAACCAATTGTGTTTGGTCAGTCCAATGGCATATGGAACGTTGAGTCCCAATATCTCATTTCCATCATCTAGATCTTTCTCTAGATAGATCTTTCTCTACGTCTAGAGAATGAACTACCATGAGAGTTATGGATTGATAATATTTGTCCACAATGAATTTCTCCAATATATCTTGGATATAGACAACATAGTATACCATAATGCATGAATGAAGGTGCTCAAGTTGTAGTAACGAGCGGTGTTTTGGTTTACCCAAATCCTTCATTTAAACTCCGTCATTAGATGATTACATGTGTCGTCATTGCAGACATACAAACATGGATAATCATCTTTGCAGGAGTAATCCTTTTGTATAAGGAACTCACTACGTCGGTTGTACCATATGTACCGACCACAATAAGTCGTATGGTGACTTACTAGTTTTACACAATGTATGTTGCATTTTGTATTTCGATTCAGAATTGAAATTCCATCGGAAATCAATCATATATGTCTGAATCTAGTGATCCACATGGATATGTAATCACTACATCTATCAACTGCAGAGATAGATGATTTTGTACTGCCAATGATATAAGTTATCGGAAAGAGATTCCACCTCTGGAGAATAGTTGGGTATCTGCATGAACCCTTGTGCTACAATACTTGTTCTTTGTTTCACCACCTCATTGTTCTCAATTCTGTTTCCAGAAGAAAACTGGTGTAGGTATTGCTTATGAATACCTTCCCATTATTGAGCAAGATCATTTCTACCTAGATTATACCCTTTGCTTGAGTTCAGTCCGAGTGTTGTTCACACTTTGCCATGGCCATGGTCTTTGGATCTGAATCATTTGAAAGGTTTTTGCAATCTAGTTGAGAAATGTATGTCGACAATTGTAGACTTTTGGTTATATGATTCTCCAGAATCTATATATCAATATATAGTTGATGGAAATATCGTTACCCATGGTGACTGCTCGCGATTTCCCAATGCGATTGAGTCGGGTATTCCGATGTCCCGGTCATTATGTGCACTATGACCTGGGTTGGTGGAGGTTTCCCATCCATTGGGTGTATACTACCCATTAGGTGTCTATCAACGTGAAGTTGACTTGCATTTACCGATTCACAGGCCTTGATATCCTTGCTTGCAAGAAGCTGAATCCTGATGTACTTCTGCCATACATCTCCCCCTGTTGCTTTGAACGGGGAGTGGAGTGAATTTTGTTGCTACCTCCACTTTTTCAGGTGTACTTTTGCGGGATTGTAGGATTGTGTGACACCTTTATAGTCAGTAAATGAATTTGGCAGGTTATTTGCAATGTGTTGCAAATCTTCTGAACGCATGGTTCAGATCTTTGAGTACGTGGATTTAAGGCAGGAATGTGTTCAACATTCCACTAATTTCCTGGCATTCTTTATGGTACTTGAATTCTCCCCCTAATGCCTGGAAATATTCCTCATTGAATTAACATACTGGCCTTGAATAACTTCCCATTAGAGGGGCTTGAGGTATTGACGGAAATACAGTTATTCCTCACATAGATCCCAACTATATGTTGAGGGGCCAATGATGTATGCCGGGTGGTGATATTGGTGTGTAACCGAATTACCGCAGATAGGAAATACTTGGTAGATTTCCACGTATCAAAGATAGAGGGAATAATATAATGCAGTTTGGTCATGAGCGTGTAAGACTGCATGACTCCAACGTAAAGTTGGTAAGTTGCAATTCCAAAGTAAAGATTATGCAATGAGCTTAACTCTTTGGATAGGATTCTACCAAACCATTTTGAGTCTAGACATTAGGACAAATTGCTAAACTTCAATCCAAGGGCCATAAAGAAGGCACTCAAGGAGAATTCTGCAAGGTTATCCATTCGATTTGCTTGAAATCGATGTCAGGATAATGAGCCAATGGTTTTGTGTGAATAAAGCACACACTTAAGACCATCATGTAGATATGTCCTTAGAACCATGGAATACCTGAATAGTCTACTCAATGGTTGGGAAGAGCCACTTACCTCGACTTGATGCATTCAAGGAGTCTGAGTGGTTCAGCATACACTTTAAGATGTACAAGCCTTAAAATTTGCCTCCTTGTGTCACATATAGTGCACATAAAATCCAAATATTGTTAGAATGTAGCATCATAATAATCATAAACCACTGGAATTGCTGATAGTGTCGGTTTCAACCCAATGTCAATGATGACCAAAGCAGGAATGCCAAGTTTGTCATGCAAAAGACACTCTGGAAAACTATTTCGTACGTAACATGTGCTACGGGTTTTGTAGTATGTGTAGTGCAATGCCAATGATACATAGAGAATGTGCTTGCCATATCCATTGCATATGGTAAAGAGAAGATATTCCTCTTTGTTGTCATCATAAGTTTCGCTATGGAAACTATTTTGACGGATACCTCTATTGTTTAGTAGGGTACGAGCTAAACCCGGAAGCAATAAAGCATCCTGACAATACTCGAGTACCCACAGGGATAGTAAATATGACTCGAGTTGAGCCAACAAATACCTCATCGCGTCTAGCGATTTTAAAATATCTCCTTTCTCTCAATGAGAGTGGAAACATTGGACTTTCCTGAGTATAGAGTGTGTGTGGTGCATATGTCCACAAGGCACATATTAAATTTCATTGGATTGACTCCCATAGAAATCTATATATAGACATGAAGATTCTCAATATGAAAATCACTGTCAGATATATAGAATGCATACAAATGTATGTGTATCAAAGTGCTGATACAATATATTGTGATATACAATATATGATGAAAACAATACTTATGTTCTTATTAGAACATCGTAAATTGACATAAATTATGTTGACCACTCAGGAGATTGAGAGACTAGAAGAAGTCTCCAAACATGTCGGTTGAGGCATATTCAGCCATCACGTTCTCCGTGCTCATAGGGTCCCGTCACAGCTGGTGTTGTCGGATTGAAGGTTGAAGTAAGATTCAAACCTTTGCCCTTGAGGTTCATTGTATCCCAGGAATTGCTGATACAAAATAACCAGATGCTGAAATCTGAATCTAATGCCTTATAATGTATAAGACAACATTTTTCTGTTAGCGGTGTGATCCTGACCAGAAATGAATCCTGGATTGCACACATTATCCCACGAGACACAAGAGCGATCATGATGTCCATGGCCCAGATAGGGCAGTGGTGGCCATTGAGGGCGAATGCCTCAAACTCTATAGCCATATGTTACCTCTATGGGTAAACCATAGATAATTAATTTACAACCAGTAAATTGAAAACCATCATGGTTGATGTTATAATGAACTTAGCAAAATCAATGGGTATTGCAAGAAATTATCTTGAAACCATTAGTGTGAATCTCAAATTGCTAAATATGACACCTTGGAGATAATCTCCAAAATGGAGTAGATCTCGCAGCACTAGAGAGTATAATCTGATGGAATCAGTAGATACTCACTCGTAATGCCTTATGTCATGACTTAGTAAAATGCGTGGGAGAGCACTTTGTAAAGCAATTATAATGTCAAAATGACAGAATATAGGCTTTAACAGTAGTCATTGATAATCTGCGAAGGCAGTAGATCTAAATGACTACCTTGTGATCCCAATACATCAATTTGAAGAAACCACTTTGAATTTTGCATTCTTATTTGCAAGAAATTAAAAAATCTCAATTGCAAATAGACGTATTAATCTCAACATGTAGCGGACATGGAGATACATACATTCCGGAATACATCGCACTCAACAGAAATACACCACTATTATAATGAATAGTAATGATGTTGCAAACTTGATGTCCAAGTGAAAAACTTGAATTGTATAGATCCCAAATTAACCGAGATGATCCTGTATCAAGTTGCAAGATAATTCAGCAGGGTGAATTAATATTTTGCGAGAGAAAATTAATCTCAATCGCAATGAGATTGTTTTGCGAGAGAAGAAAATCTCGATCGCAAATTAATATTATTGTGCGAGAAAACTTAATCTCAATCACAAAACAATGTTGTTGTACTAATAAGACATGTTATAGGGATTGCTAAAAAGCAAACACATCGAACATGCCACATAAAATAACCACATATTTTCTGGAATTTTAAACTCAACAGAAAATGGGCTAAATGATGATCTGCATGCACATGGCCTAACGTTACTGGTGCTAATCAACAACAACTAGTTAGACCAAGCTGCAATATCCCGAAACTTCCAGGAATTAGCCGTAAAACAATGACAGAGGCAAGTTTTGACCTATTTCGGAAATAGGTAAAGCCACAAGGCTGAAATGCAAAACTTGCGAAGAGATAAGGTTCCTATCCCTTTACTCCCGAGCGCTTTCTACCAGGAGAAACCGCCCGCCGCTGTTTTGGCACACCGGCCAGGGCCGCGACCGTGGGAGCGCCGTCGTCTCCGCTGTGGGAGCCACGCCGAAAGGCGCCGCTGCCTCCGGGGCCGGAGGGCCAGCCGAGGGCCGTTGCCTCGGGCGCCGCCTGCACGGATGCAAGCCGAGGGCGCGGCGTCGCCTCAGTCTTCCGCGCCGCGTCGCGGTTGGGTGCCGCCTTCGCGGGCGCCGAGGCTGTCGTCTGCGGCGTGCGTAGTGGGAGAGCGTCTCGCCATGCGCGTGTGCGCTGGGCGTCGCCGCGGTCACGCTTTAGGCGGCCTCGCGCCGAGGCCGCGCCGCCACATCATGGCTGATGCGCCGGAGGGCGTTGCCGTTTCGTCGAGGTCCGCGCAGCGCCTCCGCGTTGAGAGGTCAAGGCCACGCAGTCGTGCCCCGCGTTAGAGGCCGGCGGACACCTCGACGCATCGCTGGACAGCCGTGTGTGTGCAAGGTGCATGGACGCGGGCGCCGCTGGCGATGCTGATGAAAAGCAACGGCAGTTGTCGCTTGATCTAGTGCAGTGCAGGAAGAATTGAAGAACGCATGGTACCTTTTTCCTTTTTGCATCAATGAATCGATGGGAATCCATTGACGTTCGTTGTTGAGGACTTCAATTCTTGAATAGATGGAGATCCACAGCCTCTGTTCTTTCTCATTCTGCCCTGACTGCCGCGCAGGACAGAGCCGCCCGTCCAAGCGTTGGCCGTTGGTCGCTCTTGTGGACGCGCTGCCGGGAGCCCGCGGTCGCGCGTGGGTCGCCCGCCTTCCGCCGGGAACACCGCGTTACCGCGGAATAGCCGTCGAGGTGTGCGCGGCGCCATGCGCTGCCTTTGCTAGCGCTGGAGGCCTGGAGCGTTGGCTTCGTTTGCCACGCAGGGCCAGAGGGCATCGCGACGCTGCCCACTCGCTGCCGGCAGTTTGGCCGTGAAATTGGTCCGCCAGAGAGCGTGCTGATAACGTGTTCGAAGTAATTGCAAGTGGCAAATGACAAGTATTTGAATAGTTGTTCTCGTTGATGATGGGATTACACATATATATAGCCCCCGAAGGGATACGTCCGAAGGGACACGAGACAACCGCCTCAATTAGAAAAAGCAAGGATTAATAGGATTAATTAAATCCTAACAATAGGAATACCATTGCCAGTAATTCCTTCCTTCTTATGGCGATGCGAGGAGGGCGAGCTTGTGCACAACAGGCTGAGCCGAGCACGGCGGGAGGCCGAGGGAAAGGGATGTGGCCGGCCGCCATCGGTATGGTACGGGCTGGTGGCAGAGAGCGTCCTTGAGATGCATAGCATAGGAGGAGCCACCAATGCGGGCCGGCGACCACGTTTGACGTTCCCGGATCCAGGAAGCCAGATGCTGAGAGCGACCGGCGGAAAGAGGAACCTAAGCAAGAGGGGCCTCAGCTCACCATCACAACAGTATAGCCGACCATGGACAGCTACCGCACACAGACAGACACACACCAGGGCCACGCTACGTTGATTTTCTTTTCTCCACGCACTGGTGCGGTGCGGCTCACCTCAGTCTGTCAGAGCCATGCGTGCGTGAATGAATGGACGCTCAACCTTCTCGTCGCCGGATCAAAGCAATGACCAGAGACAACACTAGGCCAAACCAGAGTTGCAAGTCACATACAGGATACTTGAGCTCATGACTGTCGAGAAACTCACTGGATGATGAAACGTTCCCAGTCACCAACGCGAAACAAAATTTGCACCGCAGGCAACAGCTAGCTACAGTAGTTGGTAAAAAAATAGAACAGTGATGCATAAGAACAAGTTACAGCCACGACAAGATTTTTTGCTGTGTAACACTAGGCATATTGAAGACCAGGTCCTGAAACAAGTAATCAACGGATCCTGATACAAGATATGAGAGAGTTGTTGGCTGCGACAAACAAATGAACAAATCCTGGAACAAGTAACCGTAGAACTAAAAGGCATTGTCAAGATTCAGCATTTGGTTTGAGTGATTCTTTGATGACCAAGAATCTGAATGAGCATGTGCCATACTGACAAACAAATACAGTTAAGTCAAAGGCATTGTTTCAACTCGGACATGACAAACACTGCATACCTCAACCTCCTTAAGGAAATCGGAAAACATGCATCAATTGTATAAGGTCTTGCATTGACATGAAACAGAAGAAACAAGGCTGAATATAAAGGCACCATCTGAAGATGCACACATGCAAATACTCTTGCTTAAAATGCTAACTGTAAATTGTTGAACTACTGCCAGTAAAAAACTATGCAAAAGGTTCAAGTAGTCCAGGCATATATTCTGAATTTAGACTTCCGCCATAGGCACTGGCTTCTCGATAAGCAGGTGCCTCATTTTTCTGTACATGTCCAGAGCTTCAGATATTATAATCCCACGCAAATACTGTAAGCACGTACAGCAGAATTGATGATTCAAGCCAAAACAGCATTAGAAATGTACCGCCATGAGAATAACCAATCATATGAGATGTGTTATATGACCGATGCTCCGCGGAAACAGAAAAAATAGATGAGGGGCAGTGCAACGCTTATCATCTTCAGGACAGTTACACTTGCTGATATATAATTCTTAGTTATGATCACTTATTCCAAGTTCTCAAGGGTCATTTCCTTTCAGTCTTTGGCTGCAAATCAAATCAAATCACTTGTTGGACATGCCCGCAACTGCTGCTGCATTTTTGTACAACACTTTGCTTGGGGCAACACAGTTTTCGAGGTAAGTTGCCTTTCTTTCCCTTGCTTAAGCTGGTACATTTGAATGCCTAACAGTAATATATCGACAAACCAGTGCTTTGAGGTGCTCAAAGTATCCGCAAGACATATAGTGAGTAGAAACCATTCATTGCCTCATAATCCAAGTTACTGCCAAAACAACTCTAGTCAAAAAGAAGAAACACCCACTGCTATTGCTGTCAGGTGTCGGTTTCTATGGGACGCACGCACGCAACAAGGCTCGGAAGAGCAAAGGCGGTCCTGTACCGTGAAGGATTGTGCATAAGATCAGGAAGGAGGCTCATATCCAACAGCGGTCTTATTTCCATGTGTCTATCTCTAGGTGTGAGGCATCATCGTCATTGCCAAGATGGTTAAAAGTAATGTTGATGCTGGAGTGTTCTATTGATAATCAAATGATGGGCGTGGGGGTGGTGATTACGTGGCCATGATGGTGATGTCCTGGCTCGCTTTGACCACATTCTTCGAGGCGTCGCCATCCCAAAATTGGCTCAAGCAATAGCGGATTGACCCGGCCCAGACCAACTGATTTGCTCTCAGAAATCTGCAAGTAATCCAATCTAGCAACAGAAATCTGCAAGTAATCCAATCTAGCAACAGAAATCTGCAACTACTCCAATCTTAAGAACAAGAGCAACCAGATGCTTCAACAATCACAAAGCATCAACGAGGCCAGGATGATAACACCTAGCAAAACATCCGCTTGACGATAAGGAATCAGTTTGACAAGCGATGGCCACTGGCCACGGTAGGTTATTTTTGTTCTCGCAAACATAAGCACTGACCGAAGATGTTCACCGACAGGTCAAAATGATGCACTCGTCACCATCCCACTGCTTGTTCTTCTCTCGAAAAATTTAGCATGTGATGTCAAATCCTACAACGAACAGAACGAACAGTTCAGTATATGGGACTCTGGATCATGCCAAAAAAAAAAGCACTCCGTAACAGAATGTGCAAGAAACTACAGAATACAGTTCAGTAGAGACACTGGCTCACAGGCAAAAAAGGACTATACTACCAGAATGTGCCAAAAACAACAAAACCAACAATTCAGCACTGAAACTATTCCAGGTAGAAAAATCACTTGTAAAATGCACAAGAAACAAAAGAACCAACAGCAATAAATTTGCATGTACAGTGCAGTGTGAGTCGGAAAGATTGAATTTTGCGTAACATGCATTTTAATATTCACATTCAGAATTCAAATGTCCCAGGAGAGACAATTAGCCGCTCATGGAAAGACATAAGTCTGCTTGATCAGACATTACAGAATTGTACTCTGAAATTCAGCTACTTTATTTTGATTCTGGATAAGAATCACAAGATTGGATTTGAAGATACAAATGGTAGGAGACAAACCTCAGGTGATAGCTTAGGAGCTTCATTCGTCTGGGTCCCAACGGCTCCAAGTCAGCAAGGAACTCGTGATCTGGGAGATTCACCGGCGAAGTCACCATCTGGCCGGTGAGTTCCATGCTGTGGCGGACTAGATATGCATCTCATCTCCACTTGGGGATTATCCGGCCCATACAGGAAACCTGCATCCCGTGTCTGTAGATTCTACGTAGGTGCAGTTCCCTGATATAAGTTCATATAATCAATCTTCTTTGCCGTGAAATAAACTGCACCCACGAATGCAAATTGTGAACGACTCAAGAATATTGCATTTTTTCAAATAACTACATCTGGTAATAAGGCGAACTGAAGAAATCCTTGCAATAAACTAAGTGGTCTGTTTGTATTTCTCAGGAGCTGCAACCATGCATCACTGCATTGCATCAGTCGCTGGCGCAAGACTAACTTTGTGGGTTGGATGTGAAATTTTACAATAGAGACGACGCCATGAGTTTATACTCTCATTTTCTTTCATCAAATTAACTGCTGCCTAGCTGTTGGGACTGCAAATTCAAGTAAATCCAAGAATGAGGAAAACTGAAGCGATTACTATGCATAGAAACTAGACAGAAAGGCTGTTATAAAAAGTTTTACCTGTTTCTCAATCTCGGCTATCTGTTGCCTCTGCAGTGACGGTGGAGCAGAAGTATTAACATTGTTTTTCTTTGCATAATCTGAAAGAATGAGATCTCTGAGCGCACATTCCACCTTCAGACACTACTCATCAGTCAAAGATCGATGGCCGGATATGATGCGGTACCGTAACCATTGTCTTGTCGGGCTTCAGCAACATCTTGGCCTTCTCATTATTGACATGTAATACTCGTAGTATAAGCACAAGATGAGAGAATGCAATGTAGGACGAAATACTTTTCAACCAGTCATCGTATATTTTATAAAGAACCATCTGCGGTTCCGTAGCCTTGAGACCAAACTTGTCAATCTTCAAGCAAGCTTGGAATGGCAGATGGACTTCCAATAATTTGCTTTCGCGGCTCTTCAACGGGAAGCGATCGAACTAGTGCAGCAACCTCCTCGGCTGTTTTCCACTTGGCCAGCTGCCCTAGATGCTTTTGTCCTGCCCATACACTTGTGTGGATGACCTGCAGATTATAATCCATTTTCAATTCAAGTCTTCAAAGTTGTGATGCTGTGCAGTTATGCCATAATTGCAGAAAACTAGAGCTAAAAGCAAAATAAAGGGAAAATTATGTTAAGGCAGATATGGCCCGGTGGGTTAAGATGAATACAATCGAAGACCCTTTCTTATTCTCTCCCTCAGCACATACATAGCAGGATTTGACTGTCAGAAGAGAAAATAAACAAGCATGACATTTATTAAATAAGACTTTTTTACTACAGCAGAGATATTGGCATAGAGCTAGATTTGTTACAGTTAGCATGGTTATTACCTTCATGATCTTGTTCATTGCTTGCTAGAGGAGGGGCTTTGACCCAGGAAGCAGTTATCAAAAGAAGAGTTATAAGCTAGATCAGTCCAATCATCACCCCTGAAAGAAATATTAATCAACATTAAGCACAGAAGACTCAGACAAGGCAAGAAATTGGCAGTTAATGGATACTCAAAATCATACCAGTCGGAGAAGGGTAGATGAACATATTATCTGTCGTGTAGTCCATAAATTTTGTTCTTGTGTAACGTTTTATGCCGTGTGAATCGTAGTCTCCCCATCTTAGTTGCACATCAATCCAATACTTGTTACTGGCTTTCTGATCAAAGACATCCTTTGACTCAGAAACTAAGCTTGGCTTGTAGTCCATAAATTCTGTTCGTGTGTAACGTTTTATGCCGTGTGAATCGTAGTCTCCCCATCTTAGTTGCACATCAATCCAATACTTGTTACGGGCTTTCTGATCGAAGACATCCTTTGACTCAGAAACTAAGCTTGGCTTGGACATGTGCTTTCTGATCAAAGACGTGCTCTGCTTCGTGGCGGCGCGGTTGTTACAAGGTGCTCCGGGAAAATTCCTGTGTGGCTGGGAGCGGCGGCACGACATCGTCCCTTCCTTGGAATTGCTGCCTGAGTGCTCGTGGTGTCTACTGGACTGGAAGCTGGTGTTGGTTGCCTTGGCAGTCTCACGAGGCTTGGGGTGGCGTGGTGTTGGGCGATGGTTGTTGTTGTGGGGTGCTATGTACATCATCGCCGGTGTCTCTTGGACATCTTCCATGAGTCCGGTTGTTTCCTGTTGTCCACGCGCCGATCTCTAAAGATCTACTTATCCACTAATAGAGTAATCATAATGCTCACTTACTAGACCTAAAATCTCATAATTCATCGAACATGTTTGATAATCTCATCAACATCACAATCACCTAACTAAATCAAAGAACAACTCGTAATTCATCGTTAAATTTGCTTCAAGATCACAATCACCTAACTAAATCCAAATTGTTTCAAAATTAATTGAAGATATAATTAGCCACCAATATAATAGTAGCCATGCTCATACTAGACATAAAATCTCATAATCAACCTAACAGTTTTTTACTATCTCCTCAAGATCACAATCACCTAACTAAGTCCACCTAAAATTTCGTAATCCACCATGAATTTTGGTTCAATATCATAATCACCTAACTAAATCCAAATGGTTGCAGGATTGACTGAAGATATACTTATCCACCAATATGTAGCCATGCTCATACTAGACCTAAAATCTCATAATCCACCGAACTTTTTTGACCATCTCCTCAAGATCACAATCACGTAACTAAATTCACCAAAAAATAGGTGTGCGTTGTAATTTTGCGTTTTTTAGCAACTGGACTGCACAGTGCATATGGGCCACTATCTGGAGATTCCTTCTTTCGAAAGATATGTTTTAATCTGGGTGAGCTTCTGTTACCCTTCCAAAAACTTAATGGTATCTCTTTCCCTTTATCTGATAAACCCATGATCTTCGGCATCAGCTCTTTGATTTTTATTCTCTGGCCTCCTAATAGTAGCTGTCCTAATTCAGTTATTACTCTTTCACTCAACCAAATAACAAGTTCGCTCTTCAAACACTTCTTAATCTGTAGGTTAAGAGTGGCACCAAACTGGACACGCTTAATCATTTTTTCCAGACCCGCCGGCATCCTCCGGTACACGTATTTTGGCAAAATAAAGGGCCTACATCTAACTTTGAACCTCTTTTTGCTTTCAATTACTATGAAAGGAGGAGATTGTTCCACACTTGGCGCTTTGCCACAGGGCCTTTTAGCAGGGGGCGGGTTTTTAACCTTCGTTGGCCTTTTAGCAGGGGGGTTCCTTTTCCTTGGCGTCTTAGCAGGGGGGTGTTCTTTCTCCTCCATTGGCCTTTTAGCAGGTGGCTTTTGTATGCGTCCTTCTGGTGATGCAGAAAGAATGGTTAGTAAAAAACAACTTAAATATAGGTTTGGGAGATTTTAGAGGGAGGGATATATGAGAACGGCGGAATCAGTTTTATTTTGGTGAACTTAATCCCAAAAGAGAACCTTCTCTAAGGGCTTGTTCGGTTGCATGGGATTTGAAGGGGACTGAGAGGGATTAAATCCTTGCAAGTCAAATTCCTCTTCATCCCCTAAAATCCTCTCCAATCCCCTTGTGGAGGGGATTAACCAAACAAGCACTGGTTCGAATGGGATTCATCTACCTCTTCATGTATGGTATTTTTACCAACAGGCTGCACAACAGCTAACTGGAGTACCACAATGTATGAATATATAACTTCAATACAAATGTTCGAAATTATACTAGTAGTATTATAATTTGGTCTTTGTATCATCATAATTCCTAGGAATAAAACCAAAATAGGAATTATACTAGTAGTATTATAATTTGGTCAAAAAACCAAAATAGGAGCTAAAGAGGTTTTTTACCTAATTTGTCCCCATTGGGCGACGAAGGATGCGCCTTCGAGCTACCGGCTTCAGCTAGCCTCCAGCTGCGGCGCGAGCAGCCCGCCCGACCTGGGTCGCCATTCCCTTGGCCTCCCCGACTAGGGTCGCCATTCCCTTGCTCGTCCTGAGCCGCAGAGATGGATGGCTGTTTCCGGCCGAGTCCCAGCCTCTTCTCGCGGGCATCTCCGTCCTGGGCAACGAGCGATGAGTCCCTCCTGCGGGAGGACCGTCTCGCGCTGACGTCGTCACCGCCATGGCCATGGGCAACTTCCGACGACATGGCTCCAATTGTTTGAATGGCGAATGCTCATTCGAGAGCCTCCCAACGATCACTCCCACGCGTCGCCAATTGGTGTGTTCTCAGCCCCCGCCAGGTGTTGCGCTCTGATCGTTTCCTCCGGATTTATTTTTTTGGACGCGTTTTTGGCTTTTTAGGTGGGGTTTTCCCAGGTTTTTCAGTGGTCCGGTTTTCCACCGGCCTTTCTTAGATTTTGGGCGAATAAAAAAATTATAAAATGCAAAAAATAAGTTTTTCCCTTTCTGGAAAAGCATGGGTTTTCTTCCATGAGAGGCATGGATTTGCTTTCGCGAGAGGCATGACTGTGCCTCTGGAAACGAAAAAGCAAGTTTTTTTTTCTTTTTCGTGAGAGGCACGCTTTTGCTTCCGCGAGAGGCACAATTTTGCTTTCGTGCCGGTCTCGGAATTCAAACAATTGGAGCCATGTCGTCGGAAGTTGCCCATGGCCATGGCGGTGACGACGTCAGCGCGAGACGGTCCTCCCGCAGGAGGGACTCATCGCTCGTTGCCCAGGACGGAGATGCCCACGAGAAGAGGCTGGGACTCGGCCGGAAGCAGCCATCCGTCTCTGCTGCTCAGGACGAGCAAGGGAATGGCGACCCTAGTCGGGGAGGCCAAGGGAATGGCGACCCGGGTCGGGCGGGCTGCTCGCGCCGCAGCCGGAGGCTAGCTGAAGCCGGTAGCTCGAAGGCACATCCTTCGTCGCCCAATGGGGACAAATTAGGTAAAAAACCTCTTTAGCTCCTATTTTGGTTTTTTGACCAAATTATAATACTACTAGTATAATTCCTATTTTGGTTTTATTCCTAGGAATTATGATGATACAAAGACCAAATTATAATACTACTAGTATAATTTCGAACATTTGTATTGAAGTTATATATTCATACATTGTGGTACTCCAGTTAGCTGTTGTGCAGCCTGTTGGTAAAAATAACATACATGAAGAGGTAGATGAATCCCATTCGAATCAGTGCTTGTTTGATTAATCCCCTCCACAAGGGGATTGGAGAGGATTTTAGGGGATTGAAGAGGAATTTGACTTGCAGGGATTTAATCCCTCTCAGTCCCCTTCAAATCCCATGCAACCGAACAAGCCCTTAGAGAAGGTTCTCTTTTGGGATTAAGTTCTCCAAAATAAATCTGATTCCGCCGTTCTCATATATCCCTCCCTCTAAAATCTCCCAAACCTATATTTAAGTTGTTTTTTACTAACCATTCTTTCTGCATCACCAGAAGGACGCATACAAAAGCCACCTGCTAAAAGGCCAATGGAGGAGAAAGAACACCCCCCTGCTAAGACGCCAAGGAAAAGGAACCCCCCTGCTAAAAGGCCAACGAAGGTTAAAAACCTGCCCCCTGCTAAAAGGCCCGTGGCAAAGCGCCAAGTGTGGAACAATCTCCTCCTTTCATAGTAATTGAAAGCAAAAAGAGGTTCAAAGTTAGATGTAGGCCCTTTATTTTGCCAAAATACGTGTACCGGAGGATGCCGGCGGGTCTGGAAAAAATGATTAAGCGTGTCCAGTTCGGTGCCACTCTTAACCTACAGATTAAGAAGTGTTTGAAGAGCGAACTTGTTATTTGGTTGAGTGAAAGATTAATAACTGAATTAGGACAGCTACTATTAGGAGGCCAGAGAATAAAAATCAAAGAGCTGATGCCGAAGATCATGGGTTTATCAGATAAAGGGAAAGAGATACCATTAAGTTTTTGGAAGGGTAACAGAAGCTCATCCAGATTAAAACATATCTTTCGAAAGAAGGAATCTCCAGATAGTGGCCCATATGCACTGTGCAGTCCAGGTGCTAAAAAACGCAAAATTACAGCGCACACGTAACTAAATCCACCATGAATTTTTGTTCAAGATCATAATCACCTAACTTAATCCATATTGTTTCAAGATTGATTGAAGATCTGTTTATCCATCAATATAGTAGTAGCCATGCTCATATTAGACCAAAAATCCACCTAACATTTTGACTATCTCCTTAAGATCACAATCCCCTAAATAAATCCACCTAAAATTTTATCATACACTGTGAATTTTGGTTCAAGATCATAATCACCTAACTAAATTCAAATTGTCGCAAGATTAATTGAAGATATGTTTATCCACCAATATAATAGTAGCCATGCTCATAGTAGACCTAAAAGCTCATAATCCATTGAACATCTTTGAGTATCTCCTCAACATCAATCACCTAACACAATCCACCTATAATATCATAATCCACAGACAAATTTGCTTCAAGTCACCATCACATAACTAAATCAAAAGTGTTCCAAGATTAATTGAAGATCAGTTTATCCACCAATATAATAATCATTATGCTCACGTATTAGATCTAAAATCTTATAATTTATTTAACATTTTTACTATCTCCTCAAGATCATAATCATCTAAGTAAATCCACATAAAAACTCATAATCCATCATCAAATTTGCTTCAAGATCATAATTACCTAACTAAATCCAAATTGTTCCATTAATTAAAGATATATTTATCCACCAATACATAGTAAACATACTCATACTAGACCTAAAATCTCATAATCCATCAAAAACTCATAATTGATTGTCAAATTTTCTTTAAAATATAATCACCTAACTAAATCCAAATTATTCCAGATTAATTGAAGATATGTTTATCCATCAATATAATAGTAGCCATGCATATACTAGACCTAAAATCTCATAATCCACTGAACATCTTTGACTATCTCCTCAAGATCACAATCACCTAACTAAATCCACCAAAAATCACGTAATCCACCCGTAAATTTGCTTGAAGATAACAATCACCTAATTAAATCTAAAGTGTTCGAAGATTAATTGAAAATATGTTTACCCACCAACATAATAATCACCATACTAACTTACTAGAACTAAAATGTCATAATCCACCAAACATCTTTGACTATCTCCTCAAGATCACAGTTACCTAATTAAATCCACCAAAAACTCATAAATCCACCAAAAGCTCATGCTTCTTCAAGATCACAATTACCTAACTAAATCCACTCAAAATCCATCGTCAAATTTGCTTCAAGGTCACAATCACCTAACTAAATTCAAATTATTTCAAGATTAATTGAAGGCTTTATCTACCAACATAATAGTAGCCATGTTTATACTAGACCTAAAGTCTCATAATCCACCGAATATCTTTGACTATGTCCCTAAGATCACAATCATCTAAAATCTTATAATCCATCGATAAATTTGCTTGAAAATTACAATCACCTAGCTAAATCCAAAGTGTTCCAAGATTATAATCATCTTATAATCCAAGGTGCTTATGATATTCTTCGGAGGGAGAATAGACCAAGAGGTCATCAATGATGATAACCACAAACTTGTCCAAGAACTCATGAACATGTTGTTCATGATGTTCATCGAATAGGTGGAGTATAAGAGTTAGTCCAAGGGCCACATCCTTAGGCTTAATATCCAGCTCGACCAAGTCATGGCTTGGTGAGACTTAAGGGTTGATAGGATTTGGGTGTGAGGGTGAAAGTTCACCATAACATACTTAAACACCATTTCTCTAATGCCAACTATTATGAGGCTCACGTGGCCCAACTCCCACAAGGTTATCACATACCATCAAAATTGCCATCTCTTCAAATTAAGAGAAAATTCCTTATTTCGCACCATCTTAAAATCTGCTTCCTTATTTGACACTGAAAAAGTTTTTCTTCCCTATTTGACACAAGTTCTAAATTTTATTCCCTATATGACATTTCCGTCCATTTTAAGCCTAAATGACACCTGAAAAGACTCTTTTGCCCCTCATGTGGTATGTGTGTGGGGGCAATAGCACACACGCAGCATCAGTGCGAGGGCAGGAGCACACGCAGCAACACATACACATGCACCAACACACACGCACGCGCACACACACGCAACAACACGCACGCGCGCTTGCACACACACACACGCACGCACACACACGCAGCAACACACATGCACGCGCGCACACACGCAGCAACACACACGCATGCAGCACACACACACACATACACACACGCAGCAGCAGCACACACGCAGGCAGCACATAGGCACGCAACAGCACACACACGCGCGCGCACGTACACACGCAGTAGCAAACACACACGCAGCAGCACACATGCACCCACACATGCAGCAGCAGCACACATGTGCGCGTGCACCCACACACGCAACAGCACACACGCGCGCGCACACACATACCGCATGAGGGGCAAAATCGTCTTTTCAGGTGTCATTTAGGCTTAAAATGGACGGAAGTGTCGTATAGGGAATAAAATTTAGGACTAGTGTCAAATAGGGAAGAAAAACTTTTCCAGTGTCAAATAAGGAACCAAATTTTAAGACAGTGTCAAATAAGGAATTTTCTCTCAAATTAATCCAAAATGATGATCTTGTACTCATAACATTCTTGAGGAGGGACACCAAAATCACCTACGTCTAACAACTCTGATCCACATGTATCATATTCATGATTATATCCATATGGGGCACATGCAAGCTACTAAGCTTAGATCAAAACATCACAAATCCGAGTGCCAAAGTTATCTCCATCCTAGAATCCAAGTAGCTATATCATTTAACCTAAAGGAAACACAAGTTGTGCTACTCCAAGATCCTTGTTTCCTTGTTATTAATCTAATCCCAGATGCTCCAATAATCCACCATTTTCATAATCATGATTGGTGTTGCAAACTCTCATCTAACCTATACAAATCTGATACATCCAAGGTTGATCATACTACACCCTTAAGTTCTCCAACTTCAATCTCCAGAAGTGTGAATTTAACACAAAGCAATCCACCAACATCTAACCATGATCTAAATAAACTCCAAATTCATGGTTATCTAAATTCAGTATAACCACAAGTTCTATTAACGGACTATGGATCTTTATATGTAAAATTAAAGTTATTTATCCATCGTCAAATTTGGTTCAAGATCACCACATCAGATCTGCCCACAACCGTCCACCATCGCGACTGACGCACATGCATAGGGTGGATGATGCCTTTCTCCTTGAAGTGCCATCTTTCTGCCTTCCTCACTTCCCCTATCGTCATCCCTTCACCGCTTGACTCCAAGTTCAAAATTTGACAGTAGCATCAGTCCGCTCCCGATGACATCTTCAACCCTTCCCTCACACCCCTCGTGCACTCTCCGCTCCATGCTAGTCCGCTTGGGCACCCTTTGCTTGGCTACGGATTGCTTTGTGTGCTGCCCCGATCCCACAACCCGTGTTCCCTTGCTGGGCGCCACCATAGCCGAACGCTCGAGCACCACCTATCGGCGAAGCAGGAGCAGGGGCAGTCGGCACCGCAATGTCTAACCCACAGGATGTGTGCACGACGCTACCTGTCGCCGGGGCCCTTGGCCCCCCAACAAGGGAACGTAAGATGCGGCATCAAGTCCGTGACACATAACCCGCATACAAGGGAAGGACACCAAGCCAGATCGACGAGGAACAAAAATTGCACGACTTCGACACCCACTTCTTCTAGTTTCACCGACTAGTGCTTCTTCGTCTGATTCTTCCAGTTTGTCAGCCATTCGACCTCCAGATTCTTATGTTCATGTTCTTAGGAACTTCCCTCCCAGTCGATAGTCAAGGAACTCTTAGCACCTCGACCCATGCAGCTCATTTCAGGTGGTTAGATTGTTGACTCTAGTTGTAGGGTCATTGACTTTAACTCTTGTTCTGATTACGATCCTCACACGGATGCTCTACTTCTTGCTGGCCCTTGAAGCTATAACTCCCAGGCCATCTGGGAGCTTGATTGGCTTCACCTTCCCCTTGATGACACCGCCGCCAGTCTCACCACCTCTCCTAGCCTACTGACTCTTTCTGGCATCATGTAGAATAATCATCATGCTCACTAACTATTTTCTCAAGAGCACAATCACCTAAGTAAATCCACCTAAAATCTTATAATACACTACAAAGTTTAGTT
Organism: Aegilops umbellulata; assembly: GCA_032464435.1. Taxonomy (NCBI): domain Eukaryota; kingdom Viridiplantae; phylum Streptophyta; class Magnoliopsida; order Poales; family Poaceae; genus Aegilops; species Aegilops umbellulata. The sequence continues at coordinate 510,866,294 of CP136059.1, forward strand.
GAAGACCACAATCACCTAACTAAATCCACCAAAAAAATCATAATCCATCGTCAAATTTGCTTCAAGATAACAATCACCTAACTAAATCCAATTAATTCCAAGATTAATTAAAGATATGTCTCATAATCCACCAAACATCTTTGACTATTCCCTCAAGATCACAATCACCTGACTAAATCCACCAAAAACTCATGACCCATCGTCAAATTTGCTTCAAGATAACAATCACCTAACTAAATCCAATTAATTCCAAGATTAATTAAAGATATATGTCTCATAATCCACCAAACATCTTTGACTATTCCCTCAAGATCAGAATCACCTCACTAAATCCACCAAAAACTCATGACCCATCGTCAAATTTGCTTCATGATAACAACCACCTAACTAAATCCAAATTGTTGTAAGATTAACTGAAAATATCCACCAATATAAAGTAGACATGCTCATACTAGACCTAAAATCTCTTATCCACCGAACATCTTTAACTATCTCCTAAAGATCACAATCCCCTAACCAGATCCACCTAATCATAATCCCCCGTGATATTTGGTTCAAGATAACAATCACGTAACTAAATCCAAATATTTCCAAGATTAACTAAAGATCTATTTATCTACCAATATAATAACAATCATGCTCACTTAATAGCCCTAAAATCTGATAATCCACCGAACACCTTTGACTATCTCCTCAAGATCATAATCACCTAACTAAATCCACCTAAAGTCTCACAATCCACCGTAAATTTTGGTTCAAGATCACAATTATACCTAACTAATACAAATAGTTTCGAGATTAATTAAGGATCTCTTTATCCACCAATATGACAATCACCATACTCACCCAATAGACTTAAACCCCTTAATCCAGTGACCAAATTTGACCATCTTCTGAAGATCAAAATCACCTAACTAAAATCCAAATTGTTCCAATATTAATTAAAATTTTGATTTATCCACCAATATAATAATCATCATGCTCATACTAGACTTAAAATCTCATAATCAAGCAAACATACTTGACTATCTCCTCAAGATCACAATCACCTGACTAAATCCATTCCATTCCACTAAGAACTCCTTTGGTCCTAGTATAACTTGGTACTCCCTAGGTGGATGGAATAAAGGGGTGCCACGAGCTGCTTGTAGATTCCACTTCTTCGAACCTTCTTGGTTAGGTATGCAGTTGCGACCTCCAAACCAAAGAACACATTGCTCGTCTTTTGAGAATGCAGGGCTTTCCCAAGCGTGATCATTTCATCGATTTCTATTCCTCTTGATTCAACCTAGGAGTGGGCCTAATATTGAAGTTAGCGAGATAGCCACTACTGACTAGCTCTACGCCAAACTTATCGAAGCCTTCAGGTAGCACTAATTGCTCTGCTTGGTCAAGGCAGGAGAGGTACACGGCTTCCTGCTGAGAGTATCCACTGCGACACTTATCTAGGTGGTAATGGATATCAAAGTCATAATGGTTGATTAAATCTACCCATCTTCTTTTTCTCATGTTTAAGTTCATCTGGAATAAGACATACTTAAAGCATGCACTACTGTTGTCATATCCAAATCATGGGTAGGGTAGTTCTCTTCATGAGGACGTAGTTGCCTTGAAAGATAGACTACGAGTCTTCCTTCTTACATCAAGACAGAACGAAGTCCATGCTTAGATGCATCACAATAATTTTAAAACTCTTATAAATGTCTGGGCTGGCTAAGGACGGATCAATGGTTAACCTTTTCTAAACTCTCGGAAGCTCTCGTCACACTTGGGCATTCAGTCAAACGTATTATCTTTCTTCAGGAGTTAAGTCACTGATGGTTCTCGAAAGTCTTCCACAAATTTGCGATACTAACCCGTAAGTCCGAGGAAACTTCTGACTTCACATTCGTTTAGCCTTCCACTTGGTTATGGACTCATAACCCAACTTATTTTACCCAAATTTTATATTTCTTGAAGTTGTCATATAATTGGGGTCCTTGAAGTTTGTCCAAAACCATTCTCAAGTGTTGCTTATGATCTTCTTCGGAGGGAGAATAGACCCCAAGAGGTCATCAATGATGATAACCACAAACTTGTCCAAGAACTCATGAACATGTTGTTCATCAAATAGGTGGAGTATAAGAGTTAGTCCAAGGGCCACATCCTTAGGCTTAATATCCAGCTCCGTTGTCGTGGTTCGACCAAGTCATGGCTTGGTGAGACTTAAGGGTTGATAGGATTTGGGTGTGAGGGTGAAAGCTCACCTTGACATACTTAAACACCATTTCTCTAACGCCAATTATTACGAGGCTCACATGGCCCAACTCCCACAAGGTTATCACATACCATCAAAAGTGCCATCTCTTCAAATTAATCCAAAATGATGATCTTGTACTCATAATATTCTTGGGGAGGGGCACCAAAATCACCTACGTCTAACAACTCTGATCCACATGTATCATATTCATGATTATATCCATATGGGGCACATGCAAGCTACTAAGCTTAGATTAAAACATCACAAATCCGAGTGCCAAAGTTATCTCCATCCTAGAATCCAAGTAGCTATATCATTTAACCTAAAGGAAACACAAGTTGTTCTACTCCAAGATCCTTGTTTCCTTGTTATTAATCTAATCCCAGATGCTCCAATAATCCACCATTTTCATAATCATGATTGGTGTTGCAAACTCTCATCTAACCTATACAAATCTGATTCATCCAAGGTTGATCATACTACACCCTAATTTCTCCAACTTCAATCTCCCGGAGTGTGAATTTAACACAAAGCAATCCACCAACATCTAACCATGATTTAAATAAACTCCAATTCATGGTTATCCAAATCCAATATAACCACAAGTTCTATTAACGGACTATGGATCTTTATATGTACAATTAAAGTTATTTATCCATCGTGAAATTTGGTTCAAGATCACAATCACCTAACTAAACCCAAATTGTTCCAAGATTAATATATCTGTTTATCCACCAATATAATAAACACCATGCTCAATTAGACCTAAAATCTCATAATCCACCAAAAATCTTTACTATCTCCTGAATATCACTTCTACATCACCATCAGACTCCAATCATAACTCATCCAAACAACTTCTGTGTGGTACCACCTAACTTTTCGCATGTTGGGGCTTAAGGATGTAAAATGATTAACTAACACAATCACAATCTCATGTTGGGCTTTATTCCAGGCAAAGGTTGTTGGTGCTTAAGCGGTGCTCTTAAAAATCCACAAGTTAAGCACATCGATTAAGTTCATGCTATTAGAACTTTTATTGCTAAGCGGTTTCTTGGGCAAGATTTGGTTCAAAGAAAGGCTTGAGCTTGAGAGAGCAGAAACTAAAAATAACTTGCACTTGGTACAGTTGAAGGCCTAGACTAGAGTGCAACACGACTTCTATCTCTCCAAACTTACCCACACAACACAATAGTTGTGGCACCTCACTCCACAACAATCATGTCATGCCATCCCGAGTAGTAGATCCACGTGTAGACATCGAATCTGCCCACAACCGTCCACCATCATGGCTGACGTACAGGCATAGGGTGGATGATGCCTTTCTCCTTGAAGTGCCCTCTTCTTGCCTTCCTCGCTTCCCCTATCGTCATCCCCTCACCGCTCGACTCCAAGTTCGAATTTTGACGGCAGCTGCAGTCCGCTCCCGACGACATCTTCAACCCTTCCCTGACACCTCTCGTGCACTCTCCACTCCATGCTAGTCCGCTTGGGCACCCTTTGCTTGGCTACGGGTTGCTTTGTGTGCTGCCTCGATCACACAACCCGTGTTCCCCTGTTGGGCGCCGCCATAGCCGAACGCTCGAGCACCACCTATTGGCGAAGCAGGAGCAGGGGCAGTCGGCACCGCAATGTCTAACCCACAGGATGCGTGCACGACGCTACCTGTCGCCGAGGCCAAGGGCCCCCAACAAGGGAACGTAGGATGTGACATCAAGTCCGTGACACATAACCCGCATACAAGGGAAGGACACCAAGCCAGATCGACGAGGAACAAAAATTGCACGACTTTGACACCCACTTCTTTTAGTTTCACCTATTGGTGTTTCTTCGTCTGATTCTTCCAGTTTGTCTGCCATTCGACCTCCAGATTCTTATGTTCATGTTCTTAGGAACTTCCCTCCCAGTCGATAGTCAAGGCACTCTTAGCACTTCGTCTTTTCATGATCCTAGTTTTGCTCATATTCCTCGACCCATGCAGCTCATTTCAGGTGGTTAGATTGTTGACTCAAGTTGTAGGGTCATTGACTTGAACTCTTGTTCTGGTTACGATCCTCACACGGATGCTCTACTTCTTGCTGGCCCTCGAAGTTATAACTCCCAGGACCTCTATGAGCTTGACTGGCTTCACCTTCCCCTTGATGACACCGCCGCCAGTCTCACCGCCTCTCCTGGCCTACTGACTCTTTCTGGCATCATCGTCTTGGTCACTCATGTAGAATAATCATCATGCTCACTAACTATTTTCTCAAGAGCACAATCACCTAACTAAATCCACCTAAAATCTTATAATCCACTGTAAAATTTAGTTGAAGATCACAATCACCTAACTAAATCCACCAAAAAAAATCATAATCCATCATCAAATTTGCTTCAAGATAACAATCACCTAACTAAATCCAATTTGTTCCAAGATTAATTAAAGATGTGCCTCATAATCTACCAAACATCTTTGACTATTCCCTCAAGATCACAATCACCTGACTAAATCCACCAAAAACTCATGACCCATTGTCAAATTTGCTTCATGATAACAACCACCAAACAAAATCTAAATTGTTGTAAGATTAATTGAAAATATATTATCCACCAATACAATGTAGACATGCTCATACTAGACCTAAAATATCTTATCCACCGAACATCTCTAACTATCTCCTGAAGATCACAATCACCTAACCAAATCCACCTAATCATAATCCCCCGCGATATTTGGTTCAAGATAACAATCATGTAACTAAATCCAAATATTTCCAATATTAACTAAAGATCTATTTATCTACCAATATAATAACCATCATGCTCACTTACTAGCCCTAAAATCTGATAATCCACCGAACACCTTTGACTATCTCCTCAAGATCATAATCACCTAATTAAATCCACCTAAAGTCTTACAATCCATAGTAAAATTTGGTTCAAGATCACAATTATACCTAACTAAATACAAATAGTTTCGAGATCAATTAAGGATCTGTTTATCCACCAATATAATAATCACCATACTCGCCCAATAGACTTAAATCCCTTAATCCATCGAACATATCTGACCATCTTTTGAAGATCAAAATCACCTAACTAAAATCCAAATTGTTCCAATTTTACTTAAAATTTTGATTTATCCACCAATATAATAATCATCATGCTCATACTAGACCTAAAATCTCATAATCAGCCGAACATATTTGACTATCTTCTCAAGATCACAATCACCTAACTAAATCCATTCCATTCCACTAAGAACTCCTTTGTTCCTGGTATAACTTGGCACTCCCTAGGTGGATGGAATAAGGGGGTGCCACGATTGTAGATTCCACTTCTTCAAACCTTCTTGGTTAGGTATGCATATGCGACCTCCAAACCAAAGAACACATTGCTCGTCTTTTGAGAATGCAGGGCTTTCCCATGCTTGATCATTTCATTGATTTCTTCTATTCTTCTTGATTCAACCTAGTAATGGGCCTAATATTGAAGTTAACGAGATAGACACGACTGACTAGCTCTACGCCAAACTTATCGAAGCCTTCAGGTAGCACTAATTGCTCTGCTTGGTCAAGGCAGGAGAGGTACACGGCTTCCTGCTGAGAGTGTCCACTGCGACACTTATCTAGGTGGTAATGGATATCAAAGTCATAATGGTTGATTAAATCTACCCATCTTCTTTTTCTCATGTTTAAGTTCATCTGGAATAAGACATACTTAAAGCATGCACTACCGTTGTCATATCCAAATCATGGGTAGGGTAGTTCTCTTCATGAGGACGCAGTTGCCTTGATAGATAGGCTACGAGTCTTGCTTCTTACATTAAGACAGAACGAAGTCCATGTTTAGATGCATCACAATAATTTTAAAACTCTTATAAATGTTTAGGGTACCTAAGGACAAATCAGTGGTTAACCTTTTCTAAACTCTCAGAAGCTCTCTTCACACTTGGACGTTCATTCAAACGTATTATCTTTCTTTAGGAGTTAAGTCATTGGTGGTGCGCGAAAGTCTTCCACATATTTGTAGTAATAACCCATAAGTCCGAGGAAACTTCTGACTTCACATTCATTTAGCCTTCCACTTGGTTACAGATTCTATCCTTGACAGGTCTCTTAACAAACTTTCTATGGACAAAACATGTCCTCATAACCCAACTTCTTTTACCCAAATTCTATACTTCTTGAACTTGTAATATAATTGGGGTCCTTGAAGTTTGTCCAAAACCATTCTCAAGTGTTTCTTATGATCTTCTTCGCAGGGAGAATAGACCAAGAGGTCATCAATGATGATAACCACAAACTTGTCCAAGAACTCATGAACATGTTGTTCATGATGTTCATCAAATAGGTGGAATATAAGAGTTAGTCCAAGGTCCACATCCTTAGGCTTAATATCTAGCTCCGTTGCCGCGGCTCGACCAAGTCATGGCTTGGTGAGACTTAAGGGTTGATGGATTTGGGTGTGAGGGTGAAAGTTCACCATAACATACTTAAACACCATTTCTCTAATGCCAACTATTATGAGGCTCACATGGCCCAACTCCCACAAGGTTATCACATACTATCAAAATTGCCATCTCTTCAAATTAATCCAAAATGATGATCTTGTACTCATAACATTCTTGGGGAGGGACACCAAAATCACCTACGTCTAACAACTATGATCCACATGTATCATATTCATGATTATATCCCATGTATCATATTCATGATTATATCCATATGGGGCACATGCAAGCTACTAAGCTTAGATCAAAACATCACAAATTCGAGTGCGAAAGTTATCTCCATCCTAGAATTCAAGTAGCTATATCATTTAATGTAAAGAAAACACAAGTTGTACTACTCCAAGATCCTTTTTTCCTTACTATTAATCCATACCCAGACGCTCAAATAATCAACCATTTTCATAATCATGATTGGTGCTGCTAAGTCTCATCTAGCCTAAAGTAAACACAAGTTGTGTTACTTCAAAATGCTTCTTTCCTTACTACTAATCCAATCCGAGATGCTCCAATAATCCACCAATTATCATAATCATGATTGGTGCTGCAAATTCTCATCTAACCTATATAAATCTGACATATCCAAGGTTGATCATACTACACCCTAAAATTGTTTCAAGATTAACTGAAGACATATTATCCATCAATATAATAATCGTCATACTCACCTAGTAGCTCTAAAATAGCATTCTCATGTTGGGCTTTATTCCAATCAAAAGTTGTTGGGTTCTTAAGCGATGCTCTTGCAATTCCGTAAGTTATGCACATCGATACACGTCCATGCTTTCATGCCTTTGCATCTTGGAGGTCTCTTGGTGCTAGGTCTATGCGATTTGAACAATCAAACCATTTTAATCTCAAGAACGATGCTAAGTATAGAGTCCCCGTGATTGATATTGTCCACTCTTGTCACATGTATGGGGTATCCACCTAGTGAGGGCTCTACACTAGACCGAACAAGGTACTAAATCTAGCCCCATCTCATATTGTGGTAATGTGCTTGCACATGTAATAAGGTTGGTGACTGCACAGTATACCTTTTTGAAAACATCTCCACTTCATCTTCATTTTGTAAGACCTTATTTTTTAATTCATTCCATGGGCATTAGTGGCATCCTTGGGTTTTTGTAATACACTTATGAGTAACAAAGATTCTTCCCAAGTCCTAGGATTTATGTGACTTGCATGGCTAAGCAATACTATTAAACTTGCACCTATGACCCACATTTATTTGTGACAAGTGAAGTGGCTATGTAGTACTACGATTTAGAAATGAGGGGCATTAAGAATGTCAAAGGGGTGTCAATATCAAGCACATAGGGCATAGCTAAACCCTAGCTAATTTACTTAGCATAGCAATACTAGTAAACAATACTTTATCCATGCAATTCTAAGTGTGTAATGCAAATATGGGTTCAACATGATCAAAGTAGGTTGCTTGCCTCGTACAACAAAGTCTTCAATGCGTCTTCGAGGGGATAGTGTTCATGATGATTACTTCTTGAAACAAACCAACTTATAATCTCTCGATGGCCGGTGGGCTGAAAAGAGGATGTGAAACATACTTGTAACTTTAAGAAATCAGCCCTAAACATGTTACCACGGAATAACACAATAAAACATATGGCTCAAATTCAAGTTTAATGATTGCATCTCAGCCTTTTCTAATGAACAAAAATTGGAACAATACAACCTAATTATTCCAAACTTTATTGAAGGTTTGCACTTTGGGTTCACATTTCCATTACACGAATCTAACACCACAAATAAGTTCAAACCAAATTTTGCATAGCATCAAATATTTGGTAATTGTCACCACTGAATTCTTTTTCCCTGCTGTTTTGCTAAGTTACTGTATCTGTCCAGATTTGTAGTTTAGATCTGACATAAAATGTTTGACTATAACAGCACAGTGCGCACTTTCTGAATTGCTTGCATGAATTGGTGCAGACTCTTGGTTCCATCAAACTCTCAGCTCCATGGAACAAGTCTGTAACTACGTATTTAGTGCGGTGATGGGCCTTCCCCATAGCAAAGCAAGTTCAGTAGTTCATCTAGCATACTTCCTACTAGACAAATTATGGAATGTGCATAAAAAACGTACCTAAAAAACAGCATGTGTACACCGTGCATAGACTTCTCTTGCTCCTTGATGCAGCAGCAGCTCAGCTCCTTTGGCAATAGTTCCTAATTTAATTGTGATAGTCTTATTAGTATATTTATATTTAGAAACAAACATTGTCAAATGGTAGCTACTTTTGGTATGCAACAAGATGTTATAATTTACTTTCTCAGCTGTCAAACATGAATGTGGAGCACTTCAGCATGTTTCCAAGTTTAAACTATATTGCAAGTCATATGACTTGTATCCACACCTTATTAAATAAATTTAACTAACTATACAATATTTAATTTCTGCGTTTAATCACTGCATTAAATCATGGCGCAACTGCCCCTCTGTGAGATGGTCAATCTTAGAATTATATTTCCTACAACTTAAAAGGGATAACTTCCTGCTGTGTCAATCATATCAGCCACTTATCCTCTAACATCTCCAATCAGATTCATTACCTGCAATAAAAGCACATGACAAGTTGTGCTTGTTTAATCTGAGAGAGCTGATCACATAAAAGCATGCACCATGTGAAACAGCACATCTCCATATGCATTATATATTTCCATCAGATTGACTAGGAGTGAATAAACCATAACTAACTACAGAAGAGCCTCAATGAGTATTTTCTTACTATGCATCCTAGTTAGCTGCTCATGTCAATGGGAGAATTCTTAACATAATCATCAAACTCTGACAAATCCTTCTGTAATATGTCAAAATAGAAAGGAGAGCTTCATTTTGTGCCTGCAGCAACAGCAACACTTCCAATGGCACATACCAATCACAGAAAAAAATAGCATCCGATGGCCACACAGGCAGCAGCAGGGTGCAGACGAGGAGGGTTTATTTCATCTTACATCTCGGCGTAGTGGAGGAGGCGGAGGTAGGTACACGAGCTTCTTCACCCCCGGCGACCGTGCCGCAATGTTCTTTCTTGACCACCTGCGCCGCACGCGAATCAGTCCGAGCTTCCACGGCGCGAGAGGACGGGAGGAACCGAAGCGAACCTGCGCTCGACGAGGGCTGTGTGGAAGCGCTTGACCCCGTCGATCCTGTCGGCGCCGAGTCGAGGAGCGCCTGCGGCCGTCGTCGTCGAGGGAGGGGCGCCTGCGGTCGTCGTCGTCGAGCTGCGCATCCGCCCCGCCACCCGATACCCCCACGCGCCGCTAGCCTGTAGCCGGAACACGCCCAGACCCTCTCCGGCCGCGGCCTCGCGGATCTCGGCGGCCGCCGTGTGCGGCCCAGACCCTCTCCGGCCGCGGCCTCGCGGATCTCGGCGGCCGCCGTGTGCCGCTTTGGACCGTTGGGGAAGAGGAGACGAGAGAGCACGGTGCGAAGACGTACCCTTGGCTTTCCGCCTTCTGGTTTGCGCTATCTATAGTCTGGGCCGGCATTCGAGCGGGCCTGCTGGGCCGGCATCTCTTTGGGCCCACGTCCGCGGCTGTATAGGAGACGCGCCGCTGTACTCCTCGGGAACTCCTATGCACCGCATTCTGCGGCAGAAGAAAGAAGTATACAAATCACCCCCAAATCCACTCTTCGGGATACATAACCCCCTGAACTCAAAACCGGGACAAATAACACCCTGAAATTATTAAAACTAATAACCCCCTTGAGTGGTTTTTGTCTAATTTGGAGCGGTTTTTGTCCGGAGTTCAATCGACTGCACTGTTTGTTTGCAGCGGCGAACTACGCATCGTTCTCCTTGGGCTACGTGCTGGAGCTGGAGAAGAAGCTGGCGGCGCGGGACGCAGAGGTCGCGGCGTTGCGGGAGCAGCTGGAGGCGGCGAAGGCGGAGCTCGCCGCCGTGTAGCGTGCGACAAGCGCGGCGCGTGAGAAGGCAAATGCGGAGCTCGCCGCGGTGGAGCATGTCCTGGGGCCCGAGGAGCGCGTGCGGTGGCGCGCGGAGCATGCGCTGTAGGGGTACGAGTGCTGGCGAGGTAGTAGGAGAGCTGCGCCGAGGACATGAGGCGTCGTCCGGCCGCCTGGTTATCTCGTTGATTGATTTATTCTCTACGTTGTTGAGTGTTGACCCATTTCGTGCTCACGTTCACCTGATGATGGTCAGATGACTCGTCAGCACATGTCACAGTCGCTACTGCTCCAACTACCTCGACTGCACCCACCCAGCAGATGAGGACATGAGGACATGATGTTGATTTCGCTTCTGGTGTCGTTCGTCGGTGAATCAGAGCGGCAGCGGAGATGGAGGCACACACACCTGGACACATGGCGTCGTTCCTTCGGCAACGGGCAAGCGGCAGACGACGGCGGTGATGACGAACGGCCGAAGGCGCTTGCAATTGCCAAGCCCTAGCGAACGAAAGAGGAGAGGCGTTTCTGGAGGCGACGGTGCTGAAAGAAAGGAAGGGGACGAGGTGATAAAGAAAAGAAAAGATAGAGACAACTGACTAATGGGATCCACTCAGCGTTTTTGCCCAGTCAATGCGTAATCAACATCATGGTAGGACGAAAACCGCTTCAGATTAGACAAAAACCACTCAAGGGGGTTATTAACCCGGTTTCAGTAATTTCATGGTGTTATTTGTCCCGGTTTTGAGTTCAGGGGGTTATGTATCCCAAAGAGTGGATTTGAGGGTGATTTGTATACTTCTTTCACGGCAGAATGGCGAGCAATCGCATAGGAGTTTTCCTCAACTGGGCCGGCCCACGAAGGCAACGAGCGGTGAAAAAATTAACGACTAAACAACAGCGATTTCAATAGGCGCAACAACAAGCCTCTAGACAGGGTAGCTTGCCACTGCGCCCGATTCAGTTTACTAGTCAATTGGCACTGCGAATACTTAAGACCTAGTAAAACTGGTAGATCAGATTATTTTTCTTTTTTCCAATATTTTGTTATAAATTCTGATTATATATTTTACAAGTAGAACGTTTTTTACAGAACCCACACAAGTTTTAATTTTTTTTAGCAATTTTTCGAATTTGCGATTTGCAAGCAAATTTGAAAAACAGGAACAATTTTGAAGTTGTGGATGAATATTGAAAAACAGGAACATTTTTTTAATAATGATCAATTTTCAATAAACACAAAAAAGTTTTTCGAAAATGTGAACAAGTTTCTTAATAGTGATTTTTTTTCAAAAACATGAATATTTTTTATAGGAGAACAAATTTTGAATTGTGAACATTTTTTTGTAAACATGAATATTTTCAAAAAATATGAACTTTTTTTGTAAACATGAACATTTTTGGAATTTTCGAACAAAATTTTGAAATGGGAACAAATTTTGAGTTTTTAGAAAAAAATCGTAATGGAGAACAATTTTGAAAATCCCAAACAAATTTGAAATTAGAACAATTTTTTAATACGGGAACAAAAATTGGAAAAAAATAAGAACATTTTTTTGAATTTTTTGGAAAACAGGAACATTTTTTGAAATCCATGTCATTATTTACAAATTTCTCAAAAAATGAAAAAAAGAGAACATTTTTGAAAATTCGGAACGAAATTTTGAAATCAGGAACATTTTTTAAATTTGTGAATTTTTTTTGAAAAACGGGAACCTTTTTTGAATTTTTGAACAAAATCTGAAAAACAGGAACATATTTTTAAATTCGGAAACAAAATTTGAAAATAAACTTGAAAAAAAAGAGAAGGAAAAAAGAAACAGAAATAAGAAGAAACAACGAAAAGAAGAGAAATAGAAAAAAGGAACATTTTTTGAATCTTGAGAACAAATTTTGAAATGAAGAACAAATCTAGACCATTTCTTAAAGCATGAACATTTTTTGAATCTTGAGAACAAATTTATGAATGAAAAGAACATTTTTTGAGCAAACTTGTTCACGAACATTTTTGAAAAAGCACGAACATTTTTTTGAAAGAGAAAACATAAACTTGAAAGACAAAAAAGAAAAAAAGAAATGTAAAAGAACAGAAATAGAAAAAGAAAGGAAAATATAAAACCGGTTCAGGAACCTTCTAGAAGGTTCCCAAAACCGAAAAAAACCCAGCTGGAAACCTATAGAAGGTTCCCAAAACCGGGAGCGCTGGAGGGTTAAACGGGCCGGCCCGTTGCTTCGCTGCTCCGTCGCTCGCCTGTGCGAAGCGCCGGCAGTTTGACGCAACGAGCGGCATATAGGATTTTCCGTACTCCTCTCTTGCATCGACCTGCGTCTCCTCCCCAAATCCGTCGCCGGCCGGAGTGCAGCCGCCTCCGCCGCCGTGGCTCTCCATGAAGACGAGGCGGATTCTCTCCTCCTCCCGTACAACCTCGTCGCGTCATCCCGTGCGGACTGTAGGTTCAGGTCAAGGTTAGTGAGCATGGGGAGGAGTCGACCGCCGGCGGCCGCCGTCGGAGAAGGAGCGTGGGGCTCGCGCATCGCCGCGTCTGTGTAGATCCCCACGCCGGAGGCGAGTGCAGTGACGACGAGCGCGGCGAGCGGGAGGGGACGCCGGCCGGTCAGCCGGCTGCTGCTACGGGTGAGATGCGCCTGTCTTTTTAATCCCACGTCGTCAGTTTAGGCGGATTTCCGCTGATTTATAAGCATTTCCCTCGGAACAGCCATCAGCGAGTAGCAGTAGAGTAGAGTAGAGAATGAGTGTACGGTTTAGTATAGGGTCAGGGTTCAGGGGCGAGGGCAGAGAGGGGAACTATGCACGGGGGCGGAGGTAAGGGGGGTTCAAATTACTTTCTTTTTAAAAGTAAGTACATAAAAAAAGTAAGTTAACTAAGAAATTAAAATTTGAAATGCAAATTGAAAATAAGTTAATAAGGGATTCTTTTTCTTTTGAAATAGGGATCTTTTGACCACTTGGCTATTATTCTGCACCAGATCCTCTTCATCTTCTCCACTAAGCAAACACACTAGAATAAAAGATGGAGTTAATCTTCCTTTTAAGGAACGGATCTGCTCCATTCCTGTAGTCTTCACCATAACCAGCGCCCCTGCCCTAGGTGCCCTCGGAAAATCAGTTTGCTGGAGGGATGAATTTGAAGCACCTGCCGTCGACACACGTCGTCGTACCGCCCCCATGTCATTACCACCAACGTTTTGGACAGGGCGATGAAATGCGGATGAAGCGTCGACCCGAAGCTTCCCCGAGCACCGGTGAAACACTACATGACGTTGTGCCTCCAGGTCGTGTACGCGCTGTGCGGGCTGCGGCCAAAGCTGCGGTGCCATCTCTGGCCGATGCCCGCTGGATCAAGAACAAGTCCCCCCCTGCTTTGTTTCCTTCGACAGTGACGAGGTAGCAGGTAACTATGTCATCCCTGATTATATCTCGCAAATTAACCTGTTTCTGCTAAGTTATAGTACTGGGTGAAATTTAAGTCTGGTTTCTCATTTTGTCAGATTCGGCCGCAAGCTACTTGACGATTTGCGGCAGATTGCAATGGCTATTTGTGCTTTCTTCCTGCATAGGTCACTTGTTGGTCACGTTTGTAGGTAAATATCGCATCTCTGAAATTTATTTAAATTGAATGAACACATGACATGTGCCTTATGTTTATTTCAGTACGCAAGACTACATAGGAATATGATTCCCTCCATTCCATGCAATGCATGGTTAGAATAAATCATGTACAACCAAGGACTACACTTTATTATCCCTTCTATTATGCAAGTCATAATGCTTACTCAATTAATAAGAATAGGTTTGGATGAATTTAGGTACTCATATACGTGAGACAATTATTTTGTCTTTCTTTTCGTCCATTCTACACGGGTGGACGGGCTGCGCATACGGTGAAATGGTGGCAGCTTCATGCCCCGTCTGCATTTTCTGCATAGCCATTGTAGTGGTATCTCAACCATGCCTCATCTTGCCCGTTTTGGAGCAGCAATTTTCTGCAGCCCATGCGAGCACTCACGCATTCATCCGAGATTCTGAAAACTATGTTTTGTGCACTGATGATATACATCCCAGTTAAGCATGCATGCAATTTCGTTATCATGTTCTTATAGCAGATCTTGTTAATGTCATTCAGATAATTATTACTAAGTAGATGGACCCTAATTTGTTTTTCATTCTTTGAATTTTGGCGGAGCAGACACCGTGAGTTGGCAGGTCAGAAAACCATGCCTTTTTTGTCACTTATTTCCTCCTTTGGAGATTTAGTCTAATACTAGCTGGTGCTTCACTTTTGTCGTTCAGAAACCAGCTTCAGGGATTTAGAGAAAACATTCAGTGGTTTATTTGCATGTCTGACAGTTGGTGCTCGATTCTGTCATTGGTTTTGGAGTTCATTCTTCCATATGTATTGTGTTATTATCAGCAACATTTTACTGAACATGTTCCCAATCATCACTTAATCTTTGTAAACATCTTGCTATATTACATAGCCATTTGAGTTTATATTATATCTATTTTTTTACTGATTTTTTTAAACATGGTTGTGCAAATGGTTCCACAGCAACGCGCGGGGAATCTTCTAGTTGCTTAAATAATTCTGCGCCGCTATCTTTTAAACGATGATAATTTTTGTATGTACTTAAGAAATCAAACACAGCTTATTAACAAAACTGGGAATCGTTAACTCTTCCTACCGAGCCTGTTATTATGGTAGAATCCCTAGCATGATATGATACTTTGTGCAGATTAATTGTAGTAAATCACTCCCGTGCTTTACTTTGTGCTTACACACATGTGAGATACCCTCTTCAGCAAAGTTTGTGGTTGAACGAGCCATTCTGCATTCTCGTGGTTGTTGATGCTGCCTGTCTATTTTATTTTTTCTGTTTTGTGGTCCTCGATTTTGAATTTGAGAAGTTCTGCTCAATCTCTTTACCAAATTTGATTGTGTATGCATGCCTAGTTTGTGGGAAGTATTGCCAACGAAGAGGCTTTAAGTCATATGTAGATGCCCACCGCATTGAGTCAGGCCGCCATCTGTTGATTAACCCTCAAACTGAGAATATTCAGTTTCACATTTTTACTGATTGGTATGTTGTGGCTGGTTTGCAATGAAGCCGGTTATAAATCTTCATAAGAACAAGCATGTTAGTTTGGGTGTTAAACCATGGGGAGCACAACAGTTAACTCTCTGTCCATGATAATGTTTTAGTTGTTTCCGACCTGCGAAAAGAATTGGTTTCCCGATCTCCTCGGTTTTGCATGTGCTTGTTCCTACAACGATATTGATTTTTGCATGTGCTTGTTCCTACAACGATATTGATTTTCATAGTGGGTGAATGTGTTACATGTGTATCCCATCAAATTAACTGACATGTTTATGAAATGGTCACTCCTCTTAGGTGTATTTTAGAGCTAAATAACCCCCATAAAGCATTCAGGCCTACTGTGTAAGCTATGCTTCTTTTGTGTGTGCTCTATTTATGATGTATTGAGAGTGCTCATTTGGCCAGTTAAAACCTTCTTTGCAAAGGAAACATTGTGATTTCCTACTAGGAGCAGTAAAGTAGAGATAGGGTATAGGATACAGTCATGTCGAAAACGATGGGTGCTTTTCCGTTGCTAGTGGTAGAATAGCATCAGACCGAATGTATATCTTCTTGTGCTGGGAGTTGCATTAGATAATGAGGGTTGCGGATATATATTTTTACCTTTGCTTAAGTTGGTACGTGTTGATTCAGAGCACTGACTTGCTTCTTTGGGTCTTATAACTGTAGGTTTCAAGATGTCAACCAGCAGGTTTGCAACCTCCCTGCGTACTCTTGAGCAATGTTCGGACAAATGATGCCTCCCAGAAAGTGGTTGATAGCAGCCCTTTGTCTCTAACCTTCTTCAGCCGAGGCGTGCTGCACGTTCCGAGCCTGAAGTCTTCCTCCAGGAAGTGGATATCTCTGCTATGGCCATCTACGAGGTGAAGCAAGAGCACGATTTCGACGCACTGGACAACACCTGCATCCTGGACGCCGCGGAGACGCCGGCGTCGAGCTGCCCAACTCGTCCCACCTGGGGGCATGCTCCACCTGCGCCAGCAAGATCGATTGCGGCACGGTGGACCAGTCGGGCGGTTCGTTCGTGGACGACGCGCAGCAGGAGGAAGGCTACATGCTGACCTGCGTGTCGTACCCTGAGTCGGACTGCGTCATGCACACCCACAACGCGCATCATGGCTCACTTAATTATGCCTTTTTTTCAGGCACGTCCCTGGTAAAAGAAACATATGCGAGTGGATGCTACGAAGAAGTTTCAGAACACACTATCTGAAATGATAGTGTTTCTTTTCTTCCTACTGACTACAAATTGGTATCGCTCCCTCTTGCGCGTGGAACAGGCAAACATGTTGACACATCGTCCTATATGTACAGACCTGCAAGTCATCTTGGTGCTGCTGCCTTGTTAGGGACTATTTGGAAAACAAGGAATAAATTATGTTTTCACTGTGTGCTTCCTGCTGAACCTAGTACTAATTTTTACTATGTGCTCTTTGCTGGACTCCTGGACTGCTCCACAGAAAAAAGGGATGCAAAGAATGCTCAGTGAAGTGTCTAAAAGGCTCTCCGAGGTGGCGCGGGATGCTTTCAGAAGGGCGCATGGTTGGAGCCCAAACATTCAAAAACTGGGATGACCATGACCAGTAGGTAAGTTTGATATACGGGCGAATGGGTGCGGCGGCATTTGCTTGATTGATTCATGCTGCAGCAGGTTAGAACCTGAACCAGATTTGAATCCAAGAACACACTAATTGCAACCGCACAAGATTTTGGTATCCATCTAAGGAATCTGAACCCAAAATCTCTCTGACAGTAACTCTCATCCAGCACAATTCTTACAGTGGGATGGCATGGTCGGAACACACGCCAGCATGCATGTAATTATACAGAGCCTGAAAGTGAAACGAGCGCAAGAAGCAGCAGCAGCCAAGCCTAGGACAACTCTGAAGCTGCTACCAGTCTGAGACTGAAGCAGCAGCAGCCAAGTTTTCTTCAGTTGACAGCAGCAAGGCAATAACACAAAGAAGAATCGCTCTATCTTGTTTAGTAGCAGTACAATTGGACAGTAGTAACTCACATTTCACTTTCCTCAAAAACAACTTGCATTTGCCATTCAGTTCCAAGTACTACCTAGTACTGTAAAAATCAAATCACCAACACAGAAATGCACCGTCATTTCTAAATCATCACAGAATTAGAGCCAACCGAAGTGTCAACGGGCATTCAGCAACTCCCATAGATTAATAGTGATGTAGCACTACTCGCAGATAGTAACACGATATAAACAACTAAAATTCAATTTCAGAAGAGTAGACAAGCAAACATCAGTCAGGACATCACTGGTACAGTTCTAGATAGATATCAGTTTGTCAAAAGCAGAAGCTTCAGTCCTTACAACCAATGAGCCAACGAAGCATTGGCGATCACCCAGCACACAGACTACCAGCACTACTTGCAGAGAGATAAGCAGAGTCGACAGTACAGATACAGTCATACAGAAACCAACTAGAGGCGACGGACGCATCAGTCTATGACTAGGAGGAGGTGAACTTGGTGACGGCCTTGGTGCCCTCAGAGACGGCGTGCTTGGCGAGCTCGCCGGGGAGGACGAGGCGGACGGAGGTCTGGATCTCCCGGGACGTGATCGTCGGCTTCTTGTTGTAGCGGGCGAGCTTGGCCGACTCCCCGGCGAGCTTCTCGAAGATGTCGTTGATGAAGGAGTTCATGATGGACATGGCCTTGGAGGAGATGCCGATGTCCGGGTGCACCTGCTTCAGCACCTTGAAGATGTAGATCTTGTACGTCTCCACGCCCTTCTTCGCCTTGCTGCCCTTCTTCCGGCCCCTCGTCTTGCCCTCGCCGCCGGCGGCCTCCTTGGACGCCGTCTTGCCCGCCGGCAGCCGCTTCTCGGCCTTGGGCTTCTTGCCCGCGGGGGCCTTCTCGGCGGCCTTCTCCACCTTGCTCTCGGCCGCCGGCTTCTTGTCCGCCTTGGGGGCCATGGCTGCCGCTGGAGCTTCGGAAGTGAGAGTGAGGGAGAGGTGTTTCGCTGGGAGGTGGGGAATTGCAGATGTGGAATGAAGCGAGGGACGGCGAAAGTATATAGCGGGGAGGAGGTGCGCGCTGATTGGTGGAGAGGCCGGTGCCTCGGATCGATGACGTGGGCGGAATGGTAGGCCACAGGAAACCAACCGTGGCTGGCGGGAATTTTGGAATTTTTCCGCGGGGTGCTGCACCGTCCGGTTTGGCGGCGACTAAATTGATTCACAGCGAGTTGTTATTAGCGGGGTTGAAGTTTTTTTTTTAATTAACCACGTGTCCACGTCGATACACTAAGAGAACCCGAGAGAATACAACTGTGCTGAAATTTTGCAGAAAACACTCCAAGTAAAGGGGGAAAAACAGGTGCTCGGCTATGGAGGCCTGGGAATGTATCTGGTGCATCGGGACAATTGGTGCTACCAGGGCATCGGGCTCGTTTGCACATTCAAAAATGTACGAAAAATTCAGAATTGTTTTAGTGCATTGACACAATATCAATGTAATTTGTTACAAATCAAAATTCAAAACATTGCTTGAGATAAGAAAATCGACAAATTTAACATCAATGTGCTAATGAGCCAAGGCTGAAGCCCAACTTGTGTTATGTACTAGTTTGTGTCAAATTTGTGATTTTTGTGTCTCGATCAATGTTTCAAATTTTGATTTGAATTTTTGTGATGACGTATATTGATGTGGTGCCAATGCACTAACTTTTTTTTAGATTTTTTTTGAACATTTTTTAATGCACGATGGGTAGTGGCGGAGCTAGCCGAAAATCACTGGGGGAAACACAAATCATCGGTGTTTTGGGGGGCCAAATGCTAAAAGATCTAATCTAAGCCTCCCTAAAAAAATTCTCCAGTAATTCATCCAAGGCTGGGCGGGAGGGGGGCAGCGCCCCCCTGGCCCCAACATAGCTCTGCCACTGACGGCGGGGGATCGGTGCCCCGGTGCACCAAATACATCCCCATGGAGGACTTTGCAGATGCCAACAAAATTGCTTACCATCAGAAAACAAACAACCCCAACGCGTGCACCGGAGATCCATCGAATCGGGAATGCACCACTGCATATGGGCTTTCTTAGTCGGTGAACATGGCCGACATGAACACCATAGCCCTCATCTTTGTGACGAGTCGACACGGGGGATTTTCCCTATGCTTCCCGAACCCACCGCATCGAACCAAACTAGTTCAAGAATGGCATCGAGTCCACCTTCCAGCAACCACTTGTCCAATTCCAACATAGACGAAAACTCGCACATGCGAACGCCGGCATCAACTAGGACATTGATCACCTAGTGGGGTTGGAGTTTGTGCAATTGGAGGATACGATTTGGGTTTGGAGAGCATAAGGAGTCCCACGGCTGATGAGTCAGTGCTCTCTGCACATCCTATATGTTTGTGCGGCCTTCTACGAGCCATGTTTAGCAAGACTGGATTTGGTAACTATATGCTCCTTACGGCAAGTTGGTTTGTACGCTTGATAGTATTTGTCGTTCAACCATTTATGCAGAAAAGCTTCCACATGTGCAACGGACAAGTGTTCTTTGGCCATCGAATTGGATAAGTATATGCTTTCAATTCTAACTCAAACATGTTTTACAGAGTTTTATGTGTGTCTTTTTAGCCATGCATGCATCGATTGATTAGTACTCCCTCCGTTCCGAATTACTTGTCTTGGATTTGTCTAGATACGGATGTATCTAGACTCATTTTAGTGCTAGATACCTACGTATTTAGACAAATCTAAGACAAGTAATTCGGAACGGAGGGAGTACGTACTACGGTACTAGAGGTTTAGTGTGCTTTGCCGCGTATGTCTTTACTTGTGGAATTATTATTTTTTTCTAGAAGGTTATTACGGTCTATTGTTCCGTTTTGGTTTCATTATCTGGGTTGGATTTGCCTTTAATTACATTCTACTGGTGTTGTTTTTTTCGTTCGTATCCCGTGTTGGATGCTGCTAGAGACATTAGAGCATGGTTAATAGTACAACCAACTGATGGCTATATGATATTGACATGTGATCTATAGCCAACCTCCTCGTAGCCAGCAAATACAATAGTAAGATATAAAGATGTGCTACTTCATTAATACATGGCTCACCTCCCACTCTCACATAATGCCTAGGAGCGTGTGTTGTAGAGGTTTTACTATGGACTACATACGGAGCAAAATGAGTGAATCTAAACTTTAAAATGCATCTACATACATCCGTACGTGGTCCATATATAATGAAATCTATACAAAGACTTATATTTAGGAACGGAGGGAGTATTTTATAGCCGGCTCCTCTTCTCTCCCCTCCATGTCAGCAGGGAAATAACAC
Organism: Aegilops umbellulata; assembly: GCA_032464435.1. NCBI lineage: Eukaryota > Viridiplantae > Streptophyta > Magnoliopsida > Poales > Poaceae > Aegilops > Aegilops umbellulata. The sequence continues at coordinate 510,887,378 of CP136059.1, forward strand.
TTTAATCTTTATAGCCTGCTGACATAAGCTTATTGTACTTGCTCTTATGTGTTCTGGCAGGAGAATGGACTTGCTCGATGCGTGGTCGTGGTGTCCTTACACATTTCAGCCTTGATGTGAGCCGCCGGCCGTTGTGTGAGCCCTTTGGAGCTCCTATACCACACCGAAACCATGAGAATGCCGCAATAATGCTCCATAGGTCAGCCCACGAAGCTCCCATTAACTCAGCTCGGCTCTGTGATCCAGTCGCTTGCTTAACATTTTTCTTTCGACAACTCCACTTCCATCTTATAATAAAATGGCTACCTTTTTTTAAGTTTTTAAATAAAAAATGTTCACGGACTTTATAAACTCTTGGATTTCTGAAACTAAAGCAAATTTAAAAACATAAACTTTTAAAAAGTTTAATCTTGTTATAGTATTCATGGTTTTTTTTCTAAAAAAATCACAATTTTGAAATAAAGTTCAAAAAATTTATTTTATTTTACAAAATTTAATAATTTTCTCGAACTCTAAAATTTCATGAATTTTTAAAATGTTCATAAAGTTCAAAAATATATTCTGGCTTTTTAAAACAATGTTCGCAAATTTTTTTAAATGTTCATAAATTAAAATATGAAAATGTTCACATTTCGGCCTTGATATCAATTGCTGATCATTGTGTGAGCCCCTTGCGAGCTCCTATTCCCCACAGAAACCACGAAACTTCTACTATATAACGCTCACATGGGCTTGCCCAAGAAGCTCCCACTCACTCAGTCGGCTCCTTGATCCCGTCACTTGCTTAACATATTTTCTCGGATGCTCCATTGATATCTTATAAAAAGGCGGCTACCATTTTATTTTGGAAAAGTTTATTAAATCAAAAGATGTTAGTGGATTTTTAAAACTCTTGGATTTTAACATGGTTGCTAATTTTAAAAAACTCAAAAATTAGAAAAAAAATCAAATTTTAAAAACATTCATGGATTTTAAAATTTTCAGAAACATAAAAAATAAAAATAAATCCATGAGATTTATGAATATTGACAAATTTAAAAATATGCTATGTGATTTAAAAATGTTCACAAATTTTTAAAAGTTCATGATTTAAAATATGATTTTTTTTCACATTTCAGTCTCGATGTCAACCGTTGGTCATTGTGTGAGCCCCTTGGGAGTTCCTATTACACACAAAAACCATAAAATTGCTACTATAACACTCACATGGGCTGGCCCATGAAGCTCCCGCTCACTAAACTCGTTTCCCTGGTCCACTCACTCGCTTAGCATATATTCTTCCCAGAATGCTCCTCTGATATCTTATAAAAAGGTGGCTATCATTATATTTTGCAAAAGTTTGTTAAACCAAGAGATGTAAATGGATTTTAAAAACTCTTGGGTTTTTTAAACGGCTGGCAATTTAAAAACCTTATATTTTAAAAAGTATTCTAGATTTCTAAAAATATTCACAAATTTGAAATAAAGTTCACAATTTTTTTTCCATGAAATTTAATAATGTTATGAACTTTAAGAACATTCAGAAATTTGAAAATATTCATGAATTTCAAAATATCTACTGGGATTTTAAAAATGTTCACAATTGTAATAATTTTTCAAGAATTAAAATATAAAAAATTGAAAAAGAAGAAAAATAACAAATAAAAATAAGAAAAACATAAAACAAACAAGAACCCTCAACCAAGGACACACACCCTTAGAGGCGGGTAGCGGGCTCCGGGGACCTCCATATTTAGGGAGCTTAATATCTTAATTAATATATATATATTTTGTAAGCATTAGTTTTTTTACCTCGTATAAAAAATAGAAACAAAGGAACGCATATTTTACGAGCATTTTTTTTTTTGAATAGTTTGGATTGCTTACCACATGTGTCACATGGTTTTTACGAGCAGTTCAATGACTCAGATATCTCCCTATATTTTATGCGGGGCTGGGCGCTAAGGCCATCAGCAACTCATGTTTCCCTGGCAGTAGGGTCCCAGCATGGTTAATGGCTAAAAGCAAGCCGACTCTGTTCGATGGGCCTTGTTTTTACAGTCAATGTGCTGTTGCTTGTGAGTGGCTCGGGTGGGCACCGATGCAGATGTAAACTCATAGGCGATGTAACACTATTTTAATCTTGAATCATAGGCCAAGCGACGAACGGGAGGGCGGACGAGGCGGAGAAGATTGTTGTACCACCGGACCATTTTTGCTTGAAGGACAAGAGGCTAGTACCACACACCCTTCGGATCAACTCCCTCCGTCGACGGTTATAATGTAAGAACGTTTTCTATACTATGGGATGAAGGTTATAATGTAAGAACGTTTTTTATACTATGGGACGAAGGGAGTACCGTTGTATCCTCGGTGATTGCTACACGACGATGGCCGAATGCCAGCAAAAGTGCAAAAGCTAGCTAGATGTATTTGACAAACGGTTATGAATAAGAGATCATTTACATACATGTTGCATGTGGCTCATTAACTTCTGTTCCACCGTACTTGATTAGGATATATGAGCATTTTGATCTAATCATGTTTGTCTAACCATCAAGATGGTCATTCTGGATTTCTTTTGTATTCTCTTAAAAGTAGTGATTTAAATATTCTTATATTTCATAATCTTAAAAGTAGTGATCTAAATATTCTTATATTTCTTTACGAAGGAAGTACTAGTAAATGGACACCGGTGCCTCTGTTATATCCTCAAAGGTTATCCAAATGGTCATTAGATTATGTCGGCAAACTCCGATTTAATCATTTTTGACGCAACCTATCTATGGGAACGAACTTGCCGGTATCACCATCCTAAATCAGTAAATCAGTAACAGTAATACGTATAACATCACCCTTAATTAGTACTCCGTATTATAATCAGATATTGCATCTGTTGTCGTTCTCAGAAAAACAGAGACTCTTCACTATATGTCAAGTACTATCATTTTCTGTAATTGTATATAGAAAGTTCTAGCTCAACGAACAAGCAGGGAGAAAAATAATTCAAGCAACGATCTCCTCGATGAGGCAGCGGCGTCTCTTGCCGCCGATCTCGACGAGCATGGCCAGCAGGGCCTCGCACACCTGGGTGGCGTCGGCCTCGGCGCGCCGCCTGCTCAGCGTCGAGAACACCAGCCACGCGTGGTCCAGCCTCCGCTCCGGCCGCACCACCACGGACCCCGGCACCTCGGCGTCGCGCCGCGTCACCAGGCCGTCGCTGCTCTCCCCGTACCGCAGCCGCAGGTGGAGCGCGCTGGCTGCCATTGCCGCCGACACTGGCATCACCACGGGCAGCTTCAGAGAAGCGAGCAATGACTCTGCATACTCGGACAGGAAGCGTGGCAGGGGTGCCACCGCGAGCAGCGGGAGGAGCTCGGCCTGGGCGATGCGGGTCAGCGTCGCGAGCACCGTCGGGGCAGTGCTGGCCTCTGTGTGGAAGGAGACGATCGGCAGCTCATCCACCGGAAGCCTGTGCCTGGAAATGAAGTCCTTCCTCCTGTCGTATGTGAGGTCCTCCAGAGCTCTCATGTCGCCCTGCGGCCGTCCACTTGTTAGAGAACATGCATGATATGAAAGCAACTCATGTTTTTAGTTAAGGTATGAACAAGGATAGTGAAGGACCTTGATTAGTTTGCACACTATCAGCTCCATGATCCTCCTCGTCTCCCTGTCAGCGATCTGGCCTTCTCGAAGGATGTCGGAAGCCACGGGGGTGCCGCCATACGGGCTCTGAACCAGTGCCAGACCGGCGACCTTGCCCTTGAGCTCGGACCAGTACAACGAGAGTGCTGCAGCCGCATCGACTCCGCCCTTGCTATGTCCCAGGAGCAAAACCTGTTTGCCAGACCCCCAGTAGAGCTCCTCGATGTATAGTTTCAGTTCCCGTGCATTTTTCTCCACTGATGCCTGAACAAAATGGAAAGTAAGTAGTACAGACCTACAGGGGATGACAGAATGAAACACGAACTTGTAAAGTATACACTGCAGAAAATACGAGGAAGATACGAGAATTGAAGAGACAGACATTCCTTGGTTTACGGCACATGCACAACACGAAACAAATATAGGTCGACAAACTAGAAAGATATTGTATACCACCCTGTTGAGCTGAATTACCTCACTATGAATCTTTGCAATATGGCAAGTAAGCCCCATCTTTGAAAAGAATCTTTTAGTGTTGAGAAAGTAAAGTGGACTGTGGTTGCTAAAAAGGCCTGCATAGAGGAACGCTGTGAGTCACCGTCAAGCTACGACGACATACTAAGGTTATCTGTGAAAACTGAGAAAGATGACTCACCAGGGATGAGCAAGTAAACCAGTGTATCAGGCAGGGAATGCATGCCATTTCTGAAAAAAAAAACACAATGCAAAAGAATAACTGAATAATGCTCCTACTAAACACTATGCCATTTCCTTATTAACTGACACTTCACTAGGCAGGGAAAACAGTTCACCTCACATCATGCAAAAGCTCCTGAAAGCGAGATGTGCCATCAACTGAATAAAGCGACATTTGAGTTCTTTGCAACCACCCTATATCTTCAGAAGAGCCTTGTAATGTTGTCCAGAAACGATGCAAGGACCTGTGAGCATGCACCAGATCTTAGCAACCATCTGCGAACAGAAGTTTCACTGAATGGACTTGAGCACTTGGATCAACACAACGAAGTTGGAAGTCAGAAGACGGTAACCAACCTGGTTAGTTTGGTATTAATCTCATTTACAAAGAGACTGCACAGCCCTCGCAAATGGAGTGCCAATCCTTGTCCCAATCTGTAGCCACGCAAAATATAGGACGACCAGCTTGCATATGATCTGATAGCACAAAGTTGCAAAGTGGATGCGAGAAACAACATCAGAACACATGGTTAGCTAGTATGATAAGAAATATTACTATCTGCAAACATTAACTTTATCTGATTAAAGAAGATAACCTTTGACAAATTTCGGATACGCCATTTCTGAAAATTGTGATGTCAGATATCCTATGTGCAACCTGTTCTTCTGTAGTACTACTAATGGATAACTCTTCTGTAGTATTGCTAATGGACAACGCAGAACTCTGTCCATGAACATATCTTTCAGTGTCAGGCAATGATCCTCCATAGTAAGCAGAGAATTGGACTTCGTGACGTTGAGGAATCCAATCAATGCACCCAAACACATTTTCTATGAAGGAAAAAAAAATACCAGCACATAAAAATAAAGGAAAACAACTCAACAGAAACAACACTGTACAGAAAACTCCCATGTTGATCAGATTTCTTCTAGAGTGGATGAAACACATTCTTGCTTTGCTAGTATCTAGTATCTAAGTATCTAAGAAACAAAATCATATGCCAGAATAAGTTTGCTCCAGAGAAGGAAAAGATAACTGACAAAACGGTGATTCAGAATCAACAAAGAAACAATACAGCAATTTTTACTGGACTATCAGCAAGTCTGTTTCCCCCTGATGATTTAAATCGATCAAAACATTGTATGCTGAGCTTGGTACCTATGAATTGTGTCAAGTGTTGTCGAAACTGCCAAGCAAGGTTTAGGATGCGCTCAAAATAGTCCTCCATTTGAGTTCCAGATAGCAAATAATGGCGAGCATCACTCTTGCTGATTCGCTTTCGCCCTAGAAAACAGGATCATATCAGCAGGTCAGCATGTACCAGCAGAGGAGGGGGTGTGCCGTTGACACGATATCATCGCTCCTTATACAGGCATAGCATAAGGCACGGCGTTTTCAAAAACAAAAATCCTAGGTGATGTAAACTAGAATGCCGATATTGGTGCTCTGTTTTTTTCTTTTAGGTTCTAGCACATATAACTTGGGAAGGATGCCAAAAGCTTATAGCCGCATGAGATACATAAGCTAAAACCAACAGCCCAACACCATTAAGGACTGAATGTTGACACCAAATCTGTCTACTGCCCTACGCAAACAAGTAAGTAGATATCAAAATTCACAGCACACAACAACTCCACGCAAGTGAAGCTGGATTCCTGGTGTGTGTGTTTTCGAACCATGCATGCAGAAGAGCTGCATGTATTATATTAAGAAGACATCAGAATACAGTACAAGTTATATAAACAACCAAGAGAACGGAAGGAAGAAGAAAATGGTGAGGAAGGAAGTCAGTTTTCCGTACGGCAAGAAAAACATTGCCATTTCAGCGGGACAGTTGCCCCTTCACAGTGCAGACACCAAGGCTTGTTTTTCTCTTCGAACCTTTTTCTACTACCACTAACTCGGCAAGAATACCAAAAGATTACATCTGAATGAAATAAATAAACCATGGCAGGCAACATCATGAAGGACTGAATGCTCTATTTACTGCCCACGCCAACTCGCAAAGGAGACGGGAACAGCAGGGCTAGGATCTGCCTGCCTCTCTCGGGGGAATTTCGTCGAGCACGGTGAGTGCACCCCATATCCCGCGCACCGAGAACACGTACCTCTATGCCGCGGAGAGACTCTTGGCAGGCAGGCAGGCTAGCTAGGCCGCGCGCCACTTCCTCGGGACTCCTCCTTCCGCTCAGTTCAGGGCGATCAGATCACCACGCCCTCGTCCCCATTCTTCTGGCGCGGGAGGGATGGGCGCGCGGGCGGGCGGGCGGCAAAGTCAAAACGGAACTCGCGGCGATCCGGGAGCGGGGGAGGGGTGGGGGCTCCCTTATCCGGTGACGCGGGGCGGGCAGACAGGGCGGGCGCGCATGGCCGCCGCGTGGGCAGCGGACTCGCGCCTTCGCCCGCCACGCATGGCGGCATGGGCTGGGGGCGTCGCGCCAATATTTCTGGAGCGCGGTCACCGAGGCCGGCCGGCCGGCCGGTCGCACGCAAACGCAAGTCCCTATCCACTCAGCCCATCCCTTTCACCGCTCTCGAAGACTTTCGGCAGGCCCTACCTGTTTCCTTCGAAAGGACTATACAAGTACGGCAAGGAGCTTTTTTTTTTGTCTTACTCCCGTTTGAATTGGTGTAAATTTTGTACTTGTAGCTCAATGTTAATCATCTTATACAAACTTCCTAATTTGAGGTCGTCTAATTAAACCTTAGACTTTAAAAAATATAGTAGTTATTATCATAAGCGTCTAGGAATCGTTTAATAAGTTTCAGAGTGTTTCATTTCAAGATCTCTTTACACGGTTCATGTGGGATCTTAAATGCCATGGCTACTAAATTCTACTTTTTCACCAAGGATTTCCTGCTTTTACAATCTCGCAAACCAAGGGAGTTTTTTTTAAGTATCAAATCTATTATAAAAGTTCATCAGAATATAAATCGTCCCCAAATAATAAGAATTACATCGAGGTTCCTCAACCATCAGACAGCTACTACAGCCGCCAAAACGAATCATTTGTCGCCCCTCCTTTATCGAAGCCGGGCTGATATTGTCCACGACAGCTGGGAAGTTTTCGTGCACGTGCCCTAAAGGACCAATGCCTTGGAGCCATAATCATCACCATTAAACCCTTGAAGCAATCTAAAGTGAATGACACCAAATCTCGTCGTCATGCCCGGTGAGAAATCATAGCCTCGACGCACCAAGGAGATAATAGGAATATTAAAGTTTCCTCTATAAGCATTTTTTATACTAAAATTGCTCCTTAAAATAAAATTCACATCAATATTATCCTCACTTTGCTCAATCAAAGTAGATAAATACACATCATTTGGATCAATAGTAGCACTCTTAGTAGCAAGCATGGACATAACAGCATCAACTTTATCATTAAGAGAGGAAATTTCCTATTTAGAGTGTACCTTCTTAACACTTGTTGCGCACTCGGCGTGTCATAGTACACAATTAGCGGTCATATTATCGAGAAGCTTAATGGCTTCTCCAAGTTTTATCCAATGAATGTACATCCTCTAGTAGAACCTAGAAGGTTTCTGAAAACAAAGTTTAGTCCTCCATAGAAATTGTGTACTACCATCCAAAGACTCAATTCATGTGTGGGTCAATTTTTTAGCATAAGTTTTATTCTTTCCCATGATTGTGCAACATGTTCATGGTCAAGCTATTTAAAATTCTAATTTGATCCTCAAAGATATTATTTTAGCAGGAGGAAAATATTTACCAATAAAGTCATCTTTACACTTGGACCAAGAATCAATACCATTTTTAGGAAATTATTTGGCTCTATCTCTCAAAGAAAATGGAAATAATTTAAGTTTAATAATATCATTGTCCACATCTTTATTTTTTGCATCACATAGTTCAACAAAAATATTAAGATGGGCAACAACATCTTAATTATAATTTCAAGAAAATTGTTTTTTCATAACAAGATTTAGCAAAGCAACTTTAGTTTCATCGGACTCTGCACTAGTGGCGGGAGGAGCAATAGGGGTATTAATAAAATTATTGTTATTAGTACTAGGGAAATCACATAGCTTGAAATTTTCAGGAGTAGACATAGTGGCAACACAAGCAAAAATAGCAACACAAGGTTTTTTTGGTACTTTGGAAGTTTTTTGGCAAGCACAGAAAAGGAAAATAGGCAACTAGGCAAGAAAATAAAACAAACAAAAAAAAGGGTTTGTGTTAAGGAACCTGATTTGGTAGAAGCAGACTCCCCGACACGTTATAAATTCTTCTGCTACTCTCCTAGGAGTTGTTGGATCTCTCCAAAAAGGAAGGGTGATGTAACACAACTGCAGAAAGTATTTCTCTCAGTTAAGAATCAAGGTTTAATCAAACCCTTAGGAGTCTCCAAGCTAACAATATAAGCAACACCTACACACAAATAAAATAAATGCTTGCACCCAACTTGGCAAGGGGTTGTCAATCTCCTCGTCTTGCTAATGCAAGGTTAAAAGAAAATAATGATAGATAGTGATATGAAAAAAGGGCAGACGAGTAAAAGTAAATAAATGAGAAATTGAGCAACACAAGTATTAATAAAGAATGGACACGAAGGCCATAGGTTCACTAGTGGCAACTCTCTCAAAAGCAGGTAATGGCATGGTAAACAATTTATTATTGGACAATCGTAAAAATGTACCATTCATAACTATGATCATTCATGTCATAATCTTGTATATGCATCACGTCGGTAACAAGTAGATCGTAATCCAACTGTATGTACTACTATTACTCCCCCCAAAACCGCTATCCAGCATGCATATCAAGGTATTAAGTTTAACAAAAAACGGAGTAACGCAATAATCAAGATGAAATGATGTACACAGAAAGGAACCTAGCAATAAGCTCAATCCATGTTGTTTTATCCTTAGTAGCAACAACATATCACGTGCCGTCTCTCCATTCTGTCACTGGGATATAGATCACCGTGAGCCTGAACCCACTACTATGCACCACTCCCTCTGAAGAATTATCCATCTATCTTGGCCAGAGAAGACAAGTAACTCAGAAGGAAAGATAGCTACTCAATCATACAACAAAGAAACTTCAAAATATTCAGTTACATTCAGTGAACAATCTAATCACAAATCCACAATTCATCGGATCCCAACAAACACGCCATCAGAATTACATCAAACTGATCTCAGAGGATATCATTATATTAAAAATCAAAGAGAGAGAGAGAGAGAGAGAGAGAGAGAGAGAGAGAGAGAGAGACGAAGTCATTTAGCTACTACTATGAACCCATAGGTTCTGAAAGAACTACTCACACATCATCATAGAGGCAATAAGGTTGATGAACAGGCCTCCCGTACTAGCTTCCCCCTTCGGCGGAGCACCGTAACAGGGCTCCAGATAGGATCGCTTCAGAATAGAGGCTTGCGGTGGCGATAAAATTCTCTCGTCTGTCTCTCTGAGGGTTTTGAGAATTATGGAATTTATAGGCGGATGAATTAGGTCAAACGGAGCAGCCAGGGGCCCACAAGCCCAGGGGGCGCGGCCACAAGCCCTAGTGGATGGCTGGTGGGTCCTCTCGTGGTCTCCCGAATCTTCTAGGGTTCTTTTGTTGGCGAACGTAGCAGAAATTTAAAATTTTCCTACGTGTCACCAAGATCTATCTATGGAGAAACCAGCAACGAGGGGAAAGAGAGTGCATCTACATACCCTTGTAGATCGCTAAGCGGAAGCGTTCAAGTGAACGGGGTTGATGGAGTCGTACTCGTTGTGATCCAAATCACCGATGACCAAGTGCCGAACGGACGGCACCTCCGCGTTCAACACACGTACAGCCCGGTGACGTCTCCCATGCCTTGATCCAGCAAGGAGAGAGGGAGAGGTTGAGGAAGACTCCATCTAGCAGCAGCACAACGGCGTGGTGGTGGTGGAGGAGCGTGGCAATCCTGCAGGGCTTCGCCAAGCACCTGCGGGAGAGGAGGAGGTGTCACGGGAGGGAGGGAGGCGCCAGGGCTTCAGGTGTGGCTGCCCTCCCTCCCCTCCACTATATATAGGGGCAAGGTAGAGGGGGGAGGCGCAGCCTTGCCCCTTCCTCCAAGGAAGGGGTGCGGCCAAGGGGGGGGGAGGAGTCCATCCTTCCCAAGGCACCTCGGAGGTGCCTTCCCCTTTGAGGACTCCCCCCTTTTCTTATATCTTGGCGCATGGGCCTCTTGGGGCTGGTGCCCTTGGCCCATATAGGCCAAGGCGCACCCCCTACAGCCCATGTGCCCCCCCGGGGCAGGTGGACCTCCCGGTGGACCCCCGGACCCCTTTCGGCACTCCCGGTACAATATCAATAAAGTGCGAAACTTTTCTGGCGACCAAAATAAGACTTCCCATATATAAATCTTTACCTACGGACCATTCCGGAACTCCTCGTGACGTCTGGGATCTCATTCGGGACTCCGAACAACATTCGATAACCACATACAAACTTCCTTTATAACCCTAGCGTCATCGAACCTTAAGTGTGTAGACCCTACGGGTTCGGGAGACATGCAGACATGACCGAGAAGTTCTCCGGTCAATAACCAACAGCGGGATCTGGATATCCATGTTGGTTCCCACATGTTCCACGATGATCTCATCGGATGAACCATGATGTCGAGGATTCGATCAATCCCGTATACAATTCCCTTTGTCTAGCGGTATAGTACTTGCCCGAGATTCGATCGTCGGTATCTCGATACCTTGTTCAATCTCGTTACCGGTAAGTCTCTTTTTACTCGTTCCGTAGCACATCATCCCGTGATCAACTCCTTGATCACATTGTGCACATTATGATGATGTCCTACCGAGTGGGCCTAGAGATACCTCTCCGTCACACGGAGTGACAAATCCCAGTCTCGATTCGTGCCAACCCAACAGACACTTTCGGAGATACCCGTAGTGCACCTTTATAGCCACCCAGTTGCGTTGTGACGTTTGGCACACCCAAAGTATTCCTACGGTATCCGGGAGGTGCACAATCTCATGGTCTAAGGAAATGATACTTGACATTAGAAAAGCTTTAGCATACGAACTACACGATCTTATGCTAGGCTTAGGATTGGGTCTTGTCCATCACATCATTCTTCTAATGATGTGATCCCGTTATCAATGACATCCAATGTCCATGGTCAGGAAACCGTAACCATCTATTGATCAACGAGCTAGTCAACTAGAGGCTTACTAGGGACATGGTGTTGTCTATGCATCCACACATGTATCTGAGTTTCCTATCAATACAATTCTAGCATGGATAATAAACGATTATCATGAACAAGGAAATATAATAATAACCTATTTATTATTGCCTCTAGGGCATATTTCCAACAGTCTCCCACTTGCACTAGAGTCAATAATCTAGTTCACATCGCCATGTGATTGCAATGATTCCAACACCCATGGGGTTTGATCATATCTCGCTTGTGAGAGAGGTTACTAGTCAACGGGTCTGAATCTTTTAGATCCGTGTGTGCTTTACAAATATCTATGTCATATCCTAGATGCAGCTACCACGCTCTATTTGGAGCTATTCCAAATAACTGTTCTACTATACGAATCCAGTTTACTATTCAGAATAATCTGGATTAGTGTCAAAGCTTGCATCGGCGTAACCCTTTACGACGAACTCTTTTACCACCTCCATAATCGAGAAAATTCCTTAGTCCACTAGTTACTAAGGATAACTTTGACCGTTGTCCTGTGATCCATTTCTAGATCACACTTGTACCCCTTGACTGACTCATGGTTTGGCACACTTCAGGTGCGGTACATAACATAGCATACTTTAGAGCCTACGACTAAAGCATAGGGGACGACCTTCGTCCTTTCTCTCTATTCTGCCGTGGTCATGTCTTGAGTCTTGCTCAATACTCACACCTTGTAACACAGCCGAGAACTCCTTCTTTGCTGATCTATTTTGAACTCCTTCAAAATCTTGTCGTGGTATGTGTTTGTTTGAAAGTACTATTAAGCGATTTTGATCTATCCTTATAGATCTTGATGCTCAATGTTTAAGTAGCTTAATTCAGGTTTTCATTGAAAAACATTTTTCAAACAACCCTATATGCCTTCCAGAAATTCTACATCATTTCCGATAAACAATATGTCAACAACATATACTCATCAGAAATTTTATAGTGCTCCCACTCACTTCTTTGGAAATACAAGTTTCTCATAAACTTTGTATAAACCCAAATCTTTGATCATCTCATCAAAGCGTACATTCTAACTCCGAGATGCTTACTCCAGTCCTTAGAAGGATTGCTGGAGCTTTGCATACTTGTTAGCATCTTTCAGGATTGACAAAAATCTTCTGGTTGTATCACATACAACCTTTCCTCAAGAAAATCGTCGAGGAAACAATGTTTTGACATCCTATCTGCACAATTTCATAAATAATGCAGTAATCGCTAACATAATTCCAACAGACTCTTAGCATCGCTACGAGTGAGAAAGTCTCATCGCAGTCAACTCCTTGAACTTGTCGGAAAACATCTTAATGACAAGTCGAGCTTTCTTAATGGTGACATTTACCATCATTGTCCGTCTTCCTTTTAAAATCCATCTGTACTCAACAGCCTTACGACCATCGAGCCGTTCTGCCAAAGTCTACACTTTCTTTTCATACATGGATCCTCTCTCGAATTTTATGGCCTCGAGCCATTCATCGGAATCCGGGCCCACCATCGCTTCTCCATAGCTCGTAGGTTCATTGTTGTCTAGCAACATGACTTCCAAGACAGGATTACGTACCACTCTGAAGTAGTACGCATCCTTGTCATCCTACGAGGTTTGGGAGTGACTTAATCCAAAGTCTCATGATCACTATCATAAGCTTCCACTTCAATTGGTGTAGGTGCCATAGGAACAACTCCTATGCCCTGCTACACACTAGTTGAAGTGACGATTCAATAACCTCATCAAGTCTCCACCATCCTCCCACTCAAGTCTTTCGAGAGAAATTTTTCCTCGAGAAAGGACCCGATTTGAGAAACAATCCCTATTGCTTTCGGATCTGAGACAGGAGGTATACCCAACTGTTTTGGGTATCCTATGAAGATGCATTTATCCGCTTTGGGTTCGAGCTTATCAGCCTGAAACTTTTTCACATAAGCGTCGCAGCCCCAAACTTATAAGAAATGACAGCTTAGGTTTCTCTAAACCATAGTTCATACGGTGTCATCTTATCGGAATTACGTGGTGCCCTATTTAAAGTGAGTGCGGTTGTCTCTAATGCCTAACCCATGAACGATAGTGGTAATTCGATAAGAGACATCATGGTATGCATCATATCCAATAGGGTGCAGTTATGATGTTCGGACACACCATCACACCATGGTGTTCCAGGCGGTACTAGTCGTGAAATAATTTCCACAATGTCTCAATTGTGTACCAAACTCGCAACTCAGATATTCATCTCTATGATCATATCATAGATATTTTATCCTCTTGTCACGACGATCTTCAGCTTCATTCTGAAATTACTTGAACCATTCAATAATTCAGACTTGTGTTTCATCAAGTAAATATGCTCAGTATCTACTCAAATCATCTGTGAAGTAAGAGCATAACGATATCCACTGCTTGCCTCAGCACTCATTGGACTGCACACATCAAAATGTGTTACTTCCAACAAGTTGCTTTCTTGTTCCATTTTACTGAAACCGAAGCTTTCAGTCATCTTGCCCATGTGGTATGATTTGCATGTCTCAAGCGATTCAAAATCAAGCGAGTCCAAACGGTCCATCTGCATGGAGTTTCTTCATGCGTATATACCAATAGACATGGTTCACATGTCTCAATCCTTTTCAAAAATGAGTGAGTCCAAAGATCCATCAACATGGAGCTTCTTCATGCGTTTTATACCAATATGACTTACATGGCAGTGCCACAAGTAGGTGGTACTATCATTACTATCTTATATCTTTTGGCATGAACATGTGTATCACTACGATCGAGATTTCCATAAACCATCCATTTTAGGTGCAAGACCATTGAAGGTATTATTCAAATAAACAGAGTAACTATTATTCTCTTTAAATGAATAACCGTATTGTGATAGACATAATCCAATCATGTCTGTGCTCAACGCAAACACCAAATAACAATTATTTAGGTTTAACACCAATCTCGATGGTAGAGGGAGCGTGCGATGCTTGATCATATCAACCTTGGAAACACTTCCAACACATCTTGTCAGCTCACCTTTAGCTAGTCTCCGCTTATTCCGTAGCTTTTATTTCGAGTTACTAACACTTAGCAACCAAACCAGTATCTAATACCCTGATGCTACTAGGAGTACTAGTAAAGTACACTTTCACATAATGTATATCCAATATACTTCTATCGACAGCCTTCTCATCCACCAAGTATCTAAGGTAATTCTGCTCCAGTGGTTGTTCCCCCTATTACAGAAGCACTCAGTCTCGGGTTTGGGTTCAACCTTGGGTTTCTCCACTAGAGCAGCAGCTGATTTGCCGTTTCATGAAGTATCCCTTCTTGCCCTTGCCCTTCTTGAAACTAGTGGTTTCACTAACCATGAACGATTGATGCTCCTTCTTGATTTCTACTTTCGCGGTGTCAAACATCGCGAATATTTCAAGGATCATCATATCTATCCCTGATATGTTATAGTTCATTACGAAGCTCTAGCAGCTTGGTGGCAATGACTTTGGTGAAACATCACTATCTTATCTGGAAGATCAACTCCCACTCGATTCAAGTGATTGTTGTACTCAGACAATCTGAGCACAAGCTCAACGATTCAGCTTTTCTCCCTTAGTTTGCAGGCCAAGAAAATCGTCGGAGGTCTTATACCTCTTGACGTGGGCACGAGCCTGAAATCCCAATTTCAGCCCTCGAAACATCTCATATGTTCCGCGACATTTCAAAAATGTCTTCGGTGCCTCAATTCTAAACCATTTATCATTACCGAACTATCATGTAGTCATCAAAACGTGTATGTCAGATGTTCGCAACATCCACAGACCACGTTCGAGGTCCAGCACACCGAGCGGTGCATTAAGGACACAAGCCTTCTACTGTCCGCATAATTGCTACTATCAACTTTCAACTATATTTTCTCTAGGAACATATCTAAAACAGTAGAACTAAAGCGCGAGCTTACGACATAATTTGCAAAGATCTTTTGACTATGTTCAGGATAATTAAGTTCATCTTATGAACTCCCACTCACATAGACATCCCTCTAGTCATCCAAGTGATTACATGATCTGAGTCAACTAGGCCGTGTCCGATCATCATGTGAGACGGACTAGTCATCATCGGTGAACATCTTCATGTTGATCGTATCTACCATACGACTCATGCTCGACCTTTCGGTCTCTTGTGTTCCGTGGCCATGTCTGTACATGCTAGGCTCGTCAAGTCAACCTAAGTGTTTCACGTGTGTAAATCTGGCTTACACCCGTTGTATGTGAACGTAAGAATCTATCACACCCGATCATCACGTGGTGCTTCGAAACGACGAACTTTCGCAACGGTGCACAGTTAGGGGGAACACTTGATCATCATCGTCACCGGCATGACACCATGATCTCCATCATTATGATCTCGATCATCGTGTCTTCATGAAGTTGTCTCGCCAACTATTACTTCTACTACTATGGCTAACGGTTAGCAATAAAGTAAACTAATTACATGACGTTTATGTTGACACGCAGGTCATAAACAAATTAAAGACAACTCCTATGGCTCCTGCCGGTTGTCATACTCATCGACATGCAAGTCGTGATTCCTATTACAAGAACATGATCAATCTCATACATCACATATATCATTCATCACATCCTTTTGGCCATATCACATCGCATGGCATACCCTGCAAAAACAAGTTAGACGTCCTCTAATTGTTGTTTGCACGTTTTACGTGGCTGCTATGGGTTTCTAGCAAGAACGTTTCTTACCTACGCAAAACCACAACGTGATATGTCAATTGCTATTTACCCTTCATAAGGACCCTTTTCATCGAATCCGATCCGACTAAAGTGGGAGAGACTGGCACCCGCTAGCCACCTTATGCAACTAGTGCATGTCAGTCGGTGGAACCTGTCTCACGTAAGTGTACGTGTAAGGTCGGTCCGGGCCGCTTCTGTTGGGGAACGTTGCAGAAAATTAAAATTTTTCCTACGGTTTCACCAAGATCCATCTATGAGTTCATCTAAGCAACGAGTCATGGGAGAGAGATTGCATCTACATACCACTTTGTAGATCGCGAGCGGAAGCGTTCAAGGAACGGGGATGAGGTAGTCGTACACGACGTGATCCAAATCACCGGAGATCCTAGCACCGAACGGACGGCACCTCCGCGTTCAACACACATACGGTCAGCGTAACGTCTCCTTCTTCTTGATCCAGCAAGGCAAAGGAGAGGTTGAGGAAGATGGCTCCAGCAGCAGCACGACGGCGTGGAGGTGATGGAGCTGTAGTACTCCGGCAGGGCTTCGCCGAGCTCTATGGAGGAGGGGGAGGTGTTGGAGAGGGAGAGGGAGGCGCCAAGGCAAGGGTGTGGCTGCCCCCTCCCCCCTTTATATAGGCCCCTGGGGGGGCGCCGGCCCTGGGAGATTGAATCTCCCAAGGGGGGCAGCGGCCAAGGGGGGTGGAGTGCCCCCCAAGGCAAGTGGGCGCCCCCCCACCCTAGGGTTCCAACCCTAGGCGCAGGGGGTGGGCCTTGGGGGCGCACCAGCCCACTAAGGGCTGGCGCCCCCTCCCACTTCAGCCCATGGGGCCCTCCGGGATGGGTGGCCCCACCCGGTGGACCCCCGGGACCCATCTGGTGGTCCCGGTACAATACCGGTGACCCCCAGATCATTCCCGATGGCCGAAACTGCACTTCCTATATATAATTCTTCACCTTCGGACCAATCCGGAACTCCTCGTGACGTCCGGGATCTCATCCGGGACTCCGAACAACATTCGGGTTACTGCATATACATATCTTCACAACCCTAGCGTCACCGAACCTTAAGTGTGTAGACCCTACGGGTTCGGGAGACATGCAGACATGACCGAGACGGCTCTCGGGCAATAACCAACAGCGCGATCTGGATACCCATGTTGGCTCCCACATGCTCCACGATGATCTCATCGGATGAACCACGATGTCGAGGATTCAATTAATCCCGTATACGATTCCCTTTGTCAATCGGTATTTTACTTGCCCGAGATTCGATCGTCGGTATCCCAATACCTCGTTCAATCTCGTTACCGGCAAGTCACTTTACTCGTACCGTAATGCATGATCCCGTGATCAAACACTTTGATCATATTGAGCTCATTATGATGATGCATTACCGAGTGGGCCCGGTGATACCTCTCCGTCAAGCGGAGTGACAAATCCCAGTCTCGATCCGTGTCAACCCAACAGATACTTTCGGAGATACCCGTAGTATACCTTTATAGTCACCCAGTTACGTTGTGACGTTTGGCACACCCAAAGCACTCCTACGGTATCCGGGAGTTACACGATCTCATGGTCTAAGGAAAGAATACTTGACATTGGAAAACTCTAGCAAACGAACTATGCGATCTTATGCTATGTTTAGGATTGGGTCTCGTCCATCACATCATTCTCCTAATGATGTGATCTCGTTATCATTGACATCCAATGCCCATAGTCAGGAAACCATGACTATCTATTGATCAACGAGCTAGTCAACTAGAGGCTTACTAGGGACATGTTGTTGTCTGTTATTCACACATGTATTACGATTTCCGGATAACACAATTATAGCACGAATAAAGACAATTATCATGAACAAGGAAATATAATAATAATGCTTTTATTATTGCCTCTAGGGCATATTTCCAACAGTCTCCCACTTGCACTAGAGTCAATAATGTAGTTACATTGTGATGAATCGAACACCCATAGAGTTCTGGTGCTGATCATGTTTTGCCTTAGGGAGAGGTTTAGTCAACGGATCTGCGACATTCAGATCCGTGTGCACTTTACAAATTTCTATGTCTCCATCCTGAACATTTTCACGAATGGAGTTGAAGCGACGCTTGATGTGCCTGGTCTTCTTGTGAAACCTGGGCTCCTTGGCAAGTGCAATAGCTCCAGTGTTGTCACAGAAGAGTTTGATTGGCCCCGACGCATTGGGTATGACTCCGAGGTCGGTGATGAACTCCTTCACCCAAATTGTTTCATGTGCTGCCTCCGAGGCTGCCATGTACTCCGCTTCACATGTAGATCCCGCCACGACGCTCTGCTTGCAACTGCACCAGCTTCCTGCCCCACCATTTAAAATATACACGTATCCGGTTTGTGACTTAGAGTCATCCAGATCTGTGTCGAAGCTAGCGTCGACGTAACCCTTTACGACGAGCTCTTCGTCACCTCCATAAACGAGAAACATTTCCTTAGTCCTTTTCAGGTACTTCAGGATATTCTTGACCGCTGTCCAGTGTTCCTTGCCGGGATTACTTTGGTACCTTCCTACCAAACTTACGGCAAGGTTTACATCAGGTCTGGTACACGGCATGGCATACATAATAGAACCTATGGCTGAGGCATAGGGGATGACACTCATCTCTTCTATATCTTCTGCCGTGGTCGGACATTGAGCTGAGCTCAATTTCACACCTTGTAACACAGGTAAGAACCCCTTCTTAGATTGATCCATATTGAACTTCTTCAATATCTTATCAAGGTATGTGCTTTGTGAAAGACCTATGAGGCGTCTTGATTTATCTCTATAGATCTTGATGCCTAATATATAAGCAGCTTCTCCAAGGTCCTTCATTGAAAAACTTTTATTCAAGTAGGCCTTAATGCTGTCCAAGAGTTCTATATCATTTCCCATCAAAAGTATGTCATCTACATATAGTATGAGAAATGCTACAGAGCTCCCACTCACTTGTAAACGCAGGCTTCTCCATAAGTCTGTGTAAACCCAAATGCTTTGATCATCTCACCAAAGCGAATGTTCCAACTCCGAGATGCTTGCACCAGCCCATAAATCGAGCGTTGGAGCTTGCACACCTTGTCAACATTCTTAGGATCGACAAAACCTTCCGGCTGCATCATATACAATTCTTCCTTAAGGAAACCATTAAGGAATGCCGTTTTGACGTCCATTTGCCATATTTCATAATCGTAGAATGCGGCAATTGCTAACATGATTCGGACGGACTTCAGCTTCGCTACCGGTGAGAAAGTCTCATCGTAGTCAACCCCTTGAACTTGTCGATAATCCTTAGCGACAAGCCGAGCTTTATAGATGGTCACATTACCATCCGCGTCTGTCTTCTTCTTAAAGATCCATTTATTTTCTATGGCTTGCCGCTCTATGGGCAAGTCAGTCAAAGTCCATACTTCGTTTTCATACATGGATCCTATCTCGGATTTCATGGCTTCTAGCCATTTGTCGGAATCCGGGCCCGCCATTGCTTCCTCATAGTTCGAAGGCTCACCGTTGTCTAACAACATGATTTCCAAGACAGGGTTGCCGTACCACTCTGGTGCGGAACGTGTCCTTGTGGACCTTCGAATTTCAGTAGGAGCTTGATTAGAAGTATCTTGATCATCATCATTAATTTCCTCTCTAGTCGGTGCAGGCACCTCAGGAACGTTTTCTTGAGTTTCGCCATTTTCCGGTTCAAGAGGTAACACTTCATCAAGTTCTACTTTCCTCCCACTTACTTCTTTCGAGAGAAACTCTTTCTCTAGAAAGGATCCATTCTTGGCAACAAAGATCTTGCCTTCGGATCTGAGGTAGAAGGTATACCCAATAGTTTCTTTAGGGTATCCTATGAAGATGCATTTTTCCGACTTGGGTTCGAGCTTTTCAGGTTGAAGTTTCTTGACATAAGCATCGCATCCCCAAACTTTTAGAAATGACAGCTTAGGTTTCTTCCCAAACCATAATTCATACGGTGTCGTCTCAACGGATTTCGACGGAGCCCTATTTAAAGTGAATGCGGCAGTCTCTAAAGCATAGCCCCAAAAAGATAGCGGTAAATCGGTAAGAGACATCATAGATCGCACCATATCTAATAGAGTGCGATTACGACGTTCGGACACACCATTACGCTGAGGTGTTACAGGCGGCGTGAGTTGTGAAACTATTCCACATTTTCTTAAGTGTGTGCCAAATTCGTGACTCAAGTATTCTCCTCCACGATCTGATCGTAGAAACTTGATTTTTCTGTCACGTTGATTTTCAACCTCACTCTGAAATTCCTTGAACTTTTCAAAGGTCTCAGACTTGTGTTTCATTAAGTAGATATACCCATATCTACTCAGGTCATCAGTGAGGGTGAGAACATAACGATAGCCATCGCGAGCCTCAACACTCATTGGACCGCACACATCGGTATGTATGATTTCCAATAAGTTGGTTGCTCGCTCCATTGTTCCTGAGAACGGAGTCTTGGTCATTTTACCCATGAGGCATGGTTCGCACGTGTCAAATGATTCATAATCAAGAGACTCTAAAAGTCCATCTGCATGGAGCTTCTTCATGCGTTTGACACCTATGTGACCAAGGCGGCAGTGCCACAAATATGTGGGACTATTGTTATCAACTTTAACTCTTTTGGTATTCACACTATGAATATGTGTATCATCACGTACGAGATTCATTAAGAATAAACCATTAACCATCGGAGCATGACCATAAAACATATCTCTCATATAAATAGAACAACCATTATTCTCGGATTTAAATGAGTAGCCATCTCGAATTAAACGAGATCCAGACACAATGTTCATGCTCAAACTTGGCACTAAATAACAATTATTGAGGTTTAAAACTAATCCCGTAGGTAAATGTAGAGGTAGCGTGCCGACGGCGATCACATCGACCTTGGAACCATTCCCGACGCGCAACGTCACCTCATCCTTCGCCAGTCTTCGCTTATTCCGCAGCTCCTGCTTTGAGTTACAAATGTGAGCAACTGCACCGGTATCAAATACCCAAGAGCTACTACGAGTACTGGTAAGGTACACATCAATTACATGTATATCACATATACCTGTTGTTTTGCCGACCTTCTTGTCCGCTAAGTATTTGGGGCAATTCCGCTTCCAGTGACCACTTCCCTTGCAATAAAAGCACTCAGTCTCGGGCTTGGGTCCATTCTTTGGCTTCTTCCCGGCAAATTGCTTACCGGGCGCGGCAACTTCCTTGCCGTCCTTCTTGAAGTTCTTTTTACCCTTGCCCTTCTTGAACTTAGTGGTTTTATTCACCATCAACACTTGATGTTCCTTCTTGATTTCTACCTCTGCTGATTTCAGCATAGCATATACCTCAGGAATGGTCTTTACCATCCCCTGCATGTTGTAGTTCATCACAAAGCTCTTGTAGCTAGGTGGAAGCGACTGGAGGATTCTGTCAATGACCGCTTCATCCAGGAGATTAACTTCCAGTTGAGTCAAGCGGTTGTGCAACCCAGACATCTTGAGTATGTGTTCACTGACAGAGCTATTTTCCTCCATTTTACAGCTAAAGAATTTGTCGGAGACTTCATATCTCTCGACCCGGGCATGAGCTTGGAAAACCATTTTCAGCTCTTCGAACATCTCATATGCTCCATGTCTCTCAAAACGCTTTTGGAGCCCCGGCTCTAAGCTGTAAAGCATGCCGCACTGAACGAGGGAGTAATCATCGGAACGTGACTGCCAAGCGTTCATAACGTCTTGTTCTGCAGGGAGAACAGGTGCGTCACCCAGCGGTGCTCGTAGGACATAATCTTTCTTGGCAGCTATGAGGATGATCCTCAGGTTCCGGACCCAGTCCGTATAGTTGCTGCCATCGTCTTTCAGCTTGGTTTTCTCTAGGAACGCGTTGAAGTTGAGGACTACGTTGGCCATTTGATCTACAAGACATATTGTAAATATTTTAGACTAAGTTCATGATAATAAAGTTCATTTAATAAAATTATTTAATGAACTCCCACTTAGATAGACATCCCTCTTCTAGTCATCTAAGTATAACATGATCCGAGTCAACTAGGCCGTGTCCGATCATCACGTGAGACGGACTAGTCAACATCGGTGAACATCTTCATGTTGATCGTATCTTCTATACGACTCATGCTCGACCTTTTGGTCTTCTGTGTTCCGAGGCCATGTCTGTACATGCTAGGCTCGTCAAGTCAACCTAAGTGTTTGCATGTGTAAATTTGTCTTACACCCATTGTATGTGAACGTTAGAATCTATCACACCCGATCATCACGTGGTGCTTCGAAACCACGAACTGTCGCAACGGTGCACAGTTAGGGGGAACACTTCTTGAAATTATTATGAGGGATCATCTTATTTACTACCGTCGTTCTAAGTAAACAAGATGCAAAACATGATAAACATCACATGCAATCAAATAATAAACGTGACATGATATGGCCAATATCACATAGCTCCTTTGATCTCTCGTCACCGGCTTGACACCATGATCTCCATCATCATGATCTCCATCATCGTGTCTCCATGAAGTTGCTCGCCAACTATTACTTCTACTACTATGGCTAACGCGTTTAGCAATAAAGTAAAGTAATTTACATGGCGTTTCTCAATGACACGCAGGTCATACAAAATTAAAGACAACTCCTATGGCTCCTGCCGGTTGTCATACTCATCGACATGCAAGTCGTGATTCCTATTACAATAGCATGAACATCTCATACATCACATATAGATCATTCATCATTCATCACAACTTTGGCCATATCATATCACAAAGCACTTGCTGCAAAAACAAGTTAGACGTCCTCTAATTGTTGTTGCAAGTTTTACGTGGCTGAATTAGGGTTCTAGCAAGAACGTTTTCTTACCTACGTGAAAGCCACAACGTGATTTGTCAACTTCTATTTACCCTTCATAAGGACCCTTTTCATCGAATCCGCTCCAACTAAAGTGGGAGAGACAGACACCCGCCATCCACCTTACGCAACTAGTGCATGTTAGTCGGTGGAACCGGTCTCACGTAAGCGTACGTGTAAGGTTGATCCGGGCCGCTGTTGGAAATATGCCCTAGAGGCAATAATAAAAGTGTTATTATTATATTTCCTTGTTCATGGTAATTGTCTTTATTCATGCTATAATTGTGTTATCTGGAAATCGTAATACATGTGTGAATACTAGACACCAATATGTCCCTAGTAAGCCTCTAGTTGACTAGCTCGTTAATCAATAGATAGTCATGGTTTCCTGACTATAGACATGGGGATGTCATTGATAACGAGATCACATCATTAGGAGAATGATGTGGTGGACAAGACCCAAACCTAAGCATAGCACAAGATCGTGTAGTTCGTTTTGCTAGAGCTTTCCAATGTCGAGTATTTTTTCCTTAGACCATGAGATCGTGTGACTCCCGGATACTGTAGGAGTGCTTTGGGTGTACCAAACGTCACAACGTAACTGGGTGACTATAAAGGTGCACTACAGGTATCTCCGAAAGTATCTGTTGGGTTGACACGGATCAAGACTGGGATTTGTCACTCCGTATGACGGAGAGGTATCACCGGGCCCACTCGGTAATGCATCATCATAATGAGCTCAAAGTGACCAAGTGTTTGGCCACGGGATCATGCATTACGGTACGAGTAAAGTGACTTGCCGGTAACGGGACTAAACGAGGTATTGGGATACCGAGATCGAGTCTCGGGCAAGTAACCTACCGATTGACAAAGGGAATAGTTTACGGGGTTGCTTGAACCCTCGACATCGTGGTTCATCCGATGACATCATCGAGGAACATGTGGGAGCCAACATGGGTATCCAGATCCCGCTGTTGGTTATTGCCCGAGAGTCGTCTCGGTCATGTCTGCATGTCTCCCGAACCCGTAGGGTCTACACACTTAAGGTTCGGTGACGCCAGGGTTATTAGGAAGACTTGTATGTGATTACCGAATGTTGTTCGGAGTCCCGGATGAGATCCCGGACGTCACGAGGAGTTCCGGAGTGATCCGGAGGTAAAGATTTATATATGGGAAGTTGTCATACGGACACCGGAATAGTTCGGGGGCATATCGGTATTGTACCGGGGCCACCGGAGGGGCCTCGGGGGTCCACCGGGAGGGGCCACCTCTCCCGGAGGGGCTCATGGGCTGCAAAGGGGAAGGGAACCAGCCCAAAGTGGGCTGGTGCACCTCCCCCCAAGGGCCCATGCGCCCTAGGGTTTGGGGGAACCCTAAAGGGGGCGCCCCCCTTGCTTGGGGGGCAAGCCCCCTCCCCCTTGGCCGCCGCCCCCCCCTCTAGATCCATCTAGAGGGGGCCGGCCCCCTTGCCCCTTCCCCTATAAATAGAGGGGAGAGGGGAGGGCTGCACAGACAACTCAAGGCGCAGCCCCTCCCCTCCCCAACACCTCTCCTCCTCCGTACGCGCTTGGCGAAGCCCTGTCGGAGTTCTGTGGCACCAACCTCACCACGCCGTCGTGCTGCCGTTGGAGTCTTCTTCCTCAACCTCTCCTTCCCCTTGCTGGATCAAGAAGGAGGAGACGTCGATCGTCCCGTACGTGTGTTGAACGCGGAGGTGCTGTCCGTTCGGCACTTGGTCATCGGTGATCCGAATCACGACGAGTACGACTACGTCATCACCATCCCCTTGAACGCTTCCGCACGCAATCTGCAAGTGGTATGTAGATGCAATCTCTCTCCCATGACTCGTTGCTTAGATGAACTCATAGATGGATCTTGGTGAAACCGTAGAAAAATTTTAATTTTCTGCAACGTTCCCCAACAGTGGCATCATGAGCCAGGTTTATGCGTAGTTCTCTATTGCACGAGTAGAACACAAAGTAGTTGTGGGCGTCGAATTGTCAATTATTCTTGCCGTTACTAGTCCTATCTTGGTTCAGCGGTATTGTGGGATGAAGCGGCCCGGACCAACCTTACACGTACGCTTACGTGAGACCGGTTCCACCGACTAACATGCACTAGTTGCATAAGGTGGCTGGCGGGTGTCTGTCTCTCCCACTTTAGTTGGATCGGATTCGATGAACAGGGTCCTTATGAAGGGTAAATAGAGATTGAAAAATTCACGTTGTGGTTTTAACGTAGGTAAGAAACGTTCTTGCTAGCAACCTATTACAGCCACGTAAAAACTTGCAACAACAATTAGAGGACGTCTAACTTGTTTTTGCAGCAAGTGCTTTGTGATGTGATATGGCCAGAAGTTGTGATGAATCATGTGATGTATGAGATGATCTTGTTATTGTAATAGGAATCACGACTTGCATGTCGATGAGTATGACAACCGGCAGGAGCCATAGGAGTTGTCATTATTCTTTTATGACCTGCGTGTCGCCATGTAAATTACTTTACTTTATTGCTAAACGTGTTAGCCATAGTAGTAGTAGTAATAGTTGGCAAGCAACTCCATGGAGACACGATGATGGAGATCATGATGATGGAGATCATGGTGTCATGCCGGTGACAAGACGATCATGGAGCCCCAAGATGAAGATCGAAGGAGCTATATGATGATGGCCATATCATGTCACTACTATATAATTGCATGTGATGTTTGTTATGTTTATGCATCTTGTTTACTTAGAACGACGGTAGTAAATAAGATGATCCCTTACAAAATTTCAAGAAGTGTTCTCCCCTAACTGTGCACCGTTGCTAAAGTTCGTCGTTTCGAAGCACCACGTGATGATCGGGTGTGATAGATCCATACGTTCACATACAACGGGTGTAAGACAGTTTTACACATGCAAAACACTTAGGGTTAACTTGACGAGCCTAGCATGTACAGACATGGCCTCGGAACACGGAGACCGAAAGGTCGAACATGAGTCGTATAGAAGATACGATCAACATGGAGATGTTCACCGATGATGACTAGTCCGTCTCACGTGATGATCGGACACGGCCTAGTCGACTCGGATCATGTAACACTTAGATGACTAGAGGGATGTCTAATCCGAGTGGGAGTTCATTCATTAATTTGATTAGATGAACTTAATTATCATGAACTTAGTCTAAATCTTTACAATATGTCTTGTAGATCAAATGGCCCACGGTAATGTCAGCCTCAACTTCAACGCGTTCCTAGAGAAAACTAAGCTGAAAGATGATGGCAGCAACTATTCGGACTGGGTCCGGAACTTGAGGATCATCCTCATAGCATCCAAGAAAGATTATGTCCTAGATGCACCGCTAGGTGATGCACCATTCCCAGAAAACCAGGACGTTATGAACGCCCATCAGTCACGCACTGATGATTACTCCATCGTTCAGTGCGGCATGCTTTACAGCTTAGAACCGGGGCTCCAAAAACGTTTTGAGAAGCACGGAGCATATGAGATGTTCGAGGAGCTGAAATTAATTTTCCAAGCTCATGCCCGGGTCGAGAGATATGAAGTCTCCGAAAAGTTCTTTAGCTGCAAAATGGAGGAAAATAGCTCTGTCAGTGAACACATACTCAAGATGTCTAGGTTGCACAACCGCTTGACTCAGCTGGAAGTTAATCTTCCGGATGAGGCGGTCATTGACAGAATCCTTCAGTCGCTCCCACCTAGCTACAAAAGCTTCGTGATGAACTACAACATGCAGGGGATGGAAAAGACCATTCCCGAGTTGTATTCAATGCTGAAATCCGCGGAGGTGGAGATCAAAAAGGAACATCAAGTGTTGATGGTGAATAAAACCACTAAGTTCAAGAAAGGCAAGGGTAAGAAGAACTTCAAGAAAGACGGCAAGGAAGTTGCCGCGCCTGGTAAATAAGTTGCCAGGAAGAAGTCAAAGATTGGACCCAAACATGAAACTGAGTGCTTTTATTGCAAGGGAAATGGTCACTGGAAACGGAATTGCCCCAAGTACTTAGCGGATAAGAAGGCCGGCAACATTAAAGGTATATGTGATATACATGTAATTGATGTGTACCTTACCAGTGCTCGTAGTAGCTCCTGGGTATTTGATACCGGTGCCGTTGCTCATATTTGTAACTCACAGCAGGAGCTGCGGAATAAGAGAAGACTGGCGAAGGGCGAGGTGACGATGCGCGTCGGGAATGGTTCCAAGGTCGATGTGATCGCCGTCGGCACGCTACCTCTACATTTACCCACGGGATTAGTTTTAAACCTCAATAATTGTTATTTAGTGCCGAGTTTGAGCATGAACATTGTGTCTGGATCTCGTTTAATACGAGATGGCTACTCATTTAAATCCGAGAATAATGGTTGTTCTATTTATATGAGTGATATGTTTTATGGTCATGCTCCGGTGGTTAATGGTTTATTCTTAATGAATCTCGTGCGTGATAATACACATATTCATAGTGTGAATGCCAAAAGGTGTAAAGTTGATAACGATAGTCCCACATACTTGTGGCACTGCCGCCTTGGTCACATTGGTGTCAAGCGCATGAAGAAGCTCCATGCTGATGGACTTTTGGAGTCTCTCGATTATGAATCGTTTGACACATGCGAACCATGCCTTATGGGCAAAATGACCAAGACTCCGTTCTCCGGAACAATGGAGCGAGCAACCAACTTATTGGAAGTTATACATACTGATGTGTGCGGACCAATGAGCGTTGAGGCTCGCGGAGGATATCGTTATGTTCTCACACTCACTGATGATTTGAGTAGATATGGCTATGTCTACTTAATGAAACACAAGTCTGAGACCTTTGAAAAGTTCAAGGAGTTTCAGAGTGAGGTTGAGAATCAACGTGACAGAAGAATCAAGTTTCTACGATCAGATCGTGGAGGAGAGTACTTAAGTCACGAATTTGGCACACACTTAAGAAAATGTGGAATAGTTTCACAACTCACGCCGCCTGGAACACCTCAGCGTAATGGTGTGTCCGAACGTCGTAATCGCACTTTATTGGATATGGTGCGATCTATGATGTCTCTTACCGATTTACCGCTATCATTTTGGGGATATGCTCTAGAGACAGCCGCATTCACTTTAAATAGGGCACCGTCTAAATCCGTTGAGACGACACCGTATGAATTATGGTTTGGAAAGAAACCTAAGCTGTCGTTTCTAAAAGTTTGGGGATGCGAGGCTTATGTCAAGAAACTTCAACCTGAAAAGCTCGAACCCAAATCGGAAAAATGCGTCTTCATAGGATACCCTAAGGAAACCATAGGGTATACCTTCTACTTAAGATCCGAGGGCAAGATCTTTGTTGCCAAGAACTGAACCTTTCTGGAGAAAGAGTTTCTCTCGAAAGAAGTAAGTGGGAGGAAAGTGGAGCTTGATGAAGTACTGCCTCTTGAAACGGAGAATAGCGCAGCGCAGGAAAATGTTCCTGTGGTGCCTGCTCCAATTAGAGAGGAGGCTAATGATAATGATCAAGATACTTCGGACCAAGCTCCCACTGAACTTCGTAGGTCCATAAGGACACGTTCCGCACCAGAGTGGTACGGCAACCCTGTCCTGGAAATCATGTTGTTGGACAACGGTGAACCTTCGAACTATGAAGAAGCGATGGCGGGCCCGGATTCCAACAAATGGTTAGAAGCCATGAAATCCGAGATAGGATCCATGTATGAAAACAAAGTATGGACTTTGACAGACTTGCCCGATGATCGGCGAGCGATAGAAAATAAATGGATCTTCAAGAAGAAGACGGACGCGGATGGTAATGTCACCATCTATAAAGCTCGACTTGTCGCTAAGGGTTATCGGCAAGTTCAAGGGATTGACTACGATGAGACTTTCTCTCCCGTGGCGAAGCTGAAGTCCGTCCGAATCATGTTAGCAATTGCCGCATACTATGATTATGAGATATGGCAAATGGACGTCAAAACGGCATTCCTTAACGGCTATCTTAAGGAAGAACTGTATATGATGCAGCCGGAGGGTTTTGTCGATCCCAAGAATGCTAACAAGGTGTGCAAGCTCCAGCGATCCATTTATGGGCTGGTGCAAGCATCTCGGAGTTGGAACATTCGTTTTGATGAGATGATCAAAGCGTTTGGGTTTATGCAGACTTATGGAGAAGCCTGCGTTTACAAGAAAGTGAGTGGGAGCTCCGTAGCATTTCTCATATTATATGTGGATGACATACTATTGATGGGAAATGATATAGAATTCTTGGAAAGCATAAAGGCCTATTTGAACAAGTGTTTTTCAATGAAGGACCTTGGAGAAGCTGCTTATATATTAGGCATCAAAATCTATAGAGATAGATCAAGACGCCTCATAGGTCTTTCGCAAAGCACATACCTTGATAAGATTTTGAAGAAGTTCAAAATGGATCAGTCCAAGAAAGGGTTCTTGCCTGTATTGCAAGGTGTGAAATTGAGCTCGGCTCAATGCCCGACCACGGCAAAGGATAAACAAGAGATGAGCGTCATCCCCTATGCTTCAGCCATAGGATCCATTATGTATGCCATGCTGTGTACCAGACCTGATGTAAACCTTGCCGTAAGTTTGGTAGGTAGGTACCAAAGTAACCCCGGCAAGGAACACTGGACAGCGGTCAAGAATATCCTTAAGTACCTGAAAAGGACTAAGGACATGTTTCTCGTTTATGGAGGTGACGAAGAGCTCGTCGTAAAGGGTTACGTCGATGCTAGCTTCGACACAGATCTGGATGACTCTAAGTCACAAACCGGATACGTGTATATGTTGAATGGTGGAGCAGTGAGCTGGTGCAGCTGCAAGCAGAGCGTCGTGGCGGGATCTACATGTGAAGCGGAATACATGGCAGCCTCGGAAGCAGCGCATGAGGCAATTTGGGTGAAGGAGTTCATCACCGACCTAGGAGTCATACCCAATGCGTCGGGGCCGATCAAACTCTTCTGTGACAACACTGGAGCTATTGCACTTGCCAAGGAGCCCAGGTTTCACAAGAAGACCAGGCACATCAAGCGTCGCTTCAACTCCATCCGTGAAAATGTTCAAGATGGAGACATAGAAATTTGTAAAGTGCACACGGATCTGAATGTCGCAGATCCGTTGACTAAACCTCTCCCTAGGGCAAAACATGATCAGCACCAGAACTCTATGGGTGTTCGATTCATCACAATGTAACTAGATTATTGACTCTAGTGCAAGTGGGAGACTGTTGGAAATATGCCCTAGAGGCAATAATAAAAGTGTTATTATTATATTTCCTTGTTCATGGTAATTGTCTTTATTCATGCTATAATTGTGTTATCTGGAAATCGTAATACATGTGTGAATACTAGACACCAATATGTCCCTAGTAAGCCTCTAGTTGACTAGCTCGTTAATCAATAGATAGTCATGGTTTCCTGACTATAGACATGGGGATGTCATTGATAACGAGATCACATCATTAGGAGAATGATGTGGTGGACAAGACCCAAACCTAAGCATAGCACAAGATCGTGTAGTTCGTTTTGCTAGAGCTTTCCAATGTCGAGTATTTTTTCCTTAGACCATGAGATCGTGTGACTCCCGGATACTGTAGGAGTGCTTTGGGTGTACCAAACGTCACAACGTAACTGGGTGACTATAAAGGTGCACTACAGGTATCTCCGAAAGTATCTGTTGGGTTGACACGGATCAAGACTGGGATTTGTCACTCCGTATGACGGAGAGGTATCACCGGGCCCACTCGGTAATGCATCATCATAATGAGCTCAAAGTGACCAAGTGTTTGGCCACGGGATCATGCATTACGGTACGAGTAAAGTGACTTGCCGGTAACGGGACTAAACGAGGTATTGGGATACCGACGATCGAGTCTCGGGCAAGTAACCTACCGATTGACAAAGGGAATAGTTTACGGGGTTGCTTGAACCCTCGACATCGTGGTTCATCCGATGACATCATCGAGGAACATGTGGGAGCCAACATGGGTATCCAGATCCCGCTGTTGGTTATTGCCCGAGAGTCGTCTCGGTCATGTCTGCATGTCTCCCGAACCCGTAGGGTCTACACACTTAAGGTTCGGTGACGCCAGGGTTATTAGGAAGACTTGTATGTGATTACCGAATGTTGTTCGGAGTCCCGGATGAGATCCCGGACGTCACGAGGAGTTCCGGAGTGATCCGGAGGTAAAGATTTATATATGGGAAGTTGTCATACGGACACCGGAATAGTTCGGGGGCATATCAGTATTGTACCGGGGCCACCGGAGGGGCCTCGGGGGTCCACCGGGAGGGGCCACCTCCCCCGGAGGGGCTCATGGGCTGCAAAGGGGAAGGGAACCAGCCCAAAGTGGGCTGGTGCGCCTCCCCCCAAGGGCCCATGCGCCCTAGGGTTTGGGGGAACCCTAAAGGGGGCGCCCCCCTTGCTTGGGGGGCAAGCCCCCTCCCCCTTGGCCGCCGCCCCCCCTCTAGATCCATCTAGAGGGGGCCGGCCCCCCTTGCCCCTTCCCCTATAAATAGAGGGGCGAGGGGAGGGCTGCACAGACAACTCAAGGCGCAGCCCCTCCCCTCCCCAACACCTCTCCTCCTCCGTACGCGCTTGGCGAAGCCCTGTCGGAGTTCTGTGGCACCAACCTCACCACGCCGTCGTGCTGCCGTTGGAGTCTTCTTCCTCAACCTCTCCTTCCCCTTGCTGGATCAAGAAGGAGGAGACGTCGATCGTCCCGTACGTGTGTTGAACGCGGAGGTGCTGTCCGTTCGGCACTTGGTCATCGGTGATCCGAATCACGACGAGTACGACTACGTCATCACCATCCCCTTGAACGCTTCCGCACGCAATCTGCAAGTGGTATGTAGATGCAATCTCTCTCCCATGACTCGTTGCTTAGATGAACTCATAGATGGATCTTGGTGAAACCGTAGAAAATTTTTAATTTTCTGCAACGTTCCCCAACAGCCGCTTCATCCCATAATACCGCTGAAGCAAGATAAGACTAGTAGCGGCAAGAAAGTTGACAACATCTACGCCCACAACAAATTGTGTTCTACTCGTACAATAGAGAACTACGCATAGACCTAGCTCATGATGCCACTATTGGGGAACGTTGCAGAAAATTAAAAATTTTCCTACGGTTTCACCAAGATCCATCTATGAGTTCATCTAAGCAACGAGTCATGGGAGAGAGATTGCATCTACATACCACTTTGTAGATCACGAGCGGAAGCGTTCAAGGAACGGGGATGAGGTAGTCGTACACGACGTGATCCAAATCACCGGAGATCCTAGCACCGAACGGACGGCACCTCCGCGTTCAACACACGTACGGTCATCGTAACATCTCCTTCTTCTTGATCCAGCAAGGCAAAGGAGAGGTTGAGGAAGATGGCTCCAGCAGCAGCATGACAGCGTGGAGATGATGGAGCTGTAGTACTCCGGCAGGGCTTCGCCGAGCTCTATGGAGGAGGAGGAGGTGTTGGAGAGGGAGAGGGAGGCGCCAAGGCAAGGGTGTGGCTGCCCCCCTCCCCCCTTTATATAGGCCCCTGGGGGGGCGCCGGCCCTGGGAGATTGAATCTCCCAAGGGGGGCGGCGGCCAAGGGGGGTGGAGTGCCCCCCAAGGCAAGTGGGCGCCCCCCCACCCTAGGGTTCCAACCCTAGGCGTAGGGGTGGGCCTTGGGGGGCGCACCAGCCCACTAAGGGCTGGCCCCCTCCCACTTCAGCCCATGGGGCCCTCCGGGATGGGTGGCCCCACCCGGTGGACCCCCGGGACCCATCTGGTGGTCCCGATACAATACCGATGACCCGCAGATCATTCCCGATGGCCGAAACTGCACTTCCTATATATAATTCTTCACCTCCGGACCAATCTGGAACTCCTCGTGACGTCCGGGATCTCATCCGGGACTCCAAACAACATTCGGGTTACTGCATATACATATCTTCACAACCCTAGCGTCACCGAACCTTAAGTGTGTAGACCCTACGGGTTCGGGAGACATGCAGACATGACCGAGACGGCTCTCGGGCAATAACCAACAGCGGGATCTGGATACCCATGTTGGCTCCCACTTGCTCCACGATGATCTCATCGGATGAACCACGATGTCGAGGATTCAATTAATCCCGTATACGATTCCCTTTGTCAATCGGTATTTTACTTGCCCGAGATTCGATCGTCGGTATCCCAATACCTCGTTCAATCTCGTTACCGGCAAGTCACTTTACTCATACCGTAATGCATGATCCCGTGATCAAACACTTTGATCATATTGAGCTCATTATGATGATGCATTACCGAGTGGGCCCGGTGATACCTCTCCGTCAAGCGGAGTGACAAATCCCAGTCTCGATCCGTGTCAACCCAACAGATACTTTCGGAGATACCCGTAGTATACCTTTATAGTCACCCAGTTACGTTGTGACGTTTGGCACACCCAAAGCACTCCTACGGTATCCGGGAGTTACACGATCTCATGGTCTAAGGAAAGGATACTTGACATTGGAAAACTCTAGCAAACGAACTATGCGATCTTATGCTATGTTTAGGATTGGGTCTCGTCCATCACATCATTCTCCTAATGATGTGATCTCGTTATCATTGACATCCAATGCCCATAGTCAGGAAACCATGACTATCTATTGATCAACGAGCTAGCCAACTAGAGGCTTACTAGGGACATGTTGTTATCTGTTATTCACACATGTATTACGATTTCCGGATAACACAATTATAGCATGAATAAAGACAATTATCATGAACAAGGAAATATAATAATAATGCTTTTATTATTGCCTCTAGGGCATATTTCCAACAGCTTCATCCCACATTCCTCTAGGCGTACCAGTCCGCGGTACATATCTTACCATGTCAATTACACATAAGTTAGCGGAGTATGTTTGAACAACTTTTTCTCTTGGGCAAAGTTACCATGGTGTATCTATGTAAATTATCAGCTCTGCGGTGCATATGCTCTAATCACGTTGTTCCGGTGACCATACCGTAAAGATCTAATTACACATGTTCTTTCAACACATCTCTTTCATCATGGTGTCTTCGATACAATGCTCAGATTTTTCAGCGTGATTCACATGTCTATAAATTATATGTCAATTAGTGAACTCACACAAATGAATAGATAGTCTATTGGTTTATGTTCTATCTTACTGAATCCTCAATGGAGAGGTTGATGGTTCAAACCCGCACCTTTGACAATCTTTTTACCGCGGAAAAACATACGTTCTCTCTGTCCATAAATGAAAAAAAAAATCAGGCGTGTATCTTTCTTCTTAAATGAGAATTGAAAACCGTCCTTAAATCACGGGAAAAAAAAAACTTTCCGCTTTACTGAGAATTGAAAACCGTCCTTAAATTGCAACAAAGTCGTTCTACTTTAATGAGAATTGAAACCGTCTTTAAATCATGGAAGGAGATCAGTCGTGATTTGGGCGAGCAGAAAAATCAAAGGTGAGATCACAAGCGGGGAAGCGAGAAGGGATCGCAAGCGGGAGCAACGGGATCGAATACTTAGAGCATCACTAGCAGACCCTGCATAATCGCAGATCGCAAAACTTGAATACGGGTCGAAAAAAGTGCATTTTAAGGGTTCATTTTAGCTACGGCCGAACAGATATTGTAAAACAAACCGTAAAACTGAAATAAAGAGCTCATTCCTCCAGTCCGACCGTTGCCGCCCCTTCCTCCAGCCGGCCGTGCCGGCCGCGCCCAACCCCGTCGGCCTCGCCCCGTCGCCCGTAGGCCATGCCCCGTCGCCCGTCGGCCGCGCCCCGTCCCTAAAGACTTATATTTAGGAATACAGGGAGTAGATCACTAAAGTAGTGATCTTAGTGATCTAGATGTTCTTTTATTTTCTTTACAGAGGGAGTACTCCCTCCGGCCCTTTTTCTTTCGCCTATTAGATTTCTGTCAAGCCAAATTTTGCAAAGTTTGATTTAATTTATATTTAAAGATATCAACATCTACAGTACCAAATATATATACTATGAAACTATATTTGATAATGAATCTAAAAATATTAATTTAGCATTATGAACGTTGATATTTTTCAAGTTTGACCAAAATAAAGATACCCGCAAAAAAACTAAAAATAAAGATATATTTTGACATTGGACCAAATTTATATGCATACTAAAAAAAAGATGCAGTCTGCAAGATTCCGGTGGCACGTTGCTACTGGTGGTGAGCACTCGGCTAGCTAGTCGAAAAAGCCCACGAGTCACTCGTCGCGCTACCACCTCCTACGCCACACACACACACAGCGGACACAAGCCCCACCCGGCGCCCCACCAGACCAGCACCCGCCGCTCGCCCGCCCGCCCGCCATGTCGTCCGCCGCGCCCGCGCCGGCGCCGGAGGAGCAGCCGCCGCGCCCGGTGCGCTTCGGCATCATGGGCTGCGCCTCCATCGCGCGCAAGCTCGCGCGGGCCATGCTGCTGGCCGCGCCCGCCGCCGCCGTGGCCGCCGTCGGCAGCCGCTCCGAGGCCAAGGCGCGCCTCTTCGCCGCCGACAACGGCCTCCCCGCGGCCGCGCGCCTGCACGGCTCCTACGAGGCGCTCCTCGACGACCCGGCCGTCGACGCCGTCTACCTGCCGCTCCCCACCAGCCTCCACGTGCGGTGGGCCACCGCCGCCGCGGCCCGGGGCAAGCACGTGCTCCTCGAGAAGCCCACCGCGCTCTGCGCCGCGGACCTCGACGCCATCCTCGCCGCCTGCGAGGCCAGCGGCGTCCAGTTCATGGACTCCACCATGTGGATGCACCACCCCCGCACCGCCAAGATGCGCGAGCTCCTCCCCGCCGACGTCGGCGACGTCAGAGTTGTGAGTTCTTCAAACTGAATTTCTTGCTGTAATTTTTTTGCTCTCCAACTATCTAGAGAAATATACTACTATCCGATTGTTGATGTTGTCCATTGCATTTGTGTTCTAGCCGGCCTTCGATGGAGACACACAACCCATAATTTGTGGATCTTGTCAGGTTGCTTACAATTCTAGTGCATCTGCTTAAGCGCCAAAAGATTCTCTAGTGAACTCTGAACTAATTGCAGTTTGTCTTTTTATCCAGCCAGCAGGGGCTAGTTAATTGCCCTTTGGTAGCCAAAAAACTTCTTTTTCTACAGTCAAAACAGAGCTCATTTTATTCATCATGCAGCAGTACACGATCGTTCTGAATACACCTTAAAAGGAAGGCTAGAGGTGTGACATGCCACCCACTCGAATTACAACCATTAAGATGATGCTAAGCGCATAAGTTTGCCTCCCTCGGGGCGTAAGACAGATCAAACCCCTGGAAGGATAAAATTAGCTCATCAATCTGACTGAGAATGCCCATGATTTCTGACCTCTGTTTCTTCCGAGACTTCCACATACTAACCACCACTTGGCAATCAGTTTCAACATTGATCTGCTGCCACCCTTCTCTGGCTGCAATTGTTACCCCATCTCTGAAAGCAAGCGTTTCCGCTGTTGAGTGATTTTGAACATTTCCGTATCCCCTTCCAGCAGCAAGCACAAACTCACCATCAAACCTTCTTCCAACCATCACTGAAGCAGCACAAGATGATACTTCAGTATGCTTGTAATCTCTTTCTACTGAATTTGGTTTGTGAGGTGACTTTGCCTATTGAAGAATGCGGAATTTCTGTCTGACATAGTGGTGGAAGATAAAAAGGATTTAGTCCCAAAATGTGTGTGTAAGGCAATATCACTTGGTGAGAAAAATTACATTGCAAAGTACTAATCTCGTTTGTCTATAGCTACACAATGTTCTTACACTTCCTTGCAACAATTCTTGCTAAAAACTATAAATATGCGATAGCCAATTCATAGTTCACTACTGGAGCAAATTTTTATTGATAATGATCAACCCTATACTGACAACATAAGTCACGATAGAATTTGAAATTAGGATGTTCACATAACAGAGGAAAAAAGACAAATTTCAGTTTGCAGAAACCAAAGGCATGGAAAAGAAAAGAGATGAAAACTTTATCCGGCATGATTCGACAGCTACCTTTATGTAGTTGCCAAATTGACAACGGTGAATGTGCAGCGAATCATATTGTGTTTCTAGTACCTGATACCATCATCTTACTTGAGATATAGGTTTTGTTCGATTGTTTCCTTCCGTCAAACTATCCGTATGTCATTTTCTCGTCGAATCCTATGTACAAAATAATCAATAAAGCTGTTATTAAGCACGGTACATCATCTAGCTTTTGATATCTCAGTTGTCTAATTATTGAGCACAGTGAAGATGAGTGGCATTTTGTTACTAGCAATTGGAACTACCAAAACACCTCAGACGAACCTGTCATTGTGCACCTCAAACCAATTTGGTGAAGCCATTATTAATAATTTAATGATATCTATGCATCCTTGTTTAGTTTACTTGAAGGGACAACGATGTCTTGTTTCTTGGTTCAGCTGTAGATTTTGTTCATCCTGCTTCGTCCTCTAGAATTCCTTGAAAGTCCTTATCATGACCATCAACTTACGATTGGCCAATACAAATATTACAGTTTGCACTCGATCACTGTTTGCACTCTCTAGCAGTGTGATGTTCCCTTTCTTGATATGAGTATAACTTCACAACTGTTTGCGTTCACTTAATTTGAGCACTTCTATAAATCATTGTTTTTCTCTTCTGTTGCTGCAGATAAACAGTCTGTTCAGCTTCCGAGCAAACGAAGACTTCCTCAAGAATGACATCAGGGTAAAGCCAGACCTCGACGCGCTGGGCGTACTCGGCGATGCCGGGTGGTACTGCATCCGCGCGATCCTGTGGGCCGTCGACTATGAGCTCCCGAAGAACGTGGTCGCGCTCCCTGAGCCTGTCAAGAACCAAGCCGGCGTGCTCATCGCCTGTGGCGCGACGCTCTACTGGGCCGACGGAAAGATGGCCACCTTCCACTGCTCGTTCCTCGCCAACCTCACCATGGACCTGACCGTCATCGGCACGGACGGCACGCTCCACGTCACCGACTTCATCATCCCGTACGAGGAGAAGTCCGGCCCGTTCAGCATGGCGTCCAGGTCGAACTTCGCCGAGCTCCACACCGGGTGGGTTCCGCAGCCGAGCAAGCACGTCGTCACGACAGAGCTGCCGCAGGAGGCCCTGATGGTCCAGGAGTTCTGCAGGCTGGTGCAGGGCATCAGAGACGCCGGCGCCAAGCCTGAGGGGAAGTGGCCGGCCATCACCAGGAAGACGCAGGTTGTGATGGATGCGGTGAAGGCTTCCATTGACAACGGATTTGAGTCTGTCGATGTTGTGAGCTAAAAAAGATACAACACGTAGCTGGTCATTCGGATGATATGTCTTCCAGACCATGGCGTATAGGTTGTATGTTTACTCAAATCATACTACTTCTACGCGGTGCAGAACTACTTATTGGAATAACTCGAGTTATTTGTCGTACTAAGGACAACATTGCAGTTATCAAGTTGAATGGTATATATTGCTACGGATTTATTGTGTGATATTTTGGCAATATGGATGCTTGCGTGGTCCAAGTAGTACAAATGTTACCGTTCATCTTAAACTCAGGATTTGACAATGAGTTTTAGGTTCCTCTCTGGTGTTGCATGTATACTCCAGCTCAAGGAGGATAGTGCCTCGCCCTCTGATGTAAATGGTTCGCCCGTCACCGAACTGAACCGTGCCTCCAACCGAGAGAGTTAACTCATAGTACTGATCCTTGTCATCGGTCATGTGGTTGCTTACTCCTCTATCGAGGCACCACACGTGTCCCACCGTGTTCGTCCTCTGCTTGTATGAAGGTGAACCTTCTCTTCGATGAACCGTCATTAAGGGCAGTGGTCATATGACCAACGTACGTTACCCTTACTCCAACTAACGCGCCATGATCGGGGGCACCCTAACCAACAAGTGGTTTTGGTCCCCTGTCGCGGGCACAGATATATTAGCTGACAAGTTCACATATGGTTTACTCCTGCTCCCCATATCCTTAAAACCATAACCGATCTGGGGGAGCACTGCACGACTGGAAGATCATCTCCAAGCTTTGCCCCTGTTCTAGGGCAATGTCGGTGGCGCCCGGAGGGGCGCTGCTATCGTTGCGGCCATCTACACCAAGCCTGCATCAAGCATGCATGGGACTTCACATCGTGCTTCCTTTGATGGTAAAATCCTAATCCATCTCTCTGATTCTTGCAATTAGGTGATCCAATGAATAGGCTTAAGATCCAATCACGTAAATCCTAATGAGTTAAAACCTAACATGGTGTTGTTATATACATATAACGTAGCGACGGGGCACGAGACGACCAGAGAAAGGACGCCGCAGCCGCCTCCACGCCATCAAAGCGCGAAAGGGCGTACGCCTCCCGCGAGGAGAACTTGTCCTTAGGGGCCGTGCATAGCGTAGCGATCCGAGAGTCGGGCGCCTCCCCGGGGGCGCACCCCTCCACCAGCTGCTGGACAACAGCGCACTCCCTGATAGCCAGAGGGGTCAGCCGGGGCACGAGCAGGGCACGCACGCCGCGATGACAGGCCTTCCACGCAGTAATCTCCGAGCAGACCACATGAGTGAACAAGGCGGGGAAAGCCAAGCGGAGCGGGCCGCAGGCGAGCCATCCGTCGTGCCAGAACGAGCTCGTCCTCCCATCCCCCACCTCCACACACGTGAGGCTCGATAGACGGGCAAAAGCCCCAGAAGGGCATGCCAATGCTCACCCTCGAGAGGGGAGCGACCGGGGGCCAAGAGAGATCTCCCGTCCAGCTGGCCCCAAATCTAGGAGGCCCACCGGGACGGGGCGCGGGAGTGAAGACAATGAAGCAACTTGAGAAGGAGGTAGCCATTCTGGACGCCCAGAGCCCGGACACCAAGGCGCCCTCGGCCTTGGACCGACAAACCCGTTCCCAAGCAACGAGACACTGGGCGCCAGAGGCCCGATCTGCAACATTACACAGGAACGCCCGCCGCAGACCATCCAGCTTAGCCAAAACAGCCGGCGGGAGACGCATGGCCGCCATGGCGTATGTAGGGAGGGCGTCGAGCACTGTGTTGATGAGCACCAGACGCACCGCAGGGGACGGCAGTCTCGCCTGCCTCCCCGCAAGGTATCGGCCGGGCGAAGTCGTCGAGCTTGAGCTTGTCGCATGAGAACGAAGAGCTCTCATGCACACCAAGTTGGGCCCATCAGAAGATCGATGCTGCCGTGTTGACCCTTCCCCCTCGCACACACATGACTGGTACTGAAGAATATGAATTATGATGACTTTTTGTCTTAAATAAAATAAACTAAGATGTCTTTTTTTTTTTCGGATAAGCGACTTCAATTGTACCGTGCTTAAAAAAAAGTATGATCGCTAGTTGCATGACGCATTATTCAAATGAGCACGCACGTCAAATTATTGAGCAAGCATGCATGTACATTGTACACCAAACCGAATCGATTTCGTTTCGTGTGTTTGCCAGTCAAAGTCAAACTCCCCTTTTAGTTCTTGCTTCTTCCTTCTCTACGTGCATGTGGTTGCCCGGCCCGATTTGGGCCCTCGATCGTGTCCGATCT
This sequence comes from Aegilops umbellulata, assembly GCA_032464435.1. Taxonomy (NCBI): domain Eukaryota; kingdom Viridiplantae; phylum Streptophyta; class Magnoliopsida; order Poales; family Poaceae; genus Aegilops; species Aegilops umbellulata. The sequence goes on from CP136059.1 coordinate 510,928,016, forward strand.
GGTAGCTCATCCCGTTCTGCACACGAATTCGGCTTGGTGATTACCATACATATTTCATGGGGACTGGTTTGCGGCCGGAGACTTGCAAGGATTCCTTGCTAGCTACTACGTAGCTACTTATGGACAGTGCCTCTCTAGCTCAAACGCACACGAACCATGGCGCCAGGGAAACGCCGCCGGAACAACGTATGCGTGCCGACGCAGGAGCCGGCGCCGGCGATTGCCTCGGCGTTCACGCTCCCAGCCGATCTCCTCCTCGAGATCGTGGCACGCACCGACGTTTTCACCATTGTCCGCTGCGCCGCCCTCTGCAAGCACCTCCGCCGTGACATCCTAAGCCCGTCCTTTATCCATCGCGTTGCCCTAGAGGCGGCTCCTTGCATCCTCGCCCGCCTCTCCACCTATGATGAACCTCGCCTGACCGTGGTCCACCCAGTCACACCCGCCACCATGTCCTTCTGCCATGACCGCCTCTCACCCTTCATGTCACGTTGCACGGCCAGCCTCCTTGACAAGTACAGTCCAGTTACGTTCCGTGGCGGCCTGATCGTCCTCCGCAATGATCATGTCAATAAGCGAGCCAAGCACAAGCACCGCTTGGGCCTATGCGTGCACAACCCAATGACAGGCCATACCTCCTTCCTCCCGAAATAGCCTCATGTCCGCATTAGCATCACCTCCGCCCATAAGTACGTCCTTCTCACCGCCGCGGATGGCATCGGCTGCTCCTTCATGTTGCTTTTCTTTGATCTCAACCTTTTAAGGAGCATCAAATTACACACCATCACTTCTTCCTCTGGTACCTGGGGGACCCTCACTACTTACGACAGCGACCCAGACTCTCTATGGTGGTCAATTCGTGACTACAACCGCCCCGCAATCCTCCACGGTGGCGTTCTCCACTGGCTAGCAGGCCACGGCAAACAAATCCTCTCCTACGACGTCAGGACGAGGATGCCGGGACTGGTGAAGCTCCCACCTACCAACTGCAAGGGAAACCAACTCCACTTGGCGACGTCGTCACACGGGAACGTATTGAAACTGATCACTCTAGATGGGTTCAAGATATCCACGTGGCTACACCATCCCCCCGTCCTAGCAGGTGGAGGTGGTGTTGGTGGCTGGGTGCTGGAAAGTGTGATCGACGTAGAGGAGAAGCTGCGGCCGTTGTACCCAGACCTTCCTGCTGAAGGTGGGCCTGATGTACTTGTTGAGCTTAACGGATCCGGGAAGAGGAACGGAGACGTGGTTGTATTGCGGGTACACAATCGGGCGTGCGTAGTTCTTGATTTGGAGACAAAGGGTATGCATAGGCAAAAGTGGGGCTCCTGCTCACCGTTGTTGGAGATTGACCTGCCATCTCACTTACGAACCATGAAAGTTTTCTCCTAGCTAGCAAGCTAGCCAAGTAAGTATGGCAGGTTACAAATGTATTTACCACCTTGATGAAGTTGGCGCTTGTTTAGTCTATATTTGACTTTATTTTTTATATGGTTTACAAATCACGGCCTGGGGAAGTGACTCGAGGGGGTCGGGCTTTGCGGTGTGATGGATGCAGTTGACAGGCTCAACTGGTCTGTCTAAGAACTACCAGTGGATTTGAACACGAATTAGCAAAATACGAGGACTATCACAAGTGAATCCAGCAGAGCCGTCCCATGCACGGTGAATCCAGCAGAGCCGTCCCATGCACGGTGGAGTCACTTTTACTAAAGATAACCTTATTAAGAGGAACTGCCATGGAAGTATGTAATGTGTATTTTGTTCGCATGATGAGACAATAAAACATTTGTTCTTTCAATGTAAATTGGCTCGTTTTATATGGCCAGTCATCCAAATAGCTTCTGGCTTGTATCCTCCTTATAATGTTGCTAATATATTTGGCAACTGATTACAAAGGATTGATCACAGGTTCAGAATTCTACTTAGGGTAGATTTGATCACTTTGGCTATGTAGAAATGATAAAAAATTTAACGATAAAAGTACTTCGCTTATGCAGTTTATCTACAGATGTACCGGGACGCTTCGATTATGGTCATCTCTACAACAAGTGGAGAACCGAGACCTGTTTACGGAGGTGTGTACACGATTGAAAGCTACGATGAGGGATATTTTTACCTAACATGGATGGCAGCATGATCTTAGGATTAGGCCACCGACGGTTTATGCGCTATACAGATATACATTTTTCTTTGTATTTCGTCTTCCTATTTTATTTTCGCTTGTCGTGAGGACTTTGTTGGCTGTGTGCATCTTAGTTATGCAAAGGCCGGGTGTAATATTTAAACTTTTTAAGTAATAAAGCGCTCTTTTCGAAAATGCACGGTGAAGGGCCGAGGAGCGCCGTAACTCCTCAACGAACTGGTAAGCAGCCGTTGGATGCGAATCAGACGGCTGAGGCGAGACGGAGATGGCGCGCTCGATGGGGGTGTCAAAATCTTCTTTCAGACTAAACAAGGGAAGTGTTGATTTCATCAGATGTGCTTCAGGGCCTGACAGACAGCAGTGAAAGCTTGGGTACTTTCGCCATTGACAATGGATTCAAATCGGTCGATGTCGCCAGCTTAATGCAGCACGTAACTGGCCATTCCAGTAACACGTCTTCCACACGATATGGCGTATAGATCATATGTTGTCTCAAACCATTTATGACCAGTTTTTTGGTGGCTTTTTTGAACTTCTAGAATAAAATGTCCCTTACTCAGCTTATTCTATAAGCTTAACCAAAATTTATTTAAAAAATCTACTAGCTACTCCCTTCGTCCCATAATGTAAGACGTTTTTAACACTATTGTGGTATGAAAAAGCGTGGTATGAAAAAGCGTCTTACATTGTGGGACGGAGGGAGCACTTATTAGGTATTCCAAAAAGGCAGCAAAAGAAGTGGCCTTTATACTTGGACACGCTGCCCAAAACTACTTGCTGAACTAACTCAAATGATTCTTGTCATACTGGATTCCTCAAAACAAAAAATCTTGTCATACTGAGGACAATGTTGCAGTTATCAAGTTGGATGGTATATTGCCACTGGAGACTGCAGTCACCAGAATTCTTTATACCCACTCCCAGTCACTAGAATGCGGCGGCGGCGTGGTCGCCGTCGTTGTGGTAGGGCAGCTTGAGGGCCCTGAAACCCGGGTAGACGGCGATGTGCTGCTTGAACTCGAACCGGCCCGTCGTCATGAACGGCACGCGCACGGCGGTGCCGTCCGGGACATGGAACGGCCCAACGAAGGTCGCCGACTGGTCGAATGGCTGGAACCACGCCCCCTTGAAGTAGAGCGCGTTGGCGAGGACGACGACCGTGGACGAGCCGACCGAGCCTGGAGGGAGCACGTCGCGGATGCGCTTGTTGGTCGCGCCCTCGACGAAGGCGTTCACTCGCCGCGACGCCTGCTCGGCGTCCTGGACGAAATCCACGACTTCCGCGGCGGCGGCGTAGCTCGACGCGGCAGCGGCCACGAGCTCCGGCTCCAGCGCGCCTGCATCCGGTCGACCTAAACGCCGCAGGCGAAGGACGTCTGCTCCAGGCCGTTGAGCTTGCCCGCCAGCTCCGTGGCCGGCGCGCCGTGCAGCTCGTCGAGCGACGCCGACCCGAGGAACGCCAGGAGCTCGCCGCGCGTCTGGCCTCGCGTGCCGGCGGCCACCTGCGCGAGCGCCGCGTGGATGGACAGCGGCGAGACGATGAAGTTGGCTCCCCCGCCGGCCGCCCTAACGCCGACCTCCCTGGCCAGAGGCAGGCATGACGCCTTCCCGCCCGCGTCGACGCGGCCTGGCGCTGCGCCCGCAGGCACATAGTCGCCGCCTGGAGCCAAGGGTCTCGCCGTGGCAAGCATAGGGTCGCCTGGTTGCGCCTCGGCATGGTGGTAAGGGCCATGGACGTGGCTCTGGCTGGTTGCAGTCAGGCGGCCGCCGCGATGGCGAAGTCATTGCCCTGAATTCGACCTGCGCCCGCCATGCGGCGAAGAATGTCAAGCAGAGGACGGCCTTCCACAAGGGCGACATCCCACCCCATCCATGTCGCTGCTGCACCTGCACCTGCACCTCGCCGATCTATCAGAGGACGGCCTTCCCCAAGGGCGACAAGTAGTCTCCATGCCATCTACTGATGACAAAATAAACATGTCACACAGTGAGCCATATGCTAGACTCATCTGGTGTAACAACTGCTTGTATGATTAGAAACACATAATTAGAGTACATCATCTACATGGAATTGGTAAAACAAAGTACTCCCTCCATTTCATAATTCTCGTCGTGGTTTTAGTTCAATTTTAAACTAAAACCACAACAAGAAATATAGAACAGAGGGCTACCATTGGGTTTTCTAAAAAAAACTCATAATGTAAAGTATCCGTTAAAAATGAACGTCAAGTCCGTATCAACATCTAAATCATAATACATTTTAAAACACTTTAGCTATATGCAAGTCGCCTGATAATTGAATTTGGGTTTGTCGAAAACGTTGATTGTTGCTCCAAAATTTGTGCACTTTTTTCTTTGCGTGTGTGGTGTAGCCTTGTTTTGGGCTGATTTTTCTCACAAGCTGCCTCTATCGATCTAGCCCATCTGACTCCCACCCTTCTCCTCTGGCCCTTTTTTTTTTTCTGTTTTGGGCTAATTACCTGCAAACTTACCGAAAAAGGGTTTCCCCCGCTTTGTATTCCAAAGCATCAACACCGATTACAAAGCAAACGCTGGGGCGAGCAGCACAAAAAGCCAAAGAAAAAGAAAAAGAAACAATGCCAACACCGGCAGCTCGACAGACGCGAATGACCTACAACCGCTGCGCCCTCCGAAATCTACCCACCACGATCCTAGGCTCCGATCCTACGTGTACCAAGCAGCACCTCCAGGAAGGAAACGACGCCGACGACGCTGCTGCCCGAACGTATCCTAGGGTTTCCCCCGGCACACGGAGGGTAGAGGGGAATGAAGACCACCGACACCCTCCAGGGAGGAATGGTGGCACCCGCAGGCGTCACCGCACCGGAGCCGGAAGATCCGGCAAGGATTTCTCCCAACTCCAAACCCCACCACCCAACCGGATCGAAGCCAACCAACCAGCTCGCCGCCCACCAACATGCGCCACCGCGGCCGCAACTCCACCCACGCCGCCTCACTGAGATCGCCACCACGAGGCCAAGAGAACGAGGAGGAGGCGTTGGACGATGGGAGCAGCAACGCCGTAGCTGCGCGGGAGGGAACCACCTCCTCCGCCGTCGTGCAGGAGGCTCGAGCCTCCGGCACCGTCGCGGTCGCCGTCCGGACGCAGCAGCAGGGCATACCAGGCCACCCCTGGCCCGGCTAGGCCCGAATCGGGCCCGCTAAGCCCCGCCGGCCACGCTGCAGCAGGGCAGCGCCAGCACCGCCAGCACCCCAACGCCCATCGCCGCTCCCCCGCCTCCTGGGAGCCACGCCGTCGACCTACCCCGCCGTCGGCCCGCCCAGACCCAGCATGAATAGCATAGATTTTATCTGGGAGTGTCGTTCTGCATTACTTAGATCTGAATGTGCAAATCCTAGCTCCGGGACAGCACTGAATATTAAATGAGCTCTAGATGTTGCATAGCCAGATTTTTCATGCAATCTCCTATCTTTATTCTACCTCAGGATCAGGCCCGTGTATTGAGGACTGGGGATGGATGGTGCTGATTGAGGTTTTGCTGCGAGTGTACGGTAGACCACAGGAGGGTTGGTCAGCAATAGGGCAGCTGTAACTTGTGCCTCTGTTTGTCTGTAATATGGTCATCTAGCATTGCCACGGAGCTAGCTTAGCTGGTGCGGCTTGATCTGACAATGGTCCGCGTCTGTCATGTGAGAGGAGGTAGCAAGAGCAGTAACGAGCATTGAGTTTCCGTACAGACACTAGGTTAATTTTGACTGTCAGGGTGATTGTGATCTTGCTGCATGCTGCATGGAACTAGTCAGCCGGCCACTCAGGTGCAACCAAATTATGGAGAGGTACTGATCCAGCATGCTGCCCTCTGTAAATAAAGTGAAGTGGATTTGTTTTTGTTTTTGCTACTTTGTTTCTGTGTGTGGTGTGCTTCCTCTGTAAAGAAATTGAAGCTTGTATCTTGCTGGCAGTAAACTTGGGCTTGGTCGACGTGCTCATTTTTAATCTGTCACTTACAGCCTTCTGGGTTAGAAAACTATGGTATTAACTGACAAGGCTTGGGATCTGCTGGTAGAGCAGGATGTAGATGACTATTGACTAATGGTCGCCCGTTGGTTGGTTGGTTGGGTCATTGAGCTGCTGCTTATGAAATCTGGTGGTATTTATACTCTAGTTCTGATAAGAGTACACAAGTCCAAACCCAATAAATGGAAATATTATTTGGTATTTACAGCTAGGAGATTTGATTTTCGCTAAGATATAAAAAAGCAAGACAGATGTTTTCACCCCAAAAATGGAAATATTATTTGCTGCTCCCCTCTTTTTAGGAGTGATCTAAACGCTCTTATATTTCTTTACGGAGGGAGTATTTGGTAATGCATTCAAGTCCAAGGCCATCGGGACAAAGATGCCATCCTCCTCCTCGCCGTGCTCTATAGTACTATGTGTGTTGCCCTGCTTCAAAGGAAGGGCATGGATGAGAAGGAAGCACAGACATGAAGGAGACGAAGGTGATTAAATGGGAGAAAATAGCATTTGCACATAAAAAGCACCAACGGTTATCTGCCAGAGACTCCTAGGTTGTAAATTCAACTGCACCAGTAGACTAAACAAAGGCTTAGTTGTAAAATGATCGGAGTTCAGTACCAAAGAGGAACCAATTCAATAGACTAATGACAACATGAATCACAAAAGTGCACTGCAAACAGGAAGAAACGTAAAAGGTTGCCTCTGCATGCAGGCAATCAAAGTTCGAGTTTTGACAGGCATGGCAGAAGAAAGTACTGTTGTAAATCACTATAGGTGAATTTGTTTTCATGGGTGAAAATTTAGGAACTTGCTATAGGTGAAATAGAGTGGCCCAACTTGCGGAGCTGCAACTTGCTATAGGTGATAGACATATGTGTGAACTGAAAACAATTTGGTATCCTAAAGAAACAAAAAAATATGTTGCGCAGAAAAGAATGCAAAAATTCGGATCCATAGCGAGTAATTCTCTGAGGTCAGTGCATTAATCCAGACGGCAATGTTCCGTCGATTGGATGAATTAACTTGATGGCCACAGGTTGGATGGATTGACTTGATGGCTTTGGAAAGGGCTTCACTTATGGAGGATAGGATGCAAGGATTGTGGCGGGGATACAGCCACAAAGGCGGCCCGGGAAGACCATCTCCAAGGGCCACCAGAACTACCACCTCATGCTCAACCTGCAGCTAGGCATCAGGCATACGGAAATCTCAATTACTATGCTACCAGAATTACCTTGAGTACATCTAGTTCCTCTAGTTACCATTGTTTGCATGTGAAGTGTTAAGTTACAGGGGGTGCAAACCCTTGTGCCAGAGGGGAGGGGTGGCTTATATAGAGTACACCGACCCCTCACAGTGTCCTCAGTTACGCAAGGGTTCAGTAAGAGAATAAAGTCACGAACATTACTGGTAACGCCCATGTTTAATGATCTTTAAGGCGACGGAGTGAATGCCCGACCGTTGCTATCCAGGGGTGGCTCTAGATCTTCTGTCCTTCGAGTGAATTCTTGTACTCCGAGTGAATAACGAGGGTCGAGTGGAAGTGGGGTATCCGAGTGGATCTTCCGTCGAGTGGGTTGCACTATGTGATGATTCCAGTCGGTATCTTCTTTCTATCTTTGTAGGTCTTGGCCTCTGGTGTAGTGTCCTTGGGTAGGGCATGTAGGTAAGGCCTAGGACCCTACCCTAGGTACATGTCATTGTCAGGCCATGGTGGAATACATCGAGCTTTGGCGCCGCCTTTAGCACATCGCCCTCTCGGATCAGCCTGACTGCCTCCGCTGGCGTTGGACTGAGAGCGGGACCTACTCCGCGAAATCATGCTACGCAGCCCTTTTCGCCGGGTCTATACGCGCGCCACACTGGCAACTCACATGGCGGAGCTCGGTGCCCCTCTGTGCCAAGTTCTTTGCCTGGCTTGCGCTCCAAGACAAATGTTGGACCGCTGCTCGTCTAGCTCGGTGAAAGAACATGCGGTGCCCCCATGTTTGGTTTTGGTAATTGATGACAATCTCTATGGACTAATGGTTGCCTTGAGTTATATTTGAAGATTTTGTCCATAGGCTTTTCTTGGAGTACATGTGTTGGTTTCAAGGAGAGTTTATGTTGACCAAGGTGCTATTAAGGAATTATCCAAAGATTGGTCATGTGAGAGTTGAGATTAATGCAAGCATGTCTTGAAGAAGAAGATTGTGTGATCATTCATGTTTACCTTCAAGACATCATCCAAATGAAGAGAGTTGGAAATATTCAAGGTTGATCAAGACTAAGTCAAGAGTGAATCAAGTCTATCAACTCACAAAGCGTAGAAGATGTACCGAGAGGGATCAAGTGATCCCATGGTATGATAAGCATTGTCCATTGTGCTTTGTGTACTAACCCATGGTCTATGTGAGAGTTCTATGTGGGGTTAGGTACGTGTCCATGGATTGCGTCAAGAGGAAGATATCATACAACCCATGGAAAGGATGACATCAAGTGGTGATCGTAATCAAGGTTGTGTTGTGCAAGTTCAAGTGGAGCATCATGAAGAAATCATGCTTGTAGCTTGCCGTCCATTGTGGTGACAATGGACTTGTGAAGGTGTACCAAAGAGTGACTCACACATAGTGGAGTATGGGGGAGCAACCAACTAACCTTCATCGAGCCAACGCAATCACTTGTGAAGGTGTACCGAAGAGTGACTCACCCATAGTGGAGTATGGGGGAGCAATCATCTAGCCAATGCAATCAAGAAAGGTGGTCCAACTTGAGGGAGTCAAGATCGTCATCATCTAGCTCAAGTGGACCATGTTCAAGGCAAAGGTTTGCCCTTGATAGGTTTTCTATTTTACCGGTCTCATGATGGTAGTTGGGAGACCGGGTTATATGATCGATTGCCGTACTATGAAGGGGGGCTCTCGATGAGTAGCTTGATCGTATCATTCGTAGAGAGCTCAAACCATTGCATCCTTGCATCATCTTTCTTGGTTCTTGTTTTGTTCTCTTTGTGAGTCTTAGAGCTTATGGTCATCTTGATGACAAGCTTGAGTTCATCGAAAACGGAGTTCGCATGCATCTTCTATGATGTTTTCGGTGTTGGAGGTTTTACCGGTCTTTTTCGAGGAAGGGTTCTCACCATTTTCTTTTGGGCCTTTTATCATTTGCTTCTTATTGATATTTCTATCAAGATTGTGTTAGCCCTTGTCGCTAGCTTTCCAACAAACTTGGTTTCATCGAATTCGGAGTCCGTTTGCAAAAGTTATGGCAATTTTGGTGTTCTGAAAAGGCTGCAGCGGTACTACCGCGAATTGGAGCGGATGTAATTTTTTACTACCGCTCCAGAGCGGTACTACCGCGGCTCCTACAGCGGTAGTACCGCTCCGGACCAAAAAACTCGTCCCAAGTCCTGCGGAAGTAGGCACGGAAGTATTTTTTTGTACCGCTCGCAAGCAGTAGTACCGCTACCATTTGCGGTAGTACCGTGAGGACGGGCGGTAGTACCGCTCGGTGCGGGTTGTGAGCATAACGGTTGGATTTTCCCCACCTATAAAAGGGGGTTTTCTTCCCCAATGAACCTTATCCTTTGAGCTCGTGTTCTTCCCCCATTGTTGACCTTCTTCGAGCTTGCTAACTCTCAATCCCTCCAATGATTCTTGCTAGTTCTTGAGGGAAAAGAGAGAGGAGATCTAGATCCATGTTTCCACCAATCACTTTCTCCTCTAAGTGAGGGGAACCCCTTGGATCTAGATCTTGGAGTTCTTCGTGTTCTTCTTTCGTTCTTCCTCTCATTTTCCTCCCTAGCATTAGTTGCTTTGGTGGGATTTGGGAGAGAAGGACTTGGGCACTCAGTGTGCCCTTACCATTGCATTTGGTGCATCGGTTTGAGTTCTCCACGGTGATACGTGGAAGTGAAGTTTGAGAAGCTTATTACTCTTGGGTGTTTGGGCACCCTAGAGCTTGTTCCTCTTGGGTGCCTTGGCGCCCTAGACGGTTGGTGGTGTTTGGAGCTCAATCATTGTGGTGTAAAGCTCCAGGCAAGCGTCGGGGTCTTCAATTAGGTTGTGGAGATCGCCTCGAGCAATTTGACGGGTACCGGTGACCGCCCCCAAGGGTTGCCAAAGTGTACGGGTTCGGTGACCGTCCCCAAGGGTTGCCATTTGTACGGGTTCGGTGACCGCCCTCAAGGGTCCCTTAGTGGAATCACGGCATCTTGCATTGTGCGAGGGCGTGAGGAGATTACGGTGGCCCTAGTGGCTTCTTGGGGAGCATTGTGCCTCCACACCGCTCCAAACGGAGATTAGCATCCGCAAGGGTGTGAACTTCGGGATACATCGTCGTCTCCGCGTGCCTCGGTTATCTCTTACCCGAGCCCTTTACTTATGCACTTTACTTTGTGATAGCCATATTGTTTCTTGTCATATATCTTGCTATCACATAGTTGTTTATCTTGCTTAGCATAAGTTGTTGGTGCACATAGGTGATCCTAGCCGTTTTAGGTTTTGTGCTTGACAAATTAACCGTTAGGTTTATTCCGCATTTGTTCTAGCCTAAACCGCAATTATTTTAAAACGCCTATTCACCCCCCTCTAGGCGACATCCATGATCTTTCAATTGGTATCAGAGCCTCATCTCTCTTTGTTAGGCTTAACCGCCTAGAGAGTAAAGATGTCGACTAGGGGATTAGGTTTCTCTGACACTCTTAGTTTCGATGGCACAAATTTTGATGTTTGGGTAATTCGCATGCTTAATCTCTTTAGGGTCATGGACCCAAATTTAGAGCGAATTGTAGATATGGGTTTTTCTCCTCCAAAGGATCCCCAAAGATTATCTTTAGAGGATGAGAAAAACTCTTATCTCAATGCTCAAGCTTCTAATGTGCTTTTAAATGCTTTGAGCAATGTAGTTATATTTCAACTCATGCCGTTCCGGGATGCTCATGAGTTGTGGACAAAGCTTCAAGATAAATATAGTGTGTCCAAGTTTTGTGGGGATGATTGTTCTCCCTCCACCTCCGACCGTGTTTTGTTCTCAACTTCTTCTACATCACCTACGTGTGGTTTTCCACAAGGTAATGACATGGTGAGTAGTGGTGCTCATTGCAATGATGGTAGTGGGCTCATTGTTGATAATCCTTCATCACTTTCTTATTACAATGCTTCATCTTTGGACTTTAGCACTTCGAGCACTCCAAATGTTTCACATGCTTGTGTTGATAGTCCTTGCATATCATGTAGAAATTGCTTGACTAAATCTCATGATGATATGCTTGCTATATCTTGTTGCCATGATGAAAATGCATATATTTCCTCGAGTTGTTGTGCTAACAATGTAGAGGAAACCCAAGACTCCATGGAACAAGATGTGGTCTTGGATGGTGCTTCAAGGGATCCTAAATCATCATCTATTGCATTTTGCCTTATGGCCAAGGCTTCAAAGGTATCTCCCACTTTGAATCCCAATATATCTTGTGATGATATTGATGATGGCAAGAGTGATGATGATGTTGATTATGATGAACAGAATGATGATGTTGCCTCCTTAAAAATTAAGGGGGAAATGATTTTTAAAGCTCTTCTTAAAAATAAAATTGCTCGTTCCAACTTCATGGGAATCATGTCTATTGCTACTGAGGGCAAGAAATATATTGATGAGTTGGAATCTCGTCTTGAGGAGCATGAGGTCACCATTGATAAAATGGAAGGTCATGAGCATGATTACGCTAATGAGATTGCGGACCTCTCTCAAGCTCTTGAACTTGAACAAACCACCAAGGAATCTCTTGAGGAGACTTTTGCTCTAGAATTATCTAGAGTGAGGGAATCTCGTGATAGAGCTCTTGTGGTGGCCAATGATTTTGAAACTAAAAATGCTAAGCTTGAAGTTGCTCATGCTAGACTCCTTGAGGATTTTGAGCACCTCGAAAATGGCTCAAGGGTCATTAAGGGTGAGCTCATCAAACTCACCGAGTCTCATGCTCAACTTGAAGCTTCTTATTTAAAAGAGCTTTCCAAGTTGTCCTCTTCTCTTATTGTTAATGATGATGCTTGTGCTACTAACTCTATTACTTGTGAAGCATCCATTTTGAAGGAGAATGTTGAGCTACGGGCTCAACTTGAGTTGCTATCTAGCAATTATGGGAAATTGGAAGAAAGTCATGAAAATCTCTCAAGCTCTCATGATGATCTTCTAGTATCCCATAATGTGCTAAAGATAGCTCATGAGGCCATGATTGCTAAGTTAACATCTAGTGAGCCTCGTGTGGATACTAGCACTACTTCTAGTCAAAATGCTATGTTGCCATGTGCTAGTCCTTGTAATTCATCTACTCACAATGTTGGTACATCTTGTGATGAATTGCTTTCCTTGCCTTGTTGCTCTAACAATGAAGCTTATACTTCCTCTAGTACTTGTGTTGAGACTAACCATGTAGAGGAAATCAAAGAGCTCAAGGCCCAAGTCACTTCTTTGAAGAAAGACTTGGAAAAGAGTCATGAAGGGAAATTCACACTCAACAATATGTTGAGTGTGCAAAAATCTCCCAATGACAAAGGTGGACTTGGATTCAACTCCATTAATAAGAAGAAGTCCAATATAAACAAGAAGAAGGGCCAAGAACAAGTCAAAAATTCGGCCAAGATTGTTTGCTTCAAGTGCAAAATTGAAGGGCATCATGTGAGATCTTGCCCATTGAAGAAGAAGACCATTAGTGACAAGCAACAAGGGAAGCGGCCACAAGTTCAATCTCATGCTCAACCACACGTTGAAGAAATGCCTCTTCCCAAGAAAACTCGAGCTAATGCTTCTCAAGTTGAGAAATCAAGTGAGAAGAAAGTGAAGAGTAGACGTTGCTACCTATGTCGTGAGAAAGGTCACCTCGCTTCTTCATGCACTAGCGGTAACTTATCCAACCCAATTATTACTGATGATGTCTATTCTCTTGGGAAGGATAAGGTTGGCAATGTGGTTGCCAAGTTTGTTGGTACTCAAAGTGGTTTGAAGCAAAGAACCATTTGGGTAGCCAAGCCTATTGTGACTAACCTCTTAGGACCCAACTTGGTTGGGGACCAACTAGCTCAAACTTGATCAATAGGTGATGTTGGAGGGCATTGGAAACTTGGCTACTTTATGAAGAATTAAGGGGACTTCATCATACTAATTGTCTCAAGCCAAGTCATTCGGATTATCAAGTTTCTATCTTATATCAAATGTTCCTCCATGCGGTAACTCGTGCTTAAAGTGTTTACATTGATAGTTACTTACCCCTTTGCATGTTTGGTTTTGTTCCTTGCATGTGTTTGTATATGTTGTGCTTCCAACTTGATTATCTTGAGCAATCAAGTATGTGTGTGTTGGTTTGCACATCATGTACGTGTGTGTCATGCATTGAGCCTTTTGCATCTTGTTCTTTTCTTAGTTGGCTCTTGTGAGAGATTAATGGAATATCCCATTATGGGGGAGTGATGTGCTTTGTGCACCTCACAATCCTATATATGTGTGTACATGAGTAATACCATCTAGTATTGATATTTTAAGATTATCTAGTCGCTATGTGGTATGTCTTCTCATGAGAAATTCAAATTCTAAATTGTCCATTAATTATCTCTTGTTGGATCGTTATTTTGCCTCTTGTATATCTTTAATTGGTATCACATTATGGGGGAGTAATATGCTATGTGTATATTACTAGCCTAGAAAATTTATACATTTGAGATATTGTCACCTAGAATTGATATTGTAAATTATCTTGTTCCTAGGTGGCATGTTAGCTCTACAAGTTGCAATTTGCTTTTTGTTTGGTGTGAAGATGATGTCGGATATCCTTGCTATCTACCACCGGGAATTATTTCCAAACACTTCTTGTCTTTTGACAACTGGTACTCACTTATGTGTGGTAGAAAATATTGATCATCTTTACATTGGCCTTTGCTTTTATTTGCTTTACCTCTTGCCTAGGATTGTGTCAACTCCCATTGTCTTCCATACCACTTGTGGATCTTGTTTATTTCTTGATCTTGTCTAGTGTTTTCGAGATATAGTGAAAGTGGTGATCCCACCTTGTGCATTTTGTATTCAAATGCAAATTCTCTATAATGCACTAGTCTTGGGGTAGCTATCCTATTCTCTATAAAACACTCATCTTGTGATCCTTATCAAGTGTGTGTTTGTGGAAGGCAAGCCGTTTCTTTTTGGTACTTTGTGCCATCATGAAACTTTGTAGAGGGCTTGGTTTGTTTGGAACCATTCTCTCTTTTGGGAGTTTGACATCTTTCTTTTTGAGTGTATCAATGGATATCTCATTCCTTGATGTATCTTTTATGGGTATCCTCCAAGTGATGATTTATTCATTTGGTATCTTTTCTTCGCTTGGTATTTGTTTGTCTTTTGGTCTCGGTTCTTGAAAGTCTTGAGCATGCATATTTACTTCTTGTAGTTTCTTTGACATGCTTTTTTTCTTTGATTCAATATATAGGGGGAACTTCACCAAGTCTCAAATTGGATGAGATGTGCATGAAATTCATTTTCATATCTATATGCACATATTTATGTGGAGTTTGTCCTATGTATTGTTGGTTCTCTAACTCTTTGGTCCCAATGAGTTTGGGTACCATTTTGTTTGTGTTGTTGTTCCAGGAACAATTGGAGATGCATTGGACGCTTGGCTCACTCACAAGGAAGGTGGTGTCATCATGTGCTAATTGGAGTCAAGCTAGGATGATCAATGAACTACTACCTACCTTTAATTGGTATCTACTACATCCTTCCAATGATATCTCGGTAACAAGTATCTCTTCATGCATTCTTTTCTTGCATTCAACCTTGTGTAGGTTGCATCTTTGCATGATTTTCATTCTTTCTTGTGATACTTGTTTCCTTTCTCAAAGCATCCCAACAATGATGTCTTGTTGCTAGTTGTGATGTCTTTGATGTTCGTGTGGTTGGAATTCATTTATATACAATAAGACCATATCTAGCCATGTGCTATGCTCTCAAGCAAATATCTTATTGGTATATGTATGACTTCCTTTTGGATATCTTGTTCCTTCATGTTGTAACTCTTTCGGGTGTACATCCTTCTTTGTAGATATATATCATCATGATTTCGTCTACCTAGAACCTTATATACTTGAGAGAAATTACATCTCTACATGATATCCTTTCTTTCACGTCCACCTTGTCTCTCTTTTTTATTTCTTTGGTGGTTCCGTGAAAGCTTTTTCCTTGAGTGTGTGTCGTTCTCGTTGCATCTTGATGCACTCTTGTGTGGTGAAGATTATTTTCCTCATGCTTTTCTTTACGAGGCTTTTGCCATCTTAGTTGATATCCCTCGTCTTGATGAGACTTTCATCCTCTAACTTCACCACGGGTTGTCACAAGCATAGGTTCTTTATATGCTTATTAGTAATCTTGTGAACCCATTTGCTAGTTGTGTGTTGGAATGATAGGCCTTGCACCGTGTGCCTCATTCTTTCAAGACTTTATTGATGCTTAATGCTCATCCGTACATTAGTCTTCTCAAGTGCATTGCCTTGACTCACACACATCATTTTGGTTGAGCCCATTCTTGAGTTGCCTCTTTCACTTGTTGCTCAACCATGTGTTTGTTACATGTACTAGGCTTAGTTTCCTATATGCTCACTTGCACTTGTTGTAAGTTTCTATTGATTTTGGGGGAGCTATGATCCTATTTTGTGCACTTTGTATCCAAATACAAAATTCTTATGTGTGCACAAATCATGGGGAGCTTCTCTAGTTTCTTTAGAACACTCCTATGCTCATTTGTGGCTCATAGGATCTTTGGTCTAGTTGGTTCAATTGATATCTGTTGATTGCTTGCTTCAATTGGTATCTTTTGATTGCTTGATTGCTTGTGTCTCTCTTTGTTATGTCCTTGTGGCATATCATTCCTTTAGCAATCTTTGTGCCTCAATATAGTTTGTGTTCCTCCAAGTATTTACCTTTGGATATGTGTGTTGCATTCCACTCACTTGTTGAGAAATACACAATTTATGGAGGACCACAATTTATATTGGCCTTCTAAGCTTTTCGCCCATTTTGGCAATCGATGCCAATGGGGGAGAAGTTTCAGAGAGTTTTGTGGAGAAGTATAGAGAGTTGTCTCTTCTAGCTTTGGTTTGTTCCTAAGCATACACATCTCCTACGCATGCATTATTGGTTGTTGCATAGCATGGTGATGCATAATTCCTTATATAAACTCTCTTGAAAGTGATTGTCATCAATTACCAAAATGGGGGAGATTGAAAGAACATGCGGTGCCCCCATGTTTGGTTTTGGTAATTGATGACAATCTCTATGGACTAATGGTTGCCTTGAGTTATATTTGAAGATTTTGTCCATAGGCTTTTCTTGGAGTACATGTGTTGGTTTCAAGGAGAGTTTGTGTTGACCAAGGTGCTATTAAGGAATTATCCAAAGATTGGTCATGTGAGAGTTGAGATTAATGCAAGCATGTCTTGAAGAAGAAGATTGTGTGATCATTCATGTTTACCTTCAAGACATCATCCAAATGAAGAGAGTTGGAAATATTCAAGGTTGATCAAGACTAAGTCAAGAGTGAATCAAGTCTATCAACTCACAAAGCGTAGAAGATGTACCGAGAGGGATCAAGTGATCCCATGGTATGATAAGCATTGTCCATTGTGCTTTGTGTACTAACCCATGGTCTATGTGAGAGTTCTATGTGGGGTTAGGTACGCGTCCATGGATTGCGTCAAGAGGAAGATATCATACAACCCATGGAAAGGATGACATCAAGTGGTGATCGTAATCAAGGTTGTGTTGTGCAAGTTCAAGTGGAGCATCATGAAGAAATCATGCTTGTAGCTTGCCGTCCATTGTGGTGACAATGGACTTGTGAAGGTGTACCAAAGAGTGACTCACCCATAGTGGAGTATGGGGGAGCAACCAACTAGCCTTCATCGAGCCAACGCAATCACTTGTGAAGGTGTACCGAAGAGTGACTCACCCATAGTGGAGTATGGGGGAGCAATCATCTAGCCAATGCAATCAAGAAAGGTGGTCCAACTTGAGGGAGTCAAGATCGTCATCATCTAGCTCAAGTGGACCATGTTCAAGGCAAAGGTTTGCCCTTGATAGGTTTTCTATTTTACCGGTCTCATGATGGTAGTTGGGAGACCGGGTTATAGGATCGATTGCCGTACTATGAAGGGGGGCTCTCGATGAGTAGCTTGATCGTATCATTCGTAGAGAGCTCAAACCATTGCATCCTTACATCATCTTTCTTGGTTCTTGTTTTGTTCTCTTTGTGAGTCTTAGAGCTTATGGTCATCTTGATGACAAGCTTGAGTTCATCGAAAACGGAGTTCGCATGCATCTTCTATGATGTTTTCGGTGTTGGAGGTTTTATCGGTCTTTTTCGAGGAAGGGTTCTCACCATTTTCTTTTGGGCCTTTTCTCATTTGCTTCTTATTGATATTTCTATCAAGATTGTGTTAGCCCTTGTCGCTAGCTTTCCAACAAACTTGGTTTCATCGAATTCGGAGTCCGTTTGCAAAAGTTATGGCAATTTTGATGTTCTGAAAAGGCTGCAGCGGTACTACCGCGAATTGGAGCGGATGTAATTTTTTACTACCGCTCCAGAGCGGTACTACCGCGGCTCCTACAGCGGTAGTACCGCTCCGGACCAAAAAACTCGTCCCAAGTCCTGCGGAAGTAGGCACGGAAGTATTTTTTTTGTACCGCTCGCAAGCAGTAGTACCGCTACCATTTGCGGTAGTACCGTGAGGTCTAGCGGTAGTACCGTGAGGACGGGCGGTAGTACCGCTCGGTGCGGGTTGTGAGCATAACGGTTGGATTTTCCCCACCTATAAAAGGGGGTCTTCTTCCCCAATGAACCTTATCCTTTGAGCTCGTGTTCTTCCCCCATTGTTGACCTTCTTCGAGCTTGCTAACTCTCAATCCCTCCAATGATTCTTGCTAGTTCTTGAGGGAAAAGAGAGAGGAGATCTAGATCCATGTTTCCACCAATCACTTTCTCCTCTAAGTGAGGGGAACCCCTTGGATCTAGATCTTGGAGTTCTTCGTGTTCTTCTTTCGTTCTTCCTCTCATTTTCCTCCCTAGCATTAGTTGCTTTGGTGGGATTAGGGAGAGAAGGACTTGGACACTCCGTGTGCCCTTGCCATTGCATTTGGTGCATCGGTTTGAGTTCTCCACGGTGATACGTGGAAGTGAAGTTTGAGAAGCTTATTACTCTTGGGTGTTTGGGCACCCTAGAGCTTGTTCCTCTTGGGTGCCTTGGCGCCCTAGACGGTTGGTGGTGTTTGGAGCTCAATCATTGTGGTGTAAAGCTCCAGGCAAGCGTCGGGGTCTCCAATTAGGTTGTGGAGATCGCCTCGAGCAATTTGACGGGTACCGGTGACCGCCCCCAAGGGTTGCCAAAGTGTACGGGTTCGGTGACCGCCCCCAAGGGTTGCCATTTGTACGGGTTCGGTGACCGCCCTCAAGGGTCCCTTAGTGGAATCACGGCATCTTGCATTGTGCGAGGGCGTGAGGAGATTACGGTGGCCCTAGTGGCTTCTTGGGGAGCATTGTGCCTCCACACCGCTCTAAACGGAGATTAGCATCCGCAAGGGTGTGAACTTCGGGATACATCGTCGTCTCCGCGTGCCTCGGTTATCTCTTACCCGAGCCCTTTACTTATGCACTTTACTTTGTGATAGCCATATTGTTTCTTGTCATATATCTTGCTATCACATAGTTGTTTATCTTGCTTAGCATAAGTTGTTGGTGCACATAGGTGAGCCTAGCCGTTTTAGGTTTTGTGCTTGACAAATTAACCGTTAGGTTTATTCCGCATTTGTTCTAGCCTAAGCCGCAATTATTTTAAAACGCCTATTCACCCCCCCCCCTCTAGGCGACATCCACGATCTTTCACTCGGCATGGTCTCCCGCATCATGCCATGTGTCTATTCTACGATCAGGAAGCTGAGACCATGGAGCACCTCCTCGTCGGCTGCCCATTCTCGCGCTAGGTGTGGCATGACTGCTTCAGATGGTGCTACCCCCTGGCACTAGCCCCGACGTCCAATGAGCGTTTTTTTGGACTGGTGGCACGCCATGACATCTAAGGGCGCCGACGGCTCACCGGAAAGGGATCGCGTCGCTCATACTGCATCAGAATTCTTGCGTCTTCGACGGCACCACCCCTTCCACCTCATGACTTCTCCATGACATCAAGGAGGAAGCATGTTCTTGGGCCAAGGCGGGCCACGTGTCTCGCCACTGTTACACCGTAATCTCCGCAGACTGTTTGGGGCTGAGCATACCCATTTTCTCTCATGCTCGCACTAGGATTTTCGCCATTCCTATTATGTACGTAATGCCCTAGTGCTCCTACCCCAATTCCTTCCATAACATTACTCTCCTCCCTTTTAATGGATGAATGATACGCAAGCTTTGCGTATTCGTGAAAAATAAATACGTACGTAGAATACAAGGAGTACACGTATAGGTACTAACTAATGAGTAGCAATCACCAACGACGGATCCTACCCTACCCTACCCTAGTTATTATCTTCAAACAATCAACCAATGAATCAAATAAAATGATGATTCCGATCCCCCCTTAGTAACTTGCTCCGCTAATCTCGTCCATGGTCGTCGTCCACACTGCAATCTCTCCTCTTTTTTCTTTGTTTTACCTCGCTGGCTGACAGACTAGCTCTCCGCCGTCCTCCTCGATCTCTTCCCTGCCCTGTTGCTTTGGCCTTTGGCCTTTGGCTTTCTTTGCTAGTGCTAATGGCGATGTTAATGGCCGCCACCTCGTGACCACATGACCTTAATCCCTCCCTCCCTCCTCTCTAAACCCACTCCTTCTTCTACTTCTTCCTTCTCATCTCTCGCTAATCAATTAACTGGTTCATGCTGGAGCAATGAGGCGGGTGGCTCCGGCGACCGTCGCTTCTGCCCACGGAGGTGTCCACCAAGGCCACGACGGAGATGCCCACGCCTCGCCCGCCGCGCCGCACGCCTGCAACGGCAAGGCGGGCGCGTACCACCCCGTCGCCGGCATTGCCGGGGGCAACGCCAGCCGCTCGCCGGAGGCCAAAGCCCCCGCCTTGCCGCGGATCTGCATCGCCGGCGAAGTCACCAAAGAGGCCTCCGTCTCCGTGGCGTGGCCGGACGAGGCCGCCAATCCGTCGCCGCCGCAACGGTGGAGGCGGCCCGGGAAGACCATCTCCAAGGGCCACCGGAACTACCACCTCATGCTCAACCTGCAGCTAGGCATCAGGCATGTCCATAATTTCTTTCCTTGCTTTTGTCAGTCCCTGATTCTCCATTGCAGACCTCATAAGATTAAGATATACTGCCAATGGTGGCTACAGTTTTGGTGGTCATGGGTGTTCAATTGAATGTCGATTCTTGTCTGCAGGCACGCGGTGGGGAAGTCGGCGGCGAAGCCGATGCGGGAGCTCAGCCGGGCGGACTTCGATCCCAGGGAGAAGTTCTGGACGCGGTTCCCGCCGGCGGGCTCCAGGACGACGCGGCCGCATTCCTCCCCCGAGTTCTGGTGGAAGGACTACTGCCCCATGGTCTTCAGGTAGCTGCCTGTCCAATGCCAACTGATAATCTCCAGTTTAGTCACTTGCTTTGTAATAACTGACTCTGTTTTCTTTTCATGTTGGTTTGATGCTTGACAGGCACATGAGGAAGCTGTTCGCCGTCGACCCGGCGGATTACATGCTTGCCATCTGCGGGGACGACGCCCTGCGGGAGCTGTCGTCGCCGGGGAAGAGCGGGAGCTTCTTCTACCTCACACAGGACGAGCGCTTCATGATCAAGACCGTCAAGAAATCTGAAGTCAAGGTACCACCACCAACAATATGATCATGTTCCCTAGTAGTTTTTTTTTGTTGTTGTTATTATTGGTTTGCATGCAATATTTATTTAACTTTGTTGAGACTTCATCTTCATTCAGTTGCTGATTCGGATGTTGCCGAGCTACCACAAACACGTTAGACGGTACAAGAACTCGCTCATCACAAGGTTCTACGGTGTTCACTCTGTGAAGCCATATGGTGGGCAGAAGGTGTGCAATCCTTCCCACAAGCCAACAACAACTAGCTTGGCTCCTAGCGCCTCAGCCTCAGACCGTTTCTTGGTTGCTGACACTATGACACATGTTCTTTCGCAGGTGCGGTTCATCGTCATGGGCAACCTGTTTTGCTCAGAGCACCGGATCCATCGCCGTTACGATCTGAAAGGCTCCTCCTATGGCCGGAAATCCGACAGGTTTGAAGAAGAGACCGGCGATGCAACCACGCTCAAGGACCTGGACCTCAACTTTGCGTTCCGGATGCAGCGCTCTTGGTATAAAGAGCTTCATGAGTAAGCTTTCTGCCCTCCCCCGGTGATGCTAGCGTAACCATATTGTCTTCCAGCAGCATCGAGTCTGAACTGGCATTATTGTTTCTTTAGGCAACTTAGGCGAGATTGCGAGTTCTTGGAATCGGAGGGCATCATGGATTACAGTCTATTGGTTGGAGTTCACTTTTGCGATGATATTGTCCCTGCATCAAAGATGGCATTATCTACTTTTACTACTTCTCCTGGTAAGCAAGTTGGGTGTTACTTGAAGGAAGGACATGCTTTTGCTAAATTCTAAATAATTACGGAAATTTGGCAACTTTATGGTTTTTTTCCACTAACGTGAGCAATCATGCATATTAATTACCCAGAAGAGCTTTCGGCCAACATGGTGTCGGCATGCCAAGGCAACGTCGGCATGCCCGAGCCGTGCCTCTCAGATAAAGATTTGGACAAGATGGCCGATCACCGGTACGCCATAATAATTCTTGCACACATATGCATCTCTGTATGTAGCTTCTTGACCCTTGCAGAATTAAATGAAATCTAGTCATAAATAGTACTGATAAACTGATGATCAAATAGAGACTGATTAAACCGTGGAGCCTCTTTTGTCTATGTTAAGATATCTGTAAACATCATGTATCAGTGGCATGAAAATGAAATTCGATGTCACCCCCTTAAATGTTTGCTAAACGACATGATGCATTTTTTCTGTACTTTCTGTGTGTGTGTGCAAGATCAAATATCTGCTGCTTGCAATATGAGCCCGCTCTTGTTAATTAAGCACATAAGGAGTGAAGAAAACATTTTGCTGGCATCTTGGCTTAGCCACTTTAAATGTTTTCCCTGTCAGAAAAAAAGGCACCAAATGTGTCGCTACTCTATTGAATGAGCAACCACTTCCATACCAGAATATAAGAACGTTTTTGACACTATGCTACTGTTAAAAACGTTCTTATATTTTGGGACGGAGTAGTACGTAAAATACTTGGATCTCTGTAGCTTGTTGACACTTGCAGAATTAAATCTAGTCATAGATAGTACTGATAATTGATAATCAAATAAAGACCGATTAAACTGCAGAACCTCTTTTTGTCAACTGAAAGATACCTGTAAACATCATATGTCAGTGACAGACATGAAGATGAAATTTGAACTACTTTGAATGTTTCCCTGTCAGAAAAAAGGCAGCAAATGTGTCGCCATCTCAGGACTCTGATGAGCAACCACTTCCATGCTACTAGTAGTAAAATAGTACTTCAATTGTAGTAATCACTCACTTTGTACTACCAAAGCGACATGTTTATAGTAATAAGTAATACTTTGGATCCCAGAGCTTCAGTTGTTTGCCCCTCCCACTATGAGAGCTTCAGTTACTAAATATGTCGCCTTTTGCAAATACATACATTTAGTTCTAATGGAACACATGCCTTATCTTATTGACAAGTGCTACACTTAGTTCTTGCCTCCCTAAGATGTTACACCTGGGGTCGCATTTTTTTTATAAAACATGAGCTGTCACCATATATACATAGTGCAAACTTGATTGCTGCCGTCCCTAGTTTTTCACATAGTGCATGTTCTGGCATCATTTGGACTGCTCGCTCGCCCCCCACCTGTAATACCGAGATAGCAGTACCCCTTGTCATCTATTTTGGAACGAAGAGAGTATGTAACTAATACCAACTGGACACTTGGCAACTCCAAGTTCATTTTTAACTGTTCTTGTATAATAATAACTAGTAATACCAAGTGGACAGTGGGCAACTCCAACTTCAGGTTCATTTTTAATCGGTCTTCTCTTAGGAACTTCAGGAAACCCTTGGCCAGACTGGGTGCACACCTGCCAGCTCGAGCGGAGCGCGCATCCATGAGCCACATCGACCCGTTCCTCTCTGGCGGCAGGGGATTCTCGTCGGGCCGGAGCAAGAGCGGGGGCGAAGCCTACGACGTCATCCTCTACTTTGGGATAATCGACATCCTCCGGGACTACGACATCAGCAAGAGGCTGGAGCACGCGTACAAGTCGCTGCAGACGGACCCCAACTCGATCTCCGCGGTCGACCCGAGGCTCTACTCGCAGAGGTTCCGGGATTTCATGGGCAGGGTTTTCATCAAGGAGTGCTAGTGTGCCACATAAGTTTTGATGTACTACTATACACACACTAGTGTTGCCAACAGTAAAGAAGATGAGCATTAGTAGAGGGACATGGGGTTTGTAGTGGCTGAATTTTTGAGACACAGCCATGGCTCATGGGGGGGAGAGAGAGGAAGGTGTGGTGTATGTAAATGGTGTGTGATTTTGTTAGTGAGGGGCGATCAGATCCCTGCTTTTGTTATTAGTTAGTGCTTGTTTAGTCTCATAGCCTGCTTTGCCCTTTGTATATGTGTGTTGGATTGGTTGGAGTGAAAGGGAGACATGGTTGTCTTTTTTATGTTTTAATTAATGAGAAAGAGAAGATGAGTCTGGTGTAAGCCATGGATGATGATATGATAATAGGGAAGGAAGATCTTGTGCAGATACACTCTGATGCATGGCACTGTCTCCTAGTACCAGCCACCATGAAGACCCATGGTGGTCTGCCGTATTATCGTGCCATTGTTTAGGGTTTACCATCAGTTTCTACCAGACTTTATTGTGCTGAAAATACATGCCACAGAAAATTTAGTTATTTCTTAAGAAAACAATCAGCCATGAATGGAAGGTCTGATTTTAGGAACGCCCTCGAGCCTGTCGGTGGTCTGGCCACCTCCGCAACTCATGATTATTAGGTTGAGCAACGAGAATTTTGTGTTGACATAACACTAGGAAGTAAAAAGGGTTCGTTATTTTTCTTTTTGTTTAATCTTATTAATCCAACGAATCACATACTCTCATATGGTTACCATTTTGCCCTTAAGATGGAGGTGCTCCTTAATTTCTGGAGGCACTACTTCCTAAAACTTGCAAATTGAACAGCTATTTCTTCTCTTTTGAATCACTTGTTGGGCTCTCCAGTTTGCTGTTCTTCTCGGAAGGTGTAACCACAACGTCTGAGTTACTGAACCCAAGCTCCGACATATCTTGCTTTGCCATCAGGTTCCTGGATTGCAAAAGAATATCGTGATTAGAAATCCTACTAGATAGAGCAGCATCAAACCAAAAATAAAAAATGAAAAGCATCTTGCTTACGAGCCTGAACAGTGAGTTTCAGATGTCAAAGTTGGTAAGAACACTTCCCAATGCAAGTCAGAACTTCAGCTTATAGCATTCATAAGAAATATCGACTACTGCAAGCACTAAACATCTCCTAGAAGGCTAAAACAAGCAGTTACATATTTGTTGCCTGGATGGTAACACTCTTGGTTGCTTCCCGCAACCATCAAATAGACAAACCTGGATGCAGCACATTACACATGTGTTGCGCCAGAGGAGGCAAATAACCAAACATGTAAGGAGGCCAGGCTTGGTTTGCTGTAGGTTAATGAAGCAATAAACTGTTTCCTCACTCAACTACTAAAAACGGCTCAGGACATGATGTTAACATCCTGCGGCAATAAATAAACTGTATTTCTACTGTGGCAAGATTTTCTTGCCCATGCATACTAGTTTGCTTGGCAAAGTTAATTTTTTGTTGAAGTACCAAACACCTGTCCTTGCCTTGTGAGGTCAATATTAAGTTTGCTTCTGAGGCAAGTGCACCCTAAATCATTACACATAAATTGGTGGATGTGCGAAATAAAAACAGGTGAGTCAACTACATCACTGCAGTACAGTAGTTCTGAAATTAGTACACAGGGAATAAGCATGCTAACCTCTCCATCCTACATTCCAAGTATTTCTTGGAGAACATCCGGCATTTTTCAGACTGAGCTCCTGTAGACTTCAGGCAAGCAAGATAGTCCTTCTTCTCCTGTTCGAACAGACAACTCTCATATAACACTTGCTAACATTACACCCCTATGAGAAAAACAAGAGCGGTCGCAACTTACCAGGTCGCACTCATGCAAGTGATCGAGGGGGAATACGCCTTTTTCAGGAGGTACAGGCCTCGCTCCCCTGTTTCCGCCAAACGCGCCACCTGTGAGAAGTCACAAGGTTATGCAGCGGCTGGTATACGATCTATGATGTCAAGTTAGTGATGGGGTGGATGACGTGTAACACGCTAACGGAACACAAAGCTGTTGGCCACTGTCAGATATCTAAATGTAACAAGAGTGAGCATGAACCTACTACATGCATGACATGAGCATTGCATAGGAGATGAATCGGAACGACGCGTCCTCACCTGCACTCATTTCCCAAGCACTTGAGGATCGAGATGTTGATGCCGGAGCTCACGATGCTCCAAACACTGCAGGTGACAGACACAGGGCAGAAGTCAACCAAGGTGCAGACATTTCATCGAACAGGTCAGGTGCGCGCCCAATGTCATGCATGCGTAGATTTACCGAAATTTAGAACGCCAGGAGAGGGAGGAGACACTCACAAGTCACGACGGTGGCTACGGCGCGGTCCCCTTCGAAATTCTGCACGCCGGAGCGAGGGATGGCGCGGGCGGACGGAGCCGGCCAGCGAGAGGGAGGAAGGAGAGGAAGCAGCGTGGGACGAGCTGGCCCAGTTTTTTTTGAGGGGTTACGACCTGGCCCAGGTACTACGAAGCCCTTCTGTTTGGGCCGGGCCATTCCCGCGGGCCCAAGGATGGCCCGCGTAAGGTGCGGTCTCGTATAATAGGGTCTCGCAGCCAGGCTCCTCCTCCTCCTCCTCCTCTCCTCTTTCCGCCGCCACGCTAAACCCTAAACCGCCGCCGCAGCCATGTCGCCGCCGGCGCAGCCGCAGCTGAAGGACAAGGCGGCGCACGGGGTGCCGCGCGCGACGGCGGCCAGCGCCGTGGCGTCCCTCACCAAGTGGATGCGGGAGCGCGCGGCGGAGGCGCCGCCCAACCTGCTAGCCGACGAGCGCGACGACCTCGTCGTGCTCCAGCTCTCGCTCCGCCGCGTCCCGCCCAAGCCCACCACCAAGCCGCACCTGCTCCCGCTCCCGCACCCCGTCGTCGCCCACTCGGCCGCCTCCGTCTGCGTCATCTCCGACGACCGCGCCGGCTCCGGCTCCCCCGCCGCCGCCGCCATCCTCGACGCCGCCAGGTCCCTCAAGCTACCCGTCTCGGAGGTCGTCCCCTTCTCCGCCCTGCGCACCGACTATCGCCCCTACGAGTCGCGCCGCCGCTTCGCCGCCTCCTACGACCTCTTCCTCGCCGACCGCGCCCTGCTCCCCATGCTGCCCCGCCTCCTCGGCAAGTCCTTCTACTCCACCAAGAAGGCCCCCATCGCGGTCGACTTCACCCGCGCCGGCTGGCCGGAGCAGGTCCGCAAGGTCCTCAGCTCCACTTTCCTGTACCTGCGGACCGGGACCTGCTCGGGGGTCAAGGTGGGCAGGCTGGACATGGAGGAGGAGCAGATCGTTGACAATGTGATGGCGGCAGTGGAGGCCGCCGTGGAGAAGGTGCCGAAGAAGTGGGAAAACGTGAGGGCTCTGCATTTGAAGGCTGTGGATTCGGTTGCACTGCCAATATACCAGGTTGTGCCGGAGTTGGGCATGAAGATTGAGGTTCCGGTTGCGCGATTGGAAGCAGGAGTTGGTGCCGGAGAGGTCATCGATGCTGCAGAAGTAGGGACTGGCAGCAAGCGCAAGGACAAGAAGATGAAGGCGCTGAAAGATGCCAATGGTGGAGCTGAAGCTTTGAAGTACAAGAGGAAAAGGAACAAGAAGGATCAGACTGAAGATGTTGTGATGGAAGAAGCCCAAGAGGCGACTGAGAAGAGGAGGAAGAAGGAGGCTGCTCCTTCGGTAGAGGAGCTTTCTGCTGGTGAGGACCTGAAGACCCCAAAGAAGGGCAAGGATAAGAAGCGTGCTTTGGACAAGGAGGTGGATGATGCCAGCCCTGCAGAAAAGAAGGGTAAGAAGAGTGAGCGTGAATCCAAGGAAGCCAGCAACAAGAAAAGTAAGGGCAAGAAAAAAGATATCAAGCAAGCACCTGAGGAGGTGGAGGATGTTGGCAGCAAGAAGAATAAGGGGAAGAAGAAAAAGAGCATGAAGGGTGATTCTGATGATGGTGAAATCCTCTTTGATGGAGAAAGCACTCCTGCTGCCCTTATAGCTGACAAGGAAGAGAAGAAGAGCAGGGGAAAGAAATCAAGTGGTGATAAGATGAAGAGATCCAGGGCAAGGGTCTAAGGTTGTACTTGTTTTTCCTGAAGTTGATGCTTGTCAGTTGAATGCCAATCTCTTGAATTGAGACCAAGCTGCATGTTGTATGCATAGATAAGCTGGTTAATCTGATTACTCTCAGCTGTGAGAAGCAATCATTGCCGTATCTGCTTTTTTTTTTGTATTAGGAGATTGCACTTGAGATTATACTGCTGAGTGTAATATGGTGGCGTGGGGGAATTTCTGGAGTAGTTTCTTCAGATTTTAGTAGCTTATAAAGCTTTGGGGTAAAAGTTATGGTGGAACTGTTGTTTCTCTTTTCATCTTTTGTAACCCATCTGGTATGCAACAATTTTGTGCGAGTCTGATACTACTATGCCCGTGTTGGTCTGTCTTCAATAATGCACCCATTTAATAGTAGCTTCTTGATGATCCTGGATAACAGGTATACTAAGTGAAATCCTGTAGTCTCATCTTTGACAGTCATCTGGACTATTATATAATCCAACATCTGTGACAGTCAGCTGGTATAGAACCAAAGAATGATTTACCAACATTTTATTTACTTCATGTGCTTATCCAATTCGATTAACACAAGATTCATGCTGTCATATATAATTATGGTGATCAATCACTTGTGACTTGGTGAAATATGTGCTGGACTTTCATATCCCTCTGCTCGATGAAATGCCTTGCCATAGAGAGACAGAGATCCTAACTCTGCCATTCCCTTCTCTTCAGAAGCTCTTGATCTATATCGGTGCAGCAGGAAAGGGGTGACTCTGCTGCTGAAATGGCAGAGCTTTTTTTCTCCCACAGAGAAGAAGGGATTCCTTTTTCATTGGCATTTACTCCCTCTGTATAAAGAAATGGAAGAGCGTTTCGGTCCTAACTTTGAGACGCTTATATATTCATTTTCCGCGTTCTCTAAAGTCTGAACACTACTTGATGCATCAATTGGATCAAAATGGTTCTAATGCATTTTCATCTTAATTGCTTCTTGCTTCAGTTTTAAAACAGCCTTATAATGCAGATCATTTTAGATGGATATATAGATTACAGTGTGAACAAACGGTAGACCTCGTCTCTCCCGACTTCCTTAAACTGCGTCTGGATTTTCTGAATTGTTTGTAGTTTTGACTTCCACCTTGTCCATGAAGGATCCCCTGGGTATTACCACCCAAAGGTACTTTTTTTAGATAATGACCTACATATGTTCATGAGGCATGCATTCACATTATGAATTGGAAGAACATCAATCAGCTAGTATTTATGGCTGATGTCTCCTAGATGAGATAATTTTCCCCAAACTATGTGTGATTCATTGCTCTAGGTAGGAACATCATGGAACCGTAGTGTTATTTTTTATGCCCTACTTTCTACCGCAGATACACCTGGATTTGCATATTTTGAGTCCTGCTTCTACTAATTTGACTTATGATGTCCATGGTTTTGGATGATTGGTCGCAGCTCATCTTCTATCCTATGGTGTGTGTTATGCTCCTCTCGGTTGTAGTTACTTTTACATTATTATACGATTTAAGACATACATGATATATTGAACGTCATGAAGATTTATTTCCATTTCTTCAGTTCTAATAATTTATGCAAAGTTCCGTCCAGTAACTAGACTGATTTTTTCTTGACCGTTGTTCTCTGGAGCTCATTATTTTAGTCCTTTTCTCTTAGATTTTTGACTAATCTGGCTGCTCTGGTGCTCCAGTTTCTTATTTGCAGGTGATGATCTTGCTGCAACTTGCTGCCTGGGTTTACAGGTTGGTGATTCTTCTAGCCCTTGATCTTCTGTCCACGCGTGTGTGTCGTCTGTGCTTATATCTAAGTTGGATGCGACTATTCTTTTTCCAGTGAGCTAGCTGCTGCAGTCCCGCTCGTTTCTTTAGAGGACACAGATGACAGAAATGCCGTCATGGGATCAGGTCGTTACCTTTTTTCCGTCTCTGTCCGCGTGTATCCATGCAATTGTTTGTACGTCGTTTGCCCACTTGCATGTGTATATATGCTTCTTTCTAACAATGGTCGTTTGGATGCATATGCCCATATTTCCATTTTCTGTGAAGTGTGTAGTACAACCACTGGACACTGGTTATTCCTTGTAATATCCAAGTGATATAAGAGATTTTGGTAGTGCGCCATTAGCATATTCTTTGTTACTGGATCACTTCAGTTGAGACCAAATATTGTTGACAAGATGTTACTTTCTTCATATACAGTGAATTACCATTTGGATCTGGCTGAACCCCTAACCTCTCGATCGCCTGTGGTTTCGTTCTGTCTGCGGCGATGGATTGCTTCCTCTGCTCCGTTTGTGTGTGGAGGTTTGTTCTTCTTACATCCTCTTCCTTCATTTGCCTCGTCACAAGCACAGGCCACACAGGCCACAGAGCCTAAACTCTATTGGTATGCAATTGGAAAATCAGCTGGAGGGGAGCTTCAAAGTTCTTTGCATTAGATCTGTCTACTCCCTGTATTCTCAGACCTGTGTGACTGAACCTAATAATCCACTATATGTTACTGTTCTAAATTTCTTAAGTTCTGTATTGAGCCTCTGGCTTCAGACTTGATCACCGGATTGTTCACTTCTTTTTGTGCTACAAAACTACACAATCACTACTTGATCATTGCAGTGTGCTGTTCCGTGTATACCAATATCTCTACCACTATAATACATCAGTTTTGAATTGGATTTACCACGCCACCTGTTTTTTAGTCTGCTTGGGTACTGATTACCTGAAGTAATAGTTGGTTGGTTCATGAGAGCATTTCTATAATGGTTGGTTCGATCAAGCTTTTTACCGATTTATACTGAATTAAACTTGTTGATGTGGCGATAGGGTGTCCAGTGTACATGACTGTCGATTAAATTTGTATATGAACTTCTTCCAATTTGTTGGTTAGTACAGGAAATGCATGAGTTGTCAATCAGAAAGAACTTCAATTCTTCAAGCAAGAACCCCAGACTTGGCTTTCAAATAACTACATTGTGATGATGAAACATGGTCAGTCCGCACCATCGCGTCTGCAAGATCACCTTCCAGTTTGCACCATTGTAAGTACATCGCAGCTGACCAAGCAGTAAGTAAATCCTAGATTGTTGTTAAGAGCTCCATTCTACATGTGAGTTATGAAAGAGCACTTCTTGTAGTTCTGTTTTACTGGTCCAATGGATTTGCCCTGCCTTACTGTCATTTATTCAGAATTTTTTACTGGTTTGCTGATGTACAAAGGGCTGATCCAGCTCTTGTCATTTGATCAGAATATGCGTACACCATGATGGTTGGTGAGAAATCTGACACACAGTTATGGCGTTGTGCTGTTGGAGCTGCTAACTTGCGACCAATATAACTGGGAGGCGATCTCGTAGCATAGGCCAAAAAATTACATCAGGGACAATTCTCTGGGTCGACACCAATCTGGATTTGGAAGATAAAGCCGCCGTCAATCATTCAGTTGTTGGAAATTGCTCTGCTATGTAGAGTAGTTACCCGTCGCCGTGTGAGAGACTGGCATGTTGTACTTGTGTTAAGCGGGTCGAAAGATAAAGATAGGGCCTGGGCGAGCTCTGCATCCTCGTCTGCTTCTGATCATTCTTCCAGGAAGGATAGCTGATGATGTATATATTTATATAAGTTCAGTTATACTTATACCCGTTGTTCCCTTTACCTTGTTACTTACGGGGGGATTAGGGGAGCCTGCGCTCATTCTTTCTGTCATTATTTTCTAGCAAGATAAATACCAGTGACTGACTTGTGTATGTTAGTCTCTGATCTGATGAAGAAGGTGGCATCGAGTCCAGAAAGTAACCCTGAGCAATTAAGCAAAAGTTCTCCCTGGACGTTGGTGTTTGCCGCATGTACGGATCCTGGCGCACCCGTCCGCGGGCGCGTGGAACTCATCCTCGAGAGCCTATGTCGCAACCTGCTGGTCATCGGGTAGTAGCTGGGGGCCAAGCCGTTCTTCAACGCGATGCTCGTGTCGCGCTGTAACCTGCAACATTTTGGTATTATTGCCCGGTCAAGAAGCTTCAAGAGAAAAAAACAGAGCACTATCCATTGATCGGCGAGTTATGAACAGGAGTTCAGCACTGCATGCAGCACACAATTGCCTAGTACACCGCATTCTTACAAGCTCCAAGTCGCCAATGCGAGACAAAGACATTTTGCGCTAAACAATTGGAAAATACAGAAAAGGCCAACAAATCCTAGCTATATTTGCACCGTCTTCATCACAATAGTCACCGACACATCATCGTGCTTGCTTTGATTAGGGCACCAGACCATGTGGAGGAGGTGAATAGTAGTGAGCTTCGGGGTACAAGTAAGGGTCTATCTAAGTTTGAGACCCTGACGCCTAATAGCGCTGAATGACACACCTCACTCTTGAATCAGTACTAACTTAATAATTGCTTTGTTGCAAACTCTCCTGAGGCTGGTGGCATGTATCTGTCCGTATCTGATAGATTTGGTACTTTCTCCTTGAGGTGGTGAGGATGCCACCATGATTATGAGATTATAATGAAAAATGAACTATGTAAAAATTTGTAGCAAGAATTTGTGAACAATTCATTCCGTTCAAACAACTTCTCAGCATACACACTTGAACATCAAGAAATTCGTTTGTGATTGTCCCACAAGTATTTGTTCCTTGTTACAATCTTCATATGGCTGACCGTACACACTATCGATCAGATGAAAGCTAAATTAAGCGCTACTGTCAGAGCAGTTCGTTTGTGTCATTGTCAGAGTTAATTAATTAATTAGCTTATCATTACAATAACTTGAGCAATAAACCTATGGTCAGCATGCCCTTGCAAAAAAGGAGCCCCTTGCTCCTCGGATCCATCCCCACTGCATACACGTGTGAACCACTACCATGTTAGAATTCTTAATAGGCAGAGTTCTGATATTTCTATCTAGGGAGGATGGGGCGTCGACCCGTTGGCTGGGCAGCTGGGGTAGCTGCTAGCCCACCCGAGTTTGAGTCCCGGCTCGGACGCGCGGTGCTCGCGGAGTTTCTTCTATAAAAAAATGCCAAAGAGGGTTAGCCCTTGGGTTGGTCTTAATTTTTGTTGTTGATATTTCTATCTAGGCAGGAGATACTTGGAGGATTTTATCCACTCGACCATAAAGGTGATATAAAATTTGCAGGAAGACAAGCAGAAGAACGAGCTCAATTATTCCAAGCACGAGGATATTGGCCACTCAACTTTGAAGCTAATAGACAATATGCAGACAAGCAAGCTGAAAAACAAACTCAATCAGTGCAAGCCCCATTCTGATCACATGTAGTGACATATCTAAGGAAAGAGTGCTTACTTTATTAATACAAGTTCAATTTAGGTATGAATCAGTTTATTGCATCTTGCCCCTTGTATTATGAGGACAGTGACTCTGATGAATTTCATCCAAGAGCAGGAGGGAATGAATTTGATGTTGATATGTGTTGGTGCCTTTGTCTTTTATTCAAGTACAGGTTAACTTTAGCTCTTGCATGTTCTTAATTTATTGATTCAAGTCTTGCTTGTTGATTTGAGAATGCCAGTAGTAGATAGTAGTACATCTAGAAAATGTCAAGTAGTAGCGCAACAATGGTTTGTCAGAGTTCACTGCCTAGCTCGAGCAACGTCATCCATGGCTGGATGGGATTTATTTTTGGTTGGTTTTATTTAGATAAAAGGCAGGCTCACTGCCAGACTTCATATTGATAGGGGAAAACAAACTCAATCAGTGCAGACAAGCAAACTGAAAAACAAACTCAATCAGTGCAAGCCCCATTCTGATCACATGTAGTGACATATCTAAGGAAAGAGTGCTTAGTTTATTAATACAAGTTCAATTTAGCTGTGAATTAGTTTATTGCATCTTGCCCCTTGTATTATGAGGACAGTGACTCTGATGAATTTCATCCAAGAGCGGGAGGGAATGAATTTGATGTTGATATGAGTTGGTGCCCTTGTCCATTATTCAAGTAGAGGTTAACTTTAGCTCTTGTATGTTCTTAATTTATTGATTCAAATCTTGCTTGTTGATTTGAGAATGCCAGTAGTAGATAGTAGTACATATAGAAAATGTCAAGTAGTAGCGCAACAATGGTTTGTCAGAGTTCACTGCCTAGCTCGAGCAACGTCATTCATGGCTGGATGGGATTTATTTTTGGGGGGGTTTTATTTAGATAAAAGGCAGGCTCACTGCCAGACTTCATATTGATAGGGGAAAACAAACTCAATCAGTGCAGACAAGCAAGCTGAAAAACAAACTCAATCAGTGCAAGCCCCATTCTGATCACATGTAGTGACATATCTAAGGAAAGAGTGCTTAGTTTATTAATACAAGTTCAATTTAGCTGTGAATTAGTTTATTGCATCTTGCCCCTTGTATTATGAGGACAGTGACTCTGATGAATTTCATCCAAGAGCGGGAGGGAATGAATTTGATGTTGATATGAGTTGGTGCCCTTGTCCATTATTCAAGTATAGGTTAACTTTAGCTCTTGTATGTTCTTAATTTATTGATTCAAGTCTTGCTTGTTGATTTGAGAATGTCAGTAGTAGATAGTAGTACATATAGAAAATGTCAAGTAGTAGCGCAACAATGGTTTGTCAGAGTTCACTGCCTAGCTCGAGCAACGTCATTCATGGCTGGATGGGATTTATTTTTGGGGGGTTTTATTTAGATAAAAGGCAGGCTCACTGCCAGACTTCATATTGATAGGGGAAAACAAACTCAATCAATGCAGACAAGCAAGCTGAAAAACAAACTCAATCAGTGCAAGCCCCATTCTGATCACATGTAGTGACATATCTAAGGAAATAGTGCTTAGTTTATTAATACAAGTTCAATTTAGGTGTGAATCAGTTTATTGCATCTTGCCCTTTGTATTATGAGGACAGTGACTCTGATGAATTTCATGCAAGAGCGGGAGGGAATGAATTTGATGTTGATATGAGTTGGTGCCCTTGTCCTTTATTCAAGTATAGGTTAACTTTAGCTCTTTGTATGTTCTTAATTTATTGATTCAAGTATTGCTTGTTGATTTGAGAATGCCAGTAGTAGACAGTAGTACATCTAGAAAATGTCAAGTAGTAGCGCAACAATGGTTTGTCAGAGTTCACTGCCTAGCTCGAGCAACGTCATTCATGGCTGGATGGGATTTATTTTTGGGGGGGTTTTATTTAGATAAAAGGCAGGCTCACTGCCAGACTTCATATTGATAGGGGAAAACAAACTCAATCAGTGCAGACAAGCAAGCTGAAAAACAAACTCAATCAGTGCAAGCCCCATTCTGATCACATGTAGTGACATATCTAAGGAAAGAGTGCTTAGTTTATTAATACAAGTTCAATTTAGCTGTGAATTAGTTTATTGCATCTTGCCCCTTGTATTATGAGGACAGTGACTCTGATGAATTTCATCCAAGAGCGGGAGGGAATGAATTTGATGTTGATATGAGTTGGTGCCCTTGTCCATTATTCAAGTATAGGTTAACTTTAGCTCTTGTATGTTCTTAATTTATTGATTCAAGTCTTGCTTGTTGATTTGAGAATGCCAGTAGTAGATAGTAGTACATATAGAAAATGTCAAGTAGTAGCGCAACAATGGTTTGTCAGAGTTCACTGCCTAGCTCGAGCAACGTCATTCATGGCTGGATGGGATTTATTTTTGGGGGGTTTTATTTAGATAAAAGGCAGGCTCACTGCCAGACTTCATATTGATAGGGGAAAACAAACTCAATCAATGCAGACAAGCAAGCTGAAAAACAAACTCAATCAGTGCAAGCCCCATTCTGATCACATGTAGTGACTTATCTAAGGAAATAGTGCTTAGTTTATTAATACAAGTTCAATTTAGGTGTGAATCAGTTTATTGCATCTTGCCCTTTGTATTATGAGGACAGTGACTCTGATGAATTTCATGCAAGAGCGGGAGGGAATGAATTTGATGTTGATATGAGTTGGTGCCCTTGTCCTTTATTCAAGTATAGGTTAACTTTAGCTCTTTGTATGTTCTTAATTTATTGATTCAAGTATTGCTTGTTGATTTGAGAATGCCAGTAGTAGACAGTAGTACATCTAGAAAATGTCAAGTAGTAGCGCAACAATGGTTTGTCAGAGTTCACTGCCTAGCTCGAGCAACGTCATCCATGGCTGGGTGGGATTTGGGGGGGGGGGGTTTATTTTGATAAAAGGCAGGCTCATTGCCAGACTTCATATTGATAGGGGAAAACAAACTCAATCAGTGCAGAGAAGCAAGCTGAAAAGCAAACTCAATCAGTGCAAGTCCCATTTTGATCACATGTAGTGACATATCTAAGGAAAGAGTGATTAGTTTATTAATACAAGTTCAATTTAGGTGTGAATCAGTTTATTGCATCTTGCCCCTTGTATTATGAGGACAGTGACTCTGATAAATTGTTGGGGAACGTAGCAGAAATTCAAAATTTTCCTACGTATCACCAAGATCTATCTATGGAGAAACCAGCAACGAGGGGAAGGAGAGTGCATCTACATACCCTTGTAGATCGCTAAGCGGAAGCGTTCAAGTGAACGGGGTTGATGGAGTCATACTCGTCGTGATCCAAATCACCGATGACCAAGTGCCGAACGGACGGCACCTCCGCGTTCAACACACGTACAGCCCGGTGACGTCTCCCATGCCTTGATCCAGCAAGGAGAGAGGGAGAGGTTGAGGAAGACTCCATCCAGCAGCAGCACAACGGTGTGGTGATGATGGAGGAGCGTGGTGATCCAGCAGGGCTTCGCCAAGCACTACGAGATATGAGGAGGAGAGAGGTAGGGCTGCACCAACAGGGAGAGATCAGATCGTGTTGTGGGCAGCCCCTAGGCCTCACTATTTATAGGAGGAGGGGAGGAGGGTGCGCCCCCTCTAGGGTTCCCACCCCTAGAGGGGCGGCAGCCCTGGATGGGTTTGAGGGGGGCGGCCAAGAGAGGAGGGGAGAGGGAGGCGCACCAGTATGGGCCTTAGGGCCCATCTGCCCTAGGGTTTGCCCCCTTCTCCTCTCCCTTGCGCCTTGGGCCCTTGGGGGGGGGGCGCACCAGCCCACCTGGGGCTGATCCCCTCCCACACTTAGCCCATGCAGCCCTCCGGGGCCGGTGGACCCACTTGGTGGACCCCCGGACACCTCCAGTGGTCCCGGTACACTACCGGTGAAGCCCAGAACACTTCCGGTGGCCAAAACCATACTTCCTATATAAAAATCTTTACCTCCGGACCATTCCGGAACTCCTCGTGACGTCCGGGATCTCATCCGGGACTCCGAACAACATTCGGTAACCACATACGAACTTCCTTAATAACCCTAGCGTCATCGAACCTTAAGTGTGTAGACCCTACGGGTTCGGGAGACACGCAGACATGACCGAGACGTTCTCCGGTCAATAGCCAACAGCGGGATCTGGATACCCATGTTGGCTCCCACATGCTCCACGATGATCTCATCGGATGAACCACGATGTCAAGGACTTAATCAATCCCGTATACAATTCCCTTTGTCTATCGGTACGATACTTGCCCGAGATTCGATCGTCGGTATCCTGATACCTTGTTCAATCTCGTTACCGGCAAGTCTCTTTTACTCGTTCCGCAACACATCATCCCGTGATCAACTCCTTGATCACATTGTGCACTTTATGATGATGTCCTACCGAGTGGGCCCAGAGATACCTCTCCGTCACACAGAGTGACAAATCCCAGTCTCGATTCGTGCCAACCCAACAGACACTTTCGGAGATACCTGTAGTGTACCTTTATAGTCACCCAGTTACGTTGTGACGTTTGGCACACCCAAAGCATTCCTACGGTATCCGGGAGTTGCACAATCTCATGGTCTAAGGAAAAGATACTCGACATTAGAAAAGCTTTAGCATACGAACTACATGATCTTGTGCTAGGCTTAGGATTGGGTCTTGTCCATCACATCATTCTCCTAATGATGTGATCCCGTTATCAACGACATCCAATGTCCATGGTCAGGAAACCGTAACCATCTATTGATCAACGAGCTAGTCAACTAGAGGCTTACTAGGGACATGGTGTTGTCTATGTATCCACACATGCATATGAGTTTCCTATCAATACAATTCTAGCATGGATAATAAACGATTATCATGAACAAGGAAATATAATAATAATCAATTTATTATTGCCTCTAGGGCATATTTCCAACAGTCTCCCACTTGCACTAGAGTCAATAATCCAGTTCACATCGATATGTGATTAACACTCAAGGTCACATCCCTATGTGACTAACACCCAAGAGTTCTGGGTTTGATCATGTTATGCTTGTGAGAGAGGTTATAGTCAACGGGTCTGAAACATTCAGATCCGTATGTACTTCGCAAATTTTTATGTCATCTTGTAGATGCAACTACTACGCTACATTTGGAACTATTCCAAATAACTGTTCTACTATACGAATCCAGTTTACTACTCAGAATAATCTGGATTAGTGTCAAAGTTTGCATCGGCGTAACCGTTTACGATGAACTCTTTTACCACCTCCATAATCGAGAAAATTCCTTAGTCCACTAGTTACTAAGGATAACTTTGACCGCTGTCTTGTGATCCATTCTTGGATCACTCTTGTACCCCTTGACTGACTCATGGCAAGGCACATTTCAGGTGCGATACACAGCATAGCATACTGTACAGCCTATGTCTTAAGCATAGGGGACGACCTTCGTCCTTTCTCTCTATTCTGCCGTGGTCAAGCTTTAAGTCTTAACTTCATACCTTACAACTCAGGCAAGAACTCCTTCTTTGACTGATCCATCTTGTACACCTTCAAGATCATGTCAAGGTATGTGCTCATTTGAAAGTACCATTAAGCGTTTCGATCTATCCTTATAGATCTTGATGCTCAATGTTCAAGTAGCTTAATCCAGGTTTTCCATTGAAAAACACTTTTCAAATAACCCTATATGCTTTCCAGAAATTCTACGTCATTTCTGATCAACAATATGTCAACAACATATACTCATCAGAAATTCTATAGTGCTCCCACTCACTTCTTTGGAAATACAAGTTTCTCATAAACTCTGTATAAACCCAAAATCTTTGATCATCTCATCAAAGCATACATTCCAACTCCGAGATGCTTACTCCAGTCCTTAGAAGGATTGCTGGAGCTTTGCATACTTATTAGCATCTTTCAGGATTGACAAAACCTTCCGGTTGTATCACATACAACCTTTCCTCAAGAAAATCGTCGAGGAAACAATGTTTTGACATCCTATCTGCACGATTTCATAAATAATGCAGTAATCGCTAACATAATTCCAACAGACTCTTAGCATCGCTACGAGTGAGAAAGTCTCATCGTAGTCAACTCCTTGAATTTGTCGGAAAACAACTTAACGACGAGTCGAGCTTTCTTAATGGTGATACTTACCATCATTGTCCGTCTTCCTTTTAAAATCCATATGTACCCAACAGCCTTACGACCATCAAGTAGTTCTTTCAAAGTCTACACTTTGTTTTATACATGGATCCTCTCTCGGATTTTATGGCCTCGAGCCATTCATCGGAATCCGGGCCCACCATCGCTTCTCCACAGCTCGTAGGTTCATTGTTGTCTAGCAACATGACCTTCAAGATAGGATTACTGTACCATTCTGAAGCAGTACACATCCTTGTCACCCTACGAGGTATGGTAGTGACTTGATCCGAAACTCTATGATCACTATCATAAGCTTCTACTTCAATTGGTGTAGGTGCCACAGGAACAACTTCCTGTGCCCTGCTACACACTAGTTGAAGTGATGGTTCAATAACCTCATCAAGTCTCCACCATCCTCCCACTCAATTCTCGAGACAAACCTTTCCTCGAGAAAGGACCCGATTCAAGAAACAATCCGTATTGTTTTCGGATCTGAATTAGGAGGTATACCCAACTGTTTTGGGTGTCCTATGAAGATGCAGTTATCCGCTTTGGGTTCG
Source organism: Aegilops umbellulata (assembly GCA_032464435.1). Classification (NCBI taxonomy): domain Eukaryota; kingdom Viridiplantae; phylum Streptophyta; class Magnoliopsida; order Poales; family Poaceae; genus Aegilops; species Aegilops umbellulata. Next base: position 510,967,655 of record CP136059.1, read on the forward strand.
AGCTTATCATCCTGAAACTTTTTCATATAAGCGTCGCAGCCCCAAACTTTTAAGAAATGACAGCTTAGGTTTCTCTAAACCATAGTTCATACGGTGTCATCTCATCGGAATTACGTGGTGCCCTATTTAAAGTGAGTGCGGTTGTCTCTAATGCCTAACCCATGAACGATAGTGGTAATTCGATAAGAGACATCATGGTACGCACCATATCCAATAGGGTGCAACTATGATGTTTGGACACACCATCACACTATGGTGTTCCAGGCGGTATTAGTTGTGAAACAATTTCCACAGTGCCAAACTCGTAACTCAGATATTCATTTCTATGATCATATCATAGACATTTTATCCTCTTATCACGAAGATCTTCAACTTCATTCTGAAATTACTTGAACCATTCAATAATTCAGACTTGTGTTTCATCAACTCAGTATCTACTCAAATCATCTGTGAAGTAAGAGCATAACGATATCCACTGCGTGCCTCAGCACTCATTGGACTGCACACATCAAAATGTGTTACTTCCAACAAGTTGCTTTCTTGTTCCATTTTACTGAAAACGAGGCTTTCAGTCATCTTGCCCATGTGGTATGATTTGCATATCTCAAGTGATTCAAAATCAAGTGAGTCCAAACGATCCATCTGCATGGAGTTTCTTCATGCGTATACACCAATAGACATGGTTCGCATATCTCAAATTTTTCAAAAACGAGTGAGTCCAAAGATCCATCAACATGGATCTTCTTCATGCGTTTTATACCAATATGACTTACATTGCAGTGCCACAAGTAAGTGATACTATCATTACTATCTTATACCTTTTTGGCATGAAAATGTGTATCACTACGATCAAGATTCAATAAACCATTCATTTTAGGTGCAAGACCTTTGAAGGTATTATTCAAATAAACAGAGTAACTATTATTCTCTTTAAATGAACAACCGTATTGCGATAGACATAATCCAATCATGTCTATGCTCAAAGCAAACACCAAATAACAATTATTTAGGTTTAACACCAATCTCGGTGGTAGAGTGAGCGCGCGATGCTTGATCATATCAACCTTGGAAATACTTCCAATACATATCGTCAGCTCACCTTTAGCTAGTATCCGTTTATTCCGTAGCTTTCATTTTGAGTTACTAACACTTAGCAACCGAACCGGTATCTTATACCCTTGTGCTACTACGAGTACTAGTAAAGTACACATTAACATAATGTATATCCAATATACTTCTATCGACAGCCTTCTCATCTACCAAGTATCTAGGGTAATTCTGCTCCAGTAGCTGTTCCCCTCATTACAGAAGCACTCAGTCTCGGGTTTGGGTTCAACCTTGGGTTTCTCCACTAGAGCAGCAGCTGATTTGCCGTTTCATGAAGTATCCCTTCTTGCCCTTGCCCTTCTTGAAACTAGTGGTTTCACTAACCATCAACAATTGATGCTCCTTCTTGATTTCTACTTTCGCGGTGTCAAACATCGCGAATATTTCAAGGATCATCATATCTATCCCTGATATGTTATAGTTCATCACGAAGCTCTAGCAGCTTGGTGGCAATGACTTTGGAGAAACATCACTATCTTATCTGGAAGATCAACTCCCACTCGATTCAAGTGATTGTTGTGCTCAGACGATCTGAGCACAAGCTCAACGCTTGAGCTTTTCTCCCTTAGTTTGCAGGCTAAGAAAATCGTCGGAGATCTTATACCTCTTGACGTGGGCACGAGCCTGAAATCCCAATTTCAGCCCTCGAAACATTTCATATGTTCCGCGACGTTTCGAAAACGTCTATTGTGCCTCAACTCTAAACCGTTTAACTGAACTATCACGTAGTTATCAAAACGTGTACGTCAGATGTTCGCAACATCCACAGACGACGTTCGAGGTTCAACACACTGAGCGGTGCATTAAGGACATAAGCTTTCTACGAAGCAACGAGGACAATCCTCGGTTTACGGACCCAGTCCGCATAATTGCTACTATCAACTTTCAACTAAATTTTCTCTAGGAACGTATCTAAAACAGTAGAACTAAAGCGCGAGATATAATTTGCGAAGACTTCTTTGACTATGTTCAGGATAATTAAGTTCATCTTATGAACTCCCACTCAGATAGACATCCCTTTAGTCATCTAAGTGATTACATGATCCGAGTCAACTAGGCCGTGTCCGATCATCACGTGAGACGGACTAGTCATCATCGGTGAACATCTTCATGTTGATCGTATCTACCATACGACTCATGCTCGACCTTTCGGTCTCTTGTGTTCCGAGGCCATGTCTGTACATGCTAGGCTCGTCAAGTCAACCTAAGTGTTTTGCATGTGTTCCGAGGCCATGTCTGTACATGCTAGGCTCGTCAACACCCGTTGTATGTGAACGTAAGGATCTATCACACCCGATCATCACGTGGTGCTTTGAAACGACGAACTTTAGCAACGGTGCACAGTTAGGGGAGAACACTTCTTGAAATTTTAATGAGGGATCATCTTATTTACTACCGTTGTTCTAAGAAAATAAGACGCAATAACATGATAAACATCACATGCAATCAAATAGTGACATGATATGGCCATCATCACTTTGCTCCTTTCGATCTCCATCTTCGGGGCTCCATGATCATCATCGTCACCGGCATGACACCATGATCTCCATCATTATGATCTCGATCATCGTGTCTTCATGAAGTTGTCTCGCCAACTATTACTTCTACTACTATGGCTAACGGTTAGCAATAAAGTAAAGTAATTACATGACGTTTATGTTGACACGCAGGTCATAAATAAATTTAAAGACAACTCCTATGGCTCCTGCCGGTTGTCATACTCATCGACATGCAAGTCGTGATTCCTATTAAAAGAACATGATCATCTCATACATCACATACATCATTCATCACATCCTTTTTGGCCATATCACATCACATAGCATACCCTGCAAAAACAAGTTAGACGTCCTCTAATTGTTGTTTGCATGTTTTACGTGGCTGCTATGGGTTTCTAGCAAGAACGTTTCTTACCTACGCAAAACCACAACGTGATATGCCAATTGCTATTTACCCTTCATAAGGACCCTTTTCATCGAATCCGATCCGACTAAAGTGGGAGAGACAGACACCCGCCAGCCTCCTTATGCAACTAGTGCATCTCAGTCGGTGGAACCGGTCTCACGTAAGAGTACGTGTAAGGTTGGTCCGGGCCGCTTCATCCCACAATGCCGCCGAATCAAGATAAGACTAGTAACGGCAAGTAAATTGACAATATCGACGTCCACAACTTCTTTGTGTTCTACTCGTGCATAGAATCTACGTAATAGACCTAGCTCTGATACCACTGTTGGGGAACGTAGCAGAAATTCAAAATTTTCCTACGTATCACCAAGATCTATCTATGGAGAAACCAGCAACGAGGGGAAGGAGAGTGCATCTACATACCCTTGTAGATCGCTAAGCGGAAGCGTTCAAGTGAACGGGGTTGATGGAGTCATACTCGTCGTGATCCAAATCACCGATGACCAAGTGCCGAACGGACGGCACCTCCGCGTTCAACACACGTACAGCCCGGTGACGTCTCCCATGCCTTGATCCAGCAAGGAGAGACGGAGAGGTTGAGGAAGACTCCATTCAGCAGCAGCACAATGGCGTGGTGATGATGGAGGAGCGTGGTGATCCAGCAGGGCTTCGCCAAGCACTACGAGATATGAGGAGGAGAGAGGTAGGGCTGCACCAACAGGGAGAGATCAGATCGTGTTGTGGGCAGCCCCTAGGCCTCACTATTTATAGGAGGAGGGGAGGAGGGTGCTCCCCCTCTAGGGTTCCCACCCCTAGAGGGGCGGCAGCCCTAGATGGGTTTGAGGGGGGCGGCCAAGAGAGGAGGGGAGAGGGAGGCGCACCAGTATGGGCCTTAGGGCCCATATGCCCTAGGGTTTGCCCCCTTCTCCTCTCCCTTGCGCCTTGGGCCCTTGTGGGGGGGCGCACCAGCCCACCCGGGGCTGATCCCCTCCCACACTTAGCCCATGCAGCCCTCCGGGGCCGGTGGCCCCACTTGGTGGACCCCCGGAGACCTCCGGTGGTCCCGGTACACTACCGGTGAAGCCCAGAACACTTCCGGTGGCCAAAACCATACTTCCTATATATAAATCTTTACCTCCGGACCATTCCGGAACTCCTCGTGACGTCCGGGATCTCATCCGGGACTCCGAACAACATTCAGTAACCACATACGAACTTCCTTAATAACCCTAGCGTCATCGAACCTTAAGTGTGTAGACCCTACGGGTTCGGGAGACACGCAGACATGACCGAGACGTTCTCCGGTCAATAGCCAACAACGGGATCTAGATACCCATGTTGGCTCCCACATGATCCACGATGATCTCATCGGATGAACCACGATGTCAAGGACTTAATCAATCCCGTGTACAATTCCCTTTGTCTATCGGTACGATACTTGCCCGAGATTCGATCGTCGGTATCCTGATACCTTGTTCAATCTCGTTACCGGCAAGTCTCTTTTACTCGTTCCGCAACACATCATCCCGTGATCAACTCCTTGATCACATTGTGCACTTTATGATGATGTCCTACCGAGTGGGCCCAGAGATACCTCTCTGTCACACGGAGTGACAAATCCTAGTCTCGATTCGTGCCAACCCAACAGACACTTTCGGAGATACCTATAGTGTACGTTTATAGTCACCTAGTTACGTTGTGACGTTTGGCACACCCAAAGCATTCCTACGGTATCCGGGAGTTGCACAATCTCATGGTCTAAGGAAAAGATACTCGACATTAGAAAAGCTTTAGCATACGAACTACATGATCTTGTGCTAGGCTTAGGATTGGGTCTTGTCCATCACATCATTCTCCTAATGATGTGATCCCGTTATCAACGACATCCAATGTCCATGGTCAGGAAACCGTAACCATCTATTGATCAACGAGCTAGTCAACTAGAGGCTTACTAGGGACATGGTGTTGTCTATGTATCCACACATGCATCTGAGTTTCCTATCAATACAATTCTAGCATGGATAATAAACGATTATCATGAACAAGGAAATATAATAATAATCAATTTATTATTGCCTCTAGGGCATATTTCCAACATAAATTTCATCCAAGAGCGGGAGGAATGAATTTGATGTTGATATGAGTTGGTGCCCTTGTCCTTTATTCAAGTATAGGTTAACTTTAGCTCTTGTATGTTCTTAATTTATTGATTCACGTCTTGCTTGTTGATTTCAAAATGCCAGTAGTAGATAGTAGTACATCTAGAAAATGTCAAGTAGTAGCGCAACAATGGATTGTCAGAGTTCACTGCCTAGGTCGAGCAACGTCATCCATGGTTGGCTGGGATTTACTTTTGGGGGGTTTATTTAGATAAAAGGCACGCTCACTGCCAGACTTCATATTGATAGGGAAAAAACAAACTCAATCAGTGCAAGCCCCATTCTGATCACATGCAGTGACATATCTAAGGAAAGAGTGCTTAGTTTATTAATACAAGTTCAATTTAGGTGTGAATCAGTTTATTGCATCTTGCCCCTTGTATTATGAGGACAGTGACCCCGATGAATTTCATCCAAGAGCGGGAGGGAATGAATTTGATGTTGATATGAGTTGGTGCCCTTGTCCTTTATTCAAGTATAGGTTAACTTTAGCTCTTAATTTATTGACTCAAGTCTTGCTTGTTGATTTGAGAATGCCAGTAGTAGATAGTAGCACATCTAGAAAATGTCAAATAGTAGCACAACAATGGTTTGTCAGAGTTCACTGCCTAGCTCGAGCAACGTCATCCATGGCTGGCTGGGATTTATTTTTGGGGGGTTTTATTTAGATAAAAGGCAGGCTCACTACCAGACTTCATATTGATAGGGGAAAACAAACACAATCAGTGCATACAAGCAAGCTGAAACACAAACTCAATCAGTGCAAGCCCCATTCTGATCACATGTAGTGACATATCTAAGTAAAGAGTTCTTAGTTTATTAATACAAGTTCAATTTAGGTGTGAATCAATTTATTGCATCTTGCTCCTTGTATTATGAGGACAGTGACTCTGATGAATTTCATGCAAGAGCGGGAGGGATTGAATTTGATGTTGATATGAGTTGGTGCCCTTGTCCTTTATTCAAGTATAGGTTAACTTTAGCTCTTGTATGTTCTTAATTTATTGATTCAAATCTTGCTTTTGATTTGAGAATGCCAGTAGTAGATAGTAGTACATCTAGAAAATGTCAAGTAGTAGCGCAACAATGGTTTGTCAGAGTTCACTACATAGCTCGAGCAACGTCATCCATGGCTGGCTGGGTTTTATTTTTGGGGAGTTTTATTTAGATAAAAGGCAGGCTCCTTGCTAGACTTCATATTGATAGGGGAAAACAAACTCAATCAGTGCAGACAAGCAAGCTGAAAAGCAAACTCGATAAGTGCAAGCCCCACTCTCATCACATGTAGTGACATATCTAAGGAAAGAGTGCTTAGTTTATTAATACAAGTTTAATTTAGGTGTGAATCAGTTTATTGCATCTTGCCCCTTGTATTATGAGGACAGTGACTCTGATGAATTTCATCCAAGAGCGGGAGGGAATGAATTTGATGTTGATATGAGTTGGTGCCCTTGTCCTTTATTCAAGTATAGGTTAACTTTAGCTCTTGTATGTTCTTAATTTATTGATTCAAGTCTTGCTTGTTGATTTGTGAATGCCAGTAGTAGATAGTAGTACATCTAGAAAATGTCAAGTAGTAGCACAACAATGGTTTGTCAGAGTTCACTGCCTAGCTCGAGCAACGTCATCCATGGCTGGCTGGGATTTATTTTTGGGGGGGTTTTATTTAGATAAAAGGTAGGCTCACTGCCAGACTTCATATTGATAGGGGAAAACAAACTCAATCAGTGCAGACAAGCAAGCTGAAAAACAAACTCAATCAGTGCAAGCCCCATTCTGATCACATGTAGTGACATATCTAAGGAAAGAGTGCTTAGTTTATTAATACAAGTTCAATTTAGGTGTGAATCAGTTTATTGCATCTTGCCCCTTGTATTATGAGGACAGTGACCCCGATGAATTTCATCCAAGAGCGGGAGGGAATGAATTTGATGTTGATATGAGTTGGTGCCCTTGTCCTTTATTCAAGTATAGGTTAACTTTAGCTCTTAATTTATTGACTCAAGTCTTGCTTGTTGATTTGAGAATGCCAGTAGTAGATAGTAGCACATCTAGAAAATGTCAAATAGTAGCGCAACAATGGTTTGTCAGAGTTCACTGCCTAGCTCGAGCAACGTCATCCATGGCTGGCTGGGATTTATTTTTGGGGGGTTTTATTTAGATAAAAGGCAGGCTCACTACCAGACTTCATATTGATAGGGGAAAACAAACTCAATCAGTGCAGACAAGCAAGCTGAAAAGCAAACTCGATAAGTGCAAGCCCCACTCTCATCACATGTAGTGACATATCTAAGGAAAGAGTGCTTAGTTTATTAATACAAGTTTAATTTAGGTGTGAATCAGTTTATTGCATCTTGCCCCTTGTATTATGAGGACCGTGACTCTGATGAATTTCATCCAAGAGCGGGAGGGAATGAATTTGATGTTGATATGAGTTGGTGCCCTTGTCCTTTATTCAAGTATAGGTTAACTTTAGCTCTTGTATGTTCTTAATTTATTGATTCAAGTCTTGCTTGTTGATTTGTGAATGCCAGTAGTAGATAGTAGTACATCTAGAAAATGTCAAGTAGTAGCACAACAATGGTTTGTCAGAGTTCACTGCCTAGCTCGAGCAACGTCATCCATGGCTGGTTGGGATTTATTTTTGGGGGGGTTTTATTTAGATAAAAGGTAGGCTCACTGCCAGACTTCATATTGATAGGGGAAAACAAACTCAATCAGTGCAGACAAGCAAGCTGAAAAACAAACTCAATCAGTGCAAGCCCCATTCTGATCACATGTAGTGACATATCTAAGGAAAGAGTGCTTAGTTTATTAATACAAGTTCAATTTATGTGTGTATCAGTTTATTGCATCTTGCCCCTTGTATTATGAGGACAGTGACTCTGATGAATTTCATGCAAGAGCGGGAGGGAATGAATTTGATGTTGATATGAGTTGGTGCCCTTGTCCTTTATTCAAGTATAGGTTAACTTTAGCTCTTGTATGTTCTTAATTTATTGATTCAAGTCTTGCTTGTTGATTTGAGAATGCCAGTAGTAGATAGTAGTACATCTAGAAAATGTCAAGTAGTAGCGCAACAATGGTTTGTCAGAGTTCACTGCCTAGCTCGAGCAACGTCATCCATGGCTGGCTGGGATTTATTTTTGGGGTTTTTATTTAGATAAATGGCAGGCTCCCTGCCAGACTTTATATTGATAGGGAAAAACAAACTCAATCAGTGCAGACAAGCAAGCTGAAAAACAAACTCAATAAGTGCAATCCCCATTCTCATCACATGTAGTGACACATCTAAGGAAAGAGTGCTTAGTTTTTTAATACAAGTTCAATTTATGTGAGAATCAGTTTATTGCATCTTGCCCCTTGTATTGTGAGGACAGTGACTCTAATGAATTTCATCCAAGAGCGGGAGGGAATGAATTTGATGTTGATATGAGTTGATGCCCTTGTCCTTTATTGAAGTATAGGTTAACTTTAGCTCTTGTATGTTCTTAATTTATTGATTCAAGTCTTGCTTGTTGATTTGAGAGTGCCAGTAGTAGATAGTAGTACATCTAGAAACTGTCAAGTAGTAGCACAACAATGGTTTGTCAGAGTTCACTGCCTAGCTCGAGCAACATCGTCCATGGCTGGCTGGGATTTATTTTTGGGGGGTTTTATTTAGATAAAAGGCAGGCTCACTGCCATACTTCATATTGATAGGGGAAAACAAACTCAATCAGTGCAGACAAGCAAGCTGAAAAGCAAACTCAATCAGTGCAAGCACCATTCTCATCACCTGTAGTTGTATGTTCTTAATTTATTGATTCAAGTCTTGCTAGTTTGTTTGAGAATGCCAGTAATAGATAGTAGTACATTTGGAAAATTTCAAGTAGTAGCGCAACAATGGTTTGTCAGAGTTCACTGCCTAGCTCGAGAAGCATCTTCCATGGCTCGCTGGGATTTATTTTTGGGGGGTTTTATTTAGATAAAAGGCAGGCACTCTACCAGATTTCATATAGATGGGGGAAAATAAAAAAGTGTACAAACAATATTTACAAGACAAAAAAGCCATAGAAATTACATTCCATTTTCCATAGCTAAACCCAACTAGACAAGATCCTCCTTGACGAGGTAAGAAACATCTAACACCTATAGAGAGGCATCTTGGAAAATCAACCGATTCCTCTGCTTACATACATGCCATAACACATAAATGAGCACCTTGACAAAATGCTTCCGCATCGTCGAGTCCAAAGCCTCCACATTTCTGGTCCACCAGTCCTTGAGTGTGGAAACAACCGGGGCCGAGCTTGGCAAGATCGAGGACCAACCAACAATGATACCCCAAACGCTTCAGCCAGCAACGATACCCCAAACACTTTGGACAAACGCTTCGGACAAAAAGGCATGTTTCGGGCATCGTTGCTTCACGAGGAGGTGCTATTATGTGTTGTCACTTCTATTGCTTTGGTGCGACTGGTTTACTCTGCTTTGATGGCTGGGACATGGGAGTATTTGTTTTGATGGAGTTATAATTGCATAAAGGTACACCGTCTTTGGGGTCCAACCATCACACCTTGGACTGATCCCTATTTGATCACGTTTTTGATAGGAAACCTAATCACCAGGGCCCATTGGGCGGGGCTGATGTGGCAAAAAAACACGTCTACAAGAACACATGAGGTCGTACCTCGCCGCCTGAACTCCACCCGCGCCGCACAAACGTATTCATGGCATCATCGCCCAACACCCGTAGTACAAACACAACCAATGCATCACGGTCGACCCGCGTCTGTGGCCTCGCCTGCGTTGTCCCAACCACCGCTTCTGCCTGTTGCTGCATGCGTGCGTGTGTTGGATGGCCGGAGCTCGTGCATGGAGGGAGCTTGGAGCAGATGTGGCGGTGTGGCTTAGCATGGGTGGTGGTCCAGCTCGATGGAGCTGCAATGCAAAGGCTTTCACGGTTTGCCTCTTCGTTCGTTGGCACATGTAGGGTGCTCAACAAAATTCCCGAGGCCTTGCAGAGCTTGGGGAGGCGTCATGGTAGATGAGGAACCGGCGACTATTTGTCGGCATCACACAAGCCGTTTGTGGCGGCGGCAGCACGACGGCCCGCGTCTCCTACGCTCTGCCAGCACGTACGTCTCCACTATGTCCCCACGCGCTGGCCCACTCTAACCCATCATCAATGGTTTGCTCCATCACTGCTACTCGGTGCTCCGAATTAACGTTGGATTGCGCTGGTCGACGGGAAATGGGGCTAGCGGCGACACTGTTCGGCTGGGCAACGTTGGTAGGCATGAAAAATAGGGGCAGCAACGACACTGATTGGCCGGAAAGGTTGGGCGGCTGCAGCGATGGCATGTGTCGATTGGAAGAAAATAAGGAAGTGTAAGAGTGATGAGTCAACTATATGTCTACGCGTTTTTTTGCCACATCATCCTTGACCAATGGGGCCCAGATTTATCTGTCAAAGTGTGATAAAGCGAGGATCGGTCCAATATGTGATGGTTGCACCCAAAACGGGTACTCATTTGCATAAAAATTGAAAACCGGTACTAATTCGTTAACTAGACACAATTGTGGTAGGGAAAAGCTTTTGTCTGACCGACTGATCCAACCGACGCATCCGCCTGTTGCCCAGCTGTCTTGTGCTCTTCTGGTCCCACCTTTCTCTAGAAATATCCAGCTCCAACCAGAGCATCCTTCTTCTTTCACGAGTCAACGCCACCGCACCATTATCCATCCAAAACTCTCCACCACTTCTTTCTCAAGCTCCTGATCATGGCTCTGCAACTCTGTAGCCTCGTCACCCCGCCCGTTGCTTTTACTCCTACTGCCGCATTGCGTTGCTACCGACGCTGCTATGAGGGAAGCAGTCGCTGATGCAGGCAAGCCGTCACGTCCCTAGTATTGCAACATCCTCTTTGTTGCAAGAAAAATTTATGCAACACTAGGTATGTTTCAAATCTCTCTTCCGTTGAAAAAAATCTGCAACATTAGCTTTGTTGCATAAAAATTCTGTAACATTAGCTTTTTTGCAGAAAACATTTGTGCAACATCACCATAGTTGCAAAGTTTTTTGCAACAATAACATTGTTGGAAAAGTTACATCACGTCTCCACACAAAGTCTCTGTTTCAGCAACAACCAACTTGTTGCAATTTTGTGACGCTCACATGGGGAGATATAACGGCGTGGGAGGTGGGCTTGTTTCTACAACACCGCGCTTGTTGCAGAAGCGAGGTGGGGAATGTCGCGCTTGTTGCAGAAGCGAGGTGGGGAATGTGGGTTGTACATTGGACGGCCAGCAGCGCATCCATCCAATGGCCAGCCAGGCGGCGGATGTTTCCAATTCATCCACCGGCGGATGCCTAGCAGCCCCCATTGTGTCCACTCCATTCCCACCCTCGTGATTAAACCTAGTGTAAGGACTTCAATTTCCTTTGCATACGGTACGGTGCTCAAGCCTGGCTTCAGCACTTAGCACGTCCAAGGTTGCCTTGATGACTCGAGCACACAAGGAAAGGGATTTGTAAGATCGCGTGGCACCTGTTCAGTGCCATTAGCTAGGTTAAACACATTCATGACACAAGTGTTGTTCATACCTTTTTAGGTTTAATAACATTAATAATATTAGTAACCTCGTGTGGCTTAAACAAGGCTATTGTCATGAATGCAAATGAGATGCACATATAGGTGATGTTTTTTTGAACATTTTTATATCTTGTTTGCATTTTTCTAATTTAATATGAATTTGTTATGAAGTTTTAAAAATGACGTTCAAACGTTCAAAGGGAAAAAGCATAAGGGAAGCAAACACGCTTGGGCATAACTGAGGGTTTTTTGAAGCTAGGGAGAAACAAACGTGTGGGATCCAACTAGGAACATAAAACTTGTTATCCCTTTCGGATATCTTCCGAGGCGTTCCGGGAATGTCCAGGTGATTCTGGGAGTGTCTCGGAAGGTCCTAGTCTCCTAGAAGATATTTGGAAGACTATCGAAGTTTCCAGAATGTTTCAAAGTGGGATGTAGCCTTGGCTAGCCTAAGGGGAAACAACCACAGGGGCCATAGGGCCCATAATTAAGTGGTGTATGCACCCCCAAGCTTTGGGGGCCAAGCCAAGAAGGTGCTTCATAGGGGAGGGGATCCTAGGAGAACCCTCCGCTCTTCAAGCCGCGTTCCCCGTCCATCTATAAATAGATGGGAGGGGCGCCCCCTCCAAACAAACATGTCCAAAAGAGACACCCCCTGCGCAAGCTCTCTCTCTCTCTCTCTCGGTTGATGGATACATTGCTAGGTTGTTGTTCCTCTAGTTCTCTGGTGGCTGTTTAAAGTGCTGCCAAATCGTTGATATAGGACGGGTAGATACCGCAAAGTGGTCGTGCTTTTGACTCTCAGTCAGGAAAATTCTCGCGCCCGGGAGGTAATACCTAGACGTAGGAATCTGTTAATCTTAATCAACATAGATGCCATCTTTGTTGTGTTGCATTGGTGAGGTTGATCAATCCATGCATCTTCGTAGTGTTCCCGTGCATGTTCATAGGTATGGTAATTTTTTTATTACGTTCCCCAACACATTTCTCACATATGTGCTTGTTGCCAAAGCCTTGCATTGTAGAGAAAAATAGGTCTTTAGTGGTAAAATAACTACAACAAGTTAGTAATGTAATTGCTTCTAAAGGAAAAGAGAGCGCTTATCACATGTTTTCTAACCATAAGAGCAAGATATGCTCTGAGTGGCTTGTTGGAGCCCTTGATATTTTGGCCAAGTTCTTTGCAATTTCCACACCGCAATGTTCTTTCTTTGCTCTTGCATAAGCAACACCACTCCCCTTAGGCCCTTTTGTTCTAATTTACTCTTACTTTTCTGGCTGAACAATGTACCCTGGTGGTTCAATATCTAGTCTGGATGGCTTAACCCACTTAGATTCATGTAGAAAAGGGTATATCATGTGTTCATATTCTTTCTCGTAAGTTTTGAACTTGAAGAAATCATCAACATAATCTCAGGCCATTCCTTAGCCCTAAATATAGCCACACAAGCATGTTCACAAGGAACACCACATAACTAAAATTTGAAACAACCACAAGTCTTGTTAAGCAGCTTTATTCCATAGGTCTTTTCAGTGTAGTTTACTTGCCAAATCCCAACACCAAATTGTCGAGTTCTGCAGTACCTTACTTTACTCTTAGTACCATTTATACTACAATGTTCTATGAATATACAACCTAATAGTACACCAAAAATCACTATTAAGATATTAGTTGGACATTATAGTTTAGAAACCTCTAATATGATATTTAATAGAACTAAACTATACATGAACATAAGCACATAAAAAATGTATGTGCATGATATAATTTGTGTAATTGTCACGAAAATGTTTCAAAGATAATTTCAACGACATCATTGAATTTTAAGTATATAAATAAAGTGATAGGAGATGCACATTACAACTGATAGCAAACAACGCTGATTAAATATACTAATAAAATTACATGATTAACTATAATAAGTAAATAACAAAAATGTATACTCCTTAAAATTGTTTTACTATGAAAATAAAAATAAATAAGTATAAATGTCTGGTATAAAAATATTTAGAAACTAAACTATACATGAACATATGCACATACATAAAAATATGTACATGTGCATGATATAATTTGTGTAATTGTCACAAAAATCAATTCAAAGATAACTTCTGGGACATAACCGAATTTTAGTTTAGTATAAACAAAGTGATCAGAGATATACATTATAACTGATAACAAAAAACACTGGTTAATTATACCAACTAAGTTATGTGGTTAAGTAATTATAGTATGATAAAAATGTATATTCCTTCAAACTAAATTATGTGGTTAAGTATACCAACTTATATCTGGAAGAATCTGATCTGGGATAGGGAGCTGAGGCGGAATGGTCACCAAGTGGGGAAGGATAGCCTTGAGTTGAGGTGACCCATGAGAGCTCAAGAGTTTTGCAATCTTCTTAATTAACATGACTTGCCTGTGTTTGGCCATCTAGATTGATCAATCGGGCTGTCGTGACAATGAGGCGGCCCCTTGGACCTCCCCCCTCACCCACCGCCGATATCGTGGAACCTCTCCTAGTCACCCATGTCCCTCCTATACCTGTCGTAATCTCTCTTCATGTAGCTGTTGCTCCCCTCGCCTTCCTCCTAGCTAGGAGTTGGACCCTCTTCCTAGTTGTTGTGCACCAAAGACTCAGTCAGATAAGAGACAACATTTACTCCACTAAGTTTTGACCGGACCTAGCTGATCCCCTAAATATAACGGAGTAAAAATATTCATTTGCATTTTATTCCGGCCGCCAAAACAAATTTTATTTCCGGCCGCCAAAACATTCACTCCACAGTTTCATCTAAGTCTCATCTCTAGTCTATATTCTAGCAACGAGTGCACATACATCTATCAAATGTCTTTCTATCAATAGATCGATGCAATCTTCTTCCCAATACCAAAATTTGCATCCATCCTAGACACAAATTTAAGTAAACAATGAGCTACAAATTGCGCCAAATCCGGTGAACAACCGAATCAAAGAAAGCACATACCCATCTTTTTTACACTTGAAGAACACCCATCCGGGGTGTTCCGACGTGGTGGAAACTCGGTGCACCACCTACCACGGGCAGTCGTCGCACTCTATGACCGGCAAAGGGGAGCTGATGAGCTGCCGGGCCAGTGCCGAGCCCGGGCGATGACTGGGCGTGTCTTTACCGACGAACCGCCGACGAGTGAATTTTGAGTGGCTAGAGGTGGAGTCAATACCTGCATGCGGCGTGGAGGCGTTGACGGGGCTGTGCGGTCGGGTACATGGCCAATCCATGATAAAGGGGCAGTGGCTGGCGGCCAGATGCGTCAAATCCCATGGTGGCATCCGTAGATCTATCGATTCTGCGCAGGGACGGGGCAAGAGAGCCAGAAATCTGGGTGGTAAAGGACCGCGGCGGAGCCTAAGGAGCGTCTGCGGTGGTGGGTGGTGGCCGGTGGGGGCGGTGGGATGGGAAGGATGACACCGGCGTAGATGCGGCGCGGGAGTGGGGTGGGTGAGGAATCGGAGGGGAGGAGATTTTTTCCTCCAAGCGGTAGCGGCCAAGCAAATATAAGTCCGGGATGCGTGGTCGAGGATAAATTAGCCTCCGCTAACGGTTATTGGGGATCAGCTAAGTGCCGGTTAGAGAAGTAAAACTGAAATTTTACTCCTCTAACTGGTTACAGGGGATCGGTTAGAAATATCCTAACATTGTGATTTACTTTGGTAGGTCAATGCTATGCACGTGAGAAGCAAGAAATGTGTGAGTTGAGGTACCCATTAGAAGGGATATACGATGTGGGCAGTGAAGATATACGATTCCCCTTGTATTATGAGGACAATGACTATGAATTTCATCCAACAGAGGGAGGGAGTGAATCTGATGATGATACGAGTTGATGGCCTTCTCCTTTATTCTAGTACATGTTAACTTTAGCTATTGTATGTTCTTTATCTATTGATTCAAGTCAAATTGCTAGTTGATTTGAGAAGGCCATTAGTTGATAGTAGTACATCTGGAAAATGTCAAGTAACAACGCAACAATGGTTTGTTAGAGTTCACCCCCTAGGTCAACCAACATCATCCATGGCTGGTTGGGATTTATTAGTGGGGGTTTTTATTTGGAGAGGATGGCCGGGTGCTATTATGTGTTGTCGTTCTATTGCTTTGGTGGGACTGATATCTTTGCATGGTAATATGTATCATAAAAATTAAAGTATAAGTCACACAAAGACCGACAAGACAAAACTGAAAAGACAGTAGAACGTCTTTGAGCTTGACACCAACGTCCGTCACTGCTACCTCTTGAGCACTTCGTTAGATTTCCTTGAAGAGGAAAGGATGATGCAGCAAAGTAGCGTAAGTATTTCCCTCAGTTTTTGAGAACCAAGGTATCAATCCAGTAGGAGGCTACGCGCGAGTCCCTCGTACCTACACAAAGCAAATAACTCCTCGCAACCAACGCGATTAGGGGTTGTCAATCCCTTCACGGTCACTTATGAGAGTGAGATCTGATAGAGATGATAGATAAATTTTTTGGTATTTTTATGATAAAGATGCTAAGTAAAATAAAAGCAAAGTAAAAAAGCAAAGCAATAATAAAGTGATGGAAGATTAATATGATGAAGATAGACCCGGGGGCCATAGATTTCACTAGTGGCTTCTCTCAAGAGCATAAGTATTTTACGGTGGGTGAACGAATTATTGTTGAGCAATTGACAGAATTGAGCATAGTTATGAGAATATCTAGGTATGATCATGTATTCATCATGGGGCTTCAATAAAATTTCAAGATCATAAGAAGAATCTCCCCAATCATGATTATTGCAACAGGTAGTGGACATAGCAAAACTAGCATCCCCAAGCTTAGGGTTTTGCATATTATTCGCATAATTTACATCAATAGAATTTATAATAAAATCATTGCAATCATGCTTTTTATTCAAAGATCTATCGTGAATCACTTCATAAAGCACTTCATCACAATTTTCAGATTCACAGATTTCAAGCAAAACCTTATAAAGATAATCTAGTGCATCCAAATCACTAGGAATTGGTTCATCATAACTGGATCTCTTAAAAAGATTGGCAACCGGATGAGGATCCATAGATATTAGCTTCTCTGTTTAGGAATAAATACTCAACTATTTCAACCAAACGAGTAAACGAGCCAAGTAAGACATCAAGGCAAACGAAAAGACGAATGGAAAAAGGGCGAATAAAACGGCAAGGGTGAAGTGGGGGAGAGGAGAACGAGAGGCAAATGGCAAATAATGTAATGCGGGAGATAAGGGATTTGTGATGGGTACTTGGTATGTTGACTTTTGCGTAGACTCCTCGGCGACGGCGCCAGAAATTCTTCTTGCTACCTCTTGAGCACTGCGTTGGATTTCCTTGAAGAGGAAAGGATGATGCAGCAAAGTAGCGTAAGTATTTCCCTCAGTTTTTGAGAACCAAGGTATCAATCTAGTAGGAGGCTACGCGCGAGTCCCTCGTACCTACACAAAGCAAATAACTCCTCGCAACCAACGCGATTAGGGGTTGTCAATCCCTTCACGGTCACTTACGAGAGTGAGATCTGATAGAGATGATAGAAAATATTTTTTGGTATTTTTATGATAAAGATGCAAAGTAGAATAAAAGCAAAGTGTGGTAAAAGGATAGTAACATTGTCCCTTCTCTCTTTTTCTCTCATTTTTTTTATTTTTTTATTTGGGCCTTTTCTCTTTTTTTATGGCCTCTTTCCCTTTTTTTTTATTTTTTGTCCGGAGTCTCATCCCGACTTGTGGGGGAATCATAGTCTCCACCATCCTTTTCCTCACTTGGGACAATGCTCTAAAATGATGATCATCACACTTTTATTTTCTTACAACTCAACAATTACAACTCGATACTTAGAACAAAATATGACTCTATATGAATGCCTCCGGCAGTGTACTGGGATATGCAATGAATCAAGAGTGACATGTATGAAAGAATTATGAACGGTGGCTTTGCCACAAATACGATGTCAACTACATGATCATGCTAGCAATATGACAATGATGGAGCGTGTCATAATAAACGGAACGGTGGAAAGTTGCATGGCAATATATCTCGGAATGGCTATGGAAATGCCATAATAGGTAGGTATGGTGGCAGTATTGAGGAAGGTATATGGTGGGTGTATGATACCGGCGGAAA
This sequence comes from Aegilops umbellulata, assembly GCA_032464435.1. Classification (NCBI taxonomy): domain Eukaryota; kingdom Viridiplantae; phylum Streptophyta; class Magnoliopsida; order Poales; family Poaceae; genus Aegilops; species Aegilops umbellulata. Next base: position 510,985,557 of record CP136059.1, read on the forward strand.
GTGCGCTGTATTAGAGAGGCTAGCAATGGTGGAAGGAAGAAAAGTGCGTATAATCCATGGACTCAACATTAGTCATAAAGAACTCATATACTTATTGCAAAAGTCTACAAGTTATCAAAGCAAAGTATTATGCGCATGCTCCTAGGGGGATAGATTGGTAGGAAAAGACCATCGCTCGTCCCCGACCGCCACTCATAAGGAAGACAATCAATAAATAAATCATGCTCCAACTTCATCACATAACGATTCACCATACGTGCATGCTACGGGAATCACAAACTTTTAACACAAGTATTTCTCAAATTCACAACTACTCAACTAGCATGACTCTAATATCACCATCTTCATATCTCAAAAAAATTATCAAGCATCAATCTTTTCTTAGTATTCAACGCACTCAAAAGAATGTTTCACAAATCTTGAACACCAAGCATATTATTATTAAGCAAATTACCATTCTATTTAAGACTCTCAAAATAATCTAAGTGAAGCATGAGAGATCAATAGTTTCTATAAAACAAATCCATCACCGTGCTCTAAAAGATATAAGTGAAGCACTAGAGCAAAACTATATAGCTCAAAAGATACAAGTGAAGCACAAAGAGTATTCTAACAATTTCCAAATCATGTATGGCTCTCTCAAAAGGTGTGTACAGCAAGGATGATTGTGGTAAACTAAAAAGAAAAGACTCAAATCATACAAGACGCTCCAAGCAAAACACATATCATGTGGTGAATAAAAATATACCTCCAAGTAAAGTTACCGATGGAAGTAGACGAAAGAGGGGATGCCTTCCGGGGCATCCCCAAGCTTTGACTTTTTGGTGTCCTTAGATTATCTTGGGGGTGCCATGGGAATCCCCAAGCTTAGGCTCTTGACACTCCTTGTTCCATAATCCATCAAAATATTTCACCCAAAACTTGAAAACTTCACAACACAAAACTCAACAGAAATCTCGTGAGCTCCGTTAGCGAAAGAAAACAAAAGACCACTTCAAGGTACTGTAATGAACTCTTTATTTATTTATATTGGTGTTAAACCTAGTTTATTCCAACTTCTATATGGTTTATAAACTATTTTACTAGCCATAGATTCATCAAAATAAGCAAACAACACACGAAAAACAGAATCTGTCAAAAACAGAACAGTCTGTAGTAATCTGTAACTAACGCAAACTTCTGGAACTACAAAAATTCAGCCAAAATAGGACGACCTAGGCAATTTGTTTATTGATCATAAGCAATTGGAATCACTATTTTATCACGTTCTGGTGGTTTTTAACAATTGTTTTCGTGAACAGAAAGTTTCTGGAAATTACAGCAAGATCAAATAACTATCATCCAAGAAGTTCCTATAGGTTTAACTTGGTACAAACACTAATTAAAACATAAAAACACATCTAACCAGAGGCTAGATCTAAGATTTATTGAATAACAGCAAGGAAAAAGATTGGGTTTTCTCCCAACAAGCGCTTTTCTTTTAAAGCCTTTTAGCTAGGCATTGATAATTTTAATGATGCTCACATGAAAGACAAGAATTGAAGCACAAAGAGAACATCATAAAACACGTGACAAACACATCTAAGTCTAACATACTTCCTATGCATAGGCATCTTATAGAATTTTTTTTATCATAGCAAGCAAAAACTAGCATATGCAAGGAAGCGGAAAGGAACAATAGCAATCTCAACATAACGAGAGGTAATTTAGTAACATGAAAAATTTCTATAACCGTATTTTCCTCTCTCATAATAATTACATGTAGGATCATAAGAAAATTCAACAATATAGCTATCACATAACATATTCTCAACACGATCCACATGCATGCGAAGTTGACACTCTTCCAAAATAGTGGGATTATCATTAACTAAAGTCATGATTTCTCCAAGCCAACTTTTATCAAAAATTTCATAAGATTGAATATTATTCGAATATGTGGGATCTAAAGTTGACACTCTTCCAAACCCACTTTCAATATTATTGCAAACACTATTACCAATCTTATATTCATCATGGGGCTTAAATAAAATTTCAAGATCATAAGAAGAATTTCCCCAATCATGATTATTGCAACAGGTAGTGGACATAGCAAAACTAGCATCCCCAAGCTTAGGGTTTTGCATATTATTCGCATAATTTACATCAGTAGAATCTATAATAAAATCATTGCAATCATGCTTTTTATTCAAAGATCTATCGTGAATCACTTCATAAAGCACTTCATCACAATTTTCTGATTCACGGATTTCAAGCAAGACCTTATAAAGATAATCTAGTGCACCCAAATCACTAGGAATTGGTTCATCATAATTGGATCTCTTAAAAAGATTGGCAAGCGGATGAGGATCCATAGATATTAGCTTCTCTGTTTAGGAATAAATACTCAACTATTTCAACCAAACGAGCAAACGAGCCAAGTAAGACATCAAGGCAAATGAAAAGACGAACGGAAAAAGGGCGAATAAAACGGCAAGGGTGAAGTGGGGGAGAGGAAAATGAGAGGAAAATGGCAAATAATGTAATGCGGGAGATAAGGGATTTGTGATGGGTACTTGGTATGTTGACTTTTGCGTAGACTCCCCGGCAACGGCGCCAGAAATTCTTCTTGCTACCTCTTGAGCACTGCGTTGGATTTCCTTGAAGAGGAAAGGATGATGCAGCAAAGTAGCGTAAGTATTTCCCTCAGTTTTTGAGAACCAAGGTATCAATCCAGTAGGAGGATGCGCGCGAGTCTCTCGTACCTACACAAAGCAAACAACTCCTCGCAACCAACACGATTAGGGGTTGTCAATCCCTTCACGGTCACTTACGAGAGTGAGATCGGATAGAGATGATAGAAAATATTTTTGGTATTTTTATGATAAAGATGCAAAGTAGAATAAAAGCAAAGTAAAAAAGCAAAGCAATAATAAAGTGATGGAAGATAGACCCGGGGGCCATAGATTTCACTAGTGGCTTCTCTCAAGAGCATAAGTATTTTACGGTGGGTGAACGAATTACTGTTGAGCAATTGACAGAACTGAGCATAGTTATGAGAATATCTAGGTATGATCATGTATATAGGCATCACGTCCGAGACAAGTAGACCAACTCCTGCCTGCATCTACTACTATTACTCCACTCATCGACCGCTATCCTGCATGCATCTAGAGTATTAAGTTCAAGAAAACAGAGTAACGCCTTAAGCAAGATGACATGATGTAGAGGGATAAATTCATGCAATATGATAAAAACTCCATCTTGTTATCCTCGATGGCAACAATACAGTACGTGCCTTGCTGCCCCTACTGTCACTGGGAAAGGACACCACAAGATTGAACCCAAAGCTAAGAACTTCTCCCATTGCAAGAAAAACCAATCTAGTAGGCCAAACCAAACTGATAATTCGAAGAGACTTGCAAAGATAACCAATCATAGATAAAAGAATTCAGAGAAGATTCAAATATTGTTCATAGATAATCTTGATCATAAACCCACAATTCATCGGTCTCAACAAACACACCGCAAAAAGAAGATTACATCGAATAGATCTCCACGAGAGAGGGGGAGAACATTGTATTGAGATCCAAAAAGAGAGAAGAAGCCATCTAGCTACTAACTATGGACCCGAAGGTCTGAAGTAAACTACTCACACTTCATCGGAGAGGCTATTGTGTTGATGTAGAAGCCCTCCATGGTGGATTCCCCTTCCGGCGGAGCTCCGGAAAAGGCCCCAAGATGGGATCTCGTGGGTATAGAAGGCTGCGGCAGTGGAATTAGGTTTTTGGCTCCGTATCTGATCGTTTGGGGGTACGTAGGTGTTGGGAAACATAGTAATTTCAAAAATTTCCTACGCACACACAAGATCATGGTGATGCATAGCAACGAGAGGGGAGAGTGTTGTCTACGTACCCTCGTAGACCGAAAGCGGAAGCGTTATATCAACGCGGTTGATGTAGCCATACGTCTTCATGATCCGACCGATCCAAGCACCGTTACTCCGGCACCTCCGAGTTCTTGGCACACGTTCAGCTCGATGATGATCCCCGGGCTCCGATCTAGCAAAGCGTCACGGAGGAGTTCCATCAGCACAACGGCGTGGTGACGATCTTGATGTTCTACCGTCGCAGGGCTTCGCCTAAGCACCGTAACGATATGACCGAGGTGGAATATGGTGGAGGGGGGCACCGCACACGGCTAAGGAACGATCATGAAGATCAACTTGTGTGTCCATGGGGTGCCCCCTGCCCCCGTATATAAAGGAGCAAGGGAGGGAGGAGGCCGGCCCTAGGTTTGGGCGCGCCAGGGGAGTCCTACTCCCACCGGGAGTTGGATTCCACCTTTCCTAGTCCAACTAGGTCAAGGGGGGAAAGAGGGGAAGATGAGAAGGAAGGGAGAGAGGGGCCACGCCCCAAACCCCTTGTCCAATTCGGACTGGGCTTGGGAGGGGCGCGCGCCACCTCCTGGTCCTTCCCACTAAGGCCCATCAAGGCCCATTGCTTCTTCCTCGTATTCCTGTAACTCCCCGGTACCTCCGAAAATACCCGAACCAGTCAGAACCCTTCCGATGTCCGAATATAGTCGTCCAATATATCGATCTTTACGTCTCGACCATTTCGAGACTCCTTGTCATGTCCCCGATCTCATCCGGGACTCCGAACTCCTTCGGTACATCAAAACTCATAAACTCATTATATAACTGTCATCGTAACCTTAAGCGTGCGGACCCTACGGTTCGAGAACAATGTAGACATGACCGAGACACATCTCCGGTCAATAACCAATAGCGGGACCTGGATGCCCATATTGGCTCCTACATATTCTACGAAGATCTTTATCGGTCAGACCGCATAACAACATACGTTGTTCCCTTTGTCCATCGGTATGTTACTTGCCCGAGATTCGATCGTCGGTATCCAATACCTAGTTCAATCTCGTTACCGGAAAGTCTCTTTACTCGTTCCGTAATACATCATCCCGCAACTAACTCATTAGTTGCAATGCTTGCAAGGCTTAAGTGATGTGCATTACCGAGAGGGCCCAGAGATACCTCTCCCACAATTGGAGTGACAAATCCTAATCTCGAAATACGCCAACCCAACATCTACCTTTGGTGACACCTGTAGTACTCCTTTATAATCACCCAGTTACGTTGTGACGTTTGGTAGCACCCAAAGTGTTCCTCCGGCAAACGGGAGTTGCATAATCTCATAGTCAAAGGAACATGTATAAGTCATGGATAAAAGCAACAGCAACATACTAAACGATCGGGTGCTATGCTAATGGAATGGGTCATGTCAATCAGATCATTCAACTAATGATGTGACCTTGTTAATCAAATGATAACTTCTTTGTCCATGGTTAGGAAACTTAACCATCTTTGATTAACAAGCTAGTCAAGTAGAGGCATACTAGTGACACTCTATTTGTCTATGTATCCACACATGTATTATGTTTCCAGTTAATACAATTCTAGCATGAATAATAAACATTTATCATGATATGTAAGGAAATAAATAATAACTTTATTATTGCCTCTAGGGCATATTTCCTTCAGTCTCCCACTTGCACTAGAGTCAATAATCTAGTTCACATCGCCATGTGATTTACCAGCAATAGTTCACATCACCATGTGATTAACACCCATAGTTCACATCGATATGTGACCAACACCCAAAGGGTTTACTAGAGTCAGTAATCTAGTTCACATCACTATGTGATTAACACCCAAAGAGTACTAAGGTGTGATCATGTTTTGCTTGTGAGATAATTTTAGTCAACGGGTCTGTCACATACAGATCCGTAAGTATTTTGCAAATTCTATGTCTACAATACTCCGCACAGAGCTACTCTAGCTAATTGCTCCCACTTTCAATATGTATCTAGATCGAGACTTAGAGTCATCCAGATCAGTGTCAAAACTTGCATCGACGTAACCCTTTACGACGAACCTTTTGTCACCTCCATAATCGAGAAACATATCCTTATTCCACTAAGGATAACTTTGACCGCTGTCCAGTGATCTACTCCTAGATCACCATTGTACTCCCTTGCTTAACTCAGTGTAGGGTATACAATAGATCTGGTAAACAACATGGCATACTTTATAGAACCTATGGCCGAGGCATAGGGAATGACTTTCATTCTCTTTCTATTTGCTGCCGTGGTCGGTCTTTGAGTCTTTACTCAACTTCACACCTTGTAACACAGGAAAGAACTCTTTCTTTGACTGTTCCATTTTGAACTACTTCAAAATCTTGTCAAGGTATGCACTCATTGAAAAAAACTTATCAAGCGTCTTGATCTATCTCTATAGATATTGATGCTCAATATGTAAGCAGCTTCACCGAGGTATTCCTTTGAAAACTCCTTTCAAACACTCCTTTGTGCTTTACAGAATAATTCTACATTATTTCTGATCCACAATATGTCATACATATACTTATCATAAATGCTGTAGTGCTCCCACTCACTTTCTTGTAAATACAGGCTTCACCGCAAGTCTGTATAAAACTATATGCTTTGATCAACTTATCAAAGCGTGTATTCCAACTCCGAGATGCTTGCACCAGTCCACAGATGGATCGCTGGAGCTTTGCATATTTTGTTAACACCTTTAGGATTTACAAAACCTTTCTGTTTGCATCATATACAACTCTTCTTTAATAAATCCATTAAAGAATGTAGTTTTGTTTATCCATTTGCCAGATTTCATAAAATGTGGCAATTGCTAACATGATTCGGACAGACTTAAGCATAGATATGAGTGAGAAACTCTCACCGTAGTCAACACCTTGAATTTGTCGAAAACCTTTTGCGACAATTCTAGTTTTGTAGATAGTAACACTACTATCAGCGTCCGTCTTCCTCTTGAAGATCCATTTATTTTCTATGTCTTGCCGGTCATCGGGCAAGTCAACCAAAGTCCACACTTTGTTCTCATACATGGATCCCATCTCAGATTTTATGGCCTCAAACCATTTCGTGGAATCTGGGCTCACCATCGCTTCTTCATAGTTCGTAGGTTCGTCATGGTCAAGTAACATGACCTCCAGAACAGGATTACTGTACCACTCTGGTGCGGATCTCACTCTGGTTTACCTACGAGATTCGGTAGTAACTTGATCTGAAGTTACATGATCATCATCATTAGCTTCCTCACTAATTGGTGTAGTAGTCACAAGAACAGATTTCTGTGATGAACTATTTTCCAATAAGGGAGATGGTACAATTACCTTATCAAGTTTTCTACTTTCCTCCCACTCACTTCTTTCGAGAGAAACTCCTTCTCTAGAAAGGATCCATTCTCAGCAACGAATGTCTTGCCTTTGGATCTGTGATAGAAGGTGTACCCAACTGTCTCCTTTGGGTATCCTATGAAGACACATTTCTCCGATTTGGGTTTGAGCTTATCATGTTGAAATTTTTTCACATAAGCATCGCAACCCCAAACTTTAAGAAACGACAACTTTGGTTTCTTGCCAAACCATAGTTCTGATTGTGTCGTCTCAACAGACTTGGATGGTGCCCTTTTTAATGTGAATGAAGCTGTCTTTAATGCATAACCCCAAAAACGATAGTGGTAGATCGGTAAGAGACATCATAGATTGTACTATATCCAATAAAGTACGGTTATGACGTTCGGACGCACCATTATGCCGTGGTGTTCCAGGTGGCGTGAGTAGTGAAACTATTTCACATTGTTTTAACTGGAGACCAAACTCGTAACTCAAATATTCGTCTCCGCGATCAGATCGTAGAAACTTTATTTTTTTTGTCACGATGATTTTCCACTTCACTCTGAAATTCTTTGAACTTTTCAAACATTTCAGACTTATGTTTCATCAAGTAGATATACCCATATCTGCTCAAAACATCTGTGAAGGTCAGAAAATAATGATACTTGTCGCGAGCCTGAATTTTCATCGGACCAATACATCGGTATGTATGATTTCCAACAAGTCAGTTGCTCGCTCCATTGTTCCGGAGAACGGAGTCTTAGTCATCTTGCCCATGAGGCATGGTTCGCAAGCATCAAGTGATTCATAATCAAGTGATTCCAAAATTCCATCTGCATGGAGTTTCTTCATGCGCTTTACACCAATATGACTTAAACAGTAGTGCCACAAACAAGTTGCACTATCATTATTAACTTTGCATCCTTTTGGCTTCAATATTATGAATATGTGTATCACTACGATCGAGATTCAACGAACCATTTCGTTGGTGTGTATAACCATAGAAGGTTTTATTCATGTAAACAGAACAACAATTGTTCTCTAACTTAAATGAATAACTGTATTGCAATAAACATGATCAAATCATATTCATGCTCAACGCAAACACCAAATAACACTTATTTAGGTTCAACACTAATCCCGAAAGTATAGGGAGTGTGCGATGATGATCATATCAATCTTGGAACTACTTCCAACTTTCATCGTCACTTCACCCTTAACTAGTCTTTGTTCATTCTGCAACTCCCGTTTCGAGTTACTACTCTTAGCAACTGAACCAGTATCAAATACCGAGGGGTTGCTATGTACACTAGTAAAATACATATCAATAATCTGTATATCAAATATACCTTTGTTCACTTCGCCATCCTTCTTATCCGCCAAATACTTGGGGCAGTTCCGCTTCCAGTGACCAGTCCCTTTGCAGTAAACGCACTCAGTCTCAGGCTTAGGTCCAGACTTGGGCTTCTTCACTTGAGCAGCAACTTGCTTGCCGTTCTTCTTGAAGTTCCCCTTCTTCCCTTTGCCCTTTACTTGAAACTAGTGATCTTGTCAACCATCAACGCTTGATGCTCTTTCTTGATTTCTACCTCCATCGATTTCATCATTATGAAAAAGTTCGGGAGTCGTTTTCGTCATCCCTTGCATACTATAGTTCATCACGAAGTTCTACTAACTTGGTGATGGTGACTAGAGAATTATGTCAATCACTATCTTATCTGGAAGATTAACTCCCACTTGATTCAAGCGATTGTAGTACCCAGACAATCTGAGCACATGCTCACTAGTTGAGCGATTCTCCTCCATCTTTTAGCTATAGAACTTGTTGGAGACTTCATATCCCTCAACTCGGGTAGTTGCTTGAAATATTAACTTCAACTACTGGAACATCTCATATGGTCCATGACGTTCAAAACGTCTTTGAAGTCCCGATTCTAAGCCGTTAAGCATGGTGCACTAAACTATCAAGTAGTCATCATATTGAGCTAGCCAAACGTTCATAACGTCTGCATCTGCTCCTGCAATAGGTCTGTCACCTAGCGGTGCATTAAGGACATAATTCTTCTGTGCAGCAATGAGGATAAACCTCAGATCACGGATCCAATCCGCATCATTGCTACTAATATTTTTCAACACAATTTTCTCTAGGAACATATCAAAATAAACATAGGGAAGCAACAATGCGAGCTATTGATCTACAACATAGATATGCTAATACTACTAGGACTAAGTTCATGATAAATTAAAGTTCAATTAATCATATTACTTAAGAACTCCCACTTAGATAGATATCCCTCTAATCCTCTAAGTGATCACGTGATCCAAATCAAACTAAACCATAACCGATCATCACGTGAAATGGATTAGTTTTCAATGGTGAACAATATCATGTTGATCATATCTACTATATGATTCACGCTCGACCTTTTGGTCTCCGTGTTCCGAGGTCATATCTTATATGCATAGCTCGTCAAGTATAACCTGAGTATTCCGCGTGTGCAACTGTTTTGCACCCGTTGTATTTGAACGTAGAGCCTATCACACCCGATCATCACGTGGTGTCTCAGCACGAAGAACTTTCGCAACGGTGCATACTCAGGGAGAACACTTCTTGATAATTAGTGAGAGATCATCTTATAATGCTACCGTCAATCAAAGCAAGATAAGATGCATAAAAGATAAACATCACATGCAATCAATATAAGTGATATGATATGGCCATCATCATCTTATGCTTGTGATCTCCATCTCCGCAGCACTGTCATGATCACCATCGTCACTGGCGCGACACCTTGATCTCCATCGTAGCATCGTTGTCGTCTCGCCAATCTTATGCTTCTACGACTATCGCTACCGCTTAGTGATAAAGTAAAGCATTACAGGGCAATTGCATTGCATACAATAAAGCGACAACCATACGGCTCCTGCCGATTGCCGATAGCTCGGTTACAAAACATGATCATCTCATACAATAAAATTTAGCATCATGTCTTGACCATATCACATCACAACATGCCCTGCAAAAACAAGTTAGACATCCTCTACTTTGTTTGTTGCAAATTTTACGTGGCTGCTACGGGCTGAAGCAAGAACCAATCTCACCTACGAATCAAAACCACAACGATACTTCGTCAAATAGACTCCGTTTTAACCTTCTCAAGGACCGGGCGTAGCCATAGTTCAACTAAAGTTGGTGAGACAGTCTCCCGCAAGCCATCTGTGTGCAAAGCACGTCGAGGGAACCGGTCTCGCGTAAGCGTATGCGTAAGGTTGGTCCGGGTCGTCTCATCCAACAATACCGCTGACCCAAAGTATGACATGCTGGTAGGCAGTATGACTTGTATCGTCCACAACTCACTTGTGTTCTACTCGTGCATAACATCAAACCATAAAAACCTAGGCTCGGATGCCACTGTTGGGAAACGTAGTAATTTCAAAAATTTCCTACGCACACACAAGATCATGGTGATGCATAGCAACGAGAGGGGAGAGTGTTGTCTACGTACCCTCGTAGACCGAAAGCGGAAGCGTTATATCAACGCGGTTGATGTAGCCATACGTCTTCACGATCCGACCGATCCAAGCACCGTTACTCCGGCACCTCCGAGTTCTTGGCACACGTTCAGCTCGATGACGATCCCCGGGCTCCGATCCAGCAAAGCGTCACGGAGGAGTTCCGTCAGCACAACAGCGTGGTGACGATCTTGATGTTCTACCGTCGCAGGGCTTCGCCTAAGCACCGTAACGATATGACCGAGGTGGAATATGGTGGAGGGGGGCACCGCACACGGCTAAGGAACGATCACGAAGATCAACTTGTGTGTCCATGGGGTGCCCCTGCCCCCGTATATAAAGGAGCAAGGGAGGGAGGAGGCCGGCCCTAGGTTTGGGCGCGCCAGGGGAGTCCTACTCCCACCGGGAGTAGGATTCCACCTTTCCTAGTCCAACTAGGTCAAGGGGGGAAAGAGGGGAAGATGAGAAGGAAGGGAGAGAGGGGCCACGCCCCAAACCCCTTGTCCAATTCGGACTGGGCTTGGGAGGGGCGCGCGCCACCTCCTGGTCCTTCCCACTAAGGCCCATCAAGGCCCATTGCTTCTTCCTCGTATTCCCGTAACTCCCCGATACCTCCGAAAATACCCGAACCAGTCAGAACCCTTCCGATGTCCGAATATAGTCGTCCAATATATCGATCTTTACGTCTCGACCATTTCGAGACTCCTCGTCATGTCCCCGATCTCATCCGGGACTCCGAACTCCTTCGGTACATCAAAACTCATAAACTCATTATATAACTGTCATCGTAACCTTAAGCGTGCGGACCCTACGGTTCGAGAACAATGTAGACATGACCGAGACACATCTCCGGTCAATAACCAATAGCGGGACCTGGATGCCCATATTGGCTCCTACATATTCTACGAAGATCTTTATCGGTCAGACCGCATAACAACATACGTTGTTCCCTTTGTCCATCGGTATGTTACTTGCCCGAGATTCGATCGTCGGTATCCAATACCTAGTTCAATCTCGTTACCGGAAAGTCTCTTTACTCGTTCCGTAATACATCATCCCGCAACTAACTCATTAGTTGCAATGCTTGCAAGGCTTAAGTGATGTGCATTACCGAGAGGGCCCAGAGATACCTCTCCCACAATTGGAGTGACAAATCCTAATCTCGAAATACGCCAACCCAACATCTACCTTTGGTGACACCTGTAGTACTCCTTTATAATCACCCAGTTACGTTGTGACGTTTGGTAGCACCCAAAGTGTTCCTCCGGCAAACGGGAGTTGCATAATCTCATAGTCAAAGGAACATGTATAAGTCATGGATAAAAGCAACAGCAACATACTAAACGATCGGGTGCTATGCTAATGGAATGGGTCATGTCAATCAGATCATTCAACTAATGATGTGACCTTGTTAATCAAATGACAACTTCTTTGTCCATGGTTAGGAAACTTAACCATCTTTGATTAACAAGCTAGTCAAGTAGAGGCATACTAGTGACACTCTGTTTGTCTATGTATCCACACATGTATTATGTTTCCAGTTAATACAATTCTAGCATGAATAATAAACATTTATCATGATATGTAAGGAAATAAATAATAACTTTATTATTGCCTCTAGGGCATATTTCCTTCAGTAGGTATATATAGGAGGAAGAACACTAGTAGAAAACCGGCCTTTTGTCCCGGTTCATAAGGGCCTTTAGTCCCGGTTCCTGAACCGGGACTAAAGTGTCGTTACTAATACCCTCACCCTTTAGTCCCGGTTCAAACCAGAACCAGGACAGATGGGCCTCCACGTGGCCGCTACCGGCAGCCCAGGCAGGGGGGCCTTTGGTCCCAGTTGATGACATAAACCGGGACCAAAAGGGTTCCACGCGTCAGCAGGAGGTTTTTCTTTTTTCTTTTTTAAAAAAAGTGGCTGTTTTTGGTGTTTAGGGGGTTATTTTTAGGTTGTTATTAGCTAGCTAATAGAGAGAAGTGTCCTCTCTTATATGTAGTCCTTGGTTTACCTACGCTACTGCTATGTTCATTTCACCCGCATATATATATATATATATATATATATATATATATATATATATATATATATATATAAAATAACTCATGCATGCTCGCATCATACATCATCATATATAATAACAAGTCCTACTAATTAATCAAGCATCATCATACAACTTCTACTCGTTATTAATAATAAGTCATACGATCATCATCCTCATAGTCATCGAACCCAACCCTACATAATTGTTCTTAGCACATGATCATCAGTATCAGGTAGGATCGGACCTAAACACACTTAAAGTAAAATAGCACAAAACAATATAGACCCTGACTCTCCATTATGAAGAATGCAGATCATCCTGTCTCCAATTCTTGCGCCTCGCTTCCTTTTGCTTCCAAGAAGCTCCTTACGGCTGTCCATACATTTTTTCCATCCTTTGATTGTCATGTCTCCACTTGTTTTAGAAATCCAGTATGGACAGTTGAGATTCGTAGGATGACCTGGATATATGTTCAAAACACGAAGGCTGCCGCCATTCTGATACATCAAATGAGGCACACAATCCTCTGGGATTCTCTGTTGAAAAACATAGTAATAACTTCGTAGTTAGCAATGATGTACTAGTTTTAGAAGTATGCAAAAAGATGCATGGATGTCGTAATAGTAAAAAAACTTACCAGGGTATCTCCATGGTAGTTACCGTAGTTCAAGTGGCACGTATTGACCATAATGTTGAGAAGTTCGATTGTAGATATTGTAATTCTCAATATCATTACAAAATCCAACCAGATGAGTTTTCTCCTTGTAAGTTAACTCAGAGCCATCGGTGTAGTAAGTTCTATCTACCATCTTATGCACATTCTTTGATACTTCAAAATAAGCTGTCAATGGAAATAAGTTGTCAACTATTTTGAAATGAACAATATAAGTTCTATTAATAATTAACTATGTTTGAGAAACTCACGTAGCGGTAGAACTGGAGGAGTATCAACAAGAACCCAAATGTCCATATTGTCTTGCTCGATTTCAGGATCACCAAGATCCATGGTGACAAACATACCCTCATCAAAACAATACAATTTGCAAAATGCTTCCCAATTTTTGCAACTAAAATGGGTTACGCTCTCAGCATTATACAACTTTACTTCAAAATCCACATCATGATGGGTCCTTAGGTGAATTTTCTTCGTTTCAAAATTTTCATGGTCTTCAAAATACATCCTCTCCAAGACATAGCGTCTTGCATGGCATGGGATCAACTATACTCGAATTGTAAAAGATGAAAATTACACGTTAAAATAGTTGAAGTCATGCTTAATTATGAAAAAAAACACTTGTCGTCGTTGCGTACCGTTTCAACTTCGAAGGTCTCCTCGAGCTTAATGCTGAAGCGCCGACCATCGTCCAGGTGAGGCCTGTCGCACTCACCTCGATCGTCGTGGCACCAGTCGCACTCCCCCGGGAGACTTTCGTCGTCCGATAATGACATTTCCTATACGTTCATAATTCAAAGACTAAATTAGATCATTATTATTCAACTAATCATATGCATATGCCTTGCATAGTGCTCTCTAATTTGAGCATTCAATAAGAAAAATCAAATCGCAAAATAAAGTAGTATTCAAATTAGGATGCCTTCAATTATAAGAAAAACTACATCATCTCCATGTGTGCGTACATCGAATATTATCACTAATACACGTCGAATACTATATATCATACATATCGCCAGTACAGCTAGAACCGTAGCGCCCGACGGGTATCGGCGCGGGCGGTGGACATCCAAAGGGAAGGAACCATCACAGGATCATAGCTCCAGTGAGATCCCTGAAGAACCTGCCAGGTATTCTTGAACCTGCCCTCCAACGCAACCATGTAGCGACGGACGTGCTTGTCCTCCTCGCTGACACGGTGACGTACCACCTCCGCGGTGTCCGGAAGCCTCGGCACCGTCACTGGCCCATGCGACCGCCACCAAACAAGGATCGGGTCAACGACGGGCTGTCTCCTCACCAAGCTACGCCCCCCGGAAGGTAGCGCCTCCCAGTACCACCCCGGCGGAGCCCAGTCCCGGACATGGCCCATCTGGTCAAGCAGGTGTCGTCCTCCGCCGACTCGACGACGAGGATGCGGGATAGGCATCGTCCACGTCGATGCGGGAATAATTTCTTTAACTAAAAAAATAAACTAGTTCTATTAATTTTCTTGCTAAAAATAAACTAGTTCAACTAGTTCAACTACTAAGCACTTACTATAAATAGAATAATGTAGTACTTACTCAAAATAAACAAGTTGCCCTCTAACTAAGTCCATTAAACACTTTCTAAGTAGTACTAATTACTAAAAGTTATCGGGGAGGGGGGGTATATATATCGACAACGACATACCCGATAACAAAAATAAGAAGAGGAAGAAGAAGAAAAAAAGAGGAGAAGAAGAAATAAATAAGAAGATGAAAAAGAAGAAAAAGAGGAGTTGTTAATTCTTCTTCTCCTCTATTTTTTTTTCTTTTTCATCTTCTTATTTATTTCTTCTGTTATTCCTCTCCTCTTCTTCTTATGCTTCTTCTTCTCCTCCTTCTTCCTCTTCTTATTTTCCTTTTTTATCTCCTTATTTTTCTTCTAAATATGAACATAATAAAAATTCTATGAACAAAATTACAACAAAAAAAATTCATAAAAATTCTATGAAAAAATTGACATATTCTTTGCATATATATGAACACACAAACTTTTGCATATGCAACAATAATATCACCACAGTAAAAAGTTCTAACTTTTGCATCTAAACTATACATCTAAATTAACTACAACAATTCAATTAACTATACATCTAAACTACGCATCTAAATTAACTACACACTAAATTAACAACTCAATTAACTCTACATCCTATAAATTACGCATCTAAATTAACCTACACACTAAATTAGGAAATTACGCAATTTAGTGAGGCCGGCGACGATCGACGAGGAGGCCGGCGACGGTGAGAGGCGCGGAGACGGCGACGGTGAGGGGCGCGACGCGACGGGCGGATGAGGAAGGCAGGGGGCGGCGACAACGACGGTGAGGGGCACGGCGTCGGCGGCGAGGAGGCAGGGGGGCACGGGGCGGCGACAGCGTCTGCGGCCGCGCGGGACGGCGTCGGTGGCAGGGGGGCACGGGGCGGCGACGACGTCTGTGGCCGCGCGGGACGGCGTCGGAGGCAGGGGCGACGGCGAGGCGCAGCCTGGCGGCGTCGTCGGGCGGGGCGAAGAACGAACTGAATCGAAAATTTCACAAGTGCTACTTATATAGACGAAGAATTGGTCCCGGTTCGTGGCTCAAACCGGGACCAATGCCACCTTTAGTCCCGGTTGGTGCCACCAACCGGGACCAAAGACCACTTTCCGGCAGCCCAAAGGGCGGGAAGCGGAGGCCTTTGGTCCCGGTTGGTGGCACCAACCGGGACTAAAAGGGGGCATTAGTCCCGGTTTCTGTCACGAACCGGGACCAATTCCCCCCTTTAGTCCCGGTTGGTGCCACCAACCGGGACCAATGGCCTTATGCTGGCGCAGTGGTGGGAGTTTAGTCCCACCTCGCTAGTTGAGAGCGACCGACACCTGTTTATAAGCTCCGCTGCCTCTTCCCTCTCGAACTCCTCTGAACTGCAGGCTTATGGGCCTAATTAGACACTGCAATGCCTGTGGGCCTACTTGGCCTGTTGCGGGCCTGAATCCTGGCCCATGGTTGGGTTTCTAGTCGTTTCTAGTCGTATTCAGGCCGTGCTAGCCCAGTAGGTGGCATTTTTTTTTCTTTTTTTCTATTTATTTTTTCGTTTCTACATAGAACTAAATACTTATAGTTTTTTAGTGATTTCTTTTTTATTTTAGGTCACAAAAATTATAAACTTTCAGTTAGTGCCATTAGTTTTAAAATTTGAATAGTTAAAATTTGAATTATTTGAAACTTGTGTGAATCTCAAGTTTGTGATTAACTTTACTAGTGCCATTAGTGTCAAATTAGAATAGTTAAAATTGATTTTTGAGTCAATCTTTTTCCTGCTATTTAATAGTAGGTGGCACTTTTTTTTGTCTTGTAGTGATTTCTTTTTTATTTTAGGTCACAAAAATTAGAAACTTTCTGTTAGTGCCATTAGTTTTAAAATTTGAATAGTTTAAATTTGAATTTTTTAAAATTTGTGTGAATCACTAGTTTATGAATAACTTTACAAATATTATAGGCATTTTTTTCTTTTTTGCTATTTATTTTTTCATTTCTACTTAGAACTAAATACCTATAGTTTTTTTAGTGATTTCTTTTTTCTTTTAGGTCACAAAAAATAAAAACTTCTCTGTTAGTGAACATAGATGCACTTATAGAGAAAATTAAACATAAATTCATAATTCATTTCTATTTATGAATTTAGGTCCAATTTCCTCTATAGGTGCATCTATTTTCACTTTGAGAGGAGCTTAATAATGCAGAGAGGGACGAGCTTATAAGCAGGTGTGGGCGCCCTTCGATTGGCGAGGTGGGACTAAACTCTGGGTGCCCTTTAGTCCCGGTTCGTGGCACGAACCGGAACTAAAGGGGATCCTGTGATCCCGGTTCATGCCACGAACCGGTACCAATGGTGGTGGGCCAGGAGCCAGGCCCATTAGTCCCGGTTCGTCCCACCAACCGGGACCAAAAGGTCCAGACGAACCGGGACCAATGGCCCACGTGGCCCGGCCGGCCCCCTGGGCTCACGAACCGGGTCCAATGCCCCCATTGGTCCCGGTTCTAGATTGAACCGGGACTAATGGGCTGACCCGGCCTGGACCGTTGCCCCCTTTTCTACTAGTGAAAGTACGTCGGTGGAGCAAGGTGGGGCCCACGAGGGTGGAGGGCGCGCCTGGGGGGGGGGGAGGGCGCGCCCCCCTACCTCGTGCCCACCTCTTTTCTTTCTTGACGTAGGGTCCAAGTCTCCTGGATCATATTCGGTGAGAAAATCACGTTCCCGAAGGTTTCATTCCGTTTGGACTCCGTTTGATATTCCGTTTCTTCGAAACTCTGAAATAGGCAAAAAACAACAATTCTGGGCTGGGCCTCCGGTTAATAGGTTAGTCTCAAAAATAATATAAAAGTGGAAAATAAAGCCCAATATTGTCCAAAACAGTAGATAATATTGCATGGAGCAAATAAAACTTATAGATACGTTGGAGACATATCAGTCACCTGCCTCCGACACCATCATAGCAGCCATCGAAAGAAAAAATGACGGATCACGTTCTCAACCGAACTCGACGCGGCTTCATCGGTGATATGCAACTTTGCGGACCTCCAAGGTGGCTCGCCGAAGACGAAACCATTACCGCTGAACGAATCAGACCGGGTTAACACCCCAGACACGCCATCGAACTCCAGATCTGGCACCCCCACATGACTAAGACATCAGAGGAGGAAACCATACATGCCATCCACGAACCACGAGTCCAGCACACGTTCCGTCTTTCAGATGTCGTCAATGCAGACCACAATCTGCATCCACTCCTCGATTACCTCCCAAGCTCCGCGCCGACGTTGGAGCAGACGCCGTCGCAACGGCGGAGCCCGAGGACGCATGTCCACCACAAAAGATGCCGCCACCGCCACGATATCTCAGCTTGGTGGGAGTGATTTACTCTGCTTTGATGGCTGGGAAATGGGAGTATTTGCTTTGATGGAGGTACTACAATCAGGGCTAGATTAACGAATCAGTATCGATTTTCATTTTTTTGGAAATCAATACCGATTTTGGGTCCAACCATCACACATTGGATTGATCCCAATTTGGTCACATTTTGACAGGAAACCTGACCATTGGGGCCTGTTGGTCAGGGCTGATGTGGCAAAAAAGAAAAAACACACGTCGACTCTCTCTCTCTCTTCCACCGTACCTCCGATCCCCTTCACCCTCCTCCCCTTCGAATGCTATACGCCGGCCGCCACCTGCACCAACCATCGTGTGTCGCCGCCGCCGCCACCACCTGCGCTACACCACCTTCGTCTATAGCTGGCACAGATGGGCGAGTTTCAGCAGGATACAAGCTATGTTGGTACGCGCGCATGGCCGCAGAACACACGCACGCACGCACCGGTGCACCCACGCACACACCGGAGCGTGTCTACCACCGCCGGTTACGTCCTCTCAGGAGGAGCTCGGGAGGCGGTGAGCCGGGCCATGATGCACAGCGGCACACGAGCGAGGTGCCTATACAAGAACACATGAGGTCGTATCCTTGCAGGCACCCAGCGCGTACCCGTACCTCGCCGCCTGAACTCCACCCGCGCCACGCGTCGGCCGTCCAGCACAAACACATTCATGGCATCGTCGGCCAGCACCCGCGGTACGAACACAACCCATGCATGGTAGTCGATCCGCATCCGTGGCCTCGCCCGCGTTGTCCCAACCACCTCTTCTCCGTGCCCCTGTTACTTCATGCGTGCGTGTGTTGGATGGCCGGAGCTCGCGCATGGCGGGAGCTTGGAGCAGATGTGGCGGCGTGGCTTAGCATGGGTGGTGCATGGTCCGGCTTGATGGAGCTGCAAAGGCTTTCGCGGTTTTGCTTCTTCGTTGGTTGGCGCATGCAGGGTGCTCGGCAAAAATCCCATGGTCTTGCAGAGCTTGGGGAGGCGAACACCAAGGCGACCGTCGTGGTAGATGAGGAACCGACGACTATTTGTTGGCGTCGCACAAGCTGTTTGTGGCGGCCGCGCGACAGCTAAATGTGCGGCGTGCAAACCCTCGCTTGACA
Source organism: Aegilops umbellulata (assembly GCA_032464435.1). NCBI lineage: Eukaryota > Viridiplantae > Streptophyta > Magnoliopsida > Poales > Poaceae > Aegilops > Aegilops umbellulata. Next base: position 511,005,052 of record CP136059.1, read on the forward strand.
CGCACCTCTCCACTATGTCCCCACGCGATGTCCCACTCTAACCCGTTATCAATGGTCTGCTCCGTCGCTGCTACTCGGTGCTCCGAATTAACGTTGGGTTGCGCTGGTCGACGGGAAATGGGGCTAGCGGCGACACTGGTCGGCTGGGCGACGTTGCTAGGCACAAAAAAATAGGGGCAGCAGCGACACTGATTGGCCGGAAAGGTTGGGCGGTGGCAGCGCTGGCATGCGTCGATTGGAAGAAAATAAGGAAGTGAGAGAGAGAAGAGTCAAATATGTGGACGTTTTTTTTTGCGAAATCATTCCTAACTAATGAGGCCCATCAGTCAGGTTTACTTTAAGAAATTGTGATCAAACAAGGATCGGTCCAATATGTGATGGTTGGACCCAAAACCGGCACTGATTTGCATAAAAATTGAAAACTGGTACTAATTTGTTAACTAGCCACAATTGTGGTATCTTTATGCAATTAACTCACAAATATCGGTGTCCACTTCATTCCCACCCTCGTGATTAAACCCAATTTAAGGACTTCAATTTCCTTTGCACACGGTACGGTGCTCAAGCCCGACTTCAGCATTTAGCGCACCCAAGGTTGCCTTGATGACTCGCACACAATGAAAAGGGCGACGCTAGGCGCCGGTGCACCGGCCGAATGGTTGGGCTGGTCCAGGCCTGGCCGCCCGATGCAGTGGTAAATACCATCAGATCTGTTCCCCGCTTCGTCCTCCTTGCAGTCGCCCCCTCCCCCTCCCCCATAATGAAATTTGGAATGCCCTCGAGCGCCGCCGACGCCCCGCCACACACCCGCGAGAGAAACGAGCGAGCTTGAAGCACCACCGCCGCGCCCTCGTCGCTGGTCGCCGCCCTCGCCGGCCGTTCTCGTCACCGGTCGCCGCCCTCACCCCCCAGCTCCACCCATGCAGCAGCTGCACCCTCTAGTTGGAGCTCCGTGTGGCGATGGCTGTAGCTCGGTGGCGATGCAACACCGCCCATGCCGTCAACTGCCATGCCAGGCTGAAGCTTTTTTTTTCATGGCCGTTGAAGCTTTTTCCAAGGTTGAAGTTTTTTACAAACCAGTTGAAGCATTTTCACACATCGGTTGAAGCTTTTTCCGCGCCGCTTGAAGATATTTTTTCGCAGTTGAAGCTTTTTGTACATGATTTTGCTGCAAACGACATGAGGAAAATGCTACAAACCAATGGCCATTTTTGCTACAACCAGGAAGACGATGAAAGTGTGGCCGGCGACGACGACCGCCGGTGGTTTTAGCAAAAATGACCGCCGGTGGTAGCTTTTTTCGCTGCCGGTTGAAGCTTTTCCCCTCTATGGTAGAAGCTTTTCTGTAAACGATTGAAACTTTTTTTTGTTTTGAGCAACGTCTGGGTGAAATCTTCCTCTATTGTTTGATTGAAGCACTACAAAAAAAACACTTCCGTGATGATACGTGTTTGTCACAGTAGGTCGCTTTTTTGTCATGCATGTACATCCATGACAAATTTATGACATAATCAAGATAGACATACCTATGCTGTCGTAGAAGTGTTCCATGACATTACCAAAATTATCATCAAGGAAGTGTCCACTTCCATGACGATAAATCGCATGTCACAGAAGTGCTTTCGTCAAGGGTGACCGACACGTGGCATCCACCGTAACGGAACACCGTTAATCTACCGGGTCGGGTTTTGGATCCAATAACCCGTTAACAGCTCCGACTAATGGGAAATTTCCACGTGTAAAATTCTTATTGGCCGGACGAAACACGTGTCAGCTCTTAAGTGGGTCAGATAGGCGCCTATGATACGTCGACACGTGGCACGGCCCAATAGAGGCCCATTCCTGTGAAAAGGCCGGCCCGTTTGACTTGGTCAAAAGGTGGGAGGCCGGCCCATGGAAAGCCTGTTAACGGCCTGTTCGCATATAGCCCATTTACAACCCGCTAACCCAAGGCCTATTACGCCCTATTCGAATTAGGCCCAGTAGCATCATTTGGGCCATCCAATATGATTCCAGCCCGTTTTCACTTCTGGCCCATGTATGGCCCATGACATCTTTCGGCCCATATGAGGCCCTATGTAACTCTTGGCCTATTAACGGCCCGTGGTGAAACTGGCCCGTAATGAACAGTGTATCACTTTACACCCATTAACGACCCATGCTGAAACTGGCCTGTAATGAACAGTGTATCACTTTACACCCATTACCGGCCTGTGGTGAAACTGGCCCGTAATGAACAGTGTATCACTTTATACCCATTAACGGCCCGTTATTCCGTTGGGCCGTTTCCAGCCCATGTTATCTTTCGGCCTTCTCAGAGCCCATTTATTCTTGGGCTCATTTCCAGCATTCGTTTACTTACGGCTCATTACTGTCATTTTCTGCTTGTGGGCCAAATTTAGCCCGTGGTTACAGTCGGCCCGTTTGTGGTCCGTTAATACGTTGGGCTGATTTCATAGCGTCATCAAATACGGCCTATTAACGATGGCCCGTTATGGTCGGCCCACGAACGGACGATTCCAACTCTAGCCCGTTTACGGCCATAATGCGGTCTGTTTGGCCCATGTTTGGCCAATCGATTATACGGCCCGTATAAGGCCCATTGATAATACGGCCGGCAGAAGGCCCATTGTTTCTACGGCCCGTAGAAGGCCCATTGTTTCTACGGCCCGTAGAAGGCCCACTGTTTCTACGACCACTAGGAGGCCTTGTGTCACTACAGTAAATATTAGCCCATGGTTATTGCGGCCTAGTTTTAAAAAATAGGTTATTGCAGCCACTAGCTAACCGCGGAAAAAGAACTGCAATGACTACAAGCAAACAAATAAACAAGACAACAAGGAAATAAATAAGCGAGCAACTAACGCTAGGCTATCGCGGCTATTACACATATTACATCCACTGGGCATCAAAGTTCGCCACCAGTGCAAATATAGGGAACAAAGCAGCATATCATATACACTGTTTGTCAAAGTTGGCGACCAGCACAAATAAACGCCGCAGCAAAACAAATCCAGAACTGAAACCACTTCAGAAGATCTCAAGAAACAATATCCTGGGTACCCATAATGCTGCCAAGATGCTTAGCAAGCTTATTAACTTTCTCTTGTTTGGCGCTTAAATCCTCTAGCGCTTGCTGTTGCACCAGAAAATATGCATCTGAATTCTGCAGGGACTTCCTCAGTCCTTCAGCTTCCTGTCGTAGCACATCTGATCGATGTCTTTCAACTTGAAGTTGAGACTCAAGAAGACGAACTGATTCAGGCAGCGAGTTCGAAGAGCTTGTGCCAGCAGTAGTGGCCAGTAACTTGAACACTACATCAAGACAAGACTTTTGGGTTCCCTCACTGTCGTCAAGATAGTTTTTATCTGCTTTCTTGTAGGCCAACAGGGATGTCTCACTATCTTGAACCTTATCTGCATTACTTCCTTTACCATTGGATAACGCGATACTGTTCTCCAATATTTTGTCCGCATTCTAAAAGAGAAACAAGCAGACACATCACATGTTTACCATGTTGTATATGAAACTCATTTTGGTAAATGAGTTCAGTAGTAAAGTGGACAGGATAACAGCATGAAACAAACATATATCTATGTACCATGATCACTTTATGGTCTATATCATTCTAGTTTTTGTTGCCAAATCAAGATAGAGACACAGTTCAAATAATATTTGTTCAAGACAAAGCAGAATAGACAGAATATAAGTGTGGATAACTATAGAGCAATAACAACACTTGTAATGTGCATGACATGAGAGCATAATTGTTTATTCAATTGAAACTGAAATCAACATAGAGCAGGTTACAACAGCAAACCAGTTAAAGAAACAGGTTTAAAACATACCTGTTGCGCCATTGGAGTTTCAATTCCATCCTTCAAATTTAAAAATAGTTGGTATGAGTACATACAGTCATGCAAGAGCAAAGGAGTATGAACCATAGCTACAGAACCTGACCTGAGAACAAATCTTCTTCTCCTTTAAGCGTTGAGTTGGGATTCAGAGTGGTGGTCCTCGTGCTTTGGGCACTACAGTTCCCTTACTAACTGCTCATGTTTGGGTGCTCTGTGATGGAGACGGTGTTGTGTCAACTGGAACTGGGTTACTATCTACTGGGGTTGGGGTTAGAAGGGGTGTAGCTGGTTCTCTGTCCAACTGGGTAGGGGTACAATCTGCGAGAGTCTGGGTTATGTGTGGTGGATCTGGTCCTTGGGCAAGTACAACCGTGGTTCTATCTGCATCAACTGGTAGCACTATCTTTTCTAAAGACCGTGTTGTTACTCCTTTAGATACTGCCATCATGCTCTCCAATTCAAATGGCTGATAAACAAGAAAAGTAATTGAAAGTATAGATATTGTATGATAGACATGTGCAATGGATAGTGGGGAATAAAAGAGGGCATGAAATAATTCATATTTATGTTGTCTAACCAAACAGGATAGCATGACACAATTTCACATATATGATGGCTAACTAAACAGGATAGCATGCCACAATTTCACATTATGATGGCTAACTAAAAAAGATGGAAAGACATAGTTCAAAATGTGAGACTATGTAAACAGGATGACATGACATAACTATATAATGTGCTTATTAAATAGGTTGGCATGCCATAATTCACATACATTCACGGATAGAATGCCATAATTCAAAATATGATGACTGTAAACACTAAATAGGATGAGATGACATAACTATATAATGTGCTTATTAAATGGGTTGCCATGCCATAATTCAGATAGATGATGTGTATGTACTATGTAAACATGATGGCATGATATAATTCAAATATATGATTTATATAGTAAGCAAGTAAGCAGATGGCAATCCATATATGATGTAAAAACTAAGCAATGCAAGACAACATGCATGACATGGGTAATATAACCCTGCCAAGTTTGAGCATAGACCTCAGGGGGAAAATAGGACTGGTCATCAGTCTCTGAATCCTCCTCTGAGGAGCTCTCTGTAACCAGCAAAATGCCTGCTTCAGCAGGTAGCATTGTCTGCTCTGAATACCTTGTTTTCACTCCAGATACTTCCATCACCGCTTTAAATGGCTGATGCACAGGAAGAGTAGTTGAATATACAAACATTGTCGACAAATGGAACACGTAATACAAAAAAATGATAGCATGATATAATTCACATACATGATGATTGGCTAAACATCATGGCATTGCATAATTCACATATATAATGCCTTTGCAACAAGATAGCATTGTATAATTCACATATATAATGTCTTGCAACAAGATGGCAATGCATATTTCACATATATGGTAATTAGACACTGAACAGGTGGCATTCACACAAAGCATGTCTAAACTAATCAAATGACATAGCAATGCGAGACACCATACGCACGATATCAGCAACATAACCCTGCCAAGTTAGAGCATACACCTGGGCGAGGGGGGGGGGGAATAGGACCGGTCATCTGTCTCTGAATCCTGCTTTGAGGAGCTATCCGTAACCAGCGAGATATGCGCTTCGTCAGATAGCATAGTCTGCTCTGAAGACCTTGTTTTCACTCCAGAATTTGCCATCACCGTGTCAAATGGCTGATACACACGAAGAGCAGTTGAATGTAATAACATTGTTGACAAATGTAATATGTAACGAAAAAAAGGATGGCCTGATATAATTTACATATAAGATGACTGGCTAAGCAGGATGGCATTGCAAAATTCACATATATGATGTCTGGCTAAACAAGATGGCGTTGCATAATTCACATAAATGATGAATAAACTAAACAGATGGCATTCGCACAAAGGATGTCTAAACTAAGCAGATGACATATTTGATGTATAAAGTAAGCAATGCAAGACACCATATGCATGATATAACCAACATCAGCATGCCAAGTTAGTGCGAAGACCTCAGGGGTAAATAGGAGTTGTCTTCTCCTTCTGAATCCCCCTCAGAACAGATATCTTCCTCTCAATTACAATCCGAAATGCGTGGAGGGGAGGCTACCTTTGCGCCTACCATGGAGCGACGTCTGCATGAAATTTTATTGCCACGCAAGGCTCGTCTCTTTTGCTCTACATGTTCAGTTCCATTGTTTACAATAACTATCATGCATAGGAATAAAACATAGTGAGATTATGTAAGGAGTGCATGCAGAAATCCAGGGTGATGGTAGCAACCTGTGGATAGACCCAAAACCAATAATAGCAGCAGATAATGGCTTCAGTTAAAAATTACAGATAATGGCTTCTTTACTGTTTGTTTCCCACCCAACATGAAACTCATAGTTGACACAGGAGATTAACCAGATAGTAGGTAGATACTATAGATAGCGGCCCCAATATGTACCCCACAACCATTTAAGAACTCAAGTTTGACCATTAGTTTGGAGCTGACTCAGAGTCTAATCGGTGAACAGGACGATAAAGTAGCATGTAATATTAAGCGATGCATAATGTAAGCAGACACGAAAGAGCGTGACCTCTCTTGCGGACCCGTGTAGTCCTCGAGGTCATCTGCTCGGTTGATGATGGTAGTGCAGTTTTCATGGCTGCCAGCGGCGGGGAAGAAGATCTGAGGCGGCGAAAGACAGTCTGGAGGCCGGATCCCTGCTGTGCTGGACCCTTCTGTCATTGGAGCAGCTGAGCTGGGGTGGACGACGGCGCAGCAAGAGCGGGACAAACCACGCAAGGTTTTCTTTGACAACTATCTGTAAGAGAAGTAATTTTGTAAGGGCTCGTTTGAATTGGAGGATTCCAACAATGCAGGGATAGGAAATAGACAGGAATAGGATAGGAATGCACGTGCAAAACAGAGAATTTAAAAACATAGCATTTCTGCCAATCTGGGTGTTTGATTCACAACAATTGGAAGATCACAGGATGCAAAGAAGCATGGTGAGATTAACTCAAACCACAAGAAAATGTACGGTTATAATGCTATTATGCTACTATCTCTTAGTCTTGTGCTTCATGAATAGGAATTTGAAAAGGAGGACAAGTGAAAATTAAAATTCCTACGTTTTTTCTTTTAAGGAGACACTAAAGGAACAAATCCGTGTGCTCAGTGGACAACATATATAACATGTAGAGTAAAAAAAGAGATGCAACAAGTGGACAACCTCTTTGGCGAAGCCATGTCGATCTCAGCATGATTGGGTTGGCCGGTGAGGATGCTCCGGCTGACTTGGCTGTCAGAGGAGGGGAAGAAGATCTTAGGCGTCCGGAGATGGAGCCCGAGGTACTGCTCTGCTGTGATGGAGGGTTTCGTCGTTGGAGCAGCTACGGTGAGTTGTACGAGTCGAGGCTGAAGCCTCTCCAATACATGACGTAAAATACATAACCACAAAGTGCTAGATGTAAAATACATCAGCCGCTCATCTCTGAACTTAACTGTCGAAACTGAACTTAACTATCGAAACTGAATTTAACTGACAAAACTGAACTTAACTGTCGAAACTGAATTTTGATGTCGAAACTGAACGCACTAGCAAGGTGAGGCTACACGTCGGTCGACTGACTTTTTCATCTCTGGTCAGTCGATTTTGCAGCCGTTGGATACGAAATCAAGGGCCTGCGGGTCATCTTCAACCTCCACCCCCCTGAGCCGGCCAAACAGCAGCCCCCCGCCACCCGCGGCCGGCGGTGCACCGCCCCTTCCGCCCCGAAAACACTCCCCACCGCCGGTCCGCCGCCGCCCCAGCCATCCCTCTAGGCCCCCCGTGCCAAGCTTTTTCTCCGGCGATCCCCACGCCACCGCCCCGCCAACGCCCCGCCACCGCCGGCGACCACCGCCCCCATCCTGAACCCTAAGATAGATAGTAGGGTACCTCTCCGGCGAGCCCCCCTCCCCGCTGTGGCTGGTTCTTCCTTCACCCCGGCGAGCCCCCCCACCCCCTGAAAATCGACTGACCCAAAAGTCGATTCAGTCGACTGAAGTGTAGCTAAACCGGAGCAGCATCGCAAGCAAGAGCAAAAGCGAGAGCAGCAGCGCGAGCAAGAGCAATAGCAAGAGCAGACCAGGCAGGGGACCGAGAGCAAGAGCAGAGCAGCAGCGCGAGCGAGAGCTAAAGCAGCAGCAGGTCCTACTGATGTGGACGTCGCCGCCGAGGGAGCGATGCCGTGGAGGAAGTGGCCGGTGACGCCGCCGTGGATGGATCCGCGCCGTGTCGGCTCGGGACCGAGCGCCGACAGCACCGTGAGATCGAATCAAGAAGAAAATGCGGTGAATAGTGTACAACCTCTGTGGTGGCGCCGATTAGGCCGCACCTTCATCCGAGGAAACGATGATGATGATGCTCTTCCGGTGGTGCAGGTGAAGACGGCGGTGTGGGAATGGAGGTGGCGTGAAAGACGAGGGGAACATCGGGGCAGCTCCTTGGAGGTGGAGGACGGGGTGGCTGAACTGGCGGGACGATGAGATCGACGACGGATCCTCATCCGGTACGGTGGATGAGGGACGTCGAGGTGTTGCTGTGGAAGACGTCGTCGGGGTAGAGGCTCTGGCTGGGTGGCGGACGGAGCAGGGTGTGGGGTTTCATCGCGGGTTTTTGCGGCCTCAGTGTACGAATGGGTGGGCGGATGGGATGGCAGTGGGGAACCATGGCTTAGAGACGCGCTTGTCTGAAATGTGGGGTAAGTTACGAAAGTACCCCCACCGATTTGAGGCGGTTCTTTCGGTTCATGGGTACCACAGACATTTCACGTGTCGGGATTTCACAGGAGGTGGGAGTTTTCGCGCGCGTTGTAATTTCGGAATAGCAAGGCGCGAGTTGAGATGGAGGGAGTTGTCGGAGCATAACGAGACGAAGATATATCTTAAATATTTCGGGCTATCAAGGCGCGGGTTGAAATTTCCAGACAAGCCTAACATGTACTGTCCCAAATCAATGCGCCCTACAAATGTCATTCAAAACTTTGAATTCATGTTATGTTCAATTAAAATATTTCGCTACGTGTATAATGCATGCAACCTACTACTCAAATGAATGTTTTAGTACATTCCAAACGTATATACTACCACTTCAATATGAACTAAATTTGAATTTATTTCTCTATTTGAATAAGATCTACAGTAATGATTGTAGTGAAGTCAAAGCATTTGAATTCGTTTCTCTGTTTTAATAAGATCTACAATCATCATTATTGTCAAGTTAAACCATCGTTTGTGTATTATCTTCACAGCACACCACATGATTAGTCTCGAGTTACATATGAACTATGTGTACTATATGAACTCCAATTAGATTTTTTGAATCCACTTTATTTTGATTTCAAATCACATTACATTTCTAGCTCTAGCTAGATCTTCCTAATCTAAACCATGTCTCACATGTATAATGTGTTTATCACATTATGTATGGTGCCCCGCCGCCTACGCCTACAAGTATTTAGATGTGAGTTGCAAACACCACACACATTACCACAAATTCAAATAAAATGTGAGAATGTTCGATATATAATATTGTTTAGATTGTTCGATATTTAGTCGTAAGCTGCAAACGCCACACATTATCACAAATTCTAATAAAAATGTGAGATTGTTTGATGTATAGTATGGTTTAGATTGTTCGGCATTTAGCTGTGAGTTGCAAACGCCATGCATTATCACATTATGGTATAACATGTGCACAACACGTGTATCACCGCTATATTCATGCATGCAATGTTTAAAACACTATGATCTCCTATTCAAATATATGAATCCGCTTTCATATCAAATTATGATCTTTGTTAGTCTCTTACACCCACACAATCCTCTAACCTTTGTAGCTACCACTAACTTTCTCTCGTGCATGCACACGCCCTCCTCGCCCTCCCCCTCCCTCGGCATTCTATCCACCGGGCACATTCATTATTTTCTTTAGGTCGTTCTCCCAGAGTCTCCACAACTCCTTTCCGACACACATCGATCGATAAACCTCTCCAGCGATGCCTGCCTACAACATACAAACACACCTTCAATATCCTCCTTTATGTGTCCTTGCCTCGTGTCTCTCATACGGTCATACACACGTGTAAACTCTCGCCCCTCTTTTCATCGCTCTCACAACCGCACACTCCTCCCCCTATCAAGCTAGTAGTTGGGCCTCTCGCACCACCTCCTAGCTCCATTCTCTCTGCCTATCTGTCTCGCTGGGCCTTATTTGCCTCTAACAAATGGACGTACACCGAATGATCTCTCGCTATACATATAGCTAGCTAGGTCCTTATAACTCGTTTTTACCCACACGTCAATCGATATACCTCATTAGTTGTGTCTCTCCCTTCCTCCGACAAACAACAATTGATCTACCGATCTAGTTAGGTTTGCTTACCAAACACATGGTTCCCCTTCATCATCCATGGATGCGTCCCGACAGATCTAGCACACACAGGCACACACAGAAATACATCCCCACTCTTATTCATAACATTGCAGTTCCACCCTCAGTTTGTCTAGTAGGCCTCTCCCACCATCTTTGAGAAGCAACTCCATCACCCATCCAGCACTCTACCCCTCTCCCTCCCTCTCTCTCACATCTCTCTCTCTGTCCCAACATATTTCCCGTCCTTCAGTTATGTATGGATGTCGACCGATCTCCCTCAAGACATAGCTGGGTCTCTCCTTCTCAACACATATACGAGTCGTTCTACCTCTATAGTTAGGCCTCTGACTACCCCTCCCACCACCCCCTCCCCCCCACACACACCGATACATCGAGCGCTCTAGTCATGTCTCCTTGCCACACACAAACTTGACGTGGGCCCTCTAACGTTCCGGTAGGCTAGTCGCCCTATATCTTTGACTTGTACACACACACACAATTTCGATGGCTCTCTTCATCGATCTCGCACCCACCCACTTGATCCTCTCTTCGACTCTATCGATAGCTATGACCCCTCCCTCTCTTCTCGTAGATTGCCCGACCCTCTATGTATGATATGGATAGGCCTCCATTTCACACACATTGCATGCAAAATTTTGTTTGAGATGTCATCGACACATATTCCCACAAATAATTCACGAAAGCAACCTCCACCCCACTCCCACCCCAAAACAAAAAACACTCACGAACGTGGTTTGTATCTCTCACACACACCCACGTAGGTGGGGGACGTGCATGAAGAGAAGAGGTGCATGCACGGCGCACGTACTCCCGTCTCTTTCCCAACCACACCCGCGCGGGTAAACGGTGGAGCTCATTTCTGTACGAAAAAGGCAGCCCACGTGGTAATTTGGCACGTTTACTAGTTGTCCACTTGGTGGAGGGAGGATCGCCTACCACGGGTGAACAAACAAATTGCGACTTGACGTGTTATGTTAAAAAAAGAGGCAAACCATGTGGGGCCTACCTTAGAAGCAAGGCTCTATACACTGGAGTACTTTTGATGTGTCCCGTCAACTCGCAGAACAAGGAGAAGCTTTCTTAGTACGCCGTCTCCCCGCCCACGGGCGCGGTGGCTCGCAGGATGAGGTGAGGCTTGCTTACTGCACCTTACGCCCGCTCCCTCGCCCATGCGCGCGGTGGCTCGCAGGACGAGGAGAAAAATTTACTACTCCCTCTGTTTACTCCTCGTCCCTACTACCTTGGTTATAGAGATTATACTATCATATTGTTTGGAATATATATATGTCCTTTAGTAGATTTGAATATGAACTACTAGTGCATAGTCCAAACACTGATGTATATAGACGTATTTTAGAGTGTAGATTCACTCATCTTGCTCCATATGTAGCACTCTCCCTCGCCCCTCGACCCTCGCCCACGTGGTGGACGTGCAACAATTCATTCGGTCTCATATAGCCAGAACGATATATACTGCACTACCATTATTGCTCGACTTCCCGAAGAGGCGAAGAGCCAATCGCATGGTTCATATTTTGGAGATGCCAAGCACAAGGTTATAGGAGAACAAGTAGTAGGTGCCGCGTCATTTATAAATAAAGTTTTTTTTCTTCAGTGGCACGTACGCAATATGATAGGTTCATATGGAGAGAAAAGGAAACCGCTCCACTATATACATAGTCAGGACGGGCCAGCCTACACGGTTGCTTGCCGGGGTTGCTCTCTTCACACTCTCTTGCACAAAACGACTGTGGACACATCTCTAACATCCCGGCGGATCACGTCCGCTTGGGGAAGGGGTGGATGCTTAGTGTAGATGCGGTGGCCGTCGCTGACGGCGAAAACCCACTGTCGGCACGTCCCGATCAGGGGTCCCCGCCGTTCTCTCTCACAAAGCCGGTGAGGTTGCCTTCGTCCCTGGCTCACTGCCGCGACGTGGGCAGTTGCCGCCTCCCGCCGCCCTCCTCAAGGTTGATCTACGTCCCTCAGGTACAACTCCCTTTACAGCCGGCTTGCACCACTGCTCCAGCTGCCCACATCACTCCGTGTGGATATTTCTCTATACTTCTTTGCCCCGCACATACCTCTACTGGCTTCTACGTACTGTATTTGTGATGAGTTCATGTCTCATCAACTAGTCCCAGTAATCTTATTCTAATCACGCTTGTTCAATTTCTTTGCCACAGGGATGATCATCTCGATTTTGGTGAAACTGCACAAAATGATCCGATGGTCAAAAGATTGCAAACTTCATTTATTAGGAAGCTCGAACGTTGCCAGCAAATTGAAGCCTGGTCAGGGTTCACGGTTCAAGGGCTAGTAACTGCATGGATCATTTTTTTAGCTGCCTCTGTTCCAAAATAAGTGTGAACTTTAGTAGTAGTACAACTTTGTATACTAAAGTATGCACAAAGTTGAGAAACTTATTTTGGAACGGAGGGAGTACATATTTGCTATGATCTGTCAATCATTGAGATGCAATAGCATGTATGTTAGTCTCCTTTGTATTTGATGAAATGTTGCAACGTGCAACCTTGGACGCAAGATACATGTAACAGAAGCTGGAAGCTTCATAGCATTGTACAAATTTATCTCGCTGATAAATTATAGTACGTACTATACTAGTACTTCCTCCGTTCCTAAATATAAGTCTTTGTAGAGATTTCACCATGAACCACATGCGGATGTATATAGATGCATTTTAAATGTAGATTCATTCATTTTGTTCCTTATGTAGTGGAATCTCTACAAAGACTTACTATCTACTAGTAATAGCTAGCCCCCACTACTAGGAATTCTCTATCCTCTCCTTGAGCCACGTCATCAAAATTGATGTAGCCGTTAGATGAAGTAAATCAGTCCATAATAGCTGTCTGATCTAGACGTGGAGAGGGTCCGCACTAAGCCACATGCAAGCATGCAGAAATACCGTGCCACATGCATGTGAGTGGGTTTTAAATCACATCAACATGTCTGCATGCAAGCATGCACCGGTAGCATGCATGTAAGTGAGCTTTTAAGTCCCATTAACATGTCAAAAAGAAAAATATAATCCCATTATGCAGTAGGAGTTGGCTGATCTTTTTTCCTTACGTGGGATGATCTAAATGATGATGGGAGTTTATTTAGTTTGGCTACCACATTTGTCATGCGGTTATAGAGTTTTTTTTGTTCTATGAAATCGATAATTTTGCGCAGAGAGATATATCGCTGTTCCGCGCCAACGAGCGGGGACTCATCTAGTAGTAATATTTAAGAACGGAGGGAGTACTATGTAAAGAGTTAGGTGTCGCACGGTGATAGTGTGAGGTGGGCCATGTAATCACTGAGCCTGCGTGTTTTCACTGCTCTTGCACGCCTCCACTGTAAGAATGGAGAAAATTGTAATCTAGGAGTAGTAGTATACCTCCTTTCGCCAAAAGCGTGGGACATCCAACAGTCCTACCACCTCAGTAACAAAGACCAATGAGCCGTCAAATCACACAGACCCAGTAGTAAGTTGGACGGATGAAGCAACCATCACTCTTGCGCCAGTGAGAGGTCGCGTCCGCTCTGCCCGGGCATGGATGCGGCACCGATTCTTTGGAGCTGCGCTGACCGTTTCGGGTGGGAAGCGCGCGCCCGATGGAGGGGCTTTGGGTGGGCCAGGCTGGTCAGGAGCGGGCGTGGTAGCTGTCCGCATGTCCCTACCGAACATGCCCGGAAACGAGAGGATGCACTGACTCTCGCGGCTAAAATCATAAACTACACAACATCTCTCTGTGGGAGTAGGTCGATCTGTCGCTCTCTCTAACACACACATGGTGTTAAACACACACACACACACACACACACACACACACACACACACATGCACACGCACACGCACACGCACGCACCTTGGTCCCGTTGCACCTTCTAACGTGGCTTATTACACCTAGACGGAGGGAGTAGTAAGTATACGAGATACGGTGGCACACTGACTTAAGTCGAATACAAGTGCCCAAAATTTGTGTGCATGTTATAATAAGGATTCACTAAAAATAGTACGTGAGCGAACAGAGGGATCAATTGGACAGTGTTCCCGAGCAGTAGCGAGATGTGTGAGGTAAGATACACCGCTGGCGCTTTTAATTTTTCTTATTAATTTGTTTGTTTCACCCTCTGACTGGTGGGACCCAACGTACTACGTGGAGAGAGGTAAGGTGATTTCTGCACCACTGTGGATAGTCTTACCACCAAAGCCACATGACACGATTTTGATTGAAATCTCAATGACTCCCACACACAAAAAAAACACGGGATGCTTGTCATACGAATGCAGGAATGTATAAAAGGTTATTTCCCTCTCGTTGAACATAACGGGAGGGTTGTGTAGCTGGTTAGCCTGTTCGCTCATCAAACTTGAGGTCTCGGGTTCGATAACTACACTTGAGAATAATTTGTGCCAGGAGGATTCTTTGACTGGTCAAAATGTTTTCTAGGGTTTGCACGCTTCACACACACACACTCTCTCTCCAGTATATATATACACGCTGGAGCCTCAGCGCTTGTAGTTGCTCTCTTCACACTCTCTCTCCCTCTCCCGCTGGAGCCTCAGTGCTTGTAGTTTCTCTCTTCACACTCTCTCGCCCTCTCCAGATCTAAACAAGACTTCGTTGGCCTCTCTCTCCCCTCACTGCTGCTCAAAGAGCCGGCAGGATCCGTCCGCCGGGAAGGGAAGGAGGCTTAACGCTGTCGCCATCGGCGAGGGACTACCGGCGCAGCTGTTCACTTTCCACCCAGCGAGGCGCGGGAGGGCCTCCGACCCCTTCTTCTTCGCCGCCGTCCCGTCGCCCGCCGAACCATGGCCCAAGAACCTTAAGGTATAATTTACTTACTCCACATGCATTGCTCTAGCTGCATGTATACCATGAATCTAGGACGTGGTTCAAAGAGGAAAGGAGTGGGGGAAAGTAGTGGGAAAAGTTATATATAGCATGAATCTAGGACGTGGTTCAAAGAGGAAATGAAGGGGGAAAGTTGTAAAGCATTAATCTAGGACGTGGTTCAAAGAGGAAAGGAATGGGGGAAAGTAGTGGGGAAAGTTGTATCGCATAAATCTAGGACGTGGTTCAAAAAGGAAAGGAAGGGGCGAAAGTACTAGTTCAAAAAGGAAAGGAAGGGACAAGGCTGTAGAGTTTGAGCAGGACTAGATTTGTTGCGCTCACATAGGGAAAGGCGTCTGATAACAAAACTGGGACCAACACGGACTGACACGGAGTTTTTTAGTCCCTACACCAAAATGTCCCTCTAAACAAACACCCTCTAATAATGCCGCTGGAATATTGATGCAATGCCACAGTTAAAAGCAAATTACATGTTTAACGAATTTGATTGTTAATATAATCTCTATGTTAATATTAATCAATGCCACCGTTTGAGAAATGCTACTGTCTTGCTTTCTTTCCCATTTAGATAAGGGAGATGTTTCTTTTTGTTGGCTTCTGTGTCATCCACCGTTATTGACCACTAATTGTTTCCTTTGCACCTCTGTTTAAACAGGGTTATCTGATTCACCTCGTTGCCATTGTGACCTTTTGTTGCACTGCACAAAACACTTTTGTTTTAAGAGTATTTTGTGCAGTTCAACCAAAATGTCACACCGACAACGTTGCTTGATTGCTTGATCTTAGTGGAACTGCACAAGAGGAGATCTTACTTCCTATCCGTTAAGGCGGATTTGGTTCAGATCTTCTTCTTGTGAGTTGTTTGAATTCCACATCATGAGAGGTCAGTACTAGCCTTCTTTCACATGATTCTGCAGTGTGCATTCATATGTTGTGCTACTTGTACGATAATGTTGCTTGATTTTAGTGAACTGCACAAATGGAGACAAGACTTCCAATATGTATGTGCACCGTATTATCCCATTTAGGTAAGATAAGGATATTTCACAACTGCTGGCCTGTATTTTGCCACTTTCATCAGAAAATTAAGTTTAGTACTATACTTGTGCTCCCTAATTGACATGCCAAATCTTACATTGAAGGCGAAGCTTGTCTGTTATCGAACCAAGTGATGAAGGGGAAGAACAAGGAAAAAAACAAAAATCAACTCCCGATGCTGTAATGAAGCACTGGAACTGTGATGGCACAAGTAATGATATAGTTTTGCATCTTAATTTATTGCTATGGCTGGAACGAGCAATTTTTTTGCCACTGATTTGATGCCACTCTTAATGTAATATGTAATTATATCTACTTGTGCAAACAGGGATCTTCTTTGAAGATACCATATATTTTAGTGGAACTGCACAAGAAGATGTTGGGAACATTAAACTAATCGAGGAGTATATAGTAAGCTTGGCCACCGCCGTAGATAGCAACAGATGGTTCCGGAGAAATGCTTCATCTGTATGCTCTACACAATAAGCCTCCTGACAAAGGTTGGTACTCGCCCACTGATTTCATCCATATGATTGAGCTTTGTCATCTCTATTGGTGTTGTGCTACTGTTTAGATACTGTCATGAAAAAGTGGTATTGTCCTTGAGAAGTGCTTCATCTGTGATGTTTTAAATATTTCCTTTCCTTTTTTTTCGAGCAAACAGTGATGCTAGCATTTAGTAGTCCTCTTGTCTTTGCACAACAGGATCATCTTCCTCTGAAGAAGAATATGGAGTACGTGAAGTGACTAGTTCCGATTATGCCAGGATGAAGAAGCCATGTCTATCTTATCATCAGAAGGAGCGGTCGAAGGATGGTTACATTACTCCCCACAAGACCAAACTAACTTCAGCTCAGAAGGACTGACAAAATCTCCATTTTTTTGCTTTGATGCGCGAGTACAATGTTGTTCGAGGATTCTTTCTGGTGAGTTCCATTTTTCTAAAAGTGTGCTCTACATGGACCATGTATGTGCCTGTTGAAACTGTCAATTCATAGTACAGTTTGCTCTATACTAATCACTTTTTTGTATTTGTGCAAACAGGGGTGCTCAGCTTGATTTCAATGGGAACTACACAAAATGTTCATGAATACATCGAATCATTCATTTCCACCACAAGAAAGGAGGTGCCGATAAGTTCAAGGCGTTGCAACATATAAGGGCGAAATCATACAAGCTACGCGCGAATTTGGTTGATTTTGGTGGAACTGCACAGAAAGAATAGCTGGTTTATTTAGCACGAGGTGCCATGTCAATGTCCGAACTGATGGCAAACCCTGACCATTCCACAATCGCATGCATTTGATATTTTGGAATGGGACAACCTTGTCAAATTTTGCTCATTGATTTTAGCAAGACATGCGTTTGATATTTTCGAATGGGACGCCCTTTGCTGTCAGCGGCGTCGATCAATTTTTTCTTTATTCTTTAGTTGTGAAGTAAATATTGCCTCTGACATGTGAGTTGCTGAGATGCATAATCATCAATTGTTTTGAATGTTCTCTATGGATTGCCAGGCCTGTGTGTTTGATTGCAATGTACAGAAACGCTAAAAAGCTGCTCAAACTCTTTGTACTCCTTCTGTTCCTTTTTACTTCGCACATTGTGAAAGTGCATACTTTTTTGTATAAGATTGGTCAAAGTAGATATACTTTGACTGCAGACAAAACCTGTATGCAGACTAGAAAGGACCGGAGGGAGTACAAGTGAAACTGCTGCAAACGAGGTGATCACCCTGGGAATAATGCTAGTACATATTGTTTTGCATGTTCATCCAATGCCAGTGATACAGGAATTCAAACTAATCGAAATAAATTCATTCATACATGGTCGTATTTCATATAAACAAGCCGGATTTCATTACATTCTTCAACTAAAAAAGGGTGCACTAGAGGTATAATTAATTAACCGAAGCTACCCACCTGTGTCCCGCTAAGCCGAACAAAAGCTTCAGTGACTTAACTGCAGGTGCGGTTGCGTAACTGACATGTGGCCCAGATGCTTGTTGGGCCCACGTGTTTGTCAGCCAACTGCACCAGCAGTTAAGTAGAAGCAACGTCCTTCTCCAACATAGCTCTCCGACTCCACGCCGCCGCCAAGAAGCTAACCGGCCGTCAGTGGTCAACCCGCCTAGCTTGTCATAGCGATTAGGGCAACTAGGAGCCCAATGATCAGGATCACCACATGACAAACACCTTTCTTCTTGTCATTCTTCTTGAACGTGTGTTGCACAGCCTTGTTCTTCCCATCAAACTTTGCTTTACCATCAAACTTGCCCTTGTTATTGAACTTGTGGGGCTGGAAGTTCTTCTGTACCATATTGGCACTAGATCCTCCCTCAATTCCTCAAGCATGTGTGTCCTTTGCTCTCGCCTTTTCTTCCACATCAAGAGTGCCAATGAGATCCACGGAGGAAGCTTGGTGACGAAGGAGGTATAATTAATTAACCGAAGCTACCCACCTGTGTCCCGCTGAGCCGAACAGAAGCTTCAGTGACTAAACTGCAGGTGCAGTTGCGTAACTGACATGTGGCCTGTTGGGCCCACGTGTTAGTCAGCCAACTGCACCAGCAGTTAAGTAGAAGCAGCGTTGTTCTCCAGCAGAACACCCTGACTCCACGTCGCCGCCAAGAAGCTAACTGGCCGTCAATGGTCAACCCGCCTAGCTTGGCTTCAACAGGAGGGTAGCAGCGGTGGCCTTACTTGGACCCGAGCGGCGGCGACCTACCGTGTTCTACTCTTCCTCGTTTTCTGTGTGGTGCAGCCTCGTTCGCAGCGGGGCGGGGCCTCGGCAGAGCCGGCGATGTCCTCTGCCTCGTTGTTGGCGGGGCAGGGCCTCGGCAGAGCCGGCGGTGTCCTGCTCCGCCCGCTCCGCGGCGATCTGCTCCTCCGCCTGCAGGTGCTCCTGGAGGAGATGGTGGTTGTAGGCGGCGTCGGCCTGCGCCTCCCGGAACTGCTCCTGACGCATCTGCCTCACACTTTCCATACATTGGGCACGGGCCTCGCTGATGGTCATGGTGCAATGCACCGGCGAGGATGGCGCAGAGGAGGGGGTTGGCGCCGGATCGTCGACTACCATGTTCTCCATTGGGACGTCGTCGTCCTCCGGCTGCCTGCCGGCCAGCCGGTCAGCAGTAATGGCTGCCATCTCCTTGTGGTCCGTCGTTCGTCCGTCCCGAAGAGCGCTGGAGCGTGAGGAAGCCATGGTGGGCAGTAGTGGTGTGGACAGGAGAAAGGGAACGGATGCAGATGACTGCGGCTATGGCCGGCGCAGCAGTTTATATAGCAATGGTGGGCGGGCGGAGGGACGGACGTGTGGCGCCGGAGTAGCCGCCTCGGCAACCGCGTATCATCAATGTGGGCGGCAGATGGACGGACGGACGGCACTTGTGTCGTTTGAAGGCGGAGCAATCGCCTGCACCAGGAAGCGGGGCGGGCGGCGCTGACTGTTTCGGGCGGAAAACGCGCGCGGGCGAGTAGATGACTTTACTTGGAGAGGATGACAATGGGGACCCACCAGGTCCATAGCCTCACGTACGCAAGTGCCTATACTCCCTCCGTCTAGGTGAATAAGTCGTATTAGAAGGTGCATCACGACCTAGGTGCAAGCAGATTGGTGGAAAAGAAGAATATTTCTCTCTTCTAAACACAACATTTAATCACAGTAGTTAAGAGGATGCCTTATTAGCTACCCATGCAGGCCATCGTAATTCATAGCATGCAAAGCGCTTTTATTTCTTGCCTAATAACAACATGGACATGTTGCATGCATTGGTCCTTGCCCGAGCAAAAAAAAAGGGAGGAAAGGGGTTTCCATGGGAGACAACGAGGCAGAGGTGGAAGCGCTCGCTGGAGTAATTTATTTTGCTTCCCCCCTGCTTTCCTGACATCACGGTCCCACACCATTGTCAACCTATGTACTAGTCAATAAATGAGAGAATTACACAAGAAGCGGCCGACAACTGGGACCAAGCAGCTCGAGCAGTATTTGTGTTTTTGAGGTGTGAGCACTGCAGAGTTTTTTGATGTTTAGCCCAGATATTAATTTTTCTCCTCTGAAGAACAACAAAAACATCGCTGTAGGTATTAACTAGGCGGGCTGTGGCCCGTCTAGCCCAGGCCAGATATCCAGCCCAGATATTAATTTTTTCAAGCTGAAAATGGCTAGCCCAGCTATACTTTTTTTAGGAATACCCAGGCAAGGTCAAGTTGTTATTCTCTGCCCCGCTGGGCTGCAAATCTTTCCTAGGAGGGATGCATTAGGCTTAACAAGAAAATGGGCTTTAAGAAATAATAAATGGGATGTAATTATAAAAACTAGGCAGTAACTATAAAAGAATGCACCAAACACGTGATTACTTTATAAAAAAATATTTTTGGATATTGAAAATTTTAATTTCATTAATTGTTGCGAGCGCAATGTTTCGTTGGATTTTTACGTAATATAAATTTATTTAATCTGACTAGAAATTTCGGGATAAAAATATTTCGGATCCCATCAAAATGTGGAAAATTTTATTGAAATCTGTTTTGAACGGTTGGTTGAAATGGGCTGTACTTTTAGCAAACTGTAAATGGGTCGTAGTAAATTCTATTAGAATTCAAAAATGGGCTACACATTCTTCCAATTCTCAAATGGGCTATAAGTTCTCTGCCACACACTTCTGGCCTTACTAAGTTGACGCGTCCCCTAAAAAAACAGAGTTGACGCGTATGCAAGGCTTTGTCAACTTATAGTGAACACACGGTTCTAGCAGCAGTGGCCGTTGGATGTCCATCCAACGGATGCCGTGCTTCTTCTTCAATCTCGGATATTCTAGCTTCACCCGACCAAAAAATGATTCCTCCCCCTGACATCTGGGGCGCACTGTTTCGGAAGCTGACCTGTGGGCCTACTAAGTTGACGTACCAAGGGCTTTGTCAACTTAGTCAATATAAACTATTCTAGCTGCAGTGACCATACGATGTCCATCCAACGGCCGTAGTGCTTCTTCAACCTCTGGTCTTCTTGCTCCAGCCGCCCAAAGAAGCGCCGGTCGTGCCGCCTGCTCCTGCCTCCCGTGGCCGGCTGTGCTGCCGCGGAGGCCTCACCGCCCCCTACTATTCCCATCGCTGGCCAGGCCCTGCGGCGACGGCAGCCTCACACTGCAGCCGAACGAGTGAACCCTCATACTCCTCTCCACGTGGGCATCCACTACCGCGTCTTCACCGGCTCCGCGTGGTCCCCTTCCTAGGCCTCGCCGTCGTCCACCGCCCTGGTGCTCTCGGCGCGGCGTGGTCAACGTGGTCAAGGAACGACTTCCATCGGACGTGGACTGTACGTGGAGAGGCTGACAGCTGGGTCCACGGCAGCAGCAAGGAAGAGCCTCCTTATTACGCGGAAAATAATGATTCCTCCACCTGACAGCAGGGACACTACAACAGGAATCGACAGAAGTACGTGGAGAGGATGACAGTAGGGGCCCACCACGTCAGCGTATGGAAAAATAAAATGCTTCCTCCTAGTGTTTTCCTGACATCTGGGACCCACGACATTGTGAGCGTACATAGTCAATAGACAAGAGAACAACACAAGATCGGCTGACACCTGGGACGTAGCTACTCGAGCAGTATTTTTTTTGTTTGGTATTGTTGAGACGGAGCAGGGTTTGAACTGGGCTGTGGCCCGTCTAGCCCAGGCTTATATTTTATGTTCACCATGTGACCAGCCCAGCTATTTTTTCTTTGTGAAAATGAGTCCAGTTTATTTTTTCTGAAGAATACCCAATCCAGGCCTACTTATTTTTCTACGCCCTGATGGGCTGCAACTCTTTCAAGACGCCTGCAAATCTTGAAAGTAATATGAAATGGGTTGTAAATATAAAAACAGATGACAAATTGGCAATTACTTTATAATTTCTGAATTTTATCACATTTTCAGATTCCTATTTCACTGGGCATTAACCTAATTTAAATATATCTTCAAAGTACTTTAAATCTGGCTGGACATTTCGGTATTGAAAATAGTTTGGAACCCATAGAAATATGCGAAATTGGCCCTGGCCAACCAAAAAAACGACTGCAATAAATTGCATAAGAAGTTGCCATGAGCTATATATAAATTATTAAAAAAAGAGGGAGTGGTCTGACTTGTGGGCCTGTTTAGTTGATGTGTATGCAATATTTTTTTAGTTATTATATACGTCAACAAACGATTCTAGCAGACGTAACCGTTGGATGTCAATCCAATGGCCGTTGTGTTTCTTCAATCTCTGATCTTCTTGCTCCAGCCGCCAAAGCAGCGCCGGCGCGACCGCCTACTCCGGCCTCCCGTGGCCGGCTGTGCTGCTGCGCAGACCTCAGCGCCCCCTACTACTCCCACCGCTGGCCAGGGCATCCCTCTACTCACCCACACCCCCTGTTATTCTGCGGCGACGGCAGCCTCACACCGCAGCTGAAACGGTGAACGCTCGTACTCCTCTCCGCGTGGGCATCCACTGCCGCGTCTTCCCAGGCTCCGCGTCGTCCCCTTCCTATGCCTCGCCGTCGTCCACCGCCGTGGTGCTCTCGGCGCGGCATGGTCAATGTGGTCAACGACCGACTTCCATCGGAAGAGTAATGTACGTGGAGAGGCTGACAGCTGGGTCCACGGCAGCCGCAAGGAAGTGCCTCCTTATTACGCGGAAAATAATTATTCCTCCACCTGACAGTAGGGACCCACCGGACGGGCCACCAGTATTTTGCGAAAAAATCGTTTCCCCCTGACTGCTGGGACCCACCGGACGGGCCACCGTATTTCACGAAAAAAACGTTCCCCCCGCTGTCAGCTCGGACCCACCTTATTACGCACAAAAAAATGAATACTCCCCCGGGTAGCTGGGACCCACCATGGTGGGAGGCTGACTTGTGGGCCTACTAAGTTGACGGGGACGAAGGGCTTTGTCAACTTAGTCAATATGAACGATTCTAGCTCCAGTGACCGTACGATGTCCATCCAACGGCCGTAGTGCTTCTTCAACCTCTGGTCTTCTTGCTCCAGCCGCCCAAAGCAGCGCCTGTCGTGCCGCATGCTCCTGCCTCCCGTGGCCGGCTGTGCTGCCGCGGAGGCCTCACTGCCCCCTACTATTCCCACCGCTGGCCAGGCCCTGCGGCGACGGCAGCCTCACACCGCAGTCGAACCAGTGAACCCTCGTACTCGTCTCCACGCGCGCGAGCTTCCACTGCCGCGTCTTCCCCGGCTCCCCGTCGTCCCCTTCCTAGGCCTCGCCGTCGTCCACCGCCCTGGTGCTCTCGGTGCGGCGTGGTCAACGTAGTCAAGGAACGACTTCCATCGGACGTGGACTATACGTGGAGAGGCTGACAGCTGGGTCCACGGCCGCAGCAAGGAAGTGCCTCCTTATTACGTGCAAAATAATTATTCATCCACCTGACAGCGGGGACCCACCGAATGGGCCATCGTATTTCGCGAAAAAAACGTTTGCCCCTGACTGCTGGGACCCACGAGTTACATGTTCGCACGCAAGGAAGTGCCTGACAGTCGGGACCCACCTGGTCGAAGCGTACGTAGCGTTGTCATTCTGGTCGTGAACATGTACGTACATATATACTGGTCGATGTAGAGGCGCGCACGTGTCGTAGTAGAGGCGCGCACGTAGCATGTACATGTACGTACAGCGGTCAGGATGCAAGAAAGAAAATACGGTCATGTATGTGTACATACGGGCGGGGTCTCGAACACCTACTCGCGCATACGTATGGCGAGGGCTCGTGTAAATGGCTGGGTCGGAACGGAGAAACAGCGTTGTCGTCATGTTCATGGGGAGGCAACGGAATGCGTCGTGTTCATCGGGAGGCAACGCGGCTGGGTCGGAACGGAATGCGTGGTCGTGTTCATCGGGAGGGCTTGGACGGAAGAGGCGATGAAAACGAGGCCTGGCGTACCGCACAACGGAGGAAACAGACCTCCTACGGTCGAAACGGGGGTCCTGTCGATCGGGAGGGGTGTGGCGTACTGCACACCAGAGGAAACGGACCTCCTACGGTCGAAACGGGGGTCCTGTTGATTGGGAGGGGTGTGGTGTACCGCAAAACGGAGGAAACGGTCCTCCTATGGTCGAAACGGGGGTCCTGTTGATCGGGAGGGGTGTGGCGTACCGCAAAACGGAGGAAACAGACTTGTGTTGGAGCGCTACGGCCGAAACAGGGGTCCTGTTCATCAGGAGGGGTGTGGCGTACCGCAAAACGGGACTCCACGGGATACTGTTCATCTCCATCGTCAACCCCCTCCAGCCTCCACAAGCTACTGTTCATCCACCGTCGACTTCCTCCAGCCTCCACCTGCGACTGTTCATCCACGGGCTCCTGTTCATCCAGCCTCCACCGCGCGCTACTCCACCGGCTACTGTTCAACAAGCCCTCTCCACGGGCTCCTTCTCAACCACCCCTCCACGGGCTACTGTTCATCCAGCCCTCCACGGGGTGGTCCTGTTCATCCAGCCCTCCACGGGGTCCTGTTCATCCAGCCCCAACCGGCTCAATCGATCGGGGTCCTGTTCATCCAGAGGCAACACCACGGGGTCCTGTTCATCCACCCCCACTAGGAACTGTTCATCTAAACCCCCCGCAACGCTCACTGTTCATCCAGAGGCAGCATCGATCAGCTTCAGCTAGCAGCAGTAGCGAAGGAATCGCTCGATCGGGTTCAGTTAACAGCCATCGATCGATCGCTGGGGTTCAGTAACGTGTAGCATACAGTGCAATCGCTCGGGTTCAGTTAGAGCCCAACGCCTCGCTCGGGTTCTGTTGGGGATATTACTACTGGGCGTAAACCGGCCTACCTGGGCCGGGTTAACTTCATCAGTAGTCCAAAGGTGTTAAAGCCCAAAGGCTAGACAAAGGCCCAAGGCCATAGTCGGTTCAGTATCTGTAGCCGTAAACCGGCGTGTATATAAACTTGTATTATAAGTTAGGAATAGGGAGAGACCAACCCGGATACGAGTATAAACCGGAGATTGGGACTCTATGAACCGACGGGTGTCACCCGTGTATATAAGGGGACGACCCGATGGCGGTTCAAAGACAGACAACCACAACTCGAGGCCTAGGCGAAGCTTGTTTGCTCCCTAGTCATCGAAACCCCATCAATTCCATCACAAACTAGACGTAAGCTTTTACCTTCATCGAAGGGGCCGAACTAGTATAAACTCCCTGTGTCCCTTTGTCCGCTTTAACCCCTTCGAGTTAACCCGTTGCGATGGCTCCACGACTAAGTCCTTTCGCTAGGACATCTGCCGTGACAAACCCACGACAGTTGGCGCCCACCGTGGGGCTATCACACGATGGTTTCAAGTTCTTGGAGGGCCGCTTTGAAGGACTCGAGGGATACGCTGTGGGCCGGATGACCAAGAGTCGTCGCGGCAAGATCTACATCAACGACGCACGCTGGGGCCCCGAGGCCGGCTCAATTGAGTACGGGTACCGGGTCCCCTTTGGTGGCATACATGTCTTCATCGGCAAGATCGGTGAACCGGGCCCTGAGCTGGACACCTGCACCGACCTCGTCGAGACAGCTCAGCGTGCACGACCTGCCCGGGTTAAACCGGCCGTGAAACGTGCCTTCGTGGGAGTCATTCATGGAGGAAGCTATGAGGACGGATCAGGATCTGGTGGTGAAACCGTCGTTTACTCTGGCGACGAGTCATCGACCGGAGAAACTAAGTCGTTGTATCAGCTACAAGATGGCCGGATTGGGGGCTGTTCCGATGGCGACAATATTCCGGACCCCTCCGATCTGCCCAACCGGGTTGGAATATTCATGGCTGGTACACAAGCAGCACCTCACTCATCGACGGCCGCGGCGATGATTTCCGGTTCAGCAGCAGCAACGGCTGCCGGAGCAGGAGGCTCTGTGCGCCCGCCGGCTCAAGTATTATCCGATCTATTCGACGCATTGGCTGCACTCATGGCGGAGGCTAATCCGGTGGATCAGGATGCTCATAACACAGAGATCGCAAAGGTGAGAGAGCAGATTACCCAGGCCAAAGCGGATCTGGCAGCAGAAGAGGTCAGGATGACGGTGGAGCGGGCCGCTTTGGACGCACAAGCTTATAAAATCATGCTGGATCAGAATGCCTCACAGGAAGTCATGAGGAGGAAGTATCGATCTCGTTTGCCCTCAGTTTTTGAAGGAAGGAACCTTTTCAACACCCCTGGAGCGGGAATCAACAATCCGCCGGTGGTAAACCGGGCGGAGGCACCTGCGACAGGAGCGCCGGTTCAGCCCCGTTTAATAGATCTTCCTCGTCATAATACTGGTGTACCGCAAGCTGTGCCTACACCTCCGGATCACTACTCCAATCCGATGGATAACCTCGTTGCGGCTGCGGCACGGTTGGAGGCTATTCCGGTTGAAGGTGATTCATTACAGGCGATAGAGACACGCCGGGTTAAGGAGCTCCTTAGGACAGCTTTGATCCAACAGGAAGCATATTCATATAGCCGTGACCGGATTCATTCTACCCCACGTCCGGCCCAGAGTTACAGCAGGCATATGGAGGAACCAGCTGTGTCAAGTAACGCGCGGCGTGAAGCGCCCCGTGGCAACAATCCGGCTCCCGATGCCCAGGAGGTGGTAGTCCGGGCCCGAGCGCGCAGGGAAGCTGAGTTAGCAGCGCAGTATCAGACTCGTCAGTTTACGCCGGTTCGTCCCACCACTTCGGCTGAACCGGAGCTCACTTCTAGCGCTTTGGGAGTGCCTTGCCTTGTCCCCGCTTTACGCAATGTGCGCCT
Source organism: Aegilops umbellulata (assembly GCA_032464435.1). Taxonomy (NCBI): domain Eukaryota; kingdom Viridiplantae; phylum Streptophyta; class Magnoliopsida; order Poales; family Poaceae; genus Aegilops; species Aegilops umbellulata. The sequence continues at coordinate 511,032,035 of CP136059.1, forward strand.
GCCTAAGGATTTTAAAGGCCCGCGCAAGGTGCCGAACTATACGGCGGATCAACCCCCAGAGACGTGGGTGGAGAGTTATGAGATGGCCATGGATATGCTTGATGTGGATGAGGCGGCGTGTGCAAAATATTTCACCATGATGCTTGAAGGGACAGCCCGCACTTGGTTAAAAAGCCTGCCGCCCAATTCTACCGGTTCATGGGCCCAGTTGCGAGACCGGTTCATCAATAATTTCAAAGACACGTGTAAGCAGCCCATGTCGATAGTGGATTTAGCTGCCTGTGTCCAGGAGGAAGGAGAATCAACGACTCATTGGGTGCGTAGGGTCTCACGAGTTCTGCATTCCTCAGACCGCATCAATGCGGACACCGCAGTTATAACCTTGGAAGGCAATTGCTGGTTTGGACCCTTGAAGCTGAAGTTAGGACGGATGAAACGCCATTGTACTGACATGGGGACCCTCATGGGCGCTTTGGTAAAGTACGCTGATTCTGATAGTACCAAGGATCCCGAGTCTGATGATGAAAAGACAGGGAAGGGAAAGAAGAATGGCAACTTCAGAGGTCAGCAGCATCACTCAGCAGGAAACGGTGGCGGAAGCAAGCGTAAAGCGGATGGCAGCATGGATTTTGTGGCCAATACTAACGTGTAGAACGGGGGCCAACGACGTAAGGGCAAAAACCGCAGTGGAGCGCCTAGTCCTAATCCGGAACGCCTGAATTATCTGTTGAACCAGCCCTGTCCAAAGCATGGGACAAGGGAGGAACCAGCAAACCACCTTTGGAAAGATTGCTATATCATGCAGGAGTTCAAGATCTCCAGTGCCTTCCGGTATGACCCCGGCTCTGGTGGTGGTTCTGGATCTGGACCGAGTCACGGTGGAGGAAATTCCGGTTCAGGATTTAATGGTAACCCGGGCGGACATAACAATCAGCATAATCAGAATAACCAGGGTGGTCACAATCAGCAACAGCAGCAGTCGGGTTACCAGAGCAATCCAAAGCAGCTAAATAGTGGGCAGTATCATGTATTCACCACTAGCTTGGACAAGCGGGACCGGAAGGTCCAGAAGCGGGCAGTTAATTCTGTTGAACCGGCCGTGCCCCGGTATCTGCGCTGGTCAGAGCAGCCAATCATATGGAGTAGAGAGGATCACCCTCCCCGGGTAGACAATCCGGGTCATCTGGCTTTAGTGGTGGCACCTCAGGTGGGAGGTTATAAGTTCACCAAGGTACTCATGGATGGAGGTAGCAGCATTAACATCCTGTACTATGAGACTTTCCGTCGAATGGGGCTAACAGATAAAGAACTCCGGCCTTCGAATACGGTTTTTCATGGTGTGGTACCTGGCAAGTCAGCATACCCCGTTGGGCAGATAGCATTGGAAGTGGCCTTTGGAGATGATCACGATTCCCGGTCAGAGACACTGATGTTCGAGGTGGTGAAAATCCAAAGCCCGTATCACTCCCTGTTCGGTAGACCGGCCTATGCGAAATTCATGGCACGACCCTGTTATGTGTACCTGCAACTCAAGATGCCAGGTCATAAGGGGACCATCACGGTTCACGGAAGCCGCAAGGTCGCTTTGGAATGCGAAGAAGGAGATGCGGCTTATGCAGAGTCGGTTTGTAGCACCGAGGAACTCAAGTATTACAAAGACAATGTTGATCCGACGGATATGACTCCTTTAAAGAAGCCTACTATGGAGCATGATCCGGCCCTGAAGTTTACATCATCCGCTGAGACTAAGCTTGTTGACTTCGTACCTGGTGATTCGTCCAAGCAGTTCAGCATCAGTGCCAATCTGGATCCGAAATAGGAAAGCGCGCTCATCGAGTTCATCCGTGAGAATCGGGACATCTTTGCGTGGAAGCCTTCTGACATGCCAGGTGTACCGAGGCGACTCGCTGAGCACACTCTTAATGTGGATCCTAAATACAAACTGGTGAAACAGTTCCTCCGCCGGTTCAACGAGGAGAGGCGAAAAGCTATTGGAGAAGAGGTGGCCAGGCTATTAGCAGCTGGTTTCATTGTTGAAGTTTTCCACCCTGAGTGGCTTGCTAATCCGGTGCTGGTCCTTAAGAAAAACGGCACCTGGCACATGTGTGTGGATTACATTGATCTTAATAAAGCCTGTCCTGCAGATCCTTTTGCCCTCCCCCGTATTTATCAGATTATTGATGCTACGGCGGGTTGCAAGCGTTTATGTTTCCTAGATGCATATTCCGGCTATCATCAGATCAAAATGGCAGTTAAGGACCAGGAGAAGACTGTGTTCATAACTCCTTTTGGAGCCTTCTGCTATGTGTCTATGCCTTTTGGGCTCAAAAGTGCCCAGGCAACCTATCAACGGTGTGTGCAAAATTGTCTCCACAAACAGATTGGCCGTAATGTGCATGCTTATGTGGATGATATCGTTGTTAAATCAAGAAAGAAGGAGACTTTGGTCGATGACTTGAAGGAAACCTTTGACAACCTGAGGACGTACAAGATGATGCTCAATCCGGCCAAATGTGTCTTTGGTGTACCGGCAAGCAAGTTATTGGGTTTTCTGGTGTCCAACAGGGGAATTGAGGCTAATCCGGAGAAGATCACGGCTATCACTTCTCTGGCTAAACCGAAATGTATTAATGATGTTCAACGTTTGGCTGGCCGGATTGCCGCGTTGAGCCGGTTTATCAGCCGCCTTGGTGAGAAAGCGATCCCGTTGTATCAAATGTTGAAGAAAACGGATCAGTTTGTCTGGAGTTCTGCCGCCGATCAGGCGTTGGAGGATTTAAAGCGGCAATTGGCCAATCCGCTTGTACTCGCCGCTCCCATTGACAAGGAACCATTGTTGTTGTATGTTGCTGCTAATGCTCGTGCGGTCAGTGTAGCTATAGTGGTGGAGCGGAAGGAGGCGGGCAAAGAGTACCCGGTTCAGCGTCCGGTTTATTATATCAGCGAGGTGCTTATCGAGTCCAAACAAAGATATCCGCATTGGCAGAAGCTGGTATACGGAGTTTTTATGGCAAGCCGGAAGCTGAAGTAGTATTTCCAAGGGCATCCCATCACAGTGGTCAGCTCTGCCCCTTTGGGTGATATCATCCAGAACCGAGAAGCAACAGGTCGGATTGCCAAGTGGGCTATAGAGCTTGGGCCACACGGTTTGAAATACGTGCCTCGGACGGCGGTGAAGTCCCAAGCACTTGTCGATTTCATCAATGACTGGACGGAGCTGCAGGCCCCTGAAGAGAAGCCGGATCACACATATTGGACCATCCATTTTGACGGATCACGACAATTGGAGGGCTCGGGGGCTGGAGTCGTATTAACTTCCCTGCGAGGTGACAAGTTTTGTTATGTTCTCCGCTTAATGTTCCCTTGTACTAACAATGCAGCTGAGTACGAAGCCTTGCTCCATGGTCTCCGGATGGCTAAAGAGATGAACTTAAGCTGGGTTAAGTGCTTCGGTGACTCGGACCTGGTGGCTCAACAGGTGTCTGGTACTTGGGATTCTAAAGACCCACTCATGGCTGCATATCGTCGTGAGGTTGATACTGTTGCCGGTCATTTCAAGGGTTATCAGGTGGACCACGTGGACCGTCGGAAGAATGAAGCGGCGGACGCTTTGAGCCGGCTAGGCTCACAGCGTAAACCGGTTCCGCCCAATGTCTTTCTCGATATACTACACAACCCATTGGTTCAACTACCTGGAGAAGCAGATTTGGCTGTTCCTGATCTGGAGGCTCAGTTGGTGGCAGCACTCCACGTCATTCTGGATTGGAAACTTCCCTACCTGGCGTACATGAACCGGGGCGAGTTACCAGAGGATGAGACTCTGGCCAGACAAATAATACGGCGGTCCAAGTCCATGACAATCGTCAATGGCGAGTTGCATCATTGCAGTGTATCAGGGGCATTGCAACGCTATGTGTCTCCTAAGGAAGGCTGTGAAATTTTGCGTGAGATCCATGAAGGGGATTGTGGTCACCACGCCGGTTCAAAATCTATGGTGGCTAAAGCGTTCTGCCACGGTTTCTATTGGTTAACTGCCCATGCTGATGCGGAAGATCTGGTCCGACGATGTGATGGTTGCCAGAAGTTTTCAAGACGCACTCATGTTCCGGCTCAAGAATTGAGGATGATTCCAATTACTTGGCCGTTTGCAACCTGGGGGCTGGATATGATTGGGCCTTTCAAAAGGTCCAAGGACAAGAAGACCCACCTCCTGGTGGCGGTTGATAAATTTACAAAGTGGGTGGAAGCAGAGCCTATTAGTAAGTGTGACGCAGCCACCGCGGTTCAATTCATCAAAAAGGTGATCTTCCGGTTTGGCTTTCCACACAGTATCATCACAGACAATAGTACCAATTTGTCCAAGGGTGCCATGAGAGAATTCTGCGAACGAGAGCACATCCGCCTTGACGTGTCTTCAGTGGCGCACCCGCAATCCAATGGTCAAGCAGAAAGAGCTAATCAGGAGATCTTGAGAGGCAGCAAGCCCCGGCTTATGGTCCCTTTGCAGAGGACGCCGGGTTGTTGGGTTGAAGAGTTACCATCCATGTTATGGAGTATTAATACTACACCCAACAGATCGATAGGATACACGCCGTTCTTCATGGTTTATGGAGCAGAGGCGGTTCTCCCTAGTGATATCCGTCACGATTCACCTCGGGTTGCGTCTTATGTTGAAGCGGACAACGAGATGGCTCGACAAGACGCTTTGGACCGGTTGGATGAAGAGCGAGACACAGCAGCTGCCCGCTCGGCGATTTACCAACAAGATCTTCGTCGCTATCACAGTCGTCGGGTCAGAACCAGAACCTTTCAAGAAGGAGATTTGGCGCTTCGACTCATTCAATATCAAACCGATATGCATAAGTTATCTCCGTCTTGGGAAGGACCTTTCGTGGTCAGCAAAAATCTGCACAACGGGTCACACTATCTGATTGATATTCGAGAGCATAAGGACTCATGTAAGTCAGAGGAGGAGACCAGCAGGCCATGGAACATAGCTCATCTTCGGCCTTACTATACTTGAGCCATTGGCTCTGCTTATGTACATATTATGACAATGTATATATTATCAATACAATAAGCCGGATCCTCAGCTAAAGCGGGGTATCTGTTCGTTTCTATCATGTGTGGTTACATGGAGTTGTTCTGTTTTAAAGCGACCTCCGGTTTACCCCTTGCAAAATATTATAAATATCACCTGGGGGCTCGGTCATCTCTGAACCTATGCAATACCTTTTGATAGGCGAAAGCCACCAGATCACTTGGGGGCTCGGTCGTGTCCGAACCGATGCAACACCTTTTGATCGGCAAAAGCCACCAGATCACTTGGGGACACGGTCAAGTCTGAACCGGTCACGCCTCTTGATCGGCCTAAAGGCCTTAGAATCACTTGGGGGCTTGGTCGAACCCGAACCATTGCCATGCCACTTGATCGGCGTAATGCCACGGTTTCATTTGGGGACCTGGCTGACTTGAACCACAACTACGCCTATTGGGAGCTTGGTCGTGTCTGACCACGGTAACACCATCTGATCGGCTCAGTAAAGCCTCTTTTTTGCAAACGGTTCTATCATTGCCTTTTGCTTCACACATCTTTTCTTTATAAAATTACCGTTTTGTTTTGGTTGCATTCTTAAACCGAAACCGTTTTACACCGGTTCAAGCAGCCAAATTGGCGGAACACGGTCCATTTTTACACCGGAGATTATTTACCCGGTTTGAGTTTTTCTGTTAACATCCTTTTTTGGAGTAACAAGATATTTATTATGACAAAAGTACGGTTTACACAGTAATCCGGCGTTATATATCAGGAGCTGTTTTCTCCCATGACGGTTTAGGTTATTAAACCTCCGTTTCAAGATTGGCTAACGCCTACTTCATGCCCAATAATGGCAGTTTAAGATTTTATGATTGCAGGAGATATAAATTGGCAATATCGGTCTTCCAGATAAAAGTATTAGCACAGATGCACGAAGGCATCTCAAGAAGCAAAAGTATTATCTATCCTATTACAAGGCAGCATGGTACCCGAATAGGATCATTGTTCTCTTGGCGGAATATAATAAGGCAGCTAATTAATCCATCTTCCGGTTCACACCTTCTCGCCACCCCGGTTTGACTGTTGTGGGTCATCCTGCGCCGCTTCAGCTTCCTCATCCCTACCCAGTGGCTGGAAGTCAACAGTGGTCCAGTCGATTCCCATTGATGCTTGAAAGACAGCCTCCTCATGGATCAGTGAAGACGGTTCAATATCAGGAGCGGAAGTATGCTTACGGATTGGAGGAATCAAGTTCTCCGCTTCGGGGATTGGTGCAGCCACTCGTTTATTCTGATCATTATACTGAGCTTGATAATGTGACAAGTCAGCTTCTTCTGCCAATTGATAGGCCAGAGGGCGCACCGCCCGGTTTATCGCTCTTAGATCTTCTTCATTGAATTCTGAACCATCTTCTTTCAAGCTGGGATAGCCTTGAGCTGCTTCAACAGGATCAAAATCGGGCACCCATGCTTTGGCTCGGATTAAGGCATTGATGGCTCCGGTTCGAGCCGCAGACTTTTTTAGCTCTTCAATCCGAGCAGGAAGCATTGACAATCTTTTCAGCGTATCTTGGATCAAGGTGGGTGCTAGATTATTATGTGACGCAGTTGAGATAATCTGTTGTGCTCTAGTGTACAGCTGCTCGATCAAGGTGTAGGCAGCTTTCAGCTTCATTCGCACATCCGACCCCAAGTGGCTAATGCGAGTGCCTACAACATGATAGAGCGGTTAACAAACCGGACCTATTCTAAGAGGATCAAGATTATCATAGAAATTACAGGATGCTTCCCAAAGATGGCGGCCGTCATTGCATGCACTTGTCGTTTTACGCTGGTCAATTCATCTGTTACCGGTTTAAGGGCACCCTCAGCGTCTTCAATCTTCTTGGTTAAAGTGGCTTTTTCTGTGGCCCAATCAGCCCGTTCCTTCTTGAAGCCCTCCTTCAGCTGCTCCATGCTGCTTAAAGCGCCGGTTAGCTCTTCCTTTGCCTTGGCGGTTTCAGCTTGTTGGGTTTTCAAGTTCTCTTGAAGGTCGGTTACTTGGTTTTCTTTGGCCCTTAGTTCAGCCTGCATTCCGACAGTTATATGGTTTAGCAAATAATGTGAACAAGGAAATACCAACCACATAACAAGTTATGCACTTTGTACTTGGGGGCTAATGCCTATTTGATCTTCAGCTATCAATTAATTGTCAAGTCCCAAGCTCAATACAAGTATTCAACTTGGCACTTGGGGGCTAATGGCTATTTGCTCTAATAAATTTCTGATGCCACGGTATGAAGATTAAAGTCTCGGTTTCACTACATCAAGTTGAACCGACCCTTGGGGGCTATATCAATGAATTTTGGAGCATGGAGTTTTTTATGTCAAGACCCGATTCAACTATAATAGGTTGAACCGGCCCTTGGGGGCTACAATGGTGATAAGTAGGAACAGACTCATGGAAATTACCTCAAGTTTCTCCTTCATCATCTTTACCAGATTAGCTTCATAATCACGGCTAGTATATAGCCGGTTCAAATATCCAGAATGAACATCTCGGGCGCTTAGAGCGGTATATGTCGCCAGGTCAACATCCCACTTGCCTTTGCTCATGGCAGAAAATTCTTCTTTGGCAGTATGCTTGGCTAAAGCGACGGGATTCCCCGGTGTCGTGGTTCTAAGTCTGACAGTAAGAATGGAGGGTAAGTATGGAGAGGCAAGATCCTAGCTATGGAGTAGTTGTATGCGCAAGGAGTTTACGAGTTCGGGCCCTTCTCTGAGGAAGTAACAGCCCTACGTCTCGGAGCCCGGGGGCAGTCGACTGGATTAAGTGTGTATGTGTTACAAAGTTCCGAACCCCTGTCCTAGTGGAGGGGGGTGGCTTATATAGAGTTCGCCAGGACCCCAGCCAGCCCACGTTACAAGGAGTTTAATGTACATAAAGAGAGGGGGTTACTGGTAACGCCTGTAATAAAGGACCATGAAGGCCATAAAAGCTACTTATGAGGTGACCGTTTGTAGGCAATGCCTTTAGGTCTTCTTATGGTCGAGTGGTTGCCTTCATGGTCGACTGCTTGTACTTCTGGTCGAGTACGCTTGTGTCCGTCGACTGGGCTGACCAGGTCGACTGAACTGTCGATACTTCTCAGAATGTCTTTCATTGTAGGAGTCATGTCCTTGATTGGGTACCTCAGGTATGATAAGTTACCCTACCCTAGGTACGTATCCTCGTCATTAGCCCCCGAATGGGTCAGGGGTTAAGTGAGAATGGGGTCGAGCCTACGCTTCCGACTCAACCTCCATGCTTCGGTTGCGTCTGTCTTCGGATAAATGGAAGTTACGGTGGGACCTCATTCTTCAGTTGCCTTGATCCATTCAGATGCCCGTCGAGTGGTTTCGGATTACTGTCGAGTGCGTTTACGTGACGAGTCCCTTGGGAGACTTAAGGAAACGGATCTTTTTGTCTGACAACCCGCCCTGTCGATCGCGGATCTTGCGGGATTTGAAAATTGAGAAGCGCACCGGACGGAGAAAATCGCGCGAATCGGCTGGATAAGGCAAGGGCGCCTCGATCTCCGCGCCACCTTTTTCGCCACGTACTGCGCGCGCGCCTGTTGCGGGATCTGACTGGGAGGCGCAGGCCCACTGATCAGCCACTCGGGTGTGGCCTTATATAAAGCGATGATTCTGATTTTTTACTGTGCGCCCTCGTTCTTCCTCCCCCTTCCTCCGTAAGCTTCCGCCTCGCTCTCCGCCGCAACCTCGACACCGCCGCTCGGCCAAGACCTCGTTCAAGACGATGGGGACGGACAAGACGGCGGCGGCGGAACGGGCGAAGAAGGCCGCGGCGAAGGGCAAAGGGAAGAAATCCGGCCGAGGCGGGTCGTCCTCGCGGGCCGCTCTGCCGTCCGGCTGGTTGCAGGGGGATTGGATGCCCTCCATCCTTACTCAGGCGGATATCGACGACATGGTGGAGGGGGGACTCATTCCCCACAAGGCCGCTCGCCTTCCTGGGAAGGAGACAGAGCCGAGACCTCGCGAGGGTGAGCGCGTCCTGATAGCCACCCATGTCGACCGGGGGTTTTCCCTGCCCCCGAGTCCTTTCTTTAGGGCTTTCCTGAACTTCTTCGGAGCGCAGCTCCACCATTTCACGCCCAACTCCATAGTCTATCTTGCTGCGTTCGTGTCTCTGTGTGAGTGTTTCTTAGGTTGTCGACCCCACTGGGGCCTCTTCAAGCATATCTTCACTTGCCGATCCCAGTCGGTTAAAAAGCTTAACCCAGACGGGGAGAGGACGCAGGTGATCCAGATGTGCGGGGGCCTCGGGATCCAGACGAGGGGTAAGAGTTGTTTTCCTCCCATGACACTTCCCGATTCCGTGCGTGGGTGGCAGTCGACTTGGTTCTACTGCAAGGACCAGCCGACTCCTGGACACTCGACCGGCCTTCCTCCTTTTACCTTGGACCGAGTGCAGAAACCCGCTTCTTTGAAAGTGGTTCCAGAGGAGAAGGCTCAGGTGAAGGTACTAGTCAGTCGAGTGGTTGAGTTGGTTCGGGAAGGCGTGACCGGCATGGACTTGCTCGAAGTCTTTCTCCAGCGACGAATCCAACCTCTCCAGGCTCGGGATCACTCGATGTGGTTGTATTCCGGGTCCGACGACTCCACTCGGATCCACCCGGAGGGGGTCGAGGCTTCTGTGCTGGAGAGCTGGCTGACCAGCATAACCGGGAATAAGGACAACCCCAGGGGTTCCAGGAGGATTGCTCCGCTTGATGGGATGATGGAGACAGACAAGGTACATTTTGCTTCTTCCGACTGAAATTTCCACTCCGTCTAGTAACTGGCTCGCGATAAGTCGACTGATCCTCGTTCTGCCTATTGTTTCGCAGGAGATCAGCGACATGTACTCGATGCCGAATGGGAACCAGGAGCAAGTATCTGAAGGAGGAGGGAGTGGAGGCGAAGGGAGTGAGAATGAAGTTGAAGTCGAGGGTGAAGTCGAGGAGTGGGAATCTGACGACGACGTAGAGGGGGAGGCCGGCGACAACTCGGGCGACGAAGATGAAGAGGTGGAGGTCGACCTTCCTCGACGCGAGAGACGCTCCAAGAACGCTCAGGATCCCGCCGTGGAGCGCGGTCAGTCGAGTGCTCCGGCGGGCCAGTCATCCAAGCGCCCTCGGACCGCGTCGCCGGCCCCAACTGAGAAGGCGCCCAAGCAGCCTAGAGCCATCCCGACCAAGCCACCCAAGGCCTTGCCCAAGATCAAGGTCGCCATCCCGGTCATCTCTGGGTAAGTGACTGTTTTCACCTTTCTTGAGTCGACTAGAACGGATTCTTAGTCGATTCACTTTCAAATTATTTGCTTGGAATCGTGCAGCGCCGCTACTTCCGAAACTTCCATCCAGAATGCTGATGAGACGATGGAGGACGCCGTCACTTCCAACTTAGGTATAATCTTTGACATGATTCGACTGTTTAACTGCTGAGTCGATTGGATATTCATTTCTGAACTTTTGTAGCTCCGACCAACATCATTGACCTTCCGGATGACGAGGAGGAGGCGGAAGTGCCGCTCAGGCCTTTTGGGAGGAGAGGCCGGAGGGCCCCGGTCGACAAGGCTCCTCAGACCGCGTCGACTGCCGAGGCGGTGGCCCAAGGGGGTGACAATACCGCCCGGACTACTGTGACTTTTGCTGAGCCACTGACGACTGCCCGGCCTTCGTCGTCGACTGCCCCTCCACTGGTCGACCCGCCCTCGTTCTTTGCCGCCTACCAGACCCCGGAGGATCAAGTGAGTGCTGCCAAGGAGGCTATACGTCAGGCGGGGCTCGTGATGGAGCAGACCAAAGCGGCTCGGGATGCCAGTCAAGCGGCCTATGACATCAGCTCGGCGTTGCAGCAGAACGTCCAGGTTAGTTGATCTTCACTTGCGTTGTACACCCACTGGGTGCCGTTGGTCCGAAATTTCTCATTGGTGGGGGCACGCTGAGTGCACCCACTGGGTGTAGTCCCCGAGGCCACGGTCGACTGTTGGCAGTCGACTGTGGTCTTTATACTGCCTTTCTGTAGTTGTACTTCTCCACTCGGTAGGGTTTTCTGAGAACGTTTTGGTCAGGCCATGTCGGATGATACTGTATCTGGTCGACTGCTGGCAGTCGCCCCCCCCCCCTTTTTTTTTTGAAAACCAGTGGGGGCACGCTGAGTGCACCCACTGGGTCTAGTCCCCGAGGCTACTGTCGAATGTTTTGATTCGGCTGTAGTCTTAGAAGTAGCACTTTCTTTCAGTCACTCGGGAGTAACTTATCTTTGATACCCTTTGTCGATTGACTCTTTGCAGAAGTCTTGTGAGCTTGTTGCTCAGCTCACCGATCTGAAGAATAAGCAAATCCAGCTTAATCTTGATTTACAGTTTGCTCAGGAAAACGTGCAGAAAGCGAAGGATGAGGCAAAAGGTATGGCTGGTGAGGACTCGACGGCTGTCTCTGTCCTCCTGCCTGTTCTCAACTCTGTGCTCATTGTTGTTTCGCAGACGAACTGGAAAAGGCCCTGAAGAAGAAAGATCTTGACCTTGCGGAGGCACAAAAGGCGGCTGCGGAGAAGCTAAAGCTTGCTGAAGAGAAACTTGCTTCAGTCGACCAACTTGAGAGCGAGAACGCTAGGCTGAAGTCTGCTCTTGACTCGGCCAACAAGGAAGCGAGTCGACTGAAGACTGACAAGAGTACTCTGAACGACAAGCTCGGCCAGCTGGCGGGGAAGCACAAGGACTTGGGGGATTATCTTGGGGGTCTTGCCAAGAAGCTATACCTCATGCTTGAAGGTAACCCTCTTTGTGCGATTAATCTTGTTGTTGTCGACTCACCATTTGGTTACAGTTTTGACCTGTCGAAACTTCTTTCAGAATTCTGCCGGAACTTTGAGGAAGAGACCAGTCGAGTGGAGACCCGCTTGGACCCTATCAACTCTCCTGTGAAGGACGAAGTGGCCATGAATGTCTTCCGGTTGGAATCCCGTGTCGCTGGTGTGGTGGACTACCTGGCTCGACTGAAAGCTGCAGTGTCACGGATCGACTCCGCACTCTGGCCCAAGGAGACGCTTCAGAACGACCTTGAATCCCTGGTCACTCGACTAAGTGAGGTTCCAGGTCGAGTGCAAGAATGGAAGAAGTCTTCTGCCAGGTGCGGTGCTGACGTGGCTCTGTCACTGGTTCGCGTCCACTGCAAGGAGGCGCGCGAGGAGAAGCTGGCCGCTCTCCAGGTTGCTAACACCAGGAAGCATAACTTTCAGGACTTCATGGAGACCTTTATCGCTGCTGCCACTCGGATTTCTGATGGGATCGATTTGGACGAATTTGTTGCACCATCCAGTCCTCCACCGGAGGAGTAAAAAACTGATATTCTTTGCCTTAAATTTGCCTCGGAATGCCGAGTGGTTTATGTAACCGATAAACTCCGTCGAGCTTATAGCTCGAGTACTTTTATTTGCGATCTAGGATCTTTTGGTTTTGTCCGAACTTGGCTCGACGTTGAATGTCTTCGTGACTTGATCCGCCGATCTACTATTCGTTGTTCCCTCAGAGGCTGTCTGGTTTGCACGATGCTTATCGCCGCGATGGTGTCTGTCAACCTGGCTTAGGCGAGCATTGGGCTGCAGCTAAGTCCCCGAGTGGGAGGTTTTGCTCTTCACTCGGTAGGAGTCCAATTACTTAGTCGAGTGCTTGGACTGCAGCTAAGCCCCCGAGTGGGAGGTTCTCTCTCCACTCGGTAGAATTTCAATTACTTAGGCGAGTACTTGGACTGCGGCTAAGCCCCCGAGTGGGAGGTTGGCTCTCCACTCGGCAGGATTTCACTTACTTAGGCGAGTACTCAGACTGCAGCTAAGCCCCCGAGTGGGAGGCTGGCTCTCCACTCGGTAGGATTTTTCAAACTTAGGCGAGTACATGGACTGCAGCTAAGCCCCCGGGTGGGAGGTTTGCTCCCACTCGGTAGGATTTTTCAAACTTAGGCGAGTACATGGACTGCAGCTAAGCCCCCGAGTGGGAGGTTTGCTCTCCACTCGGTAGGATTTTTTCAAACTTAGGCGAGTACTTGGACTGCAGCTAAGCCTCCGAGTGGGAGGTTTGCTCTCCACTCGGTAGGATTTTTTCAAACTTAGGCGAGTACTTGGACTGCAGCTAAGCCTCCGAGTGGGAGGTTTGCTCTCCACTCGGTAGGATTTTTCAAACTTAGGCGAGTACTTGGACTGCAGCTAAGCCCCCGAGTGGGAGGCTGGCTCTCCACTCGGTAGTAGGATTTTCTGAAAACTTAGGCGAAGCGGATTCGCAGCTAAGCCCCCGAGTAGGAGGCTGGCTCTCCACTCGGTAGGATTTTTTTTTAAACTTAGGCGAGTACTTGGACTGCAGCTAAGCCTCCGAGTGGGAGGTTTGCTCTCCACTCGGTAGGATTTTTTTCAAACTTAGGCGAGTACTTGGACTGCAGCTAAGCCCCCGAGTGGGAGGTTTGCTCTCCACTCGGTAGGATTTTTTCAAACTTAGGCGAGTACTTGGACTGCAGCTAAGCCCCCGAGTGGGAGGTTTGCTCTCCACTCGGTAGGATTTTTTCAAACTTAGGCGAGTACTTGGACTGCAGCTAAGCCCCCGAGTGGGAGGTTTGCTCTCCACTCGGTAGGATTTTTTCAAACTTAGGCGAAACGGATTCGCAGCTAAGCCCCCGAGTGGGAGGCTGGCTCTCCACTCGGTAGTAGGATTTTCTGAAAACTTAGGCGAAGCGGATTCGCAACTAAGTCACCCACTGGGGGAAATTTAGACAAACAGAGAAAGAAATAGCAGTCTTTTGCTTGAAACAAAAGAATTACAGAGGTACTTTTATTACATCTCAGTCGAGTGAGTTTTTAAGTGTAAAAAGGACGGAGCAGGTCCGCGTTCCATGCTCGAGGCTCGTCGATCCGTCGATCGATGTTGTAGAGGCGATATGCTCCGTTGTGCAGGACTTTGGTGATGATGAAGGGGCCTTCCCAGGTCGGGGCAAGTTTGTGAGGTTTTTGCTGATCCACGCGGAGGACCAAATCTCCTTCCTGAAAGGCTCGACCCTTCACATTTCTGGCGTAAAACCGACGCAACTCTTGCTGGTAGATGGTCGAGCGGATTAGAGCCATCTCTCTTTCCTCCTCTAAGAGGTCGACTGCATCTTGCCGGGCCTGTTCTGCTTCTGCTTCGGAATATAACTTGACTCGAGGCGCGTTGTGGAGCAAGTCGCTTGGCAAAACCGCTTCGGCTCCATAGACCAGAAAGAATGGCGTTCTTCCAGTCGACCGGTTAGGGGTGGTCCTCAACCCCCATAGAACTGACGGAAGTTCGTCGACCCAGGCGCCTGCTGCGTGTTTGAGATCACGCATCAGTCGGGGTTTTAGTCCTTTGAGGATGAGGCCATTCGCGCGTTCGGCCTGTCCATTCGACTGAGGATGAGCAACTGAAGCGTAGTCGACTCGAGTGCCCTGAGAGGCGCAGAAGGCTTTGAATCTGTCATTATCAAAGTTTGATCCGTTATCTGTGATGATGCTGTGCGGAACTCCATATCTGAATATCAATCCCCTAATAAAACTGATGGCAGTGCTTGCGTCGAGGTCCTTTATGGGTTTGGCTTCTATCCACTTCGTGAACTTGTCGACTGCGACCAACAAGTGGGTGAAGCCACTCCTTCCAGTTCTCAGTGGTCCGATCATATCTAGACCCCAGACAGCAAAAGGCCAGACGAGTGGAATGGTCTTCAAGGTGGAGGCGGGCTTGTGAGACATGTTGGAATAAAATTGGCACCCCTCGCACTTGTCGACTATATCATTTGCCATTTCATTCGCCTTTGGCCAGTAGAAACCTGCTCAGTATGCTTTAGCCACGATGGTCCGAGAGGACGCGTGATGGCCGCAGGTCCCCGAGTGGATGTCCTCGAGAATTATCTGTCCTTCTTCAGGCGTGATGCACTTCTGACCAACTCCAGTCACGCTTTCTCTGTATAGCTGCCCTTTGATTACTGTAAAGGCTTTGGATCGACGGACGATCTGCCGAGCCTCTTCTTCATCTTCTGGGAGCTCTTTTCTTACGATATACGCAATGTACGGCACTGTCCAATCGGGAGTGGTGGTCATAACTTCCATAATCAGGTCGACCACAGCTGGTATCTCCACTTCGGTCGAGTCAGAGGCGCTTTTTGGTTGTGGAGGCTCTTCTGTGAAAGGATCTTCTTGCACTGGTGGTGTGTGAATGTGCTCCAAACACACATCTTTAGGGATGGCCTCCCTTTTGGACCCTATCTTCGCCAAATCATCTGC
Source organism: Aegilops umbellulata (assembly GCA_032464435.1). Classification (NCBI taxonomy): domain Eukaryota; kingdom Viridiplantae; phylum Streptophyta; class Magnoliopsida; order Poales; family Poaceae; genus Aegilops; species Aegilops umbellulata. The sequence goes on from CP136059.1 coordinate 511,047,374, forward strand.
AGCTTGATTTTTCAGTCGGGGTATATGATGGAGCTCCAACCCCTCGAATCGTTTCTCCAGCTTCCTCACTGCGCTGCAATATCCCGTCATGGATGGGCTTCGGACGTCCCACTCCTTCATCACTTGATTAACAACCAGATCTGAGTCGCCGTAGACCATGAGGCGACGGACGCCTAGCGAAATGGCCATACGTAATCCGTATAGAAGCGCTTCATACTCTGCCTCATTGTTGGAGGAATCAAAGTGAATCTGGAGGACATACTTGAGCTTATCTCCTCGGGGGGAAACCAGTACAACCCCCGCACCGGATCCGTTCAGCATCTTGGAGCCATCGAAAAACATAGTCCAGTGCTCCGAGTGAACTTGAGTCGGAAGCTCCTGCTCGGTCCACTCGGCGAGGAAATCAGCTATTGCCTGGGACTTAATAGCTTTCTTTGCCTCGAACTTGATATCAAGAGGAAGAAGTTCAATTGCCCATTTCGCCACTCGACCGGTTGCATCTCTGTTATGAAGAATCTCTGATAATGGAGCGTCGCTGACGACTGTGATAGAGTGATCGGAGAAATAATGAGCAACCTTCTTCGTGGTCATGTAAATCCCGTAAACGAGCTTCTGATAGTGGGGATATCTTTGCTTCGACGGGGTCAGAACTTCAGAGAGATAATACACTGGGCGTTGAACTTTGAAGGTCTTTCCTTCCTCTTCCCGCTTGACCGTAAGAACGGTACTAACGACCTGTCCCGTGGCTGCTATGTAAAGCAGCAATGGCTCTTTGCTGACAGGAGCAGCAAGCACCGGCTGGGTGGAGAGCAGAGCTTTTAGCTCTGCGAATGCTGCATCAGCTTCTGGAGTCCATTCGAACGTGTCTGACTTCTTCATCAGTCGGTAAAGGGGCAACGCCTTTTCACCGAGCCTGGAGATGAATCGACTTAGGGCGGCCAAGCATCCAGTAAGTTTCTGGACGTCGTGCACACGCACGGGGCGTTTCATCCGGAGTATGGTGCCAACTTTTTCAGGGTTAGCGTCGATTCCTCGTTCGGAGACAAGGAAACCGAGTAACTTTCCTCCAGGGACTCCAAATGTGCAGTTCGACGGATTGAGCTTGATATCATAACTCCTGAGATTGGCAAAAGTTTCAGCTAGGTCAGTCAGCAGGTCAGAACCTTTCCGTGACTTGACCACTATGTCATCCATATATGCTTCTACATTCCGACTGATTTGAGTGATTAAGCACTTCTGAATCATTCTCATGAATGTAGCTCCGACGTTCTTGAGACCGAAAGGCATGGTAACATAGCAGAAACACCCAAAAGGGGTGATGAAGGCTGTTTTTATTTCATCGGGTCCATACAGACGGATCTGATGGTATCCAGAGTAAGCATCTAAAAAAGATAACCTCTCGCATCCTGCAGTCGAGTCGACTATTTGGTCGATGCGAGGAAGAGGAAAATGATCTTTCGGGCAGGCCCGATTGATATGCTTGAAATCGATGCACATGCGCAACGATCTGTCCTTCTTAGGGACCATCACAACATTAGCTAGCCACTCGGAGTGGTAGATCTCGCGAATGAAATCTGCTGCTAGGAGTCGGGCCACTTCTTCGCCAATGGCCTTTCTCTTCTGAACGGCGGACCGTCGGAGATGCTCCTTGACCGGTTTGGCCTTTGGGTCGACTCGGAGGCGGTGCTCGGCCAGTCCCCTGGGCACACCTGGCATGTCAGCAGGCTTCCATGCAAAGATGTCCCAGTTCTCACGGAGGAACTGGACGAGCGCTTCTTCCTATTTGGAATCGAGTGTAGTGGAGATGTTGGTTGGAGCCGCATTTGGATCGGTCGGGTGGATGTGGACTTGCTTGGTCTCACCGGTCGACTGAAATGCTGACTCCGTGGCGGGCTTCTTGGCTCGTAACAACTCACTCGGATCCGCAGTCTTTTGGTACTCTTGTATCTCTATCTCGGCCATCTGAGCGTCAGCAATTTTGGCGCCTTTCTGGAAGCACTCTTCTGCCTTCTTCCGATTGCCAACGATGGTGATTACACCTTTGGGGCCAGGCATCTTCATCTTGAGGTATACGTAGCATGGTCGAGCCATGAAGCGAGCATAGGCTGGCCTCCCAAGAATGGCGTGGTACGCACTCTGAAAATCTACGACCTCAAAGGTTAATTTTTCTTTCCGGAAATTCTTCGAGTCACCAAAGACGACGTCGAGAGTGATTTGACCGAGTGACTCAGCTTTCTTCCCAGGAATGACTCCGTGGAAGCTCATGTTGCTGGGGCTTATCCGGGACATCGGAATGCCCATCCCCTTCAACGTCTCTGCATACAACAAGTTTAGCCCACTGCCGCCGTCCATCAGAACCTTGGTCAGTCGAGTGCCTTCAACAATTGGGTCGACCACCAACGCTTGCCTCCCTGGGGTGGCAATATGAGTCGGATGATCGGACTGGTCGAAGGTGATGGCGGTTTGGGACCACTTCAGGTAATGGGGTGTCACCGGAGCGACCATGTTTACTTCGCGATTGATGACCTTCAGTCGACTCTTACTTTCGACATCAGCGAAAATCATCAGAGTGGAATTGATTTGGGGGTATTCTTCACCGCTGTCTTCTCTGTCTTCAACTTTGTCTGACTCTTTCCCTTTGTCCTTGGCTTGCTTCCCTTGGAACTGTTGCATCAGGAGTCGACATTGTCGAGTGGTATGCTTAGGGTAAATGAGATTTCCCTCTTCATCTTTCTTCGTGTGAATGTGGCATGGTAAGTCCATCACATCGTTCCCGTCCTGGTCTTTCACTTTCTTGGGGTTCCAAGGACCCTTGGGTTTCCCCTTAAACTTCCCTGGGGTCACAGCTAAGGCTTCCCCGGGGGCGACTGGCTCGGCCTTGCGCTTCTGTTTCCGACTGGAGTGTCCTCCGCCGGCCTCATTAGCGGCTGCCTTATACTTGCCACTCCGGAGTCTATCTTCTTCTTCTCCGTTCGCGTACTTGGTGGCGATTTCCATCATTCGACTCAGGGTCATATCTCCGGTTCGACCAAACTTCAAAGTTAACTCCCTGTTTCTGACACCTTCCTTGAAGGCGCAAACTGCCTGATGATCGGATACATTCTCGACCGTGTGATTCAGAGTGATCCACCTCTGGATATAATCCCTCAGGGTTTCACTCGACTTCTGAACACATGACTGCAATTCTGTCAACCCCGCCGGTCGCTTGCAAGTCCCTTCGAATGTCCTGACAAACACCTGGGCTAGATCTTCCCAAGTATAAATACTGCTGGGAGCCAACTGATTCAACCACGCTCTGGCTGATCCTTCCAACATGAGGGGCAAATGCTTCATGGCCACCTCGTCATTGCCGCCTCCGATCTGAACAGCCACTCAGTAATCCTCGAGCCATGTGTCCGGCTTGGACTCTCCGGTGAACTTGCTGACTCCAGCTGCCAACCTGAAGTTGGGAGGAATCACCGCAGCTCTGATTGCTCTGCTGAAACACTCGGGACCTGAGATGCGAACTCTGCTACTGGACGGGGCGCCTCTGTCACGGTCTTCTCGGTGAGCTCTATTTCGGTCGACCAGACCTTGAACGATGATGGATCTCGCATCAAAGCCTGGTCCCCTGGGGTCGACTGGGACCTTTCGCCCAGTACTGAACTGGCGTCTGTCTTCTTGCTGTCGAGGAATGTACGACCCGGCTCTTGGGGGAGGAGAAGGCACTCGACGCTGATCGTTGCGATCGAATCGGTGCTCATATCGCTCGTGCCCTTGGTACTGATCCTCGTGCCGGCCTCTGTGTCCTTCACGCCTCGGGGGCGACCTCGGACTATGAGCCGACTGAATGGAATTCGCAGTGACGGATCGACTGTGAATCCTGTTGCGCGACTGAGACACGGCTGAATTCTGGTCACCCGCTGCACGAAGCAAATCTCTGATCTGCAACAGACCTCTCCCTGCCTCTGACTGTGAAGGCTGGATCGACTCCGCTATGCGAGCCGCAGCTGCCAAATTCTGAATCGGGGTACGGTATACCTGGGTCGGCGGCTGGAAGACGCGACGACGACTGGACTCGGGAGCGGGCGGTCGTGCGCGCTCGTCGAGTGCTCTCTGGAGATTCTCCAATCGGGTACGTTCAGCCAAATTGGCCAAGCGTGCCTCCTCCAGGGCTCGCGCCTCAGGGGTTTCTCCAACGATAGGAGTGTGAAGGGCGTCCATGTTCCGGCGACGGAGTTCCTCCCTCTGCACTGAGGTAAGGGGCTCGGGCCTGTACTCTTCGTGACCCCGCGCCGGAATCCCCCCTGCGGCAACCTCTTCGGTATGGGGGAATCCGGGGGGGCTACGTGGTCCGTCGACCATTAGCACTTCCGCCGCTGGGTCACTGCTGTCGCACTCAGACGCAGTCTCTACGGAGCCAGTCGACAGGTCGAACAGGCCGTAGAGTGACTCGTCGGGCTCGATTGCCGCGACTTGGGGGATGGCTGACTGGCGGGCCAGTGCGTGCTTCACCCACCGCTGGAGTCTCGACCGACCGGTGCGCTTGCGCCGGTGGGAAGCTGATGACGATGATGACGATGATGACGCAATGAATGCCGACCCGTACTGGGTCGACGGTTGCCGCAGGAGGACGCCGCGGACGCATGCGCGAAAATGCGTGGCTCCGCAGGCGGGTAGCGCGTCCACGTCGAGTGGAGCCTCCTGCAGCCAAGCAGAGTTGTCAACGACGAAGGAGAGAGCGCCGAGACGGATCTCGCGGCTCTCGACCATGACTCCGCTCGAAAACATGATGTGGGTTGAAAGAATCCCAACTCCTCCAACAAATCGCTAGAACACCTGCCCCACGGTGGGCGCCAACTGTCGTGGTTCTAAGTCTGACAGTAAGAATGGAGGGTAAGTATGGAGAGGCAAGATCCTAGCTATGGAGTAGTTGTATGCGCAAGGAGTTTACGAGTTCGGGCCCTTCTCTGAGGAAGTAACAGCCCTACGTCTCGGAGCCCGGGGGCAGTCGACTGGATTAAGTGTGTATGTGTTACAAAGTTCCGAACCCATGTCCTAGTGGAGGGGGGTGGCTTATATAGAGTTCGCCAGGACCCCAGCCAGCCCACGTTACAAGGAGTTTAATGTACATAAAGAGAGGGGGTTACTGGTAACGCCTGTAATAAAGGACCATGAAGGCCATAAAAGCTACTTATGAGGTGACCGTTTGTAGGCAGTGCCTTTAGGTCTTCTTATGGTTGAGTGGTTGCCTTCATGGTCGACTGCTTGTACTTCTGGTCGAGTATGCTTGTGTCCGTCGACTGGGCTGACCAGGTCGACTGACCTGTCGATACTTCTCAGAATGTCTTTCATTGTAGGAGTCATGTCCTTGATTGGGTACCTCAGGTATGATAAGTTACCCTACCCTAGGTACGTATCCTCGTCACCCGGCTCTGAACGACCAATGCCAGTGATTACGAACTCATCATCCTTAGACTCGCCGGTTTGAACTGGCGCAGTCGATTTATCGGCAGATTTGGAGGGACTGGTGGATCTCTCAATCCGGATGGGGCTGGCAGGCTGGTCAGTGGGACCGGAGGCGTTAACAAAACCTTCTTCAGCAGGAATAACTTCATCTTGCATCAGCGGGTCACTGGCCACATCTTCCTGGATGACCACTTCAACATTTGGGGTGGCACTCGGTTCAGGAGCAGTTTCCTCTCCAGACGCTTTATCCAGGCGGGCTTTTTTGCTCGGCCTCGGTTTAGCCCTGAAAAGATATGCAGAGTTAAAAATGGTTTATGTTGCAAGATAAAACACCAGGAACCGTATGATAAGTACAAATTTTACCCAAGCACGGTTTTTAGTGGAGGCAGCTGGGTGCCAGTTGACTCGCCAAAGGATGAGTGAGAAGTAACCTAATAATCGGAGTCAGATGGTTTAAGCGGTTGACGAAAACAGCCCGCTTTAGGACGAATACTGACAAGCAAATTAGAGACCTCTGAACGACGTCTCCGAACCGGATTGTTCGGTAAACCGGCGGAGGTAACTACCTGACCGTTGTGTCGAGTTGTGCGGCGCACCTCATGCTGTTGGGTCTTCATAAGAAAGTTGGGATCCAAATAAGCAAGAGGATGAGAAAATTTAACTTTGCGGTTTGCCTGGCGGATTTTATGTGAGGGCGGAAGGCTTGAATCAGAGGAAAGAACAATTACCTCTACATCGTCAGCATGGCTAGCTTCGGCATCATCCTGACAAATATCATCATCAATAAGGTGTATAAAAAGTAAACCGAGGGAATCAAGTTCTGCCTCAAGGTCCGAATTACCCACATCGTCATCAGCGGGCGGATCAGAGGAGGTGGTGGTTCTCCTTTTGTGAGCAGACTTCTTAACGACCTTTGTCTTAGGCCGGGTTGGTCCGTCCGGTTTATCTGCTTTCTCTTGCGGGATTTTCTTGCTCCAAAACGGATCATTGCCCTGCATCAAACAGATATCGGCATCAGTAATAAGCAAGTACAGTAGTATCAAAGCTAGTACAAAGGAAAAATGCAGACTTACGGCTGGCGGTTTGTTGGTGGCACAAAAAGGAAGCAGGACGGTATGAGCGCAGACGTGCTCCGGTTCGTTCAAAATTTTCTTCACAGCTTCTGTGACTTCTTCATCAGTAAGCTAGATGTTTACATGCCGCAGCGGATCGTCAACACTGCCCGTATATTCACACATTAAACCGGAGCATTGGCTGAGGGGCAGTATACTCCAGGATATCCAGCGACGGGCAAGATCAACTCCTGTTAAACCGTTGGCCATGAAAGCTCTGAGCTTGGACAATTGGGGAGCATACTTACCCCTCTCTTTGCCAGTCAACCTCTGAGGAAATGGGTGAGTGTTGCTAAGCCGTTCCGGACGGAAACCAGGCAAGGGATTCTCTTCAGCAGGGGAGGTATCTTTGCAATAGAACCATGAATTACTCCACTCCTGGGGATGACTGTGCAGTTTCGCATGAGGATAAGTGACTTCTTTCCTTTTTTGAATCGCCATGCCACCCAGTTCCATATTGGGGCCATCAGTAAACTCTGTGCGACGGTTCAAGTGAAAGCAGTCTCGGAACAGCTCAACTGTGGGTTCCTCTTGGAAGTACACTTTGCAAAGCACTTGGAAGTGGCATATATTGGTAACAGAATTGGGACCGGTATCTTGTGGGCGCAGTTGAAAGTTGGCTAAGACATCCCGATAAAACTTTGAGCCGGGCAGACTAAAGCCCCGGGCCAGGTGATCCGCAAAAACAACAAACTCTCCTTCTTCAGGGGTGGGAGGACATTCTGTGCCTGGGACTCTCCAGTGGATGGTGCTTTTACTGCGTAAAGCGCCGGTTAGAACTAAATTGTTCAGCTGTGTTTCCGTAACACGAGAAGGAACCCAGTTGCACTCATATATTTGCTTAGCCATAAGGAAATCTACAAGACAAGTGGTTCCGGTTCAAGTATACGTTTGTTAATCCGGACGCATATCTGTTTAAACCGAAGGCAGTCTTATCTAAACCGGAGTTATGCAAGGTGGCAATGTCTGGCGGTTCAACAAGGGGACTAATGATATATACTTGTTCATTACATTTTCTACGCCAAAGTTAAACCGCCGGATCCGAACATTGAAAGCAGTTGAGGGTGTATAAATACAGAAACAGATTTCACAAGATTTCTCTACAACGATGGATCTAAAGCCAGTTCAGAAAAAGGAAAATATTTAAAAGCTTAAGGCGGAACAATATTGATTCAAAGAGCAGAAAGGTTATTGAGATCTATGAACTTAAGTATGAATCTACAAGACGAATGCTAAAGGCCCATTGGTAATCACAGTAGGGTTTCATGGATCTATCCAGAGGTATGAGCATGAGTATGAACAGCGAGCAAGAACACTGCAAGAACATGAAACCCTAGAACAGATCTAGGTTGATAAAAGCAGAGGTCTTACCAGAGCTTGGGGAGACGCGGAAGGACGCCGCGGTTTTCTGGTACAGTCAGGTTGATGCAGCGGCCCAAGATGATGCAGAGGTCAGCAACGGCGGCGGAACTCCGAGGCTGGCGACGCGAAGAAGACGAAGAGAAAGGGGATGAAGGGGAGAAAAGGAAATGACCCTTCAGCCCTATTTATGAGGCAAAAGACATGTGTCAGGCGCGCGAATCCAGGAGCCACAAATTTTGGAAGCGGAGCTGTCGCCTCAATTATGGCGGATCTGTTAAAAAAAGAAGGCATCATAAAAGCTAGCTTCATGATGATGTCATGTCGGTTTACAGCAACCAAAGAAGATGACGACACGACGGTTCAACAAATACAGGAAGATGATGAAGACAAAGATTTTGGCTAAGGATTGACATGAACCCGTTCAAATCAATCTGGGGCCTAATGTTGGGGATATTACTACTGGGCGTAAACCGGCCTACCTGGGCCGGGTTAACTTCATCAGTAGTCCAAAGGTGTTAAAGCCCAGAGGCTAGACAAAGGACCAAGGCCATAGTCGGTTCAGTATCTGTAGCCGTAAACCGGCGTGTATATAAACTTGTATTATAAGTTAGGAATAGGGAGAGACCAACCCGGATACGAGTATAAACCGGAGATTGGGACTCTATGAACCGACGGGTGTCACCCGTGTATATAAGGGGACGACCCGATAGCGGTTCAAAGACAGACAACCACAACTCGAGGCCTAGGCGAAGCTTGTTTGCTCCCTAGTCATCGAAACCCCATCAATTCCATCACAAACTAGACGTAGGCTTTTACCTTCATCGAAGGGGCCGAACTAGTATAAACTCCCTGTGTCACTTTGTCCGCTTTAAACCCTTCGAGTTAACTCGTTGCGATGGCTCCACGACTAAGTCCTTTCGCTAGGACATCTGCCGTGACAAACCCACGACAGGTTCAGTTAGAGCCAACGCCTCACACACACGCGCGTACATGTACGAGAGAAACGCGCATCGCTCGGCCCCCGACCACCCACTGTAACCGGGAACTCCCCGAAATTTTCCTCCCCCTCACTTCTACCATGGTTTTTTCCGTCATGGACGGCCCAAAAAATGTCATGCAGCTACGTCTCTGGCCCGCCCACGACAAAAAGCCCATTTTTTGTCATGATTTTTTGTCATAGAAGTAGGAGCCCACCACATCTATGATGATACCGGGTTTTGTCACAATTATCGTCATAGAAGTGTCATATGTATGACATAATTTTTTTTCGTTCGGCCCAAAATGTCACGGATGTGTCTTTTTTTGTTGTGAAGCTTTTTTCATCGAAGGTTGTAGCATTTTTTATAGACGGTTGTAGCTTTCCTATATGGCACTGAATGCTTGCAGCTTTTTGTATATCCGGTTGAAGCTTTTCATCTAGAGTTTGAAGCTTTTTTTAGCGGTTGCAGCACATGGGGGGTTGTGGCGGGGTCTGCAGTGCCTCGTCTGTAGGTTCACTGGGATACGGCACCCCCCAGCAGCGGCGGCCATGGGTGTCAGGACCGCAACATCGTCATGGCCCTGGTCGAGGCCTGCGAGGAGTTGGCTTGTCACCGGAGGGAGCGGCCATGACAGCCACAGAGGAGCTTGTGCGAGGAAGAAGGAACGGATGAGGACGAACTGTTAAGAGGATAAGGTTGCGTAGAGAGAAAAAACGATTCATGGGCCTAGCTGTATTGAGCACGGAGGGATCGCGAGGCGTACGATTGAAAACAGATCGCGCGGCTCGCGCTCTACCGGCGCTGCGTTCGGCCGGCGCACCGAATGCAAACGTTTCCCCAAGGAAAAAGGATTTTTAAGATGGTGTTGCACCTGTTTAGCGCCATTGGCCAGGTTGAACACATCCATGACACAAGTCTTTTTCATACCTTTTTAGGTTTAATAACATTAATAATATAAGTAACCTCATGTGGCTTAAACGAGACTGTTGTCATGAATGCAAATGAGATGCACATATAGGTGATCTTTTTCTGATCATTTTGATATCTTATTTTTCCGAGTTATATGAATTTGTTATGAAGTTTTAAAAGTGACGTTCAAACGGTCAAAGGGCAAAAGCATAAGAGAAGCAAACCCGCTTCGGCATAACTGATGGTTTTTTGAAGTTAGGCGGAAACAAATGGGTGGGATCCAACTGTGAACACAAAACTAATTACCCCTTTGGGAAATGTTCCGAGGGGTTTCGAGAATGTCCAGGTGATTCCGGGAGTGTCTCGTAAGGTCCTAAAAGATATTTGGGAGACTATTGAAGTTTCCATAATGTTCGAAAGTGGGATGCACCCTTAGCTAGCCTAAGGGGAAGCAACCACGTGGGCTATAGGGCCCATAAGTGGTAATGGACCCCCAAGCTTTGGGGGCCAAGCCAAGAAGGTGCTTCATATGAGAGGCGATCCTGGGAGAACCCTCCTCCCCTTGGTATGCCAACCCTAGGAGGGGGCAACCCGTCTCCAAGCCGCGCTCCCCAACCATATAATAGATGGTAGGTGCGCCCCCCTCCAAACACACACGTCCAAAAGAGACGCCCCCTGTGCAAGCTCTCTCTCTCTCTCTCTCTCTCTCTCTCTCTCTCTCTCTTGGTTCGATCGATACATTTCTAGGCTGTTGTTCCTCTAGTTCTTTGGTGGCTCTTTAAAGTGCTGCCAAATCGTTGATACGGGGCGGGTGGATACCACAGAGTGGTCGTGCTTTTGACTCTCAGTCAGGAAAATTCTCACGCCTGGGAGGTAATACGTAGATGTAGGAATCTGCAAATCTTCATCAACATAAACACCATCTTCGTTGCATTGTGTTGGTGAGGTTGATCTATCCATGCATCTTCATAGTGTACCCATGCATGTTCGTAGGTACGGTAAATTTTATTTTGTATTTGTTGGGGAATGTAGTATTTCAAAAAATTTACCTACGATCACGCAAGTTCTGTCTAGGAGATGCATAGCAACGAGACGGGAAGAGGGTGTCCACGTACCCTCGTAGACAGAAAGCGAAAGCGTTTAGTAACGCGGTTGATGTAGCCGAACGTCTTCGCGATCTAACCGATCCAAGCACCGAACGTACGACACCTCTGCGTTCAGCACACGTTCAGCTCGATGACGTCCCTCGAACTCTTGATCCAGTTGAGGACGAGGGAGAGTTCCGTCAGCTCCTGAATTATTTTTAGTCAGGTATTTCAGGATGTTCTTGACCGCTGTCCAGTGATCCACTCCTGGATTACTTTGATACCTCCCTGCTAAAATAATAGCAAGGCACACATCAGGTATGGTACACAACATTGCATACATGATAGAACCTATGGCTGAGGCATAGGGAATGACTTTCATTTTCTCTCTATCTTCTACAGTGGTCGCGCATTGAGTCTGACTCAACTTCTAATCTTGTAACACCGGCAAGAACCCTTTCTTTGACTGATCCATTTTAAACTTCTTCAAAACTTTATCAAGGTATGTGCTTTGTGAAAGTCCAATTAAGCGCCTTGATCTATCTCTATAGATCTTGATGCCCAATATATAAGTAGCTTCACCGAGGTCTTTCATTGAAAAATTCTTATTCAAGTATCCTTTTATGCAAATTATGTATTATTTCCAATCAACAATATATCAAACACATATAATATTCGAAATGCTACAGAGCTCCCACTCACTTTCTTGTAAATACAGGCTTCTCCAAAAGTCTGTATAAAAGCATATGCTTTGATCACACTACCAAAGCGTATATTCCAACTCCGAGAGGCTTGCACGAGTCCATCAATGGATCGCTGGAGCTTGCACACTTTGTTAGCACCTTTTGGATCGACACAACCTTCTGGTTGCATCATAACAACTCTTCTTTAAGGTATCCATTAAGGAATGCAGTTTTGACATCCATTTGCTAAATTTCATAATCATAAAATGCGGCAATTGCTAACGCGATTCGGACTAACCTAAGCATCGCTAAGGGTGAGAAGGTCTCATCGTAGTCAACTCCTTGAACTTGTCGAAAAACTTTTGCAACAAGTCGAACTTTGTAGACAGTAACATTACCGCCAGTGTCAGTCTTCTTGAAGATCCATTTATTTTCTATGGCTTGCCGATCATCGGACAAGTCAACCAAAGTCCATACCATGTTCTCATACATAGATCCCATCTCAGATTACATGGCCTCAAGCCATTTTGCGTAATCTGGGCTCATCATCGCTTCCTCATAGTTCGTAGGTTCGTCATGGTCAAGTAACATGACCATCAGAACATGATTACTATACCACTTTGGTGCGGATCTTACCCTGGTTGACCTACGAGGTTCAGTAGTAACTTGATCTGAAGTTTCATGATCATTATCATTAGCTTCCTCACAGATTGGTGTAGGAATCACTGGAACTGATTTCTGTGATGTACTACTTTACAATTCAGGAGCAGGTACAATTACCTCATCAAGTTCTACTTTCCTCCCACTCACTTCTTTCGAGAGAAACTCCTTCTCTAGAAAGGATCCATTCTTAGCAACAAATATCTTGCCTTCGGATCTGTTATAGAAGGTGTACCCAACAGTTTCCTTTGGGTATCCTATGAAGACACATTTCTCGGATTTGGGTTCGAGCTTATCAGGTTGCAGCCTTTTCACATAAGCATCGCAACCCCAAACTTTAAGAAATGACAACTTGGGTTTCTTGCCAAACCACATTTCATATGGTGTCGTCTCAACGGATTTAGATGGTGCCCTATTTAACGTGAATGCAGCTATCTCTAAAGCATAACCCCAAAACAATAGCGGTAAATCAGTAAGAGACATCATAGATCGCACCATATCTAATACAGTATGATTACGACGTTCGGACACACCATTACGCTGTGGTGTTCCAGGTGGTGTGAGTTGCAAAACTATTCCACATTGTTTTAAATGAAGACCAAACTCATAACTCAAATATTCACCTCCACGATCAGTTCATAGAAATTTATTTTCTTGTTACGAAGATTTTCCATTTCACTTTGAAATTCTTTGAACTTTTCAAATGTTTCAGACTTATGTTTCATCAAGTAGATATACCCATATCTGCTCAAATCATCTGTGAACGTCAGAAAATAATGATACCCGCCGCGAGGCTCAACACTCATCAGTATGTATTATTTCCAACAAGTCAGTTGCTTGCTCCATTGTTCCGGAGAATGGAGTCTTATTCATCTTGCCCATGAGGCATGGTTCGCAAGCATCAAGTGATTCATAATCAAGTGATTCCAAAAGCCCACCAACATGGAGTTTCTTCATGTGCTTTACACCAATATGACCTAAACGGTAGTGACACAAATAAGTTGCACTATCATTATTAACGTTGCATCTTTTGGCTTCAATATTATGAATATGTGTATCACTACTATCGAGATTCAACAAAAATAGACCACTCATCAAGGGTGCATGACCATAAAAGATATTACTCATAGAAATAGAACAACCATTATTCTCTGACTTAAATGGATAACCGTCTCGCATCAAACAAGATCCAGATATAATGTTCATGCTTAACGCTGTCACCAAATAACAATTATTCAGGTCTAAAACTAATCCCGAAGGTTGATGTGGAGGTAGCGTGCCGACCGCGATCACATCGACTTTGGAACCATTTCCCACGCGCATCGTCACCTCGTCCTTAGCCAATCTTCGTTTAATCCGTAGCCCCTGTTTTGACTAATATGAGCAACAGAACTAGTATCAAATACCCAGGCGCTACTATGAGCATTAGTAAGGTACACATCAATAACATGTATATCAAATATACCTTTCACTTTGCCATCCTTCTTATCTGCCAAATACTTGGGGCAGTTCCGCTTCCAGTGACCAGTCCCTTTGCAGTAGAAGCACTCAGTCTCAGGCTTAGGTCCAGACTTGGGCTTCTTTACTTGAGCAGCAACTTGTATGCCCTTCTTCTTGAAGTTCCCCTTCTTCCCTTTGCCCTTCTTCTTGAAACTAGTGGTCTTGTTAACCATCAACACTTGATCCTCTTTCTTGATTTCTACCTCCACAGCCTTTGGCATCGTGAAGAGCTCGGGAATTGTCTTATCCATCCCTTGCATATTATAGTTCATCACGAAGCTTTTGTAGCTTGGTGGAAGTGATGGAAGAACTCTGTCAATGATACTATCGTCAGGAAGATTAACTCCCAGTTGAGTCAAGTCGTTGTGGTACCCAGACATTCTGAGTATATGTTCACTAATATAACTATTTTCCTCCATCTTTTAGCTATAGAACTTATTGGAGACTTCATATCTCTCAATTCGAGCATTTTCTTGAAATACTAATTTCAACTCCTGGAACATCTCATATGCTCCATGACGTTCAAAACGTCGTTGAAGTCTCGATTCTAAGCCGTAAAGCATGGCACACTGAACTATCAAGTAGTCATCAGCTTTGCTCTGTCAGACGTTCATAATGTCCGGAGTTGCTCCTGCAGCGGGTCTTGCACCTAGCGGTGCTTCCAGGACGTAATTCTTCTATGCAGCAATGAGGATAATCCTCAAGTTATGGACCCAGACCGTGTAGTTGCTACCATCATCTTTCAACTTAGCTTTCTCTAGGAACGCATTAAAATTCAAGGGGATGGTAGCACGGGCCATTGATCTACAACATTATAGACATGCAAGGTACTAAGTTCATGATAAATTAAAGTTCAATTAATCATATTACTTAAGAACTCCCACTTAGATAGACATCCCTCTAGTCATCTAAATGATCACATGATCCATATCAACTAAACCATGTCCGATCATCACGTGAGATGGAGTAGCTTTCAATGGTGAACATCACTATGTTGATCATATCTACTATATGATTCACGTTCGACCTTTCGGTCTTAGTGTTGCGAGGCCATATCTGCATATGTCAGGCTCGTCAAGTTTAACCCGAGTATTCTGCGTGTGCAAAACTGGCTTGCACCTGTTGTATGTGAACATAGAGCTTATCACACCTGATCATCACGTGGTGTCTCGGCACGACGAACTGTAGCAACGGTGCATACTCAGGGAGAACACTTATACCTTGAAATTTAGTGAGAGATCATCTTATAATGCTACCGCCGTACTAATCAAAATAGGATGCATAAAGGATAAACATCACATGCAATCAAAATAAGTGATATGATATGGCCATCATCATCTTGTGCCTTTGATCTCCATCTCCAAAGCACCGTCACGATCACCATCGTCACTGGCTTGACACCTTGATCTCCATCGTAGCATCGTTGTCGTATCGCCAACTATTGCTTCTACGACTATCGCTACCGCTTATTGATAAAGTAAAGCAATTACATGGCGATTGCATTTCATACAATAAAGCGACAACCATAAGGCTCCTGCTAGTTGCCGATAACTACTACAAAACATGATCATCTCATACAACAATTTATATCTCATCACGTCTTGACCATATCACATCACAACATGCCCTGCAAAAACAAGTTAGACATCCTCTACTTTGTTGTTGCAAGTTTTACGTGGCTGCTACGGGCTTCTAGCAAGAACCATTCTTACCTACGCATCAAAACTACAACGATTTTTCGTCAAGTGTGTTGTTTTAACCTTCAACAAGGACCGGGCGTAGTCAAACTCGATTCAACTAGAGTTGGAGAAACAGACACCCGCTAGCCACCTGTGTGCGAAGCACGTCGGTAGAACCAGTCTCATGAACGCGGTCATGTAATGTCGGTCTGGACCGCTTCATCCAACAATACCGCCGAATCAAAGTAAGACATTGCTGGTAAGCAGTATGACTATTATCGCCCACAACTCATTGTGTTCTACTCATGCATATAACATCTACGCATAGACCTGGCTCGGATGCCACTGTTGGGGAACGTAGTATTTCAAAAAATTTACCTACGATCACGCAAGATCTATCTAGGAGATGCATAGCAACGAGACGGGGAGAGTGTGTCCACGTACCCTCGTAGACTGAAAGCGGAAACGTTTAGTAACGCGGTTGATGTAGTCGAACGTCTTCAAGATCCAACCGATCCAAGCACCAAATGTACGACACCTCCGCATTCAGCACACGTTCAGCTCGATGACGTCCCTCGAACTCTTGATCCAGTTGGGGACGAGGGAGAGTTCCGTCAGCACGATGGCGTGGCGACGATGATGACGAAGTTACCGGCACAGGGCTTCGTCTAAGCACTACGATGATATGACCGAGGTGTGTAACTGTGGAGGGGGGCACCGCACACGACTAAGAGAAGACTTAGTGTGCCTTTGGGGTGCCCCCTCCCACGTATATAAAGGGGGGTTGGAGAGGTGGCCGGCCCAAGGGGGGCGCGCGCCATGGGGATTCCAACTAGGATTCCCAATCCTAGTTAGAGTCCCCTTCCTTTCTAAGAGAGGGAGAGAGAGGGAAGGAGGAAGAGGGGAGAAGGAAAGAGGGGGCGCCGCCCCCCTCCCTAGTCCAATTCGGACTGGCCATGGGGGCGCGCGGCCTCCCTTGTGGCCCTTCTCTTCTTTCCACTAAGGCCCATGAAGGCCCATGAACTTCCTGGGGGGGGGTCCGGTAACCCCCGATACTCCGAAACTCATTCGAAGCGACCCGAACCATTCCAGTGTCCGAATTTAACCTTTTAATATATGAATCTTTACCTCTCAACCATTTTGAGACTCCTCGTCATGTCCGTGATCTCATCTGGGACTCCGAACAAACTTCGATCATCAAATCACATAACTCATAATACAAATCGTCATCGAACGTTAAGCATGCGGACCCTACGGGTTCGAGAACTATGTAGACATGACCGAGGCACATCTCCGGTCAATAACCAATAGCGGAACCTGGATGCTCATATTGGCTCCTATATTCTACGAAGATCTTTATCAGTCAAATCGCACAACAACATACGTTGTTCCCTTTGTCATTGGTATGTTACTTGCCCGAGATTCGGTCGTCGATATCATCATACCTAGTTCAATCTCGTTACTAGAAAGTCTCTTTACTTGTTCCGTAATGCATCATCCCGTGACTAACTCATTAGTCACATTGCTTGCAAGGCTCATAGTGATGTGTATTACCGAGAGGGCCCAGAGATACCTCTCAGATACACGGAGTGACAAACCCTAATCTCGATCTATGCGAACTCAACAAACACCATCGGAGACACCTGTTGAGCATCTTTATAATCACCTAGTTACGTTGTGAAGTTTGATAGCACACAAGGTGTTCTTCCGGTATTCAGGAGTTGCATAATCTCATAGTCTGAGGAACATGTATAAGTCATGAAGAAAGCAATAGGAGAAAAACTAAACGATCATTATGCTAAGCTAACGGATGGGTATTGTCCATCACATCATTCTCTAATGATGTGATCCCGTTCATCAAATGACAACACATGTCTATGGCTAGGAAACTTAACCATCTTTGATTAACGAGCTAGTCAAGTAGAGGCATACTAGGGACACTCTGTTTGTCTATGTATTCACACATGTACTAAGTTTCCGGTTAATACAATTCTAGCATGAATAATAAACATTTATCATGATACAAGGAAATATAAATAACAACTTTATTATTGCCTCTAGGGTATATTTCCTTCAGTATTACGTTTCCCAACACATTGCTCCCATATGTCCTTGTTGCCAAAGGCTTGCATTGTAGACTAAAATAGGTTTTTAGTGGTAAAATAACTACAAGTTAGTAATGTAATTGCTTCTAAAGGAAAAGAGAGCGCTTATCACATGTTTTCTAAGCATAAGAGCAAGATATGCTTTGAGTGGCTTGTTGGATCCCTTGACATCGTGGCCAAGTTCCTTGCAATTTCCACACCGTAATGTTATTTCTTTGCTCTTGCATACGTAGTACCACTCTCCTTAGGCCCTTTTGTTCTAAATTACTTTGACATTTCTGGCTGAACAATGTACCTTGGTGGTTCAATATCTGGTCTAGATAGCTTAACCCAGCGGCGGCGCCAGCAGTCCAAGCCTGTGGGGTCAGCCTTTGTAATCTGTGGGGTCAAAGTAGGTACTAATAGCTAGGGTTCAAAGGATTAGCCAAAACCTGTGGGGTCGGCTGACCCCACAGCCATAACGTGGCTTCGCCACTGGCTTAACCCACTTAGGTTCATGTGGAAAAGGGTATATCATGTGTTCATATGCCTTCCAGTAAGTTTCGAACTTGAATAAATCATCAACATAATCTCATGCCATTCCTTAGCCCTAAATATAGCCACACAAGCATGTTCACAAGGAACACCACATAACTAAACAACCACAAGTCTTGTTAAGCAGGTTTACTTCATAGAGCTTTTCAGTGTAGTTTACTTGCCAAATCCCAACACCAAATTGTTGAGTTGTGCAGTACATTACTTTACTCTTAGTACAATTTATACTACAATGTTCTATGAATATAGAAACCTAATAATGCACTAGAATTCACTATTAAGATATTAGTTGGACATTGGACATTATTGTTTAGAAACCTCTATTATGATATTTAATGGAACTAAAATATACATGAACATAAGCACATACAAAAAATGTATGTGTGCATGATATAATTTGTGTAATTGTCACAAAAATGTTTCGAAGATAATTTCAGCGAGACCATTGAATTTTAAGTATACAAAGTTATCGGAGATACATCAAACAACACTGATTAATATACTAATAAAATCACGTGATTAACTATACTAAGTAAATAATAAAATGTATACTCCTTAAATTTATTGTATGATGAAAATAAAATAAATAAGTATAAATGTTTGGTATAAATAAAGTGAACGGAGATAAGACATTACTGAATTAGAGATATATATATTACAACTGATAACAAACAATACTAGTTAAGTATACCAACTAAATGATGTGGTTAAGTAATTATAGTATGATAAAAATGTATACTCCTTCAAACTAAATTATGTGGTTAAGTATACCGACTTAAATCAGGAAGAACCTGATCCAGGGCAGGGAACTGAGGCGCAATTGTCACCAAGTGGAGAAGAATGGTTTTGAGTTGAGGTGACCATGTATAGCTCTGCGATGTTGTCAATTGACATGACCTGTCCATGTTTGACCATCTCAAGATTGATCAACCGAGCTGCCATGACAATGATGCGCCCCTTGGACCTCCCTCTCCCCCACCGCCGACCTCGCGAAACCTCTCCCAGTCACCCGTGTCCCTCTTGTACCTCTTGTAATCTCTCTTCATGTAGTTGTTGCTCCCCTCTCCTTTCTCCTAGCTAGGAGTTGGACCCTCTTGCTTCAAAAAAAAAGGAGTTGGACCCTCTTCATTGCTGCTAGTGCTAGGCCCTGAAGCCTGTATGACGAAATCAATACTTGCTCTGTTTAATCTGGATCCGGAGAAGATTTTGACACCTCCATCGAGCGCGCCATCTGCGGCTCACGTCCGCCATCTGATTCCCATCCAATGGTTGCTTACCGATTTACGGTGGTCCTGAGATTCACCTGCCCTGTTTAAATTCCAACAATGAACACTGTAGCTCTATATTTTACTTTTCAGTTCATTTCCTTACTTTTACTAACTTTCAGGCTATATATAAGCAATGGATCGGAGCAGGTAGATCTCATCTCCTTGTATCTGGATATAAACCCTAGCCGCCATGTGTGTGGCTAGCGTGAAACGCATATCATTAAGCGACTCGAATCAATCCCGATCATCTTTGGGTATACTACCTTTGTACACTAATGTAATACATTTTGGTAGTTCGGTTTTTGTGTCCAAATCCACTAGATGATTGTGCCTGTGAACTGCATCCATCACATCGCAAAGCCTTTCCCCAAGCAACAACAGAGAGAAACCTAAAATCCACAAATCCTGAGTTCAAGATGAACTATTGAACTGCATCCTGCCACGACCTTCTAGGCGCAGGAAGCAAATGCCAAGGAGAGGAGGGAGCGCATGCGGGCAAAGAAGACGGGCCTAAGAGCATATCCAACAGGCGTCCCAAAAATGCCTCACGCACTAAATACCATCGTTTCTTTCGCCGGAGACAGAATACAGCGCTCCAGTAGACGCTATAAAATAGAGCATGAACAAAAAAATAGCGCACGCGCTAAGAGCATCTCCAATAGCCGCACTGAAAAATCAGTGTTTTTTGTGCGCGCTACCGCTCCGGGCGCTCCAGCGGAGGCACAAAACCGCGCGTGCGGCATATCTGGTTCAGCGTGCGGGCCGAAACGCCATCGCGGGCCGCTTACTTGCTGCGCCACCTCTCGCGCGCTGGACTCTCGAGCGCTCGCTCGCAACTCCACCTACCCGATCCAGCCGCGGCGCCGCCGCCGCCCGCGCCATCCCATTTATTCCGGCGACCGTTCCGGCGGTTCCCCAGCCTATCACCGCGCCGCGGCGGCTACCTCTGTCTCCCTCTAGTCACGGCCGCCCCTCGCGCGCGGCAGTCCTCCGACGAACAGCGCCCGGCCACTCGCTGCCACTAGGCGCCCGCAAGGTGTTCGACAAAACGACCACAAGGTATGTATTGCTCAAACTTCATGAATTTGGTGCAAGTTGATTGTAGTTTTTAAATAGCCTAGTATTGAACATTGTAGATGAGTTCATCATATGATTCTTCCGAAGAAGAATTTGATATGGAAGAGGAGGAGGATCTTGCAATGATCCTAGCTATGCACATCAATAAAAAACCGAAGCACGGTGGTTCGGTTATGGGTCGGTAGAAAATTTGGAGGGATAGGATCAATGCCCATAACATATTGATGAGGCACTATTTCGTGGAGAATCTCACGTATCCGGAGTCGTACTTTCGTCGCCGGTTTAGGATGAGCACCGAGTTGTTCAGGTGCATTGCAGAGAAACTAGCGAGCCATGACCGGGTTTTTCAGCAAAGGAGGAATGCCGCCGAAGAGCTCGGGAATAGCACCTTTCAGAAGGTGATAGCTGCTTTGCGTATGTTGGCATACAGTATCCCGGCTGATCTAGTTGATGATCACTTGACCATGGGTGAGAGCCAAGACATCATGTGTGTGAAGTGCTTCGCAGTCGGAATTGTCCAAGTGTTTGACCAAGAGTATTTGAGATTTCCCAATGCTGAAGACGCCGCAAGGCTATTGGAGATGAACAAAGCTCGCGGCTTTCCAGGTATGCTTGGCTCAATAGATTGCATGCATTGGAGTTGGAAGAATTGTCCAAAGGCCAGGCATGGGCAATTCCACGGCCAAAAAAGGGTTCCACTATAATTCTTGAAGTCGTGGCCGATCATGAGACTTGGATTTAGCATGCTTTCTTTGGAATGCCTGGATCTTTGAATGACATCAACGTTGTCAACCAGTCACCACTGATGAACAAGATTGCAAATGATGATTTGCTATCGATGCAGTTTGTAGCAAATGGCCGTATATACAACTATGGCTACTATCTTGCGGATGACATCTACCCAAAGTGACAAACATTTGTGAAGCCGTTGAAAAAACCGGAAGGTAAGAAAAATCTTGATTTCCACAATGCTCAGGTGGCGGCTAGAAAAGATGTGGAGAGAGCTTTTGGGATTTTGCAAGCCTAATTTGCTATTGTGAGAGGACTGACTAGATTTTGGGATCAAAAAATGCTTTGGTACATCATGCACGCTTGTGTGATCATGCACAACATGATTATCGAGAATGAGTGTGGCCAAGATGTAAATTACTCTCAGTATGAGTTCTTGGGACATCCCGTGCGAGTGCGACGGATGGCTGAAATGGTGGCCCGTTTTGTTGCCTCCTATCATGCCATTCGACGTCCCGCGGCGCATGATGATCTTCAGAAGGATCTCATTGAGGAGTGGTGGGCTTGGAATGGTCGACAAAGAGCATCATGATTTATCGTTTGATGTTGATTGTTGTGAACTATTTATTGTATTATTGAACTATTTGTTGTATTGACGAACGATAAACTATTTGTTTGAGTTGTAATAACGAAATTGAACTATTTATTGTTGATTTATTTTGTTTGTGTTTGGAATGCATATGTTGTTTGTGGGCGAGTCGCGTGCGCTGCTGGAGCTACGTGCGCGCGATGCATTTTAGCGCGGCTGCTGGAGCAAGCGCCGCCGCCGCGTCAAACAAGGCGATGGGCGCGCGGCAAAGTAGTTTTTAGCGCGCGGCGCGTTGGGCGGCTGTTGGAGGCTGTTGGAGATGCTCTAAAAGCGGTATCCGGGCTGCAAAATTTGGGCGCCGGATTATGCTCGCTGTAAAATCTGGGCTGTGGCAGGTGGAGCCGCCAGATTGGGCTTCGTGCTTTTGTTCATCTGGAAAACCTCAACATCGCTCCCGCGCGCAAAAATAAACAAACTATTTCGATGCTGTATACCCCGCGGAGGCGAAGCGTGCCCGTTGGAGATAGGCTGGCGCGAGCTCATGGGGCCGCCCCAGTTAACCGAGCTCGCGGCTGACGTGTCCGTGGGCACCATATATCGGCTGGAGGGGCAATGGGTGTGCGTGTGATGTGTAAACAGCTAAGCTGAACCCCTCCCTCTCCCTGATCACTTTCTTCCTCCTCAAGACCATCAAATCAGAAATTCCCCACATCCCAGCGTGACAACATGGACAAGTGTATCCAAAATAACCGATCATCGTGGGTGTCACATCCATATATATTGCCAGTATATCACACAATAAATCCATAATAATATGCCATTCAACTGTGTGTTCATAATATGACAAGAATCATTCGAGTTATTATTCCAATATAAGTAGTTTTGCGCTGCGTACAAGTACGATTTGAGCAAACATACAACCTACACTCCATGGCCTGGAAGATCACCGGGAATAATGGCCAGCTATGCGCCATGGCTTGGAAGAGATACGACCAGCTACGTGTTGTATTTTAGCTTACAACATCGACAGACCCAAATCCGTTGTCAATGGAGGTCTTCACTGCGTCCATCACAACCTGCGTCTTCCTGGTGATGGCCGGCCACTTGTTCTCAGGCTTGGCGCCGGCGTCTCTGATGCCCTGCACCAGCCTGCAGAACTCCTGGACCATCAGGGCCTCCTGCGGCAGCTCTGTCATGACAACGTGCTTGCTCGGCTGCGGAACCCATCCGGTGCTGAGCTCGGCGAAGTTGGACCTGGAGGCCACGCTGAACGGGCCGGACTTCTCCTCGTACGGGATGATGAAGTCGGTGACGTGGAGAGTACCGTCCGTGCCGACGACGGTCAGGTCCATGGTGAGGTTGGTGAGGAACGAGCAGTGGAAGGTGGCCATCTTGCCGTCGGCCCAGTAGAGCGTCGCGCCACAGGCGATGAGCACGCCGGCTTGGTTCTTGACAGGGTCAGAGAGCGCGATCACCTTCTTCGGGAGCTCGTAGTCGACGGCCCACAGGATCGCGCGGATGCAGTACCACCCGGCATCGCCGAGCGCGCCCAGGGCGTCGAGGTCTGGCTTTACCCTGATGTCATTCTGGAGGAAATCTTCGTTTGCTCGGAAGCTGAACAGACTGTTCATCTGCAGCAACAGAAGAAAAAAACATTGATTTATTTTCACTGACTGTGACAACCGTAGAAGTGTCCACGTTTAACTGAATGCAAACAGCTGTGAAGTTCTATCACGGAAGGAAACATCACACTGCAGTGGCGAAACACTTGAGGCGTACAGAATGGGAAATAGATCATTTCATAAGCATTTTGGAATCCATGATGTGCTATAGGGCCTGTGACCTTACCAAAACTTCTCCCTGCCATAGACCAGGAATCACATAGATGCTGTTGCTATGTGTTCTGCCCAGAGTTGTGAAGTTACATCAACAAAGATAACATCACACTGCTACTGAATGCAAACAGTCATCGTGGAACCTGGTCACCGTAATATTTCTACTGGCCAATCTTAAATTGATGGTCATGATAATGACTTTCAAGGAGTTGTAGAGGACAACGCAGAATGAACAAAATCTACACTCGATCAAGAGAGAAGTCCAAGAAACAGGAAACAAGACATCATTATCCCTTCAAGTAAACTAAGCAAGGATAGGTAGATGCCATATTCAATTATTAATCAAGGCTATCGCCAAATTGGTTTTGAGGTACACAATGACAGGTTAGTTCCAATTGCTAGCAACAAAATGTCACTCATCTTCACTGAGCTCAATAATTAGGCAACTGATATATCGAAAGCTAGATGACGTGCCTTGCTTAATAACAGCCTTATCGATTGTCTAATACATAGGATTCAACGAGAAAAGAACTTGCGCATAGTTCGGGGGAAGGAGAAAATTGAACAGAGGCTACACCTCAAGTAAGAAAAAAAAAACCTCAAGTAAGATGATGGTATCAAGTGCTAGAAACACAGTATGATTCACTGCACTTTCATCCTGGTCAATTTGGCAACTAGATGTAATCATGTAAAGGTAGCTGTTGTATCTTGCCTAACGTTTCCATCTTTTTTTTATTTCATGTCTTTGGTTTTTGCGCACTGTCAGTTTGTCATTTTCCTTTCTTATGTTATGAGTATCCTTCCAATTTTTATCATGATTTATGTTGTCAGTGTACTTGCTCATTGTCAATTAGCATTTGCTCTCCATACCAGCCCATATTTAAATGATTTTTAGTAAGAATTGTTGCAGGGAAGTTTAAGAACATTAAGTAGCTACAAACAAACGAGATTAGTACTTTGCAATGTAATTTAGCTCAGTAAGTGATACCCCCTCGCACAGAGATTTTGGAACTAAATCATTTTATCTTCCACCACTATGTCTGACAAAAATTTCACATTGTTCAAAAGGCAAAATCATCTCACAAACCAAATTCAGTTTTTTTGTTACCAAGAGGCAATTAACTAGCCACTGCTGGCTGGATACAACGACAAACTGCAACTAGTTCATAGTTAACTAGAGAATCTTTTGACGCTTAAGCAGATGCACTAGAATATTAAGGCAACCTGACAAGATCCACAAATTATTGGTAATGTATCTCCATCTAGGCCGGCTAGAACACAAATGCAATGGACCACATCAACAATTGGGTAGTAGTATATTTCTCTAGATAGTTGGAGAGCAAAAATATTATCGCAAGAAATCAGTTTGAAAAACTCACAACTCTGACGTCGCCGACGTCGGCGGGGAGGAGCTCGCGCATCTTGGCGGTGCGGGGGTGGTGCATCCACATGGTGGAGTCCATGAACTGGACGCCGCTGGCCTCGCAGGCGGCGAGGATGGCGTCGAGGTCGGCGGCGCAGAGCGCGGTTGGCTTCTCGAGGAGCACGTGCTTGCCCTGCGCGGCGGCGGCGGTGGCCCACTGCACGTGGAGGCTGGTGGGGAGCGGCAGGTAGACGGCGTCGACGCCAGGGTCGTCGAGGAGCGCCTCGTAGGAGCCGTGCAGGCGCGCTTCCGCGGGGAGGCCGTTGTCTGCGGCGAAGAGGCGGGCCTTGGCCTCGGAGCGGCTGCCGACGGCGGTCACGGCGCAGGCGGGCGCGGCGAGCAGCATGGCCCGCGCGAGCTTGCGCGCGATGGAGGCGCATCCCATGATGCCGAAACGCACAGGGCGTGGCGGCTGCTCCTCCGGCGCCGGCGCGGCGGACGACATGGCGAGCGGCGGGTGCGCGTGTTGCTTCGGCGCCGTGTGGGCTTTGTGTGTGTGTGTGTGTGTGTGTTGCTGGAGCGAGCGCGACGAATGTGTCCAAATGTACAGAAGGCCGCGAGAAAACCAACAGCCCACTCGTTGGCTTAGACTACACATTGGAGTAACTTCGGTAGTAACGTATGATCCAACTTAGCAAATTTGTTTTGACAATTGATTTAAGTAGCATAGCTAGTTTTATCCATACTATAGGTAATATCACACATACAAAAACAAAATGAGTCTACAACCTAATAAATAAAGTGTTACATAATACCACATATATATTACTCCCCGCTATAGAGGTAGTAACATAGACTAGTAAGGGCATCTCCAGCCGCGCCCTCAGGAAGGCCTCCCCAGGCGATTTTTTCGTGCCGGCGCCGAAAAAACGGCCCAGTCGCGCCCCCAGGAGCCCGATTTTCGCCGGCTCGGGCCGAAAACAGCGCCGGCGGACCCAGGCCGAACCCGGCGCGCTGGGAGGTGCCCGGGGGCGCCGGGGCGAGCTGTTTTGGCGCGAAAAAGACGCGGGCCAGCCGCGTCAGCGACTTGGCGCCT
Organism: Aegilops umbellulata; assembly: GCA_032464435.1. Taxonomy (NCBI): domain Eukaryota; kingdom Viridiplantae; phylum Streptophyta; class Magnoliopsida; order Poales; family Poaceae; genus Aegilops; species Aegilops umbellulata. The sequence goes on from CP136059.1 coordinate 511,073,388, forward strand.
CGTCTTCCCCCAACGGCCTCGGTTCCCGCGGGGAATCACTGCCCATTCCCCCGTTGCCCGACGCCATGGCGAAGCCGAAGTACTTCGCCGAGGAGGTCGAGATCGTGCGCGCGTCCCTCACCGACGCCCAACTCTCCCTCCCCCAGTACGCCGCCGACAACCACGCGGCCTGGGCGGCGTATTTCGAGCGCCGGCAGCAGCAGCGCTTGGCGTCCACCAACGGCGCGCCGGTGGTCGGCGACCGGCAGAACAGCGAGGCGCGCCGCCTCTGGTGGGGCGTCCCCGGCCGCACACTCAAGGGTGTGCTCACGTACCTCGAGGGCAGCAACGACCCGCCGTTGGCGTACCCCCCGGCGAGGGTGGCCGCCCCGGCGCAGCACCGACGCGTCGGGCAATGGGCGCCAAGGAGGTTCGGCGCTTCCTCTTCTTCCTCCTCATCACGCTCTTCTTCACACTCCTCCGGCTCTCCGGCGCTGCTCGGCGTCAAGGCCGAGCCCGCGGCGGAGACCCCGCTCGGCCGACGCACTCGCAGCGCCGGCATCGTCATCAACGAGGGCGGCCGGCGCGCCTCGTCCTCGTCGGCTCCTCCGCGCTTCGTCAAGCCGAAGACGGAGCCGGGGCTGGCGCCGGTGAAGGCGGAGCTCGACGACGACGACGCGGCCCTCGAATGGGCGCGCCAGAACTCCATTGCGATGGAGAAGGCGCGCCGGGAGAAGGAGAAGGAGCGCCAGCGCGCCGCCCTACGCCGCTTCGAGGAGCGCCGACGCGGCCGAGAGGAAGGCGGGGTCGTCGTCTTATGCGACTGCGACGACGACGACGACGCGCCGCCGCCTGTTCGCCAAGGCGACGCCGGGCAGGGGTCCAGCAGGGGCACCCGCGTCAAGGACGAGAAGGCCGACGACGACGATGACGGCGACGACTTCAACCCCTTTTTTTTTAGATTAGGTTAATGTAATTCGTCAAAATTTGCCATGTTTGGCCGAAATTTAACTAGTTTTTGTCATAACTTGGCCGAACGGTTCTTTTTTGTTTTTTTAAATACGCGCCTGGGGGCGGCCCTGGGGGCCGACGGCTGGGGACCGACTCGCCCCCAGGGCCCTTTTTTGCGCCGGCTCACCCTCAGGCGGCGCTTTTAGACGCCCCCTGGGGGGGCCAACGGCTGGAGATGCCCTAACATATGCATGTTACTAGTCTAAGTTACTACCAACATAGATAACACATGCATGTTATTAGTAGTCTAAGTTACTACCCACTATGTGTAGTCTTATGAGACTTGATACTACCGTCACCGTTATCCATTTCTGTTGATGGTGAAACTACTAACATATGATTGCACAACTGGATTCCGCGAGACAATTTCAAGCGACCCATCACATCTCTAGTTCCTAACCCAGCTGAGAAAGTTGCTGAACGTATTGATGCAACAAGGGCACAATGGAAGGAAGGGCTGGTTCAGTCTGTGTTTACTCCTTTTGATGTGAATGGGATCTTGGAGATACCCCCTGTGTACACGGATAGTTTCGGATTTCTGGGCATGGCATGAAGAGAATCGAGATAATTTCACCGTCCGTGCAGCTTACCGCATGATTATGCAAACGAAGCTTAGTAGGGAGGATTGGCCCCAGGATAACGAAGGCACTTCCAGTGTTCAGGAGAGCAAACAACAGAGTGCAATGTGGCATATTCGGGTGCCCTTGAAACTTCATATGTTTGTCTGGCACTTAGCAAGGCAATCGATGCCTACCGGAGAAGTACCCAACCACCGTAATATGGCCGACGAGGATACTTGTTGTTTGTGTGGTGCACGGGGTACATGGAGGCACGCTCTCCTCACTTGTCCCATGTCAAGGAGAGGTTGGGCCCTTGCGGTCGAGGAGTTAGTCGAGAAGATCATTGATCACATGGAGGGAAGTCCAAAGGAGTGCCTCTTTGCTCTACATTAAATACTAGAGGCTGACCTTTGCTCGTTTGGTCGCGACCGCATGTGCAATATGTGAAGCTAGGAGGAAGGCCATCCACAAGGACATATTTCAGTCTCCCCATGCGCCCCATGGCTTCATCATGAGCTTTTTGTCTGAGCTTCATATTGTCAACAATCGTGCTCCAAAACCGTTGGTACCGGCTCCACTGAGGCCCTCACGGTGGCTGCCTCCTGACATGGGGTGTGCAAAAATTAATGTGGATGCAGCGGTATTGTGACAGCCTGGCTAATTAGGGATGATAGACTACTCATACCAATAAGGAATTCCTTCTTTTCCGAGAGCCCATTCGGAAAAAAAAACTCCAAAGTTAAGCGTGCTCAGCTTGGAGTAATTTCAGGATGGGTGACGGACCGTGAAGTTGCTCCTGGGTGCGCACGAGTGAGGACAAAGTGCGTAGAAAAGACTAATATTGGTCTATGGGGCCAGTCTAGATTCCGCCAGGAGTAACGACCACCGGCAGGTGTGTCCGGAGCGTTACAAGTTGGTATCAGAGCCGACCCTCGCGGTTACACGGATGTTTGCGGACAGGTGCGCGGTCATGTTGTGCATGACGTTTGTGACTCGTCGTGGCACACGGCATGGCACATGAGCCTGGCTTATTAGGGATGATAGACTACTCATATCAATAAGGAATTCCTTCTTTTTCGGGAGCCCATTCGAAAAGAACTCCAAAATTAAGCGTGCTCAGTTTGAAGTAATTTCAAGATAGGTCCGGGGCGTTACAGGTATCAACTCAGGGCAGATATGGATATATGGCTGCGATTTGCAGGGATCGTGATGGGGTGTATTTTGGCGCCTCGACGATCGTCTTCAGGTACATCACAGCATTGAAAGCATTGGCAATAAGAGGAGGGAGTTAGCCAGGAATTATGTAAATTCGGTTTCACGTATCACCTGAGTGCATCTTGCACAGTAATGAAATCTAGTTAATCTAAAAAAAGTTACCGTTATTTTCCATTTACAGAGGTTATGACCAGTTTTTTCCTTTTTTTTTATTTTGTTTCAAAGGAGTAGAGATGCATTATGTTGGATTTCATGTGCGGAAGGTCTGTTTTGCATCCTTCTTGCCTCAGCGATGCAAATCATGTGGAGAATTCCATATGTCTCCAGGACGGTCAATATGACCAATCTACATCTTTCCACAACTTACAACTTCATATAAGACACGAAAGAAATCGAGTTCCAGAGTCTATCAGCATCCAATGGAAAGAGCCAGTACATTCGCAAAACAAGGGAAATCAATCTAACTAGGATAGAACGTCATAGTATTACATAAGTGGTACTAGTTCATGTGATTATTTGGGTCTTTGTTGCCGTCGGGGAGGATCTTGGCTTCACTGTTGTTGCTTGTCACGCCATCTTCTTTCTTTTTGGGTTCCCAGAAGTATTCCATATATAAATAACTTATAAATAAGTATGAAATCGTGAAGTTGCTGAGTCTGGCGTCAAACCGATAACTGCGCCTGCAAGCGACGACAATAATATATAAATTTGAAAAAGAGATAAATAAAGAAGAAGATAATATGAATGTTTGAGACTGACTATGCAAACCAGTAAGAGTCATGAGGCCTAGGTTCCACATGCGTAGAGAGCTGAGTCATCAGCCGATTAACTTGGAAGCCTTTCCAGGAGAGACTTGGGTACGTGCCTGTCCTTGTCAACTCCACGAGCACATCAAACAACTCGTTTTTCTTCTTCTGGTATTGCATTTTCAGTTCTTCCTGAGCCCCTGGAGTACTAGGTTTCGGCTGCCATACAAGAATGAATGCATATATATTAACATTAGTGAGCATTGGATAAGAACAATATTACTTGCCTGCTTCAGACAAATGGAGCGGTATATCAGCAGACTATTAGACTTATATAGGGATAGCATACAGAGCAGACCAATCGTTGTCTTGGGGTGCCAAATAGCACAATTTGATCTAAATGTCATCATAATCCTAGCAAATACTCCACAATTGCATTAAATTGTTGTATGATTAGCATTAGTATATATATTAAAGTTTAGATCGCACTTTAGTACCCCCATTAGGCCCGCCATTGTTCACATAACATCACCGCGACATCCATCACGTTCCATGGCTCGCACACGGCTGCATTGCTGATCAGACAGTGTGGTGCCGTGGCACCGAATACGTTCGTTCTTTTGGTGTACATATCGAAGAAAGTATATTATTTCGCAAAAAAAGAAAAAGGAAGTATATACATATACAAACTGGGGTTGCTATTTGTCAAAATTACTTTATTACTCCCCCTGTCCCTTATTAAATAGCGACCTTGTTCTCATATCAACTTTGAGTGTAAATTTCATCCACAATAAATTAAGTATAATACGTCACCAAAATTACACAGTTGAAAACTATGTTTTTAATACGAATTGAATGGTACTTTCTTATGAGGTCAAAAAATTGATGATCAAGAAGATACAATCCAAAAGTGCTAAAGCTACTATGAGGGAGACGGAGACTTGATGATCATAGTTGAACCTCCAAAGAAAGTGTGCGCATATATATATAACTAGTATATATAAATACAAGGACAGAAGTAGTAGCAAAGCAACGTATGGAGGAATCAGGAGTAGCATCGGACGAGGACCAAATTGGTGCCATGGACTGATGGACGTCAACCTAGATCTGGACACCACGCCTTTGGAGCGAGAGGGTTTGAAGGGCAGCGCGTACCTTGGCACCGACGAGGGAGGTGAATATGGACCGGCGGCCAGGCGAAATCCGCTGCGCTCCACCTCGATGGAGCTCCCGCTCGCAAAGCCTCCTCGCCGCGTACCTGAGCGCCGCCATGGATGATTGCACCGTACCAGGGGATCGGGATTACTTTTGCCCACGCCATTGATTAGGGATTTATATAGGCCCGCCCCCTTCCGTTTCTGTAGAGTTCGGTTTGCCCTCTACCTTTTTATTTCTAATAAGGAACTTTTTTTTAAAGGTAAACGTTTCCAGACGGCGCGTTGGCCGAAGATTCGACCGGTCACGCACACCTCGTGAGATAAAAACAAACCTACGCGTCTAGTGGAGGCCCGCGCCGCTCTGTCCCTTTCCCTTCCTTATCTTCTTCCTCCATTCCAGATTTTTCTAGCCACAAATCCTCACCGGGGCTACCCACCTCTCCCTCTCCTTCTTCCACCTCCCCTCCCCATTGGCGCTGCCTACCTCTCCCTCTCTTCTTCCGCCTCCTTCGCCATGGGCGCTCCCCACCTCTCCCCTCCTTCCACCTGAAGCCATGCTAGTTGGGGGGGCCCCGGGCGCCGTGCTGTGACGGGCTTCTCGAGGGTCGATCGGCAGCTTCGACCCAAGCTGCAACGGTCCACATCCGGTGCTGGAACAAGCGAGTTTTGGTGCTACCACCGGCTGCAGCGATGCTGGAACCAGCACGACAGCAAGCTGCAACCCCGGCTGCGTCAAGTGCTGGAACCAGCGATCTCCGATGCTACTACCGACTATGTCGGGTGCTGAAACCAGCTTCATTTTTTGCTGGAACTTGCTTCTTTTTTTTGCTACAACCATGTTTTGTTTTGGCTGGAACTGGCCCATGCTTTTGCTACCACCCATCCACCCAAAATTTTGCTGGCAGGTGATTTTCGCTGCAACCGATGAACCATTTTGCTATAATCGTTTTGATTTTTGTTACTACCGGTGTTTGTCGATTTTTGCTACATCCATCTTCTGTTTTTTTGTCTTTTTTGCTACAACCATATTTTGATTTTGCTGGAACTGAAGAATTTTTTTGCTACATCCACCCACGGCGGTGTTGCTCAACGACGGCGATGGCTTTTTTTTTTTTGCTACAACCGTCTCGGATTTTTGCTACTACCGGAGATGCCATTTGCTACCACCGGAGTTTTTGCTACTACCAGAGTCTTCCTGGAAGCATTTAGGAGTTTTTGCTACCACCTTTGTTTTTGCTGGAACCATCCTAAAATTTTGCTACCATCATATTTTGATTTTGCTGGAACCGGTATTTTTCGCTTCGGTGTCGGCAGTGAAAGGCGGGTGGTGTTTTGGTTCGCCGGCGGCGGTGAGGCTGCGAGCGCCGGCGACGAGCAGGGGCAGCGGTGGTCCAAGCGAGAGCAGCGCATGCCAGCGTGCGAGATCCCGCGAGCGGTGGCAGCGCTTGCTTTTTGTTTCTCCTCTTTTTTCCCGTGGGGGAGGATGACGATAGGAGATGGGGGCAGATCTGACGGTTACGCGTGTCCAGATCGAGTGGCACTAGTTGGACCGGCCGAAACGTTCTGCCGGTGCGCCGGCGCAGAGTACTGCCCTTTTTTAAACTTTTTTATTACCCTTCACTCTCTACTTTTTTCTTAACACAGTATGACGCTCGTACTTTTTGGGAAGGGGGGGGGGGTTCAGTATGACGCTCATACACTAATTCCTACATGCTATCTTCTCCAACTGAACGAATATAACCGAGAAGTCTAAAATAAATACAAAAGAAATATGAGCAGCAATGTCTCCTGCCCACAACACCTTCGAGACTTGGCAAATTCGGCTCCTCAAGCGCCCGCGGACGCGCCCGGCCACGGGCACTGACCGGGCACCCCTTAAATGTTGTGCCGCACATTCACATACCGTAAATTCCGATCCTCAAATCCATGCAATCGATGCACATCGATCATACGATATAAACTGTCTGAATGCCAAAGTTCGAAACAAAGCAAAGCAAATCATAGTTCAACAAACCGGATATGGCAAAATGATATTAATGTCCGAGCATGATGGATGGCCTCAGATCACTGGCTGGGCGCCTACTCCGAGCGGAAGGCGTCCTGCTCCAGGCGGAATGCGTCCTGCTCGGCCTGCATTCGGGTCACCCCCTCCGCCTGCATCCGGGCCGCAGCCACCCTCGCCGCCTCGTACTCCCTACGGCCGTTGATCTCCTTCTTCTTGTCTGCAAGCCACTTCTTCGCATGCTCATCCAAGAGGGTCTCGTCTGCCAACATGATCCTCGCATCTTCCACGTCCCTTGCGAGTTGCAACCTCTCCTTCTCAAGCTCTATGTCGCCAAATGTCTTGGCCTTCTCGAGCTCCCATTTGATCGCCGCTTGTTGCTTCTCCAACTCGATCTTCTCCCTCTCAATTTCCAGCTTCTTCTCTGCCCTCTTCCGGCCCCACTCCATCCTTTCCTTTTGCGCATCCAACATGAGCTTGTAGCTCTCACTAGTAGAAAAAGGGCGATTTGTCCCGGTTCGTAAGGGCCTTCTGTCCCGGTTTTTGAACCGGGACTAAAAGGTCGTTACTAATGCCCTAGGCCTTTAGTCCCGGTTCTTACACGAACCTGGACAGATGGGCCTCCATGTGGCCGCTGTGGGGAGCCCAGGCAGGAGGGCCTTTAGTCCCGGTTGGTGGCACCAACCGGGACCAAAAGGCATCCACGCGTCAGCAGCTGGCAGGAGCCGAGGTTTTTGTTTTTTCTGAAAGGGGGTGGTTTAGGGGGTAATTTAGGGTGTGTAAGCTAGCTAACAGAGAGAAGCTAGTGTCCTCTCTTATTTTCGTGCTTGGTTTACCAACGCTACTGCTATGCCTAAACATGGCTTAGATTAAAGTGAAGGCAACATGTGGTGCATGTCGAAAGTAATATTAATCCTAACTTGATCAAGTTTGGATTAGTACTACTTTCGACATGCACCTTATGCTTGTTGCCTTCACTCTTCATGCCCGCATCATGCATCATCGTAATAATAAGTCCTACTAATCATCATCATACAACTTCTACTCGTTATTAATAACAAGTCATACGATCATCATGTTGGAAATATGCCCTAGAGGCAATAATAAAAGCATTATTATTATATTTCCTTATTCATGATAATTGTCTTTATTCGTGCTATAATTGTGTTAACCGGAAATCGTAATACATGTGTGAATAACAGACAACAAACATGTCCCTAGTGAGCCTCTAGTTGACTAGCTTGTTGATCGACAGATAGTCATGGTTTCCTGACTATGGACATTGGATGTCATCGATAACGGGATCACATCATTAGGAGAATGATGTGATGGACAAGACCCAATCCTAAACATAGCATAAGATCGCATAGTTCGTTTGCTAGAGTTATCCAATGTCAAGTATCTTTTCCTTAGACCATGAGATCGTGTAACTCCCGGATACCGTAGGAGTGCTTTGGGTGTGCCAAACGTCACAACGTAACTGGGTGACTATAAAGGTATGCTACGGGTATCTCTGAAAGTGTATGTTGGGTTGACATGGATCGAGACTGGGATTTGTCACTCCGCTTGACAGAGAGGTATCACCGGGCCCTCTCGGTAATGCATCATCACAATGAGCTCAAGGTGATCAAAGTGTTTGATCACGGGATCATGCATTACGGAACGAGAAAAGTGACTTGCCGATAACGAGATTGAACGAGGTATTGGGATACCGACGATCGAATCTCGGGCAAGTAAAATACCGATTGACAAAGGGAATCGTATACGGGATTAATTGAATCCTTGACATCGTGGTTCATCCGATGAGATCATCATGGAGCATGTGGGAGCCAACATGGGTATCCAGATCCCGCTGTTGGTTATTGCCCGAGAGCCATCTCGGTCATGTCTGCATGTCTCCCGAACCCGTAGGGTCTACACACTTAAGGTTCGGTGACGCTAGGGTTGTGAAGATATGTATGTGCAGTAACCCGAATGTTGTTCGGAGTCCCGGATGAGATCCTGGACGTCACGAGGAGTTCCGGAATGGTCCGGAGGTAAAGAATTATATATAGGAAGTGCTATTTTGGCCATCGGGACAAGTTTCGGTGTTATCGGTATTGTACCGGGACCACCGGAGGGGTCCCGGGGGTCCACCGGGGGGTCCACCTGCCCCGGGGGGCCACATGGGCTATAGGGGGTGCACCCTGGCCTATATGGGACAAGGGCACCAGCCCCAAGGGCCCATGCGCCAAGGAGACTTGGAGAGGGAAGAGTCCAAAGAGGGGAAGGCACCTCCGAGGTGCCTTGGGGAGGATGGACTCCTCCCCCCCTTTGGCCGCACCCCTTCCTTGGAGGAAGGGGCAAGGCTGCGCCCTCCCCCCCTCTCATGCGCCTATATAAAGGGAGGGGAGGGAGGGGTGGCCGCACCGATATGCCCTGACTCCTCCCTCCTCCCTGCAACACCTCCTCCTCCTCCCGTAGTTGCTTAGCGAAGCCCTGCCGGAGTTCTGCTGCATCCACCCCCACACCGTCGTGCTGGATCTTCCTCAAACTCTCCTTCCCCTTGCTGGATCAAGAAGGAGGAGACGTCTCCCGTCCCGTACGTGTGTTGAACGCGGAGGTGCCGTCCGTTCGGCACTAGATCATCGGTGAATTGGATCACGGCAAGTACGACTACCTCATCCACGTTCACTTGAACGCTTCCGTTGCGATCTACAAAGTGGTATGTAGATGCTATCTAATCTGAATACTCGTTGCTAGATGAACTCATAGATGGATCTTGGTGAAACCGTAGGAAAAATTTTAATTTTCTGCAACGTTCCCCAACAGTGGTATCAGAGCTAGGTCTATGCGTAGTTCTTCTTGCGCGAGTAGAACACAATTTGTTGTGGGCGTAGATGTTGTCAACTTTTCTTGCCGCTACTAGTCTTATCTTGCTTCAGCGGTATTGTGGGATGAAGCGGCCCGGACCAACTTTACACGTACGCTTACGTGAGACCGGTTCCACCGACTAACATGCACTAGTTGCATAAGGTGGCTGGCGGGTGTCTGTCTCTCCTACTTTAGTTGGAGCGGATTCGATGAAAAGGGTCCTTATGAAGGGTAAATAGAAGTTGACCAATCACGTTGTGGTTTTACGTAGGTAAGAAAACGTTCTTGCTAGAACCCTAATTCAGCCACGTAAAACTTGCAACAACAATTAGAGGACGTCTAACTTGTTTTTGCAGCAAGTGCTTTGTGATATGATATGGCCAAAGTTGTGATGTATGATGAATGATCTATATGTGATGTATGAGATGTTCATGCTATTGTAATAGGAATCACGACTTGCATGTCGATGAGTATGACAACCGGCAGGAGCCATAGGAGTTGTCTTTATTTTTTGTATGACCTGCGTGTCATTGAGAATCGCCATGTAAATTACTTTACTTTATTGCTAAACGCGTTAGCCATAGTAGTAGAAGTAATAGTTGGCGAGCAACTTCATGGAGACACGATGATGAAGATCATGATGATGACGATCGTGGTGTCAAGCCGGTGACAAGATAATCATGGAGCCCCAAGATGGAGATCAAAGGAGCTATGTGATATTGGCCATATCATGTCACGTTTATTATTTGATTGCATGTGATGTTTATCATGTTTTGCATCTTGTTTACTTAGAACGACGGTAGTAAATAAGATGATCCCTCATAATAATTTCAAGAAAGTGTTCTCCCTAACTGTGCACCGTTGCTAAGGTTCGTCGTTCCGAAGCACCACGTGATGATCGGGTGTGGTAGGTCCTTACGTTCGCATACAACGGGTGTAAGACAGATTTACACACGCAAAACACTTAGGTTGACTTGACGAGCCGAGCATGTACAGACATGGCCTCGAAACACAGAAGACCGAAAGGTCGAGCATGAGTCGTATAGAAGATACGATCAACATGAAGATGTTCACCGATGTTGACTAGTCCGTCTCACGTGATGATCGGACACGGCCTAGTTGACTCGGATCATGTAATACTTAGATGACTAGAAGAGGGATGTCTATCTAAGTGGGAGTTCATCAAATAATCTGATTAAATGAACTTTATTATCATGAACTTAGTCTAAATATTTACAATATGTCTTGTAGATCAAATGGCCAACGTAGTCCTCAACTTCAACGCGTTCCTAGAGAAAACCAAGCTGAAAGACGATGGTAGCAACTATACGGACTGGGTCCGGAACCTGAGGATCATCCTCATAGCTGCCAAGAAAGATTATGTCCTAAGAGCACCGCTGGGTGACGCACCTATTCTCCCTGCAGAACAAGACGTTATGAACGCTTGGCAGTCACGCTGCGATGATTACTCCCTCGTTCAGTGCGGCATGCTTTACAGCTTAGAGCCGGGGCTCCAAAAGCGTTTTGAGAGACATGGAGCATATGAGATGTTCGAAGAGCTGAAAATGGTTTTCCAAGCTCATGCCCGGGTCGAGAGATATGAAGTCTCCGATAAATTCTTTAGCTGTAAGATGGAGGAAAATGGTTCTGTCAGTGAACACATACTCAAAATGTCTGGGTTGCACAACCGCTTGACTCAACTGGAAGTTAATCTCCCGGATGAAGCGGTCATTGACAGAATCCTCAAGTCGCTTCCACCTAGCTACAAGAGCTTTGTGATGAACTACAATATGCAGGGGATGGTAAATACCATTCCTGAAGTATATGCTATGCTGAAATCAGCAGAGGTAGAAATCAAGAAGGAGCATCAAGTGTTGATGGTGAATAAAACCGCTAAGTTCAAGAAGGGCAAGGGTAAAAAGAACTTCAAGAAGGATGGCAAGGAAGTTGCCGCGCCCGGTAAGCAAGTTGCCGGGAAGAAGCCAAAGAATGGACCCAAGCCCGAGACTGAGTGCTTTTATTGCAAGGGAAGTGGTCACTGGAAGCGGAACTGCCCCAAATACTTAGCGGACAAGAAGGCCGGCAAAACCAAAGGTATATGTGATATACATGTAATTGATGTGTACCTTACCAGTACTCGTAGTAGCTCTTGGGTATTTGATACCGGTGCAGTTGCTCACATTTGTAACTCAAAGCAGGAGCTGCGGAATAAACGGAGACTGGCGAAGGACGAGGTGACGATGCGCGTCGGGAATGGTTCCAAGGTCGATGTGATCGCCGTCGGCACACTGCCTCTACATTTACCTACGGGATTAGTTTTAAACCTCAATAATTGTTATTTAGTGCCAAGTTTGAGCATGAACATTGTATCTGGGTCTCGCTTAATTCGAGATGGCTACTCATTTAAATCCGAGAATAATGGTTGTTCTATTTATATGAGAGATATGTTTTATGGTCATGCTCCGATGGTTAATGGTTTATTCTTAATGAATCTCGTACGTGATGATACACATATTCATAGTGTGAATACCAAAAGAGTTAAAGTTGATAACAATAGTCCCACATATTTGTAGCACTGCCGCCTTGGTCACATAGGTGTCAAACGCATGAAGAAGCTCCATGCAGATGGACTTTTAGAGTCTCTTGATTATGAATCATTTGACACGTGCGAACCATGCCTCATGGGTAAAATGACCAAGACTCCGTTCTCAGGAACAATGGAGCGAGCAACCAACTTATTGGAAATCATACATACCGATGTGTGTGGTCCAATGAGTGTTCAGGCTCGCGGTGGCTATCGTTATGTTCTCACCCTCACTGATGACTTGAGTAGATATGGGTATATCTACTTAATGAAACACAAGTCTGAGACCTTTGAAAAGTTCAAGGAATTTCAGAGTGAGGTTGAAAATCAACGTGATAGAAAGATCAAGTTTCTACGATCAGATCGTGGAGGAGAATACTTGAGTCACGAATTTGGCACACACTTAAGAAAATGTGGAATAGTTTCACAACTCACGCCGCCTGGAACACCTCAGCGTAATGGTGTGTCCGAACGTCGTAATCGCACTCTATTAGATATGGTGCGATCTATGATGTCTCTTACCGACTTACCGCTATCTTTTTGGGGCTATGCTTTAGAGACTGCCGCATTCACTTTAAATAGGGCTCCGTCGAAATCCGTTGAGACGACAGCGTATGAATTATGGTTTGGGAAGAAACCTAAGCTGTCGTTTCTAAAAGTTTGGGGACGCGATGCTTATGTCAAGAAACTTCAACCTGAAAAGCTCGAACCCAAATCGGAAAAATGCGTCTTCATAGGATACCCTAAAGAAACTGTTGGGTATACCTTCTACCTCAGATCCGAAGGCAAGATCTTTGTTGCCAAGAATGGATCCTTTCTAGAGAAAGAGTTTCTCTCGAAAGAAGTAAGTGGGAGGAAAGTAGAACTTGATGAAGTATTACCTCTTGAACCGGAAAATGGCGAAACTCAAGAAAACGTTTCTGAGGTGCCTGCACCGACTAGAGAGGAAATTAATGATGATGATCAAGATGCTTCTGATCAAGCTCCTACTGAAATTCGAAGGTCCACAAGGACACGTTCCGCACCAGAGTGGTACGGCAACCCTGTCTTGGAAATCATGTTGTTAGACAACGGTGAACCTTCGAACTATGAGGAAGCAATGGCGGGCTCGGATTCCGACAAATGGCTGGAAGCCATGAAATACGAGATAGGATCCATGTATGAAAACGAAGTATGGACTTTGACTGACTTGCCCGTTGAACGGCGAGCCATAGAAAATAAATGGATCTTTAAGAAGAAGACAGACGCGGATGGTAATGTGACCATCTATAAAGCTCGGCTTGTCGCTAAGGGTTATCGACAAGTTCAAGGGGTTGACTACGATGAGACTTTCTCACCGGTAGCGAAGCTGAAGTCCGTCCGAATCATGTTAGCAATTGCCGCATACTATGATTATGAGATATGGCAAATGGACGTCAAAACGGCATTCCTTAATGGTTTCCTTAAGGAAGAATTGTATATGATGCAGCCGGAAGGTTTTGTCGATCCTAAGAATGCTGACAAGGTATGCAAGCTCCAACGCTCGATTTATGGGCTGGTGCAAGCATCTCGGAGTTGGAACATTCGCTTTGATGAGATGATCAAAGCGTTTGGGTTTACACAGACTTATGGAGAAGCCTGTGTTTACAAGAAAGTGAGTGGGAGCTCTGTAGCATTTCTCATATTATATGTAGACGACATACTTTTGATGGGAAATGATATAGAACTCTTGGACAGCATTAAGGCCTACTTGAATAAAAGTTTTTCAATGAAGGACCTTGGAGAAGCTGCTTATATAGTAGGCATCAAGATCTATAGAGATAGATCGAGACGCCTCATAGGTCTTTCACAAAGCACATACCTTGATAAAATATTGAAGAAGTTCAATATGGATCAATCTAAGAAAGGGTTCTTACCTGTGTTACAAGGTGTGAAATTGAGCTCAGCTCAATGTCCGACCACGGCAGAAGAAATAGAAGAGATGAGCGTCATCCCCTATGCCTCAGCCATAGGTTCTATTATGTATGCCATGCTGTGTACCAGACCTGATGTAAACCTTGCCGTAAGTTTGGTAGGTAGGTACCAAAGTAATCCCGGCAAGGAACACTGGACAGCGGTCAAGAATATCCTGAAGTACCTGAAAAGGACTAAGGAAATGTTTCTCGTTTATGGAGGTGGCGAAGAGCTCGTCGTAAAAGGTTACGTCGACGCTAGCTTCGACACAGATCTGGATGACTCTAAGTCACAGACCGGATACGTGTATATTTTGAATGGTGGGGCAGTAAGCTGGTGCAGTTGCAAGCAAAGCGTCGTGGCGGGATCTACATGTGAAGCGGAGTACATGGCAGCCTCGGAGGCAGCACATGAAGCAATTTGGGTGAAGGAGTTCATCACCGACCTCGGAGTCATACCCAATGCATCGGGGCCAATCAAGCTCTTCTGTGACAACACTGGAGCTATTGCACTTGCAAAGGAGCCCAGGTTTCACAAGAAGACCAGGCACATCAAGCGTCGCTTCAACTCCATTCGTGAAAATGTTCAAGATGGAGACATAGAAATTTGTAAAGTGCACACGGATCCGAATGTCGCAGATCCGTTGACTAAACCTCTCCCTAAGGCAAAACATGATCAGCACCAGAACTCTATGGTGTTCGATTCATCACAATGTAACTAGATTATTGACTCTAGTGCAAGTGGGAGACTGTTGGAAATATGCCCTAGAGGCAATAATAAAAGCATTATTATTATATTTCCTTATTCATGATAATTGTCTTTATTCGTGCTATAATTGTGTTAACCGGAAATTGTAATACATGTGTGAATAACAGACAACAAACATGTCCCTAGTGAGCCTCTAGTTGACTAGCTCGTTGATCGACAGATAGTCATGGTTTCCTGACTATGGACATTGGATGTCATCGATAACGGGATCACATCATTAGGAGAATGATGTGATGGACAAGACCCAATCCTAAACATAGCATAAGATCGCATAGTTCGTTTGCTAGAGTTATCCAATGTCAAGTATCTTTTCCTTAGACCATGAGATCGTGTAACTCCCGGATACCGTAGGAGTGCTTTGGGTGTGCCAAACGTCACAACGTAACTGGGTGACTATAAAGGTATGCTACGGGTATCTCTGAAAGTGTCTGTTGGGTTGACATGGATCGAGACTGGGATTTGTCACTCCGCTTGACGGAGAGGTATCACCGGGCCCTCTCGGTAATGCATCATCACAATGAGCTCAAGGTGATCAAAGTGTTTGATCACGGGATCATGCATTACGGAACGAGAAAAGTGACTTGCCGATAACGAGATTGAACGAGGTATTGGGATACCGACGATCGAATCTCGGGCAAGTAAAATACCGATTGACAAAGGGAATCGTATACGGGATTAATTGAATCCTTGACATCGTGGTTCATCCGATGAGATCATCGTGGAGCATGTGGGAGCCAACATGGGTATCCAGATCCCGCTGTTGGTTATTGCCCGAGAGCCGTCTCGGTCATGTCTGCATGTCTCCCGAACCCGTAGGGTCTACACACTTAAGGTTCGGTGACGCTAGGGTTGTGAAGATATGTATGTGCAGTAACCCGAATGTTGTTCGGAGTCTCGGATGAGATCCCGGACGTCACGAGGAGTTTCGGAATGGTCTGGAGGTAAAGAATTATATATAGGAAGTGCTATTTTGGCCATTGGGACAAGTTTCGGTGTTATCGGTATTGTACCGGGACCACCGGAGGGGTCCCGGGGGTCCACCGGGGGGGTCCACCTGCCCCGGGGGGCCACATGGGCTATAGGGGTGCGCCCTGGCCTATATGGGCCAAGGGAACCAGCCCCAAGGGCCCATGCGCCAAGGAGACTTGGAGAGGGAAGAGTCCAAAGAGGGGAAGGCACCTCTGAGGTGCCTTGGGGAGGATGGACTCCTCCCCCCCTTTGGCCGCACCACTTCCTTGGAGGAAGAGGCAAGGCTGCGCCCTTCCCGCCTCTCATGCGCCTATATAAAGGGAGGGGAGGGAGGGGTGGCCGCACCGATATGCCCTGACTCCTCCCTCCTCCCTGCAACACCTCCTCCTCCTCCCGTAGTTGCTTAGCAAAGCCCTGCCGGAGTTCTGCTGCATCCACCACCACACCGTCGTGCTGGATCTTCCTCAACCTCTCCTTCCCCTTGCTGGATCAAGAAGGAGGAGACGTCTCCCGTCCCGTACGTGTGTTGAACGCGGAGGTGCCGTCCGTTCGGCACTAGATCATCGGTGAATTGGATCACGGCAAGTACGACTACCTCATCCACGTTCACTTGAACGCTTCCGTTGCGATCTACAAAGTGGTATGTAGATGCTATCTAATCTGAATACTCGTTGCTAGATGAACTCATAGATGGATCTTGGTGAAACCGTAGGAAAAATTTTAATTTTCTGCAACGTTCCCCAACACATCATCCTCATAGTCATCGAACCAACCCTACTTAATTGTTCTAGGCACATGATCATCAGTATTAGGTAGGACCTAAATACCCTCTTTAAGGTAAAATAGCATAAAATAATATAGACCCTGACTCTCCATTATGTAGAATGGAGATCATCCTGTCTCCAATTCGTGCGCTTCGCTTCCTTTTGCTTCCAAGAACCTCCTTACGACTGTCCATACATTTTTTTCATTCTTTGATTTTCATGTCTCCACTTCTTTTAGAAATCCTGTATGGACAGTTGAGATTCGTAGGATGACCTGGTTGTATGTTCAAAACATCAAGGCGACCATGCTCATACATCAGATGAGGCACACAATCATTCGGGATTATCTGTTGAAAAACATAGTAATAACTTCGTAGTTAGCTATTATGTACTAGTTTTAGAAGTATGCAAAAGATGCAAGGATGTCGTAATAGTAAAAAAATCTTACCAGGTATCTCCATGGAAGTTACTGTTGTTCAACACGTGCACTAGTGGCACGTATTGACCATAATGTTGAGAAGTTTGATTGTAGATATTGTAATTCTCAAGACCAGTACAAAATGTGATCAGATGATTTTTCTCCTGATAAGTTAATTCACAGTCATCGGCGTAGTGGGTTTTGTCTACCATCTTCCGCACATTCTTTGAAGAATAAAAATAAGCTGTCAATGGAAATAAGCTGTCAACTATTTTTAAATAAACAATATAAATTAGTTAATAACTATGTTTGAGAAACTCACATAGCGGTAGAATTGGAGGCGTATCAACAAGGACCCAAATGTCCAGATTGTTTTGCTCGATTTCAGGATCACCAAGATCCATGGTGACAAGCATATCCTCATGAAAACCATACATCTTGCAAAGTGCTTCCCATTTTTTGCAAGCAAAATGGGTTACGCTCTCAGAATTGTACAGTTTTACTTCGAAATCCATACCATGATGGGTCCTTAGGTGAATTTTCTTTGTTTCCATACTTTCATGGTCTTCAAAACCCATCCTCTCCAAGACATAGCGTCTTGTACAGCATGAGATAAGCTAGTCGAATTGTAAAAGATGAAAAGTACACGTTGAAATATATAGTTGAAGTCGTGCTTAATTACAAAAAACACTTGTCATCGTTGCGTACCGTTTCAACATCGAAGGTCTCCTCAAGCTTGATGTTGAAGCATTGATCTTCGTCCAGCTCAATGAACCTGTCGCACAGACCTCGGTCGTCGTGGCACCAGTCGCACTCCCCCGGGAGACTTTCGTCGTCCGAGTACGACATTTCCTATGTTCATAATTCACATATTAAACTTGTATAATTAAATATATGTACTGAAAAACCTAAATTAGATCATTATTATTCATCACGGGTTGACTATCGGTCTGTCGAGTCTTTTCTTGAAAACACTCAGTTCACGTGGTGTACATATTCGACCGTCGGTGGGGTAGCTCCTCCTTTCATCCCCGAGTGCATTACACCAAGTTGTCTAGCACACGGGAATGAAGGAGAAGCTACCCCCACGACAACAGTCGGGATTCTTCGTCCTCTCATATATATATGGTGGAGACTCTCCCTCACTTATTCCTCTCTGACATTGCGACCGTCAGTGATGGTAGCTCCTCCTTTCGTTCCCGAGTGCATTACACCAAATTGTGTAGCACACGGGAACGAAGGAGAAGCTACCCCCATGACAACAGTCGGGATTCTTCGTCCTCTCATATATGGTGGAGACTCGACAGACTTAAAATCAACCCAAAATATCGTTTAATTATCTTTCTAAAAAAGGACATATCGTCCTCTCATATATAGGACTCATATTGACATGGAGATTTGGCTGGTCTCACCTCGAGGTCGGAGGGGGTCGGTGACGGGGACGACGGCGGGGATGATGGAGGGGCTCCTAGATTTCTGCAAAAACATAAACCCTATAAGCTATCAACTAATCAAATTCATACGCCTTGCATAGTGCTCTGCAATTTTAGCATTCAAAGTAGGAGTACTTTTCCAATTTGAGCATTCAATAAGCAAAACCAAATCGTAAAATAAAGTAGTATTCAAATTAGCATGCATTCAATTATAAGCAAAACTACATCATCTCTTGCGTCCATACATCGTTGAATACTATCACTAATACACCTAAATACTATCATACATATAGCATCTCCAATACAGCTAGAACCGCAGCGCCCGACGGGTATCGGCGCGGACCGTGGACACCCAAAGGAAGGAACCATCACTGGATCATAGCTCTAGTGAGATCCCTGAAGAACCTGTCAGGTATTGTCGGACCTGCCCTCCAACGCAACCATGTAGCGATGGACGTGCTCGTCCTCCTTGCTGACACGGTGACGTACCACCTCCGCGGTGTCCGAAAGCCTCGGCACCGTCACTGGCCCACGCGACCGCCACCAAACAAGGATCGGGTCAACGACGGCTGGCTCCTCACCAACCTACGCCCCCGGAAGGTAGCACCTCCCAATACCAGCCCGGCGGAGCCCAGTCCCGGACATGGCCCCTCTGATCAAGCCAGCCTCCTCCGCCGAGTCGACGACGAGGGTGCGGGATAGGCATCGTCGACGTTGATGCAGGAATAATCGCTTGAACTAAAAAATAAACTAGTTCTATTAATTTTCTTGCTAAAAATAAACTACTTTTATATATAGTAAAATAAAGTAGTTTTCTTAAATAAACTAGTTCAACTACTACTAAGCACTTTACTATAAATAGAATAAAGTAGTACTTACTAAAAATAAACTACTTCTATATATAGTAAAGTAAAGTAGTTTTATTAAATAAACTAGTTCAACTACTACTAAGCACTTAGTTACTATAAATAAAATAAAGTAGTACTTACTAAAAATAAACTACTTCTATATATAGTAAAATAAAGTAGTTTTATTAAATCAACTAGTTCAACTACTAAGCACTTTCTATAAATAAAATAAAATAGTACTTACTAAAAATAAACTACTTATATATATAGTAAAATAAAGTAGTTTTATTAAATCAACTAGTTCAACTACTAAGCACTTTTTATAAATAAAATAAAGTAGTACTTACTAAAAATAAACTACTTCTATATATAGTAAAATAAAGTAGTTTTATGAAATCAACTAGTTCAAGTATTAATTAAGCACTTACTATAAATAAAATAAAGTAGTACTTACTAAAAATAAACTACTTCTATAGTAAAATAAAGTAGTTTTTATTAAATCAACTAGTTCAACTATTAAGCACTTACTAAAAGTAAACTTGTTTAACTAGTTCTATTATTTACCGACCCCCCCCCCTCATGTCGAAGTTATCGGGGAGGGGTTATATCGACAACGACATATCTGATAAAAAAATAAGAAGAGGAAGAAGAACAAAAAAAGAGGAGAAGAAGAAAGGAATAGAGGAGAAGATCGAAGAAAAAATAGAAGAAAAAAAGAGGAGAAGAAGAAAGGAATAGAGGCTCTCCTCTATTCCTTTCTTTTTCTCCTCTTTTTTTCTTCTTTTGTCCTCTTCTTATTTATTTCTCCACTTATTCCTCTCCTATTCTTCTCCTTCTTCTTCTCCTTCTTCCTCTTCTTATTTTCCTTTTTCCTCTCCTTCTTTTTCTACTTCTTCCTTCTTCCTCTTTTCTTCCTTTTAATTATTTTACTTTTTCCTCTCCGATCCACTAACCTAGAATGTACTATCCTAAAATGCACTAACGGTAGAACTAATAACCTAAAATGCACTAAATCAACTAACCTTATATCTAACCATAAACATTGAACAAAAATAAAACTATACAGCCTAAAAGTGCCATGAACAACAAAAAAACTATGAAACACATACACATACATCCATCCATATACATGCATATCCATACATACATACATACATACATACATACATACATACATACATACATACATACATATACATACATACATACAAAAAACAGGGGCGGCGGGGGCACAAGGGCGGGGGCAGCCGCGACAGCGCACGGATCGGGATGGGAAGGGGCTCACTGGGGGCTCGAGGCAGGACGGCGACGAGGCCGGTGACGAGGACGACGACGAGGCCGGCGACGAAGACGGCGACGAGGACGGCGGGCTCGTGGGAGGGGTACGGCGACGGCGATAGCGACGACGACGTCGACGGCGGGGACGACGTTGACGGCGGGTCAGGGGCGCGGCGACGGTGTCGAGGCAGGGGCTCGGGGCGGCGACAGTGACGATGAAGAGGAACGGCCTGGCGGCGTCTGGGGGAATGGGAGCAGCTGGCGAAATTTTCACAAGTGCTACCTTATATAGCAAAACCAATGGTCCCGGTTCGTGGCACCAACCGGGACGAATTCCCACCTATGGTCCCGATTGGTGCCACCAACCGGGTACAAAGGTAACTTTTCGGCAGCCCAAAGGGCGGGAAACAGAGGCCTATGGTCCCGGTTGGTGGCACGAACCGGGACCATAGGTTGGCATTGGCCCCGGTTGGTGCTACGAACCGAGACAATGCCAACCTATGTTTCCGGTTGGTGGCACGAACCGGGACCATAGGCCTTGTGCTGCCACGATGCGCTGGGAAGTTTAGTCCCACCTCGCTAGTTGAGAGGGGCTCGGGGTGGTTTATAAGCTTTGCTGTCGCCACCATCTTGAGCTCCTCTCTATTGCAGGCTTACGGGCCTAATCTCTACTTTGTCATGCATGTTGGGCCTATTGGGCCTTCTGCGGGCCTGAATCCTGGCCCATTGTAGGGTTTCTAGTCGTATTCAGGCCGTGGAGGCCAAGTAGGTGGCATTTTTTCTTTTTTTATTTTTATTTTTTATTTCTACTTAAAAATAAATACTTATAGTTTTTTAGTGATTTCTTTTTGCTTTTAGGTCACAAAAATTATAAACTTTCTGTTAGTGCCATTAGTTTTGAAATTTGAATTTTTTTTAAATGTATGTGAATCACTAGTTTTATGAATAACTTGACTATAAAAATAGATTTTTGAGTGATTCTTTTTCCTGCTATTTAATATTACTGTGTTTTATCATTATACTCAATTTGGTAATTTTAGGTTATTTTAAATATCTGTTTTAATCAAAAACAAATTCTTCTTGACGATCGACTATAATGATGTTATGCTTGCGAGGATCGGGACGATCGACTAGTTCCCATACGTTGTTGAGCTTGAACTGATGTAATTCTTCTTGCATGGCCTGAATCCACTCAGGCTCCAGAAATGCTTCATCTACCTTAGTGGGCTCTGTGATAGAGACAAAAGCAAAATGTCCACAAAAGTTAGATAAATGTGAAGCTTTTGAGCGTGTGAGAGGACCTGGTGCTCTAATGTCATCGATGATCTTCTCCACTTGCACTTCTTTTGCAACGCGAGGGTGAGCTGGTTGTCGTTGAGGAATTTGATCAGCATTTTCTTCGCCATCAATTTCCTCAGCATTTTCTTCAGGTGCATCAGCTCAACGTTCTTCACGTTCTGGAATGAATTCTTCAGCAGATTCTTCAGTAGGAATGACATCTTCAGTAGCCTTGTGCTTATTGAATCCTCAGGTGCAGGTTCATCTAACACAAAAGGTAGGTGCTCTCTTTGCGAGCCATTAGTTTCATCGAACCGCACATCTACAGTTTCAACAATCTTGTGAAGAACATTGTTGAAGACTCTGTAGGTGTGCGAGTCCTTTCCGTAACCAAGCATAAAACCTTCATGTGCTTTCGGTGCAAATTTAGAGTTGTGATGAGGATCTCTAATCCAGCATTTAGCACCGAAGACTTTGAAATAACTTACATTAGGTTTCTTGTCAGTGAGGAGTTCATATGCAGTCTTCTTGAAGTATTTGTGAAGATATACTCTGTTGATGATATGGCACACAGTATCAATTGCATCAACCCAGAAACGACGAGGGGTTTTGTACTCATCGAGCATAGTGCGAGCCATCTCAGCAAGAGTCCTGTTCTTGCGCTCCACGACGCCATTCTGTTGAGGAGTATAAGGAGCAGATAACTCATGAGTAATACCAAGTTCATCAAGGTAGTCATCGAGACCCGAATTCTTGAACTCAGTGCCGTTGTCACTTCTGATGTGCTTAATCTTCACACCAAAGTTGGTTGAAGCCCTCGAGGAAAATCGTTTGAAGACTTCCTGCACTTCAGTTTTGTAAGAGACAAGGTGTACCCATGTGTAACGAGAGTAATCATCAACAATAACAAAGCCATATTGAGATGCTTCATTCGAAACAGAGGAATAATGGTTAGGACCGAAGAGATCCATGTGAAGCAATTCAAATGGACGAGTAGTGGTCATGATAGTCTTCGCTGGATGTTTGGCCTTTGTCATCTTTCTAGCTTCACAGGCACCGCACAAGTGATCCTTGAGGAATTTGACATTCTCAATGCCAATGACATGTTTCTTCTTCGCAAGCGTGTTCAAATTCCTCATGCCTGCATGACCAAGTCATCGATGCCATAGCCATCCTTCTGAAGCTTTTGCAAGTAGGCACACAGCTGGTTGTGAATCTGCAGAGAAATCAACAATATACAAGTCTCCTCTCCTAAAGCCTTCGAAGACTTTGGAATTGTCAGCTTCCATAATCACAACACAACGATACTTGCCAAAGACAACAACCATATCAAGATCACAGAGCATTGAGACAGACATAAGATTATATCCTAAGGACTCAACAAGCATGACTTTGTCCATGTGTCGATCCTTTGTGATAGCAACCTTACCAAGACCCAATACCTGACTTTTGCTTTTATCAGCGAAGATGATATGCTTCATGTGTGACGCTGATAAGGGAGCATCCATTAACAGATTCTTGTCACCAGTCATGTGATTTGTACATCCACTATCAAGTACCCATTCAGTGGCTTTGGGTTGATCATCCTGTAGATGAATTAGTGCAACTTACGACCTCATATACTTCAGCAGTGAAGAATATGATATCACAATTCATCAGATCAATTTCATCAAGTAGTAGACAGATAAAACAGAGGGAGGACGTGTGAAATGAAAGTTCATTTCATCATGGTTATCCTGCGTCCTTTCAGGCACCTTTTGTCAGGTCCCCAGCAAATTCTTCAGACGTTATTTCACGTCTGGAGACCTGACCCTGCAGAAGGGATTAGTTCCTTTTCTTCACCACCCACATCTGAAGGGGTGGCAAAGAGTTCATCACTCTGCGAGCTCCATATGAGAATGGTGGCAAAGCAGCCAAACCATTTCGTTTCACATAAGAGGGGTTAGGGTAAGCATATGCATAAGCAGAGAAATTCTTCGAGGACTTATGAACATAATAATTTGAAGAATAATGCTCATATTCATAGCCCTTGGCTCTTCCCTGCGAAACAGAGTTGTTAGCACGATGATGTTCATATGAGTACTTTGATCCATGTGAGGAATTTGATCCCCTTGAGGAATTTGGTCCGTATGAGGACTTGGATCCATATGAAGAATAATGCTCATATGAAGAATTTGGTCCATATGAAGAATTTGATCTGAGGTTGCTTTTCTTCACGGGTGGTGTCATGAGGACATTCACCTGAAGACTTTCAAGGCGCCTTTTGGGAACCCAGATTTTCTTCACAGGAGAACCGTTCCTGCAGTTAGTGCCAACATATCTAGCAAATACTTCACCATTCTGATTTTTGAACAGTTTATAGTTGGAGTCAAAAGACTCATCAGAAGAATGAGAAGATTCACATGTATAGCCAGATAAATTAGATGAATAAACTGGAGGTCCCTTTGCAGCAACCCATGAGGTTTTGGGGTACTGCTCAGGCTTCCAATATGTACCATCAGCATTGAGTTTCCTCTCAAAGGCAATACCCTCTTTCCTAGGGTTCCTATTGAGGATCTGCTTTTTAAGCACATCACAAAGAGTCTGATGCCCTTTGAGGCTTTTGTACATGCCTGTTATGTACAATTCCTTCAGTCCTGCATCGTCAGTAATACTAGCAATGTCCTCAGATGAGGAATTAGTGATAGCAGAGGCAGGTGAAGACTTTGTAACATTTGAAGCATTTGAACATTCAGGTGAGGAATTAGCAGATTCTCGTTCAATGCATTTTAAACATGGGGGAATAAATTCTTCCTGAGCAGCGTTGATTTGTTGAGCAAGTAATGAATCGCGCTCCTTCTGAAGATCTTCATAACTCTCTCTTAGCTTCTCAAGATCAGACAGGAGAGAGTTATGCTGATCTTGAAGAGAGTCATGCTTGGAATGAAGTCTCTGAAGACTTTCAGCCAAGGCTTGTGACTGATCCATTTCTTCACCCAACATATCATTGCTCTTATTAAGCATATCATTAGCTTTTTGCAAAGCTCTTTGTTGTTTTGCGGCAAGGGAAGCAAGTTTGACATAACTGGGTCCAAATTCATCACCAGATTCTTCATCACTAGACTCAGATAGGTAGCATTCAGTTACCTCATCACTTTTTGCCATAAGGCATGAAGTAGAGGATGATGACTCTGGCTCGAATGTCATCGATTTGAGCGATTCCTTGAAATCCTCAAACCAAGGATCATGGCGGGTTCGATGGCCTTCATAGACATCAGAGAGACGGTCCCAGACAAGCTTCGCCTGATCGAGATGCATGATGTTTCTGAACTGGTTTCGAGACAGACTGGAGCAGATGACGGCCTTCGCTGTGAGGTTGAGTTGAGTGTACTTGCGAATGTCATCAGCTTCTGCCATCTTGCACAGATCGGTCAGACCAATCTCAGTGACGGTCCATAGCTCGCTGTCCATCACCATGAGACGCTTCTTCATCATAGCCTTCCATTTGGGATACTCGTGACCGTCAAAGATGGGGCACGACACTTTCTTCATATATGCGGTCGACATAACTAAAACTCCAGGCGGTTAAACCAAAATCACACAGAACAAGGGAGTACCTTGTTCTGATACCAATTGAAAGTGCGTTATATCGACTAGAGGGGGGTGAATAGGCGATTTTTATGAAATTCTTCACTGAGGAATTTGCTAGTGAGGAAATTCCTTAGCGAAGAACTACTAGCAGCGGAATAAGTACTCAGATGAAAACATAATAGAATTCAAGCATAGTCATCATGATGAAATGAAGACAAACACAGAGTACAGAAAGCGTAAACACAGGATAACACAAGATGAAGACAAACAGACTGAAGAAATTGAACTGAGGAAATTGAGAAAGTCTTCAGTCAAAGTCTTCAAACACAAATATGATTAACAAACAGCACACTACTGAGGAAATGAAAGAGTTGAGGAAATAGAACCAGTAAGCTTGGTGAAGACAATGATTTGGTAGACCAGTTCCAACTGCTGTCTCAGTTGTACATCTGGTTGGAGCGGCTGAGTATTTAAACTCGAGGACACACAGTCCCAGACACCCAGTCCTGAGCACGTAGCTCGGGACACCGAGTCCTCACCGTATTCTCCTTGAGCTAAGAACACACAGTCCTCGCCCAATCACTCATGGTAAGTCTTCAGGTGACTTCCAAACCTTCACAGACTTGGTCACTCGGCGATCCACAATTCCTCTTGGATGCTCTAGACCTTGACGCCTAACCGTCTGGAAGAAGCACAGTCTTCAAAGGTAACAAGCGTCGGATCCACGCAGGATCAATCTCTTCAGTGATGCTCAATCACTTTGGGTTTGTAGGTGTTTTGGGTTTGGGTTTGGATTTTCCTCACTTGATGATTTTCGCTCAAAGTCCTCGGAGGATGGGTTGCTGTCAAATGACAAGTGTCAAGTTCTCGCGGAGCAGCCAACCAGCTAGTGGTTGTAGGGGGCGGCTATTTATAGCCTAGGGAGCAGCCCGACATGATAAGACATAAATGCCCTTCAATGATATGACCGTTAGGTGGACAAGATATTTTCGGACAGCTGGTGCGCAGCACAGCAACGATCGGAAATTTGAGGTACAAATTCCTCAGGGCTATCATGTTCCTCACTGTGTAGGCAATTCGCACTGGCGAATTCCTAACTCCTCAGTCAGAGCAAAGTCCTCAGTGACCAGAAGAACTGCGTCTCTGTCACTGAAGAAATTGACTGAACTGTATGAGATTTCTAATGGCTTCACTCGAAGGGATTGGTAGGTGTAGGATTTGAGTTGAGCATCACATGGAAATTTTCTCCTTAGTATTTCCTCGACCCCCTTTAACAGTACGGTGTTTCCTATGACTCAAGAAAGAGAAAATGAAACTACGAAAACAAAAGTCTTCACGCTTCATGTTCCTCGAATGAATACCAAGTCTTCAAGGTCACACCAATTTCTTCACTTTCAAAGTCTTCAGAAAGTCTCAGTATATCAAAGTCTTCAGTCGAAGAACTTCATTTTTAGGGGTCAACTTCCTCTGTAAATATCAAACTCCTCATAGACTTATAGATCTGTGTACACTCATAAACGCATTAGATACTTAACCTATAAGTCTTCAATACACCAAAATCACTAAGGGGCACTAGATGCACTTACAATCTCCCCCTTTTTGGTGATTGATGACAACATAGGTTAAGTTTTCAACGGGGATAAATATATGAAGTGTAAATACTGATATTGAGGAATTTGATTGCAAGATATAGAAGAACTCCCCCTGAAGATGTGCATAGTGAGGAATTTGCTTTTGAAGCAATGCACACTTGAAGAGTTGAATCATGGAGATCTCCCCCTATATCTTGTAATTCATACACGCATTTGATGTATAATATGAAGAATTTGAAATGCATGACGAAATATGGTGACTGATGTAATTCAGCATGCGTGCAATAATATTAACAAGGAATAAGCATGCAGAATAGCGCATCAAGGTATCAAAGCAAAGTGCAACAAAAGTATCAGCGCACCATCAGACTTAAGATTACAACTCGATCCAATAAAAGTTTCGGAAGAACGAGAGTTGTAACTTAAAAAAACGAATAAACCCTTATTATAGACCCGCTTGAAGACTAACTCAGATTTCTCCCCCTTTGTCATCAAATGACCAAAAGGATCGAAACTGAGGACTAACGCCCCTAAAGATTTTCAAGTTGATGAAGGAGCGCCAGCGTTGTTGGGGTTGGTTGTTGAAGTAGGGCCTGCTGCAGTGTCGTCCAAGTCTTCATTTTCATCAGTCTCACGCGATGAAGAATATGAGCTGGCCACCAAAGAAGGAACCTTGACCTTCTTGTATTTCTTCGGAGGAGGTGCAAACCAGTCAAAATCTTCTTTGAGACCCATTTTCTCCAAGTCTTCAGCACTGTACACTTGAGATAGAACAGCCCAGGTGCGGTTGAGGGTTTCATGAAGGTAGTAGTGGTTTTTCTTCACTGCATTGTGTGTGGAAGTCATGTTGTGAAGAATTGAACCAAACTGACGCTTGACCCATTTGTGATTGCGATCAACCTTTTGATGAAGACTGAGGAGTAACTCACGGTCAGTCATCACCCTGGGTGCTGTGGCTTGAGGATTTAGCTTGGCAGTGTTAGCAGCAGAGTCATGTGTGGCAGAGTCATCATTGGTGGAGTAAGATGTAGCTTTGCGAAATTGGCCATCCAATGGACGAATGCCTTCATCTATCACAGCAGTGGCCTTGCCTTTTTCTTCAGCTGAGGAAAATGTCCGTTTGAGGACTTCAATGGGAGGCAAGTAGCTGCAGTGGTTGAGCGTTTCAGCTTTGTAGTTGAGTGAAGACCTTATCCTGATGAATTTCATTATCCAAGGTGCATAAGGCTTCAGCTCAAATGGTGACATAGCAATGTTGTCCAGAGTCCTCATGAAGAAATCATGGAAGTTGACGGGAACGCCATGGATGATGTTGAAAAGCAGATTCTTCATGATGCCAATGACTTCTTCATCAGTCGAGTCGTGGCCTTTGATGGGACTCATTGTCTTCATCAGAATGCGATAGACAGTCCTTGGCACATACAGCAATTCCTTGACGAGGAAATTGGTTCTAGGAGCTTGCCCTGGCTTCAAAGGCTTCATCAGCACTTGCATATAATGATTTGAAAGCTCAGGTTCGTTGTACACACAGCGAGCATCTTCAGTGGGTGGACTCAGAGGAAGGACCCGAAGCAATTCAGATGCAGGGGCCTTATGGTGGGTGTTGTCAGTCATCCAGTCCAAAACCCATGAATTGATGTCTTCAGAGTTGCCGGTGATGTGCAACGTTGCATAGAATTGAAGAATAAGCTCTTCATTCCAATCGCATATATCTGGGCAGAAGTTGAGCAACCCAGCGTCGTGAAGAACACTGAGCACTGGCGTGAAGCACGGCAAAGACTCCATATCCACGTGAGGAATATGAGCATGATCGAAGACTTTGTCTTTGTTGTAAAGCACTGAGGAATAGAAATTTGCTTGGCTGGCAGTCCAGAAACACCTCTTCCTTATGCGAGCAGAGTCATATGGATTGTGTTCAGTGAAGAACACGTGCTCGCCATAGAAGTCTTCAGCCTTGAATTTCTGTTTTCGTGAGAACGGATCCTTTGGCCTTGGCAGAGGAGTGTCAGCGAGTTGCATCACGACCTCAGGAATCACGATCTCAGGTTCTTCAGGCTGAGGAATTTCAGGATTTTCCTCAGGTGCAGTCACCTTGTCTGTATCAGCAGCAGTTTCTTCAGCGCTAGTGGCTGGAATTTCTTCATTCACAGATGCAGTGGGACGAGTTTCTTCAGAACCCAATTGTACTGTTGGTGAAGGGGAGTGAGGAATTTGCTGCAGGGGAGTGAAGAGTGGGGAATTGGGATGCTGACTTTCCCAAAGTAGTCATTCATCACTGGAGTGGTGCTTCCGATATCCACATCTTCATCAATTTCTTCAACACCAGCCTCTTCAACATCAAACTGAGGCATCGGTGATAAGACCATTGGGGTTAAAGGGATTGCATCCGCTTCAATTTCTTCATCAATCTGCTCTGACAAAGCAGCAGATTGAGTTTCTTCATCTGATCCACTAGGGATCTCATAATCTTCACCAAACAGAACAAGGTCCTTTGACGGCACGGAGGAGATAGGAACGACATCAATGGGATTTGCAAAAGAGCTTGTCATCGGCTTCATCTTCTTGGGAGCTGAAGATTCTGAAGCATTGGATGCCTTCCTTTTCTTCATAGCAGCTCGTTCTGCAGCCTTTGTTTTCTTCACATCTAATGCAGATGGAAGAATTGGAGTTGGCGTAGGCGCAGGTGGAGCTGAGGAATCTGGTTGATTTTCTGCAGGCGCAACTGATGCAGTTGCCCTGGTTTCTTCAATTTCTTCAGGCGCACCACTAGTGGATGCCCTGGTAATTTCATCAACGGCTGGAGCAGAGTCATCAGCCTTGTAACTAGCATTTTCTTCAGCAGCCTGAACTTCATCAGCGGTGCTGGCATGTTCTTCAGTATGCTGAACAGATGCTTCAGCATGAGGAATTTGTGGCTTTGAGGCTGCACCCTTGGTGAAGGTATCAGTCAGCCTTACAAATCTGACCTTGGCTCCTTGCCAATCAGTATAGTAGGAGTCAAATTTGTCGCTGAGGGCTTTGATCTCAGCCTGCATCTTGACAAGTTCCTCAGGCTTCATTTTGAGAACATTTTTCTTCAGTAGCTTCTCTTTGCGGTACTGTGATTTCTTGATCTCTCTGGCCTTATCATATTTCCACTTCTCCTCTTGGATGAAGTGAGTCAGCATGTGACTTTGACCAGGTGTCAGCTTGAAATCAGGCATAGATGTGTGAGGATCCTTATGCCAGAGATCAATATAATCTAGGATCGCCTTTGGATCCAATAGCAGGGGCACAGGTGTGCCTTTGGCTTTAGCAGCCCGTTCTTGTCGGTCCCTGATGATTTCAGTAAGTTCTTCTTCATCAGCTTCATCATCATCAGATGGCACAGTGAAGACTACCTGCTTCTTGTTGGGACTTGTGCGAGTGACGCGTCCAGCAGTAGCCTTTTTCTTTAGCAGTGAGGGTCTTGCTGAGGAATTTGGTGCAGCTGAACAACTAGCTGAGACACCAGAGGCAATAGAGATGCCAGTTGTCCTTTGGCATGAGGTCAGATGCACGGGTGCTGAGGACTTTGGTGGAGCAGGAGCAGCATGAGGAATTTGCTTTGAAGATTTTGAAGATTCTGGCCGTGAGAGCGCAGCTGAGGAACTTGGTCGTGAGGGCATTGAAGATGAAGCACTTGGCTTACGAGCGGGCTTCTTTAACATCGCTTTCTTCGGCTTGACCGAGGCCTCAGTGGCAGTAGCAGCAGCAGCAACAGAGTCTTCATTGAATTTCCTTACTGCTTCTTTGGCTTGCCTTGCCAGTTTAGCTTGGCGCTTGGCCCATTCTTCAGGAAAATCCTCACCGCGTTTGATGCTAGTGGGATCAGCCACTTGGCCAGGTGCCAATGGGGCTCTTGGGCATGGAGGGTTTAGTGCGAATTTCTTCATGTACTTTGGAGTAACATATCTGTACTCCCTCCATTCACGTGCCCATCTCCTTTCAATCCTCTGGATTCGCACCTTGCGCTGATTTTTATCTTCTTTGCCAAACTTAGCTTCATCAGGCGTGCAGTACTCATCATAGATATCCTCAGGTATTTCAAAAGCTGTCATAACCTCAGGCTTCTTTCCTCCTTTCTGTGGCCTTTTACCTTCAGCCATTTTCTTCAGATGAGGAATTTCAACAATTGAATTTTCTGAAGAAGTATGCAACTTTTCTTCGAGGAATGCTGCAAACGAGTTAAGTTGATGAGAACCTAAAGATTCAGCAGCGGACATGTGTACCTGTGAACAGAGTATAGTTGCGAGGAATTTGAAGAGGTCATATGCGTTCTCAGAGGTTTTTTCATAAAGAACAAGTTTGAGGAATTTGACCAGATTCGTCTTGAGGAATTTCACTAAGCACTTTATATCTTAGGTTCCAGAGTTGTATAGATCGAAGATCCACACAATTGAGGAATCTTTGAAGAAATTGAGGCTTAGGAAAATGAATCAAGAACAGATAACATGTGAGGTGTTTTGTGTGTGGGGATTGAAGAATAAAACACCTTTGAAGATTTTGTAGAAAAATTTCGAATCAACGAGGGCAGTAAAATTAGCTTTTAATTACCCTGAACGAAGAACACGACGAACTGGGAGTTGGAACAATGAAGTTCGTCGATGCAGATCTTCCACGCCCTAACTTGGCGGAGGAAGACGTCTACGGCGGCGACGGAGGTGAAGATTTCCGCGGTCGGCGCGAGTACGACGGCGATGAGGTCGAGGCAGTGAAGCTTTTCCTCACCGGCGACGATGGAGTAGCGACGGCGCTAGGGTTTGGAGAGCTCGAGCGAGGGAGTGAGATCAAGCGGGGTAAAAGAAGTGAGGATGGCGAAGGGGGGTATTTATAGCCGCGGTGAAAAACTGCTCGTCCGAAGATTTGGGACGAACGTGCCCCTGGCCGTTCTCCTTCTTGCGACATGTGTCACCCACGTACTGTGTGGTTGAGGTCGTGTAAGATCGTGGGTGGATAAAATAATCCATCGTGGGATGCGGAACGGTTTGAGCGGCAAAACCGAAAGTTTGGATAAGATTAGTTTTAGCTTTCCGTTCGCAATTTCTTCAGCTGACAAGGACACAGTGAAGAATTTGAACGAGTTTCAAATAGAACGCACATGAAGAATTTGTGAATAGATTGGATTGAGTATAGCATAGAGGGGAAGGGTCCGATCACATTCACTTAGCAGAAAAGTTCCAACTTGAAGAAATAGCTATAAGTGAATGCTGTAGAGGACATAAAACCATATATATATAGCCAATGAAGAAAAACGACAGCACAAGTGAAGACTTTGTAAAGTTTGAAGAATTTTAAAAACTGAAGAATTCCAAAAGTTGAGGAAAACCTCAAATTGAAGATTTTCAACTTTTGTGGTGGCGTGACCCACCGTGTAAGAATGATGATTTCAGACACCGCGTACAATTGTCGTAGGGTTCTGAGAATCAAATTCTTCATTAATTTCTTCACACTTAGAGTGTTTTTCTTCATTGATTGAAGAAAAACGTTTCTTCATGTGTTGCACATCTAAGTCATCAATTTTGCATAAGTGTTAGGATGAGTGCCTTTTCAAAGTACATTCAAAGATTCTAAGATATTTAGCTCACACCGCAACTTGCAAAATCTCTTCTCATCCAAGGGCTTAGTGAAGATATCGGCTAGCTGTTCTTCAGTCTTCACATGCTCAATAGAAATGTCGCCCTTCAACACATGATCACGAAGAAAATGATGACGAATTTGAATGTGCTTTGTCTTCGAGTGCTGAACTGCGTTGTGAGCGATCTTGATGGCACTCTCATTGTCACAGAGGAGAGGCACATTCTTCACGTTGATGCCATATTCCTTGAGCATTTGCTTCATCCATAGTAGTTGAGCACAGCAAGAACCAGCAGCAATGTACTCAGCTTCAGCAGTAGATAGTGATACGCAGTTCTGTTTCTTCGATGACCAACAGTCCAAGGATCGTCCGAGGAAATGACAAGTACCGGATGTTGACTTATGATCCACATGGTCACCAGCATAGTCAGAATCTGAATATCCAATGAGATCAAAATCCGAGCCCTTGGGATACCATAATCCTAGTGTTGGTGTGTGAGCTAGATATCGAAGAATATGCTTCACAGCCTTATGGTGTGATTCCTTCGGTGCAGCTTGAAATCGTGCACACATGCAAACACTAAGCATTATATCTGGCCTAGATGCACATAAGTACAATAAAGAACCAATCATGGAGCGGTATACCTTATGGTCGAAGTCAGTACCATTTTCATCAGTGCATAGTTGACCATTTGTGGGCATAGGAATTTTGATGCCTTTGCAATCTTGCATGCCGAATTTCTTCAGGACATCCTTGAGGTATTTCTCCTGAGATATGAATATGCCATTGCGCTGTTGACGAAATTGAAGACCTAAGAAGAATTTCAACTCTCCCATCATAGACATTTGATATTCTTCTCTCATCATATAGGCAAATTCATCACTATAACGTTGGTCAGTACATCCAAAGATAATATCATCAACATATATTTGGCACACAAACAGTTCACCATCATAAGATTTAGTAAAGAGAGTAGGATCGAGTGAACCGGGCGTGAAGCCTTTCTTCATGAAGAATTTCTTCAGTGTATCATACCACGCCCGTGGGGCCTGCTTGAGGCCATAGAGGGCCTTGTTAAGTCTGAAGACTTTGTCAGGATGCTTTGGATCTTCAAAACCTGGTGGTTGAGCAACATATACTTCTTCCTCAAGCTTACCATTGAGGAATGCACTTTTCACATCCATTTGGTGTAAGATGATATCATGATGGTTAGCATAAGCAAGCAATATGCGAATAGCCTCAAGTCTAGCAACAGGTGCAAAAGTTTCATCGAAATCAATTCCTTCAACCCGTGTGTAGCCTTGAGCTACTAGTCGTGCCTTATTCCTCACCACAACACCATTTTCATCTTGCTTGTTGCGGTAGATCCACTTTGTGCCAATGATGTTATGCTTGCGAGGATCGGGACGATCGACTAGTTCCCATACGTTGTTGAGCTTGAACTGATGTAATTCTTCTTGCATGGCCTGAATCCACTCAGGCTCCAGAAATGCTTCATCTACCTTAGTGGGCTCTGTGATAGAGACAAAAGCAAAATGCCCACAAAAGTTAGATAAATGTGAAGCTTTTGAGCGTGTGAGAGGACCTGGTGCTCTAATGTCATCGATGATCTTCTCCACTTGCACTTCTTTTGCAACGCGAGGGTGAGCTGGTTGTCGTTGAGGAATTTGATCAGCATTTTCTTCGCCATCAATTTCCTCAGCATTTTCTTCAGGTGCATCAGCTCAACGTTCTTCACGTTCTGGAATGAATTCTTCAGCAGATTCTTCAGTAGGAATGACATCTTCAGTAGCCTTGTGCTTATTGAATCCTCAGGTGCAGGTTCATCTAACACAAAAGGTAGGTGCTCTCTTTGCGAGCCATTAGTTTCATCGAACCGCACATCTACAGTTTCAACAATCTTGTGAAGAACATTGTTGAAGACTCTGTAGGTGTGCGAGTCCTTTCCGTAACCAAGCATAAAACCTTCATGTGCTTTTGGTGCAAATTTAGAGTTGTGATGAGGATCTCTAATCCAGCATTTAGCACCGAAGACTTTGAAATAACTTACATTAGGTTTCTTGTCAGTGAGGAGTTCATATGCAGTCTTCTTGAAGTATTTGTGAAGATATACTCTGTTGATGATATGGCACACAGTATCAATTGCATCAACCCAGAAACGACGAGGGGTTTTGTACTCATCGAGCATAGTGCGAGCCATCTCAGCAAGAGTCCTGTTCTTGCGCTCCACGACGCCATTATGTTGAGGAGTATAAGGAGCAGATAACTCATGAGTAATACCAAGTTCATCAAGGTAGTCATCGAGACCCGAATTCTTGAACTCAGTGCCGTTGTCACTTCTGATGTGCTTAATCTTCACACCAAAGTTGGTTGAAGCCCTCGAGGAAAATCGTTTGAAGACTTCCTACACTTCAGTTTTGTAAGAGACAAGGTGTACCCATGTGTAACGAGAGTAATCATCAACAATAACAAAGCCATATTGAGATGCTTCATTCGAAACAGAGGAATAATGGTTAGGACTGAAGAGATCCATGTGAAGCAATTCAAATGGACGAGTAGTGGTCATGATAGTCTTCGCTGGATGTTTGGCCTTTGTCATCTTTCTAGCTTCACAGGCACCGCACAAGTGATCCTTGAGGAATTTGACATTCTCAATGCCAATGACATGTTTCTTCTTCGCAAGCGTGTTCAAATTCCTCATGCCTGCATGACCAAGTCATCGATGCCATAGCCATCCTTCTGAAGCTTTTGCAAGTAGGCACACAGCTGGTTGTGAATCTGCAGAGAAATCAACAATATACAAGTCTCCTCTCCTAAAGCCTTCGAAGACTTTGGAATTGTCAGCTTCCATAATCACAACACAACGATACTTGCCAAAGACAACAACCATATCAAGATCACAGAGCATTGAGACAGACATAAGATTATATCCTAAGGACTCAACAAGCATGACTTTGTCCATGTGTCGATCCTTTGTGATAGCAACCTTACCAAGACCCAATACCTGACTTTTGCTTTTATCAGCGAAGATGATATGCTTCATGTGTGACGCTGATAAGGGAGCATCCATTAACAGATTCTTGTCACCAGTCATGTGATTTGTACATCCACTATCAAGTACCCATTCAGTGGCTTTGGGTTGATCATCCTGTAGATGAATTAGTGCAACTTACGACCTCATATACTTCAGCAGTGAAGAATATGATATCACAATTCATCAGATCAATTTCATCAAGTAGTAGACAGATAAAACAGAGGGAGGATGTGTGAAATGAAAGTTCATTTCATCATGGTTATCCTGCGTCCTTTCAGGCACCTTTTGTCAGGTCCCCAGCAAATTCTTCAGACGTTATTTCACGTCTGGAGACCTGACCCTGCAGAAGGGATTAGTTCCTTTTCTTCACCACCCACATCTGAAGGGGTGGCAAAGAGTTCATCACTCTGCGAGCTCCATATGAGAATGGTGGCAAAGCAGCCAAACCATTTCGTTTCACATAAGAGGGGTTAGGGTAAGCATATGCATAAGCAGAGAAATTCTTCGAGGACTTATGAACATAATAATTTGAAGAATAATGCTCATATTCATAGCCCTTGGCTCTTCCCTGCGAAACAGAGTTGTTAGCACGATGATGTTCATATGAGTACTTTGATCCATGTGAGGAATTTGATCCCCTTGAGGAATTTGGTCCGTATGAGGACTTGGATCCATATGAAGAATAATGCTCATATGAAGAATTTGGTCCATATGAAGAATTTGATCTGAGGTTGCTTTTCTTCACGGGTGGTGTCATGAGGACATTCACCTGAAGACTTTCAAGGCGCCTTTTGGGAACCCAGATTTTCTTCACAGGAGAACCGTTCCTGCAGTTAGTGCCAACATATCTAGCAAATACTTCACCATTCTGATTTTTGAACAGTTTATAGTTGGAGTCAAAAGACTCATCAGAAGAATGAGAAGATTCACATGTATAGCCAGATAAATTAGATGAATAAACTGGAGGTCCCTTTGCAGCAACCCATGAGGTTTTGGGGTACTGCTCAGGCTTCCAATATGTACCATCAGCATTGAGTTTCCTCTCAAAGGCAATACCCTCTTTCCTAGGGTTCCTATTGAGGATCTGCTTTTTAAGCACATCACAAAGAGTCTGATGCCCTTTGAGGCTTTTGTACATGCCTGTTATGTACAATTCCTTCAGTCCTGCATCGTCAGTAATACTAGCAATGTCCTCAGATGAGGAATTAGTGATAGCAGAGGCAGGTGAAGACTTTGTAACATTTGAAGCATTTGAACATTCAGGTGAGGAATTAGCAGATTCTCGTTCAATGCATTTTAAACATGGGGGAATAAATTCTTCCTGAGCAGTGTTGATTTGTTGAGCAAGTAATGAATCGCGCTCCTTCTGAAGATCTTCATAACTCTCTCTTAGCTTCTCAAGATCAGACAGGAGAGAGTTATGCTGATCTTGAAGAGAGTCATGCTTGGAATGAAGTCTCTGAAGACTTTCAGCCAAGGCTTGTGACTGATCCATTTCTTCACCCAACATATCATTGCTCTTATTAAGCATATCATTAGCTTTTTGCAAAGCTCTTTGTTGTTTTGCGGCAAGGGAAGCAAGTTTGACATAACTGGGTCCAAATTCATCACCAGATTCTTCATCACTAGACTCAGATAGGAAGCATTCAGTTACCTCATCACTTTTTGCCATAAGGCATGAAGTAGAGGATGATGACTCTGGCTCGAATGTCATCGATTTGAGCGATTCCTTGAAATCCTCAAACCAAGGATCATGGCGGGTTCGATGGCCTTCATAGACATCAGAGAGACGGTCCCAGACAAGCTTCGCCTGATCGAGATGCATGATGTTTCTGAACTGGTTTCGAGACAGACTGGAGCAGATGACGGCCTTCGCTGTGAGGTTGAGTTGAGTGTACTTGCGAATGTCATCAGCTTCCGCCATCTTGCACAGATCGGTCAGACCAATCTCAGTGACGGTCCATAGCTCGCTGTCCATCACCATGAGACGCTTCTTCATCATAGCCTTCCATTTGGGATACTCGTGACCGTCAAAGATGGGGCACGGCACTTTCTTCATATATGCGGTCGACATAACTAAAACTCCAGGCGGTTAAACCAAAATCACACAGAACAAGGGAGTACCTTGTTCTGATACCAATTGAAAGTGCGTTATATCGACTAGAGGGGGGTGAATAGGCGATTTTTATGAAATTCTTCACTGAGGAATTTGCTAGTGAGGAAATTCCTTAGCGAAGAACTACTAGCAGCGGAATAAGTACTCAGATGAAAACATAATAGAATTCAAGCATAGTCATCATGATGAAATGAAGACAAACACAGAGTACAGAAAGCGTAAACACAGGATAACACAAGATGAAGACAAACAGACTGAAGAAATTGAACTGAGGAAATTGAGAAAGTCTTCAGTCAAAGTCTTCAAACACAAATATGATTAACAAACAGCACACTACTGAGGAAATGAAAGAGTTGAGGAAATAGAACCAGTAAGCTTGGTGAAGACAATGATTTGGTAGACCAGTTCCAACTGCTGTCTCAGTTGTACATCTGGTTGGAGCGGCTGAGTATTTAAACTCGAGGACACACAGTCCCAGACACCCAGTCCTGAGCACGTAGCTCGGGACACCGAGTCCTCACCGTATTCTCCTTGAGCTAAGAACACACAGTCCTCGCCCAATCACTCGTGGTAAGTCTTCAGGTGACTTCCAAACCTTCACAGACTTGGTCACTCGGCGATCCACAATTCCTCTTGGATGCTCTAGACCTTGACGCCTAACTGTCTGGAAGAAGCACAGTCTTCAAAGGTAACAAGCGTCGGATCCACGCAGGATCAATCTCTTTAGTGATGCTCAATCACTTTGGGTTTGTAGGTGTTTTGGGTTTGGGTTTGGATTTTCCTCACTTGATGATTTTTGCTCAAAGTCCTCGGAGGATGGGTTGCTCTCAAATGACAAGTGTCAAGTTCTCGCGGAGCAGCCAACCAGCTAGTGGTTGTAGGGGGCGGCTATTTATAGCCTAGGGAGCAGCCCGACATGATAAGACATAAATGCCCTTCAATGATATGACCGTTAGGTGTACAAGATATTTTCGGACAGCTGGCGCGTAGCACAGCAACGGTCGGAAATTTGAGGTACAAATTCCTCAGGGCTATCATGTTCCTCACTGTGTAGGCAATTCGCACTGGCGAATTCCTAACTCCTCAGTCAGAGCAAAGTCCTCAGTGACCAGAAGAACTGCGTCTCTGTCACTGAAGAAATTGACTGAACTGTATGAGATTTCCAATGGCTTCACTCGAAGGGATTGGTAGGTGTAGGATTTGAGTTGAGCATCACATGGAAATTTTCTCCTTAGTATTTCCTCGACCCCCTTTAACAGTACGGTGTTTCCTATGACTCAAGAAAGAGAAAATGAAACTACGAAAACAAAAGTCTTCATGCTTCATGTTCCTCGAATGAATACCAAGTCTTCAAGGTCACACCAATTTATTCACTTTCAAAGTCTTCAGAAAGTCTTCAGTATATCAAAGTCTTCAGTCGAAGAACTTCATTTTTAGGCGTCGACTTTCTCTGTAAATATCAAACTCCTCATAGACTTATAGATCTGTGTACACTCATAAACGCATTAGATACTTAACCTATAAGTCTTCAATACACCAAAATCACTAAGGGGCACTAGATGCACTTACAGAAGCGCAGACTGTTCTTGTGTTCATCGACATACGGGGTCACCAAGGTAAAGTTCTGTAGAACTGTGTAGTGTGCTTGAGACCAAGAATATCCGTCCCTGCATATTATTGAGTCCCCTCCAAGCGTGCCTTTTCCAGTCAGTCTCCCCTCATACCGCAATTTAGGGAGACCTATCTTCTTAAGGCCAGGAATGAAGTCAACACAAAATCCAATGACATCCTCTGTTTAATGGCCCATGGAGATGCTTCCTTCTGGCCTAGCGCGGTTACGGACATATTTCTTTAGGACTCCCATGAACCTCTCAAAGGGGTACATATTGTGTAGAAATACGGGGCCCAGAATGACAACCTCGTCAACTAGATGAACTAGGACGTGCGTCATGATATTGAAGAAGGATGGTGGGAACACCAGCTCGAAACTGACAAGACATTGCGCCACATCACTCCTTAGCCTTGGTATGATTTCTGAAACGATCACCTTCAGAGAGATTGCATTGAGGAATGCACATAGCTTCACAATGGCTAATCGGACGTTTTTCGATAGAAGCCCCCTCAATGCAACCGGAAGTAGTTGCATCAATCACGTGGCAGTCATGAGACTTTAGGTACTGGAACTTTTTCTCTCGCATATTTATTATTCCCTTTATATTCGATGAGAAGTCAGTCGGGACCTTCATACTAAGCAGACATTCAAAGAAGATTTCCTTCTCTTCTTTGGTAAGAGCGTAGCTGGCAAGACCTTCATACTTCTTTGGAGGCATGCTGTCTTTTTCGTGCAAACGTTGCAGGTCCTCCCGTGCCTCAGCTGTATCTTTTGTCTTCCCATACACGCCCAAGAAGCCTAGCAGGTTCATGCAAAGGTTCTTCGTCACATGCATCACGTCGATCAAAGAGCAGACCTCTAGATCTTTCCAGTAGGGTAGGTCCCAAAATATAGATTTCTTCTTCCACATGGGTGCATGTCCCTCAGCGTCATTCAGAACAGCTAGTTCGTCGGGACCCTTTCCAAAGATTACATGTAAATCGTTGACCATAGCAAGTATGTGATCACCGGTACCCATGGCGGGCTTCTTCCGGTGATCTGCCTCGCCTTTGAAATGCTTGCTTTTCTTTCGACATTGATGGTTGGTCGGAAGAAATCGACGATGGCCCAGGTACACATTCTTCCTGCATTTGTCCAGGTATATACTTTCGGTGTCAGCTAAACAGTGCGTGCATGCGTGGTATCCCCTGTTTGTCTGCCCTGAAAGGTTACTGAGAGCGGGTCAATCGTTGATGGTTACAAACAGCAACGTGTGCAGGTTAAATTCCTCATGTCTGTGCTCATCCCATGCACGTACACCGTTTCCATTCCACAGTTGTAAAAGTTCTTCAACTAATGGCCTTAGGTACACATCAATGTCGTTGCCGGGTTGCTTAGGGCCTTGGATGAGAACTGGCATCATAATGAACTTCCGCTTCATGCACATCCAAGGAGGAAGGTTATACATAAATAGAGTCACAGGCCAGGTGCTGTGATTGCTGCTCTACTCCTCGAAAGGATTAATGCCATCCGCGCTTAAAGCAAACCATACGTTCCTTGGGTCACCTGCAAACTCCCCCAGTACTTTCTCTCAATCTTTCTCCACTGCAACCCGTCAGCGGGTGCTCTCAACTTCTCCTCTTTCTTACGGTCCTCACTGTGCCATCGCATCAACTTGGAATGCTCTTTGTTTCTGAACAATCGTTTCAACCGTGGTATTATAGGAGCATACCACATCACCTTCGTAGGAACCCTCTTCCTACGGGGCTCGCCGTCAACATCACCAGGGTCATCTCATCTGATCTTATACCACAATGCACCGCATACCGGGCATGCGTTCAAATCCTTGGACGCACCGCGGTAGAGGATGCAGTCATTAGGGCATGCATGTATCTTCTGCACCTCCAATCCTAGAGGGCATAAGACCTTCTTTGTTGCGTACGTACTGTCGTGCAATTCGTTATCCTTTGGAAGCTTCTTCTTCTATATTTTCAGTAGCTTCTCAAATCCTTTGTCAGCCACAGCATTCTCTGCCTTCCACTGAAGCAATTCCAGTATGGTACCGAGCTTTGTGTTGCCATCTTCGCAATTGGGGTACAACCCTTTTTTGTGATCCTCTAACATGCGATTGAACTTCAGCTTCTCCTTTTGACTTTCGCATTGCGTCCTTGCATCGACAATAACCCGGCGGAGATCATCATCATTGGGCACATCGTCTGGTTCCTCTTGATCTTCAGCAGCTTCCCCCGTTGCAGCATCATCGGGCACATCGTCTGGTTCCTCTTGATCTTTAGCAGCTTCCCCCGTTGCAGCATCACCGTATTCAGGGGGCACA
Organism: Aegilops umbellulata; assembly: GCA_032464435.1. Lineage (NCBI taxonomy): Eukaryota > Viridiplantae > Streptophyta > Magnoliopsida > Poales > Poaceae > Aegilops > Aegilops umbellulata. The sequence continues at coordinate 511,115,017 of CP136059.1, forward strand.
TAGTTGTCATCTTCCTCTTCTTCTTCGCCGTCTTCCATCATAACCCCTATTTCTCCATGCCTCGTCCAAACATTATAGTGTGGCATGAAACCCTTGTAAAGCAGGTGGGTGTGAAGGATTTTCCGGTCAGAGTAAGACTTCGTATTCTCATATTTAGGGCATGGACAACACATAAAACCATTCTGCTTGTTTGCCTCAGCCACTTCGAGAAAATCATGCACGCCCTTAATGTACTCGGAGGTGTGTCTTTCACCGTACATCCATTGTCGGTTCATCTGCGTGCATTATAAATAATTATGTGTGTCAAAAGTAAAAAAAAATAGACAAGTATCTATGCAAAGAAAGATTTTTTTCTTTTAGAAAGAAGATAAGAACAAGAGGCTCACCACGGTGGTGTCGGCGACGAGATCGGTGCGGGCGATCGACGGTGGTGAAGACGGGGACGGGGCGTGACGGACCGCTAATATAAACCTAGACAAATCTCGGGGAAAATGGAGCTCGGAGGTCGAGCTTCGAGAGGAGAAAGCTTAACTAGTGTGGCTCGGGCATTTCATCGAACACCTCATGTGCATAGGAGGTGAGCTAGAGCACCCAATGCCCTCCCCCTCGCCGGCCAGCAAAAAACAGAGCACTGTGGAGTGCTCTGCCGCGGCAATGGGGTATATATAGGCAACTCATTTGTCCCGGTTCGTGGTTGGAACCGGGACTAAAGGCCGACCTTTTGTCCCACGAACCGGGACCAAAGTATGTGGGCCAGGAGCGAGGCCTATTGGTCCCGGTTCGTGCCAGGAACCGGGACAAATGGGTGCAGACGAACCGGGACCAATGCCCACGAGGCCCCGGCCGGCCCCCTGGGCTCACGAATCGGGACTAATGCTCCCCATGGGTCCCGGTTTGTGCAGAACCGGGACTAATGGGCTGGCCAGCTTGGTGTCCGACTCTGTATAACCCTAGGTCCCTCCAGTGTGTATATAAACCGGAGGGTTTAATCCTTAGAGGCTATCATAATTCTCATAGGCTAGACAGTTAGGGTTTAGCCATTAGGATCTCGAGGTAGATCAACTCTTGTAACCCCTATACTCATCAAATACAATCAAGCAGGACGTAGGGTTTTACCTCCATTAAGAGGGCCCGAACCTGGGTAACATTGTGTCCCACTTGTCCCTGGTTACCATCAATCCTCAAACGCACAGTTCGGGACCCCCTACCCGAGATCTGCTGGTTTTGATAGCGACATTGGTGCTTTCATTGAGAATTCCGCTATGTCGTCAGCAGAAGGATCGATGGCATAGCTTGTCATCAACGACGATGCTGTTTCCAGCGAGACTTTTCTCCCCAGTCAACTCTTTATGTTCGGCGGCTTCGCTCTGCGTGCCAATTCAACTGGTCACCTTGAGCAGACTGACAGCTATGCCCCTGGTCACCAGATCAGGCTTGGAAGCTTGAACTACATCGTTGATATCCGAGGAGACTTGATCTTCGAAGGGTTCTCGGCCCCGGCCGCCGCCCCTCATCTACATGAAGGAAGCCCGTCGGATCCACCATCAGATTCTGCTCAGGGATCGACCCTCGTACCCGCCTTGGCCTTAAATCCAGAGCGGGCCACTCTGCCGAAGACGGGAGAATAAACCCCGTCGGACTCTCCCCTTTTACGGAGTTACCTGCTGGAGACCCAGAGGTGGCCATGCTATCAGCGGGCCCGGAGTCCAACAGGACTTTTCCTGTCATCGGAAAGCCGGACTCATCTCTGGATGTCAACTCCGAACTCTCGAGGTATGCATCCATCGAGCTCGGCCAAGAGCTGATTACCGGACCCAGCTCCGCAGATCCTCAGTCACATGTCCAGCTTTCGCTCCTAAACGAGGCGCTGGACCTAATGCGATCTCTCGCCATTAAGGAAGTATCACTTCCAAACTACGCCCAGCCTGAACTCGGGGCTGAGAGCAGGGAATTTTACGTCCCACCCACCACCCACTTGATAGCCACTGTCGAGGACCTAACCGACATGCTAGACTATGCCTCCGAAGACATCGACGACATGGACGACGATGCCGGAGCCGAACCAGGCTAAAACCCGCCTATCATTAGGCGTTGGACGGCCACTTCTACATATGACGTGTACATGGTGGATACGCCTGAAAAGAAGGACGACGATGGCACTCAGGATCCGATCGAGGACAAGCCCGTCGAGGCACCACCAAAGCGCCGACGTCAGCGGCGACGTTCACGATTGTCTCGGGAAAAGGAAAGTAATGCCGACACCAGAGATAACAACACTCCGGACAATGCTGAAGACTCCGACCACGCCGTCGAGCCTGCGCTCGAGCAGGATGAGTGGGAAGAAGGACAAGTCAACCCAGACGAACTTATCGATCATGAGGATTCGGAAGATAGTAACTATCTACCAGCCTCCGAGGAGGATGTCATCCTCGGTAACGAAGATTTTACCATACCAGAGGAACCCCTCGAACAAGAACGCTTCAAGCGATAGCTTATCGCCACTGCGAGGAGCCTGAAAAAGAACCAGCAACAGCTTCAAGCCGAACAGGATACGCTCAACGACAGATGGACCAAGGTCCCGGCTGCCGAAGAATACGGCCTTGGGCGCCCAATAAAGAGCTACCCAAAGCGCAGGCTACTACCAAAATTCGACGGCGAGGCCCTTGAGCCAATACCGTCAAGATATAACCATGTTGATGAACCGGACCGCCCACCACGTGGACGGGACAAAGCGGCTAATTATGCCAAACACCAGCCCGCACACCTCGCCATAGAGGCAAAGAGGCAGCGGCTCCGGGCTACACGTATGACTTACGTCAGGACCTGGACAATAGAGCCGGCCAGACCAGATCAATCTACGGATCAAGGGGACGTGCTCCAACACGAGACGACGACCATCAAGCCTAGCGCAACAAGCATCACCAAGTTCGGGCCGAGAACCGAACACGGATGTCATCCGAACTCCGCCGTGATGTCGCCCGATATAGAGGCGCCGCACACCCCATGTGCTTTACCGATGAGGTAATGCAGCACCAGTTCCCAGAAGGGTTTAAACCCGTAAACATCGAGGCATACGATGGAACGACAGATCCCATTGTATGGATTGAAGATTTTCTTCTCCACATTCACATGGCTCGCGGTGATGATCTCCACGCCATTAAATACCTCCCCCAAAAATTAAAAGGACCAGCACGGCACTGATTGAATAGCCTCCCAGAGAACTCCATTAGTAGCTGGGAGGACTTGGAAGATGCTTTTCAAGACAACTTCCAAGGCACTTATGTCCGGCCACCAGACACTGATGACCTTAGTCACATAGTCCAGCAGCCTGGAGAGTCAGCCCGCAAACTCTGGACCCGGTTCTTAATTAAAAAGAACCAAATCGTTGATTGTCCGGACGCCTCGGTCAGGAAAATCCTAAAACTATGGCAGCTCTTACTGCACTTATGACCCGCTTCTGTGCGAGCGAAGATAGCTGGTTGGCTCGTAGAAGCAACAGCACCAGTGACCCTGACACCTCTGAGGCCAGGGATGGCAATGGAAGGCCACGACGTAGCAAAAATAAGCGTCGGAACAACAACGAAGAAACTGAGGAAACGGCGGTAAACGCCGGATTTAGTGGCTCCAAACCCGGTCAGCGGAAGAAGCCGTTCAAAGTAAATAGAGACGGTCCATCCAATTTGGACAAAATTCTAGATAGGCCTTGCCAGATTCATGGCACCCCTGACAAGCCTGCCAACCACACCAACAGGAACTGCTGGGTTTTTAAACAGGCTGGTAAGTTAAATAGTGAACACAAGGGGAAAGGACCTCAAAGCGAGGACGATGACGAGCCCCGCCCTTCGAACACAAGGGGGCATAAGAAGTTTTCCCCCGATGTGAAAACAGTGAACATGATATATGTCACCCACATCCCAAAAAGGGAGTGCAAGCGCGCACTAAGGGACGTCTATGCCGTAGAGCCGGTCGCCCCAAAATTCAACCCATGATCGGCTTGTCCGATCACCTTCGATCGCAGGGACCATCCAACTAGTATCTGTCATGGAGGTTCGGCGGCCCTGGTACTTGATTCCATTATCGACGGATACCATCTCACTAGAATCCTTATGGACGGCGGCAGCAGTCTCAACCTGATTTATCAAGACACTGTCCGTAAGATGGGTATTGACCCGTCAAGAATCAAGCATAGCAACACTACCTTTAAAGGAGTGATACCCGGCGTGGAGACCCGTTGTACGGGCTCCTTAGGGTCCCAAACAAATACACGTGTCTACAATAGATAGGTCCTCAAGTCACATTCAACCAAGTGGTGAAACGTGATGAAGAAATCTTCGTTGGAAATAGTGGCTTGGGTATATATTTATGAAGCGAGGGAGTACTAAACTTGTTTGGGATACAAAATTCAATGGTACGGTACACTTCCTCCTGCTTGGGTTTACGTTATCCTACGATCGATGTGGTGGGGTGAAAAAAAGAGTGGTTGGGGTGGTGGGACTCTTCGGCGAGGACGCGAGGTCAAGAAATATTCTCACGCATGTTATCCTCTTCCGACACGGCATAACAGGAGCAGAGAGAAGAGAGCGCGCGGGTGGATTTCCGCTTCCGTTTCGAAATCGAAACCGCTCGGCGCACGGTATTGATGCACGATTTTCGCACGGCCCAGGCAAAACTGATCGCTACAGGGAGAGGCAACGGGCCGGGCCGGGCCGGGGCTATATACACTGGAGCCCTCCTCCCAATCGATGAACACGTACGCGTACGAGCCTAGGAAGCAATCCTGATCCCCCTCGAAGAAGCAGAGTCGGCGAGATTATCCGTCGATGGCGGCGCTCCGGCACGCGGGGAGGAGGCTCTGCGAGCGGGCGCTCCAGCGAGGTGGACCGCAGGTGATTCCGTCTGGCCGCCGGTCCATGTTCATCTCCATCGGTGGCAAGGTACGTGCTCTCCTCTCTCGTAGCCTTCAATCTCCCCCGCCCCACCTACCAGATCCGGCGGCCTACGGCAGCAATTTGGTCCTCCAGATGCTGCGCAAACCTTAAATTTTTCTCTTAGCTGGGACAAAAGAGTACGAGAAATCTTGGATCTTTCGCCTAGTTGGGATTGAAAAAGAAAATAATTGTGCAGTTGGCAACTAGCAACGCCTAGTGTGTGTTTGTATGGGGATTGTTTTTATATTTTTGTGGGAGGCATCAGTAAAATACGTTCAGGTTTTGTGAATACGCTCCTCCACAATGCACTCAACAAGTTCAGGTTTTCTGCTTCTCTCTGTTTCCAAAGACTCGGCATTACGTTGCTTGCTTCCACACAAGTTCGACGCAATGGGGGACAGCCAGGCTTTTCTTTGCTTTTCCTTGAAACGCATCCTTGTCTTGCATCCACCGGTGTTCCAACGAGTCTTGCTGTCTGGGCAACCGGGCGATGATTAAACCATGTCTATGTAGCGGCTACACAATGCACGAGTATGTGATCCACCGTCTCGTTGTCATGGAGGCAGACATAAGCATGCCGAGGTGTGAAGTTACAATCCATCCCGGTGATCTGAGGACTAAAGTCTTACTGGAAAGCCAACCAAGCAAAAAATCGCACTTGGCAGCTTATAATGGTCAGAGATGTGAAGCTTCGAAGTGTTCCAAAGCAGATAAACCTCGAGCAGTGTCAATGTCTCCCCTCGATCTATGATTGCTGAAAGCCTCATGAACTGTGTGATTATTAATGCCTTGATATGGTTGTCATTGTATAATCTCACACTGTGATGATGGGCTGCTTCATTTTTTCTGAATGCCCATTAATATTTGTTCTTGCATATGGCAGCCTAAACCTACGACTGCGGCGGCTCAGGAGGAGCTGAAAATGCAGTTCCAGAAAAAGAAAGAAGAGTTGTTCGATGTGCTGGTGGAGTTGTCAAGGACACGCACGTACCCAAATCTCTCCTGGGAGGCTCTCCAGGTTAATCAGCTCGCCACTCGACTTGTTGGGAAGGTGGAGCCTAGGCCTGGTGACTACTACTGGTATAGTGTCTGTCTCAAACATTCGGTTTATCTTTTTCTTTTGTTCTGTTTATACTAGATAATTGCTCGTGCATTGCAACGTAAGGTTGGACGAAAATTTCTACCTGGCAGGAGAAGGAACCTTACATCTTTACTTTAATAACTAGTAGTAGAGATTTATTAAGAGTTTGTCTCTGTGGTCACTTGCAGGCGCAGTTATCGACTACAAGGCAGACTCAGCACCTTCTTGGTTTCATACTTGTTTCTGCATTTTGTATATATGGAACACTTCTGGATACCCAAGAAGCAGAGAGAAGATGGCGCCACAAGCAACAACGGTGAAGCCAAGATCCTCACCGACAGCGACGAGAACCAAATAAGGACATGAACTAGCGCACCATTTAAGTAAAAATAGTACTAAGACGTCTTGGCTAAATGTATCCTGGTCATTAGATTGTTTCCGTTGTTTGCTATAAGGTACTTGTTCTCGACCGAACTGACCTGGGTTAATGCTGGAAAATTCTGCAATTCTAGTTCTGTTATTCATCTTCTGAAGTTGTAGTTTTCAAAAAAGAAAAATCTTCTGAAGTTGTAAATTTGTGGAAGGCGTGTGCCAGGACCGGCGCAATCGCTAGGCCGGTCGCCGCGTAACGTTGGATTAAGCCAGCGTGAGCCGTTGGATGTCTTTTCTCTGAATCATCTCCTTCCTCTTGCTTTAGTCAACGCAGACAGAAATCCCCTCCTTCCACTTCTCCCCGAGTGTCTCTGCCCTCGGCCCCAGCCCCCCACGCGTGTGCCCTCCAGCGAGGGGGGAACGGATCCTCCAACATCATGAAGGGATGTCACGAAGCTACAGTGCAATTCCGGTGCAAAATAAAGAAGGGATGTTCTCTGCCCTCGGCCCCCAAACCCCCACGCGTGTGCCCTCCGGCGAGGGGGGGGGGTCATCTAACATCATGAAGGGATGTCACGAAGCTACAGTGCAATCCCAGTGCAAAACAAAGAAGGGATGCCACAGACACTGTAGCAAAGACACTGTGCGCAATTACTGTTTATAGAAAATAAAATCCGAAATTAATTTTATTACACCGTAATTTTGTTTGTATGTAATTATTGTAAATGTATAAAGTAGATTTGTAATTTGCAAATTAATTCAAATCATTTTAGGCTTAAGCTGGCTCGCCGGCCGAGGAGCCACCTCCGGCGCCGCGCATTGGCGCACCCAGACGCTTGGCCTCACCGGAGTCCGCTATTTAAAGGTGGCCACAGCCCGCTAACTCCATAGCACAACACATTCTCCTCCTTTGCTCCACAGCCGCTGTCGGTGTCAAAACCGGCGGATCTCGGGTAGGGGGTCCCGAACCGTGCGTCTAGGCGGATGATAACAGGAGACAAGGGACACGATGTTTTTACCCAGGTTTGGGCCCTCTCGATGGAGGTAAAACTCTACTCCTGCTTGATTAATATTGATGATATGGGTAGTACAAGAGTAGATCTACCACGAGATCAGAGAGGCTAAACCCTAGAAGCTAGCCTATGGTATGATTGTTGTTCGTCCTACGGACTAAAACTCTCCGTTTTATATAGACACCGGAGAGGGTTAGGGTTACACAGAGTCGGTTACAACGGAAGGAGATCTACATATCCGTATCGCCAAGCTTGCCTTCCACGCCAAGGAAAGTCCCATCCGGACACGGGACGAAGTCTTCAATCTTCTATCTTCATAGTCCAGGAGTCCGGCCAAAGGTCATAGTCCGGCTATCCGAACACCCCCTAATCCAGGACTCCCTCAGCCGCCATGACCACAAGCGGAAATGCTCTGTGGGATAGTCTGCCATTGGAGATGAAGCACGAGGTGGCCGACCTTGCAGCCATCTGGCAGTCCTACAGTGCCAGACGGATCAAGCATGGTTTGCGGGCCGGCTCGCTCGAGGTCTCCGACGACGACACGACGCCAAACCTCACGCCGGTGCATGCCGGCCTGACCGTGGAGCAGGCGTAGGCGCACCACAACTCCGCAATGGTGGTGGAGGTGCAACCTGCGTCGGCTCCTTTGTCGGTATTTCGGCAGCGCATGAGGAGCAGAGGTACAACCCGTTTCTCCTCGACCAGCACTGACTGGCGGAGGGCCAAATCTATGGCAAGTGAGGCCATGGCGGCGGCGAACCTGAACTTCATTGCGGAGCAACACGCGCTCTACAAGGCCGTCCAACTTTCAAGGGCGCACGTGGCGAGTGGACAGTAACAGACTGTCCATATCCATCATCGACCTCATGTCGACCGACGTTGGCGACGGATAGCTCGTGGACTCCTCCGAGGATGAGTAGGTCATGAGAGGCGGCGGGGCGTTGTGTCACATGTGGGTCGGTCCATCTCCCATGTTCCACTCTTCTTCGCCGGAGACCGCACCTTCACTTTATCGGTCTTAAACCCCGCCCCATGCATGAAGACAAAAGATGGAGAACATCGTCACCGATGCGGAATACAAAAGAAGTGGACGACGGCCACCCGTAGAATATGTCGGAACGTTTTCTTTTAAATGTTCGAAATGTAATAAAATTCTGTCGTCTTTGCATGAATCTTGTCCAGTATATAAAAAATAATCCGCCGTATTTGCAAGAATTTCATCCGGTTAGTTCAAAAGATGTTTGAAATATATGCGGATAGCGTTGGATGACCGCCTCCGGCATCCGTGTCCGTGGACAGATGTCGAAGCAAATTTCCGGATAAGCCTTGGAGATGCCCTTATACGTATCTAAATTCATCTGGATTGTTGGTTCATTTTTATTCTGTGTGAATAGAGCTTTTTCCGCGCCTGTATTCATCCGAAAATTGTACTCTATGTGTGTTCACTAGAGTAGAAAACCAATCATGTACTCCCTCGGTCCTTACAAGAGTGTACTTCTAACTTTGTTGAAGAGTTAAACATTTTTATGTTTGACTGTATTTATACAATAATACACCAACATTTATGACATCAAATTAGTAGCATTAGACTCATGATAAAATATGTTGTCATGGACAGTTAATCTTGTCAGAAGTTTAGTAATATGTATACAGAAACGGCCATAAAATATGTATATACGCGTGCGATTTGGATAACTGCGACCAAATACTTGTTGATGGATTCTCGTCAGAAGTTTAGCGAGGTGTTGACGCTCGAAAATGGCATGATCGCAAAGAATGACTTGAGGATATAATGAGACGATGTTAAAATTATGAGTTCATGTCACCATTTGATGGCTCTCTTCAAGATGATCGAAATAGATATAGAGATGATCCAAAACAGAGCTCGGAGGCAAAAGTTATGACAATCTTAGAGATGCTCGTATTGGCATCAGATCAAAGAATGGCATGAAACCAAATTAAGATGGCCTCGGATGAAAAGGTTACAACTGCAAAGATCTTTGTCTCATCGAAACGGATGATTTTGCTATAAAAATCATCCCCATCCAAGGTCGTATGCGAGTTCTACAGCCAAAACTGTGCGCTGCAGCACTGCATGGCCGGATCATCCGGACCGGGGGCCAGATCATCCGGCCGGGGGCCGAAAAATTGAACCAAACAAGATAAAAGTTGAAGCCGGATGATCTGGGTCAAGTCCCGGATGATGTGGGTAAAGGCCGGACAGTCCGAGAAATCGTCTGGACGTCCGGACAAGTTTTTCTGCTGCACACTTTAGAAAACGGCCGAAGACACCCTCAAGATGACCCCAAATTGAAAAGTGTTCAACAGCAAAGTTGTGCGTCTCGTCGAAACAGTTGATTTTGTTATACAAATCATCTTAATCCGAGTCCGTATGAAAAAGTTCCTGCCCGATTAGTGAACTGCTGTCAGAAATCTAGGCTTGGCCGGATCATCCGGGCCTAGAGCCGGACATCTGGGCCGGAGGTCGTGAGAAGTCCAAATTTAGTTAGATTTTGATAATTTGGACAGCAAGGAAAGTCCTTTTCTTGTATGGGAAGTCCGTCCGCCTCTTATATAGATAGGAGGTGATGGCCTATTGAACAACACACAATCGAACAAATCTATCTACATCTTTTACCTTTACTTTATCCTCTCCCTTTATTCTTCTTCTTCCTCGTTCTTCGTTCGTTCTTCTTTCGCAGGGTGGCGAACCTCGAGGCCCTAGGGGCGGTCAGGCCAACCTAGGGCAGCCCATAGCCGCCGCACACCCTGATGTGGTCCCTCCCGGGCGTGTAGGGTTTCGGGTCCTCAAAAGCGCCCACCGGATTGTCTTGCGTACCGCGCTTCCGGCGGGTCTCCTTCGACGTGAGATGCGGTGCATCACCCCCGGCGTCGAGGGTACATGGTGACGTTTTCGTGTGCGAACACACTTTTTGGCGACTCCGCTGGGGACGAAGCTTTGAACGGTCTCCGGCCCGTTCTTGCAACGAAGAGATCGTCATCTAGTGTTTTCAATCTACAAAGGTAATATGAATACCCAATTCACATATGTAGATGCAAATAATGCATATGTTGTTGCTAGATCATCTAATGAGCATAATGTATCGGCTAGCCCTAGCTTTATCAATCATGCATCTAATTATATGCAAGGGCCGATGCAACAAAATCTCCATGATTCTACTTCATATAATTTTAGCAACATGCAACATATTTATCCCAACTCCCATGCATCGGCAACCCCATAAATTTATATGCTGATGAATAACATGATGAGTTCGGTTAATCAAGTTGAGACACCCTATGTAGGAACTACCAATGGTATGCAACAAAGTGTTTCAAGTTTTTATTCATCGGCAAATAACTTGCAGTACATTAATCCAAACGTGCCGGTGGATAGGGGAATTGGCCATGTCACTACTAGCTATTTGGCCAATTACCCTCAAACATCATATGCTACACCTAATTCTACTAATTTTTTGGCACCATACGCAATTGTTGATGTCCATAATTCGGCTCCGCACCTTCATGGTCATGGCCGAATAAGTGAAACTTCTGCAGGAGCACAAATGCCTTCACCTACTATTGTGGCATATCATGTACCTCCTACACAATTACAAAATTTCGGCAACATCTCATTGCCGAAAGAGTTTAAAAGCATCGGGGGGCAACCATATCCAGACTGGGTGGTTGAGAACAAGCTTACATTCTCTTGGGATTTGTGCAACTCCATTCGACATGAACTAATAGAAGGCGGGAAGCCTCATGATTTTGCTGCAGTAAAAGTTAGAGTTGTGCAAATGATGCAGTCGCCCGGTGCTGTACCATCTAGTGTACCACCTAAACAATTGCAAAGTTTCTGCACCTCATTGCCGAAAGAGTCTCAAAGTATTGGGGGACAATCTCATGTGGAGTGGATGGAAATTGAGATGAAAAGTTTCAAAGCTCACCAAGCTGAGATGTGGGCTAAAATTGGACAAGAGCGTGAAGCCTTGCAAATTCAAAAAGATAAAGGTATTGATTCAGGTAACAAAGAAAATTCAGTTATTGAAAAAGCCGAATCAAGTAGTATATATTCTGAGTCCATCAAATCCAAAGAAGCAAGCATTATTGAGAAAGGGCATGGCAAGCATATGAAAACAGTGGTGCTTGATTTTTCTGAAGTTAATGGAACCTACTTCCTTCCCTATGAGTTCCGTGCCGTAGAAATTGAAAAGCCTCAAGGACAAGAGCAAGTAGCTGAACAAAGTTCGGCTGACAAGGATCTTCCAAGTAATGATGCATGGAATGAAGAAAAAGATGATGATAAGGTGTTGGGGAGCCATCCAAAGATGGATCAAGATATTGTTCAAGTCACACCACCATCATGCTCTCCCAACATATTTGAAGAGGTATGCCTAGCAAGTAATTTTCATATTTCCAGATTTGGTCGCAACTTCATAGTTGATGCATCTATTAGAAAAATCCTCATAGGTAATTTTGAAAGACCAATGAAGAAGGGTTATTTACTTGTTAGCAATAAAATTGTTATTGAGCATATCGGTCAACCCATTGTGCCATTTAGAAAGGCTGATAGAGAAAAATCATTGCAGCCAAGGCTTTCCCCATTGCTTTATCTAAAGCTCATATCTAATTGGGTAGCTTTGCTTATTTCTTACTTGGCTTACACTTGGTCTCAATTGAGACATGTATGTTCTAACTATTTTTGTTTCAGAAATTTAAAGTCAAGGTTAAAATCTTCTAAGCAAACCGATGGCAGTATAGTTTCCACTAGTAGAAAACCGGCCTTTTGTCCCGGTTCGTAAGGGCCTTTAGTCCTGGTTCCTGAACCGGGACTAAAGGGTCGTTACTAATACCCTCACCCTTTAGTCCCGGTTCAAACCAGAACCGGGACAGATGGGCCTCCACGTGGCCGCAGCCGGCAGCCCAGGCAGGGGGGCCTTTGGTCCCGGTTGGTGCCATAAACCGGGACCAAAAGGCTTCCACGCGTCAGCAGGAGGTTTTTCTTTTTTTAAAAAAAAGTGGCTGTTTTAGGGGTTTAGGGTGTTATTTTTAGGTTGTTATTAGCTAGCTAATAGAGAGAACTGTCCTCTCTTATATGTAGTCCTTGCAAGGACTACATATGTTTATTTCACCCGCAGATATATATATATATATAATAACTCATGCATGCTCGCATCATACATCATCATATATAATAACAAGTCCTACTAATTAATCAAGCATCATCATACAACTTCTACTCGTTATTAATAATAAGTCATACGATCATCATCCTCATAGTCATCGAAACCCAACCCTACATAATTGTTCTTAGCACATTATCATCAGTATCTGCAGGTAGCTAGGATCGGACCTAAACACACTTAAGGTAAAATAGCATAAAACAATATAGACCCTGACTCTCCATTATGAAGAATGGATATCATCCTGTCTCCAATTCTTGCGCCTCGCTTCCTTTTGCTTCCAAGAAGCTCCTTATGACTGTCCATACATTTTTCCCATCCTTTGATTGTCATGTCTCCACTTCTTTTAGAAATCCGGTATGGGCAGTTGAGATTCGTAGGATGACCTGGATATATGTTCAAAACATGAACGCTGCCGCCATTCTGATACATCAAATGAGGCACACAATCCTCTGGGATAAGCTGTTAAAAAACATAGTAATAACTTCGTAGTTAGCAAATGATGTACTAGTTTTAGAAGTATGCAAAAAGATGCACGGATGTCGTAATAGTAAAAAAACTTACCAGGGTATCTCCATGGTAGTTACCATAGTTCAACACGTGCACTAGTGGCACGTATTGACCATAATGTTCAGGAGTTCGATTGTAGATATTGTAATTCTCAATATCATTACAAAATCCAACCAGATGAGTTTTCTCCTTGTAAGTTAACTCAGAGCCATCGGTGTAGTGAGTTCTATCTACCATATTATGCACATTCTTTGATACTCCAAAATAAGCTGTCAATGGAAATAAGTGGTCAACTATTTTGAAATGAACAATATAAGTTCTATTAATAATTAACTATGTTTGAGAAACTCACATAGCGGTAGAACTGGAGGAGTATCAACAAGGACCCAAATGTCCATATTGTCTTGCTCGATTTCAGGATTACCAAGATCCATGATGACAAGCATACCCTCATCAAAACCATACAATTTGCAAAATGCTTCCCAATTTTTGCAACCAAAATGGGTTACACTCTCAGCATTATACAACTTTACTTCAAAATCCACATCATGATGGGTCCTTAGGTGAATTTTCTTCGTTTCAAAATTTTCATGGTCTTCAAAATCCATCCTCTCCAAGACATAGCGTCTTGCATGGCATGGGATCAACTATACTCGAATTGTAAAAGATGAAAATTACACGTTGAAATAGTTGAAGTCATGCTTAGTTATGAAAAAAAACACTTGTCGTCGTTGTGTACCGTTTCAACTTCAAAGGTCTCCTCGAGCTTAATGCTGAAGCGCCGACCATCGTCCAGGTGAGGCCTGTCGCACTCACCTCGATCGTCGTGGCACCAGTCGCACTCCCCCGGAAGACTTTCGTCGTCTGATGATGACATTTCCTTTACGTTCATAATTCAAAGACTAAATTTGATCATTATTATTCAACTAATCATATGCATATATATGCCTTGCATAGTGCTCTCCAATTTGAGCATTCAATAAGTAGTATTCAAATTAGGATGCCTTCAATTATAAGAAAAACTACATCATCTCCATGTGTCCGTACATCGAATATTATCACTAATACACGTCGAATACTATATATCATACATATCGCTAGTACAGCTAGAACCGTAGCGCCCGACGGGTATCGGCGCGGGCGGTGGACATCCAAAGGGAAGGAACCATCACAGGATCATAGCTCCAGTGAGATCCCTGAAGAACCTGACAGGTATTCTCGAACCTGCCCTCCAACGCAACCATGTACCGACGCACGTGCTGGTCCTCCTCGCTGACACGGTGACGTACCACCTCCGCGGTGTCCGGAAGCCTCGGCACCGTCACTGGCCCACGCGACCGCCACCAAACAAGGATCGGGTCAACGACGGGCTGGCTCCTCATCAAGCTACGCCCCCCGCAAGGTAGCGCCTCCCAATACCACCCCGGCGGAGCCCAGTCCCAGACATGGCCCATCTGGTCAAGTAGGTGTCGTCCGCCCCCGACTCGACGACGAGGATGCGGGATAGGCATCGTCCACGTCGATGCGGGAATAATTGCTTTAACTAAAAAAATAAACTAGTTCTATTAATTTTCTTGCTAAAAATAAACCAGTTTTATTAAATCAACTAGTTTAACTATATATGAAGCACTTACTATAAATAAACTTGCTAAAAATGTAGTTAGTTCAACTATTAAATCAACTAGTTTAACTATAGTTCTAGTTAGTTCAACTACTTACTATGAATAGTTAAATAAAGTAGTTTATTAAATCAACTAGCTAGTTCAACTACTATATATGAAGCACTTACTATAAATAAAATAAAATAGTACGACTTACTAAAAATAAACTAGTTTAACTATAGTTCTATTATTTTTCTAACTAATTGTATTAAACACTTTCTCATCTTATTTTTTCCTTTTTCCTCTATTCTAAATATGAAGATATTCATAAATGACATATATCATTCACAATTTTCCTATACATACACAATAAATTGACAAAGAAAATACTATGAACAAATTAATTACACAATATGAAAAAAATCTAACAGAAAAATCTATGAACTACACATCTAAATTACTACACATCTAACAAAAAATCTATGAACTACAAAAAAATCTAACAAAATCTAACAAATTAATTAACTACTAGTAACATCAATTAACAAATTAAATCTCACGGCGACGGTGTCAGGGACGGCGACGGGGACGGCGACGGCGAGGTGCGGCGCGGGGCAGGGGCGGGGCGCGCGGGTCGGGGCGGCGTCGCGGGGCGGGAGGCGGCGACGGCGTCGATCGGGGCGGCGTGGGGCGTGAGGCGGCGACGGCGTCGATCGGGGCGGCGCGGGGCGTGAGGCGGCGACGGCGTCGATCGGGGCGGCGCGGGGCGACGGCGGGGCGGCGCGGGGCGACGGCGAGGCGGCGCGGGGCGACGACGAGGCGGATACGGTGGACGGGGCGGCGTCGGGCGGGCGGGGAAGAACGAACTGAACCAAAATTTCACGAGTGCTGCTTATATAGGCAGAGAATTGGTCCCGGTTCGTGGCACCAACCGGGACCAATGCCCACCTTTAGTCTCGGTTGGTGCCACCAACCGGGACCAAAGGCCTCTTTTCAGCAGCCCAAAGGGCGGGAAGCGGCGGCCTTTGGTCCCGGTTGGTGGGACGAACCGGGACCAAAGGGGGGAAGTGGTCCCGGTTTGTGTCACGAACCGGGACCAATGCCCCCTTTGGTCCCGGTTCATCCCACCAACCGGGACCAAAGGCCTTCTGCTGCCCCGCGCCCAAAAGTTTAGTCCCACCTCGCTAGTTGAGAGGGCTCTGGGGTGGTTTATAAGTGCTGCTGCGCCCACCCTCTCGAGCTCCTCTCAACTGCAGGCTATCGGGCCTAATCTGTCACTATGTGCCTGTGGGCCTACTGGGTCTCCTGTGGGCCTGAATCCTGGACCATGGTAGGGTTTCTAGTCGTATTCAGGCCGTGGTGGCCCAGTAGGTGGCATTTTTTTTTCATTTTTGCTATTTATTTTTTCGTTTCTACTTAGAACTAAATACTTATAGTTTTTTAGTGATTTCTTTTTTCTTTTAGGTCACAAAAATTATAAACTTTCTGTTAGTGCCATTAGTTTTAGGAGAAAGAAAAAAATAAATATAGAAGAAAGGAAAAAAACTATATAAAAAACTAGCTATTTATTTTTTCATTTCTACTTAGAACTAAATACTTATGATTAACTTTAATAAAAAATGAGCATAGATGCTTATTTTTAATGACTTATTACAACTCATAAATAAAAAGAAAAAAATAAATATAGAAGAAAGGAAAAAAACTATATAAAAAACTAGCTATTTATTTTTTTCATTTCTACTTAGAACTAAATACTTATGATTAACTTTAATAAAAAAATGAGCATAGATGCTTATTTTTAATGACTTATTACAACTCATAAATAAAAAGAAAAAAATAAATATAGAAGAAAGGAAAAAAATTATATAAAAAACTAGCTATTTATTTTTTCATTTCTACTTAGAACTAAATACTTATGATTAACTTTAATAAAAAACGAGCATAGATGCTTATTTTTAATGACTTATAAGAAGCTATATAAAAATATATATAGAAGAAAAGAAAAAAACTATATAAAAAACTACTCAGAAATGAGCATAGAGGGACGGGCTTATAAACCAGTGTTGGCGGCCTTTAGTCCCGGTTCGTGGCACGAACCGGGACCAATGGTGGTGGGCCAGGAGCCAGGCCCATTGGTCCCGGTTCGTCCCACCAACCGGGACCAAAAGGTCCAGACGAACCGGGACCAATGGCCCACATGGCCCGGCCGGCCCCCTGGGCTCACGAACCGGGTCCAATGCCACCATTGGTCCCGGTTCTAGATTGAACCGGGACTAATGGGCTAACCCACCCTGGACCATTGCCCCCTTTTCTACTAGTGTTCTTATCCAAAGACATCGGAGATAGAGTGCAAAACACAATGCATAGCCGAATGGGGTGATGCAAAATCTGAACCATTCGTTTTCTTAACTCCAAAGCCGTTCTCACAACAAGATCGACTAGAGAATAAAAATTTTACCTTCAATTCAAGCATGTGTGATCAAATATTTGATTTGTTGTTGAGAAATAATTATATTAAAATTCTTGGTCACCATGTTGAGCCATCTGTCCAGGGATGAATGTATTGTACTCCCTCCGTTCCTTTATATAAGGTGTATTTGTTTTTTGATAAAATTCCAAAATGTAAGGTGCATTACTTCTTATTCCTCATAATTCCCTTCTTAGCCCTCCAGAAAAAGGAAAGTATCTCTCTCCTGATCATCTGTATCTCTCCTTGTAGAAAAAGAAGGAAACTATCTCTATGTCGATTGCATGTATCTCTTACTTTCCTCGACTAACTGATTTACTTGCCACTAACCAATAAATTGCCAAGGGTAATTTCGTCCTAACACATCTATAATTATGTGCCTTGGTCACCGTGTCAAAAATAATACACCTTAGATAAAGGAACGGAGGGAGTAAGTTGCATGATTCGTCCAAGCATAATTTTGAGGATTGCAACATGTTTCGTCAAATAGTTAAATCGGCCATTGATAAAGGACGATTAAAATTTGTTGAGACACCAACAGATGACGAGTCAATTCCAATTGGTCCTGATGGCAAAAGGTTTTTGCATCGGTTGCTTCAAGCTGATCCATTTAAAGAGAAGGTAAAAACTACAGGTGATGGGATCGAGTCAAGTAATCAACTTGTTGAAGAGTGATATGTCTCCAACATATCTATAATTTTTGATTGCTCCATGCTATATTATCTACTGTTTTGGACAATATTGGGCTTTATCATCCTCTTTTATATTATTTTTGGGACTAACCTATTAACCGGAGGCCTAGCCCAGAATTCCTGTCTTTTTTTTTTTGCCTATTTCAGTGTTTTGAAGAAAAGGAATATCAGACGGAGTCGAAACGGAATGAAGTCAACTAGAGAAGTTATTTTTGGAAGGAAAACTACCGGAAAAGCTTGGAGTGCATGTCAGGAAAAGAACGAGGGAGCCACGAGGGTGGGAGGCGCGCCCCCTGCCTCGTGGGCCCCTCGTGGCTCCACCGACGTACTTCTTTCACCCATATATACCCACGTACCCTAAAACTTTCGAAGACAGAATAGATCGGGAGTTCCGCCGCCGCAAGCCTCTGTAGCCACCAAAAGTCAATCGGGGCCCTGCTCCGGCACCCTGCCGAACAGGGGAACCCTCACTGGTGGCCATCTTCATCATCCCGGCGCTCTCCATGACGAGGAGGGAGTAGTTCACCCTCGGGGCTGAGGGTACGTACCAGTAGCTATGTGTTTGATCTCCCTCTCTCTCGTGTTCTTGATTTGGCATGATCTTGATGTATCGTGAGCTTTGCTATTGTAGTTGGATCTTATGTTTCTTCTCCCCCTCTTCTCTCTTGTAATGGATTGAGTTTTCCCTTTGAAGTTATCTTATCGAATTGAGTCTTTAATGACTTGAGAACACTTGATGTATGTCTTGCCATGCGTATCTGTGGTGACAATGGGATATCACGTGATTCACTTGATGTATGTTTTGGTGATCAACTTGTGGGAACGTCACGACAGATGTCCTAGTGTGAGGACTTAGTCGTGAGGCCAACGCATCTATGCGGTAGCTTAAAGGGGTTGGTCGGAATCGAGAGACGCGAGGCAGATCAACACACAAGACAAGGATTTAGACAGCTTCGGGCACCGGAAACATCATCCGGTAATAGCCCTACATGCTGTTTGTGGCTAGGTCTCATTATGCTCATGAGGGAGTCGCCGGTAAGCCGGCTCTCCTCTAATTGTGTCTAGCCCTAGAGATTATTGCTTCTTGCTTGTCCCTCTTGGGGAGCCCTGCCCCTCCTTATATAATTTAGAGGGGCGGGTTACATGTGAAGTCCTAGTAGGACTAGGACTAGTTTATCTTTTCTTACAAGTTGAATACAAGTCCGGGTTCTTGTTTCCTCGTAAAGGAAATATTCGTCATCCCTTTCCTCTTAAGCCGGCCCACCGTAACATGAGCCGGCCTTCTAGGCCTTGGGCCTAGTCTTCTATCTGACCCGCCGTTAGGGCCATCCGTGAGTCGCCAGGCTCGTGAGTCGTCTGATCAGTGAGCCGCCAGACCCGTGAGTCGCCAGTCCTCCAGCGGGTCATCGGTGAAGCGCCAAGTCTGGCCGCGCCATACTTCCGGCCGGGTCATATCCCGGGTATATATCCCGGACATTAGCCCCCAGTTTAATTTGGATTTATCCATGTTAAACTGATCCTGCAAAATAACTCAAGAACAAATTTGACAAGTTGCGCTCCGGGTTAAATATTCTTGTAAGCCGGCACCTGAACATCTTCAAGTCCTTGTCATTTCCTTGTTGATATAAATATGTCCATAACCTCATAGAAAAATCTTCTTTAATAGATATGCTTCAACTTTATCAATGCAAAAAACCAGTTACTTTTTTTTAAATCCGGGTTAAGAGGCCAGCTTCAGAATCAATTTGCTGACATTCTCTTCTTGTAGAAAAATATAGTAAGAGGTAATCCACTTGAGTCGGCCTCCAAAACACCGGCTTAAAAAATATTGGTATTCAAATACTCATCTGACTTTCAACTAGCTTGAAGATGTAACACTTACTGGTTTATCATCACCAAAATTGCCGGATTATAAAACAGATGATGCCGGGTCATAATTGTTGTTGACACCGGGTCATGTAATTGATCTTGCTGATTTGCTCAAAAACTGAGAATTAGAAGATGTTCCTCCTTTTTATGCATATCACCTGTAGCCCAAGTGTCGGGTTGTCATGCTTGCAGCAACGTGGGACTTGTAATTGCCTTATGCTCATAAAAATTTCAACCAGTGTAGCCCCCAAGGGCCGGGTCATTATGCAATAATGAGCAGGGACTTTGTAAATATGATCATGTAAACTTGAGCAGCAACGTGTAGCCCCCAAGGGCCGGCTCAGTAAGATAATACTGAACTGGGACTTTTCATTGAAAATAATATCATATGATGTAACCCCCATCCTGGGGCTTGAACCCACGTCCACAAGGTTAAGAGCTTTGTGCTTTACCAACTGAGAAGTGGATCCTTCAATATAATGGAATAAGGCTTGTGTACCTTGAATTTTCGACAGGAGCAACTGGTAGCCCCCAAGGGCCGACTCATTATGATGTGATGAGTCGGGTCTTCAATAAGATGATCAAAAAATTGTCTTTGCATTAGCCCCCAAGTGCCATGGTGCATGCTGGCAGTGACATGGGACTTGCATATTCGATGCAATCTCAATTTGAATAATGTAGCCCCCAAGTGCTAGGTCGTAAACCTGCAGCGACTCGGGACTATTCCTTCCATTGTAGAATAATCATATCCATTGATAAAATAATAGCTATTGCGCTTGAAGCGACTTTAAAAACCTCAATCATTCAATATCATAATGAAAATCCAGCCAAGTTTGGCTATTTAAAGATTCAAATACCTTATCTGTTGACAAGTAAATCCAGAGTTTTAAATACCCACCAGCTCTTGGTTGATGGCGACTTATACGCCTCCATTGTAATCCGGAATTGTTATAACCCGGCAGCTTATAGCCTTTGAGAAAATCCAGCACGGATGATCATTCTGAAGCATCAATTTTAATGATCAGCTTGGACTTAAGCATTTATATAAGTCATAGTTCTGCAAATCCTGCACAGAGTTTAAACAACATACGCCCTGGCGACTTAATGTCAAAAGCCAGGGCGGGTAACCACCCAAATGTTGTCTTATCCTGTGATATTGAATTTGCACTGTCGGTCTATATGACCTGTGATATTGAATCGTATTGCCGGCTTATGATACCTGTGCAGTAAGGGTGATAACCCAAAACTTAGAAGTCAAACCTTCCAAGTATTAATATTGTCACATGCTGGCGTCTTGTTCGTCGAAAGCCAGAGCGGGTTAATAGAAACCACATATATATGCTTCAGATATGAGCAAAAAGTCTCAAAACCCAAAAGATTGTGTTCAAAAAACTTAATCCAGATAAAAACAAAATCAAGGATTCTGATTCGAATATGATCAGTAAACCGTTCCAAAGGGGTTAAGCTAGGATTCGAATACGATCATGTAGCCCCCAGTGGCTTTGGCGTTGCCGATCAAGAGGGTACCGACAACTATGTTCTCTTTGGTTCGAATACGACCTATGTTTGAACAGGAAGCCCCCAAATGACCTTGAGAGTTGTTTAACGACGCTGATTCGAATACGATCCACGTCGGACCCAAAAGGGGTTGAGCTATGATTCGAATACGATCAAGAAGCCCCCTAGTGAGTTTGGCAGTGTGCCGATCAAAAGGGTACCGACAGCTATGTTCTCTTTGGTTCAAATAGGACCTATGTTTGAACAGGAAGCCCCCAAGTGAGCATATAAGTTTTGGCATTGCACCGATCAAGAGGGTACTGACAGCTATGCTCGATGAGCAGGAAACCCCTAAGTGACTATAATAAGATAAGCCGCAAGGCGGGATACCCATGTTTGAACCGTGCATCATGGCAGCAAGCTCTTTTTGGCACCCTTTAATCTTTCTGAGAACTCGAACTTGCGAGAGATTAATTCTTTTTAAACCGGATTTGTAAGCTTCAAAACTTTGTGAGAGATAAATTTACCTTGAGCCGAGTTTTGAACTGGATTTGAGAGCTTCAAAGCTTTATGGTAAATAAATTTTCCTTGAACTGGATTTTGAACCAAAATCCTTATTTTGAGCCGGAAATCTTCTGACGGCTCTTAAATTTTCATCGATCCAACAGTAATCTTCGGGGCCGGGTTATTTTTCCCTTCAATGACCCGGAGTTCTTGAATTCATTGAAACCGGCTAAATTTGCCGAGCCATACCATTGTAGCCCCCAAGTCTCAAGACGACTCGAGGAGTTGGCTCGAGATTCTCCATATTTGACCATAGCAGAAGGTGTATATCATTGGCTTTGATAGCGCGATGTGAATCCACAGAAAGTTGAGGTGACTGAGGTAGGTTATAAATGATCCCTTATGAGCCGTGTCAGCAACTCGGCCAATGGTTCCTTCCAACTGGCGGTTTGAAGTTAACCAAACTGTAATGGCGACGATTTGTGCGCATGCCCATTGATCCAACCAGTGCAGGTGGCGGCTGACAATATATGCTAATTTCCTCCAATTTGTTGGAAGAAAACCGGGCTTCCCAAGCAGTGACTTGCTCATACTCAATAAAAGCACATGCAGATAGGTGCGGTCCGTTGTGTTGATGTAGACCAGACCGCGAGAGACGGACGGTAAAGATGACCACAACAACTGAGGCGGCACAGACAGATGAACCGGCCGTGGCGTTGTAAGCCGATGCGGACGGGCAAGTTGTCCTCCTTGTTGTAAACCGGCGTGATCGCCAGAGACGGCCACGGCATTGTAAGCCGGCGCGGTCGCGAGAGACGGCCACGGTGTTGTAAGCCGGTGCGGGAGTCCGTTGAGTAACGACGACCACCTGTGCCAAAAGATGTTGGCATGCCTCTATCTCCGCAGTATAATATCACTTTTTGTCATAAATAATTGCCCTGCATAAACAATATTGCAGACCAAGACAAAGATAAGCTTGTTCTTTGACAGAAACAAAATGTGCTAATAAAACAAACTTGGATGGAATTCACCTGATTTGTTTGGACGACGGATGATCCATTTATCGCGACAGAGGAGGCTCAGGCAGACCAGCGACTCAATATAGTTCTGGCGGCTCAGGCAGACCGACGACTTAATAAAGCTTCGGCGGCTCAAAGCGGCAAGGACGGCTCAAAGCGGCTCCGGCGGATTGATGTAGATTAAACTATGCGACTTGCACACACCTATTCATAGTAAGCAGACGCAGCTGCAGGCTCTGGAACAGGCTACCACGCGCAGGGGCGCAGAGTGACGGCAACTTGAAGTAGGAGAGGGCCGCGGCATTGGAAACCGTAAGTGTTTAACCTGCTGTATCTGACCGAATAAAAGGATCCGGGGCGGCTCAGCAGACGGCGACTTAGGCCAGTCGGTGATAGCGGATCAAGCGGCTGCCGCGAAGCAAACCCATGGCGGCGGCTTAGCGCAGGCGAGCCTCAGTAGATGAGCGGCGAAGCAATGGACGCGGAGCCAGCCGGCCGTAGGCGGCGACTCAGAGGTGGCGAGCGGCTCAGTGCACAACACGGGAGCCGGCCGGCGCGCGTGCAACGGCGACTTGCGGGAGGCAACCGGAGGACAGCAGCGATCGGCCAAGGCGGCTTTGACAGCGGAGGCGCGCCGGCAGAAGCGCGCAGCTCGACGAGAGGTCCGTGCGGGGGCGGCTCTGGCCCACATTTTGACAGCAGTCTCCATATTAGTAGCCACCAATTAGTGCTCCTGTAAATCCGCTGTGTCTTCTACTCGTGTGATTCTGATTTGTACCCATGTATTCACTTTGGCCAAGTAGTACGTTGGTCCCTCACGTGATTCTGAGTTTTGAAAATCGTGCAGCTACTGCCAGAGGAGAACAACGAAACTGCTCTGTAGACGACACTTCATACACGACATCCAGACGACACCGTATCCAATGGAGAACAACTAGTACTGTATTTTAATAGGAGTACTAGTCCCACGATCGTCTCACGATGACTGCTTTTCTGTATTTTGCAGGATAAGATCTGGGTGTATAAATTGTAATGCTTGAGTCCCGTGCATGGCAGCATCTGTGATCAATACATTGCCACCACGAGGCTGTACTAAGGACAACAGGTGCAGAGGCCCACCTCAGGACTCGTTGGCACGCACGGATAACGTCACGTCAGAATTGGCTGTACGATCGCCATCCAGCTGTCCGTACGGCGGTTGGGCAGCGAATTTAACTTTTTCCTTCGAGTGGCTGCTCCTTTTTCTTGATCGGTTTGTTCAAAGCACATCATGTGGACTCCTTGTAGGATTCGTGCGTGAGTACCGCCATATGGCAGATCACATGACAATTATGTGTTCTTCTTCCTCCGACTGGGAGCCGGCAACTTTTGACGAACTGCAGGAGGTGACGCACAGATGAAATCAATCTCCTGTCGGTCTCGATGGATTGCAGATCGCAGCGGCGGTACAGACCCGACCCTAATTTTTTTTTTGACCTTAATCTCTTATACGCCGGGTTATCCTGAGTGATTGCTCCACGCCGGCTCTTTTCTTCATTTGTCCGATCGCGAGCTTCTCGATCCCTGAAGGGCTCCCTCCAAGAACTCAACATCATCGTGCGTAGGCCTCACGGTGGGCGCCAAATGTCGTGGAAACGTCACGACAAATGTCCTAGTGTGAGGACTTAGTCGTGAGGCCAACGCATCTATGCAGTAGCTTGAAGGGGTTGGTCGGAATCGAGAGACGCGAGGCAGATCAACACACAAGATAAATATTTAGAAAGCTTCGGGCCCCGCGAAACATCATCCGGTAATAGCCCTACATGCTGTTTGTGGCTAGGTCTCATTATGCTCATGAGGGAGTCGCCGGTAAGCCGGCTCTCCTCTAATTGTGTCTAGCCCTAGAGATTATTTCTTCTTACTTGTCCCTCTTGGGGAGCCCTGCCCCTCCTTATATAATTTAGAGGGACGGGTTACATGTGAAGTCCTAGTAGGACTAGGACTAGTCTATCTTTTCTTACAAGTTGAATACAAGTTCGGGTTTTTGCTTCCTCGTAAAGGAAATATTCGTCATCCCTTTCCTCTTAAGCTGGCCCACCATAACATGAGCCGGCCTTCTAGGTCTTGGGCCTAGTCTTCTATCTGACCCGCCGTTAGGGCCATCCGTGAGTCGCCAGCTCGTGAGTCGTCTGATCAGTGAGCCGCCAGACCCGTAGGTCGCCAGTCCTCCAGCGGGTCATCGGTGAAGCGCCAAGTCCGGCCGGGTCATACCGCGGGGTATATCCCCGACAGTATGTACCAGTAGCTATGTGTTTGATCTCTCTCTCTCGTGATTTGGCACGATCTTGATGTATCGCGAGCTTTGCTATTATAGTTGGATCTTATGTTTCTTCTCCCCCTCTTCTCTCTTGTAATGGATTGAGTTTTCCCTTTGAAGTTATCTTATCGGATTGACTCTTTAATGACTTGAGAACACTTGATGTATGTCTTGCCGTGCGTATCTGTGGTGACAATGGGATATCACGTGATTCACTTGATGTATGTTTTGGTGATCAACTTGCGGGTTCCGCCCATGAACCTATGCATAGGGGTTGGCACATGTTTTCGTCTTGATTCTCTGGTAGAAACTTTTGGGCACTCTTTGAAGTACTTTGTGTTTGATTGAATAGATGAATCTGAGATTGTGTGATGCATATCGTATAATCATGCCCACGGATACTTGAGGTGACATTGGAGTATCTAGGTGACATTAGGGTTTTGGTCGATTTGTGTCTTAAGGTGTTATTCTAGTATGAACTCTAGGGCTGTTTGTGACACTTATAGGAATAGCCCAATGAATTGATTGGAAAGAATAACTTTGAGGTGGTTTCGTACCCTACCATAATCTCTTCGTTTGTTCTGCACTATTAGTGACTTTGGAGTGACTCGTTGTTGCGTGTTGAGGGATAGTTATATCATCCAATTATGTTATTATTATTGACAGAATTTGCACTAGTGAAAGTATGAACCCTAGGCCTTGTTTCCTATCATTGCAATACCGTTTACGCTCACTTTTACCACTTGTTACCTTGCTGTTTTTATATTTTCAAATTACAAAAACCTATATCTACCATCCATATTGCACTTGTATCACCATCTCTTCGCCGAACTAGTGCACCTATACAATTCAACATTGTATTGGGTGTGTTAGGGACACAGGAGACTCTTTGCTATCTGGTTGCAGGGTTGTTTGAGAGAGACCATCTTCATCCTACGCCTCCCACAGATTGATAAACCTTAGGTCATCCACTTGAGGGAAATTTGCTACTGTCCTACAAACCTCTGCACTTGAAGGCCCAACAACGTCTACAAGAAGAAGGTTGTGTAGTAGACACCAAGCTCTTTTCTGGCACCGTTGCCGGGGAGGTGAGTGCTTGAAGGTATGTCTTTAGATCTTGCAATCAAATCTTTTAGTTTCTTTTTTTATCACTAGTTTAGTCTATAAAAGAAAACTACAAAAAAATGGAATTAAGGGTGCCTCATATGCTTCATCTTTTTAATGTCTTTCGTCAAAATGATGGGAAGGAAAATTGTGCTCAAGTACGAGAAGAAGAATTACATAGAATGCTTGGCATAAAATATGTGAATGATGAGAATGATTGCAATGTTTTTAGTATGAATTCCTTGAATATCCATGATGCTAATGATATGCAAAGCCACAAGCTTGGGGAAGCTATGTTTGATGAAGATGATATTTTTTGTCCCCCAAGCTTTGATGAGCAAATTTACTATGATGAAAGCATGCCTCCTATCTATGATGATTATTGTGATGACACGTATGCTTTAAATAATAATGATAACCATGAAACTTGTCACCTTGATCTTAATTTTCAATCATATGATAGTTATTTTGTTGAATTTGCTCCCACTACTATTGATGAGAATAAATTTGCTTATGTGGAGAGTAGTAAATTTTCTATGCTTGTAGATCATGAAAAGAATGATTTAGGTGCTGGTTATATTGTTGAATTCATTCATGATTCTACTGAAAATTATTATGAGGTAGGAATATATGCTTGTAGGAATTGCAATAATATCAAGTTTCCTCTCTATGTGCTTAAGGTTTTGAAGTTATGTTTGTTTTGCCTTCCTATGCAAGTTGATTCTTGTTCCCATAAGTTGTTTGCTCACAAAATCCCTATGCATAGGAAGTGGGTTAGACTTAAATGTGCTAGTCATATTCTTCATGATGCTCTCTTTATGTTTCAATTCCTATCTTTTATGTGAGCATCATTGAAATCATCATGCCTAGCTAGGGGCGTTAAACGTTAGCGCCTGTTGGGAGGCAACCAAATTTTATTTTAGTTTCTTGCTTTTTGGTTCTGTTTAGGAATTAATAATCCATCTAGCTTCTGTTTAGATGTGGTTTTATGTTTTAATTAGTGTTTGTGCCAAGTAGAACCTTTGGGAAGACTTGGGTGAAGTCTTTATGATCATGCTGTAAAAAACAGAAACTTTAGCGCTCACGAGATTAGCAAAAACTTTTTACTGGAGAGTGATATTTAGTTGATTCTTTTTGAAGATGATTACTAGACAAATTACTCAGGTCCATCAATTTATTTTAGAATTTTTGGAGTTCCAGAAGTTTGCGTTAGTTACAGATTACTACAGTCTGTTCTGTTTTTGTTAGGTTCTGTTTTTGTGTGTTGTGTGCTTATTTTGATGACTCTATGGCTAGTAAAATAGTTTATAAACCATAGAGAAGTTGGAATACAGTAGGTTTAACACCAATATAAATAAAGAATGAGTTCATTACAGTACCATGAAGTGGTGTTTTATTTTCTTTCGCTAACGAAGCTCACGAGTTTTCTGTTAAGTTTTGTGTTGCGAAGTTTTCAAGTTTTGGGTAAAGATTCGATGGACTATGGAATAAGGAGTGGCAAGAGCCTAAGCCTGGGGATGCCCAAGGCACCCCAATGTAATATTCAAGGACAAACAAGAGCCCAAGCTTGGGGATGCCCCGGATGGCATCCCCTCTTTTGTCTTCTTCATCGGTAACTTTACTTGGAGCTATATTTTTATTCATCACATGATATGTGTTTTGCTTGGAGCATCATTTTATTTTCTTTAGATTTGCTTGATGTTTGAATAAAGTATCAAGATCTGAAATTCTTAAATGTTAGAGAGTCTCCATATAGTTACATAATTATACAACTACTTATTGATCTTCACTTATATCTTTCGAAGTAGTTTTTTGTTTGCTCTAGTGCTTCACTTATACCTTTTAGAGCACAATGGTGGTTTTATTTTGAAGAAATAGATGAACTCTCATGCTTCACTTATATTATTTTGAGAGTCTTAAATAGCATGGTAATTTGCTCAAATAATCCTAATATGCTAGGTATTCAAGATTAGTAAAAACTTTCTTATGAGTGTGTTGAATACTAAGAGAAGTTTGACGATTGATGATTATTTGAGACATGGAGGTAATAATATCAAAGTCGTGCTAGTTGAGTAGTTGTGAATTTGAGAAATGCTTGTGTTGAAGTTTTCAAGTCCCGTAGCATGCACGTATGGTAAACATTATGTGACAAATTTGAAACATGAGGTATTCTTTGATTGTCCTCCTTATGAGTGGCAGTCGGGGACGAGCGATGGTCTTTTCGTACCAATCTATCCCCCTAGGAGCATGCGCGTAGTTCTTTGGTTTTTGATGACTTGTAGATTTTTGGAATAAGTATGTGAGTTCTTTATGACTAATGTTGAGTCCATGGATTATAGCACTCTCACCCTTCCATCATTGCTAGCCTCTTCGGTACCATGCATTGCCCTTTCTCACATCGAGAGTTGGTGCAAACTTCGCCGGTGCATCCAAACCTCGTGATATGATACACTCTTTCACACATAAGCCTCCTTATATCTTCCTCAAAACGTCCACCATACCTACCTATTACGGCATTTCCATAGCCATTCCGAGATATATTGCCATGCAACTTTCCACCATTCCATTTACCATGACACATTCATCATTGTCATATTGCTAGCATGATCATGTAGTTGACATAGTATTTGTGGCAAAGCCACCGTTCATAATTCTTTCATACATGCCACTCTTGATTCATTGCATATCCCGGTACACCGCCGGAGGCATTCAAATAGAGTCATACTTTGTTCTAGTACCGAGTTATAATCATTGAGTTGTAAATAAATAGAAGTGTGATGATCATCATTTTCTAGAGCATTGTCCCATGAGAGGTTAAATAAAAAAAGGGGAAAGAGGCCAAAGAAGCCCAAATAAAAAAATTAAAAAGAGGCCAAAGAAGCCCAAATAAAAAAATGGGAGAAAAAGAGAGAAGGGACAATGTTACTATCCTTTGCCACACTTGTGCTTCAAAGTAGCACCGT
Source organism: Aegilops umbellulata (assembly GCA_032464435.1). Taxonomy (NCBI): domain Eukaryota; kingdom Viridiplantae; phylum Streptophyta; class Magnoliopsida; order Poales; family Poaceae; genus Aegilops; species Aegilops umbellulata. Next base: position 511,144,116 of record CP136059.1, read on the forward strand.
AATCTTCATGATAGAGAGTCTCTTGTTTTGTCATTTTCATATACTAGTGGGAATTTTACATTATAGAACTTGGCTTGTATATTCCAACGATGGGCTTCCTCAAATGCCCTAGTTCTTTGTGACCAAGCAAGTTGGATGCACACCCACTTAGTTTCTTTTTTTGAGCTTTCAGATATTTATAGCTCTAGTGCATCCGTTACATGGCAATCCCTACTCCTTGCATTAGCATCAATCGATGGGCATCTCCATAGCCCATTTATTAGCCTCGTTGATGTGAGTTCTTCTCCTTTTTTGTCTTCTCCACATAACCCCCATCATCATATTCTATTCCACCCGTAGTGCTATGTCCATGGCTCGCGCTCATATATTGCGTGAAGGTTTATAAAGTTTGAGATTACTAAAGTATGAAATAATTGCTTGGCTTGTCATCGGGGTTGTGCATGATGAGAGCATTCTTGTGTGACGAAAATGGAGCATGACTAAACTATATGATTTTGTAGGGATGAACTTTCTTTGGCCATGTTATTTTGAGAAGACATAATTGCTTAGTTAGTATGCTTGAAGTATTATTATTTTTATGTCAATATGAACTTTTGTCTTGAATCTTTCGGATCTGAATATTCATATCACAATTAAGAAGAATTACAATCAAATTATGCCAACTAGCATTCCACAATCATTTACCTACTCGAGGACAAGCATGAATTAAGCTTGGCGATGCCTGATGCGTCTCCAACGTATCTATAATTTTTGATTGCTCCATGCTATATTATCTACTGTTTTGGACAATATTAGGCTTTATCATCCACTTTTATATTATTTTTGGGACTAACCTATTAACCGGAGGCCCAGCCCAGAATTGCTGTTTTTTGCCTATTTCAGTGTTCTGAAGAAAAGGAATATCAGACGGAGTCGAAACGGAATGAAATCAACTAGAGAAGTTATTTTTGGAAGGAAAGCTACCGGAAAAGCTTGGAATGCATGTCAGGAAAGGAACGAGGGAGCCACGAGGGTGGGGGGCGCGCCCACCCCCTAGGGCGCGCCCCCCTGCCTCGTGGGCCCCTTGTGGCTCCACCGACGTAGTTCTTTCACCCATATATACCCACGTACCCTAAAACTTTTGAAGACAGAATAGATCGGGAGTTCCGCCGCCGCAAGCCTCTGTAGCCACCAAAAGTCAATTGGGACCCTGTTCCGGCACCCTGCCGGAGGGGGGAACCCTCACCAGTGGCCATCTTCATCATCCCGGCGCTCTCCATGACGAGGAGGGAGTAGTTCACCCTCGGGGCTGAGGGTATATACTAGAAGCTATGTGTTTGATCTCTCTCTCTCTCTCTCTCTCTCTCTCGTGTTCTTGATTTGGCACGATCTTGGTGTCCCTGCGTCTCCCAGCTCTCCGCTCCCGCCCACACGGCACGGACCTAGCCTGCGGCTGACTTGCTCGAGACGGCCTTGCTGCGCGCGGCGTGGCCTGGGATCAAGATTCGGGGCGATTCTAACGCGCACCGCTGCCGGGGCCGGACTGCGCCTGGCACAGAGCAACGCCCGCGTGAGCTGCGGTCTCGCGCCGGCGCCCGCCCATGGCTCCTCCATGTGTCGAGCTGCGCATGCCGTCGCGCAGATGCCGGGCCAGCTTCCTAGCTGCTGCTGCTGCTGCTGCTGCGTGCTCAGTACGTGCCCAACACAGGAGCTCACCCTAAGCTCGAATCAGAGGGGCGCCGAGGCGGGGGAGGAGGAGGTTGGCGACGAGGCAGTTTTCGGTGACGGCGGCGGCGGTGCAAGGTTGCGATGACGGCTCCTCTCGGGATAAACTGGAGAGGTGAACGAAGGAGAGGGGCCGGAATTGGATGGAGATGCGCGACGAGCTCGGAATCGTCCGAGGCTCGGCGGCAGCTACCATCGTCGGAAGTGGGGAAGAAAGGCTCCTCCGGTGCGCGGGTGCTCCTCGAGCCGGTCACCTCGCGGAATGCGGATGTGTGTGCCTGCCGCCGTTCGCCGGCGACTGCAGCAACTGAGTAGCACCAGCGGCGTGCGCCCGCTAGGTGTTCGGCGGAATGAAAAGACCACTCAGGGAGGCTGCTACACCGGGCCTGCGGGGGCTCGAGACAGGCCCCCGCAGGGTCCGCGCCAAGTAGGAAATAGCTCTTTCTTTGTTAGGGAAAAAAGGAGGAAATAACTCGGTTCATCTCACAGAAAAAAAGGAAATAATTTTCTTAGCTCTTTTTTTTTTGCAATCTCATGAAACTTTTATTAAGTCGTCACAATGATTACGGTGACGAACATAAGATCACGGATTGGCCAACCAAACATGGCATGCTTCGCTAAATTGTGAAGAGACCTCAAAATTCAAGTTTCTAAACTCATGGAAAAAATTACACAAAGTAAAAACACTAAAATGCTAGTATATGATTTCGTGTATGATAGCTCCATAGCTCGCCGAGCTTCGAGGCTTTATGTCATCAACCACCATCTTGCAGTCTGAGGCGACATGTAGCTTGAGTAGAAGCCAACGCTAATGCCTCACTAACCACCAAAGCCTCCAAGGTGGGAGGGTTTGTTATGCCTCCGAAAACAATAACTGATGCTCCTAAAAAAGCTCATTCCTGATCACTACTCCTCGTCACAACAGCTCCAACGTCTGAGCTATGCGCCACTGATGCATCAATGTTGAACTTTGCTAGGCCCGTTGGCAGCAGAAGCCGTTGTGTCGGTCGATCCGGTGGGGCACTCGCGTTGGTATGTCCAAAGCTTGTACATCTTATAAATAAGATGATATAAAATGATGTGTTGAGATGGGACTCTGAAAAATGTCATCATAGATAGCTTTCCTTCTTGCACACCATACTGCTAAAGAGTGACCATGACATGGATAAATTCCCCATATGACAGTGTTTCATGCAAAGCAAAAATCCAGTTTGTTGCATTTGTGTCATGGTTCAGGCACACCTATTCCACCGTCTCCTCCTTTGATAGGGCTCACACACTTCTAGCCATTACGCAATCCATTAACGCATGCCGTCAAGAGTTTTCGCGCCACACAAAACACAGATAGCCGAGGTGGCGGCCATGGCGTTTGCTCTTCACCCGATGGAAGCGCGGTTTTCTGGTCATGGCGCCCTCTTCTAGTGCGGGACCTTTTCCATTCACCAAGTCTCTCCCATTGTTCAACTTAACCTGCTCCAAAGATGACACATAACTCAGCAGAAACTTATGTGTTGCCTCAAGAGGAGCCATGACTTTATCATGCAAGGTGCCGTTCCTTATGTGCTAATTTCTCCATATAATCATTAGGACCCTTGTCCGTTCTTCCTCCCTGAGAGTGACAAGCAGGTCGAACAACCACTCAACTCTAGTGTTCAAAATTGTCTCCTTCCGCGGGACCTTCCAAACCTCACGCATGGCATCCCACACAGCCCTCGCCGCCGGGCACGCAACAACGGCATGAAAACTATCCTCGTTAGTGCACCCACATTGTTGGCACTGGTCAACAATCTCCAAGTGCCTATGCTTCTTAACTTTGCGGGTAGGTAAACCTTTTCATAACAATTTCCATGCACCTATTTTCACCTTTTGCGGCACGTTGATCTTCCAAAACATGTGCCATACACGTCGCTCCCATCAGGCATTGTGCTCGTTGCAGCACCACCTTGTTCTTGGATGTGATGTGAGACTGCTAGGTGGTATGCACTACGAACAGTAAAACGACCATTCTTTTCTGGATACCATGCCGGAGAATCTTCCAACACCTTTATTTTCAGAATCTCATTAATGCCCGCCTCAATGAAGTTGAGTATTCCCTTGTCCGTGCAGTTACTGCAAAAGATCGAAATTGCGTCTTCCTCGCGGCAGTCCTTTATCCTGTTCATAAGCAGGAGGAATCTGGCCCAGTAATGATGTACTGTTTCTTCGGGCATCTGCCTAATTTGGGAGAGATCGCTTAAGATCGGGTGGTCGGGCGTCGTTGAATCTGAGACTTCGCCCGGTTTGCTGTTCGGAAGCCGAAGAACTTCCGGATTCTGAGATCCGGAGTCTTGGACGTTATCCGATTTGCCTGATTTTAGGCTCAGGTCTTGGATTGTACCCTCCCCTCCGCGGATATCCGGCATGGAGGGTTCAGGAATTCGGACGTGGCTAGTCCTTAAGATAGATGAAGGGTCGCCGCATTGTGTTTCCACTAAAGCAACGTGGTGAGTGACTTGGGGAGAGTTAATTTCCCTTAGATCGGGTTTAAGCCCAACCTGGTCGTAATTTGTAGCGACCCCAGGGCGGCGATGCGATCCAAGAGCTCGTTTACGGAAGAGAGCTCCATCGGATCCAGCTGCTCGGCAAGTTCCGGGATGACGTGGAGGTTGCTTTCGATGACCCGAGAGGTCACCGTCGGCGCAACGGCCGAACAGGCGGTCATGAGAAAACCACCTAGCCGGAGGGTTTGGCCGATAGCCAAGGCTCCCTTAGTAACGGCGCCGTCTTTAAAGACGGGAAAAGGCATCCTTCCTGATCGCGACGGCACAGAGGAACTCTCAATGAAAGCACCAATGTCGGTGTCAAAACCGGCGGATCTCGGGTAGGGGGTCCCGAACTGTGCGTCAAGGTCGGATGGTAACAGGAGACAAGGGACACTTTGTTTTACCCAGGTTCGGGCCCTCTCGGTGGAGTAAAACCCTACTCCTGCTAGATTAATATTGATGATATGGGTAGTACAAGAGTGTATCTACCACGAGATCAAGGAGGCTAAACCCTAGAAGCTAGCCTATGGTATGATTGTGTATGATGATGGTTGTCCTACGACTACAACCCTCCGGTTTATATAGACACCGGATAGGGTTAGGGTTACACAGAGTCGGTTACAATGGTAGGAGATCTTGAATATTCGCATGCCTAGCTTGTCTTCCACGCCAAGAAAAGATCCTTCCGGACACGGGACGAAGTCTTCAATCTTGTATCTTCATAGTCCTGGAGTCCGGCTGAAGGTACAGTCCGGCTATCCGAACACCCCCTAATCCAGGACTCCCTCAATGACCTCAACTTCAACTTCGAATATCCACCAGGCCATCCATGGGCATAGACCAACTTAGGCCAAAAGCCTAAGCTTGGGGGAGTACGTATTTCTCACCGACATTACATTCATGTTCACATACTCATGCTAGTTGTCGGTGCTCATACTTTTTCACTGTATCATCCACGATAGTTTATTTCCTTTTTACTTTTCTTCTTGTGTGCCTTAATAAACCTTAAGAAAAACCAAAAAAAATAGTTGTAGCTTTTAGTTAGTTTACTTTCCATGCCTGTAGTAGTAGTAATTAAAAAGAAAACCCAAAAAGATTTCTCGTTCTTCTTTTGCTTGTTTGGAGCTTTCCCGTGTAAATAGTTTTGTTTCTTTTCTTTGGGGCTCAAGAGGAGAAGACCATAATGAAAATGTTGTGTGGCTCTCATATGCATTATTGTTGATCTAACAAAGAGCCCATATTACCTTGTCTTCTCTCTTGAATTGAATGCTTGCAGATTTCAGCTTAGTCCAATGCACGTGCACTATTATTATTATCCACATCGTTCGGTCATGCAAGTGAAAGGCAGTAATGATGATTATATGATGAACTTATTGAGATGAGGAAAGCTGGTATGAACTCGACCTCTCTTGTTTTTGTAAATATGATTAGTTCATCGTTCCTGATTCAGCCTATGATGAAAGAAACATATTTGCAATGACAATTAGAGATTGTAGTTGCTTATGCCATGCTTAATTAGATAGGAGCTTATAATGGTTTACCTTGCATGCCAACATGCTATTAAAATGGTTGTGATGTGGTATGATAGGGTGGTGTCCTCCTTTGAACGATTCGAGTGGCTTGCCTTGGCACATGTTCACGCATGTAGTTGAAAAGAAATCAACATAGCCTCTATGATATTTATGTTCATGGTGAATTATATCCTACTCATGCTTGCATTCGGTGTTGATTAATATTAATGCATGTTCATGACTGTTGCCGCTCTCTAGCTGGTCGCTTTCCAATTTTTTTCTAGCCTTCACTTGTACTAAGCAGGAATACTGCTTGTGCATCCAACTCCATAAACCCCAAAGTTGTTCCATATGAGTCCACCATACCTACCTATATACGGTATCTATCTGCCGTTCCAAGTAAATTTGTATGTGCCAAACTCTAAACCTTCAAATAAACATTCTGTTTTGTATGCTCGAGTAGCTCATGTATCAACTAGGGCTGTCTGTATCCTCCATGCTAGGTGGGTTATTCTTAAGAGGAGTGGACTCCGCTCCTCACTCACGAGAAAATGGCTGGTCGCCGAGATGCCCAGTCTCATGCTTTAAGCAAATCAAATCAAAATAATTGCAAAAAAAACTCCCCCAGAATTGTTGTTAGTTGGAGGCACCCGTTGTTTCGGGCAAGTCATGGATTGATGCTTGTTGGTGGTGGGGGAGTATAAAATTTACCATTCTGCTTGGGAACCGCCTATAATGTGTGTAGCATGGAAGATATCGAGATCTCTCGGTTGTTATGTTGACAATGAAAGTATACCGCTCAAAATATTATTCATATCTATTTCAAAACCGATCTCTAGCACCTCTACAAATCTCTGCTTCCCTCTGCGAAGGGCCTATCTATTTACTTTTATGTTGAGTCATCATCCTCTTATTAAAAAGCACCAGTTGAAGAGCACCGCTGTCATTTGCATCCATTACTGTTAGTTTATATTGCGTATGATTTGACTGGATCTCTTTTATCATGGATTACAATGTCTCGTCAGTCCTTGATCTTTAAAGGTGCTCTGCATTTATGTTTTGCGGTCTTAGAAAGGCTAGCGAGATACCATCTTGTTATATCATACTAGATCGTGAATGGCGCACGTTGTTGCGCTCGTGTATTAGGAATTTTGGATGAAATAGATTTGCAATTTTCTTTTGTAAAAACATGTATTTTGTTTTCTATATAATTTTAGGATGTTATGGGGCACGTAATAGAATTTTCTTTTTTTATTGGGTTGTTGTGGGCCTTTTTTTTGTGAAGTGCACACGCAGTCACATCAATAGACCATGGTTTTCTCAAAAAAGGACCATGGTGAGGCTCCCGTGGTCTTAATTCTCCCATAGAAGCTAGAGGAGGCAAGTTAATGAAATATTATATGCTTATCAATGGGTGGCAATAATAAAGTGCTTATGGCTTTTCAGTTTTCATTCTTGATTATGTATTTGTAACTGACGAGTAAAAAACTTCTTTTAAAGTATTATGTAATGACCAGTTGCTTTTTCGAACCCAGAGGAAGCAGAAAGGTGTGCATGGTTGTCCCTGTCCTGCACCACAAAGCAATCGCTGGTTCCGTCTTCTCTAGGCAAATCGTCTGCACCAAGATAAGATCAATGATTTAGTCTTTGTCAGCTGCTCTGGATCTTGCCTTTTTCAAAATCAAATATGGTAAATCATACTTTTCAGTACTATTTTTATTACGTTTCCAACAAGGCAACAACTGTTAGGCCTGGACAGATTTTTTGATATTTGATTTTTCTGCTTGGGCTCGCTGTTGTTTATGGATCCCTGAAATTGTAGTACTTGGGGACGACAGGGTTGTGTTCCAGGAAGGGGTACAGGTTCTGGCTGCCGCCCTAGAAGTTGTTCTCTTTGCATGCAACAAATGTAGGCATATCCATTCATTCGTTGACGAACAAACATCACTGGAAATTCAAAGGTTACTGTCCTAAACGTGTCAAGAAAAATGTACGCTCAATGCTCATGTCTGAACATTACAATTTAGATTGTAGATTTTCTACCATAAATGGATGACATGTATGGAAGTTGCAGTATGATTGTGTTTACTTGGATCTCAAGTAAGCAGAATAGCTTTGTCATTCTCATCTCCTTGTCAACCGCCTCATCTTGACAACACGACTGATATTGGCGGCACGAGGTCGATTTATGTACGATCCTCCCATCTGGATCCAGGTCCATATCCAGAAATTGATTATAGCTGAATAAAGTCCAATAACATTGGATCGAGATGTGTACAAGTGAAGAGCACATCATGTTTTTTTTTTGACTGGTAACTGTAGGGAAACCCCCCCCCCCCCCACAGCATTCAGAATTTATTAATAAAGCAAGGGACAATACAATACATGGATTACAAGAGGTAATCTATACAGGAAGAGAAAAAAACTACACTAAGAGACTAGATTACAAAACCTCAAGGAGGCAAGAAGGAAATCCATCTAAGCAGCTCCTCCTTATATCTTTGCTTGATTCTATGTTGCATGAGTGTAATATCATGGATGAAGGCACATCTCCATCTATTAAAGCTTTGCCTCTCATGCCTGGAGACTCTAGCATTTCTCATTGTCCAAATATTCCAGCAAGCAACAAAGACAACCTCAGTAAAGAAAGGTTTAGCAAAGTCTTGCTTAGCTTGCATGACAATTGTGGACATATCCTCTCCAGGTGGCCATAATATTTGAAGGTAATTCCATATTCTCACACTAAAATTACACTCAAAGAATAAGTAGTTTCTGGTCTCACGTGTCCCCAAAGGACAGAGAACACAGTTTACCCCATCCTCCAGATGCCAGTGCCTTCTTTCAACCATATCTTTGGTATTCAATCTATCCATGATTAACATCCAAGCAAACACCTTGATTTTCATTGTGCAGGAAGATCTCCAAACCCATAAAAGGAGAGGATTGAAAGACATTTGGGAATGCACAAATGAGTAGAACAGCTTGGGCTTAAAAGGTTGGCTGGATCCCTGCCAGAACCAGATGTCATTTGCTTCCACTTCCCTATTACAATTGGCCATCATGTTTTGCACAGTCATATACTCCTGGTAAGCCTGTGCAGACAAAGGTAAATGGAACAACTCTGTGAGACTCTGTGAATGGAAAGCCTCAGAGACAGTAATCCAGGGATCTTTGACATATGAAAATAGCCTTGGAAATCTGGTTTGCAAGGTGATTGATGTTTCATCTATCTTCCACTTATCAGACCAAAATAAAGCAGAAGTCCCAGAGTTGATCTGAACCCAAGTTGTGCACCTAAAATGATCCAGCAATTTACATATATCCTTCCACCAATAGGAACCACAACTGTCAGTCCCCTGTGGTACAGAACAGTGGTAATATGTATCCCATATAAGTGAAACCCATGGCAAGTCCAACCTGTTCAGGAATTTGTGTAGATGTTTCAGCAAGAGAGCCATATTTTGCACACCCAGATTTAAAATGCCCAGCCCTCCTTTGTTTTTGGGCCTACAAATTAGGTCCCAGGCTGCCAGGGATGGTGAGGGATCATCTCTATGTTTTCTCCACAAGCATTGCCTTTGTATTCTCTCCAATTGCTTTAATATCCCTGCAGGAACAAGGAGGCTGCCAAGATAGAATATGGGCATGGAAGACAATGCAGAGTTTAAGAACTGTAGCCTTTCCCCCTGGTTTAAGAAAGAAGAACTAGCTGACATTCTTCTCTCCATGCAATCCACAAGGGGCATAAAATCCACCATTTTTGGTCTGGTAGTACCCACAGGTAGCCCAAGATATGTGAAGGGCATCTTGCCAACCTGACAACCAAAGGCTGCAGCCAAACTGGTGGTAGTGTTCTCAACCACATTAATGGGAACCATGGAAGATTTGTGGTAGTTCACCACTAGCCCTGTAGAGGTGGAGAACACATGTAGCATGTCCTTGAGAGCCAAAATTTGAGCTTTGTCTGCTGGTAGAATGATTAGGGTATCATCAGCATACTGAACTATAGGATAATCTTGGTCATGGCATGGGATTGGCAGCTTTAAGATTCCCCTTTTGAACATATCATTTACTACTGATTGCAAGAGGTCAGCAGCAATTACAAAAAGCAAGGGTGAAAGGCAGTCTCCTTGCCTAACTCCCTTTTTACAAAGGAATTGTCTACCAGGTACTCCATTTAAAAGGACAGATGAAGTTCCAGTTGATAGCAGTTGCTTGACCCAAGAAATCCATTTTTGATTAAATCCCTTGTGCTTGAGAATTAACAGAATAGCTTCATGCTCAATGGAGTCAAAGGCTTTCTCAAAATCCAATTTAAGAATAACAATAGGTCTCTTTGACTGATGGCATTGGTGCAGATATTCAAGTGTCCAGCCAATACAATCCTGAATTGTCCTACTTTTAATAAAACCATATTGATTCTTATGTATACATTCCATAATGATCCTCTGAAACCTGTTAGCAGCCATTTTGGACAGAAATTTGAGGCCCATCCCAGTCAAAGAGATTGGCCTATAATCTCCAACACCTTCAGGGGCCAGTTTTTTGGGTATGAGTGTAATGAAAGAGCCATTTATATTCTCCAGGTTTGCAGTACCATTGTGGAAAGCTTCAGCTAGCTCATAAAAATCCTGACAAATAATGTGCCAACATTTCTTGAAGAATAACCCATTAAAACCATCTGGGCCAGGGGCCTTATCAGTGGGCATTTGCTTGACAGTATCATCCATTTCCTCTTTTGTAAATGGTTCAGTTAAGAAATCTAGCCCATCTACTGGCTTGAGCAAAACATTCAGGTCAAAACCCATTACTATACCAGCAGAAACTCCCATTCTATTTTTGAAACAATTCCATATGATGCCCTCCATCTGTGCATGACTAGAGACCACAGTCCCATCAATATCTGTTAGAGAAGCAATGGAATTTCTTCTATGCCTCTCAGTGGCCATAGCATGGAAGAATTTGGTATTTTCCCCACCAAGCTTAATATACCTGATTGTACACCTCTTCTTCCAGTATATAAACTGGATATGTAAGAGTTTTTCCACATGTAGTTTCACCACCTGCCTGAAGTTAAATTCAGGTCTATATAAAGGTCTAACCTCTTCAAGGCCATCTAAACACAGGATGACTTCATTGCATTTTGAGATCAACACTTTTATCTTAGAGATACTCATCTGCCATCTCTTAAGGGCCCCTCTCAGGGTTTTGAACTTGTCTACAATTCTAGCGGTGATATGAGATTTGTGGGATGGCTTCTGCCAAGCCTATTGGACACATTGCATAAACCCCTCAAGCTCAACCCAATAGTTCTCAAACCTAAATATAGAAGATTTAGGAATAGAAGTCTTAATAGTGACCACACATGGCACATGGTCAGATGCAGTTCTGGCCAGGGGTAACACTTCAGTCATGGGATATGAAGAGATCCAATCAGCAGAAGTAAAAAACCAATCTAACTACTCTAGCAAGGGATTATCCTGCATATTGGACCATGTGTAAGATCTCCCCTTAAGGGGAAGCTCCAGCAGTCCAAGATGTGCAATTATTTCATTGAAAATGAAAATATCATTCAGATCACCACCAGGTAGATTTCTATTCTCCAGAGATCTCATGAAGTTAAAATCTCCCACCAAGAGCCAGTTATCTCCCATTGGAATTTGTAGGTTATATAACCAGTTGACAAAATTGTCCCTGGCTTCCCCTTGGCATGGACCATACACAGAAACAAGAGACCAGTGTTCATTATTTTGCTTGGAGACAAACTGAATTACAACCGCAAACTGTTGAATTTCAACTACAGTCCCCCAGAAGACAGAGGAATTCCACACTATCAAAATGCCCCCAGAAGCACCCACAGAAGGGGAGAAAGCAAATCTATCAAATCTTTTAGGGAAAAAGGATCTAATAGATCTGAAATCAAAAGAATCACATTTGGTTTCTTGGAAGCAGGCAATAACACACTGACTTTCCTCCAACTTTTGTCTGGCAGCTCTTTGCCTAGCTTCAGAATTTAGACCCCTAACATTCCAGCATAAAACACTCCAGTTCTTACAGGAATTACTCATTTACACCAAAAGTATCAAATAGAATAGTTTGATGGCACTTAATGCCACCACCCTCAACAAGCACACATGTCCAGCATGATTCTTTTAAATTATTACAAACAGTAACAAAAGAGAAGAACCATAATAAACAGAACAACTGCCACCTCCAACTAGCCATTTGACAGCTAAACATTTGCAGTACTGGTCTTTGGAGTTGAGGGATCAGCCATAAGCTGCTCCACTGTAATCAGATCATCAGCAATTCCCAGCTCCTGGCCAATCTGCTGCAGTTTGGATATGGGAGTAGGTGGTGGAAGATCTTCAACTTGCTCATCCTGCATGTTCTGAGACACTCTAGCTGAGAAGGGCTTGGCCTTGGGTTTCCTCCTTTTTGGCTGCATTGGGAGCTCCTGAAAAGTTGGTTTGAAGCCATCTCTCTGCAAAGATCCTCGAGTGCACCTTCTTACTGAGGTTTCCACCACTGGAGTGGGGGCCATGGTTTTCCTGGGCCTTCTAACCTTTCTCTGCTCTTCAGGTTGCTCAGGTGGCTCATTAAACTGCACTGCCTCCCCAATAGAAGATGACTCAGACTGCCGAGCTGGAAAAAGAACCCTAGACACAGGCCTGTGCTCCAGATTTGTGTTGTAATAGGTCAGTCTTGGCACCTCAAGGGCCAAGTCCCAGCTTCTTTTAGAGAGCAGGTCAGACTGCAAAGGCAACACCTGTATATGCTTAGGGATTTCATAGCAGATATCTGAATGCAGGATGGCCTCAAAGTTCCTTTTGAAGATCATCTCAGGTGGCAACTCAGGTCGAAGCATAACTTTAGCAGCAGTGACAGTCATGACCATCTCTAACTCAGAAGATTCCTCCATAGAAGTATTATTATCAGGACAATGTGCAGGTGGCTTATAGACCACTAAAGCCCAGTCGGCAGGATTATAAACTTGAACCACATTGTTTTCCACAACAACTGGCTGCTCCAGTCCCACTTCTGGCTCCACAGGTTGATCCAGATCATGAATGAGCACAAAATTTGGTTGAATATGTTGTTCCACTGACAGAGAATGATCTTCAGAGTTATCAAGAACCATAGACTCTTGCTCCATTTGCACATCATTCTGCACTTGCTCATCATCCCCCCAAACTGCATTGCCCCAATTGTTGTCACCCATGTCAGGTTGCTCTGGGGGAGGTGGTGGCACTTCATTCCAACCTAAAGCAGGGTAATTAGGCAGTATAAACTGGGGAAGATCAGGAAAGGGCACCCCAGGAAGGGGGTGAGGATTTCCATTTATTGGCATCCAATCCTCATCTTGTGGCATCTACTCTGCAAAGTTGGCCCCAAGAATGTATATGGGCGCTGTCCAAGACACTCTCGCCCCACCCCATGCAGCATAGTCATTGAAAACGACATCACGAGGCACCAGAACGTCCTCAGGAAAGGAAGCAAACACCAGGGATCTGACTAAATATGGATCCTCACTATTCCAATGATGGAATTTGCCAAAAGTATTCACTGCCGCTCTAATGTTATCAGTATTGCGAAGATCCAGAGGGATGCCCAACATCGTAATCAAACCCTGACGAAAGCCCTGAGCTCCACGAAAACCCTCCCCCTCATCATGTTTCATAAAGGGACAAACCGATCATTGCCAAGGTGTTGCGGAGGGAGATGTATAGGAGAGTAACGCACCGCAGGATCCCTGACTCGAAACAGCCCGACAGCATTGATCCATGGCTGAACAGAACGAACCTGATATCCATGAGCTTCCAACCATTCAGCAACCTCCTCTCGAGTATCACCAATCTCATTGGCAGCAGGCATGGGCATGACTTCAGCAAGCATGTAGTCTTCGTGGCGGCGCACGATGGGGACATGCGGCGTGACAAAGGTACGCGGCCATCTTGCATCCCCCGCATCGATGATGTGATGCCCTGCCGGGACATACTGCATTGGGTCAATGGGGAAGTTGGCCATGGCCGGCGTTGGCGAGGGTGGCTCAGAAGGCGGCGGTGGTGGTGCTTGCGGAGAGCCTGGAGGCGTCCTTGGACCAAGCTGAACAGAGTTGGTCGATGTGGACGGTGCAATCAAAACCGAGGAGTCCAAGTTAGGTAAAAATCCTGTCAGAGAGATATTCTCGCTTCTTGTAGCTATTGCCTCGGAAACTGAATCGTTAGCGGGCTTGGGTTTCCAAACCAGACCCAATCTCCTAGCAAAACGGGTGCAATCGCGCCTAGTATGGCCAACCCGAGAACAACCCAAGCACTTTAGAGTTGACGTGCAAGAAGAAGAAAAATGCCCACGCTTAAAACAAGTCTGACATGTAACAATTTCATCGACCATGTCATTTATCATTTGATCAAAAGAGGCCTCAGCCTGGGATGGGCTCGGCACGGTAGTAGAGCTAGATGGGCCAGCAGGTGAAGGGCCCAAAAGAGGCAAATTTTGAGATCCCGAAATCCCGCCCGAGTCTACCGGCACAAGATCCGAGGTTGAACCCCTTGACGCGATATGCTGTTGGATCTCCGACGAGCTCACCGTGCCAAAGATGATCGGTGGCGAAGCAATAGTCCAGTTAAGAATCTCAGGTTGGGGCGGAGCAATGACCTGGCGCTCCCTCTCAGAAATCTCATAGCCAGCACTCTCAGATGCCGCAATACATTCAGCCGTTGCATGATATCTATACCCTTTGCATGCATCATACGTTTGAAATGTAGCAAAAGATAATTTTTTCTGAAGAGAAGGCCTGGATTTAATGGCTGACTTTGATGGAGGATTATGCATTGCAAGAAGGCCCAAGGCTGCCCTACGCTTAGAAGGACTGACCAAGATCCACTCAGCATCACACTCTTTCTTCCAAATATTGAGTTCGCGTAACCAATTTGGACCCCCATTTCCCCACAAATGAAAATAGCATTTGAATTGAGGGCAAGAGTACGATCTAGTGTCCACAATATGAAAACCAACAGCCTTGCATGAAACATTGAAGCTAAATACCTTATCAGTAATATATGAGACCTAGAGATCAATGGCCGATCCTCCCAGCGCCGACTCAAGGGCGGCGGCCACAGAATCCACATCAAGCCGAAATTCATGCCTGCTAAAGGAGACAACTAGGGTAAATGCCCCTCTACCATCCATGGGATGGACAGTGAGGCCTGACGCCCTATAGATCTCATCAGCAAAAACTCTACCCTTGGAGAAGTCCAGATCAAGGGTAGATCCCGAAGAAGAATCCATCACCGAAGACATCAGCAGAGAGATCTCGAGACGCCGAACAAGATGAATGGATCAGTCCACCAATTTAGTGGAGAGGAGTGGAGATCGCCGGTGGGCTAGGGTTTAGGTGCGGGTGGGAGGGTGGGGGCGCCATTCTATACTTATGCAAAGTAGTACAGACTAATTAGATCATACAAAGAGATCCTGGTTAGTTCGCCTTGTCATATGGTGTGCAAATATTTTTGAATTCACATGGGTAACATTGCCGCATTTTATACATATGCAAGTACCGAACAGAATTTGATATATTTGAAAGATCTCTTACTGGGATGAATAAAATTACTCTGTAGAAAGCACCAACTGGGCTTCTTATACATCATTCACATTTCAACTAACTGAAGCATAAACTAATAAGAAGTATGGTGTCTATGTGTGAAGGAGCTTGCCAGATAATTTGAAGAATGCATTCCCATTAAAACAATTTATACAGGGCGGGTATAGTGGAAATACCCATTGCTGCCATTGCCTCTTACATGTGCAAGTACCAAACAGAATTTGACAGTTGTCAAAGATCTCTTACTGGAAGAAATAAAATTACTATGTACCAACCAACAAGTGAGCTTCTTATACACCATTCACCTTTAAACTAACTGAACCACCACCTAATAATAAGCACTCTATCTATGTGTGAAGCACCTTGCCAGAGAATTTGAAGAAAGCATTCCGAGAATTTGAAGAAAGCATTCCACTAAACAGTCAGGATGTCTGGATGTGTATAGTGCAAATATTGTAATACAAGAGACTTGTATGATGCCATGAAAAAGAGGTGCAGGATTACATATGTACCCGCACATGCTGGCCCAAGAATCGACAGCGACGATGACGCTTTTGTTGAAGATGAAGGAGAGCGTGGTCGTCCCCTTCTTGTGGTTCACCATCTCCTTGGCCGCCTTCTGGAATCCATCAAACTGCCACCGGGAAACAACAACAGGGTGCAAACGCATCAAAGGCCGGCGGATTGCGGCGTGAGGAAAGGGGGTCGAGGGAGGGGGAGGCTCACACATGCGTTGAATGTGGGGAACTCGAGGGTGAGCTGGTCGGCGGTGTCGGCGGAGAAGAGGTCACCGAACTTGTCGTTGCCGGGTGTGGCGGCACCGAAGTGGTTCTTGAGGGCGGAGAGTGTCAGGCTCCATCTATCTGAACCTGAAAAGTGTCGATCTTCAGTTAACTGGCGCGCATCTAGAAACCCTTCGTGGGATCAAACAGCTGTCATCGCTCGGTCAAAACCTCAATTGACGGCAGATGTACAATCTTTTAACCACTGAATAAAGATAATCATTGCAGTACACAGGTAGACAATCTTTCAACCACTGAATGAAGATAAGAAAGAGAGGTTGTCAGTCCCCTAACGAAAATATAATCATTGCAGGAATGCTAAAGGCATGCACTTGTTAATCTTGGGCCCATCAGATACGGCTACTACAATGGTGCAGACGAGCATTGCAAGGGCGGCAGCGCCGCTAGACCATGGCTAGGGTTTCATCAGAGTGCTTGCAGGTAGAAAGATAAAGCAGAGGTGTCTTCCATCTTGTACCAGTACTTAAAAAAAGTTGCAATCTTGTAATGGAGAAATATAAATTCAAGGGAGATAACAATTGCAAAACCTCGTAATTAGGTTCTTGATCAGTTACCACAATTTGAAAACATGGAGATATGAGGTATGGCAGTTCATGGAAACTAATTACCTGGCTAGCAGCCGTTGTAGATTGAAAAAATCCCTGAACCAAAATATGAGAACCAGCCAAAATATTCGCCTGAATCAGTTGACCAGAACTGTGCTGAACACCAATTAAACTTTGTTTCATGCAGAACTCATCATCATCCTCCATTAGTGCAGAAAAGAAGTGAGCAGAGTCTACCGGTTGTTCCAAGTCTTGAATAAGAAATTGATCTGCACGAATAACAAGGAGTTGGAGAATGTGCAGTGCAACAGTAAAATAATGGTTATATTTTTATGAACTGCAGAACACCCACATGACTGCTTGTAGTTGGTCTCCACCCCTAATCTGATAGTCGACCAGCATGTGCGAGTAACGACCTCCTTTCTTCCCCGTTGGCGAGACGAACAGCAGTCAGCGATTGGGCAAGGATTTCGATTGGCGTGGAGAGAAGGGGCGGGGTTGGGATGGGTGGAGGACCTGCGATCCGGTGGCGGCGGCGGACCTAGGATCCGCCCAAGGTTGAGGTCGGTAGGACGACTCGGCAGGGATGGGTCTGCTCACCTATCCCCTCGCGCTAGATCCCCTCGCCTATCCCCTTGCCGATCCCTGACTGTCCCACGAGTATGGTGGCGGCGCCGCCTGTGTCGTGGTTGAAAGAGGGAGGAGAGATGGGGCTGGGAATCGAACGAGAGGGACAAGAGGTCAGGGTGGAATGGGGAAATGAGCGATCATCGGGAATGGGCTGGCCTACTACGGCCCAGTTAACCACAGGCCGCCGTTTCGGCCTGTGGAGCAGCTGCCCATAGGACAGTAGGCCCAATATTAAGCATGTGCAGGACAGATCGCTTCACACAGAGATCGAACGACCAGAAATATCCAGATCGTGAAAAAGGACGGCCTAAAACGTGAATCGCTGAGAGGGCTCGCTTTAGGTGCGGTTATACTATCCTGAAATTATGATTGTTTTGAGAAAGTGTTGTCATCTGAGATCTATTATTATTGCTCGCTAGTTGATTATGCCATTGATATGAGTAAACATGAGACCTAAATGTTATTGTGAATATGGTTAGTTCATAATCTTTGCTGAAAACTTGAATGCTAACTTTACATATTTACAGCAACAAGAGCAAACAGAGTTTGTAAAAGTTTTTCTTTATCACTTTCAGTTTATCAACTGAATTGCTTGAGGACAAGCAAATGTTTAAGCTTGGGGAAGTTGATACGTCTCCGGCGTATCTACTTTTCCAAACACTTTTGCCCTTGTTTTGGACTCTAACTTGCATGATTTGAATGAAACTAACTCGGACTAACGCTGTTTTCAGCAGAATTGCCATGGTGTTATTTTTGTGCAGAAATAAAAGTTCTCGGAATGACCTGAAAATCAACGGAAATTATTTTTGGAATATATAAAAAATACTGGAAGAAGAATCCAGTCAGGGGGCCCACGCCCTGTCCACGAGGGTGGGGGGCGCTCCTACCCCCCTGGGCGCCCCCTGCCTCGTAGGCCCCCTGGTGCTTCACCGACCTCAACTTCAACTCCATATATTCATGTTCGGGGAGAAAAAAATCAGAGAGAAGGATTCATCGCGTTTTACGATACGGAGCCGCCGCTAAGCCCTAAACTCTCTCGGGAGGGCTGATCTGGAGTCCGTTCGGGGCTCCGGAGAGGAGAATCCGTCGCCATCGTCATCATCAACCTTCCTTCATCACCAATTCCATGATGCTCACCGCCGTGCGTGAGTAATTCCATCATAGGCTTGCTGGACGGTGATGGGTTGGATGAGATTTATCATGTAATCGAGTTAGTTTTGTTAGGGTTTGATCCCTAGTGTCCATTATGTTGTGAGATTGATGTTGCTATGACTTTACTATGCTTAATGCTTGTCACTAGGGACCGAGTGTCATGATTTCAGATCTGAACCTATTATGTTTTCATGAATATATGTGAGTTCTTGATCCTATCTTGCAAGTCTATAGTCACCTACTATGTGTTATGATCCGGCAACTCCGAAGTGACAGGCGCCCACGCCCGACGCTGGTGGGCCGGCCCATGTAGATTTCGCATTTTATTTCCCCGTGGTCGAATAAAAAAAGGAAAAAGATCACAAAAAGCAAAAAAGCGAAAAAGATACGTGAATCCAAAAAAGTTCATGGATTTTGAAAAAAAGATCATGATTTAAAAAAAAAAGTTGACACGGAACCATCATTGGGTGTCGTTTACACAGCTGCCGACACACAGCTCGCCCAAGGCAAGGCACCGTCGACACGGAACCCGTTCAAGGAAGGACGTTGTCTATTCCGCGGCGGAACTCGCCCAAGGCGAGATGTCGTCTACACTACACTACCACGACACGAAGCTCACGCTAGGCAAGGCGTCATCTACACCATCGCTGACATAGAGCCCGTCCAAGGCGGGATGACATCACTTGTTGACATTTCATTCTCTGATGAAGCAAACTATCAGTTGTGTTGCGCGGAGAAGGCAAATGCAATTCATCCAGTCCGACGCCAACAAGCAAACATCATTAGGTCAGTGATTGACGATCGAGTTGAAGGCCGTCCAGATCATCATCAAACACCGACAAGGCGGAGAGTTGCGGGTGAACATAGCCTGAGCGATGGGCATTCTGCTCTCCTCTTCACTTCACCACCACAACACCATCGTCTACACTAAGCATACTGAGAAGAAGAAATCCGAATGTAGCAGCTTAATTGGAGATGGTATGCAACTTCAACCCGTGGGCGCGAATAATCAAGAGCCTTTCAAGTCCCAGTGAACCAGAACACACGGTTGCCCAACTCATATCGACCAAGGCCATGGAGCGCATTTGTTAAGGGACTGTGCTTTATTTCTCCAAAATACGAATTTCCCTATATTTGATCCGTGCACTTAAGTACGCTAAAACGTCTACATTATTTTATTTTATGTTCATGTCAAACACTAGTATTTGCATTGTTCAATTTCATGTACTCCTTAAAAGCTACTCCCTTTGTTCATAAATATAAGGTGTCCTAACTTTTTCTAAACTGGATATATATAGATACGTTTCAGTGTGTTGGTTCACAGTTTGCATGCAGTTCATGCTCAAATATCCAAAACATATTATATATTTATAAATGAAGGGAGTAAGAATTAGCCATGACAAGCTTTTTTTTTTGGGTTTTTATCAGTTATGCCACCGGTTGTGTCCCACTACTCAGTTTTGCCACTAGGAATTTCAACTACTCAAAAATGCCATCGCTTCGTTAGACACATGCTCAAAAATGCCACTGGACACCATTATTGTGATCTAAAATCTCTTTTGCCATGTCATACTGACATAAATACCTATGAATCAACATGCCAGCTTTCCTCTATCTCACTACAATAAAGTGTGGGGCCCACTTGATCCCAACAACGTTCTTATTTTCCTATAAAATTATTCGCTTGGTTACTCCTGACAAGTGGGGCCACACTTATCATTGTGAGATAGAGAGAACTGACATGTGGTTCTAGGCTTATTTTTGTCATATAACATGGTCAACGGGTTTGACATGAAAATAACAATGTCTAATGGCATTTTTGAGCAAACATCTAACAGAATGATGGCATTTTTGAGATATCTAATGGCATTTTTTAGCAAGCCACTCACGGGTCGATGGCATTTTTTAGCAGTTATAACTTCTAATGGCAAAACTGAGCAGTGCGACACAACCGGTGGCATAAATGATAAAAACCTTTTTTTTTTTGTTTACCAAAAGACGGATGCGTTTGCGGCTTTAACCCTGTGGGAACATGGTGCCATGAGTACTGTCAGCCTGCACCTCCGTTCTGTAACACTGCCTCGCGTCCACTTTGCGGCTAAGCTCCTGCAGCAGGCTGCAGTTCACACCGGACCGACACCGGCCGGAGAAGTCGGAAAGCACCCGAGAGTGGTGTTCAGTCCTTCAATTTCGTGCAGACGAGGTGGCCGCCGCGAAATCGCTTGTTCTCTCTTTTCTGCGAGGAGGCCAGGAGATATCTGCGCTGAGTCTCTACTCTAGAGGAGTACTACTGATAATAATTTGATTAATTCCGTCTCTCTATTATTTTTCGCTCAGCCAGTTTGTTTTTGTTTGGCTTATAATAAATAAAGATAGGAGATAGATTGAGATTCATAATACTAACAAAACCATCCGCCGATCGCGGGTTGCTCCCGCCTTATCCGTGCTTTGGACTTTACTTTTGTTGGTCTTTGCCTTTTCATGCCCTGCATCTCTCTACATAGACATGATCCCAACCGCGGGAACTTTTGCTTTTGTTCCTCTCTTTTCCGCCCGGAGCCTTGGTGATCACGGCCTATTTGGTTGCAGTTTCTCGCTCCTGAAACAAAAAACAAAAGTAATGAATCACTAGCATAAGCATGCTCGAGGTGAGATGCATTTTCTTCATCTTTTTGTACACATATCAACAGTACCATACACAAACACGTGCATGTGTCACAATTCCTTGGAAGTAGAAATAGTGCTACTAAGCAAAATGAGGAACTAAGCAAAATGAGGATACGAATCAAGACCATAAGTAAGCAGGCTTTCCCGCGGAAAATAATAACAATAGTACTCAAACAGGCTCGTTTACCCAGGTTACAAAGGAACGGCAGACAAGACAAGAGGGTATTCAGCAACGACGATCGACGACAGTGTGCATGCGTCTATTCCGGCTGGCCGGCCGGCCGTCCCCGTTCCCGGCGCATCCTACGGTAGTGCACACAAAAAGGTTGCGGCGCGCGGACTCGGTGCCGGATGGGAACCTCTCTTTTTTTAGGGTCCGGATGGGAACCTCTGCTAGTGCTGCCAAAATCAGCGGCCTGATTAACTGAGCCCGCCCCGCCGCGCCGCGCCGTCAACTTTTTTTGTTTACACACATGATGAACCACGGAAAAGGGAAAATGGTGAGATCTTAGGGTAGAAAACAAACAGAACCACACGAATTCCAAGCAAAATTAGAGAACATGCAAACACAAACGGGAAAAATCATGTGTAAAACTGTCTATTCCCACTGCGTCTCTGCTGCCGTGCATTGCATATTCAATTCCCGCTGCTGCCCCCATGCATGCAATGCATGTCGGACGTGCTTGTAAAGCCCTCCTCTCCGTGATAATCAGGAAAATTCCCCTAGTACGTGATTAGGAGGGCCTAAGTCACATGACCATCATCTTAAAAAAAAGGTCACATGACCATCTTTTATGGACATCCCAATGCCACTCTCAAGCTTTACCCCAAAGAAAAAGAGTAGTAGTGAGACTGTGAGAGATGATAAAGGTGGACCTGCGGCCTCATGTCGTGGGTGTATATATACGGCGCCCTTTTGAGCTATTCCCTCCAGGCCAACCAACCAACCATATCCCCTGCTATTTCACACACCTTCTTGGTGTAGTGCAATGGCCAGGAACAGCAGTGCCGCTCATGTCGTCGCTGCTGCAATCTTCGGTCTCATGGCACTCGCGTCAATGGTGAATTTTGCTTCTGGACATGACTACGCCATGGCATTGAAGAAGAGCCTCCTCTACTTCGAGGCTCAGCGATCCGGCGCGCTCCCTCCTGACCAGAGGGTCACCTGGAGAGCCAGCTCCGGCCTCTTTGATGGCAAGGCCAACGGAGTACGTAAATTGTTTTTTACCCACTCCATCCGTTTCAAAAATATTGAAGTTTCAGGTTTGTCCAAGTTCTGCCAACTCTTGAAATATGTGGTAAGGTCTACAACACCAAATACGTACACATAGCACAAATAGTTATTTCATAAATAATCTCATGGTACTAGTTTGGTGTTCTAGTATTTTTCTGTAGACTTGGTCAAACTTAAACAAGTTTGACTTAGGACAAACCAAGAACTGCAATTATTTTTTAAAGAGGTACTAGTACATGCTAGCACTGATCAAAATATAATGCCTTTTGTTTATGCTCCTTCCTGTGTGTGTAACGAACTTGATGAACCACTGCCATTGCCATGCTTTCACCTGATGGGAGTGTCCGCGCCATCTATTATCGTTTCAGGTTGATCTTGTGGGAGGGTACTATGACGCAGGGGACAACGTCAAGTTCGGGCTGCCCATGGCGTTCACGGTGACCATGATGTCCTGGAGCATCCTCGAGTACGGCAAGCAGATGGCCGCCTCCGGCGAGCTCAAGAACGCCATGGACGCCGTCAAGTGGGGCACCGACTACTTCATCAAGGCGCACCCAGAGCCCGACGTGCTGTACGGCGAGGTCGGCGATGGCGACACGGATCACACCTGCTGGCAGCGGCCCGAGGACATGACGACGAGCCGCCAGGCGTTCCGCGTTGATCCCCAGAATCCCGGGTCGGACCTGGCCGGAGAGACGGCCGCGGCAATGGCCGCCGCGTCCATGGTCTTCCGCACCACTTATCCGGGCTACGCCAACCTGCTCCTTGAACATTCTAAGCAGGTATATCTGACTGAACTTGAAGAAATCTGACAAGAACTGCATATATAGGTTTACAGTTACTCTATCTGATTCTTTGATATGCTCGCTCTCAGCTGTTCGAATTCGCCGACAAGTACCGGGGGAAGTACGACGCCAGCATCACCGTGGCGCGGAATTACTACGGGTCATTCAGCGGATACGGGGTAATAAGCAACTCTCTCTGAAACGAGATGTGGACATCAGAATCAGATGGTGAGACGCATGCGTTCTGACATTCCTTTCAACAATGTGGGACGGTGCGGTGCAGGATGAGCTGCTATGGGCTGCGGCGTGGCTGTTCGAGGCGACGGAGGAGCGGTTCTACCTCGAGTACCTCGCGCGCAATGGCGATGCTCTGGGCGGCACGGGCTGGTCCATCAACCAGTTCGGCTGGGACGTCAAGTACCCCGGCGTGCAAGTGCTGGCAGCCAAGTTCCTGCTTCAGGGCAGAGCCGGCGAGCACGCGGAGGCGCTGCAGAGGTACCGGCAGAACGCCGAGTTCTTCGTGTGCTCGTGCGTCGGCAAGGGCGCCGCCAACGTCCCGAGGACCCCCGGCGGCGTCATGTACCACCAGAGATGGAACAACCTCCAGTTCGTGACCAGCGCCTCCTTCTTGCTGACGGTGTACGCCGACTACGCCACGGTGACCGGCAGGGGCGCCGTGCGGTGCCCCGCCGGCGCCGCGCAACCCTTCGAGATCCTCGCGTTCGTCAAGTCCCAGGTGAACTACATCCTGGGCGACAACCCGAGGGCGACGAGCTACATGGTCGGGTATGGGCAGAACTACCCGCGGCAGGTGCACCACCGGGGCGCCTCCATCGTGTCGGTGAGGACCGACCCGTCGTTCGTGAGCTGCCAGGAGGGCTACGCGAGCTGGTACAACAAGCAGGCCGTGAACCCCAACACCCTGGACGGCGCCATCGTCGGGGGCCCCGACGAGTACGACGACTTCGCCGACGAGAGGAACAACTACGAGCAGACGGAGGCGGCCACCTACAACAGCGCGCCCCTGCTCGGCGTCCTCGCCCGCCTCGCCGGCGCCTGCGGCGGGCTGGACGAGTACCAGTCGCTCCCACAGGTGGCCGCAAACCACACGTCGCGACCGGCTCATCGTCGGCATCCTCACCTTGAGGTCGAGCAGAACGTGACGAGGACATGGGCGGTCAGGCGCAGGACCTACCACAGGTACTCCGTCACGGTGACCAACAGGTCCCGGAAGACGGTGCGGGGGCTCCACCTCGGCGTCTCGGAGCTCGACGGCCGGCTCTGGGGCCTCGACAAGGCGCGGTATGGGTACGTTCCCCGGAGGTGGCTGCGGGCGCTGCGCCCCGGGAGGAGCGTCAGGTTTGGGTACGTGCAGCCCGGCCCTCCGGCCAATGTGTGGGTCACCGGATACAAGCTGGTGTGAGTGAGCTCTTTCCATGTTTGAAGTCCTAGGATGGATAATCCAGAGTTTTTGTTGGGTTTGTTGTGTGCGTGCTAGGCGTGAGTTAGTGATGGGATCATTGGGATGGGAGGAAGGAGTGAAGAGATTAAAATTTTCATGATGCTCATCCTCTTCCTCTTGAGAGTGATTGGTTAGGCCAGAGAGGAATTTGGATTTTAGGGACATGGAGATGTAATGTTCATGGTTCTTGCCTTTCAAGTTTTTTTTTAAGAAAAGATACAAGGCATTACCTCAGCTTTAAGTTAATAAAAGCTCTAAAATGCCCTAAAATACTGACTGTCAGTGTTGTCCTATCATTTGAGCTGCATTCTTCAGTCAATGCCCTGAAACACTGACTGTTTGGTTGTGCCCAAGAGAACAAGGTCGGAGTAGAACTAGATATGACAACACTGACTGACTGTCTGCTAAGAAAAAGGTTAGATCCCAACAATCTGAGCTGCATTTTCAGAGCTGAGAAGGCTACGAAGCTAAGAAGGCACAACCATCTAAGCTGCATGCAGTTTCAGAGCTAAAGAGAATGTGTAGTTTGTATACTGAAGAAAAAGAAAAACTGCTCTGCTACAACCTACAACACTGACTGCTGTCTAAAAAGAGAGAGCCCCAACTATGTGAGCTACAGTTTTCAGATCTAAGAACAATGAGCAGCATAATCAGATTAGTCCATCATTTTTTATCATACTAAAGAATGACTAGTGATTTTAAAAGGAATTATGGTAATCAATTTTTATTCAGTCATAGTGCAGGTAACTGAGAGATGACTAACCAACTGCCAATGTAGAAAAAGAGGGAGCAGCAGGAGCAGTGCTTCTTCGACGCTGTGACCTCAAGTTAGACTTGCTTGATGAAAAATAAAAAACGGGCGGATGAAAAGCCTGCGTACAAAGTAGCGTTGGTAAGGCCAGCACAGGGATACAGAGAAGATAGCCTTGGAAAATGAAAGAACAACACACTGATAGGCAAAAAGACTAAGAAGGGGACTGAGAGGAACACTGAATATGACTGAAGAAATAACACCGAGTATGACTAAATAATTTACACTGAATATGACATATGACTGAACAAATAACACTGAATATTACTGAAGAAATAACACTGGATATGACTGAAGATAAATTGATAAACTGAAGAAATAAATAACACTGAGTAACAGAGAGAACTTCCACAATTTCCTGTGAGCTGCAGCCTCCTCTTTTAGTATATATACAACATAAAGGATACAAGCTGGTGTGAACTCTGTCGTGTTTGCGGTCCTAGGATAATCCAGAGTTTTTGGTGTGTGTGTGTTAGGTGCGAGTTAGTTATGGGATCACTGGGATGGGAGAAAGGAGTGAAGAGATAAAAAATGTCATTGTGCTCGTCCTCTTCCTCCCGAGACTGTTTGGTTAGGCCAGAGAGGAATTTGGATTTCAGGGACATGGAGATGTAATGTTCATCCTTCTTACCTTTTCAAGTTTTTTTCAAGTTAATAAAACTCCAAATGCCCAGTGGATACAAGGTGCCGAAGAGAAGAACATAAGAAGAGCTAGGAGTGCTGTTTCAGAGCCGAGAAGCTAAGAAGGCACACCATGTGAGCTGCAGGCAGTTTCAGAGCTAAAGAAAATGTGCAGTTTGTCCTGAAGAGAAAGAAAAACTGCTCAGCTACGACACTGACTGCTGTCCAAAAAGATAGATCCCAACTACGTGTGCTACAGTTTTCAGATCTAACAACATGATAAGATTAATCCATCATTTTGATCATACTGAAGAATGACTAATGATTTAAAAATGAGTAGTAACAAACAAGCCAAAAAATAAAAAGAGTGCAACCAACTGAGACATGACTAAGAAAGGAAATGACTAACCAACTGGCAATGTAGAAAAGGAGGGAGCAGCAGGAGCAATGCTTCTTCGATGATAGAGCCATATGGGTCATCCTTGATGCTGCTGTTAATCACCTCGGTCCTGGGGACAATCCGACTCAACATCAACATGTTCGATATCCAGTCAGTAGCACGCGATAAGCAATCTTACTCCACAATCCACATTGTCCATTTGAAATAACATTTTGGCCATGTTCACTTTCCTCACATGCTGAAAAAAAACATTGCTCAAAGAGGCACAACGAGGCGGGGCGTATCGCACGAGTTGTTTCCCTGTAATTACGTAAAATGAAACCTCATTTCCTATAAAATGGAAATTTATCTTGTACAGATGAAGAATATAGGTAGAATGAGATTTTTTGTTGTCTTGATATTCTGAATAGATCCTGTTGCTCAAATTGCCACTCTGCGGAAGAATGCTACTAGTAATCAGCGTCATGGTAATCCTCATAGGCTCCACCACCACCGTCATCAACGTAGCCATCGTTGTTGTAATCAGCATCGTGACCATAATCATAACTGGCATCAAATGTTTCACCATAACCAGTATCCTCTTCATAATGCTCGTCGAAGTGCATGTCATCTTTGCCATTTGCTTTCCCATCTTCGCCTTCAATCTGCACGCAGAATCTAAGTAAGCATTTGAATGGCAGGAAATATAATAAGTAAACAAGATATTCCTCTTATTAGCTCGGATGAGATGGGGAAAGAGTTGGGCTGGATAAAAAAAGAACACTGCATGAAAATTTTAGGATACATCAAGCTCCAGTGAACATAAAAGGCAAAAACATACCTTGTACAATCCACTAACAGCTTCAACATGGACTTTAGACCCCAATCCCTGCAAAAGGAGCAATGTTACATACTAAATGTTAGCTCGTTTGCGCGCAAAGTTTAACATGCAACTATAATAGTCACACGACGACGTATATTTTGGATGTCTATGGCTGCACAAAATGTTCAGTACCTTCCGTTTCAACATGTTGTATGTTGCTTGTGCTGGTGTTTCAGCAGGTGTAGAGTTCTTGTCTTCATTATATTTTCGTTTCTACATTAAACAAAACATCCCTGGCTAATCATGAACTGCACCAAAAATAGTTTTGAGGAAGATGTGTACAAAGGACACTAGGGCTACACTAAAACATTTCATACCTTCTGTCGTCCCTCTCCAACAGTTACACCACTAGCTGCCAATTCAGCCGCTAAAGCTTCCTTTGCAGCTTGTTCCTGTAAAAGAGGTCAGCTGATACTTACACCCTCTTGTCAGAACGAGAAACTGCCTCATGATGATAACTACCTCTAGGTATTCTCTGTTCATTTCCTCCCAGATAATCTTTTTGTTTTGTGTTTCTTCTTCATTGTGAAGATACCCGTCAACCTGCAAATTTACCAAATATAATTACAGGAAATCAGAGCGAACGGTCATATCTCAGGCTCTAACTAGGCTGCAATAATTAAACTGTTACAACATCTCATGGACAAAAGTACCTCCGCATCATCAATATCAGAAAGATTTTCTGGATCAGAATCAGCTTTACCATTTTCACCTAAGGATGCAACACAACATACACATCAGCTTGTAAATACAAACCAAAAGGCAAAATGGCACTGAAATTATGGTTGTATGGTACTATCAATATTATGGGAAAGTGAGTCCCTACTTTAGGTCTTTACGTGGGGTGAGGAAGGGGGACCCATCTACTCCTATTTAACCTAATTGCGGTTGACGCCCAGGCCAATGATCATGGTGTGGAGAAGCCTAAGATAGCCAGCCGCATCAATGCCATGGTTGGGCATATTATCCCTGGAGGTGGTGTGACCAACCTCCAGTATGCGGACGACACCATGATCATGGTGGAGGGGTCAAACTAGATATTATCAATCTTAAGTTCCTCCTTTGCTTTGAGGCCATGTCGGACTTCAAGATCAACTTCGATAAAAGCAAGGTTGTGGCTGTGGGGTACCTGCCCTGAGCCGCAGCAGCGGATTGCAGACAACCTTAATTGTAAGTTGTCCTCTTTCCCAATCACCTACCGAGGATGCCGAAACTGATTGGGGACTTTGACCCGCTTGTGGGGCGGGTCAAGGCGAAGGTGTGGTCATGCCGTGGGAGGTTCACCTCCAACAGGAGCAAATTTGTGCTCATAGACTGCCTCATCCTCCCCATGTATATGATGGGGTTGTATATTCTTCGAGAGGGAGTGCATAGCGCCTTCGACAAGAATCTATCGCACTGCTTCTGGCAGGCGGCCAATAGGCGCTAGAAGTACCATATGGTGAAGTGGGCTGATATCTGCTTCCCTAAGGACCAGGGGGGCTGGGTATTCTAGCATCACATCGCATGAATGCAGCCCTCATGTTTCGATGGGTGTGGCGGATTCTTAGGGACAAGGGAGGCCTATACCTGCAGCTTATAAAAGCTAAATACCTACAGGGCCACCCTTCCTGGCTTGAGATCGATGGGAGGGGTCCCAGTTCTGGAAATCCCTCTAGTAAATCAAGCATGAGATTCGCCGACATACCAGTTTCTCCATAGGCCCTCTTTGAATGGTTCCCAAGTCCAGGACCGACATTTCTTTTTCTTTTCTTTTGTCCCCCTACCCGCTTCTTATAGAGCTTTGTCCGTCAGGCTCTGGGACCAAATGCAGGCCTCCGGATCAGGACGAGTTCCTGGAGGG
Source organism: Aegilops umbellulata (assembly GCA_032464435.1). Classification (NCBI taxonomy): domain Eukaryota; kingdom Viridiplantae; phylum Streptophyta; class Magnoliopsida; order Poales; family Poaceae; genus Aegilops; species Aegilops umbellulata. The sequence continues at coordinate 511,173,272 of CP136059.1, forward strand.
TCAGACCAACCATATGGAGGCGCCTCTTATGGTTAGTGTTTGCAGCAATGACCTTGACCCTATGGACTACACGTAACAAGATGGTTATCGAGCAGGCCTTTCTGCGGCGTGCTTCTGACTCTGTGTTCAAATTTTTGGCCTTCTTATAGCAGTGGCGACGGGACAAGCAATGGCTAGGCAGCATGATTGATGATCTTCTAGCGGCAGGCCGACAACCCGCTTTGCTCCCTATCCGTTAATCCTTTGGCTCCGAGGAGTCCTATATCGCTTTTTTCTTTTGCTTTTGGGCGTGTTTGTGTTGGTTCCCCAGCAGACCTCTTATTTTCTGTCACGCACATTGTACTTCTTGTATGTACATGGTGGTTGTTTTATTTATAGTGGAGCGAAAGCCTATTTCAATAATCATATTACAGGAACCAACAAACCTTCCACTTCAGAATCTTTGAAATCAACAAAATCATTTGCAATTTGGCTGGAAGTAATTGTCGAAGATTTGCCTCCAGACTTCTGCTCAAAAAAAGGAAAATTGAATCACCAGACAAACAAACACACATCAAGCACACTGAATGAACTATAAGAGAAACAACTAATGCAGCTGCAGTAAAGAGATAAATATACATGCATGACATTAGCGCAAGTCAAAAAATTCCAAAGTTAAGCACTATAAAATAGATTATGCCGGTTCAAATATTCCATTAGAAGATTGCAGCAACAAGACCGGTAGTCTCATACAGCCCAGTATTGGATGTAATGGGAATAAATGTTCGCATCTTGCAAACATCCTTTGAGTACCTCAGAAGATGGAGTAAGAAAATATAAATAAAGAGAAGCAGATTCAGCACTAGATAATTTGAGATACTTATCAGCAATCAGTTTTGTGGGATAGAAAGGAAAACTCTAAGATTACTTAGAAACCACACTTTGAAGCTCCGAACTACAGTTCAGGAATATAATCCAGATGTAAAAGTAAAAGTGCAAAACAATATGCAGATGAAACCTGAATGTTTCTTTGAACAAAAAGAAAACAAGTCATCAATATAATTAATAAACAGCAAATGTTATAAAAACTACAAAACTGGATTTGCCAGGGGTTTGTGCAGTCAACAAAAATAATCTTCACTTTGCATGAATGATGACAATAATTTAAAAATAGTGAACAGTAAGTGTAATTTCTTAGTTGAGAATTATACTCCCTCCGTTCCTAAACATAAGCCCTCTTAGAGACTCCAATATGGACTACATACGGAGCAAAATGAGTGAATCTACACTCTAAAATACGTCTATATACATCCGTATGTAGTCCGTATTGAAATCTCTAAAAAGGCTTATATTTAGAAACGGAGGGTACTTCAGAAAGAAAGAATCTCAGATTCTCAGATTAATGGGGTAAGAAGCATGGATTTATGTATGTTCAGGAACCGTTACCTTCCCAGGGCTCATGGTGTTATCTTCAAAATCAGAATTATGTAACTCACATATTGGCTCGTCCACAGCAGCTTCCTTGGCTCTTTTAGCAGCATCCAGTCTTTGTTTTTCAGCTCGCTGGAAAGCTGGAGGGTCAGCACCACCCTCCAGTCCACCTGACAGTTCAGTGAACTGAGCAATCAAGTCATGTCAGTAGTAGTGACTGAAGTATCAGAACCAATGCATTACAAACATGGTAAATGTGAGTTACATTGTCGTAGCATTCCTCACAAAGTCCATGAGAAAAATGCTCAGCACCCTTATCCTTGTGCTCGCAAAGGACTTCTCCAGACTTGGCTAAACATTTTGAAACCGGCTCTTCGTCAGCCTTTGCCAAAAAATCTTCAATCTGTCATAGGGGCGTGAAGACACAAAACTAAGCAGTGGTATACCATAAATGAAGTTCTTAAAAAAATTGTAGACAAAATAAATGAATGAACTATAAATGCAGTTGATGACTTCAATGTTGAAACCCCCTCCTATCATAATCCTGATGGACAATTGCATTTGCAGAGTCTATAGTAAACAGCATGGTCTTGGAGAATAAATGCCATCAATTCACCCAAGATCAGCTAGAAAAATAACTATAAGCACTAGGTGTCTGCCAGAAAAATGTTGTGTGAAGGGCAAGGAGTGGCAAAAGAAAGAGATTCATCAGCTATGGAATCTTACAAGTATCAGTATCAAACAGAGGTTGCTGTTCACAAAGATTGGCAAAGGAAAGAAACTCATCATTTTTATTAATTTTTCATCAAATAAAAAAGAACAGAGCTTGCTGTTCACAATGCATCGCATTTAAGTAGGCATGATATCATCTTCATACAGGTCAAGATAGATAATATATCATTTAAGTAGGCATGATATCATCTTCATACAGATAATATATGTTTGTAGTAGATATCATAGAATGATAGAAGTACATAGACATGAAAGGGCAAGCCAAAGGGAAAGTAGTGGCTGCACCCACTCTCGGTGCACGGTGCACCCACGCAAGAAAACATATCAAAACATTTCGAAAAAATCTGAAACTTCGTGGAAATGATCATCAACAAATGTTATGAGGGCTTGCAAAGTTTGGTGGTCAAATAACATTCGAGAAGCGCTCTACAAAAAAGACAAAATTGCAAAATCTACTCAAACAGTGCACGTACATTTTGACAAATTTTCAGTGATTTTGTCTTTTTTGTAGAGAGCTCCTCGAATGTTATTTGACCACCAAATTTTGCAATCCCACATAACATTTGTTGATAATCATTTCCACGAAGTTTCAAATTTTTTTGAGATGTTTTGATATGTTTTCTTGCGTGGGTGCACCGAGAGTGGGTATAGAAGAACCACTCTCCAAGCCAAATGCTCTAGGAGATAAACAGGAACATCACCTGAAACTAGCTATCTGAAAAGACAAAAGGAAGTAAACACATGTGTAGTTGACACAGAAATGCATTACTAAATGTTGCTTTAGCATGATACACGACATCCGATTCCAGATGATAGCTGGATGATAGTTAGGGCATCTCCAACGCGGACCCCTACCCTGCCCTCGGTCCGGACATTTATAGTCCAACGCGGACCCCTACTTTGCGCCGTACGTGTCCGGATGTCCGAAATCTCCAAGCCCGACCCCAAATCAAGGTGTAGAGTAGGGGAGCCCGAAGTCCCGAACGTCCGCCACGTCGGACTCTGACAGCCTGGACCCCTCTTTTTTCAGACGCCACTGTTCTGTCTCTGCTCTCGGAGCCGGATCTCGGCAAGATCCACTCGCCGCCCCTGCCGACGTGCTCCATGGCAGACACTACGCACGGCAAGTGTTCATTCAAATGCCATAGTGCATTTTTTTTTACGTTTGTTTACTTTGAAGGAAACACGATGGATTCGAAGAAGTACTTCTACAACGAGTTCATAGGTTGGTCTTAGTTGGATGATGAGAATGAAACGGCGATAGTGATGGCAGTTCTTCAAGAAACGGAGAATGCGGAGGAGCATGTTCTCAACTTCAAGGGTTCAATGCCGGGACATTGAGTTTTGAATCGGCGTCGGGCAAGGGGCCATGTTGATCTCTAGACGAGTACTTTGCCACGATGCGCAATTTGAGCACTTTTTTCATCACCGCTACCAGATGCGCAAGTCATTGTTCTTGTCCATCATGGATGATGTCAAGGCTTATGATGATTACTTCAAGTTGAAGAGAGATGCCCTTGGCGTGCTTGGGTTCTCTGATCTCCAGAAGTGCACAACTACTATGGTATGGCACAATCACAGACTAGTGGGTGAGTACCTCCAGATGTCCGTGAGCACATGCTTGGAAGTAATGGTTAGATTTGCTAGTGCAGTGGTGAAGATGTTTGGGCTGGAGTACTTGAGAGAACCAAATGCTGAGGACACTTGGAGGCTTTTGGCACGTGGAGAATCAAGAAGGTCTCCAGGTATGCTCGAATCCATGGATTGCATGCGCTGGAAATGGGAGAACTGCCCCTATGCTCAACAAGGGCAAAGCAAGGCCATGTTGCAACTCCCACTATCATTCTTGAAGCAGTTGCATCACAAGACTCTGGATTTGACACTCTTTCTTTGGCATGCTAGGGTGTCACAATAACATCAACATGCTCCAGCGGTCTCCATTGTTTGCAAGGGTGTGTGAGGAGCCAAAAGAATATACACTTAACCAAGCCGGCTCTGTTCATTACCCTTCACGAGCCAAGCTTTTTCTGTTGCCTGACCTTATCAAGATACGTACCTTTGAATATCATGATTGTTAGTTAGTAATGAACAGGCCACTGCAAGCCAGAAAGCTCCCCACAATTCTTGATTTTAAGCAGTTCTAAGGTAGTCTCTTTCTAGTTACGATTTGCCCTCCTCTGTCACTATAGATGTTCTAGCTTTAGTCTTTAGTCATTTCGAGTTATGCATTTCGAATGCTCGCAATGTTCTGGAATGCAACTATAACATCATGGGCATGGCAACAACATGGGTACTACCTTGTTGATGGACGATGGTATCTATCCTCTGTGGTCGACGTTTGTCAAGACCATCTCCAATCCAATAGGTACCAAGAAATCTCACTTTGCTACAAGACAAGGTGCTAGAAAGGATGTGGAGAGGGCATTTGGAGTGTTCCAAGCATGTTTTGTATTTGTTCGCGGACCTGCTAAACAATGGGATCCACAAACATTGTGGGAGGTGATGACATGTTGTGCGATCCACAATCATGTTGTGCACAATATGATTGTGGAGGATGAGGGAGAGAATGTTCTCAGTGTTCTGGATTTTGAACATATGTGTGAATCTGTCCAGCTTCCACATCAAGAGGCGGCACCGTTTGGGAATTTTCTGTAGATGGAACATCAGATTCACAACCAAGCAAATCATACGCAGCTTCTGAATGATCTAGCTGAGCATGTGGCCAAATAAATTGAATGTAAGTTTGAACTATTTTATTTGAAAACTTTATGTTTGGATTGTATTATTTAGATATTTGAATTATTGTTGCATTGGAATATTTATCTTTGAGATATTTATGCATTGTAGTATTTATCTTGGATTATTTCAATATTCAGAGAAAAATGACTTTATAGATTGGGGGGGGGGGGGGGGGGAAGAGGAGGGGCAGATGAGTAGGGGATATTTAAGCGCTAGCCTTAGGGGTTCAGCTCCTGCCTGACTGTCCATGGACAAATAGAGCCGTTTGTTTGAGGTTTACCCTTGTAGATGCTCTTACACCCATCAGTAGAGAGGCCCATCCAAAAATCCTTGGTACCTTACCCCCCGCCTCTATAAGAACACCCGAAAAACTAAGTCCCTCTGCTGTCGATTTCCCCCTCCTATGACCACCACCACATTCCCTCCTCTCCTTCCACCACTAAATCATCCTCGGATGCACGACATCTAGTGGTGCAGCAGTCCCCTCCCTGGGCCGTAGCGCATAGGGATTTGACGTCGTGGCAGTGCCACCATCCTTCCCTCTACCAGCTACGTCAGGATCCCCCGATGCTCCCATGTATCCCCTCCCAATTTCTAGTGTGGTTGGCCATGTTGATGGTGGCACCCATTGGATCCCGTTGCACCTACACCGGAGCCCACCGCTCACTACCGAAACCTCCCACTGATGGGACAGCCAAGGTAACTACCTAGGCTTGTCCTTGTTTCAGGTCTGTGCCGGCCAGCCGTTCACCAGCGGAGCCTCCACCACCAGGCCAACGAAGGTAACTACCTAGGCTTCTCCTTGTTTCAGGCTATCAGCTATGTGTCGGCCATCAAGCCGCGACTCCTGTGGTTCCATCCATCAAGTTGAGGCATTTCTAGGGTTTCGTAATAACTTGAATTTTATTATTATTTTGGCAAGCATGAAGCGATAGTAAGCAAGGCCAAGATATAATAGCCTAGCTAGATAGATTAGTATGACATGTAGGATAGCTAGGTGTATTTAGATTAGTGCACTGTTTTTCTAGAAACCCTGTAGGATTTAAGTAAATGAGTGCCACAGCATCCAATGTGTGTGGCTGCGGAACTTTAGAGAATAACGGAGGGGGGGATGCAAGAGGTGTTGAAGGATGTCTTCGATATCAATGTGTTTGAGCACTTCTTGTCATTGTCCTGCTCTGGTCTTTCTAGAAGTAACACAATAAGCACACACACACACCATAGTTTGCTAGGATTGTACTCATTTACTTCAATCCCAGAATGAATTTTTGAAAAATCATAGCATAATGAATGAAATGTATTGATGAACATTTGTAAGAATTTTTCCTTAAGATGAATGTGGAACATGCAACGAGTGCTGTAATGATCTGTTGTGCAATGCATATACCCGTGTTGTGGTGTATGTGCAATACAATTGCATATGAAATGTGTGCAATAATAATTTAACAAACTGAAAAACTTAACACTTCCCAACAACAGAAAAAATATCTGGTAAACACAACAGTGATGAGTAGTCTTGCTAGTCCCGCCAATGGAAGTCGCCATTCACGGCAAACTTGGAGCTCCCATCAGTGGGACTCACCCTCCACCTACAGGAGGACAAACACACACCACTGAAGCTTCGATGTTGACGGCTGCCCTATCCAACAGTGAAGGGGTTCAAGCGCTCGCAAGTGTAGTGCCTTTTTGTTCTACTTGTGTCTCTGCACTGTAGGGATTAGCCTATGTTTACTTACTGTAGCATAGGTTAGACAAACTCGTGTCTTTGTACTTTGTAAACAGTCTATATAGGTTTTAACGGAGTGATGACTGGGAGTGGTTATATTTTCATCAGATGGCTTACAAAAGTGATTGAGGTTCGGAAAAATGCAATTTACAATAGAAAACCCAAATTTGGCTATTTCATGAGGAGCACATACATACCGTTAAGCTGCCAGAATCTGTATTTTCAAACTCTATCAAGCGCTTAAATAGTGTTGCCTCACAGACATGCACAACAGCAGCCTGAAAAAGATAAAACATAATTAGTGACATTTCATATTCAAGCCAACATTACACATATCTGGCGCTTCCTACCTTACACAATGCTACTGCATGCACCACCAACATAAAATAGCACCACCAAAACGTCACAAAAAGTTCTGATACAGTTTGAGAACATTGACAAAAGATGCACATACCAAGTAACAGTATTTCAAAATCCAAACTCAATGCACACTTGAGAAACGAAAAAAAAGGCAATGTGCACTGTACTAGCTGATTTCAAATTATGCTAGTAATAGTAGCTACTATTCACATGATTTCTCCTTTTTGTTTCCAGATGTGTGGATCCCATGCTGATTTGAAATTTGTTCCTTCAGAGCATGTCTTATCAATGTTGTAAATATGTTTCAGAAATTTCCATGCTATTTGTGTGCCATGTTCGCCAATTGCACAGGAACCAGCAAAAGGATAGGACACATCATATATGTTCTCATTAGTGTTGCATGTGCGGAATAAATGCCAAAACTACAAAGAATTACATTAAGGACAAAATTCGCAAATAAGTAGATCCATCTGGAGCATCCGGGCTTACAATATCTGCCTTGGTGTACATATATCCATGAGAAAGTGCAGCTATATATAATGCTGCACCGCATAAAGCACTTGGCTTCCTCCCAGTCTGCGACATAGGACAAGCTATTACAACCTTACAAAAGAAACTAAATAAGAAACTCGAATGATGAGGATACTAGCCTGCATCCAGTCTCGCTTCATGCTAGCTACAATGCGTAAAGCTGTGTCCGAGACAGCATTGTCCCTTTTTCCCAATAAACCTACATATTACCAATAATGAAGCAAAATCACAAATAATTAATAGCACATTGGTTCTCTTTGCTAGCCAATGTAATTTTCTAGCCTTAAGGCTATATGCTTGGCAGAACTGGAAATCCTTGACAGGCACAGAAAATCTTGACCATTAAGGCGAGCAAACATAGCTCCCATGATTTAAGTATACATTATTTCGAATATGCTACCGTCCACCATAGAGTTTGAAATTGATAACGCATGGTTAACAGTTGTTATACTTCTAGGAGAAAGGCGTGCCCATTTATATCTTCAATGCAAAAGAAGCAAACATCTATACTTCATAACCTTTGCTTCCTTATCACAAACACAATCAAGAAATCCAAACTAGAAGGCATACCACACAAAGAACTACCTTATCACAAACAGAAGAGACACGTCAAAAATTGTAAATGCTTTGATATTCACTACTGTATAAGTATGTAACCAGAAGTTTTGAGTATAAGATAAGGATGCACATGTATGTCAACTTACGTTCGGTAAAACGATGGATGAAAAGGCTAGGATCTACAAGCTTTTGAACAATTGGGTGTTCTCCGAGTAGCAAAACTTGGCAAAGCTGCAGAAAAACAGCACCTAGGACATATCTGAAACATAAATCAAGATGAGCCCTTTCAACAAAGACTGCAAGATGAAGGGCATGAGAATGTGAGTACTTACACACTTATATGCAAATAGTCCGAGAAATCAATAAGAAGATAGGGTTTTTCACTTCGCCTGACAAAACAATTAGTTGAATATGGACATTAGTATTACCCAAATAGCTTGAAGATAGCAAAACGACAATCATTGTACAGGGAGCAAGCACCAACACAAGCATGAAAGAGCGACACAGGGACAAGAAAAACTGAAGAAGAAAACAGAAAAAATGACTGTTTGGACAGTGGTAAATGAAACATAAGTGTGCCATGCCTTCTATTGGGCATGACCCAAGTCTACAAGGTTCCACTTTGACTGCTAATTCCTACCACACAAAAATGATATGCTAATTAGAATTATATTAGGCATGCACTATGAACGTGCATTTCCTGATGATTCTATATATTGGTACCAGTTTTATGTGGACAGGGTAGGCACTAGGCACTCACCCTTCTATATATTGACGTTCGAAGTTAAAAATATTTAACCAGAATGGATGAGACTTATCTTGAACTTGTAGTGTGTTACGGCAATTGTTGAACTTCAGAAATAAATAAGTGTGTGTGCCCCTGATGAATAGTAAATTCAAAAAATATACTAGAAAAAAATCGGAATTATTGTTTGTAACATACATACATAGTCGACCGGTATACCGCGTATGAGTTTCACAAAGAAATGACATCTGTGATAAGATATTCTGGGCAAAAATGACAATCGAAGCTATATTAAAAACACTGTTTGATGAATAGTAAGGTCCTGATTGTATTTTCTACACTAAGAATACTACAGGTGTCATTTCTTCATGAAATCTCATACATGAGTAGAATGGTCAACCAAGTTTGATGCCCCAAAATTTCAGAATTTTGGATTTTTCTATTACTTTTTCAAATTTACTATTCATGCGGGTGCGCATGGAACCATGTTCACCTTTGTATTTTCGATGTACTTGGAAGAATTTTGCATGCATGTTTCTGTAGAAGCTTAGCTTGATTATAGCCATCTTAGTTTTATTTCTTGCTCTCTGATGAACTTCTCAATATGACACTCTACTGAAGGCACACTTCTGCAGGTTTTCACTAAGAAGTTAAGGGCATCCTTGGTTTGCAAGCCAATATTTGGCAATGGCAACTTTTTCAAGGCTGGCAAGGCAATTTGGTAGCAAATTTTGGGCTTGCCAAAATTTTGGCATCAAAGGAAGAAGCCCCTAAATGAGCCCCAGCAGTGGTCCAATCATAATAAATACAACATAGAATACACAGAGGCCCACCCGAAGTGGAACGGGAGAAGGTCATGTTTGAACAAGAAATATTTCCAATGGATAGGTAGGCTTTCAATAAAGCAAGGGACTAATTAGGTGATAGCTTACCGGCAAGCAATGTAAAGACAAGAAGCTGCAACATGACTTGTTCGGCGGCCCCTAGTAAAGTTATTGTCCAGAGCTAGCTACATTTAAAAAAGGACAAATATCAACATATGGAAAATACCCTACCATTTTTACAAAGGGAAATGTTTGTGTGATAACAAGGATGCATACTTTATAAAAGTTATGAGCAGTGCAAATGGTATCATCTCCACCACTCACATGCAGGCCATGGACAATCTGCCAGATCTCGTCTCTCCCTGGTGAAATAAACCATAACACAATTCCCCCAGTGAGATGCATAATATGATAAAAAGGAATGTGGTGAAAGAAATACCTTTCTCTTCAGTTCTTTCACGGGATAGTGAACCGCCCTTTGCAATGCCTATAATGTGTCCACTAAGATGGCTCTATACACATTCAAAACAAATCAACCCAACAGGTACACATCAAATCAAAGAAACTAAATATAAGTAAAGTGTGGTAGCAATACCAACCTGTCCCGAGGAGTCCTTGACAAAAGTAGGCTCGTCGGTATACATATCCTGATCAATAACCTTACCGCACATTCCACAACATCTGAAATCAACATGGCAAATAACATAAGGATACAGGTGCAAAAGTGCTTCAGCTGTGTTCACACAAATCTATTGTGAACAACTAATACTCCCTCCATCCAAAATCGCAATCGTAAGTAAGTTTTTTTTTTGTACAAGTGTGATGACAGTATCAAATTTTGTCACATGACACTTTCTTTATCAAAACATGCCTTGCATTTTTGAATGGGGGGAGCAGATTGGAAGAATAGTGAAAGACGAGAAAATGAAGGTCTTACGTGAACCCGTTGTCAGGATCCTTTACATATGGGCAATCATCATCACAGTGCGAACAGTAAACCATTGCCGAAGAGAAGTTGGCTGCGGAGGATGATCCAACTCAGATCAGCCTGCAGAAGTTCATTGTATAATTCTGTTTAGTTCCAAGAATATACGAATATTCTTCAGAGTGGGCACAAAGATGCAAACCAACTAATAGCACACCTCGATTCTCACTATGTTTCTGTCCAACATAAGTCTAAATAACACAGACAGTGTAAACATTTACAATTAGAATGTGAGGGTTGCCTACTTCTATGTGGTGCGTGCTCATTTCTGGTGGCCAAACAGGGGAGCCTGGACATGGGCTCGTCGGGAACATAGCACATGACCCTTCTTTTACAGTCCAATTAGATATCAAAACGTGCAAGCACTCAAATTTCCATTCAATAAGACCACTTTAAAAAAGTTTCAACTCTTGACATTAAAATTTCAACCCGAAAGAAGCAAAACAGAACAGGCACTCACTCTCAGTGTGAAACCAAAGGTTGTCCCCAGTTATGGTTATTGGCTAAGAACATGGCGACTTGCTCCTCAATCGATAATCAAATATGTAGTGCCAAGAGTTCTCTCAAATTTCATCGTTTAAATAGTCAATGCTCCTACTGCCCCACTCCACAACTGTGGCCTAGGAACTCGTACTCTCATTTTCTTATTCTAGACCGGATCGACAGGCATACAAAGCATCCAATGCAGCAGCCCAAAACAGCATTCAGCATAATTAATATTTTTCATTCCTACAATCATCCTATGCCCATGTACAGAAGTATTGGTGGCAAAATACAGGGTACAGGCTGAGATTTGCATCCCCAAGAACAGAAGAAGTATTCTGGAAACTGCGGATTGACTGGAAACAGTCCTAGCTTCAGATTCCCGATCTTCATGATATATAACACGAATATCCCCGCAAAAAAAAACTAACATAGGATGCAAATTTGACAAAAGGGCGAAATAATAAAAATGATAAATTAGGCCAGTTCCACCTCCGACTCGAGATGACCGATCAACATTTTGCCCAAGTGAAGCAAGACATTATGTGCGCAAATAAAAATCCGTCCGTCCGTAAACCGCCGCGACCGATCTACACAGAGCAACCTCCTAGGGTCTAGGGTTTATCATCGCGTGGGGATTTCGGGTCACATACATACCTTTCTTCCGCGAGGGGCACGGGCGTATGGAGGAACAAGGAAGGACGGACGACTCGGAGAGAGGGGACGCGACGGGTGGGTGGGTGGACACGGGATGCGTGGGCGGCGGCGCGATCGACGGGTGCGGCGGCGGGGACGGCGGCGTGGATCTCAGGACCCAAATCCCGGCGGTACCGCTTCGTGTTACCAAGATCTCGAGGCTTCCACGTGGGCCGCGTCGTTGTCTCGCCCGCAGCGAGACGAAAGAGCCGCTCGGCTCTGGCCCCTTCATACATTGGGTCGGCCCAGCGTGGGAGGCTCGCTGACTCGCTACCGCACGTTCTGCTCTGCTGGTTTTTATATTTCTGAAATGAAACAAATTTTAGTTAAGTTTCGAAACGTTCATTGCACGCATAAAAATTGTTTATGCAGTATAAAAAAGGTTTCTAAACTTTTTAACATATTGATAGCATTCAAAAATAAATCCGTGACATTTAGAAACGTTCATGCGTTCCAAAATTATGATGATGAATTTTTTAAAATATATTTATATAATTTAAAAATAGTTCAAGTAATTTAGAAACAATCTTTGGTACCATTAAAAATATATTCATGCATTTTAAAAAAATCTGACATTTAAAAAGATGATAATACAATGTAAAAAAATGTGTAAAAAATTTTAGAAAAAATATTTCATACTACGATTAATAAATATGTTCATGCATTTCAAAAATAAGCTCGTGACCTTTAAAAAAATGTAATACAGTGTAAAAATATGTTCGCGTAATTTCAAAAATGTTCCGTACCATTCAAAAAAATGTTTGACGTGTATATGAAATTGTTTCAGATTTATTTGAGAAAACATTCAAACTTGTATTTGAAAAAAAAAACATGTATTAAAAAATGTTAAAATGTTATGCGTGTGTGCGAAACATGTACAACGTGTATTGAGAAAGTCAATATGTCTTTGGAAAGAAAAGAAAAAAAAAGCAAAAAATATTTGAAAAATGTGGAAAGAAAGACGAAAACTGATAAAGACAGATACAAACAAAGAAGAAAAAACACACAAAAAGGTTCTAAAACTGGTGTGAATCGGTCCATAGAACCTTTCCCAAACCGCTTCAAGCTGCTACAATGTTGGGTCGGCCCGTTAGCGGGTCGTCAGAGGTGAGATGACTGTACGTCTCACAATAAGTGAGAGAGCAATCGTGTTCCATGTATGCCTCCTGAAAAGAACACTCCTGAATAGTAATGTTTGAGTTTTGCTTTCGGGCATACACTCTAGGAGGCCTCTCACGCTTCATCTTTCCAAGACGTCCATTTCTTGAGCAGGACATAACTAGTCGTTGGATGGGCTTTGAACTTTTGTTAACCATGATGATAGCCATAACTTCGGATAGTTGTCCTAATGGATTGCTAATCTTGTGTCATTTTTAGAGCTTCTTGTTTCATTAGGCCGGTATGGCCCGTTTTGCGTGATTTAGCACCCACATTGTAACTTCAACAGGATTAAACAACAACCAAATATAGCCATTTTGTCTAAAAAAAACAAATATAGCCATTGAAACTGTTAATGCTGAAATCAAACTGAATAACTCATACTTAAACAGCACATTGCATAATTGAACATCACATTGTGTATAACTAAAATAGACACATCATATGTTAACTACAAACAGCCTTAACATCAATCAAATATAGGCATTGAAATTGTATTGGTGAAATTGAATTAAACAATTCATACTTAAATAACACATTGCATAATTGAACATCACATCGTGCATAACTAAAATAAGCAATGCATATGTTAACTACACACAACCAAATATAGCAATTGAAACTGGTGTTGGTGAAATTAAACTGGGCAGTTCATACCTCAACATCACATTGCATAATGACGCCACATTATGCGTAACTAAAATAAACATGGCATACTTAAACACCGAGTGGCAAAAGCTACTGCAACAAAAGGACCCAGTTGGCTAAAAAAAGTAAGGAATTAGCTAAAGCGACCTACTCCTCGCCATCTGAGATGGTCATGGGATCTTTCCTCCGTTGTAAGAGCCACATGTAAATACATCATGAGTTCCCTCCTTGTTGTCGCACATGGGTTCCTTCCACTTGGAAGAGCACACGTCATGGGTGTCCTCCATGTTGTCGCAGATGGGCTCATTTCCCTTGAAAGCGCAATTGTAGTGGGTCCCCTCCTCCTCGTCGTGTTCGATAAGATTTGACTTGGCAGTTGAGGATCCCAAGCCCCTGACGAGAACATGTCCTTTAGAAATGCCAACGGTGACTCGATGGCGTGGAAGGATGGTTACCTGTTTCTATCGAGGAGGCACGGGCATACCGACTACATCCTCTCAACTGGGAAGGTGTTGGGCCCCCAAGTGCTAGGGTTTGTAATAAGCAACAATTTTCTATCAAAGTGAATAAGCTTAAGTTCTAACAAACCAGTTCGAATGTGCCCGCAGAGATTTATGAGTCATATTTGTCTAGTCCAGTTGTAGATGCTCCAACTTGTTTAGTTTGACGAGTTAAGCAAATCACTCTGATTCTAAAATAAGAATAATAACAAATCCTTGTTATCATTCCTTCCGTTTGGAAACTGGTGATTCCTCCTAGGATTCATGTTTTTCTATGGATTTTGTCTAATAACAAGTTGATGACTAGGGACAATCTCAATAATAGAAACATCAAAAGCCATGAAGATTGTGTATACGGTTCTTGTAGTGAATCCATTCATCATCTGTTTTTTGATTGCATAGTGGCCTGACAAATTTGGGCTGAACCTAGTGGTTTCTTTAATAGGCCAATGTGTGGGAATGTCGAGTCTATTGCCTCCATGCGGGTGGCTCGTAGTAAGCTAGATGATCTTAATACTGTTAGTGCTGCTATTCTTTGGGCCCAGTGCACACATGAATAGCATCACCTTTAACGGTGCTACAGATCTCCTGTACCAAATTTGGTCACTAGTTTTAAGACTGGTAAGGAAGTGGAGTTTGATCTTCAAGGAGCACACATCGGCTCGGCTAGAAGATTTCTATCCTCAGGTACTACAAATGATCCAGATCCCTTTCCAGATTGAGTGGGGGTGAAGCTATCTTTTGACCCGTCAAAAGGGGTCCCAACCCATGGGGATAGGGTAATACATATAAAAAACTATTCCATCGAACGTATTCCCCCTTGACTGGTTGCTCAACTGCCCCTTAAACTTAAAGGAAGAGAAGGGCCAGTGAAGCATATACCAATGTTTTACCAACGGCATGAAGCGAATCTTGCAAGCCAGCCTAGCCCTACGCAAGATCAGATAGCGCTCAAGAGGTTTTTCTCCATACGAGAAATCCTTCACTCGCAAGGATTTCAAATAGATGTGTTGAAGATCATCAAAGAAAGGAAAAAAGGCTGAATTCGATCCATCTCCTCTCTTTTCTTTAAACCAAGAGTTACTCCTCCCTTTTTCTTTTTTCTATGTAATTTCAATACGATTTCGTTTGTGTTCATGTTTTCAAATTACAACCCCACGAAAGTGAATAGAAAAAAAGAAAAATACTCCTATGATACACCTTCCTACACCTATTTATAGATTGATGTTCAATGGAGGGAAACTTGGCATTCCTTCTTTTATTTGAGATTGTACATTTTTTTGAATCTGAACCAATTATATCCTTTTTGTTCCGATCGAGCTTTTTTCCCTATTGACTAAGGATTTTCACACTTGTTGTGCCCATAAAAGATTTTCTCGTAAAACACTAACAAAAGTGTTAAAGGGATTCACTTCCGAGAAGAATCCAAAAGCAAGTTTCCTATACTACCTTCTTTCCCTCCTTT
The DNA here is from genome assembly GCA_032464435.1 of Aegilops umbellulata. NCBI lineage: Eukaryota > Viridiplantae > Streptophyta > Magnoliopsida > Poales > Poaceae > Aegilops > Aegilops umbellulata. The sequence continues at coordinate 511,188,832 of CP136059.1, forward strand.
GGTTCTATCTTTAAGAGGCAGTGCATCCAGCAGGAATCAAACCTACTCTGTGACCCATTCTGCGTTACTACGTTGGTGGACGCTTTCACCATTCAGCCATGGATGCTCTAGCGAGTGAACTAGGTTTTTATTTAAGAGCGAACTAGATTTTCAATGATATTACTTCTCGAGCTTCTGTTTCTTCCGTAAAGGGAGTCGATCCAGATAGAGACCGTCTGGAGGCAGAAGAAGATGAGCGCTAGGGCAAACCTGTACCGCCCCCTGCATCCGAGGGGAGCCCTGTGTCCACTCTGGATGTGGCGTGCTTCCCTTCGCCTTCGATTGCTTGACATGTTTATCTTTCGCACTTCTCAGTGCATCCTTTGTGATTGAGTAATGTTTGGTCGGGGTCCTCTTGATCAGGACATGGATGTAGTTTATTTTTTCTTTCTATGAAAATGGAGCCAGGAGCTCTCTCTTGTTTTTATATTTTATTAAGAAAAGATAACAAATCCAGTGGGTAGCCGCCTGGATCGAAAAAGAAAATAAAAAATGTACCAGTCGGGCGACTTTCGCCTAATAAACAAACTCCACGTCCGACGACACCCAAATTAAATTCGCGCCCGGCGCCCGCACAGAAACCACGTGCGGATAGTAAACAAAAGCGGACGAACGAACAAACAAACAAACAAATCCGGCAGGCGGGCCCACGCCGCACCGTCGACTTGCCGAACCGCGGAACCGCCCACGCAACCGCGTCCCGCCCCGCCCGGTCGCTGAGCGCCGGGCCCCACCTGCCAGACCCGGAGCAAACGACGCGAGCTCCCTCCCTCCATCGCGTAGCTTCTTCCTCTCCCCTTCCTCCTCTCTCTGCCCCCTCTCCCTCCCCTCCCCACGCGCCCGAACTAACCAACTGGAGCGGCCTCCCCTCCCCGCCCCGCCCCGCCGCCGGCGACCGGAGGCTCCCCCGCGTCGGCGCCCGCCCCGTCATCGCCTCCCCGGCCGCCTGCTCGGCCCCGTGGCCCGTCGCGGGCGAGCCGCCGCCCCGTCGTCTGCGAGGAAGGAGGCGGGCGAGGGCGCTCTGCTCACTGACTGGTTCGGGGCCCCTGATCTGTTTTCTATTTTGTTTTATTTGCTGCTCCCTGGTGTTGGATTGAGGATTTTTACAGTAGGGCTCAGGATGCGGATCTGCGCGGAGAGCGGTTTCAGGGAGGGAGCAGATTTAGGAATCCGCACGATTAGCTGGCGGTTAGGGGAAGAGAAGCAGGACGATCAGCGGCGTGGTATCGAAGCCGTCACCGTAGCTTAGATCCCGTCGCCTGAGGAGATGAGGGGTGGATCAGTGGATCGCCACACCTTGGAGAACCGCTGCCTCCACTGGGGCTGCGGGAGGAACGGACTGGGCTGCTTGATTCGAGCAAAATAAGCACGGTTCTGGATTCAAAAGGCCGATTCTGAATTCCTAGTAGCTACTTGTAGACAGACATATATTTAGGCTATGGTTCTGATGCTTTTCGTGCAACCGATTAGAACATTCCATATAACCCCTGTACGATTTATGTGCCCTCGAGCAGCCCAAAATGGTCCGTCCGAAACGTAGTGGTTTAGCTACGCCACACTGATGTGGTGGCATGGATGCAGGGACATGGGATATAGCAATTTCTAGAAACAGCCATACAGCGAGTATGTATGTATAATTAATGAAGTGCCCTGTAATAAAAACAGAATAATTGGATGCGTGAGAGATCAAAATACTGCCCCATTTGTTGCTTCCATGCCTCTTTTTTCAAGTCATTGATGACTGAATGATCATCAATTTCCTAAATCTTCATGGTACTTTTAAGTTGTAGCATGTGCCCATAGAGGATGTTTCTGATTGACAATACCAGCCCCAGTCCCTCTCCAATATCAACACTGGTACTGCTGTTTATACTCCCACCAACTGAAGATTTGGCTGCCTGGCATGCCACTCCCTGCAGATGCCATGTCCGTATGTCACTCCCTAGCCAGCACAGCAGCAACACCAGTAGGTCAGTAGCAGCAAGCAGGAGCATTATACAGCAAAGCATAGTGGTGACTCTGGACGCCAGCAAGGCGAATCCAGGCGGCAACCGAAGGGGCATGCTCGTGCAGTCTCCCAGTTGCTCGTGATCCAATCTGCTGCCCTGGTCAATTGAGCGAATAGAGCAAGTGAGAGAGAGAGAGAGAGAGAGAGAGAGAGAGAGAGAGAGAGAGAGAGAGAGCTGTTAGGTTTAGGAGTGGGCTTACCATGTCCCCGACGTGTCAGCAGCGTGCCGACGGCCATATTGTCTTCCCATGTCACTCTGGAGATACGCGTATCTGGCGTATCGGCTGCGTATTGTAACGGGCATGCCAGACCTGGCCGTATTGGTTCTTCATAGTCGTTTAGCATCTATTCTTATGATGGATTGTTATATTTTTGTGCTTCTACATACACTTACTTCTTGATTGTCATGGACAGACATGATGGCTTACTTACTATAATATTGTTACGTTGCAGAGATGACTGCTTAAATGGGATAATTATAACACAAGGCAGTCTGGTGGTATATACCGAAGAATCAGGTTTTAACCATACGATCACCAGAAACTAGAAATGGAGGATGGCCTTGAGCTTAGTTTAGGCCTCTCTTTGGGTGGTGGGTCTTCTGGGAAGTCTAAGGCAAGAGATGCTTCTCTAGAGCCTAAAGCAGAACCTCAAGTGGAAGAGAGCAGTAGCAAAGGTGTCTCGCAACCTCCCGATGCTCCTTTTGCGCATTACTATCAAGCAACTGCTGAGAACCAGGAACACAGTAGCAAGCAGAGGCATAGCCCTGCTACCCCGCCGTTTGGAAACTTCTGGGGACAACACGGTGGCTCCTCTGCTCCAGTGGCAGATGGATCAAGTGAACTAATAGCCCACCAATCTCAGCTTCCCCAGTATCAGGAGGGGCGGACTCCAAATAATATTGGAAATAATTCGGAGGAAAACATGCCAGTCTCAAGTAAAAGAAAGCTGCTTTCTGAAGAGACAAGTTTTCAGAAGAAGCATCATTCTGCTGCTGACCAGCCTGATGCATTCAGTAAGAGCTCTGAGGGAGGTGTGAAAAATGCACCGATTTCAATTAGCACGGATGATGGTTCAACCGGTGAAAATGAGGATGTTGCAGACTCGGAAGCAGAAGGCTCAAACTCTTGGTTGGTTGCACAGCGTGAAGACAGTGCCAAGGGCTCTGTGGTAAACAGAGGATCCGATATAAAGAGATCCAGTGATGATGCTACAGGTGGATTTCAAGGAAAGAGGCAACCGAGCTTTTCAGGAAGTGAATCTAGCTCTGGAAAGTTGCCGCATGGAAATCCCTTACAAGCATCGAATGTAGTGACTGCGCAATATCAAGGCCAGACTCAGGTTTCAGCACCCCTGGGCATAACTAATGCACCCAATTTTCCTCCAATGTATACAGTGCAATTGAGGCCACCCGTAAACAATGGAGCAGCTGTCCAGACGATGGGTGGTGCCTCCCAGGTTTCTTTTGGTTACCCAACAGGTCAGCTACCAATACTTGAAACGAGCTCTTCATGGGCATTTGGTACTCCGCCTCAGGCTATTTCTTCCTTCGCTGCAAAGCAAGCCGAACGAGCAGGAGCCAAACAAGCTGATGATGGAAAAAAACCTCAAGGTTAGTTCACCTCGTAATACTCTACTTATGTGCAAGTAAATAGAAGAAAAGGCCATGTTGCTACGGTACTCTAATATATGCCGTAAAATGACTCCTATATGTGTCTACCTCTCTAAATGACACCTGGATTTGTTAGGTCAGGTAAGAACACTGAGTTGAGATACTTGGTCTGGATATTTCAGTGAAGAGTTTTAGTCTACTGTCCAGTACCAAATGTCCTTGTTTATTAGTTTCTCCTTCAGTTTGGTATGACAGAAGCAATCTGGAGGTGTGTAGTTAGCTTGTCTAATTCAGAACCACTTTAATCACTACTCCCTCCGATCCAAAATAAGTATCACAGTTTTGAACTAAGGTTAGTTTAACCTTAGTTCAACACTGCGACACTTATTATGGATTGGAGGTATCTGTGAAGCAGCACTGTCACTTCTTGATATGCAAGTGCTTTCCTGTAATCTAGTAAGGTAAAATGAACATAGTTGAAAAGAAATTCCTCATTAAGCTTCTTGTGTGCACAAGCAGCACAGCTATACCTTTTGTTCATTTAAAATTTGGAAAGTTAATCGTTTCCCTTTCTCTTCTTTATGAACTGCAGAGGCTGGCGCGTCCTCCTCTGCTCTTTTGGAGGATGGTAAGGTTGTCGAGAAGGTATTGCCTCTCATGGGCTCGGGCTCTGGTATAAGGCCGGGCATCGCCCCGAATGTCAAATTCGGAGGGTCCGGATCATACCCTGATCTTCCCTGGGTATCCACAACCGGGGCTGGACCAAATGGCAGGACCATATCGGGCGTAACATACAACTTCGGCAGAAACGAAGTGAAGATCGTGTGTGCTTGCCATGGCACACACATGACGCCTGAGGAGTTCACGCGACACGCTAGCGTGGACGCCACGGGCCAGGAGAACAATGCTACCATGTCGGCGTTTCCTGTCGGGAATCAAGCAGCATCAGCCCAAAACTAATTTGGTGGCCTGCGTGCCGGTTTCATAGCGTGCTTGATGTTCCCTTTGTGTCCATATCATCAGTTCAGTATATTGTTGCTCTGTTGATTCGAACCCTATTGATATACATTATGTAGACATGTGTCATGTTGTAACTTTGGCTCCATTGTTGTGAACGAAACTGATGTATTTATTATAGCTCCCTTTGCGTCTTCAAGGCAGAATAATACTCCCTCAGTTCTTATTTACTCTGTACTAGTAAGCGTGCACATGCAATGCACGTATAACCGTGAGAGAAAAAAGATCTCATGTATACATAGTATGTGGATTCTGCAAAGAGGAAGTTAAGTACACTTCCAAGGCATCGGGGGAATGGATTCTGGCATGTAGTACTGCTAATTAACATGGTGAAGAATTATTTGTTATCAGACTGATACTGCAAATGACTTGTCTGACTTACATGGAGCAGGGTGGCCTAGAACCAAACATAGTTACTGCTAGTTGTTGCTATTCATAAACATTTTCCATGGCTTCTGGTGAAGAATTAATGAAGTCAATAAACCGTTGAAAATAAAAACAATAGGAGAGTAGTGATTTTGGCATAGAACGTTTCTTCAATAGTAAGCTCCGGCACAAACCGCGGCCAGGAAATTCATCTCATTCATATTTGGTTAGCTTTGCAGACATGTAATTACTCTCATTCTTATTTGGTTAGCTTTGCAGACATGTAGCCAATTCGTGCACAAATGCTTGACAAGGAACATAGGAAATGAAAAAATAAAAGTATATCACCCTATCACATATGAGCCATCATCTCATCTCATAGAACCTCAAAACTTTTAAAAATTTATATCTAGCCATAACAAATATAATTTGAAAATTGTACTATTTGATTGAACTACAGAAACTACAAGTAGTAGGATGCCTCTGTAGGCGTAAACACCTTTTACTTTTGTTTCATCTTTCATATCCCTCGCATGAATGATGAACCTGCATATATTGCCTTTAAGAGAGATGCTTTGAAAATGAAGGAGACAAGAAATCTTGAATATTGTTACCGATGCCATGACTCGTTGGTGCAGACGTGCCATGGCCAATCCAGTTCTGGAATGAGTACGTAGTCCACACTTTTCCCTATGATCCTATGTCTGAAACAGAATAAATAAGGAGTCCATAATACACACTTCAAAATCTTGCGCATGACTAACTGGAGCTTGTGCGTGATTCTATTTGATTGCTAAAGTAGCAGAGCAAATAAAATGAATACAACATGAGAAAAATAAAATATATACCCAAGCTTGCACTTATTTACCGACATTACACTAAAAACTATCCAAGAAAATAACATAGAAAGGTTGCTCAAAATAAACAGTATGGCGTGATGGCATACAGGAATGTCACATAAAACTATAGTAAGCCTTGCAGTTCAGTTTCTATGATTCTCTAATACTGAAAGCAATAGCCAAACATCACTGTATAGTTCATTCAGAGTAATAAAATGGGGGCTCGCTTCAACATCCAATCTAAATGCATGCGTCTCACTCAGAATTGTTACATGATCATGTAATTATGCATGTGTCCTTACTTGTCCAGAACACATGGGGCTCGTGCCTATCAGAAATTGAATTGGCTAGATATAGAGCCGCCTACTTTCCAACACCTTCAAATGTGACATAAAAATACAGAATATAATCTTCATGAAGCAAAGCTGCAGACAATACCGAAACAAGAAAAAGATGGGGTTTCTAACAGACTCATCCATTCTTCACCATAACTGGAGTTCTCTCAGTTCTCTTTTTGTAATAACTGTTAGATCCTGAAAGGATTAAGTCATCCTAGTGTTAAGGCCTCTAGGGCATTTAAATTTGGTCTCAGTTAAGAAGATTAGTCCAAAATGATATTTCCCATCGGATTTCAAGTACTCTTGAATTAGTTGACACCAAACATTACTGTAGCACAGTATGGATTGGATTCTCTTTTCATTTTGAAGTTAAATCGTGATCAACGTATATGCGAAGGAAGTTCACAGAGACTCGACGGCCTGCAAATGCAGATGAGGCTAGTATACACAGCCTGGGACGCTCAGCAGAATGAAATGGATCTGCACCTGGTTGGTTAGTCTTCCGCAATGAAAAGATGATCTGGATTGTTAGAAATTATGTGAAAATGCACACGCACTAAATCCTAACGAAAATTGCAAGGCTATCGAAAGTGCACAAGACCCAGTATCACACGTCAAGACCCAGTATCACACGTCAGTTCAACATGTGAAGTAAATACACAGAGTTGATCCGAGGGACATTAGAATAACTGCATACACAAAAGGCAGTTTCAGAATTGCAACATATGAAATCAACGGGAATTCCATTCGTAGCACTTAGAAGTCAGTTTTCAGCACACGGCATATCAAATAAAAACGCGCATGATTTGAAATTGCCTTTGTCAGAACAGCAAGCAAGGAATTTACCGGTGAGGTCCGCGATGAAGGCGCGGCAGGGCCATCCTGTGGTGTTGCTCCCGACTGACGAGCAGCACGAGGGAGGGGACAGACAGTGCCGGGTCGGGCACCGTGCACCACAGGAGAGGCGAGCTGGCAGGGGCCGGCGGCTAGTGGCGAAAGGGCCGGCAAGTGAGGTGTGGCAAGCGGCAGGAGCCACTTGAACAAATTGTTTTACAAATTACTGTAATGACTAATCGACTATACAAAAGCAGTTCACATGAACTGGACAGAGGACTCTGTTCTGTATGTTTCTGAGTAGAAAGGTAAGAAACAATCTAAGAAAATGAAATTATAAGTTAATTCTTACTATTTTTGTTAGTATGATTTTTAAGCACAATGCTAACAGGCTACGACACGGAAAATTGCCAGGCGCGGACGAGCTCGCGCGCTCTCGGAATGTCACGCGTTCGATCCCCTTGAGATGCGAGATGTCTGCCGTATTGTACGTGGCGGCGATCCCCTTGAGATGCGAGATGCCTGCCGTATTGTACGTGGCGGGTGAGGAGAGTTAGTGCATGTACGTAACGGGCAAGAGGCGTTGGTGGTGCGGACGTTAGACGAGGATTTGACGGAGTTTTCGTAACGTGTCGTTTGTCTCCTGTTCTGTACTTATGTGTACCGGAAGTAAAGGAACGGCGCGTGACGGGTGACGTACGTTATGTTGTTGGGCGGCCCATCAGATGGATTTAACCCACCCATTAATGTCCTGGCCTATTAACACAGCTCATTAATCTGGTATTACGTAAGCATAGGCGGCCGCGGGAGAGAGTGATTTGTGCGTGGAGACCAGGAAGGCATCCAGGCAAATGTGTACGAAATAATTATCAGTTTGTCTAACTCATATCTAGATGTTTTTTAAGAATGTCACATCTAAGCTCCCACAAGTATATAATGTAGCAACAAGAAATAAAAAAAACTAAGACAAAAAAATAGACCACAAACAAAGTAGACATCAACTTAGATATGACATGTCACATCTAGATGTGTCCTAGACAGACCCAATAATTATTTCTTGCTGCTACTAGTTGGTGTGCATTAATTACTTTTTATTTTGGAAGCGAAAAACCATTAACTCTTTTTTTGTCATGCAAGTCTGTTTGTAGTTTTCTGGTGCATGGAACATCATTTGTTCTTATTTTACTTACTCGAAGAAAAATAATATAAATTCTTATTTTTTCTTATTCTTCCGAGTTAAAAAAAGACGCCAACTATAAATCACAAACCTTGCATAAATGGATGGTTTTATTCCGTGAGATTGGACAGGGTATGCACCTTGTGGGGATTGTTATGATAGAAAACACAAGTATGGTAAATAAGTCAAAATCACTAGTTGAGGAGTACTCGTTGCAAAGATCACTCTAATTCCCTTGGTTGCGACAAGTGGCCCACATGTAGCACGCCACTTGTCGCCAACTATCGCAGTCTGGGAGTTTTTCCTTTTTTCGTAGATTCTTTAAAACGTTTTATCTCTCAAACCGTGCGTTCAAATCTCGAACCGCTTTCACCGGAATCCTCGCGTCGAGATCTTTAAAACTAGATCTCATGTTGATAGGTTTTGACGAACTTTTTTTTACCGAAAAAAATTAGACAAGAAAACCGAACCAGGAGCACGGGTTTTTTCCCTTTCCGAAAGGGGCACGCCCGTTCCTCTCACGAAATCACAACCGTGCCTCTCGCGGAAACAAAACCGTGACCCTCGCGGAAAAAAAGAGAAAACTCGTTTTTTTTTTGTTTCCGAGGAGGCACGGCCGTGACTCTCGCGAAAGCACAACCGTGTCTTTCGTGGAAGCAAAACCGTGATTCTCGCGAAAGGAAAAAACAGAAAATACGTTTTTTTTCTGTTTCCGAGAGGCACGACCATGACTCTCGCGAAAGCACAACCGTGCCTCTCGCGGAAGCAAAACCGTGACTCTCGCGAAAGAAAAAAAAACAGAAAACACGTTTTTTTTCGTTTACGAGAGGCACGACCGTGACTCTCGCTAAAGCACAACCGTGTCTCTCGCGGAAGCAAAACCGTGACTCTCGCGAAAGGAAAAAAAACAGAAAACACGTTGTTTTTTCGTTTCCGAGAGGCACGACCGTGACTCTCGCGAAAGCACACCCGTGCTTCTCGCGGAAGCAAAACCGTGACTCTCGTGAAAGGAAAAAAAACAGAAAACGTGTTTTTTCCCGTTCTGAGAGGCACGGCCGTGACTCTCGCGAAAGAAGAAAAAACACGTATTTTGGCGCAAATTTTTTTGTCGAAAAGCTAAGGAAGACCGGTGGAAAACCAAATCGTCGAAAAAACCCAAAAAAACGTTTAAAACGCCGAAAACGCGTGCGAAAAAAATAAAAAAACAAAATCCGGATGGAGCGGCCATAGCGCGACACGTGGCGAATGGCTGAGAGCGCGATAAGTGGCGCTGATCCGTTGCGAGGTTCCTAAAGGAGAGTTCATTAACTAGTTGCTCTCTAAATAAGTACTCATAATTTAGTTAATCAGCGAAGCAGAAGCTAGATCTAAATTTTTACGAACGGTGAACTACATTAAGCAAAAACCATAGAATCCAGCTAGGCGTGGTAGGACCTACATTCAGTTCTCCATACAAACCTAACACAATACAATTGCTTGCGCTTGCACTTTTGTACTAAAGCGGTAAAGGGGGAAACGGAAACTACATTTATTTATTTCAGGCAAACCTAATAGTGGGCTAATCTTGTCGGGGCTTTCTACTTATGGAGCCGTAGCTCCATCTTATCAGCTGTTACCACATCCCGCAGATTTTTCATTCATCAAGGCGTGCCCGCTAAGCTGGTGTGGCGCCATCATCGTCATCGGTGGTGGATCCACGAGCGACTTTGGTAGTTGACTCGCAGCAGCTGCTCGCGTTTGTGGAGTCATTGCCGTCAGCAAAAATATGGTCTTCTGTATCATATGTAGCCACCTCCTCTACAGCTGAAAGACAAGATATGGACTTCAGGTTCTTCTTTCAGATCTCCATCCGCCATTGACATGCCATCAGCCCTGCCCTGAACTGATGCCTGCATGCACGAGTCAAAAAAATTCTGATATGCATTCTTACTCCTAGAACATGAGAAGGGGGAACAAAAGAACAGCAGCAACAAAGATGATATGTACATACCGCGATCAAAGAAGATCTGCGGGAGAAAACTTCATGATGTGGATCACTGCTTGTTGGCTGCTCCCACTGGTCAACGAGTCGAATGCCGAACGAAGCAGAACTTGAAGACACCTGCCCAGCAGAGTACCCGATCGACTGAGCTGCAGACATCTCTGAACTCGTACGCACACATGCAGTCTCAATCAGCTGCTCCCATGCAGTTACAAATTCGTCTACCGTCAGGCACCACCAGGGAGAAGACATATCTGGTTTTACTTTTCAGCGTCGGTAGGGTGACGATGGCCCACATTACATTATAGTAATCACTTATCCATCTCGCACGCGGCGTTTGTGTAACGGACGCACCAGACGGAGTTTCCTATGAACAGCACTTACGCACCTGTACCAACAGAACATAACTATCCTGGACCGATATTTACCGGTTATGTTGGACGTCCCCGTTTCCGCACGTAGTTTGCTAATGTACACAATGATGTTGTATACATACAGCCGCATTTAATACAGTACCCAACGCGTCGTCGCTCCGTTCGCGCCAGCTAGCAGGAGCGCGCGAGCCCGTGTGCGCCATCGCCGTTCTCGCTACGACACATACAACTATTAGCTGAAAGAATTTTCTTCTTTTTCCCTTCACTCCCAAGAGATTAGTGGATGAACAGAAGACTGACACTTATGCAGCACAAATTTGTCAGTAAAACTCCACAGACACAGATGAAGATGCGTGTGCTCACCAGATGGTTGGCCAAGATGACCTTGGCGCCCTTCCCCATGAGGAACTTGATGGAGAGCACGGAGGCGCAGATGCGGTTGCCATCGGTGATGTTCCGACCATGGTTTTCAATTTCAGTTTCAACAAAATTTCAGTAGCAACTGAAATCACTGAAATTCAGTGAAATTCAGTTATTTCAGTTTGCATTTCAGCCAAAAGGCCACAATATTCATTTGAATTTAATTAAATATTTGAAATTTTCAAAAAATATTTTGAAAAATATTTGATTTCCTGTGTACTACTGAATTTGCTGAAATATTTTGACCGAAATGTAATATTTCAGTGTCTACTGAAATTAATGAAATTCAGTGAATTTCAGTAAAATCTCACTGAAAGTGAAAACCATGGTTCCAACCATCGTCCAGCAGAATGTTCAGATCAGCACGAAGGAACACCTTTTGCCCCTGAGGTCCTTGTGGCCCAGGGTGCCCACGCTCCTCTTGGTCGCCATTTCCTCCTCCGTCTCCCCTTCCCCTGCACCAAATACGATGTTGTAAACATCAGAATAATCCGCAGAGGAACCAGATTCAGACGACTGGAGATTTACCAGGCAAGAGATCGATCAGGTTAATGCCAATTGAACATCACATTTTTTTCCATTCGAAAGTGAGTTCATGAATCGTTGTGATGATTTTGTGGGTGTTCTGTACTACACTGAATTCAAAATCTGCACATAGAAAGGAAAGAAATTTAAGCTGCAGGTGTGCAACTGAAGAACCTCGTCTTATGACGGAGGGATCACATATCCGGTGCTGCAGCTAGAGCCTTCTTTGCCTGCGCCATGGCTTCCTGCCGCAAGTGGTGGAACGCGGCAAACGATGGTAGGAAAGGGAGCAGCATCACCATGGCCTCGACGCGCTTCCTTGGGTGACGCCCATCATAGTGTAGATCGTGAAGCCGCGACATCGTAGAGGAAGCGGAGACACGTTGAGAGGAGGACCGGAGGCTGTGGCTGGAGAGGAAGCTAGAGGAGGTACGACGAAACCTGGTGCCGCGCGGAGGAACGCCGACAGCTGCTCCATCGCTGGTCGGTTGGATGTACAGCGGCACCAAGCCGCGTCCATCGCCAGGAACTTCTCCCGGAGCTGGGCCGCCTTTGTGTGGTAGTGCTCAGAGAGGGGACACCCCGCGGCTTGGTGCATGTCGAGGGTGCCTCCTCCTCCTCTGCCGCCGCGGCCGCCATAGTTACTGCGCGCACCGTGGCCACCATAGTTGTTACCACCACGGCCGCTCGCTGTAGTCATTGCCGCCTTGGTAGACCCGTCCTCGGCCACAACCATGGTCGTCAACGCCCTTTGGTACCCACGCCCTCTTCCGCCGCCGCTATAGGTTGTTGGGGATCCATTCTTTTCGATCTGGGGCCTAACGGAAAAAGGGTGGGGAGCCACGATTGCTGTGGAATCAATACGGAAATCACGGAGTTGCGGGCGGGGATCGGGGACGCAAAAATTGGCAGACGATGGCGAGTCTGCTTGGCAGAACATTCGATCTAGGACGTTGATTTGGATGGCAGACTATTGGGGTAACATGGACAGTAGGATGTGTTTAAATTAATTGATCGGATGGCTTTGGTTAACCTGTGTACAGTTTGTTGTGTGAAGTTAGGGGAATTGATGTTTGCTCTTTTAATAGTAGTATAGATATATTAGGTTTGTTTAAAGTCAAACTTTATATACTTCCAACAAGTTTGTAGAAAAATATATTAACATATACACTACCAAATCAATACCATTGGATTCATCATTGCATATATTTTCACATCATATACCATTGTTACTGTAAATATTCATATTGTTTTCTACAAACTTTATAAATTTGACTAAATGTCAAAGCTAAATATGCGGAGTAAATAAAAAACGAAGGGAGTATCAGACTACAGCCAGTAAAATGGTGTGATAGAGCTGCGTTGCCATTTGGTGATGCTGCAGGCGGACAATTTTCGTGTTTTGACCCTTTTTCGTAAGTTGATTCAGATCTGACCCTAGTTTGCAAAATTTCGGGATCTGACCCTTTTCCTACCGCCAGTGTCCTTGGCGGTAGGGTATAACAGCCTACCGCAATTTTTTCTTAAGTATGTGTATTCGTACCTACCGCCAGACACCTTGGCGGTAGGGTTATATAGGCTGCCGCCATCATGTTTGGCGGTACGGGTACGTGATGCTGATGTGGATAAGTTTCCTACCGCCAGAGACCTTGGCGGTAGGCTGTTATACCCTACCGCCAAGGACCCTGGCGGTAGCAAAAGGGTCAGATCCCGAATTTTTTGCAAACTAGGGTCAGATCTGAAACAACTATCAGAAAAGGGTCAAAACACGAAAATTGTCCGCTGCAGGCAGAATGATAGCAGCATACATATGCTTTCTTCTACAAGAGTTTTTCAGTCAAACAATTTTTTCATCATCCATCATAAAAGAGGTAGAAATGCTTTCACAACATGTCAAACCTGGGGATGTATGTACCATGCTCCGTTTGCTATTTAAGTTAAATTTGCACCATGTTAAAACATTTTCAAAAGTACAACATGGATACCAAGTTCAACATCAAAGTTTCACATAATCAAGATGTCATCTCCTGTGCGCTACAGCATTTACGTTAGGAGGGAAAATGATGGTCCAGCTATCTTTGACAGGTTCAGTGTCATTTTTCTCTCAATGCTAGCTCTGCTAGGCAGATAAGCCATCAATCAGCGTTACACAACAGACCCGCCTTCAAGTGCTACAGGCTCTCGTTTAATGGCCTTCACCTGCTAGGTTTAACTAGCCTCGCTGACACTCCAGCTGCTTCGTGTTCTCCAATAGCACCTGTTTCAGCATCACAGCACAACCAATCAGCATTCAGGTTCCATACAAATGGGAGATCATTGGTGTACACAACAATAAGGTTTCAGTGTGTCCAATGGTAGGACGACAAGTTTGGAGAAGATGTAATTGAGCAAGGGCGGCCGAGAATAAGGAACGGTTCTTAACCTCTCGGATGTAGGTTGCGATCGCTTTGCACCCTTCAGTTGCAAGGTCCATCACAGTCTCAAATGTATCCATTGGTAGTTTCGCGTCCATCTGAAAATCACCTTTTAAGCATTAGTGTTGCTGTGAATGAATGATGTCGTGCAGCAAACTAAGCACATAAGAAATGTGTCGCATCAGAAAGTTTGTGCTGCAGATGAGACGTGGGCTAGGGAAGGCCCTGAAATTTGGAGCAATCAAAGTTTATGATCGTTTTGTAACCTGCAGAAGAGTCACTTTGTCCATCTTTGCAAGAATGCCAACGGTGACATCTGCGCCTCCAGCGCTGTCTTCTATATAATTCAGATCTGAAACAACATATTAGAATGGTTGAGGCCTCTTTGTCCGAGATGATTCTTGGCTTTGTCATAGATGTGAGAACAGAAAATAGGCCCCATACCAAGCAAAGGAGTAGAACACAGGTACCCAGCACTGCAAGATGTGACTATGTCCCGCATTGGAATCCCAGCATCTGCAAGTGCTAGTGTTGCAGCATTGATGCATGCAGACCTGGTTCCTGTTATACACAGTCATGATGATCAAGATAGAAATTAAGTCATTTTAAGTACCACTCATGCTACAATCGTTTTCAAAATAGGCAAAAATAATAGTAAGTCACAACAGGACTGGGTAATGGAAACAAGAAAATGCATGTGTACTAAGTAAAATATTTAAACGGCCTCTAGACAAAAAAATGTTGTGTTGTGTCCCTTTGGTTTGGCAAAAGAAGTAAAGTTGGTTCTATTTGTGCATGCTGATTAGAGATAGATCTGAAATATTCAAATATAGTGCACTTACCACCATCAGCTTGAAGAACTTGGACAAATATGTCAATCTGCAAAACAAACACAGTAAGAATTCAAAGTGGGTCCTGTTTATAATTCACGATAGAGGTTTCTTGCAGTGCAACTGATTAGATGACTCACCTGTGAGTGTGGCATTAAATGTGTTAATATGCTTGCCTCCATTGTTTGTCGAATAACAAGAGAAATTTCTGTTGATCGCCTGTCACAAAGTTATAGATTCACCTTATTACTACATTGTTGTGCAGGAAGTAAAACAGCAAGTAGCCTATAACTGATGCAGCATGTTATTCCCTTTGCATGCTGTGTGTTCAGTTGTTCACCACAAACCACTGACATAAATCACCTAAGCTGCACATTAGCACTGTCTGTTTTATTTCACATGAGGAAATTCCTGAACTTCTACTTTAATTGCATTGCAATATTTGATCATGTTACAGGCCTAAAAAGCTCTTGAGATGACACCACCCTTAGCTCTGAGTACCTTTCCCCTAACACTGTCCCCAATCTAGATAACAATAATGACATCAAATATTTGAAAAAAAAACATAACATGGAGAATAAGCCTGGAATAACGGTACGAAAATATGCCATGACAAAAGTGTGTACTGATAATAAATGAATCCACCATAGTCAGCGTTTCTTCTTCCTTAAGCTGGAACATACCTGTCACCTTTTGGCTTTCTCCTTCGATCCCCAGTGCTAAACTCTGCCATTCTATACTCACAACGCACCTGCAGACACATTTCCCATGAGCGCATTCTAACAAGAGAACCTTTAATCTTGATGCACTTGGACTAATAAACTCACCAAAGCCTCTTTACCATTTTGTTGCTGACTCCTGTTTTGGATCTGAATGAGTAAAACAAGCAAAATAACATTAGTCTTAAGCTGGGATTTGTTGGCCATTATACTAACTGGTATGAAAAGGCAATATCATAGCTACACAAGGAAGGGCCGCCCTAGGTCCTGTGAGAAAACACCCCATGTTCTACTGGCACTCAAGCAGATGGCTCAGGCAACCGCTCTGGTGAGCCCTGTCTCCACCCTTGATGCTGCCTGCTGCTCGCCGATGGCTCCGACAGCAGGGGCTTTACTGATCTGGTGCTTTACTTGAAATGTGGCGTGGATTGCCCTTTGCATGTAATAGTTAGATCATGGCTTGAACAGAAACTTGGAGATGGTTGAAACTTTTTAGTTCGTTTCAGTCGTTTGCTTTTACTGCTTTCTGAACTTGGCGTGGATGCCTTGGACTGAACCTAAATGAAATGGAGCCGTTGATCTAAAAATGTTCTACTGGCGCCACTGACCCTACCGGTTTCCTAGAACACGTTATTTGCAGTACCAAAACACAGAAGGATGACATTCTGCAGTAGCATCCGCAACATGACAAGACTACTGTGCCATTTCAGTGCTCCGTGTCATTTAATTCAGAAAATTAACTACAAAGCCCACAATAAATTCTTTCATAGACACACACCACATCAAACGTGCGGTATGAACTTCAAAAGAGATACCCCACCCCAAATCAACATATATCCGAAAAGTAACTAAAACTTCACAGCAGCCTTTCATAGACATTCCATCAAACATTCCGTGTGCTCTTTGAAAAATATAATCCTGAATCCAGAATTTAACTACAACAAACCTGACGTTAATCCTCACAGGCATTACGTCATACATGGCATGTGCGATTCGAGAAGAGCTCCCCAAATCACCTTAATACCAATCATTAACTAGAGAACTCGCGCTAATCCCTAGCAGGCATTGCGTCGAACAGTTGGCGAGCGCGAGCTATACGTGCAAACAAAATGAGGGACATGGGCTACCTCTCGTGGCCCGTAGACGGCGGCGATGACCCTGGTGTTGCCCATCTCGAAGAGCGCCGAGCCGTCGGCCCTGGAGACGACGCCGACCTCGCCCTTGAGCTGCCGCATCTGCGAGACACCGGCCGCGAAGAAGCAGAGTCAGCCGAGCGTGGAGCGGAGGAAGGCGAGACAGGGAGGTCAGGAGAGGGGCGGGACCTCGTTGGGGCGGCGGCCGTCGACGCGGAAGCCGGTGAGAGGGTTGACGTACTCCATCGCGGGGCTGTTTTGCCCTCTCCAATCCCGCTTCGAGCTCCGCGCAGGCTGCGGCGGCGGCGGCGGCGAGGGCGAGGGAGAGGGCTTTGGTGCGGGTTAAGGTTTTTTTTTTTTTTTTTTTGGAGAAATTTTGGTGCCGGTTAAGGTGAGTGGGAACCGGCTCCTTACGACGACGACCCCAGCGCCGCACTGGGCCAGAAAAATATCCAGGCCCGTTCACCGAAGTTCCTCACCCGGCCCATCTACCCAGCCATTCTTGCGCCAAAATTCGACTCTGTAGTCTAGTATCGTCTTCTGGCGCCAAAACACGGAAGAGAGCGTCGTGAGCGCGCGCAGGCGGCAGCTCCGTCCGAACGCTCTCCGTGCTTCTCCCTTTGGGGCCCGTCACAGGGACTTCCCCTGTCACATTCCCTTGAGCAGCCTCTTCTCTGACAACGGCGGCGCTCGCCGCCGGCGCTGCGCTCCTACTTCATTGCTAATCGATGGAAAACCAGACCAGTACAAATTTGAAATAAGTTGAGGAGGACAATGAAGGAGCCAATGCCATCAAACATTTGTCTGCTCATTGCACTAAAGAATATAAACTCTTATTTAAGGATTTCAGTGCCTGTGTGTTCGGGTATGAGGACAAGAAAACGTTTGTGGAGGCTTTTCTGCACCCTGAGAAATAAGGTAGAGTATAAAGTAATAGAAAAATGGGCTGAGTGTTATACGAGGGATGCTTTCACCTTAGGGATGCGAAGCACACAACTAAGCGAGAGCCTAAACAATGACTTGAAACTCCACCTGAAATCAGACCCTGACCTTGTTCGTTTTTTCAAGCATTTTGAAAGGGTTGTGCAAGGGAAACGAGACAACGAGTTGGATTCGGAGTACGAGTCAAGAAGAGAAACTACCCAGAATCAAAATAACTACACCGATGTGAGTCCCAGCAAGCGAGGTATACACATACACTCCTGGCATATTTGAAAGTTTTCAAATAGAGCATGTGAGATCTATGGCAGCCAGCAGTAAAGTACTTGCGGAGATCAAATATTTGAAGATGAACGCACGATTGTTGGTAATCCGTTGGAACAAATAGCCACACGTAGTTGTGGGCAATTTGAGAGAATTGGACTACTATGTGCCCATGCTCTGAGAGTTCTCGATTTGATGAACATTAAATTACTGCCACCACGCTATATTTGAAAGCGTTGGACTCTAGGTGCATGTTGTGGAACTATCCAAGATAGAAGTGGAAGGGAATGTTGTTGAGAATCCAATGTTGGATGCCATTCTTAGCTGCAAATTTCTCACACACAAATTTGTCAACTTTTTTTTTGAACGGTCACCGGGGGGGGGGGGGGGGGGAGAGGATCCCCACCTGAATATATTGCTCAAAAAGCTACCAAAGCCAAGAGTCACCCCTTAAGCTTTGGTTGATCCAGTTTATAAGGAAAACCGGATCAAAAACCTAAACAAGTTGACCCCGTTTATGAGGGAAACCGGGCTGAAAACCGTCAAATTTGTCAACTTGGCCACTCAAGCAGTAAACTCCCAGCCATGGCGTATTTTACTTGATAATGCACTTGATATCCTCACTAAGGAAGTTGAAGAGCAATCGAAAAAGGAACGAGAAGGTCACCTTGTCGAGGAATGTGATACCCAAGTGATCCTCAAGAATCAAATCAAGATTTAAGTGTTGCACGCCTAAAGAGAGGTAAATACGCTAGTGGTGCTTTAACTTGTCATAGATGTTCACTTTAGTGCTTGAACTTGAAAAATACACCGAACTGGTTATAAAACTTGGCACGAACGTGCAAATACGGTGCTAATCTTATCCGTAGACGTAAAGTGCATCCACATGGCACCGAATATGGATGATGTGGCACTGACATGGTGTGGGGTCTAACTGTAGCTAGGAAACAGAATTATTACTTGAGTACTAGATACGACTCTATGACTAGTGGGCCCACCTGTCAGTACATTAGAAAAATTAATATGAAGAATGAAAAAGTTCAACAAGCAGGAATCGAGCAAGCAACCGGATTTAATAAATAACGTACAAAAATTGTTCATGTAAGTTTGTATAGTGGCTAGTTGCGCTAGCCACTATACCAAACATGTACTTATTATAAAATAAGGCCGCTCAATTTATATGTATTTTAACTAAAAGTCTTGTGTCCATAATTTGGCTGCAGACAGTGACCAATTTTGCACTCGTTATTTTTTCAAAAAAATAAAAATAAAATCTGAAAAGCATATTACTACTAATCATAATAATAAATTTAAGATTCAAGTATTCATGTGTTAGTAATAATTACGTCATCCTACACATATATCTGTGTGCACAGAAAGTAAATATATATAGAGGAGTTTAATAAATAACGTACAAAAATTGTTCATGTAAGTTTTAGAAATATTGACTTATTGTTTAGAATATCCCCTTTTAACTATAATACATAAGTGTTTAAAAATATTTGTCAATTTTTTTAAAATATGTGAATCTTTATTCAAACCTTTGAATAATTGAACGAGTATTTACAAACGGTAATCTAAAAGAAATGAATGATTTATATTATACAAATATTGTTATAATTCATATATATATATATTATTTCATGACTGTATATTTGAAATATTCGTATATCATTGTTAAATATAATCTATGACTATGTATTTTCAATGTTTGTTTACAAACAGTTTGAAAAACTCATATATTATATTTAAAATATTTTTTCCAAATAATTAGTTTAATACTTCTAAAAGTGATTTTTTTTATCGCATACCTCTATATATTTATTTTGTGTGCACACTGATATTTGTGTATAATGAGGTCATTATTAATAACACATGAATACTCGAATCTAATTTTTAATATTATGATTATTATTTACATACTTTTTACATTTAAAAAAATGTGTACATAAGAGTTTTTTTGTTGAAGTACATAATATCTGAGGGAATTTGTCAACAAAATATGTTGGTTGGAGTGGCTAGCGCATGCATCGCCCAAGGGGCAGGTAGTAGGTTCGACTCATGCAGTCTTGATTTTAATATTAATTTTCCTAGTTACTGTCAGGCGGGCCCACTACTCATAGAGTCATATAGTGCTTAAGCATTTTTTGTTTCCTAACTATGAATCGGCCCCACACCATGTCAGTGATATGTCAGCCATATACATTGCCACGTCAACGCGTATTACGTCTACGGACAGCAATAGCACCGTATTTGCCCATTCGTGCCAAGTTGTAGAACCAGTTCGATGTATTTTTCAAGTTTAGGCACCAAAGTAAACATCCATGACAAGTTCAAGCACCACTGATGTATTTACCTCAAAAATCTCCACAGAAAAAAGGTTCGAAGCGAAATACAACTTGTATGGACAGGCAACACAAAAAATGGAAGACAAGACCACCTGAAGTTAAAGAGACACAAGAATTACCTGCGGCGTGTTATTTATATGCTGAAAAACAATTATTTTGTTGACCTTTAAAATATAGTCTATTTGTGTGATTGAATCTCTATGTTCATTTTGTTTTCAGCAACCAGAGAATGAGATTCGTCAACAGATGAAAGGGCGGAAAAGACCGACCAAAGTTAAAGAGACAAGTATTTCCTACAATGTGTCTTTTGTATGCTAGAAGATATTTACTTTCTTGTTCATTGAAGTATAGTCTTTTACTTTGTTCACCTTTCACATGTAGCAGCAACTGAATGAAATCAAGAAAAAAACCAACAAAAGAAGAAAACAATCTACCAAAACCACCAATGCACATGACTTGCCTATGGGTTCCCAGCAACAGAAAAGGTGAGACTAATTCATTGACAGAGAAAGATCCTGGGAGCATTGAGAATGATTTTCTTTTTTAGAGAAAAGGCACAGCCCGAGCTCGAGAAGGGCTCGAGCATAGCCCGACTTTGAATTAACAAAGTCATCAACCGGCCAGGATACATCGAAACAAACCATACAACCAGGACATAAAAGAAAGCAGGGATGCAACCCCGCAACGGCCGATACAAGGAGCTGAAAGAAAGCTAAAATGCTACGGCCAATGAAGAAAAAGACTACAGCTTGAGAAGCTGCTGCCCACAATTGAAGCATGCCGCAGACGCTAGCTATAGAACAGGGGCGTTCGAAGAAGACACGGCCATGATTGGAACACCAAAGCCACCAGGAAGAAACAGAGCACGCCATGGCCACCATCTCACCTACCATCACGTCCTAATCGCCGTAGAGGGGACCACTATACCCTCTTGCCCAGGCCGAGGGCGTCGATCCGCCGGACAGACAGGACCACACGAAGGAGAGCACGGCGGCCAAAGGAGCGGACTGGTCATCCATGGTGAAGTGTTACCGCTTGAAGAAGTAGCCACCGCCACCAAGAGCACCCTAAGCACGCAGCAACCGACCCGCCTCTCCACAGACCCAAAACGGCGCCTTCAAGAAGGTAACGGCGTCGTCATGGCGCCGCCGCCGCCCAAACCAGAGTTTTGGGTTTTCACCCGGGTGCAGGGGAAGGAGGAGGAGGGGGAGGTGAACCTCAACATCGCCTTCAAGAAGGGGAACAACGCCCGAAGCGCCGCCGGCGAGGTGGCCTCCGTCGCCGGCCAAGGGGTTACCCCGATTCAGACCTGCCCGCACCAAATCCACGCAACCAACAGCCGGATCCGGCCGGATCCCGCCGGACCAGACGAGGAAGACGCTGCTGCAAGCGACCGGGCGCCGTCTTCAGATCTGGCGCAGTAGGTCGCGGGGGGCCTGCCGCCCGACACCCAGGTCCACCGCCGCCTCGCCACCCACGCAGCCGAGGGGAGGCGGCCACAACTCCAGTGAACGCCGCCGGCCGCCGGGACGGCGCCGCCCTCACCACCAGGCCGCCGCCTGGAACCCTAGGCCCGTTCCCGAGAAAGAACCGCGGCTGAAGACCTCGCCGCCACCCTCATCGACAACCGCGCGGGCTTGCCGGCGGCTGCCTCCAGCGGCGGCAAGGGAAGATGCGAAGGGGAGGGGGTAGCGGCGGACGAGATCTGTCGCCCCCCGAGTCGCCCCTGGAGGACGACGCGAGGGGGAGGGGGAGGGGCCTCTATAATCTGGCTTCTTGAGAATGATTTTCACGGTTATGGGTGTATTAAGGGTTACAGTGAACTATTGATGATTTGCTTCATCCCATGTACTATTGTGCTTGACTAACGGTTTCAGCAAAATTGATGTTTTCCTAATATGAGCAAAATCCTTTAACGATGCAGGGTTCTAGTGTCGAACACCTGTACGCAAATGATATGCCTCTATCAGACCCCTTTTGTCATTTGTAGACTTGAAGATCCATTTTATCATCGGAGGACTTGAGAAGTGCTGAATGCTAAAGAATAGATGGGTGCTGCTGCTGGTCTAATCAGTGAAATCTGCCCCAGGAAAAAACATGTGGAAAATCTAGTATTTTAACTTTTGAGCAGCTCTTGAATTTGTCAATGTCAGACCAGCAGTTGATTAAGACTGTTGAGTGGAATTCACTTGGTTGTAACCTACATAGTTTGCTTGTTTAAATTTCAGTTTGTGTATTGCCGCGTGATTCTTCAGTTCTTCAGTTTTGTAGCAGGTTCAGTTCAGACGAGTTCTTCGTGAGTTTAATGAATTTTCCTTTACCATGTCACTTTTCAGTTCAGAGAGTTATGCATGATAACGATGATTACTGTGGTTCATATTCCTGTTTACAAGAAATTGAAGCCTGGAGTAGGGATGGCGTTTGAAGGGCTCGATGTCGTGGATGAGTTTTACAAGTTATATGCACTTCATGTGGGTTTTTGAGTTCATGTCGGCCAGCTGAGAAAGTTGAGCAATGACGTGGTTCGTACCAAGTGTTTCATGTGCGGTAGGGAAGGATTCAGGACCGAGAGGAGCAATGAGGAAAGACCCATAAAAGAAAATGCAATAATGCTAGACCTACAAAGAACTTTACTTAACCTTCCAAACTAACCCCCGCCACCCCCCCTCCCCGATAGAGGCTTAACTTTGCACACACTTATATATGTATGTAGGAGCTCCAAACACAGTTTCATCATTTTATCACAACCCTAGCTTGTACCTCTAGTTCAAGCCACCAAAATGCCATTTATTCCTTTTATTTTCAAATTAATTATCTAAACTTGCCCAAAACCTCTCAATATTTTGTGGGGCTCAGGTATAAGCTAGATGATCCTCACAAAAATTTCAGCTACATCCAAAATGTTTTGGTACCCCAAAACATTTCACTTCTATCTACTTCTCTTTTTCTTGAAATAGATAAAAAGAAAAGAATAAAGCGGACAGAGGCGAGGATTGCCTGGACCACCACACCACTTCCAGCCCAACAGCCGCCGCGACCCACTCCCCAGCCTTTTGTTCCTCCACTCACCGATGTCACCTCTACGAACCACACCAGCGCCACCCATCTCTCCCGAAGCTCGAACAGACGACCATCCAGGCCCCCGGGGAGCTTTACAAGAGCAACCCGAGCCCTAGAGGCAATGCCGTCACCGTTCCTTATTCTAAGACAAATTACTATACCATAAGGAGATTACCATTATGAGATGACACTTAAGAGGGCACTTTAAAGTGATTGAACCCACTTTCCATGTTAGTTTAAGCAACAATATCGCTAGGGACCAAAGTAGTGAAAACGACAGCTTCATTTTTCAAAACTTTCAGTCTCATAAGACTATGACCACACAATTTGACATTCCCCTTGGGAAATAGGGAAAAACAGCCCCCCTAGCCGCCAGGTAAGAGCTAGCCACGCTTAGCCGTCGCCATGGCCCAGAGGGCTTGAGATTGTCGCCTACTTTAACCGCACCACGTTCTTCCTTCTTCTTTCACTCCAAGGACCGCGTCGACCACCGCCACTTTGTGCGCAAGCACGAGGACTGGGGAGCCCCTGATCGTCGGGAACCCTCTTCTTCCTCCGCTTCAGCCGTTGCTTCCCTGTCCGCCTCCGTCCATCTCCAGTCACAAGCTCTCCATCGACGCAGTCAGAGTGAGCACCCGCGTCGTTTCCCTCCTTTGATTGCCCCTATCATGTGCATTTAGAAGCATCCTAAGCTCGCTGCCATAGTTAGAGCTCGCGCATGTCGACGCCGAGCACACGAGCATGCTCACGGTGTTCACAGCTTTCTATAGGACCATTGAATCGCTCGAACTGGCCCTGAATTGCCAGATTCGTCGGTAGTCGTGCGCCATGGTCACCGCTGGTGCCATTCTAGCCATGTCCTACTTATCAGCATGCGTGCTGAGGCGCTCTGCCTCGTCAGCCGT
Organism: Aegilops umbellulata; assembly: GCA_032464435.1. Taxonomy (NCBI): domain Eukaryota; kingdom Viridiplantae; phylum Streptophyta; class Magnoliopsida; order Poales; family Poaceae; genus Aegilops; species Aegilops umbellulata. Next base: position 511,212,974 of record CP136059.1, read on the forward strand.
CCGGTCAGTAGCCCTGGCCCACTCATCAGTGGCTCTCGCTAGGCATCAGTGTGCGTAAAAAAGTTTATGACTTTAATTTTCTTTTAATCAAAACATTTTATTTAATCATTAAATCATTCAAATTTGAGTAATTCATACCTTAAGAATTTGAATGTCAAATTTAATGAGCAAATATATGAGTCTTGACTAGAAAATTGTGCAGAATTCATTTTTGACTTTAATTTGCACATTTGAGCACTTCAATTTCGTGCACATATTTACATTGCACTTAAAACCCTTTTTAACTTGATATATATCTAAGTTCACTAGAAAAATGCAACTAGTACATCTACGATATTTTCTTGCATGTCCAAAGCACTTGAACCTCCTGTACCGTAGTTAATTCAATTTAACTTCAACTAGCAAATATGTCTGTGCGTTGCGACGGGAGACAAAAAAATTATGCGGTAGCCAAATAAGTATGACTCAATACCGTGATATATGAGCGTACTCTATTTTAACAAGGTGGCTCACCATGTTGCCATTTACTTTTTTTCTCACCCTTCCTGATGATAGTCAAGATGTCCACGTGATCACAATGCATCCAACGTGATAAATATCAAGGCTATGAACTTGTCAGTGCATGCTACACTTGTTATTATGTTGCACAAGGGAATGTTTAAAACCTTAAAAACAAATCTCATCGACCACGAACTGCTCCCAATACCAAGACATATAAAGACTTTAGAAAAACTAATCAAATCCTAGACATAAAAGACTTTTGAATCAGTGAACAGGTTTTCGAGTCGACAAACAGTTTTTTTTTTTTTGAAATTTTGGATTTTCACAAAAATTTCACGAACATTAGTTTTGTTTACGAATATTTTTTAAGTGCGTGAACATTTTATGAATTCATTAGCATCCTTTTTACTCAACAAACATTTATTGAATCAGTGAACTTTTTCTAAAATTGGGGAACAAATTTAAAAACAATATTTTTAGTTTTGTGAACATTATCTAAAATTTCTTGGACATTTTTTTTCGGATTCCCGAATATGTTTTGAATACATGATGACAAAAAGGAGGAGAGAAAACCAGCAAGACTTGGGGATCAAACCCTGGTCTGCACAGTAGAAGCAAAAGGCTTTAGCCACCACACTGCTTCTGCATCTGTGAAATATATGTGGTATCAAACCTACAAAAGGACTGAGCACGACATCGAGTTTGGAAAAAAGAATCGTTTTTTTATTTGACTTACAGGTGGCATTGGTCGGTAATTTTTGTCAACTTATAAGGCAAATTGCATGACGTACCACCAGAAGCAATAGCCCCTTTATTATTAGGTAAAGATTTACATATAGAGTCCTTTTGAATAGCTTTTGAACCTCCTCCCGCTAGCGTGCCCTCCTCATCATGCCTCTTCCACCTGCTAGTGTCACCCATTAGATGGGTGGGATCCCGCTTGGCTGCTCCACTCACATGGCCCAGATCGGCCGTGGATTCCTCTTCCTCACACGTCTAGCCATGACCACGGGATCCCGGGAGGAGACCACAACACAACCTCGGCGGAAACTTGTGCCCGCCAAGATACGTCACTGGAGGGCGGCGACCTCCCTCCCTTTCCTTCCCTTCCCAGAGCTTCGTCGGCGGCTCAACGCCCCTCTCCTTCCTCAGTAGATCCATAAGGATGATGCACGTCAGTGACTGGATCGACCCCGAGGCGCGCTCCTTGCGCACCCCCTCGATGCACGACAACGACTAGATCAACCCCAAGGTGTGCGGAAACAAAACCTAGGCATCCGTGCGCAGACCCTGGCGGCGAGGATTGGTGTAATGTGGCATTGTTGTTTTGGAGGATGTCAGCTCAGCGACGTGGCAAGTGATATGGGGGGCGGATTAAGGGGGAGGGGGTATCAGGAGGATGACGATTCTTTATCGGGCATTGGTGCACTATTTTTTCCTTTCCTCTTTCCCATGTGACGGTGGGAGGGGGCAGAATTTTTCGGTGGGAGGACGGGGATGAGGGGGATGTATCTGGTGCACCGGGGCAATTTGTGCTAACGGTGCACCGGTCGTCCGTTGCATATTCAAAAATGTTCAAAAAAGTCCAGAAAAAATAGTGCATTGAGACAACACCAATGTACATTGTCACAAAAATTTAAATCAATATTCAAAACATCGCTCAAGATACAAAAATAACAAATTTGACACCGAATAGTACACAACACAAGTTGGGCTCCAATTTTGGCCCATTAGCACATTGATGTCAAATTTGTCATTTTTGTATCTTGAGCATTGTTTTGAATTTGGATTTGATTTTTTATGACGACATACATTGATGTTGTGTCGATACACTAATTTTTTTCCGGATTATTTTGAACATTTTTAAATGTGCAACGGGGTCCGGTGCACCGGTAGCACCAACTGCCTTGTTGCACGAGATAGGTTCACCAGGGATGAGATCGGTCCATCAGTGATGGGAGGCTGGTACCAAGTAACACACGGATTGCCCTTTAATAATAGAGATACTAGAACATCAAGGGGCGCGTTGCCACGCCCACTCATCAAAACGACAATATAAGTATTTATGAAAGAAATGAAGGTATAATTATCAATCAAGATTTGAATTGAGCGCCTCAATTTGTAGCATGGACTACTACATATTTTGAATACCAGGGTAGAAATATATAATTTTGAATACCAGGGTAAAAATATATAATTTTGAACAGCCCACATGAGATTTTACAAATCTTTTGCAGACCCGTAAAGTAGAATATAGATACGGAAAACATTTAAATGATCGACTATGGGTGAAAAATTGTGAGCTGTGGCGTGAAGTACAATAATGACATAAAATACTGGATTTAACATTTGAACTCCAGTATAGAGAATCTACAATTCTAAGTGAAACTACACAGATAGCTCTGTGTCCCGCTGTGGTGGCATAATATTGAACTTAAACTGCGCATTGGTGGCCATGCAAATGTATGAAATCAAGGGCACATTTCAAGTGCTCAATTTAACATCACATATTCCAGATTGAAGAAATGATATTTTTTTAGGGAAAGAAGAAATGACTCGCTGTGTAGATCATAGTGTCCGTTGTTTGCATCACTGTATGTTAATTTCTTCCATCAAGCAGCTGAAATCATTATGTGTAGAAAAACAATTGTTGGCATAAGAAAAATAATGGAACCGAGGGTTGTGTGTTACCGTGCAAGACTTGGCTTGTGATTTATGCACGGATGCCCGAAGTTGTATTTTACCTCATCGTTCATCTTCACAAATGCTATTGCTGCTTCATTTTCAGAAGAGAACTCAGAAGAATTTCTTTGGGTTTCTAATCCCGTTATGGCATATTATCAGTCAGGTGACAAATCTCTAATATGCAGAAGGCGACTGCTGGGCGCCGGTGCGCCGGCCGAAAGTTTTAGCCGGTCGAGCCCCAGCCGTTGGATGTGAGCCGCACAGCCTTTGGATCTGGTAAAAAAAGAAACAAAACGCCCCAGCAACTTCTTCCTCGTGTGGTCAGGCTAGATCCGCATCTCTCGCTCGGGGGAGCGCGGCGCCGCGCCTCCTGCCCCATTCGGTGGCCATCCTCGTCGCCGGGCCCCATCCCTCGCCGGCCTTCCTCATCACCGGTCCCCGCCCTCGCCGGCCGTCCTCGTCGTCGCCTCGACCCATGCAACAGCTCTACCTGCGGCTGTAGCTCTCGACAGCGATGGTTGTAGCTCCGCCGCCGCCCTCGCCGTTGATGCAGGCTGCAGGGGATTGCATCGACGACGGCCGCCAGTTAATCAACGCCGTTTGAATGGTTGTAGCAAAAAAATTCACCGGTGGTAGCAAAAACAACTACGGTTGCAGCAAAAAACGTCGTGGCGAGGTCGCAACGGTAGTAGCAAAAACCTTCGGCGATAGTAACCAAAACCTATTATGGTTGCAGCAAATCGCCATTGCCGCCGTCGCGAGGTCGCAGCTCCGCCTTGATCCATGTAGCAAAAAACTTCGCCGGTAGTAGCAAATCTAACTACGGTTGCAACTTTTCCTTGCTATGCAGTGCCATTGAAGCTTTTCTGTATCTATGGTTGAAGCTTTTTTCAACAGTTGTTGAAGCTATTCTAGGTGACGGTTGCAACACTTGTATACGTGTGTGGATCCGGCCATGGCGGCGGGCATCCATGGCATCTCCTTGCTGGTTCCAGCATTCTCCCAGTACATTTTCAGACCCCGTGGCCACCTGTGGTCACTGTCGTCAGGCCCCAGTTGCCATGGTGCAGCGCGTGGTCACCGCCATGGGAGTCTCCAGCTGCCGGCGAAGGAGCGCCTGGCCGCCGGCGATGGAGCTCGTAGTGGCCCAGTCACAGCACGCAAAAAGGAGGGGGAAGGGGGCAGAAGGGGATGCACGCGCGTGAAGAAAAATACTGCTGGAGGTAGGGGACAGAGCCGCGTCGGGAAGGAGGCAGTCGCGCGGGGCCACTGTGTACGCTCGTTGGGCCAGCGTGCGTACGAGCCGGCCGAAAGTTCGGCCGGTGCGCCATTCCGAAACGTTTCCCTATGTAGAAACCATCGGTCCTTCCTAACATTTATACTAATTAAGTTAAAATTAGATAGGTACGCAAACTGTGATTCAGAGTAGGGATATCATATCTTAAACTAAACAGGGCCTTTGGTTCCTAGCATCAAACAAATTGACCGGAAACTAATTCATATGTGTGTACAAAAGAACCTCATGTACTAAATCTTACGACTAATGAAAAATTTGGAGCATGGGTAGAAAACAACATTCAGATTTAGTAGCTTTTCGATTGGAATCAGTGGCATATGGGGTAGCGGCTTTTCTTCCCCAATTCAATTCAGCACCAACAACAGACCGTAAAAATAATCCCCAAATCAGCAAAGAATCAACAACAAGACAGGACATGTAGGAGATTCAAACAAAATATTTGGCAGGATATTGAAACCAAGTTGGAAGAGGGCAAAACAATCCGTTCGCTCATAAACGACCGCACACATGCACTATTGTAGTCACAAACTCACTCGCTAATGCCGCCGCCGTCCTGTTGCAATTGCTCGCTCGTAAATTTTTCATGGTGCCCCGCCACCGTCCTGTTGCAATTGTTTCGGTCCCGTCCAACATGTTGCAACTTGGTTCCGTAGGAGTTTTCTCAGCGCCTCCTCATCTCTGGAGTGATCGTGTGGACATGGATGACCCGTCTGAGCATTTGCCGCCGACGATTACGGGGGTTGACTCTGTCTTATTTGTCGATGGACCGGGAGGAACTACTGGACAGGAGGTCCAAGTTACTCCTCCTTCATCGCCGTTTCCTAGGCCGGAGGTGACGGCTTCGCTGGACGGCTTGGCGGATTTGGGCGGGAGTGAGGTCCGGCCCTCCCGCGCTCTTGCGGCGCCTGTTTCGATGGGGCCCAAGGCCTGTGCGGAGGTTATGGCCCCTCCGGAGGCTCGGGCGGCCTCGGGTGGGACAAGCGGGCAGGAGGCCTGCGCACCACTCTCTCCCTCCATGGCATCTTCAGAGGCGGGGGGAGTTTTCTTCGGAGGGTCGGCCACTGGGTGCGGCCACGGGCCGGCTGCCGCTTCACCGGCCAGACCCGCCCCTTTGGCTAGGGCGGCGTCCTTCTCCTCGTCACCACGCGCGGGCGTGGGTGTGGCTGGGCAGGTGGTCGCTGGCTCGCTGGTCCCCGTTGTGGTGGGAGGACTGGGCGACACGGCCAGTGTTCCAGCTTCCTCCCCGGTGCGCTGCGCCTGGGCTGCCCCGGACCCTGCTGCTCGCGGGTCGCCCGTGGACAGGCTGCAGGCGACACCGCCACGTTGTTCTCCTGCTCCGGTGACTGCGACCCGGGGCGCCGTTGTTGGGGGACGGGCAGGAGGCCTTTCCCCTAGCAGAGCTTCTCGCGAGGAGGTCATCGCCTTTGGTGGTATCCCGGATCCTGTCTCCCAGGGGAGGCGGATCAGCGGGAGGCTGCAGGAGCAGCCGGACGTTGATGACATACAACTGAGGTGTGCTTTGAGGGCTGCCAAGTTGCATGACGTCGAGATCTCCACTGGTATGTCTGTTATTAAGTCGAATTCCATTTTTCATTTTACTGATAATGAAATTATTCATAATGCAAATCAATTAGGAATTTCACTTGGTAATAATGATCTTGAAATTGCCAAGTCGGTTAACGACATTCTTGATTTGGAAGCTGATCGTGCGGTAGATATGATTCGTCACATTGCTGCCGTTAAACCAATGAATGACTCGGAGATTGATGCACTTGGGGTTAGGGTTCTTGATGGCATGTGTGCCGATCTTGACCCTGCATTACTAGAGACAGAGGAAGACACCAATCCTGAGACGTCTCTTCATGTAGATGAGCCTTTAGTGCTAGAAGCTGAGAATCGGTGCGGTGATCAGGCTGATGGTCACATAAAGCCTAAGCGGACATGGAAACGAAAGGTTTATCCAGCCTCCGCAGCGCGTAGGAGTGCTAGGATCCGTACTGCCAAAAAATTTCATGATGAGTTATGAGAGGCATTTTCTGGAATAGCAGAGGTCTTAGAGACTTGGCTAAAAGGAGGTTTCTAGCGGATGCTTCTCTTGAACATCATTTAGATTTTATTGCTTTGTCTGAGACTGGAAGAAGCAATTTCACTTCTCAATTTCTTGCCACTTTGTTCGGGGGGGGGGGGGTAGATTTTGATTGGCATTGCCTCCCCCCTCGAGGAAGATCCGGTGGGGTTTTACTTGGGGTTAAGTGCGAATCGTTGGAGGTTCGGAGCGTAGTTATGGGAGAGTTCGCTGTCAAGTTTCGAGTTAGAACTAAGGCAGATGGGTTTGATTGGGCCTTGGTGGCAGTTTGCGGAGCTGCGCAACCAGAACTCAAGCCAGATTTTTGGCGGATCTGGTACACATCTGTGGTAATGAGCAGCTACCTCTCTTAGTGGGAGGGGATTTCAACATTATCTAAAGAAAAGAGGATAAGAATAATGACAATTTTGATGGCCGATGGCCGTTTATGTTCAACACTATTATCGAAAGCTTGGATCTCAGAGAGATTGAGCTTTCGGGTAGGAAATTCACTTGGGCTAATTCGTTACCGGTTCCGACCTTTGAGAAACTTGACCGTGTGCTAGCTAGTGTCGAGTGGGAACAGAAGTTTCCTTTGGTAACTGTGCAGGCTTTGACTCGAGGTGTCTCGGATCATACACCGTTATTAGTCGACTCCGGAGTTCAAAATTTTGTGGGCAACAAGAACATTTTCTCGTTTGAACTTGCCTGGTTTGAAAGAGAAGGGTTCCTTGAGTTGCTAGCTAGAGAGTGGGCGAAGGACTCGGGAGGTAGGACGCCTATCGAGCGATGGCAATGCAAGATTCGTCATCTCCGAAGATTCCTTCGTGGTTGGGCTAAGCACACGCATGGGATTTATAAGGTGGAGAAGGAGAGACTTCTTCTACTTATTCAAAACCTTGAAGTTAAAGCAGAAACCTCTATCTTGGATTCCAATGAGCTGGAAACAAAGATAGAAGCGGAGCTGCAGCTTAAAAAGCTTCTTCGTGAGGAGGAATTGAAGTGGGCGTTGCGAGCTAAGGTTCGCAAAATCGTAGAAGGCGAGGATAACACTCAATTCTTTCATATGATTTCTAATGGGAAGCATCATAAAAAGAGAATTTTCCAACTAGAACAAGATGAAGGGACAATAGTTGGTCAGGACAATCTGAAAGTCTACATTACCAATTATTATAAGCAGTTGTTTGGTCCCCCGGTAGAGACTTTTGTGTCGTTGGATGAGTCTAGGGTTGAGGATGTGCCTCAACTTGAGACTGCCGAGAATGAGCTCCTGACTGCGCCTTTCTCGGAGAAAGAGGTGTTTGAGGCTATTGCACAAATGGAGAATAATAAGGCTCCAGGACCGGATGGGTTTCCGCCGGAGTTCTACAAGAAGTGTTGGCATTTTATCAAGGGAGATTTGATGCCCATGTTTCAGGAGTTTTTTGAGGGGCAGCTTCAATTGTTTAAGCTGAATTTTGGGACGATAACTCTTCTTCCTAAGAAGACAGAGGCTGTTCGCATTGAGCAGTTCAGACCTATATGTCTGCTTAATGTGAGTTTCAAAATCTTCACCAAGGTCGGGACAAATAGACTTATGCAGATCGCACACTCAGTAGTTCAGCCGTCCCAAACTGCTTTCATGCCTGATAGAAACATCCTGGAAGGGGTTGTTGTCTTGCATGAAACGCTCCATGAAATCCACTCCAAAAAACTTGATGGCGTAGTTTTTAAAGTGGATTTTGAAAAAGCATATGATAAAGTCAAATGGCCTTTTCTTCAACAAGCTTTGCGTATGAAAGGTTTTGATCCGGCCTGGAGAAACCAGATTGATTCCTTTACGCAAAAAGGGAGTGTCGGGATTAAGGTGAATGATGACGTGGGTCACTATTTCCAAACACACAAGGGGCTACGGCAAGGAGACCCTATGTCACCGATCCTGTTTAACATAGTGGCTGATATGCTGACTATTTTAATAGGTCGGGCAAAGGATGCAGGGCAGCTAGGTGGCCTGGTTCCACATCTAGTTGAGGGCGGGATTTCCATTCTTCAGTATGCTGATGATACTATCATCTTTATGGAGCACGACTTGGCGAAAGCAAGAAACATGAAGCTGCTGTTATGCTTATTTGAACAATTGTCTGGGCTCAAAATCAACTTCCACAAGAGCGAATTGTTTTGCTTTGGAAGAGCCAATGATGACCGGGAGTCGTATAAACAATTGTTCGGATGTGAATTGGGCTCATTACCATTTACGTACTTAGGTATACCCATTCATCATCGTAAGCTGACTAATATTGAGTGGAAATGCATTGAGGATCGTTTCGAAAAGAAACTGAGCTGTTGGAAAGGAAAGCTCATGTCATACGGAGGACGATTGATTCTGATTAATTCGGTCCTTACTAGTATGCCTATGTTTCTCTTATCCTTTTTCTTGGTTCCGGTCAGCGTCAGGAAAAGGTTAGATTTCTATCGATCTAGATTCTTTTGGCAAATTGATGAGCTTAAACGAAAGTATAGGCTTGCTAAGTGGGATATTATCTGTAGGCCTAAGGACCAAGGAGGCCTAGGCATTGAAAATCTGGAAGTCAAAAACATATGTCTCCTTAGCAAGTGGCTATTTAAGCTGTCATCTGAGACGGAGGCCGCTTGGGCTCAGATTTTGCGCAATAAGTATCTATATGCTAAGACCTTGGCTCAGGTGAATGTGAGGCCTTCCGACTCTCCCTTTTGGAAGGGTTTGATGAGAGTTAAACAACTCTTTTTCAACAAGACTAAATTTATTGTTGGGAATGGTGCCACTACGAGGTTTTGGGAGGATACGTGGCTTGGGGAGACCCCCTTGCACTTCAATATCCTTCTTTGTACAACATTGTCCGACGTAGAGAAGCCTATGTTGCTAATGTTCTAAAATCCGTTCCCCTCAATATCAGATTTAGACGGTCGCTTGTTGGAAATCGTTGGGAGGCCTGGCTCCATCTCGTTAGACGTTTAATGGAAGTCCGGCTGTCTCAGCAGCCAGATCAGCTGCATTGGAAACCTACTAAGAACGGTGTGTTCTCGGTCAAATCAATGTATCTGGATGTCATTAACTCTAGCGTCATCCCTACCTCGTTACATGTTTGGAAAGTTAAGGTACCCTTACGTATCAAAGTGTTTATGTGGTTTGTGCATAAACAAGTCATTTTGACTAAGGATAACCTTGCAAAACAAAATTGGGTGGGCTCGTCTAGATGTAGCTTTTGTGATCATAACGAAAACATCAAACACCTCTTTCTCGATTGTCAGTTGGCTAAGATTCTGTGGTGATCGGTTCATATTGCGTTTAATATTAATCAGCCCACCTCTATCAGCATGTTATTTGGAACATGGCTTGATGGGGTGATTATGACACTGCAAGACACATTCGAGTTGGCGTTTGTGCATTATTGTGGGCAATATGGAACTGCAGAAATGATTTAATCTTTAACAGATCAACAACCATTCACTTTTTGCAGGTTATCTTCAGGGCCACGGCGTGTTGGAAATATGCCCTAGAGGCAATAATAAAAGGATTATTATATTTTCTTGTTCATGATAATTGTCTATTCTTCATGCTATAATTGTATTGTTCGGAAATCATAATACATGTGTGAATACATAGACCACAATGTGTCCCTAGTAAGCCTCTAGTTGACTAGCTCGTTGATCAATAGATAGTCATGGTTTCCTGACTATGGACATGGGGATGTCATTGATAACGGGATCACATCATTAGGAGAATGATGTGATGGACAAGACCCAAACCTAAGCAAAGCACAAAAGATCGTATAGTTCGTTTGCTAGAGCTTTTCTGAATGTCAAGTATCATTCCTTGGACCATGAGATTATGCAACTCCCAGATGCCGTAGGAATGCTTTGGGTGTATCAAACGTCACAACGTAACTGGGTGACTATAAAGGTGCACTACAGGTATCTCCGAAAGTATCTGTTGGGTTGGCATGAATCGAGACTGGGATTTGTCACTCCGTGTGACGGAGAGGTATCTCTGGGCCCACTCGGTAAGACATCATCATAATGAGCTCAATGTGATCAAGGTGTTGTTCACGGGATGATGTGTTACGGGAACGAGTAAAGAGACTTGCCGGTAACGAGATTGAACAAGGTATCGGTATACCGACGATCGAATCTCGGGCAAGTATCGTACCGATAGACAAAGGGAATTGAATACGGGATTGATTAAGTCCTCGACATCGTGGTTCATCCGATGAGATCATTGAGGAGCATGTGGGAGTCAACATGGGTATCCAGATCCCGCTGTTGGTTATTGACCGGAGATCGTCTCGGTCATGTCTGCATGTCTCCCGAGCCCGTAGGGTCTACACACTTAAGGTTCGGTGACGCTAGGGTTGTTAAATATATTACTATGCAGCAAACCGAAGGTTGTTCGGAGTCCCGAATGAGATCCCGGACGTCACGAGAGGTTCCGGAGTGGTCCGGAGGTAAAGAATTATATATAGGAAGTGTCGTTTCGGCCATCGGGAATGATCTGGGGGTCCCCGGTATTGTACCGGGACCACCAGATGGGTCCCGGGGGTCCACCGGGTGGGGCCACCCATCCCGGAGGGCCCCGTGGGCTGAAGTGGGGAGGGAACCAGCCCATAGTTGGCTGGTGCGCCCCTCCATGGGCCTCCCCTCCTGCGCCTAGGGTTGGAAACCCTAGGGCAGGGGGCGCACCACATGGCTTGGGGGGCAAGCCTCCCCCCCTGGCCGCCGCCCCCCCCCCCCCCGGAGATGGATCTCCAAGGCCGGCGCCCCCTAGGGGGCCTATATAAAGGGGGGGAGGGAGGGCAGCGACACCCTGCAACCTTGGCGCCTCCCTCTCCCCGTTACACCTCTCCCTCTCTCCGTAGTTGCTTGGCGAAGCCCTGCTGGAACTCTGCTGCATCCACCACCACGCCGTCGTGATACTGGATCTTCATCAACCTCTCCTTCCCCCTTGCTGGATCAAGAAGGAGGAGACGTTATCCCGACCGTACGTGTGTTGAACGCGGAGGTGCCGTCCGTTCGGCGCTGGTCATCGGTGATTTGGATCACGACGAGTACGACTCCATCATCCTCATTTTTCTTGAACGCTTCCGTTGCGATCTACAAGTGGTATGTAGATGCTCTCCTATCCCCTCGTTGCTAGAATGCTCCATGGATAGATCTTGGTGATGCGTAGGAATTTTTTTTAATTTCTGCTACGATCCCCAACAGTGGTATCAGAGCTAGGTCTATGCGTAGTTTCTATGCACGAGTAGAACACAAAGTAGTTGTGGGCGTCGAATTGTCAATTCTTCTTGCCGTTACTAGTCCTATCTTGGTTCAGCGGTATTGTGGGATGAAGCGGCCCGGACCAACCTTACACGTACGCTTACGTGAGACCGGTTCCACCGACTAACATGCACTAGTTGCATAAGGTGGCTGGCGGGTGTCTGTCTCCCCCACTTTAGTTGGATCGGATTCGATGAACAGGGTCCTTATGAAGGGTAAATTGAGATTGACAATTCACGTTGTGGTTTTAACGTAGGTAAGAAACGTTCTTGCTAACAACCTATAACAGCCACGTAAAAACTTGCAACAACAATTAGAGGACGTCTAACTTGTTTTTGCAGCAAGTGCTTTGTGATGTGATATGGCCAGAAGTTGTGATGAATCATGTATGTGATGTATGAGATGATCTTGTTATTGTAATAGGAATCACGACTTGCATGTCGATGAGTATGACAACCGACAGGAGCCATAGGAGTTGTCTTTATTTATTTATGACCTGCGTGTCAACTTAAATCGTCATGTAATTACTTTACTTTATTGCTAAAGCGTTAGCCATAGTAGTAGAAGTAATAGTTGACGTGACAACTTCACGAAGACACGATGATGGAGATCATGGTGTCATGCCGGTGACGACGATGAACATGGCGCCCCGAAGATGGAGATCAAAGGAGCGAAATGATGTTGTCCATATCATGTCACTATTTGATTGCATGTGATGTTTATCATGTTTTTACATCTTATTTGCTTAGAACGACGGTAGCATAAATAAGATGATCCCTCATTAAAATATCAAAAATGTGTTCTCCCTAACTGTGCACCGTTGCTAAGGTTCGTCGTTCCGAAGCACCACGTGATGATCGGGTGTGATAGGTTCTTACGTTCGCATACAACGGGTGTAAGCCATATTTACACACGCAATACACTTAGGTTGGATTGACGAGCCTAGCATGTACAGACATGGCCTCGGAACACGGAGGACCGAAAGGTCGAACATGAGTCGTATAGAAGATACGATCAACATGGAGATGTTAACCGATGATGACTAGTCCGTCTCACGTGATGATCGGACACGGCCTAGTTGACTCGGATCATGTATCACTTAGATGACTAGAGGGATGTCAAATCTGAGTGGGAGTTCATTCATTAATTTGATTAGATGAACTTAATTATCATGAACTTAGTCTAAATCTTTACAATATGTCTTGTAGATCAAATGGCCCACGGTAATGTCACCCTCAACTTCAACGCGTTCCTAGAGAAAACCAAGCTGAAAGATGATGGCAGCAACTATTCGGACTGGGTCCGGAACCTGAGGATCATCCTCATAGCAGCCAAGAAAGATTATGTCCTAGAAGCACCGCTAGGTGAAGCACCATTCCCAGAAAACCAGGACGTTATGAACGCCGATCAGTCACGTACTGATGATTACTCCCTCGTTCAGTGCGGCATGCTTTACAGCTTAGAACCGGGGCTCCAAAAGCGTTTTGAGCAACACGGAGCATATGAGATGTTCGAGGAGCTGAAATTGATTTTCCAAGCTCATGCCCGGGTCGAGAGATATGATGTCTTCGACAAGTTCTTTAGCTGTAAGATGGAGGAAAATAGCTCTGTCAGTGAACACATACTCAAGATGTCTGGGTTGCACAACCGCTTGACTCACCTGGAAGTTAATCTCCCGAATGAGGCGGTCATTGACAGAATCCTTCAGTCGCTCCCACCTAGCTACAAGAGCTTCGTGATGAACTACAATATGCAGGGGATGGAAAAGACCATTCCCGAGTTGTATTCAATGCTGAAATCTGCAGAGGTGGAGATCAAAAAGGAACATCAAGTGTTGATGGTGAATAAAACCACTAAGTTCAAGAAAGGCAAGGGTAAGAAGAACTTCAAGAAGGACGGCAAGGAGGTTGCCGCGCCTGGTAAATCAGTTGCCAGGAAGAAATCAAAGAATGGACCCAAACCTGAAACTGAGTGCTTTTATTGCAAGGGAAATGGTCACTAGAAGCGGAATTGCCCCAAGTACTTAGCAGATAAGAAGGCCGGCAACACTAAAGGTATATGTGATATACATGTAATTGATGTGTACCTTACCAGTGCTCGTAGTAGCTCCTCGGTATTTGATACCGGTGCCGTTGCTCATATTTGTAACTCAAAACAGGAGCTGCGGAATAAACGGAGACTGGCGAAGGACGAGGTGACGATGCGCGTCGGGAATGGTTCCAGGGTCGATGTGATCGCCGTCGGCACGCTACCTCTACATTTACCTACGGGATTAGTTTTGAACCTCAATAATTGTTATTTAGTACCAAGTTTGAGCATGAACATTGTATCTGGATCTCATTTAATGCGAGATGGCTACTCATTTAAATTCGAGAATAATGGTTGTTCTATTTATATGAGTGATATGTTTTATGGTCATGCTCCGATGGTCAATGGTTTATTCTTAATGAATCTCGTGCGTGATAATACACATATTCATAGTGTGAATACCAAAAGGTGTAAAGTTGATAACGATAGTCCCACATACTTGTGGCACTGCCGCCTTGGTCACATTGGTGTCAAGCGCATGAAGAAGCTCCATGCTGATGGACTTTTAGAGTCTCTCGATTATGAATCATTTGACACATGCGAACCATGCCTCATGGGCAAAATGACCAAGACTCCATTCTCAGGGACAATGGAGCGAGCAACCAACTTGTTGGAAATCATACATACAGATGTATGTGGTCCAATGAGCGTTGAGGCTTGCGGAGGCTATCGTTATGTTCTCACTCTCACTGATGATTTGAGTAGATATGGGTATGTCTACTTGATGAAACACAAGTCTGAGACCTTTGAAAAGTTCAAGAAGTTTTAGAGTGAGGTTGAGAATCAACGTGACAGAAAAATAAAGTTCTTACGATCAGATCGTGGGGGAGAATATTTAAGTCACGAATTTGGCACACACTTAAGAAAATGTGGAATCGTTTCACAACTCATGCCGCCTGGAACACCTCAGCGTAACGGTGTGTCCGAACGTCGTAATCGCACTCTATTGGATATGGTGCGGTCTATGATGTCTCTTACAGATCTACCGCTATCATTTTGGGGATACGCTCTAGAGACAGCCGCATTCACTTTAAATAGGGCACCGTCTAAATCCGTTGAGACGACACCGTATGAATTATGGTTTGGAAAGAAACCTAAGCTGTCGTTTCTGAAAGTTTGGGGTTGCGATGTTTATGTCAAGAAACTTCAACCTGAAAAACTCGAACCCAAATCGGAAAAATGCATCTTCATAGGATATCCCAAGGAAACAGTTGGGTATACCTTCTACCTCAGATCCGAAGGCAAGATCTTTGTTGCCAAGAACTGGTCCTTTCTAGAGAAAGAGTTTCTCGCGAAAGAAATAAGTGGGAGGAAAGTAGAGCTTGATGAAGTACTACCTCTTGAGAATCAGAGTAGCGCAGCTCAGGAAAATGTTCCTGTGGTGCCTGCACCGATTAGAGAGGAGGTTAATGATGATGATCGAGATACTTCTGATCAAGCTCCTACTGAACTTCGTAGGTCCACAAGGCCGCGTTCCGCACCAGAGTGGTACGGCAACCCTGTCCTGGAAATCATGTTGTTGGACAACGGTGAACCGTCGAACTATGAAGAAGCGATGGCGGGCCCAGATTCCGACAAATGGCTAGAAGCCATGAAATCCGAGATAGAATCCATGTATGAAAACAAAGTATGGACTTTGAATGACTTGCCCGATGATCGGCGAGCCATAGAAAATAAATGGATCTTTAAGAAGAAGACAGACCCTGATGGTAATGTGACCATCTATAAAGCTCGACTTGTCGCTAAGGGTTATCGACAAGTTCAAGGGGTTGACTACGATGAGACTTTCTCTCCCGTAGCGAAACTGAAGTCCGTCCGAATCGTGTTAGCAATTGCCGCATACTATGATTACGAGATATGGCAAATGGACGTCAAAACGGCATTCCTTAACGGCTTTCTTAAGGAAGAATTGTATATGATGCAGCCGGAAGGTTTTGTCGATCCTAAGAATGCTAACAAAGTATGCAAGCTCCAGCGGTCTATCTATGGGCTGGTGCAAGCATCTCGGAGTTGGAACATTTGCTTTGATGAGATGATCAAAGCGTTTGGGTTTATGCAGACTTATGGAGAAGCCTGCGTTTACAAGAAAGTGAGTGGGAGCTCCGTAGCATTTCTCATATTATATGTGGATGACATACTATTGATGGGAAATGATATAGAATTCTTGGAAAGCATAAAGGCCTATTTGAACAAGTGTTTTTCAATGAAGGATCTTGGAGAAGCTGCTTATATATTAGGCATCAAGATCTATAGGGATAGATCGAGACGCCTCATCGGTCTTTCACAAAGTACGTACCTTGACAAGATTTTGAAGAAGTTCAAAATGGATCAGTCCAAGAAGGGGTTCTTGCCTGTATTGCAAGGTGTGCGATTGAGCACGGCTCAATGCCCGACTACGGCAAAAGATATAGAAGAGATGAGTGTCATCCCCTATGCCTCAGCTATAGGGTCTATTATGTATGCCATGCTGTGTACCAGACCCGATATAAACCTTGTCGTAAGTTTGGTAGGTAGGTACCAAAGTAATCCCGGCAAGGAACACTGGATAGCGGTCAAAAACATCCTGAAGTACCTGAAAAGGACTAAGGATATGTTTCTCGTTTATGGAGGTGCCGAAGAGCTCGTCGTAAAGGGTTACGTCGACGCTAGCTTCGACACAGATCTGGATGACTCCAAGTCACAAACCGTCTACGTGTATATTTTGAATGGAGGGGCAGTAAGCTGGTGCAGTTGCAAGCAAGCGTCGTGGCGGGATCTACATGTGAAGCAGAGTATATGGCAGCCTCGGAGGCAGCACAAGAAGCAGTCTGGGTGAAGGAGTTCATTACCGACCTAGGACTCATACCCAATGCGTCGGACCCGATGACTCTCTTCTGTGACAACACTGGAGCAATTGCCCTTGCGAAGGAGCCCATGTTTCACAGGAAGACCAGGCATATCAAGCGTCGCTTCAACTCCATTCGTGAAAGTGTTCAAAATGGAGACATAGAGATTTGTAAAGTACATACGGACCTGAATGTGGCAGATCCGTTGACTAAACCTCTCCCTAGAGCAAAACATGATCAACACCAAAATTCCATGGGTGTGCGATTCATCACAATGTAACTAGACTATTGTCTCTAGTGCAAGTGGGAGACTGTTGGAAATATGCCCTAGAGGCAATAATAAAAGGATTATTATATTTCCTTGTTCATGATAATTGTCTATTGTTCATGCTATAATTGTATTGTTCGGAAATCATACTACATGTGTGAATACATAGACCACAATGTGTCCCTAGTAAGCCTCTAGTTGACTAGCTCGTTGATCAATAGATAGTCATGGTTTCCTGACTATGGACATTGGGATGTCATTGATAACGGGATCACATCATTAGGAGAATGATGTGATGGACAAGACCCAAACCTAAGCATAGCACAAAAGATCGTATAGTTCGTTTGCTAGAGCTTTTCTGAATGTCAAGTATCATTCCTTGGACCATGAGATTATGCAACTCCCGGATGTCGTAGGAATGCTTTGGGTGTATCAAACGTCACAACGTAACTGGGTGACTATAAAGGTGCACTACAGGTATCTCCGAAAGTATCTGTTGGGTTGGCATGAATCGAGACTGGGATTTGTCACTCCGTGTGACGGAGAGGTATCTCTGGGCCCACTCGGTAAGACATCATCATAATGATCTCAATGTGATCAAGGTGTTGTTCACGGGATGATGTGTTACGGGAACGAGTAAAGAGACTTGCCGGTAACGAGATTGAACAAGGTATCGGTATACCGACGATCGAATCTCGGGCAAGTATCGTACCGATAGACAAAGGGAATTGAATACGGGATTGATTAAGTCCTCGACATCGTGGTTCATCCGATGAGATCATCGAGGAGCATGTGGGAGACAACATGGGTATCCAGATACCGCTGTTGGTTATTGACCGGAGATCGTCTCGGTCATGTCTGCATGTCTCCCAAACCCGTAGGGTCTACACACTTAAGGTTCGGTGACGCTAGGGTTGTTAAAGATATTAGTATGCAGCAAACCGAAGGTTGTTCGGAGTCCCAGATGAGATCCCGGACGTCACGAGAGGTTCCGGAGTGGTCCGGAGGTAAAGAATTATATATATAGGAAGTGTCGTTTCGGCCATCGGGAATGATCTGGGGGTCGCCGGTATTGTACCGGAACCACCAGATGGGTCCCGGGGGTCCACCGGGTGGGGCCACCCATCCCGGAGGGCCCCGTGGGCTGATGTGGGGAGGGAACCAGCCCATAGTGGGCTGGTGCGCCCCCCCATGGGCCTCCCCCCTGCGCCTAGGGTTGGAAACCCTAGGGCAGGGGGCGCACCACATGGCTTGGGGGGCAAGCCTCCCCCCTGGCCGCCGCCCCCTGAGATGGATCTCCAGGGCCGGCGCCCCCCCCTAGGGGGCCTATATAAAGGGGGGGAGGGAGGGCAGCGACACCCTGCAGCCTTGGCGCCTCCCTCTCCCCGTTACACCTCTCCCTCTCTCCGTAGTTGCTTGGCGAAGCCCTGCTGGAACTCTTCTGCATCCACCACCACGCCGTCGTGCTGCTGGATCTTCATCAACCTCTCCTTCCCCCTTGCTGGATCAAGAAGGAGGAGACGTTATCCCGACCGTACGTGTGTTGAACGCGGAGGTGCCGTCCGGTCGGCGCTGGTCATCGGTGATTTGGATCACGACGAGTACGACTCCATCATCCTCGTTCTTCTTGAACGCTTCCGTTGCGATCTACAAGTGGTATGTAGATGCTCTTCTATCCCCTCGTTGCTAGAATGCTCCATGGATAGATCTTGGTGATGCGTAGGAATTTTTTTTAATTTCTGCTACGATCCCCAACACGGCGTTCATCCGTATGTGGTCACTACTCACTCCGACGGAGGCCAGGGAGCGTTTGATACTGCGTCTACCCGATGGGAGATGGTAGCTCGGGATATTTTCAACCGGTTTGGATGACGGTCATGTAATAGGATAGGCATGTAGTGATCCTATTGTTTTGCCAGCCGGTTGTGGCTTTGGGTCTTTCCTCTTTTGAGCTTTTGTTTATGTTTGTACTACGACCTTTCGAGACTGTGTTACTGGACTATCCTATTAATAATATGAGCCGCATGCATCTTTCTGATGCAGAGGCTGGGGTACATCCCCTTTTCCAAAAAAAACCATGAAAGAAGGAAACAATCTACCAAAACCTCCAATGCACATGACTTGCCTATGGGTTCCCAGCAACAGAAATGTGAGAGTAATTCATTGACAGGGAAATATCCTGAGAAGTTGCCGCAGGCGCGGTCACCATCACCGCCAGACTGCTTGTTGGGGAAGTTGCCGCAGATTTGGCAAATCGGCTTGGCGGAGGGATTGTTGGTGTAGTTCCTACCGCCGCCACTGTTGCTCCCATTCCCGCGGTTAGTCGAGTTGGGCGTATATATAGGCATTTGTTTAGTCCCGGTTGGTGGCTAGAACCAGGATAGAAGACTGACCTTTAGTCCCGGTCGGTCCTAGCCACCAACCGGGACTAAAAGGGCTGCGCCGGGAGCGAGGATCTTTAGTCCCGGTTCGTGTCTGGAATCGGGACTTAAGGGGTCAGACGAGCCGGGACTAGTGCCTGCCGAGGCCCGGCTGGCATCCTGGTCTCACGAACCGAGACCGACACACCCATTAGTCCCGGTTCGTAACATGACCGGGACTAATGCACTTATCTGGCCTGGACTAAAACCTTATTTTCTACTAGTGATATATCTACTCAAGGATTAAACAGGTAAAGATCAATACTTCAATGATCTCTGACCAAGCGATTTAGTAGGAAACTTTAAGAACATCAATAATTAGTGTGAGCGTAACTAGGGCCATTAATTAGATATCTCGGTGCTACACTTAGAATTTAAATCTGTGCCTGCTATTATGTACTTACAAGGATTGAAATGAATTAACAACCACGCATCCGATAGGCCGGACGCACACACAATGGCCTCTCTCCTCATTAAGTACTTGCCACCTCACAATTTTTGCTCATAGTGAGGGTAACATAAGCGTACTGTAACATAGATGCCACATAAGCAAAAATGGTGAGGTGACAAGTAGTTAATGAGAAGAGATGCAAATAGAGTAACTTAATATGTTACCATCACATAGAGCTTTCCGATGCAAAATGAGTCTAAGTAATACTCCCTCCGTTTTTATTTAGTCCGCATATTAGCTTTGGTCAAAGTCAAGCTTTGTAAACTTTGACTAAGTTTATAAATAAAAATATTAATATATACAATAACAAATCAATACTATTAGATTCATTATTGAATGTACTAACACGTCATATAGATTTGTTATGGTAAATGCTTATAATTTTTTCTATAAAGTTGGTCAAACTTTATAAAGTTTGACTTCAGTCAAACCTAATATGCAAACTAAATAAAAACGGAGGGAGTAAATAAACACATTTATGTTACCACACATATGATAGTACCCACTATAAAGTTAGTAACATAGACTAGTAACATATGCATGTTACTAGTCTATGTTACTCTCCACTATGACCAGCCTTAGGCTGGTCGTAGTGAAGAGTATCCTATACTAGTGTATATCTTATCAAAATTGTTGATTTTTTTCCTGTTGATATAACATGCACATATGCATGGGTATGGCACTGGTATCGCTCAAAATATGGAGAGCAAGCCATGATTCAGATCAAGTTATTCATGAACGTTTTTATTTATCGGGTCATACTGGTTGTGGCGCCCTTGATACACACATATATCCAGCCAGATGGACAATGTTCGGTTTTGTTGCACGCTCTGGTTATTTTCAATCTATATCCAAATGTGAACATATACCTTTTCCACATTATATTGTTCTAATCTGTTTTCACCTATCGGGCATCCTGATCTGACACTTCATATTGCAGTCCAATGGATATCTACTCATTACTCAAGGATTAAACAGGTAAATATTTCTACTCAACGATTAAACAGGTAAATATTTCTACTCAAGGATTAAACAGGCAAATATTTCTACCCTGCTCATTTCTGTCTTCTTTTTGCGGAGCTCATTTATGTGTTTTGGCGTTTGTTGGATTAGGAAACGGTTCTGTTAATTTTTCTAAGATGCAGTTTGCAGAAAGCATGCAAAAAGAAAGGAACACTTCGGCTTAAAGAAATATTTACACCTCGAACTTTATGGTTTGAGTTAAACATCATTTTGAAGTTCAACTATGATATGCCTGCTCTTGAACAAGCGCTGCTACCTGTAGAAAATGTGATCAGGAGAAGTTAAAAGAGAGATACTGAGTCTCTAGATTTACTGAATGAGGTGGGATTTCTCTTTAGCCATTCAAGATCAATACTTCAATGATCTCTGACCAAGCGATTTAGTAGGAAACTTTAGAAACATCAATAATTAGTGTGAGCATATATAACTAGGGCCATTAATTAGATATCTCGGTGCTACACTTATAATTTAAATCTGCGCCTGCTATATATTATGTACTTACAAGGATTGAAATGAATTAACAACCATCTAATCTAATAGGCGGGACGCACGGACAATGCGCAGGGTCACTCACTGTATCTTGACCCATACGGCGACGCTGGGCACGTCCTTGGCGAGGACGTAGACGAGGTAGTAGGCGGGCGGCGCGAGCTCGGGCTTGCCGGGCGCGTCGACGGTGATGGCGTAGCCCTGGGGGTCGGGGATGAACGAGGCGACGGAGAGGATGAGGAGGCGCTGGTTCATGGAGTAGCCGTGCGTGGTGAAGGGCGGCGCGTACATGGTGACCATGACGTCGGCCTCCACGACGGGGTCGAGCGGCGTGCGGAACCTGAAGGTGTACTTGGCCCCGTAGCGCATCCCCTCCCTGGGCAGCGAGTGGGGGTCGATGATAGGGCGGTTGGCGACGTGTCTCCTCCCGTCGAGGTAGGGCGGGGTGAAGCGCTCGACGCGCACCTCGGTGGGGAAGTCGACGCCGCTGAAGTTGTAGCCCGAGTTGGTGTTGCCGCCGGCCACGAGCACGGTGGCGTCGGGGAGCACGGCGGCGGTGGAGTGGTAGACGCGCGAGATGGTGGACGGCGTGAGCGGGCGGAAGCGGGACCCCTGCGGCGCCGACGGCGTGTAGAGCAGCGGCGAGCGCACGGGCTGGCGCGCGAAGCCCCAGCCCCCGCACCCCTTGGCGGCGCCGTTGAGCAGGAGCAGCTCGCCGTTGGGGAGGATGAGCATGTCGCCCATGACGCGTTGCACGGGCATTTCCTCGATGGCCCACTGCGCGTCCTGTTTGACGAGGTTGATGCGGCCGCAGTCCTTGAGCGCGGGTCCGTACTGGCCGATCTCGCCGACCTTGAAGGCTGTCTTGTTGGCGCCGCCGCAGATGATGACCTCCGGCTCCAGTTCGGGGCCGCCGTGGAGCTGCCTCCCGCGGAGGTCGAGCGGGAGCATGGCCGACATGGCGGACGCCGGGTAGTTGCGGGCTCCGCCGGGGAGCGGCGGGATGTCGCGGATGACGATCTCGGAGCGGTGGTCGAAGATGATGCCGCGGTCGTTGGCGAAGATGAAGAGGTTGCCGTCTGGGAGGAGGTTGACGAAAGGGTAGAGGTTGTTCTCGACGTCGTCGGTGGTGTCCCGGAGCAACGCGAGCGGCACGGACTGGTGGTTGAACATCCCGGGCTTGGGCAGGTGCTCGAAGGAGAATGCGCGGCGGCCGCCGAAGATGGCGAAGCGGCCATCGGGGAGCACCTGCTGGGTGGCGTACCACCGCCCTTCGAACAGGCTATATGGGTGCTCCTTCCAGTCACAGGTGTGGCAGGGCGAGAGGTAGCGGACAGTCCTGTCGCCCTCGAAGTAGCCCCCGGACTGCACGAGGTTGCCCTCCGCGTCGAACCCCCCGGCGGAGCACCAGGTGTCGGTGAGGATCTTGAGGGGCCGGACGGCGCCGGTGGTGTAGTCGAACTCGACGGCGTGCGCCCAGCAGTCGGTCTTGTGGCGGCGCGGGTCTTCGCGGCAGTTGTCGAACCTGAGGCGCATGAGGGAGCGGCCCGTGGTGGCGGTGTCGAACATGATGGCGCGGCCGTGGCGCATGATGGCGAGGTGCATGGCGGAGACGCCGGAGTTGTCGCTGACGATGGTCCACGCGCCGTCGGGCTTGTCGTCGCGCACGGTAACTTTGACAGTCATGGTATCATGGGACGCCTTGCTGGGCTCGCCCAAGGGCGGCACGCGCGTGAGCCCCATGGTGTTGGGCTGCGCCGCGCCCGTCTCCTCCCGCTCCGTGCGGGGCGGGGGCGGGCTCTTGGTCGCCCGGCCGCCGAACGGGTCCAGGTAATCGCTCTCCGGGCGCCCGCCGAAGATGTTGAACGGGTCGAAGAGGGCCTCGACGCCGAGGAAGGAGGCGAGGAGCGCCATGGCGAGCACGCCGGCGCGGAGGAGGGAGGAGGACCGGGCCATGGCGCCTCCTTCCGAGATGAGCTCGGCCGACCTCCTCGTCCTTGATTGGGACGGGACGGTAGCTCCGGCCGTCGAGCGTTGCCACGGACGGTAGCTCCGGCCGGCGAGCGCGTGCGGCTGGCTGAGCTAAAATTGGGTCGCGGCGCGTGGCCGTGCTCCATTAATAGCGCGGGAGGGTGCAACGACCAACGACGACGCGCACGTTCAAATATAGCTGCCTGCCTTTGTGCATGTTTAATTTGTTCTGCGGTTTCGAGACGCGGCTGGGCCTCAAGTGGACCAGGTTGGTCGAGGGCCCTGAAAGTACCGGGCCTTCATGGGCCTCCAGTGAGCAATTCTAGTTTTATCACACTGTCATCAACTAAGTTTGTCTTAAAAAATAACCAAGAAAGTAGCTAAAAATAAACAAGAAAGTGACATGACTGCAGTATGTGACATTTCCGATTAAAACACCAACAAAAGTATAATGTAAACTTGCGACAAGAATAAAACAAAGGTGAAAAAGTGCACTTTGCTTCCTTTTTCCCCATGGCAAACTAAATTTGTACTTTCTAAATCACAGCCCAACCCAAAACTTAAATACAACCCCCTATATTAGTATATACTCCCTTCGTCCCTTAATGTAAAAAAATTTTTGACAGTAATGTAGTGTTAAAAATGCTCTTATATTATGGTGCGGAGGGAGTAAATTGTTTGTGCAAGTCATGTGGTCAGCAATTTGCCAGTGTACATACGTTCATGCGAGTCTAACTGCCTTTATTCACTCGCTTATTACCAGTCTCATGCGTTGGGAAAGGAGTTATTTTAAGAAACAACGATTACAATGTGCGTGTGAGCACACACACACATTACCACTCACGCCACAACTACACATGCATTCACACAACGCCGGCTAAAAACTAGATGAGAGTTTGACTACATTAATGAGACATCAAAGCGTTAAACCTAAGGTTTGATCCCTAGTGGATGGAAGTATCACTGCCCTTCTAACTATCCAACCATCGATTGGTTCTTATATTAAAAAATAAACTTATACTGTGTGAGTTATTCGCATGTATACGTGTGTGCGTGATTAGACAACAATTAAGATTGTATGATTAGCTAGACTAGCATAGTTTAACTTAGTACTGGCGTTAAAGATTCATCCAATGTCCGGAATGTATGGATCGATCAATGAGATTGCGTGTGCGTTAATTTGGATTTGCTTTTCCAGCATGCATACAAATAGGTAATACGATCGAAGATTGAGACCAATGCCGGATTGATATGGTGTACATGCTGCGTATCATCAGCTAATATTATTTTTGAGAGATTGTAAGATATTCTAGTGCAATGATCATGTCAGGGGAAAAGGGCATGCATGAAAATACCCCAAAACAAAAAGGACGCACGATGATGCATGCGTGATATATGTCAGATCTTCAAGTGGAAACATTATAGTATTGATAACATTATTCAATGGAATTAGATTTCCTCCTTTTCAAAGTATTTGAGGATTTTCCCACACTCAAAAAGTTGTGTGTACTATTAGTGTATACTATAACATTAGGTCACAATGGAATTTAGATTATTGTCTCTTTTCAAAGTTTTTGTAGATTGATGTGATATATGGTTTTTTGAGCATGGTTAGTAAAACAGCCGGCTGTTGGCTATAGGCAAATGCCATGCCTCTAGCTCATATAGTATGCTGGCTGTTGGATTAGCTATATGTACTTTTGCTTGTTTTTTTTCTTTTGCCATAGGGTTTGTGGTTGCTTCATGGAGCTACTGTCATGAGGCATGCGGCCTCAGGTTTTCTTTTCCGTGTCAATTTTGTTTGACTGCTAGATTTTGTTTCTTCAATAATATATGGTTGTGTACATCGCGTGATGCATAGGCAGGGGACGCCCCACTTTTTTTTAAATAAATAAGCCTGGCTTTAGACATGTAGTGTTTGTATTCATGAGGCATGGGATTGGGAGGGAGCTGTATATGCATGCTAATTTTCCACACACACACACACACACACACACACACACACACACACACACACACACGCACGCATGCATAGGATTTTGATGACATGGAACATACAATAAATTGCGAGAATATTGACATTTAAGGCTGGTCATAGTGGGGAGTAACTTATACTAGTGTCATGCATATGACACTAGTCTAAGTTACTATCTTCATAGTGCAAAGTAACATAGTAGTAGTGTCATAGAGGACTTCATTAATTAGCTTGTAGACTCATCTTGTCTTGAAAAGCGCTATGTTACAGTAACATATTATGTTACCACTTCTCATTAACTACATGCCACATAAGCAAAATTTTCTCGGAGTGCGCTATGTTACTTGCTAAGTTACTCCCACTATGACTAGCCTAAAAGTGTGTGATATCTTGTTGACATGCATTGCTGCATTTTCCGCAAGAAAAAGGTGTGTGGTGCATGCATGCACCTTCGGTGTTGCAAAATGCCATGGCTCATAACACAATGACGGTTGGGCATGTTTCAATGGAGATCTCTATGCATGCATGCTTTCATGCATGAATTATCCTTTAGATCGTGGAGGCATTCTTCTAGGAAGAACCAACATGATGCATATTGATTCATCTGAGAATTTATGTAGTTTGTGACACTTTTACTCTATTTAGCGGAGGTTCATCCAGAATATCCTATTTAAGATAGATTAATCCAGTTTTGACCCTTTTTAATGTTTTCCCCCATTCTACCAGTCGTCAGCCCTACATGCCAAGCTGAGTTAGACTCCAGTTCAGAGGCACGAGACGCGTCCGACGTGGCGCATGGCGCGGGGGGCATGGTTCAACCCGAGTTGGTCATGAGAATTGACCCTATTCTCTTGCCTTCATCCTTGTTTCGCCACATTGGAATTGTGGAGCAGAGGTAAATCCAAGGCGGGCGAAAAGGCATTGCGAGCAGGCAATGATTAACTATCTTCATAGGGAGAACGCGCATGCAAGTAAGATAACTCATTTCCCTCATCCACGCTAGCAAGTAAGATATGTCGGCTTGTAATTCAGGGTTACTTCAGCAAAAACAGACACCGCCTTTGTTGCTTCTGCTTCCAAATACGGAGCTCACGTTAAGGTAGAGAGGACTACCTCCATGTCTGGTCAATTATGGAATGAACTTATAATCTTTGGTTTGGACCTAGTCGAGGGACCTGTGGGCTTAACCAAGTCATCATGGGCCCCATTTTCTGCATTGGAAGCGCCCCGAATATGAGCAATGCATAACTAGTGTGACAATCTGACTCAACGAGCTACATGCGACTGCCCCGCCAAACATATGGGGCAAAACTTTAAAAACGATACAAGCTGAGATAAGTTATTTCAGAAGAATTTCTGTAAATGGGGTAAAAGTATGTCATAAACTCAATCTTAGATGGTAAAAAGTGGAATTTACTTGATAATTAAACATAAATAGATGCAAAGCGGCAACCTCAGCGTGATGGGGAGCTTAACTACAAACATATCTAATTTCCAAAGATGCATAAAACAAAGCCGCAGCCGGAGACGCATCCTTGGACCCCCCATCCCATGAGTGCTATATACTACCTCGTCCGGGTGTATAGTGCATGCCGTAGTTCTAGGTCAATGATTTAGCTACCTAATATGTATTATATGTGATAAAAAAATATGTTTAGAAACAACGTCCGCATACGAATCCAATGATATGCTTTTGCTGACATATACACGTATATAGTTAGTCAAATTGATGACCTAGAATTATATGCATGCCCTATACACCCTAACACAGGAAGTACATTAGTTCTCGTACGTTTGTGTATAAGTTCATGCATGCAATGGGCTTAGAAAAGGTCAAAAGATAATATCAGATACCAGTATACCACGTACGGTTATTCATAAAAAAAAATCGGAGCACATCATGCATGTAAAGTGCTTCCTAGCAGCATGCAAGCAATGAAAAAACACTTTTTTGAGCCAGGAGTGCTCCTACGCATCCTTACGATATTAAGACCACCAGCAATATAATATGGAGAACAATCGGCGCCCAATGTACTGCACCAGAATATACGTACCTTGTCATCATACAACAGAAGCTAGGTGCAAAAGGCAGCCGGATCAGTGCGTCAGAAACATTCATATATTCTGAAATCCATGGCCATAGTGTGCTTATGTCTGTACAAATTAACTAGCTAGCTAGCCAGCATCCATCACCAAATCAATCACAATCCAATATATGCATGAGAATTAAACACACCGCGGTTCGTGTGGCATCATATAGATGAATATGCCTGGAGCATGGACATGTTTAACCAGGTGGGATCATAGCTTCAGCTCAAGGTCCACATCATCCAGGTTCGTACTCGCCGACGATGAGTCTACTGTCGCCATTTGATTTAGGTCTAGCTGTCACATGAAAAACTGGAGTCAACATATGTTTTTCACAACAATTAACAGCTTATTTATGAGCAGATGTAAATTTGATTGTATCGGAGTAAACTCTACAATGGACAATGTGTTTGCAAAAATAAGATGGCACATTGTTGCACTGGCTTTAAGGGCATCATCACATTGCACCATATAGATATTTAGCAGCAAAAAAAAATCTAGGAACTGGTTTGTAGTACCATGTCAGTAAACCGTGCGCTCAAGCATGTTGGACTGACATAACCGAAACAAAAACAAGTGGCACTTTCTACAGATACAAGTGTAGTTTCTTATAGCATTTTCTTACATATCTTCAACATTATTGACGATGAAGGAAACTGGACAAGACATGTTGCATCTCAAGAAATACTAGTGTATATTGAATCATACGTGTACTACAATTAGCACAAGAAAACATTAAGCCCCATATGTCAACCATCAGAGAATTGATGTTAGATTTAAAGCATTATTCAAAAGAAATAGATGACACACACATCTTGAAAGCAAATGCATTAACACATTGTATTACCCCCCACCCCCACCCCCAACCCCAAGCAATCTCAAAAAATAAACTTTACATACAAAACACTAAGAAAAATCTCATGTATACCAAATAAACTCAGAGAGTAATTAGGAGTAGGAAAGACAACTAAGAGGCAGATATATAGTGTTGAGTAAAGAAGGGTACACGATTTTTCCAAAAACCACCATGTGAATATTTGTGAAACTAGATTAAGATTATGTACAGAGAAACAAAAGGTATCTCATGCATGTGTGTATATCTAACTCATCCTTAATTATATACTTCATGATTTTGGATGTAAATTTTGGTGCATCATGCATCATTTTTAACAGTTAGATTACCCATGATCGTATAAATACACTTCTGCATATCCACCGACCTTGGGTTCGAAGAGAGGCAACGTGTGATCGCTACCCGGATGAGGGTAATGTGTTGTACCATAGGTAGTTGCTCCATGATAATTCGACGCTGATCTGAAGGTTAATTATATGAGAGATTAATAATATTAATTAATTCTGTCTGGGACATTTGCAGTTTAGATCGTACGTGGACCTAGCATTGGACACGGGCTAATACTAATAGATACCTGGTGATGGGAGCAGTTGGGGATTCGCCATATCTCATGTCTCCTGATCTCCATCCATTATAGGCCATCTATGTATGTTACAATACACATGCATGTCTGGTTAGGCAGCACATACCGGACATAAGATATGCAGGATGCATGATGATAAGGCTATCACGTGCATGGGAGAATAAAATCTGATCTTTGGTTGCAATGATACTCTTGTTCTTCCCTGCGGATTCACACCTATACATATACAAAAAGGTTCTAACATAGTGTATCATATTATCGTGCATTATTGATACAGCTAGCACATGCTACTACTAGAAAAGTATTGCTGGGACGATTTAAAGCGTGAGAACAAAAAATAAAGGGAAATTCATATAATTAAGATAGATTTTCTGTCCAACTTTTCCCGATCTTGTGGGGTGATCGCTGATTTTTTTTTGTTACTAAATTGTGTTTAGTCAACTAAATTATCGAAAATGATGGACAAGATTAACCTATGGCCACGGATTATCGCGATAACAATGATTAACCGAGCAATATTTCCTTAATATGGAATAAAATCTTAGCATCTCTATAAAGAACTTAATTCATACACTTAGAGATGAATTCAATTCCCAGTTCAGTAAAAAATGCATATACCCCACAAGATTTCGATGAATCTGGTACAATAGTATAATGTATAGATGTTAATAACAGCAGCCGTCCACTCACCTCAGGATTTCTTAGTGAAATATGTTCAAATAAATTGATTTCACCTATGAGATTGTGTCGATGATCAAACCAAACTTACATTTGTGATACGAAACAACTGCATGTACGATAAGTTTCAAGCACGACACAAAATCGGATGGTGCCCCGCAATTTGCACCAGCATGTGAATAGTCTGATGATGAGTAGCGTCGCACGAAAATTGTACAGAAAAGATCGTATGTATAGCATGGCTCTTTGTGATAAGATAGAGGAAGCAGTGTATTATGTGTAATCAACCAAACAATCCATATGAGTGAACATGCGTCTTTAATCTAGGGCGCTATCTTAATTAACCTACCTACCGGTAACATACAAGATACAACAGGCAACGTTTTGGTAAGTGTGAAACCAACTGCTAGCATGTATAGTACTGGATGCACTTGGTGAAGAACTTAATCCTCAGTTGGGTAAAATTGCACATACCACAAGATTTGGATGGAACGGGTAGGTAGATGAAACGTTGGTGTTGTTAGCATGGAAGGAGGAGGACGGCGAAGACGGCAGTGAGTAGTTCAACGACGACCGTGCATCTTCCTGCTCGATCAACCAATCAAATTCCAAAATCATACCAAATCACAAATCATGCACCTAATAGACATGTCTTGACAAGATCAGACACCCCGGTTAATGAACATAACACAAGTAATTAAGCATCAAGCTAGCTACTTCGTGCATGAACATGCGATGAGTAATTACCTGCAGGTTGAAGCTACCGGTTCCGTGGATCGACGACGACGGAGGTGGCTGTCCGACGAGAGGAGGGTGGTTCTGGTACGCGGCCATTTCGGCCTCCAACCTGATCTTCTCAAGCTGCGCGACGCCGAGGCCCCGCTGCGGCTGCCTCGGCTTGTCGACGGCGGCGGCTCTCTTGCCCCTCCTGGACCCTGACCCTGAACCTGACGAGGAGGAGGAGGATTTCCCCCTGCCCCACTCCATGCTGTCCCCAAGGTTGCTTGCACTCATGGCCTCATGGGATCGTACCCAGGTATAGCTACCAACAGACAAGACCTAGGTAGGAGACGACCCAGAAATGGGGGCAAGAAAAGGAGGTGGAGGAAAAGGAGAAGCTGGGTGGTGTCGAGAGGGCCGGCCACTTAAAGTGAAAGGGAGATATCGCCTTGCACGCCCAGTATCGATCCCTCTTAATTATTAAATGGAGACTCCACAGCCTGCCTAAACGAAAGCTTGATTTCATTATTTATGTTAAGATAGCTATATATAGTGCCATGGCCTTGATGTGTTAGTTTATGCGATCGATTGGCACCATGTGACCCAAACCACATTAACGAAAGAAGAGTCAAAAGGAGTTCAGATCAGAGACAATCCCGTAATTAAAATCCAAGTCTTAAGTAGTACAATTTCCACTACTTACAATTGGAGGATCATACGATTGCATACAACCATATTTTGTTTGTGTGCCGCACAAGGCTCCCATGTGAAAACAGCTAATAAAGCCATCACCGAGTGGTTAACATTGGGGAAGCTCGCCACCACAAGAGCACACCACAGACAATGAAAATCATGGATGCACCGTTACAACCTACCCACACACAAGTCACAACAACCAACAAGTGTAACATCAACCATAAAAAGAACGTGTGTGATATCAAATGGAGCTACCCCATTTCTCGTATTTGTAGACAACCAAAAGATCATTTTTGGGCACAAAACGATATATCGTTCATGTGCCGCCCCAGGCTATGTGTTAGTATAATGTCCGGCCCTCCCTCTCAGATCGGTCGTTTGGTTACATTGGCTAGAGCATGCACTTCTACATGGTATCGGAGCCAAGAGGTCTTGAGTTCAAGACCCGGTTGGCGCAATTAAATTGCAGCCCACTTTCGGTCGATGTTTAGGCCTGAGGGAGCCATACGTAAGGGGGAGTGTTGACGTATAATGTGCTGCCTAGTCTCTTCCATCAGATCGGTCTGATGTATGAACTGGTTAGGTGCATAAACTTCCAAAGGAGCATAAACGTGAGGGGGAGTGTTGGACACTATTATAGATTAAAATTGGGGAAGCTCGCCGCACGATGGTTGACCTACCACTCACATCAAACAACATGGATAGAATTGGGGAATTCCTATAGAGCTGACAATTGATTTCTTTTGGACTCGTCACTAGTGATTCTACCATAATAGTGTCTTCAGCATGGCATATCTAGCCTTGTTGCAAATTCTAAAAATATATTATACTGCCTATTTATATCTTGTTGTACTCTCTCATATCCACTAGCAACATGAGACTAATTTTGCACACATGTCATACATCCAAGAGGATCCTATGGGATTTTACAGGAAATATTATTCATATGGGCCGAGGGCCCATAATTCCTAGTAACACTAGTATATGCCAAAAATAACATGGAAGAAATTGTCGATAAAAAGTTTAAGTTTACTTTTACATATCGCGATCGCTGGTGCTCCTCCCAACGTCAGCCCTTCCGCCATCAGAAACGCAAGCATGCGATCATTGGAGGGGATTTCTGTTTAGTACACATATATATCGACCGCAGCCCCCACCATAATGAAAAGTCAACAAAATCACATCGAGAAAAGATGTAACTTAGCCAATGAAATGTAGAGAATAATCCAGACTTTTAATATTGGTGATACTAGTAGCAAGAAGGAATTGTGCCCCTCAAGCGTGTAACACATATATGTACGGAATTTTCTCTTTATGGTTATAAACTATGTTTTCCACGGGTACCTTTATTTGCTCAGATATGATCATGGTGATCTTTGTCATCAGTGTGACACCTTGATTAGATCACCAGGAATTGTGACAGGGGCCTCTGGGAAATCTTGTTGGCGATCTCGGGAATCAGAAACTTCGCTGGGCGCACGGATGAGACACTGGGTCTGAATCAGCAGCACCGTGGACGTGATCACTGTTTAGGTGGAGAGGATCGTATCTTCCTCGATCGAACACACAGCCACACATATTTTTATATTGGCTTATTAATTATTAGTTGGCCCAGTGCAACTATCACATTAAAATAAAAATTCTTGGGGACATTAAAATTATTTAATTGATATTATTTTGGTGAAAAGGCATCCCAATATGTCTAATATTAAGGAATATCGCTGGGCCCCATAGTTGTTGCAATATAAATCTTTTATTCACATAAGAGCAGGACATATGCAAACTCTATAAAAATATATACGTACGCACATGAGTTTTTTTCATTCATAGTTGGGATATCTAGTACTCCCTCCGTTCCGAATTACTTGTCTTGGATTTGTCTAGATACGGATGTATCTAGACTCATTTTAGTGCTAGATACATCCGTATCTAGACAAATCTAAAACAAGTAATTCGGAACGGAGGGAGTAACTACCAATGAAGTATATTAAAAATGATTAAAAAGGAATTATCAATTCATCTGTCCGTATGATACAAATTGCCATGTGACCAACAGAATAAGCCTTCTCTTTCCTCCTCGAGAAGAAAAGACCCAATCTTTCCTCCTCCCATCGGCGCCGCCGCCGGTCCGCCCCATCTCCAATTGCCTTTGGGCCATGAAGGTGCAGAGGACCTCGACCCCCCGCCGGCGGGATGGACCCCGTTCCCTATCTTATTAGGTTAGCGTCTTAGTTGGGGGTGTGTGGCGCCAGCAATGTCCCTCAGTAGGAATAATGTCTCTCATGTTCTATCACCGTCTCGATGGTGCATGTAGCGTCGTCGGAGGGCGTATGGAGGTGTGTCTCCGTCGGATCATGCGGGATTCGGCCGGTGCTGCTCTTAACCGGATCAGTTTGGATCCGATCTTCATTCGTCTTCGTTTGGGTGTTTACAGATTTGATACTTCCGGTCTACCACTTTCTTCATCGACGATGGTTGCTGCTTTGGTGTGCTGGTCCTATGAGGCCTTAGCACGACGACTTTTCAACTGTCTACTACAACAATGTTTGCCCGGCTCCGGCGAGGGAGAGGCGATAACGGCGGCTTTGACTCGCTCCAGTATTTCTAGTCGTCCTAGGTGGTCCACGACCTGATTGTAATTTTTATTGCCTCTAGTGTTCTTTGTACTGTCATGATTGAAGAAGAATATATTGGAAGTTTATCACGCAAGAAACCCAGTTGTCTGATATATTAGGAGTTGGAGTACATACTCCCAGACGTATTAACTCCCGGATGTATTATTTCTGTTGAGTTCTAAATAAGTAATTAAGCTTCATACCATTAATATACAAACATATCAAACAACACCAGGAACTGTGGGCAGCTAGCTATATAACTTTTCTTTGCTATGAAAAAATACTGATCAGACGTTAATCAAGTGCCAGCTAAGCAGTTTGCCCATCTGAATTCCGTCTAGTTGCACTAAGGACCTTTTACATTTGTGCTCTCCACCATTCTTGTTGATTAAGTTAGAGGGTGCTTGGATACGTTTTAGTCCCATGACTAAAAGTAGTGGGACTAAAACTTGCTAGCCTCACACATGCTTGGATCCAAATACTAAAGAGACTAAAATCAAGTTATTGAGCATTTATTATCCTCCAAACCATCCAATCCGGAACTTGCATGTGTTAAAGTAGAGGAATTAAATGAGGAGAGAGAGGGCTAATACACATTTTAGTAGGAGGGTGCTTGGATACATTTTAGTCCCATGACTAAAAGTAGTGGGACTAAAATTTGCTAGCCTCACCCATGCTTGGATCCAAATACTAAAGAGACTAAAATCAAGTTATTGAGCATTTATTATCCTCCAAACCATCCAATCCGGAACTCGCATGTGTTAAAGTAGAGGAATTAAATGAGGAGAGAGAGGGCTAATACACATTTTAGTAGGTTTCCTATGACTAAAAAGTTTTAGCCTCAAGACTAGTCCTAGCCTCTCTTTAGTCAGGGGTGCTTGGAACTTTAGCCTCTAAAAGAGACTATTTTTAGTCAGACTAAA
This sequence comes from Aegilops umbellulata, assembly GCA_032464435.1. NCBI lineage: Eukaryota > Viridiplantae > Streptophyta > Magnoliopsida > Poales > Poaceae > Aegilops > Aegilops umbellulata. Next base: position 511,247,462 of record CP136059.1, read on the forward strand.
AATAGTCCCTTGGATCCAAGCACCCTCTAGGTTTCCTATGACTAAAAAGTTTTAGCCTCAAAACTAGTCCTAGCCTCTCTTTAGTCAGGGGTGGTTGGAACTTTAGCCTCTAAAAGAGACTATTTTTAGTCAGACTAAAAATAGTCCCTTGGATCCAAGCACCCTCTTAGTTTGTGCCGAGCTTCATTAGTAATACATTTGAGTTTATCAATGCATTTATTTGTTATGCCTTTTACCAACATGAAAAAAAGTTAAGAGAAGTCAATGATCCATTCCTCATTAACACCTTTTTTATTACTTTATGGCATAGTAAAATAAGTACGCAATAGTCGATGCCATCAGAACGATGCCTGACCATGGAGTCGTGGGTGGTCTGTAGTATTTTGATTTTTTTACATATTTAAAAGTTTCAAGAAAAAAACATTTATGTGAAAACTTGTATGTGTTCATTACTCATATTTTTTTTAGCGAACCACACTCGGACTTTATGTTTTACATAGTGTTCATTACTGATGTGTGTAATTTTGTTTGAAAATATTGAGATTTGTATGCTACTCGGAGAAATAAAAATTCTGGCCCAACAACAAAAAAAAAATCACCCCATTTTCAAATATGCATTTGTGTTTTTCTATATGCCGCACGTAAAAGTATATTGTTATAAAATTTGGTACGTATGCACTCCCTCCGTTCCCAATATAAGTCTTTTTAGAGATTTTAACATGGAGTACGTACGGATGTTTATTGACATAGTTTAGAGTGTAGGTTCACTTATTTTGCGCCGTATGTAGTTCATACTAGAATCTCTAAAAGGACTTGTCTTTAGGAACGGAGGGAGTAGTATACACGTCTGGTGACAGATGGGTGAGTCACCGGATTCAGGCCCAACCAGATGCTGATAACCTGCAGTTGGGCCGTGCCATGTGGGCGGCCAAGCTTCGTGACATCGAAGCCACTACAGATTTGTCACTTAATATGAGTTGTTCTATTCTTTATTTATCTGAAAATGATATTGTTAATAATGTCATTAAGTGGGGAGTTTCACTGGGCAATAATGGGAAAGAAGTAGCTAAATCAGTAAAGGACTTGCTAGATCTAGAAGCTGATAGAGCTATGGAGATGCTTCGTAATATTGCAGCCGTAAAACCGATGACTGGCAATGACATTAATGATCTAGGTATTAGGGCACTAGAGAGGTCTGGCAGACTTGGCTAAAAGAAAATTCCTGGCGGAAGCATCATTAGAGCACAAGTTGGCCTTTATTGCCTTACTTGAGATCGGTAGGGATAATTACACATCGCAGTTTCTTAGCACCTTCTCAGGTGGCATTAGTTTTGACTGGCATTGTCTGCCTCCAAGGGGATGATCCGGTGGGATTTTACTTGGGGGTCAAGTGTGAGACTGAAACGACATGTAGCCCCTAAGTATGGTTTTTGTAATTAATGACAATCTCTATGGAGTAATGTTTTCATTGAGATATATTTGAAGGGATTGTCCATAGATGGTGCATCAAGGATATTAGATGCTATCAAGGATAAAGTCCATATATAAGAAGATATGTTTGCTCTAAACGTTGGTATTAATTGACAAATTCCTATGGAGCATCAAGTGCATTAAATCCTATATGAAGAAATGTTCCATAGTGATGCATGAAGCATGTTGGATTTATGTGAGAAGAATGCCATCAAAACATTCGAAGAAACCCTCATGGTATCCCTCTCTGGATACCTCGTGCGCATGGACCCCCGTGCGCACGGGGTCGAGTGTCAACTCTCTGGATACCCCCTGCGCATGGGGTCCCTGACCCCCGTGCACACGAGGCCTAGGTTTTGGCACTCGAGGTCACATATCCAGTAAGGTTTCAAGTTGGTCTTTGGGGATTTATGTTGAAGCCATCAAGATTGATTTTAATGTCTAACCAACTATATTCAAGGTGGAGTTCGTTAGAGGATCTCAAATATTGACATATGTGGGCTTTTAAGGATCAAGAGCTTGAGAGTATAATCAAATAGAAGAATTCAAGTTATGGTTTCAAGACAAGATCATGGTAAGCTCATGTGTTGGGTTTTCGGTTGATCAAGTCTTGAAGCAAGCAACTAGAGTGAAGAATTCATTGTTCCTCTCAAGAGATTATGATGGAGTTTTTAGAGAGCAAATGATGGCCAATGTGATATTCATAGTGAAACTTGATATGGTCATGAAAGAGTCTTTGGTGATCTCTTTCTTGAAGCAATGAAGGGAAATGAAGAGTTCATTGTGGTTTTCAAAAAACCAAGATGGGACATGAAGTAAAGATGTTGCTTGACCAAGATGAAACTCGAAGATTATCTAGATGGTCAATTCTCAAAGCGCAATATTTGTACCACATGGGATCAAGTGATCTAGTGGTATGGTGAGTAATTGTGAATTGTGCATTGCTACCTAACCCATGCTATGTGCTTTCTATGTCTATGTGGGTTAGGTGTTTCTCATGGGCTTGCATCAAAAGAGAGATTTCAAGTAGCCTATATGTGGATGACATCAAGTGGTGATGGTCATCGGGTTCGAGGAGTCCAAGTGCAAGATGAGAAGCCGGAGGTTGTATGCTTTGAATCTTGCGGTCCACATCATGATAATGTGCATGTGAAGATGGGCTTAAGTTAAGGCTTCCCTCTTTGCAATACGAGGAAGCATTTCAAGTATGTTCACCAAGTGATTGTGGATAAGAAAAATATTCCAACTTGAGGCAATCATCAAAGTCATCACCAAGCTCAAGTTGAATGTGCAAGGCAAAGGTATACCTTAGCTAGGTTTTCCTAGTTTTTCCGGTCTCATGGTGCTTGGAGGGAGACCGGATTATAGGTTTGATAGCCATACTATCAAGAGGGACTTTCGGGTGAGTAGCTTGATCACGTCGCATGTAGAGAGCTCAAACATTTTTCATTACTTGCATAATTAGTTCTTATTGATCTTGAGTGGTTCTATATGTGAGTACCTTGGGCTTTTCCCTAGCTTCAAAACGAGCCCAAGATCATCGAATTCGGAGTTCGTATGCCAAAGTTATCACTGTTTTAGTAAGCTGCTTCAGGCTGTTCTAGGTACCCCGTGGACACGGGGTTTTTTACCCCCGTGGGCACGGGCCCCGTGCACACGGGCTTGTACCGTGTGCATGGGACCCCGTGGGCACGGGGTGTCCAGGAACTGCCCGTTGAGCCCCAATGGCTAGTTTTGGGTTTTAGCTATTTAAGGGCTCCTCCCTCCCACCGGTTGGGGTGCTGTTCATACAGTTTTCTAACACAATTTTGAACCTCTTACCACCTTCCCAAAGCCACATCTCCCCTCTATGTGAAGGGGGATTTGTGGATGGATTGTTGAGCCATTTGTTGATCCTATCCATTGCATCCCCTCTCTTCAATCTCCTACTTTCTTGAGTTGCATCTTGTGAGATTGAGAGAGTGAGTTGATCATTTGTTGCTTGACCATGCATTGCATTTGTTGCATTGGTTTGAGCTCCCCGCATAGATTTTTTCGAGTGAGAGCCCGTGAGTTTATTACTCTTGGAGGCTTCCGCCTCCTAGATGGTTTGGTGATACATTGAGAAGATTGCGAAGAGGCCTATGTGGCCACGGTTCCCCCGGAAGCTTCCTTTTGTGGTGTGCTCCGGGGAAGGGTGTTAAGTGGCCTAGGTGGTCAAGTTCCTCTGGAAGCTTCTGTGTTTGTGGTGTGCTCTGGAGAAGATTGTAAAGGTGTGGTGGTCTCCTTCAAGACCAATCCCGAGTGAATCGAGGCTCATCCGTTGGGGTGACTCAAAAGGGAGATAACGGTGAGTCACTTGGTGACGCCCCAAAGCTTTGGCTTCGGCACCGCTCCAACGGAGATTAGCACTCTCACGAGTGTGAACTTCGGGATAAATCCGCATCCCCGACTCACTTGTGGTTATCTCATACCCACACTCTTTACTTTCCCAATTCATACTTGCTCATATTGATATATGTTGTGCTAGTTGAACTGCTTAGTTGTTCCTTCATTTCCATATCTTGTGATATAGTTTGTGCTTGCTATTTTGCTTAAGTGCCTATCTTTTTTTAGCGTAGGTTGTTGGTGCACTTAGGTGAGCCTAGCATATTTAGGATTTGTGCTTGAAAAGTATCCGTTAGTTTAATTCCGCATTAGGATAAAGCCAAATCCGTAAAAGTTTTAAAACACATATTCACCCCCCCCCCATCTAGTCGTCATCTAGATCATTTCAGAGACAATAGAAGCAGTGAATGTCGTTCTTGGGGACTTTGCCGTCAAGTTCAGAGTGCGCTCAAAAGTAGACGGGTTCACATGGGCGCTTGTCTCCGTATATGGAGCGGCCCAACCAAATTAAAACTAGATTTCCTAGCTGACCTTGTGCGGGTTTGTGGGGACGAGAGGTTACCTGTCCTCATAGGAGGTGATTTCAATATTATCAAGAGGCGAGAATAAAAGAATAATGACAACCTCGATGAAAGATGGGCATTCATGTTTGACACTATAATTGGAAGTCTTGACTTGAAGGAGATAGATCTCATAGGCAGACAATTTACTTGGGCGAACACATTACCGATTCCAACATAAGAGAAGTTGGATCGCTTCCTCACCAGTATAGTGTGGGAACAGAAGTTCCCTCTAGTGACAGTACAAGATTTACAAAGAGGAATTTCAGACCATACTCCTTTGCTGGTTGACCCTAGGGAAGGGACCCATGTGGGCAACAAGAATGCCTTTTCCTTCGAACTAGCATGGTTCGAGAGAGAGGGTTTCATTGATCTCATAGCCCGGGAATTGGCTATGGTGAGAGGGAGTAGGTCAAATATTGATCGATGGCAAAATAAGAATAGATATTTGCGGCAGTTCCTGAGGAGCTGGGCAAAAAATGAGAGCGGGATTTATAAGGCGGAAAAGGAAAGGCTTATTCACCTTATAAATGAATGAGATTTGAAAGCCGAATCTAACTTCCTGGATGCGGCAGAGCATGCATCTAAGACGGAGGCTGAGCTGAAACTACATGCACTTCTCATAGAATAAGAGATGAAGTGGGCACTAAAAGCTAAGGTGCGGTAGGTCGCCCAAGGTGACGACAACATACAGTTTTTTCATTTGATTGCAAATGGAAACACAAAAAGAAGAAGAAATTTTAGATAGAGCAGGATGACGGTACAATTATAGGTCATGAAAACCTGAAATTGTACATCTCTAATTACTATAAACAACTTTTTGGGGCTCCATAGGACAACTTTGTGTCACTCGACAAGCAAATGATTGGGGATGTACCTCAGCTCGGGGCAGACGAGAATGAGATTCTATCTGCCTCATTTACTAAGAAAGAGGTGTTTGGGGCAATTTGACAGATGAAAAATAACAAGGCACCAGGGCCGGATGGTTTCCTAGCAGAGTTCTATAAGAAATGCTGGCATATCATTAAGGGTGACCTAATGCCAATGTTCCATAACTTATTTCATGGCCAACTCCAGCTATTCCATCTAAAATTTGGAACAATAACATTGTTGCCAAAGAAGGAGGAGGCAATATGTATTGAGCAGTTCCAACCGATATGCTGCTCATTGTGAGTTTCAAGTTTTTTTACTAAAGTTGCACAAACAGACTGACGCGGATTGCACATAGTATGGTGCAGCCAACTCAGACGGCTTTCATGCCAGGCATACACATACTAGAGGGTGTTGTCGTCCTACATGAAACACTTCATGAAATCCACTCGAAGAAACTGGATGGGGTGGTCTTCAAAGTGGATTTTGAAAAGGCGTATGGTAAGGTTAAATGGTCGTTCCTCCAACATGCCTTACTTATGAAGGGATTAGATGATACCCGATGTACTCCTATCTTGTTCAACATTATGGCAGACATGTTGGCAATTCTAGTAGGTAGATCCAAAGAGGACGGCCAAGTAGGAGGACTAGTACCCCATCTAGTGGATGGGGGGTGTCCATATTGCAGTACGCGGATGCCACTATAATTTTAATGGAACATGATTTGGCAAAGGCTAGAAATATGAAGCTGGTATTATGCTTGTTTGAGCAATTGTCGGGATTGAAGATCAATGTTAGCAAAAGTGAATTGTTCTGTCTTGGGAGAGCCAAAGGTGAACAAGATGCTTATAGACAATTGTTCATATGTGAACTGGGAGCCCTTCCATTTAGCTATTTGGGCATACCAATTCATCATCGCAAGTTATCCAACAAGGAGTGGAAGTGTATAAAAGATCGGTTTGAAAAAAACTAAACTGTTGGAAGGGCAAGCTTATGTCCTACGGTGGTCGGCTAGTACTAGTAAATTCAGTGCTTACAAGTATGCCGATGTTTCTATTGTCTTTCTTTGAAGTACCCGTAGGGGTACGAAAAAGGTTATACTTTTATTGATCACAATTTTTTTGGCAAAGCGATGAAATGAAGAGAAAATATAGGTTAACTAAGTGGGATATTATTTGTAGATCGAAGGACCAGGGGGCTTGGCATTGATAATTTAGAGGTAAAAGATCGATGTCTGCTTAGTAAATGGTTATACAGGCTTTCGGTGAAGACCGAATGTACGTGGGTACAGATTTTGCGTAATAAGTACCTACAAACTAAAACCTTGGCCCAAGTGACCGTTAGACCCAATGATTGACCTTTCTGGAAGGGGCTAATGATGGAGGACGAAAGAAGCTTTCTTCCATAGAAGTAAATTTATCATCGAAGACGGTAATTCCCCTAGATTCTGGTGTTGGGGAACGTAGTAATTTCAAAAAAAAATCCTACGCACACACAGGATCATGGTGATGCATAGCAACGAGAGGGGAGAGTGTTGTCCACGTACCCTCGTAGACCGAAAGCGGAAGCGTTAGCACAACGTGGTTGATGTAGTTGTACGTTTTCATGATCCGACCGATCAAGTACCGAACGCACGGCACCTCCGAGTTCAGCACACGTTCAGCTCGATGACGTCCCTCAAAATCTTATCCAGCCGAGTGTTGAGGGAGAGTTTCGTCAGCACGATGGCGTGGTGACGATTTTGATGTTCTACCGACGCAGGGCTTCGCCTAAGCACCACTACGATATTATCGAGGTGGATTATGGTGGAGGGGGGCACCGCACACGGCTAAGAGATCAAGAGATCAATTGTTGTCTTTATGGGGTGCCCCCCTCCTCCGTATATGGGGGGAGGAGGAGAGGGCCGGCCAAGGGGGTGGCGCGCCCTAGGAGGGGGAAACCTACTCCAAGTAGGTTTGCCCCTCCCTTTCCTAGTCCAAGGAGGAGGGGGAAGGAAGGAGTGGGAGAGAGGAAAGGCAAGGCCCCCCCTTCCTTGTTCTATTCAGACTCAAGGGGAGGGGGCGCGCCTCTTGCCCTGGTCGGCCTCTCTCTCTCTCTCCACTAGGGCCCAACAAGGCCCATTAGTTCCCCGGGGGGGGGGGGGTTCGGTAACCCCCGGTACTCCGATAAATGTCTGAAACCATCCGGAACCTTTCCAGTGTCCAAACATAGTCGTCCAATATATCGATCTTTATGTCTCGACCATTTCGAGACTCCTCGTCATGTCCGTGATCACATCCGGGGCTCCGAACTATCTTCGGTACATCAAAACTTTAAGCGTGCGGACCCTACGAGTTCGAGAACTATGTAGATATGACCAAGACAAGTCTCCGGTAAATAACCAATAGCGGAACCTGGATGCTCATATTGTCTCCCACATATTCTACGAAGATCTTTATCGGTCAAACCGCATAACAACATACGTTGTTCCCTTTGTCATCGGTATGTTACTTGCCCGAGATTCGATCGTCGGTATCTCAATACCTAGTTCAATATCGTTACCGGCAAGTCTCTTTACTCGTTCCGTAATACATCATCCCGCAACTAACTCATTAGTTGCAATGCTTGCAAGGCTTAAGTGATGTGCATTACCGAGTGGGCCCAGAGATACCTCTCCGACAATTGGAGTGAAAAATCCTAATCTCGAAATACGCCAACCCAACAAGTACCTTTGGAGACACCTGTAGAGCACCTTTATAATCACCCAGTTACGTTGTGACGTTTGGTAGAACACAAAGTGTTCCTCCGGTAAACGGGAGTTGCATAATCTCATAGTCATAGGAACATGTATAAGTCATGAAGAAAGCAATAGGAACATACTAAACGATCGAGTGCTAAGCTAACGGAATGGGTCAAGTCAATCACATCATTCTCCTAATGATGTGATCCCGTTAATCAAATGACAACTCATGTCAATGGCTAGGAAACATAACCATCTTTGATCAACGAGCTAGTCAAATAGAGGCATACTAGTGACACTCTATTTGTCTATGTATTCACACAAGTATTATGTTTCCGGTTAATACAATTCTAGCATGAATAATAAACATTTATCATGATATAAGGAAATAAATAATAACTTTATTATTGCCTCTAGGGCATATTTCCTTCAGTCTCCCACTTGCACTAGAGTCAATAATCTAGATTACACAGTAATGATTCTAACACCCATGGAGCCTTGGTGCTGATCATGTTTTGCTCGTGGAAGAGGCTTAGTCAACGGGTCTGCAACATTCAGATCTGTATGTATCTTGCAAATTTCTATGTCTCCCACCTGGACTAGATCCCGGATTGAGTTGAAGCGTCTCTTCATGTGCTTGGTTCTCTTGTGAAATCTGGATTGCTTTGCCAAGGCAATTGCACCAGTATTGTCACAAAAGATTTTCATTGGACCCGATGCACTAGGTATGACACCTAGATCGGATATGAACTCCTTCATCCAGACTCCATCATTTGTTGCTTCCGAAGCAGCTATGTACTCCGCTTCACACGTAGATCCCGCCATGACGCTTTGTTTAGAACTGCACCAACTGACAGCTCCACCGTTCAATATAAACACGTATCCGGTTTGCGATTTAGAATCGTCCGGATCAGTGTCAAAGCTTATCAACGTAACCATTTACGATGAGCTCTTTGTCACCTCCATAAACGAGAAACATATCCTTAGTCCTTTTCAGGTATTTCAGGATGTTCTTGACCGTTGTCCAGTGATCCACCCCTGGATTACTTTGGTACCTCCCTGCCAAACTTATAGCAAGGCACACATCAGGTCTGGTACACAGCATTGCATACATGATAGAGCCTATGGCTGAAGCATAGGGAACATCTTTCATCTTCTCTCTATCTTCTGCAGTGGTCGGGCATTGAGTCTTACTCAACTTCACACCTTGTAACACAGGCAAGAACCCTTTCTTTGTTTGATCCATTTTGAACTTCTTCAAAACTTTGTCAAGGTATGTGCTTTGTGAAAGTCCAATTAAGCCTCTTGATCTATCTCTATAGATCTTGATGCCCAATATGTAAGCAGCTTCACCGAGGCCCTTCATTGAAAAACTCTTATTCAAGTATCCCTTTATGCTATCCAAAAATTATATATCATTTCCAATCAGCAATATGTCATCCACATATAATATCATAAATGCTACAGAGCTCCCACTCACTTTCTTGTAAATACACGCTTCTCCAAAAGTCTGTATAAAACCAAATGCCTTGATCACACTATCAAAGCGTTTATTCCAACTCCGAGAGGCTTGCACCAGTCCATAAATGGATCGCTGGAGCTTGCACACTTTGTTAGCTCCCTTTGGATTGACAAAACCTTCTGGCTGCATCATATACAACTCTTCTTCCAGAAATCCATTCAGAAATGCAGTTTTGACATCCATCTGCCAAATTTCATAATCATAAAATGCGGCAATTGCTCACATGATTCGGACAGACTTAAGCATCGCTACGGGTGAGAAAGTCTCATATAGTCAATCCCTTGAACTTGTCGAAAACCTTTCGCAACAAGTCGAGCTTTGTAGACAGTAACATTACCGTCAGCGTCAGTCTTTTTCTTGAAGATCCATTTATTCTCAATGGCTTGCCGATCATCGGGCAAGTCAACCAAAGTCCACACTTTGTTCTCATACATGGATCCCATCTCAGATTTCATGGCCTCAAACCATTTTGCGGAAACTGGGCTCACCATTGCTTCTTCATAGTTCATAGGTTTGTCATGGTCTAGTAACATAACCTCCAGAATAGGATTACCGTACCACTCTGGTGCGGATCTTACTCTGGTTGACCTACGAGGTTCAGTAACAACTTGATCTGAAGTTTCATGATCATCATCATTAACTTCCTCACTAATTGGTGTAGGTGTCACAGGAACCGGTTTCTGCGATGAACTACTTTCCAATAAGGGAGCAGGTACAGTTACCTCATCAAGTTCTACTTTCCTCCCACTCACTTCTTTCGAGAGAAACTCCTTCTCTAGAAAGATTCCAAATTTAGCAACAAAAGTCTTGCCTTCGGATCTGTGATAGAAGGTGTACCCAACAGTTTGCTTTGGGTATCCTACGAAGACACATTTCTCCAATTTGGGTTCGAGCTTATCAGGTTGAAGCTTTTTCACATAAGCATCGCAGCCCCAAACTTTAAGAAACGACAACTTTGGTTTCTTGCCAAACCATAGTTCATAAGGCGTCGTATCAACAGATTTAGATGGTGTCCTATTTAACGTGAATGCGGCCGTCTCTAAAGCATAACCCCAAAACGATAGCGACAAATCGGTAAGAGACATCATAGATCGCACCATATCTAGTAAAGTACGATTACGACGTTCGGACACACCATTTCGCTGTGGTGGTTCCGGGTGGCGTGAGTTGAGAAACTATTCCGCATTGTTTCAAATGAAGACCAAACTTGTAACCCAAATATTCTCCTCCACGATGAGATCGTAGAAACTTTATTTTCTTGTTACGATGATTTTCAACTTCACTCTAAAATTCTTTGAACTTTTCAAATGTTTCAGACTCAAGTTTCATTAAGTAGATATACCCATATCTGCTTAAATCATTTGTGAAGGTGAGAAAATAATGATACCAGCCGTGAGCCTCAATATTCATCGGACCACATACATCTGTATGTATGATTTCCAATAAATCTGTTGCTCGCTCCATAGTTTCGGAGAATGGCGTTTTAGTCATCTTGCCCATGAGGCATGGTTTGCAAGTACCACGTGATTCATAATCAAGTGGTTCCAAAAGTCCATCAGTATGGAGTTTCTTCATGCGCTTTACACCAATATGACCTAAACGGCAGTGCCACAACTAAGTTGCACTATTATTATCAACTCTGCATCTTTTGGCTTCAATATTATAAATATGTGTATCACTACTATGGAGATTCAACAAAAATAGACCACTGTTCAAGGGTGCATGACCATAAAAAGGTATTGCTCATATAAATAGAACAACCATTATTCTCTAAATTTAAATGAATAATCGTCTCGCATTAAACAAGATCCAGATATAATGTTCATGCTCAACGCTGGCACCAAATAACAATTATTCAGGTCCAAAACTAATCCCGAAGGTAGATGTAGAGGTAGCGTGCCGACCGCGATCACATCGACTTTGGAACCATTTCCCACGCGCATTGTCACCTCGTCCTTAGCCAATCTTCGCTTAATCCGTAGTCTCTGTTTCGAGTCGCAAATATTAGCAACAGAACCAGTATCAAATACCCAGGTGCTACTGCGAGCATTAGTAAGGCACACATCAATAACATGTATATCACATATACCTTTGTTCACCTTGCCATCCTTCTTATCCGCCAAATACTTGGGGCAGTTCCGCTTCCAGTGGCCAGTCTGCTTGCAGTAGAAGCACTCAGTCTCAGGCTTAGGTTCAGACTTGGGTTTCTTCTCTTGAGAAGCAACTTGTTTGCTGTTCTTCTTGAAGTTCCCCTTCTTCTTCCCTTTGCCCTTTTTCTTGAAACTGGTGGTCTTGTTGACCATCAACACTTGATGCTCCTTCTTGATTTCTACCTCCACAGCCTTTAGCATTGCGAAGAGCTCAGGAATCCTCTTATCCATCCCTTGCATGTTATAGTTCATCACAAAGCTCTTGTAGCTTGGTGGCAGTGATTGAAGAATTCTGTCAATGACGCTATCATCCGGAAGATTAACTCCCAGTTGAATCAAGTGATTGTTATATCCAGACATTCTGAGTATATGCTCACTGACAGAACTTATTGGAGACTTCATATCTCTCAATCCGGGCATTTGCTTGAAATATTAACTTCAACCCCTGGAACATCTCATATGCTCCATGACGATCAAAATGTCGTTGAAGTCCCGGTTCTAAGCCGTAAAGCATGGCACACTGAACTATCGAGTAGTCATCAGCTTTGCTCTGCCAGACGTTCATAACATCTAGTGTTGCTCCTGCAGCAGGTCTGGCACCTAGCGGTGCTTCCAGGACGTAATTCTTCTGTGCAGCAATGAGGATAATCCTCAAGTTACGGACCCAGTCCGTGTAATTGCTACCATCGTCTTTCAACTTTGATTTCTCAAGGAACACATTAAAATTCAACGGAACAACAACACGGGCCATCTATCTACAACCAACATAGACAAGAAAAATACTATCAGGTACTAAGTTCATGATAAATTTAAGTTCAATTAATCATATTACTTAAGAACTCCCACTTAGATAGACCCTCTAAGTGATCACGTGCTCCAAATCAAGTAAACCATGTCCGTTCATCACGTGAGATGGAGTAGTTGTTGGGGATCATAGCAGAAATTAAAATTTTCCTACACATCACCAAGATCTATCCATGGAGTATTCTAGCAACGAGGGGATAGGAGAGCATCTACATACCACTTGTAGATCGCAACGGAAGCGTTCAAGAAGAACGTGGATGATGGAGTCGTACTCGTCGTGATCCAAATCACCGATGACCAGCGCCGAACGGACGGCACCTCCGCGTTCAACACACGTACGGTCGGGATAACGTCTCCTCCTTCTTGATCCAGCAAGGGGGAAGGAGAGGTTGATGAAGATCCAGCAGCACGACGGCGTGGTGGTGGATGCAGCAGAGTTCCAGCAGGGCTTCGCCAAGCAACTACGGAGAGAGGGAGAGGTGTAACGGGGAGAGGGAGGCGCCAAGGCTGCAGGGTGCCGCTCCCCTCCCTCCCCCCCCCCTTTATATAGGGCCCCTAGGGGGAGGGCGCCGCCCTGGAGATGCATCTCCAGGGGGGCGGCGGACAGGGGGGAGCCATGCCCCCCAAGGCAAGTGGGGCGCGCCCCCTGCCCTAGGGTTTCCAACCCTAGGAGCAGGAGGGAGGCCCATGGGGGGCGCACCAGCCCACTATGGGCTGGTTCCCTCCCCACTTCAGCCCACGGGGCCCTCCGGGATGGGTGGCCCCACCCGGTGGACCCCCGGGACCTATCTGGTGGTCCCGGTACAATACCGGCGACCCCCAGATCATTCCCGATGGCCGAAACGACACTTCCTATATATATCTCTTTACCTCTGGACCACTCCGTAACCTCTCGTGACATCCGGGATCTCATCCGGGACTCAGAACAACCTTCGGTTTGCTGCATACTGATATCTTTAACAACCCTAGCGTCACCGAACCTTAAGTGTGTAGACCCTACGGGTTCGGGAGACATGCAAACATGACCGAGACGATCTCCGGTCAATAACCAACAGCGGGATCTGGATACCCATGTTGGCTCCCACATGCTCCTCGATGATCTCATCGGATGAACCACGATGTCGAGGACTTAACCAATCCCGTACTCAATTCCCTTTGTCTATCGGTACGATACTTGCCCGAGATTCGATCGTCGGTATACCGATACCTTGTTCAATCTCGTTACCGGCAAGTCTCTTTACTCGTTCCCGTAACACATCATCCCGTGAACAACACCTTGATCACATTGAGCTCATTATGATGATGTCTTACCGAGTGGGCCCAGAGATACCTCTCCGTCACACGGAGTGACAAATCCCAGTCTCGATTCATGCCAACCCAACAAACACTTTCGGAGATACCTGTAGTGCACCTTTATAGTCACCCAGTTACGTTGTGACGTTTGATACACCCAAAGCACTCCTACGGCATCCGGGAGTTGCATAATCTCATGGTCTAAGGAATGATACTTGACATTCAGAAAAGCTCTATCAAACAAACTATACGATCTTTTGTGCTATGCTTAGGTTTGGGTCTTGTCCATCACATCATTCTCCTAATGATGTGATCCCGTTATCAATGACATCCCCATGTCCATAGTCAGGAAACCATGACTATCTATTGATCAACGAGCTAGTCAACTAGAGGCTTACTAGGGACACATTGTGGTCTATGTATTCACACATGTATTATGATTTCCGAACAATACAATTATAGCATGAACAATAGACAATTATCATGAACAAGGAAATATAATAATCCTTTTATTATTGCCTCTAGGGCATATTTCCAACAGTCTCCCATTTGCACTAGAGACAATAGTCTAGTTACATTGTGATGAATCGCACACCCATGGAATTTTGGTGTTGATCATGTTTTGCTCTAGGGAGAGGTTTAGTCAACGGATCTGCCACATTCAGGTCCGTATGTACTTTACAAATCTCTATGTCTCCATTTTGAACACTTTCACGAATGGAGTTGAAGCGACGCTTGATATGCCTGGTCTTCCTGTGAAACCTGGGCTCCTTCGCAGGGGCAATTGCTCCAGTGTTGTCACAGAAGAGAGTCATCGGGTCCGACGCATTGGGTATGACTCCTAGGTAGGTAATGAACTCCTTCACCCAGACTGCTTCTTGTGCTGCCTCCGAGGCTGCCATATACTCTGCTTCACATGTAGATCCTGCCACGACGCTTTGCTTGCAACTGCACCAGCTTATTGCCCCTCCATTCAAAATATACACGTATCCGGTTTGTGACTTGGAGTCATCCAGATCTGTGTCGAAGCTGGCGTCGACGTAACCCTTTACGACGAGCTCTTCGGCACCTTCATAAACGAGAAACATATCCTTAGTCCTCTTCAGGTACTTCAGGATGTTTTTGACCGCTGTCCAGTGTTCCTTGCCGGGATTACTTTGGTACCTACCTACCAAACTTACGGCAAGGTTTACATCGGGTCTGGTACACAGCATGGCATACATAATAGACCCTATAGCTGAGGCATAGGGGATGACACTCATCTCTTCTATATCTTTTGCTGTGGTCGGGCATTGAGCCGTGCTCAATCGCACACCTTGCAATACAGGCAAGAACCCCTTCTTGGACTGATCCATTTTGAACTTCTTCAAAATCTTGTCAAGGTACGTACTTTGTGAAAGACCGATGAGGCGTCTCGATCTATCCCTATAGATCTTGATGCCTAATATATAAGCAGCTTCTCCAAGGTCCTTCATTGAAAAACACTTGTTCAAATAGGCCTTTATGCTTTCCAAGAATTCTATATCATTTCCCATCAATCGTATGTCATCCACATATAATATGAGAAATGCTACGGAGCTCCCACTCACTTTCTTGTAAACGCAGGCTTCTCCATAAGTCTGCATAAACCCAAACGCTTTGATCATCTCATCAAAGCGAATGTTCCAACTCCGAGATGCTTGCACCAGCCCATAGATAGAGCGCTGGAGCTTGCATACTTTGTTAGCATTCTTAGGATCGACAAAACCTTCCGGCTGCATCATATACAATTCTTCCTTAAGAAAGCCGTTAAGGAATGCCGTTTTGACGTCCATTTGCCATATCTCATAATCATAGTATGCGGCAATTGCTAACATGATTCGGACGGACTTCAGCTTCGCTACGGGAGAGAAAGTCTCATCGTAGTCAACCCCTTGAACTTGCCTATAACCCTTAGCGACAAGTCGAGCTTTATAGATGGTCACATTACCATCCGCGTCTGTCTTCTTCTTAAAGATCCATTTATTTTCTGTGGCTCGCCGATCATCGGGCAAGTCATTCAAAGTCCATACTTTGTTTTCATACATGGATTCTATCTCGGATTTCATGGCTTCTAGCCATTTGTCGGAATCTGGGCCCGCCATTGCTTCTTCATAGTTCGAAGGTTCACAGTTGTCCAACAACATGATTTCCAGGACAGGGTTGCCGTACCACTCTGGTGCGGAACGCGTCCTTGTGGACCTACGAAGTTCAGTAGGAGCTTGATCAGAAGTATCTTGATCATCATCATTAACCTCCTCTCTAATCGGTGCAGGCACCACAGGAACATTTTCCTGAGCTGCGCTACTCTGATTTTCAAGAGGTAGTACTTCATCAAGCTCTACTTTCCTCCCACTTACTTCTTTCGCGAGAAACTCTTTCTCTAGAAAGGACCCGTTCTTGGCAACAAAGATCTTGCCTTCGGATCTGAGGTAGAAGGTATACCCAACTGTTTCCTTGGGATATCCTATGAAGACGCATTTTTCCGATTTGGGTTCGAGTTTTTCAGGTTGAAGTTTCTTGACATAAAAATCGCAACCCCAAACTTTCAGAAATGACAGCTTAGGTTTCTTCCCAAACCATAATTCATACGGTGTCGTCTCAACGGATTTAGACGGTGCCCTATTTAAAGTGAATGCGGCTGTCTCTAGAGCGTATCCCCAAAATGATAGCGGTAGATCTATAAGAGACATCATAGACCATACCATATCCAATAGAGTGCGATTACGATGTTCGGACACACCGTTACGCTGAGGTGTTCCAGGCGGCGTGAGTTGTGAAACGATTCCACATTTTCTTAAGTGTGTGCCAAATTCGTGACTTAAATATTCTCCCCCATGATCTGATCATAAGAACTTTATTTTTCTGTCACGTTGATTCTCAACCTCACTCTGAAACTCCTTGAACTTTTCAAAGGTCTCAGACTTGTGTTTCATCAAGTAGACATACCCATATCTACTCAAATCATCAGTGAGAGTGAGAACATAATGATAGCCTCCGCGAGCCTCAACGCTCATTGGACCACATACATCTGTATGTATGATTTCCAATAAGTTGGTTGCTCGCTCCATTGTCCCTGAGAATGGAGTCTTGGTCATTTTTCCCATGAGGCATGGTTCGCACGTGTCAAATGATTCATAATCGAGAGACTCTAAAAGTCCATCAGCATGGAGCTTCTTCATGCGCTTGACACCAATGTGACCAAGGCGGCAGTGCCACAAGTATGTGGGACTATCGTTATCAACTTTACACCTTTTGGTAGTCACACTATGAATATGTGTATTATCACGCACGAGATTCATTAAGAATAAACCATTGACCATCGGAGCATGACCATAAAACATATCACTCATATAAATAGAACAACCATTATTCTCGGATTTAAATGAGTAGCCATCTCGCATTAAACGAGATGCAGATACAATGTTCATGCTCAAACTTGGTACTAAATAACAATTATTGAGGTTCAAAACTAATCCCGTAGGTAAATGTAGAGGTAGCGTGTCGACGGCGATCACATCAACCCTGGAACCATTCCCGACGCGCATCGTCACCTCGTCCTTCGCCAGTCTCCGTTTATTCCGCAGCTCCTGTTTTGAGTTACAAATATGAGCAACGGCACCGGTATCAAATACCCAGGAGCTACTACGAGCACTGGTAAGGTACACATCAATTACATGTATATCACATATACCTTTAGTGTTGCCGGCCTTCTTATCTGCTAAGTACTTGGGGCAATTCCGCATCCAGTGACCATTTCCCTTGCAATAAAAGCACTCAGTTTCAGGTTTGGGTTCATTCTTTGACTTCTTCCTGGCAACAGATTTACCAGGCGCGGCAACCTCCTTGCCGTCCTTCTTGAAGTTCTTCTTACCCTTGCCTTTCTTGAACTTAGTGGTTTCATTCACCATCAACACTTGACGTTCCTTTTTGATCTCCACCTCCGCAGATTTCAGCATTGAATACAACTCGGGAATGGTCTTTTCCATCCCCTGCATATTGTAGTTCATCACGAAGCTCTTGTAGCTAGGTGGGAGCGACTGAAGGATTCTGTCAATGACCGCCTCATCCGGGAGATTAACTTCCAGCTGAGTCAAGCGGTTGTGCAACCCATACATCTTAAGTATGTGTTCACTGACAAAGCTATTTTCCTCCATCTTACAGCTAAAGAACTTGTCGGAGACATCATATCTCTCGACCCGGGCATGAGCTTGGAAAATCAATTTCAGCTCCTCGAACATCTCATATGCTCTGTGTTGCTCAAAACGCTTTTGGAGCCCCGGTTCTAAGTTGTAAAGCATGCCGCACTGAACGAGGGAGTAATCATCAATACGTGACTGATGGGCGTTCATAACGTCCTGGTTTTCTGGGAATGGTGCTTCACCTAGTGGTGCTTCTAGGACATAATCTTTCTTGGCTGCTATGAGGATGATCCTCAGGTTCCGGACCCAGTCCGAATAATTGCTGCCATCATCTTTCAGCTTGGTTTTATCTAGGAACGCGTTGAAGTTGAGGGTGACATTACCGTGGGCCATTTGATCTACAAGACATATTGTAAAGATTTAGACTAAGTTCATGATAATTAAGTTCATCTAATCAAATTAATGAATGAACTCCCACTCAGATTTGACATCCCTCTAGTCATCTAAGTGATACATGATCCGAGTCAACTAGGCCGTGTCCGATCATCACGTGAGACGGACTAGTCATCATCGGTTAACATCTCCATGTTGATCGTATCTTCTATACGACTCATGTTCGACCTTTCGGTCCTCCGTGTTCCGAGGCCATGTCTGTACATGCTAGGCTCGTCAATCCAACCTAAGTGTATTGCGTGTGTAAATCTGGCTTACACCCGTTGTATGCGAACGTAAGAACCTATCACACCCGATCATCACGTGGTGCTTCGGAACGACAAACCTTAGCAACGGTGCACAGTTAGGGAGAACACATTTTTGATATTTTAACGAGGGATCATCTGATTTATGCTACCGTCATTCTAAGCAAATAAGATGTAAAAACATGATAAACATCACATGCAATCAAATAGTGACATGATATGGCCAACATCATTTCGCTCCTTTGATCTCCATCTTCGGGGCGCCATGTTCATCGTCGTCACCGGCATGACACCATGATCTCCATCATCATGATCTCCATCATCGTGTCTTCGTGAAGTTGTCACGTCAACTATTACTTCTACTACTATGGCTAACGCTTTAGCAATAAAGTAAAGTAATTACATGACAATTTAAGTTAACACGCAGGTCATAAATAAATAAAGACAACTCCTATGGCTCCTGCCGGTTGTCATACTCATCGACATGCAAGTCGTGATTCCTATTACAATAACAAGATCATCTCATACATCACATACATGATTCATCACAACTTCTGGCCATATCACATCACAAATCACTTGCTGCAAAAACAAGTTAGACGTCCTCTAATTGTTGTTGCAAGTTTTTACGTGGCTGTTATAGGTTGCTAGCAAGAACGTTTCTTACCTACGTTAAAACCACAACGTGAATTGTCAATCTCTATTTACCCTTCATAAGGACCCTGTTCATCGAATCCGATCCAACTAAAGTGGGAGAGACAGACACCCGCCAGCCACCTTATGCAACTAGTGCATGTTAGTCGATGGAACCGGTCTCACGTAAGCGTACGTGTAAGGTTGGTCCGGGCCGCTTCATCCCACAATACCGCTGAACCGAGATAGGACTAGTAACGGCAAGAAGAATTGACAATTCGACGCCCACAACTACTTTGTGTTCTACTCGTGCATAGAAACTACGCATAGACCTAGCTCATGATGCCACTGTTGGGGATCGTAGCAGAAATTAAAAATTTCATACGCATCACCAAGATCTATCCATGGAGTATTCTAGCAACGAGGGGATAGGAGAGCATCTACATACCACTTGTAGATCGCAACGGAAGCGTTCAAGAAGAACGTGGATGATGGAGTCGTACTCGTCGTGATCCAAATCACCGATGACCAGCGCCGAACGGACGGCACCTCCGCGTTCAACACACGTACGGTCGGGATAACGTCTCCTCCTTCTTGATCCAGCAAGTGGGAAGGAGAGGTTGATGAAGATCCAGCAGCACGACGGCGTGGTGGTGGATGCAGCAGAGTTCCAGTAGGGCTTCACCAAGCAACTACGGAGAGAGGGAGAGGTGTAACGGGGAGAGGGAGGCGCCAAGGCTATAGGGTGCCGCTGCCCTCCCTCCCCCCCTTTATATAGGCCCCCTAGGGGGAGGACGCCGCCCTGGAGATGCATCTCCAGGGGGGCGGCGGCCAGGGGGGAGCCTTGCCCCCCAAGGCAAGTGGGGCGCGCCCCCTGCCCTAGGGTTTCCAACCCTAGGCGCAGGGGGGAGGCCCAGGGGGGAGGCCCATGGGGGGCGCACCAGCCCACTATGGGCTGGTTCCCTCTGTTGGAAATATGCCCTAGAGGCAATAATAAATTGATTATTATTATATTTCCTTGTTCATGATAATCGTTTATTATCCATGCTAGAATTGTATTGATAGGAAACTCAAATACATGTGTGGATACATAGACAACACCATGTCCCTAGTAAGCCTCTGGTTGACTAGCTTGTTGATCAATAGATGGTTACTGTTTCCTGACCATGGACATTGGATGTCGTTGATAACAGGATCACATCATTAGGAGAATGATGTGATGGACAAGACCCAATCCTAAGCCTAGCACAAGATCATGTAGTTCGTATGCTAAAGCTTTTCTAATGTCAAGTATCGTTTCCTTAGACCATGAGATTGTGCAACTCCCGGATACCGTAGGAGTGCTTTGGGTGTGCCAAATGTCACAACGTAACTGGGTGGCTATAAAGGTACACTACAGGTATCTCCAAAAGTGTCTGTTGGGTTGGCACAAATCGAGACTGGGATTTGTCACTCCGTATGACGGAGAGGTATCTCTGGGCCCACTCGGTAGGACATCATCATAATGTGCACAATGTGATCAAGGAGTTGATCACGGGATGATGTGTTGCGGAACGAGTAAAAGAGACTTGCCGGTAACGAGATTGAACAAGGTATCGGGATACCGACAATTGAATCTTGGGCAAGTATCGTACCGATAGACAAAGGGAATTGTATACGGGATTGATTAAGTCCTTGACATCGTGGTTCATCCGATGAGATCATCGTGGAACATGTGGGAGCCAACATGGGTATCCAGATCCTGCTGTTGGTTATTGACCGGAGAACGTCTCGGTCATGTCTGCATGTCTCCCGAACCCGTAGGGTCTACACACTTAAGGTTCGATGACGCTAGGGTTATTAAGGAAGTTCGTATGTGGTTACCGAATGTTGCTCGGAGTCTCGGATGAGATCCCGGATGTCACGAGGAGTTCCGGAATGGTCCAGAGGTAAAGATTTATATATGGGAAGTCCTGTTTTGGTCAAAGAGTTTCGGGTTTTATCGGTAACGTACCGGGACCACCAGGAGGGTCCCAGGGGTCCACCAAGTGGGACCACCGGCCCCGGAGGGCTGCATGGGCCACATGTGGGAGGGGACCAGCCCCAGGTGGGCTGGTGCGCCCCCCCACAAGGGCCCAAGGCGCCTAGGGTTTGGGGAAGGGGGCGCACCCACCTAACTTTGGGGGCAAGTCTCCCCTCTTCCCCCCCTTGGCCGCACGCTAGATGGGTTTTGGGGCTGGCCGCCGCCCCTAGGGTGGAACCCTAGGTGGGGGCGCAGCCTCCCCTCTCCCCCTATATATACTTGAGGGTTTGGGGCAGCCAACATATGAGTTTTGGACCTCTCTATGGCGCAACCCTGCATCTCTCCTTCCTCCTCTCCCGCGGTGCTTGGCGAAGTCCTGCAGGATTGCCACGCTCCTCCACCACCACCACGCCGTTGTGCTGCTGCTGGATGGAGTCTTCCTCAACCTCTCCCTCTCTCCTTGCTGGATCAAGGCATGGGAGACGTCACCGGGCTGTATGTGTGTTGAACGCGGAGGTGCCGTCCGTTCGGCACTTGGTCATCGGTGATTTGGATCACGACGAGTACGACTCCATCAACCCCGTTCACTTGAACGCTTCCGCTTAGCGATCTACAAGGGTATGTAGATGCACTCTCTTTCCCCTCGTTGCTGGTTTCTCCATAGATAGATCTTGGTGACACGTAGGAAAATTTTGAATTTCTGCTACGTTCCCCACAAGTGGCATCATGAGCTAGGTCTATTGCGTAGATTCTTTGCACGAGTAGAACACAAAGTAGTTTGTGGGCGTTGATTTTGTTCAATATGCTTACCGTTACTAGTCCAATCTTGATTCGGCGGCATTGTGGGATGAAGCGGCCCGGACCGACCTTACACGTACACTTACGTGAGACAGGTTCCACCGACTGACATGCACTAGTTGCATAAGGTGGCTAGCGGGTGCCAGTCTCTCCCACTTTAGTCGGATCGGATTCGATGAAAAGGGTCCTTATGAAGGGTAAATAGCAATTGACATATCACGTTGTGGTTTTGCGTAGGTAAGAAACGTTCTTGCTAGAAACCCATAGCAGCCACGTAAAACATGCAAACAACAATTAGAGGACGTCTAACTTGTTTTTGCAGGGTATGCCATGTGATGTGATATGGCCAAAAGGATGTGATGAATGATATATGTGATGTATGAGATTGATCATGTTCTTGTAATAGGAATCACGACTTGCATGTCGATGAGTATGACAACCGGCAGGAGCCATAGGAGTTGTCTTTAATTTATTTATGACCTGCGTGTCAAACGTAAACGTCATGTAATTACTTTACTTTATTGCTAACCGTTAGCTGTAGTAGTAGAAGTAATAGTTAGCGAGACAACTTCATGAAGACACGATGATGGAGATCATGATGATGGAGATCATGGTGTCATGCCGGTGACGACGATGATCATGGAGCCCCGAAGATGGAGATCAAAAGGAGCAAAGTGATGATGGCCATATCATGTCACTATTTGATTGCATGTGATGTTTATCATGTTTATACATCTTATTTTCTTAGAACGACGGTAGTAAATAAGATGATCCCTCATTAAAATTTCAAGAAAGTGTTCCCCCTAACTGTGCACCGTTGCGAAAGTTCGTCGTTTCGAAGCACCACGTGATGATCGGGTGTGATAGATTCTTACGTTCGAATACAACGAGTGTTGACGAGCCTAGCATGTACAGACATGGCCTCGAAACACATGCGAAACACTTAGGTTGACTTGACGAGCCTAGCATGTACAGACATGGCCTCGGAACACAAGAGACCGAAAGGTCGAGCATGAGTCGTATGGTAGATACGATCAACATGACGATGTTCACCGATGATGACTAGTCCGTCTCACGTGATGATCGGACACGGCCTAGTTGACTCGGATCATGTAATCACTTAGATGACGAGAGGGATGTCTATCTGAGTGGGAGTTCATAAGATGAACTTAATTATCCTGAACATAGTCAAAAGATCTTTGCAAATTATGTCGTAAGCTCGCGCTTTAGTTCTACTGTTTTAGATATGTTCCTAGAGAAAATATAGTTGAAAGTTGATAGTAGCAATTATGCGGACAATAGAAGGCTTATGTCCTTAATGCAACGCTCGGTGTGCTGGACCTCGAACGTGGTCTGTGGATGTTGCGAACATCTGACATACACGATTTGATGACTACATGATAGTTCGGTAATGTTAAATGGTTTTGAATTGAGGCACCGAAGACATTTTTTGAAATGTCGCGGAACGTATGAGATGTTTCGAGGGCTGAAATTGGGATTTCAGGCTCGTGCCCACGTCAAGAGGTATAAGACCTCCGACGATTTTCTTAGCCTGCAAACTAAGGGAGAAAAGCTCAATCGTTGAGCTTGTGCTCAGAATGTCTGAGTACAACAATCACTTGAATCGAGTGGGAGTTAATCTTCCAGATAAGATAGTGATGTTTTTCCAAAGTTATTGCCACCAAGCTACTAGAGCTTCGTGATGAACTATAACATATCAGGGATAGATGTGATGATCCTTGAAATATTCGCGATGTTTGACACCGCGAAAGTAGAAATCAAGAAGGAGCATCAATTGTTGATGGTTAGTGAAACCACTAGTTTCAAGAAGGGCAAGGGCAAAAAGGATTACTTCATGAAACGGCAAATCAGCTGCTGCTCTAGTGGAGAAACCCAAGGTTAAACCCAAACCCGAGCCTGAGTGCTTCTGTAATAAGGGGAACAACCACTGGAGCAGAATTACCTTAGATACTTGGTAGATGAGAAGGCTGTCGATAGAAGTATATTGGATATACATTATGTGAATGTGTACTTTACTAGTACTCCTAGTAGCATCAGGGTATTAGATACCGGTTCGGTTGCTAAGTGTTAGTAACTCGAAATAAAAGCTACGGAATAAACGAAGACTAGCTAAAGGTGAGCTGACGAGATGTGTGAGGTTGATATGATCAAGCATCGCACGCTCCCTCTACCATCGAGATTGGTGTTAAACCTAAATAATTGTTATTTGGTGTTTGCGTTGAGCATAGACATGATTGGATTATGTCTATCGCAATACGGTTATTCATTTAAGGAGAATAATGGTTACTCTATTTATTTGAATAATACCTTCAATGGTCTTGCACCTAAAATGAATGGTTTATTGAATCTCGATCATAGTGATACACATGTTCATGCCAAAAGATATAAGATAGTAATGATAGTACCACCTACTTGTGGCACTGCCATGTAAGTCATATTGGTATAAAACGCATGAAGAAGCTCCACGTTGATGGATCTTTGGACTCACTCATTTTTGAAAAGGATTGAGACATGTGAACCATGTCTATTGGTATACACGCATGAAGAAACTCCATGTAGATGGACCGTTTGGACTCACTTGATTTTGAATCGCTTGAGACATGCAAATCATACCACATGGGCAAGATGACTGAAAGCTTCGGTTTCAGTAAAATGGAACAAGAAAGCAACTTGTTGGAAGTAACACATTTTGATGTGTGCAGTCCAATGAGTGCTGAGGCACGCAGTGGATATCGTTATGCTCTAACTTCACAGATGATTTGAGTATATACTGAGCATATTTACTTGATGAAACACAAGTCTGAATTATTGAATGGTTCAAGTAATTTCAGAATGAAGTTGAATATCGTCGTGACAAGAGGATAAAATATCTATGATATGATCATAGAGATGAATATCTGAGTTGCGAGTTTGGTACAAAATTGAGACATTGTGGAAATTGTTTCACGACTAGTACCGCCTGGAACACCATAGTGTGATGGTGTGTCCGAACATCATAACTGCACCCTATTGGATATGATGCATACCATGATGTCTCTTATCGAATTACCACTATCGTTCATGGGTTAGGCATTAGAGACAACCGCACTCACTTTAAATAGGGCACCACGTAATTCCGATAAGATGACACCGTATGAACTATGGTTTAGAGAAACCTAAGCTGTCATTTCTTATAAGTTTGGGGCGGCGACGCTTATGTGAAAAAAGTTTCAGTCTGATAAGCTCGAACCCAAAGCGGACAAATGCATCTTCATAGGACACCCAAAACAGTTGGGTATACCTCCTGTCTCAGATCCGAACGCAATAGGGATTGTTTCTCAAATCGGGTCCTTTCTCGAGGAAAAGTTTCTCTCGAAAGAATTGAGTGGGAGGATGGTGGAGACTTGATGAGGTTGTTGAACCGTCACTTCAACTAGTGTGTAGCAGGGCACAGGAAGTTGTTCCTGTGGCACCTACATCAATTGAAGTAGAAGCTTATGATAGTGATCATGAAACTTCGGATCAAGTCACTACCAAACCTCGTAGGACGACAAGGATGCGTGCTGTTTCAAAGTGGCACGTGATCCTATCTTGGAAGTCATGTTGCTAGACAACAATGAATCTACGAGCTATGGAGAAGCGATGGTGGGCCCGGATTCCAAGAATGGCTCGAGGCCATAAAATCCGAGAGAGAATCCTTATATGAAAACAAAGTGTAGACTTTGGAAGAACTACTTGATGGTCGTGAGGCTGTTGTGTACAGATGGATTTTAAAAGGAAGACGGACAATGATGGTAAATGTCACCATTAAGAAAGCTCGACTTGTCGTTAAGAGGTTTCCCGACAAGTTCAAGGAGTTGACTACGATGAGACTTTCTCACTCGTAGTGATGCTAAGAGTCTGTTAGAATTAGCAGGCACTGCATTATTTATGAAATCTTGTAGATGGGATGTCAAAATATTGTTTCCTTGTTCTTGAGGAAAGGTTGTATGTGATACAACCAGAAGATTTTGTCGATCCTGAAAGATGCTAACAAGTATGCAAAGCCCCAGCAATCCTTCTAAGGACTGGAGTAAGCATCTCGGAGTTGGAATGTACGCTTTGATGAGATGATCAAAGATTTGGGTTTATACAAAGTTTATGAGAAACTTGTATTTCCAAAGAAGTGAGTGGGAGCACTATAGAATTTCTGATGAGTATATATGTTGTTGACATATTGTTTATCGGAAATGATGTAGAATTTCTGGAAGGCATATAGGGTTGTTTGAAAAGTGTCTTTCAATGAAAACCTGGATTAAGCTACTTGAACATTGAGCATCAAGATCTATAAGGATAGATCAAAATCGCTTAATAGTACTTTCAAACAAACACATACCACGACAAGATTTTGAAGGAGTTCAAAATAGATCAGCAAAGAAGGAGTTCTCGGCTGTGTTACAAGGTGTGAGTATTGAGCAAGACTCAAGACATGACCATGGCAGAATAGAGAGAAAGGACGAAGGTCGTCCCCTATGCTTTAGTCGTAGGATCTAAAGTATGCTATGTTGTGTACCGCACCTGAAGTGTGCCAAACCATGAGTCAGTCAAGGGGTACAAGTGTGATCTAGAAATGGATCACAGGACAACGGTCAAGGTTATCCTTAGTAACTAGTGGACTAAGGAATTTTCTCGATTATGGAGGTGGAAAAAGAGTTCGTCGTAAAGGGTTACGCCGATGCAAACTTTGACACTAATCCAGATTATTCTAAGTAGTAAACTGGATTTGTATAGTAGAACAGTTATTTGGAATAGCTCCAAAGGTAGCGTAGTAGTTGCATCTACAAGATGACTTAGAAATTTGCGAAGTGCATACGGATCTGAATGTTTCAAACCCGTTGACTATAAACTCTCTCACAAGCATAACATGGTCAAACCCAGAACTCTTGGGTGTTAGTCACATAGGGATGTGACTTTGAGTGTTAACCACATATCGATGTGAACTGGATTATTGACTCTAGTGCAAGTGGGAGACTGTTGGAAATATGCCCTAGAGGCAATAATAAATTAATTATTATTATATTTCCTTGTTCATGATAATCGTTTATTATCCATGCTAGAATTGTATTGATAGGAAACTCAGATACATGTGTGGATACATAGACAACACCATGTCCCTAGTAAGCCTCTAGTTGACTAGCTCGTTGATCAATAGATGGTTACAGTTTCCTGACCATGGACATTGGATGTCATTGATAACGGGATCACATCATTAGGAGAATGATGTGATGGACAAGACCCAATCCTAAGCCTAGCACAAGATCATGTAGTTCGTATGCTAAAGCTTTTCTAATGTCAAGTATCATTTCCTTAGACCATGAGATTGTGCAACTCCCGGATACCGTAGGAGTGCTTTGGGTGTGCCAAACGTCACAACGTAACTGGGTGGCTATAAAGGTACACTACAGGTATCTCCGAAAGTGTCTGTTGGGTTGGCACGAATCGAGACTGGGATTTGTCACTCCGTATGACGGAGAGGTATCTCTGGGCCCACTCGGTAGGACATCATCATAATGTGCACAATGTGATCAAGGAGTTGATCACGGGATGATGTGTTGCGGAATGAGTAAAAGAGACTTGCCGGTAACGAGATTGAACAAGGTATCGGGATACCGACGATCGAATCTTGGGCAAGTATCGTACCGATAGACAAAGGGAATTGTATACGGGATTGATTAAGTCCTTGACATCGTGGTTCATCCGATGAGATCATCGTGGAACATGTGGGAGCCAACATGGGTATCCAGATCCCGCTGTTGGTTATTGACCGGAGAACGTCTCGGTCATGTCTGCATGTCTCCCGAACCCGTAGGGTCTACACACTTAAGGTTCGATGACGCTAGGGTTATTAAGGAAGTTCGTATGTGGTTACCGAATGTTGTTCGGAGTCCCGGATGAGATCCCGGATGTCACGAGGAGTTCCGGAATGGTCCAGAGGTAAAGATTTATATATGGGAAGTCCTGTTTTGGTCAAAGAGTTTCGGGTTTTATCGGTAACGTACCGGGACCACCAGGAGGGTCCCGGGGGTCCACCAAGTGGGACCACCGGCCCCGGAGGGCTGCATGGGCCACATGTGGGAGGGGACCAGCCCCAGGTGGGCTGGTGCGCCCCCCCCCCCAAGGGCCCAAGGTGCCTAGGGTTTGGGGAAGGGGGCGCACCCACCTATCTTGGGGGGCAAGTCTCCCCTCTTCCCCCCCTTGGCCGCACCCTAGATGGGTTTTGGGGCTGGCCGCCGCCCCTAGGGTGGAACCCTAGGTGGGGGCGCAGCCTCCCCTCTCCCCCTATATATACTTGAGGGTTTGGGGCAGCCAACATATGAGTTTTGGACCTCTCTATGGCGCAGTCCTGCATCTCTCCTTCCTCCTCTGCGGTGCTTGGCGAAGCCCTGCAGGATTGCCACGCTCCTCCACCACCACCACGCCGTTGTGTTGCTGCTGGATGGAGTCTTCCTCAACCTCTCCCTCTCTCCTTGCTGGATCAAGGCATGGGAGACGTCACCGGGCTGTACGTGTGTTGAACGCGGAGGTGCCGGCCGTTCGGCACTTGGTCATCGGTGATTTGGATCACGACGAGTACGACTCCATCAACCCCGTTCACTTGAACGCTTCCGCTTAGCGATCTACAAGGGTATGTAGATGCACTCTCTTTCCCCTCGTTGCTGGTTTCTCCATAGATAGATCTTGGTGACACGTAGAAAAATTTTGAATTTCTGCTACGTTCCCCAACACCCTCCCCACTTCAGCCCACGGGGCCCTTCGTGATGGGTGGCCCCACCCGGTGGACCCCTGGGACTTATCTGGTGGTCCCGGTACAATACTGGCGACCCCGAGATCATTCCCGATGGCCGAAACGACACTTCCTATATATAATTCTTTACCTCCGGACCACTTCGGAACCTCTCGTGACGTCCGTTATCTCATCCGGGACTACGAACAACCTTCGATTTGCTGCATACTAATATCTTTAACAACCCTAGTGTCACCGAACCTTAAGTGTGTAGACCCTACGGGTTCGGGAGACATGCAGACATGACCGAGACGATCTCCGGTCAATAACCAACAGCGGGATCTGGATACCCATGTTGGCTCCCACATGCTCCTCGATGATCTCATCGGATGAACCACGATGTCGAGGACTTAATCAATCCCGTATTCAATTCCCTTTGTCTATCGGTACGATACTTGCCCGAGATTTGATCGTCGGTATACCGATACCTTGTTCAATCTTGTTACCGGCAAGTCTCTTTACTCGTTCCCGTAACACATCATCCCGTGAACAACACCTTGATCACATTGAGCTCATTATGATGATGTCTTACCGAGTGGGCCCAGAGACCTCTCCGTCACACGGAGTGACAAATCCCAGTCTCGATTCATGCCAACCCAACAAACACTTTTGGAGATACCTGTAGTGCACCTTTATAGTCACCCAGTTACGTTGTGACGTTTGATACACCCAAAGCACTCCTACGGCATCCGGGAGTTGCATAATCTCATGGTCTAAGGAATGATACTTGACATTCAGAAAAGCTCTAGCAAACGAACTATACGATCTTTTGTGCTATGCTTAGGTTTGGGTCTTGTCCATCACATCATTCTCCTAATGATGTGATCCCGTTATCAATGACATCCCCATGTCCATAGTCAGGAAACCATGACTATCTATTGATCAACGAGCTAGTCAACTAGAGGCTTACTAGGGACACATTGTGGTCTATGTATTCACACATGTATTATGATTTCCGAACAATACAATTATAGCATGAACAATAGACAATTATCATGAACAAGGAAATATAATAATCCTTTTATTATTGCCTCTAGGGCATATTTCCAACAGTAGTTTCAATGGTGAACATCACTATGTTGATCATATCTACTATATGATTCACGCTCGACCTTTCAGTCTCAGTGTTCCGAGGCCATATCTGTTATATGCTAGGCTCGTCAAGTTTAACCTGAGTATTCCGTGTGTGCAACTGTTTTGCACCCGTTATATTTGCACGTAGAGCCTATCACACCCGATCATCACGTGGTGTCTCAGCAAGAAGAACTTTCACAACGGTGCATACTCAGGGAGAACACTTATACCTTGATAATTTAGTGAGATATCATCTTATAATGCTACCGTCAATCAAAGCAAGATAAGATGCATAAAAGATAAAGCGACAACTATATTGCCCCTTCCAGTTGCCGATAACTCGGTTACAAAACATGATCATCTCATACAATAAAATTTAGCATCATGCCTTGACCATATCACATCACAACATGCCCTGCAAAAACAAGTTAGACGTCTTCTACTTTGTTGTTGCAAGTTTTACGTGGCTACTATGGGCTGAGCAAGAACCATTCTTACCTACGCATCAAAACCACAACGATAGTTCGTCAAGTTAGTGATGTTTTAACCTTCTCAAGGACCAGGCGTAGCCACACTCGGTTCAACTAAAAATTGGAGAAACTGACACCCGCCAGCCACCTGTGTGCAAAGCATGTCGATAGAACCAGTCTCGCGTAAGCGTACGCGTAATGTCGGTCCGGGCCGCTTCATCCAACAATACCGCCGAACCAAAGTATGACATGCTGGTAAGCAGTATGACTTGTATCGCCCATAGCTCACTTGTGTTCTACTCGTGCATATTACATCTACGCATAAAACCTGGCTCGGATGCCACTGTTGGGGAACGTAGTAATTTCAAAAAAAATCCTACGCACACACAGGATCATGGTGATGCATAGCAACGAGAGGGGAGAGTGCTTGTCCACGTACCCTCTAGACCAAAAGAGGAAGCATTAGCACAAGCTGGTTGATATAGTCGTACGTCTTCACGATCCGACCGATCAAGTACCGAACGCACGGCACCTCCGAGTTCAGCACACGTTCAGCTCGATGACATCCCTCGAACTCCGATCCAGCCGAGTGTTGAGGGAGAGTTTCGTCAGCACGACGGCATGGTGACGATGTTGATGTTCTACCGATGCAGGGCTTTGCCTAAGCACCGCTACGATATTATCGAGATGGATTATGGTGGTGGGGGCACCGCACACGGCTAAGAGATCAAGAGATCAATTGTTGTCTTTATGGGGTGCCCCCTCCTCCTTATATAAAGTCAGGAGGAGGAGAGGGTCGGCCAAGGGGGTGGCGCGCCCTAGGAGAGGGAAACCTACTCCAAGTAGGTTTGCCCCTCCCTTTCCTAGTCCAAGGAGGAGGGGGAAGGAAGGAGTGGGAGAGGGGAAAGGCAAGGGGGCGCCCCCCCCTTCCTTGTCCTATTCAGACTCAAGGGGTGGGGCGCGCCTCTTGCCCTGGCCGGCCCCTCTCTTTCTCTCTCTCCACTAGGGCCCAACAAGGCCCATTAGTTCCCGAGGGGGGGGTCCGGTAACCCCCGGTACTCCGATAAATGTCTGAAACCATCCGGAACCTTTCCAGTGTCCAAACATAGTCGTCCAATATATCGATCTTTATGTATCGACCATTTCGAGACTCCTCGTCATGTCCGTGATCACATCCGGGGCTCCGAACTATCTTCGGTACATCAAAACACATAAACTCATAATATAACCGTCATCAAAACTTTAAGCATGCGGACCCTACGGGTTCGAGAACTATGTAGACATGACCGAGACACGTCTCCGGTCAATAACCAATAGCGGAACCTGGATGCTCATATTGGCTCCCACATATTCTACGAAGATCTTTAGCGGCCAAACCGCATAACAACATACGTTGTTCCCTTTGTCATCGGTATGTTACTTGCCCGAGATTCGATCGTCGGTATCTCAATACCTAGTTCAATCTCATTACCGGCAAGTCTCTTTACTCGTTCCGTAATAGATCATCCCGCAACTAACTCATTAGTTGCAATGCTTGCAAGGCTTAAGTGATGTGCATTACCGAGTGGGCCCAGAGATACCTCTCCGACAATCGGAGTGACAAATCATAATCTCGAAATACGCCAACCCAACAAGTACCTTTGGAGACACCTGTAGAGCACCTTTATAATCACCCAGTTACGTTGTGACGTTTGGTAGCATACAAAGTGTTCCTCCGGTAAACGGGAGTTGCATAATCTCATAGTCATAGGAACATGTATAAGTCATGAAGAAAGCAATAGCAACATACTAAACTTATTTGGTGCTTGATTCATATAGCTTTTAATGTCAAATCTTCAACTAGTATTAACACGTTATTTGGCACATGCCTAAATGGAGTGGAGCCAAACACCGCGAGACATTCGGATAGGAATATGTGCATTACTATGGGCTATATGGAACTACAGAAATGACATGGTTCTTAATGGACAAACTCGTATCAATTTTTTGCAGCTTATTTACAGGGCCACAACATGGATCCGTGCGCGGTCATTACTCACTCCTGCGGAAGTCAGGGAGCTTTTGAATACTGGGTGTACCCGGTGGGAGATGGTAGCTCGGGATATCTACAACCAGTTTGGATGGCGGTCTAGTAATAGGTTAGATGTTTAGTCATCTAGTCCTGTTTTCGCCGGTTGTGGCAAATTTTATTTACTTTCTACTTTTGAGCTTCAAGCGAGCTTGTACTTCGTCGCAGACTTTTTGGATGTTTCGTTTAATAATATGGCTGGATGCATCGTTCTGATGTAGAGGCCAGGGTAATCCTCCTTTTTCAAAAAAAAAGTATACATGAGTGTATTAAAAGAATTATGTTTTTTTGTGATGTACAAGTACAGTACTTCAATACTAGCCTCCATTAGGTTTTTTTAGGACCACCATGCGCTTTTCTATGAAAAAAATGATGCGTGATTCTGAGTTAATTAAAGTACAGGATACTGTGAGTTGCACCTAGCCAACATCGATTCCTCTCTAACTCCTTAAAGGGGACAGCACCTAATCCTTTGTTCATTGAGATCTTAATAGCTTATTCCTTGCGATCTAATATTTTTCTACGGGAGAGACAGTGATCGTACAATTAAAGTGGTCGATTGGAGTTCTAAATAAACGGTTGATTATAAAACAGCAGCACGCCGTGCATGCTCCTCCATAGTTTAGCAGATTGCGGCAATTTTTTATTTTTATTTGGCCTAGACTTGGGTTAGGTGCAAGTAAACTTGGCTTACAGCAAAAGAAGCTAGCTAAAGCATAAATTTTGTTTGGAGACTTCTTCGTGGAAGCTTGAGTCCGGCTGGCCTCCATGTGTACAACAAAAAGGTAAAGGCAGGCAAAATATATTCTTTTTGAGATTTTGGCCATGCATGCATGTTGTTCTGCCATCTTTCCGCTTATATCAAAAGCATGGTGAAATTGTACTACATGTGTTTCTTGATTAGCCATATGTCTTGCTCTTACAAGCACCATAGTTAACTAATGGTCCTCTGCCATATATCTCACGCTAATAAAACTCTTTGTATATGGACAAACAAATTTTGAAAAGGAGCACGCGAAAGGGACAGAAAGCAGAAAAGAATCGAACGCTCTCTGCCTTGAAGACTAGAGTAAGGAAGAAAAACTCAGAATCGTTAGCTAGCTAAGCATTGATTAGCAGCTAATTAATCTGTGACGCCTTAGTTCCATCCTCTGTGGTTCATTATTAATTTGATCTGATGGTGTCGTGTGGTAGCTAGCCAAGCTAGCGCCTTAAGTATAATATATACACCGATGGATCAGTTCATTCGTGCTATCAATCAAGTCAACTTTAATATCCACACGATCTAATCAGAATTAGCAGCTCACCGTGTTGAACGTGGCATCTTTGAATCGACTATTCCGGGCTGATTTCTGCCTGTATCCGGTAGGCTAAATGGATCTTTTTTGCACGTCGTGATTCTCGACAAGCCTAGTTAAAAACCCTCCTTCTAAAATCTCCTTTGCACCTAGAAGGTATAAAAAAATATTGCCATTTAAGTAAGTGAGATATTTTTGGTTTTCTTTTGAACTGGTCAGAAGGAAGAGTTTCTATTAATAGTAACCGTGTACTCCCTTTGTCCCGAAATGTAAAACGTTTTTCAATACCACTATAATAATGTCAAAAAGCGTCTTACATTTTGGGATGGAGGGAGTAGGTGCGAAGGGTGTTCGGCCATTCGAACTGAAATATGGAAAGATCAGTTTACTTCTCCTTATGTTGCAATAATGTTGTTGTATTCTTACCAAAAAATTTACAGCCTCCATTCAGGTTTATAGCCCCACGCATATTTGAAGCTAACTTTATTATTATTATTTTGGTGCTGACTTTATGTCAATCAATTAGTATTCATAAGAAGTTTTCAACGGTATAAATTTTATTGCACATAACTCGTATATTACTGAATTGTTACAAATGTTTTTTCAACCTGACTCCTGTGTCGCTCCCTGCGAGCGGCCCGTGAGGAACCCTAGCCGGCGCCGCCAACCACCGCACTTTAGTTTGCTCATATTGCTATGCATTAGAAATGAAGGATGGACGGGCATTTAGAGGGTGTGGTTGGATGGTCGGCTCCCGTATTCGTGTATGTTGATTGATCCAGATCAGTCCATGGACAAATAGTGTGTCCGTTTTAGGGATGGCTTTGGCCTAAGATATTCATGAATTTTGGTATAAGGATGAATTATGGATTCTGAAGTTTGGCTAATAAATTTTTTTTAAACAAGAAGTTTGGCTAATAAATTATTTGGTTACGAAGTGGGAGTTGATATAGTTGATCGATGAGTTTAGGTAATTCTAATCGGAGTTCAGCTCGAAGGAAAGATTTTAAAACAAGTACATATCGGAGCATGGGTTTGAAATCCGTTATGCTAAAAGCAGATGGAATCCAAAAATTCATGAACTCTTCAAATCCGTTATGCTCGAAACAATTCCCTGTACGCACAAGTACTTATGGGAGCATGTTTTTTCTCCTTTTTTCTTTCAAATTTATGAACCTTTTATATTTGCAAACTATTAAAAAATTCATGAATGTTTCTTCAAATTCATGAAAATTCTGTGAACTTCTTAAAAGCCATGAACTTTTGCCAAATCCGTAAAATTAGTCAAATGCACAATTTTTCAAATGACAGACATTTTTTCCAAATCCAAAAATATTCTTTGAATGCTCAAACTTTTTTTCAAACCCCATGAACATTTTTGAACTCGTGAATTTTTACGAGTCCACCAACATTTTTTCAAACCCCGCAAACTTTTCTGAGTCCACCAACTTTTTTTCAAATCCATGAGCATTTAACTTAAATTCCTGATTTTTTTGAATTTTTTTTCTTTCTAAAAATGTGAACGGACAACCCATCAATGATTAACTGAGCGACCAGAAACCGATGTATGTGAGAGACTGTCTTGACTCGTTGTTGGCCCAGCCCACGAAGATGGGTGTGTGAGCGCCATGTACGCAACCAGCGTATAAACTTGAGAGCAACTAACTAAAGGCTATCCCTTTTGTTGGCTGAGCGCGCGCCAAGTGGTGTGTCCAGTCATCACCACATACCATGTGGTGGTGTTTTCTATGGATTTTTCCTTTTACACGTTTTCGGGTTTTAGATGGATTTTTTCGCCATTTCGATTTACTCCTGGTTTCCCCCTAGTTTTTGGAGAGAAAAAATTCGCGAAACTTTTTTGGGTGATTTTTTATGTGCTTCCATGAGATGCACAAATTTGATTTTTCTGGAGGCACATTTTTTTCCACGAGAATCACAATTGTGCTTCTCGGAAAGAAAAAAAAATCTTAAATTTCTTTTGCACATTTTTCATGCTTCCATGAGAAGCATAGATTTGCTTCTCGTCCAGGCACATATTTGTTTCCGTGAGAAGCAACTATGCTTCTTCGAAAGGAAAAATAATCACAAAATTTGTTTTGTGCGAATTCTTTTCTTTCACGGAAGCACATATTTTCTTCCCACAAAGGCAGTTGTGTTTCTCGGAAAGGGAGAAAAATTCAAGATTTTTATTGCGTTTCCATGAGAAGCACAACTGTGCTTCATGGAAAGGGAAAGATAGCAAAAAAGAAAAAGGAAATCTTCCACGTGAAGCATAGATCAGCATCTCTCGGAGGCCTAGACCTATGCTTCTCAAAAAGGAAAAAAAGTGGAAAGTAAAACCGTACTCCAGGCTTCAGGTTTTTTCTTCTGTTTTTTCGTGAAAAAAGTTCATCAAAACATATTAAAATGGGATCTTATTTCAAAGATCTCAACGCGAGAAATTCAACGACGAGTACGGTTTGGGATTTGGACACAGGTTGCAACAAGTGACGCACATGTCAGCATCTAAGAAAATGAGAGTTACCCAGAGATAACCCTTAAAAGCATCTCTAGTAGTCCCCGTATAATACCGACCCGTAAAACTTGTTTACAGATTGCTGTAGATCTGATTTGCAGGGTGAATTCCTGTGTTGTAGATCAGACCCTGTATATGGAACTGTAAAAAATTTAAAAAGCATTCGGGGGAGAAACTGGTAACGACATTGATCATACATAGTTCAACGCGGCGGCGCGTCAGCCTCGAGCTTCACGCCGAGCGGCCCGAGCTCTTCCGCCTCTCTCTTGACCGGAGTGAGCCGCGAGCTCGAGGCGCTTGCAGGCGAGCTCTCTGCGGTAGAGGAGCCGAAGAAGGCGTGGCGGCGGACCGCGAGTATCCGGCTGTCCTCCCTTCCAAACAGCCTCCTTCGAGGAGGTCGTAGTTTCCTTGTCCCCTCCCTCACTTTCCCCCAAAGGCACAATCTTCAGCATCCTGACTAGCACGGGATCCGGCCTGGTCTCGGGGAGGGGAGCCGGACACCTGATCAGCTTTGCTTTCGCTATCCACTCCTGTTTAAAAGGACAGCTCTTTTAGGGGCAAGTTTATGACAAATATACGGATAACGAGTCCGGGCACAAGGCTACTTACTTGAGTATCCGGGCGATTGCAGCTCAAACCTGCGTCCTCGGTCAAATCCGGACAAATTGCTTGTGATCCGAAGAACAGTTTATACATCTCCGCGGGCATTGCGCCCATAAAATGCTGGAGAGCTCGTGGTACTTCCGGATTAAACTCCCACAAACGAAGGGAGCGACGTTTGGCGGGCAGTGTTCGGCGGATCAGCATGACTTGCGTCACTTTGACCAAGCTGAGACCTCTTTCTAAGAGATCCCTGATACGGCCCCGCAACAAAGACACGTCCTGGGGTGGCCCCCAATCTAGGCCTTTATTGACCCACGACCCTAGCTGCTTTGGGGGACCCGAGCGAAAGGCAGGCGGCGCCACCCACTTGGTGCCCCTAGGAGCGGTGATGTAGAACCACTCTCGTTGCCATAAGCCGAGCTCCTCTTGAAAAGGGCCCTCGGGCCACGGAGCATCAGCCTTCTTACTTATAACAGCGCCTCCGCACTCTGCGTGTCGTCCCTCAATCATCTTCGGCTCTACCTTAAAGGTCTTGAGCCATAATCCGAAGTGAGGAGTAACACGGAGGAATGCTTCGCACACGACGATGAATGAGGAAACATGGAGGATGGACTCCGGAGCTAAGTCGTGAAATTCCAGCCCGAAATAGAACATCAGCCCCCTCACAAAGGGATCCATGGGAAAGCCTAACCCTCGAAGGAAGTGAGACACGAACACCACGCTCTCATCGAGCTGGGGACTGGGAATAGCCTGCCCTTGAGCAGGCAGCCTGTGCGAAATTTCGCCGGTCAAGAACTTGGCCTTTCTCAACTTTAGCACGTCCTCCTCCGTGACGGAGGAGGGCATCCATCGGCCTTGAATGTCGGAACCGGGCATTTTCTAAGGTCCGAAGCGCCTGAAATCTAGAGCCTAGGGTGTTGGAACTCGAGGCGGCGGGCGAACTCGTTTGAGATTGAAAGAAAGGGGTAAGGCCTTTCTTTATAAAAGCTGGAATACCAAGGGCCCTCCCTGTAACCGTTTGGGAGTCGCCTTTAATCGAGAAAACATGCTAACGGGCACGATTGGGTTACCCACGTCCGTATTGATGAGAATCTCGTAAATAAAGTGGACACGATCTCTGCTTCGACAAGACGTGCCAAGGAAACCGCCTCGCAAAATGCGCTGAGGTGGGGAAGTGAAAACGATTTGAATAGAGGCTTAGCCGTAGTGTGATGTCACGCTACGGAATACGTCAGCACATTAGATTTGTGTAAATATTATTCTCTCTATGGCAATATGTGGAAACTTATTTTGCAGAGCCGGACACTATCCTTAGTGTTAACAATCTTTTATGAAGTACTTGGAGGAGGAACCCGCCTTGCAATGCCGAAGACAATCTGCGCGCCGGAGCCGTCGTCATTGAAGCCTGGTTCAGGGGCTACTGAGAGAGTCCTGGATTAGGGGGTGTCCGGGTGGCCGGACTATACCTTCAGCCAGACTCCTGGACTATGAAGATACAAGATTGAAGACTTCGTCCCGTGTCCGGATGGGACTTTCCTTGGCGTGGAAGGCAAGCTTGGCGATGCGGATACTTAGATCTCCTACCATTGTAACCGACTTTGTGTAACCCTAACCCTCTCCGGTGTCTATATAAACCGGAGGGTTTTAGTCCGTAGGACAACAGAACATACAATAATCATACCATAGGCTAGCTTCTAGGGTTTAGCCTCCTTGATCTCGTGGTAGATCTACTCTTGTACTACCCACATCATCAATATTAATCAAGCAGGACATAGGGTTTTACCTCCATCGAGAGGGCCCGAACCTGGGTAAAACTTCGTGTCCCTTGTCTCATGTTACCATCCGCCTAGACG
This sequence comes from Aegilops umbellulata, assembly GCA_032464435.1. Lineage (NCBI taxonomy): Eukaryota > Viridiplantae > Streptophyta > Magnoliopsida > Poales > Poaceae > Aegilops > Aegilops umbellulata. The sequence continues at coordinate 511,286,212 of CP136059.1, forward strand.
CACAGTTCGGGACCCCCTACCCGAGATCCGCCGGTTTTGACACCGACAAATACTATTCAATTGACATCTGGGTTGTCTTTGTCTTTTCTATCCCTAGCAGATTACCACATAATTTCAGCATTTTTGTCAATCTCATCTACCAACAATTTGATCTTTCTATACCAAGTGTCCATATTTTTATTCCACCCCTTCATCTTTTTCCCGGGGTTTCTACATCTCTTCTGCGATATCTCCAAATATGTCCCATGATAAGCTTCATTCCATACTTTGCAACAAAATCCCTAAAGCCATCTCTAAGGACCCATGCATTTTCAAATCTAAAAATAGGTGTATTATTAATATATTCTTGAGAGTCTAGAAATAGAGGGGCATGGTCAAATACTTCTCTAGCAAAAGCTTGAAGTACCGACAAAGCATATCTCTCTTCCCATTCTGGGCGGAAAAGAACTCTATCCACATTTTTGAAACATGGATCGGTTAAATTATTTGCCAATGTAATTTATCCCATTAATACGCATCTCTCAGTCCAGCATGCCCAGTAATAACATTAAATACAAAACCCCAATGATTAGGGTCATTGGGTTTGTTTGTCTCATTATAATTCCTAAAATTATTGCAATCCCCTCCAACTAAACAAGAGATAGAGTTGTCGTGATAAACTCTCGCAAGCTCAGCAAGAAAACTACCTTTTCTTTCTATTTTGGCATCCCCATAAATAGTAATCAAATTCCAGCTAAATTTACGAATTTTATCAAAGACCAACACTCTCGCAAAATAATTACCATGCTCAACCTGACCGACATCAAACAAATCTCTATCCACCCCCACTAGGATGCCACCTGATCTACCTCTTAGGGGGGTCAATGTCACTCAATTTTTTTACCACAACTTAAACAATGAATTTCAATTTTAGAAGAATTCTATTTGATAGTTTCTAAAGGGCCAATAAAGTCAGCCTATTATCAATGTTCATTTCCTTAACATCATTTTTTAGGATATTATCCCAAACCTCTCACATTCCAAAAAAACTCCTTTCATTCCTAAAAAATATAGATCAAGATAAGGAAAATAGCTAACTCTACTAAGTTAAAAAAAATTCTTCCTATACCTAATCAAAGCGCCAATAGAAACAGAGTGCTTCGCACAATCCTTGCTACTATCTTCTCTTCTAATTCCTTTCCTAGAATCTTCTTTCAAAGCCCTATCCTGTTTTTGAAAATGCTTGCAAATTTGAGAACGTCTTTGCGTTTCCAAATTGTGTTTGGAATTTCAAAGAATCTATCATGTTTTCACAGTTTGTTCATAGACCCTTGTTTTTAATAATGCTTTCGGATCTAGTGATTCTCTTAGGGCATTTCTAACCGATCCCTTATAACTGGTTAGAGGAGTAAAATTTCTGTTTTGCTCCTCTAACCCGCACCTAGCCGATCCCTTATCCGTCGTTAGGGAGTAAATTTTTTACTCCTGCCCAAACTTCTCCCTAAATTTACTCCACCAATCGGCGGCTGAGTAAAAGCCGCGCCTCTCCCTCATGTCGCCCCCTACCCCCGCACTATCGTGGGCACCACTCCCGGGACCCCCCCACCATCCCCGCGCTACCTCGTTGCCTGCCCCCCTCCACTGCCCTTCTGCCCGATGTCGAGCCCGTTCGGCCCTCGTCACCGTCACCAGAATCAGGTGAACTGTTGCCGCCATCGCCATTCTTGTTGATTCGTCGGATTGCTTCTTTTCTTCTTCTTTTTCTGTCTGCCGTTGCATCACGTTGATTTCACACTGCTGCAGGTCATTCCCTCTCGTTGCCGCCGGCCTGATTGGCAGAGCGACACCGGCTGGCCATGCACCACCACTGCACCACAAATATTCGCTGAATTGGCCATGTGAGTTATTTTTATCGTTTCTTTGTGAACCGAGCTGTTTGGATTGAACCTAGTCGTTTAAATTGTAGATGAAGAGGTTGATGGAGATGGCTTTGAGGACTCGGCGTCATCCAAAAAGGAAGAAGACGATGATGAGTTTGACACCGTTTTAGGCATGATTTTCAATGATGATGTTCGGCGTGTTTAAATTTGAATAATTCAGTTTGTAAACTTTGAATTCATTTTGTAAATCATATTCGTGATTTGCTTGAACATTCAAAATTTATGGTCTGTTTCTATATGTAGTTGCAATTTATACTAGAATTGCAAAGTTTAGAAAAAACAAAAATTTATATTGTTAAATATAAGGGATCGGCTAGAAACGACCAAAACTTAGTGGAGTAAATATACTCCACTAAGGATTTACTCCATCGGATACTCCACTATTTTTAAGGGATTGGTTAGAAATGCCCTTAGAGCATCTCTAGCCGGGCCAAAAATGTCGTTTGAGGACTCCGGCAAAAATTATTTACGGAACGGCGACCCTTCGGCGGAACAGTTACTGTAAACATTTGCGGGATCTATTCTGCGTCGGAGGGCTAGCCGTCCTGCAAATACAATAATAAGCAAATATTTATCAAGTTCATCAAGACAAGTTCATCATCATATATATACATCACTAGTTGATCATCATACTAGTTCATCACATCCAAAATCATGCGCAAAAAAACAGGTATCAAGTTTAGGTTCATGAATGAGCGATAGAACAAGGTAAAATATGCTCAAACAACATAGATCAATCAAGCAACATTATTAGTATTGCGATGAACGTCGCCACCAACACCGCCCCTAGCACCTCCATCACCAACATCCACATTGACTAGAGAGCCGGCACCACCATCTTCACGAACTTGAACCGGAGAGCTCGCACCACCATCTTCATGAACTTGAACCGAAGAGCTTGCATCACCATCACCACCATTCACTTGGACCGAGGATTTGAGCACGACCACCATCACCACCATTCACTTGGCTTGCCGAAGCACCACCTTCCATGCCGAAGCCACCATCACCGCCACCACCACCCATGACGAGGTCACCACCACCTCCCATGCCGAAGCCACCTCCTCCACCCATGCGGAAGCCACCACCACCATTGCCGAAAGAAAAGCCCCCTCCAAACCCAACACCACCACCGGCCATAAGATTTTGGAGCTCCATCTTCCTCTGGAGCATGATCTCCATTCTTTTCATCTCCCAAAATTCTCTTGCCATTGCATCCATGCCCTCCGGATTCATCATCATGAACCGGTCCTCCTTAGCGGTCCTCTCATCCTTCCTCTTTTGCTCCTCTAGGAAGAGCTTGAGCTCCTTGAAGGCACACCTCTTTTGCCATTTCTCCTCCTTGTGCTTCTCTTTCTTCTCGGCTATGTGATGTCGCTTGAAGCTGCGTCCGTTTTTTCCCCAAAGAGGAAGGGATGATGCAGCACGACGGTGGTAGGTATTTCCCTCAGATATGAAACCAAGGTTACCGACCCAGTAGGAGAACCAAGCAACACAACGTAAACATCCCTTAAACACAGATAACAAATCCTCGCAACCCGACGTGTTAAAGGGGTTGTCAATCCCTTCCGGGGTACGGCGCCTGAAGATAGGCAAACGGACGTGAGATAATTTTGTAGTAAATTGATAGATCGAACGCCAAATAAATAAATAAGGAAAAATTGCAGCAAGCTATTTTTGTATTTCTGGTTTAATAGATCTGAATAAAAATGCAAAGGAAAAGTAGATCGCAAGCAAATATATGAGAAAGAAGACCCGGGGGCCGTAAGTTTCACTAGTGGCTTCTCTCGAGAAAGAAAGCAAATGGTGGGTAAGCAAATTACTGTTGGGCAATTGATAGAACCTCAAATAATTATGACGATATCCAGGCAATGATCATTATATAGGCATCACGTCCAAGATTAGTAGACCGACTCCTACCTGCATCTACTACTATTACTCCACACATCGACCGCTATCCAGCATGCATCTAGTGTATTAAGTTCATGGAAAACCGGATTAATGCAATAAGAACGATGACATGATGTAGACAAGATCCGTTTATCTATTGTGGTAGATATAGATCTCATCTTTTTATCTTTAGTAGCAACAATACATACGTGTCGGTTCCCTTTCTGTCACTAGGATCATGCGCCGTAAGATCGAACCCACTACCAGGCACCTCTTCCCATTGAAAGATAAATAGATCAAGTTGGCCAAACAAAACCCAAATATCGGAGAAGAAATACGAGGTTATAAGAGATCATGCATATAAGAGATCAAAGAAACTCAGATAACTTTCATGGATATAAAAAGATATGACTGATCATAAACTCAAAGTTCATCAGATCCCAACAAACACACCGCAAAAAGAGTTACATCATATGGATCTCCAAGAGACCATTGTATTGAGAATTCAGCGAGAGAGAGAGAGAAAGCCATCTAGCTACTAACAACGGACCCGAAGGTCTACAAAGAACTACTCACGTATCATCGGAGAGGCACCAATGGAGGTGGTGAACCCCATCCGAGATGGTGTCTAGATTGGATCTGGTGGTTCTGGACTCTGCGGCAGCTGGATGAATATTTCGTCGACGCTTCTAGGGTTCTGGTATTTTTGGGGTATTTATAGAGCAAAGAGGTGATCCAGCGGGCACCCGAGGTGGGGACAACCCACCAGGGCACGCCTGGGCCTCCTGGCGCGCCCTGGTGGGTTGTCCCCTCCTCAGGACTCCCCCAGGTGCAACCAGGGCCCAATATCTTCCTTTTGGTCCATAAAAAAGCTCTGTAAAGTTTCATGGCATTTGGACTCCGTCTGATAAGGATTTTCTGCGATGTAAAAAACATGGAAAAGCAGCAACTGGCATTTGGCACTGTGTCAATAGGTTAGTACCAAAAAAATATAAAATGACTATAAAATGATTATAAAACATTCAAGATTGATAATAAAACAGCATGGAGCAAACAAAAATTATAGATACGTTGGAGACGTATCACTATGGCAACTTTTGCATTCCAATGCTTAGGGGTAGCATAGCCTCCTTCATCTTCGCCATCTCACCAATTTGATCCATCAAAGTGATTGCCTTGGAAGTCCTCTTGACTCTTGCTTTCTCCTTCTTGTTTCCATCCAGCTTGCTGTCCTCTTGACTCTTACTTTCTCCTTCTTGTTTTCATCCGGCTTGCCCTTGTTTCTTCCTCCTCTTGGTGCATCATCACTATCATCATCATCCTCAACCTCCACTCTCATGCCTCTCTTTGGAGGGGATTCCTTGTCCCTCACCCTCCACTTCTCATTATCTCGGAGCCATTTCCAACAATGTTGTAGATTGAATGACCGGCCATTGGAGGCCGTGATTTGCTTGTAGTACTCATTGGCGATGCGATCCTACACATAAGCGTTGAGAGAATTGTGAGCTCATAATCTTCCTATGCACACGGCTAGGGACTTAAAGATGAAGAAATGCTCACATAATCATCAATAGTGGAGGCACTTGGTGGTGCATTCCACACTTGCTCCAAGCATCCGAACCAACGAGAGCAAGTTTGTTGATGGTGTCACAACGGCCTTGAAGGCCCTTCAAGCTTCGGCCAGATGGGAATGGCATCGAAATTTGTCTACGATCCTTTGCCAATAGTTGTCATAAGTTTGATCCTTGCCAGTGATGAAGTCAAGAGAGATGCTTTCCCATGCTTTAACTAAGCACACATCCTCCGTCTCCATGTAGTTGCGGGTCCTCCCGAACTGAGTATCATAGTCAGGCTCCGGGATCTCTTTCATCATCATCTTCATTCTCATTGTGGACCTCCGTGTCGACCTCAACGTACGATGCATCGTAATCACCAAGAGGGGCACTCAAATTCACCGTGCTCTCGGCCAACATCTCAGTATATGTGTAGGGCACATTTTGGCTACAAAAATCGATGGCCAAAAGCTCAATCAACTGTTTTCAAAGGCCGAAAATGAAGATGACCGGTGCAAAACTAGCAAGAGATTTTTTTTTACCTCCCGGCCGTTTCATCGAGCATGCAAATTCACGGTGCTCTCGGCCAACATCTTAGTATATGTGTAAGGCACATTTTGGCTACAAAAATCGACGGCCAAAAGCTCAATCGATTGTTTTCAAAGGCCGAAAATGAAGATGACGGGTGCAAAACTAGAAAGAGAAATTTTGTTTACCTCCCGGCCATTTCATCGAGCGCGTTGTGAGCGTGCCCGGTGGCTTGGTCGTCAATGTGGATGCCAGGGACGGCCGGAGGCGGAGGAGGAGCCCGATCCCTTGACGCGATCACCTTCTTCCTCGGAGGCTCGCCCGCGCGCCGGCGGGGCCGGTCGAAGCGGTCTTCTTCCTCTTGGGCGGGGCGCGTGGAACCGGAGCGGGGCGACGCTCGGTGCTGTCGTGCCGGCTCGTCCAGCCTCCAGTAACAGTGTCATCATCCAACCTCCGGGTGGTGATCCACGACTAGCCTGCCACCGTCTTTTTCTTTTCCCCTGCAATGTAGCTAGTGCATCACATGCATGGAACTGTATCGAAACGAACCCAACCAACCCCGCCCAGACCAGGAGATTCGACAACAAGGGAGACAAACAGGTGTCGTCGTTCCACTGCAACCACAAATAATGGATGCCAATCCGCTTTCTTCGCCATGCCAGTCAGTCTCTGTCTCTGGTCGCGCTACAGTCATATCACAGTGCAGTCGGTGAGGGTGGTGTGATAGTGAAGCTGAAGTCAACTCAACTCAAAGCGTGTGAGGACGACACATCGGGCTCTGCTTTGCTTTGCAGGGAAAAGCAGACCCAGACATGGCAAAAGCAGTGCACAGGCAGCAGCAGCACTAGGGGAATGGCTCTGCGGCCGGTCTGTTGCTTTGCACTGCAGCGGCGAGACCAAAGAGAGATGGCAAAAGCAGAGCAGGGCAATGGAATGGCTCTGCATGCTTTCCATTGCAGCGGGCTGAAGAAGCAGTGCAGTGCCACTCGCTTATCCATTCCAGGAAAGAAGAAGCTGCTCGAACATGAGAGTCTCTCAATTGCCTAGCCGTGGAAAACGGTATGCGATTAGCGGAGAACGATACTGCAATCGTGGAAGTTTAGGAGGTTCCTTTTGCTCTGTTCCGTCCACTGCATTTGCATTTCCTATTAGGGGGGGGGGGGGGGCTCAGAACTTCAGAGCAGCTCAAACTGCCTAGCTACCAAACCTGACTAAGGCCATAGGCTACTGGAAGGGACAAAATTCCTATCCTACCCAACGTGAGCCCCAGAAGATTAGTGGTAGTACTGTAGTTGGAATGTTTGTTTCGAGTGTGCGTAGCTCGAGTCTGGTTCAGATTTCGGACTAGAACATAGGTACAGTCGGAGATCTTATGCGAGGAGAGAGTGGATTAGCTACGCTAATGCTGTCTAACGCAGGGCAAGATTTATTCTGATGCCAGAGAGACGGGAAACTTGTGGCGCCACTGATCATCGGAACCTACAGTGCATCACAGAGCAGAGCAGGTGAGTGGTGAGACGAGTCGTCACTGACCACACTACAGTTACAGTTCAGGGAGCAGCCAGTGAGAGTGAAACTGAAGTCAACTAACTCAAGGCGTGAGTGAGTGACGATGGATTCAGTAAAGAAGGGTCTGGAGCTGCAACCTTGACGATGACACAATCGGGCTCCACTTTGCTTTGCACGGGAAACGGGGAAAGGCAGATGGCGGCCAAAGCGAGAGATGGCAACATGATCAGGAGGGGAATGGCTCTGCCCTGCTTGCACTGCGGTTCAGAGAAACCCTAGCAGAGCCACTATAATTTTGGCCTGCAAAAATAGTTTGCGGCTCCCCGTATATTTTTTTTTTATCTGAGCTCCCCGTATAATTGATTTGCAGCATCACGCGCCGTCGCATGGAACAGATGCCGCAAACCCGTAACGTAAAAGGCGGCGTCAGGCGGAACAGATGCCGCAAACCCATATCGTAAACGTCCGACTCCGTGTGGTACAGTGAATCATGATTTTAGGCAATGTAGCTTAAAAAAACAACAATACACATGAAACTTACATGTTTTAACATCATACAATATAATAATTCTCTCAAATACGACAAATGTTTAAATTCGAATAACAAATGGTCCAGTATTATTACAATAACAAATGGTTCGGAATTAAAACAATTGTTCAAATCACACATGCAAACAAATAGATCAAACTAATAAAATGGAAGTCTATTTTTCATACAATTGCCAATGATGCTCAATGAGATTATTGCGGAGCTGCTGGTGTGTGTCATGATCTTCGATCTGCCTGTAGGTCTCAAGAAATGCAGTGATCTCATCAGGGTTTCTGGTAGGATTGACACGTCTACCAACATCGTCATAGAAAAACTTTAAGTTTAAGTAACTCTCATCCTCGATGATCATGTTGTGTAGAATTACACATGCAGTCATGATATTTGAGAGAGATTTCCTATCCCAGAAGCTAGCGGGACCTCAAACAATAGCAAACCGAGCTTGCAACAAAACAAATGACCTCTCGATATCTTTTCGGCGTGCTTCTTGTGCTTGGACACAACATAATTAAGTCGGTGCAGATAGAGGCCCCCTGGCGAAGTGGAAAGCTAGAGTGTCATGACCAAGCTTATCACGGATCAATCATATTCTCCATGAATAGGTGGACCGTTGATCGATGGCAACACGTATGGCTCGCTAAGAAAAAAAAACTATCCCCCTCTCTTGCTCTCTCTCCTCTCATTCGGCCGGCAGAATCTAGTTTCCAAACTGAGAGCCGGTAAGACCCCTCCCAATGCTCCACCTTATACAGGTGCTAAGCTTTTCACGTAGACAAAAAATCTAATGTGGCAAGTTATTTAAGAGGGGAGAGATGGGTGTGGTGATCACAGGAAGAAACAATGCTAAGCGCGTGAATCTAGGCAAAACATTTAAATAAAAAACCCACCAATACATGAAAAGCTTTAGTTGCTAAATCATTAAATGAAGCAAGTTTAGCTACCGTAAGCTAAGCACCGATGCATTGACAGCGGCCAAATAGCGTCGGACCGCCGCCTATGGCAAGTAAGGCTATAGCCCTATGCCCAGGAACGATGTCCTAATTTCTTCCTAGAACGTAATAAAAGAAAAAACCATCAAAGTGTAAGGTACTTAGCCCTAGGCGTAATTCGATGCTAGCTCCGCGTGCGCAGTAAGGGCATCTTCAGCCGTTGGCCCCTCAGGAGGGGTAAAAAATCGCCCTCTGGGGGCGTGATGCCCCCCAGTCGCGGCGCCCACGGTTAGTCAAAAAAGTCAAAAACGGCGCAAAAACGACTCAAATTTAACGCAAACATCAGCGAGTTCGTTCAAACTTAAACATATTTTACAAAAAAAGAAAAAAAACTTCCGCGGGCTAGCCCCGCCGTCTCCCTCGCCGACCGCCTCGCCGCCCGCCCACGCGGTTTACATGCCGAGGAGGCTGTAGAACCGCGTGTAGTCACCGCCGCCGTCGTCGTCGTCGCCGCCGCCCCCGCCTGCGCCTCCGCCGTCCCTGCTGCATCCCTCCTCCGGTTGGCGCGGCGGGTTGGACGGTCCGGGGGCGTCATCGTCGTCGTCGTCGCTGTCGAGGACCACGACGTCGTGCTCGTCCTCGCGCCCACGCTTGCGGGCGGCGATCTCCTCCAGGGCCCGGCACTGCGGGACCATCTCAACGCGGAGGTAGTCGTCCCGCACCCACCGCATGGCGTCCTCGTCGGAGAAGTCACGCCGGGCTATCTCCTCGTACTCCGCGGGGAGGCCGGGCTCCGGCTTGGGCTCGACGAGGACGAAGCGGCCGGTGGGTGGCGAGGCGTTGGCGCGGATGCGGACGCCGGAGCTGCGGGTGCGCGCGCTGACCGGCGTGTCCTGGGGCTCCGGCTTGACGGGGCGGAGGCAGGGCGAAGGGGGAGCGGGATACTCGAGACGCGGCGTGTTGCTGCCCTCGATGTACTCGAGGACGGCCTCCAACATGCGCCCGGGCACGCCCCACCACCGGCGCCGGCCCTCGGAGTTGAGCCTGCCGGAGGGCTCTACACCGTTGGTGGCCTCGAGCTGCTGGGCGTGGCGGCGCCGGAAGTAGGGCTCCCAGAGCGGGCTGTCGGGGACGTACCGAGGTCCCTCCCTCGCCGCCCGCGGCAGGTTCGTGTGGATGCGTGCGATCTCCGCACGCTGCGCCGCGCCGGTGGGCACCGGGGGCACCGGCACGCCGCCGGCGCTGATCCTCTACGCGCCGGGCACCCGCATGTCCGGCTGGACCAGGTACTCGGCCTCGTAAAGGAGGCGAGCCTCGTCCTCGTGGAGATGGCGACGCCCGAAGCCGTTCGCCGCCGCGCCGTCACCAGGGAAGCGCTCGGCCATGGGTGATGAACTGGAGACGGCGAGAGAGAGGAGAGGGAGGAACGACGACGGCGAAAGAGTGTGATCGCCGAGCACGCTGATGCGCGTCTTATATAGGCCGAGGCGCCGCTCGTACGCGTGTCGGGCGAGGGAGGGCGAGGGACGCGCGTCATCCGGCCTTCACTGCGCCGCCCGTGAGGCATCAATGGCGCAGGCTGACCGGCGCGGCAGCGCGGCAGCTTTGGGAAACGAGGCGATGGATTCGCCGCGGGAAACGAGGCGATGAGGACGACGAAGGGCCGAGAAGAGAGCCGTCTCGCTGACGCGGCGGGCCCGCTGCTTTTCCGCGCCAAAAAAGTTCGCCCGGCGCCCCCGGGCGTCCCCCAACGCGCCGGGTTCGGCCTGGGTCCGCCGGCGCTGTTTTCGGACCAGGCCGGCGAAAATCGGGTTCCTGGGACGCGACTGGGCCGTTTTTTCGGCGCCGGCGTGAAAAAAACGCCTAGGGAGACCTTTCTGGGGCGCGGCTGGAGATGCCCTAACATCCAACCTCGTGCGAGCCACGGCCTTCCGGTTTCGGGAGGTGAACTAGTGATCAACGGGCCACCCTCTTTTCTCTTCCCCTGCAACGGTAGCTAGTGCGTGCACATGCACTGAACTGTGTCGTCGAACGAAGCCAAGCCAAAAGGTGTCGTCCCGGTGCAACCACAAATAATGGAAGCCCATCTGCTTTCTTCGCCATGGCAGTCAGGGGCTGTTTGGTTGGGCGCTCAGTTTGCCGCGCCTGAACAGAGGCGGGTGTGGCGCGCCACAAAATGGGGCGGCCAAAACGGACGCCACACCTTAGGCGAAAATTTCTACAGCAAAAGCCTCTTTCAGTTGTGGCAAGCCTAACCTTAGTAGAGAACCAAACATATACCTAGGAAGATGCGGCACGCCACAGTTTGGCGTGGCTAGCTCAGTCAGTCAGGTGAGCGGCGAAGAGAGTCGTCTCTGTCTCTGGTCGCACTACAGTCATCGTACAGGGCGGCCGGTCAGGGTGGTGTGACAGTGAAGCTGGAGTCAACTCAACTCAACTCAATCAAGGACTCAAGGTGAGTGATGATGGATGAGGCCAGCAAAGGAAAGGTCTGGAGGGAGCTGCATGCAGGCTTGACGATGACACGTCGGGCTTTCTGCTTTGCACGGAAAAGCAGATGCACTGCAGCCGAACGAGACATGGCAAGAGCAGTGCGCACACACAGAGGCAGCAGCAGCAGGGGAATGGCTCCGCGGCCGGTCTGCTGCTTGGCACTGCAGCGGCGAGACCAAAGAGAGAGAGATGGCAAGGGCAGGGGAATGGCTCTGCTTGCATGCTTTCAACTGCTGTGTGTTGAAGCATGCAGCAGTACAGTGTCACCCACCGACGGCCGGCGCTTATCCGTTCCAGGAAATAAGCTGCTCGAGCAGAGAGGAAGGAAGTCCGAACGCGATTTTATTTAGACAGAAAATGTGGAGCAGTGGGACGCTGATGCGATGCTGCAGCCGTCCAGGAGGCGATCTTGAGAACAGCTCAACTGAGGCCGCAGGGTACTGTATGACAGAATTCCTACCCGATCTGAACCCTAGTACTAGTACTGTAGTTGCAATGTTTGGCTCGAGTGAGTGCTAAAGAGGGTCTTCACTGATCACACTAGAGTTAGTTACAGTCCCGGGAGCAGTCGCCAGTGAGAGTGAAGCTTAAGTCAACTGACTCAAGGTGTGAGTGAGTGAGTGGTGATAGATTCAGTAAGGAAGGGTCTGGGCTCTGGAGCTGCAACCTTGACGACGACACATCGGGCTCCGCTCTGCTTTGCACGGGAAAGGCCGACGCCAGCCAAAGCGGGCTCTGCCCTCTGCCCTGCTTGCACTGCGGTGCAGTGGACAGCGAGAGAAAGGAGAGCGCGACATTGACAGGGGAATTGCATGGCTCTGCTTCGCTCGCTCGCGCTGCAGGCTGCACTGCACTGCACCGGTTGGTTTCAACACTGCTGCTGCATCGTGCGTGCGTGCGTGCAGCGCAGCCCTATCCACTGCTCAAGCTGCCTCAAACTTAGCCGAGGAAAGAAAGAAAGAAAGAAACTGTACGCAACACTGAGAGAGAAAGGCCGCCACAGAGTGCCATTTCCGGTGCAAAAATGCTACACGCACGGACTCCCGGTGGGAGGTGACGCTCCTACCAAATCTAGCCGGCGCCGAGGAGATACTAATAAGCAGTAATAGTACTTGCTGTGGTGCAATGCTTGGCTTTTCTCTGACGTCAGTTACAGAATGAAATCTGAAACACAGCAGCTTACATAGATGATGGTGTTTGTCTTTTTAACTGAAACGTAGGTCGGGACCGTGGATAATTTTTCACCGGGCAGATGGATTCCGATGCTCGGCGCAACGGCCAAACGAGGAGATAGGGAAAATCATTCGTGGGACAGGCAGATCTCGTCTCACTGATGATGAATATAGTCGGCACCACCACTACAAATCAAGATCATCTCAGCTCGTCGGACCCTACACTAGTACTAGTACAGAGGTGACTGACGGACGGACCTCCATTATCTAATGTAATCAACCACCCAAGGTTTGTTGCAACAGCGGCCGCCGGCCCCATGGCGCCGCCTAATCAGATCCAGTCCGCTGATCATCCGCCGTCCCGTCAGGCCGTCGCTGCGCGTGGGGTACGTACGGCTCTCTCTACTCGAGCTTCAGTCTAGTGGAGTGGAGTGGAGTGAGGCCGACGCCGAGGCGGCCGGCCGGCGGGTTGCTACTTGCTTCATCAGCTCATCAGGAGCCGCCGACGCCGTCCCAGGCGAGCCCGAGGCGGCCGCCCTCCTGGAGCGCGCGGAGGAGCTGCGCGCCCTTGCGCCGCCCGCGCGCGCTGCACTCGCCCTGCATCGCGCCCACCACCGCCTTCACCACCTCCGGCGGCGGCGGGGACGCGCCGGCCGCCTCCTCCCCGCCGTAGATGGCCGCCAGCACGCCGATGGCGCACTCGCGCCCGCGCCCGGACATGCCCTCCACGGCGCGCGCCAGCACGGGCGCCGCCAGGGCCTCCCTGCGCACGGCTGCGGCGCCCCCGGCCGCCGTGCAGAGCAGCTCCAGCGCTGCCAGCGCGCGCTCCGCCGTGGCGCCCGCTGGGCCCGATGCGGCCACTGCTTCCACGGCCGCCGACGCGGCGCCCGCCTCCACCGCCGCCTCCCGGTTCCCCTCCTCCAGGAGCATCACCAGCAGCACCTTCGCCGCCAGCCTCGCCGTCGCCGGCTCCCGCACCGCGGCCACCACCCCGGCAACAACGCCAGGCGGCACCGTCTTTGAACTTTCTGTGGCTTCCATCTCCCGCTCCACCGCACGCAGCGCCGCCACCACATCCCCCGCCGCGAACTTCTCCTCCGTGCTGCCCGCCACCGCGTGGCTGGCCGCCCCTGCCCCCGCCGCGGACGCCGACGAGGCCGCGTGCTGCGGGTGGTGCACCGGCAGCCGCCACTGCGTGAAGCTCTGCGACGCGGAGCTCGACGAGGACGAGGAAGACGACGACGGCCCGGCGCCGTTGCTGCCGTTAGCATTACCCCCGTGCACCACCTGCTTCTGACGATGCCACTGCACCGGCGACGGCACCGCGGAAGCCGCTGCGGCCTCCACCAGCGCCGGCGACGCGGACGCGTCGCCGCAAGGCGTGGCCGACCCACCACCACCACCACCCTTCACCCCACCGTTCCCCGCCGCGGCATTGTTGTTGGGCGTGGCCGTGGGGCTGAGCGCCGGGTGCGTGCAGGTGCTGAAGATGCCACACGAAAAGAGCGCCCGCGGCGTCGCCTTGATCTTCGCCCCCGCGCCGCCGCCCGCGGCTGGCATCTCCCGGTGCGCGCCGCGGCTCATGTCCTCCCGCTCCCGCTCCGCGCGCGAGCAGGCGCAGCGGCAGCGGCAGCAGCAGCAGCGCCACGTAAATGCCAGCAGTGGAGGCGGGGCGGACACGCGCAGAGCGGTGCGGGGTGGGTTGTTACGTCTGTCGGCGCGAGGTGGAGCTCTCGGGACGGCCGGGCCGGGTGATATGGAGGTGGAGAGCGCGGTGGTGGTGGCCCAGGCGAGTTGAATGCGGCCTCGCGCTGCGCCTGCGCGCGCTGTCGAGCACTTAACAGCGGGTGACCGAGGCGGGCGTCAGCCGGTGCCGGGTGAAAAGCTAGGAGAGCGGCGCGGTGAAAACGAGCGGCGCACCGCAGTGGCGAGGCCGGTCGGAGGAGCAGCGCGCGCGTTTTACCGGGCGGGGAGGGGGCAAACAAAGCAAGTAGGCAGCGGCGGGGTGGCAGGCGGTGGGGAAGGGAACGAGCGATCCGATAGATCGATCGATCCCGGGAGCATGTGCGGCGGCGCAGTGGCGGAGCCCCACCGCGGTCCTGGCTGCGGGGTGGGGGCGGGCTACGGCGGGCGGGCGAGCTAGGTGCATGAGGCTAGCCGCACCTACCGGACGGGGCGCATATGCGGTGGCAGAGAGCTGGGAGAGGGCGACGGATGTGACACTGGGGGCAGGGCAGGGCAGAGCAGAGGGGGATCCTCGTTCGTTCCATGGCGATGCGTGACTGCGCATGGCATGCGACGTCGGCGAGCGGGTACGTGGCCGTCGGGTCGCCGGAACCGTGCAATCATGCCATTTCTGGCACTGCTGCCGCTCCACCTGAGTGCAGATAAATGTTTTATTATGTGTGGAAAGAAGTGTAGTATGGAAGCTCAAGTGGCTGTGATGGTAATTATGTGCATCACTGCGGAGGGATTTGAGGACAAATACCTGGCTTCCGGTGCCACAAGGGAGAATGAAGGCTGGTAAATTCCAATCTACTACTATCGCAAAAAAAAATTCCAATCTACTAAAGAGAAAGCTCTAAAAAATTTATCGGATTGGATAGAAAAATATGCTTCATGTGGGGCGAAGGAAACTTTGATTAAATATGTTCAACAGGCTCTGCTGGTGTACGCCATGGGTATCTTAAATTCCCGGCATCACTATGCGAGGAATTGTCGCAGATTATAAAGAATTTCTGGTGGGGTGATGAGGAGAATAGGAGGAAGACTCATTGGCTGGCTTGAGATAAAATGACTAGGCCTAGAATTTTTGGTGGGGTGATGAGGAGAATAGGAGGAAGACTCATTGGCTGGCTTGAGATAAAATGACTAGGCCTAAAGGTGAGGGTGGTATGGGTTTTCGTGATCTTAGATCATTTAATCAGGCTCTCCTAGCTAAGAAGACTTGGAGACTGGTGGTTATCCCTGACTCACTATGCGCCAAAGTGATTAAGGCAAAATATTCCCCAAGGGCATATTCTGGATACTACTTTTCCACGGCCGGCTTCACTCACTTGGCAAGGTATATTGCATGGCTTGAAATTACTTAAGGCCGGAGTTATTTGGAGAGTGTGTGATGGTTCTAATATTAATATCTGGAGAGATAACTGGCTTCCAAGAACGGTTGGCCTTAAAATTGCTGCAAGGAAGAATTGGACCAGGATAAAATGGGTGTCGACTTGATTTCGAGTTGACCTAGGAGATGGGGAATTTGGTTAGGCACATGTTTTATCCGTATGATGTGGAGGATACTGAGGTTGCGTATTCAGTCTTCAGGGGATGGTGATTTTGTTGCATGGCATTTTGAAAATTTGGGGATCTTCTCGGTTAAAAGTGCATACAAGTTTGCGCTAAACCTAAAGGAAAAAGAGAGGGCATGGGGTAATATAGTGCTGATGCGCCGGGGGAGAGAAAAATTTGGATGTTATCCGAAAGGCCAATGTTCCCCAGAAGACTTGTATTTTTGCGTGGCGAGTTGCTTCTAATAGCCTGGCTGTACAGATTAATAGAGTGGTGTGTCACCAAGCCACTGATAGTACGTGCTCTATGTGTGGAATGAAGGAGGAGAATACCTATCATGCACTCGTCTTGTGTCCGAAGGCGGTTGCATTGCGCATGGTCTTAAGGGACATTTGGGTATTACCTGCGGAGGAGGTACTGACATATACGGGCACTAATTGGTTTCTTGTTCTCGTAAATCAACTGTGCCCTACTATGCGTGACCAGATTATATTCGTTTTCTGGAGAGCTAGGCATTTGAGAAACAATTTGATATTTGGTAAAGGGAATGAATCAATTTCAGCCTCTGCTAGTTTTGTGGATAATTAATGGACATCCTTTGTCGCATGTCATGCTTCGACACCGATGGACCCCAAGAATAAAGGAAAATGTCCGATGGGTGGGTCTAGAGTACTTCAGAAGCTAAGCTGGCTTGGGTTCCACCGTCGTCGGGGTATATCAAGATTAATGTCGACGCAAGCTTTGTGGAAAGTATCAGCGCAGCAAGTGTAGGCGTGGAGGGACGCGTATGGGAAAGTCATTGTCTCTTCTTGGGATTTCCTTGGGCCATGGCAGAGCGTGGAGGAAGCGGAGCTAAGGGCATGCATTGTGGTCTCTATACAGGTACCTCTGCACAATCCTATAATTTTAGAGACTGACTGTGCGCTTGTCGTTGCGAATCTTGCAAAGGAACCGTCAGTCAGATCAACATTGTTTGATTTCAAGAAGGAAGTGCTAAGTATGTCTAAGCTGATAAATAATTTTCAAATTTCGAAGATTAACCGTTCGGCCAATGTAGTGGCCTATTTAATTGCATAGTATAGCTTTGATAATAGATTGGATGGTCTGCTTGTTAATCCTGATTCTATATATTATTTATGAATTATTATAGAATCTATCTTTTTCTGCAAATCATAGTGGGAATCCTATTACCTATACCTAAACGTTTTCTTTGTCGAAACAGAAAGGAGGGAAATTGGATAACCGACGATTTAGTGTTCTATGATTCACCTCCGAATAATGAGTAGGTAGTTCGATCCTTTTGATTCTTATCTTCCTAGTAAACGGGGGCTCGTAGTACCTGATAGCGCAGCTATGCAGTGGAAGGGAAGGAGCCTAAATCGACCCCCTTCTTTCTTTTTTATTCAAAGACACAAAAGCAAGCACAGTACAAAGAGATTGGACTCTCGGATGAGACTTAATGTACCGCCCTCTGTGGTGAATTCTCCGATGAACGATCGTAATATCTCTTTCGATTAATTAATATAAAATGGTATTAAAAAAATAGAACACTACCTTTAAAATAACGGGAGATTTTATATAAATTAACAAATTCATGTTAGCTTATTTACGAACAACCAAGAGTGTACAATATAACAATAACTTATGGTTTAATACATCAAGTTAAATAAAGACAGAACAATGTATACCAAACGTGGTATTTTCTTTAAATTAACAAATCTAATTCCTATTTTTTATGGACAACCGAGAGTGTATAATTATGCAATTAACAAATACAAATCAACAAATTGTGTACCCCCCCCCCCCCCCCCCCCAAGCTTGCTAGAACCCTAATCCTAGAATCGCCAGCATGCACGCGAGCAAAGAAGGGTACGGTTTCACATAGATACTTAATTACTTGACGCCGCTGAATGCCCGGACCCGCCGGTGGCTTCCCGCCGGAGTAGCCTTGATAGCGCTGGCCTAAGTTGTCGCCGTGACGTACTCCAGATTCGGCTGCGGCGTCCTGGTGTGGTTCAATTGGGTCAGAGTATATAGAAAAAAAAACTACCACATTACAGGCTACGTCTACAAAAAACTACTGGTTTTTTAAAATTTTAAAAATGCTACCACAATTCTGGTTTGTTGTTCCAAAAAACCCAAATGACCAGGTGCTTAACTTTTAATCATGATTATGACATGGAGACCCCGCTCGTCAGCTCCACCTGGCAAAAAAAAATCAACACCGTTATGTAAACAGTTACTTGACCGTTATGACCAGGTAGGGCCCACATGCACCTTCTTCTCCTTTTCTCCCTTTCTTCTCCGGTGGCCTTCTGCTGCTCTGGTGGCCTTCGTCGCCATGCTCCTAGTAAAGCAGCAGCAGGGGGAGCGGACATCAGAGGCAGGGGCGGTGGCAAGCATCAGCGGCGGGCGGCGCACTCAGCAGCACGACGAGCGGCGACAAGAAGCAGCACAAGCAGCAGCGGCCGACGTGCAAGTAGCAGCAGCCGGCGACGGCGCAAGCAGCAGCACGCCAAGTGGCGGCAAGAAGCAGCGTGGTCGCGGCGCAAGGAGCAGCGCAACGACACGGCAGCGCGACGGCGCGGCAAGGCAGCAGCGCAGCAAGCGGCACGGCAAGCAGCAGCAGCTCGGGCGACCACCACCATGGCCGGCGCTGCCACGGTCAAAGGGACCTGATTGCTTTTTATAAAAAGTTACAGGGACCCGATTGCTTATATATTGTTTTGAAGGGACTGGCATGTGGGCTCCACCTGGTCAACCTAATGGTCAAAATTAACGGTTTGACTTTGATGCCACGTCAGACCTGACGGGTGGCCCAACGTTGTCATAATCATGATTAGAAGTCAAGCACCTAGTCACTTGGGTTTTTGGAACAGCGAACCAAAATTGTGGTAGCATTTTAAAAAATTAAGAAAACCGGTAGTTTTTCATAGACACAACCTGTAACGTGGTAGTTTTTTGCTATATACTCGCTGGGTCAGGTTCAAGCTCCCACAGAACTCTGCTGGTGGCCTATGGTCCCCGCAGCCACCAAAGCCTTCTGCGCCGCCGCCCCGCCACTGCCAGGCTTCGCCGTCACCATATCCGAGAGGGGCAAGAGCAGGAGGGAAAGAATGGAGACGTGGGAGGGAGAAAGGGAAAGGTGAATAGAAAGGAGATGACGTCTTGTGTAGCGCTGTCTAACGCTGGCTAACATCATCGCTTGCGGAACAATACGCCATGTCGGAACCAAAGTGGGACCCACCTGTCACAACCGTCATCAAAAGGGCCAAAGCCGCTAACTAGTGTTGTTTTTCTTTTTTGGCAAAAAAAGAAGACTGAGAATCAGTGGGTTTTTTACCAAGACAGTAAAGCCATTTTTCCTGCAAACCTAGCCCACATTTGTGTTGGTTTTATTAACTCTAACCAGGAACGTCGATGAGAGCGAGCGTAAATAAACGTGAACAGTAGAGTACGTGCATGTCCGGCCAGTTGTTCATCTTCATTTAAAAAGCCGTAGCAGCGTGTCCTGGACTGGATGGATCGATGCTCATTAAATTCGAGTCATGCCATATGCCATGGGCATCACCATCACCCACATGCATGTACATGCGCGTGACATCCATAACTCCGCTGCCGTCGTGTCACTTCACCAAGGTACAAACGAGGGGCCAACTGCCCAACCCAACCAAAGCCCATGCATGGCGCATCGGTGCATCGCACGGAGTTGTTGGGGGAGGGACCCGAGGCCACGTGACCCGCCCGACCCCCGTGGCGCGCGCGTGCGACGTTATGGGGTGACTGACTGCTCCGGACGTGACCGACGGCGCGCAACGGACGTGCCCAGCTCGCTCGTCCACACCCATATGGCCGTGTCCACTTATGGGCGTCGTGCACGGCCCCTGTCTCCGATCCACGCATGCTCGTAGCGGATTTATGGGCGCGCGTTTGGTTATACGTAGGCTAAAAACCAACATCAGTACGTTGATTGATTGCCTGCATCCCTTTTAACCTGAATGTGCTAAAACGAAAGGCTTGCTGCTTGATCGCGGACTTGCTTGAGAGGAAACACAAATTTTGTTGTTTGGTTACATCTCAGGACAGTTGTGTGGTAATTTCCTTGTAAGGTTACCTAAGCACACATGAACTGCAAACAACTAAACTAGTAGCAACAGAACAATTTTAGACACAAACATAAGTCTTAACCACGCAGACGAAGTTTTAAACCAACACACTACGGCAAGTTCTAAACGAAACCCAAGTCTTAAAGCAAGAACTAGCAAGGAACGGCCAACGGGGCTCAGGCGGTCGCGACGAAGGCATTGCTGTGCTCCTTGCACTTGGTGACCACCTCCATGCCCTCGTCGTTGAAGATGATCACCTTCATGGTGTCGGGGGACACCAACTTGAACGTCAGCATGTACCCGATCATGATATGGTGAACAACGGCGAAGGTGGTCTAACCCTGATCAAGGGTGACCCTGTCGTTGATCACCCTCACCGTCACCCTCCATGCGCAGCAGTGTTCGCCTTGAGCTTGAACTCTGTAGAGATGGCGGGGAAGTGCTTCGTGAAGTCCAGAGGCAATGGCAAACTCTCCAGCTTTGGAGCAAGGATAACCTTGCAGAAGTGGTTTGGTTCTGCCTCCTGATGGAAGTGGCCATAGTTCCTCCGCTTGGGGCTTGGGTGATCCTGCACTGACACTTCGACCAATGGAGGCACAACCTCCTTGCCCTTCTCCATTGGCGGCACCACCTCCTTGCCCTTGTCCATCTGCATTATGAACAACACACAGTTCAAAGGCCAGCATTCATTCATATCGGCCTAACGCTCCTATATTAACCCACCCCACTAACCCAGCAACGCACTCAAAACCCTTCCGTTCCATCACCTCTCCTGTTCCACCTCTCTATTTCACCACCTCCCCCTCGGCATGAACTCCACTCCAACCCCAACCCTTTCCCCCGGGGCATTGGATGGAGGGCCTTCTTTCTTAGGTGCTCGCTCAGTGACCGCAAGAAGTTCGAGCACACCATGGAAGTGTGCTCGAATTTCAGTTGCATCGATGACATGCACAAGGAGGCTGATGCCGTGATGAAAAAGGCTACGCCGGACGAGTTGAAGACACTGGTTCCGGACCCAGCCAAGGGCACGGTGTCAGTGGACATCTTGCGCAGGGCCATGAATCAGGCAGACTCCGGCGACGCTCGACAGCGGGTAAAATGGGCCAAGTACAATCAGTACAAGGCGCCTGACGACCAGCGTGCGGCGGCGTACTGGAGTAGCACGTTCAGTTCGCCGAAGGCCGAGAACGACGAGGTGCAGATGATGTCTAGGGCACCGGCGGCAGGCGACCGTGCAAGACCCATCGTTCTTGACGAAGACGATGAGGAAGAAAAGAAGATGACTACGCCCGCTCCCCCCCCCCCCGCACTCGACGCGACTCCAGGGTCGCCGCGACTAGACAAGAAAGTTTGTACCCCAATCCCCACCCCCGATGTAGTCGAAAAATAACCTATGAACCCTAGTAGCCGTCGATGCATAATCGATTTATGGCAATCCTCCACCCTGACGTGTTCAATCCCCTCCTTAACTCTTCAATCGCGTGCTCTAATCTAATCTAGCCTGAGTCGAAAGGACTGGATGTATAGAGAGGACGAGGTCTTACCGCCATGGCTGATGCGCTCCGGTGGAGGTCTGGAGTCGCTCCGGTAGTCGCCGCCGTCGTCTTGGATCGCTTTGCACTAGAGCTCAGGTTGTCGCCGCCGCCGGTGTGAGTGGGGAAGAGGGGAAAGATCGATGAGGAAGGGAGGTGAGGGTAATTTATGACGACGCGTCTGGAAGCAACGCGGCGTCTCGGGACCGCAACCACGCGTGCAACCGCCCACGCCCACGTGCCTAGGGTTGCACCGCGCGGGCCTGGCTCCGTAAAAAAGGCCTATTGAAGCGTTCCTTTGAATGCAGGCTCAGAGATGCTTTACTGTCCATGCTATGCAGGCCCAACAGTGAATGCGGATAACCGAACGAGCCTTTTTCTTTCCGCCCGGACCTGACTGAGGTATATGCAGCCTACCAAACGCGTCGAGACTTTGAAACAGTTGCCCCTACGCCAGCGCGCGCGCGCGCATACACGGAGGTCGTCCATGGATGATGGGTCGAGGCGAGTTGGGTGTTCGAGATCTGAAGTCGTTTCGATCGATGCATTGCAATGGCATGGGTGGTCCGGTCTCCGGTGCGGCCGGCGGGGCCCTGGCCCGGAGTAGGCGAGGTGTTGTCAAGCTCAGCTCAGCTCGCCGTGGTCCTCTGCTCTGCCCCATGGTGGCCGGGCTGTGGGGATATATGGTCCCGCCGGCGACGGATCGGGCCCTCCGCCTGCCGATCCGGTCGCCTGCGTGCCGGCCTAGCCTACCTCCTCCGTCCCTCGTCGGGACCCGCCTCATCAATGATCCATCGTCCCTCTCGAGTACGTACGTCGGTGTCATGATCGATCGGCAGGACGGCCGGAGGGAGGGAGGGGCGAGCTGCTCGTCCGTCCGGTCTGGTCGAATTTAGTGCGTCACGTAACCATCGTGGGTGCTCGTGCAGGGTCCGACCGCCGCGCCTGACGCTGCCAATGCTCATCCCGTGCACACGATACAATGCATGCTTTGGGTTTTGGACACGAGTTATATATTAGCTGCCTCGTCACCATCTATTTCATCTGTGGCCTGGTATCGTGTCGCCGTAAAATGTAACTGTGCTTGCTCCGTTCATGGGGAGCAATATTTTTGCTCCTGTTCACGTTGCCAGGGGGATTGAACTGGATTGCAGACCAGCTGATCCTTGATGTGCTTGTACCAAACAACTCCACTCTCCTGCCGGAACAGATATTGTCATCAACAGCAACACCACATGATATATGAATGAAAAAACACTGCTCGAGCATAATTAAAACACAGGTCAATGCAGATAAAATCAAAATAAAACAACCGACCACAAAAAAATCTGCTAGATACAAAAAAAAAGTAATACCACGAGTGAAGAACGACGTGATGGAGCGCATGTTAACCTCTGGTCATATCTAAGTGTAAGAGGAGGAGGGGAATGACCGCAAAGTTTTGGCTACCGGGCGCCCATCAAGCTTGGTGTTTTGAGAAATAGAAAATGCTTTTTCTTAAACAGTCGATTTTTTCTTGGACGGATGCATATAGAGATTCTTTACATATCTATAACATTTCGTAAAATAATTTGATGATTCGTAGACTAACAGACCAAGTTCTGGAACACAAACAATAAAAAGGTAGGCCCTTTTTTTACACATATTTTTCATTTTTTTGTACACCACTGTATTAAAATGTACTCACATACAAAATACTGAAATTTATAAAAAAAACACTACACATTTTTATAAATACAAGTACACATTTTTTTCAGCATTTTGGAGAGGTGTCTAAAAGGAAGTATCCGATTTTTTTACAAAGAAAAGGGTTATGTGTGCCCGTTCTCAAAACACATTATCGTTTTTTCTAGGGAACCCTAGATTTAGATAAGCCAAGGCCACTTACAAGCCCGTGGGCCAATTAACAAGAGGGACATTCTTGCAAAAACTGGTTGCAGTTTACTCCTCTTGCAAAGTAGTCGGAGAGGGGATAGTACCAGATTTTTAGTGATCGGTTGTCAATAAATGATAGGCCCACTAACTCCTTTCCTCATCAATTTAGACAATTGCTTGAGGTTTTGGAGGCATTGAGAATTAGGCAGCGGCTCATTAGAGAAGGGATTTCTCCAGAAGGCATTGTGATACTCAGATAGGTCTTTGTCTGAATTTAGACTAGTCTTTTTCTGAATTCCATTTGAACCTCACTACATTGATACAGCCAGTCTGCTCCTAATAATCGAAGGAAGTATCCTAGAAGTGCGTTGTAAAGGCAGTGCTTTGAAGGCTGGAACGATATACTTGCAGTTCAGACAGTTGCCATTGCGCCAAAGAATGTTGCCGTTCGCCACTCTGACTTTGACTGGTTTGCAGTTAGTTAACCGACAGGTTGCTCAAAAAGCAAATTCAGAATACAGGAATGTGTCACGGCTGCTAGTTTCTACCAGTATGGTGACTAAGGATTCCCAATTGGACTCTCGAGGTAAAAGTGTGCTTGGCCATATTGAGTCCTTCTGCAGCATGCATATATAACTGTAGTTGCTTCTCTGCATCGCATTTTCCTGATATTGCTCAAACTGTCTATCGGTACAGTACAAGTACAACTTCAGGGATGCCATTTTCATCTTCTCCAGTGACTAATGCATGGATATGCCTTTGGAATTCGCAGACTTGTTTACACATGCTTCTTAGTTTGGCATTCTAAAACTGTTTGTTGATTGGCCGAGTTGTAACTGCAGATTTAACAAGTTCAGCAGGTGGTGGCATCTGTCTCTTTATTTTTTTTAGAAAAGAAGGATGACCCCCGGCCTCTGCATCTGGGCGATGCATATGGCCATTTTATTAATTATTCTCACAAGACCTTACAAAGTCATACAACAGCAAGACTAAAGCCACCGTCTAAGCAACAACTGTCGCTACACCTATCCAATTGATGAAGGGGCGTTGATAGCCTGAGCCTAATACCAAACAGACATCGCAGCCAAACCTAAACATTTAAGACCTGAGGTCCCAACCAGGACGCCTGACTGGTATGGGTTACCTACCAGTCCGGCGCACTACTCAACCAGGACGCCTGCCGGGTCTGAGGCCGCCGCAACCACCTGCCACGAGTCCATCTTCAGAGCTATATTGTTGCATCTACCGTGCCAGGTCTCTCTGCCATCGACGCCACCACGACGCCCGACAGCGTCGTCCTCCTGCGCGAGTCCATCCTCCCACATCGAACTCCAAATCTGCACTGCGCCACACCATCAAGATCCGTCGCCATCAATGTATGGATGAAGCACCGCTCCACCAAAGAAACCGTCCGCTGGTCTTGCGACGCAAGGTGCAGCACCAAGTACAAGACCAAGGCGCACCGCTACCACGCCACCAGCAGCCCCGCCACCAAGAGCTGTTCCCAGCCGCCGCCTTCAAGAGGGAACACGACACCAGGGTGCCGTCGACGCCCAGAACAGGGGAACAAAAGCTTTTGCCATAGCTCGAGGAGGAGGCAGAAGGGAGAGGATCCACCCCAAAGCCTCAGGAAGGGGATCGGCGCCAAAGGCGTCGACTTTGGGGAGGCCGTCGCGCCAGCCAGGGGTTTCCCCCAGAACCTCACCCGCACGCCAAATCCGCAAGGCCGGCAATGACGCCGAAAGCAGCCGCCAAGGACCAGCGCTAGCACGGATCGGGACAGATCGGAGTAGGGGCGAATCTTCTACATGGAGCCATGACGGATTGCGAGGAGCCGCCACTGCGCCAGCGTCCGCAGCCCCCACGCCGCCCGCGCGGCCGTGGGAGGCTGCCCACCAAAGCTCGCCGGCGCAGTCCGTCGGCTGCACCGCGCCCACCGGCCGGGGCCGTCGCCCCGGGGAACCAAGGCCCTCCAGCGGAGTGGAGGCACCAGATCCCGCCGCCACCATCATTGGGGCTGAGCACCCGCGCCTCGGAGGCCCTCAGGCGGCGGCGGAGGGAGGGAAGGAGAGGGGGAAGCCCGGCGGCGGTGCAAGGGTTGGCCCCCGAGTCGCCTCAGAGGAGGCGACGCGGGGGGAGCGGGGCACGGAGCGGTGTTTGCAACGCTGATATTGATGTTGGCAGCAATACGTGCGTCTGTCTGGGCATGGAGCGGTGTTTGCAACGTTGATATTGATGTTGGCAGCAATACTGGCATCTGTCTCTTTATAGGATATAAGATTGCTCCAGCCTTCTTGACATCCACATTGCTTCATGTATGTCTCTGGGCTTATGACACTGCAGATGATTTTGGGTATATCATTCAAGCCAACTACAAAACTGCTGACATAATAAGCTCATAGGCACAATTGTATGTCTGTCCTCACCATAAGCATATGTGTGAGCTTAATCTTCTTCTCATATTTTTAGAAATGGAGGAGGACCCCCGGCCTCTGCATCTGAACGATGCATGCAGCTACTTTATTAATTATTCACATAAGACTTTACAAAGTCATACAACAGTAAGTCGAAGCCACCGTCTAGGCAACAAAAGTGTCGCTACTCCTATGCAAATGATGAAGGGATGCTCATAGTCTGGGTCTAATACCAAACAGACCTCGCAACCATACCTAACATCTAAGACCTGAGGTCCCAACCAGGACGCCTGCCGGGTATGGGCACCCACAAGTCCGGCGAGCTCCTCAACCAGGACGCCTGCCGGGTATGAGGCCGCCGCAGCCACCTGCCACCAATCCATCTTCAGAGTTGTACTGCTGCATGAACCTTGCCCGGTCTAGCTGCCGCCGATGCCACCATGACGCCAGATAGCGTCGACCTCCTGCGAGAGTCCATCATCGCACATCAGACGCCTAATCTCCAGAGCGTCGTGCCATCGAGATCCGACACCATCAATGTGTGTGATGAAGCACCGCTCCTCCTCTTGTCACCTCCAGCCATCACTTGCTCCAAAACAATGCCCCCATGAGGGAAAGCGCTACTAAGAGCGCCATCATCATCCGATCCGGGAGACCCGGATCTAGGGTTTCCCCCGGAGCATCCCGAGCCTGATGAAGCAAACTGCAACGACGATGCCTCGACAAGGGAACGACATCTAAGACACCGCCATCGTCCGCCATGACCGTAGTCGGCGCGATTTTCATCGGCAGTTGCTCTACCAGACGTGCGCCGCCTGCGTCGCTGATCCCTTCAACCGGAGTAAGCTCCAAAACGATGCCCTGAAGAGGGTTACGACGCAAAAGCACCGCCATCGCGCGATCCCAAGGACATTTAGGGTTTCCCCCGGAGTTGCCCGTGCTGTCAAGGACCAGACAAGGGAAGAATCTCTGCGGATCCGCCCAGCTGCCGACGAGCCGCACCCACCACCGCGCCGACGTCAATCCAGTGACCAAGGCCCACTGGACCCAGATCCCGCCGTGCCGCCGCGAACCCATCTGGTCACGCCGCTGCCGTCCCTGGCGACCGCGACGCACCAGACCATGAAGCCGCCTGTCGCGGGGGAAGAGAACCGTCGAAGCGCCGCCACCACCCGTCGTCGCGTCCGGCCCGGGGGCGCCGGCCCGCGCCAGCCCCACACGAGCGGGAGGACCACGAGTCCCCGCCGCCGCCGGCAACGGCAAGGCTTCGCCTGGCCGTGCCCTTGGGCGGCAGCGAGGGAGGAGGAGGAGGTGAGGTGGAGTCCGGCGGCGATGGGATCTGGGAGCCTCCCGGCCGCCACGCGGGGGGAACGCGAGGGCAATCTTCCTCTCATATAGCAGAAACATCATGATGCCATGATTCTGGGGCCATAAAGGTTGAGGTTTGGCAGCGAGTTGTGGTCGAGAGGCTTTTGTAGCAAATTTGATGTACCATCCAGATTCAAGCAATGACTTGCTTGCCATGAAGTGTAGATATTCAAGGCGATCATATATATAGCCTAAAGCAAAAAAAAAAGGTAAAGAAAGGAGAAGGTAAAGCTTCAGGCAGCGACAGTGACTACTGGAGAAATATAATATACTCCTTTGGATGGCTGATGGACGCTCAGGATTCACCGGTACCGCTTCAACCTGCACCGTAACTGAAGACTGAATGTTAACTGAAGAAGTTGTTTCATAAATGTAGTTCGATTGGTCCCTTTGGGGACATCCGATAAATATAGTTCGACAGGCGAAATTCTGGACAGGCCGCCGCCAACCGATTATCTGTTGGAGTTGCCTCTTTTTTGGAGATGTAAAAAACACTTTTTAGAGATGTAAATTTTTACATCTCCTGTTTTACATCTTCAAATTTGCAAGATGCTCTAAACATATACATTTTGTATGTCTGTTCTAACCATAAGCATATGTGTCAGCATAATCTTCTTCTCATATAGTAGCAAAAATGACATGATGACTGATTCTGGGGCCACAAAGGTTGAGCCTTGGCAGTGAGTTGTGGTCGAGAGGTTTTTGCTACAAATTTTGTTGTACCGTCCAGATATTCAAGGCAATGACTTGCTTGTCATGAAGCGAAGATATTCAAGGCAATCATATATACTAGCCTAGCAAGAAAGATAAAGAAAGGAGAAGGTAAAGCTTCAGGCAGCGGCAGTGACTAGTGGAGAAATAATACAACGCAATAATTAACTCTCCTCCTTTGGATGCTGATGGACGATCAGGATTCGCCGATACTGCTTCTACCTCGCACCGTAACTGAAGACTGGATGTTAACTGAAGAAGTTGTTTCATTAATATAGTTGGACACGCTGTTGATCCTGGCGGTGCGACGGGCTCACCGCCGCCAACAGAGGTCTGGCGAGGAGACTACTGAACACCTCCATGCCAAAACTGATCCGCGAGCTGCTGC
The DNA here is from genome assembly GCA_032464435.1 of Aegilops umbellulata. Classification (NCBI taxonomy): domain Eukaryota; kingdom Viridiplantae; phylum Streptophyta; class Magnoliopsida; order Poales; family Poaceae; genus Aegilops; species Aegilops umbellulata. The sequence continues at coordinate 511,314,428 of CP136059.1, forward strand.
TGTTGCCATGGAGAGATCGACACCAGATGTCCCCCAAACGATGGCGTAGGTTTGCGAGGGTCCAAGATCTAGCCTCTTGCACTCCTTTTTTACTCTTGCTTCTGGGTCTAATCCACCCATCCCATCTCTGTTTCCTTCGCAGGGCAGAGGGATCCACCCATCCAGTTTACATGTTATTCATCAGTCCATCGCCCGCACGCTAATTAGCTTTGCTTCCAGGCACAACGCAAGATGGATCCAGACAATAATACTTCACTTCTGAATATATATGTACGAGAATCGCTAGAGGTATGAACATGCAGGAAGCCGTAGTAGGCTGCCCGCGTTGATCTTCCATAGACAAAAGTGACCATCTATAGTCACCGGCACAAAACAGATGTTTTACACCAGGACACATATTTCGTCTACACAAGTAGATTGATAAACTAGCAGCGCAGACACTTCAGAGTTCAGACAATCATTGAACCCTTCAGCGGCACTCAAAATTCCACAGTTGCGTGATTCAGACTTCAGGAGGAGTAAGTACATCGGATATACAGAGTACTTCAGATCATATCAATAAACATAAGCAGTCGGTACTCCCTAATTGTATGCCATGGAGAATGGTGTGCCTCAAGGCACTTCCATTTTAGTTCACAAAAATGGCCAACGAATTTAGTTTTTAGGATGTTGGCTTTTAACTTTATTTTCCACAAGAGGATTTTGATCCATGATTTGATAAATGAAACCATGAACCAGTTGCAGCATATCCAGTTTTTTTGCCTTAACTCTGTTTTATGTTTCTGGCGATATGTGGCTGGTTCGATTTCAGCCCATAACAAGTGATCTATCAAAATGAACATTGCCCACAGATACAACAGTACTTTCTTACTTTGCATTGGTCAAGAATTGTGCTCCTCCAAATTAGGATTTGATCTATGCTTAATGAGTAAAGACCAGTGCTTTTAATGTAGTACGTATATCTTTTTTTAAGAATAACATTGTGGTCAGATTGTACATGTGTGTCTGTAAGCGCATGCGTTTGTACTATATTTCTTAAAAAGGAAATTTGCTAGCATTGTACTCCCTCCGTTCCTAAATATAAGTCTTTTTAAAGATTCTACTATGGACTACATACGGATGTATATAGACATATTTTAAAGTATAGATTCACTCATTTTGCTCCGTATGTAGTCGATAGTGAAATCTCTAAAGGACTTTATTTAGGAACAGAGGGAGTAGTTGAGTACCTATAAGATTGTGATTGCAAATTACAGAGGTCTCCACAGCAACGCGCTACTCAGCATTTGATGATAGCAAACTACTAAAATCTTATAGATACCAAATTACCAATCTTCTTGCTCGTCATCCTCATTTTCTGAATCTTCTTGTCCATAATGAGAGAGATGTTCAGAGTCTGAGTTCGACATCTGTGACTTTAGTGAGAACAGTATTTCAGTTATTCATGATATGGCTCTATTACAGAATACTAATAAAATTCCTTGCATCATTAATTAGTGCATCCAAAAGTTTAAGCTATCGAAAGCAAAGTAATACTGCCACCATGTCTCAACACAAAGTTCTAACAATTGCATAGCTCGATTATGCCAAAATTGTATATCTAATCATAGGATTAAGGATCAAACAAGCAGATCACATAGCATGTTCTTTGTATTGCTTCTGAGATTAAAAGTAAGGGAGTGGGAACATGTTTGGTTGAAAGCTAAGAATGCCGAAGTATACCAGCTAAGAATGGCAACGTATGGCAGACGTTTTTTTAGCTAAGTGGCCTTACTTTAGCTTGCCAAGTGGGGTGATGTCGTGGCCTGCTGTTGAAGGTCAAGCCACATGTCAATATGAGGATCAGAGGGAAGTATATAGAATGGATTAGGAAACTTGGACACTGACACAAATTCTAGATGAGGTGAGGTGTAGGAGTGAACGTTAGGAGCACATCGTCTCTTTAAGGCCCCGTACAAGGGGGGGGGGGGGGGCGGTAATAATGGCAAACGTAAGAACGTCAAAAGATAAGCAAACATATCGTTGCACACCCAGCAACTCCGGGGACAAGTTCAAAGGACATGATGAGTGCTCAGGGCAACTCTAGCCGATCCCTTAAAAATGGTTAATTCCTCAAAATATTTTCTTTTGAGGAGTTAACCACGCCTAGCCAACTTCTATCTCGTTAGCTCGTTTTGAGGAGTTAACCCCCCCCCTCTCTCTCTCTCACACACACACACACACACACACACACACACACACACACACATTTTTACACACTTCTCAGGAACCCCACCCCCACCCCCCCGCGCGCGGAACTCCCACCCACGGCGCCACCTCTTCCCGCCTCCGTCGCCCAATGTGTCCACCACAGCCACCGTCAGCCCCGATTTCGACGGGAATGGAATCGCAAGCCGCCTCCACAACCCCGTAGGCCACACCTACTAGTGCTACACTGCCAGCGTTGACCCACGCGCCGTCGCCCGGGTTAAGGAGGCGGTTGATAATTTACATTTAATTAATAATATTATAGAAGACATGCAGTTGCACAGGTAAATGACTAGTTTTATAAATACTTTTACATTGAGTTAGTAGGTTTTGATCTCTCCTGCCTTCATTTTGCATCCAATGTTTTACCTTAGGGCTTTGAATGTCTATAAAAATGCGACTTTTACAAGAACGACTAAGCACAAAAATGGCATAAACACACATCAAAGAAATAAAATAAATATGCATCGGTTGAGTTCCTATGTCATATTTATATAAATCAATTGCAAAGGCATGTGCATATAAAACCATAATGACTAGATTAAAAGTTACTGGGCTTTTGAGTTTCATACCTCTAGTTCTTCTCGTTCCTCTCTATGTCTCGACGGGCCTTTTCGGTATCTTTTCGATAGCCTATCCATCGGTGCTTCCTGTGTTACACAAAATTTACACGATTAGGTCATTGTGGAAAGTAAACTAAGAAACGATAAACATCTATATCCCGGGGCATGACTATAGGCACTCCTTCTCATTTACTAAATCGACATAGTACAAATGTACAATCAACGGCGAGTCCGTCGAGGACGTCAGGCGCATCTTTTGAACACGGCCAGACCAATCATTTTTTCCCCACCCCTCAACTCCCGCCCACGACGCCACCTCTTCCCGCCTCCGTCACCCAATGTGTCCGCCGCAGCCACCGTCAACCCCGATTTCGACGGGAATGGAACCGCAAGCCTCCTCCACAACCCCGCCGCCCACTCCTCCTAGTGCTACACTGCCAGCGTCAACCCACGCACCCCGCCCGGGCTAAGGAAGCGGTTGATAATTTACATTTAATTAATAATATTATAGAAGACATGCAGTTGCACAGGTTAATGACTAGTTTTATAAATACATATACACTGACTTAGTAGGTTTTGATCTCTCCTGCATTGATTTTGCACCCAATGTTTTACCTTAGGGTTTTGAATATCTATAAAAATGGGACTTTTACAAGAACGACTAAGCACAAAAATGGCATAAACACACATCAAAGAAATAAAATAAATATGCGTCGATTGAATTCCTATGTCATATTTATATAAATTAATTGCAAAGGCATGTGCAAGTGAAACCATAATGACTAGATTAAAAGTTACTGGGCTTTTGGAGTTTCATACCTCTAGTTCTTCTTGTTCCTCTACAAGTCTCGCCTTTCCTCCGAATAGTTTCAATAGCCTATCCATCCGTACTTCCTGTGTTACACAAAATTTAAAAGATTAGGTCATTGTGGAAAGTAAACTAAGAAATGATAAACATCTACATCTCAGGGCATGACTACGGGCGCTCCTTCTCATTTACTAAATCGACATACTATAAATGTGCAATCAACGACAAGTCCGTCAGACGCATCTCTCGCACACGGTCAGTCCGGTCATTCTTGCCCCCCCCCTCAACTCCCGCCCGTGGCGCCACCTCTTCCCGCCTCCGTCGCCCAGTGTGTCCACCGCAGTCACTGTCAACCCTGATTTCGATGGGAATGGAACCGCAAGCCGCCTCCACAATCTCGTTGTCCACTCCTGCTAGTGCTACACTGCCACCGTCGACCCATGTGCCGCCACCTGGACTAAGGAAGCGGTTGATAATTTACATTTAATTAATACTATTATAGAAGACATGCGGTTGCACAGGTTAATGACTAGTTTTATAAATGCATATACACTGAATGAGTAGGTTTTGATCTCTCCTGCCTTGATTTTGCATCCAATGTTTTACCTTAGGGTTTTGAAGGTTTATAAAATGCGAATTTTACAAGAAGGACTAAGCACAAAAGTGGCATAAACACACATCTAAGAAATAAAATAAATATGCATCGGTTGAATTGCTATGTCATATTAATATAAATTAATTGCAAAGGCATGTGCATATAAAACCATAATGACTAGATTAAAAGCTAATGGCCTTTTGGAGTTTCATACCTCTGGTTCTTCTCGTTCCTCTCTATGTCTCAACAAGCCTTCTCCGTATTTTTTCCATAGCCTATCCATCCATGATTCCTGTGTTACACAAAATTTACACGGTTAGGTCATTGTGGAAAGTAAACTAAGAAACGATAAACATCTACATCCCGGGGCATGACTATGGGGGCTCCTTCTCATTTACTAAATCGACATAGTACAAATGTGCAATCAACGGCAAGTCCGTCGAGGCCGTCAGACGCATCTCTCGCACACGGCCAGTCCGGTCATTCTTGCCCCCCCCCTCAACTCCCGCCCGTGGTGCCACCTCTTCCCTCCTCCGTCGCCCAATGTGTCCGCCGCAGTCACCGTCAGCCCCGATTTCGACAGGAATGGAACCGCAAGCCGCCCCCACAACCACGTCGGCCACTCCTGCTAGCGCTACACTGCCACCGTCGACCCACGCGCCGCTGCTCGGGCTAAGGAAGCGCTTGATAATTTACATTTAATTAATAATATTATAGAAGGCATTCAGTTGCACAGGTTAATGACTAGTTTTATAAATACATATACACTGAGTTAGTAGGTTTTGATCTCTCCTACCTTGATTTTGCATCCAATGTTTCCCCTTAGGGTTTTGAATGTCTATAAAAATGCGACTTTTACAAGAACGACTAAGCACAAAAATGGCATAAACACACATCAAAGAAATAAAATAAATATGCATCGGTTGAATTCCTATGTCATGTTTATATAAATTAATTGCAAAGGCATGTGCATATAAAACCATATTGACTAGATTAAAAGTTACCGGGATTTTGGAGTTTCATACCTTTAGTTCTTCTCGTTCCTCTCTATGTCTCGACGGGCCTTCTCCATATTTTTTCGATAGCCTATCCATCGATGCTTCCTGTGTTACACAAAATTTACACGATTAGGTCATTGTGGAAAGTAAACTAAGAAACAATAAACATCTACATCCCGGGGCATGACTACGGGCGCTCCTTCTCATTTACTAAATCGCCATAGTACAAATGTGCAATCAACGGCAATTAAAAGTCCGTCGAGGCCGTTAGACGCATCTCTCGCACACGGCCAGTCCGGTCATTCTTGCTAAGGCCTTGTGTATAATGCTAGGTTCTTAGGGTGGTGATTCAAAAAATAAGTCGGGTTTTTCTAAAGCACCAATGCCTATTTTTACATGACAGATGGTAATTAAGCGTCTACTCTGTACAAATAAGCATAGATGCTTAAGGAAAACCTGGTTTATTTCTCCAAGCACCTCTCCTAAGCACCTTGCATTATACAAGGCCTAAGGGTGCCTAGAGCACTCCCTTCTGATCTTGTGTCTAGCTTACTAGCTTTCTCTAGTCTATTTTAGCTACCTCGTGGTGCCTTTATATAGCAAACCCGAGTTACATGTGTTCGACTTAAAACACTAAGTCTCCGTATACATCAAGCCCAACTATAGCCCTATACACATGTTCCACACCTTTCTCTAGTTTATTTTGGCCTTAAAACACTTGGATCTCCTGGCTGCATGGATTGGAAATGGAAGAACTGACCAAAGGCTTTACATGGGCAATATCAGGGTCATGTCAAGAAGCCCGCCATCATTCTTGAAGCAGTTGCATCACATGATTTTTGGATTTGGCACGCTTTCTTTGGCATGCCCGGGTCTCACAATGACATCAATGTGTTGCAATGATCGTCGTTGTTTGTGAGGCTTACTGAAGGAAAAGCTCCTCGTTGCCACTATCCTGTCAATGAACATGAGTACAACATGGGCTACTATTTGGTTGACGGTAGCTATCCTCCATGGGCTACCTTTATCTTCACGATCTCAAACCCAGTTGCCTAGACAAAGTCTCACTTTGCCCAAAGACACGAAGCATATAGAAAGGATGTCGAGAGGGCATTTGGAGTTCTGCAGGCCCGCATTGCAGTTGTTCGTGGACCTGCTAAACAATGGTCCGAAAACCTTATGGGAGGTGATGACATGTTTTGTGATCATGAACAACATGATCGTCGAGGATGAGAGTGACAATGCTGCCGCGGCTCTGGAATTTGAGAACATGGGTGATCCTATCCAACTTTTGGACCAGAATCCAGCCACATTTGAAGAGTTTATTCAAATGCATCAACAAATTCGGATCGACCAACTCACGAGCAGTTGAAGGAAGATCTAATTGAGCATCAATGGGCGGTGAAAGGGACAACAATGTTGAGATGTAAATACTTGAACTTTTTAAATTTGAACTAGTGGTGCATGCAGCTATTTGATCGTGAGGACTTGGAAAAAAATAAGGAGGGCCGGATTTATGCGGCTACAGTTGGATGGCGTCCTCCCGCATCTGTTCATGCGTTGTACAAAGGGCAATTGACATGCATCGTACAAAGGGCAATAGAGTTAAGTAAGGTGGAACTCATATAGGGCGACTAAGCACAAAAATGGCATAAACACACATTAAAGAAATAAAATAAATATGCATCCGTTGAATTCCTATGTCGTATTTAAATAATTGCAAAGGCATGTGCAAATGAAACCATATTTACTAGATTAAAAGTCACTGGGCATTTGGGGTTTCATACCTCTAGTTCTTCTTGTTCCTCTCTACGTCTCCACGGGTTTTCTCCATCTATTTTCAATAGCCTATCCATCCATGCTTCCTGTGTTACATACAATTTACACGATTAGGTCATTGTGAAAAGTAAACTGAGAAACGATAAACACCCACATCCTGAGGCATGACCACAGGCAGTCCTTCTCATTTACTAAATCGACATGGTACAATCAACGACAAGTCCATCGAGGTCGTCAGACGCGTCTCGACCATCGCGCCATGGCTAGTCCGGTCATTCTTGCTAAAGGCGCCTAGACCGCCACCTTGTGGTTTTGTGTCTAGCCTACTAGCTTTGTCCAGTCTAATTTAGCTACCTCACGGTGTCTTTATATAGCAAACCCGAATTACATGCGTTCAACTTAAACACTAACCCTCCACATACATCAAGCTCAACGATAGCCCTATACACATATTCCACACCAATTCTTATTTTTTTAGAGAAAAGGCTTTATGTCCAACTTTATTGTAAAGCTGAATAGTACCGGTACGTCGGTACAGTAATCAGGGGGTTGACACTAATTTCTAACATCCTCTACTTAAGAGTTAATTAAGGTAGAAGTCATATAAGGTGACCGAGCACGTAAATGACATATACACATACACCAAACTGAAATATATGTGCATGCTTCGAATGCCCAGGTCGTCAAGACTCAAGATCATTGCAATAGCATGTGCAAATGAAGCTATGGGTGATTACCTGTAATTACAAAGATGTAAATAAAAGGGCCTTTTGTAGTTGTGTACCTGTGATTCTTCTTGTCCTTGTTCTTCATTTGGTTCTTCTTCTGGCTCAAATATTACTTTACGGATGTGAGAAACCTTATATGCATTCTCTCTGCGGGACCTACGGACCAGAAGAGAAGAACCAGAAAGATACAGTTCCTCCAAGGCAGTAAGGTTTTGTATGCTGTCAGGAAAACATGTGATGTTGGGACAGTCTCTGATGTGAAGTTCTCGTAGGGAACTGAGCTGTCCTAGCCATTGCGGCAATGTATCTAGTCCTTTGCACTCGAGAAGCATTAGTACTCTCAGAGCAGTGAGGTTTCCCATACTTGCAGGCAATATTCTTAAATTGCGACAATCTTTTATGACCAAGACTTGTAGAGAAGTGAGATGTCTCAACCAATCCGGCAGTATCTCCAGGTCCTCCAATGACATCAAACTTAGCTTTTTGAGAGAGGTGAAGCAGCGAATGACATCTCGCAAGGCCCTCAAGCCGAGGCAGGAGGTCAATGAGAATTCTTCAAGAGTGGGGAATTGCTCTAGTCTACGCCACTTGCCTGGTTGAAAGAGGCAGTTTTTTATACCCATGCGACAAGGAAGAGAGGAAGATGAGAGTTCCCAAAATCCAAGTCTTGGTCCTGCCAAAACCTCGTTGCTATTGTCCAAGAACCAAAACATACTTCTTGGAGGATATGGTAGGAACTTTAACTTTGGGCAGTCCTTCAACTCTAGATTATGCAAATTAGGGATTAGAAATTCTCCATCTTCTTTGCCTGACAATGTTGTCCACCATTCGACCAAATTGTCCATCGACTTCAACTGCAGCAATCTTAATTTCGTACAAGTTCCACCCTCTCCATAAAATTCCTTGCCAATTTTCGTGACGTTGGGGATTTTCTGCAGATATAGACTTCTTAAATTTGGTAGCTGCCCAAACGGAGGAAGATTATCACATGCACCTAAATCGAAAAGACTCAGATAGGTAACAGAAGGGAGGTGGGAGGATATGTGCGACATCCAGTTAGGGAAACCCTTGCTCGTATACCCTTGTATCATAAACTGTTCAAGATTTCGAGCTGGTATGAGCCTCTCCAGAATAGATTCAGCCGAGCATTCATTAGCAATCATTTTCCGCTTGCGGGAAGCATTCATATACCTCTTGTTCCAGTGGAGAGCTAGCTGCCGAACACAAGATTTATGACGCAGCTTGACTGTCTCTGCGTCTTTCAGTTTCTCCACACACTGAAGAGATCCAATTAACAGCTCACGGCAATTCACATGTGCAAGCTCCACTATACTGTTCCTCCCTAAAGGTCTCTGGCATACTCTATGTACCGTGCGGCCTGGCAATTTTAGGCGCTTCTTTATTTCCTGGGCTTCTCCAAACACCCTAGGATGCCCTGACGTGACCACAAATTGTGTGAGACTAGCCATTTCACTGATGCTATCTGGCAAGTGACGGAGAGCACCAGCAGAAATGTCCAATATTTGGAGATTAAGATCACCTACTGAGGAGGGGAGCTCTAGGATCCCTAAACAATATGACAAATTGAGACACTTCAGATTAGTCATCTTGCAGACTGACTCGGGCAACCGTGCTAGCCTGGGACAACTTGTTAGGTTCAAAGATTCAAGCTCTGAAAGGTCACCAAAACATTCAGGGAGTAATATAAGGGCACGGCAATCTGAAAGGTTTAGGTCTTTCAAATGGTTCAATAGGCAAAATGATTCTGGTAGAACTGAAATCTTGTAGCAATCAGAAAGGTTCAAGAACCTAAGATTTTGAAGATTGCCGAAATCTTGTGGAAGGTTTTTTAACTCATGACAACCTGATAGATTTAAATGTTCTAAACACTCCAGGCTAAATTTGTCAGGAAGTTTGGTTAGCTTGGAACAACTTGACATGTTTAGGAATATGAGTTTCCTAAGAAGATTAAATTTGTCAGGAAGCTTACTAAGCCTTGCATTGCCAGCTAGATCCAAATAGCTAAGTTTGCTGAGGCTACAGATACTGTTAGACAAGGTTGCAAGTGAGCAATTGGACAGAATTAGAGTTTCCATATTTTGAAGTGTATGGAATGACTTAGGAAGTGATGTAATAGGCAAGGTAGAGGCATCGAGGTACCTAAGTAGCTTTAACTGAATAGTGGAAGATGGCAAAGGTTTTTTTCTCGGAGTTGATTGCCCCACAACTAAAGATCCACTTAGGTCCAAGACCCGTATATACTTGGTTCTAGAAAATGCCTTTTGCGGGAGCAGCTGTTTCTCTGAATGTCTTACATGCAAGGATCTGATGTTGCCTGGCAGATCATTGAAAACCTTATACTGATTCTGGTAGTTGATCAACTGTGCATGTCGGCAATAACGACGTTTTGCTTTCTTCCTACTCCTCGGCTCGGTAGCATTTAGAACAAGGGATTCATGTCCCAAAATTATCGTTGCAAGATCATGCACCAAATCATGCATGGTGAGCTCTCGAGGAGCATTGGCATGCACTGGACTTGACCTAATCTGCAGAGGGGAGTACTATAAATTTAGTCTTGTAAAAGAAGATGTAAATCCCACATGGTTATGCTTGGTTACCAAGTGAAGAATCCTTGTATGATAAACATTACTTATAAATTAGGGGCTGCAAGATAGTGACTAAACGAATGCACGAAATCTACGAGGCCCATCTAGCACCCGTAACTGATAAGTAAATCTTCTAATGGTTAATTAGAAGGCTAATACATTCCTCCCTTCCAACTCGACCTAATGGTTGATTAATTAAGTTGAATCTTGCTATTTAAAATATATTTTTCTGTTGGATGGCAGTGATAACATAAGGACATTGAACGTTCGGCATAAATCTATTGTGTCATCTCTACAGCAGCTCTAATAAATTGGAAGCGTCTATGGCCATGCATGATTTTCGAATATCACTGTATTTATCTAATTTAAGGATACCAAAGAATCCTAGAGTCATATCCAATCTAGTACATAATCTAGTATGATATATTATTATTAAAATCAAAATAAGAAAGTTCGCCAACAACATCATATTAAAATCAAAGAACAATAAAGAACCTAGACCCAAAATATAATGTAAGCCATTAAATTCAAATGCAACAAAATGAAACTAAACGCATTCCAAATTTAAATTTTGAAGTATGTTAAATTTTGAAATTTTAGAAGAGCGGGTATGGAAACATTTAACTAAGAATCTTGAAGTGAAAATAAATAAAGGCATAGCATAATCATGAACTGTAAGAGGGGATAATATATCCATATGTTCTGAATATCGAGTGTATAACAATCACATATAATTATAAATGTGTATCAATCGATTTTATTTACTAGGAAAGAAAAGGTAGGAAGTATATTCGGCACACCCAGCAAAACATGGGAAATACTGTTCAACACTTACCGCGGAAGATTTTGAAATTTGAAGAAAGGACATCCCCATAAGGTAGTTAATGCACCTTTTACCCTCGTCCCCTCCATGAATGTATCCAAGAGCCTTCCATTGCTGAATTAAACGATCACTGCCTATAACAAAGCCCTTGGGAAAGGCCGCCAAATATGCGAAGCACATTTTGAATTCCAGCTTCATGTAGTAATAGCTTAGCATGAGGCGCTCCAATGTGTCCTTGTGATCTTTGTGACCCAAATCAATGTTCGTATCCCTTATTTTTTGCCATGCCTCGACAGTCCTTACCTCAGACATTACTTGCCCAAGGGCAATTGCCACGAGTGGCACACCCCCACACTTCTCTGCAATTTTCCTCCCAATTTCTTCCAAGTTACTTTTGTCATCATCAGGCCCAAATGTTGTTTGCTTCATTACTTCCCAGCAATCATCAGTTGACAAAACACACAAGTTGATTTGATCAGAGTTGGGAACAGGGCAAATTTTTCTTTGGTTTGCAAGAACACCAGTGTTCATTTTATTAACTACGCTTTGGTTACGCGTAGTTACAATAACTCTGCTACCCTTGCAGCCATGTTGTAACATCTGCTTCAGCCTTTCCAGCTTATCCCCGTCCTCTTCCCAAAGGTCATCCAAAACAATCAAGTACCTTCTACCAGCAAGTTCATTTTTGAGATTTTCCTGTAAAAACTGCAAACTACAATTGTCAAGGTTGGTACTGCTATTTATGCTTTTGAGGATGGCACACCCAATTTTGCGCAGATCAAACTCCTTAGACACATGAACCCAGGCTCGGACTTCGAAGTCCTTGACTCTCTCGTCTACAAAGACTGATTCAGCCAATGTTGATTTCCCTAGACCACCAAACCCGACAATCGGAATGATAGATATATCCTCTCTATTAGTTTTTAGCAGCAGCCTGATTATTTTGTCCTTTTCCATGTCCCTCCCCACCACTCCAGATTTCAAGCCTTCATCACAGATGCCTACAAAAGTTTCATTGCTTCTGCTCCCGTGTGCTCGTTCTTGATGTCTCACAAGATTGAGAGCCTGGCCCTCCTTTCCTATTTTCTCTATTTCCCCACTCACGTTCTTCAGCTTGTGAGGCATGGTAACCCTCTGGAGAAGTTGATTATTCCAGGAAAAAAACAGCTTCAACTGTAAATAAATTGAAGTCAACATCATTCGTTAGGCACATCTCTTTTAGTCATCGAAAATGGTGCATACAAATAGGGATTGTTTATTTCGGTTGTAACTTAAAATTTTTATCATCATTTTTCACCGACACTTGATGAAGATCTAATATCCACAATGACTTCACTCACTTCCCATATATATAGCTCACCCCCTCACCTCACGACCAAAACAATTCAAGTATACTGAATCCATACGAAACATAAAGACAAACGAACTAGACGAAGATATGTTGAACTTAATAGTCACTCTGCAGTAAGATAATCTGCAATAGGACCCTCTGCCGCAGTAAGTGTTGAGCACTATTTCTCAAGGGTATCGGAAAAATAATCTGCAATTTGGTGGATGGGAAAAGAAAATTTCAAGCAATTGAGAAATAGCAAAAACGACATAAATACAAATTATGAACAACTGTTGAGATTCACAGCTCCTCTTTTGCTTTGAGCATAGTATGAAACTATGAATCCATAATAATCCTAAAATGCAAGACTCTCGAAGACCAGATCTCGACCTGGACCGCGACCGTACAAACAGAGAACGTAATAAGCGAGTATACCTTTGGTTGGCTCTTCTTTAAGAGCTCGGTGGCGTCCAGCTCGTCCAGCGCATCCTCGGCGTCGTACGCGACAGACTTGAATTTGGTGAGCCACCGCCCAACAACTTCTCCATCTGTTCCTCCTCGGCGCAGCCTATCATCCGCATCGTGCAAGACGGCCTCCAGATCTTGCATCTTGTCCACCATGACATCCACATCGTCTTTGAACCTCCACTGCAGGGCGGCCTCCTGTGTGGCGAGTTCCCCAAGCCTTCTTGTGACTTGCTTCCCCACGGCGCTGGCGATTATCTCCCCGAACCCACTCATGCCAGTTCTCCCACAACAATGTCGTTGACTGCGTGGAAACACAGAGAGGTAAGTAAGGAAGAAGAGCAGTGTTGTGTCCTTGAGGGAATGAGGGCACGCGACCACGCACCGGAGACGCAGTTGTTGGCCCGTGAGGATGCTGGGACAGGGAGGGGCGCACGAGCCACCCACTCTTGTTTGCCTTTTCCATTCTTCTTTTATTATTGGCGACTACGGGGAAGGTGCGGGAGGAGTGCGGAATGGAGCAGGCAGTCTAGCTCCTCCCCCTCCTCGACGACCGAGCAGAAGCAGTGGAGCAGCTTGTGGAAACCAGTAAAGTTCGTGTCTTCCTCTGGAGGCTGGCGCATCAATCCGTTCCTGCTGGGACTGTTCGGCGTCACCGAGATATGGCACAATCAAGCTGAGAATAGGCATGGCAGAAACAACAGGCAGCTGATGAAGCGAGTGCAGTGCAGGTGTGCAAAATGAATGGATTTTTCTCACTAATTGAGTCATTATCACATGCCACCTGTTTTGTCAAAACAGTGGGTGGGTGCCTTAGAGCGATTCTCTCTTTCGGTAGATGGGCTAAGCTAGGAAACCTTATTCAATATGATAGGACAGCCAAACAAAGCAAGGCGTGCATGGGTCCATAGCCAATTTCATATTCTGCGGCTCCATTCGAGATCAAACTCCCTTCGAAAGATGCCTGCATGTTAGGTACCGGCTCAGTTTCGTAAACAATAATTAAGAACAGGTATGGTTTGGAGAGGGAGTAGAGATAGAGATTCCTCGCCGGTTTTTTATGTTGTGATGATGCAGGAGGGGTGCCTCATGAACTTGGGATTATTCCCTAAGAGCTTGTCCAGTACCACTGGTACCGATGGAATTCAATCTCATTTAGAAAAATCAGTATATATTTAAGCAACAGAGTTAGCAATGCACATTCGAATCTACTACTCATGGCCGTTGTGAATTTGAGAATCTTACTGGGCGGACCGAACTCTTCTACCGTCTTGAATTTCCTATATGGCGGCCGGCCAGTACTCATTCGATCCATTGTACTAGAGCGATCCCAGAAGAATGCAGGGTCATACTCCATCAACATTTGTGGTGATCACGAGTGGGCCAACGCATGTGTGCCACTTAGAGTTTCGGTGGGATTTTTCCATGGAGGGCTAAATGTGTGCTTCTCTTTTCTAGATCCGGTTTTTTTTTTAAATAAAATATATCTTGAACCTTAGAGTCAGAATTGTGATCAGGTTTTCCCTACCAAGTGCACATGTGCTTCCCTTTAACTAGTGCACTTGGAGCTACAGTGCATGCTGAAAAATGTAAAAAAAAAAACAACCCTATAAAGTATGAAAACCCTCTGACTAGTTGCTTCTACTTTGTTCAAGGTCAATCACTTAGATCCACCCCTAGATGAAAAATAATAATGCCCCCACTTTGTTCAAGGTCAATCGCTTAGATCCACCCCTACATGAAAAATACCCCCCCCCCCTCCCGAAGAATTCCTTCATGCGGACTTCCCCATACTCAAAGCAAAGGATAAAATCACCGGCGAAACAGCAAGCCCCATGACGCTATGGCCGAATTTATGCGATCTGTTGTGAAGGCCGGGATCGCAACGCAAACCTGCGCTAAATTCCTTTGCGGTCGCTCGAATTTCACCGGAATGGCTTCAGCGGACCCAAACAGATCTCATCACAAATTGCCCTGATAGGGCAGCTCGTCCAAGAAACCTAGCATCCCTCTATCCCCATTTCCTTCTCTCCCTCCCATCTGAAAATGTTGCGGTAGCTTGGCGGTTATTCATGTTGGGAACGTAGTAATTTCAAAAAAATTCCTACGCACACGCAAGATCATGGTGATGCATAGCAACGAGAGGGGAGAGTGTTGTCCACGTACCCTCGTAGACCGAAAGCGGAAGCGTTAGTACAACGCGGTTGATGTAGTCGTACGTCTTCACGATCCGACCGATCAAGTACCGAACGCACGACACCTCCGAGTTCAGCACACGTTCAGCCCGATGACGTCCCTCGAACTCCGATCCAGCTGAGTGTTGAGGGAGAGTTTCGTCAGCATGACGGCGTTGTGACGATGATGATGTTCTACCGACGTAGGGCTTCGCCTAAGCACCACTACAGTATTATCGAGGTGGACTATGGTGGAGGGGGGCACCGCACACGGCTAAAAGATCAATGATTAATTGTTGTGTCTATGAGGTGCCCCTCTCCTCCGTATATAAAGGGGGAAGGAGGAGAGGGCCGGCCAAGGGGAGGAGGCGCGCCCAAGGGAGGCAATCCTACTCCAAGTAGGATTCCCCCCTCTTTCCTAGTCCAACTAGGAGAGGGGAAGGAAGGGAAGGAGAAGGTGAAGGAAGGAGAGGGAGGAAAAGGAGGAAAGGGGGGTCGGCCCCCTAGTCCAATTCGGTTTGGGCTCGGAGGGCCGCGCGCCCTGCCTCCTCTCTTACACCACTTGGCCCATGAGGCCCATTGCTTCTTCCTCGTATTCCCGTAACTCTCCGGTACCCCCGAAAAAACCCGAATCACTCGGAACCTTTCCGATGTCCGAATATAGTCGTCCACTATATCGATCTTTATGTCTCGACCATTTCGAGACTCCTCGTCATGTCCCCGATCTCATCCAGGACTCCGAACTACCTTCGGTACATCAAATTACATAAACTCATAATACAATCGTCATCGAACTTTAAGCGTGCGGACCCTACGAGTTCGAGAACTATGTAGACATGACCGAGACATGTCTCTGGTCAATAACCAATAGCGGAACCTGGATGCTCTTATTGGCTCCCACATATTCTACGAAAATCTTTATCGGTCAAACCGCATAACAACATACGTTGTTCCCTTTGTCATCGGTATGTTACTTGCCCGAGATTCAATCGTCGCTATCTCAATACCTAGTTCAACCTCGATACCGGCAAGTCTCTTTACTCGTTCCGTAATACATCAACCCGCAACTAACTCATTAGTTGCAATGCTTGCAAGGCTTATAGTGATGTGCATTACCGAGTGGGCCCAGAGATACCTCTCCGACAATCGGAGTGACAAATTCTAATCTCAAAATACGCCAACCCAACAAGTACCTTCGGAGACACCTGTAGAGCAACTTTATAATCACCTAGTTATGTTGTGACATTTGGTTGGTAGCACACAAAGTGTTCCTCCGGTAAACGGGAGTTGCATAATCTCATAGTCATAGGAACATGTATAAGTCATGAAGAAAGCAGTAGCAACATACTAAACGATCAAGTGCTAAGCTAACGAAATGGGTCAAGTCAATCACATCATTCTCCTAATGATGTGATCCCGTTAATCAAATGACAACTCATGTCTATGGCTAGGAAACTCAACCATCTTTGATCAACGAGCTAGTCAAGTAGAGGCATACTAGTGACACTATGTTTGTCTATGTATTCACACATGTATTATGTTTCCGGTTAATACAATTCTAGCATGAATAATAAACATTTATCATGAAATAAGAAAATAAATAATAACTTTATTATTGCCTCTAGGGCATATTTCCTTCAGTCTCCCACTTGCACTAGAGTCAATAATCTAGTTCACATCACCATGTGATTTAACACCAATAGTTCACATCACCATGTGATTAACACTCATAGTTCACATCGTCATGTGACCAACACCCAAAGGGTTTACTAGAGTAAATAATCTAGTTCACATTGCTATGTAATTAACACCCAAAGAGTACTAAGGTGTGATCATGTTTTGCTTGTGAGAGAAGTTTAGTCAACGGGTCTGCCACATTCAGATCCGTATGTATTTTGCAAATTTCTATGTCAACAATGCTCTGCACGGAGCTACTCTAGCTAATTGCTCCCACTTTCAATATGTATCTAGATCGAGACTTAGAGTCATCTAGATCTATGTCAAAGCTTGCATCGACGTAACTCTTTACGACGAACCTTTTGTCACCTCCATAATCGAGAAACATATCCTTATTCCACTAAGGATAATTTTGACCGCTGTTCACTGATCTACTCCTAGATCACTATTGTACTCCCTTGTCAAACTCAGTGTAGGGTATACAGTAGATCTGGTACACAACATGGCATACTTTATAGAACCTATGGCTGAGGCATAGGGAATGACTTTCATTCTCTTTCTATCTTATGCCGTGGTCGGGCTTTGAGTCTTACTCAATTTTACACCTTGTAACACAGGCAAGAACTCTTTCTTTGACTGTGTCATTTTGAACTACTTCAAAATCTTGTTAAGGTATGTACTCATTGAAAAACTTATCAAGCGTCTTGATCTATCTCTATAGATCTTGATGCTCAATATGTAAGCAGCTTCACCGAGGTCTTCCTTTGAAAACCTCCTTTCAAACACTCCTTTATGCTTTCCAGAAAATTCTACATCATTTCCGATCGTTGATATGCCATTCACATATACTTATCAGAAAGGCTGTAGTGCTCCCACTCACTTTCTTGTAAATACAGGCTTCACCGCAAGTCTGTATAAAACTATCTGCTTTGATCAATTCATCAAAAGCGTATATTCCAACTCCGGGATGCTTGCACCAGTCCATAGATGGATCACTGGAGCTTGCACATTTTGTTAGCACCTTTAGGATCGACAAAACCTTCTGGTTGCATCATATACAACTCTTTTTAAGAAATCCATTAAGGAATGTAGTTTTGACATCCATTTGCCAGATTTCATAAAATGTGGCAATTCGCTAACATGATTCGGACAGACTTTAAGCATCGCTACGAGTGAGAAAATCTCATCGTAGTCAACACCTTGAACTTTGTCGAAAACCTTTTTTCGACAAGTCTAGCTTTGTAGATAGTAACACTACTATCAGCGTCTGTCTTCCTCTTGAAGATCCATTTATTTTCTATGGCTTGCCGATCATCGGGCAAGTCAACCAAAGTCCACACTTTGTTCTCATACATGGGTCGCATCTCAGATTTCATGGCCTCAAGCCATTTCGCGGAATCTGGGCTCATCATCGCTTCCTCATAGTTTGTAGGTTCGTCATGGTCAAGTAACATGACCTCCAGAACAGGATTACCGTACCACTCTGGTGCAGATCTCACTATGGTTTACCTACGAGGTTCGGTAGTAACTTGATCTGAAGTTACATGATCATCATCATTAGCTTCCTCACTAATTGGTGTAGTAGTCACATGAACAGATTTCTGTGATGAACTACTTTCCAATAAGGGAGCAGGTATAGCTACCTCATCAAGTTCTACTTTCCTCCCACTCACTTCTTTCGAGAGAAACTCCTTCTCTAGAAAGGATCCGTTCTTAGCAACGAATAACTTGCCTTTGGATCTGTGATAGAAGGTGTACCCAACATTTTCTTTTGGCTATCCTATGAAGACGCACTTCTCCGATTTGGGTTTGAGCTTATCAGGTTGAAACTTTTTCACATAAGCATCGCAGCCCCAAACTTTAAGAAATGACAGCTTAGGTTTCTTGCCAAACCATAGTTCATACGGTGTCGTCTCAACGGATTTAGATGGTGCCATATTTAACGTGAATGTAGCTGTCTCTAATGCATAACCCCAAAATGATAGTGGTAAATCGGTAAGATACATCATAGATCGCACTATATCCAATAAAGTGCGGTTACGATGTTCGGACACACCATTACGCTGTGGTGTTCCAGGTGGCGTGAGTTGCGAAACTATTCCGCATTGTTTCAATTGAAGACCAAACTCGTAACTCAAACATTCTTCTCCATGATCAGATCATAGAAACTTTATTTTCTTGTTACGATGATTCTCCACTTCACTCTGAAATTCTTTGAACTTTTCAAATGTTTCAGACTTGTGTTTCATCAAGTAGATATACTCATATCTGCTCAAATCATCTGTGAAAGTCAGAAAATAACGATACATGCCGTGAGCCTTAACACTCATTGGACCGCATACATCAGTATGTATTATTTCTAATAAGTCAGTTGCTCACTGATACGTCTCCAACGTATCTATACTTTATGAAGTATTCATGCTATTATATTATCCATCTTGGATGTTTTATGGGCTTTACTATGCACTTTTATATTATTTTTGGGACTAACCTATTGACCCAGAGCCCAGTGACAGTTCCTGTTTTTTCTCTTGTTTCAGTGTTTCGAAGAAAAGGAATATCAAACGGAGTCGAAACGGAATGAAACCTTCTGGAGAAGTTATTTTTGGAAGGAAAGCTACCCGATAGACTTGGAGTGCACGTCCGGAAAGAAACGAGGGAGCCACGAGGTAGGGAGCGCGCCCACCCCCCTAGGGCGTGCACTCCACCCTCGTGGGCCCCTCGTGGCTCCCCTGACGTATTTCTTCCGCCTATATATATCCATATACCCTAAAAACTTCGAGGAACAGAATAGATTGGGAGTTCCGCCGCCGCAAGCCTCTGTAGCCACCAAAAACCAATCGGGACCCTGTTCCGGCACTCTGCCGGAGGGGGGAACCCTCACCGGTGGCCATCTTCATCATCCCGGCGTTCTCCATGACGAGAAGGGAGTAGTTCACCCTCGGGGTTGAGGGTATGTACCAGTAGCTATGTGTTTGATCTCTTTCTCTCTCGTGTTCTTGATTTGGCACGATCTTGATGTATCACGAGCTTTGCTATTATATTTGGATCTTATGTTGCTTCTCCCCCTCTACTCTCTTGTAATGGATTGAGTTTCCCTTTGAAGTTATCTTATCGGATTGAGTCTTTAATGGTTTGAGAACACTTGATGTATGTCTTGCCGTGTGTATCTCTGGTGACAATGGGATATCACATGATTCACTTGATGTATGTTTTGGTGATCAACTTGCGGGTTCCACCCATGAACTTATGCATAGGGGTTGGCACACGTTTTCGTCTTGATTCTCCGGTAGAAACTTTGAGGCACTCTTTGAGGTTCTATGTGTTGGTTGAATAGATGAATTTGAGATTGTGTGATGCATATCGTATAATCATACCCACGGATACTTGAGGTGACATTGGAGTATCTAGGTGACATTAGGGTTTTGGTTGATTTTTGTCTTAAGGTGTTATTCTAGTACGAACTCTAGGGCTGTTTGTGGCATCTATAGGAATAGCCCAATGGATTGATTGGAAAGAATAACTTTGAGGTGGTTTCGTACCCTACCATAATCTCTTGGTTTGTTCTCCGCTATTAGTGACTTTGGAGTGACTCTTTGTTGCATGTTGAGGGATAGTTATATGATCCAATTATGTTATTATTGTTGAGAGAACTCACACTAGTGAAAGTATGAACCCTAGGCCTTGTTTCCTTGCATTGCAATACCGTTTACGATCACTTTTATCATTAGTTACCTTGCTGTTTTTATATTTTCAGATTACAAAAACCTATATCTACCATCCATATCGCACTTGTATCACCATCTCTTCGCCGAACTACTGCACCTATACAATTTACCATTGTATTGGGTGTGTTGGGGACACAAGAGACTCTTTGTTATTTGGTTGCAGGGTTGTTTGAGAGATACCATCTTCATCCTATGCCTCCCACGGATTGATAAACCTTAGGTCATCCACTTAAGGGAAATTTGCTACTATCCTACAAACCTCTACACTTGGAGGCCCAACAACGTCTACAAGGAGAAGGTTGCGTAGTAGAGATCAAGCTCTTTTCTGGCGCCGTTGCCGGGGAGGTGAGTACTTGAAGGTATATCTTTAGATCTTGCAATCAAATCTTTTTGTTTCTTGTTTTAGCACTAGTTTAGTTTATAAAAGAAAACTAAAAAATGGAATTGAGTTTGCATCATACGCTTCATCTTTTTAATATATTTCGTGAGTATGATGGAAAGGAAAATTGTGCCAAAGTGTTAGAAGAAGAATGTATTAAAATGTTTGGCACTAAATCTTTGAATGATGAGCATGATTGCAATGTTGTTAGTATGAACTGCTTGAATATCCATGGTACTAATGATGATTGCACTAGTTATGATGAAAATGTCTCCTATAAACATGTCAGTTTTTGTGGAGTGCATTGGGTTTGCAAGTACACACCAAATAGGGAAGATAGATATTGCAAGAGGCATAAGTACTTGGAAACTAAATGGTTGTAGGAAAGGCTAGATGTGAGTGCTGAAAATTTAAAACATCTTTACCGTACTTGTGAACTTTGCAATGAACATGGTCATTTAAATATCAAATGAAAATTGTTTCATGATCGAATCGTGTCCAAAAATTGTGATGATTTGATTTCCTTTGCACATCACAATGAACTTAGTTTGCTTTTGGGTTATGAAGAAATGAAACGTCAAACTAAGCATATTCCAGAATATAACCTTGGGAAATTCCTCGATTTTGATCTAGAGAAGATTTATATGTATTGTGCGGTGAATTGCATTGACAATCCTTATATTGCCAATTACATAAAGAAAAGAAGACAAATAGAAGATGAAGAGAATGCTAACGAAAGGGAAGAGACTTCCCAATATCCTCCTATTATTTCTTATGATGAATCAGGTAACGAGGAGGAGCCTTCTATTCAACCAATCTCATTAATAAGGAGCTCCAAAAAGAGGATTCAACCCACACATGATGTGGTGAAGAAGAAGAAAAGAAAAAGGAAGAGAGGTAAAAAGATATCTCTCCCAAATAATGTTGCTCCTATCATTGTTGTGCCTCATGAAAATGAATCAAAAATAATTGCAGAAGATGATGCACTTGATGATGATCTCGTTTTGCCTATTGCTTGTTGTGATGATTATTATTGGGAAGATAATGATACTTCTTATGATCTTGAAAATCTTTTTGGCACTTGCTTGGAAGAATATGATAATTGCTATACTATTGGTGCTATCAATACTATTAATGATGAGAGTGATTATGCTTATGATATGAAAAGGCCCAAGCTTGGGGAAGCTATGTTTGATGAGAAGGACATATTTGAGAATATATTTGCTGCAATTAATGTTTGTCCCAAGCTTGGGGGTGCTATGTCTAATGAAGATGATATTTTTAGCCTCTCAAGTTTTGATATGCAAATTTATAATGATGATAGCATGCCTGCTACTTATGATGATTATTGTGATGAAACTTATGCTATAAGAAGTAGTGATGATTATATTTATAAAACTTGTCATGATTATGATTACCCTTTCTCTAAACATTACTCTTTTAATGTGGAAACAATTTATAGTATTCAAGTCTCTTATGATACTCCCACTATTCCGAATGAGGATAATTTTGCTTGTGTGGAGAGTAGTAAATTTTCTATGCTTGTAGATCATGAAAAGAATGCTTTAGATGCTGGTTATATTGTTGAATTCATTCATGATGCTACTGAAAATTATTATGAGGGAGTAACATATGCTTGTAGGAATTGCAATAATATCAAGTTTCCTCTCTATATGCTTAAAGTTTTGAAGTTATGCTTGTTTTGCCTTCCTATGCTAGTTGATTATTGTTCCCATAAGTTGTTTGCTCACAAAATCCCTATGCATAGGAAGTGGGTTAGACTTAAATGTGCTAGTCATATTCTTCATGATGCTCTCTTTATGTTTCAATTCTTATCTTTTATGTGAGCATCATTGAAATCATCATGCCTAGCTAGGGGCGTTAAACGTTAGCGCTTGTTGGGAGGCAACCCAATTTTATTTTAGTTCCTTGCTTTTTGGTTATGTTTAGGAATAAATAATCCATCTAGATTTTGTTTAGATGTGGTTTTATGTTTTAATTAGTGTTTGTGCCAAGTAGAGCCTTTGGGAAGACTTGGGTGAAGTCTTTATGATCATGCTGTAAAAAAACAGAAACTTTAGCGCTCACGAGATTAGCTAAAAACTTTTACTGGAGAGTGCTATTTAGTTGATTATTTTTGCAGATGATTACTAGACAAATTCCTAAGGTCCACAAATTTATTTTAGAATTTTTGGAGTTTCAAAAGTTTGCGTTAGTTACAGATTACTACAGACTGTTCTGTTTTTGACAGATTCTGTTTTTCGTGTGTTGTTTGCTTATTTTGATGAATATATGGCTAGTAAAATAGTTTATAAACCATAGAGAAGTTGGAATACAGTAGGTTTAACACAAATATAAATAAAGAATGAGTTCATTCCAGTACCTTGAAGTGGTGTTTTGTTTTCTTTCGCTAACGGAGCTCACGAGATTTTCTGTTAAGTTTTGTGTTGTGATGTTTTCAAGTTTTGGGTAAAGATTCGATGGACTATGGAATAAGGAGTGGCAAGAGCCTAAGCTTGGGGATGCTAAAGGCACCCCAAGGTAATATTCAAGGATAACCAAGAGCCTAAGCTTGGGGATGCCCCGGAAGGCATCCCCTCTTCCGTCTACTTCCATCGGTAACTTTACTTGGAGCTATATTTTTATTCACCACATGATATGTGTTTTGCTTGGAGCGTCATTTTATTTTCTTTAGCTTTGCTTGCTGTTTGAATAAAATACCAAGATCTGAAATTCTTAAATGAGAGAGAGTCTTCACATAGCTACATAATTATTTAACTACTCATTGATCTCCACTTATATATTTTTGGAGTAATTTGTCATTTACTCGTGTGCTTCACTTATATCCTATGAGTAAATGGTTGAATGATTTGAATGCCATAAATTTAAAATTATATATGTTCCATATGCCTTTCCCATGGGGAGTAATGACTTCACATATAAGAAGTAGAGGTGGTAAATTTATTGAAGGTTAGCAAATATTGTATTGGTCACTTGAACAATTCATGAAAGAATATTGAAGGAAGAGAGATTTCACATATAAATATATTATCTTGGACATCTTCTATGATTGTGAGCCCCATTAATTATTTTCAAACTTGAGCAAATTAGTTGAAGTTGGACAAGGAAGACAACATAATGAGTTATGCTTGGGCGAATAGCTCCCATGCGACGTTGTTGGTGTGAACTGTCTCTCATGCGATGTCGTTGGCTGTAATAGCTCTCATGCGACATCTGCATTGGAAAAAATTGCTCCCATGTGACACACCATTTACGCGGCTAGTTGGCTGTTAGTTAGGCTGAGGTTTGGTTAGGACACTGGGGGTTATGTGCTCTGACTGGTGGGGTCCACCTATGGACACGTAGACAAGAGTCAACCGTCCACGACTCGACCTGGGACTGTGTGACCGTGCTCGACTCGCCTGTGCTGGACTGGGCGAGCGGCGCCACCGTAAGCATCTTCTCCGGCAGCGGTTTCTTCTCCGCGGTGGTGGAGCGCATTTCTCGGCAGCGGTAGAGCTATTGCGAGGTGAGCCCGAAACCCTAGTCCCACTCCCCAGAATTTTGGGGGATCTGTGGCCTCATGCTGCCCTCTGTTTCTTGGGCGAACAGCTCCCATGCGACGTCATTGGTGTGAACTGTCTCTCATGCGACGTCGTTGGCTGTAATAGCTCTCATGCGACATCTGCGTTGGAAAAAATAGCTCCCATGCGACACACCATTTACGCGGCTAGTTGGCTGTTAGTTAGGCTGAGGTTTGGTTAGGACACTGGGGGTTATGTGCTCTGACTGGTGGGGTCCACCTATGGCCATGTAGACAAGAGTCAACCGTCCACGACTCGACCTAGGACTGTGTGACCGTGCTCGACTCGCCCGTGCTGGACTGGGCGAGCGGCGCCGCCATAGGCATCTTCTCCGGCAGTGGTTTCTTCTCCGCGGTGGTGGAGCGCATTTCTCGGCAACGGTAGAGCTATTGCGAGGTGAGCCCGAAACCCTAGTCCCACTCCCCAGAATTTTGGGGGATCTGTGGCCTCATGCTGCCCTCTATTTCTTGGCGATTTAGAATCGGGCTCCATTGGATCCCGGGGTTGTTTCTTCTCCGCGGCCCGGTGGTGGAGCGCCTAATCTCTGAAGCGGCTATTGCGAGTGAGTATTTTCCAAACACTACTCCCATTCCACTGAATTTTGGATAAATCTGTGGCCTCATGCTGCCCCTGTTTCTTGGCGGCCCTTTTAGAATCTCGATTGGATAGGAGATGGAGCGAGGGCTGGATGAGATGGAGCAAGGAGACAGTGCTTCAAATCGGTAATGCCACCCTCTTTTCTTGGCGATTTAGAATCGAACTCGATTTGGTAGTGACTGCCGCCGCTGCCTGCCATTGACAAAACAG
Organism: Aegilops umbellulata; assembly: GCA_032464435.1. NCBI lineage: Eukaryota > Viridiplantae > Streptophyta > Magnoliopsida > Poales > Poaceae > Aegilops > Aegilops umbellulata. Next base: position 511,339,719 of record CP136059.1, read on the forward strand.
GGGAGGTTCAGGTTCTGCCACCACATACGCAATTATAGTGGAATTTTTTCCCTGTAAAGCCAAGCTCAGTGATGGCAGTGTCCAAGACATTGATAGAGATACCACCGTGAGGTTGGATGTCGAATTTGCAGACGTTGATCCCCAGGAATTGGAGAGCATGAAGGAGAAGGCCGTGGGCAATTTGGTGGAGAGAATTGGGGAGAGTATTGTTTGGGGTCCAGAACAAGAGGTATCTCTGCAACGTTTCGATAACTATAATGGTGAATATGTGAGAATTGAAGGTGGAGAATCCATGGTTGCTGAAATTGATCAGCAAGAAGGGTGGGCAAGCAAACAAGTAACATTTTATGCAGAGCTAATTGATCAGCAAACTCATTCCAGAGTTGGTTATGTGCAATCAAAGAGGGCTACACAGATGGAAGATGATGAGTGGGTTTCACAAAAGAAGATGTTGGCATTGTTGACTGAACCGACTGTAGTAGCTGAAGATACAGGGATTGATGCAGATGGAGAGGAGGGAACCCATGGTGCTAGGAAGATTGTTGTTGACTGGAATGTAGTACAGTTGAATGAAAAAACAGATTTGGTCATTACACCAATATCTGACATTGATATGGCCGAAATGTTTGGCATTCAAGTTGATGACAAAGATAAGGAGAAGGATGATAGTTCTTTGCCCGCTGAAGGTAACACAGGCCCTAGAAATGCAAATGAGGATGAAGAACAGCTGATGAGAGAGGCTGCAGATGATGTGGATGATGCAGATGATAATGAGCTGGTTTGTTTGTATGAAAAAGAGAACCCAGTTATTGAGGTGGGAAAGTTGTGGCCAAGCATGAAGGAGTTTAGGATGTCTTTCAGGACCTATGCAGTGAAAAAAGAGTTTGATGCCAAGACTATGTGGACTGATCGAAAGAAATTTTATGCTCGGTGCAAGGGTTATGATGGTGGTGGCAATCCTTGCAAATGGTACTTGTCTGCCAGACTACAACCTGATGGAAGTACTGTAAGGGTAAATCAAATACCACACCAGCATACATGTATGACCACATCACAGAGAGTTTCAAAGATGACATCACAGCTTTGGGTTACAGAGAAGATTACTCCTATTTTAGCCAAGACTCCAAACACTACTGCAAAGAGGCTTAAAGTTGACTTGGAGAAGTTGTACCCCATCCAGCTGCAATATACCACAGTGTGGAAAGCAAAACAAAGGTCCATGAAATCATTGTATGGTGACTGGGCAAATATATTTAGGATGTTGTATAGTTTTAAAGCAGAGGTGGAGAAGAGGTCACCTGGGAGTGTGGTGGAGATAGATACAGAGGTAACAGAGGATGGCAAGGTTTTATTCAGCAAGTTTTTTATGTGTTTGAAGCCTTGCATAGATGGATTCAAAGCAGGTTGTCGTTCATATTTGAGCATAGACTCATCTTTTTTGACTGGAAAGTGGAATGGTCCGTTGGCTGCATGCAATGCTCTAGATGGACACAACTGGATGTTCCCAATTGCAATAGGAGTGTTTCAATCAGAGACAGAGGCATCATGGATATGGTTCATGATGCAACTGAAAAGATGCATAGGGCCAGTTTCTCCTTTGGCCATCCACACAGATGCATGTAAAGGGTTGGAAAATGCAGTAAAAAATGTTTTCCCCCATGCTGAGCTGAGGGAGTGCTTTGGACATATGTGGATGAATCTGATAAAAAAATTCAGAGGAGATTAATTTGGGCGCATGTGGCCAGCAGCAAGATCCTACACCAGACAGACACATTCCTATCACCTTGGTAAGATATTGGCATCATGTAGTGATAATGAATTTGCTTCATGGTTGAACACCCACCATTCTCTGTTGTGGTATAGATCAGGTTTTAATACTGCCATAAAATGTGATCATATCAATAACAACTTGGCAGAAAGTTTTAACAACAAAGTGAAGGATTTGAAAGACTTGCCTGTGCATGACATGGTGGACCAAATAAGGATCATGATCATGCGTTTGTGGGAGTTGAGAGGAAAAATTGCTAATATTTTGGAAGGGGACAAGCTTCCAGCAGTGGTACAACAGGTGGTCAATAGGAGTAGAAATCTTTCACATCTATCTGTTGAGAAATCTTCCTTGTGGGGTGCTGAAGTTAGAGATACAAAGAGTGGCAAGAGGCATGTGGTAAATACTGAGTTGCATGAGTACACTTGCCAAGAGTGGCAACACACTGGAAAACCATGTGAGCATGCCATACTTTTTTTGGCATCTAAACCCAGGTTAAATATGCACCCATATTTGCATGAGTATTATTCAGTACAAAAATTCAGAGCTGCATATGCAAGTCCAATTCCTGCACTGACTGACCAATCTCAGTGGCCTGAGGTGGAAATAGAATTTACCTTATGTCCCCCTGTCACTAGAAGAAAGGCTGGGAGGCCTAAACAGAGCAGATTCAAAGCTTGGTTTGAGAAAGGTGGTTGTAGTAAGAAGGGGAAAAAGGAAAAGGAAAATAATGATAAGCCCAAAAGGGCTCAAAAAGGTAACAAAAATAGGTGCAAGTTGTGTGAGGTACTTGGGCACAGAATTGGTTCATCCAAGTGCATCTACACTTCTCAGAGGCCAAAGTATGTTCATGTTACTATTTTTGCAAGTTTTTGATTTTGCTACTTCTTCTAGTATCTAACCAAGTCAAATGCTTTTATTTTTTAGGAGGAAGCGTGCAGAAAAAGCCCCACCTCTTGTTGTTGAACAATGTTGGCCAGTGAAAAAAGCAAGACTCAATGGCTATAGAAGGAAGAGCACTAAGCAGATAATGTTTGGTGACAAAGATATGGAGCTAACTGAAACTGTTACTGCTGAACATGAGCTAAGTGTTTCTGTTTTGGACGATGTGATGCATACTGAATCTGTTTTGCAGACGCTAGGGCAATCTGAAACTGTTGCAGATGAAGCAACTGTTGTGCTGCCATGCAAATCTGCTTTGACAACTGTGTTGCCATGTTTGGAGGTTGTGCTGCCAATGCCAAGTGTTGAGTTGCAAACTGAAGTAGTTGAACAATTTGTGCCATCTACTCAATATGCAGAAGTGCAAACTGAAGAAGTGCTAACTGAAGAAGTGCAAACTGAAGAAGTGGGACATGGTCAGGTGCAAAAGTTGAGGGGGCCTAGTGGAGTTTGCAAGGGGCCAAAAAGCAAGAGCATCAGCATCAACAAACTATGCGCCGTGGAACCAAACGGTGGAAAAAAGCAGAAAATATCGAGTGGTAGAAAGAAGCAAAAGAAATATAGTCGAAATCATTCAAATTTGATGTGAAAACTTAAGTTTGTTGTCATTTGATGTGAAAACTTATGTTCTTTGATGTGAAAACTTATGTTCTTTCATGTGAAAACTTATGTGCTATGATGTTGATTTGACTTGAAATAAAATTCAAATTTGAACCGACATTCAAATTTGAACCTATCTCCAATATTTTTTGAGTTCATTTGTTTGTTCTATGATGTTGCATCATTTTATGTACTACTATGCACTTTAGTTCATAAATCCAACCCTTTTTGTGAAGTCCAACTCACAGTCACTGAAAATGTTGTACAAACAGGCTCCAAAGTAAGGGAAAACGACCCCATTTCTAAGCAAGTTTTTTTCGACCTTCTCAAAATCACCCAAAAAAGATTTACTTAGCTTATATTATACCTACATAGGATCAATACGAAGTCTCACCTTTTTTTGAATAAGTATTCATATTATTTAATTTATTTTTGAAAAAACAACCTTTAATACAAAGTCAGCAATAAAACAAGTTTAAAAATTTTAAATGCAAAAATAACTTTAGATCCTCCTTAGTCACTCTAAAATGAAGCTAAGGTGATGTTTTTTGATTTTTTTGCATTTTCAAAACCTCAAACCCTCTTCTCACTCCTTTGAACTCTATGCAACCTCAGTCGAGATAGTCCAATTTGTGAAGGTTTTTTCATGCAAAGATCATTAGATCAAGTTTATCATTTTATATCATAACTATGTAACATAAAAATGCTATATGCGCAGGTTTTTCATTTTTTAGATTTTTTTGAATTAGTTATACACATTTGAATGTTCGGTCAAACCTTTCAAAACCCCGTTGACTGCCTCAAAACCCCATGTAACCCTAGCGCCAAACGTCCACCGTCGATCTAACCCTAACGCCAAACTGCGGCCGTCGGATAGGACTTCTAGAAGGATTCCTCGGGGGCGATCCGTGGGCTCCAATCTGATTGGCCATCGTTTTTTTCTCTCTGACGAACAGATAACGTTGAGCGGGGGAGCATCTAAGTGACCGTTGGGCCGAGCGGATCGGGCCCGGCAAAGCCTGGCGTGCGTGCGCACGGCCGTCGAGAGGGGGGATGGGCTGCATGCGAGAGGGTCAATGACATGTGGGCCATCCCTGTCCCATGCATGCCATGCAACGTCGGAGCCTAGCTATTCTTTGCTCGTGAACGCCTAGCCATTTGCACGCGGGCTTGCATGCACGCATCGACGCAGTAAAGCACGGCAGAGGCGCAGCGTATAGGCACGGCACGTCGCATCTAAGCTATTTTAACAAATGCATGTTTGAACGAGACGGACGCGTCGGTGGTGCAGCTCCTTTTTCAGTGTCACGCGCGGATGAACGGGCCTATTTCCCACGCGGCGTCACCGCCGATGCAAGTGCACGAAACTATGCATCTCGCCTGTGTCGCCCGTGCCTCTTTGGATGCTCTGGCCGCCGTTTTTTGAATTAATGCCTGCAATTACTTATGCCAGTGCGAACGGAGAAGAGAAAACGATCGAGAAGGGGCACCATGTACACTTTGACCACGGTTGCAACGCGGCTATAAAAGGGCACCATTTCCTCATCCTCTCACACTCATCTCTCAAGCCTCCTCCCCTTCTTATTTTTGAGCCAAATCCACCACTCGAGCCACCATGCAGTTCAATGGCCCTACCTACCGTCGCCCTCGCACCGTGCCGGAGAGGCAGTACCCGGCCGGAGTCGTCGTCGAGAACAGCCTGAGGGTGTGGGCCATCTCTAGGTGGAGGGGCCCTAGAGAGTTGGCTCGCTTCTTCCTCCAAGCCGGCTACCGCCACCTCCCTCCGGGCACTCCGCCCATGTTCCACCTCCATGAGCAGTACGATGGCAACCCCAATGGCATCGTCATCGGCCTCTATGTCACCTTCACCAACCCCTACGACGCTCACCACCTCCTCGGCGAGGTGTTGTGGTGTGGATGCGAGTTTATTGCGTTCACGACCTACAACATCTTCACCAACTTCCACCACATCTTCCCTCCCCCCAACGGCATGCACACCCTCCCCTACCAGATGCCGGAGGACGACGAGTGAGGGGCCCAAGGAGGAGGGGCCAAGGAGTGGCAAGGAGGAGGGGCCAAGGAGTTGTTCAAGTGCGAGTATTCTATCTATCTAGTTTGGGGCTCTAGTTTGTGTTTGTGTTGGTTCGGGCGTGTGTGCCCGTGTCTTTTATATATCTAGTTTTAATTATTTTACTTTCATGTTTCATGAACTATATGTAGTGGGGGGATGCCCCTCTATATGTTTTATCTATCTATGCTACTAGGGTACCCGATGCCCCTATCTATCTATATGTTTTTTCGGTCCTAAAGTTTGTCCATTGCATTTTATTTATGTGGCCATGTGTACTAAAAAACAATTGATCTGGTATCTAAAATGTATGTTACCAAGAAATTTTCCTCGTGAAAATGACATTACCTTATAGAAATGGCAAAAGAAATAGAGATTATGTACTGTACTACATAATCATACAGTTGGTATACAATGCATTTGAAGACAATGGGCAAGAAAAATGCTAATTATCTGGTGCTGATGACATGCGTAAGTGTTGTCTGATGTTTAAATCATGCTTGCTATGTCATTTTTTGCTGCCAAACATGGCATTAGCGAGAAAGGTCATTTGGGCACTGAATGTATTAAAGTATACACCATATATAAAAATGTCTAGCCAAAAGATTTGGGTGTACAACTGTACACCCATGACCAAGTATGGATCCGGGGCGCCCATGGATCCGCCCCTGGTTGTAAGGGGATGCCCCTCTATGTTGTAAGGAGATGCTACTAGGGGCACACTAGATGTCTTCTTTTTTTGAGAGGGGCACAACCTTTTTCGGTTGAAACACACGAGTAAAAACTTTGAAAACACCATAGCACAAGTAAAAAAATATATTAAGAAATGGTGCTTGGTTGAAATAAACTAGAACCAAACAATTGCAACTTTTTTGGTTCACAAAGACTGCTCAAATAATTATCTCAAATAGCTTATGCATAAAAATATCTCAAATAATTATCAGATGAGTTATCTCAAAAAAGGTGACTGCAGGAAACTTAAAATTTGTGAAATGATCTAAAGCCGAAAAGATATATCGATGTCAATGACCGTGTGCACTTTTTTTGCACTAGCTACACTTCTTTTATCAATGGGCCTGGATATGTTCTATTCGGCCCTGCCTAACTTCTATATGGGCCTGGCCTTTTCGGGCAACTGTGGACGAACCTTTTTTTCCTTTTCTCCCTCTACCACTGAAACTGAAACTGATGACGAACTGAAGAACTAAAAAACGGGGCCGAAACATAGTGGAGAGGACATGCTGAATTCGTACAACGCAACACTTTTATTCAAATATACATATCATTACGATTACAAATGATGCCCAATCTATTCACTTACGACTAATTATCATCACATAAACAAATGCGAGAGCAATTACACAAACATAAAAAAGTCCGGCCATCAGCCCCATCAAATTGCCCTGCTTCTGCAATTCGATGAGTTTCTTCATCTGCTTGTTTAGCTTCTTCAGCTCTGTCGTCACTACTGCATCCCCCACAGTAGCTCCAATGGAATGGGTAGATCCAGGGGCCCCAGATCCAGAAGCGCCCGATCCAAACTTGCCTAACTTCTCCGCCTCCGACGGTAAATCGAGCTCCCCTGATGCACCCTCCAGTTGAATCCGCTCTATGTACTCATCTAGCCACTCAAAATGGGTGCATTGCTTCAATTTCTGAAATTGGAAAGATGAACCCTAAATCCCAAATCCGATGAAAAATGGGGAAATTTTGGGCAAATATGAAATTGGGAGACAAAAACCAAAATTGGCATATTGAGAAGTAAAATCTCACCTTTCCCTGCTCTGGTTTGCTCTTGCATTTCACGAATTCCCGCCCAAGGTTGCCATTCTTGTCGGTCGTTGTGACTAGCCGCTTCAGGGGTGCGATACGTGGGCATGCAGGGCATCTTGTCATGGGCACTGCGCCATAGCGCGGCCATGAGCGGCGGGAGGCTGAAGCGGAGCTCGACATTGCTAGGTTGCGGCCCAGAACGGCGTTGTTGTGCGTCGTCGCCGGAGAAGAAGAACAACAATGGTCGGGGAGGGGGGGGGGGGTGGGGGCGAGGATGGGCTCGGGTGCTGCACGGCTCGGGCCACGGCTCGGTGTCCTCTTGTACCAATGCTGACATGGATAAGTTAGTGGGTCCCACGCAGTGGGTCCCGCTCACCTGACCAATGCTGAGTTGGATAAGTTAGTGGGTCCCATGCTGTGGGTCCCGCTCACCTGATTCGAGGTTTAAACATGTGTCTTTGGATTAGGCAGCAGTTTCGCATGGGAGCTATTTTTTCCAACGCAGATGTCGCATGAGAGCTATTACAGCCAACGACGTCGCATGAGAGACAATACACACCAACGACGTCGCATGGGAGCTATTCGCCCGTTATGCTTGGGTATATTTGTATAAGTTATATTGTTTTGGATCCTCTAACATGTGGTGCTTGCTATTTAGAATCCTTTGCTAGCCAAAATATATGAAATAAGCAGGAATACTGCTTGTGCACCCAAATTCCTTAAACCAAGTTTCTTCCATGAGTGTCCACCATATCTACCTATATGCGGTATTTACCTGCCGTTCCAAGTAAATTTGCATGTGCCAAACTCTAAACCTTCAAATAATAATCTGTTTGTATGCTCGAATCGCTCATGTAGCGACTACGGGTTAGCAGTATCTTCCATGCTAGGTGGGTTATTTTCACGATGAGTGGACTCCGCTCATCATTCACGAGAAAATGGCTGGTAACTGGGATGCCCGGTCCCATGATCAAAAGATTGAAATCAAATCAAAAATAATTGCAAACAAAACTCCCCCTGGTTTGATGTTAGTTGGAGGCACCCGTTGTTTCGGGCAAGCCATGGATTGATGATTGTTGGTGGAGGGGGAGTAAAAATCTTTACCTTTCTATTTGTGAACCGCCTCTAATGTATGTAGTATGGAAGATATTGGGAACTCTTGGTCGTTATGTTGACAAGCATACCTCTCAAAATTATTTTCATCTCTGTTTTTGCTTCGAGCTTTGGCACCTCTGCAAATCCCTGCTTCCCTCTGCGAAGGGCCTATCTTTTACTTTTATGCAAGAGTCAGTAGTATTCCTTTTCATTCCAACCTACTCTTTAGTTGGCAAGCATCATGTGATGGAAAGATCTAGGCATATATGGCCATTCGAATATATTTGAGCATGAATTATTACTGTTGACATTACCCTTGAGGTAAAAGGTTGGGAGGCGAAACATTAAGCCCCTATCTTTCTCTGTGTTCGATGAATACTATTTGTTCTAAAAATATGCTTTGAGTGGTAGCAATCATGGAATACTAAATGATAGTTGAGTATGTGAAGTTTGATGAATCAAAGCTCTGACATAGACCCTTCCTAAAAATTAGATGAATTGCAATTGTTTGATGACTGAAAACTGTTTGTTAGTTTTCAAGAAAGTTTATGATCTATGCTTTAACATGTGGATAGTTTGTTACTTGATCATGCAAAGTTCTATGAGTTGACCTACTGTTATGACATATAATGATGCTAGAAAAGGTGATTGAAATTATCATTGATCAAACTTATGCACCTGCTAGCATTCACACTTCATAAATTATTTCTTTTATCATTTACCTACTCGAGGACGAGCAGGAATTAAGCTTGGGGATGCTGATACGTCTCCAACGTATCTATAATTTATGAAGTATTCATGCTATTATATTATCCATCTTGGATGTTTTATGGGCTTTACTATGCACTTTTATATTATTTTTGGGACTAACCTATTGACCCAGAGCCCAGTGCCAGTTCCTGTTTTTTTCCTTGTTTCAGTGTTTCGAAGAAAAGGAATATCAAACAGAGTCGAAACGGAATGAAACCTTCTGGAGAAGTTATTTTTGGAAGGAAAGCTACCCGGTAGACTTGGAGTGCACGTCAGGAAAGAAACGAGGGAGCCACGAGGTAGGGGGCGCGCCCACCCCCCTAGGGCGCGCACTCCACCCTCATGGGCCCCTCGTGGCTCCCCTGACGTATTTCTTCTACCTATATATATCCATATACCCTAAAAACTTCGAGGAACAGAATAGATTGGGAGTTCCGCCACCGCAAGCCTCTGTAGCCACCAAAAACCAATCGGGACCCTGTTCCAACACCCTGCCAGAGGGGGGAACCCACACCGATGGCCATCTTCATCATCCGGGCGTTCTCCATGATGAGGAGGGAGTAGTTCACCCTCGGGGCTAAGGGTATGTACCAGTAGCTATGTGTTTGATCTCTCTCTCTCTCTCTCTCTCTCGTGTTCTTGATTTGGCACGATCTTGACGTATCGCGAGCTTTGCTATTATAGTTGGATCTTATGTTGCTTCTCCCCCTCTACTCTCTTGTAATGAATTAGGTTTTCCCTTTGAAGTTATCGTATCGGATTCAGTCTTTAATGATTTGAGAACACTTGATGTATGTCTTGTCGTGTGTATCTGTGGTGACAATGGGATATCACGTGATTCACTTGATGTATGTTTTGGTGATGAACTTGCGGGTTCCTCCCATGAACTTATGCATAGGGGTTGGCACACATTTTCGTCTTGATTCTCCGGTAGAAACTTTGGGGCACTCTTTGAGGTTCTATGTGTTGGTTGAATAGATGAATTTGAGATTGTGTGATGCATATCGTATAATCATACCCACGGATACTTGAGGTGACATTGGATTATCTAGGTGACATTAGGGTTTTGGTTGATTTGTGTCTTAAGGTGTTATTCTAGTACGAACTCTAGGGCTGTTTGTGGCATCTATAGGAATAGCCCAACGGATTGATTGGAAAGAATAACTTTGAGGTGGTTTCGTACCCTACCATAATCTCTTCGTTTGTTCTCCGCTATTAGTGACTTTGGAGTGACTCTTTGTTGCATGTTGAGGGATATTTATATGATCCAATTATGTTATTATTGTTGAGAGAACTTGCACTAGTGAAAGTATGAACCCTAGGCCTTGTTTCCTAGCATTGCAATACCGTTTACGATCCCTTTTATCATTAGTTACCTTGCTGTTTTTATATTTTCAGATTAGAAAAACCTATATCTACCATCCATATTGCACTTGTATCACCATCTCTTCGCCGAACTAGTGCACCTATACAATTTACCATTGTATTGGGTGTGTTGGGGACACAAGAGACTCTTTGTTATTTGGTTGTAGGGTTGTTTGAGAGATACTATCTTCATCCTACGCCTCCCACAGATTGATAAACCTTAGGTCATCCACTTAAGGGAAATTTGCTACTGTCCTACAAACCTCTGCACTTGGAGGCCCAACAACGTCTACAAGGAGAAGGTTGCGTAGTAGACATCACTTGCTCCATTGTTCCGAAGAATGGAGTCTTGGTCATCTTGCCCATAAGGCATGGTTCGCAAGCATCAAGTGATTTATAATCAAGTGATTCCAAAAGCCCATCAGCATGGAGTTTCTTCATGCGCTTTACACCAATGTGACCTAAACGACAGTGCCACAAATAAGTTGCACTATCATTATTAACTTTGCATCTTTTGGCATCAATATTATGAATATGTGTATCACTACGATCGAGATCCAACAAACTATTTTCATTGGGTGTATGACCATCGAAGGTTTTATTCATGTAAACAGAACAACAATTATTCTCTGACTTTAAATGAATAACCGTATTGCAATAAACATGATCAAATCATATTCATGCTCAACGCAAACGCCAAATAACATTTATTTAGGTTTAACATTAATCCCGAAAGTATAGGGAGTGTGCGATGATGATTATATCAATCTTGGAACCACTTCCAACACACATCGTCACTTCACCCTCAACTAGTCTCTGTTTATTTTGTAACTCCTGTTTCGAGTTACTAATTTTTAGCAACCGAACAAATATCAAATACTCAGGGGCTACTATAAACACTAGTAAGGTACACATCAATAACCTGTATATCAATTGTACCCTTGTTCACTTTGCCATCCTTCTTATTCACTAAATATTCGGGGCATTTCCGCTTCCAATGACCATTTCCTTTGCAGTAGAAGCACCTAGTCTCAGGCTTAGGTCTAGACTTGGGTTTCTTCACTTGAGTAGCAACTTGCTTGCCGTTCTTCTTGAAGTTCCCCTTTTTCCCTTTGCCCTGTTCTTGAAACTAGTGGTCTTGTCAACCATCAACACTTGATGCTTTTCTTGATTTCTACCTTCGTCGATTTTAGCATCACGAAGAGCTTGGGAATCGTTTCTGTTATCCCTCGCTTATTATAGTTCATCACGAAGTTCTACTAACTTGGTGATGGTGACTAGAGAATTCTGTCAATCACTATCTTATCTGGAAGATTAACTCCCACTTGATTCAAGCGATTGTAGTACCCAGACAGTCTGAGCACATGCTCACTGCTTGACCTATTATCCTCCATCTTTTAGCTATAGAACTTGTTGGAGACTTCATATCTCTCAACTCGGGTATTTGCTTGAAATATTAACTTCAACTCCTGGAACATCTCATATGTCCCATGATGTTCAAAACGTCTTTGAAGTCCCGATTCTAAGCCGTTAAGCATGTTGCACTAAACTATCAAGTAGTCATCATATTGATCTAGCCAAACGTTCATAACGTCTGCATCTGCTCCTGCAATAGGTCTGTCACCTAGTGGTGCATCAAGGACATAATTATTCTATGCAGCAATGAGGATAATCCTCAGATCACGGATCCAATCCGCATCATTGCTACTAACATCTTTCAACGCAGTTTTTCTCTAGGAACATATCAAAATTAAAACAGGGGAGCTAAACGCGAGCTATTGATCTACAACATAGATATGCTAATACTACCAGGACTAATGTTCATGATAAATTTAAGTTCAATTAATTATATTACTTAAGAACTCCCACTTAGATAGACATCCCTCTAATCTTCTAAGTGATCAGTGATCCATATCAACTAAACCATAACCGATCATCACGTGAAATGGAGTAGCTTTCAATGGTGAACATCATTATGTTGATCATATCTACTATATGATTCACGCTCGACCTTTCGGTCTCAGTGTTCTGAGGCCATATCTGCATATGCTAGGCTCGTCAAGTTTAACCTGAGTATTTTGCATGTGCAAAACAGGCTTGCACCCGTTGTAGATGGACGTAGAGCTTATCACACCTGATCATCACGTGGTGTCTGGGCACGACGAACTTTGGCAACGGTGCATACTCAGGGAGAACACTTTTATCTTGAAATTTAGTGAGAGAACATCTTATAATGCTACCGTCAATCAAAGCAAGATAAGATGCATAAAAGATAAACATCACATGCTATCAATATAAGTGATATGATATGGCCATCATCATCTTGTGCTTGTGATCTCCATCTCCGAAGCACCGTCATGATCACCATCGTCACCGGCGCGACACCTTGATCTCCATGGTAGCATCGTTGTCGTCTCGCCAATCTTATGCTTCTACGACTATCGCTACCGCTTAGTGATAAAGTAAAGCATTACAGGGCGATTGCGTTGCATACAATAAAGTGACAACCATATGGCTCCTGCCAGTTGCCGATAACTCGGTTACAAAACATGATCATCTCATACAATAAATTTAGCATCAAGTCTTGACCATATCACATCACAACATGCCCTGCAAAAACAAGTTAGACGTCCTCTACTTTGTTGTTGCAAATTTTACGTGGCTGCTATGAGCTTAGCAAGAACCGTTCTTACCTACGCATCAAAATCACAATGATAGTTTGTCAAGTTGGTGATGTTTTAACCTTCTCAAGGACCGGGCGTAGCCACACTCGGTTCAACTAAAGTTGGAGAAACTGATACCCGCCAGCCACCTGTGTGCAAAGCACGTCGGTAGAACTAGTCTCGCGTAAGCGTACGCGTAATGTCGGTCCGGGCCGCTTCATCCAACAATACCGCCGAACCAAAGTATGACATGCTGGTAAGCAGTATGACTTATATCGCCCACAACTCACTTGTGTTCCACTCGTGCATATGACATCTACGCATAAAACCAGGCTCGGATGCCACTCTTGGGGAACGTAGTAATTTCAAAAAAGTTCCTACGCACACGCAAGATCATGGTGATGCATAGCAACGAGAGGGGAGAGTGTTGTCCACGTACCCTCGTAGACCGAAAGCGGAAGCGTTAGCACAACGCGCTTGATGTAGTCGTACGTCTTCACGATCCGACCGATCAAGTACCGAACGCACGGCACCTCCGAGTTCAGCACACATTCAGCCCGATGACGTCCCTCGAACTCCGATCCAGCCGAGTGTTGAGGGAGAGTTTCGTCAGCCTGACGACGTGGTGACGATGATGATCTTCTACCGACGCAGGGCTTCGCCTAAGCACCCCTACAGTATTATCGAGGTGGACTATGGTGGAGGGGGGCACCGCACACGGCTAAAAGATCAATGATCAATTGTTGTGTCTATGGGGTGCCCCCCTCCTCCGTATATAAAGGGGGAAGGAGGAGAGGGCCGACCAAGGGGAGGAGGCGCGCCCAAGGGAGGCAATCCTACTCCAAGTAGGATTCCCCCCTCTTTCCTAGTCCAAGTAGGAGAGAGGAAGAAAGGGAAGGAGAAGGTGAAGGAAGGAGAGGGAGGAAAAGGAGGAAAGGGGGGTCGGCCCCCTAGTCACATTCGGTTTGGGCTAGGAGGGACGCGCACCCTGCCTCCTCTCTTCCACCACTTGGCCCATGAGGCCCATTGCTTCTTCCTCGTATTCCCGTAACTCTCCGGTACCCCCGAAAATACCCGAATCACTCGGAACCTTTCCGATGTTCGAATATAGTGGTCCAATATATCGATCTTTATGTCTCGACCATTTCGATACTCCTCGTCATGTCCCCGATCTCATCCAGGACTCAACTACCTTCGGTACATCAAATTACATAAATTCATAATACAATTGTCATCGAACTTTAAGCGTGCGGACCCTACGGGTTCGAGAACTATGTAGACATGACCGAGACACGTCTCCGGTCAATAACCAATAGCGGAACCTGGATGCTCATATTGGCTCCCACATATTCTACGAAGATCTTTATCAGTCAAACCGCATAACAACATACGTTGTTCCCTTTGTCATCGGTATGTTACTTGCCCGAGATTCGATCGTCGTTATCTCAATACCTAGTTCAATCTCGTTACTGGCAAGTCTCTTTACTCGTTCCGTAATACATCATCCCGCAACTAACTCATTAGTTGCAATGCTTGCAAGGCTTATAGTGCTGTGCATTACCGAGTGGCCCGGAGATACCTCTCCGACAATCAGAGTGACAAATCCTAATCTCGAAATACGCTGATAACCCACAAGTATAGGGGATCGCAACAGTTTTCGATAAGTAAGAGTGTCGAACCCAACGAGGAGCTAAAGGTAGAACAAATATTCCCTCAAGTTCTGTCGACCCCCGATACAACTCTACGCACGCTTGACGTTCGCTTTACCTATAACAAGTAAGAAACTAGAAGTACTTTGTAGGTGTTTTTGGATAGGCTTGCAAGAAAATAAAGAGCGAGAAAATAAAAGCTAGGGGCTGTTTTAAGTAAAGAAGCAAAAAAGTAAATATAGTGAGTATGGAAAAGTGGTGGTAGGAGTTGTGAAATTGTTCCTTAAGCAATTGACTACTTTACTAGACCGATAGCAAGTATCATGTGGGAGAGGCCACTGCTAGCATGTCATCCCTTACTTGGAATTCTATGCACTTATGATTGGAACTATTAGCAAGCATCCGCAACTACTAACGTTCATTAAGGTAAAACCCAACCATAGCATTAAGATATATTGGTCCCCCTTCATTCCCGTATGCATCAATTTCTATGCTAGGTTGAAGCTTCTGTCACTCTTGCCCTCCAATACATAGTCCTATCAGCATACAACTAACCCTATGGTGTGATCCACGCGTACGCTCATATGATGGGCACCAAAGGACAGCAATATAACCACAAGCAAATTAAATCAATCATAGCAATTCATCAACCACCAATAGGACAATGAAAATCTACTCAGATATCATAGGATGGCAAAACATCATTGGATAATAATATGAAGCATAAAGCACCATGTTCAAGTATAGGGTACAACGGGTTGCGGGAGAGTGGACCGCTGTAGATAGAGGGGGGAAGGTGATGGAGATGTTGGTGAAGATGGCGGAGGTGTTGGTGTAGGTCACGGTGCTGATGATGGCCCCCGGTGGCACTCCGGCGCCACCGGAAGCGAGGGGGAGAGATCCTCCCTCCTTCTTCTTCTTCCTTGACCTTCTCCCTAGATGGGAGAAGGGTTTCCCCTCTGGTCCATGGCCTCCATGGCGTGGGAGGGGCGAGAGCCCCTCCGAGATTGTATCTGTCTCTCTGTCTCTCTTTGTTTCTGCGTTCTGTTCTGTCTCTGTTTCACCGTTTCGTGTATATATGGAGATCTGTAACTCCGATTGGCCTGAAACCTTCGCCGTGATTTTTTTCCAAAAATTAGCTTTCTTGCGGCAAAAGAAGAGCGTCAACCGCCTTACGGGTGGCTCACGAGGGTAGGGGGCGCGCCCCCTGCCTCGTGGCCACCTCGGGCACTGTCTTGCGTGTATTTTTCTTCCGGATTTTCCAAATATTCCAAAAATAAGCTCCGACCGTTTTTTCCAGTTTGGACTCCATTTGATATGGATATTCTGCGAAACCAAAAACATGCAACAGAAAGGAAGTGGCACTGGGCACTGGATCAATATGTTAGTCCTAGAAATAGTATAAAAAGTTGCCAAAAAGTATATGAAAGTTGAATAATATTGGCATGGAACAATAAAAAATTATAGATACGACGGAGACGTATCAACATCCCCAAGCTTAATTCCTGCTCGTCCTCGAGTAAGTAAATGATAAAAAAGATAATTTTTGATGTGGAATGCTACCTAGCATAATCTTGATCATATGTCTAATCATGGCATGAATATTAAGACACGAGTGATTCAAAGCAATAATCTATCCTTTGACATAAAAACAATAATACTTCAAGCATACCAACCAAGCAATTATGTCTTATTGAAATAACATAGCCAAAGAAAGCTCATACCTACAAAATCATATAGTCTGGCTATGCTCCATCTTCACCACACAAAGCATCCATATCATGCACAACCCCGATGACAAGCCAAGCAATTGTTTCATACTTTTGACGTTCTCAAACCTTTTCAATTTTCACGCAATACATGAGCGTGAGCCATGGACATAGCACTATAGGTGAAATAGAATATGATGGTGGAGGTTATGTGGGGAAGACAAAAAGGAGAAGATAGTCTCACATCAACTAGGCGTATCAACGGGCTATGGAGATGCCCATCAATAGATATCAATGTGAGGAGTAGGGATTGCCATGCAACGGATGCACTAGAGCTATAAGTGTATGAAAGCTCAAACTGAAACTAAGTGGGTGTGCATCCAACTTGCTTGCTCATGAAGACCTAGGGCATTTGAGAAAGCCCATCATTGGAATATACAAGCCAAGTTCTATAATGAAAATTCCCACTAGTATACGAAAGTGATAACTCAAGAGACTTTCTACATGAAGAACATGGTGCTACTTTGAAGCACAAGTGTGGTAAAAGGATAGTAACATTGCCCCTTCCCTCTTTTTCTCTCATTTTTTTGTTTTTTTCTTTCTTTTTTTGGGCCTTCTCTTTTTTTGGCCTTTCTCTTCTTTTTTTTCGTCCGGAGTCTCATCCCGACTTGTGGGGGAATCATAGTCTCCATCATCCATTCCTCACTGGGGCAATGCTCTAATAATGGTGATCATCACAATTTTATTTACTTACAACTCAATATTACAACTCGATATCTAGAACAAAGATATGACTCTATATGAATGCCTCCGGCGGTGTACCGGGATGTGCAATGATCTAGCATAGCAATGACATCAAAAAACGGACAAGCCATGAAAACATCATGGTAGCTATCTTACGATCATGCAAAGCAATATGACAATAAATGCTCAAGTCATGTATATGATGATGATGGAAGTTGCATGGCAATATATCTCGGAATGGCTATGGAAATGCCATAATAGGTAGGTATGGTGGCTGTTTTGAGGAAGATATAATGAGGCTTATGTGTGATAGAGCGTATCGTATCACGGGGTTTGGATGCACCGGCGAAGTTTGCACCAACTCTCGAAGTGAGAAAGGGCAATGCACGGTACCAAAGAGTGTAGCAATGATGGAAGGGTGAGAGTGCGTATAATCCATGGACTCAACAATAGTCATAAAGAACACACATACTTATTGCAAAAATCTATTAGTCATCAAAACAAAGTACTACGCGCATGCTCCTATGGGGATATATTGGTAGGAAAATACCATCGCTCGTCCCCGACCGCCACTCATAAGGAAGACAATCAATAAACACCTCATGCTCCGACTTCATTACATAACGGTTCACCATACATGCATGCTACGGGACTTGCAAACCTCAACACAAGTATTTCTCAATTTCACAATTACTCGACTAGCATGACTCTAATATCACCACCTTTATATCGCAAAACTATTGCAAGGAATCAAACTTATCATATTCAGTGATCTACAAGTTTTATGTAGGATTTTATGACTGACCATGTGAATGACTAGTTCCCGTCATCTCTCTAAATAGATATAAGTGAAGTAAGAGAGTTTAATTCTTTCTACAAAAGATATGCCCACGCTCTAACAAATATAAGTGAAGCAAAAGAGCATTCTACAAATGGCGGTTGTCTAAGTAAAGAGAAACAGGCAATCCAAACTTCAAATGATATAAGTGAAGCACATGAAGCATTCTATAAAGCCATACTCAAAAGGTATAAGTGAAGTGCATAGAGCATTCTATAAATCAACCAAGGACTATCTCGTACTAGCATGGTGCATAAAAGAAAAATGAAAACTAAATGCAAAAGACGCTCCAAGATTTGCACATATCACATGAATGAAACGAATCCGAAAACATACCGATATTTGTTGAAGAAAGAGGGGATGCCTTCCCAGCATCCCCAAGCTTAGACGCTTGAGTCTACTTGAATATTTACTTGGGGTGCCTCGGGCATCCCCAAGCTTGAGCTCTTGCCTCTCTTTCTTCTTCTCACATCGAAACCTTCTCAATCATCGAACACTTCATCCACACAAAACTCCAACAGAAAACTCGGTAAGATCTGTTAGTATAATAAAGCAAATCACTACTCTAAGTACTGTTGCAAACCAATTCATATTTTATTTTTGCATTGTGTCTACTGTAATATAACTTTTTCATGGCTTAATCCACTGATATAAATTGATAGTTTCATCAAAACAAGCAAACTATGCATAAAAAACAGAATCTGTCTAAAACAGAACAGTCTGTAGCAATATGAACATTCACCATACTTCTGATTCTTGACAAATTCTGCAAAAATTAGGAAAAATAAAAAATTGTACAGAAAGACATTGCAAAAAGAATCAGAACCATTTGACGTTCCAGTAAAAAATTAAAATTCACGCACTACAGCCAAAGTTTCTGTCCTGCACCGCACAAACCAACAAGCATTGCAACCATCCTAAAGGCAAACCTTGGCACATTATTTTTATAATACAATGGAATTTTACAAGGGGATAATTATTTTTATTGAAAAGTTTCTGTAATCAAGATTCACAAAGTTGCCGTGAGCATGAACAAAGTTCAAGGCTAGCTCCCACTTCAACAATGCTTGTCTCTATCACTTTCACTTTCCATTTTGAAAAAGTTTTGGGCCCCCCCCTTTATTTTTGTTGGTTTTTAAACTATATGAAAGCACTCAATAGAAATAAATGACTCCCTAAAACTTCCGGGTTGTCTCCCTGGCAGCACTTTCATTAAAGCCATTAAGCTAGGCATATAGTGCTCAAGTAGTGAATCCACCCGGATCCCAGGGTATATCAAAGCCAATTTTAATTAGCAATGATTTGTAATTTAGTAGTGAGCACAAACTAACATATACCATGTAATGACGAAGTCTAACTCTCTTCCTATGCATCGGCATGTCATAAAATAACAATTCATGCACACCTAGTAAAGGCCAATGCAGTATAAACAGTTTCTTGCAATTTTATCATATTGGAAACATAGAGAGGTGGAGATATAGTTACTCTCTCATAATAATTACAAGTAGGAGCAGCAAGCACATACATATTATATTCATCAAAATCATCATATGCAACGGTAAAAGCCAACCCATCAATATAATCCTTAATAAGGGCAAACTTCTCCGATATAGTGTAGTTTGGAGAATTCAAGAAGATAATAGGACTATCATGCATGGGTGCAATAGCAACAATTTCATTCATAACATAAGGAACTATAGCAAGGTCATCTCTATAAGCATCATTCATATTGGCATCTTGGCCACAAGCATAGCAAGCATCATCAAAAAGGGATATTTCAAAAGAATCAACGGGATCATAACAATCATCATAGCAATCATCCTTCGGTAAGCATGAAGGGGCATTAAATAATGTATTAGTTGAAGAGTTACTCTCATTAGAAGGTGGGCACGGGTGATCAATCCGCTCTTCCTCCTTTTGTTCTTCGCTCTCCTCATCATCTTTTTCATCCAATGTGCTCATAGTTTCATCAGTTTCTTCTTCCATAGACTCCTGCAAAATATTAGTCTCTTCTTGGACAACGGAGTAGTTCTCAATATATGGTTTAACATAAGGATTAGAAGCATAATTATCATAGCAATATTTAAGTATGGAAAAATTTTCAGATTCGTAAAGAGTAGCACCATACTTTTCAATCAAAGAAGCAATTTCGTAAGCACCCTTAAAAGCAACAAATTCTTCAATTTGTTGAACATCATAGTAATTATAAACACCCTTAGCATACGAAGATAAGATTCCATTATCAATAAACTCACATTGGTAGGAAAGGTGTTTCTTAGGGTTTTCAGAACAACAAGTAAAATCATAATAATAGCATAAATTCCAAGTATAGCATTGCAAACGATGAATTTGATCCAATAAATGTTTCCCTCTTTCAGATATACGGTGTCGCACATAACAAGCATGCTCATCTAAAGATTTGCCCTCAACTAAGCTAGTTGGGGTTTCGGCACGAGCACAAAGGGATCGGAGATGATCCAAGTAATAAGCTTCAGCAGTGTGATAGATTTTGAGTGGTTCTTCAACCATTGGCTCAGTAGGTACAACTATTTTTTTTTGGTATTTTGCGTTTCCTACCTATAACTAAAGATAGAAAACAACTAAGAACAGCAAATAAAAATTACTTAGTCATAAAGCAAACAAACACACACGAGAATATTCACCCCACGCTATTGCTCCCCAGCAACGGAGCCAGAAAAAGGTCTTGATAACCCACAAGTATAGGGGATCGCAACAGTTTTCGATAAGTAAGAGTGTCGAACCCAACGAGGAGCTAAAGGTAGAACAAATATTCCCTCAAGTTCTATCGACCACCGATACAACTCTACGCACGCTTGACGTTCGCTTTACCTAGAACAAGTAAGAAACTAGAAGTACTTTGTAGGTGTTTTTGGATAGGCTTGCAAGAAAATAAAGAGCGAGAAAATAAAAGCTAGGGGCTGTTGTAAGTAAAGAAGCAAAAAAATAAATATAGCAAGTGTGGAAAAGTGGTGGTAGGAGTTGCGAAATTGTCCCTTAAGCAATTGACTACTTTACTAGACGAATAGCAAGTATCATGTGGGAGAGGCCACTGCTAGCATGTCATCCCTTACTTGGAATTCTATGCGCTTATGATTGGAACTATTAGCAAGCATCCGCAACTACTAACGTTCATGAAGGTAAAACCCAACCATAGCATTAAGATATATTGGTCCCCCTTCAATCCCGTATGCATCAATTTCTATGCTAGGTTGAAACTTCTGTCACTCTTGCCCTCCAATACATAGTCCTATCAGCATACAACTAACCCTATGGAGTGATCCACACGCGCGCTCATATGATGGGCACCAAAGGACAGCAACATAAACACAAGCAAATTAAATCAATCATAGCAATTCATCAACCACCAATAGGACAACAAAAATCTACTCAGACATCATAGGATGGCAACACATCATTGGATAATAATATGAAGCATAAAGCACCATGTTCAAGTAGAGGGTACAGCGGGTTGCGGGAGAGTGGACCGCTGTAGATAGAGGGGGGGGGGGGGGAAGTTGATGGAGATGTTGGTGAAGATGGCGAAGGTGTTGGTGTAGGTCGCGGTGATGATGATGGCCCCCGGTGGCACTCCGGCGCCACCGGAAGCGAGGGGTAGAGAGCCCCCTCCTTCTTCTTCTTCCTTGACCTTCTCCCTAGATGGAGAAGGGTTTCCCCTCTGGTCCATGGCCACCATGGCGTGGGAGGGGCGAGAGCCCCTCCGAGATTGGATCTTTCTCTCTGTTTCCGCATTCTGTTCTGTCACTGTTTCACCGTTTCGTGTATATATGGAGATCTGTAACTCTGATTGACCTGAAACCTTCGCCGTGATTTTTTTCCCGAAAATTAGCTTTCTTGCGGCAAAAGAAGAGCGTCAACTGCCTTACGGGTGGCTCACGAGGGTTGGGGCGCGTCCCCTGCCTCGTGGCCACCTCGGGCACCGTCTCGCGTGGATTTTTCTTCCGGAATTTTCCAAATATTCCAAAAATAAGCTCCGTCCGTTTTTATCCCATTTGGACTCCGTTTGATATGGATATTCTACGAAACCAAAAACATGCAACACACACGAACTGGCACTGGGCACTGGATCAATATGTCAGTCCCAGAAATACTATAAAAAGTTGCCAAAAAGTATATGAAAGTTGAATAATATTGGCATGGAACAATCAAAAATTATAGATACGACGGAGACGTATCATACGCCAACCCAACAAGTACCTTCAGAGACACCTGTAGAGCACCTTTATAATCACCCAGTTACGTTGTGACGTTTGGTAGCACACAAAGTGTTCCTCTGGTAAACGGGAGTTGCATAATCTCATAGTCATAGGAACATGTATAAGTCATGAAGAAAGCAATAGCAACATACTAAACGATCAAGTGCTAAGCTAACGAAATTGGTCAATTCAATCACATCATTCTCCTAATGATGTGATCCTGTTAATCAAATGACAACTCATGTCTATGGCTAGGAAACTCAACCATCTTTGATCAACGAGCTAGTCAAGTAGAGGCATACTAGTGACACTATGTTTGTCTATGTATTCACACATGTATTATGTTTCCGGTTAATACAATTCTAGCATGAATAATAAACATTTGTCATGAAATAAGGAACTAAATAATAACTTTATTATTGCCTCTAGGGCATATTTCCTTCAATTCACACATGTGCTTGGCGAGCCGGCGGCTGCTTCGTCGCAAGTTGGAGATGGTGACAAGCGAGGCAGTGATTAGGGATCCATGTGGCAAGCCGGAGGTAATGAAGGGTGACTGGGTGAGGCGGCAAGGCGACGAGTCCACGATGTCGTCTCCAACTCCCGGTACATTGCTAGCATGTACAGGGCAAGCCCCTTTCTATCAGTTTGCTTCAGTAGCACTAGAAAGTACATAGCTTCAAAAAAACCACTACCATGTACATCGCCATGTCGATCTTCACCATGCCGCCATGCTTGTTTGATTTCCTTTTGCGACCTTGAGACCTCTATTGGTGTCCCTGGTGCAGCCTCAGTTGTTTTAGGTGACAAGCGATACTCTTTTGAATTTATGTCTGAATAAAGACATGCCGAATGCACAGAAGCTCCCACACAAGGTGAAGTCTGGGGAGAGATGATAGGAACCTAGTCATATATCTGCGAAGTGCAATGCAGAGAGACCGGTTCAAACTCAGGACCTCTTGGCAAAAACGGGGAGGACTTCACCATTGTGCGAGGCCTGCCCTCAATTTATGTCTGAATATGTACTGAAGATCCTATGTTTTCCAACTGAAAATGCCCATGTAGTAATCCCCGCTAAATGGCTTAGCGCCGCTATTGCCCGATATAGCGTCTGCGGCATTTGAGATGAGCTGCTGCTAGAATGAAATCTCCCGATCAAAAAGTTTGACTCAAAGTGAAATGTCTAAGTGCAGTGGGCATCCAATGTGGTCTAATTTGCATGAAAAATACAAACGCCCAATTTTTAAACTTATTTCACATACTTCCTTCACAAAAAAAGTGATTTCTGGCAACCTGCGGGTCTTCTGCAAAAGTAAACGGTCTCTTTGGGCTCTGGTTCTATATGCTCGGTCAACCAGGGGGTGTTTCGCAAAAATCGCCGTTTTCTCTGATTCGCCGACGCCCGTACGAATGAGAGTCACGCGGCACCGCCACCGCGTCCACCGCTCCTTCCTGCCACCGTGCATTCCCGCCAAATCGATCTACCACTAGAACAATCTCCCGCGAGCACCTGTATCCCACTCCCAGCACTGCTTAAATACCGTCGTTCTGTGTCGTTCCACTGCCGCTCCACTCCACTCCATTTCTTCCATGCACTGTGAAATCCAATTCAGCAGCCATGGTGAGGACGTTTTTCACCACCTGGATCTCTATAGGAGGCCGTTGCCCGAGGGTGCTGGTGCCCGGCACCGGCGTGGGAGAATGCTCCAACTCTGGCACGGGATCCAAGTATGGCGCTTTGTCGGCTGCCTCAGGCCGTTGTTCATCCGGCACTTCCGACCACACCAACTACCCGAGCTCGAGCCCACGTTGTTCGAGTTGTCCCATAACCGCAGGGAGAATGAGGAGGATGCTTGTTAGAGCATATTTCTCCCTAAGTGGTTTTGGTGATTGATGAAAATGTATTTGCGGACTAATCGTGTGCATTGAGCATTTCAGGCTTTCAAGCATTTGGCACAAGACGATTCGTGCCCCTCATAGTTTCAACTGAAGACAATTTTCTTTCCCTCGTTTCTTTTATGGTGGTTTTGAGTCGTAGGGAAACCGTATTATCAAGAGGGGGTCCGCTTCGGAAAGGTTCGGGTGGAATCAACACGTACACACTTTTATTGCACCCATCGCCTCTTTCCGTGTCATTGGAGTTGCCCTTCGTTTGTGCCGAAGAAGGGGAGAAGAGCTGAAAGCGGTAGTACCGTGGGTAGCAACGGTAGTACCGCCTATATGCGGTAGTACCGCTGTTACTCCCATCCATACTACCGCTCGGAGTTGGGGCCTCGACTTTTTGTGTCGGGTTTTACGCTAGTACCTCAGGTATCTACCGTGCTACCTGTTCGCCCCTAGAAAACTGGCGGTTGTAGCAGCGGTAGTAAAGCAGTAGTATCGCCTATAGGCGGTAGTACCGTCCCTACTATCGCGGCTACCACATCCCGTTCCTCTGTTTTCTCCCCTGCTCTTCTTATCTATTGTTCACCCTTCAAGGAGCGGTAGTATCGGTCCCAGAACGGTAGTACCGCTTGCCTACGGGCTGAGGGGTGCATAACAGTTGGATTTGTCCACCACTATAAAAGGGGGTCTTCTTCCTCAAGAAGACTCACCTCTTCCTCCCCCAAACTCCATTATTTCTTCAAAGCTTATTTTCGCCCGATCTCTCTCCCTATCCAATCAAACTTGTTAATTTTCTAGGGATTGGTTGAGAAGGCCCCATCTACACTTCCATCAAGAGAAATTTGATTCCCCCCGCTAATCCCTTGCGGATCTTGTTACTCTTGGGTGTTTGAGCAAACTAGACGGTTGAGGTCACCTCGGAGCCATATTCCATTGTGGTGAAGCTTTGTGGTATTGTTGGGAGCCTCCAATTAAGTTGTGGAGGTTGCCCCAACCTTGTTTGTAAAGGTTTGGTCGCTGCCTTCAAGGGCACCACTAGTGGAATCACGGCTTTTCACATTATGTGAGGGTGTGAGGAGAATACGTTGGCCCTAGTGGCTTCTTGGGAAGCATTGTCCCTCCACACCGCTCCAACGGGGACGCACTTCCCCTCGAAGGGAAGGAACTTCGGTAACACATCCTTGTCTCCACCGGTTCCACTTGTGGTTATTTCTTACCTTTACTTTGTGCAAGCTTTAGTAGTGTTGTATATCTTGCTTGCTCTTGTTGTTTTTCTTGTTGATAGCATCATATAGGTTGTTCACCTAGTTGCATATTTAGACAACCTATTTGTTGTTATACCTAATTTGCTAAGAAAAGCTAAAAATTGGTAGTTTCCTATTCACCCCCCCCCCTAGTCAACCATATCGATCCTTTCAATAGGTATCAGAGACTCTTCTCTTTTTTAAGGGTTTCACCACCCCAATTGTATGGTTGACGATGGTGGTATTGGGGATGAAGTGCCTGAGGCTGTGGAGTTGACTTCGATCACCCAAGACGACTTAAATGAAGGTATGGCTTCACTTAAGACATATATGACGACCGAAGTCACGTCCATGCTTAAATAGTTGCTCGAGGGGTTGAAATTCACTCCCGATCCTTTGCTTGTGGTTAATCCCACCGCATCGGAGTCGGAGGCTAACTCCGGCAAGGAAGCAGCTAAAGGCACCGAAACTTCTTCCCCTCGAGACAAGAATGGGACAGGAACCTTTGCATTGGTTCCCCCTCCCCCGGTCTATGGAGTACCGGTCCATACGCCTCATATTAACCATCTTGGTCCTCCTCCTAAGCTTGTTCAGGGTGATTTTGCTAATTGGGTTTTTTGCATCAAGTCTCATTTCAATCACAGCTCAACTAACCTTTGGAGAATCATCAAGCAAGGCTTTTAACCGCATGATCCAAACAATTTCACCCCAAGAGAAGAGGTGGACAATCAATACAATCATTCCACTTTGTTCATCCTTCAAGCCGTGGTTCCTCCCGAAGACTTATCACACTTGCGCCCCTTCACTCGAGCAAAGGATTGTTGGGAACATATCTTATCTTTGTACAAGGTGAGCTCAAGCATCCAAAGGTCCAACTTTGAAGTAGTCCTTGATGAGGCCGATAAATTTGTGATGCTAGGAGATGAGGATTCGCGTGATCTCTAACGGAGAGTGACAACTCTTGCCGTTGCTCTCCAAGACCATGGGAGCAAGGATACAGATGACAATTGGATCAAGCGCAATTTTCTCAAGGCCATCATGCCATTCAACAAGGCCATGTCCTAGGTGATTCGTTAAAGGACGGATTTCCACACCTTGTCCTCAAGCGAAGTGTTGGATGAGTTTATTGCCATGAACATCATGAACAAGACCGCCGACAATGCCCTTGCTCGTGTTCGGTCAAAGAAAAGCTCACCCACCCTTGTTTTGAAGGTCCAAGTACATTCCGGAAGAAGAATAAAAGGAAGAAGAGGAGAGTTTCCCCGAAGACACCAAACGTGCTTATCACGAGCACATGGCTCTTGCGTCAAGGCAATTTTGAGGCAACAAGAGGAACTCAAGGCCCAACTTCACCAAGAACAACTCAAGTGGGTCAAAGAACAAGCAACGAGTGAGGACTTGCTACAATTGCGGAAATGTGAGTCACTTTGTGGTGGATTGTCCTTATGAGAAGAGGGAAGACAACGGTGGCAAACTCATTCGCAAAGACAAAGCCAAGTCCTTCCCAAGCAATAACCACTTCAACAAGAAGACACCTCCAAAGGGCTTGGTGGCACATGAAGAGTACGCCTCCGATGATGATGATGAAGATACAAGTGGAGAAGGAATGGCAATGGCAACCATTGCGATTGCCACATCTTCCCCCTCCAAGGTGTCTCTCTTTGGCGCCCCCAACGAGAACACCATTGCCAAATGTATCATGGCCAAAGGTATCAACAAGGTAACCTCAAACATCAAAACCACCATCACTGCTACTCCTCCATTATTAGATTGTGCTGATGTTAATGAGGTGGGGTGAATGTTGAGGAGAATGAGTTTACCAAGTTCGTGAATAAACTCAAGGGTGAATCCAAGAAGCAATTTGTTGCTTTCTTGGACTTGGTGAGGCCAATGATACCATTGAAACCCATGAGGATTCTATCTCCAAGTTGGAGGGGCATAGCCGTGACTATGCCGATGAGATAGAGGATGTTTACATTGCTCTTGAGGAAGACCAATGGTCTTCGTTTGACTCTTGAGGAGTCACACAATGTTGATCATGCTAAATTACAAAAAGATCTTGATCATGCTATTGTTCTTATTCGTGCGCTTAAATCCGAGAAATTTGCACTTGGGGTTGACCATGATAACTCAAGGAAGAGTTTGATACACTTGACAAGGCTCACAAAGTCTTGAAGGGTGTTCATGCCTCTGTCAAGGAGTCTCATGATCAACTCCAAGTGAAGCTAACCAAGGAGATTTCAACATGTTCTCCTTTTGTTCTACTTGATAATGCCCATTGAGGGAGTCCTGGATTAGGGGGTATCCGGACAGCCGGACTATAACCTTTGGCCGGACTGTTGGACTATGAAGATACAAGATTGAAGACTTCGTCCCGTGTCCGGATGGGACTTTCCTTGGTGTGGAAGGCAAGCTTGGTAGTACGTATATGTAGATCTCCTTCCTTGTAACCGACTCTGTGTAACCCTATCCCTCTCTGGTGTCTATATAAATCGGAGGGTTTAGTCCGTAGGACAACAACAATCATACCATAGGCTAGCTTCTAGGGTTTAGCCTCTCTGATCTCGTGGTAGATCTACTCTTGTACTACCCATATCATCAATATTAATCAAGCAGGAGTAGGGTTTTACCTACATCGAGAGGGCCCGAACCTGGGTAAAAACATAATGTCCCTTGTCTCCTGTTACCATCCGCCTAGACGCACAGTTCGGGGCCCCCTACCCGAGATCCGCCGGTTTTGACACCGACATTGGTGCTTTCATTGAGAGTTCCTCTATGTCGTCGTCATTAGGCTTGATGGCTCCTTTAATCATCGTTAGCGATGCAGTCCAGGGTAAGACTTTCCTCCCCGGACAGATCTTTGTATTCGGCGGCTTTGCACTGCGGGCCAATTCGCTTGGCCATCTGGAGCAGATTGAAAGTTACGCCCCTGACCATCAGGTCAGGTTTGGAAGTTTGAACTACACGGCCGATATCCGTAGAGACTTGATCTTCGACGGATTCGAGCCTCGACCGAGTGCGTCACGCTGTCACGATGGGCATGATTTAGCTCTGCCGCCGAACAGTGCCCTGGAGACCGCACCTGCACCCGCTCCGACCTTTAATTCAGAGCCAACTGCGCCCTCCGAGTGCGAGTGGTTAGACCCCGCCGCGGAGGCAGCACCCTCAACGGCGATCGAGCCGAACAATAACCCTACCCTTCACGAGGTCCGTGACTCCACCTTGCCGGACTCTCCTCTGGACTCTGAACCATCCGCACCCCTGCCAATCGAATTCGATTGGGCGCCGAACATGGAGTTCACTGTCGCGGATATCTTTCAGCACTCGCCCTTCGGCGACATACTGAATTCACTAAAGTCTCTCTCTTTGTCAGGAGAGTCCTGGTTGGATTATGACCGGCGGGATTGGGATGCGGACGACAAAGAAATTCGACGCCCACCCACCACCCACTTAATAGCCACTGTCGATGATTTGACCAACATACTCGACTTCGACTCCGAAGACATCGACGGTATGGACGGCGATGTAGGAGACGAACAGGAACCAGCGCCTACAGGGCACTGGACAGCCACCTTATCCCACGATGTATACATGGCGGACACACCCAAAGGAAACGACGATGAAGAGCGAAAGGACGCAGCGAAGGATCATTCCCTCAAAAAGCAGTCAAAGCAGCGGCGTAAACGCCGCTCCAAACCCCACCTCGACAGAAACAGCTGTCACACAGACCTAGCCATAGAGAAGGGTGAGCCGGCGGACGACGAACATGGCATTGAACAACCGTCCGACCAGGGCAACACAGATAATCGAACTGAACAACCCGTCTCTGGCGATAGCAGTCCGGATGACCTCACGCCTGACAAGCGACTGGAGCAGAAGAACCTCCACAAAAGGCTCATCGCCGCCGCGCGTAGCCTAAAAAAGCAGAAGCGGAAGCTCAAGACTGCGGAGGATGCACTTAGAATCAAATGGAGCAAAGTCCTCAACACCGCAGACAAATACGGCGACAGTCGCCACACAAAGAGCTACCCAAAGCGAAAGCTACTGCCTGAATTTGATGAGGAGGCCTTAGAACCCCCGCAATCAAAAAACAAAGCAGCCATCCGGTCGGATAGACGACCTCACGGCCAATATAGAGCGGCAAATGATGACGCACACAAGCCAGCACGCGATCCACATGAGGACTCGCATCAAAAAGACGGCCTAACCAAATCTATATACGGGCCAAGAAAGCATGCTCCGGCAAGCAATGCAACACAACAAAAATCTGAACACCACGGTACACCCAAATACAGGGGTGCCGCACACCCCCTATGTTTCACCGACGAGGTGCTGGACCATGAATTTCCAGAGGGATTCAAACCCGTAAACATAGAGGCATATGACGGAACGACAGACCCTGGGGTCTGGATTGAGGACTATATCCTCCATATCCACATGGCCAGAGGAGACGAACTCCACGCCATAAAGTACCTACCCCTCAAGCTCAAAGGGCCAGCCCGGCAATGGCTTAAAGGCCTTCCCGAAAACACCATTGGAAGTTGGGACGAGCTCGAGGATGCTTTCCGGGCAAATTTTCAAGGGACCTATGTCCGACCTCCGGATGCAGACGATTTAAGTCATATAACTCAACAGCCCGGAGAGTCAGCCCGAAAGCTTTGGAACAGATTTCTTACTAAAAAGAATCAAATAGTCGACTGTCCGGACGCCGAAGCCTTAGCAGCTTTTAAACACAGTGTTCGAGATGAATGGCTCGCCAGACACCTCGGCCAAGAAAAGCCAAGAACAATGGCCGCATTAACAAGCCTCATGGCCCGTTTTTGCGCAGGCGAGGACGGCTGGTTGGCAAGATGCAGCACCAGTGACCCAAGTACATCTGAAGTCAGGGATGGGAACGGGAAGCCACGACGCAGCAAAAACCAGCGCCGGAATAAGGAAAACAGCCCGAAGAGCACGGCGGTAAACGCCGGATTCAAAAGCTCTCGGCAAGGTCAGCAAAATCTGCCTCTCAAAGATAACAGGGACGAACTGTCCAGCCTAAACAAAATTCTGGACAAGATATGTCAAATCCACATCACCCCTGGCAAGCCTGCAAACCATACCCACAGGAAATGTTGGGTCTTCAAGCAATCCGACAAACTGAACGCCGAACACAAGGGGCTGGATACACCAAGTGAATACGAGGACGAACACAACAAGCAAAACGCCGGGGAACAAAAGAAATTCCCACAAGAAGTCAAAATAGTAAATGTGTTACACGTGACAAAGGGGAAAAATGAAGTGGCGCCCACAGGGATACGTGCCCCGCGGCCTACCACTAGGGAGTTTCGCCACTGGTTGTCCAAACCAATCACCTTCGACCATTGGGACTACTCCACACGTATCCGGCACGCAGGATGGGCTGCCTTGGTGTTAGACCCGATAATTGACGGATACCACTTTACACGAGTCCTGATGGACGACGTCAGTAGTTTAAACCTGATATATCAGGATACAGTCCGCAAAATGGGGATGGACCCAACAAAAATTAGCCATAGCAATACTTCCTTTAAAGGAGCAACGCCAGGCCTAGAGGCCCATTGTATGGGTTCCCTCCTACTAGAAGTTATGTTCGGCTCTCCCGGTAACTGCCGTAGCGAAAGGCTAACCTTCCACGTCGCTCTGTTTAAGAGCGGTTATCAAGCACTACTGGGATGCGGAGCTTTCGCTCTCTTTAACACAATACCGCATTATGCGTCTCTCACGCTGAAGATGCCCGGTCCCCGAGGCATCATTTCATTAAAGGGAAATATTGAGCGCTCAGCGCGCGCTGTCGTGGTTCTAAGTCTGACAGTGAGAATGGGGGGTAAGTATGGAGAGGCAAGATCCTAGCTATGGAGTAGTTGTATGCGCAAGGAGTTTTACGAGTTCGGGCCCTTCTCTGAGGAAGTAACAGCCCTACGTCTCGGAGCCCGGAGGCGGTCGACTGGATTATGCGTGTGTGTGTGTTACAAAGTTCCGAACCTTTGTCCTAGTGGAGGGGGGGTGGCTTATATAGAGTTCGCCAAGACCCCAGCCAGCCCACGTTACAAGGAGTTTAATGTACATAAAGAGAGGGGGTTACTGGTAACGCCTGTAATAAAGGACCATGAAGGCCATAAAAGCTACTTATGAGGTGACCGTTTGTAGGCAGCGCCTTTAGGTCTTCTTATGGTCGAGTGGCTGTCTTCATGGTCGACTGCTTGTACTTCTGGTCGAGTACGCTCGTGTCCGTCGACTGGGCTGACCAGGTCGACTGAACTGTCGATACTTCTTAGAATGTCTTTCATTGTAGGAGTCATGTCCTTGATTGGGTACCTCAGGTATGATAAGTTACCCTACCCTAGGTACGTATCCTCGTCATTAGCCCCCGAATGGGTCAGGGGTTAAGTGAGAATGGGGCCGAGCCTATGCTTCCGACTCAACCTCCGTGCTCCGGTTGCATCTGTCTTTGGATAAATGGAAGTTACGGTGGGATCTCATTCTTCAGTTGCCTTGATCCATTCAGATGTCCGTCGAGTGGTTTCGGATTACCGTCGAGTGCGTTTACGTGACGAGTCCCTTGGGAGACTTTAGGAAACGGATCTTTTTGTCTGACAAACTGTCCTGTCGATCGCGGATCTTGCGGGATTTGAAAATTGATAAGCGCACCGGACGGAGAAAATCGCGCGAATCGGCTGGATAAGGCAAGGGCGCCTCGATCTCCGTGCCACCTTTTTCGCCACGTACTGCGCGCGCGCCTGTTGCTGGATCTGACCGGGAGGCGCAGGCCCACTGATCAGCCACTCGGGTGTGGCCTTATATAAAGCAATGATTCTGATTTTTTTACTGTGCGCCCTCGTTCTTCTTCCCCTTCCTCCGTAAGCTTCCGCCTCGCTCTCCGCCGCAACCTCGACACCGCCGCTCGGCCAAGACCTCGTTCGAGACGATGGGGACGGACAAGACGGCGGCGGCGGAACGCGTGAAGAAGGCCGCGGCAAAGGGCAAAGGGAAGAAATCCGGCCGAGGCGGGTCGTCCTCGCGGGCCGCTCTGCCGTCTGGTTGGTTGCAGGGGGATTGGATGCCCTCCATCCTTACTCAGGCGGATATCGACGACATGGTGGAGGGGGGACTCATTCCCCACAAGGCTGCTCGCCTTCCTGGGAAGGAGACGGAGCCGAAACCTCGCGAGGGTGAGCGCGTCCTGATAGCCACCCATGTCGACCGGGGGTTTTCCCTGCCCCCGAGTCCTTTTTTTAGGGCTTTCCTGAACTTCTTCGGAGCGCAGCTCCACCATTTCACGCCCAACTCCATAGTCTATCTCGCTGCGTTCGTGTCTCTGTGTGAGTGTTTCTTAGGTTGTCGACCCCACTGGGGCCTCTTCAAGCATATCTTCACTTGCCGATCCCAGTCGGTTAAAAAGCTTAACCCGGATGGGGAAAGGACGCAGGTGATCCAGATGTGCGGGGGCCTCGGGATCCAGACGAGGGGTAAGAGTTGTTTTCCTCCCATGACACTTCCCGATTCCGTGCGCGGGTGGCAGTCGACTTGGTTCTACTGCAAGGACCAGCCGACCCCTGGCCACTCGACCGGCCTTCCTCCTTTTACCTTGGACCGAGTGCAGAAACCCGCTTCTTTGAAAGTGGTTCCAGAGGAGAAGGCTCAGGTGAAGGTACTAGTCAGTCGAGTGGTTGAGTTGGTTCGGGAAGGCGTGACCGGCATGGACTTGCTCGAAGTCTTCCTCCAGCGACGAATCCAACCTCTCCAGGCTCGGGATCACTCGATGTGGTTGTATTCCGGGCCTGACGACTCCACTCGGATCCACCCAGAGGGGGTCGAGGCTTCTGTGCTGGAGAGCTGGCTGACCAGCATGACCGGGAATAAGGACAACCCCAGGGGCTCCAGGAGGATTGCTCCGCTTGATGGGATGATGGAGACAGACAAGGTATGTTTTATTTCTTCCGACTGAAATTTTCACTCCGTCTAGTAACTGGCTTGCGATAAGTCGACTGATCCTTGTTCTGCCCGTTGTTTTGCAGGAGATCAACGACATGTATTCGATGCCGAATGGGAACCAGGAACAAGTATCTGAAGGAGGAGGGAGTGGAGGCGAAGGAAGTGAGAATGAAGTTGAAGTCGAGGGTGAAGTCGAGGAGTGGGAATCTGACGATGACGTAGAGGAGGAGGCCAGCGACGACTCGGGTGACGAAGACGAAGAGGTGGAGGTCGACCTTCCTCGACGCGAGAGACGCTCCAAGAACGCTCAGGATCCCGCCGTGGAGCGCGGTCAGTCGAGTGCTCCGGTGGGCCAGTCATCCAAGCGCCCTCGGACCGCGTCGCCGGCCCCAACTGAGAAGGCACCCAAGCAGCCCAGAGCCATCCCGACCAAGCCACCCAAGGCCTTGCCCAAGATCAGGGTCGCCATCCCGGTCATCTCTGGGTAAGTGACTGTTTTCATCTTTCTTGAGTCGACTAGAATGGATTCTTAGCCGATTCACTTTCAAATTGTTTGCTTGGGATCGTGCAGCGCCGCTACTTCCGAGACTTCCATCCAGAATGTTGATGAGACGATGGAGGACGCCGTCACTTCCAACTTAGGTATAATCTTTGACATGATCCGACTGTTTAACTGCTGAGTCGATTGGATATTCATTTCTGAACTTTTGTAGCTCCGACCAACATCATTGACCTTCCGGATGATGAGGAGGAGGCGGAAGTGCCGCTCAGGCCTTTTGGGAGGAGAGGCCGGAGGGCCCCGGTCGACAAGGTTCCTCAGACCGCGTCGACTGCCGAGGCGGTGGTCCAAGGGGGTGACAATACCGCCCGGACTACTGTGACTTTTGCTGAACCACTGACAATTGCCCGGCCTTCATCGTCGACTGCTCCCCCACTGGTCGACCCGCCCTCGTTCTTCGCCGCCTACCAGACCCCGGAGGATCAAGTGAGTGCTGCTAAGGAGGCTATACGTCAGGCAGGGCTCGTGATGGAGCAGACCAAAGCGGCTCGGGATGCCAGTCAAGCGGCCTATGACATCAGCTCGGCGTTGCAGCAGAACGTCCAGGTTAGTTGGTCTTCACTTGCGTTGTACACCCACTGGGTGCTGTTGATCCGAAATTTCTCATTGGTGGGAGCACGCTGAGTGCACCCACTGGGTGTAGTCCCCGAGGCCACGGTCGACTGCTGGCAGTCGACTGTGGTCTTTGTACTGCCTTTCTGTAGTTGTACTTCTTCACTCGGTAGGGTTTTCTGAGAACGGTTTGGTCAGGCCATGTCGGATGAAACTGTATCCGGTCGACTGCGGGCAGTCGACTTTTTTTTTTTGAAAACCAGTGGGGGCACGCTGAGTGCACCCACTGGGTGTAGTCCCCGGGGCTACTGTCGAATGTTTTGATTCGGCTGTAGTCTTAGAAGTGTTGTGCTCTTTCTTTCAGTCACTCGGGAGTAACTTGTCTTTGATACCCTTTGTCGATTGACTCTTTGCAGAAGTCTTGTGAGCTTGTTGCTCAGCTCGCCGATCTGAAGAATAAGCAAATCCAGCTTAATCTTGATTTACAGTTTGCTCAGGAAAACGTGCAGAAGGCGAAGGATGAAGCAAAAGGTATGGCTGGTGAGGACTCGACGGCTGTCTCTGTTCTCCTGCCTGTTCTCAACTCTGTGCTCATTGTTGTTTTGCAGACGAACTGGAGAAGGCCCTGAAGAAGAAAGATCTTGACCTTGCGGAGGCACAAAAGGCGGCTGCGGAGAAGCTGAAGCTTGCTGAAGAGAAACTTGCTTCAGTCGGTCAGCTTGAGAGCGAGAACGCTAGGCTGAAGTCTGCTCTTGACTCGGCCAACAAGGAAGCGAGTCGACTGAAGACTGACAAGAGTACTCTGAACGACAAGCTCGGCCAGCTGGCGGGGAAGCACAAGGACTTGGAGGATTATCTTGGGGGTCTTGCCAAGAAGCTATACCTCGTGCTTGAAGGTAACCCTCTTTGTGCGATTAACCTTGTTGTTGTCGACTCACTATTTGGTTACATTTTTGATCTGTCGAAACTTCTTTCAGAATTCTGCCGGAACTTTGAGGAAGAGACCAGTTGAGTGGAGACCCGCCTGGACCCTATCAACTCTCCTGTGAAGGACG
The DNA here is from genome assembly GCA_032464435.1 of Aegilops umbellulata. Lineage (NCBI taxonomy): Eukaryota > Viridiplantae > Streptophyta > Magnoliopsida > Poales > Poaceae > Aegilops > Aegilops umbellulata. The sequence continues at coordinate 511,375,165 of CP136059.1, forward strand.
AAGTGGCCATGAATGTCTTCCGATTGGAATCCCGTGTCGCTGGTGTGGTGGACTACCTGGCTCGACTGAAAGCTGCAGTGTCACGGATCGACTCCGCACTCTGGCCCAAGGAGACGCTTCAGAACGACCTTGAATCCTTGGTCACTCGACTAAGTGAGGTTCCAGGTCGAGTGCAAGAATGGAAGAAGTCTTCTGCTAGGTGCGGTGCTGACGTGGCTCTGTCGCTGGTTCGTGTCCACTGCAAGGAGGCGCGCGAGGAGAAGCTGGCCGCTCTCCAGGTTGCCAATACCAGGAAGCATAACTTTCAGGATTTCATGGAGACCTTCATCGCTGCTGCCACTCGGATCTCTGATGGGATCGACTTGGACGAATTTGTTGCACCATCCAGTCCTCCACCGGAGGAGTAAAAAACTGATGTTCCTCGCCTTAAATTTGCCTCGGAATGCCGAGTGGTTTATGTAACCGATAAACTCCGTCGAGCTTATAGCTCGAGTACTTTTATTTGCGATCTAGGATCTTTTGGTTTTTTCCAAACTTGGCTCGACGTTGAATGCCTTCGTGACTTGATCCGCCGATCTACTGTTCGTTGTTCCCTCAGAGGCTGCCTGGTTTGCACGATGCTTATCGCCGCGATGGTGTCTGTCAACATGGCTTAGGCGAGCACTGGGCTGCAACTAAGTCCCCGAGTGGGAGGTTTGCTCTCCACTCGGTAGGATTCCAATTACTTAGGCGAGTGCTTGGACTGCAGCTAAGCCTCCGAGTGGGAGGTTTGCTCTCCACTCGGTAGGATTTTGAATACTTAGGCGAGTGCTTGGACTGCAGCTAAGCCTCCGAGTGGGAGGTTTGCTCTCCACTCGGTAGGATTTTTTCAATCTTAGGCGAGTCCTTGGACTGCAGCTAAGCCCCCGAGTGGGAGGTTTGCTCTCCACTCGGTAGGATTTCAATTACTTAAGCGAGTACTTGGACTGCAGCTAAGCCCCCGAGTGGGAGGCTGGCTCTCCACTCGGTAGGATTTCAATTACTTAGACGAGTCCTTGGACTGCAGCTAAGCCCCCGAGTGGGAGGTTTGCTCACCACTCGGTAGGATTTCGATTACTTAGGCGAGTCCTTGGACTGCAGCTAAGCCCCCGAGTGGGAGGTTTGCTCTCCACTCGGTAGGATTTTAAATACTTAGGCGAGTACTTGGACTGCAGCTAAGCCCCCGAGTGGGAGGTTTGCTCTCCACTCGGTAGGATTTCAATTACTTAGGCGAGTACTTGGACTGCAGCTAAGCCCCCGAGTGGGAGGTTTGCTCTCCACTCGGTAGGATTTCAATTACTTAGGCGAGTACTTGGACTGCAGCTAAGCCCCCGAGTGGGAGGCTGGCTCTCCACTCGGTAGGATTTCGATTACTTAGGCGAAACGGATTCGCAGCTAAGCCCCCGAGTGGGAGGCTGGCTCTCCACTCGGTAGGATTTTCCGAAAACTTAGGCGAAGCGGATTCGCAACTAAGTCACCCACTGGGGGAAATTTAGACAAACAGAAAAAGAAATAGCAGTCTTTTGCTTGAAACGAAAGAATTACAGAGGCACTTTTATTACATCTCAGTCGAGTGAGTTTTTAAGTGTAAAAAGGACGGAGCAGGTCCGCGTTCCATGCTCGAGGCTCGTCGATCCGTCGATCGATGTTGTAGAGGTGATACGCTCCGTTGTGCAGGACTTTGGTGATGATGAAGGGGCCTTCCCAGGTCGGGGCAAGTTTGTGAGGTTTTTGCTGATCCACGCGGAGGACCAAATCTCCTTCCTGAAAGGCTCGACCCTTCACATTTCTGGCGTAGAACCGACGCAACTCTTGCTGGTAGATGGTCGAGCGGATTAGAGACATCTCTCTTTCCTCCTCTAAGAGGTCGACTGCATCTTGCCGGGCCTGTTCTGCTTCTGCTTCGGAATATAACTCGACTCGAGGCGCGTTGTGGAGCAGGTCGCTTGGCAAAACCGCTTCGGCTCCATAGACCAGAAAGAATGGTGTTCTTCCAGTCGACCGGTTAGGGGTGGTCCTCAACCCCCATAGAACTGACGGAAGTTCGTCGACCCAGGCGCCTGCTGTGTGTTTGAGATCACGCATCAGTCGGGGTTTTAGTCCTTTGAGGATGAGGCCATTCGCGCGTTCGGCCTGTCCATTCGACTGAGGATGAGCAACTGAAGCGTAGTCGACTCGAGTGCCCTGAGAGGCGCAGAAGGCTTTGAATCTGTCATTATCAAAGTTTGATCCGTTATCCGTGATGATGCTGTGCGGAACTCCATATCTGAATATTAATCCCCTGATAAAACTGATGGCAGTGCTTGCATCGAGGTCCTTTATGGGTTTGGCTTCTATCCACTTCGTGAACTTGTCGACTGCGACCAACAAGTGGGTGAAGCCACTCCTACCAGTTCTCAGTGGTCCGATCATATCTAGACCCCAGACAGCGAAAGGCCAGACGAGTGGAATGGTCTTCAAGGCGGAGGCGGGCTTGTGAGACATGTTGGAATAAAACTGGCACCCCTCGCACTTGTCGACTATATCTTTTGCCATTTCGTTCGCCTTTGGCCAGTAAAAACCCGCTCGGTATGCTTTAGCCATGATGGTCCGAGAGGACGCGTGATGGCCGCAGGTCCCCGAGTGGATGTCCTCGAGAATTATCTGTCCTTCTTTAGGTGTGACGCACTTCTGACCAACTCCAGTCACGCTTTCTCTGTATAGCTGCCCTTTGATTACTGGAAAGGCTTTGGATCGACGGACGATCTGCCGAGCCTCTTCTTCATCTTCTGGGAGCTCTTTTCTCATGATATACGCAATGTACGGCACTGTCCAATCGGGAGTGGTGGTCATAACTTCCATAATCAGGTCGACCACAGCTGGTATCTCCACTTCGGTCGAGTCAGAGGCGCTTTTTGGTTGTGGAGGCTCTTCTGTGAAAGGATCTTCTTGCACTGATGGTGTGTGAATGTGCTCCAAACACACATCTTTAGGGATGGCCTCCCTTTTGGACCCTATCTTCGCCAAATCATCTGCAGCTTGATTTTTCAGTCGGGGTATATGATGGAGCTCCAACCCCTCGAATTGTTTCTCCAGCTTTCTCACTGCGCTGCAATATCCCGTCATGGATGGGCTTCGGACGTCCCACTCCTTCATCACTTGATTAACAACCAGATCTGAGTCGCCGTAGACCATGAGGCGACGGACGCCGAGTGAAATGGCCATACGTAATCCGTATAGAAGCGCTTCGTACTCTGCCTCATTGTTGGAGGAATCAAAGTGAATCTGGAGGACATACTTGAGCTTATCTCCTCGGGGGGAAACCAGTACAACCCCCGCACCGGATCCGTTCAGCATCTTGGAGCCATCAAAAAACATAGTCCAGTGCTCCGAGTGAACTTGAGTCGGAAGCTCCTGCTCGGTCCACTCGGCGAGGAAATCAGCTATTGCCTGGGACTTAATAGCTTTCTTTGCCTCGAACTTGATATCAAGAGGAAGAAGTTCAATTGCCCATTTCGCCACTCGACCGGTTGCATCTCTGTTATGAAGAATCTCTGATAATGGAGCGTCGCTGACGACTGTGATAGAGTGATCAGAGAAATAGTGAGCAACCTTCTTCGTGGTCATGTAAATCCCGTAAACGAGCTTCTGATAGTGGGGATATCTTTGCTTCGACGGGGTCAGAACTTCAGAGAGATAATAAACTGGGCGTTGAACTTTGAAGGTCTTTCCTTCCTCTTCCCGCTCGACCGTAAGAACGGTACTAACGACTTGTCCCGTGGCTGCTATGTAAAGCAACAATGGCTCTTTGCTGACAGGAGCAGCAAGCACCGGCTGGGTGGAGAGCAGAGCTTTTAGCTCTGCAAATGCTGCATCAGCTTCTGGAGTCCATTCGAACGTGTCTGACTTCTTCATCAGTCGGTAAAGAGGCAGCGCCTTTTCACCGAGCCTGGAGATGAATCGACTTAGGGCGGCCAAGCATCCAGTAAGTTTCTGGACGTCGTGCACACGCACGGGGCGTTTCATCCGGAGTATGGTGCCAACTTTTTCAGGGTTAGCGTCGATTCCTCGTTCGGAAACAAGGAAACCGAGTAACTTTCCTCCAGGGACTCCAAATGTGCACTTCGACGGATTGAGCTTGATATCATAACTCCTGAGATTGGCAAAAGTTTCAGCTAGGTCAGTCAGCAGGTCGGAACCTTTCCGTGACTTGACCACTATGTCATCCATGTATGCTTCTACATTCCGACTGATTTGAGTGATTAGGCACTTCTGAATCATTCTCATGAATGTAGCTCCGGCGTTCTTGAGACCGAAAGGCATGGTAACATAGCAGAAACACCCAAAAGGGGTGATGAAGGCTGTTTTTATTTCATCGGGTCCATACAGACGGATCTGATGGTATCCAGAGTAAGCATCTAAAAAAGATAACCTCTCGCATCCTGCAGTCGAGTCGACTATTTGATCGATGCGAGGAAGAGGAAAATGATCTTTCGGGCAGGCCCGATTGATATGCTTGAAATCGATGCACATGCGCAACGATCTGTCCTTCTTAGGGACCATCACAACATTAGCGAGCCACTCGGAGTGGTAGATCTCGCGAATGAATTCTGCTGCTAGGAGTCGGGCCACTTCTTCGCCAATGGCCTTTCTCTTCTGAACAGCGGACCGTCGGAGATGCTCCTTGACTGGTTTGGCCTTTTGGGTCGACTCGAAGGCGGTGCTCGGCCAGTCCCCTGGGCACACCTGGCATGTCAGCAGGCTTCCATGCAAAGATGTCCCAGTTCTCACGGAGGAACTGGACGAGCGCTTCTTCCTATTTGGGGTCGAGTGTAGTGGAGATGTTGGTTGGAGCCGCATTTGGATCGGTCGGGTGGATGTGGACTTGCTTGGTCTCACCGGTCGACTGAAATGCCGACTCCGTGGCGGGCTTCTTGGCTCGTAACAACTCACTCGGATCCGCAGTCTTCTGGTACTCTTGCATCTCTATCTTGGCCATCTGAGCATCAGCAATTTTGGCGCCTTTCTGGAAGCACTCCTCTGCCTTCTTCCGATTGCCAACGATGGTGATTACACCTTTGGGGCCAGGCATCTTCAGCTTGAGGTATACGTAGCATGGTCGAGCCATGAAACGAGCATAGGCTGGCCTCCCAAGAATGGCGTGGTACGCACTCTGAAAATCCACGACCTCAAAGGTTAACTTTTCTTTCCGGAAGTTCTTCGAGTCACCAAAGACGACGTCGAGAGTGATTTGACCGAGTGACTCGGCTTTCTTCCCAGGAATGACTCCGTGGAAGCTCATGTTGCTGGGGCTGATCCGGGACATTGGAATGCCCATCCCCTTCAACGTCTCTGCATACAACAAGTTTAGCCCACTGCCGCCGTCCATCAGAACCTTGGTCAGTCGAGTGCCTTCAATAATTGGGTCGACCACCAACGCTTGCCTCCCTGGGGTGGCAATATGAGTCGGATGATCGGACTGGTCGAAGGTGATGGCGGTTTGGGACCACTTCAGGTAATGGGGTGTCACCGGAGCGACCATGTTTACTTCGCGATTGATGACCTTCAGTCGACTCTTACTTTCGACATCAGCGAAAATCATCAGAGTGGAATTGATTTGGGGGTATTCTTCACCGCTGTCTTCTCTGTCTTCAACTTTGTCTGACTCTTTCCCTTTGTCCTTGGCTTGCTTCCCTTGGAACTGTTGCATCAGGAGTCGACATTGTCGAGTGGTATGCTTAGGGTAAATGAGATTTCCCTCTTCATCTTTCTTCGTGTGAATGTGGCATGGTAAGTCCATCACATCGTTCCCGTCCTGGTCTTTCACTTTCTTGGGGTTCCAAGGACCTTTGGGTTTCCCCTTAAACTTCCCTGGGGTCACAGCTAAGGCTTCCCTGGGGGCGACTGGCTCGGCCTTGCGTTTCTGCTTCCGACTGGAGTGTCCTCCGCCGGCCTCATTAGCAGCTGCCTTATACTTGCCACTCCGGAGTCTATCTTCCTCTTCCCCATTCGCGTACTTGGTGGCGATTTCCATCATTCGACTCAGGGTCATATCCCCGGTTCGACCGAACTTCAAAGTTAACTCTCTGTTTCTGACGCCTTCCTTGAAGGCGCAAACTGCCTGATGGTCGGATACATTCTCGACCGTGTGATTCAGAGTGATCCACCTCTGTATATAATCCCTCAGGGTTTCACTCGACTTCTGAACACATGACTGCAATTCTGTCAACCCTGCCGGTCGCTTGCAAGTCCCTTCGAATGTCCTGACAAACACCTGGGCTAGATCTTCCCAAGTATAAATACTGCTGGGAGCCAACTGATTCAACCACGCTCTGGCTGATCCTTCCAACATGAGGGGCAAATGCTTCATGGCCACCTCGTCATTGCCGCCTCCGATCTGAACAGCCACTCGGTAATCCTCGAGCCATGTGTCCGGCTTGGACTCTCCGGTGAACTTGTTGACTCCAGCCGCCAACCTGAAGTTGGGAGGAATCACCGCAGCTCTGATTGCTCTGCTGAAACACTCGGGACCTGAGACGCGAACTCTGCTGCTGGACGGGGCGCCTCTGTCCCGGTCTTCTCGGTGAGCTCTATTTTGGTCGACCAGACCTTGAACGATGATGGATCTCGCATCAAAGCCTGGTTCCCTGGGGTCGACTGGGACCCTTCGCCCAGTACTGAACTGGTGTCTGTCCTCTTGCCGTCGAGGAACGTACGACCCGGCCCTTGGGGGAGGAGAAGGCACTCGACGTTGATCGTTGCGATCGAATCGGCGCTCATATCGCTCGTGCCCTTGGTATTGATCCTCGTGCCGGCCTCTGTGTCCTTCACGCCTCGGGGGCGACCTTGGACTATGAGCCGACTGAACGGAATTCGCAGTGACGGATCGACTGTGAATCCTGTTGCGCGACTGAGATACGGCTGAATTCTGGTCACCCGCTGCACGAAGCAAATCTCTGATCTGCAATAGGCCTCTCCCTGCCTCTGACTGTGAAGGCTGGATCGACTCCGCTATACGAGCCGCAGCTGCCAAATTCTGAATCGGGGTACGGTATACCTGGGTCGGCGGCTGGAAGACGCGACGACGACTGGACTCGGGAGCGGGCGGTCGTGCGCGCTCGTCGAGTGCTCTCTGGAGATTCTCCAATCGAGTACGTTCTGCCAAGTTGGCCAAGCGCGCCTCCTCCAGGGCTCGCGCCTCAGGGGTTTCTCCAACGATAGGAGTGTGAAGGGCGTCCACGTTCCGGCGACGGAGTTCCTCCCTCTGCACTGAGGTAAGGGGCTCGGGCCTGTACTCTTCGTGACCCCGCGCCGGAATCCCCCCTGCGGCAACCTCTTCGGTATGGGGGAATCCGGGGGGGCTACGTGGTCCGTCGACCATTAGTACTTCCGCCGCTGGATCACTGTTGTCGCACTCGGACGCAGTCTCCACGGAGCCAGTCGAACAGGCCGTAGAGTGACTCGTCGGGCTCGATTGCCGCGACTTGGGGGATGGCCGACTGGCGGGCCAGTGCGTGCTTCACCCACCGCTGGAGTCTCGACCGACCGGTGCGCTTGCGCCGGTGGGAAACTGATGACGATGATGACGATGACGGCGCAACGAATGCCGACCCGTACTGGGTCGACGGTTGCCGCAGGAGGACGCCGCGGACGCATGTGCGAAAATGCGTGGCTCCGCGGGCGGGAAGCGCGTCCACGTCGAGTGGAGCCTCCTGAAGCCAAGCAGAGTTGTCAACGATGAAGGAGAGAGCGCCGAGACGGATCTCGCGGCTCTCGACCATGACTCCGCTCGAAAACATGATGTGGGTTGAAAGAATCCCAACTCCTCCAACAAATCGCTAGAACACCTGCCCCACGGTGGGCGCCAACTGTCGTGGTTCTAAGTCTGACAGTGAGAATGGGGGGTAAGTATGGAGAGGCAAGATCCTAGCTATGGAGTAGTTGTATGCGCAAGGAGTTTTACGAGTTCGGGCCCTTCTCTGAGGAAGTAACAGCCCTACGTCTCGGAGCCCGGAGGCGGTCGACTGGATTATGCGTGTGTGTGTGTGTGTTACAAAGTTCCGAACCTTTGTCCTAGTGGAGGGGGGGTGGCTTATATAGAGTTCGCCAAGACCCCAGCCAGCCCACGTTACAAGGAGTTTAATGTACATAAAGAGAGGGGGTTACTGGTAACGCCTGTAATAAAGGACCATGAAGGCCATAAAAGCTACTTATGAGGTGACCGTTTATAGGCAGTGCCTTTAGGTCTTCTTATGGTCGAGTGGCTGTCTTCATGGTCGACTGCTTGTACTTCTGGTCGAGTACGCTCGTGTCCGTCGACTGGGCTGACCAGGTCGACTGAACTGTCGATACTTCTTAGAATGTCTTTCATTGTAGGAGTCATGTCCTTGATTGGGTACCTCAGGTATGATAAGTTACCCTACCCTAGGTACGTATCCTCGTCACGCGCGGAAGACTGTACGGCTGCCTTGGCAACCACACACTAAAAACGCCCTCACCAATCAGAGAATCTAACAGGTCGTTAAGACCACGGACACGACTAGACGAGTCCGGCATAACCATATAATTGATAAAGGTGGGACGGCTATATACCCCTCTACAAGGGGCTCCGCGCATACAAACAGGCGGCAATAAGGCTCAATTTTACCCATCTTGAATTATACTCTGTTCATTTAGTATACCACATATTTTGCACGACTACTTTTTCAACTAAGTACCTCTCTTTTACAGATAACCATCATGCTACACCCGTCCAGGATACGACACAACGGAGACACAGGCGCAGACGTGCAGCAGGGACCCGTTCCAAGGATTCTTTTTAGATTAAGACCTTGCGTAAACCTTTTTTACTGTCTCTTGTTGATACACATCCCCCGGATTCTCAGTATAACCGAGAAGTAGGCTGGCGTCTTGGCATGTGGCCACGTCAGAATATTGCACGTACCTGGACACCAGGGGCTTATTACAAAGGGCACTGTTTAGCCCGTTTTCATAAAGACCGAATACCTTAGGGAGTGTTCGGCGTCGCGAGTTTGGCCTTATATGCATCAGCTCTGAATCATGTCTTTGGTAAAAGGTTGGGTTTGCCCGGCTCTTGTGTTTTGCTGCCTTACGTTCCGATCTATCGGCTAAGGCGGCACCAGGAGAACTACTACGATTGTGCCCCGGTTCAGCCAGGCGAGCACCTCAGTAGAGAAAGCCGAAAACTGACTGTCATGATATAGCGTGAGACTGGTCAACCACTCGATGACCTATCGGAATCTTCGGGATTCCTCCGCATTGACGAAGGGCTGTTTTCCGGCCAGGCACACACGCGCCCCGAATTTGGGCGAGCGCGGCGCCACCAGGGGCTATATAGTAGCCCCACTGTCAAACTCTTATGGCTAAGTGAAAGTGATAAAGCATTATAGTCCGATTGCCTAGTTCACTGCGCTATCACCTCCTTCATGGACCAAGACGTTGGATCAAGTGTGATAATGCACCTTCTGCGAACACCCCCGCATTATATGTGTGGGGGCTGAAGCCGACGACTGCCATCTTTCAGATTGTATACATATATATATTAAACGGCCGCACAGGAGGTATTATAATTCTTGCAGGCACAAGTATAAAAAACTTCTACATTTCATCAAAATATTGTTTTAAATAAGAATACATGTTATTCGAACATAACATCCTTCGAGCACTGCGTCTCTATTGAACGAGCGCCCTCCAGAACTTCTTGAAAGTAGTGTTCAGCAGGTATTCAGCTTCCGTCTGAATCTTGGGCTGCAACGACGGTGGCCTCCATCTCTGCCCAATATGTCTTGACACGCGCAAGGGCCATCCACGCACCCTCCACGCACGCTGACCTCTTCATCGCGTTGATATACGGCACCGCACCAAGGAACTGATGCACCAGGCTAAAATAATTGTTCGGCTTTGGTCTTTCAAGCCACAGATGATCCACGACATATCTCATGGCAAGTCTGGACAATCTATTCAGCTCGGCCCACTCGCCCAGCCGATCAGTCAATGGAAGCGGACGCTTCGGATTGTGGAATTGTGACCAGAACAGCTTCTCCACTTCGCGATCCTTTTGATCTCGGAAGTGTTCGGCCGCATCAGTAGCACTCGCCGCTAAATCCAGATATGCGTCCGCAGAACTCCACAGCGGGTCCAAAGGAGCATATTTAGGATCTCCGAACTTCATCCGCAGCATAAAGGGTTTCACAGCCGCAATATCTCCGGCTTGACGCAGCTCCTCCCTCATCGCTCTCATTGCAGAACGAGTATCTTTGGCCGCTGTCATGGCCTTCTCCAGGTCTGTCCGCCTCGCCTGGTCTTCCTTTTCAAGAAGATTGCAACGGTCAGTAGCGTTCTTCAACTTCACAGCCATCTTGGCCATCTCCTCCTTACTCTGGCAGTGAGCCGCCTGTTCGGCTTTTAGCTCCTCAACCGCCTTTTAGGGAAGCCGCATCGCTTTTTCTGGCTTGTTCTTTTACTCGGGCAAGCTTTGCCCGAAGGTTCTCCATCGCTGCAGCTCCATCTGCATTAAACACACACGTTATAAGATACTAGCATCATGCTCCTCTTGCCAAGTGTCTCCGGAGAAATTACATACCTTGTGCCTCGTCAAGCCGCTTGTTTACAAGCGCGATGTAGGTATCTGCCACGTCAAGTTGCCGCTTTAACTCGGCAAATTCATCAGTCCGGCTGGCCACCGGACACTTCGCCACCTGCATAGGAGTGTGGCAAAATTATACCTGGGACTATGATCCTCTGCGTGCCGTCGTCCTCGGCAGCACTCAGAGTCTCAGGGGCTACTATCTACACAGGGTGCATCTTAAAATATGTGGTACTGTCAAAAGGTACATCATTTCGCGTACCTCAAAACCTGTCAGTAAACTCCTGACAGCTTCTTGCAACCTGCTCTCCGCGGACGAAATCCTTTCAATTACTGTACCCATCAACGTACGGTGCTCTTCTGAGATAGACGCTCGCCCTAGCAGATCCCTCAGTACCTCCGACCGTGCACCACATGGTGTCGGACTCATTCGATCCCCCTTTTCAAAGGCCGGATACTGGGGACTCTGAGTGGCCATATGACTACCTTCTGGCCTTATCGGATCAGGAGAGACCCTCCGCAACAACACCTCGGGGTCGCCCGCCTCATGAGGCAGTAGGGTAGGGGGAGGCGTTCCGCTCTCCATCATCCTTGGAAGAAGATCCCCCGAAGACGAGATCTGCTGAGAAGGGCTAAGATCCGAACTGCAAAGATAAATCTTCGGTTATTTTTCTCAGAAGTTAAAACAAGAGTTTCTCTCGTTATTAAACACCATTCTACTCACAGCTCGGTGGAGGGCTGATCCCTTTGAGGACATAGTACGGCTGGGGTATCTCCCGGTGCAGGACCCTCTGGCGAAGACTTCTTCCCCCGTTTTGAGATCATTATCTCCGGGTCTTCAGAGGCGGTCCTCTTCTTCCCCTGAGAAAGGGAATTTTCGATTCCTCCTTTCCGGACAGCCTCCTTCGCGGAGGCAGTAGCTTCCTTGGTTCCCCCTTTGTCTTCTTCTAAAGGCGCAATCTCCAGCATCCTGGTTAACACAGGATCCAGCGAGGTCTCAGGAAGGGGGGCCGGACACCTGATCAACTTTGCCTTCGCTATTCACTCCTGGTTCAAAAACAATTCCTTTTTAAGGGCGATGTTGCGATAAATAAACGGATAACATGTTCGGGCAGGGCTACTTACTTGGGTATCCGGACGATTACAGCTCAGACCTGCGTCCTCAGTAGAGTCCAGACACATTACTTGTGGTCCGAAGAACAATTTGTACATCTCCACGTGTGTCATGCCAATAAAATGTTGGAGAGCTCGCGGTCCCTCCGGATTGAACTCCCACAGACGGAGAGGGCGACGTTTGCAGGGCAGGACTCGGCGAATTAACATGACCTGCGTCACCACGACCAGACTGACATCTCTTCCCAGGAGATCTTGGATGCGGCTCTGCAATAGGGGCACATCCTTTACTGGCCCCCAGTCTAGCCCCTTATTGACCCATGACGTAAGTCGGGGCAGGGGACCCGAGCAAAAAGCAGGCGGGGCCACCCACTTGGTACCCCTGGGAGCTGTGATATAGAACCACTCTTGTTGCCATAAGCTAGGACTCTTCTTGGAAAGAGCCCTCGGGCCATGGAGCGTTAGCATTCTTGCTTATTACAACGCCACCGCACTCTGCGTGTTGTCCCTCGATCATCTTCGGCTCTACTTTAAAGGTCTTGAGCCACAGTCCGAAGTGAGGGGTAATACGGAGGAAAGCTTCGCACACGATGATGAACGATGAGATGTGGAGGATAGACTCCGGAGCTAATTCATGGAAGTCCAGTCCATAATAGAACATGAGCCCCCTCACGAAGGGGTCCGGCGCAAAGCCTAGCCCTTGGAGGAAGTGAGACATGAACACGGCACTCTCACCAGGCTTGGGAGTGGGAATAACCTGCCCTTGAGCAGGCAGCCTATGCAGGATTTCATCAGTCAAATACCTGGCCTCCCTTAGCTTTAGTACGTCTTCCTCCGTGACGGAGGAAGGCATCCATCGACCTTGAAGGTTGGATCCGGACATCATCGAAAGTCCGAAGCGCCTGAATCTGAAGCTTCGGGTGCTGGAACTCGAGGTGGGAGGCGGATTAGATTGAGATCGAAAGAAAAGAGTAAGGCTTTGGTCTCTTTATAAAGGGGTTGAATACCAAGAGCCCTCCCTATGACCGTTTGGGGCTTACCTTTGATCGAGGGGACATACCAACAGGCACGACTGGGTTACCCACGTCCGTGTTGATGAGAATCCCGTAAATAAAGGGGACACGATCTCTGCTCTGACGAGACGTGCCAAGAAAACCACCTCGCGAAACGCGCTGAGGTGGGGGTAAAAAACGATTCGAATAAAGGCTTGGCCGTGGTGTGATGTCACGCTACGGAATATGTCAGCAGATTAGATTTGTGGAAATATTATTCTCTCTACGGTAGTATGTGGAACTTGTTTTGCAGAGCCGGACACGATCCTTGTGTTCAAAATCTTCCATGAAGTATTCGGAGGAGGAACCCGCCTTGCAATGCCGAAGACAATCTGCGCGCCGGACTCATCGTCGTTGAAGCCTGGTTCAGGGGCTACTGAGGGAGTCCTGGATTAGGGGGTATCCGGACAGCCGGACTATAACCTTTGGCCGGACTGTTGGACTATGAAGATACAAGATTGAAGACTTCGTCCCGTGTCCGGATGGGACTTTCCTTAGCGTGGAAGGCAAGCTTGGCAGTACGGATATGTAGATCTCCTTCCTTGTAACTGACTCTGTGTAACCCTAGCCCTCTCTGGTGTCTATATAAACCGGAGGGTTTAGTCCGTAGGACAACAACAATCATACCATAGGCTAGCTTCTAGGGTTTAGCCTCTCTGATCTCGTGGTAGATCTACTCTTGTACTACCCATATCATTAATATTAATCAAGCAGGAGTAGGGTTTTACCTCCATCGATAGGGCCCGAACCTGGGTAAAAACATCGTGTCCCTTGTCTCCTGTTACCATCCGCCTAGACGCACAGTTCAGGGCCCCCTAGCCGAGATCCGCCGGTTTTGACACCGACACCCATGCTACTAATCCGTGTTGTGAGCATGTGCATCTTGTGGAGGAAAATGACAAGTTGAAAGAGCAACTTAAAAAGGGCCTTGTGACTTGCATACAAGGTGAGAAGAACCTAAATGACCTTTTGAGAAATCAAAAGGAAGTTGTAGGAAAGGAAGGGCTTGGGTTTGCACCTAAGTCAAAGAAGAAGAAGAACAACAAGACCAAGCAACCTTCCCCGCTCAAAGAAGTCTTTGTCAAGGCGGGTGAGGGCACTCATGAGAAGAAGAAGAACAAGGAAGTGGGTGGTAATGCCCAGAAGGGCAAAACTGCCTCTACCAACAAAGCCGGCGATTTTAACCCCTCCTATGTGTTATGCAGTGCTAGTGATGGGCATGTTTATGCTAAATTTGATGGTTCTTATTATGAGTACATTGAATGGTCTATTGGGGTACCTAAGACACTTGTTACTAACCTCAAAGGACCCATTCAAGAATGGGTACCTAAATCCAAGCATTGATCTCTTGTAGGAGTTTGTTTCTAGTGGGGTGTCATGGTTGCTTGACAATGGAGCAATAAATCATATGACCGGAAGCAAGGACTTGGTGGTGGATGTGCATCCAATTCCATCTATGCCCACCCATGTCCAATTCGGTGATGCTTCGACATCTAAGGTATTGGGACTTGGCAAGGTGGTCATCTCTCAAGATTTATCTATCGAGAAGGTCATGCTTGTTGAGTCCCTTGCATACAATTTGCTTTCCGTTCGTCAACTTGCACTTATGGGCTTTGCAACATTCTTTGATCTTGATACCGTGGCCCTTTTGTGGAGCAAGACTCTTAAAATAGCTTTTGTTGGGCATGTCGAGAATGGTCTCTATATGGTGAACTTTTTAGAGCGACCCACTAAGACCACGACTTGCCTAATGGCTAAAGTTGATGTGGGTTGGCTTTGGCATCGCCGACTAGCCCATGTCAATATGAGATCTTTACAAAATCTCCTCAAAGGGGATCACAGTCGTGGACTAACAAATGTGAGTATTTTTCAAAGACCGTGCTTGCAGTGTTTGTATGGAAGGAAAGTTTCATGAAACGGCTCATCGACCCATGACTATCATCTATTCGAAGAGGCCCTTGGAGCTCCTTCACATGGATCTCTTTGGCCCTCCGTCCTTTGATAGCCTTGGGGGAAAAAATATTGCTTGGTGATTGTTGATGATTACTCAAGATACACTTGGGTATATTTCTTCAAAAGTAAGAGTGAGACCCAACAAACCGTCACTGACTTTGCTAATGAAGCTCAACGTCAACATGAGGCAAAGATTTTGATGATTAGAAGTGACAACGGCACCGAGTTCAAGAACTACACCTTGGATGAGTTTCTTAGTGATGAGGATTTGGCCTGGGATCGTCGGGCCAAAAAATAGGCCGAGCCGACGGATTTCGGCGTCCTGAGGACGTGACTGGGGGTTTTCTCGGCGCCGGCACTAAAAAACTCGCCTTGGGGAGCCTATTGGGGCAAGTCGTTTTGCAGTCCACATTGCTTCCCGTATGTCTGCGGGCTTATGACACCGCATACGATGCTAGGTAATATCCATTCAAAAAAGTAAAGCTTCAGACAGCGACAGTGACTACTGGAGAAATATGATAGTACAACGCAATAATTAACTCTTGTTCTTTCTTCTTTGGATGGGTGATGAACGCTCAGGATTCGCTGATACCGCTTCTGCCTTGCATTGTAACTGAAAGCTGTACTGAAGACTGAATGTCTTTTTCCACAGTGGTCTGAAGACTGAAAGTTAACTCAAGAGAGAATGGCGTTTTGGAGGCCAAGCTCTATGGAGGTCTTTATTTTTTAAAAATTCAAATTCAAATTTTTATGTTTCAAAAAATTCTGAAAAAATATGTGTGTATGTAAGGATATTACCCACATGTATGTAAAATTTTATAATTAAATACGTTGAAATGCAACATGTGCAAAGAGACAAATTCATGGCTTGGGAGGATGAATAGTATCATGTGTTAAATAGCCTCAGATTTGTCTTTTTTGCACAGCCCTCATTTCAACGTATTTTGCCCTGAAAATTTACACAAATGTGTGTTATGCCTTCATGTATATCTGTATTTTTTGCAGAATTTTTTGAAATGTAAAAATATGAATTTCAATGAAATTTGAATTTTTTTTAACGTGGAGGCCTCCAGTGAGCTCGGTCACCAAAGGCAGTTTCCGAACTCAAGAAGCTTATTTTCTAAATATAGGCCGGTCGAGGAGAACACCTACATGCCAAAACGACCCTGAGCTGCTGCCGTTGCTTCTGGATTTCTAATCCAGCTGCTCAGGAGGATCGACTGGGAAGATACTCCAAGTCGCGCATATTCTTTCGATTGTGGAAAGGGAGTTGTTTATGAAGAACAAAAAAGGGAGTACTGTTCTTCATAATATATATCGCGATGACGGAATGGAACAGCCACCTTTCCACCCATCCTTTTCTGTTTTTTTTTTTGCAGGGTTAAAAGGATTTCATTGCTCAACTGTTGGAATATTCGTTCCTACATAGCAGAGGAACGTCTGCAGGTCCAGAGCGCAACCAAACTGCAGTTCGGCCCTCCGATCGTCCGAAAGCAGCAAGTGTGTGGCTAACAACGTTCTGATTCCTACTTACATGAGCAATAGAGATATCCCTTTCACCAAAGAGCCTTTTAATATCCTGAACTATCATTCTATGTGGCGATCTGTCAAGGGTAGGCGACTTGATCAACTTGACTGCATCCATGCAGTCCATCTCGATGTCTACCGGGCGAGTAGACCATTGTAGAGCAAGGCTTAATCCCTCCTGACATGCCAACAGCTCAGCCTGGAGCGGTCCGGAACAATGCAAGATAGAACGACAAGCGGAGAACATAATGTTGCCGTCATTATCACGTAGGATCATACCGGCTCCTGCTAATCCACCAACGGTATCAACGAACGACCCGTCAACATTCAGCTTCACGCGACCGGCCGGCGGGGCAGACCACTGGACTGTGGCTGCATGTTGCATTGCTGTATTTATCATTGTAGAACTATACCCAATCGGCGGCGGCACCATCTTCCCTTTGATGATGTCAGTGGTTGGAAAATGATTGATGCATCGAAGAGATTCAGCATAGCTAATTAGAAATCTGCAGGAAGCTTCAATTGAAGGTGGTAGCTTATGGTGTACTATTTCATTACGTACATACCAACTCCTCCATAGCACCATCAACACATGCATGCGATCATCTTCATTTAGCTTATACAGAAGATCCAAAAGCCACTCAGGGCATGTATTCCTCACTGAAGCTAAGTCCGGCAATAGCCATTTTTCCTGCATGGCGTTCCACAAAGCAACAGCCAATGGGCATCTACAGAATGTATGGAACGTGTCCTCCGGTTCCATCACACACAGCGGACAAAGGTTAGACACCTCAAGTTTCCGTGATTTTTTATTCACCCAAGTAGCCAATGAATTTGTGACCAAACGCCATGCAAAGATACGCACCTTTGGTGGAGCAGGGCACCTCCATATAAGTGCCCAAACGGCACGTCGCCCGTCCGGTGCCCTACTCGATGCGACTGTAGTCTGATGGTGAATCTCATCATATGATAGACGATAAGCACTCCGGACTGTGAACGATCCAGAACGCTCAGGCGCCCAAGCGATAATATCTCTGTCCAACCGTGGCACCACCTTGATCTTCATAATTTCCATGACATCTACTGACATGAAATGTTGATTAAGTAGTTGCACGTTCCAATTTCCTCGGTCGTCCAGGAGCTCGCTAACACACCGAAGGCGGCAGCGCCCCGGGGGTGATATTGGCAACCTCGCAAGTGGATGTGGTATCCACTGGTCACGCCAAATACGTACAGAAGCACCATCACCAATGCGCCAAATTAGACCTTTCTTAAGAAGCTCAAGACCGTGGACAATAGACTGCCACGTCTGGGATGAGTTGCCCGAAAAGACCGTATCTTCCAGACGTCCCACCGGGTAATATCTTGCTTTGAGCACCTGCGCACATAAACTGTCAGGGTAAGCAATAAGACGCCAAGCCTGTCTAGCCAGAAGTGCCTGATTGAAGAGTCTGAAATCACGGAACCCCATGCCGCCTTGCACTTTCGGTTTAATCAAATGTATCCCATGCACGCCAATGTGTCTTCCTCTTCCCCTCCTTGGCCCCCCACCAAAAATTGCGTACCATGCGAGTAAGATCATCACAAACACTCCGGGGCAAACGGAAAACCCCCATGATATATGTAGGTAGGGACTGTGCAACCGCTTTAATGAGAATTTCTTTGCCCCCTTGTGACGCCGCTTCTCCCCACTGTAAGATACGCTTAGTGAGTTGCTCTTGTAGATTTTGAAACTTGCCCTTCGACATTCTGCCAGATGGTGTGGGGAGACCGAGATACTTATCGTCGAATCCCACCGTCTGAACCTGCAAGGTATGCACAACCTCATGCTTGTCGTTGTCACCACAACATGGGCCAAATAAAATAGAACATTTTGCCGGGTTAATGAATTGTCCTGTGGTGCGCTCATAAATAGCCAGTGCATCTCCCACCTGGGTAGCTTCTTCCTGAGTAGCACGGAAGAACATTAATGTGTCGTCTGCGAATAGGAGGTGTGAGATACCTGGCGCCCTTGGACACACATGAATAGGAGAAATCCTTCCTTGTCTGACCTTCTGTTTCAAAATAGCATCAAGTCCATCAGTTACGAACAAAAACAAAAACGGGGATAGAGGGTCACCCTGCCGAAGTCCACGCGACGGTGCGAACGAATCTGAGAGGGCTCCATTTAGTTTAACGGTATATCTCACCGAGGTTACACACGCCATAATCCATTGTATCCACCGGTGATGAAAACCCAACTGTTGCATCATTCGCTCTAGGAAATTCCAGTCTACCCTGTCATATGCCTTTGATAGGTCCAGCTTGTAAGCACAAAAACTATTCTCCTGATTCCTTTCCTGTTTGATTGTATGCATACACTCAAAAGCTATGAAAGCATTATCTGTAATAAGTCTACCAAGGACGAAGGCGCTCTGCTCAGGAGCAACAATAACATCAAGGAGAGGTCTCAAACGATTTACCAGACACTTGGAGATGACCTTGTAAACTACGTTACATAGACTGATTGGTCTGAACTCATTTAGCTTCTTTGGATTCGCAACCTTAGGAATAAGCACAATAGTAGTTGAGTTTACCTCATCCGGCATGTGTCCAGTCTCAAAGAACAGCCTGACAGCCACCATTACATCCTCTTTCATTAAAGCCCAATTCCGCTGAAAAAATCGAGCTGGAAATCCGTCTGGACCCGGGGCTTTTAGTGGCCCAATCTGAAACAACGCATCGCCTATTTCCTTATCTGTGAATGGAGCACAAAGAGCAGTATTCATATCATCTGTTATTTTAGCTTGGAATAGATTCACTACCTCTTCTGGGTTGACGTTCGGATCAGCTGTAAATACTTGCATAAAATGGGTACGGGCCATATCCAACATCACGTTCTTATTAGTTTGCCAAACATCATTAGCATCCAATAATCCTCGTATTGCATTCTTTCTTGCTCGCCACACCGCTTTTCTGTGAAAAAACTTAGTGTTCCTGTCCCCCTCCTTGAGCCAAGCAATGCGCGAGCGCTGTAACCACAACATCTCCTCCCTGAATAAAAGTTCATTCATTTCGTCCATGTGCTTCCTAATATCTGCCCTGTCCGCATTCATAAGCATCAGTTCCTCCAATCTTGATCTAGATTTCTCAAGTTGTCTTGTAACATTCCCAAATTTTTTATTACTCCAAGTATGCAACTTACCCATCACCTGGCCGAGAGCCTTTTGAACATCACTTAAGTTTCTTTTAGTTCCTGCTGCACCCCATGCTTCCGCCACTACCTCATTAAGAGCATGATCTCTTTCCCACATCAATTCATAACGGCGACATCGGCCCGGCCGAGGGGCCGTATCCAAAATACATGAGACCAACACTGGACAATGGTCTGACGCCGGTGAGACCAGGTGACGTACAACAGCATCAGCAAACATATCCCTCCAAGTATTAGTGGTCACTGCTCTGTCCAATCTCACCTGAACATTGGCTCTACCACCCCGCCTATTATCATAGGTAAAGGGATAACCCATGAAGCCCATATCAATCAGCCCACATGTTTCCAAAGCATCTCTGAAACTCAACATCTGACCCGGTGCCCTTGGTGTTTCTGACATGTGTTCATAATCCCACATAGCTTCATTAAAGTCGCCAACTAACATCCATGGAAGTGTACTGTGTCTTGACAACCTCCTTAAAGAGTCCCACATAAAATGTCTATTTTCCACTCGTGGTTCGCCATACACAAAGGTGACACGCCACAAAGGATCATCAGGTGACGAGCGGACATAAGCATCAATCCATCTATTATTAGCCTCTTGAACAACCAGGGATACAGACTCGTGCCAAAATAAAGCTAGACCACCACTACGACCATCACTACTAACTCCTTCAAAACCAGCTAAGCTTAAACAATTACGAAGACGATACATCTTTTCTTTTGGTTGTCTAGTTTCACACAGAAAGACCACTTTCGGGGAATGAGCACCCACAAGTGCTACAAGATCACGAACTGTGCGAAGGTTCCCCGCCCCTCAACAGTTCCAACTTAAGCAATTCATTGCTTCTGACGGGGCGCCAAAGGCCCCGTCAGATCGCTGGCGGCCCCTAGGCCAGCTGCCTCCATGTCCACCTCACTCCCTTTGCTGGTTACTTCCTCCTCTTGCTGTTGACCTTCAGTTTTCCCTTTCTTCAGACTACCTCCTGTTGGAACATCAATGAACGGGACCATAGCTTTGTCAAGTTGCGCATCCTGCCCATAACCAAACAATCCTGCAACATGACGTTTTCCCAAGATGGAATCATTGTATACCATCAAGTCCACCGCTGTACCAAAAGATTTATCCAAAAAATCAACACCCCGTAATGTTGGATTCATGACATCCGAAGTAGGTTCTTTTTCCTTGATAACTAGAGTGCCTGGCTTCCTTGCTGCCACAACTTTCTTACCGGTACTTCTCTTCTTGTGAGATTTGGGTTGTAGTTCAGTCTGTTTGTACATAGCTTTTGCTTCAAAATGAATCTTTATCTGGTGAGATTGACTGCACTCTGGTTTCTCTTTGGCCAGCCTCAGACGGAGAGCCTCCACCTCATCTGCAAGCTGAATAACAGCCGCCGTCTCACCTGATCCTTCTCTGTTCTCAAACCCATCATGGGCATCAACCCTATCTGGTATAAATGGATTATGTCTAGACTCACTTCTCGCTGAAGAAGAAGCGGATTGCCGTGTAGTAGAACCAGCACGGCCCAAGGAAAAGTCCAACACACGGCGCGCCCTTGGCTGGCCCGGCGACGCTGTATATGCTGGTCTTTGCTCATACTTCTTAAACGGGGAACAACGGAGCGTGGAATCGTAGGCTTTAGATGGCAGCCCAAGCCTCTTCTTCTCACACACATCTTCATCATGGCCTAGAAAACCACAGAAGAAACAGAAGTGTGGTACACGCTCATACTTCAGTTTAAAAGTAGATCGTTTTGTTACTCCTCTGACAGTATATTCTAGCGTAACCTCCTTCTGCAACCTCCTGTTATATGGCAGCTTAACTCTGATCCTCAAAAATTCGCTAGTGCCATGTCCAACTTCCGGGGCATCAACCTCCAACACCTCTCCCAGGGTGCCACCCAAGGCGTTCCCATATGGCCTGGTTTGTTTATTCCAAGGTACATCAAAGACACGCACCCACACAGGGACTGAATCCATTATAGTTTCAGACGGATGAGCATCTTCTACAAACGGAGCCACCAACAAAGCATCTCCATCATATATCCATGGCCCTCCCCTAGCAACGAATCTGTAGTCCCCTTCAGAGAAAAAAGTAACCACAAAGTATTTTTTCTGTACGGGCTTAAACTCAACTCCTGAACGTAGCTGCCAAATTTTCTCAAAGTGATCCGACAGCGTCTTCGTGCTTGGCCGTTTCTGTGATCTGTATAGGCTCATCAGCTTCCAACCCGGCTCGATGTTTTCATCCTCCTCCTCCTCAAAGTCCACTGCAACAAACGCAACGTCGTCCATGTCCGCTTCATCCCCGATGTGCGCATCCTCTCCAACTGGTAGACCATCTTCCTCCGACAGTCCATTGCTTGGAACCGCCCTCTGAAAACCTGCAAAATTCCCAGATGGCCTGAAGTCCACGATCGCGCCGCCGTTGGAAAGCTTCGGGTGGGCAGGATCCTCAACGGCTCCCCCTTGATCACCCCCACTACCAACAGCAAGCGATAACCGCGACATGACAGGCAGGGATCGGAAACGCTCGGAATCGGAATCATGCGGCTTAGTAGGGATCGGCGGCGTAGTTGTGTCGCAAAGATTAGGACGGCAGCTATAAATAGGTGCAACCCTAGGGCCTTGACTTCCGTGCAGAACACGAAGAGGGTCCAGGCGAGACCGACGGAGACTCAGAGACGGCATAGACTTCGGTAACGCAACCCTGGAGAAGTTCTCCTGGCGTTCCGATGCGCTCCCGCCTGCGGGAAGGGAAGACGGCGGCGAGCGATCGCCCATCGCCAGAGGATACCCTAACCCTAGCGGAGCAGACTTGAGCTTTCTCCCATCCTTTTCTGTTACTAGATGGATTCATGCGTGCCAATACGAACTCCACAATATATACTCCCTCCGTGCTTAAATATAAGTCTTCGTAGAGATTTTATTATGAACTATATATAGAGCAAAATGAATGAATCTACACTCTAAAATGTATCTACATAAATCTGTACCCTTTAAAAAAATCTACATAAATCTATATGTGATTCATAGTGACATCTCTACAAAGACTTATACTCCCTTCGTCCCTAAATATAAGTCTTTGTAGAGATTACACTATAGACTACATACTGACCAAAATGAGTGAATTTACACTCTAAAATGCATGTATATACATCCGTATGTACTCTATAGTGAAATCTCTACAAAAACTTATATGTAGGAACGGAGGAAGTATTTAGAAACGAAGGGAGTAATACGTACTCCCTCCGTCTGAAAATACTTGTTATCAAAATGGATAAAAAGAAATGTATGTAGAACTAAAATACGTCTAGATACATGTCCTTTTATCCATTTTGATGAGATATATTCCTTTTTATCCATTTTAATGACAAGTATTTCTGGACGGAGGAATATATGTAAAGAGAATCAACATACAGGACAACGGCAGTAGGCCTCCCGCGTTGATCTTCCATAGACAAAAGTGACCATCTACAGTCGTCGGCAAAAGCTAGCGGATGGTTTACAGTAGGGACACATATTCCTCTACACACGTACGGTACGTAGATAAATATATAAACCATGGTAGCACAGACACTTCGGAGTTGAGACGGTTAGAGATAATCACGATTAGGAGAAAACTAGTCCGGGACGGACTTGTAGTCTTTGCCGAGCCAGCTAGTTTGCTACGTGCGTGTCTCCAGCCTAGTTCGTCGTTCATCGCTCCCCCGGAAAGTAATCAGCGGATTGCTGCGTCGACGTCGGGACCAGAGCCAACAATTGATATCTAGAGTTTTTGTATTGACGTGATTCTCGGAAAGCAATCGAAGGATCATGTCGACCACGGGCAAGAAGATCGTGACGGCGGCAGCAGGAGCACCGATGCCGATGGTGGGGGGATCACAATTCCCCCGTCTGGATCGAGAGGACTACGCACTATGGGCGATGAACATGGAGGTCGCGATGGAGGGAGCTGAGTTCTGGGAAGCCATCGACCCGGATGGCGCCGAGTACACAAAGGGCGCGGCGAAGTACCGGAAGGATCGTCAGGCGTTAACAGCGATCTACTCCGCCATGCCGAAGGATGTGCTGCAACACCTCGTCGGAAAGAACTCGGCGAAGGAGGCATGGGAGACCATCAAGGTCCTGCACCAGGGTCATGACCGTGTCAAGGAAGCACACCTTCAGTCCCTGATGAGAAGCTACGAGTGCCTGAAGATGGATGAAAGTGAGACGGTTGATCAGTTTGCCGCCCATCTCAAGACCCTCGTCAATGACATACGCAGCTATGGTTCAACTCTAGAAGAAGTTGCGATCGTCCGACGTTTTTTGCGCGCCGCGCCGGCACTCTACGTCCAGATCGTCACGTCGATCGAACAATGTCTCGACCTGAAGACTCTCACGGTCGAGGATCTCGTCGGAAGGTTCAAGGCCCACGACGAGAGAATTCGTCTCAGCTTCGGCGATTCGAAGGAGAGTGAGCATCTCATGCTTACAATGGCTCAATGGATGGCCCTGATGAAAGAAAAGCAAGGTGGATCCTCGAGCGGCAGTAAAGCAAAGGAGAAGCAACGCCCGGCGAGAAAGGACTTCGCTGGATAGGAAGAAAAGGCTAGAAAACCAAGGAGAAAATTTGACATAAAGAAAGTAAAGTGTCACAATTGTGGAATCCTCGGTCACTTCAAGTCTGATTGCAAGAATCCACCGAAGGAAAGAGCTCTCATGGCCAAGGGCGGCGATGATAGTGACATGATGCTCATGGTCGAAGTATGTGAGCTTATGGACGAGGAGGGTCCACCTCCAAAGGCGCCGGCTACCGAGGTTGTCACGCTCAACGAAGAGAAGGTTTATCTTCATGACAAGCAGAGGACGAACACGGCGGGACACGTGTGCTACCTCGACACAGGAGCAAGCAACCACATGACCGGCGACAAGGACCAGTTTACTGAGCTAAATCTCTCGGTGGGAGGCACGGTTCGATTCGGTGACGGTCGAACCGTTGGCATCACAGGGCGAGGCACTGTCCTGTTTGAGCTGAAGAACGGCGGTCACAAGGTACTCACAGATGTGTACTATATTCCCAAACTAAGGAGCAACATCGTAAGTCTCGGCCAGCTTGAGGAGCGTGGTTGCAAGATTGTGCTCGAAGATGGCTATTTATGGGGGTACGACCGTTAGAGGATGTTGATCATGAAAGTGCAGAGGTCGCCGAACAGACTCTACATCCTCAACTTGGATCGTGTGGATCCAGTATGTCTCTTGTCAAGCATGGAAGACTCGGCATGGAAGTGGCACGCGCGCTACGGTCATCTAAATTTTCAAGCTCTTCGGCAACTTGGACAAAAGGAGATGGTACGTGGCCTACCGTGCATCGATCATGTTGAGCAAGTGTGCGATGGTTGCCTTGTTGGGAAACAGTTCCCTAGAGAGGGAAACTTTAGAGCAAGTAAAGCTCTTGAGTTGGTCCATGGAGATTTGTGCGGCCCTATTACTACGGCTGCCCCAGCTAGGAACAAATACTTCTTGCTCATCGTCGACGACCTCATCAGATACATGTGGATTGTGTTGTTGAAGGCGAAAGATCAAGCTTTGCAAGCCTTCAGGAAAGTAAAGATGGCGGCCGAAGTCGAGTCTGAAGCCAAGCTGATGGCCCTCCGTACCGATCGGGGCGGGGGGTGAGTTCAAGTCTCGTGAATTCACGGAATTTTGCGAAGCACATGGGATCAAGCGGTATCTTACGGCGCCATATTCACCGCAGCAAAACGGTGTTGTGGAACGGAGGAATCAAACTGTGGTGGCGATGGCACGAAGCATGATGAAGAGCAAAGGGATGTCGGGCAAGTTTTGGGGTGAAGCGATCAACACGGCCGTTTATTTGCTGAATCGGGCTCCAACCAAGAGTGTGGTTGGGATGACGCCGTATGAAGCATGGTACGGGCACAAGCCCGCGGTTGATCATCTTCGCACTTTCGGGTGCGTCGCGCATGTGAAGACGGTGGCCGGGCATACTAGCAAGTTGGCGGACCGGAGTACTCCAATGGTGTTGGTTGGCTATGAAGCGGGCACGAAGGCATACCGTGCGTGCAACTCCTCTAACAATAAGGTGGTTGTAACGCGTGACGTGGTCTTTGAAGAAGCAAGGTCATGGAATTGGAACTCCACCGAGCCGGTATACCCGATCTCTGATGAAATCTTTCACGTTTTTTACAACGATTCTGAGTGTGCAGATAATATTGATCAACGGGACACTTCAGCGGCACGGAGCGATGCTCCAGACGACGACGCGCGGCGAGACGCGTCAGGGAGTTCACCTGTATCTGGTGGCATCCCAGGAAGAGACGCTGCGAGCAGCGCTACAGGCAGCAGCAGCAGCGGAGAGAGAGCCATGTACCCTGCGCCCGGCAGCCCAGCCAGGTGCGCTGGAGGCAGCAGCGGCGGAGCGCCAGGCTCTCCACCAGGGAGTTCTTCCCACGAGCTAGAAAGCCCAGACGCTACCCAATCTCCACAAGGCCACGTGACAGGAGGTCCAGAAGTGCATGCACGTGAAGCAACTTCAGATTTGTGGCTGGTTCTTCTGGTGCACGTGCAGATAGCTCAAGAGAGCCCCAATAGCCAGAAAATAGAAGCTTGGCAACTTCAGATGAATTTTCTTCGTCTACGACAGAACAGGAGAGGAGGGAACATCCGCCTACGTCAGTCCGTCTTCGACCAGTGTTAGATTTATATCCGAAGGAAGCGCTTCAGAAGGTAAATCCGGTGAAAATTGAAAGAAGAGGACGACAATGTTTGCTAAGCGTCGAGGAACCGACGAAATTTGAAGATGCAAACAAAAAGGAGTACTGGCGTCGTGCTATGGATGAAGAGTTGGGATCGATACGAGACAACAAAGTATGGGAGCTCGCGGATCTTCCCAACGGCCATAAAGCCATAGGGCTCAAGTGGGTGTACAAAGTCAAGAAGGATGCTGAAGGGAACTTGCTAAAGCATAAAGCTCGGCTCGTAGCTAAAGCATTCGTGCAAGAGCAAGGTGTGGACTTCGAGGAAGTGTTCGCTCCAGTCACAAGGATGGAATCGGTGAGGCTAGTTATAGCTCTCGCGGCTCAAGAATCTTGGAAGCTACATCACATGGATGTAAAATCCGTGAACGGGGAGTTGAAAGAAGAAGTATACGTGAAGCAACCACCGGGGTACATCAAAGAAGGAGAGGAACACAAGGTGTTGAAGCTACACAAGGCATTGTACGGGCTACATCAAGCTCCTCGGGCGTAGAACATCAAGCTTGACCGTACATTGATTTCTTTTGGTTTTGAGAAAAGACCACTCGAGCATGCTATGTACAAGCGAGGTAAAGGCAAGGATCGTCTCTTAGTGGGCATCTATGTTGATGATCTCTTGATAACTGGAGCAGACGAAGAGGAGATTGCGCGATTCAAGCTACAGATGAAGGAGCTATTCAAGATGAGTGATCTAGGACTCTTGACTTACTACCTCGGGATCGAGGTACATCAAAAGCCGGAGGGGATCACACTATGCCAGGAGGCATATGCAAAGAAGATACTTGAAAGCTGTGGCATGGAGGATTGCAACCCAAGTTTTGTTCCAATGGAGCCTCGACTGAAACTTAGCAAAAGGAGTGAAGCCTCTGCGGTTGATGCAACAGAGTATAGAAGTGTGGTCGGAAGCCTAAGGTATCTTGTGAATACACGACCGGACTTGGCCTATTCCGTTGGCATAGTGAGTCGCTTCATGGAAGCGCCCACGACTGAACATTGGGCAGCTGTCAAACATATACTCAGGTACATCAAAGGGACAACAAACTTCAGTTGTGTCTATCTGAGAGAGAAGAAGGAGATGGTGGAGCTACCTGGCTATAGTGATAGCGACCTGGCAGGAGATGTGGACGACCGTAAAAGTACCTCGGGAGTGGCATATTTCTTGGGCGGGAGCATAGTGACTTGGCTATCACAAAAGCAAAAGGTGGTCGCATTATCATCCTGCGAAGCGGAGTATATTGCAGCTGCGACCACGGCGGGTCAAGGGGTGTGGCTAGGAAGGCTACTCGGTGACCTCACAGATAAGGAAGCAGAGAGTGTGGTGCTCAATGTTGATAACAAGTCCGCATTGCCCTATGTAAGAATCCAGTGCATCATGATAGGACGAATCACATTGACATACGGTATCACTACATACGGGAGTGCGTCGAGGAAAGCAAGATTGAAGTCAACTATGTTTGCACCGACGACCAGCTTGCAGATATCCTGACCAAGTCTTTGGGGCGGCAGAAGTTCACGGAGATGCGGGAAAGGATCGGCGTCCAAGCTGTGAAGTGAGGACATCGTGCTTAGGGGGGTGATTGTTAGATATAATCACGATTAGGGGGAAACTAGTCCGGGACGGACTTGTAGTCTTTGCCGAGCCAACTAGTTTGCTATGTGCGTGTCTCCAGCCTAGTTCGTCGTTCGTCGCTCCGCCGGAAAGTAATCAGCGGATCGCTGCGTCGACGTCGGGACCAGTGCCAACAGAGACAACCGTTGCGCCCTTGTGCGGCGTCTTGCAGTTAACTCAAAATTCCACACTTCGTGATTCAGACTTCACGAGGAGGAGGCCAGGACGGGCGCCTCTCGGTTCCAGCTATCTTGAGGCTGCAGGTAGATGGGATACACACTTCAGATCAGATTAATAAACACTAGCAAAAGGGTCCGTGTGTTGTAACGGTAGAAAAAAAATCCTAATCTTCAATGGCCATGATCATATTTTGCAGCATCACCAGGATACACTTTCGCTCTCCATTTCATGGATTGATGAACTTGTTTTTAAACTCGTGAACATATGTGAAATCATGAACATTTTTCAAATTCATGAACATTTTTACAAATTTTCAAATATTTTCCAAAATCAAGAACATTTTTTGAATTCATCAACATTTTAAACTATTTAGAAACATTTTTTTAACAGTGAACTTTTTCTAAAGAATTTTCTTGAATCAGTGAAAATTCCTAGAATGGACGAACATTGTTTTGGAAATTGGTGCAACGATTTTTGAAATTCACGGACATTTTTTTGATTTAATAAACATTTTTAAATGCATGATCATTTTTTGAGTTAATGAAAAGTTTATACTATTTCCAAATAATTTTTTAAATTATGAACATTTTTTAACATTTTTCTTGCACCTGAGAAAATTTCTAGAATGGACAAACATGGTTTTCGCAATTGGTTGCACAACTTTTGAAATTCAAGATTTCTTTTTTTTGAAATGCATGATTATTTTTTGAATCAGCGAACATTTTATGAATGAATAAAATATTTTGTAAGTCGCGTACAGTTTTTGAATTTTTAGGATATTTTTTCATTCATGAACCTTTTGAATTGGCAAATTTGTTCAATTTCATTAACATCTTTTAATAAACAAATTGTGTGAAAAAACATTAATATGTTTTAATGCATGATCATTTTTTGAATCTGTGAACATTTTATGAATAAATAAACTATTTTGTATGTCACGTACAGTTTTTTAATTATTAGGATATTTTTCCATTCATGAACATTTTGAATTGACAAATTTTGTTCAATTTCATTAACATTTTTTATTGAATGAACTTTGTAAAAAATCATTAACATTTTTTGATATGCATGGTCATTTTTGGAATCAGCGAATATTTTATGAATGAATAAACTATTTTGTAAGTCATGGCCGGTTTTTGATTTTCAGGATATTTTTCCATTCATGAACATTTTCATTGGTGATTTTTTTAATTTCATTAAAAAAATTAATAAACGAACTTTGTAAATAATCATTAATATTTTATTAAATGCTTGATCATTTTTTGAATCAGCGAACATTTTATGAATAAACTATTTTGTAAGTCACATACAGTTTGTGACTTTTTATGATATTTTTCCATTTATGAATACTTTGACTTGGAGAAATTTTGCTCAAATTTATTAACAATTTTTAATAAGCGAACTTTGTAAAAAATCATTAACATTTTCTTGAAATGCATGATCATTTTTTGAGTCAACGCACATTTTATAAACGAATAAACTATTTTGTAAGTCACGTACTGTTTCTGAATTTTTAGGATATTTTTCCATCCATGAAAATTTTGAATTGGCATATTTTTTTTCAATTTCATTAACATTTTTTAATAAATGAACTTTTTAGAAAATCATTAACATTTTTAAAATGCGTGATCATTTTTTGAATCAGCGAACATTTTAAGAATGAATAAACTATTCCGTAATTCAAGTACAATTTTTGAATTATTAGTATATTTTTCCTATCATGAACATTTTGAATTGGCGAAATTTTATTTGATTTGATTAATATTTTTTAATAAAAAAACTTTGTAAAAAATCATTAACATTTTTTTTAAATGCATGAACATTTTTTGAATCAGCGACCATTTTATGAATGAATAAACTATTTCGTAAGTCACGTACAGTTTTTGAATTTTTAGGATATTTTTCGATCCATGAACGTTTTCAATTGGCGAAATTTTGTTCAATTTCATTAAAAAAAATAATACACAAACTTTGTAAAAAATCATTAAAATATTTTTAAAATACATGATCGTTTTTTGAATCAGCGAACATTTTATGAATGAATAAATTATTTTGTAAGTCACGTGGAGTTTTTGAAGTTTTAGGATGTTTTTTCATCCATGAACATTTTGAATTGGCAAAATTTTGACTAATTTCATTAACATTTTGTAATACACGAACTTTGTAAACAATTATTAACTTTTTTTTATTTCCAGAACATTTGTTTCTGATTTTTTTTAAATGGAATAAGAAAACTTTTTCTTATAAAATCGCTAACGTTTTTTGAATCAACGAACAATTTATTTCAAAATTCCTTTTAAAATTTTCACAGGAATAAAACTGCATGGGTGGTCCGGGGGGCGGGGGGGATTCCCCTGTGAAACTTTTTTATCACCTGGCATTGGTGGAAATTATTTTGCAACTTTAGGGGCAATTTTTGTGACATACTACAAGAAGCAATAGCCCCTTTATTATTATAGCACATATGCCCGTGCGTTGCAACGGAACTGAAAATTGAGAAATATTCAGATTTAATGAAAATAAAGTACAAATGCGCATCATCGTCCTGTCTGTTTGGGTTCACTTAGACTACCCATAGTGAGAGTAACATAGGTGGTAGCATCACACTTATCTGGATAAAATAGATGATGTGGCAAGCAATTAATAAAGAAAGAGAGGCATGTAGTAACATAGCTAGTTAATAGCTAGTTAATACTACTATGAGTAACACCACACATACCAAGAGAAGATGAGTCTATAACCTAATAAATGAAGTGTTGCATGACACCACACATATGTTACTTCCCATTTTGGAGGTAATAACATAGACTAGTAACATGCATAACATATGCATGTTAGAGCAAGTACAATAGAGCTGAGTCAGCGGGCTATAAGGAATAGAGTAGTATATTTCTACTTAGTTGGAGGAAAGAGAAGAGGAAAGAAAAGGTAAGCGGGCTCTTCGTGAAGAGCCAGTTCTAGCACGTGCTCCTAAACATTTTGTGAGAATGAAAGGTGGGCCACATTTAGTGAGAAAAGTAGTACACTCTTTTGATCTACTATTATACATGTTGGCTATAAGATGGGTTGTAGATGACATGGCACTGTCTTATAACCAGCAGCTGGCTATACTATTAACCATGCTCTTACTAGTCCAAGTTACTCCCGTTGTGGCTATTGATTCTCGCGCATGTCGTGGGTCCACTTAGCCATGTCCTTATTCCGCATCACGTCATGTCTGCGTATTTTTCGTTGAAGTCCTCCAACTCTTGTGCTCATACATAATCAGGTCAAGGGTCCACTTGGTCACTGTATTTTACGTAGAAACAATCTCTTTTTAGCATGGATTATATTTTTAAATTCTTCTTTCTCATATGTGGATCCACTCATCACCACCGCGCACATTTCTCTATCAAGACTTTTTTTTACCCGGCACGTGCAGTAGCTACCGGAGTCGAGGCCGAATTATTCAGCTCCTCCAACCTGACAGGTCCACCTCAATCCCACATATACTCATCCCCATCCGCACGCCGGACCAAACCCTAGTCACCCCACTCCTCCCCAAAGCTCCCTTCCAGCGAGCTCCCGCCTTCTACGATATGGCAGGCAGCGGATCCTACTCCAGCCACTCCTGATCCGTCGAATGGGGTATCGTCCCATGCGGGGCAAAGAAGGCTATGGTCGTCCACCTGGCCATCGACGTTACCGGGAGGAGTGCGCTCGACTGACGTTGGAATCGGTCCGGCGGGAATCCATTGCGTTGACGCAACTAGCGCTCGGATCCGCCAGTGCTAGACTCGAGTTCCGTCTGCCACCCTTCTCTGGTGCGCATGCGTATGAGGACTACAGGGACCAGTGTCCCCCGCTATGGCAAGGAGAGGATGCAAGTGGCCGAGGCCGACATGGCGGAGGCGAAGGCGCGCTTCCTTGGAGGAGGAAGTCATCCGTGCCCGCATCCTACAAAAGCGGTAGAGGTCGAACACGCGCGCCCTTACCCAAGAGCAAAATAGGGCGGTTCGTTACGTTACGAGCTGGAATAGAACAAACATCTCAAACCATCCGCCAAACCGAAGCGTCGGCACTACGATCGTGTTGGAGCTCCTGGCCATGGTGGCTCCAACCGCATCCATGGCGGAGCTTGTACGACTGCCCGAGAGTCAATTCGAGCTCCGGCAGCCTTGGGAACGAGACGAGGAAGGGCGGGGGTGACGGAGGGAGGGACGGCCGGAATCGACCTCCGGCGGTGGCGAGGATGGAAGGTGCACGAAAAGTTGCCTCCCGCCAACAATTGTGGGTACATGAGCCATTTTTTTAGGGAGTTGTATAATTTCTACAGGAAAAAGGCGTTTTGCGGGATCTGGTATGGACTTTTCTTAGCTCGAAACTATAAAACGGCGGTTTGCTCTCACTACCGTCCTTGGAGCCAGTCTCGCCGCACCTTCTTCGTGATTAGCAATTATAGGTATTTATTATATAGGATTATAATAGGAAGAAAGGTCAGTGGAAAAATGAAATACAAGTGGGTGGCCCTTCGAGCGTCCCAACAGGCAAACAACCGCGTCTCCCGCGCGTGGTTGCGTGCCCTCAAGAAGACAAGGAAAGGACTGCTCTCTTCCTTACCTCCCTTTGCTTCCCCGAAGTCAACGACATTGTTGTGGGAGAGAGCTAGCATGAGCGTGATTGGGGAGATAATCGCGAGCGCCGTGGGGAAGCAAATCGCGGGCAAGCTTGGTGATCTCGCCACGGATGAGGCCACCCTGCAGTGGAGGTTCAAGGACGATGTTGATCTCATGGTGGACAAGATGCAAGATCTGAAGGCCGTGTTGCACGATGCGGATGAGAGGCTGCGCTGGCGAGTACTAGACAAGATAGACATCAAGTTCGATGTCCGAGCCTGGGTTCATGTGTCTAAAGAGTTTGATCCAGGCAAAATTGGGAGAGCCATCCTGAAAAGCATAAATAGCAGTATCAACCTTGACGATTGTAATTTGCAGTGTTTACAGGAAAATCTCAAAAAGGAACTTGCTGGTAGAAGGTACTTGATTGTTTTGGATGATCTTTGGGAAGAGGATGCAGGTGAGCTGGAAAGGCTGAAGCAGATGTTACAACATGGCTGCAAGGGTAGCAGGATTATTGTAACTACGCGTAACCAAAGCGTAGTGAATAAAATGAGCACCGGGGTTCTTGCAAACCAAAGAAAAATTTGTCCTGTGCCCGATTCTGATCAAATCAACTTGGGTGTTTTGTCAACTGACGACTGCTGGGAAGTAATGAAGCAAACGGCATTTGGGCCTGATGATGACAAAAGTGGCTTGGAAGAAATTGGAAAGCAAATTGCAGAGAAGTGTGGGGGTGTACCACTCGTGGCAATAGCCCTTGGGCAAGTAATGTCCGAGTTAAGAACTGTGGAGGCATGGTAAAAAATAAGAGATACGAACATCGATTTGGGTCACAGAGATCACAAGGACACATTGGAGCGCCTCATGCTAAGCTATTACTACATGAAGCTGGAATTCAAAATGTGCTTCACATATTTGGGGGCCTTTCCCAGGGGCTTCGTTATAGACAGTGATCGTCTAATTCAGCAATGGAATGCTCTTGGATACATTCATGGAGGGCACGATGGTAAAAGGTGCATTAACTACCTTATGGGGATGTCCTTTCTTCAAATTTCAAAATCTTCTGTGGTAAGAGTTGAACACTATTTCCCATGTTCTACTTGGCCCTGGGTGTGTTGAATATACTTCCTAGGTTTTCTTTCCAAATAAATAAAATCGATTGATACACATTTTTAATTATATGTGATCGTTATAGACTCGATATTCAGAAAATATGGATATATTATTCCCTCTTACAGGTCATGATTATGTCTATGCCTTTATTTATTGTCACTTTATATGTTTACATACCCGCTCTTTTAAAATTTCAAAATTGACCATACTTCAAATTTTACATTCGGAATACATTTTCAATACAAGGATTCTTTACTTGGTAGAACATAACCATGTGGCGTTTACATTTTCTTTTACAAGACTAAATTTGTAGTACTTCCCTCTGCAGATTAGGTCAAGTCCAGTGCGTGCCAATGCTCCTATAGAGCTCACCATGCATGATTTGGTGCACGAACTTGCGACGATAGTTTTGGGCCATGAATCCCTTGTTCTAAATGCTACCGAGCTGAGGAGTTGGAAGAAAGCAAAACATCGTTATTGCCGACATGCACAGTTGATCAATTACCAGAATCAATATAAGGTTTTCAATGATCTGCCACGCAAGATCAGATCCTTCCATGTAAGAAATTCAGCGAAACAGCAGCTCCCCCAAAAGGCATTTTCTAGAACCAAGTATATAAGGGTCTTGGACCTAAGTGGATGTTTAGTTGTGGGGCAATCTACTCCAAGCAACATACCTTTGCCATCTTCTGTGCTTCAGTTGAAGCTACTTAAGTACCTCAACTCAATGCTTCTAGCTTGCCAATTACATCACTTCCTGAGTCTTTCCATACACTTCAAAATATGGAACCTCTAATTCTGTCCAATTGCTCACTTGAAACCTTGCCTGACAGTATCTGTAGCCTCAACAAACTCGGCTATTTGGACCTAGCTGGCAATGTGAGCCTCAATAAGCTCCCTGGCGGTTTCCATCTTCTTAATAAACTCATGTTCCTAAACATGTCAAATTGTTCCAAGCTAACCGAACTTCCTGACAATTTTTGCCTGGAGTGTTTAGAACATTTAAACCTCTCAGGCTGTCATGAGTTCAAAAACCTTCCACACAATTTCGGCAATCTTAAAAATCTTAGGTTTTTTAACCTTTCAGATTGCTACAAGATTTCAGTTCTACCAGAATCATTTTGCCAGCTGAAGCATTTGAAAGACCTAAACCTTTCAGATTGTCGTGCCCTTATAGTACTCCCTGAATGTTTTGGTGACCTTTCAGAGCTTGAATCTTTGAACCTAACAAGTTGTCCCAGGCTAGCACGGTTGCCCGAGTCAGTCTGCAAGATGATTAACCTGAAGTGTCACAATTTGTCATATTGTTTAGGGATGCTGGAGCTCCCCTCCTTACTAGGTGATCTTAATCTCCAAATATTGGACATTTCTGCTGGTGCTCTCAGTCACTTGCCAGATAGCATCGGTAAAATGGCTAGTCTCACCCAATTTGTGGTCACGTCAGGACATCCTAGGGTGTTTGGAGAAGCCCAGGAAATAAAGAAGCGTCTCAAATTGCCAGGCCGCACAGTACATAGAGTACGCAAGAGAAGTAAAGGATGCAACAGTATAGTGCAGCTTGCACATGTGAATTCCCATGAGCTGTTAATTGGATCTCTTCAGCATGTCAAGAAACCTGAAGACGCAGGGAGAGTCAACCTGCGTGATAAATTATGTGTTCGACAGCTAGCTCTCCACTGGAATACCCGCAAAAAAGAACAGCGGGATATGGAGGATGACTTGGCTGAATCTATTCTGGAGAAGCTCAGACCAGCTCGAAATCTTGAACAGCTTATGATACAAGGGTATACGAGCAAGGTTTTTCCTAATTGGATCTCGCTCATATCCTCTCACCTCCCTTGTATTACCTATCTGAGTCTTTCTAATTTAGTTGCATGTGATAGTCTTCCTCCGTTTGGCCAGCTACCAAATTTAAGAAGTCTATATCTGCGGAAAATTCCTAACATCACGAGAATCGGCAAGGAATTCTATGGGGAGGGTGGAAGTTGTAAGAAACTAAGATTGCTACAACTGCAGTCGATGGAAAATTTGGTGGAATGGTGGACAACACAGTCAGGTGAAGAAGACGGGGAACTTTTAATCCCTAATTTGCACAATCTGGAGTTAAAGGACTGCCCAAAGTTGAAGTTCCTACCATATCCCCCCACAAGTATGTTTTGGTGCTTGGACAATAGCGATGAGGTTTTGGCAGGAGTAGGATTTGGGAAACTCTCGTCGTCCACTCTTCCTTGTCGCATGGGCATAAAAAATTGGGGCCCTCATCCGGACAAGTGGCTTAGACTAGAGCAACTCCCCACTCTCGAAGAATTCTCATTGACCTCCTGCCACGGCTTGAGTGCCTTGCCAGAGGTCATTCGCTGCTTCACCTCTCTCAAAAAGCTAAGTTTGATGTCGTTGCCGGACCTGATCAGGATACCGTACTGGTTAGGACATCTCACTTCTCTAGAAGTCCTTGGCATAAAAGATTGTTGCAAGTTAATGATGTTGTCTGAAAATATGAAAAATCTCACTGCTCTTAGAGTACTAATGCTTCTCGAGTGCGAACGACTATATGGATTGCCGGAATGGATAGGACAGCTCAGTTCCCTGCGAGAACTTCACATCAGAGACTGTCCCAACATCCCACTTTTGCCTGAAAGCATACGGAACCTTACTGCCTTGGAGGAAATATACATTTCTGGTTGCTCAAGTCTGGTCCGTAGGTCCCGCAGGGAGGATGCATATAAGGTTTCTCACATCCGCAAAGTAATATTAGAGCCGGAAGAAGAACCAGAAAATGAAGAACAAGGACTAGAAGAATCACTGGTACACAACTACAAAAATCCCTTTCTATTTACATCTTTGTGGTTACAGTTAACCACTCATAACTTCATTTGCACATGTTATTGTAATGATCTTGATGACCTAGGAGTTTGAAGCGTGCACATATGTTTAACTTTGGTGTATGTTTATATGTCATTTGAGTGCTCAGTTGCATTGAAGGACTAATGCTTTACCTTTTTTTTTGCGGGAAGACTTATGCTTTACTTAACTCTTAAGGACAAGATGTTAGAATTGGTGTCGACCCCCTGATTACTGCACTGCCGTACTGAACTATTCATATATGCAATAAAGCTGGGCATAAGTCTTTTCACTCGAAATAGAATTGGTGTCCAATATCTGTATATGGCTACGGTTTGACTTGGTGTATGCATGCAGAGGGCAACTAAAATAGACTAGACAAAGCTAGTACGCTAGATACAAGATCACAAGGGGGACGGTCCAAACACCCATGGCAAGGGTGACCAGACTGGGCGTGTTGTAATGGTCTTCATGCGCCTGACGGCCTCAGCGGACTTGTCGTTGATTATACTATGTCGATTTAGTGTAGGGGAGGATCGCCTAGAGTCATGCTCCGGGGATGTAGGCGTTGATCACTTAAACTTCATCAAAAAATTATTATCGCTCATTTTACTTTTCACAATTAATGGCCTAATCACTTAAGCTGTATGAACGCAGGATGCAAGGATGGATAGGCTATCGGGAAAATTCAGAGAAAAATCGTCGAGATGTAGAGAAGACCGAGAAGAACTAGAGGTATGCAACTCCAAAGGCCAGCAACTTTTAATCTAGTAATTATGGTTTGATTTGCACATGCTTTTGCAATTTCCATAAAGGAATTCAATGGATGCATATTTATTTTATTTTATTTGGTATGTGTATATGCCATTTTTTTTTTCTTTCGGAAAATGGTATCTTTTATTAACTCATAACGAGACATCAAGGAGATACAAATCATCATGAGCATACACCCGCCCTCTGCATAGTTATGATGCACACAACCAACACTCACACACACACACACACACACACACACACAAGATCACGCTGGAATAGCAAAGCCATAGAAGACCAACGCTATGCATAGGAGGATGAATTTTTGTGCGTATGCCTTGTATGAGTTCCACATTACTCAGCTCTATAGCTACTTAGTGCAAGGGAAAAATATGATTGTACTACCATACAACTGTACCTTCTATCCTCAGTGTCCATTTTTGCATCAAAGTTCATGCAAGCAAACTTCTCTTTTTTTCTCCCAAATAAAAGAACAACTGAACTCGAAACTTTGCAGATCAACATCACACAAGTACTACCATGTGCAGAAATGTTTTTGGATTATTTTTTGGCACAACCATTTTTTAAAATGATACAACTCATTCAAATTTTGGAATTTGAAAAAAAAAATAAGTTTCATAAAAAATAGGAAACATTTTATACAAAGAGTGGCACTTATGTAAAGTTGACCCTCAATGTTTCAAGGTCAAATGTTCTCTTGTTTGGAAAACAAAACTATGTAAGAATAACATGAATATTGACGCAAACTGAATGCTATGCAAAATGCTCTCTTATTTGGAAGAAACAAAAAAAAGAAATTTCTATGTATAAACAACATGGATCTTGATGCCAAGCTGGATGGCTAGCTACCTGGTAGGATAAAAAATCCACACTCTTGTCCTAATCCAGGAAAACCAAACTCTGATATCTCGGCTCCTAAACTCAAATCCTTAATGCCCCCGTCCCCGAATTCATCTAGAGTTTGTGTCAATATACAAATCCCCCATTGTGCTCTATATATACTTACCTTGGTTCCACATATACATATTGACCTCCTCGCAAGAGACTAAGAGAGAACACGAGACCCCCTCCTCATTCCCGGCCCCCTCGCACCGCCACCCCAGGGAGACGCCACGGGGATCCGATCTTAGCGCCGCCCAACCCCCACCCCACCCCGGCAGATCCCTGCCGCTGCTGGTGGCGGCGGCGCCCGGCGCCAAAGGCGCTAGGGCAGGCAGAGGCAACGGCTACCCTTGGAGGCACTGGGGCGCCTCGGGCAGGGTGCCATGCACAGCGGCCAGGACAACTTCCTAGCCGTGCGGCGGTAATTGGCGGTCCCATGGCCGGCGGGGTGCTCTGGTGGGCTCCCCATCTCTGCGATGGGCGGCAACGGCGATTGTGTGAGATTGGGGTGACGTCTTTGATGTCATTTCCTTCTCAAGGCATTGTCGTTGCAGGTTGTGTCATCACGCTCGGGATGTTCCCAGGGAAACCCCAGATCTGGGTCCCCGGGATCAGACGATGACGGCTCCTTCGGTGTCGTTGTCCCTCCTAGGGGCATCGTTTTGGAGCAGAGGCTGGTTGGAGGGGACAAGAGGAGGATCAATGTTACATCTATCGCAAGGTCGACGACGGTTCTCGGCGGCATGACGCATCAGAGTTTCGGCGACGAGCGTGTGTGGATGGACACGTGCAGTATGGTGGCACTGTCTGGCGTTGTGGTGACGTCAACGGTAGTACGGCCTGGCTAGGTGAATGTGTTGATCACTCCTGAAGGTGGGATGATGAAAGATGGCGGTATGTGATCCTAGAGCGTGCGCATGCGGTGCGTGCAGAGGGTCTAGCTAGACAGGTTGGGGCTCTCGGCTTGTGAGCGGACGCTTGATGAGGTCACCGGAATAGATGTGTGTGTTGATGCGCGGTTAGGACACGTCATCAAGATTGTAGATGTAGCGACAGTAATCGCCAGGAATGTGACTTTGGATCAATCCATGTATTTGTTTTGTTGGGTTCCGTGAAGTAATATAATGAAATGGTTATGTGCATTGCTTGATGTAGAGACAAGGTATTCCTCCTTTTCGAAAGAAAAAATATATACACATTGACATGTGGCACCCACGTGGCCTGATCGCCCCACTTGGTATGGCTTTTTCTGAAACAATATGCCGCCAAGGGCTAGTTTTAGTTGGTCTTGTTTTCTCTTTTATTGTGCGACACATATTATAAAAGTGCATCAACGAAAACAAAATTACAATATACCAGCATTCTGACAAATAGTGCCAAACATTTTCTCAGCTAGGTCTCGTGTTGTCTGTGGACTGTGGTCCGTGCTTCGTAGATGCATGAAATTGTGGCAACTTTAACAAAGTTGTAGCTCCAAATTTACAGACCTAAGTAAGGCAACTTAGCCAAAAAAAACTTGGGCATACTTTGACCTTTGTTAGGGTATCTTCAAAGCTACGTATCTTCTAAAACGGGAACTCTATCAATCCGTGAACCGTGTCCAGACGCGTCCGCTAACGGGATACGGGAGCGGATCATCCGACCATGTATTTTAAATACGCATCAAATCTAGACAGTAAAGGTGGCCAGGTGGACCTAGAGGACAAAGTTACGTACATAGGTTGTGAGGACATATGGTCCAACTGACACTGGGCAAGCGGACTCCATATGATGTCCGGACTTCCATATAAGCCCCCAAGGTTGGTTGTTAGGGGAAAACGGACATGTGGATTGATCCATGGACGTTTAGAAGGCTACGTTGGATGGCAAGAAGTGTTCGGACCATGTGGTCTCGACCTTTACAAGAGCTTTGAGGTACCGCTTTGGATATGCCCTTAGCCTTCAACCAAACATGTCCTAGTTCCCTTGCTTTTTCATCTGAGAAGCAATATTAATGAACAACCTCTGCTATCTGCTTATTTGATCTTTAATCCTATGATTAGATGTGCAACGTTTGGCTTAATCAAGCTATCCTTAATCCTCTGTGATCTGTTTGCTACTTTCTTTTTGGCTTACTTCTGCTGTTGCCCTAGCATCTTTGAACTTTGTTTTTCTTTGTGCCTGTACTTTGTCGTGAATTTTGGTTGGACTCTAGGCTTTATCTATAAAGTGAGGCGCAGCTCAACCCTAATCAGTATTTTTTGCTCTCCTCGTTAACTTTTTAACTTAGACATCCGGGTGCACTAATTACTCATGCGATGCAATTTAATACTGTACTATTGACTAGTAAGAGTCATATCAGTTTTCATACATAGGCATCGTATCATGGATAACTGAAATTCTGTTCTCACTGAAGTCGTAGATATCGGATACGGACTCTGAACATCTCTCCTTGGAATCCGATGACGACCAAGAAGATTCGGCGTCTGATGACGAGCAAGGAGATTCGGCAAACAAGGACAATGTAGTGCATTTGCGTGGACTCCACTTTAACTAGAAATCACCCAGCGTTGTGGAGACATCTGTACTTTGCAATCTCGATCTTATACACAGTCAACTACAGTACGATGCTACTACCAAATTATTGAGATTGTTTAATCAGTTTGTCTAATTCACATCTAGATGTTTTTTAAGGATGTCACATCTAAGCTCCTACAAGTATATAATGTAGCAATAAAAAATAAAAAAACTAGGATAAAAAAATAGACCACAAACAGAGTGGATATCAGTTTAGATGTGACATAACTATGTCACATCTAGATGTGTCCTAGACAGACCCTTGTTTAATTATACCCAATCAACCATGGCGAAAGATTATTTGAATTTGTGGATAACCGAACGGCATATAAACTTCAACTATATATTTTTTTTAGGGGAACTTTAACTATGGAATGAATCTAACTAGTACAGAACGGGCATGTTTGGTTGCTCGCCTGGATTTTGGATCTCCTGCATCTATAGCCTAGTTCAGCCTGGCTGAGGTGAAACGAGGCTTGGGTCGTGTTCTACATGTTGTTTGGTGGCCCATCACATGTCATTTGTGCATGTTGTTCGGTCACCTGCATCTATGTGTTTCACAGTGAGTAGATGCGATACACAAGGATGCGTTTGGTTGCTCGCATTAGGCCCGGGCGGGATGCTTTTTAGGCTGTTTGGTTACCTGGGTCGCATCCAAATCTTGGTCTGCACGAAACTTAAAGCAGTGCTCAGTCAGGCCCGCTAGGAACGACTAAATTGGCCGTTTCCAGCGAGTCAGGCTCAAACGATGCGGGGGTGGGGGGAACGCCACCTAGCGCAGCTGCGGGCAGGGAGATGGCGGGAGCGATGGCACATCTCTGAAAAAGCGGCGGGGCGAATTCGATTCAGTCGCCCTATATATCCAGGGTGACCGCCGCGACAAAACTCGCGTCACCATTCCCCTCCTCTCGAGCTTTTCCTCCGACGCGGATCCACTTCGATGACGAGGTAAGCGGGGCAACTACTCCGGCGACCGGTTGACTGCGGCGGCGGATCCATTCCTCCTCATCTCCGACGTGCCAGGCACCTCCTCCACAGCTCTTCCGATGACGTTTGTAAGTTCAATCATCACCTCCTCTCTACTAGTTCTATCTAGATCTGTCGATATGGTAGGGTTAGATCTTTCGATCTGTTTGACTGTGATGTTGTACTAGTTACTTGTGATGGATTTGAAGCATGCCTAGATGATGGTTGGTAGCTAGTGGTCATGGATGGATTGCTAGTATGCTTAGATATGTGGTATGCTATTGTGCAAGTGTTTCATAAAACATGTGTTCATGATTAGTGCTCTATTACGTTGTGTTGAACTGTGGTATGCTTTGATGGAATTGGTAGTGCTGTCTTCAGCTAGATTATCCATGTGTGCATGTGTTACTGCTAGTTCGATTTGTCGATGTTGTACTGGTAGTTCCTATTGTCCATGTGTAGTGTGTTGTGTTGTTGATGACGCTTACGTTTGTAGGACATGACCACGCAAGAGTTTAGTCAGTCACTCGTGATGTCCGAGAGCCAGCTCCCGCCGTCGTATGTTGAGGACTCCCAGCCTCCTACGGACGAGATGCCTCCTGATTCAGACGTTTTTGATGTGCCGCCTACGGTTTCTCCATTTTATGCTAGCTCAACCCAATGATGTTGCTCATACTGCTGCTCAAAATGCAGCCGCAAAGGAGAAGAAGGATGGCAGGGGAACAACATGAAATGCAGTCGTTCCTCTTCACTTTTGTGTTTAACAAGATGTGTGAGATCATAGCTAGTGGGTTGAGGACTGACAAGGGCTTCAAGGAGGTGCACTTGAACCTTGTTGCAAAGCATTTGTTTGACTTCTGTGTACAGAAGGTCACCTCGACCTAGTTGTACAACCACATGAGGAAGTGGAGAGCGAGGTGGATCACCGCGTCCAAGCTCAAAGACCTCAACGATGCTTCATGGGATGAGGACGCCTGCTCGATCCTTTTGAAGGCAGAGCATTACCAAGGCCACATCACGGTTAGCTCACAAACCACGCCATTCTAACAAACCAGTAGTTTAAACCTATGAATCATTGTCATACTAACTAACCTCTCTGCCATGTTTCTTCTTAGGCTCATTCCAAAGACGTAGAGTTCCTCGACACACCTATATAGAACTACATGCCCTGTTTCTTCTTAGGCTCACCCCAAAGACGTAGAGTTCCTCAACACACCTATCCACAACTACCACCGGATGCTCATTTTTCTTGAGCAAGAGACTGACCCGGGTGACCGTTAACGCGATCGGGTTAATACTACTGTTTGACTCGCCCCTGGCTCGTGTGCTCGCTTACCTATGCACCTCCTCCAACAGCATAGGAGGCGCTCAGCCCAGCCAGTTAGGCAAAGGGTTGTGCTACGCGTCGGCCGGCGGATCTTTTAAAAAGATCCGCCGCCTCGGCAGCCATTAGATATGGCGCCATCCTGCGATCTAGCATGTCCTCATCATTGCAACAAGGGTGTTGTTGCAGAAACTTTTGCAACACAACTCATGTTGCGGAAATATTGCAACAGAGATTGTGTTGCAGAATTATTTTTTCCGTAGGCTCATGGACTTCTACAACATAGGTCGTGTTTTGGAAACATCCCGACACAGCGTCGTCATTGTGCATTGTTGTTGAAGCACGAGGGATGTTGTTGAAGAGGCTATATTTCCGCAACACCGACTATATTTCCACAACATCGGCGATGTTGCAATCCTAGTGATTCCGCAACACCGGCGATGTTGCAATCCTAGTGAGCTCAGGGAGAGCTCCGCGTTTGGGCGGACATGTAGATGAAGAAGAGGGGAAAAGGTAGGAGACAGAGTGCTGACAAGAAGTTGGAGACAAGCGGCTCTGGAATGGTGCATGGTCCTCGCCAGAACACGTGACCACCAGGCGATGCAGCTGATTTCTTTCAAGAAATCAGCTGGCGGAAGCCAAGCGTTTTCCTTAGGGAAAATGCTTGAAGAACATTTGGAGGAAAAGGGCAGTCCCGCCCCAGTTCCATTTTCATAGAAAACGAAACACACAGAGTACATCATTATTACAGACCCGGGAGGAGATTGAGTATCTCTCCGGCAACAACTTTTTCGCGGAGCAAAACAGAAACAGAGAACCTAGGTAATAAAGCATCAGTCTGGACAAACACGCTAAAACATAGACCAACTACTGACATTTAAGATGAGACATGAGGCCATATCAACTCTCCAGGGAACAGGCTCTCCTCCATGCCCATCAAGCCACCCATCCTTTGCAGGGAGTACAGCCGCCAGAGCTCGTTCTTCTTCAACCTGGCTCTGGCCAGAGCAGCAGCGGTGGTTTTCTTGCCGCCTCCCATATAGCCGCAGTGAACATCTCCATGCGTTCTTTTGCATTTCCTTTGCATAGGATCTTCCAGGAGTTGCAGTACCCTGCAATTCTCCCCAGCACCACCTGCACACCCATCCAATGTGTGTTATTAAAACACATGTCATTTCTGCATCTCCAGATAGCCCAGAGGACAGCTGAAATGACAATATTCTCAGCTTGTAGTTTATTATCTTGCCCCCACATTTCTGCTACCCTACTTAGAATAGGCAAGGGGAAGCAATTTATAATGGAGTGAATAATTCTCCAGATTTCCAGAGCTACAACACATTCAAAGAACAAATGGTTGATATTTTCACCTTCAGAACAGAACAAGCAAGATAAGTCATCTAAATGTTGTCTCTTACTGAGATTATCCCTCACTAACATCTTATTG
The DNA here is from genome assembly GCA_032464435.1 of Aegilops umbellulata. Classification (NCBI taxonomy): domain Eukaryota; kingdom Viridiplantae; phylum Streptophyta; class Magnoliopsida; order Poales; family Poaceae; genus Aegilops; species Aegilops umbellulata. The sequence goes on from CP136059.1 coordinate 511,419,654, forward strand.
TGAGCTAACAACCACAAAAAAATATGGATGTTAGGAGGGACATGAATTTTCCATATATCAGGAATATGTACTTGGCTAATGCCCCTAAAATTGACCATGGCATACATAGATCTAACTGAATAGACACCATTGGACTCTAGTTTACAGATTAAAGCATCATCATCATCACTAAAAATAGTAGTTTGCATAATGCTTAATAAGTCATACCAAAGAAGAAGCAGCCTGTTGTCTACACATCTCCTAAATGTGATTTTCAGGTTAACTCCATCCCAAAGCTCAGCCACAGTCTGATTATGCTCATTAGCTATTACATATAAATCCCAAAACTGGATGGCCAGGCTACAAGACCCAAACCAGTGATCCTCCCAAAATTTAACTCTCTTCCCATTGCCCACTTTCCATTGATATCCATGCTTAGCTGCTTTAGCAGCCCATAAGACCCCTTTCCAAAAGGGGGATGTGTTAATATCAGGGCAAGAGAAATGTTAGGATTATTAGCTCTATACTTGGAGTCAATAATCTGTTTCCAAATCTTATTACCATTACCATGAAATTTATAAACCCAGAATGCTAGTAAGCTCAGATTCATCTCAGCAATATTTGGAACCCCCAGGCCCCCATGCATATTGCTTTTTCTGAGTTACCAGCCCCCAATTGGCAAGGTGGTATCTATGGTGTCCCTCATAGTTGTCCCAAAAACAGTGAGCCATCTGGGAGTTAATCAAGTTAATTGCCCACTTGAGGAATTTGATCATGCTCATAAGATAAGTGGGAATAGTAGCTAGACATGATTGCACTAACACCAATTTCTTCTCATATCCTAGCAATCTACCTCTCCAACCAGCAGCTCTTTTCAGAACCTTATCAACCACAGGCTGCATGTCTTCTCTCCTGAGCTTGGTGTAATGAAGAGGGAAACCCATGTATTTTAAAAGGGAAAGCCCCTAAACCACATGATAAGGCTAAAGCCACCTTGTGAGCATCATCCTCTTGGACATGGATAGGAATCAAATCACATTTGTGAAAATTAATTCTAAGTCCAGACATATGCTCAAAACAAGAAAGGATCCATTTCCAGTTTTTGGCTGAGACCAAGTTATTATCAATAAAAAGTAGGGTGTTGTCGGTGTCAAAACCAGCGGATCTCGGGTAGGGCGTCCCGAACTGTGCGTCAAGGTCGGATGGTAACAGGAGACAAGGGACACTTTATTTTACCCAGGTTCGGGCCCTCTCGATGGAGGTAAAACCCTACTCCTGCTAGATTAATATTGATGATATGGGTAGTACAAGAGTGGATCTACCACGAGATCAAGGAGCTAAACCCTAGAAGCTAGCCTATGGTATGATTGTGTATGATGATGGTTTTCCTACGGACTACTACCCTCCGGTTTATATAGACACCGGATAGGGTTAGGGTTACTACAATGGTAGGAGATCTCGAATATCCGCACACCTAGCTTGCCTTCCACGCCAAGAAAAGATCCTTCCGGACACGGGACGAAGTCTTCAATCTTGTATCTTCATAGTCCTGGAGTACGGCTGAAGGTATAGTCCGGCTATCCGAACACCCCCTAATCCAAGACTCCCTCAGTAGCCCCCGAACCAGGCTTCAATGACGACGAGTCCGGCGCGCAAATTTGTCTTCGGCATTGCAAGGCGGGTTCCTCCTCCGAATCCTGTGTACCTGTACGAATAATGTCCGATTTTTGTAACGTACCGCTCCTCGGCTTCAGTGCCCAATAATTGACGTCTTCCACGTGTTGAACGAATGCGAAAAGCCGGGGGGTGTCTTTATATTCACACCCTTAGTCATATAAACGAGCCGCCTATTTAACGGGATGGGGATTTAGATCCAAACCACATCTTCTCCTCTCCGCGAGTTATCATCAGAGCGTCTCCAGCAAAGGTCCATTCCAACATGGCCAGCTGTCGCAGCTCCTCCCCTCGCCCTCCAGTCCCAAATCCGGAGACTGGGAGAGTTGCACCATCCCACACAGCGAGCTAGTGTCGCTGCAGGCCAAGGGATTCCTTCCCCAGGCATATATGGTCCCGGTCCGAGCCGGACTCGCCACCTACAACGGCGGAAAGCAAGCGGAGAGCACCCCCAATCCTTCTAAAGAGAGCGGGTGTGCCTCATCCCTTATTTATTAAGTGGACTGGGATTTCCAATTCATCCATTCCTCCGCGGGCTTCTGGAGTTCTACGGCCTCCAGCTGCACAATCTCACGCCAGGCTCCGTACTACATATTGCGGGCTTCGTTGCCCTTTGCGAGCTATTTTTAGGCGTCGAGGCTCATTTTGCGCTGTGGAAGAGGTTGTTCTGCTTGGTGCCCCGTTCTCAAAAGGGGTCCATATACCAAGTGGGCGGAGCCGAGGTATGGCGCATCGCCGGGACCGGATACCCATCCGGAACCCCAAAAGAGGCGTCCGAGGACTGGCCTTCGGAATGGTTTTACATAGATGACGTCCCGCTGCCGGACCCTACCCGGGTCGGTCTCCCCGAGTTCAACAGTGCTCCACCGAAGAAACGCTTGAGCTGGCGTCCGCGGAGTTCTCAGAGGGAAAGCGACAGAGACGTCCTTTACCTGATGGGCCGGATAAGACTGTTGGCTCATTCCGGACTAACCATGATTGGAGTCATGGCCACATGCATTATGCGGGGGGTGCAGCCGCTTCAATATGGAGGCCACCCCATGTGGGACTTCAACGGGGAGGATGACGCCACCCGTTTCGGCCGTAAAGGGCCAGCCACAGCTGCCGCTCTAGTAAAGATTTTAACATCTTTGTACAAGGGAGAAAAGGAGGACTTCCTCCGCGTCAACCCGCGGGCCGGATTCACTATATACGAACCTCCAAGTTGGGTAAGTGAACAATTGCAATTGCCTGTCAGTTTAATGCTCCCATGAATGGGTATGTAGTCTGACGACTTCAATGCAGGAACTACGACAGGAAGTAAAGGATATCAACAGCCGCCCTCCACAGCCTGAGGACCCAGAACGGTCCCTCGATCCGGACTCCGAAGAGGATCCGGACATATTGGTGGAGCTTATCGATGGGGTGTTCCACCAGTTAAGCAAGGACGATACCTTGGTAGCCATTACGGCTGATTACCCCGGGTTAATCCCGGCCTCCCAGGTGACAGAAACCGGGGTGTTTATTCCCTCAAGAGAGATTCCATTCTCACATATTCCGGCGTTTCAAACGACAACCGTATTTTGCAGGGGAGATTTCCGAGGCGGGGGGCCGAACCTGCGACGGCCAGCCAACGAGGGGCCGTAGGGCCCCGTGGGGCGAAAAGAAATGTAGTCCGGACTGAGATTCCGGCACAAAGGTATAACGCGCCTTCTATATCCCTGGTGCTATTCTGTCCAGGCATATTAACATTCATGCTTTTTCCAGGACGAAGAGGCCTTGCCGGACTCTATCCGGAGAGGTTGCCAATAGCGCCTCCAGCAGTCAGGCTCCAACGTCTGGTCCGGAAGCGGGGACGAGCACCAGGCGCGCACCGGACGCTCCTCCAACAGAGGATGCAGACCGGCTGTCTGCCACAAATTCAGAAGTGGAGAGTGCCATGAACCACAGGCGTCGCCGGACAGTTCTATGCGACGCTTGTTTCTCCCGAAAGGCTTTAGATGCCTTTAATTCGGGAGATGCGTACCTTCGTGCCGCTCAAGATGGTTTAGCTGTTGGGGATCGTAGCAGAAATTAAAATTTTCCTACGCATCACCAAGATCTATCCATGGAGTATTCTAGCAACGAGGGGATAGGAGAGCATCTACATACCACTTGTAGATCGCAACGGAAGCGTTCAAGGAGAACGTGGATGATGGAGTCGTACTCGCCGTGATCCGAATCACCGATGACCAGCGCCGAAAGGACGGCACCTCCACGTTCAACACACGTACGGGACGATCGACGTCTCCTCCTTCTTGATCCAGCAAGGGGGAAGGAGAGGTTGATGAAGATCCAGCAGCACGACGGCGTGGTGGTGGATGCAGCAGAGTTCCAGCAGGGCTTCGCCAAGCTTCGGTGGAGAGAGGGAGAGGTGTAACGAGGAGAGGGAGGCGCCAATGCAGCAGGGGTGCGGCTGCCCTCCCTCCCCCCCCCCCTTTATATAGGCCCCCTAGGGGGGGCGCCGGCCCTGGAGATCCATCTCCAGGGGGGCGGCGGCCAGGGGGATGGCTTGCCCCCCAAGCCATGTGGGGCGCCCCCTGCCCTAGGGTTTCCAACCCTAGGCGCAGGGGGAGGCCCATGGGGGGGGGCGCACCAGCCCACTATGGGCTGGTTCCCTCCCCACTTCAGCCCACGGGGCCCTCCGGGATAGGTGGCCCCACCCGGTGGACCCCCGGGACCCATCTGGTGGTCCCGGTACAATACCGGTGACCCCCAGATCATTCCCGATGGCCGAAACGACACTTCCTATATATAATTCTTTACCTCCGGACCACTCCGGAACCTCTCGTGACGTCCGGGATCTCATCCGGGACTCCGAACAACCTTCGGTTTGCTGCATACTAATATCTTTAACAACCCTAGCGTCACCGAACCTTAAGTGTGTAGACCCTACAGGTTCGGGAGACATGCAGACATGACCGAGACGATCTCCGGTCAATAACCAACAGCGGGATCTGGATACCCATGTTGGCTCCCACATGCTCCTCGATGATCTCATCGGATGAACCACGATGTCGAGGACTTAATCAATCCTGTACTCAATTCCCTTTGTCCATCGGTACGATACTTGCCCGAGATTCGATCGTCGGTATACCGATACCTTGTTCAATCTCGTTACCGGCAAGTCTCTTTACTCGTTCCCGTAATACATCATCCCGTGAACAACACCTTGATCACATTGAGCTCATTATGATGATGTCTTACCGAGTGGGCCCAGAGATACCTCTCCGTCACACGGAGTGACAAATCCCAGTCTCGATTCATGCCAACCCAACAGATACTTTCGGAGATACCTGTAGTGCACCTTTATAGTCACCCAGTTACGTTGTGACGTTTGATACACCCAAAGCATTCCTACGATATCCGGGAGTTGCATAATCTCATGGTCTAAGGAATGATACTTGACATTCAGAAAAGCTCTAGCAAACGAACTACACGATCTTTGTGCTATGCTTAGGTTTGGGTCTTGTCCATCACATCATTCTCCTAATGATGTGATCCCGTTATCAATGACATCCCCATGTCCATAGTCAGGAAACCATGACTATCTATTGATCAACGAGCTAGTCAACTAGAGGCTTACTAGGGACACATTGTGGTCTATGTATTCACACATGTATTATGATTTCCGAACAATACAATTATAGCATGAACAATAGACAATTATCATGAACAAGGAAATATAATAATCCATTTATTATTGCCTCTAGGGCATATTTCCAACAGTCTCCCACTTGCACTAGAGACAATAGTCTAGTTACATTGTGATGAATCGCACACCCATGGAATTTTGGTGTTGATCATGTTTTGCTCTAGGGAGAGGTTTAGTCAACGGATCTGCCACATTCAGGTCCGTATGTACTTTACAAATCTCTATGTCTCCATTTTGAACACTTTCACGAATGGAGTTGAAGCGACGCTTGATATGTCTGGTCTTCCTGTGAAACCTGGGCTCCTTCGCAAGGGCAATTGCTCCAGTGTTGTCACAGAAGAGAGTCATCGGATCCGACGCATTGGGTATGACTCCTAGGTCGGTGATGAACTCCTTCACCCAGACTGCTTCTTGTGCTGCCTCCGAGGCTGCCATATACTCTGCTTCACATGTAGATCCCGCCACGACGCTTTGCTTGCAACTGCACCAGCTTACTGCCCCTCCATTCAAAATATACACGTATCCGGTTTGTGACTTGGAGTCATCCAGATCTGTGTCGAAGCTAGCGTCGACGTAACCCTTTACGACGAGCTCTTCGGCACCTCCATAAACGAGAAACATATCCTTAGTCCTTTTCAGGTACTTCAGGATGTTTTTGACCGCTGTCCAGTGTTCCTTGCCGGGATTACTTTGGTACCTACCTACCAAACTTACGGCAAGGTTTACATCGGGTCTGGTACACAGCATGGCATACATAATAGACCCTATAGCTGAGGCATAGGGGATGACACTCATCTCTTCTATATCTTTTGCCGTGGTCGGGCATTGAGTCGTGCTCAATCGCACACCTTGCAATACAGGCAAGAACCCCTTCTTGGACTGATCCATTTTGAACTTCTTCAAAATCTTGTCAAGGTACGTACTTTGTGAAAGACCGATGAGGCGTCTCGATCTATCCCTATAGATCTTGATGCCTAATATATAAGCAGCTTCTCCAAGATCCTTCATTGAAAAACACTTGTTCAAATAGGCCTTTATGCTTTCCAAGAATTCTATATCATTTCCCATCAATAGTATGTCATCCACATATAATATGAGAAATGCTACGGAGCTCCCACTCACTTTCTTGTAAACGCAGGCTTCTCCATAAGTCTGCATAAACCCAAACGCTTTGATCATCTCATCAAAGCGAATGTTCCAACTCCGAGATGCTTGCACCAGCCCATAGATAGAGCGCTGGAGCTTGCATACTTTGTTAGCATTCTTAGGATCGACAAAACCTTCCGGCTGCATCATATACAATTCTTCCTTAAGGAAGCCGTTAAGGAATGCCGTTTTGACGTACATTTGCCATATCTCATAATCATAGTATGCGGCTATTGCTAACATGATTCGGACAGACTTCAGCTTCGCTACGGGAGAGAAAGTCTCATCGTAGTCAACCCCTTGAACCTGTCGATAACCCTTAGCGACAAGTCGAGCTTTATAGATGGTCACATTACCATCCGCGTCTGTCTTCTTCTTAAAGATCCATTTATTTTCTATGGCTCGCCGACCATCGGGCAAGTCATTCAAAGTCCACACTTTGTTTTCATACATGGATTCTATCTCGGATTTCATGGCTTCTAGCCATTTGTCGGAATCTGGGCCCACCATCGCTTCTTCATAGTTCGAAGGTTCACCATTGTCCAACAACATGATTTCCAGGACAGGGTTGCCGTACCACTCTGGTGCGGAACGCGTCCTTTTGGACCTACGAAGTTCAGTAGGAGCTTGATCAGAAGTATCTTGATCATCATCATTAACCTCCTCTCTAATCGGTGCAGGCACCACAGGAACATTTTCCTGAGCTGCGCTACTCTGATTTTCAAGAGGTAGTACTTCATCAAGCTCTACTTTCCTCCCACTTACTTCTTTCGCGAGAAACTCTTTCTCTAGAAAGGACCCATTTTTGGCAACAAAGATCTTGCCTTCGGATCTGAGGTAGAAGGTATACCCAACTGTTTCCTTGGGGTATCCTATGAAGACGCATTTTTCCGATTTGGGTTCGAGTTTTTCAGGTTGAAGTTTCTTGACATAAACATCGCAACCCCAAACTTTCAGAAACGACAGCTTAGGTTTCTTCCCAAACCATAATTCATACGGTGTCGTCTCAACGGATTTTGACGGAGCCCTATTTAAAGTGAATGCGGCTGTCTCTAGAGCGTATCCCCAAAATGATAGCGGTAGATCTGTAAGAGACATCATAGACCGCACCATATCCAATAGAGTGCGATTACGACGTTCGGACACACCGTTACGCTGAGGTGTTCCAGGTGGCGTGAGTTGTGAAACGATTCCACATTTTCTTAAGTGTGTGCCAAATTCGTGACTTAAATATTCTCCCCCACGATCTGATCGCAAGAACTTTATTTTTCTGTCACGTTGATTCTCAACCTCACTCTGAAACTCCTTGAACTTTTCAAAGGTCTCAGACTTGTGTTTCATTAAGTAGACATACCCATACCTACTCAAATCATCAGTGAGAGTGAGAACATAACGATAGCCTCCGCGAGCCTCAACGCTCATTGGACCACACACATCTGTATGTATGATTTCCAACAAGTTGGTTGCTCGCTCCATTGTCCCTGAGAATTGAGTCTTGGTCATTTTGCCCATGAGGCATGGTTCGCACGTGTCAAATGATTCATAATCGAGAGACTCTAAAAGTCCATCAGCATGGAGCTTCTTCATGCGTTTGACACCAATGTGACCAAGGCGGCGGTGCCACAAGTATGTGGGACTATCGTTATTAACTTTACATCTTTTGGTATTCACACTATGAATATGTGTAACATCACGTACGAGATTCATTAAGAATAAACCATTAACCATCGGAGCATGACCATAAAACATATTACTCATATAAATAGAACAACCATTATTCTCAGATTTAAATGAGTAGCCATCTCGTATTAAACGAGATCCAGATACAATGTTCATGCTCAAACTTGGCACTAAATAACAGTTATTCAGGTTTAAAACTAATCCCGTAGGTAAATGTAGAGGTAGCGTGCCGACGGCGATCACATCGACCCTGGAACCATTCCCGACGCGCATCGTCACCTCGTCCTTCGCCAGTCTCCGTTTATTCCGCAGCTCCTGTTTCGAGTTACAAATATGAGCAACGGCACCGGTATCAAATACCCAGGAGCTACTACGAGCACTGGTAAGGTACACATCAATTACATGTATATCACATATACCTTTAGTGTTGCCGGCCTACTTATCTGCTAAGTACTTGGGGCAATTCCGCTTCCAGTGACCAGTTCCCTTGCAATAAAAGCACTCAGTTTCAGGTTTGGGTCCATTCTTTGACTTCTTCCTGGCAACTGATTTACCAGGCGCGGCAACCTCCTTGCCGTCCTTCTTGAAGTTCTTCTTACCCTTGCCTTTTTTGAACTTAGTGGTTTTATTTACCATCAACACTTGATGTTCCTTTTTGATCTCCACCTCTGCAGATTTCAGCATTGAATACAACTCGGGAATGGTCTTTTCCATCCCCTGCATATTGTAGTTCATCACGAAGCTCTTGTAGCTAGGTGGGAGCGACTGAAGGATTCTGTCAATGACCGCCTCATCCGGGAGATTAACTTCCAGCTGAGTCAAGCGGTGGTGTAACCCAGACATTTTGAGTATGTGTTCACTGACAAAGCTATTCTCCTCCATCTTACAGCTAAAGAACTTGTCGGAGACATCATATCTCTCGACCCGGGCATGAGCTTGGAAAATCAATTTCAGCTCCTCGAACATCTCATATGCTCCGTGTTGCTCAAAACGCTTTTGGAGCCCCGATTCTAAGCTATAAAGCATGCCGCACTGAACGAGGGAGTAATCATCAGCACGAGACTGATGGGCGTTCATAACGTCCTGGTTTGCTGGGAATGGTGCATCACCTAGCGGTGCTTCTAGGACATAATCTTTCTTGGCAGCTATGAGGATGATCCTCAGGTTCCGGACCCAGTCCGCATAGTTGCTGCCATCATCTTTCAGCTTGGTTTTCTCTAGGAACGCGTTGAAGTTGAGGGTGACATTAGCGTGGGCCATTTGATCTACAAGACATATTGTAAAGATTTAGACTAAGTTCATGATAATTAAGTTCATCTAATCAAATTAATGAATGAACTCCCACTCAGATTTGACATCCCTCTAGTCATCTAAGTGATACATGATCCGAGTCAACTAGGCCATGTCCGATCATCACGTGAGACGGACTAGTCATCATCGGTGAACATCTCCATGTTGATCGTATCTTCTATACGACTCATGTTCGACCTTTCGGTCCTCCGTGTTCCGAGGCCATGCCTGTACATGCTAGGCTCGTCAATCCAACCTAAGTGTATTGCGTGTGTAAATCTGGCTTACACCCGTTGTATGCGAACGTAAGGACCTATCACACCCGATCATCACGTGGTGCTTCGGAACGACGAACCTTAGCAACGGTGCACAGTTAGGGAGAACACATTTTTGATATTTTAATGAGGGATCATCTTATTTATGCTACCGTCGTTCTAAGCAAATAAGATGTAAAACATGATAAACATCACATGCAATCAAATAGTGACATGATATGGCCAACATCATTTCGCTCCTTTGATCTCCATCTTCGGGGCGCCATGTTCATCGTCGTCACCGGCATGACACCATGATCTCCATCATCGTGTCTTCGTGAAGTTGTCACGTCAACTATTACTTCTACTACTATGGCTAACGCTTTAGCAATAAAGTAAAGCAATTACATGACGATTTAAGTTGACACGCAGGTCATAAATAAAGACAACTCCTATGGCTCCTGCCGGTTGTCATACTCATCGACATGCAAGTCGTGATTCCTATTACAATACCAAGATCATCTCATACATCACATGATTCATCACAACTTCTGGCCATATCACATCACAAAGCACTTGCTGCAAAAACAAGTTAGACGTCCTCTAATTGTTGTTGCAAGTTTTTACGTGGCTGTTATAGGTTGCTAGCAAGAACATTTCTTACCTACGTTAAAACCACAACGTGAATTGTCAATCTCTATTTACCCTTCATAAGGACCCTGTTCATCGAATCCGATCCAACTAAAGTGGGAGAGACAGACACCCGCCAGCCACCTTATGCAACTAGTGCATGTCAGTCGGTGGAACCGGTCTCACGTAAGCGTACGTGTAAGGTTGGTCCGGGCCGCTTCATCCCACAATACTGCTGAACCAAGATAGGACTAGTAACGGCAAGAAGAATTGACAATTCGACGCCCACAACTACTTTGTGTTCTACTCGTGCATAGAAACTACGCATAGACCTAGCTCATGATGCCACTGTTGGGGATCGTAGCAGAAATTAAAATTTTCCTACGCATCACCAAGATCTATCCATGGAGTATTCTAGCAACAAGGGGATAGGAGAGCATCTACATACCACTTGTAGATCGCAACGGAAGCGTTCAAGGAGAACGTGGATGATGGAGTCGTACTCGCCGTGATCCGAATCACCGATGACCAGCGCCGAAAGGACGGCACCTCCGCGTTCAACACACGTACGGGACGATCGACGTCTCCTCCTTCTTGATCCAGCAAGGGGGAAGGGTAGGTTGATGAAGATCCAGCAGCACGACGGCGTGGTGGTGGATGCAGCAGAGTTCCAGCAGGGCTTCGCCAAGCTTCGGTGGAGAGAGGGAGAGGTGTAACGGGGAGAGGGAGGCGCCAATGCAGCAGGGGTGCGGCTGCCCTCCCTCCCTCCCCCCTTTATATAGGCCCCCTAGGGAGGGCGCCGGCCTTGGAGATCCATCTCCAGGGGGGCGGCGGCCAGGGGGGATGGCTTGCCCCCCAAGCCATGTGGGGCGCCCCCTGCCCTAGGGTTTCCAACCCTAGGCGCAGGGGGAGGCCCATGGGGGGCGCACCAGCCCACTATGGGCTGGTTCCCTCCCCACTTCAGCCCACGGGGCCCTCCGGGATAGGTGGCCCCACCCAGTGGACCCCCGGGACCCATCTGGTGGTCCCGGTACAATACCGGTGACCCCCAGATCATTCCCGATGGCCGAAACGACACTTCCTATATATAATTATTTACCTCCGGACCACTCCGGAACCTATCGTGACGTCCGGGATCTCATACGGGACTCCGAACAACCTTCGGTTTGCTGCATACTAATATCTTTAACAACCCTAGCATCACCGAACCTTAAGTGTGTAGACCCTACGGGTTCGGGAGACATGCAGACATGACCGAGACGATCTCCGGTCAATAACCAACAGCGGGATCTGGATACCCATGTTGGCTCCCACATGCTCCTCGATGATCTCATCGGATGAACCACGATGTCGAGGACTTAATCAATCCCGTACTCAATTCCCTTTGTCCATCGGTACGATACTTGCCCGAGATTCGATCGTCGGTATACCGATACTTTGTTCAATCTCGTTACCGGCAAGTCTCTTTACTCGTTCCCGTAATACATCATCCCGTGAACAACACCTTGATCACATTGAGCTCATTATGATGATGTCTTACCGAGTGGGCCCAGAGATACCTCTCCATCACACGGAGTGACAAATCCCAGTCTCGATTCATGCCAACCCAACAGATACTTTTGGAGATACCTGTAGTGCACCTTTATAGTCACCCAGTTACGTTGTGATGTTTGATACACCCAAAGCATTCCTACGATATCCGGGAGTTGCATAATCTCATGGTCTAAGGAATGATACTTGACATTCAGAAAAGCTCTAGCAAACGAACTACACGATCTTTGTGCTATGCTTAGGTTTGGGTCTTGTCCATCACATCATTCTCCTAATGATGTGATCCCGTTATCAATGACATCCCCATGTCCATAGTCAGGAAACCATGACTATCTATTGATCAACGAGCTAGTCAACTAGAGGCTTACTAGGGACACATTATGGTCTATGTATTCACACATGTATTATGATTTCCGAACAATACAATTATAGCATGAACAATAGACAATTATCATGAACAAGGAAATATAATAATCCATTTATTATTGCCTCTAGGGCATATTTCCAACATTAGCCAAAGCCACGGAGCAGTATGTGAAAGACATACGGGTAAGAAAATTTTGGTTAAATATATATATATATATATATATATATATATATATATATATATATATATATATATATATACCAGTAGCCCCTGAGACTTGAAACAGTTAAAGTAACTGATTTAAGGATCATACAACATGCAGGTTCTTACTGAGAAGAACACCGTGCTGTCCCAGGAGCTGGAAAAGTGCAAGGCCCAACTACAGGCCGCACTAGCCGCAACAGGGGAGCCCAAAGGGACCCCCTCAGGTAAGATACACTTCGAAAGATTAGTATTGTGCGGCATGGGTGCAAATCTGACAATTCATGTTGCAGATGGCGCCGGACTTGAGCCGGAGAAGCAACAACTCTTACGCCGGTTAAAGGCCGGTGAGAGTATGTTGACAAGGGTGAGGCGAGAGAAGAATGATCTTCAGGATGCCAACACCAAGCTGGATGTTGAACTGAAGGACGTTCGTGGCCAGCTGTCGGACTCCATGAAGGAGAATCAGCGGCTTCGACGCGGCATATTTAGTAAGTGCTTGAACGAACTTTGAAAAATGAGTTCGGCGAGGAAGTCGAATAACAGAGTATTGTCTGTAGGTATGCTCACAGGTCGTCCTGCAGAGGAGATGCCCGGTTCTACGGGTGACCTACTTCCCGAACTCCTGCAACTGCACGAGCGAATTCGGCAGGCGATGCGAGGTGTTGCCCAAGCCTTATGGCCTGCCCACCCCACGCCCGAGGGCCTTGTAGAGCTTGCGGAGAAGCTGAAGGGAGTTCGGCGGCGCTTCCTGTTGTGGAAGATATCAGCCTGCCGACAAGGCGCTAGGGAGGCCTGGGCCATGGTGAAGACCCGTTTTACGAAGTCTGACCCCAATCACATGGTCGAGGTCGGACCAGTGGGGCCTGACGGGAAGGATATCCCTGTGAGCTTAGTGTATGGCCAGGTAGAATTGGCCGCAAAGTATTCTCAGCAGGACTGTAAATTAGACAGCCTGTTAGATGGTATAGAGGAGGAATACAATCAGTCAAGATGACTATGTAATTTATAATTGACATGTGAAATGCCTTCTAGCCGGATTGTAGATCGTTTGTCGTTGCCGACCTTTTCGCTTCGACCTCGGGACCAGACGGTCCGGAGTGTGTCCGAATACCATAACGGCTATATAAGAACCAAGATATGCGTGGAGACCAGGCGTAGGGGTCATTAGTGCTTTATCAGACAAGTGCCCAACTAGTTATGTTATATTACATGGTTAGTAAGAAACATCTTCTAGAGAGAATAGTTCCGTTAAGGGTTCTTTTCGCTGGGGTGGCGTGCCCTAAAGTGCACGTCCGGACTGCAAGTGCAGGAAAACATCTGGGGGCATGTATAAGTAAAAAAGGTTCATCTTTAGTTCACCGACCGAATATTCTCTTAAGAACGCTAGCTTTCGGCTTCACCCAGTCTGAGGTACACATCCGGCTTATCCGGCAGTAGCAATCGCAGAGGTGCTCCCTTTACCGCCTAGCCAAACAATCGGGAACGTAGGGGTAAGCACAAGAGCCAGGCAACCCGGCTTGGCCAAAACTTAAGTCATATCGATGCATATAATGGTGAACAAAAGGTGCGTGCGGAAGTCTGACGCATGTGTTGGGTGTGAAACCCATATAAACAAGCTTCTGTTAAAGAAGCCCCCAGGTTTAAGGAGCGCTGGTAGCGCGTCATATGATGAGCCTTTAAGGGCTATAAAAGGAAAGAGTGGGAGGAGACAAAAATAAAAACAGAAAGATATATGTAAAAATGGACAGAGGAAGGAGACAAACTCAGAGTTCGGCGCTAGGCATAGAATCTTCGGAGACGTGTTGCGTTCCATGGGTTCGGCTCAAGTCGGTTGTCCGACGCATCTCGCAGGCGGTACGCTCCACCAGTGAGGACTTGGTCAATTATGAACGGACCTTCCCATTTGGGCTTGAGTTTGTCCTTTTTCTTATCCGGCAGGCGTAGAACTAGTTCGCCAACGTTGTAATTTTTGGCCCGTACTTCTCTGCTTTGATATCTTCGAGCCTGCTGCTGATAAAATGCGGAACGGGCTTTAGCCACGTCGCGCTCCTCCTCTAGGGCGTCCAGGTTGTCCTGCCGATCAAGCTCGGCTTCTCTTTCTTCGTACATGCGCACTCGAGGTGAGTCATGAATTATGTCGCAGGGCAGAACTGCCTCAGCGCCGTACACCATAAAAAATGGTGTGAATCCGGTGGTACGATTCAGCGTGGTTCGCAGCCCCCAGAGTACGGAGTTGAGCTCCTCTACCCAGTGCGTATTAGATTCCTTTAGGGACCGCACTAGCCTGGGTTTGATACCGCTCATGATGAGACCATTCGCACGTTCGACCTGACCGTTAGTTTGTGGGTGATAGACAGAAGCATAATCGAGCTTAATGCCCATGTTTTTGCACCACAGCTTTACTTCATCAGAGGTGAAGTTTGTGCCGTTATCGGTGATAATGCTGTGGGGGACACCGTAACGGTGTACGACCCCGGATATGAAGTCTATCACGGGTACGGATTCGGCCTTCTTAACAGGCTTGGCTTCTATCCATTTGGTGAATTTATCCACCATGACCAATAAGTATTTTTTCTTGTGGGTTCCCCCCTTAAGGGGTCCCACCATATCAAGCCCCCAGACCGCGAAAGGCCAAGTGATGGGGATGGTTCGGAGGGCATTGGGCGGCATATGGCTTTGATTTGCAAAGAGCTGGCAACCGACGCATCGTTTGACTAAGTCATGAGCGTCTGCTCGGGCCGTCGGCCAATAAAAGCCCGTACGGAAAGCCTTGCTTACAAGGGACCGAGCTGCAGCGTGGTGGCCACCGAGTCCGGCATGAATTTCAGCCAACAGACTCCGCCCTTCCTCTTCGGAGATAGATCTTTGAAGGACTCCTGTAGTGCTTTTCTTATATAGCTCTCCTTCGTGGACTTTATAGGATTTAGATCGCCGCACTATGCAGCGTGCCTCATTTTGGTCCTCTAGGAGTTCCTGCCTAGTACGGTAGGCTAGGAATGGTTCTGTCCACGGGGCGATGACCGCCATTATTTCGTGGGCTGAAGGTGTGATTTCGGTGGCGGGGCCTCCGATTATGTCGGATTATGTCGGATTGTTCGGCCCCCTCCCATGCTACAGATGGCTTGAATAATCTTTCTAAGAAGATGTTGGGGGGACCGCATGTCGTTTTGCTCCGATGCGTGCCAGGACGTCTGCTGCCTGATTGTTTTCTCGGGCTATATGGTGAAACTCCAGTCCCTCGAACCAAACTGACATTTTTAGGACGGCATTGCGATAAGCTGCCATTTTTGGGTCTTTGGCGTCAAAGTCGCCATTTATTTGGGATATCGCGAGGTTTGAGTCCCCGCGTACTTTCAGGCGTTGAATGCCCATGGATACTGCCATCCGGAGACCATGTAGAAGGGCCTCGTATTCGGCTGCATTGTTGGAGTTTGTGTACATAATTTGGAGTACATATTGGACTGTGTCCCCTGTAGGGGACGTCAAAACGACGCCAGCCCCTAGTCCGGCCAACATTTTGGAGCCGTCGAAATGCATGATCCAGTTTGAATATGTGTCGTACTCTTTAGGGAGTTTGGCCTCTGTCCATTCGGCGACAAAGTCGGCTAGGACTTGCGATTTAATGGCTCGCCGTGGTTTGTAGGTTATGTCAAACGGGAGGAGCTCTATGGCCCATTTTGCTATCCGGCCCGTTGCATCGCGGTTGTTGGTAATATCGTTGAGTGGTACTTCCGAGGCTACTGTTATAGAACACTCTTGAAAGTAGTGTCGTAGCTTCAGGGATGCCATAAACACCGCGTACGCGATCTTTTGGTAATGCGGGTACCGTGATTTGCATGGTGTGAGGACAGTGGACACGTAGTAAACCGGCCTTTGAAGGGGGAGTTTGTGTCCGTCCGTTGCCCGCTCGACGACGAGAACTGCGCTAACAACTTGATGGGTTGCGGCGATGTACAATAACATGGGCTCGCCGGTGTTCGGCGCGGCCAGGACTGGGTTTGTTGCCAAGATGGCCTTTATTTCCTCGAGTCCGGCTGTGGCAGCGTCTGTCCACTCGAAGTGTTCGGTGCGCCTAAGGAGGCGGTAAAGGGGCAATGCCTTTTCTCCCAGGCGGGAGATAAAGCGGCTTAAAGCCGCCAAGCATCCGGTGAGTTTCTGTATTTGTTTGAGGTCTTTCGGGACATCCAATTATGACAGAGCTCGGATTTTAGCTGGATTTGCTTCAATTCCTCTACCGGATACAATGAAGCCCAGGAGCTTTCCGGCTGGAACGCCAAAAACGCATTTTTCCGGATTGAGCTTAATGTCGTATTTTCGGAGGTTGTCGAATGTGAGCCTCAAGTCGTCTACTAGAGATTCGACATGTCTTGATTTAACGACCACATCATCTACATACGCCTCCACTGTTTTGCCGATCTAGTTTGCCAGACATGTTTGAATCATGCGTTGATATGTTGCGCCGGCGTTTTTTAGCCCAAAGGGCATTGTGTTGAAGCAGAATAGGCCGTATGGTGTGATGAATGCTGTTGCGGCTTGGTCTGATTCTGCCATCTTGATTTGATGGTAACCGGAGTATGCGTCGACGAAGCACAATGAATCGTGTCCTGCAGTGGCATCGATGATTTGATCTATTCGAGGGAGGGGGAAGGGATCCTTTGGGCAAGCCTTATTAAGGTCTTTGAAATCGACACACAGGCGCCAGGATTTGTCCTTCTTTGGTACCATCACCAGGTTTGCTAGCCAGTCCGGGTGTTTTATGTCCCTAATGAATCCGGCTTCCAATAACTTGGCTAGCTCCTCTCCCATAGCCTGTCTCTTTGGTTCGGAGAAACGCCGAAGAGCCTGTTTGACAGGTTTGAATCCTTTCTGGATGTTTAGGCTGTGTTCGGCCAAACTGCGTGGGATTCCTGGCATGTCTGAGGGGTGCCAAGCGAAAATGTCCCAGTTCTCTCGTAGGAACTCTCGCAGTGTGACGTCTACATCAGGGTTCAGTCGTGCCCCGATGGAGGCCGTTTTATTAGGGTTTGTTGGGTGGACCTGGAATTTGACTATTTCGTCCGCTGGTTTGAAGGATGTGGATTTGGATCTCTTTTCGAGTATCACGTCATCCCTATTGACCGTGGATCGCAGCGCAGTCAGTTCTTCGGCCGCTAAGGTTTCGGATAGTGCCTCGAGGGCCAATGCGGCTGTCTTGTTCTCGGCACGGAGTGCTATGTCCGGATCACTAGCGAGGGTGATAATTCCGTTTGGCCCGGGCATTTTAAGCTTCATGTACCCGTAATGGGGTATGGCTTGAAAAATTGTGAAAGTCTCCCGTCCTAGTATAGCGTGATATCCGCTTTTGAACGGGGCCACCTGGAACGTGATCTGTTCGGACCTGTAATTATCCGGCGTGCCGAATACCACATCTAGTGTGATTTTTCCGGTGCAGCGCGCTTCCTGACTGGGGATTATTCCTCTAAAGGTTGTGCTGCTTCGCTCAATGCGGTTCCAGTCTATTTCCATCTTTTGGAGGGTTTCCTCGTAAATGAGGTTCAATCCACTGCCTCCGTCCATGAGTACCTTTGCGAGGCGACACTCGTCCACTATGGGACTGAGGACCAATGCGGCTGGTGCTCTGGCTGCTCGAATTTTAGGCTCATCACTCTCGTCGAAGGTGATAGCAGTATTGCTCCATGGGTTTATTGTCGCTACTTGATAGATTTCAGTGAGGCTGCGGAGTGTTCTTTTTCGCATGTTATTTGATGCGAAAGTCTCAAAGACTGTGAGAACTGAACTGAAATTCTCGGGCTGGTTTCCTTTGACCTCTGGAATTAGGAGGTCCTCGCCAACTTTGGCCACCTGCCGGAGTATCCAACATGCCCTGAGGCTGTGAGTTGGGGTGGCGTCCTCTGTACTGTGAATCTTGCAGGGTTCATCTAACCACTTTTCCAGTACGGTTCCATGCCCCCTAGAGGGTTTTGATTTTTTAGCGTTTAGTCCGGGCGCCTTACTGTGGTGCGCCCTCTTGATTCGGACGGGATTGCTATTCAGGGCCGGATTATCCCAAAATTCAATTTCGGTTTTCCGAGCACTTTCCATGGCACAGTATTTTTGCACTATGGATGCCAGGTCAGCAAAGCGTGTAAGATTACGATGGCTGATGGCGTTGAGTATTCCCTTGTCTGTGCAGTTACTGCAAAAGATTGAGATTGCGTCTCCCTCACGGCAGTCCTTTATCCTGTTCATAACCAGGAGGAATCTGGCCCAGTAATGATGTACTGATTCTTCGGGCATTTGCCTGATTTGGGAAAGATCGCTTAAGATCGGGTGGGCGGGTGTCGTTGAATCTGAGACCTCGCCCAATTTGTTGTTCGGAGGCCAAAGAGCTTCCGGATTCTGAGACCCGGAGTCTTGGATGTTATCTGATTTGCCTGATTTTAAGCTCAGGTCTTGGATTGTATCCTCCCCTCCGCGGATATCCGGCATGGAGGGTTCGGGGATTCGGACGTAGCTAGTCCTTAAGATAGATGAAGGGTCGCCGCATTGTGTCTCCACCACTGCAACGTGGTGGGTGACCTGGGGAGAGTTAATTTCTCTCATATCGGGTTTAAGCCCAACCTGGTCGTAATTTGTGGCGACGCCCAGTGCGGCGATACGATCCAGGAGCTCGTTAACTGAAGAGAGCTCCATCGGATCCAATTGCTCGGCGAGTTCTAAGCCGACGTGGAGGTTGCTTTCGATGACCCGGGAGGTCACCGTCGGCGCAACAGCCGAACAGGCGGTTGCGAGAAAACCACCTAGCCGGAGAGTTTGGCCGACAGCCAAGGCTCCTTTCGTAATGGCGCCATCTTTAAAGACGGGAAGAGGCATCCTTCCTGATCGCGACGGCACAGAGGAACTCTCAATGAAAGCACCAATGTCGGTGTCAAAACCGGCGGATCTCGGGTAGGGGGTCCCGAACTGTGCGTCAAGGTCGGATGGTAACAAGAGACAAGGGACACTTTATTTTACCCAGGTTTGGGCCCTCTCGATGGAGGTAAAACCCTACTCCTGCTAGATTAATATTGATGATATGGGTAGTACAAGAGTGGATCTACCACGAGAGCAAGGAGGCTAAACGCTAGAAACTAGCCTATGGTATGATTGTGTATGATGATGGTTGTCCTACGGACTACTACCCTCCGGTTTATATAGACACCGGATAGGGTTAGGGTTACACAGAGTCGGTTACAATGGTAGGAGATCTCGAATATCCGCACACCTAGCTTGCCTTCCACGCCAAGAAAAGATCCTTCCGGACACGGGACGAAGTCTTCAATCTTGTATCTTCATAGTCCTGGAGTCCGGCTGAAGGTATAGTCCGGCTATCCGAACACCCCCTAATCCAGGACTCCCTCAGGTGTCATCTGCATACTGCAAACTTGTCACCCCTTGAGGGAAGACATTAGTCATAAACCCTGTTAGTAAGTTATTCCTAGCTGCTTTATTAAGCATTCTACTAAAAATATCAGCCACCAAGTTGAAAAGCATGGGGGAGGCAGGATCACCTTGTCTCACCCCTTTAAAAGTCTCAAAAAAATCACTATTACAGTCATTAATCCTAACTCCCACTGAACCTTTAAACAAAATGGTTTTAACTCTCTCCATCCATCTGGGGCTAAAACCCCTTTGATACATAGTTTTCAGGAGGAACTCCTTACTAACTCTATCATAGGCCTTCTCATGGTCTAATTTAAAAACAAACCCTTCTTTATTATGAGTTATAGCATCATGAATAATCTCATGAGCTATTACCACACTCTCTATAATAAATCTGCCTTTAATAAAAGCAGTCTGGTTTTGGGAAATAACCTCATCTCCAATATCACCTAGTTGATTGGCCACACACTTAGCAAAAATCTTAAAGCTACAATTGGACAAAGCAATGGGCCTGAATTTTTGGATAGTATCAGCCCAAGGTTCTTTTGGAATGAGTGTTAATAAAGAGAAATTTAATCTAAATAGATCTAAGGAATTATTATTCCAGGCATCCACCATTAACATAAAATCATCTTTAATGGTAGCCCAGAAGCGCTGATAGAAGAGGAAGGGAACCCCATCAGGGCCAGGGGCCCCTTTAGCATAAGAACCAAAAATAGCTTTCCTAACATCCTCTTCAGTAATATCAGCATCTAGAACCCTATTATGCTCTTCAGAAACTTTTTCAGAAGGATCCCAAAAATCATCATCTAGAGAAACATCTAGGGTATCCTCTCTGCCAAAAAGCTTCTTGTAGTAATCTACAGCAATATCCATAATATCTTTATTGGTTTCCACAGGACCATTTGGTCCAACCAACATACTAATCTGCTTCTTCCTCCTCCTGTGATTTGCAATAGCATGAAAATAGGCAATATTCCTACCCCCTTCTAAGATATTTCTCTCCCTGGAGCTTTGTCTGGACTTAATTTCCTCCAATCTCCATATTTTTTGAAGTTCAGAGGCAATTTTGTCCATCCTGATCTTAGAAGGTGGGGAAAGTGTTTTAGACTCAGACTCTATATCTAGTAGGTCATATTCAGCCACCAACTGCTGTTTATTTTTATTCTGGTCAGCCTCATAATTGGCATTCCAGCCTTTACACATCTTTCTCAGTAATCTGATCTTATATTGCCATCTATCTAAAGGATCCTTAATAGAGCATGGAGTATTCCAGCATTTTTTAACCATGTCATCAAAACCTGCAACTTCCAACCACCGTTTTTCAAACCTAAATTGTTTGTTCTTTGGTGGTTGGATAGCACCAGTATATACCACTAGAGGGGTGTGATCACTGCCCACTCTAGGGAGAGCTGTGAGTTGAACAGCTGGGAAGATAGTTTCCCAACAGGTCGTAATGAACACCTTGTCAATACTAGCCATAACCAGCTTATCCTGATTATTGGCCCAAGTAAACTTCCTATTATATGGTTTAAGCTTGAAGAACATTATCATAGCTTCTCACGGTAACTAAATAAACTTGGGGTCCGAGAACAACAAAAGATGGATTCATTTGCGACAGTTTTCATAAAATACGACTTCAAATATATATGTAAGAGCATAGGCGAAAGCATCATCATACAGGCGGTGATCTTTCATGAACCAAAAGGGACCATCTACAAACGGCGAGGCCACATCGTCGGCAAAAACGGATTGTTTTACAGTAGGACGCACATATTCCACTACACACGTAGACAGATAAACTAGCAGCAGCGCCAGACACTTTCAGAGAGTTGAGACAACCATCGCACCCTTCAGCGGCGCCTTGCAGCGTTAACTCAAAATTCCACACTCGCGTGATTCATACAGACTTCAGGAGGAGGAGAGGCCAGGACGGACGGACGCCTGTTTGTTCTGGCCGGTCGGTTCCAGCTATCTTGGGGCTACAGGTAGATGAGATGATTTAAATCAGATCAACAAACGTGAAGGAACAGATAGATATGTCAGATAACTGTCGAACAAGAGGGCGAGGGCAGTCGGTAATCAAGCACTGTATGATATAAATTGTACTACAAATTACCAGATATAAATTGTAACTAAATATTTGATGAGATCTGAACTGTGATTGAAGACCAGTGTTTTTAATGCAGTATATATAATTTTTAAGAACATCATGGTCAGATTGTAAGTCTGTTCAAAAGGATATTTCAGAGGCTATTTTCAGGTGAAATCACCACAAGTACACAATAAGGATGAAACTATAGATATACTCTTATTGTGGACTTGTGGTTTAGTAATCAGAGATACCAGCACGGCATGAAACTAAAGATACACTAAAACCATGACAAATAATGGAACCACTAATTTCATGTGAAAGACTTATTTTCTATCAAAATCTTCAAAAGCAAAAATGGACAAGTATTAGAGACGTGATAGTATGCGTACCCATTCCAGCAGCATCAGAGCCTCTCATGATTCTCAGTTTCCGACAAGTAGTGGTAAACAAGCTGCAAATGATTGAATGTTAGTAAGCATACATGAATAGCTACATAATGCATGACGACTCATTCAAACAATTTATACGGCATAGGCTGTGCGTAGGAAAAAAAATTAAATAGCATACACATTACAGAAAGATACACAGATAAATGTGAGGGAGTAAAAGGCCAAAACAGATACATTGTGTATTATCTATTAATAAATGGATACCTCAATTCCCAAAAGATGTTTTTTCACAAAATCAATATGTACTGTTAATGTCAATAATGCTAGGAAAATAAGCCTGTCTACTAGGATGCATATAATTCTCTATTCATACAGTTTCCTCAAATGATCTATTGTTCACAGTATACCTAACCTATCCACATGTTAGTCAAACGGAGCACTGATTCACAGAAGGGCAATGTCCATCCATGACGCAGAGGCCGGAGGCAATATATCTTCCATTTTATAAAAGAAAAGAAGGGCAAGTGAAACTTCAGGGAGAATTAGGAAGACTTGATTACCCAAATAGCAAATTTTATTCATGGCTACCTCCAGATATCATCTCCGAAAGGCCAGTGTAAAGGGTAAACCACTTGTGGTAAAAGTCTAGGCTACCATGTGGAAAGTTCTATCAAGTTACATAAATAATATCAAGTTCATGACTCTACTATCAAGATCTCCAAAGTTCTACCAAAGTTACATAGACAGACAACGGCAAAAGCAATACTGATGTCCAAGTGGGCAAAAATACTGTTTGTGAGAGAAGAATACCACAGTAAGACATCATAAAAGCATACTAAGTTAGGGTGCATGTAAGAGAAGAATACAACAACAAGCCATCATAAAAGCATGTTAAGGTGCATGGATCTCAGAAACCACAAAATTCAGGAACTTACTCCCAAGGAAGATCACCAACAAGCATCCAGTCAGCATCCTTGTCTTCATAGGTAAGTACATACTCTTGGTCCTGAAGAGCATCAGCCCTAGAACCATCAGTGAGCCTGTCTCTCGTCGATGTTTTGCAGGAACTGCTTTTGCCTGTAATGCCACAATTTTTTGAATATAAATATGCTTCCTTGAAACATACATCTAATTTAGAGAAATAGAAAACACCTGTAGTTGCCCTACAGTTCACAATCAAAAAAAGAGAAGTTCCAGAAGTAAGGCTAGAAATGATACTTATAGATGCAGAATGAAAAGTCAACACAATTGAAAATACTGTAAACATTGCACATCTACAGAGTTAACTGAACGCAGGTTACCAAAAGTTGCTTCCTTTGCTCTCCTATATACGTAAGGAATGTTGTTAATGGCATATACTACTGCTTCAATTTTGTGTTAGTTCCTGCCATTTAGGAAAGACCAGACTATAGCACTCAATTTGCAATCTACTTCTCTAATTTTTTTTCTTCCTGCTGAAAAGGATGTTAAGTTAACCTAGTTAGTAGTAACTAATTACTGGTCATTGACTAGGCTTGGAAACCATAGTTCAGCCAGTGGGATTCACAAGTAGTCATGCATCTTTTATCTTCTCAAGAGCTTCAGCAACCAGAAAATCCATCTGGAAATCTCATTCCTAGCCTCCTATTTACTGAGGCCATATATTAACCTACTTTATAATAGTAGTAACTTGCATGTAGAAGAAACAAGAAAGGAGATGGATTAAATGAAAAGAGCAACACCCACCAGTGATGAAGCAGCTGAACATCTTCTCCAGCTCCAGGGAAAGATTGTCATAGCTGGAGTAGGTCTTAAGATCGACCTTCCTCAGGTATGGGGCCCCATCCATGCTGACCTTGACATAGCAGCATCCTGCCTCGCTTCTGCCTTCGTTCTCGGCCTTGGTCTTTGTGGCATTGGCGGCTAGCGTGTTCTTCCGGTAGCTCCGAACAGGCGGCCATCCAACAACTTGTGCCCTACAGAGTGCATAGCAAACACTTGGTATCAGACCAGATCGAACCAAACACCAACCTAGATTTATTCAGAGAGTACTCCATTTATCCATCTTAGACAAGGCAGTTACGTCTGCTGCAATAATACTCATCTTGTACTCCCTCCGTAAACTAATATAAGAGTGTTTAGATTACTATTTTAGTGATCTAATCTAAACACTCTTATATTTGTTTACAGAGGGAGTACTAGTGAAGGTGAGACAATACTAACAGTTGTACAGATGAGGAATTAAGAGGAGGACCCGGCAGGTTGCGTGCCTAATTCACTACAACTTCTGGCTGCTTAAACCTAGTGCATTTCAGCAAGAAAATCAAGAGAATCTTCAGTATTATTGGACGCTGCTGCTTAGAGTGTGCTGTAAGCCAAAGCTTAATCAAGCGCCGAAATCTAAGGCAGCATCGCGCGTGCCTGCAGACTAAAACCAGTCTTCCTCTAGCAGATGCGCGTATCCAACGAGCTACTCCTACTCGTAGTACCTAAAAGCGCAGCTCCGAATCGACCGAGCACACTTACTTGGCAGCTGGAGGAGCTCCGGCTCCGGCGGCGGCGGCTTCACCCTGCTTCTTGTCCTCCTCCCCGCCAACCCCGGCGGCAGCGGCAGCAGACCGGTCAAGCGAGTCCGCGAACCCGCGCTTGGCGCCGCCCCTGTGCGGAGCGGGTCCGAGCGTGAGCGCGGCGTCGACGGCGGCCTCCGGCTCGTGGCGGCCGGGCGAGTCGCAGCCGGGCAGGCCGAGGCGGAGCGCGAGGTGCGGGCCGGCGTCGCCCGAGGCGGAGGAGGAGCAGGAGGAGGCGGAGGGCGCGGCGGGGCCGAGGCCGATGTAGTCGCGCGCTTCGAGATTGGGCGGCGGCATTGGAAGGAGGCGAAGGCCGAGGATGAGGAGGAAGGGGGAGGAGGAAAGGAGCTCTTTTTGTTTGCTGGGCTGCCTCGCAGAGGGAAGGGAAGGTGGGGCGTGATAAAGAAGCGGGGGGGGAGGGGGGGAGTGGTGGTGGTGGCCGACCGGGCGGGCGGCTCTTTATTCTGCTCCCCTTTCCTCGGGCCGGGTCGGGTCGGGTTGGGTCCGTCGCGGGGTGCGCGTAGCCTGGCTACTCGCTCGCTCGCGGTGGGGACAGGGTTTTTTTTTTTTTTTTTTTTTGAGAGAGAGAGAGAGAGAGATAGCTGGTGGGGACAGCATCGGGTAGGAAACCGTGTGCATCATCCGCTGTGTAGTGTGGCCGCGGCGACCGTGTGTGCGTGTGTGGGTGCTGGTCGTTCGTTCCCGGAGTCAAAAGGTGAAGAAGTGTTGCAACGGGGACTGACCGGCTGACCGACCGACTTGGTTAGCATGGCTAGCAGCGGGTATCTATGCTTGCTTGTTAAGCTAAGCATGGGCGTGGGCAGGTGTATGGAAAGTCACGTTGCTGTTGCTTCTAGAAGCGCACAGGCAGGCTCAAGTGTGTGCTTGACTTTGGCTGTAGAAAAAATGTGTGTTGAGTGGTGCGACTCCGCCGTGGTTACATGTGTGCATTGCAGCGTACACCTGTCTGTTGTCCAGAAAAGAAGAGTACGTAGTAGTACCATCGGAAGTGAAAAATGAGGATTTCAAACTGGCAGCATCGACCTTATTGACCAAAAGTACACGCTGGCCTGCGCTTAGTACTCGTAGTAGTGTCATTAGTAAAGCCAGTTTTCCTTTGCAGCGACAGGATCTCGAGGAGGATTACCCTTTTGAGTTTTCTAATAATCATCCGGGATTTCAGACACCTGCCGCTGCGCCAGCCACTCTTCGTACGCACGCTTGCTCGCTTGCTTCACTTCACCCCCGCGCAGTGAGTGGGCCCTGCAAAGCGTGGCCCCACCTGCACGAACGGAAGCATTTCTTTTACTACCATCTCTTGCTCGATGCTGGTCTCGGCCATAATTATTCCCTGCGACTGTATGTACTACTCGACGCGATCCATGGCTGGTGGTCTTTGTTCCCGGTGGGTGTACGCCGCACTTGTCTCGTGTCGTGGGAAACGGAGCGGAGCGGACGGAAGGATAAAAGTAATGGCGGGTGGTGGCGGCCACGTACGGCCGGGGCGCAGGGGCACGGCACGGCAAAGGACGGACCGACCGACCGGCAGACACCCGGCCCGCGAGTCCACCCGACAGCGCCGCGCACACGTCGCTCTCCTCCCTCCTCCCAGACCCACCACCACCCTCCCGTGCCCCCGTCGCCGTGCCGTGCTCCGCGGCCCCACCACTCCCACGCCGACGGTCATCGCGGTCAGAGCCCGTCACCGGCACGCCACCCGCGTCGTCGCGGTCAGCGCCCATCACCGGCAGGCAACGCCACCCGCGTCGCCCGCAATAGTGGACGCCCGTTCCCGAGCGCGATCCCGCTCTGGCGCCATGCCATCGCCATGCCGCCCCGCCCCATGCGCGTCCGCGGCGCGCTCGCTGGCTCCTCCCGTGCGTGCGTGCCGGGGCGGCACTGCTCAGCCCATGCCCCATGGCCGCCCCGCGCGCGCATGCAGGGGACGAGGACGCGTGCGCACGGCACGGCGCGGCGAGCGCGCCGCGTCGGTCGTGCCGGCTGCTCGGGCGCGTGGTGGTACTGTTGAGCCGGGCCGCGTGGCGGATTGTCATGAAGTTGTTTCGGCGGGTGCGCCGGGACCGTGCATGCACCTTGATTGATTGCTGCGGTGCTTGTTGGTGCACCCACCGGAATAATGCCGATCGAGCGTGTACGTGGTTGTCTATGCTGCGTTTTCCACGGGCATTTTCGACGTCTTTTCTTTGCTCCAACAAACAAACTCCACTGTTGCAGGTGCACCCGAGAATGTGCCTCCGCGTACGTAGCCAACTTGCCTTTTTTGGCTGATCAATGGATTGAATCGCAGGGAAATTGTCCACTGCTTGCTGCCACCAAACTCGCGACAGGGCTCATACTTTCCTGTTGATGCATATGCACTCTGGTTTATCCTCAATGTCGCATGGATATAACGGATCTTCTCACCATTCACCATCACACACCTCGACAAAGAATTCAAACAAAAACAATAGTTTCCAAGTTTTGAATTCAATTTTAAACACAAGCGGAGGCTCCAAATGTATGAACAAAACATGAAGCATCATGCAAAACCAAAGTTCAACCAAAAGCAATCATCATGCGCACATTTGAACCGGTGTGAGAAACCATATGTCGTTGGTGTTGCTGCCCCTTCCCAAGTGTGCACCGCTCTCTTCTGCCGTATGTTGGCCCGCTACACGCTACACGGTGTTGAAATATATTGCCATCATCTCTCTATTAGTTTGAACTGGTGGGTAAACTTATTAGGTGCATACAACTTTCAACCAAAAGGTTTAGGGTTCAAAACCCAATGAACACAGTCAATAATTACGGTCTGACCCCGCTTCCGATGCCCACGTCAAAGGGAGTGTTGGAGTGTTGCTAGCCCTTTCACTCTTCTCTTACATTCTTATTTTGCTTCTCGTTATGCTTTCACTTTCTTATTTTGCTTCTCGCCATGTGTTCCTTACATTTGCCCTTTTAGGGAGTGTTTGTCTCTAGGGACTTTTTGGTGTAGGGACTAGAAAAAGTTCCTCTTAGAAATTTTTTACCAAACAGGAGGGACTACTATGGACTAAAAATTACTTTTTGGGACTAAATGAAGAAGACTTTTAAGGAGAGTCTTTTTTGGGACTTTTCCAACAATGCCCCTCCCTGCACCCATTGCCCCGCCGCCCCATGGTGTTGTTTGCTTGTTATTTTTCTGTATACTAGGGGTAACATGGTCTTTTACATGTCATTTAATAACCTCTAGGGAGGGACTTTTAAGTTGGGACTAGAAAAAGTCCTAGGACTTATGAACCAAACAGTGCTTTAGACTCCATTCTTATTTTGCTTCTCGTTATGCTTCCACTTTCCATTGAATGTTCTGCGGTATTTTTCGCAACCATTGAACTTTTGAGTACTCTTTAGAGTTGAAATGTGATTCAGGCAGAGGCATCATTTCTATTGGACGAGCCAAATTGTTCTTCTCAAGAAGCTCATTGTGCTTATCTGCCTGAAAGCAGTGAGTAAATCAACTCAGAATACTTCTTATACTTTTGTTACCGATACTATTGAGGCAGTACCCTCATAGAAGGATGGAAACTAGAAAGTATCTTTGCAATCAAATCAGCATCTGAAAGTGCAGAATTGCAGATTTTTAACTTGGAGTTGATCTTATGAACAACAGGATTGTATGCAACTACAGGACAAGTTCAACAAACTCTTTTTAGATATGTAAGCCGTTCGTTCCAGCTTTCTTGAGGGAGTTTCGTGTCCTATCGCTCTCGATGGAGAGGCGCATGTGATAACATGTAAAGAAACATTGCAAATGAGCAATACCAATCGTTGTTTATCGATAATGATGATGTACATATTTATACCCCTGAAGGGACGCATCCAATAGCCGCGATGGTTACAAGCGAGACGGTTAAAGGACGCGTCGGTCAAGAGAGAGAGAGAGAGAGAGAGAGAGAGAGAGAGAGAACGGGGCGCATCTCTTCGATGAGGAAACCGCACATGTGCTCCATTGCTTCTGGACAATCGATCGTACTACCCTTCATAGAGATGGGAGAGATTAAACTAATTAATATCAAGATTAATTAAATCTTAACAATATACTCTCTCTTTTTATTTACTCTGTATATTAGAGTTGATTAAACTCTAATATACAGATGGGAGAGATTAAACTAATTAATATCAAAATTAATTAAATCTTAACGTTATGCTCCCTTCATTTTTATTTACTTTGTATATTAGAGTTGACTAAAGTCAAACTTCATAAAGTTTGATCAAGTTCATAAAAAAGCTATAAACATTTACTATAACAAATTAATATGATGTGAAAGTACATTAAATAACAAATGCAATGGTATTTATTTTTATTATACGTTAATATTTCTGTTTATAAATTTTATCAAAGTTTACAAAGCGTGACTTTGACTAAAGCTAATAAACGGACTAAATAAAAAATGGAGGGAACATAATTCACTATCACGAGCTTTTGGCACCATGTATGTATGTCTCCGGCCGGCCACTCGCAGCGCGCGCGCTTGTGCGGAGTAGTGGGGGTATGGACGAGATCACCGCCCCACGCCGTGCGTCCCCGTGCACGAGCCGGTCTGGTGTTGGCACGCCTTCTTCGCGCCATGCTCCCACCGGCGCGTCGCCTCGCCATGCCGCTCTGGACTTTGTTTCCGTCCGTCTAGTCGTAGTGCACGATCCCATCCGCTACTCTGCTCGATCATGGGCGCACATCGGCACATGTCGGAGGTGAGCGCGAGAGGCCGCCGGCTTTGGGCGAGCATTGACCCGGATGGCATGGCGATTGTCACGAATTCTCTTCCGCTGGTGATGCACCGCGTCCGTACATTGATTGCTTGCTGCAACGGTGGTGGTGGTGGTGGGTGCACCAGCCAGAATGATGGCCGGTATGCACACGCTGGCTACGTTTTCCACGGGCATCTCGCATTCTTGGCACTGTGCGGCCGGCTACCGAGCACCGAACTCCGCTGTGCAGCCGAGGGCATATATAGTTCCACGTACGCGGACATGAACAGCTCCGTTTTTGGCTGATCGATGAACCCAACCACCGCTTGGTACCACTGCTACAGTCTGTCAAATGTCTACTGCCAGCACCAAACCAAACACGGGACAAAGGTCAAGTAATGCGATCGCATCGCATATTCTCTATGCGAATGAAACACACATCGGTAGCTCTGCTCGGAATTGATGGAGCGCGCGGTGGCCAGGCGACAGCGCATGCGGGCGGCGGGCCGGCGGCAGCGCCTGCAGCCCTCCCTCTCGATCTACGACGGCCGGCCACTACAAGCGGCGGCAAAGCCAGTGTGCGTATTTACTCCTTAGCTTAGGCTCTGCGCCGTGTCTGTCACCCCCGTCCACGCGGGCATCATCACCGCCCCGCTCGGTCGCTCCGCCGGCCATGATGGCCGTGCCGTGCCGTGCGACGGGCGCGCTCGAGAGCACCGCATTAACTCCCCCTGACGCGCCGCTCCAGCTACCTCCACTCCACTCCACTGCGCCTGCTCTGTTCATCCACTGCTCGCTGCCTCCGCGACTGCCCGCATAATTGTGCACCACCAAGCGCGGCAGCCTATGTCGACGTAGTACTACTACGCTACTTCTGTCTAGCGGATGCATTTTATGAGGAACTGTACTCCACTGTACTTCCCCAAGTCTCCATGACCGTGCCATCCGTGCCAAATGCTTTCTTGACTAAAAATAGCCACGCACGGTCATCGATCGCACAGGCCGTCAACTGAACCGTCCACGCTGATCGAGTATCAGCGCTGCATTCTCATTCATGCTGATGATTTTGGCCACACCAGTAGGATTACGCGCGAGGTTTTCCAGGTGAAAAGCTCGATTGATCGATGGATGCATCGTCGTCTCCGTTCCCCAGAAGCCGGAAACCTGGCGCGCGCACCTGCCCTGCCGCCCGGCCGGCGACCGAGAAGGACTGGACGGGGCCCGTGCAGCTGCAGCCATGATGGCGATCCGAACCTGCCCCGCCATGTTCCTTTCCAACGCGCGCCGCCGGGTCCCGGCTGGCTGCGCGCCCACCGGCGGCGCCAGGCACCACGGAGTGAGGTCGACGGATCGGCGCGCGCTGTCCGTTCCGGCGAGGACAGAGGAACAAACTGGACGGACGGCAGGGCAGGGCCGTGCCCCGGCTCTCCTGCTATCGACTGTCTGTCGCCGCATGCCGTGCCGTGCCGCGGTTCCGTGCGTGGCAACGGCGTGCGGTGTGGGGGACGGAACCGGGGTCTGGCTGGCTGGCTGGCACGCCAGCGGAGTGCACAGTGCGGTTGCGCCAAGTGGGTGGCCAAAATCGGTAATATCACAGGTGGTGCTTAAACTTGCCACCAATGTTCATTTTACTGCCTGAACTTGAAAAATACACCGAACTAGTTCTTAAATTTGGAACCGACGTGCAAATACGATACTAATACCATTAGTAGACGTAAAATAGACTGGCGTGGCACCGTATTTTTGTTAGCATGCACATGTGGCATGAGCGACTCGCTGATAGCGAACGAACTGTATAGCCACCACGCCAACTTATTTCGTGTTTACACTTCTTAAGCAAACTTTTTAATGTAGAGATTTTTTACGGTGCATCATACTACCCATTATGATGGGTAGTATTTGCTAGATCCAACGGCCAGTATAGATCGGTCAAATTTTTGCGCTAGGACATATAGGTAATTTCTTATTAAAGATATATTTATCCTTTGTTAGTTCTAATCACAATTAATAATTCTAATTAATTAAATTAATCCATCCGATTCGACGCGGCACCGTTCGTCCGCTACTCGCGGCGCCTCCCTGCTGCAAAGTCTCCATGCAGTGCGCCGGTGCAAGAACGTCTGCTCTGGCGCTATGCCGACTCTGCTGCATCAATACATGCACGGAATGACACAATTTGGTGTGTCGTACGCCGCTCTATCCATTTTGATTTTCATTTGATGAGCAGCGACAGCAAGATGATGAATGGTGTGATGGCGAGCAAGGCGGCACAGGTGTGGTGCGACGGCAGCCTGCAGCGGTGGACGACACCGTCTGACACCTCGTGCACTCCGTCAGCCTCCTTGCGCGGAGGCACGAGCGACTGCGTGTGCGACCTCGTCGCCACTGCTCCCTCGGGTTGCCGGAGCGGCCCCGCGGGTGCGGCGCAAGAGGAAGCCGCGATCTGATTGTTGCGTACGTGTGACGTGCTTGTGTATCCGGCCGGCGGCGAGTCTATTAGGGTAGCTTTTCTAGGTCGCTGTGTACGTGCGGTACAACCGAGCTTGGAGTACGAACCAATACCATCAGCTTCGTTTCATCGTTTTTGTCATGCGTCCTTTGGCCAAAAGAACTGGACGGCATGGACTGCGCCATGGCGAGAAAGGAGATTAATAAAAATTAGAGTACCTAAAATGACCCTAATGAGTCAATATAATGCCGAAAATCTGTTGTAGTATTGGCTTATTTGCGCCCTTCAAGCGATAGAAATAAACGGCCCAAATTGATTTGATGCACCGTAAAAGGTCGCTTAATGTATTGTAAGTCAACAAGCTGGTGTAGTTTAAATGGCCTGCAGTTAGTGCGGCCCATGTTGCATATGTTAGCCTTCTTATATTTTTCATAATTCAATTATTCGTCCGTTATAAATATTATACATACAAATGAAATAAATTATTTAGAAAAATGTTCAAGTAATTTTTAAAAATATTAACATATTTGTTTTAAAAATATCCTGTAAATGAAACGGTATTTCTGATTATAAAAATTCCTATATAATTTAGAGCAAAAGAGCCCGTGCTTTGCAACGGGAGAGAAAATATAACACACGCTCTTAACCCAACAACCATCACTCAAGACCACAATACGTCCATCTCCTTTATTTTAGCGAGACATCATATTTGTGTTACCGCTTATCCTCCTTCGCACCCTCGCCGACGATGGCCTCGGTGTTCACACAAAACAAACCGTGTTTGAATATGATTAATTGTAAGGCGTCTCTCTCTTCCTCTCTCTCTCTCTCTCTCTCTCTCTCTCGCTTTCTCTCACTCTCGCGGTGAGAAATCTGTTGTTTTCCCTTGCGACTTTTTCAGAGGTATGCATGTGTAGTTATTGACGTTTTCTTTTCCCTATATGGTTATAATGGGGTGTTTATTTGCAATCCAGATCGTCGCCGGTACGAAAGAAAAAAGATCGTACGCTATAAATTATCCAGATCGTCGCCAATTAAAACCCACAAACGTGTCTCTCTATATCACAAAATACGAACTGTTATCATTAGCAAGCACGAGAAAATGAATTGTTTTCTGGCTTGTTGTTCCAGTTTGCTAGGCGAGGTTGCCTGTTCGAGTCCCATAGCTTGCCTTTTTTAGGGCACAATTTTCTCTTTGTATTGTGCAGATAGGTGGGGCCCACGGGTCATAGTGAGATATGATATGCTAGCATGTGACCTGTGCGCATGCTAAGTGAAATACGGTGCCATGTCAGCATACTTTATGTCTACTAATAGGATTAGCACTGTATTTGCACGCTTGTGCCAAGTTTTGAAACCAGTTCGATGTATTTTTCAAGTTCAGGCACTAAACTGAACATGAGTGCCAAGTTTAAGCACCACCAGTGATATTACCTCCTGTTGCTTTAACCATAAACGAGAAGATAATCACGATTTCATCCCGTGTAGAAGAAAAAAAAATAATCGGATCTGACCTATCTTGGCCATGCCAACATCCCTGGCGTTACACGGGAAATGCCACTGACTGTGACCTTTGGTCCCGCCGTTTCCTTCATGGGCCTTGGCATCTCTGTCAAGGATAAAACGCCACGGGCCACGGCGTTTGGGCCAAAGGAAAACGGCGTGGGACAAGGTGCTTGGCCCGACAACACAGACGCCAGGGTTGTCGACGTGACAAAAAACAAAACGATCAGACAATGAGGCACTCTCAAGATGAGGTCAAATCATGCAAAACTTTTGAAAGAGGGTCAAAACAGTGATTTCAACCTAATGCGTCGTGGCCGCTTCAAGTCAATGTGCCTGCCAGTGTCCTGGGCGTACGTAAAAGCTACGCGTCAAACCTACAGACTCGTTTTGGTTCGGCAAATGCACAGTCTTTTTCTACTGCAACCAGCAAAGTGGCCCTTGCAAAGGCGAGGGCATCATACACACGTAGGTGTGTTATTTTTAAAAATGTTTAATTATTTTTATAAATAGTGAAACCATTAAAAAAAAGATCTATAGCAACTACATAATAAGACATCCTAAATAGAATATCACCCCAACAGATGGCATCTTCAATCATCCATAATTTATAAGTGATAAATTATGTTTCAAATTTGATTCGTCATGTTATTTGTGAAAAGACCATTAGTTACATGTGTTGATTGTGTGTGTTAGGAATCAACTTATATGGGTTTTAAATACATAATAGATAGGGTGTCTACTTGTATACATGGAGGTGCAAATTGAGATGGTGTGCGCAAGCAACATCTTAGCCTGTGTTTGGTTGAGCTGCAGATTCTATAAAAACTGATGTGAGTTGTGAACTGTGAAAACGTTGCTGTGAACTGTGTAAATCTCGGATCTGACCCTTTTTTGTCACGCCAACATCCTGACGTTCGCGTTCCATGAGAAATGCCACGGACCATGACAGTTGTTCCCGCCGTTTCCTCCATGGGCCTTGGCATCTCTGTCTGGGATAAAACACAACGGGCCACGGTGTTTGGGCCAGAGAAAAACACCATGGGCCAAGGTGTTCGCCCTAGGAGCAAATACCATAGCAACACAAGCGTCAGGGTTGTTGACGTGACAAAAAACGATCAGACATTAGGCACTTCCAAGATGAGGTCAAATCATGCCAAACTTTTAAAAGAGGGTGAAAACAGTGATAGCCGCTTCAAGTAAAGGTACCTGCCAGTGTGCTAGGTGTATGTCAAAGCTACGCGTCGAACATACACTCGTTTTGGTTCGACAAGTGCACATAGTCTTTTTTACTGCAACCAGCAAAGCGGCCCTCGCAAATGTGAGGGCATCATATACTTACTTGTGTTATTTTTTAAATGTTTAATTATTTTCATAAAAAAATTAAATTATTTCAGAAAAAATATTATGATTCTATAGCCACTACATATAAGACACCCTAAATAGAATATCATCCCAACAGACCGCATCTTCAATCTTCCATAATTTATAAGTGATACAATATGTTTCAAATTTAATTGTCATGTTATTTGTGAAAACACCATTAGTTACACGTGTTGATTGTGTGTGTTAGGAATCAACATATAGAACTTGAGTTTTAAATACATAATAGATAGGGTGTGTACTTGTATCCATGGAGATGCAAATTGAGATGGTGTGCGCAAACAACATCTTAGTACCCGGCAAAAAAAAGCAACATCTTAGTACCATGCAAAAAAAAGCAACATCTTAGTACCATTGCAAAAAAAAGCAACATCTTAGTCTTTTTTCCCTTGATGATTCCACTTTATTGATTGATTTGGTGCTCATATCTATTTTTTAGGTAGCAACAATCATTCGTATGAGGTTTGCTGAAAAGGCTACCAAGTATAAAAATCATAATAAAAAAGAAACTAACTTTATAAAAATGTGATTAAATCTACTGTACCCTAACTTAGCAAATTGTATAAAACAATAATAGAATAAGATTCGGACATATACCCTAACTTTGCTCAGCCAAATATAGCACTATAAAACTAACTTGTTTTACACATATCTTTTAGTTTAGGATATTTATCTTTAAGATATATTCCTTTTAGATGGTCCTACCCTTTTTAAAGCAATGTCTGCTACCTCATCGCAAGCAGAACCCACTTATAGCCGGGTAATAAAGAATAAGGTTCGAAATAATAATACAGAGTCAACGCAGAGGTTTATCAAGATATACGAGAGTTGAACCCTTTTATCACCCCTATTAGAGCTAATACTCATAAGTATGATTGAGTCAATCCTAGATTTTAAAAAATGTATTCCAGATAAGCCGTGATCAGAAATACAGAACTGAGAGGTCGTCAAAGTCGGCGCAACAGAAACCCAAAGATCAATCCTCTATTTATCACTATCAATCCTCTATTTATCACTACTAGAAATCTCATCCTCTAGCATCAATCACTACAGAAGTGTAGCGGCACCCACACAAGGTTAATATATGTACTCCCTCCGATCCATACTAATTGACACACACTTGGTACAAATTTATACTAAAGTTGTACTAAGTGTGTGTCAGTAAATTTGGATCCGAGGGAGTACATTAGACATGAATCAACTAAATATACTTGGTTCGTAAATAGTGTTACTAGTACCATATGACATAATTATTTTCTACTCCCTCCGTCCCAAAATAAGTGTCTCAACTTTGTACTAGCTCTAGTACAAATTTATACTAAGGTCAAGACATTTATTTTGGGACGGAGGGAGTAGAATTTTCCAACATTAGTAAATACTCCCTCCGTTTCAAAATAGATGACTCAATTTTATACTAACTTTAGTACAAAGTTAGGTCATCTATTTTGGAACGGAGGGAGTAGTGTTTTTAAAACCTGATGCATCTGTTGCACCAAATTGTTGCGTGCACCGAATACTTTCCCACTGACGCCGATGAGAGAGAGAGACACATCATTAGAGTGCGAATTTTTGAAGGACGGGCTCTTAGAGCATGTTTTCTCAAAATCTTTGAAAATGGTATTTCCGACTTACAAAAGAACCTGAAAACTTACACATATTCGTGACAGATCTGAATTTTTTTGTTCAAACAATATTATGATTTGCAAGCTGTGCAAAAAAAAAAAAACTAGGCCAAACAAAATTATTTTGGCCCATTTTCATGTACGTATTTGTCATTGTTGTCTATGCCACGTATGAAAGCATATTGTTATGAAACTTTTCTTGAACATGTTATACATGTATTTCCTTTTTTGTGTGAAGTTATACATCTATTTATGTATGTACAAAGAAATTCATTTTTTTACGCTATGTATTTTTTAATAAAAAAAAGGGGCTCCTTGGAGCCGGTCCTCTATTGGGCATTTCTTCGAAGGACTTATATTCAGCTTCTATGCCGGAGGCGGCGGGAAAGATATTTTGTCCAGACCACCCTCTCGTTTGAAACTTGGCAATCCTCTAAAGATATGTACTAAACTGTTGTTTTAAAAACATTGCACATCCATTGAGTATTTTGTGCAAAAGTTGAGATGAAAAAATAATTGAGTAAAATTCATACAAAAGTATGTAACAAATTTCATGTTCATGTGCACTAGAAGAAGAAGAAAGAAAGCCCGGCAAATTGTCTCTAGTGCACGTGCACCTAAAATGTGTCTGCTTGGTATTTCTAATACAAAGCAAGTTTTGCATGTCCACTTTTTTCATTTTCAACAAATTTGAAGGCCAACAAGACATTAGGCGCATATATAAAAGCCTTTCGTTTTCATTGATTGTACAGATTTAAAAAATATATTAAAAACACTTGACTGTTCCACATTTCAAAACAAACACATCATAATAAAGATCGGTATGCGGAGGAAGAATCGTCTTTTATCTAAAGAACATCATTCCTCATAACAAGGAGCCTCGTTCTCTCCCGCGAAAAATAAATAAATAAGGAGGTCGGTTCATTCTTTTCTTTTTTTTTCTTTTTCCTTTTTCCGAAAGCTTACCACTTGAGAAGCTGGAGAAATGGATCCTGCAGATCTGTGAGCTGAGCAGACCAAGGTCTCTTTACAGCAGCAGCAGTGACAAAATGTTTTGAGCGGTGCTGAAATGGAATAAAGGGGTTGCAATTTTGTCACCTGTGCTGCACGTGCCAACCAAGCCCCTGCTTTTTTTTAGCATCAGACACAAGCGTTCATATACACGCGCATACACTCACCCTTATGAACGCACACACGCACACCCTACCCCTATGAGCACCTCCGAGAGACTGAGCCGGCATATCATCTTGAGATTTACGAAGTCACTGTAGGCGCCTCGTCGTCGACGGAAACGTCTCCTCCCACTAAAAGCGCATCGCCGGAAATCCTGAAATAAATCCAGGAATAATGCGAGCATCAGGATTTGAACTCTGATGGGTTGGGGATACCACTCTCCACCTAACCAACCAAACCCCTGCTGTGACGTAGAGGGCGGGACAGACAAACAGACCAGGGACGGGTGCCAGTTCTGAAGCTCGTGGATTGGCCGGCCAATGGGCGCGCTCCGGCTGACGCCTCTGCTGCTCCTGGTGCTGCTCGCCGCCGCGGGGAGGGCGGTCACGGCGGCCGGGGCGCGGCCGAGCGAGGTCTCCGTGGGCGCGCTCTTCACCTACGACTCCGTCATTGGCCGCGCGGCGCGGCTCGCCATCGAGCTCGCCGTCGACGACGTCAACGCGGACCGCACGGTGCTCGCGGCCACCCGGCTCAGCCTCGTCGCCCAGGACACCAACTGCAGCGGCTTCCTTGGCACCATCGAAGGTTTGCTGCTCTCTGCATCCCCCCTCTCCCTCTATCTCAGATTCTCAGTTGCTCATGTTCATGTCGAGCTCAAGAGCTGAAATTGCAGTAATTTCGAGGGGAAAGATTCAACTTCAGGCAGCAAAATGCAATGGTTTCGAATAGAGTGATAATGTAGACCAATGACTGCTAATGTAGCCTTACTGATTTGTAAATTATCGATCTGCAGCTGCAATCTGCGAACCCTTAGAAAAACCAAAGTGGCTGTCACTACTTGATTCAGAATGCCAGATCTAAGTGGCACATTGGGAGTCGTAGTTGGTAGCCTTGATTAGTTGCTTTTCTTTCCACTTTTGCACTGCTGCGTCTTTTTATTAGTGGTTATTAAGTGTTCTCTTCATCCATTTTTATCCCCGGGAATTCATTCGGCAATTGCTTGTACAGTTTCAGTGGCATTTCCTTTTGATTAGACAATTGCTTGTACAGTTTCAGTGGGATTTCCTTTGGGTTAGGCAATTGCTTGTACAGTTTCAGTTTCAGTGACAATTGCTTGTACAGTTTCAGTTTTTATACAGGACCTAAATGTAGACCAGCAAGAAATATTCAATTCAGGTCCAGTGTATTATTGGTTTATTGTATTTATCTGTCTGAACTAAGGTCAAGGTGACCTCTGGCCCATTATCTATACTATAGTTTAACTGCAATAATTGCATGCCTCGTGCCTCATGAGATGATTTCATAATGTTTAAGCTGGAAACAGAGAGACCAACTGTTCGCTTGACCTTATGATGGCATTCTCCTTTCTTAACAGTTTTGGTAACCACTCTCTTTGGAAATAGAAAGAAAAGGACAAAAAGCATGCCGGTGCAGTGATACCACAAATGGCACAACTTATGAACTTGCTTTATAGTATTCCGTATGGTGCAAGAAACGCGTCTCACCTACTATGGGGAATCCAATTCTGCACTTTATTCTCATGCAAGATCCCTTTTTTCTTTTCTTTTTGTGTCATGTGTGAGCATCAGAATAAACAGATTTATCGGAGGCTGCTCCGCTTTGTTTGAAGAAGTACTAGTTTTCCTGTTTCTGCCAGACAATAAAGTTTGCTTAACATTTGTGGATCCTAACTTTTGAGCAGAATGAGCACTTACAGATGTGAAAATTTAGCTTCAATTTATCAGATGTAGCTGCTGCTCTGTTAGATAGTCCGATACTCCGATTCACAATTTATTTTTTTACTTGGTTGCAGCATTGGAGCTAATGGAGAAAAATGTAGTTGCTGTTATTGGCCCACAATCATCTGGAATAGGCCATGTCATCTCCCATGTTGTTAACGAGCTACATGTTCCTCTGCTATCATTTGCGGCCACCGATCCAACGCTTTCCGCTTCAGAGTATCCTTACTTCATAAGGACAACCATAAGCGACTACTTCCAGATGAATGCTGTTGCTAGCATTGTTGATTACTACCAGTGGAAAGAGGTGACTGCTATATTCGTTGACGATGATTATGGGCGAGGCGGCGTGTCGGCCCTCGGCGACGCACTTGCAGCAAAGAGGGCAAAGATTTCACACAAAGCAGCCATTCCTCCAAATTCAAACGCACAGGTGATCAATGATGTGTTGTTCAGAGCAAATATGATGGAATCAAGGGTCATGGTTGTGCATGCCAATCCTGACACAGGGATGAGGATATTTTCTGCTGCGAACAAGCTCCAGATGATGGCCAGTGGCTATGTCTGGATAGTAACTGACTGGCTAGCTGCTGTCCTGGATTCCTCGGCGTCTGGAGATCTTAAAGGTATGAGTCATATTCAGGGACTGATTGTTCTTCGCCAGCACACTGCTGAATCTGATGCCAAGGATAAGTTCACTACCAAATGGAACAATGCCGCTCGTAGCAGAGGCATTACTTCTGGCTTGAATTCATATGGTTTCTATGCATACGACTCGGTCTGGGCTGTCGCTCGCGGCATCGATAAGTTTCTTGATAACGGGCAGCAGGTCAACTTCTCTGCAGATCCAAGGCTGCACCGTTCAAAAGATAGTACTTTGCAGCTGTCAACTCTCAAGATATTTGATGGTGGTGAGCAGATGCTGCAGCAGCTTTTGCTCACGAATTTCACTGGCCTAACTGGTCTGGTGCAATTTGGTCCGGACCGCAACCTGGTACGCCCAGCGTATGACATCCTTAATGTGGGTGGTTCTGGCTCCCGGTTGATTGGCTACTGGTCCAACCACTCAGGCCTCTCTGTCGCTGCTCCTGAAACTTTGTATCAGAAGCCACCAAATGCTTCTTCAGTTGCCCAACGGCTCTACAATGTCGTCTGGCCGGGTGATTCCACCACTACACCTAAGGGGTGGGTTTTCCCGAACAATGGTCAGCCTCTGCGCGTCGGTGTTCCGATCAAGGCGAGCTTCAAGGAGTTAGTAGCAGGTGGCAGGGGCTCTGATAATGTGACTGGCTATTGCGTCGATATATTCAACGCGGCTATCAGACTGCTTCCTTATCCGGTTCCTTGCCAGTTCATAACAATTGGGGATGGTAAAAAGAACCCTAACTACGACGACATTATTAGTATGGTTGCTGACAATGTATGCTCGTCTCATTCTTCGTTCCGGTGTATGTATTTAACCATTTTGTTATCAGCCCTCTGATCTGTTTCATTTTCACTAGTCTCTTGATGCAGCTGTAGGAGACTTTGCCATTGTGAGAAACAGAACAAAGATAGCAGAATTCACGCAGCCTTATATTGAGTCAGGGCTTGTGATAGTAGCACCGGTGCAAAGAGCACCTTCGAGTGCCTGGGCTTTCATGAAACCATTTACATTGGAGATGTGGTGTGTAACATGCGCTCTTTTTATTTTTGTGGGGATTGTTGTTTGGATTCTTGAACATCGGACCAATGAGGAGTTTCGAGGCTCTCCGCGACGACAAATTATAACAATAATTTGGTAAGCTTCTGTTGCTACGTAGGGATGTATTCT
The DNA here is from genome assembly GCA_032464435.1 of Aegilops umbellulata. Classification (NCBI taxonomy): domain Eukaryota; kingdom Viridiplantae; phylum Streptophyta; class Magnoliopsida; order Poales; family Poaceae; genus Aegilops; species Aegilops umbellulata. The sequence goes on from CP136059.1 coordinate 511,460,943, forward strand.
ATCCTATGCTTGCTACCAGGTCTGGCTTGAGTCTGAAATTTTCATGAGGCAGAGTGTAATGTACTACAGTACAATATTTGTGTTGTTGGTGATTTTGTAAATGTTATATGTTAGGAAACAATTGACTGACATTTCATTCTGATAATATTTCAGGTTTAGCTTCTCAACAATGTTCTTCTCACACAGTAAGTACACTAGATCCATCACATGATATTATGCTTAACTCATCCGTGGTGCCTTCCATGTTCTGGATGGAAACTGTTGACATGAAACTCACTTCAGGGCAGAACACGGGGAGCGCGCTTGGGCGGTTCGTGTTGATCATATGGTTGTTCGTTGTGCTGATAATCAATTCGAGCTATACTGCTAGCTTGACGTCAATCCTCACAGTCCAACAGCTATCCACAGGAATAACCGGGATCGACAATCTGATCTCAAGTGGTTTACCTATTGGATACCAGGCTGGAAAATTCACCAAGAACTACCTGATCGAAGAGCTCAGTATCCCGGAGTCTCGATTAGTAGCGCTAAATACGATCAAGGAGTATGCCGACGCCCTTAGACGTGGATCAGAAGACGGCGGCGTCGCTGCAATCGTCGATGAGATGCCATATGTTGAGATCTTCCTGTCATACCACTGCGATTTCAGAATAGTGGGACAGGAGTTCACCAAGGAGGGATGGGGCTTTGTACGTTCGTCATCTTCCTTGCTCTAACCACTCTCTCTTGGTCACTCATCCACATTTCATCTCCATTATCTTCTTCTTCTTTGCAGGCATTCCAGAGACTCCCCCCTGGCCGCGGACTTATCGACGGCCATCCTTCAACTTTCAGAGAGTGGCCAGCTCCAGAGGATCCACGACGAGTGGTTCACCAAGCCAAGCTGCTCCACTGATGACACTGAGGTGGGAGCAACCAGCCTTGGCCTCCGAAGCTTCTGGGGCCTTTTCCTCGTGTGTGCCCTGATATGCCTCTTGGCTCTGCTGGTGTTCTTCATAAGGGTTTGTTGGCAGTATAGCCGCTACTCTAGCTCTGAAGCTGCCGGTGAGCCCGGTACAGCTGATGCTGCCGCCCCCACCGCCGCTGCCACCGATACTGTCGAAAGGGCGCGGAGACCGTCACGCTTTGGCAGCTTCAGAGAGCTGGTAGAGTTTGTTGACAAGAAGGAGGCAGAAGTCAAGAGAACGATGAAGCGGAGACCGAGCGAGAAAGATAACCAGGCCGCAGGATCCTCGGATACTCAGCCAGTGTCTTGAGCAGAGAACGTTCTCTCTGACTTCAGTCCTTCAGATGGCAAAACAGGGAAGGAAGCACGATACCGATAATAAGTTGAACTGGGTTCTCGCCCGTAAAGAATAGTACGGTGATCTAAGAGCATCTTCACTAGGCCCCCCAAGAAGCGTCCCCAAGCCACTTTTTGAACATCGGCGGACAAAAACCGTCCCAGTCAGGCCCCCAACTCGTTGTTTTTCGCTGGTAAGAGCAAAAATTCGCGCCGGCAACCCCATACCACACCCAGCGCACCGGGGGACTCCTGGGAGGCCTAATCTCGCCTTTTTATGGGCGCTGGCCCACCAGCCAGCGTCTCTCTCCTGTTATTAACTCACTTTGTGGGCGCTGGCCCACCCACATGCTCGCTCCTCTTCTCTCTCCCCACCACGCGCTTGCCTCCCCGCCTGCTCGCCGTGCTCGCCCTGCGTGTCGTGGCCGCCCTCAACGGAGCGGAGCGGAGCTCGTGGACGGGGTGAGGGTGATGGACTCCGGGGCGAGCAACTTCGAGGGCGAGCGAGCTCGTGGCGGGGCGCAGCGTGGCCGGGGCGGAGCTAGCGGCCGGGCAGAGCACCTGACTCCCCGCTCGCCGACTACTCGCTGCCCGAGACCGGGAATGGCGAGCTTGGCGCCCTCCTTCTTCCTCCTCCTCCTCCTCTTCGTCCTCGTCGCAGGCTCGGAGGAGCGCCCGCGCGTCACCCCCACCTTGGTCCAGTGCCAGCCGGCGCAGGCGCAGGCAGCCGCCAATGACGCCCTCGCGCAGGCAGCGCAGCGGCGACCATAGCGGGCGGGGGCAGCAGCGGAGGGCGGCCACGGCCAGGCGCGAGCAACAAGCGCGTGCGCGGCCTCGGACGGGACGACGCGGTGGTGCTAGGCGCGGGCGCGAGCGCAGCAGGCGCGGTCTCGGACGGGGCGGCGCAAGCGAGCAGCTGGCGCGGCCAGGTCCGGCCACGAGCAGCCGGCGCCGCGCGCGGACGGGGCGGCGCGGTGGCGGCTGGTGCGGGCGCGGTCAGGTCCAGCCGCGAGCAGCAGGAGCGGGGGCGGACGGGGCGGCGCGGTGGCGGCCATGCGGGGCGCGGTGAGGACGACGGCCTCGCTTGGGAGGCTCAACGAATGGAGAGTTTTTCATTCTCAGTCTAAAATTCTCGCCGGCAGCCCCCCAGATGGCGAAAAAAAAATGCCTTCAGAAGGCTCAACGGCTGGAGACGCTCTAACTTGCTAAAGGCTTTGTTGTTGCTCCGCTGCCTCCAAGAGTGCTGAACGCCACGCGCAGGTCCAGATACTGCGCACTTCGGCATTGTTGGTGTTGACCAAATGATCATCGCCGTGGCAATGAAGGCATATGTTGGCGTGTTCGTCGCACCCATCCCCAACGCTATCCTCGAGGCCATCAATGCGCTAGTTTGTCGCGAGCTCCCCTGCGGTCCCACGACAGCGCCGATCACCACGGTGATCACTGGCAGCCCAATCTTGCCTAGCTGCGCCCTCGCGCCCTATATGTTGATCCCCCGGCCCTCTTAATGGATCACAGCGTGGTTTGAACTCTCGCGCAAGGCAAATCGCAACTCGATCGCATATTGTAACCACCGATGCTTCCAAGACACGAAAATGGAATTAATCTGCTTCTCTACTGTCCTTGAAGCCCTAGGCTCGGAATTTGACGACTACGTGTACCTCAATAGGCGCATGATTGGCAGATTCAGGCGCGTCCTCACAACCTCGCGCTAAAAGTAGTATACCCAAACGGGCGCCGGTACACTTGGTCCAACCAGCAAAACCGTCCCATCCTGTTCCATCTCGATAGTGTACTCTGTACTGTGTACCACAGACCGGGAAGAGCAGCATTGTGAGTTTCATCTTCGATATTTGGCATCGGTTGTCTCCGCATAATGCATGCAGCCATTTTATTAATTATTCACAAAGCCTTTATAAGGTAATACATCAGTAAGTCTAAAGTCACCATCTTGACAACACCTGTCGCTACTTCTATCTCCGTGATGAAGGGGTGGCGAATGTCCGAGCCTAATACTAAACAAACATCGCACCAACACCTAACATCTAATGGCCCCATCCAAGCTACAATACTTGCACTGAGTTACACATCGGTCCGACGCACTTTCAATGGGCACCACATGCGCACGCTACAAGGGCCGTCACCTCCTTCATCCATTGATCCATCCTCAGATCAGATACTGACGCATCGACCTTGCCAGGCCTCTCTACCACCGACGCCACCACGACGCCAGACAGTGTCGTCCTCCTGTGCGAGTCCATCGCCACCCACCGGACGCCGAGTCCCCAATGAGCCATGCCGCCGAGATCCGCCGCCATTGATGTGTAGGATGAAGCATCGCTCCACCACCTACCGACGCCCAACCACCAAGCCGTCCACATGTCCGTCCAGCTGATGAATGTCTTCAAAGATGATGCCCCCACGGGGTGACGACGAAGACGTCGCCATCATCCAATCCAGGAGGCCCTCAACGTCTATGAGGGGTACGACGCCCACGGACGCCACTGTCAATGGTAGCCACCTCCAGATATGAGGTTTCCCCCAAAAACAATGGAGCGAGGGACGCCCCATCATCGCCTCCAACGAGAAAAACGACACCCACGGACGCTGTTAGAGTTGTGTCGAATATTGTGTACAAGTTAGGTTACAGTTGGACTCTGAGTTGTATTGTGTTTAGATAGGATATGGAGTCGTGTCCTAATAGGACACTTGTATCCTAGGCCTATCTTATATAGCGGGGGTAGACACACGATGTAACCTATGCCAACATAATAACACAGGCGCGCAAGGGGGAGCCGGCGGCGTGTGCCGGCGCCCGGGTGGCCGGTGTGCGGTATTGTGACGGTGTCACGGGGAGGAGCGCCCGTAGTCAAGCCCCGTGGATGTAGCCATATCGGTGAACCTCGTTAACAAATCTCGGTGTCGTGCTTGTGTGATTGCTTGGTCCTCGATGATCGACGGAGTGCCTCGGATTTATTCTAACAAGTGGTATCATGAGCTAGGTTGTTCAGAGGTTACGATTGTTGATCTGGAGGTGAAGCAGAATTCATAAGTTAGATCGTCCGTCAAGGACGTTTGTGGACGCTTGCTGAGGAAATTCTGCGCGGAATAGCAATCGGGAGAGGATCCAGATTTGTTGGACCAAAAGAATAGCGCGTGCAGCGGCTGGGGTGGTCGGATTCAATGGTAATCGTGTCGTGCAGCTTTTCGACGAGATTGATTGGTTTGATCGGAGGCGGCGGCGGCTGGTAAAACCTAGCGAATCATGCGTGCGTGGAAGCTGCAGGTTGAGTGCAGTCCGTGCTCGGGACGGCTGCTCGCATGTGTTGGACGGAGCCCAACTCGCGTGTGGTGCTGGACCAGGACACGTACGCTGTGGAGGCAGCGTAGTACAGGACAAATTGTGGCATTGATGTGTTGCTGGCTACTACGTGATCAAGAGCTGGAAAGTATGAAGAAAAATATGTGAACCTAGTCACATGTCGTGTAGCAGATGGAGTTTTGTTCCATGATATGCATGCATGCAGGAAGGCTAGCGAGGGATATATTAGATTCTTTGGGCTATTTTCTTGCTCGGAAGATCGTGCGGAAAAAGTCAGCATGTGCACATGACGGCTACTAGGTGCTTGGACAGGCTACAGACGCGGACAAGCTGCGGAGGCACGCAGGACGATGTGCGCATTTTTTCGATAAAGGGCTTTTCATTGAATTGAAATATCGAGTTGATACAATCACATTAAAAATGACCCGACCTCTGCATAAATAGATGCACACAGCCAAAAGTTCGAAGAAGTAAAGATCGAAATAAACTGGCCAAAAGCCAGAAGTAACGAAAAATAAAGCCCGGCCTATAAAGGGGCTGATTCTATCCGAAGATCACACCGCCATCCATGGGGGTAGAAAATCTCCCGGGCAGAACGCTCCAGCCGAGTAGACGCCATCATAAAAAGGTCTCTGTCCTCCGGCTTCTGCACGATAGACCACGTACGGAGCCATCACGAGCATATATGAATAACCTGCATAGGAGATGGAACACATTTACGGTTAAAAACAATGTCATTCCTGGTGAGCCAGAGTGCCCAACATAAGGCAGCCGCCCCCACAAGAATGTGAGCAGAAAACTGTTTATCTATACCTCTCAACCAATTGCCGAATATATTCCGTGCACTACGTGGGGGATATAAATTCGAAGCTATTTGGACGATGGCCCATACAGAACGTCCAAACTTGCATTCAAAAAATAAGTGTTTAATCGACTCATCATGGTGACAGAAAACACATTTTTTGCAACCTTGCCAATTTCGTCGTGCCAAATTGTCCCTAGTTAAGATAACCCCTTTATTGAGAAACCATAGGAAAATTTTCACTCTTAGGGGAATCTTAAGCTTCCACAGTTTTCTATTATCAACTGGGACCTCATTATGTACCAATGCATCATACATGGATTTGACCGAAAACTTTCCACTCTGATGCAATTTCCATCGAAAGATGTCTGGTTCCTCCGACAGCTGAATGGCTCCCAAACGGGTTAGCAAATCCTCCCATGCTGCCAAACGAGGTCCAAAGGGCGTTCTACGAAAAGAAATATCTGGGTTTTCTTGACCCAACACTTGCTTAATCGTGACAAACTTATGTCTAACTATCCGATATAAGCTTGGATATTGCACGTTTAAGGGGTTGTTCCCCAACCATGTGTCTTCCCAGAATCGAATTTGGGAGCCGTCCCTGACCGAGAACGTTCCAAATTGGAAAAAGAAATCTTTAGCTTTCATCACCCCACTCCAAAAGTGTGAGTCACCCGGTTTCCAGTAAACTTGGGAGATTGCTTTGGAACCCACGTATTTATTACGAATGATTTCCTGCCAAACGCCATCCTCAATGAGTAGTTTATATACCCATTTGCTGAGCAATGCAATATTTTTGATCTCTAGATCCTGGATACCAAGTCCCCCTTGGCTTTTTGGACGGCATAAGACATTCCACCTAGCCAAACGATATTTCTTGGTTTCATTATCACTTTGCCAAAAAAATCTGGATCTAAAGTAATCAAGACGCTGAAGCACACCTTTTGGGAGATGAAAAAATGATAACATGTAGAGAACCATATTGGTAAGGACCGAGTTAATCAGAACTAATCGCCCCCCATAGGACAGGAGTTTGGCCTTCCAACTAGCCAGACGTTTTTCCAATCTCTCTTCAACATGCTTCCATTCAACTATTGTCAATCGCCGATAATGAATAGGGATACCCAGATATCGAATCGGAAATTGTCCAAGTTGACAACCAAAGATTTCAGCATAATCTTGTGAGGCTTCTGCGGCCTCGCCGAAGCAGAAGAGTTCACTCTTATGAAAATTAATCTTTAGTCCAGATAAATCCTCGAAAGCACATAACAGCAGTTTGAGGTTTCTGGCCTTTTCTAAGTCATGATCCAAAAACAAAATAGTGTCATCCGCATACTGCAATATTGATAGGCCTCCTTCTACTAAATGAGGAATGACCCCGGTGACTTGACCTGCTGACTTGGCCCTCTCGATGAGAGTGGCTAGCATATCAGCCACAATATTGAACAAGATGGGTGATGCGGGGTCCCCCTGACGGAGCCCCTTCTTTGTTTGAAAATATTTGCCTACATCATCATTTACCTTAATGGCGACACTACCTCGGGACACAAAGCTCTCAACCCATCGACACCAAGTATCGGAAAACCCTTTCATTCGTAATGTTTGTAGCAGAAAGGGCCACTTTACTTTATCATAAGCTTTCTCGAAGTCGATTTTTAAAATGACTCCGTTCAACTTTTTGTGATGAAGCTCATGGAACGATTCATGAAGGACAACAACTCCATCCAAAATGTTTCGTCCTTGCATGAAAGCTGTTTGGGATGGTTTGACTACGTGGTCTGCCACCCCGTTCAGACGGTTAGTGGCGACCTTGGTAAAGATTTTAAAACTTACATTTAGTAAGCAAATCGGTCTATATTGTTGAATCCGACTCGCATCTTTCGTCTTGGGTAGAAGAACGATTTCCCCGAAATTTAGACGGGAAATGTCAAGTTTGTGAGCATGCAGTTCGTTGAACAACTGAACCAAGTCTGATTTTAACATGTCCCAGAAATTTTGGAAGAACTCCGCCGGAAAGCCATCCGGACCCGGAGATTTATTATGTTCCATCTGAAAAACCGCAGACCGAATTTCCTCCTCAGAGAATGGAGAGGTTAGGAATTCATTTTCCGCAGTGGAAACTTGCTGAATATCATGACAAATAGACTCATCCATCTCAATTGTCGTGTTCATAGATGGACCAAACAAATCTTTGTAATACTTAGTAATGAATTTCTTTAGTGAAGCATCCCCCTCAATCCGACCCTCCTCCTGATCTAGAGCGAAGATTCATTTCTTTCTATGTCTGCCATTGGCTAACATTTGAAAGTATTTTGTATTGTCATCTCCAAGTATCACTGTGTCTGTCTTACACCTTTGGTACCATTTAATTTCCTCCTTGCGTAACAGACGGGCTAGCTGCTCATTGAGATGACTTTTTTGCTCAATCTCCATGGCAGAAAGAAGCCTCACCTCCGCGATTTTATCTAAGGAGTCAATTAAGGTAGAGAGCCGCAACTTCTCTTGCTTATACATCCCTGCGGTGTGTTTGGCCCAACCACGAAGGAATTGGCGCAGCGCACGGGTGCGATTGTTCCATCGTTTAATTGGTGTGTCGCCATGAGGTTGACGCCGCCACACCTTTTCAACCAACTCATGAAAACCCTCTCTAGTGAGCCATCCCAGTTCGAATTTGAACTGTTGGCGGTTCGTACTAGGAGCGGCTTGACCAAAATCAGTAAGCAATGGGGCATGGTCCGATAAAGCCTCAATTCTCTCTAGTGCTCGTACCGAAGCTAGGGGGTACTTAAATTCCCAGTCGGTGGTAACTAGCACCCGGTCAAGTTTTTCAAAAGTTGGCATAGATCTGTTGTTGGCCCAGGTGTATTGGCGCCCCGACAGAGAAAGTTCCCGCAAGTCGAGGCTATCAATAACTGCGTTAAAAAGAAACGGCCATCTAGTGTCGAACCTGTCATTGTTTTTCTCCTGCTGATATCGAAGAATATTGAAATCCCCCCCGAGTAGCATTGGGTGTGGATTTTCTCGACAGGTGTTGACAATTTCTTTGAGAAAGGCCGTTTTGAACTCATCTTGAGCGGCACCATAAACAGCAACCAAACTCCAAATGAAGTTATCCGCTTTATTTCGAAGGTTGAATTTGATGTGGTACTCCCCCTTCGACGTGGAAAGAAGTTCCAAGTAGGTGGAGTGTATTCCTAACAGGATACCCCCAGACCTCCCAGAAGGCGGTAAAATATGCCATTCGTAATCTTTGCCACATAAAAATGGTCTAGATCACGTGTAGGAAAGTCATGCCTACCACACTCAGAGATTGCCACAAAGTCAAGAGCATAATCCCTAACACAATCAGAAATATGTTTATGTTTAGCCAAGTCACCAAGACCTCTGCTATTCCAAAACATTCCTTTCATGATAAACCTTTTTTGTATTTGGAGACTTTTGCCTTCTTATTTGGGCGTCCCTTTTTATTATCTGAGTTAGACTTGTTCTTACGTACCGACGCAACAAGCTCACATAGCATAGTGTCGCGTGTGGTATCTTCCAAGTCTACCTCAGTTGCATCTTTGACCAGATGAGAGAGAAGTCTGCCTTCATGATTGGCATCCGACTCCTCCTCTTCCTCATCTGATGCTAAGGGATCTACAAGAATATGCGACTTAGGAGCAACCGTAAGCCGATCGAACTCCACTTGCTTAAGAGCCTTAACAGAGAAGTCAATTGCTGATTCATTTCTACCTAGTGAAATACCAAGACTAGTAATGTTTGAAGAGACTTTGGCATTATCAAAAGAGAGAAAAGATTTGCAAGGAGACGTACCATCAAAGTCGAGATTCCGCGAAGCAGTTCTACGCATGGCCTTCCGCATGGAGTCCTCATCCGTAGCAGAAGCCCCATCAGTGCCAACTGGATGACGCCCACTACGTCTGAGATGTGTTGTCGTCGTCTCGGTTTGAGCCAGTGTCCCGGAGGCCCTGAATGGTGGAGTAGAGGGCTCCGGCGTAAGAGAAGCGGACCGGGGGGCGGCAGCCTACCCCCCTCCACATCGATCGCCGAAGGGGTCTCCCCCCGCCCGACGAGGAAGGCGCAGAGGACAGCGCCCGTAGCTCCGCCAGCGTGAGGTCATGATCCGCTCTCACCGCCGGGGAGAAAATCACTCCCTGACGAGAAGTAGGTCGTTGCGGAGCCGAGGTCGGAGTCGTCACCTGGTCGTTATCTTCCACTCTCGGTGTTCCTATCTCCTGAGACGCTGAATGGCTGTCGTCCTGAAGCCGCACCTCCGGTACAGCCGGTGCAACAGCCAACAGAGGGGGCGACACAGACGTACGAGACGGCGAGGTAGTGTTCCTTGGCTTGAAGCACTCCGGTTCAGACAACCGGTCTCCCATCGGCGTCGAACTCGGTGTAGACTGTAACACCGGTTTAGGAGAAGTGCGCCTGAGGGAGTTCGGTGGCGTGACGACAATCATTTTCCCCACCGCAGCCGGCCTAGGAGGTGCAGCAGGAGGAGCGGTAGCGGACGTAGTCTGCATCGGAACGACACCTCCCGAAGTTGAGATAGCCGCCGAGTGGGTGGACGTCGAGGACGCTTTCGGCCTCTTGCTCATGTCATTGGCCCTGGACGTATCCTTTCTGTCATGTCCCTTGTCACCCTCAAAGTCATCGTCATGCTCCCAAACACGTGGCACGAAGTCATCATCTACACGGAAGTCATTTTCTTCCAAGGTATAGCGGAACTCATAGCCCTTCTTCTGAACCACCACATCCGACGAGAGCGAGTTGATAGTACTCCTCTTAAAGGCGTCGAGGTTAAGCACGCCCACCTGTATCCAAACTATACCCTGGCGGCGTAAGCAAAGAAGGTCGACGTCCAAAGTGGCACCAATAACAGAACCAACAGCCCAATGACCTAAGAAATATCGCAGTGCATGAGGAACTCCATGAACATGCACCCAAACCAGAATGAGCTCAAAGCGATACGGAATCTCCTCTGACTGCCATGCCTTGAACTCCAAGGTAACGTTGTGCGATTTTATAAAGACCGTAAACCCGGTTACCCTCAGGAGCACCTCATCACTGGGAAACGACATGAGAAAAGCATTCTGGCCATGCGGAATAGCCTCCCACGTCCACTGATGCTAGTACTGTGCAATCTTAGCCACCTCTGCCTCCACAATGCCAGCAGTAATAGAACCTCCCGAGATCGTGACAAGAGCTGTTGGTGAAGTTTGTGGCGCAAGATCAGCTCTGCAAATATTATCTGGCATCTGAAAGAAAGCCATGTTCTCTGTGCCATAGCCACAAAGCATCGCCGCCGGCTTTGGCATCTTAAGAGCCGGGTAGCGACGCAGAGTCATCGGATGGTTGGACTTGTTACAAATGAAACAGAATTGCTGAGTCTCACAATCCTCAGCAAGGTGACCCGCAGACTGGCACTTGGTGCACCACAATTTTTTAGCCCCAGTGCCCACGCCGAGAATTGGTGTAGGTTGCATCTGAACTTGCTGCTGAACCTGTGCCAAAACCGGTTGGGCTGCTGTCGCAAGAGCCACCGGAACGAGAGGCTGCGTTCCCTGAGAACCATGAGAGGCCAGCGCAGCTGATGTGGTATTGGGAGGAACGATACCTGGACGATGTTTAGGTCTTCCACCCTTGCCTCCCTTTAGCTTCCGAGGGCGCACTAACCCATCCTAGCCGCCGGCCACTGAGTTTGTCGATCCGGCGTTAAAAGCAATCTGCTGAAAGCCAGGAGGGGGCCCTTGATTCTGTTGCGGTAGAGGACCGGCCGGCTGATACACATACATCGGAGGCTGGTTCTGCACATACCCAACCGAAGCATGGTAGAACGGCTGCTGCTGGTAAAACTGCTACGGCACATTAACCTGATAGAGTTGCTGCTGTGGTTGCATCTGCGCTTGCACTGGAGGTTGCAGAGGGGGAGTCGGCATGATGGCGGAGTTAGCCGGCTGCAGCGTCGGGATGACCGGAGTGAATACGCCCGGCGCGAAGCCCGGTGCACCACCCGACGACGAAGTGTCCACAGGCTGCGGGGCAGCGGCGGCTGAACGAGCCAAGCCCGATCCGGGCGGCACCTCGCGGGACATCACGGTGGAGCACAGGACGGCCGCAAAGGAACGAGTAGGATTAGGGTTTCTCCGATGGCTAGTCCTGTTCCACATATGATACAGCCAACGGTTGAGATTAACCATGCGTAATGGACGAGTGGGATTTGACAAACCTGTATTGGGTTGGGGGCCCATCGCCCGGGACCGATCAGGCGATCTGGGAACCGGTGCAGAAGGCGTCGGGGCCCTGGATGGTGACGACGCCACCGTCGTGCTGAGGCCGGCATTCTTGAGGACGTCGCCCATAGAGCGAGACGGAGAAATTCTTGGAGGCGGAACGGGTCCAATCCAGGGTCTAACAAGAACCCTAGATGAAGCTGCCGCCCTAGTCGTATCCCGACCGGCCTGTGACGCCACCCTGGAAGAGGACGACGCCGGCATATGTTGGGGAACGTAGCAGAAATTCAAAATTTTCCTACGTATCACCAAGATCTATCTATGGAGAAACCAGCAACGAGGGGAAGAAGAGTGCATCTACATACCCTTGTAGATCGCTAAGCGGAAGCGTTCAAATGAACGGGGTTGATGGAGTCGTACTCGCCGTGATCCAAATCACCGATGACCAAGTGCCGAACGGATAGCACCTCCGCGTTCAACACACGTACAGCCCGGTGACGTCTCCCGCGCCTTTATCCAGCAAGGAGAGAGGGAGAGGTTGAGGAAGACTCCATCCAGCAGCAGCACAACGGCGTGGTGGTGTTGGAGGAGCGTGGCAATCCTGCAGGGCTTCGCCAAGCACCGCAGGAGAGGAGGAAGGAGAGATGCAGGGCTGCGCCATCAACAGGAGAGGAACTCGCGTCTTGTGGGCAGCCCAAACCTCAACTATATATAGGGGAAGGGGAGGGGCTGCGCCCCCTTTAGGGTTTTCACCCCTAGGGGTGGCGGCCAGCCTAGATCCCATCTAAGGGAGGCGGCCAAGGGGGAGGGGGAGAGGGAGGCGCACCAGGAGTGGGCCTTAGGGCCCATCTGCCCTAGGGTTTGCCCCCCTTTCCCCTCTTCCTTGCGCCTTGGGCCTTGTGGGGGGGGGGGGCACACCAGCCCACCTGGGGCTGGTCCCCTCCTACACTTAGCCCATGCAAGCCTCCGGGGCTTGTGGCCCCACTTGGTGGACCCCCGGACACCTCCGGTGGTCCCGGTACACTACCGATAAACCCTGAAACCTTTCCGGCGACCAAAACAGGACTTCCCATATATAAATCTTTACCTCCGGACCATTCCGGAACTCCTCGTGACGTCCGGGATCTCATCCGGGACTCCGAACAACATTTGGTAACCACATACAAACTTCCCTTATAACCCTAGCGTCACCGAACCTTAAGTGTGTAGACCCTATGGGTTCGGGAAGCATACAGACATGACCGAGACGTTCTCCGGTCAATAACCAACAGCAGGATCTGGATACCCATGTTGGCTCTCACATGTTCCACGATGATCTCATCGGATGAACCACGATGTCAAGGACTTAATCAATCCCGTATACAATTCCCTTTGTCTAGCGGTATTGTACTTGCCCGTGATTCGATCGTCGGTATCCCTATACCTTGTTCAATCTCGTTACCGGCAAGTCTCTTTACTCGTTCCGTAACACATCATCCCGTGATCAACTCCTTGATCACATTGTGCACATTATGATGATGCCCTACCGAGTGGGCCCAGAGATACCTCTCCGTTTACACGGAGTGACAAATCCCAGTCTCGATTCGTGCCAACCCAACAGACACTTTCGGAGATACCTGTAGTGTACCTTTATAGCCACCCAGTTACGTTGTGACGTTTGGCACACCCAAAGTATTCCTACGGTATCCGGGAGTTGCACAATCTCATGGTCTAAGGAAATGATACTTGACATTAGAAAAGCTTTAGCATACGAACTACACGATCTTTGTGCTAGGCTTAGGATTGGGTCTTGTCCATCACATGATTCTCCTAATGATGTGATCCCGTTATCAACGACATCCAATGTCCATGGTCAGGAAACCGTAACCATCTATTGATCAACGAGCTAGTCAACTAGAAGCTTACTAGGGACATGGTGTTGTCTATGTATCCACACATGTATCTGAGTTTCCTATCAATACAATTATAGCATGGATAATAAACGATTATCATGAACAAGGAAATATAATAATAACCTATTTATTATTGCCTCTAGGGCATATTTCCAACAGTCTCCCACTTGCACTAGAGTCAATAATCTAGTTCACATCGCCATGTGATTGACACTCATAGGTCACATCGCCATGTGACCAACAGCCAAAGAGTTTACTAGAGTCAATAATCTAGTTCAGATCAATATGTGATTAACACTCAATGAGTTCTTGGTTTGATCATGTTATGTCTGTGAGAGAGGTTTTAGTCAACGGGTCTGCAACATTCAGATCCGTATGTACTTCGCAAATCTCTACGCTTTATTTGGAGCCACTTCAAATAACTGTTCTACTTGGAGCTATTCTAAATTGTCGCTCCATTATACGTATCCGGTATCTCTACTCAGAGCTATCCGGATAGGTGTTAAGCTTGCATCGACGTAACTCTTTATGTCGAACTCTTTATCACCTCCATAACCGAGAAACATATCCTTATTCCTCTAAGGATAATTTTGACCGCTATCTGGTGATCTACCCCTAGATCACCTTTGTACCCTCTTGCCAGACATGTGGCAAGGCACACATCAGGTGCGGTACTCAGCATGGCTTACCGTATAGAGCCTATGACAAAAGCATAGGGGACGACCTTCATCCTTCCTCTTTCTTCTGCCGTGGTCGAGCTTTAAGTCTTAACTTCATACCTTACAACTCAGGCAAGAACTCCTTCTTTGACTGATCCATCTTGAACACCTTCAAGATCATGTCAAGGTATGCGCTCATTTGAAAGTACCATTAAGCGCTTTGATCTATCCTTATAGATCTTGATGCTCAATGTTCAAGTAGCTTAATCCAGGTTTTCCATTGAAAAACACTTTTCAAATAACCCCATATGCTTTCCAGAACTTCCACATCATTTCGGATTAACAATATGTCATCCACATATACTTATCAGAAATGTTGTAGTGCTCCCACTCACTTTATTGTAAATACAAGTTTCTAACAAACTATGTATAAACCCATAAACTTTTGAATTCTCCATCAAAATGTATATTCCGACTCCGAGATGCTTGCTCTAGTCCATGGAAGTATCGCTGGAGCTAGCATACCTTTTAGCATCCTTTAGGATCGACAAAACCTTTCTGATCGTATCAAATACAACCTTTCCTTACGAAAACTGGTAAGGAAACTTGTTTTGACATCCATCTGCCAGATTTCATAAATGCAGCTTATGCTAACGTGATTCCGACGGACTTAAGCATCGCTACGGGTGAGAAAATCTCATCGTAGTCAACTACTTGAACTTGTGAAAAACTCTTCGCCACAAGTCGAGCTTCATAGACGGTGACATTACCGTCCACGTCCGTCTTCTTCTTAAATATCCACATGTACCTAACAGCCTTACGACCATCAAGTAGTTCTTCCAAAGTCTACATTTTGTTTTTATATATGGATCCTTTCTCGGATTTTATGGCCTTGAGCCATTCATCGGAATCCGGGCCCACCATCGCTTCTCCATAGCTCGTAGGTTCATTGTTGTCTAGCAACATGACTTCCGTCCTACGAGGTTTGGGAGTGACTTGATCCGAAGTCTCATGATCACTATCATAAGCTTCCACTTCAATTGGTGTAGGTGCCACAGGAACAACTCCTGTGCCCTGCTACACACTAGTTGAAGTGACGGTTCAATAACCTCATCAAGTCTCCACCATCCTCCCACTCAATTCTTTCGAGAGAAACTTTTCCTCGAGAAAGGACCCGATTCTAGAAACAATCCCTATTGCTTTCGGATCTGAATTAGGAGGTATACCCAACTGTTTTGGGTGTCCTATGAAGATGCATTTTATCCGCTTTGGGTTCGAGCTTATCAACCTGAAACTTTTCACATAAGCGTCGCAGCCCCAAACTTTTAAGAGACGACAACTCAGGTTTCTCTAAACCATAGTTCAAATGGTTTCGTCTCAACGGAATTTCGTGGTGCCCTATTAAAGTGAGTCCGGTTGTCTCTAATGCCTAACCCATGAACGATAGTGGTAATTCGATAAGAGACATCATGGTACGCACCATATCCAATGGGGTGCAACTATGATGTTCGGACACACCATCATACTATGGTGTTCCAGGCGGTATTAGTTGTGAAACAATTTCCACAGTGCCAAACTCGTAACTCAGATATTCATTTCTATGATCATATCATAGACATTTTATCCTCTTGTCACGACGATCTTCAACTTCATTCTGAAATTACTTGAACCATTCAATAATTCAGACTTGTGTTTCATCAAGTAAACATACTCAACATCTACTCGAATCATCTGTGAAGTAAGAACATAACGATATTCACTGCATGCCTCAGCACTCATTGGGCTGCACATATCAAAATGTGTTACTTCCAACAAGTTGCTATCTTGTTCCATCTTACTGAAAATGAGGCTTTTTAGTCATCTTGCCCATGTGGTGAGATTTGCATATCTCAAGTGATTCAAAGTCAAGTGAGTCCAAACGATCCATC
This sequence comes from Aegilops umbellulata, assembly GCA_032464435.1. Classification (NCBI taxonomy): domain Eukaryota; kingdom Viridiplantae; phylum Streptophyta; class Magnoliopsida; order Poales; family Poaceae; genus Aegilops; species Aegilops umbellulata. The sequence goes on from CP136059.1 coordinate 511,477,067, forward strand.
TGCATGGAGTTTCTTCATGCGTATTGATGGCTTCTCGCCCCTCGTTGGTTACCCCAAGTGTAAGGTTTGAGATGCAGCGTAGTGGTAGTTTTCCCTTGGCAAAGATACCAAGGATCGAATCCCCAGAGACTCCCAGTTTCAACGAGAAGGTGTCAATCGCTAACGGCACCGTGGATTAGCAATCAACGTGGACCTGCACACAGATACAAATAACTTTGTTCCCAACGAGTACAGAGAGGTTGTCAATCCCTCCGGCCTTGTCGTTTACAAAGGATTAAACGCAAGTGATAATAGTGATAGATATTGCTGCGGAAAGTAAATAAAAGCGGAAAGTAAATAGCGATGTGATCAATGATAGGATAATGGACCGGGGCACCATGATGTTCACTAGTGATGTCTCTCTCCCAAAAGATGATAAAATAGCTATGCGAGGTAAACAAATTACAGCTGGGCAATTGACAGAATTATGTGCGCAAACCAATGCTGACTATATTGCAAGAAAGGTAGAGGTTCAAAGCATGGGCAGTACGCCAAGGTAAGTAGACCGAAATCCATCTGCATCTACTACTAATCATCCACCTTGAGATATCTATCCAGAACATCTCGCTGGTATTAAGTTGCGAGCCCCACCCAAAGTGTAAACTCAAAGCAACAGACAACTGCATTAAAATAACTTTGCGTAAAGTAAACAATCCTTGCACCCGCGGGCACAAGCACCGTTGTTTTCCCCCTTGTGGCAACAGCACATCCCCTAGACTCATGTTTCTGTCACTCAAGCTAGTCATCGAGGGGCATGAACCCACAATCGAGCATAACGTTCCCTCTTGGAGTTACTACCTATTACTCGGTCAAAGCAATAAACAGCAACGGAGAACATGCAAGAATTACTTACGAACATAAATATAAAAGAGGTAAATCAAATATATTACTCAAACACAATCTGAACATAATCTCACAATCCATCGGATCCCAGCAAACTCATCATAGCAACAGCATAAGGATTACATATGTGCCTCGATCATGTAGGGCAGCTCACGAGGTCTAATTAGTGAAGCACAAGAAGGGGAGGAGAACATCACATAGCTACTGGTCATGGACCCATGGTCCAAGGGAGACTACTCACGCATCGTCCGGGAGGCGTCCATGGTGGTGGAGAAGCTCCCGGTGGTGATCCTCCCCTCCGGCAGGGTGCCGGGAAGAGTTCTCCTGGCGCTCCCGATCTTGGAAGCGCGGCGGCGGCGGAACAGAGATGAGATCGCGAAAAAGGGTTCCCGTCTCAAGGGTTTCGAGACGTGTGTTAAATATAGGCCAAAGGGTGGCGTCAGAGGGCACCTGGGGGGCCCAGGCGCTCCCCCGGCGCGGCTAGGAGGGGGGCCGCGCCACCAGGGCGCCTGGAGCCCTGGTGGCCCCCCTCCGGCTCTCCTTCGGGGTCCTGGAAGGTTCCGGAACGCTGATTTTTTATATATTTTTTCCGGAATTTTTCTGGCAGTTTTCGTAATGGAAAAACCTGAAATACAAAAACAGCAAAAAACAGAAACTGGCACTGGGGTGCACTGAGTTAATAGGTTAGTCCAAATTTGATCAAAATTGTATGGAAGTGTATAAATGTCATAGCAATATCACCCAAAAGAGGCATGGAGCAAGCAGAAATTATAGATACGTTTTAGACGTATCAACATCCCCAAGCTTAATTCCTGCTCGTCCTCGAGTAGGTAAATGATAACAAGAATAATTTCTGTGGTGACATGCTATTAACCATATAGGACTTTTTCATAGTCACATGACAAGAGCTTACAGAGACAATGATTCTATAGTAATTAAGTCACCTTGAGAAAATCTCAAAGAACTAAAAGTTTTTCAACATGAAACTGAAGCATCAAATAGATTTGTAATGAGCATGGTATGTAAATATGATAAAGTGATATCTCGCTTGCCCCCTTTAGTGAAGCAAAACATAAATGCAGGGGCACCTCCAAGGTTTAAGTGACGACTAGATACAATGATTTCAAAATAAACGATATCACAATCATGCAAAAGACAATGCTACTTTGGGACAATGCACATTACACTCAGAATGACAATCATGCTCTCCGTAGTCGGTGCTTTTTAAAAGAAGGTGGAGACTCTCGAACCGTGGCTTTTGTTGGCAAAGTTGAAAACCCATAGTCGGAAACAAAAACAAAGCATGTGCCAGAGCTCTTGGTTTTAAAAACAGAGGTAATAATTTTTTTTAGATATGCATGTTCTGTCAACGAATGCTAGCAGCTAACCCAATTACTTCTTGAGCTGGACAAGTTTCGAGGAATGGCTCCCGAATGAGGATCATAACATCCTCTTAATCTCCTTTGTTTATCACTGCCAGAGTTTTCTGATTTCTCATGAACAAAGCGTGAAGGAAGATTCGTTTGTTATATTAATTTTTAATGAGCCGGGTGCACTCAATGCCAATTCCTTCTCATATTATGGGTTGCACATTATACATGCAATCCCGGGGTGAAGCTTGTACAACTTAAAAAGATCATGAATTAACCACTACTTCCTCATAAACTTAAAACAGAGGCACAAAATAGGAATGCATTTATTTGAATAATTTCGAGATGGCACAAGAAAGTCTTTGTTAGGAATGGCAGGTAAATACCATGTATAGGAAGGTATGGTGGACTCATATGGCATAACTGGTTTAAAGGATTTGGATGCACAAGCAGTCATTCCGCTTAGTACAGGCGAAGGTTAGCAAAAGACTGGGAGCGACCAACTAAGAGAGCAATGACGGCCATAATCATGCAGAGCGACAAAGCAACATTGAATCAGGCATGGAAGTTATATCGCTACTCAGAAATAAAAGATCATCAAGGCTTGACAGACTTTCTTTACAGTCTTGAATATGCGTGAGCATACGCCAAGTCAATCAAAATAAATTCTCGAAGGAAGATATCACTAACCATACCACATCATATTCAAACAAATCATGTTGGTACTCCAATAACACATTGGAAACCCTCCAGCTATTTGAAACTAACCATAAGCAAACATGAATTACCAAGCAACATCATGCACGTAGCATCTTTATCATAGACATATCAATCATTGCAACAGAAGCAAACTTCTCTTAATAAGATAATCATGATAATAAAAAGAGTTCAAGCAACCAACTAAACAAAAGCTCTTTAAAAGGATAAGCATGAAAACTAAGAGCTGAGCACGAAAGTAGCTATTGAAAGACAAAGAACACACACAGCAAAGATAGGCATGAAAATTTCCATGTTATGTTCTAGGTAGAAGTGGAGCGTGTTTCTCTCCCACATAAAGAAAGCTGAGTTCCGACTCGTTATTAAAGCTAAAGAAAACTAAAAGGAAAATTAAAAGCAAGACGCTCCAAGCATAGCACATAACACATGAAGTGATAAAAATATAGTGGAACGAAGGACGAACTGATAATGTCGATGGAGAAGGGGATGCACGGGGGCATCCCCAAGCTTAGACGCTTGAGTCTTCTTGAATATTTCTTGGGGGTGCACGGGGGCATCCCCAAGCTTGAGCGCTTGACACTCCTGAATCTTTTCATCATCTTCCCTCGCACACTTGAAAACTCCCTTCATACAAAACTCATCATAATCTGATTAGCAAGGTTAGTACCCACAATAGTATAATTGTTCCTTGCTGTAAATAAAGATATTCTTGAAAGTATACTGTTTCTCTAGATTGCCATAAAGTTTTTGCAAAGAATAAGCAAGTGCAAGGCTCGCAAAATGAAGGAAAGGCAAAACAGTACAGAATCTGTGAAAAACAGACCAGCAGGCAGTAAATGATTATTTCGGGGCACTTCTACAACTCCAATCAAAAAACTCAGAACAGACGCCTGAAAGACAATTATATAGAGCACGCTGTGGAAAAAATTCAGACCAAAAAGATGATCTGGTGATTTTATGCGAATTTTTCTGTACAAGGACAGAATCTGTTTCCTGGACAGCACGTCACTACTCTTGATCTTTCCTGCAATCAGAGGCTATACCTGGCACAAAACTGAAAAGTAAAGATACAATGATGATGCTACTGTAGTAACAACATCAAGACACAACAAAAGCAAAATATAAAATTTTATTCATTTGGGTTGCCTCCCAAAAGCGCTTTCTTTTATGCCTTTAAGCTAGGCATAATGCATAGAGATCAAGTCTTATCAAGAGTAAGAGCATAGCTAGCCCGTGTAACGGACTCAAATGGTAACTTAATCTTCTTTCGAGGGAAGTGTTCCATCCCTTTCTTGAGAGGACATTGGAATCTTATATTCCCCTCTTTCATGTCAATGATGGCACCAACGGTGCGAAGAAAAGGGCGTCCCAAAATAATTGGACAAGAAGGTTCACATTCAATGTCCATAATAGTAAAATCAACGGGAACATAATTATCATTGACAACAATAAGAACATCATCGATCCTCCCCAAAGGTTTCTTTAAGGAAGAATCAACAAAACGAATACCAAAAGAACAAGGATCATAAGGTTTCAATTTAAGCATATCATATAGTCGTTTGGGCATAACGGAGGTACTAGCTCCAACATCACATAAAGCATGGCAAGAGAAGTTATTTAGTTTAATTTTATTCGTAGGATCCCAACCATCTTCTAGCTTTCTAGGAATGGAGGCTTCTAATTTAAGTTTCTCCTCCCTAGCTTTGATGAGAGCATTAGTGATATGCTCTGTGAAGGCAAGGTTAAGCGTGCTAGTGCGGGGATCTCTAGACATCTTGTGAAGGAAATCAATAACTTCGGTAAGAGTGCAATTATCAAAATCAAGGTCACTACTATCAAGTAAAGTGGTAGTGGTGTCCTTTAGGTTCACTTGTTTGGTAGTTTCTATAGTCATAGCATCACCATTAATAGGTCCAATGGGACCATGAGTGCGTTGGGTGCTAAGAGTTTGGGTATCCTCAATAACTTGGATAGTAGCAACAGTGTGATGGGTAGGAAGGCTCTTAATTCTATCTTCTTCTTCCCTTAGGGGTGCAACCACTTCGGGTTTAGCTGCCATTTGGTTTATCAAAGTGGCTTGTGTGTGGGACATATTGGAAACTTGGGTCTCAGTGATAGTGAGCCTAGTCTGGAGGTTAGAAATCTCAATATTTATGCTCTCTAATTGTCTACTAATGCCTTGCAAGATAGCAGTGTGCTCACTTAGTTGCCTCGAGAAGGTTTTGTTTTGTTCATATTGGGTGTGCATGTAATTCTTAGTAGCCTTCTCTATTTCTAGAAGTCTCTCATAACCAGGCAAGTCTCTATCTTTTTGGGTGGAGTTCTTGGTGCTAGAATAAACATTGTTGTTCCCATAAGAATTAGAGGGGAACGGTCTAGGATTGCTACCAAAATTACTCCTATAAGCATTGTTATTAGAATTATTTCTAGAGATAAAATTCACATCTACTTGTTCTTGAACAATCAAAGAATTTAAAGGAACATCACTAGGATCAACAGAAGATTGCTTCGAAAGTAGAGACATAATCAAGTCAACCTTTTCATTTAGGGAGGAGATCTCCTTGACAGAGTTTACCTTCCTACCTGTTGGAGCGCGTTCGGTGTGCCATTGGGAATAGTTGGTCATCATCTCATCGAGAAGTTTTGTGGCAGCACCAAGTGTAGTTGACATAAAGGTTCCTCCCGCGGCCGAATCTAACAAGTTCCGCGAGGTGAACTTCAAGCCTGCATAAAAAGTTTGGATAACCATCCAAGTAGTCAAACCATGAGTAGGGCAGTTCTTGACAAGAGATTTCATGCGTTCCCAAGCTTGCGCAACGTGTTCATTATCCAATTGTTTAAAATTCATTATAGTACTTCTTAGTTGGATAATTTTAGCAGGTGGATAGTACTTTCTAATAAAAGCATCTTTGCACTTGTCCCAAGAATCTATGCTATTTCTAGGCGAAGACTGAAACCAAATTTTAGCTCCTCCTCTCAAAGAGAAAGGAAAAAGCTTAAGCTTAACAATATTACCATCTATTTCTTGGTACTTTTGCATATCACAGAGTTCAACAAAATTGTTTAAGTGTAAAGCAGCATCATCTCCAGCACCGGAGAATTGATCTTTCATGACTAGATTCAGTAAAGCAGGTTTAATTTCATAAGAAGGTGCTGAAGTGGCAGGTGTAGTGATAGGTGTGCAAATAAAGTCATCGTTGTTATGACTAGTGAAGTCACACAACTTGGTGTTCTCGGTGGAACCCATAGCAGCAAGTAAGCAAGATAACTATTTTTGTGATTTTCGATAAAGGATACTAAAACAAAAACTGAAAGGTAAACTAACAAGACTAAAAAACAAAGGTAAAAGATAGTATGCAACTCCCCTATCTCGAAGAGCGGAGTCCCCGGCAACGGCGCCAGAAAACACCCTTGATGGCTTCTCGCCCCTCGTTGGTTACCCCAAGTGTAAGGTTTGAGATGCAGTGTAGTGGTAGTTTTCCCTTGGCAAAGATACCAAGGATCGAATCCCCAGAGACTCCCAGTTTCAACGAGAAGGTGTCAATCGCTAACGGCACCGTGGATTAGCAATCAACATGGACCTGCACACAGATACAAATAACTTTGTTCCCAACGAGTACAGAGAGGTTGTCACTCCCTCCGGCCTTGTCGTTTACAAAGGATTAAACACAAGTGATAATAGTGATAGATATTGCTGCGGAAAGTAAATAAAAGCGGAAAGTAAATAGCGATGTGATCAATGATAGGAATATGGACCGGGGCGCCATGATGTTCACTAGTGATGTCTCTCTCCCAAAAGACGATAAAATAGCTATGCGAGGTAAACAAATTACAGCTGGGCAATTGACAGAATTATGTGCGCAAACCAATGCTGACTATATTGCAAGAAAGGTAGAGGTTCAAAGCATGGGCAGTACGCCAAGGTAAGTAGACCGAAATCCATCTGCATCTACTACTAATCATCCACCTTGAGATATCTATCCAGAACATCTCGCTGGTATTAAGTTGCGAGCCCCACCAAAAGTGTAAACTCAAAGCAACAGACAACTGCATTAAAATAACTTTGCGTAAAGTAAACAATCCTTGCACCCGCGGGCACAAGCACCGTTGTTTTTCCCCCTTGTGGCAACAGCACATCCCCTAGACTCATGTTTCTGTCACTCAAGCTAGTCATCGAGGGGCATGAACCCACAATCGAGCATAACGTTCCCTCTTGGAGTTACTACCTATTACTCGGCCAAAGCAATAAACAGCAACGAAGAACATGCAAGAATTACTTACGAACATAAATATAAAAGAGGTAAATCAAATATATTACTCAAACACAATCTGAACATAATCTCACAATCCATCGGATCCCAGCAAACTCATCATAGCAACAGCATAAGGATTACATATGTGCCTCGATCATGTAGGGCAGCTCACGAGGTCTAATTAGTGAAGCACAAGAAGGGGAGGAGAACATCACATAGCTACTGGTCATGGACCCATGGTCCAAGGGAGACTACTCACGCATCGTCCGGGAGGCGTCCATGGTGGTGGAGAAGCTCTCGGTGGTGATCCTCCCCTCCGGCAGGGTGCCGGGAAGAGTTCTCCTGGCGCTTCCGATCTTGGAAGCGCGGCGGCGGCGGAACAGAGATGAGATCGTGAAAAAGGGTTCCCCTCTCGAGGGTTTCGGGACGTGTGTTAAATATAGGCCAAAGGGTGACGTCAGAGGGCACCTGGGGGGCCCAGGCGCCCCCCCGGCGCGGCCAGGAGGGGGGCCGCGCCACCAGGGCGCCTGGAGCCCTGGTGGCCCCCCTCCGGCTCTCCTTCGGGGTCCTGGAAGGTTCCGGAACGCTGATTTTTTATATATTTTTTCCAGAATTTTTCTGGCAGTTTTCGTAATGGAAAAACCTGAAATACAAAAACAGCAAAAAACAGAAACTGGCACTGGGGTGCACTGAGTTAATAGGTTAGTCCAAATATGATCAAAATTGTATGGAAGTGTATAAATATCATAGCAATATCACCCAAAAGAAGCATGGAGCAAGCAGAAATTATAGATACGTTTTAGACGTATCACGTATACACCAATAGACATGGTTCGCATGTCTCAAACTTTTCAAAAACGAGTGAGTCCAAAGATCCATCAACATGGAGCTTCTTCATGCGTTTTATACCAATATGACTTACATAGTAGTGCCACAAGTAAGTGGTACTATCATTACTATCTTTATACCTTTTGGTATGAAAACGTGTATCACTATGATCAAGATTCAATAAACCATTCATTTAAGGTGCAAGACCATTGAAGGTATTATTCAAATAAACAGAGTAACTATTATTCTCTTTAAATGAACAACCGTATTACTATAGACATAATCCAATCATGTCTATGCTCAACGCAAACACCAAATAACAATTATTTAGGTTTAACACCAATCTCGATGGTAGAGGGAGCGTGCGATGCTTGATCATATCAACCTTGGAAACACTTCCAACACATATCGTCAGCTCACCTTTAGCTTAGTCTCCGTTTATTCCGTAGCTTTTATTTCGAGTTACTAACACTTAGCAACCGAACCGGTATCTAATACCCTGGTGCTACTAGGAGTACTAGTAAAGTACACATTAACATAATGTATATCCAATATACTTCTATCGACAGCCTTCTCATCTACCAAGTATCTAGGGTAATTCTGCTCCAGTGCTTGTTCCCCTTATTACAGAAGCACTTAGTCTCGGGTTTTGGGTTCAACTGCCCTTTGCCCTTCTTGAAACTAGTGGTTTTACTAACCATCAACAATTGATGCTCCTTCTTGATTTCTACTTTCGCGGTGTCAAACATTGCGATTATTTCAAGGATCATCATATCTATCCCTGATATGTTATAGTTCATCACGAAGCTCTCGCAGCTTGGTGGCAATGACTTTGGAGAAACGTCACTATCTTATCTGGAAGATCGACTCCCACTCGATTCAAGTGATTGTTGTACTCAGACAATCTGAGCACAAACTCGACGATTGAGCTTTTCTCCCTTAGTTTGCAGGCTAAGAAAATCGTCGGAGGTCTTATACCTCTTGACGTGGGCACGAGCCTGAAATCCCAATTTCAGCCCTCGAAACATCTCATATGTTCCGCGACATTTCAAAGAATGTCTTTGGAGCCTCAATTCTAAACCATTTAACATTACCGAACTATCACGTAGTTATCTAAACATGTATGTCCGATGTTCGCAACATCCACAAACAACGTTTGGGGTCAGCACACTGAGCGGTGCATTAAGGACATAAGCCTTCTATTGTCCGCATAGTTGCTACTATCAACTTTCAACTATATTTTCTCTAGGAACGTATCTTACTCAGTAGAACTAAAGCGCGAGCTTACGACATAATTTGCAAAGATCTTTTGACTATGTTCAGGATAATTAAGTTCATCTTATGAACTCCCACTTAGATAGACATCCCTCTAGTCATCTAAGTGATTACATGATCCGAGTCAACTAGGCCGTGTCCGATCATCACGTGAGACGGACTAGTCATCATCGGTGAACATCTTCATGTTGATCGTATCTACCATACGACTCATGCTCGACCTTCCGGTCTCTGTGTTCCGAGGCCATGTCTGTACATGCTAGGCTCGTCAAGTTAACCCTAAGTGTTTTGCATGTGTAAAACTGTCTTACACCCGTTGTATGTGAACGTAAGGATCTATCACACCCGATCATCACGTGGTGCTTCGAAACGACGAACTTTAGCAACGGTGCACAATTAGGGGAGAACACTTCTTGAAATTTTAATGAGGGATCATCTTATTTACTACCGTTGTTCTAAGCAAATAAGATGTAATAACATGATAAACATCACATGCAATCAAATAGTGACATGATATGGCCATCATCACTTTGCTCCTTTTGATCTCCATCTTCGGGGCTCCATGATCATCATCGTCACCGGCATGACACCATGATCTCCATCATCATGATCTCCATCATCATGATCTCCATCATCGTGTCTTCATGAAGTTGTCTCGCCAACTATTACTTCTACTACTATGGCTAACGGTTAGCAATAAAGTAAAGTAATTACATGACGTTTATGTTGACACGCAGGTCATAAATAAATTAAAGACAACTCCCATGGCTCCTGCCGGTTGTCATACTCATCGACATGCAAGTCGTGATTCCTATTACAAGAACATGATCATCTCATACATCACATATATCATAGATCACATCCTTTGGCCATATCACATCACATAGCATACCCTGCAAAAACAAGTTAGACGTCCTCTAATTGTTGTTTGCATGTTTTACGTGGCTGCTATGGGTTTCTAGAAAGAACGTTTCTTATCTACGCAAAACCACAACGTGATATGCCAATTGCTATTTACCCTTCATAAGGACCCTTTTCATCGAGTCCGTTCCGACTAAAGTGGGAGAGACAGACACCCGCCAGCCACCTTATGCAACTAGTGCATGTCAGTCGGTGGAACCGGTCTCACGTAAGCGTACGTGTAAGGTTGGTCCGGGCCGCTTCATCCCACAATACCGTCGAAACAAGATTGGACTAGTAATGGTAAGCATATTGAACAAAATCAACGCCCACAACTACTTTGTGTTCTACTCGTGCATAGAATCTACGCAATAGACCTAGCTCTGATACCACTGTTGGGGAACGTAGCAGAAATTCAAAATTTTCCTACGTATCACCAAGATCTATCTATGGAGAAACCAGCAACGAGGGGAAGAAGAGTGCATCTACATACCCTTGTAGATCGCTAAGCGGAAGCGTTCAAGTGAACGGAGTTGATGGAGTCGTACTCGCCGTGATCCAAATCACCGATGACCAAGTGCCGAACGGACAGCACCTCCGCGTTCAACACACGTACAGCCCGGTGACGTCTCCCGCGCCTTGATCCAGCAAGGAGAGAGGGAGAGGTTGAGGAAGACTCCATCCAGCAGCAGCACAACGGCATGGTGGTGTTGGAGGAGCGTGGCAATCCTGCAGGGCTTCGCCAAGCACCGCAGGAGAGGAGGAAGGAGAGATGCAGGGCTGCGCCATCAACAGGAGAGGAACTCGCATCTTGTGGGCAGCCCAAACCTCAACTATATATAGGGGAAGGGGAGGGGCTGCGCCACCTTTAGGGTTTTCACCCCTAGGGGTGGCGGCCAGCCTAGATCCCATCTAAGGGAGGCGGCCAAGGGGGAGGGGGAGAGGGAGGCGCACCAGGAGTGGGCCTTAGGGCCCATCTGCCCTAGGGTTTGCCCCCTTTCCCCTCTTCCTTGCGCCTTGGGCCTTGTGGGGGGGCGCACCATCCCACCTGGGGCTGGTCCCCTCCCACACTTAGCCCATGCAAGCCTCCGGGGCTTGTGGCCCCACTTGGTGGACCCCCGGACACCTCCGGTGGTCCCGGTACACTACCGATAAACCCTGAAACCTTTCCGGCGACCAAAACAGGACTTCCCATATATAAATCTTTACCTCCGGACCATTCCGGAACTCCTCGTGACGTCCGGGATCTCATCCGGGACTCCGAACAACATTCGGTAACCACATACAAACTTCCCTTATAACCCTAGCATCACCGAACCTTAAGTGTGTAGACCCTACGGGTTTGGGAAGCATGCAGACATGACCGAGACGTTCTCCGGTCATTAACCAACAGCGGGATCTGGATACCCATGTTGGCTCCCACATGTTCCACGATGATCTCATCGGATGAACCACGATGTCAAGGACTTAATCAATCCCGTATACAATTCCCTTTGTCTAGCGGTATTGTACTTGCCCGAGATTCGATCGTCGGTATCCCTATACCTTGTTCAATCTCGTTACCGGCAAGTCTCTTTACTCGTTCCGTAACACATCATCCCGTGATCAACTCCTTGATCACATTGTGCACATTATGATGATGCCCTACCGAGTGGGCCCAGAGATACCTCTCCGTTTACACGGAGTGACAAATCCCAGTCTTGATTCGTGCCAACCCAACAGACACTTTCGGAGATACCTGTAGTGTACCTTTATAGCCACCCAGTTACGTTGTGACGTTTGGCACACCCAAAGTATTCCTACGGTATCCAGGAGTTGCACAATCTCATGGTCTAAGGAAATGATACTTGACATTAGAAAAGCTTTAGCATACGAACTACACGATCTTTGTGCTAGGCTTAGGATTGGGTCTTGTCCATCACATGATTCTCCTAATGATGTGATCCCGTTATCAACGACATCCAATGTCCATGGTCAGGAAACCGTAACCATCTATTGATCAACGAGCTAGTCAACTAGAAGCTTACTAGGGACATGGTGTTGTCTATGTATCCACACATGTATCTGAGTTTCCTATCAATACAATTATAGCATGGATAATAAACGATTATCATGAACAAGGAAATATAATAATAACCTATTTATTATTGCCTCTAGGGCATATTTCCAACAGCATAACCAAGGACTTCTCCCCTTCCATTTGAGCAGCACTCGCCGTAGCTGGTGTCCGCCTCGAAGAAGGTCTCTCCCAAACCCTAGAAGCAGGAGTAGGGAACCCAATATCTGCCCAAAATTCTGCGGCAATCTCTTCGTCAGATTTTTGCCGGCGCAATACCGTAGAATTCTCGCCTGACGACGACTCATCTCGACCCTCATCCGGCTGCAGACATGTAAATCGCGAACCAGATCCCACCGCCGCCGATGCAGACCACCCCGGCGCCAAGGTAAGCTGCCGACGGGAGGAGATCCGCATCCGGCGGAAGCACAATCGCTCTCTTATTGTACTCCTATATGGTCATGCATAACACACCTACCCATTTCCGTTAGTTATGCCGTCCAATATAAGGCTCGGAGGAGTTTGGGGTATGTCGTACAGTCGAACGACTTCGGCTGGGTTGGACTGGACAGTCTGACGGATCGACGTGAGTCGGTTGGAACAAAAGACGGTGTGGGATCGGCGACAACGACATAGGAGCGTGATACTGATGGTGACCGACTTTTGGGCGTGGAAACACGTGGCACATGCCCGAGGCTTGTGCGGCTTCGACAAGACTATGGCGCGGGATTGATTCAAGGTGGTGTATACACGGAGCTTGAAGTCGATGAGGCGCGAGGGTGGACTGATCATCTACCATGGAGTCATGTTGAAGGTGGAGCTGGATTGAGGGGCTACGATGTAAGGATCCAGGGAATCGAAGCCTATTCAGCAAGGGGGAAAAGCGAGTGACATGCAGTTCGGACTGGAGCCCAGTGGTCCGATGGAAGCTTGAAACTCGTCATCGGTCGGTGATGATCGGTGATACTCTGCAGTGGGGGTTGAGTGGTATGGTTTTGCGACCCTTGAGACTCGACCGGGACAACGGAGGCTCGACGCGGTAATAGCGACGAGGCGTGCGGTATGCACGGGACATGGAGACGAGCCAGGGCTCTGGTGGTCATACATGTGGTGACACAACTGCGAATTTGACTCGGGATGACTACATGCAACGGTGAAGTTCTTTCAAGTTTCAGATAGACGGTCAAGAAAGGAGCGGTGAAGTTGAGTTCAGGTAACTCTTATGTGTGACACCCAATATGTGAGTTGTTCATTTTCACACATGTCAGTGATCAGTGTCTGATGGCGTTGGACTGATACTCTGGAAGTTGGGAGCACAAACTAGAGTAACAAGGAACTTAATTTTGCTCGAGTGTTGACTGTGGTCAAGAAAAGGAGGGACTACAAGTTGCAGGTGGAGTCATATGGAGTCTTTGGAGTAGCAGCGGTACTCATAGGATAAGCTCAAGTCCAATGTACATGGAAGTTTGACGCATTAACAAATTCAGGGTGGTGGAGAATATTCGCCAAGGTGGAGTTTGTTAGAGTTGTGTCAAATATTGTGTACAAGTTAGGTTACACTTGGACTCTGAGTTGTATTGTGTTTAGATAGGATATGGAGTTGTGTCCTAATAGGACACTTGTATCGTAGGCCTCTCTTATATAGCGGGGGTAGACACACGATGTAACCTATGCCAACATAATAGCACAGGCACGCAAGGGGGAGCCGGCGGCGTGTGCCGGCGCCCGGGTGGTCGGTGTGCGGTATTGTGACGGTGTCACGGGGAGGAGCGCCCGTAGTCAAGCCCCGGGGATGTAGCCATATCGATGAACCTCGTTAACAAATCTCGGTGTCGTGCTTGTGTGATTGCTTGGTCCTCGATAATCGACGAGTGCCTCGGATTTATTCTAACAGACGCCGCCAACGATAGTGGCTTCCTTACCCACTTCAGTAGCTAGGCCACCATCTTCTCCTTTAATTGATCCGCCGCTAGGAAGCCACCGCAAGGCAACACCCACCGACCAGATTCCTTTGGACCGATGATGAAGACAACCAAAGGTAGAGGAGGCACATCGATGCGTGACCGACGCCATGGCCACACACACATAGTCCTGAGGCGTCCGCTCAAGATCCACGCTTTCAAGCCGCGACGAAGAGACACCCCGTCGCCGCCATCATCCCCCTGCACGGGCTTTGCCCAGCCAGGATATGACGGCGGTGGGAGGGGAGACAGAGGGGAGGGGAGGCGGACGTGAGGCGAAGGAGATCGGGAGGGGCGGCAGGCAGTGGCGGAGCTTCAAAGAAAAAGTTGGGCGGGCCAAGCTATAGAAGAACATAAAATTTTTAGGCATTAGTCACTACCTAACGCTTAATATTATTTTGTTATAAGTGCATTTGAGTGTATGAAGTTCATTGAAACGTGCTGCGTGCGAAAAATCTTACGTGTCGCGTGCGTTTAGCAGCGAAGAGCGAGGAAGCTGTGCGATCTACGCATCGTTACTGTGCAACGCATACGCGTCGTTGCTGTGTGGCGGCTGCTGCTCCTGCTGTGTACGTTCGAGCGAGTTTGGAGGCTTGATCGATCGTCACGCTTGGTCTCCTGCATGTGGGGAACTGGGCTAAACAGGCTAGGAAGTATAGCATAGGTATAAAAATCACAGAAACCTGGGCGGGCTATAGCCCGGTTTTGCCCCAACAAAGCTCCGCCCCTGGCGGCGGGGATCGGAAGCGAACTGGATGCTTATCAAAACTGCAAACCAAAACAGAGTACATCGGTTGTCTCCGATCATAGCGCGCGCCCACTCATCCTCGATTGCTCGCCGCTGCCACCGGTGCACCTGTGTTTCCACTTTCAGGACGTCGTGGCGGCCGCGTGGCATTCTATGGACGATCCTGACCAGTTCCAACGGTTCGCACGGCGTATGCAGACCACTACGCGCAAGCTGACTAGTTGGAGCCGTCGCATTGTTGGCAACGTGCACGACAAGCTCGCGATCTCACGCGAGAGCTCCTCCTCAGACTCGACACCGGCCCATTGCTTTCTTTGTCCCAATTGGTCGTTCCATTGCTAGTTCAGGCGCTTAGCTGAGAATGATTTCGTGGTATTTTTCTTTTTGCGATTAAGCGCCTATATATAGGCGGCTAGCGTTGCCTTAAAGCCATTTCCAACGGCATTGAATTTCCCATTCGCTTCGTCCAGTTTTACCTGCTCTGTTTTTCTTTTCGCTAGGTGCTCAATGAAATTCCAACATAATCAAATCTCTATTGTACCGGAGTTCCATAGTAGATATGAAGATAAAATCATATAGCAGTCTTGACTTCCATCACGTTTCAGATATTATGTGTAGCCTGATAAAATAATTTAAATATGTGTGTATCTATAATTTATTCTTACAAAATAAATCGAAGACGAGGCCCTCGCAAGTGCTAGTTATTACATCATAATAAATTAAGGGCAAAGTACAAGTAAAGATCAGAAACGATAAAGCAGGAAAGCATTTTATTACAGGGGTGACTGGCAAGCAGGCCTTCTTGATTATTTAGGACACTACTGCAGAAGAGAAACCAATACTAGGAGTACGGCCATGTGGGAGTGAGACGATTATCAGGAAGAAGGCCGTTTTACCAGCTTCAATACAGGTTTGTTTGTATGATTCAGAACTTGCTGCTGCAAGTTTTTCTTGAGTTCGTCACTGTAGAAACCCTCAAGAAAAACCATCTTGAGATAGGCCAGTTTCTCTAGCTGAGGAAGCTGCAAATCTGACCCACTGGAGCAATGAACTATGAGCACGAGGACACATCGGATGAAGTGGCTTTCAAATGTTACCTCTAACCGTGAGCTGCAATCAAGCTTGAGAACACGTGGAGCCATCTCGATATCCAACATGCTAAGATCCAACTTACCAATTTCTGGGGTCAGCTTGATACAAATACGACGTAGGAGGATAAGTGGATTTGGCAATAATTTAATGAGTAAGGCAATGTCCTCTGTCTTGGATATAGTCATCTCCAAATCCATCTTTTTGAGATTGTCAAGGTCCTTAATATGGACTGATAAGTTGCTTATGGGCCCGTATAGCTTCAAGATCTTTAGGGTCTTGGGCGGCTTGAAGCTATTACCCATGCAATCCACGTCGAATCTCACGGACAAGCATTCCAAATGGCTATGAGATGAGAGCCCAGAACAGAACTGCTTCCAGTTTTCCTTGTTGATGCCACACACTCTAAGCTTGAGCAATTGGGTAAATTCTCGGAGTTCTTTCAGAAAGTCCTTCCCACGTGCACTATTGGCATTGACAACACCAAGAGTTTGCAAGGAAGAAATCTTCTCAATCCCTAGAGGAACCTCGATACCTCCATTAAGAGGTGGCCTTGCATGTTTGTATTTTTTCCACATGCTACATGCCAGTCTTGATGCGGCGGAGCCCAACTTTGGCGGCATTGTCCTTGTGTCATGACCGTCTTCTGGTTCTGGTGATGTTGCTGCTGCTCGTGGTGGGCTTCGGGATATGCCATCACTACCTTGAGGTAGTGTTGGTTTCCTTGTGACCGTACCATCAACATCTTCCATTGCTTCCGGTGACCAACCTTCATCAGTTGTGCCAGCCCGAATGCACTGAATCTTCTGTAGCTTGATGATAGCCGCGGGTAGTGCGACTATGGAGGTGCCGCTGATATCTAGAGTCTCTAGCTGCTTTAGGCCACCCAATGAACACGGCAGATGCCTCACCTCTGTGCACCCTCGCAGAGAGATGAATTTGAGGCTCAATAGCTTCCGAAAGATAGGCTCAAGATGATCATCAGTCACACCTAAAGTGTCCTCCAGATCTAGCACACGGATCCGCAGCATGCTGCTAGAGATGAAGAAAGACTTCCACTTACAAAATACTGTCAAAGACCGTAGCCGTGATACATCCATACTTCCAAACAAAGTTTTATCACTCTCCCAGTTTTCCATTATGGTGAGATGTTGCCCTGTGCGCTGCGAGTTTAGCTTGCAGTGCCCTTCCAATACAAAGACAATGTTATCTTCCATTAGCCGTGAGAGGACGTATTCACGGAAGAAACCATTCATTTGACACACGTCACTTTCTGCTGGTTCCTGGAGTATTCCCAAGTCCACGAGCTCAGAGAAGACCCTTCGGGCATTCTCCATGGCGGTAGCCCCAACTGTGTCCCTGCAGTAACCCTCTGAGATCCATCGCCTTAGCAAGCGACCTCGCCTAATTTTGCAGTTTGTTGGAAAAACCAACGAATAGAAGATGCACGGCTTTACATAATCTGGTAAAGCATCAAAATAGGTGTGCATCCATGATAAAAGGCCCCTTAAATGATTGAATTGTGGGTGAGTCTGAAACTTGACCACAAGTTTATCATTCATATTCTCCCAGAATGAACTAGAGGCTTGGCCGATAGCGGTTATTAGTTTGGGAAGTCCGCCACACTTGGGCAGGATATGTTGCATATGCTCCAACTTGCTGCCACTCAATTTCTTGTTGTCGTCATTTGCAATCTGGAACATGTACATAAGTTTGTCAAATTCTAAAATCAAAACAATTCTAACTTTGCAACTTTATACATTCTCGATATAAGAATTAGTTCAGTTCAACACTGAAATCTGTA
Source organism: Aegilops umbellulata (assembly GCA_032464435.1). Lineage (NCBI taxonomy): Eukaryota > Viridiplantae > Streptophyta > Magnoliopsida > Poales > Poaceae > Aegilops > Aegilops umbellulata. The sequence continues at coordinate 511,494,950 of CP136059.1, forward strand.
TCAAGTCAAGGAAATATAAGATAAGATTGCTGGTATAGACTATAGAGATCCAAAGAAAAATAGAGTAATAATCAAAGAAACGAACCTTTTGAAAAAGATCTAACGCGTCCTTATCTTCTAGAGCTCTGACATTGATCATTCGATTATTGTACATGTTGATGTCCACACAATGTTTTGCGACCCTCTCTTCAGTTGTGATTACAACGACAGAGGAACCACTATGAAGTTTAAGAGTACGATGGTTCAAGAGGAAGGCTTCTCTAATGATGTCCCAGTCATGTGTGGACTGCAGACCATCAATAACCAACAGGTATTTGCCCTTGCGTAGAATCTCATAACACCCTTGAATTGGGTCATGACCTTGAATGAGACGGACGGCTGCTGCCTCCATTTCTTCCGGATTAAGTGAGTGGAAATCCAGAAATAAGCGCCGAGAGAATTCCTTCAGATTGAACGGGCCGGGCACATCGACCCATCCGAACCTTTCGTACTGAACCTCGTGGTCGCGCGGAAAGAACATATTGTTGAGCCTGAACCTCGTGGGAATGTCGTCTGATTCTGTCATGCCCAGTGAGAAGCCGATTTCAGCATAGTAGGAGCATCTGACAATTGCTGATTTCCCAACACCAGTGGCCCCCCACACCGTCTGCACACCAAAGTTGTCTATTGCAAAGTTATAAATCTCAGTGCGCACAAGGTTTTGACTCGCTACAAATGGCACCCTGGATGCATCCTGAAGTCTTCTGGAGAAAAAGATGTGAGAATCTTCGGGTCGATAAACACGGAAGCCCGGTTGCCGTGTTCCATTGCCTGGAGTATAGACATAGAAGTAACCACCCTGCATATATATGGAAATGAATTGCATTTTAATCTTTCTTCCATAAAGGGGAAAGCCCATGCCTTTGTAAATGAAATGTATTTCCATGGTGTGGGTTATTAATACCCACAGACAAAGAATAGTAGCCAGAGACTTCTACAATCACATATAATCAGGAATAGAGGAGCACATGCATAATAAAACATTATTGTTAATTAATAATGGAATTAATTACAAGATCTTTTTGCCCAATCGATTTTTACCAAAGTTTTAAATAGCGCCCTAAACCTCTTCTAAATGCTATAGCAGTGCTATAGTGCGCTATTTAAAATGTTTGCTCGTGTGTTTGCAGAAAAGAACCTTAGCGCAAGACCTCTTAAAAACATTATAGCGGGCTATAGCAAAGCTATAGCGTGCTATTTAAAACCACTCACAAAATAGCGCACTATAGCCCCGCTAATGACACGCTATAGCATGTAGAGAATTGTCTCGCTAAATTGATCAATATACAATGTCTCGCTAATAGCATGTTACAACACGCTAATAGCATATTTTTAGGGGGGGCTCCAAACCTAGTTAGACTCCAAATCTATTTTATACCCGCAAAAAAAAAAGAGACTACAAACATATAATAAGCGTTGGTAGTTAGCACGAGAAGATTGCCAGAAAGAGAGCAGTAAAGTATACCTCTGAGAATGGACGTATGGCTGTGTTGGCTTGCTTCTGTTCTTCATAGATTACTCTCGGTGAACCATTTTGGCAATACGTGGCCACGTCTTCTTCGTTGGAGATGATTACGATACAACTCTTGGTACCCTCAGGCACCAAGCTATCTTTTATGGAGTCCCACTCCTCTCTGGACTGCAGGCCGTTAATAACGATAAGCCAGGCGTAGTTACGCAACTGTTCATGGATGTTTTCGGCCCTTTTAAAAGCATCATCGAATAATTGCTTCATAAAGTCAGGCTTATTGAATGGACGGGCCACATCGATCCAAAAGAAATCTTCAAACTTTATTCTTTTCATTTGGCCATAACTATAACTTTCTATGATCTTGTAAGCATCTCTGACAAGACTTGATACTTCACCTTCAGCACCCCAGAAAGCAACCACGCTACACAGTCCAAGTTGCCTAAGGATTTCTGCGGTAGGAATATTGGCCTGCAGGCAATTAAAACAAAAATAAACAAAGTATGCTTGTCAGGGCACATCTAATATGGATAATTTCATAATTACTTATGTGCACTTTCTTGGTAATTAACACGGGTGATCCATGAAGACACCAAGCATGATTACTTGAACAAGTCTACAATCATTTTATTAGATTAATCTCTCCATCCCACAATAACTTGGTGTAAAGTTCTTCTCTCTCTCTCAAAAAAAAAAGAGAGAACAACTCACATCTGTAATAATATCTATAAAGTTGATCTTCACCAAGATTTTTTTCAAGGAGGTTAAAACACCCAGCTTCTTCATTGAAATGGTGCATACAACCTTTTTTTATTAGCATCTCTGCCCAAAATGTTTGCAAACTCAATCCTCATGCAGCCATGCATGTCATCTCTATAAATGTTGGAACTGCCCAGCGGTGAAACTGTTTTGAGAACAATGATGTTTTATACCATGATTACGGTTGTTTTATCCAAATGTGTCATTGGTGGGAATGTGGCACCAGTTCACACGGATGCCCAATTCATTGTTTGTGATCTTATTTAAATTCATACCACCCAAATATTTTTATACTTTAATTTTTACATATTTCAAATTCATTTGTTATGTCTGCAGCGGGGTACCAACTAGTCAAGTCATACGCTGGGTTCCAAATTTATGCAGTCATGTGCTATAAGTGGAGGGCAGAGAGTGGCTTTCCTAGGGTGACAGGAAGGTGACTAGACCTGGCCTCATCCGACTGTGGCCGGCGCCGCCGCGAAACCCACAGAACATAAGCTCTCTTCTACCATTCCCCCCAGGTAGCATAGATCTAAAGAAAACTCCTAAATTCCGGCCGAAAATTAAAACCGAAGTAACTGAATATTAATGTAGGTGAAAAATAACTGAATTCCATCACTAGATCTTTCGGTGCCTTGTTGTATATATTGCTCACAAAAAATATGTTTTTATGAATAGTGGAAGCTCCACCTAAACATGTAACATTGGTAATTAATATTAGAAGATTACCATAGAGAGAGCGATATACCTTTGTACAGGGACCTATGGCTGCATTGGCTTCCTTCCATTCTTGTTTGATTGCTCTTGGTGAATCATCTTCACAATAAGTAACCAGGTCTGCTTTGTCAGAAATGATAACTATACAACTCTTAGTACCCTCAGGCACGAGGGTATCTTTTATCAAATCCCAGTCCTCCCTGGATTGCAGTCCGTTGATAACGACAAGGCAAGCCACGCTACGATGATTAGCGCTAATATGTAGAAGCATGTCTTCATCAGTTTTGATGTCTTCATCAATACTGACGTCTGCATCGCTAGGGATGTCTTCATTAGTATTGAAGTATTTCTCAAGAATAAAGAGACGATAGAAGGCTACAATATCAAATGGATGGGTCACATCGAGCCAATGGAACTCTTGAAATTTGGTTCCCATGAATCCTTCATCCTTATGTCGTATGATGTCATAGAATTCTCTGACAAGACTTGATGTGTCACCAAAAGCATCCAGCAAAGAAATCACACGGCGTTGTCCAAGCTGCCTAACGAATTCTGCTATGGAAATATTGCACTGTAGGTGATAAAGACAAAATAAAAGGAGTATGTTAGGGTAAAAGAACTAAATGGAGCCTTTCATTAGGGTGACGGATGCAAGAGATAAGTCATTCCTTCGATTGAAAAGGCTAGACATCTTCCGGTGAAGTAGAGGAGGGAAGGCATTGCTAATTTGCACAGCTTACAAATAAAATAATTACGATGAAACTTTACAAGAAATGATGGTCTTAGGATTTGTGCCAGCCTCAACTAGAAGAATCTGGAAGAGGCTCAGGCTCTAGCGTACTAAACTGAATACAATCAACAAGAACCACCATAGAGTCCTAGTACATCATTATATCAATTTTCCGACATTCAGTTTAGTTTATAATTATATATATGCATACCATCTAATTATCGTCTGTTTTACATTTATATGGGGCAGCACAACCCGAACTCAAACCAGATTTTTTAGCCGACTTGGTGCGGATCTGTGGGGACGAGACTCTTCCAATCCTAGTCGGAGGAGATTTTAACATAATTCGGAGGAGAGATGAAAAGAACAATGACAACTTTGATGGTCGTTGGTCTATGATGTTCAACATGATTATCGAGAGTCTTAGTTTGAGAGAAATTGAGATCACCGGTAGACAATATACTTGGGCCAACACGTTACCCAATTCCAACATGTGAAAAGTTCGATAGGGTGCTCGCTAGTGTGGAATGAGAACAAAAGTACCCATTAGTGTCGGTACATGCGATGCAGAGGGGGATCTCAGACCACACACCATTACTTGTTGACTCGGGAGAAGTTACACATATTGCGAACAAGAACGCTTTCTCTTTCGAACTAGGCTGGTTCGAGAAAGAAAACTTCTTGGGGATCATCGCACGCGAATGGGAAAAGCCTGTGAGTGGACGATCAAGTGTTGAGAGATGGCAAAATAAAATTAGACATCTGAGACAGTTTTTACGAGGTTGGACCAAAAACGAGAGTGGTGTTTACAGACAAGAAAAAGAATGACTCACCCAATTGATAGATGCTCTAGATTTAAAAGTTGAAGTCAGCCTTCTTACAGTTGCTAAGCAGAGCTCGAAATCCGAAGCCAAACAACGCTTATGAGCTCTTCTTAGAGAAGAGGAGCTCAAGTGGGCATTGCATGCTAAGCTGCTCAAGGTTGTCCAAGGGGATGACAATACACAATTCTTTCATATGATTGTAAATGGCAAACATAGGAAGAAGAAAATAATACAACTAGAGCAGGACGAAGGGACAATTGTGGGGCATGAGAATCTGAAAGCGCATATCTCTAATTATTATAAACAACTTTTTGGGTCTCCGGAAGCAAGCACGGTGTCCCTTAATGAATATGTTATTGGAGATATACCTCAGCTTCGGGTAGAGGAGAATGATATTTTATCTGTACCTTTTACTGAGAAAGAGGTACTGGATGCCATTTCACGAATGAAACCGAATAAAGCACCAGGACCGGACCGGTTTCTAGATGAATTCTGTAGGAAATGTTGGCATATTATTAAGGATGATCGTATGCCTATGTTTCATGATTTTTTAACAGTCATTTAGAACTGTTTCATCTTAACTTTGGCATGATTACACTATTACTAAAGATAGAAGAGGCAGTTCGTATCGAACAATTCAGGCCAATATGTCTTCTTAACGTGAACTTCAAAATATTCACGAAGGTAGGCGCCAATCGATTGACACAGATTGCTCATTCGGTGGTGCAACCGAGCTAGACAGCTTTCATGCCTGGGAGACACATTCTTGAAGGGGTTGTCGTCCTGCATGAAACACTGCATGAAATTCATTCGAAGAAGCTAGATGGGGTTATCTTCAAAGTGGATTTTGAGAAGGCATATGATAAACTTAAATGGCATTTCCTTCAACAGACACTGCGCATGAAAGGATTTAGTGAGGCTTGGCGGAACCAAGCGGGTTCTCAAGTCCAGAAGGGTAGTGTTGGAGTCAAGGTTAACGATGACATCGGCCACTATTTTCAGACACACAAGGGATTGATACAAGGGGATTCAATGTCCCCTCTCCTATTTAATATAGTGGTCGATATGTTGACCATTCTTATAGGCAGGGCCAAGCATCACGGTCAAGTGGAAGGACTAGTCCCTCCTCTGGTTGATGGGGGGAGTCTCCATTTTACAGTACGCTGATGACACTATTTATGGATTATGGCGTTGCAAAAGCACGCAATATGGAGCTCATATTATGTCTCTTCGAACAATTGTCCGGATTAAAAATAAACTTTCACAAGAGTGAGCTGTTCTGCTTTGGAAAGGCTAAAGAAGACAAGACGCTTATAGACAATTGTTTGGGTGTGAATTAGGTTTTTTGCCTTTCAGTTATTTGGGCATACCGATTCATCACCGTAAGTTATCAAACAAAGAATGGAAGTGCATCATAGATAGAATTGAAAAAAAGTTTAGTTGCTGGAAGAGCAAGCTAATGTCGTATGGAGGTCGGCTAGTGCTAATTAACTCAGTACTTACTAGTATGCCGATGTTGCTACTATCTTTCTTCGAGGTACCGAAAGGGGTGCGTAAAAGACTTGATTTCTTTAGATCTCGTTTCTTCTGGCAGTCAGATGAGGCCAAGAAGAAATATTGTCTTGCACGATGGGATATTCTTTGCCGACCCAAGTACTAGGGGGTCTTGGAATTGAGAACTTGGAAATTAAGAATAAATGTCTTATGAGTAAATGGTTCTGCATGTTAGAGACAGAATCGGAAGGTATGTGGGCACAAATTTTACGTAATAAGTATTTACAGTCGAAAATGCTTGCCCAGGTCACCGTGAGACCAACGTACTCACCATTCTGGAAGGGACTCGTGCGAACGAAAGACTTGTTCTTTCGTAGGGTCAAATTCTTGATTGGCAATGGTATGTCAACAAGATTTTGGGAGATACGTGGTTAGGAGAGACGTCCCTAGCCATACATTACCCCACCCTTTATAACATCGTGCAATGAAGGAGGATTACGTAGGCACAGTATTTCAAACGACTCCCTTGAACATTCAGTTTAGACGTGTGTTAGTTGTTGGGCGATGGAATGCCTGGATGTATTTGGTCAGGAGATTGATAGATGTTCAATTATCAGTTTAGACGTGTGTTAGTTGTTGGGCGATGGAATGCCTGGATGCATTTGGTCCGGAAATTGATAGATGTTCAATTATCCGACCAACCTGATTCGACAAAATGGAAGTTAGGTAGAAATGAGGTGTTTACGGTGAAATCTTTCTATATGGATTTGATTAATTCTGGCCCAATCTCGAGATCGTTACATATTTGGAAGGTTAAGGTTCCCTTGCGTATTAAGATCTTTATGTGGTTCCTCCACAAGCAAGTGATCCTCACCAAAGATAACTTACTTAAGAGGTGGTGGGTAGGTAGTTCGCATTGTTGTTTTTGTGATAATGCTGAAACAATACAACACTTATTCATAGAGTGCCCACTCGCCAAGCTGCTTTGGAGAACGATCCATATAGCCTTTAACATTACTCCTCCAGTTGACACTGAATCGTTGTTTGGAACGTGGTTAGCTAGGTTGATCAGATTATTGCGGCTCGTATTCGGATTGGAATATGTGCGCTCATGTGGGCTATATGAAATTGCAGGAATGACATGATTTTTAACAGACAACATACTTTAACTTTCTTGCAGGTCATCTTCAGAGCGTCCGCCACATGGATCCGTACGTGGTCCTTACTCACTCCTACGAACTCCAGGGAGCCTTTGGTTACTGGGTGCAACCAGTGGGAGATGATAGCGCGGGCTATATTCAACCGGTTCGGATGGCGGTTGCATAACAGGATCGGAGTCTAGGGAGCTTGCCCTTGGCATTATCATACCGATTGGGATTTTGACCATGTAATTTTCCTTTTATTTTTCGCTCCGCTTGCGAGCTGTAATACTTATTTGTTTCTGTGATACTTCGAGACTTTTTAACAAGATGGCTGCATGCATCATCATGATGCAGAGGCAGGGGGCACGCCTCCATTTCCAAAAAAAAAGAGTTTAGTTTATTATTGTGCATATCATCTACTATCGTCTGTTTACAGTTAAACATATTTTCCGGACTACCCGACGTGTTGGATATTTAGAGTATTGTTGGGATCCTGAAGCAAAGGAGGGAAGGCATTGATACTATCTACTTCCATAATTTCTTCTAAGGAAAAACATAATCACAAAACCGTCGATCGGAGATAAGTGAGGTCAGCCTGTAAACCATTGGTGTACGGTCCTCTACCCATGCACCCGATGATGTTCAAGAGGGAAATCCTCCATCGGGACCTCCACCGACCTCATCAGCTATGCAATAGGAGGACTTCTACCACGACTCTCTAAACCAGACGACTATTGAAAAAGATTACAAGATCGACTTAACATGCAAGACATTCAAGACCTGACACACATCATGGAGAATTATACCACTGACTCTATATACCGGGAGATCATCTTGTCAAGTCAAGCTATGCTCATGCCGGAACCCTAGAATACTTAGTCTTCGTAGGCATAAGCCCTAACTTTATCTCATCTCTCCGGGTTTCTCTACAAACCCGATGAGATCTGTCTTGTAAAGTCTTGTAGGATCTTGTGATCACATCCATAAATAAAGTACACAAGATCCTTACATGTTGTTCCGGGCCCCTAAGGAACAAATGGACACTCTTCTGATACTTCGGGATTGTGATTGTGGAGATTTGTCATACAAACAATCATCTGTCATCTACCATGCATGAAAGCTACGCCAAGGTGTTTACTTTGATACCGTACTTTGTATCTCATGTTCAGTTGTTTGAATTTGTTGAGCTGGTGTAAACTGTTTTTTATCATGAAATATAACTTTTGAGAGTTGACCATCTATGTATTAATTTACTAGTATACAATTTTTACAATGTGCATCGTCAATAGCAGGGGTGCTGCTGAGAGAAAGTGCAGCTAGGGCTGCATTGCTAGCAGGGCCATCTTCAAGGCGCAGCACTATCCCTCAAACCGGAGCTGAGGGCCGGAGCCTCTGGGGTACACTGACAAACTGACTGTGACTTTAAATAGGACAATCAGTATGCACCCGGATGCATGGATGGGATTTCCGGATCATTTTCTAGCTGTCTCTAGGAGGTGTCTGAGTGGGCCAGGATGGTCAGAAGCAGGCTTGAGAGCGGTCCAGACTCCCGCAATGCCCCCCATGTTTGTCTCTGGTTTGCGAGAGAAAAGGTGTCCGTCCGCGGACAGGGGACCAGTCCACGGACATGGATGCACGAGATGCCGCCATACAACCGTAGTCGCATATATATCAAACTCTTTTTCAACAAATCGGATAAAATTCATGCAAAACATGTTGGATTTCATATAAACATGCAACATTCATGGAAGTCGGTCTCGATCCGCCTAGCACGGCGGCCCTACCAGGCGGCGGCAAGGACTGCCACCGCGTGCTTCATCTTCGGCGACAGATACTGCCCCACAGTGCGTTCCCGCTCGTGATCATGGCGGATGTGGAGCGAATGATGAGGATGTGTTGTGGTGTGGAGAAAGCCGGGTGTGGCCGTCTTTAAATAGCGGATTCCGGTGAGGCCGGGTGTCTCGGTCCGTCAATGCGCGATGCTGGAGTGGGTTTCTCGGCAGACGAGCTTGCTTAATGAAGGCATACAGAAAGACAGACGGGGCATTTAACGGGCGTCGTAGATATCCGTCCAGTCCCATCCAATAATGCGTCTTCGGCATTGCACAGGCGCGGACACCGGAGATGCGTCTTGGGCAGCGCCCTCGGTCAACGTGCTGCTTCAATGGCGGATGCAGTGAGAGACAGTGTCCGCCCTGAGCGGTCTTTAATTTGGAGAGGCATGCTCTACAGACGCATGAATGCGGGCATATCGTTTCAGGGAGGAACACGCGCATGCGAGGAAGGAGGTGTCTGAGTGGGCCAGGGTTGTCAGAATTGGGCTTGAGAGCGGTCCAAACTCCCGCAAAGCTCCCATGTTTGTCTCTGGTTTGCGGGAGAAAACTCATCTGAATCACGCCGCGAAGCGATACAAGTCCTCGTTGGATGGATTCCGCGGCCCGGACAACGTGATCCGGATGGATGTAGACGGTTTGAGAGTCGGCGTTGGAGATGCCAGCAGTTTTTAAAATGAAATTTTAAAATATGGGGCAATGGAGCACTTTATTTTGAACCCTAAAACAAATGCTTAAAAGATTTGAAAATTTTGGAATTTTTACATGAATACATATACATGAGGTCTAAGTAGTAAGTACGTGTGATTTTTTTTCAAAAATACATTGTATTGTACGCTACACAAATAAAAATCTGACCCAAAAACAAAGAAATTAGCCCCAAATTTGCATGTATTTTGTCTTTTTTGTATCTCTCACATGCAAGCACATATATGTCTGAAATTTTGACACGTTATACTGCACTGCTATATGTGCATGTACACAAAATTTTGAGTTTGTTTTAAGCCGTATAAATCCATTTATTGAACTTCAAAATAAGGGGCACAATGTGCCCGTGCTTGGATGTCAATTTTCGAGCAGTTTTGTTGTACTATAGTTTTAGAAAAGGTAAACGTTCACAGCCGGTCGACCGGCTACCTGTTCCGCCGGTCGCTCGCGCACATGTACTGGGCCCACGGGTGCTCTTCTCTTGCCACATACCTCATCACGTGTCGTTGTTCCCCTTTCTCTCATCGATTTGACCAGGACACCGCAACTTCCCCTATCTTCCTTGCAAATCACAGCCACCGCTGCACACAACGGCCACCAATCGCCACTGTAAATCGAGAGGAGGCGGGCTTTGCTGCGAGGAGTCCAGGGGGAGGAAGGTGTTGTGTTTTCTGGCAGCGAATCTGGTGCTGTGGGTGCCGGGGGCCTCGACGGCAACTGGCCGGAGCCGAGGAAGACACAAGCGCGAGGTGTGATGCGGGGCGACAGCAGCGACTCGAGGTGCGGAGTGCTACAACCGCGTTGTGCCCGGAGCTAGGACCGGCGTGCCGAGCTGTGGGGGCATGCTGGAACCGGTGAGGCCGAGTGCCACCACCGGCAAAGAGCGGTGCTTCACCCGGATTCGATGAGAGCTTCCATCGGCGTCAATTTTTGCTACAACTAGGTTTTTGTTTTGCTGGAATTAGTGATTATTTTTGCAAGGATTTGTAACTGGGGGTGTTCTTTGCTGGACCAGCTCTAATTTTTGCTGCTACCATCTATGATTTTTGCTACTACCATCTATGATTTTGCTACTATAATCCTTCTGATTTTTGCTACCGCCCGTCTTTGATTCTGGCTGAAACGAGTTTCAAATTTTTGCTACCACCGGACCTTGTTTTTGCTGCTACCGTATTTGATTTTTGTTACCACCCTTTCTTTTTGATTTTTTGTAGATTCATCTTTTTGCTGGAACCATGGAAGTATTTTGCTGGGAGCAGCAACTTATTCTGCTGGAGCTGGTTGATTCCATAGCACGGCCCTGACGGCCGCTTTTCTTACCTCGCGCGAGATGTGCCAGGGGAGCTACGAAATTGGCAAAAGCTGGAACCGGCGCACAATTTTGCTGGAATTGGCGCCGAATTTTGCTGGAACCGGCCACGGCGACGGCTACGGTAGGAGCAACGAACTAGCGAGGATGTTTCAACCTGCACGCTTTTTTGCTGGAACCGACGGCGTGTTTTGCTGCATGGGGCAGACACACGCGGGGCACTAGCGATGCGACCATCATGCTGGCGAGGGGTCCAGCGGGCCGCTCCGGCGAGCGGTGACTGCGAGCTGACGAGCGGCGCCATGGAGCCAGAGGCGAGAGGCCGCGGGGGAACAACGAGCAAGCAGGGAATGTGTGCGGCTGCTGTTTCTCGCGAGAAGAGAGGGACGCGCGCGAGGCAATCGTGTGGTCCAGGGCGCATGCATCGGGCGGCTGGGCGTCGACCGGCCCAAATTTGGGCCGGTCGACCGGCGCCTAGTACTGCCCTTTAGAAAATGGAGGTATTTGATCTCTATTTCATTAGGGTATTTTTTTGAAGGAGACGGTATTAGTTTCCAAAAATTGCGAACCTCGCCGGCTCGTCTCTAAATCCAAGGGAAAAAATAAATACAAGACAGCTAGGCCAGTCATATATATAGAAATGGGGAAATCTAACCACCAGTCGGCTGGTGGTTTGCAACAGGCGCGTACGAACCCATCGTCGTCGGATCCTGATCGTGCAGTCGCCAACGTGCGCGAGAAAAAGAAAGGGGCGGGACGGGATTCGAACCCGCGACCTCTTGCAATTGCCCCACCATGGTAACCAACTCACCCAAACTTTGTTGCTTTCAAAAGCGCCCAGAGTATGAATATATTGCGTAGTGGCTTTTTGTTCAAGATTTAAAATGTGAACGACTAGCTAACTTTTATTGCGAATTTAGTGGGAAGAATCTGAAGAGTATGCCCTTGACTGTTGCGATTTTTCTCTGAATTGGATCTGCCCTTTTTTTAGGTGCTAGATCTATTGGCATGCCCTCATTATATTTTTAGTCAAAAAAATCATGCTGAATATGGGATTTGAACTCATGCCTAGCAGCTAATGTGAAACACACACTAACCAGCTCAGCTGGACCATTTGTTGCGAAAAAGAATGCACGCCATACTATTTAACCATTCCATGTTGCTTTTTTTCTTTTTTCTGTGAGGAGTTGATCAAATATACCCCGGTAACTGTTATGTGAATAACATGGTCACTCACACATCGCAAACCCGATAACTTATATATCCCTGTCCTGATAACTTTGGCGACCGAAGGGGGAGGGGGCAGTTGACGAACTTTTGTATGAATAGCATGGTAACTCACACATCGCAGACCTGATAATTTATGCACCCTATCCTGATAACTTGGGGTGGGGGGGGGGGGGTTGATGAAATATCCTCTCGATAGCTTTTGTGTCAGTAGCATGGTAACTCACACATCGTAGTCCTGATAGCTGATGTACAAATAACGTAGTAGCTTTTTTGACCCAAAAAAAACTAGTGTAAACATACCTTCGATAATTTTTTGTATGAATAGCATGGTAACTCACACATCGCATATCTGATAACTAATGCACCCCATCCTGGTAACTTTGACAACGAGGGGGGGGGGGGAGTTGATGAAATATCCCCTTGGTAGATTTTGTGTGAATAGCATGATAACTCACACATCGTAGACCTAATAACTTATGTACCCAGGTCCTGATAACTTTGGCTACAAGGGTGGGGGGAGTTGATGAAATATCCCCTCGGTAGCTTTTGTGTGAATATCATGGTAACTCACACATCGTAGACATGATAACTTAGGTACCCAGGTCCTGATAACTTTGGCGATGAGGGTGGGGGGAGGGGGTGAGGGAGTTGATAAAACATCCGCCTCGATAACTTTTGTGTGAATAGCATGGTAACTCACACATCGCAGACCTGATAACTTATGTACCTAACCCTGATAAAAAAGTCATAGAGGAGTCCCTCTACACATTACACATTCATACGTATAGTACATCATCATTCATGCGTGATTTTTTTCAAGAAAATACCTTTTTTTTTGTCATCTGACAATGGTGAAAAAGAGTTTTAAAAGATTTTTGTTTTCAAGTATTGAACAACAGCTTGGGTTGGTGTAATGGTTGTTGGTCATGGTATTAAGCGTGCCCTAGCTGCCTGATGCAGGTTCGAATCCCATGTGGCGCATTTTTTTCTCAATTCGCCTTTTTTTATTAGTGTCAATCGGGGGGAGAACGGGAGAAGCGGGAGCCATCGAGGGGAGTTGTGCGATACGGGAGAAGCGGGAGCCGTCGAGGGGAGTCGTGCGGATCTGTCACTAACGACCAGTCGACTGGTCGTTAGCACAGTCCTATAGAAATAAGTCTATGCCAAAGAGTATAAAAATAAACAACTGGGGCACTCGGTAGCACTCCATGCTCAGTACGTGAGGTCCACTGTTCGAGTGCCTGTAAAATTTATTTTTCTACTCATTTCCTTTTCCTCACTTAGAAGTGGGACCCATGCATAAGAGAGCGGGCCCAGCTTCGTTGGCATGCCGCACAGACATAGTTAACGGAAATTTGTGAGTTTGTACCTCAAACACAAGTTATTGGTGTAATTTGTGTCACTTTTCAATTTTAGTATGAATTTGTACCCTTTTTGTTTCAGTGTTCGAGTGCGTGTAAATTTTATTTTTCTACTCATTTCTTTTTCCTCACTTACAAGTGGGACCCATGCATAAGAGAGCGGGCCCAGCTTAGTTGGCATTTGGCATGCCACACAGACATTGTTAACAGAGAGTTAACGGAAATGTATGAGTTTGTACCTCAAACACATGTTATTGGGTTAATTTGTGTCATTTTTCAACTTTATGTATGAATTTATACCCATTTATTTTTTCAGTGTTCGAGTGCGTGTAAATTTTATTTTTCTACTCATTTCTATTTCCTCACTTATAAGTGGGACCCATGCATAAGAGAGCAGGCCCAGCTTAGTTGACATGCCACGCAAACATAGTTAACAGAGAGTTAACGGAAATGTATGAGTTTGTACGTCAAACAAAAGTTATTGGGGTAATTTATGCCATTTTTCAACTTTATGTATGAATTTATACTCATTTCTTTTCCAGTGTTCGAGTGCGTGTAAATTTCATTTTTCTACTCATTTCCTTTTCCTCACTTACAAGTGGTACCCCTGCATAAGAAAGCGGGCCCAGCTTCGTTGGCATGCCACACAGACATAGTTAACGGAGAGTTAATGGAAATCTATGAATTTGTACCTCAAACACAAGTTATTAGGGTAATTTGTGTCATTTTTCAACTTTATGTATGAATTTGTACCTGCCGCGCAAGTTTATGTACTAAAAGTGCAATTAACTCTTACTCAATTTACCTCTCCTCATTAACTCATCGTCATATAGGCAAAGTTGCTGAGTTGGACTCGATTTTACTCGAGAAGTTACTTAGTTAGGGCATCTCCAGCCGTTGGCCCCCCAGGAGGGGCAAAAAATCGCCCCTGGGTGTGATGAACTGGAGACGGCGAAAGAGAGGAGAGGGGGAACGACGGCGGCGAGAGAGCGTGATATCACCGAGCTCGCTGGAGCGCGTCTTATATAGACCGAGGCGCCGCCCGTACGCGTGCCCGCCGTGTGTATGCGTGGCGGGCGAGGGAGGGCGAGGGACGTGCGTCATCCGGCCTTCACTGCGCCGCCGTGAGGCATCAATGGCGTAGTCTGACCGGCGCGGCAGCGCGGCAGCTTTGGCATTGATTCGCCGCGGGAAACGAGGCAATGAGGACGACGAAGGGCCGAGAAGAGAGCCGTGTCGCTGACGCGGCGGGTCCGTGGCTTTTTCGCGCCAAAAAAGATCGCCGGCGCCCCCGGGCGCCCCCCAGCGCGCCAGGTTCGGCCTGGGTCCGCCGGCGCTGTTTTCGGCCCAGGCCGGCGAAAATCGGGCTCCTGGGGACGTGACTGGGCCGATTTTTCGGCGCCGGCGGAAAAAAAACGCCTGGGGAGGCCTTCCTGGGGGCGCGGCTGGAGATGCCCTTAGTCTCATATGTATCCATGTGCATCAATAATTTAATTTAGGTACAACTCATAAGAGTAGTTGTCTCTTAAATTTTTAGTGCTCATATGCTAATGTGCATTGGCAGAAGCATTAGTGTAAAGGTGACAAACCCTCATGAAAATATAGTCCCTCCGGTCCTTTTTACTCCGTATTAGATTTATGTCAAGTCAAACTTTGTAAAATTTGACTAAATTTATATTAAAAATATCAACATCAAAATTACAGTCCCAAATTTCTTTGCCCCGAGTAATTTTCATGCCGCTTGTGTGTGTGTGTGGGGGGGGGGGGGGGGGGTGAGGGGGGGGGGGTTTATGTAAAACTCTAAACTCTATTCTCTTCTTATTTAATAGATGAGGCAAATCTTATGCCTCCGTTTCAGAAAAAAAAATCAACATCTATAATACTAAGTATATATACTATGAAACTACACATTCATAATGAATCTAAGGATGTTGATTTCGCATTGTGAATGTTGATACTTATTTCTATAAATTTGGTTAAAGTAGATATACTTTGACTTCGGACAAAACTTATATGCAGGCTAAGAAGAACCGGAGAGATTACTAATTGTGAGAAGAATAAATGAATGATGCATGCCCTTACGATCGAGGTGCTAAAAGTTTAATAAAGTACATAAAAACTATACGGAAGTAGGCAACTGTTGCTCTGGCCATAATAAAGGGTTACCTTCTTGAAAAATACATGAAGATATTGACCGTCGGGGACCTGCCTTAGCTCCGATACTAGGTACGGCTCCCCCGTGCAGGAAAGGGCAGCCCCTAGCTGCTCCGTGGAGATGATGACCCGACTGCCGTTCTGAAGGTCCGGAAGAGACAATTTGATGAAATCCCACTCCACTGACGATGATAGGTCCTCGAGGATAATGAGATACCTATGTTTGATTAATAGTTGCCTGAGCTCGTGCTGTATGAGATGGATTTCCTTGGTGCGGAGGTCCACACCACGCTTTTCTTGGTGAGTGCTGACGTAGAGCTGATTCAGCAAGTTCTTGAGAAACTTGTCCGGGTGAAAAGGATGCATCAGCTTCACCCTGGCATGAACTTCGAACTCTCGGGTGATTACTGGTCCACAATAAGCCACACTGATGATGTGCGCGGTCGCATGCTCTGCTCCTGCACTTCTCCACATTGAGATGACTCTAAGGTCACTCCCTGTCATGGTTATGAGATCTTGGAGGTCGCAGAAGCTGCATTTCTTCATGTTGGCCGCCCATAACTCTGTCAGGATGTCGACGGTTGAGGGGCCAGCATTAGCAATCTGCGCTGCTGCTGGCACGGAGGGGCCGGAGTCGCTGATGAGATTGTAGCGGGTGTTCCTTTGGCTCACCTCGTCGATCCTCGCCTTGAGCTGCTTTAGGTCATAGACCGCCTTGTCCAGGTCCCTAGCCCAAGGAGGAGCCATGAAGGACGGCAGCATGCGCCACATCCAGGCCCAGACCGGGTTGTCCAGGTGGATAACAAACTCGACGCAGTCTTCGACATCGAATGCCAGGTCTCGGAGCTGCCGCACCCAGGTCTTCACCACTTCATTGTTGGCTCGCTCCTTGTTGGCCACCTTTAGGAAGGCCTGCATCATCTGGAACTCGCCAGTGATGTAGACCAGGTCTTGCTGCGCCGCCGCCTTGAGCTTGCTCTCTTCATCGACCGCCGAAAGGGCCCTGCTCAGGGTGCCCTCCACCGCCATCTTGGCCAACCCAAGGGCGAAGTCCGCCATTGTTACTTTCTCCCCCTTATTGTGTGCTTTCTGGCTGTGCACTTGTGGTATGGGTACAAATTGGTGTCTGATGCTGTGTATTGTGCATTCACGTGGCACACCGAGATGGGATTATATACGAGGATGAGCTGTGCAGAGTTTGACATTAATTAATGTTAAGCAAGACTACTACTTGGAAGGTCCTGATAAATACTAGCATAGGCCCAAACTTTGAGTAAATCGTGGCTTGCTACTGGAGACCACGTGCATTCACGTTGATCCAACGTGGAGAAGCGATGCTGTCCCCGATCAAGGAATAATGAGTTTATCTACCCAACTTAGCTTGCACTAGTATTTGCGACCCGAGCAGCGGCGACCTACTGGCTTCCTGAAGATTCGAATTGTCGATCACAACATTGAATAAGAAAGGCCTTTCTTTCTGGTAGCTAATGATATTGAAGTCGCCTCCAATAAGCATTTGGTGCTAGTTATCCTTAGCCATATTCACTAATTCTCGAAGGCAATCGGATTTATTTTCATCTTGGGCAGCCCCATAGACCGCGACCAGGCTCCATGTAAAATTATTAGCTCTATTTCGAATGTGAAATTTGATGTGAGGTTCTCCAACCGAAAAAGCTAATAAGTCCATGGTTGTGGTCCGTATCCCAAGTAAGATTCTTTCAGATCTTCCACATGGTGGTAAATGATGCCATGTGTGGTCAAAATCACTAGATACTCCACATCATCAGCATGATCAAAGACATGTCCACGGTACTTGCATTACCAGCCTCGGAAATCGCCACAAAATCCAAATCATGTTCACGCACATAGTCACTGACGTTTTAATGTTTAGCCAAGTTCGAGAGACATCTGCTATTCCTAAACATGCCTTTCATGCACTAGTAGAAAAAGGGTCAAACGTGAAGCATATTAGTGCCGGTTTGAATTTGAGCCGGCACTAATGTGTCCATTAGTGCCGGTTCCAACGGCTAGCCGGGTCGCTCTCATTAGTACCGGTTCGTGGCGAACCTTTAGCACCGGTTCGTGGCATGAGATTGGTGGCAGGATGTTGTCAGTCTGGGGCCCCTCCAGCACCTTTAGTACCGGTTCGTGTCACGAACCAGTACTAGAGGTCGTCCTACATAAACCCTTCGTCCACCCGCCGAGCTCTCTCTGTTCTTCCCCTTTCCCCTCCCTCTCTGTTCTTCCCCTCTTCCTCTCGAGCTCATCACACATTTTGCCCAAAATTTGTCAAGATTTGAAAGTCCCCATCGATTCAAATGATCACAAAGGTTAGCAACTTTGTCCTTTCATCTCTGATTGCTAGATTAGCTTTTGCAATGGTTTATATAGTGTTTAATTTGTGAGTTTAGTAATTTGGGAGGAATTATATGTGCTAGTATTTGATTTATATGCAATTTGAGGTCAAAAATAACACTTAGTTTGCATATGTAGGTGTGGTTTACTTAGTGCCTTCAAAATCTCCGCCGTAACCACCGTTGATCGCCCGCACCGTCCCGTCACCGGCACCACCTTGTGGTGAGCCTCTTGTTCATGAAATGTTATATAAAAATTGATGTTTGTGTGATTTGAATATATAGTTACTCGTATAATTATCTTACCCGTACGTTGTTTGTTATACAT
Organism: Aegilops umbellulata; assembly: GCA_032464435.1. Taxonomy (NCBI): domain Eukaryota; kingdom Viridiplantae; phylum Streptophyta; class Magnoliopsida; order Poales; family Poaceae; genus Aegilops; species Aegilops umbellulata. The sequence goes on from CP136059.1 coordinate 511,513,399, forward strand.
AGTGCCATGGTTTTGATATCCGTCCCCGTCGGCCCTCGTCCTTGTTATGATTCGGATGTGGTATATATATTCTCTTTTAAAACTAGTTGCATTTCGTGTTTATGACAAATTATGCCCATCAAGTTGTCATCGATATTTTTTCTAGGAGGTATGTGAACCGGAAACTCCAACCGACCCTATTGTCGAGAGGTTAAATTTAGTTGAAAGAGAAAATGAGTACTTGAAAGAAAAATTGAAAAGAATTGAGGGGGAGAAGATGGAATTGGAGTTGCATGTTGCCGATGTCGTCCATGATCACAAGATCAAGATGGAGAAAATGCGCTTGAAGATTAGAAAGATTAGAAAAATATGCCATCGATAGTGAGGCTTGGTATCATTATGTTGTTGGATCAATTGTTACCTTCGTTGCGATCTTGATCGCATTTGTTGTTGCATTTAAATGCTTTAGCTAGAGAGTTATTTGTTTGTTGCATTTAAGTGTTGTATGAACTTTATGTATTGCATTAATTTGGTGTTTTCGGTGCTGTGTATTGAAGATGAGCCGGCAATGGATGTACGATGACCGATGCTCTCCCGAGTTCATTAATGGCGTGCAAACTTTTCTGCTTGCGGCTGAGGCAAACAAGCGGGCGGATGGTTTTACGCCTTGTCCATGTGCTGGCTGTAAGAATTGTCAAAATTACTCTAAGTCAAGAACCATTCACGTCCACCTGTTTAAGTCCGGTTTCGTGCCCCACTATAATGTTTGGACCAAGCACGGAGAAAGAGGGGTTATGATGGACCACAATGATGAAGAAGAGGACGACGACAGCTATCCTGGCCATGGGTTCCCTGAATACGATGATACAACAATGGGGGAAGAAGCTGAGCCGGTAATGCGGGAAGAAGCTGAGCCGGCAGTGCGGGAAGAAGCTGAAGAAGAGGCATCAGATGAGCCCGTTGATGATCTAGGTCGGGCCATTGCCGATGCAAAGAGAAACTGCGCAAGTGATTTGGAGAAGAAGAAGTTGCAGCGCATGTTAGAGGATTACAAAAATTGTTGTACCCGAATTGCGTAGGTGACAAGAAAAAGCTGGGCACCACACTGGAATTGCTGCAATGGAAGGCAGAGAATGGTGTATCTGACAAGGGATTTGGAAACTTGCTGGTAATGATAAAGGATGTGCTTTCAAAGGATAACGAATTGCCCGAGAGTACGTACGAAGCAAAGAAGGCTGTCTGCCCTCTAGGGTTAGAGGTGCAGAAGATACATGCATGCCCTAATGATTGCATCCTCTACCGCGGTGAGTACGAGGATTTGAACGCTTGCCCGGTATGCGGTGCATTGCGCTATAAGATCAGCCGCGATGACCCTGGTGATGTCGAGGGCGAGCGCCCCATGAAGAAGATTCCTGCCAAGGTGATGTGGTATGCTCCTATAATACCATGGTTGAAATGTTTGTTCCAAAACAAAGAGCATGCCAAGGCGATGCGATGGCACAGAGAAGACCGTAAGAAAGACGGAAAGTTGAGAGTACCCGCTGACGAGTCGCAGTGGAGAAAAATCAAAAGAAAGTACAGGAAGGAGTTTGCAGATGACGCAAGGAGCATATGGTTTGGTCTAAGCGCAGATGGCATTAATCCTTTTATGGAGCAGAGCAGCAACCATAGCACCTGGCCTGTGACTCTATGTTTGTATAACCTTCCTCCTTGGTTATGCATGAAGCAGAAGTTCATTATGTTGGCAGTGTTCATCCAAGGCCCTAAGCAACCCGACAACGACATTGATGTGTACCTAAGGCCATTAGTTGAAGAACTCTTACAACTGTGGAATGGAACAGGTGTACGTGCGTGGGATGATCACATGGGGGCAAAATTTGACCTAAAGGCATTGCTGTTCGTGACCATCAATGATTGGCCTGCTCTCAGTAACCTTTCAGGACAGACAAACGAGGGATACCGCGCATGCACGCACTGTTTGGATGATACCGACAGTATATATTTGGCTAATTGTAAGAAGAATGTGTACCTGGGACATCGTTGATTTCTTCCGAGCAGGCATCCCGTAAGAAAGAAAGGCAAGCATTTCAAAGGTGAGGCGGATCACCGGACGAAGCCTCGCCACCGTACTGGTGCTGATGTACATGATATGGTCAAGGATTTGAAGGTGGTCTTTGGAAAGGGTCCTGATGGACAACCTGTTCCGAATGACGCTGACGAACGCGCACCCATGTGGAAGAAGAAATCTATATTTTGGGACCTGCCCTATTGGAAAGACCTAGAGGTCCGCTCCGCAATCGACGTGATGCACGTGACGAAGAATCTTTGTGTGACCCTTCTTGGCTTCTTGGGCATGTATGGGAAGACAAAAGATACACCTGAGGCACGGGAGGACCAGCAACGCATGCACGGAAAAGACGGCATACATCAGGGTCATGCAAGCTACGCTCTTACCAAAGAAGAGAAGGAAATCTTCTTTGAATGCCTGCTTAGTATTAAGGTACCGTCTGGCTTCTCGTCGAATATAAAGGGAATAATAAACATGGCAGAGAAAAAGTTCCAGAACCTAAAGTCTCATGACTGCCACGTGATTATGAGCAACTGCTTCCGGTTGCATTGAGGGGGCTTCTACCGGAAAACGTACGAGTAGCCATTGTGAAGCTATGTGCATTTCTCAATGCAATCTCTCAGAAGGTAATCGATCCAGAAATCATACCAAGGTTAGAGAATGATTTGGTGCAATGTCTTGTCAGTTTCGAGTTGGTGTTCCCACCATCCTTCTTCAACATCATGACGCACGTCCTAGTTCACCTATGCGAAGAGATTAATGTTCTGGGTCCTGTATTTCTACACAATATGGTCCCCTTTGAGAGGTTCATGGGAGTCCTAAAGAAATATGTTCATAACCGTGCTAGGCCAGAAGGAAGCATCTCCAAGGGCCATGAAAATGAGGAGGTCATTGAGTTTTGTATTGACTTTATTCCTGACCTTAAGCCGATTGGTGTTCCTGAATCGCGGCATAAGGGCAGATTGGATGGAAAAGGCACGCTAGGAGGGGAACAAATAATATGTATGGACGGACATTCTCTCACTGAAGCACACTACACAGTTCTACAGAATTCCGCCTTGGTGGTTCCGTATATGGATGAACACAAGAATTTGCTATGCTCCAAGCACCCGGAGCGGTCTGATGACTGGATTACACGTGAACAAATCAGGAGTTTCGCCAGCTGGTTGCAGACACGTACCATGCATGACGCCTCTATTGAAGATGACCTGTACTTGCTGTCCCAGTTACCATCTTCGAATATAATGACTTTCAAAGGGTACGAGATTAATGGTAATACATTTTACACGATCGCCCAAGATAAGAAGAGCACCAACCAAAACAGTGGTGTCCGCTTTGATGCAGAAACCAAGATGGGAAAGGAAACATATTATGGTTATATACAGAACATATGGGAACTTGACTATCGACGTGGTTTGAAGGTCCCTTTGTTTAGGTGCAAATGGGTCAATATGACACGAGACGGGGTAACGAAAGACCCGCAGTACGGAATGACAATAGTGGATCCCAAGATAAGGAAGCGAATGCATCGTACGATGAGCCAAAGCGGCACATAGTTCTTTCTGGGAAGAGAAACATCGTGGGAGTGGATGACAAGACACACATGTCAGAAGATTATGAAAAGTTTGATGAAATTGCTCCATTCACAGTGAATATTGACCCGAGCATCCCGTTAAATGATGAAGATTTTCCATGGTTACGGCGCAAAGGGGCACACGCGAAGAAAAAGTTTCACACCCAAAGATCTGGGATGTGATCGGCTTCACTATCATCACTTTCTTCTGTGTTTCACACCCAGGAGGGAATCTCTGTAATAGTTAGGGTAGTTATGTGTTTTGGCATTTGAAACGCGAAGAAATTTTATGTGCAAACAAATTCTTTCATGCCTTTACTGATTTTTAAAGTTAAGTTATTCACAAACTAGTGATTCACACTAATTTCAAATAATTCAAAATTTAAACTATTCAAATTTGAAAACTACGGGCACTAACAGAAAGTTTGTAATTTGTTGTACCTAAAGCAAAAATATTCACAAAGAAACTCTAAATACACACAAAAACAACTCAAAAATAAATAAAGCAAAAAAAATAAAGCAAAAAAATAAATAAAAAAGCCTGCCTACTGGGCCAGAGCGGCCTGAATACGACTAGAAACCCAACCTGTTGTTGGGCCAGGATGCAGGCCCACAAAGGCCCAGTAGGCCCATAGGGCAGCACAGAACATGTAGGCCCAGTAGGCCTGCTTTGGAGAGGAGGTCGAGAGAGCTACCGCACGGGGATTTATAAACCAGTGCGGACGCCCCTCGGCTAGCGAGGTGGGACTAAACTTGCCGCACCGCACCTGCGCCAGCGCACCCCCTTTAGTACCGGTTCGTGGCACTAACCGATACTAAAGGGGGGGCCTTTAGTACCGGTTGGAGCCACGAACCGGTACTAAAGGGGGTGCGCTTCCCGCCGCTTGGCCTGGCCAAAACAGGCCTTTAGTACCGGTTGGTGGCTCCAACCGGTACTAAAGGTCCATCCTATATAACTAAACACTTAAAAAATTTCAGTTTCTCATCTGCTTCTTCTTCTCTGCCCCGTCGCCCGCCGCGCGCCCCCGTCTCCATATCCCTCTCGTCGCCGCGCCCGTCGCCGCCCCGTCCCCGTCGTCGCCGCCCCGTTGTCCCCGTCAACATCGTCGCTGCCCCGTCGTCCTCGTCCCCGTCGTCACCGCCGCCCCATCCCAGCCCGTCCCGCGTCGTCCCCGTCCCCGTCGTCGCCACCCCGTCCCCGTCGTCGCCGCCCCGTGCCCGTCCCCGTCGTCGCCGCCCCGCGCCCATCCCCGTCGTCGCCGCCCCGTCCCTGTCCCCGTCGTCGCCATCCCCGTCGTCGCCGCCCGTCGCCGTCCCCGTCGCGCGCCGCCCCTCGTCGCCTCTCGCCTCGCCGGTGAGCACACACACATACATTTTTTAGAAATAGTTTTAAAAAAGTTAGAAAATTTTCTTTTTTAGTTATAGAAATAGTTAGTTATATAGCATTGTTAGAAATGTTAGAATTGTTAGAAATTTTTCTGTTTTTTAGTTATAGAAGTAGTTATAAAAAAGTTAGAATTGTTAGAAAATTTTCTGTTTTTTAGTTATAGAAATAGTTATAAAAAAGTTAGAAAATTTTCTTTTTTTTAGTTGTAGAAATATTAGAAATGTTATACAAATGTTAGTTATATATATAGAAATGTTACAATTTTTTTTTCTGTTTTTTAGTTATAGAGATATTAGAAATGTTAGTTATATAGCATTGTTAGAAATGTTATAGAAATATTAGTTATATAGAAATGTTAGAAATTTTAGTTATCAAAATCCAATCATTAAAAAAATGTTACTTTTTGCGGGCATATAGCTAGTATTTGTTCTCGACGATGCCCGGCCCGCATCCTCGCCGTCGACCCGTCCGCGACGATGTCCGGCTGACCCATGTCCGGGACTGGGCTCCGCCGGGCTGGCACTGGGAGGTGCTGCCTGGAGGGGCGCGCCGCTTGATGAGGAACCCGGCCCCGGGTCCTGTCGTCGACCCTGATCTCGTTTGGTGGCGTTCGCGTGGGCCAGTTTCGGTGCGGAGGGAGCCGGCCCCGCCGGAGGTGGTACATCGCGTGTCAGGGAGGACGACGAGCACGTCCATCGCTACATGGTTGCGTTAGAGGGCGGCAGGTTCTCCAATACCTGACAGTTTCTTCAGGGATCTCACTTCAGCTATGATCTTGTGAGGGTTCCTTCTCTTTGGGTGTCCATCACCCGCGCCGCAGGAACCGCGAGTGTCCTAGATTCTTCTATAGTATTCGATCTTTATTTGCTACCTAGCCAGTGATGTATTCGATATATAATATTCGAGACGATGTATTCGAGATTATATATTATTCGAGACGATGTATTCGAGATTATATCTATTATTCGAGTCGATGTATTCGAGGTTATATCTATTATTCGAGACGATGTAATTTGAATACTAAATTGTTTTATATTTCTTTTGGATTAGTTAAATAAAAGCTATGGCGGACAATACCGGCAGAGAGGGAGAACATGCCCTGTTCGATATGATACGCCATCCTCGCGGGCCAGATGATGATCAGAATGAAGAAGATTATGACGGCTCCGAATTTCTAAACACCACCGGGGAGGGTGATATGATATTCGATCGCGACGACCGAATTGATGAAGTCATGAACTATGATTATGATGATGACGAAGAAAATGTTGATCTTGAAACAACAAAGACCGGCGAGGTATATATATTTATATAAGCAGGCATCTGGTGATCATCACATGTTTTAAATGACTTGAAGATATATTAACGAATCGATCTTTCTTCTTTCAGCCATCCGGATCGAGCAAATCTTCAGGCAACAGGACGAAACGAGGCCCGAACAAAAAGTTGAAGGAGGGCGTAAAGTACAATATCGAGGCAATCAGACCTAATGGCGAACCATTAGCGCCTAAGAAGATTGCGGACAAGTTCGTTCGTCAGTGCGAAGTCCTTGTGAAGGACCAACTCCCGATCTCCCTTCAAGAATGGAGAGAGCCAGCAAAGCCACGTCTAGATCTTACTTTTGTCGACGACAGACAAAAAGGTCTGCTTTGGGATACTCTCATGGAACATTTCACCCTACCAGATCATTTCACAGAAGCAGATGTGCAGAAAGTCAAGGACGCTGCTCTTAGGAAGATGGCGGTTGCATTCAAGAACCACAAGAATCGTGAATGGGACAAGTACGTCAAGGGAGGAAGGAAGACTCCAGTATTCGAGGGAACACTAGAGAAGCAAAGTGCTCATTGGGGCGATTTCGTGAAATTCAAGGATTCGGAATTAGCTAAGGAACGGTCGAGAATAAACAAGAAGAATGCCAAAAAAAAGGATAAGTTCCATAAACTGGGGCAGGTGGCTACGCGGTGGCAATGCCTAAGTGGGATAAGTTTGAGAAAGAGATGGAGGATGCAGGTGTCACTCCAGTTACTAGGAGCTGCCCCCCCAGGTGCAGGACTTGGTTCTATGCGCATGGGGGGAGTTGGACCCGAAGACAGGCGAAGTTTCGACGAAGGCATGTCTGAACGGAGCCGACGATGTGATACTTGTTGCAATAGAAGAGGCTCGATCGGGGGTGTTCCAGCCCAACAGAGAGAACGACGAGCTTACGCGTGCCCTGGGAAATCCTGAACACCCAGGAAGAACACGAGGCAAGGGCGCTATTCTGTGGTATGAGGGGTTTTCGGACTGGAACGCCGACTACAGAACCCGTGCGAGAAGGAAGATTGCGGAGGAGAAGAAGAGGAAGATGGAGGAGGAGCAGAGGAAGCTGGACTATGAACGCCTTCAAGTCCTAGAATCAAAGCACGCGGACTTGGCAGTCAAATTCGAGCGGCAGTAGGAGTAGATCGACTCACTTAGCCAGCAAAGGGGGTCTCAACAGCTGCACCAGCTAGCGGATGATCCATCATTGGATAGCACCGCCCCATCCATGCCGAGAAGCAGTGTGGGTTCGGCCGCCCCGGGCGATGCAATGCTGGATAGATACCCCGTGGATGACATCATGGAGAACACTAACTGCGAGCTACACTTCAAAATGAAGAATATATCCATGAAGGTGGCGGACGCCGTTGCTTTTACAAATCCCCCCGAGGCAACCTTCCATTGCAACCCGATTCCAGCGGGCTATGCTCGTGTCTTGGTTGATGAGGTGGTGGACCCATATTCGGGGCTACAGCTTGACATTCCTGGAGGTGACGACGAGCAAACATTGGGAGAGGCCATAGATCGTGTCATCCTATGGAGAAAGGATTACCTTGTCTTTGGAAGGCCACCGACAACGCATCACCCGACTCCTCGTCGAAGTCCGCCACCGAGTCAGCAGACTCCCGCTCCTCCAAGTCCACCAACGCGTGAGGCCACTCCTCCCCCTCCAAGTCCGGCAAAGTGTAAGGCCACTCCTCCTCCAAGTCCGACACAGCGTCAGACGTCCACTCCTCCTCCAAGTCCGGCACAACTTCAGGCCACTCCTCCTCCAAGTCCGGCATAGCTTCAGGCCACTCCTCCTCGTCCAACTCAGCCATGTCAGCCGTCTCCGCCGCCTAAGCAATCGCAGAAGAGACACCCCGCAGCTATGGTGCGTAGCGGTACGAGTCGAGGTAGTACAGGAAGTACATGCGGAGGCAAGCGATATAAATATGGTCCAAGCCTCGCGCCTCTTCCGCAGAGGCCTTATGACAAGTCCGAGAAGGAAAACGCAGCCATATCGAAGGTCGAGGTGGAAGCCCATTTTGCACCGAAACCACCACCGCCGCCAAGGGAGAAAGTGCCTGAGGAAATGATTGACCACTTCATTCGTATGGCTCAACCACCAACTCCCAAGCCTGTTGACACAGACTATGAGCGCCACATCAGGAAGTTAAATCGAGCACGTCTACAGAGGGAGGCGAGCTCGAGCTCGAGCAAACAACAAGCAACTGTCAAAAAATGCGGGAAAACCGTTCCCCAACTGGTAGAACAGGCGGCGCAATCGATCCCCTCGCTTGTTGTGCCAACAACACGTGAGAGTACGCGCGCCCAATATTATTGTGGGCAAAAAGTTTACGTTCCTGAGGTGGGCAATGTGGTAATAACCGAGAAGCATATAACGCAGGCTGAAATTCTCAAGATCACTGTTGGACAACTCCTCGAGATCGAGCCCATGCCTGTGCTTAGAGAGGACGAAATAAAACGGAAATATGTCCGGGGCGAACCTTTGATCAAGCCAGACGAGGTCAAGAAGCTCCCAACGAGAATGTATGAATTGCATCAATGGTACATGGACATTACCAAGAGTTCCAATCGAGAGTCCGTCATGGTGGAAGTCAAGAAGGATCATTACTACCATCAGAAAGCTGTGGCCGTTGAGTATAATGAATTGTTTCAGTTATACAATCAAGACGCACTCGACAAATCTATCGTCAGTTGCTATTGTCTGTAAGTGATTTCTTTCTGTAATTTAAGTCTCAAGATAGCTGTAGTGATCCTTTTGATCAATCATTACCTGTAATTATCCTCACTATATTCTTTTCTGTGGTATTATGCAGGATGAAGATGTATGAAAAGAAAAAAGGAGGACGCTATGGCATTGGGTTCATTGACCCAAACACCGTTAATGAATACACATGGAAAATAGATGCATATCATGAAAAGCATGTAGAGGACAGCATGCTAGAGTTCTTGAAGCGCCTTAAATACAATGAAGATATACTACTTCCTTACAACTTTCAGTGAGTCACACTGTCTTGTACTACAAATTCTCTGTTTTTGACTACTAGCTAGCTACATGTTTTTGCTTACATATGCCCGCTTAATTAAGACATGCAAACGTGTGTGCATGCAGATTTCACTGGATCTTGTGCAAGGTTGTCAGAATCGCGATTTTGAATTGGATCGGAGCTCCGATGGTAGGATCGCAAATCGTAGAATCTTCACTATCAGGATCGTAGAAACGTAGATTCTATGAAGTAAAATCGTAGAATCAGAGGGGTCAGTTTGGATCGTAAAGTCGTAGAATCGTATAACAGAATCGCGATTTTGACAACCTTGATCTTGTGTATCATTAAAGTTGACGCCGAAACAGTTGAAATACTGGACTCACTACTCAAAATAAGAACTGACTATAACAACTTGTTTGGGATAGTCAACAGGTAATTTCAATCATTATTAACTATATATCTCGGCCTATTTAGTTTGTCATTTCCTAATATAAACTATTTAATAACCCCTTTATTCATTTTCTTTGTCGGCGGGCAGGGTTTGGGCAAGGTTCATCAGCGTCACTCCAGGCGAATGGAAATAAAAGCTGAAATGGTTTCGACCCAAGGTAAGTAATTAAGTAGTACTAGCTAGCTAGCTAGCTGCCATCTCTTTAATTATCATGCTTGATTAATTATTATCTGATCAAATTCTATTCTCGTAAAGGCCCTTCAGCAGGCGCAGGGGACTGATCTATGTGCATACTGTGTTTGCGAGAACATTCGCATGATGGCATCCGAAAGGAGCAGATCTCAAAGACAGAAATGGGTACGTTAGTCAGAACACTATTCACAATTTTTACACCATTATCGATATCTAGTGATACAACCAATACACATGCATATTGATCTCCTTCTTAACAGTTCACAGATGTGCGGGACAAGCTACTAGAAACGGAGCGCGTACAAGCACTTCAAGAGGAAATAGCGGGATTTTTGCTCGACCAGATCATAGATCCGAAGGGAGAATACTATTACCCGCTACCGCCCCCATGAACCACTTCCAATTGTCATCGTACTCCGAAGGCACCAATTAGGCTAATGCCACTGGCTCCGAAGGCAACATGTAGGAGAAATTGTATATAGCTAGCTAATTGTATATATATATATATATATATATATATATATATATATATATATATATATATATATACCAGCAAACGAAAAAGAATTAAATAGAAAACACAAAATTAAATGAAAAAGAAATCATAAACCAAAAAAACCCCCAAACCTTGTAGTACCGGTTGGTGTTACCAACCGATACTAAAGGGCTCCCGGCCCCCGGAGCTGGCTCGTGCCACGTGGTTGCCCTTTAGCACTGGTTCATGCTGAACCGGTACTAAAGGGGGGGGCTTTAGTGCCCACACTTTAGTCCCGGTTACCGAACCGGCACTAAAGGGCCTTACGAACCGGTGCTATTGCCCGGTTCTGCACTAGTGATGTGTAAACTCTGTTCAGGGTGGCTACCTTCGCTTTCTTGGGTGATTTTTCTTTCTTTTTTGAGGAATGGTATTTTGATTTACGCAAAGACGCTGTGAAGTCAGAAAACATAGACCCTGGTCTTGCGTCATCTAATCCGACCTCTGTTACCGCACCAACCAAGTGGGAGATCAGAAGCGGTCTGTCATATGCGGCCGCCGATTCCTCCCCCTCGGTTTCGGGGTAAGGTAGTGGGCTCGAGCACTTAGGAGAAAGCTTTAATTGGTCGATCTCCATGTGTTTTAGTGTCCCCACCGAAATACGCACATCATTTTCATTTTGTCCAATTATAATTCCGACATTATCTAAACTAGAGGAAATACGAGTATCCAAAAAAAATATTGCAAGGTGTACCTACCGGAGAGTTGAGCTACGCTCCGCCTGACGCCGCATAGCCTTGGAAAGGGAGTGCTCATCCGTGGCTGATGACCCATCGATGGAGGAGAAGTGACGACCGCTGCGTCCGATGAGAGTAGTCGTCGCAAAGTCATTTTGAGCGTTTCCGTGATGTGCCGGTACATCTAGGGCCATCCACTTGTTCCGAGATTCGTAAAAATGTATGGCCCACCTAAATGTATAGCACTGGTATATTTCTTGTATCTTCATTTGTAGTCAAATCAGTGGCAGGATAATGGACCCCAAAGTACACCTTTTGTCAGGGACGGTACACATGCAAGTTTCTCCTCTCACTCACCTGCGGAACAAATCATTAGACTTTATTTCTTCTTACATAATTTAAATCAACCATATCTTTTAAACTATAGACTCGTTTTTTAAATTTTTTTATATATTTGGCCTCCTGGCGTCAAGAACTTTAAAAGTAGACCAATTTTGGTTACATTTCAAACACATTTAATTTTCGATGTTTCACATTTCATATGTGAAATAAACACATTTCACTATAAAAATCTGAAACAAACCTATTTCACTAGAAATATGTGAAAATAACACTTTTCGCGTAAACTTATTAAACTCAAATGAAACCTATTTGGAAGTATGTAACATTTTTATTTCAAAAGAGTAAAATAAGTTTTTTCATAAGTTATTTTTCATAACTTTCTTTTTGAAATGTGTAACAATTTATTTAAAAAAAGTGAAACATCATCTTTTATAAAAATGTGCAATTGAAACAAGTCAGTGGAAACTGAAATGTATGTTATGAAAGTGAACAATAATATGAAATCGAAAACTTAACTTGTGAAACTGATTATTCCCGATGTGTAACAGTTTATTTTAGATTAGTGAAACATGTTATTTGAAACATGTGCAATTGAAATGCGTGTTTTTTTTGTGAACCAAGCCCGTGCAAAGTGAAATTCAAGTTCTGAATGTGAAAAACAATACAAATCTGAAATGTGATTTTGTGAAATTGATTGAAATCATTTTATTTATAAGGTTTTAAGCGGGTGAAATATGTTAAATGTGTTTCATGAATTTTAACTTATTTAAAATGTATCTAAAATCGGTCTTTTTTTAAAGATCTTTGCGACATGATTTCGAATATATAAAAAGTTTTGAAATCGAAAGTTTGGTTTAAGAGGTATGAATGATTTTAAGTTTACAAAGGTGAAATAAATGTATGCTGAGAGAGAGAAAGAGATAATGGATAGCACATGCATGCAAGACGCTGTGTCATCTAACAAAAAGCTGACTTTGATGGGACCTGTGTGTATCGTGTTTGCATGTTGTATGGCTATGTATTCCTAGGAACAGAATGCTTTGTTTTTTATACTACACAGTGCTGCACCCATCTTTAAAACGCAATGAACGGCTGGAGATCCGCCGGTATGAGACGGAACCGCGCAATATTTCGCTTCGGAGTAGTCGTGGACTTGGCCGAAGTAGAATGTGGCATTGGCTGTTTAGTTGGAGTAGACTGAGGCGATCCCAACAATGCAATTGCCCCTGGCCCCACTGGTAAGTCGGCAATCACTAGTAGAAAGCAGGGATTTGGTTGGGGCATGGCCAGCCCACTAGTCCCGGTTCTGTCACCCAGGGGGCCGGCCGGGCCTCGTGAGGCATTTGCCCCGGTTCGTGTGGACACATTTGTCCCGGTTCTAGCCACGATCCGGGACCAATGGTCCTCGCTCCCGGCCCAGAGCCATTGGTCTCGGTTCGTGCCTAGAACCGGGACAGAAGGGGGGCCTTTAGTCCCAGTTCCAGTCATGAACCGGGACCAGTGAAGTGACTATATATACCCCATCGCCACGGCAGAGCACTCCATAGTGCTATGTTTTTTCTGGCCGGCGAGGGGAGAGCTTTGTGGTGCTCTAACTCACCTCCTATGCACATGAGGTGTTTGATGAAATGCCCGAGCCTCACTAGTTAAGCTTTCTCCTCTCAAAACTCGACCCCCGAGCTCCATTTTCCCCGAGATTTGTCTAGATTTAGCGGTCCGTCGCGTCCCGTCCCCATCTTCACCGCCGTCGATCGCCCGCGCCGATCTCATCGCCGGCACCACCGTGGTAAGCCTCTTGTTCTTATCTTCTTTCTGAAAGAAAAAAAATTCTTACTTTAGATAGATACTTGTCTAATTTTCTTACTTTTATTATTGGTTGTTATTATATAGTGCGATGGTTTTGGTATCCGCCCCCGTCGGCCCTCGTCCTGTCTATGATTCAGATGTGGTATATATATATTATCTTTTTATAACTATTTGGTTCATTTATTGTTTTTGACAATTATGCCGACCAACGTGACACGGATTTTATTTATCTAGGAGGTATGTGAACCGGAAATTCTAACCGGCCCTATTGTTGAGAGGTTAAATTTAGTTGAAGAAGAAAACAATTACTTGAAGGAAAAAATAAAAAAATCAAGGAGGAGAAGATGATACTGGAGTTGCATGTTGCGGATGTCGTCGATGATCACAAGATCAAGATGGATGCAATGCGGTTGAAGATTAGAAAGATTAGAAAATATGCCATCTCACAGGGTTTACAAGACCCTAGATAGATTTTATTTATCTAGGAGGAGAAGATTAGAAAGATGATCGCAGGGTTTGGAAAGTATTCACCGCACAAGCTCCGGGACTACCGGGGGAGCTGCGATTTAAATACCCGAAAGTAAGTACTACTAGCTAGCTAGTTCTGCGCATCTCCCGTTGATTCTAGCTACTTTCATCAATGCCATTTATAATGCTCCATTATCAGTTTGATTGACCTCTATTTCTCGTATAGTGCTTGTGACGGGAACCCGTGAATGATTACTGTGGATACTACGTGTGCGAGTTCATCTACAACACGACTTGCAAAAATAAGCGGGGCTACTCTAAAAGACAATATGAAGTGCGTAAGAAATCACAATTTCATTTTATTACACCATCATTTCTGTTGAGTTTCATTCATATATATATATATATATATATATATATATATATATATATATATTAACCCCCTTCTTCAAATTAGACGTGGCAGATGCGGGATGATCTCCTACCACAAGATCGCATGAAAGCAATTCAAGAGGAATTGACGGGATTCCTTCTTGATCACGTCATCAATAAAGCCAGAGAATACAATGTGGAAGTTGAGTTCAGATGTTAAGGGATTGTATATATTGTATATATGTAGCCAGTAGCGTCAGATAGATATACGAAAACTTGGTGTTTGCCCAATCTCTCGGAGAAGGAGAGGTCGATATCACTTCTCTCTATATGCATATGTTCATGACGAACTTCTGTACTTAATGGTTTCCTTCATTTGCTTACTAACTAGCGTGTCGAGGGCCTCTCTATACGTATAGTACGTAGCGTCGACCAAGCACGGAGATAAGAGAGGACACTTCTCTCTATTAATTAATTAGCTACCTAACACAATATATGAAACACCTAAATTAACCCTACAAACCCCCCCAAAAGCCCCCACCCCCCGCCCCCTTCAGAAAAAAAACAAAAACCCTAGCCACCGAACTGCTGACGCGTGGTAGCATATTGGTCCCGGTTGGTGCTACCAACCGGGACAAAAGGTCCCCCTGCCAGGGCAAGCTGCAGCGGCCACGTGGAGCCCCATCTGTCCCGGTTGGTGTAAGAATCGAGACTAAAGGTATAGGGCTTTAGTACCGACCCTTTAGCCCCGGTTCCCCAACCGGGACAAATGGGCCTTATGAACCGGGACAAATGATCCTTTTTCTACTAGTGAATGGTGCTGAAGAGCGCTCTGCGCCCCGCGGTCGGACCAAGCGGAACCACAACAGTCGGAGCACGGCGAGGTGCAGATTGTTGTAGCGAAGTCGGGGGTGCAGGACTAAGCGAAGTCTTGACCTGGGGAGTATTTGACAAAAAACTACCACATTTCATGTCACCGTCCCACAGAACTACCACATTTTAAAAAGTGACCGAAAACTCCAGATTAGTACTAATTTTGTGACAAAAAACTACCAAGTTGAGTTGATGACCGTTTTTGTGATTTTAAACCTGTTTATGACACGCGGGACCTGCGTCTCAGAGCTGACGTGGCAAAAAAGTCAACTCCGTTTATTTCGACAGTTAGATTGACCGTTATTTCAGATGGGTCCCACATGTCACCATCTACCTTCTTCTTCCTCATCCTCTTTCCCTCTTAGGCATTTCAACGAACACCTGGTGTTCGTACCCGCATGGTGAAACGGAGCATGGGCACGCTGTCGAGGACGCGGAGCTCGCCCTACCGCGTCGTCGCTGGCCTTGTCTGCAAGCTTCGCGAGCGTCGTGGCGTTGGCTGCCGCGAGCTCGGTTGAGCTGCGCGGGAGTGGCAGGAGTAGCCTAGTCGCACGCGCGGAGCTGCCCAGGCTGCCACACAGCCGGTCCAGCAGCGAACAGGGCGCGACGCCGGAGCTGGACGCCTCATGGCCGCCCACCGCCGAGAAGAGGACGAGGAGGAGGAGAGCGCGGAGCATAGGAGAGGAGGTGCCCGTGGGCGAGCACTGGCCTGAGGGCGCCGGAGCCGGCTTCTTTCGCGCGGAGGAGGAGGTCTTTGGCATGGAGTCATGGACGGGCCACTCCAGCGACGGGCTGGATGGATGTGACGGTGGAGGAGTGGTGACGCCTTGCCCGACCATGGGATGCTCGCGGCCACGCCCATGGCCGTACCTGACATGCGTGCTCGAATGATGCACATGAAGTGTTTGTTAAAATGGCAGACAAGGAAAGAGGAGGAAGAAGAAGAATGACATGTGGGCCCCACCCGTCATAACGGTCAACATGACAGTCAAAATAAATGAGTTGACGATTTCCGCCACGTCAGCCCTGACAAACAGGCCCCTCCTGTCATAAACGTCTTTAAATCTTCTGAAATGGCCATTTTATGAAAGTGGTGGTTTTTTGTCACAGAATTAGTACTAAACTGGAGTTTTCGATCACTTTTTTATATATGGTAGTTCAGCGGGATGGTGACGTAAAATGTGGTAGTTTTTTGTCAAATAATTAGCCTGGGCAGGAACCTGCTACCCCAGGCGCGCATTAGCTGTAGCAGAGGGCGAAGAGCCCCGTCCAGCCCCGCCGGTGGCATGCACGTACGTGTGTGCTGGTACATCCATGCATGCATGTACGTCCAAGTCATGGGGCCCTACATCCATGCAAGCACGCATGTCCAAGCCATCGGCATGTGAGTGGAACAACATCTGTATAAAACAAACTTTTGCTCGAAAAAAACTGCCCGAAATCATGGCAGGTGAGTGGAACAGCATCTTTATTATATACCTTTGGAAGACGTTTCATTTGAAGTTCACTAGTAGAAAAAGGGTCAAATATCAAGCACATTAGTGCCAGTTTGCTTTTGAGCAGTGACGGAGGCAGGGGGTGGCCAGCCAGGGCCCGGCCCCTCCCCAACATCCTAATTTCCTTTGTATTATGCATACGAACAGTGACATTTTTTACTGTTGCCTGCAGCCGGCCCTCCCCAACATCAGATTATATGCATTCCTGCCTCCGCCACTGCTTTTGAGCCGGCACTAATGTGTGCATTAGTGCCGGTTCCAATGGCTAGCCGGCCGCTTTCATGAGTACCATTCGTGGCCGACCTTTAGCACAGGATGTTGTCAGTCCGGGGCCCCTCCAGGGCATGAACCGGTGCTAAAGGTCGTCCTACATAAACCCTTCATCCCCCGAGCTCGCTCTGTTCTTCGCCTTTCCCCTCTCCTCTCTGTTCTTCCCCTCTTCCTCTCGAGCTCATCACACATTTTGCCCAAATTTTGTCAAGATTTGAAGGCCCCCATCCATTCAAATGATCACAAAGGTTAGCAACTTTGTCCTTTCATCTCTCATTGCTAGATTAGCTCTTGCAATGCTTTGTATAGTGATTAATTTATGAGTTTAGTAATTTGGGAGGAAATATATGTGCTAGTATTTGATTTATATGCAATTTGAGGTAAAAAATAACACTTAGTTTGCATATGTAGGTGTGGTTTACTTAGTGCCTTCTAAATCTCCATCGTAACCACGGTCGATCGCCCGCACCGTTCCGTCGCCGGCACTACCTTGTGGTGAGCCTCTTGTTCATGAATGTTTTACATTACCAAATTGATGTTTGTGTGATTTGGATATACAGTTACTCGTATAATTATCTTACCCGTACATTGTTTGTTATACATAGTGCCATGGTTTTGATATTCGTCCCCGTCGGCCCTCGTCCTTGTTATGATTCGGATGTGGTATATTCTCTTTTAAAAGTAGTTGTTGCATTTCGTGTTTATGACAAATTATTCCCATCAAGTTGACATAGATATTTTTTGTCTAGGAGGTTTGTGAACCGGAAATTCCAACCGACCCTATTGTTGATAGGTTAAATTTAGTTGAAAGAGAAAACGAGTATTTGAAAGAAAAATTGAAAAGAATTGAGGGGGAGAAGATGGAATTGGAGTTGCATGTTGCCTATGTGGTCGATGATCACAAGATCAAGATGGAGAAAATGCGCTTGAAGATTAGAAAGATTAGAAAATATGCCATTGATAGTGAGGCTTGGTATCATTATGCTGTTGGATCAATTGTTACCTTAGTTGCGACCTTGATCGCATTTGTTGTTGCATTTAAATGCTTTAGCTAGAGAGTTATTTGTTTGTTGCATTTAAGTCTTGTATGAACTTTATGTATGAACTTGTATTAATTTGGTCTTTTCGGTGTTGTGTAATGAAGATGAGCCGACAATGGATGTACGATGACCGATGCTCTCCCGAGTTCATTAATGGCGTGCACACTTTTCTGCTTGCGGCTGAGGCAAACAAGCGGGCGGATGGTTTTATGCCCTGTCCATGTTTTGTCTGTAAGAATGATCACAATTACTCTATGTCAAGAACCATTCACGTCCACCTGTTTAAGTCCGGTTTCATGCCCCACTATAATGTTTGGACCAAGCACGGAGAAAGAGGGGTTATGATGGAAGACAATGAAGAAGAAGAGGACGACGACAACTATCCTAGCCATGGGTTTCCTGAATACGATGATACAACAATGGGGGAAGAAGCTAAGCCGGCAATGCGGGAAGAAGCTGAAAAAGAGGCATCAGATGAGCCCGCTGATGATCTAAGTCGGGCCATTATCGATGCAAAGAGAAACTGCGCAAGTGATTTGGAGAAGAAGAAGTTGCAGCACATGTTAGAGGATCACAAGAAATTGTTGTACCCGAATTGCGAAGCTAACAAGAAAAAATTGGGCACCACACTGGAATTGCTGCAATGGAAGGCAGAGAATGGTGTATCTGACAAGGGATTTGGAAAGTTGCTGGTAATGATAAAGAATATGCTTCCAAAGGACAATGAATTGCCCGAGAGTACGTACGAAGCAAAGAAGGATGTCTGCCCTCTTGGGTTAGAGGTGCAGAAGATAGATGCATGCCCTAATGACTGCATCCTCTACCGCGGTGAGTACGAGGATTTGAA
This sequence comes from Aegilops umbellulata, assembly GCA_032464435.1. Classification (NCBI taxonomy): domain Eukaryota; kingdom Viridiplantae; phylum Streptophyta; class Magnoliopsida; order Poales; family Poaceae; genus Aegilops; species Aegilops umbellulata. Next base: position 511,532,067 of record CP136059.1, read on the forward strand.
CGCTTGCCCGGTATGCGGTGCATTGCGCTATAAGATCAGGCGCGATGACCCTGGTGATGTCGAGGGCGAGCGCCCCAGGAAGAAGATTCCTGCCAAGGTGATGTGGTATGCTCCTATAATACCACGGTTGAAACGTTTGTTCCAAAACAAAGAGCATGCCAAGGCGATGCGATGGCACAGAGAAGACTGTAAGAAAGACGGAAAGTTGAGAGTACCCGCTGACGGGTCGCAGTGGAGAAAAATCGAGAGAAAGTACGGGAAGGAGTTTGCAGATGACACAAGGAACGTATGGTTTGGTCTAAGCGCAGATGGCATTAATCCTTTTGGGGAGCAGAGCAGCAACCATAGCACCTGGCCTGTCACTCTATGTTTGTATAACCTTCCTCCTTGGTTGTGCATGAAGCGGAAGTTCATTATGATGCCAGTGCTCATCCAAGGCCCTAAGCAACCCGGCAACGACATTGATGTGTACCTAAGGCCATTAGTTGAAGAATTCTTACAGCTGTGGAATCGAACAGGTGTACGTGCATGGGATGAGCACATGGGGGAAGAATTTGACCTAAAGACCTTGCTGTTTGTGACCATCAATGATTGGCCTGCTATCAGTAACCTTTCAGGACAGACAAACAAGGGATACCGCGCATGCACGCACTGTTTGGATGATACCGACAGTATATTTGGATAATTGTAGGAAGAATGTGTACTTGGGACATCATCGATTTCTTCCGAGCAGGCATCCCTTAAGAAAGAAAGACAAGCATTTCAAAGGTGAGGCGGATCACCGGACGAAGCCTCGCCACCGTACTGGTGCTGATGTACATGATATGGTCAAGGATTTGAAGGAAATCTTTGGAAAGGGTCCTGGCGGACAACCTGTTCCGAATGACGCTGAAGGACGCGCACCCATGTGGAAGAAGAAATTTATATTTTGGGACCTGCCCTATTGGAAAGACCTAGAGGTCCGCTCTGTAATCGACGTGATGCACGTGACGAAGAATCTTTGCGTGACCCTGCTTGGCTTCTTGGGCGTGTATGGAAAGACAAAAGATACGCCAGAGGCACGGGAGGACCAGCAACGTATGCATGGAAAAGACGGCATGCATCAGGGTCATGCCAGCTATGCTCTTACCAAAGAAGAGAAGGAAATCTTCTTTGAATGCCTGCTCAGTATTAAGGCACCGTCTGGCTTCTCGTCGAATATAAAGGGAATAATAAACATGGCAGAGAAAAAGTTCCAGAACCTAAAGTCTCATGACTGCCACGTGATTATGACGCAACTGCTTCCGGTTGCATTGAGGGGGCTTCTATCGGATAACGTTCGATTAGCCATTGTGAAGCTATGTGCATTCCTCAATGCAATCTCTCATAAGGTAATTGATCTAGAAATCATACCAAGGTTAGAGAATGATTTGGTACAATGTCTTGTCAGTTTCGAGTTGGTGTTCCCATCATCCTTCTTCAACATCATGACGCACGTCCTAGTTCACCTATGCGAAGAGATTAAGGTTTTGGGTCCTGTATTTCTACACAATATGTTCTCCTTTGAGAGGTTCATGGGAGTCTTAAAGAAATATGTTCATAACCGTGCTAGGCCAGAAGGAAGCATCTCCAAGGGCCATGAAAATGAGGAGGTCATTGAGTTTTGTATTGACTTTATTCCTGACCTTAAGCCGATTGGTGTTCCTGAATCGCGGCATAAGGACAGATTGGATGGAAAAGGCACGCTAGGAGGGGAACAAATAATATGTATGGACGGACATTCTCTCACTGAAGCACACTACACAGTTCTACAGAATTCCACCTTAGTGGCTCCGTATATGGACGAACACAAGAATTTTCTATGCTCCATACACCCGGAGTGGTCTGATGACTGGATTACACGTGAACAAACCAGGAGTTTTGCCGGCTGGTTGCAGACACGTATCATGCATGACGCCTCTATTGAAGATGACTTTCAAAGGGTACGAGATAAATGGTAATACATTTTACACGATCGCCCAAGATAAGAAGAGCACGAACCAAAACAGTGGTGTCCGCTTTGATGCAACAACCAAGATGGGAAAGGAAACATATTATGGTTACATAGAGGAGATATGGGAACTGGACTATGGAAGTGGTTTGAAGGTCCCTTTGTTTCGGTGCAAATGGGTCAATATGACACGAGGCGGGGTAACGGAAGACCCGTAGTATGGAATGACAACAGTGGATCTCAACAATCTTGTGTATGCAGACAAACCATTCGTCCTAGCTAATGATGTGGAACAGGTTTTCTATGTGAAGGACATGTCTACCAAGCCGAGAAAAAGAAAAGATAAGAAAGGGAATGCATCATACGATGAGCCAAAGCGCCACATAGTTCTTTCTGGGAAGAGATACATCGTGGGAGTGGATGACAAGATAGACATGTCAGAAGATTATGAAAAGTTTGATGAAATTGCTCCATTCAGAGTGAATATTGACCCGAGCATCCAGTTAAATGATGAAGATTTTCCATGGCTACGACGCAAAGGGACACACACGAAGAAAAAGTTTCACACCCAAAGTTCTGGGATGTGATCGGCTTCACTATCATCACTTTCTTCTCTGTTTTCACACCTAGGAGGGAATCTCTGTAATAGTTAAGGTAGTTATGTGTTTTGGCATTTGAAACGCGAAGAAATTTTATGTGCAAACAAATTCTTTCATGCATTTACTGATTTTTTCAGCTAAATGACCCTAAAATTGAAAAGCATTTCAAATGAACTCAGAAAAAGGTTGAAAGTTGGCATGGTATCATAATTTCACCCACATAGCATGTGCAGAAAAGTAGAGAGGGTTACCGCGAAAACTTGATGCACTTTGTGTACAAAATGGACAATCTCTTTCAAAGTATCAGAGTTCGGACAAAAACTCATCTGTTACAAAGCCATTTCATTTTTTAAATAAGCTAAGAATTACCAAATTGAATATAATGATAAAACACACTAATATTAAACATAAGAAAAAAGAATCATTGAAAAATCTATTTTCAAAGTTAAGTTATTCACAAACTAGTGATTCACACAAATTTCAAATAATTCAAAATTTAAACTATTCAAATTTGAAAACTACCGGCACTAACAGAAAGTTTGTAATTTTTTGTACCTAAAGCAAAAATATTCACAAAGAAACTCTAAATACAGCAAAAAATAACTCAAAAATAAATAAACAAAAATAAAGCCAAAAAATAAGAAAATAAAAGCCCACCTACAGGGCCAGAGCGGCCTGCATACGACTAGAAACCCAACCACAGGATGCAGGCCCGCAAGCCCAGTAGGCCCACAGGCAGAGTAGGAGAGGTAGGCCCAGAAGGCCTACTTTTGAGAGGAGCTCAATGCAGTGCCTGCGCCGGGGCTTATAAACTGGTCTTGGCGCTCCTCAACTAGCGAGGTGGGACTAAACTTCTGCGCCCCTCGCCTGGCAGCGCACACCCTTTAGTACCGGGTCGTGGCACCAACCGGTACTAAAGGGGGGTCTTTAGTACCGGTTGGTGCTACCACCCGGTACTAAAGGTTGGCGCTTCCCGCCGCTTCGCCTGGCCAAAACAGATCTTTAGTACCGGTTGGTGCCCCCAACCGGTACTAAAGGTGTGTTCTATATAAGAAAACCCTTCAAAAAATTTCGACAGTTTCGTTCTCCTCTGCTTCTTCTCCTCTGCCCCATTGCCGCCGCCCCTCGTCGCTGCCCCCGTCGCCGTCCGTCACCGTCGCCGCCGCCCCCGTTGCCGTCCCGTCGCCTCGCCGTCGCCGTCCCCGTCGCCGCGCCCCGACCCGGCCTCCCGCCGTCCCCGCCCGGCCCGTCCCCGTCGTCCCCGTCGCCCTCGCCGCCCCGAGTCGCCGCCCCCCGATGAGCTCTTGTGCCCCGCAGCTGCCATGTGTACACACACACACACATACACACACAAACTAGAAATATTAGAAATGTTAGTTATATAGAAATGTTATACATTTTTTCAGTTTTTTAGTTATAGAAATATATATAGAAATGTTAGCAATTTTTCTGTTTTTTAGTTATAGAAATATTAGAAATGTCAGTTATATAGAAATGTTATAAATTTTTCTGTTTTGTAGTTATAGAAATATTTATAGAAATGTTAGCAGTTTTTCTGTTTTTTAGTTATAAAAATATTAGAAAAGTTAGTTATATAGAAATGTTAGCAATTTTTCTGTTTTTTAGTTATATATATAGAAATGTTATAAATTTTAGTTATCACAATCCAATCACATTTAAAAAATGTTACTTTTTGCGGGCATATAGTATTTGTTCTCGACGATGCCCGGCCCGCATCCTCGCCGTCGACCCGTTCGCCACGACGTCCGGCTGACCCATGTCCAGGACTGGGCTCCGCCGGGCTGGCACTGGGATGTGGTACCTGGAGGGGCGCGCCGCTTGGTGAGGAACCCAGCCTCGGGTCCCATCGTCGACCCTGATATCCTTTGGTGGCGTTCGCATGGGCCACATTCGGCGCAGAGGGAGCCGGCCCCACCGGAGGTGGTGCGTCGTTGTGTCAGGGAGGAGGACGAGCACGTCCATCGCTACATGGCTGCTATGGACGTCAGGTTCTCCAATTCCTGGCAGGTTCTTTGGGCAGATGACCGGAGATATGATCCTGTGATGGTTCCTTCTCTTCGGGTGTCCACCGCTCGTGCCCCAGGAACCGCGAGTGGCCTAGATTCTTCTGTAGTATTCGATCTTTATTAGCTACCTAGACAGTGATGTATTCTCTATATAATATTCGAGACGATGTATTCGAGATTATATATATTATTCGAGACGATGTACTTGAGATTATATATCATTTGAGACGATGCATATTATGTACTATATATGATTCAGTTTTTCCTTATTGATTGCATCCATGCATTGTAATTTGAATACTAAATTGTTTTATATTTCTTCTGTATTAGTTAAGTAAAAGCTATGACGGACAATACCGGCAGAGAGAGAGAAGAGGAATTGTTCGAGATCATACGCAGCCCTCGCAGGCTTGATGATCTGAATGAAACAGATGATGGCTCCCAATATCTGAACAATACCGGGGAGGGTGATGATAACGTATTCGATCTCGACAACTGAGCTGATGAAGTCATGAACTATGATTATGATTATGATGACGCAGACAATGTTTATAATGACACAGACAATGTTGATCTTGAAATAACAAAGACTACTGGCGAGGTATATTTATATAAGCAGGCATCTGGTGATCATCACATGTTTTTTATTTGAATATATATATATATATATATATATATATATATATATATATTAATGAATCAATCTTTCTTGTTTCAGCCCTCCGGATCGAGCAAATTTGCTTCTACAGACAGCAGGACAAAGCGAGGCCCAGGCAAAAAGTTGAAGGAGGGTGTAAAGTACAACATCGACTCCATCAAAACTAATGGCGGACCCCTCACGCCTAAGAACATTGCGAACAAGTGGACTCGTCAGTGCGGAGTTCTTGTGAGGGACCAACTCCCGATCTCCATTCAAGTATGGAAAGAGCCAAAAACTAATCGTCCAGATGTTACTTGGGTCGACGACAGAGCAAAACAAAAGCTTTGGGAATCTCTGATGGAACATTTCACCCTACCAGATCATTTCACTGATGCAGATGTGCAGAAAGTCAAGGACGCTGCTTTTAAGAAGATGGTAAGTGCATTCAACACCCACAAGAAAACTGTATGGGCCAACTACCTTGCTGCAGAAAGGAAGAGTCCAGAATTCAAGGGAACACTGGAGAAGCAAAGAGAACACTGGCCCGCTTTCGTGAAATTCAAGGAATCAGAATTATCTAAGGAACGGTCGTCAAAAAACAAGGCCAATGCCGCAAAAAACACGCAGTTCCATAGGCTGGGTCCAGGTGGCTACGCGGTGGCAATGCCTAAGTGGGATAAGTCTGAGCAAGAGATGGAGGATGCAGGGGTCACTCCGGTTACTAGGAGCTGGCCCCCAAGGTGCAGAAGTTGGTTCTATGCGCATGGGGGGGGGCGTTGGACCTGAAGACAGGCCTGGTTTCAAAGAAGGCAAGTCTAAAAGGAGCAAGTCAAAAGTTACTTGACGCAATAGAAGATGTTAAAAAGGGGGTGTTCACGCCCAACAGAGACAACGACGAGCTTACGCGCGCCCTGGAAAATCCTGAACACCCGGGAAGAACACGAGGCAAGGGCGTTATTCCCTGGTATGAGGGCTTTTTGGAATGGAACGCTGACTACAGGACCCGTGCAAGAAAGAAGATGAGGAGGAGAAGAAGAGGAAGCTGGAGGAGGAGCAGAGGAAGCAGGACGCGGAACGCTTTCAAGGCCTAGAAGCAAGGCACGCGGACTTGGCACTCAAATTCCAGCAGCAGCAGCAGATTGACTCACTTAGCCAGGAAAGGGGGTCTCAGCAGTGGCAGCAGCAAGCGGATGATCATCCAGCATTTGATTGCACCGTCCCATCCATGCCGAGAAGCAGCGTTGGTTCCGCCCCGGGCGATGCACTGCTCTATACATACCCTGTGAATGACATCATAGAGAACACTAACTGTGAGCTAGACTTCAAAATGAAGAACATATCCATGAAGTTGGCGGACGCAGTTGCTTTTACAATCACCCCTGAAGCAACCTTCCATTGCGCCCCAATTCCAGCGGGCTATGCTCGTGTCCTGGTTGATGAGGTGGTGGACCCATATTCGGGGCTACAACTTGACATTCCTGGAGGTGACGACGAGCACACACTGGGAGAGGCCATACATCGTATCATCCTATGGAGAAAGGATTGCATCATCTTTCGAAGTCCACCGACACCGCGTCTGCCGACTCCTCCTCGAAGTCCGCCACCGAGTCAGCAGAGTCCCGCTCCTCCAAGTCCACGAACGCGTGAGAAGACTCCTGCTTCAAGTCTAGCACAACCTCAGGCCACTCCTCCCGTTTCAAGTCCGACACCGTGTCAGGCCACACCTCCTGCTGCAAGTCCGGCACAGCGTCAGGCCACTCCTCCTGCTCCAACTCAGCCACGTCAGCCATCTCCGCCGCCTCAGCAATCGCAGAAGAGACACGCCGCAGCTATGGTGCGTAGCGGTACGAGTCGAGGTAGTACAAGAAGTATAGGCGGAGACACGAAGCGATATAAATATGGTCCAAGCCTCGCTCCTCTTCCTCAGAGGCCTTATGACATGACCGAGGAGCAAAACAATGCCATAGTGCGGGCAGAAGTGGACGCCCATGTTGGACCAAAACCGGCAATGCCGCCGAGGGAGAAAGTGCCTGAGGAAAAGATTGACCACTTCATTCGTACGGCTAGACCACCAGCTCCCAAGCCTGTTGACTCAGACTATGAGCGCCAAATTGGGAAGGCACATCAAGCACGACTACAGAAAGAAGCGAGCTCGAGATCGAGCCAACAAGCAGCTGTCAAAAAATGCAGGAAAATCGTTCCCCAGCTGGGAGAACAGGCGACGCAATCGACCCCCCCGCTTGTTGTGCCAACAACACGTGAGAGGACGCGCGCCCAATATTATTGTGGGTAAACAGTTTACGTTCCCGAGGTGGGCAATGCGGTAATAACCGAGGAGCATATAACGCAGGCTGAAATTCTCAATATCACTGTTGGACAACTCCTCGAGATCGAGCCCATGTCTCCGCTTAGAGAGGAGGAAATAAAACGAAAATATGTCCGGGGCCAACCTTTGGTCGAGCCAGACGAGGTCACACTACAAAAAAAAGACACATCCGTGACATTTTGGGCCGAACGAATTTTTTTTCCTGTCATACATATGACACTTCTATGACGATAATTGTGACAAAACCCGGTATCATCATAGATGTGGTGGGCTCCTACTTCTATGACAAAAAATCATGACAAAAAATGGGCTTTTTGTCCTGGGCGGGCCAGAGACGCAGCTGCATGACATTCTTTGGCCCGTCCATGACGGAAAAAACCGTGGTAGAAGCGAGGGGGAGGAAAATTTAGGTCGGGGGCCGAGCGATGCGCGTTTCTCTCGTACACGTACACGCGTGTGTGCGAGGCGTTGTGCTCAAACTGAACCCGAGCGGGGCGTTGGGCTCTAACTGAACCCGAGTGATTGCACTGCAGGCTACGCGTTACGGAACCCGAGCGATCGATCGATGGCTGTTAACTGAACCCGATCGAGCGATTCCTTGGCTACTGCTGCTAACTGAAGCCGATCGATGCTGCCTCTGGATGAACAGTGAGCGTTGCGGGGGGGTTTGGATGAACAGTTCCCGGTGGGGGTGGATGAACAGGACCCCGTGGTGTTGCCTCTGGATGAACAGGACCACGATCGATCGAGCCGGTTGGGCCTGGATGAACAGGACCTCGTGGAGGGCTGGATGAACAGGCCCACCCCGTGGAGGGCAGGATGAACAGTAGACTGTGGAGGGGTGCCCGTGGAGGGGTGGTTAAACAGGACCCCGTGGTGTGGAGGGCTGGATGAACAGTAGACAGTGGAGGGGTAGCTGAACAGTAGCCGGTGGAGTAGCGCGCGGTGGAGTCTGGATGAACAGGAGCCCGTGGAGGCTGGAGGAGGTCGACGGTGGATGAACAGTAGCTCGTGGAGGCTGGAGGGGCGATGGTGGAGATGAACAGTATCCCGCGGAGTCCCGTTTTGCGGTATGCCACACCCCTCCCGATGAACAGGACCCCCGTTTCGACCGAAGCGCTCCAACACAAGTCCGTTTCCTCCGTTTTGCGGTACGCCACACCCCTCCCGATCAACAGGACCCCCGTTTCGACCATAGGAGGTCCGTTTCCTCCGTTTTGCGGTACGCCACACCCCTCCCGATCAATAGGACCCCCGTTTCGACCGTAGGAGGTCCGTTTCCTCCGTTTTGCGGTACGCCACACCCCTCCCGATCAACAGGACCCTCGTTTCGACCGTAGGAGGTCCGTTTCCTCCGTTGTGCGGTACGCCAGGCCTCGTTTCCATCGCCTCTTCCATCCAAGCCCTCCCGATGAACACGACCACGCATTCCGTTCCGACCCATGAAGACGACGACGACGCTGTTTCTCCGTTCCGACCCAGCCATGTACACGAGCCCTCGCCGTACGTATGCGCAAGTAGGCGTTCGAGACCCCGCCCGTATGTACACATACGTGGCCGTATTTTTTCTTGCACCCTAGCCGCTGTACGTACGTGTACATGCTACGTGCGTGCGTCTACTACGACACGTGCGCGCCTCTACTATGACACGTGCGCGCCTCTACATCGACCAGTATGTACGTACACGTTCGCGACCAGAATGACAACGCTACGTACGCTTCGACCAGGTGGGTCCCGACTGTCAGACACTTCCTTGCCTGCGAAGATGTAGCTGGTGGGTCCCAACAGTCAGGGGGCGAATCGTTTTTTTTGCCCGGACGCACTTCCTTGCGTGCGAAGATGTAGCTGGTGGGTCCCAGCAGTTGGGGGCCGGTGGGTCCTAGCAGTCAGGGGGGCGAATCGTTTTTGTTTTTTTTTTGCCCGGACGCACTTCCTTGCGTGCGAAGATGTAGCTGGTGGGTCCCAGCAGTCAGGGGGGCAAATCGTTTTTTTGCCCGGACGCACTTCCTTGCGTGCGAAGGTGTAGCTGGTGGGTCCCAGCAGTCAGGGGGAAACGTTTTTTCGCGAAATACGATGGCCCGTCCGGTGGGTCCCTGCTGTCAGGTGGAGGAATCATTATTTTCCGTGTAATAAGGAGGCACTTCCTTGCTGCCGTCGTGGACCCAGCTGTCAGCCTCTCCACGTACAGTCCACGTCCGATGGAAGTCGTTCCTTGACCATGTTGACCACGCCGCGCTGAGAGCACCAGGGAGGTGGACGACGGCGAGGCCTAGGAAGGTTGTGGTGTGAGGCTACCGTCGCCACAGGGCCTGGCAGTGGACGACGGCGAGGCCTAGGAAGGTTGTGGTGTGAAGACGCGACAGTGGATGCCCACGCGGAGAGGATTATGAGGGTTCACTCGTTCGACTGTGGTGTGAGGCTACCGTCGCCGCAGGGCCTGGCCAGCGGTTAAACATCGAAAAACTCTTTAGTCCTCACACCTCAAAAACACAAATACCGCTCGAGCTGCTTGGTCCCAGCTGTCAGCCGCTTCTTGTGCAATTCTCTCGTTTATTGACTACTACATAGGTTGACAATGGTGTGGGACCGTGATGTCAGGAAACCAGGGGGAAGCAAAATAAATTACTCCAGCGAGCGCTTCCACCTCTGCCTCGTTGTCTCCCGTGGAAATCCCTTTCCTCCCTTTTTTTTCCTCGGGCAAGGACCAATGCATGCAGCACGTCCATGCGGTTAGTAGGCAAGAAATAAAAGCGCTTTGCATGCTATGAATTACGATGGCCTGCATGGGTAGCTAATAAGGCATCCTCTTAACTGCTGTGATTAAATGTTGTGTTTAGAAGAGAGAAATGTTCTTCTTTTCCACCAATCTGCTTGCACCTAGGTCGTGATGCACCTTCTAATACGACTTATTCACCTAGACGGAGGGAGTATATATATATATATATATATATATATATATATATATATATATATATATATATATATATATATATATATATATATATATATATATATATATATATATATATATATATATATATATATAAGGAGGCACTTGCGTACGTGAGGCTATGGACCTGGTGGGTCCCCATTGTCATCCCCTCCAAGTAAAGTCATCTCCTCGCCCGCGCGCGCTTTCCGGCCGAAACAGTCTGCGCCGCCCGCCCCGCTTCCCGGTGCAGGCGATTGCTCTGCCTTCAAACGACACAAGTGCCGTCCGTCTATCCATCTGCCGCCCACATTAATGATACGCGGTTGCCGAGGCGGCTACTCCGGTGCCACACATTCGTCCCTCCGCCCGCCCACAATTGCTATATAAACTGCTGCACCGGCCATAGCCGCAGTCATCCGCATCCGTTCCCTTTCTCCTGTCCACACCACTACTGCCCACCATGGCTTCCTCGCGCTCCAGCGCTCTTCGGGATGGGCGGACGACGGACCATAAGGAGATGGCAGCCATTGCTGCCTACCGGCTGGCTGGCAGGCAGCCGGAGGTCGATGACATCCCAATGGAGAACATGGTAGTCGATGATCCGGCGCCAACCCCCTCCTCCGTGCCATCCTCGCCGGTGCATTGCACCATGACCATCGGCGAGGCCCGTGCCCAATATATGGACAGTGTGAGGCAGATGCGTCAGGAGCAGTTCTGGGAGGTGCAGGCCGACGCCGCCTACAACCACCATCTCCTCCAGGAGCACCTACAGGCGGAGGAGCAGATCGCCGCGGAGCGGGCGGAGCAGGAGGCGCTGCTCGACTCGTACCGCTCCGCCCGCAAGGGCCGCCTTGAGCGCTGGCGGTACCGCATGCGGGTGGCGGAGGCTGCGGCCGCCTACAAAGAGGCTAGCAAAGAGGGCGATGAAGCGGGCGAGGCGCTGTTTGGCGAGACCGAGGACGAGGCAGAGGACAATGACGGGTCCGACGAGTCCCTGCTCCGCTGGCGTCGACGAGGCCCTGCTCCGCCGAGGCCCCGTGGCACCAACAACGAGGCAGAGGACACCGCCGGCTCCACCGAGGCCTCACCCCGCCAACAACGTGGCAGAGGACATCGCCGGCTCAGCCGAGGTCCCACCTTGCCGGCAATGCGGGGGAGGATTCCCACCGCTCCGCTGAGGCGCTGCCCGCCGACAACGAGACAGAGGACATCGCCGGCTCCGCCGAGGCCCTGCCCCGCTGCCAACGAGGCTGCGCCACACAGAAAACGAGGAAGAGTAGAACACGGTAGGTCGCCGCAGCTTGGGTCCAAGTAAGGCCACCGCTGCTACCCTCCTGTTGAAGCCAAGCTAGGCGGGTTGACCATTGACGGCCAGTTAGCTTCTTGGCGGTGACGTGGAGTCGGGGAGTTGTGCTGGAGAATAACGCTCCTGATCATTGAGCTCCTAGTTGCCCTAATCGCTATGACAAGCTAGGCCGGGTAATTAATTATACATCCAGCGCACCCCTTTATAGTTGAAATGTAATGAAAGCCGGCATGTTTATATGAAATCTGACCGTGTATGAATGAATTTATTTTGATTAGTTCGAATTCCTGTATCACTGGCATTGGATGAACATGCAAAACAATACATACTAGCATTATTCCCAGGGTGATCACCTCGTTTGCAGCAGTTTCACATGTACTCCCTCCGGTCCTTTCTAGTCTGCATACAAGTTTTGTCTACAGTCAAAGTATCTCTACTTTGACCAATCTTATACATAAAAGTATGCACTTACACAATGTGCGAAGTAAAAAGGAACAGAAGGAGTACAAAGAGTTTGAGCAGCTTTTTAGCGTTTTTGTACATTGCAATCAAACACACAGGCCTGGCAATCCATAAAGAACATTCAAAACAATCGATGATTATGCATCTCAGCGAATCACATGTCAGAGGCAATATTTACTTCACAACTAAAGAATAAAGAAAAAATTGATCGACACTGCTGACAACAAAGGGCGTCCCATTCGAAAATATCAAACGCATGTCTTGCTAACATCAATGAGCAAAATTTGACAAGGCTGTCCCATTACAAAATATCAAATACCTGCGATTGTGGAATGGGCAGGGTTTGCCATCAGTTCGGACATTGACATGGCACCTCGTGCTAAATAAACCAGCTGTTCTTTTTGTGCAGTTCCACCAAAATCAACCAAATTCGCGCGTAGCTTGTATGATTTCACCCTTATATGTTGCAACGCCTTGAACTTATCGGCACCTCCTTTCTTGTGGTGGAAATGAATGATTTGATGTATTCATGAACATTTTGTGCAGTTCCCATTGAAATCAGGCTGAGAACCCCTGTTTGCACAAATACAAAAAAGTGATTAGTATAGAGCAAACTGTATTATGAATTGACAGTTTCAACAAGCACATACATGGTCCATGTAGAGCACACTTTTAGAAAATGGAACTCACCAGAAAGAATCCTAGAACAACAGCAAAAAAATGGAGATTTTGTCAGTCCTTCCGAGCTAAAGTTAGTTTGGTCTTGTGGGGAGTAATGTAACCATCCTTCAACTGCTCCTTCTGATGATAAGATAGACAGGGCTTCTTCATCCTGGCATAATCGGAACTAGTCACTTCACGTACTCCATATTCTTCTTCAGAGGAAGATGATCCTGTTGTGCAATGACAAGAGGACTACTAAACGCAAGCATCACTGTTTGCTCGAAAAAAAGGAAAGGAAATATTTAAAACAACACTGATGAAGCACTTCTCAAGGACAATACCACTTTTTCATGGCAGTATCTAAACAGTAGCACAACACCAATAGAGATGACAAAGCTCAATCATATGGATGAAATCAGTGGGTGAGTACCAACCTTTGTCAGGAGGCTTATTGTGTCGAGCATACAGATGAAGCATTTCTCCGGAACCATCTGTTGCTATCTACGGTGGTGGCCAAGCTTACTATATACTCCTCGATTAGTTTAATGTTCCCAACATCTTCTTGTGCAGTTCCACTAAAATATATGGTATCTTCAAAGAAGATCCCTGTTTGCACAAGTAGAGATAATTACATATTACATTAAGAGTGGCATCAAATCAGTGGCAAAACAATTGCTCGTTCCAGCCATAGCAATAAATTAAGATGCAAAACTATATCATTACTTGTGCCATCATAGTTCCAGTGCTTCATTACAACACCGGGAGTTGATTTTTGTTTTTCTTCCCCTTGTTCTTCCCCTTCATCACTTGGTTCAATAACAAACATGCTTCGCCTTCAATGTAAGATTTGGCATGTCAATTAGGGAGCACAAGTATAGTACTAAACCTAATTTTCTGATGAAAGTGGCAAAATACAGGCCAGCAGTTGTGAAATATCCTTATCTTACCTCAAAGGGATATTACGATGCACATACAGATTGGAAGTCTTGTCTCCATTTGTGCAGTTCACTAAAATCAAGCAACATTATCATACAAGTAGCACAACATATGAATGCACACTGCAGAATCATGTGAAAGAAGGCTAATACTGACCTCTCATGATGCGGAATTCAAACAACTCACAAGAAGAAGATCTGAACCAAATTCGCCTTAACGGATAGGAAGTAAGATCTCCTCTTGTGTAGTTCCACTAAGATCAAGCAATCAAGCAACGTTGTCGGTGTGACATTTTGGTTGAACTGCACAAAACACTCTTAAAACAAAAGTGTTTTGTGCAGTGCAACAAAAGGTCACAATGGCAACGAGGTGAAGCAGATAACCCTGTTTACACAGAGGTGCAAAGGAAACAATTAGTGGTCAACAACGATGGATGACACAGAAGCCAACAAAAAGAAGCATCTACCTTATCTAAATGGGAAAGAAAGCAAGACAGTAGCATTTCTCAAACAGTGGCATTGATCAATATTAACATAGAGATTATATTAACAATAAAATTCGTTAAACATGTAATTTGCTTTTAACTGTGGCATTGCATCAATTTTGCAGCGGCATTATTAGAGGGTGTTTTTTTACAGTGACATTTTGGTGTAGGGACTAAAAAAACTCCGTGTCAGTCCGTGTTTGTCCCAGTTTTGTTATCAGACGCCTTTCCCTATGTGAGCGCAGCAAATCTATTCCTGCTCAAACTCTACAACCTTGTCCCTTTCTTTCCTTTTTGAACTAGTACTTTCGCCCCTTCCTTTCCTTTTTGAACCACGTCCTAGATTTATGCGATACAACTTTCCCCACTACTTTCCCCCATTCCTTTCCTCTTTGAACCACGTCCTAGATTAATGCTATACAACTTTCCCCCTTCATTTCCTCTTTGAACCACGTCTGAGATTCATGCTATATACAAATTTTCCCACTCCTTTCCTCTTTGAACCGCGTCCTAGATTCATGGTATACATGCAGCTAGAGAAATGCATGTGGAGTAAGTAAATTATACCTTAAGGTTCTTGGGGCGTGGTTCGGCGGGCGACGGGACGGCGGCGAAGAAGAAGGGGTCGGAGGCCCTCCCGCGCCGTCGCTGGGTGGAAAGTGAACAGCTGTGCCGGTAGTCCCTCGCCGACGGCGACAACGTTAAGCCTCCTTCCCTTCCCGGCGGACGGATCCTGCCGGCTCTTTGAGCAGCAGTGAGGGGAGAGAGAGGCCAACGAAGTCTTGTTTAGATCTGGAGAGGGCGAGAGAGTGTGAAGAGAGCAACTACAAGCGCTGAGGCTCTAGCGGGAGAGGGCGACAGAGTGTGAAGAGAGCAACTACAACCGCTGAGGCTCCAGCGTGTATATATATACTGGAAAGAGAGTGTGAAGCATGCAAACCCTAGAAAACATTTTGACCAGTCAAAGAATCCTCCTGGCACAAATTATGCTCAAGTGTAGTTATCAAACCCGAGACCTCAAGTTTGATGAGTGAATAGGCTAACCAGCTACACAACCCTCCCGTTATGTTCAACGAGAGGGAAATAACCTTTTATACATTCCTGAATCCTTATTATAACATCCACATAAATTTTGGGCACTTGTATTCGACTTAAGTCAGTGTGCCACCGTATCTCGTATACTTACTACTCCCTCCGTCTAGGTGTAATAAGTCACGTTAGAAGGTGCAACGGGACCAAGGTGCGTGCGTGTGCGTGCGCGCGCGTGTGTGTGTGTGTGTGTGTGTGTGTGCGTGTGTTTAACACCATGTGTGTTAGAGAGAGCGACATATCGACCTACTCATATAGAGAGATGTTGTGTAGTGTACGATTTTAGCCGTGAGAGTCGGTGCATCCTCTCGTTTCCGGGCGTGTCCGGTAGGGACATGCGGACAGCTGCCACAGCCGCTCCTGACCAGCCTAGCCCACCCAAAGCCCCTCCATCGCCCGCGCATGCTTCCCTCCCAAAACGGTCAGCGCCGCTCCAAAGAATCGGTGCCGCATTCATGCCCGGGCAGAGCGGACGCGACCTCTCACTGGCGCAAGAGTGATGGTTGCTTCGTCCGTCCAACTTACTACTGAGTCTATGTGATTTGACGGCTCATTGGTCTTTATTACTGAGGTCGTAGGACTGCTGGATGTCCCATGCTTTCGGCGAAAGGAGGTATACCTACTAGATTTCAATTTTCTCCATTCTTACAGCGGAGGCGTGCAAGAGCAGTGAAAACACACAGGCTCAGTGATCCGCATGTGGTTCATGGTGAAATCTCTACAAAGACTTATATTTAGGAACGGAGGAAGTACTAGTATAGTACGTACTGTAATTTATCAGCGAGATAAATTTGTACAATGTTATGAAGCTTCCAGCTTCTATTACATGTATCTTGCGTCCAAGGTTGCCCGTTGCAACATTTCATCAAATACAAAGGAGACTAACATGCATGCTATTGCATCTCAATGATTAACAGATCATAGCAAATATGTACTCCCTCCGTTCCAAAATAAGTTTCTCAACTTTGTGCAAACTTTGGTACAAAGTTGTACTACTACTAAAGTTGACACTTATTTTGGAACAGAGGCAGCTAAAGAAAAAACGATTCCTAGAACCGTGAACCCTAACTAGGCTTCAATTTGCTGGAAACGTTCGAGCTTCCTAATAAATGAAGTTTGCAACCTTTTGACCATCGGATCATTTTGTGCAGTTTCACGAAAATCGAGATGAGCATCCCTGTGGCAAAGAAATTGAACAAGCTTGATTAGAACAAGATTACTGGAACTAGTTGATGAGACATAAACTCATCACAAATACAGTATATAGAAGCCAGTAGAGGTATGTGCGGGGCAAAGAAGTAGAGAAATATCCACAGGGAGTGATGTGGGCAGCTGGAGCAGTGGTGCAAGCCGGCTCGTAAAGGGAGTTGTACCTGAGGGACGTAGCTCAACCTTGAGGAGGGCGGCGGGAGGCGGCAACTGCCCACGTCGCGGCAGTGAGCAAGGGACGAAGGCAACCTCACCGGCTTTGTGAGAGAGAACGGCGGGGACCCCTTATCGGGACGTGCCGACAGTGGTTTTTCGCCATCGGCGACGGCCACCGCATCTACACTAAGCATCCACCCCTTCCCCAAGCGGACGTGATCCGCCGGGATGTTAGAGATGTGGCCACAGTTGTTTTGTGCGAGAGAGTGTGAAGAGAGCAACCCGAGCAAGCAACCGTATAGGCTGGCCCGTCCTGACTATGTATATAGGGAGCGGTTTCCTTTTCTCTCCATATGAACCTATCATATTGCGTATGTGCCACTGAAGAAAAAAAACTTTATTTAATGACGCGGCACCTACTACTCGTTCTCCTATAACCTTGCGCTTGGCATCTCCAAGACATTAACCTTGCGATTGGCTCTTCGCCTCTTCGGGAAGTCGAGCAATAATGGTAGTGCAGTATATATCGTTCTGGCTATATGAGACTGAATGAATTGCTGCACGTCCACCACGTGGGCGAGGGTCGAGGGGGGAGGGAGAGTGCTACATACGGAGCAAAATGAGTGAATCTACACTCTAAAATACGTCTATATACATCAGTGTTTGGAGTATGTACTAATAGTTCATATTGAAATCTACTAAAGGACATATATATTCCAAACAATATGATAGTATAATCTCTATAACCAAGGTAGTAGGGATGAGGAGTAAATGGAGGGAGTAGTAAAATTTTCTCCTCGGGCTGCGAGCGACCGCGCGCGTGGGCGAGGGAGCGGGCGTAAGGCATGGTAAGCAAGCTTCACCTCATCCTGCGAGCCAGCGCACCCGTGGGCGGGGGAGACGGCGTACTAAGCAAGTTTCTCCTCGTTCTGCGAGTTGACGGGACACATCAAAAGTACTCCAGTGTATAGAGCCTTGCCTCTAAGGTAGGCCCCACATGGTTTGCCTCTTTTTTTAATTTAACATAACGCGTCAAGTCGCAATTTTTTGTTCACCCGTGGTAGACGATCCTGCCTCCACAAAGTGGACAACCAGTACACGTGCCAAATTACCACGTGGGCTGCCTTTTTCATACAGAAATGAGCTCCACCGTGTACCCACGCGGGTGTGGTTGGGAAAGAGATGGGAGTACGTGCGCCGTGCATGCACCTCTTCTCTTCGTGCACGTCCCCCACCTACGTGGGGTGTGTGTGAGAGATACAAACCGCGTTCGTGAGTGTTTTTTGTTTTAGGGTGGGGGTGGGGTGGGGGTTGATTTCGTGAATTATTTGTGGGAATATGTGTCGATGACATCTCAAATAAAATTTTGCATGCAATGTGTGTGAAATGGAGGCCTATCCATATCATACATAGGGTCGGGCAATCCACGAGAAGAGAGGGAGGGGTCATAGCTATCGATAGAGTCAAAGAGAGGATCAAGTGGGTGGGTGCGAGATCGATGAAGAGATCCATCGAAATTGTTTGTGTGTACAAGTCAAAGATATAGGGCGACTAGCCTACCGGAACGTTAGAGGGCACACATCAAGTTTGTGTGTGGCAGGGAGACATGACTAGAGCGCTCGATGTATGGGTGTGTGTGTGTGGGGGGGAGGGGGTAGTGGGAGGGGTAGGCAGAGGCCTAACTATAGAGGTAGAACGACTCGTATATGTGTTGAGAAGGAGAGACCCAGCTATGTCTTGAGGGAGATAGGTCGACATCCATACATAACTGAAGGACGGGAAATATGATGGGACAGAGAGAGAGAGAGAGAGAGGAGGGAGAGAGGGAGGGAGAGGGGTAGAGTGCTGGATGGGTGATGGAGTTGCTTCTCGAAGATGGTGGGAGAGGCCTACTAGACAAACCGAGGGTGGAACTGCAATGTTATATATAATAGTGGGGATGTGTTTCTGTGTGTGCCTGTGCGTGATAGATCTGTCAGGACTCATCCATAGATGATGAAGGGGAACCATGTGTTTGGTAAGCAAACCTAACTAGATCGATAGATCAATTGTTGTTTGTCGGAGGAAGGGAGAGACACAACTAATGAGGTAGATCGATTGACGTGTGGGTAAAAACGAGTTATAAGGACCTAGCTAGCTATATGTATAGTGAGAGATCGGTCGGTGTACGTCCATTTGTTAGAGGCAAATAAGGCCCAGCGAGACGGATAGACAGAGAGAATTGAGCTAGGAGGTGGTGCGAGAGGCCCAACTACTAGCTAGATAGGGGGAGGAGTGTGCGGTTGTGAGAGCAATGAAAAGAGGGGCGAGAGTTTACACGTGTGTCTGGCCGTATGAGAGACACGATGCAACGACACATAAAGGAGGAGATTGAAGGTGTGTTTGTATGTTGTAGGCAGACACCGCTAGAGAGGTTTATCGATCGGTGTGTGTCGGAAAGTAGTTGTGGAGACTCTGGGAGAACGACCTAAAGAAAAAAAATGAATGTGCCATGTGGATAGAATGCCGAGGGAGGGGGAGGGCGAGGAGGGCATGTGCATGCACGAGAGAAAGTTAGTGGTAGCTACAAAGGTTAGAGGATTGTGTGGGTGTAAGAGACTAACAAAGATCATATAGGAGATCATAGTGTTTTAAACGTTGCATGCATGAATATAGCGGTGATACACGTGCTGTGCACATGTTATACCATAATGTGATAATGCATGGCGTTTGCAACTCACAGCTAAATGCCGAACAATCTAAACCATACTATACATCAAACAATCTCACATTTTATTTGAATTTGTGATAATGTATGGCATTCACAGCTTACAACTAAATATCAAACAATCTAAACAATACTATATATCGAACATTCTCACATTTTATTTGAATTTGTGGTAATGTTGGTGTTTGCAACTCACATCTAAATACTTGTAGGTGTAGGGGGCGGGGCACCATACATAATGTGATAAACACATTATACATATGAGACATGGTTATATTATGAAGATCTAGCTAGAGCTAGAAATGTAATGTGATTTGAAATCAAAATAAAGTGGATTCAAAACATCTAGTTGGAGTTCATATAGGAGTACACATAGTTCATATGTAACTCGAGATCACTAGTGCAGAACCGGGCAATAGCACCGGTTCGTAAGGCCCTTTAGTGCCGGTTCCATAACCGGCACTAAAGTGTGGGCACTAAAGGCCCCCCCCCCCTTAGTACCGCTTCAGCACGAACCAGTGCTAAAGGGCAACCACGTGGGTGAGGAATAGTTATTCTTCACCCCCCTCTATTTTACCATCAATGCACCATAATTTTACGTTCCGTAAGTTTTTGTCTTATTTTTGACGTAAAAAGAGACCGTAAGAAAATATATAATCGTCGTAAAAAATATTTTATGTTATGTAAAATTACAGACGTAAAAACATAGTGTAAAATACACATAAACTGCAAATTTTCTTGTCTTATGACCTATATTTTTATTTTCTTATGTCAAATTTTACGTAGTGAATCAATAGGAATGTAACTATTTGAATTCCAAATGTAATTTAATTATGAAATGATCGTAAGATTACCTCGGGTGAGGAATAACATATTCTGCACCCTGGGTGATGAATAGTAACACTATATATATATAGTAGCACTATTCTAATCCCAGGATTAGAATAGTTATTTGGATCACGGAGCGCATAGGGAGCGATCGACGGAACTGAGGGACTGAATAAAAATCCAACCCACCCACCCCACTACCGTATCTTTCCCCAACTCCCACGATCCACCCGCTGCCCACCACATCCTCCCGATCCACCGCTGCCGCCTGCCCCGCCACCTTCAGGCGCGTCGCCGCCTGCCCCGCCTCCTTCAGGCGCGCCGCCGCCCCCGCCTTCTCCTGGCGCCGCCGACCGTCTCCTCCCGGCGCGCCACCGCCCCGCCTCGCCTTCTCCAGGCGCGCCACCGCCCCGCCTCGCCTTCTCCGGGCGCGCCTCCACCCCTCCTCCCCCCGACGCACCGCCCCCGCCTCCTCCTGGCGCCACCGCCCCTGCCTCCTCCTGGCCTGCCGCTGATCTCGCCTCTTTCCGGCGAGAGTCCGACCAGCAGCCTCTTTCCGGTGAGAGCCCTGCCTTTTCCACGGCGGCCGCCTCCTGCTCCCCTCCACTACGCGCCAAGGTCGCCGCCCAGGCGCGGCCTCAATCCGGCGGCGCTGCCGCCCACCACTACCAAGACCCCAGACCACCGCCGCCCACCAGCACGATTCCCCTCTACGCGCGGATCTGACCTTCCCTCAGCTCCGGCGTGGCCTTCTTTCCCCTCCGGTGCGACCTTCCATACCCTCCGGTGCTGGACTTCAGAATCATAGTATTTTAATAAATTCCGAACTTCCTTTCATCTACAAACAAAGGACATTCATAATCCTAATGTGTAGTTGTTCTTCAGAGCAGTTTTCTTTTGGTGTTCACAACACCTATTCCCATCTTCATCTAACTGCTTAAGTTGTTTGATGAATAACTGAATCGACAAATCAACCAACTATTCTTGAGCTACAACTATTCCTGAACTGCAGGGGCTGTGGAGCAAGCACTATATGGCAGCACACAAAAATGGAAATAATGCGGGCATGTGTGTCTGCAGATTGACAAAATTTGATGGAAAAGTTAAATTTTGTGACGTTTAGAGGACAACACGATGTGACGCAGCACACAAAAATGGGACGCGGTGCAGAGCAGCCACTCTACCGTCATGCAGGCATTCACCCTCCCTGTCTTTCTCTGAACTCTCTCTTCAGGACTTGTTGTCGTGCGTGGACTGCAGCGACGGCCAAATCCGACCTTCCCAGGCATCACCTTTCTTCCTTCTCTCATTTTCATGTTCTTGAAACTAAGCTCCACTCTTGTCTACTATTTCAGTTTGTATTCTCAGTAGTACCAGAGATTCCAAATAAAAAACATGGCCTTTATATATTCATGCATTCAGACTCACTCATCTCGCTCGTTCCATTCATTCTTCAGGAGGGGACATGCTTTGAGTGTTTGAATCTGCAGTGCAACAAAAAGTTACTGCTCCTCTTCGAAACGAATTCAAGACCATCTATGTGAAAAGCAGACAACCACCTTCTGCTACTACCACCGACCGATGCCCGCTGCACAACGCGCCGACTAGCACCTGCACCCATGTTGCCATTTCAAAAAGTGGATACAGAGAATGCTCTGTTTGTCTTGTATTACTATGCTTAAATTTTTATTTGTGAAGGTCAAACTATTGTGTTCGAGAAGGTCAAATATGTTATGTGTATCTCAGCAAGTTCAAACTATTTAAACATGCAAGGAAAAACATGGGAGATTTGCGATTTTTTAGAACTTGAAGTGACAAATAAATTTAAACGTGCACAAACAAAAGTGAAGTCTAGAAAATTCACTTCAAAACAAAATTACAACATGTGAGCATCAGTGTGTGTGAGTGTGTGTGTGTGTGTTCTATTATGTGTGTGTGTAAATTTGCACAAAAATAAACCCTAGAAATTCACAAAACCCCGAAAAACCTACAAGTTAAAAGGCAAAACAGTAGTCATTTTTTCCGTCTCTGAAACTAAACCAAGAAGTTTAAATTTAAGATACATAGCAGGTCAATGTTTATAAAAAAAATCAGAAGAAAAAATTTATCTAAAGAAAAGCAAGAAATTCTAATTAACATAACACATGAGTTTGATGCTTAATTTTTATAAAAAGAACATTGTTTTACGGTTCAAAAAATGGAAAAAGAAAGTATTTCAAATAAGCCAAGAAGCCCAAATTATATATAAAAAAGAAGTTCAATATTTATAAAAAAACAGGTTTTCTTCGTTACTAAAGAATAAAATTAAAGAAGTTCAAATTAAAATAAAAGTATGAGGTTCAATTTTGAAAAAAAAATGTTTGATGCTTATTTCAAAACATATTTTTTTTCTAAGAATAAGACTAAGAAGTTCAATTCAAAATTATAGAGAAGTTTGAAGTATATAAAAAACTCAGATTTGTTGCCGGAAGTTCACGTGCACCACCGTGCATGGTCCAAAATTTATATTGCGGGACGTTCGACCTCCAATTACATGTTTTGAAAATGGCAAAAAATGACGTTCGACCTTCAATTATGGGTAGTTCGACATATACACAAAAATGTGACAGAAGTTCAAGGTGAAAACAACGAGAAGTTCAAGTACTGCAAGGAATGCATTTCAGGTGAGAATAAAAAGTATAGAAAAATAAAAGCTTAAAAAGTTTGATGAAAGAAGTTTAAGTGCTTTGTCCGGAGAAGTTCAAAAATTCTTGCGAGAGGGGTTCACCTTGTATTTCCATGTTTGATTTTTTTCCGTTTAAAAATCAAATACAATTCTTTACTCAAAAATATAAAAAGGTGAAGTTCGTATTGAAATAATAGAGAAGTTCGGAGTTTATTAAAACCTAGGATTTACCTGTTCAAAAAATAAAAAACACAACGCCATTTTTTGTATTTTTAAAAACAACTCATAAACGAAAAAATGGTTGCTAGAAATTCAAGTGCTCGGTGAGGAAAAGTTCAAAAAATTCTTGTAAGAGAGGTTCACCGTGTATTTAGATGTCCAAAATACGTAAAAAAATATGTTGTTTTTTGGATTTTAAAATAATTCTCTCAAACCAGGGAGAAGTTCAAAGTGATAATAACCATAAGTTCGCGTACTGCATGGTGTGTTTTTCGTATAAGAAAAATACAATAAAGGAAAATAGAGTGAAGTTCAAACAGACATGCCCCAAAAGTTCAACTATTTCACACAGTGCAAAAAACAGCACGTCAGAAACAGAGTGAGGTTTAAACAGACATGCCCAGAAGTTCAACTACTTCAAGCAGTGCAAAAAACAGCACGTAAAAAACAGAGTGAAGTTCACAAGACAAGCCCGAGAAGTCCAATTACTTCACCAGTGCTTTTCCACTCACGATGAAAGCAGAAATCATGATCTCGTCATTTTATAATTTACTTCAAAATAGCAGGAATATTATTTGTATAATTTCAAGTCCTCGGTCGGAGAAAGTTAAAAAAATTATTGTGAGAGAGATTTCTACAAAAGGAATATCATTTGTGTAACGCCTGACGAATGGATGAAAAAATTACAAAAGAAAATACGTCACAGAAGTTCAACGTGAAAACAGCAGGAAGTTCGACTATTATAGTGAATGAATTTGAGATGAAAAACTTTTAAAATAGTCGCGAGTATGAAAAAACGGTCAACACGGGAAAGTTGCGTGTTTACATCAGCTTTCCGCTGGTATATTATTTGCTCAATTCCGGTGAGAGGATGGAGAGCTACGAGCGGTGGATGTACAGCTGCGGGCAAAAAAAGCACGTGAAAAACAGAGAGAAGTTCAGGTGCACATGCCGAGAGGTCAGGTTCTTCACGCGGTGCATTTTCGAAGAATCTCTTTCGAAATAAAGGCAGAACGAGTGATCTTGCCGTTTTCGAAATTACATAAAAACGGCTAAGAATCATAGAAAACTATCAAGATGAAAAAGTGTCGCATTTTCCGTAGCTTTTCAGCGGTATATTATTTGCCCTATTCCGATAAAGTTTGTAGAAATTACGGCAAAAATACGGTTTTAGCCATTTTCAAAACTGACATAAAACAGTAAAGAATTAGGAGAAACAATATATATAAAAAAGTTTCGCATTTGTTCAAGCTTTGTAACGCCATATCATTTGCTGCATTTGGATGTACGGTTAAAAAATTAGCTCGAAAATATGTACTCGGTGGAACTTGTACTGTTTTCTAAATTACATTTAAACCATTCAAAATTAGAAAACACTTTTAACATGAAAAAGTAGCGTATTTTCATAAGCTTTCTAACGCCATATTATTTGCCTCAATTAGATTTGCCGTTTAGAAATGACATCGAAAATACCAACTCGGGTGTTCCGTTTGCGAAGTTCTACGATTTTCCAAATTACGCTTTAACCATGGGGAATAAGAGAAAACTTTCAACATGCGGAAGGAGCGATTTTGCAGCAGCTTTCCAACGCCATATTATTTGCCTCATTCTGACAAATGGTTTCAAAATGCGATCGAAAATACGATTCACGTTTTTTGAACGAAGAAAAAACGGTTTTCAAAACTGCTCTTAAACCGCTTACATTTTGCCAAAAAATTAATTTGGATCATGATACTGGTGTTCATAGCTTTCCAACGGTATATCGCAAGCCCCATTTGGACACCTTTTAGCTGAAGTTCAACCTAGTACTCGGGGAAGGTCAGACGCGTTACTCGGGAAGTTCGGGTTGTGATCAGAATATTATTCTGATCCGTGATCAGAATAAAGTTTATGTATATATAGAATTTCTAGTAGAACCAATTATATATATATATATATATATATATATATATATATATATATATATATATATATATATATATATATATATATATATATATATATCATCAATGTCTCACAAACCACCACATATTAATTCACACATACACACATGTATAGCTATATACAATTTCTTCTACATATGCATGTTGCCTTCGGAGCCAGTGGCATTAGCCTATTTGGTGCCTTCGGAGCACGATGACAATTGGAAGTGGTTCATGACCTGGTCGATGGGGGCGGTAGCGGGTAATAGTATTCTCCCTTCGGATTTATGACCTGGTCGAGCAAAAATCCCGCTATTTCCTCTTGAAGTGCTTCTACGCGCTCCGTTTCTAGGAGCTTGTCCCGCACCTCTATGAACTGTTAAGAAGTAGATTATGCATATGTATTAGTTGTGTGACAAGATATCGATAATGGTGTAAAAATTGTGAATAGTGTTCTCACAAACGTACCCATTCTGTCTTCGAGATCTGCTCGTTTCGGACGTCATCATACGAATGTTCTCGCAAACGCAGAATGCACACAGATCAGTCCCCTGCGCCTGCTTCAGGGCCTTTATGAGAATGGAATTTGCTCAGATAATAATTAATCAAGCATGATAATTAAAGAGATGGCAGCTAGCTAAATAGCTAGTACTACTTAATTACTTACCTTGGGTTGAAACCATTTCAGTTGTTGTTTCCATTCGCCTTCCGTGACGCTGATGAACCTTGCCCAAGCCCTGCCCACCGACAAAGAAAATGAATAAAGGGGTTATTAAATAGTTCATATCATGAAATGAAGAACTAAATAGGCCGAGATATATAGTTAATAATGATTGAAATTACCTGTTCACTATCCCAAACAAGATGTTATAGTCACTATTTGCTTTGAGTAGTGAGTCCAGTATTTCAACTGTTCTGGCGTCAACTTAGTTGATACACAAGATCCAGTGAAATCTGCATGCACACACGTTTGCATGTCTTAATTAAGCGGGCATATGTAAGCAAAAACATGTAGCTAGCTAGTAGGCAAAAACAGAGAATTTGTAGTACAAGAAAGTGTGACTCACTGGAAGTTGTAAGGAAGTAGTATATCTTCATTGTATTTGAGGCGCTTCAAGAACTCTAGCATGCTGTCCTCTACCTGCTTTTCATGATGCTTGTTTATTTTCCATGTGTATTCATTAACGGTGTTTGGGTCAATGAACCCAATGCTATAGCGTCCACCTTTTCTCATTTCATACATCTTCATCCTGCATAATACCACAGAAAAGAATATTGTGAGGATAATTACAGGTAATGATTGATCAAAAGGATCACTACAGCTAGCTTGAGACTTAAATTATAGAAACAAATCACTTACAGACAATAGCAACTGACGATAGATTTGTCGAGTGCGTCTTGATTGTATAACTGAAACAGTTCAGAATACTCAACGGTCACATGTTTCAGATGGTAGTAATGATCTTTCTTGACTTGCACCATGATGGACTCTCGATCGGATCTCTTGGTAATGTCCATGTACCATTGATGCAATTCATACATTCTCGTTGGGAGCTTCTTGACCTCTTCTGGCTTGACCAAACGTTGGCCCCGGACATATTTCCATTTTATTTCCTCCTCTCTAAGCACATGCATGTCCTCGATCTCGAGGAGTTGTCCAACAGTGATGTTGAGAGTTTCAGCCTGCATTATATGCTCCTGGGTTATTGCCACATCGCCCACCTCGGGAATGTAAACTGTTTGCCCACAATAATATTGGGCGCGCGTACTGTCACGTGTTGTTGGCACCACAAGCGGGGGGATCGATTGCACCGCCTGTTCTCCCAGCTGGGCAACGGTTTTCCCGCATTTTTTGACAGCTGCTTGTTGTTTGCTCGAGCTCGAGCTCGCCTCCTTCTATAGACGTTGTCGATGTAACTTCCTGATGTGGCGCTCATAGTCTGTGTCAACAGGCTTAGGAGCTGGTGGTTGAGCCATATGAATGAAGTGGTCAAGAACTTCCATAGGCACTTTCTCCCTTGGCGGCGGTGGCGGTTTCGGTCCAAAATGGGCGTCGACTTCTGCCCGCCCTATGGCCTTGGTTTGCTCCTCGGTCCTGTCGTAAGCCCTCTCAGGAAGAGGAGTAGTGAGGTTTGGACCATATTTATATCGCCTGCCTCCGCCTGTACTTCCTGTACTGTGACCTCGACTCGTACCGCTACGCACCATAGCTGCGGGGTGTCTCTTCTGCGATTGCTGAGGCGGCGGAGACGACTGACGGGGCTGAGTTGGAAGAGGAGGAGTGGCCTGAAGCTGTGCTGGACTTGGAGGAGGAGTGGCCTGAGGTTGTGCCAGACTTGGAGGAGGAGTGGACGTCTGACGCTGTGTCGGACTTGGAGGAGGAGTGGCCTGAAACTTTGCCGGACTTGGAGGAGGAGGAGTGGCCTCACGCGTTGGTGGACTTGGAGGAGCGGGAGTCTGCTGAATCGGCGGCGGACTTTGACGAGGAGTCGGGTGATGCGGTGTCGGTGGCCTTCGAAAGATGATGCAATCCTTTCTCCATAGGATGATACGATGTTTGGCCTCTCCGAGTGTGTGCTCCTCGTCACCTCCAGGAATGTCAAGCTCTAGCCCCGAATATTGGTCCACCACCTCATCAACCACGACATGAGCATAGCCTGCTGGAATCGGGTTGCAATGGAAGGTTGCATCGGGGGAATTTGTATAAGCAACGCCGTCCGCCACCTTCAAGGATATGTTCTTAATTTTGAAGTGTAGCTCGCAGTTAGTGTTCTCCGTGATGTCATCCATGGAGTATCTATCCAGCATTGCGTCAAACGGGGCAGAACCCACGCTGCTTCTAGGCATGGATGGGGCGGTGGTATCCAATGCTGGATCATCCGCTAGCTGCTGCAGCTGCTGAGACCACCTTTGCTGGCTAAGTGAGTCGATCTGCTCCTGCTGCCGCTAGAATTTGACTGCCAAGTCTGTGTGCGCTGATTCTAGGCCTTGAAGGCGTTCATAGTCCAGCTTCCTCTTCTCCTCCTCCATCTTCCTCTGCTTCTCCTCCGCAATCTTCCTTCTCGCACGGGTTCTGTAGTCGGCGTTCCAGTCCGAAAACCCCTCATACCACGGAATAGCGACAATGCCTCGTGTTCTTCCCGGGTGTTCAGGATTTCCCAGGGCACGCGTAAGCTCGTCATTCTCTCTGTTGGGCTGGAACACCCCCGTTCGAGCCTCTTCTATTGCAACAAGTATCTTATCGTCGGCTCCGTTCAGACATGCCTTCGTCGAAACGTTGCCTGTCTTCGGGTCCAACTCCCCCCATGCGCATAGAACCAAGTCCTGCACCTGGGGGGCCAGCTCCTAGTAACCGGAGTGACACCTGCATCCTCCATCTCTTTCTCAGACTTATCCCACTTAGGCATTGCCACCGCGTAGCCACCTGGACCCAGCTTATGGAACTTATCCTTTTTTTCGGCATTCTTCTTGTTTATTCTCGACCGTTCCTTAGCTAATTCTGAATCCTTGAATTTCACGAAATCGTCCCAATGAGCACTTTGATTCTCTAGTGTTCCCTCGAATACTGGAGTCTTCCTTCCTCCCTTGACGTACTTGTCCCACACACGATTCTTGTGATTGTTGAATGCAGCCGCCATCTTCCTAAGAGCGGCGTCCTTGACTTTCTCCACATCTGCATCTGTGAAATGGTCTGGTAGGGTGAAATGTTCCATGAGAGTATCCCAAAGCAGACTTTTTGTCTGTCGTCGACAAACGTAACATCTGGACGTGGCTTTGCTGGCTCTCTCCATTCTTGAAGGGAGATCGGGAGTTGGTCCTTCACAAGAACTCCGCACTGATGAACGAACTTGTCCGCAACCTTCTTAGGCGCTAATGGTTCGCCATTAGGTCTGATTGCCTCGATAATGTACTTTACGCCCTCTTTCAACTTTTTGTTCGGGCCTCGTTTCGTCCTGTTGCCTGAAGTTTTGCTCGATCCGGATGGCTGAAAGAAGAAAGATCGATTCGGTAATATATCTTCAAGTCATTTAAAACATGTGATGATCACCAGATGCCTGCTTATATAAATATATATACCTCGCCGGTCTTTGTTGTTTCAGGATCAACATGTTCTTCGTCATCGTCATAATCGTAGTTCATGACTTCATCAATTCGGTCGTCGCGATCGAATATCATATCACCATCTCCGGTGTTGTTTAGAAATTCGGAGCCGTCATAATCTTCTTCATTCTGATCATCATCTGGCCCGCGTATCATATCGAACATGGTCTGTTCTCCCTCTCTGTCGGTATTATCCGCCATAGCTTTTATTTAACTAATCCAAAAGAAATATAAAACAATTTAGTATTCAAATTACACCGTCTCGAATAATAGATATAATCTCGAATACATCGTCTCGAATAATAGATATAATCTCGAATACATCGTCTCGAATAATAGATATAATCTCGAATACATTGTCTCGAATAATATATAATATTGAATAGTACATCACTGGCTAGGTAGCTAATTAAAGATCGAATACTACAGAAGAATCTAGGACACTCGCGGTTCCTGCGGCGCGGGCGGTGGACATCCAAAGAGAAGGAACCCTCACAGGATCATAGCTGAAGTGAGATCCCTGAAGAAACTGCCAGGTATTGGAGAACCTGCCGCCCTCTAACGCAACCATGTAGCGATGGACGTGCTCGTCCTCCTCCCTGACACGGCGATGTACCACCTCCGGCGGAGCCGGCTCCCTCCGCACCGAAACTGGCCCACGCGAACGCCACCAAACGAGATCAGGGTCGACGACGGGACCCGGGGCCGGGTTCCTCATCAAGCGGCGCGCCCCTCCAGGCAGCACCTCCCAGTGCCAGCCCGGCGGAGCCCAGTCCCGGACATGGGTCAGCCGGACGTCGTCGCGGACGTGTCGACGGCGAGGATGCGGGCCGAGCATCGTCGACAACAAATACTATATGACGCAAAAGTAAAGTAACATTTTTTAAATGATGGATTGTGATTTCATATATGCAAATTCTAAATTTTATAACTAAAAATATAAGAAACTAAAAAACATCGATCATCGTCTAACAATTTGAAATTAATTTAATTCATCTAGCTAGCTAAGACTAACATTTCCAAAATTTCTAACATTTCTATATAACTAACATTTCTATAACATTTGACATTATATATATTATAACTAACATTTCTATATACTATTTTACATTAATCTAATCTAATTAATTAATTCATCTAAAACTTTGTATGAAAAACAGAAAAACAGAAAAAACTAAAAGCTAAAAACAGAAAAATTGTGTGTGTGTGTGTGCGCGTGTAGTGTGTGTGTGTAGTGTAGTGTGTGTGTGTGTGTGTGTGTGTGTGTGTGTGTGTGTGTGTGCATGTAGTGTGTGTGTGCGCGCGCGCATGTGTGTGCGCTACTGTCGGCGCCGGCGCGCGGTGTGGCTTTGATCGATTGGAGGGAGGAGAGGGGCCGGGGGAGGGGCTCATAGTGCGCGCGGGCAAGGTCGAGGCGACGGCGACGGCGACGGCGAGGCGAGGTCGATCCAAAGGCGACGGCGACGGCGAAGCGAGGGGACGGCGATGGGCCGGTGCGGCGACCGGGACAGGCCGGCGACGGGGGCGCCGCGGAGTCGACGGGGACGACGCGACGAGGACGGGGGCGTCGCGGAGTCGACGGGGACGGCGCGACAGGGGCGGCGACGGCGCGGGATGGGGCGGCGGCAGAGAGAAGTGGGAGATGAGAAACTAAAACTTTTCGAAGTGTTTCTTATATAGGGGACACCTTTAGTACCGGTTGGAGCCACCAACCGGTACTAAAGGGGGTCGTTGGAGCCACCAACCGGTACTAAAGGCCTGTTTTGGCTAGGCCAAGCGGCGGGAAGCGACCCCCTTTAGTACCGGGTGGTGGCTCCAACCGGTACTAAAGGCCCCCCCTTTAGTACCGGTTGGTGCCACGAACCGGTACTAAAGGGGGTGCGCTGCCAGGCGAGGGGCGCAAAGTTTAGTCCCACCTCGCCTAGCGAAGGGCAGCCGCACTGGTTTATAAACCCAGCCGCGGCTGCTCCTTTGAGCTCCTCTCAAATGCAGGCCTTCTGGGCCTACCTGTGTTGTGCTGCCCTGTGGGCCTACTGGGCCTTTGCGGGCCTGCATCCTGGCCCAACAACAGGTTGGGTTTAGTCGTATGCACGCCGCTCTGGCCTAGTAGGCGGGCTTTTTATTTTTTATTTTTTTTGCTTTATTTATTTTTGAGTTGTTTTTTTTGTGTATTTAGAGTTTCTTTTTGAATACTTTTGCTTTAGGTACAAAAAAATACAAACTTTCTGTTAGTGCCCGTAGTTTTCAAATTTGAATAGTTTAAATTTTGAATTATTTGAAATTAGTGTGAATCACTAGTTTGTGAATAACTTATCTTTAAAAATCAGTAAAGGCATGAAAGAATTTGTTTGCACATAAAATTTCTTCGCGTTTCAAATGCCAAAACACATAATTAACTACCCTAACTATTACAGAGATTCCCTTCTGGGTGTGAAACACAGAAGAAAGTGATGATAGTGAAGCCGATCACATCCCAGATCTTTGGGTGTGAAACTTTTTCTTCGCGTGTGTCACTTTGCGCCGTAACCATGGAAAATCTTCATCATTTAACAGGATGCTCGGGTCAATATTCACTGTGAATGGAGCAATTTCCTCAAACTTTTCATAATCTTCTGACTTGTCTGTCTTGTCATCCACTCCCACGATGTTTCTCTTCCCAGAAAGAACTATGTGCCACTTTGGCTCATCGTACGATGCATTCGCTTCCTTATCTTTTCTTTTTCTTGGCTTGGTAGACATGTCCTTCACATAGAAAACCTGTGCCACATCATTGGCTAGGACGAATGGTTCGTCTGCATACGCAAGATTGTTGAGATCCACTGTTGTCATTCCGTACTACGGGTCTTTTGTTACCCCGCCTCGTGTCATGTTGACCCATTGGCACCGAAACAAAGGGACCTTCAAACCACGTCGATAGTCAAGTTCCCATATGTCCTGTATATAACCATAATATGTTTCCTTTCCCGTCTTGGTTTCTGCATCAAAGCGGACACCACTGTTTTGATTGGTGCTCTTCTTATCTTGGGCGATCGTGTAAAATGTATTACCATTTATCTCGTACCCTTTTAAAGTCATTATTTCGAAGATGGTAACTGGGACAGCAAATACATGTCATCTTCAATAGAGGTGTCATGCATGGTACGTGTCTGCAACCAGCTAGAAAAACTCCTGGTTTGTTCACGTGTAATCCAGTCATCAGACCGCTCCGGGTGTTTGGAGCGTAGCAAATTCTTGTGTTCATCCATATACGGAGCCACCAAGGCGGAATTCTGTAGAACTGTGTAGTGTGCTTCAGTGAGGGAATGTCCGTCCATACATATTATTTGTTCCCCTCCTAGCGTGCCTTTTCCATCCAGTCTGCCCTTATGCCGCGATTCAGGAACACCAATCGGCTTAAGGTCAGGAATAAAGTCAATACAAAAATCAATGACCTCCTCATTTTGACGGCCCTTGGAGATGCTTCCTTCTGGTCTAGCACGGTTATGAACATATTTCTTTAAGACTCCCATGAACCTCTCAAAGTGGAACATATTGTGTAGAAATATAGGACCCAAAACGTTAATCTCTTCGTATAGGTGAACTAGGACGTGCGTCATGATGTTGAAGAAGGATGGTGGGAACACCAACTCGAAACTGACAAGACATTGCACCAAATCATTCTCTAACCTTGGTATGATTTCTGGATCGATTACCTTATGAGAGATTGCATTGAGAAATGCACATAGCTTCACAATGGCTAATCGAACGTTTTCCGGTAGAAGCCCCCTCAATGCAACCGGAAGCAGTTGCGTCATAATCACGTGGCAGTCATGAGACTTTAGGTTCCGGAACTTTTTCTCTACCATGTTTATTATTCCCTTTATATTCGACGAGAAGCCAGACGGTACCTTAATACTGAACAGGCATTCAAAGAAGATTTCCTTCTCTTCTTTGGTAAGAGCGTAGCTTGCATGACCCTGATGTATGCCGTCTTTACTATGCATACGTTGATGGTCCTCCCGTGCCTCAGGTGTATCTTTGGTCTTCCCATACACGCCCAAGAAGCCAAGCAGGGTCACACAAATATTCTTCGTCACGTGCATCACGTCGATTGCGGAGCGGACCTCTAGGTCTTTCCAATAGGGCATGTCCCAAAATATAGATTTCTTCTTCCACATGGGTGCGCGTCCGTCAGCGTCATTCGGAACAAGTTCTCCACCAGGACCCTTTCCAAAGACCACCTTCAAATCCTTGACCATATCATGTAAATCAACACCAGTACGGTGGCGAGGCTTCGTCCGCTGATCCGCCTCAGCTTTGAAATGCTTGCCTTTCTTTCTTATGGGATGCCTACTCGGAAGAAATCGACGATGTCCTAGGTACACATTCTTCTTACAATTAGCCAAATATATACTGTCGGTATCGTCCAAACAGTGCGTGCATGCGCGGTATCCCTTGTTTGTCTGTCCTGAAAGGTTACTGAGAGCAGGCCAATCATTGATGGTCACGAACAGCAACGCCTTTAGGTCAAATTCTTCCACCATGTGCTCATCCCACGCACGTACACCTGTTCCATTCCACAGTTGTAAGAGTTCTTCAACTAATGGCCTTAGGTACACATCAATGTCATTGCCGGGTTGCTTAGGGCCTTGGATGAGCACTGCCATCATAATGAACTTCCGCTTCATGCACAACCAAGGAGGAAGGTTATACAAACATAGAGTCACATGCCAGGTGCTATGGTTGCTGCTCTGCTCCCCAAAGGATTAATGCCATCTGCGCTTAGACCAAACCATACACTCCTTGCGTCATCTACAAACTCCTTCCCGTACTTTCTTTCGATTTTTCTCCACTGCGACCCGTCAGCGGGTACTCTCAACTTTCCGTCTTTCTTACGGTCTTCTCTGCGACATCGCATCGCCTTGGCATGCTCTTTGTTTTGGAACAAACGTTTCAACCGTGGTATTATAGGAGCATACCACATCACCTTGGCAGGAATCTTCTTCCTGGGGCGCTCGCCCTCGACATCACCAGGGTCATCGCGGCTGATCTTATAGCGCAATGCACCGTATACCGGGAAACGTACAAATCCTTGTACTCACCGCGGTAGAGGATGCAATCATTAGGGCATGCATGTATCTTCTGCACCTCTAACCCTAGAGGGCAGACAGCCTTCTTTGCTTCGTACGTACTCTCGGGCAATTCGTTGTCCTTTGGAAGCATATCCTTTATCATTACCAGCAACTTTCCAAATCCCTTGTCAGATACACCGTTCTCTGCCTTCCATTGCAGCAATTCCAGTGTGGTGCCCAGCTTTTTCTTGTCACCTACATAATTCGGGTACAACAATTTTTTGTGATCCTCTAACATGCGCTGTGACTTCTTCTTCTCCAAATCATTTGCGCGGTTTCTCTTTGCATCGGCAATGGCCCGACCAAGATCATCAACGGGGTCATCTGATGCCTCTTCTTCAGCTTCTTCCCGCATTGCCAGCTCAGCTTCTTCCCGCATTACCGGCTCAGCTTCTTCCCCCATTGTTGTATCATCGTATTCAGGGAATCCATGGCCAGGATAGCTATCGTCGTCCTCTTATTCTTCATTGTCTTCCATCATAACCCCTCTTTCTCCGTGCTTGGTCCAAACATTATAGTGGGGCACGAAACCTGACTTAAACAGGTGGACGTGAATGATTCTTGACTTAGAGTAATTTTGACCATTCTTACAGACAGCACATGGACAAGGCATAAAACCATCCGCCCGCTTGTTTGCCTCAGCCGCAAGCAGAAAAGTTTGCACGCCATTAGTGAACTCGGGAGAGCATCGGTCATCGTACATCCATTGTCGGCTCATCTTCAATACACAACACCAAAAACACCAACTTAATACAAGTTCATACATAAAGTTCATACAACACTTAAATGCAACAAACAAATAACTCTCTAGCTAAAGCATTTAAATGCAACAAAAAATGCGATCAAGATCGCAGCTAAGGTAACAATTGATCCAACAACATAATGATACCAAGCCTCACTATCGATGGCATATTTTCTAATATTTCTAATCTTCAAGCGCATTTTCTCCATCTTGATCTTGTGATCATCAACGACATCGGCAACATGCAACTCCAATTCCATCTTCTCCCCCTCAATTCTTTTCAATTTTTCTTTCAAGTACTCGTTTTCTCTATCAACTAAATTTAACCTCTCGACAATAGGGTCGGTTGGAATTTCCGGTTCACATACCTCCTAGCAAAAATATCTATGTCAACTTGATGGGCATAATTTGTCATAAACACGAAATGCAACTAGTTTTAAAAGAGAATATATATACCACATCCGAATCATAACAAGGGTGAGGGCCGACGGGGACGGATATCAAAACCATGGCACTATATGTATAACAAACAACTTACGGGTAAGATAATTATACGAGTAACTATATATCCAAATCACACAAACATCAATATTTATATAAAATTTCATGAACAAGAGGCTCACCACAAGGTGGTGCCGGCGACGGGATGGTGGGGGCGACCGACGGTGGTTACGACGAAGATTTAGAAGGCACTAAGTAAACCACACCTACATATGGAAACTAAGTGTTATTTTTGACCTCAAATTGCATATAAATCAAATACTAGCACATATATATATTTCCTCCCAAATTACTAAACTCACAAATTAATCACTATATAAAGCATTGCAAGAGCTAATATAGCAATGAGATATGAAAGGACAAAGTTGCTAACCTTTGTGATCATTTGAATGGATGGGGGCCTTCAAATCCTGACAAATTTTGGGCAAAATGTGTGATGAGCTCGAGAGGAAGAGGGGAAGAACAGAGAGCAGAGGGGAAAGGAGAAGAACAGAGCGAGCTCGGGTGGACGAAGGGTTTATGTAGGACGACCTTTAGTACCGGTTCGTGCCAAGAACCGGTACTAAAGGTGCTGGAGGGGGCCCAGACTGACAACATCCTGCCACCACTCTCATTAGTACCGGTTCGTGGCACGAACCGGTGTTAAAGGTTAGCCACGAACCGGTACTAATGAGAGCGGCCCGGCTAGCCGTTGGAACCGGCACTAATGTATACATTTGTGCCGGCTCAAATACAAACCGGCACTAATGTGCTTCACGTTTGACCCTTTTTCTACTAGTGAGACTAATCATGTGGTGTGCTGTGAAGATAATACACAAACGATGGTTTAACTTGACAATAATGATGATTGTAGATCTTATTAAAATAGAGAAACGAATTCAAATGCTTTGACTTCACAACAATCATTACTGTTGATCTTATTCAAATAGAGAAACGAATTCAAATTTAGTTCATATTGAAGCGGTAGTATATACGTTTGGAATGCACTAAAATGTTCATTTGAGTAGTAGGTTGCATGCATTACACACGTAGGAAATATTTTAATTCAACATAACATGAATTCAAAGTTTTGAATGACATTTGTAGGGCGCATTGACTTGGGACAGTACACGTTAGGCTTGTCCGGAAATTTCAATCCGCGCCTTGTTAGCCCGAAATATTTAAGATATATCTTTGTCTCGTTGTGCTCCGACAACTCCCTCCATCTCAACCCGCGCCTTGCTATTCCGAAATTAGAACGCGCGCAAAAACTCCCACCTCCTGTGAAATCCAGACACGCGAAATGCCCATGGTACCCCTGAATTGAAAGAACCGCCTCAAATCGGTGGGGGTACTTTCGTAACTTACCCCACATTTTGGACAAGCGCGTATCTAAGCCATGGTTCCCCACTGCCATCCCATCCGCCCACCCATTCAACATCGGGGCCGTGAAAACCCGCGACGAAACCCCACACCCTGCTCCGTCCGCCACCCAGCCAGAGCCTCTTCCCCGACGACGTCGTCCACAGCAACACCTCGACGTCCCTCATCCACCGTACCGGATGAGGATCCTTTTCGATCTCATCATCCCGCCGGTTCAGCCACCCCATCCTCCACCTCCAAAGAGCTGCCCCGACGTTCCCCTCGTCTTTCGCGCCACCTCCATTCCCACACCACCATCTTCACGTGCACCACCGGAAGAGCATCATCATCACCGTTTCCTCGGATGAAGCTGCGACCT
Organism: Aegilops umbellulata; assembly: GCA_032464435.1. Taxonomy (NCBI): domain Eukaryota; kingdom Viridiplantae; phylum Streptophyta; class Magnoliopsida; order Poales; family Poaceae; genus Aegilops; species Aegilops umbellulata. The sequence continues at coordinate 511,569,381 of CP136059.1, forward strand.
AATCGGCGCCACCAAAGAGGTTGTACACTAATCGCCGCATTTTCTTCTTGATTTGATCTCACGGTGCTGCCGGTGCTCGGTCCCGAGCCGACACGGCGCAGCTCCATCCATGACGGCGTCGCCGACCACTTCCTTCACGGCGTCGCTCCCTCGGCGGCGACGTCCACATTAGTAGGACCTGCTGCTGCTTTAGCTCTCGCTCGCACTGCTGCTCTACTCTTGCTCTCGGTCCCCTGCCTGGTCTGCTCTTGCTATTGCTCTTGCTCGCGCTGCTGCTCTCGCTCTTGCTTGCGATGCTGCTCCGATTTAGCTACACTTCAGTCGACTGAATTGACTTTGGGTCAGTCGATTTTCAGGTGGTGGTGGTGGGGGGGGGCTCGCCGGGGTGAAGGAAGAACCAGCCGCAGCGGGGAGGGGGGCTCGCCGGAGAGATACCCCACTATCTATCTTAGGGTTCAGGTTGGGGGCGGTGGTCGCCGGCGGTGGTGGGGCGTTGGCGGGGCGGTGGCATGGGGATCGCCGGAGAAAAAGCTCGGCACGGGGTGGCCTAGAGGGATGGCCGGGGCGGGCGGGGCGGCGCACCGCCTGCCGCGGGCGGCGGGGGGCTGCTGTTTGACCGACTCAGGGGGTGGAGGTTGAAGATGAACTGCAGGCCCTTGATTTCGTATCCAACGACTGCAAAATCGAATGACCAGAGATGAAAAAGTCAGTCGACCAACGTGTAGCCTCACCTTGCTAGTGCGTTCAGTTTCGACAGCAAAATTCAGTTTCGACAACAAAATTCAGTTTCGACAGTTAAGTTCAGTTTCGACAGTTAAGTTCAGTTTCGACAGTTAAGTTCAGAGATGAGCGGCTGATGTATTTTACATCTAGCACTTTGTGGTTATGTATTTTATGTCATGTATTGGAGATGCTATTAGAATTCCACTCAGGTTAACATTGTTCATTGTCTCTCTTGTCCCGCTTCAGCCTCGGCGTCGTACAACTCACCGGAGCTGCTCCAACGACGAAACCCTCCATCACAGCGGAGCAGTACCTCGGGCTCCATCTCCAGACACCTAAGATCTTATTCCCCTCCTCCGACAGCCAAGTCAGCTGGAGCATCCTCATCGGCCAACCCAATCATGCTGAGATCGACATGGCTTCGCCAAAGAGGTTCTACACTTGTTGCATCTCTTTTTTACTCTACATGTTATATATATTGTCCACTTAGCACACGGATTTGTTCCTTTAGTGTCTCCTTGAAAGAAAAAACGTAGGAATTTTAATTTTCACTTGTCCTCCTTTTCAAATTCCTATTCATGAAGCACAAGACTAAGAGATAGTAGCATAATAGCATTATAACCGTACATTTTCTCGTGGTTTGACTTAATGTCACCATGCTTCTTTGCATCCTGTGATCTTCCAATTGTTGTGAATCTAACACCGAGATTGGTAGAAATCCTGTGTTTTTAAATTCTCTGTTTTGCACGTGCATTCCTATCCTATTCCTGTCTATTTCCTATCCCTGCATTGTTGGAATCCTACAATTCAAACGAGTCCTTACAGAATTACTTCTCTTACAGATAGTTGTCAAACAAAACCTTGCGTGGTTTGTCCCGCTCCTGCTGCGCTGTCGTCCACCCCAAATCAGCTGCTCCAACGACAGAAGGGTCCAGCACAGCAGGGATCCGGCCTCCAGACTATCTTTCACCGCCTCAGATCTTCTTCCCCGCCGCTGGCAGCCATGAAAACTGCACTACCATCATCAACCGAGCAGATGACCTCGAGGACTACACGGGTCCGCAAGAGAGGTCTCACTCTTTCGTGTCTGCTTACGTTATGCATCGCTTAATATTACATGCTATTTTATGGTCCTGTTCACCGATTAGACTCTGAGTCAACTCCAAACTAATGGTCAAACTTGAGTTTTTAAATGGTTGTGGGGTACATATCGGGGCCGCTATCAATAGTGTATATCTACTATCTGGTTAATCTCCGGTGTCTACTATGAGTTTCATGTTGGGTGGGAAACAAACAGTAAAGAAGCCATTATCTGTATTTTTTAACTGAAGCCATTATCTGCCTGCTATTATTGGTTTTGGGTCTATCCACAGGTTGCTACCATCACTCTGGATTTCTGCATGCACTCCTTACATAATCTCACTATGTTTTATTCCTATGCATGACAATTATTGTAAACAATGGAACTGAACATGTAGAGCAAAAGAGACGAGCCTTGCATGGCAATAAAATTTCATGCAGACGTCGCTCCATGGTAGGCGCAAAGGCAGCCCCCCTCCATGCATTTCGGATTGTAATCGAGAGGAAGATATCTGTTCTGAGGGGGATTCAGAAGGAGAAGACAACTCCTATTTACCCCCTGAGATCTTCGCTCTAACCTGGCATGCTGATGTTAGTTATATCATGCATATGGTGTCTTGCATTGCTTACTTTATACATCAAATATGTCATCTGCTTAGTTTAGACATCCTTTGTGCGAATGCCATCTGTTTAGTTTATTCATCGTTTATGTGAATTATGCAACGCCATCTTGTTTAGACAGGCATCATATATGTGAATTTTGCAATGCCATCCTGCTTAGCGAGTCATCTTATATGTAAATTATATCAGGCCATCCTTTTTTTGGGTTAAATATTACATTTGTCAAAAATGTTATTACATTCAACTGCTCTTCGTGTGCATCAGCCATTTGACACGGTGATGGCAAATTCTGGAGTGAAAACAAGGTCTTCAGAGCAGACTATGCTATCTGACGAAGCGCATATCTCGCTGGTTACAGATAGCTCCTCAGAGGAGGATTCAGAGACAGATGACCAGTCCTATTCCCCCCCCCCCGAGGTGTATTCTCTAACTTGGCAGGGTTATGTTGCTCATATCGTGCGTATGGTGTCTCGCATTGCTATGTCATTTGATTAGTTTAGACATGCTTTGTGTGAATGCCACCCGTTTAGTGTCTAATTACCATCTATGTGAATTATGCATTGCCATCTTGTTGCAAGACAGTATATATGTGAATTATACAATGCTATCTTGTTGCAAAGGCATTATATATGTGAATTATGCAATGCCATGCTGTTTAGCCAATCATCATGTATGTGAATTATATCATGCTATCATTTTTTTGTATTACGTGTTCCATTTGTCGACAACGTTTGTATATTCAACTACTCTTCCTGTGCTTCAGCCATTTGAAGCGGTGATGGAAGTATCTGGAGTGAAAACAAGGTATTCAGAGCAGACAATGCTACCTGCTGAAGCAGACATCTTGCTGGTTACAGAGAGCTCCTCAGAGGAGGATTCAGAGACTGATGACTAGTCCTATTTTCCCCCTGAGGTCTATGCTCAAACTTGGCAGGGTTATATTACCCATGTCATGCATGTTGTCTTGCATTGCTTAGTTTTTACATCATATATGGATTGCCATCTGCTTACTTGCTTACTATATAAATCATATATTTGAATTATATCATGCCATCATGTTTACATAGTACATACACATCATCTATCTGAATTATGGCATGGCAACCCATTTAATAAAGACATCATATAGTTATATCATCTCATCCTGTTCAGTGTTTATAGTCATCATATTTTGAATTATGGCATTCTATCCGTGAATTTATGTGAATTATGGCATGCCAACCTATTTAATAAACACATTATATAGTTATGGCATGTCATCCTCTTTACATAGTCTCATATTTTGAACTATGTCTTTCCATCTTTTTTAGTTAGCCATCATAATGTAAAATTGTGTCATGCTATCCTGTTTAGTTAGCCATCATATATGTGAAATTGTGTCATGCTATCCTGTTTGGTTAGACAACATAAATATGAATTATTTCATGCCCTCTTTTATTCCCCACTATCCATTGCACCTGTCTATCATACAATGTTTATACTTTCAATTACTTTTCTTGTTTATCAGCCATTTGAATTGGAGAGCGTGATGGTAGTATCTAAGGGAGTAACAACACGGTCTTCAGAAAAGATAGTGCTACCAGTTGATGCAGATAGAACCACACTTGTACTTGCCCAAGGACTAGATCCACCGCACATAACCCAGACTCTCGCAGATTGTACCCCTACCCAGTTGGACAGAGAACCAGCTACACCCCTTCTAACCCCAACCCCGGCAGATAGTAACCCAGTTCCAGTTGACACAGCACCGTCTCCACCACAGAGCACCCAAACGCGAGCAGTTAGTAAGGGAACTGCAGTGCCCAAAGCACGAGGACCACCACTCCGAATCCCAACTCAACGCTTAAAGGAGAAGAAGATTTGTTCTCAGGTCAGGTTCTGTAGCTATGGTTCATACTCCTTTGCTCTTGCATGACTGTATTTACTCATACCAACTATTTTCCAATTTGAAGGATGGAATTGAAACTCCAATGGCGCAACATGTATGTTTTAAACCTATTTCTTTAACTAGTTTGCTGTTGTAACCTGCTCTATGTTGATTTCAGTTTCAATTGAATAAACAATTATGTTCTCATGTCATGCACATTACAAGTGTTGTTATTGCTCTATAGTTACCCACACTTATATTCTGTCTATTCTGCTTTGCCTTGAACAAATATTATTTGAACTGTGTCTCTATCTTGATTTGGCAACAAAAACTAGAATGATATAGACCATAAAGTGACCATGGTACATAGATATATGTTTGTTTCATGCTGTTATCCTGTCCACTTTACTACTGAACTCATTTACCAAAATGAGTTTCATATACAACATGGTAAACATGTGATGTGTCTGCTTGTTTCTCTTTTAGAATGCGGACAAAATATTGGAGAACAGTATCGGGTTATCCAATGGTAAAGGAAGTAATGCAGATAAGGTTCAAGATAGTGAGACATCCCTGTTGGTCTCCAAGAAAGCTGATAAAAACTATCTTGACGACAGTGAGTGAATCCAAAAGTCCTGTCTTGATGTAGTGTTCGAGTTACTGGCCACTACTGCTGGCACAAGCTCTTCGAACTCACTGCCTGAATCAGTTCGTCTTTTTGAGTCTCAACTTCAAGTTGAAAGACATCGATCAGATGTGCTGCGACAGGAAGCTGAAGGACTGAGGAAGTCCCTGCAGAATTCAGATGCATATTTTCTGGTGCAACAGCAAGCGTTGGAGGATTTAAGCGCCAAACAAGAGAAAGTTAATAATCTTGCTAAGCATCTTGCCAGCATTATGGGTACCCAGGATATTGTTTCTTGAGATTTTCTAAAGTGGTTTCAGTTCTGGATTTGTTTTGCTGCGGCGTTTATTTGCGCTGGTCGCCAACTTTGACAACCAGTGTATATGATATGCTGCTTTGTTCCCTATATTTGCACTGGTGGCGAACTTTGATGCCCAGTGGATGTAATATGTGTAATAGCCGTGATAGCCTAGCGTTAGTTGCTTGCGTATTTATTTCCTTGTTGTCTTGTTTATTTGTTTGCTTGTAGTCATTGCAGTTCTTTTTCCGCAGTTAGCTAGTGGCTGCAATAACCTATTTTTTAAAACTAGGCCACAATAACCATGGGCTAATATTTACAGTAGTGACACTGGGCCTCCTACTAGCCGTAGAAACAATGAGCCTTCTACGGGCCGTAGAAACAATGGGCCTTCTGCGGGCCGTATTATCAATGGGCCTTATATGGGACGTATAATCGATTGGCCAAACATGGGCCAAACAGACTGCATTATGGCCTTAAACGGGCTAGAGTTGGAATTGTCCGTTCATTGGCCAACCATAACGGGCCATCGTTAGTAGGACGTATTTGATGACGCTATGAAATCGGCCCAACGTATTAACGGACCACAAACGGGTCGACTGTAACCACGGGCTGAATTTGGCCCACAAGCAGAAAATGATAGTAACGGGTCGTAAGTAAACGAATGCTGGAAATGAGCCCAAGAATAAATGGGCTCTGATAAGGCCGAAAGATAACATGGGTTGGAAACGGACCAACGGAATAATGGGCCGTTAATGGGTATAAAGTGATACACTGTTCATTACGGGCCAGTTTCACCACGGGCCGTTAATGGGTGTAAAGTGATACACTGTTCATTACGGGCCAGTTTCACCACGGGCCGTTAGTAGGCCAAGAGTTACATAGGGCATCATATGGGCCGAAAGACGTCATGGGCCATACATGGGCCAGAAGTGAAAACGGGCTGGAATCATATTGGATGGCCCAGATGACGCTACTGGGCCTAATTCGGATAGGGCGTAACGGGCCTTGGGTTAGCGAGCTGTAAATGGGCTATATTCGAACATGCCGTTAACAGGCTTTCCATGGGCCAGCTCGCCCGCTTTTGACCAAGTCAAACGGGCCGGCCTTTTCATAGGAATGGGCCTCTGTTGGGCCGTGCCACGTGTCGACGTATCATAGGCGCCTATCTGACCCACTGACGAGCTGACACATGTTTCGTCCGGCCAATAAGAATTTTACACGTGGAAATTTCCCATTGGTCGGGGCTGTTAACGGGTTATCGGATCCAAAACCCGACCCGATAGCTTAACGACGTTCCGTTACGGTAGATGCCATGTGTCGGTCACCCTTGACGAAAGCACTTCTGTGACGCACGATTTATCGTCATGGAAGTGGACACTTACGTGATGATAATTTTGGTAATGTCATGGAACACTTCTACGACATCACATGTATGACTATCTTGATTCTGTCATAAATTTGTCATGGATGTACATGCATGACAAAAAAAGTGACCTACTGTGACAAACACGTATCATCACGGAAGTGTATTTTTTTTGTAGTGTCAAGAACCTCCCAACGAGAATGTATGAATTGCATCAATGGTACATGAACATTACCAGGATTTCCAATCAAGAGTCCCTCATGGTGAAAGTCAAGGAAGATCATTACTTCCATAAGAAAGCTCTGTCCATTGAGTATTCAGAACTATTTCAGTTATTCAATCAAGATGCACTCGAAAAATCTATCGTCAGTTGCTATTGTGTGTAAGTGATTTCTTTCTTTAATTTAAGTTTCAAGCTAGCTCTAGTGCTCATTGATTGATCATTAATTACCTGTAATTATATATCCTCACTATATATTCTTTTCTGTGGTATTATGCAGGATGAAGATGTATGAAATGAAAAAAGGTGGACGCTATGGCATTGGGTTCATTGACCCAAATACCGTTAATGAATACACATGGAAATTGGAATACTGTAAAGAAGATGTAAAGAATAGCATGCTAGAGTTCTTGAAGCGCCTCAATAGCAATGAAGATATATTACTTCCTTACAACTTCGAGTGAGTCACACTGTCTTGTACTACAAATTTTGTTTTTGCTTAATAGCTAGATGTTAATAAGTGTATAGGGTTTAGGGTTATAGTTGATTAGTGTTATGCACATGCCCGCTTAGTTTATACATGCAAACGTATGCGTATGCAGGTTCCACTGGATCTTGTTAGACATTAAAGTTGACCATGCAAAAGTTGAAGTACTGAACTCACTACTTAAAAAAGATAGTGACTACAACATCGTGAAGGGGATAGTCAACATGTAATTTCAATCATTATTAACTATATCTCGGCCTATTTAGTTCGTCATTTCCTGATATGAACTATTTTTAATAACCCATTTATTAATTTTCTTTACCGGCGGGCAGGCCTTGGGCAAAGTACATCAAGGTGACTCCAGGAAAATGGCCACAAAAGCTATTTTGGTATCGACCCAAGGTAAGTAATTAAGTAGCTAGTACTAGCTAGCTAGATACCATCTCTTTAATTCTTGTTTCAGTACCATTAATTAATTATCATGCTTGATTAATCATTATCTGATTCAATTCCATTCTCGTAAAGGCCCTGAAGCAGGCACCGGGGAATGATCTGTGTGCATACTATGTTTGCGAGAACATTCGCATGATGGCATCCGAAAGGAGCAGATCTAATAGACAGCAATGGGTACGTTTCACAGAACACTATTCACAATTTTTACATGATTATCAATATTGATCTCCTTCTTAATAGTTCCATGACGTGCGGGAGAAGCTCCTAACAACGGAGCGCATATGAGCACTTCAAGAGAAAATAACAGGATTTTTGCTCGACCAGGTCATAGATCCCAAAGGAGAATACTATTACCCGCTACCGCCCCCATGAATCACTTGTCATCGTGCTCCGAAGGCACCAAGGCAACATGTAGGAGAAATTGTATATACATGTGTATGTGTGAATAACTAATGGTATGGTGGTGGTTGTGAGACATTCCCTGATATATATTTATATATATGCGGTTCTACGAGAAAATCTATTTATATATATATATATATATATATATATATATATATATATATATATATATATATGCATAACGTGTACAATATGTAGTATCGTAAAATACCAGCAAACAAAAAGGAATTAAATGGAAAACACAAAATTAATGGAAAAAAAAACCAAAAACCCCCCAAACATTTAGTACCGGTTTGTGTTACCAACCGGTACTAATGGTCTACCAGCACCTGGGCCTGGCTCCTGCCATGTGGTGGCCCTTTAGCGCCGGTTCGTGATGAACCGGTAATAAGGGGGGGGCCTTTAGGCCCTTACGAACCGGCGCTATAGCCCGGTTCTGCACTAGTGGTTATATGTTTGCTTCTGAAGATATGATGCAGCTGATACAAGTAAGCCAGGTTTGTTCTGAATTCATCGTGAAAATATTCAGCTTGAGAGGTTTTAAATAATTATTACAGCTCTGTCTTGTTCTAAGAATATAAACTTTTTGAGACTAATGTAGTAGTATCTTGACTGAAAATATCAGTGGCCAAGATAAATTATCAAACAGGTGATTGACTGGAAATGACAAATCTATTGATAAATATAGCTACACCAGTGGCCAAGATCTAAAACACACACATCTAGCACTATTTCACTTCGTACACTACTAGACTTGGCACATCCAACCATCTTCCTGTCCCAACTCCTTCCCTGTTGACGGTAGCAATTTATCCGGATCCTTGGCATAGTTGGTGATGACATCATACTCTTTTATGTGCAAAATACTCCGTCCTTCCCATAGCGTAAGACATTTTTTAACACTACACTAGTGTCAAAAAACGACCTACATTATGAGACGGAGGGATCGGAGGGCATAACTTCCTTGCATGTTTCTATTACCTCCCGAGCTTCTAAAAATAAGAAAGCACAAGGAACTGCATGAACTCGCTAAATACACAGATACTTTACGCCATCAGCTCGGTTTCGAACGCATTATTATTTCCGTTTTTCTCATTAGAAAGCAATATAGATGCACACACGCACTTTGATGTGTGCAGCGTGTCGCTGCACCTTTGTCCTCTAGTACATACAACACAGACAAGATATGCGCCTGTAGATGGGTCTTTCACCTTAGTGGTGACTGATGAAGTCATGTACCTGGGATAGGGTCATGAGCTTGCCCAAGAATACCCTCCCCAAGGTCACTTACCAAAAGGAGCTGCTTACCAGTCGACCTGATGAGAAGTCACTCGACCATGAAGACTCACTCGACTGAGAAGATTCACCCGACCATGGGGCGCTCCTCATCCAAACGGCCTGTAATTGAATGGCCTTTATAGCCTTAATAGCTCTTTATACAGGACGTTACCAGTAACGTCCTGCCTTAATGTACCTTAATATCTTTCAGTACGTGGGCTGGCTGGGGTCCTGGCAAACTCTATATAAGCCACCCCCCTCCACAGGTAGAGGGGTTCGCACCTTTGTAACACACATGCATATAATCCAGTCGACCGCCTCCGGGCTCCGAGACGTAGAGCTATTACTTCCTCTGAGAAGGGCATGAACTCGTTAACTCCTTGCGTGCACAACTACTCCATAACTAGGATCTTGCCTCTCCATACCTACCCCCATTCTACTGTCAGACTTAGAACCACGACAGTTGGCGCCCACCGTGGGGCAGGTGTTCTAGCGATTTGTTGGAGGAGTTGGGATTCTTTCGATATCTCCCATCATGTCTTTGAGCGGAGTCCTGGTCGAGAGCCGCAAGATCCGTCTTGGCGCCCTCACTTTCGTCATCGACGACTCCGCCTGGCTCCAAGAGGCTCCACTCGACGTGGACGCGCTTCCCGCCCGTGGGGCCACGCACTTTCGCGCGTGCGTCCGCGGCGTCCTCCTGCGGCAACCGTCGGCCCAGTACGGGTGGGCATCCGTTTCGTCCTCGCCTCCAGTTTCCCGCCGGCGCAAGCGCTCCGGTCGGTCGAGGCTCCAGCGGTGGGTGAAGCACGCGCTGGCCCGCCAGTCGGCCAGCCCCCAAGTCGCGGCGATTGAGCCCAACGAATCTCTCTACGGCATGTTCGATCTGTCGACTGGCTCAGTAGAGACTGCGTCCGAGTGCGACAGCAGCGATCCAGCGGCAGAGATACTGATGGTCAATGGACCACGCAGTCCCCCCGGATTCCCCCGCACCGAAGAGGTTGCCGGAGGAGGGATTCCGGCGCGGGGCCACGAAGAGTACATGCCCGAGCCCCTCACCTCTGTGCAGAGGGAGGAACTACGTCGCCGGAACATGGACGCGCTTCACACTCCTATCGTTGGAGAAACCCCCGAGGCACGCGCCTTGGAGGAGGCGTGCTTGGCCAACTTGGCTGAACGCACTCGACTGGAGAATCTTCAGAGGATACTCGACGAACGCGCTCGACCGCCAGTCGCCGAATCCAGTCGACGCCGCCTCTTCCAGCCACCAACTCAGGTATACCGAACCCCGATTCAGAATTTGGCAGTTGCAGCCCGCATAGCAGAGTCGATCCAGCCTTCCCAGTCAGAGGCAGGGAGAGGTCTGTTACAGATCAGAGATTTGCTCCGTGCGGCAGGGGATCAGAATTCAGCTGTATCTCAGTCACGTAACAGGATTCACAGCCGATCCGTCACTGCGAATTCTGTACAGTCGGCTCACAGTCCAGGATCGCCCCCGAGGCGTGAAGAACGTAGAGGCCGGCACGATGATCAGTATCAAGACCGTGAGCGGTACGAACACCGATTTGATCGCAACGATCGACGTCGAGTTCCCTCTCCTCCCCCAAGGGGTGGATCGTACGTTTCTCGGCAGCAAGATGACAGACGCCAGCTCAGTGCTGGGCGAAGGTTTCCAGTCGACCCCAGAGAACCAGGCTTTGATGCAAGATCCATTATTGTGCAAGGTCTGGTCGACAGGAATAGAGCTCACAGAGGAGGCCACGACAGAGACGCTCCGTCCAGCAGCAGGGCTCGTGTATCAGGACCAGAGTGTTTCAGCAGGGCGATCAGAGCCGCAGTAATTCCCCCCAACTTCAGGTTGGCGGCTGGAGTTAGCAAGTTCACCGGCGAGTCCAAGCCTGATACCTGGCTCGAAGATTACCGAGTGGCTGTTCAGATTGGGGGCGGCAACGATGAGGTAGCCATGAAGCATTTGCCTCTTATGTTGGAAGGGTCGGCCAGAGCATGGTTGAACCAGTTGGCACCCAGCAGTATTTACACTTGGGAGGATCTTGCCCGAGTGTTTGTCAGGACATTCGAAGGGACTTGCAAGCGACCAGCAGGGTTGACAGAATTGCAGTCATGTGTTCAGAAGTCGAGTGAAACTCTGAGGGATTATATCCAGAGATGGATCACTCTGCATCACACGGTCGAGAATGTGTCCGATCACCAGGCAGTCTGTGCCTTCAAAGAGGGCATCAAGAACAGAGAGCTGAGCCTGAAATTCGGTCGAACCGGAGATATGACATTGAGTCGAATGATGGAAATTGCCACCAAGTATGCAAACGGTGAAGAAGAAGATAGGCTCCGGAGTGGCAAGTATAAAGCAGCCGCTAATGAGACCGGCGGAGGAAACTCCAGTCGGAAGCAAAAGCGCAAAGCCGAGCCAGCTGCACCCGGAGAGGCCTTGGCCGTGACCCCAGGAAAGTTTAAGGGGAAACCCAAGGGTCCCTGGAAGCCCAAGAAAGTGAAAGACCAGGATGGGAACGATGTGATGGACTTGCCGTGTCACATCCACACGAAGAAAGACGAGGAGGGTAAACTCATTTACCCAAAGCATACCACTCGACAATGTCAACTCCTGATGTAGCAGTTTCAACGGAAACAAGCCAAAGACAAGGAGAAAGAGTCAGACAAAGTGGAGGACAAGGAAGACAGCGGTGAAGAATACCCCCAGGTCAATTCCACCCTGATGATTTTCGCTGACATCGAAAGTAAAAGTCGATTGAAGGTCATCAATCGAGAAGTGAACATGGTCGCTCCGACGACACCTAATTATTTGAAATGGTCCCAGACTGCCATCACCTTCGACCAGTCCGATCATCCGACTCATATTGCTACCCCAGGGAGGCAAGCGTTGGTGGTCGACCCAGTCATTGAAGGCACTCGCCTAACCAAGGTTCTGATGGATGGTGGCAGTGGTTTGAATTTGTTGTATGCGGAGACGCTGAAGGGAATGGGCATTCCGATGTCCAGACTCAGCACCAGTAACATGAGCTTCCACGGAGTCATACCTGGAAAGAAGGCTGAGTCACTCGGCCAAATCGCTCTTGATGTAGTCTTTGGTGACTCAAAGAATTTCTGGAAGGAAAAGTTAACCTTTGAGGTCGTGGATTTTCAGAGTGCGTACCACGCCATTCTCGGGAGGCCAGCGTACGCTCGTTTCATGGCCCGACCATGTTACGTGTACCTCAAATTAAAGATGCCCGGTCCCAGAGGTGTGATTACTATCACAGGCAATCGGAAGAAGGCAGAGGAGTGCTTTCAGAAGGGCTCCAAAATTGCTGATGCTCAGATGGCCGAAATAGAGTTGCAAGAGTACCAGAAGACCGCAGATCCGCGTGATTTGTTGCGAGCCAAGAAGCCCACCACAGAATCAGCATTTCAGTCGTCTGGTGAGACCAAGCAGGTTCACATCCACCCGACTGACCCCAATGCGGCTCCAACCAACATCTCCACTACACTCGACTCCAAATAGGAAGAAGCGCTCATCCAGTTCCTCCGTGAGAACTGGGACATCTTCGCATGGAAGCCTGCTGACATGCCGGGGGTTCCCAGAGGACTGGCTGAGCACCGCCTTCGAGTCAACCCAAAAGTCAAACCCGTTAAGGAACATCTTCGACGGTCCGCCGTTCAGAAGAGAAAGGCCATTGGCGAAGAGGTAGCCCGACTCTTAGCGGCAGAGTTCATTCGCGAGATCTTCCACTCCGAGTGGCTCGCCAATGTTGTAATGGTCCCTAAGAAGGACAAATCAATGCGCATGTGCATCCGTTTCAAACATATCAATCGGGCCTGCCCGAAAGATCATTTCCCTCTTCCTTGCATCGACCAAATAGTCGACTCGACCGCGGGATGCGAGAGGTTGTCATTTTTAGATGCTTACTCCGGATACCATCAGATCCGTCTGTATGGACCCGATGAAATAAAAACAGCTTTCATCACGCCGTTCGGGTGCTTCTGCTATGTCACCATGCCTTTCGGTCTCAAGAATGCCGGTGCTACGTTCATGAGAATGATTCAGAAGTGCCTGATCACTCAAATCAGTCGGAATGTAGAAGCATACATGGATGACATAGTGGTCAAGTCGCGAAAAGGTTCCGACCTGCTGACTGACCTAGCTGAAACCTTTGCCAATCTCAGGAGTTATGATATCAAGCTTAATCCATCAAAGTGCACATTTGGAGTTCCTGGTGGAAAGTGACTCGGTTTTCTTGTTTCCGAACGAGGAATCGGCGCTAACCCTGAAAAAGTTGGCACCATACTCCGGATGAAACGCCTTGTGCGTGTGCACGACGTCCAGAAACTTACTGGATGCTTGGCCGCTTTAAGTCGATTCATCTCAAGGCTCGGTGAAAAGGCACTGCCTCTTTATCGACTGATGAAGAAGTCAGACAAGTTCGAGTGGACTCCAGAAGCTGATGCAGCATTTGCAGAGCTAAAAGCTCTGCTCTCCACCCAGCCGGTGCTTGCTGCCCCTGTCAGCAAAGAGCCATTGTTGCTTTACATTGCAGCCACTGGACAAGTCGTCAGTACCGTTCTTACGGTCGAGCGGGAACAGGAAGGAAAGGCCTTCAAAGTTCAACGCCCAGTTTATTACCTTTCTGAAGTTCTGACCCCGTCAAAGCAAAGATACCCTCACTATCAGAAGCTTGTTTACGGGATTTACATGACCACGAAGAAGGTTGCTCATTATTTCTCTGATCACTCCATTACAGTCGTCAGCGACGCCCCGTTATCAGAGATTCTTCATAACAGAGATGCAACTGGTCGAGTGGCGAAATGGGCAATTGAACTTCTTCCTCTTGATATCAAGTTCGAGGCAAAGAAAGCTATCAAGTCCCAAGCAATAGCTGATTTCCTCGCTGAGTGGACCGAGCAACAGCTTCCGACTCAAGTTCACTCGGAGCACTGGACTATGTTTTTTGATGGCTCCAAGATGCTGAACGGGTCCGGTGCGGGGGTTGTACTGGTTTCCCCACGAGGAGATAAGCTCAAATATGTCCTTCAGATTCACTTTGATTCCTCCAACAACGAGGCAGAATATGAAGCACTCTTATATGGATTACGCATGGCCATTTCACTCGGCGTCCGTCGCCTTATGGTCTACGGCGACTCAGATCTGGTTGTTAATCAAGTGATGAAGGAGTGGGACGTCCGAAGCCCAGCCATGACGGGTTATTGCAGTGCAGTGAGAAAGTTGGAGAAAAGATTCGAGGGGTTAGAGCTCCATCATATACCCCGACTGAAAAACCAAGCTGCGGATGATTTGGCGAAAATAGGGTCCAAAAGAGAAGCCATCCCTAGTGGTGTGTGTTTAGAGCACATTCATGCACCATCAGTGCAAGAAGATCCTTTCACAGAAGAACCTCCGCAGCCAAAGAGCGCCAGCGACCCGACTGAAGTGGAGATTCCAGCCGTGGTCGACCTGATTATGGAAGTTGTAGTTGTCACTCCCGACTAGACAGCACCATACATCGCGTATATTATGAGGAAAGAGCTCCCAGAGGATGAAGAAGAGGCTCGACAGATCGTCCGTCGATCCAAAGCCTTTACAGTAATCAAAGGGCAGTTGTACAGAGAAAGCGCGACTGGAATTGGTCAGAAGTGCATCATGCCAGAAGAAGGACAGATAATTCTTGAAGATATCCACTCGGGGACCTGTGGCCATCATGCGTCCTCTCGGACCATCGTGGCTAAAGCATACCGAGCGGGATTTTACTGGCCAAAGGCGAACGAAATGGTAAAGGACATAGTCGACAAGTGCGAGGGGTGCCAGTTTTATTCCAACATGTCACACAAGCCCGCCTCCACTTTGAAGACTATTCCACTCGTCTAGCCTTTCGCTGTTTGGGGTTTAGACATGATTGGACCACTGAGAACTGGTAGAAGCGGCTTCACCCACTTGTTGGTCGCAGTCGACAAGTTCACCAAGTGGATAGAAGCCAAACCCATCAAGAACCTCGATGCAAGCACTGCTATCAGCTTTATCAGAGAGTTGATATTCAGATATGGAGTTCCGCATAGCATCATCACGGACAATGGATCAAACTTTGATAACGACAGATTCAAAGCCTTCTGCGCCTTCCAAGGCACGCGGGTCGACTATGCCTCAGTTGCCCATCCTCAGTCGAATGGGCAGGCCGAGCGCGCGAACGGTCTCATCCTCAAAGGACTAAAACCTCGACTGATGCGTGATCTCAAGCACGCGGCAGGCGCTTGGGTCGACGAACTCCCATCAGTTCTTTGGGGATTGAGGACCACCCCTAATCGGTCGACTGGAAGGACACCATTCTTTCTGGTCTACGGGGCTGAAGCAGTTCTGCCGAGTGATCTGCTCCACAATGCGCCTCGAGTCGAATTATACTCTGAAGCAGAAGCAGAACAGGCTCGGCAAGATGCGGTCGACCTCTTGGAAGAAGAAAGGGAGATGGCTCTGATCCGCTCGACTATCTACCAGCAAGAGTTACGTCGGTTCTACGCCAGGAATGTGAAGAGTCGAGCCTTCCAGGAAGGAGACTTGGTCCTCCGAGTGGATCAGCAAAAACCTCACAAACTCGCTCCAACCTGGGAAGGCCCATTCATCGTCACCAAAGTCCTCCACAACGGGGCATATCACCTCTACAACGTTGATCGCCGGATCGACGAACCTCGAGCTTGTAACGCGGACTTACTCCGTCCTTTTTACACTTAAAAACTCACTCGGTTGAGATGTAATAAAAGTACCCCTATAGTTCTTTTATATAAAGCAAGAATATTATAATTTTCACAGAAGACTGCTATCTCTTTTTGTCGAAATTTCCCCCAGTGGGTGGCTTAGCTGCGAATCCGTTTCGCCTAAGTTTGTAAAAAAAAATCCTGCCGAGTGGAGAGCCAGTCTCCCACTCGGGGGTTTAGCTGCGAATCAGTTTCGCCTAAGTATTCAAAATCCTACCGAGTGGAGAGCCAGCCTCCCACTCGGGGGCTTAGCTGCAGTCCAAGTACTCGCCTAAGTATTCAAAATCCTGCCGAGTGGAGAGCCAGTCTCCCACTCGGGGGTTTAGCTGCGAATCCGTTTTGCCTAAGTATTCAAAATCCTACCAAGTGGAGAGCCAGCCTCCCACTCGGGGGCTTAGCTGCAGTCCAAGTACTCGCCTAAGTATTCAAAATCCTACCGAGTGGAGAGCCAGCCTCCCATTCGGGGGCTTAGCTGCAGTCCAAGTACTCGCCTAAGTATTCAAAATCGTACCGAGTGGAGAGCCAGCCTCCCACTCGGGGGCTTAGCTGCAGTCCAAGTACTCGCCTAAGTATTCAAAATCCTACCGAGTGGAGAGCCAGCCTCCCACTCGGGGGCTTAATAACAGTCCAAGGATTTAGTTAAACTCTCAGTATAGTGAACGCTTCACAAGGATGACAAGGCGCAGGTCGCCTGCCTCCTTCTCCTTCAGAAGTTACATTCAGAAAATCCTATCGAGTGGAGAGCAGACCCCCCACTCGGAGGCTTAGCTGCAGCCCAGTGCTCGCCTAAGGAATTAAAATCCTACCGAGTGGAGAGCAGACCTCCCACTCGGAGGCTTAGCTGCAGCCCAGTGCTCGCCTAAGGAATTAAAATCCTACCGAGTGGAGAGCAGACCTCCCACTCGGAGGCTTAGCTGCAGCCCAGTGCTCGCCTAAGTAATTAAAATCCTACCGAGTGGAGAGCAGACCTTCCACTCGGAGGCTTAGCTGCAGTCCAAGTGCTCGCCTAAGTAATTAAAATCCT
The DNA here is from genome assembly GCA_032464435.1 of Aegilops umbellulata. NCBI lineage: Eukaryota > Viridiplantae > Streptophyta > Magnoliopsida > Poales > Poaceae > Aegilops > Aegilops umbellulata. The sequence goes on from CP136059.1 coordinate 511,586,575, forward strand.
ACCGAGTGGAGAGCAGACCTCCCACTCGGAGGCTTAGCTGCAGCCCGGTGCTCACCTAAGTAATTAAAATCCTACCGAGTGGAGAGCAGACCTCCCACTCAGAGGCTTAGCTGCATCCCAGTGGTCGCCTAAGTAATGAAAATCCTACCGAGTGGAGAGCAGACCTCCCACTCAGAGGCTTAGCTGCAGCCCAGTGCTCGCCTAAGTAATGAAAAACCTACCGAGTGGAGAGCAGACCTCTCACTCGGAGGCTTAGCTGCAGCCCAGTGCTCGCCTAAGGAATTAAAATCCTACCGAGTGGAGAGCAAGCCTCCCACTCGGGGGCTTAGCTGCGGCCCAGCGCTCGCCTAAGCAATTAAAATTCTCCAGCCCTGTGCTCGTCAAAGTCATTTTGAGTAAGAATCAAGTCTCACTCGACGGACAAACGACGAAGGTATTCAACGATAAATCAAGTTCGGATAAGTTCAAAAGGTCCTAGATCGCAAATAAAAGTACTCGAGCCTCCAGCTCGACAGAGTTTATCGGTTACACAAACCACTCGGCATTCCGAGGCAAATTTAAAGTGAGACTCAATAGTTTTTTACTCCTCCGGTGGAGGACTAGATGGGGCGACGAACTCGTCCAAATCAATCCCGTCTGAGATACGGGTGGCAGCAGCAATGAAGGTCTGCATGAAGTCTTGGAGATTATGCTTCCTAGTATTGGCAACTTGAAGGGCGGCCAGCTTCTCTTCTCGCGCTTCCTTGCAGTGGACACGAACCAGCGACAGAGCAACATCGGCACCACACCTGGCAGAAGACTTTTTCCACTCATGCACTCGACTTGGCACTTCGCTCAGTCGAGTGACCAAGGATTCGAGGTCATTCTGAAGTGTCTGATTTGGCCAGAGGGCAGAGTCGATCCGTGACACTGCAGCCTTCAGTCGAGCAAGGTAGTCCACCACGCCAGCAACGCGAGACTCCAATCGGAGAACATTCATGGCAGCTTCGTCCTTCACAGGAGAGTTGATGGGGTCCAGGCCTGTCTCCACTCGACTAGTTTCTTCTTCGAAGTTGTAACAGAATTCTGAAAAAAGTTTTGACAGTACAAAGTTATAATCGAAAGATGAGTCAGCAACAGCAAGTCAATCGAGCAAAGGGGATTACCTTCAAGCATGAGGAATAATTTCTTGGCAAGACCTCCAAGATAAATCTCCAGATCATGGCGCTTCCCCGCCATCTGGCCGACCTTGTCAGTCAGAGCAATCTTGTCATTTTTCAGTCGACTTGCTTCCTTGTTGGCCGCATCAAGGGCAGACATCAGCCTAGCATTCTCATCTTCGAGCCGACCAACTAAGGCAAGCTTCCCCTCAGCGAGCGTCATCTTCTCCGAAGCCGCCTTCTATGCTTCCGCAAGGTCAAGATCTTTCTTCCTCAGAGCCTCCTCCAGTTGGTCTGCAAAACAATAATGAGGACAGGGTTGAGAATAGGCAGAAAAACAGAGGCAGCCGTTGAATCCTCACCAGCCATACCTTTCGCGTCATCCTTCGCCTTCTGCAAATTTTCCTGGGCAAACTTTAAGTCGAGGTTAAGCTGGACTTGTTTATCCTTCAAATCAGCAAGCTGAGCAACAAGCTCACAAGACTTCTGCAAAGAGGCAATCGACAAAAGACAAGTTACTCCCGAGTGATTAAAGGAAAGGATGTGGCACTTCTAAGACTACAGCCGAATCAAATCATTCGACAGTAGCCTCGGGGACTACACCAGTGGGTGCACTCAGCGTGCCCCCACCGGTATTTTTCAAATTTTTTTGCTCGATCAGTCGACCCAATATGATTCTAAAGGCATGACTAATAGTCAATGGTCAGTAAAAAAAAGAGGATAAAGTTCTTCAGACTATCGTCGACTACCAGCAGTCGACCACAGCCTCGGGGACTACACCCAGTGGGTGCACTCAGCGTGCCCCCACAGGTTTTCTTGGTTCCACTCGACTTGATCCGACCAGACCGAGTGAAGAAGTTTTAAACTATCAAGACTATGGTCGACTACCAGCAGTCGACCATAGCCTCGGGGACTACACCCAGTGGGTGCACTCAGCGTGCCCCCCCCCCCCCACAGAAATTCAATCGACGCACACACCCCACTGGGTGTATAAACAGCAAAAATCTTCAGAAAGAAGCAGTTTTGGGTAGCATTTCACGACGAAACAGACAAGTCGACTTACCTGAACATTACTCTGAAGAGCTGAGCTAGCATCATAAGCCGCTTGACTGGCTTCTCGAACCACCTTCACCTGTTCCATCATAACCCCTGCTTGGCGTATGGCTTCCTTAGCAGCGCCCACTGGGTCGTCCGGGGCGCGGTAGACAGCAAAAAGAGACGGTGGAGCGGCAGTCGACGAAGTGGGTTGAGCACTCGTAAGCGGTTCAGCGAAAATCACAGTAGTCCGAGTAACGTCACCTCCATCCCGAGCCACGACCTCAGACGTCGGGGTAGCTTGTGGAGTCTTGCCGGCCAGAGCCTTCTTGTTCCTCCTCGCCGTCAGCGGCACTTCGTCGTCGTCATCAGGGAGATCAATGACGTGAGGAGGAGCTGCAAGAAAAGTTCAACCGACCGGAATGATAAGGAATCAACAGTCAACCAATGACAGAACATCAGTAACTGTACCTGGGTTGGAAGTAACAGCGTCTTCCATCTCTTGGTCTCTGTCCTTGGCAGAGGTCTCAGAAGTAGCAGCACTACAAATGTCGGAAGTCAGTCAGTTGGTTCAATGAATCGACCGAGGATCTGTCCACAGTCGACAAAGGGAAATAAGTATCGTTATTACCCAGAAATGGTGGGGACAGTCATCTTCATCTTGGGCAGAGCCTTGGGCGGCTTGGATGGCGTCGCGCGTTGGTGCTTGGGAGCCTTCTCAGTCGGCGCAGGAGAAGAGGTCCGAGGGCGTTTCGACGACTGCCCGACAGGAGCAGTCGCCTTACCACGTTCCCTCGCGGGATCGTGTGTAAGCTTGGATCGCCTCTCCATGCGGGGAGGTTCATCTTCCTCCCCCTCCTCTTCGCTGGAGGAGACGTCGTCGTCTCCCTCCCCTTCGCCATCGGATTCCCACTCGCCATGCTCATCTCCGCTTTCACCTCCGCTCGCCTCCCCTTCTTCGGTTGGCTCCTGTGCCCCGTTAGGCGTCGAGTACATCTCAGTGATTTCCTGGAAAACAACAAACAAGGGAAAGATCAATCGACTATCTCAGAAGATCGAACATCACAGATCAGTCGGAGAAAAATATTCGCACCTTGTCTGGTTGATGGGTCTGGTCGAATGGGATAACTCTCCTGGCACCCCGAGGATTGTCCTTGTTCCCAGTAATTGCAGTCATCCACCTCTCCAGTGTGGCATCGTCGACCTCCTCTGGATCAATCCGAGTGGTGTCGTCGGTACCAGAGTACATCCACATCGGATGCCCCCGGTATTGCAGTGGCTGAATTCGCCGTCGGAGGAAAACTTCCAAGAGATCCATGCCAGTCACTCCGTCGCGGATGAGCTGAACCACGCGCTCCATCAACATCTTCACTTGGGGTTTCTCCTCTGGTAACACCTTCAGGGAAGCTGGCTTGTCTACTCGACTCATGGAGAAAGGAGGGAGACCAGTCGACTGCCCGGGCGTCGACTGGTCTTGGCAGTAGAACCAGGTCGACTGCCACCCCCTAACCGAGTCAGGCAGAGTCATTGCTGGAAAAGCGCTCTTGCCCCTCATCTGGACTCCGAGTCCCCCACACATCTGGACCACTTGGGTTTTCTCGTCGTCTGGGTTTGTTCTCTTCACCGTCTGAGAGCGGCAGGTGAATATGTGCTTGAAGAGCCCCCAGTGCGGCCGGCAACCCAAGAAATTCTCACACAGCGAAACAAAGGCAGCGAGGAGGACAATGGAATTGGGGGTGAAATGGTGGAGTTGTGCCCCGAAAAAGTTCAGAAAGCCTCGAAAGAAATGACTCGGCGGCAGAGAAAATCAACGATCTAGATGAGTGGCCAGAAGAACACACTCACCCTCTTTAGGCTGCGGTTGCGACTCCCTTCCCGGGAGCCTCGCTGACCCGTGAGGGATCAGTCCCTCGTCGGCCAGATCAGCAAGGTCCTTCTCGGTGATGGTCGACCGGATCCAATCCCCTTGGACCCAGCCCTGCGGCAGCTTGGACCGCGACGAGGATCCGCCCCGACTTGACACCCTCCCCTTCGCCGTCGCCGTCGCTTTCTTCGCCCGCTCCAGAGCCGCGGTCTTCTCCTTCCCCATTGTCGCCGGCGAGGCTAGTGCGAAGTGGCGGCGCGGAGGAAGCTGCGAGCGCTGCGGAGAGATTTGGGAGCGAAGGGAGACGAAGATTGTGAGGGCACTGTTCAAAATGCGCCCGCCCGGCGCCTTAAATAAGGTCAATTCCGAGTGGCTGACCGGTAGGACCAAGCAATCCGTCAAATCCCGCAACAGGCGCGCGAGCTATACGTGGCGAAAAAGGCGGCGCGAAGATCGAGGCGTCATCGTCTCGTCCCATCTGAGTGCCGCGGTTTTCTCCGCCTCGCGCGCTTCCCGAAATTCGGATCCCGCAAAATCCGTCAACTGCAGAACAACCAACCGGACTACGGGTCCCCATCGATCTGTCGCTCGGAGACCCGCAAGATTGCAAAGTTCACTCGACAAACACAAAGAATAGATCAAGGCGACTGAAAGAGGATTCGAAGCCATCACTGAAAGGTCCTTGATCCAGAACAAAACATGCTGACAACGTAAGAAGCAGGTCGGAAGACTATCAAATCCTTCCTCACTCAAACCTCGATCCATTAGGGGGCTAATGATGAAGTCATGTACCTGGGATAGGGTCATGAGCTTGCCCAAGAATACCCTCCCCAAGGTCACTTACCAAAAGGAGCTGCTTACCAGTCGACCTGATGAGAAGTCACTCGACCATGAAGACTCACTCGACTGAGAAGACTCACCCGACCATGGGGCGCTCCGCATCCAAAAGGACTGTAATTAAATGGCCTTTATAACCTTAATAGCTCTTTATACAGGACGTTACCAGTAACGTCCTGCCTTAATGTACCTTAATATCTTTCATTACGTGGGCTGGCTGGGGTCCTGGCGAACTCTATATAAGCCACCCCCCTCCACAGGTAGAGGAGTTCGCACCTTTGTAACACACACGCATATAATCCAGTCGACCGCCTCCGGGCTCCGAGACGTAGGGCTATTACTTCCTCTAAGAAGGGCCTGAACTCGTTAACTCCTTGCGTGCACAACTACTCCATAGCTAGGATCTTGCCTCTCCATACCTACCCCCATTCTACTGTCAGACTTAGAACCACGACAGTGACTAGGTCAACAATCATTTAGCAGTGATAGTTTACTTGTAACAGACACGTCATCCATGACATGGTTACACGAGGCGACCCTCACGTCATCCATGACATGGTTTAGCAGTGATAGTTTACAAGGCGACCCTCGCGACCTTCTTGCGTTACTCACTTCGCAGGCGACACGAGAGGCACAACCCTAGCCACCAGCCGCCCCGATCCCATCCCTCCCACCCCCTTTATCACCATCGGGGGACAGCGCCGGGCAGAACCCGTGCGTTCGGCAACAACGCTGGAGTGCTGCTCCTCCTTCCCGAGTTGTAAGGCGACGAGGGCGCTGGATCCCTGGGGGTGCGGCCTCTTCTTCGATCCCGCCGCACCCCCACGGATCCAGCGCCCTCGTCGCCTTACAACTCGGAGATAGACCCCGGAGATAGGCACCTCGGAGTAGGGATCTCGAGGTGATGACGGCCTTTCTGGGGCTGGTGACGGTATGGGATGTCCCCTCCATCAACAGATCGGGTTCGATGAGGCTCGACAGGTGACACATGTGCCTATTTCGGAGGTGTCGAGTTGTTCCTGTCGCCGGCAGGTGAAGCCACCAGTGGATGCGCTACCCTACGGATGCTACGCACGACCTCTTATTCGGAGACGTCAAGTCATGCCTGCTACTGTTGGGTGATGCACGGTGGCTTGGCCAGAGGTGTCATATTTAGCCAGTTGTTGTTGGATCGAAGGTGGTGTGACAGTAGCGGGAGGCAGGCGGTATGAGACCTCTTTGTCTTTCATTGTCTCCTCCAGAGGTATCTAGCTATCAAGGCGTCGGTAGACGGATAAGGTTGGATGGTACAGACGGTTTCAACGATGAGTTTATGCACTCCGGTGGAAACACAAGATCTCTGATCGGGCCATATAGTCGCGCGCGTGCATCGTGTCCTTGCCGAAGGTGGTGGATTGAATCTTGGCTTTGGGGATAAGAATCCGGAGTTCAAATTTATGGTGGACTCGTAATCATCGGTGCACGTGTATGATTGCTTCTTGAAGGCATAGCCGGAGTTGCGTATTTTTCGTTTATGTTGTGTCTTTTATCATAGGGTTAGTGATTATCAAGGAGAGTTACTCTCGCGAGGTATACGGCCTCTGGGTATGTTTTCCACTTTATTTTTGGGTCAATGGTGTTCGACTGTTGAATTTTGCCCTATTAATAATATATGGCCACATGCATAGTTCGAATGCAGAGGACGGTGATCGTCTAAAAAAATTGACATGGTCACATAGATAATTTGAGTTTTCAGATAATGTGCGGGCATGCCTAGTCGTATTTCGCTCTACAGTTGGCAACTTGGCAATGATAGGTGCACTGTATTTTACACTGCAGCTGGTAATAATTTAACCTATGATGTCTTCTTGGCGTGTCAGAGTGCATGTAGTAGTTGAGAAATCACATACCCATGTGGCAGTAACTGACAGCTTGACACTAGCAGTAGCATCTAAACTGGGAAGTATAAATATCTGGAGGCTCCTTCTGGTTGGCAAACTGAGCTGTCTAACTATGCATCATCGCAAGTGTTCTGTTGAGAGTTGAGACCATTGGCAAGCACCACATGGATGTTCGTTAGTGTTGCACACATGGTCTTAGGGAACAGCAGGAATCTCTCTAATTTTTCTACTATGTCACATGGAACTATGCGTACGCTAAGTCAGCGCCTGATGGTTGGTGGCGCCTTATGTATAATTCCGAGGCCAATTTGTGCCATTTCAAGAACGCATCCGAGCCTTCTTAAAGCATCTCCACTCGTTCGCCCCCCCAGCGCATAGGCCGGCGCTCTTTCGGGTGCTCGCCCGGCGATTTTTAGGCCCTGGGGTGATCTAAGTCCCAGCCATGTTCTCAGGTGGCGCCCTCAAGGTGTTGTAAATTTAAACAAGGTTCATTACCGCTCCCAAAAAATGACGCAAGTCCGGCGATCAGCGCCATAATTCGGCGACCACCTTGCCATAGTTCCGCGATCAAATGAAAAGTTCGGCGTGCAAAAAGAAAGGACGCGTAGGCAATGCATCAAACGACGGTGTCGGCCACCGGCGTCGGAGGAATCAGCGTGCGCGGGCTGGGCGGCGTTGGCGCGGCTTCTGTGCTAGGCGGCGTCGGCGCGACATCTGTGCTGATGGGCGTCGTGGAGGCATCATCGCCCGGGCTTGGCGCAGCGTTGCCGTCGGCGTGGAAGTTGGCGGCACCATCGATGGCATCTGGTTTAGGATGAGGCCGCGCTCTGCCAGGTACCACGCCTTGAGCTACTCGTCGTCGCTCCGTAGTATGTCTGCCCCGCCCATCAGGAAAGCCAGGTTGGTGTTCCTCTTCTTCGCGGCGACGTTGGTCCGGAACAGATCGAGCTTGACGGCGCTGTTCGTCATTAACGCCGACCACCACGCCTCGGTTTTCTCTTTCCGCAGGGCGGCCCGGGTCTAGGCGTCGGCGAGGCAATCCTCGATGGACTCTTGCACACGTGCGGTAGCCGACTCGGCGTGTTTCCCCTTCTTGGCCCCTTTTGTTGCCGTCCGGGCACCCGTCGGCCGCGCCCGGCGTCGGCATGTCTGAAAGTGCTAGTTATCTACTAGGAGGGTGAATAGGCAATTTTTATGAGAGTCTTCAAAACATGGGAGATTTGAAGACAAACATTAAAAATGAACCTATTGATATGCAGCGGAAGGTAGACTACTCTAGACAAGCCATAGTCAAGCAAGTAATGAAGCTAAAGCACGAAGACTATTAACAGCTAGGTAATATGGATCAAGATGGAAGATAGTATGAAGCCAAACAACAATAGTCGTCACACAGTGAAGTCAAACAGATAAGACAAGCATGCAAATGACGTCACGAAGACAAACTGTAAATAAGTGAAGGAAGAGATAGAACCAGTTGCTTGGTGAGGACAAAGGATTTGTTCGACCAGTTCCAGTTGCTATGATAACTCTACGTCTAGTTAGGGAGGCTGAGATTCAACTCAGAAGACTATGTCTTCACCTTATTCCCCTTGAGCTAAGGACACTTAGTCCTCGCCCAATCACTCTGGTAAGTCTTCAAGGTAGACTTCCAAACCTTCACAGACTTCGTTCACCGGCAATTCACAATGACTCTTGGATGCTCAGAACGCGACGCCTAACCGGCTGGAGGATTCACAGTTCTCAAGTGTAACAAGTCTTCAGGTCACGTGGACAGAAAGACTTCAGTGATGCCAAACACTCTTTGGCTCTAAGTGTTTTGGGCTTTATCCTCGCAAGGATCTTTCTCTCAAAGGCTTCGAGGTGGGTTGCTCTCAAACGACAAAAGCCGTGCACTAACTTTGAGCAGCCACCAATTTATGGTTTAGGGGGTGCTATTTATAGCCACTAGGCAACCCGACCTGATTTGTCCGAACTGACCCTGGGTCACTAAGGAACTGACACGTGTCCAACGGTCAGATTCAAACAAAATGTGGCGGCTTGACTTGGGCTACAAGTAAAGTTGACTCATACAGCTCTGGATAAGTTTTGCTCTCATTGTCTTTGCTCGAAGACATATGATTTGGTTGAGCATCACTTCAGTCACTCTGACTTTGTTCACTTGGACCCCACTTAACAGTGCGGTGGTTCCTATGACTCAATAAAGAAGAAAAGGAAACTACGAAACAACTATGTCTTCGCACTCCATAGTCTTCACGTGAATGTCTTCTCGAGTCATAATCTTCGTTGTGAATATCTTCACATACCACCATTGTCTTCAATGTCTTCACACATTTTTAGGGGTCATTTCCGGTAGGTAAACCGAATCAATGAGGGACTACTACCTGTGTTATCCTGCAAATCTCACAAACACATTAGTCCCTCAACCAGGTTTATCGTCAATACTCCAAAACAAACTGGGGTGGCACTAGATGCACTTACAGTGTCCGGTTTGTACGTCTCCTTGGCCTTGGCGAGGATGCACCGGACATCCGCCCACTTCTCGCATTTCTCGATCCGCGTGAAGACGTGGAGTGATAACCCACAAGTATAGGGGATCGCAACAGTTTTTGAGGGTAGAGTATTCAACCCAAATTTATAGATTCGACACAAGGGGAGTCCAAGAATATTTGAAGGTATTAGCAGGTGAGTTGTCAATTCAACCACACCTGAAGATTAATTATCTGCAGCAAAGTGATCATGAGCAAAATAATATGATAGTTTTGATAGTAGTGACAGTAGCAATGGTAAAGGTAACAGTGATAGCAGTAACTTTGTAACAAGTGTAAAAGTGATGATAGCAGTAGTAATTTAGCAAGAACAATATAAGATAAATTCGTAGGCATTGGATCGGTGACTTGTTGGATGATATTCATCATGAGACAGTTATAACCTAGGGCCGTACAACACTAGCTCCAGTTCGTCAATATAATGTATGCATGTATTCCGTAAATAGACATACGTGCTTATGGAAAGAACTTGCATGACATCTTTTGTCCTACCCTCCCATGGCAGCGGGGTCCATATTGAAAACTAAGGGATATTAAGGCCTACTTTTAATAGAGGACCAGAACAAAGCATTAACACATAGTGAATACATGAACTCCTCAAACTACGGTCATCACCGGGAGTGGTCCTGACTATTGTCACTCCGGGGTTGCCGGATCATAACACGTAGCAGGTGACTATAACTTGAAATATCGGATCTAGAACATGAATATAATGATGATAACATAAACGGTTCAGATCTGAAATCATGGCACGCATGCCCAAAGTGACAAGCATTAAGCATGGCAAAGTCATAGCAACATCATTCTTAGAACATAGTGGATACTAGGGACCAAGCCCTAACAAAACTAACTCAATTACATGATGAATCTCATGCAACTCCTCACCGACCAGCGAGCCTACGAAGGAATTACTCACTCCCGGTGGGGAGCATCATGGAATTGGCGATGGAGAAGGGTTGGTGATGACGAAGAACGAAGATCCCCTTCTACGGAGCTCCAAACGGACTCCAGATCTGGCCTCCCGATGAAGAACAGGAGGTGACGGCGGCTCCGTCACGTGGATCGTGATAATTCTTTTTGCCTGATTTTTTTTCTGGAAAAATAGGATTTTATAGCATCGGTTTCAGGGTCTGCGGGGCCACCAGGTGGGGACAACCCACCTGGGCGCGCCAGGAGAGGGGACGTGCCCTGGTGGGTTGTGCCCACCCAGGTGCCCCTCTCCGGCAGGTCTTGGCTTCAGAAATTCTTATTTATTATATAAAAATTCCTCGCAAAGTTTCGTTCCATTCCGAGAACTTTTATTTCTGCACAAAAACAACACCATGGTAGTTCTGCTGAAAACAGCATCAGTCCGGGGTTAGTTTCATTTAAATCATGGAAATTAGAGTCCAAAACTAGAGGAAAAATATTAGAAAAAGTAGATACGTTGGAGACGTATCAACTCCCCCAAGCTTAAACATTTGCTTGTCCTCAAGCAATTCAGTTGATAAACTGAAAGTGAAAAAGAAAAACTTTTACGACTTCTTTTGGTCTTGTTTGGGTAAATAAGCTTAAATAGCACCCAGGTTTTCAGCCACATTATAACTAACCATGCCGACAATAACTCTTAAAGATTATAATTATTCATATCAATAACATAATCAGCTAGCAAGCAGTAATAAGATACCTCAAACAACAACACGTTGACAAAATAACTATGGTATAATATGACAATAATGGTATCTCGCAACCCTTTCTGAGACCGCAAAACATGAATGCAGAACACCTCCAAAGTTCAAGCAACGACTAAACATTGTAATTCATGGTAGAAAAGATGCAGTCATGATGCACCCAACATTTGCTACACACAATGCATAAGTCATGACAGCTGTGCTCTTAGGTTCTAGCGCTTGTTTTAGAAGGTGATGAGGCAACATAAAAGTAAATGGATAGTCCCTTCGTAGAGGGAAGCAGTGATTTGCAGAGGTGCCAGAGCTCAAGTTTTTAAAACATAGGTAAATGATATTTTGGGACACGCACCCTTCTCATTTACTTCACGACCATCAATTATCAACATTTTCCATGCTAAGCACGCTAGTGACGGTTCCCAAGCGATAAAAGTAAAGGTTTTGACTCCATTGGGAGTTTTTGTTTGATTATTTAAGAGATTAACTCTTTTTCAATTTGCAGTTTCGGATTGGGCATCCCTATTACCGCCCTTTTCTTGTGCGATGGCGAGTGAATAAAGACTCGACCTGAGAATAACCCGCTTAGCATCGAAGATACCGACCACCTCCTATCATTCCATGAACGATCGAGGCACACAAAAATGATATTTATTGTAACACCCCGAGAATCATGCTACAGTGATAGCCCCTTTACTGATGCCATGTCATCATGTTTTTCAGACTAAATTGCCACTTGATGAAAATCAAAACCAATTTCCATTTGAAATACAAGTCGAATATTTACTTCTTCTGTCATACAAACAAAAATGTTTGTGATGTTGAAAATAATCCCCAGATATTTGTCATGTTGAAACCTACCTCTTTTGAATTTCCAAAATGCCCCTGAATTTTATTTAGTGGTCCAGTAGCATTTATCTTGTCCTTTTCAATTTCTAAAAAAATGCCTAACCGCTTCCTATGGCCCTGCAACTTTGTGGCAGTAAGGATTAGTGCATACTACTAATTATTGGGACCAACTACATGTTTTTACAAGAGTCAGCTAGTGCCAGAAAGAAAATACAAACGGAATCTGCATAAAAGAAAAAAATCAATAAAACAAAACAAAGAAAAACAAAAGGCCCCCTCCCCCACTGGGCCCCTTGGCCCAGCCAACTGGCCACCCCAGCCAGGCCGGCCCATCCCCCACGATTCCCCCTCCTCTCTGTTCACGGTGGCTCGTGGCTACCACCGATGGCCGCCACGGCCATGTCAGACACCGTGGCGCCCATCCGGCAGCCCCCCTCACCTATTTAGTCGACCCCGGCGCCCCCCTCTTCCCCCAACCCTAAATTCCCCCCGGAGCCACTCCTCCCTGCCTCCTCCTGGATCGGGAATTCGCCCGAGGTCGCCGCGTCGTCCTCGTCTCCGTCGCACCGTCATCGTCCCTCGAACTTCTCCCCAACGGCCTCGTCGAGCGGTTCTACGGCCTCCCGGCATCGTCCTCGTCCTGCACACGCCCAAGGCCAACCGATGAAGCTGCACAGCGACGCCTACGCCGTCTCCTTCGCCCTCGGTGCCCGGAGCTCGCCGTCGTCGATCGACTCCGCCCCGACCCCTTCCGGCTTCCCCTGCAGCTCCTAAACCTCACACCGAGCCTCCTTGTGCTCCTCGGTGAGCCCCTCCTCCGATCCCCCTTGTATTTCCCCCCTCGGACCACCACCGTAGGCCGCCGTATCTGCCATGCACGACGCCGTCGGAGCTCGCGCTCACTGCGCCGCTGTCCGCGCTCGTGCGTCTCTGGTCACGCACGCCCTGCTCCGCCCCACGCCTGCTCGTGCCTACAGCCGCGCGCGCCTGCTGTTCGTGCGTAGTGTTGCTGCCATGCGCATGCCTTCTGCCTGCTCGCGCACCCCCTGCTGCTGGTTCTGCCGCGGCCATCACCTGCAGCTCGCCGCTGCCTCCCGTGCGCTAGCCCCGCGCCTACCGGCTCGCGCTCGACCGGCCGCGCCCGCCTGCTGCACCGTGTCGTACGTCCACGGCCCTGCTCCGCATAGCCGCCGCTGTACTGCTACTGCCGCTGCTTTGACTGTATTAGCATTTTAGCTACTGTAGCTGCTGGTTAGCTTTTCAAATTCTACGTTGACTAACCCCCTAAACAGCGGTTAAACAGTTGTTAATGTGTGTAAAAATAATATAAGTAAGTAGTACACTTGACAAGGCTCAAATGTTTCCATTGAACCAAATCCACTTGATGCATGGATTAAATCCTATAAAAATCATAAATTGCTATCTTCTATTAACAGAGAACAGATTTAACTGCTAGCTTTGTGTGTGCGTGCTGTGTGTGTGTGTGATGTGTGCTATGCTGCGTGCTGTGTGTGTGTGCGGCCATGTGTGTGTATGGCCGGCTGGGTCTCTGGATGAGACCGGGCCCTCTTTAGGTTAGCAGCTAATTAGTAGTTAGTCTAATGAGTGGTTAGGTGTAGTGTATATGGCATGTGGACCCTACTGTTAGATAAAAAGATAACTTAGATTAAAAATATCTAAGCCTATGACATGTGGGTCACAACTCTCCTTTTGACTAGTCAATTTGACTTGGTCAACCCGAATTAGATTAAATCCTGAAATTCTAGAATATTAACAAAACTTTAAAAATCATATAAAATAATCCGTAACTCGGATGAAAATGTTTTCTACCTGAAAGTTGCTTAGAAAAATCCAACGAATCCGAATACGCGGTCCATTCATCTGTCACATGCCTCTAACTATCTGAACATGGATCTTTCCCCCTCCGGTCATCTGTCTGACACATGTCCGGAACCGGGAAAACATTCCCGGTTGACTTCCCCCTTCACCGGTATCGTGTAGCACCGCGTTAGAACACGTCTAGCTCTGCCTATTGTCCTGTTATGCACTTGCTTGCTATGTATTTACGGTTTCTCCCCCTATTCTCTTCGGTAGACCCCGTGACGACTGCCGATGCCGCTGTGATCGACTACGTCACCAACGATCCCTCCTTCTCGTCTGAGCAACCAGGCAAGCCCCCCTCCCTTGATCACCAGATATCGCCTATTCTTCTCTATACTGCTTGCATTAGAGTCATGTAGCATGTTACTACTTTCAGTTAATCCTATACTACTGCATAGCCTGTCATTGCTACTACTGTTGTTACCTTTACCTGCTATCCTACTGCTTAGTATAGGATGCTAGTGTTCCATCAGTGGCCCTACACTCTTGTCCGTCTGCCATGCTATACTACTGGGCCGTGATCACTTCGGGAGGTGATCACGGGCATATACTATATACTTTACACTGTTACATTACCTATGATACTGTTCGGAGATGGGGGCTGAAGGGGCAGGTGGTTCCACCCAGGTAGTGGTGGGCCTGGGTTCCCGACGGCCCCCGACTGTTACTTTGTAGCGGAGCGACAGGGCAGGTTGAGACCACCTAGGAGAGAGGTGCGTCTGGCCCTAGTCGGCGTTCGCGGATACTTAACACGCTTAACGAGATCTTGGTATTTGATCTGAGACTGGCTACTGGCCTATACGCACTAACCAACTACGCGGGAAAGATATGGGCACTCGACGTCGTGGTATCAGCTGAAGCCTTCGAGACGTCAGCGACTGAGCGGCGCGCGCCGGGTTGGACCGCGTAATGTGACTTCCTTTGTAATGGAGGTTGCTAGGTCTGCTCTCCGGCCGCGTACGCAACGTGCAGGTGTGCAATGGGCGATGGGCCCAGACCCCTGCGCGCATAGGATTTAGACCGGCGTGCTGACCTCTCTGTTGTGCCTAGGTAGCGCTGCGACGTGTTGATCTTCCGAGGCCGGACATGACCCAGGAAAGTGTGTCCGGCCGAATGGGATCGAGCGTGTTGGGAAATGTGGTGCACCCCTGCAGGGAAGTTAATCTATTCGAATAGCCGTGATCTTCGGTAACAGGACGACTTGAAGTTGTACCTTGACCTTATGACAACTAGAACTGGATACTTAATAAAACACACCCTTCCAAGTGCCAGATACAACCCGATGATTTCTCTCTAGCAGGGCGACGAGGAGGGGATCGCCGGGTAGGATTATGCTATGCGATGCTACTTGGAGGACTTCAGTCTATTCTCTTCTACATGCTGCAAGACGGAGGCTGCTAGAAGCGTAGTCTTCGACAGGATTAGTTATCCCCCTCTTATTCTGGCATTCTGCAGTTCAGTCCACTGATATGGCCCTTTACACATATACCCATGCATATGTAGTGTAGATCCTTGCTTGCGAGTACTTTGGATGAGTACTCACGGTTGCTTTTCTCCCTCTTTTCCCCCTTTGCATTCTTCTTGGTTGTCGCAACCAGATGCTGGAGTCCAGGAGCTGGAGATCCCGAGGATGTTTCTACGTGGAGTTCGGCTTCCAGGGGTAGCTTAGGAGGATCCCAGGCAGGAGGCCTGCGCGTCTTTTGATCTATATCTCAGTTTGTGCTAGCCTTCTTAAGGCAAACTTGTTTAACTTATGTCTGTACTCAGATATTGTTGCTTCCGCTGACTCGTCTATGATCGAGCACTTGTATTCGAGCCCTCGAGGCCACTGGCTTGTATTATGATGCTTGTATGACTTATTTTATTTTTAGAGTTGTGTTGAGATATCTTCCTGTGAGTCCCTGATCTTGATCGTACACGTTTGTGTGTATGATTAGTGTACGATTGAATCGGGGCGTTACATTTATTTAGAAGTTTTTAGACGTGGCACATGCAAATTTACTTAGGACGGCGGGGTAATACCGCATATAGGTAGGTATGGTGGACTCATCTGGAATAACTTTAGATTCATGGTTTTTGATGTACAAGCAGAATTCCCACTTAGTACAGGCGAAGGCTAGCAATTAGATTGAGAAGCGACCAGCTAGAGAGAAACAACGGTCATAACCATGCATTATGCATAAGTAACATTGGACACTAGCATGAGTAGGATATGAACACCATGAACATAAATATCATAGAGGCTATGTTGGTTTTGATTCAACTACATGCATGAACATGTGCCAAGTCAAGCCACTCGAACATTCAGAGGAGGATACCATATCATCATCCTACATCATAATCATTTTAACGCAATGTTGATATCCAGGATAAATCATTATCCACTCCTAGCTACTTATGCATGGCATGAGAAACTATAATCTCTAATTGTCGTTGCAAACATGTTTAATCATAATGGGCTGAATCATGGACACTAGGTTAAACATATTTACACAAACAGAACAAGTCAAGTTCATACCCGTTTCTCTCTGCCACGGCTAGTTCATCAGATGTCGTCATTATTGCATTTCACTTGCATGACCGAACGATATGAAAATAATAATAGTGCAAGAGTCTCGTCGACTAAGCTGGAATCTGCAAAAAATTTATTCAACAGGAGAAGACAAGGTAAAATGGGCTATTTCTTAGATCAATAATTATTCATATGAGAGCCACTCAACATTTTCATCGTGGCCTAACTTGGTAGTAAATCAGTAGCCTGGATGGTAGTAGGGGTACTAAGGAGAGGGCATCCACTCATCCCACTGCTGAGGTTCCTCCGATGCCTCTGCGACAGCCTGAGCATTTCAGTAGGCGATGATGTCCGCATCCATAATCCTATATCCGCCCCTGGCAACAGAATCAAACAAAGCAGGAGCAGGCAATGGAATAATATCATGAGTTTCAACGCTAAAAACCAGGTTATAAGGAATAGGGATGTTAGGATAATGTCATGCAAGAAAATGATGGTGTTCCATGGCTGCGTGGTCTAGGTAAACCTTGGTCAGAGGGTAATCATGAGGGCGTATCTCAACATTAAAGTGAGACGCCAAACGAGTAGCATAAATCTCACCATATATTTTACCCTGGGATTTATTAATGTGGAGGCAAGGAGCCACAATAGCCTCCAAGCTATAAGTGTTGTCACCCTCCAATGCATGACGTAAAACAGTAAGGTTTGGTGAAGTAAGTGCACCCACCTTCTCCCTAGCAAGCAAGCATTTTGTAATGAAAAGTGCAAAGTAATGAACAGCAGGAAAATGCAAGCCAGCGGTAGTGGTAGTTGACACCCCTCTCTCATCTCCCACTGTCAAAGTGCGATAAAAGGCCTCAAACCCAGCCGGCCTAGGCTCGGCTAAGCTCCCATCAAAAGGGATCATGCATATGTCACAAAATTTAGTAAGTGGTATGATACATCTCCAAATTATCTATAATTTATGAAGTATTCATGCTATTATATTATCCATCTTGGATGTTTTATGGGCTTTACTATTCACTTTTATATTACTTTTGGGACAAACCTATTGACCCAGATCCCGGTGCCAGTTTCTATTTTTTCCCTTGTTTCAGCGTTTCGCAGAAAAGGAATATCAAACGGAGTCCAAACGGAATGAAACCTTCGGAAACGTTATTTTAGGAAAGAAAGCAATACGGGAGACTTGGAGTGCACGTCAGGAAAGCAACGAGGGAGGCACGAGGCATGCCCCCCCAGGGCGCGCCCTCCACCCTCGTGGGCCCCTCGTGGCTCCCCTGCCGTATTTCTTCCTCCTATATATACCAATATACCCTAAAACCTTCGAAAAACAGAATAGATCGGGAGTTCCGCCGCCACAAGCCTCTGTAGCCACCAAAAACCAATCGGGATCCTATTCCGGCACCCTGCCGGAGGGGGGAACCCTCACCGGTGGCCATCTTCATCATCCCGGCGCTCTCCATGACGAGGAGGGAGTAGCTCACCCTCGGGGCTGAGGGTATGTACTAGTAGCTATGTGTTTGATCTCTCTCTCTCTCTCTCTCTCATGTTCTTGAGGTGATATGATCTTGATGTATCGCGAGCTTTGCTACAGTTGGATCTTATGATGTTTCTCCCCCTCTACTCTCTTGTAATGGATTGAGTTTTCCCTTTGAAGTTATCTTATCGGATTGAGTCTTTAAGGATGAGAACACTTGATGTATGTCTTGCGTGGGATATCCGTGGTGAGAATGGGGTATTCTATTGATCCACTTGATGTATGTTTTGGTGATCAACTTGCGCGTTCCGCCCATGAACTTATGCATAAGGTTGGCACACGTTTTTTGTCTTGAATCTCCGGTAGAAACTTTGGGGCACTCTTTGAAGTACTTTGTGTTGGATTGAATAGATGAATCTGAGATTGTGTGATGCATATCGTATAATCATACCCACGAAGACTTGAGGTGACATTGGAGTATCTAGGTGACATTAGGGTTTTGGTTGATGTGTGTCTTAAGGTGTTATTTTACTACGAACTCTAGGGATGTTTGTGACACTTATAGGAATAGCCCAATGGATTGATCGAAAAGAATAACTTTGAGGTGGTTTCGTACCCTACCATAATCTCTTCGTTTGTTCTCCGCTATTAGTGACTTTGGAGTGACTCTTTGTTTCATGTTTAGGGATATTTATATGATCCAATTATGTTATTATTGTTGAGAGAACTTCCACTAGTGAAAGTATGAACCCTAGGCCTTGTTTCCTAGCATTGCAATACCGTTTACGCTCACTTTTATCATTAGTTACCTTGCTGTTTTTATATTTTCAGATTACAAAAACCTATATCTACCATCCATCTTGCACTTGTTTCACCATCTCTTCGCCGAACTAGTGCACTTATACAATTTACCATTGTATTGGGTGTGTTGGGGACACAAGAGACTCTCTGTTATTTTGTTGCAGGGTTGTTTGAGAGAGACCATCTTCAACCTACGCCTCCCACGGATTGATAAACCTTAGGTCATCCACTTGAGGGAAATTTGCTACCGTCCTACAAACCTCTGCACTTGGAGGCCCAACAACGTCTACAAGAAGAAGGATGTGTAGTAGACATCAAGCTCTTTTCTGGCGCCGTTTCCGGGGAGGTGAGTGCTTGAAGGTATATCTTTAGATCTTGCAATCGAATCTTTTTGTTTCTTGTTTTAGCACTAGTTTAGTTTATAAAAGAAAACTTAAAAAATGTAATTGAGTTTACCTCATACGCTTCATCTTTTTAATATCTTTCGTGAGTATGTTGGAAAGGAAAATTGTGCCAAATTGTTAGAAGAAGCATGCATTAAAATGTTTGGCACCAAATCTTTGAATGATGAGCATGATTGCAATGTTGTTAGTATGAACTCTTTGAATATCCATAGTACTAATGATGATTGCACTAGTTATGATGAAAATGTCTCCTATAAACATGTCAATTTTTGTGGAGTGCATTGGGTTTGCAAGCACACACCAAATAGGGAAGATAGATATTGCAAGAGGCATAAGCATTTAGAAACTAAATTGTTGCAAGAAAGGCTAGATGTTTGTGCTGAAATTTTGAATTTTCTTAGCCGTACTTGTGAACTTTGCAATGAACATGATCATTTCAGTACCCAATGCAAATTGTTTCATGATCGTATCATGTCCAAAAAATTTGATGACTTGATTTCCCTTGCACATCATAATGAACTTAGTTTTCTCATGGGTTATGAAAAAATGAAACGTATAACTAAGGTTATTCCAGAATTTGCCCTTGATAGAGTTCTTCATTTTGATCTAGAAGAAATTTATATGTATTGTGTGGTGAATTGCATTGAAAATCCTTATATTGCCAATTACATAAAGAAAAGAAAAGAAATAGAAGATGAAGAGAATACTAATGAAAGGGAAGGTACTTCCCAATATTCTCCTATTATTTCTTATGATGAATCAGGCAACGAGGAGGAGCCCTCTATTCAACCAATCTCATTAATAAGGAGCTCCAAAAAGACGATTGAACCCACACATGATGTGGAGAACAAGAAGAAAAGAAAAAGGAAGAGAGTAAAAAGATATCTCCCCCAAATAATGTTGCTCCTATTATTGTTGTGCCTCATGAAAATGAATCAAAAATAATTGTGGAAGATGATGCACTTGATGATGATCTCGTTATGCCTATTGCTTGTTGTGATGATTATGATTGGGAAGATAATGATACTTCTTATGATCTTGAAAATCTTTTTGGCATTTTCTTGGAAGAATATGATAATTGCTATACTATTGGTGCTATCCATACTATTAATGATGAGAGTGATTATGCTTGTGATATAAAAAGGCCCAAGCTTGGGGATGCTATGTTTGAATAAGGTGATGTTTTTGAGAATATATTTGCTGCAATTAATGTTTGTCCCAAGCTTGGGGATGCTACGTTTAATGAAGATGATATTTTTAGTCTCCCAAGTTTTGATATGCAAATGTATAGTGATGATAGCATGCCTCCTACTTATGATGATTATATTGATGAAAGTGGGTTTGTAAGAGTGTCAACTTTAGGAAGTAATGATCCCACTATTTTGGAGGATGTTGAATCTTATTATGATAATTAGGAAAGTGTATTTGGAGAGGTCATGACTTTATTTAGTGGTGAATCCACTATCTTGGAAGAGGTTTCAATCGATTATGATGAGAACAAAGTTGCTACTTATGATGATTATTGTGATGAAACTTATGCTATAAAAATTAGTGATGATTATATTTATAAAACTTGTCATGATTATGATTACCCTTCTTCTGAACAGTACTCTTTTAATGTAGAAACAATTTATAGTATTCAAGTCTCTTATGATACTTCCACTATCCCGAATGAGAAGAATTTTGCTTATGTGGAGAGTAGTAGATTTTCTATGCTTGTAGATCATGAAAAGAATGCTTTATGTGATGGTTATATTATTGAATTCATTCATGATGCTACTGAAAATTAATATGAGGGAGGAACATATGCTTGTAGGAATTGCAATAATATCAAGTTTCCTCTCTATGTGCTTAAAATCTTGAAGTTATGCTTGTTTTGCCTTCCTATGCTAGTTGATTATTGTTCCCATAAGTTGTTTTCTCACAAAATCCCTATGCATAGGAAGTGGTTTAGACTTAAGTTTGCTATTCATATTCCTCATGATGCTCTATTCATGTTTCAATTCTTATCTTTTATGTGAGCATCATTGAAATCATCATGCCGAGCTAGGGGCGTTAAACGATAGCGCTTGTTGGGAGGCAACCCAATTTTATTTTTGTTCCTTGATTTAGGATCCTGTTTAGGAATAAATAATCCATCTAGCTTCTGTTTAGATGTGGTTTTATGTTTTAATTAGTGTTTGTGCCAAGTAGAACCTTTGGGAAGACTTGGGTGAAGTCTTTATGATCATGCTGTAAAAAACAGAAACTTTAGTGCTCACGAGATTAGCTTAAACTTTTTACTGGAGAGTGATATTTAGTTAATTATTTTTTGCAGATGATTACTAGACAAATTCCTCAGGTGCACCAATTTATTTTAGAATTTTTGGAGTTCCAGAAGTATACGTTTGATACCGATTACTACAGACTGTTCTGTTTTTGATAGATTTTGTTTTCATTGTGTTGCTTGCTTATTTTGATGAATCTATGGCTAGTAAAATAGT
Source organism: Aegilops umbellulata (assembly GCA_032464435.1). Taxonomy (NCBI): domain Eukaryota; kingdom Viridiplantae; phylum Streptophyta; class Magnoliopsida; order Poales; family Poaceae; genus Aegilops; species Aegilops umbellulata. The sequence continues at coordinate 511,607,947 of CP136059.1, forward strand.
TTATAAACCATAGAGAAGTTGGAATACAGGAGGTTTAGCACCAATATAAATAAATAATGAGTTCATTACAGTACTTAAGTGGTGATTTATTTTCTTATACTAACGGAGCTTACGAGTTTTCTGTTAAATTTTGTGTTGTGAAGTTTTCAAGTTTTGGGTAAAGATTCGATGGACTATGGAATAAGGAGTGGCAAGAGCCTAAGCTTGGGGATGCCCAAGGAACCCCAAGGTAATATTCAAGGACAACCAAGGGCCTAAGCTTGGGTATGCCCCGGATGGCATCCCCTCTTTCGTCTTTGTTCATCGGTAACTTTACTTGGAGCTATATTTTTATTCACCACATGATATGTGTTTTGCTTGGAGCGTAAATTTATTTTATTTTGTTTTGCTTGCTGTTTGAATAAAATATCAAGATCTGAAATTATTGAATGAGAGAGAGTCTTCACATAGCTACATAATTATTTAACTACTCATTGATCTTCACTTATATCTTTTTGGAGTAGTTTGTCATTTACTCGTGTTCTTCACTTATATCCTATGAGTAAATGGTTGAATGATTTGAATGCCATAAATATGAAATTATATATGTTTCATATGCTTATCCCATGGGGAGTAATGATTTCACATATAAGAAGTAGAGGTGGTAAATTTATTGAAGGTTAGCAAACATTGTATTGGTCACTTGAACAATTCATGAAAGAATATTGAAGGAAGAGAGATTTCACATATAAATATACTATCCTGGACATCTTCTATGATTGTGAGCCCCATTAATTATTTTCAAACCTGAGCAAATTAGTTGAAGTTGGACAAGGAAGACAACATAATGAGTTATGCTTGGGTATAATTGTATAGAAGTTATATTGTTATAGATCCTCTAACATGTGATGCTTGCTTTTTAGAATCCTTTGCTAGCCAAAATGTCTGTACTAAGCGGGAATACTGCTTGTGCATCAAAATTCCTTGAACCAAGTTTCTTCCATGAGTGTCCACCATATTTACCTATATGTGGTATTTACCTGCCGTTCCAAGTAAATTTGCATGTGCCAAACTCTAAACCTTCAAATAATAATCTGTTTTGTATGCTCGAATCGCTCATGTAGCGACTAGGGGCTGTCAGTATCTTCCATGCTAGGTGGGTTGCTCTCACGATGAGTGGACTCCGCTCATCATTCACGATAAATTGGCTGGTAACTGGGATGCCCAGTCCCATGATCAAAGATCGAAATCAAATAAAAAATAATTGCAAACAAAAATCCCCCAGGATTGATGTTAGTTGGAGGCACTCGTTGTTTCAGGCAAGCCATGGATTTATGATTGTTGGTGGAGAGGGAGTAAAATCTTTACCTTTCTGTTTGGGAACCGCCTATAATGTATGTAGTATGGAAGATATTTGGAACTCTTGGTCGTTATGTTGACAATGAAAGCATACCTCTCAAAGTTATTTTCATCTCTGTTTTGCTTCGAGCTCTGACACCTCTGCAAATCCCTGCTTCCCTCTACGAAGGGCCTATCTTTTAATTTTATGCAAGAGTCGGTAGTATTCCTTCTCATTCCAAACTACTCTTTAGTTGGCAAGCATCGTGTGATGGAAAGATCTAGGCATATATGGCCATTCAAATATATTTGAGCATGAATTATTACTGTGGACATTACCCTTGAGGTAAAAGGTTGGGAGGCGAAACATTAAGCCCCCAACTTTCTCTGTGTTCGATGAATACTATTTGTTCTAAAAATATGCTTTGAGTGGTAGCAATCATGGAAGACTAAATGATAGTTGAGTATGTGGAGTTTGCTAAATCAAAGCTCTGACATAGACTCTTCCTAAAAATAAGATGAATTGTAATTGTTTGATGACTAATAACATGGCTTGTTAGTTTTCAAGAAAGTTTATTGTCTATACTATAACATGTGAATAGTTTGTTACTTGATCATGAAAAGTTCTATGAGTTGAGCTACTGTTATGACATAGTGATGCTAGAAAAGGTGATTGAAATTATCATTGATCAAACTTGTGCACCTGCTAGCATTGACACTTCATAAATTCTTTCTTTTATCATTTACCTACTCGAGGACGAGCATGAATTAAACTTGGGGATGCTGATACGTCTCCAACGTATCTATAATTTATGAAGTATTCATGCTATTATATTATCCATCTTGGATGTTTTATGGGATTTACTATGCACTTTTATATTACTTTTGGGACTAACCTATTGACCTAGAGCCCAGTGCAAGTTTCTGTTTTTTCCCCTTGTTTGAGTGTTTCGCAGAAAAGGAATATCAAACGGAGTCCAAACGGAGTGAAACCTTCGGAAAAGTTATTTTTGGAAAGAGAGCAATACGGGAGACTTGGAGTGCACATCAGGAAAGCAATGAGGGAGGCACGAGGTAGGCCCCCCTGGGCGCGCCCTCCACCCTTGTGGGCCCTTCGTGGCTCCCCTGACGTATTTCTTCCTCCTATATATATACCAATATACCATAAAACCTTCGGAAAACAGAATAGATCGGGAGTTCCGCTGCCGCAAGCCTCTGTAGCCACCAAAAACAAATCGGGGCCCTGTTCCGGCACCCTGCCGGAGGGGGGGAACCCTCATCAGTGGCCATCTTCATCATCCCGACGCTCTCCATGACGAGGAGGGAGTAGTTCACCCTCGGGGCTGAGGGTATGTACCAGTAGCTATGTGTTTGATCTCTCTCTCTCTCTCTCTCATGTTCTTGAGGTGATATGATCTTGATGTATCGCGAGTGAGGGAGTCCTGGATTAGGGGGTATCCGGACGGCCAGACTATATCCTTTGGTCGCACTGTTGGACTATGAAGATACAAGATTCAAGACTTCGTCCCGTGTCCGGATGGGACTCTCCTTGGCGTGGAAGGCAAGCTTGGCAATACGGATATGTAGATATCCTTCTTTGTAACCGACTATGTGTAACCCTAGTCCCCTCCGGTGTCTATATAAACCAGAGGGTCTGGTCCGTAGAACAACAACAAGATACAACAATCATAAAATAGGCTAGCTCCTAGGGTTTAGCCTCTTCGATCTCGTGGTAGATCAACTCTTGTAATACCCATATCATCAATATCAATCAAGAAGGAGTAGGGTTTTACCTCCATCGAGAGGACCCGAACCTGGGTAAAAACATCGTGTCCCTTGTCTCCTGTTACCATCCGCCTAGACGCACAGTTCGGGACCCCCTACCCGAGATCCGCCGGTTTTGACACCGACATTGGTGCTTTCATTGAGAGTCCCTCTGTTTCGTCATCGTCAGGCCTGATGGCTCCTTCGATCATCGATAGCGATGCAGTTCTGGGTGAGATTTTCCTCCCCGGATAAATCTTTGTATTCGGCGGCTTCGCACTGCGGGCGAACTCGTTTGGCCATCTGGAGCAGATCGAGAGTTACGCCCCTGGCCATCAGGTCAGGTTTGGAAACTTAAACTACATGGCCGACATCCGCTGAGACTTGATCTTCGATGAATTCGAGCCCCTGCCGAGTGTGCCGCACGGTCACGATGGGCATGATTTAGCTCTGTCGTCAGACAGTGTTCAGGAGATCGCACCTGCAACCGCTTCGACCCTCAATTTGGAGCCTACCGCGCCATCCATGGATGGGTGGCTAGACCCCGCCACGGAGGCCGCAGTCTCAGCGGCGATCGAGCCGAATACCAACTTTACCCCTCACGAGAGCCGTGACTCCAAACTGTCGGATTCTTCTCCGGCCATGGACTCCGAGCCGCCTGCGCCCGTACCTGTCGAATCCAACTGGGCGCCGATCATGGAGTTCACCTCCACGGATATCTTTCAGCACTCGCCCTTCGGCGACATACTGAACTCATTAAGGTCCCTCTCCTTGTCAGGAGAAACCTGGCCGAACTATGTTCGGCAGGATTGGGATGCGGATGACGAAGAAATTCGCCGCCCACCCACCACCCGCTTAGTAGCCACTGTCGATTAACCGACATGATCGACTTCGACTCCGAAGACATCGACGGTATGGACGACGATGCAGGAGAAGAACAGGAACAACTGCCCACAGGGCAGTGGACAACCACCTCATCATACGATAAATAAATAAATAAATAAATAAATATATATATATATATATATATATATATATATATATATATATATATATATATATGGTGGACACACCCAAAGAAGGCAATGGCGACGGGATAATAGGGGATGACCCCTCCAAGAATCAACCGAAGCACCGACGTCAGCGGCGCCGCTCTAAGTCTCGCCAAAGCAAAAGCGGTGATACCGGCACAGGAGATAATAACACTCCGGACAGTGCCGAAGATAACGACAATCCCCTCCAGCAAGATTCAGAGCGGCAGATGGAGAGGCGGAGGATGATAATTACATGCCTCCCTCCGAAGACGAGGCAAGCCTCGACGATGAAGAATTTGTCGTGCCTGAGGATCCCGTCGAACAAGAGCGCTTCAAGCGCCGGCTTATAGCCACGGCAAATAGCCTTAAGAAAAAGCAACATCAGCTTCGAGCTGATCAAGATTTGCTAGCTGACAGATGGACTGAAGTCCTGACGGCCGAGGAATATGAACTCGAACGCCCCTCAAAGAGTTACCCAAAGCGCAGGTTGCTACCCCGGTTAGAGGAGGAAGCATTAAAGCCTACATCCCCAGCGTATGATGCGGCTGATCGGCCACCTCATGGCCGCGACAGAGCGGCATTTCTGCCGAAGGCCCAGCCCGCACCTCGGCGCCACTCAAATAAAAAGGCATGAGGAAATACGCTAGACCTGCGAGACGTACTGGAGGACAAAGCAAAACACGCAAGATCGATATACGGATCACGAGGGCTCGCCACTACGCGAGACGATAACAGTCATGCCGGATACAGTAAAAGTAAATCCGGTCGGGCCGAACACAGCAGACAAGACTCATATGAGCTGCGTCGCGATATAGCCCAGTACAGAGGCGCGACACACCCCCTATGCTTCACAGATGAAGTAATGGATCACCAAATCCTAGAGGGTTTCAAACCCGTAAACATCAAATCATAGGATGGTACAACAGATCCTGCGGTATGGATCGAGGACTACCTCCTGCATATCCACATGGCCCTCGGTGACGATCTACACGCCTTCAAATACCTTCCACTCAAACTCAAAGGACCAGCTCGACATTGGCTGAACAACTTACCAGCAGAATCCATTGGCTGTTGGGAAGATCTGGAAGCCGCATTCCTAGATAACTTCCAGGGCACTTATGTACGACCACCAGATGCCAATGAATTGAGCCACATAATTCAGCAGCCAGAGGAATCGGCCAAGCAATTCTGGACACGGTTCCTAACCAAGAAAAATCAAATCATCGACTGTCCGGATGCAGAGGCCCTAGCAGCTTTTAAGCATAACATCCGCGGCGAGTGGCTCGCTCGACAACTTGGCCAGGAAAAGCCGAAATCTATGGCAGCCCTCACGACACTCATGACCCGCTTTTGCGCAGGAGAGGACAGCTGGCTGGCTCGCAACAACAACATATCAAAGAACCCAGGTACTTCGGATACCAAGGATAACAATGGCAGGTCACGTCGCAACAAACACAAGCGCCGCATCAACAGCGACAATACTAAGGATACAACAGTCAATGCCGGATTCAGAGGCTCCAAACCCGGTCATCGGTAAAAAACCATTCAAAAGAAGCACTCCGGGCCCGTCCAGTTTGGACCGAATACTCGGTCGCTCGTGTCAAATACACGACACCCCCGACAAGCCAGCCAATCATACCAACAGAGATTGTCGGGTGTTTAAGAAGGCCGGCAAGTTAAATGCCGAAAACAAGGACAAGGGTCTACACAGTGATGACGAGGAAGAGCCCCGGCCGCCGAACACCGGAGGACAGAAGAGGTCCCCCCCACAAGTGCGGACCGTGAACATGATATATGCAACCCACATCCCCAAGAGGGAGCGGAAGCGTGCGCTAAGGGACGTATATGCGTTGGAGCCAGTCGCCCCAAAGTTCAACCCATGGTCTTCCTGTCCGATCACCTTCGATCGCAGGGACCACCCCACTAGTATCCATCATGGCGGATTTGCTGCACTGGTCCTAGACCCAATCATCGACGGATTTCACCTCACTCGAGTCCTTATGGACGGTGGCAGCAGCGTGAACCTACGTTATCAGGACACAGTGCGCAAAATGGGTATAGACCCCTCAAGGATCAAACCCACAAAAACGACCTTAAAGGGCGTCATACTAGGTGTAGAGGCTCATTGTACAGGCTCAGTCACACTGGAAGTGGTCTTCGGATCCCCGGATAACTTCCGAAGCGAAGATTTAATCTTCGACATAGTCTCGTTCCGCAGTGGCTATCACGGACTGCTCGGGCGAACCGCATTCGCAATATTCAATGCGGTACCGCATTATGCATACCTCAAGCTCAAGATGCCAGGACCTCGGGGGTTCATCATAGTCAATGGAAACACAAAGCGCTCTCTCTGAACGGAGGATCACACTGCTGCCCTCGCGACAGAAGCACAAAGAAGCCTCTCAAGGCAATTAACCAGTTCGGCGATCAAACACCCGGACGCCGTCAAGCGCGCCCGGAGTAATCTGCAACAAGACCGTCTGGCACGTTCCGAGCTCGCATAGCAATGCGGCCCCCACCCTAGTCCTAGTCAAACGGCGAAATCCGTGCCACGCGTACATAATTACGCATTAAAAATACCATGGACATAGGCGGGGGGGGGGGGGGGAACGACTATGGCACGCCCCAAAAATGCGGCTCAACCGCACTAGGGGCTTCCCGCTTTATTATTCTTTCTCTCTTTTAGGACTTTACTCTCTGGAAGCCCAGTCCGGCAGTCTGATTACCGAACACACGGTACAAAAACCAAGGAGGCAGAAAGCTACGTCGCACCATGGAACTCCCAGGTGGTCTCTGATAACGAGTGAAAACCTGCTTTAAAGTACCATTCCTCAGCTTGCCCTTGGTGCGGACATGTCAAATAGTCCTACTTTTTGCTTATTGCACTACTTGTACCATTCTGCTTCGACGCACCTTTTTGAATAAACAATGCATAGCACTGGTCTATTACTGCATTCTTTATTCTTCCTTTATTTATATATACATATGTTCATTCATTACATTCAGCACCCGTACACTCTGGTGCGGCCAATACGCCAGGGGCTTAAGTACCCCATAATACGGCGTGAGAAGTCCGAACACTTTCGATAGTGCGGCACCCCGAACTTATAGCATTATATGCATCAGCTCCGAATCATGTCTTTGGTCAAATGTTGGGTTTGCCCGGCTCCCATGTTTTGGTGCCTTACGTTCCGCTATATCGGCTAAGGTAGCACTGGGAGAACTACTGCGATTGTGCCCCGGTTCATCTGGGCAAGCACCTCAGTAGAGAAAGCTAAAACTAACTGTCATGATAAGGCGAGAGCTGGTCACTGTTCGAGAGGTCTCGAGTCCCTAAAGACTTATGCCGCTTCGAGCGAGGAGTCGGCTTTGTCCGGCTTAAGGAGTGTATAGAGCCCCGAATTTGGTCTTCCGAACACTAGGGGCTTCGCCAAAATTTAAAATTGTAGACTTCTATGGCTAAGTGAAAGTGATAGAGCACTATAGTCTGATTGCCTTGTTCGTTGCGCTGAGCACCTCCCTCGAAGGACCCAACAATGGGAAAAAAGTTCTCAGATTTATCCCGAACAGCCCAGCACTCGTGGCATGGGGGCAGAAGCCGACGACTAGCCATCTTTCAAATTTGATAAACAGCCGCACATAAGGTAATAGTTTAAACTCAAATAAGCGTTGCATAGTGCATATGAACAAGTTTTCATAACACAGGATCACATGAGCAAGTTCACTCAAAAATTACATCCTTGGAATACTCATCCGCCATAAGGCGGGCACCCTTCAGGACGCCCTCATAGTACATTTCGGGGTGGCAATGCTCCTTGCCCTGCGGTGGTCCCTCCTTCACCAGCTTCTCAGCCTCCATCTTGCCCCAGTGTACTTTAACACGGGCAAGCGCCCTGCGGGCGCCCTCGATGCAGACGGACCGCTTGATGACTTCAAGCCAGGGGCAAGCATCCACAAGCCGCCTCACCAGGCCGAAGTAGCTATTTGGAAGGGCGTCGCCAGGCCACAACCGGACTATAAGACCCTTCATGGCCTGTTCGGCCGCCTTATGGAGCTCGACCAATTGCTTCAGCTGGTCGCTTAAAGGCACCGGGTGTTCGGCGTCAGTATACTGAGACCAGAACACCTTCTCCGTCGAGCTCCCTTCCTCGGCCCGGTAGAACTTTGCGGCGTCCGACACGCTGCGGGGAAAATCTGCGAATGCTCCTGGAGAGCTCCGGACTCGGGTAAGTAACAAGTAATTTACTTTCACATGCTTGCTTTGCATAATGAATGCCTTACCCGCCGCTATCTTCTTCATCGCCTCGATTTCCTGGAGGGATTTTTCGGCTTCGGTCTTGGTATGCTTTGTGCTCTCGAGGGCCGTGGCGAGCTCGGACTCTCGCGTCTTCGAGTGAAGCTCCAAAGCCTCGTGCTTATTCACGAGAGCCTACAGCTCTTGCTGCACCTCGCCCACCCGCTCCTGTTGCTTCTCCTGCTCGATGTGCTCTGTGGCCGCTTTGTTTTCGGCCTCGGACAGTGCTTGCTTCAGGGCCGCCACTTCGATCATGGCCCGTGGAACATTCATGATGATCCTATCATTTTGCAACCACATCTTTTTATATATATATACATATAGACGAGGCATTACTTACCTTGGTTCTCCTCGAGCTGCTTCTTGGCAAGGCCGAGCTCTCTCTCCGACCGCTTGAGGTTCTGCTTCAGTGCATCGACCTCCGCAGTCAGTGCGGCAGAGGTTAGCAGCGAAGCCTGCATACGCATATAGATATACTTGTATTAGACTCCTGCGAATGTTATTTTGATCCTCTATTCGGCTTTTCTTTGTGAACGCCAAACAAATCATCAGGGGCTACTGTCTATGCGGTAATATTTCCCTATATTTTAAATACTTACCTCAAAGCCTGTTAGAAGGCTGGCACATGCTTCAGTCAGTCCGCTCTTGGCGGACTGAACCTTCTTGATCACCGCACTCATAATAGTGTGGTGCTCCTCGTCGATGGAAGCGCCGCTAAGCGCTCCCAGCAGGTTGACCAGTGCCTCTGGATGGGCAGAGGTCACTGGCACGGGCGGCTTGCCCCTCTTGGAAGGGAGTCGCCTGCCGGAGTCCGATACCACTAGAGGTTCCGGTGTGGTGTTCGGCCTGGCGCCGAACTTGGAGCCCTGGGGAGCCTTGCTCCCTTTGCGCCTGGAGTCCGGAAGGTCGCCTTGAGGCGCCTCCAGGACTACCTCCCCTCGGCTTGGTGCCCTTTGAGACAACACCTCGGTGTTGTCCGTAGGGCGAGGGGTGGAGGCGGTCGGAAGTGATCCTCCGTTGCTCATAGCCGACGGATCCAAAGAACCGCTCGACGAGGATACGTCGATATGGGCCCGGGACGGAGTGCATAACCATGTCCGGCGTTAGGAGAAGCTGTGCAATTAAACTTTGCCACGAGTTACTCTGGTATCCGAATACTTAGATCTCGCCAGGGGCTTGGCCCTGGGTGGCCACTCGTCTTCGCTGTCGGCGGCGGTGGCGGAGCAATCCGGAAGAAGAGTCCTTCCCTTCTTGGACCCCCCGGCCTCCCCAGTTGGGGCGGACTTCCTTTTCTTGTCCTCCCCGGCTGGAGGGGAAGAACCTTTATCTGCCTCCTCCTCGTTTTCACGGGAGGAGTGCGTCTCGGAGTTATCGGTCGATGAGTCCGATACCACCTGGCGCTGAGAACTCTTTCGGGTTTCCGTGGCCTTCTTCTTGATCTTCTTCTCCGGCACCTCGTAAGGCGCCGGAGTCAGCATCGCCGTCAGGAGAGCGTCTGCAGGGTTTTCGGGCAGAGGGGCCAGACAGTCAATCTGCCCCGATGTATCCACCCATTCCTGTCAAAGGCATGGAAGCTCAGATCCCGCACATAGTTAAACTATGAAAAATAAATACCCTATAAGAGATAAAAAGCTTACCGCGCCGGCTTGGCGCTTTGCGCCGAGTCCGCGATCCTCGGTGAGGGGAGGGGGAACCTCCGCGTTCTTAAACAACACCTTCCAGGCGTCCTCGTGTGTCGTGTCGAAAAGCTCGCTCAGAATCTGGTGCTGGGCCGGGTCGAACTCCCACAAATTGAACGCCCGTTGTTGACACGCGAGGATCCGGCGGATGAGCATGACCTGGACTATGTTGACAAGCTTGAGCTTCTTGTTTATCATGTTTTGGATACAGGTTTGGAGTCCGGTCAGCTCTACCATGCTACCCTAGGGCAGGCCCTTCTCTTTCCAGAGGTGAGCCGCGTGGGGATTCTAGATTGGAACTCGGGGGGGGGGGGGGCGTCGCCCATTTGGGGTCGCGCGGCTCGGTGATGTAGAACCACCCCGATTGCCACCCCTTTATGGTCTCCACGTAGGAGCCCTCGAGCCATGTGACGTTGGGCATTTTGCCCACCATGGCGCCTCCGCACTCCGCCTGCTGACCGCCCACCACCTTCGGATTGACATTGAAGGTCTTCAGCCATAAACCGAAGTGGGGCTTGATGTGGAGGAATGCCTCACACACGACGATAAACGCCGAGATGTTGAGGATGAAGTTCGGGGCCAGATCGTGGAAATCCAGGCCGTAGTAGAACATGAGCCCCTGGACGAATGGGTGGAGAGGAAATCCCAGTCCGCGGAGGAAGTGGGTAAGGAATACTACCCTCTCATGGGGCCTGGGGGTGGGTATGAGCTGGCCCTCATCTAGGAGCCGGTGTGCGATATCCTCGGACAGGTATCCGGCTCCCCTCAGCTTTTTGATGTGTCCCTCCGTGACAGAGGAGACCATCCACTTGCCTCCTGCTCCGGACATGATTGGAGAAGGTCGAGGAGGAAGATGTGGACTTGGGCGCTGAAGCTCGAGTGCGCAGTAATGGATGAGCAATGAGGAAGAAGGCGTTGGTAGAAGAAGGTGAATCCTTATCCCTTTATAAGGGCGTACGAAACTATGGGCCCCCACCAGCCTGGTAAAACTCGCTTATCCCCCATGCGCCGTAATTGATGGCGCGGTTGGGTTACCCACGTCCGTATTGATGAGAATCCCGCGATAAGGGGACATGATCTCTGCTTCGACAAGACGTGCCAAGGACACCGCCTCGCGGAACAGGCTGAGGTTGGTTGTAAAAAACGATTCGAATGGTGACCTGGCTGTGGTGTGATGACGCACTATGAAATACGTCGGCAGATTAGATTTGTGGAAATATTATTCTCTCTACGGTTGTATGTGGAACTTGTTTTGCAGAGCCGGACACGTTCCTCGTGTTCACAATCTTTTATGAAGTATTCGGAGGAGGAACCCGCCTTGTAATGCCGAAGACGAATCTGCACGCCAGACTCATCGTCATTGAAGCCTGGTTCAGGGGCTACTGTGGGAGTCCTGTATTAGGGGGTATCTGAACGGCCGGACTATATCCTTTGGCTGCTCTGTTGGACTATGAAGATACAAGATTGAAGACTTCGTCCCGTGTCCGGATGGGACTCTCCTTGGCGTGGAAGGCAAGCTTGGCAATACAGATATGTAGATCTCCTTCTTTGTAACCGACTATGTGTAACCCAAGCCCCCTCCGGTGTCTATATAGACCAGAGGGTTTGGTCCGTAGAACAACAACAAGATACAACAATCATACCATAGGCTAGCTCCTAGGGTTTAGCCTCTTCGATCTCGTGGTAGATCAACTCTTGTAATACCCATATCATCAATATCAATCACAAAGGGGTAGGGTTTTACCTCCATCAAGAGGGCCCGAACCTGGATAAAAACATCGTGTCCCTTGTCTCCTGTTACCATCCGCCTAGACGCACAGTTCGGGACCCCCTACCCGAGATCCGCCGGTTTTGACACCGACAGCGAGCTTTGCTATTATAGTTGGATCTTATGATGTTTCTCCCCCTCTACTCTCTTGTAATGGTTGAGTTTTCCCTTTGAAGTTATCTTATCGGATTGAGTCTTTAAGGATTTGAGAACACTTGATGTATGTCTTGCGTGGAATACCCGTGGTGACAATGGGGTATTTTATTGATCCACTTGATGTATGTTTTGGTGATCAACTTGCGGGTTCCGCCCATGAACTTATGCATAGGGGTTGGCACACGTTTTCGTCTTGACTCTCCGGTAGAAACTTTGGGGCACTCTTTGAAGTACTTTGTGTTGGATTGAATAGATGAATCTGAGATTGTGTGATGCATATCGTATAATCATACCCACGGATACTTGAGGTGACATTGGAGTATCTTGGTGACATTAGGGTTTTGGTTGATGTGTGTCTTCAGGTGTTATTTTACTACGAACTCTAGGGCTGCTTGTGACACTTATAGGAATAGCCCAATGGATTGATCGGAAAGATTAACTTTGAGGTGGTTTCGTACCCTACCATAATCTCTTCGTTTGTTCTCCGCTATTAGTGACTTTGGAGTGACTCTTTGTTGCATGTTGAGGGATAGTTATATGATCCAATTATGTTATTATTGTTGAGAGAACTTCCACTAGTGAAATTATGAACCCTAGGCCTTGTTTCCTAGCATTGCAATACCGTTTACGCTCACTTTAATCATTAGTTACCTTGCTGTTTATATATTTTCAGATTACGAAACCATATCTACCATCCATCTTGCACTTGTATCACCATCTCTTCGCCGAACTAGTGCACCTATACAATTTACCATTGTATTGGGTGTGTTGGGGACACAAGAGACTCTTTGTTATTTGGTTGCAGGGTTGTTTGAGAGAGACCATCTTCAACCTATGCCTCCCACGGATTGATAAACCTTAGGTCATCCACTTGAGGGAAATTTGCTGCTGTCCTACAAACCTCTGACTTGGAGGCCCAACAACGTCAACAAGAAGAAAGTTGTGTAGTAGACATCATGGTATCTGATGGTTTTCAGCATATAAATCAAAGCTCACTTCAGGAGGATTATTCCTAGGAAGGAAAGTAAAACTTTGAACAAAGATGTTTGTGAGGATTTGGTGTTGTTCACACTCATCTGTGATGAAGTCAGTGAGGCCGGCATTAGCAGCATGTTGTGTGAACTCTTGAAGGATTCCAGCCTCTTCCAGGAATGGGGTGTGAGGCCACTCACACGACCGTACTTCCGTGTGGCACCCTGGCTCAAAGAAACCGAAACGCCCCGTATTCCAGCCCAGAGATCGAGGAGAAGTCTCTGGAATACGACATTGCTTGACATAGAACAAATCAGCTCTCATTACAAGAATAATAATTACATGGGTCTGATGTTACAATGATCACATCAGCATGGCGACACTACGCCTGCGATACTACACTTGCAATATGCTAGCAGCGGAACATCTCTGAAAGTGCGTTATATCGACTAGAGGGGGTGAATAGGCGATTTTTATGAAATTCTTCACTGAGGAATTTGCTCGTGAGGAAATTCCTTAGCGAAGAACTACTAGCAGCGGAATAAGTACTCAGAGATAAACATAGCAGAATACATGCATGGTCAACATGATGAAATGAAGACACAGACAGAGTACAGAAAGCGTAAACATAGGATAGCACAATATGAAGACAAACAGACTAAAGAAATTGAACTGAGGAAATTGAGAAAGTCTTCAGTCAAAGTCTTCAAACACAGATATGAACAAACACTCAACACAGTAATGAGGAAATGAAAGTGTTGAGAAAATAGAACCATTAAGCTTGGTGAAGACAATGATTTGGTAGACCAGTTCCAACTGTTGTATCAGTTGTACATCTGGTTGGAGCGGCTGAGTATTTAAACTCGAGGACACTTAGTCCCGGACACACAGTCCTCACCGTATTCTCCTTGAGCTAAGGACACACAGTCCTCGCCCAATCACTCGTGGTAAGTCTTCAGGTGACTTCCAAACCTTCACACTCTTGGTCACTCGGCGATCCACAATTCCTCTTGGATGCTCTAGACCTTGACGCCTAACCGTCTGGAAGAAGCACAGTCTTCAAAGGTAACAAGCGTCGGATCCACGCAGGATCAATTTCTTCAGTGATGCTCAATCACTTTGGGTTTGTAGGTGTTTTGGGTTTGGGTTTGGATTTTCCTCACTTGATGATTTTCGCTCAAAGTCCTCGGAGGATGGGTTGCTCTCAAATGACAAGTGTCAAGTTCTCGCAGAGCAGCCAACCAGCTAGTGGTTGTAGGGGGCGGCTATTTATAGCCTAGGGAGCAGCCCGACATGATAAGACATAAATGCCCTTCAATGATATGACCGTTGGGTGGACAAGATATCTTAGGACAACTGGCGCGTAGCACAACAACGGTCGAAAATTTGAGGTTCAAATTCCTCAGGGCTATCATGTTCCTCACAGTGTAGGCAATTCGCACTGGCGAATTCCTAACTCCCCAGTCAGAGCAAAGTCCTCAGTGACCAGAAGAACTGCGTCTCTGTTACTGAAGAAATTGACTGAACTGTATGAGATTTCTAATGGCTTCACTCGAAGGGATTGGTAGATGTAGGATTTGAGATGAGCATCACTTGGAAATTTTCTCCTTAGTATTTCCTCGACCCCCTTTAACAGCACGGTGTTTCCTATAACTCAAGAAAGAGAAAATGAAACTACGAAAACAAAAGTCTTCACGCTTCATGTTCCTCGAATGAATACCAAGTCTTCAAGGTCACACCAATTTCTTCACTTTCAAAGTCTTCAGAAAGTCTTCAAAATATCAAAGTCTTCAAATGAAGAACTTCATTTTTAGGGGTCGACTTTGTCTGTAAATATCAAACTCCTCATAGACTTATAGACCTGTGTACACTCATAAACGCATTAGATACTTAACCTATAAGTCTTCAATACACCAAAATCACTAAGGGGCACTAGATGCACTTACAATCTCCCCCTTTTTGGTGATTGATGACAACATAGGTTAAGTTTTTAACGGGGATAAATATATGAAGTGTAAATACTGATATTGAGGAATCTGATTGCAAGATATAGAAGAACTCCCCCTGAAGATGTGCATAGTGAGGAATTTGCTTTTGAAGCAATGCACACTTGAAGAGTTGAATCATGGAGATCTCCCCCTATATCTTGTAATTCATACACGCATTTGACATATAATATGAAGAATTTGAAATGCATGATGAAATATGGTGCCTGATGTAATTCAGCATGCGTGCGATAATATTAACGAGGAATAAGCATGCAGAATAGCGCATCAAAGTATCAAAACATAGTGCAACAAAAGTATCAGCGCACCATCGGACTTAAGATTACAACTCGATCCAATAAAAGTTTCGGAAGAACGAGAGTTGTAACTTAAAAAAACGCCCTTATTATAGACCCGCTTGAAGACTAACTCAGATTTCTCCCCCTTTGTCATCAAATGACCAAAAGGATCGAAACTGAGTACTAACACCCCTGAAGATATTCAAGTTGATGAAGGAGCGCCAGCGTTGTTGGGGTCGGTCGTTGAAGTAGGGCCTGCTGCAGTGTTGTCCAAATCTTCATGTTCATCAGTCGCACGCGATGAAGAATATGAACTGGCCACCAAAGAAGGAACCTTGACCTTCTTGTATTTCTTCGGAGGGGGTGCAAACCAGTCAAAGTTTTCTTTGAGACCCATTTTCTCCAAGTCTTCAACACTGTACACTTTAGACAGAACAGCCCAGGTGCGGTTGAGGGTTTCATGAAGGTAGTAATGGTCTTTCTTCACGGCATTGTGTGTGGAAGTCATGTTGTGAAGAATTGAACCAAACTGACGCTTGACCCATTTGTGATTGCGATCAACCTTTTGATGAAGACTGAGGAGTAACTCACGGTCAGTCATCACCCTGGGAGTTGTGGCTTGAGGATTTGGCTTGGCAGTGTTGGTAGCAGAGTCATGTGTGGCAGAGTCATCATTGGTGGAATAAGAAGCAGCGTTGCGAAATTGACCATCCAATGGACGAATGCCTTCATCTATCACAGCAGTGGCCTTGCCCTTTTCATCATCTGAGGAAAATGTCCGTTTGAGGACTTCAATGGGAGGCAAGTAGCTGCAGTGGTTGAGAGTTTCAGCCTTGTAGTTGAGTGAAGACCTTGTCCTGATGAATTTCATTATCCAAGGTGCATAAGGCTTCAGCTCAAATGGTGACATAGCAATGTTGGCTAGAGTCCTCATGAAGAAATCATGGAAGTTGACGGGAACGCCATGGATGATGTTGAGCAGATTCTTCATAATGCCAACGACTTCTTCATCAGTCGAGTCGTGGCCTTTGATGGGACTCATTGTCTTCGTCAGAATGCGATAGACAATCCTTGGCACATACAACAATTCCTTGACGAGGAATTTGGTTCTAGGAGCTTGCCCTGGCTTCAAAGGCTTCATCAGCACTTGCATATAGTGATTTGAAAGCTCAGGTTCGTTGTACACACAACGTGCATCTTCAGTGGGTGGACTCAGAGGAAGGACACGAAGCAATTCAGATGCTGGGGCCTTATAATGGGTGTTCTCAGTCATCCAGTCCAAAACCCATGAGTTGACATCTTCAGAGTTGCCGGTGATGTGCAACGTTGCATAGAATTGAAGAATAAGCTCTTCATTCCAATCGCATATGTTTGTGCAGAAATTGAGCAGCCCAGCATCGTGAAGAACACTGAGGACTGGCGTGAAGCATGGCAAAGACTCCATATCCACGTGAGGAATATGAGCATGGTCGAAGACTTTGTCTTTGTTGTAAAGCACAGAGGAATAGAAATTGCCTTGGCTGGCTGTCCAGAAACGCCTCTTCCTTATGCGAGCAGAGTCATATGGATTGTATTCAGTGAAGAACACGTGCTCGTCATAGAAGTCTTCAGCCTTGAATTTCTGTTTGCGTGAGAACGGATCCTTTGGCCTTGGTAGAGGAGTGTCAGTGAGTTGCATCACGACCTCAGAAATCACGATCTCAGGTTCTTCAGGCTGAGGAATTTCAGGATGTTCCTCAGGTGCAGTCACCTTGTCAGTTTCAGCAGCAGTTTCTTCAGCACTAGTGGCTGGAATTTCTTCATTCACAGATGTAGTGGGATGAGTTGCTTCAGAGCCCAATTTTACTGTCGGTGAAGGAGAGTGAGGAATTTGCTGCAAGGGAGTGAAGAGTGGGGAATTTGGATGCTGACTTTCCCAAAAGTCGTCATTCATTACAGGAGTGGTGCTTCCAATATCCACATCTTCATCAATTTCTTCAACACCAGCCTCTTCAGCATCAAACTGAGGCATTGGTGATGAGACTTTTGGGGTTGAAGGGATTGCATCCACTTCAATTTCTTCATCAATGTGCTCTGACGAAGCAGCAGATTGAGTTTCTTCAACTGATCCACTCGGGATCTCATAATCTTCACCAAAAGGAACAAGGTCCTTTGATGGCATGGAGGAGATAGGAATGGCATCAATGGGATTTGTAAATGAGCTTGTCATCGGCTTCATCTTCTTGGGAGCTGAAGATTCTGAAGCATTGGATGCCTTCCTTTTCTTCACAGCAGCTCACTCGGCAGCCTTCGTTTTCTTCCCATCTGATGCAGATGGAAGAATTGGAGTTGGCATAGGCGCAGGTGGAGCTAAGGAATCTAGTTGATTGTCCTCAGGCGCAACTGATGCAGTTGCCCTGGTTTCTTCATTTTCTTCAGGCGCACCACTAGTGGATGCCCTAGCAATTTCTTCAGGGGCTGGAGCAGAGTCATCAGCCCTGGAACTGGCATGTTCTTCAGCAGCCTGAACTTCATCAGCGGTGCTGGCATGTTCTTCAGTTTGCTGAACAGATGCTTCAGCTTGAGGAATTTGTTGCGTTGAGGCTGCACCCTTGGTGAAGGTATCAGTCAGCCTCACAAATCGGACCTTGGCTCCTTGCCAATCAGCATAGTACGAGTCAAAGTTGTCGCTGAGGGCTTTGATCTCAGCCTGCATCTTGACAAGTTCATCAGGCGTCATTTTGACAACATTTTTCTTCAGCAGCTTCTCTTTCCTGTACTGCAATTTCTTGATCTCTCTGGCCCTATCATATTTCCACTTCTCCTCTTGGATGAAGTGAGTCAACATGTGACTTTGGCCAGGTGTCAGTTTGAAATCAGGCATAGGTGTGTTGGGATCCTTATGCCAGAGATCAATATAGTCCAGGATCGCCCTTGGATCCAATAGCAGGGGCACAGGCGTGCCTTTGGCTTTAGCAGCCCTCTCTTGGCGGTCTCTGATGATTTCAGTGAGTTCCTCTTCATCAGCTTCATCATCATCAGATGGCACAGTGAAGACTATCTGCTTCTTCTGAGGACTTGGACGAGTGCCGCGTCCAGCGGTAGCCTTTTTCTTCAGCAGAGAAGGTCTAGCTGAGGAATTTGGTGCAGCTGAAGAACTAGCTGAGACACTAGAGGCAATAGAGATGCCAGTAGTCCTTTGGCACGAGGCCAGATGCACAGGTGCTGAGGACTTTGTCGGGACAACTGAGGACTTTGGAGGAGGTGCTGAGGACTTTGGTGGAGTGGGAGCAGCATGAGGAATTTGCTTTGAAGATTTTGAAGCTTCTGGCCGTGAGGGCACAGCTGAGGAACTTGGCCGTGAGGGCATTGAAGATGAAGCACTTAGCTTATGAGCGGGCTTCTTAATCATTGCTTTCTTCGGCTTGGCAGAGGCCTCGGTGGCAGCAGCAGCAGCAGAGTCTTCATTGAATTTCCTCACCACATCTCTGGCTTGCCTTTGCAGTTTAGCTTGGCGCTTGGCCCATTCCTTAGGAAAATCCTCACCGCGTCTGATGCTAGTGGGATCAGCCACTTGGCCAGGTGCCAATGGAGCTCTTGAGCATGGAGGGTTTACTGCGAATTTCTTCATATACTTGGGAGTGACGTATCTGTACTCCCTCCATTCACGTGCCCATCTCCTTTCAATCTTCTGTATGCGCACCTTGCGCTGATTTTTATCTTCCTCGGGAGGTGTGCAGTACCCAGCATAAATGTCCTCAGGGATTTCAAAGGCAGTCATCACCTCAGGTCTCTTTCCTCCTTTCTGTGGCCGTTTACCTTCAGCCATTTTCTTCAGATGAGGAATTTGAACAATTGAATTTTCTGAAGAAGTATGCAACTTTTCTTCGAGGAACGCTGCAAATGAGTTAAGTTGATGAGAACCTAATGATTCAGCAGCGGACATGTGTACCTGTGAATAGAGTATAGTTGCGAGGAATTTGGAGAGGTCATATGCGTTCTCAGAGGGTTTTTCATAAAGAACAATTTTGAGGAATTTGACCAGATTTGACTTGAGGAATTTCACTAAGCGTTGTATATCTTAGGTTCCAGAGTTGTACAGACCGAGGATCCACACAATTGAGGAATCTTGAAGAAATTTAGGCTTAGGGAAATGAAACAAGAACAGATAACATGTGAGGTGTTTTGTGTGTGAGGATTTGAAGAATAAAACACCTTTGAAGATTTTCTAGAAAAGTTTCAAATCAAAGAGGGCAGTAAAATTAGCTTTTATTTACCCTGAATGAAGAACACGACGAACTGGGAGTTGGAACAGTGAAGTTCGTCGATGCATATCTTCCACGCCCTAACTTGGCGGAGGAAGACGTCTACGGCGGCGGCGGAGGTGAAGATTTCCGCGGGTGGCGCGAGTATGACGGCGACGAGGTCGAGGTAGTGAAGCTCTTCCTCACCGGCGACGATGGAGTAGCGACGGCGCTAGGGTTTGGAAGCTCGAGCGGGGGAAGTGAGATCGAGCGGGGTAAAAGAAGTGAGGACGGCGACAGGGGTATTTATAGCCGCAGTGAAAAACTGCTCGTCCGAAGATTTAGGACGAACGTGCCCCTGGCTGTTCTCCTTCTCATGACATGTGTCACCCACGTACTGTGTAGTGGAGATCGTGTAAGATCGTGGGTGGATAAAATAATCCATCGTGGGATGTGGAACGGTTTGAGCGGCAAAACCAAAAGTTTGGATAAGATTAGTTTTAACTTTCCGTTCGCAATTTCTTCAGCTGACAAGGACACAGTGAAGAATTTGAACGAGTTTCAAATAGAACGCACATGAAGAATTTGTGAATAGATTGGATTGAGTATAGCATAGAGGGGAAGGGTCCGATCACATTCACTTAGCAGAAAAGTTCCAACTTGAAGAAATAGCTATAAGTGAATGTTGTAGAGGACATAAACTCATATATATATATATATATATATATATATATATATATATATATATATATATATATATATATATATATATATATATATATATATATATATATATATATATATATATATATATATATATATATATATATATATATATATATATATAGCCAATGAAGAAAAACGACGGCACAAGTGGAGATTTTGCAAAGTTGAAGAATTTGAAAAACTGAGGAATTTCAAAAATTGAGGAAAAACAGAAATTGAAGATTTTCAACTTTTGTGGTGGCGTGACCCACCGTGTAAGAATGATGATTTCAGACACCGCGTACAATTGTCGTAGGGTTCTGAGAATCAAATTCTTCATTAATTTCTTCACACTTAGAGTGTTATTCTTCATTGATTGAAGAAAAACGTTTCTTCATGTGTTGCACATCTAAGTCATCAATTTTGCATAAGTGTTAGGATGAGTGCATTTTCAAAGTACATTTGAAGACTCTAAGATATTTAGCTCACACCGCAACTTGCTAAATCTCTTCTCATCCAAGGGCTTAGTGAAGATATCGGCTAGCTGTTCTTCAGTCTTCACATGCTCAATAGAAATGTCGCCCTTCAACACATGATCACGAAGAAAATGATGACGAATCTGAATGTGCTTTGTCTTCGAGTGCTGAACTGGATTGTGAGCAATCTTGATGGCACTCTCATTATCACAGAGGAGAGGCACATTCTTCACGTTGATGCCATAGTCCTTGAGCGTTTGCTTCATCAATAGTAATTGAGCACAACAAGAACCAGAAGCAATGTACTCAGCTTAAGCAGTAGACAGTGATACGCAGTTCTGTTTCTTCGAGGACCAACAGACCAAGGATCGTCCGAGGAAATGACAAGTACCAGATGTTGACTTTCGATCCACACGATCACCAGCATGGTCAGAGTCTGAATATCCAATGTGATCAAAATCCGAGCCCTTGGGATACCATAATCCTAGTGTTGGTGTGTGTGCTAGATATCGAAGAATATGCTTCACAGCCTTATGGTGTGATTCCTTCGGTGCAGCTTGAAATCGTGCACACATGCAAACACTAAGCATTATATCTTGCCTAGATGCACATAAGTACAATAAAGAGCCAATCATGGAGCGGTATACCTTATGATCGAAGTCAATACCATTTTCATCAGTGCATAGATGACCATTTGTGGGCATAGGAGTTTTGATGCCTTTGCAATCTTGCATGCCGAATTTCTTCAGGACATCCTTGAGGTATTTCTCCTGAGATATGAATATGCCATTGCGTTGTTGACGAATTTGAAGACCTAAGAAGAATTTCAACTCTCCCATCATAGACATTTGATATTGTTCACTCATCATATAGGCAAATTCATCACTATAACGTTGGTCAGTACAGCCAAAGATGATATCATCAACATATATTTGGCACACAAACAGTTCACCATCATAAGATTTAGTAAAGAGAGTGGGATCGAGTGAACCGGGTGCGAAGCCTTTCTTCATGAAGAATTCCTTCAATGTATCATACCACGCCCGTGGGGCCTGCTTGAGACCATCACTACTGGAAACAGGGAATTTGCCATCAGTCAGCTCTTTGCCGTCTGCTAGCGGACGGCAAAGAAGGTCTTTGCCATCTGCTTGCAAAAAACAGACGGTAAAGAACTGACAGACGGCAAAGAACCTAGTTGCCATCAGTCAGCTCTTTGCCGTCTGCCAGCAGATAGCAAAGAATCTTTGCCGTCCGCTGGCAGACGGCAAAGAGGTGCCCAGCAGACGGCAAAGAGGTGCCCCATGGTAGCCACCCCCTCTCTCTCTCCCCAGCCCCACCACATCGGCCGGATCCACTCCCAGCCCACCACTCTGTCTCTCTCTCTCGTCCCTAAAAAAACTCTCTCACGAACTCACCCCCACCCCTCGGTCCACCCCACCCCGGCTCCTCTCCCCATGATCTCCTCGCCGTCGCCACCACCCATGCCGGCCGGTTCTGGCGAGCACCGGCCGCGCGCATAACTCCCCCAAGCTCGGCCCCTTCCTCCCCTCCGTCCAGATCCGTGCCTCAAGGCCTGCACCCTTGCCCGCGGCTAGGGTTTCGGGCGCCTCCCGTGTTCTTGCCGGAATCCACCACAATCGGCGATGACGAGACCGGAGCTTGCTGAATCCGTCACCGGCGTTGCCCAGGTAGGCCCTTCCCCTCCTTCCTTGCTCGGGTCCACCCTCTCCTCCTCACCTTGCCTTCCCTTCCGGTCCGTCCCTTTGTTGTAGGTCGCCATGGCAGACGCCGGCACAGCCCCAGCGCACACGCGCCGTTCTCGACGGCTACGAGATGGCTGCAGCCACCCCCGCTGCCTCCGAGGTCAGGGTCGACGCGGTGGAGAACGACGACGTCATAGCATACGCGCTACAGGAGGAGCTCGCGCAGGTCGCCATGGCCGAGCCGTTCGGTGCCGACGGCGGCGAGGTTGAGCAACGCACCACCATCCTTGCAGGAGCCCTCCGCCAACCTCCCCGTGAGCATCCCCTTCCGTCCTCCCTTCTCTCTGCTTGTTTCCCCTTGCATAAACCTGAATCAAACGTGCGTCCTCAGAAACAATTGCTAAGGTTGTAGAGTGGGGGAATGCGCCAACCGGTTGATGATGGAACAGTCGTCCAATTATTGATGAAATTCATATTGCAATAAGTATTATTGATGAATATTGTCCAATTTTGCAAGTAGTTTATCATCTTTGTTCTTGGCACACGATCTCTGGCCATTACTGCATATTGTACCATAGGTAATTATTGAGAATCCATGGACAATGTAAATTTGCAGCATGGGCAATAGTTACTCCAATATTTATTTTTTCATGTTCCTTTTATTGAGATTTTACGATTTATATTTGAAGCCCCAATGTGATGCATGCTATGTTCTGTTGTGGGATTGAATTTGCATACATAAAAAAATACGCCAGATAAAGTATCCTCTGTTTATTAAGTTCAACTTATAATGAAGATAGAAGTTCAGTTTTTCATTCCTACGCTGTTCATACATGTCGTTGTTGAGCTATAAGACACAATAATCCCATTCCACATACTTCACAACCTTAGGCTATAGAATACGACCTATATGGCTTCAACACAATTTATTACGTCTCGTTTGGTCCTCTAATACATTTAGTACCTTATACTAAATAGTAAAGACAATGAAATTTTTGTTTTGCGGCAAACATGTACATATAAAATATTATATCATAGTCACAAATATGAAGTTGTTGATAATAGCCCTACTACATGTTCATAAACACATTTCTAACCATTGAAATTCATAAAAATATTATAATAAATTAATCATGTAAGAAATATATACATTTTCAACTAAATTAACTAAATGTTTAGCACTCACACCAATTCTAAAAATTTAATTCATTGGTTAACTAATTGGTTGCTCAAAGTAAAAAAATATGTACTCTAGACTGAATATGTACTTGTTGTCGTATTTTTTAGAAGTATGCAATATGATGTCAGAAGTAGTAACAGGTGAAGCTCCCTTTCTTCTCTTGTAATCCTGCAGGAGGGACAGCCTCAGGGACGCTAGCTGCCTGCTTAACTAAACCTGGGGTTTCTCTTTTGGTTGCTGCATGTGTGAGTGTAGGAGATCAACTTCTCAACCAATGGGTGGGTAAGCAAGCTCCCCATCCACTCAAGTTCTAAACAAGCAGATAATCATTTGGGGTGCTACCCTGCTATTTCTTCTATGCTATAGTTACTTTACTCATGAACAGATACTCACTTGTTCTTAGTTGTTTTACTTCTAATACTGATATGAACAGATACCACTTGGTTTGGCTATTCCTATTGGTCTCTTTCTAATAGCCTATGAACAGATGCTATACTTGGTTTTGGTTGTTACTTTCCTAGTTTTCTACTGATAAGACGGATACTACATCTGATTTGGGCAGTGATGCTGGTCTGAGCCCCCCCCTCTCTTAGGCTTAATTTACATGTGGCTATCCCTGTGCTGTGATGAACTAGCCCTGGCACTTCCAGGCTGTCTGAGCACATAATCCCTCAAGTATACCTTGAGGTCTTCTGTAGCTTGGTCTTGTGGATTCTGGTAACCCTGCTTCTTGTGGACAGCCTGCTCCTCCTAGCTGCTTCACACTATCTCACAGATATGGTTTTGGGCCTAGTCCTGTTTGATGTTTTGGACACCAAGTGTCTAACAGAACCTACTCTACTGTTGGTTGCCCTATTTATACTGGCCTAAATGGTGTGACTAAGTTGTGTGTGTGTGTGTGTGTGTGTGTGTGTGTGTGTGTTTGTGTTGTCCTCACGGGTGGCCTGAATGAAGTCTAATCCTTGGCTTTAATCACTATTTTTTAGTTGGCTTAATTCCTGGAGCTAGTACTGATAGTGGTCTTTGTGTTGGCTTCTTGATTGGGTCCTTGGCTGGTTCTCTCCTTTGGCTCTTTGGTATTGGTTTACTCTATTTGGCTTTCTAATTAAGATCGCTTTGAAAATCAGGATCTTAACTAAGATTATCTTGATCTCAAGTACTGGCTCCTACAACAATGCATTTCACCAAGTGAAATGCTACATTTCTACTCCTAACACATTCTCTCTTTCTTAGTGTTTTTGTTATGCAGGTTGGAAGAAAAGAAGAAGATCCAGAGAAGATCTTAGTAATAAGATAGTTTTTAGGAAAATAGATATTTAGTTTTAGGTCATTCCTTGTAATATGTGTTGGATATGTGTTGGATATATATGTGTTCTTGACTATTGGTAACATGTGTTGGATATGTGTTGAATATATATGTGTTCATGACTATTGGTAATATGTGTTGGATATGCTATATATGTGTTCACGACGGATATATATCTGTGTTTGGTTTTTTGTGGAAATGAATTGATATAAGAAGTAACATAATTAATGCCTATTTGGTCTCTTTGCCATCTGCTGCCGTCTGCTAGCAGATGGCAAAGAGCCATTCCCTTTGCCGTCTGTCGGCAGATGGCAAAGAGCCATGCCCTTTGCCGTCTGCCACTGACGGCAAAGGCCTCTTTGCCGTCCGCTGCAAAAAACAGACGGCAAAGAAGGCCTTTGCCGACCCTGTCTTTGCCGTCCCCTTTTGCCGTCCGCGGCAGACGGCAAAGACCTTTGCCGTCCGCCATCCGTGCCTTTGCCGTCCGCCGTGGCTGATGGCAAAGTACCAGATTCCTGTAGTGCATAGAGGGCCTTGTTAAGTCTGAAGACTTTGTCAGGATGTTTTGGATCTTCAAAACCATGGGGTTGAGCAACATATACTTCTTCCTCAAGCTTACCATTGAGGAATGCACTTTTCACATCCATTTGGTATAAGATGATATCATCATGGTTAGCATAAGCAAGTAATATGCGAATAGCCTCAAGTCTAGCAACAGGTGCAAAAGTTTCATCGAAATCAATTCCTTCAACCTGTGTGTAGCCTTGAGCTACTAGTCGTGCCTTATTCCTCACCACAACACCATTTTCATCTTGCTTGTTGCGGTAGATCCACTTTGTACCAATGATGTTATGCTTGCGAGGATCGGGACGATTGACTAGTTCCCATACGTTGTTGACCTTGAACTGATGTAATTCTTCTTGCATGGCCTGAATCCACTCAGGCTCCAGAAATGCTTCATCTACCTTAGCGGGCTCTGTGATAGAGACAAAAGCAAAGTGCCCACAAAAGTTAGATAAATGTGAAGCTTTTGAGCATGTGAGAGGACCTGGTGCTCTAATGTCATCGATGATCTTCTCCACTTGCACTTCTTTTGCAACGCGAGGGTGAGCTGGTTGTCGTTGAGGAATTTGATCAGCATTTTCTTCACCATAAATTTCCTCAGCATTTTTTTCAGGTGCATCAGCTCGACGTTTTTCACGTTCTGGAATGAATTCTTCAGCAGATTCTTCAATAGGAATGACATCTTCAGTAGCCTTGTGCTTGATTGAATCCTCAGGTGCTGGTTCATCTAACACAGAAGGTAGGTGCTCTCTTTGCGAGCCATTAGTTTCATCGAACCGCACATCTACAGTTTCAACAATCTTGTGAAGAACATTTTTGAAGACTCTGTAGGTGTGCGAGTCCTTTCCGTAACCAAGCATGAAACCTTCATGTGATTTTGGTGCAAATTTAGAGTTGTGATGAGGATCTCTAATCCAGCATTTAGCACCGAATAGTTTGAAATAACTCACATTGGGTTTCTTGTCAGTGAGGAGTTCATAGGCAGTCTTCTTGAAGAATTTGTGAAGATATACTCTGTTGATGATATGGCACGCAGTATCAATTGCATCAACCCAGAAATGACGAGGGGTTTTGTACTCATCGAGCATAGTGCGAGCCATCTCAGCAAGAGTCCTGTTCTTGCGCTCCATGACGCCATTCTGTTGAGGAGTATAAGGAGCAGATAACTCATGAGTAATACCAAGTTCATCAAGATAGTCATCGAGACCCGAATTCTTGAACTCAGTGCCATTGTCACTTTTGATGTGCTTGATCTTCACACCGAAGTTGGTTGAAGCCCTTGAGGAAAAACGTTTGAAGACTTCCTGCACTTCAGTTTTGTAAGAGACAAGGTGTACCCATGTGTAACGAGAGTAATCATCAACAATAACAAAGCCATATTGAGAAGCTTCATTTGAAACAGAGGAATAATGGTTAGGACCGAAGAGATCCATGTGAAGCAATTCGAATGGACGAGTAGTGGTCATGATAGTCTTCGCTGGATGCTTGGCCTTTGTCATCTTTCCAGCTTCACAGGCACCGCACAAGTGATCCTTGAGGAATTTGACATTCTCAATGCCAATGACATGCTTCTTCTTCGCAAGCGTGTTCAAATTCCTCATGCCTGCATGACCTAGTCGTCGATGCCATAGCCATCCTTCTGAAGCTTTTGCAAGTAGGCACACGGCTGGTTGTGAATCTGCAGAGAAATCAACAATATACAAGTCTCCTCTCCTAAAGCCTTCGAAGACTTTGGAATTGTCAGCTTCCATAATCACAACACAACGATACTTGCCAAAGACAACAACCATATCAAGATCACAAAGCATTGAGACAGACATAAGATTGTATCCTAAGGACTCAACAAGCATGACTTTGTCCATGTGTCGATCCTTTGTGATAGCAACCTTACCTAGACCCAATACCTGACTTTTGCTTTTATCAGCGAAGATGATATGCTTCATGTGTGACGCTGATAAGGGAGCATCCATCAACAGATTCCTATCACCGGTCATGTGATTTGTTCATCCACTATCAAGTACCCATTC
Organism: Aegilops umbellulata; assembly: GCA_032464435.1. Taxonomy (NCBI): domain Eukaryota; kingdom Viridiplantae; phylum Streptophyta; class Magnoliopsida; order Poales; family Poaceae; genus Aegilops; species Aegilops umbellulata. The sequence goes on from CP136059.1 coordinate 511,635,399, forward strand.
AGTGGCTTTGGGTTGATCATCCTGCAGATGAATTAGTGCAACTTACGACCTCATATACTTCAGCAGTGAAGAATATGATATCACAATTCATCAGATCAATTTCATCAAGCAGTAAGACAGATAAAACCGAGGGAGGACATGTGAAATGAAAGTTCATTTCATCATGGTTAGCCTGCGTCCTTTCAGGCACTTTGTCACGTCCCCAGCTAATTCTTCAGACGTTATCATACGTCTGGAGACCTGACCCTGCAGAAGAGATTAGTTCTTTTTCTTCACCACCCACATCTGAAGGGGTGGCAAAGAGTTCATCACTCTGCGAGCTCCATATGAGAATGGTGGCAAAGCAGCCAAACCATTTCTTTCCACATAAGAGCGGTTAGGGTAAGCATATGAATAAGCAGAGAAATTCTTCGAGGACTTATGAACATAATAATTTGAAGAATAATGCTCATATTCATAGCCCTTGGCTCTTCCCTGCGAAACAGAGTTGTTAGCACGATGATGTTCATATGAGGACTTTGATCCATGTGAGGAATTTGATCCCCTTGAGGAACTTGGTCTGTATGAGGACTTGGATCCATATGAAGAATTTGGTCCATATGAGGAATTTGATCCGGGGTTCCTTTTCTTCACAGGTGGTGTCATGAGGACATTCACCTGAAGACTTTCAAGGCAACTTTTGGGAACCCAGATTTTCTTCATAGGGGAACCGTTCCTGTAGTTAGTGCCAACATATCTAGCAAATACTTCACCATTCTGATTTTTGAACAATTTATAGTTGGAGTCAAATGACTCATCAGAAGAATGAGAAGATTCACATGTATAGCCAGATAAATTAGATGGATCAACTGGAGGTCCCTTTGCATCAACCCATGTGGTTTTGGGGTACTGCTTAGGCTTCCAATATGTACCATCAGCATTGAGTTTCCTCTCAAATGCAATACCCTCTTTCCTAGGGTTCCTGTTGAGGATCTGCTTTTTAACCACATCACAAAGAGTCTGATGCCCTTTGAGGCTTTTGTACATGCCTGTCATGTACAATTCCTTCAGTCCTGCATCGTCAGTAATACTAGCAATGTCCTCAGATAAGGAATTAGTGATAGCAGAGACATGTGAAGAATTTGTAACATTTGAAGCATTTGAACATTCAGGTGAAGAATTAGCAGATTCTAGTTCAATGCATTTTAGGCATGGAGGAATGAATTCTTCCTTAGCAGCGCTGATTTGTTGAGCAAGTAATGAATCGCGCTCCTTCTGAAGATCTTCATAACTCACTCTTAGCTTCTCAAGATCTTGCTTCTTTTGAAGATATTCATAAGAAAGCTTCTCATTATCAGATAAGAGAGTGTTATGATGATTTTGAAGGTTGTCAAACCTGGTCTGAAGTCTCTGAAGATTTTCAGTTAAGGCCTTAGTGCGATCCAATTCTTCACCCAACATATCATCACTTTTGTCTAGCATGTTTTGAACCTTTTCAAAAGCCTTTTGTTGTTGCACAACAATCTTAGCAAGTTTAGAGTAGCTGGGCTTAAGATTTTCATCAGATTCATCCTCACTAGATTCAGAGGAGGCGTATTTGAGTACCTTAGCACCCTTTGCCATGAAGCAATAGGTGGGAGCGTAGTCATCACTGCCTTCATCAGCCTTGTTGGTGAGATCACTTTCTTCAGCGTTGAAGATGGATTTGCTGACGAATGAAGTGGCGAGAGCTAGGCTCGCCACACCAGACTCAGAATCATCAGATTCCTCTTCTACTTCATTTTCTTCAGATTCAGCCTCAGAGTCCATTTCCTTGCCAATGAATGCCCGAGCCTTCTTGGATCTGCTCTTCTTGTGAGACAAAGACTTTGAGGATTTTAATGATGAAGATTTTGAGGACTTCTTCTTTTTCTTCGCATCATCAGAACTGTAATCCTTGTATTTCTTCTTCTTTGATTCCTTTTCCCACTGAGGACAATCTTGAATGTAATGTCCTGGTTTCTTGCACTTGTGACAAAGCCTCTTCTTATAGTCACTGGTTGAGGAATCATTGCTCCTTGAGGGTTTTCCAAAGCGACCACGTCTTGAGAACTTCTGGAATTTCTTCACAAGCAGCGCTAGATCATGACTCAGTTCTTCAGGATCACCAAGGCTGCTACCAGAGTCTTCATCTTCGGACTCAGATACTACCTTGGCCTTCAGTGCACGTGATCTGCCATAGCTCGAACCGTAGAGATCTCTCTTTTTAGCAAGCTGGAACTCATGAGTGTTTAGCCTCTCGAGGATATCAGCGGGGTCAAGTGACTTGTAATCAGCACGCTCTTGTATCATCAGTGCCAGAGTGTCAAATGAGGAATCAAGCGATCTCAGCAATTTCTTCACCACCTCATGGTCGGTGATGTCAGTGGCACCAAGTGCTTGAAGCTCATTTGAGATGTCAGTGAGGCGATCGAAGGTTTGCTGAACATTTTCATTGTCGAGTCTTTTGAAGCGGTTGAAGAGATTGCGAAGAACATCAACTCGGGAGTCGCGCTGAGTTGAAACTCCTTCATTGACCTTGGATAGCCTATCCCAGATAAGCTTTGCAGTTTCCAAAGCACTCACTCTACCATACTGTCCTTTGCTCAGATGGCCACATATGATATTCTTCGCTTGGGAATCGAGTTGCTTGAATCTCTTCACATCGGTAGCGTTCAGTGAGGGTGAGACGGAGGGAACACCATTTTCCACAACGTACCAGAGATCGTTATCAATTGCCTCAAGATGCATGCGCATCTTGTTCTTCCAGTAGGGGTAGTCCGTCCCATCGAAGGTAGGACACCCAGCAGAGACCTTGATCATACCTGCGGTCGACATAACTAAAACTCCAGGCGGTTAAACCGAAATCGCACAGAACAAGGGAGTACCTTGCTCTGATACCAATTGAAAGTGCGTTATATCGACTAGAGGGGGGGTGAATAGGCGATTTTTATGAAATTCTTCACTAAGGAATTTGCTCGTGAGGAAATTCCTTAGAGAAGAACTACTAGCAGCGGAATAAGTACTCAGAGATAAACATAGCAGAATACATGCATGGTCATCATGATGAAATGAAGACACAGACAGAGTACAGAAAGCGTAAACACAGGATAGCACCATATGAAGACAAACAGACTGAAGAAATTGAACCGAGGAAATTGAGAAAGTCTTCAGTCAAAGTCTTCAAACACAGATATGAACAAACACTCAACACAGTAATGAGGAAATGAAAGTGTTGAGGAAATAGAACCAGTAAGCTTGGTGAAGACAATGATTTGGTAGACCAGTTCCAAATGTTGTCTCAGTTGTACATCTGGTTGGAGCGGCTGAGTATTTAAACTCGAGGACACTTAGTGTCGGGGAAAATGACTCCACGAGCACCTACGGGGACCAAGCCCCTTACGGTTCGGCGGGGGGCGGAGGTCGCACGAAGAGCGGATCGAGGCGAAGCACACGAGTAGTTTACCCAGCTTCAGGCTGCACGGATGCATAAAACCCTACTGCTGCGTTGTGGTTTGTATTGAGTTCTTGCTCGGGAGCGCTGAGTGCTACAGTACACACAAGCAGCTAACGAGACCGAGCATGAGTGTTCTCCCTCTCTATGTTGCGCATGGGCCTCCTTTTATATGCTCAAGGGGTCACCGACAGGTGGCAACGTAGACCAGGGTAAAAATGGAAAGATGTTGCAGTTGGTATAACTACTTGTACAGTGTAGCATACCTAACCCTGACGGCAGGGGACAAGGGCATTAAATGCCCATTTGCGTCTCCCAAACAGTGCAAAAAGGGACTGTCAGGGACGCCACCGTTCGCCAGGATGGCGATCTTGTCAGCGCCGCTTGCCACAGTGCACCCCTGGCTGCACAGCCTCTCGCCACGTACGCCTGGAAGGGTCCCAGAGTGACACGTTGGTGGATGTGCTGGAGCGCGGGTACAAAGCGGTAACCTGCCGCGGCAAACGCCTTGCCGCGGTCGTTGTCTTGTCGCGTCCGGAAGCTTGTCGCTCACCGGGCCTTGCCGGGACGCGTGGCGCGTCGCGGCAAGTTCCTTGAGATGCCTTGGTTGGCCTTCCCGGCAAGCTCCTCTTGCCGGGGTCTTGTGCCTTGAGTGGCCTTTCCGGCAAGCTCCTCTTGCCGGGGCCTTATGCCTTGAGTGGCCTTCCCGGCAAGCTCCTCTTGCCGGGGCCTTGTGTCCTTGGCTTGAATACTTTGTTCTTGAATGGCTACAGAGGACCTTGGCGGTCACCTGGCAAGCCTTGCCGCGGGGTGCTGCGACTGCCCGTGCACTAGTTCGGGATACTAGGGTACCCCTACTCTAGTACACCGACAGGAGCCCCCGGGCCTGGGCCATACACGGTGCCGAGCGCTGTTGGGCCAGGCCCAAAACAGGGCACGGGCACGCGCGGCTTGGGTCACGCCGTATCTTGCTCCGTATCCACCGCGCCCTCCCCGAACGACACGCGTTGATTGCGGAGTCATGGGGGAGATCGTGGGTGGTTTCTTTATTCGGAAAGGCGGAACGTCCGCCCCCTCCCTCCTTATAAGCAGGGGAAGCAGGGGCAGTTCACCCATCCGCCAGTTGCTATTCCAACCTTGAAAACCTCCGCCGCTCCCCTTCTTCCCAAAGCCAAAAAAGAGCAGCGCTCCGCCCCCCATCGCCACCAGCACCACCAACGCCGTCGACCTCCCTCACCACTTCCGCCATGGCTCCGAAAGCCGACAAGGGGAAGGTTGTGAAGTCGGCCGAGGTGCAGTGGCTCGTGGCGCTGCGAAAGGAGCGAGCAATATTCCCCCCCAATCTTGCCGCGAAGGATCTGAGGGAGTACTACTACCTCTTCTGGTCGACGGAGATGCGGGCGCACCCGTGCACGAAGGTACTTCTAGCCGCCGCTTATAAAATGGCTCCAACTGGATATCCCTTCTTCGCCTTGTTCTTCTACTGCGGGCTCTGCCCATCTTTTTCTGAATTCTTCTGCGATATCATGAACACCTACGGGTTCCGCCTCCTTGACTTCACCCCCAATGCTGTCCTGACCATCCAAATGTAGCCCTTTTCCGCCACTTCTTTAAGCCCCGAGTTGAGGGAGGGGAGCCTTCATCCGGCGGAATCGCCTGGATCTCAAAAGCCGGCAAGAAGGACGCTTATCTGGAGGGAGAGCTCCGCAACAAGTGGGAGGAATGGAGAGCAGACTAGTGCTAGATTGTCGAGGAGGACCCGCAGCCGTTTACCGCCCAGCGTCAAACTCCAGTAGTGCGCGGCGGCGATTGGAGCAACGCAGCCCCGGACGACGACAGGCTGAAGATTGCCGTCACCCGGATCGAACGCCTCAGGCTTGCCGAGCTCACTGTAGGCGCTGTTGGTGCTGATTTCCTTCGCCGCCGCATCGCCCCCCTGCAGGAGAGGAGGAGACCCGCCTGGGAGTTCAAGAATGCGGCAGATATCATGAGGCTGCGTCCGGGCCTCAACTACAACTTCACTGTTCTGGAGCTCAACGCGATGCTCCAGGAGCTGTTCAAGTACGACCCTCAGCATCCCGAGGTGTTCAGGTTGCCGAGGGGTGTCGTTCCACTGTGCAACAACTCCATGCTCAGCCGCATCCGTGCAATTATGCCGCTGTGCGACTCGCATGGGATTAACCCAACTTGGCAAGAGCCTGCAGACGACATCGTGCAGGCGTTCTTTGATGGCTTGGTGGAACTGCCGATCCGCCGCGACGATCAGAGGGGCCTCACTCGGGACACCACCGACGAGGAGATGAAGCGCATCGCCACTAGGCTGGAAGAGGCGGCGGCAGCCGCAGCCGCGGGCGAGTTTGGATTCACCGTGGAGGAGGCAGAGGCAGCAGAGGCGGCAAGCCTTCTCGAGCGGGAGGAGTTTGCCGGCGAGGAAGAGCTTGCCAGGGAGGAAGGGCCTCCCGGGCATGACGTTGAGTTGAGCGAGCCCGCCGAGGATCCGAGCGGCTCGTTGGATATCGACTCTTCTCTCCCCCCACCTTCGGGCAGCTTGCCGCAAGCAGAGCCCCCGGCTCCACCAAGAAGGCGTCTCCGCAAGGCCGGGGACGTAGCGGAGCGGCAGATGGGTCAGTAGCCGCCGCGCCGCGCGACACGCTCCACTACGGCAACTGGAGCGGGGTCTTCCCGGACCGCCGCTCCAGCTCCCGCCAAGCGGCCAAGGGAACCTACTCCTCCGCCCCCTCGCGCCGGAGGTGAGCCAGGCTTTGACTTCTCCGCGCTCAGCTCTGACGAGGAAGAAGCAGAAGAGTAAGATCCTTGTTGTACTTGTACTTCTTCAATTCTCGCTGTTTCGTCTTGTATCTCATTTGCTTCACTCTGAACTTCTTCCTTTTTAGGACTCTGGCCCAGAGAGCGGCAAAAAGGGCCAAGGTCCCGCTGATCATCATCGAGGACGACCCCACCGCGACAGCAGGGGGCGCGCCCGAGACAAACTTGCCGGACCCGCCAACTGTTCTTCAGAGCAGCCCCCAGCGCAGCCCCCAGCGTAAGTATATGGTTTGCTTCCCGCTGTTAGGCGCGCATGGATACTCTTTGTTTGCTTATATCTGATTGTTGGTTTGTGTAGGAGCAGAGCAGCCCCACTAGGAGCGTTCGGAGACCGCCCCAGACGTGCCATCTGCTTCGACTACGCCGCCAAGGGGGAGTTCTCCGGCAAGGGAGAATCCTCCGACAAGGGAGAGCTCTCCGGCAAGGGGGAGCTCTCCGGCAAGGGACAGCACCAGCGCCCCCCGTTGGCGGAGACCACAACCGCAGAGCCCGGTACAGGTAAACCCCTTGCTTCGAAACTTCCCTTGGGTTCTTCTTTGTTTGATCTTCTTTTTGGATATTTGCTTGACTTTTCTTCCTTTTTCGGGCCGTCAGACCCATCTACTGCGGAGCCGATGGATACCGAGGTTGCTGTCGACGATGCCGCTGCCATCGAAGAAGCGGCCAGCGCTGATGATCCCGCCGGCGAAGAAGCCGCCAAGGCTGCCGCCGCAGCAGCTGACGAGGGGTCGGGCGATCGTACTGACGGCCCCGAGGCCGCAGGAGCGTCAGGCGCTACGCCGACCGCCGACCCCTATGCCGCTGCCGCAGCACCAGACTCCGAAGAGCCCCAGCCAGGCGTCTACTTGAAGGCCGGCAATGGCGTCTTCATCAACCTCCCCTGGGCGTCAATGTCCAAGGCGTCGGTCGAAGGAGAAGGCTTTGACGGAGAGGTGCTCGCCTCCGTTGGGCTGACGTTGGTTGACGCGCCAAGCAGCAGCAGCGGCGAGCTCGAGGAGGAGCGGCTGCTGCGGAAGCTGTTGTCGCTCTACCGCGCTCGGCAAGCCAAGCTGGAATCCCGTGAGGCGCTTGTCGCGAAGGCGGGAGCAGACATGGAGAAGCGCGCGGAAGAGCTCCGAAGTCTCAACCAGGCAGCTCTCCGGTCCCTGGCGGAGGAGCAGGAGCAGCTCGTCGAGGCGCAGAAGGCCTTCCTCCTCGAGAAGGCTGACATCAAAGAGCAGCAGCGGCTTGCCGCTGAGAAGCTATCTGCGCAGGAGGGTGAGCTGGCGCAGCAGAAGATCAACCTCGATAGCCACGAGGAGGATCTTGCCGCGCGCGAGCGATCAGTCGGCGGAGCTCTCAAGGAAGCAGAGGACGCTGCCGCAGCTGTCGAGGCCGCCAAGAAGGAGTTGGAGACGAAGGTGGCGCAGCTGGAGACCGATCTCAAGGCGAGCGGTGAAGAGCTTGCCGCGCTCAAGCATGAGCGCGAGAAGGACGCCCACACCTTTGGCGAGCTGCAGGGTCGTCTCGCCGAGAAGGTCAAGGAGCTTAGCGCCGCCAAGGGCTCCAACGCCGATCTTGAGTTGAAGCTGACTACTTTGACCAACACGCTGGACAGCGCCAGGGAGCAGGAGGTGGCCTTGAGGAAGGAGATCAAGGCCAACGAGGTGCTGCTGGAGAGTGCTGTTGCCGCCCAGAGCACTTTTAGGGAGACAGTGGAGCACTGGACCGAGGGTCTTGTGAACGTTGCCGCAGCCATCGACAAGGAGCTGGCGCTACTGGGGATGGAGGATCTCGGGTATCCCTCCGATGAGATCCTCCCATCTAGCGCCAAGCTCACCTTGTTCTTCAAAGGCGTGGCGACGACCCTCCAGCGACTCCGGGAGAGGATCCCAAAGCAGCTGGCCGACGAGTCGCGTGAGATCCGCGCGGGAGCCCTTCAAAAGGTGTTGGTGAAGGTGGCCTTCCGCAACCCGTGCCTCAACCTCACCAACGTCCTCAAGTCCCTGCCGCCGGATGCCGATCTGGAGGCGCTCAAGGCCCTTGTCGCACCCATTGTGGACAGGGTGAGCGGGATCCAGAGGGTTGAGGGCGATCATGTAGACTAGGTTGCCCGTTTTCTTCTTTTCTGGTCGCTGCTGGTCATGTTATGAAAACAATCTATTAGAGTCGCGACAAGCTATCTTGTAATATAACTCTATTTTGGGTAGTGATTGCAATGTTATTTCCTTTACTTGATTCCTTCCTTTGTATGTTTTTGCCCTACGCTTTTAGGGAACTTGCCGGCGCAGGCACCTTAGCCGCGAGCGCTGAGTGCGGGACGTCAGCAGCCTGCTGGCGGTGCCGTTACCGACAAGAAACCTTGTCGTAACTAGTCACAGCTCACTTAAGTTGTTGAGCAGACTCGAAACAAAGTAAGGGCGCAACTAGCCACGAGCTGGTTCCTTCGCGCACAGGTTTTCCATACAATGCATGGTCGTTCAAGGAATATAACTTCAAAATTTAAAAAAATCTGATTGCTCAAACTTTGGCAACTTAGCTTTTCTGTTGTTTGCTTTCCGGCAAGGCGAAACTTTCTTGAACAACGCCTGGTCCATACCATTATCTTCTCCCCCCCCCCCCCCCGCGGCAAACTTGTGGGCAAGGGAACCTTCCTTTCCTTGAGAAAAAAGAAAGAAGAGAAAATAAAGATATGGAGCCTTATGGCTCGTTATTGCTTACCGGGGTTTGGCGCTGCACAAAGTGTCAGATAACTCATGCAAAAAATAAAAAGCATGAAATTGACAAGATGTGCGGAACACATGAGCTTTATTTATGCACAGGGTCTACGCCTGGCTTTGTACAAAGGATTACATGCAACAGCGGCAAGACTTGTACAAAAGGTGGTTGCCGGAGCAGGGTCCGGCAACCGCGCCTTACGGGTAAAACTTACGAAGATGCTCAATGTTCCAGGAGTTGCTCACCGGAATGCCATCTTCGGTCTCAAGGAGGACAGCGCCAGGCCTAGTGACTCGTTTCACCCGGTAAGGGCCTTCCCACTTCGGCGTCAACTTGTTAGAATTCTTGGCGGACTGAACGCGCCGAAGAACAAGGTCACCTTCCTCGAGACTTCTGGCGTTAACTTTGCGGCTATGGTAGCGGCGCAAAGCTTGCTGGTAGCGAGCAGCTCGTACAGCAGCCTGAAGACGGTCCTCCTCAAGGAGCAACGCGTCATCTTCTCGCAGCTGCTCTTGCTCAAGCTCATCATAAGCGAGCACTCGAGGTGACCCGTATACGAGTTTCGTGGGGAGAACTGCCTCTGCTCCATAAACTAGAGTGAAAGGTGTCTGGCCAGTGGCTCGATTTGGCATCGTCCTGATCGACCAAAGAGCCACCGGCAGCTCCTCAATCCAATTTCTTCCGCACTTGTGCAGCCTGTCAAAATTCCTGGTCCTGAGCCCACGCAGCACTTCAGCATTTGCCCTCTCCACTTGACCATTGCTTCTGGGGTGAGCAACAGAAGCGAAGCAGACCTTAGCGCCAAGATCTTGGACGTACTGCATGAAGGTGCGGCTCGTGAATTGCATACCGTTGTCGGTTATGATCCTGTTAGGGATCCCGAAGTGGGAAACAATCGACCTGAAGAACTTGACTGTTGACTGTAGTGTCACCTTCCTCACTGCTTCCACTTCCGGCCACTTAGTGAACTTGTCGATTGCAACGTACAAGTACTCAAAGCCCCCGACTGCTCGGGGCAAGGGGCCGAGGATGTCGAGCCCCCAGACCGAAAATGGCCAGGATAAAGGGATCGTCTGGAGAGCTTGAGCTGGCTGGTGTATCTGTTTGGAATGGAACTGGCACGCTTCACACTTGGTTACTTTTGCAGTTGCATCCTGGAGGGCTGTCGGCCAAAAGAAACCTTGCCGGAATGCTTTGCCGGCAAGTGCTCTTGCGCCAATGTGGTGACCACATATGCCTCCATGTATCTCTGCCAACAGCTTTTGTCCGTCTTCCCGGTGAATACACTTCAATTTCACACCGTTGAGTCTTCTTCTGTACAGTGTGTTGTCGACAAACTGGAACATACTTTACTGCCGGGCTACTCTTTCCGCTTCTTCTTGCTCTTCGAGAAGTTCTCCTGTCTGAAGGAAACGAACAATCTGTTGTGCCCATGCTGGAGCTTGCGGCTCGACAACTAGGACTAAAGGCACATCTGCTGCTGCGAGAACGTCCGCTTCTACGGCGAGAACCTGCGGCTCAGCCGGAGCGTGACGTTCCCCGGCAGTGCCAAGATGATGGTGTTACAGACGGTTGAGTCAGCTTGAGCACAAAGATCCCTGGTTCCATAGGTAACTTAAGTGCCGCGCACTTTGACAGGCCATCGACAACGTTGTTCTGAGTTCTTGGAACATGTTCCATCTGTAGGCCGTCAAAGTGATCTTCTAGCTTTCTCACTTCATCAACGTCGGCTTCCATCAACGGACTCTGGTAACTCTTATTTACTTGGCGGACGACAAGCTGCGAGTCACCCCTGACAATGAGCTTCTTGATCCCAAGGTCTGACGCGATCCTGAGACCGGCAAGCAAACCTTCATACTCTGCAGTATTGTTTGTTGCTTGCTCCTTGGGAAAGTGCATCTGGACTACGTACTTGAGGTGCTCTCCGGTGGGTGCGACAAGCAACACGCCAGCACCGGCGCCTTGCAGCGAGAAGGCACCATCAAAGTACATCAGCCACTCTTTGCTTGCTTCCTTGACGGGGATGCTCTTTTCTGGAATTTCTTCATCTGGTGTTGGTGTCCACTCTGCTATGAATTCTGCCAATGCTCTGCTTTGGATAGTTGAAGTGCTCTCAAACTTGAGGCCAAAGCTTGACAGCTCCAGTGCCCACTCAACAATCCTGCCTGTTGCTTCTGGGTTCTGCAGTATCCTCTTCAGCGGAAAGCGAGTGACAACTGTGATCTCATGTGCTTGGAAGTAATGGCGCAGCTTTCTCGAGGCCATGAGAAGGCCTAAAAGCAATTTTTGCACACCAGAGTACCTTGACCTAGCCCCCTGCAGAAGGGAGCTGACAAAGTAAACTGGGCGCTGCACCATTCTCTTCTGTATCTCCTCGCGTGCCTGCGCAGATCCATCTTTGTCGGGACCAGAGCTTGTCGGGGAAGCCCCCTGCTTGTCGCTGGATGCGCCTGCCGTGGTTGCTGGCTCGTCATCTGCCTCCCTCTCCGCTACTAACGCAGCACTAACCACTTGATTAGTTGCCGCCAGATACAGCAGCAACTTCTCTTGTGGCTTAGGTGTGACAAGTACTGGAGTGGAGGACAGATATCTCTTCAAGTCATGCAGCAAGGCGGCCATGGCGGACAGAGGCAAACTCCGGCGAGGTGGGGCGATTCCAGAGGGCAAATGAGGCGAGGGGGGAGCGATGAGGCGAGGGAGGGAGCGATGAGGAGAGGGAGACCTCGGGCACTCCTTATATAGCCGCGGGGAGGCTTCTCGAGGTCACGAGCGAGCTCCCGACCAAGCTTTAATGGCGGGCAGAGGCAGGGCGTGGCACGGGCATGGCGTTTGCGACGCATTGATGGCGAACATAGACGAAGCACCGACAGGGAGACGCAGTCGAGCACGGGCGAGCTCCTGGACAAGGTTTGAGGTCGAGACAAGGAGGGAGGAGACGAGGATAGTGGCCGGAACAAGCAAGAGCATGCGTGCAGCCATGACGCATGCATGATCACCACACACACTGGCATAAGAGGCGCCCTTTGGCGTGGCCAACCATGTCCATTGAATGGACCTTGGGCCCTTAGTCCAACTGAAGAAATAGGTCGGTCCAGGGGAAAAGAAGAGATTTGCACTTAGCTCCAAAGTAAATCAGTAAGAAGGTGTTTGTAACTTTCTGTGGTTAAACCGGATAGGTAACATGGTAAAGAGTTTGTCTCCTGATGATCACACACTAAGGTGATGCTGATCACCAATAATAAGACTAAGAGGAGGAGTTTAGGTGAGGGTTGCTGTAGAAACCACTATAATGGCCAGAATTAGAGATTTGGATGATGCACTCAAATGGTATGGCCACTTGAGCTCAAATATGGCAAGGATTCATTATTTGATCATATGAAGATTCTGTATAAGTTTCATACCAATTGGATAAACCAAAATGGTACTTCCTTCACAAACATTTCCACTGACCAGAAACTTGCAAATATTCTAGAGGAAAAATGGCTTGATGAACCATGCCCAAAATGGGTGGAGGTAGGTTATAAGGATAACAGAAGGCCTAGAAACATTGGAATCCATAATGGAGCAAGATAAAATATAGTTGCTTCACAATCTGAAATTTGGGACAGAATCAAAGAATTGAAGGTGAGCTCACATGGAGGCATTACATGAGCTCTACCTTGGTGGAGAGGGATCGTTTTGTTATATGAAGGTCCATGCAAGATTGCAACTCATTTGGATATGCCTAGATTGTAGTTCCTTCACAACCAGTTCCCTCAGACAATAACTTTGGAAAATCATAATTAAATAATTACTAGGCAAATGAGGTTGAATTTTGGCATGTGGCTATGATATGGACAGGAAAAGGTGTCCAAGTAGTTTTAGGTCAATTGGGCATAGAAAAATGGCACTTGCTTCACATTCTACCATTCAGGACAGAATAGAAAATGAATTATTTGACCAAGATGATAAACATGACAAATGAAATATTTTGCCATATTTGAGAAATATATGACCCAAAAAATTTATGAGAATTATTTGGGACTTTTTGGAGTGACAAAAATATAGGTTGCTTCACAACCTAGGGCAGACAGGGTTATTCCTTTAATCGAAAAAGGAATATTCCTGAGAAAAGAAATTAGGGTTTGGTCAAGCAATGGAGTGACATGATCTTGGAAGGGTTTTGAGAATGATGAGCCACTTGGGATGGAAAAATAGGATGATTTCCCAGGTGACAAGGCCACAGAACCACTCCAAAAAGAAAAACAGAGCAAAAACCAATAAATCAAAAAGAAAAAGAAAAGGGCCAAAATCCAGGCTGTCACATTCCGCCAACCTCCGAGGATGGAGATCACTATCAGATGGCTCCCCAATAACACCCTTGGAGTTCTTCTTAGAGCCAAACTTCCTAAAGATATTCGTGGTTTTCCTATGAACAAAATTCCGAAATTTATTAGCCCACAAAAATTTATCAACAAAACATCACAAAAATGATACCAACTACTCATAGGGATGCATAGAGGCCAGAGCAAGCATTCAAACTACTTAGAAGTCTAAGAATTCAACATGCAAGATCATCTACAGCAGCACCAAAAGTAGCTAATTATTCAAAATATAAACCACTAAAACAAAAACTAATTGGACAAATGGTGGAGTTACATACCAAGCAACAATCCCCCGAAACAGTTTCGGAAACGGAGCTTCGAGCAAAGAGATCGAAATCCGCGGGTTTGAGAGTAAGAACACGGGAGAGAGAGAGCAATGGAGATTTTTTTCTGGAGGTAAGTGATGATGTGGGATGAAGAGATAAGTGAGGGGGCCCACATGGGGACCACAACCCACCAGGGCGCGCCTAGGGGTCCTGGCGCGCCCAGGTGGGTTGTGCCCACCTAGTGCACCTCCCTCTGATATTATTTGCACTAGAAATTCAGAAATATTCAGAAAAAAACGTATTAAATTTTTAGAGCATTCTGAGAATTTTTTTGGGTCTTTTTTCAATGCACGGGAAATTCAGAAAATAGACAAACACATGGCATTTTATTTTATTTAACTAAAAAAACAGAAAAAAAGAGTAAGGACAGAAGGTAGTGCTTACTAAATTCATCAACTTCATACCGTTCAAAAATGATCCATTAATATGGTTTATCAGGTCTTATTAACAACCACTTTCGATTAGCATGAAACCGAAGAACTTTCGTAAATCACTAAGTTACCACAGTGGGGATATGAATGTCCCCAATAATAAGCATTTCATATTTCTTTTTAACTTTAGGTAGATGTATTTGAAAACTTCCAACAGTGATTGTCAGAGATTTTTCAATAACTTTAATACCATTCACTTGGAATGGTTTCTTCGGAAAGTGCACCATATGCTCATTACCATTGATATGAAAAGTGACCTTGCTTTTATTGTAATCAATAACAGCCCCTGCACTATTCAAGAAGGGCCTACCAAGGATAATCGACATGTTTCCGTCCTCGGGCATCTCAAGTATAACAAAGTCAGTCAAAATAGTAACATTAGCAACAACAACAGGCACATCCTCACAAATACCGATAGGTATGGCAGTTGATTCGTCACTCATTTGCAAAGATATTTTAGTAGGTGTGAGTTTATTCAAATCAAGTCTTTTATATAAAGAGAAATGCATAACACTAACACCAGCTCCTAAATCACACAAAGCAGTTTTCACATAATTCTTGTTGATGGAGCTAGGTATAGTTGGTATTCCCGGATCTCCAAGTTTTTTAGGTAATCCGTCTTTAAAAGTATAATTAGCAAGCATAGTGGAGATTTCAGCTTCCGGTATTTTTCTCTTATTAGTGATGATATCTTTCATATACTTTGGATAAGGAGGCATTTTCAAGATGTCAGTCAAGCGAGTACACAAAAAGACTGGCCTCAGCATTTCAGCAAAGCGTTCAAATTCTTCATCATCTTTCTTTTTAGTTGACATGGGTGGAAAAGGCATAGACTTTTGAACCCACAGTTCTCTTTCTTTACCGTGTTTTCTAGCAATGAAGTCTCTTTTGTCATACTGATACCTCTCCAATGTATCTATAATTTTTGATTGTTCCATGCTATTTTATTATCAATCTAGGATGTTTTATAATAATTTTATAGTCACTTTATATCATTTTTGGTACTAACCTATTGACATAGTGCCAAGTGCCAGTTGTTGTTTTTTTCCATGTTTTTACATCGTAGGAAATCAATATCAAACGGAGTCCAAATGCCATGAAACTCCACGAAGATTTTTTATGGGCCTGAAGGAAGACAATGGGCCCTGGTTGCACCTGGGGGGTGCCCCGAGGGGCCACAACCTACCAGGGCACGCCAGGAGGCCCAAATGTGCCCAGGTGGGTTGTGCCCACCTCGGGTGCCCCCCGGACCGCCTCTTTGCTCTATAAATACCACAATATTCCAGAAACCCTAGAACAAGCGTCGAAATTTTCATCCAGGCGCCAAAGAGTCTAGAACCACCAGATCCAATCTAGACACCATCACAGAGGGGTTCACCACTTCCATTGGTGCCTCTCCGATGATGCGTGAGTAGTTCTTTGTAGACCTTCGGGTCCGTAGTTAGTAGCTAGATGGCTTTCTCTCTCTCGCTGAATTCTCAATACAATGGTCTCTTGGATATCCATATGATGTAACTCTTTTGCGATGTGTTTGTTGTGATCTGATGAACTTCGAGTTTATGATCAGTCGTATCTTTTTATATCCATGAAAGTTATTTAAGTTTCTTTGATCTCTTATATGCATGATCTCTTATAGCCTCATATTTCTTCTCCGATATTTGGGTTCTGTTTGGCCAACTTGATCTATTTATCTTGCAATGGGAAGAGGTGCCCGGTAGTGGGTTTGATCTTACGGTGCTCGATCCCAGTGACAGAAGGGGAAACGACACATATGTATCTTTGCTACTAAGGATAAAAAGACGAGATCTATATCTACCGCCATATAGATAAACTGATCTTGTCTACATCATGTCATCGTTCTTATTGCGTTACTCCGTTTTTCCATGAACATAATACACTAGATGCATGGTGGATAGCGGTCGATGTGTGGAGTAATAGTAGTAGATGCAGGCAGGAGTCGGTCTACTAATCTTGGACGTGATGCCTATGTAATGATCATTGCATGGATATCGTCATAATTATTTGAAGTTCTATCAATTTCCCAACAGTAATTTGTTTACCCTTCGTTTGCTATTTTTCTCGAGAGAAGCCGCTAGTGAAATCTACGGCCCCCGGGTCTTATTTCTCATATATTTGCCTTGCGATCTACTTTTCCTTTGCATTTTTATTCAGATCTATTAAACCAAAAAAACCTTGCTGCGTTTTATCTTTATTTATTTTATTTGGCGTTTGATCTATCAATCTACTATAATTTATCTCATCCGCTTGCCAATTTCTGGCGCCGTTACTCGAAAGGGATTGACAACCCCTTTAACACATCGGGTTGCGAGGTGTTGTTATTTGTGTGCAAGTGTTAATTACGTTGTGTTGCTTGGTTCTCCTATTGGTTCGATACCTTGGTTTCATAACTGAGGGAAATACTCTACTATCGCTGTGCTGTGCTACCTCTTGAGCATGCATTGGTTTTACCTTGAAGAGGAAAGGGTGATGCAGCAAAGTAGTGTAAGTATTTCCCTCAGTTTTTGAGAACCAAGGATCAATCTATTAGGAGACTACACGCAAGTCTCCTAGTACCTGCACAAACAATCAAAACCCTTGCAACCAACGCGATAAAGGGGTTGTCAATCCCTTCATGGCCACTTGCAAAAGTGAGATCTGATAAAGATAATAAGATATTTTTTTTGGTATTTTTGTGGTATAGATTGGAAAATAAAGATTGCAAAATAAATAGTAAACTAGAATTGTAGATTGGAAACTTATATGATGTAAAGTTGAACCGGAGGCCATAAGTTTCACTAGTGGCTTCTCTCAAGATAGCATGTATTACAGTGGGTGAAAAAATTACTACCGAGCAATTGAAAGAAAAGTGCATAGTTATGATGATATCTTAGGCAATGATCATGAATATAGGCATCACGTCCGTGTCAAGTAGACCCAAACGATTCTGCATCTACTAATATTACACCACACATCGACCGCTATCCAGCAAGCATCTAGAGTATTAAGTTCATAAGAGCAGAGTAACGCATTAGGCAAGATGACATGATGTAGAGGGATAAACTCAAGCAATATGATATAAACCCCATCTTTTTATCCTCGATGGCAACAATATAATACGTGTCGTTTCCCTTTCTGTCATTGGGATCGAGCACCGCAAGATGAACCCAAAGCTAAGCACTTCTCCCATTGTAAGAAAGATCAATCTAGTAGGCCAACCTAAACCGATAATTCGAAGAGACTCGCAAAGATATCAAATCATGCATATAAGAATTCAGAGAAGAATCAAATAATATTCAGAGATAATCAAGTTCATAAACCCACAATTCATCGGATCTCGGCAAACACACCGCAAAAAGAGTTACATCGAATAGATCTCCAAGAAGACCGAGGAGAACTTTGTATTGAGATCCAAAGAGAGAGAGAAGAAGCCATCTAGCTAATAACTATGGACCTGAAGGTCTGTGGTAAACTACTCACACATCATCGGAGAGGCTATGGTGTTGATGTAGAAGCCCTCCATAAATCCCCCTCCGGTAGATCGCCGGAAAAGGCCCCAAGATGGGATCCCACGGGTACAGAAGGTTGCGGCGGTGGAAAAGGTGTTTCGTGGCTCTCCCGGATGGTTTCGGGGTATAAGTGTATATATAGGCGAAAGAAGTAGGTCGGTGGAGCTATGAGGGGCCCTCAAGGGTGGGGGGCGCGCTACCCCCCTGGGCGCGCCTTCCTGCCTCGTGGCCGCCTCGTTTCTTCCTTGACGTCCACTCCAAGTCTCCTGGATTGCGTTTGTTCCAAAAAAGATCCTCGCGAAGGTTTCATTCCGTTTGGTGTTCCTTTTTTGTGAAAAACTAAAATAGACAAAAAAATAGCAATTTGCACTGGGCTTTCGGTTAATAGGTTAGTCCCAAAAATAATATAAAACGGTATATTAAAGCCCATTAAACATCCAAAACAAATAATATAATAGCATGGAACAATCAAATATTATAGATACGTTGGAGACGTATCAAGCATCCCCAAGCTTAATTCCTGCTCGTCCTCGAGTAGGTAAATGATAAAACAGAATTTTTTGATGTGGAATGCTACCTAACATAATTTTTCAATGTAATTCTCTTTATTGTGGCATGAATGTTTAGATCCAAAAGATTCTAGACTATGTTTTAATATTGACATAAAAATAGTAATACTTCAAGCATGCTAACCAAGCAATTATGTCTTATCAAAATAACATAGCCAAAGAAAGCTTATCCCTACAAAATCATATAGTTTGGCCATGATTCATTTTCGTCACACAAAATGCACCCATCATGCACAACCCCGATGACAAGTCGAGCAATTGGTTCATACTTTTTAACGCGCTTCAGCCTTTTCAACCCTTACGCAATACATGAGTGCAAGCCATGGATATATTACTATAGGTGGAATAGCATATGATGATGGGAGTTATGTGAGAAGACAAAAAAGGAGAAAATCTTACATTGGTGCGACTAATCAACGGGCTATGGAGATGCCCATCAATTGATGCCAATGTGAGGAGTAGGGATTGCCATGCAACGGATGCACTAGAGCTATAAATATATGAAAGCTAATCAAAATAAACTAAGTGGGTGTGCATCCAACTTGCTTGCTCACGAAGACCTAGAGCATTCTGAGGAAGCCCATCATTGGAATATACAAGCCAAGTTCTAAAATGAAAATTTTCCACTAGTATATGAAAGTGACAAAATAAGAAACTCTCTATCATGAAGATCATGGTGCTATTTTGAAGCACAAGTGTGGAAAAAAGATAGTAACATTGTCCCTTATTTCTTTTTCTCTCATAATTTTTTTGTTTGGGCTTCTTTGGACTCTTTTTTAATTTATTTTTTGTCCGGAGTCTCATCCCGACTTGTGGGGGAATCATAGTCTCCATCTTCCTTTCCTCACATGGGACAATGCTCTAATAATGATGATCATCACACTTTTATTTACTCATAACTCAATATTACAACTCGATACTAGAAAAAAATATGACTCTATGTGAATGCCTCCGGCGGTGTACCGGGATATGCCATGAATCAAGAGCGACATGTATGAAAGAATTATGAAAGTGGCTTTGCCACAAATACGATGTCAACTACATGATCATGCAAAGCAATATGACAACGATAGAGCGTGTCGTAATAAATGGAACGGTGGAAAGTTGCATGGCAATATATCTCGGAATGGCTATGGAAATGCCATAATAGGTAGGTATGGTAGCTTTTTTGAGGAAGATATAAGGAGGCTTATGTGTGATAGAGCGTATCGTATCACGGGGTTTGGATGCACCGGTGAAGTTTGCACCAAATCTCGAGGTGAGAAAGGTCAATGCACGGTACCGTAGAGGCTAGCAAATTGCGAGAAGGTAAGAGTGCGTCTAATCCATGGACTCACATTAGTCATAAAGAACTCATATACTTATTGCAAAAGTTTATTAGCCCTCTAAGCAAAGTACTACTACGCATGCCCCTAGAGGAATAGATTGGTAGGAAAAGACCATCGCTCATCCCCGACCGCCACTCATAAGGAAAGCAATCAAAGAACACCCCATGCTTCAAATTTGTCACACAATGTTTACCATACGTGCATGCTACGGGACTTGCAATCCTCAAAACAAGTATTTCTCAATTCCACAATTACCCAAGTAGCATGACTCTAACATTACCACCTTTATATCTCAAAACAACTATCAAGTATCATAGTGTTAAATGTACTCTATATGAAAGTTTTTATTATACCCATCTTGGATGCCTATCATATTAGGACTAATTTATAGCCAAAGAAAATTACCATGCTGTTCTAAAAGACTCTAAAAATAATATAAGTGAAGCATGAGAGATCAATAATTCCTATAAAGTAAAACCACCACTGTGCTCTAAAAAATTTAAGTCAAGCACTAGAGCAAAATTATCTAGCTCAAAAGATATAAGTGAAGCACATAGAGTATTCTAATAAATTCTGATTCATGTGTGTCTCTCCCAAAAGGTGTGTACAACAAGGATGATTGTGGTAAACTAAAAAGCAAATACTTAAATCATACAAGACGCTCCAAGCAAAACACATATCATGTAGTGAATAAAAATATAGCCTCAAGTAAATTTACCGATAGACGAAGACGAAAGAGGGGATGCCTTCCGGGGCATCCCCAAGCTTAGGCTTTTGGTTGTCCTTGAATTTTACCTTGGGCATCCCCAACTTTACAACACAAAACTCAACAGAAAATCTCATGAGCTCCGTTAGCATAAGAATACAAACCACCACCTTAAGGTAATGTAATTAACTCATTCTTTATTTATATTGGTGTTAAATCTACTGTATTCCAACTTCTCTATGGTTCATACCCCCCCCCCCCCGATACTAGCCATAGATTCATCAAAATAAGCAAACAACACACGAAAAACAGAATCTGTCAAAAACAGAACAATCTGTAGCAATCTGTATCAAACGTATACTTCTGGAACTCCAAAAATTCTGAAATAAATTGGCATGAGGAATTTATCTTTTAATTATCTGAAAAAATAATCAACCTAAAACCACTCTCCAGTAAAAAAATGGCAGCTAATCTCGTGAGCGCTAAAGTTTCTGTTTTTTACAGCAACATCACAAAGAGTTCACTCTTCCCAAAGGTTCTACTTGGCACAAACACTAATTAAAACATAAAACCACATCTAAACAGAGGCTAGATGAATTATTTATTACTAAACAGAAACAAAAAGCAAGGAACAAAAGTAAAATTGGGTTGCCTCCCAACAAGCGCTATCGTTTAATGCCCCTAGCTAGGCATAAAGATTTCAATGATGCTCACATGAAAGACAAGAATTAAAGCACAAAGAGAGCATCATAGAACACGTGATAAACACATCTAAGTCTAACATACTTCCTATGCATAGGCATTTTATAAGCAAACAAATTATCATAGCAAGGAAAAATTAGCATATGCAAGGAAGAAGTTAGAGACGATAGCAATCTCAACATGACGAGAGGTAATTTAGTAAGATAAAAATTTCTACAACCATATTTTCCTCTCTCATAATAATGACATGTTGGATCATAGGCAAATTCAACAAAATAGCTACCACATAACAGATTCTTAACACGATCCACATGCATGCGAAGTTGACACTCTTCCAAAATAGTGGGATTATCATTAACTAAAGTCATGACCTCTCCAAACACACTTTTATCAAAAATACCATAAGATTGAACATTCTCCAAATATGTGTGATCTATAGTTGACACTCTTCCAAACCTAATTTCAATTGGAAACATTACTATCAATCTCATATTCATCATGGGGCTTAAATAAATTTTCAAGATCATAAGAAGAATCACCCCAATCATGATCATTGCAACAAATAGTAGTCATAGCAAAACTAGCATCCCCAAGCTTGAGGTTTTGCATATCATTAACACAATTGACATTAAGAGAATTTATAATAACATCATTGCAATCATGCTTTTCATCTAAGGAACTATCAAGTATGGGTGCAATAGCAACAATCTCATGTTTAACATAAGGAACTATAGAATATCCATCTTCATAAATATTGGCATCATGGCCATAAGAATAACAAGCATCATGTTCATCAAGGGATATTTCAATCAAATCACCGGAATCATAATTATCTATAGATTCATGCATATCATTATTTTCTTCCAAAGCAACGGTCATTTTTTCAATAAATTATTTGACATGGACATTATGAGCATAGTTTTCATAGCAATATTTAAGTATGTCAAAATTTTCAGATTCGTAGAGAGTAATATCATATTTTTCAATCAAAGAAGCGACTTCATAAGCACCCTTAAAAGCAAAAAATTCTTCAATTTGTTCAATACCGTAGTAACTATAAACACCCTTTGCATAAGAAGATAAGATTTCATTATCATTAAACTCACATAGGTAGGGGAGGTGTTTTTTAGGGTTCTTAGCGCAACAAGTAAAATCATAAATTTCACAAAGATTCCAAGCATAACACAACAATCTGTTTATTTGATCCCATAAGAGTCTCCCCTTTTCAGACAAACGATGATGCACAAAATGAGCATGCTCATCTAAAGATTTCCCATCAACTAGGCTAGTTGGGGTTTCAGCACGAGCGCATAAGGATCGAAGATGATCCAAGTAGAACACTTTAAGTGGATCCATATCAATAGATTTTTAGCAAACAAAGATGCAAGCAAAAAGAAGGCACATGGAAACATAAATAAAGATACATATGGAAAGAAGGCGAAGAAAAGGCAAAGGTGAAGTGGGGGAGAGGAAAACGCGAGGCAAATGGCAAATAATGTAATGCGAGGGATAAGAGTTTGCGATGGGTACTTGGTATGTCTTGACTTGTGCGTAGATCTCCCCGGCAACGGCGCCAGAAATCCTTCTTGCTACCTCTTGATCATGTGTTGGTTTTCCCTTGAAGAGGAAAGGGTGATGCAGCAAAGTAGCATAAGTATTTCCCTCAGTTTTTGAGAACCAAGGTATCAATCCGGTAGGAGACTAGGCAAGTCGCCTAGTACCTGGACAAACAATCAAGACCTTTGCAACCAACGCGATAAAGGGGTTGTCAATCCCTTCACGGCCACTTGGAAAAGTGAGATCTGATAAAGGTAATAAGATAAATATTTTTGGTATTTTTGTGGTATAGATTGGAAAATAAAGATTGCAAAAGAAATAGTAAACTAGAATTGTAGATTGGAAACTTATATGATGTAAAGTAGACCCGGGGGCCATAGGTTTCACAACTGGCTTCTCTAAAGATAGCATGTATTACGGTGGGTGAACAAATTACTGCCGAGCAATGGATAGAAAAGTGCATAGTTATGATGATATCTAAGGCAATGATCATGAATATAGGCATGACGTCTGTGTCAAATAGACCGAAACGATTCTGCATCTACTACTATTACTCCACACATCGACCGCTATCCAACATGCATCTAGAGTATTAAGTTCATAAGAGCGGAGTAACGCATTAGGGAAGATGACATGATGTAGAGGGATAAACTCAAGCAATATGATATAAACCCCATCTTTTTATCCTCGATGGCAACAATACAATATGTGTCGTTTCCCTTCCTGTCATTGGGATCGAGCACCGCAAGCTTGAACCCAAAGCTAAGCACTTCTCCCATTGCAAGAAAGATCAATCTAGTAGGCCAAACTAAACCGATAATTCAAAGAGACTTGCAAAGATATCAAATCATGCATATAAGAATTCAGAGAAGAATCAAATAATATTCATAGATAATCAAGTTCATGAACCCACAATTCATCGGATCTCGGCAAACACGCCGCAACAAGAGTTACATCGAATAGATCTCCAAGAAGATCGAGGATAACTTTGTATTGAGATCCAAAGAGAGAGAAGAAGCCATCTAGCTAACAACTATGGACCCGAAGGTCTGTTGTAAACTACTCACACATCATCGGAGAGGCTATGGTGTTGATGTAGAAGCCCTCCTTGATTGAATCCCCCTCCGGCAGATCATCAGAAAAGGCCCCAAGATGGGGTCTCACGGGTACAGAAGGTTGCGGTGGTGGAAAAGGTGTTTCGTGGCTCTCCCCGGGGGTTTCAGGGTATAAGAGTATATATAGGCGAAAGAAATAGGTCGATGGAGCTACGAGGTGCCCACGAGGGTGGGGGAGCGCCTACCCCCTGGGCGCGCCCTCCTGCCTTGTGTGTGCCTTGTTGCTTCATTGACGTCCACTCCAAGTCTCCTGGATTGCGTTTCTTCCAAAAAAGATCCTCGCGAAGGTTTCATTCCGTTTGGATTCCGTTTGATATTCCTTTTCTGTGAAACACTGAAATAGGAAAAAAAACAACAACAATTTGCGCTGGGCTTTCGGTTAATAGGTTAGTCCCAAAAATAATATAAAAAGGTATATTAAAGCCCCTTAAACATCCAAAACAGATAATATAATAGCATGGAACAATAAAAAATTATAGATACGTTGGAGACGTATCATGCTCCATCATCCCTCACTACTAGGGAAAACCCTAGTAGTAGCGCGGGTTTAATGCCCACTAGTAGCGCGGGCTGCCGCGCTACTAATAAGGCGCTACAGCTATTACTTAGCAGTAGTGCGTGCGACACACGCTACTGCTAAGACACATAGCGGCAGCGCTTGTTCTCTCCCGCTCTGCTGCTAATCTAGCTAGTTGAAGCGTGTTTACTATCCATCGCTACTAGTATTCTTTTTTTTTATTTTTTTATTTTTAGTGTATTTATACGCCGCTATACAAATTTTGGTACAATACCAACTATGAGGTTTATATCATTATGTCCATAACAGTGTGTCAAATGAAGGTGGATTAGGTTCAAGTGGAGGCAATTTGTGGTGCATGTCAAAAGTATACTACTAATCCAAACTTGATCTAGTTTGGACTAGTAGTACTTTCGATGTGCACCACATGTTGCCTCCACTTGAATCTAATCCTCCGTCACAAGCTATTTAATCATCATCATAGTCATTACCACCAACAGTATTTATTTAATCACCATAGTCATAGTGTAGCACATAATCATCTTCAAACTCATTCTAGCTAGCTAATCACCACCAACACTAGATGCGGTAGCTATCTAATTACCACCAACACTAGCTAATAATGATCATCATAGTCATTACCACCAACACTAGCTATTTAATCATCATAGTCATAGTGTAGCACATCATCATCTTCAAACTCATTTCTAGCTAGCTAATCACTCGCGCTGCTCTCTCTCAGGTAAAATAACATAAAACATGTGTAGCTCTCCTCCTTCATCAAGTTGGAGCATGCAGATGAACCCGTCTCCTAATCGTGGGCTGCACTTCTGATTGCTGCACCCTAGTACTTCTCTGCACTCCTCCATCACAAATTTGGTTCAGTCTTTCACTATTAAGCATTCGTCGCTTTTAGAAATCCTGAATGGACTAAAGTGCATTGTAGGATATCTTGGCCGTAAGCTAACAATACATATGGTACCTTTAGTCTCGATCCCATGAGTCACAACATTCATTGGGAGTCCCTGTTGAAGAACGTCGTATAGTAACATACTTAGCAATGAAGTTTAGCTTCAAAATAATGTATGCAAAAGATGCACTGAGGAAAAATAGTAAAATTCTTACCATCTTTCCTAAATAGATGTGATCGTAGTTCATTACGAACACTACTGGTCGCACGTTTTCAGTACTAACATTTCTAAGTGCAGGAAGAAAATTTGTCTTGACAGTATCAAGATCCTCAATCCATGAACCATAATGACTTAGCTCCTCGCAGTTTAGTTCAGCCCCGGGACAGTAGTAGGTCCTGTCTACCAAGCGCTGGACATGTTTGCTTGAACGGAAATAAGCTGACAATAGAAATTAGTTGTCAACTATTTTTTCATAAACAATATCAAAGACATAATTTTTTAGAAACTCACATAATGGTATAACTGGAGGCGTCTGCACATCGACCCAGATGTCGGTATTACCTTCAATATCATCTTCCGGACGAATATCAAAGGTGATAACCATATCAGGCTCAAATGCATAAGTCTTGCATAGTGCTCGCCAAGTTTTGCATCCAAAATAGGTGTAGTCATCTGCGTTGTATAATTTTGCGTGGAAAATACAACCATGCTCGGTCTTCAAGTAAACTTTCTTTACCTCCATAGTACGACTGAAACCTATCTTATCCAAGACAAAAACTCTTCCATGGCAGGGGATACGCTAGTAGAATAGTAAAAAAAATTAAATTGTAAGTTAAAGCAAATGAAGCAGATGTCATGCTTAATTATGAAAAGAGACTTGTCCTTGTGACTTACTGTATCCAGTTTGAAGTTCACGTCCAGCTTGATGCTGAAGTGCCTATCATCATCTAGCAAGATTCCGTCGCACAGGCCGCGCTCGTCTCGCAGTATTTGCAAATACCGAAATCCTTTTCGTTGTCAGACATTTCCTATGTTCATAGTTGAAAGATTAATTGAAAATCGATCGAAGACAACTACCAGGATACTCAAAATATCTTATAGGACTCATATTGACATGAGCATTCAATAAGCAAAACCAAATCGTAAAATAAATAAGTATTCAAATTAGCATGCATTCAATAAGCAAAAGTAAATCATCTCATGCGTCCGTACATCGTCGAATATTATCACTAATACATCCCGAATAGTATCATACATATAACATCACTAATACAACTAAAACCCTAGTGCACGACGGGTATCGACGCGGGCGGTGGACACCCAAAGAGAAGGAACCATCACAGGATCATAGCTCCAGTGAGATCCCTTGAGAACCAGCCAGGTATTGGAGAACATGTGCTCCAACGCAAACAAGTAGCGACAGACGTGCGCGTCCTCCTCACTAACATGGTGACGCACCACCTCCGCGGGGTCTTTTAGCCTCTGGACCGTCACTGGCCCATGCGACCGCCACCAAAGAAGGTTCGGGTCAACGACAGGCTGGCTCCTCACCAACCTGCGCCCCCGGTAGGTAGCGCCTCCCAGTACCACCCCGGCGGAGCCTAGTCCCATACATGGCCCATCTGGTGACGCAGGTGTCCTCCACCGACTCAACGACGAGGATGCGGGATAGGCATCGTTGACGTCGATGCGGGAAAAATTGCTATAACTAAAAAATAACAACAAATGTGACATGTTCAACTAGTTCTATCAATTCAACTAGTTCTTACAATTAAATCTGGTCAATTAATTATATACCTAATAAAATGAATAATGACATAAAAAAGGCCTATGCTTTGTAGGAATGTTGACTCCTTCCCGGTGCGGCAAATCCCGGGCACTCGATATGTCCTAGTTTGCAGCACAAGTCATGCTGAAATTCACGGAAAATTTCGGCATGACTTTTACTAGAAATTGGACAAATCGAGAACATGAAATTTGCCGGAACGGAAATGAATCAACATTCCGGCAAAACATAGGCCACTCGACTTCATTCCCTCGAAACAACAAAGCCACTTTGGCACAATCGAACCACTTCAATAATGGAATATGCAAATGAACAACAATGACATATATCATGTAACAACAATCTTGTTTTTTTGTTTACATAGCAACAATTAGTTTAACCAAGTTTCTGAAAGAAAAACAATTCTGTTTTTTGTTTTTTGTATGAAATTGTTGTTTAGGCATTTACATAAAAAATGTCCTAGCTAATTTCCTAAAAAACTGCTAATCATTTTTCCTAAATGCTAAAAACTGCCTACTGCCCTAAACAAATCTAGGGTTCATATGAACATCAACACAACATCAACACATCTATGTTAGTTTCCCTAGCAGAGAGAGAGGAGAGTTGGGGAGAGGAGAGGCAGAGCCTTACGGTGACTGCTGCGAGGGAGGGGCAAGCGGCGTCGAGGACAGGTCACGGCTCAGGCGCGCGGCGGAGGGCGGCGTCGATGTCGGGGTCGGGGGTGGCGTCGAGGGTGTGCGGCGGGCGGCGACGGTGGTGAGGTTGAGGGCGGCGGCGGGCGGTGGTGGTGATGTCGAGAGCGGTAATGCGATGGAGCAGTTGGGGGAGAGGGGGAAGTGGAGGGGAAGGACTTAGCGAAATTTTGAGCCCGCGCGACCGGGGGTTAAGTCAAACTAGCAGCAACACGGTTTTCCGGAGCGCGCTATAGCTAAGTTAGCTATAGCGTGTCTAGCTAAACGCGCTATAGCTATTCCTTTCTGTTTTATAATATCAGTAGCGCTTTGCCGTGAAAAAACGCTACTGCTAAGTCTAAGCATGTAAAAACTTCAAAAATACACATTGGTCATCATTGATCTGTTTGTGTAGAATCTAAATAGTCAACATGAATCCTCACAGTACCTGTATAGGCACTGGTGAAGATTCATATTGCAGCCACAAATCCTACACATATAGTTCAATGAAGACCAAGTGCTCGAGATAGTTTGAGAAGTAACATATTTAAGGTGGTAAACACCTTGTTCGCTTAGCAATATGGGACTAAACTTAATTAGGTGCAATACTTAGAAGTAGCGTGTTTTGAAGAAAAACGTTGCTACTAAGTACTTTAGCAGCAGCGCATCCTCGGAAGGGTGCTACTACTATATCTAGCCTGGGGGCAACGCCGTGGCAATTATAGTAGTTGCACTTGTTTCACCTAGACCGCTGCTGCTACCGTGCTATTAGTAGCGCGGTTTTCTAAAGCTCGCTACTGCTAATTAGCAGTAGCGTCTGTTTTTAAACCGCGCTGCTGCTAAGATTCTGTGTATAATGTTTTCCCTAGTAGTGCCTCCCTCTCCGGGGAAATACCGACGTAGCTCCAGCTGCCATCAAGGAGAATTTCTGGCGCCGTTGCTGGGGAGGATCTTCAACATATACCAGGTTCCTAATCACAAACACTAGTAGAAAAACAGTCAAATGTGAAGCACATTAGTGCCGGTTTGTCACAGAACTGGCACTAATGTGACCAATAGTACCGGTTCTTGGCGGCAATAAATAGTACCGGGTCATGGCGAACCTTTAGTACCGGTACATGCCATGAACCGGAACTAAAGAGGATGTGGCAGCCTGCAATCAGTCTATGGCCCCACCATCACCATTTAGTGCCGGTTTGTACCACGAACCGGTACTAATGAGGTTATGGCAAGCTGTTTTTATTCCCACCTCGCTCCCCTAAGAAGGTTTTTACCACCCTAAATATGTTACTTCTCAAACTATCACAAGCACTTGGTCTTCATTGAACTCTATGTGTAGAATTTGTGGTCGCAATATGAGTCTTTACCGGTTTACAAACCGTTGAGGACTCATATTGACAATTCAGATTGTACACAAAAAGATCATTGATGATCAAAGTATTTTTAATGTATAAGATCATATTGACAATTCATACTGTAAAGAAATATAAGATCATGATCTAAATGCTCTTATATTTTTTGCATTCAGTATGCACCATTCAAAGCGACGCCATCAACTCTCAACCATTTTTGCCTTCATTTGCTATTTTTCATACATTTAATGATTTGTTTTGAGAGCTAAATGACCTTGAAATTGAAAAGCACTACAAATGAACTCTGAAAAAGTTGAAACCTGGCATGGTATCATCATTTCACCCACATAGCATGTGCAAAAAAGTAGAGAGGGTTACGGCAAAAACTGGATGCACTTCGTTTACAAACTGGACAATCTCTTTCGAAGTATTCGGATTTCTGACGAAAACTCATCTGTTACAAAGGCATTTCATTTTTTTGAACTTATTACAACTCCAGACTTTTTGTGCATTCAGTATGCACCATTCAAAGCGACGCCATCAACTTTCAACCATTTCTGCCTTCATTTGCTATTTTCCATGCATTTAATGATTTTTGAGAGCTAAATAACCTTGGAACTGAAAAGAACTAAAATGAACTCTGCAAAAGTTGAAACCTGGCATGGTATCATCATTTCACCCACATAGCATGTGCAAAAAAAGTAGAGAGGGTTACGGCAAAAACTGGATGCACTTCGTTTACAAACTGGACAATCTCTTTCGAAGTATTCGGATTTATGACAAAAACTCATCTGTTACAAAGGCATTTCATTTTTTTTGAAATTATTACAACTCCAGACTTTTTTTTTGCATTCAACATGCACCATTCAAAGCGACGCCATCAACTTTCAACCATTTCTGCCTTCATTTAATATTTTTCATGCATGTAATGATTTGTTTTGAGAGCTAAATGACCATGAAATTGAAAAGCACTACAAATGAACTCTGAAAAAGTTGAAACCTGGCATGGTATCATCATTTCACCCAAATAGCATGTGCAAAAAGTAGAGAGGGTTACGGCAAAAACTGGATGCACTTCGTTTACAAACTGGACAATCTCTTTCGAAGTATTCGGATTTCTGACGAAAACTCATCTGTTACAAAGGCATTTCATTTTTTTAAACTTATTACAACTCCAGATTTTTTGTGCATTCAGCATGCACCATTCAAAGTGACGCCATCAACTTTCAACCATTACTGCCTTCATTTGCTATTTTTCATGCATTTAATGATTTGTTTTGAGAGCTAAATGACCTTGCAATTGAAAAACACTACAAATGAACTCTGAAAAAGTTGAAACCTGGCAGGGTGTCATCATTTCACCCACATAGCATGTGCAAAATAGTAGAGAGGGATACGACAAAAATTGGATGCACTTCGTTTACAAACTGGACAATCTCTTTCGAAGTATTCTGATTTCTGACGAAAACTCATCTGTTACAAAGGCATCTCCTTTTTTTGAACTTATTACAACTCCAGACGTTTTGTGTATTCAGTATGCACCATTCAAAGCGACGCCATCAACTTTCAACCATTTCTGCCTTCATTTCCTATTTTTCATGCATTTAACGATTTGTTTTGAGAGCTAAATGACCTTGAAATTGAAAAGCACTACAAATGAACTCTGAAAAAGTTGAAACCTGGCATTGTATCATCATTTCACCCACATAGCATGTGCAAAAAAGTAGAGAGGGTTACGGCAAAAACTGGATGCACTTCATTTACAAACTGGACAATCTCTTTCGAAGTATTCGGATTTCTCACGAAAACTCATCTGTTACAAAGGCATTTCATTTTTCTAAACTTATTGCAACTCCATATTTTTTGTGCATTCAGTATGCACCATTCAAAGCGACGCCATCAACTTTCAACCATTTCTGCCTTCATTTGCTTTTTTTCATGCATTTAATGATTTGTTTTGAGACATAAATGACCTTGAAATTGAAAAGCACTACAAATGAACTCTGAAAAATTTAAACCTGGCATGGTATCATCATTTAACCCACATAGCATGTGCAAAAAAGTTGAGAGGGTTACGGCAAAAACTGGATGCACTTCGTTTTCAAACTGGACAATCTCTTTCGAAGTATTCGGATTTCTGACGAAAACTCATCTGTTACAAAGGCATCTCATTTTTTTGAACTTATTACCACTCCAGACTTTTTGTGCATTCAGTATGCACCATTCAAAGCGACGCCATCAACTTTCAACCATCCTTGCCTTCATTTGCTATTTTTCATGCATTTAATGATTTGTTCTGAGAGCTAAATGACCTTGAAATTGAAAAGCACTACAAATGAACTCTGAAAAAGTTGAAACCTGGCATGGTATCATCATTTCAACAACATAGCATGTGCAAAAAAGTTGAGATGGTTACGGCAAAAACTGGATGCACTTCATTACAAACTGGAAAACCTCTTTCGAAGTATTCGGATTTCTGACGAAAACTCATCTGTTACAAAGGCATCTCATTTTTTTTGAACTTATTACAACTCCAGATTTTTTGTGCATTCAGTATGCACCATTCAAAGCAACGCCATCAACTTTCAACCATTTCTGCCTTCATTTGCTATTTTTCATGCATTTAATGATTTGTTTTGAGAGATAAATGACCTTGAAATTGAAAAGCACTACAAATGAACTCTGAAAAAGTTGAAACCTAGCATGATATCATCATTTCACCCACATAGCATGTGCAAAAAAGTAGAGAGGGTTACGGCAAAAACTGATGCACTTCGTTTACAAACTAGACAATGTCTTTCGAAGTATTCGGATTTCTGACGAAAACTCATCTGTTACAAAGGCATCTCATTTTTTTGAACTTATTACAACTCCAGACTTTTTGTGCATTCAGTATGCACCATTCAAAGCGACGCCATCAACTTTCAACCATTTCTGCCTTCATTTGCTATTTTTCATGCATTTAATGATTTGTTTTGAGAGCTAAACGACCCTGAAATTGAAAAGCACTACAAATGAACTCTGAAAAGTTGAAACCTGGCATGGTATCATCATTTCACCCACATAGCATGTGCAAAAAAGTAGAGAGGGTTACGGCAAAAACTGGATGCACTTCGTTTACAACTGGACAATCTCTTTCGAAGTATTCGGATTTCTGACGAAAACTCATCTGTTACAAGGGCATTTCATTTTTTTGAACTTATTACAACTCCAGATTTTTTGTGCATTCAGTATGCACCATTCAAAGCGACGCCATCAACTTTCAACCATTTCTGCCTTCATTTGCTATTTTTCATGCATTTAATGATTTGTTTTGAGAGATAAATGACCTTGAAATTGAAAAGCACTACAAATGAACTCTGAAAAAGTTGAAACCTAGCATGATGTCATCATTTCACCCACATAGCATGTGCAAAAAAGTAGAGAGGGTTACGGCAAAAATTGGATGCACTTCGTTTACAAACTAGACAATCTCTTTCGAAGTATTCGGATTTCTGACGAAAACTCATCTGTTACAAAGGCATTTCATTTTTTTGAACTTATTACAACTCCAGATTTTTTGTGCATTCAGTATGCACCATTCAAAGCGACGCCATCAACTTTCAACCATTTCTGCCTTCATTTGCTATTTTTCATGCATTTAATGATTTGTTTTGAGAGATAAATGACCTTGAAATTGAAAAGCACTACAGATGAACTCTGAAAAAGTTGAAACCTAGCATGATGTCATCATTTCACCCACATAGCATGTGCAAAAAAGTAGAGAGGGTTACAGCAAAAACTGGATGCACTTCGTTTACAGACTAGACAATCTCTTTCGAAGTATTCGGATTTCTGACGAAAACTCATCTGTTACAAAGGCATCTCATTTTTTTGAACTTATTACCACTCGAGACTTTTTGTGCCTTTAGTATGCACCATTCAAAGCGACGCCATCAACTTTCAACCATTTCTGCCTTCATTTGCTATTTTTCATGCATTTAATGATTTGTTTTGAGAGCTAAATGACCCTGAAATTGAAAAGCACTACAAATGAAGTCTGAAAAAGTTGAAACCTGGCATGGTATCATCATTTCACCCACATAGCATGTGCAAAAAAGTAGAGAGGGTTACGGCAAAAATTGGATGCACTTCGTTTACAAACTGGACAATCTCTTTCGAAGTATTTGGATTTCTGACGGAAACTCATCTGTTACAAAGGCATTTCATTTTTTTGAACTTATTAGAACTCCAGACTTTTTGTGCATTCAGTATGCACCATTCAAAGCGACGCCATCAACTTTCAACCATTTCTGCCTTCATTTGCTATCTTTCATGCATTTAATTATTTGTTTTGAGAGCTAAATGACCTTGAAACTGAAAAGCACTACAAATGAACTCTGAAAAGGTTGAAACCTGGCATGGTATCATCATTTCACCCACATGCATGTGCAAAAAAGTAGAGAGGGTTACGGCAAAAGCTGGATAAACTTCGTTTACAAACTAGACAATCTCTTTCGAAGTATTCGGATTTCTGACGAAAACTCATCTGTTACAAAGGCATTTCATTTTTTGAACTTATTACAACTCCAGACTTTTTGTGCATTCAGTATGCACCATTCAAAGCGACGCCATCAACTTTCAACCATTTCTGCCTTCATTTCCTATTTTTCATGCATTTAATGATTTGTTTTGAGTGAAATGACCCTGAAATTGAAAAGCACTACAAAATGAGACACATTAGTCCCGGTTTGAATTTGAGCCGGCACTAATGTGTCCATTAGTGCCGGTTCCAACGGTTAGGTGGGAGGAGATCTTTAGTACCGGTTCGTGGCGAACCTTTAGTACCGGTTCATGGCATGAACCAGTACTAGAGTTTCTTAGTAAGCTGGTTTTTAGTCCCACCTCGCGAAGAGAGAGGCACTAGGAGCGGTTTATAAGCCCTGAGTGCAAAGACGATGAAGAAGAGGCTTAATGCTCATGTTGCTTATCTTCAAGTCTTGAGGAATACGGTAGACTGCACGGAGCTATGTGCAGTGCAGTTTACACTATTCCGAAAGGCTTGAAGCTAATTAACGAGCGCTGCACCTCTTTTTTATTTTTAATAACTTATTGCAACTCTGGACTTCTTCTGTTACGGCAAAACTAAAGTATTTTTAATAACCTAAAGTATCAGGGCCGGTTTCAGACTTTCAGCCATCAACTTCAACCATCAACTTGGCATGGTATATAAAAATAAATTAATAGAAGAAAATAAATAAAGCAGAAAAGAAAAAAACTATAGCAGAAAAGAAAAAAACTATACAAAAAACTACTCAAAAATAAATAGAAGAAAATAAATATAGAAGAAAAGAAAAAAAACTACTCAGAAATAAGTAGAAGAAAAAATAAAGCAGCAAAAAAACTATATAAAAATATTTGGGGCGCTGCCCTGTGGGCCTGCTAGACCACGGGCGTGCAGATTCAGGCCCACAAGGCCCAGCAGACTCACAGGGCAGCGCGCCGTAGTTAGGCCCAGAAGCCTGCTTTATAGAGGAGTTCGAAAGGGCAGCCGCGGCTGGGTTTATAAACCAGTGCGGCTGCCCTTCGCCCGGCGAGGTGGGTCTAAACTTTGTGCACCGCGGGTGGCAGCGCACAACCTTTAGTACCGGTTGGTGGCTCCAACCGGTACTAAAGGGTGGTCTTAACCGGTACTAAAGGGTGGTCTTTAGTACCGGTTGGAGCCACCAACCGGTACTAAAGGCCTGCTCTTCCCGCCTCTTGTCCTGGCCAAAGTTGGCCTTTAGTACCGGTTGGAGCCACCAACCGGTACTAAAGGCCTCTCCTATATATACAACACTTACGAAAATTTTCAGTTAGTTGTTCATCTTCGTCGCGGCCCCCGCCCCTGCCCCGTATCGAGCCCCGTCCCCGTCGCCGTCGTTGCGCCCCGGCCGTCCCCGCCCCCGTCGTCACGCGCCTGGCCGTCCCCATCGTCGCGCGCTACCCGGCCGTCCCCGCCCCCGTCGCACCGTCCCCGTCGTCGATCACCGTCTCACGCCGCCGCCCGTATGCCGCCGCCCCCGTCGTGTCGTCCCCGTCGTTGTCGTCTCGTACGTACACACACGCATACACACACACACAATTTTTTTACTTATTTTCTATTTTCTGTTTTTTAGATTAATGCATGTCAAATTGTTAATTAGATGAATTACCTAGATAAGAATGTTAGATTAATATGAAGTGTTAGATATGAATTAGATAGAAAAGTTAAATATTAATGTCAATTGTTAGATGAATTGTAGCTAGATATTAATTAGGTATATGAGATTTGAACTAGTTGAATTAATATAACTAGTTTATTTTTAGTAAGTGCTTAGTTGAATTAATAGAACTACTTGAATTAATAGAACTAGTTGAATTAGTTGAAATAATAGAACTAGTAATAATATTTTTTCACCTATATATAGAACTTAACTAGCTATATGTTAATGTTAATGATTTTTTAATAAATTTTTAGTTTATATAAATGTTAGATTAATGTCAAATGTTAGATGAATTAGATAGAAAATATATGTTAGATATTAATGTCAAATGTTAGATGAATATTAGAAATAGCTAGATATTAATTAATGTTAGATAGTAAGTGTTTAATGTTTCACCTATATGAACATAGGAAATGTCGTCTGACGATGAAAAAGATTTCATTATGTGCGAACACTATGAAGACCAACGCGGCCTGTGCGACAGAAATTTCCTTGTTGATAATAGGCGCTTCAACTTACAATTTTAAATTTTCACTGTTCTACTAGCGCTTCCCCTGCCATGCAAGAATTTTTGTCTTGGATAAGATAGGTTTCAGTGCTATGGAAACTACGGAGGTAAAGAGAGTTTACCTCAAGACCGAGCATGGTTATACTTTCAACGTCAAATTATACAATGCAGACACGTACACTTATTTTGAATGCAAAACTTGGCAAGCACTATGCAAGGCTTATGCATTTGAGCCTGATATGGTTATCACCTTTGATATTCGTTTGGAAGATGATATTGAAGGTAATAACGACATCTGGGTCGATGTGCAGATGCCTCCAGTTCTACCATTATGTGTGTTTCTCAACCATATTTATGTCTTTGATATTGTTTATTCAAAAATAGTTGACAACTTATTTCCATTGACAACTTATTTCCATTCAAGCAAACATGTCCGGCGCTTGGTAGATAGGACCTACTACTGTCCCGAAGCTGCACTAAACTGCGAGGAGATAAGTCATTATGTTTCATGGCTTGAGGATTTTCATACTATTAAGACAAATTTTCTTCCTGGACTTAGAAATGTTAGTACTCAAAACGTGCAACCAATAGTGATCGTATTGAACTACGGTCACATCTATTTACGAAAGATGGTAAGATTTTTACTATTTGTCCTCAATGCATCTTTTGCATACATTATTTTTTTGCTAAACTTTCATTACTAAGTATATTAATTAGTATACGATGTTCTTCAACAGGGACTCTCGATGACAGTTGTGCCTCAGTGGATCGAGACTAAAGGTCACGTGTCAATGGTTAGCTTACGGCCAAGATATCCTACATTGCACATGAGTGCATTCAGGATTTCTAAAAGCGATGAATGCTTAATAGTGAAAGATTGGAACAAAATTGTTAACGATCCCAGCAGAGAAGTACTAGGGGGCAACCATGAGAAGCGCAGCCCACGATTAGGAGATAGGTTCATCTGCATGCTCCAGTATGATGAATCAGGAGAGCTATACATGTTCTATGCTAGTTTACCTGAGAGAGAGCAGCAGGAGTGATTTAGGTAGTTCATGCTCTTAGTACTTTTGTCCTCTCATGTCCGTGTTCTTCGTCCTAAACTTAATCTCAAAGGGGTGATTTGCTTTTGTGGTGTTAATTATTATGAACGCTTATAATATCATGACCATGTTGAACTCGATGATATCTTTGCTTCTGGTACAAGTGAATGTTTTTTCTTTAAGCTAGTGTTGGTGGTGCTTAAATAGCGGTAATGATTAAGATGGTTAAACAGTGGTAATGACGACTGTGATGATTTTTAGCTAGCTAGTTTACTATTGTTGATGATATGATGCAAGAGTTTTTATATTAATATGATGATGATGATGATGATGATGAGTAATTATATCATTTATGAAAGAAACCACAGATTAATTTCAGCTGGATGGATCCTAGCTAAGTGGTCAAGTATATGCCATATCCATATTATACTTGATCACCTATAATTAAGTGATCAAGTATAATATGGATATGGAATATACTTCACTTAGCTAGCTAGGATCCACATGCATCCAGTCGAAACTAATCTGCGGTACTTTCACCTACTGATTTAACAACTAAAGTAATCACTAAATTAAATTGAAAACGCAGAATTAAAGGAAAAATAAAAAATAATACCAAACACCCTCAAACATTTAGTACCGGTTGGTGTTACTAACCGGTACAAATGCCCTGCACGCACCCTGGCCTGGCTCGTGCCACGTGGTGGCACTTTAGCGCCGGTTCGTGATGAACCGGTACTAAAGGGGGGGGGGACCTTTAGTCCCCACTCTTTAGTGCTGGTTGCGGAACCGGCACTAAAGGCCCTTACGAACCGGCGCTAAAGCCCGGTTCTGCACTAGTGAAATCTCATCTCCTCGCAATTATATTATTTGCCATTTGCCTCTCATTTTCGTCTCCCCCACTTCACAAAAATATGCCGTTTTATTCGCTTCCTTTTTCGTTCGCTTTTTCTCGTCAGATCTCTTGTTTGCTATCTTTGCTTGTGTTGCGATGTGTCTTCTATTTGCTTGCACTTTTCTTGCTAAAAAATTATTGACATGGACCCTCATCCACTTGCTAATCTTTTTAAAAGATCCAATCATTATGAACCAATTGCTAGTGAGTTGAGTGCACTAGATTATCTTTATGAAGTTTTGCTTGATATTTGTGAATCTGAAAATTGTGAACCACTTTATGAAGTCTTTATGAAGTGATTCATGGTAGCTCCTTGAATGAAAAGCATGATTGCAATGCTTTCACTATAAATTCTATTAATGTCAATTGTGCTAATAATATGCAAAACCCCAAGGTTGGGGATGCTAATTTTGCTATGTCCACTACTTGTTGCAATGATCATGTTCGGGGTGATGTTTCTTATGATCTTGAAATTTTATTTAAGCCTCATGATGAATATGTTTGCAATAATATTTAAAATTGGTTTGGAAGAGTGTCAAATTTAGCTAAAAGTCCCACTTATTTGGAGAGTGTCCAATCTTACGAAATTTTTGATGAAATTGGGTTTGGAGAGGTCATGACTTTGTTTGATGATAATCCCACTATTTTGGAAGAGTGTCAACTTTGCATGCATGTGGATCATGAAGAGAATATTTTGGGTGATAACTATATTGTTGAATTTGATTATGATCTTACATGTAATTATTATGAGAGAGGAAAATATGATTGTGGAAGTTTTCATGTTACTAAATTACCTCTCATTATGTTGAGATTTTCAATGTTTTATTCATCTCCTTTGCATATGCTATATATTTATTGTCTTGATAATTTGTTTCTTAAGAAATTCCTATGCATAGTAAGTATGTTAGAATTAAATGTGGTTGTCATATGTTTCATGATGCTCTCTTCGCATTTCAACTATTATCTTTTGTGTGAGCATCGTTGGAAATATATTCCTAGCTAAGGGCGTAAAACTATAGCGCTTGTTGGGAGGCAACCCAATGAATAAATTTTATTTTGTTTTTTGCTTTCTGTGTCTTGAGTGTTAACACAATTATGCTACTGTTACGATTGTGTTTTTTGTGTTTTAATTAGTGTTTGTGCCAAGTAGAACCAATAGGATCTTCTTGGGTGATAGTTGTTTGATCTTGCTGAAAAAGATAGAAACTTTATGCTCATGAAAATAATTGTTAAAATTTACCAGAACGTGATAAAATGCAATTCTTTTTGCAGAAGATCAATATACAAATTATCCAGGTTTTCCTAGTTTGTCAGAATTTTTGGAGTTCCAGAAGTATTCGAACAAATCAGATTGCTACATACTTTTCTGTTTTGACAGATTCTGTTTTCTTTGTGTTGTGTGCTTATTTTCATGGCTCTATGGTTTTCTTTGATGAGTTTTTGCCATAGAAAAGTTGGAAAACAGTAGATATAATACAAAAAAAAACAATTGGTTTGATACAACAGTTATAGTAGTGGTCTATTTTTCTTACACTAACGGATCTCACGAAGGTTTTGTTGAGTTTGTGTGATTGAAGTTTTCAAGTTTTGGGTTATCTTTCGATGGATAAAGGAAGGATGGAAGAGCCTATGCTTGGGGATGCCCCGACATCCCAAGATATTATCCAAGAATGAGCAATCAACTAAGCTTGGGGATGCCCCCGAGTGGCATCCCCGCTTTCTTCCAACAACTATCGGTATTTTACTCGAGGCTATATTTTTATTCGTCACATGATATGTGTTTTGCTTGGAGCGTCTTGTACGATATGTGTCTTTGCTTGTTTTATTTTGTGTTTTATGTCATCAATCCTTGCCGGACACACCTATTTGAGAGAGCCAAAATTATATCATGACTTGTTAGAATTGCTCTCTATGCTTTACTTAAATCTTTTATGAGCTAGGACATGCTCTAGTGCTTCACTTATATCTTTTTTAGCATGGTGTGCTTTGTTATTTTTGAATAAATGCTCTCTTGCTTCACTTAGATTTATTTGAGAGTTAGTAAAATTTTGAAGAAATTCTCTCTTGCTTCACTTAAATTATTTTGAGAGAAAGAAAATTTGTTATGCTCATGATCTTCGCTTATATTTGTTTGAGCTTATGAAAAGCAACTCATGAAAATTAGTCCTATAGTGATAGATATCCAAGAAGGATAAAGTAAAATAAAATGTCATGAAGATCATTGGACAAAATAAACTTGATTCTTAGTAATAGTTTTGAGATATGATGATGTGATATGTGAGTTATGTTGATGAGTAATTGTGCTCTAGTAAGAATATTGGTGTTAAGGTTTGTATTCCCTATGCATGCACGAAAGTCAATAATCGTGCGATGAAAATTATATCCTACTTGTGGTGCATTATTCGGTGTTAATTATGCTTAATGCTTGCTTAGGAGATTATTCGTTTCTTGGTTGTTCGCTTCCCGATCTTGTGCTAGCCTTTATTTTGCACTAAGTATGACCTCTACTTATACATCCAAAATCTTTTAAACTAGTTTTACCACATGAGTCCACTATATCTACCTATATGCGGTATTCCTTTGCCGTTCTAAGCAAATTTGCTTGTGCCATTGATACGTCTCCGTCGTATCTATAATTTTTGATTGTTCCATGCCAATATTCTACAACTTTTACATACTTTTGGCAACTTTTTATACTATTTTTGGGACTAACATATTGATCCAGTGCCCAGTGCCAGTTCCTGTTTGTTGCATGTTTTTTATTTTGCAGAAAATCCATATCAAACGGAGTAAAAGCTGACGGATATTTTTTGGAATATATCTGATTTTTGGGGAGTGGAATCATCGTGAGACGATGCCCGAGGGGGCCACGAGGCAGGGGGGCGTGCCCCTGATGGATACCCCGTAAGGCGGTTGTTGCCCTTCTTTCTTCGCAAGAAAGCTAATATCCGGATAAAAATCATGTTCAAATTTGAATCCAATCGGAGTTACGGATCTCTGGTTATAAAAGAAACAGTGAAAGGGCAGAATCTAGAGCGCAGAAACAGAGAGAGACAGAGAGACAGATCCAATCTCGGAGGGGTTCTCTCCCCTCCCACACCATTGAGACCAAGGACCAGAGGGAGAACCCTTCTCCCACCTAGGGAGAAAGCCAAGGAAGAAGGAGAAGGAGGGGGGCTCTCTCCCCCTCGCTCCCGGTGGCGCCGGAACGCCGCCGGGGCCATCATCGTCACCACAATCTACACTAACAACTTCACCAACATCTCCATCACCTTCCCCCATCTATCTAAAATGGTCCACTCTCCCGCAACCCGTTGTACCCTCTACTTGAACATGGTGCTTTATGCTTCATATTATTATCCAATGATGTGTTGCCATCCTTTGGTGCCCATCATATGAGCGCGCGCGTGGACTACACCATAGGGTTAGTAGTATATTGATAGGGCTATGTATTGGAGGGCAAGAGTGACAGAAGCTTCAACCTAGCATAGAAATTGATGCATACGGGATTGAAGGGGGACCAATATATCTTAATGCTATGGCTGGGTTTTACCTTAATGAACGTTAGTAGTTGCGGATGCTTGCTAATAGTTCCAATCATAAGTGCATAGAATTCCAAGTCAGGGATGACATGCTAGAAGTTGCCTCTCCCACATAAAACTTGCAATCGGTCTAGTAAAGTAGTCAATTGCTTAGGGACAATTTTGCAACTCCTACCACCACTTCTCCACACTCTCTATACTAAATTTATTGCTTCTGTATCTAAACAGCATCTACTTTTTATTTACACGCTCTTTATTATCTTGCAAACCTATCCAACAACACCTACAAAGTACTTCTAGTTTCATACTTGTTCTAGGTAAAGCGAACGTCAAGCGTGCGTAGAGTTGTATAGGTGGTTGTCGGTGTCAAAACCGGCGGATCTCGGGTAGGGGGTCCCGAACTGTGCGTCTAGGCGGATGGTAACAGGAGACAAGGGACACGAAGTTTACCCAGGTTCGGGCCCTCTCGATGGAGGTAAAACCCTATGTCCTGCTTGATTAATATTGATGATATGGGTAATACAAGAGTAGATCTACCACAAGATCAAGGAGGCTAAACCCTAGAAGCTAGCCTATGGTATGATTGTCTGTTGTCCTACGGACTAAAACCCTCCGGTTTATATAGACACCGGAGAGGGTTAGGGTTACACAAAGTCGGTTACAATGGTAGGAGATCTGAATATCCGCGTCGCCAAGCTTGCCTTACACGCCAAGGAAAGTCCCATCCGGACACGGGACGAAGTCTTCAATCTTGTATCTTCATAGTCTAGGAGTCCGGCTGAAGGTATAGCCCGGCTACCCGGACACCCCCTAATCCAGGACTCCCTCAGCAGCCCCTGAACCAGGCTTCAATGACGACGAGTCCGACGCGCAGATTGTCTTTGGCATTGCAAGGCGGGTTCCTCCTCCAAGTACTTCATAAAAGATTGTTAACACTAAGGATAGTGTCCGGCTCTGCAAAATAAGTTTCCACATATTGCCATAGAGAGAATAATATTAACACAAATCTAATCTGCTGACGTATTAAGTAGCGTGACATGACACCACGGCCAAGCCTTTATTCGAATCGTTTTTGCTCTCCCACCTCAGCGCGTTTTGCGAGGCAGTTTCCTTGGCATGTCTTGTCGAAGCAGAGATCGTGTCCCTCATTTGCGGGATTCTCATCAATACGGACGTGGGTAAGCCAACCGCGCCATTTATCATGGCGCTTGGGAGATAAGCGAGTTTTACCAGGCTGGTGGGGACGCATAGTCGCATCCGCCCATATAAGGGGATAAGGATCCACCTTTTTACCTACGCCTTCTTCCTCCTTTGCCTATCCATCTTCCGCGCACTCGAGCTCTAGCGCCCAAGCCCGCACTTCCCACCTCAACCTTCTCCAGCCATGTCCGGAGCGGGAGGCAAGTGGATGGTCTCCTCCGTCACGGAGGGCCATATCAAAAAGCTGAGGAAGGCCGGATACTTGTCTAACGACATCGCGCACCAGCTTCCCGAAGAGGGGCAGCTCCACCCCACCCCAAGGACTCATGAGAGGGTTGTATTCCTTCCCCATTTCCTCAGTGGACTAGGTTTTCCTCTCCACCCGTTCGTCCGGGGGCTCATGTTCTACTATGGCCTGGATTTCCACGATCTGGCCCCGAAATTCGTCCTCAACATAGCGGCGTTTATCGTCGTATGCGAGGCCTTCCTCCGTATCCGTCCCCATTTCGGCCTTTGGCTCAAGACCTTCAACGTCAAGCCGAAGGTGGTGCGCGGCAACCAGGCGGAGTGCGGAGGCGCCATGGCGGGCAAGATAGCCAACGTCCTATGGCTCAAGGGCTCCTTTGTGGAGACCCTGAAGGGGTGGCAATCGGGGTGGTTTTATATCACCGAGCCGCGCGACCTTGAGTGGGTCGCAGCCCCCGAGTTCTGATCCGGACCCCCTACGCGGCTCACGTCCTGGAAAGAGACGGGCCTGTCGTGGGGCAACGAGGAAGAGGTGACTGGACTGCAAACATGCATCCAATCCCTGGTGAACAAGCGACTCAAGCTTGTCAATGTAGTCCAGGTTATGCTCGTCCGCCGGATCCTCCCGTGTCAACAACGGGCCTTCAACCTGTGGGAGTTTGACCCGGTGCAGCACCAAACTTTGAGTAG
Source organism: Aegilops umbellulata (assembly GCA_032464435.1). Classification (NCBI taxonomy): domain Eukaryota; kingdom Viridiplantae; phylum Streptophyta; class Magnoliopsida; order Poales; family Poaceae; genus Aegilops; species Aegilops umbellulata. Next base: position 511,678,562 of record CP136059.1, read on the forward strand.
GCTCTTTGACACGACGTATGAAGATGCCTGGAAGGTGCTATTCAAGGGCGCCGAGGCTCCCGCATCCGCTTCCGAGGATCACGGATTCAGCACACAGCGTCGAGCTAGTGCGGTGAGTTATCTTTTACCTTTTACAGGACATTTGTTTCTCATAGTTTGACTCTATGCGGGATCTAAACTCCCTTACTTTGACAGGATTGGCAGGCGAAGTCCGGAAAGATCGACTGTCCGGCTCCTTCGCCCGAAGACACAGCCGACGCTCGTTTATCGAAGCTGCTGGTTCCGGCACCTTATGTGGTGCCGGAGAAGAAGGCCAAGAAGAAGGCCACGGGGACTCGAAAGTGTTCCCGGCGTATGGAGGTGTCGGATTCATCATCCGACGAATCCGAGATGCACTCCTCCCGTGAAAACAAGGAGGAGGAAGAAGAAACCTCTCCCCCTCCAGCGGGGGGAGGAAAGAAGAGGAAGGCCGCCCTAACAGGGTAGGCCGAAGGGTCCAAGAAGGGAAAGACCCTCCCTCCGGACTACTCCATCGACGCCGACGAGGGCGAAGAGGAGTGGCCGCACAGGGCCAGGCGCCCTGCGGCATCGTAAGTATTCGGACACTAGAGTAACTCATAGCATTCCTTTGCTGCACAGCTTTTCCTTATGTCAATTATAATTATGCAGTCCGCCCAAGGCCGGGCTCGACGAGTCATCGAGCGGCTCTCTGGATTCGTCGGACGTGAATTCAGTTCCGCCCGCTACCTCCCCCAGCACTGCGGACAACGTTGAAGTGGGTCGCAACAAGCTCCGGGCCAAGAGGAGGTGGTCCTGGAGGAGCCGCGAGGCGACCTCCCGGACTCCAGGAGTGAAGGGGACAAGACCCCCAGGGCTCCAAGTCCGGCTTTGTGCCGGACACCGCGCCGAAATCTTCAACGGTTCCGGACTACGGTAGGCGAAGTCCTTCCAAGAGGAGCAAGCCTTCTGAGCCGGCGGCCCCCGTCCAACCGGAGGCGCCGGACAATCTGCTGGAGGTGCTTAACGGCGCCTCCATCGACGAGGAACACCGTACTATTATGAGTACGGTGATCCAGAAGGTTCAGTCCGCCAAGAGCGGACTGACTAAAGCTTGTGCTAGCCTTCTAACAGGCTTCGAGGTGAGTAAAAAATATGTAAACGTATTACCGCATAGACAGTAGCCCCTGATGCTCTGTTTGGCGTTCGGAAAGAAAAGCCGAATAGAGGATCAAATAATCTCGCAGGAGTCTAGCAAAAAATGAGTCAATATGCGTGTGCAGGCTTCGCTGCTTGCGACCGCCGCACTGACTCCGGAGGTAGGCACCCTGAAGCAGCATCTCGAGCGGTCCGAGTAAGAGCTCGGCCTTGCCAAGCGGCATCTCGAGGAGAAAGAAGGTAAGAGATACCTTATAGAAAAATATATAAAAAGATGCAATTGCAAAAATGACAGGATTGTGTTGCTTATTGCAGGGGCCACAACTGAGGTGGCGACCCTCAAGCAGGCGCTGTCCGAGGCCGAGAACACAGCGGCCTCGGAGCGCATCGAGCGAGAGAAATTTGAGGCGCAGGTCGGCTAGGCGCGGCAAGAGCTTCAGGCTCTCATGAAAAAACATGAGAGAGCTTGACTCGAAGACGCAAGCGTCCGAGCTCGCGGCGTCCATCGAAACTGCCAAGTCTGCCAAGGCCGAATCCCAGAAGGCCCTCCAGGAGTTGGATGCGGTGAAAAAGATAGCGGCGGGTAAGGCATTCTTTACGCAAAGAAGACATATAAAAGTAAGCTACTTGTTACTTACCCGAATCCGGAGCTCTCCAGGGGCTTTCGCAGATCTTCCCCGTAGCGTATCTGACGCCGCCGCATTCTACCGAGCCGAGGAGGGCAGCTCGACGGAGAAGGTGTACTGGTCTCAGTATGCTGAGGCCGGACACCCTGTGCCCCTGAGAGACCAGCTGAAGCAGCTGGTCGAGCTCCACAAGGCGGCCGAACAGGCCATGAAGGGCCTCATAGTTCGGCTGTGGCATGGAGAGGCCCTGCCTGGGAGCTATTTCGGACTAGTTCAGCGGCTGGTGGCGGCCTGTCCAAGGCTTGAAGTCATCAAGCGCTCCGTCTGCATCCAAGGTGCCCGGAAGGCCCTTGCCCGCGCTAAGGTGCACTAGGGCAAGCTGGACGGTGAGAAGCTTGTGAGGGCCGGGCCACCGCCAGGGAAGGAGCATCGCAAACCCGAGAACTATTATAAGGATGTTCTGAAGGGTGCCCGCCTTATGGCGGATGAATGTACCAAGGATGTAATTTTTGAATGAACTCGCTCGTGTTGTCCTGTGCGCTGAAAACTTGTTCATGTGCGCTAAGCAATGCTTTTTGAATTTAAAATATTACTTTCTGTGCGGCCGTTTATCAAAAATTGAGAGATGGCCAGTCGTCGGCTTCTGCCCCCATGCCACTAGTGCTGGGGTGTTCGGGATAAACCTGAGCGCTCTTTTCCCATGTTTGGGTCCTTCGAGGGAGGCGCTCAGCACAACGAACAAGGCAATCGGACTATAATGCTTGAACACTCTCACTTAGCCATAGAACTCTATAATTTTAAATTTCGGCGAAGCCCCTCGAATTCGGAAGACCGAGTTCGGGGCGCTATCCACGCCTTGGCCGGACAAAGCCGGTTCCTCGCTCAAAGCGGCATAAGTCTTTAGGGACTCAAAAAACTTCTCGAACAGCGACCGGTCTCTCGCTTCATCATGACAGTCAGTTTTAGCTTTCTCTACTGAGGTGCTCAGCCCAGCTCAACTGGGGCACAATCGCAGTAGTTCTCCTAGTGCTACCTTAGCCGATATAGTGGAACGTAAGGCACCAAAACATAGGAGCCGGGCAAACCCAACTATTGACCCAAGACATGATTCGGAGCCGATGCATATAATGCTATAAGTTCGGCGTGCCGCACTTGTTAAAGTGTTCGGACTTCTCACACCATATTGAGGGGTACTGAAGCCCCTGGCGTATTTGCCGTACCACAGTGTACGGGTGCAACATGTCATTAATGAACATATATTTGGAAAAAAGGTAATGCAAAAAATAGATAAAGACTATGCATTGTTTTAAAAGAGCTGCGATCAAAGCAGAACGATACAAATAGCGCGATAAGAAAAAAGTTGGACTATTTAACATGTCCGGTCCAGGGGCGGGCCGCGGAACTTATATGCAAAACAGGTATACTGCTTGTGATAGAGACCACCTGGGAGTCCATGATGCGGCATGGCTTGTCTGTTTCCCTGGTTCTTGCATCGTTTGTGCGGCAATTGAATTGCCGAACAGGTCATCCAAAGTATGGAGTCCTGAAAGTAAGAGAAGATAAAGAAAGAATTCGGCATCCCCTAGTACGGTTTAAGCCGTGTTTTGGGCGTGCCGTGATGGTGCCCCTTCCCCTGCGCCCATGGTATTTTGAGAGCGTAGTTATGTACGCGAAGCACTGTTTTGCTATTTCACGAGGGCTGGGGTTGGGGCCGCATTGCTACGCCAGCTCAGAACGTGCCAGACGGTCTTGTTGTAGGTTACTCTGGGCACGCTTGACAGTGTCCGGCCTTTTAATGGCCGGACTGGAGAACTGCCTAGAGACGCTGCTTTGTACTTCCGCTGCGAGGGCCGCCGTGTGCTCCTCCGTTCGGAGGGAGCGTTCGGTGTTTCCATTGACCGTGATTACTCCTCGAGGGCCTAGCATCTTGAGCTTGAGGTATGCGTAGTGCGGTACCGCATTGAACTTTGCAAATGCGGTTCACCCGAGCAGTGCGTGATAGCCACTGCGGAGCGAGACTATGTCGAAGATTAACTCTTCACTTGGGGAAATTATCCGGAGATCCGAAGACCACTTCAAGTGTGACTGAGCCTGTGCAGTTGGCCTCTACACCTGGTATCATGCCTTTAAAGGTTGTTTCAGTAGGCTTAATCCTCAAGGGATCTATGCCCATTTTCCGCACAGTATCCTGGTAAAGCAGGTTCAGGCTGCTGCCGCCGTCCATAAGGACTCTTGTGAGATGAAATCCGTCAATAATTGGGTCTAGAACCAATGCGGCGAACCCGCCATGACATATGCTAGTGGGGTGATCCCTTCGATCAAAAGTGATCGGGCAGGAGGACCATGGGTTGAACTTTGGGGCGACTGGCTCTATCGCGTATATGTCCCGTAACGCACGCTTCCGTTCCCTCTTGGGGATGTGGGTTGAGTATATCATGTTCACCGTCTGCACTTGTGGGGGAAATCCCTTTTGTCCACTGCTGTTCGGCGGCCTGGGCTCCTCCTCGTCGTCGCTACGTAGCCCCTTGTCTCTATTTTCGGCATTTAACTTGCCTGCCTGCTTGAACACCCAACAATCCCTGTTGGTGTGATTGGCTGGCTTTTCAGGGGTGCCATGTATCTGGCACAAGCGATCGAGTATTCGGTCCAAACTGGACGGGCCCTGAGTATTTCTTTTGAATGGCTTTTTCCGCTGACCGGATTTGTAGCCTCTGAATCCGGCATTGTCTGATGTATCCTCGTTGCTGTCGCTGTTAACGCGGCACTTTTGCTTGTTCCGACGCGACCTGCCACTTTTGTCCTTGGTATCCGAATTACCGAGGTTCTTGGGTAAGTTGTTGCTGCGAGCTAGCCAGTTGTCTTCTCCCGCGCAGAAGCGGGTCATGAGTGTCGTGAGGGCTGCCATAGATTTCAGCTTTTCCTGTCCAAGGTGCCGGGCAAGCCACTCGTCGTGGATGTTATGCTTGAAGGCTGCTAGGGCCTCTGCGTCCGGACAGTCGACTATTTGGTTTTTCTTTGTTAGGAACCGTGTCTAGAATTGCCTGGCCGATTCCTCTGGCTGCTGAATTATGGGGCTTAGGTCATCAGCGTCTGGTGGTCGCACATAGGTACCCTGGAAATTGTCGAGGAATGCGGCTTCCAGGTCCTCCCAAGAACCGATTGAATTTGCTGGCAAGCTGTTAAGCCAATGCCGGGCCGGTCCCTTAAGTTTGAGCGGGAGGTATTTGATGGCGTGTAGATCATCGCCGCGGGCCATGTGGATATGAAGGAGATAATCCTCGATCCATACCGCAGGATCTGTTGTGCCATCATCTGATTTGATGTTCACGGGTTTGAAACCCTCAGGGATTTTATGATCCATCACTTCATCTGTGAAGCATAGTGGGTGTGCGGCGCCTCTGTATTGGGCTATATCACGATGCAGCTCGAATGAGCTTTGTCTATTGTGTTCGGCCCGGCCGGATTTATTATGTCCGGTGTGACGATCCCCGTCATGTGCCATGGGGCGTCCACGCGATCCATAGATCGATCTTGTTTGTCTTGCCTTGTCCTCCAGTATCTCTCGCAGGTCTGGTGCGTTTTCCCGTGCCTTAGTATATTTTGAGCGGCGCCGGGGCACGGCTTGAGTGGAGGGCCGAGAGGCCTCTCTGTCACGGCCACGAGGTGGCCGGTCGGCCATGTCATGCGCTGGTGATGTAGGTTTAGGTGGTTCCTCCTCTAATCGGGGTAGCAGCCTGCGCTTTGGGTAACTCTTGGAGGGGCGTTCGAGTTCATACTCTTCGGCCGCAAGGACTTCAGTCCATCTGTGGGCTAGCAAATCTTGATCAGCTCTAAGTTGTTGCTGCTTTTTCTTGAGGCTGCTTGCCGTGGCCATAAGCCTGCATTTAAAATGCTCTTGTTCGGCTGGCTCCTCTAGCACGACGAATTCGTCATCGTTGAGGCTTGCCTCGTCTTCGGAGGGAGGCATATAATTATCATCCTCAACCTCTCTGTCTGCCGCTCTCTCGTGAGGGCTGGCTTCTCCATTCTCCTGTGCTGAATCTTGCTGGAGGGGGTGTTCTTCAGCGCTATCCGGATTATTATTATCTCCCGTGCCGGAATCACCGTTTTTGCTTTGGCGGGATTTAGAGCGGCGCCGTTGACGCCGGCGCTTGGGTTGTTTCTTGGTGGTGTCATCCCCTGCTGTTCCATCGCCATCTCCATCTTTTGGAGTGTCCACCATATATATGTCGTATGACAAGGTGGCCTTCCAGTGCCCTATAGGTGCTGGTTCTTGGTCGTCTCCTGCATCGTCGTCCATACCGTCGATGTCTTCGGAGTCGAAGTCGAGCATGTCGGTTAAGTCATCGACAGTGGGTTGCCCTTATTAAGGATTATATTGATGGGTTGCGTTTTACTACTACACATGATGATTTTGATAGAGATAATATGCATGTGCTTGCTTATCCTACTTGCAATTATTATGAGAGAGGAACTACATCTCCGCCTCTCCATGTTTCCAACATGATAAAATTGCAAGAAACTGTTTATGCTATGCATTGGCCTTTACTATGTGTGCATGAATTGTTCTTTTATGACATGCCGATGCATAGGAAGAGAGTTAGACTTTGTCACTGCTTGATATATGTTGCTTTGTGCTCACTACTAAATTACAAATCATTGCTAATTAAAATTGGCTTTGATATACCTTGGGATCCGGGTGGATCCATTACTTGACCACTATATGCCTAGCTTAATGGCTTTAAAGAAAGTTTTGCCAGGGAGACAACCCAGAAGTCTTAGAGAGTCATTTATTTCTGTTGTGTGATTTTATAAAGTTTAAAAATGAAAATAATGTGCCAAGGTTTGCCTTTAGGATGTTTTAGATTACTTGTTGGTTTGTGCAGTGCAGAACAGAATCTTTGGCTGTAGTGTGCGATTTTACATTTTTTACTGGAACGTCAAACGGTTCTGAAACTTTTTGCACTGTATTACTATATATTTTTATTTTTCCAAATTTTGGCAGAATATTTGGAGCACGTGAGGTATGGTGAATGTTCAGATTATTACAGACTGTCCTGTTTAAAACAGATTCTGTTTTTGATGCATAGTTGGCTTGCTTTGATGAAACTATCGATTTATATCATTGGATTAAGCCAAGGAAAATTTATATTACATTAGCTACAATGCAAAAACAAAATATGAATTGGTTTCCAACAGTACTTAGAGTAGTAATTTGCTTTATTATACTAACGGATCTTACCGAGTTTTCTATTGAGTTTTGTGTGGATGAAGTGTTCGAAGATCGAGGAGGTCTCGATGTGAGGAGAAGGAGGAGAGGCAAGAGCTCAAGCTTGGGGATGCCCAAGGCCCCCCAAGTAAATATTCAAGGAGACTCAAGCATTTAAGCTTGGGGATGCCCCAGAAGGCATCCCATCGTTCTTCAACAAGTATTGGTATGTTTTCGGATTCGTTTCGATCATGCGATATGCGCAAATCTCGGAGCGTCTTTTGCATTTAGTTTTCACTTTCCTTTTATGCACCATGCTGGTATGAGATAGTCCATGGTTGATTTATAGAATGCTCTTTGCACTTCACTTATATATTTTGAGTATGGCTTTATAGAATGCTTCATTTGCTTCACTTGTATCATTTGAAGTTTGGATTGACTGTTTCTCTACACATAGAAAACCGCCATTTGTAGAATGCTCTTTTGCTTCACTTATATTTGTTAGAGCGTGGGTATATCTTTTGTAGAAAGAACTAAACTCTCTTGCTTCACTTCTATCTATTTGGGGAGATGACAGGAATTGGTCATTCACATGGTTAGTCATAAAGTCCTACATAAAACTTGTAGATCACTGAATATGATATGTTTGATTCCTTGCAATATTTTTGCGATATAAAGATGGTGATATTAGAGTCATGTTAGTGGGTAGTTGTGGATTGTAGAAATACTTGTGTTGAAGTTTGTGATTCCTGTAGCATGCACGTATGGTGAGCCGTTATGTAACGAAGTTGGAGCATGAGGTATTTATTGACTGTCTTCCTTATGAGTGGCGGTCGGGGACGAGCGATGGTCTTTTCCTACCAATCTATCCCCATAGGAGCATGCGCGTAGTACTTTGTTTTGATGACTATTAGATTTTTGCAATAAGTATGTGAGTTCTTTATGAGTAATGTTGAGTCCATGGATTATACACACTCTCACCCTTCCATCATTGCTAGCCTCTTCGGTACCGTGCATTCCCCTTTCTCACCTCGAGAGTTGGTGCAAACTTCGCCGGTGCATCCAAACCCCGTGATATGATACGCTCTGTCACACATAAGCCTCCTTATATCTTCCTCAAAACAGCCACCATAAATACCTATCATGGCATTTCCATAGCCATTACGAGATATATTGCCATGCAACTTCCATCATCATCATATACATGATTTGAGCATATATTGTCATATTGCTTTGCCTGATCGTAAGATAGCTAGCATGATGTTTTCATGGCTTGTCCGTTTTTTGATGTCATTGCTACGCTAGATCATTGCACATCCCGATACACCGCCGGAGGCATTCATATAGAGTCATATCTTTGTTCTAGCATGGAGTTGTAATATCGAGTTGTAAGTAAATAAAAGTGTGATGATCATCATTATTAGAGCATTGTCCCAGTGAGGAAAGGATGATGGAGACTATGATTCCCCCACAAGTCGGGATGAGACTCCAGACGAAAAAAGGCCAAAAAAAGAGAAGGCCTAAAAAATGAGAGAAAAAGAGAGAAGGGACAATGTTACTATCCGTTTACCACACTTGTGCTTCAGAGTAGCACCATGTTCTTCATATAGAGAGTCTCTTGAGTTATCACTTTCATATACTAGTGGGAATTTTCATTATAGAACTTGGCTTGTATATACCGATGATGGGCTTCCTCAAATGCCCGATGTGACGCCCCCAATTCAATCGTACACTAATCATGCACGCAAACGCGTACGACCAAGATCAGGGACTCACGGGAAGATATCACAACACAACTCTAAAACATAAATAAGTCATACGAGCATCATAATACAAGCCAGGGGCCTCAAGGGCTCGAATACAAGTGCTCGATCATAGACGAGTCAGCGGAAGCAACAATATCTGAGTACAGACATAAGTTAAACAAGTTGCCATAAGATGGCTAGCACAAACTGGGATACAGATCGAAAGAGGCGCATGCCTCCTGCCTGGGACCCTCCTAAACTACTCCTGGTCGTCGTCAGCGGGCTGCACGTACTAGTAGGCACCTCCGGTGTAGTAGGAGTCGTCGTCAACGGTGGCGTCTGGCTCCTGAACTCCAGCATCTAGTTGCGTCGACCGAGAAGAAAGGAAAAGGGGGAAAGGGGGAGGAAAGCAACCGTGAGTACTCATCCAAAGTACTCGCAAGCAAGGATCTACACTACATATGCATGGGTATCTGTGTAAAGGGCAATATCGGTGGACTGAACTGCAGAATGCCAGAATAAAAGGGGGATAGCTAGTCCTGTCGAAGACTACGCTTCAGGCCACCTCCATATTGCAGCATGTAGAAGAGAGTAGATGGTAAGTTCACCAAGTAGCATCGCATAGCATAATCCTACCCGGCAATACCCTCCTCGTCGCCCTGTTAGAGAGCGATCACTGGATTATATCTGGCACTTGGAAGGGTGTGTTTTATTAAGTGTCCTGTTCTAGTTGTCATAAGGTCAAGGTACAACTCCGGGTCGTCCTTTTACCGAGGGACATGGCTATTCGAATAGATAAACTTCCCTGCAGGGGTGCACCACATTACCCAACACGCTCGATCCCATTTGGCCGGACACACTTTCCTGGGTCATGCCTGGCCTCGGAAGATCAACATGTCGCAGCCCCACCTAGGCACAATAGAGAGGTCAGCACATCGGTCTAAATCCTATGCGCGCAGGGGTATGGGCCCATCGCCCATTGCACACCTGCACGTTGCGTACGCGGCCGGAGAGCAGACCTAGCAACCTCCATTTCAAAGGAAGTTGCGTTACGCGGTCCAACCCGGCGTGCTCCGCTCAGTCGCTGACGCCACGAAGGCTTCGGCTGATACCAAGAGGTCGAGTGCCCAAAACTGTTCCCGCGTAGTTGGTTAGTGCGTATAGGCCAGCGGCCAGACTCAGATCAAATACCAAGATCCCATTAAGCGTATTAAGTATCCGCCAATGCCGACCAGGGCCAGGCCCACCTCTCTCCTAGGTGGTCTCAACCTGCCCTGTCGCTCCGCCACAAAGTAACAGTCAGGGGCCGTCGGGAACCCAGGCCCACCTCTACCGGGATGGAGCCACCTGCCCCTTCGGCCCCCATCTCTGAACAGTATCATAAGTAATTTAATAGTATAAAGTATATAGCATATGCCCGTGATCACCTCCCGAAGTGATCACGGCCCAGTAGTATAGCATGGCAGACGGACAAGAGTGTAGGGTCACTGATGGAACACTAGCATCCTATACTAAGCAGTAGGATAGCAGGTAAGGGTAACAACTGTAGCAACAACGACAGGCTATGCAGCAGAATAGGATTAACCAAAAGCAGTAACATGCTACACTACTCTAATGCAAGCAGTATAGAGAAGAATAGGCGATATCTAGTGATCCAGGGGGGGCTTGCCTGGTTGCTCAGACAAGAAGGAGGGGTCGTCGGTGATGTAGTCGACCACAGGGGCATCAGCATTGTCACGGGGTCTACCGAAGAGAAGAGGGGGTGGGGTGGGGGAGAAACAGTAGATACATTGCAAGCAAGTTCAAAACAAGATAGCAGGCAGAGCTAGACGTGTTCTAACGCGGTACGAGGAGATACCGGTGAAGGGGGGAAACATCCGGGAAAATATCCCCGGTGTTTCGCGTTTTCAGACAGATGAATCGAAGGGGAAAAGTTGTGTGTTCTCTATGCTTGGGATGCGTGGCGTACAAACGGGCTGCGGAACCGGATTCGTCTCATCGTTCTGAGCAACTTTCATGTAGAAAACTTTTTCATCTGAGTTACGGTTTATTTTATATTATTTTTCAAAGTTTTAATAGATATTCCGAAATTCTGGAATTATTATTAATTCAAAATTAATAGACAAATGCTATGTGCACACAGTGAAGTGTACTCAGCAGGGTCTACGGAGGCTGACATGTGGGGCATGTTGACTGAGTTGATCCAGTCAACATCTGAATGGTCAAAGGGTGAATAGTGCAGTGGGTCCCTTGTGTCATTCTCTTTGCTTTTATTAGATGATTTTAATTGTTTTTAGGCAGCAGGGTCCATATGTCATTGGACGAAAGACTAATTAGTTGGGGTTTAAGTTAATGGGGATTATCCCCCAAATTATTGGACCGGGCCCAGCGGTATTGGCCGGCGGCCACAGCCCGCACGCAGCCACTGGCCGAGGCCAGTGCGCGGCGAGGCCGACTGGTCGGCGCGGCCGCGAGCGGGAGTGAGCAGGTGGGGCGAGGGGCGAAGCTAGCGAGAAGGGTGGTTGGGGTGCGGCTGCCGGCGCTAGCAGCGGTCGGAGGCGGGCTCTGGAGCGCAGCTCCTTCGGGGCTAGGCAGAGTAACTGATGCGGAAGCAGCGTCTCTGCTGGGTGGAAGCAGCGTAGCATGGGGGCACGGTCTCGTGCGCAGGGCGTCGAGGAGCGGCACTAGGCGGCAAGGACGGTAGTGAGCGGCAGCAGCTGCAGCAGGCATCAGCGCAACAACAATCTGCAGCGGCAGCGGTAGGCGCTAGCAACCGGGCGCAGGCGAAAGCGGACGGGCAACGACGAGCGAGGCGAGGGCTGCGGCAATGCGCGAGCGGGCACGCACGGGGGCATGACCAGGGAGTGCCCAGGGCGGCCAGGACGCAACGGGAGCACGGGCTGAGGGCACGATGAACGCGACCAAAGGGCAATTGGAGCTCCGGACTCGTCGAGGACGACAGCCAACGGCATCAGATCGGTGGGGAAGACAAGGGGAACGGGGGAGGAGCTCACCGTGGGGGCACACGTGGGCCCGTTGGTGTCTTAGAGCTGCTACGGCAAACAAATCGGTGACGTGCTCGCCGTTGCCGGAGGTAGAAGATGGCTCGATCCCGATCTGTGGTGGTGGAGCGCTCGATTCAAGCCTTGTAGAAGACGTGGCCGACACCGGTGGTCCTCGGGGACAACCTCTCATGGCACGGGGACAACGAAGAGCGCGTGTGAGACGAACGCTATGGCGACGTCGGCTCGGTTGCTTGCTGGGGGAAAAGAAGCGGCGCGAGGAGTGGGTGGATTGGAGCTAGGGTTTGCCATGGTTGCGAGGAAGGATTATTAGGCGCCGGCGAGGCAGGGGGGCGCCGTGGGATTCTCTGCATGTGGCCATCAGGCGACGTGTGCGGCCATGGCGTGCTCGGCCTTTCCCTGTAGCGGGAGGAGGAAGGAAAGGCCGGCTTAGGCGGGCCGGGCCAGTTGGCTAGCTGGGCCGGTTGGCCCAGCGTGGGGGGGGGGGGAGTTGTATCTTTTCCTTTTTTTTGTTTTTATTTTACTCTCTTTTAATTTTAGTTTTATAAAATATAAATACAACTCCTAAATTAATGTTATAACTTATTCCACTACCACAAAAAGTTTGACACCTAAATAAAATAGTCTGCATTATTATAATTTTTAAAAGGCATTTAATTAATTGTCATATTTACCGTTTTAATTACTTTAGAGCCTTTAGTTACTTTATAGAGATGTGGATTCTCCACCATGGTTACCTATGACTTATTTGACACATTTTGGACATTTTAGTTATAATGTTTGAAAACTTTTGTTGTTTGCCTAAAATTCAAATTTGATTTCGAAACATTTTGATCTAACGTGAGGTTAGCAACAGTAACAGAGGTGACATGGCATCATTAGCGTAGGTTTACTATAGCATAATTATCCGGGCGTCACAATTCTCCTCCACTACAAGAAATCTCATCCCGATATTTAAAAGGTAGTGAAAGGGGGGAAGGTTTGGTAACGAATCTAGCGGGTCTTCCCATTTTGGCTTGCTCTTCTCGAAGAGGCCGGTCCAATACATTGGTGTCTTCATTTCTCTGCTTCAAGTCATCATGATGAAGTCGGCATCCTTTCTTCGGGAACTCCATCGTACTTACGAAAGAATAAAGGGTGGGGATTCCAGGAGAACATACCTCTGCAAGGTCGACTATCTGGTCGATAACATGGAGGATGGTGGCGGAAGTAACTCTCGAATTGAAAGTTAAGAAAATATCGAGAGAAAAGTAAGGAGGTGTCATGGGAAGTTTTCGAGCGAGCAGGCAATCGTTCGTTGCCTGATACGAAATGTGAAAGGGCTTCAGAGCAATGGGAATAAGTATTGCGTCTGATACCAGAATAGATTAATAGGTAGGTGGCACGTGAATTACATACGAAGTCAAGTTCAAGGAGTATCTTTGGCAATAGGGTCTACAGGAGAGTCAGGTTTCGATCCTGTGGAACTGTGGGTTATGGGCCCACCATGTGGGTTAAAGTAGGAAGGGCAATGACGTCTTGCACGATCATGTATGCAAGGCATGTCAGAGGATAGCCTGTCAGCTATGTCGGCAACAACATCGATACCAAGGGCGAGGGACGAAGAGAACCATTTTCCTGCTCGTTGAACAAGGTGGGCCAATAGGAAAGGTTCTCGTCCATTGGTGGCTACCGAAATGTCATCAACAATAGTAACAGGGTCTTGCTGACAGAATTGTACACCGAGGTGTTTACATAAGCAGGAGAATGTTACTCCTTAGATCATATAGATCACAAGGAGGCTTAAACAAACCAACGGAAAGGAAAAGTAATTATCAGGTTTAAATAGAACAATGGAAAGGAAAATGTGTATACACACATATTTCAAGGGTATATCCTTCCCAAGGACAAGCAGAGTATAATATCCATGACACGATATAATGTAGAAAACTCTTTAGGTAAGGGGAAGAATTTTCATGACATTACCCATATAGCAGTGTTTGGATAATTGAGCAGGAAACATTTAGCATTGGGCTTCAAATGTTCTTGTTGAAAATCAGAGTACCATAGACATGCTTCGAGATAGCATTGACATGGTCATCAGGTGAAGATCAGACTTTGGAAACACAAAGGATCCATCAGGAATAACTTGTAGAATAAGTCTCACAATTTCCTCGGGGAAGAATGGATAACCTTGCTAAAAAGGAAACAATAATAATAGGTCCTCCGGCCAGGTGTGCTAGGCATGACATCACCTTACCGAGAGATATATAGACCAATGTTAAAACTCTTGGAAATATGTTCAAACCATCATATCTGATCGGGATTCAGATCTGATTGGTGTCAGGATACCTCAGAAGAAAAAGGTGCGACACAGATTGACAGAAGACATCGTAAGATTCTCAGGAAATGATCTAGGGAAGCGAGTTCCAAAACAAGATTTCATTGATAAACCAAGGAGAGGATGAGGAGGTGGCCGATGAACTCAGCGACAATTCATCAAGATTTCCAAAGGATGGATTTCCACAATTAAATATTGAACGAAAATGCACCTGGAAATATGGACCAAGTAGGACGATCAAAGTTAGAATGGTGATTCGATAACGAAACTATCGGCCATTCACTTCAAAACAATAGGGTTGCTAGAAGTTTTGAATTCACGCATCGTAGTTCAATTGTCGGTATTCAGGTTAGAAACAACACGGGGATCAGAAAATGAATGGAGATGGCGAGAAGTATTACTATATCAAGAATTCTCAAGAGGTGGAGCAATTCCCAAAATATCCTTGACATAAAAGATGGTAATACTCCAAGGTAGAACATACCATAAGCTGGTTAGCAAGGAGTTCCATAGCATGATCAAGTTTGTGATGAAGGGAAGTTAAGGATGTTGTCGATGCTAACTCAAATTACCAAGGAACGAGGATGGCACTTATCATCAAGCATTCCATTGATATCCTGGAAGGAGTCAAAATGTTGATGATGACCACGACAATTTGTTGTCGAGAGGATCCACGAAGAAGTAATTGATCAGCGACTGCATCAAGCAAAAGGACTGACGCAGCAAAAGATTATTGGAGCCCCAGATATGACACAAATTCGGGGTCAAGTTTGTTGTTCGAGGTGAAACGATAAGACGAGGAAAATCAACGTAAGATTAGCTCATCATCGAAAATTGTGCGCCGAGAAGAAGGACCAGGTAGCACCGTTAAAAGTTTGCACGATAATGATATAGCCGATAAGGCTTGGAAATTACTTGAAGGATTATTAAACTCATAAGTAACAAAAATTACTTAGAGTTATTGAATCGGAGTGCGGAATCGATTCACTTAACGGTGTTCTCGAGTGACTAATAACTCAAAACTCGAGGGGGATTGGAATCGGCGATAATAATAGTTGATGAAGAACTCATAAGAAGTTATGTAGTTCCGTGATATTCTCGAGGTACCAGAGGGTATACTCGAAGGTAGAGCAGAATAGAGGTTGGACAGGTGTATTGTCCTGCAGAAGACAAGTACTTCAACTTGTCCGAGAATGGAATCAAGAAGAAAATATGGTCGGAACCATAGTCGCAAAAGACCAATTCACATATACCAGATGATAGTTATCAAGGAAATAGTTATTATTACCAGATGCTTCCATGATAGGATCTACATCATGTCCATGGGCATGAACACAAAGTTCAAGGTCGACTCCCACTTCTTTAATGCATAACCTTTCATTCACTTCTCGCCTTCAATGAAGTTGTGGTGTTGAAATTTTATCTCACATAACACCAGTAGAGTATGACCCGTAGTAGTTTCCGGGTTCGCATAGATTAGAAAAAAGCATATGTCCAACCCATGGGGGCCTCTTAGGAACATATACCACAAACTTCAGGAGTAATTTATACAAGCTCAAAAGCAGAGCATGGTTGAGAAAGCAGAGGATACAATTTACCAAAAGCACTATGTATCCGAGGGATGGCTCATAAGGTTATTGAATATGAAGGACGTTGTCGGATAAAACACGACAACGGGTCTGGTGATCCACAGGGGATCTGATTTGAGCATCGGTACTCAACCAGAGGAAGAAAGAATACAAGGAGATCAGATTATAGAAACAACTGACTAACTCAAAGCTCAAATGCAAAGGAATTATTAATTCCAAGACAAGGGATCGGAAGCAATGCTCTGATTAGGGATGGATAAGATGAATAGCCTTAGGGGTACAATCGATGGCAATTTGATTGGTCAAGATCCAGCTCATGTTTAAAATGGTGTCTGAGCCGGAAGAAAGAATCCTAATATTTGATTGTATACTGCGAGCATTCGCAACATATTGAATGAAGGGACTCGAAATGATAGTGACAGAGATGCCAAAAGCTTTACTAGACTTATGGGGTTTAACCATAATGCAAGAAAGCAAGAATTTTAAGAGCAAGAAGTTGTTGATGATTTTCGGAAAATCAAATAGTATCTCAAAGAATTTTGTGAAACACCTGAACAACTAGGATTGAACAGATCGTCGATAAGTGTGAAGAATTTTTCATAGGGGGTATTCATGTGGCAAAGAACTACAAGGTAGTAAGCTCAAAGGATTCTCGGAACAAGGGAGAGTAATTTGGGGCATCTTGTAATAACAAGAGCAACAGGGAATAACTGTAAGAATGGCAAGCGTACATAGTTATCCATAAGGATATATCGGTGCCAGGGAATTGAGAAATCAGAGGGCACAAGGGTCTCGGGAATAATCGAAGAGTATCTTCAATATCTTCTGGGGAAGCAGTCGATCATCTGGAATGAAGGGGATCTTCGGGTGGATGTGATCGCGAGATCCTAAAGTTAGATTTTAGCAAAATCATTTAACCCGAATAGTAGAGAGATCAGATTCCCAGAGCATAGGTCGAGGAGTAAAAGATCCTAATACACCCAAATGGTGACGTGGGCCCATAAGACACACAGCCATGTTAGTAAAAATCTGTGCAATGTCTAGACTCAACTTCGGCCAAGGAGTGTGGAAGGGGGATTCCTATAGGAAGTCAGCTCTGATACCAACTTCTGACGCCCCCGATTCAATCGTACACTAATCATGCACGCAAACGTGTACGATCAAGATCAGGGACTCACGAGAAGATATCACAACACAACTCTAAAACATAAATAAGTCATACAAGCATCATAATACAAGCCAGGGTCCTCGAGGGCTCGAATACAAGTGCTCGATCATAGACGAGTCAGCGGAAGCAACAATATCTGAGTACATACATAAGTTAAACAAGTTGCCATAAGATGGCTAGCACAAACTGGGATACAAATTGAAAGAGGCGCAGGCCTCCTGCCTGGGACCCTCCTAAACTACTCCTGGTCATCGTCAGCGGGCTGCATATAGTAGTAGGCACCTCCGCTGTAGTAGGAGTCGTCATCGACGGTGGAGTCTGGCTCCTGAACTCCAGCATCTGGTTGCGTCGGATGAGAAGAAAGGAAAAGGGGGAAAGAGGGAGAAAAGCAACCGTGAGTACTCATCCAAAGTACTCGCAAGCAAGGATCTACACTACATATGCATGGGTATCTGTGTAAAGGGCAATATCGGTGGACTGAACTGCAGAATGCCAGAATAAAAGGGGGATAGCTAGTCCTGTCGAAGACTACGCTTTAGGCCATCTCCATCTTGCAGCATGTAGAAGAGAGTAGATGGTAAGTTCACCAAGTAGCATCACATAGCATAATCCTACCCGGCGATCCCCTCCTCGTCGCCTTGTTAGAGAGCGATCACCGGGTTGTATCTGGCACTTGGAAGGGTGTGTTTTATTAAGTATCCGGTTCTAGTTGTCATAAGGTCAAGGTACAACTCCGGGTCGTCCTTTTACCGAGGTACACGGCTATTCGAAGAGATAAACTTCCCTGCAGGGGTGCACCACATTTCCCAACACGCTCGAACCCATTTGGCCGGACACACTTTCCTGGGTCATGCCCGGGCTCGGAAGATCAACACGTCGCAGCCCCACCTAGGCACAATAGAGAGGTCAACACGCTAGTCTAAATCCTATGCGCGCAGGGGTCTGGGCCCATCGCCCGTTGCACACCTCCACGTTGCGTACGCGGCCGGAGAGCAGACCTAGCAACCTCCATTTCAAAGGAAGTTGCACTACGCGGTCCAAAACCCGGCGCGCGCCGCTTAGTCGCTGACGTCACGAAGTCTTAGGCTGATACCACGACGTCGAGTGCCCATAACTGTTCCCGCGTAGTTGGTTACTGCGTATAGGCCAGCGGCCAGACTCAGATCAAATACCAAGATCTCGTTAAGCGTGTTAAGTATCGGCAAACGCCGACCAGGGCCAGGCCCACCTCTCTCCTAGGTGGTATCAACCTGCCCTGTCGCTCCGCCACAAAGTAACAGTCAGGGGTTGTCGGGAACCCAGGCCCACCTCTACCGGGATGGAGCCACCTGCCCCTTGAGCACCCATCTCCGAACAGTATCATAAGTAATGTAACAGTATAAAGTATATAGCATATGCCCGTGATCACCTCCCGAAGTGATCACGGCCCAGTAGTATAGCATGGCAGACGGAAAAGAGTGTAGGGTCACTGATGGAACACTAGCATCCTATACTAAGCAGTAGGATAACAGGTAAGGGTAACAACTGTAGCAACAACGACAGGCTATGCAGCAGAATAGGATTAACCAAAAGCAGTAACATGCTACACTACTCTAATGCAAGCAGTATAGAGAAGAATAGGCGATATCTGGTGATCAAGGGGGAGGGGGGGGCTTGCCTGGTTTCTCTGACAAGAAGGAGGGGTCGTCGGTGACGTAGTCGACCATAGGGGCATCAACATCGTCACGGGGTCTACCGAAGAGAAGAGGGGGGGGGGCAAACAGTAAATACATAGCAATCAAGTGCGTAACAAGACAGCATGCAGAGCAAGACGTGTTCTAATGCGGTATGAGGGGGGAAACATCCGGGAAAATATCCTTGGTGTTTCGCGTTTTCGGACAGATGAATCAGAGGGGAAAAGTTGCGTGTTCGCTATGCTAGGGGCGTGACGGATGAACGGGTTGCGTAACCGGATTCGTCTCGTTGTTCTGAGCAACTTTCATGTAGAAAACTTTTTCATCTGAGCTACAGTTTATTTTATATTATTTTTCAAAGTTTTAATAGATATTCTGAAATTCTGGTATAATTATTAATTCAAAATTAATAGACAAATGCTATGTGCACACAGTGATCAAGTGTACTCAGCAGGGTCTACAGAGGCTGACATGTGGGGCATGTTGACTGAGTTGACCCAGTCAACATCTGAATGGTCAAAGGGTGAATAGTGCAGTGGGTCCCATGTGTCAATCTCTTTGCTTTTATTAGATGATTTTAATTGTTTTTTAGACAGCAGGGTCCATATGTCATTGGACCAAAGACTAATTAGGTGGGGGGTTAAGTTAATGGGGATTAGCCACCAAATTATTGGACCGAGCCCAGCGGTAGTGGCCGGCGGCCACAGCCCGCACGCAGCCACGGGCCGAGCCAGGGTGCGGCGAGGCCGTCTGGTCAGCGCGGCCGCGAGCGGGAGTGAGCAGGGGGGGCGAGGGGCGAAGCTAGCGAGGAGGGGTGGTTGGGGGGCGGCTGCCGGCGTTAGCAGCGGTCGGAGGTGGGCTCTGGAGCGGAGCTCCAGCGGGGCTAGGCAGAGCAACTGATGCGGAAGTAGCGCCGCAGCTGGGTGGAAGCAGCATAGCATGGGGGCGCGGTCTCGCGCGCAGGGCGTCGAGGAGTGGCGCTCGGCGGCTAGGACGACAGTGAGCGGCAGCAAGCATCAGCGCAACAACAATCTGTAGCGGCAGTGGTGGGTGCTAGCAACCGGGCGCAGACGAAAGCGGACGGGCAACGACGAGCGAGGCGAGGGCTGTGGCAACGCGCGAGCGGGCACGCACGTTGGCACGACCAGGGAGTGCCCAGGGCAGCCAGGACGCAATGGGATCACAGGCAGGGGGCGCGATAAACGCGACCAAAGGGCAAGTGGAGTTCCGGACTCGTCGAGGACGACATCCAATGACATCAGATCGGTGGGGAAGACAAGGGGAACGGGGGAGGAGCTCACCGCGGGGGCACACGGGGGCCCGTTGGTGGCTTAGGAGCTGTTGCGGTGAACAAATCGGTGACGTGCTCGCGGTTGCCTGAGGTAGAAGATGGCTCGATCCGATCTGTGGTGGTGGAGCGCTCGATTCGAGCCTTGTAGAAGACGTGGTTGACGCCGGTGGTCCTCGGGGACAATCTCTCATGGCACGGGGACAACGAAGAGCGCGTGTGCGACGAACGCTATGGTGACGGCGGCTCGGTTGCTTGCTGGGGGAAAAGAAGCGGCGCGAGGAGTGTGTGGAATGGAGCTAGGGTTTGCCATGGTTGCGAGGAAGGATCAGTAGGCGCCGGTGAGGCAGGGGGGCGCCGCGGGATGCTCTGCGCGTGGCCATCAGGCGACGTGTGCGGCCATGGCATGCTCCGCCTTCCCCTGTAGCGGGAGGAGGAAGGAAAGTCCGCTTAGGCGGGCCGGACCAGTTGGCTAGCTGGGCCGGTTGGACCAGCGTGGGGGGGGGGGTTGTATCTTCTTGTTTTTTTGTTTTTATTTTACTTTCTTTTAATTTTAGTTTTATAAAATATAAATACAACTGCTAAATTAATGTTATAACTTATTCCACTACCACAAAAAGTTTGACACCTAAATAAAATAGTCTGCATTATTATAATTTTTAAAAGGCATTTAATTTATTGTCATATTTACTGTTTGAATTACTTTAGAACCTTTAGTTACTTTATAGAGATGTGGATTCTCCACCATGATTACCTATGATTTATTTGACACATCTTGGACATTTTAGTTATAATGTTTGAAAACTTTTGTTGTTTGCCTAAAATTCAAATTTGATTTTGAAACGTTTTGATCTAACGCGAGGTTAGCAACAGTAAAAGAGATGACGTGGCATCATTAGCATAGGTTTACTGTAGCATGATTATCCGGGCGTCACACCCGAGGTCTTCATGAGCAAGCAAGATTGGATGCACACCCACTTAGTTTCTAGTTTGAGCTTTCATACACATATAACTCTTAGTGCATCCGTTGCATGGCAATCCCTACTCCTCACATTGACATCAATTGATGGGTATCTCCATAGCCCGTTGATTAGCCGCGTCGATGTGAGACTTTCTCCTTTTTGCCTTCTCCACACAACCTCCATCATCATATTCTATTCCACCCATAGTGCTATGTCCTTGGCTCACGCTCATGTATTTGCGTGAATGTTGAAAAGGTTTGAGAACGTCAAAAGTATGAAACAATTGCTTGGCTTGTCGTCGGGGTTGTGCATGATTTGAATGCTTTGTGTGAAGATGGAGCATAGCCAGACTATATGATTTTGTAGGGATAACTTTCTTTGGCCATGTTATTTTGAAAAGACATGATTGCTTTATTAGTATGCTTGAAGTATTATTGTCTTAATGTCAAATGACAGACTATTGCTTTGAATCATTCATGTCTTAATATTCATGCCATGATTAGATTACATGATCAAGATTATGCTAGGTAGCATTCCACATCAAAAATTATCTTTTTATCATTTACCTACTCGAGGACGAGCAGGAATTAAGCTTGGGGATGCTGATACGTCTCCGTCGTTTCTATAATTTTTGATTGTTCCATGCCAATATTCTACAACTTTTACATACTTTTGGCAACTTTTTATACTATTTTTGGGACTAACATATTCATCTAGTGCCCGGTACCAGTTCCTGGTTGTTACATTTTTTGTTTCGCAAAAAATACATATCAAACGGAGTCCAAACGGAATTAAAACTGACGGAGATTTTTTTCGGAATATATCTGATTTTTGGGAAGTGGAATCATCACGAGACGATGCCCGAGGGGGCCACGAGGCAGGGGGCGCGCCCCTGACCCTTGTGGGAACCCCGTAAGGCGGTTGTTTCCCTTCTTTTGCCGCAAGAAAGCTAATGTCCGGATAAAAATTGTGTTCAAATTTTGATCCAATCGGAGTTACGGATCTCTGATTATAAAAGAAACGGTGAAAGGGCATAATCCAAAGAGCAGAAACGGAGAGACAGATCCCAACTCGGAGGGGATCTCGCCCCTCCCATGCCATGGAGACCAAGGACCAAAGGGATAACCCTTCTCCCACCTAGGGAGAAGGCCAAGGAAGAAGGAGAAGGAGGGGGCTCTCTCCCCCTCACTCCCGGTGGCACCGAAACGCCGTCGGGGCCATCATCGTCACCGCAATCTACACCAACAACTTCACCAACATGTCCATCACCTTCACCCATCTATCTACAGCGGTCCACTCTCCCGCAACCCGCTGTACCCTCGACTTGAACATGGTGCTTTATGCTTTATATTATTATCCAATGATGTGTTGCCATCCTATGATGTCTGAGTAGATTTTCGTTGTCCTATCGGTAATCGGTGAATTGCTATGATTGGTTTAATTTTCTTGTGGTTATGTTGCTGTCCTTTGGTGCCCATCATATGAGCGCACGCGTGGACCACACCATAGGGTTAGTAGTATGTTGAGAGGACTATGTATTGGAGGGCAAGAGTGACAGAAGCTTCAACCTAGCATATAAATTGATGCATACGGGATTGAAGGGGGACCAATATATCTTAATGCTATGTTTGGGTTTTACCTTAATGAACGTTAGTAGTTGCGGATGCTTGCTAATAGTTCCAATCATAAGTGCATAGAATTCCAAGTCAGGAATGACATGCTAGCAGTGGCCTCTCCCACATAAAACTTGCTATCGGTCTAGTAAAGTAGTCAATTGCTTAGGGACAATTTTGCAACTCCTACCACCACTTCTCCACACTCTCTATACTAAATTTATTGCTTCTGTATCTAAACAGCATCTACTTTTTATTTACACGCTCTTTATTATCTTGCAACCCTATCCAACAAGACCTACAAAGTACTTCTAGTTTCATACTTGTTTTAGGTAAAGCGAACGTCAAGCGTGCGTAGAGTTGTATCAGTGGTCGATAGAACTTGAGGGAATAGTTGTTCTACCTTTAGCTCCTCATTGGATTTGACACTCTTACTTATCGAAAGAGGCTACAATTGATCCCCTATACTTGTGGGTTATCAGCCATCTCTAATATCTTCTATTATATAATTAAAACATAAGTAAAAGAAGCCATCACGTTCATCCACACAGATTAAAATATCTCAACCATTAACAATTTAGTATGAACGGACGAGATTTAAAGATATAGCGTTACACACAAATATTATGTTTAGGCATATATACTGTGTTGCACGTACAAACTCTCGGTCACGTACACATATCATCTATGATGGAAAAGTGCCATCACATCATGAATATGACAAGGACACGTACAAATTTACTTGGCCAACCCCCAGCACGTGTTGTTCAAATAAGAAAAAAAAAACAACCAGCACGTGCGCTGTTTGTACGTGAAAATCAAAAAACAATGAGTTAGAAGTCCATCGATGCAAAAATTAAGAAAAAGGAGTCCATGTCTGATACGGCTATGCACCTGTTGGAAAAAAAGGATAGAGTCCATACCTTACGGCTACGTACCTGTCACATGTCCTGTTTCTTTTTGGAAAAGTACGTCTGCGATTTTTTTTGCGGGATTTGCTGGAAGAAAGTACGTACAGTATACATCTCTCACGTTTTAGCGTATGCGATGAGTTCCAGCGATGCAAAACAAAAAAACAAATCCTACGCCCATGAACCTATCACATGCATGACCAAAGACAAAAAACGATTGATATATTTTTTGTACGAACACGCACAAGGAAGCTGATCGGTTTCCGGCAAGAAAACACACGTCACAACTGATTGGTCTCCGGCAAGAATACGCATGGCATATGGCTCATCGATTTCTGGCTAGACTATTCACGTGTGCAAGCTGAGAACCACAAGGACACACATCCATTGCCCCATATGGCCTCTATACAAAGGCTCAACTAAAATAGACATGAGCACACTGCATGCGTACACAACTGGACACCTGGTCAATCACGAGCAGAACAATATAGACAATGACGATGTCAAACGTCTATAAGGCACTAGAGGAACATATCCATTGATCTGGATAATGCCCACAAGCCCCGTTGTCCATTGAATAGTAGACTTCGACATATTAGAGCATTGGAAAATGTCGGAGATGCCATGACGGACAGATGGAAAGCATGGCAACAACGTCGTCATCTTACTGCACATACTCTGCATCTCATAGATGCTTCCACCCCAACATGTTTGATAGATCAAACTTCGTAGGTACACTATAAATAAAAAATTATCACCATGGCTTCCCCCTCCAGAAAACAACTCTGGCTTACAACAAGTTGAGTGAGGTGACTAAATGGTTAATGTGAAAGTTATGGAGAAGAGATGCCGCAAAAAAAGGTTATTGAGAAGAGAAAAATTGAGGGTTTAATTATGATATATGCACAATATAGTCTATTCTATATAACAAGGTTATGAAAAGAAAAAATATATAGACCATGCAATTAAAAAATAAATGTTATAATGGAAAAACATTTAAAGGAAATCTAATACAAAAACAGATGTAAGGTCAGAAAAATATAGGGAGTCTACCCGTGCAAATAATATTGTATGCTAAAGTGGTATTCCTATTGCTGATACTCCATCCCGCAAAACAGTGTTGTTAAGAAGTGAAAAAAAAGTGTTTAATATGCATAGTAGTCTATTCTATATAATGAGGCCCTGAAATAAATATGGACCATGTAATAAAAAATAAATGGTCACATGGAAAAAAATCAAAGTAAAATCTAATACCAAAAGAGATGTAAGGCAAAAAATATATGAAGAGTCTAGCCATACAAAAAATATTGGATGTTCAAGAGATATTCCAATTCTCGATACTCCATGTCACTTAGGGTTATTTAACATGGGTAGGAGACAGATCTAAGACAAAGTAATCCTCCTTTGAAACACTTTATATTTCTCTTAGATCCAGCATAATACAAGTAATCAATCAGAGCATAGAGAGCCAGCTTATTTTCCTTTTATAAAGAAAAACTGCAGCGGACTAAGTATGCTCATCTCAAAATAAGTATGCAATTGAGAAATCCATCATCCCTAAGTCGCAAAGGGAGGCGATACAAATGAAAAAAAATCTTTAAATATGTCTGAAGATACACACACACACACACCTTTTGAGAAACATCAAGTGAATAATCTAGCCGCGCAAATGCGCGGGTCACCCCGCTAGTTCAAAATAAACTTCTCTTTTGTGTGTTTGTTTTGCTCGTGGAACGGTAACGGGTGGCTAATATTTCCATGTTGGATGTGTTATTCTAAAGATGAGTGTTTATTCACTTGTCATTGCACGAGAGTAAGGCAAATGTTTTAGGGATGCCCAGTCCCAGAATGCAAAAAAAATTGAATTACTTTATGTTGTCAAATAATAAATTCCTTGGAAAGTGTTGGTATGGAGGGCACCCATGGATACGGCTAGCCATGGAAAGTGAAAGAATGGTGGAAAAAGGAATAAACTTTATTTTCTGTTTGGGAACCGCCTATGGCATATCTAGCATGGAAAGTGTTGGGAACTCTAAGTCGTTTTCGTTGGTGGGATGGATACACCTCCCAAAATGTTTTTATCTCTAATTTTTCTCTTTGAGCTCTGGCACCTCTGCAAATCCCTACTTCTCTCTACGAAGGGCCTTTCTTTTACTTTATGCAATTTTTATTTTTAATTTTGAGTCTCCATCTTCTCTCATAAAAAGCACAAACTAGGAGGAAATATGATCGTGCTCAAGTATTGGGTGTAGTTAATATTTGAGTGTGTTTCATGAATGGATCAATGTTTGAGCATGATGGGCTAGGGATAACTTATTTTAGCGTTGATATTTTGAAAGACATGGTTGCTTGTTGATATGCTTGAGTATCTAAATTATTAAGTCCAAACTAGACTATTGCTTTGAATCAAATAAAAGTCCAATTGTCCATGCTATAAAGAAAAGAATATGATATGACTTGATGAATAACACTCCACATAAAAAATTCGGTTTTTATCACTTACCTACTCGAAGACTAGTAGGAGTTAAGCTTGGGCTTGCTGATATGTCTCCAACGGATCTATAATTTTTTATTGTTCCATGATGTTTTATTATCCATCTTGGATGTTTTATAATCGTTTTATAGTCATTTTATATCTTTTTGTGGTACTAACCTATTCACATAGTGCCAAGTGCCAGTTGCTGTTTTTCCAAGTTTTTTACATCGCAGGAAATCAATATCAAACGGAGTCCAAATGCCACGAAACTTCATGATGATTTTTACGGGCCAGAAGGAAGGCAATGGGCCCTGGTTGCACCTGGGGGGTGCCCCTAGGGGGGCACAACCCACTAGGGCACGCCAGGAGGCCCAGGCGCGCCCTGGTAGGTTGTGCCCACCTCGGGTGCCCCCAGGACCGCCTCTTTGCTCTATGAATACCACAATATTCCAGAAACCCTAGAACAAGCGATGAAATATTCATCCAGCCGCCGCAGAATCCAAAACCACTAGATCCAATCTAGACACCATCACGGAGGGCTTCACCACTTCCATTGGTGCCTCTCCGGTGATACGTGAGTAGTTTTTTGTAGACCTTCGGGTCCATAGTTAGTAGGTAGATGGCTTTCTCTCTCTCACTGAATTCTCAATACAATGGTCTCTTGGACATCCATATGATATAACTCTTTTGCGGTGTGTTTGTTGGGATCTGATGAACTTCAGTTTATGATCAGTCATATCTTTTTATATCCATGAAAGTTATTTGAGTTTCTTTGATCTCTTATATGCATGATCTCTTATAGCCTCGTATTACTTCTCTGATATTTTGGTTTGATTGGCCAACTTGATCTATTTATCTTGCAATGGGAAAAGGTGCCCGGTAGTGGGTTTGATCTTACGGTGCTAGATGCTAGTGACAGATGGGGAAACGACACATATGTATTGCTACTAAGGATAAAAAGACGAGATCTATATCTACTGCCATATAGATAAACGGATCTTGTCTACATCATGTCATTGTTCTTTATTGCATTACTTCGTTTTTGCATGAACTTAATACACTAGATGCATGCTGGATAGCGGTCGATGTGTGGAGTAATAGTAGTAGATGCAGGTAGGAGTCGGTCTATTAATCTTGGACGTGATGCCTATGTAATGATCAATGCCTGGATATCGTCATAATTATTTGAAGTTCTATCAATTACCCAACAATAATTTGTTTACCCACCGTTTGCTATTTTTCTCGAGAGAAGCCACTAGTGAAACCTACGGCCCCCGGGTCATCTTTCTCATATATTTGCCTTGCGATCTACTTTTCCTTTGCATTTTTATTCAGATCTATTAAGCCAAAAATACAAAAATACCTTGCTTCGTTTTATCTTTATTTATTTATTTTGGCGTTCGATCTATCAATCTAATACAATTTATCTCATGTCCGCTTGCCAATTTCTGGCACCGTTACCCGAAAGGGATTGACAACCCTTTAACACGTCGGGTTGTGAGGTGTTGTTATTTGTGTGCAGGTGCTGTTTACGTTATGTTGCTTGGTTCTCCTACTGGTTCGATACCTTGGTTTCATAACGGAGGGAAATACTCTACCGTCGTTGTGCTGCATCATCCCTCCCTCTCCAGGGAAATACCGACGTAGCTCCAGCTGCCATCATATACCTTTTATTCTTAGGTTGTGGGTTATCAAGGTTAACAGGTGGTTATATCTCAACATCATTATCTGGTTCTTTATTATTTGTTTGAGTGTCTTCATGAACCTCATCATTATCTTTTTCATTATCAGAAGGTGAGAGTTCATTACCAGACTAAGTTTCAGCATCAGAGATAGAAGTTGGATTATCATTATCAGGAGGTGTTTCTATTTCAGGTTCACTAGAAGCATGCAAAGTCCTATCATTTTTCTTCTTCTTTTTCATTCTAGAAGGACTACGTGCATCAATGTTAACTCTTTGTGAATCTTGTTCTATTCTTTTTGGGTGTCCCTCAGGATAAAGTGGTTCCTGAGTCATTTTACCTCCTCTAGTTGCAACTCTAACAGCAAAGTCATGCATATTATTATTCATTTCATCAAGTAATTCTCTTTGTGATTTAGCAACTTGTTCTAACCGAGTTTGAACCATAGAAGCATGTTTTGCAACACCTCTAACATCATTTGAGATTCTAAATAACAAGTCACTTAATCGAGTAATCATATCAGAATTATATTTCAATTGTTTCATAACATTTGCATTGAAGTGATCTTGTTTTCTAATGTAGTTTTCAAACTCATAAAGGCATTGGCTAGGATGCATATTGTGAGAAGAGCAGCGCGCCATGACGGAGAGGTGGCGTCGGGGAGGCTGCGTAGGCCGGCAGCGAGTAGGTGTACGGAGGGTACTTCACGCTGGCGAAGGCGGGCAAGGGCGTGCGCTGGGCCGGGTGACCATGGGGGAAGGTGATGTTGGGGTTGAACACACCGTGCACGTCGCCCTTGGCGTAGCCCGGCGACGGTGTGCAGTCCCAGGGTTGTGGCGACGACGAGAAGCCGACCAGAGACCCGATGCTTTGCCGGCTCCAAGATGCGTACGGGCCGTGGCCGCCGGGCGGATTCATCATCCCCACGCAAGCCGCCTCGGTTTGCTCGGCTGAGCGCTCCGCCTGCTCCACCACTGCCGCAGCCGTGAGCGCCGCCCTGTCCTAGGCCTTCTTGGCATTCGCCCTGTTCCGCCGGTCGGTGGTGACAGGCTCCTGGCGCTGAACTTCCGCCCTCCAGTCGACGTTAGACATGCCCGAGGGCTTGGACGGCGGTGCCCTCTTCTTCGTATGCTTTGGCTGGGTGGCGGCGGTGGTGGCATCCGTCGCGGTGTGAGGGACCACGTACTTCTTCGCCGGCATGGCGGCCGGCTGGGAGGGGAGGAGGAGGAGATTGGTGGAGGAATGCAAAATGAGAGGGAAGCCAAGGGGGAAAGCGGGAGGAACCGGTGGGAAAAGAGCCTCCTCTCGCCGACAGAGTGGCCCCACGCCCCTTTTCTCTTCTGCTGGCGCCTAATCTCTACTATACAACCTTCTTCTTGTAGACGTTGTTGGGCCTCCAAGTGCAGAGGTTTGTAGGATAGTAGCAAATTTCCCTCAAGTGGATGACCTAAGGTTTATCAATCCGTGAGAGGCGTAGGATGAAGATGTTCTGTCTCAAACAACCCTGCAACCAAATAACATAGAGTCTCTTGTGTCCCCAACACACCCAATACAATGGCAAATTGTATAGGTGCACTAGTTCGGCGAAGAGATGGTGATACAAGTGCAATATGGATGGTAGATATAGGTTTTTGTAATCTGAAAATATAAAAACAGCAAGGTAACTAATGATAAAAGTGAGCACAAACGGTATTCCAATGCTTCGAAACAAGGCCTAGGGTTCATACTTTCACTAGTGCAAGTTCTCTCAACAATAATAACATAATTAGATCATATAACAATCCCTCAACATGTCGTTCCCGGGTTGTTTCGGCCCTTCAATTAGCATACTCATGTGAGTGTACTTCCTCTTCATGCACAACCAGGGGGAAGGTTGTACATACACACAAACACAGGCCAGGTGCTATGTGTGCTTCTCTGGCTGCCAAACGGATTTACTCCATCGGTGCTTGCGCCCAGCACGATGTTCCTTGGATCCTTCCCAAATTCTGGGTATTCAAAATTCAACGCTTGCCACTGGCTCGCATCCTTAGGGTGACTCAGCATCTTGTCTTTTTTATCTATCTCCAGATCATTTGCGTCATCTTCTCGCTTCTTCTCCTCCCTATCCGCGTGCCAACGCAGGAGCTTTGCTACCTTAGGATCCGTGAAATACCGCTGCAGACGAGGAGTGATCGGAAAGTACCACACCACTTTTCGAGGAGCTTTCTTCCTCTTCTTGTATCGAGTGACGCCGCACACCGGACATATGGTAGACTCCGCGTGCTCGTCCCGATAAATGATGCAATTGTTCATGCACACATGGTATTTCATGTGCGGTAAATCCAGAGGACACACGATTTTCTTCGCCTCCTCCAAACTGGTCGGGCACTTGTTCCCCTTTGGAAGACGTTCGTGCCAGAATGACATGTTCTCGTCGAAGCATGTGTCGGTCATTTTGTGCTTTACCTTCATCTCCAGAGCCATGGGCGTTACTTTCAGGCAGGTATCCTCGGGCCTGCATCCTTTATACAATGGAGTAACCGCGTCTAACTCAAGTTGATCCACCTTGGCTTTCTCTCGGACGGCAACTCTTGCGCTATAAGGGTCCTGTACCCAGCCCATCGATGGTCCACTGTCGTCTGCTCCGCCGGCATCATCATCTTCATGATCATGCCCGTCGTCTGCTCCGGCATCTTCCTCATCATCATGCCCATCGTCTACGAGATCATCTCCTGGGGATTCTTCGTCTTCTCGCCCGCCCGAGCCGCAGTAGTTATCTTGCTGCCCTTCCTCATTTCTTGCCCGGCCCCCATGGATGACTTCGTAGTCATCTTCATCACCTTGCCACCGATAGCCATCCATGAAACCACGCAAGAGCAGGTGGTCCCGCACCTGCCCGGAATCCGGGTCCGCAATAAGGCTCTCCAGCTTGCATCTTTGACACGGACATCTTATCTCCGTCTCGTTCTTTTGAAGCATCTCGGCCTTCGCGGACCTCAAAAACCTATTCACGATGCCTTCGGTCATCGTGCGGACCATGGTCGCCTGCAGGGTAGAGCAAAACGATATTTTAGAACAAAGAAAAAATTTGGCATGACTTCCCCTAAAAATAGGACCAAAAAGAATGCTTAATGCCAAAATTATCGCCGAAACAGAAATGAATCAACATTCTGGCAAAATATTGGCAACTATCGCATTTCAAATACCGGTAGACCTCCAAACACAAACACATATGCAACACCACAAATATATGCAACACCACGAACATACATAGATCTAGCTAGGCCATAAAAAGTGCATGTGCACATTGTTGTAGGGAACAACATAAATATAGCTTCCCCCTTACTTACCTATTAAAACAAGGTAATTTAACCACTTAATTTGAATGAATCTATGGTGGAAATGAGGTGTAAAAGAGGAGGCACCCGAGACAAGGAGGAGGTGGATAGAATGAAGTGGGGAGAAAGTGAGTGTGGGAAGGAGAGGCTGCCAAAAATATCTTGTTGCTGCCCACTTACTAATGGCGCACCAACAACAAATGCGCCATTAGTAATCCAGGTTACTAATGGCGCACCAACGTCTGATGCGCCATTAGTAATTTTGCAAAAAAAAACATACTAATGGCACACTGATACAGAGTGCGCCATTACTAGTTTGAACTAGTAATGGCGCACGGTGGAAGAGTGCGCCATTAGTAGTTTTGCAACAAAAGGAATAAAAAATATAATTAAAAAAACAACATTAGTGGCGCACTCTGGGATGAGTGCGCCATTACTAGTTACAACTAGTAATGGCGCACTGTGTCTGGATGCGCCATTAGTATGTTTGGACAGGCGCGCTAGTTCAAAAAAAAAAATTTGGTACTAATGGCGCATCCTAGGCCTGGTGCGCCATTAGTAGTTTCAACACTAATGGCGTATCAGAAGGTGGTTCGCCATTAGTATATACTAATGGCGCACCTCTTATCTGGTGTGCCATTAGTGTCAATCCCATCTATAGCCCTTTTTCTAGTAGTGTGAACACGATTTGGTAAAGGTAGCGGTGAGAGGCCATGTAGGAGTACATGGTGGGTTGTCTCATTGAAGCCGTCCTCAGGAACTGAGTTATGTGTTTGTGATCCATGAAACAGCTACTACCACACGTTGGGCCCTGAAATATGACCCCGCTCGACTTACTGAGCCCTCTCGTCCTCTGTCCAGGAGTTGCAAGTAGTTTCTGGTGTTTGTAGTATGCTGGGGGCCGCACGCAGCACTGACCGTAGGAGTGGGCTGTGTTGCGGTAGGCACGTGGCACGGTGTACCGGGCGCCCGTTTGGTGTCCCGGGAACCCTGCACACATCGTTTGGGGCTGTGAGCGAAACTCCGGCCGGATCTCCTCATGGATGGAACCCGAATAGGCAATAAACCTGGACTAGAGACTTCTGTGGTTAGTTAGGTCGTGGTCTACACCCACGTTGGCTTTCCTTGAAGTCTACCGAGCACATGTCGTGTGCAGACGCTAAGTGGTGGAAACATGTGTGAAGAAGTACACCCCTGCAGGGTTAACATCATCTATTCGAATAGCCGTGTCCGCGGTAATGGACTTCTGGGTTGCCTATAACAGTTCATAGACAAGTGAAAGTGGATACTCTAAAATGCACAAGATAAGCGTGAGTGCTATGGATGGCGTTCTCGTAGGAAGACGGGAGCGGATCCATAGTGGGGTATTGATATGGTGAATATGTGGACTCGTGTGCGCCACCTCAAAAGAGTTGCTTGCAGTCGTAGTTCAGGATAGCCACCGAGTCAAAGCTGGCTTGCTGCAGTTAAACTCCACCACCCCCTTTGTGATACTGATGCATATGTAGTTAGTTCTGATGTAAGTCTTGCTGGGTACATTTGTACTCACGTTTGCCTATTTTATGTTTTGTAGAGAGATGTCAGTCTCGCTAGTACACTACAGGAATCAGCTATTTTGCCGTCTGCCATGGCGGACGGCAAAGGCATGAACGGCGGACGGCAAAGGCCTTTGCCGTCGGCCGCGGACGGCAAAAGGCTCCGGCAACGTAGGCTACGGTAAACAGCTACTTTGCCGTCTGCTTTTTGCAGCGGACGGCAAAGAGGCCTTTGCCGTCAGTGGCGGACGGCAAAGAAAATGGATGGCAAATAGTGGGTGTTAGCCATGTTAGGTGCTAACGGAGGCTTTGCCGTCCGCCAAACTAATGTTTTTGCCGTCTGCTGACTAATAACAGACGGCAAAAATGTCCATCTACATGTTTATTAAAATCAGAGACATAAAAGGATTTTGTTTTTTAAAATATAGTGAACTAGCAGCCCAAGTGCACCACAGTATCCATCTACGCTTTGTTCCAACAATCGACGATGAATGAACAAATTTCACAATACCAAATTAGTCTATTTACACAGAATAGATTTGCATCTGCTCCATCTACACAAAATTACTCTATTTACATGAACACCACATTATCCATCTACACAAAATCAGCACAAAAACCACAGTATCCACCGCCACCATGGACGCCCGAGGACCTGCCGCTGCTCCTTGAGGCAGAATATGGTGCGGCGTCAAGGGAGGGTGACGGCGCCGGGGCCGACAGAGACCTGGGGGGGACGGGGCCGAGGCCTACGGGGGCGATAGGCGACGGGGCGTGGAGGCTGCCGGTGGTGACAAGCGACGGGGCGCGGAGGTCACCCGGGCGAAAGGCGAAGGGGCGAGGAGGCCGACGGGAGCGAGAGGCGACGGGGCGCAGAGGAATCAGCCGGGGGCGACGGGCGACGGGGCCGGGCCATGGCCGGCGGGCGCGATGGCGGCCAGGGAGGCCGGGACCGGGCCATGGCCGGCGGGCGCGATGGCGGGCAGCGAGGCCGGGGCCGGGCCATGGCCGGCGGGCGCGATGGCGGCCAGCGAGGCCGGGGACTACCGGCGAGGTGGTGGCGAGCACTTGCGGGGGAAGTGGATCGAGAGCAGGAAGAGAGATGAGAGAGAGACGTGGTGGGGTGGGGGTGAGACGTGGATAAGGCAGACTGTGGGGTGGGGTGAGATGTGGGGCGCGTGGTGTTTCCCTGGGGGCACGTGCATCATGGGTGGGTTGGGTATGCGTCCGACGGAGTGATCAGCGTGCGTCTCAGATCTTGCCAACTCATCGATCCAGGTGATTGATCCGCGTGAGTGTTTCTTTGCTGTCTGCTTAACGATCCTTTGCCGTCCGCCGCGCTTTGCCGTCCGCCTTTTTTTTCTCTTTGCCGTCCGCTAGCAGACGGCAAAGAGGTGGGGCGTTAAGTTTTTTCTAAACGGGCGGGGGGTGGGGGCCACCTCTCTCTTTGCCATCAGCCACATACGGCAAAGATTCTTTGCCGTCTGCTAGCGGACGGTAAAGAGCCGGCAGATGTCAAAGGCCTTCTTTGCCGTCAGCGGTTTCTTTGCCATCTGCTTTTGGGTAGCTGATGGCAAAGAGCTTCTTTGCCGTCAGCTAGCAGACGGCAAAGAGCTGGCAGATGGCAAATTAGCTGATTCCAGTAGTGGTAGTTCCGTGTGGACTTTGACGTTTCGCTTGATACCTCAGCTACGATCTTGTGCCCTCGGCAGGATCTGGTAGATAGTCAGGCTTCTTAGCCTTTTTCATTTGTAGATGTCTATACTCAGACATGTTAAGCTTCCGCATGTGCTTTGACTTGTATGCTCTGAATGTTGGGTCATGAGACCCATGTTTGTAATATCTCGCTCCTCGGAGCCTAATGAATAATACTTGAGTCATAGAGTCATGTTGTGATGCCATGTTGTATTTACACATACCGAGCATATTGTGTGTATGATTGAAATGCTTGCCATGTGTGGGATCCGACAATCTAGTTGTTTATCCTTGGCAGCCTCTCTTATGGGGAAATGTAGTCTAGTGCTTCTGAGCGATAGTAGTCCGCTATAGCCCGGTTCATCGGAGTCCTGCTAGCCCAGCACTACTGCTCGGAACACTTGACTGGCCGGCATGTGATTCACGTTGTTCCTGTGTCTGTCCCTTCGGGGAAATGTCACATGGTGTTATCCGGAGTCCTGCCTAGCCTGCTACAGCCCGGGTTGCCGGAGTCCTGTTAGCCCAGTGCTACAGCCCGGATTTATACGTTGTTGACCGACATGCTCGATGTGATTCATGTATGTCTGTCCTCATGGGTTAGTGCCGCCTTGGGTTCATGACTAGCCATGTCGGCCCGGGTTCTTTGTCATATGGATGCTAGCGACACTATCACATACGTGAGCCAAAAGGCGCAAACGGTCCCGGGCCAGGTAAGTTGGCACCCGGGGAAATACCGTGCATGAGGCCGCAAAGTGATATGATGTGTTACATGCTAGATCGGTGTGACTTAGGATCGGGGTCCTGACATCTATATACATCTGCATGTGGTTCATGGTGAAATCTCTACAAAGACTTATATTTAGGAACGGAGGAAGTACTAGTATAGTACGTACTGTAATTTATCAGCGAGATAAATTTGTACAATGCTATGAAGCTTCCAGCTTCTGTTACATGTATCTTGCGTCCAAGGTTGCCCGTTGCAACATTTCATCAAATACAAAGGAGACTAACATGCATGCTATTGCATCTCAATGATTGACAGATCATAGCAAATATGTACTCCCTCCGTTCCAAAATAAGTTTCTCAACTTTGTGCAACTTTAGTACAAAGTTGTACTACTACTAAAGTTGACACTTATTTTGGAACAGAGGCAACTAAAGAAAAAAACGATCCATGCAGTCCCTGGCCCTTGAACTATGAAACTTGACCAGGCATCAATTTGCTGGCAACGTTCGAGCTTCCTAATAAATGAAGTTTGCAACCGTTTGACTATCGGATCGAGCATCCCTATGGCAAAGAAATTGAACAAGCGTGATTCGAATAAGATTACTGGGACTAGTTGATGAGACATAAATTCATCACAAAAACAGTACATAGAAGCCAGTAGAGGTATGTGCGGGGCAAAGAAGTAGAGAAATATCCACAGGGAGTGATGTGGGCAGATGGAGCAGTGGTCCAAGCTGGTTGTAAAGGGAGTTGTACATGAGGGACGTTGCTCAACCTTGAGGAGGGCGGCGGGAGGCGGCAACTGCCCACGTCGTGGCAGTGAGCAAGGGACGAAGGCAACCTCACCGGCTTTGTGAGAGACAACGGCGGGGACCCCTGATCGGGACGTGCCGATTGTGGGTTTTCACCGTCGGCGACGGCCACCGCATCTACACTAAGCATCCACCCCTTCCCCAAGCGGACGTGATCCACCGGGATGTTAGAGATGTGGCCACAGTCGTTTTGTGCGAGTGAGTGTGAAAAGAGCAACCCCAGCAAGCAACCGTGTAGGCTGGCCCGTCCTGACTATGTATATAGTGGAGCGGTTCCCTTTTCTCTCCATATGAACCTATCATATTGCGTACGTGCCACTGAAGAAAAAAAACTTTATTTATAAATGATGCGGCACCTACTACTCGTTCTCCTATAACCTTGCGCTTGGCATCTCGAAAATATTAACCTTGCGATTGGCTCTTCGCCTCTTTTTTTAGATGAGCGGGAAGTCGAGCAATAATGGTAGTGCAGTATATATAGTTCTGGCTATATGAGACCGAATGAATTGCTGCACGTCCACCACGTGGTCGAGGTGCGAGGGAGAGTGCTACATACGGAGCAATAATGGTAGTGCAGTATATATAGTTCTGGCTATATGAGACCGAATGAATT
The DNA here is from genome assembly GCA_032464435.1 of Aegilops umbellulata. Classification (NCBI taxonomy): domain Eukaryota; kingdom Viridiplantae; phylum Streptophyta; class Magnoliopsida; order Poales; family Poaceae; genus Aegilops; species Aegilops umbellulata. Next base: position 511,714,704 of record CP136059.1, read on the forward strand.
GCTGCACGTCCACCACGTGGTCGAGGTGCGAGGGAGAGTGCTACATACGGAGCAAAATGAGTGAATCTACACTCTAAAATACATCTATATACATCATAGTTTGGAGTATGTACTAGTAGTTCATATCAAAATCTACAAAAGGACATATATATTCCAAAACAATATGATATAATCTCTATAACCAAGGTAGTAGGGACGAGGAGTAAACGGAGGGAGTAGTAAATTTTTCTCCTCGTCCTGCGAGCCACCGCGCGCATGGGCGAGGGAGCGGGCGTAAGGAGTAGTAAGCAAGCTTCACCTCATCCTGTGAGCCACCGCGCCCGTGGGCGGGTGAGACGGCGTACTAAGCAAGATTCTCCTCGTTCTGCGAGTTGATGGGACACATGAAAATTACTCCAGTGTATAGAGCCTTGCCTCTAAGGTAGGCCCCACATGGTTTGCCTCTTTTTTTAACATAACACGTCAAGTCACAATTTGTTTGTTCACCCGTGGTAGACGATCCTCCCTACACCAAGTGGACAACCAGTACACGTGGCAAATTACCACGTGGCCTGCCTTTTTCGTACAGAAATGAGCTCCACCGTGTACCCGCGTGGGTGTGGTTGGGAAAGAGACGGGAGTACGTTCGCCGTGCATGCACCTCTTCTCTTCGTGCACGTCCCCCACCTACGTGGGTGTGTGTGAGAGATACAAACCGCGTTCGTGAGTGTTTTTTGTTTTGGGGTGGGGTGGGGGTTGATTTCGTGAATTATTTGTGGACATCTCAAACAAAATTTTGCATGCAATGTGTGTGAAATGGAGGCCTATCCATATCATACATAGAGGGTCGGGCAATCCACGAGACGAGAGGGAGGGGTCATAGATATCGATAGAGTCGAAGAGAGGATCAAGTGGGTGTGACACTCCAAAAAAATTTATTTCATTTTCAACAAAAACCTTGTTGGTTTTGAAGAAGGTCATTTAAATCTTTTCAAAGAAACTTCTCTCTCAAAACTTTTTCCCTGGCAAGGATTTTTTTTATCTTCTTCAACACTGGTGTTTGATTATTAAAAACCTTTCTCTGATGGTTCCCTTCTCAAAATATATTTTTGGAAATTATTTATTTCCTTTTAAAGAAAACCCTAGGAGTTTTGGGACATCTCTCATTTTGAAACCACCCATGGTTTTTACCATGCCTCATGTGGTAAAACCTCTCAAAAGCCCTCCTTCCTCTTTGGAGCAATCTAAATTCTCTGTTCCTACAAGACCAACCCATTTTTGGATTCTATTTCATTTATTTTATCTCCCAAATCATTTATGTCATTTATTTTGAGCCTAAGTGTTTTTCAAAGCAAGTACCTTATTGCTTTTGAGTTTTGATCTCAAACCAACTCCTCTGGATAGTCCTTAGCACCCACAACCTAGAACCATCAAGATCCACTCTTCCTCTTCTCAAATTTCTCAAATTTCAGCCTCTACAAGTTTGGACCAGATTAGCCAAATTTGATGAAATTCATATCTCCTCACCTCCAAAAAATTCCACCAAATTTCAGGCAGCCCTCAGATGCAATGAGAGGCCACCCCACCAAAATTCAGCTCAAGGAAAATTCTCTACAAGCCAAAATCATTTCGTCGAACACCTGGCCAGCACTGTTTCTGTGGACTTTCAGTAAAATTCAGAGTTTCAGAATTTTACCGTGTCGTTTTTCGTCAGAGACTTGTCATCGATCAACTGTGCGCCCTGGCACGTTGCGCACGGCCCCTCCTCCCTGGCCAGAGCGCCGCACGCCCTCTTGGACGGACTCAGGCGTCGGTGGCGGCGAGCATCGCCGGAGTTGGCAGTTTCTGCGGTGGCCACGCCACCCGTGGCGGCCAACAGACGTAAGCGCCAGCTCGCAACGCCGTTCGGCGCCACCCAACGCTCCCCAGCTCTGCGCGTGGCTCATGCATGCCAGCGCAACCCCGCTGCACCGTCGTCGTGGCCCGGCAAGCACAGGGCACACTCTCTGCCGCCGACGGGCCCGCGCCGCCCCGTTCCGTTGAAACCCACCCCGAGCTCCTAATCCAAGTTCGTTTAGCATCTGAATGGAACCAGTGGACCTCCACGTTGAGGCCCAACCTCCTAAACTCCCCGACCAAGCACTGCGTCGCCGTAATCCATCGCCGGAGATTCCCGTTCACGGCCACCGCCTCGGATCGCCTATAAAAGGGGACCCCGAGCTCGCCCTCGAGCACACACCCTCGCCACACCCCACAGACACCCCGCCAGGCCACTAGGAGGACCTCGAGGAGGTCTCCTCCCCCAACTCCGGCCGCCTCGTTCCGCCTCGGCCACCAACTCGATTCACTCCGGTGAGGCCATCCCCGACGCCCAAACCTCGTCAGTAGCCTCCTCGAGCACCCAGTGAGCTAACCCAAGCGTCAATTTGGCCTTCGCAGCTCTCCCCGGCGAGATCCCTCTCCACCCGAGCCACCGTCCGCCGGAGCACGGGCCGCCGTCGACGTAGAGCTCGCCGGCGACCACCACCACCACCCACCGACGCGGAAGGACGCCCTGAACACAGAGGTACCACCCCGATCCCCCTGCCCCACCGTGGATCGCCGCTGGCGACCACCGCAGCTCTCGGGCGCCGACGAACTCTGCCTCCCCCCGTTTGAAATTTCAAACCTGATGGGTGGGACCCGCCTGTCAGCCTCTCTGTTCTTTTAAACGAACCGTTTTGTGGAAACGCCTTCAGGCAAAATACGTCTCCCTTTGCAGTTGAAGGGTTTTTAGCCGAAGCGTTTTCTGTTTTTATAAGTTGGCCCCTGGAAACTTTCTGTTTCATTACAGATGAGTCCCTGGATTAAAACACTTATAACTTTCAAACAGAAAAGTATTTTTGATTGATTATTTTTCTGTCCTCTTTAAAATTTTGTCTAGTTTTTTATCAGATTTATTTGAAAAATATTTGGAATACTTTTTGTGCACCTCACGGTATTTACGTTAGCGCGTATGTTTCTTTATACCGTAGATACCGAAGGAGGTGATGGAGTCGCGAACTTCACCGAGCTAGGCTCCGACTACTCTGAACCAGGAAAGCATGTTTGAACTTTTGATATGATGAGTGTCTTGGCAAGTTTGCATTAAGTAGTTTCATGACATGTTTATGAATATATAAATGAATGTCATATCACATGCAAAGTTGAGGCAAGTAAGTTTCGAAAATCCATAAGTTGTTGGATATGAGTTGCATGGCCATGTGTTGGCATGAGAATGGGTAAGATGGCAGTGTTGTAGCATGCCAGTATTATGCCAGACTATTTGACTTCAGTGTCAACATGAATCGGTCCAGTTCCCTTCCATTTCCCTTCCCGTACTACCACATGTTTTCCGCAAGGGATATGGATTAGTAAGTTGCAAACCGCTTTCCTGGTACAAACCAAATTGAGAGGCCGTGATGATGGTTCCATGGCCCTGGATTAAAGCCAGTCATCCGGTCAGGGGGCCTGGGTGTTTCCGGTTGGGACCGAGAGGGGGGCACCCCTTAGAGCGCGCGTATATAAATTTGATCCCATGCTATTCGAGATTGTGATCTCCCCGTCTCAGAGTTTTTCTTGAACGCTGCTTAGGGTGATTCCTGGCAACCTGAGGTGGGATGGGTGTGTACTGGTTAGCTGTGTTTCTTCCGAAATACCGTAAACGGAACTAGTCCTTCGTGACTACGGAAATCCGTTGGCTGTGGGCTTTTTAGTACAAACTCTGCAGAGTCAAAACTCCTTTGAATCATCTTATCCATGTCCAAGTTTTGTGTTTAACTTATCCTGACAAGTGTCAATTTTGGTGACAAAAACTCCGGTGAGCCACAAGAGTGTTAAGTCCGGTAAATGATTATTTTGCGGATGGACTAACCCGTTTATGATCATGAGTTGAATACTTTTCCTATGAGCATTTTTCTTAAAAGATAGCATTCACGAATAATGAATTTAGGCCCTTTCTGCGATGTCACTCAGACGTCCGATTGTGGCATACTGGTTATTTATTTTCAGTATAAGCCCTTTCTGCGATGTCGTTCAGACATCCGACTTCGGTATAGTTATTATTTATTTTCAGTATAAGCCCTTTCTGCGATGTCGCTCAGACGTCCGACTGCGGTATTGTTATTATTTATTTTCAGTATAAGCCCTTTCTGCGATGTCGCTCAGACGTCCGACTATGGTATTGTTTTTATTTATTGTCAGTATAAGCCCGTTCTGCGATGTCGCTCAGACGTCCGACTGCGGTATTGTTATTATTTATTTTCAGTATAAGCCCTTTCCGCGATGTCGCTCAGACGTCCGACTGCGGTATTGTTATTATTTACTTTCAATATAAGCCCTTTCTGCGATGTCGCCCCGACATCCGACTGTGGCACGCATGTATTTTATTTTCAATTTAAGCCCTTTTCGTGGTGTCGCTTAGAAGCCCGACTGCGGCATGATTTTATTTATTTGTTCACCCATCGAGGCGTCGCTTCAGACACCCGATCGGTTTTCAGTTATTTTGTTGGGTTTTCAGGTGGACTACCGCCGACTCCCTTTTTATTTACATTGTTTACTAAACTAAATGCACATTGTTAAATTACTCATGTCGCACTCATGCATGCATTTTTTATATCTATTGTCCGAACTGTCTTGCGAGTACTTTCAAAGTACTCACCTGGCTTGTTGATTTGGCCAGATGCTGACGAAGGCGATCTCATGGATGAAGAGTTCGATAGCGAGTCCGATGCCTAGAGGAGTCCCAGTCAGTCTCGTGCGACCCTGGATTTGGTCACTGTATTATATCCGCTTCCGCTACCCGAATAAATTCATCGAGCCTCACCTCGATGCTCGATGAGCCGCCAGTTTAGGAGTCATGTTACCCACTCTCCACTGTTATATTCCACCACTACTTTTATCTCGAGTCAGTATTATGCCACCACACCATTGTGTCATATCCGCCTTTATGTATAATTATTGGCGTGCTTGTAATAATTGTTGAGTATCCCAGCTCGACCCTGTAATATATTTCATGCTACTGGCTTATTGTATCAAGATTTTGTCTACCGGTCTGGAGGATTTTTCCCTCATTCTGGACTAAATAGATCGGTGTCTCAATAAGCATTTTATTGGAAAACCGGTCGTGACAACCTTGGTACCAGAGCTAGGCTGACTGTAGGAAGCCACTAGGTGCGATCGCTAATCAGTTATTAGCATAATAGAGCTAATTCTTATTTTTTGCAAATGTAGTCATTTTCTGACAGTCAGCATAAATTTATGATCTGACCATTCAGAATTGTTGCCTACTTTTGTAGATGGCCGACAACAACTGCGAGTCTCAGACATTCACCAACGTGCCCGAAGGGTTCGTCAAGCTCCACTCCTTTATCGTTCAGGTCGCGATGGGGCCATCTGTGCGCCCAGTCTTCACACTCTACCAGCACAAGGTCAACGACAGTCTGACCATGCACCAGGCCGCGGTGCAATTCAAGGGAGGGCGTGGTGAGTTACGTCGCTTCTGGTACTTGGGAAGAGCCATGTCTACGGAGAGGCATGCTATGCAGATGGCAGCCCGCGAGGCGATAGCTCGTCTCAGGGATGTCTTTCCCTCGATGAAGACTCGTCGTTACCGCTATCTTCCATGCCATGTGCAATACACCTGTCACTACCCGTTCTCTTGACCCAGAGTAGAGCGAGATGAGGCTTTCGAGATGCTTATTGAGTACCTCCTGGCTCTCTGGAGGCAGCCTTCGACAACCTGGTGGACGACTTCATGGCTGCCCGCATGGACTCAGTCCATGGCTGTGCCGCCAACAGGAGGGAGCTCCTGCACACCGCACCGCCTCTGACTTTCGTCTCGTCCTCGGCATCTTTTGCACCTGCTGCTCGTCGCCTGCCTACCACCGAAGAATTCAACCAAGTCATTGCGCCCACTCCAGCACGTACTGCACCACCCTTTGCGCCCACTCCTGTTCGTGATGTTCCACCCCTGGCGCCCGCTCCATCTACTCGGCGCAGCACTACACGTCTGGAGCCTATTAACGAGGAGGAAGTCGAGTCCCCAGCCTCACTGCGCCTCACCCTTGGCAGGGCCAAGGAGATCGTCAACATCTCTGACTGAGTACGCTTAGTCGTCATGCGATGTACCGCTTTGTACGATATGTTTATACGTACATAGGTTGTGAGAAGTAGCTTGTTTGCGCATCATGTAGGAACTGGGAGAAGTGCACTAGAATAAATAACATGTCAGGAATATGTACACATATCATGAGTGATGTATTGTATAATTACCGCCTGTGTGTAAGATATGTAATGAGCAGTCCTTCTCCGTGCGCAATCAACTTGTTGTCTTGAAAAATCCTGGAGCATTTAAAAAAAATTCCGTCTTTGGGCATTTGTTGATTTTTGCGACTCTTTTTCCTTTTATTATGAGTTCTGCAAATATATCCCCAGAGTGAAAATGTCTCGTCCTTGGACGCGCTCCATGCCAAATCCGCCAGAAGAAAATTATGGCACACCACCAAGCAACAATTTCAGACAAGGACAAATGAGTCAACAGGACAGTGAAACAGCTTTTTCCCAAATGTGCCGCCTTTATGAGCAAAGTCAGCAACAACACCAGGAAATGTTGAACCAAGTCATCAATATGGGAAATCAACGTGGACAGTATCTGCAGCAATCCAAGTTATCTGAGCTACAGAAGACGCGTCCTCAAACATTTTCGCATACTGACAAACCTCTTGAAGCCGAGGATTGGCTTCGAGATATGGAGAGAAAATTAATTACTGAAAAATGTTCAGACCCTGAGAAAGTACTATATGCTCCGCACTATCTCAGAGGAGCAGCTGCATCATGGTGGGAAAATTTCCTACACATGCACCCCAACGAAAATGATATAACTTGGGAGGATTACAAAGAAGGTTTTCGCGGGGCGCACATTCCTAAAAGTCTTATGAAAATCAAGAAGAGAGAGTTTGATGACCTCAAACAAAGGACCATGACGGTGTCAGAATACAATGGTCAGTTTACACTGTTATCTCGCTACGCCAACGAAGAGTGTATGGCTGAAAGCAAGAAGATGGAGAAATTCCTAGACGGTCTGGCGCCCACACTTAAATGTCGGCTGGTTGTGCACACTTTTCCAGATTTCAAAACACTAGTGGATAAAGCCATTACCTCGGAAAATGAGAGACGCAGCTTGGAGGATTTCCGCAAGCGAAAAAGGGACCAGACTACTCATGCTCGCAACCACCGAAGCAAGACGGATTTCAGAAAAGTGGGACACACAAACCCACGACGAACGTCTCACGCCCAATCAAGAATTTCCATGCAAGGGACAAGGAGTTCACATATCGCCCAGGCGTTACTTGCTACGCATGTGGAGAAGAAGGGCACTATGCCAAGCAGTGCCCCAAGCCAAGGAACTCGACCCCAAAGCCGAACAACGGTGGCAATAATTCAGCGCCCAAGCGAAACAATTTCAACCCCAATAACAACCACAGGAAGGGTCACCTGAATCACGTGACCAAAGAAGAAGCCCAGAATGCCCCGAATATCGTACTCGGTACGTTTCCTGTCAACACAATACCTGCCATGGTTTTGTTTGATTTTGGAGCTTCTCACTCATTCATTTCGAAAAGTTTTTGCTTTGCAAAATAATTTTTCAATGTTTCCCTTGGAAAAATCCATGATCATCAAGTCCCCTGGGATTGAGCAAGTCACTCAGAGTTACTGCCAAGGTGTGGTTATTGAGTTTGAAGGATTGAAATTTCCCGCCAACCTTATTGTATTGGAAAATAAAGGACTGCATGTCATCCTAGGGATGGATTGGTTAACCACCAACAAAGGTTTTATTGACTGCTTCAACCGGGCCGTAATTCTCACACCATAAGAGTTTTAGCCAAGGAGAGGAAAATATCTCGGCAACCGAGATTGAACAAGGTGGACGTTTCTGAGTTAAGCAAGGTTCCAGTAGTGTGTGAATTTCCAGACGTATTTCCCGAAGAACTGCCAGGCATGCCACCAGACCGAGAGATAGAATTCAGCATTGAGCTAGCACCCGGAACCACCCCCATATACAAGAAACCATACAGAATGGCACCATCCGAGTTGGTAGGATTGAAGAAGCAAATAAAAGAATTACTGGACAAAGGATATATTCGAGCCAGCTCCTCACCTTGGGGTTCACCCATTTTATTTGCCAAAAAGAAGGATGGAACACTGAGATTGTGTATAGACTATCGAGCACTTAACATGGTCACAATCAAGAACAAATACCAGATGCCGCGAATAAATGATTTGTTTGATCAGCTCGCTCAGGCCAAGGTCTTCTAAAAAATTGACCTGAGGTCGGGATACCATCAATTAAAAGTACGAACAGAAGATATCCCCAAGACAGCCTTCACCTCCAGATACGGGCTGTATGAGTTCACGGTAATGCCATTTGGACTAACAAACGCCCCCGCATATTTTGTTCACCTCATGAACAAAATATTTATGAAGTTTATGGACAAGTTTGTGGTAGTATTCATCGACGATATTCTGTTATATTCCAAGACACCAGAAGAGCACACTGAACATCTCAGAATTGTACTAGGAGAACTCAGGAAACATCAATTGTATGCCAAGTTCAGTGAGTGTGAATTCTGGCTAAGACAGGTAGGTTTTGGCTAAGTCAAGGCAGTACTTGGCTGGAAACCACCTGCCAGCGTAACAGACGTACGAAGTTTCTTGGGAATGGCAGGATACTACGGAAGATTTATTGAAGGATTCTCCACCATAGCCAAGCCAATGACGCAGTTACTCAAGAAAGACAAGAAATTTGAATGGACGGAAGCTTGCGAGAAATGTTTCCGAGAACTAAAAAGGAAATTGACGACAGCACCAGTGTTAATTGTGCCAGACATACACAAGAATTTTGAAGTGTTTTGCGATGCATCCCAAAGGGGTCTCGGATGCGTATTGATGCAAGAAGGCAAAAGTTGTCGCATACGCTTCAAGGCAACTTCGCAAGCATGAAGAAAATTATCCCACTCATGACATGGATTTGGCAGCAGTCATTCATGCACTCAAAGAATGGAGGCATTTCTTACTTGGAAATCGTTGTGAAATATATACGGACCATAAAAGTCTCAAGTATATTTTCACACAGCCAGAGCTCAATTTACGGCAACGACACTGGTTAGAATTGGTAAAAGATTATGATGTTGGTATCCATTATCATCCAGGAAAAGCAAATGTAGTGGCAGATGCTCTTAGTCGGAACCCCAGTTCGGACGACAACAGTCTACAAGGCTTGAGACCTGAATTCCAACAAGAGTTTGCCAAACTCAACTTGATAATGGTCGCGGAAGGCACCATAACAAATTTGGAAGTAGAACCCAAGCTTGTGGAGAGGATTAAAGAAGCTCAGCATGGACACCCCAGCATCGAAGGCATTAAAAGAAAGGTGAGTATGGGCAAGGCCTCGGAATTCGCCATAGACATTGAGGGAATATTATGGTACGGAGAAAGACTCTGCGTACCAAACATCGGGGACCACAAACAACAAATTCTAGCTGAAGCCCACACCGCCCCATATTCGATCCACCCTGGAGGAACCAAAATGTATAAGGACATGCAGGAAAGATTTTGGTGGCACGGTATGAAGAGGGATATAGCCACCTTCATTGCATGCTGCGATTCTTGTCAACGCATAAAAGCTGAGCACCAAAGACCAGCCGGACTACTGCAACCAAACATAATACCTGAGTGGAAATGGGATGAAATAGGGATGGATTTCATTGTCGGACTACCTCGATCACAACACGGGAATGATGCCATATGGGTCATCACAGATAGACTGACTAAAGTGGCACACTTCATCCCCGTGAAAACATCCCACACTACTCAGAAGCTCTCCAAACTCTACCTCTCCCGCATAGTCTATCTGCATGGAGTCCCAAAAACTATAATATCCGACAGAGGCACTCAGTTTGTCTCTAGATTTTGGGAGCAGCTGCAACAATCGCTAGGAACTCAACTGGCCTTCAGTACCGCATACCATCCCCAGACTGTTGGTCAAACTGAACGTGTAAACCAAATTCTAGAAGACATGCTAAGAGCATGTCTCCTCACTTATGGAACCAGTTGGGAAGAAAGCTTGCCATACGCAGAGTTCGCATACAACAACAGTTACCAGGCCAGCCTGCAAATGGCACCATTTGAAGCTCTATACGGGCGGAGATGTCGAACCCCGCTAAATTGGTCAGAGACTGGAGACAGCCGTATCTTCGGCCCAGACATGCTCAAAGAAGCCGAGGAAAAGGTCAAGCTAATTAGGGACCGACTCAAGACCGCTCAAAGCCGACAGAAGAGTTATTACGATCAAAAACACCGTGGAGTCAGTTTTGAAACCGGAGAGTATGTGTACCTACGAGTGTCCCCTATGAGAGGTATGCAACGATTCAAAATTAAAGGAAAACTAGCACCAAGATTCATCGGACCATTCTGTATAGTGGCACGAAGAAGCACGGTAGCCTACCAGCTAGAATTACCCAAAGAATTATCCGATGTCCATGACGTGTTCCACGTCTCGCAGCTGAGGAAGTGCGTAAGCAACCCGGAGAAGCGGGTATCCCACGAGAACATTGACGTACAACCAGACCTCACCTATCGGGAACGTCCTATAAGAATATTGGAGGAGTCTGAAAGGAGGACCCGACAGAAAACCATCAAGTTTTTCAGAGTTCAGTGGAGCAATCACACCGAAAGTGAAGCCACTTGGGAAAGAGAGGATTTTCTTCGGACGGAGTACCCACGCTTGTTTGAGGATCAGCTGAAATCTCGGGGACGAGATTTTTCCTAAGGGGGTAGGTGTTGTGACACTCCAAAAAAAATTATTTCATTTTCAACAAAAACCTTGTTGCTCTTGAAGAAGGTCATTTAAATCTTTTCAAAGAAACTTCTCTCTCAAAACTTTTTCCCTGGCGAGGATTTTTTTTATCTTCTTCAACTCTGGTGTTTGATTATTAAAAACTTTTCTCTGATGGTTCCCTTCTCAAAATATATTTTTGGAAATTATTTATTTCCTTTTAAAGAAAACCCTAGGAGTTTTGGGACATCTCTCATTTTGAAACCACCCATGGTTTTTACCATGCCTCATGTGGTAAAACCTCTCAACCCCCCCTTCCTCTTTGGAGCAATCTAAATTCTCTGTTCCTACAAGACCAACCCATTTTTGGATTCTATTTCATTTATTTTATCTCCCAAATCATTTCTGTCATTTATTTTGAGCCTAAGTCGTTTTCAAAGCAAGTAGCTTATTGCTTTTGAGTTTTGATCTCAAACCAACTCCTCTGGATAGTCCTTAGCACCCACAACCTAGAACCACCAAGATCCACTCTTCCTCTTTCCAAATTTTCAAATTTCAACCTCTGTAACTTTGGACCAGATTTGCCAAATTTGATGAAATTCATATCTCCTCACCTCCAAAAAATTCCACCAAAATTCAGGCAGCCCTCAGATGCAATGAGAGGCCACCCCACCAAAATTCAGCTCAAGGAAAATTCTCTACATGCCAAAATCATTTCGTCGAACACTTGGCCAGCACTGTTTCTGTGCACTTTCAGTAAAATTCAGAGTTTCAGAGTTTTACCGTGTCGTTTTTCGTCAGAGACTTGTTATCGATCAACTGTGCGCCCTGGCGCGTTGCGCACGGCCCCTCCTCCCTGGCCAGAGCGCCGCACGCCCTCTTTGACGGACTTAGGCGTCGGTGGCGGCGAGCATCGCCGGAGTTGGCAGTTTCTGCGGTGGCCACGCCACCCGTGGCGGCCAACAGAAGTCAGCGCCAGCTCGCAACGCCGTTCGGCGCCGCCCAACGCTCCCCAGCTCTCCGCGTGGCTCATGCATGCCAGCGCAACCCCGCTGCACCATCGCCATGGCCAGGAAAGCATAGGGCACGCTCTCTTCCGCCGACGGGCCCGCGCCGCCCCGTTCCGTCGAAACCCACCCGAGCTCCTAATCCAAGTCCGTTTAGCGTCTGAATGGAACCAGTGGACCTCCACGTTGATGCCCAACCTCCTAAACTCCCCGACCAAGCACTGCGTCGCCGTAATCCATCGCCGGAGATCCCCGTTCACGGCCACCGCCTCGGATCGCCTATAAAAGGGGACCCCGAGCTCGCCCTCGAGCACACACCCTCGCCAGACCCCACAGACACCCCGCAAGGCCACTAGGAGGACCTCGAGGAGGTCTCCTCTCCCAACTGCGGCCGCCTCGTTCCGCCTCGGCCATCAACTCGATTCACTCCGGTGAGGCCATCCCCGAGGCCCAAACCTCGTCAGTAGCCTCCTCGAGCACCCAGTGAGCTTACCCAAGCGTCAATTTGGCCTTCGCACCTCTCCCCGACGAGATCCCTCTCCACCCGAGCCACCGTCCGCCGGAGCAAGGGCCGCCTTCGACATAGAGCTCGCTGGCGACCACCATCACCACCCACCGATGTGGAAGGACGCCCTGAACATAGAGGTACCACCCGATCCCCCTGCCTCGCTGTGGATCGCCGCCGGCGACCACCGCAGCTCTCGGGCGCCAACGAACTCTGCCTCCCCCCGTTTGAAATTTCAAACCTGACGGGTGGGACCCGCCTGTCAGCCTCTCTGTTCTTTTAAACGAACCATTTTCTGGAAACGCCATCAGGCAAAATACGTCTCCCTTTGCAGTTGACGGGTTTTTAGCCAAAGCGTTTTCTGTTTTTATAAGTTGGCCCCTGGAAACTTTCTGTTTAATTACAGATGAGTCCCTGGATTAAAACACTTTTAACTTTCAAACAGAATAGTATTTTCGATTGATTCTTTTTCTGTCCTCTTTAAAATTTTGTCTAGTTTTTTATCAGATTTATTTGAAAAATCTTGGAATACTTTTTGTGCACCTCACGGTATTTACGTTAGCGCGTATGTTTCTTTATACCGTAGATACCGAAGGAGGTGACCGAGCCGTTAACTTCACCGAGCTAGGCTCCGACTACTCTGAACCAGGCAAGCATGTTTGAACTTTTGATATGATGAGTGTCTTGGCATGTTTGCATTAAGTAGTTTCATGACATGTTTATGAATATATAAATGAATGTCATATCACATGCAAAGTTGATGCAAGTAAGTTTCGAAAATCCATAAGTTGTTGGATATGAGTTGCATGGCCATGTGTTGGCATGAGAATGGGTAAGATGGCAATGTTGTAGCATGCCAGTCCTATGCCAGAATATTTGACTTCAGTGTCAACATGAATCAGTCCAGTTCCCTTCCATTTCCCTTCCCGTACTACCACGTGTTTTCCTCAAGGGATATGGATTAGTAAGTTGCAAACCGCTTTCCTGGTACACACCAAATTGAGAGGCCGTGATGATGGTTCCATGGCCCTGGATTAAAGCCAGTCATCCAGTCAGGGGGCATGGGTGTTTCCGGTTGGGACCGAGAGGGGGGCACCCCTTAGAGCGCGCATATATAAATTTGATCCCATGCTATTCGAGATTGTGATCTTCCCGTCTCAGAGTTTTTCTTGAACGCTGCTTAGGGTGATTCCTGGCAACGTGAGGTGGGATGGGTGTGTGCTGGTTAGCTGTGTTTCTTCCGAAATACCGTAAAAGGAACTAGTCCTTCGTGACTACGGAAATCCGTTGGCTGTGGGCTTTTTAGTACAAACTCTGCAGAGTCAAAACTCCTTTGAATCATCTTATCCATGTCCAAGTTCTGTGTTTAACTTATCCTGACAAGTGTCAGTTTTGGTGACAAAAACTCCGGTGAGCCACAAGAGCGTTAAGTCCGGTAAATGATTATTTTGCGGATGGACTAACCCGTTTATGATCATGAGTTGAATACTTTTCCTGTGAGCATTTTCCTTGAAAGATAGCATTCACGAATAATGAATTTAAGCCCTTTCTACGATGTTGCTCAGACGTCCGATTGTGGCATACTGGTTATTTATTTTCAGTATAAGCCCTTTCTGCGATGTCGCTCAGGCGTCCGACTGCGGTATTGTTATTATTTATTTTCAGTATAAGCCCTTTCTGTGATGTCGCTCAGACGTCCGACTGCGGTATTGTTATTATTTATTTTCAGTATAAGCCCTTTTGCGATGTCGCTCAGACGTCCGACTGCGGTATTGTTTTTATTTATTTTCAGTATAAGCCCTTTCTGCGAAGTCGCTCAGACGTCCGACTGCGGTATTGTTATTATTTATTTTCAGTATAAGCCCTTTCTGCGATGTCGCTCAGACATCCGACTACGGTATTGTTATTATTTACTTTCAATATAAGCCCTTTCTGCGATGTCGCCCCGACGTCCGACTGTGGCACGCATGTATTTTATTTTCAATTTAAGCCCTTTTCGTGGTGTTGCTTAGAGGCCCGACTGCGGCATGATTTTATTTATTTGTTCACCCTTCGAGGCGTCGCTTCAGACACCCGATCGGTTTTCAGTTATTTTGTTGGGTTTTCAGGCGGACTACCGCCGACTCCCTTTTTATTTACATTGTTTACTAAACTAAATGTGCATTGTTAAATTACTCATGTCGCACTCGTGCATGCATTTGTTATATCTATTATCCGAACTGTCTTGCGAGTACTTTCAAAGTACTCACCTGGCTTGTTGATTTGGCCAGATGCTGACGAAGGCGATCTCATGGATGAAGAGTTCGATAGCGAGTCTGATGCCTAGAGGATTCCCAGTCAGTCTCGTGCGACCCTGGATTTGGTCACTGTATTATATCCGCTTCCGCTACCCGAATAAATTCATCGAGCATCACCTCGATGCTCGATGAGCCGCCAGTTTAGGAGTCATGTTACCCACTCTCCACTGTTATATTCCACCGCTACTTTTATCTTGAGTCAGTAGTATATCAATTGTTGTTTGTCGGAGGAAGGGAGAGACACAATTAATGAGGTATATCGATTGACGTGTGGGTAAAAACGAGTTATAAGGACCTAGCTAGCTATATGTATAGCGAGAGCTCGGTCGGTGTACGTCCATTTGTTAGAGGCAAATAAGGCCCAGCGAGACATATAGACAGAGAGAATGGAGCTAGGAGGTGGTGCGAGAGGCCCAACTACTAGCTAGATAGGGGGAGGAGTGTGTGGTTGTGACCGTATGAGAGACATGAGGCAAGGACACATAAAGGAGGAGATTGAAGGTGTGTTTGTATGTTGTAGGCAGGCATCGCTGGAGAGGCTTATCGATAGGTGTGTGTCGGAAAGGAGTTGTGGAGAGTCTGGGAGAACGACCTAAAGAAAAAAATGAATGTGCCCGGTGGATAGAATGCCGAGGGAGGGGAAGGGCGAGGAGGGCGTGTGCATGCACGAGAGAAAGTTAGTTGTAGCTACAAAGGTTAGAGGATTGTGTGGGTGTAAGAGACTAACAAAGATCATAATTTGATATGAAAGCGGATTCATATATTTGAATAAGAGTTCATAGTGTTTTAAACATTGCATGCATGAATATAGCGGTGATACACGTGATGTGCACATGTTATACCATAATGTGATAATGCATGGCGTTTGCAACTCACATCTAAATGCCGAACAATCTAAACCATACTATACATCAAACAATCTCACATTTTATTTGAATTTGTGATAATGTGTGGCGTTTGCAGCTTACAACTAAATATCGAACAAACTAAACAATACTATATATCGAACATTCTCACATTTTATTTGAATTTGTGGTAATGTGTGGTGTTTGCAACTCACATCTAAATACTTGTAGGCGTAGGGGGCGGGGCACCATACATAATGTGATAAACACATTATACATATGAGACATGGTGTAGATTATCAAGATCTAGCTAAAGCTAGAAATGTAATGTGATTTGAAATCAACATAAAGTGGATTCAAAAAATCTAGTTCGAGTTCATATAGTACACATAGTTCATATGTAACTCGAGACTAATCATGTGCTATGCTGTGAAGATAATACACAAACGATGGTTTAACTTGACAATAATGAATATTGTAGATCTTATTAAAACAGAGAAATGAATTCAAATGCTTTGACTTCACAACAATCATTACTGTAGATCTTATTCAAATATAGAAACGAATTCAAACTTAGTTCATATTGAAGCGGTAGTATATACGTTTGGAATGCACTAAAACGTTCATTTGAGTAGTAGGTTGCATGCATTATACACGTAGTGAAATATTTTAATTGAACATAACATGAATTCAAAGTTTTGAATGACATTTGTAGGGCGCATTGATTTGGTACAGTACACGTTAGGCTTGTCCGGAAATTTCAACCCGTGCCTTGTTAGCCCAAAATATTTAAGATATATCTTTGTCTCGTTGTGCTCCGACAACTCCCTCCATCTCAAACCACGCCTTGCTATTCCGAAATTACAACGCGCGCGAAAACTCCCACCTCCTGTAAAATCCCGACACGCAAATCGGTGGGGGTACTTTCGTAACTTACCCCACATGTCGGACAAGCGCGTCTCTAAGCCATGGTTCCCCACAGCCATCCCATCCGCCCACCCATTCGTACACCGAGGCCGCGGAAACCCGCGACGAAACCCCACACCTGCTCCGTCCGTCGCCCAGCCGGAGCCTCTTCCTCGACGATGTTGTCCACAGCAACACCTCGACGTCCCTCGTCCACCGTACCGGATGAGGATCCTTCATCGATCTCATCGTCCCGCCGGTTCAGCCACCTCGTCCTCCACCTCCAAGGAGCTGCCCCGACGTTCCCCTCGTCTTTCGCGCCACCTCCATTCCCACACCGCCGTCTTCACCTGCACCACCGGAAGAGCATCATCATCACCGTTTCCTTGGATGAAGATGCAGCCTAATCGGCGCCACCAAAGAGGTTGTACACTAATGGCTTCAATCTCACGGTGCTGCCGGCGCTCGGTCCTGAGCCGACACGGCGCGGCTCCATCCACGGCGGCATCGCCGACCACTTCCACCATGGCGTCGCTCCCTCGGCAGCGACGTCCACATCAGTAGGACCTGCTGCTGCTTTAGCTCTCGCTCGTGCTGCTGCTCTGCTCTTGCTCTCGGTCCCCTGCCTGGTCTGCTCTCGCTCTTGCTCTTGCTTGCTATGCTGCTCCGATTTAGCTACACTTCACTCCGATGCCACCGGGGTGAAGGAAGAACCAGCCGTAGCGGGGAGGGGGGCTCGCCGGAGAGGTACCCCACTATCTATCTTAGGGTTCACGACGGGGGCGGTGGTCGCCGGCGTTGGCGGGGCGGTGGCATGGGGATCGCTGGAGAGAAAGCTCAACACGTGGGGGGGGGGGGCTAGAGGGATGGCCGGGGCGGCGGCGGACCGGCGGTGGGGAGTGTTTTCGGGGCGGGCGGGGCGGCGCACCGCCGGTCGCGGGCGGCTGTGGCTGCTGTTTGGCTGGCTGAGGGGGGTGGAGGTTGAAGATGAACCACAGGCCCTTGATTTCGTATCCAACGGCTGCAAAATCGACTGACCAGAGATGAAAAAGTCAGTCGACTGACGTGTAGCCTCACCTTGCTAGTGCGTTCAGTTTCGAAAGAAAAATTCAGTTTCGACAGCAAAATTCAGTTTCGAAAGTTAAGTTCAGTTTCGACAGTTAAGTTCAGTTTCGACAGTTAAATTCAGTTTCGGCAGTAAAGTTGAGAGATGAGCGGCTGATGTATTTTACATCTAGCACTTTGTGGTTATGTATTTTACATCATGTATTGGAGATGCTATTAGAATTCCACTCAGGTTAACGTTGTTCTGTTGTCTCTCTTGTCTTTCTTCAGCCTCGGCGTCGTACAACTCACCGGAGCTGCTCCAACAACGAAACCCTCCATCACAGCGGAGCAGTACCTCGGGCTACATCTCCAGATGCCTAAGATCTTCTTCCCCTCCTCCGACAGCCAAGTCAGCTGGAGCATCCTCACCGACCAACCCAATCACGCTGAGATCGACATGGCTTCGCCAAAGAGGTTGTACACGTGTTGCATCTCTTTTTTACTCTACATGTTATATATATTGTCCACTGAGCACACGGATTTCTTCCTTTAGTGTCTCCTTGAAAGAAAAAACATAGGAATTTTAATTTTCACTTGTCCTCCTTTTCAAATTCCTATTCATGAAGCACAAGACTAAGAGATAGTAGCATAATAGCATTATAACCGTGCATTTTCTTGTGGTTTGACTTAATCTCACCATGCTTCTTTGCATCATGTGATCTTCCAATTGTTGTGAATCAAACACCCAGATTGGCTGAAATCCTGTGTTTTTAAATTCTCTGTTTTGCACGTGCATTCCTATCCTATTCCTGTCTATTTCCTACCCCTCCATTGTTGGAATCCTCCAATTCAAACGAGCCCTTACAGAGTTACTTCTCTTACAGATAGTTGTCAAAGAAAACCTTGTGTGGTTTGTCCCACTCCTGTTGCGCCGTCGTCCACCCCAGCTCAGCTGCTCCAACGAAAGAAGGGTCCAGCTCAGCAGGGATCCGGCCTCCAGACTGTCTTTCGCCACCTCAGATCTTCTTCCTGCCGCTGGCAGCCATGAAAACTGCACTACCATCATCAACCGAGCAGATGACCTCGAGGACTACACGGGTCCGCAAGAGAGGTCGCACTCTTTCGTGTCTGCTTATGTTATGCATCGCTTAATATTACATGCTACTTCATCGTCCTGTTCACCGATTAGACTCTGAGTCAGCTCCAAACTAATGGTCAAACTTGAGTTTTTAAATGGTTGTGGGGTACATATCGGGGCCGCTATCAATAGTATCTATCTACTATCTGGTTAATCTCCGGTGTCTACTATGAGTTTCATGTTGGGTGGGAAACAAACAGTAAAGAAGCCATTATCTGTATTTTTTAACTAAAGCCATTATCTGCCTGCTATTATTGGTTTTGGGTCTATCCACAGGTTGCTACCATCACTCTGGATTTCTGCATGCACTCCTTACATAATCTCACTATGTTTTATTCCTATGCATGACAGTTATTGTAAACAATGGAACTGAACATGTAGAGCGAAAGAGACGAGCCTTGCGTGGCAATAAAATTTCATGGAGACGTTGCTCCATGGTAGGCGCAAAGGCAGCCCCCCTGCACGCATTTCGGATTGTAATCGAGAGGAAGATATCTGTTCTGAGGGGGATTCATAAGGAGAAGACAACTCCTATTTACCCCCTGAGGTCTTCGCTCTAACTTGGCATGCTGATGTTGGTTATATCATGCATATGGTGTCTTGCATTGCTTACTTTATACATCAAATATGTCATCTGCTTAGTTTAGACATCCTTTGTGCGAATGCCATCTGTTTAGTTTATTCATCGTTTATGTGAATCATGCAACGCCATCTTGTTTAGCCAGGCATCATATATGTGAATTTTGCAATGCCATCCTGCTTAGCCAGTCATCTTATATGTAAATTATATCAGGCCATCCTTTTTATTCCTTACATATTACATTTGTCAACAATGTTATTACATTCAACTGCTCTTCATGTGCATCAGCAATTTGACACGGTGATGGCAAATTCTGGAATGAAAACAAGGTCTTCAGAGCAGACTATGCTATCTGACGAAGCGCATATCTCGCTGGTTACGGATAGCTCCTCAGAGGAGGATTCAGAGACAGATGACCAGTCCTATTCCCCCCCCCCGAGGTGTATGCTCTAACTTGGCAGGGTTATGTTGCTCATATCGTGCGTATGGTGTCTCGCATTGCTATGTCATTTGATTAGTTTAGACATGCTTTGTGTGAATGCCACCTGTTCAGTGTCTAATTACCATATATGTGAATTATGCATTGCCATCTTGTTGCAAGACATTATATATGTGAATTATACAATGCTATCTTGTTGCAAAGGCATTATATATGTGAATTATGCAATGCCATGCTGTTTAGCCAATCATCATGTATGTGAATTACATCATGTTATCATTTTTTTGTATTACGTGTTCCATTTGTCGACAATGTTTGTATATTCAACTACTCTTCCTGTGCATCAGCCATCTGAAGCGGTGATGGAAGTATATGGAGTGAAAACAAGGTATCCAGAGCAGACAATGCTACCTGCTGAAGCAGACATCTTGCTGGTTACAGAGAGCTCCTCAGAGGAGGATTCCGAGACTGATGACCAGTCCTATTTTCCCCCTGAGGTCTATGCTCAAACTTGGCAGGGTTATATTACCCATGTCATGCATGTTGTCTTGCATTCTTAGTTTTTACATCATATATGGATTGCCATCTGCTTACTTGCTTACTATATAAATCACATATTTGAATTATATCATGCCATCATGTTTACATAGTACATACACATTATCTATCTGAATTATGGCATGGCAACCCATTTAATAAAGACATCATATAGTTATATTATCTCATCCTGTTTAGTGTTTATAGTCATCATATTTTGAATTATGGCATTCCATCCGTGAATGTATGTGAATTATGGCATGCCAACCTATTTAATAAACACATTATATAGTTATGTCATGTCATCATGTTTACATAGTCTCATATTTTGAACTATGTCTTTCCATCTTTTTTTAGTTAGCCATCATAATGTGAAATTGTGTCATGCTATCCTGTTTAGTTAGCCATCATATATGTGAAATTGTGTCATGCTATCATGTTTGGTGAGACAACATAAATATGAATTATTGCATGCCCTCTTTTATTCCCCACTATCCATTGCACCTGTCTATCATACAATGTCTATACTTTCAATTACTTTTCTTGTTTATCAGCCATCTGAATTGGAGAGCGTGATGACAGTATCTAAGGGAGTAACAACACGGTCTTCAGAAAAGATAGTGCTACCAGTTGATGTAGATAGAACCACGGTTGTACTTGCCCAAGGACCAGATCCACCACACATAACCCAGACTCTCGTAGATTGTACCCCTACCCAGTTGGACAGAGAACCAGGTACACCCCTTCTAACCCCCAACCCCGGCAGATAGTAACCCAGTTCCAGTTGACACAACACCGTCTCCACCACAGAGCACCCAAACACGAGTAGTTAGTAAGGGAACTGCAGTGCCCAAAGCACGAGGACCACCACTCCGAATCCCAACTCAACGCTTAAAGGAGAAGAAGATTTGTTCTCAGGTTAGGTTCTGTAGCTATGGTTCATACTCCTTTGCTCTTGCATGACTGTATTTACTCATACCAACTATTTTCAAATTTGAAGGATGGAATTGAAACTCCAATGGCGCAAAGGTATGTTATAAACATGTTTCTTTAACTGGTTTGCTGTTGTAACTGGCTCTATGTTGATTTCAGTTTCAATTGAATAAACCGTTATGTTCTCATGTCATGCACATTACAAGTGTTGTTATTGCTCTATAGTTACCCACACTTATATTTTGTCTATTCTGCTTTGTCTTGAACAAATATTATTTTAACTGTGTCTCTATCTTGATTTGGCAACAAAAACTAGAATGATATAGACCATAAAGTGACCATGGTACATAGATATATGTTTGTTTCATGCTGTTATCCTATCCACTTTACTACTGAACTAATTTACCAAGATGAGTTTCGTATACAACATGGTAAACATGTGATGTGTCTACTTGTTTCTCTTTTAGAATGCGGGCAAAATATTGGAGAACAGTACCGCGTTATCCGATGGTAAAGGAATAATGCAGATAAGGTTCAAGATAGTGAGACATCCCTGTTGGTCTCCAAGAAAGCTGATAAAAACTATCTTGACGACAGTGAGGGAACCCAAAGTCCTATCTTGATGTAGTGTTCGAGTTACTGGCCACTACTGCTGGCACAAGCTCTTCGAACTCGCTGCCTGAATCAGTTCGTCTTCTTGAGTCTCAACTTCAAGTTGAAAGACATCGATCAGATGTGCTGCCACAGGAAGCTGAAGGACTGAGGAAGTCCCTGCAGAATTCAGATGCATATTTTCTGGTGCAACAACAAGCGCTGGAGGATTTAAGCGCCAAACAAGAGGAAGTTAATAAGCTTGCTAAGCATCTTGCCAGCATTATGGGTACCCAAGATATTGTTTCTTGAGATCTTCTAAAGTGGTTTCAGTTCTGGATTTGTTTTGCTGCATCGTTTATTTGCGCTGGTCGCCAACTTTGACAACCAGTGTATATGATATGCTGCTTTGTTCCCTATATTTGCACTTGTGGCGAACTTTGATGCCCAGTGGATGTAATATGTGTAATAGTCGTGATAGCCTAGCGTTAGTTGCTTGCTTATTTATTTCCTTGTTGCCTTGTTTATTTGTTTGCTTGTAGTCATTGCAGTTCCTTTTCCGCGGTTAGCTAGTGGCCGCAATAACATATTTTTTAAAACTAGGCCACAATAACCATGGGCTAATATTTACTCTAGTGACACTGGGCCTCCTACGGACCGTAGAAACAGTGGGCCTTCTACGGGCCGTAGAAACAATGGGCCTTCTACGGGCCGTAGAAACAATGGGCCTTCTACGGGTTGTATTATCAATGGGCCTTATACGGGCCATATAATCATTGGCCAAACATGGGCCAAACAGACCGCATTATGGCCGTAAACGGGCTAGAGTTGGAATCGTTCGTTCATGGGCCGACCATAACGGGCCATCGTTAATAGGCCGTATTTGATGACGTTATGAAATCGGCCCAACGTATTAACGGACCACAAACGGACCGACTGTAACCACGGCTGAATTTGGCCCACAAGCAGAAAATGATAGTAACGGGCCGTAAGTAAACGAATGCTGGAAATGAGCCCAAGAATAAATGGGCTCTGAGAAGGCCCAAAGATAACATGGGCTGGAAATGGCCCAACGGAATAACGGGCCGTTAATGGGTATAAAGTGATACACTGTTCATTACAGGCCAGTTTCACCACAGGCCGTTAATGGGTGTAAGGTGATACACTGTTCATTACGGGCCAGTTTCACCACGGGTCGTTAGTAGGCCAAGAGTTACATAGGGCCTCGTATGGGCCGGAAGACGTCACGGGCCATACATGGGCCAGAAGTGAAAATGGGCTGGAATCATATTGGACGGCCCAGATGACGCTACTGGGCCTAATTCGGATAGGGTGTAATGGGCCTTGGGTTAGCGGGTTGTAAATGGGCTATATTCGAACAGGCCGTTAACAGGCTTTCCATGGGCCGGCCCGCCAGCTTTTGACCAAGTCAAACGGGCCGGCCTTTTCACAGGAATGGGCCTCTGTTGGGCCGTGCCACGTGTCGATGTATCATAGGCGCCTTCCGTCCAATGAGTGGTTGACATCTGTCCCAACGATGAGCCGACACGTGTTTCCTCCAGCCAATGATGATTTTACACGTGGAAATTTCCCATTGGTCAGGGCTGTTAACGGGTTATCGGATCCAAAACCCGACCCGATAGCTTAACGGCGTTCCGTCACGGTGGATGCCATGTGTCGGTCATCTTTGATGAAAGCACTTCTGTGACGCGCGATTTATCGTCATGGAAGTGGACACTTCCATGATGATAATTTTGGTAATGTCATGGAACACTTCTACGAGAGCACAGGTATGACTATCTTGATTCTATCATCAATTTGTCATCGATGTACATGCATGACAAAAAAGCGACCTACTGTGACAAATACGTATCATCACGGAAGTGTATTCCTTTGTAGTGGTTGTTGACGATGTTGACAACGCAAGAGGGCGGCGCACCGTGCACGGCAAGCGAACCAAGGCCGCAAGGCGGAGGACGACGGCGAGGCCTCAGACGGAACGAACAGGATCCATTGAAGATGCACCAATCTAGTCGCAGGCGGAGGGGAGTACGAGGGTTGACTGGTTCGGTCCCGGGTGCGTGTTGGGGCTGACATCGCCGGAGAATAACAGGACATGTGGGGGAATAGAGGGAGGGACTGGCCAACGTTGGAGGGTACGTACGGTACAGTGCCGGAGGCGCAGCCAGCCATGGGAGGCGGGAGCAGGCAGAGCCGATGGGGTGGTTTGGTTTGGGCAGCTGGAGGAAGAAGAAGACATGAGATAGAAGATACATGACAGATGTTGGATGTCAATCCAACGGCTGGTAGGCAGAATCTTTTGTTGACTGGCTAGTAAGTCGACACCACCTTGGATAGGCTATTTCCTCGCGGGTCCCAAATATCAGAATCCAAATCTATCACGGTCATGCAGCCTTTCCTATGAAAATTTACAGCCCATTTGATGTGCTAGTTCGAAATAAGTTTGTGGGTGCTGGTGGGGGCTAATCACTTGGCTTCTGTAATGCACAGTGAGCTCAAGCAGCCGGTGAGAGTGATGTTATTTCCCTTGGTTTGGATTTGTTACAATATTTCACTCTAAATTAAACGAATGGCAAGCCATTTGCCTTGTTTCAAAGAAAATATGACAGTCACGGCCGAGTTGAAAAGGGCAGGAACATCTAACTCCAGCTTACAAACTGTACAAAAGCACGAGGGTTAATTGTTCATCTAGTTTACAAAAAAAATCAGATTGAAAAGGGCAACAACATCTAACTCCGGCACTGTTTTCGGCAGTCATAGTCAAATGGATCGGTCAGGTCCATAGAATGAACATCCTGGGTCGTAAAATTTACTGGATTATGACCACAATATGTTGTAAATATAAGCCCGGCACGTTCAAAAGCTCTTTTGGCCATGTGAAACTCCTTTTTTTGCTCTTCGACATACCCATCCGTCAAAACCATGCCGCTGATAAACTTAAGCCTGATGGACAATAGTAACCTCGCATTCAGCAGGAAGAATGTGACAAATCTTGTGTTTGCACGGTTGGCTACATATCGTTCTAGCGTTATTGTCTTCAATCGAATCTCATGAGAAGTGAGAAAATCCCGATGCTTACGAATCCATCGATTGGTTATAACTTTCTTTCCCCATCCTGTTGCCTAAATAGACATGAAGATTGAAACAGTTAAGGTCTAAAAGAAGAGTGTCGAAAGAGCAACAGCTGAATGATTAATTCTAATACACTATATGCGGGCTTCCAATGTGCGTGAAATTATCACCTTTATATACAACTTCTCCAGACATGGACAGCATTGCAGCAAGCCAATAATCTTGTTCAGATCAAAACTATTCATTTGGATATATAAGATCTTGACAGAATCCAGCACCATTGATAGGCCATCCATGGAGAAACTCTTCATTGAGCATAGAACATAATATTAGTAAAAAATGTGTACTCCAACATGATATATAAATTATGCGCAGAAATTTAAAATGCAGCTTATGATTACAAGTGTAGATGATAATATAAAGTACCTGAAGAACTGTGGAGCCAAACACCATAATGAAATGAGCACAGAGATCATGTATTACACCCAAGGTCTCCAGTTTAGGCGCAGAGAGGATGGTTATTTGCAACGGTGAATAACTAGAATCAAGGATCAACCTTTGAAGTGAAGGGGCATCTTGGATGATGAGCTGCCTTCCGTCAAAAGAAATTCCAATTCTTACAAGGTTAGGCGACTTTATTTGGAGACAGCTGATTCTAACTGTGAACAAGCACCAAGCACTCTAGCGCAGGGTAACTGGAGTGGATGATGATGTGCAATGAGTCCTCCGATATACGAACCCGCACAAGTGAAAGTTTCTTGAGAAATGGGAGTCGAAGGTTTAGTACCATATTGTCTGGTAGGTAGCACTGCGCAAAGGTGGCGGTGTGGAGAGAGGACGAAAACCGCGAGATGGACATCGGTGCTGAGGGCACAAGTTCATGGAGTTCGGTATGTGGTATGTGATTTCCAGGGGAATAGTAGAACTCAAGCAGCTGTAGTTCTGTGAATTCAGGGGATTCCAGCCAGGCGTCCACCGTGCAGGGCATGGTATGCTTGCTCAGGTAGCATGACGGGATGTATAGGCTTTGAACGAAGCCTTGGTGGGAGGAGATGATGGCTCCGGGGATTTCAAAATCATTGAAGAGAGATAGCTGACGACAGTCATGATTAAGGGGAACGGCGCGCCATAGAGGGCACCACCAAATTGAGAGGACTTGGGTGCGGCAGCAATCCTTGGTGGGGAGAAGCGAGATGATCTCCCCAAGGATGGCGTCCGGGAGATTGCTGATGTGGTCCACCCGAGATTCTACGGGTTCCTGGGATCCGGTGGGGGCGGGGTCGCCGCTTCTCCCCACGCTGCCAGGTGCGGGATCTACAACACGCGTCGCCGCTGGCGGGAGCCTCATCTTCTTGGCGCTGGGGTCAGCCGACTCCATTTTCCTCGAGGGCGTTGCGTCGCGCTCTCGGATTTGAGCAGAGTAACGAATGACGAGCCTAGTTGTAGTGCGAGCGAAGAAGAAGGGAAGCTGGGGATTTTCTGTAGGAGTGAGGAAGAAGGGGAGCTGGGGTTTTCTGTAGGAGTGAGGTGAGGAATTTGGCGGTATGAGTGGAGCGAGCTGACGTGATGTGGGTGGGAGCGAGGAGGAAGAAGAGCACCCAGGTTTTTGGGGGGGGTGCTGGGTGTGGGTAGTGCCTCTCATTCAGTAAATATATGGGCTTTTGAATTGATTTTACTATTTACTAGTGTGGATGGGCTGTTTTGTCTTGGGTCCCGAGAAACAATTACTACTAGTATAGTGGAGACACTCTATAGCTACCCAGAAAAACAACTACTACTAGTACAGTGGAGACACTCTACCGCTTCTGGCTCCTCCTAGGTCATTGAAACGTCTCCCTCTACTGAATGTCGTTATAGTTTTGTTCACCGACATGCGGGCCATGCAGCGCGTGGGCCCAAATGCCATCCACCAAATTAGAAGGTAGTATGTAGGCGGAGAGTCACCCCGGTCGTAGCGCGGCAGTAACGAGCCGTCGTATCACAAAACCCCACTTCCCCACAGTCTAAGTTTGACGAACGAAGCAACCATCATTTCACTCTTCGCCAAATCCCCTTCTCCCTCACCGTCTTCAAGAAAGGCAACACTTGCATACGCCACTGTTCTTCTCTCCGAATGAAGGGAAGGTAAGCGGATCCGTGATGTTTGTATATTTTTGTTCAGAGAAAAAAAAGAAATTTTGCAAAGCAGTAACTGATCCTCACTCTCTTTTTTGTTTCGTTGTCATTGAGATTGTGTTTTCCTTTCAGTGGTCTCCTAGTATTCACTAGTTTCATGATGGACCAAGGAGAACCAGGCAAAGATCTGCCGATATTGGAGCAAACGCGGGAGTCTAATCCCCATGAGACAGAGAGCTCCAAGAAGATGGAGGCAACCACCGAGGCGACCCCAGATACTGAGATGGTCAACGCCCCGTTTGAGGTTACAACCCCCGTGGCACTGCAGGAGCAGTTTTCCCCCTTCGAGGATGTGTCCCCCCCCTGAGCTGCCCAAGGTGATTTCCTTCTTTGCCGATCTCTATTGTGGTTTTTCATCTAAGTATGTGGTGATCTTTTTGGAAAAGGAAGTATGTGGTGATTAATAATGCAAAATTTTATTAGCTTCGGTGCCATGCTATACATAGTGGTTTAAATAACTTGTGTTTCTTATACGGAAAAGTAATGTTTGGTTGTACATGTCACTCGCTATGAGGCGGACGACCTGAATATACGCACTAGGAAAACAGAGTTCTTAGGCTGTTGGATCCTGGAAGCCATTTGTGGTTATACCAATGAAGAGTTGTAGTCCAGCCTCACTATTGTCAGGCGTGTTGTCCAGGGTGTACTGAAGCGCAAGAAGTTCAAAGCTACTCCTTCGTTTGTGAGGAATACTGTTCTTGTCTAGCTTACGCAGGAAGATGACGTGGCATGCCTCCACAAACAAGTTTATTAGTGGCAAGGCCACAAGGTTGTCTTCATGAAGGTTCACAGGATTGAGTTGCTGCCGGACGTCCTTGATGATGTTCATGGCATGGTCCGTCTTGCGTCCAGCCCAAATTAGATCGAGGCATGAAATAGTTGCCCAGCTAGTGTTTAATAGTAGTTTGGATTGTGTCTAATTATCCGAACCTTGCCTGTTATCGACCCCTCTGGGCTAGTACTCTGTTTGAATCCGTCTATGGGAACTGCTGCTACTTTTGTGTGCCCGTGAATCATGTGAGAACCATCATAATTGTTGCCGAAACAGATGCGTCATCACTAGTTTTTTCATGAATATGGCATGGTAAGACATAAGTTGTCACGGTTTATTATACGAGCAGTGTGTGTTTTGATGAAATAGAGCACTCGTTTGAGAACGGTGCGCCGACGTATACATAAGTACTTGTAAACACTGATGGTGCTACCCCACTTGTAAGCAGTTGTGCAAAACATGGTACATTGGCTCAGCTCGCTTCAACACTAGGCTATCGACCAGCTAACAATCAACAATCTGCTGTCTGACATATAAGCAACTATGTATCTTGTTATAGTGGTTCATGCAGTTAATTGAGGCCACAATGTAATAAATTCCAAACATTCACACACTAGTCCAGCGCTCATGTGGAACACTCACATTAAACTCGTCTTCATAAAAAACTTCAAAAGCATAAGTTAAGAAATTTTATACATATCAATGATTCATAGAACATAACAAACATATACTAGTTCACAGCAAAAGACAAAGTTGTGAGAAGGTGTAACATCCCAAATTTTCAATTTGGAATGTCATACATTAGATCATCATGCATATCATATTTTCTCGCATTTTGTCGATCCTAGAAATTTCACGCAACTCACGGACCCTCGGAGAGAGTTGGAGGTTTTGTTATTTCCATATTTGAGATTTCTCAAAATTTTGAAAAGAGGGTCATTGGATTTTTTCGGAGTTATTTGCATTTTATTTGGATAGGGAAAAATGCGTATTTTCAAGATTTCATTTTTGGCCCGGAGAAAAGTTCATTTTGTTGGACTCATTTTTAGGAGTCGGGGAAAATTTACTTTATTAGTTTTGGAGTTATTTGCATTTTATTTGGATAGGGAAAAATGCGTATTTTCAAGATTTCATTTTTGGCCCGGAGAAAAGTTCATTTTGTTGGACTCATTTTTAGGAGTCGGGGAAAATTTACTTTATGTGTTTTTCCGCGCGCGAAACCGATTTAAAAAAAAATCCCGCGCGCCCCAAGCGCCAGGAGCCGCCGCCGCTGCTTCTTTCTTTCGGAAGTCCTAGTAGGACTTTTGTCCTACTTTCGTTTATTCCTTTTTGTTTCTAGATCTTTCCTACTCCTATTCTTATTCCTTGATCCCTCCTCCAAGTAAACCCCCCCTCCCCAATATAAATACCCAAGCACCCCCCCCCCTCTAAATCATCAACCCAAAGCCCCAAGCCTCCACCGCGCCTCCACCCCGCGCCCCTCACCCGCGCCGCCGCCGCCCTACGCCACCGCCGCCGCCGCACCTCGCCGCCGCTGCCCAACGCTGCCGTTCGCCGGAGGTAGCCCCGCGCCGCGTCTATTTCTATTTTCATCGGATCGTTTTCTTCTAAACCGTTACGGTTCTTTTCTTCTCTTCCGATTCGTTTTCTAGATCGGTTTTTCGTTCAGTTTTCTTTTTCCAAAACCCTAGATCGGATTAGTTTTCTTTTCCGATTTAGTTGCCTCGAGATCGTTCACCGGACCGTTCGTCCTAACGAACGTGATCACCGGATTCTTCTAGGTTAATGAACGACCGTTCGTTCAACCGTTCTTCTTTTTCTTCTCGACGGATTTATTCCGCGATCGCGATCTCAGATCCGAGCTTCGTTCTAGTTTATCTTCTCGCTCGTTTATCGGAATCAGGTGATTCAAGCGCCTGGAGTTTCGTTTCGAAACCGCCGTTCCGTCTAATCAACTTAAAAAAGTTTTTGCTATGGTAAAATTTGACCTAGTTTCATCTTGCTAGAACCGAGCTTTCTTCCGCCGTTTGTTTTCCGTTTCTTGATCAGTTCGTTCTCTTTTGCAACCGGAGCTCTTAAGTTGAACTTTCTGGTTCGATCTTTTATTCAAGTTTTACCTGTGCATTAGATGAGTACTTATTGTATGCTTGTTGTTTGTCTGCGATAGATCACCTGGAGTGCGCCGCTTGTTACATCGAATCTCTAGGTTTCGCGGATCCTCGGCAAGGCAAGTAACACTTTGATCATACCTTTCTACTACCCAGTTTTGTTGCATTAGATCAATCCTCAAACACATTGCATGATTAGGATCTAATTAAGCTGTGGGATGGGAAGTAGATGAGGTAGTACCTATTACCTGTTTTCTTATGAAACCTTTGGGAGTTACTTCTACGTTTGCTTATTATGCCATGCTATGCTAGTAGACGTGGATTGGGTGAGTGAAATCCATGACAGATGTGAGTATTGTTAATTAATGTTTTATCTAAGGTGGCAACTTAAACACACATCTGGGTGGATTGAGGCGCCTGGTTTCTATCAGGACTTGCCTGTTTTTCCTCGGACCGCCACCCAGGCTCAAAGGGATCATAAGATCATTCATGCTAGTAACTTCCGTGGGCAGCCACAAGCCATTAACTAATCATGATTAGCCGTGTTCCGTGGGCTCTGGCATAGTTGACTAAGTCGTGCGAACTCTTATAGTGGTAGACTAGCAGATGTAGGGGATGTAGGTGTACAAGTCTACCCATCGTAAGGTGCTAGCGCTTCTGAAAGACTATGTCTTGGTCATCCGTTTCTCAAACACCCTGAAGTGCAAGAAACCAAACGGAGGCGATCGAGTCTTGTGGGGAAAAGTGCGCAAACCTCTGCAGAGTGTACAAACTAATCATGATTAGCCGTGTCCCCGGTTATGGACATCTTGAGTATCTAGTACTTGAATATCATGTGAATCTCATCATGTTACTTATTAATGTTGTTGGGTTATTAATGATGATTACTTTTTAATTGGGATCGGAATGCTGTCAACCATTCTCGATGTTTAACAACCACCATGATAGTTAAATAAATTTATTCCTTTGCAGTAGGGAAAAACTGGCTTTACGCAAAACTGTAACCATAGAGCTTTCCACCAGCCATATATGCATGTAGTATAGGCTTATCATTCATTACTCTCTATGTGTTACATTGCCAGCATATTCCATGTGCTGGCCCGTTTTCGGGCTGCAACGTTTCATGTTGCAGACTTTTCAGACGACGAGTAAGGTGCTTTTAGGTCGTGGTTCTATACTCAGTGATGCCGTTGGAGTTGATGGACTCGCTTATCTTCGAAGTCTTCCACTGTTATCATCATTAGATGGCCTTTAGCCATATTTATTGTAATAAGTTCTCTTTGAGACAACGATGTAATAAGTGTGTGATTGCTACTCTGTTATAAATCCTTCGAAGTACTGTGTGGTGTCAGCATTACTGATCCAGGGATGACACCGGAGCACAGAGACTTGACCATCTGATGTCGGGTCGCTACAGAGATGGTATCAGAGCACACGCTGACTGTAGGACACGACCACTAAGTTGAAGCCATAGATCACTATTCTCCTCTCATTTTCTAACTCCTCATCTTTTCTACTCTTTTAGGATGACGGACGCGAAGATCAAGTACGCTCAACCGGATGAAGGCACACCTTTTGGATTTCACTTGAAGGAAGTCACCAAGTGCCTGAACATTGGACTACCAAGCTTCACCGGGACTTTCAACGCCACTCTGCCTGAAGAGGAGCGCTGGAAGATTCAAGCTCATGTTCCGGGAAGGACATTCGCGCCCACTCACGAAGCCCATAGATAGTGTTTTCAGTGCACCAACATGGAGTCTGGGAAAGAGCATGGCAGCTCATATCACCATGGGACGCATTGGAGAAGTTTATCAAGAAGACCTCAAGGACACTATCTACCAGATTTGCGGACGCCAAGATGAACAATGGGAGATAGTCAGCACCAAGAAGGATCGGTCCATTGCAGCTTTCATCCAGGAGTTAAACCAGCACATTTGACGCCAACAGAACCAGATGTGCAATGATATGATAGAGTTGAAGAATGCCAAGGCAAGGATCATCGAGCTGGAAGGAGAACTGAAGTCTACACGCAAGGACTACATGGACGAGATCGTAGCTCTAGCAAGGCACAATGGCGATCTTAAGCGAGAGATTGAAGAACTCAAGGGGAAACTAGCATTCAAGAATAAAGACAAGTACGTCGCATGTCTGAGCAACTACATCATCATCGACGACACTGATTCGGATCCAAGTGAACCCGACTTTGAAGACGAAGCTGGAGCAGACATCATGGAGTCTTCCACAGATTCAAATTAATAGATGACCACCAAATATTAGTAGTATTTCCTCCATGTAAACATTATAGTTCAAGCACTTTTGCGATAGTTTTAGACCGTTGCATGCCCTTTGTTTGAATTGAATGAAGTGATTTTGTGTGCATTTGCTCATGTGCATTTGGGGTAGTGTCTTCTCTTTAGACCTCACTCTATTCTTAACTCTTATCTTTTCTAAACCCCTCAGATGCCTCCGAGACGTGAGAACGAATTCGTTTTCCCGACAGAGATCACTCAGTTGATTCAGCAGCAGAATACCCTGATCCAAACATTGGTGCAGAACAACAACAACAACAACAACAACAACAACAACAACAACAACAACAACAACAACAACAACAACAACAACAACAACAACAACAACAACAACAACAACAACAACAACAACAACAACAACAACAACAACAACAACAACAACAACAACAACAACAACAATAACAACAACAACAACAACAACAACAACAACAACAACAACAACAACAACAACAACAACAACAACAACAACAACCCACCACCACCACCACCCGCGGATCATTTGACTCGTTTCCTTAGGCTGAATCTGCCGGTGTATTCCAGTAGCATCGAGCCGATTGTAGCAGATATTGAGAAAGTGAAGTTTGCCGCACATCAGCTTGACGGACCCGCGACAGCATGGTGGGAGAATTTCACAGCCACTTACCCTGTAGACACTGTCACATGGGATCAGTTTCAGCAAGCTTTCCGCACTGCCCATGTTTCAGCAGGAGCTATGGCCATGAAGAAGCGTTAGTTTCGCAACTTACGCCAGGGAAGAAGGATCAAGTATGTATCCCGACATGGATCAAAAAGGAATCAAGTGAATTCTTTATCGGGAGTTGTACAGGAAGAAGTACCAGTGGTGAAGGATTACCCTGATGTGTTTCCTGAGGAATTGCCAGGAATGCCACCGGATAGGGATATCGAGTTCTTAATTGAGCTTTTGCCAGGCACTGGACCAATATCAAAGAGACCATACAGGATGCCCGCCCAGTATTTGGCAGAAATTAAGAAGCAGATTAAGGAGCTATTGGATAAAGGTTATATACGCCCAAGTTCTTCGCCTTGGGGATCACCCGTACTTCTAGTGGAGAAGAAGGATGGATCATTAAGGATGGTTGTTGATTATCGTGGATTGAATGAAGTAACCATCAAGAACAAGTACCCACTGCCAATGATTAATGATCTGTTTGATCATTTGCAAGGAGCTAAAGTGTTTTCCAAGATCGATCTGCGATCAGGGTACCATCAGTTGAAGATTCGAGAGCAGGACATACCTAAGACAGCTTTTATTACGAGATACGGATTGTATGAGTATACCGTTATGTCATTTGGACTGACTAACGCACCTGCCTATTTTATGAACCTTATGAACAAAGTGTTTATGGAGTTTTTGGATAAGTTCGTCGTGGTTTTCATTGATGACATTCTGATTTTCTCAAAGGATGAAGAAGAGCATAAGGAGCATTTGCGTTTGGTTTTGGAGAAACTAAGGGAACATCAGTTATATGCCAAATTTAGCAAATGTGAGTTTTGGCTAAAGGAAGTTGGATTTCTTGGACATGTTATATCCGGAGAAGGAATAGCAGTTGACCCTAAGAAGGTTGAGACCGTAACCGAATGGGAAGCACCAACAACAGTTGGAGAGATCTGGAGTTCTCTTGGACTCGTAGGATACTACCGGAGATTCATTGAGAATTTCTCAAAGATTGCAAAGCCTATGACAGAATTGTTGAAGAAGGATACTAAGTTCATATGGACTGAGGAGTGTGAGACTAGTTTTCAGGAGTTGAAGAAACGATTGGTTTCCTCACCAGTATTAATTCTGCCAGATCAGAACAAGGATTATGAGGTGTATTGCGACGCTTCACGTCGAGGACTTGGAGAAGTGCTTATGCAGGAAGGAAGAGTTGTTTCGTATGCCTCACGGCAACTGAAGCCTCATGAATTAAATTATGCTACGCATGATTTGGAATTAGCAGTCGTAGTGCATGCATTGAAGACATGGAGACATTTCCTCATTGGAAATCATTGTGAGGTGTACACGAATCACAAGAGTTTGAAGTACATTTTCACGCAGAAGGAGTTGAACCTCAGACAAAGGAGATGGTTGGAACTCATCAAGGATTATGATATGAGATTACATTACCATCCAGGAAAGGCTAATGTAGTAGCTGACGCATTGAGCCGTAAGAGCCATGTCAACACGCTAATGCCGGGAGAAATACCCAAGGAGTTAGCAGAAAACCTTCGTGAGCTATGTTTGGAAATAGTTCCGAAAGGCTATGTAGCAGCATTGGAGATTCAGTCAACAATGATGGATAAAATCAGAGAGGCTCAGAAATCTGACAAGAAGATTGCAGATATAAAGGAGAAAATGAGCAAAGGAAAAGCAAAGGGATTTCGTGAGGATGAGCACGATACCCTATGGTTTGAGGACCGTGTTTATGTGCCAAATGACCCGGAGATCAGGAAGTTGATTTTGCAAGAGGCACATGATTCACCCTATTCGATTCACCCAGGAAATACCAAGATGTATTTGGATTTGAAGGAAACATTCTGGTGGACCGGAATGAAGAAGGATATTGCAGCATATGTAGAAGTTTGTGATGTGTGTCATAGAGTGAAGGCAGAACATCAGAAGCCAGCCGGATTGTTACAGCCATTGCCGATACCCGAATGGAAGTGGGATAAGATAGGCATGGATTTTATCACAGGACTACCCAGGACAAAGGCAGGATATGACTCGATATGGTTAGTAGTTGATCGTTTGACGAAGGTAGCACATTTCATCCCAGTTAAGACCACTTACAACAGTGCTAAGTTGGCAAAGATATACATGACTAGGATCATTTGCTTGCATGGAGTTCCGAGGAGTATCGTATCGGATAGAGGAACCCAATTTACCTCAAAGTTTTGGAATCAGTTGCATGAAACTTTGGGTACGAGGCTAGAATTCAGTACAGCTTTTCATCCGCAGACAGATGGACAGACTGAGAGAGTCAATCAGATTTTGGAAGATATGCTGAGAGCATGTGCACTAGATTATGGATCTAGTTGGGACGATAACTTGCCGTATGCGGAGTTTTCTTATAACAACAGTTATCAAACCAGTTTGAAGATGGCACCTTTTGAAGCTTTATACGGAAGGAGGTGCAGGACACCGTTGTCATGGGACGAAGTTGGAGACCGTCAGTTGTTTGGACCCGATTTGATTAAGGAGTCGGAACAGAAAGTTAAGTTGATTCGCGATAGGCTCAAGGTAGCCCAATCCAGGCAGAAGAGCTACGCAGATTCTAAACGCAAGGAGACAGTCTACGAAACAGGAGACAGAGTTTATCTTCGAGTATCCCCACTTCGAGGAGTTAAGCGCTTTGGAGTTAAGGGAAAATTAGCGCCGCGTTTCGTTGGACCATATAAGATCTTGCAACGCATGGGAGAAGTCGCTTATAAGTTGGAATTGCCAGAGGGACTGTCAGGAGTTCATGATGTATTCCATGTTTCTCAGTTGAAGAAGTGTCATGCCGAGATGGCGGAGGTACCGCTCAGAGATACCGTGCCGCAAGAAGCGATACAGTTGAAGGATGACTTAACATATGAAGATAAACCAGTCAAGATTCTCGATTATGCGAGCAGAGTTACCCGCAGCAAGGTTATCAAGTTTTGCAAAGTTCAATGGAACCACCATTCAGAGGATGAAGCCACCTGGGAGAGAGAAGAGGAATTGCTAAAGGACCACCCTCACCTATATTCTAGCCAACCCGAATCTCGAGGGCGAGATTCATCTTAAGGGGGGTAGGTTTGTAACATCCCAAATTTTCAATTTGGAATGTTATACATTAGATCATCATGCACATCATATTTTCTCGCATTTTGTTGATCCTAGAATTTCACGCAACTCAAGGACCCTCGGAGAGAGTTGGAGGTTTCGTTATTTTCATATTTGAGATTTCTCAAAATTTTGAAAAGAGGATCATTGGATTTTTCCGGAGTTATTTGCATTTTATTTGGATAGGGAAAAATGCGTATTTTCAAGATTTCATTTTTGGCCCGGAGAAAAGTTCATTCTGTTCGACTCATTTTTAGGAGTCGGGGAAAATTTACTTTATTAGTTTTGGAGTCCGGTAGATTTTCTTTTCCTATGTTTTTCCGCGCGCGAAACCGATTTAAAAAAAATCCTGCGTGCCCCTGGGCCAAAGGCCCAGCCGGCCGCCAGGAGGCCACCACACGCGCGCGCGCCCCAGGCGCCAGGAGCCGCCGCCGCTGCTTCTTTCTTTCGGAAGTCCTAGTAGGACTTTTGTCCTACTTTCGTTTATTCCTTTTTGTTTCTAGATCTTTCCTACTCCTATTCTTATTCCTTGATCCCTCCTCCAAGTAACCCCCCCTCCCCAATATAAATACCCAAGCACCCCCCCTCTAAATCAACAACCCAAAGCCCCAAGCCTCCACCCCGCGCCCCTCACCCGCGCCGCCGCCGCCCTACGCCACCGCCGCCGCCGCACCTCGCCGCCGCCGCCCAACGCCGCCGTTCGCCGGAGGTAGCCCCGCGCCACGTCTATTTCTATTTTCATCGGATCGATTTCTTCTAAACCGTTCCGATTCTTTTCTTCTCTTCCGATTCGTTTTCTAGATCGGTTTTTCGTTCGGTTTTCTTTTTCCGAAACCCTAGATCGGATTAGTTTTCTTTTCCGATTTAGTTGCCTCGAGATCGTTCACCGGACCGTTCGTCCTAACGAACGTGATCACCGGATTCTTCTAGGTTAACGAACGACTGTTCGTTCAACCGTTCTTCTTTTTCTTCTCGGCGGATTTATTCCGCGATCGCCATCTCAGATCCGATCTTCGTTCTAGTTTATCTTCTCGCTCGTTTATCGGAATCAGGTGATTCAAGCGCCTGGAGTTTCGTTTCGAAACTGCCGTTCTGTCTAATCAACTTAAACAAGTTTTTGCTATGGTAAAATTTGACCTAGTTTCATCTTGCTAGAACTGAGCTTTCTTCCGCCATTTGTTTTCCGTTTCTTGATCGGTTCGTTCTCTTTTGCAACCGGAGTTCTTAAGTTGAACTTTCTGGTTTGATCTTTTATTCAAGTTTTACCTGTGCATTAGATGAGTACTTATTGTATGCTTGTTGTTTGTCTGCGATAGATCACACGGAGTGCGCCGCTTGTTACTTCGAATCTCTAGGTTTCGCGGATCCTCAGCAAGGCAAGTAACACTTTGATCATACCTTTCTACTACTCAGTTTTGTTGCATTAGATCAGTCCTCAAACACATTGCATGATTAGGATCTAATTAAGCTGTGGGATGGGAAGTAGATGAGGTAGTACATATTACCTGTTTTCTTATGAAACCTTTGGGAGTTACTTCTATGTTTGCTTATTATGCCATGCTATGCTAGTAGACGTGGATTGGGTGAGTGAAATCCATGACAGATGTGAGTATTGTTAATTAATGGTTTATCTAAGGTGGCAACTTAAACACACATCTGGGTGGATTGAGGCGCCTGGTTTCTATCAGGACTTGCCTGTTTTTCCTCGGACCGCCACCCAGGCTCAAAGGGATCATAAGATTGTTCATGCTTGTAACTTCCTTGTGCAGCCACAAGCCATTATGGGCTCTGGCATAGTTAACTAAGTCGTGCGAACTCTTATAGTGGTAGACTAGCGGATGTAGGGGATGTAGGTGTACAAGTCATCCGTTTCTCAAACACCCTGAAGTGCGAGAAACCAAACGGAGGCGATCGAGTCTTGTGGGGAAAAGTGCGCAAACCTCTGCAGAGTGTACAAACTAATCATGATTAGCCGTGTCCCCGGTTATGGACATCTTGAGTATCTAGTACTTGAATATCATGTGAATCTCATCATGTTACTTCTAATTAATGTTGTTGGGTTATTAATGATGATTACTTTTTAATTGGGATCGGAATGCTGTCAACCATTCTCGATGTTTAACAACCACCATGATAGTTAAATAAATTTATTCCTTTGCAGTAGGGAAAAACTGGCTTTACGCAAAACTGTAACCATAGAGCTTTCCACCAGCCATATATGCATGTAGTATAGGCTTATCATTCATTACTCTCTATGTGTTACATTGCCAGCATATTCCATGTGCTGACCCGTTTTCGGGCTGCAATGTTTCATGTTGTAGACTTTTCAGACGACGAGTAAGGTGCTTTTAGGTCGTGGTTCTATACTCAGTGA
Source organism: Aegilops umbellulata (assembly GCA_032464435.1). Classification (NCBI taxonomy): domain Eukaryota; kingdom Viridiplantae; phylum Streptophyta; class Magnoliopsida; order Poales; family Poaceae; genus Aegilops; species Aegilops umbellulata. The sequence goes on from CP136059.1 coordinate 511,752,999, forward strand.
TGCCTTTGGAGTTGATGAACTCGCTTATCTTCCAAGTCTTCCGCTGTTATCATCATTAGATGGCCTTTAGCCATATTTATTGTAATAAGTTCTCTTTGAGACAACGATGTAATAAGTGTGTGATTGCTACTCTGTTATAAATCCTTCGAAGTACTGTGTGGTGTCAGCATTACTGATCCAGGGATGACACCGGAGCACAGAGACTTGACCATCTGAGGTCGGGTCGCTACAGAAGATTTACAAATCAGGAAAAAACAAGCAAGGCTTCTCTCTGAGCAAAGGGCCTCCCAGCAGGCTTAAATTTCCTGCAGTTCACTCTGGTTTTTCTTGTTGCCACCATTCAGGGTTAGATTCTGTCGGGGGAAATCGGCCTCCTCGAGCACCTATGGGGACGGAGCCCCTTTTCGGTTCGGCGGGGAGCGGAGGTTGCACAAAGAGCAGATCGAGGCGACGCACACGCACGCACACAACGGTTTTACTCAGCTTCGGGCCGCACGGAGGCGTAAAACCCTACTGCTGGTTGTCTGGTTGATTCGGGTTCTTGCTTCAGAGCGCAAGAAGCTACAGTAAGTTGGAGCTGGACGTAGACGAGGGTCTACTGGGTGTCCTCCCTCCTCCCTACGTGCGCATGGGCCTCCTTTTATACGCTAAGGGGTTACCCACAGGTAGCGACGCAGGTAAGGGCAAAAATGGCAAGAAACTGTGCGCACAGTGGTCGCACAGTGCTATCGCACCTAACCCTGACGGCAGGGGACAAAGGCATTGAATGCCCGTCTGGGTCGTTCGAATAGTGTCGAGGCGGACCGTTAGGGGCGTCTCCGCTTGCCACGGGGGGGCGACTCTGTCAACATCGCGTGCCACCGCGCACCTCAGGATGCGTGGTGCCTTGCCACGTGCCTCTGGGAAAGCCCCGGGGTGACGCGTGGGCAAGGTGAGCTGGGGCGCAGGCCTGAGGTGGTGGTTTGCCATGGCAAGTGGCTTGCCACGGTGGCTGTCTTGCCGTGCCTGGGAGCTTGCCGCTCGCCAGGCCTTGCCGGGGCGCGCGGTGCGCCGCGGCGGGCTTCTCTTGGGGTGCCTTGGCTTGGCCGCCCCGGCGAGCTCCTCCCGCCGGGGCCTTGGTGCTTCGGCTTGGTCGTCCCGGCAAGCTCCTCTTGCCGGGGCCTTGCCTTCTTGGTCCGGCAAGCTCCTTTCGCCGGACCTTGTCTTCTAGGCCCGGCAAGCTCCCCTTGCCGGGGCCTGGTCTTCTTGGCTCGATCACTTGGCCTTCGTTCGGCCCAGAAAGGGGCCGAGGAGACTCTTGCCGCTCCCCTGGCAAGCCTTGCCGCGAGGTGCTGCTACTGCCCGTGCACAAGTTCGGGGTACTAAGGTACCCCTATTTTGGTACACCGACAGTAGCCCCCGGGTCTGGGCCATACACGGTGCCGAGCGTTGTTGGGCCAGGCCCTAACAGTGCACGGGCACGCGTGGCCTGGGTCGCGTCGCTCCTTAACTCCGTGCCAGTCGCGCCTTCCCCAAGTAGTACGCGCTTATCGCGGCGTCGTCGGGGGCGAGGCATGCGAGGTGTGCGTGACGTGGGTGGCGTGCGCGGGGCCGAGGCCCGCAGGCATGTGTCACGTCGAGCACGACCTCTTTATTTGGAAAGGTGAAACGCCCGTCCCCACTTTAAGTGGGAAGGGGGGGCGCGTGGAGGCGTGGCTTGGCGAACGAATGGGGTCGAGGCGCTATTTTTGGGGAACCCGCTCCCCACGATCACGGGGTAGGGAGAGGTCGCCTCATCCGTCGCCTCGGCCCTGCGTGCCTGCCACGCGGCCTCCATGCACTTGAGGTTGCGGTGGTGGAGGCAGGGAACCGGCCCGACGCGGGTCGAAGTAGAGGGCCGGCCCCGTCGCCTGTCCTTCCTCTGCTTTGATTGGTTGGGCGGGGCGGCCGAGCCCCCACTCCGCCCCTTTATAAGGAGCAGAAGGGGGGGTTGAAGGTCCGCACTCCTCCCTCCCTTCTTCTCTTAGATCCCCGGTCCCCTCCCCCAATCTGTCATGGAGGAAGGGAACCCCGGTCCTTCTTCGGTGGCGGCACGGGTTGCCGCCAGGTAGCGCGCCCCTCCTCCCCTTGCACCTGCGGCGGCGGAGCCGACCGTAAGGGGAAGGGGGAGGGGGCGAGGTCATGGACGAGGCCGTGGACGGGGCCGAGGCGCTCGAGGCGGATGGGGCAGCGCGCCGGCCTCGCCTCCGCCGGCGGCTCCGTTCCTCCCGGCGGTTCACCTCGGGGACGACCCCTGCGAGTTCATCATCAGGCTGCGCCGGGCGCCTCGCCGTCGCCTCCGCCTCCCGGCTCCCTTCGTGGACGTCCTGGAGGCGGAGCAACACGAGATGCTGAGACTGCGCATGAGGGGCTGCGGGATCAGTGGTACGCGAGTCCACGTCGAATCCCGAGCCCCCGGCGTGACGTATCTTGGCCGAGGGTGGAAGTCGTTCGCCCGGATCCACAGCTTGATGGCGGGGTTCACCCTCCATTTCAAGCTGATGGAGGGTGATCTTCTCTCCGTCAAGGTCTTCGGCGACCTCGGCACCCGGGCCCGGTGCTGCGTGGATAGCTCCTCCGACAGCGAAGGCTCCTCCTCGAGCGAGAGTGATGAGGAGGGGAGCGACAGCGACGACGAGGGGGGGCGGTTGACGGGGTGACGGGTACGACTAGGCGCTAGTCGCAGCTCCGAGTGGCACCGGCGACCCCCTCATCCGCGTCGCTGGCCCCGTGAACTCCCCGGGGTCATCTCCTTAGGCGGCTGGCGTAGGGGGGCTGCGGAAGAGAAAGAGGGCGGGCGGCAAGGCCGCTGCCTGATCTTCCAGCTTCGCCCCAGACGCCGTTACCACCCTTGCTCGCGGGGACGACCACCGGGGTCTTCTCTCTGGCCCGGCAAGCTCCTCTTGCCGGGGCTTCGTCTTCTCGGGCGGCCGGAGTGGCGAGGCTGCGGAAGAGGAAGAGGCCGGCGGCAAGGCCGTCAACTCGGAGTATGAGGGCTAGATGCCCTCGACAGCGTGTTGACGTCCCGCCGCCTCCTTTTCGAGCTCCGCCTCCGGTGTCGCCGTCTCCATCCAGCCTCCGGAGCCCCCGGGCGGGGCCCCGGATGCTCTCTTGGTGTCTTCTGCCACCCGTAGCTCGTCTAGGCGCCCCTTTTGCCCTTCTCGCCTCCTTGCCCTACCTCCTGAGGAGAGAGACAAGAAAGGGATTACGGGCACCTTATGTCTTTTTATCTTGTAAGCCCTCGGGCCTTAGTTGCGTTTAAATCTTGTAATCCCATCTTTCATGTTTTTCATTCTCTCTGAACTGTACCTGAGTGGAATGTTTTTAATGAAAAGGGGATGTTTGCCGGATCATTTGTCTCGCGGGTACATCCTGCGGCAAGGAGCGAACCATTTGCATCGTTAAGATAGACACTTCCCCACCCGGCAACAGGCCCTGCCGTCTCCCCGTGTCCCTTGGCCCTCCTCGCGATCTTGGCGGAGGCAGGGAGAAGGCGGGTTCTGGCCCCTCGCTCCCTCCCTTTGCCGCCGCGGCTACTATCAGAAGCAGGCCCCGGGAACGCGCTCCGGGGTTTGTTTCTTAAGAGAGCACGGTAGCTTTTAGGAGGAAGCAAGGTTTCCGCATCCCGCAATTCACGAGAGAATGCATGATAAGGGATGTAAAGACTTATCTGAGGTTGCAGCCCCCGGCAACCCTGGCCTGCCGGGGTGTAGGTGCTGGCTCGCCCTTCTCCCCTTCTTCGTCCTTGAGCGGCTCGGCAAGGGTATGTAATTCCTGCGAGCCAAAGGGAAAGGACGGGAAAAAGACGCGGACTCAACCTCTAAGTTAGGGGTTAGCGAGTTGTTAGGCACTATCAACCCTAACCAAGGACGAGACTCGACTCAGCATGCATGCTAAAACTTGGGGGCGCCAGCGCTTCATTATCTGCTGCCAGGGTCTGCGCCTGGCTTTGTACAAAGGATTACATGCAACTGCGGCAAGACTTGTACAAAGAGTTGGTTGCCGGACAGGGTCCGACAACCGCGCCTTACGGGTAAAACTTGCGAAGATGCTCAATATTCCAGGAATTGCTCACCGGAGTGCCATCTTCGGTCTCGAGGCGGACGGCGCTGGGCCTCGTGACTCGTTTCCACCCGGTAAGGGCCTTCCCACTTCGGCGTCAACTTGTTGTGTATCTTGGCCGACTGAACGCGCCGAAGAACAAGGTCGCCTTCCTCGAGGCTCCTGGCTTTAACTTTGCGGCTATGATAGCGACGCAGAGCTTGCTGGTAGCGAGCGGATCGCACAGCAGCCTGGAGATGATCCTCCTCGAGGAGCAGTGCGTCATCTTCACGCGACCGCTCTTGCTCAAGCTCATCATAAGCGAGCACTCGAGGTGACCCGTATACGAGTTCCGTGGGGGTAACTGCTTCTGCTCCATAGACTAGAGCAAATGGTGTCTGGCCGGTGGCTCGATTTGGCGTCGTCCTGACTGACCAAAGAACCGCCGGCAGCTCCTCGATCCAGTTCCGTCCGCGCTTGAGCAGCTTGTCAAAACTTCTGGTCTTGAGCCCGCGAAGCACCTCGGCATTGGCCCTTTCCGCTTGACCGTTGCTCCTGGGATGAGCAACAGAAGCGAAGCAGACCTTGGTGCCGAGGTCTTGGGTGTACTGTATGAAGGCGTGGCTTGTGAACTGCGTACCGTTGTCGGTGATGATCCGGTTAGGGATCCCGAAACGGCAAACAATCGACCTGAAGAATTTGATCGCGGACTGGGCCGTCACCTTCCTCACTGGCTCCACTTCTGGCCACTTTGTGAACTTGTCGATGGCAACGAACAAGTACTCAAAGCCCCCGACGGCTTGGGGGAAGGGGCCGAGGATATCGAGCCCCCAGACCGAGAAGGGCCAGGACAAAGGGATCGTCTGGAGAGCTTGAGCTGGCTGGTGTATCTTCTTGGAATAGAACTGGCATGCCTCACACTTGGTTACTTGTGCAGTTGCATCCTGGAGGGCTGTTGGCCAGAAGAAACCTTGCCGGAACGCTTTGCCGGCAAGTGCTCTGGCGCCAATGTGGTGTCCACATATGCCTCCGTGTATCTCCGCCAACAACTTCTGCCCGTCTTCCCGGCGAATGCACTTCAATTTCACCCCATTGCGTCCTCTTCTGTACAGTGCGCTGTCGACGAACTGGTACATACTGGACTGCCGGGCTACTCTTTCCGCTTCTTCTTGTTCTTCGGGAAGCTCTCCTGTCTGGAGGAAACGGACGATCGGCTGTGCCCACGTTGGAGCCTGTGGCTCGACGACGAGGACCAAAGGCGTGTTGGCGGCGGCGGGAACATCAGCTTCTACGGCGAGGACTTGGGGCTCGGCCGGAGCTTGACGTTCCCCGGCAAGTTTGCCGGGGTATGGCTTGCCGGGGGCGCCTGCTTCGTCGGGACAAACCCTGGGGCTTGTCGGAGCAGGCCGCTCCTCAGCGCTCTTGGCGTCGATCCTGGGGACTCTCTTGGCGGCGGCTTCGGGAAGCTCTGCCAGGAGATAGTCGCCGGAGACCGATTTCCTCTTCTTGCTTGGCCCAGTCGATGGTGTCACGGATGGTTGAGTCAGCTTGAGCACAAAAGTACCTGGTTCCACGGGTAGCTTTAGCGCGGCGCATTTTGACAGGCCATCGGCGATGTCGTTCTCTGCTCTTGGAACGTATTCCATTTGCAGGCCGTCAAAGCGCTCTTCTAGCTTTCTCACTTCATCAACGTAGGCCTCCATCAACGGGCACTGGTAATCCTTGTTCACTTGGCGGACGACGAGCTGCGAGTCACCCCTGACAATAAGCTTCTTGATCCCAAGTTCCGCCGCGATCCTGAGACCGGCGAGCAAACCTTCATACTCTGCTGTATTGTTGGTTGCTTGCTCCTTGGGAAAATGCATCTGGACGATGTACTTGAGGTGCTCTCCGGTGGGCGCGATGAGCAACACGCCGGCACCGGCACCTTCCAGCGAGAAGGCACCATCAAAGTACATCAGCCACTCTTTGGTTGCTTCTTTGCCGGGGATGCTCGTCTCCGGAATTTCTTCGTCTGGTGTCGGCGTCCACTCTGCTATGAACTCTACCAATGCTCTGCTCTGGATGGTCGATGTGCTATCGAACTTGAGGCCAAAGCTTGACAGTTCTAGCGCCCACTCGACAATCCTGCCTGTTGCTTCGGGATTCTGCAGTATCCTCTTAAGCGGAAAGCGAGTGACCACTGTGATCTCGTGTGCTTGGAAGTAATGGCGCAGCTTCCTCGAGGCCATGAGGAGGCCGAAGAGCAATTTCTGCACACCAGAGTACCTCGACCTAGCCCCCTGCAGGAGGGAGCTGACGAAGTAAACTGGGCGCTGCACCATCCTCTTCTTCTGCACCTCCCCTTGCGCTTGCGCGGATTCGCCTTTGTCGGGGCCAGAGCTTGTCGGGGAAGCCCCCTGCTTGTCGTTGGACGCGCTTGCCGCGGCTGCTGGCTCGTCATCAGCTTCCCTCTCCGCCACTAACGCAGCACTAACCACTTGATTGGTTGCCGCTAGATAGAGCAGTAACTTCTCTTGCGGTCTAGGCGCGACAAGTATTGGAGCGGAGGACAGGTATTTCTTCAAGTCATGCAGCGCAGCCTCCGCTTCCGGAGTCCATTTTACTGGACCCGCCTTTTTCAAGATTTTGAAAAACGGCAGGGCGCGTTCCGCAGACTTGGAAATAAACCTGCTGAGAGCCGCCACGCAGCCGGCAAGTCTTCGCACATCCTTGACGCGTGTTGGTGTTTTGATCTGCTCGATGGCCTTGATCTTGTTGGGGTTGGCTTCGATCCCACGCTGAGACACGAAGAACCCGAGAAGCTTTTCGGAGGGAACTCCGAACACGCACTTCTCGGGGTTGAGCTTGAGGCTGATCTTGCGCAAGTTCGCAAAGGTCTCTTCCAAGTCTTGAACCAAGGTTGCCCTGTCTCTGCTCTTGACCACAATGTCATCCATGTTGGCCTCCACATTTCTGTGGATCTGTGGCTCGAAAGCAGTGTGGACAACCCTCGCAAACGTCGAGCCTGCGTTCTTCAGTCCAAAAGGCATCCGCACAAAACAGTACGTGCCGCATGGAGTGATGAACGCAGTCTTTTCTTCGTCTTCTTCAGCCATGAAAATCTGGTGGTACCCGGAGTAGGCGTCAAGAAACGAAAGCAGGTCACATCCGGCCGTGGAGTCAACAATCTGGTCAATGCGCGGCAAGGGAAATGGGTCTTTGGGGCAGGCTCTGTTAACATCGGTGAAGTCGATGCAGAGCCTCCACTTCCCGTTTGCCTTGCGCACGACGACAGGATTGGCCAGCCACGTCGGATGGAGCACGCCTCTGACGAGGCCCGCCGCTTCCAGCTTCCTGATTTCCTCTGCGATGAACTCTTGGCGCTCCACTGCTTGTCTCCTGACTTTTTGCTTGACGGGCCACGCATGAGGACAGACGGCAAGGTGGTGCTCGATCACTTCCCTGGGAATGCCGGGGATGTCGGATGGTTGCCAGGCAAACACATCGACATTCGCCCGCAGGAAAGTAACGAGCGCGCTTTCCTATTTGGGGTCGAGAGTGGCACTGATGGTGAAGGTACCACCAGTGCCGTCCTCCTTGGCGGGCACCTTCTTGGTCGCTGGCGGAGCAGCCGTCGTTCTCTTATGCTTGCCGGCGGGGCTCGATGGTGCGTCCTCGATGGCAGCGCAGCACTCCGAAGAGGTGCGCTTGCCGAAGTGGGCACCAGAGCATTCGCCGGGCTTGGCCTTCTTGTCGAAAGAGCTCAATGGCACGTCCTCGACGGCAGCGCAACACTTCGAAGAGGTGCGCTCGCCGGAGTGGGTGCCAGAGCACTTGTCGGGCTTGGTCTTCTTGCCGGCGGGGCTCGATGGCACGTCCTCGACGGAGTGGGCGCCAGAGCACTTGCCGGACTTCTTCTTCGCCCCGGGAGCTCCAGCGGCAAGTGGGCCGCGGGTCGTTGCCGCTGTCGCGTCCCGGTATATTTGGTCGGCGCTGATAAGGGCATCCTTCTTGTCGCCGGGGACAGAAATGACGCTTATCGGGGCAGGCATCTTGAGCATGTTGTACGCGTAATGAGAGGCCGCCATGAACTTGGCGAGTGCTGGTCGGCCGAGGATCCCGTTGTAGGGCAACGGAAAGTCGGCGACGTCAAAGGTGACCCTCTTAGTCCTGAAATTCAGCTCGCTGCCAAATGTCACCAGCAGCGTGATCTTTCCCTTCGGCTTGCTCCTTCCCGGGTTGATTCCTTGGAATGTGTCGGTTTCTTCGAGCTCGCTGTCGGGAACTTGGAGCCTCCGGAGAACAGCAGAGGAAATCAGATTCAAGCCGGCCCCACCGTCAACTAGCATCTTAGTGACCTTGAGGTTGCGGATCGTTGGGGAAACCAACATCGGCAAGCACCCGACCGCGGTTGTGCGATCAGGGTGGTCCTCAATGTCGAAGATGATAGGTGTGCTGGACCATCTCAGGGGTCGGCGTGACTCGACGGGTGGCTCCGCTGCGTTGACTTCCCGCACCCACCGTTTAAGCTGGTGGTGGGAAGCGTGCAGGGAAGCACCACCGTCCACACACAAGACCTCAGTGGCTTTCTGAAACTCCTGCTCGCTGGTCTCGGGATCTTCCATGTCTTCGTCGTCGTCGTCGTCTTCGTCTTTGTCGCGGCCCCGGGGAGGTCTGTCGCCTTATTGCTGCTTGTTCTTGCCGCGGCGCTCCCCCTGGCCGGGACGCTTCGTGCCAGATCCCCCGCCACCTGCTTGGGCTCTCTCCTTGTCGCGTCGTTCGTACTCGGCCTTCTGCAGCTCGACGAGTCGCTCGACCTGTTTGCAACTCTGGAGTTCGTGGCCCCTGGTGCGGTGGATCTTGCAGTACTTCTTGTCGGTACCGTCCCGCTTATCGGCAGCCGCCACTGCCCGGCAGTTGGCGCACCCGGCAACCTCCTTGCCGGGGCCTCCCGCCTGGGCTTTCTTGGCGAAGCCCTCGCTGCCGGACTTCTCGACAACCAGCACCTCTGGGTTTTTCTTCTTTTTGCCGTTCCGCCGCCGGCCTCTCCTCGCCGCGGCGGTACCTTCACTGTCGGATTCTCCTTCTCCAACATTTTCTCCGGGGAGCTTCCTCCCCTCCTCAGCGCACGCACACTTGTCGGCCAGGGCGTAAAGCTCGCTGACCTCCTTGATTTTGCACATCGCCATCTCCTCCCGCATCCTGCGGTTCCGCATGTTCTGATGGAACACGCTGATTACCTCGGCGGGGTGGACGTCTGGGATGTTGTAGTGCACGCGGCTGAACCTCTGGATGAACTTGCGCAAAGGCTCCCCTTCCTTCCGGACAAGCAGATGAAGGTTGCTCGCCTGGCCATGAGGTTTGTGGCCGCCCGTGAAGGCGCCGACAAACTGATGGCATAGGTCTAGCCAGGAGGATATAGAGCCGTCCGGCAAGTGCATGAGCCAGGACCTGACGTTGGGTTTGAGCACCAGCGGGAAGTAGTTGGCAAGGATCTTATCGTCCCGTCCCCCGGCAGCCTGCACCGCAATGGTGTAGATGCTGAGGAACTCCGACGGATGCGACTTGCCGTCGTACTTCTCGGGCACGTCGGGCTTGAAGTTCTTCGTGCTGGGCCACTGGACTTGTCGCACCTCGCTGGTAAACGCAGGGCAGCCTACCGAATACGGCAGTTCGCCTGGTTCCCCCGGTGCGCGCATGTCTCCAGAGGGCTCAACGCGCTGGTCCGATTGACGCCGCGCCTCTCTTCTGCGCTCGATGCGAGTTCGAGCGTCTTCATCCCTTCGTTCATGAAGGACTTGGCGTTGGTCGCGACGAGTTCGCGGATTCGACGACGCGGTGGAGTCGTTGTCGAGGTGGGTCCGGCGAGTCGGCGACCGCTGCTCCTGGGGCGGGGAATGCATAGTGGTCGCGCCCCCGCCAATCTTGGCGCCATCGGTTCTCGCCTGGGTGACTGGCCGCGGCTGCGACGCGCTGCGCTGCCGCGGAGTGTCGCCGTTGGCGAAACCGATGAGGCTCTGGATGGTTGCCCTCCAGTCGTCGAGCTTGTCCGCCGTCGGAGGGTAGTCTAGGAGTAACTGAGCTCGTGCGAGAGCTTCCGCCGGGGTGGCGGGCAGAGGCGGCGAACGGCGCGAGGAGCGGGATGTGCTCGAACTCCTAACTACGTTAGAAGGAGCAACACCCGGTCCAGGCAGCCGCGCCACGCTCGTTCCGGCACGCTAGTTCGCATGCTGGCCCTGAGCGCCTTTAGACCCACCAGCCCGGTCTGGGTCCAGCGAGCGTATGGTACTGTGGGTGCCTGGACACTGCTGGTTCTGCGCCTCCTGAGAGGGGCGCGGGGCAAGCTCGGATGTCGCGGGGCCGAGAGCTGGCTCGATGGTGCCTGCTCCTCCGCCGGCGTCCTCCCCATCACCAGTCTGCTCCAAGGGCAGTGGGTTCGACGCAGACGGACCGGGCGCCTCCGGAGCTTTCTTCTTCGGCGCCATGCCGGTGCAAACGATGAGAGTCTGGCTCGCGCGGACGCCGGATCTGATTCACACAACCTCGACGCACCCCTGCCTGGCGCGCAAAAGATGTCGGGGGAAATCGGCCTCCTCGAGAACCTATGGGGACGGAGCCCCTTTTCGGTTCGGCGGGGGGCGGAGGTTGCACAAAGAGCAGATCGAGGCTACGCACACGCACGCACACAACCGTTTTACCCAGCTTCGGGCCGCACGGAGGTGTAAAACCCTACTGCTGCTTGTCTGGTTGATTCGGGTTCTTGCTTCGGAGCGCAAGAAGCTACAGTAAGTTGGAGCTGGACGTAGACGAGGGTCTACTGGGTGTCCTCCCTCCTTCCTACGTGCGCATGGCCCTCCTTTTATATGCTAAGGGGTTACCCACAGGTAGCGATGTAGGTAAGGGCAAAAATGGCAAGAAACTGTGCGCACAGTGGTCGCACAGTGCTATCGCACCTAACCCTGACGGCAAGGGACAAAGGCATTGAATGCCCGTCTGGGTCGTTCGAACAGTGTCGAGGCGGACCGTTAGGGGCGTCTCCGCTTGCCACGGGGGGGGGGGGACTCTGTCAACGTCGCGTGCCACCGCGCACCTCAGGATGCGTGGTGCCTTGCCACGTGCCTCTGGGAAAGCCCCGGGGTGACGCGTGGGCAAGGTGAGCTGGGGCGCAGGCCTGAGGTGGTGGTTTGCCGCGGCAAGTGGCTTGCCGCGGTGGCCGTCTTGCCGTGCCTGGGAGCTTGCCGCTCGCCACGCCTTGCCGGGGCACGCGGTGCGCCGCGGCGGGCTTCTCTTGGGGTGCCTTGGCTTGGCCGCCCCGATGAGCTCCTCCCGCCGGGGCCTTGGTGCTTCGGCTTGGTCGTCCCGGCAAGCTCCTCTTGCCGGGGCCTTGGCTTCTTGGTCCGGCAAGCTCCTTTCGCCGGACCTTGTCTTCTAGGCCCGGCAAGCTCCCCTTGCCAGGGCCTGGTCTTCTTGGCTCGATCACTTGGCCTTCGTTCGGCCCAGAAAGGGGCCGAGGAGACTCTTGCCGCTCCCCTGGCAAGCCTTGCCGCGAGGTGCTGCTACTGCCCGTGCACAAGTTTGGGGTACTAAGGTACCCCTATTTTAGTACACCGACAGTTTCTCTCATTCCAGAATAACCAATTATAATTGTGGTCTCAGTTGGAATGCTGAACTGAACCAATGCAGTGTACTGACCAGCTGAAATGCTTGTGCATTCCACTAAATTTAAGCACCGCTATTTGCAGAAATAAGCAGACCACAATGCCTCTTGTCCGCGCACCTGTCCAAAAAACCGCCGTGTAGCCGTGCCAGCTAGTCCTTGGTCCATGGATGAACTGGTAGAAAGTGCATTCCGGACTAGGATGCAGTTGTTTTCGCTCGTCCCTGCACTGCAATCAGGAAGTAAAACGTACGAATCAGCTTCTTTTAGATTGCGTTGGTCATTCTACCTTAGTTACTACCAATATAGGGATACCTTGAAGACGGGAGTTTAGACGACGACAGCGAGGGATAGCCATCTCATTTTGCGCAGTTGTACTAAAACTGAGGTGTGTTCTTTTGATTGCGCGGATAGAAACGATACAGAGACAGACATCCCGAAACAATATGGAGACAGACATCCATGTTTGTGCAAATAAGAAATACGGTTATTTAAACAGTGACAGATATTACTACTTTCCCCTGTTTCCTCTTAGAACCAAGTCCTAGATTCATGCTACAGCTTTTCCCACTTTCTTCCCTGTTTGAACCAATGCTTTGAGTTGACTGTATGAACTAGCTTTACTTCTAATAATAGTAGAAGTCTAGGTAGCTTTGGAACAGCGGACGGAAGTAGAAAAGGATCCACACGAAGGGAGCTGGGGCAGTAGAGCAAGGCAGGTTTCGAAGGAATATATACCTGAGGGTCGTCGGCATGTGGCAAAGACGGCGTCGGGAGGCCGCATCTTGGCCACAATACCGCAGGGAGGAAGAAGGGGTCGGAGGCCCTCCCGAGCCGGCACTCTCTTGGAGAGAACGACACGGCCGCCGATCGGGACGCGCGGGCAGCCGTTGGTCTCCTCCCTCGCCGCTGACGACAGCGTGAACGATGCACCTACACCCCTGCCCCAGTCGAGGTTGTCTGGCCGGATTTGTGACAAGCCGTGAGCTGAGAGAGAGTGTGGCCACCTATGTGTTGCTTTGATCTAGAGAGCATGTGAGAGTGAACGAGAGGAACCCTAGTAAAGCAAGCGCTATGGCTCCTGCTTTTATATATAGTGGAGTGATTTTGTTGTACCAGCTTCAAAAAATGCGCTCCTACGTGTACCCGCGAGTGGGTGTGAGAGAACTAGTACCCACGAGCCTTTTCCTGACGAACGTCGTAAGAACCGTTAGATCGGTATCCGACAGTGTCAGTTTTGCCATGTCATTTAACAGAACAGCCACTCCTCCTACACACAAATATTCCACGTGAGTGTTAGCAACTGTCGTATGCTCCCTCCGTTCCGAAATGCAGTGCATATAGCTTTATTGAAAATTCAAACCTCGCAAACTTTTACCGAGTTTTCATGTACCAAATTGCACATGTAGAATACCATGTATATATCATTTCATTCTTCTTCGAGAGGTAACTATAAAGTTGGGTGAGGAGTCTATAAAGAAAGACCATCGTATCACCCGCAACAATTTCAAGCATCCTTTAGTGTCAAGGAATATCATAGGAACTCTATATGATATGATTTTTATAGGATTTTTTCCTTTAGAGCCAATTGGTTCATAGGAATAGATTCATATACTCCACATTTCAAAGGAAATAAACATGATATCATTTCTATAGCTTTAGAGCCACTTGGTTCATATGAATGGATACCTATACTCCCTTAATTTCAAAGGAAAATAAACATTATCGTATATTCAATAGAAAAGTTCATATGATATGAACCAAAATACATCTCTTTTCTAGTCCCTCCTCATAGGAATTGAGATACATGTCATCTCTCGATTCAACAGAAAAGTTCCTATGATGTGAAGCAAATGACATCTCTTTTCCAATCCCTACTCATAGGAATTGAGATGCTCCATGTCATCTCTTTCCCTACAACTTCCATGTATACATCTTCTATTCCTAAATAGATAGTATAACCCACTAGTAGCTTTTTTCCAAAACATGCAACTATGGCACAAGAACTATATAGTGTGCCAATAACTTTGAAAGATGGTCGCTGGATGAAGCTAACCCGACAGTGCAGAGATAGACAAATCCGAGCACTACTGGCCGTTGGATATTATCAACATTCCACCAGATCTGCCACATGTACAATTTTGAAGACTCCATGGTTGAACTTAAGCATAATGCACAAACCTCAAAACACAAGCACTTCTCCTTTGTTCTCGAATCTTCTATATCATAATTGATTATTTTTTCTAAATGAATTGCCATTATTTGTTTTTTACTTTATGATTTACTCCCTCCGTTCCAAAATAGATGACCCAACTTTGCACTAACTTTGTACTAAAGTTAGTACAAAGTTGAGTCATCTATTTTGGAACGGAGGGAGTACAATGCACAACCCCATGAATCTTAACATTTTTATAAAACTAATTGAATGAGATGAACTATAAGAACTAAACGAACATCTGCATCAAGCATATATGACTCAAAGCTTTACATGCTATAGTGTGTATTTATTCATAATTTGGTTCCGAAATCTCATGCGTTCAATACATGTGTACCTTAATAGTTTTGAGTAGAGTAGCAAATTTCACGCGGACCCGGGTCAAAATGGAGGGCCCATGCATCATTGCCTTTCGGTCGAACCTACGTCCACAATTTGTTGTACGTGTTATATCTCCACTGGTCCCCAAACCCAAAATGCTGCCTCGTTACCGTAAAACCAAGCGGCCCACACATATTTAAGGCGTCGACTCAAACCCATTTACTACGACGTGGCCCCGCACGCCGTAGCACTCCTACAAACCCTACCGCCGCACTCAGCATCGGTTTTCTTCAAGAGGACGAGGGAGAAGCCGATTTGTAGTGGAGGCGCTTTAAAAAAAGGATCTGTAGTGGAGACCCCTACCCTAGGTAACTGCTGCACGCATCATTGTTTTCTCTTTTCTTTATGCTCTTGCACCCTAGAGTGGAATGATGGTTGCTTCGTCCATCCAGCTTAATGCGGGAAAGGTGGGGCTTTGTGATTTGACCCCTCATTGATCGCTCATTTTCTACTACTGCGGCGCTACGACCGAGGTGCCTCCAATTGCAACCGCTGCTCTGAACTGTAATTTGGTACATCACACATGGAACAAGACTGTGGATGAGCCACATGTCGGCCAAATGGGTCCTGTTAAGTGTGTCTCCATTTCATGTGCGGACTGACCCTGCTTGAGTTGCTACGCCAACACGACAGGAGCAGCCTACCACTTGGTTTTGCTCCTTGGTGAATCCCGACTATATTGATCTAAAAAGATACGTGCTGAACTACCCTCTCCATCTCGGTTTTTTTATTTTTAGGCGTCTTGGTTTATAGGGCCTACATGTAGTTCTAGGTGATCCATTTGACTAACTAAATATGAGTTACTATGTCACACAAAGTATATCATTGGATTCTTAAGCTGATGTAGTTGTATTTAAAAGTCGAGGGCAGGGCTTTTCCTACGCGGTAGGCGGGGCAGTTCCGCCTAGTCGGTTCGACAAAGAGGCGAGAAGACGAGGGAGTAGGCTACTGCAAACGTAGGGCTGTGTGATTTGACAGCGAGTTACTGCTGGACACGTGGGGCCCCGTGATTTGACTTGCCGTTATCATTTTAACTGCGGCGCTACGACCGGCGTGAGTCTCCCAGATTCCTGACCACCTCCATACAGGTGCCTCTCCCAATGCTCCACCATATAGTAGAGGCTAGCTCTTGCATGAGAGCCCACTTCTCCACTTTTTCCTTGCCTCTCTTTCCTCCACATATGCAAAAATGACATGTAAAGCGCACTATTGTACTTACTTTTACTTGCTCCTACAGGTGCTTAAGCTTGTCACATAGGCATAAAGTCTGATGTGGCAAGTTAATCAAGAAGAGAGAGACTAGTTTGGTGACCCAAGGAAGAAACGGTGCTAAGTGTGTGTACCTAGGTGAAAAGACAATTTTGAGTCTATAGCTAATTAAATGACGCAAACTTAGCACCACCATTTCATTGGAAGAGGTCACTCCTTGGCAAATGCAATAAATACTAGTACTCCCTATGTCCCATAATATAAGAACGTTTTTGGCACTACACTAGTGTCAAAAACGTTCTTATATTATGGGATGGAGGGAGTACGAAGAAAGAGATAGAGAGAAGTAAAACAATAAATACACTTATAGCCAACCTTATAGCCAAAACCTTGTTGTAGTATGAGTGACTAAGTGATGACTATGTATGACATGCAAACATCAGATAGCCTAACGCACCGTGTTAAATGTCCAAGGGCGCGACCGCACGAGCGACGCGATGGTCGTGGTAGGCGCGACCACGATACCGGCTGCTGGCAGCCCTTGGATCTGAGATCAAACGGTCGCATGCTAAGTTGCTGAAAATTTGCAGAATAACCCTCCAGGATAGGATATTCACGCCATGCAACCATTCGATCTCAGATCCAAGGGCTCTCGGAAGCCCGTATCATGGGAGAATGGAAAGACACTACCCTGCCGTTCGCACGCTGGCAGTTCGTTCTTACTCATCCCCGCACGTCCTTCAATACTACGGCAGTTCGCTCCTAGTCGTCCCGTCCATTCACATTACGACAGTTCCACTAATCCTAACCCTCCTCCCAAATCCATGGCGTCCCAAATCTCCACGATCGGCGGTGAGTACAAGGTTAGAACCATCACCGGCGATGAGTTCGACGTCCTCTACACCCGTTCTTACGCGACGGTGAAAGGATGCCTTTCTCGCTTCAGACGCGTGTTCGAAAACTCAGATGATGAGTGGGTCGCTGGGCTAGATGTTGAGTACACCACAATCCTGGGACTAGAGAAGGATCTAAAGGACGAAGAGAGGAAGAAGCCCGCCGTGATCCAGGTTTGCGTACATAACGTTTTCTTGGTCTACCACATATGCCATGTCGACGTTGAGTGCCAGGATTTTAAGAACTTCCTCAAGGACAAAACAGTGAAATTCGTTACTGTAGACTTTAAGAACGACGAAGAAGTCCTGGGTCGGATCGGCCTTGTTGTAGGCAACCCCTTCGACCTCCAGAAGAATCGGCTGGTGCCCTCTCGTCAGCCTTCAATGCTGACCCTGGCAGGAGCCATGGTTCATCCATCGTACCGTAAACTGGAGAAACCTCATTACACGTTTCATCGTCATGCATGGCAGCGGAATGTACTAGATATAGACCACATCCACTATGCTGCAATGGATGGCTACCTTTGTTTCAATATCTACGAGGGTTGGATGAAGAGCAACAGCCAAGTGTGCGGTTCAAGCAAAGAAGTATCGGCCAAGAGGAATAGGGACAAGGACGAAGTCGAGGACGTGGACGAGGACTCCGGGTAAGGTGGCAGTGTCGTTGCTCATGGTGGTTCTAAACTTCTAATGTAGTGTCTACCAGATTAGTTGCATAGTTTAATTTCAGTTGTGCTTAGTTTAATTTGAGGGGTGTGTTGTGCTGAGCCCCCAGCAGAACTATGTTATGTTTCTTCTTGCCCTGTTTGGTTCATAAGTCCTAGGACTTTTTCTAGTCCCAACTAAAAAGTCCCTAGTCCCTAAAAAGTCCCTCCCTGTTTGTTTCCAGAGACTAAAAAGTCCCTAGTCTCTTCCTAGAGGTTATTTAATGACCATGTTGCCCCTAGTATATAAAAAATAACAATCAAACAACACCGTGGGGTGGCGAGCCAATGGATGCATGAGGGGCATAGTTGGAAAAGTCCCAAAAAAGACTCTCCTTGAGAGTCTTCTTCATTTAGTCCCAAATGCCTAGTTTAGTCCCTAAAAAGTCCCTCTCGTTTGGTAAAAAAGTCTCTAAGAGGGACTTTTTCTAGTCCCTACACAAAAAAGTCCCTGGAAACAAACACCCCTAGTATGTACATACTACTAGTATTTATTTAATAGAATTTAGCACCCCAATTAAGCACGTGCTAGCTTTTTTAATAGTACTATATGCATAATTTGGCGACGAGCGCTCTCTATATGTACCACCTTTTTTTAATTTCAATTTTTGCTCCATGGCGCAATCCATCGATAGTACTACTGTACAAAAATATACATTTTTTAAAAGGCTAGAGTACTATTCATCACATATATAGCCAGTTAAATTCTCAACCTCGAACGACGTGCATGCCATGTAGTAAACCGATACGGAGGAAGTACAGTAAAAATGAGGTGATTTTACCGAGCGATCGGCGGGGGAGCATGGCCTATCATGCGGTCCCACGTGTCATGATGTACCAAGGCGATGCGCGTGTCCCTCTTGAGGCAGAGGCAATACTAGTACGTGGTTTGTGATGGTGGCGAACCGAAGTGTGAAATAATGGTTGCTTCGTCCGTCTGGGAAGGAGCGGCATTGTAAATTTGACGTCTCATTGCTCATTACTACTACTGGGCCGGTACGAGTGGGGTGCGTCCCGCTGCTGTTTTGCACTATTATTTGGTGCTTGACACGTCGACCCGGTTGCTATATGTCCCACATGTCGGCGACAGGAAGTACAAAATTCATGAAAGGGAGCGTCGACGGAGGAGTATACTATAGAATTCATGAAAGGGAGCGACTTAGTTTTGAAAAAATCTGTTTTTATGGAGTACGTACCCACTAGGGTTTATAGGGCTCATCTAAAAAACATTCGTTTTTCCGTTTGATAAGTCTCAATTCTACTATACTAGTAGTAGTACCATTACATGTTGTATTTTGAGGTGTGTTAGATCACCTGACGCAAGCAGTGTCAAGAGGAAACTAACCAATGCATGTACAAGTTCATGGAAATTTAGTGGTCATTTATGCATTCGTTCTAATTAATGCCTCGGTAAACATAACTTCTTGAGAAAAACGAGCGTACTAATTACTTGTGCAAACTACGAAATTAATACGACCACTCACCGTCTACCTTGGTTGGAAAGATTTTGAAATTTAGCCATAAACTAGAAAGGAGGGAGTAGTAACTTTTGTCTCTATTACTATTTTTGGCCTTGTATAGATGCAAAATATATATATTTATAGTGGCCTTGTATAAGTAAATGGAGGGAGTACTAACCAAAGTACGTAGTAGGGATGAGGAGTAAACGGAGGGAGTAGTAAAATTTTCTCCTCGTGCTGCGAGCCACCGCGCGTGGGCGAGGGAGCGGGCGTAAAGGCGTACAGTAGCAGTAGTACTACAACTACTACTCGTAAGCAAGCTTCACCTCATCCTGTGAGCCACCGCGCCCGTGGGCGGGGGATACGGCGTACTAAGCAAGCTTCTCCTCGTTCTGCGAGTTGATGGGACACATCAAAAGTACTCCAGTGTATAGAGCCTTGCCTCTAAGGTAGGCCCCACATGGTTTGCCTCTTTTTCTAATTTAACATAATGCGTCAAGTCGCAATTTGTTTGTTCATCCGTGGTAGACGATCCTCCCTCCACCAAGTGAACAACCAGTACACGTGCCAAATTACCACGTGGGCTGCCTTTTTCGTACAGAAATGAGCTCCACCGTGTACCCGCGCGGGTGTGGTTGGGAAAGAGACAGGAGTACGTGCGCCATGCATGCACCTCTTCTCTTTGTGCACGTCCCCCACCTACGTGGGTGTGTGTGAGAGAGATACAAACCTAGACATAATGCGCCGTCCATCCCCATGCCTCCGCCCAGTCCGACCACCAGTCACCACCACGCCCCACTCCTCCTCACCTTATCTCTCATCTTTCTCCCTCCATTTTTATATACAAGGGGCCACTATCAAAATTACAATTTGCAGATATACAAGGCCACTAACACTAATCGATGCAATATTAATGGTGTTTTCCTCGTGGTACTAGCAAAGGAGGACATTAATTATCCCTTCCATGCATGCGGGAGTTTGTAAAAAAATGCATCTTGATGTTCCATGCAATGCACGGGCATCTTGCTAGTCCATGAAAACAACACATGGCAAAAATCCACGGCGAACGAGGGATTTGAATCTGTTGGGAGGGGCTATTTGGATCTTGCCCGGGGTAGCCAAATATTGGCGACCCTTTTGTCCACCGGTGCGTTTGCCACCACGAACGAGGAATGGCTCGGGTGCTCATGCTGTCATGCATCCTCCAGCGCGCACATTGGAGACGAGCTTGCACAAGCTATGTTTTTTGTCCCACAATGCCGCCCGCGGACCGACCGGTGACCCGCAAATTATGCCATCCAATCATAGCCGCACACATTATGATAGCAACTCAACCAACCGAACGAAATTCACGCAAACACGTAGACAAACTGATATTTCATATAAACAACGACGGAAATCATATAAAATACCGGATTTTCATACAAACATGACGGATTCATTACATTCAAATGAACTACGCGGTGCTAGTTCTGGACAGCACAGGTATATAATACCTGGCCTAAATGGTCGCCCGCCGATCGATTTGTGTTCCTCATGTCCGCCAGCACGATCACCGGACTGTCAGGAGCCTCGGAGGTATATGCTTCAGCACAAAGGACGGCTCGCTTCCCCACTGCCCAACTGATATCATTGGCTGGTGCCGAAGATAATGGTGGTCGGCACCGGTTCGAGTTCATCACCGGCCACTACTTCGCCATGGTCGGCACAGGCTCGAGTTCATCCTAACATTCCCCTCTTCCATGGAGCCCATGCGGGGTCGACGAAGGTCCTGGCAACAAAAGGATCCGGCAAGACACCTGCTGTGTACGCCGGCGTCGCCTCCGTGGTGGCCTTCATGGGACCCAAGCGGCGGCGGCCTCCCGTGTTCTACTTCCCCTCGATGATGGCGGCGGACGCGGAGGCGCTGGCCACCGACTCGTTGCTCTCCGTGCACCCGGCTTCTGTCGCTGCTTGCATGGCGCGACCACCGGTATGGGAGTCTCGGCCACAGAAACGGGAGACGCGGTACGAGGTGGCAGCGTGGACGGCAGCAACGACGCCCGTGCGCTGCTCCTCGTCGAGCTGGCCTGGAGTAGTGAGTTGCTGAACCGCACGCCGGCTTGGGGCGGCAACTGGCTCCATCGGGCGAGGGGAGGGAGGTGGATCAGCGAGCTGCATAGCTCGTATCCGGCGGGCTACCCAGCCGGCTTGGATGCGGAATAACTACTCTTCGTAAGTCATTCTAAGAGTGGACAAAATGGTGGAGGAGATAGGAGAGCGGCGGAGGTGTGCGATTCTTGGCCGGCGTTTGGCCTCGTTTAAATAGGAGATTAAATAGACGGTGGACGGGAGGAGCTCGGCCGACATTGCATTTAACACCGGCCCGGTCATGAACGGACGTGTGTCCAGAGTGGGTTTCTCGGCTTCCACACGGGCGGGTTTCATGGAGGCGTTTGAATGCGGCACGGAGAGGCGTGTTCAGCCGGGCGTGCCGCGAGTGGCGCCCTCGACTCTGACCTAGGACACCGCACCGTTCTTCCACTGACGTGTGGGCTCTTTGGGTGCATGGCCTGCATGTCAGTGACCCAACGCAGGCAGCGCACAGCAGAGGAACCTTTGGTGGGCCAGGGCGGTCAGAAGGGGGCATTTCATAAACCGATGATTGTTCATTGAGTGTGACGTCATCTTTTTCATATAGATAAGCCTACTATGTTGATAGCCCGTTCGATACGTTGTGATTCCTAAAGACCGCTACAAACATCAATGTTCTGCTTATCATAGATAAGATTGATTAATACCCGTAACAATCCATATCCTTAACAAAGGGTGCATGCATGTATAGGTTGAGCGTGTGTCTTGCGTCGTGTGTTGTGTGCATGCAGGCGTGCGAGTGTTGCGTTCGTGCAAGGGTACGTTTCAGTGTTGCATGCATGGGTGCGTACGTGCGTGTGTTCGTGAGTGCATGTGTATGTGTCAGTGTTGCACGCCAGCATGCGTGCGTGTGTACGTGTCAGTGTTGCACGCCTACATGTGTGCGTGTCGTGCGTGCGTGCATGTATACATGCGGGGTGAGGCTACACGTCAGTCGACTGACTTTTTCATCTCTGGTCATTAGATTTTCCAGCCGTTGGATATGAAATCAAGGGCCTCTAGTTTATCATCAAACTCCACCCACCCCTGAGCCGCCAGCCACCACCAGCCGAACCGCCAGCCCCCGCCGCCTGCGGCCGGCCCGCCCTCCCCGAAACCACTCCCCACCGCCGGTCCGCCGCCGCACCGGCCATCCCTCTAGCCCCCCCCCCACCGCCGAGCTTTTTCTCCGGGGATCCCCACCCCACCGCCCAATGAACGCCGCCCCCAACCCCCGGTGACTGCCAACCAGAGGTCTCACGACTTCGAATACCCACCGACCACTAACTTATTACCATTTATGTCCTTCATATATGCGCTGACGGGTGGGCCCTATGGTAATGTGCGCTGCTGAATGTGGACCGTTTGACTGGTCAATTGATCGTGTTATCAACAAACTACGGAGCTGTATGGTGAGCCAGTGACCGTATGATCACCCTAAAATGTACTCTATTTTATTAACACAGTTCAGACTCAAACTATCATTTCTTTCATTCATATACGGGCTGATAGGTGGGCCTCACGGTTACACGCCCTGATGGTGCAACACTAGTTGCGCCGCGTGGAACGTTTGATTGGTCAATTTATTGTGTCATCATCAAAATACGGAGTTGTACGGGTGAGCCAGTGACCGTATAATCATGATATGTATTTGTTTAACACTGTATAGACGGAAGGGCTCATATATACGCGCAAGCACTCACCGCTATAAGCGCACACACGCGAACCCTACCCCTATGAGCACCTTTGAGAGAGTGGGCCAGCATATATGATCTTGAGATTTTACGAAGTCACGATAGGTGCCTCGTAGTAGAGTGGAACGTCTCCTCCCACTGAACATACATCACCAGAAAATACTGAAATTAACACAAGATAAATGCGAGCACGGGGACTTTAACCTTGGTGGGCTCGAGAAACCACTGTCCTCTAATCATCCAACCACATGTTGGTTAGCATGACAAAATGTATGTGGTGACCGTGATGAGCTTATTCTGAAGTCCAGTGACCATATCGTGCTTTCGCTTCAAATACAATGACTGTAAGTATCATCAACAAAATACGGAGCACACATCAAATGCAAAGTCTGTTAGTATCATCAACAAAATATGGAGACGTATCGTGAGCTAGATACCGTTGTACTATTGTATATGCTTATTTTCTTAGTGGCCGATTGCGTGTGTGGTGTGGTGGGCACATCATTTCTAGTTGTGGTGGGTCAACGTGAAGACTCATGGGTCGGTTCCATCCTGCGCCACATATAGGTTGGACCGAGACGTGTTATACGAAGACCCATGTGGAGGACTCGGCATACAACATGAAGCTACCGGAGTCGCAGAGGACTCTATCCCCACTGGTGATAAGCCGACTATATATGATTTGTAACCCTAGGCCCTTAGTATGTTATACAAGCTTGGGGGCTAGTTCGTTGATAGTATACACACATGCACAATTCCTGGTATTCACATGTACTTTGTACACACCCCTATCACTAATATACAGTACCGGGAGTAGGCTCTTTCTTCAACTGCAATTGAATTCTAGCATGTGCATGTGTTTATTTCATATTATCGATCCATAGAGTGAGAGCGGTTTGCAATACAGGCAATGGATGCTTTTGGAATTCATATATAAACATTAATTAGTGCACTCCATGTTGTTAGTGTGAAGCACTTTATACATTTGTCACTTGCATGGATACATTCCAAATTGCTAGCTACGAAATAGAATACATGTCGAATTCAACATAAAGGGGGTTTCGAAGATTCGAATTCATAGGAAGTGCATTCATCTATTTGAACCCAAGATAATGGCATTTGTAAATCAGATGTGAAAGGGGGCATCAATCTTTGTTGTGAGTTTGAACATGCTATATATATTCATACGCATATCTAACTTTTTTTGCAACCAAGGAGATTATATCTGGAACCATGCATGAACTAAGGTAAGTTGCATATTTTTTAATATATACTCGTGTACAATGTATATTCAAATGTACCCCCTCCATTCCAAAATAATCGTAGCTTTAGGATTTTCAAGAGTAAAGATTTGTGAAGTTTGACGAATCCTGAAAGTTCAATTCAAGAGAACCGAAAACGTTAATGGTTCTGCTCCCAAATATTGAACGAAGCGCCAAATAGGCCTCTGGTCACCCAAAACCGCGCGAGACTAATGTTTTGGTGGTAGGAAATTACTGTCCTGACTCTGGCCCGTGTAGCCTATCGGCCCGATATCCAAAGGTCTAAACCGGGGTAGGTTAGTAACTTCACCAACATGCCAGAGAAGCATTCATATGCTGTGGGCGCCTACCCATGCGCTCAGCCGAAATCTATCCCGCCCACATTTGGGACACCTGACATGACTGTCCTACCCCCAACCCGCAATATGTCCGAAATTTTAGATGGGGGCAAAGTTTGTAACTTTCCCCAAATTTCAAACAAGTGCGTCTCAAACCGAAACATTGTTCCCCCTTAGTTCCCCTCCTCCCTCCGTTTCCGCATTCATACTCTGTGGGCGCGAAAATGCCCTCTCCACCAGCCACGAAACCCCAGCCTCCTCCGTCCTCCACCCCATAGCGGCCAATCCACCGCCGCCCTCCTCCATCACGTCGGAGCTGGTACCCCGACGTCGTCGTCCAACGCAACTGCAACCGCAACGCCCTCAAGGACTTAGCAGCTGAAGCCGAGGCAGAGCTGCCTCCACGACGCCGGTGCCGACATGCACCGTACGAGAACCACTCCGACCACGCCGTCCTGCGCCTCACTGCTGCGGCTCCACTGTCGCAACCGTCCACCGCACCGGAGCTGTTCCCGCTACGCCGTCATTCGCCGCCTCGGATTTGCTTCCCCACCGCCGACAGACGGCCACTGCACCACACTCAACAACTTGGCCATGGGTTCGTCCAAGGCTGCACCGTCCTCCACAACTTCTGGTTTCCGGCAAACAACAAGAAGATCATCGGAAAAATAGAAGGAGGACATAGCACTGCCAGCAGAAAGAGGTACTCCTCTTCCCTTATTCGTGCAAATCTTACGTCTCCGCTCACACCGTATTCATCCCACGAAAGAAACTAGTTGAGTGCTTCTTACTGCATCTTCTTCGTGATACTAAATGCACAAGGTTTCCTCCCTTTTACTATTTCACCTTTGCTAGAGGTCAGTAGCCCGCATGGATTTCAATTCAGGGTCAGTCGAACCGCAATTAAAAGAAGCAGCACCCGCTTAGGTGCGCGGAGCACCTAGTCCGCATGTTCCCTGGGGAAGCGGCGCATCGGTGTCTATCATAGGGGTGTGGGGCGCAGGAGCTGCTTGCGCCCGATCTTGAGGTCCGTGGGGCTTGAATGGATGGCCGGGGGGGCGGTGCCAAGCACGGCGGTGCGGTGAGGTCGAGGGGAGGGCACAGGCAGGGGAGGAATACTGGGCCGGTGATATGTCCATTTGCATCATGCTTTTATATTGATATTTATTGCATTATGGGCTGTTATTTCACGTTATGTCATAATACTTATTTTACAAGGTTTACATAAGGAGGGAGAATGCTGGCAGCTGGAATTCTGGGCTGGAAAAGGAGCAAATATTAGAGATCTATTCTGCGCAACTACAAAAGTCCTGAAACTCCACGGAATATCTTACAATAAATAATGAAAAATACCTGCCAAAGAAGAAGGCCAGGGGGGCCACACCCTGTCCACGAGGGTGGGGGCGCTCCCCCTAGGGCTCGCCCCCTACCTCGTGGGCCCCCTGGTGGCTCTCCAATGCCCATCTTCTGCTATATGTAGTCTTTCGTCAAGAAAAAACGAGAAGCAACCGTTCGGGACGAGACTCCGCCACCACGAGGCGGAACCTTGGCGGAACCAATCTAGGGCTCCCGCAGAGCTGTTCTGCCGGGGACACTTCCCTCCGGGAGGGAGAAATCATCGCCATCGTCATCACCTAACGCTCCTCTCATCGCGAGAGGGCAATCTCTATCAACATCTTCACCAGCACCATCTCCTCTCAAAACCCTAGTTCATCTCTTGTATCCCATTCTTGTCTCCAAGTCCGAGATTGGTGCTAGTAGGTTGCTAGTAGTGTTGATTACTCTTTGAAGTTGATGCTAGTTGGTTTAATTGGTGGAAGATCATACGTTCAGATCCTTTATGCATATTATTACCCCTCTGATTATGAACATGAATATGCTTTGTGAGTAGTTACGTTTGTTCCTGAGGACAAGGGAGAAGCCCTGCTATTAGTAGTCATGTGAATTTGGTATTCGTTCAATATTTTGATGAGATGTATGTTGTCTAGCCTCTAGTGGTCTTATGTGAACGTCGACTACATAACACTTCACCATTATTTTGGCCTAGAGGAAGGAATTGGGAAGTAATAAGTAGATGATGGGTTGCTAGAGTGACAGAAGCTTAAACCCTAGTTTATGCGTTGCTTCGTAAGGGGCTGATTTGGACCCATATGTTTCATGCTATGGTTAGGTTTACCTTAATACCTTTGTTGTACTTGCGAATGCTTGCAATAGAGGTTAATCATAAGTGGGATGCTTGTTCAAGTAAGAACAACACCCAAGCACCGGTCCACCCACATATCAAATTATCAAAGTACCGAACGCGAATCATATGAACGTGATGAAAACTAGCTAGACGATATTCCCATGTGTCCTCAGGAGTGCTTTTCCTTATATAAGAGTTTGTTCCGGCTTGTCCTTTGCTACAAAAAGAATTGGGCCACCTTGCTGCACTTTATTTACTTTTGTTACTTGTTACCCGTTACAAACTACCTGATCACAAAACTATTTGTTACCACTTATTTCAGTACTTGCAGAGAATACCTTAATGAAAACCGATTGTCATTTCCTTCTGCTCCTCATTGGGTTCGACCCTCTTACTTATCGAAAGGACTATGATAGATCCCCTATACTTGTGGGTCATCAAGACTCTTTTCTGGCGCCGTTGCCGGGGAGTGAAGCGCCTTTGGTAGGTGGAATTTGGTAAGGAAAAATTTATATAGTGTGCTGAAATTTAGTGTCACTTGTTACTATGGAAAGTAATCCTCTGAGAGGCTTGTTCGAGGTATCTTCACCCCGACCAGTAGATCAAAGAGTTGCTCCTCAACCTACTTAACCTATTGGAAATGAAATTCCTTTTGAATTTCCTTTGGGTATGATAGAAAAACTGCTAGCTAATCCTTTTACAGGAGATGGAACAAAGCATCCTGATGAGCACCTAATATATGTGGATGAAGTTTGTGGATTATTTAAGCTTGCAGGTATACCCGATGATGTTGCTAAGAAGAAGTCTTCCCTTTATCTTTGAAGCGAGACGCATTGACATGGTATAGGCTATGTGATGATACGAGATTATGGAACTATAAAAGATTGAAATTGGAATTTCATAAAAAGTATTACCCTATGCATCTTGTTCATCGTGATCGCAATTACATATATAATTTTTGGCCTCGCGAAGGAGAAAGCATCGCTCAAGCTTGGGGGAGGCTTAAATCAATGTTATATTCATGCCCCAATCATGAGCTCCCAAGAGTGACAATTATTCAAAACTTTTATGCTCTGTTTTCTGAAAATAATCACACCATGCTCGATACTTCTTATGCTGGCTCTTTTATGATGAAGACTATTGAATTTAAATGGGACTTACTGGATAGAATTAAACGCAACTCTGAAGATTGGGATCTTGACGAAGGTAAGGAGTCAGGTATGACACCTAAGTTTGATTGTGTTAAATCTTTTATGGATACCGATATTTTCCGTAAGTTTAGCACTAAATATGGACTTGACTCTGAGATAGTAGCTTCTTTCTGTGAATCTTTTGCTACTTATGTTGATCTCCCTAAGGAGAAGTGGTTTAAATATCATCCTCCCATAGAAGTGAAAGTAGCTGCACCTATTAAAGTTGAAGAAAAGACTGTCACTTATAATGATCCTATTATTCCTACTTCTTATGTTGAGAAACCAAATTTCCCTGTTAGAATAAAGGATCATGCTAAAACTTCAACTGTGGTTCGTAAAAGCAATATTAGAACTTATACACCTCCTGAGCAAGTTAAAGTAGAACCTAATATTGCTATTGTTAAAGATCTCTTAGTTGATAATATTGATGGGCATGTTATTCAGTTCTGCGGTGAAACTGCTAGAATTGCTAAACCTTGTGCTAAAGATAAACATAGACCTGTGGTAGGCGTGCCTGTTATTTCTGTTAAAATAGGAGATCATTGTTATCATGGCTTATGTGATATGGGTGCTAGTGCTAGTGTTATACCGCATACTTTATATGAGGAAATTAAGCATGAAATTGCACCTGCTGAGTTAGAAGGAATTGATGTTACAATTAAACTTGCCAATAGAGATACTATATCAGCAATGGGAATTATTAGAGATGTTGAAGTCTTGTGTGGGAAAACTAAATATCCTGCTGATTTTCTTGTTCTTGGTTCCCCACAAGATAGCTTTTGTCCCATTATATTTGGTAGACCCTTCTTGAATATTGTTAATGCTAAGATAGACTGCGAAAAGAATGTTGTTACTATTGGCATGGATGATATCATCCATGAGTTTAATTTCTCTAAATTTAGTAAACAACACCGTGAAGAAGAATTACCTAGTAATGATGAAATTATTGGTCTTGCTTCTATTGCCGTACCTCCTAGTGATCCTTTAGAACAATATTTCTTAGACCATGAAAATGATATGTTTATGAATGAAAGAAGGGAAATAGATGAAGTATTCTTTAAACAGGAACCTATTCTGAAACACAATATTCCTGTTGAAATCCTAGGGGGTCCTCCTCCACCTAAGGGTGATCCCGTGTTTGAGCTTAAACCGTTGCCTGATAATCTTAAATATGCTTATCTTGATGAAAAGAAGATATATCCTTTTACTATTAGTGCTAACCTTTCAGAGCATGAAGAAGAAAGATTATTGGAAACTCTGAAGAAGCACTGTGCTGCTATTGGATATACTCTTGATGATCTTAAGGGCATTAGTCCAACTCTATGTCAACATAGAATAAATTTGGAAGCAGACGCCAAACCAGTTCGTGCCCCTCAACGACGTCTGAATCCTAAAATGAAAGAAGTGGTGAGAAAAGAAATACTAAAGCTTCTGGAGGCAGGTATAATTTATCCCGATGCTGATAGTCAGTTGGTAAGTCCTATCCATTGTGTCCCTAAGAAGGGAGGTATTACTGTTGTTCCTAAGATAAAGATGAATTGATTCCACAAAGAATTATTTCAGGTTATAGGATGGTAATTGATTTTCGCTAATTAAATAAAGCTACTAAGAAATATCATTACCCCTTACCTTTTATCGATCAAATGATAGGAAGATTATGCAAACATACACACTATTGCTTTCTAGATGGTTATTCTGGTTTCTCTCAAATACTTGTGTTGGCTAAAGATCAATCAAAGACTACTTTTACATGCCCTTTTGGTACTTTTGCTTATAGACGTATGCCTTTTGGTTTATGTAATGCACCTGCTACCTTTCAAAGATGCATGATGGCTATATTCTCTGACTTTTGTGAAAAGATTTGTGAGGTTTTCATGGACAACTTTTCCGTCTATGGATCTTCTTTTGATGATTGCTTGAGCAATCTTGATTGAGTTTTACAGAGATGTGAAGAAACTAATCTTGTCTTGAATTGGGAAAAGTGCCACTTTATGGTTAATGAAGGTATTGTCTTGGGGCATAAAGTTTCTGAAAGAGGCATTGAAGTTGATAAAGCCAAGGTTGATGCTATTTAAAAGATGCCATGTCCCAAGAACATCAAAGGTATAAGAAGTTTCCTTGGTCACGCCGGATTTTATAGGAGGTTCATTAAGGACTTCTCAAACATTTCTCGGCCTCTGACTAATTCATTACAAAAAGATATACCATTTGTCTTTAATGATGATTGTGTAGAAGCATTTGAAATACTTGAGAAAGCATTAGTCTCTGCACCTATTGTTCAGCCACCTGATTGGAATTTACCCTTTGAAATTATGCGTGACGCTAGCGATTATGTTGTAGGTGCTGTTCTAGGGAAAAGAGTTGATAAGAAATTAAATGTTATCCATTTTGCTTGCAAGACTCTAGACAATGCTCAAAGAAATTATGCTACTACTGAAAAAGAACTTTTAGCAAATGTATTTGCTTGTGATAAGTTCAGGCCTTATATTGTTGATTCTAAAGTAACTATTCACACTGATCATGCTGCTATTAAATACCTTATGGAAAAGAAAGATGCTAAACCTAGACTTATTAGATGGGTTCTCCTGCTACAAGAATTTGATTTGCATATTTTTGATAGAAAGGGAGCCGAGAACCCCGTTGCGGACAACTTATCTAGGTTAGACAATGTTCTTGATGACCTACTACCTATTAATGATAGCTTTCTGATGAACAATTAAATGTTATAAGTACTTCTCGTAGCACTCCTTGGTATGCGGATTATGCTAATTACATAGTTGCTAAATTTATACCACCTAGCTTCACATACCAACAAAAGAAAAAGTTCTTCTATGATTTGAGACATTACTTTTGGGATGACCCACATCTTTATAAAGAAGGAGTAGATGGTGTTATTAGATGTGTGTACCTGAGCATGAACCGGAACAGATCCTACGCAAGTGTCACTCCGAAGCTTATGGAGGACACCACGCTGGAGACAGAATTGCACATAAGGTATTGCAATCCGGTTTTTAGTGGCCTACTCTCTTCAAGGATGCCCGTAAGTTTGTCTTGTCACGTGATGAATGTCAAAGAATTTGTAATATTAGTAGACGTCACGAAATGCCTCTGAATTATTCACTTGTTATTAAACCATTTGATGTTTGGGGCTTTGATTATATGGGACCGTTTCCTGCCTCTAATGGATATACACATATTTTAGTTGTTGTTGCGTTACTAAGTGGGTAGAAGCTATTCCAACTAGTAGTGCTGATCATAACACCTCTATTAAAATGCTTAAGGAAGTTATTTTTCTGAGGTTTGGAGTCCCTAGATATTTAATGACTGATGGTGGTTCACACTTTATTCATGGTGCTTTCCGTAAAATGCTTGCTAAATATGATGTTAATCATAGAACTGCATCTCCTTATCACCCACAGTCTAGTGGTCAAGTAGAATTGAGTAATAGAGAGCTCAAATTAATTTTGCAAAAGACTGTCAATAGGTCTAGAAACAATTGGTCCAAGAAACTTGATGATGCATTATGGTCCTATAGAACTACATATAAAAATCCAATGGGTATGTCTCCGTATAAAATGATTTATGGAAAAGCATGTCACTTACCTCTCGAACTAGAACATAAGGCATATTGGGCTATTAAAGAGCTCAACTATGATTTCAAACTTGCTGGTGAAAAGAGGTTATTTGATATTAGCTCACTTGATGAATGGAGAACCCAAGCTTATGAAAATGCCAAGTTATTTAAAGAAAAAGTTAAAAGATGGCATGACAAAAGAATACAAAACCGTGAGTTTAATGTAGGTGATTATGTATTGCTATACAACTCTTGTTTAAGATTTTTTGTAGGAAAACTTCTCTCTAAATGGGAAGGGCCCTACGTTATCGAGGAGGTCTATCGTTCCGGTGCCATAAAAATCAACAACTTCGAAGGCACAAATCAGAAGGTGGTAAACGGTCAAAGAATCAAACATTATATCTCAGGTAATCCCATAAATGTTGAAACCAATATTATTGAAACCGTAACCCCGGAGGAATACATAAGAGACACTTTCTAGAACGTTTCAGACTCCGAAAAGGAATAGGTATGTGGTACGGTAAGTAAACTGACTCCAAAACAATTTTTAAGGCAATATTTCTCCGTTTTGGAATATTTAGAAAAATAGAAAAATAAGTAGCAGTCCGGGAAGGATCGAGGGCCCCACGAGGGTGGAGCGCGCGCCCTACCCCCCTGGGCACGCCCCCCTACCTCGTGAGCACCTCGTGTGCCTTCCGGACTCTGTTTTCTTGCACGATGCGTATTTTAGTCGGTAAAATTCACTATATATTCTCCCGAAGGTTTTGACCCCCGTAGCACGCAAATATCCTCTGTTTTTATTTCGAGTTGTCCCGCTGCGGATTAGATCAACATGTCTTCCCAGGATTTGGAAGGAGAAAGCTATGTGGATGATTACTTAGCCAATCCTAAGGTCTATGGAGATGTGGAGCATGATGGTTGGACCACGGAGGAAGAAGAGGACTATGAACCCAAGGGGAAGGAGGAGACGAGCTCTGTTGAAGATCAAGCCCCATTACCTCACCATGGGGACATGCACGTGGAGTTCAAAAAGTCAAGTCTCCCTGATAAGGTAAAGAAACCTAAGTTCGAGTTTATCCCTTTTAGTCTCCTGCAAGAAAATAAGCAGGACCTATGCAAAAATATATTAACCCTGGAGTGGGAGATTGATGATCTGAGGGATCAAAATGTCGTCCTCAAGCGCAAATTAAGGGAGAACTCTACGTCATCAACTAAGCCAACAACACCTCCATCATCTTCACCAACAAAGAAGGAGACATAATCACATGGGTATGGGCACTCCCCTTGGCAACTGCCAAGCTTGGGGGAGGTGCCCCGGTATTGTATCACGAACACATCTCCTATCTTTACCGTTTTTCTTAGTTCGATCCTATTAGTAGTATCTTGATCTAGTAGAATAAAGTTTATGGCATGATCTAGTTTTGAGTTTTGCTTTATGATCTCTCTATGTACTCGAGTCCGTGAGCTATATAATAAAGATTAGTGTTGAGTCAACGGCTTGATTATTTTTCCATGATCTTGGGTGAATAAAAGAAAAAGAAGAAAGAGAATAAAAAGAAACAAAGAGTTCATATTGATCTTATTGAGAGTAATGACTTCACACAGAAAGAGTATGATGATTTAAAAGTTGTTGGGAGTTGGCAGACACGGCTTTAGTCATCGTTGCAATTAATAGGAAGTAATAAGGAAAGAGAGGTTTCACATATAGATATATTATCATTGACATCTTTTATGATTGGGAGCACTCATTAAAATATGACATGCTAAAGAGTTGATGTTGGACAAGGAAGACAATGTTATGAGTTATGTTTTCTTATATCTGATATAAAGTATGTTGTCATGGATCCTCTAACATGTTGAGCTTGCCTTTCCCCCTCATGCTAGCCAAATTCTCAGCACCAAGTAGAGATACTACTTGTGCTTCCAAATAGCCTTAAACCAGTTTTGCCATGAGAGTCCACCATATCTACCTATGGATTGAGTAAGATCCTTCAAGTAAGTTGTCATCGGTGCAAAGCAATAAAAATTGCTCTAAATATGTATGATTGATTGGTGTGGGAGAAATAAGCTTTATACGATCTTGTGATGTGGAAGTAATAAAAGCGAGGGACTGCATAATAAAGGTTCATATCACAAGGGGCAATATAAAGTGACGTTCTTTCGCATTGAAATTTTGTGCATCTAACCATAAAAGTGCATGGCAACCTCTGCTTCCCTCTGCGAAGGGCCTATCTTTTATTATTATCTTCTACCTTATGCAAGAGTCATGGTGATCTTCACCTTTCCTTTTTCATTTTATCCTTTGGCAAGCCCCTATCTTTCTCTGTGTCCGACTAAAACTCCGTAACCACAAGTATTGCGTGAGTGTTAGCAATTATGAAGGACTAGATGATAGTTGAGTATGTCGACTTGCTTTTTAGTTCTGACATAGACTCTTTCTGATGTTATGATAAATTGCAATTGCTTCAATGACTGAAGTTATAGTTTGTTGGTTCTCAATAAGGTTTCTGATTCATACTTCTGCATTGTGAATAGATCATCACTTGAATATAAGTAATCATATGAAAAAATCTTTATATGTTGCTGTTGTGAGAATAATCATGATGCCTTCATGTCCGTATTTTATTTTTATCGACACCTCTACCTCTAAACACGGGGACATATTTATCGTTATCGGCTTTCGCTTGAGGACAAGTGAGGTCTAAGCTTGGGGGAGTTGATACGTCCATTTTGCATCATGCTTTTATATTGATATTTATTGCATTATGGGCTGTTATTTCACGTTATGTCACATTACTTATGGCTAATCTCTCTTATTTTACAAGGTTTACATAAGGAGGGAGAATGCCGGTAGCTGGAATTCTGGGCTGGAAAAGGAGCAAATATTAGAGACCTATTCTGCGCAACTCCAAAAGTCCTGAAACTCCACGGAATATCTTACAATAAATAATGAAAAATACCTGCCAAAGAAGAAGGCCAAGGGGCCCACACCCTGTCCACGAGGGTGGGGGCGCCCCCCTAGGGCGCGCCCCCTACCCCGTGGGCCCCCTGGTGGCTCTCCGATGCCCATCTTCTGCTATATGAAGTCTTTCGTCAAGAAAAAAAACGAGAAGCAACCTTTCGGGACGAGACTCCGCCGCCACGAGGCGGAACCTTGGCGGAACCAATCTAGGGCTCCGGCAGAGCTGTTCTGCCGGGGACACTTCCCTCCTAGAGGGAGAAATCATTGTCGGAGTAATGGGCCACGGTTAGGCTAACCCGAGCCCCTGAACCTTTCAAGACATCAGGGCAGGCTGCGCCCCTCAAGACCCCAGGACAAAGAGCCTCCTTCGGGGAGCCGGCTGCAAGGCAGCCGAGTTCCCACTCACAGCCGAGTCCCAGGGACGACTTCAGGACGAGCCGAATCCTAACTGGCGATTTCCAGAGAAGCTGGCCATGGGGACTCGGCCCGCGACGCCAACAAACCCCACGCCCTCATAAAGAGGGATGGGACGGGGAGTGGCCACAGTAAGGTCCACTCCCACCCCTTTCGAAGGGCAGGCGTGGCCACAGTGCACCATACGCGCGGAGATCTCCGTCCGGCGCGACACTGTTGCCATGCCGGCCCTGACATCAGCCCCAGTGGGCAGATTCTTGGACCCACGATGGCCTGCCGGTACGACCCAGGGACAACGGGTCCCACCAGTCAGCGGGAACACAGAAGACGATGAGAGCGCCCCTAGTCGGACCCGTTGGGACTCGGCCCCCGAGATTCGGCCGCCCCTCACACGGGACCCACACGCCATTAACCAGACACGATGGGGAGTGGCAACAGTGATCGCCCGCCAGACGGCGGGGCTGTTGCCACGACCCCATGACCAGGCCCGCGTCATTAGAAGCACGGCTACAGTAATCCGCAGCCGGAAAGACCCGCCCGCGGCAGGCACGGCCTGTCGGCTCCGTACTGGACCAGTCGGCGGGGCCCGCCAGTCGGCGGGCCCCAGCAGTCGGTGGAGAAGACGGCGGCCAGAGAGACTAACGGCTGGTCTTCGTACCTAGCCGGATTACCATTGTACCCCTGGGGGGTAGGCCTATATAAACCCCCTAGGGCACCCATCCAAAGGGGTCGAATCCATTAGCATTAGAACAGATCATACAGGAAGGAGAGAGCTAGCCTTGCCTTCTCCTACCTCCAGGAAACAACTCAAGGAGCAACCTTGTACACACTTTGCCATAGTGATCATGCGGAGACCCCCACAGAGCAGCAGTAGGGGTGTTATCTCCACGGAGAGCCCTGAAGCTGGGTAAGATTCGCCAGCGTGCATGCCTTCGCCTTATCCCGTTTCCAGGAACCGGCGATGTTCTACTCGCTCCCACCATGATAAGCCATCCTTTGGCATATGTCGCACCCAACCCCCGACATTTGGTGCCCACCGTGGGGTGAGGTGCACCGTCGTCCGGAGATCTTCTTTGGACGGGAACCCTTTTCCTCCCTGGCGAGCGTAGCCAGCCCGGCACGCCAGACGGAGTCTGTTCCGACGCGCTGCATGGCGCTGAAATCGCCTGCGCGGCCAGCTGCCTCGCCGATCTTGTCGGTGAGGTTCGCCTCTCCGACGAGCCTGCATCCGACGCGGGCACGGGCGTCCCCGAGAGCCTCCTCGCGGGCCTCCTCGATCAACTCCACGTCGCCAGCGAGCCAGCTGTGGACTTGGAGTCCGTAGGCTCCACCGACCCGATGCTGGTCGACTCCGACATCGCGTCGCTCGAAGCGTTCCCCACCAACGTGGTGGTCTACGATGAGCCGCTCCCTCGCATGGAGAGCAACGGGAGCACTGTCACGGAGGTGCTCGTCATCGGTCATAACGAGCATTCCGGCGGAGGTGCTCATGACCCGCTCGACGCGAAGCTACAAGACCTGACCGTGCCCATTCCCGAAGACGCTGACGCCGAGACGCTGGAGTCGCGCCGCCTCCATATCGTCGAAGGTGCGAAGAAGCTGGCTAGCATGAGACGCCAGTCAGAGGCCTACCAGCGTGAGATGGATCGCGCTGTGGGTGGCTCGCCGGCTCCAACTGGGCCTAGCTGCCTTGGCGCGGTCCAGCAGGGCGGCGTTGCCATCGCCAACCTGTTCGGGGCAAATGGCCTTGTATACGCCATGCCTACGGAGAACATCCGAGCGCCCAGGCGGCGGGAGACGAGCTGGATAATTTTGAGGGCGAAGAGCGTCGCCTGATGACGGAGCGAGTCCAACGGCTCCTCGACGCGGCTGCCGCGTAGAACAAAGCCGGCTGCCCCACAGAGGCGCCGCAGCGGCAAAGCGACGACCTACCACCCCGC
The DNA here is from genome assembly GCA_032464435.1 of Aegilops umbellulata. Classification (NCBI taxonomy): domain Eukaryota; kingdom Viridiplantae; phylum Streptophyta; class Magnoliopsida; order Poales; family Poaceae; genus Aegilops; species Aegilops umbellulata. The sequence goes on from CP136059.1 coordinate 511,789,233, forward strand.
CGAGACCAAGGCGCGACGTCTAGGACGTTGACTGGCGGGGTCCGCCGAAGAAGAGATAAGGAGCCGGCTGCCAGCCGCAGTCAGATGCACATCATCATCGAGCGCGACCAAGACGGCCGCCCAAGAGTAGTGGAACGGCGGGACGACTGTCCGCCTCCTCCTCGTCGGAAAGAAAGGCGAGTCTCCCCGCCACCTGTTGACCATCCGACTCTCGGCGACCGCCTTGGCTGCCGAGAGGGAGTCGGAGAAAACGACGCCCGCCACCGGATCGACCGACTTCACCGATCCCTGGCACTTGAAGAAGAAGACGAGCTGGGCCCGCCGTGTTTCGGTCCCCGCATCCGAGACGAGCCCTTTCCCAGAGGGTTCACGCTCCCAAGAGATACGCCCAAGTACACCGGCTCCGTGAAGCCGGAGGATTGGCTAGTTGACTACTCCACGACGGTCAACATAGCGAACGGGAACAAGCGAGTTGCGGTGAAGTACGTTCCACTCATGCTCCAGGGCACGGCCCGGACGTGGCTGAACAGCTTGAAGCCCCGCAGAATCAACAACTGGGTCGACTTCACCGAGGCCTTCGTCCGCAACTTCACCAGCACGTACAAGCGGCCTCCCAAGCCTCGCTAGCTTTCCTTGTGCGTGCATGGCCCCAACGAGTCGACTCGCGACTACCTCACGCGTTGGGCCAAGCTCCAGAACTCCTGCGAGGGCGTGCACGAGGTGCAGGCTATCGAGTACTTCACCGCTGGGTGTAGAGAAGGCACCCTCCTCAAGCACAAGCTCCTCTGCGACGAGCCAGAAACCCTCGACGAGCTGCTGATCATAACAGACAAGTATGCCACGGCCGACTCCTCCATGAAGGCGGGGATTCAAGTTAGTGCGACTGGCAAAGGGGGCCCTCAGGCTCCTAGAACTCCGGCTAGGGACGCCAGTCGGCGACAGCAGCAGAGCGACCACAAGCGCAAGGCCCCACAGCCAGCTTCCAGCCGCCGGCAGGTGGCGACAGTCGAAGACCAGCAGCCGGAAGGGTAGCCTCCGCCCAAGCAACAGAAGGGCGGCAAGCCCAACTGGTTGCCGACTTTCTCCTACGAGCAGACTCTGGATGGTCCCTACAAGTTTCACAGTGGCGCGAAGCCGTCCAACCACACCACCCGGAAATGCCACTAGCTCACCAGGATCGCTAAAGGGGATGGCCTCCTGCCTCCCCTGCTTGCTGGGCAGCCGCCTCCGCCCCAGCAGCCGGCTGTCAGGCCAGTCGGCGCAGTACAAGACGAGTACCCAGAAGAGCATGGAGCCTACATGGTGTTCACCAGTGTGGCCGATGATCGACGCAGCAGGCGGCTGCAGCGGCAAGAGTTGAACGCAGTAGCATTAGAGTCGCCAGAGTTCATGCACTGGTCCGAGAAGCCTATCACCTGGAGCAGGGCTGATCATCCTGAGGTGATGCCGAGTCCGGGTTCCTACGCCTTGGTCTTGGATGCCACCTTTGCCACAGATAGACGAGTTGCTCGTTTCTCCCGAGTTCTGATAGACGAAGGTAACAACATCAACATCCTGTACAAGGACACCATGGAGAAGTTAGGAATCAAGCAAACACAGCTTCAGAACAGCCAGACTATATTCCATGGCATAGTTCCTGGCCTTTCCTGCTCACCCATCGGCAAGATCCTGATAGATGTCCTCTTCGGAGACAAAGATCACTTCCGCCGAGAGCAAGTTTGGTTTGAAGTGGTGGACCTCGAGAGCCCGTACCATGTGTTGCTTGGCCGACCTGCTTTGGCCAAGTTCATGGCGGTTCCCCACTACGCCTACCTCAAGATGAAGATGCCGAATTCCAAGGGGATTCTGACCATAGCCGGCGACTACACAAAGTTGTCTGCCTGTGCGGCTGAAAGCAGTTGGCTAGCCGAGTCCCTGGTAATCGCATCTGAGAAGTGGCTCCTAGATAGGGTTGTAGCGACGTCCGGCAAGCAGCCGGAGATGTCTCCCAACCCCAAGGAGTCGGAGGCTGAGGGTTCGTTCAAGCCGGCCAAAGAGACGAAGAAGATACCCTTGGACCCGGAGCACCCGGAGAGGTACGCTCTCGTAGGTGCAAACCTCGACAACAAATAGGAAGGCAGGCTCGTCGATTTTCTCCGTGAGAACCGGGACATCTTCGCATGGTCCCCCAAGGACACGCCAGGTGTACCAACGGAATTCGCCGAGCACAAGTTACATGTCCGATCTGATGTCAAGCCAGTCAGGCAGCCCTTGCGCCGCCTGTCAGAAGAAAAAAGAAGATTTGTTGGAGAAGAGATAGCCCGACTCCTAGCAGCCAGCTTCATTATGGAAGTATTCTTTCTAGAGTGGCTAGCCAACCCGGTCTTGGTGCTGAAGAAGAACAAGCAGTGGCGAATGTGTATCGACTACACTAGCCTCAACAAAGCATGCCCCAAGGACCCGTTCGCTTTGCCAAGGATTGATCAGGTGATAGACTCCACAGCCGGATGCCAACTATTGAGGTTCTTAGATGCATATTCAGGATATCACCAGATCAAGCTGAACCCGGCTGACAGACTGAAGACCGCCTTCATCACGCCGTTTGGAGACTTCTGCTACCTGACCATGACGTTTGGCTTGAGGAATGCCGGTGGCACCTTTTAGCGTTGCATGCAGAAGTGCCTCCTCAAGCAACTCGGAGAAACGCCCACGTTTACGTGGACGATGTGGTGGTGAAGACGGATAAGCGTGGAACACTGCTGGAAGACCTCAAGGAGACCTTTGAGAACCTGTGTCGATTTCAGATCAAGCTCAACCCTAAGAAGTGTATCTTCGGAGTACCAGCCGGCCAGCTCCTTGGCTTCTTGGTCTTCGAACGCGGCATAGAGTGCAACCCCGTGAAGATCAAGGCCATTGAGAGGATGGAAGTACCCAGCCGACTGCTGGACGTGCAAAAGTTCACTGGCTGTCTGGCGTCCATCGGCCGATTCATCAGTCGGTTGGGCGAGAAAGCTCTCCCCTTATACCAGCTCATGAAGAAGACCACTTTTTTGAGTGGAACCACAAGGCGGACTAAGCTTTTCTCCAGTTTAAGAAGATGTTGACTACTCCGCCTGTTCTGGCGGCTCCGACTCCTAAGGAGCCCATGCTCCTATACATCGCCGCCACCAGCCGGGTAGTCAGCACAGTCATTGTGGTGGAATGCAAGGAGGAAAGCAAAGCACTACCTGTCCAGAGACCGGTATATTACCTAAGCGAAGTGTTGTCGACCTCCAAGCAGAACTATCCCCACTATCAGAAGATGTGCTATGGCGTGCACTTTGCCGCCAAGAAGTTGAGGCCTTACTTTCAAGAGCATCCAATCATTGTGGTCTGCACGGCCCACTAGCCGAGATCATCGGAAGCCGAGATGCTTCTGGCCGAGTGGCCAAGTGGGCCATGGAGCTAGATCCCTACACCATCTACTACCAGCCTTGCACCACCATCAAGTCGCAAGCACTAGCCGACTTCCTTGTAGACTAGGCCGAGACCCTGCATTTCGATGGCTCCAAGATGCGCACCGGCTTGGGAGCCGGTGTTTTCCTCACTACTCCTAAAGGCAACAAGCTCAAATACGCACTGCAAATCCATTTTGCCGCCTCCAACAACGTCGCCGAATACGAGGCGCTCATTCACGGGCTCCGGCTTGCCAAAGAACTTGGCATTCGCTGGATCCTGTGTTATGGCGACTCCGACTTGGTGGTCCAGCAGTCGTCTGGCGACTGGGACGCCAAGGATGCAAACATGGAGAGCTACTGCTTCCTCGTGCAGCAACTCAGTGGATATTTTGAGGGGTGCGAATTCCTCCATGTGCCAAGAAACGACAATGACCAAGCAGACACCCTGGCACGAATCGGCTCCACCCGTCAAGCAATACCATCCGGCGTCGCCCTTCAGCGCCTCCTCAAGCCGTCTGTCAAGCCCTCACCAGAATCATACTCCATCTTTGTGTCGGCTCCTCCCGAAGAAGTCAGATCCGACTCCAGAGCTCAAGCAGACGGCGTGAGAATTTTGGCAGACGGCTCCAGAATCGCCGCAGTCGAAGCCGGCTCGGGGACTCCAGAACCCAGCCCGGGGACTGCGGCGGCCAGCCCGAAGACTCCAGAACTCGGCCCGGGGGCTGCACTAGTCGGCTCGGGGACTTCATCAATCCAGCAAGCGGTTGCTGACTCCAGCCCGCCACCTCCCAGCCCAACCGCCCTTGTCCAAGTCGCAGTTCTGGCAGTCGAAGAAATAGCAGCACCCTCATGGGCCCAGCCCATCCACAAATTCCTGGTGAGCAAAGAGCTGCCAACTGATGAGATCTTAGCTCGGCAAGTACAACGCCGAGCAGCAGCCTACACCATAGTCAACAGAGAGCTAGTCAGGCGCAGCGTCACTGGCGTCTACTAGCGCTGCGTAGAGCCAGAGCAAGGCCAGGCAATTCTAAAAGACATCCATCAAGGCGAGTGCGGCCATCTTGCGGCTTCAAGAGCGCTCATCGCCAAAGCCTTTCGACACGGTTTCTTCTGGCCGACTGCCTTAGAAGAGGCCAAGGAATTGGTCCAAAAATGCAAGGGGTGCTAGAAGTTCCGCTCCAAGCCGCATCAGCCGGCTTCCGCACTCAAGACTATCCCCATGGCCTGGCCCTTTGCTGTTTGGGGCCTGGACATGGTGGGACCGTTCAAGACGGCGCGAGGTGGCCTAACTCACTTACTTGTCGCGGTGGACAAGTTCACCAAGTGGATAGAAGCAAAGCCCATCAAAAAATTGAATGGTCCGACTGTCGTGACTTTCATCTCCGACATCACAATTCGCTACGGCATACCACACAGCATCATCACCGACAATGGCACAAATTTTGCCAACGGTGCCTTGGCCCGTTTCTGCGTGACACAGGGCATCCGACTGGACTCAGCGTCCGTTGCCCATCCGCAATCAAACGGCCAGGTGGAGCAAGCAAACGGCCTCATCCTGTCCGGCATCAAGCCTCGACTGGTCGAACCGCTAGAGCGTTCGGCCGGCTGTTGGCTTGACGAGTTGCCAGCCGTCCTCTGGAGTCTACGCACAACTCCAAACAAGTTGACCGGCTTCACGCCCCTCTTCCTCGTCTATGGTGCTGAAGCCGTCATCCCAACAGACATAGAGTTCGACTCCCCGCGACTCACCATGGACACCGAGGAGGAAGCAGAAGAAACACGTCAAGACGGCGTCGATCTGCTGGAAGAGGGCCGGCTGTTGGCACTCAGCCGGTCCAGTGTCTACCAGTAGAGCCTACGCCGATACTACAACAGGAAGGTCAGGCCGAGATCTTTCCAAGAGGGCGACCTTGTGCTCCGACTGATCTAGCGAACAGCCGGCCAGCACAAGCTGTCGGCGCCTTGGGAAGGCCCTTTCATCATCAGCAAAGTGCTGGGCAACGACTCCTACTACCTGATCGACGCTCAGAAGCCCCGAGCACGCAAGAGGGACGACTCCGGCAAAGAGATGGAGCAGCCATAGAATGCAAATCTCCTCCGAAGATTTTACAGTTGATGCAGTATGTACCACGCTACCTTTTGTATTAAAATTACCAAGACTTCGGGCCCCCCGAGAAGAGCTCGGGGACTATCCTCTTTTATCTATATGATAAGAATTATGCCGACGAGTATGTCACTCTTTGTTATGCCGCTTGGCACCTGGTTCCACTAGTCGGCCCGGGGAGTTGCCGCCTTGCACTATGAAATGCTTCCTGCAGCCGGACAAGTAGTGTGTGGCGCCTAAGCCGTCTCCTGTCAGAAGCCGCAGCTCGCAGAGCAACTCTCCGGTGGGCAGGAGTAAGGTAGAATGGGCGTCCGCATGAAAAATGGCTAAGGACTCAAAGCATAAACATAGCTTAAGCCGGCTTCCAGCCTTTTTTCACAAACTGACTCTTGAGAAGTCGGCTCGCCGCCTTCTATTCAACTTGCTAAAAAACTCTAAAACGGCTAAGTACTTGCCTTCCCAAAGTAGCCAAGCATTTGATCCAAAGGCAGTCCGCAGAACGGCTGTCCGACTGGCAAGACGGCAACTAAGGGAAGGCGGCAAAGGAAAAAGCCAAAGGAGCAATGAGCAAGAAAAGATAGAATTCGGATAAATATTTACATAACATAGGTCCTTGGCCGGATCGTCAAGCAGAAGTTCAAAATACACCCCGCGAGGTGGAATTGTGCGAATTAACAAGTTCTTCAAAGACTACTAAAGCAGATAAAACAAAGGTAAAGCGGCAGCCTAGGAGGCGGCAGACGGGTTTGGAGGATCGGAGGAGATGGCGGTGTCAGGTGTTGGGGCGGCCGGCTGGGCGGTCTCGGCATGATCACCTCCGGCGACAGTCGACTCGGACGGGCGTGGCTCGTTGCTAGAGGCACGATCAAGCTGAGGCTGGCCGTCCGCTCCGTCTTCTGGTGCCTCCGTCTCGCCTCCATCCTCCGCCAATCACCTCCGCCGAGTCCTTGTCATAGTCTGGATTCATCCCGAACCACTCCGGCGGCGCCGCCCCGCCGCCTTCAGCCCGCTCAAGGACGAAGATGCTGGTGTCAGTGTACTCGGGGATCGCCGCAGCATGCTCGACGAGGGCGTCTTCCACATCTACCCACTCCGCCTGGGCCGCTGACCGGAGTGTGGCTAGCCGGTCTAGGTCCAGCCCCGGATACCACGCCTTGACGAATTCCAAGGCCCGGCGCGCTCCGGGCCGAGGAACCCTTCCAGGCCTCAAGACGGCCAGCCGCGACCTCTAGCCAGTCGGCAGTCCGACTGGGAGTGCGCGGAGCATGCATGTCTGGCCACAGGGCAGCAATCGCATGGGCGCCGACACGTTGAACCCGGCGCAGCATCCGGTAGGCCGGCCGTAGACGAGCCTCAATGCTCAGAGTCTGCTCATCAAGGGTCTGGGGGGCGTCGGCGGCGATCTCCGCGCCATCTGCCCTCCGCCCCTCGCGATCAGCCTCGATGGTTTGATTGGCGGCTTGCGAGTGGCCGGGGAAGAAGTCTGCCAAGACGAAAGAATGAAGAACAAGTCAAAAAACTAGGTCGGCTCGACCTATAGTCGGCAACTCAAAGAAGAAAAGTAAGAAAGCTCACCGTCGACGAGGTCCTCGATCTCATGGAAGCCGGAGGTCAGCATTGCCTCCTTGTCAGTCCAGGAGGAGTGCTCGCTCACGAACTCGGCCAGGAGGGCGGTCTCCTTTTCTTCCGCCTCCTTCTGGGTCTTCTTAAGCAGCTCCTTCTGCTCTACCAACTGTGCGTCCAGCAGGTCACGCTCTGCGGCGAGCTTGCTGCACTCCTCCCCCTTGGCACGCAACGCGGTATTGGCCTCGCCCAGATGCTGCTGAAGAGTGGTGTTGGCCTCTGAAGAGAAAAGAAGAAAGAAGGCATTAAGTCCCCAACAAAGAAGGTCGCCGGGGAGATCCGGCTCGACCTCTCAGCAGTCGGCCCGAATCTCGGGGACTACAGCCCGTGGGTGCGCCAGCGCGCCCCCGCAGAGAAGAAAGAGGACTCACTCCGGCTCTCCGACAAATCGGTGGTCCGCTTGCCCAGCTCTTCGATGTTGCGGTTGAAGGCGGTGACACGGAGGTTGTGATAGTCCTGTGACAAGCATTTCAGACAAAAGATAGTACTCGGAACTCGCAAATTGGATTTCCGAGCCGCTTGCTCAGCAGTTGGCTCGAAACTCGGGGACTACACCCAGTGGGTGCGCTGGCGCGCCCCCACAGAGAGGAACAAGAAAACAAAGACAAAGAAAAAACGTACCCGGATGGCTACCACCGACGCCAGGTGCGCCTTGGTGCAGCTCCGGATAGAGTTGCCCTCAGCTCGCAGCTCTGTCTGGACGTCCAGAAGCGCCTGGTTCAGCGGGCCCATGCCGCCTCCTTGCACCCACCCAATGGGCGCGGCGCTCGTCGCCTCGGCGCCTGGGATTGTTGAGCTGGCGGCGCCGGTCTCCAAGGGGCGTGGCGCCAAAGTCGCCTTCTCAAGGTGGCGGCGTGCTGGCAAGCCGACTTGAAGGAGTAACCTCGCCACGGCCTCGGCTTCAGTCGGCGGCACCGGCGGGCCCGCCCGCTGTTTGCCTTGCGCGCTCCCAGACGGCGGCGGAGGCGGCGGTGGCGGCACGACCACGTCCGGCATGGAGGCATCGCGGCCTTCCCTCTCCATGATCGGGAACACGCCGGCGGCTTCCCCTGACTGTGCTGTGAATTCCAGAGGCGACGGCGCAGAGTTCAGTGGGGTAATGAGCACCGCCGATTGACGGTGCGCAACTTCCTCAGCCTACCGCCTTGCCGCGACGGCGGCCTCGGCCTCCTCCAGCTTTTTCTGGGCGGAGGCCTCTGCCTTCTCGGCCTCCGCCTTCTCCAGGCGGGCGGCCTCTTCCTCGTCGCGCTTCTCTTGCGTGTTCTCTTCGCCGCCGTCAATCTGCCAAGTGGTGGCGGACATCTCCACCGACCCCATGACGGAGGCGGCGGCAACCCTCTCAAGAGTGAGGGGAGCCCTGGAGCAAGGAAAACATGTAAAAGACTTAGACAAGATCAACTAAGAGAAAATAAAGACGAAGGGCAGAGGCACTCATGCGGAGACTAGTGGTGGCTTCTTCACTTCCTTGCGGAAGTGGTTGGCTTTCGCTGCCACCTCTTCCCGCTTGGTCGCGGCGGCCGCTCCCTTGAATTTCTTCGACCTGCCGCCAAGCGTACTCGGCCCGGCCCGGCGCTCTTTCGCGCCGCCTTGAGCATCCAAGACGGTGGAGGAGCTCGCGCCTGGCTGGTGGCGCGGGGCGACTTCTCCCTCGGCGTCGTCATCAGGCCAGTCGGCGAAGGTGGCCGTGGGACTGGAGCCGCCTGCTTCTCCTCCTCCTCCCTCGGCGTCGGCCTCCATGGCTGCTGCCCCCAAGTCAGGGTCGTCGACGTCACTCTCCGCCCAATCGGGGACAAATTGACGGGCCGGCCCCGTGATGCCGGCCGATGGCGGGATGAGGGGGTTCTGATTCAAAAACTAATGGTCAGACTAGACAAGTCGGATTCGGCAACAAAAGAGATAGAAGAAGAAGAGAGACGACTTACCACAGGCGGGGGGTTGGCGCGTGAGTACGGCTCCTTGCCGAACCGCCAATTCGTCGTGAGACCGCAGTTCGCGATGTAGTTCACCGTGTCCGCTACCTCTGCGTGAGGCAAGTCCTTGGAGCACATCCGACTCGGGTCCCGATGACCGCTCATCTGGCAGATTAGGTGAGGTCGGCCTTGGAGTGGGAGTACTCGGCGCACCATAAAGGCGGCCAGCAAGTCGGACCCGGTCAAGCCCTCCGATGCGTCAGCACTTGGAGTCGCATGATGGCGGCGGCACAAGCAGGAGACAGCGTCCTGGCTCGGTGTGACCAGCTGGGGAGCCTTCCAGCCGGCGTGCCGGCTTCGTAAGCTGGCAGGTTGACCCAGTCGCCTTCTGGGGCGACGTTCTTCACATAAAAGTAGGAACGCTGCCACATCTTCACCGACTTAAGCAGCGCGATGGTGGGAAACGGATTGTCGGCCCCTGATCGCCGCATCACGATAAACGCACCGCACTGAGCCGGCACGCCAGCGACGTGTGTGCCAATCTTGGACTGGAAGAACTCCCCTCAGAGCTCGATCGTGGGGAGAATGCCGAGGAAGCCTTCGCACAGGGTGGCGAAGGCATACAACAGCACCACCGTGTTTGTAGTAAGGTGGTGCGGCTGGAGCCCGTGTGTCGGTGTCAAAACCGGCGGATCTCGGGTATGGGGTCCCGAACTGTGCGTCTAGGCAGATGGTAACAGGAGACAAGGGACATGATGTTTTACCCAGGTTCGGGCCCTCTTGATGGAGGTCAAACCCTATGTCCTGCTTGATTAATATTGATGATATGGGTAGTACAAGAGTAGATCTACCACGAGATCAAGGAGGCTAAACCCTAGAAGCTAGCCTATGGTATGATTGTTGTTCTCTCCTACGGACTAAAAGCCTCCGGTTTATATAGACAACAGAGAGGGTTAGTGTCGGGAATATACCCCGCGGCGTAAACCGGCCGGAAGTTAACCCGGCCGGACTTGACGGTTTATCTGAAGACCCGCCCTGACCTTGACGGTTTACAAGCAGCCCGCTTGGTCGTTATGACTTACTGATAACCCGGCGGGCGGATTAGACGGATGACAAGGCCCAAGGCCCAGAAGGCCGGTTCAACTATGATGGGTCGGTTTAAGAGGAAAGGAATATTTGCCTTACAAGGAGTTAAAGCCAGGACTTGTATCCGGTTTGTATTAGAGATAGACTAGTCCTAATCCCAATAGGACTCCACATGTAAACCGCCCCTTCAACATATATAAGGAGGGGCAGGGCTCCCCAAAGAGGGACAGGTTAGAAGTTAGAAGCGACAAGCTACAAACAATCAATAATCTCTAGGGCTAGACAGAAGAGCCGGTTTACGGCGTCTCCCTCGTGATGATAATGAGACCTAGCCTCAAACAACATGTAGGGGTATTACCGGATGATGTTTCCCAGGGCCCGAAGCTGTCTAAATCTTTGTCTTGCGTGTTGATCCGCCCTGCGTCTCTCGTCCTACTCAACCCCTCTCAAGCTACCACATAGATGTGTTGGCCTCGCGACCAAGTCCTGACACTAAGGACATCTGCCGTGACAAATCCATGACAGTTGGCGCCCACCGTGGGGCCCGCGCACGGTGGTGTTGAGTTCTTGGAGGGTTCTCTTCCAAAGATCGAGAAGTTCGTGATTTTTCGGATGAAGAAGAGCCAGGTTGGAAAGATCTGCTTCAACTTCAAAATTTAAAATCTATGTGCGCCGTCGCATGCAAGCAGGCGATCCGTCGTGGCCGGATCACCTTTTTCCTTCATCACTGCGAGATAGCCAAGTGCAAAGGAGGTTTCATCTGCACGTGTCGAGGTCATCAAAATACGGTGGCTTTGTTTGATTCGCCGAGTCGCCGTCACTACATACAGGAGTCACCAAGACCGATAAGGGAACAGTTGTCCGTGTCAAGATCGAATACGGAGATTTCCTTTTTTCTGTCGAGATTGAAGCAAATCGGCTGCACCGAACACTTACGTATTTTGGTGTCTTCTGACTACTGCTACTCCCGAGGATAGGGTGACAAAAACAAACACATCAGCAGGAGCAATTGCCAGAGCCACGTTCGATGGGCTAGCAAGATTTAGATGGAAGTAAAGTCAAAACAGAAAAGCGGGCCACTACCCAAAAGGGAACACAGACGTGGATCCACCGGACCGGCCGCGACCCGGAAGTGGAGACGGAGGCGAGCTCCGCTGCTGGATACATCGCCCTGACCCGACTCCTGCTGCCGTCTTACCGTGGCCCGCTTCACCAGCGTCATCACTGCCGGTTTGCCTCGTGCTGGCACTGCCCCGTCCGCGCCGACTGCGACCTGCCTCGACCGACACAACCGTGAGCCGGATCCTGCCTCACCGGGTCACCCTCGCAGCGCCCTGCGCCGCCGCGTGAGCCGGCCTTGAGTCGTCACTCGCCGTCCGCGCCTTTCGCCGGTCACGCCTGTGTTCCACCCGCTGCTACGCCGGATTGAGTCGCCCCGGCCTCACTTCAAGTCGCCATCGGATCCCCTCCTTGCGCCTCTCCCTTGCTGCAAGAGCCGCCCCGTTGCGGTGAGTCGCCGCCACCGGAGAGCCGCTGTCCTGCGCTGAGCCGCTGTTCTCTGCCGCCATGGGATCGACCCGCCCAGCCAGGTCCTCCGCCTTTGAGCGCCTCCTCTGCCACGCCGTGTTAGAAAGCCTTTGCCACGGTCTCTCGCCTCTGCCATGGTCGGGTGCGTCCGCTATGAGCCGCTGTTGGCACACCACGTTCCGACCTTGGGCTACCCGCGTCCATCGTGCGCCGCCACCGCCAAGTGGTTGACCAGCCGTTGAGGCCGTTCCCCGCATGCCTCCGCGGAGGATGCGCATCGAGCCGCCGGTCTTCGCCGGCCCTGCACCCCTGCCCCTGCTCTCGAATCACGTTGGGTCACTGTACGCCGAACTGCCGGGCCTGTCTGAAACACACCTGTGAAGCTGAAACTGTGAATGGTCATCGTTTGGGGACACAGCGATGGGTTGTTAATATTATTAAGGAAAAGCTACGTGATAGCCCATATTCTATTCCAAGAGATATGGCATGTGATCTCCTATGGACTGACCCTAAATTACTTACAGGCTTGACGTGGAAGATCAATTGTTCAGAGAGAAATGGCATGTATAATGAGCCATGCATCCAGTTACTAATGGAGAAAAATGGATTACGAGGCAAAGTACCATCGGTGTTGCCTGACAGTCATGATGGATATTGTATGGATTTTCTTATTGAAGCATTTAAAGGGTAATTGGACGGTGAGTGGACTGAAGAAGCACGAGATGCTATGGTTGAACTGAGCTGTATTTTCACGCCAGCGTGTGCTGCTGAAGCTGGTCCACGCCCGTACATCCGCGTCGGTATTCCTCCAGAGAGCTTCTGCTCGCTTCACCTGCCTCGGGCCCGCCGCTCTAAGCACTGGGTCATCGAGCGCCGCCTCCGCTATGTTGACCTGCCTTGTTGCTCGCTTCCACGGCCTTCTGCTAAGGACCTGCTGCCGTCGTCGTGGTTACGCCCCAGGTCGCCGGTTTACCTGAGCCGCCGGGGCTAATTGAATCGCAGTCTGCTTGAGACGTCAGGGGTTATATTAAGTTGCCTATCTGCCTAAACTGCCTCTGTCATATTGAAAGGGATCATTCGTGAATAAATCAGGTGATATCTTTTTAAATATATTTTATTAGCACATGTTATTTTTGTCAAAAAACAAATTACTTTGATTTGTATATTCTTATATACAGGATCATTATTCATTACCAAATGTGGTTTATACCACGGGTATGGTGCACGGGTTGATAATATTCCGCCTGGCAATAGTCTGAGACATATTATATGATGAATGGACGCACACAAGTCGCCGCTCTTACGGCCGGGTCTACATCGACTTGCCGGGATCGCGTTTGGTCGCTGTTCAATAGAGGTGCACAAAGCCGCCGCCTCTGCGGACCCGGTCTATATTAACTCGCCCGTCTGTCTCGGTTTACGACACCTGTGCAGATTTTCCCCGTCCGCGCCGGTTTACAATGCCGCGGCCGACTCATCTGTCCGAGCTGCCTCTGATGTTGCGGTCGTCCTTGTCGTTCGTCTCTCGCGGTCTGGTTTACATCAACACACTAGGCCGCACCAGTCTTCATGAGTTGTTTATTGAGTATGAGCAAGTCATAGCTTGGGTAGCCCGGTTTTCTTTCAACAAAATAAAGGCAAATTATCATTCAGCCGCAGTTTGCACTGGATGGATCAATGAACATGCGCACAAATCGCTGCCACTACATTTTGGTCAACTTCAAATAGCCAGTTGGAAGGAACCATTGGCCGAGTTGCTGACACGGCTCATACGGGATCATTTATAACCCGCCGCAGTCACCTCATCCTTCTGTGGATTTACATCGCGTTATTAACGCCGATGATATATACCTTCTGCTATGGTCAAGTACGGAGAATTTCAAGACAACTCCTTGAGTCATCTTAAGACTCAGGGGCTACGATGATATGACGCAGCAAGTCTTGCCAGTTTCAGCAAATTCAAGTGCCTCAGGACGATGGAGGGAAAGATAACCCGACCTTGGAGGCTACTGTTATTTGGAGGCCGTTATAAAATTTCCGGTTTAGAAAGCAGGTGACAGTTACAAAATCCCGGCTCAATGAAGAAATTCCAGATCATCACAAAGGATTCCGGTTTAAAATCCGGCTCAAGGGAAGTCAGTCTCACTAAAGCTCTCAAAAATCCAGTTTACAATCCGGTTCAAGAGAAATCTATTCTCCCACAAAGCTCTGAAGCGCTCAGATCCGGTTCAAAAAGGAATTAACTTCTCGCAAGTTCGAGTTTAAAGACTGTCAGAAAATTTCCTACTGAAAATGAAGATTCCGGTTTAAGAGCCGGATCAAGGGAAGGATTTATCCCACAAAGCTTTGAAGCTCTCTATATCCGGTTTAAAATCCAGGTTCAAGAAGAATTTATCTCTTGCAAAAAGTTAAAAATTACTGAAGAAGACCTGCTGCTATGATGCACGGTTCAAACATGGGTATCCTGCCTTATTGGCCTGACATATTATTGATCACATGGAGGCTCCCGCTTTATAAAGCGGGGTATCTATTCTTTATATCATGTGTGGTTACACGCGGTTGTTTCCAAGCAACATCCGGTTTACCCCTTGCAAGTCTTAACAAGATCACTTGAGGCTTCCTGTTCAAACATAGGTCGTATTCGAACCAAAGAGAACATAGCTATCCTTATGAGGTCATTTGGGGGCTCGGTCATGTTTGAACCGATGCAATACCTCTTGGCCGGCGAAAGCCACCAGAGTCATTTGGGGGCTCGGTCGTTTCCGAACCGATGCAATACCTCTTGGCCGGCGAAAGCCACCAGAATCATTTGGGGACACGGTCACGTCTGAACCGGTCACGCCTCTTGGTCGGCCTACATGCCTAAGAGTCATTTGGGGGCTTGGTCGAACCCGAACCATAGCAATGCCACTTGGCCGGCGTAACGCCACGCGTCATTTTGGGGTCCTGGCTGACTGGCACCATCGCTACGCCTTCGGGGGGCTTGGTTGCGTCTGACCATGGTAATTCCATTTGACCAAGCTCAGTAGAGCTCTTCTTTTGCAAAAAGTTGTTGCCATTGCTTTTTGCTTTAATAGCCTTTCTTGAGAAGTTGCTATTTTATTTGCGTTTTTTAAACCGATAGTATTTTGTACCGGTTCAAACAGCTAAATTGGCGGAACACGGTCCATTTTTAGATCGGAGATTATCTGCCCGGTTTGATTTTCTGTTACCATCCTATTATGGAGTAAACCGGTGTTTATCAACCCGGCTCGGCTTTCAACTACAAGTTGTGAGTGCATGATCAAATTATAATCCGGAGATTATCAGCCCGGTCTGGTTTGGCTACAAGTCACCAGTATTATATATGGTTAATCCAGTGTTTATCACAGCCCGGTACGGTTTTATCGTAAACCGGCACAATATGGAAGGAGTTATCATTACTCAAGATTGGGGTTATCAATCTTACTACAAAAAGTTGGTAAACCAACGATGTGATTCAATGTCACAGGTATGATATATTTCATATTTTTAAGTGCAGCCTTGGTTATAAACCCAGGTTATATGTTGGGCATTATGACCCGTCCGACGGTAACCGCCAGGACACTTTAAACTTGTTGTATGCAGAAACAGGTTGAATAACGCATGGTTATAAATTATCCGATGTTTATTAAACCGGCCTGGCTTTAAGACGATAAAGTTGCCAGTATATGATGAGAAATTATCCAGTGTTTATTAAACCGGTCTGGCTTTGGACTATAAGTCGCCAGTATATATTTGCATTGCGCCATTGGAATCATGCGCTTATAAGTTATTGGATTATACTATTCAAATAGCCAAACTTGGCTGAATTTTCATTATGATATTGGATGAATAAGATTTTCATACCAGATTATATTATCTTGAATAGCCATCATGGCTGGATTTTTATTATGGTTATCAATAACCAGTATTATAATTAAGGTTTTCAAAGTCGCTTTAGCGCAATGGCTTTCATATTATCAATGGATATGATTTATTCTATAATTGAAGGAATAGTCCCGAGTCGCTGCAGGCTTACTACCCGGCACTTGGGGGCTACATTGTTCAAAGTTGAGATTCAAATATGCAAGTCTCATGTCACTGCAAGCATGCACCATGACACTTGGGGGCTAATGCAAAGTCATTTTTGCTCATCTTATTAAAGACCCAACTCATCACATCGTAATGAGCCGGCCCTTGGGGGCTACACATTGCTGTTCAAAGTTTACAAGATTATACTTACAAAGTCCCTGCTGATTATTACATAATGACCCGGCCCTTGGGGGCTACATTGGTTGAAGTTTTATGGGCATCAATCAATTACAAGTCCCAGGTTGCTGCAAGCATGACAACCCGACACTTGGGGGCTACAGGTATTATATTATTATCGAAGAAAGATTTTCAAATTCTCTGTTGAGCAAATTAAATTGACCCGGCGTCACCAATCATTATGACCCCGTGGCTGCAACTCGGTGTCATCAATAATCATAAACCGATGTTGGCAACAATCATGAACCGGTGTCTGCAACAATCATAATCCGGGGTCATCAGTTTTTATAACCCGGCCAGTTGGTAATGTTAAACCAGCAAGTTTTCAAGACCGGGATCATCTTCAAACCGGCTGAATATCAGATGAATATTTCAAGACCAATATTTCTTAAACCGGCGCTTTGGAAGCCGACTCAAGTGGATTATTCTTCACAATATTTTTCTATGAGAAACCACTGTCAGCAGTTTACAGTATGAAGCTGGTTATTGATCCGGATTTTTCTAGAAGGAGGGAATAACAAAGATTTAAGGATGATCAGGGTCGGTTTACAAGAATTCTTAACCCGGAGCGCAACCTGTCAAATTTGTTCTTATGTTTATTTGCAGCATAAGTTTACCATGGATAAATCCAAGCTAAACTTGGGGGCTAATGTCGGGAATATACCCCGCGGCGTAAACCGGCCGGAAGTTAACCCGGCCGGACTTGACGGTTTATCTGAAGACCCGCCCTGACCTTGACGGTTTACAAGCAGCCCGCTTGGTCGTTATGACTTACTGATAACCCGGCGGGCGGATTAGACGGATGACAAGGCCCAAGGCCCAGAAGGCCGGTTCAACTATGATGGGTCGGTTTAAGAGGAAAGGAATATTTGCCTTACAAGGAGTTAAAGCCAGGACTTGTATCCGGTTTGTATTAGAGATAGACTAGTCCTAATCCCAATAGGACTCCACATGTAAACCGCCCCTTCAACATATATAAGGAGGGGCAGGGCTCCCCAAAGAGGGACAGGTTAGAAGTTAGAAGCGACAAGCTACAAACAATCAATAATCTCTAGGGCTAGACAGAAGAGCCGGTTTACGGCGTCTCCCTCGTGATGATAATGAGACCTAGCCTCAAACAGCATGTAGGGTTATTACCGGATGATGTTTCCCGGGGCCCGAAGCTGTCTAAATCTTTGTCTTGCGTGTTGATCCGCCCTGCGTCTCTCGTCCTACTTAACCCCTCTCAAGCTACCACATAGATGCGTTGGCCTCGCGACCAAGTCCTGACACTAAGGACATCTGCCGTGACAAATCCACGACAGTTAGGGTTACATAGAGTCAGTTACAATGGTAGGAGATCTGCATATCCGTATCGCCAAGCTTGCCTTCCACGCTAAGGAAAGTCCCTTCCGGACACGGGACGAAGTCTTCAATCTTGTATCTTCATAGTCCAGGAGTCCGGCTGAAGGTATAGTCCGGCTATCCGGACACCCCCTAATCCAGGACTCCCTCAGTAGCCCCTGAACCAGCCTTCAATGACGATGAGTCCGGCGCGCAGATTGTCTTCGGTATTGCAAGGCGGGTTCCTCCTCCAAGTACTTCATAGAAGATTTTGAACACAAAGGATAGTGTCCGGCTCTGCAAAATAAGTTTCAACATATTGCCATAGAGAGAATAATATTTACACAAATCTAATCTGCTGACGTATTCCGTAGCATGACATCACACTACGGCCAAGCCTTTATTCGAATCGTTTTTACTCCCCCACCTCAGTGTGTTTCGCGAGGCGGTTTCCTTGGCACGTCTTGTCAAAGCAGAGATCGTGTCCCCTTTATTTACGGGATTCTCATCAATATGGACGTGGGTAACCTAACCACGCCATTGATTGTGGCGCTTGGGAGATAAGCGAGTTTTATCAGGCTGGTGGGGACGCATAGACGCATCCGCCCATATAAGGGGATAAGGATCCACCTTTTCACCTACGCCTTCTTCCTCCTTTGCCTATCCATCTTCTGCGCACTCGAGCTCTAGCACCCAAGCCCGCATTCCCCACCTCGACCTTCTCCAGTCATGTCCGGAGCGGGAGGCAAGTGGATGGTCTCCTCCGTCACGGAGGGGCACATCAAAAAACTGAGGAAGGCCGGATACTTCTCTAACGACATCGCGCACCGGCTTCCCGAAGAGGGGCAGCTCCTCCCCACCCCAAGGCCCCATGAGAGGGTAGTGTTCCTTCCCCACTTCCTCCGCGGACTGCGCTTTCCTCTCCACCCATTCGTCCGGGGACTCATGTTCTACTACGGCCTGGATTTCCACGATCTGGCCCCGAACTTCATCCTCAACATCTCGGCGTTTATCGTCGTGTGCGAGGCTTTCCTCTGCATCCGCCCCCATTTCGGCCTATGGCTCAAGACTTTCAATGTCAAGCCGAAGGTGGCACCATGGCGGGAAAGATGCCCAACGTTCTATGTCTCGAGGGCTCCTTTGTGGAGACCCTGAAGGGGTGGCAATCGGGGTGGTTTTATATCACCGAGCCGCGCGACCCTGAGTGGGTCGCAGCCCCCGAGTTCCAGTCCAGACCCCCTACGCGGCTCACGTCCTGGAAAGATACGGGCCTGTCGTGGGGCAGCAAATAATAGGGGACTGGACTGCAAAAATGCATCCAAACCCTGGTGAACAAGCAGTTCAAGCTTGTCAACGTAGTCCAGGTTATGCTCATCCGTCGGATCCTCCCGTGTCAACGACGGGCCTTCAATCTGTGGGAGTTCGACTCGGCGCAGCACCGAACTCTGAACAGGCTCTTTGACACGACGTACGAAGATGCCTGGAAGGTGCTTTTCAAGGGCGACGAGGCTCCCGCATCCGCTTCCGAGGATTGCGGATTCATCACGCAGCGTCATGCTGGTGCGGTAAGCCATTTGTACCTTATACAGGGTATTAGTTTTTCATAGTTTGACTCTATGCGGGATCTAAGCTCCCTTACCTTTGACAGGATTGGCAGGCGAAGTCCGGACAGATCGACTGTCCGGCTCCTTTGCCCGAAGACCCAGCCGATGCTCGCTTGGCAAAGCTGCTAGTTCCGGCACCCTATGTGGTGCCGGAGAAGAAGGCCAGGAAGAAGGCCACAGGGACTCGAAAGAGTGCCCGACGCCTGGAGGTGTCGGATTCATCATCCGACGACTCCGAGACACACTCCTCCCGTGAAAACGAGGAGGAGGAAGAAGAAACCTCTCCCCCCTAGCGGAGGGAGGAAAGAAGAGGAAGGCCACCCCGACCGGGGAGGTCGAAGGGTCCAAGAAGGGGAAGACCCTTCCTTCGGACTACTCCACCGACGCCGACGACGGCGAAGAGGAGTGGCCGCACAGGGCCAAGCGCCCGACAGGATCGTAAGTGTTCGGACACCAGGGTAACTCGTAGTGTTCCTTTATTGCATAGCTTTCCCTTACGTCGAATATATCTATGCAGTCCGCCCAAGGCCGGGCTCGACGAGTCGTCGAGCGGCTCCCTGGATTCGTCGGACGCGAATTCACTTCCGCCCGCTACCTCCCCCCGCACTGCGGACGATGCCGGGGTGGCGTCCCAACAGGTTCCAAGCCAGGAGAGGGTGGTCCTGGAGGAGCCGCAAGGCGACCTCCTGGTGCCGGGGTAAATGACCACGGGTAGCCTAGCCGGCTCCCCCTGGCACTTCAGAAAAAATTATGAGCCAATCCGGCCTCCAAAGATCCAAGACGTCGGGCCGCCTTCCCCCTGCCGGCTGCCTCTCAGGCCAACTATCGGGAGGCGGCCCGGCCTTAACCCTCATGAAGAAAGCCGCGGGAGGGCCGGCTCCAAGAAGCCGGCCACGAGAAGGCCGACTCCAAGGAGCTGGCTCCCACGATGCAGTCAAGATCGTACCCTCGATGCCCGCACCCACATAACGGCGATTGGACGGGGCGTGGCTACAGTAAAGCCTGCCACGCCCGAAACCCAGAGCACGCCTGGCACAGTGCGTCGTACGGGGTAGCCCTCACCCGTCCGGCGCGGCATTGTTGCCATGTTGACTATGGCGCCATCCACGGCGGGCTGTCACCGCGGTCCACGGGCGGTGGGCCCCTTCGGGTAGAGAGACACCCGAAGGCGGCCAGGCCCCCTCCAATCGGCCCAAGACATGGCCGGCTTCCCCAAGCCGGCTTGCCCCCTCCCTCAAAGGAGGCGCTCCAGTAAGGAGACAAGACGACATGAGGCTATAGCGATCGCCCGCCAGGCGACGGCACTGTAGCCATCCTTACCTCGACAAAGCCCTCATAATCAGGATTGAGGCAATAGTAACCGGCCACCGACAGGGCCCTTGGCAGTGGGGCCTGCCTGTCGACCAAGAAGCCAGCAGCCGGCGGGACCCACCAGCCGGCGGGCCCCAGCAGCCGGCGCAGAAGCCGGCAAGCGTAGACACTGACGGCTAGGGCCCGCGCCCAGCTGGATTACCATTGTACCCCCGGGGGGTAGGCCTATATAAACCCCCCAGGGCACCCATGCAAAGGGTTGATCTCATCTAGGTTTTACCACATTTAGAGAGAAGAGTAGAGCTAGCCCTGCCCTTCTTCTTCCTCTCGCCAAACAGCTCAAGGAGCATCTTGTAGCTACTTGTTCATCGAGTGATCATTCGGATACCCCGCAGAGCAGCAGTAGGGGTGTTATCTCCACGGAGAGCCCCGAAGCTGGGTAAGATTCGCCGGCATGCATGTCTTCGCCTTATCCCGCTTCCAGGCACCGGCGACGTCTTACTGGCTCCCACAATGATAAGCCACCCGTTGGCATATGTCGCACCTACCACCCGACAATTGGCGCCCACCGTGGGGCTAGGTACACCATCGTCCGGAGACCTGTTCTGGACGGGAAGCCTCTTCCTCCCCAGCGAGCGTAGCCAGCCCGGCACGCCCGATGGCGCTTGCCACGACGCGCTGCAAGGCGTCACCAACGCCTGCGCAGCGAGCAACCTCACCGATCCACTTGGCGAGGCCCTCATCTCCGACGAGCCCGCCTCCGATGCGGGCACCGACCACCTCGCTAACCTCCTCGGCCAGCTCCACGTCTCCAGCGAGCCTGCTGTGGACCAGAAGTCCGTTGGCTCGACCGATCCGATGTCTGTCGATTCCCACACGGCCTCGCTCGACGCCTTCCCCACCAACGTCATGATCTACGACGACCCGCTTCCCCGAGCCGGCGGCTGTGACGGTGCCACCGCCGAGGTGATGGTCATCAGCCGCGGCGGCGCTTCTGGCGAGAACGCCCACGACGCCCCGCAAGCGGTGATCCACGACTTGTCTGTCCCCCTCCTGGCCGATGCCGACGCCGAAGCACTGGAGGCTCGCCGCCTCGCCCTCCTCGCGGAGGGCCCGAAGCTAGCTTCCATGAGACGCCTCACTGAGGCCCACAAGCGCAAAGTCGACCGCGCCGCCTTCGGCACGCCACCTCCTGGCGGGCCAAGCCGAGCCGGCGTCGTCAGACAGCACGACGCTGTCATTGCCGACATGTTTGGAATCGACCGCCCAGTCTATGCCACCCCACTCGAGAACCTGCGCGCCGCCCAAGCGGCCGTAGACGAGCTGCATGGACTGGGGGCCGAAGAGATCGCCTACATGACCAAACGCATCCAGCAGCTGATCGATGCAGCCGCGCAGCGGCACGAAGCCGACGCCCGCGCGGAAAGCCCTCCACCGTGCCGAGAGCACGGCGCGACGTCCCGGACGCCGACTGCGGGTAAAACCCGCGCGCGACACGAGAAAGAGCCGGCTACCAGCCGAAGCCGAACCCGGATCTCCATCGAGCGAGACGCAGAAGGCCGCCCTCGAGCCATGGAGCGGCGGGGCAACCCGCCTCCGCCTCCACATCATGGGGAAAGGTATCCCACCCCGCAGCCTGTCACGCATCCGACTCTCAGCGGCCGACTAGGTCGCCGCGAAGGAGTCGACGAGAACGACGCCCGCCATCGGATCAACTGCCTAGCGCGATCCCTGGCGCTAGAAGAAGAAGATGATGTCGGCCCGCCCTGCTTCGGCCCCCGCATCCGCGATGATCCCTTCCCCAAAGGGTTCTCGCTCCCAAGAGACACGCCCAAGTACAACGGCTCCGTGAAGCCGGAAGATTGGTTGATCGACTACTCCACCGCAGTACGCATCGCGAACGGCAACAGGCGCGTTGCCGTGAAGTACGTGCCCCTAATGCTCCAAGGCACGGCGCAGACCTGGCTCAACAGCCTCAAGCCATACAGCGTCAACAGCTGGCTAGATATCACAGAAGCCTTCGTCCGCAACTTCACCAGCACCTACAAGCGGGCTCCCAAGCCCATACAGCTCTCCTTGTGCGTGCAAGGCCCCGCCGAGTCCACTCGCGACTACCTCACGCGTTGGGCCAAGCTCCGCAACTGTTGCGAAGGAGTGCACGAGGTGCAAGCCATAGAATACTTCACAGCCGGGTGCCGAGAGGGCACCCTCCTCAAGCACAAGCTCCTCTGCGACGAGCCGACTATCCTCGACGAGCTTCTGGTCATAGCGGACAAGTACGCCACCACCGACTCCTCAATGAAGACCGAACTTCGGGTTGACGCGTCCGGGAAGGTACTCAACCCGGCGCCCAAGACGCCGGCTGGGGACTCCTGCCGATGCCCGTACCAAAACGACCACAAACGCAAGGGCCCCATGCCCCCTTCCACCAGTCGGCAGGTGGCCACGGTCGAGGGCGAGCAGCCCGAAGGGCGGCCCACACCCAAGAATCAGGAAGGCGGCAGGCCGGCTTGGCAGCCGGCCTTCTCCTACGAGCAAACTCTCGACGCCCCATGCAAGTTCCACAGCGGCGCGAAGCCGTCCAACCACACAACCTTGAAGTGCCACTGGCTCACCCGAATCTCCAAAGGCGAAGGGCCCGTGCCGCCTCCACCTGCTGGTCCGCCGCCTCCGGCTCCGCAGCAGCCGGCCGCTCGGCCAGCAGTCGGAGCCGTGCACGACGAGTTCCTCGACGAGCATGCCGCCTATGTCGTCTTTACGAGCCAACCTGAAGACCGGTGCAGCAGGCACCGAGAGCACCAGGAAGTCAACGCGGTTGCCGCCAACCCCTCCGAGCACATGCACTGGTCAGAAAAGCCTATCAACTGGAGCCGGGCCGACCACCCAGAGGTGATGCCATCTCCCAGCTCTTATGCACTGGTTTTGGAGGCCACCCTTGCAACAGAAAGACGCGCCGCCCGTTTCTCCCGCGTGCTGATAGACGGCGGGAGCAGCATCCACATCTTGTACCTTCACACCCTGAAGAAGCTCAACGTCAAGATGAAGCAGCTCATGCCTACCTGGACTGTGTTCCACGGCATCGTACCCGGCCTGTCCTGCGCCCCCATTGGCAAGATCAAGATTGATGTCCTCTTTGGGGACAAGGATCACTTCTGCAGGGAGGCCATCTGGTTTGAAGTGGTAGACTTGGAGAGCTCTTACCATGCACTGCTTGGCCGTCCTGCCTTGGCCAAGTTCATGGTTGTTCCCCACTATGCTTACCTCAAGATGAAGATGCCGAGCACCAAGGGCATCATCACCATAGCCGGTGATTACAAGAAATCCTCTGAGTGCGCAGCAGCCAGCAGCCGGCTGGCCAAGTCCCTTGTGATTGGCGAAGAGAAGAAGATGTTGGACCGGGTCGTGGCCATGGCCGGCAAGCAGCCGGCCCTGTCCCCCGATCCCAAAGAATGTGATGCCCAAGGTTCCTTCCAGCTGGCTAAGGAAACGAAGAAGATACCTCTTGACCCCGAGCACCCGAAAAGGTTTGTCGTCATTGGGGCAAACCTAAGCAGCAAATAGGAAGGCGAGCTCGCCGATTTCCTCCGTGAGAATGGGGACATCTTTGCATGGTCCCCCAAGGACATGCCGGGTGTTCCGAAGGATTTCGCCGAGCACAAACTACACGTCCGAGAAGGTGCAAAACCAGTCAAACAATCCCTCTGCCCACTGTCGGAGGAAAAGAGAAGGATTGTAGGAGAAGAGATAGCCCGGCTTCTGGCTGCCGGCTTCATTATGGAGGTTTTCTTTCCGGAGTGGCTTGCCAACCCGGTCCTCGCGCTGAAGAAGAACAACAAATGGCGCCTGTGTATAGACTACACGAGCCTCAACAAGGCCTGCCCCAATGATCCCTTCGCCACGCCAAGGATAGATCAAGTGATAGACTCCACAGCCGGATGCGAGCTGCTGAGTTTCTTGGATGCTTACTCCGGATACCACCAGATAAAGTTGGACCCGGCCGACCGCCTGAAGACCGCCTTCATCACGCCCTTCGGAGCTTTCCGCTACCTGACTATGACATTCGGCTTGAGAAATGCCGGTGCCACTTTTTAGCGTTGCATGCAGAAGTGCCTCCTCAAGCAGCTCGGCAGAAACGCCCACGTCTATGTGGACGACATTGTGGTGAATATGGAGAAGCGCAGCACCTTGCTGGAAGACCTCAAGGAAACATTCGAGAACCTGCGCCGATTCCGGATCAAGCTCAACCCCGAGAAATGCGTGTTCGGAGTGCCAGCCGGCCAGCTTCTAGGCTTCCTGGTATCCGAACGCGGCATCGAATGCAACCCAGTGAAGATCAAGGCCATTGAGAGAATGGCGATTGCCACCAAACTTCGAGACGTCCAGAAGTTCACCGGATGCTTGGCTTCCCTGAACCGCTTCATCAGCTGGCTCGGAGAGAAGGCTCTCCCCCTCTACCGCCTCATCAAAAAGACCACTCACTTCGAGTGGAACGACCAAGCCGACCAAGCTTTTCACGAGCTGAAGAAGATGCTGACCACGCCGCCTGTCCTGGCGGCGCCAACTGAGAAAGAGCCCATGCTCCTTTACATTGCTGCAACCAGCCGTGTGGTCAGCACCATCATCGTAGTCCAGCGCCCAGAAGAGGGCCGAGCCCAGCCGGTCCAGAGGCCGGTGTACTATTTGAGTGAGGTACTGTCTACCTCGAAGCAGAACTACCCGCACTACCAGAAGATGTGCTACGGCGTGTACTTTGCCGCCAAGAAGCTGAAGCCCTACTTCCAAGAGCACCCCATCACGGTCGTATGCACCGCCCCGCTTGCCGAGATCATAGGCAGCCGGGATGCATCCGGCCGGGTGGCGAAATGGGCCATCGAGCTGGCCCCTTACACGATCTTCTACCAGCCCCGCAGCGCCATCAAGTCCCAAGCATTGGCCGACTTCCTCGTCGACTGGGCCGAGACCCAGTACCTGCTGCCGGCTCCCGACTCCACTCACTGGTGCCTGCACTTCGACGGGTCCAAGATGTGCACCGGCTTGGGAGTCAGCGTCATCCTCACCTCTCCCAAAAGGCGACAAGCTCAGATACACGCTGCAAATTCACTTTGCCGCCTCCAACAACGTGGCCGAGTATGAGGCGCTTGTACACGGGCTCCGGCTTGCCAAAGAGCTCGGCATACGCCGGATCCTGTGTTACGGCGACTCAGACTTGGTAGTCCAGCAGTCATCCGGCGACTGGGACGCCAAGGACGCAAATATGGCAAGCTACCGCTTCCTCGTTCAGCAGATCAGCGGGTACTTTGAAGGGTGTGAGTTCCTCCACGTACCACGAGCCGACAACGAGCCAGCAGATGCCCTGGCTCGAATAGGCTCCACTCGGCAGGCAATACCAACCAGCGTCTCTCTGCAACGCCCCCTCAAGCCGTCTATCAAGCCGTCTCCAGAGTCCGAGTCCATCTTCATGCCGCCTAGCCCCGATGCAGCCGGATCCGGCTTGAAGAGCCAAGCAGGCAGCCCGGGGACTTCGATAGGCGGCGCAGGGACTTCAGTAGGTGGCTCGGGGACTTTCGTAGTCGCACCCAACCCGGGGACTTCTGAACCCGGCTCGGGGACTGCGGTAGTCGGCCCGGGGACTGCACCAGCACCGCAGGCGGCGGCCGACTCCAGCATTCCAGAACCCAGCCCGCCCACCCTTGTCGCAGTAGCCGCGTTGGCAATAGAAGAAGTCACAGCTCCATCATGGGCCCAGCCCATCCTCAACTTCCTGACAAACCAAGAACTGCCGGCTGATGAGACAGAGGCAAGACAAGTCCAACGCCGAGCGGGAGCATACACAATCATCAACAGAGAGCTCGTCAGGCGCAGCGTCACTGGAGTCTTCCAGCGATGCGTTGAGCAAGAGAAGGGCATAGCATTCCTCAGAGACATCCACCAAGGTGAATGCGGCAACCATGCGGCCTCAAGATCACTAGTCGCCAAGGCTTTCCGCCATGGGTTCTTTTGGCCGACTGCTTTGGACGACGCCAAGGAATTAGTCAAAGATTGCAAAGGGTGCCAAGTCTTCAGCTCCAAGCAACACCTGCCGGCTTCGGCACTCAAGACCATTCCCCTCACTTGGCCCTTTGCCATTTGGGGTCTGGACATGGTGGGCCCATTCAAGACGGCGCACGGCGGCATGACACATCTGCTTGTCGCTGTGGACAAGTTCACCAAATGGATCGAAGCAAAGCCGATCAAGAAGCTGAATGGGCCGACTGCCGTGACATTCATCGCAGATATAACAACTCGGTACGGCATGCTGCACAGCATCATCACCGACAACGGCACCAATTTTGCCAAGGGAGCATTGGCACATTTCTGCGCGACGCAAGGCATCCGACTGGACTTAGCGTCCGTTGCCCACCCGCAGTCAAACGGCCTCATCCTTTTCGGCATCAAGCCCCGACTGGTCGTGCCACCGGAGCGTTCGGCCGGCTGCTGGCTCGATGAGCTGCCGGTCCTCCTCTGGAGTCTACGCACTACCCCAAATAGGTTAACCGGCTTCACTCCTTTCTTCCTCGTGTACGGTGCCGTGGCAGTCATCCCAACCGACATCGAGTTCGACTCGCCTCAGGTGACCATGTACACGGAGGCGGAGGCCAAGGAAGCACGAGAAGATGGCGTCGACCTGCTGGAAGAAAGCCAGCTGTTAGCCCTCAGCCGGTCCACCATCTACCAGCAGGGTCTGCGTCGCTACCACAGCCGAAAGATCAAGCCAAGATCCTTCCAAGAGGGCGACCTTGTGCTCCGGCTGATCTAGCAAACAGCCGGCCAGCACAAGCTCTCGGCCCCTTGGGAAGGCCCCTTCATCATCAGCAGAGCGCTAGGAAATGACTCCTACTACCTGATCGACGCACAGAAGCCGAAGGCACGAAAGAGAGACGACTACGGCAAGGAGTCGGAGCGACCATGGAATGCCAATCTACTCCTAAGGTTTTACAGTTGAAATGCAGTATGTATCACGCTAACTTTTGTACTAAGTACGAGACAATAGGACCCCCGAGGAGAACCCGGGGACTGCCATCTTTCATCTATGAATGAAGAGTACCATGCTTATGATTATGTCATTACATTCACTTCTCTCGTCCGGCACCGGGTTCGACTAGTCGGCCCGGGGACTGGCCGCCTTGAGTTATATTAGAAGTCCTACCCGCGGTCAGACAAGTAGTGTGCCGGCTCCAAAGCCCTCTCTTGCCAAAAGTCGCAGTTCGAAGAATCGGCTGTCCGGCTGGCAAGAGCCAAAGGCAGGAAAGGACGCCCACACGAAAAACGGCTAGGGACTAACGGACCAATATAACAAAAGCCGACTTTTTCCTACTGCCGACCGACTACAAGAGTAGCCGGCCGGCCGGCTTCCATTCACTTTGCTACGATCTAAGAAAGCTCGAGTACTTACCTTCCCCAAAAAAGATAGCCGAGTCCTTCCTTAGCCATAGACTACAGAGCAGCTGCCGGCTGGGAAGGCAGCAATCAGGGGAAGGCGGCAAAGGAAACAGCCTAAGGATAAAAGGCATACGAGAATGGAAGCCAAGCACATGCATGATTATATTTACACAAAAGGCCTTGAAAAGGCCAAGATTCAACATAGTTTGAATACACCCCCAGTGGGTGGAACTGCGCAAGCTTAATGAAAATTGTTCAAAGAGCAACGAGCAGGAAAAGCAAGGACGGCAGATCAAGCCAAGGGAACGACTGGCGAATCGGGCAGGTCGGTGGAGACAGTAGCGCTGGCTGGAGGAGTGGCCGGCTGGTGAACCTCGGCATGATCGCCGCCTCCCGTAGAGGTCGCGTCAGCACGCGCCTCGTTGCTGGAGGCACGGTCATGCTGAGGCTGGCTGGTTGCTTCACCGGCTGGCTCGGCATCTTCGCTTTCCTCCCCTTCTTCGTCTTCACCTTCATCGCTGGAGGCAACCTCCTCCGCCGAGTCTTCACCCTCCGCCGGGTTCAGCCCGAACCACTCCTCCGGCTGGGCGACACCATTGTCGTCCACCGCAGGAGTGAAGACGCTGGTGTCGGTAAACTCGGCAAGAGCCGAAGCACGCTGGATGATAGCCGGCCGCACCTCCACCAGCTCTTCGTCAGCCTCCGCCCGCCAAGTCCTCAGCTGTTCCAAGTTCAGCCCAGGGTACCAGGCCCAGACGAACTCCAGCGCCCGCCTGGCACCGGATCGAGCAGCGGAGGCCTTCCAGGCCTCAAAGCGGCTGACTGCCACCTCCAGCCAGTCGGCAGTCCAGCTCGGGGTGCGGGGAATCGCTTCGCCTGGCCAGAGGGCGGCCAGCACCTGCGCCCCAGCGCGTTGGAGGCGGCGGAGCATGCGGTGTGCCGGCTGTAACCGGGCTTGGATCGCCAAGAGCTGCTCCTCAGGTGTCCGGCTCGCGTCCGGCGCGATCTCAACCCCCGCCTGCCGGCGTGCCTCGCGGTGGGCCTCGATGGTCTGGGTGGCAATGACGGAATAGATGGGGAAGTAGTCTGAGCAAATAACTAAAGCAGCACAAATCAGAAGACGAATCAAAGGGCAAGGGGGTGAGCAAGGAGTCAGGAAGGCGGCTTACCGTCGATCAGATCCTCGATCCGGCAGTAACCCTCGCTCAGCGCTTGCTTCGCCTCAGCCCAGCCCGCCACTTCGGTCTCGAACTCAGCTTTGAGGGCGGCCTCGCTGTCTTGCGGCTTCTTCAGGGCCGCCTTGTGGCTCTCCTCCTGGTCGGCCAACTTCTTGGCCAGGCGGTCGCGCTCCAGGACTAGGGCGTTGAACTCGGCCTCCTTGGCGTGAAGGGCGGTCTGGGCCCCGTCGAGCTGCTCCCTCAAGTCGGCATTGGCCCCTGCAAGCATGAAGACAAAGGAAGAAACAATAAGGAAGAAGTCGTCGGGGAAGATCCGACCCGACTGCTCAGCAGTCGGCCCGGATCTCGGGGACTACACCCAGTGGGTGCGCTGACGCGCCCCCATAGGATATGAACAAAACAGAGCACGCACTCCGGCTGTCGGTCAGATCCTCGCTCTTCTGGTGCAGCTCCTGAGCCTGGGAGTCGAATGCAGCGGTACTCTGGTTATGGTATTTCTGGAAGATCAGACAGGATGCAGGAATAAGATAACTGTCAGGACCTAGTAAGTTCCAAGCCGCCTGCTCAGCAGCCGACTCGGAACTCGGGGACTACACCCAGTGGGTGCGCTGACGCGCCCCCACAGAAGAAATCAAAAAGCAAAACAACCAAGGCCAGAAGACTCACCTGGATGACGGCCCGCGTCGCAAGGAAATCTCGGGTATATCGCTGCAGCGCGGTAGCATGAGCCTGAAGCCGGCTCCGGACCTCTTGGGCTGCCGCGTTCAGCTCGGTCGTCCCCCCGCTGGGCGCCCACTCGGACGTACTGGAGCTGGCTGCCTCCAGGGCCTCCGCCGTCCGGCTGGCGCTCGCAGCTCTGTCCGGCCCCGGCACGGGGGTAGCTTCCCCCGCTCGCCGGCGTGATGCCGGCTGCACCACCAGGCCGGCTCTTGCTGCCGGCTCGCTCCCCGCCGGCTGCTCCGGCGCCGTAGCCGGCTGACCGCTCTGGCCCGCCCCAGTTGGCGCTGTCCGCGGCACCTCCTCCAAGACAATCACATCATCCTCCCTCCCCTCCTCCCCCGACCGGCCGCGGATGGCTTCCTCTGACGGAGGCACGGGGACGCCGGGAGCCACGCTGCGGAGGGGAACGACGAGCTGCGGAGGCTGGTCGCGCGAGGCCTCCGCCTCCCTCTCCGCGGCCGTCGCCTCCCCCTGGGCCTTGGGCGCCGCGTCGGCCTGCTCCTTCGCCGCCTGGGCGGCCCTTCGCTCCGACGCTTCCCGCTCCTCCCGCGCGTTCCGCTCCGTAGCCTCCATGTGGTCGGCGCGGGGATCCACGTGGCGGGAGCTCGAAGACCCTCCGTCTGACCCGATCACGGAGCCGGCAGGACCCCGCTCGAGGGAAAGCGGCGCCCTGGCCAGTCAACCAAGAAGGAATTTAGAAGAACTTCAATCGAAGAACACGGCAAGAATACAAGATGTTTAACACTTACGCCAAAACCGCCTGCGGCAGCTTCACGACCTTCTGGAAGAGGGCTGCCCTCGAGGCCGCCTCATCCCGCTTGGTTGCCGCGGCGGCGCCCCTGGCCTTCTTCGGCCGGCTGCCGAAGTAGGTCGACACGGCCCGGCCCTTCGGTGCGGCGCCACGGACGGCCGGCGCGGCAGAAGGGCCCGCGCCTTGAAGACCCGGCGCTGGCTGGCGGTGCGGGATGACTTTGACCTCGTCGTCGTCCGCCCAGTCCTTGAGGCCGGCTCCGAGCCCCGCGCCGCCTGCCTCGCCGCCATCCCCCGCGGCGGCATCTTCCATGGCGGCCGCCCCAAGATCCGGATCGTCGACGTCATCCACCGTGCGGTCGGGGAGGAACTGGCGCTCTGCCCCTGCGGCCCCCGTTGCCAGCGGAAGTAGGGGATTTTGGAGAAAACAAGCTGGCTGATCAGAGGCCGACCATATCGAGGCCGGCGACACAAGAGAAAGGAAAGAAGAAAGACTTACGGCAGACGGAGGGTTGGCGCGAAAGTACGGCTCCTTGCCGTATCGCCAATCCTCGGAGAGCTTGCAGTTGGCGATGTAGTTCACCAGGTAGGACACCTCGGCATGGGGCATCTCCCTGGTGCTCAGCCGGCATGGGTCGAAGCGGTTGCTCATCTGGCAGATCATGTGCGGCCGGCCTTGGAGCAGGAGTACCCGGCGCTCCACGAAGACGGCCACCAGGTCGGCTCCGACCAGGCCCTCCGACTGGACCATTAGCCGGAGTCGGGCTATGGCGGCGTTCCCGTCCTGGGACAGCATCCTGGCCCGGTAGCTCCATGAGGGTGGCCTCGCAGCCGGTGGGCCGGCTACGTAAGCCGGCAGGTTGACAAAGTCGCCTTGCGGGGCGACGTTCCTCACGTGGAAGTAGGATTTCTGCCAAAGCTTCACCGACTGGATCAGCGGGATGGACGGGAACGGATTGTTCTCGCCCGTCGGCCTCATGGCGATGAAAGCTCCGCATGGGGCGGGCACGCCCGCGACGACGGTGCCAAGCTTGCTTTGGAAGAACTCTCCCCAAAGCTCCATGGTGGGGAGAACGCCAAGAAAGCCCTCGCAGAGGGTGACGAAGGCCGACAGCAGCATCACTGTGTTGGGGGTGAGATGATGCGGCTGAAGGTGGTAGAATTCGAGGAAGGAGCGAAGGAACCCGCTCGCTGGGAGGCCGAAGCCGTGCAGGTAGTGCGAGCGGAAGACCACCCGCTCGCCCTCCTCCGGTGCCGGCGAGATCTCCCTCTCCGGCGCGCGCCGAACCTGCACATAGATCTCGTCGGGCAGACGCCGCGTCCGGCGGAGAAACTCGATGTGCTCGTCAAGAACGTTGGAGCCGTCCCACGAGCTCGACAACACCATTGGGACGGTGCGGCGAGGAGAAAAGGTGCGGCGGCGACGGAGGCGCGTGCGACCCCACTGCAGCGGAGCAACCGTGAACCGAGAGGCCCGACGGCGGAACGGCGCGGCGATGAGGCGTTGCGGCGGTGGAGAGAATAAGGATGGAAGGCGAGAAAGGTTGGAGCGAGGGAGAGCATGCGAGCCTTTGCCGCTCCCTCTCCTCCCCCTACTTATAGACTCGAGCGGCGGAGCCGAGGAGATGTGGTGTGGGGGACGTGGGATTAATTGCGCCTACTCCCCCACGCCCCGCTATAATTGCGCCTTGACGGCATGGTGAAACCACCGCGGGAAGGTAGACAGCCCATCTGGGGCCGCAGAAGATCCGCGCCTGGGCCGAGGCCAGGAGTGGCGGGCCCGGGCCTGCGGTGACGTCCCGTCGCGCACGCGCCATGGCAGGCCTTTTCTGCCACATGACACGGGGGGAGGCGCGCGTTCAGCGCACGAGTTGGCCCATGTTCCCGCTGACGAGGCCACGGTGCCCGCCCAAGGCGGCGCGCATAAGCGGAGCCGGCTCCCAGCTGCCGGCTCCTCAAGTTAGGAAGCTGACCGAGCTTCTCGTCCCCCTGCCAACCTTGAAGCTCGACCAGCTTCGGGGACTACTGTCGGGGTAAATGACCACGAGTAGCCTAGCCGGCTCCCCCTGGCACTTCAGAAAAAATTACGAGCCGATCCGGCCTCCAAAGATCCAAGACGTGGGGCCGCCTTCCCCCTGCCGGCTGCCTCTCAGGCCGACTATCGGGAGGCGGCCCGGCCTTAACCCTCATGAATAAAGCCGCGGGAGGGCCGGCTCCCACGACGCGGTCAAGATCGTACCCTCGATGCTCGCACCCACATAACGGCGATGGGACGGGGCGTGGCTACAGTAAAGCCTGCCACCCCTGAAACTCGGAGCACGCCTGGCATAGTGCGCCGTACGGGGTAGCCCTGACCCGTCCGGCGCGGCACTGTTGCCATGTTGACTATGGCTCCATCCACGGCGGGCTGTCAGCGCGGTCCACGGGCGGTGGGCCCCTTCGGGCAGAGAGACACCCGAAGGCAGCCAGGCCCCCTCCAGTCGGCCAAAGACATGGCCGGCTTCCCGAAGCCGGCTTGCCCCCTCCCTCGAAGGAGGCGCTCCATTAAGGAGACAAGACGACGTGAGGCTACAGCGATCGCCCGCCAGGCGGCGGCACTGTAGCCATGCTTACCTCGATAAAGCCCTCATCATCAGGATTGAGGCAACAGTAACCAACCACCGACAGGGCCCTTGGCAGTGGGGCCTGCCTGTCGAACAAGAAGCCAGCAGCCGGCGGGCCCCACCAGCCGGCGCAGAAACCGGCAAGCGTAGACACTGACGGCTAGGGCCCGCGCCCAGCCGGATTACCATTGTACCAGCGGGGGGTAGGCCTATATAAACCCCCCGGGGCACCCATGCAAAGGGTTGATCTCATCTAGGTTTTACCACATTTAGAGAGAAGAGTAGAGCTAGCCCTGCCCTTCTACTTCCTCTCGCCAAACAGCTCAAGGAGCATCTTATAGCTACTTGTTCATCGAGTGATCATGCGGAGACCCCGCAGAGCAGTAGTAGGGGTGTTATCTCCACGGAGAGCCCTGAAGCTGGGTAAGATTCGCCGGCGTGCATGTCTTCGCCTTATCCCGCTTCCAGGCACCGGCGATGTCTTACTTGCTCCCACAATGATAAGCCACCCGTTGGCATATGTCGCACCTACCACCCGACACTCGGACTCCAGGAGTAAAGGGGATAGATCCCCCAGGGCTCCAAGTCTTGCCCTAGGCCGGACACCGCTCCGAAACCTTCAAAGGTTCCAGAGTCCGGCGGGCGACCTCCTTCCAAGAGGAGCAAGCCCACCGAGCCGGTGACCCCCGTCCAACCGGAGGCGCCGGACAATCTGGTGGAGGTGCTTAAGGGCGCCTCCATCGACGAGGGGCACCGCACCATTATGAGTGTGGTGGTCCAGAAGGTTCAGTCCGCCAAGAGCGGACTGACTGAAGCTTGTGCCAGCCTTTTAACAGGCTTTGAGGTAAGTAAACAATGTGTAAAAATATTACCGCATAGACAGTAGCCCCTGATGCTCTGTTTGGCGTTCGGGAAGAAAAGCCGAATAGAGGATCAAATAAAATTCGCAGGAGTCTAACAGAAAGGAGTCAATATGCATATGCAGGCTTCTCTGCTGGCGTCCGCCGCACTGACTGCGGAGGTGGACGCGCAAAAGCAGAAACTCGAGCAGTCCGAGCAAGAGCTCGGGCTTGCCAAGAAGCAGCTCGAGGACAAGGAAGGTAAGAAATACATTGTTTAAATATATAAAAAAGTGCAATTGCAAAAAATGACAGGATTAACGTGGCTATTGCAGGGGCCACATCTGAGGTGGCGACCCTTAAGCAAGCGCTGTCCGAGGCCGAGAAGAGGGCAGCCATGGGGCGCACCGAGCGGGAGAAGTATGAGGCCCAGATTGGCGAGGTGCGGCAAGAGCTCCAGGCCCTCATGAAAAAACATGAGAGTTTGGAGCATGACTCAATGATGCGAGCGTCCGAGCTCACGGCGGCAATTGAAAATGCCAAGTCTGCCAAGGCCGAATCCTAGAAGGCTCTCCAGGAGTTGGATGAAGTGAAAAAGATAGCGGCGGGTAAGGCATTCTTTATGCAAAGCAAACATGTAAGAGAGTTACTTGTCACCTACCCGAATCCGGAGCTCTCCAGGAGCATTAGCAGATCTTCCCCGTAGCCTGTCCGATGCCGCCGCATTCTACCGAGCCGAGGAGGGCAGCTCGACGGAGAAGGTGTTCTGGTCTCAGTACGTGATACGTCTAAAACGTATCTATAATTTCTGCTTGCTCCATGCCTCTTTTGGGTGATATTGCTATGATATTTATACACTTCCATACAATTTTGATCATATTTGGACTAACCTATTAACTCAGTGCACCCCAGTGCCAGTTTCTGTTTTTTGCTGTTTTTGTATTTCAGGTTTTTCCATTACGAAAACTGCCAGAAAAATTCCGGAAAAAATATATAAAAAACTCAGCGTTCCGAAACCTTCCAGGACCCCGAAGGAGAGCCGGAGGGGGGCCACCAGGGCTCCAGGCGCCCTGGTGGCGCGGCCCCCCTCCTGGCCGCGCCGGGGGGCGCCTGGGCCCCCCAGGTGCCCTCTGACGTCACCCTTTGGCCTATATTTAACACACGTCCCGAAACCCTCGAGACGGGAACCCTTTTTCGCGATCTCATCTCTGTTCCGCCGCCGCCGCACTTCCAAGATCGGGAGCGCCAGGAGAACTCTTCCCGGCACCCTGCCGGAGGGGAGGATCACCACCGGGAGCTTCTCCACCACCATGGACGCCTCCCGGACGATGCGTGAGTAGTCTCCCTTGGACCATGGGTCCATGACCAGTAGCTATGTGATGTTCTCCTCCCCTTCTTGTGCTTCACTAATTAGACCTCGTGAGCTGCCCTACATGATCGAGGCACATATGTAATCCTTATGTTGTTGCTATGATGAGTTTGCTGGGATCTGATGGATTGTGAGATTATGTTCAGATTGTGTTTGAGTAATATATTTGATTTACCTCTTTTATATTTATGTTCGTAAGTAATTCTTGCATGTTCTCCGTTGTTGTTTATTGCTTTGGCCGAGTAATAGGTAGTAACTCCAAGAGGGAACGTTATGCTCGATTATGGGTTCATGCCCCTCGATGACTAGCTTGAGTGACAGAAACATGAGTCTAGGGGATGTGCTGTTGCCACAAGGGGGAAAACAACGGTGCTTGTGCCCGCGGGTGCAAGGATTGTTTACGTTACGCAAAGTTATTTTAATGCAGTTGTCTGTTGCTTTGAGTTTACACTTTGGGTGGAGCTCGCAACTTAATACCAGCGAGATGTTCTGGATAGATATCTCAAGGTGGATGATTAGTAGTAGATGCAGATGGATTTCGGTCTACTTACCTTGGCATACTGCCCATGCTTTGAACCTCTACCTTTCTTGCAATATAGTCAGCATTGGTTTGCGCGCATAATTCTGTCAATTGCCCAGCTGTAATTTGTTTACCTCGCATAGCTATTTTATCGTCTTTTGGGAGAGAGACATCACTAGTGAACATCATGGCGCCCCGGTCCATATTCCTATCATAGATCACATCACTATTTACTTTCCGCTTTTATTTACTTTCCGCAGCAATATCTATCACTATTATCACTTGCGTTTAATCCTTTGTAAACGACAAGGCCGGAGGGATTGACAACCTCTCTGTACTCGTTGGGAACAAAGTTATTTGTATCTG
Organism: Aegilops umbellulata; assembly: GCA_032464435.1. Classification (NCBI taxonomy): domain Eukaryota; kingdom Viridiplantae; phylum Streptophyta; class Magnoliopsida; order Poales; family Poaceae; genus Aegilops; species Aegilops umbellulata. Next base: position 511,825,170 of record CP136059.1, read on the forward strand.
TGTGCAGGTCCACGTTGATTGCTAATCCACGGTGCCGTTAGCGATTGACACCTTCTCGTTGAAACTGGGAGTCTCTGGGGATTCGATCCTTGGTATCTTTGCCAAGGGAAAACTACCACTACGCTGCATCTCGAACCTTACACTTGGGGTAACCAACGAGGGGCGAGAAGCCATCAAGGGTGTTTTCTGGCGCCGTTTCCGGGGACTCCGCTCTTCGAGATAGGGGAGTTGCATACTATCTTTTACCTTTGTTTTTTTAGTCTTGTTAGTTTACCTATCAGTTTTTGCTTTAGTGTCCTTTATCGAAAATCACAAAAATAGTTGTCTTGCTTACTTGCTGCTATGGGTTCCACCGAGAACACCAAGTTGTGTAACTTCACTAGTCATAACAACGATGACTTTATTTGCACACCTATCACTACACCTGCCACTTTAGCACCTTCTTATGAAATTAAACCTGCTTTACTGAATCTAGTCATGAAAGATCAATTCTCCGGTGCTGGAGATGATGCTGCTTTACACTTAAACAATTTTGTTGAACTCTGTGATATGCAAAAGTACCAAGAAATAGATGGTAGTATTGTTAAGCTTAAGCTTTTTCCTTTCTCTTTGAGAGGAGGAGCTAAAATTTGGTTTCAGTCTTTGCCTAGAAATAGCATAGATTCTTGGGACAAGTGCAAAGATGCTTTTATTGGAAAGTACTATCCACCTGCTAAAATTATCCAACTAAGAAGTAATATAATGAATTTTAAACAATTGGATAATGAACACGTTGCCCAAGCTTGGGAACACATGAAATCTCTTGTCAAGAACTGCCCTACTCATGGTTTGACTACTTGGATGGTTATCCAAACTTTTTATGCAGGCTTGAACTTCACCTCGCGGAACTTGTTAGATTCGGCCGCGGGAGGAACCTTTATGTCAACTACACTTGGTGCTGCCACAAAACTTCTCGATGAGATGATGACTAACTATTCCCAATGGCACACCGAACGCGCTCCAACAGGTAGGAAGGTAAACTCTGTCGAGGAGATCTCCTCCCTAAATGAAAAAGTTGACTTGATTATGTCTCTACTTTCGAAGCAATCTTATGTTGATCCTAGTGATGTTCCTTTAAATTCTTTGATTGCTCAAGAACAAGTAGATGTGAACTTTATCTCTAGAAACAATTTTAATAACAATGCTTATAGGAGTAATTTTGGTAGCAACCCTAGACCGTTCCCCTCTAACTCTTATGGGAACAACAATGTTTATCCTAGCACTAAGAACTCCACCACTGAACTAGAGATTATGCTTAAAGATTTTATCACTACCCAAAAAGATTTTAATAAGAGTGTAGAAGAGAAACTAAACAAACTAGATGATCTTTCTTCAAAGGTAGACAATTTAGCCCATGAGGTAGAATTGCTTAAAATTAGAACTTCTCCTCTTGAGGAGAGGACGGTCACTCCTATGAATGCTATTCAAGTGCAAATTAATGAAAACATTAGGATGTTGGCTAAACTTAAAGAAAGATGGGCTAGAGAAAGGGAGGAAGAAGATAGAATTAAGAGCCTTCCTACCCATCACACTGTTGCTACTATCCAAGTTATTGAGGATACCCAAACTCTTAGCACCCAACGCACTCCTGGTTCCATTGGACCTATTAATGGTGATGCTATGACTATAGAAACTACTAAACAAGTGAACCTAAAGGACACCACTACCACTTTACTTGATAGTAGTGACCTTGATTTTGATAATTGCACTCTTACCGAAGTTATTGATTTCCTTCACAAGATGTCTAGAGATCCCCGCACTAGCACGCTTAACCTTGCCTTCACAGAGCATATCACTAATGCTCTCATCAAAGCTATGGAGGAGAAACTTAAATTAGAAGCCTCCATTCCTAGAAAGCTAGAAGATGGTTGGGATCCTACGATTAAAATTAAACTAAATAACTTCTCTTGCCATGCTTTATGTGATGTTGGAGCTAGTACCTCCGTTATGCCCAAAAGACTATATGATATGCTTAAGTTGAAACCTTATGATCCTTGTTCTTTTGGTATTCGTTTTGTTGATTCTTCCTTAAAGAAACCTTTGGGGAGGATCGATGATGTTCTTATTGTTGTCAATGCTAATTATGTTCCTGTTGATTTTACTATTATGGACATTGAATGTGAACCTTCTTGTCCAATTATTTTGGGACGCCCTTTTCTTCGCACCGTTGCTGCCATCATTGACATGAAAGAGGGGAATATAAGATTCCAATTTCCTCTCAAGAAAGGGATGGAACACTTCCCTCGAAAGAAGATTAAGTTACCATTTGAGTCCGTTACACGGGCTAGCTATGCTCTTATTCTTGATAAGACTTGATCTCTATGCATTATGCCTTGCTTAAAGGCATAAAAGAAAGCGCTTTTTGGGAGGCAACCCAAATGAATAAAATTTTATATTTTGCTTTTGTTGTGTCTTGATGTTGTTACTACAGTAGCATCATCATTGTATCTTTAATTTTCAGTTTTGTGCCAGGTATAGCCTCTGATTGCAGGAAAGATCAAGAGTTGTGACGTGCTGTCCAGGAAACAGATTCTGTCCTCGTACAGAAAAATTCGCATAAAATCACCAGATCATCTTTTTGGTATGAATTTTTTCCACAGCGTGCTCTATATAATTTTCTTTCAAGCGTCTGTTCTGAGTTTTTTGATTGGAGTTGCAGAAGTGCCCCGAAATAATCATTTACTGCCTGCTGGTCTGTTTTTCACATATTCTGTACTGTTTTGCCTTTCCTTCATTTTGCGAGCCTTGCACTTGCTTATTCTTTGCAAAAACTTTATGGCAATCTAGAGAAACAGTATACTTTCTAGAATATCTTTGCAAAGGAATATCTTGTGCCCGCGGGTGCAAGGATTGTTTACTTTACGCAAAGTTATTTTAATGCAGTTGTCTGTTGCTTTGAGTTTACACTTTGGGTGGAGCTCGCAACTTAATACCAGCGAGATGTTCTGGATAGATATCTCAAGGTGGATGATTAGTAGTAGATGCAGATGGATTTCGGTCTACTTACCTTGGCGTACTGCCCATGCTTTGAACCTCTACCTTTCTTGCAATATAGTCAGCATTGGTTTGCGCGCATAATTCTGTCAATTGCCCAGCTATAATTTGTTTACCTCGCATAGCTATTTTATCGTCTTTTGGGAGAGAGACATCACTAGTGAACATCATGGCGCCCCGGTCCATATTCCTATCATTGATCACATCGCTATTTACTTTCCGCTTTTATTTACTTTCCGCAGCAATATCTATCACTATTATCACTTGCATTTAATCCTTTGTAAACGACAAGGCCGGAGGGATTGACAACCTCTCTGTACTCGTTGGGAACAAAGTTATTTGTATCTATGTGCAGGTCCACGTTGATTGCTAATCCACGGTGCCGTTAGCGATTGACACCTTCTCGTTGAAACTAGGAGTCTCTGGGGATTCGATCCTTGGTATCTTTGCCAAGGGAAAACTACCACTACGCTGCATCTCAAACCTTACACTTGGGGTAACCAACGAGGGGCGAGAAGCCATCAGTATGCTGAGGCCGGACACCCTGTGCCCCTGAGCGACCAGCTGAAGCAACTGGTCGGGCTCCACAAGGCGGCCGAACAGGCCATGAAGGGCTTCATAGTTCGGTTGTGGCCTGTAGAGGCCCTGCCTAGGAGCTACTTTGGGCTGGTGCGGCGGCTGGTGGAGGCCTGTCCAAGGCTCGAAGTTATCATGCGCTCCGCCTGCATCGAAGGTGCCCGTAGGGCTCTTGCCCGCGCTAAGGTGCACTGGGGCAAGCTGGATGTTGACAAGCTTGTGAAGGATGGGCCACCGCCGGGGAAAGAGCATTGCAAGCCCGAGAATTATTATAAGGACGTTCTGAAGGGTGCCCGCCTTATGGCGGACGAATGTTCCAGGGATGTGATTTTTTAGTAAAACTCGCTCGTTTTGTCCTGTGCGCTGAAAACTTGTTCATATGCGCTAAGAAATGATTTTTGAATTTAAAATATTACCTTCTGTGCGGCTGTTTATCAAATTTGAGAGATGGCAAGTCGTCGGCTTCTGCCCCCATGCCACTAGTGCTGGGGTGTTCGGGATAGACCTGAGCGCTTTTTTCCCATGTTTGGATCCTTCGAGGGAGGCGCTCAGCACAACGAACAAGGCAATCAGACTATAATGCTTGAACACTCTCACTTAGCCATAGAATTCTATAATTCTAAATTTCGGCGAAGCCCCTGGTATTCGGAAGACCGAGTTCGGGGCGCTATCCACGCCTTGGACGGACAGAGCCGACTCCTCACTCTAAGCGGCATAAGTCTTTAGGGACTCGAAAAACCTCTCGTACAGTGACCAGCTCTCGCTTCATCATGATAGTCAGTTTTAGCTTTCTCTACTGATGTGCTTAGCCCAGCTCAACTGGGGCACAATCGCAATAGATCTCCTAGTGCTACCTTAGCCGATAGTGGAACGTAACGCACCAAAACATAGGAGCCGGGCAAACCCAACTATTGACCCAAGACATGATTCGGAGCCGATGCATATAATGCTATAAGTTCGGGGTGCCGCACTTGTTAAAGTGTTCGGGCTTCTCACACCATATTGAGGGGTACTAAAGCCCCTGGCGTATTTGGCCGTACCAAAGTGTACGGGTGCAACATGTCATTAATGAACATATATTTGTAAAAAAGAGTAATGCAAAAATAGACAAAAGCTATGCATTGTTTATTAAAAAAGGCTGCGATCAAGGCAGAACGATACAAATAACTCGATAAGCAAAAGGTTGGACTATTTAACATGTCCGTTCCAGGGGTAGGCTGCGGAATGGTATGCGAAACAGGTATACTGCTCGTGATAGAGACCACCTGGGAGTTCCGTTAATGTAGCGTGGCTTCTCTGCTTCCCTGGTTCTTGCATCGTTTGTGCGGCAATTGTACTACGGGACAGGCCTTCCGAAGAATGGAGTCCTGAAAGTAAGAGAAAATTAAAAAATCGGCAACCCCTAGTGCGGTTTAAGCCGTGTTTCGGGCGTGCCATGATGGTGCCCCTCCCCCTGTGCCCATGGTATTTCTAGAGCGTAGTTATGTACGCGAAGCACTAGTGTCGCATTTTTGCGAGGGCTGGGGTTGGGGCCGCATTGCTACGCCTGCTCGGAACGTGCCAGGCGATCTTGTTGTAGGTTACTCCGGGCGCGTTTGACGGTGTCCGGACGTTTGGTGGCCAGACTGGAGAACTGCCAGGAGAGGCTGCTTTGTACTTCCGCTGCAAGGGCCGCTGTGTGTTCCTCCGTTCGGAGCGAGCGTTCGGTGTTTCCATTGACCGTGATTACTCCTCGAGGGCCTGGCAACTTGAGCTTGAGGTATGTGTAGTGCGGTACCGCATTGAACTTGGCGAATGCGGTTTGCCTGAGCAGTGCGTAATAGCCACTGCGGAACGGGACTATGTCGAAGATTAACTCCTCGCTTCGGAAATTGTCCGAAGATCCGAAGACCACTTCAAGTGTTACTGAGCCTGTGCAGTTGGCCTCTACACCTGGTATGACGCCTTTAAAGTTCGTTTTGGTGGGCTTAATCCTCGAGGGATCTATGCCCATTTTCCGCACTGTATCCCGGTAAAGCAGGTTCAGGCTACTGCCGCCGTCCATAAGGACTCTAGTGAGATGAAATCCGTCAATGATTGGGTCTAAAACCAATGCGGCAAATCCGCCATGACGGATGCTAGTGGGGTGGTCCCTTCGGTCAAAGGTGATCGGGCAGGAGGACCATAGGTTGAACTTTGGGGCGACTGGCTCCATCGCGTATACGTCCCTTAACGCGCGCTTCCGTTCCCTCTTGGGGATGTGGGTTGCGTATATCATGTTCACCGTCCGCACTTGTGGGGGAAAACCCTTCTGTCCACTGTTGTTCGGCGGCCGGGGCTCTTCGTCGTCATTGCTATGCAGCCCCTTGTCTTTATTTTCGGCATTTAACTTGCCTGCCTGCTTGAACACCCAACAATCCATGTTGGTGTGATTGGCTGGCCTTTCGGGGGTGCCATGTATCTGGCACAAGCGGTCGAGTACTCGGTCCAGACTGGACGGGCCCTGAGTATTTCTTTTGAATGGATTTTTCCGCTGGCCGGATTTATAGCCTTTGAATCCGGCATTTTTTTTTGACTAGAAACTGTGGGGCAACAGCCCCACAGTAATTTATTAAAACCCAACCACCAAATAAACAAAGAGGTTCTGGAGAAAGTCTAACTATATGAGTTGGGGCCTACTTACCTATTGAGCTATTTACAACATATACAAAATATATACATGGATATATACAGCCAATTATGGCAAAGAATTAACCCAAGCTAACAGCAGGTTGCTAAGACTAGACTTGAATCTGTGAGAGTGTAGAGTAGCATCATGAATAAAATTCCTCTTCCAAGCAGCAAAAGATGGCCTTTCATGCCTAAATATTCTGCCATTTCTGAGTAGCCAAATATTCCAGGCTGCTAGATAAACAATCTTCCTGAAGAAAGGTTTACCGAAGCTTTTCCTGGCGGCAATTAGGCATTGGGATGGTGTTCCAACTATCCATTGGATGCTCAAGTAGTTCCATACCCTTGTGCTGAATTGGCATGTGAAGAAGAGATGATTTCTATCTTCATGGGCATGGGCAAAACATAACGGACAGGTGTTATCATCCTGAGGGGATCTCCAGTGCCTTCTCACTAGCATGTCCCTAGTATTGAGTCGATCATCTAGCATCAACCATGCAAAAACTTTTATCTTCATTGTTGCCTTACTTTCCCAAATCCACTTGGTTGGAGTATCTATGGCCATATGAGAATGCATGATAGTGTAATAACTCTTTGCAGAGAAAACACCTTTACCAGGTGTCCATGACCAAAAATCTGGAATCTGTACATCAGCATTTAGGCCAAGAAGACCAGACTAGACAAAGTTCAGTTCTTCCATTGCCTCTAGCGACAAGGGTAGATGAAAAAGGTCAGCCATATTAGTTGTGTTGAGAACCTCCTGTACAGACACCTTGTCATCAATTACGAAAGAGAACAATCGTGGAAATCTCTCTCTGAGAGGAGTAGATGATCCTAGGAACACCCAAGCATCAAACCAAAAGAGAACAGAATCCCCCATGTTGACAGTTACCTCTGAGTGGAGTCTGAAAACTTCACTGAGCTTTAGGATATCTTTCCACCAATATGAACCACATAAAACTGTGCCATCAGGAACAACGCCATCATAGTAAGTGTTCCAGATGAGAGTAACCCATGGAATATCTGCTTTGTTGTAAAACTTAGATAGATGCTTGGACAAAAGAGCTCTGTTTTGGATGCTGAGATTGACTATCCCCATGCCACCTTTATCTTTGGGTCTGCACACAAGTGGCCAAGCTGCAAGTGATTGCCTTGGAGTATCAGAATTTCCTCTCCATAAGCACTGCCTCATAATCCTTTCAAGCTGTTTTATAATGCCAGCTGGCAAACATAAGCTGCAGAGAAAATAAATAGGCAAGGAGGACAAAACTGACTGAAGTAGTTGTAACCGAGCACCCTGATTGAGGAGACTTGAGCTGGCAGATAACCTTCTTTCAACCCTGTCAACCACAGGAAACAGGTCTTGGATTGTAGGTTTGGTTGTTCCCACAGGAAGCCCCAGATAAGTAAAGGGTAGTGTCCCAACTTGGCCGCCGAAAACAGCAGCCAGCCTGGCAGTTTCTGCGTCATCCACATTAATAGGCAATATGCATGATTTATGGAAATTTACCCGAAGACCTGTGGAGGCATGGAAATCTTGAAGCATTTCCTTGAGGGCTAAAAGATGTGAATCCACAGCAGGTATAATGAGGAGGGTGTCATCAGCATATTGTACTATAGGGAAGTCAGGATCATGAGATGCAATAGGTAATGAAAGAACTCCAGATCTTAGCATATTGTTCACCAAGTTTTGTAGCAGATCTGCTGCAAGAACAAACAAAAGGGGTGATAGTGGGTCACCTTGACGTACTCCCCTTTTACAGATAAATTGCTTTCCAGGCACACCATTTAAAATTACAGAAGAAGTACCAGAGGATAATAGCTCTCTTATCCAACCAATCCACTTGCTATCAAAACCTTTGTGATGCAGAAGTCTGAGAATGAGGTCATGCTCAACAGTATCAAAGGCTTTGGCAAAATCCAATTTGAGAATTAAAATGGGTTTCTTGGACTTGTGGCACTGATGGATATATTCTAAGGCCCAAGCAATACAATCTTGTATGGATCTACACTTAAGGAATCCATACTGATTCTTGTCAATGCACTTTAGGATCACCCCCTGCAATCTATTAGCCAATAGTTTCGTCAAGAACTTCAGACAAGTATTAGTCAGCGAAATAGGTCTGAAATCATTAGGACTTTCAGGTGAAAGTGTTTTTGGAATTAGGGTGATTAAGGACCCATTGATGCTGCTAATAGTGATCTTGCCATCATAAAAATCCTGAAATAACTGCAAGAAATCATCCTTGATGATGTGCCAGCATCGTTTGACAAACAAACCAGTAAAACCATCAGGGCCAGGTGCCCTGTCAGTGGGCAGAGACTTTAGCACCTCATTTATTTCCTCTTCAAAGAAAGGAGCAGATAAGTTGTCCAGATCATCCACTTTATCAATCAACGAGGCTAGGTCAAACTTCATATCAATCCCCTCAGAAACACCCATTCTGCCCTTGAAAGTGCCCCATAACATGCCAGCCATCTGTTGATGGTCAGAGACAACACCACCATTTTCATTCTGTATAGAGGAAATGGAATTCCTCCTAAAACGTTCAGTTGCCATTGCTTGGAAGAACTTAGAGTTCTCTTCCCCAACTTTTATCCACCGAATGGTACACCTCTGTTTCCAGTATAAAAACTGCAGATGGAGTAATTCCTCAATATGAAGTTTTACTATTTTCCTGAAGTTAAATTCAGGTCTCATTAGAGGCCTTAACTCCTCAAGATTATCAAAAAAGATGACCACCTTGTTACAAGCTGCAATGGCTCTTTTGAGTTTGGAGAGGCTGATGTACCTTCGCTTAAGAGCATTGCGAAGCCTTTTGAACTTTTCTGTCAAACGAGCTGCAGAATTTGTTTTCTTTGTTGGGGAGCTCCAGGATTGCTCCACACAGTCAAAGAAACCTGGCAGATCCACCCAATAATTTTCAAACCGAAAGATTTTGGCCTTGGGAATACATGTTGCAATGGAGACAACACAAGGTACATGATCCGAGGCTGTTCTTGCTAAAGGGAGGACCATTGTATTAGGATAATCATTTATCCAAGTGGAGGAAGTAAAAAACCAGTCCAACTGCTCCAGCAGTGGGTTTTCTTGCATATTAGACCATGTGTATGATCTTCCTTTTAGTGGTAACTCAAGGAGACCAAGGTGTCCAATGACTTCATTGAAAAGAAAGATATCATTTATGTCTCCCCCTGGCAAGTTTCTATTGTCAGGAGATCTAATGAAATTAAAATCTCCCACAAGTAGCCATTTATCATCAGTTGGAATATCCAGATCATACAACCATTGAACAAAATTATCTCTAGGCTTTCCTTGACAAGGCCCATAAACATTGACCAAGGTCCATCGACTTGCATTATGGGCAGAGATGAATGATACTATGATACCAAACGGCTTAATATCCACTAATGTGCCAGTGAACATATTGGAACACCACCGCACAAGTATTCCACCAGAGGCACCAAAAGAAGGTGAATAAACAAAATTATCAAATCTCCTCGGGCAAAACTTTCTAATCGCACGTTGATCAAAGAAGTTACATTTAGTTTCCTGTAGACAGATGATAGAGCACTGGCTCTCTTCAATTTTCGCCCTAACACTTCTCTGCCTATCTTCAGAGTTTAAACCTCGCACATTCCAACAGAGAACCTTCCAATCTCTAGTTTGGTGTGCATTCATGAGTAGACAATAAAAAGAGCCGTATCCTCAGCATTGTCGTTGTTAATTCGGTGCTTCTGCTTGTTGCGACGTGACCTGCCACTATTGTCTCTGGTATCCGAATTACCAGGGTTCTTGGTCATATTGTTGCTACGAGCAAGCCAGCTGTCTTCTCCCGCGCAAAAGCGGGTCATGAGTGTCGTGAGTGCTGCCATAGATTTCGGCTTTTCCTGTCCAAGGTGCCAGGCAAGGAACTCGTCGCGGATATTGTGCTTGAAGGCTGCTAGGGCCTCTGCGTCTGGACAGTCGACTATTTGATTTTTCTTTGTTAGGAACCATGTCCAGAATTGCCTGGCCGATTCCTCTGGCTGCTGAATTATGTGGCTTAGGTCATCGGCGTCTGGTGGTCGCACATAAGTGCCCTGGAAATTGTCGAGGAATGCGGCTTCCAGGTCCTCCCAACAACTGATTGATTTTGCTGGCAAGCTGTTAAGCCAATGCCGAGCTGGTCCTTTAAGCTTGAGTGGGAGATATTTGATGGCGTGTAGATCATCGCCACGGGCCATGTGGATATGAAGGAGATAATCCTCGATCCATACCGCAGGATCTGTTGTGCCATCATATGATTCGATGTTTACGGGTTTGAAACCCTCGGGGATTTGATGATCCATTACTTCATCTGTGAAGCATAGTGGGTGTGCGGCGCCTCTGTACTGGGATATATCACGACGTAGCTCCAATGAGCTTTGTCTGCTATGTTCGGCCCTACCGGATTTGCTGTATCCGGCGTGACGGTTATCGTCTCAAGTCGTGGGGCACCCACGCGATCCGTAGATCGATCTTGTTTGCCTTGCCTTGTCCTCCAATATATCGCGCAGGTCTGGCGCATTTTCCCATGCCTTGGTATGTTTTGAGCGGCACCGGGGTGCGCCTTGAGTGGAGGGCCGAGAGGCCTCTCTGTCGCGGCCACGATGTGGTCGGTCGGCCGTGTCATGTGCTGGTGATGCAGGTTTAGGTGCTTCCTCCTCTAATCGGGGTAGCAATCTGCGCCTTGGATAGCTCTTGGAGGGGCGTTCGAGTTCATACTCTTCAGCCGCAAGGACTTCAGTCCATATGTCGGCTAGCAAATCTTGATCAGCTCTAAGTTGTTGCTGCTTTTTCTTGAGGCTGCTTGCCGTGGCCATAAGCCTGCATTGAAAACGCTCTTTCTCGACGGGATCCTCTGGCACGACGAATTCGTCGTCGTCGAGGCTTACCTCGTCTTTGGAGAGAGGCATATAATTATCGACCTCGACCTCTCTGTCTGCCGCTCTTTCATGAGGGCTGGCTTCTCCATCCTCCTGTGCTGAATCTTGCTGGAGGGGGTTTTCTTCGGCACTCTCCGGAGTATTATTATCTCTTGTGCCGGAATTACCGTTTTTGCTTTGGCAGGATTTTGAGCGGCGGCGCTGACGCCGGCGCTTGGGCTGTTTCTTGGAGGGGTCATCCTCCACTGTTCCATCGCCATCTCCTTCTTTTGGGGTGTCCACTATGTATATGACATATGACGAGGTGGCTTTCCAGTACCCCAAAGGCGCTGGTTCTTGATCGTCTCCTGGATCGGCGTCCATACCGTCGATGTCTTCGGAGTCGAAGTCGAGCATGTCGGTTAGATCGTCGACAGTGGCTACAAAGTGGGTGGTGGGTGGGCTTTGAATTTCTTCATCGTCCGTATCCCAACCTTGTTGACCGTAGTCCGGCCAGGGCTCTCCTGATAAAGAGAGAGACTTTAGTGATTTCAGGATATCGCCGAAGGGCGAGTGCTGAAAGTTGTCCGCGGCGGTAAACTCCATGATCGGCGCCTAATCGGATTCGATTGGCAGGGGCGAGGAGGGCTCGGAGTCCGGAGAGAAGTCCGACTCCTTGGAGTCACGAGCCTCGCGGAGCGCGGGGCTGGTGTTCGGCTCGATCGTCGTTGGGATCGCAGCCCCCGAGGCGGCGTCCAACCACCCATCCTCGATCGGCGTTGTTGGCTCCGAATTAAGGGTCGAATCCGATGTGGGTGCGGCCTCTAGGGCACTGTTCGGCGGCAGAGCTAGATCATGCCCATCGTGACAGTGTGGCGCGCTTGGCAGTGGCTCGAATCTGTCGAGGATCAAGTCACCGTGGATGTCAGACGTATAGCTTAAGCTTCAAAATCTGACCTGATGGCCAGGGGCATAGCTTTCGATCTGCTCCAGATGGCCAAGCGAATTGGCCCGCAGTGCGAAGCCGCCAAAGATGAAGATCTGTCCGGGGAGAAAGGTCTCACCCTGGACTTCATCGTTGTTGATGATCGGAGGAGCCATCGAGCCTAAAAGTGACGACACACAGGAACTCTCAATGAAAGCACCAATGTCGGTGTCAAAACCGGCGGATCTCGGGTAGGGGGTCCCGAACTATGCGTCTAGGCGGATGGTAACAGGAGACAAGGGACACGATGTTTTACCCAGGTTCGGGCCCTCTTGATGGAGGTAAAACCCTACGTCCTGCTTGATTAATATTGATGATATGGGTAGTACAAGAGTAGATCTACCACGAGATCAAGGAGGGTAAACCCTAGAAGCTAGCCTATGGTATGATTGTTGTTCTCTCCTACGGACTAAAACCCTCCGGTTTATATAGACACCGGAAAGGGTTAGGGTTACATAGAGTCAGTTACAATGGTAGGAGATCTACATATCCGTATCGCCAAGCTTGCCTTCCACGCCAAGGAAAGTCCCTTCCGGACACGGGACGAAGTCTTCAATCTTGTATCTTAATAGTCCAGGAGTCCGGCTGAAGGTATCGTCCGGCTATCCGGACACCCCCTAATCCAGGACTCCCTCACTGTGGAACTCCAAGAAGGAGCAGAAGAAGCCGCTCGCCGGTAGCCCCAGGCCGCGCATGCAGTGCGAGCGGAAGATGACCCGCTCGCCCTCCTCCGGCACCGGCGATATTTCCCCCTTCGGCGCGAGGTGGACCCGCACTAAGCCCCTGCCGGGCAGCTGCCGCATCTTGTGGAGGAACTCGATGTGGTCGTCGTCGACATCGGAGCCGTCCCACACTCCGGAGCGCACAGCAGGAGGTGCGACGGCGGAGGAAGAGCGCATCGCTGCGGGCGCGGCGTGGTCCGAAGCAACGGCGACGGGAGGAAGAAGAAGCAAGAGGGAACGAAAGGAAGTAGGGAGGAGGGGCGCGCGTGCTTCGCCGCTCCCCTCCCCCCGCCTACTTATAGGCTCACGGGCTGAGAAGCCGAGGAGGCAGTCGTGGGATTAATGCGCCCAGGACCCCACGACTCCCACGATTTATCGCACGAAGTTACTGCGTGCAGTTACTACACGGGAACCCCAACCATCCGCGCGGCCACAACGGATCCGTTCACACGCCAAGGTGCGGTAGTGGCGGGCCCCGCCTGTAGGCCTGTCCCGTCGCGCGCGTGGGTGGGCAGGCTGGCCCAGCCGTGCGGCGCCGCATGGCGGGCCCGCAGCGGGCGGTGACCTGGAGGCTTACTAGGCACGCCGCCTGGATCCCGCCACGACATTCAAACTTTTCGAGGGCAAGACGGCCTGAGCAAGTTCAGCTCCAGATAGTCGGCTTAAAAGAAGACGTCGAGAAAGGCCCAAATTCAACCGCCGGAAGGAAGAAACTGTTGAGGCTCCTCGACATATCACCCTCGGCGCCTCACCAGCTTTGGGGACTACTGTCGGAGTAATGGGCCACGGGTAGGCTATCCCGAGCCCCTGAACCTTTCAAGACATCGGGGCAGGCTGCGCCCCTCAAGATCCCAGGACGAAGAGCCGCCTTCGGGGAGCCGGCTCCTAACTGGCGACTTCTAGAGAAGCCGGCCATGGGGAGTCGGCCCGCGACGCCAACAAACCCCACGTCCTCATAAAGAGGGACAGGACGGGGAGTGGCCACAGTAAGGTCCACTCCCACCCCTTTCCAAGGGCAGGCGTGGCCACAGTGCGTCGTACCCGCAGAGATCTCCGTCCGGCCCGGCACTGTTGCCATGCCGGCCCTAACATCAGCCCTAGTGGGCAGAGTCCTGTACCCACGACGGCCTGCCGATACGACCCAGGGATGATGGGTCCCACCAGTCAGCGGGAACACAGAAGACGGCGAGAGCGCCCCTAGTCGGACCCGTTGGGAGTCGGCCCCCGAGAGTCGGCCAGCCCCTCTCATGGGTCCCACACACCATTAATCAGACACGACAGGGAGTGGCAACAGTGATCGCCTGCCAGACGGCGGGGCTGTTGCCACGACCCCATGACCAAGCCCGCGTCATTAGAAGCACGGCTATAGTAACCGCAGCCGGCAAGACCCGCCCGCGGCGGGCACGACCTGTCGGCTCCATACCGGACCAGTTGGCGGGCCCCAGCAGTCGACGGAGAAGACGGCGTCCAGAGAGACTGACGGCTCGGCCTCATACCTAGCCGGATTACCATTGTACCCCGGGGGGTAGGCCTATATAAACCCCCAGGGCACCCATGCAAACGGGTCGAATCCATTAGCACTAGAACAGATCATACAGGAAGGAGAGAGCTAGCCTTGCCTTCTCCTACCTCCAGGAAACAGCTCAAGGAGCAACCTTGTACACACTTTGCCATAGTGATCATGCGGAGACCCCGCAGAGCAGCAGTAGGGGTGTTATCTCCACGGAGAGCCCTGAAGCTGGGTAAGATTCGTCGGCGTGCATGCCTTCGCCTTATCCCGTTTCCAGGCACCGGCGACGTTCTACTCGCTCCCACCATGATAAGCCATCCTTTGGCATATGTCGCACCCAACCCCCGACAATCGTCGCCATCGTCATCACCAACGCTCCTCTCATCGGGAGAGGGCAATCTCCATCAACATATTCAACAGCACCATCTGCTCTCAAAACCCTATAGTTCATCTCTTGTATCCAATTCTTGTCTCCATGTCCGGGATTGGTGCTAGTAGGTTGCTAGTAGTGTTGATTACTCTTTGTAGTTGATGCTAGTTGGTTTAATTGGTGGAAGATCATATGTTCAGATCCTTTATGCATATTATTACCCCTCTGATTATGAACATGAATATGCTTTGTGAGTAGTTACGTTTATTCCTAAGGACAAAGGGAGAAGTCTTGCTATTAGTAGTCATGTGAATTTGGTATTCGTTCGATATTTTGGTGAGATGTATGTTGTCTAGCCTCTAGTGGTGTTATGTGAACGTCGACTACATAACACTTCACCATTATTTGGGCCTAGAAGAAGGCATTGGGAAGTAATAAGTAGATGATGGGTTGCTAGAGTGACAGAAGCTTAAACCCTAGTTTATGCATTGCTTCGTAAGGGGTTGATTTGGATCCATATGTTTCATGCTATGGTTAGGTTTACCTTAATACTTTTGTTGTAGTTGCGGATGCTTGCAATAGAGGTTAATCATAAGTGGGATGCTTGTTCAAGTAAGAACATCACCCAAGCACCGGTCCACCCACATATCAAATTATCAAAGTACCGAACGCGAATCATATGAACGTGATGAAAACTAGCTTGACGATATTCCCATGTGTCCTCGGGAGCGCTTTTCCTTATATAAGAGTTTGTCCCGGCTTGTCCTTTGCTACAAAAAGGATTGGGCCACCTTGCTGCACTTTATTTACTTTTGTTACTTGTTACCCGTTACAAACTACCTTATCACGAAACTATCTGTTACCACTTATTTCAGTACTTAAAGAGAATACCTTGCTGAAAACCGCTTGTCATTTCCTTCTGCTCCTCGTTGGGTTCGACACTCTTACTTACCGAAAGGACTACGATAGATCCCATGTACTTGTGGGTCATCAGCCGGTGGTCGCTGGCGTTTCGAGGAAGATCGTCAAGACTGACTGGCTGGAGGTAGATGAAGGCGATCTGCCCGTTCTTTGTACATAGGACGGTGCAGAAAAAATGGACTGACCTATTTGCTTTCAGTCGATTGTTATTTTCATAGAATCCTGTAGTAATTTAGTGTGCCATGCATGTTGTAGAGCTATCATATGTCTCCCGTCATTTATTTCTCACCGACCTGCTATCTGCTACCTTTACACTGTACTAATTGTGCACACACTTCACCCATACTCACACTATTGTTTTTTTATGCATGGGTATTTCAGACTCTGACGCAGTGTTGATGAATGCAGAAAAGAAAAGACAGAAGTTGCTCTAGTGTAATTCGAAGATAAGCACTAAGCGTACCAGCGCTCTAACGGGTGCAGTGTCAGCAGTTGGACATAGTAAATGTAGCTCTGCAGTTGATGATCTCAATTTCCACACACAACCATCCCAGCTGCTTGCTTTAACTTCGCGCTGTCAAACGTGGTTGCATGTTGCATATGGTGTCTAGCTTGTATTGCTTCCAATTTGGTTAAATTACATCTGCTTACTTTACACATTATACATTTGATAATGACATGCCTTCCTGTTTTTGATACATACTACATATGTCTATTAACCATGTTCGTACATCAAACTAATGCTCTTTTGTATCCCTCTTCAATCACTTATGATGGGACAGTCACCCGGGTGGGTTACTGTGAGACGCCATACTCATTTAAAGAGTGCAGTGTCATCCTCCCCACATGATTCTCAAGAAACAGCAAGGCTAAATGAAGATAGTCAACGTAGCTCTCTAGTTGATCACCGCAATTCCCCCACACCACCATCGCAGGTGCTTGCTCTTACTTGGCAGTGTGATATGTGGTTGCATGTTGCATATGGTGTCTACCTTGTAATGCTTCTAATTACGGTAAATTGCATCTGCTTAGTTAACACATTATACCTGTGAATATGACATGCCTTCCTTTTTTGGTACATACTACGTCTCTCTATTAACCATGTTCTTACATCAAACTACTTTTCTTGTGTATCCCTCATCAATGCTCCTAATTTGTTAAATTGCATCTCCTTAGCTTACACATTATACATGTGAATATGACACGCCTTCCTGTTTTTGGTACATACTACATCTGCCTATCACACCATGTTCTTACATCAAACTACTGTTCTTGTGTATCCTGCGTCTATCGCTTATGATGAGACAGTCACGCGCATTGGTTAATATGAGACGCAATACTCTTATAAAGAATGCAATTTCATCCTCTCCACATGATTCTCAAGAAATAGCAAGCCTAAATGAAGATATTGAGCATAGCTCTGTACCTGAAGACCGCACTTCCCCTACACCACCATCACAGGTGCTTGCTCTAACTTCGCGGTGTGATATGTGGTTGCATGTTGCATACGGTGTCTAGCTTGTAATGCTTCTAATTAGGGTAAATTGCATCTGCTTAGTTTACACACTATACCTGTGAATATGACATGCCTTCCTATTTTTGGTACACACTACATCAATGTGTTAACCTTGTTCTTACATGAAACTACCTCTTATGTATCCTGCATCAATCACTTACGATGAGTCACCTTTATTCGTTGCATATTGCATATTATTTCTAGCCTGTTGCCATGTATTGCTTCTAATTTGGTCAAATACATTTGTTAGGGCATCCTTTTAATTTGGCAGAGTGATATTGGTTTCATCTTTCATATGGTTTCTAGCTTGCATCGATTCTAACAAGTTCAAGCACCTTGTGATTAGTTTACACTTTATACATCATACATGTCAATATGTCACGTCGTCCTGTTTTTCATAAAAATTCCATCCTCCTATCATGCGGCTGCCTTACATGAAAGTAGTGTTCGTCAGTATCATGCATCAATGAGTTCTGAAGAGAAAATTTTATTCCTTTTTCTTATGGGTTTGACTTGACAAGGCAAAATCAAGAAAGAGGAAGGAAAAGAGTAAGGAAGGCGATGATGGTGGTCCTCTCCAGCAACGTAAACGGAGCATCTGTACCGATTCTCCTTGTACTAATAGTTCATTACAAGGTCCAAGTCTCCGCTCCCCTACTCCACCATCCAAGGTGCTTGCTCTAACTTGGCAGTGTGATATCTGGTTGCATGTTGCATATGGTGTCTATCTCGTATTGCTCCTAATTAGTGTAAACTGGATCTGCTTAGCTTACACATGATACATGTGAATATGACACGCTTTCCTGTTTTTGGTACATACTATATCTTATGATAAGGCACCTTTAAGTCGCCACTGTGATATTGGTTGTGTCTTGCATATGATTTCTAGCATGTACTGCTTCTAATTTGTTGAAACGCCATATAGTTTGAACTTGGCAAGTGATATTGGTTGCATCTTTCATATGGTGTCTAGCTTGCAGTGCTTCTAATTTGTTGAAATGCCTTCTGCTTAGTTACCACATCATAGGTGTGAATATGTCACACCATCCTGTTTTTCATACATATTCCATCCTCGCATCATGTGTTTGCCTTTCATCCGAGTAGTGTTTGTCAGTATCATGCATGAATGAGTTCTGAAGAGCGAATTTTATTCCTTTTTCTTATTGGTTTGACTTCACAATGCAAAATCATTACAGCTGAAGGAAATTAGTCCGGCAGTGGATGATGGTGGTCCTTCGGAGCAACTCAAACGGGGGGTCTCTACAGATTCTACTCCGCCATCCTCCCAACAAGATTCGCAAGACAACACAAGGCTGGACAGTCAACGTAGTTGTGTAGATGATGAGCACATCTTCCCTACTCCACCATCACAGGTGCTTGCTCTAACTTGACACTATTATATGTGGTTGCATGTTGCTTATGATGTCTAGCTTGTATTGCTTCTAACTTGAATTTCATCTGCTTACTTTACACATAATGCCTGTGAATATGACACGTGTTCCTGTTTCTAGAACATACGTGTACATGATGAGCACATCTCTCGTACTCCACCATCACAGGTGCTTGCTCTTACTTGGAACTATTATACGTGGTTGCGTTTTCCGTATGATGTCTAGTTTGTATTGCTTCTGATTATGTTGAATTGCATCTGCGTAGCTTACAACTTATACCTGCAACAATCACTTACCCATACGACACATCTAACTTGGGACTGTGATGTAGGTTGCATTTTGCATTGTCTTCTAGCTTGTACTGCTTCTAATTTCTTAAAATGGCACTTACGACGAGACACTTTTTACCTGATATAGTGATATTGGTTGCATGTTCATATGGTGCCTAGCTTTCATTTCTTCTAATTTTGTTGAAATGCCTTCCGCTTACCATTTTTTCATACATATTCCATCCTCCTATCGTACGTGTGAATATGAAACTTTGTCTTTTTGTATATATTCCATCCTCCTATCCTGCGCTTGCCTTACATCAAAGTAGTGTTCGTCTGTATCATGCATCAACCAGTTATGCGGAGCTGATTTTATTCATCTTCTTGTGGTTTTGACTTCATAAGGCAATATCAGAAAATAGGAAGGAAAAGAGTAAGTTAGGGGATGTTGGTGGTCCTCCGCACCGATGCAAACAGAGACTCTCTAAATTTTCCACTGCTACTGCTAATGAAGTTGAAGTCCCAAGTCTACATGATGAGTTCATCTCCCGTACTCCACCATCGCAGGTGCTTGCTCTAAGTTGACAGTGTGATAATTGGTTTCATGTTGCATATGTTGTCTAGCCTGTATTTCTTCTATTTTGATTAAATTGCACCTGCTGAGTTTATATGTTATACATGTGCATATGACATGGCTTTCAGTGTCTAGAATACACTGCATCTATCTATCATACCATGTTCTTACATCAAAGTACTGCTGTTGTGTATCCCTCATCAGTCACTCATGATTGGACGCTTTTAACATGGCAGTTTGATGGTGGTTGCATCTTGCATTGATTTCTACGTTGTACTGCTTCTAATTTTTCGAATTGCCACTTATGACAAGACACTTCTAACATGGGAGAGTAATATTGGTTGCATCTTTCATATGGTGTCTAGCTTGCATTACTTCTATTTTCTTGAAAATCCTTCTGCTTAGTTTGCACATCGTAGCTGTGAATAAGTCATGTCGTCCTGTTTTTCTTACATATTTCATCCTCATACGGTTGTCTTACATCAAAGTATTGTTTGTCTGTATCATGCATCAATGAGTTCTGAAGAGTGATTTTATTCTTTTGTGTTGTGGGTACAACTTGACATGGCAAAGTCAAAAAAGAGAAAGGAAAATAATATAGTAGGGAGTGTTGTTACTCGTCGGGTGAAACGGAAAAGGTTCTGCCGTCGAGATTCTGCTGGTACTTATAGTGCAGTAGAAGGTCCAAGTCCACCGGCTAAATCTACAAACACAATATCACCTACTCCACGAGCTGCAGCATCCGCTTCAACTGTACCAGCATCTCAACCAGTTACTCGTTCGTTTGCTCCGGAACTGGCTAGTTCCCAAGCTGCCTTCACACCTTACACTACTTCCGAAGCACTGCTGACACAACAGGACTTGGCAAGATCAGATGAACCTCATGAGAATCAACACCAAGACGGTACCTGACCGAGTCAAGTTGCAGCTTCATGCTCCTTTATATGTACTCTCACAGTTTGATGTACACTAACACTTTCCATATTCGTTGTTGAACTAGCACCACGGCGCAAGCGGAAACAAACATCAGGGATAATGCTTGACAGATTAACAAAATCTAAAGGAGGAAGAATGGAGATCCATTTTGAGGCAGGTTTAAAAAGGCCACGTGATGCTACAAAGTCAGCCAAGTTAGTATCAGAGGCAGCCGTTGTCGTTAGGTGTCATGCACGTATCCTCCCAACGTGGATCTAGTACAGGAATGAGAAAGACAATACCCAGTTTAACACCTTCCTTGACCACTTATCAGTAAGTAAGGTTGTTCATCGCAATTAGTAATATTGTCTTGCTTTGTCCCATACTTTCTAGCTTCCTCCTAATATGACTCATATTCTTTTTTCAACAGATGAGGTTCAAGTCGGATCCGAAAGATGATGCAACTAAACAAGCATGCACTCATGTTTTTCAGTCTGCTCTGCGATAGTATCGGTACCACCTTAGAAAATCTCACTTTGAAGGCAAGGCTAACAATGAAACCGCCCAAACATCTCCAGTGGAATATATTACAGATGAAGACTGGACAGCCCTTGTTAAACACTGGTCTGATCCAAAGTATCAGGTAGGCTATATGTATTTGATCAGACCACATATTAAACTTGTATTTATGTATGTGCCTTAGAAGTGTATCTTCTTCTAGGCTAACTGTTTGAAGAACAAAACCAACCGTTCTAAAGTGAAATTCCAACAGACAACAGGATCTCGTAGCTATATTGCACACTGCGAGGCTCTTGTAAATAGCTGCTACTTCCTTCTTTTTTTCTGCCATATTATCGTATCTATATTGACTTGTTCCAAATACACAGGAAATCCCGTGCGGACCAAAAAGAACCTGAACCGAATGCCGTGCAAATCTTCAAGGATTGCCACACCAGCAAGATGAAGGGCATGAGCACACCATTTCAAGCCGCTGTTGTAAGTCCTTACTCCTCCTGCCTTGAACTGATTGGTACTGTGATGTGTTCATTTAACTACTTGGTTTGCAGCCAATGTCAGTTACTCTGTTCGCTTTTATTCACAGTTGTCTTAACGTATCATTTCACCTTACATGGTTTAAAAGAGATGAAGGATATTCTTTTGGTCTTGATCTGTAATCTAGTTGTTATGTTCATGTGCGCACACAATGATAAAATAGCCTGTTTGTTTTATATTTGTTTTCCCGTGATATGAATGATGTCATACTATGTTCATCCTACTTTAAACCATGTCTCTTTATCCTTAGATGTCAACGAATGCGAGGAAATAGACAATACAGTAGGCATGCTACATGGACATATGTTCTGAAAGTGATTTTATTATGTAGTTAGCACTACAATACATGCTAATGTATTACAGTAGTTCACCAAAATAAGTTATGTATAAATGTTTAACCTACTTTGTTTGTTTTTGTCTCATTAGTAACTTATCTGGTACACTAATCTACAAGTTCAAACTTTCAGGAAGCTATGGAACAAATGATTGAACAGCCACAACCACCTGAAAGTGACGAGGCTAATACAGGCACAATGTCTCCTCTTGCTGCAGTGCGTCAGTATCTCTCCACTAACAGTGCAAAAAGCACCTTCCTGCGTAATTCTGGGTTGGTTGTCAAGGTAACCTCGTCCAAATCGCCTACTGAACAAAATCTTCCTGCTAGACAGAGTGATATATCTGTGCTCCAGACACAAGTCCAATCCCTAATGGACGTTGTTTCGGAAACAAGAATAGTGGTTGAGAAATGTCGTCAAGATATGAATGGTTTTGAAACTAGACTATCAGACATTCGCTTCGTTGTTCAAGAGCATTGGCGGAAAAAAGGTGGAGATCGTGCTGCTCCATCAGATTCTACGGCCTGAAACATTAGCACTCGGGTCAAATAATTTGTGCTTCTATACATCTGATGGTGCTTTTATCTGGAAGGACTGTAAACTTTATGCCAACAGGCCTTTTGTTGTATGGTAGGAATTTATTTTGTTGTGATACAACATTTATGATGTTGCCTCAGGCTGCAGTGATTACGACGCTATTTTTGTATAGTGTAGGTTTATCTTAGTAATGTATTCGTCGAAAGCTTCGTAGGAGCCCAACATGCCAACATTCGTCGGGCCCATTCAAATTGGGCTAAAAACGATTACGGGCCGAAATTGGCATGTAGCCCACTAAAAATATCTGGGCCTAAATCAGCATAAGCTTTCATATTTTTCTGGTAGGCTTGTGCCCATAGTGGGCCTTTAACAGGCCTAAACATAATTTGGGCCCTCAGTAAAAATAGGCCGTTTACAGGTGTAAATATCTCGAGCCCATAAAAAACATGGGCCTTTAATAGACCGAAAGTGAGATTGGGCCCTGATTGTGCCAAATAACCCACTGGACTTAGCAGGCCGAAATGGTGGCCCATTTACGATGCGGATCTTTGACAGGCTGAAATTTGGACGGGCCGTGAATGCGCCGACCTAATACACGGGCCTTTAACACGCCGGAACTTCGGTCGGGCTAGATTATCGTCATTTTTATATGGGCCATTAATGGGCCCGATAGGACGTTGGGCCACATATGGCCCATGGTTTACATCCGGCGTTAACAGGCCGAAAATGACAACAGGCCGAAAGTGACCCAAAGCTATAGTGGGCCTCTAACAGGCCGAATGTCAGACATGGCCGAATATGACCCAAATCATTCACGGTCCTTTATGGGCCGAAAGTTTTGATGGCATGTAAATGGGCTAAATGAAGTCGGACCTTTAACAGGCCGGAAATACACCGGGCTGTAATTCGGCCCAATTACTTAGCGGACTGCTAACGGGCCAGAAGTGACCATGGGTCGCATTGATGACAAGTTTAGGACAGGCCGTTGACGGGCCGATTTGACAGAGAATGTTGGGCCTTTAGCTGGGCCGGCCCATTATGGTTGGCAGAATCTTGTGGGCCTTTAGCTGGGCCGGCCCATTGTGGTCTGCAAAATCTTATGGGCCTTTAGTTGGGTCGGCACATTATGGTCTGCAAAATCGTGTGGGCCTTTAGCTGGGCTGGCCCATTATGGTCCGCTAAATTTTGTGGGCCATTAGCTGGGCCGGCCCATTATGGTCCGCTAAATCTTATGGGCCTTCGGTTGGGCCGGCCCATTTAAACTTTGCGGGCCACTTTTGGGCCGGTCCACGTGTCAACATATCATAGGCCCATCTCGACCGTTGGATGAGTAACACTTGTGCCAACACGGAGCTGGCGCGTGGATCCGTCAGCCAATGAGAATTTTACACGTGGAAAATCGGCATTGGTCGTGGCTGTTAACGGGTTATCGGATTCAAAATCCGACCCGATAGCTTAACGACGTTCCGTTACGGTGGATGCCATGTGTTGGTCACCCTTGACGAAAGCACTTCTGTGACGCGCGATTTATCATCATGGAAGTGGACACTACCGTGATGATAATTTTGGCAATGTCATGGAACACTTCTACGACAGCACAGGTATGAATATCTTGATTCTGTCATCAATTTGTCATGGATGTACATGCATGACAGAAAACGCGACCTACTGTGACAAACACGTATCATCACATAAGTGTATTTTTTTTGTAGTGCAAGTGCAATATGGATGATAGATATGAGTATTTGTGATCTGAAAATATAAAAACAGCAAGGTAGCAAGCGATAAAAGTGAACGTAAACGGTATTGATGCTAGGAAACAAGGCCTAGAGTTCATACTTTCACTAGTGCAAGTTCTCTCAACAATAATAAAATAATTGGATCATATAAATATCCCTCAACATGCAACAAAGAGTCACTCCAAAGTCACTAATAGCGGAGAACAAACGAAGAGATTATGGTAGGGTACGAAACCACCTCAAAGTTATCCTTTCTGATCGATCTATTCAAGAGTCCATAGTAAAATAACACGAAGCTATTCTTTCCGTTCGATCTATCATAGAGTTTGTACTAGAATAACACCTTAAGACACAAATCAACCAAAACCCTAATGTCACTTAGATACTCCAATGTCACCTCATGTATCTGTGGGTATGATTATACGATATGCATCACACAATCTCAGCTTCATCTATTCAACCAACACAAAGAACTTCAAAGAGTGCCCCAAAGTTTCTACCGGAGAGTCAAGACGAAAACGTGTGCCAACCCCTATGCATAGATTCCCAAGGTCATGGAACCCGCAAGTTGATAACCAAAACATACATCAAGTGGATCAATAGAATACCCCACTGTCACCACGGGTATCACACGCAAGACATACATCAAGTGTTCTCAAATCCTTAAAGACTCAGTCCGATAAGATAACTTCAAAGGGAAAACTCAATCCATTACAAGAGAGTAGAGGGGGAGAAACATCATAAGATCCAACAATAGTAGCAAAACTCGTGATACATCAAGATCATATCACCTCAAGAACACGAGAGAGAGAGAGATCAAACACATAGCTACTGATACATACCCTCAGCCCCGAGGGTGAACTACTCCCTCCTCGTCATGGAGAACGCCGGGATGAGGAAGATGGCCACCGGTGAGGGTTCCCCCTCCGGCAGGGTGCCGGAACAGGGTACCAATTCGTTTTTGGTGGCTACAGAGGCTTGCAGCGGCGGAACTCCCGATCTATTCTGTTCCCCGATGTTTTTAGGGTATATGGACATATATAGGCGAAATAAGTCGGTCAAGGGAGCCACGAGGGGCCCACGAGGGTGGATGGCGCGCCTGGGGGGTACGCGTGCCCCCCTGCCTCGTGCTCTCCCCGTTGATTCCCTGACGTGTACTCCAAGTCCCCTGGATTGCTTCCGTTCCAAAAATAACTCTCCTGAAGGTTTCATTCTGTTTGATATTCCTTTTCTGCGAAACACTGCAACAAGGGAAAAAACAGAAACTGGCACTGGGCTCCGGGTTAATAGGTTAGTCCCAAAAATAATATAAAAGTGTTTAATAAAGCCCATAAACATCCAAAATAGATAATATAATAGCATGAAACAATCAAAAATTATAGATACGTTTGAGACGTATCAGCATCTCCAAGCTTAATTCCTGCTCGTCCTCGAGTAGGTAAATGATAAAAATGGAATTTTTGATGTGGAATGCTTCTTAGCATAATTCTCAATGTAAATATTTTTATTGTGGCATGAATATTTAGATCCGAAAGATTCAAGATAAAAGTTCAATGTTGACATAAAAACAATAGTACTTCAAACACGCTAACCAAGCAATTATGTCTTATCAAATAACATAGCCAAAGAAAGCTTATCCCTACAAAATCATATAGTTAGGCCATGTTTCAATATTGTCACACAAACATTCTCATCTTGCATAACCCCGATGACAAGCCGAGCAATTGGTTCACTTTTAACGCGCTTCAGCCTTTTCAACTCTTACGCAATACATGACTGCAAGCCATGGATGTAGCACTATGGGTGGTGTAGAGTATAATGATGGGGGTTATGAGAGAAGAAAAAAAGGTATAAAGTCTCACATTGACGTGGCTAATCAATAGGCTATGGAGATACCCATCGATTGATGTCAATGAGAGGAGTAGGGATTGCCATGCAATGGATGCACTAGAGCTATAAATGTATGAAAGCTCAACAAAGGAAATGTCAGTGTACTAAAGGAGGGGTACCTTAGTATCCCGAACTTGTGCACGGGCAGTCGCAGCCTCCCGCGGCAAGGCTTGCCAAGTGACCGCCAAGGTCCTCCGAAGTCCTTTTGGAGCCATTCAAGAACAAAGTATTTAAGCCAAGGAGACAAGGCCCCGGCAAGAGGAGCTTGCCGGGAAGGCCACCCAAGACGCAAGGCCCCGACAAGAGGAGCTTGCCGGGAAGCACACTCTGGGCGCAAGGCCCCGGCAAGAGGAGCTTGCCGGGGATGCAAACCAAGGCACTTCAGAGAACTTGCCGCGACGCGCCACGCGCCCCGGCAAAGAGCTCCCATATGATACAAGACAGAGACCGCGGCAAGGCGCTTGCCGCGGCAAACTACTACTCCGCGGCCCGTGCTTCAGCTCATCCACCAACGTGTCGCTCTGAGGCCGTTCCAGGCGTACGTGGCGAGAAGCTGTGCGGCCAGGGGCATGCGGTGGCAAACGGCGCTGATAGGATAGCCATCATGGCAAACGATGGCGCCCCTGACGGCCACTTTTTGCACTGTTTGGACGACACAGACGGGCATTTAATGCCCTTGTCCCCTGCCGTCAGGGTTAGGTATGATAGCACTGTACAAGTAGCTGTACCCAATACAGCGCTTTCCATTTTTACCCTTGCCTACGTTGCCACCTGTCGGTGACCCCTTGAGCATATAAAAGGAGGCCCATGCGCAACATAGAAGGGGGAGGAGGAGAACACTCACGCTGGGTCTCGCCAGCGGCTCGTGTGTACTGTAGCACCTTGCGCTCCTGAGCAAGAACACAATACAATCCACAAAAGCAGCAGAGGGTTTTATGCATTCGTGCGGCCCGAAGCTGGGTAAACCCCCCCCCCCCTGTGTGCCTCGCCTCGATCTGCTCTTCGTGCGACCTCCGCCCCCCCCCCCCCCCCCCGCCGAACCGAGAAGGGGCTCCGTCCCCATAGGTGCTCGTGGAATCAGTCATCCCCGGCATCTTTGGCGCGCCAGGTAGGGGGCGTCGAGGTTGTGTGAACCTGATCCGGCGTTCGCACAAGCTAGACCTTCATCATCATCATCGCCAGTCGACGCCAAGTCGAGCCACTGGCCAGACACCTTTCGCTCTAGTCTATGGAGCAGAGGCGGTTCTCCCCACGGAACGCGTATACGGGTCACCTCGAGTGCTCGCTTATGATAAGCTTGAGCAAGAGCGGCTGCGATGAAGACGCGCTGCTCCTCAAGGAGGTCCGTCTTCAAGCTGTTGTGCGAGCTGCTCGCTACCAGCAAGCTTTGCACCGCTACCATAGCCGCAAAGTTAAAGCCAGAAGCTTCGGGCAAGGCGACCTTGTTTCTTCGGCGCGCTCAGTCCGCCAAGAATTCCAACAAGTCGACGCCGAGGTGGGGAGACCCTAGCCGGGCGAAATGAGTCACTAGTTTCACCTTGCCGGGGAGCGGCCTTCCCGGAAAGCAAACAACAGAAAAGATAAGTTGCCAAAGCTTGAGCAATCAGGTCTTTTAGATTTTTAATTTATCTTCCTCGAACGACCGTCCTTTGTATGGAAAACCTGTGCGCGGAGGAACCAGCTCGTGGCTAGTTGCGCCCTTACTTCGTTTCGAGTCCGCTCAACGACTTAAGTGTGCTGCGACTAGAGTCGCACCCTTACTTTGTTTCGAGCTCGCTCAACAACTTAAGCGAGCCGCGACCGGAATCGCACCCTTACTTTGTTTCGAGTTTGCTCAAACAACTTAAGCGAAGTTTCAACTAGTCGCGACAAGGTTTCTTGTCGGAGGTAACACCACCAGCAGGCTGCTGACGTTCCGCACTCAGCGCTCCCGGCAAAGGTGCCTGCACCGGCAAGTTCCCTAAAATCGTAGGGCAAAAAGCGTACAAAGGAAGGGATCAAGTAAAGGAAATAACATTGCAATTACTACCCAAAGTAGAGTTATGTTACAAGATAGCTTGTCGCAGCTCTAATAAATTGTTTCCCTAACATGACCTGCAGCGGCAAGAAAAGAAGAAGGCGGGCGGCCTAGTCTACACGGTCGCTCTCAATCCTCTTGATTTCGCTCACCCTTTCCACGATGGGTTCGACAAGGGCATCGAGCCCCTCCAGATCAGCTTCCGGCGGCAGGGACCTGAGGACGTTGGTAAGGCAAGTGTCCGGGTTGCGGAAGGCCACATTCCTCAGCACCTTTCGGAGAGTTCCCGCGCAGATCTCGCGCGACTCGTCGGCCAGTTGCTTTGGGATCCTCTCCCGGAGTTGCTGGAGCGCCGTCGTCACGCCTTTGAGGAACAAAGTGAGTTTGGCACTGGGAGCAAGGTTCTCGTCGGAAGGATACCTGAGGTCCTCCACCCCCAGCAGCACCAACTCCTTGTCGATGTCTGCGGCGGCATTCACAAGACCCTCCGTCCATTGCTCCACAGTCTCCCTAAAAGCGCTCTGGGCGGCAACAGCACTCTCCAGCAGCGTCTCATTGGCCGCGACCTCCTTCTTCAGAGCCACCTCCTGCTCCTTGGCGCTGTCTAGCGTCTTGGTCAAAGTGGCCAGCTTCAACTCAAGATCGGCGTTGGAGTCCTTGGCGGCATCGAGCTCCTTGACCTTCTCGGCGAGACGGCCCTGCAGCTCGCCGAAGGTGTAGGCATCCTTCGCGCGCTCCTCCTTGAGCGCGGCAAGCTCTCCACCGCTCGCCTTGAGGTTGGTCTCCAGCTACGCCACCTTCGTCTCCAGCTCCTTCTTGACGGCCTCGGCAGCTGCGGCAGCATCCTGTGCTTCCTTGAGAGCCCCGCCAACCGCTTGCTCATGCGCAGCAAGCTCCTCCTCATGGCTGTCAACGTCGACCTTCCGCTGCGCCAACTCGCCCTCCCGCGCAGATAGCCCTTCGGCGGCAAGTCACTGTTGTTCTTCGACTGCCGCCTTCTCGAGGATGAAGGCTGTTCGCGCCTCGGCAAGTTGCTCCCGCTCCTCCGCCAAGGCCCGGAGAGCTTCCTATCTCTGACCCCGGAGCTCCTCCGCGCGCTTTTCAAGTTCCGCTCCCGCATTCGCGGCAAGCGCCTTGCGGGACTCCAGCTTGGCTTGCCGGGCGCGGTAGAGCAACACCAGCTTCTGGAGCAGCCGCTCCTCCTCAGACTCGCCGCCGCTGCTGCTTGGTGCGTCAACCAGCGTCAGCCCGGCGGAGGCGAGCACTTCTCCGTCGAAGGTTTCTCCCTCGACCGGCGCCCTGGATTGGGACTCCCAGGGGAGCTTGATGAAGACGTCGTCGCCGGCCTTCAAGTACACGCCTGGCTGGGGCTCTTCGGAGCCCGACGCTGCGGCGGTGGAGGGAGGGTTGGCGGTCAGGGTAGCGCCTGTCGCTCCTGCGGCCCCAGGGTCGTCAGTACGATCGCCGGACCCCTCGTCAGCTGCTGCGGCAGCAGCCTTGGCGGCCTCTTCGCCAGCAGGATCATCACCGTCGACCGTTTCTTCGGTGACGACGGCGTCGTCAACAGCGACCTCGGTCTCCATCGGCTCCGCAGTAGGTGCGACTGACAGTCGGAAAAGGAAGAAAAGTCAAGCAAACATACAAAAGGAAGATCAAGCAAAGAAGAACCCAAGGGAAGTCTCGAGGCAAGAGGATTACCTGCGCCAGGATCTGCAGTCATGGTCTCCGTCACCGAGGGGTCGCCGGTACAGTCCTTTGCCGGGGACTTCTCCCTTGCCGGAGAACTCCCCCTTGCCGGAGACCGCTCCCTCGCCGGAGACTGCTCCCTTGCCGGGGACTGCTCCCTCGTCGGAGGTTCCTCCCTTGTTGGAGGACTCCCCCTTGGCGGTGTAGCTATAGCAGGTGGCACGTCGGGGGCGGTCTCCGGACGCTCCTGGTGGGGCTGCTCTGCTCCTACACAAATCAACAGTCAGATATCAGAAAGCAAAGAGTATCCATGCGCGCCCAACGGCGAGAAGCAAGTCATATACTTACGTTGGGGGCTGCGCTGGGGGCTGCTTTGAGGATTAGTTGGCGGGTCCGGCAAAGTCGTCTCAGGCGCACCCCCTGCCGTCACGGTGGGTTCGTCGTCAAGGATGACCACCGGGACCTTGGCTCTATTTGCCTCTCTCTGGACCAGAGTCCTGAAAGGGAGTAAGTGCAGAGAAAAGCAAATGAGATGCGGGACACAACTGCAAGAATTAAAGAAATACAAGTTCAACAAAGATCTTACTCCTCTTCTTCTTCCTCGTCGGAGCTGAGCGCGGAGAAGTCAAAGCGTGCCCCACCCCCGGAGCAAGGAGGAGTAGGCTCCCTTGGCCGCTTAACGGGGACAGGGCCAGTGGTCTGAGACGACCCCGCACCAGTCTCCCCGTCAGCGGTCTGCGAAGACCCCGCTCCGGTTGCCGTGGAGGAACGCATCGCGCGGCGTGACGGCTGTTGGTCCGCCTGCCGGTCCGCTACGTCCCCGGCCTTGCGAAAACGCCTTCGTTGCGGGGCCGGGGGCTCTGCTTGCGACGAGCTGCCCAAAGGAGGGGCAGAAGAGGAGTTGATCTCCGGCAAGCCACTCGTATCCTCGATGGGCTCGCCCGACTCGGCGTCGTGCCCAGCGGGCTCTTCCTCGCCGACAAACTCCGTTCGCTCGGCAAGGCTTGCCGCCTTTGCCGCATCCGCCTCCGCCACGGTGAACCCAAACTCGCCCGCGGCCGCGGCTGCCGCCGCCTCTTCCAGCCGCGTGGCGATGCGCTTCATCTCATCTTCGGTGGTGTCCCGAGTGAGGCCCTTCTACTCGTCGGGGCGGATCGGCACCTCTACTAGGTCATCGAAGAACGCCTGCACGACATCATCTGCCGGCTCCTGCCACATTGCGTCAACCCCGTGCGAGTCGCACAGCGGCATCATTGCGAGGATGCGGCTGAGCGAGGAATTGTTGCACAGTGGGACGACACCTTGCGGCAGCCTGAACCATTCGAGATGATCGGGGTCGTGCTTGAACAGATCCTTGAGCATCGCGTTGAGCTCCAGGACAGTGAAATTAAAATTGAGACCCGGGCGCAACCTCATGATATCCGCCGCGTTCTGGAACTCCCAGGCGGGCCTCCTCCTCTCCTGCAGGGGGGCGATGCGGCGGCGGAGGAAATCGGCTCCAACGGTGCCTACAGTAAGCCCGGCAAGCCTGAGGCGTAGGATCCGGGTGACGGCAATCTTCAGCTTGTCGTCATCCTGGGCCGCGTTACTCCAATCTTTACCGCGCACTACTGCGGTTTGGCGCAGGACGGTGAATGGCTGCGGGTTCTCCTCGGCGATCCAGCACCAGTCTGCTCTCCACTCCTCCCACTTGCTACGGAACTCCCCCTCCAGATAGGCCTCCTCCTTGCCGGCCTTTGAGATCCAGGCGATTCCGCCGGAAAGAGGCTCCCCTCTCTCAACTCGGAGCGAAAAGAAGTGGCGGAAGAGGGCTACGTTTGGGTGGACTCCGACAAAGTTTTCGCAGAGGTGTGCGAAAACTGCCATGGTCAAGACAGCATTGGGGGTGAAGTCAAGGAGATGGAACCCGTAGGTGTTCATGATGTCGCAGAAAAATTCAGAAAAAGGCGGGCAGAGCTCGCAGTAGAAGAACAAGACGAAGAAAGCGTATCCAGGCGGGGCTCTCGCCCGGGCGGCGGGTGGAAATACCTTCGTGCGCGGGTGCACCCGCGTCTCCGCCGACCAGAAGAGATAAAAATCCTCCCTCAGCTCCTCCGCGTCGAGCCTGGGGGGGGGGGAAGATGGCCCGCTCCTTTCGTAGCGCCTCGAGCCGCTGCGCCTCGGCCGACTTCGAGGCCTTTCCCTTCCCTTTGTCGCCCTTCGGAGCCATGGCGGAAGTGGCAAAAGAGGTCGACGGCGTTGATGGTGCTGGCGGCGATGGAGGCGGAGCGCTGCTCTCTTTCGGCTTTAGGAAGAAGGGGAGTAGCGTAGATTTTTGGAAGACAGAACAACGACGGACGGATGGGCGAACTGCCCCTGTTTCCCCTGCTTATAGGGGGGAGGGGGAGGACGTTTCGCCTCTCCGAATAAAGAAACCACCTACGACGTGACGCATGCATTCGGGAATCAGCCCCGCGCACGCCACCCACGTCACGCACGTCTCTCCCCACGACGCTGCAATCGACGCGTGCCGTTCGGGGAGGGCGTGGTAGATGCAGAGTAAGATACGGCGTGGCCCAGGCCGCGAGTGCCCGTGCCCTGTTTTGGGCCTGGCCCAACAGCGCTCAGCACCGTGTGTGGCCCAGGCCCGGGGGCTCCTGTCGGTGTACTAAAGGAGGGGTACCTTAGTATCCCGAACTTTTGCACGGGCAGTCGCAGCCTCCCGCCGCAAGGCTTGCCAGGTGACCGCCAAGGTCCTCCGAAGTCCTTTTGGAGCCATTCAAGAAGAAAGTATTTAAGCCAAGGAGACAAGGCCCCGGCAAGAGGAGCTTGCCGGGAAGGCCACCCAAGACGCAAGGCCCCGGCAAGAGGAGCTTGCCGGGAAGCCCACTCTGGGCGCAAGGCCCCGGCAAGAGGAGCTTGCCGGGGATGCCAACCAAGGCACTTCAGAGAACTTGCCGCGACGCGCCATGCGCCCCGGCAAAGAGCTCCCAGATGAGACAAGACAGAGACCGCGGCAAGGCGCTTGCCGCGGCAAACTACTACTCCGCGGCCCGCGCTTCAGCTCATCGACCAACGTGTCGCTCTGAGGCCGTTCCAGGCGTACGTGGCGAGAAGCTGTGCGGCCAGGGGCATGCGGTGGCAAACGACGCTGATAGGATAGCCATCGTGGCAAACGGTGGCGCCCCTGACGGCCACTTTTTGGACTGTTTGGACGACACAGACGGGCATTTAATGCCCTTGTCCCCTGCCGTCAGGGTTAGGTATGATAGCACTGTACAAGTAGCTGTACCCAACACAGCACTTTCCATTTTTACCCTTGCCTACGTTGCCACCTATCGGTGACCCCTTGAGCATATAAAAGGAGGCCCATGCGCAACGTAGAAGGGGGAGGAGGAGAACACTCACGCTGGGTCTCGCCAGCGGCTCGTGTGTACTGTAGAACCTTGCGCTCCCGAGCAAGAACACAATACAATCAGCTAAAGCAGCAGTAGGGTTTTACGCATCCGTGCGGCCCGAAGCTGGGTAACCCCCCCCCCTGTGTGCCTCGCCTCGATCTGCTCTTCGTGCGACCTCCTCCCCCCGCCGAACCGAGAAGGGGCTCCGTCCCCATAGGTGCTCGTGGAGTCAGTCATCCCCGGTAGGAAACTAAGTGGGTGTGCATCCAACTTGCTTGCCCACGAAGACCTAGGGCATTTTGAGGAAGCCCATCATTTGAATATACAATCCAAGTCCTATAATGTAAAATTCTCACTAGTATATGAAAATGACAACATAGGAGACTCTCTATCATGAAGATCATGGTGCTACTTTTAAAGCACAAGTGTGGTAAAAGGATAGTAACATTGTCCCTTCTCTCCTTTTCTCTCTTTTTTTATATATATTTTTTGTTTGGGCCTTTCTCTCTATTTTTATGGCCTCTTTTTTGTCTCTTTTTTTCTTTATTTGGGCTTCTTTGGCCTCTTTTATTTATTTTTTCGTCCGGAGTCTCATCCTGACTTGTGGGGGAAACATAGTCTCCATCATCCTTTCCTCACATGGGACAATGCTCTAATAATGATGACCATACACTTTTCTATACCTACTAATAAAAAAATAGGTATTCTTAGTCCGTTATGCTATTTTATAGAAAACCCCCTGATTTTTCTGACATTAAATCCGCAGTAGATATATTAAATATTTTTTAAAATACTTATATCCTCTAAACTGTAACTCCAAATTTAACATGTTATATGTGAATTTTGAATAGAAAATATGTAGAATTTGAAAATGATGTTATTTTACTTGTTAACAATCTAAAAAAAGTACTATCTAGGGACCAATACCATGACATGTATGACAAGAAATAGGGATGAAATATGGACGCAAGTACCTGCGTCCATAGGAGACCATACAAAAATGTTCCTTTTCAGACAAAAAAATCTCTCTTTATGCTTAAAAAATCATGTGTCTTTTTAACAACTCTTCATGTATTTAAGAAATATGCATGTGAAAAAAAGTGTTCAAGAGTTACCCTAAGTTAGTGATGCTTAAACTGAAAACCGCCCTTGATGCACACATATCTCCGTAGTGTGCTAATGTTTCATCGTCTATTTTTGTCGTTTTCCTTTACCGACCCGTAACAATACCCCATTTCATACATGACAAGAATAAATGCATGATCACTTGCCCGTTTCTTTGTACGGATTAAATGTATATGCGAGTCGTGTTGAAATAGAATACCTGAGGAATCTTAAACTGCGCTTTTGTAGGCTAAGACCATCTTTGTTTGGGTCGTAGCTACAAATTCTTAGATTATAGACAATTTTTTTGTAAATTAAGAGCGTGTGGTATTTTTTTCTCCCGTTGCAACGCACGGGATTTTTTGCTAGTATTACTTAAAACTCAACAATTACAACTCAATACTTAGAACAAAATATGACTCTATGTGAATGCCTCCGGCGGTGTACCGGGATATGCGATGAATCAAGAGTGACATGTACAAAAAATTATGAATGGTGGCTTTGCCACAAATACGATGTCAACTACATGATCATGCAAAGCAATATGACAATGATGGAGCGTGTCATAATAAACGGAACGGTGGAAAGTTGCATGGCAATATATCTCGGAATGGCTATGGAAATGCCATGATAGGTAGGTATGATGGCTGTTTTGAGGAAGATATAAGGAGGCTTATGTGTGATAGAGTGTATCATATCATGGGGTTTGGATGCCCCGGTGAAGTTTGCACCAACTCTCAATGTGAGAAAGGGTAATGCGCGGTACCGTAGAAGCTAGAAAATTGTGGAAGGTTGAGAGTGCGTATAATCCATGGACTCACATTAGTCATAAAGAACTCATATACTTATTGCAAAATTTTATTAGCCCTCGAAGCAAAGTACTACTATGCATGCCCCTAGAGGGATAGATTGGTAGGAAAAGACCATCGGTCGTCCCCGACCGCCACTCATAAGGAAAGCAATAAAAGAACACCTATGTGTAAAAATTGTCACACAACTTTTACCATACGTGCATGCTATGGGACTTGCCAACTTTAACACAAGTATTTCTCAATTTCACAATTACTCAACTAGCACACTCTAATATTACCACCTTTATATCTAAACACACTTATCAAATATCTAACTTCTCGTGATATTCAATGAACTCAATATGGAAGATTAATTTCACAATTAAAGCAAATTACCATGTTGTTTAAGACTCTCAAAATAATATAAGTGAAGCATGAGGGTTCATATATTTCTTCAAAATAAATCCACCGCCGTGCTCTAAAAGATATAAGGGTGTGTTTGGTTTGGGAATGAAGTGGAATGGAATGTCATGGTTCCATTCCACTAGAATGGGTCGGTTCCATCCTTGTGTTTGGTAGGGGTAATTCGAAAGAATGGAATGGTTACATTTTGGTGTTTGGTTTTATGGATGGAATGGAATGGGTTTGTTCATATCTTCACTTGTTTTCTTGTGATTATGTACAATATATTGATCTTTGGCACCAAACACAAACAAGACACATATAGAGGTAAAAAAGATCATCAACACACAGCAAAACTTTCAATTGTAAATGCCCAAAAAGTGACATATATTGCCCTGTCAGCCATCGGCAACACTTAGCCGTAGAACTTCATCGCTTTTCTGTCATCTGCATACAAAACATAAAATTCAGTGGGAGCACAGCAAGCACCATTTGGAGCAGCACGACACACAACAATAGGAACAAGTTTAGGCCATGAGCAGCAAGGGCCGGCCACGAGCAGGACGCACGCAAGGGCTGGCTAGCGACAGCAGTAGCAGCACGGGACACAACAACAATTGCAGCAAAGGGCGGCCACGAGCAGCACATGTGGGGCCGGCCATGAGGGGGCAGTGGGGGAAGGTGAGCGGAGGACCTACCGGCTAAATGGCCGCCGCCGTCACCGGTCCTTCACGGATCTGACGGGAAGGGGAGGGAACGGCCATGATCCGGTCGTCGCCGCTGGCGGTGAGGCTGGGAGCGGCGAGTGTCTCCTTCAGGCGCTGCTTCTCGTCTCGCTCGGGCGCCGCCGCCCAGTACCTGCCAGTTGTGAGGGAGATACGCGAGGCGCTGAGGAAAACGCGAGGCCAAGTCGTTCTGCGTGGTATGCTCGATTCGGAGGAATTGCTCGGTTCCGCATAAACGAGGAATATGCCGTTCCCTGGAATGAGTGCGTTCCGGTCCTTTGACAATCCAAACACGTGAATGGGTCTTGGGAATGGAACCGACCCGTGCCGTTCCACTTCGTGACAGAAACCAAACACACCCTAAGTGAAGCACTAGAGCAAACAACAAACTACTCCGAAAGATACAAGTGAAGATCAATGAGTAGCCGAATAATTGTTTAACTATGTGAAGACTATCTAACATTTAAGAGTTTCAGATCTTGGAAATATATTCAAACAGAAAGCACAACAAAGAAAAAAAATGACGCTCCAAGCAAAACACATATCATGTGGTGAATAAAAATATAGCTCCAAGTAAGGTTACCGATTAACGAAGACGAAAGAGGGGATGCCATCCGGGGCATCCCCAAGCTTAGGATCTTAGTTATCCTTTAATATTACCTTGGGGTGCCTTGGGCATCCCCAATATTAGGCTCTTCCCACTCCTTATTCCATAGTCCATCGAATCTTTACCCAAAACTTCAAAACTTCACAACACAAAACTTAACAGAAAACTCGTAAGCTCCGTTAGCGAAAGAAAACAAAACACCACTTAAAGGTACTGTAATGAACTCATTATTTATTTATATTGGTGTTAAACCTACTGTATTCCAACTTCTCTATGGTTTATAAACTCTTTTACTAACCATAGGTTCATTAAAATAAGCAAACAACACACGAAAAACAGAATCTGTCAAAGACAGAACATTCTGTAGTAATCTGTAACTAACGCAAACTTCTGGAACTAAGAAAAATATACCAAAATATTACGACCTATATAATTTGTTTATTGATCTTTTTCAATTGGAATCAGTATTTTATCAATTTCTGGTGATTTTTAACAATTGTTTTCGTGAACAGAAAGTTTCTGGAATTTTCAGCAAGATCAAATAAGTATCATCCAAGAAGATCCTATAGGTTTAACTTGGCACAAACACTAATTGAAACATAAAACCACATCTAACCGGAGGCTAGATGATTTATTTATTACTAAACAGGAGCAAAAAGCAAGGAACTAGAATAAAATTGGGTTGCCTCACAACAAGCGCTATCGTTTAACGCCCCTAGCTAGGCATGATGATTTTAATGATGCTCACATAAAACATACGACTTGAAACATAAAGATAGCATCATGAAGAATATGACTAGCACATTTAAGTCTAACCCACTTCCTATGCATAGGGATTTTGTGAGAAAACAGCTTATGGGAACAATAATCAACTAGCATAGTAAGGCAAAACAAGCATGACTTCAAAACTTTAAGCATATAGAGAGGAAACTTGATATTATTGCAATTCCTACAAGCATATATTCCTCCATCTTAATAATTTTCATTAGAATCATGAATGAATTCAACAATATAACCAGCACCTAAAGCATTCTTTTCATGATCTGCAAGCATAGAAATTTTATTGCTCTCCACATAAGCAAAATTCTTCTCATTCGGAATAGTGGGAGTATCATAAGAAACTCGAATATTATAAATTCTTTCCACATTAAAAGGGTAATGTTCAGAAAAAGGGTAATCATAATCATGACAAGTTTTATAAGTATAATCATCACTACTTTTTATAGCATAAGTTTCATCACAATAATCATCATAAGTAGCAACTTTGTTCTCATCATAATCAATTGAAACCTCTTCCAAGATAGTGGAATCATTACTAAATAAAGTCATGACCTCTCCAAATCCACTTTCATAATTATCATAATAAGATTCAACATCCTCCAAAATAGTGGGATCGTTACTTTCTAAAGTTGACACTCTTCCAAACCCACTTTCATCAATATAATCATCATAAGTAGGAGGCATGCTATCATCATTATAAATTTGCATATCAAAACTTGGGAGACTAAAAATATCATCTTCATTAAACGTAGCATCCCCAAGCTTGGGACAAACATTAATTGCAGCTAATATATTCTCAAAAACATCATCTTCATCAAACATAGCATCCCCAAGCTCGGGCCTTTTCATATCATAAGCATAACCACTCTCATCATTAATAGTATGGATAGCACCAATAGTATAGCAATTATCATCATCACGATGAGTAATAGGAGCAACATCATTTGGGAGAGATATGTTTCTACCTTTGCTTCTTCGTCTTTTCTTTTTCTTCTTCACATCATGTGTGGGTTCAATCCTCTTTTTGGATCTCCTTATTAATTAAATTGGTTGAATAGAAGGCTCCTCCTCGTTACCTGATTCATCATAAGAAAAAATGGGAGAATATTGGGAATTCTCTTCCCTTTCGTTAGTATTCTCTTCACCTTCTATTTGTTTTCTTTTCTTTATGTAATTAGCAATATAAGGATTTTCAATGCAATTCACCGCACAATACATATAAATTTCTTCTAGGTCAAAATTAAGAACTCTATAAAGGGCAAATTCTGGAATAACCTTAGCTATTCGTTTCATTTCTTCATACCCCAAGAGCAAGCTAAGTTCATTATGATGTGCAAGGGAAATCAAGTCATCACAATTTTTGGACACGATACGATCATGAAACAATTTGCATTGGGTACTGAAATGATCACATTCATTGCAAAGTTCACAAGTACGGCTAAGAAATTTTAAATTTTCAGCCCAAACAGCTAGCCATTCTTGCAACCATTTAGTTTCCAAGTGCTTGTG
This sequence comes from Aegilops umbellulata, assembly GCA_032464435.1. Classification (NCBI taxonomy): domain Eukaryota; kingdom Viridiplantae; phylum Streptophyta; class Magnoliopsida; order Poales; family Poaceae; genus Aegilops; species Aegilops umbellulata. Next base: position 511,864,040 of record CP136059.1, read on the forward strand.
CCTCTTACAAAATCTATCTTCCCTTTTTGTTATGTATTTGCAAACTCTATGCACTCCACAGAAATCGACGTGCTTATAGGAAACATTTTCATCATGAATAGTGCAATCATCATTAGTACCATGGATATTCAAAGAGTTCATACTAACAAGATTGCAATCATGCTCATCATTCAAAGATTTAGTGCCAAACAATTTAATGCATTCTTCTTCTAACACTTTGGCACAATTTTCCTTTCCATCATTCTCACGAAAGATGTTAAAAAGATGAAGCTTATGAGACAAACTCAATTCCATTTTTTTCATAGTTTTCTTTTATAAACTAAACTAGTGCTAAAACAAGAAACAAAAAGATTCGATTGCAAGATCTAAAGATATACCTTCAAGCACTCACCCTCCCCGGCAATGGCGCCAGAAAAGAGCTTGATGTCTACTACGCAACCTTCTTCTTGTAGACGTTGTTGGGCCTCCAAGTGCAGAGGTTTGTATGACAGCAGCAAGTTTCCCTCAAGTGGATGACCTAAGGTTTATCAATCCGTGGGAGGCGTAGGTTGAAGATAGTCTCTCTCAAACAACCCTGCAACCAAATAACAAAGAGTCTCTTGTGTCCCCAACACACCGAATACAATGGTAAATTGTATATGTGCACTAGTTCGGCGAAGAGATGGTGAAACAAGTGCAATATGGATGATAGATATGAGTATTTGTAATCTGAAAATATAAAAACAGAAAGGTAGCAAGCGATAAAAGTGAACGTAAACGGTATTGCAATGCTTGGAAACAAGGCCTAGAGTTCATACTTTCACTAGTGCAAGTTCTCTCAACAATAATAACATAATTGGATCATATAAATATCCCTCAACATGCAACAAAGAGTCACTCCAAAGTCACTAATAGTGGAGAACAAACGAAGATATTATGGTAGGGTACGAAACCACCTCAAAGTTATCCTTTCTGATCGATCTATTCAAGAGTCCGTAGTAAAATAACACGAAGCTATTCTTTCCGTTCGATCTATCATAGAGTTCGTACTAGAATAACACCTTAAGACACAAATCAACCAAAACCCTAATGTCACTTAGATACTCCAATGTCACCTCAAGTATCCGTGGGTATGATTATACGATATGCATCACACAATCTCAGCTTCATCTATTCAACCAACACAAAGAACTTTAAAGAGTGCCCCAAAGTTTCTACCAGAGAGTCAAGACGAAAACGTGTGCCAACTCCTATGCATAGATTCCCAGGTCATGGAACCCGCAAGTTGATCACCAAAACATACATCAAGTGGATCAATAGAATACCCCATTGTCACCACGGGTATCCCACGCAAGACATACATCAAGTGTTCTCAAATCCTTAAAGACTCAATCCGATAAGATAACTTCAAAGGGAAAACTCAATCCATTACAAGAGAGTAGAGGGGGAGAAACATCATAAGAACCAACAATAGTAGCAAAGCTCGCGATACATCAAGATCGTATCACCTCAAGAACATGATAGAGAGAGAGAGACATCAAACACATAGCTACTGATACATACCCTCAGCCCCGAGGGTGAACTACTCCCTCCTCGTCATGGAGAACGCCGGGATGAGGAAGATGGCCACCGGTGAGGGTTCCCCCCTCCGACAAGGTGCCGGAACAGGGTCCCGATTGGTTTTTGGTGGCTATAGAGGCTTGCGGCGGCGGAACTCCCGATCTATTCTGTTCCCCGATGTTTTTAGGGTATATGGACATATATCGGCGAAATAAGTCGGTCAGGGGAGCCACGGGGCCCCACGAGGGTGGAGGGCGCGCCTGGGGGGTAGGCGCGCCCCCTGCCTCGTGCTCTCCTCGTAAATTCCCTGACGTGTACTCCAAGTCCCCTGGATTGCTACCATTCAAAAAATAACTCTCCCGAAGGTTTCATTCCGTTTGGACTCCGTTTGAAACTGAAACAAGGGGAAACACTGAAACAAGGGGAAAAACAGAAACTGGCACTGGGCTCTGGGTTAATAGGTTAGTCCCAAAAATAATATAAAACTGTTTAATAAAGCCCATAAACATCCAAAGCATATAATATAATACCATGAAACAGTAAAAAATTATAGATACGTTGGAGACGTATCAGCATCCCCAAGCTTAATTCCGGCTCGTCCTTGAGTAGGTAAATGATAAAAATAGAATTTTTGATGTGGAATGCTTCTTAGCATAATTCTCAATGTAAATCTTTTTACTGTGGCATGAATATTTAGATCTGAAAGATTCAAGATAAAAGTTTAATGTTGACATAAAAACAATAATACTTCAAACACGCTGACCAAGCAATTATGTCTTATCAAAATATCATAGCCAAAGAAAGCTTATCCCTACAAAATCATATAGTTAGGCCATGTTTCAATATTGTCACACAAACATTCTCATATTGCATAACCCCAATGACAAGCCGAGCAATTGGTTCATACTTTTAACGCGCTTCAGCCTTTTCAACACTTACGCAATACATGAGCGCAAGCCATGGATATAGCACTACGGGTGGAGTAGAGTATAATGATGGGGGTTATGAGAGAAGACAAAAAGGTAGAAAGTCTCACATTGACGCGGCTAATCAATAGGCTATGGAGATGCCCATCGATTGATGTCAATGAGAGGAGTAGGGATTGCCATGCAACGGATGCACTAGAGCTATAAATGTATGAAGTTTCCACAAAGGAAACAAAGTGGGTGTACATCCAACTTGCTTGCTCACGAAGACCCAGGGCATTTTGAGGAAGCCCATCATCCGAATATACAAGCCAAGTTCTATAATGTAAAATTCCCACTAGTATATGAAAATGACAACATAGGAGACTCTCTATCATGAAGATCATGGTGCTACTTTTAAAGCACAAGTTTGGTAAAAGGATAGTAACATTGTCCCTTCTCTCCTTTTCTCTCTTTTTTTATATACATTTTTTGTTTGGGCCTTTCTCTCTTTTTTATGGCCTCTTTTTTCTCTTTTTCATTATTTGGGCTTCTTTGGCCTCTTTTATTTATTTTTTCATCCAGAGTCTCATCCCGACTTGTGGGGGAATCATAGTCTCCATCATCCTTTCCTCACATGGGACAATGCTCTAATAATGATGATCATCACACTTTTATTACTTAAAACTCAACAATTACAACTCAATACTTAGAACAAAATATGACTCTATGTGACTGCCTCCGGCGGTGTACCGGGATATGCGAATCAAGAGTGACATGTATAAAAATTATGAATGGTGGCTTGGCCAAAAATACGATGTCAACTACATGATCATGCAAAGCAATATGACAATGATGGAGCATGTCATAATAAACGGAACAGTGGAAAGTTGCATGGCAATATATCTCGGAATGGCTATGGAAATGCCATGATAGGTAGGTATGGTGGCTGTTTTGAGGAAGATATAAGGAGGCTTATGTGTGATAGAGCGTATCATATCATGGGGTTTCGATGCACCTGCGAAGTTTGCACCAACTCTCCATGTGAAAAAGGGCAATGCGCGGTACCGTAGAGGCTAGAAAATTGTGGAAGGTTGAGAGTGCGTATAATCCATGGACTCACATTAGTCATAAAGAACTCATATACTTATTGCAAACGTTTATTAGCCCTCGAAGCAAAGTACTACTATGCATGCCCCTAGAGGGATAGATTGGTAGGAAAAGACCGTCGCTCGTCCCCGACCGCCACTCATAAGGAAAGCAATAAAAGAACACCTATGTGTCAGAATTGTCACACAACTTTTACCATACGTGCATGCTACGGGACTTGCCAACTTTAACACAAGTATTTCTTAATTTCACAATTACTCAACTAGCACACCCTAATATTACCACCTTTATATCTCAAAACACTTATCAATATCTAACTTCTCATGATATTCAATGAACTCAATATGGAAGATTAATTTCACAATTAAAGCAAATTACCATGCTCTTTAAGACTCTCAAAATAATATAAGTGAAGCATGAGAGTTCATATATTTCTTCAAAATAAATCCACCGCCGTGCTCTAAAAGATATAAGTGAAGCACTAGAGCAAACAACAAACTACTCCGAAAGATATAAGTGAAGATCAATGAGTAGCCAAATAATTATTTAACTATGTGAAGACTCTCTAACATTGAAGTGTTCCAGATCTTGGAAATTTATTCAAACAGAAAGCACAACAAAGAAAAAAAATGACGCTCCAAGCAAAACACATATCATGTGGTGAATAAAAATATAGCTCCAAGTAAAGTTACCGATGAACGAAGACGAAAGAGGGGATGCCATCCGGGGCATCCCCAAGCTTAGGCTCTTGGTTATCATTGAATATTACCTTGGGGTGCCTTGGGCATCCCCAAGCTTAGGCTCTTGCCACTCCTTATTCCATTGTCCATCGAATCTTTACCCAAAACTTGAAAACTTCACAACACAAAACTTAACAGAAAACTCGTAAGCTCCGTTGGCGAAAGAAAAGGAAACACCACTTCAAGATACTGTAATGAACTCATTATTTATTTATATTGGTGTTAAACCTACTGTATTCCAACTTATCTATGGTCTATAAACTCTTTTACTAGCCAAAGGTTCAATAAAATAAGCAAACAACACACGAAAAAACAGAATCAGTCAAAGACAGAACATTCTGTAGTAATCTGTAACTAACGCAAACTTCTGGAACTAAGAAAAATCTACAAAATTAGGAAGGCCTAGATAATTTCTTTATTTATCTGCTGCAATTGGAATCAGTACTTTATCACGTTCTGGTGATTTTTAACAATTGCTTTCGTGAACAGAAAGTTTCTGGAATTTTCAGCAAGATCAAATAACCATCATCCAAGAAGATCCTATAGGTTTAACTTGGCACAAACACTAATTGAAACATAAAACCACATCCAACCAGAGGCTAGACGATTTATTCATTACTAAACAGGAGCAAAAAGCAAGGTACTGGAATAAAATTGGGTTGCCTCCCAACAAGCGCTATCGTTTAACGCCCCTAGCTAGGCATGATGATTTCAATGATGCTCACATAAAACATAAGAATTGAAACATAAAGATAGCATCATGAAGAATATGACTAGCACATTTAAGTCTAACCCACTTCCTATGCATAGGTATTTTGTGAGCAAACAGCTTATGGGAACAATAATCAACTAGCATAGGAAGGCAAAACAAGCATAACTTCAAAACTTTAAGCATATAGAGAGGAAACTTCAAATTATTGCAATTCCTACAAGCATATATTCCTCCCTCATAATAATTTTCATTAGCATCATGAATGAATTCAACAATATAACCAGCACCTAAAGCATTCTTTTCCTGATCTACAAGCATAGAAATTTTATTACTCTCCACATAAGCAAAATTCTTCTCATTCGGAATAGTGGGAGTATCATAAGAAACTCGAATACTACAAATTGTTTCCACATTAAAAGGGTAATATTCAGAAAAAGGGTAATCTTAATCATGACAAGTTTTATAAGTATAATCATCACTACTTTTTATAGCATAAGTTTCATCACAATAATCATCATAAGTAGCAACTTTGTTCTCATCATAATCAATTGAAACCTCTTCCAAGATAGTGGAATCATTACTAAATAAAGTCATGACCTCTCCAAATCCACTTTCATAATTATCATAATAAGATTCAACATCCTCCAAAATAGTGGGATCATTACTTTCTAAAGTTCACACTCTCCAAACCCACTTTCATCAATATAATCATCATAAGTAGGAGGCATGCTATCATCATTATAAATTTGCATATCAAAACTTGGGAGACTAAAAATATCATCTTCATTAAACGTAGCATCCCCAAGCTTGGGACAAACATTAATTGCAGCAAATATATTCTAAAACATCATCTTCATCAAACATAGCATCCCCAAGCTCGGGCCTTTTCATATCATAAGCATAATCACTCTCATCATTAATAGTATGGATAGCACCAATAGTATAGCAATTATCATCATCACGATGAGTAATAGGAGCAACATCATTTGGGAGAGATACCTTTCTACCTTTGCTTCTTCGTCTTTTCTTTGTCTTCTTCATATCATGTGTGGGTTCAATCCTCTTTTTTGGAGCTCCTTATTAATGAAATTGGTTGAATAGAAGGCTCCTCCTCGTTACCTGATTCATCATAAGAAATAATAGGAGAATATTGGGTATTCTCTTCCCTTTCATTAGTATTATTTTTACCTTCTATTTGTTTATTTTCTTTATGTAATTGGCAATATAAGGATTTTCAATGCAATTCACCGCACAATACATATAAATTTCTTCTAGGTGAAAATTAAGAACTTTATAACGGGCAAATTCTGGAATAACCTTAGTTATATGTTTCATTTCTTCATACCCCAAGAGCAAGCTAAGTTCATTATGATGTGCAAGGGAAATCAAGTCATCACAATTTTTGGACACGATACGATCATGAAACAATTTGCATTGGGTACTGAAATGATCACGTTCATTGCAAAGTTCACAAGTACAGCTAAGAAAGTTTAAATTTTCAGCACAAACATCTAGCCTTTCTTGCAACCATTTAGTTTCCAAGTGCTTGTGCCTCTTACAAAATCTATCTTCCATTTTTGGTATGTGTTGGGGATATTACTACTAGGTGTAAACCGGCCAAGACAGGCCGGGTTAACTTCATCAGTAGTTGAGTATGTTAAAAGCCCATGAAGGTAGATGAGGGCCAAAGGCCCATATTCGGTTTAAGGCATGTAGCTGTAAAACCAGCGTCGGTATGTAACTTGTGTTATAAGTTAGGAATAGTGGAGAGCGAACCGGACACGTCTATGAGCCGGTATCGGGACTCTGTAAACCGACGGGCGTCACCCATGTATATAAGGGGACGACCCGGCGGCGGTTCAAGGACAACAGACAACAACTCGAGACCTAGATGAAGCTTGTTTGCTCCCTAGTCATCGAAACCCCATCAATTCCATCACAACTAGACGTAGGCTTTTACCTTCATCGAAGGGGCCAAACTAGTATAAACCCTCTTGCGTCCCTGTGTCCGCTTTAACCCCTTCAAGCTAACCCGTAGAGATGGCTCCGCGACTAAGTCCTTTCATGAGGACATCTGCCGTGACAAAACCACGACAGTTGGCACCCACCGTGGGGCTATCGCACGATGGTTTCAAGTTCTTGGAGGGTAGCTTCGAAGGACTCAAGGGTTACGCCATGGGCCAGATGACCAAGAGTCGTCGCGGCATGCTCTACATCGACGATGCAGGATGGGGCCCCGAGGCCGGCTCAATTGAGTACGGGTATCGGGTCCCTTTTGGTGGCATACACGTCTTCATCGGCAAGATCGATGAACCGGGCCCTGAGCCAGACATCTGCACCGACCTCGTCGAGACGGCTCAGCATGCACGATCCGCCCAGGTTAAACCGGCCGTGAAGCGCACCTTCGTAGGAGTCATCCATGAAGGAGAATACGAGGAGGGATCGGAATCTGGTGGTGAGACCGTCGTTTATTCCGGCGACGAGTCCTCGACCGGAGAAACCAAATCGTTGTATCAGTTACATGACGGCCGGATTGGGGGCTGTTCCAATGGCGACAGTATTCGGGACCCCTCGGATCTGCCAAACTGGGTTGGAATATTCATGGCTGGTACACAAGCATCGATCCACTCTTCGACCGCCACAGCAATGATCTCCGGATCAGGAACGGCGACGGTAGCTGGGGCAGGAGGCCCCATGCACCCGCCGGCTCAAGTGCTATCTGATCTGTTTGATGCATTGGCTACGCTCATGGCGGAGGCTAACCCGGCGGATCAGGACGCCCGCAATGCGGAGATTGCAAAGGTGAAGGATCATATTACTCAGGCTAAGGCCGACCTAGCAGCAGAGAACACCAGGATGGCCGCAGAGCGGGCCACTTTGGATGCGCAGGCTTATCGGCTTATGCTAGATCAGAACGCATCACATGAAGTCCTGAAGAGGAAGCACCGGTCTCGCCTGCCTCCGGTTTACAACGCGAGGTGCCTCTTCAACACTCCTGGAGCAGGAACCAGTAACCCGCTGGTGTTAAACCGGGCGGAAGCACCTGGAGCAAGTGCGCCGGTTCAGCCACGTTTGATGGACCCACCTCGTCAGAAAAATATTGTGCCTCAGCCTGTCCCGACGCCTCCGGGTCATTATTCTAATCCGATGGACAACCTTGTTGCTGCCGCTTCACGACTGGAGGCCATCCTGATTGAAGGTGATTCTCCGCAGGCGGTGGAGACGCGCCGGGTCAAGGAGCTTCTTCGGACAGCTTTGATTCAACAGGAAGCATATTCATACAGCCGTGGCCGAATTCACTCCACCCCTCGTCCAAGCCGGAGCTACAACAGACGTATGGAAGAACCGGCCGTGTCAAGCAATGCACAAAACCGTGAAGCGCCCCGCGGCAACAACCCGGCAGGTGATATTGGTGATGCTCAGGAAGTGGTGGACCGGGCCCGAGCGTGCAGGGAGGCCGAGTTAGCAGCGCAGTATGAGGCTCGTCAGCTTACGTCGGTTTGTCCAACCACGTCGGTCGAGCCAGGGGTTACCTCTAGTTCTTTGGGGGTGCCGTGCCTTGTCCCCGCTTTACGCAATGTACGCCTGCCCAAGGATTTCAAGGGTCCGCGCAAGGTACCAAATTACACTGCCGATTTGTCTCCAGAAACATGGGTGGAGAGCTATGAGATGGCCGTGGAGATGCTTGATGTTGGTGATGCGGCATGTGCAAAGTATTTCACCATGATGCTCGAAGGGACGGCCCGTACTTGGTTGAAAAGTTTACAGGCCAACTCTATCAGTTCATGGGCTGAGTTGAGAGGCCGATTTATCCAGAATTTCAAGGATACATGTAAGCAGCCTATGTCGATAGTAGACTTGGCCGCATGTGTCCAGGAGGAATGAGAATCGACGACCCGTTGGGTGCGCCGGGTCTCGAAGATTTTGCATTCATCAGACCGTATCAATGCCGATACAGCAGTCATAACTTTGGAAGGCAACTGACGGTTTGAACCTCTGAAGTTGAAATTGGGACGGCTAAAGTGCCATTGCAACAATATGGGGACCCTCATGGCTGCGCTAGTGAAGTATGCTGACTCTGATAGTACCAATGATCCCGAGTCTAACGATGACAAGACAGGGAAGGGAAAGAAGAGCAGCAACTCCAAAGGGCAGCAACACAACACGGCGGGTCACGGAAACGGAGGCAAGCGTAAAGCGGATAGCAGCATGGACTTTGTGGCTAATACCAACATGCAGGACAAAGGCCAGGGACGAAAGGGTAAACTGTCGAATCGCAGCGGGGCACCCAATCCCAACCCGGACCGCCTAACTTACCTGTTAAACCAGCCCTATCCAAAACATGGGACGAAGGAGATGTCGGCCAACCACCTTTTGAAGGATTGCTACATCATGCAAGAGTTCAAGAATTCTAACACTTTCCGATATGATCACGGATCCGGTGGCGGTTCAGCATCCGGATCTCATGGGCCGGGCCACGGCGGAGGAAATTCCGGTTCAGGCTTCAATGGCAATCAGGGCGGACAAAACAACCAAGGTAATCAAAGCAGCCAGGGTGGTTACAACCAGTAGCAGCAGTCGGGTTATCAGAGCCACCCGAAGCAGTTAAATAGTGGGCAATATCATGTTTTCACCACTAGTTTGGACAAGCGTGACCAAAAAGTTCATAAGCGGGCAGTAAACTCCATTGAACCGGCAGTGCCCCGATACTTACGCTGGTCTGAGCAGCCAATTGTGTGGAGCAGAGAGGATCATCCTCCCCGGGTTCACAATCCGGGTCAGCTGGCATTGGTCGTGGCGCCTCAGGTGGGAGGTTATAAGTTCGCCAAGGTACTCATGGATGGAGGGAGCAGTATTAACATCCTGTACTATGAGACCTTCCGCCGTATGGGGTTAACAGATAAAAATCTTAAACCGTCCAATATGGTGTTACACGGCGTGGTACCTGGTAAATCGGCATATCCTGTTGGTAAGATAGCTCTGGAGGTGGCCTTTGGGGATAAATATGACTCCAGATCAGAAATATTGACCTTTGAAGTGGTGAAAATTCAAAGTCCATATCATGCCCTGTTTGGACGGCCGGCTTATGCTAAATTCATGGCACGGCCTTGCTATGTCTATTTACAGCTCAAGATGCCGGGTCACAAAGGAACGATAATTGTTCATGGAAGCCGCAAGATCGCTTTGGAGTGAGAAGAAGGTGATGCGGCCTATGCTGAGTCGGTTTATGCCACGGAGGAGTTGAAGTTCTACAAAGATAACGTTGATCCGGCAGACATGACTCCGTTGAAAAAGACAACTACGGAGCACGATCCGGCCCTGAAGTTCAAATCGGCTGCTGAGACTAAGCTTGTTGACTTCGTACCAGGCGATTCGTCCAAGCAGTTCAGTATCAGTGCAAACTTGGATCCGAAATAGGAAAGCGCGCTCATCGAGTTCATCCGTGAGAACCGGGACATCTTTGCATGGAAGCCCTCTGACATGCCTGGTGTATCGAGGGAACTCGCTGAGCACACTCTTAATATTGATCCTAAGTACAAACCGGTGAAGCAGTTTCTCCGCTGGTTCAACGAAGAAAGACGCAAAGCTATTGGAGAGGAAGTGGCCAAGCTCTTAGCAGCTGGATTCATCGTTGAAGTTTTCCATCCTCAATGGTTAGCTAATCCGGTGCTGGTTCTTAAGAAAATGGCACCTAGCGTATGTGTGTGGATTACATAGACCTCAACAAGGCTTGTCCAGCAGAGCCTTTTGCCCTCCCCCGTATTGATCAAATTATTGATGCTACAGCAGGTTGTGAGCGTTTGAGTTTTCTGGATGCATATTCTGGTTATCATCAGATCAAGATGGCAGTTAAGGACCAGGAGAAGACGGCGTTCATAACTCCCTTTGGAGCCTTCTGCTATGTGTCTATGCCCTTTGGGCTCAAGAGTGCCCAGGCGACTTATCAACGGTGTGTGCAGAATTGCCTTCATAAGCAAATCGGCCGTAATGTGCATGCCTATGTGGATGATATTGTGGTTAAGTCAAGGAAGAATGAAACTCTGGTTGACGATTTGAAGGAAACTTTTAATAACCTGCGGACATATAAGATGATGCTCAACCCGGCCAAGTGTGTTTATGGTGTACCGGCAGGCAAGTTATTGGGTTTTCTGGTATCCAACAGGGGAATGGAGGCTAATCCGGAGAAGATCACAACTATCACCTCCCTGGCTAAACCAAAGTGTATCAATGACGCTCAACGCTTGGTAGGCCGGATTGCCGCATTGAGCAGGTTTATGAGCCGCCTCGGTGAGAAGGCGATTCCTTTGTATCAGATGATGAAGAAGACGGATCAATTCGTCTGGAGTTCTGCTGCTGATGAAGCGTTTGAGGATTTAAAGCGGCAGTTAGCCAATCCGCCTATTCTTGCTGCTCCAGTTGACAAGGAACCGTTGCTACTATATGTGGCAGCTAATGCTCGCGCAGTCAGTGTAGCTATTGTGGTGGAACGCAAAGAGGCGGGCAAGGAATATCCGGTTCAGCGTCCGGTTTACTATATCAACGAGGTGCTTATTGAATCCAAGCAAAGGTACCCGCATTGGCAGAAGCTGGTATATGGAGTTTTCATGGCAAGCCGGAAGCTTAAGCAATACTTCCAAGGCCATCCCATCACAGTGGTCAGCTCTGCTCCTTTGGGAGATATAATCCAGAACAGGGAAGCAACTGGCCGGATTGCCAAGTGGGCTATAGAACTTGGGCCTCATGGGTTGAAATATATACCCCGGACGGCGGTCAAGTCTCAAGCACTTGTGGATTTCATCAATGATTGGACAGATTTGCAAGCACCTGAGAAAAGCCGGATCACACCTATTGGACTATCCATTTTGATGGGTCCAGGCAATTGGAGGGCTCGGGGGCTGGAGCGTTTTAACTTCCCCACGAGGTGATAAGTTTTGTTACGTTCTCCGCTTAATGTTCCCTTGTACTAACAATGTAGCTGAGTACGAGGCTTTACTCCATGGTCTCTGGATGGCTAAGGAGATGAATCTGAGCCAAATTAAGTGCTTCGATGACTCAGACCTGGTGGCTCAACAAGTATCTGGCACTTGGGATTCCAAGGATCCGCTCATGGCAGCATATCGTCGTGAGGTGGATATTGTTGCAGGCCACTTCAAAGGTTATTAGGTGGATCATGTGGACCGACGGAAGAATGAAGCGGCGGACGCATTAAGCCGGTTGGGTTGCAACGTAAACCGGTTCCGCCTAATGTCTTCTTAGACGTTCTGCATAATCCGTCTGTCAAGCTCCCTGGTGAAGAGGATTTGGCTGTTCCTGATCCGGAGGCCCAATTGGTGGCAGCTCTTCATGTCATCCCGGAATGGACGGTTCCTTATCTTGCGTATATGAACCGGGGCGAGTTACCAGAGGATGAGACTCTGGCCAGGCAGGTAATCCGGCGATCCAAGTCCATGACTATTATCAATGGTGAGTTGCATCATTGCAATGTATCAGGGGCGTTTCAACGTTGTGTCTCTCCTGAGGAAGGCTGTGAAATTTTGCGTGAGATCCACGAAGGAGCACTACTAGGGAAAAGCCTAGCAGCAGCGCGGGTTTTGGGTGTATCAGTAGCACGGGTGCCTGCGCTACTGATACGGCGCCACAGCTAACTTGTAGCAGTAGCGCGTGTTGACACACGCTACTGCTATACATGGTTAGCTGTAGCGTGCGTTGCAAACAGTGCTACTGCTAATTAGTTGTAGCGGGTCTTATACCCCGCGCTACTACTATTACTTTTAAAAACAAAAAAATCTCGATCCCGTGCGTGCTGTCAATGGCAGCAATGGTAAGATATAGCGATGATTGGCGTCGCCGGAGGCATGAACGAACAGCGGAAGACCAGATCCAGCAGTGGCTGTTGGAGAGGGCCCGTTTCTATGGCAGAGCCAGGCCGCGGCGTGGGGCTCCTCTTCCCGACCATGCCAGATAGCTCCGGGTCATCCATGGCGATGACCTACACGGGCATGGACATGGGAGGGTGAGTCAAACCAGAGGGAGAGAGAGAAAAGGAAAACCGAGGGAGAGAGGAAGGTGATGTAGGGAGCGGCGGAGCTAGTCACCTGTGGCGAGGTCCTCCGGTGTGGTGGCGCAGGGCGGCGGCCTCCTAGACGTCGGTGGAAGACCAGCAAGCTCCTAGACGCCGGTGGCGCGAGTCAGCGGCCTCTTTTGGCGCCATGGAGGAGGATGGGTGCATGGGCAAGAGGTCCATGTGAGAGCGTATGGAAAGTGAGAGGAGAGAGTGGTGGAAGAGATGAGGGATTTGGGGGAGGAGATGGGGATTTGGCCGAGGATATGGCGACTTCACCTACCTCATACTTAGTAGTAGCGAGGGGTACGAAACCGCGCTACTACTATCAACTTAGTAGTAGTGCGGGTTTATACCCCTCGCTACTACTATGGCATGTGTCGGGAGGCACGGTAGAGACCGCTTAGTAGTATCGAGGGTTAAAAACCCGCGCTACTACTATCAACTTAGTAGTAGCGAGGGTTAAAAACCCGCGCTACTGCTAATTAGCAGTAGCGCTTCTTTTTGTGCCGCGCTGCTGCTAAGATTCTGTGTATAAGGTTTTCCCTAGTAGTGGAGATTGTGGTCACCACGCCGGTTCAAAATCTCTGGTGGCCAAGGCATTTCGCCACGGTTTTTATTGGTTGACTGCTCATGCTGATGCGGAGGACCTGGTCAGACGATGTGATGGCTGTCAGAAGTTCTCAAGGCGTGCTCATGTGCCAGCTCAAGAATTGAGGATGATTCCAATTACTTGGCCGTTTGCAACTTGGGGCCTGGATATGGTTAGACCTTTCAAAAGGTCTAAGGACAAGAAAACCCATCTCTTGGTGGCGGTTGATAAGTTTACAAAGTGGGTGGAGGCAGAGCCTGTTAGCAAGTGTGACGCAGCCACGGCGGTTCAATTCATCAAGAAAGTAATCTTCCGGTTTGGCTTTCCACATAGCATCATCACCGATAATGGTACCAACGTGTCCAAGGGTGCTATGAAGGAGTTCTGTCAACGTGAGCACATCCGGCTTGACGTTTCACCAGTGGCTCACCCACAGTCCAATGGCCAAGCAGAAAGAGCTAATCAAGAGATCTTGCGAGGCATCAAGCCCCGGCTTATGATTCCTTTGCAACCGACGTCGGGTTGTTGGGTTGAGGAGTTACCATCTGTATTATGGGGCATCAACACCACACCCAACAGATCGACATGATACACACCGTTCTTCATGGTTTATGGAGCGGAGGCAGTTCTCCCCAGTGACATCTGTCATGATTCACCTCGTGTAGCAGCATATGTTGAAGCGGACAACGAGGTGGCACGACAAAACGCTCTGGACCTGTTGGACGAGGAACGTGACATAGCGGCTGCCCGTTCGGCGATTTCTCAGCAAGATCTCCGTCGCTATCACAGTCGCCGGGTTAGAACCAGAACCTTTCAAGAAGGATATTTGGTGCTTCGGCTCACCCAAGATCAGACAGACATGCACAAGTTATCCCCACCTTGGGAGGGACCTTTTGTGGTCAGCAAGAATCTGCACAACGGGTCATACTACCTCATTGATGTTCGAGAGCGCAAAGACTCACGTAAATCGGAGGAGGAGACCAACCGGCCGTGGAATATTGCTCATCTTCGGCCTTACTATACTTGAGCCATAGGCTCTACTTATGTACATATTATGACAATGTATATATTATGATCAATGCAATAAACCGGAACCTCAGCTAAAGCGGGGTAATTGTTCTTTTACATCATGCGTGGTTACACGAAGTTTCTGTCTTAAAGCGGCCTCCAGTTTACCCCTTGAGTTAGCTTCTTAAAGCTTTATATCATATCACTTGGGGGCTTGGTCGTGTCTGAACCATAGCAATGCCATTTGGTAGGCGACAGCCACAACATCACTTGGGGACTTGGTCATGTCTGAGCCATAGTCACGCCTCTTAATCGGCCTAGAGCCATAGCATCACTTGGGGGCTTTGGTCGAACCCGAACCATCGCTACACCTCTTGATCGGCGTAATGCCAATGAATCATTTGGGGACCGGGTTGACTTGAACCATAGCTACGCCTTTTTGGGGGCATGGTCTTGTCCGACCATGGTAATGCCACTTGATCGGCTCAAAGCCTTATTTGCAATGGTTTTATTTTTGCCTTTGCTTCTATTTTTTGCTTTTGGTATAATATTTTTCTCTGTTGCGTTTTACCAACAATATTACTCCGGTTCAACTGTCAATCACAAATTGACGAAACACGGTCAAATCTTAATCCGGAGACTAACTGCCCGGTTTGATTTTTTATTACCATCCTATTATGGAGTAAAACCGGTGTTTCTCATAACCCGGAGCGATTTACATTGTAAACCGGCCTTATATAAACAGGAGTTGTTCTCTCCTCCAATAGTGTGAGTTTATTAACTCCGCTTCAAGATTGGCCAAGCCAACTTCATGCCCAACGATGGCAGGTATTATGTATCTTAATATTTGATCATATGCTTAAATCTAAAGCTATTTTATTTGGTTTTACATGCATAGATATCATGACCCGCCTGGCGATAAGTCGCCAAGGCATTTTTTAGTTTCTCAACTGCAGAAAACAGTTTGGAGATAAATAATTTCAAAGAAGCATCAGTTGCGATAAACATGCACGAAGGCATATCAAGACCAAAGTGTATCAGCTAGCCTGTTACAAGGAGAAATAGTTCCCAAATAAAGATCATTGTTTTCTGCATAACACAACGTGCAGTAACTCAAACCGGCTTCCGGTTCATGCTTGGTCGCCAGCTTGACCTGATGGTTGCGGGTCATCTCGCGCCGGTTCAGCCTCATCCTCCCTACCCAGTGGATGGAAATCAACAGTTGCCCAGTCGATTCCAGTTAACGCTTGAAAAACAGCTTCATCACTGATCAGCAACGACGGTTCAATGTCATGGGCGTAAGTATGCTTACGGATTGGAGGTATAAGGTTTTCCGCTTTAGGAATTGGTGCAACCACTCATTTGTTTTGATCATCATATTGGGCTTGATAGTGGGACAAATTTGCCTCTTCAACCAATTGACAAGCCATAGGGCGCACTTCCCGGTTTATGGCTCGGAGATCCTCTTCAATGAACTCTATCCCATCTTCCTTCAAGCTGGGGTAGCCTTGGGCCGCTTCAACAGGATCAAAATTCGGTACCCACGTGTCGGTGTCAAAACCGGCGGATCTCGGGTAGGGGGTCCCGAACTGTGCGTCAAGGTCGAATGGTAACAGGAGACAAGGGACACTTTATTTTACCCAGGTTCGGGCCCTCTCGATGGAGGTAAAACCCTACTCCTGCTTAATATTGATGATATGGGTAGTACAAGAGTAGATCTACCACGAGATCAAGGAGGCTAAACCCTAGAAGCTAGCCTATGGGTATGATTGTGTATGATGATGGTTATGATGATTGTGCTACGGACTACAACCCTCCGGTTTATATAGACACCGGATAGGGTTAGGGTTACACAGAGTCGGTTACATTGGTAGGAGATCTTGAATATCCGCACGCCTAGCTTGCCTTCCACGCCAAGGAAAGAACCTTCCGGACACGGGACGAAGTCTTCAATCTTGTATCTTCATAGTCCTGGAGTCCGACCGAAGGTATAGTTCGGCTATCCGAACACCCCCTAATCCAGGACTCCCTCAGTAGCCCCTGAACCAGGCTTCAAAGACGACGAGTCCGGCGCGCAAATTCTCTTCGGCATTGCAAGGTGGGTTCCTCCTCCAAGTTCTTCAAGAAGATAATAAATACCCAAAATAGTGTCCGGCTCTGCAAAACAAGTTTCCACGTATTGCCATATAGAGAATAATACAAACACAAATCAAATCTGCTGACATATTCCGCAGTGCGTCATAACACTGCGACCAAGCCTTCTGTATGGATTATTTTTTTTTGTTCCACCGCGGCACGTTCAACGAGGCGGTTTCCTTGGCACGTCTTGTCGAAGCAGAGATCGTGTGCCCCCTTTAACGGGATTCTCATTAATACGGACGTGGGTAACCCAACCGTCCCATTTACCACGGCGCTTCAGCGGCAAGTGAGTTTTATTACGTAGGTGGGGACGCATAATGGCATCAGCCTATATATAAGGGGATAAAGATCCACCTCTTTCACCTACGCCTTCTTCCTCCTTTGCCCATCCATCTCTTGCGCACTCAAGCTCCAATGCCCCAGTCCGCTCTTTTCTTCCTCAACCTGCTCCAGCGATGTCCGGAGCGGGAGGCAAGTGGATGGCTTCCTCTGTCACGGAGGGTCAAATCAAAAAGCTTAGGAAGGCCGGATATCTGTCCAAGGACATCCCGCACCGGCTTCCTGAGGCAGGGCAGCTTCTTCCCACCCCAAGACCCAATGAGAGGGTAGTTTTTCTTCCCCATTTCCTCCGCGGACTGGGTTTTCCACTCCACCCTTTTGTCCGGGGGCTCATGTTCTACTACGGCCTGGATTTCCACGATCTGGCCCCGAACTTTGTCCTCAACATCTCGGCGTTCATCGTCGTGTGTGAGGCCTTTCTCCGCATCCGCCCCCACTTCGGCCTCTGGCTCAAGACCTTTAACGTCAAGCCTAAGGTGGTGTCCGGCACCCAGGCGGAGTGCGGAGGTGCTATGGCCGGCAAGATGGCCAACGCCCTCTGGTTCGATGGCTCCTTTGTGGAGACCTTAAAGGGGTGGCAGGCAGGGTGGTTTTACATCACCGAGCCACGCGACTTGAAATGGGTCGCGGCCCCTGAGTTCCGATCCGGACCCCCCATGCGGCTCGTGTCCTGGAAAGAGACGGGCCTATCGTGGGGCAACGAAGAAGAAGTGACCGGATTGCAAACTTGCATCCAGTCCCTGATGAACAAGCCAATCCGGTATGTCAATATCATCCAGGTTATGCTCGTCCGCCGGATCGTCCCGTGCCAAGAACGGGATTTCACTTTGTGGGAATTTGACCCGACGTAGCACCAAACCCTCAATAGGCTCTTCGACACGACGTATGAAGACGTCTGGAAGGTGCTAACCAAAGGCGCCGAGTGCCCCACATCCGCTTCCAAGGATCGCGGATACAGCTCGCAGCGCGACGCTCGCGAGGTAAGCCATCTATACCCTTTACAGGTTCGTTAAGCTCTTCTTCATAGATTAACTCCATGTGGGATCTAAAAACTCCCTTTGCCTTTGACAGGCGTGGCTGAAGATAGCCGGACCAATCAATTGTCCGGCTCCTCTGCCCGAAGACCAAGCCCCAGCTCTCCTAGAGAGGCTGCTGGCTCCGGCGCCTTATGTGGTGCCGGAGAAGAAGGTCAAGAAGAAGAAGACCACCGGGACTCGAAAGAGTGCCCGTAATATGGTGGTGTTGAGCTCGTCATCTGGCGAGTCTGCGACGCCCTCCTCTCATGATAACGAGGAGGAGGAGCAAAGAAGCTCTCCCCCCCAGTGGGGGTAGAGAAGAAGAAGAAGGCCACCCCAACGGGGGAGGCCGAGGGGTCGAGGAAAAGGAAGACCCCTCCGCCGGACTACTCCAACGACGCCGAAGAGGGTGGAAAGGAGTGGCCGGACAGGACCAAGTGTCCGGCGATATCGTAAGTCTTTACATACCAGAGTGACTCCTAGTATTTCCTGATGTGCGGCCTTCCCTAACGTCGAATGTTACTTGTGCAGCCCGCCCCGGGCCGCACTCGACGATTCGTCGGGCGGCTCCCTGGATTCGTCGAACATGGACTCTGTCCCGTCCGCGATCTCCCCCAGCAGGGCGGACGACGCCCGAAGCGGCGTCTCGCCGAACAGGGCAGGAGGAGGTGGTCCTAGAGGAGCCACAAGGCAATCCTCAGGACCCCAGGAGTAAAGGGGACGAAACCCCCCAGGGCTCCAAGTCAAGCTTTGTGCCGGACACCGCGCCGGACTCAACAGTCCTGGTCCGCGGTGGGCGAACTCCTTCTCAGAGGAGTAAGCCGTCTGAGCCGGCGACCTCTGTCCAACCAGAGGCGCCGGATAATCTACTAGAGGCGCTTGAAGGCGCCACCATCGACGAGGAGCACCGTACTGTTATGAGTACGGTGGTCCAAAGGATTCAGTCCGCCAAGAGCGGACTGAATGAAGCTTGCGCTAGCCTTCTAACAGGCTTCCAGGTAAGCAAAAGATATGCTAAATTTATTACCGCATAGACAGTATCCCCTGATGCTCTGTTCGGTGTTCGGAAAGAAAAGCTGGATAGAGGATCTAATAATTTTCGCAGGAGTCTAACAATAAAAGGTCAAATATGCGTATGCAGGCTTCCCTGTTGTCCACCGCCGCACTCACTGTGCAGGTGGAAGTCCTTAAAAAGGACCTCGGGCGGTCCGAGCAAGAGCTCGGCCTTGCCAAACGGCAGCTCGAGGAGAAGGAAGGTAAGAGAATACCCTCAATAGTAAAAGGTGCCTATAGAGAGGCTTGATTGCAAAATAACAGGATTGCACTTGCTTATTGTAGGGGCCACAGCTGAGGTGGCAACCCTGAAGCAGGCGCTTGCTGAGGCCGAACAGAAAATGGCCGAGGAGCGCACCGAGCGAGAAAAGCTCGGGGTCCAGGTCGGCGAGGTGTAGCAAGAGCTGCAAGCTCTCATGAAAAAACATGAGGGTTTGGAGCTTGAGGCAAAAGCGCAAGCGTCCGAACTCGCGTCTGCCCTGGAGACCACCAAGAGTGCCAAGGCCGAAGCCCAGAAGGTCCTCCAAGAGTTGGAGGATGTGAAAAAGATAGCAGCGGTTAAGGCATTCTCAATGCAAAGTAGGAATATAAAAGTAAAATACCTATTGCTTACCCGAATCCGGAGTTCTCCAGGGGCGTTCTTCGATCTTCCCCGCAGCGCATCCGACGCCGCCGCGTTCTACCGAGCTGAAGAGGACAGCTCGACGGAGAGTGTGTTCTGGTCTCAGTATTCTGAGGCCGGACACCCTGTGCCCTTGAGCGATCAGCTGAAGCAGCTGGTCGAGCTCCACAAGGCGGCCGAACAAGCCATGAAGGGCTTACTAGTTCGGCTATGGCCTGGAGAGGCCCTGCCTGGGAGCTACTTCGGGCTGGTGCGGCGGCTTGTGGAGGCCTGTCCACGGCTGGAGGTCATCAAGCGCTCCGTCTGCATTGAAGGTGCCCGGAGGGCCCTTGCCCGTGTAAGGGTACACTGGGGCAAGCTTGACGGAGAGAAGCTGGTGAAGGACGGGCCGCCAGCGGGGAAGGAGCATCGCAAGCCCGAGAACTACTATAAGGAAGTTCTTGCCGGAGCTCGCCTTGTCGCGGATGAATGTACCAAAGCTGTAATATTTCAATGAACTCGCTCGTTTGTATCCTGTGCGCTGAAAACTTGTTCATATGCGCCAAGCAATGCTTGTTTAATTTAAAATATTGTTTTCTGTGCGGCTGTTTATCAATAATTGAGAGATGGCGAGTCGTCGGCTTCTGCCCCCATGCCACTAGTGCTGGGGTGTTCGGGATAAACCTGAGGGCTCTTGTTCCCATAGTTGGGTCCTTCGAGGGAGGCGCTCAGCACAGCGAACCAGGCAATCGGACTATAATGCTTGAACACTCTCACTTAGCCATAGAACGTTATAATTTTAAATTTCGGCGAAGCCCCTAGTTTGGAAGGCCGAATTCGGGGCGCTATCCACGCCTTTGGCCGGACTTAACCAGCTCCCCGCTCGAAGCGGCATAAGCCTTTAAGGACTCGAAAAACCTCTCGAACAGCGACCGGTCTCACGCCTTATCATTACAGTCTGTTTTAGCTTTCTCCACTAAGGTGCTCACCCACCTGATCTGGGGCACAATCGCAGTGGTTCTCCTAGTGCTACCTTAGCCGATAGAGCGGAACGTAAGGCACCAAAACATAGGAGCCGGGCAAACCCAACATATGACCAAAATCATGACTCGGAGCCGATGCATATAGTGCTATAAGTTCGGGGTGCCGCACTTGTGAAAGTGTACGGACTTCTCACGCCATATAAAAGGGTAATAAAGCCCCTGGCGTGGTTTGCCGTACCATGGTGTACGGGTGCGATCATGTTATTGAATAAACATATATATATTAAAAGATGAGAATGCAAAAAATAGACAAAAAGCTATGCATTGTTTATAAGGAGGCTATTTATTCCAGCCGAACGATACAAGTTGTGCGATAAGCAAAAAATATTTTAGACTATTTAACATGTCCTGACCAGGCGCAGGCCGCGGAATTTAGAAACAGATATATCGCTCGAAATAGAGACCACATGAGAGTTCCATGATGCGGCATTGTTTTGTCTGCTTTCCTGGGTCTTGTATCGTCTGTACGGAAGCAAGGCCGAACACTTTATCCAGAGTATGGAGTCCTGAAAGAAAAGAAGAATCCGGCAGCCCCTAGTACATTTGACGCCGTATTGTTGGCATGCCCTTTTGATGTGCCCCTTCCCCTATGCCCATGGAATTTTAAGGGCGTAATTGTGTACTCGAGGTACTAGCTCCGCTATGTAGCGATGGCTGGGGTTGGGGCCGTACTGCTACGCTTGCTCCGAATGCGCCAGTCGGTCTAGCTGCGGGTTACTCCGGGCGCGCTTTGCGTTGTCCGGCTTTTTAGCGGCCGAACTCGAGAGTTGCCTTGAGAGGCTGCTTTGCACTTCCGCTGCGAGGGCCGCGGTGTGCTCCTCCATACGGATGGAGCGTTCGGTGTTTCCGCTGACCGTGATTACACCTCGAGGGCCTGGCATCTTGAGATTGAGATATGCGTAGTGCGGTACCGCATTGAATTTAGCGAATGTGGTTCGTCCAAGCAGAGCATGATAGCCACTGCGGAACGGAACTATGTCGAAGATTAACTCTTCGCTTCGGAAGTTGTCCGGAGATCCGAAGACCACATCAAGTGTTATGGAGCCTATGCAGTTGGCCTCTACACCTGGGATGACGCCTTTAAAGGTCGTCCTTGTGGGCTTGATCCTTGATGGATCTATGCCCATTTTCCGCACTGTATCCTGGTAAAGCAGGTTCAGGCTACTGCCGCCGTCCATGAGGACTCTTGTAAGGTGAAATCCGTCGACGATTGGGTCCAGAACCAATGCGGCAAAACCGCCGTGACAGATGCTGGTGGGGTGGTACCTTCGATCGAACGTGATCGGGCAAGAGGACCATGGGTTGAACTTTGGGGCGACTGGCTCCATCACGTATACGTCCCGTAGCGCACGCTTCCTCTCCCGCTTGGGAATGTGAGTCGCGTATATCATGTTCACCATCCGCACTTGTGGGGGAAACCCCTTCTGTCCATTGTTGTTCGGCGGCCTGGGCTCCTCCTCGTCATCTCTGTCCAGCCCCTTGTCTTTGTGTTCGGCTCTTAACTTGCCTGCCTGCTTGAACACCCAACAATCCCTATTGGTGTGATTGGCTGGCCTTTCGGGGGTGCTGTGAATCTGGCACGAGCGGTCGAGTATGCGGTCCAAACTGGACGGGCCCTGGGTATTCTTTTTAAATGGCTTTTTCCGCTGACCGGATTTATGGCCTCTGAATCCGGCATTTACTGTCGAATCTTCATTGCTGTCGCTGCTAACGCGGCGTTTCTGTTTGTTCCATCGTGACCTGCCACCTTTGTCCTTGGTATCCGAATTACCTTGCTTCTTCGATAAGTTGTTGCTGCGAGCTAGCCAGCTATCTTCGCCCGCGCAAAAGCGGGTCATGAGTGTCGTGAGGGCTGCCATTGATTCCGGCTTCTCCTGTCCCAGGTGCCGGGCCAGCCATTCATCGCGGATGTTATGTTTGAAGGCCGCTAGGGCCTCTGCATCCGGACAATCGACTATCTGATTTTTCTTTGTTAGGAACCGTGTCCAGAATTGTCTGGCCGATTCTTCTGGCTGCTGAATTATGTGGCTTAGGTCGTCGGCGTCTGGTGGCCGCACATAGGTCCCTTGAAAGTTATCGAGGAATGCGGCCTCCAGGTCCTCCCAAGAGCCGATTGAGTCTGCTGGGAGGCTGTTAAGCCAGTGCCGGGCTGGTCCCTTAAGCTTAAGGGGTAAATATTTGATGGCGTGCAAATCATCGCCACGTGCCATGTGGATGTGGAGGAGATAGTCCTCAATCCATACTGCCAGATCTGTCGTACCATCGTACGACTCGATATTGACGGGTTTGAAACCCTCTGGGATTCTATGATCCATTAATTCGTCTGTGAAGCATAGTGGGTGTGCGGCGCCCCTGTACTGGGCTATGTCACGACATAGTTCGGAGGAGCTGTGCCTATTGTGTTCGGCCCGGCCGGATTTATTATGTCCGGGGTGAAAATTATCACGTGCCGTCGGGCGTCCGCGCGATCCATAGATCGATCTTGTTTGCCTTGCTTTGTCCTCCAGGACGTCTCGCAGGTCTGGTTCGTTTTCCCGTGCCTTGGTGAAGCGGCTGCGGGGCATGGTTTGTTTGAATGTTCGACAGGCTTCTCTGTCGCGGCCGTGAGGTGGCCGATCTGCCATGTCTTGTGCTTCCTCCTCCGATTGGGGTAGCGGCCTGCGCTTAGGATAATTCTTGGAGGGGCGTCCGAGTTCGTACTCTTCGGCCGCAAGGACTTCAGTCCATCTGTCAGCTAGCAGATCTTGAACAGCTCTAAGCTGTTGCTGCTTTTTCTTTAGGATGTTTGCCGTGGCTAAAAGCCTGCGTTGAAAGCGCTCTTGTTCGGCGGGGTCTGATGGTACGACGAATTCATCGTCGCCGAGGCTTGCCTCGTCTTCGGAGGGAGGCATGTAATTATCATCCTCGACCTCTCGCTCTGCCGTTCCCACGTGAGGGCGGTCTTCTCCATCTTCCTGCGCCGAATCTTGCTGGTTTTGGTTTTCTTCGGCACTGTCCGGGGTAGTATTGTCTCCCGTGCCGGAATCACCGTTTCTGCTGTGGCGGGATTTAGAGCGGTGCCGCTGACGCCGGCTTTTTGGAGGCTTTTTCGAGGTGCCATCCTCCGGTGTTCCATCGCCATCTCCATCTTTTGGAGCATCCACCATGTATATGTCATATGATGAGGTGGCCGTCCAGCGCCCTACAGGTGCTGGTTCTTTTTCGTCTCCTCCTTCGTCGTCCATACCGTCGAAGTCTTCGGAGCCGAAGTCGAGCATGTCGGGTATATCATCGACAGTGGCTATTAAGTGGGTGGTGGGTGGGCTTTGAATTTCTTCGTTGTCCGAATCCCAACCTCGCAGGCCATAGTTCGGCCTGGGCTCTCCTGACAAAGAGAGAGACTTGAGAGAATTCAGAATATCACCGAAAGGTGAACACTGAAAGATGTCCGCGGCGGTGAACTCCATTACAGGCGCCCAATCTGATTCGATTGGCAGGGGCGCGGGAGGCTCGGAGTTCGGAGAAGAATCCGGCTCCTTGGAGTCATGGGCCATGCGGAGTGCGGGGCTTGCGTTCGGCTTAATG
This sequence comes from Aegilops umbellulata, assembly GCA_032464435.1. Taxonomy (NCBI): domain Eukaryota; kingdom Viridiplantae; phylum Streptophyta; class Magnoliopsida; order Poales; family Poaceae; genus Aegilops; species Aegilops umbellulata. Next base: position 511,888,463 of record CP136059.1, read on the forward strand.
GCTTTTAAGATCGCAGCCCCCGAGGTCACGTCCAACCGTTCATCCTCAAAGGACGCAGCGGGCTCCGAGTCAAGGATCGGGGCCGGAGCGTATGCGGCCTCCAGGACACTGTTCGGAGGCGGAGCTATATCATGCCCCTCGGGATAGTGCGGCGCGCTTGGCTGTGGCTCGAATCCGTCGAAGATCAAGTCTCCGCAGATATCCGCCGTGTAGTTTAAGCTTCCAAACCTGACTTCATGGCCAGGGGCGTAGCTTTCGATCTGCTCCAGATGGCCAAGCGAGTTGGCCCGCAGAGCGAAGCCGCCGAAGACGAAGATCTGTCCGGGGAGAAAAGTCTCACCCTGGACCTCATCGTTGCTGATGATCAAAGGAGCCATCGGGCCTAAAGGCGATGACACAGAGGAACTCTCAATGAAAGCACCAATGTCGGTGTCAAAACCGGCGGATCTCGGGTAGGGGGTCCCGAACTGTGCGTCAAGGTCGCATGGTAACAGGAGACAAGGGACACTTTATTTTACCCAGGTTCGGGCCCTCTCGATGGAGGTAAAACCCTACTCCTGCTAGATTAATATTGATGATATGGGTAGTACAAGAGTAGATCTACCACGAGATCAAGGAGGCTAAACCCTAGAAGCTAGCCTATGGGTATGATTGTGTATGATGATGGTTATGATGATTGTGCTATGGACTACAACCCTCCGGTTTATATAGACACCGGATAGGGTTAGGGTTACACAGAGTCGGTTACATTGGTAGGAGATCTTGAATATCCGCACGCCTAGCTTGCCTTCCACGCCAAGGAAAGAACCTTCCGGACACGGGACGAAGTCTTCAATCTTGTATCTTCATAGTCCTGGAGTCCGACCGAAGGTATAGTTCGGCTATCCGAACACCCCCTAATCCAGGACTCCCTCACCACGCTTTTGCCCGGATTAAGGCGTTTATAGCGCTGGTTCTAGCAGCAGATTTCTTCAGCACTTCAACCCGGGCTGGAAGCATAGACAACCTTTTAATAGTGTCCTGGATCAAAGTGGGCGGCGGGTTCTTGTGGGAAGCAGTGAAGATGATCCATTGAGCACCAGTATATAGTTGTTCTATCAATGTATAGGCGGCTTTCAACTTCTCCCGCACGTCTGATCCCAAGTGACCAATGCATGTTCCTACATCATCATAAGGGTTATTAAACCGGCAGATACATATCAAGGACTACTCGAATCATAAGAATAAGGATGTTTACCAAAGATAGCAGCAGTCATGGCATGAACCTGGCGCTTCACACTGGTTAGCTCGTCAACCACCGGTTTAAGAGCGGCCTCAGCTTTCTCTGCCCTTTGAGTTAAAGCGGCCTTTTTAGTGGCCCAATCCGCCCGCTCTTTGTTGAAGCCTTCCTTCAATTTTCCCATGACGTTTAAAGCGCTGGTTAATTCCTCTTTTGCCTTCGAGGTTTCAGCTTGTTGGGACTTCAGATTTTCTTGCAGGTCGGCGGTTTGGCTTTCTCTTTTGCTCAGCTCAGCCTGCACACAGATGATTATATGATGAAAATAACAATACAGATTTGAAGTACCAACCACATAACAAGTTATGCCCTTGGTACTTGGGGGCTAATGCATATTTGCTCTTCATCATACAAATTCTAAAGAGTCCCAAGCTCAATACAAGTATTCAACTTGGCACTTGGGGGCTAATGGCTATTTGCTCAATGACTATTGTTACTGGATTTCTTATGATCTAAAAAGTCCCGGTTTAACTGCATGCAGTTGAACCGGCCCTTGGAGGCTACATCAGCAAAGTACAGATGAGTTAAAGTTGCATTGGAAAGTCCTGGTTTAAGTTGATATCTTAAAACCGTCACTTGGGGGCTATGGAGTTGACATATTACAATATAACAAGCAGAGAAAAGATATAAGAAGTTACCTCATACTTGTCCTTCATCATATTAACCAGACCAGCTTCATAATCACGGCTGGTGTATAGCCGGTTCAGATAGCCGGAATGGAGATCTTGGGCGTGCAGAGCGGCGTAGGTCGCCAAATCGGCATTCCACTTGCCTTTACCAATTGTAGTGAATTCATCTTTGGCAGTGTGCCTGGCGAAGCGATAGGATTACTTGGCTCGGTACGACCAATGCTAGTGATAAGGACCTCATCATATTTTTCTTCACCAGTTCGGTCTGGGGTCGCCGGTTTGTCAGTATTCTTTGACGAGCTAGCTGTTTTGTCAGTCCGGACAGGGCTCGTTGGTTGATCAGTAGGGCCTGTGGTATCAATATTTGCCTCTTCAGCGACAATGTCATGGTCTTGCGGTGGTGGGTCGTTCAGCACGTCATCGCGATTGGTTTCTTCAGGATCTGGGGTTTTCTCCGGTTCAGCGGCGGCATTCTCCTCTGCCGTGTTGTTCAGACGAGCTTTCTTGCTTGGTCTGGGTTTCGCCCTGAAAAAGAAGATTAAGAAGGGTCAAGACAGGTTTTTGTTTGAAGTAATATATCAAGGATACAAGATGGAATACAACTTACCCAAGCACTGTTTTAAGTGGTGGAAGTTGGGTGGCTGACGACTCGCCGGAGGATGAATGATAAGTGCCCTGATAATCGGAGTCGGACGGATTAAGAGGTTGATGAAAACAACCAGCTTTAGGGCAAGCATTAACAAGAGAGTTAGAGACCTCTGAACGGCGTTTCTGAACCGGACTGTTCGGTAAACCGGCGGAGGTAACTACATGGCCGCTGTGCCGAGTTGTGCAGCGAGCTTCGTGATGTTGTGTCTTGACAAGAAAGTGTGGGTCCAAATAAGCAAGAGGACGAGAAATTTAAACTTTTCGGTTTGCCCGACGGGTTTTTTGTGAAGGCAAAGAGTTTGAATCGGAAGAAAGAGCGATTACCTCTACAGCATCAGCATGACTAACTTCAGCGTCATCCTGACAATAATCAACATCAATAAGACGTATGAAATATAAACCAAGTGAGTAAAGATCTACCACAAGATCTGGGTTACTCACATCATCATCAGCAGGGGGGTCGGAAGATGCAGTGGTTCTTTTCCTATTGGCAGGTTTCTTCACAACTCTGGTTTTCGGCCGAGTTGGCTTCTCAGTCCGAGTTGGTTTCTCCGGTTTCTCTTGTGGAGGCTTATTGCTCCAAAACGGATCATCACCCTGTTGGAAACATGTTAATGTCAACAGAGGATATTTTGAACAAAGGAAGATTCAATAAAAGCATAAGGTACGAGACTTACAGCTGGCGGTTTGTTACGAGCGTAGAAAGGAGGAAGGCCGGTCTGAGCACAGACAGCTTCCGGTTCATTCAATATCTTTTTCACAGCTTCAGTAACTTCGTCATCTGTGAGCTGGATATCAATGTGTCGTTGAGGATCTTTTACGTCTCCGGTATATTCGCACATCAAACCGGGGCGCTGGCTAAGGGGTAGTATGCTCCAAGACATCCAGCAGCGAGCAAAGTTATCCCCGGTCAAACCATTTGCCATGAAGGCCCTCATCTTGGATAATTGAGGAGAATATTTGAGTCTTTCCTTAGCAGTCAGCCTCTGTGGGAAGGGGTGTGTATTGCTCAGACGTTCTGGACGGTAACCCAGCAAGGGATTTTCTTCTTCAGGGGAAGTGTCTTTGCAGTAAAACCATGTTTGGTTCCACTCCTTGGGGTGGCTGTGAAGTTTTGCGTGAGGGAAGGTAACTTCTTTCCTCTTCTGGATTGCCATACCGCCCAGTTCAGTATTGGATCCGTCTGTGAACTCAATGTGGTGGTTCAGGTGAAAGCAATCCCGGAACAACTCTACGGTAGGTTCTTCTTGAAGGTACACCTCACAAAACACTTGAAAGTGGCGAATGTTGGTCACGGAGTTTGGACCAGTGTCTTGAGGACGCAGTTGGAAGTTGGCTAAGACGTCTCGATAAAACTTTGAACCGGGGGGGTTGAAGCACCGGGCTAGGTGATCAGCAAAAACTACAATTTCCCCTTCTCAGGGTTTTCGAGGACATTCCGGGCCAGGGACCCTCCAGTGAATGATGTCTTGCTTACTCAAAGCGCCAGTTCTGACCAAATTATTCAAACCGGCTTCGGTCACTCGAGAGGGGACCCAGTTTCACTCATATGCTTGTTTAGCCATGGCAAAATCTACAAGGCAGTAATTACCGGTTCAAGAATATATCGGAAAGGTATACACTGAGGCATGCTTTGTTAAACTGGAGGTAGTCATTTATAAACCGGAGTTTTTACAAGTGACAGTGCTCTGTTAAAGGATTCTGGCGGTTCAACAAGGGGACTAATGGTATTTAGCGGTTTGTCAATTTTTCTACAAAGTTAAACCGTCAGGTTCAACATTGAAAAATCAAGATTGCAGATGAGTAAGTACTCAGAAACAGATTTCACAAAGTTATACTACAATTTTGGATCTGGAACATGTCCAGAGAAGAGTTGAATATTCAAGGTCCAAATAGAGCAATATTGAACCAATGAGCAAAGGTACAGGTAGATCTATGGCCTTGAGATGCGTAAGTGAAGACGGAGGTTAAACAACTACCACTACACAAAGCAAAGATTCGCAGATTCATCTAAGAGCTATCGTACAAATAAGAAGCAGACGATGAACACTGAAGAACTTGGAAACCCTAAGAACAGATCTGAAGGGGAAAGGATAGAAGACTTACCGGAGCTGAGCAAGAAGCGGAAGATCGCCGCGGTGCTCTGGTGCGCTCAGGTGATGCAGCGGCCAAGGTTAGAGCAGGAGTCGACGGCGGCGGCGGAGCTCCGAAGTTGGTCAGCGCAAGGAAGACGAAGCAGAAGGGCGCGAAGGGGAAAAATAAATGACCCATCGGTCCTATTTATAAGGAAAGGGATATGTGTCAGGCGCGAAAATCAAGGAGCCACAACTTTGGAAACGGAGTTGTCACCTCGATTGTTACAGATCTATTAAACAAAGAAGGTATCATGGATAGTTTCTGTATGACAGATGACATCATGCCAGTTTACAACGATCAGAGAAGATGACATCACGGCGGTTCACCAAATTACAAGAAGATGTTGAAGATGAAGTTTTTTTTTGCTAAGGATTGACATGAACCTGTTCAAATCAAGCAGGGGCCTAATGTTGGGGATATTACTACTGGGTGTAAACCGGCCAAGACAGGCCGGTTAACTTCATCAGTAGTTGAGTATGTTAAAAGCCCATGAAGGTAGATGAGGGCTAAAGGCCCATATTCGGTTTAAGGCCTGTAGCAATAAAACCGGCGTCCGTATGTAACTTGTGTTATAAGTTAGGAATAGTGGAGACTGAACCGGACACGTCTATGAGCCGGTATCGGGACTCTGTAAACCGACGGGCGTCACCCATGTATATAAGGGGACGATCCGGCGGCAGTTCAAGGACAACAGACAACAACTCGAGACTTAGGCGAAGCTTGTTTGCTCCCTAGTCATCGAAACCCCATCAATTCCATCACAACTAGACGTAGGCTTTTACCTTCATCGAAGGGGCCGAACTAGTATAAACCCTCTTGCGTCCTTGTGTCCGCTTTAACCCCTTCAAGCTAACCCGTAGCGATGGCTCCGCGACTAAGTCCTTTCATGAGGATATCTGCCATGACAAAACCACGACAGTATGTATTTGCAAACTCTATGCACTCCACCGAAATCGACATGCTTATCTGAAACATTTTCATCATGAATAGTGCAATCATCATTAGTACCATGGATATTCAAAGAGTTCATACTAAGAACATTGCAATCATGCTCATCATTCAAAGATTTAGTGCCAAACAATTTAATGCATTCTTCTTCTAACACTTTGGCACAATTTTCCTTTCCATCTTTCTCATGAAAGATGTTAAAAAGATGAAGCGTATGAGACAAACTCAATTCCATTTTTTTTGTAGTTTTCTTTTATAAACTAAACTAGTGCTAAAACAAGAAACAAAAAGATTCGATTGCAAGATCTAAAGATATACCTTCAAGCACTCACCTCCCCGGCAATGGCGCTAGAAAAGAGCTCGATGTCTACTACGCAACTTTCTTCTTGTAGACGTTGTTGGGGCTCCAAGTGTAGAGGTTTGTAGGACAGCAACAAGTTTCCCTCAAGTGGATGACCTAAGGTTTATCAATCCTTGGGAGGCGTAGGTTGAAGATGGTCTCTCTCAAACAACCCTGCAACCAAATAACAAAGAGTCTCTTGTGTCCCCAACACACCGAATACAATGGTAAATTGTATAGGTGCACTAGTTCGGCGAAGAGATGGTGATACAAGTGCAATATGGATGATAGATATGAGTATTTGTAATCTGAAAATATAAAAACAGCAAGGTATCAAGCGCTAAAAGTGAACGTAAACGGTATTGCAATGCTAAGAAACAAGGCCTAGGGTTCATACTTTCAATAGTGCAAGTTCTCTCAACAATAATAACATAATTGGATCATATAAATATCCCTCAACATGCAACAAAGAGTCACTCCAAAGTCACTAATAGCGGAGAACAAACGAAGAGATTATGGTAGGGTACGAAACCACCTCAAAGTTATCCTTTCTGATCGATCTATTCAAGAGTCCGTAGTAAAATAACACGAAGGTATTCTTTCTGTTCGATCTATCATAGAGTTCTTACTAGAATAACACCTTAAGACACAAATCAACCAAAACCCTAATGTCACTTAGATACACCAATGTCACCTCAAGTATCTGTGGGTATGATTATACGATATGCATCACACAATCTCAGCTTCATCTATTCAATCAACACAAAGAACTTCAAAGAGTGCCCCAAAGTTTCTACCGGAGAGTCAAGACGAAAACGTGTGCCAACCCCTATGCATAGATTTTCAAGGTCATGGAACCCGCAAGTTGATCACCAAAACATACATCAAGTGGATCAATAGAATACCCAATTGTCACCACGGGTATCCCATGCAAGACATACATCAAGTGTTCTCAAATCCTTAAAGACTCAATCCGATAAGATAACTTCAAAGGGAAAACTCAATCCATTACAAGAGAGTAGAGGGGGAGAAACATCATAAGATCCAAAAATAGTAGCAAAGCTCACGATACATCAAGATCGTCTCACCTCAAGAACACGAGAGAGAGAGAGAGAGAGAGAGAGAGAGAGAGATCAAACACATAGCTACTGGTACATACCCTCAGCCCCGAGGGTGAACTACTCCCTCCTCGTCATGGAGAACGCCAGGATGAGGAAGATGGCCACCGGTGAGGGTTCCCCCCTCCGGCAGGGTGCCGGAACAGGGTCCCGATTGGTTTTTGATAGCTACAGAGGCTTGCCGTGACGGAACTCCCGATCTATTCTGTTCCCCGATGTTTTTAGGGTATATGGACATATATAGGCGAAATAAGTCGGCCAGGGGAGCCACGAGGGGCCCACGAGGGTGGAGGGAGCGCCTGGGGGGTAGGCACGCCCCCTGCCTCGTGCTCTCCTCGTTGATTCTCTGACGTGTACTCCAAGTCCCCTGGATTGCTTCCGTTCCAAAAATAAATCTCCCGAAGGTTTCATTCCATTTGGACTCCGTTTGATATTCCTTTTCTGTGAAACACTGAAACAAGGGAAAAAAACAGAAACTGGCACTGGGCTCTGGGTTAAAAGGTTAGTCCCAAAAATAATATAAAAGTGTTTAATAAAGCTCATAAACATTCAAAACAGATAATATAATAGCATGAAACAATCAAAAATTATAGATATGTTAGAGACGTATTAATCGTCGCTATTATTTTTCGGCGTGTCTACCATGTAGACGTCATATGAGGAAGTGGCCGTCCATCGTCCGGTGAATGGCGGGTTTTCGGCCTCCACGTCTCCGGCATCGTCGTCCATACTGTCAATGTCTTCGGAGTCATAGTCAAGCGTGTCGGTTAAGTATTCGACAGTGCCTATGAAGTGGGTGGTGGGTGGGAGGCGAAATTCTCCCCCATCATCAGCCTCCAGCTCGAACCGGACATAGTTCGGCTGTGAGTCCCCTGCCAAGCACAGATTTCTTAACGAATTTAGCACATCGTCCAAGGGCGAATGCTGGAAAATGTCTGTGGCGCTAAACTCAAAGATCGATAAGCGATCCACTTCGGCGTCCGCGGATGCACATGGCTCGGAATTTATGACCAGAGACGAGTCTGGAGTTCCGGTGACAAGGACGTCGTGTGGCTTTGGGTCTATGTTCGGCTCCAACGCCGTGGAATCTGCGGCCTCCGTGGTAGGGTTGAGCCTCCCATCCTTGGACGGCGCAATATGCCCTGGATCAACGGCCAGAGCAATTACAGGAGCAATCTCCTGGAGGCGATCCGATGACAGATTTAGGTCATGTTTATCGAGGTGACTAGGAGCGGATGCCGCGGTCTCGAATCCGGCGAAGATCAAATCTCCACGGATGTCCGCGCGTAGTTCAAGCTCCCAAATCTGACCTGATGGACAGGGGCGTAGCCGCCGAACACGAAGATCTGTCCGGGGAAGAAGGTTACCCCTTGGACAGCATTGTTATTGATGATTGAAGGGGTCATCAAACCTTTTGGGGACGGCACAGTGGAACTCTCAATGAAAGCACCAATGTCGGTGTCAAAACGGCGGATCTTGGGTAGGGGGTCCCGAACTGTGCGTCTAAGGTCGATGGTAACAGGAGACAGGGGACACGATGTTTACCCAGGTTTGGGCCCTCTCTACGGAGGTAATACCCTACTTCCTGCTTGATTGATCTTTATGAATACGAGTATTACAAGAGTTGATCTACCACGAGATCGTAGTGGCTAAACCCTAGAAGTCTAGCCTGTATGACTATGGTAATGAGTATCTCTCTTTCCGGACTAAGTCCTCTGGTTTATATAAACACCGGGAAGATCTAGGGTTACATAAGGTCGGTTACAAAGAAAGGAATCTACATATTCGGCCGCCAAGCTTGCCTTCCACGGCAAGGAGAGTCATATCCGGACACGGGTGCAGTCTTCAATCTTCGTATCCTCGCAGCACATCAGTCCGGCCCATGGCTTAACAGGCCGGACGGCCGAGGACCCCTTAGTCCAGGACTCCCTCAGCTGCATCATGCTTATGCCACACACGATCTGTGGCCGAATGTCTAATATGTCATACTTGTGGGCGATATCGGCGTCCTAGGAAAAAGGTTGACCAACACCTGGGAAAACAAAAGGCGGCTGCTACAAATCAGGCGGATGATTTTTTTAGAAAAATCATCCGCCTGCCTAGCCATCCGATCTGGCACTATTAGCCGTACGATCTCAGCAAGGCAGCTCACGCTTCTCTCCTCTGATCTCGTTCAGTTCGACACCCCCGTGTCTCCTCTGGAGATGGCGCCGATGTCCTCCGCACTGGCAAGGAGGCTGTGTTGCTGCTGCATATGTGCGCTCGCCGAGACACGAGCCGGAGCATCTCACTCAACTCCGGTGGCCGCCACTGACATGCTGCAATGTAACACCACTAGTGGCACGGGTGGATGGAGCCGCCGGCGACTGATGCATCGCTGCACGGGAGCCACCGGGGGCTGCTCCATGGCAACACCAAGCGCAACGCCCTCGACGAAGCTTCATTGCAGCTCCGACGAAAGCTTCAATGCATCTCCGACGAAGCTTCATTGCAGCCCACTCCGGTGAAGCTCCAGTGCAAATCCGGAAGAGCTCCAATGCAGCACTGACGGCTCTGATGAAGCTCCAATGCAACGCAGTGCACGGTGATGACGGTGGTGACCACGGATGCTGCAGTAGCAACGCCGGCGAGGCTGCAACGCAAGACAGGTGGTCGACGACATGTTCTGCATGGCAGCGCGCGGCGGCGACAAATGCTGTGCAGCACACAGTAGCAACGCTAGCGAAGCTGCATCACAGCACAGGCGGCGACAGTGGATGTTGCGACGCGGTTGGTCTGCAGCGTGGCAAGGCAACGGCTTTGCAGCGCCGGTGGCCGGGATGGGAAGCAGTCGTGCTTTCTCCCCTTGCATCCCCAGTGGCCGGTGGTGCCTTATGTTGTGTTGGAGAGAGAGAGAGAGAGAGAGAGAGAGAGAGAGAGAGAGAGCAGGTGTTGGAGAAAGCTCCGGTAGTCGCGAGCCTCCGGTGGCTGGCCTTATGCTAGAGGGAGAGCTGAGAGGAAGAGGGTTGGTGGAGAAAAGGGAGGAAGAGGATGAGGAAGGGGACGAGTGGATGGGAGCATCTCCGAAGGGATAAGGTGGGGGGAGGGAAGCGATGGGTTGAGAGGGCACGTGGCATGCGTAGGAGACGGCTTAGGGAGATAGAAAATCATCCGGTTTAAACTAAACGTTTTCCAAAACAAAAGGACCCAGTAGTAAGGAGTTCGAGTGAGATACGTCTCTGCCCCCGTGGTGAATTCCGGCGACTGGCACGATGTCGATTCTACCTCGCCCCTGCTTCTTTCTATTGCGTCCCATCTTGGTCCTCCATTGATCTATTTTCTCCACGAGTCAATTACACTGGTGGTGCTAAAACTTGCCGCAAACGGTCACTTTGGTGCTGGAAATTGCGGTGTACATCGAAGTGGTGCAAAAACTTGGCTCAACTGTGCAAATACAGTGCTAATAGCGTTGGTATACAGAATCTGCGCTGACTAGGCGCGTGAGTCCCGCCGTCAACCACTTGACCTGGGAGAGGGGGCGTGTGCCTGATTTTTTGAAAACCCCCTCTGAATATATCTTTTTACGAAAACGTCCATATCGATGTTTCACCTCTAACTAGCGGGTCCCGCTGATAAAAATTGACACGAAAAAGGGAATGCCTGAACTCGAACACGCAACTATGGGAAGAAAGCAAAGCTATCCAACCAGTACGTTGTTGCTCCTAAAATGTATTTCAAGGATAACTACAATATAAATATTTTATAAGTTTTTTTTCTAGCAACATGTATTGAACAAGTACGCATCTGAAGTTTAAATGGCCTGCAGTTATTGCAGCCCATTTTGCACGAGCTATTTTTTATAGATATATTTATAAAACGTAAGTGATAAAAATTGTGTTTAAATGTTTGTGTGCTATAAATTTTATACAAACAAACCATGATTAGTAAAAAACGCATTTACATAATACGAAAATTTAAAATTAATATTAAATAAAAATGTTCATGTTTTTATTTTCAAAACATTGGTATATTCATTTTAAAAACTACTATGCATTTAAACAGAATAACTTATTTTTAAAACTTGTTCGTGTATTATTTAAAAACACTTTCTTATATTTAACTTAACATTTATGAATTGTAAAAAAAATCTTCTAAAATTATATTTAAAAAAATTATTTTAATTATACAAAAATTCAATAACTATAATCACTAGGCATAGAGAAGAAAAATGCCACGTACATATGGTCTTTCTTGTCAATAATATTTTTTTGAGGGGGTTTAAAAAAACAGTCTTCCTGGTTCACCGGCTGACAGCGGACCCCACGCGCCTAGTCAGCACAGATTATGTATAAAAAATGGGATATGCATTGTATTTGCACGCCCGAGCCAAGTTCTTGCACCACTTCGATGTACACCGCAACTTCTAGCACCAAAGTGACCATTTGCACCACGTTCTAGCACCACCAGTGTAATTGATTCTTTCTCCACCATCATTTCTCCTCTTCCTCCCCCTTGGTTCTTTCCCCTGGATCTCATCCAGAAGCGCTCTCTCTCTTATCTTGATTCCCAATATATTGAGATCCTGCTGATTCGCGATTAGTTGCAGTTAATATTTTGCGGATCTCTTTTCCACCCGTTTCCCTCCCGGATCTAGCCGTTCCGCTGATTTCCCATTCTTTTTCTTCCCTCACTTTCCTTCTTGTTTCTTGTTCTTATTCCTACCAAATCCCCTGCTGGATCTTCTACTAATTTCTCTGTTCTCTGTGCGATGGACATGAGTAAGCTATCTGCTGGGTACGCAATTACAGCGGGTCGTCCATTGGATGCAGGACTGAATCCTGCTATTGGAGATGCTCGTACAGTGGCTCCCCCTGTTGCGGCTCTGAAGTTAATTGCTTGGAATTGTCAAGGTGAGGGCAAGACTCTCCATAACTCCAATAAAATGGAGTATCTGGCCAAACTGATGCATTCCACCGGTGCACGGATATCTTTCATTTCAGAAACTAAATCATCTAGATGCACTTCTGCTCAGCTTAAAGATCATTTTAATACTTCTGCTAGTTTTGTGGTTCCTTCAAATGGTCTCTCTGGAGGACTGTGGTTACTTTGGTCTGAAGATATTCACCTTTCAGTGAAGTTCTCGGATAGCAATATTGTCTTAGCTTCAGCTGTATATATTCCCACTAATGTTCATTTTGTGCTTGCATGTGTCTATGGAGATCCCCATCACCGACATACTAAAATAATTTGGGAGAATATTTCCAATTTTGTTAGTGATAATCTTGGCAATCCTATTGTGAGCTTAGGAGATTGTAAGTATGATATGGATACCTCCTCTATGGATGTTCATTATAGTCGTATGCGTGCCTTTAATGGGTATGTAAAGCAATGTGGTCTGTTTGATCTTGGTTTTTCTGGTCCCGCTTACACGTGGACGAATAGACGCTTTTCTTCCTACCCTGTGTTTGAAAGACTTGATCGCTGCTTGGCAAATGCTGAATAGTGTGATCTTTTCCCTAACACGAATGTCTTCAATTTACCTATTATGCTTAGTGATCATGCTCCTATTCTTATTTCCACTGACTCTAAATTTCACAAGCCTAGACTTACTTTTAAATTTGAAAACTGGTGGACCTTCGAAGATGACTTTCAAACTGTTGCAAAAAATGCTTGGGACACTACTGTGAACAATTCTTTCCATGCAAGAACTACTAACCTTGCAGGTTCTTTGAAAAAATGGTGTAAGAAGAAAAAGACAATTCAACAAGAACTGGATTGCTTGCAACGACAGATTAATGACATACAAAAGTAGCCGTTGCAGCAACAGGACCACACTCTAGAAGCTAAGCTGGTGGCCCAATATGAGGTAAATCTGACCAAACTTACTGAATATTATCGACAACGAGCAAAAAAACATTGGTCTACTCATGGGGACAGAAACACGGCTTTCTTCCATAATGCAGTACAAAAACGTAAGCGTAGGAATCGTATTGTATCTATCCATGATGCGCATGGGAATGATTTATTTGATCCTGTTGGAGCAAGCCCTGGATCAACACACGCACGCGAGGTAGACACACACACGAGACGAACTGAAGGAGGAAGAGGAACTGCACGAACGCAGTGAGCGGAGAGATTTTTGCGACGCGCTTAACCTGTGTCTTTTCTGTTTCCTTCCTTTATTCTCAAACGTAACAACCTCGCAGCATGTACTGCCCATGATCCATTTTACCCACACCATCCCACGGACAGAGTCGTGGCCAGTACACCCACGATTACAACAGCAAAGAGAGCTACGACTAAGTCTGAAGAAAAGAGTAGCCTGACACTAACCTGTCTAAACTGAATCTGGCCGTGTACACAGCACGTTTCAGGATTATTCAGAAAACAAACTTACTGAAAATTGAACAGGTGCAACTAGATTAACATGACATTTCACCTCCTTAAGCTTGTTGCACCAGCTTGACACTTTGTAATCCAATCTTCTCCTTTATTTGCTGAAGCCGAAACCTTGGAAGAGACTTGGTCAGAATATCAGCATGTTGATCTTCAGTTCTGACATGCTCAATTGCAATTCTCCCTTCTTCGAGACAATCTCTCACGAAGTGATATCGAATATCAATATGTTTGCTTCTCTCATGAAACACAGGATTCTTGCATAGAGCAATCGCTGACTAATTGTCCACTCTTAACGCCAACTTGTCCGGCTCTCGACCAAGTATTTCTCCTAGGAGCCGACCCAACCAGATTGCTTGACAAGCAGCTGATGCAGCTGCTACATATTCAGCCTCACAGGAGGATTGAGCGACAATTTTCTACTATTGCGATGTCCAGGTTATCGGGCAGCCACCATAGTAAAACAGAACACCTGAAGTACTCTTGCGATCATCAATGTCTCCTGCATGATCACTGTCGTTGTATCCTACCAGCTGAGGTGCATACTCTCTGGACTTGTTGTAGACACATCCAAGGTTGACTGTTCCTTTTACGTACCTCAAAATGTGTTTCACTGCAACCAAGTGCTCTTTTGTGGGCTTCTCCATAAATCTGCCGACAAAACCCACTTCAAAACTGAGATCTGGACGTGTGTGAAGCAAGTATCTCAAACTCCCCACTAAACTCCTGTATTGAGTAGCATCAATTTCTTCAGCCTGACTATTCTTGCTGAGTTTCAGCCTGGGTTCCAGAGGGGTTTGGGCTGAATTACAGTTTGACATCCCCATTTTCTCAAGGATCCGAGCAGCATAACCTGATTGGCACAAAACAATTCCTTTTTCTGATTGCTTAATCTCAATACCCAGGTAATAACTTAGTAGACCCAAGTCACTCATGCTGAACTTGGACTTCATCTGCTCCTTGAACTCTTTGATGGCACGGTCACTACCGCCTGTGATAATCAAATCATCAACATAAACACCCACTATCAGTACTGACTCAGCTGCTTTTTTCCTGTACAGACCCGACTCCGAAGGGCATTTTTCAAAGCCAAACTCAGTGAGAGTAGAATCCAACTTAGAATTCCATGCCCTTGGAGCTTGTCGAAGGCCGTAGAGGGCCTTCTTCAGCCTGTACACCTTGCTGTCATAGCCGGCGATCTCAAACCCCGGCGGTTGGCTCACATAGACTTCTTCATTCAGATCGCCATTGAGAAACGCTGATTTCACATCCATATGATGCATTTTCCAACCGGATTGTGCAGCTAGTGCCACTAGTAGTCTGACAGATTCCAAGCGTGCAATAGGAGCAAAAACTTCCTCAAAATCGATCCCTTCACGCTGTACATACCCTTTAGCTACTAGCCTCGCCTTGTGTTTGACTACAACTCCGTTGGGATCCTTCTTTCGCTTATAAACCCACTTCAGACCAATGGGCTTGCATCCCTTTGGCAGATCACAAAGGTGCCATGTACTATTTGCCTCAATGGAGCTCAATTCATCTTGCATAGCTCTCTGCTAACACGACTCTTTCATCGCCTCAAGGTGATTGGCAGGTTCTTCCATACCAAACAAACAGAGGCCTGAGTAGGCTGCCTTTATCTCTGTTGTTTCCTCATAGACATCCTCCAGAAGGCGCTTGCCTTGTGGCCCCTGCGAAGGCTCGGTGTACGGGGTGTTAGGAGAACCAGGAGCATAAGCAGGGAACACCGGAGAGGCTTCTAGGTCCAGCGGGATTGCAGCCCCGTCGTTGGCACGTCTTGTTCTATGACCCTGCCGAGGCGCTGCTATGGTAGGAGTTCTGCTTGGTGAATCTGCTGCCACGGCAACATCTTCTGCTACCTCTCCTCCATCACAAACTGTCTGTTCTGGGTAGCTGACAACAAATGAACTTCCATCGCTGCTTCCCACTGATCCCGAGAGGCTCCAATCCCAACGCCTATCTTCCTCAAACACTGTATCTCGTGATACAACAAGTTTTTTACTTTCCGGGTCATACATGCGATAAGCCTTGGAGCCAGTTTCATAACCAATGAAGACCATTTGTGAACTTCTGTCAGAGAGTTTTGACACACCGGGCCTGTTAGAGATATTACTACTGGGCGTAAACCGGCCTACCTGGGCCGGGTTAACTTCATCAGTAGTCCAAGAGCGTTAAAGCCCAAGAAGATAGATGAGGGCCCAATGCCATAGTCGGTTCAACACTTGTAGCCGTAAACCGGCTTTGTATGTAAACTTGTATTGTAAGTTAGGAATAAGAAGAGACCGACCCGGGTACGACTATGAACCGGTGATTGGGACTCTATGAACCGACGGGCGTCACCCGTGTATATAAGGGGACGACCCGACAGCGGTTGAAGGACAGACAACCACAACTCGAGACTTAGGCGAAGCTTGTTTGCTCCCTAGTCATTGAAACCCCATCAATTCCATCACAACTAGACGTAGGCTTTTACCTTCATCGAAGGGGCCGAACTAGTATAACTCTATGTGTCCCTGTGTCCGCTTTAACCCCTTCGAGTTAACCCGTTGCGATGGCTCCACGACTAAGTCCTTTCGCTAGGACATCTGCCGTGACAAAACCACGATAGTTGGCGCCCACCGTGGGGCTATCGCACGATGGTTTCAAGTTCTTGGAGGGCCGCTTCGAAGGACTCGAGGGATACGCTGTGGGCCGGATGACCAAGAGTCGCCGCGGCAAGATCTACATCGACGATGCAGGCTGGGGCCCCGAGGCCGGCTCGATTGAGTACGGGTACCGGGTCCCCTTTGGTGGCATACACGTTTTCATCGGCAAGATCGGTGAACCGGGCCCTGAGCTGGACACCTGCACCAACCTCATCGAGACAGCTCAGCGTGCGCGACCTGCCTGGGTTAAGCCGGCCGTGAAACGTGCCTTTGTGGGAGTCATCCATGGAGGAAGTTATGAGGATGGATCGGGATCTGGCGGTGAAACCGTCGTTTACTCTGGCGACGAGTCGTCAACCGGAGAAACTAAATCTTTGTATCAGCTACAAGACGGCCGGATTGGGGGCTGTTCCGATGGTGACAGTATTCCGGGCCCCACTGATCTGCCCAACCGGGTTGGAATATTCATGGCCGGTACACAAGCAGCGCTTCATTCATCGACTGCCGCGGCGATGGTCTCCGGTTCAGCAGCGGCAACGGCTGCCGGGGCAGGAGGCTCTGTGCGCCCGTCGGCTCAAGTTTTATCAGATCTGTTTGATGCGTTGGCCGCGCTCATGGCAGAGGCTAACCCGGCGGATCAGGACGCCCACAACATAGAGATTGCAAAGGTGAGGGAGCAGATCACTCAGGCCAAAGCGGATTTAGGAGCCGAAGAGGTCAGGATGACTGCGGAGCGGGCCGCTTTGGCGCGCAAGCTTACAAGCTCATGCTGGACCAGAACGCATCACAAGAAGTCATGAGGAGGAAGTACTGATCTCGTTTGCCTTCAGTTTTCGAAGCAAGGGACCTTTTCAACACCCCTGGAGCGGGAACCAGCAATCCGCCGGTGGTAAACCGGGCGGAGGCACCTGGGACAGGCTAGCCGGTCCAGCCCCATTTAATAGATCTGCCCCGTCATAATACTGGTGTACCGCAGGCTGTGCCCACACCTCCGGGTCATTACTCCAATCCGCTGGATAACCTTGTTGCAGCTACGGCACGGTTGGAGGCCATTCCAGTTGAAGGTGATTCATTGCAGGCGATAGAGACGCGCCGGGTCAAGGAGCTCCTTAGGATGGCTTTGGTCCAACAGGAAGCGTATTCATACAGCCGTGACCGGATTCATTCTACCCCACGTCCAAGCCGGAGTTATAGTAGGCATATGGAAGAACCGGTTGTTTCAAGTAATGCACGGCGTGGAGCGCCCCGTGGCAACAATCCGGCCGGTGGTGTCGATAATGCTCAGGAGGTGGTGGACCGGGCCCAAGCGCGCAGGGAGGCCGAGTTAGCGGCACAACATCAAGCTCGTCAGCTTACTCCGGTTCGTCCAACCACCTCGGTTGAGCCCGGGCTTACTTCTAGCGCATTGGGGGTGCCTTGCCTTGTCCCCGCTTTACGCAATGAGCGCCTGCCTAAGGATTTCAAGGGCCCGCGCAAGGTACCGAACTACACGGCGGATCAACCTCCAGAGACATGGGTGGAGAGCTATGAGATGGCCATGGAGATGCTTGATGTGGATGATGCCGCGTGTGCCAAGTATTTCACCATGATGCTTGAAGGGACGGCTTGAACCTGGTTAAAGAGCTTACCGGCCAATTCTATCGGTTCATGGGCCCAGTTACGAGCCCGGTTCATCAATAACTTCAAAGACACGTGTAAGCAGCCTATGTCGATAGTGGATTTAGCTGCCTATGTCCAGGAGGAAGGAGAATCAACTACTCATTGGGTGCGCCGGGTCTCACAAGTCCTGCATTCTTCAGACCGCATCAACGCTGACACCGTAGTTATAACCTTGGAAGGCAACTACCGGTTTGGACCTCTGAAGTTGAAGTTAGGACGGATGAAACGCCACTGCACTGACATAGGGACTCTCATGGACGCTTTGGTAAAGTATGCTGATTCTGATAGTACCAAGGATCCCGAGTCTGATGATGAAAAGATAGGGAAGGGAAAGAGGAAAAAAACTCCAAAGGTCAGCAACATCACTCAGCAGGTAATGGTGGCGGAGGCAAGCGTAAAGCGGACGGCAACATGGACTTTGTGGCTAATACTAATGCGCAGGACAAGGGCTAGCGACGTAAGGGTAAATCGCAGAATTGTAGTGGAGCGCCTAGTCCTAATCTGGACCGCCTGAATTATCTGTTGAACCAGCCCTGTCCGAAGCATGGGACGAAGGAGGTGCCGGCAAACCACCTTTGGAAGGATTGCTACATTATGCAGGAGTTCAAGAGCTCTAATGCTTTCCGGTATGATCCCAGCTCCGGCGGTGGCTCTGGATCCGGGCCGGGTTACGGTGGAGGAAATTCCGGTTCAGGATTTAATGGTAATCCGGGCGGACATAACAATCAGAATAATTAGAATAACCAGGGTGGTTACAATCAGCAACAGCAGCAGTCGGGTTACCAGAGCAACCCAAAGCAATTGAACAGTGGGCAATATCACGTGTTCACCACTATCTTGGACATGCGAGACTGGAAGGTCCAGAAGCGGGCAGTTAATTCTGTTGAACCGGCCGTTCCCCGATATCTACGCTGGTCAGAGCAGCCAATCATATGGAGTAGAGAGGATCACCGTCCCCGGGTTGACAATCCGGGTCAACTAGCTTTGGTGGTGGCGCCTCAGGTGGGAGGCTATAAGTTCACCAAGGTACTCATGGATGGGGGTAGCAGTATTAACATCCTATACTATGAGACCTTCCGTCGTATGGGGCTAACAGATAAAGATCTCAGACCGTCGAACACGGTTTTCCATGGTGTGGTACCTGGCAAGTCAGCGTACCCCGTTGGTAAGATAGCATTGGAAGTGGCCTTTGGAGATGATCATGATTCCAGATCAGAGACTCTGACGTTTGAGGTGGTAAAAATCCAAAGCCCGTATCACGCCCTGTTTGGGCGACGGCCTATGCCAAGTTCATGGCACGGCCCTGTTATGTGTACTTGCAGCTCAAGATGCCTGGTCATAAGGGGACTATAACGGTTCATGGAAGCCGTAAGGTCGCTTTGGAATGCGAAGAAGGAGATGCGGCTTATGCAGAGTCGGTTTGTGCCACCGAGGAGCTGAAGTATTATAAGGATAATGTTAATCCAACAGATATGACTCCTTTGAAGAAGCCTACCACGGAGCATGATCAGGCCCTGAAGTTCACATCGGCAGCTGAGACTAAGCTTGTTGACTTCGTACCCGGCGATTCGTCCAAGCAGTTCAGCATCAGTGCCAATTTGGATCTGAAATAGGAAAGCGCGCTCATCGAGTTCATCCGTGAGAATCGGGACATCTTTGCATGGAAGCCTTCTGACATGCCAGGTGTACCGAGGCGACTCGCTGAGCACACTCTTAATGTGGATGCTAAATACAAACCAGTGAAACAGTTCCTCCGCCGGTTCAACGAAGAGAGACGCAAGGCTATTGGAGAAGAGGTGGCCAGGCTCCTAGCAGCTGGCTTCATCATTGAAGTTTTCCACCTTGAGTGGCTTACTAATCCGGTGCTGGTCCTTAAGAAAAACGGCACCTGGCGCATGTGTGTGGATTACACTGATCTTAATAAAGTTGTCCAGCAGATCCTTTTTCCCTCCCCCGTATTGATCAAATTATTGATGCTACGGCAGGTTGCGAGCGTTTAAGTTTTCTGGATGCATATTCCGGCTATCATCAGATCAAAATGGCAGTTAAGGACCAGGAGAAGACAGTGTTCATAACTCCGTTTGGAGCCTTTTGCTATGTATCTATGCCTTTTGGGCTCAAGAGTGCCCAGGCAATCTATCAACGGTGTGTGCAAAATTGTCTTCACAAACAGATTGGCCGCAATGTACATGCTTACGTGGATGATATTGTGGTTAAGTCAAGGAAGAAGGAGACTTTGGTTGATGACTTGAAGGAAACCTTTGATAACCTGAGGACGTACAAGATGATGCTCAATCCGGCCAAGTGTGTCTTCGGTGTACCGGCAGGCAAGTTGTTGGGTTTTCTGGTGTCCAACAGGGGAATTGAGGCTAATCCGGAGAAGATTACGGCCATCACCTCCTTGGCTAAACCGAAGTGTATCAACGACGTTCAACGTTTGGCTGGCCGGATTGCTGCGTTAAGCCAGTTTATCAGCCGCCTTGGTGAGAAGGCAATCCCTTTGTATCAGATGTTGAAGAAGACGGATCAATTCGTTTGGAGTTCTGCTGCTGATCAGGCGTTTGAGGATTTAAAGCGGCAATTGGCCAATCCGCCCGTGCTTGCCGCTCCCATTGACAAGGAGCCATTGTTGTTGTATGTTGCTGCTAATGCTCGCGTGGTCAGTGTGGCTATTGTGGTGGAGCGGAAGGAGCCATGCAACGAGCATCCGATTCAACGTCCGGTCTATTATATCAGCGAGGTGCTTACTGAGTCCAAACAAAGGTATCCACATTGGCAGAAGCTGGTATATGGAGTTTTTATGGCAAGCCGGAAGCTGAAGCAGTACTTCCAAGGGCATCCCATCACAGTGGTCAGTTCTGCCCCTTTGGGTGATATCATCCAGAACCGGGAGCGATGGGCCGGATTGCCATGTGGGCTATAGAGCTTGGGCCGCACGGTTTGAAATACGTGCCTCGGACGGCGGTGAAGTCCCAAGCACTTGTCGATTTCATCAATGATTGGACGGAGCTGCAGGCCCCTGAAGAAAAGCCGGATCACACATATTGGACCATCCATTTTGACGGATCACGACAATTGGAGGGCTCGGGGGCTGGAGTCGTATTAACTTCCCCACGAGGTGACAAGTTCTGTTATGTTCTCCGCTTAATGTTCCCTTGTACTAACAATGCAGCTGAGTATGAAGCCTTGCTCCATGGTCTCCGGATGGCTAAAGAGATGAATTTAAGCCGGGTTTAGTGCTTCAGTGACTCGGATTTAGTGGCTCAACAGGTATCTGGCACTTGGGATTCTAAAGACCCACTCATGGCTGCATATCGTCATGAGGTGGATACTGTTGCGGGTCACTTCAAGGGCTATCAGGTGGACCACATGGACCGTCGGAAGAATGAGGCGGCGGACGCCCTGAGCCGGTTGGGCTCCCAGCGTAAACCGGTCCCGCCTAATGTTTTTCTTGATGTACTGTACAACCCGTCGGTCAAGCTCCCGGGTGAAGCGGATTTGGCTGTTCCTGACCCGGAGGCTCAATTGGTGGCAGCTCTTCACGTCATCCGGATTGGACACTTCCTTACCTGGCGTACATGAACCGGGGCGAGTTGCCAGAGGATGAGACTCTGGCCAGACAAATAATACGGCGGTCCAAGTCCATGACGATCATCAATGGCGAGTTGCATCATTGCAGTGTATCAGGAGCGTTTCAACGTTGTGTATCTCCTGAGGAAGGCTGTGAAATTTTGTGTGAGATCCATGAAGGGGATTGTGGTCACCACGCCGGTTCAAAATCTTTGGTGGCTAAAGCATTCTGCCACGGTTTCTATTGGTTAACTTCCCATGCTGATGCGGAGGATCTGGTCAGACGATGTGATGGTTGTCAAAAGTTCTCAAGACATGCTCATGTACCGGCTCAAGAATTGAGGATGATTCCAATCACTTGGCCGTTTGCAACTTGGGGGCTAGATATGGTTGGGCCTTTCAAAAGGTCCAAGGATAAGAAGACCCACCTCCTGGTGGCGGTTGATAAATTTACAAAGTGGGTGGAGGCAGAACCTGTTAACAAGTGTGATGCAGCTACGGCGGTTTAGTTCATCAAAAAGTGATTTTTCCGGTTTGGCTTTCCACACAGTATCATCACAGACAATGGTACCAATTTGTCCAAAGGTGCCATGAAGGAGTTCTGCGAACGGGAGCACATTCGCCTTGATGTTTCATCAGTGGCGCACCCACAGTCCAATGGTCAAGCAGAACGAGCTAATCAGGAGATCTTGAGAGGCATCAAGCCACGACTTATGGTTCCTTTGCAAAGGACGCTGGGTTGTTGGATAGAAGAGTTGCCATCCGTGTTATGGAGCATTAATACCATACCCAACAGACCAACAGGATACACGCCGTTCTTCATGGTCTATGGAGCGGAGGCAGTTCTCCCTAGTGATATCCGTCACGATTCACCTCATGTGGCGGCTTATGTTGAAGCGGACAACGAGACAGCTCGACAAGACGCTTTGGACCGGTTGGATGAAGAGCGAGACATAGCAGTTGCCCGCTCAGCGATTTACCAACAGGATCTTCGTCACTATCACAGTCGTCGAGTCAGAACCCGAACCTTTCAAGAAGGAGATTTGGTGCTTCGGCTCATTCAAGATCAAACTGATATGCATAAGTTATCCCCACCTTAGGAGGGACCTTTCGTGGTTAGCAAGAATCTGCACAACGGGTCGTACTATCTGATCGATATTCGAGAGCGAAAAGACTCACGCAAATCAGAAGAGGAGACCAACAGGCCATGGAACATAGCTCATCTTCGGCCTTACTATACTTGAGCCATTGGCTCTACTTATGTACATACTATGACAGTGTATATATTATTAATACAATAAACCGGATCCTCAGCTAAAGCGGGGTATCTGTTCTTTTACATCATGCGTGGTTACATGGAGTTGTTCTGTCTTAAAGCGGCCTTCGGTTTACCCCTTGCAAAAATTATAAATATCACTAGGGGGCTCGGTCGTGTCCGAACCGATGCAACGCCTTTTGATAGGCGAAAGCCACCAGATCACTTGGGGACATGGTCAAGTCTGAACCAGTCACGCCTCTTGATCGGCCTAAAGGCCATAGAATCACTTGGGGGCTTGGTCAAACCCGAACCATTGCCATGCCACTTGATCGGCATAAATGCCACGGTTTCATTTGGGGACCTGGCTGACTTGAACCATAGCTACACCTATTGGGATCTTGGTCATGTCCGACCATGGTAACGCCATCTGATCGGCTCGGTAAAGCCTCTTTTTTGCAAACGGTTTTATCATTGCCTTTGCTTTTATATTTTTCTTGATAACTGTTGTTTTATCTTGGTTGCGTTCTTAAACCAACAATGTTTTACACCGGTTCAAGCTGCCAATTTGGCGCAACACGGTCCATTTTTAACCCGGAGATTATTTACCCGGTTTGATTTTTTTCTATTAACATCCTATTTTGGAGTAACAAAATGTTTATTATGACCAGGCACGGTTTACATAGTAAACCGGCATTATACACACAGGAGTTGTTTCCTCCCATAAACGGTATAGGTTTATCAAGCCTCCGTTTCAAGATTGGCTAAAGCCTACTTCATGACCAATGGTGGCAGGTATTTTGTATCACAAAATTCGATCATATATGTCAATCTCCTTGCATATATATATGAAGTTCATAAACCGGCTGGGCGGTACAACCGCCCTGGTCGTTTAAGATTTTATGATTGCAGGAGATATAGATTGGCAGTTTCGGTCTTTCAAACAGAAGCATCAACACCGATGCACGAAGGCATCTCAGAAGCAAAAGTGTTGGCTATCCTATTACAAGGCAACATGGTGCCCAAATAAGATCATTGTTTTTCTGGCAGAATATAACAAGGCAGCCATTTAAACCGATCTCTGGTTCACGCTTGGTCACCGCCTTGGTCTGATGGTCGTGGGTCGTCCTGCGCCGCTTCAGCTTCTTCTGCCCTACCCAGCGGCTGGAAGTCAACGGTGGTCCAGTCGATTCCCATTAAGGCTTGAAAAACAGCTTCATCATGGATCAGTGAAGACGGTTCAATATCAGGAGCATAAGTATGCTTACGGATTGGCGGGATCAGATTTTCCGCTTCGGGAACTGGCGCAGCCACTCGTTTGTTCTGATTGTTATATTGAGCTTGATAATGCGTCAAATCTGCTTCTTCTACCAATTGACAAGCCAGAGGGCGCACCGCCCGGTTTATTGCTCTCAGATCATCTTCATTGAACTCTGAACCGTCTTCCTTCAAACTGGGATAGCCCTGAGCTGCTTCAACAGGATCGAAGTCTGGTACCCATGCCTTTGCTCGGATTAAGGCGTTGATGGCACCGGTTCGAGCAGCAGATTTCTTCAGCTCTTCAATCCGGGCGGGAAGCATTGACAATCTCTTAAGAGTATCTTGGATTAACGTGGGTGCCGGATTGTTATGTGATGCACTCGAGATGATCCGTTGCGCTCCAGTATACAGCTGTTCGATTAATGTGTAGGCAGCTTTCAATTTCATCCGAACATCTGACCCCAAGTGACTAATGCGGGTGCCTGCGACATGATAGAAAAGTTCACAAACCGGACCTATCATAGGAGGGTCAAAATTATCATAGAAGTCAAAGGACGCTTACCAAAGATGGCAGCAGTCATTGCATGCACTTGTCGCTTTACGCTGGTCAGTTCATCTGTTACCGGTTTAAGGGCAGCTTCAGCAGTGTCAATCTTCTTGGTCAAAGCGGTTTTCTCAGTGGCCCAATCCGCCCGATCTTTCTTGAAGCCCTCCTTCAGCTATTCCATGACGCTTAAAGCACTGGTCAACTCCTCTTTCGCTTTGGAGGTTTCAGCTTGTTGGGATTTTAAGTTTTCTTGAAGATCAGCGAGTTGATTTTCTTTGGTCTTCAGCTCAGCCTGCATTCAGACAGTTATATGGTTTAACAAACGGTATAATAATTGAAGTACCAACCACACAACGAGTTATGCACTTGGTACTTGGGGGCTAATGCCTATTTGATCTACAACTGTTAACGGATTGCAAAGTCCCAAGCTCAATACAAGTATTCAACTTGGCACTTGGGGGCTAATGGCTATTTGCTCAAATAAGTTCTGATGCTGATATATTCAATTACTTAAAGTCCCGGTTTGACTACATTAAGATTAAACCGGCCCTTGGGGGCTACATCAGTGAAATTCGAAGCATTCAGGTTTATATTAGTAAGTCCCGGTTTAACTACATTCAGTTGAACCGGCCCTTGGGGGCTACATCAGCACATTCTGAAGTATTCAGCTTTATATTTCGCAAGTCCCGGTTTGAAAGAAGTTTACAAACCGGCCCTTGGGGGCTAGGAGAATTGGCAAGATTACAAAATATACAAGCAGGAAGAGGCATATGGAAGTTACCTCAAATTTTTCCTTCATCATGTTCACTAGGCCAGCTTCGTAATCACGACTGGTATACAGCCGGTTCAGATAACCAGAATGAAGGTCTTGAGTGTTCAGAGCAGCATAAGTCGCCAAATCGACGTTCCACTTGCCCTTGCCCATTGCAGCATATTCGTCCTTGGCAGTATGTTTGGACAACGCGACAGGATTGCTTGGTTCGGTATGACCAACACCAGTGACAACAACTTCATCATCCTGGGCGTCACTGGTTTGCACTGTGGCTGTCGGTTTACCAATAGCCTTGGATGGACTTGTGGATTTTTCCATACGAACGGGACTTCTAGGCTGGTCAGCAGGACCGGAGGCATCAACAGGCCTTTCTTCAGCAATAAAAACTTCATCCTGCACTAGCGGATCATTGGGCACGTCTTCACGGATGGCCGCTTCAACATCTGGGGTGTTGCCCGGTTCAGGGGCAGTTTCTTCTTCGGCCGCTTTATCCAGGCGAGCCTTCTTGCTCGGCCTAGGTTTGGCCCTAAAAGGAGTAGCAAAATCAAAAACAGTACATATTGCAAGATACCATGCCAGGAATATTATGATAAATGCAAGCTTACCCAAGCACGGTTTTAAGCGGTGGCAGCTGAGTACCCGTTGACTCGCCAGAGGATGAGTGGGAGGTAACCTGATAATTGGAGTCAGATGGGTTAAGCGGTTGACGAAAACAGCCCGCTTTAGGACAAGTACTGACAAGCAAATTAGAGACCTCTGAACGACGTCTCCGAACTGGACTGTTCGGTAAACCGGCGGAGGTAACTACCTGGCCGCTATGTCGAGTTGTGCGGCGCGCTTCGTGCTGTTGGGTCTTCATAGGAAATTTGGGATCCAAGTAAGCAAGAGGATGAGAAAATCTAACTTTCCGGTTTGCCTGACGGATTTTTAGTGAAGGCAAAAGGTTCGAATCAGAAGAGAGAGTAATTACCTCTGCATCATCAGCATGGCTAGCTTCGGCATCATCCTGACAAATATTATCATCAATAAGGTGTATAAAAAGCAGGCCAAGTGAATCAAGTTCTACCTCAAGGTCCGGATTACCCACATCGTCATCACGGGCGGATCAGAGGATGCAGTGGTTTTCCTCTTATGAGCAGGTTTCTTAAGGACTTTTGTCTTGGGCCGGGTCGGTCTTTCCGGTTTGTCTGCTTTCTCCTGCGGGAGCTTCTTGCTCCAAAATGGATCATCGCCCTGCTTCAACAGATATTGGTGTCAAATAATAAGCAGATGCAATAATATCAGAGTTAATGAAAGGGAAAATTCAGACTTACAGCTGGTGGTTTGTTGGTGGCGCAGAAAGGAAGCAGGCCGGTTCGGGCACAGACGTATTCCGGTTCGTTCAAAATTTTCTTCACAGCTTCTGTGACTTCTTCGTTAGTAAGCTAGATGTTCACGTGTCGCAGTGGGTCATTAACACTGCCCGTATATTCACACATCAAACCGGAGCGTTGACTAAGGGGCAGTACGCTCCAGGATATCCAGCAACGAGCGAGATCAACCCCTGTTAAACCGTTGGCCATAAAGGCTCTGAGCTTGGACAGTTGGGGAGCATATTTACTCCTCTCTTTGGCAGTCAACCTCTGTGGAAAGGGGTGCGTGTTGCTAAGTCGTTCCGGACGAAAGCCAGGTAAAGGATTTTCATTAGCAGGGGAGGTATCTTTGCAATAGAACCATGTTTGATTCCATTCTTGGGGATGGATGTGCAGTTTTGCGTGAGGGTAAGTAACCTCTTTCCGCTTCTGAATCGCCATGCCACCCAATTCCATATTGGAACCATCAGTAAATTATGTGCGGCGGTTTAGATGGAAACAATCTCGGAATAACTCGACTGTAGGTTCTTCTTGAAAGAACACCTCACAGAGCACTTGGAAATGGCATATGTTGGTGACAGAATTTGGGCCAGTATCTTGCGGACGAAGTTGGAAGTTGGCCAAGACATCCCGGTAGAATTTTGAACCGGGCGGATTAAAACCTCGGGCTAAGTGATCCACAAAAACTACAACCTCTCCTTCTCGAGGTGTGGGAGGACATTCTTTGCCTGGGACCCTCCAATGGAAGATATTCTTACTGCTTAAAGCGCCAGTCAGGACTAAGTTGTTCAGCTGCGTCTCTGTGACACGAGAAGGAGCCCAGTTGCATTCATATACTTGTTTGGCCATGGTGGAGTCTACAAAATAAGTGATTCCGGTTCAAGATTACATTGGGCACAAAGTATACACCGATACGATCAATGTTAAACCGAGGATAATTATATTCAAACCGAAGTTCTGTGAAGCGATGGACTATGGCTAAAGGGTTCTGGCGGTTCAATAAGGGGACTAATGGTATATACCGGTTTATTAGCTTTTCCTATGGTAAGTTAAACCGCTTGATCTAAATATTGATAGCACTTGAGGTTGCGAAATAGCTAAGTATGCATAAACAGGTTTCCCAAAAGTTCTGTTATAGCAATGGATCTAAGGCAACTTCAAAAAAACAGAAAAGATATTGAAAGGCTTAAAAGCGGAGCGGAAGCGAAGCAATGGGCAGATATACAGATGAGATCCACGGAATTAAACATGAGACTACAGGTGGATGTGAAAAGCTAAAGTGGTATTCAGTACAAGGTTTCACAGATCCATCTAGAGAGTAATGCATGAACATGAGCAGTCGATGAACACCGCAAGAACAAGAAACCCTAGAACAGATCTAGGTTAAAAAGAACAGAGGGCCTACCAGAGCTGAGGAGGATGCGGAAGATCACTGCAGTTTTCTGGTACGTTCAGGTCGATGCAGCGGCCAAAGTCGAGGCTGGAGGCGACGGCGGTGGCGGAGCTCTGAAGCTGACGACGCGAGGAAGACGAAGATGAGAAGGCACGAAGAGGAAAAAGGAAATGACCCTCGGTCCTATTTATAAGACAAAAAGACATGTGTCAGGCGCGACAAACCAGGGGCCACGGAACGGAGCTGTCGCCTCGATTTTCGCACCATTATTAAAGAGAAGAGGTATTATGGATATTTTCTTTATGACAGATGACGTCACCCTGGTTTAACAGTAATTGGAGAAGATGACGTCAAGACGGTTCAGCAATTACAAGAAGATGCTGAAGATGAAGATTTCTACTAAGGATTGACATGAACTCATTCAAATCAATCTGGGGCCTAATGTTGGAGATATTACTACTGGGCGTAAACCGGCCAACCTGGGCCGGGTTAACTTCATCAGTAGTCCAAGAGCGTTAAAGCCCAAGAAGATAGATGAGGGCCCAAGGTCATAGTCGGTTCAACACTTGTAGCCGTAAACCGGATTTGTATGTAAACTTGTATTGTAAGTTAGGAATAAGAAGAGACCGACCCGGGTACGAGTATGAACCGGTGATTGGGACTCTGTGAACCGACGGGCGTCACCCGTGTATATAAGGGGACGACCCGACAGCGGTTCAAGGACAGACAACCACAACTCGAGACTTAGGCGAAGCTTGTTTGCTCCCTAGTCATCGAAACCCCATCAATTCCATCACAACTAGACGTAGGCTTTTACCTTCATCAAAGGGGCCGAACTAGTATAACTCTCTATGTCCCTGTGTCTGCTTTAACCCCTTCGAGTTAACCCATTGCGATGGCTCCACGACTAAGTCCTTTTGCTAGGACATCTGCTGTGACAAAACCACGACAGGGCCCAACCCTTTTCACATGAGCAACAAAACCAAAAGTGCGAAGATGTTGGACTGACAGCTTTCTCTCATGCCATGCCTCATACGGTGTTTTGCCCTTGACACTCTTTGTCAATGATCTGTTCAGCAAATACACGGCAGTGGTCACTGCTTCACCCCAAAACTGAGCTGGCACCACCATACTTTTTAGCAGACTGCGCGCCATGCCCACCACGGTTTGGTTTCTCCTTTCAACCACACCATTCTGTTGTGGAGTGTAGGGTGCAGTGAGGAAATGCTTGACCCCATGATCATTGCAGTGCTTTGCAAATTCATTTGACGTAAACTCGCCACCCCTGTCTGTCCGTATGGCCTTCAGTTTCAGACTTATCTCATTTTCAACAGCACTCTGAAATTTCTGAATCGCCTCAAGGGCTTCGTCTTTGCTCCTCAAGAGAACAATCCACATGTACCTTGGGAAATCATCAACTAACAGGAGAAAATACCTTTTCCCGCCTGGGGTTTCTGGTGATATTGGGCCACAAAGATCTCCATGGACCAGCTGCAACTTCTGTGTGGCACGATACGTTGCTTGTGCTGAGAAAGGTAACCGGCGCTGCTTTCCTATCATGCACCCATCACAAATCTGCTCAATATGCTCAATGTGTGGCATACCTTCAACCATACTTTCTGTAGCCAAGGCCCTCAGCGAGCAAAAGTTTACATGTCCGAACCTCATATGCCAAAGCCATGCATCCTCCTTCGCGTGCGCGAGCAAACACACTGGTTTTGATGGCTGAATGTTCAGGATATACATCCTGTTCTTGGTGCGATTCACTCGTGCGAGTACATTCCTTTGCTTGTCCCACACTGTCATGACACCATCTTCACTAGCATATTTACATCCATTTTCATCCAACTGACCCAAACTTATGATGTTGTTTTTGAGCTGAGGAATGTAGTACACGTCAGTGAGGACTCGGTGCTCACCCGTGTGACATTCTATCAGAACTGAACCTCGTCCGCAGATCTCCACTGCCGAGTCATCGCCAAATCTTACCCTGCCTTTCACTACCTCATCAAGCTCTGCAAATTTCTCGCGGTAGCCAGTCATATGATTGCTAGCCCTAGTGTCCAAGTACCAGGTGATGTCCTGACTACCACTGAGCTTGGGCAGCACCTTCTCTTCGTTCAGAAACACATGCTCTGTTGGGGTGGGCTCAACTGACATCGGCTCACATGCCTCGAGCATCAACAGTCCAGGGGCTTCATCCTCTTCTGCTTGTGCAAACTTTGCCTGCTGGTGCTTCGGCTCAGGGCAGTCAGACTGAAAATGACCCATCTCATTACAATTGAAACACCTAATTTTTGTGATGTCAAACTTGCGGTGCTTCTTCTGCTTCCCAGCATCCTTACTCTCACCACGCCCGGCTTGCGCACGGTCACCACGGCCTCCGCGGCCACCGCCGCGACCTCGACCGCCTCCACGGCCACGACCGGCGTTACTTTTGCCGGCTCCAGGTGACTCCTTTTTGCCCTTCATCAGCTGTTCGAGGGCATGTGTCATCAACATGAGCTGATCCTCCTTCCCACCGGTGTGACGGTGCCGACCACGCTGGCTCTCTTCGAACGCGGCAAGGCGCCCGACGGCCTCCGACAGTGTCATGGTGGAGAGATCACCCCACTGCTCGATGGTGTTCACAATGTCCCCAAACCGGCTCGGCACCGCATTGAAGAGGACCTCAATGATCGACTCCTCCGATACTGTCTCGCCCAGCGACCGGATTTCTCCGACGAGTGTCATCAGTTTCTCCTAAAACACACTGACGGACTCTGCATCGTCCATCTCCATGCGGTCGAGCTGCCGCTTTAACTGCTTGATCCGCACCTTCTTAACACGGTCCTCTCCGACGCGCATGCGCCGGATCGCCTCCCAGGCCTCGTGGGCGGTAGTGCATTCAGCCACCTCCATCATCACCAAGTCGGGAATAGACTGAGAGAGCGCGGCAAACGCCTCATCGTCCCGGCTCTGGTTAAAATCACCCGTGCCCTCGAGCGCTGGCCACACACCGAACGGACGCAAAACGATCTTCATCTTCACCGCTCACAGACCATAGTTCGAGTCCGTGAGCATTGGGTACTGGATCGGGATGCCGCCGCCCCTCGGCGACGCGCGCGGCACGATCGCCACCTCCGCGACCGTGTCGTCATCCCCGGTCCTCTTCGCGGGCGGCGTGTACTTTCCGCCACCGCTTCTCTTCGGTGAAGTATCGCCCATCACTACTCGCCGCCACCACAACTCCTCCTATCTCCGCCGCCATGCTCCGCCTCCGTGAACCAACGCTTTGAATACCAAATGTTGGAGCAAGCCCTGGATCAACACACGCACGCGAGGTGGACACACACACGAGACGAACTGAAGGAGGAAGAGGAACTGCACGGACGCAGTGAGCGGAGAGATTTTTGCGACGCGCTTAACCTGCGTCTTTTCTGTTTCCTTCCTTTATTCTCAAACGTAACAACCTCGCAGCATGTACTACCCACGATCCGTTTTACCCGCGCCATCCCACGGACAGAGTCGTGGCCAGTACACCCACGATTACAACAGCAAAGAGAGCTATGATTAAGTCTGAAGAAAAGAGTAGCCTGACACTAACTTGTCTAAACTGAACCTGGCCGTGTACACAGCATGTTTCAGGATTATTCAGAAAACAAACTTACTGAAAATTGAACAGGTGCAACTAGATTAACATGACATTTCACCTCCTTAAGCTTGTTGCACCAGCTTGACACTTTGTAATCCAATCTTCTCCTTTATTTGCTGAAGCCGAAACCTTGGAAGAGACTTGGTCAGAATATCAGCATGTTGATCTTCAGTTCTGACATGCTCCATTGCAATTATCCCTTCTTCGACACAATCTCTCACGAAGTGATATCGAATATCAATATGTTTGCTTCTCTCATGAAACACAGGATTCTTGCATAGAGCAATCGCCGACTGATTGTCCACTCTTAACGCCAACTTGTCCGGCTCTCGACCAAGTATTTCTCCTAGGAGCCGACCCAACCAGATTGCTTGACGAGCAGCTAATGCAGCTGCTACATATTCAGCCTCACAGGAGGATTGAGCGACAATTTTCTGCTTTTGCGATGTCTAGGTTATCGGGCAGCCACCATAGTAAAACAGAACACCTGAAGTACTCTTGCGATCATCAATGTCTCCTGCATGATCACTGTCGCTGTATCCTACCAGCTGAGGCGCATACTCTCTGTACTTGTTGTAGACACATCCAAGGTTGACTGTTCCTTTTACGTACCTCAAAATGTGTTTCACTGCAACCAAGTGCTCTTTTGTGGGCTTCTCCATAAATCTGCCGCAAAACCCACTTCAAAACTGAGATCTGGACGTGTGTGAAGCAAGTATCTCAAACTCCCCACTAAACTCCTGTATTGAGTGGCATCAATTTCTTCAGCCTGACTGTTCTTGTTGTGTTTCAGCCTGGGTTCCAGACGGGTTTGGGCTGAATTACAGTTTGACATCCCCATTTTCTCAAGGATCCGAGCAGCATAACCTGATTGGCACAAAACAATTCCTTTTTCTGATTGCATAACCTCAGTACCCAGGTAATAACTTAGTAGACCCAAGTCACTCATGCTGAACTTGGACTTCTCTGCTCCTTGAACTCTTTGATGGCACGGTCACTACCGCCTGTGATAATCAAATCATCAACATAAACACCCACTATCAGTACTGACTCAGCTGCTCTTTTCCTGTACAGACCCGACTCCGAAGGGCATTTTTCAAAGCCAAACTCAGTGAGAGTAGAATCCAACTTAGGATTCCATGCCCTTGGAGCTTGTCGAAGGCCGTAGAGGGCCTTCTTCAGCCTGTACACCTTGCTGTCACAGCCGGCGATCTCAAACCCCGACGGTTGGCTCACATAGACTTCTTCATTCAGATCGCCATTGAGAAACGCTGATTTCACATCCATATGATGCATTTTCCAACCGGATTGTGCAGCAAGTGCCACTAGTAGTCTGACAGATTCCAAGCGTGCAACAGGAGCAAAAACTTCCTCAAAATCGATCCCTTCACGCTGTACATACCCTTTAGCTACTAGCCTCGCCTTGTGTTTGACTACAACTCCGTTGGGATCCTTCTTTCTCTTATAAACCCACTTCAGACCAATGGGATTGCATCCCTTTGGCAGATCACAAAGGTGCCATGTATTATTTGCCTCAATGGAGCTCAATTCATCTTGCATAGCTCTTTGCCAACACGACTCTTTCATCGCCTCAAGGTGATTGGCAGGTTCTTCCATACTAAACAAACAGAGGCCTGAGTAGGCTGCATTTATCCCTGTTGTCTCCTCATAGACATCCTCCAGAAGGCCCTTGCCTTGTGGCCCCTGCGAAGGCTCGGTGTACGGGGTGTTAGGAGAACCAGGAGCATAAGCAGGGGACACCGGAGAGGCTTCTAGGTCCAGCGAGATTGCAGCCCCGTCGTTGGCACGTCTTGTTCTATGACCCTGCCGAGGCGCTGCTATGGTAGGAGTTCTGCTTGGTGAATCTGCTGCCACGGCAACATCTTCTGCTACCTCTCCTCCATCACAAACTGTCTGTTCTGGGTAGCTGACAACAAATGAACTTCCATCGCTGCTTCCCACTGATCCCGAGAGGCTCCAATCCCAACACCTATCTTCCTCAAACACTGTATCTCGTGATACAACAAGTTTTTTACTTTCCGGGTCATACATGCGATAAGCCTTGGAGCCAGTTTCATAACCAATGAAGACCATTTGTGAACTTCTGTCAGAGAGTTTTGACACACCGGGCCCAACCCTTTTCACATGAGCAACACAACCAAAAGTGCGAAGATGTTGGACTGACAGCTTTCTCTCATGCCATGCCCCATACGGTGTTTTGCCCTTGACACTCTTTGTCAACGATCTATTCAGCAAATACACGGCAGTGGTCACTGCTTCACCCCAAAACCGAGCTGGCACCCCCATACTTTTCAGCAGACTGCGCACCATGCCCACCACGGTTTGGTTTCTCCTTTCAACCACACCATTTTGTTGTGGAGTGTAGGGTGCGTGAGGAAATGCTCGACCCCATTGAAGGAAATATGCCCGAGAGGCAATAATAAAGTTATTGTTTATTTCCTTATATCATGATAAATGTTTATTATTCATGCTAGAATTGTATTAACCGGAAACATAATACATGTGTGAATACATAGACAAACAGAGTGTCACTAGTATGCCTCTACTTGACTAGCTCGTTGATCAAAGATGGTTAAGTTTCCTAGCAATAGACATGAGTTGCCATTTGATTAACGGGATCACATCATTAGGAGAATGATGTGATTGACATGACCTATTCCGTTAGCTTAGCACTCAATCGTTTAGTATGTTGCTATTGCTTTCTTCATGACTTATACATGTTCCTATGACTATGAGATTATGCAACTCCCGTTTACCGAAGGAACACTTTGTGTGCTACCAAACGTCACAACGTAACTGGGTGATTATAAAGGTGCTCTACAGGTGTCTCCGAAGGTACTTGTTGGGTTGGCGTATTTCGAGATTAGGATTTGTCACTCCGAATGTCGGAGAGGTATCTCTGGGCCCTCTCGGTAATGCACATCACTTAAGCCTTGCAAGCATTGCAACTAATGAGTTAGTTGCGAGATGATGTATTACGGAACGAGTAAAGAGACTTTCCAGTAACAAGATTGAACTAGGTATTGAGATACCGACGATCGAATCTCAGGCAAGTAACATACCGATGACAAAGGGAACAACGTATGTTGTCATGCGGTCTGACCGATAAAGATCTTCGTAGAATATGTAGGAGCCAATATGAGCATCCAGGTTCCGCTATTGGTTATTGACCGGAGACGTGTCTCGGTCATGTCTACATTGTTCTCGAACCGTAGGGTCCGCACGCTTAACGTTACGATGACAGTTATATTATGAGTTTATGAGTTTTGATGTACCGAAGGAGTTCGGAGTCCCGGATGAGATCGGGGACATGACGAGGAGTCTCGAAATGGTCGAGACGTAAAGATCGATATATTGGACGACTATATTCGGACATCGGAAAGGTTATGAGTGGTTCGGGTATTTTTTGGAGTACCGGGGAGTTACGGGAATACGGGGGGGAGAAGTATTGGGCCTTATTGGGCCATACAGGAAAGAGAGAGGGGCTGCCTAGGGCAGGCTGCGCCCCCCCCCCCAAGGCCTAGTTCGAATTGGACTAGGGGGAGGGGCTGCGCCCCCTCCTTCCTTCCCTTCTCCTTTCCCCTTCCTTGTCTCCTACTCCTACTACATGGAAGGACTCCTAGTTGGACTAGGAAAGAGGGGAATCCTACTCCCGGTGGGAGTAGGACTCCCTAGGGCGCGCCATAGAGAGGGTCGGCCCTCCCCTCCTCCACTCCTTTATATACGGGGGCAGAGGGCACCCCATAGACACACAAGTTGATCTTCGTGATCGTTCCTTAGCCGTGTGCGGTGCCCCCCTTCACCGTATTCCACCTCGGTCATATTGTAGCGGTGCTTAGGCGAAGCCCTGTGACGGTTGATCATCAAGATCGTCACCATGCCGTCGTGCTGACGGAACTCCTCCCCGAAGCTTTGCTGGATCGGAGCCCGGGGAGCGTCATCGAGCTGAACGTGTGCCAAGAACTCGGAGGTGCCGGAGTAACGGTGCTTGGATCGGTTGGACCGTGAAGACGTACGACTACTTCCTCTACGTTGTGTCAACGCTTCCGCTTCGGTCTATGAGGGTACGTAGACAACACTCTCCCCTCTCGTTGCTATGCATCACCATGATCTTGCGTGTGCGTAGGAATTTTTTTGAAATTACTACGTTCCCCAACAGTGGCATCCGAGCCTAGGTTTTATGGTTTGATGTTATATGCATGAGTAGCACACAAGTGAGTTGTGGGCGATATAAGTCATACTGCTTACCAGCATGTCATACTTTGGTTCGGCGGTATTGTTGGATGAAGCGGCCCGGACTGACATTACGCGTACGCTTACGCGAGACTGGTTCTACCGCCGTGCTTTGCACACAGGTGGCTGGCGGGTGTCAGTTTCTCCAAGTTTAATTGAACCGAGTGTGGCTACGCCCGGTCCTTGCGAAGGTTAAAACAGCACCAACTTGACAAACTATCGTTGTGGTTTTGATGCGTAGGTAAGAACAGTTCTTGCTAAGCCCGTAGCAGCCACGTAAAATTTGCAACAACAAAGTAGAGGACGTCTAACTTGTTTTTGCAGGGCATGTTGTGATGTGATATGGTCAAGACATGATGAGATATGAGTTGTTGTATGAGATGATCATGTTTTGTTGAAGTTATCGATAACTGGCAAAAGCCTTATGGTTGTCTCTCTATTGCATAAGATGCAAGCGCCAAATAATTGTTTTACTTTATCGCTATGCGATAGAAATAGTTGCAAGAGCAATCGTTGGCGAGACAACCATGTGACGACACATTGATATAGATCAAGATGATGGAGATCATGGTGTCATGCCGGTGACGATGGAAATCATGACGATGCTTTGGAGATGGAGATCAAAGGCGCAAGATGACCATGGCCATATCATGTCACATATTTTGATTGCATGTGATGTTTATCTTTTATACATCTTATTTTGCTTAGTTCAACGGTAGCTTTATAAGGTGATCTCTCACTAATTATCAAGGTACAAGTGTTCTCCCTGAGTATGCACCATTGCGAAAGTTCTTCGTGCTGAGACACCACGTGATGATCGGGTGTGATAGGCTCTACGTTCAAATACAACGGGTGCAAAACAGTTGCACACGTGGAATACTCAGGTTAAACTTGACGAGCCTAGCATATAACAGATATGGCCTCGGAACACAGAGACCGAAAGGTCGAGCGTGAATCATATAGTAGATATGATCAACATAGTGATGTTCACCATTGAAACTACTCCATCTCACGTGATGATCGGACATGGTTTAGTTGATATGGATCACGTGATCACTTAGAGGATTAGAGGGATGTCTATCTAAGTGGGAGTTCTTAAGTAATACGATTAATTGAACTTTAATTTGTCATGAACTTAGTCCTGGTAGTATTAGCATATCTATGTTGTAGATCAATAGCTCGCGTTATTGCTTTCATATGTTTATTTTGATATGTTCCTAGAGAAAATTGTGTTGAAAGATGTTAGTAGCAATGATACGGATTGGATCCGTGATCTGAGGTTTATCCTCATTGCTGCACAGAAGGATTATGTCCTTGATGCACCGCTAGGTGACATACCTATTGCAGGAGCAGATGCTGACGTTATGAACGTTTGGCTAGCTCAATATGATGACTACTTGATAGTTTAAGTGCACCATGCTTAACGGCTTAGAATCGGGACTTCAAAGACGTTTTGAACGTCATGGACCATATGAGATGTTCCAGGAGTTGAGGTTAATATTTCAAGCAAATACCCGAGTTGAGAGATATGAAGTCTCCAACAAGTTCTATAGCTAAAAGATGGAGGAGAATCGCTCAACTAGTGAGCATGTGCTCAGATTGTCTGGGTACTACAATCGCTTGAATCAAGTGGGAGTTAATCTTCCAGATAAAATAGTGATTGACAGAATTCTCTAGTCACCATCACCAAGTTAGTAGAACTTCGTGATGAACTATGATATGCAAGGGATAACAGAAACGATTCCCAAGCTCTTCGTAATGGTGAAATTGACGAAGGTAGAAATCGAGAAAAACATCAAGTGTTGATGGTAGACAAGACCACTAGTTTCAAGAAAAGGGCAAAGGGAAGAAGGGGAACTTCAAGAAGAACGGCAAGCAAGTTGCTGCTCAAGTGAAGAAGCTCAAATCTGGTCCTAAGCCTGAGACTAAGTGCTTCTACTACAAAGGGACTGGTCACTGGAAGCGGAACTACCCCAAGTAATTGGCGGATAAGAAGGATGGCAAAGTGAACAAAGGTATATTTGATATACAGATTATTGATGTGTATTTTACTAGTGTTCATAGCAAACCCCTCGGTATTTGATACTAGTTTAGTTGCAAAGAGTAGTAACTCAAAACGGGAGTTGCAGAATGAACAGAGACTAGTTAAGGGTGAAGTGACGATGTGTGTTGGAAGTGGTTCCAAGATTGATATGATCATCATCGCACACTCCCTATACTTTCAGGGTAAGTGTGGAACCTAAATAGGTGTTATTTGGTGTTGAGAATGAATATGATTTGATCATGTTTATTGCAATACGGTTATTCATTTAAGTAAGAGAATAAATTGTTATTCTGTTTACATGAATAAAACCTTATATGGTTACACACCAACGAAAATGATTTGTTGGATCTTGATAGTAGTGATACACATATTCATAATATTGAAACCAAAAGATGCAAAGTAATAATGATAGTGCAACTTATTTGTGGCACTGCCCTTTAAGTCATATTGGTGTAAAGCGCATGAAGAAACTCCATGCTGATGGGCTTTTGGAATCACTTGATTATGAATCACTTGGTGCTTGCGAACCATGCCTCATGGGCAAGATGACTAAAACTCCATTCTCCGGAACAATGGAGGGAGCAATAGATTTGTTGGAAATCATACATACAGATGTATGTGGTCCGATGAATGTTGAGGCTCGTGGCGGATATCATTATTTTCTGATCTTCACAGATGATTTGAGCAGATATGGGTATATCTACTTGATGAAATACAAAGTCTGAAACGTTTGAAAAGTTCAACGAATTTCAGAGTGAAGTGGAAAATCATCGTGACAAGAAAATAAGGTTTCTACGATCTGATCACGGAGACGAATATTTGAGTTATGAGTTTGGTCTTCAATTAAAACAATGTGAAATAGTTTCACAAACTCATGCCACCTGAAACACCACAGCATAATGGTGTGTCCGAATGTCATAACCGTACTTTATTTGATATAGTACATCTATGATGTTTCTTACCAATTTACCACTATCATTTTGGGGTTATGCATTAGAGGCAGCTGCATTCACGTTAAATAGGGCACCATCTAAGTCCGTTGAGACGACACAATCTGAACTGTGGTTTGGCAAGAAACCAAAGTTGTCGTTTCTTAAAGTTTGGGGTTGTGATGCTTATATGAAAAGATTTCATCCTGATAAGCTCAAACCCAAATCGGAGAAATATGTCTTCATAGGATACCCAACGAAGACTGTTGGGTACACCTTCTATCACAGATCCTAAGGCAAGACATTCGTTGCTTATAATGGATCCTTTCTAGAGAAGGAGTTTCTCTCAAAAAGAAGTGAGTGGGAGGAAAGTAGAACTTGATAAGGTAATTGTACCTTCTCCTTATTGGAAAGTAGTTCATTGCAGAAATCTGTTCCTGTGACTACTATACCAATTAGTGAGGAAGCTAATGATGATGATCATGTAACTTCAGATCAAGTTACTACCGAACCTCATAGGTAAACCAGAGTGAGATCCGCACCAGAGTGGTACGGTAATCCTGTTCTGGAGGTCATGTTACTTGACCATGACGAACCTATGAACTATGAGGAAGCGATGATGAGCCCAAATTCCGCAAAATGGTTTGAGGCCATGAAATCTGAGATGGGATCCATGTATGAAAACAAAGTATGGACTTTGGTTGACTTGCCTGATGATCGGCAAGCAATTGAAAATAAATGGATCTTCAAGAGAAAGACAGACATTGATAGTAGTGTTACTATCTACAAAGCTAGAATTGTCGCAAAAAGGTTTTTGACAAGTTCAAGATGTTGACTACGATGAGAGTTTCTCACTCGTATCTATGCTTAAAGTCTGTCTGAATCATGTTAGCAATTGCCGCATTTTATGAAATCTGGCAAATGGATAACAAAACTGCAATCCTTAATGGATTTATTAAAGAAGAGTTGTATATGATGCAACCAGAAGGTTTTGTCAATCCTAAAAGTGCTAACAAAATATGCAAGCTCCAGTGATCCATCTATGGACTGGTGCAAGCATCTCGGAGTTGGAATATACGCTTTGATAAGTTGATCAAAGCATATAGTTTTATACAGACTTGCGGTGAAGCCTGTATTTACAAGAAAGTGAGTGGGAGCACTACAGCATTTCTGATAAGTATATGTGAGTGACATATTGTTGATCGGAAATAATGTAGAATTATTTTGCAAAGCATAAAGGAGTGTTTGAAAGGAGTTTTTCAAAGAAAGACCTCGGTGAAGCTGCTTACATATTGAGCATCAAGATCTATAGAGATAGATCAAAACGCTTGATAAGTTTTTTCAATGAGTACATACCTTGACAAGTTTTTGAAGTAGTTCAAAATGGAACAGTCAAAAAAAGAGTTCTTGCCTGTGTTACAAGGTGTGAAGTTGAGTAAGACTCAAAACCCGACCACGGCAGAAGATAGAAAGAAAATGAAAGTCATTCCCTATGCCTTGGCCATAGGTTCTATAAAGTATGCCATGCTGTGTACCAGATCTATTGTATACCCTACACTGATTTTGGCAAGGGAGTACAATAGTGATCTAGGAGTAGATCACTGGACAGCGGTCAAAATTATCCTTAGTGGAATAAGGATATGTTTCTCGATTATGGACGTGACAAAAAGGTTCTGCGTAAAGGGTTACGTCGATGCAAGTTTCTGACACCGCTCTGGATGACTCTAAGTCTCGATCCAGATACATATTGAAAAGTGGGAGAAATTAGCTAAAGTAGCTCCTTGCAGAGCATTGTTGACATAGAAATTTGCAAAATACTTACGGATCTGAATGTGACAGACCCGTTGACTAAAATTATCTCACAAGCAAAACATGATCACACCTTAGTACTCTTTGGGTGTTAATCGCATAGCGATGTGAACTAGATTAGTGACTCTAGTAAACCCTTTGGGTGTTGATCACATATCGATGTGAACTATGGGTGTTAATCACATGGTGATGTGAACTATTGTTGTTAAATCACATGGCAATGTGAACTAGATTATTGACTCTAGTGCAAGTGGGAGACTGAAGGAAATATGCCCTAGAGGCAATAATAAAGTTATTATTTATTTCCTTATATCATGATAAATGTTTATTATTCATGCTAGAATTGTATTAACCGGAAACATAATACATGTGTGAATACATAGACAAACAGAGTGTCACTAGTATGCCTCTACCTGACTAGCTCGTTGATCAAAGATGGTTAAGTTTCCTAGCCATAGACATGAGTTGTCATTTGATTAACGGGATCACATCATTAGGAGAATGATGTGATTGACATGACCCATTCCGTTATCTTAGAACTCGATCGTTTAGTATGTTGCTATTGCTTTCTTCATGACTTATACATGTTCCTATGACTATGAGATTATGCAACTCCCGTTTACCGGAGGAACACTTTGTGTGCTACCAAACGTCACAACGTAACTGGGTGATTATAAAGGTGCTCTACAGGTGTCTCTGAAGGTACTTGTTGGGTTGGCGTATTTAGAGATTAGGATTTGTCACTCCGAATGTCAGAGAGGTATCTCTGGGCCCTCTCGGTAATGCACATCACTTAAGCCTTGCAAGCATTGCAACTAATGAGTTAGTTGCGAGATGATGTATTACGAAACGAGTAAAGAGACTTGCCGGTAACGAGATTGAACTAGGTATTGAGATACCGACGATCGAATCTCGGGCAAGTAACATACCGATGACAAAGGGAACAACGTATGTTGTTATGCGCTCTGACCGATAAAGATCTTCGTAGAATATGTAGGAGCCAATATGAGCATCCAGGTTCCGCTATTGGTTATTGACTGGAGACGTGTCTCGGTCATGTCTACATTGTTCTCGAACCGTAGGGTCCGCAAGCTTAACGTTACGATGACAGTTATATTATGAGTTTATAAGTTTTGATGTACCGAAGGAGTTCGGAGTCCCGGATGAGATCGGGGACATGACGAGGAGTCTCGAAATGGTCGAGACGTAAAGATTGATATATTGGACGACTATATTCGGACATCGGAAAGGTTCTGAGTGGTTCGGGTATTTTTCGGAGTAGCGGGGAGTTACGGGAATACGGGGGAGAAGTATTGGGCCTTATTAGTCCATACGGGAAAGAGAGAGGGGATGCCTAGGGCAGGCCACGCGCCCCCCCCAAGGCCTAGTCCGAATTGGACTAGGGGAAGGGGCTGCGCCCCCTCCTTCCTTCCCTTCTCCTTTCCCCTTCCTTGTCTCCTACTCCTACTACATGGAAGGACTCCTAGTTGGACTAGGAAAGGGGGGAATCCTACTCCCGGTGGGAGTAGGACTCCCTAGGGCGCGCCATAGAGAGGGCCGGCCCTCCCCTCCTCCACTCCTTTATATACGGGGGCAGAAGGCACCCATAGACACACAAGTTGATCTTCGTGATCGTTCCTTAGCCGTGTGCGTGCCCCCCTCCACCATATTCCACCTCGGTCATATTGTAGCGGTGCTTAGGTGAAGACCTGCGACGGTTGATCATCAAGATCGTCACCACGCCGTCGTGCTGACGGAACTCCTCCCCGAAGATTTGCTGGATCGGAGCCCGGGGAGCGTCATCGAGCTGAACGTGTGCCAAGAACTCGGAGGTGCCGGAGTAACGGTGCTTGGATCGGTTGGACCGTGAAGACGTACAACTACTTCCTCTACGTTGTGTCAACGCTTCTGCTTCGGTCTACGAGGGTACGTAGACAACACTCTCCCCTCTCGTTGCTATGCATCACCATGATCTTGCGTGTGCGTGGGAAATTTTTCAAATTACTACGTTTCCCAACACCCATGATCATTGCAGTGCTATGCAAATTCATTTGACGTAAACTCGCCACCCCTGTCTGTCCGTATGGCCTTCAGTTTCAGACTTATCTCATTTTCAACAGCACTCTGAAATTTCTGAATCGCCTCAAGGGCTTCGTCTTTGCTCCTCAAGAGAACAATCCACATGTGCCTTGAGAAATCATCAACTAACAGGAGAAAATACCTTTTCCCGCCTGGGGTTTCTGGTGATATCGGGCCACAAAGATCTCCATGGACCAGCTGCAACTTCTGTGTGGCACCATACGTTGCTTGTGCTGAGAAAGGTAACCGGCGCTGCTTTGCTATCATGCACCCATCACAAATCTGCTCAATATGCTCAATGTGTGGCATACCTTCAACCATACTTTCTGCAGCCAAGGCCCTCAGCGAGCGAAAGTTTACATGTCCGAACCTCATATGCCAAAGCCATGCATCCTCCTTTGCGTGCGCGAGCAAACACACTGGTTTTGATGGCTGAATGTTCAGGATATACATCCTGTTCTGGGTGCGATTCACTCATGCGAGTACATTCCTTTGCTTGTCCCACACTGTCATGACACCATCTTCACTAGCATATTTACATCCATTTTCATCCAACTGACCAAAACTTATGATGTTGTTTTTGAGTTGAGGAATGTAGTACACGTCAGTCAGGACTCGGTGCTCACCCGTGTGACATTCTATCAGAACTGAACCTCGTCCGCAGATCTCCACTGCCGAGTCATCGCCAAATCTCACCCTGCGTTTCACTACCTCATCAAGCTCCGCAAATTTCTCGTGGCAGCCGCTCATATGATTGCTAGCCCCAGTGTCCAAGTACCAGGTGATGTCCTGACTACCACTGAGCTTGGGCAGCACCTTCTCTTCGTTCAGAAACACATGCTCTGTTGGGGTGGGCTCAACTGACATCGGCTCACATGCCTCGAGCATCAACAGTCCAGGGGCTTCATCCTCTTCTGCTTGTGCAAACTTTGCCTGCTGGTGCTTCGGCTCAGGGCAGTCAGACTGAAAATGACCCATCTCATTACAATTGAAACACCTAATCTTTGTGATGTCAAACTTGCGGTGCTTCTTCTGCTTCCCAGCATCCTTACTCTCACCACGCCCGGCTTGCGCACGGTCACCACGGCCTCCGCGGCCACCGCCGCGACCTCGACCGCCTCCACGGCCACGACCGGCGTTACTGCTACCGGCTCCAGGTGACTCCTTTTTGCCCTTCATCAGCTGTTCGAGGGCCTGTGTCATCAACATGAGCTGATCCTCCTTCCCACCGGTGTGACGGCGCCGACCACGCTGGCTCTCTTCGAACGCGGCAAGGCGCCCGACGGCCTCCGACAGTGTCATGGTGGAGAGATCACCCCACTGCTCGATGGTGTTCACAATGTCCCCAAACTGGCTCGGCACCGCATTGAAGAGGACCTCAATGATCGACTCCTCCGATACTGTCTCACCCAGCGACCGGATTTCTCCGACGAGTGTCATCAGTTTCTGCGCAAACACACTGACGGACTCTGCATCGTCCATCTCCATGTGGTCGAGCTGCCGCTTTAACTGCTTGATCTGCGCCTTCTTAACACGGTCCTCTCCGACGCGCATGCGCCGGATCGCCTCCCGGGCCTCGTGGGCGGTAGTGCATTCAGCCACCGCCATCATCACCGAGTCGGGAACAGACTGAGAGAGCGCGGCAAACGCCTCATCGTCCCGGCTCTGGTTAAACTCACCCGTGCCCTCGAGGGCTGGCCACACGCCGAACGGACACAAAACAATCTTCATCTTCAC
Source organism: Aegilops umbellulata (assembly GCA_032464435.1). Taxonomy (NCBI): domain Eukaryota; kingdom Viridiplantae; phylum Streptophyta; class Magnoliopsida; order Poales; family Poaceae; genus Aegilops; species Aegilops umbellulata. Next base: position 511,932,893 of record CP136059.1, read on the forward strand.
CGCCCACAGACCATAGTTCAAGTCCGTGAGCATTGGGTACTGGATCGGGATGCCGCCGCCCCTCGGCGACGCGCGCGGCACGATCGCCACCTCCGCGACCGTGTCGTCATCCCCGGTCCTCTTCGCGGGCGGCGTGTACTTTCCGCCGCCGCTGCTCTTCGGTGAAGTATCGCCCATCACTACTCGCCGCCACCACAACTCCTCCTATCTCCGCCGCCATGCTCCGCCTCCGTGAACCAACGCTCTGAATACCAAATGTTGGAGCAAGCCCTGGATCAACACACGCACGCGAGGTGGACACACACACGAGACGAACTGAAGGAGGAAGAGGAACTGCACGAACGCAGTGAGTGGAGAGATTTTTGCGACGCGCTTAACCTGCGTCTTTTCTGTTTCCTTCCTTTATTCTCAAACGTAACAACCTCGCAGCATGTACTGCCCACGATCCGCTTTACCCGCGCCATCCCACGGACAGAGTCGTGGCCAGTACACCCACGATTACAACAGCAAAGAGAGCTACGACTAAGTCTGAAGAAAAGAGTAGCCTGACACTAACCTGTCTAAACTGAACCTGGCCGTGTACACAGCACGTTTCAGGATTATTCAGAAAACAAACTTACTGAAAATTGAACAGGTGCAACTAGATTAACATGACAGATCCAAAGAAAATTGCAAATGAATTTGTTCACTACTTTCAGTCCATATTTACCTCCTTGTCTACTAATAATGTTAGCTGTATTCCAAATATGAATGTCCAAAACCATGCAGATGACTTCACTAATACTGTGCCGAATAAGCAGGAAATTCTGGATATTCTTAAGGCCATGAAGAGAAATGCTTCATTAGGTCCAGATGGTTTTAATGTTGCCTTTTATGTTTCAGCCTGGGAGTGGATAGGGGATGATGTAACAAAAGTGGTTGCAGACTTCTACAAGTCAGGTATCCTCCCATCACGTCTCAACGACACCCAGATTGCTCTTATTCCTAAGAAACTTATTTGTCACCTACCCTCTGATTTTAGACCGATAAGTTTATGCAATGTAGTCTATAAGGTCATTGCTAAATCTTTAGCAAATAGACTTAAATTGCATCTTCCTGGTTATATTCATCCATCCCAGCAAGCATTTATTGAAGGTAGACGCATTAGTAATGACATTATTGTCGCACAAGAGATAGCCCACTCTTTCTCTCTTAAGTCTTGGAATAGCCATGATTTTCTGTTAAAAATCGATCTAGCTAAAGCTTTTGATAGAATAGAGTGACACTGTATTGTTTCAACTCTTGCTCGTAGAGGGCTTCCTGGACATTTCATAAAACTTGTGTACGCATGCATATCCTCGTCGACTTTCTCTGTTATTATTAATGGCCAGTCTTGTGCGAAATTTAATAGCTCTAGAGGTATTAGACAAGGCTGTCCTTTGTCGCCGTATCTCTTTGTCCTTGCAGTCAATGAACTTTCTTTAATGTTGCAAGATGCTCTACAGGCCAATCATCTAACAGGTATTTCTCTTGGACCAGATTGCCCTTCTATTCACTCCTTGATGTTTGCAGACGATCTTATAGTTTGTGGCAAAGCTAATATGCAAGGAGGCGCAAACTATATCGAATATCTTAAATCAGTTTTGCCATGATTCAGGTCAAATTCCCAATTGGAATAAATCTGGAATTCTTTTTAGCAACAATGTTCCTTTGTAGGATAAAGAAAATATTAAGAGAATTTTTCCGGCGCCCAATATTGATAATTCATTTGTTCACTTGGGGCACCCACTTACTTTGCCTTGTAAGGACAGATCTGCGGCTTATGCTTTCATTTATGATAAATTCAAATCAAAACGTTCCAACTATAAAGCCAATCGTCTATCTCATGCTGCTAGACTTACTTTAATTAAATCGGTCTTTGCCTCTATTCCTGTCTATTACATGTCCAAAATATTTTCTCAAGAAAGTTTTTAGCTAGGATTACGGCTATTATTAGAAACTTTTGGTGGACAAGTGTTCAAGATGACCAAACAACAAGAAGTCTTTGTCTCAGGGCATGGTCGGATATTTGCACAGACAAGAAACTTGGTGGCCTGGGCATTAGGAATTTGCAGGCGATCAATCAGGGCCTCATTCTCTCAGCGGCATGGAGACTCACAAAGGAACCAGAAAGCCAGTTAGCCCAAATACTCAAGGCTAAGTACCATCATGACACAACTATTTGGAGAGCAAAGGCTAATACACCGAAGTCTGTTTTCTGGACTGCAATTTTGAAGGTAAGGCCTCTTCTCATTTCAACATCCATTTATCAAATTGTAGATGGAAATAGTTCACTGTGGAGCATCCCTTGGTTTGAAGGGTGGGAAAACATTTATGATAATCTAATCATTCAACCCCAACCTTTTAATTACCCTGCCCAAATTAAGGACCTATGGATTCCTGGGAAAAAAGTTTGGAATGTTAACCTTATTAATATGTTATTTTCTCCTGTTATAGCTGATTCAATAATTCACACTTCGATTATTTGTACTGCTGGCCAAGACATTCTTGTTTGGAAGCTAACTCCCACAGGTCTGTTCTCTTCCAAAAGTGCATACAAACATAGCTTTGCCAATCTTCAGCTTCCTTCAAGATAGAGACCAAAAGTTGTACCACAACAGATTATAGAATTGCTCAACCAGGTATGGAAAGAGAAGAATATGGCTCCAAGAGTCCAAACCTTCGCTTGGAGGCTTCTTAGGAATGCATTGGCCACAGGTAAAAGAGCAGGTAGGTATTCTAAACACATAAGTGAAAATTGTGCCATTTGCGGAAATCTTGAAGATGAAATGCATCTCTTTTTCCTGTGCCCTTTTCAAAGGCAGTCTGGTACAGCTACCCATGGTTTATTAAAACTGAACTAACTGCCCAACACATTACTTCAGTTCCACAAATGATTAAATCTCTCCTTATTTCCAATCACCCTCAAATAAACATTGCCTCACTTTATACCTTTTTGTGGTGTATTTGGAAATCTCGAAATGATAATCGTTTTTGCAGGAAATCTAGATCACCTTCTCAGGTATACGCTGTTGCGGAGGCGATCTTGAAAGAAACTAGTATGGAAGTTGCAACACCTCCGAGCAATAGTGCGATAGTCTCAACCGAGACTAACAAGGCTGTGCCTGTGGAGGTTCATGTACAAAACCATAATCATTACCATCAGGCAACACCGTCTCCAGGAAAAACAATTGTGGATATTTCAAAATTTTCAGGTCCTTCTGTCTACTCTGATGCGGCATGGAATCCAGGACCTGAAGGTCAACTGGCAGTGGCAGGTTTAGGTGTATTCATTCAATTTCCAGGCGAACGACAGTGCAAACACCTATGCATCTCGGTTGTTTCTCCACCAGTGACATCATATATACAGGTCGAAGCATTTGGCATCATGCTTGCATCCAAGATAGCAGAATTGCTTCAGCTTCAACAGGTTACTTTTTTGACGGACAACGCGACTCTGGCGACAACGCTTGTGGCTAACAGCCTGGTTCATACTCCAGGCCATTGGACCATTAGGCCTCAACTTGCTTACATTACAACCTCTTCGACTTTTGATGCTACCAGGATCTACCATGTCAACAGGAGCTATAATTTTCGAGCACATCATCAAGCTAGGCTAGCACTCAAATCCAGAATTCTCCTTTCAGGTTTATATGTTTATGTGCAGGCAACAGATCTTGCCTTGGTGCAGATGTAGCGAAGCTCACTGAAGTACTCCAGTGCACACTTGTATATGTACGTTGTTGTTGATCAATAGTATTTCCAGTGTTAAAAAAAGATTCTTCGTTCCGATGTATGTATTTAACCATTTGTTATCAACCCTCTGATCTGTTTCATTTTCACTAGTCTCTTGATGCAGCTGTAGGAGACTTTGCCATTGTGAGAAACAGAACAAAGATGGTAGAATTCACACAGCCTTATATTGAGTCGGGGCTTGTAATAGTAGCAACATTTTAGTACCATGCAAAAAAAAGCAACATCTTAGTCTTTTCCCTCGATGTTTCCACTTTATTGATTGATTTGGTGCTCATATATATTTTTTAGGTAGCAACAATCACTGGTATGAGGTTTGCTGAAAAGGCTACCAAGTACAAAAATCATAATAAAAAAGAAACCAACTTTATAAAAATGTGATTAAATCTATTACACCCTAACTTAGAAAATTGTATAAAATAATAATAGAATAAGATTCGGACATATAAGCTAACTTTGCTAAGCCAAATATAGCATCACAAATATAACTTAATTTACACATATCTATTAGTTTACGATATTTATCTTTAAGATATATTCCTTTTAGATGGTCCCTCCGATCCATATTAATTGACACGCACTTAGTACAAATTTGTATTAAAGTTGTACTAAGTATGCGTCGGTTAATTTGGACCTGAGGGAGTACATTAGACATTAATCAACTAAATATACTTGGTTTTAGAAAGAAAGTAATGTTCCCACCATTCAATCTTTTGATCAGATTTGAAGTGGCAATCACTATTTTTAGGTTGTGCAAAACATCTCTATCTAACAATTTTACAAAATATGACCTTATAGAGCAATCTTTATTTTCTCACCACTAATGAAATTAAAAAAGCTAAACATAACGCTAAATATGTTCCCATAGAGCCTCCTCTACTTTTCTCAGGTTTGCCCGGCTCTGGTGAAGGAGGGGCGATGATGGGGGCGCTCCTTTAGCTCGCTCTAATGCTCGTAGTCGTCGCTAGATGATCTATGAACATGGATCTAATTTTTATTGTTTCTTGTCTTCTTTTTACTGGCATGATGTTTGATGAATAGATCAGAAGTTTTTCTTGCAAAAAAAAAGTAAACTTAGCCTTCAATTTGGCCAATTTCGTTTATCATCAGTGAAATTTTCCTTTTTGTTTCTCATATTATGTTGTGAATTTGCATATGAAATTTCATGGTATGATTTGATTCTTTTTACTAGTACTGTATGACATAATTATCTTCCAGAATTTTCCAACATACGTAAATAGTGTTTTTTAAACCGGGCGCGTCGGTTGCACGAAATGGTTATGTGCACCGAATACTTTACCACTAACACGCAGGAGAAAGAGACACATCCTTTTTCCAAAATCTTGGAAAAAAATGGTGTTTCCGAGTAAAAAGAATGTTATGATTTGCAAGCTGCGCAAAAAAAAATCCAGGCCCAACAATTTTTTTGGCCCATTTTCATGTATGTTTTTGTCATTTTTGTCTTTGCCACGTATGAAAGTATATTGTTATGAAACTTTTCTTGAACGCGTTATACATGTATTTCCTTTTTTGTGGGAAGTTATACATGTATTTCTGTATGTACAAAAAATTCTTTTTTTCCGCGCTATGGATTTTTTTTAATTAAAAAAGGGGCTCCCTGGAGCCGGTCCTCTATTGGGCATTTCTGCACACCCTTATTCTTTATTCGAAGGAGTTATATTCAGCTTCTATGCCGGAGGCGGGGGGAAAGATATATGGTGCAGACCACCCTCTCGAGCGGAAACTTGGCAATCCTCTAAGATATGTACTTAAATGTTCTTTAAAAAAATATTGCACATTCATAGTGCATCCCTTGAGTATTTTGTCGCAAAAGTTGAGATGGGAAAATAATTCAGTAAAATTAATACAAAAGTATGTAACAAATTTCATGTTCATGTGCACTAGAAGAAGAAAGAAAGAAATCCCGGCAAATTGTCTCCAGTGCACGTGCACCTATAATGTGTCGGCTTCCTATAGATTTTCTTATACAAAACAAGTCTCCATGTCAACTTTTTTCATTTTCTACAAATTTGAAGGCCCACAAGACATTAGACACACATATAAATGCCTTTCTTTTTCATTGATTGTACAGATTAAAAATACATAAAAAACATTTGACTGTTCCACATTTCGAAACAACCACATCATAATAAAGATCGGTAAGCAGAGCAAGAATCGTTTTTTTTTATCTATCTAAAGAACATCATTCCTCATAACAAGGAGGTCGGTTCTCTCCCGCGAAAAACAAATAAACAAGGAGGTCGGTCCATTCTTTTTCTTTTTCCTTTGCCTTTTCTCGAAAGCTAGCCACTTGATTAAGCCGGAGAAATGGATCCCGCAGATCTGTGAGCTGAGCAGATCAAGGTCCCCAGCCCACACCTCTTTACAGCAGCAGCAGTGACAAAAATGTTTTGAGCAGTGCTGAAATGGAATAAAGGGATTACAATTTTGTCACGTGCGCTGCACGTGCCAACCAAACCCCTGCTGTGATGTAGAGGGCGGGGCCTTGGACTAGTGTAGGTGCCAGTTCTGAAGCTCGTGGATTGGGCCAATGGGCGCGCTCCGGCTGACGCCTCTGCTGCTCCTGGCGCTGCTCGCCGCCGCGGGGAGGGCGGTCACGGCGGCCGGGGCGCGGCCGAGCGAGGTTGCCGTGGGCGCGCTCTTCACCTACGACTCCGTCATTGGGCGCGCGGCGCGGCTCGCCATCGAGCTCGCCGTCGACGACGTCAACGCGGACCGCGCGGTGCTCGCGGCCACCCGGCTCAGCCTCGTCGCCCAGGACACCAACTGCAGCGGCTTCCTTGGGACCATCGAAGGTTTGTCTTCCCCTCTGCATCCCCTCCTCTCCCTCTATCTCTGCTCATGTTCATGTCGAGCTCAAGAGCTGAAATTGCAGTAATTTCGAGTGTAAAGATTCAACTTCGAGCAGCAAAATGCAATGGTTTCGAATAGAGTGATCAGACCAATGAATGCTAATGTAGCCTTACTGATTTGTAAATTGTTGATCTGCAACTGCAATCTGCAAACCCTTAGGAAAACCAAAGTGGCTGTCACTGCTTGATTCAGAATGCCAGAACTAAGTTGCACATTGGGAGTAGTAGTAGTTGGTAGCCTTGATTGCTTGCTTTGCTTTCCAGCTTTGCAGTACCACATATTTTATTAGTACTAGTTATTACGTGTTCTTTTCATCCGTTTTATCCCTGGAAATTCATTAGACAATTGCTTGTGACATTCCCTCTTGGGTCAGGTAACACAAATTTACTGTACCTAAATGTTGACAACCAAGAAATATCCATTTCAACTCCAGTGGATTATTGGTATAGTGTCTTTATCTGTCTGAACTAAAGGCCAAGGTGACCTCTTGCCCATTATGTATACTAGTTTAATTGCAATAATTGCCTGCTTCGTGCCTCATGAGATGATTTGATAATGTTTAAACTGGAAACAGAGAGAGCAACTTCCTTATGATGGCATTGTCCTTTCTTAACAGTTTTGGTAACCACTCTCTCTTTGGAAATAGAAAGAAAGGGACAAAAAGCATGTCGGTGCAGTGATACCACAAATGGCACAACTTATGAACTTGCTTTATAGTATTCCGTATGGTGCAAGAAAAGTGTCTCACCTACTTTCAGGAATCCAATTCTGCACTTTATTCTCATGCAAGATCCCTTTTTTCTTTTCTTTTTGTGTCATGTGTGAGCATCAGAATCAACAGATTTATCGGAGGTTGCTCCTCTTTGTTTGAAGCAGTACTAGTTTTCCTGTTTCTGCAGACAATAAAGTTTGCTTAACATTTGTAGATCATAACTTTTGAGCAGAATGAACACTTACAGATGTGATAACTTAGCTTCGATTTATCAGATGTAGCTGCTGCTCTGTTGGATAGTCCGCGAACTGATTCACTGTTATTTTTACTTGGTTGCAGCATTGGAGCTAATGGAGAAAAATGTAGTTGCTGTTATTGGCCCACAATCATCCGGAATAGGCCATGTCATCTCCCATGTTGTTAACGAGCTACATGTTCCTCTTCTATCATTTGCGGCCACCGATCCGACGCTTTCCGCGTCAGAGTATCCTTACTTCATAAGGACAACCATGAGTGACTACTTCCAGATGAACGCCGTTGCTAGCATTGTTGATTACTACCAGTGGAAAGAGGTGACTGCAATATTCGTCGACGATGATTATGGGCGAGGTGGCGTGTCGGCCCTCGGCGACGCACTTGCAACAAAGAGGGCAAAGATTTCACACAAAGCAGTCATTCCTCCAAATTCAAACGCACAGGTGATCAATGATGTGTTGTTCAGAGCAAATATGATGGAATCAAGGGTCATGGTTGTGCATGCCAATCCTGACACAGGGGTGAGGATATTTTCTGCTGCGAACAAGCTCCAGATGATGGCTAGTGGCTATGTCTGGATAGTGACTGACTGGCTAGCTGCTGTCCTGGATTCCTCGGCGTCTGGAGATCTTAAAGGTATGAGCCATATTCAGGGACTGGTTGTTCTTCGCCAGCACACTCCTGAATCTGATGCCAAGGATAAGTTCACCACCAAATGGAACAATGCCGCTCGTAGCAGAGGCATTAATTCTGGCTTGAATTCATATGGTTTTTACGCATACGACTCGGTCTGGGCTGTCGCTCGAGGCATCGATAAATTTCTTGATAATGGGCAGCAGGTCAACTTCTCTGCAGATCCAAGGCTGCACCGTTCAAAAGATAGTACTTTGCAGCTGTCAACTCTCAAGGTATTTGATGGTGGTGAGCAGATGCTGCAGCAGCTTCTGCTCACAAATTTTACAGGCCTAACTGGTCTGGTGCAATTTGGTCCGGATCGCAACCTGGTACGCCCAGCGTATGATATCCTTAATGTGGGTGGTTCTGGCTCCCGGTTGATTGGCTACTGGTCCAACCACTCAGGCCTCTCTGTCGCTGCTCCTGAAACTTTGCATCAGAAGCCATCAAATGCTTCTTCAGTTGCCCAACGGCTCTACAATGTGGTCTGGCCAGGTGATTCCACCATTACACCTAAGGGGTGGGTTTTCCCGAACAATGGTCAGCCTCTGCGCGTCGGTGTTCCGATCAAGGCGAGCTTCAAGGAGTTAGTGGCAGGTGGCAGGGGCTCTGATAATGTGACTGGCTATTGCGCTGATATATTCAACGCGGCAATCAGACTGCTTCCTTATCCGGTTCCTTGCCAGTTCATAACAATCGGGGATGGTAAAAAGAACCCTAACTACGACGACATTATTAGTATGATTGCTGACAATGTATGCTCGATCTCATTCTTCGTTCCGGTGTATGTATTTAACCATTTGTTATCAGCCCTCTGATCTGTTTCATTTTCACTAGTCCCTTGATGCAGCTGTAGGAGACTTTGCCATTGTGAGAAACAGAACAAAGATGGCAGAATTCACGCAGCCTTATATTGAGTCAGGGCTTGTGATAGTAGCACCGGTGCAAAGAGCACCTTCGAGTGCCTGGGCTTTCATGAAGCCCTTTACATTGGAGATGTGGTGTGTAACATGCGCTCTTTTTATTTTTGTGGGGATTGTTGTTTGGATTCTTGAACATCGGACCAATGAGGAGTTTCGAGGCTCTCCGCGACGACAAATTATAACAATAATTTGGTAAGCTTCTGTTGCTACGTAGGGATGTATTCTATCCTATGCTTGCTACCAGGTCTGTCTTGAGTCTGAAATTCATGAGGCAATTTTTGTAAATGTTACTTGTATGTTGGGAAAGAATTGACTGACATTTCATTCTTATAATATTTCAGGTTTAGCTTCTCAACAATGTTCTTCTCACACAGTAAGTACACTAGATCCATCACATAACTCATCCGTGGTGCTTTCCATGTTCTCGATGGTAACATGTTGACATGAAACTCACTTCAGGGCAGAACACGGGGAGCGCGCTTGGGCGGTTCGTGTTGATCATATGGTTGTTCGTTGTGCTGATAATCAATTCGAGCTATACTGCTAGCTTGACGTCAATCCTCACAGTCCAACAGCTATCCACAGGAATAACCGGGATCGACAATCTGATTTCAAGTGGTTTACCTATTGGATATCAGGCTGGAAAATTCACCAAAAACTACCTGATCGAAGAGCTCAGTATCCCTGAGTCACGATTAGTAGCGCTAAATACGATCCACGAGTATGCCGACGCCCTTAGACGCGGATCAGGAGACGGAGGCGTCGCCGCAATCGTCGATGAGATGCCATATGTTGAGATCTTCCTGTCATACCACTGCGATTTCAGAATAGTGGGACAGGAGTTCACAAAGGAGGGATGGGGCTTTGTACGTTCATCATCTTCCTTGCTCTAATCATTTTCTCTTGGTCACTCATCCACATTTCATCTCATTGTCAGGGAAACTACTTATTCTTCTCGATTATCTTCTTCTTTGCAGGCATTCCAGAGAGACTCCCCCCTCGCCGCGGACTTATCGACGGCCATCCTTCAACTTTCAGAGAGTGGCCAGCTCCAGAGGATCCACGACGAGTGGTTCACGAGGCCGAGCTGCTCCACTGATGACACTGAGGTGGGAGCAACCAGCCTTGGCCTCCGAAGCTTCTGGGGCCTTTTCCTCGTGTGCGCTCTGATATGCCTCTTGGCTCTGGTGGTGTTCTTCATACGGGTCTGCTGGCAATATAGCCGCTACTCTAGCTCTGAAGCTGCTGCTGAACCCAATGCAGCTGATGCTGCCACCCCCACCGCCACCGCCGCCGATGCTGTCGAAAGGGCGCGGAGACCGTCACGCTTTGGCAGCTTCAGAGAGCTGGTAGAATTTGTTGACAAAAAGGAGGCAGAAGTCAGGAGAACGATGAAGCGGAGACAGAGCGAGAAAGATAACCAGGGCGCGGGATCCTCGGATGCTCAGCCAGTATCTTGACCAGAGGACGTTCTCTCTAACTTCAGTCCTTCAGATGGCGAAAAGGCAGTGAAGGGGGTACGATACCAAATATGTTGAATTGAGTTCTGGCCCAAAAAGAATAGTACAGTGATCTAACTTGCTAAAGGCTTTGTTGTTATTGTAGAATGATCTAAGAATCCTTTTTCTTCGGGTCATTAGAATTTCATCTCTGATGTACATGGTTTGTACTACTAAACAATTCTTTTCCCAGTTGGCTTGTTTCTCAAGCTTTGAAAGTGGTTTGTTTCAGTTTGAAAGTAGACACAAAATATTCAAGATGTAGGGTATTACTCTTCTCTTTATTATTCAAGATGTAGGACATGCTTGTGGTGAATGATTATATGCATTCTGATGCTTGGAAATTTCAACTGTATTGAGTTTGTGTGTTGGTGTATCTATCGACAGTCTAAGCAGATGCGCAGAAGGCGGAAAAGTAGCATGTAACCATTTAAATCAGGTTCGCTATTTTTTGTTTCTTTCTATGAGCAGTTAACTGGAGTTTATGGAATAGCTGAGACACGGCTGAAATTCATTACTTAAGCTTGGTCACAGGTTTGATACCATTGTTGCTATCCTTAGGCTTAACTTTTTTTGAGGGAATCCTTGGGTTTAACTTGATTAGACCATAATCCTGGAATTGGAGCACCTAACAGCACATAACAGAGAGAGTGTTGAGATCTTAGGAGCAATGGGTGAGGCCAATACCCGAGTCGAAGCGAGGTCCCTTGCCTGCTCGTCGTAGGTGTGATGAATGGTCGGTGTAGACGATCGTGGCAGGCAACAACATCCTTCGGGTCGCCGCGTCATTGTCAGATGACGATGTCATCGTCGCCCCGTCACTGTGAGGTGGCTGGCGGCGATGGAGATGGGTCGCCCCGTCACTGTGAGGTGGCTGGCGGCGATGGAGATGGCCTCCCCGTCGTCCAATCGCAGGTAGGTTAGGGTGCCCCTGATCAGGGCGCATTAGTTGGGTGAGGGGCACGAATGTTGGTGTGTGGCTCCTCCCCTTACGTTATTGCTCCTGCTGTCTGGAGATCAATCCATCAATCATAGATTTGAATCATGGCCAAATGGACTTTGACACTTTGTAGTACTTAACAAAATCTTCTTACATCTGAAGATGCATGCATTACTGCACTGTATTACAGATTACAGACTGCAGGCCAATGCCTAAATGGACATATGCTTACTGGCACCATCTATACAACAAGGTCATAAGTAGATTATTATTTTTAGTGCCTGCAAGGTTGTTATTTCAGACAAAAAAGCTACTACATATTTTAGCACCTGCAAGGTCAAGATTTACATGCACAGAAAAAAGGGTATTTTCCTAAAATATATACAAGGTCTCAGGAATCTTCTGCAAACTCTTCTTCCAGCGAGCTCCGTATCTACAGTGCTTCAGGAATCTTCTGGAGATCGATTTTCAGCTGTCCTGCAACTTGTATATCTCATCAACATAGTCTTCGGTATCCCATAGGAAGGAACCAAATGCAATGGCTTCAAGCAGCAGCCTTTTTAGGGATGCCGGATCAAGTATCACCGCCTCATCAATCTCCGTGGAGCCCATCTTTTCTCCAAAGAGTGCCCAGCTGTGCTTCTCGATGAGATTACAAGCCTCGTTTGTGCGCAGCTTCGCGCATAACTCCAAGGTCTTTGGGTCGAAGCCCATCATGTAACTCTTCAGGTCATGAGGATCAACGACAGACCGTGGTTTCGAGGAAGGCACCGTTTCCACAGAACCGCCAAAGGCCTCTTGCTGTTCCTTTTTACGGGTAGTTGCAAGTTGAGCATTCAGAAGCTGAATTGGCTGTAAAAATTCTTCTGACCGGGCAAAAGTCAGGTCCAAGCGATGCCTTACAGCGACAGATTTGAGGAAGTACCCATACATTATTGAAGCAGAATAGATCCGAGCTAATTGCAGTCTTTTGACACGAAGTGTCGAGCGATTGATCTTGGGGCCATTCCTGTGCACCCATCTGATAATGCTAGTCAAGTGCTCCTTAATTTGACCTAGCACCTCAGGTCCATGAATGGATTCAAGATCTGCCTCCCTTGGTGGCCATATATGTAATCTTCTATTGCTGATGATTTTTGATAGATTCGGAACCATCGGAACCTCAATCTTGGAATATTTATGAACAATCAACATGTACATGACGTCCTCAATGGCAGTCCTGCACTCCTGGTCCTTCATTTCAGCAATTCTCCTATTTGTTATGGTTCCAGACAATATACTTAGTTATCCAGGAAAATATAATACAGTAACAAAAGTGAAAAGAACAAAACGAAAAATCAGGTTGACAGTGTTTGCTATGTCAGGAATCCAACAACTGCACCAGCTACATTAATGCATTCAGTTAAATCTGACAGTCTCTCTAAAAAAAGGTTAAATCTGACATATGTAGGTCATGAATAAGCACATGGCAAACATGGAAGAGAATCCCTGATTGAATATAGGACCCTACTATCCTTATTCTTTCATTTAGATATACTAACAATGACCCATATATTGTCCACACTGATACTAGGGAACACGTTAGCCTGTCCAGGTTTATGTTCACAGTGATACCCTTTCTTGTTTTGGATTTCAGCCTCACTTACAAGGTAAAACACTCGTATTACGCTCCAGGTGCTATGAGGTCATGTTGAACTAATGTGTTTATCATTCTTATACAAGAGCGCATTATGGTCTGTTTTCAGAAATGTTGAAAACATATAGAGAAAAACATTGAAAGCGAAACAAAAGCAGCAACATTAAACTCTTCCGAGGCTGAAAGCCTGCGACTAAATATTTCCAAAATGGACAGGCAGATATTACTAACCTGTGAAGACAGTCCTCGGAAGAACCAATACTATATTCCCAGCGGGTCAGCGTGTCTTTCCTTTGAATAGACAGTCGCTGAAGTTGCTTCGCTGCAGCTACTAGGAAAATTTGAGGCTGGTTCTTCAATAAGCCACACAAGAAGCTCCCTTCCCATGTTTGGGGCTCAAGTGGTGCATTGACGCTGTCAAATTCAGATTCATCACCCTTTGCACCAGTAACAGTAGTCAGTAGCTTTCTGGTAGTGCATTTGGATTTCCGGTTCAAGATATTTCCCTGCAATTTATAAAGTTGATAAGGCTGTGGTCACGACTCCTGCACATATATATCTAGTGACGATTTAAAACTAATGTAAGAGATGAATCAACTTGAATTCAGCAAGAATTATTAAATACATGCTTGGTTCTGATGCCCCAAATTCTCTTGCCAGAGAAGTTGCCAAACCCAGGAACCTCCAACTGGATTGACAATGCCCATAGGATAGTGGCAAAATTTTGCAACAGACGAAATCACCAGTCTTTGCCAAAATTTGGCAGCTACCGGCCAACTTGGGGTAGCAAAACAAGCAAGCACAAAAAATCCATGTATGGCTGTGAGTTGGAGAGTGCAGAACTTAATAGTTTGAGTAGGTTTCGTACAAGTACATGCTTTGGCCTCCAACTTAAGATACGATCATTTTTACAGAATCGCAGCTTCAGTGAGAAACTGTATCACAAAAACTACAGAGCAAGACCAGTTTCACACGATTAGATAGTCAGGTAATGTATAGCGACCGTTCCGCATATCTATGACTCTATCAGTTCAGGTGAAGAGTTCGTATTCTATTTCAAGTGGGCCTGCTTGGGCAGTAAAACTTTCAGTAATTCCCGCTGTACTAGTGACTGGTGTATTGGGCCTGCTGACATATCTTAACCAATTGCCAAGAACCCAGTGAATCGGCCAGGCATAACAAAATTCAAGAACCAAACTCCTCCCCAAATTCAGATCATCCCTCCATCTACCCAAGGTTAAATTAAAATCTATGGACGTTTTCAGCCCCAAGAACCAGTAGCGCTAGTAAATACTACCCACTAAGAACTCACAAAGGAGCACCAATTAATCAGTTTCCTCTGATTGAACTCAGACTCTCCTCACCGAAACCCCGCCGAGAACAGGAGGATGGAAATGAATAGGAGGTTGAAGAAGAACCTGCTGCCAGCACGGGGACGCGGAGGAGAGGTACGAGGGCCGGCGGGGGACGCGGCAGACGGCGGCCGGCCCGCGGTCGCCGATGGCGGCGCGGGGGACGGGGTGGAGCGCGGCCATGCTGTGGACGGGAGCAGGTGGCGACGGTGAGCCGATTCTTTGAGGATAACGCCGTGTGCAGTCTGGGGGTAAAGTACACTCGCAGCCGTTCAACGTGTCGACGGTGCGCATCGGTCCTCAGGATTTCACCCTCAAAAAATAATTTTCATTGTTTTATTTTTTGAGATAAAAAAAATAATTCCACCGTTAAAAGAATACTCCCTCTGCTCATCATATCCCTACAAGCACCTCGAAAATACTGAGCCGGTATAATTTTTTCAGAATAATGAAATCATCACAAGCGTTTTGTAGAAATGGATGTGTTTAAAACTAAAATACATCTAGATACATCCATACCTGCGACAAGTAATTTGGAACGAAGGAAGTAATAAATAGAGGAAGATTAAATTTCCACTTTGAAAAACACCTAAGGGCATCCTCAACACGGTGCCGCAGAACGCCATGGACGCGTTCGAGCCGTCCGAATTCTTGCAACTCGGCATCAAAGTTGGCGAGGTTTGCGGTCCGAACTCGTGCCACATACGTGCCTGCTGCACCGCATCGAAACGGCATCGCTCCGCATGCTTCATCATTTAAGCATAGATATGGAGGTGACGTTGGAGATGCACTAAGTCCATATACAAAATAAAACCAACCTTTACAAGAACTTTCATACAATTTATATTTATATACCTACTAATAAAGGGACAAACACTTCTGCCCATCCGTCACGCAAATTGCCCTCAAAGTTACAAAATATTGCCCGTCAATGACAAAAAAAATGTTTTGTTTCGTACAGTCAGAGACCCCTTTCTAGGCCGGCCCATGCAGTTGCAACAGCCCACAAGCAGTGGAAATGTCCAAAAAATATTTGTGCACCATTGATGAATCCAACTCGCGACGTGTCCATGTTGCTAGCAAGTGGAGCGTATGACCATTTGTGACTATAATGCCGCTTGAAACTTTAAGAAATACTCCCCTAGTCCCAGAATATAAAAACGTTTTTAAGACTATGCTAGTGTTAAAAACGTTCTTATATTTTGAGACGGAGGGAGTAACTACATGGGCAGATCGGAATATCATTTGACTTTTTTGAAAACATTTTTTAAAATTCAGAATGATTATTTTTAATTCCAAAAATCATTTGAAAAAAAAGTTTAGAATAATATGAACAATATTTCAATTTGTGAATAAATTTAAAATAAGGAAGATGTTCTGCATTTGTGAACAAATTTTGAAAAAAGGGGGAAATCATTTTAATTCCCGAACAAATATTTTGGACAAGGAACATTTATTAGAATTTGAGGATTTTGTTTTTGAAAGTGGGAATATTTTTTTAAAACAATATATTTTTGAAATACACACACATTTTTATATCCCCGTACAATATTTGAATTTTGTGAACAAAAAATTGACAACAGGAACAATCTTTTATAATTCTTATTTCTTAAAAGACGAAATTTAAAAAAAATACAAATACTTTACAAAAACACGATTTTGCGTTTGGTCAACTCTTTGACGCATAGAGCGTCATATAATATTTTCCGCCCATGTAGCACTTTGTACATGCACATTGTTTATAAATACATACATGGATAATGCTCTTAGGAATGTCTCAGTGAGAAAGAGAGAGAGAGAGAGAATATCTCGGATGGAGCAAAATCTGGTCTTAATCATTGGCGATTATGATTTTTTTTTCCTTTCGTTGCAACGGACGGGCCCTTTTGCTAGTAATAATAAAATACGGGCAAGTCCTTCAAGGAATCATCATCGTCTTCCTTCTGTATCCATCTGCGACGCGTAGTGAGCAAAACTCGATGTTAAAAACTCAAGAGCTTACACAAGCAACGGTCAGAAAGTCATTGATGTAAACTAGAAGACGTGACCGACGCCGATTTGAAAAGATCACCATTCAAGAGAAGCTAGCACGGATGAGGGTCAGCCCATAATCCCAACTCCAAACAGGCGAAGGTGGAGACACAAACCTCATAAGACCCCCAACGGAGCCGTATCTGGCTAAACTTCATCACAATGCAAAGATGTAACCGGAGAGAAATAAACCACGCCGCGATGTCGCCCCTCCACCGTGAATAAACGCTAATGAGTCGAATTGGCCCAGCGATTTACACCATCTTCTGACTCGTCGACGCCCCTACAAGGAAAGGGAGGAATCATTGTACTCATCGTCGCTGCTGCCCCATCTTCACCGACGTCCAAGAATTCAGAGACACCTACTAGACACGAACCGTGCGCACAGATCCGGGGCTCCCCGCCCAACTGCCGCCGGCTGATGAGAGGTGGAGAAAGCCGCAGCCGTCGCTTGGTCGCAAACTGGCTAACCTAACAAAAACGATTTGCTCATATGCACGTATACGGAGAGAGAGAAGTTTCTCTACGAGTTCGCTTATAAGAAATAAAATTCACCACTTGTTCCTCGCAAAAGAGAAAAGGAAAAGACGGTTGAATTTGTCATCAATAGACCAAATCAATCAGACAAGCAACTTTGAGGCACGGCAGGAATCGTGCGCCAGCTCTCCTCCATCTTATCTATTCCAAAGGTGACGTAGAGGCTGAGGAACTCGCGGGAGGAGAGCACTGCGGCCCAGGAGCGGCACACGGCGTGGAAGCGCTGGATGGACTTGAAGGGCAGCCGCAGGAGCACCTCCGCCGTCAGCTCGTCCGGCAGCACCGGCGCGCCGAGCGATCCTGCCACCACGACCATCCTCCTCTTGCTGGTCGTCGTCCTAGACGACATCCGCCTTGTAGGGTAACCTCAGACCGGGGATCGAGCGGTACAGGTACAGGTACAGCCGAGACGATCTATCTCAATCCTGAAGAGGCAAGATCTGTTATCTCAGATGCGAGCAAACGAGCATCAACGGGGAGAGAATAATCCGGGAAGACTAGCTAGAAAATCGTTACCGACGAAGGAGTCACGATCGATCTTCTCGCCTTCGAGCTCGAGGTGGCCGTCGTCACTCGCCCCTCGCAGTCGCCGGCCTGGTTTGGTTCCGGGACGGCGGGGGACGAGCACAAGGGGCTGGCGATGGGCCGATATCGAAGAGTATCGAGCGAGAGGACGTGTTTTCTCTTTTTCTTATCTTATTATATCGAGCAAATGCGTGTCTTTTGCATCGATCGGACGCAAGAAAACGATCTCTCTCTTTTCTGTGACAATTATCTCCTTTTTTTTACAGTCATCTCCTCCTTTATTCATTCAAAAATAATGTGGCGTCGTTTACAAGGAAAGTGACAACCTCACCAGGGGCATTATCCAACCAAACACTCGGAGGAGAAAATCTAGCTATCCTAGCCAGTTCATGAGCCACTTGATTGCACTCTCTATTACAATAGTCATACATGACATGAGTAAAATCTAGTGACATGAAATAACAATCATCAATGATGGCAGAAGCAACTGAAGAAGAATATCCATTGTTCAAGCAGTCACCACCTCCGTACTATCCAAGTTGAGATCAATCTTACCGCATCCGACTATACAAGCAAGATTCAAACCAAACCTTATCACAATGGCTTCAGCTGTGAACGAATCAAAACAAAGATCAATCTTCTCGTTGACAGAAGCAATAAATTTACCATGATGGTCTCAGATCACTGCTCCGTCCGTTCCTGCTAGGTTGTCACTATATCATACTCCGCATCAACATTTAATTTGAAATAGCCGTGTCTTGGTTTCTGCCAAACATCCAATCAGACTCGAGCCTTTGGCCTATAAGAGATAATATAGTTAGCAGCTAGACCCCCAACTGTCATATTGATTTGAGCTACACTCTGAATCTCTTCATCGTGTGTCGTCGTTTGTACCACAGGTACCATGTCGCCGTTTCCCTTAACTTAGGTAATCCAGGCACTTGGACCTATTGTTCTGGAAGACACAACAGATGTGACAGAACCAGTTCGCCCGCTCTTTCAACTTTCAGCGCTTGTTTGATCATATCCTTGAGCCCACGTAACTCCCATACTTCCATAGCTAGCTTGCATTCGAACAACAGAGCGGTGTCGCAGAGCGGCGGTGGCTGCTTCCCGCCATCTCTGATAAGCAGCAGAAGAGACCAATTAGTACCCTCACAACAGATCATAAAACATGCATGATAACAGGCATTAGTCGCAAGTACCCCATATGTCCTATTTTTAGCAAAGTCATGCTAAAATTCACGGAAAATTTCAGCATGACCTTTGCTGAAAACAGGACATATGGAGTACCCAAATTCGCCGGAACGGAAGTTAATCGACATTCCGGCAAACTCAAGGGCCTCTCGGGGTACCTGTAAATTCATCACGACACGATGGTCGGAGAAAAAACCCAGCAACTTTACAAGTCTTTCACAGATTTGTTTGCAAGTTCTGATATGTAATAAAGATGAGCCTCCAATGCTGATTTGTTTGCCTCAAGACAAGATGAACCTCCAATGCAACAGAAGTAAAGAAATCTATGCATCCTGTAAATTTCTCTTCCAATGGCATAGACAAGGTTCAGACATCTTTTTACACAGAAGGTGATGCCTATTATTTTTTACTGAATTAGATGTATACACTATAATGAAGAACAAAAAACTCATCCTAATTAAGCAAGTTACGGATTGTCACAGCCACTGTAGTGGATTTGACATTTTTAATTACATACAAAAACAATGTGGACACAGAAATGTGACTGGTAACATCTTTAACAACAGTGCAAGAAATATTCAACCTACATAACAGAGTCTTCAAACAGCCCAAAAACATCATGGATGAAATGGACCAACAATATGTATACATAAAAGTAACAGCAGCAATATATTTAGGCTTTAACAGCAGTGCAAGAAGTTCATCCTAAATAACGCATAAACCCGATTCAACATGTCTTCAAACAGCCCAAAAGCAATCATATTACACAAGTATTGAGAGCTCATAACCGAAAAAACAGGAGCGAAGGAGAACAAAACACATTGAAAAAGGACTATACAGCCAAACACAGATTACCCAGCAGCCATACTCCATCTTTACTAGCCTTAATCACACCTAACATTTGTACATTTTTCTCAGTTCTAATACTCTACCAATCAAGCCCAACCCGAGGTCAAAAGATTCGACAGGCCAACGTTCACTCTTCAACAGCAGCTACTCACGACCAGTCCATCAAGGTTCGCTGGGAAGAAACAACTTCCCCACTGGCAACCTCAAGACAATGATTGACCAAAACTGTGTCACTGATGAGAACCCTTTGCATAAAAAAATACTAGTATTAAATTAATGGTTTTCACAATCCAGTATGCATGATACAAACCATGGACAAATACATGCTATGCTATCAGTCTCAATACCATGGACAAATACCACACTAAATTCGAGAGGTGATTTTTAGCAGTGAATTCCATCCATGCTATGCTGTCAATTTCAATACTGAACTTTAGTCTCTTCAGATAGACACTACATTGTTAGAGATATGTATCTCAGCTCATAGATTTATTAATGCAGAGTACTACACGAACGCTGGCACCAAAATCAACACGATACTCTACATACAGCGCAATAATAAGAAACCCACCATCACACTACTCAACTCCACACAAAAAAGTGCAGAAAGAAAATCATGCTAACAGGGGACCCTTCCTATAATTACAGTATACAACTATATACATCTAATATGAACACTGACACTAAAATTAACAAGGTAACCATGGCAATACTGAACTTTAGTCTCTTCAGACAGACACTACATTGTTAGCGATCAGAGTAAGTAGATTTAGGGGATTCACTGACAGTATGGCGCTTGGAACAGTCCCTAGCAAAAGAGAGAAGAAGAGGGCATGGCCAGGAGGGAGGAGAGGCGGAAGAGAGGAGAAGAGAGGCAGAGGGAGGAGGGTTACCTGACCACGATGAGGTGGTGGCCGGAGCGGTGACGACGGAGGGCGGAGACAGCGAGCTTGGGGGAGGCGGGGATAGACGGCGGGGAGGTCGCGGGCCTCCTCTCCTGGTGGACGTGGGGCCTCCTCTCCTGGTTGACTTGGGGCGGCTCTGAGGCTCCAAGTCTCCGCGGCTCCGAGGCTCCAAATCTCCGGCGGGTTTCTAGGGTTTCGAGGGAAATACGATTAGTATATGTGACAAAGGTATATGTGAAATACGACAAAGGTATATGTGAAATACGATTAGTGTTGAGACACTAATATATATGCCCCCGTGGCAACACATGAGCAATTAGCTACCCCAGAATCTTTCATGCCTCTTGGGACACCACATGGCGTACTGGCTGCGGTTTTTGGCTAAGGCTGGAAGCCAAGAACACTTCTTAATTTTACTCAGCTGGCGGAGAAGATGTCAGTGGTGGAAGCGGACATGTTATAGAAGATATTCAGGGCGACATTGGGTTCCTCGGCGCCGATGAGAATGATGCTGCAGCGACACATATTGGGTTTATTTCCAATCAGAGAAGAACTTATGAACAGTATGTGTGCGATCCATTTGTTCTTTCGTTTGATCCTTCCTTATTCCCCTCAACTCGGATTCTTTTTCTTTTGCACTTACGCATGGTTTTGATGCATCAATAAATTTAGTGACATTAATTGCAACGAGAAATATCATATATACATAAACTTCACATGTTGTTTTTCAACAGAACATGATGTTCTTCTCTTTCTCTTATGGACTTCATTATGGTCGATGGTAGCTTGTCGAATAGGCTAAGCGAGACCAAAGTCATAATTTCATCCCCAGAGTTTGACTTGTTTAAATTTGAATGAAAATCTTTTGCAATATTATCTTCCATGTATACAGATTGAACAAAATATAAGCCAAAATGGAATGTCAAGCCTTAAGTTAGACTCCCTCTGTTTCTTTTTAGTTTCCATATAAGATTCGGTCAAATTGAAACTTTGTAAAGTTTGACTAGCTTTGTAGGATAAGATATCAACATTCACACTATGAAATTAAGATCATTAGATGCATGATGAAACTAATTTTCATAACATATAACTTTAGTATTGTAGATGTTTATGTTTTTTTATAAAGTTGGTCAGACTTTACAAAGTTTTACTTTGACCAAACCTTATATGCTCACTAAAAAGAAATGTAGGGAGTACTAAAAAATTACATAGGTTTGCTATATGTGTAGAGTAGTATTTTTTTCCTTGGAGAATCTACTAGCTGGAGTGGTTGTTGTCAATATCCTTTTGAAAGTTGGCCTGATGTTAGCGCGAACCAACTCACAATGTTATCTCAAGTAGTGCTTTATTCACTTAAGTATCTTGTTTCAGGAAAACACTAGGTTAAAAGCCTACTGCAAAAAAATTCAAGAAAAAATTACAAGTATATGTATGCAATTTACACGAGGCTATCTAATGTTAGAGTTAAATGCCTCTAATTTTTTGTATTTATGTATTCTAGCTCTATGGATACCAGAGCATTAGTTATTTTAAAGTATTGCATTCATGACTAGGGCATTTTGGAGACCGAGCTCCATGGAGCCCTTTGTTTTGAAAAATTCAAAATTTATATATTTCAGTTTCAAAAAATTCTGAAAAATTTTATACATGTATGCAAGGATGTAAAGTGTATGTGTGAATTTTTTTAGGATGAAATACCTTGAACCACGAGCTGCACAAAAAAACAACAAAATAGACTTTAAAGATGAACAGTACATATGTTAAAAAGCCCCAGATTTGTCTTTTTTGTGTAGCTCACAGTTCAATGTATTTTGACCTAAAAATTTGCACCCATGTACATTATGTATCTAGGTATATGTGTATTTATTTTCAGAATTTTTTGAAACTGAAAAGTTTGAATTTTGAAGTTTTCAAATAAAGGCCTCCATGGAGCTCGGTCTCCGTTTGGCATTTTCGTGCATTTATAAACTTTACTATTTTGAGATATTGCAAATGATAATATCAACTAATTATAAATGCCATTTACGATCACAAATGATCTTACTGAATGATTGATTTCATGGCCTTCAAGGAAGAGATATCCTAGAAGGGGCTCAGTCCTTTTGAGCCAAGAGAAGTAGGTGGGGCCTGTGCAAGCTATGAATAGTAGATGAGGAAGTGTTGAAATATATTGTCTTGCCATGGTTCCTAAATGGTAGGAGTTATGTGTAGTACCCGTATGATTTCAAGTACCTAATTTCATGTGTAATTGTTTGCCAGAGAATTGCCCAATATCGAATATTGATAAATAATATGAACAAAAGAACGTTCTCAATTTTTTCAGGCCCGTGGCAACGCACGGGCACTCTACTAGTGTGCATGGTAAGAGCGAATGAAACTTCCACTCTCGATCAAACTAAGCCACCGCTTGCTTACAAGTTTGAACTGTGTGGCAAAATCACCCGGGAGCCGGAGTAGGATCTCCTTGATAACTTTAGCTAGGGGAGATGATAACGCCATCTCTACGTCGGTTTTGTGTACCGGAGCAAGGCTCTCTTTGAATAAACTGAATCTAGGAGCATACTGCTCATCGGTCTTATAAAATGAAGTCTCCGGTATTGCAAGAATGGTGTCGAGAGTTCTAGACAGCAGGTCATATGTGATCACCTTGGCTTTGGAAGTGGCCGAGATCACCTTCTCCGCCGGTCCACAGTCGCCAACATAACCGATGGCTCTGATAATCACCGGACCTAGCAAAGAATCTCCTTCAAGGTGCCGCGACAAATCAATGTTGTGCAGCAATGACCAATCACCAGAGCTGTAGTTCCAGATCTCCATCATACCACTGTTTTGAGCACGAAGGTCCCGGACCATACACAAGCGGCCAGCGAGGTCCACCAAGTGCACCTCGGGTCGTGGTTCCTCAAAAGGTGGCGACCGGACGGAGACGAAGGTCTCATCTTTGAGAGAAAATGATAATACGGCAGCTCTTGGCATCATAAGCCAATGCAGAAATCCGTCTGCAAATACCGGTGGCAGAAATCCATCCGCAAATATCGGCGGCAGCTTACCTTGAGTCCATGTAGCGGTTATAATGGCGGTCTGAATAAAGTGGCAGAACCTGAATGGCACACCATCAACAGGTGGCCTCCAGCGATCCCCATGCTCGCCGCCGAGGACGTACACCTCGCACCCGATCCTCTGCTTCTTGTCCAGTTTCCCACAGGCCACCCTCAGCCTCACGACCTTGTACTCCTTGGTGCTGACGTCAAACCCGAGGCCGGCAGTCGAGAAGATGGCGTGCTGGCAAGGCGGTAGCCGGGTGACCGCCCGTGTCGCCGCGTTGAACACGTAATAGGCCGGCGCCACCGCGTCGTGCAGGAGAGTGAGGCCGCGGCATGGCGAAGGCGATAAGACCGCAAAGTCGCCGCGCACGTCGTCGAGAGTAAACAACGGGCCATTGCTAGAGTCTGATGACGAGCCCAGGTACACCCCGGTGGAGTCGTATGCTGCTGACGGCGAGATGAATATGAGCTTAGGTTGCGGCGCCGCCTTGGCCTCCGCCTCGGCCTTGGCCGTGTGAAGGCTGCAGAACTCCTCCGACGAGAGCGCCGCGGCCCAGGAGCGGCACACGGCGCGGAAGCGTAGGATGGATTTGACGGGCAGCCGCAGGAGCACGTCTGTCGTCACCTCGTCCGGCAGCACCGACGCGCCAAAGGATCCTACGACTACGACGGCCCTCCTCCTCTTGTTGGTCGTCGTCGACGACATCCCGCCTTGAAGTCTTAGACCAGGAAACAGCTGAGATGATCTATCACAATCCTGAAGAAGAAAATTAAAGATCGGTTATCTCTCAGTCTCTCAGATACACACATCAACAGGGAGGAAATCTAGGAAAACTAGAAACAAAGTTACCGACCGAAGGGGCTTCTCGGCTTCGGCGTGGCAGTCGCCACTCGCCGACCAGGTTGGGATCGGCGACGGCGAAGAGGATGGAGCGACAGGATGGATTTTCTCTTAACTAACTAGGCATCGGAGTTTTTTTTTGAGACAAACTAGGGCATCGGAACAGGTCTGGAGGTATTCATGCATGTTTGGGCTGGGACCCACCTAAACCTCCGATCACAAGAAAGGTGGCCCATGAGTCCTATAGCTTTTCTAGTCAAAACAAGATTGCTTGTCTAAAAAATAGCCAAACAAGATACAAATGCATAATTCTCAAAAAAAAAGGACGCAAATGTATTGCTCTCCTATGTGTTTTTTTAATCTTTTACTAGGAGTTCATGTTTCCATGTGTTTTTTTCGAAACGGAGGCAAAAAAATTGCCTCATCGATTAATTAAGAAGAAGAGAATTGCCCAGTTAATTTACGAAAAACTGGGCGAAAACCGATACAAACAACCCAAAAAAGGACCACTCACAGAGCACGAAGCACCACGAACACATACACTGCCCACCCAATGCTCCTAACACACAACACTCACAACCGTCAACACTTGGTGAGAACATCGATGCAACGACTCAGAAGATCAAAGCCACAACGAGGACACGAGAATGTGAGCACTATCCATCATGAAATTACGTATGCCTTCTCTTTGCCGTCACACTTCTTACGTTTGTTTCTCTTTGATTTCACCTTCACGAGGCAACCATCTGTCTTGCCGGATGTCGAGCGATCAGTCACCAAGCGGCTCTCAAAAGCCGGTGCCAGCACACCACACGTATCCACATTCTTCAGATGCACACATGACAAAGATGAGTCATGTTCCTCACATGAGGTCGCCGACGAGTCCATCTTCATATTCTCCACTGACAGACTCATACAAAGCTCCCTAAGCTCAGGCATGATCTTCAACACCGGAGCCACGACAACGGCCATGGCCTCGCCCTCAGTGGAAGACAATATAGGGGGCGAGGTAGGCATCGATGCTGAAATGTCTCCACCACGAGGGGAGAAACATCCCAATAACTCCGCCCCCTTGTCCTCTCCATGTGTTCGCATAGAGATTATAAAAAAGTCTCAGATGTTGCACGATAATTTGCCAAGTTATGTCGTTTGACGATTCTTCGGAAC
Source organism: Aegilops umbellulata (assembly GCA_032464435.1). Taxonomy (NCBI): domain Eukaryota; kingdom Viridiplantae; phylum Streptophyta; class Magnoliopsida; order Poales; family Poaceae; genus Aegilops; species Aegilops umbellulata. The sequence goes on from CP136059.1 coordinate 511,958,626, forward strand.
GTGAGTGTGAAACTGCCAATGTTCACAGTATTCATAATCCAAGCAATTGTTTGTCAAGATCAAGCTGACTTAACAATGATCCAAGCAACAAATCGTGGAGCCTCCGTGCTCGGCTATTAAAAGATGTAGGATTTTTTACATCATTGCTATGGTATTTCCAGATGCTAAAGAGAGGCTTGCTATGGAGAACTTGATCGTGCCGGGGAACTTGTTGTTTGGATTTGTAGCCTAGTTTTAATTCTCCCACCCTCCACACTTATTTGATTTCCAATAAGATTAGCTAGTATGTGTATCAGTTCAAACTTTTTCCCCTGTTGGTATCGATGATATGTCGACATGTTTTTCGTCTTCTTTTCTAGTGTGTGCATTATCTCTGAATGTCGACATGTTGTTACGGAGGTTGAGTGTTCTACGTATCATCTTAAGGCTTTGTTTTTTTATAAAGATAATATATTAATATCAAGAAGGTACCAATTGCGTGTGTGGCGGCGGCGGACCGCCACTTCTAGGTCATCGATCCCTTCCTTGGAAGACAGGCACCAACATGGACAGGGAGGATGTAGCTGAACCCATTGAAGGGCAAATACGACAAACTACATATTTGTTTGAACCAAAGGTGGCGGTGGAAAAACTATCCCCGTCGATGAGGTCACCACCAGAGACGAAGACAAAATAACATCAATAGTATGAATACTTGAAGAGGAATGGATATAGACAATCGAAGCAGAAACCTCACGGGATCAATCATGGGAACTTGGGGCAACCCAGTGATAGATCTGAAAAGATGACGGGAAAATTGTGAACCAACCGGATCCTCGCCTAGATCCCCGGGCCGTGGAGGTGGCTCAAAATCACGACGACGTGATCCGACACCGATGCGACGTGCCCGCGGCTCCTTGGCACAAGCCTTCCGTGAAACACGCCCGTTGGGAGCTAGCGGCTTGAGTTGGCACTGGGAAGGGGGAGTTCATCCCCGGCGGAAGAGCTCCTGGTGGAGGATTGGCGAGAGCACCCAGCCGCGGCGAGCAAGGTTGAGACGCGATGGATGCCTTGCCTTTTATGCACTCCAAATCGCAGCCTGCACCGGATCCGTGGACTCGGCCTCCTACATTGCTCTGTACATGAAATCGATCGCCGAGCACCCATCCTCATCGGAGAACCTCGCCTTCTCCTCGAACATGGACATGCCAATGATGTTAGTGCAGATATGTCCCCACCGCGATGGATCGGGAAATCGATACTTGGCCTGCTCCATTGCTCTGTGCATCATCGAGGTTCATGAGTCGCTAGTTGGGGGCAGGTGGTGCCATAGGCGAGGCGACCAACACCCATCGGAAAGGCACGCCACGCTGGCTAGAGCTCGCCATGGGATGCGGTGGTAGGGGAAGCATAGGCAATGGAGGTGGGAGCGGAGGCAGAGGAGGGGTATTTTTTTGTTGTTGTTGTGGGAAGGCTTCGTCTCGTTCTTGCTGATCTAGTGAGGATTTTGTTTGCCTCCATTTCATGAAAAAACCCACTATTACCTTTTTTTGTTGCAAAAACCATCATTAGAGCAAGTACAATAGTGGGGCTTATAACCCGCTTATATGGCACTTTAACCTATGTGGAGGAGAGAGAAGTGAAAAGGTAAATGGAGTGGACTCTCATGCAAGAGTCTAGCTGATGACATGCCAGTTCTTTATAGCCATCACCTGACTATAGTATTAGCCATGCTCTTACATTCCGGCAACTACCATGAAGAGTGTCACCGGTTTATTCCAAAAATGATAATGATAATAATAAAGAAGAGCGTCACCGGCGGCATGGTTCTATGCCAGATAACGAATAACTGAGTAAATTGCACAAAACCATCACTTTGAAGGCAAGGTTTGCGAAAACCACTACAATACATTTTTTTTTCAAAAAACACCGTGTCTTCGGTAATCTTTTTGCAAAAAACACTGATCGGCGAGCAAGGTTGAGACGCGATGGATGCCTTGCCTTGTATGCACTCCAAATCACAGCCTGCACCGGATCCGTGGACTCGGCCTCCTACATTGCTCTTTAGATGAAATCGACCGCCGAGCACCCGTCCTCATCGGAGAACCTCGCCTTCTCGTCAAACTTGGACATCCCAATGATGTTAGTGCAGATATGTCCCCAGAGCGATGGATCGGGAAATCGATATATACCTGGTCGCCCGCTCCATTGCTCTATGCATCGTCGAGGTTCATGAGTCGCTAGGTGGGGGCAGGTGGTGCCATAGATGAGGCGACCAGCACCCACCGGAACCGCACGCCACGCTGGCTGGAGCTCTCCATGGGATTTGGTGGTAGGGGAAGCATAGGCAATGGAGGTGGGAGCGGAGGCAGAGGAGGGGTCGGTTGCGGGAAGGAAGGGTCGGTGGTTGACTCACTCGCATCACCCTATCCCGTTCTTGCTGATCCCCAGTGAGGCAAATTTGTTGCCTCCATTTCATGAAAAAAAAACCATCATTACCTGTTTTTCGCGAATACCGTCAATAGAGCAAGTACAATAGTGGGTTTATAGTCCGCTTACATGGCACTTTAGCCTATGTGGAGGAGAGAGGTGTGAAAAAGTAAGTGGGGTGGGCTCTCATGCAAGAGTCTAGCTATATACACATTTCTAGATAAATGCAATAAATGTGAAGTAAGAGATAGAGAGAAGATGAAAAAATAGTTAAGTAATAGCTAATCTTATAACCCACATTATTGTATAGTTGCCGTTAGATGATGGCTACAGATGACATGATAGTTCTTTATAGCCATGAGCTGGCTATATTATTAACCATGCCCTTGCATTCATCAACTAGCAAGAAGAGTGTCACCGGTTGATTCCAAAAATGATACTCCCTCCATTTTTATATACAAGATCACTATGAAATATATGTTTTGCATCTATAGAAGGCCATCAACAATAATCGAGCAAAATTAATGATATTTTCTCGTACTAACAACATGTTCAATAGTTGCATGCATACAGTCATAATGACAGTCAGCTACTTCTTCCACTGAAAACGAAAAGAAAAACTGACTCTCAAAGCAGACATTAAATTTTACATTGATACCTGTAATTTGAGTTTGTGGCCTTGTATATATAAAAATGTATATAATGATAAAGAAGAGCGCCACCGGTGGCATGGTTCTATGCCAGATAACGAATAACTAGATCAATGTTTTTCGGGCCCTCTTGGACAGGCTGCATGCATGGGTACACCACTTGCATCATGTCGCCGTGGTTTGAATGCGGTTGAACTGACCGGTGCCTAATCCGAAGTAGCGACCCGTTCAAACCAAATTAAAGATGCCCCGTCGTACCGGGCGGCCGGCGAACGAGTAGGTTGACCGCCGAGTCGCCGGCTGAGATCGTGCCATGAGTCAGTGCAGTGCACCCCTCGTCACGCCACGACGTGGACTTGCGCCCTCATCACCACACGCATCGCCATCTCCGGTCTCCCCCGTCTCATCTCCTCAGTCCTCACGCCTCGCGCCAGAAAAGTCGACAAGTCGTGAGCCATCCGTAGAGTATAGACGACGTTCGACGTAGTTTCTTAGAAATGCAGACGCTGTCATTGTCATGCCAACTAGTAGTGGACATGAACAGCCAGCCACACCCTGTATTGGTGACTGTATATGCATTGGTTATCATCGCGTGGCGGTGGTGTGTTGCGTCGTCGATCAGGCAGCCCGTAGTCCATAAAATACCCCTCGCCCGCCCCCAAGGCCATCCACGGCACAACCGCCGACGGTGTTGGGCAGTTCCGCTTGGCTCCTCCTGTCTTGCAGCAGTTCGCGCGCACAAGAGGTCGCCATGTACCCGAAGCCGGAGGACGGTCCGGCGACGGGGTTCCCGATGAGTGGTGGCACGGCCCGCACGGCCGGCGGCGGGCCGGGCGCGTACTACCAGGCGGCGCCGGCGACGGCAGCGTTCGCGATGCAGGCGCAGGCGCCGCTGGCGGCGTGGTCGACGGGGCTGTGCGACTGCTTCGACGACTGCGGCAACTGCTGCGTCACGTGCCTGTGCCCGTGCATCACGTTCGGGCAGGTGGCGGAGATCATCGACCGCGGGTCGACGTCGTGCGGGGCGAGCGGCGCGCTCTACGCGCTCATCATGCTGCTCACGGGGTGCCAGTGCGTCTACTCCTGCTTCTACCGCGCCAAGATGCGCGCCCACTACGGCCTCCAGGAGAGCCCCTGCGCCGACTGCTGCATCCACTGGTGCTGCGAGCCCTGCGCGCTCTGCCAGGAGTACCGCGAGCTCAAGAAGAGAGGCTTCGACATGAACCTCGGTACGCCTGCTAATGTTATCTCTCTGTATGTCTATATGCATGTAACCTAATTGGATTAGTTATGTGCTAACCGGCGACATGAACCTCTGCATGCAGGATGGCACGCCAACATGGAGAGGCAAGGACGCACCCCGGCGACCATGCCACCCCTCATGCACCCAGGGATGACCCGTTGATCGATCTGTGCTTTTGTTCTCCAAGACAAGCCTAAAGTGTGCGTCCTTGTGTAGTAGAAGAAGTAATCTCTATGCTGTTCGGCGTCTTTGCGGTGCCGGTGTCTACGTACTTTGCAGGTTTCTGTACAATACTGTGTAACACACGACTACTACTTTGTGTAATGTTACTGCAAACATATTTCCCCTTCTTTTATCTAGAATATGCATGAGTATGCGTATTTTATATGGTTGATGAACGACAATGGTAACAATCGGCCATATGTGGGTAACCTGACGGACTAGTTACTTCCTTTTCTTTCATCCAACGGAAGCTCATTATGATGCCCCTTTTGGTAAGGGTTTTTGGATATATAGATAGTGTCTGCTCTCGAACCAACCAAGACAACACAAGCGAATCAACCTGTGGTTGGATGGTTAAAGGGACAGTGGTATTCCCAGTCCACCAGGGTTCAAGTCCTGGTGCTCGCATTATTTCTAGATTTATTTCAAGATTTTCGGCGATGCACTTTCAGTGGAGGAGACGTTCCCGTCGACGACGAGGCGCTTATGGCGACTTCGTAAATTTCAAGATGGCATGCCGGCCCAGTCTCTCGGAGGTGCTCATATGGGTAGCATGTACGTGTGTGCGTTCATAAAGATGAGTGTATGCGCGTATGTATGAGCGCTTGCGTCTGTACTGATGTTAAAAAAAAACTAAGACAACACAAGTTCCTTTCAAGAATAAGATGACATGGTCACTTGTGTCTTGGCACCTATACTTTTCCTCTCAGCGTACTCCATGATGTAAGACGCCCCATAAGCCTATGAGTAATATATTTAGGTGGGGAGCCTCTTCCCGGTGATTGTTCAAAAAAAAGACAACATGTCGATATGACCAATTTCATAATATCTCGGGTGAAGGCATGAAAAGGTGGAATGGCAACCTCACAGCTATTGATTCTGTTTTGTCTCCAGTTTTCCTCCCCTAACCCTAAGCGGAAAGGGCAAATTCTCCCCTCCAGTTTTCACTGGCGAGCCCGTGGATTCGCCTCACCTCTTCCGGCCGTTCCGGAGCCGGTGGCGGGGAGGAGAATCCATGTGCCTTCGCTCTGGTTAGTAGTTTAGGATAAGGTGTTTTAGTCCTCGCAAGTGCGACACTCGGGGCGGATGGCAGGCTTCTTCTTTGAGTTTGTCTTCCGGACTCCGATTCTCCTCGAGTTCGTCTGTTTGGACGTAGTCGACAGAGCTCCGGCATAGACTCCTGTTGTCTCCTTGTGGTAGTGAGGTTAGGGTTTCTCGTCAAGTGGCGAGATTTGGTGACAGTTGCTTCAGATTTATGTAAGGGTCCTACGGCGACGACTGTGACTCCAGGGCGTTGGTCGTTAGGGGCACGTGCGTGAAGACTTTCCGGCTATCATCTAGAAGGTCAAGTTGGGTCTGGTAGAGGAGTGGCGAGAGCGGCACGTCAGCAGCAGTAGTGGTTCTTCCATGGTCTCAGAATCTTGATGTAACTTTTATTTTTGTTTGAGATGTGTTTGCACTTCAGGTGAACTTTTATAATAGGTTTTATACCTTTCACAAGAAAAAGGGTAAGATGCAAGCCAAACTTTAGGTGTTGAAGCAAGGGCCGAGATCAATATACAAACCAGAAGAATTTACATCAGAAACCAGGTCGCCCATTATGTGCTTCCCATTTATCTATGTGATCACAGGGTTGGAAATTGTTATAGAGAAATCTAGTGACCGAAACTTAAGTCCGCCGGACCGGTTACAGCGTCAACTCCACTACAAGAGCAAGAGCGATCAACCTTCGCATTGCATATGACTTGAGTTCTCTTCTTTTCGGAAGGGATAATTTTCGCGGTACTCAAAGCCAAAGATGACGACGACTGTTGCAGGTGTGTTGGATTGATGTCCATGCCTTCTTAGTGCTGGTGTCAAGAAAGGAGGAAGACCTCTTAAGGTACTTTAGGTGTTCATGGTCCTTTGTGTATACGTTTCAGTGTGTTTGTAAGGGTCAAATATTTTATACTGATTGGTCATATGAATGAAAAATTCTAAAAAAAAAATGCATTTTGAAGTCGTTTGGTACCGAGCCGAATCGTTCCGCGAACACATGTATGAATCGGCGATGTTTCACGAAATTACGAGCCAGGGAGGACACGATGTTTCGGGCCGGCTGGAAACAGCTGCACGGGATCTTCTCTTCTTCTCTCTGTGTAACCGTATAGGACAACCCACGGGGGTGGTACACTAGCGTGCCATGCATGCAACTCCTGTGCGGGGCCCACGCTCCAAGACTACCACTAGTATTACTCCCAGGTGCATGTCGCACTTTACCCAGGTGCTTGGAGGAATTAATAAATTGTAGTCCATTTCACGAGGAGTACATATGTATCCACCCAACCTTAGGGTCAGTTCTTAATTAGTTAGGAATTGTAAAAAAAAATAGAGTGATAATTCTGGGAGAAGCTGGGAAGGGGGTCAATTCTGAGAGAATTGTTTAAAAGAACTGGCCCTTAATCTTGTTAGAGCATCTTAAAAAAAAAGAGCGGTACCTACAAACTAGAATTTTAGATTTATAGAAAAAGCTTCAACGGCAGACCTAAAACTGATTGACAAAAAGCTGATTGGACCATTTTTTTTAGCCATCTATAAATTTTATTACCAAAGATCAAAATATAGGTTCACAATACCAAAATTAAAAATGCAGCTACATGGAAGATAACTACCTGCTCCCCCCTCCCCAACCCGCCCTCATCCCTCCCCCCCCCCACCCCACACACACACTCACGCCGCAACATCGCCTCCCTCCGCGACTGCCACCATCTATCAGGACACCATGGAAGGCATCCTAATGTGACTGTCACTGCTAACGTTGGGCCGACGCCGAAGCCTGTCCGCCGCCTGGGGCAACCGCCGCAGAAACCTCGGCGTCGCCGCCAAAGCTCAATCGAAGGCAAATAAGCTCACTGGGAAGAGGCGGGCGCGGGACCCATCCACCGCGATTGTGGCCCGAGAAGGCGGCAATCGCCGACGCCCCACCCAGTCCATCCCTCCCACCGTATCACCGGCTCCTTCGGTACAGCCTAGGGCCTCTTCTCCTCTCCTCCCTGCACCGCACAAGGAAGAGTCACCATCTCCCATCGCCATGACCGTCGGTGTCCCCAATGTATTGAGTGAAAGGACCAGGAGGTATATTTTTTGTTTTGTCTTCTGTTTTTCATTGGATTTCATGCACTCTTTCATTTGTATGTAATTGTGAAGTGATGTGTGTGTATTTCGTTCACATTTGATTATATGTATTTGTAGATGATGAAACTTTTTTGCATACATCGTGTTGCACCAGAATTTCCATCACAGGATTTTCCATGTCAAGAATATGCATCGCAAGAAGAGCACGGACTTGACATGGAAGAGGAGGGCTTTGTTGATCCAACTCCATGTGGGAGAGGTGCAAATTACATTTGCAAAGAAGACAAGTTGTTTTGTGAGGCATGGAAGAAAATTGGTCTTGATCCAGTCGTCGGTGTTGAGCAAGCAAGTTCAAGTTATTGGGAGTGTATCTATGATTGCTACAAGGAACGCAAACACTCGTGTCATCCATCAATCGCACGTTATGCTTTAACACACTGGCAAGTTATATGGACGGATTTCAAAAGTGGTCGACATGCTTGGCACGACTACAAAATGATCTTGTGGAGCACCCGGGACGGAGCCAGGAATTTTGTATAAGGGGGGGGGGGGGGCGAGTTCCACACTTATGCTCTGTTACGGACTAATGAGCACTGGTCAAGTGGAAAAACAGTTTAAAGTGCGCAAAAAGCATAGGCCTGAAATCAGGCTTTCACTGATATAAACACTAAAAAATACTGCCAAATTATTGATTTTTTACAAAAAAAAAAGTTTTCGAATTTGCTATATAGAAAATTTTAGTGCATGGTACTAGAACGAGTTGATTCCGAATCTAGTTTTCGAGTCAATCATTCATTCATATAGACAACAAAAAACTGACATTTGAAACTGCGGCTCATTGTCAGAGTGGACTTACCATATAGGCATATTATTGGATGTGGTATGCAGGCCTGGTTGTATGTCGTCAGATCCGTGGTCTCTCTTGGTGGATGGTGTTTTCCCTAATCCTCTTTATGCTGGCTGACGATGCTATGACCGATTGGGGATTGAAGATTTAATGGTTGGACGCAAATGCCCATAGACTAGGTGCCAAACTAGGATCTGCCTAATCGCTATCAAGGGAAAACGTGATCGTTAGGGGGGGGGGGTCTCGCCCCCCCTCGTCCCCCCTTGGATTCGTCCCTATGGAGCACTAGTGGGAACTTCACGGTTCAACATGATTCATCATGCTCCTGACATGCTTTTGTTTGGATTACTTGCTACATTTGGACCATATGTCATGTTTGAACTTTAATTTTTAAATTTTAAAAGGAAGAGTTAAATGTTGTTCAAATGAGGTTATGTATGAAAAAAGATGGAAGGAATGGAAAACAGGAAATACACACGTAACTGACTTATTCCCCAAGAAGAAGATGCTACAGTGGAGCGACCCCTCCCCTCGCCCTATATTGGAGCAGCCTCCCCCTTTGTGTCCCACTTCTCTCCCATTCCCAAATTCCAAATTTAGCCCACCATTCTCTTGCAAAAACCCTCCTGCAACCAAACAACCGAGAGCATGACGAGCTCCGCCGCCATCGTCTCCGCGCCGTAGACGAACTCTGGTCCCCACACGGCATCCACCTCACCCACCAGGACCCACTCTCCCAGCGCCGGTTCTCCGCGCCGGCCTGTCGCCGTGCCGGTGACGGACTGGATTCGGCGCGCTTACGACTGACCTGCCGCCACCACTGCGGCGGCAGCCGACAGCAAGGGCTGGACGACCGACCAGACCACCGGCAGCCGTCGGGCTTCTCCAGCGCCGACCAAGTCACCCGAAAGCGTGCCCAAGCGATGCACCGCCGGGATCGGGAACATGTTTGAGCTGTTGAGGTACGCGTACGCGAACACTCTCTTCCTCCTTTGTTCTGGTGTCAGATTTGTGTTCAGGATTTAATCGCTCGGGGTCGATGTAGATGCGCGCCAACCACACCGCCAAGGGCGATGGTGCCTCGCGCCATGCGCGCTGTTGTGCCACCTCGTTGGGGCTCGAAGGTGCCTTCGAGGGCGGCACCGCACCGTGCGTGTCGTCGCGGTCGCGCTGACTCGTAGGGCCGGTCGCGCTGCTCGCGGCGGCGCGGTCGAGGCCCCCTAGGATGGCCTCGTCGCGCTCCTGCTCATTGGCGGACTACCCCGATAACGACCTGCAGTTTGCCCGGCAGCTGCCAATCCCTGAATGCCAGACGTGCCGCCAGTAGGCACAGTTCTGCATGGTATGCTGCGTGGGAGGATACCGCCTGTTCTGTGGCAACTGCAGGTGTGGCTGTGAGGCGCCGGGTAGACGAGCATTGCCGCCGCTGTGCGGGAGTAACCTGGAGTATTGCTTTGTCTCAGTAGACGAACTGTTTGCAGGAGGTGACATGGTGAGGAACGTCACATACAGCCAGTGTTGGAGGCAATATTTTAATTTTAAGTGTACATAAGTTCAATTTTATTTTTATGAAGTCACCAATTTCAGTCTTATCTATAGGTCCGCTCCTTTTTAATATATTTTATACTAAAATTTTATACTTATTATATGACCGTGTTAAGGATTACAATTTTATTACTTATTTGGCATACTTAACAACATAAAAAATTTAAATATTAGTTGTTTTATTTATTTATTTATTATATATTTGTAATATATATTATTGAAAAATGCTCATGCATTGCGCTGAATTCAATTCGTACTTTATAACAAAAATGATTTTTCTAAATAGTGTTTGATAGTTGTGTAAATTATATAGTTTATGCATATCTATGTTGGATATATTTCTAAAACATATGGTTCGACAAATATTCGTAATAGTGGTTGCACTATATGATTAGGAAAGCATATATGTAGAAAATTCTAGAGCTTCAGATATACTTATTTTTAGAGCATTCATGTACAACTTTAATCATATATTTGATAAACCATATGGTTTAACAGATGAGCCTATATACTTTTTAGAAAAATAGGAAATAATGGGTGTACATCAGTACACCCATGTACTCATCTAGCTCTGCCCATGCATACAGCTATGACATGCACCGAGATGGCAGGTACCAGATGTGTCGCTATCATCATGGCGAAATTCTTCGAGCTCATTTGTACCCAGGATATCTTCTACTATCTTCACTAGACTTTCGTATCTTTGTTTCCAACTCATTACTTTGTTGATATGAGAGTTTTTATGTTGTGAAATGTGGACATCGTCTAATTTGATGAAATATTTTAAGTATTATGTTTTATTGCTGCGAGCATTATTTTCACTTTTTTTTTAAATTTCAAGTGTGTTGGAATAGACAATGAAATGACCAATGGTTTTTTTACAAGAGAATGGACAAGCTTATGAAATTATGCATAAATGAGCAGAATGCTGATGGTGGCTATGCAACTTCTGAGCCGGTTCTTAGGCCAACTCCAATGCGCCGACCTGAATGGACGTATAGTTGATTCGCTTTTTGACCGTTTGAGTCGGTTGGACGCGAGTCGTCGTGCTGCATCCGCTCAATTCTTTCTTCATTAGACATTGTATGCATATAAATCCAAATAAAAAACATTGCAACCAAATAAAACACCATACTGAAAATAAGAACAAAGGAAATCATACAAGGTTGCGCTCTGGTCCGGATCTTCCTTAAGCCGGTAATGGCTTCATCCTTCCTGTCATCGTTACTCTGTTTCTTCACAACTTCTTCGCCGGGTCAAAAATATTTGCCGGCTCTCATGGTTCTTCTTAACACTACCATTTTCGCCTCTTCTTATCGTGGCATCACCTCCTCTGCTTAGGCATGTGCATATGTCATCATAGCGAATCTTTGAATGGATGTCAAATCTTGTCAGCGTGAAAATCGAGTCAACTTTTGAGCCTAAATTTACTGCGCCGCCTGGGGTTTTGCTCCTGCAGTTTTGGGTTCCACCTCCCCTAAATAGACAGGCAGCCCCCTGTGGCTCACTCTTACATCTTCCTTCTCCTCTCGCTCCTGACGCCGCCGCGCCCCTTCGAGCTCGACGCCGTCAAGGTCAGCAGCAAACAGCAACCCCAACGCCGCCCCCGGAGCCCGTCGAGCACGCCGCGGCCACACTTCGAAGTTCGAAGCCTTCAAGCCTCTTCCTCTTACAGCTGTCTTCATTGCGTTTGATTTCTTCGATCTCTTATTTACGTTCATATGCAGAGTCTTTACTTTTCGCTGCACAACTCTTGGACTTCCATGTGTAGGTTGTTGCTTGACTTCCTAGAATTCTAAAAACTTGCCGACAACTAAAATTGGAAAAATGACAAGTTTTTATTTGGTCATGTAGTCAAATCACACACACCCTCTAGACATACTTTCGATCCTACAGCGGCGCCCGACTGCACTCTGTCCTTCGTGTTGTGTTGCAACACCGGTGACTAGCAGCCTAACCTCTCATGCGTGTTGTGTTGCAGCACCGGCGCCGACGAACGCCAACAGCACCGTCGAGTCATCGGGTCGCATCACCGACAGCATCCGAGTCAACGACGAGGGCTGCGTTGCAGCACTGGCTGTCGTCAACAAAAATCACTGTGTCCGTAGCGCGCGGCGTGTGGATCTTGAGCAGCAGGTGGAGCTTGGGAAGCAGGTCATGGCGGATGGGAGGCCATGCCGAAGGTGATCAAGCTCGTTGGATATTGACTGGTTCTCACTCCAACTGAAGAGATAAGGCCGGGCAGGTCGTGGGCGGCCCTCCACCAGGACATGTGGCTTCCGTAGCGCGTGGCTTAAGGGAGAGAAAGATCATCCGGTGGAAAATAAACATTTCCCTTTTCCTAAACATATGCATATCGGATTTTACAACGACTGTAAGTGCATCTAGTGCCCCTTAGTGATTTTGGTGTATTGAAGACTTATAGGTTAAGGGACTAGTGTGTTTATGAGTGTACACAGGTCTATAAGTCTATGAGGAGTTTGATATTTACAGAGAAAGTCGACCCCTAAAAATGAAGTTCTTCGACTAAAGACTTTGGTATTCTGAAGACTTTCTGAAGACTTTGAAAGTGAAGAAATTGGTGTAACCTTGAAGACTTGGTATTCATTCGAGGAACATGAAGTGTGAAGACTTTTGTTTTTGTAGTTTTATTTTCTTTTTCTTGAGTCATAGGAAACACCGTACTGTTAAAGGGGGTCGAGGAAATACTAAGGAAAAATTTCCATGTGATGCTCAACTCAAATCCTACACCTACCAATACCTTCGAGTGAAGCCATTGAAAATCTCATACAGTTCAGTCAATTTCTTCAGTGACAGAGACGCAGTTCTTCTGTTCACTGAGGAATTTGTTCTGACTGAGGAGTTAGGAATTCGCCAGTGGGGATTGCCTACACAGTGAGGAACATGATAGCCCTGAGGAATTTGAACCTCAAATTTCCGACCGTTGCTGTGCTATGCGCCAACTGTCCCAAAATATCTTGTCCACCTAACGGTCATATCATTGAAGGGCATTTATGTCTTATCATGTCGGGTTGTTCCCTAGGCTATAAATAGTCGCCCCCTACAACCACTAGCTGGTTGGCTGCTCTGAGAGAAACTGACACTTGTCATTTGAGAGCATCCCATCCTCCGTGGACTTTGAGCGGAAATCATCAAGTGAGGAAAATCCAAAACCCAAACCCAAACACCTACAAACCCAAAGTGATTGAGCATCACTGAAGAGATTGATCCTGCGTGGATCCGACGCTTGTTACCCTTGAAGACTGTGCTTCTTCCAGACGGTTAGGCGTCATGGTCTAGAGCATCCAAGAGGAATTGTGGATCGCCGAGTGACCGAGTTTGTGAAGGTTCGGAAGTCACCTGAAGACTTACCACGAGTGATTGGGCGAGGACTGTGTGTCCTTAGCTCAAGGAGAATACGGTGAGGACCGTGTGTCCGGGACTATGTGTCCTCAGGTTTAAATACCTAGCCGCTCCAACCAGATGTACAACTGAGACAACAGTTGGAACTGGTCTACCAAATCATTGTCTTCACCAAGCCAACTGGTTCTATTTCCTCAACACTTTCATTTCCTCATTAGTGTGTTGTGCGTTTGTTCATATCCGTGCTTGAAGACTTTAACTGAAGACTTTCTCAATTTTCTCAGTTCAGTTTCTTCAGTCTGTTTATCTTCATCCTGCGCTATCCTGTGATTACATTTTCTGTACTCTGTACTTGTCTTCATTTCATCATGATGACTATGCTTGTCTTCTGTTATGTTTACTTCTGAGTACTTATTCCGCTGCAAGTAGTTCTTCGCTAAGGAATTTCCTCACTAGCAAATTCCTCAGTGAAGAATTCATAAAAATTTCCTATTCACCCCCTCTATTCGATATAACGCACTTTCAATTGGTATCAGAGCAAGGTACTCCCTTGTTCTGTGTGATTTTGGTTTAACCACCTGGAGTTTTAGTTATGTCGACCGCAGGTATGAAGAAACTGACATGCCCTATCTTTGACGGTCACGAGTATCCCAAGTGGAAGGCCATGATGAATAAGCGCCTCATGGCGATGAACAGCGAGTTGTGGACCGTCACTGAGATTGGTTTGACTGATCTGTGCAAGATGGCGGAAGCTGATGACATTCGCAAGTACACCCTTCTCAACCTCACGGCGAAGGACGTCATCTGCTCCTGATTGTCTCGAAATCAGTTCAGGAACGTCATGCATCTCGATCATGCGAAGCTTATCTGGGACCGTCTCTTTGATGTCTATGAAGGCCATCGAACCTGTCACGATCCTTGGTTTGAGGACTTCAAGGAATCTCTCAAGTCTATGACATTTGAACCAGAATCATCATCCTCCTCACCATGTCTTATGGCAGATGGTGAACAGGTAACTGAATGCTATCTATCTGAATCCAGTGATGACGAATCTGGTGATGAATTTTGTGACGCCCGGATAATTAGGCTACAGTAAAACTCTCCTAATGATGCCAAGTCATCTTTGATTACTGTTGCTAAACTTCCGTTAGTTCAAACCGATTCAAAATTCAATTCAAAAAAAAATTGGCAAACAACAAAGGTTTTTAAAAGTTGAAACAAAAATGTTCGGACGGTGCCATATTTTGCTTAAGTAAATAAGGTGTAATGAACACGTTTTTATAAAATGTCTAGGTAATTTAAAATGATTTAAAACAGAAAAGAAAATAAATAAAAAGAAAAGAAACTACAAAAAACAGAAAACAAACTAAAAAAAAGAAAGAAAAAGAAGAACCCCCTCCCCCTGGGCCGAATGGCCCAGCTAGCAAGCAGCCCCCCCTGGCCGGCCCAACACCCCCCCACTACACCTAACCCCACTTCGCTGAAACCCTAACCCCCCCACTTCACACGAAGCCCCACTCCCTCCCCCTCGTCCCACTCCTCTGCCTCCCTCCCTCGATCCAGATCGGATCGGGGAAATCAGGGCCCCATCCAGAGCGCGCCTCGCCGTGGCTCCCGTGGTCGTCGTCGCCGTTACTCACCGCGCACCACCTCGCTGGAGCCCCTCGCCGCCTCAACCCCGTCGCCGAACCCACCAACACCACCGCCGCCCGCCGTCGCTTCTCGCCGTCCCTGGAGCCAGCTCGACGCCGTCGCCGCCCGGATTGCCCTCCTGCTGTCCTCTACGTCTTCTCCTCCTCGCCCCTCTTGCTCTGGGTGCCTTGCCGCGGCGCCCCGGCAACGCCACCGCCCGAGGACGACGTCGCCCGCCTCCCCGACTGCCACCTCGTCGTTCAGCTTCTCCACCGACCACCTCGAGCCGCTGCCTCCCCGTCCGGCTCACTATGAGCCCCGCGCCCTCCTCTTTCCTCTGTGCTTCGGCCTCCCCTCCCCTAGCTCGTTCGCCACTGTCACCGGCGCTCGTCGCCGCGCCTCGTCCGTCGCCCCGCTTGCGCCGCTGCCGTCGGCGTCCGCCTCTGCTTGCCCCGCTCGCCAGCGCGTGCCCGCCGCCTTGGCCACGCCCTGTCACCACGCGCACTCGCACCACTCCGGCCGTCGACACCCACCGCTCTGCCTTCCCCCATCGCGAGTCTGCCTCCTCCCGTGCCTCCCTGGCTGCTCGTGCACCTGCGCCCGCACGCACGCCCTCGCGCGGCCCCACTGCTCCCCGTGCCCGGCGCTGCTACTGCCGTCGCCGGCCACCGAGGCCCCGGGCGCGCTCGCCCTCGCCTCTCGTGGCCTCGGGTGCGAGCACCCGCACCCGTTCGCCCGATCCGTTAGGCCCCTATGGGTCTATGACAAAGGGGTCCCATCCCTGAAACGAGAACAAAAAAAAAGAAATTTATAAATAAATAAATAAATTTAATTAATCCATCAATTAACATGATTAGTTTAGATTAATTAGCTTAATTTAATTAATCTATTTAGTTAAACTAATTAACATGATTAGTTACTCTAAGTCTAGGACACGCAGGACCCACTTACACTATTCATTTGTTGACTAGTCAATGTTTGACCGGGTCAACCTAACCCCACTGGCCCCACTGTCATACTCACATGCTAGGGTAGAACTAGGTGACAATAGTATATTCTGTTTTTAATTCGAATTAATATAAAACCAGAAATTCCAGAAATTGTTTAAATCTTTGAAAATTCATATAAAATAAACCGTTTATCAGATGAAAATACTTTGTACATGAAAGTTGCTCAGAATGACGAGACGAACCCGGATACGCAGCCCGTTCGTCCGCCACGCATCCCTAACATATCCAACTCACAACTTTCCCCCTCCAGCTCCTCTGCCCGAAAACGCGAAACACCGAGGATACTTTCCCGGATGTTTCCCTCCTTCACTGGTATCACCTTCTACCACGTTAGGTCACCTCTAGCATAATGTATTGCCGCTTCTTGCTTTTTGTTACATTTGATTGCTCTGTTATTTATTGTGTTCCCCCTCCGTTACTTCTTTCCGGTAGACCCTGAGACCGATGCCGGTACCCCTGTGATCGACTACATCGACGACCCCTCCTTCTTGTCTGAGCAACCAGGCAAGCCCCCCCTTGATCACCAGATATCGCCTATTCTTCTCTATACTGCTTGCATTAGAGTAGTGTAGCATGTTACTGCTTTCGATTAATCCAATTCTGTTGCATAGCCTGTCATTGTTGCTACAGTTGTTACCCTTACCTGCTATCCTACTGCTTAGTATAGGATGCTAGTGTTCCATCAGTGGCCCTACACTCTTGTTCGTCTGCCATGCTATACTACTGGGCCGTGATCACTTCGGGAGATGATCACGGGCATATACTATATTCTTTACACCGTTACATTACCTGTGATACTGTTCGGAGATGGGGGCTGAAGGGGCAGGTGGTTCCACCCAGGTAGTGGTGGGCCTGGGTTCCCGACGGCCCCCGACTGTTGCTTTGCGGCGGAGCGACAGGGCAGGTTCAGACCACCTAGGAGAGAGGTGGGCCTGGCCCTGTTCGGCGTTCGCGGATACTTAACACGCTTAACGAGATCTGGGTATTTGATCTGAGTCTGGCCATTTGGTCTATACGCACTAACCAACTACGCGGGAAAGATATGGGCACTCGATGTCGTGGTATCAGCCGAAGCCTTCGTGACGTCAGCGACCGAGTGGCACGCACCGCATTGGATCGTAAGCTCGCGCTTGTATTAAGGGGGCTAGATCTGCTTCCGGCCGCGTTCGCAACGTGCAGGTGTGCTCATGGTGTTGGGCCCAGACCCCTGCGCGCTTAGGTTTAGACCGGCGTGCTGACCTCTCTGTTGTGCCTAGGTGGGGCTGCGACGTGTTGATCTTCCGAGGCCGGGCATGACCCAGGAAAGTGTGTCCGGCCAAATGGGATCAAGCGTGTTGGGTTATGTGGTGCACCCCTGCAGGGAAGTTTATCTATTCGAATAGCCGTGTCCCTCGGTAAAAGGACGACCCGGAGTTGTACCTTGACCTTATGACAACTAGAACCGGATACTTAATAAAACACACCCTTCCAAGTGCCAGATACAACCCGGTGATCGCTCTCTAACAGGGCATCAAGGAGGGGATCGCCGGGTAGGATTAGTGCTATGCGATGCTACTTGGAGGACTTCAGTCTACTCTCTTCTATATGCTGCAAGACAGAGGCTGCGAGAAGCGTAGTCTTCGACTGGATTAGCTATCCCCTCTTATTCTGGCATTCTGCAGTTCAGTCCACTGATATGGCCCTTTACACATATATCCATGCATATGTAGTGTAGCTCCTTGCTTGCGAGTACTTTGGATGAGTACTCACGGTTGCCTTGTTCCCCCTTTTCCCCATATCTCTACCCGATTGCTGCAACCAGACGATGGAGCCCAGGATCCAGACGCCACCGTCGACGATGACTCCTACTACTCTGGAGGTGCCTACTACTACGTGCAGCCCGCTGACGATGACCAGGAGTAGTTAGGAGGATCCCAGGCAGGAGGCCTGCGCCTCTTTCGATTGTATCCCAGTTTGTGCTAGCCATCTTATGGAAACTTGTTTAACTTATGTCTTTACTCAGATATTGTTGCTTCCGCTGACTCGTCTATGATCGAGCACTTGTATTTGAGCCCTCGAGGCCCCTGGCTTGTATTATGATGCTTGTATGACTTATTTTATTTGTAGAGTTGTGTTGTGATATCCTCCCGTGAGTCCCTGATCTTGATCCTACACATTTGCGTGCATGATTAGTGTACGATTGAATTGGGGGCGTCACAAGTTGATATCAGAGACGACTGCCTGTAGGAATCCCCCTTCCACACTCCTTGGCCGAAGTCGAGTCTAGACATTGCAAAAACTTTTACTAACTTGGCTGTGTGCCTTACGGGCACACGTCGCCGTTTGGGTGGTAGTGGGATCTTTTTATTCCTCGACCTTTACTCTGGGACTCTGAACTCTCTTCTATTCGGGTTAAGTGATTTTGCTAAAATCTAACTTTAGGTTCTCGAAAATACTTCCTCCCGAAGAGCCCCTTCAAGCCAGATGATCGCCTGCTGCAACAGAAGATTCTGACAATACTCTTCGATGTTTCCCCGAGACCTTTGTGCCCTTCGCCGTTGCAATCCCATACCACTGATAAGTCCCTATGGAAAGCTACATACACTTGTCGTCCATAACTTCATTCCCAGTTGGTCTTGTTATTACAAGATACCTCGGAAATTCTCTCTATTTTTCCGAGAATACCTTGTGCCTACTACCTAGCAGTTCATTATCCACATATACCCCCCTACGGATAATTCTCGCACTTATCGGGTATCCGCTCATTCCCAGTTGTTCAGGTGTTTCGCCAAAGACTTCAAAATATCATTCGATCTTCCGAAA
This sequence comes from Aegilops umbellulata, assembly GCA_032464435.1. Lineage (NCBI taxonomy): Eukaryota > Viridiplantae > Streptophyta > Magnoliopsida > Poales > Poaceae > Aegilops > Aegilops umbellulata. The sequence continues at coordinate 511,977,463 of CP136059.1, forward strand.
ATCCCGAGCAGCCTATTGCTCTTGAAATTCTCGCTTGCTTGCATTATGTTAATCCCACATGTTTCGTAATCTTATTGGCCTCCCTTGTCTTTGTCATTTTAAGTCCGTCGATTCAATATGTTGAGGATGCTCGCATTCCTCAGTCGAATCCTAGGATTCATCCTTCCAGCTCAGACATCATTTGAATATGAGCTGGTTCTTGACCAATCAATGCCTTGATCGTTTGTGCTTCCAAGTCTGTTGAACTTATTCATTTTCAATCAGACGATTACTTCTGATCCCTTGATTTGGAGATCATAAAGTTTCTTTGCATTAAGCTTTGAATTAGTCAGTTGTTTCTATAACCCGATGCCATGGCATTCCTTCTTCCTTTGATTGAGTACCGATACTCACATCAGCCCCGTTGTGGATCGCCATACCCATTGCTGGGTTATTATCCGACAATGTCCTTCACAACCAAAATTCTTGTGAGTTCTTTACCTGATACATAATGCCGTTGGTAAATTGTATCATCTGCTTGGCCAACCATGCTCTGCTTTCGAGCTGGTCGTAATTACTATTTAAGCTTGTGGTATATGTTTCCACGATACCCTGACGGGTTGAACCTATGCCTTCCTTTATATGTGTGAACTCGGAAGTTTTCACGAGTCATACTCATCTGGTATCTCACCAGATAAAACTTTCAACACTAATGCCTTTATCAAAGCGAAAAGTGAATGGAAGGTTATACATTGAAGAAGTGGGAGTCGACCTTGAACTTTGTGTTCATGCCCATGGACACGATGTAGATCTTATCATTAAAGCTTTTTTTAATTAATTATTCCCTTGGTATAAGTTCATCTTATCTCTGGGATCTGGCCTTTTGCAATCGTGGTTCCGACCATGTTCTCCTTTAAATAAAATTTCTCGTGCAAGTTTAAGCATTTGTCTTCTGCAGAGCAATACCCAATCTCTACTTTGATCTGTCGTCGAGCATTACCCCCCCTGGTATCTCGAGATTATCATGGAACTGCATAACCTCTTATGAGTTCTTCATCAGGTATTACATTCTCACGGACTCCAATTTTCACGGACTTTGAGTTATGAAACACTCAAGGACACCGATAATGGGATCGAGTCTGCACTGCGATTCAACGAGGATTAGAGATCTTCATCGCTTACAAGTTTAATACTCCATGTCTGTCCTAGCCTGAACGGATACGTCATTATCGTGCTAATTTTAATCATCAGCATTCTGAGCTCTTCAAGGGTATCAACTGAATTCATGATGAGAAATACCATCCTTGCCCCCGATGATTTGTGTTATCATCGGCCACTTTATTGCCTTCCCTCCAACACAAGCTTGTTCATGTTTTGTGTTATACCTTGAGTTCCTTGCTATCCAGCATTTGTCCTTCTTTGCCTTCGAATATTACCACCTTTTATGTCAAGAATGTCGTGGTAATTTTACCACCTCTTGAGAATTCTTGATATAGTAATATCTCTCGCCATTTGCATTCATTTCTTGGTCTCCGTGTTGTTTCTAACCGGAATACCGACAAATGGTCTGTGATGTGTAAATTCTAAACTTCTAGCAACCCTATTGCTTTGAAGATATTGGTCTACAGTTTCATTATAAGTCTATTGCTTATTGAATCATCATTCGAACATCGATCGGCTACCTAGTACAGATTCCTGGGTGCACCCTTCTATCATTGTTCAGTTGAGTATGTTTCCCTCGAGCATACATCATTATATCATTGATCCGACAAATGATATTTCCTTGTTCACATAATTGTGGAAATCCATCTTTTGGAAATCTCGATGAATTGTCGCTGAGTTCATCAGCCACCCCCTCATTCTATCCTTGATTTAATAATGAACTCATGATTCGGAAGTTGCTTCCATAGTTCAATTCCCGAGAATCTTACAATGCCATCTTGACAATTTGTGTTGCACCTTTTCTTCTCAGGCATCCTGAGTCTAAGGTATCCCAACACCAATCAGATCTGAATCTCGGTCAGATATGATGGTTGGAACATTTTTCCAAGAGTTATAACACTGGTCTTTTATGACCCGGTAAGGTGATGGCATGCCCAACACACCTGGCCGGATGACCTATTGTTATAGATTCCCTTTCAGCAAGGTTATCCATTCTTCCATGAGGAAATTGTAAGACTTATCGTATAAGTTGTTTCCGATGAATCCTTTGTGTTTCCAAAGTCTGACCTTTGCTTAAAGACCATGTCAACGCTATCTCGAAGCTTGTATGTGGTACTCCGATTTTCAATAAGAACATTTGAAGCACAAGGCTAAAATTTCTTTATTAATTACCCCAAACACCGTTGATTGGGTAATGTCATGAACTTCCTCTCCCGTTACCTAAATGGATTTCTAAGTTATATCCTGTCATGGATATCATGCTCTGCTTGTCCTTGGGAAGGGTATACCCCTGGTATATGTGTCAAACACATTTTCCTTTTCATTGTCCTTTTTGATCTGATGATCACATTTTCCTTCCATTGATTTGTTTAACCTTCCCTGTGATCCATATGATCTAAGCAGTAATATTCTTCTGCTTATGTAAACACCTTGGTGTACAACCGTGTCAGTAAGACCCTGTTGCTTTTGTTGATGGCATTCCGGTAACCACCGATGGACGAGAACTCTGCCTATTGGTCCGCCTCGTTTCAACGAGCAGGAGAATGGTTCTCTTCGTCCCTCGCCCTTGGTACCAACGTTGTTGCCAACATTACTGACAGGCTACCCTTTGGCATGTCTTGCTATCATGACCGTGAAAGATGTCAACAACCTTCCTACTTTTAACCACATGGTGGGCCCATAAACCCATAGTTCCACAGAATCGAAACCTGACTCTCTTGTACACCCATGTTGCCAAAGTTATTCCTAGAGCTTGACTCGTATGTAATTCATGAGTCACCTTCCTAGTGATTTATCCTGGTATCAGACGCAATACTTATTCCCATTGCTTTGAGCCCCTTTCGATCCCTGTTTCAGGCATCGAACGGTTGCCTGCTTGCTCGAAACATCCCATGAAACCTCAATTGCTTTGCTCTCGATATTTTCTTAAGTTTCAATCCGAGAGTTACTATCTGCCACCTTCCCCCGATGTTATCGACCAGATAGTAAACCTTGTACAGGTTCGTTCTCCCGGAATACCCCCCTTATTCTTTCGTAAGTACGACGGAACCCCCCAAGAAAGGATGCCGACTTCATCTTGATGACTTGAAGCAGAAAAAGGAAGACATCAATATAATGGATCGACCACTTCGAGAAGAGGAACCAAGACCGAGAAGATCCGTTAGCATTCCGTAACTAGACCTTTCCCCCTTCGCTACCTCTTAAATCTCGGGACGAGATTTCTTGTAGTGGAGGAGAATTATGACGCCCGGATAATTAGGCTACAGTAAAACTCTCCTAATGATGCCAAGTCATCTTTGATTACTGTTGCTAAACTTCCGTTAGTTCAAACCGATTCAAAATTCAATTCAAAAAAAATTGGCAAACAACAAAGGTTTTTAAAAGTTGAAACAAAAATGTTCGGACGGTGCCATATTTTGCTTAAGTAAATAAGGTGTAATGAACACGTTTTTATAAAATGTCTAGGAAATTTAAAATGATTTAAAACAGAAAAGAAAATAAATAAAAACAAAAGAAACTACAAAAAACAGAAAACAAACTAAAAAAAAGAAAGAAAAAGAAGAACCCCCTCCCCCTGGGCCGAATGGCCCAACTAGCAAGCAGGCCCCTCTGGCCGGCCCAACACCCCCCCACTACACCTAACCCCACTTTGCTGAAACCCTAACCCCCCCCACTTCACACGAAGCCCCACTCGCTCCCCCTCGTCCCACTCCTCTGCCTCCCTCCCTCGATCCAGATCGGATCAGGGAAATCGGGGCCCCATCCAGAGCGCGCCTCGCCGTGGCTCCCGTGGTCGTCGTCGCCGTCACTCACCGCGCACCACCTCGCTGGAGCCCCTCGCCGCCTCAACCCCGTCGCCGAACCCACCAACACCACCGCCGCCCGCCGTCGCTTCTCGCCGTCCCTGGAGCCAGCTCGACGCCGTCGCCGCCCGGATTGCCCTCCTGCCGTCCTCTACGTCGTCTCCTCCTCGCCCCCTCTTGCTCTGGGTGCCTTGCCGCGGCGCCCCGGCAACGCCACCGCCCGAGGACGACGTCGCCCGCCTCCCCGACTGCCACCTCGTCGTTCAGCTTCTCCACCGACCACCTCGAGCCGCTGCCTCCCCGTCCGGCTCACTATGAGCCCCGCACCCTCCTCTTTCCACTGTGCTCCGGCCTCCCCTCCCCTAGCTCATTCGCCACTGTCATCGGCGCTCGTCGCCACGCCTCGTCCGTTGCCCCGCTTGCGCTGCTGCCGTCGGCGTCCGCCTCTGCTTGCCCCGCTCGCCAGCGCGTGCCCGCCGCCTTGGCCACGCCCTGTCACCACGCGCACTCGCACCACTCCGACCGTCGACACCCACCGCTCTGCCTTCCCCCATCGCGAGTCTGCCTCCTCCCGCGCCTCCCTGGCTGCTCGTGCACGTGCGCCCGCACGCACGCCCTCGCGCGGCCCCACTGCTCCCCGCGCCCGGCGCTGCTACTGCCGTCGCCGGCCACCGAGGCCCCGGGCGCGCTCGCCCTCGCCTCTCGTGGCCTCGGGTGCGAGCACCCGCACCCGTTCGCCCGATCCGTTAGGCCCCTATGGGTCTATGACAAAGGGGTCCCATCCCTGAAACGAGAACAAAAAAAGGAATTTATAAATAAATAAATAAATTTAATTAATCCATCAATTAACATGATTAGTTTAGATTAATTAGCTTAATTTAATTACTCTATTTAGTTAAACTAATTAACATGATTAGTTACTCTAAGTCTAGGACACGCAGGACCCACTTACACTATTCATTTGTTGACCAGTCAACCTTTGACCGGGTCAACCCAACCCCACTGGCCCCACTGTCATACTCACATGCTAGGGTAGAACTAGGTGACAACAGTATATTGTGTTTTTAATTCGAATTAATATAAAACCAGAAATTCTAGAAATTGTTTAAATCTTTGAAAATTCATATAAAATAAACCGTTTATCAGATGAAAATACTTTGTACATGAAGGTTGCTCAGAACGACGAGACGAACCCGGATACGCAGCCCGTTCGTCCGCCACGCATCCCTAACATATCCAACTCACAACTTTCCCCCTCCAGCTCCTCTGCCCGAAAACGCGAAACACCAAGGATACTTTCCCGGATGTTTCCCCCCTTCACCGGTATCACCTTCTACCACGTTAGGTCACCTCTAGCATAACGTATTGCCGCTTCTTGCCTTTTGTTACATTTGATTGCTCTGTTATTTATTGTGTTCCCCCTCCATTACTTCTTTCCGGTAGACCCTGAGACCGATGCCGGTACCCCTGTGATCGACTACATCGACGACCCCTCCTTCTTGTCTGAGCAACCAGGCAAGCCCCCCCTTGATCACCAGATATCGCCTATTCTTCTCTATACTGCTTGCATTAGAGTAGTGTATGTTGGAAATATGCCCTAGAGGCAATAATAAAAGCATTATTATTATATTTCCTTATTCATGATAATTGTCTTTATTCGTGCTATAATTGTGTTAACCGGAAATCGTAATACATGTGTGAATAACAGACAACAACATGTCCCTAGTGAGCCTCTAGTTGACTAGCTCGTTGATCGACAGATAGTCATGGTTTCCTGACTATGGACATTGGATGTCATCGATAACGGGATCACATCATTAGGAGAATGATGTGATGGACAAGACCCAATCCTAAACATAGCATAAGATCGCATAGTTCGTTTGCTAGAGTTTTCCAATGTCAAGTATCCTTTCCTTAGACCATGAGATCGTGTAACTCCCGGATACCGTAGGAGTGCTTTGGGTATGCCAAACATCACAACGTAACTGGGTGACTATAAAGGTATACTACGGGTATCTCTGAAAGTATCTGTTGGGTTGACATGGATCGAGACTGGGATTTGTCACTCCGCTTGACGGAGAGGTATCACCGGGCCCTCTCGGTAATGCATCATCACAATGAGCTCAATGTGACCAAAGTGTTTGATCACGGGATCATGCATTATGGTAACGAGAAAAGTGACTTGCCGGTAACGAGATTGAACGAGGTATTGGTATACCGACGATCGAATCTCGGGCAAGTAAAATACCGATTGACAAAGGGAATCGTATACGGGATTAATTGAATCCTTGACATCGTGGTTCATCCGATGAGATCATCGTGGAGCATGTGGGAGCCAACATAGGTATCCAGATCCTGCTGTTGGTTATTGCCCGAGAGCCGTCTCAGTCATGTCTGCATGTCTCCCGAACCCGTAGGGTCTACACACTTAAGGTTCGGTGACGCTAGGGTTGTGAAGATATGTATGTGCAGTAACCCGAATGTTGTTCGGAGTCCCGGATGAGATCCCGGACGTCACGAGGAGTTCCGGAATGGTCCGGAGGTAAAGAATTATATATAGGAAGTGCTATTTCGGCCATCGGGACAAGTTTCGGTGTTATCGGTATTGTACCGGGACCACCGGAGGGGTCCCGGGGGTCCACCAGGTGGGGCCACCTGCCTCGGGGGGCCACATGGGACTTAGGGGGTGCGCCTTGGCCCACTTGGGCCAAGGAGAACCAGCCCCAAGGGGCCCATGCGCCTAGGGTTTCAATGGGAAGGAGTCCCACAAGGGGAAGGCACCTCCTAGGTGCCTTGGGGGGGGAGGGAAACCTCCCCTTGGCCGCCTCCCCAAGGAGATTGGATCTCCTAGGGCCGCCCCCCCTTGGCACTCTTATATAAAGGGGAGAGGGGAGGGGGCAGCCGCACCCCTGGTCATTGGCGCCTCCCTCTCCCTCTCCAACACATCCTCCTCCTCCGTAAGTGCACGGCGAAGCCCTGCCGGAGTACTGCAGTTCCACCATCACCACGCCGTCGTGCTGCTGCTGGAGCCTTCTTCCCCAACCTCTCCTTTGCCTTGCTGGATCAAGAAGGAGGAGACGTCTCCCGTCCCGTACGTGTGTTGAACGCGGAGGTGCCGTCCGTTCGGTACTAGATCATCGGTGAATTGGATCACGGCAAGTACGACTACCTCATCCACGTTCACTTGAACGCTTCCGTTGCGATCTAGAAAGTGGTATGTAGATGCTATCTAATCTGAATACTCGTTGCTAGATGAACTCATAGATGGATCTTGGTGAAACCGTAGGAAAAATTTTAATTTTCTGCAACGTTCCCCAACAGTGGCATCATGAGCTAGGTCTATGCGTAGTTCTTCTTGCGCGAGTAGAACACAATTTGTTGTGGGCGTAGATGTTGTCAACTTTTCTTGACGCTACTAGTCTTATCTTGCTTCAGCGGTATTGTGGGATGAAGCGGCCCGGACCAACCTTACACGTACGCTTACGTGAGACCGGTTCCACCGACTAACATGCACTAGTTGCATAAGGTGGCTGGTGGGTGTCTGTCTCTCCTACTTTAGTTGGAGCGGATTCGATGAAAAGGGTCCTTATGAAGGGTAAATAGAAGTTGACAAATCACGTTGTGGTTTAATGTAGGTAAGAAAACGTTCTTGCTAGAACCTTAATTCAGCCACGTAAAACTTGCAACAACAATTAGAGGACGTCTAACTTGTTTTTGCAGCAAGTGCTTTGTGATATGATATGGCCGAAGTTGTGATGTATGATGAATTATCTATATGTGATGTATGAGATGTTCATGCTATTGTAATAGGAATCACGACTTGCATGTTGATGAGTATGACAACCGGTAGGAGCCATAGGAGTTGTCTTTATTTTTTGTATGACCTGCGTGTCATTGAGAATCGCCATGTAAATTACTTTACTTTATTGCTAAACGCGTTAGCCATAGTAGTAGAAGTAATAGTTGGCGAGCAACTTCATGGAGACACGATGATGAAGATCATGATGATGAAGATCATGGTGTCAAGCCGGTGACAAGATGATCATGGAGCCCCAAGATGGAGATCAAAGGAGCTATGTGATATTGGCCATATCATGTCACGTTTATTATTTGATTGCATGTGATGTTTATCATGTTTTGCATCTTGTTTACTTAGAACGACGGTAGTAAATAAGATGATCCCTCATAATAATTTCAAGAAAGTGTTCTCCCTAAATGTGCACCGTTGCTAAGGTTCGTCGTTCCGAAGCACCACGTGATGATCGGGTGTGATAGGTCCTTACGTTCGCATACAACGGGTGTAAGACAGATTTACACACGCAAAACACTTAGGTTGACTTGACGAGCCTAGCATGTACAGACATGGCCTCGGAACACAGAAGACCGAAAGGTCGAGCATGAGTCGTATAGAAGATACGATCAACATGAAGATGTTCACCGATGTTGACTAGTCCGTCTCACGTGATGATCGGACACGGCCTAGTTGACTCGGATCATGTAATACTTAGATGACTAAAAGAAGGATGTCTATCTAAGTGGGAGTTCATTAAATAATTTGATTAAATGAACTTTATTATCATGAACTTAGTCTAAATATTTACAATATGTCTTGTAGATCAAATGGCCAACGTAGTCCTCAACTTCAACGCGTTCCTAGAGAAAACCAAGCTGAAAGACGATGGTAGCAACTATACGGACTGGGTCCGGAACCTGAGGATTATCCTCATAGCTGCCAAAAAGGATTATGTCCTAAGAGCACCGCTGGGTGACGCACCTATTCTCCCTGCAGAACAAGACGTTATGAACGCTTGGCAGTCACGCTGCGATGATTACTCCCTCGTTCAGTGCGGCATGCTTTACAGCTTAGAGCCGGGACTCCAAAAGCGTTTTGAGAGACATGGAGCATATGAGATGTTCGAAGAGCTGAAAATGATTTTCCAAGCTCATGCCCGGGTCGAGAGATATGAAGTCTCCGACAAATTCTTTAGCTATAAGATGGAGGAAAATGGCTCTGTCAGTGAGCACATACTCAGAATGTCTGGGTTGCACAACCGCTTGACTCAACTGGAAGTTAATCTCCCGGATGAAGCGGTCATTGACAGAATCCTCCAGTCGCTTCCACCTAGCTACAAGAGCTTTGTGATGAACTACAATATGCAGGGGATGGTAAAGACCATTCCTGAGGTATATGCTATGCTAAAATCAGCAGAGGTAGAAATCAAGAAGGAGCATCAAGTGTTGATGGTGAATAAAACCACTAAGTTCAAGAAGGGCAAAGGTAAAAAGAACTTCAAGAAGGACGGCAAGGAAGTTGCCGCGCCCGGTAAGCAAGTTGCCGGGAAGAAGCCAAAGAATGGACCCAAGCCCGAGACTGAGTGTTTTTATTGCAAGGGAAGTGGTCACTGGAAGCGGAACTGCCCCAAATACTTAGCGGACAAGAAGGCCGGCAAAACCAAAGGTATATGTGATATACATGTAATTGATGTGTACCTTACTAGTACTCGTAGTAGCTCTTGGGTATTTGATACCGGTGCAGTTGCTCACATTTGTAACTCAAAGCAGGAGCTGCGGAATAAACGGAGACTGGCGAAGGACGAGGTGACGATGCGCGTCGGGAATGGTTCCAAGGTCGATGTGATCGCCGTCGGCACGCTGCCTCTACATTTACCTACGGGATTAGTTTTAAACCTCAATAATTGTTATTTAGTGCCAAGTTTGAGCATGAACATTGTATCTGGATCTCGCTTAATTCGAGATGGCTACTCATTTAAATCCGAGAATAATGGTTGTTCTATTTATATGAGAGATATGTTTTATGGTCATGCTCCGATGGTTAATGGTTTGTTCCTGATGAATCTCGTACGTGATGATACACATATTCATAGTGTGAGTACCAAAAGAGTTAAAGTTGATAACAATAGTCCCACATATTTGTCGCACTGCCGCCTTGGTCACATAGGTGTCAAACGCATGAAGAAGCTCCATGCAGATGGACTTTTAGAGTCTCTTGATTATGAATCATTTGACACGTGCGAACCATGCCTCATGGGTAAAATGACCAAGACTCCGTTCTCAGGAACAATGGAGCGAGCAACCAACTTATTGGAAATCATACATACCGATGTGTGTGGTCCAATGAGTGTTGAGGCTCGCGGAGGCTATCGTTATGTTCTCACCCTCACTGATGACTTGAGTAGATATGGGTATATCTACTTAATGAAACACTAGTCTGAGACCTTTGAAAAGTTCAAGGAATTTCAGAGTGAGGTTGAAAATCAACGTGATAGAAAGATCAAGTTTCTATGATCAGATCGTGAAGGAGAATACTTGAGCCACGAATTTGGCACACACTTAAGAAAATGTGGAATAGTTTCACAACTCACGCCGCCTGGAACACCTCAGCGTAATGGTGTGTCCGAACGTCGTAATCGCACTCTATTAGATATGGTGCGATCTATGATGTCTCTTACCGACTTACCGCTATCTTTTTGGGGCTATGCTTTAGAGACTGCCGCATTCACTTTAAATAGGGCTCCGTCGAAATCCGTTGAGACGACACCGTATGAATTATGGTTTGGGAAGAAACCTAAGCTGTCGTTTCTAAAAGTTTGGGGATGCGATGCTTATGTGAAGAAACTTCAACCTGAAAAGCTCGAACCCAAGTCGGAAAAATGCGTCTTCATAGGATACCCTAAAGATACTGTTGGGTATACCTTCTACCTCAGATCCGAAGGCAAGATCTTTGTTGCCAAGAATGGATCCTTTCTGGAGAAAGAGTTTCTCTCGAAAGAAGTAAGTGGGAGGAAAGTAGAACTTGATGAAGTGTTACCTCTTGAACCGGTAAATGGCGAAACTCAAGAAATCGTTCCTGAGGTGCCTGCACCGACTAGAGAGGAAATTAATGATTATGATCAAGATACTTCTGATCAAGCTCCTACTGAAATTCGAAGGTCCACAAGGACACGTTCCGCACCAGAGTGGTACGGCAACCCTGTCTTGGAAATCATGTTGTTAGACAACGGTGAACCTTCGAACTATGAGGAAGCAATGGCGGGCCCGGATTCCGACAAATGTCTGGAAGCCATGAAATCCGAGATAGGATCCATGTATGAAAACGAAGTATGGACTTTGACTGACTTGCCCGTTGAATGGCGAGCCATAGAAAATAAATGGATCTTTAAGAAGAAGACAGACGCGGATGGTAATGTGACCATCTATAAAGCTCGGCTTGTCGCTAAGGGTTATCGACAAGTTCAAGGGGTTGACTACGATGAGACTTTCTCACCGGTAGCGAAGCTGAAGTCCGTCCGAATCATGTTAGCAATTGCCGCATACTATGATTATGAGATATGGCAAATGGACGTCAAAACGGCATTCCTTAATGGTTTCCTTAAGGAAGAATTGTATATGATGCAGCCGGAAGGTTTTGTCGATCCTAAGAACGCTGACAAGGTATGCAAGCTCCAACGCTCGATTTATGGGCTGGTGCAAGCATCTCGGAGTTGGAACATTCGCTTTGATGAGATGATCAAAGCGTTTGGGTTTACACAGACTTATGGAGAAGCCTGTGTTTACAAGAAAGTGAGTGGGAGCTCTGTAGCATTTCTCATATTATATGTAGACGACATACTTTTGATGGGAAATGATATAGAACTCTTGGACAACATTAAGGCCTATTTGAATAAAAGTTTTTCAATGAAGGACCTTGGAGAAGCTGCTTATATATTAGGCATCAAGATCTATAGAGATAGATCGAGACGCCTCATAGGTCTTTCACAAAGCACATACCTTGATAAAATATTGAAGAAGTTCAATATGGATCAATCTAAGAAAGGGTTCTTACCTGTGTTACAAGGTGTGAAATTGAGCTCAGCTCAATGTCCGACCACGGCAGTAGATATAGAAGAGATGAGCGTCATCCCCTATGCCTCAGCCATAGGTTCTATTATGTATGCCATGCTGTGTACCAGACCTGATGTAAACCTTGCCGTAAGTTTGGTAGGTAGGTACCAAAGTAATCCCGGCAAGGAACACTGGACAGCGGTCAAGAATATCCTGAAGTACCTGAAAAGGACTAAGGAAATGTTTCTCGTTTATGGAGGTGACGAAGAGCTCGTCGTAAAAGGTTACGTCGACGCTAGCTTCGACACAGATCTGGATGACTCTAAGTCACAAACCGGATACGTGTATATTTTGAATGGCGGGGCAGTAAGCTGGTGCAGTTGCAAGCAAAGCGTCGTGGCGGGATCTACATGTGAAGCGGAGTACATGGCAGCCTCGGAGGCAGCACATGAAGCAATTTGGGTGAAGGAGTTCATCACCGACCTCGGAGTCATACCCAATGCGTCGGGGCCAATCAAGCTCTTCTGTGACAACACTGGAGCTATTGCACTTGCAAAGGAGCCCAGGTTTCACAAGAAGACTAGGCACATCAAGCGTCGCTTCAACTCCATTCGTGAAAATGTTCAAGATGGAGACATAGAAATTTGTAAAGTGCATACGGATCTGAATGTCGCAGATCCGTTGACTAAACCTCTCCCTAAGGCAAAACATGATCAGCACCAGAACTCTATGGGTGTTCGATTCATCACAATGTAACTAAATTATTGACTCTAGTGCAAGTGGGAGACTGTTGGAAATATGCCCTAGAGGCAATAATAAAAGCATTATTATTATATTTCCTTATTCATGATAATTGTCTTTATTCGTGCTATAATTGTGTTAACCGGAAATCGTAATACATGTGTGAATAACAGACAACAACATGTCCCTAGTGAGCCTCTAGTTGACTAGCTCGTTGATCGACAGATAGTCATGGTTTCCTGACTATGGACATTGGATGTCATCGATAACGGGATCACATCATTAGGAGAATGATGTGATGGACAAGACCCAATCCTAAACATAGCATAAGATCGCATAGTTCGTTTGCTAGAGTTTTCCAATGTCAAGTATCCTTTCCTTAGACCATGAGATCGTGTAACTCCCGGATACCGTAGGAGTGCTTTGGGTATGCCAAACATCACAACGTAACTGGGTGACTATAAAGGTATACTACGGGTATCTCTGAAAGTATCTGTTGGGTTGACATGGATCGAGACTGGGATTTGTCACTCCGCTTGACGGAGAGGTATCACCGGGCCCTCTCGGTAATGCATCATCACAATGAGCTCAATGTGACCAAAGTGTTTGATCACGGTATCATGCATTATGGTAACGAGAAAAGTGACTTGCCGGTAACGAGATTGAACGAGGTATTGGTATACCGACGATCGAATCTCGGGCAAGTAAAATACCGATTGACAAAGGGAATCGTATACGGGATTAATTGAATCCTTGACATCGTGGTTCATCCGATGAGATCATCGTGGAGCATGTGGGAGCCAACATGGGTATCCAGATCCCGCTATTGGTTATTGCCCGAGAGCCGTCTCGGTCATGTCTGCATGTCTCCCGAACCCGTAGGGTCTACACACTTAAGGTTCGGTGACGCTAGGGTTGTGAAGATATGTATGTGCAGTAACCCGAATGTTGTTCGGAGTCCCGGATGAGATCCCGGACGTCACGAGGAGTTCCGGAATGGTTCGGAGGTAAAGAATTATATATAGGAAGTGCTATTTCGGCCATCGGGACAAGTTTCGGTGTTATCGGTATTGTACCGGGACCACCGGAGGGGTCCCGGGGGTCCACCAGGTGGGGCCACCTGCCTCGGGGGGCCACATGGGACTTAGGGGGTGCGCCTTGGCCCACTTGGGCCAAGGGGAACCAGCCCCAAGGGGCCCATGCGCCTAGGGTTTCAATGGGAAGGAGACCCACAAGGGGAAGGCACCTCCTAGGTGCCTTGGGGGGGGGGAGGGAAACCTCCCCTTGGCCGCCGCCCCAAGGAGATTGGATCTCCTAGGGCCGGCGCCCCCCCTTGGCACTCTTATATAAAGCGGAGAGGGGAGGGGGCAGCCGCACCCCTGGTCATTGGCGCCTCCCTCTCCCTCTCCAACACATCCTCCTCCTCCGTAAGTGCACGGCGAAGCCCTGCCGGAGTACTGCAGTTCCACCATCACCACGCCGTCGTGCTGCTGCTGGAGCCTTCTTCCCCAACCTCTCCTTTGCCTTGCTGGATCAAGAAGGAGGAGACGTCTCCCGTCCCGTACATGTGTTGAACGCGGAGGTGCCGTCCGTTCGGTACTAGATCATCGGTGAATTGGATCACGGCAAGTACGACTACCTCATCCACGTTCACTTGAACGCTTCGGTTGCGATCTACAAAGTGGTATGTAGATGCTATCTAATCTGAATACTCGTTTCTAGATGAACTCATAGATGGATCTTGGTGAAACCGTAGGAAATTTTTTAATTTTCTGCAACGTTCCCCAACAGTGTAGCGTGTTACTGCTTTCGATTAATCCGATTCTGTTGCATAGCCTGTCATTGTTGCTACAGTTGTTACCCTTACCTGCTATCCTACTGCTTTGTATAGGATGCTAGTGTTCCATCAGTGGCCCTACACTCTTGTCCGTCTGCCATGCTATACTACTGGGCCGTGATCACTTCGGGAGGTGATCACAGGCATATACTTTATTCTTTACACCGTTACATTACCTGTGATACTGTTCGGAGATGGGGGCTGAAGGGGCAGGTGGTTCCACCCAGGTAGTGGTGGGCCTGGGTTCCCGACGGCCCCCGACTGTTGCTTTGTGGCGGAGCGACAGGGCAGGTTCAGACCACCTAGGAGAGAGGTGGGCCTGGCCCTGTTCGGCGTTCGCGGATACTTAACACGCTTGACGAGATCTGGGTATTTGATCCGAGTCTGGCCATTTGGTCTATACACACTAACCAACTACGCGGGAAAGATATGGGCACTCGACGTCATGGTATCAGCCGAAGGCTTCGTGACATCAGCGAGTGAGTGGCGCGCGCCGCATTGGATCGTAAGCTCGCGCTTGTATTAAGGGGGCTAGATCTGCTTCCGGCCGCGTTCGCAACATGCAGGTGTGCTCAGGGCGATGGGCCCAGACCCCTGCGTGCTTAGGTTTAGACCGGCGTGCTGACCTCTCTGTTGTGCCTAGGTGGGGCTGCGACGTGTTGATCTTCCGAGGCCGGGCATGACCCAGGAAAGTGTGTCCGGCCAAATGGGATCAAGCGTGTTGGGTTATGTGGTGCACCCCTGCAGGGAAGTTTATCTATTCGAATAGCCATGTCCCTCGGTAAAAGGACGACCCGGAGTTGTACCTTGACCTTATGACAACTAGAACCGAATACTTAATAAAACACACCCTTCCAAGTGCCAGATACAACCCGGTGATTGCTCTCTAACAGGGCATCGAGGAGGGGATCGCCGGGTAGGATTATTGCTATGCGATGCTACTTGGAGGACTTCAGTCTACTCTCTTCTATATGCTGCAAGACGGAGGCTGCCAGAAGCGTAGTCTTCAACTGGATTAGCTATCCCCCTCTTATTATGGCATTCTGCAGTTCAGTCCACTGATATGGCCCTTTACACATATATCCATGCATATGTAGTGTAGCTCCTTGCTTGCGAGTACTTTGGATGAGTACTCACGGTTGCCTTGTTCCCTCTTTTCTCCATATCTCTACCCGATTGGTGCAACCAGACGATGGAGCCCAGGATCCAGACGCCACCGTCGACGATGACTCCTACTACTCTGGAGGTGCCTACTAGTACGTGCAGCCCGCTGACGACGACCAGGAGTAGTTAGGAGGATCCCAGGCAGGAGGCCTGCGCCTCTTTCGATTGTATCCCAGTTTGTGCTAGCCATCTTATGGCAACTTGTTTAACTTATGTCTGTACTCAGATATTGTTGCTTCCGCTGACTCGTCTATGATCGAGCTCTTCTATTAGAGCCCTCGAGGCCCCTGGCTTGTATTATGATGCTTGTATGACTTATTTTATTTGTAGAGTTGTGTTGTGATATTTTCCCGTGAGTCCCTGATCTTGATCGTACACATTTGCGTGCATGATTAGTGTACGATTGAATTGGGGCGTCACAAATTTGGACCCAATTATGTCAAACTTGCTTCCCTTGCTGCTAAACAACAAAGAGCTTTGGAAAATGTTCACAACATGCTTAGTAAGAGTGATGATATGTTGGGTGAAGAAATGGATCAGTCAAAAGCTTTGGCTAAAAGTCTTCAGAGACTTCATTCTAAGTATGACTCCCTTCAAGATCAGCATAACACTCTCTTGTCTGATCATGAGAAGCTTTCTTATGAATTTCTTCAAAGAAAGCAAGATCTTGAGAAGCTAAGAGTGAGTTATGAAGATCTTCAGAAGGAGCGCGATTCATTACTTGCTCAACAAATCAACGCTGCTCAGGAAGAATTTGTTCCTCCATGTTTGAAATGCATTGAACGAGAATCTGCTAATTCTTCACCTGAATGTTCAAATGCTTCTAATGTTACAAATTCTTCACCTGCCTCTGCTATCACTAATTCCTCATCTGAGGACATTGCTAGTATCACTGACGATACAGGGCTGAAGGAATTGTACATGACAGGCATGTACAAAAGCCTCAAAGGGCATCAGACTCTTTGTGATGTGCTTAAAAAGCAGATCCTCAACAGGAACCCTAGGAAAGAGGGTATTGCCTTTGAGAGGAAACTCAATGCTGATGGTACATATTGGAAGCCTGAGCAGTACCCCAAAACCTCATGGGTTGCTGCAAAGGGACCTCTAGTTGATCCATCTAATTTATCCGGTTATACATGTGAATCTTCTCATTCTTCTGATGAGTCATTTGACTCCAACTACAAACTGTTCAAAAATCAGAATGGTGAAGTATTTGCTAGATATGTTGGCACTAACTGTAGGAACGGTTCCCCTATGAAGAAAATCTGGGTTCCCAAAAGGTGCCTTGAAAGTCTTCAGGTGAATGTCCTCATGACACCACCGGTGAAGAATAGGAACCCCAGATCAAATTCTTCATATGGACCAAATTCGTCATATGGATCCAAGTCCTCATACGGACCAAATTCCTCACGTGGATCAAATTCCTCAAAAGGATCAAAGTCCTCATATGAACATCATCGTGCTAACAACTCTGTTTCGCAGGGAAGAGCCAAGGGCTATGAATATGAGCATTACTCTTCTAACCATTATGTTCATAAGTCCTCGAAGAATTTCTTTGCTTTTTCATATGCTTACCCTAACCCCTCTTATGTGAAACGAAGTGGTTTGGCCTCTATGCCACCATTCTCATATGGAGCTCGCAGAGTGATGAACTCTTTGCCACCCCTTCAGATGTGGGTGGTGAAGAAAAAGAACTAATCTCTTATGCAGGGTCAGGTCTCCAGACGCACTGTAACGTCTGAAGAATTTGCTGGGGACCTGACAAATTGCCTGAAAGGATGCAGGCTAATCATGAATAAATGAGTTTTCATTTCTCACGTCCTCACACTGCTTTATCTGTCTTACTGCTTGATGAAATTGATTTGTTGAATGTGATATCATATTCTTCACTGATGAAGTATATGAGTTCGTAAGCTGCACTAATTCATCTGCAGGATGATCAACCCAAAGCCACTGAGTGGGTCCTCGATAGTGGATGTACAAATCACATGACTGGTGACAAGAATCTATTGATGGATGCTCCCTTATCATCATCGCATCTGAAGCATATCATCTTCGCTGACAAAAGCAAAAGTCAGGTATTGGGTCTAGGTAAGGTTGCTATCACAAAGGATCGACACATGGACAAAGTCATGCTTGTTGAGTCCTTAGGATACAACCTTATGTCTGTCTCAATGCTTTGTGATCTTGATATGGTTGTTGTCTTTGGCAAGTATCGTTGTGTTGTGATTATGGAAGCTGACAATTCCAAAGTCTTCGAAGGCTTTAGGAGAGGAGACTTGTATATTGTTGATTTCTCTACAGATTCACAACCAGCCGTGTGCCTACTTGCAAAAGCCTCAGAAGGATGGCTATGGCATCGACGACTTGGTCATGCAGGCATGAGGAATTTGCACACGCTTGCAAAGAAGAAGCATGTCATTGGCATTGAGAATGTCAAATTCCTCAAGCATCACTTATGCGGTGCCCGTGAAGCTGGAAAGATGACCAAGGCCAAGCATCCAGCAAAGACTATCATGACCACCACTCGTCCATTTGAATTGCTTCACATGGATCTCTTTGGTCCTAATCACTACTCTTCAGTTTCAAATGAAGCATCTCAATATGGCTTTGTTATTGTTGATGATTACTCTCGTTACACATGGGTACACCTTGTTACTTACAAACATGAAGTGCAGGAAGTCTTCAAACGATTTTCCTCGCGGGCTTCAACCAACTTTGGTGTGAAGATCAAGCACATCAGAAGTGACAATGGCACCGAGTTCAAGAATTCGGGTCTCGATGACTATCTTGATGAACTTGGTATTACTCATGAGTTATCTGCTCTGAGGGAGTCCTGGATTAGGGGGTGTCCGGATAGCCGGACTATACCTTCAGCCGGACTCCTGGACTATGAAGATACAAGATTGAAGACTTCGTCCCGTTTTCGGAAGGGACTTTCCTTGGCGTGGAAGGCAAGCTTAGCGATACGGATATGTAGATCTCCTACCATTGTAACCGACTCTGTGTAACCCTAACCCCCTCCGGTGTCTATATAAACCAGATGGTTTAGTCCATAGGACCAAGAACAACAATCAGACCATAGGCTAGCTTCTAGGGTTTAGCCTCCTTGATCTCTTGGTAGATCTACTCTTGTACTACCCATATCATCAATATTAATCAAGCAGAAGTAGGGTTTTACCTCCATCGAGAGGGCCCGAACCTGGGTAAAAACATAGTGTCCCTTGTCTCCTGTTACCATCCGCCTAGACGCACAGTTCGGGACCCCCTACCCGAGATCCGCCGGTTTTGACACCGACATTGGTGCTTTCATTGAGAGTTCCTCTGTGTCGTCACTTTTAGGCCCGATGGCTCCTCCGATCATCAACAGCGATGCAGTCCTGGGCGACACTTTTCTCCCCGGACAGATCTTCGTCTTCGGTGGCTTCGCACTGCGGGCCAATTCGCTTTGCCATCTGGAGCAGATCGAAAGCTACGCCCCTGGCCATCAGGTCAGATTTGGAAGCTTGAACTATACGGATGATATCCGCGGAGATTTGATCTTCGACGAATTCGAGCCATAGCCGGGCGCGCCGCACTATCACGATGGGCATGATCTAGCTCTGCCGCCAAACAGTGCCCTGGAGGCCGCACCCGCATCAGCTCCGACCCTTAATTCGGAGCCAGCTGCGCCGATCGAGGATGGGTGGTTGGACACCGCCTCAGGGGCTGCAATCTCTACGGGGATCGAGCCCAACACCAGCTTTGTCCCTTGCGAAGCTCATGACTCCAAGGCGTCGGACTCCACCCCGGACTCCGAGCCCTCCGCACCCCTGCCGATCGAATCTGATTGGGCGCCGATTATGGAGTTCACCGCCACGGACATCTTTCAGTACTCGCCCTTCGGCAATATTCTGAACTCAGTAAAGTCTCTCACTTTATCAGGAAAGCCCTGGCCGGATTATGGTCAGCAAGGTTGGGAATCGGATGATGAAGAAATTCAAAACCCACCCACCATCCACTTTGTAGCCACTGTCGATGACTTAACCGACATGCTCGACTTCGACTCCGAAGACATCGACGGTACGGACACCGATGCGGAAGACGATCAAGAACCAGCGCCTATAGGGCACTGGAAAGCCACCTCGTCGTATGACATATACATGGTGGACACCCCGTAAGAAGGAGACGGCGATGGAACAGCGGAGGATGACCCCTCCAAGAAACAGCCTAAGCGCCGGCGTCAGCGGCGCCGCTCCAAATCTCGCCACAACAAAAACGGTGATTCCGGCATAGGAGATAATAACACTCCGGATAGTGCCAAAGAAAACCCCCTCCAGCAAGATTCAGCACAGAAGGATGGAGAAGCCAACCCTCATGAGAGAGCGACAAACAGAGAGGTCGAGGGCAATAATTATATGCCTCCCTCCGAAGACGAGGCAAACCTCGACGACGATGAATTCGTCGTACCGGAGGATCCCGTCGAACAAGAGCGTTTCAAACGCAGGCTTATGGCCACGGCGAGCAGCCTCAAGAAAAAACAGCAACAACTTAGAGCTGATCAAGATTTGCTAGCTGACAGATGGACTAAAGTCCTTGCGGCCAAAGAGTATGAACTCGAACGCCCCTCCAAGAGCTACCCAAAGCGCAGGTTACTACCCCGATTGGAGGAGGAAGCACCTAAACCTACATCACCAGCGCATGATGTGGCCGACCGGCCACCTCGCGGCCGCGACAGTGAGGCCTCTCGGGCCTCCACTCAAGCCGCACCCTGGCGCTGTTCAAAAACTACCAAGGCACGGCAAAATGTGCCAGACCTGCGAGATATATTGGAGGACAAGGCAAGGCAAACAAGATCGATCTATGGATCATGCGGGTGCCCCACGACACGAGACGACAATCGTCACGCCGGATATAGTAAATCCGGCCGGGCCGAACACAATAGACAAAGCTCATTTAAGCTACGTCGGGATATAGCCCAATATAGAGGCGCCGCACACCCACTATGCTTCACAGATGAAGTAATGGATCATCAAATCCCCGAGGGTTTCAAACCCATAAACATTGAATCATACGATGGCACAACAGACCCTGCGGTATGGATCGAGGATTATCTCCTTCACATACACATGGCCCGCGGTGATGATCTACACGCCATCAAATACCTCCCACTCAAACTTAAAGGACCAGCTCGGCATTGGCTTAATAGCCTGCCAGCAGAATCAATTGGTTGTTGGGAGGACCTGGAAGCCGCATTCCTCGACAACTTCCAGGGCACTTATGTGCAACCACCAGACGCCGATGACCTAAGCCACATAATTCAGCAACCAGAGGAGTCGGCCAGGCAATTCTGGACACGGTTCCTAACAAAGAAAAATCAAATCATCGATTGTCCGGACGCAGAGGCCCTAGCAGCCTTCAAGCATAACATCCGTGACGAGTGGCTTGCCCGGCACCTTGGACAGGAAAAGCCGAAATCTATGGCAGCACTCACGACGCTTATGACCCGCTTTTGCGCAGGAGAAGATAGCTGGCTGGCTCGTAGCAATAACTTGACCAAGAATCCTGGTAATTCGGATACCAAGGACAACAGTGGAAGGTCGCGTCGCAACAAGCAAAAGCGCTGCATTAACAGCGACAATTCTAAGGATACGGCAGTTAATGCCGGATTCAGGGGCTATAAATCCGGTCAGTGGAAAAAGCCATTCAAAAGAAATACTCAGGGCCCGTCCAGTTTGGACCGCATACTCGACCGCTTGTGCCAGATACATGGCACCCTCGAAAAGCCAGCCAATCACACCAACAGGGATTGTTGGGTGTTCAAGCAAGCAGGCAAGTTAAATGCCAAAAATAGAGACAAGGGGCCGCATAGCGATGACGGGGAGGAGCCCCGACCGCCGAACAACAGTGGACAGAAGGGTTTTCCCCCACAAGTGCGGACGGTGAACATGATATACGCAACCCACATCCCCAAAAGGGAGCAGAAGCGCGTGTTAAGGGACGTATACGCGATGGAGCCAGTCGCCCCAAAGTTCAACCCATGGTCCTCCTGCCCGATCACCTTTGATCGAAGGGACCACCCCACTAGCACCCGTCACGGCGGATTCGCCGCATTGGTTCTAGACCCAATCATTAACGGATTTCACATCACTAGAGTCCTTATGGACGGCGACAACAGCCTGAACCTACTTTATCAGGATACAGTGCGGAAAATGGGCATAGATCCCTCGAGGATTAATCCCACTAAAACGACCTTTAAAGGCGTCATACCAGGTGTGGAGGCCAACTGTACAGTCTCAGTTACACTTGAAGTGGTCTTCGGATCTCCAGATAATTTCCGAAGCAAAGAGTTAATCTTCGACATAGTCCCGTTCCGCAGCGGCTATCACGCACTGCTCGGGCGAACCGCATTTGCCAAGTTCAATACGGTACCACACTATGCATACCTCAAGCTCAAGATGCCAGGCTCTCAAGGCGTCATTACGGTCAATGGAAACACCGAACGCTCTCTCCGAACGGAGGAGCACACGGCGGCTCTCGCAGCAGAAGTGCAAAGCAGCCTTTCAAGGCAATTCTCCAGTCCGGCTACTAAACGTCCGGACACCTTCAAGTGCGCCCGGAGTAACCTACAACAAGACCGTATGGCATGTTCCGAGCAAGCGTAGCAATGCGGCCCCAACCCCAGCCCTCGCGAAATCGCGAAACCAGTGCTTCGCGTACATAACTACGCTCTGGAAATACCATGGGCACAGGGAGAGGGGCACTATCACGACACGCCCGAAACACGGCTTAAACCGCACTAGGGGCTTCCGAATTTTTGATTTTCTCTTACTATCAGGACTCCATTCTTCGGAAGGCCTAATCGGCAGCACAATTGCCGCACAAACGATGCAAGAACCAGGGAAGCAAAAAGTTACGCCGCATCATGGAACTCCCAGGTGGTCTCTATAACAAGCAATATACCTGTTTCGCATACCATTCCGCCGCCTGCCCCTGGAAAGGACATGTTAAATAGTCCCGCCTTTCGCTTTTCGCACTATTTGTATCGTTCTGCTTTGATCGCAGCCTTTTTAAATAACAATGCATAGCTTTCGTCTATTATTGCATTAATCTCTTTCATATATGTTCATTAATGACATGTTGCACCCGTACACTCTGGTACGGCTAATACGCCAGGGGCTTAAGTACCCCTCAATATGGTGTGAGAAGTCCGAACACTTTCACAAGTGCGGCACCCCGAGCTTATAGCATAATATGCATCGGCTCCGAATCATGTCTTGGGTCAATAGTTGGGTTTTCCCGGCTCCTATGTTTTGGTGCCTTACGTTCCGTTATATCAGCTAAGGTAGCACTAGGAGAACTACTGCGATTGTGCCCCAGTTGAGCTGGGCTGAGCACCTCAGTAGAGAAAGCTAAAACTGACTGTCATGATAAAGCGAGAGACTGGTCGCTGTTCGAGAGGTTTGTTGAGTCCCTAAAGACTTATGCCGCTTAGAGCGAGGAGTCGGCCTTGTCCAGCCTAGGCGTGGATAGTGCCCCGAACTCGGTCTTCCGAATACTAGGGGCTTCGCCGAAATTTAAAATTATAGAATTCTATGGCTAAGTGAGAGTGTTCAAGCATTATAGTCTGATTGCCTTGTTCGTTGTGCTGAGCGCCTCCCTCGAAGGACCCAAAAATGGGAACAAGAGCGCTTAGGTTACCCCGAACACCCCGGCACTAGTGGCATGGGGACAGAAGCCGACGACTCGCCATCTCTCAAATTTGATAAACGGCCGCACAGAAGGTAATATTTTAAATTCAAAAAAGCATTGCTTAGCGCCTATGAACAAGTTTTCAGCGCACAGGACAAAACGAGCGAGTTTACTAAAAAATTACATCCCTGGAACATTCATCCGCCATAAGGCGGGCACCCTTCAGAACGCCCTCATAATACATATCGGGCTTGCGATGCTCTTTCCCCGACGGTGGCCCGTCCTTCACAAGCTTCTCAGCATCCAACCTGCCCCAGCGCACCTTAGCACGGGCAAGGGCCCTACGGGTACCCTCGATGCAGACGGAGCGCTTGATGACTTCGAGACTTGGACAGGCCTCCACCAGCCGCCGCACCAGCCCGAAGTAGCTCCCAGGCAGAGCCTCTCCAGGACACAGCCGAACTATGAGGCCCTTCATGGCCTGTTCGGCCACCTTGTGGAGCTAGACCAGTTGCTTCAGCTGGTTGCTCAGGGGCACAGGGTGTCCGGCCTCAGCATACTGAGACCAGAACACTTTCTCCATCGAGCTGCGCTCCTCGGTTCGGTAGAATGCGGCGGCATCGGACACGCTGCGAGGCAAATCTGCGAATGCTCCTGGAGAGCTCCGGATTCGGGTAAGTAACAAGTAATTGACTTTCACATGCTTGCTTTGCATAAAGAAAGCCTTACCCGCCGCTATCTTCTTCATCACGTCCACCTCCTGAATGGCCTTCTGGGCTTCGGCCTTGGCAGACTGGGCATTTTCAATGGCCGCCGCAAGCTCGGATGCTCGCGTCTTCGAGTCAAGCTCCAAACTCTCATGTTTTTTCATGAGAGCCTGGAGCTCTTGCGGCACCTCACCAACCTACGCCTCATACTTTTCCCGCTCGGTGCGCTCCGTGGCCGCCCTCTTCTCGGCCTCGGACAACACTTGCTTAAGGGTCGCCACCTCAGCCGTGGCCCTACAATAGCCATGTTAAATCCTGTCATTTTTTGCAATTGCACATTTTATATACTTTTTAATAAGGTACTCCTTACCTTCCTTCTCCTCGAGCTGCCGCTTGGCAAGGCCGAGCTCTTGCTCGGACCGCCCGAGGTCCCGCTTCAGCGTGTCCACCTCCGCAGTCAGTGCGGCGGACATTAGCAGCGAAGCCTGCATACACATATCGACTCATTTTTTGTTAGACTCCTGCGAATTTTATTAGATCCTCTATTCGGCTTTTCTTTCCGAACACCAAACAGAGCATCAGGGGCTACTGTCTATGCGGTAATATTCTTACATATTTCTTACTTACCTCAAAGCCTGTTAGAAGGCTGGCACAAGCTTCAGTCAGTCCGCTCTTGGCGAACTGAACCTTCTGGATCACCGCACTCATAATAGTGCGGTGCTCCTCGTCGATGGAGGCGCCCTTAAGCACCTCCAGCAGATTGTCCGGCGCCTCCGGTTGGACGGCGGCCACCGGCTCAGCAGGCTTGCTCCTCTTAGAAGGAGGTCGCCTGCCGCAGTCCGGAATCGTTGAGGATTCCGGCGCGGTGTCCGGCTCAAAGCCGGACTTGGAGCCCTGGGGGGTTTTGTCCCCCTTACTCCTGGAATCCGGGAAGTCGCCTTGCGGCACCTCCAGGACCACCTCCTCCTGATTCGGAACCTGTTGGGACAACACTTCGGCGTCGTCCGTGTGGCGGGGGGAGGTAGCCGTCGGAAGTGAATTCACATCCGACGAATTCAGGGAGCCGCTCGACGACTCGTCGAGCCCGGCCTTGGGCGGACTGCATAATCGTATTCGACATAAGGAAAGGCTGTGCCATAAAGGAATGCTATGAATTACTCTGGTATCCGAATACTTATGATTTCGCCGGGCGCTTGGCCCTGTGCGGCCACTCCTCTTCACCATCGTCGGCGTCGATGGAGTAGTCCGGAGGAGGGGCTTCCTCTTTTTGGACCCTTCGGCCTCCCCGGTTGGGGCGACCTTCCTTTTATTTCCTCCCCCCGCTGGTGGGGGAGAGGTCTCTTCTTCTTCCTCCTCGTCTTCACGGGAGGAGCGCGTCTCGGATTCGTCGGATGATGAATCTGACACCTCCAGGCGCTGGGCACTCTTTCGAGTCCCCGTGGCCTTCTTCTTGGCCTTCTTCTCCGGCACCACATAAGGTGCCGGAACCAGCAGCTTCGCCAAGCGAGCATTGGCCGGATCTTCGGGCAAAGGAGACGGACTGTCGATCTGTCCGGACTTCACCTGCCAATCCTGTCAAAGGTAAGGGAGCTTAGATCCCGCATGGAGTCAAACTATGAAAAACTAATACCCTGTAAAAGGTAAAGATAGCTTACCGCACTAGCGTGACGCTGCGTGCTGAATCCGTGATCCTCGGAAGCGGATGTGGGAGCCTCGGCGCCCTTGAATAGCACCTTCCAGGCATCTTCGTACGTCGTGTCGAAGAGCCTGCTCAGAGTTCGGTGCTGCGCCGGGTCGAACTCCCACAGGTTGAAGGCCCGTTGTTGACACGGGAGGATCCGGCGGACGAGCATAACCTGGACTACATTGACAAGCTTGAGCTGCTTGTTCACCAGGGTTTGGATGCATGTTTGCAGTCCAGTCACCTCTCCTTTATAGCCCACGACAGGCCCATCTCTTTCCAGGACATGAGCCGCGTGGGGGGTCCGGACCGGAACTCGGGGGCTGCGACCCATTCAGGATCGCGCGGCTCGATGATGTAAAACCACCCCGATTGCCATCCCTTTAGGGTCTCCACAAAGGAGCCCTCGAACCATAGGACGTTGGGCATCTTGCCCGCCATGGCACCTCCGCACTCCGCCTGGTTGCCGCGCACCACCTTCGGCTTGACATTGAAAGTCTTGAGCCATAGGCCGAAATGGGGGCGGATGCAGAGGAAAGCCTCGCACACGACGATAAACGCCGAGATGTTGAGGATGAAGTTCGGGGCCAGATCGTGGAAATCCAGGCCATAGTAGAACATGAGCCCCCGGACAAATGGGTGGAGAGGAAAGCCCAGTCCGCGGAGGAAATGGGGGAAGAACACCACCCTCTCATGGGGCCCGGGGGTGGGGATGAGCTGCCCCTCTTCGGGAAGCCGGTGTGCGATGTCGTCAGACAAGTATCCGGCCTTCCTTAGCTTTTTATGTGTCCCTCCTTGACGGAGGAGACCATCCACTTGCCTCCCACTCCGGACATGGCTGGAGAAGGTCGAGGTGGGAAGTGCGAACTTGGGCGCTGGAGCTCAAGTGCGCGGAAGATGGATAGGCAAAGGAGGAAGAAGGCATAGGTGAAAAGGTGGATCCTTATCCCCTTATATGGGCGGATGCGGCTATGCGTCCCCACCAGCCTGATAAAACTCGCTTATCTCCCAAGCGCCGTAATCAATGGCGCGGTTGGGTTACCCACGCCCGTATTGATGAGAATCCCGGAATAAGGGGACACGATCTCTGCTTCGACAAGACGTGCCAAGGTAACCGCCTCGCTAAACGCGCTGAGGTGGGACAGATTCGAATAAAGGCTTGGCCTTGGTGTGATGTCACGCCACGGAATACGTCAGCAGATTAGATTTGTGTAAATATTATTCTCTCTATGGCAATATGTGGAAACTTTTTTTGCAGAGCCGGACACTATCCTTGTGTTCGAAATCTTCTACAAAGTACTTGGAGGAGGAACCCGCCTTGCAATGCCGAAGACAACTGGCGCGCCGGACTCGTCGTCATTGAAGCCTGGTTCAGGGGCTACTGAGGGAGTCCTGGATTAGGGGGTGTCCGGATAGCCGGACTATACCTTCAGCCGGACTCCTGGACTATGAAGATACAAGATTGAAGACTTCGTCCCGTGTCCGGAAGGGACTTTCCTTGGCGTGGAAGGCAAGCTTGGCGATACGGATATGTAGATCTCCTACCATTGTAACTGACTCTGTGTAATCCTAACCCCCTCTGGTGTCTATATAAACCGGAGGGTTTAGTCCGTAGGACCAAGAACAACAATCAGAACATAGGCTAGCTTCTAGGGTTTAGCCTCCTTGATCTCATGGTAGATCTACTCTTGTACTACCCATATCATCAATATTAATCAAGCAGGAGTAGGGTTTTACCTCCATCGAGAGGGCCCGAACCTAGGTAAAAACATCATGTCCCTTGTCTCCTGTTACCATCCGCCTAGACGCATAGTTCGGGACCCCCTACCCGAGATCCGCCGGTTTTGACACCGACATGCTCCTTATACTCCTCAACAAAATGGCGTCGTGGAGCGCAAGAACAGAACTCTTGTTGAGATGGCTCGCACTATGCTCGATGAGTACAAAACGCCTCGTCGTTTCTGGGTTGATGCAATTGATACTGCGTGTCACATCATCAACAGAGTTTATCTTCACAAATTCTTCAAGAAGACTGCCTATGAACTCCTCACTGACAAGAAACCCAATGTGAGTCATTTCAAAGTCTTCGGTGCTAAATGCTGGATAAGAGATCCTCATCACAACTCTAAATTTGCACCGAAAGCACATGAAGGTTTTATGCTTGGTTACGGAAAGGACTCGCACACCTACAGAGTCTTCAACAATGTTCTTCACAAGATTGTTGAAATTGTAGATGTGCGGTTCGATGAAACTAATGGCTCGCAAAGAGAGCACCTACCTTCTGTGATAGATGAACCAACACCTGAGGATTCTATTAA
Source organism: Aegilops umbellulata (assembly GCA_032464435.1). Lineage (NCBI taxonomy): Eukaryota > Viridiplantae > Streptophyta > Magnoliopsida > Poales > Poaceae > Aegilops > Aegilops umbellulata. The sequence goes on from CP136059.1 coordinate 512,005,368, forward strand.
GCTCAAGGCTACTGAGGATGTCATTCCTACTGAAGAATCTGCTGAAGAATTCATTCCAGAACGTGAAGAACTTCGACCTTATGCACCTGAGGAAAATGCTGAAGAAAATGGTGCTGAAGAAAATGCTGAGCAAATTCCTCAACGACAACCAGCTCATCCTCGCGTTGCAAAAGAAGTGCAAGTGGAGAAGATCATCAATGACATTAGAGCACCAGGTCCTCTCACACGCTCAAAAGCTTCACACTTATCTAACTTTTGTGGGCACTATGCTTTTGTCTCTATCACAGAGCCCACTAAGGTAGATGAAGCATTTCTGGAGCCTGAGTGGATTCAGGCCATGCAAGAAGAATTGCATCAGTTCAAGCTCAACAACGTCTGGGAACTGGTCAACCGTCCAGATCCTCGCAAGCACAATATCATTGGCACAAAGTGGATCTACCGCAACAAGCAAGATGAAAACGGCCTTGTGGTGAGGGTTAAGGCACGACTAGTAGCTCAAGGCTACACACAGGTTGAAGGAATTGATTTCGATGAAACTTTTGCACCTGTTGCTAGACTTGAAGCTATTCGCATATTACTTGCTTATGCTAACCATCATGATATCATCTTATATCAAATGGATGTGAAAAGTGCATTCCTCAATGGTAAGCTTGAGGAAGAAGTATAAGTTGCTCAACCCCCAGGTTTTGAAGGTCCAAAGAATCCTGACAAAGTCTTCAGACTTAATAAGGCCCTCTATGGCCTCAAGCAGGCCCCTCGGGCGTGGTATGATACTTTGAAGGAATTCTTCATGAAGAATGGCTTCACACCCGGTTCACTCGATCCTACTCTCTTTACTAAATCTTATGATGGTGAACTGTTTGTGTGCCAAATATATGTTGATGATATTATCTTTGGCTGTACTGACCAACGTTATAGTGATGAATTTGCCTATATGATGAGTGAAGAATATCAAATGTCTATGATGGGAGAGTTGAAATTCTTCTTAGGTCTTCAAATTCGTCAACAACGCAATGGCATATTCATATCTCAGGAGAAATACCTCAAGGATGTCCTGAAGAAATTCGGCATGCAAGATTGCAAAGGCATCAAAATTCCTATGCCCACAAATGGTCATCTATGCACTGATGAAAATGGTATTGACTTCGATCATAAGGTATACCGCTCCATGATTGGTTCTTTATTGTACTTATGTGCATCTAGGCCAGATATAATGCTTAGTGTTTGCATGTGTGCCCGATTTCAAGCTGCACCGAAGGAATCACACCATAAGGCTGTGAAGCATATTCTTCGATATCTAGCTCACACACCAACACTAGGATTATGGTATCCCAAGGGCTCGGATTTTGATCTCATTGGATATTCTGACTCTGACTATGCTGGTGATCGTGTGGACCGCAAGTCAACATCTGGTACATGTCATTTCCTCGGACGATCCTTGGTCTGTTGGTCCTCGAAGAAACAGAACTGCGTATCACTGTCTACTGCTGAAGCTGAGTACATTGCTATTCGTTCTTGATGTGCTCAACTGCTATGGATGAAGCAAACACTCAAGGACTATGGCGTCAACGTGAAGAATGTGCCTCTCCTCTGTGACAATGAGAGTGCCATCAAGATTGCTCACAACCCAGTTCAGCACTCGAAGACAAAGCACATTCAGATTCGTCATCATTTTCTTCGCGATCATGTGTTGAAGGGCGACATTTCTATTGAGCATGTGAAGACTGAAGAACAGCTAGCCGATATCTTCACAAAGCCCTTGGATGAGAAGAGATTTAGCAAGTTGCGGTGTGAGCTAAATATCTTAGAATCTTCGAATGTACTTTGAAAAGGCACTCATCCTAACACTTATGCAAAATTGATGACTTAGATGTGCAACACATGGAGAAACGTTTTTCTTCAATCAATGAAGAATAACACTCTAAGTGTGAAGAAATTAACGAAGAATTTGATTCTCAGAACCCTACGACAATTGTACGCGATATCTGAAATCATCATTCTTATACGGTGGGTTACGTCATAACAAAAGTAGAAAATCTTCAATTTGAGTTTTTCCTCAGTTTTCGAAATTCCTCAGTTGTTCAAATTCTTCAACTTTGCAAAATCTTCACTTGTTCCGTCGTTTTTCTTCATTGGCTATATATATATATATATATATATATATATATATATATATATATATATATATATATATATATATATATATATATATATATATATATATATATGAGTTTAAGTCCTCTACAGCATTCACTTATAGCTATTTCTTCAAGTTAGTTCTTCTGCTAAGTGAATGTGATCGGACCCTTCCCCCTCTATGCTATACTCAATCCAATCTATTGACAAATTCTTCATGTGTGTTCTATTTGAAACTCGTTCAAAATCTTCACTGTGTCCTTGTCAGCTGAAGAATTTGCGAATGGAACGTTAAAACTAATCTTATCCAAAAATTTTGGTTTTGCCGCTCAAACCGTTCCACATCCCATGATGCATTTTTCTATTCACCCATGATCTTACACGATCTCCACCTCTCAGTACGTGGGTGACACATGTCGTGTGAAGGAAAAGGGTCAAGGGCACGTTCGTCCCAAATCTTCGGGCGAACAATTTTTCACTGCCACTATAAATACCCCCTCACCCCTTCCTCACTTCCTTTACTCCGCTCGATCTCTCTCTGCCGCTCGAGCTTCCCAAACCCTAGCGCCGCCGCTACTCCATCGTCGCCGGTGAGGAAGAGCTTCACTGCCTCGACCTCGTCGCCGTCTTACTCGCGCCGACCGCGGATATCTTCACTCCGCCGCCGCCGTAGCCGTCTTCCTCCGCCGAGTTAGGGCGTGAAAGATCTACACCGATGAACTTCACTGTTTCACCTCACTGTTCGTCGTGTTCTTCATTCAGGGTAATTAAAAGTTACTTTTACTGCCCTCTTTGATTCGAAATTTTCCCACAAAATCTTCAAAGGTGTTTTTATTCCTCAAATCCTCACACACAAAAAACCTCACAAGTCTTCTGTTCTTGATTCATTTCTCTAAGCATTATTTTCTTTAAGATTTCTCAATTGTGTGGATCTTCGATCTATACAACTCTGGAACCTAAGACAAAGCACGCTTAGTGAAATTCTTCAAGACTCATCTGGTCAAATTCCTCAAACTTGTTCCTTTTGAAAAACCTTCTGAGAACACATATGACCTCTCCAAATTTCTCGCAACTATACTCTGTTCATAGGTACTCATGTCCGCTGCTGAATCACTAGGTTCTCATCAACTTAACTCATTTGCAGTGTTCCTCGAAGAGAAATTGCATACTTCTTCAGAGAATTCAATTGTTCAAATTCCTCAGCTGAAGAATATGGCAGAAGGTAAGAAGTCGCAGAAAGGAGGAAAGAAGCCTGAGGTTATGACTGCATTTGAAATCCCTGAGGATATCTATGCTGAGTACTGCACACCTGATGAGGCCAAGTTTGGCAAACAAAACAAAAATCAGCGCAAGGTGTGCATTTAGAGGATAGAACGGAGATGGGCACGCGAATGGTGGGAATACAGATATGTTACTCCAAAGTATATGAAGAAATTCGCCATCAACCCTCCATGCCCAAGACTTCCACTGGCACCTAGCCAAGTGGCAGATCCCACCAGCGTCAAACGCGGTGAGGACTTTCCTGAAGAATGGGCAAAGCGCCAAGCCAAGTTGGCTAGACAAGCCAAAGAAGCAGTGAGGAAATTCAACGAAGACTCTGCTGCTGCTGCTGCCACTGAGGCCTCTGTCAAGCCGAGGAAATCTATGCCTAAGAATCCTGCTTGTAAGCCAAGTGCTTCACCAACAGTGCCCTCATGGCCAAGTTCCTCAGCTGCGCCCTCACGGCCAGAAACTTCAAAATCTTCAAGACCAATTCCTCAAACTGCTCCTGCTCCTCCGAAATCCTCAGCACCTCCTCCAAAGTCCTCACCTGCTCTGGCAAAGTCCTCAGCACCTGTGCATCTGACCTCATGCCAAAGGACTGCAGACATCTCCATTACCTCTGGTGTCTTAGCAAGTTCGTCAGCTGCACCAAATTCTTCATCTGGCCCCACTCTGCTGAAGACCAAAACAACTGCTGGACGAGGTCCTCGGCCAAGTCCTAAGAAGAAACATGTCGCCTTCCAAGAGCCACCTGAAGACGATGAAGCTGATGATGATGAACTTGCAGAAATCACCAGAGACAGGCAAGTAAGGGCCGCTGGAGCCAAACACTACAGGAAACTGCTAGTTTGCCGTCAGTGAGCGGCTTTGCCGTCAGCATTTCGTCGGGGTAGATGGCAAAGAAAAATTTTCGTCATGAGCTTACGGCAAAGTATGACTAACGACAAATCTGCTCTTTGCCGTCTGTGAGCGCACTGGCTGACGGCAAACCTAGAGAAAAGATGACGGCAAAGAAACCAAGACGGCAAACTGGCTCTTCGCTATCTGTTGTTTCACTGAGTGACGTCAAAGGATGGACACGTGTCTAGTTTGACGGTAGGTAACGGTGCCCCAGTTTTGCCGTCTGTGTTTTTCATCCACTGATGGCAAAGTTAGTTGCTTTGCCGTCTGCCTGCTGTCCTACCGACGGCGAACTAATAGAAAAAATACCTGGCACCGAGCCTTGCTTTGCCGTCTCCTTTTGGTCCCACTGACGGCAAAATAATGGAAATTAAGAAAAGAAAATCCCCCACTCGACCGCATCTCCCCGATTGCTCTGTCTCGACCCCGCGTGCTAGGTTATCCCCGCCCATCCTCGGCTCCACCGCGCCGCCGCCACCGCCCGTCCCCGGCTCCACCGCGCCGCCGCTGCCCGTCTCCACCTCCACCGCGCCGCCGCAGCTGCTCCCCGCCTCCACCGCACTGCTGCAGCTGGTCCCCGCCTCCACCGCGCCGCCGTTGGGACCCTTGTCCACTGCGCCCCCCACCCGTCCTCCTCCAATGGCGCGACCGCCACCGGGCCGTCCTCCCCTACCCTAGCAGCACGTCTGCCATGGGCAGCATCGCCGCCGGCTCCCTCCTACGCATCTGCCGCTGCTGGTCACCACCGAAGCGGGGCACCACCTCCCCCTCTGCCCCACCCCATGGTGAGCACCGCTCCCATCTCTGTTCGTATTCTTTTAGATGGATAGATGTATGGATTGCAGTATATGTGGATGGATTTATAGATGTATGCAAGGATGGATGCGTAGATGGATGTATGGATGATTGGTTGATGGATGTATCCCTTTCCATTTTCTTCTGCCTAAATTTTTTAGTATAAGGCAGACTTGTGCTTGTCCATGCTGATTTGCTGATGGATGTATGGATGATTTGCTGATGGATGTATCCCTTTCCATTTTCTTCTGCCTAAATTTTTTAGTATAAGGCAGCCTTGTGCTTGTCCATGCTAATTTGCTGATGGATGTATGGATGATTTGCTGATGGATGTATGGATTATTTGCTGATGGTTGTTCTGCAAGGCAAAGTTTCAACTTTTGATTAATGCTCATAGGAAATTAAATGCTCAGTTTTTTGCAACATGCTTAGATTGGAGAGGACAAGCCAGAGAGTCTAGTCTTGCTACACATATATATAGTTGTCAACTGTGAGATGATGTTGATAATGTTTTTATCGGATTGTTTCATGAGTGCTTATGTTGGTTGTGCCGGTGCTTTTCATGTGCAGGGATTTTCTCTTCACCTCGAGGAGCATTGTCCGTCCCGTTGCCATTGCCATCGTTGTTCGACTACCGCCTCTACGGTCTCGGGGTGAGCTTGACTGTCATCTCCTCCCCCTCCCCTATTTGCTTCGTTCCGGTCGTCGTGCCGATGCCACTAGATTTTATTTTCATGTCAAGTCTCGTAACCTAGGCGTCTCCCGTTCGAAAGGGTGGCATCTATAAATATGCATGTCTTTGCATATTTATAACCGTCGTCCTTTCGAATTGTCCATGTTATCCATGGACAGCCCGAGTACGTGTAGATTGGGTTTCGTTTCCGTGCTCTACTTCGGTCCTCGGCAAAATTTCGTCGGCGCCACCTCGTTGTTCTCCGGGTGCACATTCTCTCAGCTTGTTGTCGAGACGTGTATCTGGAGAATAGCGGGGAGGTGCTGCCGAAATTTTGCCGAGGACCGGAGTAGAGCACGGTAAACGAACCCAATCTACACGTACTCGGGTGGGATTAGGACCCATCTTTACCTATTAGAGATAGGATTCAATCCATGAATGCACGTTTCCCTTTTGTATGGTAAAAAATTAAAACCATGGCGTAAATAATATGACAATGGTAATTAGGTGTGTATCTAGTCTTAATTACATTATACATATCTTGATGAATATGAATTTGGTGCCCCTACTGTTAGTGCAAGTACCAGTATGGATGATCGTGAGTGGATGTACACTGGACACCCTAGTCAGGCTGGCATGACCACTGAATGGGTGAAGAAGACCAACGAATTTGTGGAGGTAGCATTTGCTAGAGGCCAAAGAAAAAGTTGGTGCCCCTGATTGAAGTGTCGCAACGGCACAGAACAGTCGAAGAAGACGATGTGTGTGCACCTGCAGAAGCATGGGTTTAAGCGTGGGTATACCCGGTGGACCCTTCATGGCGAGCCTGAACGTAGCAGAGAGGAGGTGGTGCGTCGGCGAACCGACAACAATGGTACCGGGATAGTTGACATCGTAGCTGACTTCAACGATGCACGTGAAGAGGGATCAGAGGAAGAACCGGAGGAGTCTGCGAGGGCCTTCTTAGAAATGCTGAATTACTCACAACAACCTCTTCACGACCACACAAACCAATGTCAGCTGGATGCCATTGCACAAGCAATGTCTATAAAGACCCAGTTCAACATGAGCAGAGATTGCTTTAATTCGATGGTGACATCTTGGGGTTGCTCTCTCCCCGAAGGTCACAAACTGGCTAAAAGTTGGTATGAAGCGAAGAAAATCCTTCGTGCACTTAAGATGCCCTATGAGCAGATACATGCTTGTCCAAACGGATGTGTCTTATTTACGAAAGAGTATGTCGATGACAAGTATTGCGCCAAGTGCAAAGCCTCTAGGTATGTCGAGAGAGACCTCAGTGATGGTTTGAAGAAGCAGAGCAAAGTCCCCGCAAATGTTCTTCGATATTTTCCAATCTTGCCAAGAATTCAACGCCTTTACTTGAACGAAGATACAACCAAACAGATGATATGGCACAAATATGGGATAAGACACGACAAAGATGATCATGGGAGACCGATGCTGATACATCTATCTTGTGCCCAAGCTTGGAAGAGTTTTGATCGAATACATCATGAGAAAGCAAAAGAGGCAAAGAATGCACGAGTTGCCATCGGACTCGATGGGTTCAATCCATTTGGTATGGTGTCAAAGACATATAATTGTTTGCCCGTGTTTGTTGTTCCCCTCAACCTCCCCCCCGGCGCCATAATGCAACGCAAGCACATGTTCCTGTCGTTGATAATTCCAGGACCCAAGTATCCAGGGAAGAATATAAGTGTGTACATGCAACCACTGATAGATGAGTTGAAAGAAGCTTGGGTGAACGGGATACGGACATACGATGCTGCTAGCAAAAAGAACTTCACAATGCATGTTTGGTACCAGTACTCACTTCATGACTTACCGGCGTATTCACTTTTCATGGGGTGGTCTGTGCATGGGAGGTTCCCATGCCCAAGGTGCAAGCATGAAGTGTCATTGGTTGCAGCATGGTCGCAAGTATTCTTGCTTCGATTTTCATAGACAACATTTGCGTCTTGACCATCCATTCAGACAAGACAAGAAGAACTTCATGAAAGGTGAAGTCGTTGAACACTCGGCACCACCTGAGATGACGGGTGAACAAATTCGTGATCAACTAAATGCTCTCCAGCCTGATCCCAAACGTCCAGGGTATTTCTTGGGATATAACGAAGAACACGCGTGGACTCATAAGCCATGCTTATGGGATCTCCCCTACTTCCACCAGCTCGAGCTTCCACATAATATTGATGTAATGCACACTGAAAAGAATTTCGCCGAGGCCATTTTTGGCACATTGTTCAACATTGCTGAGAAGACGAAGGATAATACTAAGGCTAGACTTGATGTAATGAAGCTATGTCATAGACCCGAACAAAACTTGCGACAACCCGAGGGCAAGAAAAACTGGAGGACGCCAAAGGCGAGGTTTGTTCTTACTAGGGAACAAAAGAAGGAGATACTCATGTGGTTCAAAACTTTGTTGTTCCCTGATGGGTATGCAGCGAACCTTATGAGGGCAGTGAATCTTGATAAATTGAAGCTCAACGGTATGAAGAGTCATGATTGGCACATATGGCTTGAGCGGTTAATGCCGGTGATGATTCGAGGCTATATCCCTGAGGAGGATTGGGAAGTATTGGCAGAGCTTAGCTATTTCTTCCATGTTCTTTGTGCTAAAGAAGTATCTCCTACTGTGATAGATGAGATGGAAGAACGGGCCCCCGAGTTGCTCTGCAAGCTAGATAAGATCTTTCCACCAGGATTCTTTAATCCGATGGAACATATGATTTTACACCTCCCTTCCGAGGCAAGAATGGGTGGCCCTGTGCAGAATCGTTGGTGCTATGGACTTGAGAGAATGCAGAAGACTCTTCGAGCTAAATGTAGACATAAATGTAGAATTGAAGCCTCCATAGCCGAGCCATTCTTGGCGGAGGAGATTACAAACTTCACGACATCACGCTATGCGGCCAATATTCCAAGCTTGCATAATGCAAAGTCTCGATACAATACTGGCGACCCTAAACATGAATCCAAGCTCAACCTCTTCAAAGGGCAAGTCGGACCTGTGGGTGCTTCTGGTTCAAAGAATTTGGATCCGAAAGAGTGGAAAACGCTTACGTTGTATATCCTCACCAACCTTCAAGAAGTGCGGCCGTACATTGAGTAAGTGTTGGTACCTTATGTAACATTTACTCACATGTTTCTCTCTTAACTCCGCTCATTTCTTATTGGGCAGTGAATCCATTGCCCAATTCTCGAATGGAGGGGTCGAACGTGATTCACTCGAAGAGTATGAGCTTCTTGCTGGTGAAGGAGACGACAATTATGGTTTCATTTCTTGGTTCAGAGAAAAGATAAGGTATACTTCTTGGAACACTTGAAGTTGGTATTACGTGCGACTAATACACCTATAATTCCCTCTTAAACTTGTAGGGTACGTCAATATTGGACAATTAAAGAGTTGAAACAAGTTGCTAATGGGTTTGACTATAAGGTCGGTACATTTGATAAATACGACATCAATGGGTATCGCTTCCGCACACATGGGAACGAGGAACGTCGGGACGTTCTAAAATCAAGGAACACGGGAGTGTCGGCTATTTGCAATGGAGTTGAGTATTATGGAAGACTTGATGAAATATACGAACTGCATTACTTTGGGGCAAATCCTCCGGAAGTCCTTGTCTTCAAATGCCATTGGTTTGATCCGGAGAAGGTTAGGCGGAGGGATGATATTGGGCAAGTCGAAATTCGACAAGACAGCAAATTAGAATGTGAAGATGTCTATATTATGGCTCAACAGGCGACACAAGTTTTTTATCTCAAGTATGCATGCCAAAAGAAGTACCTTAAGGGTTGGGATGTCGTGTACGATGTGCCGCCACATGGTAAACATCCTTCCCCCAGTGAAGAGGATTATCAACCTCATATCGACCCTGACACATATGATGGAGAATTCTTCCAATAAGAACATGGGCCTAGAGGCCGTCTCAACATCCATCCACACATGGAAGTACACATTGACAGTGAAGAAGAAGAAGCCGAAGAGGAAGAAGAAGAGGTTACGAACGTGGAAGACCTCTCAATGCTTGAACGGTTACGTCTAGGAATTGCCGATGAAGGTGACGATGACGGTCAACATGACGACAACATCCTTGACGACACGTATGATACTGATGATGAGGCTAGAACTGACCTTGAAGAAGAGACGGATTGTGATCCAGATGATCCCGACTATTTTTAGTCGTAGTGTTGAACTGTAATGTTGATTTTGTACTAGTTGCTTTACCATGACCCAGATGATCTCAAACATGTTGTAATGTTGAATTTATAATATTTTTGAACTTATGCTTATCTATTTGAAGTATAATGTAGTTTTTGTACTATAATTGCCTGGTAATTCTCATTGCGTATGTTTTTTGAACTTATACTTATTTGTTTGAACTACAATGTATTTGTACTACAATTGCATTGGTAATTCTCATTGCGACAATTGTTTGAACTTATGCTTATTTATTTAAACCATAATCTTGTATTTGTACTAATTGCTTTACTTTTTGTCATAGCAGGTGAGTGAAGCATGGTGGGCCCGCAAAGGAAAAAGCCCGGGCTCCCCATAGCGAGATCTTTGCTTAGCACTTTTATCGCCGATCCTCCGCCTTCCTCTCATCCTCAGGCTCATCGAGGGAGAGGAAACGGACGGGGAAGGGGAAGAGGTGCACGTGGAGCAAATGCTAAGAGAAACCCGGTTCGGCCGGTGGAGGACGAGCCATTGTCTCACGCCCCCGTGTCTGAGAGGGTGGAGGACGAGCCGGTGTCTCACTCCCCCGTGTCTGAGAGGGTGGAGGATGAGCCGGTGTCTCACTCCCCCATGTCTGAGAGGGTGGAGGACGAGTCGGTGTCTCACTCCCCCGTGTCTGAGAGGGTGGAGGACGAGCCGGTGTCTCACTCCCCCGTGTCTAAGAGGGTGGAGGAAGAGCGGTTGTCGTCGGAGGCCTCTGACGAGGAGGTCCCGACCTCTGACAAGGATGCCTCGACCTCTGACGAGGAGCATGCTGGTTTCATCCAAGTTGAGGAGGGTCGGTCCGTGTACCTACGTGGTTCCTCAAGGCTCCCGGAACGAGGGCTTCCTGTGGAGCAGAGGCCATGTATTGCTCCATGTGGAGAAATGTAACTAACTTTGGCTTCCCATTTTCTACCTTCAATGTATGCAACAATTGCTAATAACTTTGGCTTCTCATTATGTAGCGGTTGGAAGAAAGCTGGAGCTAGCAGGGGAAAGTACCGACACGTGAACGGCGTCCTTGGGAGCCTCATTAAGGAGCATTACCCTGACATGGTTACTTTGCCTGGGGAGGGCAAAGTTCCGGAGCCAGCATGTACCTGGGACCACTACAAAGCCTATGAGGATCTTGGTGTAGCCAACAACATCGAGTTTCACAACAAAGCCGAGTGGGTCTTTGCCGAACTTTGGGTAATCATTAAGTTTCCTTCACACACTGCATCTCCACCGTCTTGTAGTAGCAAAACTTCTAGCCGTTGATATATATGCTGCACTCGAGAATTAAATATTCCACCCATGAGAAAACTTAGATTTAGATTTTACTTTATTTTTCTTAACAGAATGCTAGCAGACTATAATACTGCAGTAGCAAAACTATCTAGAAAACTTAGATTTAGATTTTACTTTATTTTTCTTAACAGAATGCTAGCAGTCTATAATGTTGCAGTAGCAAAACTATCTAGAAAACTTAGATTTAATATTCCTGTAGCCACAAAGGCGAGGAGGCGCCCACCATGGACGGATGGACAGCCTAGTTTATTTATAAATGTGTGTGTATACCACATGAGGCATTCTTTGAGCTCTGCTGATTAACCTGCAGATATCTAACTTGAATAAAAATCTGTGACGTGGATACTTTGCTGTAAATCTTGGTTCGACCTCTAGTTATTAATATATGAATTCCTAGAAAGAGTACATATTCAGTACTGGAGCTCCCTATGTTGGAAAACTAGTGCGTACTGTATTTCTTAATTGTGTTATTTGTATCTAGAGTATATTTCTAGAACCTGGGTGCATATATATATATACCTGATTTTTGGACCTGTCAATTCAAAGAAATATGTGCATCTGATCATCTGTATTGAATGAAATTTCTGAGCAACAATGTTTAAAGGAGCCCATCTCTGGGCCATAGTGCTTGGGTGAATGGCTGGGCACAATTTTTTTCACAGGATATAATTTCTGCGATTTGTGGCTGTACAGAGTACTTTTGTGTAGTAAAGCTGGGTTGAAAATATGTTGATCGCTTGAAGCTGGGTTGAAAATATTTCTGCGATTTGTGGCTGTACAGAGTGCTTGGGTGAATGACTGTGTACAGAGTACATAGTGCTTGGAGCTCACTAACGCTGCAACCTGAATCCACATGTTGATCGCTTGACATGTAGTTTTTTCGTCAGTTGACACTATTTTCCTTCAGATGCATTCTGCACCAATCACATCCATCCTCACATGTACTAGATCATATAGCTAATATGTTAGCAGTACACGTACTACACTGCACCAAACAAATTCAGTTTCCATAACCAGTACACGTACTACTAGCAGATTTTACTTTATTTAGATTTTATAAGAAACCTCAGACTTAAAGGTTTGAAAATTACTGCACCAAACTAATTTTCTCTATATTTGCAGGATTTCTATAGATGCGAGGATGGAAAGTTGGAGGAGGCATGAGCAGTTGTCAACAAACATTGCCCGAGGCGCGCCCTTTAGCCGTCCGCAAATATATGGCAACTCAAGGCTATAAGAGTCTTGATAAGAAAGACGGTAGGAGACTCTGTCTTGAGAAGGACAAGTACATGGAGGTAAAGCATATTCATGCTTGTTATTTCCTCAACAGGCTGGCACTCAATTTCTTTTTGACATATATGAGATGCAATTGATCAATTAGGTTACTCCGAGATGGTGCGTCGATAAGGGGGAGTGTTGGGAGCGGATCGTGGACTATTGGTGTTCCAAAGAGTACAGGGCGAAAAACAAAGATTATAGAAATCGGCGAGCCGGAATGCTGGATCCAACACATCATCAAGGCAACTTGAACGTTATGGAGTTCGGTGAACGTTGGGTATATCTTATGGAGTTCGTCATAAGCTTTTTCTTGTCATACATGTTGCCAATCCTTGTGATGAAATCTTAATCATGTTGCTTTGGTTGCAGGCGTCTCACCATAATGCTCCACTGCCCAACCTTTTCGTCTCGTATGCTTTGGCCCATAAGGCACCGTACAGAACAGCCACGCCTTACGATGAGAATGACACAGCGTCCGCGTACTCCAGCAAGACCGCCTACGATCGGATGGAGAAATTTAAAGGGATGCAAAAGAGTTGAAAGGGCCTGAGTATGATGTGACAACAGAGCCTCTTGACCACGCGTTGGTCATGATCTCTGGAGAAGGCAGGAAACATGGCAAGGAAGCAATTGCAGGAGGCATGTTCCCTAGTTCCTCCCGTAGCTCTCTGCCTGAATACAAAGCTCGGTTAGGTATCTCAAAATCTTCTACATGTAAATGCTCAACTCCAGCTATGGTTGAGATGGAGGTATTCTATACAAGTCCTTCTATATATGTTTGTTTCTTACTTACTGTTGGATTGAAGATGCGATTGCCATGCCATATTTCGCAGGCCCGGCTGGCGGAGTTGAGGCGAGTGGCGGCGGAGGAGAGGGCGGAGGTGAGGCGACTGGCTGATGAGAGGACGCAGCAAGCGGTGCAGCAGGCGGTGTTGGCACAAACTAGTCAATGCTGCAATGTTTGCGGTTAGTTCCTTAATTGCCAAAGACATACATGAACTCTTCTACCACCAGTACTTAATCTTCACTCAAACATAATTTGCAGGCTTATTGTACCCAGAATGGTATGTCGGCTATGTCGATGCCTCATCAATCAGGCCATGGATCTAATACTGATGGATCTTCACATGCACGAGGCCCAAGCGACAACAACCTTGGTGGTTCTCCGAATGTATGAGATCGAGTATGGTTGGTGGTTCTTTTGTCTGTTTGGCATATTGATGATTTCAAGAACATTATTTGTTCTTGTGCCAAAACGTGATAGTCACCATTCAATCTTGTATGCTATGGAACTTTATCCTGGGACTATATGCTATGGAACTTTGTTCATTGTTGCTTATATTTGCTATGGAACTATGCTGTCCTGTTATGGTTCTGTGCTGTGAGGATCTTTGGTTATGGATCAAGGCAATTACTATATTGTGTATTAAACTGTTTAATTGTGTATTAAAATTTGAGATTGTAAAAAAAGAGCTTTGCCGTCTAGGGACAGACGGCAAAACTGCCACATGTCGCTAGCCTGTGCTTCTGCTGGAATGTTGCCGTCTGGCCAACAGGACGGTTGACGGCAAAGAGGTGACTATTTGCCGTCTGGGACAGCCCTACCAGACGGCAAAGTATGCATCTTTGCCCACTGGGGAACGATCCACAGACGGCAAAGTCCAGCTATTTTGCCCACTGGCCGAAGAACGACAGACGACAAAGTATGAGTTTTTTCCGTCTGCCTGCCGCGACAGTTGACGGCAAAGTTAATAGACTTTGCCGTCTGTCTGGACGGCCGGTAGACGGCAAAACACTTGACGCCGTCCGTCAGTCCATCCGTTCCGTCTGCTGCAATATTTTGCCGTCTGGCTTTACCCGCTGACGGCAGAAGGTATAGACTGACGGCAAAGTCTTTGCCGTCAAGCAGAAAAAATAGTAGACGGCAAAGTATTCTTTGCCGATTATTCTTTGCCGTCTACTTCCTGACGGCAAACTCTTTGCCGTTTGGATTTATGTGTTTGCCGTCTGTTATCCACAGACGGCAAACTAGCAGTTTCCTGTAGTGAAAGGCGCATCTGTGCCACTGCTCTTGGATCCAAGGGCGATCCTCGATTACATTGATCTCTAGCACAAGGACCCTCACACTCCTATGCCAGACTTCAAGTTGACACCTGGTCAGAATCACATGCTGACTCACTTCATCCAAGAGGAGAAATGGAAATATGATCAGGCCAGGCAGATCAAGAAGGCCCAGTACAAGAAGGAAAAGTATCTGAAGACCAACGTGGTCAAAATGACAACTGATGAACTCATCAAGATTCAGTCTGAAATCAAATCCATCAGCGACAAATTCAACTCATACTATGCTGATTGGAAAGGAGCCAAAGTCAGGTTTGTGAAACTGACTGAGAAGTTCACCAATATTGCAGCCCCATCGCAACAAGAAGTTCCTCAGGCTGAAGCTTCTGCTCAGCCAACTGAAGAACATGCCAGCACCGCTGATGAAGTTCAGGCTGCTGAAGAAAATGCTAGTTCCAGGGCTGATGACTCCATTCCAGCCGCTGAAGAAATTGCCAGGGCATCCACTAGTGGTGCGCCTGAAGAAACTAAAGAAGTCAGGGCAACTGCATCAGTTGCGCCTGAAGAAATTCAAACAGATTCCTCAGCTCCACCTGCGCCTACACCAACTCCTATCCTTCCATCTGCATCAGATGTGAAGAAGACCAAGGGTGCAGAGCGAGCTGCAGTGAAGAAAAGGAAAGCATCAAGTGCTTGAGAATCTTCAGCTCCAAAGAAGATGAAGCCTATGACCAGCTCTTTTGAAAATCCAATTGATGTTGTTCCGATTTCAACCATGCCATCAAAGGACCTTCTTCCTTTTGGTGAAGACTATGAGATCCCAAGCGGATCTGATGAAGAAACTCAATCTGCTGCTTCGTCAGAGCAGATTGATGAGGAAATTGAAGTGGATGCGATCCCTTCAACACCTGTTGTATCCTCACCAATGCCTCAGTTCACTGCTGAAGAGGCTGGTGTTGAAGAATTGGACAATGAAGACGTGGATATTGGAAGTACAACGCCAGTAATGAATGATGACTTTTGGGAATGTCAGCATCCCAATTCTCCACTCTTCACCCCACTACAGCAAATTCCTCACTCCCCTACACCAACAGTTCAAATGGGCTCTGAAGAAACTCATCCCACCTCGTGTGTCCGTGAAGAAATTCCAGCCACTAGTGCTGAAGAAACTGCTGCTGCTGAGAATGTGACAACACAGACTGCACCTCAAGAGGAACCAGAAAATCCTCATCCTGAAGAACCTGAGCTCGCGATTCCTGAGGTCGTGATGCAACTCACTTACACCCCTCTGCCAAAGCCAAAGGATCCGTTCTCAAGGAAGCAAAAGTTCAAGGCTGAAGACTTCTTTGGCGAGCATGTATTCTTCACTGATTACAACCCATATGATTCTGCTCGCATAAGGAAGAGGCGTTTCTGGACTGCTAGTCAAGCAAATTTCTATTCCTCAGTGCTGTTAAACAAAGACAAAGTCTTCGGTCATGCACATATTCCTCACGTAGACATGGATTCTCTGCCGTGCTTCTTGCCAGTCCTCAGTGTTCTTCATGATACTGGACTGCTAAACTTCTGCACTGACATCTGTGATTGGAATGAAGAACTCATTCTTCAGTTCTACGCAACGCTGCACATCACAGGCGATTCTGAAGATGTGAATTCATGGGTGCTGGACTGGATGACAGAGAACACTCATTACAAGGCACCAGCTTCTGAATTGCTTCGTGCCCTACCACTCAGTCCTCCCCTTGAAGGTGCACGTTGTGTCTACAGTGAGCCTGAGCTTACAAATCACTACATGCAAGTGTTGATGAAGCCTTTGAAGCCAGGGCAGGCCCCTCGAACCAAATTCCTCGTCAAGGAACTACTATATGTGCCTCGGACTGTCTATCGCATTCTGACGAAGACAATGAGTCCTATCAAAGGTCACGACTCAAATGATGAAGAAGTCATTGGCATCATGAAGAATCTGCTTTTCAACATCACTCATGGCGTTCCCGTCAACTTCCATGATTTCTTCATGAGGACTCTAGCCAATATTGCTATGTCACCATTTGGGCTGAAGCCTTATGCACAGTGGATTATGAGATTCATCAGGACAAGGTCATCACTCAACTACAAAGATGACACTCTGAACCACTGCAGCTACTTGCCTCCAATTGAAGTCCTCAAACGGACATTTCTCTCAGCTGATGACAAAGGCAAGGCAGCTGCTGTGATAGATGAAGGCATTCGTCCATTGGATGGTCATTTTCGCAAGGCTGCATCCTATTCCACCAATGATGACACCGCCACACATGACTCTGCCGCCAACAACTCTGCCAAGCACAATCCTCAAGCCACAGCACCCAGGGTGATGACTGATCGTGAGTTACTCCTCAGTCTTCATCAGAAGGTTGATCACAATCATAAATGGGTCAAGCGTCAGTTTGGTTCAATTCTTCACAACATGACATCAACACACAATGCAGTGAAGAAAAACCAATACTACCTCCATGAAACCTTCAACCGTACCTGGGCTGTTCTGTCTCATGTCTACAGCGCTGCAGATCTGAAGAAAATGGGTCTCAAAGAAGAATTTGATTGGTCTGCACCTCCTCCGAAGAAATACAATAAGGTGAAGGTTCCTTCTTTGGTGGCCAGCTCCTATTCTTCATCGCGTGACACTGATGAAAATGAAGACTTGGACGACACTACGGCAGGCCTTACTTCAACAACCGACCCCGACAACGCTGGCGCTCCTTCATCAACTTGATTATCTTTAGGGGTGTTAGTCCTCAGTTTCGCTCCTTTTGGTCATTTGATGACAAAGGGGGAGAAATATGAGTTAGTCTTCAAGCGGGTCTATTATATGGGCGTTTTTTGCTAAGTTACAACTCTCGTTCTTCTGAAACTTTTATTGGATCGAGTTGTAAACTTAAACCTGATGGTGGTCTGATACTTCTGCTACGTTATTCTGCATGCTTATTCCTCGTTAATATTATTGCACGCATGCTGAATTACATCAGTCACCATATTTCATCATGCATTTCAAATTCTTCATATTATATGTCAAATGCATGTATGATTTACAAGATATAGGGGGAGATCTCCATGATTCAACTCTTCAAGTGTGCATTGCTTCAAAAGCAAATTCCTCACTATGCACATTTTCAGGGGGAGTTCTTCTATATCTTGCAATCAAATTCCTCAATATCAGTATTTACACTTCATATATTTATCCCCGTTGAAAACTTAACCTATATTGTCATCAATCACCAAAAAGGGGGAGATTGTAAGTGCATCTAGTGCCCCTTAGTGATTTTGGTGTATTGAAGACTTATAGGTTAAGGGACTAATGTGTTTATGAGTGTACACAGGTCTATAAGTCTATGAGGAGTTTGATATTTACAGAGAAAGTCGACCCCTAAAAATGAAGTTCTTCGACTGAAGACTTTGGTATTCTGAAGACTTTGAAAGTGAAGAAATTGGTGTAACCTTGAAGACTTAGTATTCATTCGAAAAACATGAAGCGTGAAGAATTTTGTTTTCGTAGTTTCATTTTCTCTTTCTTGAGTCATAGGAAATACCGTACTGTTAAAGGGGGTCGAGGAAATACTAAGGAAAAATTTCTATGTGATGCTCAACTCAAATCCTACACCTACCAATCCCTTCGAGTGAAGCCATTAGAAATCTCATACAGTTCAGTCAATTTCTTCAGTGACAGAGACACAATTCTTCTGTTCACTGAGGAATTTGTTTTGAGTGAGGAGTTAGGAATTCGCCAGTGCGGATTGCCTACACAGTGAGGAACATGATAGCCCTGAGGAATTTGAACCTCAAATTTCCGACCGTTGTTGTGCTATGCGCCAGCTATCCCAAAATATCTTATCCACCTAACGGTCATATCATTAAAGGGAATTTATGTCTTATCATGTCGGGCTGCTCCCTAGGCTATAAATAGCCGCCCCCTACAACCACTAGCTGGTTGGCTGCTCTGAGAGAAACTGGCACTTGTCATTTGAGAGCATCCCATCCTCCGAGGACTTTGAGCGAAAATCATCAAGTGAGGAAAATCCAAAACCAAAACCCAAACTCCAACAAACCCAAAGTGATTGAGCATCACTGAAGAGATTGATCCTGCGTGGATCCGACGCTTGTTACCGTTGAAGATTGTGCTTCTTCCAGACGGTTAGGCGTCATGGTCTAGACCATCCAAGAGGAATTGTGGATCGCCGAGTGACCGAGTTTGTGAAGGTTCGGAAGTCACCTGAAGACTTACCACGAGTGATTGGGCGAGGACTGTGTGTCCTTAGCTCAAGGAGAATACGGTGAGGGCCGTGTGTCCGGGACTGTGTGTCCTCAGGTTTAAATACCTAGCCGCTCCAACCAGATGTACAACTGAGACAGCAATTGGAACTGGTCTACCAAATCATTGTCTTCACCAAGCCAACTGGTTCTATTTCCTCAACACTTTCATTTCCTTATTACTGTGTTGTGTGTTTGTTCATATCTGTGCTTGAAGACTTTAACTGAAGACTTTCTCAATTTCCTCAGTTCAATTTCTTCACTCTGTTTGTCTTCATCCTGCGCTATCCTGTGATTACGTTTTCTGTACTCTGTACTTGTCTTCATTTCATCATGATGACTATGCTTGTCTTCTGTTATGTTTTGAAACGAAGAAAGCGAGGAATCGAACCTCAGACGTCCCACTCGTGGAGGTAGATTGCTAGCCACTGCAGCTTAACAACGCTAGTGTCATACCGTGCAAGAGGGCTTCTATTATCTATTTCTTTTTTCGCGTTTTTTCGTTTTTGTTTTTCTGTTTCTTTCTTTATTTTTTTATAATAATCGCAATTTAAAAAAGTTCAGTATATTCAATACTTTGTTCGGTTCTAAAAAAGATGTTCGAATTTTTTTGTTCAGGTTTCAAAAAACATTTCATTCTTTTCAAAAAATGTACAAAATTTTGTTTGTGTTTCCAAAATTTGTTCGGAGTTTCAAATTTTGTTTGTTATTTTAAAAATGTTCGCGTTTCCAAATTTGTTCATTTTTTCAATTTGTTTTGGGATTTCACATTTGTTCCCATTTTTCAAAAATTGTTCGTGTTCTTAAAAAATTTGTTCGCGTTTTCAAAATATTGTTCGCAGTTTCAATAAATGGTCAGCTTTTCATCTTTTTGTTCAGAAATTTTCAAAAATAAATCCTGTATTAAAATTGTTCACGTATTCAAAAAATTTGTTTGGAGTTTCAAAATTTGTTTGCATTGTTTGACAAATGTTCAAACTTTGAAACATTACTTACCTTAAAATTGTTCATAATTTTCAAGATTTGTTCGAATAAAATCAAAAGTGTTGAGTTCTGGCACTGTTGTTATTCTTAGATATTAGCGCTGTAAATCAGACAATTGGAAACTTGGAATCATTAGCACGCATGGAAACTGAATAAAGCAGGCTTTTTCATTTTTTTTGTTCACATATTCAGAAAATGTTCCAGTCTCCGTTTTTCTTCTTCAAGAATTCAAGAAATGTTGATACTTTTTCAAAATATACATTCAAAAACGTTCACCCCAGTAACTAATTCAGATTCGCTACAATAGCTAATTTGCTACAGTACTGGTTCCAGTTCGCTACAGGATACCGTTTCTGTTTTACATATATGGTTAGTTCTTTAAGCTATGCACTGCTTTATTAGTCGACAACACTCTTTAGTTGGAGTGGCTACCAGTTTGTGCTAGTACGCAGCTGGTCTCAGGTTCGATTCCTGGTCACGCGCGTTTCATTATTCTCCTGTACTTTTGCGTCCTGCGGTAGAACTCCATGGGCCGGCCTAGTCGGGTCCCTCTCTGTTTTGCCGCAAAGCTCGGCGTATAGGAGGTCCCATTATTCAAATCAATAAAGCCGCCTTTTTTTGCATGGAATAAAGCCGGCCCTTAGGGTAGAACTCCATGGGCCGGCCCAGTCGGGTCCCTCTCTGTTTTGCCGCAAAGCGCGGCGTATAGGAGGTCCCATTATTCAAATCAATAAAGCCGCCTTTTTTTGCATGGAATAAAGCCGGCCCTTGCCGAAATCGAGTGGCCCAAGGAAGCAATCTGGATTATAGTTATTATATACAGTATAATAGTAGGAGTATATTGTAACTAAGGCCGACTCATCATCCGAAGAGAAAAGATACCTGTTCTGTTTCGGTTTCGTTGCTCGATATATATATCTACTACCACTATAAAAACACGAGAGGGCAAATCCAACTCATCAGATTAGCTGTTTAATCAATGATCTAAGAGCAACTTCAACGGGCCGACCCAAACGGACGGTGCATTTGTCCGCTTTTTGTCCGTTTGGGTTGGCCGCCCGCCCGGCGTCAGCCCAATTTTACATTTGGGTCGACAGTGCGCCCAACGCGCCGACCCATATGTGCCGGCGTGGCCGGCTGGCTGCCCAGTTATACATTGATTTGCATTCAACATATTTTATCAAATGAAAATGTTTAGTCTAGCGAACGGGCTTGTAGCCTACTGGTTGCAGTGTCCTTAGTAGCACCTCAGGTCCTGGGTTTGACTCTCGGTGGGAGCGAATTTAAACAGGACTGGGCAAAAATTTCTGGATTAAAAGGACTGTGGGGCTGTTGCTCTACAGTAAATAGTCAAAAAAAATGTTTAGTCTGGCAGCCCAAATAAATAGTACAATTTTACAGGCCAAATACAAATAAAAATGTTTCACATAGTTTTGCAAATGAATAAAAGAAGATACATCTATTGGTTGCCAACATGAGCCCACATATGCTCAACCAAATCATTTTGCAGTTGCACGTGAGTTTTCCAATCACGTATGTCTACATGAAATTGAGTGAACTGCTCAAATGTTGCCGCTACTCCATGCTCAGGCACAACATTCTCACTCTGAAACTGAAAGCCTTGATCATACAGACGTTCCGGGTGCTCGTCTTCTACGATCATATTATGCATGATCACACAAGCAGTCATCACCTCCCACAGTTTCTGCATACTCCAAGTTTAGCAGGATACCGAACGATGCCCCATCGAGATTGCAAAACATCAAAGGCACGCTCGACATCCTTTCTAGCACTCTCTTGCTCTTGGGCAAATCTTTTCCTTTTCTCTCCGGCAGGGTTGGGTATTGTCTTGACAATAGTGGTCCACTGAGGATATACCGTCACCCAGATAGTACCCTTTGTCGTAGTTATGGTCGTTGACAGTAAAGTTCACCGGTGGGCTGTTGATACGTCTCCGTCGTATCTACTTTTCCAAACACTTTTGCCCTTGTTTTGGACTCTAACTTGTATGATTTGAATGGAACTAACCCGGACTGACGATGTTTTCAGCAGAATTGCCCATGGTGTTGTTTTATATGCAGAAAACAAAAGTTTTCGGAATGACCTAAAACTCCACGGAATATCTTAGAATAAATAATAAAAAATCCTCGCCAAAGATGAAGACCAGGGGGCCCACACCCTGTCCACGAGGGTGGGGGGCGCGCCCCCCTACCTCGTGGGCCCCCTGGTGGCCCTCCGACGCCAACTCCAACTCCATATATTGGCTTTCGAGGAGAAAAAAATCAGAGAGAAAGTTTCATCGCGTTTTACGATACGGAGCCGCCGCCAAGCCCTAATCTCTCTCGGGCGGGCTGATCTGGAGTCCGTTTGGGGCTTCGGAGAGGGGGATTCGTCACCGTCGTCATCATCAACCATCCTCCATCACCAATTTCATGATGCTCACCGCCGTGCGTGAGTAATTGCATCGTAGGCTTGCTGGACGGTGATGGGTTGGATGAGATTTATCATGTAATCGAGTTAGTTTTGTTAGGGTTTGATCCCTAGTATCCACTATGTTCTGAGATTGATGTTGCTATGACTTTGCTATGCTTAATGCTTGTCACTAGGGCCCGAGTGCCATGATTTCAGATCTGAACCTATTATGTTTTCATGAATATATGTTAGTTCTAGATCTTATCTTGCAAGTCTATAGTCACCTACTATGTGTTATGATCCGGCAACCCCGAAGTGACAATAATCGGGATCACTCCCGGTGATGACCATAGTTTGAGGAGTTCATGTATTCACTATGTGTTAATGCTTTGTTCCGGTTCTCTATTAAAAGGAGGCCTTAATATCCCTTAGTTTCCAATAGGACCCCGCTGCCACGGGAGGGTAGGACAAAAGATGTCATGCAAGTTCTTTTCCATAAGCACGTATGACTATTTACGGAATACATGCCTACATTATATTGATGAACTGGAGCTAGTTCTGTGTCACCCTATGTTATAACTGTTATATGATGAACCACATCTGGCATAATTATCCATCATTGATCCGGTGCCTACGAGTTTTCCATATACTGGTTTACGCTTATTTACTTTTCCGTT
This sequence comes from Aegilops umbellulata, assembly GCA_032464435.1. Taxonomy (NCBI): domain Eukaryota; kingdom Viridiplantae; phylum Streptophyta; class Magnoliopsida; order Poales; family Poaceae; genus Aegilops; species Aegilops umbellulata. Next base: position 512,028,370 of record CP136059.1, read on the forward strand.
GCTACTGTTACAATCACTACAAAACTACCAAAAACAATATTTTTGCTGTCTTTACTTTGTTACCCTTATCACCACTATCATATTACTTTGCTACTAAACACTTTGTTGCAGATACTAAGTTTCCAGGTGGGGTTGAATTGACAACTCAGCTGCTAATACTTGAGAATATTCTTTGGCTCCCCTTATGTCGAATCAACAAATTTGGGTTGAATACTCTACCCTCGAAAACTGTTGCGATCCCCTATACTTGTGGGTTATCAAGACCTTTTTCTGGCACCGTTGTCGGGGAGCATAGCTCTATTCTCTGAGTCACTTGGGATGTATATCTGCTGGACACTATGAAGAACTTGAAAGACGCTAAGACAAAAATTTATCCCTCAACTACGAGGGGAGGTAAGGAACTGCCATCTAGCTTTGCACTTGATTCACCTTCTGTTATGAGTAAGCTAGCGACACCTAAACCTACTACTGCTATGAATTCTGATATGTCGCATGTTATTGATGATGCCACTTCTGCTATGCATGATACTTATGATGAAACTACTTCTATGCTTGATACTACTATGCCACTTGGTGAATTTCTAGATGAGCAAATTTCTAAGTCTAGAGAAAGAGAAATTAGTGAACCTGAACACGATGATGTTAGTGATGACGAACCTCTGCCTGTTATTCCTGAGGGTTATCTTTTTAGTAATGAATCTTATGAAGCTATTCTTGCTTGTCCGGATAAAACTGAACGTAAGAGGTTACTAATTAAGTGGAGTAAGGAATCTTTTAGAGGTAGGATGAGACCCGACCCTGCTTTTGCTACTTCACCTATCTGTGTTCCTGATCAGGATTATTATGATATTACTGTTGATCCGGATATAATTACTTTGGTTGAATCTAATCCTTTTTATGGCTATGAATCTGAAACTGTTGTGGCACATCTTCGTAAGTTAGATGAAATAGCTGCCCTGTTTACTAATAATCTGAGATCGCGCCACTTTTATATACTCAAAATATTTCCGTTCTCATTAAAGGGTGATGCTAAGAAATGGCTTAATTCTCTTGATCCTGCCTGTGTGCAAAGTCCCTAGGATATGATTTATTACTTATCTGCTAAATATTTCCCTGCTCATAAGAAACAAGCTGCTTTGAGGGAAATATACAATTTTGTGCAAATTGAAGAAGAGAGTCTCCCACAAGCTTGGGGGAGGCTTCTCAAGTTACTTAATGCTTTGCCTGATCATCCTCTTAAGAAACCTGAAATATTTGATATCTTTTATAATGGACTAATTGGTGCATTCAGAGATTACTTGGATAGTTGCGCTGGTTCTCTTTTCAGGGAAAGAACACCGGACGACGCTGAAATTTTATTGAATAACATGTTGGCAAATGAAAATAATTGGGCACCTCCTGAGCCACCTCCCGAGCCAACTCCTGAGCCAGCTCCTGAGCCAATTACTGAGCCTATTCCTAAACCAACTCCGAAGAAGAGAGGTGTTCTATTTCTCAGTCCCGAAGATATGCAAGAGGCAAAGAAATCTATGAAAGAAAAAGGTATTAAAGCTGAAGATGTTAAGAATTTACCTCCTATTGAAGAAATACATGGTCTTAATTTACCGCCTGTTGAAGAAGTATATGATCTCAATTACTTATTTACTGAAGAACCTCCCGATATCCCGACACAGGTAGTAAAGGTAAATTCTCTCAGATATGATAAAGTTGAAGTCCCTCCTACTAAAATTGCTAGTCAGTGCTTGGATGAGTTTGATGACTTTATGTTTAAGCAAGATGATTTTAATGCTTATTTTGGTAGACAATTAAAGCAGAATACCTTTATGATTAAACGCTTGAGTGATTATATGGATAATATTAGAGGTGAACTTAAACTTGTTAGCAAACATGCTTCTATTGTTACCACTCAAGTAGAACAAGTACTTAAAGCTCAGAAAGAAATGCTTGATGAAATGAATAGTAAGAAAAATGATTATGCTGTTAGAGTGGCTACTAGAACTGGTAGAATGACTCAGCAACCTTTGTATCCTAAAGGCCACCCTAAGAGAATCGAGCAAGATTCTCAAAGAAATAATATTGATGCACCTAGTTCTTCTAAAAGGAAGAAAAAGAAAAATGATAGAACTGTGCAAACTTCTAGTGAACCTATTGCTGAACCACCTGATAATCCAAATGATATCTCTATGTCTGATGCTGAAACACAATCTGGTAATGAACATGAACCTAATGAAAATGTTAATGATGATGTTCATGATGATCCTCAACCTAGTAATGATAATGATGTAGAAGTTGAACCTGCTGTTGATCTTGATAACCCACAATCAAAGAATCAACGTTATGATAAAAGAGACTACGTTGCTAGGAAACATGGTAAAGAAAGAGAACCATGGGTTCAGAAACCATGCCTTTTCCTCCGAAACCATCCAAGAAAAAGGATGATGAGGATTTTGAGCGCTTTGCTGAAATGATTAGACCTATCTTTTTGCGTATGCGATTGACTGATGTGCTCAAAACAAATCCTTATGCTAAGTATATGAAGGATATCATTACTAATAAAAGAAAGATACCGGAGGCTGAAATTTCCACCATGCTTGTTAATTACACTTTTAAGGGTGGAATACCAAAGAAACTTGGAGATCCAGGAGTACCTACTATACCATGCTCCATTAAAAGAAATTATGCTAAAACTGCTTTATGTGATCTTGGAGCCGGTGTTAGTGTTATGCCTCTCTCTCTCTTTATATCGTAGACTTGACTTGAATAAGTTGACACCTACTGAAATATCTTTGCAAATGGCTGATAAATCAACTGCTATACCTGTCGGTATTTGTGAGGATGTGCCTGTTGTGGTTGCAAACTTTATTATTTTAACGGACTTTGTTATTCTTGATATTCCTGAGGATGATAGTATGTCTATTATTCTTGGAAGACCTTTCCTTAATACTGCAGGGGCTGTTATTGATTGCAACAAAGGCAATGTAACTTTTCATGTTAATGGTAATGAGCATATGGTGCACTTTCCGAGGAAACAACCTCAAGTTTATAGTATCAACTCTATTGGAAAAATTACATCGATTATATTTGGAGGTTTTGAATTTCCTCTTCCTACTGTCAAAAAGAAATATGATATACTTATTGTTGGGGATGTCCATATCCCCGTTGAGGTAACATAGTGTTATTCGAAATTTCTCCGGTTCCATGATTATCGGAATGAGTTTGTTAATAAGACTTGATCAACCTTGTTAGTGGATTCTTTTTGATGAGTATGAGATGGATGAAACTAGAAGCACAACCTTCTATACCCTCTTTATATTTTCTGTTCTTTAGTAGAAATAATTTTAAAAACTAGAACAAACATGAAGCGCCAACTATTTCAAATTTCCCAAAACATTTTTCGAAGACATGAACATTTTTGGAATTTGTGAACAAATTTTTTAAAGAACGAACGATTTTGAATCTTGAGAACAAATTTGGAAGCGCCAACTATTTTTTCAACCACGGACATTTTTTGAATCTTGAGAACAAATTTTGAAATAGAAAACAATTTTGAAATATCCCGAACAAATTTGAAAGCGTGAACAATTTTTAAAGCACGAACATTTTTTGAATCTTGAGAACAAATTTTGAAACGAAGAACAATTTTGAAAAATCCCGAACAAATTTGGAAGCGCTAACATTTTTCTAAAAAGTGAACAAAATATTGAAATCTGCTACATTTTTTGAATTTCGGAAGTTTTGAACTTTTTTGTGTAACGAGAACAATTTTTGAATTTTGAGAACATTTTTTCAAAAGGTGAACATTTTTTGAAAACATGAACAAAATTTCAAATTTTCGATTTTTTTGAAGAAAAAAGAGAAGAAAAGAAAAAGAAATAACAAAGAAAATCCTATTTTTTTTTTGTAAAACTGCAAACATGTTCTGAAAAATAAAAAGAAACTTGAAAAAGAAAAGGTAACAAAAAGAAAAAATGAAAAAGAAACAGAAAACGAAAAAACAATCAGGAAAGTGAAAAAAAGTGGAAAACCTATAAAAGAAAAAAAACGGTTCATCAAACCTTCTAGAAGATTCATAAAACCGGAGTGGGCAGTTTGTATGCTACGTACGTAAGTGGGCCGGCCCAAAAGCATCGCTCGGTCGCCCGCTGTGTGCGAAGCGCTGGCAGTTTGCCGCAACGAGCGGCCTATAGGATTTTCCACTCCTATGCGCCGCTCTTTGCGTCCGATTCGCACGCGCCGCACAGGTACAGCCCCCCGAATGGGCCGGGCCATCGTCGCGATGAAACAGCAAAAAGATCACCTAAAATTATAACGCGGAGCGGGGGATCGATCCCTACACCTAGGGCTAGTATACTCTTGTCGCTAACCAGGTGAGCTAACTACCTGCTTCGGTTATATGTAAAGCGGGTACTTTAAATGATCATATGCTACATATCTAACACCCCCAGCTAGAAACCTTAAACTGTGGATATATTCAAAAAAATTAAAAATTCAAAAATTGTTCGCGTTTGCTGAATGCTAGAAGAACAACTAAAAAACTTGAACAAAGTTTTGATAAAATGAACACTTTTTAAAATCCCGAACATTTTTTGAATTTAGAGAACAAAATTTTGTACACGAACGTTATGTTTGAGAAAAAAAGTTAAGTTCGTATGAAAAATATGAACATTCTTTAAAACTCCCGAGAAAAAATTGAAATATGTGAATTTTTTTTTGAAATGGGAACATTTTACGAAACTCACGAACAAAATTTCAAACATGAACATTTTCTGAAAAAATGCGAACAAAATTTGAAAAGAACATTTATTGAAACTCACGAACAAAAATTGAAAAAACGAACATTTTTATTAATTTGCGAACAAATTTTGCAAAGTTGTGAAATTGTGAAAAAAAACATAAAAAAAGAAACAGAAACTAGAAAAAGAAAAGAGAAACAGAATTTGAAGATGAGAACATTTTTTGAACTTTGAATAATTTTTTGAAAGCATGAACATTTTTTCAAGTCAGGAACAAAAATTGAAAATGAGAACATTTTTTGAAGTTCTGAACAATTTTTTTGAAAGGATGAACAAAATTTGAAAATGAGAACATTTTGTGAACTTTTGAATAATTTTTTGAAAGCATGAACAAAATTTGAAAAATGAGAACATTTTGTGAAGTTTTGAACAATTGTGAGCAACACAATTGTTTTTTGAAAAAAAAAGAATATAACTTTGAAAAGAGAAAAACAAAAAACGAAAAAATGTAAAAGAAACAGAAAACAGGAAAAAAAAAGAAACATAAAAAACGAAAAAAAGATAAAAAAGAAAACAGAAAAAGAAAAAAGAAATTAAAACGAAAAAGAAAAAGAAAAAGAAACAGTAAAAGAAAAGAAAAGAAACAAAAAGAGGTAAAGGGGGAATTAGAAAAACCGGCTGGGAACCACCTAGAAGATTCCCAAAACCGGATTCACTTTAACGTTTGAACGGGCCGGCCCGTCCTAACGCGCTCGTCAATCTGCCTGTGCGTCCGGTCAACTACTTGCCGCAAAGAGCGGCAAATAGGAAATTCCTGAGTATGCGTATGTTTTATGGTTGATGGGCCATATGTGGGTAACCTGACGGACTAGTTCATCCCACGGAAGCTCATTATGATGCACCTTTTGGTAAGGGTTTTTGGATATATAGATAGTGTCTGCTCTCGAACCAACCAAGACAACACAAGCGAATCAACTTGTGGTTGAATGGTTAGAGGGACAGTGATATCCCTAGCCCATCAGGGTTCAAGTCCTGGTGCTCGCATTATTTCGACGACAAGGCGCCTATGGCGACTTCGTAAATTTCAAGAAGGCATGCCGGCCCAATCTTTCGGAGGTGCTCATAGGGATAGCATGTGCGTGTGTGCACTCATAAGGATGAGTGTATGCGCGTATGTATGAGCACTTGTGTCTGTACTGATGTTAAAAAAACTAAGACAACACAAGTTCCTTTCAAGAATAAGATGACATGGTCACTTGTGTCTTGGCACCTATACTTTTCCTCTCAGTGTACTCCATGATGTAACACGCCCCATGAGCCTATGAGTAATATATTTAGGTGGGGAGCCTCTTTCCGGTGATTGTTCAAAAAAGAAGACAACATGTCGATATGACCAATTTCCATAATATCTCGGGTGAAGCGTGAAAAGGTGGAATGGCAACCTCACAGCTATTGATTGTGTTCTGTCTCCAGTTTTCCTCCCCTAACCCTAAGCGGAAAGGGCAAATTCTCCCTTCCAATTTTCACTGGCGAGCCCGTGGATTCGCCTCACCTCTTCCGGCCGTTCCGGGGCCGGTGGCGGGGAGGAGAATCCATGTGCCTTCGCTCCGGTTAGTACTTTAGTATAAGGTGTTTTAGTCTTCGCAAGTGCGGCACTCGAGCGGATGGCGGGCTTTTTCTTTGAGTTTGTCTTCCGGACTCCGATCCTCCTTGAGTTCGTCTGTTTGGACGTAGTCGACAGAGCTCCGGCATAGACTCCTATTGTCTCCTTGTGGCGGTGAGGTTAGGGTTTCTTGTCAAGTGGCGAGATTTGGTGTCAGTTGCTTCAGATTTATGTAAGGGTTCTACGGCGACGACTGTAACCAGGGCGTTGGTTGTTAGGGGCACGTGCGTGAAAACTTTCCTGCTATCATCTAGAAGGTCAAGTTGGCTCTGATAGAGGAGTGGCGAGAGCGGCACGTCAGCAGCAGTAGTGGTTCTTCCATGGTTCTGACATGCATGCAACTCCTGCGCGGGGCCCATGCTCCAAGACTACCACTAGTATATTACTCAAAGGTGCATGTCGCACTTTGCCCAAGTGCTTGGAGCAATTAATAAATTGTAGTCCATTTCACGAGGAGTACATATGTATCCACCCAAACCTTAATCTTGTTAGAGCATCTTAAAAAAAAAAAGAGCGGTACCTACAAACTGGAATTTTAGATTTATAGAAAAAGCTTCAACGGCAGACCTAAAACTGATAGAAAAAAAAGCTGATTGGACCAAAAAAATTTAGCCATCTAAATTTCATTACCAAAGATAAAAATATAGGTTCACGATACCAAAATTAAAAATGCAGCTGCACGGAAGATAACTACCCGAGCGGGAAACTCCCCCCTCCCCAACCCGCCCTCACGCCCCCCCCCCCCCACACACACACTCACGCCGCAACATCGCCTCCCTCCGCGACCGCCACCGTCTACCGGGACACCATGGAAGGCATCCTAATGTGACCGTCACTGCTAACGTTGGGCCGACGCCGAAGCCTGTCCGCCGCCTGGGCCAACCGCCGTAGAAACCTCGACATCGCCGCCAAAGCTCAATCGAAGGCAAAGAAGCTCACCGGGAAGAGGCGGGCGCGGGACCCATCCACCGCGTTTGTGGCCCGAGAAGGCGGTAATCGCCGACGCCCCACCCAGTCCATCCCTCCCACCGTATCACCGGCTCCTTCGGTACAGCCTAGGGCCTCTTCTCCTCCCCTCCCTGCACCGCACAAGGAAGAGTCTGTTGGAAATATGCCCTAGAGGCAATAATAAATGGATTATTATATTTCCTTGTTCATGATAATTGTCTATTGTTCATGCTATAATTGTATTGTTCGGAAATCATAATACATGTGTGAATACATAGACCACAATGTGTCCCTAGTAAGCCTCTAGTTGACTAGCTCGTTGATCAATAGATAGTCATGGTTTCCTGACTATGGACATGGGGATGTCATTGATAACGGGATCACATCATTAGGAGAATGATGTGATGGACAAGACCCAAACCTAAGCATAGCACAAAGATCGTGTAGTTCGTTTGCTAGAGCTTTTCTGAATGTCAAGTATCATTCCTTAGACCATGAGATTATGCAACTCCCGGATATCGTAGGAATGCTTTGGGTGTATCAAACGTCACAACGTAACTGGGTGACTATAAAGGTGCACTACAGGTATCTTCGAAAGTATCTGTTGGGTTGGCATGAATCGAGACTGGGATTTGTCACTCCGTGTGACGGAGAGGTATCTCTGGGCCCACTCGGTAAGACATCATCATAATGAGCTCAATGTGATCAAGGTGTTGTTCACGGGATGATGTATTACGGGAACGAGTAAAGAGACTTGCCGGTAACGAGATTGAACAAGGTATCGGTATACCGACGATCGAATCTCGGGCAAGTATCGTACCGATGGACAAAGGGAATTGAGTACGGGATTGATTAAAGTCCTCGACATCGTGGTTCATCCGATGAGATCATCGAGGAGCATGTGGGAGCCAACATGGGTATCCAGATCCCGCTGTTGGTTATTGACCGGAGATCGTCTCGGTCATGTCTGCATGTCTCCCGAACCCGTAGGGTCTACACACTTAAGGTTCGGTGACGCTAGGGTTGTAAAGATATTAGTATGCAGCAAACCGAAGGTTGTTCGGAGTCCCGGATGAGATCCCGGACGTCACGAGAGGTTCCGGAGTGGTCCGGAGGTAAAGATTTATATATGGGAAGTTGTTGTACGGCCACCGGAATGTCTCGGGGGCATATCGGTATTGTACCGGGGCCACCGGAGAGGCACCGGGGGTCCACCTTGAGGGGCCAGCCCTCTTGGAGGGCCTCATGGGCCACAAGGGGCAGGGAACCAGCCCCTGGTGGGCTGTGCGCACCCTCTTCCCTTGGGCCCATGCGCCTAGGGTTGGGGGGAAACCCTAGTGGGGGCGCCCCCTTGCTTGGGGGGCAAGCCCCCCACCCTTGGCCGCCGCCCCCCTGGAGATCCATCTCCAGGGCTGCGCACCCCCCCCTAAGGGGCCTATATAAAGGGGGGAGGGAGGGCAGCCGCACCCCTGCTGCATTGGCGCCTCCCTCTCCCCGTTACACCTCTCCCTCTCTCCACAGAAGCTCGGCGAAGCCCTGCTGGAACTCTGCTGCATCCACCACCACGCCGTCGTGCTGCTGGATCTTCATCAACCTCTCCTTTCCCCTTGCTGGATCAAGAAGGAGGAGACGTCCATCGTCCCGTACGTGTGTTGAACGCGGAGGTGCCGTCCTTTCGGCGTTGGTCATCGGTGATTCGGATCACGGCGAGTACGACTCCATCATCCACGTTCTTCTTGAACGCTTCCGTTGGGATCTACAAGTGGTATGTAGATGCTCTCCTATCCCCTCGTTGCTAGAATACTCCATGGATAGATCTTGGTGATGCGTAGGAAAAAATTTAATTTCTGCTACGATCCCCAACAGTGGCATCATGAGCTAGGTCTATGCGTAGTTTCTATGCACGAGTAGAACACAAAGTAGTTGTGGGCGTCGAATTGCCAGTTCTTCTTGCCGTTACTAGTCCTATCTTGGTTCAGCGGTATTGTGGGATGAAGCGGCCCGGACCAACCTTACACGTACGCTTACGTGAGACCGGTTCCACCGACTGACATGCACTAGTTGCATAAGGTGGCTGGCGGGTGTCTGTCTCTCCCACTTTAGTTGGATCAGATTCGATGAACAGGGTCCTTATGAAGGGTAAATAGAGATTGACAATTCACGTTGTGGTTTTAACGTAGGTAAGAAACGTTCTTACTAGCAACCTATAACAGCCACGTAAAAACTTGCAACAACAATTAGAGGACGTCTAACTTGTTTTTGCAGCAAGTGCTTTGTGATGTGATATGGCCAGAAGTTGTGATGAATCATGTGATGTATGAGATGATCTTGTCATTGTAATAGGAATCACGACTTGCATGTCGATGAGTATGACAACCGGCAGGAGCCATAGGAGTTGTCTTTATTTATTTATGACCTGCGTGTCAACTTAAATCGTCATGTAATTACTTTACTTTATTGCTAAAGCGTTAGCCATAGTAGTAGAAGTAATAGTTGATGTGACAACTTCACGAAGACACGATGATGGAGATCATGATGATGGAGATCATGGTGTCATGCCGGTGACGACGATGAACATGGCGCCCCGAAGATGGAGATCAAAGGAGCGAAATGATGTTGGCCATATCATGTCACTATTTGATTGCATGTGATGTTTATCATGTTTTACATCTTATTTGCTTAGAACGACGGTAGCATAAATAAGATGATCCCTCATTAAATATTCAAAAATGTGTTCTCCCTAACTGTGCACCGTTGCTAAGGTTCGTCGTTCCGAAGCACCACGTGATGATCGGGTGTGATAGGTCCTTACGTTCGCATACAACGGGTGTAAGCCAGATTTACACACGCAATACACTTAGGTTGGATTGACGAGCCTAGCATGTACAGACATGGCCTCGGAACACGGAGGACCGAAAGGTCGAACATGAGTCGTATAGAAGATACGATCAACATGGAGATGTTCACCGATGATGACTAGTCCGTCTCACGTGATGATCGGACACGGCCTAGTTGACTCGGATCATGTATCACTTAGATGACTAGAGGGATGTCAAATCTGAGTGGGAGTTCATTCATTAATTTGATTAGATGAACTTAATTATCATGAACTTAGTCTAAATCTTTACAATATGTCTTGTAGATCAAATGGCCCACGCTAATGTCACCCTCAACTTCAACGCGTTCCTAGAGAAAACCAAGCTGAAAGATGATGGCAGCAACTATGCGGACTGGGTCCGGAACCTGAGGATCATCCTCATAGCTGCCAAGAAAGATTATGTCCTAGAAGCACCGCTAGGTGATGCACCATTCCCAGCAAACCAGGACGTTATGAACGCCCATCAGTCTCGTGCTGATGATTACTCCCTCGTTCAGTGCGGCATGCTTTACAGCTTAGAACCGGGGCTCCAAAAGCGTTTTGAGCAACACGGAGCATATGAGATGTTCGAGGAGTTGAAATTGATTTTCCAAGCTCATGCCCGGGTCGAGAGATATGATGTCTCCGACAAGTTCTTTAGCTGTAAGATGGAGGAGAATAGCTCTGTCAGTGAACACATACTCAAGATGTCTGGGTTACACCACCGCTTGACTCAGCTGGAAGTTAATCTTCCGGATGAGGCGGTCATTGACAGAATCCTTCAGTCGCTCCCACCTAGCTACAAGAGCTTATTGATGAACTACAATATGCAGGGGATGGAAAAGACCATTCCCGAGTTGTATTCAATGCTGAAATCTGCAGAGGTGGAGATCAAAAAGGAACATCAAGTGTTGATGGTGAATAAAACTACTAAGTTCAAGAAAGGCAAGGGTAAGAAGAACTTCAAGAAGGGCGGCAAGGAGGTTGCCGCACCTGGTAAATCAGTTGCCAGGAAGAAGTCAAAGAATGGACCCAAACCTGAAACTGAGTGCTTTTATTGCAAGGGAACTGGTCACTGGAAGCGGAATTGCACCAAGTACTTAGCAGATAAGAAGGCCGGCAACACTAAAGGTATATGTGATATACATGTAATTGATGTGTACCTTACCAGTGCTCGTAGTAGCTCCTGGGTATTTGATACCGGTGCCGTTGCTCATATTTGTAACTCAAAACAGGAGCTGCGGAATAAACGGAGACTGGCGAAGGACAAGGTGACGATGCGCGTCGGGAATGGTTCCAGGGTCGATGTGATCGCCGTCGGCACGCTACCTCTACATTTACCTACGGGATTAGTTTTAAACCTCAATAATTGTTATTTAGTACCAAGTTTGAGCATGAACATTGTATCTGGATCTCGTTTAATACGAGATGGCTACTCATTTAAATCCGAGAATAATGGTTGTTCTATTTATATGAGTGATATGTTTTATGGTCATGCTCCGATGGTTAATGGTTTATTCTTAATGAATCTCGTACGTGATGTTACACATATTCATAGTGTGAATACCAAAAGATGTAAAGTTAGTAACGATAATCCCACATACTTGTGGCACTGCCGCCTTGGTCACATTGGTGTCAAGCGCATGAAGAAGCTCCATGCTGATGGACTTTTAGAGTCTCTTGATTATGAATCATTTGACACGTGTGAACCGTGCCTCATGGGCAAAATGACCAAGACTCCATTCTCAGGGACAATGGAGCGAGCAACCAACTTGTTGGAAATCATACATACAGATGTGTGTGGTCCAATGAGCGTTGAGGCTCGCGGAGGCTATCGTTATGTTCTCACTCTCACTGATGATTTGAGTAGGTATGGGTATGTCTACTTAATGAAACACAAGTCTGAGACCTTTGAAAAGTTTAAGGAGTTTCAGAGTGAGGTTGAGAATCAACGTGACAGAAAAATAAAGGTCTTACGATCAGATCGTGGGGGAGAATATTTAAGTCACGAATTTGGCACACACTTAAGAAAATGTGGAATCGTTTCACAACTCACGCCGCCTGGAGCACCTCAGCGTAACGGTGTGTCCGAACGTCGTAATCGCACTCTATTGGATATGGTGCGGTCTATGATGTCTCTTACAGATCTACCGCTATCATTTTGGGGATACGCTCTAGAGACAGCCGCATTCACTTTAAATAGGGCTCCGTCAAAATCCGTTGAGACGACACCGTATGAATTATGGTTTGGGAAGAAACCTAAGCTGTCGTTTCTGAAAGTTTGGGGTTGCGATGTTTATGTCAAGAAACTTCAACCTGAAAAACTCGAACCCAAATCGGAAAAATGCGTCTTCATAGGATACCCCAAGGAAACAGTTGGGTATACCTTCTACCTCAGATCCGAAGGCAAGATCTTTGTTGCCAAAAAAACGGGTCCTTTCTAGAGAAAGAGTTTCTCACGAAAGAAGTAAGTGGGAGGAAAGTAGAGCTTGATGAAGTACTACCTCTTGAAAATCAGAGTAGCGCAGCTCAGGAAAATGTTCCTGTGGTGCCTGCACTGATTAGAGAGGAGGTTAATGATGATGATCAAGATACTTCTGATCAAGCTCCTACTGAACTCCGTAGGTCCACAAGGACGCGTTCCGCACCAGAGTGGTACGGCAACCCTGTCCTGGAAGTCATGTTGTTGGACAACGGTGAACCTTCGAACTATGAAGAAGTGATGGCGGGCCCAGATTCCGACAAATGGCTAGAAGCCATGAAATCCGAGATAGAATCCATGTATGAAAACAAAGTATGGACTTTGAGTGACTTGCCCGATGATCGGCGAGCCATAGAAAATAAATGGATCTTCAAGAAGAAGACAGATGCGGATGGTAATGTGACCATCTATAAAGCTCGACTTGTCGCTAAGGGTTATCGGCAAGTTCAAGGGGTTGACTACGATGAGACTTTCTCTCCCGTAGCGAAGCTGAAGTCTGTCCGAATCATGTTAGCAATAGCCGCATACTATGATTATGAGATATGGCAAATGGACGTCAAAACGGCATTCCTTAACGGCTTCCTTAAGGAAGAATTGTATATGATGCAGCCGGAAGGTTTTGTCGATCCTAAGAATGCTAACAAAGTATGCAAGCTCCAGCGCTCCATCTATGGGCTGGTGCAAGCATCTCGGAGTTGGAACATTCGCTTTGATGAGATGATCAAAGCGTTTGGGTTTATGCAGACTTATGGAGAAGCCTGCGTTTACAAGAAAGTGAGTGGGAGCTCCGTAGCATTTCTCATATTATATGTGGATGACATACTATTGATGGGAAATGATATAGAATTCTTGGAAAGCATAAAGGCCTATTTGAACAAGTGTTTTTCAATGAAGGACCTTGGAGAAGCTGCTTATATATTAGGAATCAAGATCTATAGGGATAGATCGAGACGCCTCATCGGTCTTTCACAAAGTACGTACCTTGACAAGATTTTGAAGAAGTTCAAAATGGATCAGTCCAAGAAGGGGTTCTTGCCTGTATTGCAAGGTGTGCGATTGAGCACGGCTCAATGCCCGACCACGGAAAAAGATATAGAAGAGATGAGTGTCATCCCCTATGCCTCAGCTATAGGGTCTATTATGTATGCCATGCTATGTACCAGACCCGATGTAAACCTTGCCGTAAGTTTGGTAGGTAGGTACCAAAGTAATCCCGGCAAGGAACACTGGACAGCGGTCAAAAACATCCTGAAGTACCTGAAAAGGACTAAGGATATGTTTCTTGTTTATGGAGGTGCCGAAGAGCTCGTCGTAAAGGGTTACGTCGACGCTAGCTTCGACACAGATCTGGATGACTCCAAGTCACAAACCGGATACGTGTATATTTTGAATGGAGGGGCAGTAAGCTGGTGCAGTTGCAAGCAAAGCGTCGTGGCGGGATCTACATGTGAAGCAGAGTATATGGCAGCCTCGGAGGCAGCACAAGAAGCAGTCTGGGTGAAGGAGTTCATTACCGACCTAGGAGTCATACCCAATGCGTCGGACCCGATGACTCTCTTCTGTGACAACACTGGAGCAATTGCCCTTGCGAAGGAGCCCAGGTTTCACAGGAAGACCAGGCATATCAAGCGTCGCTTCAACTCCATTCTTGAAAGTGTTCAAAATGGAGACATAGAGATTTGTAAAGTACATACGGACCTGAATGTGGCAGATCCGTTGACTAAACCTCTCCCTGGAGCAAAACATGATCAACACCAAAATTCCATGGGTGTGCGATTCATCACAATGTAACTAGACTATTGTCTCTAGTGCAAGTGGGAGACTGTTGGAAATATGCCCTAGAGGCAATAATAAATGGATTATTATATTTCCTTGTTCATGATAATTGTCTATTGTTCATGCTATAATTGTATTGTTCGGAAATCATAATACATGTGTGAATACATAGACCACAATGTGTCCCTAGTAAGCCTCTAGTTGACTAGCTCGTTGATCAATATATAGTCATGGTTTCCTGACTATGGACATGGGGATGTCATTGATAACGGGATCACATCATTAGGAGAATGATGTGATGGACAAGACCCAAACCTAAGCATAGCACAAAGATCGTGTAGTTCGTTTGCTAGAGCTTTTCTGAATGTCAAGTATCATTCATTAGACCATGAGATTATGCAACTCCCGGATATCGTAGGAATGCTTTGGGTGTATCAAACGTCACAACGTAACTGGGTGACTATAAAGGTGCACTACAGGTATCTCCGAAAGTATCTGTTGGGTTGGCATGAATCGAGACTGGGATTTGTCACTCCGTGTGACGGAGAGGTATCTCTGGGCCCACTCGGTAAGACATCATCATAATGAGCTCAATGTGATCAAGGTGTTGTTCACGGGATGATGTATTACGGGAACGAGTAAAGAGACTTGCCGGTAACGAGATTGAACAAGGTATCGGTATACCGACGATCGAATCTCGGGCAAGTATCGTACCGATGGACAAAGGGAATTGAGTACGGGATTGATTAAAGTCCTCGACATCGTGGTTCATCCGATGAGATCATCGAGGAGCATGTGGGAGCCAACATGGGTATCCAGATCCCGCTGTTGGTTATTGACCGGAGATCGTCTCGGTCATGTCTGCATGTCTCCCGAACCCGTAGGGTCTACACACTTAAGGTTCGGTGACGCTAGGGTTGTAAAGATATTAGTATGCAGCAAACCGAAGGTTGTTCCGAGTCCCGGATGAGATCCCGGACGTCACGAGAGGTTCCGGAGTGGTCCGGAGGTAAATATTTATATATGGGAAGTTGTTGTACGGACACCGGAATGTCTCGGGGGCATATCGGTTTTGTACCGGGGCCACCGGAGAGGCACCGGGGGTCCACCATGAGGGGCCAGCCCTCTTGGAGGGCCTCATGGGCCACAAGGGGCAGGGAACCAGCCCCTGGTGGGCTGTGCGCACCCCCTTCCCTTGGGCCCATGTGCCTAGGGTTGGGGGGAAACCCTAGTGGGGGCGCCCCCCTTGCTTGGGGGGCAAGCCCCCCACCCTTGGCCGCCCCCCTGGAGATCCATCTCCAGGGCTGCGCACCCCCCCCTAAGGGGCCTATATAAAGGGGGGGAGGGAGGGCAGCCGCACCCCCTGCTGCATTGGCGCCTCCCTCTCCCCGTTACACATCTCCCTCTCTCCACAGAAGCTCGGCGAAGCCCTGCTGGAACTCTGCTGCATCCACCACCACGCCGTCGTGCTGCTGGATCTTCATCAACCTCTCCTTTCCCCTTGCTGGATCAAGAAGGAGGAGACGTCCATCGTCCCGTACGTGTGTTGAACGCGGAGGTGCCGTCCTTTCGGCGCTGGTCATCGGTGATTCGGATCACGGCGAGTACGACTCCATCATCCACGTTTTCCTTGAACGCTTCCGTTGCGATCTACAAGTGGTATGTTGATGCTCTCCTATCCCCTCGTTGCTAGAATACTCCATGGATAGATCTTGGTGATGCGTAGGAAAAATTTTAATTTCTGCTACGATCCCCAACAGAGTCACCATCTCCCATCGCCATGACCGTCGGTGTCCCCAATGTATTGAGTGAAAGGACCAGGAGGTATATTTTTCGTTTTTTCTTCTGTTTTTCATTGGATTTCATGCACTCTTTCATTTGTATGTAATTGTGAAGTGACGTGTGTGTATTTCGTTCACATTTGATTATATGTAATAGAAAATAATGGGTGTACATCTGTACACCCATGTACTCATCTAGCTCCGCCCAGGCATACAGCTATGACATGCACTGAGATGGTAGGTACCAGATGTGTCGCTATCATCATGGCAAAATACTTCGAGCTCATTTTTACCCAGGATAGCTTCTACTATCTTCACTAGACTTTCGTATCTTTGTTTCGTATTTTTATGTTGTGGAATGTGGACATCATCTAATTTGATGAAATATTTTAAGTATTAGGTTTTATTGCTGCGAACATTATTTCCTCAATTATTTTTTTAATTTCAAGCGTGGTTTTTTTACAATAGAATGGACAAGCTTATGAAATTATGCATAAATGAGCAGAATGCTGATGGTGGCTATGCAACTTCTGAGCCGGTTCTTAGGCCAACTCCAATGCGCCGACCTGAATGGACGTATAGTTGATTCGCTTTTTGACCGTTTGAGTCGGTTGGACGCGAGTCGTCGTGCTGCATCCGCTCAATCTTTCTTCATTAGACATTGTATGCATATAAATCCAAATAAAAAACATTGCAACCAAATAAAACACCATACTGAAAATAAGAACAAAGGAAATCATACAAGGTTGCGCTCTGGTCCGGATCTTCCTTAAGCCGGTAATGGCTTCATCCTTCCTGTCATCGTTACTCTGTTTCTTCACAACTTCTTCGCCGGGTCAAAAATATTTGCCGGCTCTCATGGTTCTTCTTAACACTTGACCATTTTCGCCTCTTCTTATCGTGGCATCACCTCCTCTGCTTAGGCATGTGCATATGTCATCATAGCGAATCTTTGAATGGATGTCAAATCTTGTCAGCGTGAAAATCGAGTCAACTTTTGAGCCTAAATTTACTGCGCCGCCTGGGGTTTTGCTCTTGCAGTTTTGGGTTCCACCTCCCCTAAATAGACAGGCAGCCCCCTGTGGCTCACTCTTACATCTTCCTTCTCCTCCCACTCCTGCGCCGCCGCGCCCCTTCGAGCTCGACGCCGTCAAGGTCAGCAGCAAACAACGGCCCCAACGCCGCCCCCGAGAACGTCGAGCACGCCGCGGCCACACTTCGAAGTTCGAAGCCTTCAAGCCTCTTCCTCTTACACTTGTCTTCATTGCGTTTGATTTCTTCGATCTCTTATTTACGTTCATATGCAGAGTCTTTACTTTTCGCTGCACAACTCTTAGACTTCCATGTGTAGGTTGTTGCTTGACTTCCTAGAATTCTAAAAACTTGTCCACAACTAAAATTGGGAAAATGACAAGATTTTATTTGGTTAAGTAGTCAAATCACACACCCTCTAGACATACTTTCAATCCTACAGCGGCGCCCAACTGCACTCTGTCCTTCGTGCTGTGTTGCAACACCGGCGACTAGCAGCCTAACCTCTCATGCGTGTTGTGTTGCAGCACCGGCGCCGACGAACGCCAAAATTAAAGCACCGTCGAGTCATCGGGTTGCATCACCGACAGCATCCGAGTCAACGACGAGGGCTGCGTTGCAGCACTGGCTGTCGTCAACAAAAATCACTGCGTCCGTAGCGCGCGGCGTGTGGATCTTGAGCAGCAGGTGGAGCTTGGGAAGCAGGTCATGGCGGACGGGAGGCCATGACGAAGGTGATCAAGCTCGTTGGATATTGACTGGTTCTCACTCCAACTGAAGAGATAAGGCCGGTCAGGTCGTGGGCGGCCCTCCACCAGGACATGTGGCGTCCGTAGCGCACGGCTTAAGGGAGAGAAAGATCATCAGGTGGAAAATAAACATTTGAAAATAAACATTTCCCTTTTCCTAAACATATGCATATCAGATTTTAGAATGACCCCCGTCGATACAAAAAAAAACTACTCGGAGTATTGCACCGGCTGGCCTCGTTATATTTTCCGAATCAAGTTTTTCTTTTTGAGCCAACATTATTCAAATCAATAAAGCCGCCTTTTTTTGCATGGAATAAAGCCGGCCCTTGCCGAAATCGAGTGGCCCAATGAAGCAATCCGGATTATAGTTATTATATACAGTATAATAGTAGGAGTGTGTTAACCCTAAAAAAAATAGTAGGAGTGTATTGTAACTGAGAGCCAGTCGGTTTCGGTCGACTCATCATCCGAAGAGAAAAGATACCTTTTAGTTTCGGTTTCGTTGCTCGATATATATATACTAGTAAGCGTGCACGTGCGTCATAATCTATAATAAAATATTTTTAATCTTATTTGGCGAGTTCTTTCCCGAACCATTTAAGTGTGTGCCCACGACGTGAATCCGAACACATGTCTTCACATGAAATTCACAGTCACATAAATGTATTGTAATTAATTACAAAAATATTTAGAAAAAAAATAAGAAACAATATCTATTATTTGTTCTTTGACGATGATTCTCTCTTAAAGTTTCATCTATTGATGCAATCTGAATGCTTCGTTCCATGGCTGAGATATTGTTTAGAGCTTTATTCCCTTATTTCAAAACATGACCAAAATTTGCCTCCTCGGTCGAATATAATCCTACATATGCATTATACATCATTGTTATTTAAAAAATACCATGTGCAACGTATATAGAAATGACTATGGTGTAAATAATCACCCTGTGTACTGGAAAATGTAGCCCACCATCACACCATGAGTGCATGAAATTAGAAACCAAATAACCATGTAGTGAACTGGAATGTCTCCAACAAATTAGACGCCGTGCTACACTAATATATGCACAACAATATTAAAGCAATCAGCATCCATGTATTCATCATTCTTTAATTTGTTCCTTATTTGGCGCGGTCGGGGCTCTACAGACATGGGACGTGGCCGGAGCAAGGCGAGGAGGTTGCGGGCGGGCCGGTGCTCTGGCGAGGCGCGACAGGGCGACGACGTGCGCTGCGGGCGGCAGGGTGGCGCAGCTGCGGGCTCTGCGGGGCACGGCAACGGTGCTTCTGCGGGCGGCGCGACATGGCCACTGGCGACGACGGTGCGACTGCGAGCGGCGAGGCGCGGCTGCGTGTGCTACATGAGTTGTGGGCCCAAGCTGTCTGTTTGGAATGCGTCCTGCGTTGGGTGCCTCGCTAGCGCAAACACAAATTCGGACGGACATGACCTTATTACCATCTCAAACGGACGAAATTCAGACAAAACGGACGTCCGTTTAAGACTGTGCGTTGCCTCGAGATCAACCATTGATATATGACCGAACCAGATTTGTAAACACTTGCCGTAAAAAAACAAAGAAATCGGACAACCGGAGCAAACACTCAACTCCCTCACTACACAGACACAGGTGGATAAGCTCCTCTTTCCCTCACAGAACATGTCCGCCCCTCTTCCACTACATCCCCACCGGCGGCGAGACGAACACCCACCCCTGCCTGGTCCATGGCGGCCGCCCTTCCCCTGCCGCTGATCTATGTCCCCTCCCCCACCCCCTCCTGCCGCTGCGTCGGTCCATGGCGGTCTCTTCATGCAGCCCGGATCTGCCGCCTACGGCTTCCACCTCGCTTCCCTTTTCCCCATCGCTCTCCAGCCCTGCGACAAATGCGTTCGCGGCCACCAGCCTAGTCCGCAGCCACGGCTCCGCTCCGGCCGCCATGGATGAGTTTTGCCTCCAACGGGTCGTCGGCACCGACCACCGGGTAGCCTTGGAGGGATCCGGCAGAGGCTCCCCACCTCTACTACGGCTGGAGGAGGCCATCGATGCCCCCTACTTCGCGCCGTCCCAGCAACAACGAGCGCCGCCGCGTCCGTTCGTGGGTACCCCCTGCTCAGCGTACTTCGTAGACGGTGAGGAATCCGATATCCCCATTAGGATATGTATATGTGACTGCTTTTTGTCTAAATCTTGCGTGAACTGAACATAGTTGTGTGCATACCGAACGTTGACTGAAATAATTGCTTGAGAGAATTAGCTATCATCAAATTGTCTACTTTGTTAAATTTAATGTGTTTGTTCAAAGTCTGCTATTGTAGGTTGACATGATGGATGAGTAGTCGGCTGATGATATCATCTACTCTCATTTGGTACTACACAATTCTTAATTGCGGACACTTCCTTTGTAATACGATTAATGGGGACATACAAAAAACATAGGTAGGAAGGTGTACCCATATGTCTCCATTAATCAGATATTAGTTCCATGTGAAGCGATGCAAATTGGAATACATTTTCCAGTACTTTCAGCTATTGCATGAATAAATGACAAAGCAACAAAGCATTAGCATCACAAGCAAAAAACAACATAAATCGTCTTATCAAAAGATGAGGCAGTGGGGCTAATAACTAACCATAGCAGTGAGGTCTTCGCGATTAATTCCCGTGCCTGATGAGTGTTGCTATTTACCTGATGAGTGTTTTTGTAGTTAAAACAGCATAACAATTGCAACTTACTGTTTGTTATCTCGGAGCTGCACTGAGCATTCTTACATCGTTCGGCTTGTAATACTGTATAATTTCCTAAACACCATCAAGTTTCCCGAAAGCTCTGTTAGATGCATTGGATAATGTGACCGATGCAACATATGCACGAAAGGGCTCTTAAGGCCCTTTTCTTCATCTATTTAGATAACAGAGGTCCTGGTCTTCTAGGATTTACACTTGTTTCAGTCATAAACCTGTTGTTGCCTTTTTAGCGTGCTGAAAATCATGACTTTATTGTTCGGATCATTTGAACGCTGCCTTGTTTCAGTTACCACCATATTTTCCCGAGAGACATTATTCTGTCCTTTTCAGATGTTCTACAAGCAGTCTTGCCCGGGAAGAAAATGCACATCACGGGGAACTTGAGAGTTGAGAAGAAAAACCCAGTCCAGGTATTTCACTTCCTTGACCAAAACCCTCCAAGAACTATCAACAAGAGAATGACTGTGTCCTTAATAGATCATTTACATGCTAAGTTTGACTATGTCCTGAATAGGTTCATTTAGATGCCAAGTCGACACAGATTCATCCATAGAGCCTGAATGTTAAAACAAATTTGAATACTGTATTGTTAAAACAAATGAGTTAGTTTCATATTCTTGGACTGGGACTTTCTTCTTCTCTCTCTTGGACTGGGTTACAAATAGATCATACAGGGTTTTATTCATTCAGTCATACATATTCGAATACTATACTGTTAAAACAACATGATGGAGGGCTCCAGTTTGATGCATCGTTAAAATTCATGCTGAAGTCCCAGGAGGTAGATCTATTATGGTTTGCCCAAAAATTATGCATTGATCAGCACACTGTTGTAAATATGCAAAACAGTGAAGAACATTGTTATAAAGATGCAAATTTGACAGGGATTAGGGAAGCAATGAAGTACACACATATTTGCTAAATAGAATTTCCCTTGTGCAGGCAGGTGCGTTGGCTGAGGACTTGGTTGGCGCCGACGTCGTCGGCTGCGGAAGGCGGCGATGGCCAACACTCGCTGGACGGCGATGGCGCAACAGTGGCTTGGTGGCGCCGACGTCTCACTGCAATGTGCGTTTGAACGGCGACATCGAAGAAAGACATCGAGATTAACTGGGATGGAACTGGCCACATACTGCACACAAGAGGATAGTCTGCATCTGCGTTGGCTAGAAGCTCGTCGGCGCGGGCGTCGTCCGCTGCGCATGGCGGCGATGGCGTAGGACAGGCTGGGCGGCTGCGACGTACGTCCGGGCGGGCAAAGGCAGGAAGATCGAGTTGATTTCCGTAAGTTTAGCCGTTTGTTGTGAGGCGGACGTATCAATTGTCGTAATTGTGGCTGTTTTTCTGGAATTGATTGGCTTGAATTTTTTTTTGCGGGGAGGTGGAACTGTTCGATCGGTGGTAGAGTTTCGTCCGCTATTCTAAATTGCTAAACGCACACAGGTGGGGCCTGAGTTTAATCTGGACGGTTAGATGCCTAATCTTGGGGTGGTAGTTTGTCTTGTTTTTCCCTGTGTACGTTTACCTGGATGGGCATAGTGAAGAATATGTTTGCTTGTTTAATAGTAGTATATATATATACTATCACTATAAAAACACGAGAGGGCAAATTCAACTCATCATATTAGCCGTTTAATCAATGATCTAAGAGCAACTCCAACGGGCCGACCCAAACGGACGGTGCATTTGTTCATTTTTTGTCCGTTTGGGTCGGCCGCCCGCCCGGCGTCCGCCCAGTTTTGCATTTGGGTCGGCGGTGCGCCCAACGCGTCTACCCATATGTGCCGGCGTGACCAGCTGGCCGCCCAATTGTACATTGATTTGCATTCAACATATTTTATCAAATGAAAATGTTTAGTCTGGCAGCCCAAATAAATAGTATAGTTTTACAGGCCAAATACAAATAAAAATGTTTCACATAGTTTTGCAAACAAATAAAAAAAGATACATCTATTGGTTGCCAACTTGAGCCCACATATGCCCAACCAAATCATTTTGCAGTTGCACGTGAGTTTCCCAATCACGCATGTTTTCATGAAATTGAGTGAACTGCTCAAATGTTGCCGCTACTCCATGCTCAGGCACAATATTCTCAACCTGAAACTGAAAGCCTTGATCGTACAGACGTTCCGGGCGCTCGTCTTCTACGATCATATTGTGCATGATCACACAAGCATTCATCACCTTCCCACAGTTTCTGCATGCTCCAAGTTTAGCAGGATACCGAACGATGCCCCATCGAGATTGCAAAACACCAAAGACATGCTTGACATCCTTTCTAGCACTCTCTTGCTCTTGGGCAAATCTTTTCCTTTTCTCTCCGACAGGGTTGGGTATTGTCTTGACAATAGTGGTCCATTGAGGATATACTGTCACCCAGATAGTACCCTTTGTCGTAGTTGTGGCCGTTGACAGTAAAGTTCACCGGTGGGCTGCCTTCGGCAAGCCTAGCAAACACCGGCGAGCGCTGAAGCACGTTAATATCATTGTGTGATCCAGCCATGCCAAAGAAAGAGTGTTAGATCCAGAGATCTTGAGACGCCACGGCCTCTAGTATGATAGTGCAAGCCCTGACATGTCCCTTATACTGCCCTTGCCAAGCAGAAGGGCAGTTCTTCCACTCCCAGTGCATGCAGTCTATGCTGCTAAGCATCCCGGGAAGCCCCTGCTGGCATTAATCGCCAACAAACTATTGGGAAACATAGTAATTTCAAAAAAAAATCCTATGCACACACAAGATCATGGTGATGCATAGCAACGAGAGGGGAGAGTGTGTCCACGTACCCTCGTAGACCGAAAGCGGAAGCGTTATGACAACGCGGTTGATTTAGTCGTACGTCTTCACGATTGACCGATCCTCAGTACCGAACGTACGGCACCTCCGTGTTCAGCACACGTTCAGCTCGGTGACATCCCGTGAACTCACGATCCAGTAGAGCTTCGAGGGAGAGCTTCGTCAGCACGACAACGTGATGACGGTGTTTATGAAGTTACCGACACAGGGCTTTGCCCAAGCACCGCTACGATATGGCCGAGGTGGATTATGGTGGAGGGGGGGCACCGCACACGGCTAAGAGAGATCAATGACCAACTTGTGTGTCAATGGGGTGCCCCCTGGCCACGTATATTTAGGAGTGGAGGAGGGGGAGAGGGCCGGCCCCTATGGCGCACCCTGGAGGAGTCCTACTCCCACGGGGAGTAGGATCCCCCCTTCCCTAGTTGGACTAGGAGAGAAGGAAGGAGGAGAGAGGGAGGAAGAAAAGGGGGGGCGCCGCCCCATCCTAGTCCAATTCGGACCAGAGGGGGAGGAGGCGCGTGGCCTGCCCTGCCCTGGCCTCCTCTCTCTTTCTCCGCTATGACCCATTAAGGCCCATACAATTATCGGGGGGTTCCGGTAACCTCCCAGTACTCCGGTAAAATCCAGATTTCACCCGAAACCATTCCGATATCCAAACATAGGATTCCAATATATCGATCTTTACGTCTCGACCATTTCGAGAGTCCTCGTCATGTTCGTGATCATATCCGGGACTCTGAACTACCTTCGGTACATCAAAACACAAAAACTCATAATACCGATCGTCACAGAACATTAAGCGTGCAGACCCTACGGGTTCGAGAACTATGTAGACATGACCGAGACACGTCTCCGGTCAATAACCAATAGCGGAACCTAGATGCTCATATTGGTTCCTACATATTCTACGATCTTTATCGGTCAAACCGCATAACAACATACGTTGTTCCCTTTGTCATCGGTATGTTACTTGCCCGAGATTCGATCGTCGGTATCTCAATACCTAACTCAATCTCGTTTACCGGCAAGTCTCTTTACTCGCTCATTAATGCATCATCCCGCAACTAACTCATTAGTTGCATTGCTTGCAAGGCTTATAGTGATGTGCATTACCGAGAGGGCCCAGGGATACCTCTCCGACAATCGGAGTGACAAATCCTAATCTCGATCTATGCCAACTCAACAAGTACCATCAGAGACACCTGTAGAGCACGTTTAAAATCACCCAGTTACGTTGTGACATTTGGTAGAACATAAAGTGTTCCTCCGGTAATCGGGAGTTGCATAATCTCATAGTCATAGGAACATGTATAAGTTATGAAGAAAGCAATAACAGTAAACTAAAATGATCAAGTGCTAAGCTAACGGAATGAGTCAAGTCAATCAAATGACAACTCATGTCTATGGTTAGGAAACTTAACCATCTTTGATCAACGAGCTAGTCAAGTAGAGGCATACTAGTGACACTCTGTTTGTCTATGTATTCACACGTGCATTATGTTTTCGGTTAATACAATTCTAGCATGAATAATAAACATTTATCATGAAATAAGGAAATAAATAATAACTTTATTATTGCCTCTAGGGCATATTTCCTTCAGTCTCCCACTTGCACTAGAGTCAATAATCTAGATTACACAGTAATGATTCTAACACCCATGGAGCCTTGGTGCTGATCATGTTTTGCTCGTGAGAGAGGCTTAGTCAACGGGTCTGCAACATTTAGATCCGTATGTATCTTGCAAATCTCTATGTCTCCCACCTGGACTTGATCGCAGATGGAATTAAAGCGTCTCTTGATGTGTTTGGTTCTCTTGTGAAATCTGAATTCCTTTGTCAAGGCAATTGCACCAGTGTTGTCACAAAAGATTTTCATTGGACCCGATGCACTAGGTATGACACCTAGATCGGATATGAACTCCTTCATCCAGATTCCTTCCTTTGCTGCTTCCGAAGCAGCTATGTACTCCGCTTCACATGTTGATCTCGCCACAACGCTTTGTTTAGAACTGCTCCAACTGACAGCTCCACCGTTCAATATAAACACGTATCCGGTTTGCGATTTAGAATCGTCCGGATCAGTGTCAAAGCTTGCATCGACGTAACCATTTACGGCGAGCTCTTTGTCACCTCCATGAACGAGAAACATATCCTTAGTCCTTTTCAGGTATTTCAGGATGTTCTTGACCGCTGTCCAGTGATCCATTCCTGGATTACTTTGGTACCTCCTTGCTAAACTAATAGCAAGGCACACATCAGGTCTAGTACACAGCATTGCATATATGACAGAGCCTATGGCTGAAGCATAGGGAACACTTTTCATTTTCTCTCTATCTTCTAAAGTGGTCGGGCATTGAGTCTTACTCAACTTCACACCTTGTAACATAGGCAAGAACCCTTTCTTTGCTTGATTCATCTTGAAATTCTTGAAAACTTTATCAAGGTATGTGCTTTGTGAACGTCCAATTAAGCATCTTGATCTATCTCTATAGATCTTGATGCCCAATCTATAAGCAGCTTCACCGAGGTCTTTCATTGAAAAACTCTTATTCAAGTATCCTTTTATGCTATCCAGAAAATCTATATCATTTCCAATCAACAATATGTCATCCACAT
Source organism: Aegilops umbellulata (assembly GCA_032464435.1). Lineage (NCBI taxonomy): Eukaryota > Viridiplantae > Streptophyta > Magnoliopsida > Poales > Poaceae > Aegilops > Aegilops umbellulata. The sequence goes on from CP136059.1 coordinate 512,054,553, forward strand.
ATAATATTAGAAATGCTACAGAGCTCCCACTCACTTTCTTGTAAATACATGCTTCTCCAAAAGTCTGTATAAAACCATATGTTTTGATCACACTATCAAAACGCTTATTCCAACTCCGAGAGGCTTGCACCAGTCCATAAATGGATCGCTGGAGCTTGCACACTTTGTTAGCACCTTTTGGATCGACAAAACCTTCTGGTTGCATCATATACAACTCTTCTTCTAGAAATCCATTCAGGAATGCAGTTTTGACATCCATTTGCCAAATTTCATAATCATAAAATGCGGCATTGCTAACATGATTCGGACAAACTTCAGTATCGCTACGGGTGAGAAAGTCTCATCGTAGTCAACCCCTTGAACTTGTTGAAAACCTTTTGCAACAAGTCGAGCTTTGTAGACAGTAACATCGCCGTCAGCGTCAGTCTTCTTCTTGAAGATCCATTTATTCTCAATGTCTTGCCGATCATCGGGCAAGTCAACCAAAGTCCACACTTTGTTCTCATGCATGCATCCCATCTCAGATTTCATGGCCTCAAGCCATTTTGCGGAATCTGGGCTCGCCATCGCTTCCTCATAGTTCGTAGGTTCGTCATGGTCAAGTAACATGACCTCCAGAATAGGATTACCGTACCACTCTGGTGCGGATCTTACTCTGGATGACCTATGAGGTTCGGTAGTAACTTGATCTGAAGTTTCATGATCATCATCATTAGCTTCCTCACTAATTGGTGTAGGTGTCATAGGAACCGGTTTCTGTGATGAACTACTCTCCAATAAGGGAGCAGGTACAGTTACCTCATCAAGTTCTATTTTCCTCCCACTCACTTCTTTCGAGAGAACTCCCTCTCTAGAAAGGATCCATTCTTAGCAACAAATGTCTTGCCTTCGGATCTGTGATAGAAGGTGTACCCAACAGTGTCCTTTGGGTATCCTATGAAGACACATTTCTCCGATTTGGGTTCGAGCTTATCAGGTTGAAGCTTTTTCACTTAAGCATCGCATCCCCAAACTTTAAGAAACGACAACTTTGGTTTCTTGCCAAACCATAGTTCGTAAGGAGTCGTCTCAACGGATTTAGATGGTGCTCTATTTAACGTGAATGCAAATGTCTCTAAAGCATAAACCCTAAAACAATAGCGGTAAATCGGTAAGAGACATCATAGATCGCACCATATCCAGTAAAGTACGATTACGACGTTCGGACACACCATTACGCTGTGGTGTTCCGGGTGGTGTGAGTTGCGAAACTATTCCGCATTGTTTTAAATGAAGACCAAACTCGTAACTCAAATATTCTCCTCCACGATCAGATCGTAGAAACTTTATTTTCTTGTTACGATGATTTTCCACTTCACTCTGAAATTCTTTGAACTTTTCAAATGTTTCAGACTTATGTTTCATTAAGTAGATATACCCATATCTGCTCAAATCATTTGTGAAGGTGAGAAAGTAACGATACCCGCCGCGAGCCTCAAAATTCATCAGACCAAATACATCAGTATGTATGATTTCCAAAAAATCTGTTGCTCACTCCATTGTTTTGGAGAATGGTGTTTTAGTCATCTTGCCCATGAGGCATGGTTCGCAAGTACCAAGTGATTCATAATCAAGTGATTCCAAAAGTCCATCAGAATGGAGTTTCTTTATGTGTTTTACACCAATATGACCTAAACAACAGTGCCACAAATAAGTTGCACTATCATTATCAACTATGCATCTTTCGGCTTCAACATTGTGAATATGTGTATCACTACTATCGAGATTCATTAAAAATAGACCACTCTTCAAGGATGCATGACCATAAAAGATATTACTTATATAAATAGAACAACCATTATTCTCTGATTTAAATGAATAACCGTCTTGCATCAAACAAGATCCAGACATAATGTTCATGCTTAACACTGGCACCAAATAACAATTATTCAGTTCTAAAACTAATCCTGAAGGTAGATGTAGAGGTAGCGTGCCGACGGCGATCACATCGACTTTGGAACCATTTCCCACGCGCATCGTCACCTTGTCCTTAGCCAATCTTCGCTTAATCCGTAGTCCCTGTTTTGAGTTGCAAATGTTAGCAATAGAACCAGTATCAAATACCCAGGTGCTACTGCGAGCTTTAGTAAGGTACACATCAATAACATGTATATCATATATACCTTTTTTCACCTTGCCATCCTTCTTATCCGCCAAATACTTGGGGCAGTTCCGTTTCTAGTGACCAGTCCCTTTGAAGTAGAAGCACTCAGTCTCAGGCTTAGGTCTAGATTTGGGTTTCTTCTCCTAAGCAGCAACTTGCGTGTCGTTCTTCTTGAAGTTCCCCTTCTTATTTCCTTTACCCTTTTTCTTGAAAGTGGTGGTCTTGTTAACCATTAACACTTGATGCTCCTTTTTGATTTCTACCTCCGCAGCCTTTAGCATCGCGAAGAGCTCGGGAATTGTCTTATCCATCCCTTGCATGTTATAGTTCATCACAAAGCTCTTGTAGCTTGGTGGCAGTGATTGAAGAATTCTGTCAATGGCACTATCATCCGGAATATCAACTCCCAGTTGAATCAAGTGATTGTTATACCCAGACATTTTGAGTATATGTTCACTGACAGAACTATTCTCCTCCATCTTACAGATGTATAACTTATTGGAGACCTCATATCTCTCAATCCGGGTATTTGCTTGAAATATTAACTTCAACTCCTGGAACATCTCATATGCTCCATGACGTTCAAAACGTCATTGAAGTCCCGGTTCTAAGCCGTAAAACATGGCACACTGAACTATCGAGTAGTCATCAGCTTTGCTTTGCCAGACGTTCATAACATCTGGTTTAGCTCCTGCAGCAGGTTTGGCACCTAGCGGTGCTTCCAGGACGTAATTCTTCTGTGCAGCAATGAGGATAATCCTCAAGTTACGGACCCAGTCCGTGTAATTGCTACCATCATCTTTCAACTTTGCTTTCTCAAGGAACGCATTAAAATTCAACGGAACAACAACACGGGCCATCTATCTACAACAACGTAGATAAGCAAAATACTATCAGGTACTATGTTCATGATAAATTAAAGTTCAATTAATCATATTTAAGAACTCCCACTTAGATAGACATCCCTCTAATCATCTAAGTGATCACGTGATCCAAATCAACTAAACCATGTCCGATCATCACGTGAAATGGAGTAGTTTTCAATGGTGAACATCACTATGTTGGTCATATCTACTATATGATTCACGCTCGATCTTTCGGTCTCAGTGTTCCGAGGCCATATCTCCATATGCTAGGCTCGTCAAGTTTAACCCGAGTATTTCTGCGTGTGCAAAATTGGCTTGCACCCGTTGTATGTGAACGTAGAGCTTATCACACCCGATCATCACGTGGTGTCTCGGCACGATGAACTTTGGCAATGGTGCATACTCAGGGAGAACACTTGTACCTTGAAATTTAGTGAGAGATCATCTTATAATGCTACCGTCAATCAAAGGAAAATAAGATGCATAAAGGATAAACATCACATGCAATCAATATAAGTGATATGATATGGCCATCATCATCTTGTGCCTTTGATCTTCATCTCCAAAGCACTGTTATGATCACCATCGTCACCGGCGCGACACCTTGATCTCCATCGTAGCATCGTTGTCGTCTCGCCAACTATTGCTGCTACAACTTTCGCTACCGCTTAGTGATAAAGTAAAGCAATTATAGGGTGATTGCATTGCATACAATAAAGCAACAACCATATGGCTCCTGCCAGTTGCCGATAACTCCGTTACAAAACATGATCATCTCATACAATAAAATATAGAATCATGCCATGACCATATCACATCACAACATGCCCTGCAAAAACAAGTTAGACGTCCTCTACTTTGTTGTTGCAAGTTTTACATGGCTGCTACGGGCTGAGCAAGAACCGTTCTTACCTACGCATCAAAACCACAATGATATTTCGTCAAGTTAGTGTTGTTTTAATCTTCAACAAGGACCGAGCGTAGTCACACTCAGTTCAACTAAAGTAGGAGAAACTGACACCTGCCAGCCACCTGTGTGCGAAGCACGTCGGTAGAACCAGTCTCGCGTAAGCGTACGCGTAAAGTATTCAACCCAAATTTATTGATTCGACACAAGGGGAGACAAAGAATATTCTCAAGTATTAGAAGTTGAGTTGTCAATTCAACCACACCTGGATAACTTAATATCTGTAGCAAAGTATTTAGTAGCAAAGTAATATGATAGTAGTAGTAATGGTAATAAAAGTAACAGAAGCAAAAGTAATATTTTTGGTATTTTGTAGTGATTGTAACAGTAGCAACGGGAAAGTAAATAAGCGAGAACCAATGTAGGAAAAGCTCGTAGGCATTGGATCGGTGATGGATAATTATGCCGGATGTGGTTCATCATGTAACAGTCATAACATAGGGTGGCACAGAACTAGCTCCAATTCATCAATGTAATGTAGGCATGTATTCCGAATATAGTCATACGTGCTTATGGAAAAGAACTTGCATGACATCTTTTTTCCTACCCTCCCGTGGCAGCGGGGTCCTAATGAAAACTAAGGGATCTTAAGGCCTCCTTTTAATAGAGAACCGGAACAAAGCATTAGCACATAGTGAATACATGAACTCCTCAAACTATAGTCATCACCGGGAGTGGTCCCGATTATTGTCACTTCGGAGTTGCCGGATCATAACACATAGTAGGTGACTATAGACTTGCAAGATACGATCAAGAACACACATATATTCATGAAAACATAATAGGTTCATTTGGTTTTCCACTTTTTTTCACTTTCCTGATTGTTTTTTCGTTTTCTGTTTCTTTTTCATTTTTTCTTTTTGTTACCTTTTCTTTTTCAAGTTTCTTTATATTTTTCAGAACATGTTTGCAGTTTTACAAAAAAAAATAGGATTTTCTTTGTTATTTCTTTTTCTTTTCTTCTCTTTTTTCTTCAAAAAAATCGAAAATTTGAAATTTTGTTCATGTTTTCAAAAAATGTTCACCTTTTGAAAAAATGTTCTCAAAATTCAAAAATTGTTCTCGTTACACAAAAAAGTTCAAAACTTCCGAAATTCAAAAAATGTAGCAGATTTCAATATTTTGTTCACTTTTTAGAAAAATGTTAGTGCTTCCAAATTTGTTCGGGATTTTTCAAAATTGTTCTTCGTTTCAAAATTTGTTCTCAAGATTCAAAAAATGTTTGTGCTTTAAAAATTGTTCACGCTTTCAAATTTGTTCGGGATATTTCAAAATTGTTTTCTATTTCAAAATTTGTTCTCAAGATTCAAAAAATGTCCGTGGTTGAAAAAATAGTTGGCGCTTCCAAATTTGTTCTCAAGATTCAAAATCGTTCGTTCTTTAAAAAATTTGTTCACAAATTCCAAAAATGTTCATGTCTTCGAAAAATGTTTTGGGAAATTTGAAATAGTTGGCGCTTCATGTTTGTTCTAGTTTTTAAAATTATTTCTACTAAAGAACAGAAAATATAAAGAGGGTATAGAAGGTTGTGCTTCTAGTTTCATCCATCTCATACTCATCAAAAAGAATCCACTAACAAGGTTGATCAAGTCTTATTAACAAACTCATTCCGATAATCATGGAACCGGAGAAATTTCGAATAACACTATGTTACCTCAACGGGGATATGGACATCCCCAACAATAAGTATATCATATTTCTTTTTGACAGTAGGAAGAGGAAATTCAAAACCTCCAACTATAATCGATGTAATTTTTCCAATAGAGTTGATACTATAAACTTGAGGTTGTTTCCTCGGAAAGTGCACCATATGCTCATTACCATTAACATGAAAAATTACATTGCCTTTGTTGCAATCAATAACAGCCCCTGCAGTATTAAGGAAAGGTCTTCCAAGAATAATAGACATACTATCATCCTCAGGAATATCAAGAATAACAAAGTCCGTTAAAATAATAAAGTTTGCAACCACAACAGGCACATCCTCACAAATACCGACAGGTATAGCAGTTGATTTATCAGCCATTTGCAAAGATATTTCAGTAGGTGTCAACTTATTCAAGTCAAGTCTATGATATAAAGAGAGGGGCATAACACTAACACCGGCTCCAAGATCACATAAAGCAGTTTTAACATAGTTTCTTTTAATGGAGCATGGTATAGTGGGTACTCCTGGATCCCCAAGTTTCTTTGGTATTCCACCCTTAAAAGTATAATTAGCAAGCATGGTGGAAATTTCAGCTTCCGGTATCTTTCTCTTATTTGTAACAATATCTTTCATATATTTAGCATAAGGATTCATTTTGAGCATATCAGTCAATCGCATACGCAAAAAGATAGGTCTAATCATTTCAGCAAAACACTCAAAATCCTCATCATCCTTTTTCTTAGATGGTTTGGGAGGAAAAGCCATGGGTTTCTGAACCCATGGTTCTCTTTCTTTACCATGTTTCCTAGCAACAAAGTTTCTCTTATCATAACGTTGATTCTTTGATTGTGGGTTATCAAGATCAACAACAGGTTCGATTTCTACATCATTATCATTACTAGGTTGAGCATCATCATGAACATCATCAATAACATTTTCACTAGGTTCATGTTCATTACCAGATTGTGTTTCAGCATCAGACATAGAGATATCATTTGGATTCTCAGGTGGTTCTGCAATAGGTTCACTAGAAGTTTGCAAAGTCCTATCATTTTTCTTTTTATTCCTTTTAGAAGAACTAGGTACATCAATATTATTTCTCTGGGAATCTTGCTCAATTCCCTTAGGGTGGCCTTCAGGATACAAAGGTTCCCGAGTCATTCTACCAGTTCTAGTAGCCACTCTAACAGCATAATCATTTTTCTTACTATTCATTCATTGAGCAAATTATTTTGAGCTTTAAGTACTTGTTCTACTTGAGTGGTAACCATAGAAGCATGTTTGCTAACAAGTTTAAGTTCACCTCTAATATTAGCCATATAATCACCCAAGTGTTTAATCATATAAGCATTTTGTTTTAATTGTCTACCAAAATAAGTATTAAAATTTTCTTGTTTGACAATAAAATTATCAAACTCGTCAAAGCATTGTCTAGCGGACTTACAGTGAGGAATATCACCTTCAAATGTATAGAGAGAATTTACCTTTACTACCTGTGTCGGGTTATCAAGACCAGGAGGTTCTTCAATAGGTAATGGATTAAGATCATATACTTCTTCAACAGGCGGTAAATTAAGACCATGTATTTCTTCAATAGGAGGTAAATTCTTAACATCTTCAGCTTTAATACCTTTTTATTTCATAGATTTCTTTGCCTCTTGCATATCTTCAGGACTGAGAAATAGAACACCTCTCTTCTTTGGAGTTGGTTTAGGAATAGACTCAGTAATTGGAGCAGGAGCTGGCTCAGGAAGTGCCCAACTATTTTCATTTTTCAACATATTATTCAATAGAATTTCAGCTTCATCCGGTGTTCTTTCCCTGAAAACAGAACCAGCACAACTATCCAGGTAATCTCTGGAAGCATTGGTTAGTCCATTATAAAACATATCAAGTATTTCATTTTTCTTAAGAGTACGATCAGGCAAAGCATTAAGCAACTTGAGAAGCCTCCCCCAAGCTTGTGGGAGACTCTCTTCTTCAATTTGCACAAAGTTGTATATTTCCTTTAAAGCAGCTTGTTTCTTATGAGCAGGGAAATATTTAGCAGAGAAGTAATAAATCATATCCTGGGGACTACGCACACAACCAGGATCAAGAGAATTAAACCATATCTTAGCATCACCCTTTAATGAAAACGGAAATATTTTAAGGATATAAAAGTAGCGAGATCTCTCATCATTAGTGAACAAGGTGGCTATATCATTTAATTTAGTAAGATGTGCCACAACAATTTCAGATTCATAACCATGAAAAGGATCAGATTCAACCAAAGTAATTATATAAGGATCAACAGAGAATTGATAATCCTTATCGGCAATACAAATAGGTGAAGTAGCAAAAGCAGGGTCAGGCCTCATTCTATCTCTAAGAGATTTCTTATTCCATTCAACTAATAACCTCTTGAGCTCATATCTATCTTTGCAAGCTAAAATAGCTGCAGAAGCTTCCATGTCAAAAGCATAACCTTCAGGAATAACATGCCTATCTTCATCATCATTTTCATCATTATAATCAGTTTCAATAATTTCTTTCTCTCTAGCCCTAGCAATTTGTTCATAAAAAAATTCACTAAGGGGCACCGTAGTATCAAGCATAGAAGTAGTTTCATCATAAGTATCATGTATAGCAGAAGTGGCATCATCAATAACATGCGACATATCAGAACGAATAGCAGAAGAAGGTTTAGGTGTCGCAAGCTTACTCAAAGCAAAAGGTGAATCAAGTGCAGAGCTAGATGGCAGTTCATTACCTCCCCTCGTAGTTGAGGGATAAATTGTTGTCTTAGCGTCTTTCAAGTTCTTCATAGTCCAGCAGATATAAATCCCAAGTGACTCAAAGAATAGAGCTATGCTCCCTGGCAACGGCGCCAGAAAATAGTCTTGATAACCCACAAGTATAGGGGATCGCAACAGTTTTCGAGGGTAGAGTATTCAACCCAAATTTATTGATTCGATACAAGGGGAGCCAAAGAATATTCTCAAGTATTAGCAATTGAGTTGTCAATTCAACCACACCTGGATAACTTAATATCTGCAACAAAGTATTTAGTAGCAAAGTAATATGATAGTAGTAGTAACGGTAACAAAAGTAACATAAGCAAAAGTAATATTTTTGGTATTTTGTAGTGATTGTAACAGTAGCAATGGGAAAGTAAATAAGCGAGAACCAATATAGGAAAAGCTCGTAGGCATTGGATCGGTGATGGATAATTATTCCGGATGCGGTTCATCATGTAACAGTCATAACATAGGGTGCCACAGAACTAGCTCCAATTCATCAATGTAATGTAGGCATGTATTCCGAATATAGTCATACGTGCTTATGGAAAAGAACTTCCATGACATCTTTTGTCCTACCCTCCCGTGGCAGCGGGGTCCTAATGGAAACTAAGGGATATTAAGGCCTCCTTTTAATAGAGAACCGGAACAAAGCATTAGCACATAGTGAATACATGAACTCCTCAAACTATGGTCATCACCGGGAGTGGTCCCGATTATTGTCACTTCGGGGTTGCCGGATCATAACACATAGTAGGTGACTATAGACTTGCAAGATAGGATCAAGAACACACATATATTCATGAAAACATAATAGGTTCAGATCTGAAATCATGGCACTCGGGCCCTAGTGACAAGCATTAAGCATAGCAAAGTCATAGAAACATCAATCTCAGAACATAGTGGATACTAGGGATCAAACCCTAACAAAACTAACTCGATTACATGATAGATCTCATCCAACCCATCACCGTCCAGCAAGCCTACGATGGAATTACTCACGCACGGCGGTGAGCATCATGAAATTGGTGATGGAGGATGGTTGATGATGACGACGGCGACGAATCCCCCTCTCCGGAGCCCCGAACGGACTCCAGATCAGCCCTCCTGAGAGGTTTTAGGGCTTGGCGGCGGCTCCGTATCGTAAAATGCGATGATTTCTTCTCCTTAATTTTTTTCTCCCCGAAAGCAAATACATAGAGTTGGAGTTGGCGTCGGAGGAGCTCCAGGGGGCCCACGATGTAGGGGGCGCGCCCTAAGGGGGGGCGCCCCCACCCTCGTGGACAGGGTGTGGGGCCCCTGGTCTTCATCTTTGGCGAGGATTTTTTATTATTTTAACTAGACGTTACTTGGAGTTTCAGGTCATTCCGAGAACTTTTGTTTCTGCACATAAATAACACCATAGAAAGTCTGCTGAAAACAACGTCAGTCCGGGGTTAGTTCCATTCAAATCATGCAAATTAGAGTCCAAAACAAGGGCAAAAGTGTTTGGAAAAGTAGATACGGCGGAGACGTACCATCGGTCCGGGCCGCTTCATCCAACAATACCGCCGAACCAAAGTATGACATGCTGGTAAGCAGTATGACTTGTATCGCCCACAACTCACTTGTGTTCTACTCGTGCATATAACATCTACGCATAAACCTGGCTCGGATGCCACTATTGGGAAATGTAGTAATTTCAAAAAAATCCTACGCACACGCAAGATCATGGTAATGCATAGCAAAGACAGGGGAGAGTGTGTCCACGTACCCTCATAGACCGAAAGCGGAAGCGTTATGACAACGTGGTTGACGTAGTCGTACGTCTTCACGATTGACCGATCCTCGGTACCGAACGTACGATAACTCCGTGTTCAGCACACGTTCAGCTCGATGACGTCCTGCGAACTCACGATCCAGGGCAGGGCTTTGCCTAAGCACCGCTACGATATGACCGAGGTGGATTATGGTGGAGGGGGGCACCGCACACGGCTAAGAGAGATCAATTATCAACTTGTGTGTCTATGGGGTGCCCCTGGCAACATATATAAAGGAGTGGAGGGGGGGATATGGCCGGACCCTATGGCGCGCCCTGGAGGAGTCCTACTCCCACCGAGAGTAGGATCCCCCCCCATTCCCTAGTTGGACTAGGAGAGAACGAAGGGGGAGAGAGGGAGGAAGGAAAGGGGGGGCGCCGCCCCCCTCCTAGTACAATTCGAACCAGAGGGGGAGGGGGCGCGGCCTGCCCTGGCCTCCTCTCTCTTTCTCCACTATGGCCCATTTAGGCCCATACAATTACCGGGGGTTCCGGTAACCTCCCGTTACTGCGGTAAAATCCTGATTTCACCCGGAACCATTCTGATGTCCAAATATAGGCTTACAGTATATCGATCTTTATGTCTCGACCATTTCGAGACTCCTCGTCATGTCCGTGATCATATCCGGGACTCCGAACAACCTTCGGTACATCAAAACACAAAAACTCATAATACCGATCGTCACAGAACATTAAGCGTGCGGACCCTACGGGTTCGAGAACTATGTAGAAATGATCGAGACACGTCTCCGGTCAATAACCAATAGAGGAACCTGGATGCTCATATTGGTTCCTACAGATTCTACGAAGATCTTTATCGGTCAAACCGCATAACAACATATGTTGTTCCCTTTGTCATCGGTATGTTACTTGCCCGAGATTCGATCGTCGGTATCTCAATACCTAGCTCAATATCATTTACCGGCAAGTCTCCTTACTCGCTCAGTAATGCATCATCCCGCAACTAACTCATTAGTTGCATTGCTTGCAAGGCTTATAGTGATGTGCATTACCGAGAGGACCCAGAGATACCTCTTCGACAATCGGAGTGACAAATCCTAATCTCGATCTATGCCAACTCAACAAGTACCATCATAGACACCTGTAGAGCACCTTTATAATCACCCAGTTACGTTGTGACGTTTGGTAGCACACAAAGTGTTCCTCTGGTAATCGGGAGTTGCATAATCTCATAGTCATAGGAACATGTATAAGTTATGAAGAAAGCAATAGCAGTAAACTAAAACGATCAAGTGCTAAGCTAACGGAATGGGTCAAGTCAATCACATCATTCTCCTAATGATGTGATCCCGTTTATCAAATGACAACTCATGTCTATGGTTAGGAAACTTAACCATCTTTGATCAACGAGCTAGTCAAGTAGAGGCATACTAGTGACACTCTGTTTGTCTATGTATTCACACGTGCATTATGTTTCCGGTTAATACAATTCTAGCATGAATAATAAACATTTATCATGAAATAAGGAAATAAACAATAACTTTATTATTGCCTCTAGGGCATATTTCCTTCAGTCTCCTACTTGCACTAGAGTCAATAATCTTGATTACACAGTAATGATTCTAACACCCATGGAGCCTTGGTACTGATCATGTTTTGCTGTGAGAGAGGCTTAGTCAACGGGTCTGCAACATTCAGATCCGTATGTATCTTGCAAATCTCTATGTCTCCCACCTGGACTTGATCGCGGATGGAATTAAAGCGTCTCTTGATGTGTTTGGTTCTCTTGTGAAATCTGGATTCCTTTACCAAGGCAATTGCACCAGTATTGTCACAAAAGATTTTCATTGGACCCGATGCACTAGGTATGACACCTAGATCGGATATGAACTCCTTCATCCAGATTCCTTCCTTTGCTGCTTTCGAAGCAACTATGTACTCCACTTCACACGTAGATCCGGCCACAACGCTTTGTTTAGAACTGCTCCAACTGACAGCTCCACCATTGAATATAAACACGTTTCCGGTTTGCGATTTAGAATCGTTCGGATCAGTGTCAAAGCTTGTATCGACGTAACCATTTACGACGAGCTCTTTGTCACCTCCATAAACGAGAAACATATCCTTAGTCCCTTTCAGGTATTTCAGGATGTTCTTGACCGCTGTCAAGTGATCCATTCCTGGATTACTTTGGTACCTCCTTGCTAAACTAATAGCAAGGCACACATCAGGTCTGGTACACAACATTGCATACATGACAGAGCCTATGGCTGAAGCATAGGGAACACTTTTCATTTTCTCTCTATCTTCTAAAGTGGTCGGGCATTGAGTCTTACTCAACTTCACACCTTGTAACACAGGCAAGAACCATTTCTTTGCTTGATCCATCTTGAACTTCTTGAAAACTTTATCAAGGTTTGTGCTTTGTGAAAGTCCAATTAAGTGTCTTGATCTATCTCTATAGATCTTGATGCCCAATATATAAGCAGCTTCATCGAGATCTTTCATTGAAAAACTCTTATTCAAGTATCCTTTTATGCTATCCAGAAATTCTATATCATTTCCAATCAACAATATGTCATCCACATATAATATTAGAAATGCTACAGAGCTCCCACTCACTTTCTTGTATATACATGCTTCTCCAAAAGTCTGTATAAAACCATATGTTTTGATCACACTATCAAAACGCTTATTCCAACTCCGAGAGGCTTGCACCAGTCCATAAATGGATCGCTGGAGCTTGCACACTTTGTTAGCACCTTTTGGATCGACAAAACCTTCTGGTTGCATCATATACAACTCTTCTTGTAGAAATCCATTCAGAATGCGGTTTTGACATCCATTTGCTAAATTTCATAATCATAAAATGCGGAAATTGCTAATATGATTCAGACAGACTTAAGCATCGCTACGGGTGAGAAAGTCTCATCGTAGTCAACCCCTTGAACTTGTCAAAAACCTTTTGCAACAAGTCGAGCTTTGTAGACAGTAACATTACCGTCAGCGTCAATCTTCTTTTTCAAGATCCATTTATTCTCGATGGCTTGCCGATCATCAGGCAAGTCAACCAAAGTCCACACTTTGTTCTCATACATGGATCTCATCTCAGATTTCATGGCCTCAAGCCATTTTGCGAAATCTGGGCTCATCATCGCTTCCTCATAGTTCGTAGATTCGTCATGGTCGAGTAACATGACCTCCAGAACAGGATTACTATACCACTCAGGTGCGGATCTTACTCTGGTTGACCTACGAGGTTCGGTAGTAACTTGATCTGAAGTTTCATGTCATCATCATTAGCTTCCTCACTAATTGGTGTAGGTGTCACAGGAACCGGTTTCTGTGATGAACTACTCTCCGTTCATAACAATAAGAACAACGATACTGTATTGCAAAGCATGTTACCATCTCGCGCTATTTGTTTTTACAGAACCTCCAGCAAATTAGCGATCAAAGCCTTTGTATGTGGACTTGTCGGATGCTCCAGGCCTGGCCTTCCCGGCCTCTTCGACGTATACTCTGGGGGCAAATCCAGAACGGCGCCCGTAGCGCAAGTTATAGGGTTAACGGAACAGGGCGCACACCCCTTCTCGGCGATGGGCCAGCCCATGTTCATTTTTTTCCTTTTGTAAAAAGCTGCAAAAATGGGGCGCTGAGAACGATTCGATCTTGCAATGCGCGGTTTCAGCGACACACTCACTAAGCACCCGAGCGAGCTGAGTTCTGTGATCACGTACAGCTTCTTCCTTCTTTTATTCTTTTTTTTGCTTTTGCTTTTCTTTTTTTGTCTTAATTTTTATTTATTGTTTTCTCATTTACTTTCTTCTTTCTTCATTCTCTTATTCTTTTTCTTTTTCGATATAAAAAGTTCACCAGATTTTATGAAAAAATCAAATTTGTTGAAATTTTTTCAAAATTGGGGAACTTTTTTTCAAATTTGATGAACATTTGTTTAAATTGGTGAACTATTTTTCTAATCTGGTGAACTTTTTTTGAAGTTGATGATTTTTTTTCAAGTTTGTGAACCTGTTTCAAAACCGATGAACTTTTTTGAAAGTCAGTGAACTTTTTTTCCAAATTTGATTATCTTTTACAAAATCAATAAACTTTTTAAGAATTCATGAAGTATTTTTAAGGTCTGTGAACTTTATTGTAAAATTCGTGAACATTTTTTAATACATGATTTTTTTATTTTTTCCTTACTTTTTCAAAAGTCAAATGTCAACCGATCAACCGCGATCAAATGAGGTGATGTGCGGGGCGAGCGACCGAGGCGACGTGCCAGACAAGCGAACAGGTGCAAATTTGTTCATCTTTCAGATGTTCTGCCTTGGAGATTGGAGAAAGGTGGTCCATGGAGGCCCTTGGCTGTTCAGGAACTTGGCGGTAGTGATTGAGGATTATGATGGGAAAACAGATCTAGAGGAGATTGTGCCATACGGTCTGTTTGTTTGGGCTCAAATTCACAAGGTGCCGGAGGTATATCGCCATGAACAGGTGGTTGACCAGCTAGCTCGCAGGATTGGGAAGGTTAGAGAGGCGCAACTCCGGCCAACTTTGTACTATGAAGGTGATTATGTGAGGGTGAGGGCTAGGGTTCTAACTGCTAAACCCTTGACCCGTTTCATCCCGCTCACCGTGACTGGGGAGGGTACACGGATGTTGATGGTGAAGTATGAAAAGATCCCTTTTTTCTGCAAGGTGTGTGGTCTGATGGGTCATGGTTATGATGAATGTGGTAATGGTGTTTGGAAAGAGGAGGATAAGAAGTGGGGGTCTTGGATGATAGCGAAACGCAGATCCATTGACTACAGTCAGCCCTCGGGGGGGGAGGCTTCTTCAGGGGAGACCGCGGCCGTGGGCGAGCTAGGAATCCTGGTCGTACACCGGCAGGTGGCAGAAGTACTGTAGCCCAGTATGAAGATGGAGCAGATGAGCACGGAGCAAATCAGGGGGCAAAGGGCAAGTACCACAGCAACCTGCTGAACCCAATCTGGTGAAATCGCAAGCTAAGAGATCATCTCATGATAAAGCAATGGTGCGGCCAGCAGCTACGATGATGGATCATCAGTTGGCAGATGAAACCAGTGGTGCTATGGTGGTGACGCATGTGGCACCTACAGGGGTCCCTCCCTTACCCCCTGTCTATGTGTCACCAAGGAAGGACAATAAGAGGCTGCGAAAGGGACACGACGGAAAGGAGAAGGGATATATCAACCAGGCTCAAGACACTCAAACTGCACTATCGGCGGGCTCCTCCGAGGAGTACCGCCGGGCACAATGAATATCATTAGCTGGAACTGCCGAGGTGCGGGTAAAGCCTCGACAGTTCGAGAACTTCGCGATATGGCGAAGAAATTTACCCCTACCGTGTTTTGTATCGTTGAAACTCAGATTAACAAAGCTAGGGTAGAGAGTTTGGCTAGTTCAATAGGCTATGATAAAGCCTATGCAATAAATAGTAATGGTAGAAGTGGAGGAATTGGTATCTTTTGGAATAATGCAATAAATATTGAGATTTTGGGTTACTCAATGTATCATGTAGATTGTAAGGTGATTGACCCGAGCAGTGAACCATGGCGCCTAACAGTAGTATATGGTGAAGCCCAAAAACATCTTCGGCATCAAACGTGGGAAGTGCTTAAAGATATCAGTGGTTCAAGCGAGCTCCCATGGCTTTGCATAGGAGATTTCAATGAAGTCTTGCGTCGGGAAGAACATGAGGGGATAGGACAGCGAAGTAATGCGCAGATGCAGGGTTTCAGAGATATGGTTGACACTTGCATGTTGATGGATATTGGCTTCAAGGGCAGGTTTTGGACGTTTGAAAAGAAAGTGGTGGGAGGCACATACACTTGTGTGAGGCTAGATAGAGCCCTGGGGACAGCGGACTGGAATGCGCTTTTTCCTTTGGCGTGTCTAACTCATCTTACTTCGGCCACTTCAGATCATGGGCCTATTCGTTTGCAGCTAGATGGAACGACGAGAATTGCAAGATCGGATCCCCTGTTCAGATATGAGACTGCGTGGGAAACACATGAAAATCTAAAAGAGACTATATTGCAAGCATGGGCTGATAACCAACCGTGTACAAGGGTTGAGGACATGAAACAGAAGCTTGCGTCTCTGTCGGGGAGGCTTAAAACATGGAATGTTGACACGTTCAGTTCTGTACGAAAGGAGATAAAAACCTTGAAGAGGGAATTGGAAAAACTACGTAGTGATCGGGCTAGAACAGGGCCAAGTCACGTGGAGATCAAGATAAATGACCGGCTGGTAGAGTCATATCACAGGGAAGAGATGTTATGGAGACAGCGCTCGCGAATTAACTGGTTAGCTGAAGGAGATAGGAACACAAAAAAAATTCACCTTCGTGCTAGCATGAGACGGAGGAAAAACATGATCAAAGCCCTTTCAAACTCCCTGGGCGTGATGGTGGAGGACCCAGTGGAGCTGAAATCTCTTGTGTCAAGCTTCCATGAGGACTTGTACAGGTCCGAAGGGGTGTCTAACATGGACAGGGTTCTGGATCATGTGCCTAGGAAGGTAACGGCTGAAATGAATGAAATGCTAGGTGCGGCCTAGAGCAGCGAAGAAGTTAAAACAACTTTGTTTCAAATGTTTCCCACAAAGTCTCCAGGGCCAGACGGTTTTCCTGCACATTTTACCAACGACACTCGGACGTATGTGGGGAAGAGGTCACAAGGGCGGTGCTGAGGATAGTAAGAGGGGAGGAGAGCCCTGAGTGTATAAATGATACTTTTTTGGTGCTAATCCCCAAGGTAATGAACCCTACCCTTCTGACCCAATTTAAGCCTATCAATTTGTGTAATGTTCTCTATAAAATTGCTTCAAAAGTGGTGGCCAACAGATTGAAGCAAATCCTCCCAAATATTATATCAGAGGAACAATCCGCTTTTGTTCCAGGAAGGCTCATTACGGATAACATTATAAGTGCCTATGAATGCTTGCATTTTATGAAAAGAAACATATCCAAGTCCAATAGTCATTGTGCATTAAAATTGGATATGATGAAAGACTACGATAGGCTCGAGTGGGACTATATGCAAGCAATTATGGTGAAGTTGGGATTTGCACAATCATGGGTAAATACTGTAATGGGCATGATTAAGTGTGTTTCATTCTCGGTTTTGTTCAATGGTGAGAAACTTGATCAATTTAAACCATCCAAAGGTATTCGACAGGGAGACTCAATCTCCCCTTATCTTTTCTTGATAGCAGCGGAGGGCCTTTAGTGCCTTTTAAACAACAGTTCTCAGTCATCCAGCTTTGTGGGAGTAAAGGTGGCACCGACAGCTTCGGTTGTTAACCATCTTATTTTTGCTGATGATAGCCTGCTGTTGTTCAAGGAGAGTAATGAGGGGGTGGTGGAAGTGTCAGACCTGTTGGAAACTTACTGTAAAGCTTCGGGACAGCGGGTAAATAACGACAAACCCTCTATATTTTTCAGCAAGGGATGCCCCCAAGTGATCCGGGACAGTATAAAGGGAACTCTTAATGTTCATAACGAGCAACTGAGTGAAAGATACTTGGGGATGCCTACTGATGTGGGGACCTCAAGAAACGGTACATTCAAATACCTGAGGGATAGAGTTTGGGAGAAAGTTAAAGGCTAGATGGAGAAGTTATTATCATATGCGGGGAAGGAAGTTCTTATAAAGGCAGTTGCTCAGGCCATTTCTATTAGGTAAGCACGACATGTAGTACGTATCTGGATGTTGTGTCCGTGTCCGTGTAGTACTAGAGAGTGCATACGCGTAGCCGAGTATGATTAGTAGTACTACACCGATTCGGTTAGCTAATAGGCTATCTTCAGCATATATATATGCGTGTACCCCTAGACTTTGTGACACAACGAAAAGCAAAGCAATAAAGCGTATACCAGGCTCGAGACGGGCCTGTGGCAATACATCGATTCGTGCCTTCGCTGTGTTCGTGTGAGAGTTCGCCGAGACGTTACCGTTGACAGAAGGATCGATCGAATCGATCAGAGCTAGCTCCGCTAGCTCACGTACCTGAAGTACCGTGACGTGCTTGTGCACTGTTTATCCATCAAGCTGCTAGCTTTCTCACACGTACAGGTTGCTTCGGTGGTTTTGGTCTAGCGATCAAAAGCCAACAATTGGTATCAGAGCCTCGACGATCTACGATCTACGATGGGGGAAAGCGATGCTGAGTCGGTCAAGTCCGGCAACGGCAGTTCCAAGGCGAATAAGAACGGCGACAAGGTGAAGAAGGGCGGCAAGTCAGCGACTAGTGGTGGCGGAACGGGCGGCGCCAACGTACTGGCGCATCGCAACATCCCCATCCAGTACCCGATGCTCACCGACGCCAACTACGGCGTGTGGGCAGTGAAGATGAAGATCATTCTCCGAACCCTACGAGTGTGGCAGGCCATCACGGACGACGACGTCGACGAGGAGTGCGACGAAGGTGCCATGGCCGCCATAGCCCAGTCTGTGCCAGATTCCGTGCTGATGACATTGGCGGAGTTCGAGACAGCAAGAGAGGCGTGGAACGCACTCAAAGAGATGAGGATCAGAGAAGATCGCGTCACGAAGGCTCGGGCACAAGTGCTGAAGCGCCAATTTCACAAGTTGCAGATGGAGGAAACTGAATCGGTGAACGACTATGCCATGCGTCTGACTACTTTGGTGGGAGAGATCCGCGCGCTTGGTGCAAAGCTCAAGGAGACCGAGATTGTGGAGAAGTTTTTTAGTTCGGTGACTGATAAATTCACGTACATCATCGGCACGCTCGAGCAGCTTTACGACATCGACGACATGACCATAACGGAGGCGATCGGACGCTTGCGGACATGGGAAGAGAATGCTCGTGGCTGTCGGAAAGGCAAAGGAGGAGGTAGCGACCAACTCATGTACTCGCGCGCAGATTGGGAGGCCCCAAGTAGCAAAGGAAGGCGTGACGGTGGTGAAGGCTCAAGCAACGCGAAGCGCGGCGGACAAACCGGAAAATGCAAAGGAAAAGGCAAGCCACAAGGTCGTGGTAAGGCGGACCGATCTAAAGAGCGGAAGCCACGGAACTTGGATATGTCCGAGGTCAAGTGCTATAACTGCAACGAGATGGGTCACTTTGCGAAGGATTGTCCGGAGCCTAACAAGCGGGAGATCAAGGCAAATTTGGCGAAGCAGGAGACGAACGTCCAGGTCTTCTGATGGCCGAAGTTTGTGATCTCGTCCAAACAGCGGTTGTGAAACCGAACCGGAAGGTGCTACTTCATGAGAAAAAGGTAACACCAAAGTTATCCGGGAGCCAGAACGTGTCGTGGTATCTCGACACGGGTGCCAATAACCACATGACGGGGTGCAAGGAGAAGTTCCTCGAGCTGGAATATGATGTTCAAGGCTCGGTCAAGTTCGGTGATGGTTCAAATGTGGAGATTTGTGGGCAAGGTTCTGTCCTCTTTGAGGGTCTCACAGGAGAACATCGCATACTCACCGGAGTGTACTACATCCCAAGGCTTCGCAACAACATCATCTCCGTCGGGAAACTTGACGAGAATGGATGCAAGGTGGATATTGAGAACAGAGTGATGACGATCTACGACAACCTCCGAAACGTGCTAGCGCGTGTGAATCGCACGCGGAACAGGCTCTATATCCTCAACCTTGATCAATCTCAACCAGAGTGTTGGCTCACCAAGAGTGATGATGATTCGTGGTTATGGCATGCTAGATTTGGACATGTTAACTTCTACGCCTTGAAGAAGATGTCGAAGATGGAGATGGTATCTGGGATGCCGTTTATCGACCATGTTGATCGAGTATGTGATGGGTGCTTGGTTGGAAAAGAGCACCGCAGGCCGTTCCCTGCTCAGTCTACCTATCGTGCAAGTGATGCACTCGAGCTGCTCCATGGTGATCTATGTGGCCCTATCACCCCAGCAACTCACGGAGGAAAGAAGTATTTCTTCCTTGTGGTAGATGACTACTCGAGATACATGTGGGTCGTTCTCCTACGATCTAAAGATGAGGCGTTTGAAGCGTTTAAGAAGCTGAAGGCTGCAACGGAGATGGAACACAAGCTGAAGGTTCGCGCTCTAAGGACAGATCGCGGCGGAGAGTTTACGTCGAACGAGTTCAACGACTACTGCGAGAAGATTGGCATAAAGAGGTTCCTCACGGCACCTTATACGCCGCAGCAGAACGGGGTTGTTGAAAGGCGCAATCGAACCGTCGTTGACATGGCGAGAAGTTTACTCAAGAGCAAGAACTTGCCGGGGACTTTTTGGGGAGAAGCTGTCTCGACAGCGGTCTATCTTCTCAACCGTGCTCCAACGACGGCAGTGATCGGCAGGACTCCGTATGAAGCAATTTACGGACGGAAGCCGAATGTGTCTCATCTACGGACATTTGGGTGCGTGGCGCATGTGAAGACGGCGGAGCCGCATCTCTCAAAGCTTGCCGATTGTAGCACCAAGATGGTGTTCATCGGATACGAGAGGAGTTCCGGCACTAAGGCATACCGCTTCTACGATCCATGAACCAAGCGTCTACGGATTTCACGCGACGTCGTGTTTGAAGAAAACCAAGCGTGGAATTGGAGCGCAACAGCCGACGATGCTCCAAATGGTAACATATTCACAGTTGAATTTCCAACTGATGATGATGCAGGGGAGGACGTCCAGGTAGTTGGCAAGACGCACAACCAAGGTGACCACAATGGTAGTGATCATCATGGTGCCGACACCGACGACGACGCGCATGGGTCGCAAGGTGATAGCGACAACGACGCGCACGACATGGGTGGAGATCTCGACAACGAGGCGCATAGTGACGATGACAATCAAGATGATGGTCACGGTCACGACGACTACGCCGACGACGTGGATGCCAACGACCCGGCATCTACCACGCCCGAGACTCAACCGTCTTCCTCAAGTGCATCGACGCCGACACAATTTGTGTCACCTCCTTCGCAAGCCACAACGGATTCTTCCGGGCCTCGTCGCTACAAGACCCTCAAGAAAGTCTACAAGTACGCAAAGCCAGTTACGCTCGAGTACTCCGATTTGTGTTTACTCGGAGTTGAGGAGCCGGCGAACTTCGTAGAGGCGAGCAAAAGTTCAAGTTGGATGCACGCCATGGATGAGGAGATGAAGGCGATCGAGAGCAATGGCACGTGGACTTTGGTAACCCGACCTCCGAACCAAAAGGCAATAGGTTTGAAGTGGGTTTACAAGTTAAAGAAGGACACGAAGGGTGCCATTGTGAAGTACAAGGCAAGACTCGTTGCAAAGGGCTACGTACAACGTCAAGGAGTTGACTATGAGGAGGTGTTTGCACCGGTTGCTCGAATCGAGACGGTGAGAGTGCTCCTAGCTTTGGCAGCACAAGAGGATTGGAAGGTTCATCATATGGATGTGAAATCCGCTTTCCTCAACGGCGACCTCAAAGAAGTGTACGTGAAACAACCCCTTGGCTACGAGAACAAAGGAGAAGAAAGAAAAGTTCACAAGCTCAAGAAGGCACTTTACGGGAAGCAAGCGCCAAGAGCTTGGAACACAAAGTTAGACCGAAGTTTGGTCTCGCACAGGTTCAAAAGATGTTCCTTCGACGATCCGAAAGATAGACTACCAAGCACCGAAGAACAGGTGAAGGTTGAAGACGCGACCAAAGAGGAGCGTTGGCGTCAAGCAATTGACGAGCCGACGACACTAAAGGCGATCCCTGAAATGCTAGGGAGAATGGCAAAAGCACTGCCAAGGATAATGCCTATGGGTAATAGTAGTCGCATTTGGGACCCAGGTCGGTAATGACGACCATGTCATGCTTAGGGGGTGAATATTAGGTAAGCACGACATGTAGTACGTATCTGGATGTTGTCCGTGTCCGTGTAGTACTAGAGAGTGCATACGCGTAGCCGAGTATGATTAGTAGTACTACACCGATTCGGTTAGCTAATAGGCTATCTTCAGCATATATATATGCGTGTACCCCCAGACTTTGTGACACAACGAAAAGCAAAGCAATAAAGTGTATACCAGGCTCGAGACGGGCCTGTGGCAATACATCGATTCGTGCCTTCGCTGTGTTCGTGTGAGAGTTCGCCGAGACGTTACCGTTGACAGAAGGATCGATCGAATCGATCAGAGCTAGCTCCGCTAGCTCACGTACCTGAAGTACCGTGACGTGCTTGTGCACTGTTTATCCATCAAGCTGCTAGCTTGCTCACACGTACAGGTTGCTTCGGTGGTTTTGGTCTAGCGATCAAAAGCCAACAATTTCGGTCTACTCGATGGGTTGCTTTAGATTACCAAGGGGTGTGTATGAAAGCATATTTTCAGTCATTCGTCAATTTTGGTGGGGAAGCAAGAGGGGGAGGAGAAAAGCGCATTGGGTCTCTTGGGATGTGTGCACAAAACCAAAGTTCTTGGGAGGCTTGGGCTTCCGTGACATGGAACTTTTCAACCTATCGCTTCTAGCCAGACAGGCATGGCGGTTACTACAGGACCCAACAACTCCCAGCGCAAGAATCTTAAAAGCGGTGTACTTTCCATCTAGCAGCATACTTGATGCAGGTCTGGGTGCTCACCCCTCGCAGGTGTGGCGGGCAATCCTTGATGGACGCGACACATTAGCCCAGGGAATTATTAAGAGGATTGGGTCGGGTGACTCCACAAGTATTTGGGAAGAAAATTGGTTACCAAGAGATGGAGTAAAAAGGCCAGTGGCAGCTCTAGTCCACAACCCCCCTGTTGTTGTTTCAGAATTGATCAATGCACCACTGGGGGAATGGCGGGAGGACCTGATTCAGGCAACCTTTCTGCCGGTTGATGCAGAAGCAATTTTAAAGATCCCGTTGTGCACAGGACGGATCGACGACTTCTGGGCGTGGGGCGCTGATAGAAGGGGCAGATTTTCGGTGAGCTCAGTGTATAAGTTGTTGATGCAGACAAAGATTCAGAGAGAAAACTGGTTGGAAAATATCAAGGGCCCGTCGGATACAAGTGCTGATGAGAGAAAGTGGACTTTAATATGGAAGATGAGCGTTCCATCTAAACTGAAGAATTTTGTCTGGCGCCTCTGCCATGATTCGCTACCAACTCATGATGTGTTGAATCATCGCAAGATGGCTACCGTATCAGTGTGCGCAATTTGTTCTGCAGGGGACAAGTTGGAGGCATGCGTTGATTAACTGCACAATGGCGCGGAGTGTATGGGCGTTAGCGCCGGAGGAAACTGTGGAACATATGTGTGCAAACATGGATCTAAATGCAAGGGAGTGGCTGAGCTTGATGAATGAAACTCTCTCTCAAAGTGAGTTCACTAGGATGGTAGTGACATTATGGGCTATTTGGAAGGCAAGGCGGAAAGTGATTCACGAAAACACATGGTTTTAAATAGCCCGCTATAGCTCCGCTATAGCACGCTATAGCGTTTACAAAAGGTCTTGCGCTAAGAGACTTTAGTTCAAACAAATGAACAAACATTTTAAATAGCGCGCTATAGCTCCGCTATAGCACGCTATAGCGTTTAGAAGAGATCCGCCGCTAAGAGGCTTAGCGCGCTATTTAAAACTTTGTGAAAACATCTTCCAGAATCCTCTGTCAACACATGGTTTCATCAATTCTTATCTGTCTGATTTGGAGCTGCTTTCAAAACCAAGGCTGGGTCAAACGGCCAGGGACGCCACAAGATCATCAGCATGGGTGCCGCCTCCAGCAAACCATGCGAAGTTTAATACTGATGCGGCTGTGATGAGAAACGGGAGCTATGGAGCAATTGTTGTTGTGAGCCGGGACGTGGGAGGCAAGTTCCTGGGAGCCTCATGTTTAACTGTCATACATATCTCAGACCCAGAGACGCTTGAAGCTTTGGCAGTACGAGAAGCTCTATCACTAGCTCTCCACCTATATGTCCATAATATTCACATAGCGACGGACTGTAAGGCAGTGGTGGACGGGATTGAGCAAGGATCTTTGGCAGCGTACGGAGCAATAGTACATGAAATCAAGGAGTTTGCGGTTTTGTTTCATTCGTGTAACATAGTCCACGAGTTTAGGAGCTCGAACATCGAAGCTCACAACCTCGCTAAGCACGCTTTATCCCTAGGGTTTGGCCGTCATATTTGGCTTGGTCATCCCGATGATCTTAACTTTGTATCAGAGAACATTTGTGAGATATAAATAAAGTTTGGCGAGTTTGTCTAAAAAAACGAGCGAACAGGCGACCTGGGGCCAGCCCCGTTCGCGCACGCGTAGGCGCCAGTGCCTTAAGCCGGCGCTGAAGGCGCCCTATAGGCCGGGCTCCCTCCCAAGTCCCCATTATGGGCCAAGCCTTTGTACTCAACGTGATTGCCAGAGGAAAGAAAAAAATCTGACCGACGCAAGAATAGCAAATGCGAAAAACTATAGAGATCTGGCTGGTAGAGTACATTTTACCCGGCAAGTTCATTTCCAAGAGTCTAACATGTTTTCCTCTCGTCCCTGGCGGCTGGAACCCTACCCGCCGCCAGGGGAGGCCGATCTTCCAACGCCGCTCTCCGGCGACTCCCCTCCGCCGGCGACCTCGGTTGTCGGTGATGAGGGGGGTCGCCGGATCCACGTGTGTGGATCGCTTTTACTCTCTCGTAATCCAGGTTTTTAGATTGTTTATCGTCTCTACTTCGGCAGCGACGATGACAATGCTGAATAAAGATTCTTCGGATCCTTCCCTGACGAGGCCATCGGTCCTATGGTTGGGGATGAATTTGGACACCAGTCTGTTCAAGAAAGGATGGCGTGTCGGCGGCGGCATCTTCGTGGTGGACATGTGTCCTCGGGCTCCGCCCTTGCGATGGCGTTTGCTCTAGCGTCGGCGCGGAGTTTGGGGGGTAGTCCAGGAGCGGATGCAGATTGTGGTCTGCATCGACGACATCTGGAAGGCGGAGCATGTGCTGGGCTCGTGATTCATGGATGGCAGATATGGTTTCCTCCTTCGGCGTTTTAGTCGTGGTGGGGTGCCAGATCTGGTGTTCGATAGCGTGTCCGGGGTGTTGCCCCGATCTGATTCGTTCAACGGTAATGGCTTCACTTTTGGTGAGCCACCTTGGAGATCCGCAAAGCTGCATATCAACGATGGAGCCTCGTCGAGCTCGGGTGAGGAGGTGATTCGTCATTCTTTTCTTCGATGGTTTCTGTGGTGGTGCCGGAGGCAGGTGATGGGCGTTGGTGTCAAAGCTCAGAAATGTTCTGCTATCTTTTCAGTTTTGTCATGTTGGTCTTTACATGACTTGTACTTTGTTCTTTATGATATGAATGAAACATGTATTACCATGAAAAAAAAACGCCAACAAACAACAAGAGCAAAAATCCAACTGTACGGCCTGCAGTAAAACAGCAAGTGCAGTTTATAGTTCTTGTTGGCGGCCTGCTCTAAGACAACAACTAGTGGAGTATATGTTTCTTGGCTTAGCACGGCAGGAACTAGTCTTGCACAGCGGCAGTTGTTGGCTCATTACCTCTTAATTTGCTCTTATAGGTAATGTAGATGTGAGGATTTGTACCCTACACACAAGTACAGCGGCATCGATCCTACATTCAATTCGTCACCGGCGGAGGAGAAGGGAGATATGACGACGGGCAGGGAGAAGAGGTGGAGCCTGGCCGGCGCCACGGCGCTCGTCACCGGCGGCAGCAAAGGAATAGGGTACTACGTAATATACGTTTCTCTTGAGTTTTTTAGTGCGTTACTTACTCGCTGTCCATCGTGCTCGACTCATGTGTAGGCGCGCCATTGTGGAGGAGCTTGCCGGCTTCGGGGCGCTGGTGCACACGTGCTCCCGCAACGCGGCGGAGCTTGAAGAGTGCCGCCGGCAGTGGGAGGAGGAGGAGCTGTCTGTCACCGTCTCCGTGTGCGATGTCTCCGTACGCGCTGCGAGGGAGAAGCTCATGGAGACGGTCAGGGAATCTTTCGACGGCAAGCTTGATATATTGGTAAGCTCTAGCTGTATTTTGTTCGACGGCTCAAAGGTAGTCGCCACCACTAGAAAAGTTACTTGGTCCGATCAATGAGTAAGTTCCACTAGAAAATGTTTTACTTGGTCAAATCACACACACGCATCCAAATTATCAACATAAAACATTTTGGAACTCCATTGTTTGATCCGTTACGACCTCTCCAAATGCTCTACTACATTGTGACGTTTCTTAAACTTATCTTGTCAGATGTTAGCTAAGGTGGCACCGAATTAGTGGAAAAAGAAAAATTATTGTATCTTATGCTAAATACGGTCTACACATAAAAAGCGGCACAATAAGGTCTCTCCCCGTGCAAGTATCACGAGAACTAGATCGTTGATGCCGCGCCCGTCTATTTTTGCGATACCATAATAGGATTTTTCAAATTATTGGTCCATAAATAAAGTCTCAAAAGATGAATAAATTTTTTATTAAAATTTAGACGGTGTAAATAGTTGAAAAGTATGGGGCTGTTTGGTTCTATGCCTAGCATTATCACACTTTGCCACATATTTTTGACAAGCTTGTCTAAGATTACTTCATTAAAATGAGAGTCACAAGTTGGCAAGTCTAAGGGAATCTTGCTTAACATATTGTAGGCTTGTATAGCAGCCCAATAAAGCCTAATCACCCACATGTCTTGAAATAGCGGCCCATTAGGATAGGCAGGCCAGGTTGCAAAAAACTGGACCTAAAACAGCCAAGAAAAACACGAAATCCAGCGGCCGGAGACATGAGAGAGCTTGGTTTAGGTGTATTTTTAATATGAAGTAAACAACCTCAATTTTGTACCAAATGAATCAAATATTAATAAAATTACTTATTGTTGTTCAAAGTTTCCTCTTAACAATTGAAAATACGTCAACCAAGGGGCTAATACATGATCTAAAAAATATTAATGAAAACTATGGAAAATTCTTACAATGAACATTTACAATCCAGGTGAACAATGCGGGGCAATTGTTTTTCAAAGTGGCTACAGAGTTGACGGAAAACAACTACTCGCATCTGATGGAGACTAACTTATCGTCGAGCTTCCACCTCAGTCAGCTAGCACACCCTCTCCTCCTCAACGCCTCCATATGCGGAGGAGGAAGCATTGTCAACATCTCCTCCATTGCAGGCTCAGTTGGCTTTCCATGCTTCACACTTTATAGCGTTACAAAAGGTAGATATACAGCTGACAAGTATATGCTTATGAAAAAGTATTTCAGTCATCCTATGAGCGGCTAATAGTTTGTTTCTTTTCTTCTTCTTTTCCCCTCTATATGTGTTGGCTCACATGCAGGAGGAATGAACCAACTTACAAGGAGCCTCGCCACTGAGTGGGCTAGAGACAATATTCGTGTGAACGGTGTTGCTCCATCCATGATCATGACTGACATGATCAAAGATGTACGTGTCGAGATCGTATTGTGTCTATATTTTTTCATTTTTCCAACTTTGTTCCAACGTGGAAACTATTTAAAAAATACACAACAATTACTAACATTACTCAGATAATATGACATAATTTATTGTTGAAATATTTTACACTTACAATTTTTTATTCGGGTACTACTTATACAAAAATAGCAGGGAAATATCAACGGCTTTTGTTGTTCTCGATCCAACAGATAGAGTCGGAGGCCATGGAGAAAGAGTACTCGCGGATCCCGATGGGGCGTAGTGGCAAGCCAGCGGAGGTCGCGTCGGTGGTGTCCTTCCTTTGTATGCCCACGGCATCCTATATCACCGGCCAAGTTATTTGTATTGACGGTGGTCGATCTATTTGTTAGAGGATGGCGAGCATGATTATAATGTTGGAGGTGTTGGAGCTCCGTATGCAAGAGGCAGTGGTACTTAAGTGGAGGCCTGCTAGTTGGGATCTATGTTGTATAGAACATGTTTTATCACTTATCATGTTGAACTGTTTGGACTTTGTTTTATCTGTGGTATGTAGCACTGTTGTGTCAAACAATTATGTTGTTTGTTTGTTATATAAATTTCAGTGTTTGATTTGAATTTCAGTTCTAATTGAGTTGCAGGGCTAGTTAGCAAATAGTAGGGTCGGGTATGTATTAGAAAAATAACTAAAGGCAGTGATTCGTACGAAACCATCTGCGGTAAAGAAAAACCATTGGAAGAGGTCATTCCTGCGAAGCCGCCTGTGTTGTCTACGACATTGAAGATGATTTCCCTAGGCGTCAGCATTGTTCAAGTATTATCGACGCAGGCTTTGAGGTGGAACGTGGAACCGCCGCTGGGCCATGAATGAAAATCGCCTACAATGCTCGATTTTATACGACTGGAAGACACCACCAACACAAAAGCTCAGAGCGTTAACTAGCACTAGCAAAGGAGACTAAAGCAAGCGCTCACACCCTTTCTCCACCGTCACCATGACAGCAGAAAACAAGGGGAGAACCACCGTCGCACCCTCCGATCCACCCAACCTGCTTTCAACTTCGACCCCTATCATACCCAATCGCAAGTAGTAGAAGAAAAACAATGGGACCTACCGTGGAAACTTTTTTTTTAGAACTTTTTCATTCGTATCACGAATCAGTACAAAGTAGTTGACCCTTACAAGCACACTGAAACGCAAACACAAAAGACCATGAACACCTAGAGTACCCTAAGACAACCATAACACAAGAAAGTCTCTGGAGCCCTGTGTCATCATCCCTGAATCTTGAGAGAAGACCCTTGCAGCTGAAGGATCTGCAACCAGTCGCAAGCAGGTCATCATCTTCGACCACGGTACAAGTGCCGCCACACTGCTTCCTCCTTTCTTGACACCAACACTAAGAGGGCATGGACATCAATCCAACACACCTGCAACAGCCGTCGCCATCTTTGGCTTTGAGTACCGCGAAAAGTGTCCCTTCCGGAAGAAAGAGAACTCGAGTTATCCGACCGGTCTAGCACCGCGGCCGGGCCATCCGCCCGGATAAAGCAGGAACTCCCACCAGCATCAGCGCACAGGAAGGAGAAGAACAGCAGCAGCAAATCATACCAACAAGGAAGAAGAAGGGTATTCGTCTCCCTGCATCCATCGCCCATCTGAGGACCCAAACGGCCAGTGCCGATGGACCTCTAGCCACCATAGCCCACGACCTCGACGAGATCCGGGGATCCCCAACCCTGCTGGCTCCTAGACGAAGGCAAAAGCCTCGCCTGACCGCGAACGGAACCCGGAGAAACTTATTCCGACGTGACACCACCGCAACGGCCTCGGCATCGTCTCCGTCAACCCTAACCCTACCATACACCCACCTAGCAAACAGACCGGAGGTTCCCCTCCCTCCCGCCGCCGGAGCGGCCGACGGAGAGAGAGGGAACCGGCGGCATCACCGGCGGTGTGCAAGGGAACCCTCGTCGCCTCCCTTGATCGCCTCGTGTGATCCTACTTTCCCGGGGCGGTTCCTATGGCGTAAGACGGGAGTTTGTCTGGCGGAGCACCTACTGTGGAAACTACAGGGACCAAGCCCACTCCCCCCAGCGCCGCCACAAGAGGGAGGGAGGGAGTTTGGCAGTGAAAGGGGTGTGGAGGAGGGATTAGAAGGGGAAGAGACGGGAGGAAGGCAGTCTGAAAAATAAGGTAGTCCACAAAGAAGCCTTATTAGTGAGACACATACGTACTCTACTTGGGTCTCATCTCACGAGATTCTGACCAATTTGCTATTATTTTTTATAAAAAGTACTTTTATTGACTCAAAGTGTCATCGTATCAAGAAGATACAAACACATAAGTACACGGACAGGGTCTCTGCACAATTAGGATGTACATTGACTTTTGTGATTAAACTGGTTGTCTGAAACGGGTCAACAAACTAACCGCACACTCTACCCTTGATTTTGGCCACTTCCACAAACTGGTATCCGTGACCCTAGAAGAGCCGTAGAGATCTTGCCGGTGCTTTCTAACCGGCCGGCAACACTGGTGTAGCGCATGTCCATTGCCATATGTGCTACGAGGATCAAGGCTCTCCGGCCGAACCAAGTCAAAACTCGACCACAAAGAGACAAATAACCGAGTCTAACACCAGCCAACAACAGCAAAATTCTAATTGATGGCCTGCTCTATAATATTATATCCTCTAGTTATTAGTTTGTACGTGTTCTTGGCCTAGCACGGCAGGAACTAGTCTTGCACCGCTAATTTAAGACTCGTCGCCTCAACAATGTAGATCTGGTCAGAATATATGTACTCACACACAAACACAACGGCATCCTACATTTGATTCATCACCGGCGGAGGAGAAGGAGATATGAGTCATATGACGACGGCCAGGGAGAAAAGGTGGAGCCTGGCCGGCGCGACGGCGCTCGTCACCGGCGGCAGCAAAGGAATAGGGTACGCACGTTTCTCTTGAGTTTTGGAGCCATCACTTGCTCTCAAAAGCCATCATGCTTGATTCATGCGTACGTAGGCGTGCCATCGTGGAGGAGCTCGCCGGCTTCGGGGCGCGGGTGCACACGTGCTCCCGCAACGCGGCGGAGCTGGAAGAGTGCCGCCGGCAGTGGGAGGAGGAGAAGCTGGCGGTCACCGTCTCCGTCTGCGACGTCTCTGTGCGCGCTGAGAGGGTGAAGCTCATGGAGACGGTCAGGGAGTCCTTCGACGGCAAGCTGGACATACTGGTAAGCTCTAGCCGAATTACCATTCCTTGCTCCATCGAGGTAATTTGATTTAATTCATTAATATATGCCGCCAGGACCACGTCAAATCATACTCATGTATGCAAAAAAAAACTTCATCATTTGATGCGTTTTGATTTAAACTTGGATATTTCTTGGGCCGGGCTTTAGAAAGTCCAACCCCAAAACATGAACCCGACCCGCCATGTCAGGAAACAAGTAAATGGTGCATTTTTCTATTAAATAATATATTATGTTAATCTTTTTTTGTCTATAGCTATATTTCTGTTAAACCCCTATTTTTAAGGTAGTTTGGGTTTTTCTTTCGGGGCAAAACTAGAGGCCAGGCCCGGGGGACCGGCCCTCGGGCTAGGATTCCCATGTCCAGGTTTATTTTGGTTAATATAGAGCACTCCAGATGATCCACCTTGTGTCGTTTCTTAGATTCATCATGCCAGAATTTTTGCTAAGGTGATACTGAATGGATGCAGAAAGAGTATTGTATCTCATGCTAACCACGGTCTGTAAATACCATGTGGTAAAAGCAATTTCAAACAGACAAAAAAAATACAGTCTGTACATGAACTCACATTTATAGTAGCTGCCTAAGACAAGACTTCAGCAAACAAAGTACCTGATTAATATCTCATTGGTGTGATATAAATTGCATTTTTAGTTAGGTATTTCTCAGCATGAAGCTAACAACCTCAATTTTGTGTATTAGATAAAACAATTATTAATAATATTACCTATTGCTGGTTAAAATCTTCACTTAATACCCCCGCAAAAACAAATCTTCACTTAATAAATGGAATATCTCAAGTGAAGGAGTAACTAAAAATCCCAAAAAATGATCCACAAAATCTATGAAACTTTCTTAACCATTGCATATCGACAACATAGGTGAACAATGCAGGGCAATTGGTTTTGAAAGCAGCTACAGAGTGGACGGCGGACGACTACGCACAATTGATGGAGACTAACTTAGAGTCAAGCTTCCACCTTAGTCAGCTCGCACACCCTCTACTCATCAATGCCTCTATACTTGGAGGAGGTAGCATCGTCAACATCTCCTCTGTTGGAGGTATATTTGGCTACCCAGGCCTCGCACTTTATGGCATCACAAAAGGTACATATGCGTCTGACAAGATAAACAAGCTTATGGAATACTCCATGCAAATAAATGTGGCCTAACCTCTTGTTTGGTTTTTGTTTCTCATTTATACATGCAGGAGGAATGAACCAATTTACAAGGAGCTTCGCCGCGGAGTGGGCTAGAGACAATATTCGTGTGAACTCCGTTGCCCCAGGCATTGTGTCAACAGACATGATCAAAGATGTAGGTGTTGAGGTCGTATTGTGACTCCATTTGGTTTTTGGCTAGCCCTGTTCCAAGTATATGATGTCCTAAAAATACTCAGCAATTACTGGGATCAATCAGATATATCAATCAACTGATTTATTGTTAAAACATTCCATACTTATGAAACTTTTATTTTTGGTACTGACATATATACTTTGGTTGTTGTGAATGCAACAGTTAGAGCCAGATGCCCTCAAGCAAGCATGCTCGCGGATCCCAATGGGGCGTAGCGGCAAGCCAACGGAGGTCGCTTCAGTGGTGTCCTTCCTCTGTATGCCCACGGCGTCCTATATCACCGGCCAGGTTATTTGTATCGACGGCGGTCGAACCATTTATTAGAGCCTAGCTGCTAGTGCTACTACTCAGATTGGGGGAAGTAAATTAATTAATCAGGATATGCCTACACCACGTTTGTCGATGTTTGGTTTCATTACAATATAGGAGTATGTTGTTCTATAACCATGTATGAAGTAAGAAATGCCTATAAGAAGCATACACTCCAGTTATGCTCAGATGTAAGTTTGCATTTTTGTTATGACATACGGCCGCATTGATAACGATCGTGACCATTCGAGGACTTGTTGGAACTCTTTAATATTATCGATTGTTTTGTAGAAACAACCCATGATATTGATTTTTAGAACTAGTACTTTTCCCTGGCTAGCCACGGGAAATGCTTTAGTCCTGTAAAACAACCTAAACGACAATCCATATCCTCACTCATGCATTCTGAAAACAATAACGGGCATTTCACAAGTATTCATTTGAACAAAAACAAGTAATTCCATAATTCATCATTTCATCGAACTGGTGCAAGAGCAGTCGGTTGAAATATGTCACACGGGTTTCAAATCCAACAATATAGATATGTTATTGCCATCATGACCTGAGCAGAATACAGTTTCAAACCATGGCATGCCTAGGAAGCAGAACTATTTCTACAATTATGAATTCCTAAATTAAAATAAATATTGCACTGGAGTGTCAACTTTGACGGTGCTAGTTTTAGAAAAGCACGTCAATATGGCCTTAAAAAGAAAAAGGAAAATCATGGAGCAAATATTTCTCAATGGTTGCATCCGATGCATCACATCAAGCAAACTAAGAAATAATCTTATAAATTTGTAGAAGCAACCTATGGTTTTCGTTGTTTTTTTCCGGTTTTCCTTGGTTTTTCAATTTTTTTTATTATGCTTTCTATTTCCTTTGTTTTTTCATCGGTTTTCTTTTTTTCTTCTATATACTTTTGTTTTCTTACTTTCTATCTTCGGGTTTTTTGGTATATTTTCTTTTGATTTTGTTTCTCTGTCGGCTTTTTGCCTTTTTTTTTCAACACTTGCTCAAATATGTGTTAAACATTTTTAAATACATGTTGAATCATTTTTTAACGATAAAACCATTTTTTAACTATGCAGACATTTTTTGCAAATGTCATGAACACTTTTTTTAAACATCTTAAGATTTTTTTTTAAATGAAACCTACTTTTTTTGCATTCATGAACATTTTTTTACATTTGTATAAACATTTTAATAAATGCCACGTACATTTATTTTCGAATATGCAACATTTTTGAGTTATCACAAACATTTTTCCATACGTATGATTAACATTTTTCGTTTTTACATTCATCTTTATACATTTTTTGTGTACCATAGAAACATTTTTCTACACACGTTTCGCTTTTTCTGAATGCAAGCTTAATATATATATTAAAATATTTCAAAATATAAAAATAAATGCAAAAACAAAGAAAAAAATAAAAATGTGAAGAAAAAAACATGCATGACTTCTCCATGACATCACCACGGCGTTGTAGCAATTTACTGGGCCGGCCCAGTTCCGTCTCCCTGCAACGAGCCATTCCTAGAGGTCTCAGTGGTTACTGCACACAGCCGCCCTCCTATATCACCGTCAAACCTATATCCCACTTATAACGAGACCGATGTTACCCTCTACTTAAGTTTTTTCTCTTTGTATTTTAATTGGGCAAGGCCAATTCTTCTCCTCCTGTCCACTCGTGTGCTACAGTCACTTGCCTCACCCGGTGGCGTTGGCTGCTGATGGTTCGGTCCGGTTTTTGTGTTTCCTATTCTTTTTCTTTTTCTTTTTCTTTTTCTTTTTCTTTTTCTTTTGGGTTTCTTTGCTATATCAAAGGTTTTATTCCTTTGTTTCTCAGTTTTCAAAAAACAATCCTTATTTTCTCTATGATTTATTTGGTTCCTTTGTTTCATTTCATGGTTTTCACTAGCTTTTATTCCTTTCTTTTCATTTTTTGTCTGTTTTTTCTTTTGCTTCATTTGTTTGTTTTTTGGGTTTCATTGGTTTCCTTAGTATTTTTTTTTGTTTTTCATTGGTTTGTTCTTTATCTTTTCGTATAGAATAGGGAAAGAATTATGCATATTTAACATTTTATTCAAATACAAAAAAAATTATGCATACATTGATAAATTTTTTAGACATATATTTTTTATGACAACATTTTATCCTACACATTCTGCATTTATTGTATACATAAGAAACATTTTGATATACACATTTAAAACTTTGAAAATAACAAGATTAGCAAATTTTAAATATATATTTTCACGTCTTATTTGTTGCCTACATATTGTATAATTTTCGTATACATTAATGCATGAACAACATTTTTTCATACATATTGTATTCTTTTTAAATACATTTTCTGTATACATGACAAATATTTTTTCTACACACATTTAACGTTTATTAAATGTTTGATTAATATTTTTCTTGATTAAATTTTTTTAGATGATTGATTAACATTTTAAAATGAATGGTCAACTTTTTCATACATATTGAATATTTTTTAATATATTTTCCGTATACATGATAAACTTCTTTTTATACTCATTTAACTCTTTCAAATGGTTAATTAAATATTTTTCAAATATATGACGTGAAGTGTATTTGGCAATATATATTTTGAATCTTTGGGAACTATAGAAAGAATTAAAAAAAAGGAAAAATAGAGCACTGCAGTATTAGATCCTGTACCACATTGATCGAGATAGACTGATCCAGCCGCTGCGAATCGTGTGTGATTTGTTGCATAAATCAAGCAATGTGTCTTGCGCTCCATATGGCCCACCTGGACCATGAATACGGTGTTGCGCAGGCGAGCATTGTTACTAACTCCTATTTCGCGCCTTTAGCGCAAGTTACAGTGCTTTTTGCAACTTGGCGCGCCCCCTTCCCCGTCGTCCAGAGCTCGGCCTATTTACTTTTTACCTTTTTCTTCTTCTAAACTTCAAAAACCAGGAGTGCATGTCATGGCAGCGATAACCACTATGAGAGCAAACTTTCTTGTCCCCACTCACTTCTTTTTCTCTACTTGTGGCAAATGTAACGTTAAAAAAATTGTTGTTTTTTAATGGTTTCTTTTTTTAATGTTCTTTCTTTCATTTTTGTTTACTTTTCTCTAAATTCACAAAATTTATTCAAATTCGCGAACTTTTTCAAAAAAATTGAATTTTATAAAAAAAATCCGTGAACTCTTTTCCAATTTTTGAAATTTCCAGATTTGATGAAATTTCTAAAATTGTTGAAATTTTTATCTAAATCGATGAACTTTTTACAAATCCGTAAATCTTTGTTAAAAATCCGGTGAATATTTTTGAATTTCATGAATTTTTTTCTCAAAATCAATGAATGTTTTTCAAATTCACCTTTTCTAAACCGCGAGCTATTTTTCAA
Organism: Aegilops umbellulata; assembly: GCA_032464435.1. Taxonomy (NCBI): domain Eukaryota; kingdom Viridiplantae; phylum Streptophyta; class Magnoliopsida; order Poales; family Poaceae; genus Aegilops; species Aegilops umbellulata. Next base: position 512,090,399 of record CP136059.1, read on the forward strand.
AATTGTATAAACTTTTTTTGAATTTTTTGGAAAAAAAGAAAATGATGAAGTTTTTTGAAATTTGTGATTTTTAGTTGAAAATAAACGAAGCTTGTCAAATTTGCAAATTTTTCTTCAATTTGTGAACTTTTTTTCAAATCATTGAACGTTTTTCAAACTCTAGAACTTTTCCAATTTTGTGATTTTTTAAATTAGTGAACTTTTTTCAAAATCATGACAAAAACCGTATCATGAACTTTTTTGAAAAACAATTCCAAATCTGTGAACTTATTTCAATTCAAAAGCTTTCCCCGATTTTCTTGAGATTTGTTTTTGGTTTTTTCTGATTTTTTTCTTTTTTCACAAGTAAAGCATTGACCGGTCAACCGTCGACTGTTCAACCATTGACCCAAAGGGAATGAGCTGTGCGCCTGCCGAGTGATCGCGCCACGCGTTGATGGGTTGGCCCATATATGCACGCGCGTGGGCGCTAGAACCCATAACCTCGGCAGAAGTCGTCGATTAGGAGATCTTAGCATTGTTTCAATTTGGCATCAGTACAGTCACGCCCCAATATGACGCATTTCGCCAGATAGGAGCATGATGCACAGGGTCCAGGCGACTGGGCCGGCCCTTCCGAGCGCGACACGAAGCATGTTTTCTTATAACGCGTGACGCAAAAATGCCAAGAAAAGAAGCGTCCTCGCGATGTCGACGAACCCGGGACCTTACATTGTAATTGATTGCTGTTGGCTAGTACAACAGCAAACTGGTCTTGATTGATACGAATTGCAAAACTATTTAATAACAAACTGCATCACCAACAATTCAAAAGTATTTTAAAAGGAATCAACAAAGAGTACAAAAAATGAACAAATTTTGGAATTCTGAATATTAAAAAACACAAACAAATTTTGAAAACATGAACAGATTTATGAATTCCCCGAATATTTTTTAAAATGTGGACAATTTTTCAAAATTCCAAACATTTTGTCAAGAGCACGAATAAAATTTTGAAAACAACGAACAATTCTGAAAAAAGAACTGTTTTCGAATAATATAAAAAACTTTGAAAATCAGGAAAAATGAAATTCTGAACTTTTTAAATTTCTTGAATTTATATAAAATATAAATCATTTTTTTAAAATAAACAAAATTTGAAAAACATTAACAAAGATTTAAATTTTGTAAGAAACTTCTAAATTTATGACTTTGTAAAAAAATAGAAACATAAAAAACAAGAAGAAAAAGAATTTAACAAGAAAGTAAAACGAAAAAAAAAGAAACCAAAAAACCAGTAACATAAACAAGAATGGGTTTGAGGAACCTTTTAGAATGTTCCCAAAACCAAAAAAATAAAACAGATAGGAACTCCGCAAGTTCCTAAACCAGGAGAACGTAACAGCTAACATTGCCCCGCCCACTATCGGTCCCTATCATGGTGTCCTGTGCTTCACACTTTGCCGCACTAAGCGGCATATAGGGTTTTCCAGAGATGCCAACTATGACAACCATGCATGCTAGATAAGCATCACCTCACCCAGTACTGACCTCACCTGCCCTTGGTTGTTGGCACTGAACTAATCCCAAGTTTGTTCGCAAAGACACACATTCTTTTCTGCCTGCTTCGCTATGTGCACATGCATATGTGATTATGTTAAATAATTTTTTAGTCTTTCCCTCTTTGGCCAAAATAAAAGAACAAACATGTTAGTTGGTCAAATGCCATAGGCAGGGTTGATTGATTCATCTTCAATCTTTAAAAGGATGCAACTATGTAGTGTAGTTAAACATTTTTTTTCTTACACCCATGTTTAAATCACCATACTTTTGTAAATAAGAAAGGGCTAAAAACCGCAGAGCAGTATTGGGTAGTCTCTTACTCTTTTATCACCGACGGCAACTCGCATCCAAAGTTGCCACTTTTTAGCACAAAGACATAAAAAAATCAGTGGCCACTAATTGCATGACCCACGAGGATGACATGAAATGAAAAGAATCGAGAAACGAATCAGCTGCGAACAAATTAACAAAGTGTCAAAATCAAAATGGTCCGGATTAGTTAGAGCAAGCAAGCAGGTTTCAACTTGGTGTCGAGTAAAGCTGACGAAGACATTACCTATCTCTGTGGTGGGAGTGCGACCAATACCTAATAAAGCAGCGTAATTTGCAAGTCTATGACAGTACCTGTAAACATTCTTGTTGATTAATAAAGCGCGTTCTTGACTCAAAAAAAAAAGGCAATGGAAGCTGACAGACCATTGCATTTTGCAGTTTGCACATCTCAATGGTGGTTCTCCAGGCCTTACGCAACGCTCCAGCCACGAGGGCTTCTTTAACCGCGAGGAGATGAGCCCGCCGTCGCCACTGGCTTTGCCTGCCGGTTTTCTCCGACCACGGCGAGGTGAGTGGGGAGGGAAGGAGACGGAGGCGATGGCGGCCGCTTCTGGGCCGTCAGCATATACATTCATCTAAGTACGTGCGTTAATCAATTTGGGAGGGAGGGAGTAGTATGCATTGGTCCTGATTCGGAAATGTCACAATGTACTGGATTGGAGCAACAGGCTGACAGCTATGAGCCAAACTAGGTCAACTTGAAGGGTGGCCGGTGTTTGTGTGTTTCCCACATTGGGGATCTGGAAGCAAGTTTGGCACCTGGATCTTGAGAGGTGGCAATCATGCTCCCTGATGCTTGCCCTGGCTTGGTTGGTGGCACTGAACTGATCCCATGCGTTGTTCGCACATGACAACATTCTTTTCTGCCCTGCTTTTCCATGTGCACATGCAAGTGCGATTATGTTAACGGATACGGTCTTAGGCCCAACCAAAAACATGCTGATTGCTCAAATGCCAGAGGCAGGGTAGGTTCATCTTATCTTTATTATGCATGAAGATTATAAAGTTTGCTCAGACCCATGTTTAAAACATCATACGAAATTTTGCACACAGCGGCGCTGTGGTGGTCTATTTTCGCACCGACGACCCAGCTCCAAAAGTGACACTTTTCTCGACAAAGACATAAATGAATTATCAGTGGTGACTAATCGCGCGACCCGTGAGGACGACGTGAAATGAAATGAAAAAGAGGCCGAGATACGAATCGGCTGCGAACAAAGCAGTATGGACAAACATGTCAAAGTTAATTAAAACAGGTGCTTTTCAAACGTAGGGGGTGGGTGAAAGTCACGTCACCCCGGCCCCAACAACGGCCGGGCCGGATTAGTTAGAGCACTACGCTTTCACTGATTAGTTAGGGCACTTGGCTTTCACTGGGTCTCAGGGTCGGGGGTGTTGCAATTTTGAAGCGAACGGCATTATCATCTCTATGGCGGGACCCACCATGGGAAGATGGCCATCGTTTGTTGCAGTTTGCACATCTCACAGTGGTGTGGTAGGTCTGGTAGCTCTGCTGAACTTCAAAAAAAAAACGACACAAGATGCTTATATTATTGGAACAAGGGAGGACGGCGCTCGTTAAGTCGGTGCTCTCCTCCCAAGCCGTCTACTTCATAACCCCCGCATTGTCCCACCCTTCACCTTGCGAAACGTCAACAAGCTCCAGACAGCTTTTCTATGGGCGGTTATGGACAAGAAAACCGGCGTCAAGTGCAAAGTTAATTGAGACATCGTGTGCAAGCCATTGACATATGGGGGCCTCGGTGTGCTTAACACCGAGAAATTCGCGAGGGCGCTGAGACTAAGGTGGCTCTGGTTTGAATGGAAGGAGGCTATATGGGTTGGCTTGGGGAACCCTTGTGATGATAAAGACTACGACTTGTTCTACTCCTTCACAACCATCACAGTGGGCAACGGCGCGCGCGCATCTTTCTGGGATGCGCCTTGGGTGCACGACCAGAAGCTCAAAGACATCGCGCCCCTCATCTACGCGGCATCCACGAGGAAGAACTGGAAAATAAGGGAAGCTTTGAAAGATGATGCATGGGTTCCAAAATAAAGGGAATTGCCGCCTTCTCGCTCTTTCAATTCCACCAATTCGTCCAGCTATGGGCCAGCATACGTGACTTCCAACTCCATGAGGACGTGGTCGACGATATCGTGTGGAAGCACACTGACAACGGCCTCTACTCCGCGGAATCTGCCTACAGGGTGCAATTCCTTGGCATGATCCGCTCTTCGACGGAAAACATGATATGGAAAGTTTGGGCAACGCCAAAAGTGAAATTCTTTGCCTGGCTAGCCATGCAAAACCAGATTTGGACTGCAGATGGATTGGCCAAGAGAGGCTGGCCAAACTGTGGGCCTTGCCCTCTCTGCAAACGCGAGAACGAAACCGTCGACCATCTATTCTTCAAGTGCCGGTTCACAGCCAGACTCTGGGACATGCTCAAAGCTTTGCTTTAGCTGGACTGTATCGATACATATTTCTGGCCTATGCTAAGTTCTACCAAGGAGTGGTGGATTGGTCTGACCGGCTACGACATCCCCAATAGGAGTGCCATGGAATCGCTTGTAGTGTCAACCTCTTGGGTTATTTGGGGTGAGAGAAACGCTCGAGCATTTCGCCACAAAAGTGCACTGACCTCAGTTCTTCTAAGCACCATCAAAGAGGAGACGGCTCACTGTCACTGGATTACCGCGGGCGCAAAAAAGTTAAAATCAATCATACCGGGAGAGTAATCTTGGGAACGTTGTGACTCTTGTAAACTCTATTATTCTTCTAAATTAATAGATAAGGCAAATCTTTTGCCTCCATTTAAAAAAAAGGATGGAATATCTGTGTTCGCCCATATCAATCAATCAATGGATGAAGCTGCACTGTATTTTTGATACGGTTTTGTACACTCAGCGAGCAAACCTTGGTTGGTGTTAGGCGGTGTACCATGCAAATAGTGCAGTGGCGCACTCCGCATGTGCTAGTACTAAGATTCTTCATAATGCCAAATAGTGTTTGTTATGATGAATGTTATACGTTTCACTTTGGTGATGTGACATGTTAGTTGCTGGTGTTCGTCAGGCTGCTGTACCCACCCAGCTGGTTGTTTATCTAACGTCTAGCAATTCTATTTTGGTGCCATCGGCGCCGAGATCAGTCCACTAAAAGAACAGGTTAGCTGAAACGACATGATTAGGTTAAGTTGTTACATTTTTCTATAGTTACACACACATGGAGAGAGCATTGGATCACGTGGGAGCATGCAGTGCAAGCGTGGCGATCGACCGTCGGTCACGACTCACGACTCACTGTTCCTTCCTTCCTTCCACCGGTCACTCCACGTGCTCTTGTAAAGCCTAGCAGCAGCAAGCACAGCCACACACGCGTACACGTCACCGAGTGCCACAAGCCCACAACTTGGCCGCCGGATGTGTGGCGGATGGCCCAGATGCGTCCTCGTCGGAGGACAGGCGAGTTGACGTGGCAGCCACTTCAACGTCGTCGCCTGCCAGATCGGCATGCAGGTGGGAGCCACTGATTGATAGCTCGGGCCCGCACGTCATGGACCACCTACTCGCCGGGCGACGTTGGCAGTTAAACTGGCCACGTGAGACACCAACGCCACCGGTTTTTAAGTTGGAGATTATGTCATGTGCAAATAGCACCCTGGAGTACCGTGATTTAGTAGTAAGTACGGCGGCACTCGGTGAAAATATTTCTTAGGGTGCACTCAAAGTCTCAAAGGAACGAACATTGGCTTCTGGTGAATGGTGATAGGGGCACGAGCTCGGGTCGTCATTAGCATGGCAAACCGTGCAGGTGCATGATTAGTCTAGCGATCACCGTCTGCCGCCCTAGACAAAGGTTAATTGCTCACTGTTTCCGGAGAGATATTTCTTGGAAAAAGTCTATGCTAGAGATTTGCGTTCGCCTTCGCAGTCAACTCCAAATGGCGCGTCAAGACCCGGTCATATAAAATTAGCCACGATATGGCTAGCATTTTGATATCGCCAAGTAATTCCATGGGTCTACATAGTATGATGTCACTTGGAAACTTCGATGTTAGAATTCTGTTTCCCTTGCTTTTTAAGAGGAAATATATAAGGGATGTTATAGAATTGGCACCATAATGACAAAGCAGAACATGATTAAGGCCTGTCTACGTCTCTGTCGACTAAGCGAGCTTTAGATCAATGCTTGAGATTTATCGCTGTTTGACAAAGAGAGCATTATATCAGTCGACTGAGACGTAATGTAAGAGTGATTTATAACAGTCAACTAAGATGTAATGTAATAGTGCATTATATCAATGCTTGTAGAAATGGATTGAGATCTCAATAGACTTAACAAAATTGTATGCAATGGTTTTAACTTGCCAGGTAATATACTAATGTTTTGATTATTCAAGATGGATGTAGTCTTGTCCATGAGTACATTTTTTTTCTACGGCTGAGAGTGACTTTTTGATCTCATGATAGTACTGAGTGATCTTGAAATAGTACTATAAAAGCTTGAAGTCATTTATGAAAGAGACTTCAAATGATATATTTTTCCGGGAGAACTTCAAAATGATATTTTGATACATTGAAGAAAATAAATCCACTAACCTAACTAGATGAAGCCTTCGGCAGGGCCACAAGAGGGATCATTGACGGTGAGCTGTTGATTGCCATTGTCATCGACACGAAGCTGCAGGTCGTCAACCTCTTGACTAGTAAACTGGTGGCTTTCAAATCAAACGTAGTGGGTGAAAGTCATGTCACCCCCAACGACGGCCGGGCCGGATTAGTTAGAGCACTAAGCTGTCACTGAGTGTTGATTAGTTAGAGCACAAAGCTTCATTGGGTGTTGATTGAAGCCAACGACGTTGTCGGCTCTCAACGGTGGTAGTTCCAACAACTCGGATACGGGTTATCTATTGGAAGAAGAAAAAAGGGGAGCATGGAAGAATATCTACGTTCGTCCATATCAATCAATCGATGGATGAAGCTAGCTCCACCGTATTTTGGGTACCGTTTTCGTACACTCATCAAGCAACTGTTGGTTGGTGTTAGGCGGTGTACCATGCATACATAGTGCATGGTACAGTGGTGCACAGCTGCACATGTACTAAGATTCTCCATAATGCCACTAGTGTTTGTTATAAATGTTATATAATTTGTCTTGGTGATGTTGGTAGAGGTGATGAGAAATGTTAGTTGGTGTTAGGCAGCTACCCACCCAGCTTGTTATAGTTACACAAATACATACTCATAGTTTAATGGCCTGCAATTCTATTTTGCTGCCATACACGGCCAGATCAGTCCACTCAAGTTAGCTGCTCTAAATAAAACAAGTTAGCTGAAAACGACATGATTAGCAAAATTGTTACATTTTCTATTGGTTACACATATGGAGAGAGCATTGGAGCACGTGGGGCATGTCGGTCACTATTCCTTCCTTCCTTCCACCGGTCACTCCACGTGCTCTTGTAAAACCTAGCAGCAGCAATCACAGACACACACTCGTACCGTCACTGCGTGGCAGGCCCCACCCACTTCGGCCGTTGGATACGATGGCCAGGCGTAACGGATGGTCGGATGCGTCCTCATGGACGAACTCGTGGTTCGCGTGGCACGGTGGCAGCCACCTCAACGCCGCTGCGAGGCCAGTGCGGATCTGGCTCGGGCCCGCACGTCATGGAGCACCCACTGTCAGGCGACGCTGAGAGCAACTCCAATAATACATGTAAAACCTTCCCGTAAAAATTGTTTACAGGAAGTCTGTATAATTTAGGGGTCGTGCTAATTGCCACACGTGTGATGCGAAGGGAGACGCATCACACGTCTCTAATACAAACAGATTGCCATCTCATCGCATCCATGCATGCGGGAATTTTTTTGAATTTTCAATTTTTAAAATGTTTTATCTCTAAATGACAAATCCGATTAAAGATCCGTTTTCACCATTAAATCCCTCGCGACGAGATCTTCGAAACTAGATCTCATATCAATATATTTCGACGAAATTTTTTTTGGGTTAAAAGTTGCCATGTCTATTGCACATGAATTGCTATGGTGTTTACACTGGAGTTGCCATGTTATGTTTCAGTTATTTCCTTTTACATTTAAAAGTAATTTTTGACATTTATAAAACGGGGAATTAAGAAACTAGACTTGCCATGCATCATAAACTAAAATTGCCATGATACATGCACTTAAAATTGCCATGGTTCATGCAAAAAATAAATTTCATGGTCAAAGTATTGGAGTTGCCATCATCAAAATACTAAAATTGCCATGATCCACAAACTAAAATTGCCACATGGCAACTTTAGTTTAAGCACTATGGCAACTGCAGTGTAAATAGCATGGCAACTTCTGGGCAAAAAAAATTTTGTCGAAACATATCAATAATGGGTCTAGTTTTGAAGATCTCGTCGAGACGGATTTAATGGTTAAAACGGATTTTTAGTTCGCTTTTTTATTTAGGAGATACAACATTTTTAAGCCGAAAACCAAAAAGATTCCTGCTGATGTCATCTATTCATACGTGGCAAAATGAGCGGTGATTGAGGCGTGTGGGCGAGGTGCAAACGCCCACACGTGTGGGCGTTAACATTTCCGTAATTTAGAGGAAGCTGCTGAGGTTTTTTCTTAGTTTATGTAAAACATCTTTCTCTAAGATTTTTTTTCGGTTTCTCAATAAACAAGCCTATGGCCCGCAAGTCAGTGTGACGGGCAATGTTGCCCATCACCATTGCTGGGTGACATGCAGCGATGGTGTGTTGTGGTGCGGCAGCGCGGGAAGGTGCGACGACAAGTGGTGGTGTGACGGCGAGGCGTTGCGGGTGGAGCCGTGGAGGTGAGACGGCGGGGCGGCGTGGTCAGGCGTGGCAGGAGGCGTGGTGGCGCGGGCCTATATTGGCGCTGGCACAGTAGCATGGCCAGGTGGGGCGGTGCGGGCCTGCAGTGATGCGAGCCGGCGTTGGCAGCTCGACGGCGGCCCGGAGTTTCGACAACATGGGAGCAGGGATTGCGTGAGGGTTCCTTCCGTGATCTATCAGACGGCCTCCTATCTGCCAAATTATATGAAAAGAACTACTCCCTCTGTTCGGAATTACTTGTCTCGGGAATGGATGTATCTAGAACTGAAATACGTCTAGATACATCCATTTCTGCGACAAGTAATTTCGAACGGAGGGAGTGTCCTGTAAGCATGAGAGGAATTGAGGAATATTATATAGGATCTCATAGAAACGGGGGCTTACCGAAGATGTTGAAAGTTTGCATTTGTCACAACTTCCGAATTCTAACTGATATAGGAGCTACTGGAGGTTGCCGTGACAGTTAAACTGGCCATGCGTTCCAGGGGAGATTGCACTATTTTTGCAAGAGAAGTTCTCATTTACTCATTTTTAATCATGATAGTACAACAAACATAAATAATAATAATAATTATATCCAGATCCGTAGACCACTTAGCGACGACTACAAGCACTGAAACGAGCCAACGGCGTGCCGCTATCATCGCCCCTTCTTTGTGTGAGTCGGGCAAAACTTGTCGTAGTAGACAGCCAGAAAGTTGTCGTGTTATGAGCTCATAGGACCAACATCAGAACATCAACCGCCGTCATTAAAGAGTAGCGTAGATCAGAAGGATCCAACCTAAAAACACGCGAACATAGAAGAACTATTCGGAAGTTTTCTCGCAAAAAACATAGACGAACTGCCACCAGATCCAAGCAAATCCATCAAAGACAGATCTGTCGGAGACACATCTCCATACACCCACCAATGATGATAGACTCACCACCAGGATGTGGGCTAGGCGGAGAGCTTATTCCATCTTTAGAGAGCCGTCACCGTCTTGTCTTTCTGAGCATGACACAAACCCTAAGAAAACTCAAAGGGACATCTAAAAACGGAGCCCTCCCTCCAGCAAGGGCTAGGATCCACCAACGCAGCCATGGCCCTAAGAGCATCTGCATCCGGACTTGGCAAATCCGGCCCCTCAAATGCACACGGACACACCCGGGCGCGTCGACGGACAGTGACCGGTCACGCCGCAAAAAATGCATTTCACATCCGGATTCCTCAGAGTGTTGGTCCGGTCACCAGCAAGGTAGAGTAGGGCATGGGACACGAGCCGGATCACGGGACTCAAGGCGCCGCCGTCTCCCATGCCCTACTCTTCCTCGTCGGAGCCCGGAACCCGAACGGTGCTAGTAGACGTCAGATCAATGAGGATCCGTCCTAGGACGAGCCGCGGACGTCGACGACGATGCAGTTGCGGCGCCCGGACTGATGCGTCATACGGGGCACCAGAGAATGGACTCCGCCTCGGCGACGTCCACCGTCGCGAGGGCTGCCGCCGTCTCCTGCGCCCGGTGCCTTGCACAACAGGCACGCCGTAACATGGCCTCGTCGGACGCATGCCAGACAGACCGCACGACCTCCGGCGAGGCAGCTCAGAGCGCCAACAGAGGGGTTGCGCATCCGCCAGTGCGTTCTGATGCCAGACGGACCACACGACCTCCGGCTAGGCAGCTACGGCTGGCCTAGCGCCGGATCCATGCGCCATTTGGGCAGACGCAATGGATTCCCGACGGAAGGAGTCTGAGCGCTGCCTCGCACGGGCCTCCTCCCGGGAGCGGCGGAGTGCAAGTAGGACGGCCATCTCCTCCTTGGGGCCGCGTGGGATGAGCTCAGGGTCGATGGATCTGGAGATGAAGAACTTGGATTCGCTGCCCGCCATGCCGGAGACGGCCGGAAGGAGCTGGAGACGAGCTTGGGTGGCGGAGGGGAGTGAAATGGCTAAGGTTTGGTCCAGCGAGCAGATGGCGAGGAATTTATGTGGGGTCGGGTGGGCCAGCATGGGGCGGGTCCGTCGTGGCGGGCGTGGCCGGGCGCCCCCATATCCACCCCATATTTGGGTTGGATATAAGGGGTGCCGGTCAGCCCGGCATTTGAGGCCCGTTTGAGGCGCGCGTCTGAGTCAAATTTTCATGACCGCGCAGGCAGCCCGGGCATTTGAGGCCGCTTTGGGGCGCCCAGCTGTAGATGCTCTATGGCCACCGGAGAAGAGACGAGCTGACGACAACGGCGGCTGGAGGCATAGGAACCCTAGGTTTTTTTTGGAGGAGGCGGCTGCGTGAGGCATTGTGTGCTACTAGAGGAGATTAAATCTTAGGTTGCACTTATAGGAACATTGGCTTCTGATGACATTGGTGTGATAGCCTTGCAAACCGTGCAGTGTGTGATTAGTTTGTGTGCTGTCCCAGAAGGTTATAATTTCATTGTTTTGTGCGAGATACTCCTAGGAATAATAAGAGGGTGCTTGAATCCAAGGGACTATTTTTAGTCTGACTAAAAATAGTCTCTTTTAGAGACTAAAGTTCCAAGCACCCCTGACTAAAGAGAGGCTAGGACTAGTCTTGAGGCTAAAATTTTTTAGTCATAGGAAACCTACTAAAATGTGTATTAGCCCTCTCTCTCCTCATTTAATTCCTCTATTTTAACACATGCGAGTTCCGGATTGGATGGTTTGGAGGATAATAAATGCTCAAAACTTGATTTTAGTCTCTTTAGTATTTGGATCCAAGCATGGGTGAGGCTAGCAAGTTTTAGTCCCACTACTTTTAGTCATGGGACTAAAACGTATTCAAGCACCCTCTAAGTCTATGGAGATCCGCGTTTAACTTCACAGTCAACTCCTAATGGCGCGTCAAGACCTGGTCATATAAAATTCGTCATGTTATACCTGGTACGGGTAGCATCTTGATGCCGGCCAGTAATTCTTCAAAGGGAGAATATCGTACGGAAACCAATATTCAATGAAAACTTCATAAAAATCATATTTTAAAGTTTCAAAAAAATCTGAAAAAATGTGGGATGTTAAGAAGCCACATCTCATAATGTTTTTCAACTTGAAAATTTGTGTAGCAATAAAACATCACCTTCTTAACATCCCACATTTTTTTCAGAAAAATTTGAAACTTCAAAACATTTTTTTTCATGGTTTTCACCGGTTTCCACTGGATGTTGGCTTCCGTACGATATTCTCCCTTCTCGAAAACCTCTCTCTTATTTTACTTTTCTAAACTTTCTAAGGGATTAAACGTTTGCTCATCTATCTGTGAAATTTCTTATTACTTAATTCCTTACAAAACTTACTTTTTTGATTCTTCAAAATCTTTGCTTAAACAACTGAATAAATTCAGTAAAAAAGTCAATACTTTCTAAATTTGACCAAGTTTATATACAAAAATATTAATATAAACGATAAAGCAATTTCAATATACCCATCACTAGATATATTTTTCATAATCTATTTATTCAATATTGTAGTTTTTGATGTTTTCTTCTATATATTTGGTCAAACTCATAAAGAATTGACTTTTTGACTGAATTTATACGCCATTTGGGGACGGAGGTAGTATCAAAATAAACATAGACAATTCAAACGCATCATGTCATAATTCAACTAACATCATAAATAAAGTTCAACCAATTCATCAAACAACTAAACACAACCATAATTTATGCCAAAAGACAATGAATGAACAAGTCCATTTCAAAAACCACCAACACATGGTGACCGAAAACCATCCTAGTTCACATGAGCCTCATGCACTTGGGCCAGTATCGGTAGAACTACCATAATTTCTCCTCTGTTTGGCCAGTCCCGACCGTGGCATCGAGAGAGATGTTAACCCAAGCTTCACACAAAGCTTTGTCCTTCTGCGTCTTGTAGTTGCACGACATACTCTTCCTTTGGTGTGTTTGTGTCTCCTCGGCCTCCTCCACAACCTCGGCATTTCTCATCATCTCTTGGGTATGCGAGAGTTCAAACCCTCCTAATCGATCATGGCACTAGGAGGTGGGCACAAGAGAAAATATCAGGTGAGTGCTTTTCAAAAAAAGAACTCCAAGAGTCTGGTAATTGCACGCAAGTCCAGAAGCTTGGCCCGTAACCCTTGAATCACAGATCCAATAGCCCATTCGAGCACCTGATATTTTCTCGTGGACATAGAGTATCGTCTGAAACAGAAAGACATAACAATCAATGGTGACTACTCGGGACTCCCCGAGGACAACATGAAATTGAAACAATTGATGCAGATAATAAGATATTAAAAATGTGTAGGTGCCGATCGCCGAACCTCGTTAAGGCTGGTCGTAATGGTAGTATCATAGGTAGTATCATGCATGCCAACTAGGCAATTTTGATGAGGTGTCATAGCATTAAATGAAGAAAGAGAGGGTGTAGTATCATATCATGATACCGTATCATATTAAATGCTAAGCTACCTTGTGTCATGCATGGCAATAAATAGAGTACTACATGCGAAATTGCATAGGAGCACACGGCGACCACACCCACTGAAATCATGCTCATCCAGTCGCATGGGGATCCGAGCCCACTAAAATAGTAGCACTGTATTCCTGCTTTCCCGTATTCTTTTTTCTATATGTCGTATAGAAGAAGAACAGTGCACGCGCTATGTACCCACTGCAGAAAAAGCTGTTGCACTTAAATGCACGTCCTCTCCAACTACCGGTTGCACTTAAATGCACGTCCTCTCCTTCTTCCGTCTATGTACAACGGACTAACCACTATGTAATTTTTTCTTATTAAAAAGCACAATCGTTGTCATCTGATGTGGCTGTTTCGTGCTTGTGAACATGTCACCCTAACATTTCTGTTAATCCCATGGTTTGTCACCTTCACTAATTATAACAAAATATTTCCTCCCTCCTCTAAACGCGCCATTGTATGCCTAACCTCCACGTATACTGGCCATTAGCACTTATGGCTAATTCCAATGAAATATTGCCGTGTTTTTCTCAATCCATACACGCAATTTCTATCATGGTAAAAAACAACCACCCACGTACCACTTGTACCTACATTTAGAGAGTGGATTTTCTACCATGCACGGGACCTCCTGTGCATGCATCCATCATATTTTTTATTGCTGTGTGGGGCTCTTATTTTCTCTCATCTAACATACATTCACATGTTAATCTGTACTGACTAGGTTTCATTCAAATAAATAGATGCCTAATGCATGTAGAAATAAAAGTTTGTTTTACATTCTGTTTGCACAGTTGTGTTTTTACAAAGTCTTTAAAACAAGACCAATATTGAATATATTTTTAGAAATTAATTTTTGACAACTAAATCACCATGCTTCGAACTTGTTCCATACATATTTATTAATTCCATGTGAAAAATTTAATAATGTATTTCACAAAATTATTATCTTATTGTTTCACTATGGTCCCCATGTTCCGTTGCATTTCATAATGATACATTGTGTGCCAATGTGTATCAAACTGATTCTTAGTAATCTAAAAGTTTGTAAATATTAATATATTTTATTGCAACAAAACTCTGACCTTATCTAGTGTTTAACAAAACATGGCATAGTTATGTGTACTCTTATAGTGTTTCACCATGTTTCAGAATTTAAATTTTAAAATTTATTGAAATATATTCAAAAGTGGTCTCATTTCGAAGGTCTCATCATCAAAAACACAAATATGAAAACGGATCATAAATTGTACTTTTGGTTCATAAGACAAATTAGATTTTAACTTCAAAATAAAATGAAAAAGCATGGGATGGTGGAACATAGGTGAAACAGTGTACTTGCATGTGATGAGAGAAATAACTAACTAACTGCCAGCGGTATAAATGCATGGCATCGGATCTCCAAGCAAACCAACGGCGCATGCATGCATGGTACTTCCCGTGCATGGGAGATTAGCTTTTCACCCTACATTTAGTGTTCTGCAAATTGGCCATGAAGGCGACGTGCTAAAGTCTCCTACCCAGTCAATGTAGTTCACTGTTTTATGCTGTCAGGCCCTGCTTTATTAAATGCCGAAGGACATGTATGCACTGCTAGGCTATACGCGTTGGTTGATATTCACACGTTAGAATTCATTTCTGCAACAGTGGCGCACATCCCGATCATGCAGACGATCGGCGGTGATTTCGGAGTGCCCAGTCGCCGAGTGCTCCTAATCCACTTCCGTACTACATGATACTAATATATGATACTATACATTAGGAAGGTAGTATCATATACTAGTATCATATGCATGATATCGTCACCGTTAATCGTAGCATGCTCTTTTCATAACATAGTGGGTGAAAACCACGCATGTCAATGTAGTACTCTTTCTTGGTTAAGTCACGCGGCTGCACCCTCCCTAAAAAAGCCTAGGGTTCCTTGCCCCCCGCCGGGCCGGTCCGCCTCATTTTCGGTGGGCCATGTCGGGAAAACTTTCAGGCCTCTTTTGGTTCATAGGATAGGATTATCGTAGGAATAGGAATTTTGTAGGAAATGAGATGACATGTATCTCAAATCCTATGAGTAGGAATAGGAAACGAGATGTCATTTGGTTGACACCAAAGGAATTTTTTCATTGAGTCTAGGCTCATTTTTATTTTCCTATGAAATGTGGAGGATAGGAACCAATCTTATGTAGGAATAGGAATCCATTCCTATGAACCAAAGGGCTCTAAAGGAAAAAATCCTATAAGAATCCTATCCTCTAGAATTCCTATGAGATTCCTCCAAACCAAAGGAGGCCTCAATGGGTTTTGACTAAAGCAAACGACATCATGTCTTAACTTGGTGGACCCATGGAAGATGATCGATCATTTGCACGTCGCAAACGGTGGTAGCTGGATCTACAACTGAGCTACTTGTTTCACTGGAAGAGAAAGAGGGAGAACGTGGCATTTTGGGTACTCTCGGTTTTGTGCTGCACCCAAGAACCATTTGTCCAGCAGATGTTGGACAGTCTACCATGTACAAGTGCAGGAGGTGTTGTGGTGCGCTTGTACTAAGATTCTTCACAATTAATGGCAATAACGTTGCTCTGTACATGTAGCAAGTAGATCGAGGTGGTGAGAAATGTTAGTCGGTGCTAAGCTATATAGGAGTAGTACTCGTCGTACTTGACAATTTAACGAGTGCTTTGATTTTGCTGCCATTCATCAACAATGAATCGATTCCCACAGTAAAAAACAACAACAACAATGAATCGATTCACTAAAAATCAGTTGTAGCGAATCAACCGGTGGTTGGATGGTTAGTTGGACAATGGTATTTGCAGCACATCAGTGTTCAAGTCCCGCCGCTCGCATTTATTCTGGATTTATTTCAGGATTTTCGGTGGTATGCGTTCAGTGGAAGAAGATGTTCCCCTCGACTACGAGGCGCCTGCCAGCTCAGTCTTTTGGAGAGATGCTCATAGGGATAGAGTGCGCGTGTGTGCATTTATAAAGGTGAATATATGCATGTATATATAATTGCTTGTGTCTGTACTGATGTTATGAGAAAAGCCGAAAGAGCATGCATGATCAGGTCGTTGCATTGTCACAAAAAACACAAAATGGTTAGTCGATCATTGCACGTGGGACAAGGCTGTCATACGTCGGTCACTACTCTTTCTTCCACCTGTCACGCCACGTGGTGATCGTACTAAAGTTAGCACTGGCTACACCTACACCCACACCGTTTGTTCACCACACCACACACATGAACAGCTCGAGATCGAGAGGGTGGCTGCGGATCGGACGGCCGCGATCTGTCGTCGTCGGAGCACACGCGCCGCCGTTGCAACCACTCCACCGGCGCGTACGTCTCCGGCCAGGCCAATACGGCGGGTCACGGACACGAGCATGGGTTGCCATGAATGCCATCGCACTGCACGACTAGTTTAGCGATCAGATCACCGTGCGCTGTCCTGGACGACAAGACACGTAGTCTTTCATGAGATGAGATATTTTTGGGAGGAAGTCTATAGAGTTTTGCTTTCTCCTTGTGTAGTCGATTGAAGATGGCGTGTCAAGACCTGGTCATATAAAATTAGTCTTTCTACGGAGTAGAGATTACGACACTAACGGACTTTTATTGGGTTATCCATGGTACGTGTGGTAAGCAACTTCGTTTTTTTTTTTTTTTGAAAAGAGCAACTTCGTATTTAAAATGATGAAATCGAGCTTGATGCTTTGTGTGGTGATTACATAATAGAAATAGATGAAAAACAAAGTCCAAGAAAGAGAATCACTGGTTCCCTCTTTGTAAAGAGAAAAAAGGATGCTCCTAAGCAATGGTTTTAACTTCCCGTGGCTTTTCTTTTCAAAAGGTTGGGACCATATACTAGACAACACAAACCCTTAAAAACATCCTTGCATAAATTTAAATACATTGAAATTCTTGAGGGTGCCGAAGTCTTCTTCCTCCCACACCACCCAATGACGCGCCGTGAGCAAAACTCGCTGCCGCCTCTGAGCCTCCGTCTTAGCGAAGCAAACTTGTTTTAAATAGACGAGCTTGTAAAATTAATGGTTGGGAAGTCGTCGATGTGTACCATGAGACACTAGCGGCCCCAATATGCGTAGTAGATCGCCGCCCCATCGAAGAAGACGGCGGAAAGGGACTGTAGAACGCCTCAGTTCCTGCCAAACGGACCCGGGGACCACAAACTTCATGCGCTCACTAACGAGAATATGTCTAGACAACCTTTGTCGGTCGGAACTAGTGGAAGAGTACCAAGACGTACAACCGCGTTGCCTGCTCTGCAGACCGAGACAAACTGGTAGAACAAAACAGCAGACCCGAAGAACCAGGTCCATGAACACAAACATCTTCCACATGCCTCCAGGCGATACAAACAAGCATTATTGGAAAGAGAAAGAGGCGGGGAGACTTTATTCCACGCCATGACGACAACATCGTCTCGCCACTGCCGAATGAAGACCTACCTACTGTCAAGAGAGAAAAACTACAACTCCCACCCGTAGATCGTGGACTCCCCGCACACCCTCACCGACGGAGCCAATGGAGGAGGAGGAGGCCGGCGATGACGACGCGGGAGGAACCCTAGATCGCTTGGTTGGGCTTGTGGTTCATCAACTAGTGTGACTTCTTTGTGGGTTGGTTAGTTAAGATGAACTTAGTTTCATCCACCAATGTGTCCTCTATTTTATGAGATCATATAATTGGTTAATCTTGAAATAATACCAGAAATGACTCAAATATCATTTATTAAAGAGACTTCATATAGGGAGGGTCGTTTTGGCTCCGGGGAGCATATGCTCCCAAATGAGTAGTAAATACATTAAATTTTCTAGATATTCATGTTAGTGTAACAAGCGTGCATGTCAATTTTCATATTGAACAGGATATCAATGCTTCATCATGACAAAAAGAAATTAAGTGTAACATTTGGTGTTCGATTTTTTTCATAGATCAAAATGCTAAAGCTTTCCACATAAAAATTTGCAAATAGCATGAACACATCTAATTTTTTTAGCACCTGAAAACACATTTTTTTTACGTGAAAAATATCATGCAACAATCGGTTAATTGTTGGCCTCTATAATGAATAGGAGTATTATATTATTCGATTTTTAGGCTTAAGCCTTTGGTGGTCATGTGAATGCACATGAATACCCATAGGGTCGTCCAAACAGTGGGTCGACATCCTCCCGAGTCCCTACTCTTCAAGTAAACATCAAATACACTTGTCGGTCTCATATCAAAACTGTAAAACTAAGACTCCACTACAAACCTGACGTCAGACTTTTGACTATGGCAAATCAAACGTTTTTTATGGCAAATTATGTTCTTCGAGGGTGGCAAGTTTGGTTGGCGAGCATGGCAAATTAGTTTCGGTTCATTCTATCGTCAGAAATTGCCGTGCTTACAAACTAAACTTGTCATCACCGTGCCATTATAAATTGCCATAAAAAATGTCAGATTTGCCATGCCTAGAAATCTGACATCAGATAGTGTTTCGATAAAACTATTATGTCGAATATAATTCACGCTCTTGTACCCAAATCACTCTGAACAATTACATTTTTTAGCTAAATATAATTGCATCCTTTGACACACACAAAGCAAGAGGGGTCTCTTTGAATGGGATGAAAGAACACCGTGGTGGCAGGAGCAAAAGAGCCATCGCCGTCCGTCCGTCCGTCCGTCCATCCGTAAAACCGCGAGGAAACGAGAAAAGGTCACAGCTTGAGACGCAACCTCCGACGGCGACGGCCGCCATTTGTTTACTCGCTCCTCCGCTCCGCCCCTTTTCCCCTTCCCCTCCCTATCCACCACCCTCCCTCTCTCCAGCCACCGCCGCACCAACTCCTCTCTCCTGTCCCCCTCGATTGGTTGCGCCACCAACCTGACCGCACCAAGCTGAGCCAAGCACGCCCGAGCAAAGAGGACAGCTCGAGGACCAGGAGGAGCATCCCGACAGCCGCGCGCCGCCGGCCCGTCGGTCCGGCGTCCAGATCCCGCCCAGTTCGGAGGTACCCCCCCCCCCCCCCCTGTTCTGTTCTGGTTTGTAGCTTTGCGGCGGAAATCGTCCGTGTCCGAATTTGGGGGGACGTTGCTGGTGAAATTGTGCTGCCCTGCTCGGATCACGGGTTCCAGTTCATGCCCGTCGTTCTGTACTTCTGATGTCCTTGATTTTTGTTGCCGCTGTTGCTGAGCGGTGGAATCCGCGCTGGCCATTTGGATCAGAAATCGAATCTTTGGGTGGTGCTGATCCTGTTTCTTGAAGTCTGGGCTTACTTACTGGTTGGTTTAGTCGATTGCTGTTGGGGGGAGATGTCTCCTCTCTTTGATCCTTTTTGGTACCCCTGCAGATCTTGGTGTACTGAATTGCACTTGTACAAGTGGTTATTGTTTCCCCATGTTATGTGGGTGGGTGAGCCTGATGAATTATACTTTCAGCTGAGCTAAGGCAATTCTTCAACTCGTTGTATTTGCAGGTACAATTTTTCTCTGCGTGTCCGCATGAGCAGAAGAGACAGTCGGAGAAGTGATCTTGGGCTAAACTTCTGAGAAATTTAGGAGGCATACATGCATAATGATGTTGGGATGGTGTCCAGTAGAAGGAATTCCACAGGGGCGTTCCACCGCGACGGCCCGGCCAAGGACTGGTCCCAGTTCGCCGACCCCTCGCCGTCTCCTAAACTGCTCTACTCGCAGTCCTATGTCGTCATGAGGGGGCTGCTGGCTTCGCTGGCCTCTCTGGACTTCGCCCTGTGGTCAAGCACGATGAAGTCCGCATGGCGATCGCCCGAGAGGTCGAAGTCTAAGGGGCCAGGCTGCAAGAGAGTCGCGTTCCGGCTGTTTGTGTGTTTCATGGTCGGCATCTTCATCGGGTTCACGCCCTTCTTCTCGGTCGATGTCTCTCAGAAGATAGTCTCGAGGCTCCCGTTCGACGATGGGGTGGATGATAAGGTTAAGGAGTTGGATGCAATCGTAGTGCAGAAAGAGGTCGAGGTTGTTGATGAGCCCGAGGTTGAGCAGCTGAGCCCTCCGGTTCCTGCAATGTTGGATGATGAGGTGGATTTCGTCCAAGCTGCGAAACCTGCTATTACTGATTTGGTCATCCCTGTGAGGAAGCTTCTGATAGTGGTGACAATCACTTCTGCTCGGCCACAACAGGCGTATTACTTGAATCGTCTAGCTCATGTTCTGAAAGGTGTACCACCTCCTCTCTTATGGTTAGTGGTGGAATGGCCTGTTACTACCTTTGAAACAGCAGAAATCCTCAGGTCTTCTGGGGTTATGTACAGGCATATTGTCTGCAGGAAAAATCTTACCAGTGTACGGAAGATTGCTGTCTGTCAAAGGAACAATGCAATCTATCATATCAAAAAGCATCACCTTGATGGTATAGTGCACTTTGCTGATGAAGAACGATCATACATGGGTGATGTATTTGAAGAAATGCGGAAAATCAGGTGACATTTCTCTACCAAAACTTTATTTGATGTACTGGTATATTTGATGAACTATGAATGCATGGTAAATCCTCTTGATGGTCCAAATGTTTTGTTGAAACTTTTTGTTGTATAACTAACTCTGTTGGTGACAAGTTGTAGATTCTGGTTTATTTGCTCATTTTAGACTTACTATTCTATACTCCCTCCGTCTCGAATTACCTGTCGCATAAATGGATAGAAATGGATGTATCTAGAACTAAAAATACGTCTAGATACATCTATTTCTGCGACAAGTAATTCCGGACGGAGGGAGTATTATATTGCATGAATGAGTTGTTACATCTTCCTTGCTTATGACGCAAGTCAGTACTATGTTGAGTGTTACATGATCCTTGCGCATGAAATTAGTAAGCAGAGACAGCACCTAGTAAATGCTGTCTTCTCAAGGAATCTATGGCTATCTATATAAATATGTAGTTTCTTCAGTTGGATGCCACTTGGATTTGGTAGCAGCCAATGAAGCAAGTTTTATAATCTCATACACATGGCTAGGATTTCTGGAAATCAGCACTAACTGGCTCTGTAAACCATGGCTAAAACTGAAAGGCGTCTATTTGCTTTTGCTCCTAGAATTGTGTGACTTGTGCACTGTGACAGGAACCTTCTCTCCACTAGAAAACTCCACTTGTAAATTTCCCTTTTCTTTTTGCAACAAATCAGAAGATTTTCATACTTTTCAATTGTTGGACCTAGCTTATACTGGTGAGTACCAGCATCACAAAAATATTTCCTACCTACATGATGCTGAATGAGTGATACTCAACCAGCCGTGGGAAGGTTCTTAGTTTCCTATCAGAGCCTTTGTTCATGGTAAACAATATTGGTGATTCCAGATTCCAGCCAGCACCTTGCTAATTATTTTCAAACAGTTCCTTTCCTGAATGTGATCTTCACTGGCAAAAGAATATTACAGAGTAGTATTATCTGTTGTTTTCAGTTTATCTTAGTGATGACTGATGATATAACTCAACAATTTATCAAATTGGGTGCTTAAACTTGAGAAGTTATGCAGCATGGTGGCAATTTTGCAAGAAAAAGAACTGATTGCAAATAGTCTTTTTATTAAGAAAACGGACATGTCGTGAGTAGAATTCAAAGATAAAGCCTGTGAAATAGGAATTTGGTTTAGGAGGTAAAACAATATCATGGACTTTGTTGCCTTAAAACTGCCTACCAGAGATTTCAGATCAAAGAAATCCGTAGTAATCTTTCTTTCTCTTATGAGTTTGTTCTTTTCTATGCAGGCGTGTTGGTGCATGGCCTGTAGCGAACCATGATGCAAGTAAGTACAGGGTGGTTGTAGAAGGGCCTACGTGTAAAGGAAACCGAATCACTGGATGGAACACAATTCCGAAGAAGGGTGCACCCCGTCGATTCCCAGTTGGTTTCTCTGGGTTTGCTTTCAACAGTACAATGCTTTGGGATCCTCAAAGGTGGAACCGCCCAGCTATGGATTCTGTTATAGTCCATTCTGGTGGTAGAGGTGGCCTGCAGGTGAGTTTGTCCCTAACGCAAACTTCAGCACTATGTTTTAATGGAACTTCCTTTCTGCAAAATCCTACTGCAGCCTAGTTGAATTTCCATCTGTAGATCTCCATGGAGCAAACTGCACAATACCTATCAATTTTTTTTGGGTAACACTGTAATGAAGTAAAATATCATAAAAGATTCATTAGGCAAATAAATGATAATTGCGATCAAGACAAAACCAGCCGTGGGATATCTTAAGCAACTATAGCCACTAGTATGTCTCGAAGAAAATGCAGCATTATGGCTATTTTTGTGACCTGATATGAAGCCATACAACAGATAACTCATAAAAGTTTACATGGGTAACAGAATTCATGTAACATAACATCAAATTATTTTACTGACCTGACTATGTGTCATTGCAGGAGTCGCGATTTGTCGAGAAGCTTGTTAAGAACGAGCGTCAAATAGAAGGCCTTCCAGACAACTGCAACCGGGTCATGGTCTGGAACTTCGCCTTGGAACCTCCACAGCTCAACTACCCCGCTGGATGGTCACTGTGGAACCACCTTGAAGTTGTCAAAGACCTGTAACATAGAGATCCTGCCACCAGAAGCACCTCTGCTCCTACAGGCCATTTCTCTCGGCAAGCCGGAAGGATGATAAGCCTTGCGGCGGTGCAGAGGTTCTGAATCTCGACTTCACGATGCCCTCCAGCGGCGTTGCTAACAGATTGCCCTCCTCCTAAACAGCCCGCGCAACGGGACCGTGAAGTCGTAGTGTCGATCATACTAGTAGCAGTGCCAATCAGAACTACCTGACCAACCTTTTTCCTATTTTTGTGTGCTCTTTGTATTCTTTTTGTGCCCTTCGTATTCGCCAGTGCATACTGCCCTGTAGATTTCCCCCCCCCCCCCACGGCCTTTCTGTGTTTATGATACGTTTACAGATGTAAAAACTTGTAGCCATTGCGGCTGTTGACAGTGAATGCAATACCACAGATTTGTAACTGTTAACCCAGCAATGAAGTCCGCTTAGGCTGTATGTAAGCTGTGTCAAATTCCTTTCGGAGTCTTAACTGTAATCGTACACATGACGCTGTGAAATTGTACATGAAACCTGTAAAGAATTTCTTTCGATTGCTCGGCGAGGTCACAACCGTTATCATACGATGCCCTTGAACAAACATGGCAGTGCAAATGATGAGCAAACATAGCATGTGATTCGAACATCACTGGCTATGAACAAGTAGTTTGGTCTCTTTGTTGCAGAAATTTGTGACCAACCAGTTTGGTGCAAAAGGTGCATGCGATCCTGTAAAATATTGTGGTTAGCTGATGGCTACCGTGACGATGTTTTTCCATCCTTTTTTTTTCTCTCGTAGTACTGTACAATTTTGCGGCAATACTAGTTTGGAAATGGTGGTAGATTTCTAGTATACGTGCATGTATTTGGACCTGGGCCATCGAATGCATACGTAGATATAGCGTCCTAAGTGAGTATTGACACAACGGTCGATATGTCCGAGTGGTTAAGGAGACAGACTCGAAATCTGTTGGGCTTTGCCTGCGCAGGTTCGAATCCTGCTGTCGACGATTAACTCCTTTTTTGATTCTTTTCTTTTTTCTTTTGCAGTAACCTAACCTTTATTGTCAATTGTCTCTCTCTTTTTTAATTTGAAGTGATTTTTTTTCTGGAACTGTAAGATTTTGTTGATGCAATCTATGTAACTATCTTCATGTGTAATGAATTCCCATACAAAAATGGGAATGTACTGAACAGTGTGTGGAGTAAAATACAGGGTCTTGTGACGAACAGTGTGCTGTCGAATCCTGCTGTTGGCGATCCACATTTTTTCCTCTTATTTTCCGCGGATCTTTTCATATGCTGCTGTAAGATTTTGCTGATGCAACCTTTGTAACTATGTTCATGAGATGAACGGTGTGTTGCGTCAGTAAACGTGCTGTGCAGAAGCCTGAAACTGGAGTAAGATATAGGTCAGTGGCTTCCTGAGATTGGGCTACCAATGCCCCTCAACTATCTAAGTTTCACGTTTGGAAATCATAGTGGAGACTTGCATCAAAGGTAGGTATTGCAGCTGCTTCCCGAATTTATTGGGATGGGCAGCAGCTTAAGCTGAAGCTCTCCTTTAGGAGAGGTTTCACTGACAGGCTCATGGAGCTATGGTTTCAGGCAGTGGACATTGCCTCTTCTGTGTCTTAACCGAGGAATAGCGTAGTTTGGAAGCTGGATAACTCTGGGGCCTATACTTCACAATCTTTGCTGTCATCAACTCTAGGGGTTCGGGAATTACCCTGTTTTTTGTTTATTATTATTCCTGCTGTTTGACAATTACAAGCCCCTCCTTAGGATGCATGTTTTTCTTTGGTTTGGTTATTACTTGCCCATAACTAAACTGCTGACACGTGATGACCTTTTAATACGACAACACATACCTAATCACAGCTGCCCGTTATGTTCTGAAACTGAAAACAGAGAACACTTGCTCTTTTCCTGTGGCATTGCTCGCCTTTATTGGAACTGGAAACCTCGCACGCCATATGGTCAGCCCTAGCGAACATGTTCGCTGCCCAATCCCGTTCTCGTGTGAACAACTGCCGCATCTCTCTCTCCAATGCACAGAAAGGCTCTCTAAGCGCCTCCGCATACTTTGGGCAGGTGAGAGCGCTCTCGGATGAGCTAGCTGCCGCCGGGAGTCCCATGACTAAAGGATATCTTCTTTCTTTCATCATTGCAGGGCTTGACATGGATTACCAACCCTTGATCTCGGCGCTGGACGTGTGCACTGCACCCCTCTCAGTGGATGATCTCTTTGGCATGGTCGCAAATTTCGATCAACGCATTGAGATGTTCCACGAGACAGGGGCAGGTGCTTTCAAGTCCTCGGCTAATGTTGCATCCCGAGGTCGCGACAACAACAACAACTCCAGCCGCTACCGCAACTCCAATAGGAGTGGTGGTGGTGGTGGATCTCGCGGTGGTGGCGGCGACCACTACCAGAACGGCGGCGGCAACAACAGCGGCGGCGCCCACTACAACAACCCCAACAACGGTGGTGGCGGTGGCGGCTACAACAACTACAACAGCGGCAGCGGTGGTGGCGGCGGCCACTACCAGAAAGCCGACGGCGGCGGTGGTGGCGGCCACTACCAGAACGGCGCCAACAACAATAGACGTCCCTACTACAACAACAACAGGGGGCGTCCCTTCCAAGGGTACGAGGAGTATGAAAATAATGTCAAATTTGCAAGAAAAATAACTATATCGCCAAAGATTGTGATTGGCGCTATGCCGAGAACAACCCGAGAAAGAAAGTTGCAGCAGCTGCAGATACGTCATACGGAGTTGACACAAACTGGTACGTTGACTCCGGAGCCACCAACCACATCACCAACGAGCTCGAGAAGGTGACCATGACCGAGAAATATCATGACCATGATCAAGTTCACAATGCCAATGGTGAAGGTACGGAGATTGATCGTATTGGTCATGCAATTGTCAAAACCCCTAGTGATAATATACATCTTAGAAATATCTTGCATGTTCCCGAAACAGCCAAAAATCTCCTTTCCGTCCATCGTATTGCCATTGACAATAAAGTGTTTCTAGAATTTCAACCATATTTCTTTTTGATTCGAGATGAAGTCATGAGGAACATTCTCTACAGAGGTAGATGCGTGCATGGGCTCTATCCATTGATTCCCCAGTTTAGAAGCTTCAATAAACAAGTTTTTAGTGTTGTCAAACTCTCTTCAGAGCAGTGGCATGCAAGATTAGAACATCCATCTTTTGTTATTATTCAACAAGTGCTTAGAAATAATCAGCTCCCATATGTTGGTGAGCCTAGTCTTGAAACTATATGTGATTCTTGTCAGAAAGCAAAATCTCATCAATTGCCATATCCAATATCTACTAGTGTTTCTACTAGACCTTCACAACTTGTTTTTTTTCCTGATGTTTGGGGTCCTGCCCCTATGTCTGTTGGACGCCATACTTACTATGTTAGCTTCGTAGATGATTTTAGTAAGTATACTTGGATTTATTTTCTTAAAAAACACTCAGACGTTTTCCAAGTTTTCCAACACTTTCAAGCACTTGTTGAACGTCAATTTGATAGCAAAATTCTTGCGGTCCAATCTGATTGGGACGGTGAGTATGAGAAACTAGATTTGTTTTTTCAAACCTTTGGTATTTCTCATCATGTGTCATGTCCCCATGCGCATCAGCAGAATGGCTCAGTTGAGCGCAAACATATGCACATAGTTGAGGTAGGGCTAGCCCTCCTTACTGGCGCTTCCATGCCTCTCAGATTTTGGGTTGAGACCTTTCTTACCGCATTCCATCTCATTAACATGCTTCCTAGTCGTGTTCTACAAAATGATACACCCATGCATAGACTACTCAATACTCGGCCAGATTATCACTCTCTTCGCGTGTTTGGATGTGCTTGTTGGCCCAACTTGCGTCCCTACAACAACCGCAAACTTATGTTCCGTTCCAAACAGTGCGTTTTTCTTGGCTATAGTGCTAAGCACAAGGGCGCTAAATGCTTAGATGTTCCTACTAGTCGAGTATATATCTCTCGTCTTTCCTTTAGCTCATTTGCACCCTAATGCCGGTGCCTTGCTTCGCAAAGAAATCCTCCTTTTACCCTCTCATTTGACCGGTTTTCAACATAGGGATGCCAATTGTACTGATCTTATGACTAATGCTTCTAACCCTGAAAAAGAGGATTGTGGTGATGCAGGGTCAAATCAAGAGGCAGCAAAAAAATTTGAGGAAACCCTGCAGCCGGATCCTCCTCAATTTCATGTGTCCGCTACGTGCCAACCCTGCAGCCGGATCCTCCTCGGGATCGGCAACTGCAGATCTGACAACATCTGCCCCGGGATCGATGCAGCGGACGCAGGCGCTACTGCTTTCATCTGCGCACACGTCTCCTTGCAGGGACAAGCGAACTGACCGGTTCGGCGCGACCCCGCGTGTGGCAAATTTTCGTGTTTTGACCCTTTTCTGAGACCTATTCGAGATCTGACCCTAGTTTGAATTTTTTTTGAGATCTGACCCTTTTGCTACCGCCAGGGTCCATGGCGGTAGGGTGTAAGAGCCTACCGCCAGGGACCTTGGCGGTAGGAAACATCCCTACCGCCAAATAGACTGGCGGTAGCCTGTACACCCCTACCGCCAAGGTGCTCGGCGGTAGGCACGAGCACGCACTGTGTTCAATACTTAGGAGGATTTTTGGGTAGGGCATGCAACCCTACCGCCAGGGACCTTGGCGGTAGGCTGTTATGCCCTAGCGCCATGGACCCTGGCGGTAGCAAAAGGGTCAGATCTCGATTTTTTTTCAAACTAGGGCCAGATCTCGAATAGGTTTCAGAAAAGGGTCAAAACACGAAATTTAGTCTTGCGTGTCTATGCGAGGCGCGCCATCCACCAATCACGTGCGGGCGTGGATCCTCAGGTGGATGCGGAGGCGTGTGCGCCGGGTTCAGCAGCCAGAGCGCCAAGATCTTCTGTGCCGCCCGCCTCCACGTCACGCCTTGGCCTTGCCACATAAGATCCAACATCTGCCACCAACAGCGAATCTGCTACGGGATCACCGAGAACTCCTGTAGCAGACCAGTCTCCAGGATCGTCTGTGACAGTTTCTGATGCAGTGGTGCAGCAAGTTCAAACCCCGCCGCGTACAAGGTTAAGAGCGGGTGTAATTCAACCTGTTAATTATAAAGTTAGGTTTGGTTTAACCTACTCCACAGGAGAACCTAGTACGTTTCAAGAAGCATGCGAAGATGCAAGGTGGAGAAAAGCTATGGAAGAAGAATTCCAAGCACTTCAGAAAAATAAAACCTGGCATCTAGTTTCTTCAGAACAAGGTAAAACTTTGATTGATTGCAAATGGGTATTCAAAATAAAGAAAAAGTCAGATGGTACTGTAGATAGATATAAGGCTAGACTTGTTGCAAAGGGATTCAAATAGAGATATGACATAGACTATGAAGATACGTTCAGTCCCGTTGTTAAAGCCGCCACTATACGTCTTGTTTTGTCTATTGCTGTATCCAGAGGATGGTGCCTTAGACAACTAGATGTGCAAAATGCGTTCCTTCATGGTGTCCTGGAAGAGGAAGTTTACATGAAACAACCTCCTGGTTTTGAGGACAAAAGCAAACCTTTTCACATATGCAGGCTAGATAATTAAGTCTCTTTATGGACTGAAACAAGCTCCTATGGCATGGTATTCTCGGTTGAGTTCAAAGTTACAAGCGCTTGGTTTTGTTCCTTCAAAGTCTGACACATCCTTCTTTATTTACAATAACTCACATACTTCTATTTTTGTGCTTATTTATGTTGATGACATTATTGTTACAAGCTCATCAAATGAAGCAGTGACAGCCTTGTTGAAGGATTTAAATTCAAAGTTTGCTCTTAAGGACTTAGGAGATTTGCACTTCTTTCTTGGCATAGAAGTTAAGAGAAACAAGGAAGGTGGTCTTCATCTGTTAGAGGAAAATTATGCAACTGATCTTTTGAACAGAGCTGGCTTGCAGGGTTGTAAATCATCATCAACTCCATTATCTAGCATAGAAAAGTTGTCTCTTGCAGAAGGAGAACTCCTGGATCAGGAGAATGGCACCGGGTACAGAAGTTTGATTGGTGCGCTTCAGTATTTGACCTTGACTAGACTTGATATTTCTTTTGTTGTGAACAAAGTTTGTTAATTTCTTCATGCACCTACAACATCACATTGGACAACTGCCAAACGCATACTGAGATATGTGAAGGGTACACTAGGGCTTGGTTTGACTTTTTGTAAGTCACCGTTCACACTGGTTAGTGCTTTCTCTGACTCTGATTGGGCAGGCTGTTTGGATGATAGAAGGTCTACAGGAGGATTTTCCATATTCCTTGGACCCAATTTAATTTCATGGTGTGCAAGGAAACAAGCTACAGTGTCAAGATCAAGTGCTGAAGCAGAGTATAAAGCATTGGCAAATGCAACGGCAGAAATTATATGGGTTAAGTCCATGCTTAAAGAGCTTCGAATACATCATTCTCCACCTCCATGTTTGGTGTGATAATCTAGGTGCCACGTATCTTTCAGCTAATCCTGTTTTTCATGCACGGACTAAGCATATTGAGATTGATTATCATTTTATGAGGGAAAGAGTTGTAAGCAAAGAACTGGAGATACAGTTTGTACATTCAAAAGATCAAGTTGCTGATGGTTTTACAAAGACGCTACCTACAAGGGCGTTTGAAGAATTCAAGCGTAATCTTAACTTAGTAAAGTTATGATTATGAGAGGTGTTAAACGTATAGGTTCAGGAGATGTGGTGCGCCGGTTTATCTAGCTGATATTGTTGTAACTAGAGATAGTTTAGATATTTTCTTATCTCTATCTTATACCTCCTGTATTCTCCTATATGGTTGATCTCCAACAACCTTTTCTTGTAACCTAAACCACAATATCAATATATAACATGTGGGTGGTCATGTATGGGCATTGAGACGCTTCAATACAATCTCACATTCCTCGCCCTTCGTGCTACCCAATTTCACACTAAGAATCTCTTAAGTCATGTTTATATACACTTTCTCATTTGCTTGTGTGCTAATTCATTCTTCAATCAGTCTTCAGATTAACTGAAGAAAATTATATTGTTAGTATTCATTTATCCTTCTTTCTTCTTTGGTGTTATTCTGAATAATCAATGTCTCTCTTCTCAGTTTTTTCAGTGTCTCTTTTTACCATGTCAGTCACTGAAGAAAAGTATACCCGTAGTCCCCATTCGTTGTTTCATCAGAGTCCTTTTGAGCAATCTTTCCTTCTTTTTTCTTTCATTCACTTTCGTTAGTCTTGTGGCTGTTCTCCCTTTCTTTGTTTAGTCCTTCTCATTTTTCTCATACTGTTTATTGAAAACTTTTGTTTACTTCTTTCTTTTTCTTGTCATTGTTCTCCTTTCATTCTTCAGTTTTCATTTTACCTTCAATCCCTTTATTCTTAGTTCAGGCATTTATTCCAGTATCATTCTTCAGCCATTTGTTTATTCAGTTTGTTCATTCTTCATTTTATTTTCCTTCAACATTTTATTTTCTTTAGTCGATGTTTTTTTCACTTTAGTAACTTTCTTTGGCATTTTGCTTGCTTCATTCACCGTCTTTTAATTATTTAGTCATCTTCTTGAGTTTTCAGTTTATCTCTCCTTTTGTTTTTTCTCATTTTTATTAATTATTCAGTTTTCATTGACTCTTTCATTTAGCTTTTTCTCAATTTCATCAGTTTTCGTCCGTACTTTTAGGGTTAGGTGTCATTTTGTTCAGTTCCGTGTTTAATTTCAGTGTTAGGTGTTATTTTCTTCAGTTCGGGTTATCTTTTCGTTAGCCCCTTTGTTTTTCTGTTTTTCTTAGTAAATGTTCAGTCAATCTTTACATCAGTAAAATCTGTTTCTTAGTCATTATTTTTTTCCTTTAATAAGTTATTTCATTTTTTAGTTCTGAACTACTTCCATTCTTCAGTCCAAGTTTTACAATGATTCTATTTCTATAACTTCCTGTTCACTTTTCTTCAAAAGCAAACTAGAATTCTGGGATTTTTAGCTTAAGAGTTTGTTGATAAAAAACAAGAATATGCAGATGGCTGATGGTAAATAGTTTTTTTTCTTGGGATTAGAGAGTTATATGTGCAGTCAGTGGTTTTGCGTCAGTAATTTTCAGTGTTAAGGTGTCATTTTCTTCAGTTTTTTGAGTCACCACATAGGTAGGTTAGTTATCTAGTTTAGCAAGTTTTCAGACAATTTTCATTTCTACTCAAATAACGCGCTAGAAATGGATTGAATGGGGTGTCACTGGCATCCTAAGTCAATATTCAGTTTATGAGTTATCAAATTGTGTTTTCAGTCTATATTCGTTTAGCATTTCAGTACAAGACCGCTAACAGCGGTGTCACTTCCAGTGGCTGTAGCAGCCAAGAAGGAGCTGCCTGTTGCCGGCGGGGCTCAAGCGGTGTTACTTTTTAGTGGCTGTAGCAGCAAAAACCAAAGCCCTGTATATTCTGATGGCTAAACTGGTAAGTATCTCATCAACGAAATACTTTATCCACGTATCTCGTCATCATGGTACGTATGTGTGTGTTTAATAATGCGAGGCTAAGGTCAACCATCCACCTAAATTTTTGGTACGCGTAATTGTTATTCTCTATTTACCATTTTAGTTATTTAGTTTTCATTATCATTTGATAATTTTTTCTCGAATACGCACGAGAGTGCGTATTATGCATTAAAGAGGGAGTGGAGTAAAGAGCCCCTCCACGTTGGTGTTACATGATCAAATTACATGGAACCCAACTCCACACGAGAAACATCTAAGCCTATCCTCTCCCTGCAGCCCACGTTGTCAACTCTCCTAGGAAAGAGGCTATGTCTCCTTTCAGCAGCCCCGCTTGCTTCCACGCTGTCCATCGTCATCTATTCTACCAATTACATGACTTATCGAAGGTGTTGCTCCGTCGAAGACAATTGCGCCCGGACCCGGTCTTGCTCTCACACCATGCGTGAAGTGCGTCGGACGGTGATGGAATCCAGTCCTGCTTGCCCGTGGCTTGGCATATGATCGTCCAGATCTGCCGGGTGAATACATTACACAGGTAAGAAGCAGATGGTTGATTGTTTCCTCTCCTTGGTCACATAACGGGCATGCCTCCTGGCAGGGGCGGGCCCAGGATTTATAGGGTGTGTATTCAAAATATTGAAGACTAACAAAAAAAAATCGCGGGCAGAAGACTAACAATTTGTTTAATAGTCTAAAGCCTATGTTTTTGGTATGTATAACTGATTATAGCACTGTAACGTACTAGTTCTGTATTATACAAAAGAGTGCTAATTTTGTTAAGTAATGATCATTGTAACATTATTACAAATTTACAAACTTGTCACATTGTAAATTCGCATCACAAACTGCAAACTGTATTAATGTGTTATACTTCTCAATAATACTGAACGACATTCACATCTGAACCATTCATGAATTCATGGTAAAGAAGTATCAGATTTTGATATATACTAGTAAAATATAGGAAACCAAGTCAACTTACCTAATGGTGTACCGGTATACTATTGTTTGGTTTCATGGGGCTCGTGCAGCCTGCGGCAACTGGGCAACGGTAGGAAACACCTGCAATACATGGGTTGTCCAGCATGAGAGAAGGGAGAATTCCTGGATCAGGGTACACGAGCATACCAATCAGATCTTGAAGGCTTGGACCTGCGGCTGAGGAGTAAAAGTCAGAGCAAAGATAGGGTGAGAGATGGACGCTGCCCTACGCCCTACCGTGCCTGCCCGTCCCGCGTCGGCCTTGTCTCCTGGGATGCCCTGCCAGCCTGCCCCTGTGGCTGCGTGCGATCAGAACGGGAGGAGGCGCCGGTGCTGCCGGTTCGTTGAGCACCCGTTCATGTTCTCGCACGATCTGTGATTTTTAGGGTATCCGTGGTTATTGAGCGCTGCAGAAATTTACAAGCTGGGCCGCATTGGGCTAGGTAGAGGAGTGGTGGGGGAGAATTAGGCAGTACGTGGGCTCTGTTTTGGGATAAAATGCTTCCATGGCCTGTTAGTACGTGTCAACTTCGATTTTTCCTATATATACACATGCTACAGACTGTATATACGTATTCTTTTTGCCAAAATTAATGGGTATTCAACTGAATACCCATGAATTGAACTGGGCCCGCCCCTGCCTCCTGGTGATCCAATCCTCTGCGAGCTAGTCGATCAGACGTCCAGCATCGGTTGCGTAGGGCGAGCCAAAGGAAGAAGCGGCATTGCATGGGCGCCTTGGATTTCCACGTAAATTCTGCAGTTGGCGCAACTTCCCGGCTCCAGAACTTAGCCTCGTAGGCAGATTTGGTCGAGAAGCAGCCGTTCGCGTCCCAAGCCCAGGAGACCGAGTCTTGTGCTCCCTCTTGAAGGGACTCGTCATGGACTGCAGCCCAGAGGCCAAGGTATTCTTGGAGCAGGGTCGGGGTGAGCTACGGTCCAAAATCACGTGCCCAACTTCCCTCCGAGAGAGCCTGATGTACCGTTCGCGTTGCTCTTGTCTTGCTACCACTAGTAGAAAACCGGCCTTTAGTCCCGGTTCGTAAGGGCCTTTAGTCCCGGTTCCTGAACCGGAACTAAAGGGTCGTTACTAATACCCTCACCCTTTAGTCCCGGTTCAAACCAGAACCGGGACAGATGGGCCTCCACGTGGCCTGCGCGCCGAGCCCAGGCAGGAGGGCCTTTGGTCCCGGTTGGTGGCACCAACCGGGACCAATAGACCTCCACGCGTCAGCATTTTTGTGACTGGGGTTTTTGTTTTTTTGAAAGGGGGGGTGGGGGTTTTGGGGGGTTAATTTAGGTATTTCATATATTGTGTTAGATAGATAATTAATAGAGAGAAGTGTCCTCTCTTATGTCCGTGCTTGGTCGACGCTACGTACTATACATACGTATAGAGAGGACTAGGCACGCTAACTAGCTAGTAAGCAAACGAAGGAAACAAAAGATCGTCATGAACATATATGCATACAGAGAGAAGTGATATCGACCACCTCTCCTTCTCCGAGAGATTGGTCGAACAACAAGTTCTCGTATATCTATCGTCCGACACTACCGGCTACATATATACAATAATTATTTTTTACAAATATAATCTCTTAAATTATGGACGCATGGTGCACATAGTATTCTCCGTCTTCAGCGATCACGTGGTCAAGAAAGAATGCCGCCAATTCCTCTTGAATTGCTCGCATGCGATCTGTTTCTAGGAGTTCATCCCGCCGCCGAAACATCTAATTTGAAGAAGGGGGTCAATACATATATATATATATATATATATATATATATATATATATATATATATATATATATATATATATGAATGAATGAAACTCAACACAAATGATGGTAATAAACAAAAATTGTGAATATTATTTCTTACGCACTTCATATTGTTTCTCAGAGTACCCGCCCCGCTCACAGGTCGTGTGGCGGATGGACTCGCAGACGTAGTATCCACAAAAATCATTCCCTTGTTCCTGCCACAACCACTTTACAAGAAATAGAGGTCAATCAAACAGATAAGCTAGAATGCCAAATGGTATTGATGAAACTAGCGCTTGAATCAATAACTAGGAGACGCGCGGAACATGGTACTATAGTACTTACTTTCGGGTATCTAAATTCCAGCTCCTTCGGGAGTCCCGGGGATTTTGTGCTGAATTTTCTCCAAACACTGCCAGACAAAAGAAAACAATTACTTGATATCAGGAAATAAACAAATTTGCTGATATGGTGGATAATGATCGATTTAACTTACTTCTTAAGGATTTCAGTCATGTCCGCATACTCCTGGGGATCTTTTCGTCTCGAGTCCAAAACAGTTACTACTCCCTTCTCAAGCCTAATCTCCAGGAGAATATAGTAAAAACTGCGCATGCATGCATAACTCATCAATTACATTACTATAACCTGGACTAATATATAAGGGAAACCGAATATGCACAAGACAACACTCACTTGAAGTTGTAAGGAAAGAGTATTATATCTTTGTGTTCATTTATTTTGAATGATCGTAGCAAGTTGGTCTTGGTTTCTGCGGCATGATCTTTAACCTGAACTGCATCTATGAGATTTGTGTTAATGAACCCAATATCACCGATTTGTCTTTTCTTCAATTCGGCGATCTTCAATCTGCATAATATAGTGAGGATAATTATAAATACATGCAATGAAAGAGCTGAGCTATATAGAGAGACTTAATGACAGAAGTAGTAGTACTTACAGACAGTAGCAGGTGACCGTTGCTTTATCGAGGGCCAATTGATTAAAAAACTGATAGAACTCCTCAAATGGAATATGCAACAGTTCAATTCCAACGAGGTCATGCTCTGGTTTAACTCTCATATACAAAGTATTCCTCCCCCCAGACTCTCTGCAGGTTTTCATGTACCAATCATGCAATCTTCGCATCATCGTTGATAGAGATCTTTCATTTTTGGCGAGAGGCTTTCCGTACTCGTATCTGTGTATCTGCACGTCCAGGAAATCATAATGTACATCGTCGGGCAGGTAATCGTCAAGATTGTTATAACCAGGCACCATCCTCGGATCGACGCTAGGCACCTTGAGCGGGGGGCACGATTGCTTTGCTTGTTCGCCGAGCTGGGCAATTTGTTTCCCAGCTGCTCGTCGTTCTTTCAGCCTTTGATCACTGACTGTACTTCCCGACCGCGACGCTTCGGCCCATGTCTTTGCAATAATGCGCTCATAGTTGCCTTTCGGCGGAGACTTGGGTGGTTTTGCCAGGGCAGCCAGAGTGCGCTTCGCTTTCACCGGATCTACCTTCTCCTCCGGAGGTGGATGTCTCTTTGCTTTCAACCCTTGAAACCAGTCCTTCACTTCGGCTCGCACGATCTTCGCGTTCTCCTCTGGGGTCATCTCGTATGGTAACTTCTCTAGAGTCTTCAGAGAAGGACCGAATCTGTATGTCCTCCCGCCTCTAGCTGTACTGCTAGACGCCGACAGAGCAGACGGAGCGACAGTCTTCTTTACTACTTGCTTTTTGCGAGGCGGAGGAGAAGGACTACGACGCGCAGGAGCAGCTGCCGGAGCGGCGGCGGGTCTCTTCCGCCCTTGCTGACGAGGCGGAGAAGGAGTAGGCTGGCTGCTCGGGCGCGCGAGCGCAGGCGGAGAAGGAGGCGGAGTGCCCCCACGCGCCGGAGAAGGAGCCGGCCGAGGGCCCTGATCGTCACTCGCCGGAGGAGGAGGCGGTGGAGGAGGCGGAGTCCCCTGACTCGCCGGAGGAGGAGGAGGCGGCGGAGGCGTCCAGTTTGGAAGGTTGATGAGCTCCTTCCGCCATAGGCATGGAGTCTTCAGAGCAGAACCCAGCCGAGTCTCCCCTTCCCCGGTAGGGTGGTGAAGCGGGAGGTCCTCAAATCCCTCCGTTATTTCATCCACCATCACCTTAGCATATCCTTCTGGAATCGGCCGACAGTGAAAAGTTGCGCCGGGTTCATTAGGATAAACAGAGCCAACAGCCGCCTTGACCTTCATATTCATCCACTGCGTCATAAGGTGGCAATTTTGAGCCTCCGTGATAGCATCCATGGGATAGCTGGCAGGAGCCGTCAAGACAAGCTCTGGCTGAAGCAGCTCGGTGGAAGCCACGTTGCTTCTCCGCTGAGATGGCGGGGTAGCTTCAGGGGAAGCTTCGGCAGTTCGGTTGCTGCGATTTGCTTCTCGTTCCTCTATCCCGAGTACCCTTGCTTTAAGCGCCTGCAGTTCGGACTGTTGCACTTGCTTCCTCCTCTCCTGGCTTTTGTAACCGCCTGCGTCCGGAAACCCAGTCTTCCACGGAATGGAGCCTGGCGTGCCTCGTGTCCGTCCAGGGTGCTCAGGATTCCCGAGGGCCTTTGTGAGCTCGTCCTTCTCTCTGTCTGGAAGGAACGTCCCTTCCTGCGCTGCTTTGATATAGTACCGAAGCTTCTTCAAGGGAATGTCAAGTTGCTCGTCCGTCCAAATGCACTTCCCTGTTACAGGGTCCAAGGTTCCGCCAGCCCCGAAGAACCAAGTCCGGCAACGGTCTGGCCAGCTCATTGTCTCTGGTTCGATCCCTTTTTCAACCAGATCATTCTCAGCCTTGGCCCACTTAGGCCGGGCTACCAGGTAGCCACCTGACCCCGTGCGATGGTGAAGCTTCTTCTTCGCAGCATTTTTCTTGTTTGTCTCCGACATCTTCTTACTCTTTTCCGATGTCTTGTGGGCCACAAATGCAGGCCAGTCATCTCTGATCTTCTCATATATGCCCTTGAATTCTGGTGTCTCTTTTTTTCTCGACAAACCTATTCAGGTCTTTCTTCCACCTCCTGAATAGGTCTGCCATCCTCTTAAGAGCAAAAGACTTGATTAATTGCTCTTTAACTGGCTTCTCCGGATCATCCTCTGGCGGTAGGGTGAAATTTGACTTCAGCTCAGTCCAAAGATCATTTTTCTGCAGATCATTGACATAAGACACCTCAGGGTCTTCGTTCTTAGGCTTATACCATTGCTGGATGCTGATCGGGATCTTGTCCCTAACCAGAACCCCGCACTGAGCAACAAATGCCTTCTTTGTTCGGATGGGTTCAATAGGTTGGCCGTCGGGCGCGATTTCTATGATCTCAAACCTTTCATCCGAGCTCAACTTTCTCTTCGGGCCTCGTCTCTTTACCTCAGTTGTGCTCGATCCGGAGGGCTAGAAAAAAGAACAAAGACTTAATTAATATGTGTACATACCAAAACAATGAATGCATCAATTAGCTAGTCAGCACAGGCTTAACTAATATATATACCTGGCCGGACTCGCCTCGGTCGCCGGACTCGTTTCGGTCACCGGACCCATCATCACTTTCTTCTTCTTGCACCGCCATTAGGTCACCGGAGCCAGCTTCTTCACCCTCTCCTTGCAGACCATCGAAGTCGTTGAGATACAACGAGACGGCATCACTTCCTTCTGCGATTATGTCCCTCAACAACGCTTCTCTTGCTTCGTCTCGGGCGATAGTGTCCATAGTTTCTACAAATATTTACAACATGGCAATTATTATTCAAACATGACAAATGGATATATTAGTGGCAAACGTAGAACTAGCTAGCTAATCATAGTAAGGAATCATATATATTAATTAGTGGCCTCGACGCTGCTTCTCTAGGGTTTGGGGTGGCCTCGACAACGCTTCAAGGGTTTGGGGTGGCCTCGAGAGAGTTTGTCGGGTAGGGGCGCGGCGGGAGGGGGTAGGAGACCGACATCTTTTTTTCTAGGGTTTGGGTGTCCTCGAGAGTTTTTGGTCGAGCAAGAGGGTCGGGGGGTGCTCCCGCGGTATAAGTTATTTATCACAGTCGAGAGGAGGTATATATATCGACCGCCCCTCATGTCGAAGTTATCCGAGGGGTATATCGACCCCCCTCGTGTTGAAGTTATCGGGAGAGGGAAATAGAGAGGAGAAGAAGAAAGGAATAGAGGAGAAGATCGAAGAAAAAAAGAAGAAAAAAAAGAGGAGAAGAAGAAAGGAATAGAGGAGAAGAAGAAAAAATAGATTTTTTTCCCTATTTTTTCTTCTTCTCTATTCCTTTCTTCTTCTATTCTTCCTTTTCTTCCTCTCCTCTTCTTCTAATTTTTCCTCTTCTTATTTTCCTTTTTCCTCTCCTAAATATATAAAACTTTTAAAAAAATGAAACTAACCTAAAATGTACTAAATCAGAGAACATATATAGATAATCCTTTTCTAAATATTCAAATCTAACTTTTGCATATATGAACATATATACACAGAGAACATAAAAACATATATACATTTTTATAAAAAAAAGCATAATACAAAATACAAACATATATATGAAAAAAAATCTGAAAAGAAGCAATATACACAATACATATACTGACATATATACATAATATACACAAAGAAGCAATATACACAAGCATATATAATATATAAAAAAACAGGGGAGGGGCGCCGGCCGGACCAACGGGCAGGGCGCGCGACGGCGACGGGCGGGCCGGGGCGATGACGACGGGCGGGGCGGGGCGACGATGACGGGCGGGGCAGGGGCGACGGCGACGGGCGGGGCAGGGCGACGACGACGGGCGGGCCGAGGCGATGGCAGGAGTCCGGCGACGAGGACGGCGGGCTCGGGACGGCACGCGGTGACGGGGACGGCGGTCTCGATCGAGACGGCGCGCGGCCGGCGACAGGGACGAGGAGGGGTGGGCTCGGGGAGGCACGCAGTGACGGGGACGACGAGGACGGCGGGCTCGGGGATGCCGGCGATGAGGACGGCGCGGGCTCGGGGAGGCGACGACGTTGGCGGCGGCGGCGTAGACGGCGAGGTGGAGCAGCCTCACGGCATCGTCGGCGGGGGAAGGAGGGAACTGGCGATGCAAACTGAAAATTTTCACAAGTGTTTTGTTATATAGTCTAAGCTTTAGTCCCGGTTCGTGGCACAAACCGGGACTAATGCCCCCCTTTAGTCCCGGTTGGTGCCACCAACCGGGACTAAAGAGGGGGCATTGGTCCCGGTTGCTGCTACGAACCGGGACCAATGCCCCCTTTGGTCCCGGTTCGTCCCTCCAACCGGGACCAAAGGCCTGGGCTGCCCCGAACCCAAATATTTAGTCCCACCTCGCTAGTTGAGAGGGAGGCGCACCTGTTTATAAGGTGCGGTGCGCCATCCCTCTCGAGCTCCTCTCTAAAGCAGGCTTTCGGGCCTAACACTGCAATCTGTGCCTGTGGGCTTACTGGGCCTCCCTTGGGCCTGAATCCTGGCCCATGATAGGGTTTCTAGTCGTATTCAGGCCGTGGGGGCCTAGTAGGTGGCATTTTTTTTTGTTTTTTTTGCTTCTACTTAGAACTAAATACTTATAGTTTTGTAGTGATTTCTTTTTTATTTTAGGTCACAAAAATTATAAACTTTCTGTTAGTGCCATTAGATTTAAAATTTGAATAGTTTAACTTTGAATTTTTTAAAATTTGTGTGAATCACTAGTTTATGAATAACTTTACTATAAAAAATTCCTGCTATTTAATATTACTGTGTTTTATCATTATTCGTCTTGCTTTATTTTTTAATTCTTTTAGCTTTTAAACTTTTTTAGTTTTAGAAAAATTATAAACTTTTAAACTTTCTTGCTTTATAGTTTTAGAAAAATTATAAACTTTCTGTTAGTGCCATTAGTTTTCAAATTTGAAAACACTTTTTTAGTTTTTTGTTTTCTTTGTTGCTTTATTTTGTTTTTGCTATATTTTTTGATTCTTTTTGCTTTTAGGTCAGCAAAATTATGTACTTTCTGTTAGTGCTATTAGTTTTCAAATTTGAATAGTTAAAATTTGAATTCTTTGAAATTTGTGTGAATCACAAGTTTGTGATTAACTTTAATAAAAAAAATTAACATAGATGCACCTACTCGTCTGTTTTCAAATGAACTCTAAAATACTTGGCATAACATACTCGTCTGTTACAAATTTGGCATGGTATCATCGTAATAGTTGCGGGAGAAAGTCTTCACTTTTTCTTCGCTTGTGTCATTTGCTTATTGCGCCATAACCATGGATAATCTTCATCGTTTATCATGATGCTTGGGTCAGCCTTGACATTGAAGGGAGGAATTTCATGAAACCTTTCATAATCTTCAGACATGTCTGTCTTTCCCTCCACTCCCAGGATGTCCCTTTTTCCTGAAAGAACTATGTGGCGCTTTGGCTCATCGTATGATGTATTCGTTTCCTTATCTTTTCTTTTTCTCGATCTAGTAGACATGTCCTTCACATAGATAATCTGTGCCACATCATTGGCTAGGACGAACGGTTCATCAGTGTACCCAAGATTTTTCAGATCGACTGTTGTCATTCCGTACTGTGGGTCTACATGTACCCCGCCTCCTGACAGATTGACCCATTTGCACTTAAACAAAGGGACCTTAAAATCTTGTCCGTAGCCAAGTTCCCATATGTCCACTATGTAACCATAATATGTGTCCTTTCCCTTCTCGGTTGTTGCATCAAAGCGGACACCGCTGTTTTGGTTGGTGCTCTTCTCATCTTGGTCAATCATGTAAAATGTATTCCCATTTATCTCGTATCCTTTCCAAATCAATACAGTCAAAGATGGTCCCCTGGACAACAAGTACAACTCATCACAAACAGTGTTGTCACCTCTGATACGTGCTTCCAACCAACTGCTGAAAGTCCTGATGTGTTCACATGTAATCCAGTCGTCGCACTGCTCCGGGTGTTTGGAGCGCAGACTGTTCTTGTGTTCATCGACATACGGGGTCACCAAGGTAGAGTTCTGTAGAACTGTGTAGTGTGCTTGAGACCAAGAATGCCCGTCCCTGCATATTATTGAGTCCGCTCCTAGCGTGCCTTTTCCAGTCAGTCTCCCCTCATACCGCGATTTAGGGAGACCTATCTTCTTAAGGCCAGGAATGAAGTCAACACAAAACCCGATGACATCCTCTGTTTGATGGCCCATGGAGATGCTTCCTTCTGGCCTTGCGCGATTACGGACATATTTCTTTAGGACTCCCATGAACCTCTCAAAGGGGAACATATTGTGTAGAAATACGGGCCCCAGAATGACAATCTCGTCGACTAGATGAACTAGGACATGCGTCATGATATTGAAGAAGGATGGTGGGAACACCAGCTCGAAACTGACAAGACATTGCGCCACATCACTCCTTAGGCTTGTTACGATTTCTGGATCGATCACCTTCTGAGAGATTGCATTGAGGAATGCACATAGCTTCACAATGGCTAATCGGACGTTTTCCGGTAGAAGCCCCCTCAATGCAACCGGAAGCAGTTGCGTCATAATCACGTGGCAGTCATGAGACTTTAGGTTCTGGAACTTTTTCTCTGGGATATTTATTATTCCCTTTATATTCGATGAGAAGCCAGTCAGGACCTTCATACTGAGCAGGCATTCAAAGAAGATTTCTTTCTCTTCTTTCGTAAGAGCGTAGCTGGCAGGACCTTCATACTGCTTCGGAGGCATGCCGTCTTTTTCGTGCAAACGTTGCAGGTCCTCCCGTGCCTCGGGTGTATCTTTTGTCTTTCCATACACGCCCAAGAAGCCTAGCAGGTTCACGCAAAGGTTCTTCGTCACGTGCATCACGTCGATTGAAGAGCGGACCTCTAGGTCTTTCCAGTAGGGTAGGTCCCAAAATATAGATTTCTTCTTCCACATGGGTGCGTGTCCCTCAGCGTCATTCGGAACAGCTAGTGCGCCGGGACCCTTTCCAAAGATTACGTATAAATCATTGACCATAGCAAGTACGCGATCACCGGTACGCATGGCGGGCTTCCTCCGGTGATCTGCCTCGCCTTTAAAATGCTTGCCTTTCTTTCGACATTGATGGTTGGTCGGAAGAAATCGACGATGGCCCAGGTACACATTCTTCCTGCATTTGTCCAGGTATATACTTTCAGTGTCATCTAAACAGTGTGTGCATGCGTGGTATTCTTTGTTTGTCTGTCCTGAAAGGTTACTGAGAGCGGGCCAATCGTTGATGGTCACGAACAGCAACGCCTTTAGGTTAAATTCCTCTTTATTGTGCTCATCCCACGTACGTACACCATTTCCATTCCACAGTTGTAAAAGTTCTTCAACTAATGGCCTTAGGTACACATCAATGTCATTGCCGGGTTGCTTAGGGCCTTGGATGAGAACTGGCATCATAATGAACTTCCGCTTCATGCACATCCAAGGAGGAAGGTTATACATACATAGAGTCACAGGCCAAGTGTTGTGATTGCTGCTCTGCTCCCCGAAAGGATTAATGCCATCCGCGCTTAAAGCAAACCATACGTTCCTTGGGTCCTTTGCAAACTCATCCCAGTACTTTCTCACGATTTTTCTCCACTGCGACCCGTCAGCGGGTGCTCTCAACTTCCCGTCTTTCTTACGGTCCTCACTGTGCCATCGCATCGACTTGGCATGCTCTCCGTTTCTGAACAGACGTTTCAACCGTGGTATTATAGGAGCATACCACATCACCTTCGCAGGAACCCTCTTCCTGCGGGGATCGCCGTGAACATCACCAGGGTCATCTCTTCTGATCTTATACCGCAATGCATCGCATACCGGGCATGCGTTCAGATCCTTGTATGCACCGCGGTATAGGATGCAGTCATTAGGGCATGCATGTATCTTCTCCACCTCCAATCCTAGAGGGCATACGGCCTTCTTTGCTGCGTATGTACTATCGGGCAATTCGTTATCCTTTGGAAGCTTCTTCTTCAATATTTTCAGTAGTTTCTCAAATCCTTTGTCAGGCACAACATTCTCTGCCTTTCACTGCAGCAATTCCAGTACGGTACCGAGCTTTGTGTTGCCATCTTCGCAATTGGGGTACAACCCTTTTTTGTGATCCTCTAACATGCGATCGAACTTCAGCTTCTCCTTTTGACTTTCGCATTGCGTCCTTGCATCGACAATTACCCGGCGGAGATCATCATCATCGGGCACATCGTCTGGTTCCTCTTTCATCTTCAGCAGCTTCACCCGTTGCAGCATCATTGGGCACATCGTCTGGTTCCTCTTGATCTTCACCAGCTCCCCTCGTTGCAGCATCACGGTATTCAGGGGGAACGTAGTTGTCATCGTACTCTTCTTCTTCGTCGTCTTCCATCATAACCCCTATTTCTCCGTGCCTCGTCCAAACATTATAGTGTGGCATGAAACCCTTGTAAAGCAGGTGGGTGTGAAGGATTTTCCGGTCAGAGTAAGACTTCGTATTCCCACAATCAGGGCATGGACAACACATAAGACCATTCTGCTTGTTTGCCTCAGCCGCATTGAGAAACTCATGCACGCCCTTAATGTACTCGGAGGTGTGTCTTTCACCGTACATCCATTGCCGGTTCATCTGCGTGCATTATATATAATTAAGTGTCCAAATTAATAGAAGTTCATCATCACATTAAAACCAAAGTACATACATAGTTCTCATCTAACAACATATAGCTCTCCAGAGCATCTAATTAACTAAACCATACATTAATTAAAACAAAGGCGATCATAATCGCAACCAAGGTAACAATTGATCCAACGGCATAATGATAGCAAGCCTCGGTATGAATGACACATTTTCTAATCTTTCTAATCTTCAAGCGCATTGCATCCATCTTGATCTTGTGATCATCGACGACATCCGTAACATGCAACTCCAATATCATCTTCTCCTCCTCAATTTTTTTTTATTTTTTCCTTCAAGAAATTGTTTTCTTCTTCAACTAAATTTAACCTCTCGACAATAGGGTCGGTTGGAATTTCCGGTTCACATACATCCTAGATAAATAAAATCTATGTCATGTTGGTCCGCATAATTATCATAAACAATAAATGAACCAATA
Organism: Aegilops umbellulata; assembly: GCA_032464435.1. NCBI lineage: Eukaryota > Viridiplantae > Streptophyta > Magnoliopsida > Poales > Poaceae > Aegilops > Aegilops umbellulata. Next base: position 512,134,499 of record CP136059.1, read on the forward strand.
GTTATAAAGATTAATATATATACCACATCCGAATCATAGACAGGACGAGGGCCGACGGGGGCGGATACCAAAACCATCGCACTATATAAGATGCAATAATAAAAGTAAGAAAATGATACAAGTATCTATCTAAACATACAAGTAAGAATATTTTTCCTTTCAGAAAGAAGATAAGAGCAAGAGGCTCACCACGGTGGTGTCGGTGATGAGATCGGCGCGGGTGATCGACGGCGGTGAAGACAGGGGTGGGGCGTGACGGACCGCTAAATCTAGACAAATCTCGAGGAAAATGGAGCTTTGAGGTCGAGCTTCGAGAGGAGAAAGCTTAACTAGTGTGGCTCGGGCATTTCATCGAACACCTCATGTGCATAGAAGGTGAGCTAGAGCACTACAAGCCCCTCCTCTCGCCGGCCCAGAAAAACAGAGCACTCAGTGCTCTGCTCCGGCGCGAGGGGTATATATAGGCGGCACCACTGGTCCCGGTTCGTGGCATGAACCGGGACTAAATGGGAGCCTTTGGTCCCGCTTCATGCCACGAACCGGGACCAATGGTGGTGGGCCAGGAGCCAGCGACATTGGTCCCGGTTCGTTCCACCAACCGGGACCAAAAGGTCCAGACGAACCGGGACCAATGGCCCACGTGGCCCGGCCGGCCCCCTGGGCTCACGAACCGGATCCAATGCCCCCATTGGTCCCGGTACTAGATTGAACCGGGACTAATGGGCTAACCCACCCTGGACGGTTGCCCCCTTTTCTACTAGTGTACGCACTTTCTTGTAGATGTTTGGAGCAATTTCCTGTGCTCTTCGCCCGTGTAGCCACCTATCCTCCCAGAAGAACGTGTTCTTTCCGTCTCCCACCGTAGCTACCGTCGCTGCTCGGAAGAGTTGCTTCGACTCCTTCGGGACATTGATGCTAAACTCAGCCCAGGGTCTAGTGTGGTCTGAGCACTGCAACCACGGCCATCTTGCTTGCATTGCTGTGTTCAGCCAGGCCAAGTTGGGGACACCGAGACCACCTGCCCACGCGGGTGCACAGACCAAGGCCCAAGCCACCTTGCATTGTCCTCCGTTAGCCCTATATATCCTTGGCACACCAGAGGAAGTAATTGCATTATCAGTATGTGGTCGGCCAGTATCCAAAATTTATTAGAGCTCGTTGGAAGTTTCTGAAGACAACGGTCAACAAATTATTTCGAGTTCATGCATGAGATGCATCCTAGAGTTTTTCAGTACTTCATTCTTCCGGAGTTTCATTCAGCCATCAACTCTTCAGTTTCCATTTATGTGCTTTTCGTTGTCAGTCTTAGATCGAGGTGGTGACTGGTGAGGGTTATAGGAGTTTGTCGGTCTTGTCTGCCGTGTATTTTTATTCATTTTTTACTAGAAAAAGTATTTTCATTCATTTCAAATTGCCACTGATTTCCAGTTTGTCCCTCGGGGTTCAGTTATTCTACGGAAGACACATAGTTCAGTTATTCGACACTTTTGTGTTTCCATATGCCTAGTTCTTTGAAAGTTCATTTGGGAATCAGCTTTCCTTTCTTCATTTTCTCTATGACATGGCTAAGCTATCAGTCAGTGAGCTAGAGTCTAGTTCTTAGTCATGTCTAGTCTTTCATTCCTCCCTTCTTAGGGTTTGGCGCAGCAGTTCTGATCACCATCAAGAACAACACTCTGAATGAACTGAATATGATGATTGTCTTTGACACCACCTAAGTAGCAGATTGTTCTTGTCTGTGTGGGGCGGTAATAGGCTTTTGCAAGGTCTAAGACGGGAAGGTAGAATTCGACATGAAACCGGATGGAAAACAGACTTTTTCCAGACTGAGCATTGACTGAGATTACAACAATACATGTGTCACAAACTGACTGGACATAAAAAACGACCTAAAACCAAATGGAAAAACACATAAACTGATAACTAGACACTCCCAGCCACTCTTTTCCTTGGCTCATCTGTTCAAGACTGCCTCTACTCAAGTAAGTTAAATATTCAAGCGTATAAAGTGTCTGACAAACGAAAATAACAGAGTATCTTCCAAATCTTGTGCAGGAACAGAGGGACGGTTCAGCTAACGGCTTAGGCTAGTTTCACTGCCTAAAAATGACATGAAATCACGTACGCTTTCTTTGCGACACGAAATCACGTACTGCATTTATATGATGTAAATTCTTAGTTCTTAAGAGCGAAAATTATATACATGAAGAGAATCAACAATATAAAGTGGACAAAGAGGAAACACAGCAAAAACAGCCTATAATATTCTATTCTAGTACATCATGTTCTAGCAATGGTTCCTGGATCACTTGTACAGATCGTCTTCATCCTCATCAGCTGCCGCGGTGGTGTCAGCAGCAGCTTCTGCCGCCTGTGGCTGCGCCCGGAAGCGGAACTCCGTGCCGAACCCCCTAGACTGCTGCAGCGTCTGCGCGAAGGCCTGGTACTTCCTGATGTCGGCATCGCTCACGCTCCTCCTCGCGTACTTCATCGACTCCTCGAAGTGAGCCGCCTTAATCTCTGCCATCTCCTCATCTTTCTGCTCGCCGTCCACATCCATGGTGTCTTTCCCCATCCTTTGCCTCTCCATGTCCTTTTCAATGTCCTCCCTGATGGCGTACTTGCATGCTCTCTGGCAGATCTCCGTGATGTCGGCACCGCTGAAGCCGGCGGTGAACCTTGCCAGCGCGCCGAGGTCAACGTCCTTGGCCACGGGAGACTTCCTGAGGCAGGCCTTGAAGATCTGGTGCCGCGAGGCCTCGTCTGGCAAGGGGATGTATATGAGCTGGTCCAGTCGGCCAGGACGGAGCAACGCCGAGTCAATTATGTCCGGCCTATTTGTGGCGCCGATGATGAAGACCGTCTTCTTGGCGTTCATGCCGTCCATCTCTGTGAGAAGCTGGTTCAGGACCCTGTCCGCCGCGCCGCCGGCGTCGCCCATCCTGCCGCCCCTCTGGCTTGCGATGGAGTCGAGCTCGTCGAAGAACAGGACGCACGGCGCAGACTGACGCGCCTTGTCGAAGATCTCGCGCACATTGGCCTCGCTCTCGCCGAACCACATGGTGAGAAGCTCTGGCCCCTTGATGCTGATGAAGTTGGCCTGGCACTCGTTGGCGATCGCCTTCGCCAGCAAGGTCTTGCCGCATCCTGGTGGCCCGTAGAAGAGGACGCCCTTGGACGGTGACATGCCAAACTTCTCGAATTTCTCCGGGTGCTCGACCGGGTACTGGACGGTCTCTTGCAGCTCCCTCTTGACGCCGTCGAGGCCGCCAATATCGGTCCAGCTGACATTGGGCACCTCCACGACGGTTTCACGAAGCGCAGACGGGTTCGTGCCGACGAGAGCCGTTTTAAGGTGGTCATTGGTGACGGCCATGGAGTTCAAGATCTCGGCATCAATGGTGTCGTCCTCTAAGTCGATCACGTCCATCTTCTCCCTGATGCACTGCAGCGCCGCCTCGGTGCATAGCGCGGCCAAGTCGGCGCCCACGTAGCCATGTGTATCCTTGGCAATCAGCTCAAGGTTGACGTCCTCATCCAGCTTCATGTTCTTGGTGTGGATGCGGAGCACTTCGAGACGCCCGACCTCGTCCGGCACGCCGATGTCGATCTCGCGATCAAACCTTCCGAAGCGCCTCAAGGCAGGGTCGATGCTGTTGGGACGGTTCGTCGCGCCCATGACGATGACGTGCGCGCGGGCCTTCATGCCATCCATCAGTGTCAGCAGCTGGGAGACGATGCGCCTCTCGACCTCGCCGTGAGTCTTCTCCCTGTTCGGAGCAATGGAGTCGATCTCGTCGATGAAGATGATAGAGGGCGCGTTCTTCTCAGCCTCCTCGAAGGCCTTCCTCAGGTTGCTCTCGCTCTCTCCAGCCATCTTCGACATTATCTCCGGCCCGTTGATAAGGAAGAAGAAGGCCCCGGTCTCGTTGGCCACCGCACGAGCGATCAACGTCTTGCCGGACCCTGGAGGGCCGTACAGGAGGATGCCCTTGGGAGGCTTGACACCAATGCTCTTGAAGATCTGCGGATGCCTGAGCGGCAGCTCGACGAGCTCCCTGATCAGAGTCAGCGGTTTCCCCATGCCACCCACGTCATCGTAGCCGACGTCGTCAAGCCTCTCCTCGTCCTCCCGCTTGACCGGCTCACCCTCGCAGAATATCTCCGTGTCGGGCGCCACGACGCAGTAGTCCACCGCGGGGTCGATCTCCATGACCTTGAACTCGACGCTCCGCATGCCGCCGCGCACGAGGAAGAGGTCGCCCTTGTGGACCGGGCGGAAGGCGTCCACGAAGTAGGGCTTGAGGTAGGCGTCGAAGAGGTTGCCCGTGATGCCCTCGACGGTGTCGTCCAGAGGGAGGATGTGCACGCGCTTGCCGAACTTGGCGTCGTGGCACAGGTGCACGGACACGACGTCGGCGATGCGCACGCGCAGGTTGGAGCGGGCCACCTTGTTGATCCTGAGCTTGTGCCCCTCGCAGGTGTCGTCGGCCAGTGCCATGCAGACCGTGTTGTGGCGACGTTTGCCCTTGAGCAGCACGATGTCGCCCTGGAATATGGAGAGCTTCTCCATTGTGGCCGGGTGGAGGTTGCACACGGAGTTGTCGTCGTTGGTGGCGGCCTCCTCCACCACCAGCCGGTTCGCCGCCTTCTTTGACGCCGCCGCGCTCGCCATCGCCTAACTCTCGTTGATCGACCTGCTGCGTGGTCTCTCGTGTATTGCTACTCTCGTTGGATGTTGTCTCGAGCGCTGATTTGCGTTGGTGTTGTGGTGAGGTGAGGTGGAGACGTGGGGTTTGCACCCTTTATTGAAGGCACGGCCGACTCCGGTTGGAAGGCCGTGATCGTTCGCGTCATATTCGAACTCTTTGCCCGTGGTCCGTGCCGTAATAGGAGACGCTAACTCTTTTCCTACTACCTTGGCACGATCGGGTCGAAAGAACCCTTCTAACTCGGAATATTTGCACCTGGCTGCGCTAACAATGGCGTGCCCGTGCTGGAGGAGATCAACTGCGGTCGTCCGTGCGATACGAGACGGACAGCACCGAGCCGCTCAGTCGCCGGCTGTCGGGTGCCAAGGAGGAGGCGGTCTCCGACGGCGAGGCACTCGGGGGACTCATCGAGCGCGTGGCGCCCCTCCAGCGCGCCCTCGAGTCGGCGGTGCTGCAGCGTAACGTGGCCGTGGCACTGATGCACGAGGGCCGGCGAGCTTGCCGCGACGGAAGTGCGCGAGAAGACGGAGCAGAGCGCGGCGAGGACGCGCGCATCAGGGAGCTCGAGAGGGAGATACTAGTGCTACGTGATGGCGAACAATGGGTGCTGGAGGCCGCCGCCGCGGAGACGCGGGAGAAGGAGGGGGAGCCATGCATGGGAGGGGCGTGCGCGTCAGGAAGCTCGTGGAGGAGATGCTACCTGATGAGCAATGGGTGGTAGACGTGAACGATTCGTCCTGAGCTTGCCATTGCGGCATTGACATATTTCGATAAGAGGGGGGGGGGGGGGTGGTTTGAGATTCGCGCCCTGACCAGCCACTTTGGACAGGATGCCAGGTGATAGGTGCTAGTATATGCATGCGCACTGTTGATGTCTCCTCTGCAGTCTACCTAGAAATCAAGCGCACTGTTACTAGGGGCCACTCTTACATGCGTGAGGAGAGAGAGAGCTTGTGAGAGAGAGCGTGAGGGGAGAGAAACTATGATGCGCATGCATGTCAGAGAAATTCGATGAGAGAGAATTGGAGTGTGATGAGGGAAAAGTGATGGGTTGCTGCATGCACTGCTGTTGACAAATCACTACTACTACTGAGGTAGCAACAGTACATGTGCACAGTTTGGGCGCCGTATCCTATGTGATTGAGCTGATTTTTTTATCAAAGTGGGAGAGAAACCGTGTGACAGAGAGAATTTTTTTAGCTGTCAAGAAAAAAGCATGCAAGTTGAAAAATAACTATGAGAGAGATAGAGCTTTGCTTGTGCTGTTGTGCATGTGCATGAAGAATATTTTATGAGAAGGTGCGAGACAGGACGTGACTGAGAGAGAAATGACCAGCAGAGATTATTGTTCATGCTGATTTAATATGTGGCGAATCTACTGTTCCTGATACGGGACAGCAGTACAGATGGATGGGTGAGATAATGGGTGTAGCGTGGGTGCACCTATCCTGGGTATAGAAAGACCACACTCGCTAGATGATAGTGATATGTCCCTTGAGTGGAAGATGGACGCTGCCAGATAGGGCATGCCTTTTTCTTCCTTAGCATATTTGTTGTTGCTGGTGAGTACTCGACGTTTGAAACAGAGAAAGTAGTAATAAAAACATATAATTATAGATAAGGGGCATTATGCATATTAATAGATCGATGAGGAACAACAACAGAGGTTATATAGGTAAAGCATAGGTGGTAGCTGTTCAAAAGCAACAGATAGCATTGTCGGAAAACATACGAAGGTTCCATCCTATTACATACCTTGTTTAGTAGTCCTTAGAATGCTAGATGATATTTAGATACGGCTTCTGTTGCCGTCGATGGTTTATCTAAAGGCAATGCACGATGAGAACCAGTCACTGCTTTGTGGTGACTGTCGGTGTCAAAACCGGCGGATCTCGGGTAGGGGGTCCCGAACTGTGCGGCTAGGCGGATGGTAACAGGAGACAAGGGACACGAAGTTTTTACCCAGGTTCGGGCCCTCTCGATGGAGGTAAAACCCTACGTCCTGCTTGATTAATATTGATGATATCGGTAGTACAAGAGTAGATCTACCACGAGATCAAGGAGGCTAAACCCTAGAAGCTAGCCTATGGTATGATTGTTGTATGTTCTCTTGTCCTATGGACTAGAACCCTCCGGTTTATATAGACACCGAAGAAGATTAGGGTTACACAAAGTCGGTTACAATGGTAGGAGATCTAAATATCCGCATCGCCAAGCTTGCCTTCCACGCCAAGGAAAGTCCCATCCGGACACGGGACGAAGTCTTCAATCTTGTATCTTCATAGTCCAGGAGTCCGGCTGAAGGTATAGTCCGGCCATCCGAACACCCCCTAATTCAGGACTCCCTCAGTAGCCCCCGAACCAGGCTTCAATGACGACGAATCCGGCGCGCAGATTGTCTTCGGCATTGCAAGGCGGGTTCTCCTCCAGATTCCGTGTACCTGTTGAATAATGTCCTGTTTCTTGTGAATGTAGCACTCCTTGGCTTCTACGCCCAATAATGGCCACCTTCCACGTGTCAAACGAATACGGAAAGACTGGGTGTTTTTACATTCACACCCCTGGCCGCGTAAATGAGCCGCCTATTTAAAGGAATGGGGATTTAGATCCAAACCACACCTTCTCCCATCCGCGAGTAGTCATCAGAGCGCATCCGGCGAAGATCCATTCCAGCATGGCCAGCCGTCGCAACTCCTCTTCTCGCCCTTCCAGTCCTAAGCCTGAAGACTGGGAGAGGTGCTCCATCCCGCATAGCGAGCTAGTATCGCTTCAGACCAAGGGATTCCTCCCTCGGGCCTACATGGTCCCGGTTCGAGCTGGACTCGCTACCTATAATGGCGGAGAGCAGGCGGAGAGCGCCCCCACTCCCTCCAAAGGAGAGCGGGTATGCCTTGTCCCTTATCTAATAAGGGGACTCGGATTTCCAATTCATCCGTTTCTCCGGGGGCTTCTGGAGTTCTATGGCCTCCAGCTGCACAACCTCACGCGTGCCTCTATATTGCATATCGCGGGCTTTGTTGCCCTTTGCGAGCTGTTCTTGGGTGTTGAGGCTCACTTCGCGTTGTGGAAGAGGCTATTCTGCCTAGTGCCCTGCTCTCAGAGAGGGTCAGTATATCAAGTGGGCGGAGCCGAAGTGTGGCGCATCGCCGGGACCGGATATTTATCCGGAACCCCAAAGAAGGCGTCCGAGGACTGGCCTTCAGAATGGTTTTATATAGAGGATGTCCCGCTACCGGATCCTGTTCGGATCGGCCTCCCCGAGTTCAACAATGCTCCCCTGAAGAAGCGCCTAAGCTGGCGTCCACGGAGCTCTCAGAAAGAAAGTGATAGGAACGTCATGATCGGAGTACTAGCTCATTCCGGACTAACCATGATCGGAGTCATGGCTGCATGCATCATGCGGGGGGTGCAACCGCTTCAGTATAGAAGCCACCCCATGTGGGACTTTAACGGGGAGGATGACGCCACCCGTCACGGCCGCAAGGGGCCGGACTCGGCTGCCGCTCTAATAAAGATCTTGTCCGCTTTGTACAAGGGAGAAGAGGAGGAATTTCTCTGCATCAACCCTCAAGGTGGATTTACTATGTACAATCCTCCGAGTTGGGTAAGTGGACAATTTTACTTGCCCATCCGTTTTATATTCCCATCATTAGTTATATAGTCTGATGATTTCAACGCAGGAACTGCGCCAGGAAATAAGGGAAATAAACAGCCCTCCCCCGCAGCCCGAGGATCCCGAACGGTCCCTCGATCCGGCCTCCGAAGAGGATCCAGACCTATCCGTGGAGCTGATTGACGGGGTGTTTTATCAGCTGAGCAGGGACAATGCCCTGGTGGCCATTACGGCTGATTACCCGGGGCTACTCCCGGCCTCCCAGGTAACTGAGACCAAAGTCCCAGCACCTCGAAAAGGAATCCATCCTTGTGTGTTTTCAGTTTCCTGACAACAACCGTATTTTGCAGGGAAGATTCTCGAGGCGGGAGGCTGAGCCTGCGGCGACTAGCCAACAAGGGGCGGCAGGGCCCCGTGGGATGAAAAGAAGTGAAGTCTGGACTAAGGCGCCGGTGCAAAGGTATAGCGTGCCCTCTTATTCTCAGGTGTTATTCCTTCAAGGCATATTAACACTCATGCTATGTTCATGACAAAGAGACCTCGCCGGACTATATCCGGAGAGGTTGCCAATCGCGCCTCCACCAGCCAGGCTCCAAAGCCCGGACCGGAGGCGGAGGCGAACACGAGGCGCGCACCGGACGCTCCTCCAACGGAGGACGCGGACAGGCTGTCTGCCACCCCTTCCGAGGTGGAAAGTGCCATGAACCACAGGCGTCGCCGGACAGTTCTTCGCGACGCCTGTTTTTCCCAAGAGGCGTTGGACGCCTTCAATTCGGGAGATGCATATCTCCGTGCCTCTCAGAATGGTCTAGCCAGAGCCATGGAGCAATATGCAAAAGACATACGGGTGAGAAAATTTTAATGGTTATATATACCAGTAGCCCCCGAGACTTGAAGCAGTGAGAATAACTGATTTAAGGATCATGTAATATGCAGATTCTTTCAGAGAAGAATACCCAATTGTCTCAGGAGTTAAAAGAGTGCCAAGCCCAACTTGAGGCCGCTCTGGCCGCGACAGGGGAGCCTAAGGAGACCCCCTCTGGTAATATTTGCTTCAAAAGAGAAGTGTGAAATGCGGCATATGTGCAAATCTGACAAATGAAATTGCAGATGGCGCCGGACTAGATTCGGACAGGCAACAACTCCTACGCCGGCTAAAGGCTGGCGAGAGCGTGCTGACAAAGGTGAGGCGGGAGAAGAATGATCTTTAGGATGCCAACACCAAGATGGGTGTTGAACTGGAAGATGTTCGTGCCCAGCTGTCGGTCTCCGTTAAGGAGAATCAGCGGCTTCGACGCAACATATTTAGTAAGTGCTTGAACGAACTTTGAAAAAAGAGTTCGGCGAGGAAGTCGACTAACAGAGTGATGCCTGTAGGTATACTAACAGGTCGTCCTGCAGAGGAGATGCCCGCTTCTACGGGTGACCTTCTTCCCGAGCTCTCGCAACTGCACGAGCGAGTTTGGCAGGCGATGCAAGGCGTTACCCAAGCCCTATGGCCGTCCCTCTCCATGCCCGAGGGCCTTGGAGAGCTTGTAGAGAAGGAGTAGGCTGGCTGCTCGGGCGCGCGGGCGCAGGCGGAGAAGGAGGCGGAGTGCCCCCACGCGCCGGAGAAGGAGCCGGCCGAGGGCCCTGATCGTCACTCGCCGGAGTAGGAGGCGGTGGAGGAGGCGGAGTCCCCTGACTCGCCGGAGGAGGAGGAGGCGGCGGAGGCGTCCAGTTTGGAAGGTTGATGAGCTCCTTCCGCCATAGGCATGGAGTCTTCAGAGCAGAACCCAGCCGAGTCTCCCCTTCTCCGGTAGGGTGGTGAAGCGGGAGGTCCTCAAATCCCTCCGTTATTTCATCCACCATCACCTTAGCATATCCTTCTGGAATCGGCCGACAGTGAAAAGTTGCGCCGGGTTCATTAGGATAAACAGAGCCAACAGCCGCCTTGACCTTCATATTCATCCACTGCGTCATAAGGTGGCAATTTTGAGCCTCCGTGATAGCATCCACGGGATAGCTGGCAGGAGCCGTCAAGACAAGCTCTGGCTGAAGCAGCTCGGTGGAAGCCACGCTGCTTCTCCGCTGAGATGGCGGGGTAGCTTCAGGGGAAGCTTCGGCAGTTCGGTTGCTGCGATTTGCTTCTCGTTCCTCTATCCCGAGTACCCTTGCTTTAAGCGCCTGCAGTTCGGACTGTTGCCCTTGCTTCCTCCTCTCCTGGCTTTTGTAACCGCCTGCGTCCGGAAACCCAGTCTTCCACGGAATGGAGCCTGGCGTGCCTCGTGTCCGTCCAGGGTGCTCAGGATTCCCGAGGGCCTTTGTGAGCTCGTCCTTCTCTCTGTCTGGAAGGAACGTCCCTTCCTGCGCTGCTTTGATATAGTACCAAAGCTTCTTCAAGGGAATGTCAAGTTGCTCGTCCGTCCAAATGCACTTCCCTGTTACAGGGTCCAAGGTTCCGCCAGCCCCGAAGAACCAAGTCCGGCAACAGTCTGGCCAGCTCATTGTCTCTGGTTCGATCCCTTTTTCAACCAGATCATTCTAAGCCTTGGCCCACTTAGGCCGGGCTACCAGGTAGCCACCTGACCCCGTGCGATGGTGAAGCTTCTTCTTCGCAGCATTTTTCTTGTTTGTCTCCGACATCTTCTTACTCTTTTCCGATGTCTTGTGGGCCACAAATGCAGGCCAGTCATCTCTGATCTTCTCATATATGCCCTTGAATTCTGGTGTCTCTTTTTTTCTCGACAAACCTATTCAGGTCTTTCTTCCACCTCCTGAATAGGTCTGCCATCCTCTTAAGAGCAAAAGACTTGATTAATTGCTCTTTAACTGGCTTCTCCGGATCATCCTCTGGCGGTAGGGTGAAATTTGACTTCAGCTCAGTCTAAAGATCATTTTTCTGCAGATCATTGACATAAGACACCTCAGGGTCTTCGTTCTTAGGCTTATACCATTGCTGGATGCTGATCGGGATCTTGTCCCTAACCAGAACCCCGCACTGAGCAACACATGCCTTCTTTGTTCGGATGGGTTCAATAGGTTGGCCGTCGGGCGCGATTTCTATGATCTCAAACCTTTCATCCGAGCTCAACTTTCTCTTCGGGCCTCGTCTCTTTACCTCAGTTGTGCTCGATCCGGAGGGCTAGAAAAAAGAACAAAGACTTAATTAATATGTGTACATACCAAAACAATGAATGCATCAATTAGCTAGTCAGCACAGGCTTAACTAATATATATACCTGGCCGGACTCGCCTCGGTCGCCGGACTCGTTTCGGTCACCGGACCCGTCATCACGTTCTTCTTCTTGCACCGCCATTAGGTCACCGGAGCCAGCTTCTTCACCCTCTCCTTGCAGACCATCGAAGTCGTTGAGATAGAACGAGACGACATCACTTCCTTCTGCGATTATGTCCCTCAACAACGCTTCTCTTGCTTCGTCTCGGGCGATAGTGTCCATAGTTTCTACAAATATTTACAACATGGCAATTATTATTCAAACATGACAAATGGATATATTAGTGGCAAACGTAGAACTAGCTAGCTAATCATAGTAAGGAATCATATATATTAATTAGTGGCCTCGACGCTGCTTCTCTAGGGTTTGGGGTGGCCTCGACAACGCTTCAAGGGTTTGGGGTGGCCTCGAGAGAGTTTGTCGGGTAGGGGCGCGGCGGGAGGGGGTAGGAGACCGACATCTTTTTTTCTAGGGTTTGGGTGTCCTCGAGAGTTTTTGGTCGAGCAAGAGGGTCGGGGGGTGCTCCCGCGGTATAAGTTATTTATCACAGTCGAGAGGGGGTATATATATCGACCGCCCCTCATGTCGAAGTTATCCGAGGGGTATATCGACCCCCCTCGTGTTGAAGTTATCGGGAGAGGGAAATAGAGAGGAGAAGAAGAAAGGAATAGAGAAGAAGATCGAAGAAAAAAAGAAGAAAAAAAAGAGGAGAAGAAGAAAGGAATAGAGGAGAAGAAGAAAAAATAGATTTTTTTCCCTATTTTTTCTTCTTCTCTATTCCTTTCTTCTTCTCCTCTTCCTTTTCTTCCTCTCCTCTTCTTCTAATTTTTCCTCTTCTTATTTTCCTTTTTCCTCTCCTAAATATATAAAACTTTTTAAAAAATGAAACTAACCTAAAATGTACTAAATCAGAGAACATATATAGATAATCCTTTTCTAAATATTCAAATCTAACTTTTGCATATATGAACATATATACACAGAGAACATAAAAACATATATACATTTTTATAAAAAAGCATAATACAAAATACAAACATATATATGAAAAAAAATCTGAAAAGAAGCAATATAGACAATACATATACTGACATATATACATAATATACACAAAGAAGCAATATACACAAGCATATATAATATATAAAAAAACAAGGGAGGGGCGCCGGCCGGACCAACGGGCAGGGCGCGCCACGGCGACGGGCGGGCCGGGGCGACGACGACGGGCGGGGCGGGGCGACGATGACGGGCGGGGCAGGGCGACGACGACGGGCGGGCCGAGGCGATGGCAGGAGTCCGGCGACGAGGACGGCGGGCTCGGGACGGCACGCGGTGACGGGGACGGCGGTCTCGATCGAGACGGCGCGCGGCCGGCGACAGGGACGAGGAGGGGTGGGCTCGGGGAGGCACGCAGTGACGGGGACGACGAGGACGGCGGGCTCGGGGATGCCGGCGATGAGGACGGCGCGGGCTCGGGGAGGCGACGACGTTGGCGGCGGCGGCGTAGACGGCGAGGTGGAGCAGCCTCACGGCATCGTCGGCGGGGGAAGGAGGGAACTGGCGATGCAAACTGAAAATTTTCACAAGTGTTTTGTTATATAGTCTAAGCTTTAGTCCCGGTTCGTGGCACAAACCGGGACTAATGCCCCCCTTTAGTCCCGGTTGGTGCCACCAACCGGGACCAAAGGCCTCTTTTCAGCAGCCCAAAGGGCGGGAAACGGCGGCCTTTGGTCCCGGTTGGTGGCACCAACCGGGACTAAAGAGGGGGCATTGGTCCCGGTTGCTGCTACGAACCGGGACCAATGCCCCCTTTGGTCCCGGTTCGTCCCTCCAACCGGGACCAAAGGCCTGTGCTGCCCCGAACCCAAATATTTAGTCCCACCTCGCTAGTTGAGAGGGAGGCGCACCTGTTTATAAGGTGCGGTGCGCCATCCCTCTCGAGCTCCTCTCTAAAGCAGGCTTTCGGGCCTAACACTGCAATCTGTGCCTGTGGGCTTACTGGGCCTCCCTTGGGCCTGAATCCTGGCCCATGGTAGGGTTTCTAGTCGTATTCAGGCCGTGGGGGCCTAGTAGGTGGCATTTTTTTTGTTTTTTTTTGCTTCTACTTAGAACTAAATACTTATAGTTTTGTAGTGATTTCTTTTTCATTTTAGGTCACAAAAATTATAAACTTTCTGTTAGTGCCATTAGATTTAAAATTTGAATAGTTTAACTTTGAATTTTTTAAAATTTGTGTGAACCACTAGTTTATGAATAACTTTACTATAAAAAATTCCTGCTATTTAATATTACTGTGTTTTATCATTATTCGTCTTGCTTTATTTTTTAATTCTTTTAGCTTTTAAACTTTTTTAGTTTTAGAAAAATTATAAACTTTTAAACTTTCTTGCTTTATAGTTTTAGAAAAATTATAAACTTTCTGTTAGTGCCATTAGTTTTCAAATTTGAAAACACTTTTTTAGTTTTTTTGTTTTCTTTGTTGCTTTATTTTGTTTTTGCTATATTTTTTAATTCTTTTTGCTTTTAGGTCAGCAAAATTATGTACTTTCTGTTAGTGCTATTAGTTTTCAAATTTGAATAGTTAAAATTTGAATTCTTTGAAATTTGTGTGAATCACAAGTTTGTGATTAACTTTAATAAAAAAAATTAACATAGATGCACCTACTCGTCTGTTTTCAAATGAACTCTAAAATACTTGGCATAACATACTCGTCTGTTACAAATTTGGCATGGTATCATCATAATAGTTGCGGGAGAAAGTCTTCACTTTTTCTTCGCTTGTGTCATTTGCTTATTGCGCCATAACCATGGATAATCTTCATCGTTTATCATGATGCTTGGGTCAGCCTTGACATTGAAGGGAGGAATTTCATGAAACCTTTCATAATCTTCAGACATGTCTGTCTTTCCCTCCACTCCCAGGATGTCCCTTTTTCCTGAAAGAACTATGTGGCGCTTTGGCTCATCGTATGATGTATTCGTTTCCTTATCTTTTCTTTTTCTCGATCTAGTAGACATGTCCTTCACATAGATAATCTGTGCCACATCATTGGCTAGGACGAACGGTTCATCAGTGTACCCAAGATTTTTCAGATCGACTGTTGTCATTCCGTACTGTGGGTCTACATGTACCCCGCCTCCTGACAGATTGACCCATTTGCACTTAAACAAAGGGACCTTAAAATTTTGTCCGTAGTCAAGTTCCCATATGTCCACTATGTAACCATAATATGTGTCCTTTCCCTTCTCGGTTGTTGCATCAAAGCGGACACCGCTGTTTTGGTTGGTGCTCTTCTCATCTTGGTCAATCATGTAAAATGTATTCCCATTTATCTCGTATCCTTTCCAAATCAATACAGTCAAAGATGGTCCCCTGGACAACAAGTACAACTCATCACAAACAGTGTTGTCACCTCTGATACGTGCTTCCAACCAACTGCTGAAAGTCCTGATGTGTTCACATGTAATCCAGTCGTCGCACTGCTCCGGGTGTTTGGAGCGCAGACTGTTCTTGTGTTCATCGACATACGGGGTCACCAAGGTAGAGTTCTGTAGAACCGTGTAGTGTGCTTGAGACCAAGAATGCCCGTCCCTGCATATTATTGAGTCCGCTCCTAGCGTGCCTTTTCCAGTCAGTCTCCCCTCATACCGCGATTTAGGGAGACCTATCTTCTTAAGGCCAGGAATGAAGTCAACACAAAACCCGATGACATCCTCTGTTTGATGGCCCATGGAGATGCTTCCTTCTGGCCTTGCGCGATTACGGACATATTTCTTTAGGACTCCCATGAACCTCTCAAAGGGGAACATATTGTGTAGAAATACGGGCCCCAGAATGACAATCTCGTCGACTAGATGAACTAGGACATGCGTCATGATATTGAAGAAGGATGGTGGGAACACCAGCTCGAAACTGACAAGACATTGCGCCACATCACTCCTTAGGCTTGTTACGATTTCTGGATCGATCACCTTCTGAGAGATTGCATTGAGGAATGCACATAGCTTCACAATGGCTAATCGGACGTTTTCCGGTAGAAGCCCCCTCAATGCAACCGGAAGCAGTTGCGTCATAATCACGTGGCAGTCATGAGACTTTAGGTTCTGGAACTTTTTCTCTGGGATATTTATTATTCCCTTTATATTCGATGAGAAGCCAGTCAGGACCTTCATACTGAGCAGGCATTCAAAGAAGATTTCTTTCTCTTCTTTCGTAAGAGCGTAGCTGGCAGGACCTTCATACTGCTTCGGAGGCATGCCGTCTTTTTCGTGCAAACGTTGCAGGTCCTCCCGTGCCTCGGGTGTATCTTTTGTCTTTCCATACACGCCCAAGAAGCCTAGCAGGTTCACGCAAAGGTTCTTCGTCACGTGCATCACGTCGATTGAAGAGCGGACCTCTAGGTCTTTCCAGTAGGGTAGGTCCCAAAATATAGATTTCTTCTTCCACATGGGTGCGTGTCCCTCAGCGTCATTCGGAACAGCTAGTGCGCCGGGACCCTTTCCAAAGATTACGTATAAATCATTGACCATAGCAAGTACGCGATCACCGGTACGCATGGCGGGCTTCCTCCGGTGATCTGCCTCGCCTTTAAAATGCTTGCCTTTCTTTCGACATTGATGGTTGGTCGGAAGAAATCGACGATGGCCCAGGTACACATTCTTCCTGCATTTGTCCAGGTATATACTTTCAGTGTCATCTAAACAGTGTGTGCATGCGTGGTATTCTTTGTTTGTCTGTCCTGAAAGGTTACTGAGAGCGGGCCAATCGTTGATGGTCACGAACAGCAACGCCTTTAGGTTAAATTCCTCTTTATTGTGCTCATCCCACGTACGTACACCATTTCCATTCCACAGTTGTAAAAGTTCTTCAACTAATGGCCTTAGGTACACATCAATGTCGTTGCCGGGTTGCTTAGGGCCTTGGATGAGAACTGGCATCATAATGAACTTCCGCTTCATGCACATCCAAGGAGGAAGGTTATACATACATAGAGTCACAGGCCAAGTGTTGTGATTGCTGCTCTGCTCCCCGAAAGGATTAATGCCATCCGCGCTTAAAGCAAACCATACGTTCCTTGGGTCCTTTGCAAACTCATCCCAGTACTTTCTCACGATTTTTCTCCACTGCGACCCGTCAGCGGGTGCTCTCAACTTCCCGTCTTTCTTACGGTCCTCACTGTGCCATCGCATCGACTTGGCATGCTCTCCGTTTCTGAACAGACGTTTCAACCGTGGTATTATAGGAGCATACCACATCACCTTCGCAGGAACCCTCTTCCTGCGGGGATCGCCGTGAACATCACCAGGGTCATCTCTTCTGATCTTATACCGCAATGCATCGCATACCGGGCATGCGTTCAGATCCTTGTATGCACCGCGGTATAGGATGCAGTCATTAGGGCATGCATGTATCTTCTCCACCTCCAATCCTAGAGGGCATACGGCCTTCTTTGCTGCGTATGTACTATCGGGCAATTCGTTATCCTTTGGAAGCTTCTTCTTCAATATTTTCAGTAGTTTCTCAAATCCTTTGTCAGGCACAACATTCTCTGCCTTTCACTGCAGCAATTCCAGTACGGTACCGAGCTTTGTGTTGCCATCTTCGCAATTGGGGTACAACCCTTTTTTGTGATCCTCTAACATGCGATCGAACTTCAGCTTCTCCTTTTGACTTTCGCATTGCGTCCTTGCATCGACAATTACCCGGCGGAGATCATCATCATCGGGCACATCGTCTGGTTCCTCTTTCATCTTCAGCAGCTTCACCCGTTGCAGCATCATTGGGCACATCGTCTGGTTCCTCTTGATCTTCACCAGCTCCCCTCGTTGCAGCATCACGGTATTCAGGGGGAACGTAGTTGTCATCGTACTCTTCTTCTTCGTCGTCTTCCATCATAACCCCTATTTCTCCGTGCCTCGTCCAAACATTATAGTGTGGCATGAAACCCTTGTAAAGCAGGTGGGTGTGAAGGATTTTCCGGTCAGAGTAAGACTTCGTATTCCCACAATCAGGGCATGGACAACACATAAAACCATTCTGCTTGTTTGCCTCAGCCGCATTGAGAAACTCATGCACGCCCTTAATGTACTCGGAGGTGTGTCTGTCACCGTACATCCATTGCCGGTTCATCTGCGTGCATTATATATAATTAAGTGTCCAAATTAATAGAAGTTCATCATCACATTAAAACCAAAGTACATACATAGTTCTCATCTAACAACATATAGCTCTCCAGAGCATCTAATTAACTAAACCATACATTAATTAAAACAAAGACGATCATAATCGCAACCAAGGTAACAATTGATCCAACGGCATAATGATAGCAAGCCTCGGTATGAATGACATATTTTCTAATCTTTCTAATCTTCAAGCGCATTGCATCCATCTTGATCTTGTGATCATCGACGACATCCGTAACATGCAACTCCAATATCATCTTCTCCTCCTCAATTTTTTTTATTTTTTCCTTCAAGAAATTGTTTTCTTCTTCAACTAAATTTAACCTCTCGACAATAGGGTCGGTTGGAATTTCCGGTTCACATACATCCTAGATAAATAAAATCTATGTCATGTTGGTCCGCATAATTATCATAAACAATAAATGAACCAATAGTTATAAAGATTAATATATATACCACATCCGAATCATAGACAGGACGAGGGCCGACGGGGGCGGATACCAAAACCATCGCACTATATAAGATGCAATAATAAAAGTAAGAAAATGATACAAGTATCTATCTAAACATACAAGTAAGAATATTTTTCCTTTCAGAAAGAAGATAAGAGCAAGAGGCTCACCACGGTGGTGTCGGTGATGAGATCGGCGCGGGTGATCGACGGCGGTGAAGACAGGGGTGGGGCGTGACGGACCGCTAAATCTAGACAAATCTCGAGGAAAATGGAGCTTTGAGGTCGAGCTTCGAGAGGAGAAAGCTTAACTAGTGTGGCTCGGGCATTTCATCGAACACCTCATGTGCATAGAAGGTGAGCTAGAGCACTACAAGCCCCTCCTCTCGCCGGCCCAGAAAAACATAGCACTCAGTGCTCTGCTCCGGCGCGAGGGGTATATATAGGCGGCACCACTGGTCCCGGTTCGTGGCATGAACCGGGACTAAATGGGAGCCTTTGGTCCCGCTTCATGCCACGAACCGGGACCAATGGTGGTGGGCCAGGAGCCAGCGACATTGGTCCCGGTTCGTTCCACCAACCGGGACCAAAAGGTCCAGACGAACCGGGACCAATGGCCCACGTGGCCCGGCCGGCCCCCTGGGCTCACGAACCGGATCCAATGCCCCCATTGGTCCCGGTACTAGATTGAACCGGGACTAATGGGCTAACCCACCCTGGACCGTTGCCCCCTTTTCTACTAGTGTACGCACTTTCTTGTAGATGTTTGGAGCAATTTCCTGTGCTCTTCGCCCGTGTAGCCACCTATCCTCCTAGAAGAACGTGTTCTTTCCGTCTCCCACCGTAGCTACCGTCGCTGCTCGGAAGAGTTGCTTCGACTCCTTCGGGACATTGATGCTAAACTCAGCCCAGGGTCTAGTGTGGTCTGAGCGCTGCAACCACGGCCATCTTGCTTGCATTGCTGTGTTCAGCCAGGCCAAGTTGGGGACACCGAGACCACCTGCCCACGCGGGTGCACAGACCAAGGCCCAAGCCACCTTGCATTGTCCTCCGTTAGCCCTATATATCCTTGGCACACCAGAGGAAGTAATTGCATTATCAGTATGTGGTCGGCCAGTATCCAAAATTTATTAGAGCTCGTTGGAAGTTTCTGAAGACAACGGTCAACAAATTATTTCGAGTTCATGCATGAGATGCATCCTAGAGTTTTTCAGTACTTCATTCTTCCGGAGTTTCATTCAGCCATCAACTCTTCAGTTTCCATTTATGTGCTTTTCGTTGTCAGTCTTAGATCGAGGTGGTGACTGGTGAGGGTTATAGGAGTTTGTCGGTCTTGTCTGCCGTGTATTTTTATTCATTTTTTACTAGAAAAAGTATTTTCATTCATTTCAAATTGCCACTGATTTCCAGTTTGTCCCTCGGGGTTCAGTTATTCTACGGAAGACACATAGTTCAGTTATTCGACACTTTTGTGTTTCCATATGCCTAGTTCTTTGAAAGTTCATTTGGGAATCAGCTTTCCTTTCTTCATTTTCTCTATGACATGGCTAAGCTATCAGTCAGTGAGCTAGAGTCTAGTTCTTAGTCATGTCTAGTCTTTCATTCCTCCCTTCTTAGGGTTTGGCGCAGCAGTTCTGATCACCATCAAGAACAACACTCTGAATGAACTGAATATGATGATTGTCTTTGACACCACC
The DNA here is from genome assembly GCA_032464435.1 of Aegilops umbellulata. Taxonomy (NCBI): domain Eukaryota; kingdom Viridiplantae; phylum Streptophyta; class Magnoliopsida; order Poales; family Poaceae; genus Aegilops; species Aegilops umbellulata. The sequence goes on from CP136059.1 coordinate 512,154,373, forward strand.
TAAGTAGCAGATTGTTCTTGTCTGTGTGGGGCGGTAATAGGCTTTTGCAAGGTCTAAGACGGGAAGGTAGAATTCGACATGAAACCGGATGGAAAACAGACTTTTTCCAGACTGAGCATTGACTGAGATTACAACAATACATGTGTCACAAACTGACTGGACATAAAAAACGACCTAAAACCAAATGGAAAAACACATAAACTGATAACTAGACACTCCCAGCCACTCTTTTCCTTGGCTCATCTGTTCAAGACTGCCTCTACTCAAGTAAGTTAAATATTCAAGCGTATAAAGTGTCTGACAAACGAAAATAACAGAGTATCTTCCAAATCTTGTGCAGGAACAGAGGGACGGTTCAGCTAACGGCTTAGGCTAGTTTCACTGCCTAAAAATGACATGAAATCACGTACGCTTTCTTTGCGACACGAAATCACGTACTGCATTTATATGATGTAAATTCTTAGTTCTTAAGAGCGAAAATTATATACATGAAGAGAATCAACAATATAAAGTGGACAAAGAGGAAACACAGCAAAAACAGCCTATAATATTCTATTCTAGTACATCATGTTCTAGCAATGGTTCCTGGATCACTTGTACAGATCGTCTTCATCCTCATCAGCTGCCGCGGTGGTGTCAGCAGCAGCTTCTGCCGCCTGTGGCTGCGCCCGGAAGCGGAACTCCGTGCCGAACCCCCTAGACTGCTGCAGCGTCTGCGCGAAGGCCTGGTACTTCCTGATGTCGGCATCGCTCACGCTCCTCCTCGCGTACTTCATCGACTCCTCGAAGTGAGCCGCCTTAATCTCTGCCATCTCCTCATCTTTCTGCTCGCCGTCCACATCCATGGTGTCTTTCCCCATCCTTTGCCTCTCCATGTCCTTTTCAATGTCCTCCCTGATGGCGTACTTGCATGCTCTCTGGCAGATCTCCGTGATGTCGGCACCGCTGAAGCCGGCGGTGAACCTTGCCAGCGCGCCGAGGTCAACGTCCTTGGCCACGGGAGACTTCCTGAGGCAGGCCTTGAAGATCTGGTGCCGCGAGGCCTCGTCTGGCAAGGGGATGTATATGAGCTGGTCCAGTCGGCCAGGACGGAGCAACGCCGAGTCAATTATGTCCGGCCTATTTGTGGCGCCGATGATGAAGACCGTCTTCTTGGCGTTCATGCCGTCCATCTCTGTGAGAAGCTGGTTCAGGACCCTGTCCGCCGCGCCGCCGGCGTCGCCCATCCTGCCGCCCCTCTGGCTTGCGATGGAGTCGAGCTCGTCGAAGAACAGGACGCACGGCGCAGACTGACGCGCCTTGTCGAAGATCTCGCGCACATTGGCCTCGCTCTCGCCGAACCACATGGTGAGAAGCTCTGGCCCCTTGATGCTGATGAAGTTGGCCTGGCACTCGTTGGCGATCGCCTTCGCCAGCAAGGTCTTGCCGCATCCTGGTGGCCCGTAGAAGAGGACGCCCTTGGACGGTGACATGCCAAACTTCTCGAATTTCTCCGGGTGCTCGACCGGGTACTGGACGGTCTCTTGCAGCTCCCTCTTGACGCCGTCGAGGCCGCCAATATCGGTCCAGCTGACATTGGGCACCTCCACGACGGTTTCACGAAGCGCAGACGGGTTCGTGCCGACGAGAGCCGTTTTAAGGTGGTCATTGGTGACGGCCATGGAGTTCAAGATCTCGGCATCAATGGTGTCGTCCTCTAAGTCGATCACGTCCATCTTCTCCCTGATGCACTGCAGCGCCGCCTCGGTGCATAGCGCGGCCAAGTCGGCGCCCACGTAGCCATGTGTATCCTTGGCAATCAGCTCAAGGTTGACGTCCTCATCCAGCTTCATGTTCTTGGTGTGGATGCGGAGCACTTCGAGACGCCCGACCTCGTCCGGCACGCCGATGTCGATCTCGCGATCAAACCTTCCGAAGCGCCTCAAGGCAGGGTCGATGCTGTTGGGACGGTTCGTCGCGCCCATGACGATGACGTGCGCGCGGGCCTTCATGCCATCCATCAGTGTCAGCAGCTGGGAGACGATGCGCCTCTCGACCTCGCCGTGAGTCTTCTCCCTGTTCGGAGCAATGGAGTCGATCTCGTCGATGAAGATGATAGAGGGCGCGTTCTTCTCAGCCTCCTCGAAGGCCTTCCTCAGGTTGCTCTCGCTCTCTCCAGCCATCTTCGACATTATCTCCGGCCCGTTGATAAGGAAGAAGAAGGCCCCGGTCTCGTTGGCCACCGCACGAGCGATCAACGTCTTGCCGGACCCTGGAGGGCCGTACAGGAGGATGCCCTTGGGAGGCTTGACACCAATGCTCTTGAAGATCTGCGGATGCCTGAGCGGCAGCTCGACGAGCTCCCTGATCAGAGTCAGCGGTTTCCCCATGCCACCCACGTCATCGTAGCCGACGTCGTCAAGCCTCTCCTCGTCCTCCCGCTTGACCGGCTCACCCTCGCAGAATATCTCCGTGTCGGGCGCCACGACGCAGTAGTCCACCGCGGGGTCGATCTCCATGACCTTGAACTCGACGCTCCGCATGCCGCCGCGCACGAGGAAGAGGTCGCCCTTGTGGACCGGGCGGAAGGCGTCCACGAAGTAGGGCTTGAGGTAGGCGTCGAAGAGGTTGCCCGTGATGCCCTCGACGGTGTCGTCCAGAGGGAGGATGTGCACGCGCTTGCCGAACTTGGCGTCGTGGCACAGGTGCACGGACACGACGTCGGCGATGCGCACGCGCAGGTTGGAGCGGGCCACCTTGTTGATCCTGAGCTTGTGCCCCTCGCAGGTGTCGTCGGCCAGTGCCATGCAGACCGTGTTGTGGCGACGTTTGCCCTTGAGCAGCACGATGTCGCCCTGGAATATGGAGAGCTTCTCCATTGTGGCCGGGTGGAGGTTGCACACGGAGTTGTCGTCGTTGGTGGCGGCCTCCTCCACCACCAGCCGGTTCGCCGCCTTCTTTGACGCCGCCGCGCTCGCCATCGCCTAACTCTCGTTGATCGACCTGCTGCGTGGTCTCTCGTGTATTGCTACTCTCGTTGGATGTTGTCTCGAGCGCTGATTTGCGTTGGTGTTGTGGTGAGGTGAGGTGGAGACGTGGGGTTTGCACCCTTTATTGAAGGCACGGCCGACTCCGGTTGGAAGGCCGTGATCGTTCGCGTCATATTCGAACTCTTTGCCCGTGGTCCGTGCCGTAATAGGAGACGCTAACTCTTTTCCTACTACCTTGGCACGATCGGGTCGAAAGAACCCTTCTAACTCGGAATATTTGCACCTGGCTGCGCTAACAATGGCGTGCCCGTGCTGGAGGAGATCAACTGCGGTCGTCCGTGCGATACGAGACGGACAGCACCGAGCCGCTCAGTCGCCGGCTGTCGGGTGCCAAGGAGGAGGCGGTCTCCGACGGCGAGGCACTCGGGGGACTCATCGAGCGCGTGGCGCCCCTCCAGCGCGCCCTCGAGTCGGCGGTGCTGCAGCGTAACGTGGCCGTGGCACTGATGCACGAGGGCCGGCGAGCTTGCCGCGACGGAAGTGCGCGAGAAGACGGAGCAGAGCGCGGCGAGGACGCGCGCATCAGGGAGCTCGAGAGGGAGATACTAGTGCTACGTGATGGCGAACAATGGGTGCTGGAGGCCGCCGCCGCGGAGACGCGGGAGAAGGAGGGGGAGCCATGCATGGGAGGGGCGTGCGCGTCAGGAAGCTCGTGGAGGAGATGCTACCTGATGAGCAATGGGTGGTAGACGTGAACGATTCGTCCTGAGCTTGCCATTGCGGCATTGACATATTTCGATAAGAGGGGGGGGGGGGGGGGGGGTTTGAGATTCGCGCCCTGACCAGCCACTTTGGACAGGATGCCAGGTGATAGGTGCTAGTATATGCATGCGCACTGTTGATGTCTCCTCTGCAGTCTACCTAGAAATCAAGCGCACTGTTACTAGGGGCCACTCTTACATGCGTGAGGAGAGAGAGAGAGCTTGTGAGAGAGAGCGTGAGGGGAGAGAAACTATGATGCGCATGCATGTCAGAGAAATTCGATGAGAGAGAATTGGAGTGTGATGAGGGAAAAGTGATGGGTTGCTGCATGCACTGCTGTTGACAAATCACTACTACTACTGAGGTAGCAACAGTACATGTGCACAGTTTGGGCGCCGTATCCTATGTGATTGAGCTGATTTTTTTATCAAAGTGGGAGAGAAACCGTGTGACAGAGAGAATTTTTTTAGCTGTCAAGAAAAAAGCATGCAAGTTGAAAAATAACTATGAGAGAGATAGAGCTTTGCTTGTGCTGTTGTGCATGTGCATGAAGAATATTTTATGAGAAGGTGCGAGACAGGACGTGACTGAGAGAGAAATGACCAGCAGAGATTATTGTTCATGCTGATTTAATATGTGGCGAATCTACTGTTCCTGATACGGGACAGCAGTACAGATGGATGGGTGAGATAATGGGTGTAGCGTGGGTGCACCTATCCTGGGTATAGAAAGACCACACTCGCTAGATGATAGTGATATGTCCCTTGAGTGGAAGATGGACGCTGCCAGATAGGGCATGCCTTTTTCTTCCTTAGCATATTTGTTGTTGCTGGTGAGTACTCGACGTTTGAAACAGAGAAAGTAGTAATAAAAACATATAATTATAGATAAGGGGCATTATGCATATTAATAGATCGATGAGGAACAACAACAGAGGTTATATAGGTAAAGCATAGGTGGTAGCTGTTCAAAAGCAACAGATAGCATTGTCGGAAAACATACGAAGGTTCCATCCTATTACATACCTTGTTTAGTAGTCCTTAGAATGCTAGATGATATTTAGATACGGCTTCTGTTGCCGTCGATGGTTTATCTAAAGGCAATGCACGATGAGAACCAGTCACTGCTTTGTGGTGACTGTCGGTGTCAAAACCGGCGGATCTCGGGTAGGGGGTCCCGAACTGTGCGGCTAGGCGGATGGTAACAGGAGACAAGGGACACGAAGTTTTTACCCAGGTTCGGGCCCTCTCGATGGAGGTAAAACCCTACGTCCTGCTTGATTAATATTGATGATATCGGTAGTACAAGAGTAGATCTACCACGAGATCAAGGAGGCTAAACCCTAGAAGCTAGCCTATGGTATGATTGTTGTATGTTCTCTTGTCCTATGGACTAGAACCCTCCGGTTTATATAGACACCGAAGAAGATTAGGGTTACACAAAGTCGGTTACAATGGTAGGAGATCTAAATATCCGCATCGCCAAGCTTGCCTTCCACGCCAAGGAAAGTCCCATCCGGACACGGGACGAAGTCTTCAATCTTGTATCTTCATAGTCCAGGAGTCCGGCTGAAGGTATAGTCCGGCCATCCGAACACCCCCTAATTCAGGACTCCCTCAGTAGCCCCCGAACCAGGCTTCAATGACGACGAATCCGGCGCGCAGATTGTCTTCGGCATTGCAAGGCGGGTTCTCCTCCAGATTCCGTGTACCTGTTGAATAATGTCCTGTTTCTTGTGAATGTAGCACTCCTTGGCTTCTACGCCCAATAATGGCCACCTTCCACGTGTCAAACGAATACGGAAAGACTGGGTGTTTTTACATTCACACCCCTGGCCGCGTAAATGAGCCGCCTATTTAAAGGAATGGGGATTTAGATCCAAACCACACCTTCTCCCATCCGCGAGTAGTCATCAGAGCGCATCCGGCGAAGATCCATTCCAGCATGGCCAGCCGTCGCAACTCCTCTTCTCGCCCTTCCAGTCCTAAGCCTGAAGACTGGGAGAGGTGCTCCATCCCGCATAGCGAGCTAGTATCGCTTCAGACCAAGGGATTCCTCCCTCGGGCCTACATGGTCCCGGTTCGAGCTGGACTCGCTACCTATAATGGCGGAGAGCAGGCGGAGAGCGCCCCCACTCCCTCCAAAGGAGAGCGGGTATGCCTTGTCCCTTATCTAATAAGGGGACTCGGATTTCCAATTCATCCGTTTCTCCGGGGGCTTCTGGAGTTCTATGGCCTCCAGCTGCACAACCTCACGCGTGCCTCTATATTGCATATCGCGGGCTTTGTTGCCCTTTGCGAGCTGTTCTTGGGTGTTGAGGCTCACTTCGCGTTGTGGAAGAGGCTATTCTGCCTAGTGCCCTGCTCTCAGAGAGGGTCAGTATATCAAGTGGGCGGAGCCGAAGTGTGGCGCATCGCCGGGACCGGATATTTATCCGGAACCCCAAAGAAGGCGTCCGAGGACTGGCCTTCAGAATGGTTTTATATAGAGGATGTCCCGCTACCGGATCCTGTTCGGATCGGCCTCCCCGAGTTCAACAATGCTCCCCTGAAGAAGCGCCTAAGCTGGCGTCCACGGAGCTCTCAGAAAGAAAGTGATAGGAACGTCATGATCGGAGTACTAGCTCATTCCGGACTAACCATGATCGGAGTCATGGCTGCATGCATCATGCGGGGGGTGCAACCGCTTCAGTATAGAAGCCACCCCATGTGGGACTTTAACGGGGAGGATGACGCCACCCGTCACGGCCGCAAGGGGCCGGACTCGGCTGCCGCTCTAATAAAGATCTTGTCCGCTTTGTACAAGGGAGAAGAGGAGGAATTTCTCTGCATCAACCCTCAAGGTGGATTTACTATGTACAATCCTCCGAGTTGGGTAAGTGGACAATTTTACTTGCCCATCCGTTTTATATTCCCATCATTAGTTATATAGTCTGATGATTTCAACGCAGGAACTGCGCCAGGAAATAAGGGAAATAAACAGCCCTCCCCCGCAGCCCGAGGATCCCGAACGGTCCCTCGATCCGGCCTCCGAAGAGGATCCAGACCTATCCGTGGAGCTGATTGACGGGGTGTTTTATCAGCTGAGCAGGGACAATGCCCTGGTGGCCATTACGGCTGATTACCCGGGGCTACTCCCGGCCTCCCAGGTAACTGAGACCAAAGTCCCAGCACCTCGAAAAGGAATCCATCCTTGTGTGTTTTCAGTTTCCTGACAACAACCGTATTTTGCAGGGAAGATTCTCGAGGCGGGAGGCTGAGCCTGCGGCGACTAGCCAACAAGGGGCGGCAGGGCCCCGTGGGATGAAAAGAAGTGAAGTCTGGACTAAGGCGCCGGTGCAAAGGTATAGCGTGCCCTCTTATTCTCAGGTGTTATTCCTTCAAGGCATATTAACACTCATGCTATGTTCATGACAAAGAGACCTCGCCGGACTATATCCGGAGAGGTTGCCAATCGCGCCTCCACCAGCCAGGCTCCAAAGCCCGGACCGGAGGCGGAGGCGAACACGAGGCGCGCACCGGACGCTCCTCCAACGGAGGACGCGGACAGGCTGTCTGCCACCCCTTCCGAGGTGGAAAGTGCCATGAACCACAGGCGTCGCCGGACAGTTCTTCGCGACGCCTGTTTTTCCCAAGAGGCGTTGGACGCCTTCAATTCGGGAGATGCATATCTCCGTGCCTCTCAGAATGGTCTAGCCAGAGCCATGGAGCAATATGCAAAAGACATACGGGTGAGAAAATTTTAATGGTTATATATACCAGTAGCCCCCGAGACTTGAAGCAGTGAGAATAACTGATTTAAGGATCATGTAATATGCAGATTCTTTCAGAGAAGAATACCCAATTGTCTCAGGAGTTAAAAGAGTGCCAAGCCCAACTTGAGGCCGCTCTGGCCGCGACAGGGGAGCCTAAGGAGACCCCCTCTGGTAATATTTGCTTCAAAAGAGAAGTGTGAAATGCGGCATATGTGCAAATCTGACAAATGAAATTGCAGATGGCGCCGGACTAGATTCGGACAGGCAACAACTCCTACGCCGGCTAAAGGCTGGCGAGAGCGTGCTGACAAAGGTGAGGCGGGAGAAGAATGATCTTTAGGATGCCAACACCAAGATGGGTGTTGAACTGGAAGATGTTCGTGCCCAGCTGTCGGTCTCCGTTAAGGAGAATCAGCGGCTTCGACGCAACATATTTAGTAAGTGCTTGAACGAACTTTGAAAAAAGAGTTCGGCGAGGAAGTCGACTAACAGAGTGATGCCTGTAGGTATACTAACAGGTCGTCCTGCAGAGGAGATGCCCGCTTCTACGGGTGACCTTCTTCCCGAGCTCTCGCAACTGCACGAGCGAGTTTGGCAGGCGATGCAAGGCGTTACCCAAGCCCTATGGCCGTCCCTCTCCATGCCCGAGGGCCTTGGAGAGCTTGTAGAGAAGGAGTAGGCTGGCTGCTCGGGCGCGCGGGCGCAGGCGGAGAAGGAGGCGGAGTGCCCCCACGCGCCGGAGAAGGAGCCGGCCGAGGGCCCTGATCGTCACTCGCCGGAGTAGGAGGCGGTGGAGGAGGCGGAGTCCCCTGACTCGCCGGAGGAGGAGGAGGCGGCGGAGGCGTCCAGTTTGGAAGGTTGATGAGCTCCTTCCGCCATAGGCATGGAGTCTTCAGAGCAGAACCCAGCCGAGTCTCCCCTTCTCCGGTAGGGTGGTGAAGCGGGAGGTCCTCAAATCCCTCCGTTATTTCATCCACCATCACCTTAGCATATCCTTCTGGAATCGGCCGACAGTGAAAAGTTGCGCCGGGTTCATTAGGATAAACAGAGCCAACAGCCGCCTTGACCTTCATATTCATCCACTGCGTCATAAGGTGGCAATTTTGAGCCTCCGTGATAGCATCCACGGGATAGCTGGCAGGAGCCGTCAAGACAAGCTCTGGCTGAAGCAGCTCGGTGGAAGCCACGCTGCTTCTCCGCTGAGATGGCGGGGTAGCTTCAGGGGAAGCTTCGGCAGTTCGGTTGCTGCGATTTGCTTCTCGTTCCTCTATCCCGAGTACCCTTGCTTTAAGCGCCTGCAGTTCGGACTGTTGCCCTTGCTTCCTCCTCTCCTGGCTTTTGTAACCGCCTGCGTCCGGAAACCCAGTCTTCCACGGAATGGAGCCTGGCGTGCCTCGTGTCCGTCCAGGGTGCTCAGGATTCCCGAGGGCCTTTGTGAGCTCGTCCTTCTCTCTGTCTGGAAGGAACGTCCCTTCCTGCGCTGCTTTGATATAGTACCAAAGCTTCTTCAAGGGAATGTCAAGTTGCTCGTCCGTCCAAATGCACTTCCCTGTTACAGGGTCCAAGGTTCCGCCAGCCCCGAAGAACCAAGTCCGGCAACAGTCTGGCCAGCTCATTGTCTCTGGTTCGATCCCTTTTTCAACCAGATCATTCTAAGCCTTGGCCCACTTAGGCCGGGCTACCAGGTAGCCACCTGACCCCGTGCGATGGTGAAGCTTCTTCTTCGCAGCATTTTTCTTGTTTGTCTCCGACATCTTCTTACTCTTTTCCGATGTCTTGTGGGCCACAAATGCAGGCCAGTCATCTCTGATCTTCTCATATATGCCCTTGAATTCTGGTGTCTCTTTTTTTCTCGACAAACCTATTCAGGTCTTTCTTCCACCTCCTGAATAGGTCTGCCATCCTCTTAAGAGCAAAAGACTTGATTAATTGCTCTTTAACTGGCTTCTCCGGATCATCCTCTGGCGGTAGGGTGAAATTTGACTTCAGCTCAGTCTAAAGATCATTTTTCTGCAGATCATTGACATAAGACACCTCAGGGTCTTCGTTCTTAGGCTTATACCATTGCTGGATGCTGATCGGGATCTTGTCCCTAACCAGAACCCCGCACTGAGCAACACATGCCTTCTTTGTTCGGATGGGTTCAATAGGTTGGCCGTCGGGCGCGATTTCTATGATCTCAAACCTTTCATCCGAGCTCAACTTTCTCTTCGGGCCTCGTCTCTTTACCTCAGTTGTGCTCGATCCGGAGGGCTAGAAAAAAGAACAAAGACTTAATTAATATGTGTACATACCAAAACAATGAATGCATCAATTAGCTAGTCAGCACAGGCTTAACTAATATATATACCTGGCCGGACTCGCCTCGGTCGCCGGACTCGTTTCGGTCACCGGACCCGTCATCACGTTCTTCTTCTTGCACCGCCATTAGGTCACCGGAGCCAGCTTCTTCACCCTCTCCTTGCAGACCATCGAAGTCGTTGAGATAGAACGAGACGACATCACTTCCTTCTGCGATTATGTCCCTCAACAACGCTTCTCTTGCTTCGTCTCGGGCGATAGTGTCCATAGTTTCTACAAATATTTACAACATGGCAATTATTATTCAAACATGACAAATGGATATATTAGTGGCAAACGTAGAACTAGCTAGCTAATCATAGTAAGGAATCATATATATTAATTAGTGGCCTCGACGCTGCTTCTCTAGGGTTTGGGGTGGCCTCGACAACGCTTCAAGGGTTTGGGGTGGCCTCGAGAGAGTTTGTCGGGTAGGGGCGCGGCGGGAGGGGGTAGGAGACCGACATCTTTTTTTCTAGGGTTTGGGTGTCCTCGAGAGTTTTTGGTCGAGCAAGAGGGTCGGGGGGTGCTCCCGCGGTATAAGTTATTTATCACAGTCGAGAGGGGGTATATATATCGACCGCCCCTCATGTCGAAGTTATCCGAGGGGTATATCGACCCCCCTCGTGTTGAAGTTATCGGGAGAGGGAAATAGAGAGGAGAAGAAGAAAGGAATAGAGAAGAAGATCGAAGAAAAAAAGAAGAAAAAAAAGAGGAGAAGAAGAAAGGAATAGAGGAGAAGAAGAAAAAATAGATTTTTTTCCCTATTTTTTCTTCTTCTCTATTCCTTTCTTCTTCTCCTCTTCCTTTTCTTCCTCTCCTCTTCTTCTAATTTTTCCTCTTCTTATTTTCCTTTTTCCTCTCCTAAATATATAAAACTTTTTAAAAAATGAAACTAACCTAAAATGTACTAAATCAGAGAACATATATAGATAATCCTTTTCTAAATATTCAAATCTAACTTTTGCATATATGAACATATATACACAGAGAACATAAAAACATATATACATTTTTATAAAAAAGCATAATACAAAATACAAACATATATATGAAAAAAAATCTGAAAAGAAGCAATATAGACAATACATATACTGACATATATACATAATATACACAAAGAAGCAATATACACAAGCATATATAATATATAAAAAAACAAGGGAGGGGCGCCGGCCGGACCAACGGGCAGGGCGCGCCACGGCGACGGGCGGGCCGGGGCGACGACGACGGGCGGGGCGGGGCGACGATGACGGGCGGGGCAGGGCGACGACGACGGGCGGGCCGAGGCGATGGCAGGAGTCCGGCGACGAGGACGGCGGGCTCGGGACGGCACGCGGTGACGGGGACGGCGGTCTCGATCGAGACGGCGCGCGGCCGGCGACAGGGACGAGGAGGGGTGGGCTCGGGGAGGCACGCAGTGACGGGGACGACGAGGACGGCGGGCTCGGGGATGCCGGCGATGAGGACGGCGCGGGCTCGGGGAGGCGACGACGTTGGCGGCGGCGGCGTAGACGGCGAGGTGGAGCAGCCTCACGGCATCGTCGGCGGGGGAAGGAGGGAACTGGCGATGCAAACTGAAAATTTTCACAAGTGTTTTGTTATATAGTCTAAGCTTTAGTCCCGGTTCGTGGCACAAACCGGGACTAATGCCCCCCTTTAGTCCCGGTTGGTGCCACCAACCGGGACCAAAGGCCTCTTTTCAGCAGCCCAAAGGGCGGGAAACGGCGGCCTTTGGTCCCGGTTGGTGGCACCAACCGGGACTAAAGAGGGGGCATTGGTCCCGGTTGCTGCTACGAACCGGGACCAATGCCCCCTTTGGTCCCGGTTCGTCCCTCCAACCGGGACCAAAGGCCTGTGCTGCCCCGAACCCAAATATTTAGTCCCACCTCGCTAGTTGAGAGGGAGGCGCACCTGTTTATAAGGTGCGGTGCGCCATCCCTCTCGAGCTCCTCTCTAAAGCAGGCTTTCGGGCCTAACACTGCAATCTGTGCCTGTGGGCTTACTGGGCCTCCCTTGGGCCTGAATCCTGGCCCATGGTAGGGTTTCTAGTCGTATTCAGGCCGTGGGGGCCTAGTAGGTGGCATTTTTTTTGTTTTTTTTTGCTTCTACTTAGAACTAAATACTTATAGTTTTGTAGTGATTTCTTTTTCATTTTAGGTCACAAAAATTATAAACTTTCTGTTAGTGCCATTAGATTTAAAATTTGAATAGTTTAACTTTGAATTTTTTAAAATTTGTGTGAACCACTAGTTTATGAATAACTTTACTATAAAAAATTCCTGCTATTTAATATTACTGTGTTTTATCATTATTCGTCTTGCTTTATTTTTTAATTCTTTTAGCTTTTAAACTTTTTTAGTTTTAGAAAAATTATAAACTTTTAAACTTTCTTGCTTTATAGTTTTAGAAAAATTATAAACTTTCTGTTAGTGCCATTAGTTTTCAAATTTGAAAACACTTTTTTAGTTTTTTTGTTTTCTTTGTTGCTTTATTTTGTTTTTGCTATATTTTTTAATTCTTTTTGCTTTTAGGTCAGCAAAATTATGTACTTTCTGTTAGTGCTATTAGTTTTCAAATTTGAATAGTTAAAATTTGAATTCTTTGAAATTTGTGTGAATCACAAGTTTGTGATTAACTTTAATAAAAAAAATTAACATAGATGCACCTACTCGTCTGTTTTCAAATGAACTCTAAAATACTTGGCATAACATACTCGTCTGTTACAAATTTGGCATGGTATCATCATAATAGTTGCGGGAGAAAGTCTTCACTTTTTCTTCGCTTGTGTCATTTGCTTATTGCGCCATAACCATGGATAATCTTCATCGTTTATCATGATGCTTGGGTCAGCCTTGACATTGAAGGGAGGAATTTCATGAAACCTTTCATAATCTTCAGACATGTCTGTCTTTCCCTCCACTCCCAGGATGTCCCTTTTTCCTGAAAGAACTATGTGGCGCTTTGGCTCATCGTATGATGTATTCGTTTCCTTATCTTTTCTTTTTCTCGATCTAGTAGACATGTCCTTCACATAGATAATCTGTGCCACATCATTGGCTAGGACGAACGGTTCATCAGTGTACCCAAGATTTTTCAGATCGACTGTTGTCATTCCGTACTGTGGGTCTACATGTACCCCGCCTCCTGACAGATTGACCCATTTGCACTTAAACAAAGGGACCTTAAAATTTTGTCCGTAGTCAAGTTCCCATATGTCCACTATGTAACCATAATATGTGTCCTTTCCCTTCTCGGTTGTTGCATCAAAGCGGACACCGCTGTTTTGGTTGGTGCTCTTCTCATCTTGGTCAATCATGTAAAATGTATTCCCATTTATCTCGTATCCTTTCCAAATCAATACAGTCAAAGATGGTCCCCTGGACAACAAGTACAACTCATCACAAACAGTGTTGTCACCTCTGATACGTGCTTCCAACCAACTGCTGAAAGTCCTGATGTGTTCACATGTAATCCAGTCGTCGCACTGCTCCGGGTGTTTGGAGCGCAGACTGTTCTTGTGTTCATCGACATACGGGGTCACCAAGGTAGAGTTCTGTAGAACCGTGTAGTGTGCTTGAGACCAAGAATGCCCGTCCCTGCATATTATTGAGTCCGCTCCTAGCGTGCCTTTTCCAGTCAGTCTCCCCTCATACCGCGATTTAGGGAGACCTATCTTCTTAAGGCCAGGAATGAAGTCAACACAAAACCCGATGACATCCTCTGTTTGATGGCCCATGGAGATGCTTCCTTCTGGCCTTGCGCGATTACGGACATATTTCTTTAGGACTCCCATGAACCTCTCAAAGGGGAACATATTGTGTAGAAATACGGGCCCCAGAATGACAATCTCGTCGACTAGATGAACTAGGACATGCGTCATGATATTGAAGAAGGATGGTGGGAACACCAGCTCGAAACTGACAAGACATTGCGCCACATCACTCCTTAGGCTTGTTACGATTTCTGGATCGATCACCTTCTGAGAGATTGCATTGAGGAATGCACATAGCTTCACAATGGCTAATCGGACGTTTTCCGGTAGAAGCCCCCTCAATGCAACCGGAAGCAGTTGCGTCATAATCACGTGGCAGTCATGAGACTTTAGGTTCTGGAACTTTTTCTCTGGGATATTTATTATTCCCTTTATATTCGATGAGAAGCCAGTCAGGACCTTCATACTGAGCAGGCATTCAAAGAAGATTTCTTTCTCTTCTTTCGTAAGAGCGTAGCTGGCAGGACCTTCATACTGCTTCGGAGGCATGCCGTCTTTTTCGTGCAAACGTTGCAGGTCCTCCCGTGCCTCGGGTGTATCTTTTGTCTTTCCATACACGCCCAAGAAGCCTAGCAGGTTCACGCAAAGGTTCTTCGTCACGTGCATCACGTCGATTGAAGAGCGGACCTCTAGGTCTTTCCAGTAGGGTAGGTCCCAAAATATAGATTTCTTCTTCCACATGGGTGCGTGTCCCTCAGCGTCATTCGGAACAGCTAGTGCGCCGGGACCCTTTCCAAAGATTACGTATAAATCATTGACCATAGCAAGTACGCGATCACCGGTACGCATGGCGGGCTTCCTCCGGTGATCTGCCTCGCCTTTAAAATGCTTGCCTTTCTTTCGACATTGATGGTTGGTCGGAAGAAATCGACGATGGCCCAGGTACACATTCTTCCTGCATTTGTCCAGGTATATACTTTCAGTGTCATCTAAACAGTGTGTGCATGCGTGGTATTCTTTGTTTGTCTGTCCTGAAAGGTTACTGAGAGCGGGCCAATCGTTGATGGTCACGAACAGCAACGCCTTTAGGTTAAATTCCTCTTTATTGTGCTCATCCCACGTACGTACACCATTTCCATTCCACAGTTGTAAAAGTTCTTCAACTAATGGCCTTAGGTACACATCAATGTCGTTGCCGGGTTGCTTAGGGCCTTGGATGAGAACTGGCATCATAATGAACTTCCGCTTCATGCACATCCAAGGAGGAAGGTTATACATACATAGAGTCACAGGCCAAGTGTTGTGATTGCTGCTCTGCTCCCCGAAAGGATTAATGCCATCCGCGCTTAAAGCAAACCATACGTTCCTTGGGTCCTTTGCAAACTCATCCCAGTACTTTCTCACGATTTTTCTCCACTGCGACCCGTCAGCGGGTGCTCTCAACTTCCCGTCTTTCTTACGGTCCTCACTGTGCCATCGCATCGACTTGGCATGCTCTCCGTTTCTGAACAGACGTTTCAACCGTGGTATTATAGGAGCATACCACATCACCTTCGCAGGAACCCTCTTCCTGCGGGGATCGCCGTGAACATCACCAGGGTCATCTCTTCTGATCTTATACCGCAATGCATCGCATACCGGGCATGCGTTCAGATCCTTGTATGCACCGCGGTATAGGATGCAGTCATTAGGGCATGCATGTATCTTCTCCACCTCCAATCCTAGAGGGCATACGGCCTTCTTTGCTGCGTATGTACTATCGGGCAATTCGTTATCCTTTGGAAGCTTCTTCTTCAATATTTTCAGTAGTTTCTCAAATCCTTTGTCAGGCACAACATTCTCTGCCTTTCACTGCAGCAATTCCAGTACGGTACCGAGCTTTGTGTTGCCATCTTCGCAATTGGGGTACAACCCTTTTTTGTGATCCTCTAACATGCGATCGAACTTCAGCTTCTCCTTTTGACTTTCGCATTGCGTCCTTGCATCGACAATTACCCGGCGGAGATCATCATCATCGGGCACATCGTCTGGTTCCTCTTTCATCTTCAGCAGCTTCACCCGTTGCAGCATCATTGGGCACATCGTCTGGTTCCTCTTGATCTTCACCAGCTCCCCTCGTTGCAGCATCACGGTATTCAGGGGGAACGTAGTTGTCATCGTACTCTTCTTCTTCGTCGTCTTCCATCATAACCCCTATTTCTCCGTGCCTCGTCCAAACATTATAGTGTGGCATGAAACCCTTGTAAAGCAGGTGGGTGTGAAGGATTTTCCGGTCAGAGTAAGACTTCGTATTCCCACAATCAGGGCATGGACAACACATAAAACCATTCTGCTTGTTTGCCTCAGCCGCATTGAGAAACTCATGCACGCCCTTAATGTACTCGGAGGTGTGTCTGTCACCGTACATCCATTGCCGGTTCATCTGCGTGCATTATATATAATTAAGTGTCCAAATTAATAGAAGTTCATCATCACATTAAAACCAAAGTACATACATAGTTCTCATCTAACAACATATAGCTCTCCAGAGCATCTAATTAACTAAACCATACATTAATTAAAACAAAGACGATCATAATCGCAACCAAGGTAACAATTGATCCAACGGCATAATGATAGCAAGCCTCGGTATGAATGACATATTTTCTAATCTTTCTAATCTTCAAGCGCATTGCATCCATCTTGATCTTGTGATCATCGACGACATCCGTAACATGCAACTCCAATATCATCTTCTCCTCCTCAATTTTTTTTATTTTTTCCTTCAAGAAATTGTTTTCTTCTTCAACTAAATTTAACCTCTCGACAATAGGGTCGGTTGGAATTTCCGGTTCACATACATCCTAGATAAATAAAATCTATGTCATGTTGGTCCGCATAATTATCATAAACAATAAATGAACCAATAGTTATAAAGATTAATATATATACCACATCCGAATCATAGACAGGACGAGGGCCGACGGGGGCGGATACCAAAACCATCGCACTATATAAGATGCAATAATAAAAGTAAGAAAATGATACAAGTATCTATCTAAACATACAAGTAAGAATATTTTTCCTTTCAGAAAGAAGATAAGAGCAAGAGGCTCACCACGGTGGTGTCGGTGATGAGATCGGCGCGGGTGATCGACGGCGGTGAAGACAGGGGTGGGGCGTGACGGACCGCTAAATCTAGACAAATCTCGAGGAAAATGGAGCTTTGAGGTCGAGCTTCGAGAGGAGAAAGCTTAACTAGTGTGGCTCGGGCATTTCATCGAACACCTCATGTGCATAGAAGGTGAGCTAGAGCACTACAAGCCCCTCCTCTCGCCGGCCCAGAAAAACATAGCACTCAGTGCTCTGCTCCGGCGCGAGGGGTATATATAGGCGGCACCACTGGTCCCGGTTCGTGGCATGAACCGGGACTAAATGGGAGCCTTTGGTCCCGCTTCATGCCACGAACCGGGACCAATGGTGGTGGGCCAGGAGCCAGCGACATTGGTCCCGGTTCGTTCCACCAACCGGGACCAAAAGGTCCAGACGAACCGGGACCAATGGCCCACGTGGCCCGGCCGGCCCCCTGGGCTCACGAACCGGATCCAATGCCCCCATTGGTCCCGGTACTAGATTGAACCGGGACTAATGGGCTAACCCACCCTGGACCGTTGCCCCCTTTTCTACTAGTGTACGCACTTTCTTGTAGATGTTTGGAGCAATTTCCTGTGCTCTTCGCCCGTGTAGCCACCTATCCTCCTAGAAGAACGTGTTCTTTCCGTCTCCCACCGTAGCTACCGTCGCTGCTCGGAAGAGTTGCTTCGACTCCTTCGGGACATTGATGCTAAACTCAGCCCAGGGTCTAGTGTGGTCTGAGCGCTGCAACCACGGCCATCTTGCTTGCATTGCTGTGTTCAGCCAGGCCAAGTTGGGGACACCGAGACCACCTGCCCACGCGGGTGCACAGACCAAGGCCCAAGCCACCTTGCATTGTCCTCCGTTAGCCCTATATATCCTTGGCACACCAGAGGAAGTAATTGCATTATCAGTATGTGGTCGGCCAGTATCCAAAATTTATTAGAGCTCGTTGGAAGTTTCTGAAGACAACGGTCAACAAATTATTTCGAGTTCATGCATGAGATGCATCCTAGAGTTTTTCAGTACTTCATTCTTCCGGAGTTTCATTCAGCCATCAACTCTTCAGTTTCCATTTATGTGCTTTTCGTTGTCAGTCTTAGATCGAGGTGGTGACTGGTGAGGGTTATAGGAGTTTGTCGGTCTTGTCTGCCGTGTATTTTTATTCATTTTTTACTAGAAAAAGTATTTTCATTCATTTCAAATTGCCACTGATTTCCAGTTTGTCCCTCGGGGTTCAGTTATTCTACGGAAGACACATAGTTCAGTTATTCGACACTTTTGTGTTTCCATATGCCTAGTTCTTTGAAAGTTCATTTGGGAATCAGCTTTCCTTTCTTCATTTTCTCTATGACATGGCTAAGCTATCAGTCAGTGAGCTAGAGTCTAGTTCTTAGTCATGTCTAGTCTTTCATTCCTCCCTTCTTAGGGTTTGGCGCAGCAGTTCTGATCACCATCAAGAACAACACTCTGAATGAACTGAATATGATGATTGTCTTTGACACCACCTAAGTAGCAGATTGTTCTTGTCTGTGTGGGGCGGTAATAGGCTTTTGCAAGGTCTAAGACGGGAAGGTAGAATTCGACATGAAACCGGATGGAAAACAGACTTTTTCCAGACTGAGCATTGACTGAGATTACAACAATACATGTGTCACAAACTGACTGGACATAAAAAACGACCTAAAACCAAATGGAAAAACACATAAACTGATAACTAGACACTCCCAGCCACTCTTTTCCTTGGCTCATCTGTTCAAGACTGCCTCTACTCAAGTAAGTTAAATATTCAAGCGTATAAAGTGTCTGACAAACGAAAATAACAGAGTATCTTCCAAATCTTGTGCAGGAACAGAGGGACGGTTCAGCTAACGGCTTAGGCTAGTTTCACTGCCTAAAAATGACATGAAATCACGTACGCTTTCTTTGCGACACGAAATCACGTACTGCATTTATATGATGTAAATTCTTAGTTCTTAAGAGCGAAAATTATATACATGAAGAGAATCAACAATATAAAGTGGACAAAGAGGAAACACAGCAAAAACAGCCTATAATATTCTATTCTAGTACATCATGTTCTAGCAATGGTTCCTGGATCACTTGTACAGATCGTCTTCATCCTCATCAGCTGCCGCGGTGGTGTCAGCAGCAGCTTCTGCCGCCTGTGGCTGCGCCCGGAAGCGGAACTCCGTGCCGAACCCCCTAGACTGCTGCAGCGTCTGCGCGAAGGCCTGGTACTTCCTGATGTCGGCATCGCTCACGCTCCTCCTCGCGTACTTCATCGACTCCTCGAAGTGAGCCGCCTTAATCTCTGCCATCTCCTCATCTTTCTGCTCGCCGTCCACATCCATGGTGTCTTTCCCCATCCTTTGCCTCTCCATGTCCTTTTCAATGTCCTCCCTGATGGCGTACTTGCATGCTCTCTGGCAGATCTCCGTGATGTCGGCACCGCTGAAGCCGGCGGTGAACCTTGCCAGCGCGCCGAGGTCAACGTCCTTGGCCACGGGAGACTTCCTGAGGCAGGCCTTGAAGATCTGGTGCCGCGAGGCCTCGTCTGGCAAGGGGATGTATATGAGCTGGTCCAGTCGGCCAGGACGGAGCAACGCCGAGTCAATTATGTCCGGCCTATTTGTGGCGCCGATGATGAAGACCGTCTTCTTGGCGTTCATGCCGTCCATCTCTGTGAGAAGCTGGTTCAGGACCCTGTCCGCCGCGCCGCCGGCGTCGCCCATCCTGCCGCCCCTCTGGCTTGCGATGGAGTCGAGCTCGTCGAAGAACAGGACGCACGGCGCAGACTGACGCGCCTTGTCGAAGATCTCGCGCACATTGGCCTCGCTCTCGCCGAACCACATGGTGAGAAGCTCTGGCCCCTTGATGCTGATGAAGTTGGCCTGGCACTCGTTGGCGATCGCCTTCGCCAGCAAGGTCTTGCCGCATCCTGGTGGCCCGTAGAAGAGGACGCCCTTGGACGGTGACATGCCAAACTTCTCGAATTTCTCCGGGTGCTCGACCGGGTACTGGACGGTCTCTTGCAGCTCCCTCTTGACGCCGTCGAGGCCGCCAATATCGGTCCAGCTGACGTTGGGCACCTCCACGACGGTTTCACGAAGCGCAGACGGGTTCGTGCCGACGAGAGCCGTTTTAAGGTGGTCATTGGTGACGGCCATGGAGTTCAAGATCTCAGCATCAATGGTGTCGTCCTCTAAGTCGATCACGTCCATCTTCTCCCTGATGCACTGCAGCGCCGCCTCGGTGCATAGCGCGGCCAAGTCGGCGCCCACGTAGCCATGTGTATCCTTGGCAATCAGCTCAAGGTTGACGTCCTCATCCAGCTTCATGTTCTTGGTGTGGATGCGGAGCACTTCGAGACGCCCGACCTCGTCCGGCACGCCGATGTCGATCTCGCGATCAAACCTTCCGAAGCGCCTCAAGGCAGGGTCGATGCTGTTGGGACGGTTCGTCGCGCCCATGACGATGACGTGCGCGCGGGCCTTCATGCCATCCATCAGTGTCAGCAGCTGGGAGACGATGCGCCTCTCGACCTCGCCGTGAGTCTTCTCCCTGTTCGGAGCAATGGAGTCGATCTCGTCGATGAAGATGATAGAGGGCGCGTTCTTCTCAGCCTCCTCGAAGGCCTTCCTCAGGTTGCTCTCGCTCTCTCCAGCCATCTTCGACATTATCTCCGGCCCGTTGATAAGGAAGAAGAAGGCCCCGGTCTCGTTGGCCACCGCACGAGCGATCAACGTCTTGCCGGACCCTGGAGGGCCGTACAGGAGGATGCCCTTGGGAGGCTTGACACCAATGCTCTTGAAGATCTGCGGATGCCTGAGCGGCAGCTCGACGAGCTCCCTGATCAGAGTCAGCGGTTTCCCCATGCCACCCACGTCATCGTAGCCGACGTCGTCAAGCCTCTCCTCGTCCTCCCGCTTGACCGGCTCACCCTCGCAGAATATCTCCGTGTCGGGCGCCACGACGCAGTAGTCCACCGCGGGGTCGATCTCCATGACCTTGAACTCGACGCTCCGCATGCCGCCGCGCACGAGGAAGAGGTCGCCCTTGTGGACCGGGCGGAAGGCGTCCACGAAGTAGGGCTTGAGGTAGGCGTCGAAGAGGTTGCCCGTGATGCCCTCGACGGTGTCGTCCAGAGGGAGGATGTGCACGCGCTTGCCGAACTTGGCGTCGTGGCACAGGTGCACGGACACGACGTCGGCGATGCGCACGCGCAGGTTGGAGCGGGCCACCTTGTTGATCCTGAGCTTGTGCCCCTCGCAGGTGTCGTCGGCCAGTGCCATGCAGACCGTGTTGTGGCGACGTTTGCCCTTGAGCAGCACGATGTCGCCCTGGAATATGGAGAGCTTCTCCATTGTGGCCGGGTGGAGGTTGCACACGGAGTTGTCGTCGTTGGTGGCGGCCTCCTCCACCACCAGCCGGTTCGCCGCCTTCTTTGACGCCGCCGCGCTCGCCATCGCCTAACTCTCGTTGATCGACCTGCTGCGTGGTCTCTCGTGTATTGCTACTCTCGTTGGATGTTGTCTCGAGCGCTGATTTGCGTTGGTGTTGTGGTGAGGTGAGGTGGAGACGTGGGGTTTGCACCCTTTATTGAAGGCACGGCCGACTCCGGTTGGAAGGCCGTGATCGTTCGCGTCATATTCGAACTCTTTGCCCGTGGTCCGTGCCGTAATAGGAGACGCTAACTCTTTTCCTACTACCTTGGCACGATCGGGTCGAAAGAACCCTTCTAACTCGGAATATTTGCACCTGGCTGCGCTAACAATGGCGTGCCCGTGCTGGAGGAGATCAACTGCGGTCGTCCGTGCGATACGAGACGGACAGCACCGAGCCGCTCAGTCGCCGGCTGTCGGGTGCCAAGGAGGAGGCGGTCTCCGACGGCGAGGCACTCGGGGGACTCATCGAGCGCGTGGCGCCCCTCCAGCGCGCCCTCGAGTCGGCGGTGCTGCAGCGTAACGTGGCCGTGGCACTGATGCACGAGGGCCGGCGAGCTTGCCGCGACGGAAGTGCGCGAGAAGACGGAGCAGAGCGCGGCGAGGACGCGCGCATCAGGGAGCTCGAGAGGGAGATACTAGTGCTACGTGATGGCGAACAATGGGTGCTGGAGGCCGCCGCCGCGGAGACGCGGGAGAAGGAGGGGGAGCCATGCATGGGAGGGGCGTGCGCGTCAGGAAGCTCGTGGAGGAGATGCTACCTGATGAGCAATGGGTGGTAGACGTGAACGATTCGTCCTGAGCTTGCCATTGCGGCATTGACATATTTCGATAAGAGGGGGGGGGGGGGGGTTTGAGATTCGCGCCCTGACCAGCCACTTTGGACAGGATGCCAGGTGATAGGTGCTAGTATATGCATGCGCACTGTTGATGTCTCCTCTGCAGTCTACCTAGAAATCAAGCGCACTGTTACTAGGGGCCACTCTTACATGCGTGAGGAGAGAGAGAGAGCTTGTGAGAGAGAGCGTGAGGGGAGAGAAACTATGATGCGCATGCATGTCAGAGAAATTCGATGAGAGAGAATTGGAGTGTGATGAGGGAAAAGTGATGGGTTGCTGCATGCACTGCTGTTGACAAATCACTACTACTACTGAGGTAGCAACAGTACATGTGCACAGTTTGGGCGCCGTATCCTATGTGATTGAGCTGATTTTTTTATCAAAGTGGGAGAGAAACCGTGTGACAGAGAGAATTTTTTTAGCTGTCAAGAAAAAAGCATGCAAGTTGAAAAATAACTATGAGAGAGATAGAGCTTTGCTTGTGCTGTTGTGCATGTGCATGAAGAATATTTTATGAGAAGGTGCGAGACAGGACGTGACTGAGAGAGAAATGACCAGCAGAGATTATTGTTCATGCTGATTTAATATGTGGCGAATCTACTGTTCCTGATACGGGACAGCAGTACAGATGGATGGGTGAGATAATGGGTGTAGCGTGGGTGCACCTATCCTGGGTATAGAAAGACCACACTCGCTAGATGATAGTGATATGTCCCTTGAGTGGAAGATGGACGCTGCCAGATAGGGCATGCCTTTTTCTTCCTTAGCATATTTGTTGTTGCTGGTGAGTACTCGACGTTTGAAACAGAGAAAGTAGTAATAAAAACATATAATTATAGATAAGGGGCATTATGCATATTAATAGATCGATGAGGAACAACAACAGAGGTTATATAGGTAAAGCATAGGTGGTAGCTGTTCAAAAGCAACAGATAGCATTGTCGGAAAACATACGAAGGTTCCATCCTATTACATACCTTGTTTAGTAGTCCTTAGAATGCTAGATGATATTTAGATACGGCTTCTGTTGCCGTCGATGGTTTATCTAAAGGCAATGCACGATGAGAACCAGTCACTGCTTTGTGGTGACTGTCGGTGTCAAAACCGGCGGATCTCGGGTAGGGGGTCCCGAACTGTGCGGCTAGGCGGATGGTAACAGGAGACAAGGGACACGAAGTTTTTACCCAGGTTCGGGCCCTCTCGATGGAGGTAAAACCCTACGTCCTGCTTGATTAATATTGATGATATCGGTAGTACAAGAGTAGATCTACCACGAGATCAAGGAGGCTAAACCCTAGAAGCTAGCCTATGGTATGATTGTTGTATGTTCTCTTGTCCTATGGACTAGAACCCTCCGGTTTATATAGACACCGAAGAAGATTAGGGTTACACAAAGTCGGTTACAATGGTAGGAGATCTAAATATCCGCATCGCCAAGCTTGCCTTCCACGCCAAGGAAAGTCCCATCCGGACACGGGACGAAGTCTTCAATCTTGTATCTTCATAGTCCAGGAGTCCGGCTGAAGGTATAGTCCGGCCATCCGAACACCCCCTAATTCAGGACTCCCTCAGTAGCCCCCGAACCAGGCTTCAATGACGACGAATCCGGCGCGCAGATTGTCTTCGGCATTGCAAGGCGGGTTCTCCTCCAGATTCCGTGTACCTGTTGAATAATGTCCTGTTTCTTGTGAATGTAGCACTCCTTGGCTTCTACGCCCAATAATGGCCACCTTCCACGTGTCAAACGAATACGGAAAGACTGGGTGTTTTTACATTCACACCCCTGGCCGCGTAAATGAGCCGCCTATTTAAAGGAATGGGGATTTAGATCCAAACCACACCTTCTCCCATCCGCGAGTAGTCATCAGAGCGCATCCGGCGAAGATCCATTCCAGCATGGCCAGCCGTCGCAACTCCTCTTCTCGCCCTTCCAGTCCTAAGCCTGGAGACTGGGAGAGGTGCTCCATCCCGCATAGCGAGCTAGTATCGCTTCAGACCAAGGGATTCCTCCCTCGGGCCTACATGGTCCCGGTTCGAGCCGGACTCGCTACCTATAATGACGGAGAGCAGGCGGAGAGCGCCCCCACTCCCTCCAAAGGAGAGCGGGTATGCCTTGTCCCTTATCTAATAAGGGGACTCGGATTTCCAATTCATCCGTTTCTCCGGGGGCTTCTGGAGTTCTATGGCCTCCAGCTGCACAACCTCACGCGTGCCTCTATCTTGCATATCGCGGGCTTTGTTGCCCTTTGCGAGCTGTTCTTGGGTGTTGAGGCTCACTTCGCGTTGTGGAAGAGGCTATTCTGCCTAGTGCCCTGCTCTCAGAGAGGGTCAGTATATCAAGTGGGCGGAGCCGAAGTGTGGCGCATCGCCGGGACCGGATATTTATCCGGAACCCCAAAGAAGGCGTCCGAGGACTGGCCTTCAGAATGGTTTTATATAGAGGATGTCCCACTACCGGATCCTGTTCGGATCGGCCTCCCCGAGTTCAACAATGCTCCCCTGAAGAAGCGCCTAAGCTGGCGTCCACGGAGCTCTCAGAAAGAAAGTGATAGGAACGTCATGATCGGAGTACTAGCTCATTCCGGACTAACCATGATCGGAGTCATGGCCGCATGCATCATGCGGGGGGTGCAACCGCTTCAGTATAGAAGCCACCCCATGTGGGACTTTAACGGGGAGGATGACGCCACCCGTCACGGCCGCAAGGGGCCGGACTCGGATGCCGCTCTAATAAAGATCTTGTCCGCTTTGTACAAGGGAGAAGAGGAGGAATTTCTCTGCATCAACCCTCAAGGTGGATTTACTATGTACAATCCTCCGAGTTGGGTAAGTGGACAATTTTACTTGCCCATCCGTTTTATATTCCCATCATTAGTTATATAGTCTGATGATTTCAACGCAGGAACTGCGCCAGGAAATAAGGGAAATAAACAGCCCTCCCCCGCAGCCCGAGGATCCCGAACGGTCCCTCGATCCGGCCTCCGAAGAGGATCCAGACCTATCCGTGGAGCTGATTGACGGGGTGTTTTATCAGCTGAGCAGGGACAATGCCCTGGTGGCCATTACGGCTGATTACCCGGGGCTACTCCCGGCCTCCCAGGTAACTGAGACCAAAGTCCCAGCACCTCGAAAAGGAATCCATCCTTGTGTGTTTTCAGTTTCCTGAAAACAACCGTATTTTGCAGGGAAGATTCTCGAGGCGGGAGGCTGAGCCTGCGGCGACTAGCCAACAAGGGGCGGCAGGGCCCCGTGGGATGAAAAGAAGTGAAGTCTGGACTAAGGCGCCGGTGCAAAGGTATAGCGTGCCCTCTTATTCTCAGGTGTTATTCCTTCAAGGCATATTAACACTCATGCTCTGTTCAGGACAAAGAGACCTCGCCGGACTATATCCGGAGAGGTTGCCAATCGCGCCTCCACCAGCCAGGCTCCAAAGCCCGGACCGGAGGCGGAGGCGAACACGAGGCGCGCACCGGACGCTCCTCCAACGGAGGACGCGGACAGGCTGTCTGCCACCCCTTCCGAGGTGGAAAGTGCCATGAACCACAGGCGTCGCCGGACAGTTCTTCGCGACGCCTGTTTTTTCCAAGAGGCGTTGGACGCCTTCAATTCGGGAGATGCATATCTCCGTGCCTCTCAGAATGGTCTAGCCAGAGCCACGGAGCAATATGTAAAAGACATACAGGTGAGAAAATTTTAATGGTTATATATACCAGTAGCCCCCGAGACTTGAAGCAGTGAGAATAACTGATTTAAGGATCATGTAATATGCAGATTCTTTCAGAGAAGAATACCCAATTGTCTCAGGAGTTAAAAGAGTGCCAAGCCCAACTTGAGGCCGCTCTGGCCGCGACAGGGGAGCCTAAGGAGACCCCCTCTGGTAATATTTGCTTCAAAATAGAAGTGTGAAATGCGGCATATGTGCAAATCTGACAAATGAAATTGCAGATGGCGCCGGACTAGATTCGGACAGGCAACAACTCCTACGCCGGCTAAAGGCTGGCGAGAGCGTGCTGACAAAGGTGAGGCGGGAGAAGAATGATCTTTAGGATGCCAACACCAAGATGGGTGTTGAACTGGAAGATGTTCGTGCCCAGCTGTCGGTCTCCGTTAAGGAGAATCAGCGGCTTCGACGCAACATATTTAGTAAGTGCTTGAACGAACTTTGAAAAAAGAGTTCGGCGAGGAAGTCGACTAACAGAGTGATGTCTGTAGGTATACTAACAGGTCGTCCTGCAGAGGAGATGCCCGCTTCTACGGGTGACCTTCTTCCCAAGCTCTCGCAACTGCACGAGCGAGTTTGGCAGGCGATGCAAGGCGTTACCCAAGCCCTATGGCCGTCCCTCTCCATGCCCGAGGGCCTTGGAGAGCTTGTAGAGAAGCTGAAGGGAGCGCGGCGGCGCTTCCGATTGTGGAAGATATCGGCCTGCCGTCAAGGCGCTAGGGAGGCCCGAGCCATGGTGAAGACGCGGTACACAAAGGCTGACCCAAACCACATGGCCGAGGTCGGACCTGTGGGGCCCGATGGGAAGGAGATCCCTGTGAGCTTAGTATACGGCCAAGTAGAACTGGCCGCAAAGTATTCCCAGCAGGACTGTAAATTAGACAGCCTCTTAGATGGTATTGAAGAGGAATACAATCAGTCAAAGTGACTATGTAAATTAATTGACATTTATAATGCCTTCTAGCCGGATTGTACATCGTTTGTCATTGCCGACCTTTTCGCTTCGACCTCGGGACCTGATGGTCCAGAGTGTGTCTGAATACCCTTGCGGTTATATAAGAATCGGGGTATGCATGGAGACCAGGCGTAGGGGTCATTAGTGTTTTATCAGACAAGTGCCCAACTAGTTATGTTATATTACATGGTTAGTAAGAAACATCTTCCAGGGAGAATAGTTCCGTTAGGGGTTCCTTTCTCTGGGAGGCATGCCCTAAAATGCATGTCCGGACTGCGAACGCATAAAAAGCATCTGAGGGCACATAAGTAAATAAGTAAAAAGGTCATCTTTAGTTCACCGACCGAATATTCCCTTAAGAACGCTAGCTTTCGGCTTCACCCAGTCTGAGGTACACATCCGGCTGACCCGGCAGTAACAATCGCAGAGGTGCTCCCTTTACCACCTAGCCGAACAATCGGGAACGTAGGGGTAAGCACAGGAGCCAGGCAACCCAGCTTGGCCAAAACTTAAGTCATATCGATGCATATAATGGTGAATAAAAGGTACATGCGGAAGTTTGACACATGTGTTGGGCATGAAGCCCGTATAAATAAGCTTATGTTTAAAGAAGCCCCCAGGTTTGGTGAGCGCGGGTAGCGCGTCACTTGATGAGCCTTTAAGGGCTATAAGAGAGAAAAAAGGGGGAAGGAGAGAAATGTAAGACAAAAGTAAAATCTGGACAGAGGAAGGAGACGAACACAGAGTCTGGCGCTAGGCATAGAATCTTCGGAGACGGGCTGCGTTCCATGGGTTCGGCTCGAGTCGGTTATCCGATGCATCTCGCAGACGGTACGCTCCACCAGTCAGGACCTGGTCGATTATGAAGAGACCTTCCCACTTGGGCTTCAGTTTGTCCTTTTTCTTGTCCGGCAGGCGTAGAACTAGTTCGCCAATATTGTAATTTTTGGCCCGTACTTCTCTGCTTTGATATCTTCGAGCCTGCTATTGATAGAATGCGGAACGGGCTTTTGCCACGTCACGCTCCTCCTCCAAGGTGTCCAAACTGTCCTGCCGATCGAGTTCGGCTTCTCTTTCTTCGTACATGCGCACTCGAGGTGAGTCATGAATTATGTCGCAAGGCAAAACGGCCTCTGCGCCGTACACCATGAAGAATGGTGTGAATCCGGTGGTGCGATTCGGCGTGGTCCGCAGCCCCCAGAGTACAGAGTCGAGCTCCTCTACCCAGTGCGTGTTGGATTCCTTGAGGGATCGCACTAATCTGGGTTTGATGCCGCTCATAATAAGACCATTTGCACGTTCGACCTGGCCGTTAGTTTGTGGGTGATAGACGGAAGCATAATCGAGCTTGATGCCCATGTTTTTGCACCAGAGTTTTACCTCGTCGGCCGTAAAGTTCATGCCGTTATCAGTGATGATACTGTGGGGACGCCGTAACGGTGTACGACCGCGGATATGAAGTCTATCACTGGTCCGGATTCAGCCGTCTTAACAGGCTTGGCTTCTATCCATTTGGTGAACTTATCCACCATGACCAGTAAGTATTTTTTCTTATGGGTTCCACCTTTAAGGGGTCCCCCCATGTCAAGCCCCCAGACCGCAAAGGGCCATGTTATGGGGATAGTTTGGAGGGCGGTGGGTGGCATATGGCTTTGGTTTGCGAAAAGCTGGCAACCGACGCATCGTTGGACTAAGTCCTGAGCGTCTGCCCGGGCCGTTGGCCAATAAAAGCCTTTACGGAAAGCCTTGCTTACAAGGGACCGAGCTGCAGCGTGATGACCACCTAGTCCGGCGTGAATTTCAGCCAGCAAGTTCCGCCCTTCCTCTTTGGAGATGCACCTTTGAAGGACTCCGGTAGTGCTTTTCTTATAAAGCTCTCCCTCATGGACTTTATAGGCTTTAGATCTCTGCACTATGCAGCATGCCTTGTTTTGGTCCTCTGGGAGTTCCTGCCTAGTAAGGTAAGCTAGGAATGGTTCTGTCCACGGGGCGATAACGGCCATTATTACGTGGGCTGAAGGTGTGACTTCATTGGCGGAGCCTCCGATTGTGTCAGATTGTTCGTCATCGGGCAGTGCGGTTGAGTCCGGAATGTTATTGCCGGATTCCCCTTCCCATACTACGGATGGCTTGAACAACCGTTCCAAGAAGATGTTGGGGGGGGGGGGGGGGGACTGCGTCGCGTTTTGCGCCAATGCGTGCCAGGATGTCTGCCGCCTGGTTGTTCTCCCGGGCTATATGATGAAATTCGAGCCCTTCGAACCGAGCTGACATTTTTAGGATGGCGTTGCGATAAGCTGCCATTTTTGGATCCTTGGCATCGAAGTCTCCATTTATTTGGGATATTGCGAGGTTCGAATCCCCTCGCACCTCTAGGTGTTGAATGCCCATGGATACTGCCATCCGGAGACCGTGTAAAAGGGCCTCATATTCGGCTGCATTGTTGGAGTCTGTGTACATAATCTGGAGTACGTATTGGACTGTGTCTCCCGTGGGGGACGTCAAAACGACGCCAGCCCCAGACCGGCCAACATTTTAGAGCCGTCAAAATGCATGATCCAGTTTGAGTATGTGCCGTACTCTTTAGGGAGTTCGGCCTCCGTCCATTCTGCGACGAAGTCGGCCAAAACTTGCGACTTAATAGCTCGCCGTGGCTTATAAGTTTTATCAAATGGGAGGAGCTCGATGGCCCATTTTGCAATCCGGCCCGTTGCTTCGCGGTTGTTTATAATATCATTAAGTGGTACTTCAGAGGCTACTGTTATCGAACACTCTTGAAAGTAGTGTCGCAGCTTCCGGGATGCCATGAATACCGCGTATGCAATCTTTTGATAATGCGGGTACCGTGATTTGCACGGAGTGAGGACAGTGGACACATAGTAGACCGGCTTTTGAAGGGGGAATTTGTGTCCGTCCGTTTCTCGTTTGACGACGAGCACTGCGCTAACAACCTGGTGGGTTGCTGCAATGTACAATAGCATTGGTTCACCGATATTTGGTGTGGCCAGGACTGGGTTTGTCGCCAATATGGCTTTTATTTCGTCGAGTCCGGCCGTGGCGGCATCCGTCCACTCGAAGTGTTCGGTGCGCCGAAGGAGGCGATAGAGGGGTAGTGCCTTTTCCCCCAAGCGGGAGATGAAGCGGCTTAGAGCCGCCACGCATCCGGTCAATTTTTGTATTTGTTTGAGGTCCTTTGGGATATCCAATTGCGACAAAGCTCGGATCTTGGCTGGATTTGCTTCAATTCCTCTGCCGGATATGATGAAGCCCAAGAGCTTTTCGGCTGGAACGCCGAAAACGCATTTTTCCGGGTTGATCTTGATGTCGTATGTTCGGAGGTTATCAAATGTAAGCCTCAAGTCGTCTACTAGAGATTCGACATGTCTTGTTTTTACGACCACATCATCCACGTATGCCTCCACTGTTTTGCCGATCTGGTTTGCCAAACATGTCTAAATCATGCGCTGATATGTTGCGTCGGCGTTTTTGAGCCCGAAGGGCATTGTGTTGAAGCAGAATGGGTCATATGGTGTGATGAATGCCGTTGCGGCTTGGTCTGACTCTGCCATCTTGATTTGATGGTAGCCGGAGTATGCGTCGAGGAAACACAACGAATCGTGTCCTGCAGTGGCGTCGATAATTTGATCGATGCGGGGGAGGGGGAAGGGATCCTTTGGGCAAGCCTTGTTAAGGTCTTTAAAATCAATGCACATGCGCCAGGATTTGTCCTTCTTTGGTACCATCACCAAGTTTGCTAGCCAGTCCGGATGTTTTATATCTCTGATGAATCCAGCCTCCAATAGCTTGGCTAGCTCCTCTCCCATGGCCTATCTCTTGGGTTCGGAGAAACGCCGAAGGGCTTGTTTGACAGGTTTGAATCCTTTTAGGATATTTAAGCTGTGTTCGGCCTGCCTGCGTGGGATTCCTGGCATGTCTGAAGGGTGCCAGGCGAAGATGTCCCAATTTTCACATAGGAATTCTCGCAATGCGGCGTCTACATCAGGGTTTAATTATGCCCCGATGGAAGCTGTTTTATTGGGGTCCGTTGGATGGACCTGGAATTTGACTATTTCGTCCGCTGGTTTAAAGGAGGTGGACTTGGATCTTTTGTCGAGTATCACATCGTCCCTGTTTACCGTGGAGCGCAGCGTAGTCAGTTCCTCAGCCGCTAGGGCTTTGGATAGTGCCTCAAGGGCCAATGCGGCTGTCTTGTTTTCGGCGCGGAGCGCTATGTCCGGATCACTAGCTAGAGTGATAGTTCCATTCGGCCCGGGCATCTTGAGCTTCATGTACCCGTAATGGGGTATTGCTTGGAAGATTGTAAACGCTTCCCGCCCTAGCAGAGCGTGGTATCCGCTACTGAACGGGGCCACCTGGAACGTGACTTCTTCGGACCTGTAATTATCCGACGTGCCGAACACCACATCTAGTGTGATTTTTCCTATACGGCGCGCTTCCCGACTGGGGATTATTCCTCTAAAGGTTGTGTTGCTTCGCTCGATGCGGTTCCAGTCTATTTCCATTTTTGAAGGGTTTCCTCATAAATGAGGTTCAATCCGCTGCCTCCGTCCATGAGTACCTTGGTGATGCGAAAGCCGTCCACTATTGGACTGAGGACCAATGCGGCTGGTGCTCGAGCTGTTCGGAATTTAGGTTCATCACTGGCATTAAAAGTGATAGCCGTGTCACTCCATGGATTTATTGTTGCTACTTGATAAACATCGGCAAGGTTGCGGAGTGTTCTTTTTCGCATATTATTTGATGCGAAAGTCTCGAAGACTGTTGAGACTGTACTGGTGTCCCTGAGGTGGCTTTCAGCGGCCTCCGGAATTAGGAGATCTTCGCCAATTTTGGCCACCTGCCGGAGTATCCAACATGCTCTAAGGCTGTGAGTTGGTGTGGCGTCCTCTGTACTATGAATTTTACAGGGTCCATTAAGCCATCCTTCCAGTACGGTTCCTAGCCCTGTAGAGGGTTTTGGTTTTTTTGGTGTTTAACTCCGGTATTTGACGATGATGCACCCTTTTATTTCGGACGGGGTTTCTATTCAGGGCCGGATTGCCCCAAAATTTTATTTCGGTTTTCCAGGTGCTTTCCATCGCACAGTACTTTTGTACTATGGACGCCAAGTCAGCGAAGCGTGTAATATCACGACGACTTATGGCGTTGAGGATTCCCTTGTCCGTGCAATTATTGCAGAATATTGAAATTGCGTCTTCCTCGCGGCAGTCCTTTATCCTGTTCATAACTAGGAGGAATCTGGCCCAGTAATGATGTACTATTTCTTCAGGCTTTTGCCTGATTTGGGATAGATCGCTTACGTTCGGGTGGGTGGGTGGAATTAAATCCGAAACCTCACCCAATCCGAGACTCAAAGGCCAAGGAGTTTCCGGACTCTGAAGTTTGGATTCTTGGAAGTTGTCCAATGAATCTAGCCCGCTGCCTGATTCTAAGTTCAGGTCTTGAGTTACATCCTCCCCTCCGCGGGTATCCGGCTTGGAGGGATCAGGAATCCGGACGTAGCTAGTCCTTGAGATAGATGAAGGGTCGCCGCACTGTGCCTCGACCACGGCAACGTGATGGGTGGCTTGGGGAGAGTTGATTTCTCTTAGATCGGGTTTAAGCCCAATTTGGTCGTAATCCGTAGCGACCCCCAAGGCGGCGATGCGATCCAAGAGCTCGTTTACGGAAGAGAGCTCCATTGGATCTAACTGCTCGACGAGTTCCGAGCTGACGTGAAGATTGCTTTTGATGACCCGGGAGGTCACCGTCGGCGCAATAGCCGAACAGGCGGTTATAAGAAAACCACCTAGCCGGAGAGTTTGGCCGACAGCCAAGGCTCCCTTAGTAACGGCGCCGTCTTTAAAGACGGGAAGAGGCATCCTTCCTGATTGCGACAGCACAGAGGAACTCTCAATGAAAGCACCAATGTCGGTGTCAAAACCGGCGGATCTCGGGTAGGGGGTCCCGAACTGTGCGTCTAGGCGGATGGTAACAGGAGACAAGGGACACGAATTTTTACCCAGGTTTGGGCCCTCTCGATGGAGGTAAAACCCTACGTCCTGCTTGATTAATATTGATGATATGGGTAGTACAAGAGTAGATCTACCACGAGATCAAGGAGGCTAAACCCTAGAAGCTAGCCTATGGTATGATTGTTGTATGTTCTCTTGTCCTACAGACTAGAACCCTCCGGTTTATATAGACACCGGAGAAGATTAGGGTTACACAAAGTCGGTTACAATGGTAGGAGATCTAAATATCCGCATCGCCAAGCTTGCCTTCCACGCCAAGGAAAGTCCCATCCGGACACGGGACGAAGTCTTCAATCTTGTATCTTCATAGTCCAGGAGTCCGGCTGAAGGTATAGTCCGGCCATCCGAACACCCCCTAATCCAGGACTCCCTCAGTGACCTTGAAACAAAAGGCACATATGTCTCCATCATGGATTTTTGCAAGACGGCAGAACTCAGACCAATGGGTTGTTACGATGGCTCTCTTGTCGGTTCCTAGCATGATGCGACAATTGGCGTGTAGAAAATTGTTTGCAAGCCTGACCTTGAGCGTATCGGAATCTGGGTCAATGTAATCTTTTAGTTTGCTTTCAGTGTAGTTGACCTAGAAATACTGATGAGAAAAAAGGAATTAATTGAATGGATTGGAGAGTGTCTTGTCACTCTTACACTGAGAAGGTTTAAATATGGACAATGAGAACATTTATCAGTAAATAATGGCAGGAAGCAAAAGAAGGGTGCAGAGCGTGCTACATTCCTTCCTATGTGGAGTATAAGATGTAAATTGGTTGTTTCTACATGTATGGTACTCTAGTGAAGGAGAACAATAGGAAGGAAGAAAACATGTATATCAGACTGTATGGACATTAGTTTCTAAAGTAACATGTAGCAAGTTGATGAGAATTGTTGTGCTGGTGCTAATAGCAGTGTATACATTTCTTTTAATATTTCGCAATAAAGTCAATTTGGTGAATCAAAAGCATACTGCAGGTTGTACTTCTGATGATTAGTCAGGTAAATAGTTTAGTTGCGAGGCATAAGTAAAGATAATTCTTTTTTCAATGAAGTGGAAGGAAGGAGTTTACCATCTATTGGCTTGGCTTTGTGAATGTTTTGTTGATGGTGCAGACATAGTATTTGATATCTGGTTTTTTTGCGACGGAACATGGCAAACAACTTGTTCACATGGTGCTGATAGAGCTTCACTTCATTGCCCCAGTGACAGTACCTTTCAAGTTCTTCGTGGTATTGGATAGCAAGGGGTGGTCCTAAATTTAGTTTTGTTTTGGTAAGATCGAAATGAAGCAACACATGTAAAAAGGCTGAATACTATTTATTGTTAGGAGACTAAGCATTCATCAAGAGAGAAGTGGAATTAAGCTTCAAACCTATGGTACGAAGAATATAGTAAGCAAGAGAATATCAGAACAGGATAATAAGCATTGTAGCCTGGCATTGGCTCACCGGAATGATATACTCCAGATGCTCATATTCTTCACCCTGCATAAGTACCGTGAGAATTGTTAGTGCGAAAAATCAGAAACTTGTTTGCTGGCAATAACAATTGTGGGCGTACAGTTGAATTATGTACTTATATATCAGGCCGATCAACTTAACTAACTTGCTTAGTATTTTAACGTTAGGCCGAGTCTTGTACCTACTGCCAAATGGAAAGACCAAGACATGAAGGCGGTGGTATTAGGTAGTCATTGCTGAATGTCCCATCATTATCAAACATGATTTCATCATTTAACTGTACTAAGTGTGTGTCAGTTAATATGGATCGAACGAAGTAGTACAATTTGTACCATACTTCATTTGATGGCAGTCTATCAGTTAATATGTCATTCATCTTCAAAGCCAACACCCACATCTCTTGGTCCATCACAGTGTAAGAGAACTGCCCTGATTATCACTCATCAGAACGACCGTCCAAGGAACAGATCATCCAACATCAGCGACAAAATTAAGCAGGCTACAACAGAGGTAAGGGTAGGCTCTTAAGGGCAACTCCAATGCTGATACCGACTTTTTCAGCTTTGTTTAGTCCCACAAGCCAAGGCTGTCTTGATTGCTCAAGACATGATTGTTTCAGCTAGTCGTCGTCGTCATCGCCCCTCCTTTTGGTCCAGAAATGAGGTTGCCTCTGCACACCAAGCAACATGACCATGATACCCCATTACATGTGTGCACACATCCATCCATCAAGTTTAGGAGCTGCTCATACTTGGAGTTGATCGACCAACCCCCCCCCCCCCCCCCCCCGGTGCGGACGGCACGTCAGACAAACACACAAACACCGTACGGTTCCCAGCCAACGCCACATCCAAATACAACAGACGGCGGTCGCTGGTAGCGGTGTGGAACTGACGTGGCGGCCAACCGGACGATTGGCCAGCGATCCAGCAACGAGAGCTCGCCTGATTCGGCTTAGGGTTTGGGTTCAGGGGTGTGAACATAATCGAACATAAAGCTCTATGTTTTCCTCGATGATTTTTTGAAAGATAATACAATATGCCTTCATTTACCATTGATTGATCCGCAAAGAGCATCTGACGCTGCCCCATATGAATGGATCTATCTTGTGGATTAATGGTACTTTTGTCTATATTTTTACAGAGCAAGATGATGTGCCAGGAAAGCTAAAAGTGGTATTTCACAGAGAATAATAATGTAAAGACAATATCTGAGGGAGCTACTGGGTGGGACACTAAAACACTGAAATATATACACCATCTTTAGAAGGCGCTCTTGAGTACGGATTTGCAACAATCAATTCATTAATGAAAGGTTGAACCATCTAAAAGCATACGGAAAAATAAAACTAACATGTCCAGAGTTCCTCTGGTATGTCTGTGTGCTTGACAGCCTCATGTGTAGTCTTGCTCTTGCATAAATATGATTCCAGCAATCAATTGCAGAACAGGATTGCTTCCTATAGCTGAATCAATCAGCCATTCCTTCAGGCTGGAGATTGTTTCTTCAAAGTCGCACAAAGTAATGAATATAAGCATTTCAGTGTATCAAAGAAATCTGGGGAAAAACTAACTGGGGTGACACACATCACCACTCATTTTCTTATTTTTACCTACAGGAATAAAATGTTGGTGTGGCATGCAACACATAAGTAAACTGTTTCAATCAAGTGAAATACATTATAAGTACAATATCATTTTCTTCAATGGAACTTTGGTAGCTACACCCAAGCTTTCACTTTCCTGGAATGAATGACTACCTTTGATAGGATCAATTTCCAATGATCCTTCCAGCTTGCACGCCCCAAATATAAAGCATGCTTGTTTGGTAGCTCCTTCTCAGGCAAGCAGCACACACCTAACACGGAGTGTATACATACCTTAAAATTAGAGAAGAAATTATAAGGGAGCAGTCTGTATAAATTTGGTATGGAGCTTCATTTACTTGGTGTATAAATTAGAGAAGAAATTATAAGGTAGCTAGCTTGTACGCATGTCGGCCAAACGCATGGGCAAGCAGCAAATCAATTTGGTGTATGAAAACTCATCTACTTAGGCAACTGAACTGATCTACTCAAATCGGCATGCGGCGCACACCTAACAGATTTTATACGTATACATCAGAATTTCTAGCAGATATAGTAATGGAGCAGTCCACATAGGCACATACAGTTTTGTTGCGGATCTTCCTTTGTTTTCTCGGCGTCGCAATCCCTGATGAAATTTGATGGAAATGGTGACCGGTTAATTAATGGTTTTGGCAAGCAAGGCTTGCACTCGTCTTCCAAGCATGTACATGACGCGAGAAAAAAGATGTGACATGAGAGCACCTTGGTCAGAGAGGGCGCCACCATGGTTGCAGCGGTGTTCACCTCCTTGTCGTCAAGCGACAGTGAAGATTGGTGCAGCCTGTTGGGGAACGTTGCAGAAAATTAAAAATTTTCCTACGGTTTCACCAAGATCCATCTATGAGTTCATCTAAGCAACGAGTCATGGGAGAGAGATTGCATCTACATACCACTTTGTAGATCGCGAGCGGAAGCGTTCAACGAACGGGGATGAGGTAGTCGTACACGACGTGATCCAAATCACCGGAGATCCTAGCACCGAAAGGACGGCACCTCCGCATTCAACACACGTACGGTCAGCGTAACGTCTCCTTCTTCTTGATCCAGCAAGGCAAAGGAGAGGTTGAGGAAGATGGCTCCAGCAGCAGCACGACGGCGTGGTGATGGTGGAGTTGCAGTACTCCGACAGGGCTTCACCGAGCTCTACGGAGGAGGAGGAGATGTTGGAGAGGGAGAGGGAGGCGCCAGGAGCAAGGGTGCGGCTGCCCCCTCCCCTCCCCCCTTTATATAGCCCCCTAGGGGGGGCGCCGGCCCTAGGAGATGCAATCTCCTAGGGGGGCGGCGGCCAAGGGGTGGGGCTTGCCCCCCAAGCAAGGGGGCGCCCCCCTTTAGGGTTTCCCCCACCCTAGGCGCATGGGCCTCTAGGGGCTGGTTCCCCTTGGCCCATGTAGGCCAAGGCGCACCCCTAGAGCCCATGTGGCCCCCCGAGGCAGGTGGCCCCACCCGGTGGACCCCCCGGGACCCTCCGGTGGTCCCAATACAATACCCATAACCCCGAAACTTGTCCCGATGGCCAAAACAGCACTTTCTATATATAATTCTTTACCTCCGGACCATTCCGAAACTCCTCGTGACGTCCGGGATCTCATCCGGGACTCCGAACAACATTCGGGTTACTGCATATACATATCTTCACAACCCTAGCGTCACCGAACCTTAAGTGTGTAGACCCTATGGGTTCGGGAGACATGCAGACATGACCGAGACGGCTCTCGGGCAATAACCAACAGCGGGATCTGGATGCCCATGTTGGCTCCCACATGCTCCACAATGATCTCATCGGATGAACCACGATGTCGAGGATTCAATTAATCCCGTATACGATTCCCTTTGTCAATCGGTATTTTACTTGCCCGAGATTCGATCGTCGGTATCCCAATACCTCGTTCAATCTCGTTACCGGCAAGTCACTTTTCTCATACAGTAATGCATGATCCCGTGATCAAACACTTTGATCACATTGAGCTCATTATGATGATGCATTACCGAGAGGGCCCGATGATACCTCTCCGTCAAGCGGAGTGACAAATCCCAGTCTCGATCCGTGTCAACCCAACAGACACTTTCAGAGATACCCGTAGTATACCTTTATAGTCACCCAGTTACGTTGTGACGTTTGGCACACCCAAAGCACTCCTCCGGTATCCGGGAGTTACACGATCTCATGGTCTAAGGAAAGGATGCTTGACATTGGAAAACTCTAGCAAACGAACTATGCGATCTTATGCTATGTTTAGGATTGGGTCTCGTCCATCACATCATTCCCCTAATGATGTGATCTCGTTATCAATGACATCCAATGTCCATAGTCAGGAAACCATGACTATCTGTTGATCAACGAGCTAGTCAACTAGAGGCTCACTAGGGACATGTTGGTGTCTATCATTCACACATGTATTACGATTTCCGGATAACACAATTATAGCATGAATAAAGACAATTACCATGAACAAGGAAATATAATAATAATGCTTTTATTATTGCCTCTAGGGCATATTTCCAACAGTCTCCCACTTGCACTAGAGTCAATAATCTAGTTACATTGTGATGAATCGAACACCCATAGAGTTCTGGTGCTGATCATGTTTTGCCTTAGGGAGAGGTTTAGTCAACGGATCTGCGACATTCAGATCCGTGTGCACTTTACAAATTTCTATGTCTCCGTCTTGAACATTTTCACGAATGGAGTTGAAGCGACGCTTGATGTGCCTGGTCTTCTTGTGAAACCTGGGCTCCTTGGCAAGTGCAATAGCTCCAGTGTTGTCACAGAAGAGTTTGATTGGCCCCGACGCATTGGGTATGACTCCGAGGTCGGTGATGAACTCCTTCACCCAAATTGCTTCATGTGTTGCCTCCGAGGCTGCCATGTACTCCGCTTCACATGTAGATCCCGCCACGACGCTTTGCTTGCAACTGCACCAGCTTACTGCCCCACCATTCAAAATATACACATATCCGGTTTGTGACTTAGAGTCATCCAGATCTGTGTCGAAGCCAGCGTCGACGTAACCCTTTACAACGAGCTCTTCGTCACCTCCATAAACGAGAAACATTTCCTTAGTCCTTTTCAGGTACTTCAGGATATTCTTAACCGCTGTCCAGTGTTCCTTGCCGGGATTACTTTGGTACCTTCCTACCAAACTTACGACAAGGTTTACATCAGGTCTGGTACACAGCATGGCATACATAATAGAACCTATGGCTGAGGCATAGGGGATGACACTCATCTCTTCTATATCTTCTGCCGTGGTCGGACATTGAGCTGAGCTCAATTTCACACCTTGTAACACAGGTAAGAACCCTTTCTTAGATTGATCCATATTGAACTTCTTCAATATCTTATCAAGGTATGTGCTTTGTGAAAGACCTATGAGGCGTCTTGATCTATCTCTATAGATCTTGATGCCTAATATATAAGCAGCTTCTCCAAGGTCCTTCATTGAAAAACTCTTATTCAAGTAGGCCTTAATGCTGTCCGAGAGTTCTATATTATTTCCCATCAAAAGTATGTCATCTACATATAATATGAGAAATGCTACAGAGCTCCCACTCACTTTCTTGTAAACGCAGGCTTCTCCATAAGTCTGCGTAAACCCAAACGCTTTGATCATCTCATCGAAGCGAATGTTCCAACTCCGAGATGCTTGCACCAGCCCATAAATCGAGCGTTGGAGCTTGCACACCTTGTCAACATTCTTAGGATCGACAAATCCTTCTGGCTGCATCATATACAATTCTTCCTTAAGGAAACCATTAAGGAATGCCGTTTTGACGTCCATTTGCCATATTTCATAATCGTAGAATGCGGCAATTGCTAACATGATTCGGACGGACTTCAGCTTCGCTACCGGTGAGAAAGTCTCATCGTAGTCAACCCCTTGAACTTGTCGATAACCCTTAGCGACAAGCCGAGCTTTATAGATGGTCACATTACCATCCGTGTCTGTCTTCTTCTTAAAGATCCATTTATTTTCTATGGCTCGCCGCTCAACGGGCAAGTCAGTCAAAGTCCATACTTCGTTTTCATACATGGATCCTATCTCCGATTTCATGGCTTCTAGCCATTTGTCGGAATCCAGGCCCACCATTGCTTCCTCATAGTTTGAAGGTTCACCGTTGTCTAACAACATGATTTCCAAAACAAGGTTGCCGTACCACTCTGGTGCGGAACGTGTCCTTGTGGACCTTCGAATTTCAGTAGGAGCTTGATTAGAAGTATCTTGATCATCATCATTAATTTCCTCTCTAGTCGGTGCAGGCACCTTAGAAACGTTTTCTTGAGTTTCGCCATTTTCCGGTTCAAGAGGTAACACTTCATCAAGTTCTACTTTCCTCCCACTTACTTCTTTCGAGAGAAACTCTTTCTCTAGAAAGGATCCATTCTTGGCAACAAAGATCTTGCCTTCGGATCTGAGGTAGAAGGTATACCCAACAGTTTCTTTAGGGTATCCTATGAAGACGCATTTTTCCGACTTGGGTTCGAGCTTTTCAGGTTGAAATTTCTTGACATAAGCATCGCATCCCCAAACTTTTAGAAACGACAGCTTAGGTTTCTTCCCAAACCATAATTCATACGGTGTCGTCTCAACGGATTTTGACGGTGCCCTATTTAAAGTGAATGCAACAGTCTCTAAAGCATAGCCCCAAAAAGATAGCGGTAAATCGGTAAGAGACATCATAGATCGCACCATATCTAATAGAGTGCGATTACGATGTTCGGACACACCATTACGCTGAGGTGTTCCAGGCGGCGTGAGTTGTGAAACTATTCCACATTTTCTTAAGTGTGTGCCAAATTCGTGACTCAAGTATTCTCCTCCACGTTCTAATCGTAGAAACTTGATCTTTCTATCATGTTGATTTTCAACCTCACTCTGAAATTCTTTGAACTTTTCAAAGGTCTCAGACTTGTGTTTCATTAAGTAGATATACCCATATCTACTCAAGTCATCGGTGAGGGTGAGAACATAACGATAGCCACCGCGAGCCTCAACACTCATTGGACCGCACACATCGGTATGTATGATTTCCAATAAGTTGGTTGCTCGCTCCATTGTTCCTGAGAATGGAGTCTTGGTCATTTTACCCATGAGGCATGGTTCGCACGTGTCAAATGATTCATAATCAAGAGACTCTAAAAGTCCATCTGCATGAAGCTTCTTCATGCGTTTGACACCTATGTGACCAAGGCGGCAGTGCCACAAATATGTGGGACTATTGTTATCAACTTTAACTCTTTTGGTATTCACACTATGAATATGTGTATCATCACCTACGAGATTCATTAAGAATAAACCATTAACCATCGGAGCATGACCATAAAACATATCTCTCATATAAATAGAACAACCATTATTCTCGGATTTAAATGAGTAGCCATCTCGAATTAAACGAGATCCAGACACAATGTTCATGCTCAAACTTGGCACTAAATAACAATTATTGAGGTTTAAAACTAATCCCGTAGGTAAATGTAGAGGTAGCGTGCCGACGGCGATCACATCGACCTTGGAACCATTCCCGACGCGCATCGTCACCTCGTCCTTCGCCAGTCTCCGTTTATTCCGCAGCTCCTGCTTTGAGTTACAAATGTGAGCAACTGCACCGGTATCAAATACCCAAGAGCTACTACGAGTACTGGTAAGGTACACATCAATTACATGTATATCACCTATACCTTTTGTTTTGCCGGCCTTCTTGTCCGCTAAGTATTTGGGGCAGTTCCGCTTCCAGTGACCACTTCCCTTGCAATAAAAACACTCAGTCTCGGGCTTGGGTCCATTCTTTGGCTTCTTCCCGGCAACTTGCTTACCGGGCACGGCAACTTCCTTGACGTCCTTCTTGAAGTTCTTTTTACCCTTGCCCTTCTTGAACTTAGTGGTTTTATTCACCATCAACACTTGATGCTCCTTCTTGATTTCTACCTCTGTTGATTTTAGCATAGCATATACCTCAGGAATGGTCTTCACCATCCCCTGCATGTTGTAGTTCATCACAAAGCTCTTGTAGCTAGGTGGAAGCGACTGGAGGATTCTGTCAATGACCGCTTCATCCGGGAGATTAACTTCCAGTTGAGTCAAGAGGTTGTGCAACCCAGACATCTTGAGTATGTGTTCACTGACAGAGCCATTTTCCTCCATCTTACAGCTAAAGAATTTGTCGGAGACTTCATATCTCTCGACCCGGGCATGAGCTTGGAAAACCATTTTCAGCTCTTCGAACATCTCATATGCTCCATGTCTCTCAAAACGCTTTTGGAGCCCCGGCTCTAAGCTGTAAAGCATGCCGCACTGAACGAGGGAGTAATCATCGGAACGTGACTGCCAAGTGTTCATAACGTCTTGTTCTGCAGGGAGAACAGGTGTGTCACCCAGCGGTGCTCGTAGGACATAATCTTTCTTGGCAGCTATGAGGATGATCCTCAGGTTCCGGACCCAGTCCGTATAGTTGCTGCCATCGTCTTTCAGCTTGGTTTTCTCTAGGAACGCGTTGAAGTTGAGGACTACGTTGGCCATTTGATCTACAAGACATATTGTAAAAATTTTAGACTAAGTTCATGATAATAAAGTTTATTTAATCAAATTATTTAATGAACTCCCACTTAGATAGACATCCCTCTTCTAGTCATCTAAGTATTACATGATCCAAGTCAACTAGGCCGTGTCCGATCATCACGTGAGACGGACTAGTCAACATTGGTGAACATCTTCATGTTGATCGTATCTTCTATACGACTCATGCTCGACCTTTCGGTCTTCTGCGTTCCGAGGCCATGTCTGTACATGCTAGGCTCGTCAAGTCAACCTAAGTGTTTGCATGTGTAAATCTGTCTTACACCCGTTGTATGTGAACGTTAGAATCTATCACACCCGATCATCACGTGGTGCTTCGAAACAACGAACTGTCGCAACGGTGCATAGTTAGGGGGAACACTTCTTGAAATTATTATGAGGGATCATCTTATTTACTACCGTCGTTCTAAGTAAACAAGATGCAAAACATGATAAACATCACATGCAATCAAATAATAAACGTGACATGATATGGCCAATATCACATAGCTCCTTTGATCTCCATCTTGGGGCTCCATGATCATCTTGTCACCGGCTTGACACCATGATCTCCATCATCATGATCTCCATCATCGTGTCTCCATGAAGTTGCTCGCCAACTATTACTTCTACTACTATGGCTAACGCGTTTAGCAATAAAGTAAAGTAATTTACATGGCGTTTCTCAATGACACGCAGGTCATACAAAAAATAAAGACAACTCCTATGGCTCCTGCCGGTTGTCATACTCATCGACATGCAAGTCGTGATTCCTATTACAATAGCATGAACATCTCATACATCACATATAGATCATTCATCATTCATCACAACTTTGGCCATATCATATCACAAAGCACTTGCTGCAAAAACAAGTTAGACGTCCTCTAATTGTTGTTGCAAGTTTTACGTGGCTGAATTAGGGTTCTAGCAAGAACGTTTTCTTACCTACGTGAAAGCCACAACGTGATTTGTCAACTTCTATTTACCCTTCATAAGGACCCTTTTCATCGAATCCGCTCCAACTAAAGTGGGAGAGACAGACACCCGCCAGCCACCTTATGCAACTAGTGCATGTTAGTCGGTGGAACCGGTCTCACGTAAGCGTACGTGTAAGGTTGGTCCGGGCCGCTTCATCCCACAATACCGCTGAAGCAAGATAAGACTAGTAGCGGCAAGAAAGTTGACAACATCTACGCCCACAACAAATTGTGTTCTACTCGTGCAATAGAGAACTACGCATAGACCTAGCTCATGATGCCACTGTTGGGGAACGTTGCAGAAAATTAAAAATTTTCCTACGGTTTCACCAAGATCCATCTATGAGTTCATCTAAGCAACGAGTCATGGGAGAGAGATTGCATCTACATACCACTTTGTAGATCGCGAGCGGATGCGTTCAACGAACGGGGATGAGGTAGTCGTACACGACGTGATCCAAATCACCGGAGATCCTAGCACCGAAAGGACGGCACCTCCGCGTTCAACACACGTACGGTCAGCGTAACGTCTCCTTCTTCTTGATCCAGCAAGGCAAAGGAGAGGTTGAGGAAGATGGCTCCAGCAGCAGCACGACGGCGTGGTGATGGTGGAGTTGCAGTACTCCGACAGGGCTTCGCCGAGCTCTACGGAGGAGGAGGAGATGTTGGAGAGGGAGAGGGAGGCGCCAGGAGCAAGGGTGCGGCTGCCCCCTCCCCTCCCCCCTTTATATAGCCCCCTAGGGGGGGCGCCGGCCCTAGGAGATGCAATATCCTAGGGGGGCGGCGGCCAAGGGGTGGGGCTTGCCCCCCAAGCAAGGGGGCGCCCCTCCTTTAGGGTTTCCCCCACCCTAGGCGCATGGGCCTCTAGGGGCTGGTTCCCCTTGGCCCATGTAGGCCAAGGCGCACCCCTAGAGCCCATGTGGCCCCCCGAGGCAGGTGGCCCCACCCGGTGGACCCCCCGGGACCCTCCGGTGGTCCCGGTACAATACCGATAACCCCGAAACTTGTCCCGATGGCCAAAACAGCACTTTCTATATATAATTCTTTACCTCCGGACCATTCCGAAACTCCTCGTGACGTCCGGGATCTCATCCGGGACTCCGAACAACATTCGGGTTACTGCATATACATATCTTCACAACCCTAGCGTCACCGAACCTTAAGTGTGTAGACCCTACGGGTTCGGGAGACATGCAGACATGACCGAGACGGCTCTCGGGCAATAACCAACAGCGGGATCTGGATACCCATGTTGGCTCCCACATGCTCCACGATGATCTCATTGGATGAACCATGATGTCGAGGATTCAATTAATCCCGTATAT
The DNA here is from genome assembly GCA_032464435.1 of Aegilops umbellulata. NCBI lineage: Eukaryota > Viridiplantae > Streptophyta > Magnoliopsida > Poales > Poaceae > Aegilops > Aegilops umbellulata. The sequence continues at coordinate 512,198,960 of CP136059.1, forward strand.
GATTCCCTTTGTCAATCGGTATTTTACTTGCCCGAGATTCGATCGTCGGTATCCCAATACCTCGTTCAATCTCGTTACCGGCAAGTCACTTTTCTCGTACAGTAATGCATGATCCCGTGATCAAACACTTTGATCACATTGAGCTCATTATGATGATGCATTACCGAGAGGGCCCGATGATACCTCTCCGTCAAGCGGAGTGACAAATCCCAGTCTCGATCCGTGTCAACCCAACAGACACTTTCAGAGATACCCGTAGTATACCTTTATAGTCACCCAGTTACGTTGTGACGTTTGGCACACCCAAAGCACTCCTACGGTATCCGGGAGTTACACGATCTCATGGTCTAAGGAAAGGATACTTGACATTGGAAAACTCTAGCAAACGAACTATGCGATCTTATGCTATGTTTAGGATTGGGTCTCGTCCATCACATCATTCCCCTAATGATGTGATCTCGTTATCAATGACATCCAATGTCCATAGTCAGGAAACCATGACTATCTGTTGATCAACGAGCTAGTCAACTAGAGGCTCACTAGGGACATGTTGGTGTCTATCATTCACACATGTATTACGATTTCCGGATAACACAATTATAGCATGAATAAAGACAATTACCATGAACAAGGAAATATAATAATAATGCTTTTATTATTGCCTCTAGGGCATATTTCCAACACAGCCATGAAGAGGAGGGTTGGGAGGGAGCATCATTGGTCGAGGAGTTGACACCGGAGTGCAGCTATATCCCCCGAGGAGGCCGACCAAGCCCAGCTGGAACCAGGCCTAGGGTTTGCGAGCGACAGCCTCTGCAACACAAATGGAAAGAATAGAGGAAGAACAGCTCAGGCATAGAATGCATGAAAATATATTAGATAACCAATGGCAGTACATATAGTTAGAGTTGAAGTGTTACCTGCCAAATTTGTAATCTTGAGTATAAAATTTTCAGAAGAAGAAATGGTAATGTGGTTCAATTTTCGGAAGAAACATGGAGATCGCAAGGCTGGTTTGAAGAAACTAAGGCTCAATGATCCATGGAACTTTAATGATGGTGAAGAACCTAAACTGAAATAGCATACCAGACGCACAAACAATCACAAAGAGATCAATTGCCAACGTCATATATTTACCAGGAACCACAAATCATGAAATCAATGTCAGAGGACCAAAATTTTCACAAGCTAGGAAAATAATGCTCTTCACCAAAACCTTGCCATAACTTATTCCTCTTATGTCTTTCTCAAAGCCACACATTGCAAATTCAGAGAAATTTTAGAGAAATAAAAGAAAGCTTCATGAAAGGGAGGAGTGGGCAGGCATATGAGAAATGAGCGCTTGCAGGCATATTCTTACTCTGTGAGAATTGCCACCAAGCTCTTCGACACCTGGTCAATGACCATGACCGCCTAAGTTTGGAACACCATGTCAGGTTCCTTTGCTCTAACCCCGTGACCTGCCAGCATCCGACGCCACCGAATTCGACCACTGCGCACCAGAATACCAAAATTATAATGTGAGACAACATGACAGGAGACCAAAAAATGGTTTCTGACGCTCCAAATAGAATCAAGATAAGTAGTAAAGTACCTAATATCTGTAATAATCCATCACTCCAAAATAAGATCATGATAATTAGTTCACAGTAAAAGCTAGACCCTTTCAAACAAAAGACCAGGTTCTGAAAGAAAGGCCATCCTGTCATATCTTTGCATTGTCCCCTGAAAATAGAGAATGAGAGTCAATATAGATCAAAATATTGTCAATTCATTACCTACTAATCGGCAACATATGCTTATAATATTTGAGGCTCTAAAGCCAAAAAAAGGCGAGAGAACATCTTACACACACATGAAAAGAGGAACAAAAAGGACACGAAAAGCAGCCAAAGTATACGTACAGCTTCAATCCAATGGTCTGACTGAGTTCCTGGCCAAATCCTTCATTCATCTTCATCTGCCTTAGATAGCTGCAACCAATGAAGAAGATCAATTGTCCTTTACAAGCTATGTAATCCAAAAACATTATCACAAGATGGAGCAACTTGTGGTTGGTGGCATCGACGCCGGTGAAGCACGAAAGGAAGCAATGGCCATATCAACATGTTCAGTTAAAAGCACCAGACCTAATTATGCACATTATTTCCTCGAAGCATCACATATAGAGTTATTTTCTATAGTAAGCAAGGTCTCAAATATGCACCTCTCTTTTTGCATCTGTATCTACCACCTCTCGATCGACCATCAACCAAAATTGGTAAAAAAAAGAAAGATAGATTGAGCACATTGCACACCAAGAAACATAACTAAAGCATGCATTGAGCAGAAAAATCGAAGAACAAGCGGGAAATAGTTACCTGCTTCTTGGAATAGCAGTTGAGTACCATAATAAAGGACACCTATGCAAACAAAAGAAAGATGCACACACATCAGCGTCTTCCCTGAGTAGTCTTTCCATTCGGGCATTTACACAAACATATATTGTGCGCACTCTTTCCATTCGGGCATTTACACAAACATATATTGTGCGCACTTGCAACCTCTCAATATGGGTCAAAAAAATGTTACAGATCAGGGGCGCTGCTAGGAGTAGATCATCCACATGCACATCCGTCATTGTCGTGAACTTCCGATGGTGACAGGTGGCCTAGCACGTGGGAAAGGGATCTGGCAACACGTAGAGCAGTAAGATGCCTGCTGCTGCTGAAGTGGAGATGGGTCAGGGGAGTGCACTCATTTTTTAATACATGTTTAACAATTTTCAAATATATGTTTTGATGTCTATTTTTTTCATACACATTGTACATTTTTTGAATACATATAAAATATTTTTATACACATTTAATATTTTTCAAATACATGATTAACACCTTTTCAAATACATGTTTTTAAGCATTTTTTCGAATATGTGTTAAACATTTTTCAAACACACATTGAAATATATTTTCAAACTATTCACACATTTCTTACTATTGTATAGACATTTTTTAAATGTCAAAAACATGGTTTAGAAAAACATGTTAAAATGTAACATACATTATTTTTGAGTTACAGGAACTTCTTTTTGCATTTTAAAATGACACGTATATTTTTCTGAAACGTGTTTTAAAATGTTATGAACATTTTTTGAATACATTTTAACATTGCACTAACACCATTTTTACACTGTTGTCAACATTTTTCTAATTTGTGGTGAATATTTTTTATATACTTAAGTACATTAAGTTTTTTTGGAATATATGTATTTATAATATTTTTGCAAATGATTTTTTTAAAAATATGAACAATAATTGGTGTACGTTTACCCGCGTGATTATGGGCTGGCCCATTCAGGGCATCCATGCAAAACCTCAATTGAACCTTTCCCGACACCCTCTAGGATTGATTCTTCGCCAGTGTGGACATTGTCATCAATGTCGTTGTCCGAACACCCATAGGCAAGCACTCGAACAACCGTGACACACTTCATCAGTGGGCTTGCACTTATCTCTTCCGATGCACTCATCCTCGGTTTAAACCATTGATGATGCTCCTCAACAACTTTTGCAATGGTGAGTAAGAGAATTCGGTACATCCAAAATAGTTGGTGAAAATACTTCTCAGGATAGGTTGAATTGGGTGCAGAGTAATCCTTCGTAAGCTTGTCATGACCTTCTGCTCTATACCGATTGATGCACAAACGGGCGAACTATGATCCTAGTCTTGGTCGCCAGAAGTCCTCGTGAACGATTATGTCGATGGCTATTTCAAAATCATAATCATCTTCTCAAGATTCATCAAAGAATATCTGCCTTAACCTATTCGTCTACACTATGGAATATTCGATATTAAAATTTGATTGCAAAAATAGTAAAATGCAATGAAAAGCCAAGAAAATGCACCTAGGCCATTCATCGAACACTTTTGCAAGCGGAAAAGGTGACAGCCACCGCCGGTGGCGTTGAGGCCACGACGAGGTTGCGGGTGGATGATGGGGTGCTGGGGGATGGCATGTGGGCTCAGAGGAAGAGGACTGTCCTCCAAGACATGCTCGCCCGTCGCCGACCAAGCTCGTCCCAACTGATCTCTGATTTTTTGGAATTTCCCAGCGTGGTTGCGATTCCGGCGCCGCCTAGCTCATCCACAGGTGTTGTACACCATCTCGTGGTCCGTCGGTTCCGATTTGGATGAAACAAAGCTTGGCGGTGGCCTTTTCGTCCTCGAGAGCACGGCCGCAAAGATATGGACTGATTCCGGTAGCGGTGTCGTAGCGGAGCTAATTTAATTTGGCCCGAGAGGTCCGCGAGTGTGCACGGTGGCTGCTAGGAGGAAGGAAATCGGCGTAGACAACACCGGGATGGAGGGCGTCAAGCGATATGGAGGCGCCGCACAAGAGGGTACTTTGCTGAGAAGTTGCTTTGACCGCTCAAATTTAAAGTACCGATGACAAATCACCTTTTTTTAGGAGTTAAACCGGCCGAGGGTTGGGCTAGGTGCGGCTTAACTCATCAAAAGGGAATATTCTAAGGAGTTAAGCACTTTTGAGGGTTGGGCTGGAGATGCTCTAACACCGCATCACAAACTTATTCTCTATATGACAACTTACTGGCATCACATCTTTAGACCCATCGATTTAACCAAAAGTAACAAGTCAGGTAACCTGGAACCAGCCGACGGAAAACAACAATTTCCTTTACCAACTGTACAATCAAATCCCACAATTGCCGCTCTACTATGTCACTCCCTCATGGTACGCGGATGACACAAATCAAGGTACGCATAGCCATGACAGTAATAGGACGAGGAACAATGTCTAGGAGTATGGCAACATCAAGTTGAGTAGATGGGTGCGATTAATTAAAAAAAATCTAGCCGAGCGTACTGTAGACTTGCGGCACAATGTAGATTGAAGGGTGAAATTCATCTTATGCAATGCATAGTTCGAGCTTTTTGTTGCCTTGCTCATGGCAAAAATAGAGATTTATCCCGCAAAAAAGAGAGGCAAAAATAGTGCTTTTCATTGAAGAGGGAGGGCAAGGAAAAGTGCAGGCCCACTTTTGCTTTGGGCCGGGAACGAGAAGACCTTGCCACTGCACAATGCAATGACAGGGTACGATGTGACGATGTCTTAATATTTACGTACTTTTTAAACATTTGTCAGAGCAGTCGATATGTCCGAGTGGTTAAGGAGACAGACTCGAAATCTGTTGGGCTTTGCCTGCGCAGGTTCGAATCCTGCTGTCGACGATTTTTTTTCCTTTTTCTTTGTAGGGACATTTGTTGTCAACTGCCCCATTCGTTTGAGATTTGAGGGAATATTTTTGTATGCTACGATAATATTTTGTTGACGCAATCATTGCAAAACTGCAACAGTGTTCATGAAATGAACAGTGTGTTGCCTCAGTTAATTTGCTCTGAAACTGGTGTAAAAAAACAGGGCATCGGCTCCCTGAACTGACTGCCATTGCCCCTCAACTTTTTTTTCTTTTTGAAATTTTGCCCCTCAACTATTTACTACTCCTAAGTTGCAGTTTCCCAAGTTTCTTGGTTTCTGAAACTTCTGGCGAAAGGCGATATGCATGGAGTATCACAGTTTAACAGTTTTTGTGTGATTTGTAGCAGACTTTGAACTGAAAGTTGTCCCCCAAACAGAAGCTCAGTACATGCATGTGTGGCTGTGTTGGTGCTAGTGTTTGATACAGTTGATCGTTACTTTCTTCTTTTACACACTTCTTTTGGAGTATGAAATACGCAAATTTGAGGCATATATAACACTTCGTCGCAAACTTATTCTCTACATGACGACTCAAACCTGGCATCTTTAGCCCACCGATGATAACAAGTCGGGTAACCCGGAACTATACAATCATATTCATATCCCGTAATCGCCACTATAAAATGCCATTGCCTCATGGTACATTAGTCAGGCGCGATATCACCTCAAAAACCCTAATTTGGTAGCTTCTTGTGAAGGTTTGGTCAGCTTGTGCTATTCGGTGTTTCTGTTATGCACCGCTGCACAAGAATTCTTCTGCTTTGTCAAAGCAAAAAAGCCGGGATTTTTCAGTGCAACATAGAAACAGATGAAGCTTCCCCGGCCCTTTGCTTCAGAGGTCCGGCCATCACCAGTTCGTGTTCCTCTACCATCCTTTCTGTTTAATCTGATGGCTCCTGAAACGCCTTTTCCTGAAACTGGCCGCATGCCTTGGCGGCTGACAGCATTGAGATGTCAGACAGTGAGCTTCTGATATCCGGCGAGACCTGTGTGGTCACTGGCCTTGTTGGCTCCAGAACTATCCGTGGCAATGGACTCTCAAGTAGCCAGTCGTGACACTATGCAGCATCCAAGGAAAGAACAGAGTATATCTGAGTTTATTTCTTCAACTATCACACTTCAGTTCTGATCACAGCCATAACAAACGGCGGTAAGAGCAGCAGCCAAGATGGGCATCAACTCAGGGTTGCTGAAGAAACACAAAGGGCAGGCTCCAGAAATTAACTTGTCAGAATTACCCAATAATTTCCAGAAATTATAAGAAAAATCATGGTTTGCCTTGCATTGTGAGGCTCTTACCCCGCCGAAGAACTGCTTGATTCCCGGCAGGGTACAAAGAAAAGTAGCCAAGAAGCAGTATAGATAGATTCTAGAAAACAGTAAACCGACCTGAAAATAAGGAGCACACGCACTTGCAACTAGAATTATCCGAAATGTATGCCTACAATTTGTCTCCTTGCATCCCTGTGGGTACGCTGTTAGTACCGGTTCTTTCGCTCAGTAACCAAAAGAGAAAAAAAAGGAGCCATTGTAATGTTCCTTTTCAAATCAATAAAAAAGTCGTGCTGGCCATCGAATAAACTATCAGTGTGCAGTGCGAAATTTTTGCTTCATGCACGTATCGGTTTTTGCAGAATGGGTTGCTATAATGCAAACTGTTCTGGTTAGGATTTAGGAATGACTTTAAGAGAGTACACAATATCGGTATCCACTTCATTTTGTTACCCACTAGGAATAGCGATCTCAGCTTTATTATTCTTATGCCTCCAGTGACAAAGAGGCCACAGCCTAATCTGTACAAGATTCCAGTTGATAATGAACTCCAGATGTTACTTGCTACCATCAGCCAAGGAAGAATGATTTACAAACAGGAAAGCCTTGAAACCTGAAAGTAACTGCTACAACACTTCAGAGAAACAATCTACTTCAACCAAAAATCACTACTTCAAAAGCACCAAGATAGGGCCCTCCAGGGATGATGAACGGAGAAAAGAACCATACGTATATCATGCTAGCTACCGAGAATACACAGAAAACATGGCTGCAACTGCAAAAGCCCACACAATACCTTATCATTTGGTACTCTCAATTTACTCATGCCATGACTCAGAAGAAAACTGATCGAATGAAAGAATTCCATCTCCAGATCTGATCAGCCTGAAAAGGGTTCATAACCAGTAAGAATACAAATTAACATAGGTCGAAAAACAGATTGTTAAGATCTTCGGTACTCCCATATTAGAATGTTGTCGGTAGATTTTTATGGATGATCAATTGTCTACTCACACTGAATAGTTAAAGATCCTTCTTTGTGTCTTCCAAGACTACATTTTGCAGTTAGGAAATTCATCTACTGAGTCAAACAATGCATGCAAAACAACAAACAACAAGCCAATGAAAATCATACCCAGCCTTGAACAAATCTTCTTATGTGTCCTGCCCGCTTCTCCTATGGCTATAAATAGTCAAAGATCCCTTTTTGTGTTTTCCTAGGCTACATTTTGCAGTTCGGAAATTCATTTACTCAAGAGTCAAACGATGCATGCAAAAAAACAACAACAATAGGCAATAATAATAATATCCCTGCTCACTTCTCCTATGAATATGAATATATGATATCTCGCAAAAAAAAAAAGAATATGAATATATGATTGCCCCCCTACAAGAGTTGTGTTCCAGCTTGTTGTAACTTTAAGTTTGGCATGTTCGACTATTTTTTGCCGAAAGGCATCTTGAACATTACGCGGTTCCACTGTCCAATCAGCATTGGGGCAACAATGTGACTTTGGAAGAAGCTCTAGCTTTTGCACCGACGAGAAGACACAAGGATTGGCATTGGAATGAGAATCAAGGAGAGTTGTTTTGCCTGGGATGCTGACACGGCAACCGAGCTGATCTGGTGCAGGATCAGTTCCCAATTGTTTAACTTGAGATACACCTGCGACTCTAGCTACCATAGCTGGAAACGTCAGATCAACTAGATCTTAATACTACCTACAGATATGAGCAGCTGGAGGCTTCACAAGGAGAGATGCGGCTTGATCGGCCGGCCTTCCTGGGTTTTTGAGCTGCCCATGAAAGCTCACAGCTAGATAGATCTTCCATCCATCTGATGTGTACTGCTAATACAAGTCTGACACTGCTAGCTAACCATCTCTGAGGTCAACTTGATCGTGTGCAGCAGTGCTGTGCTGTGCTGTTAATCAGCTCAACTGGGGCACACCAGGCATTTTTGACAGCTCCATTTGGAATCTGCCGACGCCACCCAAGGTCTGCTTCTCCTGGTCAACAGGTTACCACCCGTGTGGCATTAACTTTCAGTTACATGCATGGCCCTGTGATCTAGGCGAAGATGCTGTGCACGGAGAACAATGGAACCTGCAAAATGTCAATGAAATCAGCAGAGAAACGCAGTGGTATTGTACTGCCTTTTTTTTCACTTATGTGATTACTTCTCCCTCTTTCGTCTGTCAGAACACAGCTGGTGAGGAGCTGACCTGAGAATTAACAAATGCAGGCCGGTGCAGTGCGTGACAGTGTCAGAAGCTTCTGCGACTCGGATCTAGCAAAACGTAGCCAGTACCAAGGTTACCACACCACTATAAATGGCCAGCATTGTTTCCCATTCTGCACAAAACCCGCAAGCCAACACAAACAGCTCTCTCTGGTCGGTATTTAGGTCCAGCGTTCTCATCCTACGATGAGATCGCTGCTCGTTGTAGTTCTTCCCCTACTGATTCTTGTGCTTGCTGCCCACGTATCCCAAGCTGATGACAAGGGTTCTGCGGGTGGAAATGGGAAGGGCTCCCATGGGAGTGGTGATCATAAATCCAATGGTGTAGGGCCAGTGAAAAATCCACATTGCCCCAAGCCAGGACGTGGTCCGAATCCCCACGACAAGGATGGCCCAACCAACAAAGGTCGAGGACCACCAAACAAGGACTGCGACGATGCAGAGACAACACCGTCATCGCCTGATGGAGCTGGGCCTTCACCAGACCAAGGTAATGGTACCCCATCGCCACCGGCATCCCCGTCTTATTCTCCACCCATGGCTCCAACCGACCAGAGTAATACTCAGCCACCTCCATCTCCATTAGATTCTAGTCCTACTACACCACCTCCCTACCAACCTAGTACTCAATCCCCTCCACCACAATCATCTATTCCCCCACCACAAGCTGATCCGGTCACCCCACAAACACCTCCATTTAGCCCCGCTGTTACACCTCCAACCTACGAACCTAACGATCAACCGCCACCACCTTCATTGAATCCTCCATCCATTCCCCCACCACCCCCATCTAGTCCACCCGCAGCACCTCCGGTGGACCCGACTAATGAGCAGCCCCCGCCATCGCCGTCATCTAGCCCCCCACCAGTAGCTCCTGCTACACCACCTCCCTACCAACCTAGCCCTCAATCCCCTCCACCGCCATTATCATCTAGCCCCCCACCACAAGCTCCACAAACACCTCCATCTAGCCCCCCTGTTACACCTTCAACGTACGAACCTAACGGTCAACCGCCACCACCTCTGTTGAATCCTCCATCCATTAACCAACCACCTCCATCTAGCCCACCCGCAACACCTCCGGTGGACCCGACTAATGAGCAGCCTCCACCATTGCCGTCATCTAGCCCCCCACCAATAGATCCTAGTACACCTCCACCATACCAACCAAGCGACCAATCCCCTCCGCTACCATCATCATCTAGCCCCCCACCGTCACCTCCCGCCACCCCACAAACACCTCCATCTAGTCCTTCAATTGCACCTCCAAGCTACGAACCAAACGATCAACCGCCACCACCACAATTGAATCCTCCATCCATTTCCCCACCACCACCATCTAGCCCTCCCGCAACACCACCAATGGCCCCGACAGATGAGCAGCCTCCTCCACCACCACCATCATTTAGTTCCCCACCAATAGATCCTACTACACCTCCACCCTACCAACCTAGCGATCAATCCCCTCCACCGCCATCATCATCTAGTCCCCCACAGCTTCCGCCAGCCACCCCACAAACACCTCCATCTAGTCCTTCTATTGCACCTCCAAGCTACGAACCAACTGATCAACCGCCACCGCCGCCATTGAATCCTCCATCCGTTCCCCCACCACCACCATCTAGCCCACCCACAACACCTCCAATGGCCCCGACCGATGAGCAGCCTCCTCCACCATCACCATCATTTAGTCCCCCACCAATAGACCCTACTACACCTCCACCCTACCAACCTAGCGACCAATCATCTCCACCGCCATCGTCATCTAGCCCTCCACTGCTAGCTCCAGCCACCCCACAAACACCGTCATCTAGCCCCCCTGTTACACCTCCAACCTACGAACCTAACAATCAACCGCCACCACCTCCATTGAATCCTCCATGTTCTCCCCCACCACCTCCAACTAGCCCACTCGTAGCACCTTCAGTAGACCCAACTAATGAGGTGCCTCCTCCACCCTTGTCATCATCTAGCCCCCCACCAGTAGCTCCTACTACACCTCCATCCTACCAGCCTAGCGATCAATCTCCTCCACCGCCATCATCATCTAGCCCCCCACCACTAGCACCATACTCTCCACAAGAACCTCCATCTAATCCCCCTGTTACACCTCCAACCTACGAACCTAATGATCAACCGCCACCGTCACCACCGAATCCTCCATCCATTCCCTCACCGCCTCCATCTAGCCCACCCACAACACCTCCAATGGCCCCATCTAATGAGCAACCTCCTCCACCATCACCGTCATTTAGCCCCCCACCAGTAGCTCCAGCCACCCCACAAACACCTCTATCTAGTCCCCCTCATGCACCTCCAACCTATGAACATAACGATCAGCCGCCGCCACCACCATTGAATCCTCCATCCATTCCCTCGCCGCCTGCATCTAACCCACCGGCAACACCTCCAAAGGCCCCAACTAATGAGCAGCCTCCTCCACAATCACCGTTATTTAGCCCCCAACCAATAGCTCCAGCCACCCCACAATCACCTCCAACTAGTCCCCTTGTTCCACCTCCAACATACGAACCTAACCAACAGCCGCCACCGCCACCCTTGAATCCCCCATCCATTCCTCCACCACCTCCATCTAGCCCACCCGCAACACCTCCAATGGCCCCGACTAATGAGCAACCTCCTCCACCATCACCGTCATTTAGCCCCCCGCCGATGGCTCCTACCACACCTCCATCCTACCAACCTAGCGATCAATCTCCTCCACCGCCGCCATCATCTAGCCCTCCACCACTAGCTCCATCCACCCCACAAACACCTTCATTTAGTCCCCCTATTACACCTCCAACATATGAACCTAACAATCAACCACCGCCGCCTCCATTGAATCCTCCATCCATTTCCCCACCGCCTCCATCTAGCCCACCTGCAACACCTCCAATGGCCCCGACTAATGAGCAACCTCCTCCACCATCGCCATCATCACCATTAAGTCCACCTGCCACACCTCCAACATACCAAGTTAACCCACCACCACCATCAGCACCACCACCACCTAGTCCCTCAGCAACAATGTCACCACCTGGGCCCCCTACTGGTACTAATGGATGGGTGCAAGTTCACAACTTCCGCGACACCTTATATTGGCAAATCGCGCGCTTTGCGGTGTTAATTTACAAGTTGGCACACAAGACGGAGATGACCCTTGTCGATGTGTTGTATGTGAGCATGCAACCTTCTGGAAAAGGCAACAACTACTTTCTTGAGATAAAAGTTGCAGATAAAAATAATAAGGTTGGCAAGTATCAAGTCCTCGTATGGGGTGTACCTGGGTCAACAGCTCAACCATGGCAACTATTGTCGTTTAAATTAATAGGATACTAAGCACATGGTAAAAAGAACAATCTAGCTAGTGGCAATGTGTGGTGTTTCTAGGGAAGAGATATAGAGATTTTTGTGGTCAAGGTGTGCCTGCATCTCTGTAGATTAGTTAATCTTTGTAGTACTTAGGGGCTTGATATACCAATATATGATTCTGATTTCAATGATAAATTTCTGCTGTGTTCTTATTCGAAATTGCCTCAAATTTATGAAATATGGTTGGAGATATAATCACATAAGTAGAAGTGTAAGCACGCTTCGCTGCACCGTTTGTTTGATGGTTGCCCTCTAATTCCTGTTAAAGTTGATTGTTTAGTTCACTATTCACCTGGACGTCTGGACGTCCAGATCCTTGCCCCTCCTCACCATTTTCAATACCAGAAGAAAATTGCACAAGCAAATCATTACAACCACTAAAAGGGAAGCTTCCTCTGTATCTCCGGCTAGGGTGGTATGAGATGTAACAGAGGAAAAAGTTGGCACAATGCCAGCCAAGAGAGACCAAAAGCATAAGAGATGGTGAGTCAACTGCCAGACATGAACCATGCATGTGCAAGTGTGCAAAGAGGTTGCATTGCCACGATCTGTTAACGAGCCGTGAGTGCAATTGCACTAACAGGACATAAATTCAATTACAGCAAGAGAACACAAATAATCATCGTCAGGTTGACCCAAGCAGGACCGGGTATATGCACAAAATTAGTGTCAAGAGGTTGCATTTCCATGACTTATTTTAGAAATGTAAGTGCAAGTACCTAACTAAGTATCATTGGAACTTGTACTCAGTTACATCAGCCTAACCAATCGCAGACATAAGTTTAGAAAAAGAAGAAGAGCTGAATAAGTAATCGGCAGCAGGACATGGAAAATTATGGTTGTCTTGTCACCCTACATAGTTAAGACTTAAGAAGCAACTATTTTCAGTTTAAATAAGAAATAGCCTGTTGGCTGTTGCAGCTAATCTTGATAGTAAGTAATAAAACCATCCCATAGGAAAATGAGATGTAAAAAGGAGTATTGAAAACTCAAAACAGAATTCAGCGATACACCTTCTCATCAATCAAAACAAAACTATGACAAATAACTCAGGGTGGTGTCAAAACAGGATCAGCAGATGCGGCGAGGATTGGTAAATCTTTCACATCATCTCTGTAAAAAAAGTACTGACCCCGCATTCTCACAGCTAGCATCGATCAGCCAGTCGCTAAAGAATGCATGCGCAGGCAACTCCTCTCCTTAAGGATGCCGCTTGGCAGAAAAGGAACACCCATGCATCAAATCGGCAAGATTGACAAGGAAGGTATTATTGTTCATGTTATGTGGGCAGGCCATTATGCACCGTTAAATCATCTCATTGCTATATGAAAAGTTTGTCTTCCCTGACATATGTAACATTTATAATATACCGTACATTTAAAACTCAAGCACCAACAGTGGAGTCATTTGCATGCATCACTCTAATGCAAACTGGAGATTCTAAATTGAGAACTTAAACTGGGAGCTATCGCTAGGGAAGATACGTAAAGGCTCAAAGAATCAAGAGATCACGAAACAAAGGGATGTACGTTGAAAACATTGGCCAATATCAACAGAAACTCACATTTCCAAGTAGCTCCACATTTCACTATGGTAGAAAGTGCAACCCAATGCATTGATGACTTCAAAGTTCACTTGGTAATATCTATTGAAAGTCCTCTGCCTTGTCGGAGCTCTGCAACCCAGCAGTCCAGTAAAAAATATCTATGATCCCATTTCTAGCATTTATTCTAAGTATGTTGCAGAGAAATAATATAGTCGTGAGAAGCTCCTACCAAGGAAACAAACAGAAAAATATGCTCCCAGATGATACATTTAACATGCATAATTGTTTGAGTGAATCAGATATAAGACCTAGTCATCTTAAGTGTAATTGCTTAATATTTATTTACTGAATGAGAAGACACCCATTACTGAAAAATGATCCACTCAGATGCACCAATGGAGATGGAGAAAAGTAACATAAATTACCTTCTGTGCAATCTGAGATTGGCATAGAGAACTTTGCCAGCTTTCTTGATCAATATTTTCACAAGCTTGTCCTTGTGATATGCTTCCAGCACCTTACCTGAATCCAGATTGGCACATACTCCAGTTCAATAGTCTCTACCTTCAAGAACCCATCACTCGGCTCCAGGATTACAGCATACCTGAAAAATAGCCATGGGCCTTGCTCTATCACATGTTCCCCGTGTCCAAGGTAAAAAAAACTGAATAACAAACACATTTGCTTAAACGACCCTGAATCGGACGTGTTGTGCAAGGTTCCATGGAGATCACATCTGAGAGAACAGGCTAGGGTGACTGAATCTTTTCACTATCTTCACCCTCATCAGCGCCAGCCACCAGGTGCACTGTTGGAACTCAGCATCATCCTCATCTATCACCAAGACGTCGAATTCCTCCTCTTCAAGGTCCAACTTCTCAAACAGAACATCAAACCCGGTAATCCTGCTGGCCAATACATTGTCGGGTGTCGTCTATCCCGCATCTCCTGCCACAACCTTCACTACGACAGAATTACACGTCACAGCTATCACCAGAACTCAACTGAAACCCTAATCCTAGCGACACCATGAAGGCCGGAAACCAAGGCTAGGCTTGCCCCTCGATCAACCCAAGTATATATATGCAGGTTAGGAGAGGAAAATGGATCGGAGACGGATTGAACTCATGGAAGTTCGCAAGGAACCCTAGTAGTCTAGGGGAAGTGACATATATGCAACTGTTTAGGTGTCTTCCAATCTTAGATTTAACAGTGTGGCGCATAGATGCTCCAGTAGGAATCATGATACACCGAGTTAAACCGGAGATCAAATGGAATCTGGAAACTAAAAAAATAAATGAGCAATAAACAGGTCAAAATTCACTACCATAGAGCCAAAACACTGGATGTATTTTGTACAAAATGCAATTTCCAAAACTCCAGTTTCAATTCCTTATTTTGCATCTTCTCTGCAACAAATGCATGGGTAGTTGAGAAATTCTAAGAAAACTAATGATGCATCATTTGCTCTAGCCCTGGCTGTTCTGTACTGAACACATGATATTCCAAAATGAAATTAATGAAGCAGGAGAACTGCAGCTCAAGGTAAGATCTTAAACATGAAGTTCATCTTTCTTTTAGCCATGGTACCAGGTACAAGATCATCATGTCAAGTAATAACATTTTAGTGTGCATATTATATGTGGGGCAAAGGTGATAACATATGTAGTATATCACAACAAAGGTTGGTGCTGTGCAGGATAATCAAGGTAGAAGCTCAAAAGAACAGCAGTATTCAGGAGCTATTAAAAAGTGGGTTATTAGTGTCCACAACTTCTGAAGTCCTACATCAATGTACTACTTTAAATCAAAGATATGTTCGGTGCTCTGGAAAACAAGTAGTATTTAGTTTTCTTCATATTTCCAGTATTCTGCATTGTATGACGGCAACTACTACCTATTTGATGAGTGATTAGCCAAGCTCTCGCCGAAGGTTTTATTACATGGATGGAACTCTCAAGTTCAGTCTGACTTGTGATATATATACCGGTGAAATTTTACCACCCTGAGAGACAAAAGGCAGGTTCAGTTCACAGTACAGTTAGCAAGGTTAACTTGCACCACATGGCATTCATTCTCATATCTTCGAGGGGTAGTAGTTCATACATAAACTTAACGGACAAGGTTGAAAGTTTGAAACACTTGCTCATATATCATATCTCCCAGAAGGTCAAAGAACATCCAACATGCAGTAAAATTACTAATTAACTAGCCATGATATGTTGATATATGGAAATTAGTTTCGTCCAGTATGTAATACAGAAACTAATTATTCTCTGTATATCAAATAAATATATTATAAATGCCCAATGACAGCAACAAGACTAGCTAGTAGAGTTTTAAACACACACCCTTTAAGGCCTTATTCTTTGAAGCAATACACCGGAGAAAAAAAGAACCTTAACTATGCAGTAATTTTAAAGAACATTTAACAACATACCTTTTTTTTGCGAAAAATTTAACAACATGCCTTACAGATGTTGCACAAAGCAACACATGTACATTTATGTTTCATAACCTATTCTTGAAGACAAAAACAGGAATGAGAAGAAACTAGCCACTCTGAAATGAAAATTACCAAGGCGCATACCAGAACACAGAAGCTTCCTGACCCAAAAGGATTTGCCAGGTGCATGAGCAGAACACAACTCCTAACTACCCCATGGTGCTCCATACTGACAAAATGCATAAAGTTTCAGTATGTTACACACCAAAGCATGAAAATTGCAGCCCAAATTATTTTCTTAACAGAAATTTATCTTATCACTATGCTTTAAACATGAAAATATGCTTGAAGTCGAGAGAGTTCACCGTTTCCTCTTCTCTAACATCCTTATTGCTGGGCAGTGCAAAAGGTGATTCCAATGTATTTCTATCTTGTGACTTATATCTGGAGAACATTCCAAAAATATAGTTTTTTGCATCTTGTGTATGAAACTAGAGATGAACGAGAGTACCAGCATCGTTGTTACTTTCAGTTTGCATGTTCGACTATTTTTTGCTGAAAGGCATCTTGCACGATTAAGTTTCCACTCTGTCAAATTAGCACTGCGGAAAAAATGTGACTGTGGAAGTAGGTCTACCTTTTGCACCGATGAGAAGAAATGAGGATCAGCATCAAAATGAGAATCAAGGAGAGTTGTCTTGCTTGGAATGCTCACACAGCAACCGAGCTGATCTGGTGCAGGAGCAGTTTCCAATTTTTTCATTAAGTTGAGATACTTGTTGCCTCCTGGTATAATAAATGTACCAACCTCACATAATTTTCAGGTCATGACTTCTTACCAAGATAGCTGTGGTGTCGATTCTACCACCGATATGCAACCTTGCTTGTGTGGTCACACGTACCACCTGTGAATTTAGTAATCTACGACGTCAGATCAACTGGATCCTAACTCTACCTAGAGATAAGAGCAGCTGGGAGCTTCACATGGAGAGATGCAACTTTTGATCGGTGGGCTTCCTGGGTTTCAGTGCAGCCCATGAAAGCTCACAGCAAGATAGATCTCCCGCCCATTTGATGTATGCTGCTACAGATCTGACACTGCTAGCTAACTACTCACAGGCATCATGGATTCAGTTAACTGAAAATTAAATTCAGTTAACTGAAAACTAAATTCAGTTAACTGAAAATTACATGAAATTCAGCACTAAAGTTCTCTTGCTTTGCTGCTTTGTTTCCTGCCCTATAACACTAGCTTACATAGCTCTACGACTGTCGAAATGTGTTGATCAATGAGAATCAATGAGAGTTGCTTGGGATGCTGACACAGCCACCGAGCTCATCTGGTGCTGGAGCAGTTTCCAATTTTTAAGTAGAGATACTTGTTACCTCCTGGTATATAATATACTGTATGTACCTATCTCACATAATTTTCAGGTCATGAGTTCTTACCAAGATAGCTGTGGTGTCCATTCTACTACCCATATGCAGCCTTGTGTGCGTGGTCACACGTACCACCTGTGAATCAAGTAATCGACAACGTCAGATCAACTGGATACTAAATCTACCTATGAGCAGCTGGGGGCTTCACATGGAGAGATGCGACTTTTCACCGGCCGGGCTTCCTGGGTTTCAGTGTGCTGCTGCAGATCTGAAATTGCTAGCTAACTATCTCTGAGGTCAACTAGATCGTGTGCAGCGGTGCTGTGCTATGCTGCTAACCAACTCAACTAGGGCACATGGCAGTTTTTGCCTGCTCCATTTGGAATCTGCCCACGCCTCCCAAGCTCTGCTACTCCTTGTCAACCCATTACTACCCAATGTGGCATTAATTAGTTCCATGCATGGCCCTGCAATCTAGGCTAAGATGCTGTGCACGGAGAACCATGGAACCCTGTAAAATGTCAACGAAATTAGCAGAGAAACCCAGTGGGTTATACTGCTGGTTTTCACTTCTGATGATTCTTTCTCCCTCTTTTATCTGACAGGAAACAAATGCAGGCCGGTGCGTGAGGAGCTGACCTAAGAATTAACAAATGCAGGCCGGTGCAGTGCGTGACAGTGTCAGAAGCTTCAGCGAGTCAGATCTAGCGAAACATAGCCATTACCAACGTTAACGCCACTATAAATGGCTAGCATTGCTGCCCATTCTGGACAAACCCATAAGCCAATCAAAAACAGCTCTCTGGTAGGTGTTTACGCTTAGCGTTTTCATCCTACAATGAGATCGCTGCCCATAGTAGTTTTATCCCTCCTGATTCTTGTCCTTGCTGCCCATGTATCCCAAGCCGATGACAAGGGCTCTCCAGGCGGAAATGGGAAGGGTTCTCATGAAGGTGACGGTGATGATCATAAATCAAATGGCGTAGGGCCAGTGAAAAAGCCAAAATGCCATAAGCCCG
Source organism: Aegilops umbellulata (assembly GCA_032464435.1). Classification (NCBI taxonomy): domain Eukaryota; kingdom Viridiplantae; phylum Streptophyta; class Magnoliopsida; order Poales; family Poaceae; genus Aegilops; species Aegilops umbellulata. Next base: position 512,217,497 of record CP136059.1, read on the forward strand.
GACGTGGTCCAAAAAACCATGACAATGATGGTCGAGGACCACCGGAAAAGGATTGCGATGATGAAGAGACAACACCGTCATCACCGGGACCTTCCCCAGACCAAGGTAATGGTTCGCCATCACCACCGCCATCCCCTTCTTATTCTCCACCCATGAATACCCAGCCACCTCCACCTCCATTAGAAACTAGTCCTACCACACCTCCACCCTACCAACCCAGCAATCAATCCCCTCCGCCACCATCATCATCAAGCCCACCACCAACACCTCCATCTAGCCCCCCTGTTACACCTCCAACCTACGAACCTAATGATCAATCGCCACCACCTCCAATGAATCCTCCACCCATTACCCCACCACCTCCATCTAGTCCACCTGCGGCACCTCCAATGAGCCCGACTAATCAGCCTCCTCCACCGTCATCATCATCTAGCCCCCCACCACTAGCTCCAGCCACTCCACCAACACCTCCATCAAGTCCCCCTGTTATGCCTCCATCCTACGAACCTAACGATCAATCGCCACCGCCTCCATTGAATCCTCCGTCCATTCCCCCGCCACCATCTAGCCTACCTTTCTCACCTCCAATGAACCCGACTAATGATCAACCTCCTCCACCATCTCCGTCATCTAGCCCCCCACCAGTAGCTCCAACCACCCCACCAACACCTCCATCTAGTCCCCCTGTTACGCCTCCATCACCAACACCTCCATCTAGTCCCCCTGTTACGCCTCCATCACCAACACCTCCATCTAGTCCCCCTGTTACGCCTCCATCACCAACACCTCCATCTAGTCCCCCTGTTATGCCTCCATCCTACGAACCGAACGATCAATCGCCACCGCCTCCATTGAGTCCTTCGATCATTCCCCCACCACCTCCAACTAGCCCTCCTGCGGTACCTCCAATGAACCCAACTAATGAACAACCTCCTCCACCATCGTCATCATCTAGCCCCCCACCAATAGCTCCAACTACTCAACCACCTCCCTCTAGCCCACCTGCTACACCTCCAACAGACTCAACTGATGAGGAAACTCCTACATCACCACCATCATCCAGTCCACCAGTAACTCTATTAAGTCCTCCACCACCATCATCGAGTACACCACCGGCTCCATCCATTGCCACACCACCTTTGTCTAGTCCCCCTGCTACACCTCCAACATACCAAGCTAACGACCAGTCCCCTCCACCTCCACCATCATATAGTCCGCCGCCATCGGCTTTAGCTAGTCCTCCACCACCTCCGCCACTGAGTCCACCAACAATAGTTCCAACCGCTAGCCCACCTCCTCCAGCTACTTCGCAATCCCCTATGTCTAGTCCACCAGCAACACCTCCAACAGACTCAACTGATGAGGAAACTCCTACATCACCACCATCATCCAGTCCACCAGTAACTCTATTAAGTCCTCCACCACCATCATCGAGTACACCACCGGCTCCATCCATTGCCACACCACCTTTGTCTAGTCCCCCTGCTACACCTCCAACATACCAAGCTAACGACCAGTCCCCTCCACCTCCACCATCATATAGTCCGCCGCCATCGGCTTTAGCTAGTCCTCCACCACCTCCGCCACTGAGTCCACCAACAATAGTTCCAACCGCTAGCCCACCTCCTCCAGCTACTTCGCAATCCCCTATGTCTAGTCCACCAGCAACACCTCCAACAGACTCAACTGATGAGGAAACTCCTACATCACCACCATCATCCAGTCCACCAGTAACTCTATTAAGTCCTCCACCACCATCATCGAGTACACCACCGGCTCCATCCATTGCCACACCACCTTTGTCTAGTCCCCCTGCTACACCTCCAACATACCAAGCTAACGACCAGTCCCCTCCACCTCCACCATCATATAGTCCGCCGCCATCGGCTTTAGCTAGTCCTCCACCACCTCCGCCACTGAGTCCACCAACAATAGTTCCAACCGCTAGCCCACCTCCTCCAGCTACTTCGCAATCCCCTATGTCTAGTCCACCAGCAACACCTCCAACAGACTCAACTGATGAGGAAACTCCTACATCACCACCATCATCCAGTCCACCAGTAACTCTATTAATTCCTCCACCACCATCATCGAGTACACCACCGGCTCCATCCATTGCCACACCACCTTTGTCTAGTCCCCCTGCTACACCTCCAACATACCAAGCTAACGATCAGTCCCCTCCACCTCCACCATCATATAGTCCGCCGCCATCGGCTTTAGCTAGTCCTCCACCACCTCCGCCACTGAGTCCACCAACAATAGTTCCAACCGCTAGCCCACCTCCTCCAGCTACTTCGCAATCCCCTATGTCTAGTCCACCAGCAACACCTCCAACAGACTCAACTGATGAGGAAACTCCTACATCACCACCATCATCCAGTCCACCAGTAACTCTATCAAGTCCTCCACCACCATCATCGAGCACACCACCGGCTCCATCTATTGCCACACCACCTTTGTCTAGTCCCCCCGCTACACCTCCAACGTACCAAGCTGATGACCAGCCCCCTCCACCATCACCGTCATATAGTACACCGCCGACAACTTTAGCTAGTCCTCCACCACCACCATTGAGTCCACCAGCAATAGCACCAACCACTAGCGCACCTCCTCCATCTACTTCCCCATCGCCTATGTCTAGTCCACCAGCAACACCTCCGGCCAACCAAGGTAACCACCCACCGCCATCATCACCATTAAGTCCGCCTACCACACCTCCTACGTACCAAGTTAACCAACCACCGCCGCCACCACAATTTAGTGCCCCTGCCACACCTCCGACCTATCAAGGTAATGCCCAACCACCGGCATCGGCAACAACACCGCCACTTGGTGCCCCTTCTGGCAATGGATGGGTGCAAGTTCAAAACTTTCATGATGCCATGTACTGGCAAATTGGGCGCTTTGTGGTGTACAAGTTGGTAAACAAGAAGGACAACTCCCTTGTGGATGTGCTCTATGTGAGCATGCAACCTGCAGGAAAGGGCAACAACTACTTTCTTGTGATAAAAGTAGCAGATGAATATAAGAAGGTCGGCAAGTATCATGTGCTCCTATGGGGTGTGCCTGGGTCAGCAGATGAAGCATGGAAAGTATATTGGCTCAAATTTGTAGGAAACTAAGCACATGGTGCAAACAGGATCGTCTAGCTATCGACCATGCATGGCATTTGTAGGGAGAAGATATATGTCAATGTCCGCCTGCATGGATTAGTTGATCTTTGTAGCTTTGAGGGGCTTGATATCCAACTATTGTTCTGATTTCAGTGATAAATTTATGTTGTGTTCTCATTAAAATTGCCTCAAATTTACAAAATATGGGTGGAGATATAATCATATAACTCGAAGCATAAGCGCTTCACTGTACTTAGTTTGATGGTTGCCTTGTAATTCTTATTGAAGTTCTTTGCTTATCTGTAGTTCATTGTTCACCGTTCACCTGGACGTACAGATCCTTGCCCTTTGTCACCAATTTCAAAGCAAAAAAGAAAAATGAATTGAACAAGCTCAAATAATAACAAAACGTAGCATACGACAGGAAAATCTTTACAACCACCAAAAGGAAAGCTTCCCCTGCAATAGAGGTAAAAGCTAGCACAATGCCAGCCAACAGAGACCAAAAGCAAAAGATAAGTTGAGTCAACTGCCAGATGTAGTTTAGAGAGCAACCATGCAGATGCAAGTGTGCAATGAGGTTGCATTGACATGATCCGTTGAAGAACCACAAGTGCAAGTGCACTAAATAACAGAACATGAATTCAATTACAGCAAGACACAAATAATTACTGATAGGTTACCGAATAGCATGAAGCAAGCAGGACCAGGTATATGCACAAAATTAAGAGTGCCAAAAGGTTCCATTGGCAAGGACATATGTTTATTATATACCAGGGATTATCAACACAGTTGTAGATAACAGTTTCTATTTTGCCATTTAGCCATATATAGGGCGAGGGACCAGTATAAAATACTTCACATGGACTGATGGACATGATAGAAAATTCCAGGAAGATCAAGTGAGGTGCACAAGAAGTGAGCCGATCTGTCATAGTGACTATCTGACATCACATAATAAAGCAACCACTGGATCCATGATGATCTCAACAAAATGTACATGTCTTGCTTGCAGAAGATGTAACACATTACCTCCGAAAGATGCATGGTTTCAGCCGTGAATGGTTGGCTCAGATTCTTGCTGAGTGAGATCCGATGAAGGTTTTGGCAGAGTGGATATTCTAGATGATCTCTTGTCAAGAAATGCCTTTATCCTCAAAGACATATAGGTGGAGTGCTGCAACGACAATCAGTAATATAGTAAGCCTTAACGAGTAACAATGCTGAATGAATCAATGGGAGTAACAGCCTGCGAAACTTATCAACATAAAGCTATAATGTGGGAAGACGCCTTAGATATTGGGAAGAAAAGAGTAATGTAGAGGACTCTAGCGTTTTGGTACTGTAGCAAAACGATACTGTACCACCCGGTTCAATGCAGCGCCCATTTTCTTGCTCGGTTTTGTTTCGAACATTGTATGAAAATATGATTATATACACCAAACAATTTTTAAATACAAATTGAACATTTTTGTAATATACATCGAACAGTTGTTAAATACAGTGATTTTTTTTGTAAAAACACTGAACAAATTTCAAAGAGACAATGAACATTTTGTAGTATACTTGAAAATTTTCTTAAAATATGGTGAACCAATTTCAAATACACAATGAACATTTTTTAGTATACATTGAATGATTTTTTAATATACGATGATCATTTTTGTAATAGAGGATGAACATTCTTATAATGCATGATGATTTTTTTCATGATATACTGTGAACATTTTCTTAATATTCGATGAACTTCTTATATGATACACAAAAAAAAGAAATAAAAAGAAAAGGAAACAGAAACAGAAATAAAAAAACATAAAAGAAAAAACGAAAGGAAAAATGAACCAAAACAGAAAAATAAAAAAATGGAACAAAACCTTTGAAAACCGGACAAAATAATGAAAAAAACACAGAAGAAAAACGAAAAGAAACCCGCAGGAAACAGCAGCAAACGAAAACATCACGTGAATCCATACAGTCAGTCCAACTGGAGCTCGCTTCAGCAGCAGGGGCAAAGTTGGTAAATCTTTCACAGCATCTCTCTGATAAAAGTATTGACCCCACATTCTCACAGCTAGCATCAATCAGCCAGTCACTAAAGAACACATAAGCGGGCAACGCCTCTCCTGAAGGATGTCGCTTGGTAGAAAAGGAACACCCATGCATCAAATCGTCAAGATTGACAAGGAAACCATTATTGTTCATGTTATGTTGGCAGGCCATTACGCACTGTTAAGTAATCTCAGTGCTATATGAAAAGTTTGTCTTCTCTGCCATCTGTAACATTATAATACGTCGTATATTCAAAACTCAAGCAACAGCAGTGGAGTCATTTGCATGCATCACCCTAATGCAAACTGGAGATTTTAAATTGAGAACTTGAACTGGAAGTCTGGAACCTACCACGCACTAGGGAAGGTACGTAAAGGCTCAAAGAATCAAGCGATCGTGGAACAAAGGGGTGTACATAGAAAACATTGGCCAATATCAACAGAAACTCACATTTGCAAGTAGCTCCACCTTTCACTATGGTAGAAAGTGCAACCCAATGCATTGAAGGCTTCAAAGTTCACTCAGTAATTCCCTGCAAAAAAAAGTCGCTCAGTAATATGAGTCCCACTTCGGTACAACCCCCCTAGAAAACGTATAAAGGGCATTATAGTCTTTTCACAAGGTATGTATGATGCCCGCTTGAATATACGCCCTACGTACCCCCTGACTGGGCCGGCCCATGAAGGTTTCCGCAGTATGCAACAGTATGGCCGCAATCTAATATCATTAGACAGGAATAAAACGAGGGAAAAAGCTTGGCTTCAACCAGCGGACGCTGGCATGCGATCTGCCGGCTCGTTCATGTGACGCGTGTCCTGTTTGGACGGTTTCATCTTCTTCTTTTTTTCAGTCAACGCGAAGCTGAGCGCTGTTCACTGTCCTTTATAGTATTTTCTGCAACAAGCTATATGTTGCAAGAAAATGTAACAAGACTTGTGTTGCAGAAACATATTATAAAAAAATTAAATTGCAACAAGAGTTCTATTACAGAAAAAAAAACTGTAAAAAGACATGTGCTGTAAAAAAATCTGTAACTTGACATACGTTGCAAAAAAATCTGTAACATGACCCGTCATGCAGGCCTGTGTTGCAATAATGAAAGTTGACGCTTGGTCGCTCAATCCACTTGATCCGATGGCTCGCGAGCCAACGGATCTTTTTAAAAGATTCATCGGCCTATGCATAAGAGCCGTTGGATCGCCTTGATCCATGTGTCGTCACGCACACTCGCACACATACTTCGTTATTTCTCTTGTCAACCACGTGTCCTCTACCTTATCCTGCAACACCGGCGGTGTTCCGAACCATAACAGCGAACGATGACATCAACTTAGACAATCTTTTGTAACATCAACTCTGTTGCAAAAAAAAAACTGCAACAAAACCTCTGTTGCAAAAAACAAATCTACAACAAAAACTCTGTTGCAAAAAAATATTGCAACACATCCTATGTTGCAAAAAATATATTATGTGACATAACCTTTATTGTAAATGTTTCCGCAACAAGACCTTCGTTGCGAAGTAAAGAGAGACGTTGAACCACACGATTATGCCACATCCAACGACCCGCGAGGCGGCGGATCTTTTTAAAAGATCCGCCGGCCGACGCGTAGCGGCCCCCTAAAAAGAGACCTCACAAAGATTCGAACTCCGCACCTCTAGCCCACATAGTAAAGTTGCAGACCAATCACCCTTAGAAGCTTTGGTGACAAAATCTGAGCGCGCCCCTTAAAGAGCTACTACGCAGAATATGAAAACATGAGCATTTCTGAAATAAAAAATAAAAATCAAACATTTTTAGAAGTCGTGAATATTTATTTTTTAAGAATAAAAAGAATTCTGAAATTTTGACATTTGTGAAAACATGAATGTTTTTAGAGTTCCAAGAAAATAATCCAACATGGCATTGTTTTTTAACAATCATAACAAGTTTTAGAGAACAGGATATTTTTGGAAAACCCTGTACATTTTTAAAATACTAAAGAACATTTTAAAATGTGAATATTGTTTTGAAATTTTCGAAAAAAGTCACAAACATTTTTAAAAGGATAAATAAATATGACAATAACAAATAAACAAAAATAAAAAACTAAATTAATGAAAAATAAACACAAAGCAAAATAAAAGGAAAAATAAAAAGAATAAAACTGGAAACACGGTAAAATAAAAGTAAAAGACTAGAAGGTTCCCAAGTTGGGGTCGGGGTAGTTCCTACGCTATCCGGCCGCTTGCCTTATGTGAAACAGTGGCAATCTGAAGTATTTTGCTGCTTTTCTCAAAGAAAATTCTTTTTTCTTCTCTTCTTTTTTCTGCTTTTCTACTTTTTTTGTTTTCATTCTCTTTCTTCGTCAACTCTTTTCTATTTTTTACTTTATTATTATTTTTGAAATCTTTATTTTTAAAAAATATTGTTTGCAATACCAAAATAGCCATACAATGACAAAAGACGTTCAAACCTTGCATGCATGCTTTCCATGGGCATTCCCACCTTGTTGAAAAAGTTGGGTCATTTTAAGATGTCCAAAAACAGAAGATATTCAAAGGAGGGTGTTCGGGTAAGGCTAGAAGGGTCCATTTGAAAGCACGTTTTTTTCGACGTCCCTCAAATGGTCCAAATGCTTTCCACCAGCTTCGGTGACCAACAATGCATCATGCCAAGTTGTTTGGATTTTTGACAAGTTTTGCATTTTCTGGAGTTTTCTTGATGAAAAGAGCCGATAAAATGGCTGAAAGCGTCGCAACGTGTAAACACGTCATAACTTATTAATACCTGACATGAATGGCTCATATGTCTGTGGCAGGCCGCTTCAAGAAGTTGGGGTCATTTATCCATAATCCCAAAAAAACACCATTTCAAAAGTGTGTGTCACACAAGGCCTCACTGAGCATGTTGCTTTTCCTAATTGATTGCTTCTGTTAATTGCAATTTTGTCATTATCAATCAATATGAACATTTTCCTATGTCCTAACCATTTATTGAAATTTCTCGACAATTTGAAATTTCAAATTGTGTACGAAAAAATTACAATCTTGATTTTTTTTCAAAAGTGTAACAAAATCTCAACAATTGATGAAAATTGTAAGGCATGTACTTTTTAAAAAATCATCATTTTTTTATTAAACGCAAACATTTCTAAATTTGTGAACTAAAAATTCAAAATGTGATATGTTATGAAATTCTAGAGCATTTTTAATTGTAAACCATATTTTTTTTAAAGATCTAGTATTCTAAAGGAAATTTCAAATTTTTGAACAAGCTCCTAAAAGAAGAATAAAGTTCAAGAAAGAGAAAAATGAATTAATGAAAAAGAGAAGAAAAACCAAAAAATATAGAACAAAAAATTGCTTATGCCCTACAAAATGAAAACTTGTATTCAAAAAATGTTCGTAATTTTGGGGAAATGCTTGTGTTTTCTGTTAGGAATATGCAAGTTGTATTCCCATGAGGCCATAGGCCGATATATATACATGTACAGGTGTGGAACATATGCAGGAAACCCCTTATACAACGGGATAAATACAAAGGGGTACATGACTTATATTATAACTCTAACACCCCCCCCCCTCAAACTCATGGTGGATGAACAACACTGAGTTTGGAGAGATAAAAGCCATGTTGTGCTCTAGTCTGGGCCTTCGTCAGGAAATCAGCCAACTGTAACTCGGAAGGCACATACTGAAGAGCAATAACCTGATCCTGCACACCAGCGCGCACATAGAAAGCATCAACACCGATATGCTTGGTGAGCTCATGCTTCACAGGATCGCGCGCAATGCTGATAGCACCTGTACTGTCAGATAAGAGCAGGGTCGGTGTAGTCACGGAAACACCAAAATCCTGAAGTAACCACCGTAACCAAGTCACATCTGCCGTCAAAAGAGCCATTGCTCGCAACTCAGCCTCGGCACTCGAACAGGAAACTGCAAGCTGTTTCTTCGTCTTCCAGGCAATGAGAGAACCACCAAGAAAAACACAGTAAGCAGAAACTGAACGGCGATCTGAAGGATCACTAGCCCACGTAGCATCCGAATAGGCCTGAAGCTGTAAAGAACTGGAGCGAGGAAAGAATAGACGGTGAGAGATCGTGCCTCGAAGATATCGGAGAACACGAAGGAGATGACTATAGTGAACCGAGGTGGGAGCAGAGACAAACTGACTCAGAATATGAACCGGATAAGAGATGTCCGGACGAGTGACAGCTAGATAGACAAGACTGCCAACAAGATGACGATAACGCGTCGGGTCAGGGAGAGGAGCACCATCAGTAGCACGGAGGTGAACATTGAGCTCCATAGGAGTCTCAACAACGCGCTCGTCAGTAAGAGCAGCACGAGCAAGAAGATCCTGGATATACTTTTCCTGGGATATAAAAAAGCCATCAGAGGTAGAAGAGACTTCAATCCCAAGAAAGTAGCGAAGAGGTCCAAGATCAGACATAAGAAACTGCTCACTAAGACGGGCCTTGACAAAGGCAATATACTCGGGGTCATCCCCCGTGATGATCATGTCATCAACATAGAGAAGAAGAAGAGTCCGACCACGAGGAGAAAGGTGAATAAACAATGCTGGATCATGAGCACTTGCTGAAAAACCAGCAGCAATGATCACAGAGGCAAAGCGCTCAAACCAGGCGCGGGGGGCTTGCTTAAGGCCATAGAGAGAGCGACGAAGACGACATACCATGCCATCAGGAACAGAATACCCAGGTGGTGGCCGCATGTACACCTCCTCACGCAGCTCACCATTAAGAAAGGCATTCTTAACATCAAGCTGAGATATAGACCAGTGGCGTGCAGAGGCAACGGCAAGAAGTGTACGAACAGTGGTCATATGAGCCACAGGAGCAAAAGTCTCGTCATAATCACGACCGTGCTCCTGCTGAAAACCACGAGCCACAAGACGAGCTTTGTGACGCTCAAGAGAACCATCGGAGCGAGTCTTAACCTTGTAGACCCACTTACAAGTGATCGGACGGACTCCGGGAGGAAGAGAAACAAGATCCCAGGTACCAGTGCGTTCAAGAGCAGCAATCTCCTCTGCCATCGCAAACTGCCATTCAGGATGAACAACAGCCTGACGGTAAGAAGTCGGCTCAAGAACAGCAGCACCAGCGGTGGGAAATCCAAAGCGATCAACAGGCGGACGAGGACGAGAACGCAAGCCATAAGTAGGCTGAGAGAAAGATGACGACTCATCCACAGAGGCATCGACTGGTCGTGGACGACGAGTGTAATGCTGAGGAAAAGATGGAATAATAGAAGGAGGAATCGTCAAGGTAGAATCGGGGGGTGGCGACGAAGAAGTCACCGGAGATGAAGGTGTAGAATCCGGTGACATGCTGGGAGAGGAGACCGGGGAGGAAGTCACCGGAGATGAAGGTGGAGAACCCGGTGACATGCTAGGCGAGGAGACCGGGGAGGATGGTGGCTGCAAACCAACTGGAGGTGGAGAAGGAGAGGAAGTGGAGCGGAGAGGTACAGGCTCGACGGGGGTGATAGGTGAGTCAGGAAAAGTGAGAAAAGAGATATCCTGCACTGAAAAAATCGAGGAAGATGGGCGTGGGTAGAAGGGATGAGACTCATCAAAAGTCACGTCTCGAGAGATACGCATCCGACGACCGATAGGATCCCAACAACGATAGCCCTTATGCTCATCACTGTAGCCTAAAAAGACACACTCAACAGACTGAGCGGTCAGTTTGGTGCGTTCGCGAGGGGCAAGAAGAACATAGCAAACACAACCAAACGAGCGAAGCATCGAATAATCGGGAGAACGATCAAAAAGTCGCTCGAAAGGAACACCACCCTGTAGAGCAGCCGAAGGCTGGATATTGATAAGATAGGTGGATGTGGAGACGGCCTCAGCCCAAAAATGAGGCGGGAGAGAGGCAGCAATCATCAATGCACGAGCCGTCTCAAGAAGATGTCGATGCTTTCGCTCAGCCACACCATTCTGAGCATGAGCACCAGGACAAGAGAATTGAGAGAGAGTCCCTTGCTCAGCAAGAACACCACGCAACATCTTAGAGATATACTCGCCAGCGGAGTCAGCACGAAAAACACGAATGGGTGAAGAGAACTGAGTATGAACCATGGCAGCAAAACGCTTATAAATAGACAACACCTCAGAACGAGAAGTCATGAAATAAAGCCATGTGTAACGAGAGAAATCATCTATGAAAATAATATAGTATTTATGACCACCTTTCGAAGCGAAAGGGGCCGGACCCCATACATCAGAATGGACTAAATCGAAAGGACGCTTGGACACTGACTCACTATGTGAATATGGTAACTGAATCTGCTTGCCAAGACGACAACCCTGACACTCTAAAGAGACATCTCCTGAGACAGACCCCAGAAGACCTCGACGAACTAAAGAAGACAACCGAGAACCACACAGATGACCAAGTCGATGATGCCACTGCTGGAAGGAACCAGTAACGGAGGCAACAGAAGCGGAAGAACTGGCGATGGTTGTGGCAGCGGAAGGAACATGAAGCCAGTCCAACTCCCAAAGACCCTGAGAATCACGGCGGCGAGGGCCAGCCCCAACCAGAGTGTGCGTGCGACGGTCCTGGACAGAACAAGAGTCAACGTCAAGGATGACGCGACAACCAGAATCAGTAAGTTGACCAGCAGAAAACAGATTCATGGTAAGTCGAGGAACATGAGCAACATCAGGAACAGAATAAGAATGAGTGGTAAGATTGCCTCTACTAGCAACAGAAAGTGGAGTACCATCAGCAGTGAAGACATGAATAGGAGAATCCAGTGATCGAAGAGAGGACAAAGTGGAAGAATGAGAGGACATATGAAAAGAAGCTCCAGAGTCCAGAACCCATGGGGATGTACCTGACTGTAGAGGGTGATTGCTCAGTGCGGGAAGCATCAGTCACAGAACCAGCAGTACCCGTCGAGGAAGAACCTGAAGCCGCGAGCAGACGCTTAAGTCTCAGAATATCCTGCTCAGTCAAAGCAATGGCTGAAGCTGTCGAGGTAGATGACGAAGTCCCTGAAGATGATGATCGCGCCTTGCGCAGGTGTTTCTTCTTCGTGTAGCACTGAGACTCAAGATGACCATCATGGTTGCAATAGTCGCAATGTGGACGGGGGCGACCTGAGCCTCCAGAAGGAGTGGGCAAGAGCGGCGGAGCACTCGAGCGAGAAGGGGTCGGTGCAGCAGGTGGCGTAGGAGCACGAGTAACGAGCACAGAGGGAACCTCCAGCAAACCAGCACCACGTAAGCGAGTCTCCTCAGCACGAATCTCAGAAAGCGCCTCCATGAGAGAAATACGGCCACGAGCAAACAACTGAGCACGCCGGGGCTCAAACTCCTTACGGAGCCGAGACAGGAACTCATAGACGCGATGAAACTCCAAATTGGCCTGGACAGCCTGGCAACAGGGGCAAGTACGACAACCAGCACTGCGGAGAGAATCAAGCTGGCGCCAGATAGCAGAACTCTGTGCATAGAAGTCATCAACAGTAGAGTCACCCTGCTGAAGAGCATGCTCCTGACGGACCACAGACAGGTATAAGGCATCACCAGAGGGCTGATAGCGCTGACCAAGACGGGTCCACATCTCAAAGACAGTAGGAAGACCCAGAAACTCAGAAGCAAACTGAGGTAGAACACTAGCAGTGAGAACAGCTGCAGCACGAGCATCATCATCAAGCCACTGGGTGTAAACAGACAGAGCATCATGATACATCTGAAGAGCCTCCTCATAAGCCAAAACCCTCTCATCATAAGCACGATTAGCAGCCTCATCAGCAAGCTTAGCCGCATCCTTGGCGGCCTGATTAGCATCTGAAGGAAGAACCGGTGGAGTCGGCGGAATAGGAGCCACCGGAGGAACCGGACGAGGCGGACAGCAGACCTCGCCAGAAAGAACACCCCAGAGATGAATGCCACGCATGTGAATGCACATGAAGCCAGTGAACTCGGTGTAGTTAGTACCATCGAAGATCACCGGACAGCGAGGGACAGCAACATAACCCGATGCAGAAGACATTTTTTTTTTTGAGATCCCAAATCAGCAGAATCTGGAACAGCAGCGGAATCAGGGCGCTGGCGACCGGATCGAGCGGGCGCTGGCGACCAGATCGGGGTGGGCAGAGATCAGCAGGAGATCAACCCGTGAGCATCAACAGTAGGCTGAAGACGCGCGGAGTTGACCAGTGAATCGTTGAATTTGGACGGGATCCACGAACGGCGAGGCCACCCAGCAAGCTGCAGCAGTACGCAGTATGCACGCACAGGTGGCCGGCTGGGGAGCGAGGCCAGCTGCCAAGCGGGACGAGCGGGCCGGCTGGGGGATCGATCGACTCCAAGATCGAGGGGGGGGGCTTCGATCGGGAGCAGGCCGGCTGCCAAGCAGGACGAGCGGGCCGGCTGGGGGAGCGATCGACTCCAGGAGATCGATCGGGAGCAGATGAGCGGCGGGAACAGGAGATCGAGGCTGGCGGCTTCGATCGACGGATCAATAGCACGAGTTGCAGCGTGCAAAAAATTGACCTAGCTCTAATACCATATTAGGAATATGCAACTTGTATTCCCATGAGGCCATAGGCCGATATATATACATGTACAGGTGTGGAACATATGCAAGAAACCCCTTATACAACGGGATAAATACAAAGGGGTACATGACTTATATTATAACTCTAACATTTTCAATGCTCGAAAATTTGAAATAATGTTTGTGTTTGTCAGTAACACATCTTCCACGGACTTGCTGGGATTGAGTCCTTGCGGTCGCCTATTTCAACGCGAATAGCCCACCGGATAGAACAAATCACTAAAAATGAAAATGGGAGCTCCATCCTTACCACTCCTGGTTTTTACTGACACAAACAGTCAGTACGCCAAATCATATGAACAACAATAATTTGCATAGCCGCATAGGTATCGTATATGATCATTTGCACAGATCAAATTCAAATATTTCAAAATAAAAATGGTCGGTAGCATATTTTCTCGGGAGTAACGGAAAATCCCGTTTCGACCCGTTTCCGAAAAATTCGTTTGAGAAAAAAACCTAGTTAGAGTACATCAATTCTATTTGATGAAACATGGTGGTGCATATGTACCACCAAAGTTCGTTTGTCCCACTGGCTAGCAACATGGTGGTGCATACTAAGAAACACAAAAAGGAAATATTCTCCCAGATGATATATTCAACATGAATAATGGTTTGAGTGAATTGGATATAAGGCCTCGTCATCTCAAATGCAATTGCTTAATATTTACTATTTACTGGAATGCGAAGACACCCTCATTACTTAAAAATGGTCCACTTAGATGCACTAATGTATAGGAAAGAGCATTAAGCAATGGAGATGGAGAAAAGTAACACAAATTACCTTCTGTGCAATCTGAGATGTGGCGCGGAAGTGGGTTCTACACAGGCAAGGCAATGCAAGACCACTCTGCAAATACGTAAGATATCAAACCATGGCACAGAACTGGTTTCCCAAATAATAAGCTTTGCATTGTTTGTTTGTATGGGCTGAAAAATATATATACGGTCCAAACCATAGTTCAGGCAAATGCTACGATATGATGCTAGTTCGCTTTGGGTAGGCCGGGCTATCTTTGCTCTTCTCTTCACTCTAATATACAATACACACGGTCATGCGTATTCTAGAAAAAACCTAGATGATAACAGAACCTACAGAACAAGAGTTTTCTTCTCTCTAATATATGATATGCACCACTCGTGCGTATTCTAGTAAAAAAACCTAGATGATAATAGAACCTTAAGAACAAAAGTTGAAGCAATTAGCTAAACTCTCTCCGAATGTTTTGTTACATGGATGGCACTCTCAAGTTCAGTTTGACTTGTGATATATACAGTGCCATACTAGTGAAACTTTACCATCCCGAGAGACAAAAGGCAGGTTCAGTTAACGGTTCAGTTAGAAAGGTTAAGTTTGTATCACATGGCATCCATTCTCATATCTTCAAAGAGCAGTAGTCCATATATAAACTTAATGGACAAGATTGGAACACTTTTTCATATAATATCTCCCAGAAGATTGGAAAAGCATCCAACATGTAGTAAAATTACCAATTAGCCATGACATGTTCATATATGGAAATTATTTTCTCCCAGCATGTAGTACATAAACTAAGTATTCTCTGATGAATATCAAATAAACAGTAGAAATGCTGAATGGCGACCACAAGACTAGTAGCTGTGTGGACGGAAAAAAAGGTGATTTTGGAGCATTTGAAGTCGTGAATTATTACTAGGGGAAAACCCTCGACTCTGCAGCAATTTTTCACCGACCTCCTTTAAGGCCTTATTCTTTAAGTCAATACACTGGGGGAAAACCCTCAACTCTACAGCAATTTAAAGAAGAATATCTAACAGCATAACTTACAGATGTTGCACAAAGCAGAACATCTACATTTATGTTTCACAAACTATTCCAAAAGACATAAACAGGAATGAGCAGAAACTAGCCACTCCGAATGAAAATTACGAAGGAGCATACCAGAACACGGGAGCTTCCTGACCCAACAGGATTTGCCAGGAGCATGAGCAAAACACAAGTGTTAACTACCCATGGTGCTCCATAGTCACAAAAGGCATGAAGTTTCAGTATGTTACACACCAAAGCACGAAAATTGCAGCCCAGATTATTTTCTTAACAGTAATGTATCTTATCACTATGCTTTAAACATGAAAAATTCTAAGTTAAGAGAGTTCACCGTTTCCACTTCTCTAACATCCTTATTACTGGGCAATGCAAAAGGTGATTTCAATGTCTTTCAATCCTGTGACTTATATCTGGAGAACATTTCAAGATTTTAGTTTTTTGCATCTTGTATATGGAACTAGAAATGAACGAGAGTACCAGCTTCGCTGTTACTTTCAGTTTGCATGTTCGACTATTTTTTGCTGAAAGGCATCTTGAATGATAAAGTTTCCACTCTGTCAAATTAGCACTGGGGCAACAATGTGACTGTGGAAGTAGGTCTAGCTTTTGCACCGATGAGAAGAAACTGGGATCAGCATCAAAATGAGAATCAAGGAGAGTTGTCTTGCTTGGAATGCTGACACGGCAACAGAGCTGATCTGGTGCAGGAGCAGTTTCCAATTTTTTTAATTAAGTTGAGATACTTGTTGCCTCCTGGTATAATATAACTACCAATCTCACATAATTTTCAGGTCATGAGTTCTTACCAAGATAGCTGTGGTGTCCATTCTACTACCCATATGCAGCCTCACGTGTGTGGTCACACGTACCACCTGTGAATCTAGTAATCGACAACGTCAGATCAACTGGATCTAAGTCTACCTAGAGATATGAGCGGCTGGAAGCTTCACATGGAGAGATGACTTTTGATCGGCCGGGCTTGCTTCAGTGCTGCCCATGAAAGCTTACAGCTAATAGCTCTCCCGTCCATTTGATGTGTGCTGCACTGCTGCTACAGATCTGACACTGCTAGCTAACTATATCTGAAGTCAACTAGATCGTGTGCAGCGATGCTGTCCTATGCTGCTAACCAACTCAACTAGGGCACCTGGCAGTTTTTGCCTTCTCCATTTGGAATCTACCCACGCCTCCCAAGCTCTGCTACTCCTGGTCTACCCATTACTACCCAGTGTGGCATTACCTAGTTCCATGCATGGCCCTGCGATCTAGGCTAAGATGCTGTGCACGGAGAACCATGGAACCTGTAAAATGTCAACGAAATTAGCAGAGAAACCCAGTGGGTTATACTGCTGGTTTTCACTTCTGATGATTCTTTCTCCCTCTTTTATCTGACAGGAAACAAATGCAGGCCGGTGCATCAGGAGCTGACCTAAGAATTAACAAATGCAGGCCGGTGCAGTGCGTGACAGTGTCAGAAGCTTCTGCGAATCAGATCTAGCGAAACATAGCCATTACCAAGGTTAACACCACTATAAATGGCTAGCATTGCTGCCCATTCTGGACAAACCCATAAGCCAATCAAAAACAGCTCTCTGGTAGGTGTTTACGCTTAGCGTTTTCATCCTACAATGAGATCGCTGCCCATTGTAGTTTTATCCCTCCTGATTCTTGTTCTTGCTGCCCATGTATCCCAAGCCGATGACAAGGGCTCTCCAGGCGGAAATGGGAAGGGTTCCCATGAAGGTGACAGTGATGATCATAAATCAAATGGCGTAGGGCCGGTGAAAAAGCCAAAATGCGATAAACCCGGACGTGGTCCGAAAAACCATGACAATGATGGTCGAGGACCACCGGAAAAGGAGTGTGATGATGAAGAGACAACACCGTCATCACCGGGGCCTTCCCCAGACCAAGGTAATGGTTCGCCATCACCACCGACATCCCCTTCTTATTCTCCACCCATGAATACCCAGTCACCGCCACCTCCATTAGAAACTAGTCCTACCACACCTCCACCCTACCAACCCAGCAATCAATCCCCTCCGCCACCATCATCATCAAGCCCACCACCAACACCTCCATCTAGCCCCCCTGTTACACCTCCAACCTACGAACCTAATGATCAATCGCCACCGCCTCCAATGAATCCTCCACCCATTACCCCACCACCTCCATCTAGTCCACCTGCGGCACCTCCAATGAGCCCGGCTAATCAGCCTCCTCCACCGTCATCATCATCTAGCCCCCCACCACTAGCTCCAGCCACTCCACCAACACCTCCATCTAGTCCCCCTGTTATGCCTCCATCCTACGAACCTAACGATCAATCGCCACCGCCTCCATTGAATCCTCCGTCCATTCCCCCGCCATCATCTAGCCCACCTGCCTCACCTCCAATGAACCCGACTAATGATCAACCTCCTCCACCATCTCCGTCATCTAGCCCCCCACCAGTAGCTCCAGCCACCCCATCAACACCTCCATCTAGTCCCCCTGTTATGCCTCCATCCTACGAACCTAACGATCAATCGCCACCGCCTCCATTGAATCCTCCATCCATTCCCCCGCCACCATCTAGCCCACCTGCCTCGCCTCCAATGAACCCGACTAATGATCAACCTCCTCCACCATTTCCGTCATCTAGCCCCCCACCAGTAGCTCCAGCCACCCCACCAACACCTCCATCCAGTCCCCTTGTTACGCCTCCATCCTACGAACCTAACGATCAATCACCACCGCCTCCATTGAGTCCTTCGACTATTCCCCCACCACCTCCAACTAGCCCTCCTGCGGTACCTCCAATGAACCCAACTAATGAACAACCTCCTCCACCATCGCCAACATCTAACCCCCCACCACTAGCCCCGGCAACACCTCCATCTAGTCCCCCTGTTGCACCTCCAACCTACGAACCTAACGATCAATCGCCACCGCCTCCATTTAGTCCTTCGTCCATTCCCCCACCACCTCCATCTAGCCCACTTGCTGCACCTCCAATGAACCCGACTAATGACCAGCCTCCTCCACCATTGCCATCATCTAGCCCCCCACCACTAGCTCCAATCACCCCACCAACATCTCCATCTAGTCCCCCTGGTACACCTCCAACCTATGAACCTAATGATCAATCGCCACCGCCTCCATTAAATCCTCCATCCATTCCCCCACAACCATCTAGCCCACCTGCCTCACCTCCAATGAACCCGACTAATGATCAACCTCCTCCACCATCTCCGTCATCTAGCCCCCCACCATTAGCTCCAACCACCCCACCAACACCTCTATCTAGTCCCCCTGTTACGCCTCCATCCTACGAACCTAACGGTCAATCACCACCGCCTCCATTGAATCCTGCACCCATTCCCTCACCAGTTCCATCAAGCCCACCCGTGGCACCTCCTATGAACCCGACTAATGATCAGCCTCCACCATCGTCATCATCTAGCCCCCCACAAATAGCTCCAATGACTCCACCACCTCCCTCTCACCCACCTGCCATGCCTCCAACAGACTCAACTAATGAGCAAAGTCCTCCACCACCACCATCATCTAGTCCACCAGGAGCTCTATCAAGTCCTCCACCACCGTCATCGAGTCCAGCAATGGCTCCATCCATTGCCACGCCACCTTTGTCTAGTCCCCCTGCTACACCTCCAAAATACCAAGCTAATGACCAGTCCCCTCCACCACCACCGTCATATAGTACACCGCCGACAACTTTAGCTAGTCCTCCACCACCACCATTGAGTCCACCAGCAATATCTCCAACCACTAGCCCACCTCCTACATCTACTTCTCCATCGCCTATGTCGAGTCCACCAGCAACACCGCCGACCAACCAAGGTAACCACCCGCCGTCACCATTAAGTCCGCCTACCACACCTCCGATGTACCAAGTTAACCAACCACCGCCGCCACCACAATTAAGTGCCCCTGCCACACCTCCGACCTATCAAGGTAATGCCCAACCACCACCATCGCCACTTGGTGCCCCTACTGGCAATGGATGGGTGCAAGTTCAGAACTTTCGTGACGCCATGTACTGGCAAATCGGGCGCTTTGCGGTGTACAAGTTGGTAAACAAGAAGAACAATTCCCTTGTTGATGTGCTCTATGTGAGCATGCAACCTGCAGGAAATGGCAACAACTACTTTCTTGTGATAAAAGTAGCAGATGAATATAAGAAGGTCGGCAAGTATCATGTGCTTCTATGGGGTGTGCCCGGGTCAGCAGATCAAGCATGGAAACCATATTGGCTCAAATTTGTAGGAAACTAAGCACATGGCCAAAACAAGATCATCTAGCTGTTGACCATGCATGGCATTTCTAGGGAGAAGATATATAGACATTTTGTGATCAATGTGCGCTTGCATGGATTAGTTGATCTTTGTAGCTTTGAGCGGCTTGATATCCAACTATATATTCTGATTTCAATAATAAATTTATGTTGTGTTCTCAGTATAATTGCCTCAAATTTACAAAATATGGGTGGAGTTATTATAATCATATAACTCAGAGCAGAAGCGCTTCACTGTACTGTTTGTTTGATGGTTGCCCTGTAATTCCTATTAAAGTTGCTTATTTGTAGTTCACTGTTTGCCGTTCACCTGGGCGTCCAGATCCTTGACCTTCGTCACCAATTTCAAAGCAAGAAGATAATTGAACAAGCTCAAATATAAACAATGCGCGGCATACAAAGAGCAAATCCTTACAACCACCAAAAGAGAAGCTTCCCCTGCATCTCCAGCAAAATGGTGTGAGATGCAACATAGGAAAAAAGCTAGCATAATGCCAGCCAACAGAGACCAAAAGCAAAAAAAGAAGTTAAGTCAACTGCCGGATGTAGTTTAAGCAGCAACCATGCATATGCAAGTGTGCAAAGAGGTTGCATTGACATGAACTGTTGAAGAACCACAAGTGCAAGTGCACTAAATGACAGAACCCAAACTCAATTACAGCAAGAAACTAAAAATAATTATTGACAGGTTATGACCGAATGTCATGAAGCAAGCAGGACCAGGTATATGCACAAAATTAAGAGTGACAAGAGGTTCTATTGGCGAGAACATATGTTTATAATATGCCAGGGATTAACAGTACAGTTGTATAGAGCAATTTCTATTTGACCTTGTAGCCATATATAGGGTGAGGGACCAGTATAAGATACTTCACAGGGACATGAGAGACAATTCTAGGAAGATCAAGTGGGGTGTACAGGAAGTGAGCCGACCTGTGATAGTAACTATCCGACATCACATAACAAAGCAACCACTAGATCCATGATGATCTCAACAAAATGCATGTGTCTTGCTTGCAGAAGATGTAACGCGTTACCTCCGAAAGATGCATGGTTTCACTCGCCATAAATGGTTGGCTGAGATTCTTGCTGAGTGAGATCCGATGAAGGTTTAGTAGAGTTGATATTTTACATGATCTCTTGCCAGTAAGTGCCTTTATTCCCAAAGACATATAGGTGGAGTGCTGCAACCACAATCAATAATGTAGTAAGCCTTAAGAAGTAACAATGCTGAATGAATTGGTTTCAAAAAAAAAAATGCTGAATGAACCAATGGGAGTAACTGTTGAATTGTACATGTACGTGTGTGTAATATATGTTGCACAGGAGCGTGAGTGGTGTTGTGGGAGTCTGTTACTCCCCTATATGTGACCATCTTGTGTAACAACCTGAGCGGAATATACAGCACAATTCTCCAACTGTAACGGCCTGCGAGACTTATCAACAGAAAGCTATAATCTGAGAAAGAAAGAAAAAAAAGAATTAAATTACTGTATTGTAGTGTTGTGCAGAGAATGCGTTTAACAAGGCATGGTGGAGAATTGGCCAAGTAAATATAGGGGTAATAGCCTGGATTGACATAAAACGGGTGCCCAGAATAAAATGGTCTAGAACTTCATAATCATTCACTTGAAGCCATAAAACGAGGTCTTGGCAACCGAGAATAATCTGTTGCCTGTACAGAGTCACGAGTAATGACCTGAGACTTGTCCATGGCGGCCTAGGCAGCCGAGAAGAGTCCCCTGCCGGTGCCGCAGGAACGTGCGCCAGCCTCGTCATCCATTTGGCTCGGCGGTCATGCCGCGGCAATTCGTCGAACAGGTGGTGCGCGTCCTCCGTGGTGGGCGTCCCGGAGCTCGCGCGCGCGCGCCGAGGCGGCTGCGCAGGCGCCAGGCGGCGTAGCGCTCCCAGCTGCGTGAGGGCGGTGAGGTGGAGGAAGGGCAGGCGGGGGAATGGCGAGGGCGGAGGCGGAGGGAGGAGCGGCGAGACATTGACGGGTGCGCGAAGTCACTCCCGTGCTATGTCGCTCGTCTCGTTTGTAGCAGTATCGTTTACGGTTTACTTCCTCTCTCACTACTAAATCGAATTAAATCGAATTTCTTTTAAATCAAATTTACGTTCAACTTTTAAAACGATTCAGAAGAATGCAGCCTTTATTGAAAACCACCGAAATATAGTGGCAATACGAGTACTTTATGAAACGAACCATAGAGTCAATTACAACGGTGGTGCCTGAACTTGACGCAAACGGTTACTTTGGTGCTAGAACTTGCGGCATACATCGAACTGGTGTAACAACTTGGCTCAGACGTGCAAATACGGTGCAAACCTCGGCTGTGTATGCCCGAGACGCTGATTAGATGCGTCAACATGGCATGGGTCCCGCCGTCAGTGACCCGAAGGCAGACAGGAGGGCGTGTGGCCAGTTTTTTTGCGTAAACCCCCTTGAATTATTATTTTCCCACAAATAGGCACTTTTGACGTTGGAAGATGGCATTTAATTTTTTCGACTATTTAGCCAGTGGGCCCCGTGTGTACATACTGAGAATTATTAACAAGAAAAAAGGAGGCCTCCCCGTCTCGAACGTGCAACCCTTGCCCATGTCACAGTCTGGCTGCTACACCATTCAGTCTTCACAACTTCAGATAAATTTTTGCATTCATCAATTTGAATATTAAATAAGCAGCACATGTATATTTTTCTATTAAATAAACATTTTAAATTGGCTGCACTATCTGCTGCCATTAAGCCCCACATGTATCATCCTTATACTGCATTAACGGTTGTTGTCCTTGTTAGACATCTGAATGTAATTGATCAGTGGCTATGAGCGCGAGCACCCTAACAGTAGGTCGTCGTGTTGAATTCTCAAAAAAAGGTCACATTTTTTCTTTTAATTCCCGCCTCAAAGACAATTTCCCTTTTAATTTTCACGTCGGGACTCACCTGTCACACAACAAACAAAATAAAATACCATCTACCATGTGGACAGGGTCTTTTTTTGTGAGAAATAAAAACTGTTGAGGTTTTTCTGCAAAAAGAAAAAAACAGGCCACACACTTCTAGTCTTTGACAAAGGGCC
Source organism: Aegilops umbellulata (assembly GCA_032464435.1). NCBI lineage: Eukaryota > Viridiplantae > Streptophyta > Magnoliopsida > Poales > Poaceae > Aegilops > Aegilops umbellulata. The sequence continues at coordinate 512,240,434 of CP136059.1, forward strand.
CCACGCCACGCTGCCGGCCAAGTCAGCGTTGATTTCGTATCCAAGTGCGGTTAGCACTGTATTTGCACACCCAAGCCAAGTTATTGCACCAGTTCAATGTATGCCACAAGTTCTAGTACCAAAGTGACCGTTTACGCCAAGTTCAAGCACCACCGATGTAATTGACTCCGAACCATATATCAACATAAAAAACCTAGAATATACTACTGATGAAATAGCCAATGGGTCTCGGGACCCATTGCACCTGATTTTAGAAAAATTGTAAAAGAACTCAAAATTTTCAAAAAGAAAATTGGAAGCACGGTATAGCTTTATAGTCTTATAAAAAGTTCCATGAACAAGTGACTTGCGTGGACTCTAGAGGGAAAATAAAATTGTGAGTACAAAAAATGTGAATAGTTTTTAATATTTATTTTCTAAGTTGGCGCTTTTTTCTCTCTTTACACATACCACACTAAGATCATGCCAACTTGGAAACGAGGCTATACAAAATTGCAGTTTGCAGAATTTTTTTGTTTGTTTGTGTGTTGGTTAATAGGGGCCTTGAGATTTCGCAGCGGTAAGCATGCAAAATTATATTGCTGAATTTGAAACCTGGACTAAACGTTATGACCGTTGAAGCTTGGCGAGACGAAGTTAAAGTTTACGACAATGCAATGAGCGTGCTTAAATGGGATTGGTTATAACTTACTTCCTCCGTTCCAAAATATTTATCTTTCTAGGCATTTCAAATGGTTACAACATACGGATTTATGTAGACATATTTTAGAGTGTAGATTCACTTATTTTGTTTTGTATGTAGTCACTAGTTAAAATCACTAGAAAGACAAATATTTAGGAACGGAGGGAGTACATGCCAGGTCGCTACCAGACGGACTAAGGGCAACACTAGCCAATCCTTTATCCTATAACTCCTAATATGCTTTTTTGAACCATAACTTCTTAAAGTTTGAGGAGTGTTATATAGTGGTCGCACCTAATCGAACCCCTATATTTTTAACTCTTAAAAAATTTGTCTAATTTTTTTAGCATTTGTCGCCTACATTTAAAATAGTTGCATGATTTCCATCAATCATTTGAATGATACAAATTGATAATATGCACCAATTCAACATAAAAACACGCATATAGTTCATTCAGTCAAACAATCCAAAATTAAAATATGCATATACTTCATCCAAAAGCCACCAAATGGATCGAGTTTGATCAAAAAACCACAACATAGCATGTCTTCATGCCATGGGCAGAGCCTCTCAAATTCATACTACACAAACTCAAGCACTTTCGTGCTCACCACTACCATGGCGGCCGCCACCACCACCATGGCCGCCATCCACCACAACCATGGCCACCACTATCACCACCATGGCCACCAAAGCCGACCTCCGATTGGTCCAAGATCTCCCCACGAGTGAGTTCCTGACACTTTCTTGTGGTGGCATCCATCATGCTCGGGTCCATGAACATGATAGCACAATCTTCTGCCTTCTTCCCTTTTGCAAGCCTCTCCTCCTCGAGTGTAATCTTACGCTCCTCTGTTTTCATCTTCCTCGTTTGGGCCGCCAACTTTGCTCTCCACTTCTCATCCTCCGTGTACTTGAGCTTGTTCCACCTGGCCTTCTCTTACTTGCGTTCAGCTCCCAAATCTTTCTTGGTCTCAATTATAGCACAAAGCTCGTATTTGTAGGCATCGACGCCTCCATGCTTCTTCCTCTATTTTACACTCTTTTGCCCAGCCTTTTGTAAGGATGGAAAATTCCATCCTCTTCGTCATCAGCTTCAACAGATATGCTAATTTGTGACCTCTTCGGTGTGGTTTCGAAGTTTCTTCGGATCCACTTCTCATTGCCAACTAGTTCCTTATAGCAATGGTGTCATGTGAATGCCCTGCCGCCACCTTTCTTGTTGTGTTGCTTGTATAGCTCTTGGATGAGAGGTCCACAATCTGTGATTTGCACCCCACACAGTAATGCATGATTTACTTGATCAACACAAACAAGACCATCAGTTGCATTGCTCTTGGATCACACCCCACCGATGGGGAAAAGAGCCTTGAGTGCAGCAGGAGTGGATGGTCACATTGTTGTAGTAGTAGTCTTCAATCCTACTAAAGAAATTCTCCTTCGTTTGATTTGTACCAACCGAGGCATCAGACGAGAAATCCATCCAAGCAAAGCACAATGCAACGTCTCATCTTGGCTATAGTTCATTTTCCTTGCCCTCTTTGTGCTTGTTCGTGTCTCCACAGGATCACTGTCCTCCTCCACTTCGGAATCATCATCAAGTCTGCTCTCTTCTTCTTGATCATTCCTCACATAGTCATAATCTAGACCGTCGAGGCCGAGTACGTGTAATTCATCCAATTGAGACAAAAAAAAGTTGTAGCATTATGCTCCTCCACACTAGAATCAATAACAACAAGCACATCACAAAATCGTCGCCGCAGTCATCAATATCCATAGCAAAAACTACAATCAACAACTTTTTTTTTACCTCTAGAGCATATCTTCGAACACTTGGTGGCGGCCATGGACCTCAACCTCGACTGTATTGCCGAACGTGCCGGAGAAGGAGTTGATGGGTGGCCGGAGAAGGCGCGTGAGGCACAGGATAGGGAGAAGGCATTGCGTGGACGCTTTCTTCCTTTTCTTGGACTATGCTCGGCAAAAAAACGATTCTCTAAAATATGGAAAATGATGAGATCAGAAAATATTTGTGAATTTGAAAAGAAGTTCACAATTTTCATTTTTTAATAAATTTGAAAATTCAGAATTTTAAAAATGCTAGTTCATGAATAAAAAAATCGTGAACTCGAAAAAAACAAAGATTCCCAAAAAACTTATGTTCATGATTTTCTAAAAAATATTAATGAATTTGAAACAAAAAGGTAAATAAAAAGAGTAAAAGAGAAAGAAAAGAGAAAAATGTACAAAAAGTAGAGTAAAGACCCGATCAAAAACAAAAAAAACTAGAAGTGAGAAGACCCACCTAAGGGAGCAACTAGTTAACGAGCGCTCCTTCGGGAGCCTCGCAACGATCAGCGCCACTTGGCGCGCTCTCAGCCATTCGCCACGTGTCGCACTCTGGACGCTCCCTCCGGATTTTGTTTTTTTATTTTTCCGCACGCGTTTTCGGTTTTTTAAACGGTTTTTTTCTGGGGTTTTTTCGACGTTTTGGTTTTCCCTCGGTCTTTCTTAGCTTTTCGACCAAAAAAATTGAAAAAAAAATTTGCGCGAAAAAAACGTGTTTTTTTTCTTTCGTGAAAGTCACGGTTTTTCTTTCGCTAGAGGCACTGTTGTGCTTTAGCGAGAGTCACGGCCGTGCCTTTCGGAAACAACAAAAACGCGTTTTTTGTTTTTTTTCTAGCAAGAGTCACGGTTTTGCTTCCGCGAGAGGCACGGTTGTGCTTTCACGGGAGTCACGATCGTGCCTCTCGGAAAGGGAAAAATAAAACGCGTTTTCTGTTTTTTTTTCTTTCGTGAGAGTCACGGTTTTGCTTCCGCGAGAGGCACAGTTGTGCTTTCGCGAGAGTCACGGCCGTGCCTCTTGGAAAGGGAAAAATAAAACGCGTTTTCTGTTTTTTTTTCTTTCCTGAGAGTCACGGTTTTGCTTCCGCGAGAGGCACGGTTGTGCTTTCGCGAGAGTCACGGCCGTGCCTCTCGGAAAGGGAAAAAAATACGCGTTTTCTATTTTTTTTCTTTCACGAGAGTCACGGTTTTGCTTTCGTGAGAGGCACGGTTGTGATTTCGCGAGAGGCACGGACGTGCCTCTTTCGGAAAGGAAAAAAAACCGTGCTCCCGGTCTGGTTTTTTTGCTCGGTTTTTTCGTTTGGTTTTTTTCGTGAAAAAAAAAGTTCGTCGAAACCTATCAACACGGGATCTAGTTTTGAAGATCTCGACGCGAGGAATCCAATGGTGAAAACGGTTCAAGATTTAGATGCACGGTTTAAGAGATAAAACATTTTGAATAAACAGATCTATGAAAAAAGGGAAAACTCTCAGGTTGCGACAAGTGGTGCAGCGCTGCATGTGCGCCACTTGTCGCGACCTGAGAAAATGGAGTGTTCGTGATTTCGCCCATCTAAAGGCTTTACAAAACCGGAATGAGTGGTGCAGCTTGGCAGGCCCACTAAATTCGACCGCTCGGCAGCAGTGGGCGCCTCGTACCGGGCGTGACTATGTTTCGCCTAGAGCAGCCTCGCATCAAAAAAAACTACGACTATGGGCGGGCCCAGCTCGAACCACAGTTCTTCAGTGCTTTTCTTCTCCCGTTTTATTTTCATACTTTTGCATTAGTTTTTGCTACATATTTTAAATTTTCTAATATTTAAAAATATTCAAAAAATATATATAGAATAATGCACAAAAATGAAAATGTTAGTTGTATTTTTTAATAAAGTTAAATGTGTATAGAAAAAAGTTTCTACTGTATAAGAAAATTGTAAAATTTTAATCATGTATTTGAAAAAAATGTTAAATGTGTACATAGAAATTGTTCCTTTTGTATAAAAAAATGTTTAAAACTTTAGGACGACATCAAAGAATATTAAAAAAAGGCAGCCCGGTGCATGTAACTCCCGCTTGCGCAGGGTCCGACCACTTCAGATCGATTGTATGCAGCCTTTTCCTAAATTTTTGTAAGAGGCGGTTTCCAGGAGTTGAACCGGTGACCCCATGGTCACAAGGTAACATCTTTACCGCTGCGCCAAGGCTACATCAAAGAATATGTATGGAAAAATATTAATCATGTATTTGAAAAATGTTAAACATATATATTTTTGGTGTATAAAAAAAGTGTACAATGTGTATGTAAAAGTAGACATAAAAATATTAGTTCCCAAAAATGTTAATCATATATTTGAAAATTTTAAATATGAATAAAAATGTTCCTTATGTATAAACAAATGTACAATGTAAATGAAAAAAGTATATATAAAATAATATAGTTTAAAAAAATGTCAACCATCTATTAGATAATGTTAAACGTGTACATAAAAAATTTCCAAACATATACAAACAAATTACAAATGTATATTAAAAATAAAACTCCAAAAAATTTAATCATGTATTTAAATATTTTTTGTGATTTATATTTTTTATTACAATCAAAAGTTCATCGTGTATTTTAATAAATGTTTTACATTTATTCAAGAAAGTATTCAAAACATGTATTAAAAGAAAAATGTACATTTTATATTTGATTAATTTTCAATGTGCTTCAAAAAATCGTGCCACGTGTACACTAAAAATTTATATGGTGTGCTAAAAAAAGGATAAACTTGTTTAACAAAAAAGAACCGATCTAAATCAACAAAGGAATAGAGAAAAACATAGAAACTCAATCAAACTGAAAAATGCAAAACAAAGAGAAAATAGAAAGTGATGAAAATGAATGCAAAAAATGGAAATGATGTAACCCAAGAAGGAAAGAAAGAAACCCGGAAAAGAAACAAAGAAAAGCAAAGAAAAACAGAGTAAGAAAAGCAAAAAAAATGAAAATCAAGAAAAACAAAGAAAACACAAGAAAAAGAAAACCTGGTAAAAAATCATGAAGAGACGAAGAAAGCATGCAAAAAAACATAGAAAGACAAAAAAGAGAAAATCATGAAGAAACAAGGAAAACTTAAAAGAGGAAACAAAAGAAAAATTAAATAAACTGAAAAAACCCGAACCAAACAAACGAAGAGTAGCGATCGAAGGAGAAAGCCAGTGAACTTACAAAAAGAAGACCAAATCGGACAGTTCGAGTAAAAGATGCGAGAGTAAAATAGTTGACACGAGATATAGTTCTAGCGCCTCATACAAATTGTATTGTATCTGGATTTCATGCTTTAAGTGCCAAATATTATATTTCTCCGTATGGATATATTAGTAGCACATAGGTATGAGAGCCCGCGTTTGACACCCCATGCATCAAAATGGTAGGCAAACGCATAGAGCTTCCATGACTAGGCCGGCCTATGTTAGCGGTATGTACTATAGATTATGTTACCAAGTTGGTAAAAGAAATTCCGACGTATCATGTTGACGGCGCTACTTTCATAAAGATGATTAAAGATATCATCCTCCTTAGGTTTAGAGTGCCTAAAGTTCTTATTACTGATGGTGGATCTCATTTTATACAATGGGTTTTTAGGAGTATCCTACGTAAGTATGGAGTTACACCTCGCGTAGCATCTCCCTACCATCCACAAATGAGTGGGTAGGTGGAGTTGTCAACCCGAGAGTTAAAACAATGCGTTAGAAGACGGTGCAAAAAGTCGAGGACGAATTGGGCATGAAAGCTCAACGACGCGCTTTGGGCATATCGCAATGACTACAAAAATTCTATGGGTATGATGCCACATAAAATGATCTATGGTAAGGCATGTCATTTACCTTTAGAACTAGAGCATAATTTTTTGGGCGATTGTTAGATGTAGATGCTCCAGATGAATTTAGAAATGAAGCTTATGAAATTGCTTGTCTGTTATAAGAAAAGGTTGGTGTGGCACGATAGAAAGATCTTCAAACAAAAGTTTCACGCTGGAGACAAAGCTCTCCTATTAACTCCCATTTTAAGTTATTTCTAGGAAAGCTTAGGTCCAGGTGGGAAGAACCCTATAAGATTGAAGAAGTTTATAATTTAAGAGTTGTATGGTTGAAGGGGGATAGGAATACTCTGCGACCGTAAACGGACAACGCCTGAAGCTCTACCTCGCAGATGAACAATAGGAGAGATAGGAAATAAACTTCATAACGACCGAAGAGGATATGCCACTCGAGAAGGCGAGAGGCAATTCGGTAAACTACAATCATTAATAAAACTCTAGTCTCCAGTTATAGACTAGGAGTGAATTCAATAGAAGTTACTAAAGACCTACCATTTTGAAGTGGTTCTAATTTGGAAGGTAGACCTATGAAATATTTGTCTTTTGGGTGCTTTGGATCTAACCCCACAAGAAGAAGAGAAAAGGTCCTCAAGATTTTTTTTAAAGAAAGGCAATTCAGGACAAAGGACGGCGCAAGGTACGCGTACCTCTGCTCATACCATGCGAACGAGCAAAGTCCAAAGAAACCGGGGCAATTGACGACATTCGGTACAAGAGCTCACGCTCTTACTGGCCGTCGTACCGCTCGGAGGAGACAAACAGAAAGTCTCATTTTCTAAGACAGCGCAATGCACGAGCTAACTGCGCTTGTACCATTGCTCGTACCGCCGGGCAACGCCTAGTTACAGAAGGTCTGATTTTCAAGACAGCCTAGGGTACAATAGGGTGAGCTCGTAACAATGGTCGTACCCATCCTCGACTTCATCGACAGGTTTGAAAATACTATTCAGGTTTTATAAATTATTCATTTTAAAGAAATTTCTGGTTTTCAAAACATGTTCATGAATTCAAACATAATAGTAGCAATATTGAGAATTGGTTGGAAATTTTCAAGAAATGTTTGCGCATTTCAATAATAATTCAGAATTTCATAAACATGTCTCATTTTCAAATTTTCCATATAAATTGAAAAAATGTTCACATTTTCAAAAAACTTTCATGGTTTTAAAAAATTGCTCAGATATAAAGAATTGTACCCGTTTTAAAATTTCTAACATTCAAAAAATGTTCATATTTTTTAAAACTGGTCGTGAATTTCAAAAATTGTTCATACGTTTGTAAACTGAAATAAAATAGGAAACCTAAAAAAAAGGGTCACTTTATTGTACGGTTTGCTACAGTAGTTGGTCCGCATAAGTACGGGATTATCCTATTTGACACTTTGTGCATGAAAGTGCTCAAATGCTGGGCAAATGCACAGACCGTCCACAACTAGTCCGGCCGTTATGTACTGTAGAGATGAGTCCAAACGATTTTGTTTTGTATTTTAAACATTCTTCTCAAAATATTAAAATGTTCTATAATTTAAAACACATATAACTTATTATATATATTTATATTTGATTATGCATAGTTGTAACAATACTTATTTAATATAAGTAGAATAATTGAAAAAATATATATTTTTTCATGCATGGTTGAATGTTGTGGTCGGTATTTTTTTTTCATGCATGATTGCATGTTGAGGTTGGCCTTATGACACTCACAATTATATTGAATGCCCATGAGAAATAGATAGAAACCAGATGTCGACTGGCTTGGTGGAAGGTGAAGGGGAATTCAAAATGAAGGCTATCAAAAAATTGGAGTTCACTTTTTTTTTCCGAGGATACATGCCTTTGAGATTTTGCGAGTGGTAGTAGTGCAACACAAGATTGCTGGATCTAAAACCTGCGCCGAACAGACTCGCCTTTGAAGCCCAGCGAGGATGGAGTTGAACCGACATAGTTGAGGACAACAGGACGAGCCAGATGGAGCACGACCCGTGGTGACGCCACATGGATGTCAACCATAGGTTAGTCACCCCCAAAGAAGAGGCTAAAGGGGTGTTTGTTTCAGGGACTTTTTAGTCCCAAAGACTAAAAAAAGTTCCTAAAAAGTCCCTAGGAACCAAACGGGAGGGACATTTTCTACAGGGACTAGAAAAAGACTCTATTGGAGAGTCTTTTTTAATTAGTCCCTGGGCTAGAAAAAGTCCTAGGACTTTTAAATCAAACACCCCCTAACACTGGTGGCAGCAATTGTCCGTGTTGATGGCTATGCCGATGCAAACCGATCTTTCGATGGAAGTACATGTATGTCTTTTTTTTGCTTGTCTACACATATTTTTTGCTTTTCAATATATTTGTAAAAGTTTAGGCACGCTTTTTTCGGATAGAAATAAATGTAGACCAAAAATAAAAGGGGGGCATTTTCCACGTGACAGGGCATGCAGCTCATGTGCTGTGCGCAGGTCGGCCCTGCGCCGTTCACGCGCGGAAGCACAGCCTGTAATTGCGAAAGAGTAATAAGTAATAAAACTGAAAAAGTGAAGTGAAACGCGACAATCGTGAGCTGTGGACTGCGCCAGGCGACCACGGTTCGGTTTGGTTTGGTTTGAACGACGACGACGGCGGACGGCCCTTTCCTTCCTTCCTTGGCCTCTACTCCAAGTCGCTTTCCAACTCCGATCCCTTCTCCTCTCTCCGACACTCGGTCCGCCGCTGGCGGTCGCTGACGGGTGGTCCCCGTGGACTCGTGTCCTTGCCTGCCTGCCGCTAAATCCGAAGCACGGGGCGCGTCCGGCCAGGCTATAGCTGCTTCTGGAAAGCCTGCTGCCTCGCGTCCGCATGGCGCCCGGCGGCACGATGCCCCCGTGCGCGCCCCACCTCATGTTCCGCCGCCCGGACCTCCCCGCGCCTGCGCCTCACGCCGTCGTGCCGCCGCCTGCCACCGCTGGTATGGACAAGGAGGATGAGGGGGAGGAGCGCCGGCTGAGGCTGTCCGACCTCGAGTGGGTGGCCGACCTAGGCGAGGGCGCGAGCGGGGTGGTGACCAAGGTGCGCCTCCGCGGCAGCACCGCCGGCCCCGCGTTCGCGCTCAAGGTCGCGCACTACCCCGACGACACCGACGCGGGGAGGGAGCAGGACGAGGTGCTCCGCCGCGCGTGCGGGGCCGGGCCGCCGTCGCCGTACGTCGTGCGCTGCCACGCCGTGCTCCGGGGCGCCGGCGGCGAGCCCGCGTGCCTGCTCGAGCTCATGGACGCCGGGTCGCTCCACGACGTCCTGCGCCGCCGGGGCGGCCGCGGCGGCCTCCCGGAGCCCGCGCTCGCCGAGGTGGCCGCGCGCTGCGCCCTCGGGCTGGCGCACCTCCACGCGCGCGGCGTCGCGCACCTCGACCTCAAGCCCGACAACCTGCTCGCCAGCGCCCGCGGGGACGTCAAGATCGCCGACTTCGGCGTCTCGCGGATCTTCTCCCGCGGCGCCGCCAGCGACCAGCAGCGCTCTCCCCGTGTCTCCGTCGCCGTCGGCACCACCGCGTACATGAGCCCCGAGCGGTTCGCGCCCAACGCCCAGGCCGGCCCGCGTGGGGTCTGCGCCGCCGACGTCTGGAGCCTGGGCGTCACCGTCCTGGAGCTCTTCTTGGGGCACCGCCCTGTCCTGCCCGCCGAACGGACGCCGTCCTGGAAGATGCTCAAGGAGGCCATCTGCTACGGCGATCCTCCTTCGGTGCCGGAGAGCGCGGTGGCGTCGGCGGAGCTGCGAGGGTTCGTGGCCGCGTGCGTGCAGAAGGATCCCCGGAGGCGCGCCACGGTGCCGCAGCTGCTCGCGCACCCGTTCGTGGCCCGCCGGGACGCGGAGGCGTCGCGCCGCGCGCTACGAGAGATTATCGTGGAGACCATGTAGGATATCAGGACAGAGGCAAGATCAATTGTATTCTTGAGATGAACTCTACTACTGTAGTTCTTTTTGAGTTATTTGTAGCTATAGATTATGGTGAAGATTTCTTTCATCAACCCGAACTTTTGGACAAGCTTGGTACTCTTTTTTAACTATTCTTATTAGTATCATGGTTTTTTGTTTATCTCTCAAAATGAATTTGACAATCCCAAAAGTAGTTTTGGTCTAATTCAAATTTCCTAATTTATCAAATGGTGTAACATTTTTTTGAAATGCATGATCATTTTTAGATCAACGAACATTATGGATGAATAAATTATTTTGTAAGTCACGAACAGTTTTAGAATTTTTATGACATTTTTTCTATCATGAACATTTGTTGAATTGCCAAGATTTTGTTCAATTTTATTAACCTTTTATAGCACATAAACTTTTTAAAAAATCATGAACATTTTCTGAATTCCTAAATATTTGTTTTCAAAATTTCGTTTTTTTTTCAATAAGCAAACATTTTTTTATAATTTTCTGAACATGTTTTGTATCTGCAAAAAAGTAAATTACAAACGTTTTCTTATCACTATATAGGTGGCATTGATGAGTAATATTTTTGCAACTTTCGGGCAATTTCTGTGGCGTACTGCCAGAAACAATAGCCCATTTATTATTATTAGGTGTAGAGGTATAGACTTAAATTTTGGATTTAAGAATTATAGACAAATGAAAATCGAAATATCCTTGAAAATTATATGTTGGGGTAGATAGTGTCGGAAATAGATATGAAGCGAATATGGAGTGGTACAAAGACAGAAGCAATTATTGTCAATAATCCCTTAAAATATGCAAAAGAATAAAATAAAAGAAAAAAAACTAGTCATGAGTGGTTATCTATCATAAAAAGAAAAAACTAGTTCAACATTCCAACATGAATGTAGATAGTAGCAACCACGTGGTAAGCTATTTAAATAACCCAACATATAAAAATGAATGTAGATAGTAGCACCTGTCAAAGTTATATAATGCAATGTCGAATGTTTCATTTTTTGAGAATCAACCGGGGCTCGTGGCATATATCAAAGTTATATAATGCACGTCAAAGTTATTATTTTAAAACAAAAATAGAGGCTCGTGGCATTTTAGACTCCATATTATACTATTATATATTGATACATAGCCCAATGTTTTGAGCGAGTAAGATGAGACGTGCAAGTGTATGCAAATTTGATATTGAACCAAGAAGAAAGACGAAACCAAGAAAACCACATATGCGTTTAAATGCAATTTGAGTTGAATGATACAATTTGGGACCAAACAACTAATTGTATTTCGCCATTAAAGAACTTACAAAAGAACAATGCAAAAATTTGAGGACAAATTCCTCTTAGATTATTGTATATTCTAGAAAATTTTATTTTAAACATTGATATTTATGCAATTTATTTACTTATACCTAAAATAGACAACGATGCGTCTAGAAAAAGACACAAACATGTACATATATTTGTAGTTCATCAAAAAGTCACATAATAACTTGTTAAGACATGCAATTTTGTTCATTTTAATTTTGTCTAGTCTACCTTCTTAGAACTAAAACAACTAGGTTGCACTATTTACAATTTATGATTTAAACTCAAATCAAGTAGTATCCATGGGCCAAACAAAAATTATATTAATTAAAAATGAGAATTATGTAATAAATATTATATTTGAATATCAATGGTTAGTGATTAAAATTAAATTTTGAAAGAATGAGTTATATATAATTTTAAACAAGTAAAAATATTTAGTATAAATAAATAATAATCATTTATTATTAACTATAGACTGAGCGAAAGATTGGTTTTTTCTGATTCTCATCATAGTCAGAGAAACAGGTGGAAAAGTAAAAATCTTGAGCTCGAGAATGGGCAGCTATAGCGAGACCCAGAGGATGCAAAATCTTAATCCGGCCTTACAAAAATCATTTTTCACAACTTACGAATAGACTTAAACATACAATTTCATGGCGTGGAGATGTCTAGAATTACAATAAATACGATGCTTGTGCTAGAGGAGATCTACTAAAAAAACATCAGGCAAGGGTGATGGTGGAAAATAGTCGAAAAAACTGTCTTACGAGGATATATTTTGAGGTTTTCATGCTATTATTATTTTTGCTAACTTTTATAATGATTGATAAGTTCATTAAGTTTCTAGTTTGACAAATACATTACATCACTAGATTTTCTTCCTATACTGGTGTTGATGATCTATTAAGTTAGGTACAGAAGATATGATCAAAAAAATTTGATCCTATCAAAAATAGTGTCTGTTGTAAGGGGTTGCGATTCCTCATTTACTCATAAAACGATTCTGGTTATATTTGTAGATATAGCTTTTTGATGCGGAGCGTCTTACGGTCATCCCCATGAACGTACCTTTGTCTCCCAACACACCAAGCGGACCAATGACTAGAGCTTGTGCAAGGGCTACTGAAACTGAGGTGAACTCACTCCTCTCCGAACTTACACATTCCACATGTGAGACATGGCTACTGCCTCAAGCGGAGACACTATGTGTGATCAGGTACCTGGAAGAAGTCCATGGAACAACTACGAACAATGGACAAGACGGCGAGGAGACCAGAGAAGAAGCTGCCGGCAAGCTATAGGCACCGGACGACCGGTTGTTACCGGAAGTCCGACACGCAACAAATTAGCCAACCATAAGGGCCATCGACATGCGCTACAGCGGCCGAACGACTGTCAAGTACCGGACGCCCGACGTGCTACAGGTCCCGGACGACCGGACCCCACCGGATATCCGGTGCGCCAGGACCAGTACCAAATCACCAGAAATCCGACGCCTCTGGACAACCGACCCACACTGGAAATCCGACACTAGCCCAACAGAGCCAAAACGCCAGAAATCCGAGCGCATCGGACGTCCGGTCCTTCACAAGCCACCAGACGACTGGTAACTTCCGGACGTCCGAAACTTCCTGTGCGCAACCACTCGAGTTTTGAGCCATGTATCCCCCTCTCTCTCCCTAGACTATATACACCCCTTCACTTGGACAAACTAGGGTTAGCAAAGTGATAGCTCAGATTAGAGATTGAGTTTTTTCTCATCATTACCCTCTTCCATGGAGATCAAGGCCTCCATGTGACAAGATCCCCTAGTGGATTGAAGACCCCTTCTAGGAAAGATCCTCTTGAATATCAAGCCCTTAATTCCTCTAAGGATTGGGATGAACTAGTTCCTCTTTGCCTTCTTGTGTTGGTTTTGGACCTTTGTATCCCTCTTGTGTATGTGGATTTAGCATATGTGTCATTGGGATCTTGAGCAATTGAGTGTTCTTCTCGTGTTGTTCTCTCGATTTGCCTCTTTCCCTATCTCCAAGTGTGAAAAGGTCATGAATTAGGGTTTCACCCTACATCACTTTTCATAGTTAAATATTGCATTTATGAGAAACAACAGTGGCATTCAACCATATTGCCCTAATCAAATACAAGGGTAAGTCCAGTATCACATTTTGGATGACCGTTGTTCTCATATCTTTAGGACAACGACATCCAGACGACTCTGAGATGCCGACATGTTAAGGTCAATCTCACCATATCTTTTGCAAGCTTGATCAGTCGTCTCACCGCTATCCATCCACACATCGCTCACAATGGTGGATGCTGACATGTGGGGCGACACATGTAGGGAGCTCTTAGGGTTCATCGGGTCAATGTATCTCGATGAGTTGCACCGCGTGGAGGTGACTGAGGTTGTCGGAAGGCTCAACGTCCTGGCACAGAGTTCATCGAGGTGGGCTAGCTAGGCACTGTGGATGCTGCTGCACAGTCATATACATGGACGTCAGTGTGCTTCCAGGTGCGCCACGGCCACATTGGATTTTATGGCATATCGGCCCTTCTTTATTTGTTGTTGTCGAGGAGAGGACATCTATAGTGGTGTTCCTTGGTAATCCGGTTAATCCGCTCGGTAACTAAATTAACAACCGGTCACTCTATAAAGTTTGGAATCCTTTGAGTGCGGCGTTTGTTAGGATGGGTGGAGCCCTTTTTTTAATAAATTTAAATTTAAAGTTAAAGTTACAAAAAATTAAAATAAATCTACAAAGACATATACATGTTCTTTAAGTATCCCTGAAGTTTTGATTATACAAATACATATACATCTTCTTTTAGGCTACACAGAACAAATCTGGCCCAAATACAGCAAATAAAAGGCCCACTTCAATCTATGTATTTGTCATTTTTTTGTATACCGAATATGAGCATATATATTATTGAATTTTTTACATGTATACTACAAATATATGTTTAATTTTTTCTAGATTTTTTTAACACGGTCTGGTTTCGGCACATGTACTTTTTGCCATGTGGCATCCAATTAACACTGGTAGAAAAAGAGGCTTCCGTCCAGCCCCATTAGTCGCGGAACTGTAGGAACCGCGACTAATGAAGTCTTTAGTCGCGGTTCGGCAGACGAACCGCGACCAAAGGCCTGGGCCCAGGGCGCTCGGTGGCCAGCTGGTGCACGTGAGGGGCTTTAGTCGCGGTTGGCCAGGCCAACCGCGACTAAAGCTCCTCCCCTATATATACCAGTTCAGCGCTCTCACTTAGCCATTTGGTGCCACTTCTCTTCACAAGCTTCACAAGGGGGTGTAGGTTTGCTTTTGGTTCCTCTTATGCACACAAGGTGTTTGATGAAATGCCCCAAGAGCGTGAAACAAACATGATATGAAGTGTTGGAGCCACACTTGAGGTTCCTCATTTATTTTTTCCTCCTCGATCGTGGTTAGCAACTTGAACCTTTCATGCATGTGTGTCATTGATAAAATATGCATGTGTGTTGTTCATTGTTTAATTTCTATTGTTTATAGCTAGTTAGTTTAACAAATGCATGATGGTTAATTATATATTTTATATTATAATAATGCAGATGAATCGGCAATGGATGTACGGTAACCGACTCTCCCGCGAGTTCACTACGGGTTTGAAAGATTTCCTCGTAGTGGCTAATGCGAACAAGCAGAAGGGTTTTGTTATCTGTCCATGTGTTGACTGTAAGAATCAGAAGGGTTACTCTTCCTCAAGAGAAGTTCACCTGCACCTGCTTCGGCACGGTTTCATGCCAAGCTATAATTGTTGGACCAAGCATGGAGAAAGAGGGGTTATAATGGAAGAAGATGAAGAAGGGGATGATTTCATCGATGAAAGCTATCTTGCTCATTTCGGTGATACTTTCATGGAGGATGCTGAAGGTGAAGGGGAAGGTGAAGGGGAAGGTGAAGGTGAAGAAGAGGCACGTGATGAGACCGTTGATGATCTTGGTCGGACCATTGCTGATGCACGGAGACGCTGCGAAACTGAAAAGGAGAGGGAGAATTTGGATCGCATGTTAGAGGATCACAGAAAGTCGTTGTACCCCGGATGCGATGATGGTCTGAAAAAGCTGGGCTGCACACTGGATTTGCTGAAATGGAAGGCACAGGCAGGTGTAGCTGACTCGGCATTTGAAAACTTGCTGAAAATGTTGAAGAATATGTTTCCAAAGAATAACGAGTTGCCCGCCAGTACGTACGAAGCAAAGAAGGTTGTCTGCCCTCTAGGTTTAGAGGTTCTGAAGATACATGCATGCATCAACGACTGCATCCTCTACCGCGGTGAATACGAGAATTTGAATGAATGCCCGGTATGCACTGCATTGCGTTATAAGATCAGAGGCGATGACCCTGGTGACGATGTTGAGGGCGAGAAACCCAGGAAGAGGGTTCCCGCCAAGGTGATGTGGTATGCTCCTATAATACCACGGTTGAAACGTCTGTTCAGGAACAAAGAGCATGCCAAGTTGTTGCGATGGCACAAAGAGGACCGTAAGTCGGACGGGGAGTTGAGACACACCGCAGATGGAACGCAATGGAGAAAGATCGACAGAGAGTTCAAAGATTTTGCAGCTGACGCAAGGAACATAAGATTTGGTCTAAGTACAGATGGCATGAATCCTTTTGGCGAGCAGAGCTCCAGCCATAGCACCTGGCCCGTGACTCTATGCATCTACAACCTTCCTCCTTGGTTGTGCATGAAGCGGAAGTTCATTATGATGCCAGTGCTCATCCAAGGTCCGAAGCAACCCGGCAACGACATCGATGTGTACCTAAGGCCATTAGTTGATGAACTTTTACAGCTGTGGGGCAGACCTGGTGTCCGTTTGTGGGATGAGCACAAAGAAGAGGAATTTGACCTACGAGCGTTGCTTTTCGTAACCATCAACGATTGGACTGCTCTTAGTAACCTTTCGGGACTGTCAAATAAAGGATACAATGCATGCACGCACTGCTTACATGAGACTGAAAGTGTACATTTGTCAAATTGTAAGAAGAACGTGTACCTTGGGCATCGTCGATTTCTTCCGAAAATTCATCCAGTAAGAAAGAAAGGCAAGCATTACAACGGCAAGGCAGATCACCGGCCGAAGCCTGCAGAACGCACTGGTGCTGAGGTATTTGATATGGTCAAGGATTTGAAAGTCATCTTTGGAAAGGGTCCTGGCGGACAATCAGTTCCGAAGGGAGCTGACGGGCACGCAGCCATGTGGAAGAAGAAATCTATATTCTGGGAGCTAGAATATTGGAAAGTCCTAGAAGTCCGCTCTGCAATCGACGTGATGCACGTTACGAAGAATATTTGCGTGAACCTCCTAAGCTTCTTGGGCGTGTATGGGAAGACAAATGATACAAAGGAAGCACGGCAGGACCAGCAACGTTTGAAAGACCCTGATGACCGGCATCCAGAATGGTTTCAAGGTCGTGCCAGCTACGCTCTGACCAAAGAAGAGAAGGTCATCTTTATTGAATGCCTGAGCAGTATGAAGGTCCCGTCTGGATTCTCGTCCAATATAAAGGGAATAATAAACATGGCGGAGAAAAAGTTCCAAAACCTGAAGTCTCACGACTGCCACGTGATTATGTCGCGATTGCTTCCGATTGCTTTGAGGGGGCTCCTGCCGGAAAATGTTCGAGTAGCCATTGTGAAGCTATGTGCATTCCTCAATGCAATCTCTCAGAAGGTAATCAATCCAGAAGTTCTACCACGGTTACAGAACGATGTGATCCAATGTCTTGTCAGTTTCGAGTTGGTGTTCCCGCCATCCTTCTTCAATATTATGACGCACCTCCTGGTTCACCTAGTCGAAGAGATTTTCATTCTCGGTCCTGTATTTCTACACAATATGTTCCCCTTCGAGAGGTTCATGGGAGTATTAAAGAAATATGTTCGTAACCGTGCTAGGCCAGAAGGAAGCATCACCAAGGGCTATGGAAATGAGGAGGTAATTGAGTTTTGTGTTGACTTTGTTCCTGACCTTAAGCCGATTGGTCTTCCTCGATCGCGTCACGAGGGGAGACTAAGTGGAAAAGGCACGATCGGAAGGAAATCAATGATATGTATGGACGGCCATTCTCTGACTGAAGCACACCACACTGTACTGACCAATTCCAGCTTGGTGGCTCCGTACTTTGAGAAACACAAGAATATTTTACGCTCGGACAACCCGGGGAAGCCTGAATCCTGGATTAGGAAGGCCCACATGGAGACTTTCGGCAGTTGGTTGAGAAAACATTTAATGAATGACAATGATGTTGTAGATCAGCTGTACATGTTGGCCAAGACACCATCTTCGACTATAACGACTTTCCAAGGGTACGAGATAAATGGGAATACATTTTACACGATCGCCCAAGATAAAAAGAGCACCAACCAAAACAGTGGTGTCCGCTTTGATGCAGCAACCGAGAATGGGCAAAAGGTCACATATTATGGTTACATAGAGGAGATATGGGAACTTGACTATGGACCCTCCTTTAAGGTCCCTTTGTTCCGGTGCAAATGGTTCAAGCTAACAGGAGGTGGGGTAAAGGTGGACCAGCAATACGGAATGACAATGGTGGATTTCAACAATCTTGGTTACCTTGACGAACCATTCGTCCTAGCGAAAGATGTCGCTCAGGTTTTCTATGTGAAGGACATGAGTAGCAAACCGAGGAAACGGAAAGATAAGAAAACGATCAGTACATCATGCGATGATCCAAAGCGCCACATTGTTCTTTCAGGGAAAAGAAACATCGTGGGAGTGGAGGACAAGACAGACATGTCAGAAGATTATAATATGTTTGCTGAAATTCCGCCCTTCAAAGTGAACACCGACCCAAGCATTAAGTTAAATGATGAGGATGCTCCATGGATACGGCACAATCGTAAGCAAGCAGGGACACAAGGGAAGAATTGATGTGTAATAATTTATTGTATCAAACTTTGTATTTGGTCGATGAACTGAATGATGTATCAAACCTTTTGTCAAACCTTCAAGGGATTAGTTTTATTTTTCTGATTTTTTTGATATATAATTGTATTTTTAAGATTTTAAAATGAATTAGTTTTATTTTTCTGATTTTAAAAGAAAAAAGGAAGAAGAAGAAAGAAGGAAAAAGGAAAAAAAACAGAAGAAAAAAACAGAAGAAAAAAGGAAAAACAGAAGAAAAAAACAAACAGAAGAAAAAAGGAAAAACAGAAGAAAAAAACAAACAGAAGAAAAACATAAGAAAAAAACAAACAGAAGAAAAACAGAAGAAAAAAGAAAAAAGGAAGAAAGGAAGAAAAAAAAGAAGAAAAACAAGAAAAAGGAAGAAACAAACAGAAGAAAAAAACAGAAGAAAAAAGGAAGAAAAAAACAGAAGAAAAACAAGAATGTAAAACGAATTAGTTTTATTTTCTGATTTTTTTGATATATAATTGTATTTTTAAGATTTTAATAACATAAATAAATAAGTAATTAGAAACTTTAATAGCAAAAATAATTATCATAAAGTAAAATAAATAAGTAATTAGAAACAACATAAAATAAAATAAATAAGTTTGTTGTTGTAAGTAGAAACAAAACAAAATAAATAAAGCAAAAATGAAAACAAAAAACAGGCAAAAAATAAAAAATATGCCACCTACTGGGCCACCACGGCCTGAATACGACTAGAAACCCATTAATGGGCCAGGATTCAGGCCCGCAGAAGGCCCAGTAGGCCCACAGGCTCATAGTAACAGAATAGGCCCTTAAGCCTGCATTTGAGAGGAGCTCGAAGTGGTGAGCGCAGCCGCGCTTATAAACCACTGTCGAAGCCTCTCGGCTAGCGAGGTGGGACTAAACATCCCACCGCACCGCGCCAGTTCCAGCACAGACCCTTTAGTCCCGGTTGGGGAGGCGGACCGCGACTAAAGGGTACCCTTTAGTCGCGGTTGTTGTCCCCAACCGCGACTAAAGGGTCTTTCTGCGCGGGAACGAAAGCGGCGGCAAAACCCTTTAGTCCCGGTTGGGGAGGCGGACCGCGACTAAAGGGTACCTTTAGTCGCGGTCCGCCTCCCCAACCGCGACTAAAGGTGCGTCTATAAATACTGCACTTAGCAGTTTTGCCACTTCCCATTCTCCTCTCTCTCGACGCCGAAGCGCTGCCCCGACGCCGATCGACGCCGACGCCGACGCCGAAGCCCTGCCCCGACGCCGAAGCCCTGCGCGCCGCCGCCCCCGTCCCCAGTGAGCGCCGCCTCCGCCCGTGCCTGCCCTTGCCCGCCGCCCGTGCCCTGCGCCCTTGCCCGCCGCCCGCCGCCCGCCGCCCGACGCCCTGCCGCCCGCCGCCCGACGCCCTGCCGCCCGCCGCCCGCTGGCCCTGCCTGCCGTCCTCCGCGCGCCGGCAGAAGAAGAAGAAAGAAGAAGAAAAAGGAAGAAGAAGAAGAAAGAAAAAGGAAAAAGGAAGAAGAAGAAAGAAGGAAGAAGAAAACAAAAGAAAAACAAAAAAAAGGAAGAAAAAAGGCCACCGGAATTTTTTCTTTTTTTTCTTTTTTTGTTCTTTTTAATTTTAACTAGTTAATTAGTTTAACAAAAATGGTAAAATAACTTAAAACTTGATAATTAACAAAAAACCCGTAGAATTTGATAATTAACCAAAAAAACGTATATAAAACTTGATAATTAACAACAAAAAAAGTAAAACTCCGCGGTGTTTTTTTTGGGATCGAGAGGGGGCGGCGAGGGTTATACATGTGTGTTGTCCTCGCCTCCCTCTCCGTGACGCCGTCGTCTGCCGCCCCGTCTCGCGCTCTACCGCGACACCCTCTCCCACCCCTTCCTCGCCCCCTCCTTTTGCCACCGCCCTTTCGCCACCGCCACCGCCACCGTCCCCTTCTTCACTTAATTAATTTGTTTTTACTACATGTTTTCAGGACTGACATAATGGCGGACGATAGAGCTGACCCGATTATGGACAACTATGATCCGGACGGTGAAGCACATATGTTCGGCATCATAAACGGCGATATTCTATATGTGCCGACCGGACAAGAAGAAGATGATATCTCTTCTTATCTGAACCTTGACGGTGAAGATGAAGGGCGCCGTCAGCAAGATGATGTCGAACAAACGTCGATAAACGACGATCTTCAAATGGAAGTAGCAACCACCTCCGGCGCTGAGGTATATATATATACATTGAGCCTCTGGTGATACAAACTAACTGATTTGAATAAATATGTGTGTACTAACGCGCGCGACTCTCTTTCTTATTTTAGCCCTCGGCCGGATCGTCGAAACAATCGAGTACGTCGTCAAAGCGTGGCGCAACCAAGACGATGAAACAAGGAGAAACATGCACCATCGAGGTTGTCGACAGTGCAACCGGCAGGCCGCTGGAGCCCCGCAAGAACGCCACCAAGTTTGTCAGCCAATGCGGAGCCGTTGTTAGAGACAACGTCTCGATCACCGTCCAGGAGTGGAATAAGCCAAAGAAGGCACGAATTGCTGGTTTCACTTTTGTCGGTAAGAGAACAAAAAAAGATTGCTTCAAGAAGCTTATGGAACATTTCGTTCTACCTCCGGAATACAACAAATTCGATAAGGAGGGTAACAAGATTGAGGAAAACAAGGAGAGGAGAAGGCTAGTCAAACAGTTCGCTCTTCATAAGATGGCCGACGCATTCCGGAAATTCAAGCAAAATCTAGCCCATGACTTTGTCAAGCAGAACAAGACTCCGGATTTCAAAGGACAATATGAGAAACTGAAACATGATTGGCCAGAATTTGTGAAGCAAAAGAAATCGGAGCAGTTCATTCAAATATCGAAAAAAATAAGGAAAATGCGGCTAAGAAGGAGTACAATCATATTATGGGGCCAGGAGGGTATCGCCTTTGGCAGCCTAGGTTGGAGAAGATGGAGAACGAGCTGAGGGCGCGAGGAATCCGTCCAGGTACGGAGGGATGGGACCCAAGGGCCAAAAGCTGGTGGTACGGGCATGGGGAACGCTGAACCCGGAGACAGGGGAGTGTGTTTACCAGGGCAAAATAATTAAACCCACCCAAGCCCTTATTAATGCAATGAGGGATGCTCAAGAGGGGAAGATCAAGTTCAACAGAGAGAACGACGCACTGACAAAAGCCCTCGGGAATCCTGAACACGGAGGACGTGTACGAGGCATGGGGCACATTCCGTGGAAAATAGGGTTCCCCCAGAACGATGACCCATACGGTTACAGAAGCCGTAAGAGAAAGATGGATCGGGAAGCAGATGTTGTGGCGCGGTTGGCATCGGAAATGGATGTGATGAAGAAAACCGTGAGTGTACTAGTAGCCGAAAGAGATGCAGCTCGGGCGCAGCATGAAGATCATCCAGCGGATCTCGGAAGCCAGCAGCGGAGAAGCAGCGTGGCTTCCACGGAGGCCCCACCGGCTGGTGCAGATGCACCGACGATCGAAATTACTGCACCGGAGCCTCTGGTGGTCGAAATTACTGCACCGGAGCCTCCTCGCTACCCCGTGGACGATATAAAGGAGATGAAAGAATGTCATCTGTATTATCCTATCGGGAACATGTCCATGAAGGTAGCCATCGGCAGTGCTTTACCATGTTTACCTGGAGCACTCCACCACAACAACCCCATTCAAGATGGCTATGCTCGTGTCACGGTGGAGGACATAGTCCAAGGGTTTGAGGACCTGGAGATTGACATTGCTACACCTGAAGGGGAGAAAAGACTTGGAAATGTCAAGCGCCATTTCATTCTATGGCAAAAGAAGTTTATCAAGTTTCCAGGCGAGGCGCCAAGGACAACAAGTCCACCCCCCTACGGTGGTGGTGGTGGTGGTGGTGGTGGTGGCGGTTCACCTACACCTCTGTCACGTCAGCCGACGCCTCCTAGTCCACAACGTCCGGCGGGTGATCAGACGCCGCCCCCCAGTCCTCGTCCGGCGGGTGATCAGACGCCGCCCCCCAATCCACCTCCGGCAAAGAAGCAGAAGCAGTCCTGGGTTATTAACCCGGACCCTTATGTACCTAAGACCACAAAGGTACCGGAGCCATCACTGAAGCCTCTCCCCACAAGGCCTTGGGAACGTAGTGCCGAGGAAACTGCCGCGGCCGCGGCTGCTAATCATGAGAAATGGAAGGCGGACTGCAAGAAGAAAAGAGAGCCCGAGCCCAAGCCAGTATT
Organism: Aegilops umbellulata; assembly: GCA_032464435.1. Classification (NCBI taxonomy): domain Eukaryota; kingdom Viridiplantae; phylum Streptophyta; class Magnoliopsida; order Poales; family Poaceae; genus Aegilops; species Aegilops umbellulata. The sequence goes on from CP136059.1 coordinate 512,263,200, forward strand.
TTCTGATGAGCAAAAGAAGTGGGCTAAGTCATTTTTGAGCACACCGTCCCAAGCCACGAAGAATCTGCCTGACGACTATGCACGTGAACTTCGTAGGCAGGCACTCATGTTGAAGGAGAAGAAAGAGCGGGCGGAGAACCAGGAGAACAAAGCCTTGGAGGAGGCCGAGAAAACGGAATTAGAAAGTAAAAAAAGCGGGAAACGAGTTGCCCAGCTCGGGGAACAAAGTAAACAATCGATTGCCCCGCTTATAGTGAAAGCCGCCGGTCCGGATGACCCCGATATCATAGCAGCTGCGGCAGCACATGGATTGACTGTAACGAGTGCCAGAGAACAAGCGGCCAACTTAGGTATTACTCTTCGTGAACTGTTAGGCCTTGATGAGGCACCAGTGAAGGAGGTAGTAATTACATATGTGAAGAATGGGCCTCTCGTCGAGCCTGCGCAGGAAGAGGATCTACCTCCACAAATGAAAGGTCTGCTGAAATGGTACAAGGGTTACATAAAAAATAAAAACGCCAAAGAATATATTTATGCGGAAGTTAGATATGAGCATCACTTCAAACATTACTATGTAGAAATTCATCTGAGTGAATTGTTCCAGCTTTTCAATCTGCGCGAGCTCGACAAATCTATCATCAGTTGCTACGTTCTGTAAGTGATTTATTTCTACCCCATCTCGTTCATATTGCCTGCACTATATATATGTCCTAACTATATTGTTGTGTCCGCTATTATACATGCAGAATGAAGATTAAGGAATGCAGAGTAAGGAACATCCATGATGTTGGGTTCATTGACCCACACATCGTTAATGGATATGTGTTGCAGCATCACCCCGCCGACATGGAGGCAGACCTGTGGCAGTTTCTTACAAAGCAGGAACTCAAAAGTGATATTATATTTCCTTACCATTTTGGGTGAGTGTTTCTGTCTTGAGCACATTCTCTTTTGTTTACTCCATGCATGGTATGTGGCTGGCTAATCGATGAGTTATGCATGACGTACTGTGCATGTATCGTGTCCGCAGGTTCCACTGGATTCTGCTAGTAATTAAAGTTGACACCTCAGAATGTCTCGTCCACGACTCTCTGAATATAGATCCAAAGCTTTGGGGCGGCATGAGAAGAATGCTGCAGAAGTAATTATTTTCATTCATTTGCGCTCTATATCGATCGGCCTATTTCGTTCATTTCCTAATATCAAGTAACTAATAACTCTCTTGTTCATTTAATTTTCTTTGCCTCGTAGGGTTTGGAGACGGTTCGTAGATACAAAGGTCGGTGAATTCAAAAAAGAGCTAGAATTCAAAAAGTCAAAGGCTAAGAATGGTGGGGATATTCAGCCAGCGGGGACCAATCTATGTGGATACTATGTCTGTGAGATGATCCGGAGATACACCTCTGAGCGGGTTCCGAGTGATACCAATGCTCAGAGGAATAACCTCCGGATGATGCTTAGTCCAGAAGCTCGCTTCCGACCACTTCAAGAGGAACTAGCTGGATGGTTCAGGAGGGAAGTCCTCCATCCTAAAGGAGAACACCATTACGAGGACGTAGAACTTTATATGCATTAAATTATGTATGGAAACTTGTTCAAAATTGTATATGGTCATCCGATGATATTTAATATATACTGTATATTCCTCTTGAATTCTTTTTGGTTCTAATTTCAAATTTGTTTTAAATTGTACATTCATATGCATGTATGTAGTAGCGTAGAATATGTGAAACTCCTTCAAAATTAAAATAAAGCATAAAAGAAATAAAACAATACAAATTAAATAAAAAACAAGTTTAGGGGGGGGGGGGGCAGGTTTAGGGGGGGGGCTAAAACCCTAAACCTGCGGCGGTCTTTAGTCGCGGTTGGCCAGAAGAACCGCGACTAAAGGTCCTCCGCCCCGACGGCCGCCTGGCGCCCACGTGGACGGGCCTTTAGTCGCGGTTCTTAAGCAACCGCGACTAAAGGGGGGGGGGGCTTTAGTCCCGCCTGTTTGGTCGCGGTTGCGCAACCGCGACCAAAGGCCTTTTTTCCACCAGTGTAACTTCCTTTAGACAGAAGATAAGCTGAAAGCATGACCCAGCTCGCCAAGATGACACAAGTTTTTTCTTTCTTTCTTTCAAAGGACATATTCATTAGTCATTAGCAAACAGAACAGAGATGTAAAACTTTTCCCTGTTCGTACAAAAGGTCTCCAATAAGATGGCCCAAACGGGTCAATTTCTAAGTATGAATAACCAACCGATAAGTTCAATGATCCATCATCCCAAAACCTTTCGACATTTTCTGGGCTTAAAGGCAACGCACGCATGTATTCATGTAGAAACTTTACTCTGTATTCGACTCAAGGGTTCTACTCCTGAACCAAACAAAGCAACAAGTAGCAAGCTTTCCACTACGTGAAGAAAAGAAAGAGTTGAGGCTCATATGTGAGTCAAGTATCCTATAGGTACAAGATCTTGAGATTGCTGAGCTTGCAACACTTCTTTGTGAGCGGATCAACCCTGATGTCTGCGATCTCGCGACGCCAGTTAAGCTCATCTTCTCCAACTTGGCGCCCCACGGCTACCATGGCAATCCAACATGTTCAACAGTTAGGTGTGGCGGAGATGCGTATATTGAGATGGATGTGTGGCCACACGAGGAAGGATCGAGTCCGAAATGATGATACGAGATAGAGTTGGGGTAGCACCAATTGAAGAGAAGCTTGTCCAACATCGTCTGAGATGGTTTGGGCATATTTAGCGCAGGCCTCCAGAAGCTCCGGTGCATAGTGGACGGCTAAAACGTGCGGAGAATGTCAAGAGAGGGCGGGGTTGACCGAATTTGACATGGGAGGAGTCCGTTAAGAGAGACCTGAAGGATTGGAGTATCACCAAAGAGCTAGCTATGGACAGGGGTGCGTGGAAGTTTGCTATCCATGTGCCAAAGCCATGAGTTGGTTGCGAGATCTTATGGGTTTCACCTCTAGCCTACCCTAACTTGTTTGGGACTAAAGGCTTTGTTGTTGTTTTTGTTGTTTATCGAACTAGCTCACTGCCCTCTTGTCTTGCACACAGGGAAACACCATCATGCACAAAGAAAATACACTGAGAGAAAGAGAAAAGGAATCCTATTTGTCGAAAAGGAAAGACAGGAAAAGAAAAACCAAACTGCGACGGTATACTCACCTTCTCTGCACAGAGTATCTAAATTGTGCTGCCCGGCTGCTGGGCCAAATCTAGAACTGCCACCATGTGAAATAATAAGGGTCTGTTCGGGAACACTCCGGCTCCCAACTCCGTGAAGCTGAAGTGGCGGAGCGGAGCGAAGCGCAGTTCATTTTGGTGGAGCTGCCATTCTGCCGCTTTCCATTCCAGCGTCGAGCGGAGCGGAGTAGCTGGAGCGGTTCGTTGCCGAACAGGCACTAAGTCTAGCACCACACAAGTTCGCCCGCCAGTGCAGTCAAACTAGGCGAAATTGTGTTCATCCTACTTTTCAGACAATCGTAGACATAAGCTTTGTACTCAGAAAGAGCCAAGATTTGATTACAAAGTTCCCTTAATTTAAAGTAAATTGCAGAAAACCATCATTTTAAAGGTTAGGTTTACAGAAAACACTAAGATACATTTTTTCTGCAGAAAACACATCGTCTTGTGTAATCTTTTTGCAAAAACTATTAATCGGCGGATCTGACTATGTTAAATGAGATTATGACAAAGAGAACCCGCCAGTCAGGCTGACGTGGCACCAATCTCTCCCACCGTTACATCGAATCATTTCGTGGGTGCAGGACCCGCTTGTCAGCGAAACATTCTGTGTCAGACCACTTGGTCATTTTATCGAGCAGGTGCATTACACCACAGGCGTGCAGGTATTGCAGGGCGCAGGAGGTTCGCCAAGGCGGTCTCCGGCGATGCAATAGAGGCGGGTAGCGAGGATCCAGCAGGGATGCCCCGATTCCTATCGGATCTGGACGAACTGGAGGGCGGCGAGGCGGTTCCCGGCGTCGAGAAGGTGCGGCGGCCGGCGGTTGGCGAGCTCCAGCATCAGCGGCTGGTCCCGGGAGGCGAGCGCCGGCTCCATCAAGACCAAGATCCAGGGATCTTACCGCGCGCATCGCAGCAGGCCGCCCCTCCGCCTACTGCGGCGGCGGCGCTACTCACGGCTTGGATCCAGAGCCACCTCCTCCGCCATTGAGGTTGAAGAGCGAGCAAATCCTCCCCAAGCTATCGGTTGTCTGGGCGCCAAACTCGAGCACGCTGGTGCCGAAGGGGATGCAGACCTTGGTGCGCACCGGTGCGGAGGGGGATGCAAACCACGACGGCGCTCCAGCCGAAGGGGATGCAGACCACGACGGGATGCAGCCCTTGTAGTAGTCGTCGGTCCAGCCGAGGAGCAAGGCGCCGGCGTCGGTGGAGGACTAATAGAAGATGGCGAGGCAACGACGATGGCGGACCTGAGCGAGGCAACGGCGGCGGCGAACCTGCGCGAGGCAACATCGATGGTGGACCTGGCGAGGCAACAACCAAGTCGTGCGTGAAGATAAGACGAACTAGTTTTTTTTTTCTTTTTCCTTGCAATGCCAGGTGGACCCACGTAGGGATGATAACGTTACTAGACGCCTCCGTTACATGTGAGATGTTAAGCGGTGCCACATCAGCCTGACTGGTGGGCCCCACTGTTATAATCTCACTTAACATGGCCAGATCCGCCAATCAGTAATTTTTGTAAAAAGATTACACAAGACGATGTGTTTTCTGCAAAAAAAAAAAATCTATCATAGTGTTTTCTGCAAACTAGCCTTCAAAGTGGTGGTTTTATGCAATTTACTCCTTAATTTGATAAGCCGAGGTTATTAACTTATGTACTGATGGATACTACTGCAGCTTCCTTTCCTCTGTTTCTCCCACGCCATCTGTCAGTATCTGAAACAAAACAGAGCATGTAACCAAGCAAGTTTCGTGCATAGGAACAACACCCAGTATTTAGACAAGTCAACTTGTAACTTTTACATGATCTATTTTATCTTTCACTATTTTAGTGAGCCCTGGAAAACGCCAACCATACCATTCACGAACAGTCATTGCATACGTCTTAAGCTCATTGTCAAGATCATCCAGTAAACCAACGGCCTAATTGATCATGGTGCCAAGCCTATGGAGTCAGACAAAATATAGCACAACCTCACTTGTCCATGTGGAATAAGGTTTCTCCACAAATAAATGCATTGTTGTCTCATGACCAGCCACAGCCGACAAGATGTTAGCTTCAATGGATATCGCAAATGTAATTCAACAAATATCAGCACAAAAGGCCTACAAGAGCATACACAAAAGATATATAACATGAAAAATGTTGGAAGATAGCAATGGAGAACCAACTCCCGTTTCATAGCAATGGAGTGTTACGAGATTTACGCTTGAAAGTCTGGTCGAAAGAAAACTTGGCTGCATAAAACAAAACATAGTAGCTGGATGTAAATATCTACCCTATCCCCAATCTAAACTCGAAGGTCTCTGATCCTTTCCCTAACAACAGGCTCTCTTTAGCACTAGCAACAAATTGCTACTGTGACGTTCCCCTCTACCGTTGCCCTCGAGTACAAGATGAAACGACAGAGAGCCAATGTATGGGTGATAGGTAGAGGTGCGTTGTTGTGGGGGTTTGCTGATTGGAGTGGATCAACCAGCGCCTTCACATCCCTTGCAGCGCAAATGTATGCCATTACAGCCTAGCTCCTTGTTAATTGTCATGCTTTGTGTACCCATTACATGGTTAACAAGAATGCACATAGCTACTGTCCTGAACCTAATCAGGAACACACGCAGCCTTTCAGCCATGACAACAACCAAGCTAAAGACCCAGATACATTTTACTCACCACAACTCCTACTCTGCTCCATTTCTATTATTAATGGACAACAATGCAAGCATAACATTTAACATTGGTGGACAACAAGTTGCAGACTAAATGGAAGCTTGCAGGAAACTAAAAGATTTCAAACATAGAGAATATATTAGCTTACCACAAACGAGCTACAAGAGTGGCATCAATGACTATTACATGAAGGCGAATAGATTAGTGAATAGTTCATTCATACAGCTAAACATTCCCATTGGAGAGCCAGTGACTGATTCTTCATGGCTAACCAAAATTGTTCAAAGTAACAAAAGGGCATGCACCCAGACACCAACGGAAAAAGAAACTGAGGTGCAAAAGGGCATGCACCCTATTGTATGCCTAATCCAACACACAGCTTCAGAACTACTAGAAGATTTAGCATATAGTGCCCAACAACTGATGTCTGATGTCTCTACCATGTCGCTAGTGCCACACTGAGTACGCCAAGTCTCTAGTGACACTAGTAGAAAACCGGCCTATTGTCCCGGTTCGTAAGGGCCTTTAGTCCCGGTTCCTGAACCGGGACTAAAGGGTCGTTACTAATACCCTCACCCTTTAGTCCCGGTTCAAACCAGAACCGGAACGGATGGGCCTCCACGTGGCCTGTGTGCCGAGCCCAGGCAGGAGCGCCTTTGGTCCCGGTTGGTAGCACCAACCGGGACCAATAGGCATCCACGCGTCAGCATTTCTTTGGCTGGGGTTTTTGGTTTTTTTAAGGGGGGAGGGGGTTTGGGGATTTTGGGGGGTTAATTTAGGTATTTCATATATTGTGTTAGCTAGATAGCTAATTAATAGAGAGAAGTGTCCTCTCTTATGTCCGTGCTTGGTCGACGTTACGTACTAAACATACGTATAGAGAAGACTAGGCATATGCTAGCTAGTAAGCAAACGAAGGAAACAGAAGATCGTCATGAACATATATGCATACAGAGAGAAGTGATATCGACCACATCTCCTTCTCCGAGAGATTGGTCGAACAACAAGTTCTCGTATATCTATCGTCCGACACTACCGGCTACATATATACAATAATTATCTTTTACAAATATAATCTCTTAAATTACGGACGCAGGGTCCACATAGTATTCTCCGTCTTCAGCGATCACGTGGTCAAGAAAGAATGCCGCCAATTCCTCTTGAATTGCTCGCATGCGATCTGGTCCTAGGAGTTCATTCCGCTGCCGAAACATCTAATTTGAAGAAGGGGGTCAATACACACACACACACACACACGCACACACACACACACACACACACACACACACACACACACACACACACACACACATATATATATATATATATATATATATATATATATATATATGAATGAATGAAACTCAACACAAATGATGGTAATAAACAAAAATTGTGAATATTATTTCTTACGCACTTCATATTGTTTCTCAGAGTACCCGCCCTGCTCACAGGTCGTGTGGCGGATGGACTCGCAGACGTAGTATCCACCGAAATCATTTCCTTGTTCCTGCCACAACCACTTTACAAGAAATAGAGGTCAATTAAATAGATAAGCAAGAATGCCAAATGGTATTGATGAAACTAGCGCTTGAATCAATAGCTAGGAGACGCGCGGAACATGGTACTATAGTACTTACTTTCGGGTATCTAAATTCCAGCTCCTTCGGGAGTCCCGGGGAATTTGTGCTGAATTTTCTCCAAACACTGCCAGACAAAAGAAAACAATTACTTGATATCAGGAAATGAACAAATTTGCTGATATGGTGGATAATGATCGATTTAACTTACTTCTTGAGGATTTCAGTCATGTCCGCATACTCTTGGGGATCTTTTCGTCTCGAGTCCAAGACAGTTACTACTCCCTTCTCAAGCCTAATCTCCAGGAGAATATAGTGGAAACTGCGCACGCATGCATAACTCATCAATTACATTACTATAACCTGGACTAATATATAAGGGAAACCGAATATGCACAAGACAACACTCACTTGAAGTTGTAAGGAAAGAGTAATATATTTTTGTGTTCATTTATTTTGAATGATCGTAGCAACCTGGCCTCGGTATCTGCGACATGATCTTTAACCTGAACTGCATCTATGAGATTTGTGTTAATGAACCCAATATCACCGATTTGTCTTTTCTTCAATTCGGCGATCTTCAATCTGCATAATATAGTGAGGATAATTATAAATACATGCAATGAAAGAGCTGAGCTATGTAGAGAGACTTAATGACAGAAGTAGTAGTACTTACAGACAGTAGCAGGTGACCGTTGCTTTATCGAGGGCCAATTGATTGAAAAACTGATAGAACTCCTCAAATGGAACATGCAACAGTTCAATTCCAACGAGTTCATGCTCCGGTTTAACTCTCATATACAAAGTATTCCTCCTCCCAGACTCTCTGCAGGTTTTCATGTACCAATCATGCAATCTTCGCATCATCGTTGTTAGAGATCTTTCATCTTTGACGAGAGGCTTCCCGTACTCGTATCTGTGTATCTGCACGTCCAGGAAACCATAATCTACATCGTCGGGCAGATAATCGTCAAGATTGGTATAACCGGGCGCCATCCTCGGATCGACGCTAGGCACCTTGAGCGGGGGGGGGGGGCATGATTGCTTTGATTGTTCGCCGAGCTGGGCAATTTGTTTCCCAGCTCCTCGTCGTTCTTTCAGCCTTTGATCACTGACTGTACTTCCCGACCGCGACGCTTCGGCCCATGTCTTTGCAATAATGCGCTCATAGTTGCCTTTCGGCGGAGACTTGGGTGGTTTTGCCAGGGCAGCCAGAGTGCGCTTCACTTTCACCCGATCTAGCTTCTCCTTCGGAGGTGGATTTCTCTTTGCTTTCAACCCTTCAAACCAGTCATCCACCTCGGTTTGCGTGATCCTCGCGTTCTCCTCCGGGGTCCTCTCGTATGGTAACTTCTCTGGAGTCTTCAGAGAAGGACCGGATCTGTATTTGCTCCCGCCTCTGGCTGTACTGCTAGATGCCGGTAGAGCAGACGGAGCGGCAGTCTTCTTGACTTGCTTACGAGGCGGAGGAGAAGGACTACGACGCGCCGGAGCAGCTGCCGGTGCGGCGGCGGGTCTCTTCCGCCCTTGCTGACGAGGCGGAGAAGGAGGAGGCTGGCTGCTCGGGCGCGCCGGCGCAGGTGGAGATCACCATCATCATGCACATCGTCTGGTTCCTCTTGATCTTCAGCACCTTCACCCGTTGCAGCATCATTGGGCACATCGTCTGGTTCCTCTTGATCTTCACCAGCTCCCCCCGTTGCAGCATCACGGTATTCAGGGGGCACGTAGTTGTCATCGTACTCTTCTTCTTCGTCGTCTTCCATCATAACCCCTATTTCTCCGTGCCTTGTCCAAACATTATAGTGTGGCATGAAACCCTTGTAGAACAGGTGGGTGTGAAGGATTTTCCGGTCAGAGTAAGACTTTGTATTCCCACAATCAGGGCATGGACAACACATAAAACCATTCTGCTTGTTTGCCTGAGCCGCATCGAGAAACTCATGCACGCCCTTAATGTACTCGGAGGTGTGTCTGTCACCGTACATCCATTGCCGGTTCATCTGCGTGCATTATATATAATTAAGTGTCCAAATTAAATTAATAGAAGTTGAAAGATCGTGGATGTCGCCTAGAAGGGGGGGGGGTGAATAGGCGCTTTAAAATAATTACGGTTGAGGCTTGAACAAATGCGGAATAAACCTAGCGATTAATTTGTCAAGCACAAAACTTACAACAACTAGGCTCACCTATGTGCACCAACAACTTATGATAAGCAAGAAAAACTACTTAGGCGATAGCAAGATATATGACAAGAAACAATATGGCTATCACAAAGTAAAGTGCATAAGTAAAGGGCTCGGGTAAGAGTTAACCGAGGCACGCGGAGACGACGAAGTATCCCGAAGTTCACACCCTTGCGGATGCTAATCTCCGTTTGGAGCGGTGTGGAGGCACAATGCTCCCCAAGAAGCCACTAGGGCCACCGTAATCTCCTCACGCCCTCGCACAATGCAAGATGCCGTGATTCCACTAAGGGACCCTTGAGGGCTGTCACCGAATCCGTACAAATGGCAACCCTTGGGGGCGGTCACCGAACCCGTACACTTTGGCAACCCTTGGGGGCGGTCACCGGTACCCGTCAAATTGCTCGGGGCGATCTCCACAACCTAATTGGAGACCCCGACGCTTGCCCGGAGCTTTACACCACAATGATTGAGCTCCGAACACCACCAACCGTCTAGGGCGCCAAGGAACCCAAGAGGAACAAGCTCTAGGGTGCCCAAACACCCAAGAGTAATAAGCTTCTCAAACTTCACTTCCACGTATCACCGTGGAGAACTCAAACCGATGCACCAAATGCAATGGCAAGGGCACACGGAGTGCCCAAGTCCTTCTCTCCCAAATCCCACCAAAGCAACTAATGCAAGGGAGGAGAATGAGAGGAAGAACAAGAAGGAGAACACCAAGAACTCCAAGAACTAGATCCAAGGGGTTCCCCTCACATAGAGGAGAAAGTGATTGGTGGAAATGTGGATCTAGATCTCCTCTCTCTTTTCCCTCAAAAACTAGCAAGAATCCATGGAGGGATTGAGAGTAAGCAAGCTCGTAGAAGGTCAACAATGGGGGAAGAACACGAGCTAAAAGGATTAGGTTCATTGGGGAAGAAGACCCCCTTTTATAGGTGGGGAAAAATCCAACCGTTATGCTCACAGCCCGCACCGAGCGGTACTACCGCTCGTCCTCACGGTACTACCGCTCGACCTCACGGTACTACCGCTCTACCTCACGGTACTACCGCAAATGGTAGCGGTACTACTGCTTGCGAGCGGTACTAAAAAATTACATCCGGGCCTACTTCCGGAGGACTTGGGGCGAGTTTTTGGTCCGGAGCGGTACTACCGCTGTAGGAGCCACGGTAGTACTGCTCTGGAGCGGTAGTAAAAAATTACATCCGCTCCAAATCGCGGTAGTACCGCAGCAGCCTTTTCAGAACACAAAAACTGCCATAACTTTTGCAAACGAACTCCGAATTCGATGAAACCAAGTTTGTTGGAAAGCTAACGACATTTCCTAACACAATCTTGATAGAAATATCAATAAGAAGAAAATGAGAAAAGGCCCAAAAGAAAATGGTGAGAACCCTTCCTCGGATAAGACCGATAAAACGTCCAACACCGAAAACATCATAGAAGACGCATGCGAACTCCGTTTTCGATGAACTCAAGCTTGTCATCAAGATGACCATAAGCTCTAAGACTCACAATGAGAACCAAACAAGAACCAAGAAACATGACGCAAGGATGCAATGGTTTGAGCTCTCGACGAATGATACGATCAAGCTACTCACTTGAGAGCCTCCCTCGATAGTACGGCTATCGATCCTATAACCCGGTCTCCCAACTACCACCATGAGACCGGTAAAATAGAAAACATATCAAGGGCAAACCTTTGCCTTGCACATGATCCACTTGGGCTAGATGATGACGATCTTGTCCTCCTCAAGATGGACCACCTTTCTTGATTGCGTTGGGTCGATGGAGACTAGATGATTGCTCCCCCATACTCCACTATGGGTGAGCCACTCTTTGGCACATCTTCACAAGTCCATTGACACCAAATGGATGGCAAGCTTCAAGCACTTGATGTCTTCGTGATGCTCCACTTGAACTTGCACATGACAATCTTGATGACGATCACCACTTGATGTCATGCTCTCCATGGGTTGAGGGATATATTCCTCTTGACGCAAGCCCATGAACACGTACCTAACCCCACATAGAACTCTCACATAGACCATGGGTTAGTACACAAAGCGCAATGGACAATGCTTACCATACCATGGGATCACTTGACCCCTCTCGGTACATCTTCTACGCTTTGTGAGTTGATCAACTTGATTCACTCTTGACTTAGTCTTGATTAACCTTGAATCTTTCCAACTCTCTTCATTTGGATGATGTCTTGAAGGTAAACATGAATGATCACACAATCTTCTTCTTCAAGACATGCTTGCGATAAGCTCAACACTCACATGACCAATCTTAGAATAATTCCTTAATAGCACCTTGGTCAACTCATAAACTCCTTGAAACCAACACATGGACTTCAAGAAATGCCTATGGACAAATCCTTCAAATATAACTCAAGGCAACCATTAGTCCATAGAGATTGTCATTAATTACCAAAACCAAACATGGGGGCACCGCATGTTCTTTCAATCTCCCCCATTTTGGTAATTGATGACAATCACTTTCAAGAGAGTTTATATAAGGAATTATGCATCACCATGCAATGCAACAACCAATAATGCATGCGAATGAGATGCAAACGCTAAGGAAACATAAACCAAAGCTTCTCCACAAAACTCTCTGAAACTTCTCCCCCATTGGCATCGATTGCCAAAATGGGCGAAAAGCTTAGAGGGCCAATATAGATTGTGGTCCTCCATAAATTGCGTATTTCTCAACAAGAGAGTGGAATGCAATACACATATCCAACTGCCAATACTTGGAGGAGGACAAACTATATTGAGGCCCAAAGATTGCAATAGAAAGATATGCCACAAAGACATAACAAAGAGAGAAACAAGGAAACAAGCAATCATAGGATACCAATTGAAGCAAGCTATGAAAAGATACCAATTGGACCAACTAGACCAATGATCCTACATGCAACATGAATAAAAGATATTATGATAAGAGCAAAGAAGTGTTCTAAGGAAACTAGAGTAGCTCCCCATGATTTGTGCACACATAAGAATTTTTGTATTTGGATACAACGTGCACAAAATAGGATCATAGCTCCCCCAAAATCAATAGAAACTTACAACAAGTGCAAGAGAGCATATAGGAAACTAAGCCTAGTACTTGCAACAAACACATGGTTGAGCAACAAATGAAAGAGGCAACTTAAGAATGGGCTCAACCAAAATGATGTGTGTGAGTCAAGGCAATGCACTTGACAAGACTAATGTACGGATGAGCATTAAGCATCAATAAAGTCTTGAAAGAATGAGGCACACGGTGCAAGGCCTATCATTCCCACACACAACTAGCAAATGGGTTCACAAGCTTACTAATAAGCATATAAAGAACCTATGCTTGTGACAACCCGCGGTGAAGATAGAAGAAGAAAGCCTCATCAAGACGAGGGATACCAATTAAGATGGCAGAAGCCTCGTAAAGATGAGCATGAGGAAAATAATCTTCACCACACAAGAGTGCATCAAGATGCAACGAGATACGACACGCACTCAAGGCAAACGCTTTCACGGAGCCACCAAAGAAATAACGAAAGAGAGACAAGGTGGACGTGAAAGGAAGGATATCATCTAGAGATGTAATTTCTCCCAAGTGTATAAGGTTCTAGGTAGATGAAATCATGATGATATATATCTACAAAGAAGGATGTACACCCGAAATAGTTACAACATGAAGGAACAAGATATCCAAAAGGAAGTCATACATATACCAATAAGATATTTGCTTGAGAGCATAGCACATGGCTAGATACGGTCTTATTGTATATAAATGATTTCCAACCACATGAACATCAAAGACATCACAACTAGAAACAAGACATCATTGTTGGGATGCTTTGAGAAAGGAAACAAGTATTACAAGAAAGAATGGATAACATGCCATTATACAACCTACACAAAGTTGATGCAAGAAATGTGTGCATGAAGTATATGAAGATACTTGTTACCGAGATAACATTGGAAGGATGTAGTAGATACCAATTGAAGGTACAAAGTAGTTCATTGATCACCCTAGCTTGACTCTAATAAGCACATGGAGAAAACACCTTCCTTGTGAGTGAGCCGATCATCCAATGCATCTCCACTTGTTCCTAGAACAACAACACAAACAAAATGGTACCCAAACTCATTGGGACCAAAGAGTTAGAAACACCAATATACATAGGACAAACTCCACATAAATATGTGCATATAGAGAAGGAAATGAATTTTATGCACATCTCATCCAATTTGAGACTTGGTGGAGTTCCCCCTATCTATTGGGTCAAAGAAAGGAAGCATGCCAAAGAAACTACAATAAGTAAATATGCATGCTCAAGACTTTCAAGAACCAAGACCAAATGACAAAGAAATACCAAGCGAAGAAAAGATACCAAATGAATAAATCATCACTTGGAGGATATCCATAAAAGATACATCAAGGAATGAGATATCCATTGATACACTCAAAAAGAAAGATGTCAAACTCCCAAAAGAGAGAATGGTTCCAAACAAACCAAGCCCTCTACAAAGTTTCATGATGGCACAAAGTACCAAAAGAAACGGCTTGCCTTCCACAAACACACACTTGATAAGGATCACAAGATGAGTGTTTTATAGAGAATAGGATAGCTCCCCCAAGACTAGTGCATTATAGAGAATTTGCATTTGAATACAAAATGCACGAGGTGGGATCACCACTTTCACTATATCTAGAAAACACTAGATAAGGTCAAGAAATTACAAGATCCACAAGTGGTATGGAATACAATGGGAGTTGACACAATCCTAGGCAAGAGATAAAGCAAAAAAAAACAAAGGCCAATGTAAAGATGATCAATAATTTCTACCACACATAAGTGAGTACCAATTGTCAAAAGACAAGAAGTATTTGGAAATAATTCTCGGTGGTAGATAGCAAGGATATCCGACATCATCTTCGCACCAAACAAAAAGCAAATTGCAACTTGTAGAGCTAACATGCCACCTAGGAACAAGATAATTTACAATATCAATTCTAGGTGACAATATCTCCAATGTACACATTTTCTAGGCTAGTAATATACACATAGCATATTACTCCCCCATAATGTGATACCAATTAAAGATAAACAAGAGGCAAAATAACGATCCAACAAGAGATAATTAATGGACAATTTAGAATTTGAATTTCTCATGAGAAGACATACCACATAGCGACTAGATAATCTTGAAATATCAATACTAGATGGTATTCCTCATGTACACACATTTATAGGATTGTGAGGTGCACAAAGCACATCACTCCCACACAATGGGATATTCCATTAATCTCTCACAAGAGCCAACTAAGATAAGAACAAGATGCAAAAGGCTCAACGCATAACACACACGTACATGATGTGCAAACCAACACACACATACTTGATTGGTCAAGATAATCAAGTTGGAAGCACAACATATACAAACACATGCAAGGAACGAAACCAAACATGCAAAGGGGTAAGTAA
The DNA here is from genome assembly GCA_032464435.1 of Aegilops umbellulata. Taxonomy (NCBI): domain Eukaryota; kingdom Viridiplantae; phylum Streptophyta; class Magnoliopsida; order Poales; family Poaceae; genus Aegilops; species Aegilops umbellulata. The sequence continues at coordinate 512,278,310 of CP136059.1, forward strand.
CTATCAATGTAAACACTTTAAGCACGAGTTACCGCAAGGAGGAACATTGGATATAAGATAGAAACTTGATAATCCGAATGACTTGGCTTGAGACAATTAGAATGATGAAGTCCCCTTAATTCTTCATAAAGTGGACAAGTCTCCAAAGCCCTCCATCAACACCTATTGATCAAGTTTGAGCTAGTTGGTCCCCAACCAAGTTGGGTCCTAAGAGGTTAGTCACAATAGGCTTGGCTACCCAAATGGTTCTTTGCTTCAAACCACTTTGAGTACCAACAAACTTGGCAAACACATTGCCAACCTTATCCTTCCCAAGAGAATAGACATCATCAATAACAATTGGGTTGGATAAGTTACCACTAGTGCATGAAGAAGCGAGGTGACATTTCTCACGACATAGATAGCAACGTCTACTCTTCATTTTCTTCTCACTTGATTTCTCAACAAGAGAAGCATGAACTTGAGTCTTCTTGGGAAGTGGCCTTTCTTCAACTTGTGGTTGAGCATGAGATTGAACTTGTGGACTCTTCCCTTGTTGCTTGTCATTAACGGACTTCTTCTTCAATGGGCAAGATCTAACATGATGCCCTTCAATTTTGCACTTGAAGCAAACAATCTTGGCCGAATTCTTGACTTGTTCTTGGCCCTTCTTCTTGTTCTTCATGGACTTCTTCTTCTTGTTGGAGTTGAATCCAAGTCCACTTTTGTCATTGGGGGATTTTTGCACACTCAAGATATTGTTGAGTGTGGATTTCCCTTCATGACACTTTTCCAAGTCTTTCCTCAAAGAAGTGACTTGGGCCTTGAGATCTTTGATTTCCTCTACATGGTTAGTCTCAACACAAGTACTAAAGGAAGTATAAGCTTCATCATTAGAGCAACAAGGCAAGGAAAGCAATTCATCACAAGATGTACCAACATTATGAGTAGATGAATTACAAGGACTAGCACATGGTAATATAGCATTTTTACTAGAGGTAGTGCTAGTATCCACATGAGGCTCACTAGATGTTACCTTAGCGATCATGGCCTCATGAGCTATCTTTAACACATTATGAGATACTAGAAGATCATCATGAGAGCTTGAGAGCTTTTCATGGCTTTCCTCCAATTTCTCATAATTGCTAGATAGAAACTCAAGTTGAGCCCGAAGCTCAACATTCTCCTTCAATATGGATGCTTCACAAGAGATAGAGTTAGTAGCACAAGCATCATCATTAACAACAAGAGGAGAAGACGACTTGGCAAGCTCTTTTGAATATGAAGCTTTAAGTTGAGCATGAGACTCGGTGAGTTTGATGAGCTCATTCTTAATGACCCTTGAGCCATTTTCGAGGTGCTCAAAGTCCTCAAGGAGTTTAGCATGCGCAACTTCAAGCCCCTCATCTTTAGTTTCAAAATCATTTGCCACCTCAAGAGCTCTATCACGAGATTCCCTCACTCTAGATAATTCTAGTGCAAAGGTCTCCTCAAGAGATTCCTTGGTGGTTTGTTCAAGTTCAAGAGCTTGGGAGAGGTCCGCAATCTCATTAGCGTAATCACGCTCATGACCTTCCATTTTATCAATGGTGACCTCATGCTCCTCAAGACGAGATTCCAACTCATCAATATATTTCTTGCCCTCAATGGCAATGGACATGATTTCCATGAAGTTGGAACGAGCAATTTTATTTTTATGAAGAGCTTTAAAAATCATTTCCCCCTTAATTTTTAAGGAGGCCACATTATCATCCTCTACATCATCATTAGCATCAACATCATCATCATGAGACATATATGGGTCCAAGGTAGTAGATACCTTTGACGCCTTGGCCATAAGGCAAAATGCAATAGATGATGATGTAGGATCCCTCGAAGCATCGTTCAAGACCACATCTTGTTCCATGGAGTGTTGGGTTTCCTCTACATTGTTAGCACAACAATTCGAGGAAATAGATATATTTTTATCATGGCAACAAGACACAGCAAGCATATCATCATGAGATTTGAGCAAGCAATTTCTACATGACATGCAAGGACTAATAACACGAGCATGTGAAACATGTAAGGTGCTCGAAGTGTTAAAGTCCAAACAAGGACCATTGCAATAAGATAGTGATGAAGAATCATCCACAATAAGCATACTATCATCATTGCAATGACCAACACTACTCACCATATCATTACCTTGTGGCAAACCACATGTAGGTGAAGTAGAAGAGGTTGAGAAGACTATACGGCCGGATGTGGAGGGAGAACAATCATCCCCACAAGACTTGGACACGCCATATTTGTCTTGAAGCTTTGTCCACAACTCATGAGCATCCCGAAATGGCATGAGTTGAAATATAACTACATTGCTCAAAGCATCAAAAAGCACATTAGAAGCTTGAGCATTGAGATAAGAGTTTTTCTCATCCTCTAATGATAATCCTTGTGGATCCATTGGAGGAGAAAAACCCATATCTACAATTCGCTCTAAATTTGGGTCCATGACCCTAAAGAGATTAAGCATGCGAATTACCCAAACATCAAAATTTGTGCCATCGAAACTAAGAGTGTCAGAGAATCCTAAACCCCTAGTCGACATCCTTACTCTCTAGGTGGTTAAACCCTATAAAGAGAGACGAGGCTCTGATACCAATTGAAAGATCATGGATGTCTCCTAGAAGGGGGGGGGGTGAATAGGCGCTTTAAAATAATTACGGTTGAGGCTTGAACAAATGCGGAATAAACCTAGCGGTTATTTTGTCAAGCACAAAACCTACAACAACTAGGCTCACCTATGTGCACCAACAACTTATGATAAGCAAGAAAAACTACTTAGGCGATAGCAAGATATATGACAAGAAACAATATGGCTATCACAAAGTAAAGTGCATAAGTAAAGGGCTCGGGTAAGAGTTAACCGAGGCACGCGGAGACGACGAAGTATCCCGAAGTTCACACCCTTGCGGATGCTCCGTTTGGAGCGGTGTGGAGGCACAATGCTCCCCAAGAAGCCACTAGGGCCACCGTAATCTCCTCACGCCCTCGCACAATGCAAGATACCGTGATTCCACTAAGGGACCCTTGAGGGCGGCCACCGAACCCATACAAATGGCAACCCTTGGGGGCAGTCACCGAACCCGTACACTTTGGAAACCCTTGGGGGCGGTCACCGGTACCCGTCAAATTGCTCGGGGCGATCTCCACAACCTAATTGGAGACCCCGACGCTTGCCCGGAGCTTTACACCACAATGATTGAGCTCCGAACACCACCAATCGTCTAGGGCGCCAAGGCACCCAAGAGGAACAAGCTCTAGGGTGCCCAAACACCCAAGAGTAATAAGCTTCTCAAACTTCACTTCCACGTATCACCGTGGAGAACTCAAACCGATGCACCAAATGCAATGGCAAGGGCACACGGAGTGCCCAAGTCCTTCTCTCCCAAATCCCACCAAAGCAACTAATGCAAGGGAGGAGAATGAGAGGAAGAACAAGAAGGAGAACACCAAGAACTCCAAGAACTAGATCCAAGGGGTTCCCCTCACATAGAGGAGAAAGTGATTGGTGGAAATGTGGATCTAGATCTCCTCTCTCTTTTCCCTCAAAAACTAGCAAGAATCCATGGAGGGATTGAGAGTAAGCAAGCTCGTAGAAGGTCAACAATGGGGGAAGAACACGAGCTAAAAGGATTAGGTTCATTGGGGAAGAAGACCCCCTTTTATAGGTGGGGAAAAATCCAACCGTTATGCTCACAGCCCGCACCGAGCGGTACTACCGCTCGTCCTCACGGTACTACCGCTCGACCTCACGGTACTACCGCTCTACCTCACGGTACTACCGCAAATGGTAGCGGTACTACTGCTTGCGAGCGGTACTAAAAAATTACATCCGGGCCTACTTACGGAGGACTTGGGGCGAGTTTTTGGTCCGGAGCGGTACTACCGCTGTAGGAGCCACGGTAGTACTGCTCTGGAGCGGTAGTAAAAAATTACATCCGCTCCAAATTGCGGTAGTACCGCAGCAGCCTTTTCAGAACACCAAAACTGCCATAACTTTTGCAAACGAACTCCGAATTCGATGAAACCAAGTTTGTTGGAAAGCTAACAACATTTCCTAACACAATCTTGATAGAAATATCAATAAGAAGCAAATGAGAAAAGGCCCAAAAGAAAATGGTGAGAACCCTTCCTCGGATAAGACCAATAAAACGTCCAACACCGAAAACATCATAGAAGACGCATGCGAACTCCGTTTTCGATGAACTCAAGCTTTTCATCAAGATGACCATAAGCTCTAAGACTCACAATGAGAACCAAACAAGAACCAAGAAACATGACGCAAGGATGCAATGGTTTGAGCTCTCGACGAATGATACGATCAAGCTACTCACTTGAGAGCCCCCCTCGATAGTACGGCTATCGATCCTATAACCCGGTCTCCCAACTACCACCATGAGACCGGTAAAATAGAAAACATATCAAGGGCAAACCTTTGCCTTGCACATGATCCACTTGGGCTAGATGATGACGATCTTGTCCTCCTCAAGGTGGACCACCTTTCTTGATTGCGTTGGGTCGATGGAGACTAGATGATTGCTCCCCCATACTCCACTATGGGTGAGCCACTCTTTGGCACATCTTCACAAGTCCATTGACACCAAATGGATGGCAAGCTTCAAGCACTTGATGTCTTCGTGATGCTCCACTTGAACTTGCACATGACAATCTTAATGACGATCACCACTTGATGTCATCCTCTCCATGTGTTGAGGGATATCTTCCTCTTGACGCAAGCCCATGAACACGTACCTAACCCCACATAGAACTCTCACATAGACCATGGGTTAGTACACAAAGCGCAATGGACAATGCTTACCATACCATGGGATCACTTGACCCCTCTCGGTACATCTTCTACGCTTTGTGAGTTGATCAACTTGATTCACTCTTGACTTAGTCTTGATTAACCTTGAATCTTTCCAACTCTCTTCATTTGGATGATGTCTTGAAGGTAAACATGAATGATCACACAATCTTCTTCTTCAAGACATGCTTGCGATAAGCTCAACACTCACATGACCAATCTTAGAATAATTCCTTAATAGCACCTTGGTCAACTCATAAACTCCTTGAAACCAACACATGGACTTCAAGAAATGCCTATGGACAAATCCTTCAAATATAACTCAAGGCAACCATTAGTCCATAGAGATTGTCATTAATTACCAAAACCAAACATGGGGGCACCGCATGTTCTTTCAGAAGTTCATCATCACATGCATTAAAAGCAAAGTACATACATAGTTCTCATCTAACAACACATAGCTCTCCAGAGCATCTAATTAATTAAACCATACATTAATTAAAACAAAGGCGATCATAATCGCAACCAAGGTAACAATTGATCCAACGGCATAATGATACCAAGCCTCGGTATGAATGGCATATCTTCTAATCTTTCTAATCTTCAAGCGCATTGCATCCATCTTGATCTTGTGATCATCGACGACATCCGCAACATGCAACTCCAATATCATCTTCTCCTCCTCAATTTTTTTTATTTTTTCCTTCAAGAAATTGTTTTCTTCTTCAACTAAATTTAACCTCTCGACAATAGGGTCGGTTGGAATTTCCGGTTCACATACATCCTAGATAAACAAAATCTATGTCACGTTGGTCCGCATAATTATCATAAACAATAAATAAACCAATAGTTATAAAGATTAATATATATATATCACATCCGAATCATAGACAGGACGAGGGCCGACGGGGGCGGATACCAAAACCATCGCACTATATAAGATGCAATAATAAAAGTAAGAAAATGATACAAGTATCTATCTAAACATACAAGTAAGAATATTTTTCCTTTCAGAAAGAAGATAAGAGCAAGAGGCTCACCACGGTGGTGTCGGTGATGAGATCGGCGCGGGTGATCGACGGCGGTGAAGACAGGGGTGGGGCGTGACGGACCGCTAAATCTAGACAAATCTCGAGGAAAATGGAGCTTTGAGGTCGAGCTTCGAGAGGAGAAAGCTTAACTAGTGTGGCTCGGGCATTTCATCGAACACCTCATGTGCATAGGAGGTGAGCTAGAGCACCTAAAGCCCCTCCTCTCGCCGGCCCAGAAAAATAGAGCACTGAGTGCTCTGCTCCGGCGCGAGGGGTATATATAGGCTGCACCACTGGTCCCGGTTCGTGCCATGAACCGGGACTAAATGTGTACCTTTGGTCCCGGTTCATGCCACCAACCGGGACCAATGGTGGTGGGCCAGGAGCGAGGCCCATTGGTCCCGGTTCGTCCCACCAACCGGGACCAAAAGGTCCAGACGAACCGGAACCAATGGCCCACGTGGCCCGGCCGCCCCCCTGGGCTCACGAACCGGGTCCAATGCCCCCATTGGTCCCGGTTTTAGATTGAACCGGGACTAATGGGCTAACCCACCCTGGACCATTGCCCCCTTTTCTACTAGTGTGACCATCTGATTTCCACTCCGCAAAACAGGTAATATAAGGAAGACCTCCCAGGAAATCTCCAGAAGAAGAGACAACATGCACTTCCTGGTTACTCATATCATATGACAATGCCTTCTCCTTACCGTCAGTAAAGAAAATCAAATCACGATCCGGATGAATTGCAAACGTTCGGTAGCACTCACCTTCTTTGAGAGAATCTCGTCCGATCAGTTCCAAGCAGCTAACAGTACACTTTAGGTTCCACTGTCCAGTAGCATAATTCTCAAGAACCCAAACAGAGAGTTGGCAACCATCTTGGTTGTCTATACTCGAAGCATACAAGCGTCCCTGCGACTGCCCAACAAAAGGAACAACACTGTCATTTTTCATAATGGCAGGTGGCAGTTTAATTTCCCTGCAAGCATTCCCCTTCATGTCCACTGTGACTATTGACAAACGAGTATACCAGTGCATAGTGCCATTCAGGAAGCCACCAAACCGATGTGTTCTGAGATAATGACACGGACCCTGCATGGAAGTCCATCCCCCAGTTTCTGATGAGTAGAACAATGCCGTGAACAGGTGGGCTTGTCTTGACATCAGGGACACAAATACCACAAAGCGGGAAGGAGCTGCTGGGTCAAAACCCAAAAAGTATTTGCGCGAGGAGAAACGGCACAGGTTTCCGTGTGCCAGGTTGCCCAATTTTACAGGAGGTAACGAAAACCACTCCTGGGTAGCAGGATTGCAGACAACATAATCGACGTGATTAGGCCTCCATCCTTCTGAAGCTTTGATTAGGCTCACCTTCTGGAAATGGATTCCAACCGCGCTGCATAGGCTGGGGCGATTTCAAGCATTTGCAGAGGAGAAGGCTGGTGCTGCATTGTTCGACATAGAAGCGTTCATAGATGCTGCGCAAGAAAGGGAGATTGGGGCTTGCGGACGCTGCGGTCGGAGCAGAGGGCGAGCCATGGCCTGGACACGCACTTGAAGCGGCACAGTGACCTGTAGGGCACCCGCGACAGGATCTCCATGAGGATGTCCTCCGGGAAGCTCACCTCCGGCTGCTCATGATCCAGCTTCTTCTTCTCCTAAAAAATGGCAGAGACGATTTGCTTATGTTCCCAGTACCATCCGGCAGATCGATTGTTGGAAACGGAGCAGAGGGTGCGAACCTCAGACTCAACGGGGACGACGGCGAGGCCGGGCAGCAGCGGAGGCGGAGAGGGACGGTTGCCGGATCCGTCTCCGTGGGCGGTTGCCGGATCCCCGTGCCCGTGCTCGCCTCCTCCTGCTCCTCCCTTCATGTGTGTGCGCTCCAATGAAGCCAGCAACACCCGCTGCAGCCCTAACGGCGCCGCTCATCGCAGCACGCGTGTTGTAGCCCCCCTCCCCTCCACTCTCTATTGAAGCTTAAGGTTATCACTCGTCTTTGTTTTGCCGTGCTTCGTTGCAGTGGTGGTGATATATGTACATATTCAAGGATTTTCAGTGGTTTAGTAAGGTGATTACGAAGTTACAATTATGCCATTTTTTATCATGTCTTGGATCAGTTACTTTAAAGTCTGTTTGCCTTCTCCCACTCCCCATTCACTTTGCCTATTTTTCCTCTGCACTGGTACAAACTCTTGGGCCTAGAATGCACTGAATGACTCTATAAAGTAATAAATGAAGATATCTAGGTTATCACTTCTATGATACTACCAACTATGAAGGTATTAACATATATAGACTAGTAACATGCATACTAGTATAAGGCTGGTCATAATATGACACTAGTCTAAGTTACTACCTTCATAATGCAAAGTAACATAATAGTAATATCATAGATGGCTTCATTTATTAGCTCGTAGACTCATCTTGTCTTGGAAAGCGATATGTTACAGTAACATATTATGTTACCCCACCTCTCATTAATTACTTGCCACATAAGCAGAATTTTCTCGAAGTGTGCTATTTTACTAGCTAAGTTACTCCCACTATGACTAGCCTAAGAGGGTGTTTGTTTCGAGGGACTTATTGGTTTAGGAACTTAAAAAAGTCCTTATAAGTCTCATCTAAACCAAACAGGAGGGACTTATAGGGACTTAAAGTGGGCATTTGGGACTTATAAATAAGATTCTCAAGGAGAGTCTTATAGGGACTTATAGTTGTAATATGGTCTTGTAGTCCATGTTAAGTCACGGAAACCAAATAGGTAGGGACTTATTAGGGACATGAGATTTATAAGTTAGGACTAAAAAAAATCTTAGGACTTATGGACCAAACAGAGCCTAAGTTACTCTCCACTATGACTAGCTAAACACTACGAGCGACCTCACGGGGCACTAAACCGCGAGAAAAATAATACTTTCCACATCGATGGAAACTTGAAAGAGAGGATACCTTAGTCTAGGGGTTTCTGTGTGGACTGATTATTTATTATTGGAGACAAGAGAACAAAATACTAACCTACTGTGTCCATGGTGATGTGTCAACAATGATGATCGTATATTTGCATGTTAAATATATTACCCCATGTTTGGCTGCCTAATCTACCAGTACAGCAGTACGCTATCTTATCGCCGACCAATGGCCTTACAAGAAAATACTACAATGTACGTAATAAACATCACCTGCAAGACTTGGAGCTGATGCACGGCAGGGACTTGCTTATGCATGGACTGATTTGGCGTGTTGGAGATGGAGCTAATATTAAGGTATATCATGATAACTAGATACCCCGACGCGGGAGCTTGACACCACTGGGTGCTGAGTTTGATCCAAGTGCAACTAAAGTGGCCGGTCTACTAAATGATCAAGGGTCAGAGTGGAACGTGGCAAAGCTGGAAAGGATTTTTTCTACCTCTGATAGCAACGACATCAAGCAGATAGTCATAGGAGGGCCGGGGACTGAGGATTACAGAGCCTGGAACTTCACAAAGTCGGGGCTGTTCACTGTCAAGTCGGCGTATCAGCTCGGCGTCTCGTTGAAAAAAGCAAGGCGCAATCCCGCTTCAGGCTCGAGCTCAGTGGCGGATCACAGGAGCTTCATGCAGCTCTGGGCAGCAGATGTGCCAAACAAGGTCAAGATCCATTCCTGGAGGATGATATCGAACGGGCTGGCTGTAGGAACGGAACTACACCGTCGATGCATTAAACAGGGAGTATTTTGTGTGGCGTGCGGGCGCGGGAAACGCTGGCACATCGCTTCTGGCACTGTCCCTACTCGGCTCTATTCTGGGAGATTATGCGTGAGCAGGTCGGGGCACAACTGTGAGGACCGCCGAAGGAATTAGAATCAGCTCAAAGCATGCGAACTTGGATCTTGGATTTGCTTGTGGACAACGCAGTGGAGGAAAAGGAGCTGATGATGATGGCCTGGTACGAGCTATGGTTAGCACGGAACAATGCCAGGGAGACGAAGAAGATTGACGAGCCGGCGACAATCACCAACAGGGTGCTGTACCTGAGAGAGGAATGGAAATCGGTTCAAGTGAAGGCTTCACAACAACCAAAGCAGCGAAACCTGCAAGCTTGGAAGAAACCGGAGGTGGGATGGGTGAAAGCGAATGCGGATGGAGCAATCGCAAAGAGAAAAGGGTCGGGAGCGGGAGGTGTAGTCCTTAGGGACTGCCATGGTGAGTTCATGGCAGGAGCTTACCATCTTTTTTCGGCTGTCACGGATCCTAAAGTGGCGGAGTTGCATGCGTGCCGCCGAGCCATACTGCTAGCTCAAGAATTAAATGTGCAGAAACTCATCCTCGAGACGGACTCTAAGGAAGCAGTCTGAAAGCTGCTCGACGTCAACAAAGATTTCTCTCACACCGGACACCTAGTCCAGCAAATCAAAAACCTGCTTCGGGACATTCAAGAGCATCGTGTGGTCAGGGTGCGTAGGAGTGCAAATAAAGTAGCACATGTCCTAGCTAGGGAGGGTTGCTGTAATTCTCTTTGTAAAACTTGGCTTCATGTACCCCCGGAGGGTGTTCGCTCCGAGGTTGCAGAAGAGATGAACCACGAATAAAAGAGCAACTATTTTCCCCTAAAAAAAAGACTTGGAGCTGATGCATCCACAAACTGTGCATCTACCGCCTTTCACGCCCCTTGCTGTGCAGAGCACTCCCCCGTTGCTATGCATAACACCACATCCTATCTCCATAATTGCTATGTTTTGTGGACCAGTTACACGTTTAACCAGAATGCATATATAGCTACGTACTACCCTGCACCTAATCAGGAGCAAACCCACCCTTTTCAGTCATGATAAAAGCCAGTCTACACATCCAGGTGCATTTTACCCACTATATATGTGCCCCATTTCTTTTGTCAACGGACAACAATGCGAATCCCTATTTAACATAGGTGGATAGGAAGTTGCATACTCAAGGTATACTTGCAGGAAATGAAAAGATTTCAAACATAGATAATACACTAGCTGACCACATATGAGGTAAAAGAGTGACATCAGTTATCATTACATGAAAGCAAATAAATTAGTGACTAAGTTCACTCATACAGCTGAACATTCCCATTGGAGGGCCAGTGAGAGAACGTTCATGGCTAACCAACATTGTTCAAAGCAAAAGAAGGGCATACACATAGACACCAACAGAGTAAAAACTGAAGTCCATGTATGACTTTTCCAACACACGACTTCAGAACTACAAGATTTAGCATATACCCAACAACTGATCTCTACTCCTAGTGGAGTAGTTGGTAGTCTCGCTTCCAGATTTTTTTTCGTCCCACCTCCTATGGTTTTTTTGGTACCTCCTCCCACCTTCGCTGGTTTTTTTTCATAGATTTTTTTCGTCCCCTCCCCCCACTTCATCTGTTTATTTTCGCGTCACCCTCTCACATAACGAAAGAAATCTGAACAGATCAGAACTTTCCATACTGGCGCAAGTTATTTAGTAATGTAGAATCAATCACGAACAATCTGTAAAGATCAAATCTAAACTAATTAACCTTACCTTAAATCACTCAATCACATTAATTAGAAAAACAAATAATTGATTTTTAGAAAAAAATTGCTCAATCACATTAACCTTACCTTAACTCACGGATGGTAATCAATCTCCAAATAAAGGAAACAATACATCAAGGGAGCAGTAAATAAACTTCCTTTCTTATGACATCTATATGATCTTCCCTTCCCCCTCTCCGTTGTCGAGCATTCTTGATTCTCGAGGCCGATGCTTGGGCTGCGTCACTGGGTCGCGACGGTGCTGGAGGACGAGGACGGCGAGGCCGGGTGCCGCAGCACCGCGTTGGCCGCGGCCGGTGAAGGGGGCGAAGAAGGGCGGCTTCCTTGGCCGTGGTCGTGGCCCTGGGAGTTGGTGCGGTGGAAGCGGCACTTGAAGGACCCGGCGTGGGTGGCCGGTGCGCAGACGCACTTGAAAGCGGGCCCGTGGCCCGCGTCGGACGGCGCCGACGTCGACCCGGGCCACCTCCTCCGCGTATTCTTGGAGCTGTGGCCGGCCGATTTACATGAAATTAATTCCCTCAGTTGTGGTGGCAAATATAATATACATAATCCATATTGTTATGCACTAGCGTGTGTGTGTGAAATAGATGAACTATGGTCCCGTACCCAATAAGATGGATATGTGTGTGTGTGTGTTATAGAGAGAGAGAGAGAGGGATAGGGGAGAGAGAGCGAGGAAGAGGGAGGGAGAGAGAGTGTGTGTGAGGATTTGATGGTAAAAAAGGTCGCCAATGTCACTTGATATGTATGAGAATATTAATATTGAACTCTTAAAGTTAATGTGGCCCCGTTGCAACGCACGAGCGCTCTTCTAGTGTCTACTAAGTTCCTAGTGCCATGCTGAGTACGCCAAGTCCCGGACAACCTAGGCCTCGTGCAGTGAATAGAGAGAGATTGTGGGCTTGACTTCTTTTTCAGTGCCGATGATGAGCTTCCCTGGTTCAGGTGTGGATCCATCGAGATACCCAAACAGTGAGGCAACTCGGATCTGAGGAAGAAGTTGGTCTTCCACAGAAAGTAATTCTGTTGAAAATATGCTCTAAAGACAATAATAAAGTATTGTTTATTTCATGTTTGTAATTAGTGTGTTATATTTCTGTGCTGCAATTGTGATGGCCCCTGAATATGAGATTCAGAAAAAAAAATCTCAGTGCTCCAAGATGCTCTAAATTTTTTGTGAAGAAAACAATTTGAATGCCCTAGGCATATAAACAAAACCGATGCTACAAAAAGACTATTTTTGAAAGCAATTTGGAGCACTGGTTTTTTTGCCAAAGCATAGAGAAGTTTTGTCTTCACAAAATATTGCACGTAGATACAACATTCAACAATATTTGTTGTAGAAAAACTTCAAAGTTTTCTGATATTTTACTATTGTTTTCGATTTTGGTACATTTAAAATCAGGCGTGGAAGAACACTTTCGGTGAAGATATGTGTATATGCTGCAACATACATGGAGAAACCAATCCACGGGAGATAACATTTCACTTCCTAGCACACGCTCAATGGTCAGTTCATCACCTGTCATAGTTGCATTTTACGTGCCAAAACCACCAATGCACACTCGCTTTACTGGGTTTCAAGTACGGCAATCCCTTCCAATTTTTTGTCGATCTACCATGTGCCTCGCCCGAGAATTTATCTCTCTACCTGCTAGAGGTCACATTATTTACTCTACCTTCCTGCTGTGGTCTGATACAATGACACTCTTGCTTGATTCTGCAACTTGCGTAGACTATATTTTTTAGCTTTTATTGTTTATTTACGGGAGACAAGATAACAAGATACCTATTGTTGACCGTGCTCATCGTGATATCCACCATCATTGTATGGCTTTCCTAATCTTCTAGTGCATTATCATCGCCAATCGGTGGCCTTACAGGAAAATACAATGTACATATGACCTGCAGGAGCTGGAGCCGATGCATCGACAAACATTGCTGCTTGCCACTTGCCAGCCTCCGACGCCAAGGAGTTTGCTTACTGGAGTGCCCACCAACGCCTAATCAGGACTCATCAGGAACACACACACTTGCAGCCATGAAAACAACCCAGCTAAAGATCATCATTTAACATTGGTGGGCAGCAAGTTGCTATTAAATAATGTATGCTTGCAGCAAACTAAAAGATTTCAAACATAGATAATGCATTAATGACCGCATATATACAGGCTAAAAGGGTGACATCAATGTCTATTACATGAAAGCAAATATATTATATATTAGTTACTAGGTTGATTCATACAGCTAAACATTTCCATTGGAGGGTCAGTCATAGATTCTCCATGGCTAACTAACATATTGTTCAAAGCAAAAGAATGGCATGCACCCAAACATCAACAGAAAAGAAAACTGAAGTGCATGCATGACCTATCCAACACATAGCTTCAGAATTACAGGATTTAGCATATATCCAACAACTGATGTCTACTGAGTCGCTAGAGCCACGCTGAGTACATCAAAGTCTTTAGAGACCATATGTTTTCCATTCGGCAAAACAGGGAGTGTAAGGTAAACCTTCCAGGAAATCCCCAGAAGCACAGATAACAAGCACTTGTTCGTTATTCATAAGGGTCAAAAAGCAAAGAGTATTTGCCTCGGGAGAAACACGAAAGGTTGCCCAGTTCGATAGGCGGCAACGAAGCCCATTCCTGGGTTGCAGCCTTGCAGGATTGCAGACAACATAATTGAATTGACCAGCCTCGGGCCAGCTGAACAGACACAACTGCGTGACTATTGTGTATTGGTTGATCGATGATAGGTGTTGGAGATGCCCTTAGGGAACATGCTCCTAAAATGAGTTTTCTCCACTTTCTGCGAAGCAATATAACAGACACAACCGCGTGACTAATGTGTATTGGTTGATCGATGATAGGTTCAAGATAGGTTTTGTGTTGTGATCGACAAGTGTTACCCTCCCTTTAGTGTTTTTCGACTGCAATAACCTCAGTGCAATAAGCTTTAGGCAAGCATTACAAGTTTCATACAACGGCGAGGAAACAAAAGAAGGGAACTTTTAAGGCAGGTGGAATGTGTATTACGCAAGGAAAAGTAGGAGATCATCTTTATAACAACTCTAGACTAGAGGTAGTACATCTGTAGGACCAAAACCGAACATCTTCGGCACACCGCCCCCTCCTGCCTCATGGAGAAGGATGATGAACACCCGTTGGTCATGTGCACCCGCGCCAACGAAAAGTAGGAGCAGCGCCTTGCTAGACATGACCTGCCTGAGCATCAATCTGGACGTGATGTGCCTAGAAGAATTGACATACATACATCTACTCGGAAAAATATTGTCAGTGCAACAACAGCGGCAAACTACTACAATCACGGTCGAAGCAAAATGATTCAGATTTTGGTTGTAGGCTGTGTCTTAGAAGAAACTGGTATGCAATGTCTCGCTCTGGTACTTCTGCAAATACGCGCCATGGTACGCATGTAATTTGTCTGGGTAAATCACTGAGGACAAAACAAATGTAATTCAGCCACAGCGGCAAGATGCTAGCTTCAATAATATTGCAAGCATAGGTGGACAGCAAATTGTGTACTGAAGGTATGCTTGCAGGAAACTAAAAGATTTCAAACAAACATAGATGATATATTAGCTGACCGCATACAAGCTAACAGAGTGACATCAATGGCTGTTACACGAAAGCAAATAGATTAGTTACTAGGTTCATTAATACAGCTAAACATTCCCATTGGAGGGCCAGTGACAGACTATTCATGGCTAACCAACATTGTTCGAAGCAACAAAAGGGGGTGCACCCAGACACCAACAGACAAAACAAACTGAGGTGTATGCCTTAGCCGGCACACCTCTTCAGAACTAATCATACAAGGTTTACCATATACCCAACAACTGATGTGTACTAAGTCGCTAGTGCCATGCTGATTACGCCAAGTCTTTAGGGAGCATCTGCTTTCCATTCCGCAAAACAGGGAATGTAAGGCGAACCTCCTGGGAAATCTCCAGAAGCAGAAATAACATGCACTCTCTGGTCGGTCATATCATATGACAATGTCTTCTCCTCGCTGTCAGTTAGGAAAACCAAATCACGTTCTGGATGAATTGCAAACATCGTGAAGATATCATGTTTACGACATTCCCTTCCGAACAGTTCCAAGCAGTTAACAGTACACTTCAAGGTCCATTGTCCACTATCATGATCGTCAAGAACCCAAATAGAGAGTTGGCGGATATTTGTACGCCAAGCATACAAGTGCCCCTGGGACCTCCCAATGAAAAGATTTTCGTAGCCCTTTGTCATGGCAGGTGGCATTTTAATTTCCCTCCAAGCACTCCCCTCCATGTCCACTGTGACTATTGAAAAATGAGTATAGAAGTGGATAGTGCCATTCAGGAAGAGGCATTCTGAATCACCAAAAGAACGCGTTATGAGAACCCGTGGATCATCGCAATGGTCATCCCACTGACCCTGTATGGAAGTCCATCCTCCAGTTTGTGATGAGTAGATCATTGCCACGGGCACGGGCAGGTCATACTCTGCGAACAGGGGCACAAATACCATAAAGCGGGAAGGAATGGCTGGGTCAAAGCACAAAGAGTACTTGCCTATATGCGAAAGGTCATCCAATTCTATAGGAGGCAACAAAACCCACTCCTGGGTAGCGGGATTGCACACAGCATAATCGAATTGATCAGCCTCGGGCCAGCTGAACCGCCGACAAAGGAACTTTTTTCCTCGTGGAAACGAATTCCAACCGCATTGCATAGGGTGGGGGGATTTCCAGCATTTGCAAAGGAGAAGGCTGGTGCTGCATTGCTGGACGCGGAAGTACTTATAGGTGCCGCGCAAGAACGGGAGATCGGGGTCGACCATTGGAGCACCTTTCCCGGACAAATTGTGTAAATTGCAACTGAGGCTCAACTGGAAGGAGTCGGGGGGCGCAGTCTGCGGAGCCTTTAAGCTGAAGTCGTAGTCCGAGTGGAAGAAGAAGCCGGAGAGCGTCTGCGGGGACCTCTTGCGGACGCCGCGGTCGGAGCAGAGCTGTGTTTTGATTTTCGGCCGCAAAAATTGGATTTCGGCCGAATTTCGGCCATCTCGGCCTGAGGCGAAAAGTATATTTAGGCCGAAATTGCTCAAATTTGGCAAATTTTAGTCAAATTTAAATCAAATTGCAGTCAAAATTTGGTCAAATTTCAGCCGAAATTTTTGAAAATGGCCGAAATTCGGCCATCTCGGCCTAGGGCGAAAAAAAGCTGAAACCGAAAATCAAAACACAGGAGCAGAGGGCGAGCCATGGTTTGGACACGCACTTGAAGCGGCACAGCGACCTGTAGGGCACCCGCGAGAGGATCTCCATGAGGACGTCCTCGGGGAAGCAGCTCACCTCGGCCTGCTCGTGTTTCTGCTTCTTCTTATTCCCCTCCTAAAAATGGCAGAGAAGTACGGTTCGTTTAGGCTCGCAGTACCATCTGGCAGATCGATTGTTGGAAAGAGGATGGGCGCGAACCTCAGACTCAACGGGGACGACGGCTAGGCCGGGCAGCAGCGGCGGCGGCGGGGAAGAACTTGATGGATCCTCCTCGTCGCGGCCTCCGTCTCCGTGGGCGGTTGCCGGATCACCGGGCCCGTGCTCGCCTCCGCCTTCTCTTCCCGGCGGCATGGCCTCCACCGGATCGCCTGGCCTAGGGTTTGGGTTGATTTGGGAAGGGGAACGGAGGAGTTGGGTTGTGTCGTCGACCTCACAGATCACCGAAATCATTCAGCGGAGCTTCAGCACCCCGGTCCGGCTATCCTGTACGTCCATACACATGGGGATCTGTGTCACATATTTTCGTTGGGATCACGTGGCACGTTAATATCGCTGTGGTTTGTAGGGGTTCCCCACCGTGATCTGGCCTACGCCCTAGTAGGGATACTGTTCCAGGCGTCTGCTGCTTGTCCAGACTCCAGATAAGGACAGATACATGTGGGCATCTTCACAAGGGACGCAGTGAACGGACCCGTGAATCAGCATCCATCTAGTCTTTGCATAGTGCTCTCCCGATGAGCATGCTCTGCGGCGAGGACGGCGGATTCATCTGAGTTCGACCATGGAGATGGACGGAGCTGAGTAGCTACACCAGTTGCTGGATAGGGAAAAGGGAGGGAGAACATCAGATTGTCCGGCGGATTGGCAGGCGGACACAGAAGTGCACCTCCGACGAGGAGTTCAGCAGCTGATAACAGGCGGAGACGACGGATCTGTACCCCGGAAAAAGCGGCAGAACAGGGGAGCTGATTATAGTACCTGCAGTTCGGTGCGACGGAAGATAACTAGCAGCGCCCTGCCCAAATCATACAGATTCTGTGCAGCCAATTAGTACATATGGTAGTCCGACGGAGTGGCGCAGGCGCGGCCGTGCTCGCACTCCATGGGAACGCCGCCTCGGAGCTCATCCATAGAACTATGCCCTGAGAACGAACAAGGTGTTGATGATGGGGACGAGATGCTCGGAGTCACGGGCATGTGTCCATACACTAGCGGCACAAACAGACAATACTATCGATCGACCAGAACCTGCATGCGGTACTGTAGCAATGCGTACCGTAGCCCAGGACTGCCACGGTAATGGCTTCGCATAAACGGCCCTAACTGAGATGCATCTCGAGGTTCAGCGCTCGGGACCAAGCGCCAGGATAACGCGACCCCGGTGCGTAAGCTTTAAAAATCTGCTTTCCACAGATCACTGCGCTGGAGAAGTTCGGTTGAGAAAAGACGAGGAATGGGATCAGTTTCTCTTGGACCAGGCTGCTGGACCGGTGAGCTCGGCCCAATTACCTCTGGGCTTCAAGTGTTGGACAGCTTGTTAGGAACAATATTGTTGCTAAAAAAAAGTTAGGAACAATGTTTCTTTTTTACTTCCTCTGTCCCATAATATAAGAAAGTTTTTCAAACCATGCTAGCTTGAAAAACGTTCTTATATTATGGGACGGAGGGAGTATGTCTCAAAAAAAAGGAACAATACTTTTTTTTCCTCGAACAAGAGGCAAAAATGATATTTCCCCCTTGAGAAAAAAATCAAATAAACAACAAAGAGACAATTTCTTTATACTGAACAGAGATAAAGACAAAATGCTTCACAAAGGGCCTTTCAGCAATGCAGCATCGTACATACGTACAACTGCCCAATGTGTGTTGATTGATGGATGATTGGTTCAAGCATGTTTCGTGTCGTGATGATCGATGACTGTTTCCCCCTTTATTTCACTATATATACTGCGTGAACAATAATATCTGAGGGATTAAGTTGTTTACCTATGGTGTGGTTTAGGCATTGCTTCACCTACACTTGAAGACTCTAAATGAGGGGAGGCCAAATCATATCGGCAGTTTCATTAGAGAGAAGATTTGGTAACAAATACTAGTGTGTCCACTGTTGCGAACAACAAATTTCATGTGGCGACGGAGGACATGTTAGGCCTCCTTTGATTCATATGATTTATATAGGAATTTTATAGGATTGACACCCTCTGGAATTTTTCCTTTATGTGCTGTTTGATTCGCTGGATTGCATTCCTCAGGATCCAATCCTATAGAAACTTCTTAGTTCATTTTCACAGGAAAACAAGCATGAGGTTGGACTTCATGGAAAAAATCCTCTGTTTTGCTATCTGACGTAGGATTTCAGTTGACAGCACATCATGTTCCTGTATGTTTCCTATTCCTACGCTTCTCAAACCCTGTGAATCAAAGGAGCCCTAACTTCTTCCTGGGCATACAAGTTCTTCGTCCGTGGAGCACTTTTACTCCTCACTCAGTGTGCTGCATAACCCCTCTCTTGGGATTGGAATGACTCAGTACACTGATCATATATGTGTACATGTCGACTTTTTCGGAATTTTATGATGCTGCACCAAAAAGTATTTTTACTATTTTTTTCAGAGATCTAGGCTCACAAGAGCCCGAAAATCCAAATGATGTTTAGACTTTATGCCAAGGTTATATTATGATACCATAGTCTACATGTGTGTACTAAAATAATAGGATTTCAGTGCTATGATTGAGTAAAGATGAGAGGTGCATGTCACGGTTAGTTTTCGGGGGTGAACTGCCCAATACAGACCGAACTGAAAAAAGATGACGTGCAATTTTCCCTGTATGTTTATTGCAAGTGCTACTATAATGTAGAATATGACATACAGACCGCGGATGAAACCAACAAAAATACTACGCCCATTTTGACGAGACTTAATAAGTTGAATGATGTTATTTTGGCCTCCCAAATGCTTCTACCCCAATGTCTTCTCTCATCAAATCTTTTGTCTACCAGACGCATAGTTAATAAGGGGAGATAATGGCAGTGTTTCTTACCTATAAAACCATCTCTACAGGGAGTCCAATATGTTTTTTCGTTAAGTTGCATAACATAAAATTATTGTGGTTTTTTTTGAAAGAGGTAAAAGACTTGCCCTTTCATTGATTAAGGGGGAGTAAGAATTGTCCCGTTAATTTACGGAAAACCGGGCTAAAAATGATACAACTCACCCCGCAAACAAACTGATACAACTCGGCCCATAAAATGGACACCACCGCAACCTGGCCACATGCCAACAGATGGCCACACGCGCCAGCGAATTACAGCTTCGACTTTGACGACGATCTTTGCAAGGAAAATATGCAGGTCTTGCACCGACTGAGTCCTCCGCAAATGACCACCGAGTGCCTATCATTGTCACCACCTGGACAATTCACTGCAGCTCCGACTCCACAACAACCAAGCAACCACGGAAGAGCACATCAGACACGCTGGATAAACCAACTACCAGAGTCCGAGCCGTGACCCCAACTCATCTTGACGCCATCATCGTTGCCAAATAGATGCCGACGCTCTTGACCTTGACGAACCAACCACCAAGAACCACTGGTCTCCTAGTTGTAGTCCGCTTCAAGACGATGCCCCCAAGGAGGAGAAAGGCGCGGGGACGTCTCCATCGCCCGATCCAGATGATTTGAGATTTCCCTCCGGAAGGCCGTGGGGAGAGGGGTGAGCACACCTCCACAACGACGCTTCCAGAAAAGATTGCGACATCCACAGGCGTTGCTGCTGCCGGTTCTGAAGAAGAGGATTATTATGCTTCATATCATATATTGAGCGAACGAGCTATAACCATAATAAAGTAAAAAAACGCATTGGAATATTATGCCACTCCTTGACCAAAGCACCATAGCCTTAGTGTTGAGTGAATTGCAAAAAACATTGACACTTCATGCAAGGTTTGCAGGAACCACACATTTACGGAATTGTGCCAAAAAGCATTATTTTTTTCATATTTTTTTTGAAAAAACACTGGTTGCTCATTTGGGCCGTTTTAAGTGCATTTATGACAGGGAGCCCGCATCCGTCGACGTGGTTGCACTGTTCACACGGCAACGCAGTTAGACAGCGTTACACGCCGCTGGCGCACCGGTTCGAGCCGGGCGGGTCAAACACCCCCGAAGCGGTGCAGGCCCACCCCCAGCCCTCACTCTCTCTCGTCCTTCTCCCTCTCTCTGCTCCCGCTCGTTCGCCGCCGCCACCCCCTCCCACATCTCCGACTGCCGTCGCCGCCGCGTCGCCATGGTGTCCTGGTCTGATGACGACAGCAGCGACAACTCTCACCAGTACGCCGACTCAGCTTCAGACGACAGAAAATCCCCAAATCGCAACCCTAACCCTAACCCTAACTTGAGTTCGAGCAACTCACCTTGATGATGCCCTCGTCTGAAGCTGAGTCGGCGTACTGGTGAGAGTTGTCGCTGCTGTCGTCATCAGACCAGGACACCATGGCGACGGCGCGACGAAGGCGGTCGGAGATGTGGGAGGGGGCGGCGGCGGCGAACGAGCGGGAGCAGAGAGAGGGACAAGGACGAGAGAGAGTGAGGGCTGGGGGGTGGGCCTGCACCGCTTCGGGGGTGTTTGACCCGCCCGGCTCGAACCGGTGCGCCAGTGGCGTGTAACACCGTCTAACGGCGTTGCTGTGTGAACAGTGCAGCCACGTCGACGGATGCGGGCCCCCTGTCATAAACACACTTAAAATGGCCCAAACCAGCAACCAGTGTTTTTTTACAAAAAATTATGAAAAAAATTAGTGCTTTTTGGCACAATTTCGTATATGTGTGGTTCCTACAAACCTAGCCTGAAGTGTCGATAATTTTTGCAATTCACTCCCTTAGTGTTAGATGGCATCATGCATCAAGTTAAGTTCAATCTCTATAGTAACTCGGCAAAATGTTTTTAATAATTCTGGGATGTCAGTGTCTCTCGGTATCTGCCTTCCATATGGGGCAAGGTGCGAACCTCAAAGAATACTCGGATGACTCGTGTCGATTCCACAGTTGAAGAAATAATGCCCAAATCTCCATCTGCTTCCAAATTCAAGTAAATTTCACTGGAGTTGCTGATGCTTTTTTAGGTTCCGGTACGTAAGAGCCATTTCCATTGACCATACTTGATAATTTCAGAAATAAAAACAAAGATGCCTGGAACTAGAAGTAGAACATTGCTGCGACCCACACTCCCAAAAGACATAAAGCAAGGTCAACTTTGAATTAAGCATACGGCCTCCACATTTCACAATGTGAATCCAAATTTTGCACACACACACAAAAAAAATGAGCAGATGAGTGTTCGAGTACCATGCATCTCTAAATATCAGAGTTAGTGAAAATCAAAATATTGTGTTTCAACTATGATGGTTAGTTATGTTAGATTTCATAATTTTACTTAAAGATTCACAACATATAATTAATCACAAATTTGCTTCAAAATGAACAATTTGTATTGTACATATACTTTTAGATTTTGTGAACAGTACAAATGGAACATTTTCCAAAATATCTTATAAGCCGGGCCTGCAGTATGTAGCAAGTTTAGTGGTTGAATTTTAGAGTTGAATTGAAAAATACAACACTTCTATTAAAACTGGAAAATACTAGTGTGCACATTTCATTATATTTATGCTTGGTTCTTCGATACGGGACAAATAGTTTTAGGCAGTCTCATAATCTTTTGTAAGTATTTTATTCTATTAAATTATATTTTGGTGTCAAATACGAGTAGAAGTGAAAGCTTTGTTGAATTTCAGTTCAAACAACTTTAACTAACACCCGCAAAAAATTAACTTTAGCTAAATTTATTTATTTCACAACCGTGAGGGGTTGTAGTTTTTATTTGGATATAAAATTTAGTGAACTCCTATTAATCGGATGATATGATGATTTTGTATGTTGAGGTCTGCTTCGGTACACCACCCCCCCCCCCCCCCCCGGCGCGCGCTTAACGTATAAGGGCATTTTGGGCATACGGTGCTTAACGTATCCCGCGCCGTATGCGGCGTGCCCATACAGGTAGAGCCGAGCGCACGGCTCGAGCCGATACGGCCGGCTCGCAACTACCCTCTCCCCTTCGTGCGAAAAAAAAACACGACCTGCGCTGATCACGCGGCCCATTCCAACGTCGCCCCGCCCCGCCGATCGCCGCCCTTACCCGCCGATAGCCGCCTTTCCCCGCCGATCTAGACGTGATCACGCTGCCAATTCCAACGTCTTCCCGTTCGGCCGATCGCCGCCTTCTCCCCGTCTTCACCCGGGATCTGGCCGGCGCGGACAGATCTTGGAGTCGCCCGCCGTACGTGATGTCGCCTCCGTGCAGGTCGTCACGGTGACGTGGCCTACGTGGACGCCGTCGCCGCCCGCAACTCCGTGATCAACCTCTCCGGGAACGTCCTCGCCGTCCGCAGCCACGCCAGGCCGGCCGAAGTGCACATGCATGCCATGTAAGCCGTCTAGTTCGTCAAAAAAATTGAATCTGTAAATAATTACGTGCAATCACTTGTTAGATAAGAATTTCTCATCTGTATGATCGTAGTACATTTAATTTGATTTAAAATTGATAGATCAATTTTTATTATAATGTTGCAGTGTTGGTTGAGAGATCATTTAATGGATAAAGAAACTGGATTTACGGATCTGTTTTTGGACACGAGTTGGGATGGTAGCAAGAGTGTTGATCGTACGAATGGTAATGATAGTAAAGATGATGATGATGGCAGCGACAATGAATCCTGGTCGTCGTACGATAATTTACCTGAGGAGGATTTTGAAAAGAAGGAGGAGGGTACTTGTAGTGAAAACGTAAGTGTCGTGTACATTCTTTTCGTCGGATGAAGAACCATATGGTACTTACACGTGCATATGATTTTTTTATGTGCAGGAGGATATTTACGTTCAGAACGAGGAAAATCATGGTGTTGAATCTTTCGGGGATAACATAAGCCAGGTTCGGTCCAAAATTTAAGATGTCATTGAATAATAAAAAATTGGTTATGACAACTTACACTTGCTTATGTGGAATATTGTAGGCTAACTTTGATGGTTGGAGTGGTGAAGATGGATATGAGCATGAGGATGGAGCTAATATGGACATTGAGGAAGTTGAAATCCAGCAACGTGCGCTGGAGACATAGTTGAAGGTTATGGGTATGACATTTGCATCACAATGGGAGGCTCATATGTTCTATAATAACTACGCCAAAGACCGTGGATTCAGTATCAGAAAAGATAAGGTGAAACGAGGAAAAGGACTATCAACCACTGTTCGGTATAGGAGATACGTTTGCTCGAGGGCAGGAAAACGTCTCGGTAAATTTTTAAACCCGGAGGGCCGTACACGCAGGCTAAGACCAGAGACTCGTTGCGAGTGTGGCGCACATTTAGTCGTGAAGTTGGACAAAGGACGTGGAGTTTGGTTCGTGGCAGCTTTTATGGATGATCACAACCATTTGTTGGCTAGACCAGATGAGGTGGTATTTCTGCGGTCACATCGAGTGATGGGAGATCACCAAATAGCTGAGATCTTGGCGATGGATGGAGCTGGGATCAGAAAGCATATCATCATTGACAACTTCATTAGCAGGTATGGCTCGTATGATAAGTGTGGGTTTCTGAGACGAGACGTGTACAACCTATGTTGCCGAGAAAAAATGAAGTTGATTGCGAAGGGTGATGCTAACACGGCAATCGGGATTATGAGGAGCAGAAAGGAGAAGGATCCAGAGTTTTTCTTTGAGTACGTGCTCGATAAGGAGGGCCGTTTGAAGAGCATGTTCTGGTGCGATGCACAGTCGCAGCGAGACTATCAATTGTATGGAGATGTGACGGTTTTCGACAGCACGTATAAGATGAACAGATCTGGTATGCCGTTCATCCCCTTTGTTGGTGTAAACAATCACCGTTGCACCATAGTTTTTGGTTGTGCCATTGTGTCCGACGAGACCGAAGAGACGTACGTGTGGCTGCTCCAGACATTCCTGAAGGCCAATTGTCAGAAAAAGTCAAGGTCAATCATCACAGATGGAGACGCTGCAATGATACGAGCTATTCGGTTGGTTTTGGTTGATGTGTTGCATCGTCTCTGCTCATGGCACGTGGAAAAAAACATGCAGAAGCACCTTAATTACAAATCGCTAAGTGAGTTCAGGGCACTCTTGTACTACTCCACCTCTCCAGCCAACTTTGAGGCAAGATGGCACACTTTCGTCCGTAAATGGAAGACTGATAAAACAGAAGAGTGGCTGAGTAGGATGTACAGGAAGAGGAGTCTGTGGGCAGAATCATATCTGTCAGATGGTTTTTTTCTGGGTATGCGCAGTAATCAGAGGAGTGAAAGTCTTAACTCTTGTCTTCACCTGCACTTGGACGGCGGTATGACTATTGTTGACCTAGTTGTGCATTATGAGAATTGCATAGTCCGACTACGTGAGAACGAGGCACATGATGACTGTGTTTCAAATCAGTCATTGCCACCATCAGTCACAGAATATAAGGATATTGAGAAGCATGCCGCCGAAGTATTCACTCATTCCAATTTTTATATTCTTCAACAAGATCTGAAGAAGATGGGAGAGCTTGAGATTTTTGAGACGCTAGTGGGAGTTGACTGCCACACCTTCATCGTGACATGGAGAAATAACCGGGAATTTCAGTTCAGCGTGAATTATCGAGCTGAAAACTTTGAGAATACGATAGACTGCAGTTGTGGACGAATGCTTCGGAAAGGATTGCCTTGCAAACACATTATGTATGTGTTGGTTCATCTTAAAAAATCTAAAATACCTAAGGGTTGCATCCTTAAGAGGATGTCGAAAGTTGCGAGAGGTGGGCTGCCTGCACAGCGAAAGAGTGACTTGTTTGGCTGGGGTTGGACAGGGGCAGAACAGCGTGCTCGCTATAGTTAACTTAGTAGAACAGGAGCTGAAGCTTTTCATGTTGCTTCAAATGATCCATTCGTCTATGATGAGTTGATGCAGTGTCTGCAGAATATAATAGCGAAGAAAAAGGTCCCTGATGATGATGCTGTTGGTAGTACAAGAAATGTGCATGAGGATCCACGTCAGCCGGAACAACATGTTGATGTCATAGGTGATCCCGTGAAAGTTTCCACGAAGGGCGCCCCTAAACAGAGCAGGACAGGGCGGGCAAAGAAAGATCCAAATGTTACAGAGAATGGAAGACCAAAATCATTTTCTGAGAAAAAACCCGGTCCTCTTTGCGGCATTTGTAAGAAAGAGGGCCATAGACGGCAAACGTGCCGTGAGAATGAAAAGTAAGTTTTTCATTTTTTCAACTATTTTTTGGTTTTGTCTTCACAATTGTCTGATGAGTTGTTTACAATTTAATATGTAGGAACCGGGCATAAATATGAAATACTCATTATCAGTTGAAGGCACTGGCAATTTCAATTTATTTGTTTAAGAATAAGAGACATGGCACTTTGAGTTTATTCTTTGAACCACCTTGTTCGATGAAAGTCATTAGCACTTTCTGTTTATTTGTTTAAGAATAATAGACATGGCACTTTGAGTTAACGTTTATGCCACCTTGTTCAATGTTATGAGACATGCGATTTATATTATTATGTGTGAAACATATTATATTTGTATGAATATGTTACTGCTGTAATGACATAGTAAACTTATGAACATTTTTAAAAAGTAATGTATGTGACAATTGTTTTGTAAAAAAAAGCCCCAGCCGTGGCCGGGCGCGCGCGCGGACAGTAAACTACTACGCCTTCTGGCGTGGCCTTTCGGCCGCCGAGCGGGGAGGCGACGGCGCACAGCAGGGCATCCAGTAATGTTCTGTAGCGAGCTTGTGAGAAGGCGAAGACGCGGGTATGTAAACCGGTCGGCGCGTCTCTCCGCGCGCGAGGTGGGACTAATCCTACTCGGCACAACGCGCCAGCGTCCGTATCCGCACACGAAGAGGATCGGCAGGTCGTTTATGAGCCGACAGATCGCCATATTCCCCCTCGGGTTCGTTGCATGTGTGGCGCTGGCTGGGGCGGGACGAGACGTGTGCCACCCGGCGCGCGGCTGGTCGGTCGGCCGTCTGCTGGGCCAGCAGACCTGCCCCGTGGCGCACGGCGAATGGCGCCAGCCCGCACTAGCTGGACTGCGCGGGCCCGCCACTGGCTCGGCTGTCGGCCACCGCACGGGCTGGAATATTCGTCGGACTGATCGCCGCTGCTGCCACCAGAATCGACGTGGGAAATTGTGCAGCTTTTATCCACATCGCACCAACTCAGGACGGCGGGCATATTTTTTAATAAAAAATGACCGCCGCGAGTAGGAACAACAACAACCATACATGTAATATCGCAGAGGCAAACTGATACATTTTAGGACAGAAAAAATATTACTTGCCCACACGCATTTAAATCTTTAGTGTCTCACGAAAGCAATAAATAAAACGTGAAAAATTGTCGAAATCTATCCCAGTGCCATGTCGCATTACAATCGATCAAAGTATCCAACAACGGAACAACGGTAGGGAAACCTTCTACGGGACTAAAAACCTACCGATGCTAATACCTACTCCTTCTACATGATTTTAACAATTTTCATCTTCACTTTCTCTAATCTGTTGACCTCAGAAAAAATGATTTCCGCGACAATACGTGGCCTTGACTCATTAATCTCTTGCTGGCCAAATTCATGTGTCCAGCGATCTCCGTCCCAGTATTTTATGCACCACATCACAAAAGGTCCACAAGACACTCTGCAATAAACATGTGTGATCAGCTTAGGATATAGCATGCACTTTTTTGTATTCATTTAACTTACCCATCATGTTGTCTCGGCATTTTATACTCATTAATTGGCCACCATGAGACATCTGGAAATTTTTTTGATTCAAGAGTAGAGTTGGCCTCCATAATATCCTTAGAAATTTCAGCTCTCTGAAACACATTAACAAACCAGAATTTAATGTATGACTCAATAATTTTCTGAATGCGAGTGTGAAAATTATAGCGTACCAGGGTGGCAATCATATTGCGAATTCTTTTGCTTATTGCGCCTTTAGAATTTGAGTCAAGAACTTGAAACTCCTCCTTGACGGTGTGCATCACTATGGTTATCCAATGATTATCATTAACGTGCATAGGAAAATACGCCTATATAGTAATCAAATGATGTTAGTGCAATTAAATAATAATGACTAACAAAAACAAATAAATATGAAAGGAATACCTTGTCCCGTCTGAAATACTCATCCATTACTCTTGCGAGGACTTTTGCTTTCTTTGTAACATGTTCTGAATCTAAATCATTAATTGACTTGGTCTTTCCCCTAGCCCTACCCAACATAAATTTGGGGAACCATGTTGTTGATATGAAACGATCAGAGAAATCACGGTGTTGTAAGTGTTTACAATATGCATTGATTATCTGCATACATAAACAAAAAATTTCTATCAACTTGTGAAGTACAAATGAGAGTTTTGTTAAAACCAAACTCATACTTACAGCGCCATTCAACTATTTAAACGTCAGGACATCGTGAAGCATAGCTGCCGTGCATATGTCCCCATCTGGTGGTGGCATATCGACCACGGTTCGGTGTGCATGCTTCTTTGTCGATGCGAGAGTCTCAACAAAAACACTGGCTGCCTCTATGTGATCCAGAGTCATATTAAGGGAACTTACCAGAATTGAATGTGGTGACGATGCAAACAGATCTAAAACAATGCAGCTACATTCGTTAAAAATAATAAAAAATTTACGTAACGCGTGAACGAATTATAAAGTAGTACTTGACTTACTTGTTTTAACACGTTTGTTCCGGGTAATGAGAAGGTCGTACGGGGATAGACAATATTTCGACGGATTTCGTTTGCGTTTACCTTCATTGTCCTCACTGCCTTCACCATTACCTATGTTGCTCTTTGCCGGGAAACTCTCAGACATGTCTTCAGACTTTGTTGGTGACAAACCACCCATAGACTCACCAGAAATATCAGCATTCTGCGGGGTTTGGGACATAGACGGAAAGTCTTTTGTACGTACAGTTGATGACGAACATGGAGACTTTCCATTATCCTCTATAATGAAAGGATCAGTAGCGTCACCTTTACCCGGTGTCGTCGCCGGAGCACCCGTGTCATCAACGGCCACGTAGGTATCATTGAAACCCGTGAAAGATGTTACTAGCTCCACGTCGATAGGTGAATCAATATCTGGCCAATATTTTGATGACTTGTACTTGCCATTCTCCATCCCAACTCCTTCACCTACATTATCAAATTCGTCATTGGTGTCCCTCTTATTGGGTTTGTACAGCACACCTTCCGTGTTCAACTTTTCCATTACCATCTACAAACACAAATGAAACACGATAAGTACTTGAACAACTAAAACATGTTTAATATAACTTTTAAATTACATGTGCACATCTTTCGGGTATATTGAGAACCTCCTTGTGAAGCAGCTTTATGTATGTCATCACACGGTCCATACTGTTAGTCGTGTTCGATGAAACCCCTGACGTGCTTGGCTTTCTACTCCTGCCACCACCTTTGCGTTTAGGTTTCTTCGTTTCTTCATCTGGGACACGTGCTACCTTAGCACGTCTGTACTCTTCGCTAACGCAGTTTTCAAGCTGTACAAAAAATAAATAAATAAATTAAATAACAACTATAGTTAATTACTATGTGCAACCAATAAGGAATATACTTATTGACTTACATTGCCGGTGCCACGCCCGTGCATGTTGTCATAGTCGTCTCTCTTTTTCCCTTCCGTTTCTGGCCAGTTAACCATTAGTGGGTATTCACGAGACAAAGGATCAAATGTATCCACACCAATTGGCTCAACTTTTTCCCAGTATATAGACTGCATGATAGTAAACACAACTAGTCGGACACATAGATCACATGAAAATTATATGTACATACAACTATTACGAAATGGCTTGTACCTGAAGAAGAGCCAAGTTCCCGATAGGCCACTTGAATTTTTCAAGATCTTCGACCGATTTTTTAATAGCATCCATGCACACCTCCAACGTGAAATTGTTCCAATTGTATGACTTGATAGCGTTCACGTCCTCCACCATTTTGTAATAACGATAAGGAACAAACTTGGTGGATTGTGGTGCTAAGACTGTACCCATAAGAACCAGTACAACCCTTCTCACAAAATCATCATCATATGACTGAGTATCAACAATATTTTTTATCAACTCATCGATGAGGATTAGGCCTATTCTTTTGTCTAGAAACCGATTCGGAACAATTTTTTGGCATCTAGTTGTACTGTTGCTATCATGCTACTGACATCATCACCCTCGTTACGTAGCCCAAATATGTCGTAAACATCTTCATTAAGCACACTGATGCCGTCAGTATTTGGCCGAATAATAAATCGCTTTCTAGTACTGTCATACGTTGTAATCATAAATTCCCATAAATTTTTCCTCATTTTCACGGAAGGAATTCTCAACATACAGTCCAAATTTGTGCCACGTAGCATCATGCGCTGTCTGGGTGTGAATTTTCCCACCAATTCGCACCACTTCTCAACCGAGCAGTACACATCTCCCAATTCTTGCATTCTAAATAAGATGCCAGTTAGCTAACTATTTACGAGATTCAAAAAAGATTACGTACGGTTCAATACCATACCTTTCGACGTCTCGACGAGCACCGGCAGCCACCGTTGCCAAACCCCACCCGGTGTGGGTTAGTCGTGGCAGCCGCGCGCCCTCTGCCCACACGAGCGCGCTGGCCGACGGCCCGTCCTAGGGTTTAGGGTGCCGGCGAATTTGCCGAGACGGCACGGCCGGGCCTGAGATCCAAGTCGCGCGCGCAGATGACGGATTGTATGGCCGCCGTCAGGCCGGCAGGGAAGGGAGTTTGGACGGCCACGGCAGTGCGACCGTCGGATCGGGGACGGATGAGGACGTGCATGGAGGCGGCGGGGCTAGGCGGTCCTGGTGCGAGGTAATGGCGGCTTGGTTTCCATGCCATGCACGCACGTACGGCGTCATAGACGTGGTCATGCCATAGTGGGCCACTTGGCCCGTCCCGTAAAACTACCGCCGGCTGGCCCACGATGCATTTATTAAAAACATGCATTGTAGTTTAATACCACATCGCTAAGTCGGCGCGCTGTTGACTCCTTTATATAATTTTCTGTCGGTCAATGAACAAACATCTCAGTTTGTGGGACTCTATTTGGAGGATATGCAGGATCGATGTGAGTCTTCACCTCCTCAGAGCTTGTGAAGGTTCACATTGATCATGCATATTCTTCAAAAAGAGAGCCATTATCTTCGATGTTTTTTAACGTCAGAAATTATTAATGCATTTTCTTAATGCAACAATTTTAACGTCAGCCGGTGGATCCCAAACATTTTGGACACGCACCCATCGCCAGGTCCATCATGCGTGCAAGTTTTCATAAATTTCCGGCACCGTATGAATTTCCTATGGTTTTATTCGTGAAACGCACCGAAAACACTGACCGGGCGTGACGCAACGTGCGTATGGTGTCGGAATTCATTCAACTCTTGCGTGGGGCCCTAACATGGGCATGCCCACTGCCTCCCAAAATTGGGTCACGTTTCGTGCATGCCACCTCGTACCACCAACACAACCGGCACTGATCTGATATGGCCGATGTCAGCCCCGTACTGCGTTCTCTTTTCTGACTCAGCCGGTGGACCCCAAACTTTTTGGACACGCACCCATCGCCAGGTCCATCATGCGTGCAAGTTTTCATAATTTTCCGGCACCGTATGAATTTCCTATGGTTTTATTCGTGAAACGCACCGAAAACACTGACCGGGCGTGACGCAACGTGCGTATTGTGTCGGAATTCATTCAACTCTTGCGTGGGGCCCTAAGATGGGCATGCCCACTGCCTCCCGAAATTGGGTCATGTTTCGTGCATGCCACCTCGTACCACCAACACAGCCGGCATTGATCTGATATGGCCGATGTCAGCCCCGTACTGCGTTCTCTTTTCTGACTCAGCCGGTGGACCCCAAACTTTTTGGACACGCACCCATCGCCAGGTCCATCATGCGTGCAAGTTTTCATAATTTTCCAACACCGTATGAATTTTCCATGGTTTTATTCGTGAAACGCACCGAAAACACTGACTAGGCGTGACGCAACGTGCGTATGGTGTCGGAATTCATCCAACTCTTGTGTGGGGCCCTAAGATGGGCATGCCCACTGCCTCCCAAAATTGGGTCACGTTTCGTGCATGCCACCTCGTACCACCAACACAGCCGGCATTGATCTGATATGGCCGATGTCAGCCCCGTACTGCGTTCTCTTTTCTGACTCAGCCGGTGGACCCCAAACTTTTTGGACACGCACCCATCGCCAGGTCCATCATGCGTGCAAGTTTTCATAATTTTCCGGCACCGTATGAATTTCCTATGGTTTTATTCGTGAAACGCACCGAAAACACTGTCCGGGCGTGACGCAACGTGCGTATGGTGTCGGAATTCGTTCAACTCTTGTGTGGGGCCCTAAGATGGGCATGCCCACTCCCTCCCAAAATTGGGTCACGTTTCGTGCATGCCACCTCGTACCACCAACACAACCGGCACTGATCTGATATGGCCGATGTCAGCCCCGTACTGCGTTCTCTTTTCTGACTCAGCCGGTGGACCCCAAACTTTTTGGACACGCACCCATCGCCAGGTCCATCATGCGTGCAAGTTTTCATAATTTTCCGGCACCGTATGAATTTCCCATGGTTTTATTCATGAAACGGACCGAAAACACTGTCCGGGCGTGACGCAACGTGCGTATGGTGTCGGAATTCGTTCAACTCTTGCGTGGGGCCCTAAGATGGGCATGCCCACTGCCTCCCAAAATTGGGTCACGTTTCGTGCATGCCACCTCGTACCACCAACACAACCGGCACTGATCTGATATGGCCGATGTCAGCCCCGTACTGCGTTCTCTTTTCTGACTCAGCCGGTGGACCCCAAACTTTTTGGACACGCACCCATCGCCAGGTCCATCATGCGTGCAAGTTTTCATAATTTTCCGGCACCGTATGAATTTCCCATGGTTTTATTCATGAAACGCACCGAAAACACTGACCGGGCATGACGCAACGTGCGTATGGTGTCGGAATTTGTTCAACTCTTGCGTGGGGCCCTAAGATGGGCATGCCCACTGCCTCCAAAAGTTGGGTCACGTTTCGTGCATGCCACCTCGTACCACCAACACAACCGGGACTGATCTGATATGGCCGATGTCAGCCCCGTACTACGTTCTCTTTTCTGACTCAGCCGGTGGACCACAAACTTTTTGGACATGCACCCATCGCCAGGCCCATCATGCGTGCAAGTTTTCATTATTTTCCGGCACCGTATGAATTTCCTATGGTTTTATTCGTGAAACCCACCGAAAACACTGACCGGGCGTGACACAACGTGCGTATGGTGTCGGAATTTGTTCAACTCTTGCGTGGGGCCCTAAGATGGGCATGCCCACTGCCTCCCAAAATTGGGTCACGTTTCGTGCATGCCACCTTGTACCACCAACACAACCGACACTGATCTGATATGGCCGATGTCAGCCCCGTACTGGTTCTCTTTTCTTTCTCAGCCGGTGGACCCCAAGCTTTTTGGACACGCACCCATCGCCAGGTCCATCATGCGTGCAAGTTTTCATAATTTTCCGGCACCGTATGAATTTCCTATGGTTTTATTCGTGAAACGCACCGAAAACAATGACAGGGCGTGACGCAACGTGCGTATGGTGTCGGAATTCGTTCAACTCTTGCGTGGGGCCCTAAGATGGGCATGCCCACTGCCTCCCAAAATTGGGTCACGTTTCGTGCATGCCACCTCGTACCACCAACGCAACCGGCTCTCATCTGATATGGCCGATGTCAGCCCCGTACCGGGTTCTCTTTTCTGACTCAGCCGGTGGACCCCAAACTTTTTTGGACACCCACCCATCGCCAGACCCATCATGCGTGCAAGTTTTCATAATTTTCCGGCACCGTATGAATTTCCTATGGTTTTATTCGTGAAACGCACCGAAAACAATGACCGGGCGCGACGCAACGTGCGTATGGTGTCGGAATTTGTTCAACTCTTGCGTGGGGCCCTAAGATGGGCATGCCCACTGCCTCCCAAAATTGGGTCATGTTTCGTTCATGCCACCTCGTACCACCAACACAACCGGCACTGATCTGATATGGCCGATGTCAGCCCCGTACTGAGTTCTCTTTTCTGACTCAGCCGGTGGACCCCAAACTTTTTGGACACGCACCCATCACCAGGTCCATCATGCGTGCAAGTTTTCATAATTTTGCGGCACCGTATGAATTTCCTATGGTTTTATTCGTGAAACGCACCGAAAACACTGACCGGGCATGACACAACGTGCGTATTGTGTCGGAATTCATTCAACTCTTGCGTGGGGCCCTAAGATGGGCATGTTGGGGAACGTTGCAGAAAATTAAAATTTTTCCTACGGTTTCACCAAGATCCATCTATGAGTTCATCTAGCAACGAGTATTCAGATTAGATAGCATCTACATACCACTTTGTAGATCGCAACGGAAGCGTTCGAGTGAACGTGGATGAGGTAGTCGTACTTGCCGTGATCCAATTCACCGATGATCTAGTACCGAACGGACGGCACCTCCGCGTTCAACACACGTACGGGACGGGAGACGTCTCCTCCTTCTTGATCCAGCAAGGGGGAAGGAGAGGTTGAGGAAGATCCAGCACGACGGTGTGGTGGTGGATGCAGCAGAACTCCGGCAGGGCTTCGCTAAGCAACTACGGGAGGAGGAGGAGGTGTTGCAGGGAGGAGGGAGGAGCCAGGGCAATTGGTGCGCTGCCCCCCTCCCCTGCCCCCCTTTATATAGGTGCATTAGAGGTGGGGAGGGCGCAGCCTTGCCCCTTCCTCCAAGGAAGGGGTGTGGCCAAGAGGGGGGGAGGAGTCCATCCTCCCCAAGGCACCTCGGAGGTGCCTTCCCCCCTTTGGACTCTCCCTCCTCCAAGTTTCCTTGGCGCATGGGCCCTTGGGGCTGGTTCCCCTTGGCCCAAGTGGGCCAAGGTGCACCCCCTAAGGCCCATGTGGCCCCCCAAGGCAGGTGGCCCCACCTGGTGGACCCCGGGACCCCTCCGGTGGTCCCGGTACAATACCGATAACACCGAAACTTGTCCCGATGGCCAAAATAGCACTTCCTATATATAATTCTTTACCTCCGGACCATTCCGGAACTCCTCGTGACGTCCGGGATCTCATCCGGGACTCCGAACAACATTCGGGTTACTGCACATACATATCTTCACAACCCTAGCGTCACCGAACCTTAAGTGTGTAGACCCTACGGGTTCGGGAGACATGCAGACATGACCGAGACGGCTCCCGGGCAATAACCAACAGCGGGATCTGGATACCCATGTTGGATCCCACATGCTCCACGATGATCTCATCAGATGAACCACGATGTCAAGGATTCAATTAATCCCGTATACGATTCCCTTTGTCAATCGGTATTTTACTTGCCCGAGATTCGATCGTCGGTATACCAATACCTCGTTCAATCTCGTTACGGGCAAGTCACTTTTCTCTATACCGTAATGCATGATCCCGTGATCAAACACTTTGATCACATTGAGCTCATTGTGATGATGCATTACCGAGAGGGCCCGGTGATACCTCTCCGTCAAGCGGAGTGACAAATCCCAGTCTCGATCCATGTCAACCCAACAGACACTTTCAGAGATACCCGTAGTATACCTTTATAGTCACCCAGTTACGTTGTGACGTTTGGCATACCCAAAGCACTCCTATGGTATCCGGGAGTTACACGATCTCATGGTCTAAGGAAAGGATACTTGACATTGGAAAACTCTAGCAAACGAACTATGCGATCTTATGCTATGTTTAGAATTGGGTCTTGTCCATCACATCATTCTCCTAATGATGTGATCCCGTTATCGATGACATCTAATGTCCATAGTCAGGAAACCATGACTATCTGTCGATCAACAAGCTAGTCAACTAGAGGCTCACTAGGGACATGTTTGTTGTCTATTATTCACACATGTATTACGATTTCTGGATAACACAATTATAGCACGAATAAAGACAATTATCATGAATAAGGAAATATAATAATAATGCTTTTATTATTGCCTCTAGGGCATATTTCCAACAGTCTCCCACTTGCACTAGAGTCAATAATCTAGTTACATTGTGATGAATCGAACACCCATAGAGTTCTGGTGCTGATCATGTTTTGTCTTAGGGAGAGGTTTAGTCAACGGATCTGCGACATTCAGATCCGTGTGCACTTTACAAATTTCTATGTCTCCATCTTGAACATTTTCACGAATGGAGTTGAAGCGACGCTTGATGTGCCTGGTCTTCTTGTGAAACCTGGGCTGCTTTGCAAGTGCAATAGCTCTAGTGTTGTCACAGAAGAGCTTGATTGGCCCCGACGCATTGGGTATGACTCCGAGGTCGGTGATGAACTCCTTCACCCAAATTGCTTCATGTGCTGCCTCCGAGGCTGCCATGTACTCCGCTTCACATGTAGATCCCGCCACGACGCTTTGCTTGCAACTGCACCAGCTTACTGCCCCACCATTCAAAATATACACGTATCCGGTTTGCGACTTAGAGTCATCCAGGTCTGTGTCGAAGCTAGCGTCGACGTAACCTTTTACGACGAGCTCTTCGTCACCTCCATAAACGAGAAACATTTCCTTAGTCCTTTTCAGGTACTTCAGGATATTCTTGACCGCTGTCCAGTGTTCCTTGCCGGGATTACTTTGGTACCTACCTACCAAACTTACGGCAAGGTTTACATCAGGTCTGGTACACAGCATGGCATACATAATAGAACCTATGGCTGAGGCATAGGGGATGACGCTCATCTCTTCTATTTCTTCTGCCGTGGTCGGACATTGAGCTAAGCTCAATTTCACACCTTGTAACACAGGTAAGAACCCCTTCTTAGATTGATCCATATTAAACTTCTTCAATATCTTATCAAGGTATGTGCTTTGTGAAAGACCTATGAGGCGTCTCGATCTATCTCTATAGATCTTGATGCCTAATATATAAGCAGCTTCTCCAAGGTCCTTCATTGAAAAACTCTTATTCAAGTAGGCCTTGATGCTGTCCAAGAGTTCTATATCATTTCCCATCAAAAGTATGTCGTCTACATATAATATGAGAAATGCTACAGAGCTCCCACTCACTTTCTTGTAAACACAGGCTTCTCCATAAGTCTGTGTAAACCCAAACGCTTTGATCATCTCATCAAAGCGAATGTTCCAACTCCGAGATGCTTGCACCAGCCCATAAATCGAGCGTTGGAGCTTGCACACCTTGTCAGCATTCTTAGGATCGACAAAACCTTCCGGCTGCATCATATACAATTCTTCCTTAAGGAAACCATTAAGGAATGCCGTTTTGACGTCCATTTGCCATATCTCATAATCATAGTATGCGGCAATTGCTAACATGATTCGGACGGACTTCAGCTTCGCTACCGGTGAGAAAGTCTCATCGTAGTCAACCCCTTGAACTTGTCGATAACCCTTAGCGACAAGCCGAGCTTTATAGATGGTCACATTACCATCCGCGTCTGTCTTCTTCTTAAAGATCCATTTATTTTCTATGGCTCGCCGTTCAACGGGCAAGTCAGTCAAAGTCCATACTTCGTTTTCATACATGGATCCTATCTCGGATTTCATGGCTTCCAGCCATTTGTCGGAATCCGGGCCCGCCATTGCTTCCTCATAGTTCGAAGGTTCACCGTTGTCTAACAACATGATTTCCAAGACAGGGTTGCCGTACCACTCTGGTGCGGAACGTGTCCTTGTGGACCTTCGAATTTCAGTAGGAGCTTGATCAGAAGCATCTTGATCATCATCATTAATTTCCTCTCTAGTCGGTGCAGGCACCTCAGAAACGTTTTCTTGAGTTTCGCCATTTTCCGGTTCAAGAGGTAACACTTCATCAAGTTCTACTTTCCTCCCACTTACTTCTTTCGAGAGAAACTCTTTCTCTAGAAAGGATCCATTCTTGGCAACAAAGATCTTGCCTTCGGATCTGTGGTAGAAGGTATACCCAACAGTTTCTTTAGGGTATCCTATGAAGACGCATTTTTCCGACTTGGGTTCGAGCTTTTCAGGTTGAAGTTTCTTGACATAAGCATCGCATCCCCAAACTTTTAGAAACGACAGCTTAGGTTTCTTCCCAAACCATAATTCATATGGTGTCGTCTCAACGGATTTCGACGGAGCCCTATTTAAAGTGAATGCGGCAGTCTCTAAAGCATAGCCCCAAAAAGATAGCGGTAAATCGGTAAGAGACATCATAGATCGCACCATATCTAATAGAGTGCGATTACGACGTTCGGACACACCATTACGCTGAGGTGTTCCAGGCGGCGTGAGTTGTGAAACTATTCCACATTTTCTTAAGTGTGTGCCAAATTCGTGACTCAAGTATTCTCCTCCACGATCTGATCGTAGAAACTTGATCTTTCTATCACGTTGATTTTCAACCTCACTCTGAAATTCCTTGAACTTTTCAAAGGTCTCAGACTTGTGTTTCATCTACTCAAGTCATCAGTGAGGGTGAGAACATAACGATAGCCTCCGCGAGCCTCAACACTCATTGGACCGCACACATCGGTATGTATGATTTCCAATAAGTTGGTTGCTCGCTCCATTGTTCCTGAGAACGGAGTCTTGGTCATTTTACCCATGAGGCATGGTTCGCACATGTCAAATGATTCATAATCAAGAGACTCTAAAAGTCCATCTGCATGGAGCTTCTTCATGCGTTTGACACCTATGTGACCAAGGCGGCAGTGCCACAAATATGTGGGACTATTGTTATCAACTTTAACTCTTTTGGTATTCACACTATGAATATGTGTATCATCATGTACGAGATTCATTAAGAATAAACCATCAACCATCGGAGCATGACCATAAAACATATCTCTCATATAAATAGAACAACCATTATTCTCGGATTTAAATGAGTAGCCATCTCGAATTAAACGAGATCCAGATACAATGTTCATGCTCAAACTTGGCACTAAATAACAATTATTGAGGTTTAAAACTAATCCCGTAGGTAAATGCAGAGGCAGCGTGCCGACGGCGATCACATCGACCTTGGAACCATTCCCGACGCGCATCGTCACCTCGTCCTTTGCCAGTCTCCGTTTATTCCGCAGCTCCTGCTTTGAGTTACAAATGTGAGCAACTGCACCGGTATCAAATACCCAAGAGCTACTACGAGTACTGGTAAGGTACACATCAATTACATGTATATCACGTATACCTTTGGTTTTGCCGGCCTTCTTGTCCGCTAAGTATTTGGAGCAGTTCCGCTTCCAGTGACCACTTCCCTTGCAATAAAAACACTCAGTCTCGGGCTTGGGTCCATTCTTTGGCTTCTTCCCGGCAACTTGCTTACCGGGCGCGGCAACTTCCTTGCCGTCCTTCTTGAAGTTCTTTTTACCCTTGCCCTTCTTGAACTTAGTGGTTTTATTCACCATCAACACTTGATGCTCCTTCTTGATTTCTACCTCTGCTGATTTCAGCATAGCATATACCTCAGGAATGGTCTTTACCATCCCCTGCATATTGTAGTTCATCACAAAGCTCTTGTAGCTAGGTGGAAGCGACTGGAGGATTCTGTCAATGACCGCTTCTTCCGGGAGATTAACTTCCAGTTGAGTCATGCGGTTGTGCAACCCAGACATTTTGAGTATGTGTTCACTGACAGAACTATTTTCCTCCATCTTACAGCTAAAGAATTTGTCGGAGACTTCATATCTCTCGACCCGGGCATGAGCTTGGAAAACCATTTTCAGCTCTTCGAACATCTCATATGCTCCATGTCTCTCAAAACGCTTTTGGAGCCCCGGCTCTAAGCTGTAAAGCATGCCGCACTGAACGAGGGAGTAATCATCGCAGCGTGACTGCCAAGCGTTCATAACGTCTTGTTCTGCAGGGAGAATAGGTGCGTCACCCAGCGGTGCTCTTAAGACATAATCTTTCTTGGCAGCTATGAGGATGATCCTCAGGTTCGGGACCCAGTCCGTATAGTTGCTACCATCGTCTTTCAGCTTGGTTTTCTCTAGGAACTCGTTGAAGTTGAGGACTACGTTGGCCATTTGATCTACAAGACATATTGTAAAGATTTAGACTAAGTTCATGATAATAAAGTTCATTTAATCAAATTATTTAATGAACTCCCACTTAGATAGGCATCCCTCTTCTAGTCATCTAAGTATTACATGATCCGAGTCAACTAGGCCGTGTCCGATCATCACGTGAGAAGGACTAGTCAACATCGGTGAACATCTTCATGTTGATCGTATCTTCTATACGACTCATGCTCGACCTTTCGGTCTTCTGTGTTCCGAGGCCATGTCTGTACATGCTAGGCTCGTCAAGTCAACCTAAGTGTTTTGCGTGTGTAAATCTGTCTTACACCCGTTGTATGCGAACGTAAGGACCTATCACACCCGATCATCACGTGGTGCTTCGGAACGACGAACCTTAGCAACGGTGCACAGTTAGGGTGAACACTTTCTTGAAATTATTATGAGGGATCATCTTATTTACTACCGTCGTTCTAAGTAAACAAGATGCAAAACATGATAAACATCACATGCAATCAAATAATAAACGTGACATCATATGGCCAATATCACATTGCTCCTTTGATCTCCATCTTGGGGCTCCATGATCATCTTGTCACCGGCTTGACACCATGATCTTCATCATCATGATCTTCATCATCGTGTCTCCATGAAGTTGCTCGCCAACTATTACTTCTACTACTATGGCTAACGCGTTTAGCAATAAAGTAAAGTAACTTACATGGCGATTCTCAATGACACGCAGGTCATACAAAAAATAAAACAACTCCTATGGCTCCTGCCGGTTGTCATACTCATCGACATGCAAGTCGTGATTCCTATTACAATAGCATGAACATCTCATACATCACATATAGATCATTCATCATACATCACAACTTTGGCCATATCATATCACAAAGCACTTGCTGCAAAACAAGTTAGACGTCCTCTAATTGTTGTTGCAAGTTTTACGTGGCTGAATTAGGGTTCTAGCAAGAACGTTTTCTTACCTACGTTCAAACCACAACGTGATTTGTCAATCTCTATTTACCCTTCATAAGGACCCTGTTCATCGAATCCGATCCAACTAAAGTAGGAGAGACAGACACCCGCCAGCCACCTTATGCAACTAGTGCATGTTAGTCGGTGGAACCGGTCTCACGTAAGCGTACGTGTAAGGTTGGTCCGGGCCGCTTCATCCCACAATACCGCTGAATCAAGATTGACTAGTAACGGCAAGAAGAATTGACAACATCTACGCCCACAACAAATTGTGTTCTACTTGCGCAAGAAGAACTACGCATAGACCTAGCTCATGATGCCACTATTGGGGAACGTTGCAGAAAATTAAAATTTTTCCTACGGTTTCACCAAGATCCATCTATGAGTTCTGTTGGGGAACGCAGTGAATTCAAAAATTTTCCTACGCACACGCAAGATCATGGTGATGCATAGCAACGAGAGGGGAGAGTGTTTGTCTACGTACCCTCGTAGACCGAAGCGGAAGCGTTGACACAACGTAGAGGAAGTA
The DNA here is from genome assembly GCA_032464435.1 of Aegilops umbellulata. Classification (NCBI taxonomy): domain Eukaryota; kingdom Viridiplantae; phylum Streptophyta; class Magnoliopsida; order Poales; family Poaceae; genus Aegilops; species Aegilops umbellulata. Next base: position 512,319,687 of record CP136059.1, read on the forward strand.
GTCGTACGTAGAGGAAGTAGTCGTACGTTCTCCTCGCGATCCAACCGATCACAGCACCGTTACTCCGGCACCTCCGAGTTCTTGGCACACGTTCAGCTCGATGACGATCCCCGGGCTCCGATCCAGCAAATCGTCGGGGAAGAGTTCCGTCAGCACGACGGCGTGGTGACGATCTTGATGTGTTACCGGCGCAGGGCTTCGCCTAAGCACTGCAACGATATAATCGAGGTGGAATTTGGTGGAAGGGGGCACCGCACACGGCTAAGGAACGATCCGTAGATCAACTTGTGTGTCTTTGGGGTGCCCCCTGCCCCCGTATATAAAGGATCCAAGGGGGAGGGGCTGGCCGGCCAGGTTTGGTGCGCCAGGAGAGTCCTACTCCCTCTGGGAGTAGGATTCCCCCCCCCCCAATCCTAGTTGGACTAGGATTGCTCCAAGGGGGAGAGAGAGAGAGAGGGGGCGCCCCACTTCTCCTAGTCCTAATAGGACTAGGGAAGGGGGGGAGGCGCGCAGCCCCTAGGGCTGCCCTCTCACCTTTCCTCCAAGGCCCATGTTGGCCCATTATGCTCCCGGGGGGTTCCGGTAACCCTCCCGGTATTCCGGTAAAATCCTGATTTCACCTGGAATGCATCCGATGTCCAAACATAGGCTTCCAATATATAATTCTTTATGTCTCAACCATTTCGAGACTCCTCGTCACGTCCGTGATCACATCCGGGACTCCGAACTCCTTCGGTACATCAAAATGCATAAACTCATAATAACTGTCATCGTAACGTTAAGCGTGCGGACCCTACGGTTCGAGAACAATGTAGACATGACCGAGACACGTTTCCGGTCAATAACCAATAGCGGGACCTGGATGCCCATATTGGCTCCTACATATTCTACGAAGATCTTTATCGGTCAGACCGCATAACAACATACGTTGTTCCCTTTGTCATCGGTATGTTACTTGCCCGAGATTCGATCGTCGGTATCCAATACCTAGTTCAATCTCGTTACCGGCAAGTCTCTTTTCTCGTTCCGTAATACATCATCTCGCAACTAACTCATTGGTTGCAATGCTTGCAAGGCTTTATGTGATGTGCATTACCGAGAAGGCCCTGAGATACCTCTCCGACAATCGGAGTGACAAATCCTAATCTCGAAGTATGCCAACTCAACATGTACCTTCGGAGACACTTGTAGAGCACCTTTATAATCACCCAGTTACGTTGTGACGTTTGGTAGCACACAAAGTGTTCCTACGGTAAATGGGAGTTGCATATTCTCATAGTTAAAGGAACATGTATAAGTCATGGATAAAAGCAATAGCAATATACTAAACGATCGGGTGCTATGCTAATGCAATGGGTCATGTCAATCAGATCATTCAACTAATGATGTGATCTCGTTAATCAAACAACAACTCTTTGTTCATGGCTAGGAAACATAACCATCTTTGATTAATGAGCTAGTCAAGTAGAGGCATACTAGTGACACTCTGTTTGTCTATGTATTCACACATGTATTATGTTTCCAGTTAATACAATTCTAGCATGAATAATAAACATTTATCATGATATAAGGAAATAAATAATAACTTTATTATTGCCTCTAGGGCATATTTCCTTCAAGTTCATCTAGCAACGAGTATTCAGATTAGATAGCATCTACATACCACTTTGTAGATCGCAACGGAAGCGTTCGAGTGAACGTGGATGAGGTAGTCGTACTTGCCGTGATCCAATTCACCGATGATCTAGTACCGAACGGACGGCACCTCCGCGTTCAACACACGTACGGGACGGGAGACGTCTCCTCCTTCTTGATCCAGCAAGGGGGAAGGAGAGGTTGAGGAAGATCCAGCACGACGGTGTGGTGGTGGATGCAGCAGAACTCCGGCAGGGCTTCGCTAAGCAACTACGGGAGGAGGAGGAGGTGTTGCAGGGAGGAGGGAGGAGCCAGGGCAATTGGTGCGCTGCCCCCCTCCCCTACCCCCCTTTATATTGGTGCATTAGAGGGGGGGAGGGCGCAGCCTTGCCCCTTCCTCCAAGGAAGGGGTGCGGCCAAGAGGGGGGGAGGAGTCCATCCTCCCCAAGGCACCTCGGAGGTGCCTTCCCCCCTTTGGACTCTCCCTCCTCCAAGTTTCCTTGGCGCATGGGCCCTTGGGGCTGGTTCCCCTTGGCCCAAGTGGGCCAAGGCGCACCCCCTAAGGCCCATGTGGCCCCCCAAGGCAGGTGGCCCCACCTGGTGGACCCCGGGACCCCTCCGGTGGTCCCGGTACAATACCGATAACACCGAAACTTGTCCCGATGGCCAAAATAGCACTTCCTATATATAATTCTTTACCTCCGGATCATTCCGGAACTCCTCGTGACGTACGGGATCTCATCCGGGACTCCGAACAACATTCGGGTTACTGCACATACATATCTTCACAACCCTAGCGTCACCGAACCTTAAGTGTGTAGACCCTACGGGTTCGGGAGACATGCAGACATGACCGAGACGGCTCTCGGGCAATAACCAACAGCAGGATCTGGATACCCATGTTGGCTCCCACATGCTCCACGATGATCTCATCGGATGAACCACGATGTCAAGGATTCAATTAATCCCGTATACGATTCCCTTTGTCAATCGGTATTTTACTTGCCCGAGATTCGATCGTCGGTATACCAATACCTCGTTCAATCTCGTTACCGGCAAGTCACTTTTCTCGTTACCGTAATGCATGATCCCGTGATCAAACACTTTGATCACATTGAGCTCATTGTGATGATGCATTACCGAGAGGGCCCGGTGATACCTCTCCGTCAAGCGGAGTGACAAATCCCAGTCTCGATCCATGTCAACCCAACAGACACTTTCAGAGATACCCATAGTATACCTTTATAGTCACCCAGTTACGTTGTGACGTTTGGCATACCCAAAGCACTCCTATGGTATCCGGGAGTTACACGATCTCATGGTCTAAGGAAAGGATACTTGACATTGGAAAACTCTAGCAAACGAACTATGCGATCTTATGCTATGTTTAGAATTGGGTCTTGTCCATCACATCATTCTCCTAATGATGTGATCCCGTTATCGATGACATCTAATGTCCATAGTCAGGAAACCATGACTATCTGTCGATCAACAAGCTAGTCAACTAGAGGCTCACTAGGGACATGTTTGTTGTCTGTTATTCACACATGTATTACGATTTCCGGATAACACAATTATAGCACGAATAAAGACAATTATCATGAATAAGGAAATATAATAATAATGCTTTTATTATTGCCTCTAGGGCATATTTCCAACAGGGCATGCCCACTGCCTCCCGAAATTGGGTCACGTTTCGTGCATGCCACCTCGTACCACCAACACAGCCGGCATTGATCTGATATGGCCGATGTCAGCCCCGTACTGCGTTCTCTTTTCTGACTCAGCCGGTGGACCCCAAACTTTTTGGACACGCACCCATCGCCAGGTCCATCATGCGTGCAAGTTTTCATAATTTTCCAACACCGTATGAATTTTCCATGGTTTTATTCGTGAAACGCACCGAAAACACTGACTAGGCGTGACGCAACGTGCGTATGGTGTCGGAATTCATCCAACTCTTGCGTGGGGCCCTAAGATGGGCATGCCCACTCCCTCCCAAAATTGGGTCACGTTTCGTGCATGCCACCTCGTACCACCAACACAACCGGCACTGATCTGATATGGCCGATGTCAGCCCCGTACTGCGTTCTCTTTTCTGACTCAGCCGGTGGACCCCAAACTTTTTGGACACGCACCCATCGCCAGGTCCATCATGCGTGCAAGTTTTCATAATTTTCCGGCACCGTATGAATTACCTATGGTTTTATTCATGAAACGCACCGAAAACACTGACCGGGCATGACGCAGCGTGCGTATGGTGTCGGAATTCGTTCAACTCTTGCGTGGGGCCCTAAGATGGGCATGCCCACTGCCTCCCAAAATTGGGTCACATTTCGTGCACGCCACCTCGTACCACCAACACAACCGACACTGATCTGATATGGCCGATGTCAGCCCCGTACTGCGTTCTCTTTTCTGACTCAGCAGGTGGACCCCAAACTTTTTGGACACGCACCCATCGCCAGGTCCATCATGCGTGCAAGTTTTCATAATTTTCCGGCACCGTATGAATTTCCTATGGTTTTATTCGTGAAACGCACCGAAAACAATGACCGGGCGTGACGCAACGTGCGTATGGTGTCGGAATTCGTTCAACTCTTGCGTTGGGCCCTAAGATGGGCATGCCAACTGCCTCCCAAAATTGGATCACTTTTCGTGCATGCCACCTCGTACCACCAACACAACCGGCACTGATGTGATATGGCCGATGTCAGCCCCATACTGCGTTCTCTTTTCTGACTCAGCCGGTGGACCCCAAACTTTTTTTGACACCCACCCATCGCCAGGCCCATCATGCGTGCAAGTTTTCATAATTTTCCGGCATCGTATGAATTTCCTATGGTTTTATTCGTGAAACGCACCGAAAGTACTGACCGGGCGTGACGCAACGTGCGTATGGTGTCGGAATTCGTTCAACTCTTGCGTGGGGCCCTAAGATGGGCATGCCCGCTGCCTCCCAAAATTGGGTCACGTTTCGTGCATGCCACCTCGTACCACCAACACAACTGGCACTGATCTGATATGGCCGATGTCAGCCCCGCACTGCGTTCTCTTTTCTGACTCAGCCGGTGGACCCAAACTTTTTGGACACGCACCCATCGCCAGGTCCATCATGCGTGCAAGTTTTCATTATTTTCCGGCACCCTATGAATTTCCTATGGTTTTATTCGTGAAACTCACCGAAAACACTGACCGGGCGTGACGCAACGTGCGTATGGTGTCGGAATGCGTTCAACTCTTGCGTGGGGCCCTAAGATGGGCATGCCCACTGCTTCCCAAAATTGGGTTACGTTTCGTGCATGCCACCTCGTACCACCAACACAACCGGCACTGATCTGATATGGCCGATGTCAGCCCCGTACGGCGTTCTCTTTTCTGACTCAGCCGGTGGACCCCAAACCTTTTGGACACGCACCCATCGCCAGGTCCATCATGCGTGCAAGTTTTCATTATTTTCGGGCACCGTATGAATTTCCTATGGTTTTATTCGTGAAATGCACCGAAAACACTGACCGAGTGTGACGCAACGTGCGTATGGTGTCGGAATTCGTTCAACTCTTGCGTGGGGCCCTAAGATGGGCATGCCCACTGCCTCCCAAAATTGGGTCACGTTTCGTGCATGCCACCTCGTACCACCAACACAACCGGCTCTGATCTGATATGGCCGATGTCAGCCCCGTACCGCGTTCTCTTTTCTGACTCAGCCGGTGGACCCCAAACTTTTTTGGACACCCACCCATCGCCAGGCCCATCATGCGTGCAAGTTTTCATAATTTTCCGGCACCGTATGAATTTCCTATGGTTTTATTCGTGAAACGCACCGAAAACACTAACCGGGCGTGACGCAACGTGCGTATGGTGTCGGAATTCGTTCAACTCTTGCGTGGGGCCCTAAGATGGGCATGCCCACTGCCTCCCAAAATTGGGTCACGTTTCGTGCATGCCACCTCGTACCACCAACACAACCGGCACTGATCTGATATGGCCGATGTCAGCCCCGTACTGCGTTCTCTTTTCTGACTCAGCCGGTGGACCCCAAACTTTTTGGACACGCACCCATCGCCAGGTCCATCATGCGTGCAAGTTTTCATTATTTTCCGGCACCGTATGAATTTCCTATGGTTTTATTCGTGAAACGCACCGAAAACACTGACCGGGCATGACGCAGCGTGCGTATGGTGTCGGAATTCGTTCAACTCTTGCGTGGGGCCCTAAGATGGGCATGCCCACTGCGTCCCAAAATTGGGACACATTTCGTGCACGCCACCTTGTACCACCAACACAACCGGCACTGATATGATATGGCCGATGTCAGCCCCGTACTGCGTTCTCTTTTCTGACTCAGCCGGTGGACCCCAAACTTTTTGGACACGCACCCATCGCCAGGTCCATCATGCGTGCAAGTTTTCATTATTTTCCGGCACCGTATGAATTTCCTATGGTTTTATTCATGAAACGCACCGAAAACACTGACCGGGCGTGACGCAACGTGCGTATGGTGTCGGAATTCGTTCAACTCATGCGTGGGTCCCTAAGATGGGCATGCCCACTGCCTCCCAACATTGGGTCACGTTTCGTGCATGCCACCTCGTACCACCAACACAACCGGCACTGATCTGATATGGCCGATGTCAGCCCCGTACTGCGTTCTCTTTTCTGACTCAGCCGGTGGACCCCAAACTTTTTGGACACGCACCCATCGCCAGGTCCATCATGCGTGCAAGTTTTCATTATTTTCCGGCACCGTATGAATTTCCTATGGTTTTATTCGTGAAACGCACCGAAAACACTGACCGGGCGTGACGCAACGTGCGTATGGTGTCGGAATTCGTTCAACTCTTGCGTGGGGCCCTAAGATGGGCATGCCCACTGCCTCCCAAAATTGGGTCACATTTCGTGCACGCCACCTCGTACCACCAACACAACCGGCACTGATCTGATATGGCCGATGTCAGCCCCGTACTGCGTTCTCTTTTCTGACTCAGCCGGTGGACCCCAAACTTTTTGGACACGCACCCATCGCCAGGTCCATCATGCGTGCAAGTTTTCATAATTTTCCGGCACCGTATGAATTTCCTATGGTTTTATTCGTGAAACGCACCGAAAACAATGACCGGGCGTGACGCAACGTGCGTATGGTGTCGGAATTCGTTCAACTCTTGCGTCGGGCCCTAAGATGGGCATGCCAACTGCCTCCCAAAATTGGATCACTTTTCGTGCATGCCACCTCGTACCACCAACACAACCGGCACTGATGTGATATGGCCGATGTCAGCCCCATACTGCGTTCTCTTTTCTGACTCAGCCGGTGGACCCCAAACTTTTTTTGACACCCACCCATCGCCAGGCCCATCATGCGTGCAAGTTTACATAATTTTCCGGCACCGTATGAATTTCCTATGGTTTTATTCGTGAAACGCACCGAAAGTACTGACCGGGCGTGACGCAACGTGCGTATGGTGTCGGAATTCGTTCAACTCTTGCGTGGGGCCCTAAGATGGGCATGCCCACTGCCTCCCAAAATTGGGTCACGTTTCGTGCATGCCACCTCGTACCACCAACACAACCGGCACTGATCTGATATGGCCGATGTCAGCCCCGCACTGCGTTCTCTTTTCTGACTCAGCCGGTGGACCCAAACTTTTTGGACACGCACCCATCGCCAGGTCCATCATGCGTGCAAGTTTTCATAATTTTCCGGCACCGTATGAATTTCCTATGGTTTTATTCGTGAAACGCACCGAAAACAATGACCGGGCGTGACGCAACGTGCGTATGGTGTCGGAATTCGTTCAACTCTTGTGTTGGGCCCTAAGATGGGCATGCCAACTGCCTCCCAAAATTGGATCACTTTTCGTGCATGCCACCTCGTACCACCAACACAACCGGCACTGATGTGATATGGCCGATGTCAGCCCCATACTGCGTTCTCTTTTCTGACTCAGCCGGTGGACCCCAAACTTTTTTTGACACCCACCCATCGCCAGGCCCATCATGCGTGCAAGTTTTCATAATTTTCCGGCATCGTATGAATTTCCTATGGTTTTATTCGTGAAACGCACCGAAAGTACTGACCGGGCGTGACGCAACGTGCGTATGGTGTCGGAATTCGTTCAACTCTTGCGTGGGGCCCTAAGATGGGCATGCCCGCTGCCTCCCAAAATTGGGTCACGTTTCGTGCATGCCACCTCGTACCACCAACACAACCGGCACTGATCTGATATGGCCGATGTCAGCCCCGTACTGCGTTCTCTTTTCTGACTCAGCCGGTGGCACTACTAGAAAAAAGGCTATTAGTGGCGCACCCAATACTGCCATTAGTGGCGCACCATGGGTGGGCCACTAATACCACGCCACTAATAAGGAATACTAATGGCGCACCTCCGATGCGCCACTGTTAATCCAAATAACAGTGGCGCACCACTGGTGCGCCATTGGTATGCCACCTAGTGCGCCACTGGTATTCATATGGGTGCGCCACTGATATTCATATGGGTGCGCCACTGATATTCATATGGGTGCGCCACTGATATTCATATGGGTGCGCCACTGTTATTTAATTGGGTGCGCCACTAATGTGCAAGATGGTGCGCCACTGGTATTGCAGCAGGGGTCCCTACGGATGCGCCACTGATATCCATATGGGTGCGCCACTGTTATTTAACTGGGTGCGCCACTAATGTGCAATATGGTGCGCCACTACTATTAATTCTAGGAATTTTTTTTCTGCATTTCTGGTATTTGCACAGGTTACAAAATACAATACATCACAGAATATAAACAGCACATAATACAAATCATCACATTAGTCTCCGAATTCGAAATAGCGAACAAAGTTCAAATATTAGACAAGTTTAGGTCTCGAGACCGAGTAGCGAGTTTGTCGTCACATTACAAAGTTGATATCATCTAAACTACCATCACATAGAAGAGAGCTGCGGTCACGATGAGCATCATCGCGATGAAACTAGTCTTCATCCGGTTCCTCCTCCGCTCCCTCCTCTCTCCCTCTAGATAGCGCTCGTATCTAGCTTCCGCCTCCGCCCTAGTGGTGTACCCTTTGTAACTGTTACCGCTGAAACGGTGAACCTGTCTCCGACACTCCTCCCAGTCGTCATAGACTCCGGGAACCCTACCCTTGTACACGACATACGACGGCATCTCTATGCACTAGACAAACAAAACGTTAGTAGCAATTCACAGATAATATATAAGTATGCAACAAAAGGATCGGAAGAGAAAAGCAACACATTAATAGCACGGTTCATGGTCCTACTAATAAATAGCATCGATTACATATAAGTTGAACGACTCTCCAAACTAAAGAGACATACAAGTTCATTAAAGTTTAATTACAACACGAGCTAATCGACATTTCAGAACTATATACCATCAATACTTTCTTCGACTCGACTCAGGGACCGGAGCGTGGATGAAGCCGCCGTCATCCGTCGGTGTCATGAATGTGCGGTAGTTGTCAGCCTGCATTTGTAGCGTTGTTTCTATTTCCCTGTTGGACGGTTGATATTTGAGGTGGAACTGCCCCGAGGTACGAAGGACATCTTGACAGATGATTTCCGCAAACTCCGACTGGATGCGAAAGAATTCTTGTCTGATGTCCATGTCCTGGATTGCCGACAAGCGTGCGGCCCAATCTTGGAGACCCTTTGGTAGCATAAGGTGATTATGGTCCCGTACGATCGCCCGCATGTGATGGAGGGCGTAGTAGGCATCCTTCTGACTGCTAGGCGGCTGCTTAACGCAGGGGAACGTCGTTACGTGGGTGAACACGTGCTTGCCGTACCTACACATTTCCTTCCTGAAGGTGCCTCCAGATTTGGCGTAGCCGGGGAGAGCATCATCAAGAACTTTCTTGATATTTGTGTAGTCTTTCTTCGACTGACGGTCCGAGTCGAAATACGTGGCCGTGGAATATTTCGGGCTTAAGAGGATGAGTGTGCAACGTGTGTCACTGCACAAAACACGGAATGTTAGAAAAAAAAAAGAACGATCGAAATCTAAGAAATCATATGTTACGGGGCGGTGAGGGGATGACTTACTCGGGAAAGTAAGGCACGAGGAAGGTATCCTTATCTTTGTTCGCCATAATGACGCCTTCGAGGTATGAACTCGCGATTTGCCGGTCCCCAGCGCTGTCCAAGTGCTTGGCACGCATGTAGAAGGGGTCGACTATCACGATGTCCGGGGTCTTGTCTCTAATGATCTGCATCTCCATATTGAGCGAAAATAGCCGAATGAAGGTGTAGTGCAGCGGATGAAGGTTAAACATAGCGAAGATGTCATCAAACCGCAGGACGATCATACTCCCGATGGTGCCATCGACAAAGCCCTTGCCCTCTGGCACCTTGGCCACGAAAACCGGGTATGAGTCATCTTTCTCGGAGAGACGCCGCTTCTCCATAGAAAGAACACTGTCATGCAGACTCTGCATAGCACCGGTTGCAGCCTTGAGCAGATTAGCCGGTAGCATCGGCCTACCCGCCACATGCACCGCCCTCATGATATCCTTAGGTATTGGTGGCCCGTCCTGAGCACGGATCGTACTCGGTGCCGGCTGGCTCGCACCCTTGTTAGTTTTTCTTTTCCGTCCCTTCTTTGGCTTCTGCTGATGTAATGGGATCGAGGTCTGCTCAGAGACCACCTTCTTGAGTGTGGTGGGGCTGATAATATTTCCCACCTCGGCTGTTTGAGTCTCGGTGAAGGCGGCAGCTGGAGGCGTCTCCTGAGAACCGAACAGACGACGCCTGTTGCAATTGGGTTTCTCCGCGGTACCAGCTAGATCGCGATCGACTTTTCCAGGGTTGGGTTCTTGAGAAGGAGGCGCCAAGAATTCGTCACCGTACCCACCATGTTCGTTGAAGTAGTCATCGACGTTGACAAATGTACCGTCGTCGACGTCCGGATCCTGTGCCATATGCATGCCCGGATCAACTGACGGCGGTAGCGTTGCGGCGGTCTTGCCATGGCTTGGCGCCGGCAGGACTGGCGGTGTTGTCTGTGGGGTGGTGACCCCCGCCCCCAAACGAATCTGGCTCTTCGGCCAAAGCAATGGCCAGTTGAAGCAGGCGCCGAGGGTCATCACATCCTCTTCGTCGGCCCCATGGGGTCGATACGGAGGTAACAAGTCGTCGCAGCCCCGCAGCACCCGAACCAGTTGAACCCTATACACAGTGGGTGGCATCGGATTATGGTGGAACACGCGGTTGCCCGGTTCAACGATTTTGGCCTTGGCGACATCGATCAACTTGCCGTCCACGAAGTGCAGGAGAGTGCATGGAACTTCGTTGGCGGCGCCCTGCGAAAACATGTAGGGCGTCAGGGATGCCCAGTCAAAGGCAAGGAGATGAAGTCATCGGCCGAGGCTTAGTTACCGTGATGGCGTCGAGCTCGGCTAATGTCGAGGCACCGCCAACGGCGGGCGTGCAAGTGACGGAGGGGCCGCTTGCTGCCGAGGTGCCGGCCGGCGTATTCTTCCCACACCCGGGTGCATCAAGCTCCAATGCCGGCGCCGGCACCGGAGACACCAATGACGCCTCCGCCGGAGACACCACTGCCGGCGCGTTGTGCGAGTTGCTGCCCGTCAAGCTGGGAATCGGGGGCGGCCCCTGTTGGCCGCCCACAAACCACCCCCGCAGCCCCTCAACCAAGGTAGGCATAATGGCGGTGATCGTCGCTCCCAGTTGGTCTCGCACTTGCTCTTCGACTATCTGAGGAATCTGCGCCACTTTTGCCTTGAGTTCTTTAACCTCCTGGCTTTCCAAGCTGGTCTTTCTCTCCTTTCGCCCAGTCTTATAGTATTCCGACCATTTCGTGGACAAGCCTTCGCCGGCCACACGACCAGCTGACGTCGGCTTAGTTAACTTATCCTTCTGTTTCATTACATTCAACGCCCTATTTAAAGTGGTGTCCCAAGGGGCAGACGGGGAGCTCTGAGACCCCGCGCTACTGCTTTCAGTTTCCTGCGGAAGGAACGTGAACCATTTAGAAATTTGGCTTCATTAATTAGAATGCAACCATATGGAGCTAATTACGCGGGGGTGTATTCCTTACCAGAACAAGCTCAAGCGCCTTCACCTTCGGATCCGTGGTAAGCTCCTTTGTTACCGGGTCCTCCTTGTACCGGGCTCTGATATAGTTCCTGGTCTGCTTTTCATGGCGGTATTTATCGAAGAGGGGCGGTAGGCCTTGCTCGACACGCTCCGCGTCCTCCTTGTCCCATTTAGGTTCCGCCACTCTGTAACCGCCGGGACCGAGTTTGTGGACCCCTAAGTTCAATTCCCGCATTTCTTTCCCCCACTGACTTGATTCCACGGATGCGTTGCTCTCGCACTTGGTCTTGAACTCCAGGTAGTCAGCTTTGCTGATCGAAGGATTTTTCTCCTTGATCTTCTCATAACTATCACCTCTTTCAATCATTTTCTTCACCCGGGCTCTCCAAGAAGCCAGGGCCGTGCTCATCTTCGTGAGGGCGGCACTGTTCACTTTATTCCCTGAGAGGCGTGTGTTTGCGAAGTCACCGGGGAACTTGTATCGTTCGTGCAGCTTCGTGAAGAGGAGGATCCGCAAATTCCCTCGTTCACGATGCCTTAGGTTCTCGGTGTTGATCGTGACGGTGCTCCGGACAATGCACCCGAGTTGTCCCGCGTACCCACTGACTAATTCTTTGGGCGCCGTTGGATGCCCACTGGAGGACACTTCAGTAAATTCCTCCTTGACGGTGCCGAGCACGTTCGGGCGCCGGTCCTTCCGTTGCCTCTTCGGTTGGCTGCCATCTGTGCGTTCGCTGCCATCATCAGTGGTGGCATCCCCGGCGGCACCATCAGTGGTGTCATCCCCGACGCCACTAGGGGTTGTGTAGTCGGGATTGGTGTCTTCCGCGGCGTCCTCATAGCGGTGAGGGTATTCCTCCATCTCCTGGGACAGCTCCCAGAATGGCTTGCCGCCCGAACCGCCGGCCTCATCGTTGTCGGCCATGTTCGCTCTAAATAGGAAAAAAGTTTGGTCAAAAAGTTGGTTATTGTCAAGGAACAAGATCTCATCATTTAGGGTTTGTGAGGAATTATCATGGTCTCATCACTTAGGGTTTGTCGACACCGAGGCATCCTAAAAGCTACGGTTTTATCATTTAGAGTGCCGTTGATAGAAGCTATTCAGAACTAGTCCTACTTAATTCTTGATCCTACTTAATTAAGTACTAAGATACCCCGGCCCATGCATTAGTCGCAAGTACCCCATATGTCCTATTTTTAGCAAAGTCATGCTAAAATTCACGGAAAATTTCAGCATGACCTTTGCTGAAAATAGGACATATGGAGTACCCGAACTTGCCGGAACGGAAGTTAATCGACATTCCGGCAAACTCAAGGGCCTCTCGGGGTACCTGCAAAATCATCACGACACGATGGTCGGAGACAAAACCCAGCAAACTAGCACCACAATGTGCCTCTACTTTCATATGGATGAAAAGGCCACAGACCATATGGTCCTCTGCTTTCATATGGACAAAAAAGGCCTACATATAGGCACAACAGAGCAGCAAGCCCATCACTCTTTTGGTGAACAGAAACTATGTTTGAATCTGTATAATAACAGAGCAGCAAGTCTATTGTCCAATACTGAAGCGGAATTCAGTTTGCCCTAGGACTTGGTGCTATTCTGAGCAAGTGTACTTTCAGAACCATGATAATAATTTAAGTAAAGTAGTATAAGAACCTGTATAGGAACATGGCAGTAGCCATATAACTAGTGCTTATATACCTACAAGAGTGTAACAGGACCAACAGCATAACTGCATTTAAAGAAAATACAACAGTAGTATAAACCTACCAGTAGAAGTGTAGAACTAGACATAACAGGAAACCCAATTATACAGTGTAGAACTAGTATGCACACGTGCTTTTTGTACAGAATTGGAAAATCACATTCAGTCTTGTTTTCTTCAGTTATCTTTTTTGAGTTATTTTACATGTCCTAGGTAAAATCTGCCACTAGTAACTAGTTGTTTCTCTAAGCATGTCTCAATCGTTTTCTTCAGTAACTAATTGGAAATTCAGATTATAGTCTTGTTTTTATTGAGTCACAGTGGAATTGGAAAATCTGCCACTAGTACTAGACATAACAGTAGTATAAGAGAGAAGTTTAGAGTTCTATCATGCCTATTAGGTGTAGAAAATAAACCAGTTGCAAGTTCAATACAGAGTATCTCAGGTTCGCAAAGTGCAGGAAGCAACAGTAAGAGTGGGAGCGAAACCAAACCTCCTTCTCCTGGGTGCCTCCCAACAACAGTATCCTCCCCAACCCCAACGCCACAGTGGCATTATACTAGAGTTTCATATCACCTTATCTGTACCAATCTAATCCCAAACCAGCTCACCCAACAAGAATCCAACCTTGGATAAGACCACGGGGTGTATAGAAAGATAGTACTTAGGATTTGCAGCTTCTAGTACTAATCAATTCCTGAACCAGCTAATCCATCGCCAAGAAAAATGCACACGCATAGACAGCAGAATTCAAGAGAGGAGGCGGACACAGACCTGGGAAAGGCGTTGTAGTGGCATACTGTTCATTGATCATTAGATTAAACATGGTTCAAATCCTTTAATTTTCCCTTGCAAAAATCAAACAGACACAGGTATCAAATTTTAACTAGAATATGTCCAGATTATGTCCAGCATTTAGAACAAACAAGAATACTAGGGTTTGACTAGAATTTTGACTACCCTAGAAAGAGAGAGGGAGAGGAAGGGAACTCACGAGGAGGGCGTCGGAGGAGGTCGTCAGAGGAGGGCGTTGGAGGAGGGGTAGCGCAGGCGCAGGGGTAGCGCAGCGGGTGCTCGTCGTCGCCGCGGTTGCGGCAGATCCGGCACACGTCCCCCTCCTCCTCCTCGTCCTCGTCGTCGTCCGCGGCCGCGGTCCAGGCCGGCAGCACGCGGGGAAGGAGAGAGGGCGAGGGCGGAGTGCGGCGGCGGTGGGGGGGAGGGCGGAGTGCGGCGGTGGTGGGGGCGGGCGGCGGGGAGGGGAGAGGGCGGAGTGTCCAAAGTGCGGGAGTGGGAGGAGAGGGAGGCGCGGGGAGAAGAGAAAGCAGGGGGAGGGCCAGCTAGCAATGGCGCACCAGGGGACATGCGCCATAACAGATCGATATCAATGGCGCACCAGGGGACGTGCGCCATAAACAGCTCAATATCAAAGTCATAAGAATTGTGTGTGTGGTTATGGACAGAACCACACACATGGCCTAGTGGTTGGCGCGTTGGTTATGGACAGAACCACCCAGGTTCGAATCCTGCCAACCCCACTTTTTGCATATTTTTTAAAATTTTATTTTAACCTTATGATAAACATCCAAACACTTTAAAATAAACACATGGCAATTTTAATACTCCCTCCATTCCTAAAAGTAGGGCGTATAATTTTTTTACAATGCATCTCCTTTACTCAATCACAATATAGAATCATTTACAATGCTATGGCATGGTTGAAATCAAGTGAGATGAAATAACAGTCATCAAAGATTGACATGAAATAACAGTAAAAATTTTTATATTAACCTTATGATAAACATCCAAACACTTTAAAATAAACACATGGCAATTTTAATACTCCCTCCATTCCTAAAAGTAGGGCGTATAATTTTTTTACAATGCATCTCCTTTACTCAATCACAATATAGAATCATTTACAATGCTATGGCATGGTTGAAATCAAGTGAGATGAAATAACAGTCATCAAAGATTGACATGAAATAACAGTCGTCAAATTAAGATTGAGTTTGCATGTAAAGTAATATAATGTTTAAAAGATCTTTAATAATGGTTGAAATCAAGTGATACATGTAATAATTTAGTTGCATGTAATAATTGAGCTTGCCACTGACACACACACACACGCGGCCGACACGTCGTGATTCAATCTTAGCTATCTTTTCACAATCTTCTTGCCCTTCTTCCTCGCGGTTGAATAATTTAGCCCCGGAACCCCTTGAATTGATCTTCTCTTGAACGGACGTCCTTTAGGTAGGGTGGTCCTGCTTCTTCTTGTGGTGTATGGTACTTCATCGTCGTCGTCATCTTCCATCTTCGGGTCGCCGTACTTGTCAAAGTCTTGCTCATTGGCGACTCCATCCATTCCGATGATGTTCCTTTTGCCTCTCCTCACGACAACACGACTGGGCTTTGGCGGGTCGGTAATGAAGAAGCATTGGTCCACTTTGGAAGCCAGTACCCATGGCTCATTTTTCGCGGTGACGTTTGCGCCCGCGGTCTTGGATTTGGCTTCGGGTATAACCATGGTGGTGAAATACCGGTCTTCTTTTAGGACGCTCTTGGCCCATCTGACACGGAACATCGGGACCTTCTCTCCAGCGTAGCTCAGCTCCCAGATCTCCTCGATCCTTCCGTAGTATCTGTCCTTATCGTTACCGGTGTAGGATTCCATCGTTACCCCGGAGTTTTGATAATCGCTCTTCATGTCCTTTTCCTCGGTGTAGAATGTGTAGCCGTTGATATCGTACGCCTTATAGGTCATCAGGTTGTGCTCGGCGCCCTGTGACAAGGCGAATATGAGTTTTTCTTCCGCGGAAGAATCCTCATGTAAAGGGTACGACAGAAGCTTCTCCTTGAACCAACGCGTGAAACATGAGTTGTGCTCTTTGATTATAGCTCCCTCCGTCCTCTGTTGGCCTCGGTCATTGTACGTCTTCTCAATAAAGATTTTGTGCTCTACCACCCAAGGATCGACCACGTCTATGTGTTGTAGCGCGACTAGGTTTGCTCTTTCAAAGTCGGCGAGTCGACCCATGAAGTCGACATGCATTTCGCGGCGACCCTCGCGGTGACCCCATCCAGCGAGCCTGCCGAGGTGCCTGTTGACGGGCAGACCAACGGGGTTCTCGATGCCTAGATAATTCGTGCAGTACGAGATGCACTCTTCGGTCAGAAATCCCCTGGCTATGCTTCCCTCTGGACGTGACATGTTGCGAACGTATCCCTTGATGACACCATTCATCCTTTCGAACGGCATCATGCTGTGCAGGAACGTCGGCCCGAGTTGGATGATATCCTCCACTATATGGACCAGCAGATGCACCATAACGTCGAAGAATGCGGGCGGGAAGTACATCTCAAGCTCGCATAGTATCACCACGATCTCTTCCTGTAGCCTTCTGAGTTGCCTCACGCCAACCGACTTCCGAGAGATGACGTCGAAAAAGTTGCATAGGCCAAATAGCGTGTCACGGACGTGCGCGTCCATGATCCCACGGATTGCAACTGGAAGTATCTGCGTCATCAGCACGTGACAGTCGTGAGACTTCATCCCGCTGAACTTCTGCTTGGCTGAGTCTAGGTATCTGCTTATCTTCCCCGCGTAACCGTAAGGAAGTTTTACTCCTACGAGGCAGGTGAAAAACTGCTCGATCTCCTTCTGACTTAGAGTGAAGCACGCGGGAGGGTAGTCATATTCGATCTTCTTGGCCTTTTTGCCTTTGCGATGACTTTCCGTGTCCTTCGCCTCATCATCATCATCATCATCATCATCATCATCATTAGGGCGCCAGAGCTCCTCCCTCATGCCCATTTTTTGCAAGTCTGCCCTTGCTTTCGGCCCATCTTTGGTCCTCTCTGGCATGTTGAGCAGGGTACCAAGCAGACTCTCGCACACGTTCTTCGTGATATGCATGACATCAAGGCTGTGAGGCACACGGAGGATCTTCCAGTACGGCAAGTCCCAGAAAACAGACCTCGTTTTCCATACCTTCAGCAGCGGCTTTGGCGCCTTTCGCTTCTTTCCCGGCGGTGGGCACTCTTTCCAATTTTTCAACAGCTCGTCTATTTCCTCGCCGCTCCTTGTACGTGGGGGTCTTCGGGGTTCGGTTTCACCATCGAACAGATCCTTGCGTTTTCTCCATGCGTCATCGTCGCGAAGCCACCTTCGATGTCCCATGAACACGGTTTTCGAAGACCCGGGATCTCTATCTAGCTGGCGATACGTTGTGTCATCCATGCACCGTACGCATCCAGAAAATCCATGGACTACCTGCCCCGCGAGATATCCGTAACCGAGATAGTCGTGCACCGTCGTGAGTAGTGCGGCTCTCATAGGGAAATATTCTTTCTCTGCGGCGTCCCACGTATTGGCTGGCGTTTTCCACAGCGTGTCTAGCTCCTCCTTCAGCAGCCCCAGATACAGATTGATGTCGTTCCCTGGTTGTTTCGGCCCTTCAATTAGCATACTCATGTGAATGTACTTCCTCTTCATGCACAACCAGGGGGGAAGGTTGTACATCCACACAAACACAGGCCAGGTGCTATGTGTGCTTCTCTGGCTGCCAAACGGATTGACTCCATCGGTGCTCGCGCCGAGCACGAAGTTCCTTGGATCCTTCCCAAATTCTGGGTATTCAAAATTCAACGCTTGCCACTGGCTCGCATCCTTAGGGTGACTCAGCATCTTGTCTTTTTTATCTATCTCCGGATCATTTGCGTCATCTTCTCGCTTCTTCTCCTCCCTATCCGCGTGCCAACGCAGGAGCTTTGCTACCTTAGGATCCGCGAAATACCGCTGCAGACGAGGAGTGATCGGAAAGTACCACACCACTTTTCGAGGAGCTTTCTTCCTCTTCTTGTATCGAGTGACGCCGCACACCGGACATATGGTAGACTCCGCGTGCTCGCCCCGATAAATGATGCAATTGTTCATGCAGACATGGTATTTCACGTGCGGTAAATCCAGAGGACACACGATTTTCTTCGCCTCCTCCAAACTGGTCGGGCACTTGTTCCCCTTCGGAAGACGTTCGTGCCAGAATGACATGTTCTCGTCGAAGCATGCGTCCGTCATTTTGTGTTTTACCTTCATCTCCAGAGCCATGAGCGTTACTTTCAGGCGGGTATCCTCGGGCCTGCATACTTCATACAATGGAGTAACCGCGTCTGTCTCCAGTTGATCCAGCTTGGCTTTCTCTCGGGCGGCAGCTCTTGCGTTACCCGTCTGCTTGCGAAGCAGCTCTTGAATATGAGGGTCAAGCACCCAGCCCATCGATGGTCCATCGTCGTCTGCTCCGGCATCTTCATCTTCATGATCATGCCCTTCGTCTTGATCTTCCTCATCATCATGTCCGGCATCTTCTACATGATGACCGTGTCCTGCATCTACTTCGTGATCATGTCCTGGAGATTCTTCGTCTTCTCGCCCGCCCTCGCCGCTATTGTCTTGCTGCCCTTCCTTTTTTCTGCTTGCCCGGCCCCCATGGATGACTTCATAGTCATCTTCATCACCTTGCCACCGATAGCCATCCATGAAACCACGCAAGAGCAAGTGGTCCCGCACCTGCCCGGAATCCGGGTCCGCAATAAGGCTCTTCAGCTTGCATCTTCGACACGGACATCTTATCTCCGTCTCGTTCTTTTGAAGCATCTCGGCCTTCGCGGAGCTCAAAAACCTATTTACGATGCCTTCGGTCATCGTGCGGACCATGGTCGCCTGCGGGGTAGAGCAAAATGATATTTTAGAAGAAAAAAAAATTTGGCATGACTTTGCCTAAAAATAGGACCAAAAAGAATGCATATAGTGCCAAATTCTTGCCGAAACGGAAATGAATCAACATTCCGGCAAAATATTGGCAACTATCGCATTTCAAATACCGGTACCTGCAAACACAAACATATGCAACACCACAAACATACGTAGATCTCTAGGCCATAAAAAGTGTGTACGTTGTTGGAGACGGAGAGAAAAGTAGATCTAGAACATAAAGAAAGCTTTCCCCTTACTTACCTATCAAAAAAAGGAAATTTAACCACTTAATTTGGGTGAATCTATGGTGCAAATGAGGTGAGGAGGAGGAGCAAGAAGACCAAATCTGTTTTGGTGGAGGGGGGAAAGTGAGTGTGTGGTAGGTGTGGCTGCCTAATTATAGCTACTGCTCCCAGGTTACCAGTGGCGCACCCCTTCACTGGTGCGCCACTAGTAGCCAGGAATACTAGTGGCGCACCAGTGAAGGGGTGCGCCACTGCTATGTTTTTTTTTGGACCACCACGCCCAGCCTTACCAGTGGCGCACCAGGGCAACGTGCGCCACTACTATCAAAAATAGTAGTGGCGCACCATGGCCTGGTGCGCCACTGGTAATCCTGGGCATGGCTGGCTACTGTTCAGAAAAATAGTAGTGGCGCACCAGGGCAAGGTGCGCCACTACTATCAAAAATAGTAGTGGCGCACCTTGTCCTGGTGCGCCACAGGTAAGCCTGGGCATGGCTGGTTACTGTTCAAAAAAATAGTAGTGGCGCACCCCACACCTGGTGCGCCACTAGTAATGTCACTATTAGTGGAGCACCTGTTTGTGGTGCGCCACTGCTATATAGTAGTGGCGCACCACATCTCTGGTGCGCCACTAACAGTGATATTACCTATAGCCGTTTTTCTAGTAGTGTGGACCCCAAACTTTTTGGACACGCACCCATCGCCAGGTCCATCATGCGTGCAAGTTTTCATTATTTTCCGGCACCGTATGAATTTCCTATGGTTTTATTCGTGAAACGCACCGAAAACACTGACCGGCCGTGACGCAACGTGGGTATGGTGTCGGAATTCGTTCAACTCTTGCGTGGGGCCCTAAGATGGGCATGCCCACTGCCTCCCAAAATTGGGTCACGTTTCATGCATGCCACCTCGTACCACCAACACAACCGGCACTGATCTGATATGGCCGATGTCAGCCCCGTACTGCGTTCTCTTTTCTGACTCAGCCGGTGGACCCCAAACTTTTTGGACACGCACCCATCGCCAGGTCCATCATGCGTGCAAGTTTTCATAATTTTCCGGCACCGTATGAATTACCTATGGTTTTATTCGTGAAACGCACCGAAAACACTGACCGGGCATGACGCAACGTGCGTATGGTGTCGGAATTCGTTCAACTATTGCGTGGGGCCCTAAGATGGGCATACCCACTGCCTCGCAAAATTGGGTCACGTTTCGTGCATGCCACCTCGTACCACCAACACAACCGGCACTGATCTGATATGAACGTTTCGTGCACTCATTATTATTATGAAAAAATAATTAGTCATTAATGCAATACACATTACAGTACTAAACTTTGCACATATTTTATGTATTTTTTAGACATTAATTAACATTGCATACATATTAATAATGTAATTACTAATTTACATAAATAACTGAACATAATATTCATTATAAAAGTACTCATTATCAATTAATTATGAAAAAACTTAGTATTGTTTTAGTAATTAATTATAAAAAACTAATTATTTTTTCTATAAAGTATAGTTAAGAACTATTTATTATTATAATAAATCTAGTTAACGAATGACATAAATAACTACAAAAGTTTAATACTATTTAAAAAAACAAAAGTGTTGACTGTGCGACGGCCCAGTGACTGTGCGCGACGCCGCGCGTGGGCCGCGCGTGGGCTGTGCGTGACACTGTGGGCGCGGTGCGGGGGGGCAGGGTCGGCAGGGGTGAGGACTAAAGTTTAGTCCCACCTCGCCCGCCGAGCGACGCCGGGACCGCCTTAAATATCCACAGCATATTCGAAGTCCTCTAATTCCCGCCTCGTCCTGCCACTGCCCCGTTTGCCTGTGCTGCAGGCCGTAGCTGGGCCGAAAGGCCGGCCCTTTCGCCGCCCGGCTTGATCGGGCCAGACCGCTTAAGCTCAGTTGTGGCCTGCGAGCACATGCCGGGCATTTTTTTTCATCAGTTTTTTTTCCTTCTATGAGTTCCGGCGCGGGGGGAGGTGGAAGGGGCGCTTTTTTAGTCCCACCTCGCCGCCGAGGGACGTCACGATCGGCTTATATACCCGTGTTCGTGCATATTGCTATATCAGACAGTTAGTACTAATTTGGTTTGACTTTGCAATGCTAGGGGCGGCACGGCCGCACTGCCCGGACAGAGTAATCTCTCATTACTCTGTCTGGACAGTGCGACTGTACTGCAAGCAGTGTAAACTCAAATCATATCATTACTATCTGTCTTATATTTTTTAACGCTTCATGATTGTTCTATAATTTTTTTGGTGCAAACAGCACAGAGCACACCCCGAACGTGACACAACATATTTTTGGTGTTCAAATACATTCAATTCTTGGATTGAATGTGAGGATGACCATATCAACTCACTTGCAAAAGTTGAGGTCATTCCGAATATGTCGAAAAATTGACCTCCTTCGGAGACCGTTCGGGCAGGACTGAAGGACCCGTCTGAAAGGAGTTTTTTTTCGACATCCTTGAAATGAACTCAAATTTTTTTATACTGTTCCACCATCATCAGTAGGATGCATGCCAAGTTTTCTATCTTTTTTATCGTTTTATGAATTTTCTATAATTCTTTCGGTGAATACAGCACCTAGCATACCCCGGACGTGACACAACATGTCTTTGGTGTTGAAATACGTATAATTCTTGGATTTAATGTCAGAGTGATCATACCAACTCACTTGCAAAAGTTGAGGTCATTCGGAATATGTCGGAAAATTGACCTCCTTATCTGGATAGCGTTCGGGCAGGACTGAAGGACCCGTCCGAAGGGAGTTTTTTTTTCAACATCCTTGAAATGAACTTAAATTTTTTCCATAGTGTTCCACCATCATCACTAAGATGCATGACAAGTTTTTTGGCTTTTTTTTTACTTTATGAATTTTCAATAATTTTTTCAGTGAAAACACCACATACCACACCCCCGGACGTGACGCAACATGTTTCTCGTAACTTTGAAATGCATGTTCTCGTTTATTTTTTGAAGTTGCACGACTAACATCAAATTAAACATACTTTTTTTAAAGTGCACGGAGAGACAAAATGAAAAAAAATTAAGATAGCTAGTTACTAAAGTGATTTGACGTTACATAGCTGCCCGGGCGGCGGTGCCCGGGCAGGTATGTAACGTCAAATCTCTTTAGTATTAGCTGTTTTATATCTAGCAAAGAGCACGAACGCGGCTATATAAGCCGGTCGTGGCGTCCCTCGGCGAGCGAGGTGGGACTAAAAAAGCGCCCCTCCCACCTCCCCCCGCGCCGTGACTCATAAAAGGCTAAAAAAATAGTGATGCAAACAAAAAACAGCCCAACCGTGGTTGCAGGCCGCAACTGCGCGTAATCAGTGACAGTGCGCGACGGCGCGCGTGGGCCGGCCCATTGACTCTGCGCGCGGTGCGGGGGCAGGGTCGGCGGGGGTGAGTAGTAAAGTTTAGTCCCACCTCGCCCGCCGAACGACGCCGCGACCGCCTTATATACCTGCCTCCCACCTCCCTTTCGAACTCCTCTGATTCCCGCCCCGTCCCGCCACTGCCCTGATTGACTGTGCTGCAGGCCGTAGCTGGGCCGAAAGGCCGGCCCTTTCGCCGCCCGGCTTGATCGGGCCGGACCGATTACGCGCAGTTCTGGCCTGCAAGCACAGGAGGCAATTTTTTTATCATTGTTTTTTTTCCTTTCATAAAATTTTCTTATAATTTTTTGGTGATAACACCATATACCACACCCCGGACGTGACGCAATATGTTTTTGGTGTGCATGCATGATAAGTTCTCCAGAGACCGTTCGAGTATGAGTGAAGGCCTCATGCATGCGTAACCGAGCATTGATTTTCCTCGTAACGTTGAAATGCATGTTTCCGTTTATTTTTTGAAGTTGCACGATTAACATCAAATTAAACATACAGATTTTTTCCAGATAAGCCATTTCGAGTTCATTCATAATTCAAACTACCTTACATAGCACTAAACATAACCGAGCACTGCTCTTACATAACTTAGACCGAAATTTGAATAAAAACCCTAAAACTAGACTACTCCTCGTCGCCGGCGCCGGTGAGGTCGACGACCGGCGCCATACCGCCGGCCTCTCCTTCGCCGCTGTCGTCGTCGTCGTCGCTGAAATCCCACCAGTTGTCCTCCCGCGCCTACTGCTCCTGCACCGCCGCTATGGCCGCCAGCCGCTCTCGTTCCTCAGGAGTGGCCGCCGCCGCCGCCTCCTCTGCCGACTGGGCCAGCACCGCAAGCAGCCCCGGCGTGTCTTCGGGGTCTCCGTCTTGCGCGAGGGTGGCCTGCGCCGGCAGGATCTCGACCAGTGCCGGGTCAGGGGGCGCCTGCTGTGCCGGGGCAGTGGGGGCGGTTGGAGGTGGGCCGTGGCAGCGTCGACCACGGGAAGTGCCGGCCTCGCCGGTAATGTCCCCGACGGCGCGGCCGGCCGCCGCGTCCCTGAACGCGCCGAGGACGACGTCGAAGTTCTTCCCGCGCCAGAACCTGTGTCGGGACCTGCGGTTGTAGCGGCCGCCAAGGAACGCGTTGAGCTGCTGCCTCGTCGGTGGCGGTCCCATGGTGGGGATGCCGTCCGCCCCGATCTGCCACGGCCGCGGCACTTTGGCTGCCGGCGGTACCACCAGGCCGTACCGGGCCAGATCCTCCGTGTCGCCGACGGTGAGGCTCATCGGCCAAACGCCGGTCGGCCACGCGCCCTCGTCGGAGTCACTGGAAGACATCGCCGGCGAGAAGAGGGAGATGGGCGGGCGAGGAGAGGAAGAGAGATGGGCGGGGCGAAGGAGATGGCACGGCCTGCTCAGGGTTGGCGCGACCTTTTATAGACGGTGGAGGAGGGGTGGTGGGCGGCCGAGCTGTCGGTGGCGCGCGCCCCGATGGAGAGGCGGGCGGTTGGCGGCACGCGCGACAGCGGTGGCGTGTGAAAGCGAGGTAGCGGCGGCGTGTGAAGGCGTGACGCGGCAGGCGAGGCATCGGTGGCGTGGGAAGGCGGCGCGACGCGGCAGGCGAGGCATCGGTGGCGTGGGAAGGCGCGGGGACGGCACGCGCGGCAGTCGAAGCGCTGGTGGCGTCTGAAGGCGGGCGGGCGGTCGCCGCAGCGGCGGCAGCCGACCGGTCGCGTCAACTGCCGGCCCGAGGCGGAAGGCGCCCGGTCGCCGCACGCGCGGCAATGGAGGGCACGGACTACGACGGCAGAAGGCTAGCGGCAGGAGATCGGCCGCGAGCAGTCAGCGCCGCAATTAGTGCGCGGCTAACTGCACGACCGCGCCACGACCACACGTACGCCCCCACCGACTGCATCTGACATTGTGGGCCCATGGATACTAACGGCTCGGCTCGGCTCGCGTCCTCACGGCTGCCATGCGGCTCGGCTCGTGCGGCAGCCCCGTATACACAGGCGCGCGGGGGGTATCGGCGTGGACGCGCGGGGGGGAATTTTTTACATAAGACGATCATGCCCCTGACAGCGAAGGGGTATGGACAGATCTCAGCCCTTGATGTGTTTAAGGAGGGTGTACCGAAGCAGAAGTGTTGTATGTTTACTACAGCAAAAAAATATTCAATTGTTTTTGTGATCCACGCTAGACAAAATGTTTAAAAAGTTTGAATATCAAGACGTGACATGAAAGCATGTTAGTCGATATGGTAGCGAGGAGTCCAGCCCGAGCCGCCTGAAGACCGTCGGCCGCTAGATCTCCGGCGCACCACTGCACCACCCCGAGCTTGCCGCGGCTCAATTCCGGGCGTCCGCGAGGAGCTCCACTAGCAACACACCGCAACCCACCGATCCCAGCCCCACCAAGCGCATGCCAGCCCGCGCGTGCGCAACCGCCGCCGTTCGCCACCGCTAGCTAGATGCATAAGGCCGAGCGCAACCGACACCGTGAAGTCACCGCGTCCCCGACGCGCGCCCGCACCAGCAGCTGCGTCGCCGTGCCCCCTCATCGAGGGTTGGGCCCCGCAATGCCGCCATCGTGTGAGGGAGGAGAGAAGGCCTCGCTGCCGCCGATGCCGGCCGAGCTTAGACCGGCGCCACCCGCTGGCGCCGAGGAGGAGAGGAGAAGAGGGAAGACCAGGACTAGTGTTTTGCCCCACCACCGCTCGTGGGAGCGACCGGGGCGAGAGGTTTTCTTTTTCGGAATGGTTCATAAGTATTTCGTTTTGGCTGCCACTAATAACTCAAAAAAAAAAGGTAACATGATGTACTCATCAGATCTCGTCAAGTGAGAAACAAGAAAGAAATATCTAAAAGCGATGGAGTACGTAACATAGAAGCTATACAAAAAGGAGATTTCGAGCTTAATTGGTCCTCGATCAGACGAGTGAGTCAGGAGACAACATCAAAGAGCTGCCAAAGTGCCAAAAGACGGTATTGTCTTGTACACACTTTTTTTTTTAGGATCGTATTGTACACACTTTGGAACAAATGCATGGTTCTCCTCTCCTACGATCTGTCGCAATATTACATTTACTTTGATTATCCTTTTTCTAAAGCTACCACGACTTTGCCTACAGCTTGTTAACCTCCTGCCAGGCACACGCGACCCTGCATGATTAAAAGATGGTCATTGCTCTCCCAAATTTAAGTCATCTTCAACGCCATCCATTAAAATGATTAAGCAAAACGTCCATCCAACCTATTCATCAAATGTCCGTCCCGGGTATGGCCGCCTCCATTTAATATCCATATGTTGATCACTACAAATTTTAAACGTATGTAAAATAAGTGCAAACATATGCAATCAAAACTAAAAAGCGCCGGATGTTCACAATTTTTTTATATGTGGCCGATCCCCAAAATTGTCAGTTCGGCTGCCCATGCAGAACACATTTTTTTTGCCTCCCAGACCGGCTGCCCGTGCCAAGTTCTTCACTGTGCGGCCGACTCTTCCAAATTGGCCACCAAGCACTTCAACATCCTAGCATGGTAGTCTTGCAGGATCGTTGCCACATCGGGATCCAAGTCCGACATCTTCGTGGTCAACATCTTGGGGTCGTCCAAAGCGGACGCGAGCTCAATCTTCTTTTCTAGAAGCTTAATCATTTTCTCTTGCACCACGATGAACTTGTCAAACTTCTCGGCCTTCTTTACCTTCTTCACCTCATTGCGCTTGACGCATGCCTCCTCCTTCTTCGCCATGATGTCCTTGCCGCCCCTTCTCGCTTCTCCTTCTCCTCCTCCCATTTCCTCCACCACTGGTTTCTAGCCATAGTTTTGGACGGAGCAAGGCCTCCGATCATTGGATCACCACTTTCACCTACATCGGGCATGGCACCGGTCTTCAAGAAATGGTCAACAACATTGAGAAAATTGAGGTGTGCATTCAACTTCAACCAACAATGCATGAAGAGGAAGTACTTCCTCTCCGCCTTCAAGAACAATGTGACCACACGGCCGGCCTAGATAAAAGAAGGCACGATCAACAAGTTGCATATCCAGTTGAATGACCAACACAAATAGAGCGACAAAAAACTTACGATATTTTCAAATGTTGTACCACTTGGCCACCGGATTTGCAATTGCTAGTAGTAGCCACAATACTTGCTCGTGGCCTGTTGAATGATGCACCATCAATTAGCGAGCGGCTTTGGATTGCGCTCACGGATCACTCCCGTGCGATACATATCATAGTGCTTGTGCAGTTGTGCTCATGGAACTAATCATGCACATTTTTCCAAAGGATGGTGCCCCTTTGCTCTTGTTACGAATCTGAATCTTTCTTGTGTCCAACCACGCATCAACCAACAATTCATCCTCCTTCAAGCTGAAACTTCTTCCCTTTTCTTTTTTGGGTTCGCACCCGACGCCTACATGTCCTCTGGATGACCATCTAACTGGTCGCCATTTCGCTGCTAGGTCTGCGTCTGCCAGGTGTCCCGGATCTAGGTGTGCGTCTGTTGGGTGCCCGTCGGCTCCGGCTGGGAGTTTTTCACTTACCCGTCTTCACGGGCGGCACCATCGTGGATCATGTTCATCAGTGCCTAGTTGAGACATTTCGGAAAACATAGACTGGCACCGACAGGCGCGGAAGCCGACATCCACGAACGGACAAGCGTCGGCGACTGCAACTCCATGAAGGTGTACTCCACATTGAGGTCAATGTTGTACGACACGTGATGGTCAGCGGTGATAGTAGGCACAGGCTGCTGTCGGACCGAGTTGCGAGGTGACAAAGTTGTATGGCGGCTTTATGGTTGTATGCATCATATTGATGCAGAGGCCGGGGGCTTCAACCTCCTTTTCCAAAAAAAAACTGTGGATGGCGAAACAGGCGGGTACTGTGTTGGGTGGAGGTGGCGATCAAAACGGAGACAGTGGAAAAAAGGGGGAGAGTATCCAGTGCTACCATCAATCAAGTGCTACCGTGATACAGGCTTTTGAGCCGTCGGATTCTCAGATCGGACGGCATCTAGGAGTTGTGGGATCTGCTAGACCTATGCGTAATTTTTGGACTTCTAGAAGGTTTTCTTGCAAATGTTGCAGGGTTATTAGGGGCCGTCCGATCTGAGAATCCGACGGCCCAAGAGCCCGTATCACAGTAACACCCGAGTGTCGGTAGCACTGGATATTTTTCCGGAAAAAAGGTGGGCTTTCGCACAAAAGATTTGTGTATCCATCCAAATGTGCGGCCTCTGGCTGGGTCACCGGTATTGGAGTCTGACATGGCAGCTGTGCAGATGTCCGTAAACCTCCCCTAGCTTTACTTTCATTTTGCGGGAATTCCAACGTGCATACCAGTCCGTGAACATTTGATGCATGGCGTTGGAGGGCACAAAGTGTTCGAACGACGCAGTTCAGATATTTAGCGGTGTTTAGATGGACGACGTTAGAGCTGCCTTAGCTCTCGGGTCTCTGCACCAATTTGCACATGGCGGTCACATCAAGCTGGGCATATCGACAGTAGACAAAAGAGAAAGCTAGGTATAACCTGGTATATCAGCACCACATAGGAAAACGAGGAGAGATGATGCGGAAAAGAAGCGGGTACCTCGCCAGCGCCCGGAGGCATTGCAGTTGATGTGCTAACCAAGCCAACAAGTCATCAGGGGTCTGGAATCTTCCTTTTATGGATGCTCACATCACAGATATATAACACTACAGAACTTCAAATGCAAGGTTGATTATTTAGGGCATCTCCAACACTTTGCTACGGCATCCGTCTGCGCACAGGGGGACCAATTCGTGGACACGGATGCAGGAGGCGGCCATCGAACGCTATCCACATACATTTCAACTACTGTTTGAACTAACCGGACGAAATTCATGCAAACACGGTGGATTTCACTAAAGTTTGGATATACTTTAGATAAAGGGACGATTTAGTAAAAACTATATTAAAATATACCTAAACCTGATACCGGACGACAACCTTGTACGCGTGGCCGCCCTGTCCTGACGCACTGCCGTCGGCGGCAGCGTCATCGTCGTTGTCCCTCTGGTGGTGCAAGGCTGCCTGAGGACCGCAGTAGCCTTGTCCGGCGGCTGCCTGCTGCTCGCGGAGGATCCGCTCTGCCTCCTGTTGCGCGGTGGAGAGGGCCGCCTTAGCCACTGCCGATGGCGGCGACAGAGCCCTGGCGGCGTCCTTGCCCTTACCGGCATTAGCGAAGCAGTCACTAAAGCGACCACTCCTCGTCGATCTTGGCGAGCTCGCTGTCAAGGCGACGGCGACGCCATGCGGCCGTCTCTGCGGTGGTGACGGATCGGTTGAGCGCCCACGCGGCGGCGAGGTCAAGGTCTTTGCAGACCCATTCTGACGCCACATCTGTCTTGGTGAACAGAGCGGTGACCAGCATTGCACTGGTCATACCTCACCTGTAGCCTCGCCACACGCTCCGCCTCGGATACGACGGCCCTCAAGCCGAAGGCACAGCCATAGTCGTCTCCTCTGAGGTAGTGGAGGAGGCGGCCATGTGCCTTCGTGATCGCGGGCGGCAGCTCCTCCTTTATCCGGCGGCAGTGACAACGTGGTGGTGACGAGGGCCCGTTAACCTGCACGTACTAGTTGTGTGGCGGGGACGACGCTGGCTCGTCCTTGACATGGCGGAGGCACGGGGAAATGGGCTCCTTCTTCACGCGGCCTCCGATGTGGAGGCCACGGTTGCGCGGTGGGGACACTAGTTCGTCCTTCGCCCGTCGGAGTGGGGATGGTGGCTCCCACTTCACGCGGACGCGCGTCGGTAACGGTGGCTCCTCCTTCATGGCCGGGCCTATCATGGAGCGAGCACTCCATCATGATCTCCATTTGATGGATGAATTCTTCGTCCATCAGAGCGGCCTCCTCAATGAGACGGGCCCACTGCTGCAGCTGCTACTCCTCGTCACTGGAGGAGATGACTATCTCCTCCTTGCTGGAGTAGTCAGCTGATATGGATGCCGATGGGCCCGGAGAGCGAGGGCAGCGGCGCCAAGATACGCCTGGCGAGGAACTTCCACCACCTCCGCCTGCCGGCATGGAGAACCATGACTTCAAAATCGCCGCTGGGCTGGGGGACGGTGACGGAGAGGGGGAGAGGGCGGTGCTCGGGGAGGGTGAGTGCGGCTATGTGCGTCGCCGGGGCACGGCTTAAATAGTCGTGTCCAGGCCAAGGAAAGGGTGATTAGCCCGCTTCAATGCGGTGCAGCAGTCGAAGTTGGTTTCTCGGGACATGTCGTCCGCATTGAAGCAGCGACCTCCGAGAGGCCACGTCTGTCCACGCCACCTTCCCGTCCGTTCAAATTGCGGGCTTCAAGGCCAGCCGCTACATACTCTAGGTCAGCATGAATGCGACGCGACAAGCGGCACGGGAGTTTAGTGGAAACTGGAAAGCGCGGGAGAGGCAGATGTGACTGTTTGGTGGGCCAGAGTAGTTAGGAGCGGGCGTGGCAGCGGTTCGGACGACCGCAAAGCCCCCCTCCCCCCTCACTTTATCTATGGTTTGCGGGAAAAAGCATGTCCGGACCGCTCGGCGGACCGATACAGGTCCGCGCTAGATAACACAACACGTCCGGACCGCTCGATCCAAACGTATGCGGGCGGTTTCAGGGTCGGCGTGTGGAGATGCCCTTACACCAGGAGGGACAACAAAAAAGGATAAAACCATGCTGTAAATAGTGGTTAGTTCAAATTGGATTGTGAAATAGACCACTCCCCTCATTTCAAAGCAGTTGTCATTAAATCTAAGTTTGTCCTAAGTAAAATTGTTTAAATTTGACCTTGCTTGTAGCAAATAATGTACCAATATATACAACACAAATTAGTTCTATTAGATCAATAATGAAACTTATGTTTTTATTCTCTCTGTTTTTTAGTCTTGTAAAAATATGTTGATACGTTCTTCTAGAAAAAAACTTTAGAGAAGTTTGAGTTAGGACAAGAATCTCATGATATATTTTGATTTTATTATATGTTTCACATGAGGCAAAGGAAGATCAGGGAGGATGTATCATGTGATGATACATTCCAAAAAATTACTTAAAAATAGGCGTCAATCACCTTAGCCATGTTGAATTGCACGCACCACGCTTCAGCCGTTTCCAGCTAAAAAAATCCAGGACCTCAAATCTTACAGCCTCTCCACATGGTATATAGATCATGCTATGTATAGTCCAAGCCACCAGGTGATGGTAACCTTAAGTACATGAAAGATGTGTATATGAGACAAATCTTTTCTATTCTTTCATTTTCACAAAGAAGTAAAGAACATGTCTAGCATCCAGATCCAAGGAATAAAGGGAACAAAGGAAAAGTGGGAAAGATAATAAAGCGGGGGAGAGAGAGAGAAGGGAATAGGACACGTACTAATTTATCTTTTGCATGGTAAGGGTGCAGGGGTACGCGGTGCATTTGCAAATGCGCTAGACTGCCAGTAGTACGACATAAGACACGTTTCCGCCATGACCTCTTAGCACGCATGCTTGCAAACGGATGCTCAAGGTAACAATATTCTGGGACTCCAGCAGTCCGAATTGACGTCTCCAGCAGTCCGATTGCTACCCTTGTGTAAGGTAATTTCCTTTACTCCTAAACTAAAACTAATCTTGGTAGTACAACAATCTCTGTTTCTCTCTCTTTTTTAGTTGGAAAGTGCAACAATCTAGTATGAGCTGATTTGCTCGTGATGTTCTTCTATTGGTGGTGGATTATTTAAATACTTGTGACTGCAGCATAACATCATTGGTACTCTCTCCGTTCCTAAACACAAGTCTTTTTAGAGGTTTCAATATAAGCTACCTACGGAGCAAAATGAGTGAATCTACGCTCTAAAATACGTCTATATTCATCCGTATGTAGTTTATATTAAAATCTCTAAAAAAGACTTATATTTAAGAACGGAGGAAGTACTTGGTAGTACTGTACGTATTCTTTTTGCATGCGTGTTTCTCAGCAACTTTAACTTGTGTTGATGTTGGAATATGACACATGTGTGTGTATTTTAAGCAGACCATGGTCACCAGAAATTGCACCGCTAAAGCAACTGATGACTTCTCTAAGCACATAGATGGGCAGTTGCTGCGAGTGAACGCTCTGCTGGTGGCGAGCACCATCATGATAGGAGTTATGGTCGGGATGGGTGCCTATGGTCAGCGCTACCGCCACCATCCATTGACCGGCTTCCTCTTCCTTGGTGCCAACATCTTGTTCCTGCCCCTCCTCTCCTATGTTGTCTCTACCATCGGTAATGAAGACCCCGTCGCTCTTTATTCATCTGATCTAGACATCATAACAGGGTGGTGTGACCCACAGGACCACATCATCTCTGTCTTGATGTGGGCTAGTCTTGTTCAGATTGCTGCCGTCAACACCACTGCAGTAGTTGCTGGTGATGATGACAAGAAAGGCCGAAACATTGGCCCTCCTGCCACGGTACTGCTTATTCAAGCAATATGGACTTCCTACCTTACCATTGACTTCTTGGGAAAGGGTTATTATTCAATGCAAAAATGGTCCTTAAAAGCGGTGGTGCCTGAAGACGTATTGATCCTTCTTTCACCGTTTGCTCTTATTGTTGCCAAACTACTTATCAAATATTATGCTTGGTACAGTGCAAGAGGGTCATTAGCGTTTGGGCGCAATTCTCACCTCATTGTTGGATACATGGAGCAGCTAAAAGATGAAAGCCCACATGCTGAGCTGGCCCTTCCTCCACTCATAGTTACAGGAGAGGACACAACATTGGTACAGAAGGAGCCTCATGGTTATAGTCTCAAATGGTTATCCAACCAAGCTGACAGGACAAGGATAGAAAACAACGGCTTAGTGACCATTGACAAAGTTTGGCGGCTGGAGGATGACATATTTCAGAGGTCTTCAATGAAGCAGTTGAAAGATTTATGTTTTTCATTTGCGTTGTTCAAGCTCCTAAGATGTCGATTTGCAAGCCATACAATTGCTGAGACTAGTTTCATCAAGGCCCATAACTTATTGCCACACGTGTTGCTCCAAGATGGTGATGATGAAAGAGCAATTGAGGTGATCGCAGATGAGCTTTGTTTCCTTCATGATTATTATTATTCATCTCTCCCAACCTCATACTCAAGGAGTTGGTTGCCCATTTTAAGCATATCTATTTCACTCCTAAGCATGGGTTGGAGCTTATTCTATATATTGGAGATAACTTTTGCGAATGTGGGCTATGCTTCATGGGAATCATGGGAATGGAATGACCACCGACAGATTCACTGTTACATGTATTGTGATACTTGGATCTGGTTAAAATATGGAAGTACTTACTTCGATGATGCACCGGTGTTTTTACTTGCGGCACTAGTTGTGCTTGCCGAGGTGCGGGACATTGCTTCTTACATCTGCTCTAACTGGACTAAAGCAGTCATGATCTGCCACTATGTTAGGCATGCTTCTTCTTGGCAACAATCACCTTGGAAGAAGAAGTTACTTGGTCGTCTGTTGCGCTGCAAATGTAGGCTGCTAAAGCATTGGGAGGACAAAATGAACCAGTGCTCAGTATTTGCGCTCCACCCAAGCACAACTCCAGTGGCTCTTCTCCGGCGCTTAATCCCTCTTCTTTACAGGAAGAAGGTACCAAGAGCGGTGAAGACCGCTATCCTCAAGCCATTGAGAAGCCCCAGTTATCGCCCAAGCAATGGCGTGGCATCCCTATGCACAAGTCTACATCTACAGGCCGGCAACAACCCCCTCTCGGCGTCCAGTGGCGTGAAAGGTGTAGCCTCTACCATGCTCGTGGTCCACATTGCCACGAGCATCCTGGAAGAGAGATCGGAGCCGCACCAGCCCGAGTCTGCTCATGAGACGGTTGCCACACACTTGTCACACTACTGTGCCTACTTGGTGGCCTATGCCCCCGAGCTACTCCCCGATGACAACCAGTGGTGCAAGAGCTTGTACAAGGCCGTCCAGAAGGAAGCCAAACATGCAATCGTGCTTGCTTGCCGCGTCGGGGTGGCGTTGAATCCTGAAGGGCTGACACAGGCGCTGAGTGCAAGGTCTGAGGTGCAACATGACCTCCTCAAGAATGGTGTAGAGCTCGGGAGGAAGCTGCTCAAGAATGGTGCGGAGCTCGGGAAGAAGCTGGTGGAACTGGTAGAGGGTGAAGGAGAAGAGGTGGCCTGGGAGGTCCTCGCCAACTTCTGGTCCGAGATGATTCTTTATGCCGCTCCGTCAGACAATGTCGATGCTCACGCGGAGGCCGTTGCGCGGGGCGGCGAGCTGATAACGCTCATTTGGGCATTGCTCACCCACCATGGGGTCGTCAGCCGGCCAGAGGCCGCTCCTGCCACGCCTAACGCTCGTAGTGATGTTTAACTTTGTGTTTGAATTCAATATTTTTTGAATTTTTTGATTGATCTTGATTGGTGTGGTGTGCTGAGTGCTAGCTATTCTAAGAAACATTGTAATATGGATTTTTTTTGGTTTTCGTTATTCATCCCGAGCTCATTTGAGCTGGGAGCAAAAGAGGACCCTAATGGAATATGTCTCTTTTCCCAAGTGCAAGTTGAGAAGATATTTTGATCTTTATTAATATTAAATGCTCTAAAAAGGACACATAATTTCCTACTCCCCAACATTTGTCGCATGGATTCATGCTTAACATTTGTGTGACTCTTCAATCTCTTTTTTTAGAAAACTTCTGATCTATTCATCTTCAATCATGGCATTACAACGAACACCAGACATAATAAAAATTACATCTAGATCCATAGACCACCTAGTGACGACTACTGATACGTCTCCAACGTATCTATAATTTTTGATTGTTCCATGCTATTATATTATCTGTTTTGGATGTTTATGGGCTTTATGAAACACTTTTGTATTATTTTTGGGACTAACCTATTGACCCAGAGCCCAGTGCCAGTTCCTGTTTTTTCCCTTGTTGCAGTGTTTCGAAGAAAAGGAATATCAAATGGAGTCGAAACGGAATGAAACCTTCTGGAGAAGTTATTTTTTGAAGGAAAGCAACCTGATAGACTTGGAGTGCACGTCAGGAAAGAAACGGGGGAGCCACGAGGTAGGGGGCGCGCCCACCCCCTAGGGCGCGCCCTCCACCCTCGTGGGCCCCTCGTGGCTCCCCTGACGTACTTCTTCCTCCTATATATACCCATATACCCTAAAACTTCCGGAGAACAGAATAGATCGGGAGTTCCACCGCCGCAAGCCTCTGTAGCCACCAAAAAACTAACCGGGACCCTGTTCCGGCACCCTGCCGGAAGGGGGGAACCCTCACCGGTGGCCATCTTCATCATCCCGGCGCTCTCCATGACGAGGAAGGAGTAGTTCACCCTCGAGGCTGAGGGTATGTACCAGTAGCTATGTGTTTGATCTCTCTCTCATGTTCTTGATTTGGCACGATCTTGATGTATCGCGAGCTTTGCTATTATAGTTGGACCTTATGTTTCGTCTCCCCCTCTACTCTCCTGTAATGGATTGAGTTTTCCCTTTAAAGTAATCTTATCGGATTGAGTCTTTAATGATTTGAGAACACTTGATGTATGTCTTGTCGTGCGTAACTGTGGTGACAATGGGATATCACGTGATTCACTTGATGTATGTTTTGGTGATCAACTTGCGGGTTCCTCCCATGAATCTATGCATAGGGGTTGGCACACGTTTTCGTCTTGATTCTCCGGTAGAAACTTTGGGGCACTCTTTGAGGTTCTATGTGTTGGTTGAATAGATGAATCTGAGATTGTGTGATGCATATCGTATAATCATACCCACGGATACTTGAGGTGACATTGGAGTATCTAGGTGACATTAGGGTTTTGGTTGATTTGTATCTTAAGATGTTATTCTAGTACGAACTCTAGGGCTGTTTGTGACACTTATAGGAATAGCCCAATGGATTGATTGGAAAGAATAGCTTTGAGGTGGTTTCGTACCCTAGCATAATCTCTTCGTTTGTTCTTCGCTATTAGTGACTTTGGAGTGACTCTTTGTTGCATGTTGAGGGATAGTTATATGATGCAATTATGTTATTATTGTTGAGAGAACTTGCACTAGTGAAAGTATGAACCCTAGGCCTTGTTTCGTAGCATTGCAATACCGTTTAAGCTCACTTTTATCACTTGCAACCTTGCTGTTTTTATATTTTCAGATTACAAAAACCTATATCTACCATCCATATTGCACTTGTATCACTATCTCTTCGCCGAACTAGTGCACCTATACAATTTACTATTGTATTGGGTGTGTTGGGGGCACAAGAGACTCTTTGTTATTTGGTTGCAGGGTTGCTTGAGAGAGACCATCTTCATCCTACGCCTCCCACGGATTGATAAACCTTAGGTCATCCACTTGAGGGAAATTTTCTACTGTCCTACAAACCTCTGCACTTGGAGGCCCAACAACGTCTACAAGAAGAAGGTTGTGTAGTAGACATCAAGCAGTTTCTGGCACCGTTGCCGGGGAGGTGAGTGCTTGAAGGTATATCTTTAGATCTTGCAATCAAATATTTTTGTTTCTTGTTTTAGCACTAGTTTAGTTTATAAAAGAAAACTAAAAAAAATGGAATTGAGTTTGTCTCATACGCTTCATCTTTTTAATATCTTTCGTGAGTATGATGGAAAGGAAAATTATGCCAAAGTGTTAGAAGAAGAATGCATTAAAATGTTTGGCACTAATTAAATCTTTGAATGATGAGCATGATTGCAATGTTGTTAGTATGAACTCCTTGAATATCCATAGTTCTAATGATGATTGCACTAGTTATGATGAAAATGTCTCCTATAAACATGTCAATTTTTGTTGAGTAAATTGGGTTTGTGAGTACACACCAAATAGGGAAGATAGATATTGCAAGAGGCATAAGTACTTAGAAACTAAATTGTTGCAAGAGAGGCTAGATGATTGTGCTGAAAAGATTCAATATTTATCGCGCCCCTTGTGAACTTTGCAATGAACATGGTCATTTAAAGCTCCAATGCTATTTGTTTCATGATCAAGTCGTGTCCAAAAATTGTGATAACTTGATTACTCTTGAGCATCATAAAGAGCTTAGTCTTCTTATGGGTTACGAAGAAATGAAACATATAACTAAGCATCTTCCAGAATTTGCCCGTTATAAACTTCTTGGTTTTGATCTAGAGGAAATTTATATGTATTGTGTGGTGAATTGCATTGAAAATCCTTATATTGCCAATTACATAAAGAAAATAAAGCAAATAGAAGATGAAGAAAATACTAATGAAAGGGAAGAGACTTCCCAATATCCTCCTATTATTTCTTATGATGAATCAGGTAACGAGGAGGAGCCTTCTATTCAACCAATCTCATCAATAAGGAGCTCCAAAAAGAGGATTGAACCCACACATGATGTGGTGAAGAAGAAGAAAAGAAAAAAGGAAGAGAGGTAAAAAGATATCTCTCCCAAATAATGTTGCTCCTATTATTGTTGTGCCTCATGAAAGTGAATCAAAAATGATTGTGGAAGATGATGCACTTGATGATGATCTCGTTATGCCTATTGCTTGTTGTGATGATTATGATTGGGAAGATAATGATACTTCTTATGATCTTGAAATCTTTTTGGCACTTGCTTGGAAGAATATGTTAATTGCTATACTATTGGTGCTATCCATAATGAGAGTGGTTATGCTTATGATATGAAAATGCCCAAGCTTGGGGAAGCTATGTTTGAAGAAGATGATGTTTTTGAGAATATTTTTGCTGCAATTAATGTTTGTCCCAAGCTTGGGGATGCTATGTTTAATAATGATGATATTTTTAGCCTCCCAAGTTTTGATATGCAAAGTAGTTATGATGACAACATGGCTTCTACTTATGATGATTATATTGATGAAAGTGGGTTTGGAAGAGTGTCAACTTTAGGAAGTAATGATCCCACTATTTTGGAGGATGTTGAATCTTATAATATTTATGAAAGTGCATTTGGAGAGGTCATGACTTTATTTAGTGATGTATCCACTATCTTGGAAGAGGTTTCAATCAATTATGATGAGAACAAAGATGCTAGTTATGATGATTAGTGTGATGAAACATATGCTATAAAAAGTAGTGATGATTATATTTATAAAACTTGTCATGATTATGATTACCTTTTTTCTGAACATTACTCTTTTAATGTGGAAATTATTTATAGTATTCAAGTCTCTTATGATACTCCGACTATTCCGAATGAGAAGAATTTTGCTTATGTGGAGAGTAGTAAAATTTCTATGCAAGTAGATCATGAAAAGAATGCTTTAGGTGCTGGTTATATTGTTGAATTCATTCATGATGCTAATGAAAATTATTATGAGGGAGGAACATATGCTTGTAGGAATTGCAATAATATCAAGTTTCCTCTCTATGTGCTTAATGTTTTGAAGTCATGCTTGTTCTGCCTTTCTATGCTAGTTGATTATGGTTCCCATAAGTTGTTTGCTCACAAAATACCTATGCATAGGAAGTGGGTTAGACTTAAATGTGCTAGTCATATGCTTCATGATGCTCTCTTTATGTTTCCATTCTTATCTTTTATGTGAGCATCATTCAAATCATCATGCCTAGCTAGGGGCGTTAAACGATAGCGCTTGTTGGGAGGCAACCCAATTTTATTTTAGTTTCTTACTTTTTGGTTATGTTTAGGAATGAATAATCCATATAGCTTATATTTAGATGTGGTTTTGTGTTTTAATTAGTGTTTGTGCCAAGTAGAACCTTTGGGAAGACTTGGGTGAAGTCTTTATGATCATGCTGTAAAAAACAGAAACTTTAGCGCTCACGAGATTAGCTTCAACTTTCTACTGGAGAGTGCTATTTAGTTTATTCTTTTTGCATATGATTACTAGACAAATTCCTCAGGTCCACAAATTTATTTTAGAATTTTTGGAGTTCATAAGTTTGCGTTAGTTACAGATTACTACAGACTGTTTTGTTTTTGACAGATTCTGTTTTCTATGTGTTGTTTGCTTATTTTGATGAATCTATGGCTAGTAAAAGAGTTTATAAACCATATAGAAGTTGGAATACAGTAGGTTTAACACCAATATAAATAAAAAATGTGTTCATTACAGTACCTTGAAGTGGTGTTTTGTTTTCTTTCGCTAACGGAGCTTACGAGTTTCCTGTTGAGTTTTGTGTTGTGAAGTTTTTAAGTTTTGGGTAAAGATTCGATGGACTATGGAATAAGGAGTGGCAAGAGCCTAAGCTTGGGGATGCCCAAGGCACCCCAACACTACTAGGGAAAAGCCTATACACAGAATCTTACCAGTAGCGCTATACAAAATCAAGCGCTACTGCTACTTAGTAGCAGCGCGCGTAAGTAAACCGCGCTACTGCTATGACTTTAGCAGTAGCGCGTACTAGCGAAAAGCGCTGCTGCTATGTTTGAACTAGGCACACATGGCTAGACCAACCTAGCAGTAGCGCGTATACTGGCCCGGCGCTACTGCTACTCTCCTTAGCTGTAGCGCGCTTACGTGTAAGGCGCTGCTGCTAACGGAAATAAAATAAAGTGAAAAACAAGTAGAAAAGTAAATGAAAATGAAAGGAATAGAAAAAGGAGAAAGGAAAAAAATAAAATGTAAAGAAAAATAAAAGAAAAAAAGGGAAAAGGAGAAAGGAATAGTAGTAGCGGGTTTCAGGAACTTAGCTATAGCGCGTTTCCGGAAACACGCTACTGTTACGTTTCACTTAAATAGCGCCCCCCCCTCCGAGCGCCCGGCCACCACTTCCCCCAAATCCCTCGCCCTCGCCGCCGTCTCCCAAAATCGCCGTCGCCCCACTTCGCCGCCGTCTCCTCACCGCCGCCGCCCGAGGCCGCCCTCAGCCTCACCGCCGCCGCCCGAGGCCGCCCTCGACGTCACCGTCGGCGCCCTCCACCTCCCCGCCGCCCGAGCCCGCCCAGGACCGCCGTTGCCCGTGCCCGAGCCCGCCCTCTCCGCCCTGCCTCCGTCACCTCCCCGCCACCGTCTCTCCCCTCTCTATAAGTCCCCCACCCCTCCCCCCACTCATCTCTCTCTGTATGTTAGAGAAAAAATTAGATGTTAATTAGATGTTTTTTAGTTAGGGCACTAGAGTTTTGCTAGGTTAATTAGGTTAGTAGTGCTGCTAGTAGTAGTGGTACAGTAGGTTAATTAGGTGATGTTAAATGAATAACCTAAATGAATGAAATTAGTAGTTGACTGAAATTTTTTTCCTTTCATCATTATAGAGCACTAAAGTTAACTGAATTTTGTTCTATTAGTAGTTAAATGAATTTTCTTCTAGACTTTGTTTTTGAATTAGCTTGCGAAATTTGGACATGTGGTTGCTCGTGTATATTTGGACACTGTTTCCAGGGAATGATGCTTAGTGGCCTATGTTTTGCCGGAATGTTGATTCATTTCTTTTCTGGCAAATTTCAGGTTCTCGATTTTTCCACTTTTTAGCAAAGGTCATGCCGAAATTTTCCGTGAATTTCGGCATGACTTGTGCTACAAACTAGGACATATCGAGTGCTCGTGATTTGCCGCACCAGGAAGGAGTCAACATTCCTGCAAAACAATAGGCCTTTTTTATGTCATTATTCATTTTATTAGGTCTAGAATTAATTGACTAGATTTAATCATAGGAAACATGGCTAGCAACGATGAAGGACAGGGTTCTGGTGATTGCGACGACGCCTACCGGGCGGTAGACGAATTTTTTAGCCTTACCGACGATC
Source organism: Aegilops umbellulata (assembly GCA_032464435.1). Taxonomy (NCBI): domain Eukaryota; kingdom Viridiplantae; phylum Streptophyta; class Magnoliopsida; order Poales; family Poaceae; genus Aegilops; species Aegilops umbellulata. Next base: position 512,360,226 of record CP136059.1, read on the forward strand.
AACCGATGTTATTGCTGGGCCCACCGGTGGCATCGGGGACTAAGACCGACACACAGACCGGTGCTGAGACTGAGACCGGCGCTCAGACTTAGACCGGCATCGAGACCGGCGCCGAGACTGGGACCGGCGCCGAGACTGAGACCGGCGCTGCCTCGGGGAGCGGATCCGGTGTAGAACCGAAAGCAAAGAGGCAACAAACTCAGGACTACTAGAGTGGTGGTCACGAAGGTGGACGACGGCACTTTTGAGCCAACGGCGCCCGAGGAAGCGCGTCGATGCTACGGCAATCAAATAGGCTGCATTGTGCGGACAACCGCCACCATCAACGATGAGAAACTACAGAAGATAAAAAATATGAGGAGCTCCCTCCTAAAGAAGTTTCACCTGATATTCTTGTTCCCGGGCCGGAATGAGAATGATTATAAAGATCCAGATGAGGACCCGGCAATGAAGAAGATAAACAAACACGCCATGACCAAGTTTAGCAATGCGTTGGCCGCCTGGAAAAATCGAGCGAAAGCAAGGATCATCGACAAGAAGGAACCCTACTCCGAGATTGTCAAGGATAATCCGACAATCACGGAAGAGCAGTTTCAAATATTCAAGGAGGCTTGCGAGGCCGAAGATGCCAAAAAAATGTCTAAGTACATGAAGGGGTTTCAAGAGAGGAACTTTGGGAGCCACCACCTCGGAAGCCGTGGTTACGGCGGATGACGACGAGACACCGCGGCGGCTTGGTGATTGTTGCAATGCTGGGTGGGTCCTGTTGTGGCCAAAGAGTCTGCTTCGTCTGGAGGCGGCCGGGAGCACACCCACGAGCACGCAGCCTCAGCAAGGTATGAACATCAACACCCCACCTACCCAATTAGCGTCGGGTGTCGGGTTGGGTGATAGCGGACGGGGTAAGGAGGAGGCTCCATTAGTCACTGATGACGTCGCCATCGATGAGGATGAGGACGACGATGGCTCTGCTGAACAGTATGTCTATACTGGCGCCTCCTCAGGGTTTGAGCGTCATGAGTCGGTGCCTGAATTGTCGTCTCAACATATTATGGACGACCTTCTGGTAGTAAAGAAGTTTAGGAAGAGAGCGAGGAAAGGCAAAAAAGCTGTTTCTATGATCCAGCCGCCTCAGCAGCCTCGGCTTCAGGACCGTATAGATATCCCCGATGCGGATAAATGACATATCCCCGGTCAACCAATCCTACCTGCAACAGCGCTACGGGCCAGATTCGGCGATCTAAAGAGACTTCATGACGATGTGCTGCGGGTAGAGAAAGACCTCATCGCCTCGAAAGATCCAGGATACCCACTCTATGTGGTTAACATTCCGCGGCAAATGTCGTACGTCGACAGCTTCCCCACGGATAAGTTCTTCCTCCGATTCGATTACATATTCGACATGTTTCACGTGAAGAAGCTGGATTTTACGTTTGTCCGCCTTTATGCCTTGCACATGAACTACATCATCAGGGTTGAGCAGATATCTCATATCTTGTCGCTGACCCATACTACATGCACAAGGGCTTCTTGGGAGTCTGCGCAAATCACCGTGAATACGCGAGGGATTACATCGTCAGTTTCATGCTCACCAATAAGAACAAGGAGGCAATTCTCGTGCCTTATCATCCCGTGTAAGTCATCCGCGCTGCTATCCTTCCTTCGATTTCAATCATTCATTTGCACGGTGGAGGCTAATTAATTTGAGGACTTATTTTGCGCAGTGGCGGGCGCGCCGTCCTCATCATCCTCTACCCCCGATTCTCCCATGCTCTTTACTTGGACTCGTCGAAGAACATTCACAAAAAGGATTACACCCACATCAAGGATGTTCTCGACAGTGCTATGTATTACTACCAATCAATGGGTGGAGAGGTCAGGGACAAGAAGATGTGGGGCGGCAGGGTCGCCTTCGGCCATAAGACCGACTTCTGCTGCATCCAGCAACCAAACGATTCTCTTAATGATGGATTCTATGTTCTACACCACATGCTGGAGTACAAACGGGATCACCAGAACCTTCGCATGGCACCTTCTTCCGGCGATGCCCATATTCAGCAATGGGCAAAGGACATAGGAAATATCGAGGATCATCGACTTCGAGCGGAGTTCTATAACATCCAACGCGAACTTGCCCAAATCATCATGAAGGAGGTCGTCGGAAAAACAGGGATGTTCTACGGAGAAGGACAAATGTCGCGGGGAAGACGTCCGAACATGGATATCCTCTCAACGTCTCGACCTGAAGCCTTTCACTAGGCTCGGGGACTATCTCCCTGACTTGGATGGATGGAGCGGCATGTTGGAGTGATTGTTGATATATGACAATGTGTCTGTTTAGTCCATACTTTCTGTATGACAAAACTTTGAGTTATGCACGGTGAAACTTAATTTGTGATGTAATTAAACCATCCTCCTCCTCGACTAGCGAAAATCACTCTAGTTAGGGCATTTTGGGGTACGATGAACTTTGTTATTTATGCTTATGATATGTTGTTTTTATTTTTGCCAAGTCTGTCTCTTTTTGTTGCTCAATTATATATGTTGCATATCATCGACTCATGTGATGATGCAGGTGCATAGATCATAGATGGCGAAGAAGTGCTATGCCAGGAGTATATATACGACAAGTGGCCGGAGTGTCAGGCCCTTCCGGTTTCCGAGCGACAGGCAGTAGTTAGTTTAGAGGTTCACGCTAATGCGAGAGAGGGATACGAACTCATGTTCTCAAAGTGATAGCTCTTCTCGCGTATATCATTGTTTAGATGGATGACGATGTATTTGCATATCATTCGATACTTGTATCGCTATTTTCGAGATGACGACGAGAGACCACTTTGTGTTGGATGATGACATGACTTGATGAGACTAATTGTATGTATATGCTATGATTACATATGTATGTGTATGACATGCTAAAGATTATTGTATAAAGCCTATTCAAATACAAAACAAATACAAAACAAATATGCAGGAAAAAAACTAATAAATAAACTAGTAGTAGCGAGGGGGGAAATTTAGCAGTAGCGCCGCATTATCAGTAGCGCGTCCCAGCAAATAGTGTTGCAGATAATATCAGTAGCGCCCTTTCCCAAAGAGCGCTACAGCTATTCATGTATAGCAGTAGCATGGGACAACCGGCGCTACTGCTATACGTTAGTTGTAGCGCCTTATTAGTAGCGCCGGTGCCCGCGCTACTGAGAGGCCCTCGCTGCTGCTAGGCTTTTCCCTAGTAGTGCAAGGTAATATTCAAGTACAACCAAGAGCCTAAGCTTGGGGATGCCCCGGATGGCATCCCCTCTTTCGTCTTCGTTCATCGGTAACTTCACTTGGGGCTATATTTTTATTCACCACATGATATGTGTTTTGCTTGGAGCGTCACGTCATTTTATTTTATTTTGCTTTGCTTGCTGTTTGAATAAAATACTAAGATCTGAAATTATTAAGTGGGAGAGTCTTCACATAGTTACATAATTATTTGACTACTCATTGATCTTCACTTGTATCTTTCGGAGTAGTTTGTTGTGTTTGCTCTAGTGCTTCACTTATATCTTTTAGAGCATGGTGGTAGTTTTATTTTGAATAAATACACTAGTAGAAAAGGGGGCAAAGGTCCAGGCCGGGTCAGCCCTTTAGTCCCGGTTCAGTCTAGAACCGGGACCAATGGGGGCATTGGACCTGGTTCGTGAGCCCAGGGGGCCGGCCGGGCCACGTGGGCCATTGGTCGCGGTTCGTCTGGACCTTTGGTCCCGGTTGGTGGGACGAACCGGGACCAATGGGCCCCGCTCCTGGCCCACCACCATTGGTCCCGGTTGGTGGCACGAACCGGGACCAAAGGCTTCCCTTTAGTCCCGGTTTGTGCCACCAACCGGGACCAGTGGTGGTGCCTATATATACCCCCCCTCGCGCCAGAGCAGAGCACACTGCTCTGTTTTTTCTGGCCGAGGGGGAGAGGGCTTGGTAGTGCTCTAGCTCACCTCCTATGCACACAAGGTGTTCGATGGAATGCCCGAGCCACACTACTTAAGCTTTCTCCTCTCCAAGCTTGACCTCCAAGCTCCATTTTCCTCAACATTTTTCTAGGTTTAGCGGTCCGTCACGCCCTGTCCCCGTCTTCACCGTCGTCGATCACCCGCGTCGAGCTCATCGCCGGCACGACCGTGGTGAGCCTCTTGTTCTTATCTTCTTTCTGAAAGGAAAAAATATTCTTACTTGTATGTTTACATAGATACTTGTATTATTTTCTTACTTTTATTATTGCATCTTATATAGTGCGATGGTTTTGGTATCCTCCCCCATCGGCCCTCGTCCTGTCTATGATTCGGATGTGGTATATATATTATCTTTATAACTATTGGTTCATTTATTGTTTATGAAAATTATGCCGACCAACGTGACATAGATTTTATTTATCTAGGATGTGTGTGAAACGGGAATTCCAACCGACCCTATTGTTGAGAGGTTAAATTTAGTTGAAGAAGAAAACAATTTCTTGAAGGAAAAAATAAAAAAAATTGAGGAGGAGAAGATGATATTGGAGTTGCATGTTGCGGATGTCGTCGATGATCACAAGATCAAGATGGATGCAATGCGCTTGAAGATTAGAAAGATTAGAAAATATGCCATTCATACCGAGGCTTGGTATCATTATGCCATTGGATCAATTGTTACCTTGGTTGCGATTATGATCGCCTTTGTTTTCGCATTTAAATGTTTTACATAGTTTCAATGTATGGTTTAATTAATTAGATGCTCTAGAGAGCTATATGTTGTTAGATGAGAACTATGTATGTACTTTGGTTTTAATGTGATGATGAACTTCTATTAATTTGGACACTTAATTATATATAATGCACGCAGATGAACCGGCACTGGATGTACGGTGACAGACACACCTCCGAGTACATTAAGGGCGTGCATGAGTTTGTCGATGCGGCTGAGGCAAACAAGCAGAATGGTTTTATGTGTTGTCCATGCACTAAATGTGGGAACACGATGTCTTACTCTAACCGGAAAATCCTTCACACCCACCTGCTTTACAAGGGTTTCATGCCACACTATAATGTTTGGACGAGGCACGGAGAAATAGGGGTTATGATGGAAGATGACGAAGAAGAAGAGTACGATGACAACTATGTGCCCCCTGAATACGGTGATGCTGCAACGGGGGGAGCTGGTGAAGATCAAGAGGAACCAGACGATGTGCCCAATGACGCTGCAATGGGTGAAGCTGCTGAAGATCAAGAGGAACCAGAAGATGTGCCCGATGATGATGATCTCCGCCGGGTCATTGTCGATGAAAGGATGCAATGCCAAAGTCAAAAGGAGAAGCTGAAGTTCGATCGCATGTTAGAGGATCACAAAAAAGGGTTGTACCCCAATTGCGAAGATGGCAACACAAAGCTCGGTACCGTACTAGAATTGCTGCCGTGGAAGGCAGAGAATGCTGTGCCTGATAAAGGATTTGAGAAGCTACTGAAAATATTGAAGAAGAAGCTTCCAAATGATAACGAATTGCCCGACAGTACATACGCAGCAAAGAAGGTCGTATGCCCTCTAGGATTGGAGGTGGAGAAGATACATGCATGCCCTAATGACTGCATCCTATACCGCGGTGCACACAAGGATCTGAACGCATGCCCGGTATGCGGTGCATTGCAGTATAAGATCAGACGAGATGACCCTGGTGATGTTCACGGCGAGTCCCACAGGAAGAGGGTTCCTGCGAAGGTGATGTGGTATGCTCCTATGATACCACGGTTGAAACGTCTGTTCAGAAATGGAAAGCATGCCAAGTCGATGCGATGGCACAGTGAGGACCGTAAGAAAGACGGGAAGTTGAGAGCACCCGTTGACGGGTCGCAGTGGAGAAAAATTGAGAGAAAGTACTGGGATGAGTTTGCAAAGGACCCAAGGAACGTATGGTTTGCTTTAAGCGCGGATGGCATTAATCCTTTCGGGGAGCAGAGCAGCAATCACAGCACCTCGCCTGTGACTCTATGTATGTATGACCTTCCTCCTTGGATGTGCATGAAGAGGAAGTTCATTATGATGCCAGTTCTCATCCAAGGCCCTAAGCAACCCGGCAACGACATTGATGTGTACCTAAGGCCATTAGTTGAAGAACTTTTACATATGTGGAATGGAAACGGTGTACGTACGTGGGATGAGCACAGACAAGAGGAATTTAACCTAAAGGCGTTGATGTTCGTGACCATCAACGATTGGCCCGCTCTCAGTAACCTTTCAGGACAGAGAAACAAATGATACCACGCATGCACACACTGTTTAGATGACACTGAAAGTATATACCTGGACAAATGCAGGAAGAATGTGTACCTGGGCCATCGTCGATTTCTTCCGACCAACCATCAATGTCGAAAGAAAGGCAAGCATTTCAAAGGCGAGGCAGATCACGGGAAGAAGCCCGCCATGCGTACCGGTGATCACGTACTTGCTATGTCAATGATTTACACGTAATCTTTGGAAAGGGTCCCGGCCCACTAGCTGTTCCGAGTGACGCTGAGGGACACACACCCATGTGGAAGAAGAAATCTATATTTTGGGACCTACCCTACTGGAAAGACCTAGAGGTCCGCTCTTCAATCGACGTGATGCACGTGACGAAGAACCTTTGCGTGAACCTGCTAGGCTTCTTGGGCGTGTATGGAAAGACAAAAGATACACCTGAGGCACGGGAGGACCTGCAACGTTTGCACGAAAAAGACGGCATGCCTCCGAAGCAGTATGAAGGTCCTGCCAGCTACGCTCTTAAGAAAGAAGAGAAAGAAATCTTCTTTGAATGCCTGCTCAGTATGAAGGTCCCGACTGGCTTATCGTCGAATATAAAGGGAATAATAAATATGCCAGAGAAAAAGTTCCAGAACCTAAAGTCTCATGACTGCCACGTGATTATGACGCAACTGCTTCCGGTTGCATTGAGGGGGCTTCTACCAGAAAACGTCCGATTAGCCATTGTGAAGCTATGTGCGTTCCTCAATGCAATCTCTCAGAAGGTGATCGATCCAGAAATCATACCAAGGCTAAGGAGTGATGTGGCGCACTGTCTTGTCAGTTTCGAGCTGGTGTTCCCACCATCCTTCTTCAATATCATGACGCATGTCCTAGTTCATCTAGTCGACGAGATTGTCATTCTGGGCCCGTATTTCTACACAATATGTTCCCCTTTGAGAGGTTCATGGGAGTCCTAAAGAAATATGTCCGTAACCGCGCTAGGCTAGAAGGAAGCATCTCCATGGGCCATCAAACAGAGGATGTCATCAGGTTTTGTGTTGACTTCATTCCTGGCCTTAAGAAGATAGGTCTCCCTAAATCGCGGTATGAGGGGAGACTGACTGGAAAAGGCACTCTTGGAAGTGACTCAATAATATGCAGGGATGGATATTCTTGGTCTCAAGCACACTACACAGTTCTACAGAACTCTACCTTGGTGACCCCGTATGTCGATGAACACAAGAACAGTCTGCGCTCCAAACACCCGGAGCAGTGCGACGACTGGATTACATGTGAACACATTAGGACTTTCAGCAGTTGAATGGAAGCACGTCTCAGAGGTGACAACACTGTTTGTGATGAGTTGTACTTGTTGTCCAGGGGACCATCTTTGACTGTATTGACTTACAAAGGACACGAGATAAATGGGAATACATTTTACACGATTGACCAAGATCAAAAGAGCACCAACCAAAACAGTGGTGTCCGCTTTGATGCAACAACCGAGAAGGGAAAGGACACATATTATGGTTACATAGTGGACATATGGGAACTTGACAACAGACAAGATTTTAAGGTCCCTTTGTTTAAGTGCAAATGGGTCAATCTGTCAGGAGGCGGGGTACATGTAGACCCACAGTACGGAATGACAACAGTGGATCTGAAAAATCTTGGGTACACTGACGAACTGTTCGTCCTAGCCAATGATGTGGCACAGGTTATCTATGTGAAGGACATGTCTACCAGACCAAGAAAAATAAAAGATAAGGAAACGAATACATCATACGATGAGCCAAAGCGCCACATAGTTCTTTCAGGAAAAAGGGACATCCTGGGAGTGGAGGGAAAGACAGACATGTCTGAAGATTATGAAAAGTTTCATGAAATTCCTCCCTTCAATGTCAAGGCTGACCCAAGCATCCTGATAAACGATGAAGATTATCCATGGTTACGGCGCAATAAGCAAATGACACAAGCGAAGAAAAAGTGAAGACTTTCTCCCGCAACTATTATGATGATACCATGCCAAATTTGTAACAGACGAGTATGATATGCCAACTTTTTCAGAGTTCATTTGAAAACTATGAATTTAGGTCGAATTTTCTCTATAGGTGCATCTATGTTCAAATTTTAACTATTCAAATTTGAAAACTAATGGCACTAACAGAAAGTTTATAATTTTTCTAAAACTAATTGCACTAAAAGAAAGTTTATAATTTTGCTGACATAAAAGCAAAAAGAATTAAAAAATAAAGCAAAAAACAAAAGAAAATAAATAATACAGAAAACAAAACAAAAAACTGGAAAAAAATAAAAATAGCAACAATAAGTATTTTGTTGTAAGTAGAAACAAAATAAAATAAATAAAGCAACAAAGAAAACAAAAAAACAAAAAAATGTTTTCAAATTTGAAAACTAATGGCACTAACAGAAAGTTTATAATTTTCTAAAACTAAAAGCAAAAAGAATTAAAAAATAAAGCAAAAAACAAAAGAAAATAAATAATGGAGAAAACAAAACAAAAAAAACTGGAAAAAAATAGGGCTCACCCCTGGCCCATGACCATTAGTCCCGGTTTGTGCCACAAACCGGGACTAAAGGGTTGGCCCTCGTTGCACCCAGAGTTTAGTCCCACCTCGCCAACCGAAGGGCGCCCACACCGGTTTATAAGCTCGTCCCTCTCTGCCTTGTTGAGCTCCTCTCAAAGTGAAAATAGATGCCCCTGTACAGGAAATTTGACCTAAATTCATAATGAATTTCTCTGAAATTCATAGAAATTGATTATTAATTTAGGTAAAATTTTCTCTACAGGTGCATCTATGTTCATTTTTTTAGTAAAGTTAACCACAAACTTGTGATTCACACAAATTTTAAAAAATTCAAATTTGAACTATTCAAATTTTAAAACTAATGGCACTAACAGAAAGTTTATAATTTTTGTGACCTAAAAGAAAAAACAAATCATTAAAAAACTATAAGTATTTAGTTCTAAGTAGAAATGAAAAAATAAATAGCAAAAAAGAAAAAAAATGCCTATAATATTTGTTATGACTAACTAAAATTACCAAATTGAGTATAATGATAAAACACAGTAATATTAAATAGCAGAAAAAAGAATGACACAAAAATCAATTTTTATAGTAAAGTTATTCATAAACTAGTGATTCACACAAATTTTAAAAAATTCAAATTTAAACTATTCAAATTTTAAAACTAATGGAACTAATAGAAAGTTTATAATTTTTGTGACCTAAAATAAAAAAGAAATCACTACAAAACTATAAGTATTTAGTTCTAAGTAGAAATGAAAAAATAAATAGCAAAAAAGAAAAAAATGCCACCTACTGGGCCACCACGGCTTGAATACCACTAGAAACCCAACCATGGGCCAGGATTCAGGCCCACAGCAGGCCCAGTAGGCCCACAGGCATTGCAGTGACAGATTAGGCCCGAAAGCCTGCAGTTGAGAGGAGCTCGGGAGGGTGGGCGCAGCAGCGCTTATAAACCACTCCCGAGCCCTCTCAACTAGCGAGGTGGGACTAAACTTTTGGGCGCGGGGCAGCACAAGGCCATTGGTCCCGGTTGGTGGCACCAATCGGGACTAAAGGTGGGCATTGGTCCCGGTTGGACCAAAGGCCGCCGCTTCCCGCCCTTTCGGCTGCTGAAAAGAGACCTTTGGTCCCGGTTGGTGGCACCAACTGGGACTAAAGGTAGCATTCGTCCCAGTTGCTGCCACGAACCGGGACCAATGCTCTAGGTATATAAGCTGGACTTGTGAAAATTTCACAACTTCATCGTCAGTTCGTGCCCGATGCCCCAGCGCTGCTCCTTGTCGCCGTCTCCATTATCGCCCCTGCCTCCGACGCTGTCGCCCCTGCCCCCGACGCCGTCACCGTGTCGCCCTGCCTCCGACGCCGTCGCAGCGCCGCCCCTGCCTCCGACGCCGTCGTCGCGCCGCCCCTGCCGCTAACCACACCGTTGCCGCGCCGGCCCCTGCCCCGCGCCCTAGCCCCTTCCGCGGCCCGCCCCCGCCCGCCGGCGCCCTTGCCTCCCCCGCCGTCGCCATCGCCAGACGCCCCCGCTGTGAGCCGCCACGCCGGTCCGGCTCTGTTTTGATTTTGTATTAGATTAATTTTTTGTTCATATATATAATGTATATTTGTATGTATGTGGCTATATGTAAGTTCAGAGCATGTTTTTATTAGATTAATTTCTTATTAGATTTATTACATTAATGTTTTTGTTCACAGCATGTTTTTGTTCATATATGTATTTTTTTGTTCATATGTGTATTAATGTTTTTGTTGCATATATGTAATTTTTTTCAATGTATATATGTATGTGGTAGCTCTATATGCATGATGAGGGAGGTGGGGGTCGATATACCCCCTCCCCGATAATTTCAACATGAGCGGAGGTCGATATACCCCCTCCCCGATAACATTTTTTAGAAAAGTTTTATATATCTAGCTAGGAAGAAAGGAAGAAGGAATGAACTAAGAAGAGGAAGAAGAAGAAAAAAGAGGAGAAGAAGAAGGAATAGAGGAGAAGAAGAAAAAATAAAGTATATTTTTTCTTCTTCTCCTCTATTCCTTCTTCTTCTCCTTTTTTTCTTCTTCTCCTCTTTTTTTTATCTTCTACTTCCTCTTCTTAATTTTTGTCGGGAACTCCGTTCCAAAATAACTTCGACGTGATGGGCGGTCGATATATATACCCCCTCTCGGCTGTGATAACTTATACCACGGGAGCACCCCCCGGCCCTGTCGCTCGACCAAAACTTTCGAGGACACCCAAACCATAGAAAAAACGATTTTGGTCTCCTACCCCCTCCCGCCGCGCCCCTACCCGACAACCCCACTAATATATCCATCTGTCATGTTTGAATAATAATTGCCATGTTGTAAATATTTGTAGAAACTATGGACACCGCCCGAGATGAAGCAAAAGAAGCGATGTTGAGGGACGTAATCGCACAAGGAAGTGATGTCGTCTCGTTGTCTCTCAAAGACACCGATGGTCTGGAAGGAGAGGGTGAAGAAGCAGGCTCCGGTGACCTAATGCTGGTGCAAGAAGGAGAACGTGAGGACGGCTCCGGTGACCCAATGCCGGTGCAAGAAGGAGACCGTGATGACGGCTCCGGTGACCGAACCGAGTCCGGCCAGGTATATATATATATATATATCGTTAAGCCTGTGCTGACTAGCTAATTGATGCATTCATTGTTTTGGTATGTACACATATTAATTAAGTCTTTGTTCTTTTTTCTAGCCCTCCGGATTGAGCACAACTGAGGTAAAGAGACGAGTCCCGAAGAAAAAGTTGAGCTCGGATGAAAGGTTTGAGATCATAGCAATCGCGCCCGACGGCCAACCGATTGAACCCATCCGAACAAAGAACGCATTTGTTGCTCAGTGCGGGGTTCTCGTTAGGGACAAGATCCCGATCAGCATCCAGCAACGGTTAAAGCCAGCTACAGAAGACCCTGAGGTGTCTTACGTCAATGATATGCAGAAAAATGATCTTTGGACTGAGCTGAAGTCAAATTACACCCTACCGCCAGAGGATGATCCGGAGAAGCCAGTTAAAGAGCAATCAATCAAGTCTTTTGCTCTTAAGAGGATGGCAGACCTATTCAGGAGGTGGAAGAAAGAGCTGAATAGGTTTGTTGATAAAAAAGAGACACCAGAATTCAAGGGCAGAGATGAGAAGATCAGAGATCACTGCCCCGCATTTGTGGCCCACAAGACATCGGAAAAGAGTAAGAAGATGTCGGCGACAAACAAGACAAATGCTGCGAAGAAGAAGCATCATCATCACACGGGGTCAGGTGGATACCTCGTAGCCCGGCCTAAGTGGGCCAAGGCTGAGAATGATCTGGTTGAAAAAGGGATCGAACCAGAGACGATGAACTGGCCGGAACGTTGCCGGACTTGGTTCTTCGGGGCTGGCGGAACCTTGGACCCTCTAACAGGGAAGTGCATTTGGACGGACGAGCAACTTGACATACCCTTGAAGAAGCTTCAGTACTATATCGAAGCAGCGCAGCAAGGGACGTTCCTTCCATACAGAGAGAAGGACGAGCTCACAATGGCCCTCGGGAATCCTGAGCACCCTGGACGGACACGAGGCACGCCAGGCTCCATTCCGTGGAAGGCTAGGTTTCCAGAAGCAGGCGGTTACAAATGCCAGGAGAGGAGGAAGAAAGTGCAGCAGTCCGAACTGCAGGCGCTTAAAGCAAGGGTACTCGGGATAGAGGAACGAGAAGCAAATCGCAGCAAACGAACTGCCGAAGCTTCACCCGAAGCTACCCCACCATCTCAGCGGAGAAGCAGCGTGGCTTCCACCGAGATGCTTCAGCCGGAGCATGTCTTAACGGCTCCTGCCAGCTATCCCGTGGATGCTATCAGGGAGTCTCAAAATTGCCACCTTATGACGCAATGGATGGATTTGAAGGTCAAGGCGGCTGTTGGCTCTGTTTATCCTTCTGAACCCGGCGCAACTTTTCACTGTCGGTCGATTCCAGAAGGATATGCTAGGGTGATGGTGGATGAAATAATGGAGGGATTTGAGGAGCTCCCGCTTGACCGCCCTACGGGTGAAGGGGAGACTCGGCTGGGTTCTGCTCTAAAGACGTCGTGCCTATGGCGGAAGGATCTCATCAACCTTCAGAACTGGACGCCTCCGCCTCCTCCTCCTCCTCCTCCTCCTCCTCCTCCTCCTCCGGCGAGTCAGGGCACTCCGCCTCCTCCACCGCCTCCTCCTCCGGCGAGTGACGATCAGGGCACTCGGTTGGCTCCTTCTCCGGCGGAGGCGGCACTCCGCCTCCTTCTCCACCTGCGCCTGCGCACCCGAGCAGCCAGCCTCGTCCTTCTCCGCCTCGTCAGCAAAGGCGGAAGAGACCCGCTGCCGCTCCAGCAGTTGCTCCGGCGCGTCATAGTCCTTCTCCTCCACCTCGTAAGCAAGTAAAGAAGACAGCCGCTCCGTCTACTCGGCCGGCGTCTAGCAGTACAGCCAGAGGCGGGAAGAAATACAGATTCGGTCCTTCTCTGAAGACTCCAGAGAAGTTACCATACGAGATGAGCCCGGAGGAGAACGCGAAGATCGCGCGAACCAAGGCGAAGGAATGGTTTGAAGGGTTGAAAGCACAGGGACATCCACCTCCGGAGGAGAAGGTAGATCCGGTGAAAGCGAAGCGCACTTTGGCTGCCCTGGCAAAACCACCCAAGTCTCCGCCAAAAGGCAACTATGAGCGCATTATTGCAAAGACATGGGCCGAAGCGGAGCGGTCGGGAAATACAGTCAGTGATCAAAGGTTGAAAGAACGACGAGCAGCTGGGAAACAAATTGCCCAGCTCGGCGAACAAGGGAATCAATCCTGCCCCGCGCTCAAGGTGCCTAGCGACATCATCGATCCGAGGATGGTGCCCGGTTATAGCAATCTTGGAGATTACCTGCCCGACGATGTACATTATGATTTCATGGATGTGCAGATACACAGATACGAGTACGGGAAGCCTCTTGTCAAAGATGAAAGATCTCTATCAACGATGATGCGAAGATTGCATGATTGGTACTTGAAAATCTGCAGAGAGTCTGGGGGGAGGAATACCTTGTATGTGAGAGTTAAACCGGAGCATGACCTCGTTGGAATTGATCTGTTGCCTATTCCATTTGAGGAGTTCTATCAGTTTTTCAATCAATTGGCCCTCGATAAAGCAACGGTCACCTACTACTGTCTGTAAGTACTACTACTTCTGTCATTAAGTCTCTCTATATAGCTCAGCTCTTTCATTGCATGTATTTATAATTATCCTCACTATATTATGCAGATTGAAGATCGCCGAATTGAAGAAAAGACAAATCGGTGATATTGGGTTCGTTAACACATATCTCATATATGCAACTGAGGTTAAATTTCATGCCACGGATACCGAGGCCAACTTGCTACGATCATTCAGAAAAAATGAAAACAAAGATATAATACTCTTTCCTTACAACTTCAAGTGAGTGTTACTGTCTTGTGCATATTCGGTTTCCCTTATATATTAGTCCAGGTTATAGTAATGTAATTGATGAGTTATGCATGCGTGCACAGGTACCACTATATTCTCCTAGAGATTAGGCTTGAGCAGGGAGTAGTAACTGTCTTGGACTCGAGACGAAAAGATCCCCAGGAGTATGCGGACATGACTGAAATCCTCGAGAAGTAAGTTAAATCGATCATTATCCACCATATCAGCAACTTTGTTCATTTCCTGATATCAAGTAATTGTTTTCTTTTTCTGGCAGGGTTTGGAGAAATTTCACCACAAAATCCCCGGGACTGCCGAAGAAGCTGGAATTTAGATACACGAAAGTAAGTACTATAGTAGCATGTTCCGCGCGTCTCCTAGCTATTGATTCAAGCGCTAGTTTTATCAATACCATTTGGCATTCTTGCTTATCTGTTTGATTGACCTCTATTTCTTGTAAAGTGATTGTGGCAGGAACAAGGGAATGCTTTCTGTGGATACTACGTTTGTGAGTCCATCCGCCACACGACCTGTGAGCGGGGCGGGTACTCTGACGAACAATATGAAGTGCGTAAGAAATAATATTCACAATTTTAGTTTATTACCATCATTTGTGTTGAGTTTCATTCATTCATATATATATATATATATATATGTATTGACCCCCTTCTTCAAATTAGATGTTTCGGTAGTGGGATGAACTCCTAGAACCAGATCGCATGCGAGCAATTCAAGAGGAATTGGTGGCATTCTTTCTTCACCACGTGATCGCTGAAGACGGAGAATACTATGTGGACCATGCGTCCATAATTTAGGAGATTATATTTGTAAGAGATAATTATTGTATATATGTAGCCGGTAGTGTCGGATAGATATACGAGAACTTGTTGTTCGACCAATCTCTCAGAGAAGGAGAGGTGGTCGATATCACATCTCTCTATATGCATATATGTTCATGATGATCTTCTGTTTCCTTCGTTTGCTTACTAGCTAGCTATAGCGCGTGTCTAGTCCTCTCTATACATATGTATAGTACGTAGCGTCGACCAAGCACGGACATAAGAGAGGACACTTCTCTCTATTAATTAGCTATCTAACACAATATATGAAATACCTAAATTAACCCCCCCAAAACCCCAACCCCCCCCCCCCTTCAAAAAAAACAAAAACCCCAGCCACAGAAATGCTGACGCGTGGATGCCTATTGGTCCCAGTTGGTGCCACCAACCGGGACCAAAGGCCCTCCTGCCTGGGCTCAGGGCACAGGCCACATGGAGGCCCATCTGTCCCAGTTCTGGTTTGAACCAGGACTAAAGGGTGAGGGCATTAGTAACGACCCTTTAGTCCCGGTTCAGGAACCGGGACTAAAGGCCCTGACGAACCGCGATAAATGGGCCTTTTTCTACTAGTGATAGATGAACTCTCATGCTTCACTTATATTATTTTGAGATTCCTAAAGAGCATGGTAATTTGCTTGGGTTATGAAACTAGTCCTAATATGATGGGCATCCAAGATGGGTATAATAAAAACTTTCATATAAAGTGCATTGAATACTATGAGAAGTTTGATACCTTATGAGTGTTTTGAGATATGAAGATGGTGATATTAGAGTCATGCTAGTTGAGTAGTTGTGAATTTGATAAATACTTGTTCTAAATTTTGTGATTCCCGTAGCATGCACGTATGGTGAACAGTTATGTGATGAAGTCGGAGCATGATTTATTTATTTATTGCCTTCCTTATGGGTGGCGGTCGGGGACGAGCGATGGTCTTTCCCTACCAATATATCCCCCTAGGAGCATGCGCGTAGTACTTTGTTTTGATAACTAATAGATTTTTGCGATAAGTATGTGAGTTCTTTAGGACTAATGTTGAGTCCATGGATTATACGCACTCTCACCCTTCCACCATTGCTAGCCTCTCTAATACCGCGCACCTTTCGCCGGTATCATACACCCACCACATACCTTCTTCAAAACAGCCACCATACCTACCTATCATGGCATT
Organism: Aegilops umbellulata; assembly: GCA_032464435.1. Classification (NCBI taxonomy): domain Eukaryota; kingdom Viridiplantae; phylum Streptophyta; class Magnoliopsida; order Poales; family Poaceae; genus Aegilops; species Aegilops umbellulata. The sequence goes on from CP136059.1 coordinate 512,376,480, forward strand.
TCCATAGCCATTCCGAGATATATTGCCATGCAACCTTCCACCGTTCCGTTTATTATGACACGCTCCATCATTGTCATATTGCTTTGCATGATCATGTAGTTGACATCGTATTTGTGGCAAAGCCACTGTTCATAATTCTTTCATACATGTCACTCTTGATTCATTGCATATCCCGGTACACCGCCGGAGGCATTCATATAGAGTCATATTTTGTTCTAAGTATCGAGTTGTACTTCATGAGTTATAAGTAAATAAAAGTGTGATGATCATCATTATTAGAGCATTGTCCCAGTGAGGAAAGGATGATGGAGACTATGATTCCCCCACAAGTCGGCATGAGACTCCGAACGAAAAAAAAGAGAAAAAAAAGAGGCCATAAAAAAAGAGAAAGTCCCAAACAAAAAAATGAGAGAAAAGGAGAGAAGGGGCAATGCTACTATCCTTTTACCACACTTGTGCTTCAAAGTAGCACCATGATCTTCATGATAGAGAGTCTCCTATGTTGTCACTTTCATATACTAGTGGGAATTTTTCATTATAGAACTTGGCTTGTATATTCCAATGATGGGCTTCCTCAAATTGCCCTAGGTCTTCATGAGCAAGCGAGTTGGATGCACACCCACTTAGTTTCTTTTGTTGAGCTTTCATATACTTATAGCTCTAGTGCATCTGTTGCATGGCAATCCCTACTCACTCACATTGATATCTATTGATGGGCATCTCCATAGCCCGTTGATACGCCTAGTTGATGTGAGACTATCTTCTCCTTTTTGTCTTATCCACAACCACCATTCTATTCCACCTATAGTGCTATGTCCATGGCTCACGCTCAAGTATTGTGTGAAGATTGAAAAAGTTTGATAACATCAAAAGTATGAAACAATTGCTTGGCTTGTCATCGGGGTTGTGCATGATTTAAATATTTTGTGTGGTGAAGATAGAGCATAGCCAGACTATATGATTTTGTAGGGATAGCTTGCTTTGGCCATGTTATTTTGAGAAGACATAATTGCTTTGTTAGTATGCTTGAAGTATTATTCTTTTCATGTCAATATTAAACTTTTATCTTGAATCTTATGGATCTGAATATTCTTGCCACAATAAAGAAGATTACATTGAGAATTATGCTAGGTAGCATTCCACATCAAAAATTATGTTATTATCATTTACCTACTCGAGGACGAGCAGGAATTAAGCTTGGGGATGCTGATACGTCTCCAACGTATCTATAATTTTTTATTGTTCCATGCTATTATATTATCTGTTTTGGATGCTTATGGGCTTTATGAAACACTTTTGTATTATTTTTGGGACTAACCTATTGACCCAGAGCCCGGTGTCAGTTCCTGTTTTTTCCCTTGTTCTAGTGTTTCGAAGAAAACGAATATCAAATGGAGTCGAAACAAAATGAAAACTTCTGGAGACGTTATTTTTGGAAGGAAAGCAACCTGATAGACTTGGAGTGTGCGTCAGGAAAGAAACGGGGGAGCCACGAGGTAGGGGGTGCGCCCACCCCCCTAGGGCGCGCTCTCCACCCTCGTGGGCCCCTCGTGGCTCCCCTGGCATACTTCTTCCTCCTATATATAACCATATACCCTAAAACTTCCGGAGAACAGAATAGATCGGGAGTTCCGCCGCTGCAAGCCTTTGTAGCCACCAAAAAACTAATCGGGACCCTGTTCTGGCACCCTGCCGGAAGGGGGGAACCCTCACCGGTGGCCATCCTCATCATCCCGGCGCTCTCCATGACGACGAGGGAGTAGTTCACCCTCGGGGCTGAGGGTATGTACCAGTAGCTATGTGTTTGATCTCTCTCTCTCTCTCTCTCTCTCTCTCTCTCTCTCTCTCTCTCTCTCTCTCGTGTTCTTGATTTGGCACGATCTTGATGTAGCGCGAGCTTTAATATTATAGTTGGATCTTATGTTTCTTCTCCCCCTCTACTCTCTTGTAATGGATTGAGTTTTCCCTTTGAAGTAATCTCATAGGATTGAGTCTTTAATGACTTGAGAACACTTGATGTATGTCTTGTCGTCCGTATCTGTGGTGGCAATGGGATATCACGTGATTCACTTGATGTATGTTTTGGTGATCAACTTGCGGGTTCCGCCCATGAACCTATGCATAGGGGTTGGCACATGTTTTCGTATTGATTCTCCGGTAGAAACTTTGGGGCACTCTTTGAGGTTCTATGTGTTGGTTGAATAGATGAATCTGAGATTGTGTGATGCATATCGTATAATCATACCCATGGATACTTGAGGTGACATTAGAGTATCTAGGTGACATTAGGGTTTTTGTTGATTTGTATCTTAAGGTGTTATTCTAGTACGAACTCTAGGCTGTTTGTGACACTTATAGGAATAGCCCAAGGGATTGATTGGAAAGAATAACTTTGAGGTGGTTTCGTACCCTACCATAATCACTTCGTTTGTTCTCCGCTATTAGTGACTTTGGAGTGACTCTTTGTTGCATGTTGAGGGATAGTTATATGATCCAATTATGTTATTATTGCTGAGAGAGCTTGCACTAGTGAAAGTATGAACCCTAGGCCTTGTTTCCTAGCATTGCAATACCGTTTAAGCTCACTTTTATCACTTGCTGCCTTGCTGTTTTTATATTTTCAGATTACAAAAACCTATATCTACCATCCATATTGCACTTGTATCACTATCTCTTCGCTGAACTATTGCACCTATACAATTTACTATTGTATTGGGTGTGTTGGGGACACAAGAGACTCTTTGTTATTTGGTTGCAGGGTTGCTTGAGAGAGACCATCTTCATCCTACGCCTCCCACGGATTGATAAACCTTAGGTCATCCACTTGAGGGAAATTTGCTACTGTCCTACAAACCTCTGCACTTGGAGGCCCAACAACGTCTCCAAGAAGAAGGTTGTGTAGTAGACATCAACCATAAGCACTTAAGCGAGCCGAAGACTCTTGATAACCCACAAGTATTTGGGATCAATTGTAGCCTCTTTCGATAAGTAAGAGTGTCGAACCCAATGAGGAGCTAAAGGTAGAACAAATATTCCCTCAAGTTCTATCGACCACCGATACAACTCTATGCACGCTTAACGTTCGCTTTACCTAGAACAAGTATGAAACTAGAGGTACTTTGTAGGTATTGTTTAGATAAAGACACAACTAAATTAGTTTTAGTAGAGAGCCTTTTGTCACGAGAAAGTTATTTGTCCCTAGGCAATCGATAACTAGACCGGTAATCATTATTATAATTTTATATGAGGGAGAGGCATAAGCTAACATACTTTCTCTTCTTGGATCATATGCACTTATGATTGGAACTCTAGCAAGCATCCGCAACTACTAAAGATCATTAAGGTAAAACCCATCCATAGCATTAAAGTATCAAGTCCTCTTTATTACCATACGCAAACAACCTACTTACTCGGGCCTGTGCTTCTGTCATTCACGCCACCCACCATAAGCAAATCATGAACATATTGCAAACCCTACAGCGGGGATCCCTCACGCTTGCGCGACACGGAGAGCACCATAGGACAACACCAATAATAAACATGCAACTCAAACCAATCACGATCATCAATTAACCCATAGGACAAAACGGATCTACTCAAACATCATAGGATAGCCATACATCATTAGGAAATAGTATATAGCGTTGAGCACCATGTTTAAGTAGAGATTACAGCGGGTAAAAGAGGGGTTACACCACTGCATAGAGGGGGGAAGAGTTTGTGATGACGGCGGTGAAGTTGTTGGTGTAGATTGCGGTGACAATGATGGCCCCGGCGGCACTCCGGTGCCACCGAAAGCGAGGGGGAGAGAGCCCCCCTCCTCCTTCTTCTTCCTTGACCCTCTCCCTAGATGGGAGAAGGGTTTCCCCTCTGGTCCATGATCTCCATGGAGTGGGAGGGGCGAGAGCCCCTCCGAGATTGGATCTGTCTCTCTATCTCTCTATGTTTCTGCGCTTCCTGATTGTGCCCTTTCACCGTTTCTTAAATTCCCGGAGTTCTGTAACTCCGATTGGGCTGAATTTTGGACACGATATCTATCCGGATGTTAGCTTTCTTGCGGCGAAGAAGGGCACACTACAAAAAAAGACACATCCATGACATTTTGGGCCGAACGAAAAAAATTATGTCATACATATGACACATCTATGACGATAATTGTGACAAAACCCGATATCATCATAGATGTGGTGGGCTCCTACTTCTATGACAAAAAATCATGACAGAAAATGGGCTTTTCGTCCTGGGCGGGCCGGAGACGCAGCTGCATGACATTCTTTGGGCCGTCCATGACAGAAAAAACTGTGGTAGAAGCAAGGGGAGGATAATTTTGGGGAGTTCCCGGTTACAGTGGGAGGTCGGGGGCCGAGCGATGCACGTTTCTCTCGTACACGTACGCGCTTGTGTGCGAGGCATTGGGCTCTAACTGAACCCGAGCGATTGCACTGCAGGCTACGCGTTACTGAACCCGAGCGATCGATCGGTGGCTGTTAACTGAACCCGATCGAGCGATTCCTTCGCTACTGCTGCTAACTGAAGCCGGTCGATGGGATGGACATTGAGCATTGCGAGGGGGGTTTGGATGAACAGTGAGCGGTGGTGTTGCCTCTTGATGAACAGGACCCCGTGGTGTGGTGGAGGGCTGGATGAACAGTAGACGGTGGAGGGGTGCCCGTGGAGGGTTGGTTGAACAGGACCCCGTGGTGTGGAGGGCTGGATGAACAGTAGACGGTGGAGGGGAGCCCGTGGAGGGGTGGTTGAACAGGACCCCGTGGTGTGGAGGGCTGGATGAACAGTAGATGGTGGAGGGGTGGTTGAACAGTAGCCGATGGAGTAGCGCGCAGTGGAGGCTGGAGGAGGTCGACGGTAGCCCGTGGAGGCTGGAGGAGGTCGACGGTGGAGATGAACAGTATCACATGGAGTCCCGTTTTGCGGTACGCCACACCCCTCCGGATGAACAGGACCCCGTTTCGACCGTAGCGCTCCAACACAAGTCTGTTTCCTCCGTTTTGTGGTACACCACACGCCTCCCGATCAACAGGACCCCGTTTCGACCGTAGGAGGTCTGTTTCCTCCGTTTTGCGGTACGCCACACCCCTCCCGATCAACAGGACCCCGTTCCTAACATAGGAGGTCCGTTTCCTCCATTTTGTGTTACGCAAGGCCTCGTTTCCATCGCCTGTTCCGTCCAAGCCCTCCCGATGAACACGACCGCGCATTCCGTTCTGACCCAGCCGGCTGGCTCTCACGCATTCCGTTGCCTCCCGATGAACACGACGCATTCCGTTGCCTCCCCATGAACACAACGCATTCCGTTGCCTCCCCATGAACACGACGCATTTCGTTGCCTCCCCATGAACACGACGCATTCCGTTGCCTCCCCATGAACACGACGACGATGTTTCTCCGTTCCGACCCAGCCATGTCAACGAACCCTCGTCGTACGTATGCGCGAGTAGGGTTCGAGACCCCGCCCATATGTACACATACGTGGCCTTATTTTCTTTCTTGCACCCTGGCCGATGTACGTACATGTACATTCTACGTGCGCGCCTCTACTACGACACGTGTGCGCCTCTACATCCACCAGTATATATGTATGTACACGTTCGCGACCAGAATGACAACGCTACGTACTCTTCGACCAGGTGGGTTCCGACTATCAGGCACTTCCTTGCCTGCGAAGATGTAGCTGGTGGGTCCCAGCAGTCAGGGGGACGAATCATTTTTTTTGCCCAGACGCACTTCCTTGCGTGCGAAGATGTAGCTGGTGGGTCCCAGCAGTTAGGGGGAAACTTTTTTTCGTGAAATACGGTGGCCCGTCCGGTGGGTCCCCGTTGTCAGGTGGAGGAATAATTATTTTGCACGTGATAAGGAGGCACTTCCTTGCTGTGTCCGTGGACCCAGCTGTCAGCCTCTCCACGTACAGTCCACGTCCGATGGAAGCCGTTCCTTGACCACGTTGACCACGCCGCGCCGAGAGCACCAGGGCGGTGGACGACGGCGAGGCCTAGGAAGGGGACGACGCGGAGCTGGGGAAGACGCGGCAGTGGATGCCCACGCGTAGAGGAGTACGAGGGTTCACTGGTTCGCTACGGTGTGAGGCTACCGTCGCCGCAGAATAACAGGGGTGTGGGTGAGTAGAGGGATGGCCTGGCCAGCGGTGGGAGTAGTAGGGGGCGGTGAGGCCTCCGCCGCATCGCAGCTGGCCATGGGAGGCAGGAGCACGAGGCACGACCGGCGCTGGTTTGGGCGGCTGGAGCAAGAAGACCATAGGTTGAAGAAGCACTACGGCCGTTGGATGGACATCGTACGGTCACTGGAGCTAGAATCGTGCATATTGACTAAGTTGACAAAGCCCTCCGTCCCCGTCAACTTAGTAGGCCCACAAGTCAGCCTGTCACTATACTGGGTCCCAGCTAACAGGGGGAGTATTCATTTTTTTTGTGCGTAATAAGGAGGCACTTCCTTGCGTGCGAAGATATAGTTGGTGGGTCCGAGCTGTCAGCGGCGGTAATATTTTTTTCGCGAAATACAGAGGCTCTTTCGGTGGGTCCCTGATGTCAGGTGGAGGAATCATTATTTTGCGCGTAATAAGGAGGCATTTCCTTACGTGCGGCTGTGGACCCAGCTATCGGCCTCTCCACGTACAGTCCACTTCAAATGCATGTCGGTCGTTGACCACGTTGACCAGGCCGCGCCGAGAGCACCAGGGCGGTGGACGACGGTGAGGCCTGGGAAGGGAACGACACGGAGGCAGGGAAGACTCAGCAGTTGTTTCCCACGCGGAGGGGAGTATGACTGTACAAGGGTTTACTGGTTCGCCTGCCGTCGCCGGAGAATAACAGCAGGTGTGGGTGAGTAGAGGCATGGCTAGGCCAGCGATGGGAGTACGATGGGGCGGTGAGGCCTGCACGGCAGCAGAGCCAGACGCGGGGAGGAGGGAGCAGGTAGTCCCGCCGGCACCTGTTTGAGCAGCTGGAGCAGGAAGAGCAGAGATTGAAGAAGCATGACGGCCGTTGGATGGCCATCCAACAGTCACTGCTTGTGCGTCAACCTTTTTTTAGGAAAGCCTCAAATCTGTGGAAAACAGCATACAACCCAACTGCCACTATTTCTAATAATTTACAGCCCATTTGCTAATTATTAAGGGTTTTTTTAGCCCATATTCTTTTTGTTAGCATTACAGCCCATATTGTGGCCACGGTTAAAAATTATACAAAATTTTGCATATTTCGGCGCGGTCCGAACTGTTTTTAATCCTGTAATTTCGACTCACATTCAAACTGATTTTAAAAATAAATGCATATCAATATAAAATCCAACAAATTCTCCACGCATAAAAATTAATGTAATTTAAAATCTCGAAATGAAAAAAAAGATATTTGAAACTAATTGCCGGTTTGATGTGTTTTAAAAATGTACATCCCATTTCTCATTACTGATGGGCCATTTTCTCGGCCAGACGAATGAAAATCCTCCTCGTCTTGAAAGATTCGCAGCCCAACAGGCCTCACAAAGCGACTTACTTGGGAAATCACAATAAAACTGGGTTGTGCCCGTGGACCTAGCTGTCAGCCTCTCCATGTATAGTACTCTTCCGATGGAATGTCATTGACCACGTTGACCACGTCGCGCCAAGAGCACCAAGGCAGTGGACAACGGCGAGGCCTAGGAAGGGGACGACGCGGAGCCGGGGAAGACGCGGCAGTGGATGCCCACGCGGAGAGGAGTACGAGGGTTCACTGGTTTGGCTGCGGTGTGAGGCTGCCGTCGCCGCAGGGCCTGGCTAGCGGTGGGAGTAGTAGGGGGCGATTAGGCCTCAACGGCAGCACAGCCGGCCACTGGAGGTAGGAGCAGGCGGTCTCCCCGGCGCTAGTTTGGGCGGCTAGTGCAAGAAGAGCAGCGATTGAAGAAGCAGTAGGATCGTTCGATTCAAATCCAACGGTTACTGCTGCTAGAATCGTTTGTTGACTAAGTTGACAAGCCCTGCGTACGTGTCAACTTAGTAGGCCCACAGGTCAGCCTCCCAACCGGTGCGCCCCAGATGTCAGTGGGAGGAATCATTTTTTTTCACGTAATAAGGAGGCAGTTGATTGCCTGCGGCCAGGCCAGCAGAGGGAGTAGGGTGGGCCGGGGAAGCCTGCGCGGCATCACAGCGGGCCACAAGAGGAGGGAGCGGGCAGTCCTGCCGACGCTAGTTTAGTCAGCTGGAGCAGGAAGATCAGAGATTGAAGAAGCACGTCGGCCGTTGGATGGACATCCAACAGTCCCTGTTGCTAGAATCGTGTGTTCATTGAGAAAGCCTTGCGTAAACAAGTCAGCCTCGAAATTTGTGGCGTGTACAGCCCATTTGCTATTATTTTTATAATTTTTACTCCTTTTCTAATTCATATGGAATTTATTGCAGCCCGTTTTCCATTTTTAGAATTGCTGGCCATTTTCTGGTCAGTACCAGGGTCAAAAAATTAACTAAATATGTGGGAAATTTTGAAAATTCGAAAATTTTTGTTGGGGAACGAAATATTCTTAATCCAAAAATTAATAGCCATACTAAAACAAATTTAAAAATAAATTAGTACTATGTCATGTTAAATCCAATGAAATACGTATAAGATATCAGTGAAGAACAAAAACAAAAAAAGAAACTTATATCCCATTTGCTATAATTTTTTTGGAATTTTCAACCCCTTTTGATATTACTTTTAACAGACATTGACCATACTCTTAAGCTAGGCCGGAATGCATCCCTCCTCGTCTTGAAAGATTTGCAGCCCAGTAATTCGGAGAAAACATATAGGCCTTGCTTGGGTATTCTTCAAAAAGAAATACTGGGCTACCTATTTTCCCAAAGAACTGGTGCATGAGTATTTAGCTTTATTTATTTATTTACTTATTTATGTTTAGGGGACCATGAGTATGTACCTGGGCCGGATTCATGTGAGAGCCTCCCTTCCAGTTAATTATGGGCTTCTCTATTGGGCCTTCATCAGTGGGCTGCATGTTATCAACAAGTGGAAAATGTGTTCCGTACGAAAAATAGTATGCGCTACGTACGGTACGGGTCACTAAAGGATCGAACCGTGCAACGACTTCCAAAACATCGTGTTTGTCGTTCTAACAACACATTTATTCAACCAACAGACGAAATATACTACTGATTGTACATTGAAAACAGCAGCAACAACAACCAGGGCTGGAGGTGCAACAGAAGCAGTAAGCAGGCCAGAAGAGTGAAGACGCAGCTCTCTCTTCCAAACCAAACATCAGCCATCATTACAAAAGGGCTACCAAAAAAGAACAAGTGTATGCATCAAACTAAATAAAGATCCTACTACACCAAGTGTACGCATCTAACTAACTGGCTCAGTTAGACGTTACTATTTATTAAGCTGTGGCGATTGGCTGACGACTTGAACCAGATGGGTGCCTGACGGGGGAGACTCCAGCCAGCAGGTCGAAGTCTGATACTTGCGACCCTCTCTCCTACTTTGGGCTGGAGAGCATGGCGGCACATATCTGGGTATGGTGTATGTAGAGACGCATGGTACGTTGTGTACACACACTTTTGCCTGATGAACGAAACCGCGCTGCCATCATGATCCTTGTCGTCGGTTATCTCCTGGTTAATCGGATAATTCAGTCCGACAAACAGAAAGCATGTACCAGGGCTACTTACCAGCCTCCAGTCAAAAATTCCTGAAGGCCCAGAGAAGCTGGGATCCTGCTCAAAGACCTTGCAGTGACTGTGATTGTATTCTGCGAAACAACACGTCCGGTACATGCGAACGATCATCAATATTTCATCATCGTCTGACCGAGCCAGGAACCACCTGCAACTGCCATGCCGCTTTTCTTTGAAAGATTCTGGGATTAGGAAGGGTAGGGACACTAGGCGGCCTACAACATCATATCAAGTTGGAGTCAAATAAAAAAGGGCTCTTGATTTAGTCAATCTTAAGAATAGCATGTTATGAGCATGAATATTTTTTCAGCAAATGTTGACTGTAATATAAGCAAGCCATAATGATATCATAGGAAAGTAACATACTGCTGTAACAGCCGTTTGTAGTGATGACTGGAGTAGGTCAGCAATACGTCCAACCATAGAAGGAGTCGACAGCGTAAATGAAGCCCTTGTGTTCATTGGCATCAGAGAACCATGGAGGATGTATGATCATACGATGGATGTGCAGATTTATCCACTTTTCGCAGTGACCTGTCAGATAGGCGAGACCGCGATTGAAGAACACAATTAGCCTGAAGTCTTTATAATTCGCAGATCTTGTGGGCACTTGGCAGATTACAACCTTGAGCAAATCAAACTTTGTATCATGTTGGCTACTGTAAGATTCCGAGTATTCTGGGCCGCGGTGCCAAAGTAGTGCAGTGTTAATCGAAGGAAGGGGGGTCAATCGCCGGGTGTAGACCTCCATGACCATCCAGCTACCGCGATCGTCGACGAGCACCATCCAAGACATGTTCATGTCGACCTAGTACATACCGTTAATGTAGTTGAGGCTGACGGGGATCGGATCGCAGTCAAGGGGGTTGATGCTCGCCGCCCTATGATCGTTATGCTGCGTGACACGTCGTTTCTGAAGATCAGGCGGCATCAGCAAGCAAGGAGCTGGCTTAAAAAGCTCCGTCCTGAGGGCCTTGAGTAAACGGTACAGCCCCGGCAAGCACGCGGCGAGCGGCATGGTACTGAGATTGTCCACACGCGAAACAATGAGCTTGATTACCTCTATGGGGAGCGAATTCCAGCCACTCTTTCGGCGGCGCTGCTCGGTTTTGCCATTGTTAGTGCTTGGGTTTTGGACGGGGGGGAGGCGCCTTAGCGGGGATGGAAGATTGGACGAGATTATGTGCGGACAAAGATGGAGAAGCGAATATGTGTTGCGGGAAGTGGACAGGTGATGATGACTACAACACGCCGATTGACTTACGAGACACATACCAGCAGCGTAGGGTCATGTCGATGCCAGACAACTTGCTTGAGTGATCATAGTACTGGTACTCCCTACAGTGCTATGCCCTAACTTGCTTGAGTAGAGTAGTAGAGTGGGACTCTGCTCTACTACTAGCACCGGAGGATAGTATATTCTAATCTAAAATAGTTACAAACTTCAATGCCCAAGCGTGGAACGAGTACGAACCGTGCTCAAAGACCGTGTCTACATGGTGTTTGGACATGGGCGACAACCTCAACGCCAACGGTGCTGCTCCTGTTGCATCGTATGTGTTTCTGTCCTTCCTATTCGAAATCGTGGTAGAATTCATGTTTCTACTCTGTATCCTACTACTATGCTAGTCCACATAATTAGTTTCATCTCTGTTATAGCCATCATGATTTATTTTATGCTTATTCGGATTAAATCTCGTAGTAACTTGCTCATATATTCAACTGGCGCAACGTCCCTTACAGGCTACAGCCACTCCCGTTTCATGGACGGCCTGGTCGATGTTAGAATTTTGCTAGTAGGCCTTTATAAGGTGAGCTCTTCTACCACTTGTATGAGCATGAGAAGAGGAGACCTACACGCGGGCTCCTCCTCCTCGCTCGCCTCGCCACGCCACGCCTCGTCACGACGCGCCGCGGGTTGTGGGATTGAGCCGAGCCGAGGACAGAGCTATACTCCCACGACCAACCCGACCCGCACTATATAGTTCCTCACCACCGTTCCAGATCATTGCGCCACCAAGCAAGTCTTCTCCATCCCTCCTTTCGGCGTGCACCAGGAGAAGGGACAGCAGGCCTCCATAACCCCGCCTCTCGTGATCCTGTACGGGAGAGGGGCGATCAGGTTTTTGGGGAGCGCACTCGCGCGACTGCTGGCAGCGACGACTTCGCGAACGACGACTTCTTCCCCGACCTCGGCAACCTCATCCTCGACGACATGGGCGACAACGTCAACGTCGGCGGTGCTGCTCCCGTTGCATCATATGTGATTCTATCCTTCCTGTTCGAGATCGTGGTAGAATTCATGTTTCTAGTATGTGATTTGTTCATCTGCTATGCTAGTTCGCATGATTAGTTTAATCTCTGTCAATGCTGTCATGATCTATTTCCTATTTATTCGGATTAAATATCATAGTAATTTGCTCATATTTCCAACAATCCAAAAACCTGATAATAGGCCCTTCGTCCACTGCTATGAGTGCCCGATGCCGTTTTGTGGATCGCCGACGGACATGGTGCATCACCTCACGGATGCGTGCAGCAGTCACTGCTAGCCCTTGGCGGAGAACATCAAGTACGAGATTTGCTACCCGTTCACCATGCCGGAATCGCTGGAGGATCACCGCCGCCTGCTAGTCTCGGAGGAGGACGGCAGCGTCTTCCTCTTGATCGTGGGCACCGACGAGGCCCGCGCAGGCCGCCGCCCCGTCTCTGTAATGTGTGTCAGGGGCGACGTCGCTGACGCTGACACTGACACGAGGCCGATGTACAGGTGCGTGGTCAGTGTTACTACCCCTCGGCGTCCCGTGGGCGGCGACACCGGCCTCATCGAACGGACTTGGACTCTGGGGAGCTGGGACTATCTCACCAATGTGGACTTGGAAAACCCATGGCATCCTTTACCCGCCGACGCAGTGCACGGGGACTCCAAGGAGGTTCACCTGGACATACGCATTATCAAGTTAAATGTTGATCATTAGTCTTCGCTCAATGTAATCCGCTGTCTAAGCATGTGGAGACTTCCATGCAGGATCTTGCTCTATTGGAGTATCGCGCATGAATAAAAGTGTATCCATTTATGGTTTAATCTAGAATCTTCCATGTATGAATTTTTACTACAGTACTGGTGAAAGACTTACGATGAACCATTTCTTACATCTCCTCTGCCCGCTTGCAAGTCATCCTGATTTAATCCCTCCGTCTAGGTGTATAAGGGCATGGTTAATATTACTTAATAGTATAGCCAACTGTTGACTATAAGAAAGTGCCATGTCATCTGTAGCCAACATGTATAACAATCGATACTCAAAAACTAATTCTTAGAGATCATTTCTTGCAAAGCACAATAAGTGTTATTTCTTCACAAGTTTTGGATGCAGGTTGAACAGTTGAACGCGTTTGTTTGCAAAAGATACCTTTTTATCTATTTCACCCGGATGTTTGTGAGCTCTAGAGATGAAATAATATCCGAAGAAACCTATCGATAGCCGTTACACATGAGATGACCCCCACATCCTTTGTCAAAATAAACAACTCCCCGATCAATGCATTTCACTCTTTGGTGCAACGCACCGGCACCTTACTACCATAGATTAGTACGACCAAAAACTGAACTAACATTATATATAGTATGATAAATGCTGATGCATGTCACCTAAAATTATATCATTCAAAACTATGTTCAAATACGAATCCAACGATATAGTTTTTGTTGACGTGCACTAACATTTTGTGAGTTAAATCTTCACTCAAATTCAATGGGGGACTAATAAACCACGACCGATGTAGTACTCCTACAAGTGTAGAGGGCGGCGCTGCACGGGAGTCTCACCTCTCACCATGCTCGTGGCGCGGCAGTAAATCTGTCATATCACAAAACCCAACCACTCCCAGTAATAAGTGGCCTGGTAAAATAAATGGACAAGCAACCATCACATCCCTCCGTCTTTTTTGCATTTCATCTCTCTGCATTTACTTTCTCCGGTTCATCTCGCACACTCGATCCCTAGCTACTACTCCTAGGGCCAGTTCTTTTAGCGGCTTCCCCAGCTTTTCCCACAAGACTAGTCACAGTGGAGAGTAACAATAAGGTGCCTCACTCATTTATTTGGGCTTCTAAACTACTACTCCGTCCTGGTTTATTCCTCATCATTGTAATTTGTGCTAAATTTTGACAAAAGATTTAACTAGTTTATTCCTCACCATTGTAATCCCTCCATCTAGGTGTGTAAGTTATCTTGCGAAAACCAAATAATCCCAAAACACTTAGGCACGGTGCATTAACTTCTACCTCGTTTCTTGTTTCTTGACATATCAACCAATAAGAAATAAAGAGTGTGCATGCTTTTAATGACTTGAGATATCAAACACGACATGCAGTGGTTAGTTCATTGCATGCAATACTATTAATTAGCAAATAAACATTAAAGTTTCTCATTTTCTCCTCCTCCTTGGTCACGGTGCACAGCCTAAGATGACTTACTCACCTAGACGGATGGAGTAGTGCATGTGACATGCACTAACATTTCATTTGTTAAATTTATGATCAAAATTTGACACAGATTACAATGGGGACCAATAAACCAGGACGGAGGTAGTAGTTATGGGATTACTAATCTAGAAGCCTAAAAGAACTGGCCCCTGGTACTCCTACTAGTAGTAGTACTCAAGTTGGAATTCCAATTGCACGGCACAACTTGTTAGGCAAAAAATTCGATACAGGGTGTAGGAAGCGATTTGGGAATTTGCATGCCTTTCCAACCAGTGAGATACTCCGTACAAAGTACGACAGAGAAATAACCACAGAGAAGGAAGCTAAAAGTAAACAATCAAACGAGCATTTTTGCATTTATTTTGCATTGAATCGTTTCACAAGCTTGACTAGTGCTGTTTTTCTACTTTTACAAAAAAAACGCATTGTAATATTAAAACATGCATTTGCATGTACCTAAGTAATAGTAGTACTCCCTCCGTCTAGGTGTATAAGTCTTTCCTCCTTCTTGCTCAGGGTGCACAACCAAAGATGACTTATTGACCTGGATGGAGGGAGTAGCACAGTCTGCAAGCATATATCGAGAGAGACGTGTAGTGCGATAGTATATAGTAAAGTTTGTGATATATGCACGTACTTGCAAAATGCGTACGAATACACAAGGTTTCCAAACTTTCCCTTTTACATACTTAATTATATTAAGGACGCTAAAAATTCCTGAACGTTCGGGATTTATATTTGCGTCCCAAAACTAATGAGATCGCCTTACAAAACAAAAATTATACTCCTCCAAAAAGCCACGGCGCTCACAGGAGCGCTTGCGGCACGCCACGAGTGCCCTGGTGCGCGGTTGTTTCCCAGCGCACCGACACAACGCCTCTTCCTCAGCCTCGCAACTCGCGAGGTGCTGATTGGCGGCTTGTCGGCGGGTGAGCGCGATCTCACCGGTGTGGTGATCCGGCGCCAACAAGTACTCCTCCTCGCTGGAAGCGTGCACCCGGTCCATGTACCGCCAAGCGTAGATGAGGCGCTTGGGCCCGACTGCACTCAGGGCGTCGGCACGGGCGTCCTCCGCCACCCTCACGGCCCTCGCACGAGCCTTCTACCAAAGAGCCAATTGCCTGACTCTCTCGTACGCGACATAGGCCTCCCAGGCAGCTTGTTCCGTGGTGCGCTTCTCTTCCTCGGCCTTCTTCTCCGCCTCTATTTTGGCGCGCTCTGCTGGAGGCAAAGCCTCCCACAAGGAGACATCCATTTTTCTCCAAAGCTCCTCAAGGCTGGGGGGCTCGGCGGGCAACGCGGTGTTCTCCTTGTAACGGGGAGCCGACGCGTCCTCCGGCGCGCGTGCTGGCGAGATTGGGAACGCCGACGCGTCCACCTCGACGCGTCGCGGCGAGGAGCGGAACGCCGACGTGTCCTCCTCGACTAGTGGCGGCGAGGAACGGAACGGCGACGCGTCGCGTAGCGGCGAGGAGCGGAACACTGACGCGTCCTCCTCGACTAGTGGCGGCGAGGAACAGAACGGCGACGCGTCGCTTAGCGGCGAGGAGCGGAACACCAACGCGTCCTCCTCGACTAGTGGTGGCGAGGAACGGAACGGCGACGCGTGACCATCCGCGTGGTGCAGCGAGGGGCTCCTAGGGCTTGGGAGGGGCGATGCCATGGTGGTCGACGTGAGAGGGAGGGGGAGGAGATAGTGATGAACGTGAACGTGAGGGGGAGGAGATAGCGATGCCGTGGGAGGCGCAGTATTTATAGCGAGCAATGGCACACCTACGTAAGATATGGACTGAGCTGCACTGACTTAACTACAGGTCCAGTTGCGTCACTGACATGTGGGCCAGACCCCTGTTGGGCCCATATGTCAGTGACCCAATGCACCTGCAGTTAAGTAACAGCTACGTGGGTATATTTGTTAGACTAAATTACGGGGAGCGAAGGGATGGAAATATTGCTGGTCACAACGGATTGGACGAGCGTGGGGGGAGGAGAGTCATGCATGCAGATTTTTTTCACACGGGGTGGAGTGGTGGGACCGCCAGAGGGAGAAGGAGAGTTTGGCAGGCATATTGTTTCCACACATGGAGAGGAAAAGATTTGGAGACGAACGGGCTTCCTGCGGGTATGGGGAATGGTGCATAATAAGTCATCTTGCATGTCGGGCTAGGTAGTCTCAAGTCATTAAAAACATACACGCCCCACACATGTTCATATTTCAAGGTGCACTAAATTATTGCATGCGATGATTAAGGCTGGCCATAATGGTGGTATCTTAGCTGGTATCATGCACACGGGAATAGCAAACATGCTGATGTGGGAAAGAATTAAAGAAGAGAGGAGGGTTAGAGTAACTAGTGTTCATGCATGCATTGGTAAACACATTTTTTGTGAAGAACGACAGCACTAGTTGAGTACTTTTGCAGACTTCAAAAACTATTCCACTGCCTCTACTATCTTGCTAAGAGTAGGTGAAATTTTTGAATCGAGCCCTTTAAACTAGAAGGGAGGTAGTGGTACTCTAATAGCTAACCTTGTGGTGATGACAAGATAGGACATGGCACGCACCTGGACGAAGGAACTAGTCTGCATTGTGCATTTAAGTTTTGTCTGAAGTCAATGTACCTCTACTTTCACCAGACTTATAGAAAAATGTGTCAACATTCACAATGTCAAATCAATATTTTTACACTCATTATAAAACATAGTTCTTATACTCATTATAATTAGTATTGTAGATATTGATCTTTTTAGTATAAATTTGGTCGTGGGATTTCATTGATGCATGTCAAAGCGTGGAGGAAGCGGAGCTTAGGGCTTGCATTGCCGATCTCTACATAGATATTTCTCTTCATAATCCTGTAATTTTATAGACTGATTACGCTTTTGTGGTAGCGTCTCTTGCATCGGGGGACTATGACAGGTCTGCTATGCGTGACCTGAAGATGAAAGCGTTGAGCATCTCGAAGTTGATCAACAATCTTCAATTGTCAAAGATTAGCCGTTCGGCCAATACGGTGGCACACTTAATCGCTAAGTATAGCTTTGACAATAGATTAGATGGTATTCTTGTAAATAACGTACCGCCCTGTGTGGTGAATATTGTATCGAATGAGTGTACTGGTGTGGCTGGTTAATTAATATAAGGTGGTGTTAAAAAAAGTATAAATTTGGTCAAACACTTTGCAAACGGTTGACGGGAGTAAAAAGGACCAGAGGGAGTATCATGCATGCGGAGTAGGCAAAAAAATTGCTTGTCTAAAAAAAGGCAAAAAAATTGCTCATTTATAGCCGGTCAAAGTCTCAAAGGGCGCGACCACGCGAGGGAGGCGAAGGTCGTGGGAGGCGCGACGTTTGCTGGAATTAAGTGAAGTTACATCCACGTGTCGGCATGGCGTGCGAACAGGCAGAAGCTATACCGTCAGGCCTACGATATGGGTATAGTAGACATGACATCTAGTGGGTCCCGCATAGTTCTCGAGAACTCTTTGGGGGCTTGCAGTTGTTTATCCACCGGGCAAGCCAGCAACCCCACGCCGTTCGCACGCCCTACTCGTCCCCGTCTTCTACCTTACAACAGTTCGCTCCCAGTCGTCCCGTCCTTTCACATTAGTTCACTCCCAGTTTTTTTTGCGGGGTATAACAGTTCAACTTCTCCTAACCCCCCTCCAAAATCCATGGCCTCCCAAATCTCCATGGTCGCCGCTGAGTACCAGGTTAGAGCCATCACCAGCGATCAGTTCATCGTCATCTACACACGTGGATCCGAGACGGTCAAAGCATGGCTTGCTCGCTTCCTATGCATGTTCAACAGTTCAACGGATGAGTGGGTCGCTTGGCTAGATGTTGAGTACACCACAGTCCTGGGACGAGAGAAGGATCTAAAGGACGAAGAGAGGAAGAAGCCGGCCGTGATCCAGGTTTGCGTACATAACGTTTGATTGGTCTACCACATATGCCATGCCGACGTTGAGTGCCAGGATTTTAAGAACTTCCTCAAGGACAAAAGAGTGAAATTCGTTACTGTAGGCTTTAAGAACGACAGGGATGTCCTGCGTCGGATAGGTCTCGTTGTAGGCCAACCCTTTGATCTCTAGAAGGAAAGCCTGGTGTCCTCCTCTCAACCTTCAATGCTGACCCTGGCAGCAGCCATGATTGATCCTTCGTACGCTAAACTGAAGAAACCTCATCATGAGTTTCATCATGCATGGGAGTCGAAGACATTAGATGAAGATCATATCCTGTACGCAGCAATGGATGCCTACCTTTGTTTAAATATCTACAAGGGTTGGATGAAGAAGCAGATCCCAGTGTCCGGTTCAAGCAAAGAAGCGTCGGCGAAGAGGAAGAGGAAGAGGGACGAGGACGAAGTAAAGGACGTGGACTCAGACTCCGAGTAGGTGGCAGTGTCGTCGCTCATGCTGGTTCTACTGAAGTGTCAAGCGGACTAGTTGCTTAGTTTATTTTCAAGGGTGTGTTGTGCTAAGGCCCCAGCAGAACTATGTTTATATTCTTTCTTGTTATTTGAACTCTTTAGTACATACAGTAGTACTAGTACTATGTCTTACTACTGTTTTTCTTGCAGTTGGCACTACTGCTCGTATCTTCATGTTCCTATTGTACTTAATACGTTCGTACTAGTAGTATAATTTGGGTCAGTCGATTTGTGAAAGAAGTTCGACGGAGCGAAGGAAGAAGACGGCAGAAGAGGTGGAAAAAGCCCTTCTAGCCATCCATGTTGCATCAAACGGCTCACATGAGTCGACTGACCCAAATTGCTCCTTCAGATTGCAGGATCCACGTGGCATTCAAGGTCTTGAAGGTAGATTCCGCGTCCGCACCCGGTTTGCGGGCTCGACGCGCGCGCGACCGGCTTCCGCCGCGACAGCCACCATGCGCGCCTCCTCTGCGCGGGCGGAGACGACAATGGCACGCTAGTTCCTCCTCGCCGGCGTGCTGGAGCACACGCTCGTCCTCCTCTTCGTACGCTGCGTGCATAGACGTGGCTCCACCAGTTGCTCGCGTGCTTGGCAGCGCGGCGGCATCGCGAGAAGGGGCTGCAGACGACGTGAGCGGGCGAGCCTTCGGCTTCATGGCACAGGGATGCGGCGACACGGCGGTGATGGGTGAGAAATTGTTGGCCGGAGAAGGCGGGCGCCGGCATATTGATGAGTGCGCGTCTGGGAGCTTACTTTAGTTTTATATATAAGGTTGGTCAAACTTAAAAGAAAACCCTACTAGTAAACGGAAATATTAGACTTAGGCAGCGGTTTTATTAGTTAGTACCACAGCCACGGTACGGAATCATGTGCAAGCGCGTGAACCGCGGCCGCGCAGTCGATCGAACGGTGCGTCACCGTGTCGCGCTCGAAGGAAATCCACCGAACATTTTTGTGTGTGTGAAAACAATCCTCGAATATTACTCAACTTTTTTTCCTGTGAAAGTTCTTGACGCTGCAATATTTCCATATATTTGAATTTAGCTCCAGTTCGTGTTTATTTGGATTTGGACGTTTTAGGTGCGCCCTAGTTTTTTTAATACTGATTTTGTGTGTGTGACTGAGAGAGAACGTGTGTATGTGTCCATATGTGTGTTGTGGCAGAAGGGAAATGTGGAGACGGTGTGCGTGTGATACAGACATAGAGAGGTGTGAATGTGCAAATGATCATGCATGAGTGAGACATAGACAGACGCCGATACGTTGTGTATACATGAGAGAACGGTCTTCTAGTTTACTTGTGTGTGTGTGTGAGAGAGAGAGAGAGAGGAGCATCCATAACACAACAACCATCTCTCTCGATTCGTCCATCCCTCGCACAGTCGCATGCAACACATGCATCAACGCGCACATTTTGACACCCTCACCCAGCCCCTGCCCACCTCAAGGCCCGCACAATCTCTTCGTGAATACCCATTTCTCTCCTTAGGTTTGTTTTCTCTCAATATCTGACACACACACACACACACGCAGCACAACACACACACACACACACACTCCCCCGAGCACACAATTCATCCCCATCCAAGGTTATACGGCGACCACTCTTGCTTGTGCTTCTTTGCACCCCAACATGCACAACACCTCAATCTTCAAAGAGGGCATCGAGCAGATCGAAGACAGCAACCACACCGCGCTAGAGAATGCAGGGTCATTTGGAAGCAGGGTGATGTGACGACGGCTGACTGACTCCTCCCCCCACCCTCTCTCTCTCTCTCTCTCTCTCTCTCTCTCTCTCTTGCATAAAATTACTGATCCCTCTCTCCCCCGCACAAAATTGTCAATCCCTCAACCCACGAGATCCTTCCCCTCTCGTCCATGTTTTTCCAGCTCTCTCATCAAACATGTTGTCTCTTCTCCTTCCACGTATACAGAATCCAGATGCACATGCATCTCATGTATATTACATGTATCCATCTTTCTCACAGACCTAACTTCTTCCTCTCTCTTTCTCTCTCTCTATCTCTCTCTCTCTGTCTCGTTAGGTTTGTCTCCTACTCTCTCGTCCACATACATACAATCTTTCCCGACCTATCTGCTCCATCTTCAAAAGCTCTCTCTGCACGTTTCATTCACACATTGGGATATGTCAAAATGTTGCTTCTATAATGGCTGATGTAGAGTTATGGTTGTTTTTGCTGCATCCTACAAAGTAATAACTATGAAATGCATTTAGATTCTCATTTGACTGGGATTATGTGAGTTTGAGCATGTTGTGAAGTACTATAGACCTTGTATACATCCTGGGATTCGACAATGATTGTAACTATTGAATTGTATGGACCATTACATTCGAAGTCAATAGCCAAATATATTTATTTCACAAGTTCAACAAATGATTAGTTCACTACAAACTAAGAAAACAAATGTGTACTCCCTCCATTTTTATTTAAGTCTGCGTATTAGCATTGGTCAAACTCAAGTTTTATAAACTCTCAGAAAGCTTATAACAAAAAATATTAACATATACAATAACAAATAAATACCATTAGATTCATTATTGAATGTACTTTCACATCATACATATTTGTTATGGTAAATGTTTATATTTTTCTATAAACTTGGTCAAACTTTAGGAAGTTTGACTTCGGTCAAACCTAATATGCAGAGTTTACTACTACTACTCGCTAATTGCTTAGCCGAATCACTCAACACGCCACACGGGGAGTCCAGTGTCACAAAATTTTGAGGTCGGCGGGAAAATCTCCCACAACCCTGATTCGAGCAGTGGGAAGTTACCATCATAGCCTTCGGAACAGGCCTACAGATGACGCTTGGTAGGGGGCTGTTTTCGTAACTTCAGGTTCACCCTACCCAGCCAATCCCACCCCGGCACCCAGAGTAGTACACCTGAATACTCCCCATTTTCTATCCCCACCACAAAATAGACTTCTCCACGGCACCGCAGCCTTCGTGCTCCTCCCCTTTACATCGGCACACTCGTCCACCGCAGCGCATCTGCCTCATCGACAACCTCGTACGCCGCACTGGAGTTGTTCCACCGTCGTCGTCGTACACGAAGCCTATTCCCCGGCATCATCTTCCACGGTCTCGGATCTGCTTCCCGGAAGCCGACGCCAAGCGCAGAAGTACCACTGTCGTGGACAATGAACTGACTCCCGTTGCCGACCATGACTCACAGAGGCCTCCGCAACCATCGTTCTCCTCCTCGATTGGTAATGTGTGTATTGAATCACTTAGCAGTACATGTGCAGTTCCAATTTTGTTCATACCTACCCTTCAAATTTCCTGGGTGCTATTGTTCCCGTAAAAGTAATTGGTTATAGCCTCCATTGTACAACCGAGGAGGAGTCGGACGACGAGGAGTAGTTGAATTATCTTTTTTTATCTATCTATGCTGAGAACTATCATCTACTCTCTAGTATCTACTTCTCGATCTCAGCACTGTAAACGCTTTTTTAAAGCGCCGCGCGTTGCGATTCTGTTGAAGATGCTCTAACATGGCAGACGAGTGCTTTAATGTTGCCCACAAGATGCGCGAGTATTACTAGTAGTATATTTTTCTTGCCATGTTGAGATTTTAAAACCACGAGTGTGAACATGCAGAGGAGCAATGAAGACCAAACACGGGATATTCGGGACATCTTCAAGGACCGTGGCAAGCTAAAGAGGAGCTGCACCGAACCTGTAAAACGAGCTTTGGTAAGTAACACCCTTTCAATTACTTTCGTGTAGCCTCGTGTTCTTCGATCTGTATATGTTGTAGTTTCTGTTTCTCTTAAGCGTGGTGTTCTTGGATGTGTAATAAGAAGAGTCTTAATCGTCCTAATGCTTTCGTTTTTAGCTTCATGTAGGAAGTGGGTGTTCTCACCTTGTAGTCTGTTTTTATTTTTATTTTCCTTTTGAATTCACTTCTCCGAGTTATGTTTATCTGGCTTCTACTAAATGGATCTAGGTTGCTCTAAGTATTGATCTAAAAAAGAAGTAACTTCATGTCAGGATGCAATTCCTGCGAGGAGGGAAGTATGGTCAACCTCGAGATCATGTTTCCAAAATGAGGCTGGATTACACACAAGGTGCCAGTTCCCTAATGATGCTGGATTAGACACAAGGTGCAAATTCCCAGACGATGCGGATTACACACAAGCCAGGTGGAGTCGTCAGTTGTTCGTGTCCTCGTGGCATTAGTAAAGGCTGAAAGAAAGCGTGCAGCAGCCCTTGAGAATGTAGCTGAGTTCCTGAAGAAGCGAAAAGAGCAATCAGATGCTCTCTTCACCCAAGCCAAAGAAGAGATGGAAGAAGCCAGAAATAAGCTAGCAGAGGCAGAGCAGGCTAGGCGTCTCCTGCTATCTAAAACTATTGTCAATACAAAATTTCCTTCA
Organism: Aegilops umbellulata; assembly: GCA_032464435.1. NCBI lineage: Eukaryota > Viridiplantae > Streptophyta > Magnoliopsida > Poales > Poaceae > Aegilops > Aegilops umbellulata. The sequence goes on from CP136059.1 coordinate 512,399,490, forward strand.
TAATAGCTAGGTTCAAATGTTTATCCAGTCAGCATGCCTGTTGTGATGTCCGTGCATCTACTAATGTGGCACAAAATGTTTTTTTGGGTCATGTAATAACAACAATTACTTTCCAGACAATAACAGACGAAGCATTGGACATGGTATAGTTCACGCGCAAGCCCGACATTCCAAGTTCAACTTCCACATCAAACTCATGTTCACAGATATCTGCACATTCATACATAATGTCCACAACCATGATTCACTTCAAAGCCAAAAAAAATGTGAGGAGAGTTATAAATAAAGAAAATCCCCTACTAGTTCCTGCTACCAATGCGAGCACGACAAGTCAAGACCATGCATAAATTAATTATATTTTAGTCATTTTTTGTGTTCTAAAATGCCTGCCGGCTCATGGAAGGACGTGTTGCCGGCACACGTGTGGCTTCAATGAAGGAAGGCGGGGCAGTCTTAAGCTGGTTGCACGCGGCGAGGAGGCGTGCTCAGCCAGGCCTGCAGCGAGTGCGGCCCTCTTGGCCGGCGCGCCGGTTCAATGCCTGCGCTATGAGAGGTCGCGTCCGTGTCAGAGCAATCACTCCCTCCAGTCCTTTTTCGTTTGCGTATAACAAAATCCCGTTTTCCATTCACATTTTACAAGTAAAATTCATGGACAAACTTTGACCGAAAGTACGATGGGGACTAGTAAACCATAATGGAGGTAGTAGTTTTTTTTTAATCAAAGAAGGGTTTCCCCTTTTGATTTTCATTACTGAAAACCAGCATCTAAATCTAAACCATAGTATTTGCCCTAGAACTACTAGGTTCAACATCTCGCAACATAAACCCATACAACCTCCATCACAAAAAAAACCATACAACCATACGCCAAGGAGGTACGTAGTACTATGAATTCCATTTTCGCTCCATACCAATCGTTCTAAAAACTACTTACTACTTATAACGCGCCATTGAAAATAGGAACTCTTAACCCCGCTTAAAAACGATATTTTAAACGTGGCTACTCAATCTGGGGCAACTGGCGGGCCACCGCACTCCAAGTCGTTCAACTGTGGTCCCGACCATCAACTCCTATGGATCAGATTATCACGCGAGCTGACTATTCCTACAAAGGTGCTCCACCACGTATCTGGTACCCGCGAATGCAGCAATCGTGCACCTAGGGTTTTAGGGTCTATTTGTTAACGTCGCCTTTACGTAACACTCATGTGTGCGAGACAGCGAGAGGCCGCCTGCGTGTGTGCGCCTCTTCTCTTCATATATGTACTCCACCGTTTGTCTGGTGTCCAAAAAATTATAATAACTACTAGCAATGTGACAATGCGTTGCCACACGATCAAAGTAGATTAATACATATTCACCGATTTGATAGAAAAAAAAGTCTAGTTTTGAAATACGTATATCACTAAAAATATGTTATGTTTCACTCAAAATATATTCCTTTGGCGGTTTTGATGAGATAAGGGAGGAATGTTGTTGGTTTCAAGATTTGAGAAGTGGTATATGTCTAATTTCTACTCTTACTAGCAAGATGCCCGTGCATTGCATGGAACATCAAGATCTTGTGGAAGAAAAGGATGAACGAGGGAAGGCCTTATTTGCAAATGTGGTCAAGAGTGCGGGTAAATTGCCATATTTTCCTTCATATCCGTCAGATATAAATTGGACTACCTATATTGCAGGATGGCAGGCCCACCATCATCACCAACTCTATTTTTATCCCTACTCTTATAAAAAGCATTGTCGGTGATGATCGTGTGCCTGCCATCCAGCAATATAGGTCGTCTGATCTATATCTGACGAATGGGAAGGAAACTATGGCAATTTTGCAAAAAGATACCCACACCCCTCTCCACATTTGCAAATAACGTCTTCCCTCGTTCATCCTTTTCCCCCACAAGATAAACTACTCATACAAATGCATCTTGATGTTCCGTGCAACGCATGGGCATCTTGCTAGTTGTTGCAAAAAGCCCATGTGTGTGTGAGAGAGAGGGAGAGTGGAGGAGGACGGAGTGCATGTGTGACAAAGACACAAGGAGTGTGTGTGCGATAGGTATCAGCTTAAAATGAGGCGATAGTGTGTGTGTGCATGATCGAGAGGGCGTGTCTCAAGAAGGGAAGAAAAATCTACATAGATACAAGGAGCGGGAGAGAGACATGTATGCGATGGTGGAAGCACGAGTTTACGGGTGTATAAACCTATCTAGAGGCTTGCTAGTCGATAAATGTTTTGTGAGATAAATACGAGTCGGGGTGCGAAAGCGAGAGTTTTGTGTGTGAGAGAGAGAGACGGTAGTCGGGAAGGGGAGTAGAAGCAGGAGTTGTGTGTGTGTCTGTGAGAGAGAGAGAGGAGACGGTAGTCGGGGTTGTGTGTGTGTCTGTTAGAGAGAGAGAGGAGACGGTAGTCGGGGTTGTCTGATCGGTAAACAAATTAATAATGTCAGTCTGGGATGAAGACGAAAAGGAGACCGCAACAAATGTTGTGTCTACAGGAGAGAGAGAGAGAGAGAGAGAGTAATTTTAGTGGTATGAGTCATATGTAGAGACATATAGGGTGTGTGAGAGAATCCCATAGAGAGAAAGACAAAGTGAAAGACGAGTGGAGACTGTGTGTGTGGCGGTGAAAAAGAAAGCTTAGGTACCGATTGATACCAGAGAACAGTAGAGACGTGAGAGATAATGAAAACCGTGTAATGTATAATGATAGGGAGAGTGTGACACTTCTCAAGGGAGACGTCGAGAGACCATGTTTGTGAGGATAGGAGAAACATGAAGTGAGCGTGTGGGTGAGCTGGAGAAAAGAGAGTGATAGCTACCTGAAGGAGCATGCATGCGAGAGAGATGGGAGTGAAAGGAGTGAACAAAAAAGGGATTCAAATATTTGAATTCGAGATGATGATACATGTAATCCATACTCGAACAAAAATTGATCTATCAAACATGCATACTCATATGAATTCACGCACATCTATGTTATTTAATATGTAGATATTACTGATCCATACATTTTAGTAGAACATAATTTGGTTAAAAAAATTCGAATTCAACCTTAAGATTTCGATACAAACGGGATTCAAATTGAGTTGGCACGGTAAACGTGCACTCTGCAAAATTTGAACGAAGCGGGGAAAGTCGCAGTAACTGCACGAAACCAAAATCTGCGAGATGGAAATCACTACTGCCTATCTCTGCCACGCAAAGCCTATTTGCTGGATTTCTATAGGTTTCGATAGGGATAGGTTTGTAATTTCACCCAAACATGACGTAACCGCCTCTCACCCGGATTCATACATGGTGGGCGCCAAAACACAGTGTGTTCTCGGCCGAAATCGACTCCCTCCCCGATTCATATTCATACACGATGGGCGCAAAAAACAAACTCTCGTCGGCAAATATTCGGTGTATGCGAGGTTACCGTCCTATCCCCAACCGACTAATGTTGTTGTGATGTAGTAGAAATTTGAAACGGGGGCTAAGTTTGTAAATTTCCTCGCATTTGAGACAAGCGTGCCCTGAATACATGGTTCCCCTTCCTCTCTACCTCCCTTTTCCCCATCCGTACTCCATGGGCGCCAAAACACCCTCTCCACCCCACCCTCCTCCGTCCGCCGCCGTCCGCCACCCCATCCACCGTCGTCCTCCTCCACCATGTCGGAGCTGATACCCCGATGCCGCCGTCCATTACAAGAGATCGACCTCTCTCATCCATGGCTTCGGACCGGGGTCCTTGCATCCCGTCCTCTCGCTTCATCCCCGCCGTCGTCCACCTTGCCGGCGCCGCTCCTACGACCGTCTCGTCCACCGCGCCCCGCCGCCACCGTCTACCCTCCTAGATCTGCTTCCACGCCACCGACAGCCATCGCTACCGCAGCACCGTCAAATTCTCAGTAGATGCGTACACGGCGCCGCACCAGAGACGGTATTATTTTGTATCTGCTCAACTTATTTATCGCAGTAAGAAAATAGATCGCCACTGCTTTACTCTGATTTCTTGTCTTGGTTGCGAAGTTGCCTTTGTCCGGTTTGCACCTTCAGATCCGCCATGGCACGCTCAACACTATACTCCCAATGCTTATGGTTTTCCCCTTTTATATTCCACACTAGTTAAATCAGAGTAGACTAAATTTCAAAATTGGGCCAGTTGATTTTTCAGAGCTCGCCGGAGTTCGCCGGTGCGATCGAAGGGGCTCGGGTGGTTGTGGGGCCTTGCCGAACGAAGAAAACTCGACGCGGGTGGGGGTTGGGGCGGGGTGGGGGTGGGGGTGGTGGAGGAACACAGGCGGTGGGGGCCGGTGGTCCGGCCGGCGGCCCGTGCAGTGTTCTGTATGGGAAGAATCAGAGACGAGGAAGAAGAAGGGTTAGGAGATGTAGGATCTTCATCCAACCGCCTGAAATGGTCGAGAGACAGCTGGGAGTTGCATTCTTAATGCGCTCTGGTTCATCATGTGTGGGCACTGCGCAACCAACATTTTATTATCCAAAATCTGCTTGCTCTTCTTTACCATGTTCCTCTTCCGTTCTTCTTTAATATGTACTCTCTCTGTTCCTAAATACAAGTCTTTGCATAGATTCCACCATGGACTACATATGGAGCAAAATGAGTGAATCTACACTCTAAAATGTATCTGGATACATCTGTATGTGATCCATAGTGGAAATATCTACCAAGACTTATATTTTGGAACGGAGGGAGTATGATAGTAGTACAGTATGTTCCTTGTACTGAAGATGAGCAGGGACATTTGCAGTATAGAGGTCCATACGGTCGGTTGTGATGGACACTTTGAGCCTCTTTGATTCATAGGATCTTGTAAACATAGGAATAGGATTTGTAGTGGCCTGCCCACTTGAATCCTATAAGAATAGCAAGGAAATGCGGGGAGCTGTGTCGCCTTTGAGAGTTACACTGATATTAACAGTACCGCACCTTCACTTGAAGAGAGCTGGTATCCAAAGCCTTTCTAGTCGTACCGGCAATACTAGCACATATATTCCAGCAAGTTCCACTTTGCTGATTTGACTCTGATGCTTAAGGTTTTCCCGTTATATCTACACTATGATCTGTGTAGCTGCTTTGTGTCGCATTAGCAGCAGTCCACTCTTGAAGCTAAACACTACAATGACTTACAAAATTGGCACCAAGGCATTGAGTGCCATTCTGGATGCAATGAAACTCATACGCTCCCCACATGTTGATTCTTGTTCATAATATGATCCTAATGACTATTCTAACCTCGAGGAGTCAAAGGCAGATGGCCTGTCCTGTTCACCCATCAAGGTGCCTGTTCTAATTTGGCAATGTTTAATTGATTGCGGGTATCTTGCATATGTTGTCTTGCATTTCTTCTACTTTGTTGCACCACCATCTTCTTAGTTTACTCATCATATATGTCGAGATGCCATGCCCATCCATTATCAATACATATTCCATCTATCATCATACCATGTTTTTTCACTCAAATGTTGTTCTTGTGCATCAGACATCAAAAAGGAAGACGGTGATTGCCGAACCTGAAGGAGCACCAGCAAAGTCCTTGAAAAACGTGGTGGTGCCGGAGAAATCAGACAGCACCCCACTTATATTGGTTGTACAACCAGTGACATAAAACGTAGGACCGACTCCAGCAGACTGTACCCATACTTCACTGGCCACACCACTAGCCCCACCACATAGGACCTGCACTCCAGCAAAAGGTATACTGATTTCATTTGTCATAGCATCAGCTGTACCACAGAAAAATCCCACTCCAGCAAAAAGTACAGCAAGTCCACGGGCCGAAGACCTATCCCAACTGTAGAGACGGCCAATTCCTGCAGATTGGAACCCCATTCCATTTATTCCCAGTTTAAAAGACAATGCTTTCAATGTTGTTAGGGACTACGTGCATATATTCCTATCATGTGAAGATTATTTGAAGACAAACACCATTTTCACATCTTCCTGTCCAACTTACGTGTAAGTGTTATTATTCATGGTTATTATTTTCCTGTTTTTTGCTGATTGAACACATAAATGATTTACATTACATTGTTGTAACTAAGCGAGGGTTAATCTGGATAGTCATGACGAGCAAAGCTTGCTTGTGATTTTCAAGGAAGCATTGCAGCATTATCGGTGTTACCTGAGGAAATCACAGTTTGATGGCAAGTCTATAAACGAATTTCCGGTAAAGTCTCATGTGCTAAATTTAGAAGACATTGAATGGAAAACCCTTGTTATGCGTTGGTCTCGTTCCCAGGATGAGGTACTGTCTGTGAAATCACATGACAATTTGAACTTCTACTTTTCTGCATGTGCCTTACGGATCTTTTTTGCAGGAAATCTGCTCGAAGAAGAATTCCGGTTTGACAAGAACGACAGGATATCGCAAATATGTTGCCCGCTGCTTTGCTCTTGTTAGTACATGTTGTCCTGTATCACTGTACTTGCATACATACCTGGTTCATTATGTGACAGCAGTATGCATGATAGCTTGCTTATCAATTGTTCGCTCCAAATTATCTGATATGTATGAATGGTTACATTAGTGTAGAATATATCCAATGCCAATGTTTTTTTAGCTCTACATTGTTCTTGTAAGTACATGATGTCCTTTATCAGTGTACTTATAATGACAGGTAGTTGTTCATGTACCATCACTCTGCAGCTTATTTTCCTTTGCCCTCCATTTTCTACACATCAGATCTATATTTACTCTTACCATAAGGTTGGTACTGAAGAAGTTTAGTTGTGCATTGCTCTTGGTTGTACCTTTTTCCTGCATCGCTGTACTTACATTTATAGCTACTTGGTTATGTAGCATCACTCTTCATCTTATCTTAAATATTCTCCATTTTTTCGTATATTATCACCTCTATATTTACTCTTAACAAAATGTAGAATAAAGGCAATGCTTTTGAATAAGATTATGTGGTAAACTTCTTGAATCCCCCCCCCCCCCGCAATCAGCATGGAGCATGGACAAGGCCTTTATAGAGCCTGTCTTCACCAATAATGTAAGTTTGTCCATCTCAAGCCTTCAAACTTTGTTGTATATATTTGGTTAGGCATGACTGCAACAGCTGTTTATTTTTGGTGTTTGCATCAAATTGCTTGTTTAAAGTTTATTATGTAGTTAATAAACAAAAGTTTGTCCTTTCTCAATTTAAGTTTTCAGTTGTACAACCAAGTTCTTTCTTCATACCATGTATTAAACTATACAGAGCAAGTGATCTTCTTTTGCACTGCATGTATGCTTCTGTTCTTCATCCGTAATCCAGTGGTGTGGTGAACCTACCCACTACAACACAATGTCATATTCTGCAATGTCTTAACTATGAACAATGTCATATCATTCTACTATTATTTAAACCGTCTCTTTATTTGCCAATCTGAAATGGTATAAATTGACAGCACACTAACCATTGATACTTATGAGTACTTGATCTGTAGTCCAGTGGTGTCGTGAAGCTGCCAACTCCTTCACAATGTCATTTCCTGCCATGTCTTGACCTGAACAATACCATATTGTGTTGATGCAATTTTTAACTATGTCACTTTATTCATCAGTAAGAAATGTGATGAATTGTCAGCACTGATACTTTTATGTGCAAAACCTGTCATCTGTCTGCTTGTTTATCTTTCAGAGTGAGGAAGATATAAGTGTTGAACAAGTGCAGTCTCATCATCTTGCTCAGCTGCTTGCGCTGCAGCTCCCCAGCAGGGCTAACCTTTCTTCAACTCTCTTGAAGTGCTGTCGGTTTTGTATATTATTCTATCGGCGTGTTTATTTGCACTGGTGGCGATCTTTGATGCCCAGTGTATGTAATCTGCTGTCTGCTTGTGCTTTATTATCATAGTGGCAAAGTTTGATGCCCACTGGATGTAATATGCCGTAATTTCTTTATTGTATAGTCTAGGTTTTTTCTTATTCACAATGTTGCAGTTATTTTACTGTATATATATCCTGTCTTCGCAGTAAACCGGCCAAACCGTAAAATTACGATACATAATCGGGCTGTCATGCAATCACTATTTAGGTTGGGCCTGAAACATGCCGAACAGCTCAGGGGCCGGCAGCAGCCCGAAATGAACCCCGGCCCATGATTGTGCAAATCAAATCACGGGCTTTTAACAGGCCAAAATTGTCTCGGTCCTTGTTTGGCCCAATCAGATATCGGCTGCGAGCAGGCCGGATGCAAACCGGGCCGTAGTTAGGCCCAACTATATGACGGGCTTTTAACAGGCCAAAATTAATATAGGGCCGAAATGTTAAACAGGCCCTTAACAGGCCAAAACTAATATCAGGCTGAATTACTAAGTGGGCCTTTAGCAAGTGGGACCAAAAGCATAGTGTCCAGTTGACGGGCCAAATCTGATATGGGCCATAATTCAGCCCAAAGCCTCTTAAAGGACTGGACCTGATCTGGGTCATAATTTGGCCCAGAACGTGGTAGGCTTTTAACGGGCCGGATCTCATATGGGCCACTATTAGGCCCGGAGCGTGGCAGGCCATTAATGGACCGGATCAAATATGGGCCGGCATTTGGCCCAAAACATGGCAGCCAGTTAATGGGCCGGCCTACTAGGGTCCTCAAAATCTTGTGGGCCTACAGTTGGGTCGGCCCATTAATGTCGGCGAAATCTCGTGGGCCTTTAGCTAGGCCAGCCCATTATGATCCGCAAGAATCTTGTGGGCCTTTTCCTGGGCCGGCCCATTATGGCACACAAAAATCTTGTGGGCTTTTACATGGGCCGGCGCATTATGTCCCGCAAAATCTTGTGGGCCTTTAGTTGGGCCAGCCCATTATGGTCCGCAAAATCTCGTGGGCCTTTAGCTGGGCCGGCCCATTATGGTCCACAAAATCTTATGGGCCTACAGTTGGGCCGGCCCATTTAAACTTGATGGGCCGATCCACGTGTCAACATATCATAGGCGCGTCTCGCCCATTGGATGAGTGACACCTGTGCCAACGCGGACCTGACACGTGTCTCCTCCAGCCAATGATGATTTTACACGTGGAAAATCCCCATTGGTAGGGGCTGTTAACGGGTTATCGGATCCAAAACCCGACCCGATAGCTTAACGGCGTTCCGTTACGGTGGATGCCACGTGTCGGTCACCCTTGACGAAAGCACTTCTGTGACGCGCGGTTTATCGTCATGGAAGTGGACACTTCCGTGATGATAATTTGGGTAATGTCATGGAACACTTCTACGACAGCACAAGTATGACTATCTTGATTCTGTCATAAATTTGTCATGGATGTACATGCATGACAAAAAACGCGACCTACTATGACAAACACGTATCATCACGGAAGTGTATTTTTTTTTGTAGTGGCACCAACCGCCTTACGGGGTGGCCACGACAGGCCAGGGCGCGCTCCCTGCCTCGTGGCTCCTCGGGCATCATCTCGCGTTGATTCTTCTTCCCAAAAATCACATATATTCCAAAACAATCTCCGTCAGTTTTTATCCTGTTTGGACTCCGTTTGATATGGATTTTCTATGAAATAAAAAACATGCAACAAACAGGAACTAGCACTGGGCACTGGATCAATATGTTAGTCCCAAAAATAGTATAAAAAGTTGCCAAAAGTATATGGAAGTTGTAGAATATTGGCATGGAACAATCAAAAATATAGATACGACATAGACGTATCAGCATCCCCAAGCTTAATTCATACTCATCCTCGAGTAGGTAAATGATAAAAAAGATAATTTTTTATGTGGAATGCTACCTAGCATAATCTTGATCATGTATCTATTCATGGCATGAATATTATGACACGAGTGATTCAAAGCAGTAGTCTATCATTTGACAATAAGACAATAATACTTCAAGCATACTAATAAAGCAATCATGTCTTTTCAAAATAACATGGCCAAAGAAAGTTATCCCTACAAAATCATATAGTCTGGCTATGCTCCATATTCACCACACAAAATATTCACATCATGCACAACCCCGATGACAAGTCAAGAAATTGTTTCATACTTTTGATGTTCTCAAACCATTTCAAATTTCACGCAATACATGAGCATGAGCCATGGACATAGCACTATAGGCGGAATAGAATATGATGATGGAGGTTGTGTGGAGAAGACAAAAAAGGAGAAAGTCTCACATCGACGCGGATAATCGATGGGCTATGGAGATGCCCATGCAACGGATGCACTAGAGCTATAAGTATATGAAAGCTCAAACTGAAACTAAGTGGGTGTGCATCCAACTTGCTTGCTCATGAAGAACTAGGGCATTTGAGGAAGCCCGTCGTTGGAATATACAAGCCAAGTTCTATAATGAAAATTCCCACTAGTATATAAAAGTGATAACTCAAGAGACTCTCTATATGAAGAACATGGTGCTACTTTGAAGCTCAAGTGTGGTAAAAGGATAGTAACATTGCCCCTTTTTTCTCTTTTTTTGGTGGGCTTGTTTGGCCCCTTCTTTTTATTTAGGCTTATTTGGCCTCTCTTTTTTCTTGGGGCAATGCTCTAATAATGATGATCATCACACTTTTATTTACTTACAACTCAATATTACAACTCGATACTAGAACAAAGATATGACTCTATATGAATGCCTCCGGCGGTGTACCGGGATGTGCAATGATCTAGCGTAGCAATGACATCAAAAAACGGACAAGCCATGAAAACATCATGCTAGCTATGTTACGATCATGCAAAGCAATATGACAATAAATGCTCAAGTCAAGTATATGATGATGATGGAAGTTGCATGGCAATATATCTCGGAATGGCTATGGAAATGCCATGATAGGTAGGTATGGTGGCTGTTTTGAGGAAGATATAAGGAGGCTTATGTGTGACAGAGCGTATCATATCATGGGGTTTGGATGCACCGGCGAAGTTTGCACCAACTCTCGAAGTGAGAGAGGGCAATGCACGGTACCGAAGAGGCTAGCAATGATGGAAGGGTGAGAGTGCGTATAATCCATGGACTCAACATTAGTCATCGAAACAAAGTACTACGCGCATGCTCCTAGGGGGATGGATTGGTAGGAAAATACCATCGCTCGTCCCCGACCGCCACTCATAAGGAAGACAATCAATAAATACCTAATGCTCCAACTTTGTTACATAATGGTTCACCATATGTGCATGCTACGGGAATCACAAACTTCAACACAAGTATTTCTACAATCCACAACTACCCACTAGCATGACTCTCATATCACCATCTTTATATCACAAAACTATTGCAAGGAATCAAACATATCATATTTAGTGATCTACAAGTTTTATGTAGGATTTTATGACTAACCATGTGAATGACTAGTTCCTGTCAACTCTCTAAATAGATATAAGTGAAGCAAGAGAGTTTAATTCTTTCTACAAAAGATATGTCCACGCTCTAACAAATATAAGTGAAGCAAAAGAGCATTCTACAAATGGCGGTTTTCTATGTGAAGAGAAACAGGCAATCCATACTTCAAATGATATAAGTGAATCACATGAAGCATTATATAAAGCCATACTCAAAAGATATAAGTGAAGTGCAATGAGCATTCTATAAATCAACCAAGTACTATCTCATACCAGCATGGTGCATAAAAGAAAAGTGAAAACTAAATGCAAAAGATGCTCCAAGATTTCACATATCGCATGAACGTAACGAATCCAAAAACATACCGATATTTGTTGAAGAAAGATGGGATGCCTTCCGGGGCATCCCCAAGCTTAGACGCTTGAGTCTCCTTGAATATTTACTTGGGGTGCCTTGGGCATCCCCAAGCTTGAGCTCTTGCCTCTCCTCCTTCTCCTCATATCGAGACCTCCTCGATCTTCGAACACTTCATCCACACAAAACTCAACACAAAACTCGGTAAGATCCATTAGTATAATAAAGCAAATCACTACTCTAAGTACTGTTGCAAATAAATTCATATTTTGTTTTTGCATTGTAGCTATTGTAATATAACGTTTCCATGGCTTAATCCACTGATAGAAATCGATAGTTTCATCAAAACAAGCAAACTATGCATCGAAAATAGAACATTCACCATACATTTGGTACTCCAAAAATTATGAAAAAATTATGAAAAATAAAAAATTGTATAGAAAGACAGTGCAAAAAGTTTCATAACCGTTTGACATTCCAGTAAAAAATGTAAAATCGCGCACTACAGCCAAAGTTTCTGTTCTGCACCGCATAAACCAACAAGCAATGTAAACATCCTAAAGGCAAATCTTGGCACATTATTTTTATAATACAATGGAATTGTACAAGGGGATAATTATTTTTGTTGAAAAGTTGCTATAATCAAGATTCGCAAAGTTTCCGTGAGCATGACAAAGTTCAAGGCTACCTCCCACTTTAACAATGCTTGTCTTTCTCACTTTCACTTTCCTTTTTTGAAAAAAATTTAGGTTCCCCTATTTATTTATTTTGTTTTTAAACTTTATAAAAGCACACAACAGAAATAAATGACTCTCTAAAACTTCCGGGTTGTCTCCCTGGCAGCGCTTTCTTTAAAGCCATTAAGCTAGGCATATAGTGCTCAAGTAATGGATCCACCCGGATCCCAAGGTATATCAAAGCCAATTTTAATTAACAATGATTTGCCATTTGGTAGTGAGCACAAAGCAACATATATCAAGCAATGACGAAGTCTAACTCTCTTCCTATGCATCGGCATGTCACAAAAGAACAATTCATGCACATCAAGTAAAGGCCAATGCATAGTATAAACAGTTTCTTGCAATTTTTTCGTGTTGGAAACATAAAGAGGCGGAGATGTAGTTCCTATCTCATAATAATTGCAAGTAGGAGTAGCAAGCACATGCATATTATATCTATCAAAATCATCATGTGTAGTAGTAAAACGCAAACCATCAATATAATCCTTAATAAGGGCAAACTTCTCTGATATAGTGTAGTCGGGAGAATTCAAAAAGATAATAGGACTATCATGCATGGGTGCAATAGCAACAATTTCATGTTTAGCATAAGGAAATATAGCAAGTTCATCTCCAAAAGCATAATTCATATTGGCATCTTGGCCACAAGCATAGCAAGCGTCAAGTTCATCAAAAAGGGGTATTTCAAAAGAATCAACGGGATCATAAAAATCATCATAGCAATCATCCTTCAGTAAGCATGAAGGGAAATTAAACAATGTATGAGTTGAAGAGTTACTCTCATTAGAAGGTGGGCACGGGTAGCTATCCGCTCTTCCTCCTTTTGTTCTTCGCTCTCCTCGTCATCTTTTTCATCCAACGAGCTCACAATGTCATTAATTTCTTCTTCCATAGACTCTTGCAAAATATTAGTCTCTTCTTTGACAGCGGAGACTTTCTAATAAATTCATCAATATCATAATTGTATTTATAATTCTCATAGAAATATTTAAGGATAGCTAAATTTTCAGGTCTATAAACTGAATCATCAAAATCTTCAAACTCTTTAAACAAAGATTCAATTTCACATGCACCCTTCAAAGCAACAAATTCTTCTATTCGTTCCACATCATAGTAATCATATATACCTCTAGCATAAGAAGCCAAGGTTTTATTATCACTAAATTTGCATGAAAAGGGAAGGTGTGGAGCCTTCATCCTAGAGCAACAAGTATAATCATATCTCAAGCATAGTTGCCTAGCATACCAATACAACATATAAATTTGATCCCATAATAATTTCCCTTTTTGAGTCAAGCGATAATCCCTAAAGTATTCACGTTGATCCAACGTGTCTCCCATTACAAAGTTGAATGGGTTTTCTCAGGATTATCAAAGTAGTACATAATATCTTTCACATAATGAGCATCGAGGGTTTTAGGAGGTTCCCCATCTCCATGAGTAGCAAGTACACCTATTTGTTTTGGTATTTCGTGTTCCATATCCATAACTAAAGATAGAGAACAACTTAGAATAGAAAATAAAAACTACTTAGTGATAAAGCAAACCAGCACACACGAGAATATTCACCCCACGCTATTGCTCCCCGGCAACGGCGCCAGAAAAAGGTCTTGATAACCCACAAGTATAGGGGATCAATTGTAGCCTCTTTCGATAAGTAAGAGTGTCGAACCCAATGAGGAGCTAAAGGTATAACAAATATTCCCTCAAGTTCTATCGACCACCGATACAACTCTGCGCACGATTAACGTTCGCTTTACCTAGAACAAGTATGAAACTAGAGGTACTTTGTAGGTGTTGTTTAGATAAAGACACAACTAAATTAGTTTTAGTAGAGAGCCCTTTGTCACGTGAAAGTTATTTGTCCCTAGGAAATCGATAACTAGACCGGTAATCATTATTACAATTTTATATGAGGGAGAGGTATAAGCTAACATACTTTCTCTTCTTGGATCATATACACTTATGATTGGAACTCTAGCAAGCATCTGCAACTACTAAAGATCGTTAAGGTAAAACCCAGCCATAGCATTAAAGTATCAAGTCCTCTTTATTCCCATACGCAAACAACCTACTTACTCGGGTCTGTGCTTCTGTCACTCACGCCACCCACCATAAGAAAATCATGAACATATTGCAAACCCTACAGCGGGGATCCCTCACGCTTGCGCGACACGGAGAGCACCATAGGATAACACCAATAATAAAACATGCAACTCAGACCAATCACGATCATCAATTAACCCATAGGACAAAATGGATCTACTCAAACATCATAGGATAGCCATATATCATTGGGAAATAATATATAGCATTGAGCACCATGTTTAAGTAGAGATTACAGCGGGTAAAAGAGGGGTTACACCGCTGCATAGAGGGGGGAAGAGTTGGTGATGACGGCGGTGAAGTTGTTGGTGTAGATTGCGGTGCCAATGATGGCCTCGACGACGCTCCTGTGCCACCGGAAGCGAGGGGGGAGAGCCCCCCTCCTTCTTCTTCTTCTTCCTTGACCTTCTCCCTAGATGGGAGAAGGTTTTCCCCTCTGGTCCATGGTCTCCATGGCATGGGAGGGGCGAGAGCCCCTCCGAGATTGGATCTGTCTCTCTCTGTTTCTGCGCTCCTGATTCTGCCCTTTCACCGTTTCTTAAATTCCCGGAGATCCTTAACTCCGATTGGGCTGAATTTTGGACACGATCTCTATCCGGATATTAGCTTTCTTGCGGCGAAAGAAGGGCACCAACGGCCTTACGGGGTGGCCACGACGGCCCAGGGCGCGCCTGACCCCCTGTGGCGCGCCCCCCTGCCTCGTGGCCCCCTCGGCATCGTCTCGCGTTGATTCTTCTTCCCAAAAATCACATATATTCCAAAAAATTCTCCGTTAGTTTTTATCCCGTTTGGACTCCGTTTGATATGGATTTTCTGCGAAACAAAAAACATGCAACAAACAGGGACTGACACTGGGCACTGGATCAATATGTTAGTCCCAAAAATAGTATAAAAAGTTGCCAAAAGTATATGAAAGTTGTAGAATATTGGCATGGAACAATCAAAAATATAGATACGACGGAGACATATCAAAGACGCACCGCTGTCATCGCCCTTCCCTCGCCGAAGTAGGGCACAACTTGTTTTAGTAGACAGTCGAAAAGTCGTTGTGCTAAGGCCCCATAGGACTAGCACACCAAAACAACAACCGCCTTCAATGATGAATAACGTAAATCGAAAGGATCCAACCCGAAGACACATGAACATAGACGAACAATAGCCAGATCCGAGCAAATCCACCGAGGATAGATTCGTCGGAGACACACCTCCACACGCCCATCAACGATATTAGACGCACCACCGGAACGGGTGCTAGGCGGGGAGACCTTTGTTCCATCTTCAGAGAGCCGCCGCCTTATCGCGTTTCTAAGCAGGACACAAACCCTAACAAATCTCAAAGGAACGACTAACGACGGAGCCCTCCCACCGGCCCTTGCGAGGATCCACCACGCCCTCATGGCCCTAGGGCCACTGGAGATGAGGCGGACCTACGGCGGAGCTGGCGAGAGGCACAAACACTAGTTTTTTGGAGGAGGGTGTGGCGGCTGCGTGGAAAGTGTATTTCTCGAGGGACTACTTCTGATGACTCTTCAATCTCAACATAGAAGCCATACTTGGTATTTCTCCATTCATAAGTATTAAATATTTTGGATATTTTAATATATGTATATATATATATATATATATGCCAACAAAAATAACTGAACAGACATATTAAAACATGTCTATGTATTCGATTAAAAAAGGACTATGCTAACTTCCGACTGATCGGAAGATAAGCAACAGATCCATATGCCTACTTCTTCCTACCTAATCATGCATGCATGGAACCTTACTAGCTAATCCTGTGGGTGGTGGCAGAGAAAACGCACGCAACCAGCCTTGATTAATGATTTCATGCATGCATGTAAACTAAAAGACAAAACAGATGATGTCAGCAAAAGATTCTCCCTATTTTGAAACTTTAAAATGTTTTGTAGCTCAAATCGTCGCTCCGATTTAAAATCCGTTTTCACGTAAAAATTTGCCACGACAAGAGCATTGAAACAAGATCCCATGTTGGTATGTTTCGACGACTTTTTTTTCAGGCCAAAAGTTATCATGCCCATAGTGTGTAACTTATCATGGTGTTACACTAAAGTTATCAAGGGTATGTTTGAACTACTTTTTTTGCATGAGTCAAAATTTGCCATGGTATTATAAATAAATTATCCAATACCCACCGTCTACGATCGATGTCGTCCTTGGGCCAGGAGGTGAGGTCTACATGCCAACATGGCATGACCCACATAAAACAAAAAGTTGTGCATTGTGCCTGGCTAGACTGGTTTAGGTAGGTGCCAGACCGTGCATTGCTTAGGTCTATGGTGCGTAGAATACCATGGCATTTACGCTGAGGTTATTGAGGGTATGTTTTTCAATTTGTTCTCCCCGGATCAAAGTTACCGCGGTCTGTGGTCGAATATTACCATATTATTTACACAAAAAGGTATCGAGGTTATGTCTTCTTGAAAGAAAAACCGAGTGAAAGTTACCGTGGTCTTCGTACGTGAGTTATCAGCTCTGGTGTGCATATATTACCATATTATTTACACAGAAATTATCGGGGGTATCTTTTTTCAACAAATTTTATTTCGGGGTCAAAAGTTACAGCGGTATTTGTACCTGAGTTATCAGCTCTGTTGTCCATGTATTATCATGTTATTTGCACAGAAATTATCGGGACACCTAGTCAAAAGTTACCCTGATGTTTGTACGTGAGTTATCAACTCGGATAGCAATATATTACCATGTTATTTACATAGAAGTTATCAGAGGTGTGTTTTCAACAACAACCCACTCCCCCCCTGTTTTCAACAACAGTTTCCCCCTGGGTCAAAATTATCATGATGTTTGTACGTAAGCTATGAAATCCATTGTGAGTAAAGTATCATGCTATTTACACAAAATTTATTAGGGGTATGTTTCCAACAACTTTCCCCCAGGTCAAACTTACCACACTGTTGTATATAAGTTATCATGTCTGCAGTGTGTAAATTAACATGCTATTTACACAGAAATTATAGGGTACCTTTTCAATACTTTTTTTCTGGATCAAAGTTATCATTGTGTTTGAAGGCAAGTTACCGGAACCGCGGTGACTAAATTATCATGCAATTAACACAAAAAATTAACGCGGGGTGGGGGGGTTGTTTTCGACAACTTTTTTATCGGGGTCAAAGTTATCACGATATTTGTATGTTAGTTATCATGTTTATGGTGCGTAAATTGTCATACTATTTACATATAAAGTTACTCAGGGAACTATTTAACCTCCCGTGGGTTAAAGTTACTTTGGTTATAACAACCTTTTCCTTTGGTTAAAGTTGGTGTTTATATCTAAGTTATCGAATATGTGATGTGTCTGTTGTCATACTACTTATCACAGAAGTTGTCGGGATGCACGAGCGGTAATGATGATGCATGCATAGTTGAATAGCGACGTGCAGTTGGGAGCTCCATCGCAACCGCGAGCATCTCAGCCGACACATGTCGAGTCGAACGGGACTGCCGGAAAACATAATGTATAGTACTTAACAGTTTCGCGGCTTGCGGACCGGCGTGGCATGCTATGGTATTTACACAAAAATTTACCAGGAGTATGTTTATAATTTTTTTTAGACGGAAGTTATCACGGTGTTTTTATGCAAATTACCAAGTCGATGGTGTGTGAATTACCATGCTATTTACATAGAAATTAACGGGGTATGTTTCGACAAAAAGAATTCCTCAATCAAAAGTTACCAGGCCCTGGGTGCGTAAGTTATCTGGTCCACCTTTCGTAAATTATCATGTTATTTACAAAAAAGTAAATCCAGGGTGTGTTGTCAACAACTTTTTCCCCGGTCAAAACTACCACAATGTTTATACGTAATTTATCAGATCGGTGGTCATTAAATCATTAGTTTAATCCGTTTGTGAAACACTTTTTTAAATGTATTTAAAATTGATGTAAACATGTATGCCTCTCCCACTATAGTCAGTACATGACACACTAGTGAAAAATGAAAAATCAGAAGTGTTCCCAATGCTTAAGAAAGAAGGATAAAGATCCCCAGTTACGTTCAAGCGCACAAGAAGTAATGCTAGCCCAGTCGGTTGACCTGTTTGAGTTAGTAGTAGATGACTAGAGTTCGAATCCCCGCTCCAGCCTTTTTTTTCACGCAACACTGAATCTCGCGGGAAAAAAAGGGATCAGCGAACGGAAAAAAAGGATCGCGCGGGGTGAACGGGATCGTACGTGCCTATCGCTAACCGCCAGTCGGCAGAAAAATAACTTTTCCGATTAAAAAATAGTTAGGACATTTTATAATTGTGAACAGAGGGCGAGGATCAGCACAACTGTGGTACACATCAATATTGACTAATCCACGTAATTAACAATGTTTTCCCAAAACTAATTAACTCTAAGATAAACACCTAACTACGGCCAACAGGCTCTAGCTAAAGAGATCAAAACTATATTAACTAGACGATGTCCCGCGCGTTGCAGCGGAATTAGATATTTGATTTCTAAATGTTATACACAAATTCAACCGTAAGATTTAAACCATGCAAGGATTTATGTTGAAACAAATAAATCAAGAACAATTAATATAAAAGTTGAACATGTCATAAATTAAATCTGCTGGCATTTAAAATCCACTATGGATGTTGCAAGGTAGAGATACTCTCTTAGGGTATTTCCAATGTTGACCCGTAAATTTGCTCCGACATTTGTCCGCGGACAAGGGGACCAATCTGTGGACACTGATACCGGAGGTCGCCATCCAATGATATCATGTATATGTCCGTCAGTATAGGGCAATTTGAAATTAAAATAAAAGTACGATCCATTGCGCGCGCCGGATCACACCAGCGCCGGATCACATGCCCGATCACATCCAAAAAGAGGCAAGTATGCTACACACCCGATGACAAAAGAATATCCGTCCGGTAGTCCGTGCAAAAAATGAGATTTTTTTACCCTGCCAGACAGCAATCTGACCCTCCTCCATGCTCAAGGTTTCGCCGCCGCCGCGTATGCAACCTCCATCTCCGTCGTATCCTCCTCCTCCTCCTTGTCCGCTGCCTCCAGCTCCTCATGTTTCCATCCTTGCGTACATCATCCATGCCTTTAGCATCCATTCCTCTGTTGCCCATGCCTACATCCTCATTGTCCTTATCATCCATGTATTTGCCTTCCTTGCCTCTATCACCCATGTCATTGTCATCCCTGTCTTTATCACTCATATTTTCGTCATCATTGTCTTTATCATTCATGTCGATATGCTGCCAACGAAAACACATAGACCATGTGATACGTCTTCAACGTATCTATAATTTTTTTATTGTTTCATGCAATTATATTATCAATTTTAGATACTTTATCTGCAATTTTATATCATTTTTATGAACTAACCTATTAACCTAGTGCCCGGTGTCAGTTGTTGTTTTCTGCATGTTTTTGTTTTTCAGAAAATCAATACCAAGCGAAGTCCAAACACGATGAAACTTTACGATAATTTTTTCTGGACCAGAAGAGACCCTAGAATGTTCGGGGGCAGGCCAGAAGATCTACGGGAGAGCCACGAGGTCACATGGCGCACGCCACCTGAGCTCATGGGTCCCACTCAGCTCCGTTTGACCTAATTCCACTTTCATAAATTCCCATAAATCCTCAAACCAACAGAGGGAGCCCCGAGACACTTTTTTCCCCGCCAAAAATCTTTGTTCTTCCACGATCCCATCTGGAGGCCTTTTCCCGTACTCTGTCGGATGGGTAATCTATCACAGAGGGCTTCTACATCAACCTTACTACCCTTTCGATGATGCATGAGTAGTCTACTACAAACCTACATGTCCATAGTGATTAGCTAGATGGTTTCTTCTTTCTCTCCCATCTTCAATACAATGTTCTCCATGATCTCCATGGAGATCTATTCGATGTAATACTCTTTTGCGGTGTGTTTATTGGGATCCAATGAATTGTGGGTCTATGATCAGATTATTCATTGAAAATAATTGAGCCTTTTCTGAACTTTTTTATGCATGAGTGTTATAGCTTTGTATTTCTCTCCTGTCTATCTGTTTAGTTTGGCCAACTAGATTGATTTATCTTCAGTGGGGGAGGTGTTTTGTAGTGGGTTCAATATTGCGGTGTCCTCACCTTGTGACAGAAAGGGTAGAGAGGCACGTATTTGTATTGTTGCCACTAAGTGTAAACGATGGGATTCAATCATATTGCTTGGTTTTCTTCTATCTACATTATGTCATCTTGCTTAAAGCATTACTCTGTTTGTCATGAACTTAATACCCTAGATGCATGCTGGATCGCGGCCAATGAGTGGAGTAATAGTAGTAGATGCAGGCAAGAGTCGGTTTACTTGTCAAGGACCTAATGCCTATATACATGATCATTGCCATGAATAGCATCATAACTATGCGCTTTTCTACCAATTGTCCAACAGTAATTTGTCTACCCACCTTATGTTATCTTTATGAGACAGAAGCCTCTAGTGAAAACTATGGCCCCGGGGTCTACTTTAATCATATTACTAAAACCAAATTTACCTAGCTGCAATGTTACTTCTTTTATTTTACTTTGTAATTTATCTATCTATCATTATCAGATTTAACCCTTGCAAGTAACGAGTTCAAGGGGGTTGACAACCCTCTTGCCCGTGTTGGGTGCAAGTATTTGCTCTTTTGTGTGTAGGTATTGCTGACGGGTATTTGCGTGGTTCTCCTATTGGTTCAATAACCTTGGTTCTCACTGAAGGAAATACTTATCCGCTACTATATTGGTTCACCCTTCCTCTTCGGGGAAAATCCTAACACGGCTCACAAGTAGTACCATGTCACAGATGGATATCACACAAAATAATTATACATTACTCTGCTTAAATAATTTAAATTATTTTTCAGTTCAGATTTATGTACCTAACTCGGTCCTTCAAAAGCTCTAAGTGAGTATATCCTCATAGATCAAATATCTCCTAACTAGATCCAGGAATATGTGATTGCTTCTACTTGTTGTAACTAAACATTTGATTGCTTCTGTCTCATGTAAGGATATCACATAATTCTTCATCTATGCAAGTTTGTTTAAATTCATTACTCCAATCGTCCACTAATCCTTCAAATGTTGTGAGTAATTACGCCCTGATAAATCCATCCTCATAGATCAAATATCTTCTAACTAAGTCAAAAGAAACTCCAAACTCAAACCAAAATATCTCCTAACTAAATCCAAAATATGTCACAACTAAATTGAAACTACACTTTCTTTGAATCCAAATCTGCTGACAACTTTCTCATGCCACGTAACCGTAACTAAATCCGAATTACACTTCCTTTCAATCGGAATCTAGTCACAAATTTCTCATATCACATATCCTAAACCCTAACCAAATCTGACCCTATCGGTACTATGCAGAAAGGACTGGCCAAGATTAGAGATGGCTAGGCACTTACATCTCAGAGGTCGATGCGAAGATCCGACGCGATAAAGTTGATGGACAGCGATGGGAATGATCTGGCGTCGTGTCGGGGAAGGAGGGGATTAGGCGGCTCCTCGAAAGATCTGGCGCCGCATAACCCGAGGGGGTTCGCGTGCGAGGGAGGGGGGTAATGGGTGTGGGATGGTGGAGGAGGAGGAGGGAGTGCCACGACGAGTGCGATCGGCGGCGATTGAGGGTGGCGATGTGTTCGCTAGAGACTAGGGCTCATATAGAGACGAGGAACCGCTCTAACCTAAATTCAAATGACCACGCACGATGTCATTTAATTATTTAAGTGCTATGTAGTAATTAAGTTAATTTAAATTTTTAGGACGATAATACCCCTTGATCGAATTAGGCCAATTAAGCTTAAATAATTTTTTAGGTTGAAAATACCCTTGGATTTCAATAAGGCATAGTTAATCTCATCTGTTGGATCGTACATATAATACACTCCTTCTCGTGTATTGCAATGCGCCATAAAATTTTCCTTTTTCTAAGGACCTGGGGCATTTTAAAAAGTAATAAATCACCGGTGACTCCACCCAGATCCTTCTACATCTGGAATGAAGAGCAAGTGGTAGAGGCATGCTGGTAGCTTTTATGCATGCTCAATCAACACTGACACCCTTGGAAGGAGGTCAAAGAAGGCATGGTATATTTCTTATAAAAATCGACAACATCAACCGTATGACAAAATTCATATCAACTTTTGATCCAATATTTCAGAAACATGTGTGAATGAATTTATGTCAAGCTAAGAAACATGGTGATGAACATGACTTTTCGTTCCTCTTCTTCTCTTTTAGTTTTTTTCTTTCACTTTTCCATCTCATGAAAATAGAGTGCAACTTTTCTTAAGTCTCAAATCTGTGATATTGGCATGTAGTATTTGCTTTCTTAACATGTCGGCAACGAAAATTGATTTCTGCCATTTTCTCCTTCCTTTTCCGAAGAAGGGATGTGTGACTGTGTTCTGTCGGTGAAATACACTTGTACACCGAACATGCCAAACAGATAACTGGGTACAAGAATTTGCTATACAGTTTTTTTTTTCTTTCAAAAGGGGATCACATTCATATTATTAATAATTCAACAAAAGTCTGACAAAAACATACGTCAACCAACCCAAAGCCACCAGCCACGCCTACAAACTTGACAATGAGGAATGCCCTCACGCCTCACCATCTAGAGCCAGAGCCACCGCCGATCGGCTCGCATTGACGTACCAGGAGCAAACACCGGATGCAGCAGAGCCAAAGCATACACCGCCTGCACACACTTCAGAAAGCCTCCACCACCATCGTATCGTTGACCCATCTTCAGCAAAAAGATCCGCATCATCCTTGTCAGGCCGGCCAGCTGTCGATGCCACCACGGTGCCAAACAGCACCACCGCCTTGTACGCATCCATCAAGACGCATCCACTGTTGAGACTCCGCTGCAACATGCCGCCGGGACCCGCTGGGCGTCCACGCCGTAGATATGACACAGCTCCATCTCTGGACCCTCCAGTCAACACTTGCTTCAAGAACGGTACCCCCAAAAAGGGGAGTGACGATAGACACCACTATCATCCGATCTGGGATACCCAGATCTAGAGTTTTCCCCGGAGCAAACAAAATTAGCCCATCAACATAGAAGGAAAGGCCGCGCATGCGAAACAAATCCGGGCACATGGCCTGAACCCGTCCAACCCGATCCGGGCACGCCGGCCCTAGATCTGCCGCCACTGCCTGCGGCCCGTCACCGCGCGTCCGTCGTGCGCCGGAGAACCAACACGCCATGATGCCCCGCCCTGCGCCACACCCTAGCCGAAGAATTTGCCACCAAAGAATTGTTTTTCTAATCACTGGGACCATGCATGGGGCCCGGTTGACAGAGAAACAATATTGGCAAATGCCCTCAGAACGCTCGCATTTGGCGACGCATAAACTATAAGGAGATTAATCAAGCTACCACTTTATTTATCCAGAGAAATTAGGAAGCAAAGTGAAATTGCAGTCCATGCATCATGAACGTGCGGCGGTCCAAAAATGAATATTCCGGCCGGCACCACTTCTCATCCGCTGTCGATCGATCCTTGCCTTGCCTCTCGCCGAAACGTACGTAGCTCGCCAAGCATCCATACCATTCCAGACGTGCACCGCAGGTAAAAAAGAAGAATGAAAACCGATCGCGCGACAACCTTCTCTTCCTCCTCCTCTCGCCGGCCGGTTTCCTCTGCGCGGCGTGCGTGCGTGCGTGCGCCGCCTCTGCCTCCCCCCTCCCGGCGGAGCTTCCCCTGCCAGCCCTGAACAGCCATGGCCACGCACGCGGCGACGGCGCTGCAGCACCACCTTGACCTCCTCCTCGCCGCGCTCCTCTTCGGCGGCCTGCTCTCCGGCGTGCTTCTCACCGGCGCCGCCCTCGCCCTGATGCTCCTCCTCGCCGGTGCGCTGCTCGCGGTGGCCGCGCTCGCCGCGTCCGACGTGTGCAGGCTCTCGGCTCCTGCCGCGCGCGCCCTCGCCGCGGCCGCGGCGGAGCTGAGGCTGGCTCGCGCAGTCGCCTTCTACGTCGTGCTCGGCGCTGTGGTGCGCGCGTCCGTGGCTCTCCGGGCCTGGGCCAGTGTGCTCGCGTCGCGCGCGGGCCACGCGAAGAATCGGATGCTGCGGACTGCCGAGCGTTTCACCGTGGTGGTAGCATAGCGATTAACATGAGACGTAATCGTAAGTCAGCTGGCCAAAAAAAAACGTCGAATGTAAAATAATGTTTCATTTCTTGCACATCAAGGAGTATAACCGATTATTTCTAAGAGGTAATGCGGAAAAAATCGTGACTAGAAATTATTATTTTTAATGTATTTATTATGATCTGTTGGAGAAAATTGTACTCCCTCCATCCCATAATATGAGAGCGTCTTTTACACCACACTGATGTCAAAAACGCTCTTATGGTCATGGGCGATATTAGGGCGTGTTGATGTTCCGAATGTGAATTGAATCAGGCGGGCCCATGCGTTGATATTACTCCTATTTATTTGCTGAGATGATGACACACACTTGTAGACTCCAAATATGGTAATACACTTCTGTTCAGTGAACGAAAACTTTGCATGAAAATCATCAATGAATGTAGAGCTGTGGAGCTATTCAGTCTAGTGTACAACACACTATCCTACAACAAAGATCCACTCTTCACGATGTACACAAAATCAATAAAATATATCTCCCTCGTA
Source organism: Aegilops umbellulata (assembly GCA_032464435.1). Taxonomy (NCBI): domain Eukaryota; kingdom Viridiplantae; phylum Streptophyta; class Magnoliopsida; order Poales; family Poaceae; genus Aegilops; species Aegilops umbellulata. Next base: position 512,424,643 of record CP136059.1, read on the forward strand.
TGACTATCAACTTCCCACACTCGCCGCGGTTTTCTTTTCAACTCTGACGGGACATGTTCGGCCTTCAAAACTGTTATCTTGTTGGGTCAACTGCACTATACACGGGCGCCCAATGAATGGAGCTGGTAAAAAGAAGGGGGGAAAATGATGTTTCAGGTAACCAGAGTTAATTAGGTCTGCAGGAAGGGAATGAGAGTTTAAACTGACTGATATGATTCAAACCTGGCTAACAAGAAGATCCACTTGTTCTCTGTACATGTCCTTTAGGTCAACAATATCATTTCGTAACTCTTCCAACTGCAAAACAGCAGGGTATTTATTATTATTATTTAATCAGTGCGCATGAAATAGCAGGTGAGGGTTTACAAAATAATACACTGGTAACTTAAAAATCGGGCAGCTTATGCTTAAGAGTCGAACACTACTTCATTGTCAACCACAACCATGGGTAAATTTCGAAGTAGAAAGTAGTACTGATAAGTGATAACATGTCTACGTGTACTTATTAACCAAGTCAAACACTGCTTTATTGCCAGCCCTGATGATCGGGTCAATTTCTAAGTGACCATAGGTACATTTCTAAGTAATCATAGGTCAATTTCTACGAGGACTTAATTTTCTCGTGTGACCAGAGACTAAATATAATGACAGATTTTGGAAACAGGCAATGGTTTCCATATCTTGTGGCTGATGAAGTATATGTGGAATGCCCAACCTTCTCCATCAGTTAGGACTTTTGGTGAACTGGTTGGTGCGTGAAACTTTACAGTGATAAGGTCATAAAGAGAGAAAGTAAAGATAAGTGGCAAGTCAAGATATGCTGCATGAGAGCCATACATACCTCTTCATCACGTTCCCCCATAAGTTCTAGAGCGTGAAAGTGTCTTTGTTTCAGTGCTTCCAGTTCAGCCTTTAGGCCAGGCAGAGCAGCAGCTTCATTCCGCAACTTTTCACACTGCATAAAAAACATCAGTTCAATTAGCATCCACATGGATAATGAAATAATAACGTAGTTGCTTCACAGGGATTTACTTGTTCCGTCAGTTTTACCAACTCCTCTGCCAGGGAATTCCGAATAGATTCCAGTGAGGCCTGTAATATAGTAGCATCATTAGTGCAGTGACAATAGCATGAGTGACTGCCATGCAAACGCCTGTAGGCCAAACTATTGGCCAAAACAAATTAAAACAAACACACACACACACACACACATAGAGACAAGAGTTCATGCTCTCACATCTGTACCGCGAGTTGTAAAACGTACAAGACCATGGTTAATGGTTATAAATGAAACATGAAATTATAGATCATGAATGTTTGAGGTGACCTGGTGTCATGATAGAAACATGTACGCGCAAAACATCTTTTTATCAAAACTAAGTTATGAAATTATTCCAAGCTATTGCTTCAGCTTCCTCGGGCTTTTAAGATACACATGAATTTGTAGAACATGCAGGCCTTTCAAACTAGTATAGGACTGGAGATCTCTTGATGCCATTTACAGGCAGTAAATGGTCAACTACATTTTTTTATGATGCTGAACATAAGTTAGGTAACCAGGCACCTCATTGAAACAGCCAAAAATAAACCAGCTTTAAGGCAAAATACAGTGGAGCTCAGAGTGGCCAGCAGCTTGGTAGCGACACCATTTTTCACTTGGCAGTGTGAAATAATGTGTCGCACAGGACAAGTGCTAAAATCAATTAAATATATGTAAACATCCATAATGCTTGGAATAAATCAGCTAAAACAGCTTTCGGCTCGAACTGTTATACTTTCAGACGACCCAGCTTGAATAATCAGTTACTGTCAGTTTCTAGAACGCCTATACTGAAGTGGAACAACTTCATGCGGTGTTAATTAAACAATTTAAGGAGAAATATTAAAAGGATGCGTATACACACCAAGCGTGACATGTAAGAAGCCAATTCTCCATCCTTTTGACGGAGTGCTGATTCAAAAGCACTTGGAGTCATGCTCCTCAGATAGTATGACATATTACTGTCTGCAGACATTCTCCTCTCCAACGAAGCACTATCTGACAAGTCCAATGATGCTTGAAGGAAGTGGCTTTCTTCCATACTACTGACACTAGAGAGCTTTCTTTGGGGAGCATTTTCTTCAAAAGAAGCAAAGAGGAGACCAAAAGAGTGACAGTTATGGCGACAAACAAAGATTGAAATATACAAATAGGATTAAACTCACAGATATTAATCGAAGGCAAATAAAGTACATACTTGTTTGATCTGGAAGTGGAATTTTAGGTAAGTCGCGGGAAGATGTTTTCTCAAGTTCTGCCCTGGCAGCCTTTTCCCTTTCAAGGTCCTGGAAGTGCCATTCATGCAAGAAACAGTTAAGACACATATCTTGCCAAGTAGGAAGTGCATCAACCACAACATTAGTAATAGCGGTGACTGGTGGCACGTGACTAATTTTGTTCATGTAGGAGAAGCAACAAGTAAAAGATGACTGTTGACCCTACAAAATCCTGCTATAAGATAACACAAGTTTAAACTGTGTGTCACATGAGTAATATTTGATTAATTTTAAAGAAAGTGTCTCTGGGGCACATTAACGATCTTGGCAGGAGAAATGCTGCTGCCGTACACAGTCCTCATAGCGATTGGATTAATTAACATGTATATCTAGTTATTTTTAGAAAACGATTCATAATAAGTTGACTACCGTCTCAAGCAGCGCCCTGTGTTCTGCTGCTTCTTGCAGCTCTTTTTTGTGCCTAGCTCTAAGCTCCTTTATTTCTTCTTCAAGCTGTTTGGCGCGTCCTTCTTGTAATGCCGCCTCCTCCTTATTTGCTAGGTACTCCTGTCTACTTTCAGATGCTCTTTGTCTCTCCTTTTCAAGAGATCGGCTCAGCTGTGTCTGTTCTGTCCTAAGAATTGTAATCTGCATAAGAACCAACATTCATGTCAATAGAACCACTTTTCGTACTAAAAGTTTCGAACTGGTTAGAGTAATAGGAATGACACATGTTTTTAGTCTCGGAAGAAATTGACGCACAAACCTGGGTCTCGAGGACAGTTATGCGAGATAAATTTTGTGACAGTCTCTCATTTATAGATCGCTCCTTTTCTTCTGAGGCAGCAGCTTTCGCCTCCGCTTCCTGAATATTTGAGTAGAACAGATTAAACTATGTCACTAAAATATTTCTGATGTATTTCTGGCTTTCACCCTCATTGCATTAAAATAAGATAGCACCCATCTTCGTATGTACTATTAATTGCTGAAAAGCATAAACAAATACACAAAATAGCTACTAATGACATAGTTTACGGCCATCCTTCTGAACTCTGAAGTCCCTAATCAAGTAGGTTTATAACAATTAAATCTCATGTTGTAGTTCTAGTTATCTTCGTTATTTTTCCATAATACACTTTGCTAACCAAAAAATCAGAACAGGGTAGACCTGAAGGCGAGAGTTCAAGGTTCTCTCCACACCAGCCCAAGCTTCTTCCCTTCGAGCAGCTGACTCCTGTTAAATTAGCACACAATTGATTAGCCTACTTCTGACAGCTGAAAAAACTCAATTCACAGACTGTAAGTGGTATACTTGCACCCAATAAGGAAAGAAAGGTGAACTAACTACACCAAAAGGAAAAAATATGTGGAAGTACCAATACCTGCATGGCTTCAATTTGCCTTAGGAGTGGCCTTGTCGACTCAGGAACTTGTGTGACCAGTTCATTATAACGAAGTTCACTGGCCTGAAGTATTAAACAATGAAAGAAACTGACAATTGGTCCATGACTAATTTTACTCTGTAGTACCAGCTAAACCAGAAAAGCTCTCTTCCGCAAAAAAAAACTCTGATTACCTGATAGCGCTTTTGAAGATCGTCATGATCTCTTTTTAACCGTTCTTCCCTGAAAGCAGCCTAAAATGCCCACAAAGAAACATGCAATCAGTGGAATCCAAAGTGGAATAGTACGAAAAATAACACTTCGGATGAACTTTTTATAAACAAAATGATCTGGGTGTGACTAGGTTACAGTTAGATCAGCACAACCAATTGTACCAAGGATATTGAACTAAAATGCACATGTGTAGAACTGTAGATACTTATTTTCATGACTTACCTCCTGTTCTTGTCTTGTGAGAGCATTCCTCAACTCCTCAATTGTGTTAATCAGCATATTTTCTTTTTCACAAGCTTCTCTTAAACGGCTCTCGAGCTCAACTTTGGCTTCTGTGTTGACTCTTGATTCAGCCAATGCCTCAGCCTCTTTCGCTGCATTAAGAGCATTTGTGTAGAACTCCTTCTGAGCTGCAAGCTCAGTTTGATTTCTTTCTATTGTTTCTTGTAGCAACTTCTCAGTTGCTGCCTTGTCTCTTTTAATACTCTCAACCTTTGTCTCCTCAACCTGTGAAATCATAAATTAAGTGCATGAGTTCATGTAAGCAAGCTGTAGAGGCTATGCAAAGGACTGCTTAAATGAAACCACGCAGCACCATGTGTCTGCACATGGTCAAAACAGAGAAGAAAAGACCACCTAAAAAATGGGTCCAGAATCGATTTTGTATCATGCAAACAACAAAAATACTTACTATGTGCCATTAAAGCAGGTAAGAAGATAATTCAGTTCGGATAAATTGATTAATTATAAAAAGTATATACTCCTTTACCTGGATCTTTGAGTTCAACCTTTGTTTTTCTTCTTCAAACTCACGAATCTAGCTTCAACCAAAAAAGGACAGCATACTTGATTAACTTGAAGAAGAAAAATATTAAACAGTGTGGTGATGAGTTATATTCCATGCCTGTGCTCTCAGTTTTCGTATTGTAGCTTCTTGAGCAGCCTGCTTTCTCGATAGCTCTTCTCCTGTTTCATCATCATTGGTAAAAGATGTTAGTGCCAATCAATGCCAAAACATACTGAAAAGGCCAAAACAATTACATGTGGTCCATAGCATGTATGTAGACTAAAGTAGTGAACGAATGAATATTAGCAAGTTACAATACACACATTAGGCCCATGTGTATGCCTACTTCCTAGCAGCCTATCACTGCAGCGGGGAGCACAGGGCTACAGCTCCAACTTACAAATACCACAATAAACTGCAGATGAGAGACCCATATCGAAGCGGTAGATGTGAATCACATTTACAAGATATGTTTGAAAAGTTTATGATGTCATTATTATTTATGATATGTAGCGACTCTAGGCAATTACATCTTTTCTAACGTCAGTACATGATCATTGGAGTCACAATTGCAATGACCGTCACTGACAAAGGATACTCAACATGGTGGGCCATACTGTATGGTCACATTAATACATAAAATGGTTACAAGAAAATATTTTAAATGATAAAACTGCCTCAACAGAATAACAGAATAACTTAACTAATGCAAAGTCAACAATTGTCCACACATAAGCATAAAAGAACAGGCACAAAAACGACAATTCTGCATACCTTCAGCCATGACCTGAGTGATAATCTCGTCCTTTTCTTTCAAAAGAGCAGCCGCATCACTTTTCTTATTCTGCTCTCTCCTTAATGTATCTCGTTCTTTGGTTAGTGCATACACCTACACATTGAGGCATGCGCTAATAAGCCCGATGAACAAGAACACTGACAAAAAGTTATGTCCCACAAACAGTGAACAAAAACTCCCTCCATCCCGAAAATAAGTGTCTCAACTTTAGTAGTACAACTTTATAGTACAAAGTTGTACACTTGTACTAAAGTTGAGACAGTTATTTTGGGATAGAGGGAGTAACATACAAACTTATGAGATTCTGGCTGTAGCATTTAATGATCCTCACTAATACAGCTCACTCTGACCTCTACTTTTACTATTCAACATTTTCTCAACTCTCAGTAAATGAATATATTAGAGTAAAAGTTACACACAGAAGTAACAAAACTATACAAAACATAAGAATACATACGCGGAATGTGCAGTGCATCCAACTAGTCAAAGATTCAGAACTAGAAACATTGCAGGAAAAAAGCTCAAAGTGTAGCTCAATAACTAATTGTTAAAGCACAAAAGACAATCTTCAATTACTCCGATTATTATCAATTTATCATAAAGAAGCAACAAAAAAGAGCCATTGCACAAAAAACATGCGGTTTTCATTACAACATTGCACGTGGGCAGTATTATACACTACTTATAAACTCCTAATGTTAGCAAAATTTTACACTTCATAGTGGTTATTAATCTTAACTCTGACTGAGGTGTGCCCTATGTAATGATCAATTGACCATGGAAGCATTGAGTAAAAAGAGTAATGTCCCACCTTCCTTTCAAGAGTTGCTACGCGTTGGTGATATTCATCCTTAAGTGCTTCCATTTCTTCCTCAACCGACTTATTGCCCTGTACAATATATAAAACAGAAAAACAAAAACTGAAATCCATGAAAGGCTAAAGTAACTCAGCGAATAGGTGTATAAGCATAGTAGTCATGGTGTTCATTTTCATGTAACTGAACTTGGTTAAAGTCTGCAGATTGCTAAACTGGAGACTGAAGACAGCTTAAATATCTGCTTCCAGAAGGCAAAGGATCAGAGATTTGCTTAGCAAACATACCTTCAGCTCATTAATTGTTGATTTCAGTTGCTCGTTCTCATTCATCAGTCGAGCAATTTCATCAGCTTTGGACTGCAGAAAGATTAGGGGGTTTTAGACACTAAATCAGTAGTGGACAGCCATGTATCTTGAGAAGAAATGACTAGCATGGGGCATTCAAATTATTCAATGATTTAATGACGGGCTGATGATGTGCATGTAATAATTATTAAAGGGCATGTGTAGTACACAATGCCTCCTGATAAGCCTCAGGCTAACATAAGGCTGAATAGTTAAGCAACTCCCCCTGTTTTGATACATTCACAAGATACAGTGTTAAGAAAAGAAAATTCCATGCTAGTCCTATTTGACACTACAAAGCAATTTGACGTATTAAATAACTGTAATTGTCTTCCCTAGAAAGGAAATACAAGATGGAACCCTTCGAAGGTAAAACAGATTCAGACTGAACAGAAGTTTATACTAACAAATTAGCAAGCACTCAATGGTTAATGCCTGAAAATAGATGCGGTAAAGTAGTGATCTAAAAGATCTTATATTACTTTACAGAGGGAGTACTTTGTGACCGGAACTTCCAAAATTGCTAGTGTTTATCTTTTTTTCCCAGCAGATAAATATGAATGCATGAAACTAAAACAGTTGACTTCCAACTGGAAAATCATCTAGGTGTAACTTTCATAATGTACAACGTATCATCTCATCCTAAATGGTTGCTTCATCATCCATTGAATTTGGCGGGATGACTCAATTCCTCATTCTGTGGAAGGGCAAAGTGGTGATGGACCAAATCATGCTTTTCCTCAACCCAAACAAGCAGGCTAGAATTGGATGGTCAACTAGATGTCTACTTCCTCAAACCAAACACGCAATGACTCACTTGCTACAGTATATGCTAGAGCATGTGGAAATGATACCTGGGACTGTCTTGCAGCACCTTGCAATGCAGCTTCCATCATCTTCATGTCACGTTTTAGTTTCTCGAGTTCAATGACAGAACCAACAGATTCCAGAGAATTTGTGGTTGTAACAGAGTCCTGAATTTTTTCCTCTTTTCTCGAATCATTTGCATGAGAATCAACTTCTACTGGACCAACAGGCGTGTAAGCAGCAGCTGGTACCAACTCATTTTGCAAGTCTGGATCATTGTCCACAATTATTGACTTTGAGCTAAGGCTTTCAAGCTTCGCCGCTGCATTATCCTCATTTTCAACAGCAGATACAGCATCTGCTTCTGTTTGATCGTTCCCTTCCCCATTCTTGGTTGTATTAGTTTGGCCATCATGTACTTTGACTTCCCCGTGACTGGCTTTGTCAGCGATATCACTGCTCTCCGGTGGGCTGATTATTTCTTTTTGGACATCAACTTCTTGAACAATGTTCACCTTAGTTTCATTTACATCATCTAAACTGGCGACCACGGAATCTGCTGATTGTGACCGCATGTTCCCATCATCAGTGACTTCATTTCCAGCATCCACAGATTCTTCCGTTCCCATAACACTTGATTGATCCAATTTGTTAGGTGAAGACGTTCTATCATCAGGTATGTCCCTAAAAGACTCATCAGGCTGACTCTGTAAAGCTTCATCATTAGGATCAGAATATTCAGTGTCTTGATGACCCTGGGTTTCCTTCTCAACTAAGCTACTGGTCTCAACAGATCCGCCATAAGTTTCTTCTGCTACAGATGGATATGTTGAGGACTGTGCTGTTTCTGATACTTCAGAAGCGCACCCCTCAGATCCAGGTGCCTCAGTGGAGCCATCATGCTTATCTTCTGCTGCTGAAGAATGTATTGGAGATTGTGGTGTTACAGACTGCTCAGAATCATCCGCCTTAGATACAGGTGACTCAGCGGAGCTGCTAACGTTCTCTTGTAATTCTGAAGGGTGCTTTGGAGATTGTGTTGTTACTGGTACTTCAGAGGCATCTGCTTCAGATGTAGGTGGCTCGGTAGCGACCCTATGATTTTCTTCCAGTGCTGGTGATTTTTTTGGCGATAGTTGCTTTTCTGATACTTCCGTAGAACTCTCCTCGCCATTATGTCCCATGAATGCCATGACAGGATTAAAGAATCCAATTCCATCAGAGTTAGATGTACGGGATCCTGATCCTGCATCACCAAAGCAGCATAAATTCAGTGCTTCCAAGTCCGAATACTTCTCAAAAGGAAAGAATAATATAAAAACTGTTATAACACAAACAAGTAGAGGTAGGTATAACTTTTTATGATCTGTATAAGTTTTTGAGTCCTCTTAGCTGGCGAACATTGGCTGGGAGGGGGTGACATTTTGAACGATTTCGCTGGCAGTTTTAGTTATGAGGGGATGGCGACTTCTTCAGAACAACATGGCAGTTTCTTCAGAAGAAGAGGAAGGTATTTTTCGTTTAAAACTGCCACCGTTTGATCTCCCAAAGCAACTAAAACTGCCAGGAAAAAGCATTAACTTGACATCCCCCTTCCAGCTGACATTCGCCGGATAACATGACCAAAGTTTTTATGATCTGCCCAAACCAACTAATGATCCATAATTCAGTAACAGATACATGGAGTATAGGGACTGAGTTTTGCTTGTCCATAAGTAAGGATCTACTACATCAGATGCAAACCAGTGATAGCCTGAATTCAAGCTTTCACTTCCATTCAACATCAGTCACTCTGATCAGTCCCTACTCCCCACTCTACCAAACTAGCATATGAGCAAAGCTACGAAATACGAATAGCACTGCCGCCACTGACAATCACATCCCAATGTCTGTCCACCCAAAATCAATCCAACCGCGGCTTCAAACTAAGACTCGTGTACACAAGCAAGCACGCAGCAATGCAGCCCGGCTACATGGGGGGCGTCCAGGGTGGAAGGGGGAGAGAGTTTGAGCGACAGTAGAGGCGTATGCGTTACCTTCTTCTGTGTCGTCGCGCTTCTCCTCGAGGCCGAGCGCGCTGTCGAAGTTCTTCTCGATGTTCTTGACGCTCTCGCTGATCTTGTTGACGGCCCCGGCGATGTCCTGCAGCCCGCCCAGCGACAGCTTGTCCGACCACCACGCCATCCCGCCTCCTCCTCCTGCCCGGGCCCGGGTCCGATCACCGGAAGCTCACCACCACCACCCGCCTAGATCTCGCGCATATATAGATCTGATCCGCGCGCCCGCCCGCCCGCCCGATCAACCCGCACGGGCCAGCCGCGCGGGATCTGATCCACCCCGCGGCCCCGGCGCCCCCCGACCCGAACCGGGCGGCCGAGGAGCCGGAGGCGGGTGGAGCGGGAGGGAGTGCGGCGCTGGAGCACGGGGGAGCTGCGTGGAGCTCGCTCCCGCCGCGGAGGGGCGGAGATGTAGGGGGGGAGAGGAGGAGGAAGTGGGGTGGGGGGTTCGGCCGGGGCGCACGTCGGCGGCGGGCTGCTGCGCTTCTACCAGTGGGTTTGGCGAATTGGCCGTTGGTGGCGGGCGCGGCGTCGGTGGTGGGTCGCCTCACCTCACCGGACGAGCGATCCCGCGCGCGGGTGGATCTCGGCCTGAACCTGAGCCTGAGCCTGAACCGAGCAGCAAGGTGCCCGTCGCATCGCGTGTACATACCATACCTGCTGCGCACCGCGCAAGTCCGCGGAGCCCCCCTGAGGTTTGCACGAATTGGTTGCATGGCCTCCATTTGAGGCCTTGTAGTTTGGAAGACCTGACAAATCGCCCCCTTGGGGCCCTTGGAGGAGGGGTTTGAGGGCTGTTCTGACTATTTGCCATGTGATGTGGAAATTGTAGGTGGCTTCAGAGATTGAATTAAAAAAAACTCTCTCAGACACCACTCCCGTGACCACTGCTATGCCGGCACTGTCCACCACCGCCTGCTCACGGTATCCGTCGCGCCCTTTTGAGTTGTCGCCTAGTTCGCGCTCACAAAAACGATGTGCGCATGCCTACTTTGTGTTCACGTCACCTCCACCGCCTTTTTTGGCCTTGGCTATCGTCGAGGAGAAACCGACAATCCTTGTGGGGGGGAGGGGATGAAAGACAAGAGCATGAAGGATAAACATTACTAACCATGTACTCCCTCCGTCCCATAATATAAGAGCGTTTTCGACACTAGTGTAGTGTAGTGTCGAAAACGCTCTTATATTATGGGACGGAGGGAGCGTTACAAACCATATACTACTTTTAATTTTAGAGAGATGGGCGTGGTAGAGACAATTGTAAAGGGGCAGAACTACATCGGTGCAACCAGTACTTGGACCGAATTACCACTAATTATATCTTAGAGTAAGTGAATAACTCAAAAGCAGTCTTACCTGGACCAGAATAATGGTCGTGGCGAGTTCATTAAGGGGCGCCCAATAGTCGTGCTTCATAATTCTCTACAAAGTCAACTTAGATGTGTGTGGTGGCAGGGATGCAAATTTGGAACCTCGAGAGTACCCTCCGACCCTACTTAGTTCAACCAAATGAACCAAATTTTCAGAATTCACCTCACTTTTGAAAAGAAAAGTTCATTTGATTGAAGCTAGAAGGGTGAGAGGGTACCCTTTAGGTTCCAAATTTGCATCCATATGTGCTGGTGACATTTCAAGCATGTATTTATTACTCTGGTCTAAAATATTGGGTGTGTGTTGTTGTTAAACTCCTTACTTATATGCTTGGTACAAATGGAGTGCTTAAATTGACTTCAGGTTGCTGTTGATTTTCCTTATCGATTCGGCCGGTATACCTAGTTCAATGCAACCCCAGTTATAGGCGCAGCAAGGCCCAAGCTGGCAGAGATGTGCTCTATTCGTCCCCAACTCGCAAGCATGCATCGTCACTATATATTGCAGCTCCTGCATCGTGCCTCATTGGAGCTCACTTTCGATTGACTTTCGCTACTACTACACAAAGGGATGGTGTCGTCCAAGAGCATTGGGATGCCAGCGAAGTTGGATTTCACAAGTGAAAATAAGAAGAGAAAAAACAACATTTACGGTGGAAAATGGTTTCAAGGTAGGCAAGTAGAAAGTGAAGGAGACGGTTCTGAGCAGCATCGACGGTTGGATGGGGATGACCAGCGGTTAAAATAAATTATATTGAACTATTTATAATAATAGTTGTTATTTGTTATATAAATTTTCTCGTATTACGCTAAGCAAAATTAATCACATTGTATTAATGTTACAGTTTAGAATATAATGTTAATTGATTCTATAACAGTTTTCATCACAACACAAAATTGAAAGGTGTTTCACAACAATAGTTACGTTGGTTGTACCATTTGAGACAGTGCATCATACGAAAATATCAAAATTAGTCTATCTATATATGAGAGAGGAAAAACAGGGGAACAAAATCATATGCATCCACAAATTACTTTTTGGCACTTGGGTAACTTATAGTTTGTATGCATATGTTTGTCTTCATGATTGTACTCTTAAAAATCTTGATATATTGTGCTCCAAAGAGTCATCTAACCCATCTCGGTGGAGGTTTCTAGAGTCTGTGATTAAGAATTAGAAAGTTCTAGGATAAGGTGTCTACAAAGTTTCACCTTAAAATATTCTTTCTTGCCCATTTAACGAGGTTTTCATGATAGAAACATGGCTATTTTGTTAATAATCATTCAATAGTGAGTGTGTAGCAAAATGTGTGTGTGCTTAGCACCTGGTAGCAAAACACAACACCACTTGTAACATACATTTTAAAAAATTCATCACGGGGTATAAAGTGCAATATTGTGCAAATGTTGTTTTCTTGATTTCATATTGCAAAAAATGATAGAAACGTGCAACCTAGATTGGATACAGAATTATCCAAGTGACATAAGTAGTGAGTACAATGTGGGTAGTGGGTAGGTGGTGGAGTTTTGTTGTACTTATCTCTAACCTACATGCGCCTTTGTTCTTCAACATATGTTTTGATTTTTCTACGATAACAAACTTACAAGGGTACCAAATCTTGTAGAGCGTACACTTGTATGTTTTATTTGAATTTAAATTTTTGGTGATTAGAATATGGACCACTCCTTGGGAATTTCGGTCAAATAATGTTATGTAGTCATTAACAAAACACGAGTTTTTTTACACTGGTCATGTTTTAGCAACAATTGCCCATGTTGATTCTATAAATCATCCTTTCGAAATATAGAATGCATATTATGATTCGAAATAGAATGCATATTATGATTCAAAATAGAATGCATATTATGATTCGTTAAGAATACAACGGGGACAATGAAAAGGATGCCATGTGCAAGCCGTCGATGCCAAACGTGGATGTGACATGCTTCATCTCGACCTAGAACTTCAGCCAACCGTCCAGAGTGGCATGACCATCGCAGCCTACTACCATCGTCTCAAAGGTCGACGCCCCTCACAGACATCAACGAGCCCATGTCTCACAAGTCCCTCACTCTACAAGTGAACAATACTACGACATGCCTATAGGAGTACAATGTGTGCTCCTAGAGTAGGTTGTGCCCTTCCCACCTGACCACCTTCATGCATGCACAATCCCGGCTTGCAGCTTGCCTCAACAAAAGGCGAGCTCTAAGACTCTAGTGAAATATATCTTCAATAGACTGGTTCGTACCGAGATTGGAAATGGGCAGAGGGTGCTCTTTTGGAGAGACTAATGGATTAACGGGCAACCAGTAGCGGATATTGCCCCTGATTGTGCAAAGGGTATATGTCAACGCTAAAAATAAAAGAACAATGGCTCAGGCCCTGCATAATACCGTTAAATGTTGGATTTTTCTACATGGATACCAGAGCAGGAGTAAGACCAATACAACATCTTGTGGCATGCGATAAGCCGGATTACATTGGCAAGTGAAATCCCTGGTACTTTCTCTTGGTCCTAGACCAACTCTAGAATTTATTCCACTAAGCCGGCTAGCAACATGTTATGCCACAGTACACAGATGTTCTTTGGAGATTTTTGGCATCAAAACAAGGCATCTCTAAAATGCAAAATCTTTGCTTGGCTGGCATTCCACTACAGATTATGGACCTCGAACAGACGTACGAGACATGGTTTACAAGATCAAACTGCCACATTTTTCACTTGCTTATCGAGGAGGATACCATTGATCACATATTAAAGCATTGTGTGTCAGCTAGGGACACCTGGTTGCGATGCCTTAATAGGTTGCAGCTCATGGTAAACATTCCTATCCCTCAAGATTGTTGGAAATATGCCCTAGAGGCAATAATAAATTGGTTATTATTATATTTCCTTGTTCATGATAATAGTTTATTATTCATGCTAGAATTGTATTGATAGGAAACTCAGATACATGTGTGGATACATAGACAACACCATGTCCCTAGTAAGCCTCTAGTTGACTAGCTCGTTGATCAATGGATGGTTACGGTTTCCTGACCATGGACATTGGATGTCGTTGATAACGGGATCACATCATTAGGAGAATGATGTGATGGACAAGACCCAATCCTAAGCCTAGCACAAAGATCGTGTAGTTCATATGCTAAAGCTTTTCTAATGTCAAGTATCATTTCCTTAGACCATGAGATTGTGCAACTCCCGGATACCGTAGGAATGTTTTGGGTGTACCAAACGTCACAACGTAACTGGGTGGCTATAAAGGTACACTACAGGTATCTCCGAAAGTGTCTGTTTGGTTGGCACGAATCGAGACTGGGATTTGTCACTCCGTGTGACGGAGAGGCATCTCTGGGCCCACTCGGTAGGACATCATCATAATGTGCACAATGTGATCAAGGAGTTGATTACGGGATGATGTGTTACGGAACGAGTAAAGAGACTTGCCGGTAACGAGATTGAACAAGGTATCGGGATACCGACGATCGAATCTCGGGCAAGTACAATACCGCTAGACAAAGGGAATTGTATACGGGATTGACTGAGTCCTTGACATCGTGGTTCATCCGATGAGATCATCGTGGAACATGTGGGAACCAACATGGGTATCCAGATCCCGGTGTTGGTTATTGACCGGAGAACGTCTCGGTCATGTCTGCATGCTTCCCGAACCCGTAGGGTCTACACACTTAAGGTTCGATGACGCTAGGGTTATAAAGGAAGTTTGTATGTGGTTACCGAATGTTGTTCGGAGTCCTGGATGAGATCCCGGACGTCACGAGGAGTTCCGGAATGGTCCGGAGGTAAAGATTTATATATGGGAAGTCATCATACGGTCACCGGAAGAGTTCGGGGGATACCGGCATTGTACCGGGACCACCGAAGGGGTTCCGGGGGTCCACCGGGAGGGTCCACCTTCCCCGGAGGGCCCTATGGGCTGTATGTGGAGAGGGACCAGCCCCTTAGTGGGCTGGGCGCCTCCCCCCTTAGGGCCCATGCGCCTAAGGGTTTGGGGGAACCCTAAAGGGGGCGCCCCCCTTGCCTTGGGGGGCAAGGCACCCCCTCCTGGCCGCCGCCCCCTCCACAGATGGGATCTGAGGGGGCCGGCCCCCCTCTCCCTTGCCCCTATATATATGTGGGGGGTGGGAGGGCAGCCGTACCAAGGTGCTGGCGCAGCCCTTCCCCTCTCCCAATGAAGGAAATATGCCCTAGAGGCAATAATAAAGTTATTATTTATTTCCTTATATCATGATAAATGTTTATTATTCATGCTAGAATTGTATTAACTGGAAACGTAATACATGTGTGAATACATAAACAACCAGAGTGTCACTAGTATGCCTCTACTTGACTAGCTCGTTAATCAAAGATGGTTATGTTTCCTAACCATAGACAAAGAGTTGTTATTTGATTAATGAGATCACATCATTAGGTGAATGATCTGATTGACTTGACCCATTTCGTTAGCTTAGCACTTGATCGTTTAGTTTGTTGCTATTGCTTTCTTCATGACTAATACATGTTCCTATGACTATGAGATTATGCAACTCCCGTTTAACGGAGGAACACTTTGTGTGCTACCAAACGTCACAACGTAACTGGGTGATTATAAAGGTGCTCTACAGGTGTCTCCGAAGGTACTTGTTGGGTTGGCGTATTTCGAGATTAGGATTTGTCACTCCGAGTGTCGGAGAGGTATCTTTGGGCCCTCTCGGTAATGCACATCACTTAAGCCTTGCAAGCATTGCAGCTAATGAGTTAGTTGTGAGATGATGTATACGGAACGAGTAAAGAGACTTGCCGGTAACGAGATTGAACTAGGTATTGGATACCGACGATCGAATCTCGGGCAAGTAACATACCGATGACAAAGGGAACAACGTATGTTGTTATGCGGTCTGACCGATAAAAGATCTTCGTAGAATATGTGGGAGCCAATATGAGCATCCAGGTTCCGCTATTGGTTATTGACCGAGAATGGTTCTAGGTCATGTCTACATAGTTCTCGAACCCGTAGGGTCCGCACGCTTAACGTTCGTTGATGATATAGTACTATGAGTTATGTATGTTGGTGACCGAATGTTGTTCGGAGTTTTGGATGAGATCACGGATATGACGAGGAACTCCGGAATGGTCCGGAAGTAAAGATTGATATGTGGATAGTAGTGTTTGATCTCCAGAAAGGTTCTGGAATCCATCGGAAGGGGTTCCGAATGTTTCCCGAAATGTTTGGGCACGAGAACACTTTATCTGGGCCAAAGGGGAAATCCCACGAGGTTTTTGGAAAGTGCAAAAGGAAGTTTTGCGGAGTCCAGAGGCCAGACGCCAGGGTCCCTAGCGTCTGGGCCCAGACGCCGGGAACCCTGGCGTCTGGCCCTGGAGTCCGAGAAGGACTCTTGCCTTTCGGGTGAAACCGACTTTGTGAAGGCTTTTACTCCAAGTTTCGACCCCAAGGCTCAACATATAAATAGAGGGGTAGGGCTAGCACCCAAGACAGATCAAGAAACACCAAGCCGTGTGCCGGCAACCCCGTTTCCTCTAGTTTATCCTCCGTCATAGTTTTCGTAGTTGTTAGGCGAAGCCCTGCGAAGATTGTTCTTCACCAACACCGTCACCACGCCATCGTGCTGCCGGAACTCATCTACTACTTCGCCCCTCTTGCTGGATCGAGAAGGCGAGGACGTCACCGAGCCGAACATGTGCAGAACTCGGAGGTGCCGTGCTTTCGGTGCTTGGATCGGTCGGATCGTGAAGACGTACGACTACATCAACCGCGTTCATATAACGCTTTCGCTTACGGTCTATGAGGGTACGTAGACAACACTCTCCCCCCTCGTTGCTATGCATCACCATGATCTTGCGTGTGCGTAGGAAATTTTTTGAAATTACTACGTTCCCCAACAGTGGCATCCGAGCCTAGGTTTTATGGTTTGATGTTATTTGCACGAGTAGAACACAAGTGAGTTGTGGGCGATATAAGTCATACTGCTTACCAGCATGTCATACTTTGGTTCGGCAGTATTGTTGGATGAAGCGGCTCGGACCGACATTACGCGTACGCTTACGCGAGACTGGTTCTATCGCGGTGCTTTGCACATAGGTGGCTGGCGGGTGTCAGTTTCTCCAAGTTTAGTTGAACCGAGTGTGGCTACGCCCAGTCCTTGCGAAGGTTAAAACAGCACCAACTTGACAAACTATCGTTGTGGTTTGATGCGTAGGTAAGATTGGTTCTTGCTAAGCCCGTAGCAGCCACGTAAAACTTGCAACAACAAAATAGAGGACGTCTAACTTGTTTTTGCAGGGCATGTTGTGATGTGATATGGCCAAGACATGATGCTAAATTTATTGTATGAGATGATCATGTTTTGTAACTGAGTTATCGGCAACTGGCAGGAACCACATGGTTGTCGCTTTATTGTATGCAATGCAATCGCCCTGTAATGCTTTACTTTATCACTAAGCGGTAGCGATAGTCGTAGAAGCATAACATTGGCGAGACGACGACGATGCTACGATGGAGATCAAGGTGTCGCGCCGGTGACGATGGTGATCATGACGATGCTTCGGAGATGGAGATCACAAGCACAAGATAATGATGGCCATATCATATCGCTTATATTGATTGCATGTGATGTTTATCTTTTATGCATCTTATCTTGCTTCGATTGACGGTAGCATTATAAGATGATCCCTCATTAAATTATCATAGTAAAAGTGTTCTCCCTGAGTATGCACCGTTGCGAAAGTTCTTCGTGCTGAGACACCACGTGATGATCGGGTGTGATAGGCTCTACGTTCAAATACAACGGGTACAAAACAGTTGCACACGCGGAATACTCAGGTTTAACTTGACGAGCCTAGCATATAACAGATATGGCCTCGGAACACGGAGACCGAAAGGTCGAGCGTGAATCATATAGTAGATATGATCAACATAGTGATGTTCACCATTGAAACTACTCCATATCACGTGATGATCGGACATGGTTTAGTTGATATGGATCACGTGATCACTTAAAGGATTAGAGGGATGTCTATCTAAGTGGGAGTTCTTAAGTAATATGATTAATTGAACTTAAATTTATCATGAACTTAGTACCTGATAGTATCTTGCTTGTCTATGTTGATTGTAGATAGATGGCCCGTCCTGTTGTTCCGTTGAATTTTAATGCGTTCCTTGAGAAAGCAAAGTTGAAAGATGATGGTAGCAATTACACGGACTGGGTCTGTAACTTGAGGATTATCCTCATTGCTGCACAGAAAAGTTACGTCCTGGAAGCAACGCTGGGTGCCAGGCCTGCTGCTGATGCAACTGACGACGTTAAGAACGTCTGTCAAAGCAAAGCTGATGACTACTCGATAGTTGAATGTGCCATGCTTTACGGCTTAGAACCGGGACTTCAACGACGTTTTGAACGTCATGGAGCATATGAGATGTTCCAGGAGTTGAAGTTAATATTCCAGAAGAATGCCCGGATTGAGAGATATGAAGTCTCCAATAAGTTCTATAGCTGCAAGATGGAGGAGAATAGTTCTGTCAGTGAGCATATACTCAAGATGTCTGGGTATTGCAATCACTTGATTCAACTGGGAGTTACTCTTCCGGATGATAGCGTCATTGACAGAATTCTCCAATCACTTCCACCTAGCTACAAGAGCTTCGTGATGAACTATAATATGCAAGGGATGGATAAGACAATTCCCGAGCTCTTAGCAATGCTAAAGGCTGCGGAGGTAGAAATCAAGAAGGAGCATCAAGTGTTGATGGTCAACAAGACCACTAGTTTCAAGAAAAAGGGCAAAGGAAAGAGGAAGGGGAACTTCAAGAAGAACAGCAAGCAAGTTGCTGCTCAGGAGAAGAAACCCAAGCCTGGACCTAAGCCTGAAACTGAGTGCTTCTACTGCAAGCAGACTGGTCACTGGAAGCGGAACTGCCCCAAGTATTTGGCGGATAAGAAGGATGGCAAGGTGAACAAAGGTATATGTGATATACATGTTATTGATGTGTACCTTACTAATGCTCGCAGTAGCACCTGGGTATTTGATACTGGTTCTGTTGCTAATATTTGCAACTCGAAACAGGGGCTACGGATTAAGCGAAGATTGGCTAAGGATGAGGTGACGATGCGCGTGGGAAATGATTCCAAAGTCGATGTGATCGCGGTCGGCACGCTACCCCTACATCTACCTTCGGGATTAGTATTAGACCTAAATAATTGTTATTTGGTGCCAGCGTTGAGCATGAACATTATATCTGGATCTTGTTTGATGCGAGACGGTTATTCATTTAAATCAGAGAATAATGGTTGTTCTATTTATATGAGTAATATCTTTTATGGTCATGCACCTTTGAAGAATGGTCTATTCTTATTGAATCTCGATAGTAGTAACACACATATTCATAATGTTGAAGCCAAAAGATGCAGAGTTGATAATGATAGTGCAACTTATTTGTGGCACTGCCGTTTAGGTCATATCGGTATAAAACGCATGAAGAAACTCCATACTGATGGACTTTTAGAACCACTTGATTATGAATCACTTGGTACTTGCGAACCGTGCCTCATGGGTAAGATGACTAAAACACCGTTCTCCGGTACTATGGAGAGAGCAACAGATTTGTTGGAAATCATACATACAGATGTATGTGGTCCGATGAATGTTGAGGCTCGTGGCGGATATCGTTATTTTCTCACCTTCACAGATGATTTAAGCAGATATGGGTATATCTACTTAATGAAGCATAAGTCTGAAACATTTGAAAAGTTCAAAGAATTTCAGAGTGAAGTTGAAAATCATCGTAACAAGAAAATAAAGTTTCTACGATCTGATCGTGGAGGAGAATATTTGAGTTACGAGTTTGGTGTACATTTGAAACAATGCGGAATAGTTTCGCAACTCACGCCACCCGGAACACCACAGCGCAATGGTGTGTCCGAACGTCGTAATCGTACTTTACTTGATATGGTGCGATCTATGATGTCTCTTACAGATTTACCGCTATCGTTTTGGGGTTATGCTTTAGAGACGACCGCATTCACATTAAATAGGGCACCATCGAAATCCGTTGAGACGACGTCTTATGAACTATGGTTTGGCAAGAAACCAAAGTTGTCGTTTCTTAAAGTTTGGGGCTGCGATGCTTATGTGAAAAAGCTTCAACCTGATAAGCTCGAACCCAAATCGGAGAAATGTGTCTTCATAGGATATCCAAAGGAGACTGTTGGATACACCTTCTATCACAGATCCGAAGGCAAGACTTTTGTTGCTAAATTCGGAAACTTTCTTGAGAAGGAGTTTCTCTCGAAAGAAGTGAGTGGGAGGAAAGTAGAACTTAATGAGGTAACTGTACCTGCTCCCTTATTGGAAAATAGCATATCACAGGAACCGGTTTCTGTGACGTCTGAACCAATTAGTGAGGAAGTTGATGATGATGATCATAGAACTTCAGATCAAGTTACTACAGAACCTCGTAGATCAAACAGAGTAAGATCCGCACCAGAGTGGTACAGCAATCCTATTCTGGAAGTCATGCTACTAGATCATGATGAACCTACGAACTATGAAGAAGCGATGGTGAGCCCAGATTCCGCAAAATGGCTTGAAGCCATGAAATCTGAGATGGGATCCATGTATGAGAACAAAGTATGGACTTTGGTTGACTTGCCCGATGATCGGCAAGCAATTGAGAATAAATGGATCTTCAAGAAGAAGACTGACGCTGACGGTAATGTTACTGTCTACAAAGCTCGACTTGTTGCAAAAGGTTTTCGACAAGTTCAAGGGATTGACTACGATGAGACCTTCTCACCCGTAGCGATGCTTAAGTCTGTCCGAATCATGTTAGCAATTGCCGCATTTTATGATTATGAAATTTGGCAAATGGATGTAAAAACTGCGTTCCTGAATGGATTTCTGGAAGAAGAGTTGTATATGATGCAACCAGAGGGTTTTGTCGATCCAAAGGGAGCTAACAAAGTGTGCAAGCTCCAGCGATCCATTTATGGACTGGTGCAAGCCTGTCAGAGTTGGAATAAACTCTTTGATAGTGTGATCAAAGCATTTGGTTTTATACAGACTTTTGGAGAAGCCTGTATTTACAAGAAAGTGAGTGGGAGCTCTGTAGCATTTCTAATATTATATGTGGATGACATATTACTGATTGGAAATGATATAGAATTTCTGGATAGCATAGAGGGATACTTGAATAAGAGTTTTTCAATGAAAGACCTCGGTGAAGCGGCTTACATTTTGGGCATTAAGATCTATAGAGATAGATCAAGACACTTAATTGGACTTTCACAAAGCACATACCTTGACAAAGTTTTGAAGAAGTTCAAAATGGATCAAGCAAAGAAAGGGTTCTTGCCTGTGTTACAAGGTGTGAAGTTGAGTAAGACTCAATGCCCGACCACTGCAGAAGATAGAGAGAAAATGAAAGATGTTCCCTATGCTTCAGCCATAGGCTCTATCATGTATGCAATGCTGTGTACCAGACCTGATGTGTGCCTTGCTATAAGTTTAGCAGGGAGGTACCAAAGTAATCCAGGAGTGGATCACTGGACAGCGGTCAAGAACATCCTGAAATACCTGAAAAGGACGGAGGATATGTTTCTCGTATATGGAGGTGACAAAGAGCTCATCGTAAATGGTTACGTTGATGCAAGCTTTGACACTGATCCGGACGATTCTAAATCGCAAACCGGATACGTGTTTACTTTAAACGGTGGAGCTATCAGTTGGTGCAGTTCTAAACAAAGCGTCATGGCGGGATCTACGTGTGAAGCGGAATACATAGCTACTTCGGAAGCAACAAATGAAGGAGTCTGGATGAAAGAGTTCATATCCGATCTAGGTGTTATACCTAGTGCATCGGGTCCAATGGAAATATTTTGTGACAATACTGGAGCAATTGCCTTAGCGAAGGAATCCAGATTTCACAAGAGGACCGAGCACATCAAGAGACGCTTCAATTCCATCCGGGATCTAGTCCAGGTGGGAGACATAGAAATTTGCAAGATACATACGGATCTGAATGTTGCAGACCCGTTGACTAAGCCTCTTCCACGAGCAAGACATGATCAGCACCAAGACTCCATGGGTGTTAGAATCATTACTGTGTAATCTAGATTATCGACTCTAGTGCAAGTGGGAGACTGAAGGAAATATGCCCTAGAGGCAATAATAAAGTTATTATTTATTTCCTTATATCATGATAAATGTTTATTATTCATGCTAGAATTGTATTAACCGGAAACATAATACATGTGTGAATACATAAACAAACAGAGTGTCACTAGTATGCCTCTACTTGACTAGCTCGTTAATCAAAGATGGTTATGTTTCCTAACCATAGACAAAGAGTTGTTATTTGATTAATGAGATCACATCATTAGGTGAATGATCTGATTGACTTGACCCATTCCGTTAGCTTAGCACTTGATCGTTTAGTTTGTTGCTATTGCTTTCTTCATGACTAATACATGTTCCTATGACTATGAGATTATGCAACTCCCGTTTACCGAAGGAACACTTTGTGTGCTACCAAACATCACAACGTAACTGGGTGATTATAAAGGTGCTCTACAGGTGTCTCCGAAGGTACTTGTTGGGTTGGCGTATTTCGAGATTAGGATTTGTCACTCCAAGTGTCGGAGAGGTATCTCTGGGCCCTCTCGGTAATGCACATCACTTAAGCCTTGCAAGCATTGCAGCTAATGAGTTAGTTGCGAGATGATGTATTACGGAACGAGTAAAGAGACTTGCCGGTAATGAGATTGAACTAGGTATTGGATACCGACGATCGAATCTCGGGCAAGTAACATACCGATGACAAAGGGAACAACGTATGTTGTTATGCGGTCTGACCGATAAAAGATCTTCGTAGAATATGTGGGAGCCAATATGAGCATCCAGGTTCCGCTATTGGTTATTGACCGAGAATGGTTCTAGGTCATGTCTACATAGTTCTCGAACCCGTAGGGTCCGCACGCTTAACGTTCATTGACGATATAGTACTATGAGTTATGTATGTTGGTGACCGAATGTTGTTTGGAGTTTTGGATGAGATCACGGATATGACGAGGAACTCCGGAATGGTCCGGAAGTAAAGATTGATATGTGGATAGTAGTGTTTGATCTCCAAAAAGGTTCTGGAATCCATCGGAAGGGGTTCCGAATGTTTCCCGAAATGTTTGGGCACGAGAACACTTTATCTGGGCCAAAGGGGAAATCCCACGAGGTTTTTGGAAAGTGCAAAAGGAAGTTTTGCGGAGTCCAGAGGCCAGGCGCGAGGGTCCCTGGCGTCTGGGCCCAGACGCCGGGAACCCTGGCGTCTGGCCCTGGAGTCCGAGAAGGACTCTTGCCTTTCGGGTGAAACCGACTTTGTGGAGGCTTTTACTCCAAGTTTCAACCCCAAGGCTCAACATATAAATAGAGGGGTAGGGCTAGCACCCAAGACAGATCAAGAAACACCAAGCCGTGTGCCAGCAACCCCGTTTCCTCTAGTTTATCGCCCGTCATAGTTTTCGTAGTGCTTAGGCGAAGCCCTGCGAAGATTGTTCTTCACCAACACCGTCACCACGCCGTCGTGCTGCCGGAACTCATCTACTACTTCGCCCCTCTTGCTGGATCGAGAAGGCGAGGACGTCACCGAGCCGAACGTGTGCAGAACTCGGAGGTGCCGTGCTTTCGGTGCTTGGATCGGTCGGATTGTGAAGACGTACGACTACATCAACCGCGTTCATATAACGCTTCCGCTTACGGTCTACGAGGGTACGTAGACAACACTCTCCCCCCTCGTTGCTATGCATCACCATGATCTTGCGTGTGCGTAGGAATTTTTTTGAAATTAGTACGTTCCCCAACACCCAAGTCCTTCTCCTCTCCCGCGGTGCTTGGCGAAGCCCTGCAGGATTGCCACGCTCCTCTACCACCACCACGCCGTCGTGCTGCTGCTGGATGGAGTCTTCCTCAACCTCTCCCTCTCTCCTTGCTGGATCAAGGCATGGGAGACGTCACCGGGCTGTACGTGTGTTGAACGCGGAGGTGCCGTCCGTTCGGCACTTGGTCATCGGTGATTTGGATCACGACGAGTACGACTCCATCAACCCCGTTCACTTGAACGCTTCCGCTTAGCGATCTACAAGGGTATGCAGATGCACTCTTCTTCCCCTCGTTGCTGGTTTCTCCATAGATAGATCTTGGTGACACGTAGGAAAATTTTGAATTTCTGCTACGTTCCCCAACAGTGGCATCATGAGCTAGGTCTATTGCGTAGATTCTTTGCACGAGTAGAACACAAAGTAGTTGTGGGCATTGATTTTGTTCAATATGCTTACCGTTACTAGTCCAATCTTGATTCGGCGGCATTGTGGGATGAAGCGGCCCGGACCGACCTTACACGTACACTTACGTGAGACAGGTTCCACCGACTGACATGCACTAGTTGCATAAGGTGGCTTGCGGGTGCCAGTCTCTCCCACTTTAGTCGGATCGGATTCGATGAAAAGGGTCCTTATGAAGGGTAAATAGCAATTGACATATCACGTTGTGGTTTTGCGTAGGTAAGAAACGTTCTTGCTAGAAACCCATAGCAGCCACGTAAAACATGCAAACAACAATTAGAGGACGTCTAACTTGTTTTTGCAGGGTATGCCATGTGATGTGATATGGCCAAAAGGATGTGATGAATGATATATGTGATGTATGAGATGATCATGTTCTTGTAATAGGAATCACGACTTGCATGTCGATGAATATGACAACCGGCAGGAGCCATAGGAGTTGTCTTAATTTATTAATGACCTGCGTGTCAACATAAACGTCATGTAATTACTTTACTTTATTGCTAACTGTTAATTGTAGTACTAGAAGTAATTGTTGGCGAGACAACTTCATGAAGACACGATGATGGAGATCATGGTGTCATGCCGGTGACGATGATGATCATGGAGCCCCGAAGATGGAGATCAAAAGGAGCAAATTGATGATGGCCATATCATGTCACTATTTGATTGCATGTGATGTTTATCATGTTTTTGCATCTTATTTGCTTAGAACGACGGTAGTAAATAAGATGATCCCTCATTAAAATTTCAAGAAAGTGTTCCCCCTAACTGTGCACCGTTGCGAAAGTTCGTCGTTTCGAAGCACCACGTGATGATCGGGTGTGATAGATTCTTACGTTCACGTACAACGGGTGTAAGATAGATTTACACACGCAAAACACTTAGGTTGACTTGACGAGCCTAGCATGTACAAACATGGCCTCGGAACACAAGAGACCGAAAGGTCGAGCATGAGTCGTATGGTAGATACGATCAACATGAAGATGTTCACCGATGATGACTAGTCCGTCTCACGTGATGATCGGACACGGCCTAGTTGACTCAGATCATGTAATCACTTAGATGACTAGAGGTATGTCTATCTGAGTGGGAGTTCATAAGATGAACTTAATTATCCTGAACATAGTCAAAAGATCTTTGCAAATTACGTCGTAAGCTCGCGCTTTAGTTCCACTGTTTAGATATGTTCCTAGAGAAAATATAGTTGAAAGTTGACAATAGCAATTATGCGGACAGTAGAAGGCTTATGTCCTTAATGCACCGCTCAGTGTGCTAAACCCCAAACGTCGTTTGTGGATGTTGCGAACATCGGACATACACGTTTAGATAACTACGTGATAGTTTAGTTAAACGGTTTAGAATTGAGGCACCGAAGACATTTTTTGAAATGTCGCGGAACATATGAGATGTTTCGAGGACTGAAATTGGGATTTCAGGCTCGTGCCCACGTCAAGAGGTATAAGACCTCCGACGATTTTTCTTAGCCTGCAAACTAAGGGAGAAAAGCTCAATCGTTGAGCTTGTGCTCAGATTATCTGAGTACAACAATCACTTGAATCGAGTGGGAGTTGATCTTCCTGATAAGATAGTGATGTTTCTCCAAAGTCATTGCCACCAAGCTGCTAGAGCTTCGTAATGAACTATAACATATCAGGGATAGATATGATGATCCTTGAAATATTCGCGATGTTTGACACCGCGAAAGTAGAAATCAAGAAGGAGCATCAATTGTTGATGGTTAGTGAAACCACTAGTTTCAAGAAGGGCAAGGGCAAGAAGGGATACTTCATGAAACGACAAATCAGCTGCTGCTCTAGTGGAGAAACCCAAGGTTGAACCCAAACCCGAGACTGAGTGCTTCTGTAATAAGGGGAACAGCCACTGGAGCAGAATTACCCTAGATACTTGGTAGATGAGAAGGCTGTCGATAGAAGTATATTGGATATACATTATGTGAATGTGTACTTTACTAGTACTCCTAGTAGCATCAGGGTATTAGATACCGGTTCGGTTGCTAAGTGTTAGTAACTCGAAATAAAAGCTACGGAATAAACGGAGACTAGCTAAAGGTGAGCTGACGAGATGTGTTGGAAGTGCTTCCAAGGTTGATATGATCAAGCATCGCATGCTCCCTCTACCATCGAGATTAGTGTTAAACCTAAATAATTGTTATTTGGTGTTTGCGTTGAGCATAGACATGATTGGATTATGTCTATCGCAATACGGTTATTCATTTAAGGAGAATAATGGTTACTCTATTTATTTGAATAATACCTTCAATGGTCTTGCACCTAAAATGAAGGGTTTATTGAATCTCGATCATAGTGATACACATGTTCATGCCAAAAGATATAAGATAGTAATGATAGTACCACCTACTTGTGGCACTGCCATGTAAGTCATATTGGTATAAAACGCATGAAGAAGCTCCATGTTGATGGATCTTTGGACTCACTTATTTTTGAAAAGGATTGAGACATGTGAACCATGTCTATTGGTATATACGCATGAAGAAACTCCATGCAGATGGACCGTTTGGACTCACTTGATTTTGAATCGCTTGAGACATGCAAATCATACCACATGGGCAAGATGACTGAAAGCTTCAGTTTCAGTAAAATGGAACAAGAAAGCAACTTGTTGGAAGTAACACATTTTGATGTGTGCAGTCCAATGAGCGCTGAGGCACGCAGTGGATATCGTTATACTTCACAGATGATTTGAGTAGATACTGAGCATATTTACTTGATGAAACACAAGTCTGAATTATTGAATGGTTCAAGTAATTTCAGAATGAAGTTGAATATCGTCGTGACAAGAGGATAAAATATCTATGATATGATCATAGAGATGAATATCTGAGTTGCGAGTTTGGTACACAATTGAGACATTATGGAAATTGTTTCACGACTAGTACCGCCTGGAACACCATAGTGTGATGGTGTGTCCGAACATCATAACTGCACCCTATTGGATATGATGCATACCATGATGTCTCTTATCGAATTACCACTATCGTTCATGGGTTAGGCATTAGAGAAAACCGCACTCACTTTGAATAGGGAACCACGTAATTCCGATAAAGATGACACCGTATGAACTATGGTTTAGAGAAACCTAAGCTGTCATTTCTTATAAGTTTGGGGCTGCGACGCTTATGTGAAAAAGTTTCAGGCTGATAAGCTCGAACCCAAAGCGGATAAATGCATCTTCATAGGACACCCAAAACAGTTGGGTATACCTCCTGTCTCAGATCCGAAAGCAATAGGGATTGTTTCTCAAATCGGGGCCTTTCTCGAGGAAAAGTTTCTCTCGAAAGAATTGAGTGGGAGGATGGTGGAGACTTGATGATGTTATTGAACCGTCACTTCAACTAGTGTATAGCAGGGCACAAAGAGTTGTTCCTGTGGCACCTACACCAATTGAAGTGGAAGCTTATGATAGTGATCATGAGACTTCGGATCAAGTCACTTCCAAACCTCGTAGGATGACAAGGATGCGTACTACTTCAGAGTAGTACGTAATCCTGTCTTGGAAGTCATGTTGCTAGACAACAATGAACATACGAGCTATGGAGAAGCAATGGTGGGCCTGGATTCCGAAAAATGGCTCGAGGCCATAAAATCCGAGAGAGGATCCATGTATGAAAACAAAGTGTAGACTTTGGAAGAACTACTTGATGGTCATAAGGCTGTTAGGTACATATGGATTTTAATAGGAAGACGGACAATGATGGTAAGTATCACCATTAGGAAAGCTTGACTTGTCGCTAAGATGTTTTCCGACAAGTTCAAGGAGTTAACTGCGATGAGACTTTCTCACTCGTAGCGATGCTAAGAGTCTGTTGGAACTAGCAGGTACTGCATTATTTATGAAATCTTGCAGATAGGATGTCAAAAATATTGTTTCCTTGATGGTTTTCTTGAGGAAAGGTTGTATGCGATACAACCAGAAGTTTTTGTCGATCTTGAAAGATGCTAACAAGTATGCAAAGCTCCAGCAATCCTTCTAAGGACTGGAGTAAGCATCTCGGAGTTGGAATGTACACTTTGATGAGATGATCAAAGATTTTGGGGTTTATATAGAGTTTATGAGAAACTTGTATTTCCAAAGAAGTGAGTGGGAGCACCATAGAATTTCTGATAAGTATATGTGGATGACATATTGTTGATCAGAAATGATGTAGAATTTCTGGAAAGCATATAGGGTTATTTGAAAGGTGTTTTTCAATGGAGAACCTGGATTAAGCTACTTGAACATTGAGCATCAAGATCTAGAAGGATAGATCAAAACTGCTTAATGGTACTTTCAAATGAGCACATACCTTGACATGATCTTGAAGGTGTTCAAGATGGATCAGTCAAAGAAGGAGTTCTTGCCTGAGTCCTAAGGTATGAAGTTAAAAGTTAAAGCTCGACCACGGCAGGAGAAAGAGGAAGGACGAAAGTCGTCCCCTATGCTTTTGTCATAGGCTCTATACGGTATGCCATGCTGAGTACCGCACCTGATGTGTGCCTTGCCACAAGTCTGGCAAGAGGGTGCAAAGGTGATCTAGGAGTAGATCACCAGATAGCGGTCAAAATTATCCTTAGAGGAATAAGGATATGTTTCTCGATTATGGAGGTGATAAAGTGTTCGACGTAAAGAGTTACGTCGATGCAAGCTTAACACCTATCCGGATAGCTCTGAGTAGAGATACCGGATACGTATAATGGAGCAACAATTTAGAATAGCTCCAAGTAGAACAGTTATTTAAAATGGCTCCAAATATAGCGTATAGATTTGCAAAGTACATACGGATCTAAATATTGCAGACCCGTTGACTAAAACCTCTCTCACAAGCAACATGATCAAACCCAGAACTCATTGAGTGTTAATCACATAGTGATGTGAACTAGATTATTGACTCTAGTAAACTCTTTAGATGTTGGCCACATGGCGATGTGACCTGTGAGTGTTAATCACATGGCGATGTGAACTAGATTATTGACTCTAGTGCAAGTGGGAGACTGTTGGAAATATGCCCTAGAGGCAATAATAAATTGGTTATTATTATATTTCCTTGTTCATGATAATCGTTTATTATCCATGCTAGAATTGCATTGATAGGAAACTCAGATACATGTGTGGATACATAGACAACACCATGTCCCTAGTAAGCCTCTAGTTGACTAGCTCGTTGATCAATAGATGGTTACGGTTTCCAGACCATGGACATTGGATGTCGTTGATAACGGGATCACATCATTAGGAGAATGATGTGATGGACAAGACCCAATCCTAAGCCTAGCACAAAGATCGTGTAGTTCATATGCTAAAGCTTTTCTAATGTCAAGTATCATTTCCTTAGACCATGAGATTGTGCAACTCCTGGATACCGTAGGAATGTTTTGGGTGTACCAAACGTCACAACGTAACTGGGTGGCTATAAAGGTACACTACAGGTATCTCCGAAAGTGTCTGTTTGGTTGGCACGAATCGAGACTGGGATTTGTCACTCCGTGTGACGGAGAGGCATCTCTGGGCCCACTCGGTAGGACATCATCATAATGTGCACAATGTGATCAAGGAGTTGATTACGGGATGATGTGTTAAGGAACGAGTAAAGAGACTTGCCGGTAACGAGATTGAACAAGGTATCGGGATACCGACGATCGAATCTCGGGCAAGTACAATACCGCTAGACAAAGGGAATTGTATACGGGATTGACTGAGTCCTTGACATCGTGGAACATGTGGGAACCAACATGGGTATCCAGATCCCGCTGTTGGTTATTGACCGGAGAACATCTCGGTCATGTCTGCATGTTTCCCGAATCCGTAGGGTCTACACACTTAAGGTTCGATGACGCTAGGGTTATAAAGGAAGTTTGTATGTGGTTACCGAATGTTGTTCGGAGTCCCGGATGAGATCCCGGACTCCCAAGTCCTTCTCCTCTCCCGCGGTGCCTGGCGAAGCCCTGCAGGATTGCCACGCTCCTCTACCACCACCACGCCGTCGTGCTGCTGCTGGATGGAGTCTTCCTCAACCTTTCCCTCTCTCCTTGCTGGATCAAGGCATGGGAGACGTCACCGGGCTGTACGTGTGTTGAACGCGGAGGTGCCGTCCGTTCGGCACTTGGTCATCGGTGATTTGGATCACGACGAGTACGACTCCATCAACCCCGTTCACTTGAACGCTTCCGCTTAACGATCTACAAGGGTATGTAGATGCACTCTTCTTCCCCTCGTTGCTGGTTTCTCCATAGATAGATCTTGATGACACGTAGGAAAATTTTGAATTTCTGCTACGTTCCCCAACAAAGATCACTAGGAGGATTGGTGGATCCTTGCTTGTAGGCCCTTTCAGAACAAAGCCCTCAAGGATTTTGTCTCAATTGTGATTCTCGTTGCATGGAGCATGTGAAAGCAGCGCAATGGTCGAGCTTTCAGCAACATAGCTAAGCAATGATCGGTCCAGACTCTTGTTGATCAAATTATGGACGAGCTTGATGAATGGAAGAAAGTTGGAGCATTTTGTACTTTTGTGTAAAGAGTGGAGTCCTTCCTGGCAACATTGCATGTAGTGCTTGCTAGAACTCTTTGCAAAACTATTATGCCTTCTATAAAATTAAGGTACGCTATTGGTGTACTCTAAAAAAAACGTGTTGATGAGCACACCGTTTTTGGAAAATAATATAATTGAAATGTTATTTTATTCAACTATGCCTTCTTTTGTTTCTAGAAATGATCACATTTTTTTAAGAATGCAAAAAATCATTCTATGTTGTATAACAAGTGGATCATACACAAATGTTTTTTTTATGTGGAGTTTCAATCGAGATCGTTACAAGTCTTTCAGGCGATATCCGTTCATGCGAAGAGACGTTTTCGTTGACTATGATGCGTCTGTGGTGACTTCATCAATCTCAAAATGTTATGTCGGCTCAGTATCTCGAAGGTGCTCATAGGGATAATGTATGTGAGCGTGCGATGTGTGTGTATGTGAGCATCCTGGATTGTACCATGTTAAATAAAAAAACGAACCAGCTGTACATCTCAACTTCTTTGAGTCAAATTAATCTAGCTCGACACATTTGTGATTGGCATTTCAGTCCATATCACTTAAACTCAACATGTTTACATCCTACTGCTTGACGACAAGTAACACATATTTTTTTCTGAGACAAGCACAACTGGTATTGCACCTATACAAAGATGACCATCTGGGCCGGGCTAGGCAGGTCGACATGTTAGCCCGCGTGCCCGGCCCATGGTGTAGCTTTTCCAACACGTATATAATTGCACTGTGCCGGCACATGGTCCGCCTAGGGTGTGCCTGGGCATGCATGCCGGCATGTCACAGTCCGTTTACATTTCTTTTCTTCAAATTATATATGTTAGCCTAAGAAATAACCCAAATAGGCTCAAAACAACCCAAAATCAGATGGGCTTGTGGGCTAAACATGCCGGTGGCCCGACCCGTTTCCTTGTTGTGTCGTGCCTGGGCCAGGAACAGCAACACGGGTGTCGGCCCAACACAACCCGTGTAGTTAGCGTGCCTGGCCTGTACAGGTTGGGCCGTGCCGAGCCGGGTTAGCCCATCTGGTCAGGTTTGCACCTAGCTAGATATGGCAATAAACACAAGATGAGTTAACTTCCTTTTTTTTGCCTAAAAAAGATGAAGTAATCCTATAAAATGCAAGTAATGGACGTGGTTACTCTGCACCCAGGCTCAAATGAGCTCGAGTGTGAACAGTAAAAATGTTTTAAATAGCAAAAAAAATCCAAAAACAATTGTGGTGCAAGATATTCATGTGTGTGCTGCTCGTGCAAAATTTGGTGAAGTTTGACATTCAAGGAGGTTGTGGCAAAAAAGATAGAATTCGGTCGAATGTCCAAACTTTCCAAAAATTTGCATGAGCATGAACAGCACGCATTTGCGCATCTTGCACCATTTTTTTTAATTTTCCTGCTATTTTATTTATTTATTTTACTTTTTAAGGCAACTTTATTTATTTTACTGCTCAGGTGTAGATGAGTTCGGATGCCGAATTGAATTATCGAATCATTTAGGTGAACCACCTAGCAAGTAGAAATGGCCAATTCCAGCCTTCCAGGCCCGTTGGGTTCATGTGCTCTCAGGCCAGCTACATACCAGTGGACCGGGCCGATAAACAGCACCCAGGGCCGCTAAACAGCTACACTCGTCATCGTTGTCTAAAAAAATAACCACACTCGTCGTCGACCTGTTCGTCTTCGATCCCCTCCGACGAGCCTCCCGGAGCCATCTCAAATGCGACGGCGGCCGGCCGCATCCCTCCCCTCCGCCGCTTCATCTCTCCCCGGCAACACTAATAAGCAAATGGTTCTCGCCGGATTCCTGCGCCGATAACTTCTCTTGGCACGGAGGCGGCGATGGTGCAGATCGATCGCCGGCTACCGGAGATGGAGGATGAGGATATGGAGCTAACGCGCGCGGGCGGCGAGCGGTATGCGCTCCCGTCCTTCCATCGCCGTAGGGGAGACGCGCTCGCGGCGGTGTGAGGCGCCGGCGTCGGGTAAGAGGAACTGTGCAGTCTGCAGTGTGCAGTGCATTGCATCTCTTTAGTCCCACATCGGTAGTTGAGTGCGATTTTCACGGATTTATGCAGTGCATTGCCCAGTAATGATGATGTTAGAGTAGAGGAAAAGCTGAACTCTCTCAACTTAAAGCATATTTTCATGTTTAAAGCATAGTGATAAGACATTTCTGATAAAAAATCCGGGCTGCGATTTTCATGTTTGGTGTGTAACATACTGAAACTTCTTCTTTTTTGTCATATGGAGCACCATCGGTAGTTAGCGCTTGTGTTTTGCTCATGCTCCTGGTAAATCCTTTTGGGCCAGGATTCAGGAAGCTCCTGTGTTCGGTTATGCTCACTGGTAATTTTCATTTTTGTATCTGCAATCTTTCGGAGCAGTTAGTTTCTGCTCTTTTCTGTTTTGTGTTCTTGAACAGTGTATGGCTACCTGGCTGTCCTGCTTAGTTTGTAAAACATACATGTAGATGTGCAGTGCAGAGTTAAGGTTTCTTTTTGCGGTGTATTGCTTTCAAAAATTATCTGGCCATATATTTTCGTGCTGTAAAAAATATCTATTTCCCGTTATGATTGTTCCATAGCACCAGTTTCTATCAAATGGGCCTCCCAGTCCTGAAGTAGATCACGAAACTTCATGACAGCTGCCAGTACGAGCGTGAGCCTTGCCAGTTGTTCTAATAGCATACTATTTTGTCAAACTCCGCATTTTACCGAAAAAGGCTTTCGCCCCGTTTTATATATAAAGCACCAAACCACAATCATCCAGTACAACGACACGCCACGCCACCGCAACACACACACACCCAAGACAGGATACATAGGCGCTGATCGCAGCAACACCACTCCTAGCACTACCGCCCCGAAGATATGAAGCTACATATGACGAACCATGTGCTCCAAGGCGGCGCCTTCAGGAAGGATACGACGCCGGAGCGCCGCCACCGCCCGATCCAAGGATCAGAGTTTCCCCCGGAGCCGCATGACGAGCAATGAGAGCCGTGACGACGCCTTCAAGAAGGGGGCGATCTTCGCCGCCGCCGGTCCGTCCGAAGATAGAGCAGGTTTTCACCTCGGCCAACAATCACCGCCACCGAACGCCACACCCCGGCAACCACGCCGCCCACACGACCATGATGACCGGGCAGCATCAAGGCACGGGCTTTGTCCAAGAGCACCGCGCAACCACCACCACCAGGGCCGCCGCCCCGGCATCCAAGGCCTAAACACCACCTCATCCAAGACCCACCGCTACACCAACCAAAAGAGACTGAGCGGCCCCTAGCATCTGGCCACCATCGACTCGTCCTGCCGCACCGTGCGCGAGACGAGCTCGGTCCTGTCGCCAGGCGCGAGACGAGCTCGGTCCTTGCAGCCGTGCGCGAGACGGACTCGGTCCTGCTGCCAGGCGCGAGAAGAGATCGGCCCTGCAGCCCGGGCGCGGGACGAGCGATGGACCAAAGCTGGGGACGAGCCAACTCTCTGACGAAGATTGCGCCAGGGCACCGAGAAGAGGGGTCGAAGGCCTGCACAAGCCGCTCATCGACGGGCCGACGCCGAAGAGGTCCAGCCGCCGCCGTGAGACGAACCCGACCACAGCCAAGGGCCACCACCACGCCGTGGCAGCCCCATCCACGCCGAGCACAGCCCGCGGCACCTGCCATCGCCGGATCGGCCGGGGGCCGGCAGGCCCGCCACCACCAGGGAGCGCCGCAGCAGGGGGCGGTCACCGGAGCCGGACACCACCTGCAGCGAGCCGGAGCCCCGCCACCACAGAGGCCCAGGCCACCCGCGCCGCAGCTTCGACAGATCTGAGCCGCGCCCAAAGCCGCCGCCGCCGGGAGCAGAGAACGCCCCAGCCCGCACCAGCCACTCCACGCCGCCGCCTGCAGGCCGCGACCCCGTCGCCGGCCGCCGCCGCCGCGTCCTGAGCTCACGCCGCGCCGCCGCCCGGCCCAGATGGCCCGCGCCATCCAGCGCCGTGCGGGGGGAGGAAGAGGCCCCGCCGCCGCCCGAGCTGGCCGGGCTTTGCCCGCCAGCACGCGGGGGCGGCGGCGAGGGGAGGGAGGAGCAAGGAGGAGCAAGGAGGAGCAAGGAGGAGGCTCCGCATTTTACTCATGGCTAATTTATATTTATCATTTAAATTCATTCATACCAACACGATTTATAGAAGCCGGGTATGAACTCTTATGGTTATATCGCCGCGATGCCTCGATGCAGCATTAATAGTCAATATAAATTATCTTTATTGAAAAATACCAACTCGATGGTACTTCCTCTGTAAACTAATATAAGACCTTTTAGATCACTAGGGGGAGTACATTGTAAATCACATGAGACAAGTTATACAAGGTTCAGTGTCAATTGCCAAATCACTATAGCGTGGCTTAACTTGCTCTGGCTTGTTTGCTCCAACATATATATGATGTTCTGGCTGCCTGCAACTTCATGGCTACTTCTCTCATGTTCATTCGCTCTCTTGGGAACAGACGTGTGCAAGACAGAGCTACTTGCACAAGGGACACCAAGCACTGATGTAGCACGTTTCCTGCTTCCGCTGTTGCACGAATGAATCCCTTGCACTCGTCTTGGAGATGATCATCGATGATACGCAGTATCTGATCTGGAGAGTTCCTCTCCACGAAATTGACAATGTTGAGTTCATTGTCAAACATAGGGTCTGTTGGTCTTTTACTTATCAGCATCTCTAGAAGAACTACTCCGAAACTGTAAACGTCCCCATAGGTTGATGCTTGGCCAGTTTGAGCATACTCTGAAAAGATACGAAATGAAACTGGTTAATGCCATATAAATCCAAAAAGCCAATGTTCAGACATTGAGCCTTACACAAATATATGATGTGGAGATGAATACCTGGAGCAATATATCCTATAGTTCCTTTCAATCCAATTGAGCTATCTGAAGTTGAGGCTGAACTTGAGTGCCCAACTGACGCTGACTTTGAATTACGGACGAGGTTTGCAATGCCGAAGTCACCCAAATATGCATTCATATCAGTGTCCAGGAGGATATTGCTGGGTTTCAAATCGCAATGGACAATGGATCTTGTGATATCATGGTGCAAGTAGGCCAATGCGTTCGCGATATTAACAGCGATGCTTATTCTTTGCCCTAAGCTCAGAATCTTAGGACCTTCACCAGCAGATTTTGTGTGTAACCATGTGTCCAAGTTCCCGTTTGGCATGAACTCATAAATTAGAGCTTTGAAAGCATTACCATCATTATCTATTGCTGAGCATGCTGTTAGGATAGAAACAAGATTTCGATGTCGAATACTTCTCAAAACCTCACATTCTGATATGAAACTTTTGTCTGCGTATCTCACATCGAGGTCAAAAACTTTAATAGCCACTTGTATTTTTGCTTGAGTTAACTTTCCTCTATATACTGAACCGTAGCTTCCTCTCCCAACCAGGTTTGACTCAGAAAAGCTCTGTGTAGCTTGAGCTAGATCCCTGTAGGTAACTCGAGGAAATTGCTTGCCAAAAGAAAGCAACAGCAAGTATGTTCTTCTTGGCGTCTTGCCCTCCAGGAGTACAAAGTAAATTAACAATATGAGTGAGGTGAAGCCAACCAAAGGGATAAGTACTCTGACCAAGTGGTACATTCTTTCTTTTCTCTGAGAAATAGTAGAACAAGTCGGCATACGAAGATCCGCTGCTCCACCACAAAGTCCCGAATTCCCATCGAGAGAAACAGCCGTGACATTTTCAAATACCCCATTTCTTGGTACTTCTCCATGAATATGGTTGTAAGACAGGTCTAGTTGGTTCAGATATTTCAGGTCACTTAGTGATGTCGGAATGGATCCGGACAAACTGTTATGTGAAAAGTTGAGCACCACCAAGCTCTTCAGATTGCTCAAAGACTTTGGAATATCCCCTGTGAGAATATTCTGGTCCATCTGGATGATCTGCAGCTCTTGACACTCACCTAAAGCACTAGGAATTTCCCCAGAAATTTTGTTGGATGAAAGATGCAGCTCAACTAGCTGCCTAAGATTACTAAACTCTCTAGGTATCGTTCCTTGTAAGTTATTGTAGGATAGTGCACATTCGGTTAGTGTGGAGCCATTGTTGAAGATCTCTCTAGGAATCTCACCCCATAAATTGTTATAACTGAGGTTCAACCTTGTGAGCATGGTAAAGTTTCCCATACTAGGGGGTATCGGACCCTCAAACTCATTGTTTGCTACATAGATGACCGTCAATTTATCAAGATTACTGATAGAGGTTGGTATTGGGCTAGTGAAGTTATTCCTGTCGAGAGCTAAAACCTCTAGATTTTTCAGCTTTTCAACCCATTCTTCAATGGAACCACTGAACTTGTTTCTACGTAAGTCTAGTAGTGTTAAGCCACTAAGATTCCCCATGTTAGTGGGTATTGTCCCTGACAAGTCGTTTGCATCTAATCCTAGTATTTGAAGTTGGCTTGACAGGTTACCGATAGAATTTGGTATGGTTCCTTGTAAGTGATTTTGACCCAGTGCAAGAACTTGCAGAAATGCGCAATTGCTCAACGCATCCACGAATTCCCAGCTTTGGATATCCTTTGCTACAAGCTGGTTTGTCTGAAGGTTTAGATAGTTCAACAATTGAAGCGTACCAAGAGAACCTGGAACTTGACCTTTCAATTTGTTGGCTGATAGGTCCAATATTGATAGCCCTGAAATATTACCTAACGAAGCTGGGATATGACCTTCAAACTTGTTGTAGCCCAATCCGAGCCATGCGAGACTCGGGAGGGTATCACCAAAATTAGATGGCAATGTGCTCCCTATCATATTGATACGTATGTCTAAAATTTCTAGAGAAGACTGATTAAGCAAGGTTGTTGGGATACTACCTGATAGCATATTACCACCAAGGAACAAAACCACCAGATTCGGAAATTGTCCTATCTCATCGGGAATGCTACCCATGAGTTGATTATCTGCAAGAATGATTGCTTCTAACTGGCTGATGTTTTTCAGGATTGGGATCGTTCCGGTGATATTATTTTCAGAAAGCTGTAACCACAACAAGTTGGAGAGCAAGCCTATACTGAGTGGAATTTCACCTGTCAGGAAGTTACCGTATAGGTCTAAGTAATTTAGGTTGGAACAATTTGTAAGTGTAGCTGGAATGATCCCTTGCAAAGAGTTATTACTCAGCAAAAGTCGTTGCACTCTGTGCAGACGGCCGAGAGGAGGTATCTCGCCGGTGAAGCTATTTGTGGACAGGTCCAGTGTCTCGAGGAACGTCGGATTCCCCAGGGACGGGGATATTCGACCCGAAAACCCTCGCTCGCTGAGGATCAGCGCCGTGACGCGACCTGGGTGCCTGAGGCTGCAGTTGACCCCCCCTCCCACTTGCAATGGGGGACGCTGGCGTTCCAAGAGCTCAAGGCTTGCCTTGGATCATTGGTGATGGACCGCTTGAAATCTAGCAACGAGAGCATGTCCGTGCTGTTACCAGGGACTGTCGAGCAGTGGGCAGTGCGAACTCCATCAGAAATGAGCAGCAAGGCCAGTAGCAGGAGCATGGTGCGTCTCGCCGGTTGATTGGCATACACGAGCGCCTCGTTACCTGCAATGCATGAAGAAATGAGCACTCTGGGTAGTATGTTCACCTATGGAGCCAAAACAACGAGGTCAAAATCGACAGAAGCCAAAACGGATGTTAATCAGAAGCAGTACAGTACTAATCAGGAGGAGGGAGTGGGGAACCTTTTTTTGGCCGGATCGCACAGAACGGCAGCCTTTCTTGTTGCATGGTTTCGCCGGGTTTTGCTGGGAAGCGTGAGACTGGATGCTGGATGCGCAGCTGGCTGAGTCCCCCATGGGTTTAACAGTACTCCACAGTGTCATCACGTCCACACACTTGCACCTGGTCTGAAATCCGCATGCCTTATCTTAAGCTTGACCGCCGATGGAGCGAAGACCTGTATCGAGTCCGTCAACCTTGTCAGCATGCCTTACCGTTCCAGTATTCTTTATCTCAGTACAACCCACCGCTGCCGTCGCTGTGTGAGCTGGACGGGATCTTTGCGGCATGCCCAGCCCCGAATCCAAGAGTTCTAATCGATACCCCCTCTACGGAGGAAGTACTTCTCAGCAGGAATTGGATAGTGATCTTCGTGTTGTTATCGAAAAAGGGTTTCCCCCGCTTTGTATTCCAAAGCAAACCACCTTGATACATATTGCAATGCTGGGGCGAGCAGCACATCAAGCCCAAATAAAAAGAAAAAGAAACAAATGCCAACAACGGCAGCTCGACAAAGCGCGGTAGACCCACGACCGCTGCGTCCCCCGGATACAAACCACCACAGCCCGAGGCTCCGATAAACCGCGAACTAAGCAGCACCTTCAAGAAGGGATGCGACGCCGACGACGCTGCTGCCCGGACAAGTCCTAGGGTTTCCCCCAGTACGCGGAGGGAGGTGGGGGATAGCTACTCCCGACACCCTCCAAGAAGGGATAGTGGCACCTGCCGGTGTCACCGCATCGGAGCCGGACGAACCGGCAAGGATTTCTCCCGCACGCCAAACCCCACCGGCCAAACGGAGCCGACCAGCCAAACCACCGCCCACCCATGCGCCATCACGGTTGCGCTGCCACCAACGCCGTCTCGCTGCGAGCACCACCACGAGGCCAAGAAGACCGGAGAGAAGATCCAAGCGACGGGAGCAGCAGCACCGAGGCCGAGCGGGAGGGAACCACCTCCACCACCGTCGTGCGGGAGGCTCGCGCCTCCGGCACCGTCGCGGTAGCCGTCCGGACACGGCAGCGGGGCATACCAGGCCGCCCCTGGCCCGGCCAGGCCCGAAATGGGCCCGCTAAGCCCCGCCGGCCATGCTGCAGCAGACTGGCGTCGACGCAACCAGCCCCCGCTGATCATCACCGCTCGCCACCGCTTCCTGATGGCCACGCCAACGCCACGCCAGGCGCCGGCCCGCCCAGGTCCAGATGGGGCCCGAAGGGCCCAGATCTGGGTCGGGCGGGCGCCGCCAGCCCGCGCCGCCGCGCAGCCCCGCCGCCGCCGCCCAGAGCTCGCCCCCGCCGCCGCACAGGACCGCCGCCGCCTGAAGACACCGCCCGGAGCGCTCCGTCCCGCGCCGGAGAAACCCTAGACAGGTAAGGGCCAGGGGCCGCCGCCGCCAACGTCGCCCGGGCCAGGCCCGCGGCGGGCGCCGGCGACGGCGGCAGGGAGGAGGTGGAGAGAGGGGGAGGGCTCGCGGGGAAGGGGGGAGGCGCGGCCGGCCGCCCGCGGGGGCGGCGCGGTCGCGGTCGAGAGGAGAGGTTGCCTATTAGTTATTTTTCAGTGTACGTGTTGAAGTTGTGTCGAATATAGTGTATAAGGTAGGTTACAGTTGGACTTTTAGTTGTATTGTGTTTACATAGGATATGTAGTCGTGTCCAAGTAGGACACTTGTATCCTAGGCCTCTCATATATAGCGGGGCTAGACACACGATGTAGCCTATGCCAACATAATAGCACCGGAACGCAGGGGAAGCCGGCGGCATGTGCCGGTGTCCAGGGCGACCGGGTGCAGTATTGTGACGGTGTCACGGGGAGGAGCGCCCCTAGTCAAGCCCCGGGGATGTAGCCATATCGGTGAACCTCGTTAACAAATCTCGGTGTCGTGCTCGTGTGATTGCTTGGTCCTCGGATGATCGACGGTATGCCTCGGATTTATTCTAACAAGTGGTATCAGAGCTAGGTTATTCGGTGGATCGTTGATCTAGAGGATGGATCGTGTTAAATTCAGTGTGCAAAGACGGCGGGGAGTAGCGCGGATCAGTTTGCGGCTGGATGGGACCAAGAAGGAATAGCAATCGGAAGCATCTGTAGTCAAGTAGCAACACGTACGGTGGCGGCATGCGGCAGGCAGGACGTACGGCGATCGGATCTGCGGTCGATCAGGCGAGCGTCAGGCGGCACACGCGAGTTGCGGCAGCAGCGACATGGTCCAGTAGGACGGCCCAAGGCGACCTAGCTAGTAGGCTGGCCAAGCTGGGCTGGGGCTAAGGCCCATGGAGCAGTACGGTTCAGATGGCACGGCCGGGTAGGCTTCGGCGCGTGACGGACGTCACTTTGGGCATGGGACGTGGACTGTGGTGTGAGATTGCATGGTGCCGGAGCGTAAGGAAAAGCAGATTCGGGATTTGTTTGTGACAAAAATAATTGGCACAAGGGCTGAGAGTCAATGTCGTGATATGCTATCAAGAAAGAAAAAATAAGTTCTAAAGCTACATACGTGTGATGAAGCAGGAGTTTGAGCTAGCTTAGCTTTGTTGATCTGTGGCATGTTCACACGGGAAGGCTATGGAGGACTTTGCTTTGGTTTTCTTTGTTGGTACACATTTGTGTTTGGATGGCGATGGTCACGGTGACGGCTTGAAGAGTCTGGAATGTGCCTGCAGTCGGATATGTTCGGCTGGGTCGGACTTGGAAGTCTGACGGATCGACGCAAGTCGATTGGTACAGAAGACAGTGCGGGATCAGCGGCGGCGACATAGGAGCGTGATGCTGATGGTGACCGACTTCTGGGGCGTGGAAACACGTGGCACAGGCCCCGAGGGCTTGTGTGGCTTCGACAAGACTATGGCGTGGGGTTGATTCAAGATGGCGTACGCATGTGAGCTTGAAGTCGACGGGGCGCGAGGGTGGACTGATCATCTACCATGGAGTCATGTTGAAGGTGGAGCTGGATTGAGGGGCTACGATGTAAGGATCCAGGGAATCGAAGCCTATTCAGCAAGGGGAAAAAGCGAGTGACGCGTAGTTCAGACTGGAGCCCAGTGGTCTGATGGAAGCATGCAACTCGTCATCGGTCGGTGATGATCGGTGGTACTCTACAGTGGGGGTTGAGTGGTGTGATTTCGCGACCCTTGAGACTCGACTGGGACAGCGGAGGCTCGACGCGGTAATAGCGGCGAGGCGTGCGTTATGCACGGGACATGGAGACGGGTCAGGGCTCTGGTGGTCATACATGTGGTGATACAACTGCGAATTTGGCTCGGAATGACAACAAGCAATGGTGAAATTCTTTCAAGTTTCAGACAGGCGGTCAAGAAAGGAGCGGTGATGTTGAGTTCAGGTAACTCTTATGTGTGACACCCAATATGTGAGTTGTTCATTTTCACGCAGGTCAGTGATCAGTGTGTGATGGCGTTGAACGGAGCTCTGGAAGTTGGGAGCACAAACTAGAGTAACAAGGAACTTAATTTTGCTCGAGTGTTGACTGTGGTCATAAAAAAAAGGACTACAAGTTGCAGGTGGAGTCATATGGAGTCTTTGAAGTAGCAGCGGTACTCGTGGGATAAACTCAAGTCCAATGTACATGGAAGTTTGACGCATGGACAAATCCAGTGTGGTGGAGTATATTCGCCAAGGTGGAGTTTGTTGAAGTTGTGTCGAATATAGTGTACAAGGTAGATTACAGTTGGACTTTTAGTTGTATTGTGTTTACATATGATATGTAGTCGTGTCCAAGTAGGACACTTGTATCCTATGCCTCTCATATATAGCGGGGCTAGACACACGATGTAGCCTATGCCAACATAATAGCACTGGAACGCAGGGGAAGCCGGCGGCATGTGCCGGTGTCCAGGACGACCGGATGCGGTATTGTGACGGTGTCACGGGGAGGAGCGCCCGTAGTCAAGCCCCGGGGATGTAGCCATATCGGTGAACCTCGTTAATAAATCTCGGTGTCGTGCTCATGTGATTGCTTGGTCCTCGGATGATCGACGATATGCCTCGGATTTATTCTAACAGTACGGCCTGACATGGAACGGTTCACTGGCCTAACATTCTCTTCTTTGATACCGTGCTTTTTTCTCCTATGGCCCTGCGGGCATGTATGCCTCATTTTTACCACGTCTCTGCACTGAATAATTGTGATTCGACTACTTTTAGTTGCACGCAAAACTGAATTTTCCAATCCGAGTTCTGGCGTTGTCCAGATGGAGACGAATTAATTAGCTTGGAACCATCATTGATATATAACGGCAATGTGCTTTCTTTCAGCTACAACAAATGGCCTGACTGTAGATCGTAGGAGCTGTTAAATCACAAGTTCAACAACAATAATGATGCCCGGACAATTGAGTCGTCTTTATTTACATTTTACCATGGTTGAGTTTGGTTTGGTGAAAATATTTTTGCTTGCTGAAATGATGCACTAGAGTCATGTCTACTGCTCTGACCAAATATTCTGTTTTTCTTAATTAAACAGCTCTGCAACAAGCACACAAAGCTCCCATGTTTCCACAAGCATGAAGCATGAAGACTCTTAACACATGATGTATATTTCCAGTTCTGATTCCAGGTATCTTTGTCGCATTTGCCCTGTGTTTTTATGTGTCGGGATAAAGGCCTGTTACTTCAATGGCGCATTTCAGATATACTATGGGCTTAAGCGTTTAACAGTAACAATAGTGTTGATGAATTGGTTTCAAGCTGTTCAGTTAGTCCTGTTACATTCCCTGTCATCTTGATCACTAGTGCAGTGTCAAAAATGCTCTTATATTATGGGACGGAGGGAGTACATATTAGCGCTCGTTTCTCTCCTGTTTTTCATATGCAGCCTGCTCTGTCGCACATGGTTATTGGCGTGGCCGGTCTGTCGATGCTCTTCACTCCTTGCAGAATGGAGAAGCGAGGCTCTCTGCCCAGCCTCCAGCACTGTCCTTCACTTCTGATTTTATCTCGCGCAATACCGTCACTGGATAGTGTGAACGGTGAATGCACACATAGTGATGCCGTGATCGGTCCATGATAGGCTCCGTAGTGGACCGGCGACCAGCCCCCCGAACGTTGCACCTAAAGGGCTTATTCGTGTATAAAGGGCCTTCTTCCCTTAATCGTGTGCGCCACATGAAAACAACGTTCTAAAACTTGCCATATGTGCTCATGAACTCCCCTAAAAAAATGTGCTCAAGAATTTGCCTAGAAAAATGTGCCCAAGAATCCAAGAGGTACTCAGCGATGGAATACATGATTTTGTTAGTTTTTCTTTTTCTTTTCGAGGGAAGGCCTTCATGGCTAGTTTTATTGATTATTTAGCAAAGGATACATCGATCACAAGAGAAGCAAGTAACCAGCTACGGGAATCATCGTCCATCCCAGTTACAAGAAAGTTTGTTTAAGAAATTATACTTAGCTAGCTCATGAGCCACACAATTAATTCTTTTTTGGTTAGTTAAACATGACTATGTGGCTAGACTTGGTCGCGGAAGAGTGGAAACAAATTAAAATTTGGAGAACGACCGATTCTGGGCATGATCCATACATAGTCCCTGGTTTCTCGGCCACATTAGACGTTTCAACTAGCTTGCCGCGACTGCGCTCTTATGAAAAGTCGAGCCAGGGAGGAAGAAGCAGAAGGTCCATGACCATGTACACACCAACCGGTTTGCTTGTAGTTTCTTTTAAAATAAAACCGGGTTGCTTCCGAGATGGATCGAGCTGGATGCAGTGCACAATTTCTTGTGCACACCAGAACCGGTTTGCTTGTAGTCTCTCTTAAAGTAAACCAGCTTGCTTCAAAGATCGATCAAGCCGCACACTTTGATAGAGGGCTCGTTCGTCTTAGGTCTTCTTACTTTGATTTTTTTTCCTTTAGCCGTTTCTCCTTTTTAACTCATTAAACATGGCTAGTTGAACATGATATTATTGACTTGACTCATTTTTATCAAACCTTTAGGT
Source organism: Aegilops umbellulata (assembly GCA_032464435.1). Classification (NCBI taxonomy): domain Eukaryota; kingdom Viridiplantae; phylum Streptophyta; class Magnoliopsida; order Poales; family Poaceae; genus Aegilops; species Aegilops umbellulata. The sequence continues at coordinate 512,469,120 of CP136059.1, forward strand.
AGAGAACACATAGGGCTCTCCGGCAGCATTATATATTTCCACAACAATTATAACTCAATTGCATTTTTTTCCCAGTACGATCCCTCCAAAGGATCGTAGAATAGAGACTAGCTTCAGTTTGTTTACAACATAAAAGAGTAACAAAATAGAAATAGTCTCACTTGCCGCATAGTCCTAACAGCAGCGAAAACAGTGAAAGATAGGCAAAATATTGAATCATATTTGCATTGATGCAATTATAACATTAATGCATAGATATTGGACAATGTTATTTAGCTGATGTCAATTTTTTTTTGGTATTCCTAGCGAATGACCCGACAGCCATAAGACTGAGTGCGTAAATCTTGGTGCGTGTCAACCCACGTCGATAGCACGCATGCCTTCGCTCCCGGGCAGAACCGCTCGAACGAACGCAACTCCTCCTACTTCATCCACCAGCACACTTGCCAACGGCCTTGTGTCCACCCCCCGCCCCCTCCCCACGCGTCTCCCCACTACAGCTCCAGTTGTCGTGCACAGGCACTCGTGTCCGGAGCCTCCCGTTCCCGGCAGGTCGCTACGCTGCCCCGCCGCCGAAGACCTCACCAGTGAGGTCACCACCGCCCTGCTCCCTCCTTCCACCTTCCCCCTCTCATCTCATATCTCTCTCTATGTGCAGCAGCAGCTCGCGTCAGCAGCCGCCAGCGAGCACGCGTGCGTCGCACCACTTTAGCCGCTCCCGAGCGCTACCATGGACAACCTCTTCTCTCCATCGGCGGGCTCCGCCTCCCTTGGACCTCCTGCACCATCCCGCGATGTCGACATTTTTGTAGGGACGCCACTGCCTCGGTCCCATCCCCTATCCATCGCGGCCTGCCCCAGGCCTCTCCATCGAGCTAGCCACGAGGCACATGATGAGCCTTTCACCTCAACCAAGTCCCTCCCTTTGTAAAGTGAAATGGCACATTCTAAAATTTTGACATGGTAATTTTTTGAATCTGGCAATAATGTTCCATGACAACTAAGAGATAATGTTCTCAAAACCATGGCAATTTTTGCAAAGTAACATGGCTCATTAAAAAAATGACATGCCAAATACCTGAATTTTTTGTTTACTTGAAATGTTATCTAGAACTTGTCATGGCTTTTGTCGGTGAAAGTGATGGGAAAAGGAGTTTATCATGCTTGGAAAATCTAGGGTTTCATGGATGATATTTTCGGTTCAAACATCATTGCTCATTTTTTGTATGCCTTAAGTCACGTCAAACTTATTTTCTCATGCATGGCATTTTACAAACAATTGCCGTGGCAATTTGTACACACCATTTGCCATGACGTGTTTTTTAAGAATATAATGGCATGTACACATTGCAAAATTTAGTTTCTCATGCATGGCACTTTTTTTAGACACATTTACCATGCTCTATTTTATCAATATCATGGCAAAATGGTGGTGATTTTTTTATAATCTGCAATGTCACATGGAAAAGTTTTGAATTTGTTATTTTAAATCATGGCAAACCTTTGAGGAAATATGTAATGGCCACAAGGCATTTTTCAAGAAAAAAATTGTAACTTCACATGGCAAATTTAGGAATCTTGTTTTTCTAAACCATGGCAGTTTTAAAAAATGTTCCTACTTTTGTTACATGGTAACAAAATTAAAATATGGCATGATTTTTGTGGTATGTAATGGTTACATTTGCCATGATATATGTAGCAAAATTATCTAAATTATTCGAACATATTTTTTTGCCATGGGAAAATTGTGTATAAAGTTTTGTTGGCCATGGGAAAAGTGTAAAAGCTTTTGTCATGGGAAAAAACTTAAAACTCTTTCCATGTGACCAATACAAATTTTTCCATGTCACAGCTACAAATTATCACATGGCAAAAAAAAATTGCCATTGCAAAAACTTAAAATTGTTGCCATGTAACCAACACAATTTTCCTTCAAATCATGGCAATTTTGTAATTGTATCTTCTTGGTGACATGGCAATTGTAATGTTTTAATAGTGCTTCATGTAGACTCATGGCAATTTCACATTATTTTGGTTTCCAAAATATGGCATTTTTTGCAACTTACTTGTTTTGTTTTTCACAGGGAAAAATTAGGAAACTTTGCTTCATAGGTCATGACAAATGAAAAGTCATTACATATCTTACTACGTGCTTGACCTAAGTTTTCTTAATATAGTTTTTGCCATGGATCACAGCAACTTTGTTGTGTATAACATGTTTAAAATGACATTTTTGTTTTGCATTTTATGAAAGTGTAGGTACATTTTTGTGTTGCAACACGATATTTTTTTTTGTTTTTCATACTATCATGAAAATTATAGATTTATTTTGTATGTGTGTTTTATAGACATTAGGGAAGTTCATGCTATATTGCATATCACATCTTGAAAGTGCGTTATATCGACTAGAGGAATTTCATGGTGAGGAAATTCCTAAGCAACGAACTAACTAGCAGCGGAATAAGTACTCAGATGCAAGCATAACAGAGCAGTAGCACAATCATCATGATAAAATGAAAACAAGCACAGAGTACAAGTAGCGTAAACACAGGATAAGCAGGCTGAAGACAAAGTGACTAAAGAAATTGAGAAAGTCTTCAAACAGTAATGGTCAAGTACAACAGTATATGAATGAGGAAATGGAAGGGTTGAGGAAATAAAACCAGTAGCCCAGTGAAGACAGTGATTTGGTAGACCAGTTCCAAATATTGTGACAGTCGTACGTCTGGTTGGAACGGCTAGGTATTTAAACCTGAGGACACACAGTCCTCACCGTATTCTCCTTGAGCTAAGGTCACACAGACCTCGCTCAAACACTCGTGGTAAGTCTTCAGGTGACTTTCAAACCTTCACAAACTCGGTCACTCGACGATCCACAATTTCCTCTTGGATGCTCTAGACCATGACGCCTAACCGTCTGGAGGATGCACAGTCCTCAAAGGTAACAAGCGTCGGTTCCAGACAGGAACAATCTCTTCAGTGATGCTCAATCACTTTGGGTTTGTAGGTGTTTGGGTTTGGGTTTTCCTCACTTAATGATTTTCGCTCAAAGTCCTCGGAGGATCAGATGCTCTCAATGACAACTGTCAGTTTCTCTCGGAGCAGCCAACCAGCTAGTGGTTGTAGGGGGCGGCTATTGATAGCCTAAGGAGCAGCCCGACATGATAATGCCCTTCAATGATATGACCGTTAGGTGGGGAGATATTTTGGGACAGCTGGCGCATAGCACAACAACGGTTGGATATTTGATCTATCAAATTCCTCGGGGCTATCATGTTCCTCACTTGTAGGCAATCTGGCGAATTCCTAACTCCTCAGTCAGAACAAATTCCTCAGAGACCAGAAGAACTTCGTCTCTGTCACTGAAGAAAACTGACTGAACTGTATGAGATTTCCAATGGCTTCACTCGAAGGATTGGGTAGGTGTAGGATTTTGAGATGAGCATCACTTGAAAAGTTTTCCTTAGTTTTACCTCGACCCCCTTTAACGTACGGTGTTTCCTATGACTCAAGAAAGAGAAAATGAAACTACGAAAACAAAAGTCTTCACGCTTCATGTTCCTTGCATAAATATCAAGTCTTTACGGTCACACCAATTTCTTCACTTTCAAAGTCTTCAGAAAGCCAAAGTCTTCAGTTGAAGACATTCATTTTTAGGGGTCGACTTTTTCTGTAAATATCAAACTCCTCATTGACTTATAGACCTATGTACACTCACAAACGCATTAGTCCCTTAACCTATAAGTCTTCAATACATCAAAATCACTAAGGGCACTAGATGCACTACACATCTATTTTTTGTAATCTCGGTTGTTTGTACTATGTGGTATTTTGAATCTACTTGTAATGTTTCAATAGCAGTTTTATGAACAAAAATAATTACACCTAGTTGCCATGCTTTTTTTTAGTCTTTAGTTTCTAGAGCATTTTTGTGAGTTTTAGATGTGTTTTTCTGTAGGCCCAAAATTGTGGTACTGTTTTGGTGAATGGGCTGAGATTTGCCACTCTTTTGGGCCTGGATCGGTCGACGCTTATCAGTTAGTGAGCATGGCTTGGGAACCCTCCCGGGGCAAACAAATCGTCCGTTGGAGGGTCCTCCCACAACTGGCATACACTGGATATTAATGTTCCGGATATATGATGCATATTCTCGTAGAGGAGGAAACACCGTCGGCCTCTGCATCAGTTGATAGATAGACGGGATCATCTCAGTAGTGTGGGCCACAGTGAACACAAAGTTCTAATAAATCACCATACACTAATTAATGAGCTTATAACAGTCTAAGAGGCACTCATCAGTGATGGAATAAGTGCTTTTGCTTTGGTGAAAAGCGACTTACTCCCTCCTTCCATCTATATAGGGCCTAATGCGTTTTTCGAGGCTAACTTTGACAAAATATTAGAGCAATAATACATGACATGCAACTTACATAAAGCACACCGTTCAATTCGTGTGTAAAAGGAGCTTTTAATGATGTAATTTTCACATTATGCATGTCATGTACTATTAATCTCGTCAATAGTCAAAGGTTGTCTTAAAAAATGCATTAGGTCCTATATAGATGGAAGGAGGGAGTAGTTGTTGCTAGATTTGGTCAAAAAAATTGCAGAAAAGCAGAAACAAACATTGAGAAGGACCGATCCAAGGCATGATAATATCATACACAATCACGGTGTTCTTATAGTAAGTTTTTCCATAAACTTTATTTAAACCAGTTTGCGTTAATTGCGCACGTATGAAAAGTCAAGCCTAAAAGAACACGTGTGCTCAAGAATTCAAGAGGTACCAGCGATAGAATCCGTGATTTGGTGAGGTTAAAATGACTTTTGTAGCTAGACTTGGTCGCGGAAGAGTGGAAATAAATTAAAACTTGAAAAGGACCGATTGTAGGCTTGATACTTATAGTCCCTGGGTTTGTCTAGGTCTAAGTCGACTTAGACTTCGCGAAGTCTAAGTCGGCTGATGTCATCGTACAATTTTCCTTTTTTGACTGTAACTTGCATGTAGGATTATATTTACGTGCGCACCTACATGAGGATCACTACATGGGCCTGGAATCAGCCCATTGTTTTGGCTCATTCGTATTGCTTGTGATATGTGTCGTTCCTTCTGTTCTCTTTCATCCTCTTGCTTGCTTTAATTTTATTATTATTATTTAATTTAACAAATCATTTCATATTATTTTAAAAAACTATTATATAAAATAAAGGAATAAAAAAGCAAAAAATACAAAGAAACCACCCCTCTCCCATAAAACAGCACTAGACACGGGTTTGCAACTGTCCGCTTCCTCGACAAAGCATCATAGAGTTGTCGTCGCGTTGAAGACATGCAATTTCAGTCGTGACCAACACTTGCAGCTGAGTGCCTGTGTAGACATGCAACTCACCCATGCCGGGACAAAACACAACAGAGTTGCAGTAGTGTTGAAGACATGCAGTTGCCTCTTATAGTTGTGGCCTAGAGGGAGGCATGCAACTCACCCTGCCCCGAATAAAATACCACATAGTTGTACTTGCGTTGAAGAAATGCAGTTGCAGTCGGGGGCAACATTGTAGTTGCGGACCAGGGGCAAACATGCAATTGTCGCCTCTTCCCCAACAAAGCATCACAAAGTTGCAGTTGCGTCGAAGACATGCAGTTGCAGTCGGGGGGACACTTGCAGTTGCGACCTCGTAGGAGACATGCAACTCACCCCTGACCGAAAACACCATAGAGTTGTAGTTGCATGGAAGACTTGTCGTTGCAGTTGGGGCGACACTTGCAATTGCGGCCTATTGGGAGACATGCAACTCACCGCTGACCAAACAAAACACCATATAGTTGCAGTTGCATCGAAGAATGAAGTTGCAATCGAGGACGACACTTGCAGTTGCGGCCTAGTGGGAGACATGCAACTCACCTCTGACTAGGGGCGGCACTTGCAGTTGCGACCTCATGGGAGACATGCAACTCACCACTACCGGACAAAACACTACATAGTTGTACTTGTGTCGAAGACATGCAGTTGCAGTCGGGGGCGACACCTGCGGTTGCGACCTAGTGGGAGACATGCAACTCACCCCTGACTGAACAAAACACCACATAGTTACAATTGCGTCGAAGATATGCAGTTGCGGCCTAGTGGGAGACATACAACTCACCCCTGACCAGGGGCGACACTTGCAGTTGCGACCTTGTGGGAGACATGCAACTCACCGCTACCGGACAAAACACAACATAGTTGCAGTTGCATCGAAGACATGCAGTTGTAGTCGGGGGCAACACTTCCAGTTGCGACCTAGTGCAAGACATGCAACTCACCCCTGACTGAACAAAATACCACATAGTTGCAGTTGTGTCGAAGACATGCAATTGCAGCCGGGCCGACACTTGCAGTTGCGGCCTAGTGGGAGACATGCAACTCGCCCTTGACCAGACAAAAACACCACATAGTTGCAGTTGTGTCGAGGACATGTAGTTGCAGTTGGGGGTGACACTTGCAGTTGCGGCCTCATGGAAGACATGCAACTCACCACTACCGGACAAAACACCACATAGTTGTACTTTTGTTGAAGACATGCAGTTGCTGTCGGGGCGACACTTCCAACTATGGCCTAATGGGAGACATGCAACTCACACCTGACTGAACAAAACATCACATAGTTATAGTTACATCGAATACATGTAGTTGCAATCGGGGGAATGGGCATTTGAAATTGCGGCGCAGTGGCATACATGCAACTGCAACCTTTCCCTAACAACACATCACCGAGTTGCAATCGGGAGTGACACTTGCAGTTGTCGGGGCATGACAATTGCAATTGTGTGCCTAGTGATAGGCATGCAACCACCGTTCTATCGACAAAACACCACTTAATTGAAGTCGCGTTGAGAACATGCAGTTGAAGTTGGAGCGACACTTTAAAGTTCATGCCTATTGGCGAGCATGCAAAGGCCCCATTCCTCTAATAAAACACCACAACCTTACGGTCTATGAAATAATATGATTTCTAGTTGACTAGAGAGTGAAAAAAAAAGCAGGCAACAACTTACTAGGCCATCAACACAACGCACATGTCAACTACACACAAAACTTGATTTCCAAAATCCATAGCTACCAAAACGAATGAGATCTAACTAATTCTCTATTGATGGAGAAAATGACAAATAAAAATAGCCCAAGAAAAAAAAGAAAACTATCTAAAAAATAAAATAAACAAAAAAATAAAAAAATAAAAAATAAACAAAATGAAAATAAAAAGAAAAAATGAAATAAAAATAAGGGCAACAAGCACCTGATGACTCAAAATCTCCCATAAAAATAGGATAAAGAGGACAAAAAGACTGCACTGCAAAAATAACCGGTATGCAACATAAGAAGCCTACAACCTTATCCCACCCGTGCTAAAAAAGAGAGAAGACGGCTTATGATGCCTAGCTGCACCGCTCGCACGACATAACTAAGTGCTACGTGACCAAATCCAAGAATTGCAATGTGTTTTTGTCAGACGGTGAAGGATGTAAATGAGATATATTATTTTCATAAAATTATAATAATATGCAACAGAAAAACTAAAAAATAAAATAAAGAAACAAGGAAAAAAATATTACGAGAAAAATGAAGGAAAAAATATAAAAGAAAAAGGGACAAACAAATGAATCAAGAAAAATGCCAAATAACCCGGCAAAAGAAACTAACAAAAAATGGAGACGAGTAAAAAAAAGGTTGAATTGCTTGGTTTCGAATGTAGCCAGGTGAAAGAGACAGACTGGAATGGGGGATGTGGAAGATGCCAAGCCCACCACGGATACCTGCACCTTTAAAAAAAAACAAAAGCACTAAACAGGCCGGCTAGTGATCTAACGCAGGGGTAGGGGGTCGACTGAGACTTCGTAAAAAATCAGTCGACTGATTTTTAGCTCCTCCGATAGTCCCTAGTTTCTCGGCCAGATGAAGATGTTTAAACTTAGCTTATGGAAAGTCGAGCCAGAGGAAGAAGAAGCACAAGGCTCCTGTACACACCAACCGGTTTGCGTGCAGTTTCTTTTTTATAATAAAACCGGTTTTGCTTCCGAGATGGATCGAGCTGGATGCACTGCACAGTTTCTTATACAGACCTGAACCGGTTAGCTTGTAGTTTCTCTTAAAATAAAACCGGGTTGCTTCAAAGTTCGATCAAGCTGCACACTTTGATAGAGGGCTCACTCGTCTTAGGTCTTCTTACTTTGATTTTTATTTCCTTAACTTAGCCACTTCTCTTTTTGACTTGTTAACCATGGCTAGTTGACTCAACTTATCAAACTTTTAACGTAGAGAACACATATATTCCACAACAGTTATAACTCAGTTGGATTCTTTTACCCATACGATCCCTGCAAAGGATCAGATTCCACTATCATAGACATAACAGAATAGAATAGAGACACCCCTCAAAAGAAGAAGAAGAATAGAATAGCGACTAGCTTCCGTTTGTTAAAAAAAAAGGAGAAATAAAATAGTAAAAGATTTACGTTGCCGCATGACCCTAACAGTATAAACAGTGGAAAGGTAAGCAGCTGATACACTAAATTGTACTTACATTGTTCAATATAACTTGATTGCATAGGTACACTATGCCTATTCTCGTAGAAAAGGAAGAAACACCGCTGGCCTCTACATCGATTTCGATAGATAGGCGCGACCATCCCAACTATGCGGGTCATCATGAACACAAAGATATATAAACCGCCATGCACCAATTAATGAGCTTAACAATCCAAGAGGTACTTTTGTGATGTTGGGCGAGACCAGCCGTATGTTGCGGGCTTGACAATAGCGACATTTTGGCGCCGTCACCTTCCTAGAGATGTTGTCGTGGAGCTCAGATGTCTTCAGTCGGGCCTCGGCGAGTTGTTAGGCTAGCTCTATGTTTCTTTTTTGGGTGTGCCTAGGTCTCATTCGAATGAGACTTAAGTCAAGTGATAAACATATGAGAAATAAAAAAGAAAAAACTAAAATGAAAATTTTACACGGATTTCAATATAATATCTCATGAATATAGCATCGACTGAGACATAACCAAGTCTTAGCCGACTGAGACTTAGCAAAACTGTTCTTTTTTGTATTTGTCGGTCTGCTTTGTAAGCAAACCTCCTCATCACAATGTATCGTCGGACCGTGTTCCCTATAATGTTCTTTTAATTATAAAGCGGCCCGAAAGCCTATTTGAAGAACAGTCGAAGAGGTACTCATCAACGATGGAATAAGTGCTTTGATTTGCTCAGCTGAAACTTAGTTGTAGCTAGATCTGGTCAAAAAATCCGCACAAAAGCAGGAACAAAAATTGAGAAGGGCCGATTACACAATCCCTAGGTTCTTATAGTAAGATGTTTAAACTTTTCTACTTCAAAAAAAGGTTGTTTCAACTTTAAACTAGGGTTGCTTCGACTGCGCACGCACGCACGTATGAAAAGTGGAGCCGGGCATCGAGGAAGAAGCAGAGGACGCTGCTGTACACACCCGAACCGGCTCGCTTCCGGTTCCCTTTTAAACAAAACCGGTTTGACCCCAACCAAGATGGATCGATCGAGCTGGATGCATTGCATCGCACTGCACAGTTTGGCGGAGGGAGGGGGCGCGAATCAGGAGAGGATCAGATCAACCAGGCGGATCAAGACAAGGGAGCGGTTCACACTAGGAGCAGCAGGTGTGTGTGTGTGTCACTATAGCCGCGATCGATAGCCGATAGGGCAGGAAGTGCGTGCACACACACGTCCAGGGCACGCAACGCTGGCCCACTGCGCTGTGGGCCCCGCCGGTAAATAGATGCGCGCGGCGAGTGCGTGCATGGGGACGGGGTCTCGTCGTAACGGCCGCGACAGGCACAGCGTTCCCACTAGTACAGACGGGGCGCGGGGATGCGACAAGGCACGCGCCGGTGGGGGGCCACCCGCCAAGCTTGGAGCGTTCACACTTTCTTTTTTAAACACAACATGCAATCGACTACACACACAAGCGTATACTCATCCCTGTAAACGCACGCACGTATGTCATATACGTATGAGCATTGTCGAGTGATTGAACCGGCATATCATTTTAGGATTCACGAAGTCAGCACAGACGCCTCTTAATCGACGGAAATATCATCTCCTACCGAACAAACATTGTCGAAAGTTTGAATTAAATCTAAAAAATTGCGAGCACCACTATTAGGTCTGTGACTTGAACCTTATGGATGGGTACGTCACTTTCATGTTAACCATCTAATCACGGGTTGGTTTGATCAAGCGTTCACACCTGGCCATGCCTGTGCGTGCGTGATTGGTGGGGACGACTCCCGAACGGAGGGAGGGACTAGTGCGTGCCCTGCTTCGTACGTACATGCAACGCAACCGAACGCAACGACAGCGGCGGCGTTCCCACTTGACACCTTCCTGCGTGCGTGGGCGCTCCACTTGTTAGATTTAAGCGGCGCCGGCGCGCCCGCGGCCGCGGGTATATATACACGCCGGCGTGGGAGCACAGACTCGCTCACAGCAAAACATATAGCTCAGCTAGTCAGGGTCTGCAAAGCTCCGACTGTTTCTTACGTGCATATAGACACGCAACCAGCCATGTCTGCCGCCGCCTGCGTCTCCTTCTGCCCCTCCCCCGCGTCGTCTCGCCACGGCGCCGGGCCGATCGTCGATGTCGTCGGGCTGCCGCCGGCCACGGAGGCGGATGAGCGCGGCGCCGAGAGGGGCCTCCTGGAGTTCGGGGCCGACGGGATGATCAGCGCCAACAGGTAAACACACACCTACATGCATTAGCAAGCATGTATTGACCCCATACAGTTTTTTCTCAAACGTTGACGGAGATTCATTCGTTTTCTGATCGATGTATACTATGGCACTGCTTGTGAACTGGTCCTTCAAAACAAGGCAAAAGTTTTGTCTCATCTCATTGATTAGCAAGAGCTCCCCGCAAAAAAGAAAGAAAAAAAGCTTACAAAACAGACGTAGGAACCAACTAGCCAGCATTAAGGATCCCAACTGCCCGGCCTCGATTATAGCACTCCCTCCGTTCTTAAATATATATCTTTTTAAAGTTTTCAATATGAACTACATAGCGAGCAAAATGAGTGGCTCTACACTCTAGAATATGTCTATATATATACTGTATATAGTCTATACTGAAATGGAATCTCTAAAAAACTTTATATTTAAGAACGGAGGGAGTATTAACCAAGCAAGAACATTCCTAGTTAACAGCTTTCTCATACTAAAAAGGTTTATGTGTTTGTACATTTCCTTTCAAAAGGGAACCTCTATAAAGTTTGGTCAATTTTGTACTTCTTTCCAAAACCCAGCCTCTATAGAGTTTGATCCACTTTATATTGAAAAGAACCTACATCTATAATACATGATCAATCTAATTAAGACGCGACGATCATGTTTTATTTAGTGTTATCAAATATGATATTTTCCTCTACAAACTTGGTCAAACCTATGGTGACCTTTTAAAAAGAAAGTATATGCGCTGTATCTCCGACCGGAGGATTATTTAGAATATTTTATATTCTAAATGTTATCCCAAGCTATAGCGAGCTTTTAACAACGGATTAATCTATGACATACTGGTTTGATCTTTTGCGATAATTAAGGAGGATATCGGCGCATGTGATGCATGCAGATTATATTCTCCATGTGATGCATATTCCACTTTCTAACCTCTCCTTGTGTGCGTGGCAGTGACAGTGACGAAGATGCTGCTGCTGAGATTGATGACGAGGAGGAGCACTCGGTGAGGAGGCCACGGGCGGTGGTTCAGAAGTTCATGTGCGAACGCAAGGCTGTCGGCGACGGCTTCGCTCTCCGGAGGAGCATTGGCAGGTGATCAATCACATCATGCACCCGATCCTCATCAATTTATGCTGCCCAACACAAAGCTCAATTCAAACTTTGTTACTTCTTGCAGGCCCGAGTTGCAGAGCTTGGATCCTTTCATCTCCTTGGACGAGTTTGAATGTACGTATGCATGATGAACATCCAAATTGGAATCTTCAGCTGTTCGTTTCACTGACCAGCTGCTCTAGCATCTTAATTCACCTTTTCGTCCAGTTGATTAAAGATGCGCAATGAACGACACATGGAAAAATTACTGCAGATAATACAATACATCTATTTTTACTTGAACCAAACATTGTAAGAAGAAGAAAAAAGATGTGATGTGGCAAAAAAACATGTGCATAAAAAACTTAGTTATTTTTTGGTTCATTTTGAATATTTGTACAACTTGTAAAGTCGAATAGCTTATGCATGATTAATCGACTCCCCATCAACTAAAAAGGGACACATATTGAAAATGATCGTGTACAAGCTATAAAATCCGAAATGGTCTTGACCAAGAATAACTAATCACATCAACAGCACCAAGATCTACTAATGGAGTTCCGTAAACCCCACTACTCCTAGTGGAACGACTATGTGAACGCTCCTCTAAATATTCTAAATCGATATGGTACACGACAAGATAGCCGTGAGGGACCGTCAGGCAACATCGCTGATCACCCGCCATGGTTGGCAGGTCTGGTCACCCCTGCCACGGGTATCCGGACGGTCACTCTCATGATCCATATCTAGCCTACCAGTTTCATCTAGTCTATTTTGATTACCCCGAGATGCTTATATTATATAAGGCTTGAGTTATCGGTGTCCAACTTAAACACCTAATCCATCGCTAAATACAATGCTCAACTATAGGCTAACTAAGTAAAATCATACGTATTTGATTGTTCATATGCTAAATTGGTCAACTTACAATTAATTCGCACCTACCTTCTTTTTCAGTTTCTCGTCCAGCTGGCTTTTCTGATCATCCACACCGAGGTTTGTAATTTATTTATCATTCTTGTACATACTCATGGAGTATAGAATTTCTATGACACCGATTGCATGGATAAGCTAGTTTCATGTATTAAAGAATTATGTGTCTGACTATATTTTTTTCTTCTATGGTGTCCCTTCAGGATTCGAGAATGTTACCTACATGCTTGAGGTAAAAATAAGTCCGTATAACTCTCATTATTCTTGCCATATGAAAAGAACAACTTCCGTCGAATTAAGACTTATGCGATAAAATTTCATCATTTTCAGGGAGGCTTGAGTTACCATGACTTTTCAGGCCACAAGGGCACGATCAACACCGGAGATGTTCAGGTTAGGTTTCTCTTCAAACTCAGCAATTATACCAAGTGGCATTGTCAAGATAGCACTGCTATGCATGTTCTTAGTTTGAAAGCAAAAAATCAAGCATACATATAGGTGTTGAACGGGTGCAGATGAGCCCGAGATAAAGAAATTTGTATTTGTTTTAAATTTATTGTCACCGGGTGTAGATGAGCCTGGGTTCAGAATTGGGAGTTTTTATTTTTTTAGTATTTGTTTGAATTTATTGCTCACGGGTGCAAATGAGCCCGGACTCAGAATTGGATATTCATGTTAAACGCAATTACCTTCCATGGCATGGTCTTATATGCTGATATTAACAAGGAAGGAAATGCTTGTAACAGTGGATGACGGCCGGGCGTGGTGTGGTGCACGCAGAGATGCCGGGTGGTGAGGGGGTGCAGAGGGGCCTCAACCTCTGGCTCAACCTCTCCTCGAAAGACAAGATGTATGCATGGATCCACCTCAAATTTTGCAAATATTTTCTGAACACAATAACAACAAATGTTGTTGCTACGTGTGCAGGGTGCCGCCGAGGTACCAGGACCTGAGGAGCCGCGACGTCCCCACGGCGGAGAAGGACGGCGTGTCCATCAAGGTCATCGCCGGCGAGGCCCTGGGCGCGCGCTCGCCGATCCAGACGCGCACCCCGGCTATGTGGCTCGACGTGACCATGCGGCCCGGCGCGCGCCTATGCCAGCCCGTCCCGGCCGGCTGGAGCACGTGCGCCTACGTCCTCGACGGCGAGGCCAGCTTCGGCCAGCCCGGGGATGAGGCGGCCGGCGCGCACCAGTGCGTCGTGTTCGGCGGCGATGGTGATAGCGTGGACGTGCGGAGCGTCAGCGCGACGACGCGTTTCTTGTTGCTGGCGGCGCGGCCGCACGGCGAGGCGGTGGCGCTGGACGGGCCCTTCGTGATGAACACGAGCGAGGAGGTGCAACAGGCCAGGGACGACTACCTGAACCGCCGCAACGGCTTCGAGATGGCCTCCGGCTGGACCTCTGGCCAGTGACCACGCAGCCGTGCTTCACCAACATTGGCGGGCCAACGACAGAAGAAAGCGAGGGCCGTGGCAGTAGACGTCACAACGGGCTGCACTGCATGTATTTTTTTCCTGGTCATGACCGGCAGGCCCTGATGACCGGGCTTAAATCCAATCGAAAAGCCCATGGGAATATTTGTCCTAGTAAAGATATTAGTGTTGTATCCGGCAAGAGAAAAATATAAGTATTGCATGACGGTCACATTTTCTTAAAACAATGTTCACAAGACTAAAAAAATACTCCAAATTTCTAAAAACACCCCTATACTTTCAAATATGTTGAAGCATCTTTGAAAAGATTGCTCATGTAATTTGGAACTATTCATACACTTTTTTTTTCTAAACAAGGTTCATAGTTAAAAACAAAAGAACCCACAAAAAACAGGAGTAAACTGAGAGAATAGAAAAAAAATAAGGAAAGTTAGCAGTACAACGCTCGGCACATAACACTGACAAATAAAATTGCTAACTGGACCGCTGGCTCATAGACGCTCCCTGTACACAGGTGTCTCGACCGTTTGGGGTGGGTGCGTTTATGTCTCACTTTTCTCTCTATTTTTGCGAATACATTTCCCCCTTCTTCTACTTTAAGAACTGTTAAAAAAATATTTAGAAAAAAATGTTTCACAAAAAGTCCAATACCTATTTCAAAAAGTGTTCACGCTACTTAAAAGAATGTTCACGCATTTTTAATAAAATGTTCGTCCGAAAAAATGTTCATACATTTATAAAAAAATCATACCATTCAACAAAAGATTTCGCACGTTTGAAAAAGTATTAATGGCATTTAAAAATATCATCAACTGTAGAAATCTGTCCGTGGGAAATATGTTTGTGACCTATAAAAACATGTGTAAAATTTAAAACTAAGTTTATAACACTTGAAAAATGTTCAAACACTGATAATGCTTTCCATTGAATATAAATATTTTTTGCACCATTTTTTAAAATGTTCACAGCAATATACAAAATAAAGCTTGTAAGTAAAACCGGTCGGACTAAAAAAGTTCATGCATTTGAAAAGGAAAAAAGGATAAAGAAAATACGAAGAAGGAAAATAAAAAATGTTCAAAAAAAACAAAGAATAAAGATGGAAAAGAAAAAAATGACCAAAACGTTTGGATAGAAGCTTTCCAAAATTTAAGCTAAATTTCGCCGTCCCTTTATCAGGTCAGGGCGAGTGCTCCATCCGCCTCGCAAAGCGCCAGGTAGGGTTTGCTCAAAAAAAGAAGAAGAAACAGATAGGGGTGCATCGAGCCTAAAACAGGTGGTGCCGAGACAGCAGTGCGTGTGTATCGCCCGTTGCAAGACATGTTAGGGCCTCACCTCAAGGAGAGAATGTATTAGGCCGGCCCATTAGTATTACATACGCTATGTTGTGTTCATTAGTTTGAAGCATTATAAGTATATATTTCGTATATTTCTTTACCTAAATATTTTAAAATGTTCACCGTGCATTTACAAAATGTTCATGAAACGGTAAAAAAAATGTTCATGTAATTTGAAAATTTTGCATACCATTCTAGAAATTGCGCACTACATTTCAAAAAAAGGTACACACGTTTAAAAATATGTTCATGACATTTTTAAAAAATGTATATGAAAAGGTAAACATTTGTTAGCATAATATGTGAAAAATGTCCGTACCATTCAGGACATTTTTATGACATTGAACAAATATTCACTGTTTATAAATTTGTTGAATGGAATTTTAAAATGTGAATTTTGATCTTGCAATTTTAGGAATTTTTAATAACATATAATTGTGCCATTTAGAAAAATCTTATAACACTTCACTAACTCTTGCAGTTTCTTTGAAAATATTCATGAATGTTTAGAAAAACATGTATTTCAAAATGTCACTATGTATTGAAGAAATGTTCCATGTGCATTTTACAAGGATCAACATGTATTTAGATAAATGTTTAACGTGTATCTAGAAAATGTTCAACCTGTATATAGAAAATGTTAGACGTGTATTTGCAAAAAGTCTACATGTATTTGAGAAATGAAGAAAAAATCAAACAAGTAAAAAATAAGAATAAACAAACATTAAAAAGTAAAATTAAAAAGACAAAATAAAACAGATGAAAACTTCTAGAAAACACACACACAAGAACCTTAGAAGGAAAAACAATTGCATGGAAGCTTCTAAAATTGGTCCATACCGGTCCATAGAAGTTTCACAAAACCGCTCTCAGGAAGCTTCCGAAAACCAGAGGAACACACGTTATTGGGACAACCCAGTAGTGGGCCAGCCAGAGGCGAGAGGAGCATACGTCTCGCAGTAAGTGAGACATAGTCTTACATGGGCATACATATTCACCTTTGTCTCGGGAATGAGGTATGTGTCGTTGGGTTGTTTGCCCAGGGGCGACACATGAGAGGTAAAAGAGATAAGGGGAAAGAGTGTGGGCTGGTCGGCTTCGCCACCAAAAATTTACCCACAACCTAAGAGAAAAAAGACATGTTTTCCTTTTAGATGATGGGAGCAACTGATCGGACGTGGCCCAAGCAGACAAGGCAGTGAGGAAGTGAGGTCATACAGGAGAACATGACGCTTGGAGAAGGATGTAGTTGGTTTTTTTCTTTGGTTTATTGTTGACTCATTTTTTCTAGGTTTTCCCACGTACTGCATATTTGTGTATGAGTGCCTCGCGTGGAGTACATGTTGCAGCCCGCGTGAAGTACAGGTTGCGTCAAGGATCACAAATTGCTTCACTTGAAGTACATGCTGAGTCTGGGAGTACATGTTGCACTGTACGTGAAGCACAGGTTGCACCGGGCATGAAGAACCACTTGCATTAAATGAGAGCGCACTACTCATGAGAAAGTACATGTTGCACTGTGTCAAGAAAACGCCAGTGGTGGAACCTGGAAAGCGAAGAAGGGATATGACAAGAAATAGTGAGGACAAAATATAGGATTATGAATGGAATTTAGCAAATTAAATTCATTGCTAAAGATTCCCCATGTTGGTCTGATTTGCTTAGAATCAAAGATATCTATATTAAAGGAAGAATGATGGATGCAAGAAATGGAAACCATACTGATTTTTGGAGAGATGGGTGGATTGGTAATGGGGCGGCTTTGAAAGACCAATTTTCTGATATTTACATGATCTGCTAAGAGCAAGTAATATCAGTAAAAGCAATGTCTGATGAGATATGAAATCTCACTATTAGGAGATGGCTGACCTCTATCGAATGATAGATTGAGGATTATCTTGCAGTGAGTTACTCTAAAGTCTAGTGTGGGAGATGTTCCTAGGTGCAACTGGAATAGGAATGGTAGGTTTTCAGTGAAATAAATATATAATCATCTAACTGATATGGGGCCTGACAGATCTTTTAACACCCATGAAAAACCAAAATTACTGTAAAAATCAAAGTATAGCTTTGGCCGAGTTGGCATGGTGCAATAATCACTAAAGATAATATGTTGAAAAGTAACTGGAATGGTGACCCTTTGTGTTGCTTTTATTCGAAAAGGTAGGGTTTTATTCATCTATTCTTTGGGTGTTCTGCAACATGTGGTGCATTGTTTTAAAACGTCTGGGTGTTGTATCTAGGCCCATTTGTTTCACTTAGTTTTTTCGGTGGATTACAATTTTTGTCCCTCAAAGCAGAAACCTATGAATTGTTGGGGTGGTTGCTTTGTGTTGGGCAATTTAGGCACTCCGTAACAGAGCATGTTTTGATAAGAAAATGATTTGATCACAAAATGAGTTTATTTGTTATGCGTGCTCTTTTATGCAATATTGGGCAGACCTACAAATTGATGAAGATCGCTTGATGCTACAGATTGTGGCACTGGAAGTTCATGATGGTGGCGGTGCTGGGCGAAGGGGTGACATACTAATGCTTTAAGCGGGAGAAGCAGCTAAGAATGATGTTACTGAAGCTAGGAATGATGTCGATAATGAAGACACGGCGGAAGATGCTTGATCTGTCCTTGATGGGTTTCTAAAAGAGCTTGGTCGTTTTGGTATGCACCTGTGCATGTGGGCTGATGCTGGGGTTTTGATCTACCCCATGTAAAGTGGAATCTGTTGCTAAATGATACTAAGTTCTTTCTGGTTTTCTCTTTCCTACTAGCGGTGCATGCAACAGTAGGCTGGCTCTCTTAGGGTATGTACAATGGTGCTATCTTAGAAGTGTCACATAGGATAAATGCTGAGGTGAAGGACAGAGAATTCATAAAAAAAGGCTAGTCTCGTCTTATTTAAGAGACGTTCTCTTAGCACAATAAGTCTAACCATGTTTTTAGGAATAGCTAGTTAGTGCAGATAAAGCTAACAAATAACCCATTATAGACATGTTTTTATTGTCATCTCTAAATTATATGCAAGGCTTAAGATAGAACTGTTTTATCAATCAATGTACATGCATTTATAGGTGTTTGAACCCCCCTGATTATGTTATTTACACTTTTGTGCCAAAACGCTTTTTTTTGTTCTTTTGTTCGATGTTCCGTTAGTGGAACCCGGTTCAATATGGATCGAATGGGGGAAAAAAAGACCATCAGCCCGTTTACTTGCACATGTTTTTTTGGTTGTTCACTTGCACATGCTAGCATGGAAAGTACCAATGCAAAATACATTTGTGTTCAATGTTTTGTTATACTTCATTTTGTGAGTGAGCACGCGTGAGTTCAGCTAGCTAGGATATCAGATCTGGATCTTGCCCGGCCGTATGGGTGGGCATCGATCGTGTTGTGTTGGTGTACATACATACCCTCGCCATTTAACCATTTAACGAACGAAATCAATGGGTTGATGCTGTCGAAAAAATCACTAGGAGGAGGGGGGGTGCTATATAGTCCTCGCGTACTGCTACTACGTATCGGTGCATGGTTTGTACGTACGTGCATGCAGCATCGCGGCCTCCATATCGGATCTCTCTTTAATTTCCGTCAGCAAAGATGATCCGTGCCCGTGCCCAGGAACGTGCTGTCCTAGCAAAGCCTCGTGGGCCCACGGTATCTCTACGAGCGATCCTGTCGGCCGCAAGCCCGAACGGACGGCAGGATCTCCTCCGCCGTGAACAAGCCGCGTGCCATGTCACCCCGCCACCGAGTCAGGGGATCAGGATAGGCCTATCCGGAAGCGGCCGCGTGGCGCGCTCCCTATGGGCCTCGGCCGCGCGCAGCCTCTCCCACACAAACCTCATCGACGGCCAGCCGTTTCAAATCCTTAACAGGCTCGATCCACCGAGCCAAGCTAGTCTGTGCACGTACTACGTACCAGCAGCAGCAGAAGGAAAAAGGTCAGGCCAGCACACATCCTCTGTACTGTACAGCCTCCCAATGGCGTCGCTCGTCGCCGTCCAGCCGGTCGCCGTGAGGGGCCTGGCCGGCAGCTCCATCTCCGGCCGCAAGCTCGCCGTCCGGCCCTCCTCCGCCGCCGTCTCCCGCTCCACCCGCAGGTACTTACACACAAGTCAATCAACCCACCGTCGAGCGAGCAAGAGAGCGCACGTATAACAACTGACCAATTAACGCGGCGGCAGGGCTCGCGGGGCGGCGGTGGTGGCCAAGTACGGGGAGAAGAGCGTCTACTTCGACCTGGACGACATCGCCAACACGACGGGGCAGTGGGACCTGTACGGCAGCGACGCCGCGTCGCCCTACAACGGCCTGCAGAGCAAGTTCTTCAACACCTTCGCCGCGCCCTTCACCAAGCGGGGGCTGCTGCTCAAGGTGCTCCTGCTCGGCGGCGGCTCGCTGCTCGCCTACGTCAGCGCCACCGCCTCCCCCGACCTGCTCCCCATCAAGAAGGGGCCCCAGCTGCCCCCCACCCCGGGGCCACGCGGCAAGATCTAAATCTCTGCAATCAAGGCCTTCTTCCTCTTCCTCCTCTCGCCTCGTGCTTGTGTACCATGGATCTCATCTGATCTGATGGAGCTCCCTTATCTATGTCGTCCTCCGTTGATACTTGATCTTTGTACTTCGTATCAGTAATTGGAAAGATGCTGCGTGCATGGTGCATGCAATTACTAGATCATTTGCTCTTCGATGATTGCTACGTACTGGTTTTTGTACCATGTTTTTGCTGTACTGGTGGTTTAAATTACTTGTCTAGAGGGTACAGTGCCGATCTATAGTTTCTTCCCCTTTGGTTTATGTCACTCTAGCCAATACGTATTGTCCGGCCGGCCTACTCATGGCTCTACGCGCACAGCTGCACAGGTACACACGCCATCCCTCCCTCTGGAACTACTATCCATTTCTGCGACAAATAATTCGGGACCGAGGGGGTACTTCCTAACAGTTGCTGTTGCCCGCCGGCGGGAAATTAGATCTTAACCCACTTGTTTCGTTAATGTCTCATAAATAACATCAATCATACATTGCATCGTCGATTTATGCAAAAATCCAACTGGCATTATAACACTCCTACAAGACACTGCAAAGGCCACGCTTAACAAAACATTGCATGGAAGAGGTCAAGGTTCACTAGTATACAAGTGGGCTAGAAAACTACATGTCCATTTCTCAGGCTCGGTGTGAAAAATCTAATGATTATTTAGTTCATGTAGAATAGGGGGGGTCACACTTCAGCAGCACATCATATTGGCCTCTGCACCAAATTTCCATTGGGGGTCCAACACAATGGAGATACATACAGGTGTCCAAAAGCTTACATAAACCTCACAAGTCACAGTGGTACACCCACACAGCTCTGCACCTTGATCACAATGCTCTGAACACATATTTACATCCATTTCACTCCGAATGATCTGGCACATATGTCTTCCCCCACCCCACCTCCCTCCCCGCCACCCCCTACGGCAGCGCGCCACTAGTGTCTAGATATGGGGCTCCGTGCTCCGCCCAGGTTCTCAAGCTTGTCCAGGTAGGAGTACCTCTTGGTGCCGATCTTCGAGATCTTGCTCAGCTTCTTACCTTGGGGATCCTGCGACCCTAGTATCATGGTCTCGATGGTGCCGTCCCGGGGCCCCACATAGTCGAACAATGTCGAGTTAACCGGCTCCATTCTTCCCAGCCTCCCCATCTCGTCCTTGGCGTCTTGGACCACCGTGTCCGTGTCGTCGGTTGTTAAGCTCGGCATCCTCATTGAGTCCCCATTCTTGGGGTCTTGGGTGAGGGCGTCGGCGTGGAGAACGTCTTCGATGCGGGACATTACGGTGTAGGCTAGGCTCTCGAGCGTCCTTGAGTAGCTCTCCAGAATGGCACTCCCAACATCCTGCAAAAACAACACGGAAACACAAATGTATGTAGTTGGTATTATTGTAGTAATTAAAAAGGTACTGTAGCAATTCCGAAACCAAAGTGAAAATTGTAGGTACCCTGTTGTACTGGATTTTGCTGATGTCCAGAGCTGATTGGGAAATCCCTGGAAACCTGTGCTTGAGGAGGAGGAGAACGTTCTCCGCCCTCCCCTCGAATCGGCCCCGCTTCTCGTGGCTGACGCCATGGCCCCACTTGCCGTCTCTCTGCATTTTCTTTTGCCAAATGACGACCGACGCTTCGATCCGGTTCTTTAGATCAACAATGTTGTACTCGTTCGACAGGTCTACCGTTGCTATGAGTTCTTCGGGGTTGAAATAATCGTCGGTTATAAGCTTGTACATCGAGTCCCCAAGGGTAGATTTCCCATTCTACCAAGCATAAGAATATATAAGAGGATTTTGTCATGTGAGACCACAGTAATGTAGTCAAGCAAGGTAAATGTAATTGTTGTATAATAACGTCCTTGTGTTCTTTTGGATCACCTTAGGCAGAGTCTCCATGTAAGCTTCTGGAACATCCATCTCCATGAGAACATTAGCATTGATGGCCATTGTTGCCTTCAAGACTTGGTTGACAAGCTCCTTCTGGTGGTGAAGCCATCTCCTCGTCGAGTCTGACAGACCCTCGGGAGGGACCTTGACCGTCGGGAGCCACCATTTGTCACTCTGCTCCGCCGCGTCGCCCTTCTCAGATTCATTGTCATTTTTCTTCACATACCAAAACTCCTGCTTGTCGCTGAAACTATCGAGATAGTCCTGTTCGACAGCAGAAATGTGCAACGGTAACAAATTAGCAATTCAGCTATCTTCACATCAATCTCGTAAACAATTCAGAGAATGGTGTGGAATTTTATATTACAAGGAGCATTCCGTCAAGCTTGCGCAATGCCGGGATGTTCATCAGCAGATCTCTGCGTTGCTGAGTTATCATAACCTGCTTGTCAAAAAAGAATAAAAATGTACTGTTGTAATTAGTTGTAATTCGATTTGCATAATGAGGTTGCATATATAGTACAGGCCCTAAGCAAGGCAAAAACAAAAGTGTGACCGCCTAAGGCTCCAATAGGCACAACCCACATTGTACTTCTTCACTAACCAATTTATTTTTCTTTGTAGTACCTCCAAAGCAACATAAACAATCATGTTTTTTTCTTTTCAAAAAAGAGGAATACCCCCGGCCTCTGCATCTCTTGATGCAAACAGCCATACATAGACAATCACGTGTAATGTAAATAGGGGCAGGGATTTGTTTCTGACCTCCATGGTGCTGCCATCCTCGGCCACCTGGCGTGAAGGAACGAACTCGACGATGAAATCGGTGACCGAGAGAAGCCAGTCGATCTCCTTTGTCCACCGAGCCTTCGGCTCAGGGGCCATCGGTTGGAGACGCCGCTGCTCACCGAACACGGAAGCTGCAACAGCGTGCCACCACGAGAAAGAATACATAACCGGTAAGATTTTCCACAAGAAACCAACCACGAATTGAAATCCAGAAATCATGCATTTTAGTCGTGCATGTACTCATTGCGAGGTCTAAGATTGTATGGTGTACAAAAAGGTTGTTTTCTCATCCGCAAAAGAAGAGAGGATGTTTTCACCAATTTCCACTAAATTATTTTGAGGATTAAAATCATTTAAGCCATTACTTTTGTTTAGAATTTATAGTGACAAGTACAGTACTCCTATTTTCATTACACGTGATTATTTTGAGGATTAAAATCATTTAAGCCATTATTTTGAGTATATACTAGGCCAGGTTATGCACATTATGCACATTGGGTGATGTACTCTCATTTATTAGACCGATTTTTTCACACACCAGAAATTCCTTTAATTTAGCTCGCACCATCAGGGCCAGACGTGGAAACCATTCACGAAATGGAAACGGAAAGATTTTATGTGAAATTGAGTGATTAGCTGCTAGATTGGTGATGGCACAAAAATGGAAACATTGGAAAGAAAAGGGAGTGATTACCTGCAAGATTGGTGATGGCATTGGACAGAGCAAGAGCCGAGGAGACTCCTTTGCCGCTGCCGGACATGTCCTCCCCCAGCAGCAGCTTGGAGAACTTCTCCTTCACCATGTCCATGTCTGCAATGGATCGACCACCACCGGAGCAATTCATTCGTCGAGCAAGGCCGCATTGATCGATCACGCTAGCTAGAAATCAACCGTGGTCACGCACGCACCTGAAGGCGGGCCCTCGGGCCGGGGCGCGGGCTTGGGGGGCGGCGCGGCCGAGGTGGAGGGCCTGGGCGCGTCGGACGGGCCGCCGGCGAGCGGCGCCGGGATGAGGTCGACCGAAAGCTTGCCCCTGGACCCGCAGCTGCTCCGGGAGAGCATCCGCCTGGCGCACGGCAGCGTCTGGGTCTTGGTCGACGGCTCCATCGTCGGGCTCCCGGGGTCGAGGACCACGTCCTCCGACGACGCCGAGGACGAGACCGACGAGAGCGGCGACGAGGGCGTCGACGACGCCTTCCCGGACTTGCGCCGCCTGAACGAGAACCTGGAGTCGCGGCCGTGCCCGGTCTTGAGGAACGGCGGCGCCATCACGCGCTCATCGCAGGCATGCACCGGTCACCACCGCATCCCGCACGCACGCACGTACCCGTACGCCGACGCACGCACGCGGGCCAGCCGATCGAGGTCGGACAGACAGAGAGGGGGGGTGGGGAGGGAAAGAAACACCGGCCGGCCGTCCGTCCGTCCGTCCGTCCGACCTCGCGCCCCCGCGCGCGCGAGAGAGATGGGAGGAGGGATGTCCGGTGGCGCGCGTGGCTGGCTGGCTGGCTAGATTCGGGGGAGGCGGTTTTGCGAGGGAGGCGAGGAGAGGAAAGGGGGGAGGCGATGTCGCGCGCGGCGTGCCCGTGGATGATGGATGGCGCGAGCTGCAGGCGCCGCGGGAAATGGGTCCGTTTTGTGTGTGTCGTCCAGCCCGGGTCGGCCACGCTCCCTCCCTCCAAACATGGGCAATGGGAGTGGCTTATCGTTGGAGATGTTGTACCACGCTGCTATTTTTAATCTCACTCGGCCGTGGCTACTTTTTATCCATCTCGCTTGGTGGTTAATTAGCACGTGCTGCTCTTAGGAGTACAGTTTTTTTTTTTTGCGATGGAGAAAGAGTTTTATTCCATATGGATAGGGTTACAATCGAGAGGCAACAAGTCCTCCACACAGGGTGGTCCTCTATCTAGCCATACAACAGTAGTACTTTTCGTACGACTATACAAAACCAACCGATCTGCTACCCTATTTTGCTCACGCTTAATTTTCAAAGGAATAAAAACTCTATCAGCCATAAGATGACGTATTTCCGCTACCAGATGTCCATAAGCCGATCTGGTGAGATGCTCTCCTGTCAAGGCGGCCAGTGCCACCGAGGAATCAGATTGAACGACGATGGGTAAGGTGCAATGTTGAATAGCTAGTGCCATACCCTGTATTATTGCATGTAGCTCCGCCTCCACTGCCTCATTGCAGTTGAAAATGCATCGGTACGCCGCAAAGATTACACTCCCGTCATGCCGACCCAAAACCATACCGGCCGCTGCCGAGCCGTCTACAGAAGAGAAGGATCCATCGACGGACAGAGCTGCCTGATCCACACTTGGTCGTGGCCACGGCAAGCAAGCATCCTTCCGCACGACAGGCCGCTCTTGCCATACCTGCATCTTCCCTTTAATGATCTCCTCCGTTGTATACTTCCTGGACAGATCTAATGATTGCATGTAGCTCTGGAGGTATGTCACCGACACTGCCACCGGTGGAACCTCCTACCATGCGCCCCATCAGACCGCAAATTCCATATCCTCCATAGCAACATAATCACAGAATCCCGCATCATGTCGTCGCAGTTCGCCAGTACATTTAACAACCAATCTTGCCCCGTATCCCGAAGGAGTTCTGGATCTGGTAGCCTCCATACTGTGCGCATCTGGGTCCACACTTGGCGAGCATGATTGCATGTCACCAGAGCATGGAAACTAGTCTCCTTCTCCCTTCCACACAGGGACAACTGTCTCGAGTAGAGATATGTCTATATTTCTTGCAAGCATTAGTTGGAAGAGCACCAGACACCACTTTCGAGGCCATAATTTTCATCTTAAGGGGCACTTTGGCTCCCCAAATTGTTTGCCAGATTGATCTCTGGCCGCTTGGGCTGTTACTTGACGTTCCATGATTGAGTGAAGACTCATGAGCAAGACGATACGCCGACCGAACTGTAAACATATCGTTCTTTTCTGGAAACCATGCAAGGAAATCCTGGCCGCTTATCTTTAAGATTTCCCGCACGTCTAGGTCCCAGAAGTGTTATCGCAGCCTTGGTACATTCCATGCCCCATGCTCATCAATGAAATCGGCCACCCAATTCAGTCTACAATTGCGCTTTGGAGTTACTGGCCGAAAGTCATTACTGTTGGGGACGTAGTAATTTCAAAAAAATTCCTACACACACGCAAGATCATGGTGATGCATAGCAACAAGAGGGGAGAGTGTTGTCTACGTACCCTCGTAGACCGATAGCGGAAGCGTTATGACAACGCAGTTGATGTAGTCGTACGTCTTCACGGCCCAACCGATCAAGCACCGAAACTACGGCACCTCCGAGTTCTAGCACACGTTCAGCTCGATGACGATCCCCGGACTCCGATCCAGCAAAGTGTCGGGAATGAGTTCCGTCAGCACGACGGCGTGGTGACGATTTTGATGTTCTACCGTCGCAGGGCTTCGCCTAAGTACCGCTACAATATTATCGAGGATTATGGTGGAGGGGGGCACCGCACACGGCTAAGAGATCTCAAGGATCAATTTTCGTCTCTTTGGGGTGCCCTCCTGCCCCCGTATATAAAGGAGCAAGGGAGGAGGAGGCCAGCCCTAGGAGGGGGCGCGCCAAGTGTGGAGTCCTACTAGGACTCCATAGTCCTAGTAGGATTCCACCTCCCATATGGAATAGGAAAAGAGGAAGGGAAAAGGAGAAGGAAGGAAGGGGGCGTCGACCTTCCCTAGTCCAATTCGGACCAGACCAAGGGTAGGGGTACGACCACCCTTGAGGCCCTTTTCCTTCTTTCCCGTATGGCCCAATAAGGCCCAATACGTATTCCCGTAACTCTCCGGTATTCCGAAAAATACCCAAATCACTCAGAACCTTTCCGATGTCCGAATATAGTCATCCAATATATTGATCTTTACGTCTCGACCATTTCGAGACTCCTCGTCATGTCCCCGATCTCATCCGGGACTCCGAACTCCTTCGGTACATCAAAACTCATAAACTCATAATATAACTGTCATCGAAACCTTAAGCGTGCGGACCCTACGGGTTCGAGAACAATGTAGACATGACCGAGACACGTCTCCGGTCAATAACCAATAGCGGAACTTGGATGCTCATATTGGCTCCTACATATTCTACGAAGATCTTTATCGGTCAAACCGCATAACAACATACGGTGTTCCCTTTGTCATCGGTATGTTACTTGCCCGAGATTCGATCGTCGGTATCTCAATACCTAGTTCAATCTCGTTACCGGCAAGTCTCTTTACTCGTTCCGTAATACATCATCTCACAACTAACTCATTAGTTGCAATGCTTGCAAGGCTTATGTGATGTGCATTACCGAGAGGGCCCAGAGACACCTCTCCGACAATCGGAGTGACAAATCCTAATCTCGAAATATGCCAACCCAACATGTACCTTTGGAGACACCTGTAGAGCTCCTTTATAATCACCCAGTTACATTGTGACGTTTGGTAGCACACAAAGTGTTCCTCCGGCAAACGGGAGTTGCATAATCTCATAGTCATAGGAACATGTATAAGTCATGAAGAAAGCAATAGCAACATACTAAACGATCGGGTGCTAAGCTAATGGAATGGGTCATGTCAATCACATCATTCTTCTAATGATGTGATCCCGTTAATCAAATAACAACTCTTTTGTTCATGGTTAGGAAACATAACCATCTTCGATTAACGAGCTAGTCAAGTAGAGGCATACTAGTGACACTCTGTTTGTCTATGTATTCACACATGTATTATGTTTCCTGTTAATACAATTCTAGCATGAATAATAAACATTTATCATGATATAAGGAAATAAATAATAACTTTATTATTGCCTCTAGGGCATATTTCCTTCAATTACCCCTTGGAATCCAAGGATCACGCCATGTCTTCAGCAAAGTTCCATCACCCACACGCCAAATGATACCTTTTTTCAATAGGTCCAGTCCGTGTATTATCCCCTTATTTCCTTCAATTACCCCTTGGAATCCAAGGATCACGCCATGTCTTCAACAAAGTTCCATCACCCACACGCCAAATGATACCTTTTTTCAATAGGTCCAGTCCGTGTATTATCCCCTTCCACACCACGGAAGAACTCGCGGGAAACACTGTATCATGCAAATTACCATGAGGATAATACTTAGCCCGTAACAATCTAGCACACAAGTTGTCCGGGCTGTCCAATAGGCGCCAAGCTTGCTTAGCAAGCAAGGCTTGGTTAAACGCTCTCATATCCCTAAAGCCCATGCCACCCATAGACTTAGGTTCTGTCATTTTGTTCCAACTGAGCCAAGCCATCTTCCTCTTGCCTTTCTCCACCCCCACCAGTACTGCCTCATCATTCTTGTTAACTCATCACAAACGGACGCCGGTAGACGAAACACACTCATCACATAGGTTGGGATTGCTTGTGCCACTGCCTTTATCAATATTTCTTTATTTCCCGAGGACACATACTGCTCACTCCAGTCCACAAGCCTTTTCCTTAACCTTTCCTGAATAGTTTCAAATTGCCCTTTATGCATTCTACCCTCCGGCACCGGAAGACCCAAGTACTTGGGTTCAAATACCTGTTGCGAGATATCCAGAATATTCTTCACTTCACCCGCCACCGCCGCATCGCAGTTGTCAGATATGAGGATGGAACACTTTTCAGGGTTGATAAGTTGACCCATTGCTCTAGTATAAGTGTTCAACAAACCTTTGACAATGCCTGCTTGCTGGCCTGAAGCTTCAAATAATAGCATCGTATCATCCGCAAACAACAGATGAGAAATCACCGGTGCCCCACGGCATATAGAAACTCCCCTCAATTCCCCTTCATCAACTGATTTAGAGATGCTAGCAGAAAGGGCGTCAGCAACAGAAAGGAATAAGAACGGGGACAAAGGATCACCTTGCCGGAGACCCCTAGACGGGGCAAAGACATCCAGAAGTTTCCCATTGAATTTTAGAGAGTATGTTACTGACTTAACGCAAGCCATGATCCAAGTTAGCGACTGAGCCGAGAAGCCCCACTTGGTTAATGCCTGCTCCAGAAAATCCCAATCAACCCGATCATATGCTTTTGACAGATCCAATTTATATGCACACGCTGCTCCTCTATTGGGCTTCAGGTTTTGTATGTGGTGGATACACTCACACGCAATTATAGAGTTATCCGAAATAAGCCAATCTGGAATAAACACACTTTGGTTTTCCGAGATGAACTTGGACAACAAAAGACGAAGGCGATTCACCAAGCACTTAGACACTATTTTATAAACCACATTACATAAACTTATCGGCCGAGAATCCTTTAGTTCCTTCGGATGGGGAACTTTAGCATTAACACCCTCCGGCATCATTCCTGACCTGAAAAAATCTAAGACGGCCACCACAATGTCAGACTTCATAACCGCCCAGTTGCGTTGGAAGAACCTTGCAGGTAGTCCATCCGGTCCAGGTGCTTTCAAGGGCCCTATTTGAAACAGGGCATTCGACACCTCCTCCTCCGAGAACGGGGCACATAAAGCATCATTCATTTCTTGCGTAACTTTTGGCATAATGCTCTCCAGTACAACCTCGGGGGTCAAGGTCAGATCTTTCGTATAAACTTCCTTAAAATAGGAAGTCGCCATGTGTTCCATATCAGTCGGAACAGAGCACCAAGGTCCATCGGTGCGTCGCAGCCGCTGAATATGGTTCCTCCGCGCACGCCACACCGCTCTCCGATGAAGGTAAGCTGTATTTCTCTCGCCCTCTTTTAGCCACGTGATCCGCGAACGCTGTAGCCAAAGCATCTCCTCTCTATATAATAACTCATCCATCTGTTGCATTTTCTGCCTTAAAGCAGCCTTATCCGCATCCTGCAGTTGCAAGTTTGTAAGCTCCTGACGTAGCTTTTCCAATTCAGAAGTGACATGCCCAAAGTTTTCCTTACTCCACGCCCGCAACATGTTCATCATTTCCTTTAATGCATCACAGACTGCCCCCAGGTTGCCCGCTGGCTTGCTTTTCCCCCAACTCTCAGCCACCACAGCACCCAAAGCGGGGTGCCGCTCCCACATTATTTCATACTTCGGCGAAACTCTAGTCCGCACCGGCTCTCTGAGTTCAAACTGAACCAAAATCGGGACATGATCCGAACATGACGATGCCAGGTGCCACACTTGCGTGAGAGGGAACAGATCCCTCCAAGCCTCGTCGGCACATGCTCTATCTAGCCTGACCTTGACATTACCATCCCCATGTTGACCATTGTCATAAGTGAACGGAATTCCAGAGAAACCCAAATCCATAAGTTCGCAGGCCGTCAGGCAGTCCCTAAACAAGAGCATCTGACTTTCCGATCGTTGAACACGCGAGAAGTGTTCATGCTGTCACAATGCTTCATTAAAGTCACCGCACACTAGCCACGGTTCAGCCGAAACCGCCCGGAGTGTAGTCAATGAAGTCCACATACGATGACGGTTCTCCACCCGTGGTTCTCCATACACAAAGGTAGTCCTCCAAGATTTGTCATTAGCAGTATCTACGATCTGCACATCAATATACCGTGCACATGTTTCCAAAACTGTCACCTGAAGCTTCTCATCCCAGTAGAGAGCAAGCCCCCCACTGCGGCCATCACTAGATACCCCCACAAAACCCTTCATTTGCAGTCTCCACTTTAATCTCTCCATCTTACTTGAGGCTTGACGTGTTTCCGACAGAAAAAATCAGCCCCGGGGAATTGGCTTTTGAGAGGGCCAAAACCTCACGAACTGTCTGGCGGTCCCCCCGGGCAGTTCCAGATTAACAGACTCATTGTGTCCGACGGTCCTCCTCGAGGGAGGCCGCCGATCTATCACCAGAAACACCTTCAGAATCCACACGAGCCCTTTTACTATTTGAGCTGCTTGCAGGAGACTTGTCCTCGTCTCCCTCCTCGCCCAGACCTTGGGTTAGAGCTAACACTCCCACAGAATCTGGGTTGTTCTTATTGTCTTTCTCTGAATTTTCCAGCTCCAAAGCCAGCCTTTTCCTCACAGAAGGGTCCACCTGCATATTCCCATGGCCTTTCTTCAATGGGCTGGATGTCGTATCCTGTACTTCTGGATCCACACTTGCTTTCCCGGTCCTCTGTTTCTGCTGGGAATACTCATTAGACCTAGGATCACTACCTCGACCAAACACATCCTCCGACCGTGACTTGTTTATACCATCCGCATAGAGCCAAGCTCCAAATTTCTTTTCTTTCTCCTCATGCACACCAGTACCGCATTCCTTGAAGTCATGTCCAACTATTCCACACACACTACAGAATCGAGCCAACTTCTCATAGCGCACCAAAAACACCTGTCGCTTTTGACCCCTAACAATACTGACGTATTTTGTGAGGGGCTCGCGGATATCATGACGAACCCTAATTCTGACATAATCGCCACATGTATTTCCGTTTAATCTCATCTCCATGATTTCCCCAGAATTCTTGAGTAACGACTCTACTATACCTCTTTTGCAGAATCCATCTGGGAGTTTATGGATCTACAGCCAAATTGGCATATACACCATCGGCACCTCCTCTGCCTTTGTAAACCCATCGTATTGGCACGTCAGGACAATCCGGTTCCTGAACAGCCATGGGCCTTGCTCGAGTATGCGCTCCCAATCTCCCAGGCACGATGCTTGCACCACAAACAGATTCGGCCCGACCGGCCGAAACCTGACATGCTGTGTCGTATTCCACGCCGCCCGCATATCCTTGTAGAAGGCTGCCTGGCTGAAGCTTTTCTCTGTATGAACCCTAGCAAGGGCCAACCATCTCACGCTCTCATTGATCACAGGATCGTCCTCCTCAATTACCAGATCCTCAAAGTCTGCATCGTCCAGATTGAGTTACTCTAGGAAATCGCCTAGATCCGGCCTACCGGCGGCGCCGCCACCACCGCTGGTTCCTGACTGGGCGTCCGCTGCAGCTTCCATCGCTTCCCGGGGTTAGGGCACGGGCAGCGAACTAGAGAACCCCACGCGAGGGGATAGGCTCTTGAATCGAAGCGGGGGACTCGCTGGCGATGCGATTGCCAGAGAGGAGACAAAACCCTAGTCGCGGCGTAGGGGAAAATCGTCAATTCATCACGGTGAATTATAATAACTCTGCCTCACATCGCCTACCATACCCTTTTTCGTGCCCCTCATTGAGCGCCGAAAGATAACTTAGATCTGATCCATCAGATCAGATGGCAACGGTGTCACGGCATCATTCCTTTTCCTGCAGGTGATGTCTTAGGCTGCTCGTGTCGTCCCTAATTTAAAATTAGAGATGTTGAATGTCGTATTGGTTTGGGTTGCTTCTCAAGGCGTGGGCATAGGAGGCGCAATGTACGACATTGCAGATGCTTCCTTTATGGCTTCTTCCTCCAGCCCGGCCTATCCTGCAATGCACTTGCCCCGTGAGAGGGGATCTGACCACGCCAGCAGCCACCAAAACCTATCTCCATCCAATAGTGATCTAGCTAGTGTCAGGGTGAACTCTTTCACAATGCCTTCGAGAAAGAAAAGGACGCATGTGG
Source organism: Aegilops umbellulata (assembly GCA_032464435.1). Classification (NCBI taxonomy): domain Eukaryota; kingdom Viridiplantae; phylum Streptophyta; class Magnoliopsida; order Poales; family Poaceae; genus Aegilops; species Aegilops umbellulata. The sequence continues at coordinate 512,501,404 of CP136059.1, forward strand.
ACGCCTTCACCGCTGATACCTACCATGTCGGCCAAAGCTAATGCCCATAGCCCAGAGACACTCAACCTCAACGAGTAGCCTGGGAGGAGACTCAGACACCGAAACACACAGATGTTAGTGATATACCACACAAAGGCAGGTGGAATCCCAAGCTTCTATGTCGCTACTTCATCCCCATGGATGTACCGGCAATCTTGTTAACCAAGCCATCGCCGCGGCGCCTCGTCGACGTCCTTGCTTGGACTCCGGACCCAAAAGTACACGCACATCTACGTGCTCCACGAGCAGGGCATCGGACGGCACACGTGATGTCTGGGAAGCATTGTGGGGGTGCCCTGCCCCTCCTAAGGTAAGTGTCTTTGCATGGCGTCTAGTCACTAACTCACTGGATGCAATGGCAAACAGAGCAAAGAGGAATATGGTTGTGTTTGGCATATGTTTAATCTATGGGGTGGAACGTAAGGACACCTTCCATGTTTTTTGTAGGTGTCCGATGGCACAGGGTCTCTAGAAGGCTATGAGCGAGCATTGGAAGATGCAAAGACTAGAGGGGATGAAAAATTATGGACCAGAATGACTCTTGCACCTACTGCAACATTGCACTGAAGTGGAGCGGCTCCCTATCCCCATGACACTGTTTAGGACCTGGCACATACATAATGAAGCTACCCACCATAAGCCAGCACCTCCAATTGCTGCATCCCGTAGATTCTTAAATAACTACATCGACTCATTATTATGCATCAAACAACACCCAAAAGCTGACATAGCACAAGATCCAAGGGAAAATCAAAGGAAAATATAAGAGAAAAACACTCAAAGGACAAAATACACATACATTACTCCTCAAAAGCAAAATAATCTAAGGGGTGCATCTTAGATCCAAGAACAACAATGGTAAAATAAAAGTAACATGGATAGTTCTTCCCCAGACTCTAGGAGACATAAAGGCCTTGAGAGATAGTCTTCTCCAAATCTCAAAGAGAGGTGAAGGCCTTGAAATCCATGTGGATTCTTCTCCATGAAGAGGTCTTCATCCCAGGAGGAAGATTGATTGAGCAAAGCTCTCACAAGTTTCTATTATGGTTTCCTAACCCTAGAGTCCATGAGGGGATGAGATATATATAGCCCTAGACGTGAAGGGCTAAAAGGGGGCAAAAGGAGAAGATACATGGACATTGGACAATGCCCAACTACTTGCACATAGGCAAGACCGGGGGATGGGGCATGCCGGGGACACGAGGGCAAGGGCCTCGTGAGCATGGGTTTAAGGGCCCCGTGGGCACGAGGTATCTAGAGAGATGACGATAGGACCCAGGGGCACGGGTCCTGACGCTCGCGGCCATGGGGTATCTAGAGAGCTTCTCAGCTGCTAGACTTCGCATGGACACCTGTTGATGCTTTCGGAACCTGGCCTTGGTATTCACGGTTTCATCTTCGCTTCGATGCTTCCCTCTTGGACAGCGTAGAAGTTCTCTTGTGCTTGACCTTTGATGTGCCATGTGTGATGTTGGGCTTGAGGGCTCGAACTTAAAGGTACACAAGTTAGAGGTGTCAAGTAGTATACCATCATTGAGAGGACCAAGTATACACACATAATGGATACAATTCACCTTAATGTATGTGTTGTTTTATGCCCCTTGTGGATGGGTCCAAGGCCATGCTGATGAACCTAGGATGCTCAACAACAGTTTTTCTGCAGCAAGTAAAAAGTCCAAAACAAGACCATACACCTAATAAATCTAGGAAGTTAATGTAAGCACACTAAAATGGGTCTTGGTTGTGCCATATGCACAATATAAGCACTACACAAAGACATGCCGACCAAAGCTCCTCCTCTTTCCATGCAAGTTTCTCGCAATGGCAAAATAATGAAGTTACTAGCAGGTCATTGCTTCCCTTAAGTATTGGTTCCTTGACAGCATCGATCTACTGATGATGACAATGAGCCGTCGGAACATATCACCAGGTTCTCCCTACCTCTACAACACCTGATCCAGTGCCAACAAGGGCATGTGAGGAGGGGTGTTACTAGATCTGTTGGCTCTCTTTAAATCTTGAAAATTAGTGTGTTAATCAAGTGAAGCACTTCAAATCTTGAGAATTAGGGTGTTATTCAAGTGAAGCAGTTGGCGCACTTGGTGCGGCGACTTGGAACCCTTCTTACGACATGGTCTGATTCTCTAACCCTCTCAACTAACGGTGAAGTATTGCAAGCATTTGCTCCGTGTCTCCATGGGGTGATGCTCCAATTGTTGTTTCTTCAGCGGTTCTCATATCTTGTGTCTAATGACGAGTGCCTAGCGCGAGAGCTTTTACAATTGTCTCTTTTATTTACTTTTTTTGATTGTCAGCTAAGGCCCTATTTGGTTACAGGGACTAGACTAGAAAACGTTCCTTTTAGCCCCTATGTAACCAAACAGGAGGGACTTTTTATTTAGGAACTAGAAAAAGACTTTACCGGAGGATCTTTTTTCTTTAGTCTTTAGGACTAAAAAAAGTCTAGTCCCCTGCAACCGAACACTCCCTAGGTGCAATTTTTGGCGTGCGCATATCAGGGATAATCCTACATCCACTTAAAGGAGGTAATAGCACCCCAGGTACCCTAACTTGCATAGAATGTGATGATTCAGTCCCAAACTTGCAAAACCTGACTCCATCATACCCCAACTTGCACCTCATGTGATGATTTGGTCCGAGGCCAATCACAGCTCGACAATTGGCAGCCAGGTGGCTGGACCGGTCAGCGCACACACTTTTGCAGGAACCCCCCCTGCCGTTTTGTTATACGCGCAACAGATCTTCATGTAGTATAGGAGTAATAAAAACCAACAAAAATAAAAGAGTGAGAAAGGGATACCGGCACTCAGACCAGAGCCTAATAAACTAATCAATCAAGAACACAAAAAGCAAGGAACGGCCCACAAAACGATTCTTAGCTCCTAACCTGTATGTATTCCTCCTTGATATACATACCAAGGATGTACAGATCAAGCCTGATATTGTAGCCATGGAAGTACTCCCTCCGTCCCATAATATAAGAACGTTTTTGATACTACACTAGTGCCAAAAACGTTCTTATATTATGGGATAGAGGGAGTAATTCTGAAGCATGCCGTGAACTGAACCATTAATTGCCCACTGCATAAGCAGCGACTAAAACTTGGATCGATCATTCTTAACAATAGAAAAGAAAAACGATTAGTGTGTTGCAGTTTGAGATTCAACAATGGAACTCCAAGAAGATCCAACTGTTCTCTTTAGTAACTGATGATGATAACCAGGTATGTAAATACATCTTGAGAGATGTTCAGTAAGCAGTGGCGGAGACAGGGGGACCAGCAGGGGCCCTGGCCCCCCTAACATTTGGGATTTAGTGCACATTTGCTAATGAACAGTGAAAAATAGTGATTATTTGCTGCTAAATATCAGTCTTTCAATGGTGTGGCCCTCCCTGATGAATATTAACAGCACTTGGCCCCGGTGATACATTTTTCCTGGCTCCGCCACTGTCAGTAAGGGTGATGCTCTGCTGGTGGAAAGCAGAGGATGGATGTACTCTTGTCTATAGCAATACAAATAGGCAGCCAAACAAACCGACGTTGACATTTCGAAAATTAAAAACAAACTGTGGTTGCAGTTTGAAACAAACACAAATCATTTTCGGTACTCCTAAACCCCAAACACTGTCTTCAAAAAGATATTGCAGTAAGCCGGCATTCAGGCTCTCAAATCACCCATGGCACCAACACCAACATGTATGAGCAGCACCACATATACTTAAATAATAAAGAACATTTCCTTAGCTAAGCTCTGGTCATTGTCCAAACTAATCCTAATTTACTCTAAAAAATGGACAACCCTGCATCTCAAAGTGCAGCTTCGTGCCACCCATTATCAGGGGGCAGTAGAAATCTGGCCCCTGCAACCTGCTTCAGCATACTAGCTAGTACAAAAATCCTAATTTATGATATTACCTGCTACTTGGTGTGTATCTTAAATCATATTTTGTTTCCAAATGTTCTCCTTAGTTGTTACTGAAACTTCAACATGTATATCTTGAGAAACATGCAGTAACAGTCATGCTCTGCTGGTAAGAGAAAGCAGAGGAAAAAAGGGATCCCGTGGCCACAAGTGTTTCCATCGCTCCCGTGGCCACTACCGGCACTTCCGGAAAAAAGGGATCTTGCTCCCGCGTGACTCCAGCGAGTCGCACCGGGGCGCCCCCAGTCCGGCGGCCCAAGGCCTACACCGGTTCCTCCTCTCCCCTCATCGTCGCCGGAGGGCGTCGCCGGCAAAGCCTGGCCAGCGTCGGCGGCGGTGTGACCATCGGAAGGCGCAAAGTGGCCGATTCTGCTAGGCTTGGAGCTAGGCGGTGGGGCGTGTACGCTGCTCTCAGCGATGGCCTCCGGCAGGCTGTCCGCTCTCGCGTTGTCCTGCTGCTTGATGGTGTGGTCGCTGATTCGAGTTGCGCTACCTCCTTCGTCCCCTCACCTAGCCGGCGGTGTGGACGGATCATGTCTTCTCGCTGGCCGGGGCATGCAGCGGCTGGACGACCAACTTCGGCTCCGGACGCATGTAGTACATGGGTGGCAAGAGGGCTACAACCATCCCACCTCCGGCCATAGGCCCCTCTTGCTGGTACACCAGATTGGAACAGGGCATGCCGGCGACTCGGCGTGGTTGTGAGATCTGGTGTGCTTGATGGTGGTGATTCGGATCGTACCGGCCAGGTGGTGGTGGCTACTGACTGTCATGCAACGACCTCCAGCGGCTCCACGACAGCGGTTGACACCCAAAGATCTTTCAGGAGGGTTCATCTCTTCAGAGGTGGTTGACTTTAGCGGTGAGATGCAAACTATAGACAACGGCTTGACACATAGCGATGGTTGTGCAGCGATTGCGGTCACATATCGCATTTAGCTGTTGGAATCGTGGAAAAGAGGTGGCAGACAACACAAGTGATTGCGATGGTGGTGCTACTCATGCATCCTGTCTCGAGCTCCGGGGTGAAAGCCCATGTCTAAACCGAGTCGGTTATACTTGGCAATGACGATGTTATTTTACGTCATTACCTTGTTGAAGGCATTGCTCGGATATGTTCGGACTAATTCTTCAGGGTGAAAACTTAGATTCTGGCCTTGGTCGTTGGATCCGGTGACGGCGGCGCTTGAGCGCCACTCCCTTCCTGAAGGCGTTGTTGTTGAAGAATCTCGTTGTTCATTTGGTGTCATAAGATGAGTGGTGCGGATATTGTCATTGCTGCAGTTTGCCGGTAGCGGATATGGTCGCTTTGGGGCTATTTTTTTTCACGCCTACACATAATATAGCTTTGGTCTTATATACATTGCTAGTTATTGGCGTATTTTTGCGTGTGTGTTGGTGTCGGCTGTGTGCATCATCGCTATGCAGAGGCCAGATGTGTGCTCATCATGTTTTGTATCCTCTTGATGCTTCATTTTGAGCCAATAAAATTCACCCTTTATCGAAAAAAAAAGAGAAAGCAGAGGATGCTACTCCAATGACCACAGAAATTGGCGAAAAAGACAATTTGATTCCTCTCAATAATCAACAAGAAGGCAAAACTGAATGCCACCGATGTGGATGGAAATGTAATGTACCCTCCCAACACCCCACACCTCAAATCTGCATGATAATCAAAAGGTAGACAGATGCAGTGCCGTGATCATATTCCAGAGTTGGTTGCAGTTTGAAACAATCAAAAGGCAAAACACAAACACAAAATGCTATTATGAACCCAGCAAACCAAACAGTCTTTCTCTAGCTATACTCGCCCCCCCCCCGCCCCCCCCCCCCAATTTTTCAGGTGGGTGGGGCCCCTTCCAGTCGTTGATTACGTAAAAAGTAGGAGTGGCATTACTCGCGCATCAGTAATAAGGCATGAGATTCAATCAGTAGCCCACGTGAAATCCTAACACGAGACTTAATCAATAGCCCACGTTGTAGATCGGACGGTCCATGATATGAGTTCTAAGTTTTCATTGAATTGTCCGCTTTCACGTGATACCTTCTTACCTCCTACCACGAGAAGAGAAGAGAAGCAAAGGGCGACTTCTCAACAAAACCAACATGCACTTTTTTTAGTCCATGCACTTTCTTAGTCCAAAAAAGCATGCAGCGTGTGTCTCTGCATTTTATTACTTGTCTCTCGGTCAACAGCACGCCCTGACACGGCCCAGCTACGACGAAACACTCACCGCGCGACAGCCGTCGATCTACCGATCTGGCGGACAATCGTCGCGGCAACAAGATTACAAGAGTGGAAAGCCTCCCTGTCCCAGTTAAACCAACTACACCTGGAAAAAAACCGGGCTGGACCTGCCGAGCGCCGATGGTGACCGATCTAGCTTAGCTGGCTGGACGTTACGAGCCGCCGGCGCCGACGCCGTCGTACTTGAGCCCGAACTCGCGGAACCCGATCTCCATGTCCGCCGCGGCGACGAGCAGCTCGGCCGCCTGCGCCGGCTCGAGGATCTCCACGGCGCGCCTCATGGTGCGCAGCCGCAGCGCGTCCGCCCCGGCCAGCACGGCGCCGACGCGGCCGACGAGCCCGCCCACGTCCACCAGCTCCCCGCCGGCGCCCACCGCGCCGTGGCCCTCCTGCACCCGCGCCATCTCCCGCGACAGCTCGTCCTCCTGCGCCACGGTGCGGCGCTGCAGCTCGTCGATCTGCGCCAGCTGCGCCGGGCTGAGGTCGCCCAGGTTGCCCGACCGCACGCCGAGCAGGAGGTCCGGGAGCTGCGCCTCGAAGCGGCGGCCGGACTCGGTGTAGAGCAGGTGGACCAGCGTCGTTGGCCGCCACCCGGCCAGCCAGTGCGCCGCGCCGCGCTCCACGGGGCTCGCCCACGGCGCCGCCAGCGTCCACACCGGGTCCAGCTCCGCCCGCGCCGCGCAGTAGTCGGCGAAGTGGGACACGTAGCCGGCCACCAGCTTGGCGAGCTGCGCCGGGTCGTCGGCCCAGCGCGCCGTCCGGAGGTCCCGGCGCAGCGACCGCAGCCCGCGGAGCCAGAGCTGGAAGCGCCGCGTCGCCGCCTCCAGCTCCATCGTCCGGTCCTCTCCCTTTTCTGGCCAGGCAGGGGCGGTACAGTGAGCTTGCCCGCGCGCGTGCCGGCGGTACTTATAAATGGCGGCGAGATGATCTGGGCCGTTGAGCCAGAGGAAGCGACGGCTGCGGGCGCGGGCCGCCGGGGCGTATGAGGCCGCGACAGGTGACCCGCATGCAGGAGGCCATGTGTGGTGGCCGGGTGGCGAGGTGGCGATGGACGGCGACGTACGGCGTCACGCTCACGCAGATGTAGATGAGCCGCGGGACAAAGCGGCCGGATGAGGCTGACATGGGGCCCGGCGTGCCAGTGGACGCATTGATCTGGGCATTGCTTTGTCCTACTATATGTCGTTCGTACCTAACGAATGCATCATGTGCGGTAGCCACCTTCGACAAAATGTAAAACGAACGATGTGTGGAGGGGAGAAGTCAGGAAAACGGTGCCTAATTTTTTCCAGATGAGATAGTGTTTAGTTTTCTAAATTGCGGTTTATGGAGGCGACGATGAGTCTACAAGGAAATGGGAAGAAAAAAAAATATGTGTTCGTAATTATGCAATTGTCTGCGATTTTTGGGTAGGTCGGTCAAATCACGCGTAGCCCTGAGTCCAAGACGGGGACGTCACGGCATAGCATCATCGATGAGGCGAGCTTGCACCATACCAGAAACGGAGCGAAGCGGCTGGTCTCGTCGTCAGCAGTAGGTCTTGCAAAGGGGTCACTTGTTTGGATGGTGGGTAGGGATGCTCGCCGATTTTGGAGAAGGCGCGTGCGCGACGGCATCTCCGGCGGTGGGTGGTGGGAGCGGACGTTGTGGCCAATGTCGAGGGGGTTCATTGCGGTCCTAGTGGGAGGAAGAAGGGCTCTCAGCTCTCAGATCCGGATCGAAAGGTGAAGATTGATTTGACTAAACTATTTTTTTAGGGGCAAGTCAACTACTTGTTGCTTTAGCGTGTTAACCTTCATCTATGATTAATTGGCTATTATAGTTGAACAACACGATATAGGTGTTGGAAATATGCCCTAGAGGCAATAATAAAAACATTATTATTATATTTCCTTGTTCATGATAATTGTCTTTTATTCATGCTATAATTGTGTTATCCGGAAATCGTAATACATGTGTGAATACATAGACACCAATATGTCCCTAGTAAGCCTCTAGTTGACTAGCTCGTTGATCAACTGATAGTCATGGTTTCCTGACTATGGACATTGGATGTCATTGATAACGAGATCACATCATTAGGAGAATGATGTGATGGACAAGACCCAATCCTAAGCATAAGCACAAGATCGTATAATTCGTTTGCTAGAGCTTTTCCAATGTCAAGTATCTTTTCCTTAGACCATGAGATCGTGTAACTCCCGGATACCGTAGGAGTGCTTTGGGTGTGCCAAACGTCACAACGTAACTGGGTGACTATAAAGGTATACTACGGGTATCTTCGAAAGTGTCTGTTGGGTTGACACGGATCGAGACTGGGATTTGTCACTCCGTATGACGGAGAGGTATCACCGGGCCCACTCAGTAATGCATCATCATAATGAGCTCAATGTGATCAAAGTGTTTGATCACGGGATCATGCATTACGGTACGAGTAAAGTGACTTGCCGGTAACGAGATTGAACGAGGTATTGGGATACCGACGATCGAATCTCGGGCAAGTAAAATACCGATTGACAAAGGGAATTGAATACGGGATTGATTGAATCCTCGACATCGTGGTTCATCGGATGAGATCATCGAGGAGTATGTGGGAGCCAACATGGGTATCCAGATCCCGCTGTTGGTTATTGTCCAGAGAGGTTTCTCGGTCATGTCTGCATGTCTCCTGAACCCGTAGGGTCTACACACTTAAGGTTCGGTGACGCTAGGGTTGTAGAGATATGAGTATGCAGTAATCCGAAGGTTGTTCGGAGTCCCGGATGAGATCCCGGACGTCACGAGGAGTTCCGGAATGGCCCGGAGGTGAAAAATTATATATAGAAAGTGTAGTTTCGGCCATCGGGAGTGATCCGGGGGTCACCGGTATTGTACCGGGACCACCAGATGGGTCCCGGGGGTCCACCGGGTGGGGCCACCCATCCCGGAGGGCCCCGTGGGCTGAAGTGGGAGGGGGGACCAGCCCTTAGTGGGCTGGTGCGCCCCCCAAGGCCCACCCCCTGCGCCTAGGGTTGGAACCCTAGGGTGGGGGGGGGGCGCCCCACTTGCCTTGGGGGGTACTCCAACCCCCCTGGCCGCCGCCCCCTCTGGAGATGGGATCTCCAGGGCCGGCGCCCCCCCAGGGGGCCTATATAAAGGGGGGGGAGGGAGGGGCAGCCGCACGCTTGACCCCTGGCGCCTCCCTCTCCCCTGTCACACCTCTCCCTCTCGCGCAGACGCTCGGCGAAGCCCTGCTGCACGTGACAACTGCATCCACCACCACGCCGTCGTGCTGCTGGATCTCCATCAACCTCTCCTCCCCCCTTGCTGGATCAAGAAGGAGGAGACGTCATCCGCTCCGTACGTGTGTTGAACGCGGAGGTGCCGTCCGTTCGACGCTTGATCATCGGTGATTTGGATCACGGCGAGTACGACTCCATCATCCACGTTCTAGTGAACGCTTCCGCTCGCGATCTACAAAGGTATGTAGATGCATCTGAATACTCGTTGCTAGATGAACTCATAGATGGATCTTGGTGAAACCGTAGGAAAATTTTTGTTTTTTGCAACGTTCCCCAACAGTGGCATCATGAGCTAGGTCTATGCGTAGTTCTTTTTGCACGAGTAGAACACAATTGTTGTGGGCGTAGATGTTGTCAACTTTTTTGCCGGTACTAGTCTTATTTTACTTCAGCGGTATTGTGGGATGAAGCGGCCCGGACCAACCTTACACGTACGCTTACGTGAGACCGGTTCCACCGACTGACATGCACTAGTTGCATAAGGTGGCTGGCGGGTGTCTGTCTCTCCCACTTTAGTTGGAGCGGATTCGACGAAAAGGGTCCTTATGAAGGGTAAATAGAAGTTGACAAATCACGTTGTGGCTTTTACGTAGGTAAGAAAACGTTCTTGCTAGAACCCTAATGCAGCCACGTAAAACTTGCAACAACAATTAGAGGACGTCTAACTTGTTTTTGCAGCAAGTGCTTTGTGATATGATATGGCCAAAGTTGTGATGAATGATGAATGATATATATGTGATGTATGAAATCATGTTCATGTAATAGGAATCACGACTTGCATGTCGATGAGTATGACAACCGGCAGGAGCCATAGGAGTTGTCATTATTTTATGACCTGCGTGTCAATGGAAACGCCATGTAAATTACTTTACTTTATTGCTAAACGTGTTAGCCATAGTAGTAGAAGTAATAGTTGGCGAGCAACTTCATGGAGACACGATGACGGAGATCATGATGATGGAGATCATGATGTCGTGCCGGTGACAAGATGATCATGGAGCCCCAAGATGGAGATCAAAGGAGCTATATGATATTGGCCATATCATGTCACTATTATTATTTGATTGCATGTGATGTTTATCATGTTTTGCATCTTGTTTACTTAGAACGACGGTAGTAAATAAGATGATCCCTCATAATAAATTTCAAGAAAATGTTCCCCCTAACTGTGCACCGTTGCGACAGTTCGTTGTTTCGAAGCACCACGTGATGATCGGGTGTGATAGATTCCAACGTTCACATACAACGGGTGTAAGACAGATTTACACATGCAAACACTTAGGTTGACTTGACGAGCCTAGCATGTACAGACATGGCCTCGGAACACAAGAGACCGAAAGGTCGAACATGAGTCGTATGGAAGATACGATCAACATGGAGATGTTCACCGATGATGACTAGTCCGTCTCACGTGATGATCGGACACGGCCTAGTCGAGTCGGATCATGTATTCACTTAGATGACTAAAGGGATGTCTAATCTGAGTGGAAGTTCATTAAGTAATTTGATTAGATGAACTTAATTATCATGAACTTAGTCTAAATAAACTTTGCAATATGTCTTGTAGATCAAATGGCCCAAGCTAGATTAACCTCCCAGACGAGGCGGTCATTGACAGAATCCTCCAGTCGCTCCCACCTAGCTACAAGAGCTTTGTGATGAACTACAATATGCAGGGGATGGTAAAGACCATTCCTGAGGTATTTGCTATGCTGAAATCAGCAGAGGTTGAAATCAAAAAGGAACATCAAGTGTTGATGGTTAATAAAACCACCAAGTTCAAGAAAGGCAAGGGTAAGAAGAACTTCAAGAAGGACGACAAGGATGTTGCCGCGCCCGGTAAGCCAGTTGCCGGGAAGAAGTCAAAGCATGGACCCAAGCCTGAGACTGAGTGCTTTTAATGCAAAGGGAAGGGCCACTGGAAGCGGAACTGCCCCAAATACGTAGCGGACAAGAAGGCCGGCAACACTAAAGGTATATGCGATATACATGTAATTGATGTGTACCTTACCAGTGCTCGTAGTAGCTCCTGGGTATTTGATACCGGTGCCGTTGCTCATATTTGTAACTCAAAACAGGAGCTGCGGAATAAGCGGAGACCAGCGAAGTACGAGGTGACGATGCGCGTCGGGAATGGTTCCAAGGTCGATGTGATCGCCGTCGGCACGCTACCTCTACATTTACCTACGGAATTAGTTTTAAATCTCAATAATTGTTATTTAGTGCCAAGTTTGAGCATGAACATTGTATCTGGATCTCGTTTAATGCGAGATGGCTACTCATTTAAATCTGAGAATAATGGTTGTTCTATTTATATGAGTGATATGTTTTATGGTCATGCTCCGATGGTCAATGGTTTATTCTTAATGAATCTCGTGCGTGATAATACACATATTCATAGTGTGAATACCAGAAGGTGTAAAGTTGATAACGATAGTCCCACATACTTTTGGCACTGCCGCCTTGGTCACATTGGTGTCAAGCGCATGAAGAAGCTCCATGCTGATGGACTTTTAGAGTCTCTCGATTATGAATCATTTGACACATGCGAATCATGCCTCATGGGCAAAATGACCAAGACTCCGTTCTCCGGAACAATGGAGCGAGCAACCAACTTATTGGAAATCATACATACTGATGTGTGCGGTCCAATGAGTGTTGAGGCTCACGGAGGATATCGTTATGTTTTCACTCTCACGGATGACTTGAGTAGATATGGGTATATCTACTTGATGAAACACAAGTCTGAAACCTTTGAAAAGTTCAAGGAATTTCAAAATGAGGTAGAATAAAGTTCTTACGATCAGATCGTGGAGGAGAATATTTAAGTCACGAATTTGGCACACACTTAAGGAAATGTGGAATCGTTTCACAACTCACGCCGCCTGGAACACCTCAACGTAACGGTGTGTCCGAACGTCGTAATCGCACTCTATTGGATATGGTGCGATCTATGATGTCTCTTACTGATTTACCGCTATCATTTTGGGGATATGCTCTAGAGACAGCTACATTCACTTTAAATAGGGCACCGTCTAAATCCGTTGAGACGACACCGTATGAATTATGGTTTGGGAAGAAACCTAAGCTGTCAATTCTAAAAGTTTGGGGATGCGATGCTTATGTCAAGAAACTTCAACCTGAAAAGCTCGAACCCAAGTCGGAAAAATGCGTCTTCATAGGATACCCCAAGGAAACCATTGGGTATACCTTCTACCTAAGATCCGAAGGCAAGATCTTTGTTGCCAAGAACAGATCCTTTCTGGAGAAAGAGTTTCTCTCGAAAGAAGTAAGTGGGAGGAAAGTGGAACTTGATGAAGTATTATCTCTTGAACCGGAAAGTAGCGCAACTGAAGAAAATGTTTCTGTGGTGCCTCCACCGGTTAGAGAGGAGGTTAATGATGATGATCATGAAACTACGGATCAAGTTACTACTGAACTTCATAGGTCCACAAGGACACGTTCCGCACCAGAGTGGTACGGCAACCCTGTCCTGGAAATCATGTTGTTAGACAACGGTGAACCTTCAAACTATGAAGAAGCGATGGCGGGCCCAGATTCCAACAAATGGCTAGAGGCCATGCAATCCGAGATAGGATCCATGTATGAAAACAAAGTATGGACTTTGACAGACTTGCCCGATGATCGGCGAGCGATAGAGAACAAATGTATCTTTAAGAAGAAGACGGACGCGGATGGTAATGTGACCATCTATAAAGCTCGACTTGTCTCTAAGGGTTATCGGCAAGTTCAAGGGGTTGACTACGATGAGACTTTCTCTCCCGTAGCGAAGCTGAAGTCCGTCCGAATCATGTTAGCAATTTCCGCATACTATGATTATGAGATATGGCAAATGGACGTCAAAACGGCATTCCTTAACGGCTATCTTAAGGAAGAACTGTATATGATGCAGCCGGAAGGTTTTGTCGACCCTAAGAATGCTAACAAGGTATGCAAGCTCCAGCGATCCATTTATGGGCTGGTGCAAGCATCTCGGAGTTGGAACATTGAGATGATCAAAGCGTTTGGGTTTACGCAGACTTATGGAGAAGCCTGCGTTTACAAGAAAGTGAGTGGGAGCTCTGTAGCATTTCTCATATTATATGTAGATGACATACTTTTGATGGGAAATGATATAGAACTATTGGACATCATTAAGGCCTACTTGAATAAGAGTTTTTCAATGAAGGACCTTGGAGAAGCTGCTTATATATTAGGCATCAAGATCTATAGAGATAGATCAAGACGCCTCATAGGTCTTTCACAAAGCACATACCTTGAAAAGATATTGAAGAAGTTCAATATGGATCAGTCCAAGAAGAGGTTCTTGCGTGTATTGCAAGGTGTGAAATTGAGCTCAGCTCAATGCCCGACCACGGCAGAAGATATAGAAGAGATGAGTGTCATCCCCTATGCCTCGGCCATAGGGTCTATTATGTATGCCATGCTGTGTACCAGACCTGATGTAAACCTTGCCGTAAGTTTGGTAGGAAGGTACCAAAGTAATCCCGGCAAGGAACACTGGACAGCGGTCAAGAATATTCTGAAGTACCTGAAAAGGACTAAGGACATGTTTCTCGTTTATGGAGGTGACGAAGAGCTCGTCGTAAAGGGTTACGTCGACGCTAGCTTCGACACAGATCTGGATGACTCTAAGTCACAAACCGGATACGTGTATATGTTGAATGGTGGAGCAGTAAGCTGGTGCAGCTGCAAGCAGAGCGTCGTGGCGGGATCTACATGTTAAGCGGAGTACATGGCAGCCTCGGAGGCAGCACATGAAGCAATATGGGTGAAGGAGTTCATCACCGACCTAGGAGTCATACCCAATGCGTCGGGGCCAATCAAACTCTTCTGTGACAACACTGGAGCTATTGCACTTGCCAAGGAGCCCAGGTTTCACAAGAAGACCAGGCACATCAAGCGCCGCTTCAACTCCATTCGTGAAAATGTTCAAGATGGAGACATAGAAATTTGTAAAGTGCATACGGATCTGAATGTCGCAGATCCGTTGACTAAACCTCTCCCTAGAGCAAAACATGATCAACACCAGAACTCTATGGGTGTTCGATTCATCACAATGTAACTAGATTATTGACTCTAGTGCAAGTGGGAGACTGTTGGAAATATGCCCTAGAAGCAATAATAAAAGCATTATTATTATATTTCCTTGTTCATGATAATTGTCTTTTATTCATGCTATAATTGTGTTATCCGGAAATCGTAATACATGTGTGAATACATAGACACCAATATGTCCCTAGTGAGCCTCTAGTTGACTAGCTCGTTGATCAACTGATAGTCATGGTTTCCTGACTATGGACATTGGATGTCATTGATAACGAGATCACATCATTAGGAGAATGATGTGATGGACAAGACCCAATCCTAAGCATAAGCACAAGATCGTATAATTCGTTTGCTAGAGCTTTTCCAATGTCAAGTATCTTTTCCTTAGACCATGAGATCGTGTAACTCCCGGATACCGTAGGAGTGCTTTGGGTGTGCCAAACGTCACAACGTAACTGGGTGACTATAAAGGTATACTACGGGTATCTCCGAAAGTGTCTGTTGGGTTGACACGGATCGAGACTGGGATTTGTCACTCCGTACGACGGAGAGGTATGACCGGGCCCACTCAGTAATGCATCATCATAATGAGCTCAATGTGATCAAAGTGTTTGATCACGGGATCATGCATTACGGTACGAGTAAAGTGACTTGCCGGTAACGAGATTGAACGAGGTATTGGGATACCGACGATCGAATCTCGGGCAAGTAAAATACCGATTGACAAAGGGAATTGAATATGGGATTGATTGAATCCTCGACATCGTGGTTCATCGGATGAGATCATCGAGGAGTATGTGGGAGCCAACATGGGTATCCAGATCCCGCTGTTGGTTATTGTCCAGAGAGGTGTCTCGGTCATGTCTGCATGTCCCCCGAACCCGTAGGGTCTACACACTTAAGGTTCGGTGACGCTAGGGTTGTAGAGATATGAGTATGCAGTAATCCGAAGGTTGTTCGGAGTCCCGGATGAGATCCCGGACGTCACGAGGAGTTCCGGAATGGTCCGGAGGTGAAGAATTATATATAGGAAGTGTAGTTTCGGCCATCGGGAGTGATCCGGGGGTCATCGGTATTGTACCGGGACCATCAGATGGGTCCCGGGGGTCCACCGGGTGAGGCCACCCATCCCGGAGGGCCCCATGGGCTGAAGTGGGAGGGGGGACCAGCCCTTAGTGGGCTGGTGCGCCCCCCAAGGCCCACCCCCCTGCGCCTAGGGTTGGAACCCTAGGGTGGGGGGGGGCGCCCCACTTGCCTTGGGGGGTACTCCAACCCCCCTGGCCGCCGCCCCCTCTGGAGATGGGATCTCCAGGGCCGGCGCCCCCCCAGGGGGCCTATATAAAGGGGGGGAGGGAGGGGCAGCCGCACGCTTGACCCCTGGCGCCTCCCTCTCCCCTGTCACACCTCTCCCTCTCGCGCAGACGCTCGGCGAAGCCCTGCTGCACGTGACAACTGCATCCACCACCACGCCGTCGTGCTGCTGGATCTCCATCAACCTCTCCTCCCCCCTTGCTGGATCAAGAAGGAGGAGACGTCATCCGCTCCGTACGTGTGTTGAACGCGGAGGTGCCGTCCGTTCGGCGCTTGGTCATCGGTGATTTGGATCACGGCGAGTACGACTCCATCATCCACGTTTTAGTGAACGCTTCCGCTCGCGATCTACAAAGGTATGTAGATGCATCTGAATACTCGTTGCTAGATGAACTTATAGATGGATCTTGGTGAAACCGTAGAAATTTTTTTGTTTTCTGCAACGTTCCCCAACAATAGGGAGCGTTTGGTTCCTCTCCGCTTTCTTAACTCTGCTCCTAGAGCGGATCTCACCTTAACGGAGCTGCGAAGACCGAGCTTCACCAACTCCGCGGAGTGGAGGAGCAGAGAGATTACGAACGGGGCGATAATATGACTACGGGAGAGACTAGTTATCTGAACGCAAAAATAGCTTCCATGGGACTAAATCACCCATTTCCAACCAAAGGTACCAGCCCGACGATGGAAATAATTGATCACCTGAGGCTGGAGCAAACCCGTCATCGAAGATGATCCCTTTTGCTGGAAGCGGGAGAGTTTTAAAATTAAGGATGTCAGTAATAGTTTAGTGCCATTCCGGGGGTGTCAAGACAATGTGGATAGGTAGTTTGCTAATTTTGAGGAGAGTTTGAGACGCCTAGCTGGGTCAGATTTTTATGACCGGACCGTCCGCCTGGTCACTTGAGACGGGTTTAGGATGCCCGGTTGTAAATCCTCTAAGGCCCGAACAACCCGTCATCTAAGAGCATCTACAACCGGACGTCTCAAACCATCTTTCATGTACCCACGGACGCGTTCGGTCAGTGATCGAACAGGAGAGAAAAGAAAAAACGTGATCCAACTGGATCCCACGTATCTTTTTTATACATCCGGGCAGTCCTCGAACCCTCAAATCTATCTTAAATATGTGGAGGATATGAGGCTCGCAGACACGTCCGGTCAGTGACCGGACGGGAGAGAAGGAAAAAGTGACCCAACTGGACCCCTCATATCTTCCCTATATGTCCGGGCACTCCGCGAACCCTCATATCCATCTCAAATATGGGAAGGACACGAGGGCTCGCGGACACGTCTGGGCGCGCCCGGTCAATCCGTCACATTGGACGCGGCCCCACCCCGAAGCATCTTTTTTTCTTTATTCATTCTTTTTATTTTTTTCGTCTCTATCAATCACGTGCAAGTGACCAGACATATGAGGAAGTAAATAAGAATTGTGATTGCGCGGATGGATAAATAAGGGTTTAAAATAGACACGTCCATTTACTGACCCGGCGCGTCCGTGGACGTTTGAGGCGTCGAATTAGAGATGGATCAAGATGCTCTAAGATTACCGGAATGGCCATACCCCTTTTGCTGGATGCGGGAGAGTTTTAAACTAAGGATGGCAACAATAGTTTAGTGCCATTTCTGGTGTGAAGACAATGTGGATAGCGTCGTCTGCTAGTGTCCCCCGGAGCCGGAGGTTAGATTTCGACTTTCCGCCATCAATAATGGAGCAATCTGTTGTCGGATTCGGCGTGCGGCCTGACTTCATCGACGACCTTTCATCGCCGCGAAGCACAACAGCATTGCTCTGACTTTGCCACTTCCCTGTACTGCATAATGCATATACTCCTTCGGTTTCTAAATATTTGTCTTTCTAGACATTTCAGCAAGTGACTACATACAGAGCAAAATGAATGAATCTACACTCTAAAATATGTCTACATACATCTGTATGTGGTAGTCATTTGAAATGTCTAGAAAGACAAATATTTAGGAACGGAGGGAGTATATAGCAATGCTTGCATCTCATGGTTTCAGATTTCAAATCAAATTTACTTAGAACCTATTAGTTGAATCAGTCAGGAGCAACTTGCAGCCAGTGGGCAGCTGCAGCCAGTCAATTTAGCGAGGTCTGAAGAATCTTTATATAGTGACGCGGCCGTTGTACACGGAGCGCCGCGCCAGGGTGTTGTCTGGTTTCGAGCGATTGGGTTTCAGCTAAAAAAAAAAGTACACCTCTGTCACGTCAGGGTCAAACCCGGCGACGTGGATATGTGTCCTCGCCGACGTTTACGAGGAGGACCTGGGCGAAAATAACCTTGTGATAGTAGTGAGTTCGCTGTCACGTTACTCTCGCAGCTTCCGTCATTCGTGGATCATTTGCGTTGCTACTCGTCAGTTCGTCGGACAGAATCGCACGCTGCTCACGCCTCTTGAGCCCTGACTCACACCTGACGCCCGCACATTTCGGCGCTTCAACAACAGAGGAGAGGAAAGCTTCGTAAACAGGACGGTGTACTCAATACTAGCTGTTGATCAGGTGCGTTGGCACATGGAATCACTCCGTCTCCGTGACAGAATCCGTGTCAGTTTCTAGAGGCAGAGCCGGTAGTCAGTTTCGCAGAGAAACATTGCCAATTTGCCATGCCCACTTCCCCGGTCAGGCTTCGGCGCTATGTTGAGGACCCCGTACGTATTGCTCTCTGAAAATGGAAAAGGCTTCAATGCCGGCCGGTTAAGCACCCGGTTGGAAACGTTGCGGCTCTGCTGCCGGATCGACGGAGACGGGACGTAGATCGCGTGAAGCTCAAATTATTGTACAGTTGGTAGGTTCACTTTGAGCATGTCAGAGTAAATGACCACGAGTAGCCTCATCAGCCCCCCATGGTATTTCAAAACATCGGGGCTAGCTGCGCCCCTCACACCTCCCGGACGAATGGGTGGCTTCTTGGGCCGGCTGTTGGAAGACGGCAAGACGTCAGAAGGCGGCCACAAGGGACCCGACTTCTAGCAGGCGGCCCCTCATCCCCTCAAAGTTTGCACCCACTTAACCTCGACGAGACGGGGCGTGGCTACAGTGCGGTCTGCTACCCCCGAATCCAGGACGGAACATGACCACAGTGCGGGTGTACCAAGCAGACACCCCTCGCCCGGCGCGGCACTGTAGCCACGCGACTCACGACATCACTGGTAGAAAAAAGCCCTCTAGTCCCGGTTCGCAACAGCCTTTAGCCCCGGCTGTGCAACCGGGACTAAAGGGTCGCGACTAAAGCCCCCCCCCTCTTTAGCCGCGGCTCTTCCGAACCGCGACAAAAGGCTTTAGTCCCGGTTCTTGTGGCTGACCGGGACTAAAGGCCCGCCACGTGGGCGCCCGTGGTCCGTCGGGGCCGAGGACCTTTAGTCCCGGCTCTCGTGGCCAGCCGGGACTAAAGGCCTCCTCCGCAGGTTTAGGGTTTTAGCCCCCCTAAACCTGGTTTCTTTTTAATTTGTATTGTTTTATTTGTTTTATATTTTATTTTGTATTTTATTTTATTTTTGATGAAGTTTCAGTACACATATTCTACGCTACTATATATATACATGCATATGAAATTTCAAACAAGAAGAATTCAAGAGGAATATATAATATATATATATATACAACTTTGAACAAGTTTCCATACACAATTACGATGGATGACCATATACAACTTCGAACAAGTTTCAATCTCGGGTATGCATATAAATTTCTACGTCCTCGGTATAGTGTTGTCCTTTAGGATCGATGACTTCCCTCATTAAAAATCCTGCTAATTCTTCTTGAATTGGTCGGAAGCGAGCTTCTGGACTAAGCCTCCTCCGCAAGTTATCCCTCGCGTTCCGCACGCTAGCTGATTCCTTCCGCTCAGTGGTTTCTCTCCGGATGTTCTCACAAACATAGTATCCACATAGATCGGTCGCCGGTGGCTGCTGATCCACATTAACTAACTTTCTGAAATCTAGCTCATGTTTGAATTCACCGACAATTTCTTCTGAAAACCGTCTCCAAACCCTACAGGGCAAAGAAAATCAAATGAATAAGGGAGTTATATTAGTTAGTTGATATTAGGAAATGAACGAAAGAGACCGATCGATATAGAGCTCAAATGATTGAAAATAATTACTTTTTCAGCATTTTTCTCATGTCGGCCCAATGCTTTGGATCCGAATCCTTAGAGTCGCTGATTAGAACTGTGGAGGTGTGAAGTTCAATATTTAGCAGAATCCAGTGGAACCTGCGGACACGTTACATGCACAGTCATGCATAACTCATCGATTAGACATACCATGCATGGAGTAAACAAAAGAGAATAGGCACAAGAGAGAAAACACTCACCCAAAATGGTAAGGAAATAGAATATGACTTTTGAGTTGATGCTTTGTAAGAAAGTTGTACAGGTCTTTCTCCACGTCGTTGGGGTGATGTTTTAACACATGTCCATTAACGATATGTGGGTCAATGAACCCAACATCATGGATGTTTCTTATTTTGCATTCCCAAATCTTCATTCTGCATAATAGCGTACCAAACAATATAGTTAGGACAATATATATATATATATATATATATATATATATATATAGTGCAGGCAATAATGAAGAACGAGATGAGGTAGAAATAAATCACTTACAGAACGTAGCAACTCAGCATAGATTTGTCGAGGGCGCGCAGATTGAACAGCTGGAACAATTCACTCATATGAATTTCTACAGAGTACCGTTTGGTGTGATGCTGTTCTGTAACATCCGCATAAACATATTCTTTGTCGGCCCATGATATGAATTGCTTGTACCAACGTAGCAGATTTCGCATTTGTTGTGGTAGACTATTTTCCTGCTCAGGCTCGACGAGAGGCCCCTTCCGCACATATTGGAATGCTATCTCACCTACAGGCGCATCCTCAAGGTCTAAGCAGGCACGAAGAGTCAAACCCATCTCGGACGCTTGTTGCATGGCACCCGCTACAGTCAATCCAAGTGCTGCCGCAGCTGCTATGATCTCGGGGTCCTCTTCCGGACCGGCTTTCACTATGAGCGGGGGGATCGATTGTTTCTTCTGCATCCCGAGCTGGTCAACTTGTTTCCCGCTTTTTTTACGACTTTCTTCCTCCTTCAACATTTTTGCTTGCTTACGAAGTTCATGTCCATAGTCGTCAGGCATATTCAGCTCGGCTTGGGACGGTGTCGTCAAAAAATCCTTAGCCCACTTCTTTTGCTTCTCAGTGAATACTTGCTTGGGCTCAGGCTGTTTTTTGGCCTTCATATCCGCCTTCCATTTCTCATAATCAGCAGCCGCGGCCAATGTGAGGTCAGCTTCACTAAGTTCCCCAGGCCTTGGGAGGAGAGGCTTCAGTGATGGCTCCGGTACCCTTGTGGTCTTAGGTACATAAGGGTCCGGGTTAATAGTCCAGGAGCGGGTTTCCTTGCTGTCCGCCTGCTTCTGCTTCTTCGCCGGAGGTGGATTGGGGGGCGTCTGCTTACCCGCCGGAGGTGGATTGGGGGGTGTCGTACCCGCCAGAGGAGGATTGGGGGGCGTCGTACCCGCCGGATGTTGTGGATCGGGGGTCGGCGTCGAATGGCGTGAAGGAGGTGTAGGTGAACCACCACGACCACCACCACCGCCACCACCGCCACCACCACCACCACCACCATCGGAGGGGGGTGGACTTGCTGGCCTTGGCGCCTCGCCTGGAAACACTATGTACTTCTTTTTCCATAGAATGTACTGGCGCTTGACATCTCCAAGTCTTCTCTCCCCTTCGGGTGTAGGTTTGTCAATCTCGAGGTCCTCAAACCCTTGGACTATGTCTTCCACCGTGACACGAGCATAGCCATATGCAATGGGGTTGTTGTGGTGGAGTGCTCCAGGTGTACAGGGTAAAGCACTGCCGCTAGCTACCTTCATGGAAATGTTCCCCACGGGATAATGCAGATCACAGTCTTTCATCTCCTTTACATCATCCACGGGGTAGTGAGGCTCTGGTGCACGAATCTCGATCATCGGTGCACTAGCACAAGGCGGGGCATCCGTGGAAGCCACGCTGCTTCTCCGCTGCTGGCTTTCGCGATCCGCTTCATGATCTTCATGCGGCCCTGCAGCCGATTTTTATTTCATTAGTACATGCACGGTCTGCTTCAACTCATGGAGTTCCGATGCAAACTTCGTCATAAGATCTGCATCCCGGTCCGTCTTTCTCTTACGGCTTCTGTAACCGTACGGGTCATTGTCCTGGGAAAACCCTACTTTCCACGGAACTTTGCCTTTGCCTCGTACACGTCCTCCGTGTTCATCATTCCCGAGGGCTAAAGTCAGTGCGTCTTTCTCTCTGTTGAACTTGATCAAGCCCGCTTGAGCTTGGGTCATTGCGTCAATAAGGGCTTGGGTCGGAGCAAAGTGTCGATGCCGGTGAACACACTCCCCTGTCTCCGGGTCTAGCGACCCCCCATGCCCGTACCACCAGCTTTTGGCCCTTGGGTCCCATCCCTCTGTACCTAGAGGGATTCCTCGCACCCTCAGGTCCTCCTCCATCTTCTGCCACCTAGGGTCCGCAATGCGGTATCCTCCTGGCCCCATAACATGATGGTACTTTTTCTTACCCGCATTATCCTTATTTTTTTTCGATATTTCCTTGAAATGGTCCGATTGCTTTTGCCTCACAAATTCTGGCCAATCATCTTTCAGTTTCTCATGTTGTCCATTGAAATCCGGAGTCTTGCCCTTGTTGACATAGTCACGGGTTAAATTTTTCTTGAAGTTCCGGAATGCATCGGCCATCTTCTGAAGAGCGAACTCTTTAACTAGCCTCCTCCTCTGACGTCCACCCGGAACCTCGTTACCAAATTCATCGACTTTGTTGTATTCCGGAGGTAGAATGAAATGTTCCATAAGCTTTCTCCAGCAATCCTTTTTCGTTCTCTTGTCGACAAAACTGAAACCAAGACGTGCCTTCTTTGGCTCATTCCATTCCTGGACGGTGATCGAGACGTTGTCTCTAACAACGACTCCGCATTGGTTGACAAACTTTGAGGTGTGCTGTAGGGGCTTGCCGGTTTCACTGACAGACTCAATGGCATATGTTTCTCCTGTTCTCATCGCCTTGGATTTGCCACGATGCTTTGTCGTACTCGATCCGGATCCGGAGGGCTAAAAAAAGAAAGAGAGTCGCGCGCGTTAATACATATGTATTCACATTTCAGTAAGTTTGTATCACGAGAGGCTCTCAATGTATATAAATACCTCGCCGGAGGTGGTTGTTGCTACTTGCAATTGGAGATCGTCGGTTGTTGACGGTTGACCTCCGTCGACAATGTCCGTTCCTTCACCTTCTTGATCATCGTCACCGGCAAGGTTCAGATAAGAAGAGACTACATCATCCTCTTGTTGCTCATCTTCTGAGCCCGGCACATAAGGAATCTCGTTGTTGATGATGCCCATTAAATAACGTTCAGCCTCCGGATCCCTAAGCGGCTCGGTTCTGTCGTCCGCCATATGTCACTCCTGCATGTAGTGAAAATTCTTTAAGTGTAAAGGAATTAAAAAAATAAGATTAAGGGGACATAGAGGAGGAGGAATTAAAAAATAAGATTTTTTAAGTAAAAAATCTTTTTTTCTTCTTCTTCCTTTCTTCTTCCTCTTTCTTCTTCTTCCTTTCTTCTTCTTCCTTTTTCCTTTCTTCTTCTTTCTTTCTTCTTCTTCCTTTCTTCTTCTTTCTTTCTTCTTTCCTTTCTTCTTCTTTCCTTTCTTCTTCCTCTTTCTTCTTCTTCCTTTTTCTTTTTTCTTTCTTTCTTCTTCTTTCTTTCTTCTTCTTTCTTTCTTCTTCCTTTTTCTTTTTTCTTTCTTTCTTCTTCTTCCTTTTCTTCTTATTCCTTTCTATTCTTTCTTTCTTCTTCTTTCCTTTTTCATTTTTCTTTCTTTCTTCTTCTTCCTTTCTTCTTCCTTTCTTCTTCCTTTCTTCTTCTTTATTTCTTTATTTGCTTTATTTGCTTTATTTCTTTATTTCTTTTTCTTTGCTTCTTTTTCTTTTTCTTTGCTTTATTTTTCTTTATTTTCTTTATTTCTTTATTTCTTTATTTGCTTTATTTTCTTCTTCAATTTGCTTTATTTCTTTGCTTTATTTTTCTTTTTCTTTGTTTTTCTTCTTCTTTTTCTTTTTCTTCTGTGTCTTCTTCTTCGGGGCGGCGACGGCGAGGTGGGGATGCAGGGGGCCGGCAGAGGCAGCGGCAGCGAACAGGGCATGCAGCGACGGCGACGGCGAGGCGGGGCGTCGGCGTCGGGGCGGCGACGGCGAGGCGACGGCGAGGCGGGGCGACGACGGCGCCGACGACAGAGGGGGAAGGGAGGAGGAGGAGCTCACGGCGGCGCGGGGACGCGGGGACGGCGCGGCGACGGCGAGGCGGGGCGTCGGCGTCGGGCGGCGCTTCGGCGTCGATCGAGAGAGAGAATGAGGAGAATGGGAGGCGAACTGCTAAGTGCTATATATGTAGTAGGACCTTTAGTCCCGGTTGGGGAGGCGGACCGGGACTAAAGGTACCCTTTAGTCCCGGTGCGCCTCCCCAACCGGGACTAAAGGTGTTTTCGTTCCCGCGCAGACCGACCCTTTAGTCCCGGCTGGGGAGGCGGACCGGGACTAAAGGGTGCCCTTTAGTCCCGGTCCGCCTCCCCAACCGGGACTAAAGGTCCGTGGTGGCATATTTTTAGTTTTAAAATCTTAAAAGTACAATTATATATCAAAAAAATCAGAAAAATAAAACTAATTCATTTTAAAATCTTAAAAATACAATTATATATCAAAAAAATCAGAAAAATAAAACTAATTCATTTTAAAATCTTAAAAATACAATTATATATCAAAAAAATCAGAAAAATAAAACTAATTCATTTTAAAATCTTAAAAATACAATTATATATCAAAAAAATCAGAAAAATAAAACTAATTCATTTTAAAATCTTAAAAATACAATTATATATCAAAAAAATCAGAAAAATAAAACTAATTCATTTTAAAATCTTAAAATCCCTTGAAGGTTTGACAAAAGGTTTGATACATCATTCAGTTCATCGACCAAATACAAAGTTTGGTACAATTATACATTATTACACATCAATTCTTCCCTTGGACGTCCCTGCTTGCTTACGATTATGCCGTATCCATGGAGCATCCTCATCATTTAACTTAATGCTTGGGTCAGTGTTCACTTTGAAGGGCGGAATTTCACCAAACATATTATAATCTTCTGACATGTCTGTCTTGTCCTCCACTCCCACGATGTTTCTTTTCCCTGAAAGAACAATGTGGCGCTTTGGATCATCGCATGATGTACTGATCGTTTTCTTATCTTTCCGTTTCCTCGGTTTGCTACTCATGTCCTTCAAATAAAAAACCTGAGCGACATCTTTGGCAAGGACGAATGGTTCGTCAAGGTAACCAAGATTGTTGAAATCCACCATTGTCATTCCGTATTGCTCGTCCACCTTTACCCCACCTCCTGTTAGCTTGAACCATTTGCACCGGAACAAAGGGACCTTAAAGGAGGGTCCATAGTCAAGTTCCCATATCTCCTCTATGTAACCATAATATGTGACCTTTTGCCCATTCTCGGTTACTGCATCAAAGCGGACACCACTGTTTTGGTTGGTGCTCTTTTTATCTTGGGCGATGGTGTAAAATGTATTCCCATTTATCTCGTACTCGTGAAAAGTCGTTATAGTCGAAGATGGTTTCTTGGCCAACATGTACAGCTGATCTCCAACATCATTGTCATTCATGAAATGTTTTCGCAACCAACTGCCGAAAGTCTCCATGTGGGCCTTTCTAATCCAGGATTCAGGCTTCCCCGGGTTGTCCGAGCGTAAAATATTCTTGTATTGCTCGAAGTACGGAGCCACCAAGCTGGAATTTTGCAGGACTGTGTGGTGTGCTTCAGTCATAGAATGACCGTCCATACATATCGTGGTATCCCTTCCGATCTTGCCTTTTCCACTTAGTCTCCCCTCGTGCCGCGATTGAGGAATACCAATCGGTTTAAGGTCAGGAACATAGTCAATACAGAACTCAATTACCTCCTCATTTCCATAGCCCTTGACGATGCTTCCTTCTGGCCTAGCACGGTTACGAACATATTTCTTTAATACTCCCATGAACCTCTCAAAGGGGAACATATTGTGTAGAAATACAGGACCGAGAATGGAAATCTCTTCGACTAGGTGGACCAGGAGGTGCGTCATAATATCGAAGAAGGATGGTGGGAACACCAACTCGAAACTGACAAGGCATTGGACCACATCGTTCTGTAACCGTGGTAGATCTTCTGGATTGATTACCTTCTGAGAGATTGCATTGAGGAATGCACATAGCTTCACAATGGCTACTCGAACATTTTCCGGTAGGAGCCCCCTCAAAGCAATCGGAAGCAATTGCGTCATAATCACGTGGCAGTCGTGAGACTTCAGGTTTTGGAACTTTTTCTCCGGCATGTTTATTATTCCCTTTATATTCGACGAGAAGCCAGACGGGACCTTCATACTGCTCAGGCATTCAAAAAAAATGACCTTCTCTTCTTTGGTAAGAGCGTAGCTGGCACGACCTTGAAACCATTCCGGATGCCGGTCATCTGGGTCTTTCAAAAGTTGCTGGTCCTGCCGTGCTTCCTTTGTATCATTTGTCTTCCCATACACGCCCAAGAAGCTTAGCAGGTTCACGCAAACATTCTTCGCAACATGCATCACGTCGATTGCAGAGCGGACCTCTAGGACTTTCCAATATTCTAGCTCCCAAAATATAGATTTCTTCTTCCACATGGGTGCGTGCCCGTCAACTCCCCGCGGAACTGATTGTCCGCCAGGACCCTTTCCAAAGATGACTTTCAAATCCTTGACCATATCAAATATCTCAGCACCAGTACGTTCCGCAGGCTTCGGCCGGTGATCTGCCTTCCCGTTGAAATGCTTGCCTTTCTTTCTTACGTTATGATTTCGGGGAAGAAATCGACGATGACCCAGGTACACGTTCTTCTTACAATTAACCAAACGTACACTTTCAGTCTCATGTAAGCAGTGCGTGCATGCATTGTATCCCTTATTTGTCTGTCCCGAAAGGTTACTGAGAGCAGGCCAATCGTTGATGGTTACAAAAAGCAACGCTCGTAGATCAAATTCCTCTCCTTTGTGCTCATCCCAGACACGTACACCAGGTTTCGCCCACAACTGTAAAAGTTCTTCAACTAATGGCCTTAGGTACACATCGATGTCGTTACCGGGTTGCTTAGGGCCTTGGATGAGAATTGGCATCATAATGAACTTCCGCTTCATGCACAACCAAGGAGGAAGGTTGTAGATGCATAGAGTCACGGGCCAGGTGCTATGGCTGGAGCTCTGCTCGCCAAAAGGATTAATGCCATCAGTATTTAGACCAAATCTTAAGTTCCTTGCGTCAGCTGCAAAATCTTTGAAAACTCTGTCGATCTTTCTCCATTGCGTTCCATCAGCGGTGTGTCTCGACTGCCCGTCGGACTTACGGTCCTCTTTGTGCCATCGCAACAACTTGGCATTCTTTTTGTTCATGAACAGACGTTTCAACCATGGTATTATAGGAGCATACCACATCACCTTGGCGGGAACCCTCTTCCTGGGTTTCTCGCCCTCAACATCGTCACCAGGGTCATCGCCTCTGATCTTATAATGCAATGCAGTGCATACAGGGCATTCATTCAAATTCTCGTATTCACCGCGGTAGAGGATGCAGTCATTAATGCATGCATGTATCTTCTGAACCTCTAAACCTAGAGGGCAGACAACCTTCTTTGCTTCGTACGTACTGGCGGGCAACTCGTTATTCTTCGGCAACATATTCTTCAACATTTTCAGCAAATTTTAAAATGATGAGTCACCTACACCTTCCTGTGCCTTCCATTTTAGCAAATCCAGTGTGCAGCCCAGCTTTTTCAGACTATTATCGCATCCTGGATACAACGACTTTTTGTGATCCTCTAACATGCGATCCAAATTCTCCCTCTCCTTATCAGTTTCGCAGCGTCTCCGTGCATCAGCAATGGTCCGACCAAGATCATCAGCGGGCTCATCATGTGCCTCTTCTTCATCTTCACCTAACCCTTCCCCACCTTCAGCATCATCCTCCATGAAAGTATCACCGAAATGATCACGATAGTTGTCATCGATATCATCCCCTTCTTCATTGTCTTCCATTCTGACCCCTCTTTCTCCATGCTTGGTCCAACAATAATAGCTTGGCATGAAACCATGCATAAGCAGGTCCATGTGAACTCTTCTTGGCGAGGAGTAACCCTTATCATTCTTACAGACAGCACATGGACAGATAATAAAACCTTGCTGCCTGTTCGCATTTGCCACTACGAGGAAATCTTTCAAACCCGTAGTGAACTCGCCGGAGAGTCGGGAACCGTACATCCATTGCCGATTCATCTGCATTATTATTATATAAAGTATATAATTAACCATCATGCATTTGTTAAACTAAGTAGCTAGAAATAATACTAATTAAACAATGAACTACACACATGCGTATTTTATCAATGACACATGAAAGGTTCGAGTTGCTAACCGCGATCGCGGAGGAAAAATAAATGAGAAAGCTCAAGTGTGGCTTGTTTCAGGCTCTCGGGCATTTCATCAAACACCTTGTGTGCATAGGAGAAACCAAAAGCAAACCATCACCACCCCACCACCACCTTCTCAAAATTGTGAAGTGTGATGAGCTGAGTGAAGTGGAGTGAGCTGAGTATATATAGGGATGGGCCTTTAGTCGCGGTTGGCCAGGCCAACCGGGACTAAAGGCCTCCCGTCCGCCAGCTGGATGGGCCTTTAGTCCCGGTTGGCCTGGCCAACCGGGACTAAAGGCCTTCGGGGACCTTTAGTCCCGGTTGGCCTGGCCAACCAGGACTAAAGACCCTCCCGTCGGCCAGCTGTCGACCGAACGCGGGGGCCCAGGTAGTTGGTTGCGGGCCTTCTCCCGAACCGCGACTAAAGAGCCCTTTGGTCGCGGTTCGGTTCTGTTGGGGACTAATGGCGGCGTATGGAAGCCCCTTTTTCTACCAGTGCATCACCTACGTCAGAGGGAGCCCTGCTCCCACGATGGGCGGTGGCACGGCCCGCAGGCGGCGGGCCATGCTTGTCTGCAGTGGCGGAGACAGGGGGACCAGCAGGGGCCCTGGCCCCCCTAACATCAAGGATTTACTACTAATTTACTTATAAACAGTGTAGAATTAGTGTGCATTTGCAGGTAAGAACCTATTTTTTCAATGGTTTGACCCTTCCAACCAATTTTAACATCCCTGGCCCCCTAATCCAATTTTCCTGGCTCCGCCACTGCCTGTCTGTGAGCCACCAGAAGGCGGCGAACCCCAAGCAGGCGGCAACAAGGGCGTGCCGACTCTCAGCAGGCGGCCCTTCCTCCCCTCAAAGTCCGTGCGTCATTAACCATATGAGACGGGGTGTGGCTACAATGAACGCGCGCCAGGCGGCGGGACTGTAGCCACGCTCCCCCCAAAAAAGCCTCCATCATCAAGGGCAAGGCTACAGTATAAAGCGGTCAACGGGACATGCAGGCGGCGGGCCCTACCTATCGGCCGAGATCACGACAATCGGCGGGACCCACCAAGCGGCGGGCCCCAGCAGCCTGCGGAGAAGCCAGCACCCAAAGACACTGATGGCCGGGTCTTACACCCGGCTGGATTACCATTGTACCTCTGGAGGTAGGCCTATATAAACCCCCCAGGCTTCCCCATGCAAGGGGTTCAGGACCTTTGCTACCCTCCACACACCCATAGAAGGAGAAGTTAGAGTTAGCCTTGCTCTTCTTCCTCGTCTAGCCGAAACAGCTCAAGGAGCAATCTTGTAGCTACTCTACTGACGATAGTCATCATGCGGAGACCCCGCAGAGCAAGACTAGGGGTGTTATCTCCACGGAGAGCCCCGAACCCGGGTAAGATTCGCAGGCGTATGCGGTCTCGCTCACTCCCGCTTATAGAGCCCGCCGGCGTACTCTTGTCCCCATCCATGATAAGCCACCCCTGGCATATGTCGCTAGATATCCCCGACAGAGCATCTACCGCCGGGCGCCCCAAACAGGTCTTAAATACCCGAGAGGCCCGTCTGGTCACTGACCGGTAACGGTTTTTTATCCAGACGAACGCCTTAAATGATTCTCAAACGTCCGGACTGACCGGCACCTGAACCCGGCAATCCGACCCATGCGTAGCGTCGCCCGTGGGCACCCGACCCTAAAGGTGCTGACGACGAGAATTTGCGTGGTTCTACTATTGGTTCGATAACCTTGATTCTCATTGAGGGAAACACTTATCTGCTACTCTATTGCTTCACCATTCCTCTTCGAAGAAAATCCCAACGCAGCTTACAAGTAGCATTGAGTAAAGGAAATTTCAGTTTGTTGGAAGGTCTTGATGTCCTGACGATGTATTGATGAGTGTTTTGTAAGCAATATGGGTTCACACAATATTAGGTGATTTCATCTTGGTGGTGCTCAACAATAATTAATGTGTAGCCACATTTAATCAAGCTAAGCATGTTGTCAGCTTGATTTGCAGAAATGTGTTTCACATTTTTCCTGTTTTATATTGACACGTTATATAGCAAAATAAATAGAACTTCATTTTTTCCAATAGTCATGATGTCTCCCTCACATTGTAGATTTTGGACTTCGTTATGTTTAACTTATTAGAACTCGGAAGTTGAGAGACTTACTTTGATAGTGTTGGTCCTATTGCACGGTGACATTCATAAATAAGATTTTGTGCCTATTATGTTATTGTATCCATAAATACGATCTATACCAGGCTATGTTTGTTAATTTTATCATGTTTGGTGCCTTGTTGAGATATGATTTGGCGTTTGTTGTCTTTCCATTTTAGTTTCAGGAATTGACACGATTTTTACCGTATCGACACGATTTTAGTCTTTACTTATAGTTCTGATGGTCGGTTTACCTAGGTTTCATGTCGGCTCAAATCTACTAAACTACTATTATGTGACTATTTCCCTATAGGTGTTACTAGTGTTTTTATATCTTTAGCTTTGTTGTGTTTGCTTTCAAATGACTAATGCGAAACACTAATGTATCCTTATCTTATGTTTTAGCTGTGGAAAGTATTCTTTTGTCAGTAGTTTTTCCTCCATACACTTAAAATATAGTGTTTCTTCCATTTTTGTGCATTATGAGGAGTTCATGAGATTTCTGTTTGGGCTCTTGGGATTAGAACCAATATTCTTAGTGGACCCATGATTTACAAGAAAAATACTTGTTAGAGATCTGAGTGGATATGGAGCTGAGAGAGATGGTTGCGGTTGTGGAAGAGAGTGGGGGGTTAGGGGAGGTGGCAAGCTGTCTCCTCCCAACAACAACCTGCCTTACTGCGAGGACTAGTGTGGCAAGGGTGAGACGAAGATGCTCATCGGTGCCTGAATGATACGTCTCCAACGTATCTATAATTTTTGATTGTTCCATGCTGTTATATTATCAATCTAGGATGTTTTACAATCATCTATAGTCATTTTATATCATTTTTTGGTACTAACCTATTGACGTAGTGCCAAGTGCCAGTTGCTGTTTTTTCCATGTTTATTACATCACAGAAAATAAATATCAGACGGAGTCCAAATACCACAAAACTTTACGGAGAATTTTTATGGGCCAGAAGGAACACAACGGTCCCTGGCTGCGCCCGGGGGTGCCCCGAGGGGGGTACAACCCACCAGGGCGCGCCAGGAGGCCCAGACGCGCCCTGGTGGGTTGTGCCCACCTCGGGTGCCCCCGGAACGCCTCTTTGCTCTATAAATACCCCAATATTCTAGAAACCCTAGGGAAGTCGACGAAATATTCATCCAGCCGCCGTAGAGTCCAGAACCAGCAGATCCAATCTAGACACCATCTCGGATGGGGATTACCACCTCCATTGGTGCCTCTCCGATGATCCGTGAGTAGTTTTTTGTAGACCTTCGGGTCCGTAGTTAGTAGCTAGATGGTTTTCTCTCTCTCACTGTACAATGGAGGTGTGTTTGTTGGGATCTGATGAACTTCAAGTTTATGATCAGTTATATCTTTTTATATCCATGAAAGTTATTTGAGTTTCTTTAGTCTCTTATATGCATGATTGCTTATAGCTTCGTATTTCTTCTCTGATATTTGGGTTTTGTTTGGCCAATTTGATCTATTTATCTTGCAATGGGAAGAGGTGCCCGGTAGTGGGTTCGATCTTACGGTGCTTGATCCCAATGGTAGAAAGGGAAACGTGTCGGCGTTCTGGGAACGGGGGTCCCCAGACTTGCCTGCCCGCGGCCCGCGGCGTGGCTCAAAGGAGACCCAGCACGGCCCATCTTCATCAACACAAGACCCAAGACCCTCACGAGGGGCCAAGCCTCGCGGGGCGGACGACGCAGAGCTTTCTCAGGCGCGGCCTCATCAGGCTGGCTCACGAGGAGTCGGAGAGATCAAGGCAGGGTACCTCACGAGGTGCCCATGACGTAAGCCATGACGACCAAGGGCGCCAGGCGGGCGCCAGCCCGCGTAGTGTCCTCCTTTCCTCTTTGGTGCAAAGGGGGCAAGCGCAGGCGAGAGGATCAAGCAAATGCATCCATTTTGGTGGAACGAGACCAAGACCAGTCCAACGGCGGGAAGGAGGTCACCGTGGAGCCCAGGACGGCGTCACCGCGGAGCCTTTGGCAGGTGAGGACCGACTTTAGTCAAGATAAGTGTACCAGATGTTCCCCTTCAAAATGGCCAACTGTTGGCGCCCTTCCCGCTCAATATTTGGGGGAGAGGCCCAGGGCCCTTGCCTATAAATAGGACTAGCCACCCCCAGGGTAGAGGGGGATCGGAGCATCTAGCAATCAAGAGATCGGTCGGTACCCAGCAAGCTAGAATCCAGAGAGAAAGAAGGGCGGCTGAACTCCTCCTAGCAGTTCATCCTCCCAGCCAAGAACAGGCCCTCGCGAGGCTATTCTTCCTTGTACTGTTCATCATCAACAGCCCAAGAGGCAATCCACCCACCACAAACTAGAGTAGGGTATTACACCTCAATGGTGGTCCGAACTAGTATAAACCATGTGTCTCTTGTGTTGTTCTTTCAGTAGTTTAGATCTTTGCGAGACGGAGAGGTAGAGGGCGTAATCTCTGCGCGCACCCCAGGGTTCGAACCTTAAGGGTCTGCTGGAACCCGAAATCCGACATTTGGCGCACCAGGTAGGGGTGCGCCGGAATTTGTCTTCCACCGCTCCGCTCTCCTCCGACCGTCGCGTCCATGTCCGACGCTCGCTGGGCCCGCGCCGAGCGCCGGGCCGCCATCGCTTCCCGCATCGCCCAGACGGCTCCCGTCGGCGGGCGTCCTCGTCGTTCCCCGTCACCCGCCGTCAACGCCGCCACCGGCCCGGCGGGGAACGAGCAGCAAGCGTCGTCTCAGCATCCGTCCGTGCGGCAAGACGGCCGTACCGCTACTCCGTCGCTCACACCGGCTGGTTCTTCGTCCCGCGCGCTCCACGCACCCTTGGAGGCTCGAGCTGCGCTCATCGCGGCAAACGAGCTCCTGCGCTACCGTCCCGTCGACGACCTCTACGAAGAGTGGCTCGACCGCGTTGCCGAGCTCGTCCACGCCGCAGGGGGCTCTCCAGCGCCGCCCGTTCCGCTGCGCCGCACCCCGTCCCGCGTGGGCAACGAAGCCCCGGGGGCGTACCAGCCGCCCCCTCTTCAAGAAGACGCCATGGCTCCAAGGCGCGCAACCCCTGGCAGGAACCCGCTCCGTCAGGCACCGACGCGACAAGAGCAGAGCTGCCAAGAAGTCCCTCGCCCGCAAGAAGCTGCCTGGAAGCTCCCTGCTCTGGCACGTCGCGACCCTGCTCCCGCTTCCACGCGTCAAGACCCCGCGCTGCTCCCAGCTGCAGCGCATGGGGACCCGCAAGACCAAGCTCTCCCTCACCCAAAGCCTCCCGTGACCACCGCAGGCTGCCGTGCCTACACCACCGAGCTGCGCAGCGTCGCATGGCCCGGCAAGTTCAAGCCAGACCTGCCTCCTCGTTACGACGGCACGACCGACCCTGAAGAGTTCCTCCAGCTCTATGAGCTGGGCATCGAAGCTGCAAGTGGGGACGAGAAGGTCATGGAGAACTGGTTCCCCATGGCGCTCAAGGAAGGAGCTCGCACCTGGCTCCTAAACTTGGCTCCAGGCACGATCTCTTCCTGGGACCAGATGCGCACCCGCCTCATCGCCAACTTCCAAGGTACTCGCGACCGGCCGCCTGCCGTGAGCGACATGCGCCGCATCAAGCAACAACCCGGAGAGACCCTGCAAAAGTACATCCAACGCTTCAACAGTGCGCGCCTCAAGATCCCCAAGGTGTCCGAGGAGGCCATCATCTCAGCCTTCTCCGATGGTGTGTGCGACGTCAAAATGAAGGAGGAGCTGGCGATGCATGAAGACCTGTGCACCTCCCTGGAGCTGTTCAACTTGGCGACCAAGTGCGCCAGGGCTGAGGAAGGCCGCCTCTCCCTCCTCGAGCTGCCTGCCGCAGACCCAGAAGAGAAGAAGCCCAAGGCAAAGGACGTGAAGCGCAAGGCGGCTACCGTGCTCGCGGCAGAACCAGACACCAAAAGGGGCAAAGATCTGCCTGAATCCTCCAGGGGTAGCCGGTACTGTGTGTACCACGACCTCCACACCCACAACACCAACGAATGCCGAGAATTCCGCACCGTGCGAGAAGGAAGGATCAGCCGTCGTCCCGACCGTGCTGACCGGGGCTACGGCCGAGGAGGAGGAAGAAACGCAAGACGCTGGGAAGACCGCGGCCCGCGCCAAGGATGGCGTGATCAAACTCGCGAGGATCGCTGGCGAGACCTGCCTCGCGAGGGCGACTGGAGGGATCAGCCTCGAGAGGATCGCCCATAAGGCAACACAGGCCTCCCTCCACTGCCGCCTCAGCCAAGGAGGAACGAGGACCGCCATCAAGACGAAGGGGCTGGGGGCTTCCAGGAGCCACGCGCAATCGCTTGCATCCTGGGCGGAACTCAATCCCCAGCCTCCCAACGCATCTTCAAGCAGTTTGCCCGCGAAGTGAATGCAGTCCTACCCAAGCTTGAAGCAACGCGCCCTCTCAGGTGGTCGGCGTGCGCCATCACGTTCAGCTCAGCGGATCAGCTCAAGTGTGCGGCCACGGCCGGGGTCCTCCCGATGCTTTGCTCCCCAGTCATCAGCAACGTACTGGTCACCAGGACCCTCATCGATGGTGGGGCAGGGCTCAACGTCTTGTCCGTGGAAACATTCAACAATCTCCAAGTACCCTATGACCAGCGTCAGCCAACCAAGCCTTTCTCCAGAGTCACCGACGGCTCCACGGTCCCGACTGGGCAGGTCCGCCTCCCTGTCACCTTCGGGGCACGCAACAACTACCTCACCGAGCTCATCGACTTCGATGTCGCTCACATCCGCCTGTCGTACAACGCCATCCTCGGGTACCCAGCGCTGGCCAATTTCATGGCCGTAACTCACCATGGCTACAATGTCCTCAAGATGCCATGAAGTGGCGGAGTCATCACGGTGCCCTGCGAAGAGAAGGATGTGGTGTGTTCCCTGGAGCGAGCCTTTCAGGACGCGTCAGTAGAAGACCCGGATCGCGGGAGCAGGAGGTTTTCGGAGACCACCCTCAAGAAGAAGAAGACATCGTCCGGACCGGCTCCTCAGGAGGCAGGCCCCTCGGGGCCCGTGTCTGCCAAAGGGGAACCTCCTTCCATCGCATAGGAAAGCGTGCCCGGCGCCCTCCTCAGGCAGGGCTTGGGGGCTCTCCCCTGGAGGGCCACTGACCTGGTCAAGGTCACGAGGGAGGCGCTAGGGCACCACGTGGAGGCGTGTTTCGAAGCACGTTTCCCTCAAGGAGGAGCAAGGCAAGGAAGGTCAGACCAGCAGGAGTTTGTCAGCAAGGCCATTCAAGAACTACAGGAATCAAGAATCATGAGAGGATGCCGCCGTCTACCGGCTGTGGCTCCCCATCCAGGCGAGGATGGTGGGCTGCGCGTCTGCATTGACGTACTAGGGCTCAACCAAGTCGCCACGATGGAGTACCTCTGGCCCTCGCAAGTGGGGCGCTACGGAGGTCCGCCCCACAGCTATGCTCGCATGCCTTACGGCTTGCCGAGCGCGGCTGCTACGTACCAGCGCCTCATGAGGGGCATCATGGAGGCTCAAGAAGAAAGGCGTTCCACAGCCCTGGCGGAGATGGAGATGATTCGCGAGGAGCCACCAGCGCCTCCGGAGCCTCCCGAGGCCCCAGGGCCTGGGGGCTCGTGAGGACCGGCTTCCGCAGCCCACCGAGTCTGCTGCACCAACACCCCTCCATCCTCGACATCTTCAGGTGACATCTTTCAAGTTTCATTTCTAGCTGGGAGCGCCCTCCCAGGGCTGCATCATTCCGAGGCCGCGTGGGTCCGTCCCTGCGGCATGTACCCCTTTTTATTTCGTGTTGATTAGCTTGCTTCGTTGGGGGTGCCCCTCGGGCTGCATCATCCCCAAGTCGCTCGGGCCAGACCTAGCGACACGTATCTTCCTTGCGTTTATTTCCAGCTATGCATTCGCCCATCATGCTTGATTACTTGATGCCTGCCCAGGGAACCTCTTCTCCTCCATGTCGACCACTTGCACGTTAAAGGGGGGTACCTGAGCATCATGACTCAGGGCTCTTACCGGCGCTCCAGCCCTCACCCTATGGCCTTGTCCACGGCATCACGACTTGGCATACCAGCGACGGCTGAGACCAGCTCGAGGGCCGGGACCCGAGGACGTAGAGTGCCGGCATCTAACCAAATTTGCAGGAACACATCACAAGATAAGGCCCAGTGCTAGGCGCAACCCGCCTAGAGGTAGGTCCCCGTAAGTCCCGCGCTGGCTCACGGGTGCCTAGATACACCTCACCTAGCCCTACCGTGCCGGTCACGTGTCAGGGCGGGGCTGTACACGCCCCGGGGGCTCCTCCCGGAAGGGAGCCCCCTCCCACTTACCAGTGGAAGCACCATGCTCCGCGCTGGCTGACGACACTGGCGAGGAGCGGCTATGCCCATACACATACGGAAGCGCTATGCTCCGCGCTGGTGATAAACAACTGATGGTGCCCCCGTGCCGCATCAACCTCAGGGAGCCCAGAGCTCAGTGTCTAGCCTCATCGCAATGCCTCCCCTCGGGAGCGCCGCGCGAGGGGGCTAGGCACGGGGGATGCGCCTGGGTCACGCCCAGACGTACGCCACCCAGCCAGGCCCCTCGGGCCTGGTTCGTCGCGCGTCTCTCCCCGAGCGGAGCCAAGGTATGAAGGCCGTTTGAGCGTCAAGGGGGACCCCTGAGCATTGCGACTCAGGGGCCTAACTGGTCCCGTAGCCCCTCACTCCCTAGTTCTGAAAGGCTAGCGCTGGGTGAGGTACGCGCGGGGCTAGGCTCTGCAGACGTAGAACGGTAGTCCCACTTGCATCTCGCCTCCTCATTTGCTTTTCGTGCATCAAGGGGGACTTCTGAGCATCGCGACTCAGGAGCCTAACTGGTCCCGTAGCCCCTCACTCCCTAGTTCTGAAAGGCTAGCGCTGGGTGAGGCACGTGCGGGGCCGGGCTCTGCAGACGTAGAACGGAAGATCCACCTACATCACACCTCCCTACTTGTTGTCCGTACGCCAAGAGGGACTCCTGAGCATCGCGACTCAGAAGCCTAACTTGCCATGTAGCCCCTCACTCCTTTGGTCCCGTCCTGGTTTCCGGTCGGGGCTAATGCTGGGTGAGGTACGCGCGGGGCCGGGCTCTGCCGGCGTGGAACACAAGCAAGTAGGGAGGAAGCACATAAAATTCAAGGAATTTAAAAGCAAATATTACAGTCCATACTGTCGTTTCAATACCAAACGCAAGTTTAAACGCCTCCCCGAGGCATGATACACGTGCAGGAATTAAAGGCAAGACAGGAGCAGTAGCGGAGTCGCTTGTCGGCGGTGGAGCAGCGCGGATTGGCTTCGCCTCATGGAGCAGCAGGGCCGGCAGCGCCTTGCTTCGGCTTGATACTGAAGGCCCGGAACTTCCCCAGCAGCGCCTCCGCGCGCCCCCTTACGGCCTCGGCAGCGGCTGCAGCACCCTCGCCGCTTACTGGCTCCAACAGGCTGTCGAGGTCGGCGCTGGGGTCGCGAAGGTAGATGTGGGCGAAGACCCGCGTCAGCGCTGCAGAAGACAGGACACGCGCCTCGGCCTCAGCCGTGGGGCCAAGGCCAAGGACGACATCCTCAAGGGCACGAACCAGGAAGGGAAGCAGCTTGGCGGGGCCGTCCTCGGTGCCGGCTAGCGGGCTCTCCAGGCCGCTCTCATAAAGTGTCTTTAGCAAGGAACGAGCCTTCTTCTCCATGTCCGCAAAGGCCACGCGGTCCTCGGCAAGAACCCGGGCTTTGCCGTCCAGCTCAACCTTCGTCGCCTCCAGCTCCTTCTTCAGCGCGCCTAGACGGTCGCAACGCTTCTTGAGCTTGGCCTCCCGGCCCTTGATGGCCACCTCGCGAGCCTTCATGCCTTCTTCTCGCTCTTGACGAAGACAAGCCTCCTTCGTGAGCTGGTCCCGCAGGCCCTGCAGCTCGTCCTCCAGTGCCTTGCAACGACCACGGACTTCGACCACCTCCCCCAGGGCTGCGTCTAGAGCAGCCTTCGCTTCGAGGACGCCCTCCCTCTCTTCATCGCAGGCCATCAAGGCCTGAACCAGCGCCGCCCGAATCGAGGCGTCGGAGCGAATCCATCCTGAAGCCAGCTCCAGACGCCCGGCCACCAGGCGAGGGTCGGCGCCAAGAAGATCCTACCGCAGGCGGTCCAGTCCAGCAACGGCACGCTCCAGGACGGCAGGAGGAGTTGGAGAAACAACAGTCGGCGGAACAGGAGGAGAAGGTAGCGGCGGCGAAAGCACAACATCCAGAGGCGGAGTCTGCTGTGCCCCAACGACCGTGGTGGCGGCAGCAGGCAGAGGCACCTCAGGAGTCACTTGGGCCATGGGGGCTGAGCTCGCCCCAGCCAGCTTAGCCAGGCCACGCGAGGATGACCGGGCAGGGGAAGCCCGTGCGTCGCGGTCATCTAGTTCCACAGGTGGAGGTGCTGCCGCGGATGGAGCCTCAGGAGCCCCCTTCGGCTTCTTCGCCGCGGGCGCCAGCCTATTCAAAGAGATGCGAACATTAAGCCTCAGCTGCAGGACAAGGAATAAAGACAAGGATCAAGCACTTACGGGTCATCGCCGGTGAGCTCGGGCAGCCTCCGGCCAAACTTGAAGCCTGACAGCCGGCTGGAAGGGTCAACCTTGGAAGCAGAAGGCGCGTCTACAGACTGCCTCGGAGCAGGGGCAGACCCGCGGGAGATTAGCCCGGTCCTGTCCTTCTTCGGGATCAGGGGCAAGCTCCCGCCGACCTGCTCATCGCCATCCTCGTCATCATCACTCAAAGAAAGGCGGAGAGTGCGGGGCCTGCGTCTGGGGAGGGGAGCCCTCGACTCTCCGTCGGTCGCGTCGGAGTCGGGTCCCTCTTCCAGCTCCTCTTCGTCCTCCTCCCTGCCGGAGTTGCCGAAGGACACGTCCACCAGCCCGTCAGGAGGCGCCGCTGTTGGGGAACGTAGTAATTTCAAAATTTTCCTACGCACACGCAAGATCATGGCGATGCATAGCAACGAGAGGGGAGAGTGTTGTCTACGTACCCTCGTAGACCGAAGCGGAAGCGTTGACACAACGTAGAGGAAGTAGTCGTACGTTCTCCTCGCGATCCAACCGATCACAGCACCGTTACACCGGCACCTCCGAGTTCTTGGCACACGTTCAACTCGATGACGATCCCCGGGCTCCGATCCAGCAAAGCGTCGGGGAAGAGTTCCGTCAGCACGACGGCGTGGTGACGATCTTGATGTGTTACCGGCGCAGGGCTTCGCCTAAGCACTGCAACGATATGACCGAGGTGGAATTTGGTGGAAGGGGCACCGCACACGGCTAAGGAACGATCCGTAGATCAACTTGTGTGTCTATGGGGTGCCCCCTGCCCCTGTATATAAAGGATGGAGGAGGAGGAGGCCGGCCAAGGCAAAGATGCGGCCAGGATATGGATTCCTACTAGGACTCCAAGTCCTAGTAGGAGTCCACCAAAAGGGGAGGAAGGGAGAAGGAATAGGAGGAGAAGGAGAGGTGGCCGGCCCCCTTTTCCCTAGTCCAATTCGGACTAGAGGGGAGGGGGGGCGCAGCAGCCTTTTTCCTCTTCCCACTAAAGCCCATCAAGGCCCAT
The DNA here is from genome assembly GCA_032464435.1 of Aegilops umbellulata. Taxonomy (NCBI): domain Eukaryota; kingdom Viridiplantae; phylum Streptophyta; class Magnoliopsida; order Poales; family Poaceae; genus Aegilops; species Aegilops umbellulata. The sequence goes on from CP136059.1 coordinate 512,541,591, forward strand.
TACTTCTCCCGTAATCCCGTAACTCCCCGGTACCTCCGAAAATACCCGAACCACTCAGAACCCTTCCAATGTCCGAATATAGTCGTCCAATATATCGATCTTTACGTCTCGACCATTTCGAGACTCCTCGTCATGTCCCCGATCTCATCCGGGACTCCGAACTCCTTCGGTACATCAAAACTCATAAACTCATAATATAACTGTCATCGAAACCTTAAGCATGCGGACCCTACGGTTCGAGAACAATGTAGACATGACCGAGACACGTCTCCGGTCAATAACCAATAGCGGGACCTGGATGCCCATATTGGCTCCTACATATTCTACGAAGATCTTTATCGGTCAGACCGCATAACAACATACGTTGTTCCTTTTGTCATCGGTATGTTACTTGCCCGAGATTCGATCGTCGGTATCCAATACCTAGTTCAATCTCGTTACCGGCAAGTCTCTTTACTCGTTCCGTAATACATCATCTAACAACTAACACATTAGTTGTAATGCTTGCAAGGCTTATGTGATGTGCATTACCGAGAGGGCCCAGAGATACCTCTCCGACAATCGGAGTGACAAATCCTAATCTCGAAATACGCCAACCCAACATCTACCATTGGAGACACCTGTAGTACTCCTTTATAATCACCCAGTTACGTTGTGACGTTTGGTAGTACCCAAAGTGTTCCTCCGGCAAATGGGAGTTGCATAATCTCATAGTCATAGGAACATGTATAAGTCATGGATAAAGCAATAGCAACATACTAAACGATCGGGTGCTAAGCTAATATAATGGGTCATGTCAATCAGATCATTCAACTAATGATGTGACCTCGTTAATCAAATAACAACTCTTTGTTCATGGTTTAGGAAACATAACCATCTTTGATTAACGAGCTAGTCAGGTAGAGGCATACTAGTGACACTCTGTTTGTCTATGTATTCACACATGTATTATGTTTCCGGTTAATACAATTCTAGCATGAATAATAAACATTTATCATGATATGTAAGGAAATAAATAATCACTTTATTATTGCCTCTAGGGCATATTTCCTTCAGTCTCCCACTTGCACTAGAGTCAATAATCTAGTTCACATCGCCATGTGATTTACCAGCAATAGTTCACATCACCATGTGACACCCATAGTTCACATCGATATGTTACCAATACCCAAAGGGTTAACTAGAGTCAGTAATCTAGTTCACATCGCTTATGTGATTAACACCCAAAGAGTACTAAGGTGTGATCATGTTTTGCTTGTGAGATAATTTTAGTCCACGGGTCTGTCACATTCAGATCCTTAAGTATTTTGCAAATTTCTATGTCAACAATACTCTGCACGGAGCTACTTTAGCTAATTGCTCCCACTTTCAATATGTATCTAGATTGAGATTTAGAGTCATCTAGATTAGTGTCAAAACTTGCATCGACGTAATCTTTTACGACGAACCTTTTGTCACCTCCATAATCGAGAAACATATCCTTATTCCATTAAGGATAATTTTGACCGCTGTCCAGTGATCTACTCCTAGATCACTATTGTACTCCCTTGCAAAACTCAGTGGTAGGGTATGCAATAGATCTGGTACACAGCATGGCATACTTCATAGAACCTATGGCCAAAGCATAGGGAATGACTTTCTTTCTCTTTCTATCTTCTGCCGTGGTCGGGCTTTGAGTCTTACTCAATTTCACACCTTGTAATACAGGCAAGAACTCTTTCTTTGACTGTTCCATTTTGAACTACTTCAAATTTTTTTCAAGGTATGTACTTATTGAAAAACTTATCAGGCGTCTTGATCCATCTCTATAGATCTTGATGCTCAATATGTAAGCAGCTTCACCGAGGTCCTTCTTCAAAAAACTCCTTTCAAATACTCCTTTATGCTTCACAGAATAATTCTACATTATTTCTGATCAATAATATGTCATTTACATATACTTATCAGAAATGTTGTAGTGCTCCCACTCACTTTCTTGTAAATACAGGCTTCACCGCAAGTCTGTAAAAACTATATGCTTTGATCAACTTATTAAAGCGTATATTCCAACTCCGAGATGCTTGCACCAGTCCATAGATGGATCGCTGGAGCTTGCATATTTTGTTAACAACTTTAGGATTGACAAAACCTTCTGGTTGCATCATATGCAACTCTTCTTTAATAAATCCATTAAGGAATGCAGTTTTGTTTTTCCATTTGCCAGATTTCACAAAATGCGGCAATTGCTAACATGATTCGAACAGACTTAAGCATAGATACGAGTGAGAAACTCTCATCGTAATCAACACCTTGAACTTGTCGAAAACCCTTTTGCGACAATTCTAGCTTTGTAGATAGTAACACTACTATCAGCGTCCGTTTTCCTCTTGAAGATCCATTTATTTTCTATGGCTTTGCCGATCATCGGGCAAATCCATCAAAGTCCATACTTTGTTCTCATACATGGATCATATCTCAGATTTCATGGCCTCAAACCATTTCGCGGAATTTGGGCTCATCATCGCTTCCTCATAGTTTGCAAGTTCGTCATGGTCTAGTAACATGACTTCCAGAACAAGATTACCGTACCACTCTGGTGCGGATATCACTCTGGTTTACCTACGAGATTCGGTAGTTACTTGATCTGAAGTTACATGATCATCATCATTAGCTTCCTCACTAATTGGTGTAGTAGTCACAAGAACAGATTTCTGTTATGAACTACTTTCCAATAAGGGAGAAGGTACAATTACCTTATCAAGTTTTCTACTTTCCTCCCACTCACTTCTTTCGAGAGAAACTCCTTCTCTTAGAAAGGATCCATTCTTAGCAACGAATGTCTTGCCTTCGGATCTGTGATAGAAGGTGTACCCAACTGTCTCCTTTGGGTACCTATGAAGACACATTTCTCCGATTTGGGTTTGAGCTTATCAGGATGAAACTTTTTCATATAAGCATCACAACTCCAAACTTTAAGGAACGACAACTTTGGTTTCTAAACCACAGTTCATATTGTGTCGTCTCAACGGATTTAGATGGTGCCCTTTTTAACGTGAATGCAGCTGTCTTTAATGCATAACCCCAAAAACGATAGTGGTAAATCAGTAAGAGACATCATGTATCACACTATATCTAATAAAGTGCGTTTATGACGTTCGGACACACCATTATGCTATGGTGTTCCAGGTGGCATTAGTTTGTGAAACAATTTCCACGTTGTTTTAATTGAAGGCCAAACTCGTAACTCAAATATTTGTCTCTGCAATCAGATCGTAGAAACTTAATTTTTCTTGTTACGATGATTCTTCACTTCACTCTGAAATTCTTTGAACGTTTCAAATGTTTCAGACTTGTGTTTCATTTAAGTAGATATACTTATATCTGCTCAAATCATCTATGAAGTTCAGATAATAATGATATTTGCCACGAGCCTCAACACTCATCGGACTGCATACATTAGTATGTATTATTTCCAATAAGTCAGTTGCTTGCTCCATTGTTCCGGAGAACGGCGTTTTAGTCATCTTGCCTATGAGGCATGGTTCGCAAGCATCAAGTGATTCATAATCAAGTGATTCCAAAATCCCATCAGCATGGACTTTCTTCATGCACTTTACACCAATATGACCCAAACGGCAGTGGCACAAATAAGTTGCACCATCATTATTAACTTTGCATCTTTTGGCTTCAATATTATGAATATGTGTATCACTACGATCGAGATCCAACAAACCATTTTCGTTGGTGTGTATGACCATAGAAGGTTTTATTCATGTAAACGGAACAACAATTATTCTCTAATTTACATGAATAACCGTTTTGCAATAAACATGATCAGATCATATTCATGCTCAACGCAAACACCAAATAACACTTATTTAGTTTCGACACTAATCCCGAAAGTATAGGGAGTGTGTGATCAATATTGGAACCACTTCCAACACACATCGTCACCTTGCCCTTTAACTAGTCTTTGTTCATTCTGCAACTCCCGTTTCGAGTTACTAATCTTAGCAACTTGAACTAGTACCAAATACTGAGGGGTTGCTATGAACACTAGTAAAGTACACATCAATAACATGTATATCAAATATACTTATGTTCACTTTGCCATCCTTCTTATCTGCCAATAACTTGGGGTAGTTCCGCTTCCAGTGACCAGTCCCTTTGCAGTAGAAGCACTTAGTCTCAGGCTTAGGACCAGACTTGGGCTTTTTCACTCGAGCAGCAACTTGCTTGCCGTTCTTCTTGAAGTTCCCCTTCTTTCCTTTTGCCCTTTTCTTGAAACTAGTGATCTTGTCAACCATCAACACGTGATGTTTTTCTTTGATTTCTACCTTCGCCGATTTTAGCATCGCGAAGAGCTTGGGAATTACTTTTGTCATCCCTTGCATATTATAGTTCATCATGAAGTTCTACTAACTTGGTGATGGTGACTAGAGAATTCTGTCAATCACTATCTTATCTGGAAGATTAACTCCCACTTGATTCAAGCGATTGTAGTACTCAGACAATTTGAGCACATGCTCACTAGTTGAGCGATTCTCCTCCATCTTTTAGCTATAGAACTTGTTGGAGACTTCATATCTCTCAACTCGGGTATTTGCTTGAAATATTAACTTCAACTCCTGGAACATCTCATATGGTCCATGACGTTCAAAACGTCTTTGAAGTCCCGATTCTAAGCCGTTAAGCATGGTGCACTAAACTATTAAGTAGTCATCATATTGAGCTAGCAAAACGTTCATAACGTCTGCATCTGCTCCTGCAATAGGTCCGTCACCTAGCGGTGCATCAAGGACGTAATTCTTCTGTGCAGCAATGAGGATAAACCTCGGATCACGGATCCAATCCGCATCATTGCTACTAACATTTTTTCAACACAATTTTCTCTAGGAACATATCAAAATAAACACAGGGAAGCAATAACACGAGCTATTGATCTACAACATAGATATGCTAATACTACCAGGACTAAGTTCATGATAAATTAAAGTTCAATTAATCATATTACTTAAGAACTCCCACTTAGATAGACATCTCTCTAATCCTCTAAGTGATCACGTGATCCAAATCAACTAAACCATGTCCGATCATCACGTGAGATGGAGTAGTTTCAATGGTGAACATCACTATGTTGATCATATCTACTATATGATTCACGCTCGACCTTTCGGTCTCCGTGTTCCGAGGCCATATCTGTTATATGCTAGGCTCGTCAAGTTAAACCTGAGTATTCCGCGTGTGCAACTGTTTTGCACCCGTTGTATTTGAACGTAGAGCCTATCACACCCGATCATCACGTGGTGTCTCAGCACGAAGAACTTTTGCAACGGTGCATACTCAGGGAGAACACTTCTTGATAATTAGTGAGAGATCATCTTATAATGCTACCGTCAAACAAAGCAAGATAAGATGCATAAAAGATAAACATCACATGCAATCAATATAAGTGATATGATATGGCCATCATCATCTTGTGCTTGTGATCTCCATCTCCGCAGCACCGTCATGATCACCATCGTCACCGGCGCGACACCTTGATCTCCATCGTAGCATCGTTGTCGTCTCGCCAATATTATGCTTCTACGACTATCACTACCGTTTAGTAATAAAGTAAAGCATTACATCGCGATTGCATTGCATACAATAAAGCGACAACCATATGGCTCCTGCCAGTTGCCGATAACTCGGTTACAAAACATGATCATCTCATACAATAAAATTTAGCATCATGTCTTGACCATATCACATCACAACATGCCCTGCAAAAACAAGTTAGACGTCCTCTACTTTGTTGTTGCAAGTTTTTACGTGGCTGCTACGGGCTTAAGCAAGAACTCATCTTACCTACGCATCAAAACCACAACGATAGTTTGTCAAATAGACTCCGTTTTAACCTTCTCAAGGACCGGGCGTAGCCACACTTGGTTCAACTAAAGTTGGAGAGACAGTCTTCCGCAAGCCATCTATGTGCAAAGCACGTCGAGGGAACCGGTCTCGCGTAAGAGTACGCGTAAGGTTGGTCCGGATCGTCTCGTCCAACAATACCGCTGAACCAAAGTATGACATGCTGGTAGGCAGTATGACTTGTATCGTCCACAACTCACTTGTGTTCTACTCGTGCAAATAACATCAAAACATAAAAACCTAGGCTCGGATGCCACTGTTGGGGAACGTAGTAATTTCAAAATTTTCCTACGCACACGCAAGATCATGGCGATGCATAGCAACGAGAGGGGAGAGTGTTGTCTACGTACCCTCGTAGACCGAAGCGGAAGCGTTGACACAACATAGAGGAAGTAGTCGTACGTTCTCCTTGCGATCCAACCGATCACAGCACCGTTACTCCGGCACCTCCGAGTTCTTGGCACACGTTCAGCTCGATGACGATCCTCGGGCTCCGATCCAGCAAAGCGTCGGGGAAGAGTTCCGTCAGCACGACGGCGTGGTGACGATCTTGATGTGTTACCGGCGCAGGGCTTCGCCTAAGCACTGCAACGATATGACCGAGGTGGAATTTGGTGGAAGGGGGCACCGCACACGGCTAAAGAACGATCCGTAGATCAACTTGTGTGTCTATGGGGTGCCCCCTGCCCCTGTATATAAAGGATGGAGGAGGAGGAGGCCGGCCAAGGCAAAGATGCGGCCAGGATATGGATTCCTACTAGGACTCCAAGTCCTAGTAGGAGTCCACCAAAAGGGGAGGAAGGGAGAAGGAATAGGAGGAGAAGGAGAGGTGGCCGGCCCCCTTTTCCCTAGTCCAATTCGGACTAGAGGGGAGGGGGGGCGCAGCAGCCTTTTTCCTCTTCCCACTAAAGCCCATCAAGGCCCATTACTTCTCCCGTAATCCCATAACTCCCCGGTACCTCCGAAAATACCCGAACCACTCAGAACCCTTCCAATGTCCGAATATAGTCGTCCAATATATCGATCTTTACGTCTCGACCATTTCGAGACTCCTCGTCATGTCCCCGATCTCATCCGGGACTCCGAACTCCTTCGGTACATCAAAACTCATAAACTCATAATATAACTGTCATCGAAACCTTAAGCGTGCGGACTCTACGGTTCGAGAACAATGTAGACATGACCGAGACACGTCTCCGGTCAATAACCAATAGCGGGACCTGGATGCCCATATTGGCTCCTACATATTCTACGAAGATCTTTATCGGTTAGACCGCATAACAACATACGTTGTTCCTTTTGTCATCGGTATGTTACTTGCCCGAGATTCGATCGTCGGTATCCAATACCTAGTTCAATCTCGTTACCGGCAAGTCTCTTTACTCGTTCCGTAATACATCATCTAACAACTAACACATTAGTTGTAATGCTTGCAAGGCTTATGTGATGTGCATTACCGAGAGGGCCCAGAGATACCTCTCCGACAATCGGAGTGACAAATCCTAATCTCGAAATACGCCAACCCAACATCTACCATTGGAGACACCTGTAGTACTCCTTTATAATCACCCAGTTACGTTGTGACGTTTGGTAGTACCCAAAGTGTTCCTCCGGCAAATGGGAGTTGCATAATCTCATAGTCATAGGAACATGTATAAGTCATGGATAAAGCAATAGCAACATACTAAACGATCGGGTGCTAAGCTAATATAATGGGTCATGTCAATCAGATCATTCAACTAATGATGTGACCTCGTTAATCAAATAACAACTCTTTGTTCATGGTTTAGGAAACATAACCATCTTTGATTAACGAGCTAGTCAGGTAGAGGCATACTAGTGACACTCTGTTTGTCTATGTATTCACACATGTATTATGTTTCCGGTTAATACAATTCTAGCATGAATAATAAACATTTATCATGATATGTAAGGAAATAAATAATCACTTTATTATTGCCTCTAGGGCATATTTCCTTCAGCCGCGGGCACGGGCCCATCCCCGTTGAAGACGGGCATGGACTTCACCACCTGCTCCCAGTCGTCGCGGAGGAACAAGGGTGTAGGCGCGCCTTCCAACCTTGCCACCTCGCCGCCCACCAGAGATTGGAGGACCGCGGCCAAATCTTCGTTGCCCATGGCCGCGGGGCTCGGATGAGGCCTCCACATCGGAGGTGAGTACTGCCAAAGTGGAGCCAGCTGGTGCTCCAGGAACTCCTTCAGCAGCGACGCGCCGGTCAGCTTCGCCGCTGCCATGCTGACCGGCCTCAGGTCGGCATCCATCTTCTCCAACACTAGTTTCGCGCGGGGGTCTGTGAGCTCCGCCCGGCACCAGTCGCTGGAGCTCGCGGGCTGCTCCACGGGCAAGATCAACCGAGGGTGGATGCGCCCGGCATCTACCAAGACCCACTTGCTCCTGAAGCCCTCAATCCTCTTCCCGGGATTCAAAATGGCAATGGTGCCACCGTACGCGACGAAACTCGCACACGCGGGAGGAGAACCGCGGGAGACCCGGAGGGAGAAGTAGTGACGCAGCAAAGCCACTGAGGGCTGCACTCCTACGTGAGCCTCGCAGTAATAGGCGAAGATTGCCAGGAGAAGGACGGAGTTGGGGTGGAGATGCAGAGCCAGCAAGTTGTAATGGCGGAGGACAGAGAAGAAGAACTCAGAGAAGGGAGGCACCAGGCCAGCGGCAATGGAGCTTACAAAGAGAGGGTAAAAGGTGCTCCCTCGACCTTCGAGGGCGGCGGAGCCGGCCTTGAACACATGCGCCCCATCGATGCCCTGCGCCGCCGCCATCCGGCGCAACCGAGCAAGGCCCGCCTCCGACACGTTCGACAGATCCAGAGCAGACGAGTAGATAGCTTTGGCCGGGGACTGGCGAGGCGCCATGGCTTCCTAGGTCGCGCGGTCGGAGCAGATCTGGAGGTTTGGAGGAAGGAAGGGGAGGCACAAGAAAGGGGATCTAAGCAGCAACGGGAGAAAGCAAAAGGCAAAGCCTAGGCAGATGCCGCTCATTTATCAACCTGCGCGGTTGCTGAAGCACTCGCGTCCCATCAACCGCCACGCGGCGCCCAAGGCCGCAGGCTGTTAGGTCCCACGGCGCTTCGCTCTTGCCCTTTCGCCTCTCAGCACGGCCAAGTTCGGGCGCGCCTTGTGCCCGGGGGCTACTGTCGGCATTTTGGGAACGGGGGTCCCCAGACTTGCCTGCCTGCGGCCCGCGGCATGGCTCAAAGGAGACCCAACACGGCCCATCTTCATCAACACAAGACCCAAGACCCTCGCGAGGGGCGAAGCCTAGCGGGGTGGACGACGCAGAGCTTCCTCAGGCGCGGCCTCATCAGGCTGGCTCACGAGGAGGCGGACAGATCAAGGCGGGGTACCTCACAAGGTGCCCATGACGTAAGCCATGACGACCAAGGGCGCCAGGCGGGCGCCAGCCCGCGCAGTGTCCTCCTTTCCTCTTTGGTGCAAAGGGGGCAAGCGCAGGCGAGAGGATCAAGCAAAGGCATCCATTTTGGTGCAACGAGACCAAGACCAGTCCAACGGCGGGAAGGAGGTCACCGTGGAGCCCAGGACGGCGTCACTTCGGAGCCTTTGGCAGGCGAGGACCGACTTTAGTCAGGATAAGTGTACCAGATGTTCCCCTTCAAAATGGCCAACTGTTGGCGCCCTTCCCGCTCAATATTTGGGGGAGAGGCCCAGGGCCCTTGCCTATAAATAGGACTAGCCACCCCCAGGGTAGAGGTTGATCGGAGCATCTAGCAATCAAGAGATCGGTCGGTACCCAGCAAGCTAGAATCCAGAGAGAAAGAAGGGCGGCTGAACTCCTCCTAGCAGTTCATCCTCCCAGCCAAGAACAGGCCCTCGCGAGGCTATTCTTCCTTGTACTGTCATCATCATCAGCCCAAGAAGCAATCCACCCACCACAAACTAGAGTAGGGTATTACACCACAATGGTGGCCCGAACTAGTATAAACCCTGTGTCTCTTGTGTTGTTCTTTCAGTAGTTTAGATCTTTGCGAGACGGAGAGGTAGAGGGCGTAATCTCCGCGCGCACCCCAGAGTTCAAACCTTAAGGGTCTGCCGGAACCTGAAATCCGACAAAACGACACGTATGTATCGCTTCTACTAAGGATAAAACGATGGGGTCTATCTCTACATAGATAGTTCTTGTCTACATCATGTCATCGTTCTTATTGCATTACTCCGTTTCTCCATGTACTTAATACACTAGATGCATGCTGGATAGCGGTCGATGTGTGGAGTAGTAGTAGTAGATGCAGGCAGGAGTCAGTCTACTAATCTTGGACGTGATGCCTATATAATGATCATTGCCTGGATATCGTCATAATTATTTAAAGTTCTATCAATTTCCCAACAGTAATTTGTTCACCCACCATTTGCTATTTTTCTCAAGAGAAGCCACTAGTGAAACCTACGGCCCCCGGGTCTTCTTTCTCATATATTTGCCTTCGCGATCTACTTTTTCCTTGCATTTGTTTTCAGATCTATTAAACTAAAAATACAAAAATACCTTGCCGCATTTTTCCTTATTTATTTTATTTGGCGTTTGATCTATCAATTTACTACAAAACTTTATCCCGTCCACGCACCGTTTCTAGCACCTTTACCCGAAAGGGATTGACAACCCCTTTAACACGTGGGTTGCGAGTGGTTGTTATTTGTGTGCAGGGGCTGTTTATGTTGTGTTGCTTGATTCTCCTACTGGTTTGATAACCTTGGTTTCATATCTGAGGGAAATACCTACACCGCTGTGCTGCATCATCCCTTCCTTTTTGGGGAAGTACCAACATAGCTTCAAGCGACATCAAAAGGAATTTCTGGCACCGTTGCCGGGGAGGATCTTCAACATATACCAGGTTCCAAATCAAAAATCTCATCTCCTCGCAATTTGCATTATTTTCCATTTGCCTCTCGTTTTCCTCTCCCCCACTTCACAAAAATTTGCCGTTTTATTCGCCTCTCTTTTTCCTTCGCCGTTTTCTTGTCAGATCTATCCTTTCTTGCAATCATGAGTGACTTCGGTATGGCACCAACAGATGATGGCCTAACTCCTAAGATAGGACGTACGGGCAATCTGGATGCTAAAACTTTTATCTTGGGGGCAAGGGAACGTTATGGGAAAAGAACGTATCCAAGAATTTTTCAATTGTGTTGGGAATCTAAGTCTTGATGATGCTCGTATACTTAAAACTACTAGATCTTATGCGGATGCTATTTCAGCACTAGTTCTGAAACTTTAAAGTAAATTTATGCGTAACCATCCTACTTTGCGAAGATTGTTTTTTGAGCTCCCCGATATAAAGAATCCTGGGGCTAAAAAGTTGGTCACTCTCGTTCTTATGAATGAGTTTGACTACATAATTCGGGAAGCTAGAGAAATCTTTGACTTTTATGGTATGAATCGTGAAAAACCTGTGATAGATGAAATTCTTTACAATAGTGACTATGCTTTCAGACATTTGCTTGGGGATAATAAAATATTTGAGGAGAATCTTAAGGAAGTCCCCGTTTTTGATATAATCCAACAAGTTTTCGATAATGTTAATCAACATTATCCTTGGATTGTTGTGGGGAATCAAAAAGGTTATGATGAGCACCAACTTAGAAACTCTAACGTTTCCATGGATAATATGTTTTATGTTGTGTTCACAAAACCCCATGATGGAAATACCTCTAAGAAAGTTAAGTGCGAAGATGACAAAACTTAGATCCTTGCTTTATGCCTAGCTAAGGGCGTAAAACTATAGCGCTTGTTGGGAGGCAACCCAATGAATAATTTTATTTTTGCTTTTTGCTTTCTGTTTTTGAGTTTTAGCGCAATTATGCTACTGTTATGATTGTGTTTAGTTAGTGTTTGTGCCAAGTAGAACCGATAGGATCTTCTTGGGTGATAGTTGTTTGATCTTGCCGAAAAAGACAGAAACTTTGTGCTCACGAAAACAATTCTTATTTTTTATCAGAAAGTGCCTTTTCCCTGATTCTTTTTGCAGAAGATTAATATACAAATTGCTCAGGTCTTCCTATTTTTTCAGAATTTTTTGAGTTCCAGAAGTTTTCGTCTAAGTCAGATTGCTATAGACTGTTCTGTTTTGACAGATTCTGTTTTCTTTGTATTGTGTGGTTATATTGATGGCTCTATGGTTTTCTTTGATGAGTTTTTGCCATAGAAAAGTTGAAATACATTAGATATAGTACAAAAACAAAATATGAATTGGTTTAATACAACACTTATAGTAGTGGTTTTCTTTCTTACACTAACTGATCTCACGGAGGTCTTGTTGAGTTTTGTGTGACTGAAGTTTTCAAGTTTTGGGTTATCTTACGATGGATGAAGGAAGGATAGAAGAGCCTAAGCTTGGGGATGCCCCGTCATCCCAAGCAATTATCTAAAAATGATCAACCAACTAAGCTTGGGATGCCCCCGAGTGGTATCCCCTCTTTCTTCTAACGACCATTGGTATTTACTCGAAACTATATTTTTACTCATCACATGATATGTGTTTTGCTTGGAGCGTCTTGTATGATATGAGTCTTTGCTTGTTTTATTTTTTCTTTAAGTCATGAATCCTTGCTGAACACACCTATTTGAGAGAACCAAAATTATTTCATGACTTGTTAGAATTGCTCTCTATGCTTCACTTAAATTTTAATGAGCAATGGACTTGCTCTAGTGTTTCACTTATATCTTTTTGAGCATGGTGTGCTTAGTATTTTTGAAGAAATTCTCTCTCACTTCACTTATATTTATTTGAGAGTTAGTAAAATTTTCAAGAAATTCTCTCTTGCTTCACTTAAATTATTTTGAGAGAAAGAAAAAGAATTATGCTCATGATCTTCACTTATATTTGTTTGAGCTTATGAAAAGCAACACATGAAAATTAGTCCCAAAGTGATACATATCCAAGAAGGATATAATAAAAAATTTCATGAAGATCATTGGACAAAATAAACTTGATTCTTAGTAATAGTTTTGAGATATGATGATGTGATATGTGAGTTATGTTGGTGAGTAATTATGCTTTAGTAAGAATATTGGTTTTAAGGTTTGTGATTCCCTATGCAAGTACCGAAGTCAATAGTCATGCAATGAAATTATATCCTACTTGTGGTGCATTATTCGGTGTTATTTATGCTTAATGCTTGCTTATGAGATTATCCGTTTCTTGGTTGGTCGCTTCTCAATCTTTTACTAGCCTTCATTTTGCACTAAGTATGATATCTACTTATGCATCCAAAACTCTTAAACCAGTTTTGCCACATGAGTCCACTATATCTACCTATATGCGGTATACTTTTTGCTGTTCTAAGCATATTTGTATGTGCGATCTCTAGTTTTCAAAATAAACTTCTCTTTTGTGTGTTTGTTTCGCTCGCGGAGCGGTGAAGGGTGGCTAATATTTCCCATGCTAGTTGTGTTATTCTCACGATGAGTGTTTATTCACTTGTCATTGTACGAGAGTAAAGCAAAGGTATTAGGGATGCACAGTCCCGAAATGCAAAAATTTACTTTATGTTATCAAATAATAAATTCCCTGGAAAGTGCTGGTATGGGGGGCAAACGTAGATACGACTAGCCATGGAAAGTGAAAGTATGGTGGAAAAGGAATAAAATTATTTTCGGGTTGGGAACCTCCTATGATATATCTAGCATGGAAAGTGTTCGGAACTCTAAGTCGTTTTCGTTGGTGGGATGGATACACCACCCAAAATGTTTTTATCTCTAAGTTTTTCGCTTTGAGCTCTGGCACATCTACAAATCCCTACTTCCCCCTATGAAGGGCCTTTCTTTTTACTTTATGCAATTTTTATGTTGAGTCTCCATCTTCTCTTATAAAACTACCAACTAGGAGGCAATATGATGGTACTTAAGTATTGGGTGTAGCTAATATTCGAGTGTTTTTCATGAATGGATCAATGTTTGAGCATGATGGGCTAGGGATAAGTTATTTTAGTGTTGATATTTTGAAAGACATGGTTGCTTGTTGATATGCTTGAGTATCTAAATTATCATGTCAAAACTAGACTATTGCTTTGAACAACTAAAAGTCCAAATGTCCATGTTATAAAGAAAAGAATATGATATGCCATGATAGGCAGCATTCCACATCAAAAATTCTGTTTTTATCACTTACCTACTCGAGGACGAGTAGGAGTTAAGCTTGGGAATGCTGATACGTCTCCAACGTATCTATAATTTTTTATTGTTCCATGCTGTTATATTATCAATCTTGGATGTTTTACAATCATTTATAGTCATTTTACATATTTTTTGGTACTAACCTATTGATGCACTGCCAAGTGCCAGTTGCTGTTTTTTCCATGTTTTTTACATCGTAGAACATCAATATCAGACGGAGTCCAAATGCCACGAAACTTTACGGAGAATTTTTATGGGCCAGAAGGAACACAACGGACTCTGGCTGCGCCTGGGGGGGGGGTGCCCCGAGTGGGGCAGAATCCACCAGGGCGCACCAGGAGGCCCATGCCCACCCTGGTGGGTTGCGCCCACCTCGGGTGCCCCTCGGACCGCCTCTTTGCTCTATAAATACCCCAATATTCTAGAAACCCTAGAGAAGTCGACGAAATATTCATCCAGCACCGTAGAGTCCAGAACCACCAGATCCAATCTACACACCATCTCAGATGGGGTTCACCACCTCCATTGGTGCCTCGCCGATGATGCATGAGTAGTTCTTTGTAGACCTTCGGGTCCGTAGTTAGTAGCTAGATGGCTTTCTCTCTCTCACTGGATTCTCAATACAATGGTCTCTTGGATATCCATATGATGTAACTCCTTTTGCAATGTGTTTGTTGGGATTTGATGAACTTCAAGTTTATGATCAGTTATATCTTTTTATATCCATGAAAGTTATTTGAGTTTCTTTGATCCCTTATATGCATGATTTCTTATAGCGTCGTATTTCTTCTCCGATATTTGGGTTTTGTTTGGCCAACTTGATCTATTTATCTTGCAATGGGAAGAGGTGCCCGGTAGTGGGTTCGATCTTACGGTGCTTGATCCCAGTGACACAAAGGGAAACGATACGTATGTATCATTGCTACTAAGGATAAAACGATGGGGTCTATCTCTACATAGATAGATCTTGTCTACATCATGTCATCGTTCTTATTGCATTACTCCGTTTCTCCATGAAGTTAATACACTAGATGCATGCTGGATAGCAGTCGATGTGTGGAGTAATAGTAGTAAATGCAGGCAGGAGTCGGTCTACTAATCTTGGACGTGATGCCTATATAGTGATCATGGCCTGGATATCGTCATAATTATTTGAAGTTCTATCAATTGCCCAACAGTAATTTGTTCACCCACCGTTTGCTATTTTTCTCAAGAGAAGGCACTAGTGAAACCTACGGCCCCCGGGTCTTCTTTCTCATATATTTGCCTTCGCGATCTACTTTTTCCTTGCATTTATTTTCAAATCTATTAAACTAAAAATACAAAAATACCTTGCCGCATTTTTTCCTTATTTATTTTATTTGGCGTTCGATCTATCAATTTACTACAAAACTTTATCTCGTCCGCGCACCGTTTCTGGCGCCGTTACCCGAAAGGGATTGACAACCCCTTTAACACGTCGGGTTGCTTGTGGTTGTTATTTGTGTGCAGGGGCTGTTTACGTTGTGTTGTTTGGTTCTCCTACTAGTTCAATAACCTTGGTTTCATATCTGAGGGAATACCTACCGCCGCTGTGCTGCATCATACCTTCCTCTTTGGGGAAATACCAACGTAGCTTCAAGCGACATCACTGAAGCAGTTACTAAGTCAAGTTGAATCACGGTAACCTGGACAAGAAGCAGTGGTCGGAGGTCACCTGTCGGTGTACACAGACAGGGGTATTTGTTTCCCCTTGACTGGTGCACAGACCGATGGGGCCTCCCGGGAAAGCTAGCCCCGCTGGGCATTTTAAACCCATGAAGAGCAAATAGCAAAGGAGATCACCTTAAGGAGGCCTCCCTTGCCGGGCAGGAGACCCGGCCTGGTCGAGACCACCCCTGAAGACTAATTCACCCCGGCGAGGCTTGCCGGGGCCACCAAGACTAGAGCCCGCCAGGCTCCTTGTCGGCAAAACTTCACCAAGCCGCCACCGCTCCACCCCATCGCACCCAAGTGATTAATGAGTGCGGTGTCAAGGTATCAAGCAACCAGGTGGATCCTATCAAGCACGTGGCAGCATGATAAAGGAGAGATTAGCTTTATTGACACCCGTCCAGAGGACGTCTCATGCTAATAAGAAGAGGTAGATAAACGGTGTGGCAAGCTTGCCGGGCTTCAACCTCAGCACGACACCTACTAGTGCATTTAATGCACTTTGTTCTAGCTGCTAGAGTTAAGTATGATAGCATTGTTAGCTATCTAATCACATGTAAATGACTGTTTTGCCATTGTGGTCGCCCCTTTAGCTATAAAAGGAGGCCCTAGGCAACCTAGCAAAGGGTTCAAACTTTTCAACCCCCACACTTGTATATGCATAGTTGCACTCCCCCAGGCACCCTTGCCGGGCTAGCGCACTTCGTGACTTTGTCTTCCTCAAGTTCAATCCACCAGAGCAGGAGTAGGGGTTTTGTTGGGGAACGTAGTAATTTCAAAAATTTTCCTACGCACACGCAAGATCATGGTGATGCATAGCAACGAGAGGGGAGAGTGTTGTCTACGTACCCTCGTAGACCGAAGCGGAAGCGTTGACACAACGTAGAGGAAGTAGTCGTACGTTCTCCTCGCGATCCAACCGATCACAACACCGTTACTCCGGCACCTCCGAGTTCTTGGCACACGTTCAGCTCGATGACGATCCCCGGGCTCCGATCCAGCAAAGCGTCGAGGAAGAGTTCCGTCAGCACGACGGCGTGGTGACGATCTTGATGTGTTACCGGCGCAGGGCTTCGCCTAAGCACTGCAACGATATGATCGAGGTGGAATTTGGTGGAAGGGGGCACCGCACACGGCTAAGGAACGATCCGTAGATCAACTTGTGTGTCTTTGGGGTGCCCTCTGCCCCCGTATATAAAGGAGCCAAGGGGGAGGGGCTGGCCGGCCAAGCTAGGCGCGCCAGGAGAGTCCTACTCCCTCTGGGAGTAGGATTCCCCCCCCCCCAATCCTAGTTGGACTAGGATTCTCCAAGGGGGAGAGAGAGAGAGAGAGGGGGCGCCCACCTCTCCTAGTCCTAATAGGACTAGGGGAAGGGGGGGGGGGAGGTGCGCAGCCCATGGGGCATCCCTCTCACCTCTCCTCCAAGGCCCATGTTGGCCCATTATGCTCCCGGGGGGTTCCGGTAACCCTCCCAGTATTCCGGTAAAATCCTGATTTCACCTGGAATGCATCCGATGTCCAAACATAGGCTTCCAATATATAATTCTTTATGTCTCGACCATTTCGAGACTCCTCGTCACGTCCGTGATCACATCCGGGACTCCGAACTCCTTCGGTACATCAAAATGCATAAACTCATAATAACTGTCATCGTAACGTTAAGTGTGCGGACCCTACGGTTCGAGAACAATGTAGACATGACCGAGACACGTCTCCGGTCAATAACCAATAGCGGGACCTGGATGCCCATATTGGCTCCTACATATTCTATGAAGATCTTTATCGGTCAGACCGCATAACAACATACGTTGTTCCCTTTGTCATCGGTATGTTACTTGCCCGAGATTCGATCGTCGGTATCCAATACCTAGTTCAATCTCGTTACCGGCAAGTCTCTTTACTCGTTCTATAATACATCATCTCGCAACTAACTCATTGGTTGCAATGCTTGCAAGGCTTTATGTGATGTGCATTACCGAGAAGGCCCTGAGATACCTCTCCGACAATCGGAGTGACAAATCCTAATCTCGAAATACGCCAACCCAATATGTACCTTCGGAGACACCTGTAGAGCACCTTTATAATCACCCAGTTACGTTGTGATGTTTGGTAGCACACAAAGTGTTCCTACGGTAAATGGGAGTTGCATAATCTCATAGTTAAAGGAACATGTATAAGTCATGGATAAAAGCAATAGCAACATACTAAACGATCGGGTGCTATGCTAATGGAATGGGTCATGTCAATCAGATCATTCAACTAATGATGTGATCTCGTTAATAAAATAACAACTCTTTGTTCATGGCTAGGAAACATAACTATCTTTGATTAATGAGCTAGTCAAGTAGAGGCATACTAGTGACACTCTGTTTGTCTATGTATTCACACATGTATTATGTTTCCAGTTAATACAATTCTAGCATGAATAATAAACATTTATCATGATATAAGGAAATAAATAATAACTTTATTATTGCCTCTAGGGCATATTTCCTTTAGTCTCCCACTTGCACTAGAGTCAATAATCTAGATTACAAAGTAATGATTCTAACACCCATGGAGTTTTGGTGCTGATCATGTTTTGCTCGTGGAAGAGGCTTAGTCAACGGGTCTGCAACATTCAGATCCGTATGTATCTTGCATATCTCATTGTCTCCCACCTGGACCAAATCCCGGATGGAGTTGAAGCGTCTTTTGAAGTGTTTGGTTCTTTTGTGAAATCTGGATTCCTTTGCCAAGGCAATTGCACCAGTATTGTCACAAAAGATTTTCATTGGACCCGATACGCTAGGTACAACACCTAGATCGGATATGAACTCCTTCATCCAGACTCCTTCATTAGCTGCTTCCGAAGCGGCTATGTACTCAGCTTCACATGTAGATCCCGCCACGACGCTTTGTTTAGAACTGCACCAACTGACAGCTCCACCGTTTAATGTAAATACGTATCCGGTTTGCGATTTGGAATCGTCCGGATCAGTGTCAAAGCTTGCATCGACGTAACCGTTTACGACGAGCTCTTTGTCACCTCCATAAATGAGAAACATATCCTTAGTCCTTCTCAAGTACTTAAGGATGTTCTTGACCGCTGTCCAGTGATCCACTCCTGGATTACTTTGGTACCTGCCTGCTAAACTTACAGCAAGGCACACATCAGGTCTGGTACACAGCATTGCATACATGATAGAGCCTATGGCTGAAGCATAGGGAACATTTTTCATTTTCTCTCTATCTTCTGCGGTGGTCGGGCATTGAGTCTTACTCAACTTCACACCTTGTGCCACAGGCAAGAACCCTTTCTTTGCCTGATCCATTTTGAACTTTTTCAAAACTTTGTCAAGGTATGTGCTTTGTGAAAGTCCTATTAAGCGTCTTGATCTATCTCTATAGATCTTAATGCCCAATATGTAAGCAGCTTCACCGAGGTCTTTCATTGAAAAACTCTTATTCAAGTATCCCTTTATGCTATCCAGAAATTCTATATTATTTCCGATCAGTAATATGTCATCCACATATAATATTAGAAATGCTACAGAGCTCCCACTCACTTTCTTGTAAATACAGGCTTCTCCAAAAGTCTGTATAAAACCAAATGCTTTGATCACACTATCAAAGCGTTTATTCCAACTCCGAGAGGCTTGCACCAGTCCATAAATGGATCGCTGGAACTTGCACACTTTGTTAGCTCCCTTCGGATCGACAAAACCTTCTGGTTGCATCATATACAACTCTTCTTCCAGAAATCCATTCAGGAATGCAGTTTTGACATCCATTTGCCAAATTTCATAATCATAAAATGCGGCAACTGCTAACATGATTCGGACAGACTTAAGCATCGCTACGGGTGAGAAAGTCTCATCGTAGTCAATCCCTTGAACTTGTCGAAAACCTTTTGCAACAAGTCGAGCTTTATAGACAGTAACATTACCATCAGCGTCAGTCTTCTTCTTAAAAATCCATTTATTCTCAATTGCTTGCCGATCATCGGGCAAGTCAACCAAAGTCCATACTTTGTTCTCATACATGGATCCCATCTCAGATTTCATGGCCTCAAGCCACTTTGCGGAATCTGGGCTCACCATCGCTTCTTCATAGTTCGTAGGTTCATCATGGTCTAGTAACATGACTTCCAAAATAGGATTACCGTACCACTCTGGTGCGGATCTTACTCTGGTTGATCTACGAAGTTCAGTAGAAACTTGATCTGAAGTTTCATGATCATTATCATTAGCTTCCTCCCTATTTGATGTAGGTGTCACAGAAACAGATTTCTGTGATGTACTACTTCTCAATAAGGGAGTAGATACTGTTATCTCATCAAGTTCTACTTTCCTCCCACTCACTTCTTTCGAGAGAAACTCCTTCTCTAGAAAGTTTCCGACTTTAGCAACAAAATTTTTGCCTTCGGATCTATGATAGAAGGTATACCCAATAGTCTCCTTTGGGTATCCTATGAAGACACATTTTTCCGATTTGGGTTCGAGCTTATCAGGTTGAAGCTTTTTCACATAAGCATCGCAGCCCCAAACTTTAAGAAACGACAACTTTGGTTTCTTGCCAAACCACAGTTCATAAGGCGTCGTCTCAACGGATTTTGATGGTGCCCTATTTAACGTGAATGCGGCCGTCTCTAGAGCATAACCCCAAAAAGATAGCGGTAAATCGGTAAGAGACATCATAGATCGCACCATATCCAGTAAAGTACGATTACGACGTTCGGTCACACCATTACGTTGTGGTGTTCCGGGTGGCGTGAGTTGCGAAACTATTCCGCATTGTTTCAAATGTAGACCAAACTCGTAACTCAAATATTCTCCTCCACGATCAGATCGTAGAAACTTTATTTTCTTGTTACGATGATTTTCCACTTCACTCTGAAATTCTTTGAACTTTTCAAATGTTTCAGACTTGTGTTTCATTAAGTAGATATACCCATATCTGCTTAAATCATCAGTGAAGGTGAGAAAATAACGATATCCGCCACGAGCCTCATCATTCATTGGACCACATACATCAGTATGTATGATTTCCAATAAATCTGTTGCTCTCTCCACAGTACCGGAGAACGGTGTTTTAGTCATCTTGCCCATAAGGCATGGTTCGCAAGTGCCAAGTGATTCATAATCAAGTGACTCCAAAAGTCCATCAGTATGGAGTTTCTTCATGCGTTTTACACCGATATGACCTAAACGGCAGTGCCACAAATAAGTTGCACTATCATTATCAACTCTGCATCTTTTGGCTTCAACATTATGAATATGTGTATTACTACTATCGAGATTAAGTAAGAACCAACCATTCTTTAATGGCGCATGACCATAAAAGATATTACTCATATAAATAGAACAACCATTATTCTCTGATTTAAATGAATAACCGTCTCGCATCAAACAAGATCCAGATATAATGTTCATGCTCAACGCTGGTACTAAATAACAATTATTTAGATCTAATATTAATCCCGAAGGTAGATGTAGAGGTAGCGTGCCGACCGCGATCACATCGACTTTGGAACCATTTCCCACGCGCATCGTCACCTCGTCCTTAGCCAATCTTCGCTTAATCCGTAGCCCCTGTTTTGAGTTGCAAATATTAGCAACAGAACCAGTATCAAATACCCAGGTGCTACTGCGAGAATTAGTAAGGTACACATCAATAACATGTATATCATATATACCTTTGTTAACCTTGCCATCCTTCTTATCCGCCAAATACTTGGGGCAGTTCTGCTTCCAGTGACCAGTCTGCTTGCAATAGAAGCACTCAGTTTCAGGCTTAGGTCCAGACTTGGGTTTCTTCTCTTGAGTAGCAACTTGCTTTCTGTTCTTTTTGAAGTTCCCCCTTTTCTTCCCTTTGCCCTTTTTCTTGAAACTAGTGGTTTTGTTAACCATCAACACTTGATGCTCCTTTTTGATTTCTACCTCCGCGGCTTTTAGCATCACGAAGAGCTCGGGCATAGTTTTGGTCATCCCTTGCATATTATAGTTCATCACGAAGCTCTTGTAGCTTGGTGGCAGTGATTGGAGAATTCTGTCAATGACGCAATCATCCGGAAGATTAACTCCCAGTTGAATCAAGTGATTGTTATACCCAGACATTCTGAGTATATGCTCACTGACAGAACCGTTCTCCTCCATTTTACAGCTATAGAACTTATTGGAGACTTCATATCTCTCAATCCGGGCATTTGCTTGAAATATTAACTTCAACTCCTGGAACATCTCATATGCTCCATGGTGTTCAAAACGTCGTTGAAGTCCCGGTTCTAAGCCGTAAAGCATGGCACACTGAACTATAGAGTAGTCATCAGCTTTGCTTTGCCAGACGTTCACAACATCTGGCGTAGCTCTTGCACCAGGCCTGGCACCCAGCGGTGCTTCCAGGACGTAATTCTTCTGTGCAGCAATGAGGATAATCCTCAAGTTACGGACCCAGTCCGTGTAATTGCTACCATCATCTTTCAACTTTGCTTTCTCAAGGAACGCATTAAAATTCAACGGAACAACAGCACGAGCCATCTATCTACACAACATAGACAAGCAAGATACTATCAGGTACTAAGTTCATGATAAATTTAAGTTCAATTAATCATATTACTTAAGAACTCCCACTTAGATAGACATCCCTCTAATCCTCTAAGTGATCACGTGATCCAAATCAACTAAACCATGTCCGATCATCACGTGAGATGGAGTAGTTTCAATGGTGAACATCACTATGTTGATCATATCTACTATGTGATTCATGCTCGACCTTTCGGTCTCCGTGTTCCAAGGCCATATCTGTTATATGCTAGGCTCGTCAAGTTAAACCTGAGTATTCCACGTGTGCAACTGTTTTGCACCCGTTGTATTTGAACGTAGAGCCTATCACACCCGATCATCACGTGGTGTCTCAGCACGAAGAACTTTCGCAACGGTGCATACTCAGGGAGAACACTTCTTGATAATTTAGTGAGAGATCATCTTATAATGCTACCGTCAAACAAAGCAAGATAAGATGCATAAAAGATAAACATCACATGCAATCAATATAAGTGATATGATATGGCCATCATCATCTCGTGCTTGTGATCTCCATCTTCGAAGCACCGTCATGATCACCATCGTCACCGGCGCGACACCTTGATCTCCATCGTAGCATCGTTGTCGTCTCGCCAATCTTATGCTTCCACGACTATCACTACCGCTTAGTAATAAAGTAAAGCATTACATCGTGATTGCATTGCATACAATAAAGCGACAACCATATGGCTCCTGCCAGTTGCCGATAACTCGGTTACAAAACATGATCATCTCATACAATAAAATTTAGCATCATGTCTTGACCATATCACATCACAACATGCCCTGCAAAAACAAGTTAGACATCCTCTACTTTGTTGTTGCAAGTTTTTACGTGGCTGCTACGGGCTTTAAGCAAGAACTCATCTTACCTACGCATCAAAACCACAACGATAGTTTGTCAAATAGACTCCGTTTTAACCTTCTCAAGGACCGGGCGTAGCCACACTCGGTTCAACTAAAGTTGGAGAGACAGTCTTCCGCAAGCCATCTATGTGCAAAGCACGTCGAGGGAACCGGTCTCGCGTAAGTGTACGCGTAAGGTTGGTCCGGATCGTCTCGTCCAACAATACCGCTGAACCAAAGTATGACATGCTAGTAGGCAGTATGACTTGTATCGTCCACAACTCACTTGTGTTCTACTCGGGCAAATAACATCAAACCATAAAAAACCTAGGCTCTGATACCACTGTTGGGGAACGTAGTAATTTCAAAAAAATTCCTACGCACACGCAAGATCATGGTGATGCATAGCAACGAGAGGGGAGAGTGTTGTCTACGTACCCTCGTAGACCGAAGCGGAAGCGTTGACACAACGTAGAGGAAGTAGTCGTACGTTCTCCTCGCGATCCAACCGATCACAGCACCGTTACTCCGGCACCTCCGAGTTCTTGGCACACGTTCAGCTCGATGACGATCCCCGGGCTCCGATCCAGCAAAGCGTCGAGGAAGAGTTCCGTCAGCACGACGGCGTGGTGACGATCTTGATGTGTTACCGGTGCAGGGCTTCGCCTAAGCACTGCAACGATATGATCGAGGTGGAATTTGGTGGAAGGGGGCACCGCACACGGCTAAGGAACGATCCGTAGATCAACTTGTGTGTCTTTGGGGTGCCCTCTACCCCCGTATATAAAGGAGCCAAGGGGGAGGGGCTGGCCGGCCAAGCTAGGCGCGCCAGGAGAGTCCTACTCCCTCTGGGAGTAGGATTCCCCCCCCCAATCCTAGTTGGACTAGGATTCTCCAAGGGGGAGAGAGAGAGAGGGGGGGGGGGGCGCCCACCTCTCCTAGTCCTAATAGGACTAGGGGAAGGGGGGGAGGCGCGCAGCCCATGGGGCATCCCTCTCACCTCTCCTCCAAGGCCCATGTTGGCCCATTATGCTCCCGGGGGGTTCCGGTAACCCTCCCGGTATTCCGGTAAAATCCTGATTTCACCTGGAATGCATCCGATGTCCAAACATAGGCTTCCAATATATAATTCTTTATGTCTCGACCATTTCGAGACTACTCGTCACGTCCGTGATCACATCCGGGACTCCGAACTCCTTCGGTACATCAAAATGCATAAACTCATAATAACTGTCATCGTAACGTTAAGCGTGCGGACCCTACGGTTCGAGAACAATGTAGACATGACCGAGACACGTCTCCGGTCAATAACCAATAGCGGGACCTGGATGCCCATATTGGCTCCTACATATTCTACGAAGATCTTTATCGGTCAGACCGCATAACAACATACGTTGTTCCCTTTGTCATCGGTATGTTACTTGCCCGAGATTCGATCGTCGGTATCCAATACCTAGTTCAATCTCGTTACCGGCAAGTCTCTTTACTCGTTCTGTAATACATCATCTCGCAACTAACTCATTGGTTGCAATGCTTGCAAGGCTTTATGTGATGTGCATTACCGAGAAGGCCCTGAGATACCTCTCCGACAATCGGAGTGACAAATCCTAATCTCGAAATACGCCAACCCAATATGTACCTTCGGAGACACCTGTAGAGCACCTTTATAATCACCCAGTTACGTTGTGACGTTTGGTAGCACACAAAGTGTTCCTACGGTAAATGGGAGTTGCATAATCTCATAGTTAAAGGAACATGTATAAGTCATGGATAAAAGCAATAGCAACATACTAAACGATCGGGTGCTATGCTAATGGAATGGGTCATGTCAATCAGATCATTCAACTAATGATGTGATCTCGTTAATCAAATAACAACTCTTTGTTCATGGCTAGGAAACATAACCATCTTTGATTAATGAGCTAGTCAAGTAGAGGCATACTAGTGACACTCTGTCTGTCTATTTATTCACACATGTATTATGTTTCCAGTTAATACAATTCTAGCATGAATAATAAACATTTATCATGATATAAGGAAATAAATAATAACTTTATTATTGCCTCTAGGGCATATTTCCTTCAGGTTTATGCTGCAAAGCGGCTCAAACCTGGGTAAAAGAGAGGTGTCCATCGCCATGCTGTCTTCTGCTGCTTCTGCTCTTTGTGCAACATGGCCGTCCCCTTGCCGAACCACAAAGGTGTACCCATGCCCCTTAGGTGATCGTGCTTCCACGCTAACATCTTTGGCACACCAGGTAGGGGACGCGTAGCTTGTGCGAACCTGAAGCGGTAGCCAGCACGGTGATCTTCATCGTCTATGGCTCCCAAGAGGAGAAAAGCGAATCGGCGGTGCCGTTCCCTGCTCCATCAGTCCCATCACCTGTGGCTATGCTGCAGGCGTCGTGGCCACGACGGACAAGCTGGGCACCATGGGGGGCGCAGCCGTCATAAGCAATGATGTTATCGCTCCTACCACGACCTCCTTCGTGCGTAGGACATGGTGACGGCGGTGCAGGGACAGAGGATCCGGTCGTTGATAAGCTGCGCCTGACGGTGTAGACGTTCTTTCCGTGGAAATGAACATTCAGCTAAACTGTGGGCCGCGACGAATCCATCGGGTCTCCTCCCCAGCCCGCGGAGCAGCATTGCTACGAAAGGGAATCACGGCAGGGCTTATTCATCCTGCCCTGGCAAGTCTCACCACACATGGCTGATACGTCTCCAACGTATCGATAATTTATGAAGTATTCATGACATGTTTACAGTAATTTTATATGATTTTGGTATGATTTCATTAGAACTAACCTGGACTGACGCAGTTTTCAGCAGAACTACCGTGGTGTTGTTTTTGTGCAGAAATAAAATTTCTTGGAACGAGCTGAATATTTATGGAGAATATTTTTGGAAAATATAAAAATACTGGAACGAAAAGATATTGGAGAGGAGTCCCGAGGCCACCACGGTGGAGGGCGCGCCCTCGTGGGCCCCCTTGACTTGTCCCCGATGCCAACACCTCCTATAAATCCCAAAACCTCCAGAACAAAACCTAGATCGGGAGTTCCGCCGCCGCAAGCCTCTGTAGCCATGAAAAACCAATCAGGAGCTCGTTCTAGCACCCTGCCAGAGGGGGAAACCATCATCGGTGGCAATCTTCATCATCCCGGCACTCTCCATGACGAGGAGGGAGTAGTTCACCCTCGGGGCTGAGGGTATGTACCAGTAGCTATGTGTTTGATCTCTCTCTCTCTCTCTCTCTCTCTCTCTCTCTCTCTCTCGTGTCTTGTTTTGGCATGATCTTGATGTACCATGAGCTTTTCTATTATAGTTGGATCTTATGGTGTTTCTCCCCCTCTACCTTCTTGTAATGGATTGAGTTTTCCCTTTGAAGTTATCTTATCGGATTGAGTCTTTAAGGATTTGAGAACACTTGATGTATGTCTTGCATGTGCTTATCTGTGGTGACAATGGGATATCCACGTGATCTACTTGATGTATATTTTGGTGATCAACTTGTGGGTTCTGTGACCTTGTAAACTTATGCATAGGGTTTGGCACACGTTTTCGTCTTGATTCTTCGGTAGAAACTTTGGGGCACTCTTTGAATTTCTTTGTGTTGGTTTGAATAGATGAATCTGAGATTGTGTGATGCATATCGTATAATCAAACCCGCGGATACTTGTGGTGACATTGGAGTATCTAGGTGACATTAGGGTTTTGGTTGATGCGTGTCTTAAGGTGTTATTTTAGTATGAACTCTAGGACTGTTTGTGACACTTATAGGAATAGCACAATAGATCGATCAGAAAGAATAACTTTGAGGTGGTTTCGTACCCTACAATAATCTCTTCATTTATTCTCCACTATTAGTGACTTTGGAGTGACTCTTTGTTGCACGTTGAGGGATTTTTATATGATCTAGTTATGTTATCATTATTGAGAGAACTTGTACTAGTGAAAGTATGAACCCTAGGACTTGTTTCTAAGCATTGCAATACCGTTTTTGCTCACTTTTGTTACTAGTTACCTTGTTGTTTTTATATTTTCAGATTACAAAAACCTATATCTACCATCCATATTGCACTTGTATCACCATCTCTTCGCCGAACTAGTGCACCTATACAATTTACTATTGTATTGGGTGTGTTGGGGACACAAGAGACTCTTTTTTATTTGGTTGTAGGGTTGTTTGAGAGAGGCCATCTTCATCCTACGCCTCCCATGGATTGATAAACCTTAGGTCATCCACTTGAGGGAACTTGCTACTGTCCTACAAAACTTTGCACTTGGAGGCCCAACACGAGTCTACAAGAAGAAGGTTGTGTAGTAGACATCAATGGCGGTGCGTAGCAACCATGTTGCGTATAAGTTGAGCATTACCTTCTCTATGTGAGGCTTCCATGCAAGAGGAGGACTCGCACCTCCGCGACAACAAGAATTACTAGATTAAGAAAAGATAACTTGCGAAACCATTTTCCGATTTCAAGATTCTTTTTATGTATCCTTTGTGACTCCTTTGGTTTAGACCCTAACATTTTGTATGGGATATACGTAACGCGAAGGGACTCTTCCGTTATCGCTTGCGTCCTCGTCTGTTTCGAGTCCGCTCAACAGACCAGGCAGCCACATCGAGAACGTCGAAGGGTAACTTGACGGTGGCACCTATGCTGGCAAGAATGTTAAGGGCCCGCCCCCATAGCAGCATAAATAGTGTTTGCCCCGGCAGGCTCCCAGCATGCGCATGATTCGCAATCATATCAGAACGATGGGCAAGATAAACTTAAGGGATAGAATTGGTTCACACAACTACATAACAGTCCTATTACATCACAAGAACTAGAAGGACCTAACATAAGGCCGGAATATGTCTTTTTGTTTGGCAACATCCCAGCAAACGGAGCAAGAGAAGCTAGTCCCGGTGTCCTCCTTGGACCCGGGGGACACAAAGAACCTTGTTGGCCAAAGGACCGACAACTTGTGCAACAACGGAAGTGTCCATCCCGGCCGGCAGCCTCACGGAGGCATCGGAGAGATCAATGTCGGGATGGCGTTGTGCAAAGTTGACGAGGATGGTGAAGATGGCGTCCCGGGCACACTTCCTTGACTCACTAGCGAAGCAAGCTGATCCATCATCTTCGTACGTCTTTATCCCATCAATAAGACCCTCGAAGAAGTGTGTCAGCTTGACGCTCGGGGCCTCATGCTCATTGACGGAGAAAGTCCAACTCTTCACGTTCATCTTGGCAATATAGGAGGAGATGCGCTCGGCTATATTCACCAGACTTTTCGACCAGAGGCTTTACAGATCGACTTGCTCCTTGAGCTTGTGCTCTGCATCCTTACAGAGAGTCCCGACAGTATTGAATTCTTCCGCCAAGGCCCTCTCGGGTCCTTGGCCTATTCAAGATCCTTCTTAAGGATGACGAGCTTGGTGTTAAGATCTTCAATGGTGCTGGAGGCAGTTTTCAGATCCTGGTCCTTGGATGTAAGCTGTGATTGCATCCCCTCCAGCGTGGAGGTTGTTTTCCGCACTTCTTCCCGGAGAGCCCTGATCTCTTTATTGTTCCCAGCAAGCTCTTCCTCTAGTTTCCCCATTCGTATGTCAAGCTTTGTTTTGGCTTCGGAGGCCGCGGCAAGGTTGTCGGTGACCTCCTTAAGTTTGGCTGCCGTGTCATGAGCCGACGAGTCGATGGCCTTCTTGTGGCTGTCCTCCAGATGCTTGGTACGCTGCTAAGCGAGGCTTTCCAGCTCATTATCCTTGGCACGGAGGGCGTCGACCAGAGCCTGTTCGTGAACGGCAAGATCCTTGACCTTGGCGTTGAGCTGCGTTTGATGCTCCATTAGCCTGACATCACAGGTACTTGCCCTCTCTGCAGCGGTCGCTATCTTTTCCTCCTGATCCCTGATTTCGCGGGATCGTGCATTATACCAAGAGCGTAGTTCTTTTGCCTTGTCCTTTAGTTGTTGGGTGATTACGTCCTGGGACATGTGCTCTTCTTGGACTACCTGCCGCTTCCGGCCCTACCTCTCCTACACTTCCTTGAGTCCGACAGCCACCATCTCCAGAAAGACCAAGTCCTTGGAGCTGTCACCGGGATCAGTCGCTTCTTTGGCCCTTTAGGTTAGGGGGGCAGTATGCGACTGATTTCCTTATCAAAGTTCACCCCGAAAAGGACTGATGAGCTAGGGGCTATCGGAGTAGGATGAGCCACAATCATCGTTGGCTACTTGCGGGGGGGGGGGGGGGGGGGTCAAGTTTGAAGCATCACATTGAAGAGGCGCTTTTTCCTCAACTTCCATGATGGGGCCAATCGTGCTGCCGGGGATTTCCTCTTCTCGCTCTGGTGTTTCTTGGACATCCTTGGGGGCCTCGACATGACCTTCTTTAGTGGCAATCTTGAGGGCCTCCGCAGCAGCATCCTTCCCTATGCCAGCCACCTCCTCCAAAAGCTCCTTCTCTTAAAGCACGGGAGCTACAGGGGAATGGAGACAAGGATAGTATGAGGATCAGAAACTAGAACCAAGGGTCAAGAAAGCAGAAAGTTCTTGATGTGAGTTCAAAGGCGAATGGGTTACGTGTCGACGGCTGGTGAGAAGAAACTTCTCCTTCCCCAACAGTATCTGTTGCTCGCAATCGTCTAGCGTCCTCGTCCTCCATGGGGATGGACTTAACGCGGACAGACCCGACAGAAGGAGCCCTTGCCGGAGATCCTCCTCCTTGGGTGTCGCTTGTAGAAGGGGCTGAAGTGGTCACCGCTTGCTGCCGATTTTCCCTTTGTTGGCTGCCGCCCGCTTCCTTGGCGAGCGACAGAACAGAAACTTCAGCGTGACCTCCAGCGGACGCGGTCTGACTCATGACTTCGTGCAAAGGACTGGCCCGGGGGTTGGGTACGGGGTCATCCCCGGCATCCCTTGCCAGTTCAGCACCTGACACCGATCCCAACTCCTTCGTCGTCTTAGCTCGCTTGGCCTGCTGAGCTAGAGTCCCTTCGTCCCTATCAAGGCCAACATCATAAGATCAGCTGAAAATCAAAAGAAAAGTGATTGGAATCAAGAAAAGAAAATGATCGTCCTCACTCTGGGTTGTCGGGCATGGCATCCATCTCATATACCAAGGACATGGGTGATTCCCTAGCCCTCTTGAGTGGTGGTGGGGTCATGCTCGTTGCTAGAACTGGACTTGATAGCGGAATGGGGTCAACACCCTGCACCACCCGCAGCTGGGAAGGCGGAGTCGGAGCCAGAACAAGGCGGGACAAGTGGTGGCACACAATGTCCTCCTTGTTGCTCTTGTTCGTCATCTTCTTCACCTTGGGCCCGACCCGTGATGAGGACCGTACCACTGGTTCTCAGCTCCCCCTCTTACGCAGCCGATGCTTCTGCTTTGGGGCTTGGGGGCCCGCTTCAAGTCCCTCCTTTCTTTCGAGCGCTTTGGCCCCTTCGCCCCTGGCAGCTTCTGCCCCGGCAGCACCTGTCCTAGCAGCTTCTGCTTCGGTGAACTCGGCCCCGGCAGCCTGTGCTCCGAAAGTTCCTGTCCTGGCAGCCGCTGCCCCTAACGCCTCAAGCTGAGCAATTTATTCATCAACACGCTCCTCCTCTAAGGAGTTTCCTTCATCATCATCACCAGTTGGCACGACAGCCTTGAGCCTTTGGGCTTCCTCAATCCTGCTGCGGATGTACTTCTTCTCCTCCTCAGTGGTGCCCTTAGTGAAGCCCGTCTCCTTCCCGGTGTCTCTCTCCTGTAAGCTAGAGGCCCAGTTCATCTCATCCTCCAAGATGGGTAGCGGCCAGTCTGCCTTGACTCCATTGGAATTGTATTCTAGCATACACTTGAGGATTTGGTCCAATGTAGAGTTGATGTGAAATGGAACAATCCTTGCCGGCAAGTGGAAGGTGCCGGCCTTGTGGGAGGGTTGCTCGCACAACCAGGCATGACTCATGACTGTCTGATTGTTGGCAATGCCAAGATATATGCACATATAGTCCGCGGCGTTCTTGTAATCCCAAGCGAAGCGATCCCGTTGCTGTAGTGGAGCAATGCGATGCTGGAGGAAATCAGCCCCCACATGCTTAATGGTGAGACCGACAACCTTGAGGCAGGCAACCCTATTCAATGTTGTGCGAAGTCTCTCATCAGTTTCACGCGGGTCGCTCCAGTCCTTGCCACGCACCACACACTTGGTCCGCGTCAAGCAAAACGAAGTGGCTTCTGGGTCCTTGATCCAACATCAATCCTCTCTCCACTCCTCCCACTTACCGTGTAGTTGCCCTCCAAGGTAATCCCCCATATTCTCTCTTCCCCCATGGAATCCATGGTATGTTTCCTGAAAGGGATTTATCCTCGATGCAGGGGACGTAGAAATGGCGGAACAATCCACATTGGGGGCAACTTCGATAATTTTCGTAGAAATGGGCAAACACAGCCATGCACGTCATTACATTGGGCATGAAATCCAGCAAGAGAAATCCAAAAGCATGCATCATGGCACTGAAGAAATCAAAGAAAGTGGGAGAAAGCCTGCAGTAAAAATAGGCGCAGAAAAATGGATATGAGTCATTCGGAACCTTGGATCCATCAGGGATGACGAATGGCTCTCCATGGCCCTTGGTTCACCTCCCTCACATATAGGTATATCTTTGGATCAAGGTGTTACCATCCAGGTTTGATGACGAGAAAACCATGTTCTCTTGCCGCCGCTGGACCAAAGCTTCCGCCTCCTTCTTCTTCTCCTCTGCCCTCGGGTCTTCCGGTTTGGCTGCTTGCTTTCCCTTCACGACACTCTTCTTGTGCCCCATTTCCTCTGGGCGGAGAGAAGGGGAAGATCTGGGGTGGAGAGAAGAGGGAATGGCGGCGGAGGTAGTTTCCATTGAGAGAAAGAAGATGAAGCGAGAGGGGCGAAAGGTGTGAATGAGCAGCGCTCCTTTGCGACTGCCCTGTTTTATTGGGAACACGCAAGGGGGGTTGGCTCTCCACTATCCCCCTGCAAAACCGCCTTTTAACACACGCACTACCCAGTAACTGCGATGAAACCACGATTCCACGATCCGTAGTAACTGCGTGAGCTGGACGCGTGGTTGACATATCAGTAAAATCATTGTTGCGTGGATAGCAGATTTTCGCCACATGTCTGTGCACTATTTGGGCCTAACCCAACGGCGCCTGCAACATGTGTGGCTCAAGCTCGGGGGCTACTGTCGGTGTACACAAATAGGGGTATTTGTTTCCCCTTGACTGGTGCACATATCGATGCGGCCTCCCGGGCAAGCTAGCCCCGCTGGGCGTTTTAAACCCAGGAAGAGCAAATAGAAAAGGAGATCACCTTAAGGAGGCTTCCCTTGCCGGGCAGGAGAGCCCGGCCTAGTCAAGACCGCCCCTGAAGACTAATTCACCCGGACGAGGCTTTCCGGTGACGTTTACTACAAAACTTGTTCTTGTAGACTCATGTTGGGCCTTCAAGCGCAGAGTTTTGCAGGACAGTAGCAAATTTCCCTCGAGTGTGGATGACCTAAGGTTTATCAATCCGTGGGAGGCGTAGGATGAAGATGGTCTTTCTCAAACAACCCTGCAACAAAATAACAAAGAGTCTCTTGTGTCCCCAACACACCAAATAGAATGGTAAGTTATATAGGTGCACTAGTTCGGTGAAGAGATGGTGATAAAAGTGAAGTAATGATAGTACATATTGATTTTTGTAATAGGAACAATAAAAAATAGCAAGGTAGCAATTGATAAAATGGAGCACGAATGGTATTGCAATGATTGACAATGAGGCCTAGGGTCCATACTTTCACCAGTGCAATCTCCCAACAATGCTAATATAATTGGATCACATAACCATCCCTCAACGTGCAATGAAGAATCACTCCAAAGTTCTTATCTAGGAGAGAACATAAGAAGAAATTATTTTTAGCTATTCTTTTTGATTGATCTATTCAAGAGTTCATACTGAAATAACACTAAAACAAATTCAGATTCACAATACTCAATCCAACACAAAGAACCTCAAAGAGTGCCCCAAGATTTCTATGGGAGAAACAAAGATGAGAACATGCATCAACCCTATGCATAGATTACCCCAATGTCACCTCGGGAATCAGCAAGTTGAGTGCCAAAACACATATCAAGTCAATCAATATGATACCCCATCGTCACTACGGGTATTCATAGCAAGACATACATCTAGTGTTCTCAAATCCATAAAAGTATTCAATCCGATAAGAACAAAATCTCAAAGGGAAAAATCAATTCATCACAACAAGATAGAGAGGGAGAAACACCATATGATCCAACTATATTAACAAAGCCCGTGATACATAAAGATCGTGCCATCTCAAGAACACGAGATAGAGAGATTAGACATATAGCTACTGGTACAAACCCTCAGCCCTGAGGATGGACTACTCCCTCCTCAGCATGGTGGCCGCCGGGATGATGAAGATGGCCACCCGTGATGATTCCCCCTCCGGCAGGGTGTGTGAACATGGTCTAGATTGTTTTTTCGTGGCTACAGAGGCTTGCGGCGGCGGAACTTCTGATCGGGTTTTTGCAATATTTGGGAATTTATAGGGCGAATGGGCGGTGCGAGAGGCCACCGAGGTTGGCACAACCCACCTGGGCACGCCAGGGCTCCTGGGTGTGCCCTGGTGGGTTGTGCTCTCCTCGGAGCCTCCCTATGGTACTTCTTTGGCCCACAGGATGTTTTCTGGTCCAATAAAAATATCGAAAAAGTTTCGTTGCGTTTGGGCTCCGTTTGGTAATGATATTCTTCAAAGTAAAAAACAAGCAAAAAACATCAACTGGCACTGGGCATTATGTCAATAGGTTAGTGCCAAAAAATGATATAAAGTTTCTATATTGTAAAACATCCAAGAATGATAATATAACAACATGGAACAATAAAAATTATAGATACGTTGGAGACGTATCAATATCCCCAAGCTTAATTCCTGCTCATCCTCGAGTAGGTAAATGATAAAGACAAATTTGTTGATGTGGAATGTTGCTTAACATGTTCATCACATATTCTTTTCTTTTGTAGCATGGACATTTGGACTTCTATATGGTTCGAAGCAATAGTCTAGTTTTAACATGAAGATTTCAATACTCAAGCATATCAACAAGCAACCATGTCTTTCAAAATATCAACACTAAAGAAAGTTATCCCTAGGACATCATGCTCAATCGTTGATCCATTCAAGAAACACACTTGTATATTAGCTACATCCAATGCTCAACTATGATCATAGTGCTCCCTAGTTGGTGCTTTATAAGAGAAGATGGAGACTCGAATAAAAATAAAAATTGCATAAAGTAAATAGATAGGCCCTTCGCAGAGGGAAGTAGGGATTTGTAGAGGTGCCAGAGCTCAAAGCAAAAATTGAGAGATACAACTTTTGAGAGGCATACTTTTCCCGTCAACAAAAACGACCGAGTAATTCCCAGCACTTTCCATGCTAGATATATCATAGGCAGTTCCCAAAAAAAATAAAGTATATTCCTTTTTCCACCATTCTTTCACAATCGATGGCTAGTCGTATCCACGGGTGCCTTTCATACCAACACTTTCCAAGGAATTTATTATTTGACAACATAAGGTAAACTTATTTTTTATTTCGGACTAGGCATCCTTATTACCGACGTACTCTTGTGCAATGACAAGTGAATAAACATTCATCTTGAGAATAACACATCTAGCATGGAAAATATTGGCCACCCCCTGCCGCTTCATGAGCGGTACGAGCACACAAAAAGGAAATTCATTTTGAAAATTAGAGGTGGCACATACAAATTTGCTTAGAACGGCATGGAAATACCGCGTATAGGTAGGTATGGTGCACTCATATGGCAAAACTGGGTTTAAAGATTTTGGATGCACAAGTAGTATTTCTACTTAGTACAAGTGGACGCTAGCAAAAAGATTGACAAGCAACCAACCAAGAAACGAAAAATCACATAAGCAAGCATTAAGCATCACAAAGATCGAATAAAGCACCACAAGTAGGACGTAATTTCATTGCACAACTATTGACTTTCGTTCTTGCATAGGGAATAACAAACCTTAACACCAATATTCTTACTAAAGCATAATTAATTACCAACATGACTCACATATCACTAAACATATCTCCAAACTATTACAAAGAATCAATTTTATTTTGTCCAATGATCTTCATGAATTCTTTTATTATATCCCTCTTGAATATCTATCACTTTGGTACTAGTTTCATATGTTGCTTTTGATAAGCTCAAACAAATTTAAGTGAGGAACATGAGCATACATTTTTTTCTTCTCTCAAAATAATATCAGTGAAGCATGAGAGAATTTCTTCAAAAATTTACTTACTCTCAAATAAACCTAAGTGAAGCATGATAGTTTTTCTTCAAAATTTCTAAAGCACACTGTGGTAAAAAAGATATAAGTGAAACACTAGATCAAATGACAAACTACTCCAAAAAGATATAAGTGAAGATCAAGCGAGTAGTTAAGTGAATGGGTAACTAATTTAGGACTATCTCTTATTGAAAACTTTCACATCTAAGTATTTTATTAAAACAACAAAAAATGACATTCCAAGAATAGCACTACTCATGTGAAGAAGCACAAACTTAGGCTCAACCGATACTAACCGATAATTGTTGACGAAGAAAGGTGGGATGCCTACCGGGGCATACCCAAGCTTAGATGCTTGAGACTCCTTGGAATATTATCTTGGGATGCCTTGGGCATCCCCAAGCTTGAGATTTTGTGTCTCCTTAATTCCTTTTATATCACGGTGTCCCTAAATCTTAAAGACTTCATCCACACAAAACTCAACAAGAACTCGTGAGATAAGTTAGTATAAATCAATGCAAAAATCTTATCATTCTCTACTGTAGCAAATCACTAAAATTATTATTGAACATTGCATACTAAATGCCTCTGCATATTTAATACTCCTATCCTCAAATAGAATCAGTAAACAAGCAAACATATGCAAACATAACAATAATCTGCCAAAATAGGATAGTATGTCAAGGAAGCAAGAATATCAATACTTATTTAACTCAATTCTGAAAATTTACCACATTGTAGAAAATTTATCATAGCTTGTTGTAAAATTTCAACATTTTATCACATTCTGACTTTTTTCAAGAATTCACGCACTAGCGTGCAACTTTTGGTTTTCAAACAGCCACATATAGACTTGTCAAATAAGCATGGTAATGATAGATGCAAAAAATTATTTTTATTGAAATGATAGATGCAAAAAATTATTATAAATAAAATAAATTAATCCTAACAATATATAATGATGCTCCAAGCAAAACTCATATCATGTGACGAATGAAAATGTAGCTCCAAGTGAGGTTACCGATAATGTTGGAGATGAAAGAGGGGATGCCTTCCAGGGCATCCCCAAGCTTAGTTGCTTGGATCTTCCTTGAAGATTACCTTTGTAGCGACTTTAGCATCCCCAAGCTTAGGGTCTTGTCACTCCTTATTCTCCTCATATTGATATCCCACCCAAAACTTCAAAACTTCAATCACACAAAACTTAACAGAACTTCGTGAGATGGGTTAGTATGATAAAGACAAATCATTCGCTTTGGTACTGTCAAAGACAATATTCATAATTATTCTCACACAATTCCTACCGTACTTTATGATTTTCACTATTTATATTGAGCAATATAAGCCATAGAAACTTGGAAACAAGCAAATTATGCATTGAAAACATAATCTGTCAAAAACAGAATAGTTTGTAGTAATATGTACTCTAACCATACTTCTGATACTCCAAAAATTCTGAATCATTAGTACAACGTAGATAATTTGTATATAAATCTTGTGTAAAAAATTCAGATCAGAAGCACATTCCAGTGAATTTTCAAAATTCCTGGACTGAGCGTATAAGTTTATGCTTTTGCACAGAATCAAGTCAACTATCATCCATACTATCCCAAAGGCTTTACTTGGTACTTTATTGAAAGAAAAGCTATAAAACATGATTACTACAGTAGCCTAATCATGTGAAATCACAAAAACAGTAGGTAAAAGTGTTGGGTTGTCTCCCAACAAGCGCTTTTCTTTAATGCCTTTTTAGCTAGGCATGATGATTTTAATGATGCTCGCATAAAAGATAAGAATTGTAACATGAAGAGAGAGTCATGAAGCATATGACTAGCACATTTAAGTCTAACCCACTTCCTATGCATAGGAATTTTGTGATCAAACAACTTATGGGAACAAGAACCAACTAGCATAGGAAGGCAAAACAAGTGCAACTTCAAAACTTTCAACATAAACAGAGGAAACTTGATATTAGTGAGAAGCCTACAAGAGCAAATTTTTAGTAGCATCATGAATTAATTCAACAATATAACTATCACATAATGCATTCTTTTCATGATCCACAAGCATAGAAATGTTATTACTCTCCACATAAGAAAATTTATTCTCATGAATAGTAGTGGGAGCAAACTCAACAAAACAACTATCATGTGATTGAAAATTAAAATCATGATGACAAGTTTCATGGTTACCACTATTCAATATAGCATACATGTCATCACCATAATCATCATTGATAGAAACTTTGTTTTCATAATCAATTGAAACCTCTTCCAAAATAGTGGATTCATCATTAAATAAAGTGATGACCTCTCCAAATCCACTTTTATCAATATTGTAATAAGATTCAACACCCTCCAAAATAGTGGGGTCATTAGTACCTAGGGTTGACACTCTTCCAAACCCACTTTTATCAATATAATCATCATAAATAGGAGGCATGCTTTCATCATAATAATTTTTCTCATCCAAAGTTGGCGGAGTAAAAATATCATCTTCATCAAATATAGCATCCCCAAGCTAGTAGCTTTGCATATCATTAGCATCATGGATATTGAAAGAATTCGTACTAATAACATTGCAATCATGCTCATCATATATGCCAAACATTTTATTGAATCCTTGTTCTATCAATTGAGCACAATTTTCCGATCCATCATTTTCAAGAAAGACATTATAAAGATGAACATAAGACCACCTCAAATCCATTTTTTGTAGTTTTCTTTTATAAAAAAATAGTGATAAAACAAGAAACTAAACGATTCAGTTGCAAGATATAAAGATATACCTTCAAGCACTCACCTCCCCGGCAACGGCGCCGGAAAAGAGCTTGATGTCTACTACACAACTTGTTCTTGTAGATTCGTGTTGGGCCTCCAAGCGCAGAGTTTTATAGGATAGTAGCAAATTTCCCTCAGGTGGATGACCTAAGGTTTATCAATCTGTGGGAGGCATATGAGGAAGATGGTCTCTCCCAAACAACCCTGCAACAAAATAACAAAGAGTCTCTTGTGTCCCCAACACACCAAATATAATGGTAAATTGTATAGGTGCACTAGTTCGGCGGAGAGATGGTGATAAAAGTGTAGTAATGATAGTAGATTTTGATTTTTGTAATAGGAACGATAGAAAATAGCAAGGTAGCCATTGATAAAATGGAGCACAAATGGTATCGCAACGCTTGAAAATGAGGCCTAGGGTCCATACTTTCGCTAGTGCAATCTCTCAACAATGTGAACATAATTGGATCACATAACCATCCCTCAACGTGCAATGAAGAATCACTCCAAAGTTCTTATCTAGTAGAGAATATAGGAAGAAATTGTTTGTAGCTATTCTTCCCAATTGATCTATTCAAGAGTTCGTACTGAAATGACACCAAAACAAATTCAGATTCATAATCGTCAATCCAACACAAAGAACCTCAAAGAGTGCCCCAAGATTTCTACGGAGAAACAAAGACGAGAACATGCACTAACCCCTATGCATAGATTACCCTAATTTCACCTCGGGAGTCCGCAAGTTTAGTGCAAAAATACATATCAAGTGAATCAATATGATACCGCATTGTGGCCATGGGTATTCATAGCAAGACATACATCAAGTGTTCTCAAATCCATAAAAGTATCAATCTGATAAGAACGAAATCTCAAAGGGAAAAATCAATTCATCACAAAAAGATAGAGGGAGAAACACCATATGATCCAACTATATTAACAAAGCCCGTGATACATCAAGATCACGCCATCTCAGGAACACGAGAGAGAGAGAGAGAGAGAGAGAGAGAGAGAGAGAGAGAGAGACAGAGAGAGAGATTAGAAACATATTTACCGGTGCAAACCCTCAGCCTCGAGGGTGGACTACTCCCTTCTCATCATGGTGGCCGCCGGGATGATGAAGATGGCCATCGGTGATGATTTCCCCCTCCAGGAGAGGGTGCCGGAACAGGGTCTAGATTGGTTTTTCGTGGCTACAAAGGCTTGCGGTAGCAGAACTTCTGATCTATCGACTCCCTTAGGGGTTTTGGAATATTTGGGAATTTATAGGGCAAAGAAGCGGTGCAGGAGGCCAACGAGGTGGGCACAACCCACCTGGGCACAACAAGTTTTTCGTCCAACACTACGTGCACACAACAACTTGCGCTGATTCCTGCATCCCTACGAAAACCGCGCGAATGCCACGTCTCGCTCTTTGCTAGACCGATAGAGCGCTTGCCTCTAGGGCGCCCCTATCTGGGTCAGCCCAATTAGCTCCAGTTTTTGGAAGATTCGATCTTGTCTGGGGAAGGTTTTGATCGACTTTTTTTTCTTTTCGTTATTTCTCTATCATTTTTGTGTTTCTATTTTTGGTTTTTTCACCTCTGGGCTAGGGTTTAGATGGCCAATGCATATTGGAAGGAAAACCAAATGGCTCTCAGTCTCCATAGATATTATATATTCAATTAGGAGGGCACACATGGCAACCATTATGATGTAAACACTGAAAACAACATAAATTTGAAACTAGGTGCACAGATGCGTTGAGATAATTGCCTCTAGAGTTTCTTCTCCTGTCTCCTCTAAAGAAAGACACAAACCTGTCTTATAATAAAGGATATCGATCACCGCTAGTGTAGAACCCATTCTAGTTAAATAATTGAGTGGATGTGTTCACTCTAATGTCCTACAAAAATGTTAATATTTGGGTCACACCAAAATATATGTTTGGAATCTAGAAAGGGGCAAGCATGAATTCCTACTAGCTCTATTACTACTTACTTATGTTAAAGAGTCAATTTACTGAGTTTGGGTGAGACAACTTGAAATCAAGGCAATGCATTGAGTTCTCCAAAAATCAAGCAGCAAAGCAAGAACTAGACTTTTTTTAGCAATAACAAAGCCTACCAGTTTTATTAAAAGTACAGAATGTCATAGTAAATAATAAAAGTGTTCTCATACTATAATGGTAAGTATATTTCTTCACCAAAAAATGTCGAATGACAGCTATCATGGGTTGCTAAATTTGT
This sequence comes from Aegilops umbellulata, assembly GCA_032464435.1. Classification (NCBI taxonomy): domain Eukaryota; kingdom Viridiplantae; phylum Streptophyta; class Magnoliopsida; order Poales; family Poaceae; genus Aegilops; species Aegilops umbellulata. The sequence continues at coordinate 512,582,081 of CP136059.1, forward strand.
TTTAATGTATTGCCTAGCAGCAATGTAGATCATGTATATGACCCATTCTTGATCTACAATGGGAAGCACTGGTTGAAAAGAAGGGGGAGCATGTGCGTGTTATTAAATTGTATCCCATTTTTGCAAGGAACAACATGGTAATGTACTTCTAATTTGGTAACACATAAGTTAATAATATGACTCAATCCACACAACCAAATCATAGTACACTACCTCTCCGCGTCACGCGCCATGCTGACCTTCTAGGTGTTTAACTTTCTACCAAGTGCACCAACTACATCCATCTATCACCATGTATCCATATCAGGAACTTTAGATATGAATAGCACTGACCCATCATAACTGACTGGTGCTTGCCAAGGTGTCATTGATGAGGTTAAATACTAACTAAGTTGAGTTTAAGGTTAGCAAATTTCCCATTCCATAGAGTTTACTTGCATTTGATTCCAACTAAGTTAACCAAGTTCTCCATATGCAGATCTGCTTTAGCTGTACTGCACAAAATCTGTGGGAAGTCAGCGATATATTTTAATTTCACTTCATTTATTGTGTTTGATCCCTTTAGGTTTGGTCTGGGATAATTTCTACAAAACCACTATGACTCGACTATTGTGTTACTGGTGTTAGTAGTGTTATGTATCTTGTGCATTAATGTGTTTGTTTTCTCATGTTTAATGAGACACAACAATGTATCGTTATCTTATTTTTTGCGGGGAGTGTATCCTTATCTTAAAAGTGTTTCCTCCATTACATTAAAAAGATAGTGTTTCTTACATTCTATCTACATGAAGATGGGTTTAACAGATTCTTGGTTGGTATCTTGGAATGGAAACCAGTATTGTTAGTGTAACCCTGATTTACAAGGAACCTTGGACTAATTTTGAGTGGAGGGCATGGGAGCTGAGAGAGAAAAAGGTGAATATGGGTGCGGGAGGAGGAAGGGGTGGTTGCCATGACCTAGCCCAACCAATCTACTGCGAGTACTATTGGGGCAAGGGCAAGACGGAGATGCCCATCGGTGGTTGGGGTAGGTGCTACATTGTGCTCAATTGTGATAACCTATAATAAAAGAAGTGGCAAGAGGTCTCATAAACTTGGGTCGCAGGTCTGCCGTGAGCCACCCCCTGACACTAACATCATGTGAAACATGCGCATCGACACCCTCAAGAAGATGGTCAAGGCCTAGCATGCCCATGACGGGCCCTCTGCATGAAGCTCCAATGACAAGCTGAACTGCCTCATAAGTCCCACCTCTCCGCCTCAAAGAAGCTGCGCGCCTCATCATTAGTCGTTGGCCCATTACTTCACCATGTACCTCCACCCTTCCGCCACCTAGAAGAACTTGGTACCCTCATATTTGCCTTCCATGTCTCTTCCCATGACCCTACCACTGCCCAACTATGGCCATGGAACACTACTCTCGACCGCTGCATTTGTCTAGTAGTCCACCACTGCCTTTGCTGCAGTTTCCTATTCGGACGACGCCTGCTCCTGGTAACAACAACAATAGCCATACTCGCACCAGTTACGACATTGCTTAATTTAATCACTCTCGGGTGGTAACAATAAATGTCATCGTTGTGGCCAAACAAGCATAGGTGATAATGGTGGTGTCAGTGATCTGGCTAGGTTGATCGACACTTTTTATTAGATGTACGAGCACATGGAGTGCCAGATATGAGCATTCGCTTAAGATGGAATGCGAGAACATTGATTTCTGAAGTAGCTCAGGGTGAAGCCCATGGAGAACTTCATCGATGCACAAGTCAAGCTGGCAAGAGTGAAACACAACAAGAAAAATAAAGGGTCTACAACCAATGGTACCAATGGAATGTAGTTGGATTCCTTTGTCACTATGATGCATTTTCTTTCCAACCATGCATGCCTCTGATATTTAGGAAAGGCTCTAGATAAAGTTGATTTGTCCATTTTAGTTCAGATGAACAGTGTTGTAGGTTATTGTTAATTAAAAATAATTTTGGCTACTACGATGGCTGTGATACCATTGTTTATGTTATAACCTTAACTGTTATGTAGCATTTAGTATGCCTTCTTTAATGTTTAACAACTTGTATGCTTGAAGTATGTAGATGTGTAATTTTAAATTTCCACCTCATATATGATGACATTATGATTTCCTCTTATGGCTGTCCTTAATAGTGAGATCGTGGTTGTCCTTAATAGTGATATTGTGGTTGTCCTTAATAGTGAGAAGGTCCCCACTTTATTTCTTATTATGAATCTGTTACTTTTCTTATGTTGTTGTAGAATAAGGGAACTTTCTGTTCTTTGGTAAGTGCTGATGTCATGTTGATGCATTGATATATGTCTGTGTGTTATTACTAATATGGGTTTACGCAAGATGAGGTGACTTCATCTTGGTTGTGCTCAACAACAATTTAGGTGTAGCAACATTTAATCAAGCTAAGCATATTGTGAACTTAATTTGTAGAAGTGTGTTTCACATTATTTTTAAGATACTGACACATTAGATAGCTAGTTAGTATAACTCTATTTTTTGCCAATAATCATCATGTCGCGCCCCTAATTGTACATTTCAGACTATATTATGTTAAATAAATTAGAATTCTGATGTTGAAAGAATTATTCTAGCATTTCTTTCCTTTGCGTGAAGAACTCCTTCGTGTTTAGGATCTTGGTAAAAATCAATGAAAAGCTCCAGAAACATAGTAAAATTCCAATGAATCCTAAACTACAACTACGACACAAAACAAGCACAAAAAGATATTGAAATTTTGGACTACTAAACTACATAGGTTTAGGATGAATATACCACTTCAGAAAAAGGCAGATGGTGGTAGCGGTGAAGGCGATGGAATTGATGGTGGTGCCCATGAAGGCAGTGTAACATCAGTGGCAAAGAGCCCAATAATGGTTTTAAATTAGGATGTACTCACATATGACATATTTATCCAAAAATAATTGCCTCCATAAATGATGAAGTTTGTTGACTAAATATATTGGTGCTATATTCTATACTTATGGTTTTTAGTCGACAAATTAACAATGGATGTATGTTTAGATAATTCTTAATGCAAACAAATGGATAAGGGGTGAACTCAGCATTTATGGTTCAACACTTTTTCTATGTAAGGGGAGTTCCTGTCCTCATATATCCCACTAACCCAAGGGTTGCAAATAACACTAGCAAATATCTACCTTATGGTTGATCTTCTTGTATCTTCTCATTTGTAGTAGTAAGTCCTCCAGCTGTCCATGTGAGTGTGCCGAGGAACACTCCAAGATCATGTATATGATGCATTCTTTATCTAAAATGGGAAACACTATTGAAAAGAAGGGGGAGCATGTGCTTGTCACTCAATTGTATCCCATCTTTGCAAGGAACAACATGTTGTGATACTTCTAATTTGGGAACACGTAAATAAATAATATGACTCAATCCACACAACAAAATCATATAGTACAATACCCCTTCGCGTCGCACGTCTTGACGACCTTCCAGGCGCTTAAACTTCTGCCATGCGGACCAACTACATTCACCTATGACATTGTGTACATATCAGGAACTATAGATACAAATAGCACTGGCCCCTCATAACTGACTAGTGTTTGCCAAGGTATCATTGATGAGGTTCAATACTGCATAAGTTGACTATAAGATTAGCTTTGCTCATTTCATAAGTTGAGTATAAGGTTCAATACTGCAGAAGTTGAGTACAAGGATAGCACTAGCCCCTCATAAGTGTTTCGTGGCATTTTGTATGTTTTTGTTAATGTTTAGGAATTTGTATGCTTGAAGTATGTAGAGGTGTAATTTTAAATTTCAACCTCATATATGATGACATTATGATTTGCTCTTGTGGTTGTTCGTAATAGTGAGATTGTTGTTGTCCTTAATAGTGATATTGTGGTGGCCCTTAATAGTGACAAGGTCCCCACTTTATGTCTTATTATGAATCTATTACTTTTCTTATGTTGTTGTAGAATAAGGCAACTTTTAGTTCTTTGGTAAGTGCTGATGTCATGTTGATGCATTGACGTATGTGTTTTATTACTAATATTGGTTTACATAAGCTGAGTTGAGTTCATCTTGGTTGAGTACATCTTGAACTTAATTTGAAGAAGTGTGTTTCACATTATTTTTGAGATACTGACACATTAGATAGCTAGTAAATATAACTCTATTGTTTGCCAATAGTCATCATGTCGCCCCTTAATTGTACATTTTCGACTATATTACGTTTATTTTATTAGAATTCAGATGTTCAAATAATTATTCTAGCATTGTTTCCTTTGCCTCAAGAACTCCTTCATGATAAGGATCTTGGTAAAAATCGATGAAAAGCTCCACAAAAATAGTAAAATTCCAATGAATGCTACAACCTCGACACAAAATTGGCACTAAAACATGATGACTTTTTGGACTCCTAGACTACATAGGTTTAGGATAAATATATCACTTCAGAAAAAGGGAGATCGTGGTAGCGGTGAAACCAATGGAGTTGATGGTGGTGCCCTTGAAGGCGTTGCGGCATCACTAGCAGTGAGGGGAATAATGGTTTTAAATTAGGATGTACTCGCATATGACATATTTATCCAAAAATAATTGCCTCCATAAATGAGCAAGTTTGTTGACTAAATATATTGGTGCTATATTAAATACTTATGGTTTTTAGTTGACACAATTAACAATGGATGTATGTTTAGATCATACTTACTGCAAACAAATGGATAAGGGGTAAACTCGACATTTATGGTTCAGAACTTTTCTTCTATGTAAGCGAAGTTCCTCTCCTCATATATCCCACTAACCCAAGGTTACCAAATAACAACAGCAAATATCTACCTTATGGTTCATCTTCTTGTAACTTCACATTTGTAGTAGTAAGTCCTCTAGCTGTCCATGTGAGTATGCCTAGGAACACTTCAAGATCTTGGATATGACCCATTCTTTATCTAAAATGGGAGGCACTTACTAAAAAGAAGGGGTACCATGTGCTTGTTATTAAATTGTAGCCCATCTTTGCAAGGAACAACATAGTGTCATACTTCTAATATGGGAGCACATAAATAAATAATATGACTCAATCCACACAACCAAATTATACTACACTACCTATTCGCGTCACGCGTCATGCCGACCTTCCAAAGCTTAACCTTCTGCCAAGCGGACCAACTAAATCCACCTATCAAATTGTGCCCATATCAGGGACTATAGATACGAATAGCACTAGCCCATCATAACTGATTGGTGCTTGTCAAGGTGTCATTGATGAGGTTCAATACTGCATAAGTTGAGTATAAGGTTAGCTATTTGCTCATATCATCAAGTTGCTTCAATTCGGTCTCCACTAGTTAACCAAAATCTCCATATGTAGATCTTTTTTAGTTGTACTGCAAACAATCAGTGGGAAGTCAACAATATATTTTTGTTTCTGCTTCATTTATTGTGTTTGGTTCCTTTATGTGTGTTGTGCTTTGATATGTTTGTTTTCTGATGATTAATGAGGCACACCAATGTGTCCTTATCTTATTTTCTAAGGGGAATGTATCCTTATCTAAATAATGTTTCCTCCATTTCATTAAAAATAGTGGTTCTTACATTCTGTTTACATGATGATGAGTTAAAAAGATTTTTGGTTGGGCTCTTGGAATGGGAACCGGTATTGTTAGTGGAACCATGATTTACAAGGAAGCTTCACCTAATTTTGAGGGGGATCACACAGGAGATGAGAGGGATAGCGGTGGATATGCGTGTAGGAGGACGAGAGGGTGGTTGTCGGGACCCAGCCCAACCTGCCCTATTGTGAGGACTATTGGGGCAAGGGAAAAATGGTTATGCTCATTTGCTCTTCGGGTAGCTTCTACACTATGATCAATTGTGATAACCAGCAACGCAAGCAGTGGCAATATGTTACCAATGTGATGAACTTGGGTCACAGGTCCACTGTGAGCCGCCGCCTCCCTCACAATAACATGATGTAAAACATGTGCACCGACACCCTCAAGAAGAAGCTCAAGGCCAAGCATGCCCATGACGGGCCCTCTGCATGAAGCTTCAACGACAAGCTCAACTGCCTATTAAGTCCCACCCTCTCCGCGTCAAAGAAGTTATGCACCTCATCATTTGTCTTCGGCCCATCACTTGGCCATGAACCTCCACCCTTATCCCTAGAAGAACTTGTTACCCTCATCTTTTCCTTTGCCGACTCTTCCCATGGCCCTGCCACTGCCCAACTATGGTCATGGGACACTGCTCTCGACCGTCACATTTGTCTAACTGTCCACCGCCGCCTTTTCTCCAGTTTCCTATTCGGACAACTCCGGTGATCCTGGTGACAACAACAATAGCTATGCTTGCACTAGTTACCACATCGCCCCATTTAATCACTCTCGGGTGGCAACAATAAATGATGTCGCTGTGGCCAAACTGGAAAAGGTGATAATGGTGATGTTGCTAGGTTGAACAATGTTTTTTTCTTAGATGTATGAGCACATGGAGTGACAAATATAAGCATTCACTCGAGATAAAATATGAGAAAATTGAGTTCTTGAAGTAGCTCGGGGTGAATCCCATGGAGAACTTCATCAATGCACAAGTCAATCTCGCAAGAGTGAAACACAAGAACAAAAATAAAGGGTCTACAACCAATGGTAGCAGTGGAATGGGGTTGGATTTCTTTGTCACTATGATGCCTTTTCATTCCAACCATGCATGCCTCTGATGTTGAGGAAAGGCTCTAGGTAAAGTTGATTTTTCCATTTTCATTTAGATGCACATTGTAGTAGGTTATTGTTCATTAAATTTAATTTTGGCTACTACAAAGGTTGTGATATCATTGTTGATATGATAACCTTAACTGTTATGTGGAATTTAGTATGTTTTCATTAATGTTTAGGAATTTGTATGCTTGAAGTACGTAGAGGTGTAATTTTAAATTTCAACCTCATATATGACGACATTATGATTTTCTCTTATGGTTGTCCTTAATAGTGAGGTTGTGGTTGTCCTTAATAGTGAGAAGGTCCCCGCTTTATGTCTTATTATGAATATGTGACTTTTCTTACGTTGTTGTAGAATAAGGGAATCTTCAGTTCTTTGGTAAGTGTTGATGTCATGTTGATGCATTGACGTGTGTGTGTTATTACTAATATGGGTTTACACAAGCTATGTTGAGTTCATCTTGGTTTCGTTCAACACTTTTTTATGTGTAGCAACATTTAATCAAGCTAAGCATATTATGAACTTTATTTGAAGACGTCTATTTCACATAATTTTTGAGATACTGACACATTAAATAGCTTGTAAATATATACAATTTTTTGCTCATAGTCATCATTTCACCCTCCTAAATGTACATTCTAGACTTTATTATGTTTAATTTATTGGAGTTCAGATGTTGAAAGAATTATTCTAGCATTTCTTTCCTTTGCCTCAAGAACTCCTTCGTGTTAAGGATCTTGGTAAAAAGCAATGAAAAGCTCCACAAACATAGTAAATTAAAATGAAACCTACAACTACAACACAAAACTAGCAAAAAAACAAGATGAATTTTTGGACTCCTAAACTACATATATAGGTTTAGGATGAATATACTACTTCATAAAAAGGGAGATGGTGGTAGCGGTGAAGGCGATGGAGTTGATGGTGGTGCCCTTCAAGGCATTGTGACATCACTGGCAGAGAGGTGAATAATGGTTTTAAATTAGGATGTACTCACATATGACATATTTGTCCAAAAATAATTGCCTCCATAAATGATCAAGTGTGCCGACTAAATATATTGGTGCTATATTAAATACTTATGGTTTTTAGTCGACAAAATTAATAATGAATGTATGTTTAGATTATACTTAATGCAAACAAGTGGATAAGGGGTGAACTCGACATTTATAGTTCAACACTTCTCTTCTATGTAAGAGGAGTTTGTCTCCTCATATATCCCACTAACCAAAGCTTAGAAAATAACACCAGCAAATATCTACCTTTTGGTTGATCTTCTTGTAGCTTATCATTTGTAGTAGTAAGTCCTCCAGCTGTCCATGTGAGTATGCCTAGGAACACTGCGAGATGACGAATATGACACATTCTTTATCTAAAATGGGAAGCACTTATTGAAAAGAAGGGGAAGCATGTGCTTGTTCTTAATTTGTATCCCATCTTTGCAAGGAACAACATTGTGTGATACATCTAATATTGGAACACATATAAATAATATGACTTGATCCACACAACCAAATCATAGTTCACTTCCTCTTCGCGTCACACGTCATGCCGAACTTACACACGCTTAACCTTCTGCCAAGCGGACACCTACATCCACCTATCACATAGTGTCCAATCAAGAATTATAGATACGAATATCACTGACACCTCATAGCTGACTAGTGCTTGCCAAGGTGTCATTGATGAGGTTTAGTACTACATAAGTTGAGTATAAGGTTAGCTATTTACTCATTTCATAAAGTTTGGTTCAATTTGATTTCAACTTGTTAACCAAATTATCCATATGTAGATCTATTTTAGTTGTATTGCACATAATTAGTGTGAAGTCAGCAATATTTTTTTGTTTCAACTTCATTTATTGTGTTTGGTTCCATTAGGTTTGGTGTGGGTTAATTTCTACCAAACCACTATGACGTGACTATTGTGTTACTGGCAATATATATCTTGTGCTTTAATATGTTTGTTTTGTCATGATTAAGGTGCCACAACAATGTGTTCTTATCTTATTTTTTGTGGGGAATGTACCCTTATCTTAATAGTGTTTACTCCATTGCATTAATAAAATAGTGATTCTTACATTCTATCTATATGATGATGAGTTAAACACATTTTTGGTTGGGCTCTTGGAGTGGGAACCGGAATTGTTAGTGCAACCATAATTTACAAGGAAGCTTGGCCTGATTTTGATGGCATTACACGAGAGCTCAGACAGATAGCGGTGGATATGGGCACGGGAGGACAAGGGGGTTGTTGCTGGGACCGAGCCCAAACCACCCTACTGTGAGGACTATTGGGGCAAGGACAAAACGGTGATGGTCATCGGCGCTTGGGGCAGCTGTTACGCTGTGCTCAATTGTGCTAACCAGCAACACAAGAAGTGGCAAGAGATCGTCGATGTGATGAACTTTAGTTGCAGTTCTACCGCGAGCCATCGCCCCCTCACAATAACATCGTTCGAAACATGCGCATCGACACCCTCAAGAAGTTCAAGTCCATGAGTGGACATGACGAGTCCTCAGCCTGAACCTCCAACGACAAGCTCAACAGTGATGTAAGTCCCACCCTCTCCGAGTGAAAGAAGTTGCGGACCTCATCATTAGTCATCGGCCCATCACTTCGCCATGTACCTCCACCCTTATGCCCCGTAGAAGAACTTGTTACCCTCATCTTTGCCTTCCACGCCTCTTGCCATAGCTCTGTTGCTGCCCAACAATGGTCATGGGACACTGCTCTCGACTGTCACATTTATCAAGTAGTCTACCGCTGCCTTTGCTACAATTTCCTATTCAAACAACTCTGGTGATCCTGGTGACAACAACAATATCTACACTTGCACTAGTTACCACATCGCTCCATTTAATCACTCCCGGGTGGGAACAATAAATGTTGTCACTGCGGCCAAACTGGCAGAGGTGATAATGGTGGTGTTAGTTATCTCGCTAGGTCGATTGACACTTTTTCCTAGATGTATGAGCACCTGGAGTGCCAAATATAAGCACTCATTCCAGATGGAAAGCGAGAAAATTGAGTTCTTGAAGTAGCTCAGGGTGAAGCCCATCGAGAACTTCATCGATGCACAAGTCAAGCTGGCAAGAGTGAAATACAAGAACAAAAATAAAGGGTCTACAACCAATGGTAGCAGCGGAATGGAGTTGGAATCCTTTGTCACTATGATACCTCTTCATTACATTCATGCATGCCTCTGATGTTGAGGAAAGGCTCTAGGTAAAGTAGATTTGTCCATTTTCATTTAGATGCACATTTTAGTAGATTATTTTTCATTAAATTTAATTTTGGCTACTACAAAGGTTGTGATATCATTGTTGATGTGATAACCTTAACTGTTATGTAGAATTTAGTATTTTTTCGTTAATGTTTAGGAATTTGTATGCTTGAAGTATGTAGAGGTGTAATTTTAAATTTCAACCTCATATATGATGACATTATGATTTTCTCTTGTGGTTGCCCTTAATAGTGATATCATTGTTGTCGTTAATAGTGATATTGCGATGGTCCATAATAGTGACAAGGTCCCCACATTATGTCTTATCATGAATCTGTTACTTTTCTTATGTTGTTGTAGAATAAGGGAACTTTCAATTCTTTGGTAAGTGTTGATGTCATATTGATGCATTGACGTATGTGTGTAATTACTAATATGGGTTTACACAAGCTGAGGTGAGTTCATCTTGGTTGTGCTCAACAACAATTTATGTGTAGCAACATTTAATCAAGCTAAGCATATCATGAACTTAATTTGAAGAAGTGTGCTTCACATTATTTTTGAGATACTGACACATTAGATAGTTAGTAAATATAACTTTTTTTTGCCAATAGTCATCATGCCCCCTAATTGTACATTTTAGACTATATTATGTTTAATTGATTAGAATTAAGATCTTGAAAGAATTCTTCTCGCATTTATTTCCTGTGCCTCAAGAACTCCTTTGTGATAATGATCTTGGTAAAAATCAAAGAAAATCTCCACAAACATAGAAAAATTCCAATGAATCCTACAACCATGACACAAAAGTGGCACTAAAACATGATGAATTTTTGGACTCCTAAACTACATAGGTTTAGGATGAATATACCACTTCAGAAAAAGGGAGATGGTGGTAGCGGTGAAGGCGATGGAGTTGATGGTGGTTCCCTTGAAGGCATTGCGACATCACTGGCATAGAGGCGAATAATGGTTTTAAATTAGTATGTACTCACATATGACATATTTGTCCAAAAATAATTTCCTCCATAAATGATCAAGTTTGCTGACCAAATATATTGGTGCCATATTCGATACTTATGTTTTTTAGTTGACACGATTAACAACGCATGTATGTTTATATCATACTTAATGCAAAGAAATGGATAAGGGGTGAAATCGACATTTATGGTTCAACACTTCTCTTCTATGTAAGCGGAGTTCCTCTCCTCATATATCCCACTAACCCAAGGTTGGCAAATAACAAAAACAAATATGTACCTTATGGTTGATCTTCTTGTAGCTTCTCATTTGTAGTAGTAAGTCCTCCAGTTGTCCATGTCAGTACGCCTAGGAACACTGTAAGATGACGGATATGAACCATTCTTTATCTAAAATGGGAAGCACTTATTGAAAAGAAGGGGGAGCATGTGCTTGTTCTTAAATTGTATCCAATCTTTGCAAGGAACAACATGGTGTGATACTTCTAATTTTGGCAAACATAAATAAATAATATGACTCGATTCACACAACCAAATCATAGTTCACTACCTCTTCGCGTCACGCGTCATTCCGACCTTCTGGGCGCTTAACCTTCTGCCAAGCGGACCAACTACATCCACCTATCACATTGTGTCCATATCAAGAATTATAGATACGAATTGCACTGACCCCTCATAACTGACTAGTGCTTGCCTAGGATTCATTGATGAGGTTCAGTACTGCATAAGTTGATTATGAGGTTAGCTATTTGCTCATTTCATAGAGTTTGGTTCAATTTTATTTCAACTACTTAACCAAATTCTCCATATGTAGATCTGTTTTAGTTGTACTGCACACAGTCAGTGGGAAGTCAGTAATATATTTTTGTTTCCGCCTCATTTATTGTGTTTGGTTCCATTAGGTTTGGTGTGGGTTAATATCTACCAAACCACTATGACGTGACTATTGTGTTAATTAGTAGTGTCATGTATCTTGTGTATTAATGTGTTTGTTTTGTCATGATTAATGAGACACAACAATATATCATTACTTATTTTTTGCATGGAATGTATCCTTATCTTAATAGTGTTTCCTCCATTACATTAAAAATATAGTGTTTCTTACATTCTATCTACATGGAGATAAGTTCAACATATTTTTGGCTGGGCTCTTGGAATGGAAACCAGTATTGTTACTGGAACCATGATTTACAAGGAAGCTTGGCCTGATTTTGAGGGGAGGGCATGGGTGCTGAGAGAGAAAATTTTGAATATGCGTGCGGGAGGAGGAAGGGGTGGTTGCCGCGACCTAGCCCAACCGCTCTACTGCGAGGACTATTGGGGAAAGGGCAAGACAAAGATGCTCATCGGTGGTTGGGTTAGGTGTTACACTGTGCTCAATTGTGATAACCTACAATAAAAGAAGTGGCAAGAGGTCGCCCATGTCATGAACTTGGGACGCAGGTATACCATGTGCCACCACCCCTCTCGCAATAACATCATTTAAAATTGCGCATCCACACCCTCAAGAAGAAGTTGAAGGCCGCACATGAAGCTCAAAATTAACTGCCTCATAAGTCCCACCCTCTCCGCCTCAAAGAAGCCTCGCGCCTCATCATTAGTCGTTGTCCGATCACTTCACCCTGTACCTCCACCCTTCCGCCGCCTGGAAGAAATTCTTACCCTCATATTTTCCTTCCCTATCTCTTCCCATGGCCCTGCCACTGCACAACTATGTCCATGGGACACTACTCTCGAACGCCTTATTTGTCTAGTAGTCCACCACTGCATTTACTACAGTTTCCTATTCGGACGACTCCGGTGCGCCTAGTAACAACCACAATAGGTATAGTCACATGAGTTGCAACATCACTTTATTTAATCACTCTCGGGTAGCCACAACAAATGTCATCATTGCGGCCAAACTGACATAGGTGATAAAGGTGGTGTCAGTGATCTGGCTAGGTCGATCGATGCTTTTTATTAGATGTATGAGCACATGGAGTACCAAATATGAGCATTTAGTCAAGATGGAATGCGAGAAAATTGTGTTCTTGAAGAAGCTCGGGGTGAAGCCCATGGAGAACTTCATCGATGCACAAGTCAAGCTGGCAAGAGTGAAACACAAGAAGAAAAATAAAGGGTCTACAACCAATGGTACCAGCGGAATGGAGTTGGATTCCTTTGTCACTATGATGCATTTTCATTCCAGCCATGCATGCCTCTAATGTTTAGGAAAGGCTCTAGGTAAAGTTGATTTGTCGATTTTAGTTAAGATGAACATTGTTGTAGGTTACTGTTCATGAAACTTAATTTTGGCTACTACAATGGTTGTGATATCATTGTTGATGTGATAGCCTTAACTGTTATATGGCATTTAGTATGTTTTCGTTAATGTCTAGGAATTTGTATGCTTGAAGTATGTAGAGGTGTAATTTTAAAATTCAACCTCATATGTGATGACATTATAATTTGCTCTTATGGTTGTCCTTAATAGTGATATAGTGGTTGTACTTAATAGTGAGAAGGTCCCCACTTTATGTCTTATTATGAATCTGTTACTTTTCTTATGTTGTTGTGGAATAAGGGAATTTTCAGTTCTTTCGTAAGTGCTGAGGTCATGTTGATGCATTGATGTGTGTGTTTGTTTACTAATATGGGCTTACACAAGCTGAGGTGAGTTCATCTTGGTTGTGCTCAACAACAATTTATGTGTAGCAAAATTTAATCAAGTTAAACATATTGTGAACTCAATTTGTAGAAGTGTGTTTCACATTATTTTTAAGATACCGACACATTAGATAGCTAGTTAATATAACTCTGTTTGTGCCAGTAGTCATCATGTCACCCCCCCTAATTGTACATTCCAGACTATATTATGTTAAATTTATTAGAATTCAGATGTTGAAAGAATTATTCTGGTATTTCTTTCCATTGGCACAAGAACTTCTTCGTGTATATGATATTGGTAAAAATGAATGAAAAGCTCCATAAACATTGTAAAATTCCAGTGAATCCTACAACTACGTTACAGAACAAGCACTAAATATGTTGAAATTTTGGACTCCTAAACTACATAGGTTTAGGATGAATATACCACTTCAGGAAAAGGGAGATGGTGGTAGCAGTGAAGGCGATGGAGTTGATGGTGTGCCCTTGAAGACATTGTGACATCAGTGGCAAAGATGCGAATAATGGTTTTAAATTAGGAAGTACTCACATATGACATATTTGTCCAAAAATAATTGCCTCCATAAATGATCAAGTTTGTTAACTAAATATATTGGTGCTATATTCAATACTTATGGTTTTTAGTCGACAAATTAACAATGGATGTATGTTTAGATCATACTTAATGCAAACAAATGGATAAGGGGTGAACTCGACATTTATGGTTCAACACTTTTCTTCTATGTAAGGGGAGTTCCTCTCCTTGTATATCCCACTAACCCAACGTTAGCAAATAACACCAGCAAATATCTACCTTATGGGTGATCGTCTTGTAACCTCTCATTTGTACTAGTAAGTCCTCCAACTTTCCATGTAATTGTGCCTTGGAACACTGCAAGATCATGGATATGACCCATTCTTTATCTAAAATGGGAAGCACTTATTGAAAAGAAGGGGGAGCATCTGCTTGTCACTAAATTGTATCCCATCCTTGCAAGGAACAACATGGTGTGATACTTCTTATTTGATAACACATAAATAAATAATATGACTCAATCCACACAACCAAATCATATCGTACACTAGCTCTTTGTGTCACACGTCATGATGACCTTCCACACGCTTAACCTTCTGCCAAGCGGACCAACTACATCCACCTTCACATTGTATCCATATCAGGAACTATAGATAGGAATAGCGCTAGCCCCTTATAACTGATTAGTGCTCGCCGAGATATTATTAATGAGGTTCAATACTGCATAAGTTGAGTTTAAGGTTAGTGAGGGAGTCCTGGATTAAGGGGTCCTCGAGCGTCCGACCTATGTGATGTGGGCCGGACTAATGGGCCATGAAGATACAAGACAGAAGACTCTCTCCCGTGTCCTGATAGGACTCTCCTTCGCATGGATGGCAGGCTTGGCGTTCGGATATGAAGATTCCTTTCCCTATAATCGACTTTGTGCAACCCTAGTCCCCTCCGGTGTCTATATAAACTAGAGGGTTTAGTTTGTAGGGTAATCACAATAATACAGGCTAGACTTCTAGGGTTTAGCCATTACGATCTCGTGGTAGATCAACTCTTGTAACCCTCATATTCATCAAGATTAATCAAGCAGGAAGTAGGGTATTACCTCCACCGAGAGGGCCCGAACCTGGGTAAACATTGTGTCCCCCGTCTCCTGTTACCATCGACCCTAGACGCACAGTTCGGGACCCCCTACCCAAGATCCGCCGGTTTTGACACCGAGATTGGTGCTTTCATTGACAGTTCCGCTGCATCATCACTAGAAGGTTCGATGGCTCCATCAATCATCTACAACAATGCTGCCCTGGGGGAGATTTTCCTCCCCGGCCAGATCTTTCTGTTCGGTGGCTTCGCACTATGGGCCAACTCGCTTGGCTATCTAGAGCAGATCGACAGCTATGTCCCAGGTCACCAGATTAGTTTTGGAAACCTGGACTGTGTCGCTGATATTCGAGGAGACTTGATATTCCAAGGGTTCACGACTCCAACCTCCCCTCTGGCTCTAGATCCGGAGCGTGTCCCGAAGACAGGATTTCTGATCCTGCCGGACTATCTGCGGCCACTACCCAGTACGGGAGAGCCGGAGGAAGCAGTGTCGCTGGCTACCATCAGGAAGCCGGACTCTTCTCCGAACGTTAGCTCCGAACCTTCGGAGTAAGCATCATGTGAGTTCGGCCAAGGAGTTTCCTTCCCGCTGTACTCCATAGATCTTCTTCTCCTTGGCCAAACTTCGCCTTTAAGTGAGGCTCTGTACTTGATGCGATCCCTCGTCATTACAGAGGAGCAATGTCCGAACTACGCCCAGTCGGGACTAGGGGCTGGGAGTAGGGAATTTTACGTCCCACCCACCACCCACTTCATAGCCACTGTTGAGGACTTAATTGACATGCTCGATTACGGCTCCGAAGACATCGACTGTATGGATGACGATGCTAGAGAAGAGCAGGCCCAAAACTCGCCGTTTACCGGACGCTGGACAGCCACATCCTCGTATGACGTGCACACCATGGACACACCGAAAGAGAATAACGGCAATGGCAAAGAAGACCGAGTCGAGGATAAACCTCCTGAGATACAACCAAAGCGTCGATGACAGCGGCGCCGCTCTAAGTCACACGGTGGAAGGACATCAATACCGGCACAGGAGAAAACAATACTCTGGACGATGCTGAAGACAATGAAGACCCCGTTGAGCCAACTTCCTAACAGGACGAACCGGAAGATGGGCGAGTCAGCCCTGATGAACAGGCCCTAAATGAAGATTCGGAGGACAGTAATTATCTTCCGCTCTCCAAGGATGAGGTGAGCCTCGGCAACGAGGATTTTATCATGCCTGAGGAACCTCTCGAGCAGGAGCACTTTAAGCACCGGCTAATAGCCACTGCAAGGAGCCTGAAAAAGAAGCAGAAGCAGCTTCAAGCTGATCAAGACCTGCTCAACAATAGGTGGACTCATGTCCTGGCAGCCGAGGAATACGGCCTTGAGCGGCCAACCAAATGTTCCCCGAAGCGCAAAGTACTACCTCAATTCTATGACGAGGCACTTGAGCCCTTACCATCAGCGCGTAATGCGGCTGACCGACCACCACATGGCTGGGATAAAGCGGCAACTCAAGCCAAACACCAGCCCGTACTACCTCGATGTAAAGGTAGAGATATAACAGCTCGGGGATATACATACGACCTGCGGCAGGACCTGGACAGTCAAGCAGGTCAGACCAGATCGATCTACCGATCGCGGGGGCGTGCTCTGACACGCGACGACGGCTATCTAGCCGGACATGACAAGCATAATCACGCCCGGGCCAAAAACCGCAGACGGAATCCATTCGAGCTACGTCATGACTTGGCCCGATATAGAGGCGTCGCACACCCCCTTTGCTTTACAGATGAAGTAATGGAGCACGAATTCCTAGAAGGGTTTAAACCCGTAAACATTGAATCATACGATGGAACAACAAATCCCACGGTATGGATTGGGGATTTTCTTCTCCATATTCATATGGCCCGCGGTGATGATCTCCATGCCATCAAATACCTCCCACTAAAACTCAAGGGACCAGCTCGACACTGGTTGAACAGCCTTCCTGAAGACTCCATTGGCAGCTGGGAGGACCTGGAAGACGCCTTCCGCGACAACTTCCAAGGTACATACGTAAGACCCCTGGATGCCGATGACTCAAGTCACATAGTCCAATAGCCCGGAGAGTTAGCCAGGTAATTCTGGACTAGGTTCTTAACTAAAAAGAACCAGATCATCGACTGTCCGGATGTCGAAGCCCTAGCGGCCTTCAAGCATAGCATCCGTGACGAATGGCTCGCCCGACACCTCGGCCAGGAAAAACCGAAGTCCATGGTAGCCCTCACAGCACTCATGACCCGCTTTTGCGCGGGCGAAGATAGCTGGCTAGCCCGTAGAGACAATAGTTCAAGAAAACCTGGCACCTCTGAAGCCAGAAATAGCAACGGCAAGCCCCGACGCAACAGGAAAAAGCGTCGAAGCAATGGTGGTAATACCGGTGACACGGCAGTCAACGCTGGATTCAATGGCTCCAAGTCCGGCCAGCCGAAGAAGCCATTTAAAAGGAACAATCCGGGCTCATCTAGCTTGGACATCATACTCCATCGTCCATGTCAGATCCACGGCACCCCCAACAAACTAGCCAATCATACCAAAAGAAGCTATTGGATCTTTAAACAGGCCGGCAAGTTAAATGCCGAGAACAAGGAGAAGGGGTTGCAGAGTGAGGACGATGACGAGGAGCCCCGTCCACCGAACACAGGGGGGCAGAAGAAGTCCCCCCAGGTCAAAACAGTGAACATGATATACGTTACCCATATCCCCAAGAGGGAGCGCAAACGTGTGCTCAGGGACGTCTATGCGATAGAGCCAGTCGCCCCAAAATTCAACCCATGGTCGTCCTGCCCGATCACTTTCGATGGCAGGGACCATCCGACCAGTATCCGTCACGGCGGTTCAGCCGCACTGGTCCTTGAATCAAGAATTGATGGATTCCACCTCATGCGAGTCCTTATGGATGGTGGCAGTAGCCTCAACCTGCTCTATCAGGATATAGTCCGCAAAATGTGCATCGATCCATCAAGGATCAAGCCCACAAAAACTACCTTTAAAGGAGTAATACCAGGTGTAGAGGCTCGCTACACGGGTTCAATCACATTGGAAGTCGTCTTCAGATCTCCGGACAACTTCCAAAGCGAGGATTCAATCTTCGATATCGTCCCCTTCCGCAACGGTTATCATGCACTGCTCGGATGAACTGCATTTGCCTGATTTAATGCGGTGCCACACTATTTATCTCAAACTCAAGATGCCCGGACAACGTGGTGTCATAACAGTCAATGGAAACACAGAGCGCTCCCTCCGTATTGAGGAGCACACCGTAGCTCTGGCAGCAGAAGTACAGAGCAGCCTTATCAAGCAGAACCTTAATTCAGCGGCCAAGCTCCCGGATAGTGTCAAACGAGTCCAGACTACTCTACAGTAGGACAGTCCAGCTCATCAAGAGCTCGACTAGAAATTTGGCTCCGTCTCAGTCCCAACCAAATGGCGGCGTACGTACCGCACGTATATAACTACACACTCAAAGTACCATGGGCATAGATGGAGGCGTAACTTTATTGTGGCCCATCATACGGCTCACACACATAATTTTCCTTTTCCTTTTTACCATTTTTGGTCTCTTTTTCACAGGCCCCTCCCGAAGGCCTGATCATCGGTGCTTTCAAAGGATAGATATACCAAAGCGGCAAGCAGTACAGCCGTGTGGGGGAATCTCTAGACGCTCTTCTTGATGATTGTTCCACCTGTTTTCAGGACCCGTACGCAGCTCCCCCTTGGTCTTGGCATGTTAAATAGCCAGGTTGCTTATTGCACTATTTGTACAAATACGCTTTGATGTATCAATCAAATTATAATTGGAACAGGCCCAACTTACGTGGCACTAGCTTACTACTTCATCTTATTATTATTATTATCGATTGCACCCGTACACTTTGGTACACTTTAATTCGCCAGGGGCTTCATTGTGCTCCATACTACGGCAACAAAGTCCGAACACTTTTTACAGTATAGTTCGGCACCTTGAATTTTTGCATTATATGCATCGGCTCCGAATCATGTCTTTGGTCAATAGTTGGGTTGCCCGGCTCCCGTGCTTGCTACCTTATGTTCCATCCTATCGGCTAAGGTAGTAAAGGGAGAACTACTGCGATTGTGTTTCTAGTTTATCCGAGCAAACACCTTAGTAGAGAAAGCCGAAAACTAACTGTCATGATGCGGCGAGAGTGGGTCAGCTATTCGGAGGTTAAAAATCTTTTGCGATTGTTTCCGCATTATGCGATGAATCAGCCTCTATCCGATTAGGTGTTTACATCTCCCTAGTCCGGATTAAATAGTAGCTAGGGGCTGCGCCTACATTTCTATTGTCAAACTCCTATGGCTAAGTAAGGGTGATAAAGCCACATAGTCCGATTGCCTGGTTCGTTGCGCTAAACACCTCCTTCAAGGACCAAACTATTGGATCAAGAGTGTTTAGATTCCATCCCGAACACCCCCATACTTCCTACGTGGGGGCTGAAGCCGACGACTAGGCAACTCTCAAATTTAACAAAACGGCCGCACATGAGGTAAAATTTTAGAACAACAGGCATTATATTACATAACAGCTCTGTTTCATAATACAGGAAGGGATAACATGAATGACTTCATTCAAAGATAATGTCCTTTGAACACTGGCCCTCTACAATGCGGGATCCATTTAGGACATCCTCAAAATACCGCTTGGGCCTGCGGTGCTCCTTGTCCGCGGGCGGTCCCTCGGTCGCGAGCTTGACGGCGTCCATCTTCGCCCACTGTATCTTGACACTGGCGAAGGCCATCCGCGCACCTTTGATGCAGACCGACCGCTTTATGGCATCAAGCCGAGAGCAGGCATTGACCAGTCGCTTCACGAGCCCTAAGTAGCTGTTGGGTATGGCTTCGAAAGGCCACAAATGGATTATCAAATCCTTCATGGCCAGTTCGGCCACCCTAGGCAGTTTGGTCAGCTATTTTAGCTGATCACTAAAGGGCACCGAATGCTCTGGCGCAAGGTGTTGCAACCAGAACAACTTCTCCGTTGAGCTCCCCTCTTCAGCTCGGAAAAACTCCGCAGCATCGGAAACACTACACGGCAGATCCGCAAACGCCCCTGGAGAACTCCAAATTCGGGTCAGTAAGAGGTACCTTTTCTTCACATACTTGCTCTGCATAATAAAAGCCTTACCCGCCGCGATTTTACTGGCCTCCTGGATTTCCTGGAGGGCACCCTGGGCTTCGACCCGGAAATCTTGTGCGCTTTGGCGGGCCTTGGAGAGTTCAGATTCTTGATCCGCAATGTTGCGCTCCAAGGACTCGCATTTCTTCACGGCGTCCTAGAGCTCCTGCTGGTTCTGACTGACCCTAGCCTCATGCTTTTCGCGGGCAGCTTGTTCCTTTGCCGCTCTCTCCTCGGCCTCGGCCAGCGCCTTCTTGAGGGTCTCCACCTCGGTCGCCACTCCTAACAAATATCATGGCACTATGGTCAACACAAATCATTCATCATTTCTGGATCTACAAAAGGTCATTGCATACCTTGCTTGTCTTCTAGCTGCTTTTTTACACGGCCGGGCTCTTCCTCGGTCTGCTCCAGACTCTGCTTCAGTCTGTAGACTTCGGCAGAATGAGAGGTCGCAGCCAGCAACGACGCCTGCTTATTCACATAAGACATATTTGGTTAGTCTCCTGCGAAAATTACTTAATCCTCTGTTCGGCTTTTCTTTCCGAACACCGGACAGAGACTTAGGGGCTACTGTCTATACTATGACATTCTTTTTATACAATTGTGTCGCTTACCTCAAAGCCTGTTAGAAGGCTGGTGTAGGCTTCGGTCAGTCCGCTCTTAACGGACTGAACCCTCTCAATCACCGTACCCATAAGGATACGGTGTTCCTCAACAATGGAAGCGCTTTGCAGCGCTTCTAGTAGAGTATCCAGTGCCTCTTGATAGACAGAGGTCAGCCATGGAATTGGTGCACCCCCTTCTTGCGAAGGAGGCTGCTTGCCGGATTCCGGAGCCGTATAGGTCTCCGGTACCGTATTCGGCTGGGGGCCGAATTGGATATGGCCAACATTGTCGGGGGTTGGGTGCAACATATGCCAAAGGATGGCTTATCATGGTGGGAGCGAGTAGAACGTCGCCGGTGCCTGGAAGCGGGATGAGGCGCAGACATGTACTCCGGCGAACTTTACCCAGGTTTGGGGCTCTCCGTGGAGATAACACCCCTAGTCCTGCTCTGCGGGGTCTCCGCATGATCACTAAGACACTAGTGGTACAATGGTGCTCCTTGAGCTGTTGGGCTAGAGGTACAAGAAGGCAAGCGTGCTCTCTCCTCCCCTAGGTATGAGTCTAGTTCTAACAGGTCCGAACCCTTTGCATGGATGCCTTGGGGGGTTTATATAGGCCTACCCCCATGGGTACAATGGTAATCCAGCCGGGTGCGGGACCCGACTGTTTGTGTCTCTGGCCACCGGCTTTTTCGCCGGCTGCTGGGGCTCGCCGCCTGGTGGGCCCCGCCGACTGGTCTGGCGTGAAGCCGACAGCCGCTCCTGCCGCTTGCGGGTCTCCTCGGTTGCTGGTTACTGTAGCCGTGATGCTAATGATGCAGGCTTGGTCGAGGGGGCGTGGCTACAGTCTCGCCGCCTGGTGGGCGATTACTGTAGCCATCCTGTGTCTCATCTGGTAGATGGCGCACGAGGCCCGAGGGACGGCTAAGCCGCCTGCTTGAAGCTGGCTTCCCTTAGGTCCGGCCGCCCTTGTCGGCGTTCTGGGAACGGGGGTCCCCAGACTTGCCTGCCTGCGGCCTGTGGCGTGGCTCGAATGGAGGCCCAGTACGGCCCACCTTCATCAACACGAGACTCAAGACCCTCGCGAGGGGCCAAGCCTCGCGGGGAGGACGACACAACGCTTCCTCAGGCGCGGCCTCCTCAGGCTGGCTCATGAGGAGGCGGAGAGATCAAGGCAGGGTACCTCAGGAGGTGCCCATGACGCAAGCCATGACGACCAAGGGTGCCAGGCGGGCGCCAGACCGCACAGTGTCCTCCCCTTTTCTCTTTGGTGCAAAGGGGGCAAGCACAGGCGAGAGGATCAAGCAAAGGCATCCATTTCGGTGCAACGAGACCAAGACCAGTCCAACGGTGGGAATGAGCTCATCGTGGAGCCCAGAACGGCGTCACCACAGGCCCTTTGGCAGGCGAGGACCAACTTTGGTCAGGATAAGTGTACCAGATGTTCCCCTTCAAATTGGCCAATTGTTGGCGCCCTTCCCGCTCAATATTTGGGAAGAGGCCCAGGGCCTTTGCCTATAAATAGGACCAGCCACCCCCAGGGTAGAGGGAAGATGGAGAGTATCCAGAACAATCATAGAGCAAGTAGAGAGAGAGAGAGAGAGAGAGAGAGAGAGAGAGAGAGAGAGAGAGAGAAGGGCGGCTGAACTTCCCTAGTAGTTCATCGTTCTAGCCAAGAACAGGCCCTCGCGAGGCCGTTCTCCTTTATACTGATCATCATCATCATCATCAGCCCAAGAGGCAATCCATCCACCCACAAACTAGAGTAGGGTATTACACCACAACGGTGGCCCGAACTAGTATAAACCCTGTGTTCCTTGTGCTATTCTTTCTGTAGTTTAGATCCTTGCGAGATGGACAGGTACAGGGCATCATCTCCGTGCGCACCCCAGAGTTCGAACCTTAAGGGTCTGCCGGAACCCGAATCCGACATTTGGCGCGCCAGGTAGGGGTGCGCCGGAATCTGTCTTCCACAGCTCCGTTCTCCTCCGACCGTCGCATCCATGTCTGACGCTCGTCGGGCCCGCGCCGAGCGTCGGGCCACCATCGCTTCCCGCGTCGCCCAGACAACTCCCGTCGGCGGGCGTCCTTGTCGTTCCTCGTCGCCCGCCGTCAACGCCGCCACGCCCGGCGGGGAACGAGCAACAAGCGTCGTCTCAGCACCCGTCCGTGCGGAGATACGGCCGCACCACTACTCCGTCGCTCACGCCAGCTGGCTCTTCGTCCCACGCGCTCCACGCGCCCTTGGAGGCTCAAGCTGCACTCATCGCGGCAAACGAGCTCCTGCGCTACCGTCCCATCGACGACGTCTACGAAGAGTGGCTCGACCGCGTCGCCGAGCTAGTCCACGCCGCAGGGGGCTCTCCTGCGCCGTCCGTTCCGCTGCGCTGCACCCCGCCCCGTGCGGGCAATGAAGCTCCGGGGGTGTACCAGCCACCTCCACTCCAAGAAGACGCCATGGCTCCAAGGCGCATGGCCCCTGGGCGGAACCCGCTCCGTCAGGCGCCAGCCCAGCAAGAACGGAGCTGCCAAGAAGTCCCTCGACCGCAAGAGGCTGCCTGAGCACTCCCTGCTCCGGCTCTCCGCGACCCTGCTCCGGCTCTCCGCGACCCTGCTCCAGCTCCGGCACGTCAAGACCCTGCGCTGAACCCATCTGCAGCGCAAGGGGGCCCGCAAGGCCAAGCCCTCCCTCAACCAAAACCTCCCGTGGCCACCGCAGGCTGCCACGCCTACACCACCGAGCTGCGTAGTGTCGCGTGGCCCGGCAAGTTCAAGCCGGACCTGCCTCCTCGCTACCACGGCACGATTGATCCCGCAGAGTTCCCCCAGCTCTACGAGCTGGGCATCGAAGCTGCCAGCGGGGATGAAAAGGTCATCGCGAACTGGTTCCCCATGGCACTGAAGGAAGGAGCTCGCACCTAGCTCCTGAATCTGGCTCCAGGCACGATCTCCTCCTGGGAGCAGATGCGCACCCGCTTCATCGCCAACTTCCAAGGTACTCGCGACTGGCCGCCCGCCGTGAGCGACATGCGACGCATCAAGCAGCAACCTGGGGAGACCCTGCAAAAGTACATCCAACGCTTCAACAGTGCACGCCTCAGGATCCCCAAGGTGTCCGAGGAAGCCATCATCTCGGCCTTCTCTGATGGCGTGCGCGACGTCAAGATGAAGGAGGAGCTGGCGATGCATGAAGACCTGTGCACCTCCCTGGAGCTGTTCAACTTGGCGACCAAGTGCGCCAGGGCTGAGGAGGGGCGTCTCTCCCTCCTCGAGCTGCCCGCCGCAGATCCAAAAGAGAAGAAGCCCAAGGCCAAGGACGTGAAGCGCAAGGGGGGTGCCGTACTCGCAGCAGAACTAGACACCAAGCGGGGCAAGGATCTGCCCGAATCCTCCAGGGGCAGCCGGTACTGTGTGTACCACGACCTCCACACCCACAACACTAACGAATGTCAAGAACTCCGCGCTGTGCGAGAAGGAAGGATCGGCCGTCGCCCTGACCGCGCCGACCGGGGCTATGGCCGAGGAGGCGGAAGAAACCCAGGACGCTGGGAAGATCGCGGCCCGCGCCAGGGGTGGCGCGACCAACCTCGCGAGGACCGCTGGCGGGACCTGCCTCGCGAGGGGGACTGGAGGGATCAGCCTCGTGAGGACCGCCCTCATGGCAACGTAGGCCTCCCTCCGCTGCCGCCTCAGCCAAGGAGGAACGAAGACCGCCATCAAGACGAGGGAGCTGGGGGCTTCCAAGAGCCGCGCGCAATCGCCTGCATCCTAGGCGGAGCTCAAGCCCCAGCCTCCCAATGCATCTTCAAGCAGTTTTCCCGTGAAGTCAATGCAGTCCTCCCCAAGCTCGAAGCAACACACCCCCTCAAGTGGTCGGCGTGCGCCATCACGTTCAGCTTAGCAGATCAGCTCAAGTGCGCGGCCATGGCCGGGATCCTCCCGATGCTTTGCTCCCCAGTCATCAACAACATACTGATCACCAGGACCCTTATCGATGGTGGAGCAGGGCTCAACGTCCTGTCCGTGGAAACATTCGACAACCTCCAAGTGCCCTATGACCAGCTTCAGCCAACCAAGCCTTTCTCCGGAGTCACCGACGGTTCCACAATCCCGATCGGGCAGGTCCGCCTCCCTGTCACCTTCGGGGCCTGCAGCAACTACCGCACCGAGCTCATCGACTTTGACGTCGCTCACATTCGCCTGCCGTACAACGCCATCCTCGGGTACCCAGTGCTGGCCAAATTCATGGCCGTAACTCACCACGGCTACAATGTCCTCAAGATGCCAGGCAGTGGCGGCGTCATCATGGTGCCATGTGAAGAGAGGGATGCAGTGTGTTCCCTGGAGCGAGCCTTTCAGGCCGCGTCGCTGGAAGACCCAGATCGCGGAAGCAGGAGGCTTCCCGAGACCACACCCAAGAAGAAGAAGACGTTGTCAGGCTCCGCCCCTGAGGAGGCAGGCCCCTCAGGGCCCGAGCCTGCCCAGGGGGACCCTCCTTCCATCGCATAGGAAAGCGCGCCTGGTGCCCTCCTTAGGCAGGGCTCGGGGGCTCTCACCCCGAGGGCCACCGACCTAGCCAGGGTCACGAGGGAGGCGCTTGGGCACCATGTGGAGGCGTGCTTCGAAGCACGTTTCCCTCAAGAAGGAGCGAAGCAAGCAGAGTCAGACCAGCAGGAGTTCGTTAACCAGGCCGTTCAAGAATTACAGGAGTCGAGAATCATGAGAGGTTGCCGCCGCTTACCGGCTGTGGCTCCCCATCCAGGCGAGGATGGTGGGCTGCGTGTCTACATCGACGTACCAGGGCTCAATCAAGTCTCCACGACAGAGCGCCTCTGGCCCTCACAAGTGGGGCGTTGCGGAGGTCCACCCCACAACTATGTTCGCATGCCTTACGGCTTGCCGAGTGTGGCTGCTGCGTACCAACGCCTCATGAAGGGCATCATGGAGACTCAGGAAGACAGGCGTTCCGCAGTCCTGGCGGAGATGGAGATGATCCGCGAGGAACTGCCAGCGCCTCCGGAGCCTCCCGAGGCCCCAGGTCCTGGGGGCTCGTGAGGACCGGCTTCCGCAGCCCACCGAGTCTGCCGCACCAACGCCATTTCGCCGTCGACATCTTCAGGTGACATCTTTCAAGCTCCATTCCCAGCTGGGAGCGCCCTCCTAGGGCTGCATTACTCCCAGGCCGCGTGGGTCCGTCCCTGCGGCGTGTATCCCTTTTTAGTTTTCCATCGTTAGCTTGCTTTGTTGGGGGCGCCCCTCGGGCTGCATCATCCCCAAGCCGCTCGGGCTAGGCCCAGGGGCGTGTATCTCCCTCGCGTTTATCTCCAACTATGCATTCGCCTATCATGCTTGATCACTTGATGCCTGTCCACTACAACTCTTCTTCTCCATGTCGACCACTTGCACGTTAAAGGGGGGGTGCCTGAGCATCGCGACTCAGGGCTCTTACCGGCTCTCCAGCCCTCACCCTCTGGCCTTATCCACGGCATCGCGACCTGGCATACCAGCGACGGCTGAGACAATCTCGAGGGCCGGGACCCGAGGACATAGAGTGCCGACATCTAACCAAATTTTGCAGGAACACATCTCAAGATTCAGCCCAGTGCCAGGCGCAACCCGCCTAGAGGTAGGGCCTCGTGAGTCCCGCGCTGGCTCACGGGTGCCCAGATACACCTCACCTAGCCCTACCGTGCCGGCCACATGTCAGGGCGAGGCTGTATACGCCCCGGGGGCTCCTCCTGGAGGGGAGCCCCCTCCCACGTACCAGTGGAAGCACCATGCTCCGTGCTGGCTGACGACACTGCCGAGGAGGGGCTATGCCCGTACACATACGGAAGCGCTATGGTCAGCGCTGGTGAGAAACAACTGAGGGTGGCCTCCGGGCCGCATTAACCTCAGGGAGCCCAGAGCTTAGTGGCTGGCCTCATCGCAACGCCGCCCCTCGGGAGCGCCGCGCAAGGGGGCTAGGCATGGGGGCTACGACTGGGTCATGCCCAGGCGTACGCCACCCAGCCAGGTCCCTCGGACCTGGTTCGTCGCGCGTCTCTCCCCGAGCGGAGCCAAGGTATGAAGGCCGTTTGCGCGTCAAGGGGGACCCCTGAGCATCGCGACTCAGGGGCCTAACTGGTCCCGTAACCCCTCACTCCTTAGTTCCGAAAGGCTATGCTGGGTGAGGTACGCGCGGGGCCGGGCTCTGCAGACGTAGAATGGTGGTACCACTCGCATCTCACCTCACCGCCCGCTGTTTGCGCGTCAAGGGCGACTCCTGAGCATCGCGACTCAGGAGCCTAACTGGCTCCGTAGCCCCTCACACCTTAGTTCCGAAAGGCTATGCTGGGTGAGGTACGCGCGGAGTCGGGCTCTGCAGACGTAGAACGGAAGATACACCTACATCACGCTCCCCTACTTGTAGTTCGTGTGCCAAGGGGGACTCCTGAGCATCGCGACTCGGGACCCTAACTTGTCACGTAGCCCCTCACTCCTTTGGTCCCATCCTGGTTTCCGGTCGGGGCTAATGCTGGGTGAGGTACGCGCGTGGCTGGGCTCTGCCGGCGTAGAACACATGCAAGTAGGGAAGAAAAGCATAAAACTCAAAGAATTTAAAAGAAAAATATTACAGCCCATACTGTCGTCTCACCTCGAGGCGTGATGCATGTGCAGGAAGTAAAAGAAGAACAGGAGCGGCAGCGGAGTCACTTGTCGGCGGTGGGGCAGCGTGGAGTGGCCTCGCTTCATGGAGCAGTAGGGCCGGCGGCGCCTCGCTTTGGCCTGGTGCTGAAGGCCCGGAACTTCCCCAGCAGCGCCTCCGCGCGCCCCTTCATGACTTCGACAGCGGCGGCCGCACCCTCGCCGCTCACCGGCTGCGGCAGACTGTCGAGGTCGGCGCCGGGATCGCGAAGATAGATGTGGGCGAAGACCCGCGTCAGTGCAGCAGAAGACAGGATGCGCGCCTCGGCCTCAGCCGTGGGCCCAGGGCCGAGGGCGACATCTCCAAGGGCCTTAACCAGGAAGGGAAGCAGCTTGGCGGGGCCATTGTCGGTGTCAAAACCGGCGGATCTTGGGTAGGGGGTCCCGAACTGTGCGTCAAGGTCGGATGGTAACAGGAGACAAGGGACACTTTATTTTACCCAGGTTCGGGCCCTCTCGATGGAGGTAAAACCCTACTCCTGCTAGATTAATATTGATGTTACGGGTAGTACAAGAGTGGATCTACCACGAGATCAAGGAGGCTAAACCCTAGAAGCTAGCCTATGGTATGATTGTGTATGATGATGGTTGTCCTACGGACTACAACCCTCCGGTTTATATAGACACCAGATAGGGTTAGGGTTACACAGAGTCGGTTACAACGGTAGGAGATCTCGAATATCCGCACACCTAGCTTGCCTTCCACGCCAAGATAAGATCCTTCCGGACACGGGACGAAGTCTTCAACTTTGTATCTTCATAGTCCTGGAGTCCGGCTGAAGGTATAGTTCGGCTATCCGAACACCCCCTAATCCAGGACTCCCTCAGTAGCCCCTGAACCAGGCTTCAATGACGACGAGTCCGGCACGCAGATTGTCTTCGGCATTGCAAGGCGGGTTCCTCCTCCAAGTTCTTCAAGAAGATTATAAACACCACAGAATAGTGTCCGGCTCTGCAAAATAAGTTTCCACATATTGCCATACAGAGAATAATATTAACACAAATCAAATCTGCTGACGTATCCCACAGTGCGTCATAACACTGCAGCCAAGCCTTCTATATAAACTGTTTTCATTGTTCCACCTCAGCTCGTATAGCGAGGCGGTTTCCTTGGCACGTCTTATCGAAGCAGAGATCGTGTGCCCCCCTCCAACGGGATTCTCATTAATACGGACGTGGGTAACCCAACCACGCCATTTACCATGGCGTTTGGGAGGCAAGTGAGTTTTATTAGGTAGGTGAGAACGCCTAACCGTACCTGCTTATATAAAGGGATAAGGATTCACCCTTTTAACCTACGCCTTCTTCCTCCTTTGCCAATCCATTTCTCGCGCACTCAAGCTCCAGCGCCCAAGTCCGCTCTTCTTCCTCAACCTTCTCCAACAATGTCCGGAGCGGGAGGCAAGTGGATGGTCTCCTCCGTTACGGAGGCTCAAGTAAAAAGGCTAAGGAAAGCCGGATACTTGTCCAAGGATATCCCGCATCGGCTTCCTGATAAGGGGCAGCTTCTTCCTACCCCAAGGCCCCATGAGAGGTTAGTTTTTCTCCCCCACTTCCTCCGCGGACTGGGCTTTCCACTTCACCCATTTGTCCGGGGGCTCATGTTCTACTACGGCCTGGATTTCCACGATCTGGCCCCGAACTTTGTTTTCAACATCTCGGCGTTTATCGTCGTGTGTGAGGCCTTTCTCCGCGTCCGCCCCCACTTCGGCCTCTGGCTCAAGACCTTCAACGTCAAGCCCAAGGTGGTGTCCGGCACCCAGGCGGAGTGCGGAGGCGCTATGGTTGGCAACATAGCCAACGTCCTCTGGTTCGATGGCTCCCTCGTGGAGTCCCTAAAGGGGTGGCAGGCTGGGTGGTTTTACATCACCAAGCCCCGCGATCCGAAATGGGTCGCGGCCCCTGAGTTCAGATCCGGAGCCCCTACGCGGCTCATGTCCTGGAAAGAGACATGCCTGTCGTGGGGCAACGAGGAAGAAGTGACTGGGTTGCAAACATGCATCCAGTCCCTGGTGAACAAGCCAATCCGGCTTGCCAACATAGTCCAGGTTATGCTCGTTTGCCTGATCCTCCCATGCCAAAAACGAGATTTTACTTTGTGGGAATTCGACTCGGCGCAGCACCAGACCCTTAGTAGGCTCTTCGACACGACGTATGAAGACGTCTGGAAGGTGCTGACCAAAGGCGTCGAGTCCCCTACGTCCGCCTCCGAGGATCGCGGATATAGCTCGCAGCGTATCGCTGGCGAGGTAAGCTATCTATACCTTTGATAGGTTCGTTAAGCTCTTCTTCATAGATTATATCTATTTTGGATCTAAACTCCCTTTTACCTTTGACAGGCTTGGCTGGAGATATCCGGACCGATTAACTGTCCGGCTCCTCTGCCCGAAGACTCAGCCCCAGCTCTCTTGGTGAAGCTAATGGCTCCGGCACCTTACGTGGTGCCGGAGAGGAAGGCCAAGAAGAAAGAAACCACCGGGACTCGAAAAAGTTCCCGCAACATGGTGGTGTCGGACTCGTCGTCCGACGAGTCCGCAACGCCCTCCTCTTGTGAAAACAAGGAGGAGGAAGAAGGAAGCTCTCCCCCTCCAGCGAGGGGAACAAAGAAGAAGAAGGCCACCCCAACGGGGGAGGCCGAGGGGTCAAGAAAAAGGAAGACCCCTCCGCCGGACTACTCCCACGACGCCGAAGAGGGCGGAGAGGAGTGGTCGGACATAACCAGAGTAACTCGTGATACTCTTTTTAGTGTGCGGCTTTCCTTGATATCGCACGCGTTTTATGCAGCCCGCCCCGGGCCGAACTCGACGACTCATTGAGCGGTTCCCTGGATTCGTCGGACGTGAACTCTGTTCCGCCCGCGGTCTCCCCCCGCGGGGCGGACGACGCCGAAGTGGCGCCCCGCCAAGCTTCAGGGCAGGAGGAGATGGTCCTGGAGGAGCCACAAGGCAATCCTCCGGACCCCAGGAGTGAAGGGGATGAAAGCCCCAGGGCTCCAAGTCCGGCCTCGTGCCGGACACAGCGCCGGACTCGACAGTCCCGGTCCGCGGCGGGCGAACTCCTTCCAAGAGGAGTAAGCCATCTGAGCCGGCGGCCTCCGTCCAACCGAAGGCGCCGGACAATTTGCTGGAGGTGCTTGAGGGCGCCGCCATTGACGAGGAGCACCGTACTGTTATGAGTACGGTGATCCAAAGGATTCAGTCCGCCAAGAGCGGACTGAATGAAGCTTGTGCTAGCCTTCTAACAGGCTTCGAGGTAAGTAAAAATGTGCCAATTTATTTACCGCATAGACAGTAGCCCCTGATGCTCTGTTCGGTATTCGGAAAGAAAAGCCGGATAGAGGATCTAATGATTTTCGCAGGAGTCTAACAATAAAGGTCAAATATGCGTATGCAGGCTTCACTGCTGTCCACCGCCGCACTGACAGCACAGGTGGAAGTCCTGAAACAGGACCTCGGGCGGACCGAGCAAGAGCTCGGCCTTGCCAAACGGTAGCTCGAGGAGAAGGAAGGTAAGAAATACCTAAAAAAAGTAAAAGGTGCCTATAGAGAGGCTTGATTGCAGAAAGAAATAACAGGATTGTACTGCCTATTGTAGGGGCCACAACCGAGGTGACAACCCTGAAGCAGGCGCTGGCTGAGGCCGAGAAGAAAATGGCCGAGGAGCGCGCCGAGCGAGAGAGGCTTGGGGTTCAGGTCGGCGAGGTGCAGCAAGAGCTGCAAACTCTCATGAAAAAACATGAGGGTTTGGAGCTTGAGGCGAAAGCGCAAGCATCCGAGCTCTTGTCGGCCATCGAGACCGCCAAGAGTGCCAAGGCCGAAGCCCAAAAGACCCTCCAAGAGTTGGAGGATGTGAAAAAGATAGCAACGGGTAAGGCATTCTCAATGCAGAGTAGGAATATAAAAGTAAACTACCTATTACTTACCCGAATCCGGAGTTCTCCAGGGGTGTTTGCCGATCTTCCCCGCAGCGTATCCGACATCGCCGCGTTCTACCGAGCTGAAGAGGGCAGCTCGACGGGGAGTGTGTTCTGGTCTCAGTATTCTGAGGCCGGACACACCGTGCCCTTAAGTGATCAGCTGAAACAGCTGGTCGAGCTCCACAAGGCGGCGGAACAGACCATGAAGGGCTTACTAGTTCGGCTGTGGCCTGGAGAGGTCCTGCCTGGGAGCTATTTCGGGCTGGTGCGGCGGCTGGTGGAGGCCTGTCCACGGCTTGAAGTCATCAAGCGCTCCATCTGCATTGAAGGTGCCCGGAGGGCCCTTGCCCGTGTAAGGGTACACTGGGGTAAGCTGGACGGAGAGAAGCTAGTGAAGGACGGGCCGTCGCAGGGGAAGGAGCATCGCAAGGCCGAGAACTACTACAAGGACGTTCTTGCCGGAGCCCGCCTTGTCGCGGATGAATGTACTAAAGATGTAGTATTTGAATGAACTCGCTCGTTTGTATCCTGTGCGCTGAAAACTTGTTCATATGCGCTAAGCAATGCTTGTTTAATTTAAAATATTATTTTCTGTGCGGCCGTTTATCAAAAATTGAGAGATGGCGAGTCGTCGGCTTCTGCCCCCATGCCAGTAGTGCTGGGGTGTTCGGGATAAACCTGAGGGCTCTTGTTCCCATAGTTGGGTCCTTCGAGGGAGGCGCTCAGCACAATGAACCAGGCAATCAGACTATAATGCTTGAACACTCTCACTTAGCCATAGAACGTTATAATTTTAAATTTCGGCGAAGCCCCTAGTTCGGAAGGCCGAATTCGGGGTGCTATCCACGCCTTTGGCCGGACATAGCCAGCTCCTCGCTCAAAGCGGCATAAGCCTTTAAGGACTCGAAAAACCTCTCGAACAGCGACCGGTCTCGCGCCTTATCATGACAGTCTGTTTTAGCTTTCTCCACTTAGGTGCTCAACCCACCTGATCTGGGGCACAATCGTAGTGGTTCTCCTAGTGCTACCTTAGCCGATAGAGCGGAACATAAGGTACCAAAACATAGGAGCCGGGCAAACCCAACATGTGACCAAAATCATGACTCAGAGCCGATGCATATAGTGCTATAAGTTCGGGGTGCCGCACTTATGGACGTGTACGGACTTCTCACACCAGATAAAAGGGTAATGAAGCCCCTGGCATGGTTTGCCGTACCATGGTGTAGGGGTGCGATCATGTTATATCATAAACACATATATTCAAAGGGGACAATGCAAAAAATAGATAAGAAGCTATGCATTGTTTTCTAAAGAGGCTATTTATCAAAGCCGAACGATACAAGTAATGCGATAAGCAAAGAAGATATTAGACTATTTAACATGTCCTGACCAGGCACAGGCCACGGAATATTTAGAAACAGATATATCGCTCGAAATAGAGACCACCTGAGAGTTCCGGAATGCGGCGTAGATTTATCTACTTTCCTGGATCTTGCATCGTCTGTGCGGCAACGCTGCCGAACAGATTGTCCAGAGTATGGAGTCCTGAAATTAAAAAAGAAAAAATCCGGCAGCCCCTAGTACGCTTGACGCCGTGTTGTAGGCATGCCGTTAATGTGCCCCCCCTGTGCCCATGGAATTTTAAGGGCGTAATTGTGTACTCAAGGTACTTGCTCCGCTGTGTTGCGATGGCTGGGGTCGGGGCCGTTTTGCCACGCTTGCTCTGATCGTGCCAGGTGGTCTTGTTGCAGGTTACTCCGGGCGCGCTTTGCATTGTCCGGTTTTTTAACGGCCGGAATGGGGAGTTGCCTTGAAAGGCTGCTTTGTACTTCCGCTGCGAGGGCCACCGTGTGCTCTTCCGTACGGATGGAGCATTCTGTGTTTCCGCTGACCGTAATTACTCCTCGAGGGCCTCGCATCTTGAGTTTGAGATATGCGTAGTGTGGCACCGCATTGAATTTAGCGAATGCGGTTCGTCCGAGCAGGGCATGATAGCCACTGCGGAACGGCACTATATCGAAGATTAACTCTTCGCTTCGGAAGTTATCCGGAGATCCGAAGACCACATCAAGTGTTGTCGAGCCTGTGCAATTGGCCTCTACACCTGGTATGACGCCTTTAAAGGTCGTCCTTGTGGGCTTGATCCTTGATGGATCTATGCCCATTTTCCGCACTGTATCCTGATAAAGCAGGTTCAGGCTACTGCCGCCGTCCATGAGGACTCTTGTGAGATGAAATCCGTCCACGATTGGGTCGAGGACCAGTGCGGCAAAACCGCCATGACGGATGCTAGTGGGGTGGTCCCTTCGATTGAAAGTGATCGGGCAGGAGGACCATGGGTTGAACTTTGGGGCGACTGGCTCCATCGCGTATACGTCCCGTAGCACACGCTTCCTCTCCCGCTTGGGAATGTGGGTCGCGTATATCATGTCCACCGTCCGCACTTGTGGGGGAAACCCTTTCTGTCCATTGTTGTTCGGCGGCCTGGGCTCCTCCTCGTCGTCGCTATTCAGCCCCTTGTCCTTGTGTTCGGCTCTTAACTTGCCTGCCTGCTTGAACACCCAACAATCCCTGTTGGTGTGATTGGCTGGCCTTTCGGGGGTGCCATGAATTTGGCACGAGCGATCGAGTATCCGGTCCAAACTGGACGGGCCCTGGGTATTCTTTTTAAATGGCTTTTTCCGCTGACCGGATTTATAGCCTCTGAATCCGGCATTGACTGCCGTATCCTCATTGCTGTCGCTGCTAACGCGGCGCTTTTGATTATTTCGATGTGACCTACCACTTTTGTTCTTGGTATCCGAATTACCGGGCTTCTTTGATAAGTTGTTGCTGCGAGCTAGCCAGCTATCTTCGCCCGCGCAAAAGCGGGTCATGAGTGTCGTGAGGGCTGCCATGGTTTTCGGCTTTTCCTGTCCCAGGTGCCGGGCAAACCACTCGTCACGGATGTTATGTTTGAAGGCTGCTAGGGCCTCTGCGTCCGGACAATCGACTATCTGATTTTTCTTTGTTAGGAACCGTGTCCAGAATTGCCTGGCCGATTCTTCTGGCTGCTGAATTATGTGGCTTAGGTCGTCGGCATCCGGTGGCCGCACATAGGTCCCCTGAAAGTTGTCGAGGAATGCGGCTTCCAGGTCCTCCCAAGAACCGATTGAGTCCGCTGGTAGGCTGTTAAGCCAGTGCCGGGCTGGCCCTTTAAGCTTGAGCGGTAGGTATTTGATGGCGTGCATATCATCGCCACGTGCCATGTGGATGTGACGGAGATAATCCTCAATCCATACTGTTGGATCTGTCGTACCATCGTACGACTCGATATTGACGAGTTAAAAACCCTCTGGGATTTTATGATCCATTACCTCGTCTGTGAAGCACAGTGGGTGTGCGGCGCCCCTGTACTGGGCTATGTCACGACGCAGCTCGGAAGAGCTGTGCCTGCTGTGTTCGGCCTGACCGGATTTATTATGTTCGGGGTGACGATCATCACGTGTGGTCGGGCGTCCGCGCGATCCATAGATCGACCTTGTTTGCTTTGCTTTATCCTCCAGTACGTGTCGCAGGTCTGGCTCGTTTTCCCGTTCCTTATTCGAGCGGCACCAGGCCATGGCTTGCTGAGGGGCTCGACAGGCCTCTCTGTCGCG
Source organism: Aegilops umbellulata (assembly GCA_032464435.1). NCBI lineage: Eukaryota > Viridiplantae > Streptophyta > Magnoliopsida > Poales > Poaceae > Aegilops > Aegilops umbellulata. The sequence goes on from CP136059.1 coordinate 512,617,291, forward strand.
GCCACGGGGTGGCCGGTCTGCCATGTCATATGCTTCCCCCTCTGATTGGGGTAGCGGCCTGCGCTTGGGATAATTTTTGGAGGGGCGCCCGAGTTCATACTCTTCGGCCGCGAGAACTTCAGTCCATTTATCAGCTAGCAAATCTTGATCAGCTCCAAGTTGTTGCTGCTTTTTCTTTAGGCTGTTGGCCGTGGCTAGAAGCCTGCGTTGAAAACGCTCTTGTTCGGCGGGGTCTGATGGTACGACGAATTCGTCGTCGTCGAGGCTTGCCTTGTCTTCGAAGGGAGGCATGTAGTTATCATCCTCAACCTCTTGCTCTGCCGCTCTCTCCTGAGGGCTGGCTTTTCCATCTTCCTACGCCGAATCTTGCTGGTTCTGGTGTTCTTTGGCGCTGTCCGGGGTAGTATTATCTTCCGTGCCGGAATCACCGTTTCTGCTGCGGCGGGATTTAGAGCGGCGCCGTTGGCGCCGACGTTTTTGCGGTTTTTTGATGTGTCGTCTTCCGCTGCTCCATCGCCATCCGCATCCTTTGGAGCATCCACCATATATATGTCATATGACGAGGTGGCGGTCCAGCGCCCTACAGGTGCTGGTTCTTGTTCGTCTCCTCCTTCGTCGTCCATACCGTCGAAGTCTTCGGAGCCGAACTCAAGCATGTCGGTTAAATCGTCGATAGTGGCTATTAAGTGGGTGGTGGGTGGGCTTTGAATTTCTTCGTTGTCCGAATCCCAACCTCGCAGACCATAGTCCGGCCTGGGCTCTCCTGATAAGGAGAGAGACTTGAGAGAATTCAGGATATCACCGAAAGGTGAGCACTGAAAGATGTCTGCGGCGGTGAACTCCATTACAGGCGCCCAATCAGATTCGATCGGCGGGGGCGCAGAAGGCTCGGAGTTCGGAGAAGAGTCTGGCTCCTTGGAGTCCTGGGCCGTGCGGAGCACGGGGCTGGCGTTCGGCTCGATCGCCTTTGAGATCGCGGCCTCCGAGGTGACGTCCAACCGTTCATCCTCAGAGAACGCAGCGGGCTCCGAGTCAAGGATCGGGGCCGGAGCATGTGCGGCCTCCAGGGTGCTATTCGGAGGCAGAGCTACATCGTGCCCCTCGAAATAGCGCGGCGCGCTTGGCTGTGGCTCGAACCCGTCGAAGATCAAGTCTCCGCGGATATCAGCCGTGTAGTTTAAGCTTCCAAACCTGACTTGATGGCAAGGGGCGTAGCTTTTGATCTGCTCCAGATGACCAAGCGAATTAGCCCGCAGAGCGAAGCCGCCGAAGATGAAGATTTGTCCGGGGAGGAAAGTCTCACCCTGGACTTCGTCGTTGTCGATGATCAAAGGAGCCATCGGGCCTAAAAGTGACGACACAAAGGAACTCTGAATGAAAGCACCAATGTCGGTGTCAAAACCGGCGGATCTCGGGTAGGGGGTCCCGAACTGTGCGTCAAGGTCGGATGGTAACAGGAGACAAGGGACACTTTATTTTACCCAGGTTCGGGCCCTCTCGATGGAGGTAAAACCCTACTCCTGATAGATTAATATTGCTGATATGGGTAGTACAAGAGTGGATCTACCATGAGATCAAGGAGGCTAAACCCTAGAAGCTAGCCTATGGTATGATTGTGTATGATGATGGTTGTCCTACAGACTACAACCCTCCGGTTTATATAGACACCGGATAGGGTTAGGGTTACACAGAGTTGGTTACAATGGTAGGAGATCTCGAATATCCGCACACCTAGCTTGCCTTCGACGCCAAGAAAAGATCCTTCCGGAAACGGGACGAAGTCTTCAACTTTGTATCTTCATAGTCCTGGAGTCCGGCTGAAGGTATAGTTCGGCTATCCGAACACCCCCTAAACCAGGACTCCCTCAGCCATCTTCGTCACCAGCCAGCGGGATCTCCAGGCCGCTCTCGTAGAGTGTCTTCAGCGAAGCATGGGCATCTTTCTCCAGTTCTGCGAAGGCCACGCGATCCTCGGCAAGAACCCGAGCCTTGCGGTCCAGCTCGGCCTTCGTCACCTCCAGCTCTTTCTTCAGTGCGCCTAGGTGGGCGCGGCGCTTCTTGAGCTTGGCCTCCCGATCCTCGATGGCCGCCTCGCGAGCCTTCGCGCCTTCTTCCTGCTCCTGGCGAAGGCGGACCTCCCTCGCGAGCTGGTCCCGCAGACCCTGCAGCTCGTCCTCCAGCTCCTTGCAGCGGCCACGGACTCCACCCACCTCTCCCAGGGCCGCGTCTCGGGCGGCCTTCACCTCGAGGGTGGCCTCCCTCTCTCCATCACAGGCCGTTGAGGCCTGAACCAGCGCCGCTCGAATCGAGGCATCACAGTGAATCCATCCCGAGGCCAGTTCCAGGCGCCCAGCCACCAGGCAAGGGTCGGCGCCAAGAAGATCCTGCCGCAGCCGGTCCAGTTCAGCAGCGGCATGCTCCAGGATGGAAGAAGAAGGCGGAGAAACATCGGCGCGCGCCAAAACAACAGGAGGAGTCGGGGAAGCAGCGGCCTGTGGAGCGGGAGGAGAAGGTAGTGGCGGCAAGACCATAGTGTCCTGAGGCGGAGTCTGCTGCGCCCTGACGGTCGTGGCGGCGGCAGCAGGCAGGAGCACCTCGGGAGTCGCTTGTGCCATGGGGGCTGGGCTCTCCCCAGCCAGCTCAGCCAAGCCTCGCAAAGATGAGCGGGCAGGGGAGGCCCATGCCTCACGATCGCCCTCTCCTGCAAGCGGAGGCGTTGCCGCGGATGAGGCCTCGGGAGCCCCCTTTGGCTTCTTTGCCGCAGGCGCCAGCCTATTCGAAGGGAAGCAAACATCAAGCCCCAGCGACGGAACAAGGAACAAAGGATGAGGGATCAAGCACTTACAGGTCGTCGCTGGAGGGCTCGAGCAGCCTCCGGCCGTACTTGAAGCCTGAGAGCCGGCTGGAGGGGTCAACCTCAGAAGCAGAAGGTGCATCCGCGGATCGCCCCGGAGCCGGGGCGGACACGCGGGGGATCAGCCCGGTCCTGTTCTTCTTCGGGATCGGGGGCGAACTCCCGCTACCCAGCACGTCGTCGACCTCCTCATCATCGCTCAATGAGAGGCGGAGAGTACGGGACTTGCGTCGGGGGAGGGAAGCCCTGGACTCTCCGTCAGTTGCCTCGGAGTCAGGGCCCTCCTCCCTCTCCTCTTCGCCCTCCTCTCCGCTGGGCTCGCTGGAGGACACGTCCACCAGTCCCTCGGGAGCCACCACAGGCACGGGTCCGTCCCCGTTGAAGACATGCATCGACTCCACCACTTGCTGCCAGTCATCGCGAAGGAACAAGGGCACAGGCGCGCCCTCTAACCGCGCCACCTCGCCCCCGACCAGGGATTGGAGCGCCGCAGTTACATCCTCGTCGCCCAGGGCCGCGGGGCTCGGGTGAGGCCTCCACATCGGAGGTGAGTACCGCCGAAGCGGGGCCAGCTGGTGCTCCAGGAACTCCCTCAGCAGCGACGCGCCGGTCAGCCTTGCTGCCGCCGCGCCGGCCGGCTTCAGGTCCGCGTCCATCTTCTCTAGAACCGGCTTCGCGCGGGGGTCCGTAAGCTCCTCCCGGGACCAGTCGCTGGAACTCACGGGCTGCTCCGTGGGTAGGATCAGCCGAGCGTGGATGCGCCCGACGTCCACCAAGACCCACTTGCTCCTGAAGCCCTCAATCCTCTTCCTGGGATTTGAGATGGCCATGGTGCCGCCACACGCAACGAAGCTCGCGCATGCGGAAGGGAAGCCACGGGTGACCCGGAGGTAGAAGTAGTGGCTGTTGGGTAACGTAGTAATTTCAAAAAATTTCCTACGCACACGCAAGATCATGGTGATGCATAGCAACGAGAGGGGAGAGTGTTGTCTACGTACCCTCGTAGACCGAAGAGGAAGCGTTGACACAACGTATAGGAAGTAGTCGTACGTTCTCCTCGCGATCCAACCGATCACAGCACCGTTACTCCGGCACCTCCGAGTTCTTGGCACACGTTCAGCTCGATGACGATCCCCGGGCTCCGATCCAGCAAAGCGTCGGGGAAGAGTTCCGTCAGCACGACGGCGTGGTGAAGATCTTGATGTGTTACCGGTGCAGGGCTTCGCCTAAGCACTGCAACGATATGATCGAGGTGGAATTTGGTGGAAGGGGGCACCGCACACGGCTAAGGAAAGATCTCAATGATCAATTGTGTGTCTCTGGGGTGCCCACTGCCCCGTATATAAAGGAGCCAAGGGGGAGGGGCTGGCCGGCCAACTCTGGTGCGCCAGGAGAGTCCTACTCCCTCTGGGAGTAGGATTCCCCCCCCCCAATCCTAGTTGGACTAGGATTCTCCAAGGGGGAGAGAGAGAGAGAGGGGGGGCGCCCACCTCTCCTAGTCCTAATAGGACTAGGGGAAGGGGGGAGGCGCGCAGCCCATGAGGGCAGCCCTCTCACCTCTCCTCCAAGGCCCATGTTGGCCCATTATGCTCCCGGGGGGTTCCGGTAACCCTCCCGGTATTCCGGTAAAATCCTGATTTCACCTGGAATGCATCCGATGTCCAAACATAGGCTTCCAATATATCATTCTTTACGTCTCGACCATTTCGAGACTCCTCGTCATGTCCGTGATCACATCCGGGACTCCGAACTCCTTCGGTACATCAAAATGCAAAAACTCATAATAACTGTCATCATAACATTAAGCGTGCGGACCCTACGGTTCGAGAACAATGTAGACATGACCGAGACACGTCTCCGGTCAATAACCAATAGCGGGACCTGGATGCCCATATTGGCTCCTACATATTCTATGAAGATCTTTATCGGTCAGACCGCATAACAACATACGTTGTTCCCTTTGTCATCGGTATGTTACTTGCTCGAGATTCGATCGTCGGTATCCAATACCTAGTTCAATCTCGTTACCGGCAAGTCTCTTCACTCGTTCCGTAATACATCATCTCGCAACTAACTCATTGGTTGCAATGCTTGCAAGGCTTTATGTGATGTGCATTACCGAGAAGGCCCTGAGATACCTCTCCGACAATCGGAGTGACAAATCCTAATCTCGAAATATGCCAACCCAACATGTACCTTCGGAGACACCTGTAGAGCACCTTTATAATCACCCAGTTACGTTGTGACGTTAGGTAGCACACAAAGTGTTCCTACGGTAAACGGGAGTTGCATAATCTCATAGTTAAAGGAACATGTATAAGTCATGGATAAAAGCAATAGCAACATACTAAACGATCGGGTGCTATGCTAATGGAATGGGTCATGTCAATCAGATCATTCAACTAATGATGTGATCTCGTTAATCAAATAACAACTCTTTGTTCATGGCTAGGAAACATAACCATCTTTGATTAATGAGCTAGTCAAGTAGAGGCATACTAGTGACACTCTGTTTGTCTATGTATTCACACATGTATTATGTTTCCAGTTAATACAATTATAGCATGAATAATAAACATTTATCATGATATAAGGAAATAAATAATAACTTTATTATTGCCTCTAGGGCATATTTCCTTCAGTCTCCCACTTGCACTAGAGTCAATAATCTAGATTACAAAGTAATGATTCTAACACCCATGGAGTCTTGGTGCTGATCATGTTTTGCTCGTGGAAGAGGCTTAGTCAACGGGTCTGCAACATTCAGATCCGTATGTATCTTGCATATCTCTATGTCTCCCACCTGGACCAAATCCCGGATGGAGTTGAAGCGTCTTTTGATGTGTTTGGTTCTTTTGTGAAATCTGGATTCCTTTGCCAAGGCAATTGCACCAGTATTGTCACAAAAGATTTTCATTGGACCCGATACGCTAGGTACAACACCTAGATCGGATATGAACTCCTTCATCCAGACTCCTTCATTAGCTGCTTCCGAAGCGGCTATGTACTCAGCTTCACATGTAGATCCCGCCACGACGCTTTGTTTAGAACTGCACCAACTGACAGCTCCACCGTTTAATGTAAATACGTATCCGGTTTGCGATTTAGAATCGTCCGGATCAGTGTCAAAGCTTGCATCGACGTAACCGTTTACGACGAGCTCTTTGTCACCTCCATAAATGAGAAACATATCCTTAGTCCTTCTCAAGTACTTAAGGATGTTCTTGACCGCTGTCCAGTGATCCACTCCTGGATTACTTTGGTACCTGCCTGCTAAACTTACAGCAAGGCACACATCAGGTCTGGTACACAGCATTGCATACATGATAGAGCCTATGGCTGAAGCATAGGGAACTTTTTTCATTTTCTCTCTATCTTCTGCGGTGGTCGGGCATTGAGTCTTACTCAACTTCACACCTTGTGCCACAGGCAAGAACCCTTTCTTTGCCTGATCCATTTTGAACTTCTTCAAAACTTTGTCAAGGTATGTGCTTTGTGAAAGTCCTATTAAGCGTCTTGATCTATCTCTATAGATCTTAATGCCCAATATGTAAGCAGCTTCACCGAGGTCTTTCATTGAAAAACTCTTATTCAAGTATCCCTTTATGCTATCCAGAAATTCTATATTATTTCCGATCAGTAATATGTCATCCACATATAATATCAGAAATGCTACAGAGCTCCCACTCACTTTCTTGTAAATACAGGCTTCTCCAAAAGTCTGTATAAAACCAAATGCTTTGATCACACTATCAAAGCGTTTATTCCAACTCCGAGAGGCTTGCACCAGTCCATAAATGGATCGCTGGAGCTTGCACACTTTGTTAGCTCCCTTTGGATCGACAAAACCTTCTCGTTGCATCATATACAACTCTTCTTCCAGAAATCCATTCAGGAATGCAGTTTTGACATCCATTTGCCAAATTTCATAATCATAAAATGCGGCAATTGCTAACATGATTCGGACAGACTTAAGCATCGCTACGGGTGAGAAAGTCTCATCGTAGTCAATCCCTTGAACTTGTCGAAAACCTTTTGCAACAAGTCGAGCTTTATAGACAGTAACATTACCATCAGCGTCAGTCTTCTTCTTAAAAATCCATTTATTCTCAATTGCTTGCCGATCATCGGGCAAGTCAACCAAAGTCCATACTTTGTTCTCATACATGGATCCCATCTCAGATTTCATGGCCTCAAGCCACTTTGCGGAATCTGGGCTCACCATCGCTTCTTCATAGTTCGTAGGTTCATCATGGTCTAGTAACATGACTTCCAAAATAGGATTACCGTACCACTCTGGTGCGGATCTTACTCTGGTTGATCTACGAAGTTCAGTAGAAACTTGATCTGAAGTTTCATGATCATTATCATTAGCTTCTTCCCTATTTGATGTAGGTGTCACAGAAACAGATTTCTGTGATGTACTACTTCTCAATAAGGGAGTAGATACTGTTATCTCATCAAGTTCTACTTTCCTCCCACTCACTTCTTTCGAGAGAAACTCCTTCTCTAGAAAGTTTCCGACTTTAGCAACAAATTTTTTTGCCTTCGGATCTGTGATAGAAGGTATACCCAACAGTCTCCTTTGGGTATCCTATGAAGACACATTTTTCCGATTTGGGTTCGAGCTTATCTGGTTGAAGCTTTTTCACATAAGCATCGCAGCCCCAAACTTTAAGAAACGACAACTTTGGTTTCTTGCCAAACCACAGTTCATAAGGCGTCGTCTCAACGGATTTTGATGGTGCCCTATTTAACGTGAATGCGGCCGTCTCTAAAGCATAACCCCAAAAAGATAGCGGTAAATCGGTAAGAGACATCATAGATCGCACCATATCCAGTAAAGTACGATTACGACGTTCGGACACACCATTACGTTGTGGTGTTCTGGGTGGCGTGAGTTGCGAAACTATTCCGCATTGTTTCAAATGTAGACCAAACTCGTAACTCAAATATTCTCCTCCACGATCAGATCGTAGAAACTTTATTTTCTTGTTACGATGATTTTCCACTTCACTCTGAAATTCTTTGAACTTTTCTAATGTTTCAGACTTGTGTTTCATTAAGTAGATATACCCATATCTGCTTAAATCATCAGTGAAGGTGAGAAAATAACGATATCCGCCACGAGCCTCAACATTCATTGGACCACATACATCAGTATGTATGATTTCCAATAAATCTGTTGCTCTCTCCACAGTACCGGAGAACGGTGTTTTAGTCATCTTGCCCATAAGGCACGGTTCGCAAGTGCCAAGTGATTCATAATCAAGTGACTCCAAAAGTCCATCAGTATGGAGTTTCTTCATGCGTTTTACACCGATATGACCTAAACGGCAGTGCCACAAATAAGTTGCACTATCATTATCAACTCTGCATCTTTTGGCTTCAACATTATGAATATGTGTATCACTACTATCGAGATTAAGTAAGAACAAACCATTCTTTAATGGTGCATGACCATAAAAGATATTACTCATATAAATAGAACAACCATTATTCTCTGATTTAAATGAATAACCGTCTCGCATCAAACAAGATCCAGATATAATGTTCATGCTCAACGCTGGTACTAAATAACAATTATTTAGATCTAATATTAATCCCGAAGGTAGATGTAGAGGTAGCGTGCCGACCGCGATCACATCGACTTTGGAACCATTTCCCACGCGCATCGTCACCTCGTCCTTAGCCAATCTTCGCTTAATCCGTAGCCCCTGTTTTGAGTTGCAAATATTAGCAACAGAACCAGTATCAAATACCCAGGTGCTACTGCGAGAATTAGTAAGGTACACATCAATAACATGTATATCATATATACCTTTGTTAACCTTGCCATCCTTCTTATCCGCCAAATACTTGGGGCAGTTCCGCTTCCAGTGACCATTCTGCTTGCAATAGAAGCACTCAGTTTCAGGCTTAGGTCCAGACTTGGGTTTCTTCTCTTGATTAGCAACTTGCTTGCTGTTCTTTTTGAAGTTCCCCTTTTTCTTCCCTTTGCCCTTTTTCTTGAAACTAGTGGTTTTGTTAACCATCAACACTTGATGCTCCTTTTTGATTTCTACCTCCGCGGCTTTCAGCATCGCGAAGAGCTCGGGCATAGTTTTGGTCATCCCTTGCATATTATAGTTCATCACGAAGCTCTTGTAGCTTGGTGGCAGTGATTGGAGAATTCTGTCAATGACGCAATCATCCGGAAGATTAACTCCCAGTTGAATCAAGTGATTGTTATACCCAGACATTCTGAGTATATGCTCACTGACAGAACCGTTCTCCTCCATTTTACAGCTGTAGAACTTATTGGAGACTTCATATCTCTCAATCCGGGCATTTGCTTGAAATATTAACTTCAACTCCTAGAACATCTCATATGCTCCATGGTGTTCAAAACGTCGTTGAAGTCCCGGTTCTAAGCCGTAAAGCATGGCACACTGAACTATAGAGTAGTCATCAGCTTTGCTTTACCAGACGTTCACAACATCTAGCGTAGCTCTTGCACCAGGCCTGGCACCTAGCGGTGCTTCCAGGACGTAATTCTTCTGTGCAGCAATGAGGATAATCCTCAAGTGACGGACCCAGTCCGTGTAATTGCTACCATCATCTTTCAACTTTGCTTTCTCAAGGAACGCATTAAAATTCAACGGAACAACAACACGAGCCATCTATCTACACAACATAGACAAGCAAGATACTATCAGGTACTAAGTTCATGATAAATTTAAGTTCAATTAATCATATTACTTAAGAACTCCCACTTAGATAGACATCCCTCTAATCCTCTAAGTGATCACGTGATCCAAATCAACTAAACCATGTCCGATCATCACGTGAGATGGAGTAGTTTCAATGGTGAACATCACTATGTTGATCATATCTACTATATGATTCACGCTCGACCTTTCGGTCTCCGTGTTCCGAGGCCATATCTGTTATATGCTAGGCTCGTCAAGTTAAACCTGAGTATTCCGCGTGTGCAACTGTTTTGCACCCGTTGTATTTGAACGTAGAGCCTATCACACCCGATCATCACGTGGTGTCTCAGCACGAAGAACTTTTGCAACGGTGCATACTCAGGGAGAACACTTCTTGATAATTTAGTGAGAGATCTTCTTATAATGCTACCGTCAATCAAAGCAAGATAAGATGCATAAAAGGATAAACATCACATGCAATCAATATAAGTGATATGATATGGCCATCATCATCTCGTGCTTGTGATCTCCATCTTCGAAGCACCGTCATGATCACCATCGTCACCGGCGCGACACCTTGATCTTCATCGCGGCATCGTTGTCGTCTCGCCAATCTTATGCTTCTACGACTATCACTACCGCTTAGTAATAAAGTAAAGCATTACATCGCGATTGCATTGCATACAATAAAGCGACAACCATATGGCTCCTGCCAGTTGCCGATAACTCGGTTACAAAACATGATCATCTCATACAATAAAATTTAGCATCATGTCTTGACCATATCACATCACAACATGCCCTGCAAAAACAAGTTAGACGTCCTCTACTTTGTTGTTGCAAGTTTTACGTGGCTGCTACGGGCTTAAGCAAGAACTCATCTTACCTACGCATCAAAACCACAACGATAGTTTGTCAAATAGACTCCGTTTTAACCTTCTCAAGGACCGGGCGTAGCCACACTCGGTTCAACTAAAGTTGGAGAGACAGTCTTCCGCAAGCCATCTATGTGCAAAGCACTTCGAGGGAACTGGTCTCGCGTAAGCGTATGCGTAAGGTTGGTCCGGATCGTCTCGTCCAACAATACCGCTGAACCAAAGTATGACATGCTGGTAGGCAGTATGACTTGTATCGTCCACAACTCACTTGTGTTCTACTCGTGCAAATAACATCATACCATAAAAACCTAGGCTCGGATGCCACTGTTGGGTAACGTAGTAATTTCAAAAAAATTCCTACGCACACGCAAGATCATGGTGATGCATAGCAACGAGAGGGGAGAGTGTTGTCTACGTACCCTCGTAGACCGAAGCGGAAGCGTTGACACAATGTAGAGGAAGTAGTCTTACGTTCTCCTCGCGATCCAACCGATCACAGCACCGTTACTCCGGCACCTCCGAGTTCTTGGCACACGTTCAGCTCGATGACGATCCCCGGGCTCCGATCCAGCAAAGCGTCGGGGAAGAGTTCCGTCAGCACGACGGCGTGGTGAAGATCTTGATGTGTTACCGGTGCAGGGCTTCGCCTAAGCACTGCAACGATATGATCGAGGTGGAATTTGGTGGAAGGGGGCACCGCACACGGCTAAGGAAAGATCTCAATGATCAATTGTGTGTCTCTGGGGTGCCCCCTGCCCCCGTATATAAAGGAGCCAAGGGGGAGGGGCTGGCCGGCCAACTCTGGTGCGCCAGGAGAGTCCTACTCCCTCTGGGAGTAGGATTCCCCCCCCCCCCAATCCTAGTTGGACTAGGATTCTCCAAGGGGGAGAGAGAGAGAGGGGGCGCCCACCTCTCCTAGTCCTAATAGGACTAGGGGAAGGGGGGAGGCGCGCAGCCCATGAGGGCAGCCCTCTCACCTCTCCTCCAAGGCCCATGTTGGCCCATTATGCTCCCGGGGGGTTCCGGTAACCCTCCCGGTATTCCGGTAAAATCCTGATTTCACCTGGAATGCATCCGATGTCCAAACATAGGCTTCCAATATATCATTCTTTACGCCTCGACCATTTCGAGACTCCTCGTCATGTCCGTGATCACATCCGGGACTCCGAACTCCTTTGGTACATCAAAATGCATAAACTCATAATAACTGTCATCGTAACGTTAAGCGTGCGGACCCTACGGTTCGAGAACAATGTAGACATGACCGAGACACGTCTCCGGTCAATAAACAATAGCGGGACCTGGATGCCCATATTGGCTCCTACATATTCTACGAAGATCTTTATCGGTCAGACCGCATAACAACATACGTTGTTCCCTTTGTCATCGGTATGTTACTTGCCCGAGATTCGATCGTCGGTATCCAATACCTAGTTCAATCTCGTTACCGGCAAGTCTCTTCACTCGTTCCGTAATACATCATCTCGCAACTAACTCATTGGTTGCAATGCTTGCAAGGCTTTATGTGATGTGCATTACCGAGAAGGCCCTGAGATACCTCTCCGACAATCGGAGTGACAAATCCTAATCTCGAAATATGCCAACCCAACATTTACCTTCGGAGACACCTGTAGAGCACCTTTATAATCACCCAGTTACGTTGTGACGTTAGGTAGCACACAAAGTGTTCCTATGGTAAACGGGAGTTGCATAATCTCATAGTTAAAGGAACATGTATAAGTCATGGATAAAAGCAATAGCAACATACTAAACGATCGGGTGCTATGCTAATGGAATGGGTCATGTCAATCAGATCATTCAACTAATGATGTGATCTCGTTAATCAAATAACAACTCTTTGTTCATGGCTAGGAAACATAACCATCTTTGATTAATGAGCTAGTCAAGTAGAGGCATACTAGTGACACTCTGTTTGTCTATGTATTCACACATGTATTATGTTTCCAGTTAATACAATTATAGCATGAATAATAAACATTTATCATGATATAAGGAAATAAATAATAACTTTATTATTGCCTCTAGGGCATATTTCCTTCAGTGGCGCAGCAAGGCCACTGAGGGTTGCACCCCCACATGAGCCTCGCAGTAGTAGGTGAAGATCGCCAGGAGAAGGATGGAGTTGGGGTGGAGATGCAGAGCTTGCAAGTCATAGTGGCGGAGGACAGAGAGGAAGAACTCGGAGAAAGGGGGCACCATGCCCGCAGTAATGGAGCTTACAAAGAGAGGGTAGAAGGTGCTTCCTCGGCCCTTAGGGATGGCGGAGCCGACCTTGAACACCCCCGTTCCGTCGACTCCCCACGCCGCCGCCATCCGGCGCAGCCGGGCGACGCTCACCACCGACACATTCGGCGAGTCCAGAGCCGGCGAGAACCAAGCTTCAACGGGAGGCTGGCGTGGCGCCATGACTTCCAAGGTCACAAGGGAGCAGATCTGGGAGTCTGGAGGAAGGAAGGGGAGGCACAAGAAAGGGGATCTGAGCAACGATGGAAGAAAGAGAAGAGCAAGGCCTGGGCAGACACTGCGCCCTTAACCTACGCGGTTGCGGGGACGCCCGCGCCCAATCAACCGCCACGCTTCGCCCTTGCCCTTTCGCCTCTCGGCAAGGCCAAGTCCAGGCGCGCCTTGGACCCGGGTGCTACTGTCGGTGTTCTGGGAACGAGGGTCCCCAGACTTGCCTGCCTGCGGCCTGCGGCGTGGCTCGAATGGAGGCCCAGTACGGCCCACCTTCATCAACACGAGACTCAAGACCCTCGCGAGAGGCCAAGCCTTGCTGGGAGGACGACACAACGCTTCCTCAGGCGCGGCCTCCTCTGGCTGGCTCATGAGGAGGCGGAGAGATCAAGGCAGGGTACCTCACGAGGTGCCCATGACGCAAGCCATGACGACCAAGGGCGCCAGGAGGGCACCAGCCGCGCAGTGTCCTCCCTTTCCTCTTTGGTGCAAAGGGGGCAAGCGCAGGCGAGAGGATCAAGCAAAGGCATCCATTTCGGTGCAACGAGACCAAGACCAGTCCAACGGTGGGAATGAGCTCATCGTGGAGCCCAGAACGGCGTCACCACATGGCCTTTGGCAGGCGAGGACCAACTTTGGTCAGGATAAGTGTACCAGATGTTCCCCTTCAAATTGGCCAATTGTTGGCGCCCTTCCCGCTCAATATTTGGGAAGAGGCCCAGGGCCTTTGCCTATAAATAGGACCAGCCACCCCCAGGGTAGAGGGAGGATGGAGAGTATCCAGAGCAATCATAGAGCAAGTAGAGAGAGAGAGAGAGAGAGAGAGAGAGAGAGAGAAGGGCGGCTGAACTTCCCTAGCAGTTCATCGTCCTAGCCAAGAACAGGCCCTCGCGAGGCCGTTCTCCTTTGTACTGATCATCATCATCATCAGCCCAAGAGGCAATCCATCCACCCACAAACTAGAGTAGGGTATTACACCACAATGGTGGCCCGAACTAGTATAAACCCTGTGTTCCTTGTGCTGTTTTTTTTTCTGTAGTTTAGATCCTTGCGAGACGGAGAGGTAGAGGGCATCATCTCCGCGCGCACCCCAGAGTTCGAACCTTAAGGGTCTGCCGGAACCCGAATCCGACAGCCCTGGCCTCCGCCGTCTTCAGGGCTCTCGCTGCCTAGTAGGGCCCGCCGCCTGTAGGCCGTACCGACATGCCGTCGTGGGAGCAGGGCTTCGCCTGCCAGCAGTGATGTCAGTGGCGAAGTGGCAACAGTGCCGCGCCGGGCGGAGATCTCCTCCTGTACGGAGCACTGTGGCCATGCCCGGCCCCGGATTCGGGGGTGACGGGCTACACTGTAGCCTCACCATGTCTTGTCGTCTTATTGGGGGCACAGATTCTGAGGGCGCCGTGGGCCGACTGCTAGAGCCGGCCTCTATGGAGGCCCCCTGCTAGGAGTCGGTCTGCCTTGGAGCCGCCTTCCTGAGCACGGCCGCCTACAATCAGTCGGCCAGTCGGCCAGCCGGCCGCTAGGAGGCGGAGCTTCTTCCTGCAGTCCTAAGGGGAGTTCCCGGCCCCGATGTCTTGCAAGGTTCTGGGCCTCAGGTTAGGCTACCCGTGGCCCATTACTCCGACAGTAGTCCCCGAAGCCGGTGAGGTGCCGCGGCTAAGGAGCCGAGGAGCCTCAACGGTTTCCACCTCCGGGTGCTCTGAAAGAAGTTTCATCCGACTCCTGGGAAGCCGGTTTGAACAAAGTCGGATACGTCCAGCCGGATCTTTTCTGGAATTTCAAACGTAACGACGGGAACCAGGGGGCGTGCTTGCCAAGCTTCTTGGCCCGCCGCCCGTCGTGGGTGTGCCACATGGCACCAGCCGTCCGTGTCGGCTTGCCAGCCCACGCGCGTGACGGGACGCGACCGTAGGCCGGGCCCGCCACCTCCGTGCCTCGGCCCGCGAGCGGATCCACTACGACCGAGGTGGGCCGTTGGGTTTCCCCGTGGAGTTACTGCGCGCAGTAGCCCACACGATCAAGGCGGGAACGTTGGGTCATGGGCACAGTTAATCCTACGATCCCACGCCCACCCCCTCGGCTTCGTAACCCGCGCGCCCCTCCACCCTACTCCCCTTTCTTCTCCTTTCTCTCGCCGCAACACTCCAAGCTCCGCCGAAGCGCTGTCGCAGTTCATCTTCGTCGAGCTCGCCCATCAGCCTCTCGCCCCTATGGCGTCCTCCAGAGCCTAGGACGGCTCCATGGTCCACCCTTTCTCGAATTCTACAACATCCAGCCACACCACCTCACCCCGAACACGGTGGTCCTGCTGTCTGCCTTCATCACTCTGTGCGAAGGCTTCCTCGGCGTCCTCCCTACCCTCGAGCTTTGGGGGAGTTCATATATGTCAAGCTTGGTACCGTCATCACGGGCGTGCCGGCTCAATGTGGCGCCTTCGTTGCGGTGCGGAGGTCGGGAGCCGACAACCCGTTCCCGCCCATCACGCTCATCCAGTCGGTGAAGATGTGGTAGCTGTCATATTTCTACGTGAAGAGCGTCTTCGCGGAGGGCGACTGGGTCAACCTGCCGGCCTACGTAGCCAGCCCGCCGGCCGGGAGGCAGCCCAGCTAGTCGTACTGTGCCAAGACACTGTCGCCTTCTGGGGGCCACCGCCATCGCGCGGCTCCGGGTGCTGGTACAGTCGGAGAGCCTGGCCGGGCCCGACTTGCTGGCCGCCTTCGTGGCGCACCGGGTTCTTCCGCTCCAGGGCCGCCCTCACCTAATCTGTCAGATGAGCGGGCATCGGGACCCTAGCTGGTTGTGCACCAAGGAGATGCCTCACGCGGAGGTAGCTCATATGGTGAACTACCTCGCGAACTACAAGCTCACGGAGGAGTGGCGGTTCGGCAAGGAGTCGTATTCTTGCGCCCACCCCCCACCTATGGTAAATTATTTTTCCGTCTCTATCTTTCTCATTGCCAAGTTTCGTTTGCTCATCCTGGCCAACCGGCTCTTTGAATAGAGCATCCTCCTCCAATCGGCAGCCATCGCCGCGGGGCTGGAGCGCTGACTTCTTGCCGACCGGGCGGAGAGTGACGTGGATGACCCCGACTTGGGGGCGGCGGCTTTGGAGGACGACGCCGAGGGAGGGAGCGGCGCAGTAGGCGGCTCCGGGCTTGGAGCCGGCCTCGAGGACTGGCCAGATGACGACGCGGGGGAAGTCGTCCCGCGCCGCCAGCCAGGCACGAGTTTGTCTGTTGCGCCAGCCACCCGAGGCGGCGCGAAAAAGCACAGGGCCGCGCCAAGCCTGTTCGGAAGCCGACCGAAGAAGCCCAAGGGCTCGGCCGCGGTGACCAGGCAGGATGAAGCAGCCACGAAAGCCATCCGCTTCCGCAAGGTGGTGAAGGAGCTGCAACTGACTTCCGCGTAAGTACCATCTTCCTTTCATACTTTCTTCTTCCTTGCTGATCTTGTCTGAGTTTTTTCGCTTCTCTTCCCTTGATCTAGGGCGCTGCTCTCTCTTGAGAAGTCGGCCGCTGCCTCCGTTGTGGGGTCGGCGGAGACTTCCGCCACCACTCGGCGGATTGATCCGGCCACCGACCTCCGAGAGGCGACGGAGCGGAACACGCGGAGGCGCGTGAGGAGCAGGAGGCCGTCCGTCTAGAGAAGGCGGAGGCGTACCGAGCGGAGGCCACCGAGTTGAAGAAGCTGGGGGAGGCCGTGGCCGCCACTTCGGTGAAGGAGCAGGCCGAGGAAGCCACACGCCGTCAGTCGGTGATGTTTGTCATCCCTCTGAACTCTGTGCCGCCACCACCGGAGTTCGCGGCGCAAACGGGGGAAGCCGGCGGCGAGCACCCCACCATGGAGAGAGACGGCAGCGACGTCGTCATGCCGGACATGATCATGCCCGCCCACCACCTTTTGAGGAGGCGCAAGACAAGCAGCCAGCTGACCTGCCGGCGCCATCAGTTGGAAACGAGGTGGTGACGGGCCCGGCTCCCGGGGTCCGCGCACCTTTGCGTCGCCCTCTCCACTACAAAAAAAGACACATCTATCGGATTTCGGGTTCCGGCAGACCCTTGAGGTTCGAACTCTGGGGTGCGCGCGGAGCTTACGCCCTCTACCTCTCCGTCTCGCAAAGATCTAAACTACTAAAAGAACAACACAAGAGACACAGAGTTTATACTGGTTCGGGCCACCGATGTGGTGTAATACCCTACTCAAGTGTGGTGTGGTGGATTTCCTCTTGGGCTGATGATGATGAACAATACAAGGAAGAACAGCCTCGCGAGGGTCTGTTCTTGGCTGGGGGGACGAACTGCTAGGAGGAGTTCGACCGCCCTTCTCTCCCTTTCTCTCTTACTGATTCTTTGCTTGCCCAGGTTCTGGATTGCGCGGTCCCTCTACCCTGGGGGTGGCTAGTCCTATTTATAGGCAAAGTCCCTGGGCCTCTTCCCAAATATTGAGCGGGAAGGACACCAACAATTGGCCAATTTGAAGGGGAACATCTGGTACACTTATCCTGACTAAAGTTGGTCCTCGCCTGCCAAAGGCTCTGGTGATGACGCTGGCTTGGGCTCCACAGTGACTTCCTCCTTGTCGCGGAGCTGGTCTTGGTCTCGTTGCACCGAAATTGATGCCTTTGCTTGATCGTCTCGCCTGCGCTTGCCCCCTTTGCACCAAAGAGGAAAGGGAGGACACTGCGCGGCTGGCGCCCGCCTGGCGCCCTTGGTCGTCATGGCTTGCGCCATGGGCACCTCGTGAGGTACCCCGCCTTGATCTCTCCGCCTCCTCGTGAGCCAGCCTGATGAGGCTGCGCCTGAGGAAGCTCTGCGTCGTCCGCCCCGCGAGGGTCTTGGGTTTTGGGTTGATGAAGATGGGCCGTGCTGGGCCCCCTTTGAGCCACGCTGCGGGCTGCAGGCAGGCAAGTCTGGGGACCCCCGTTCCCAGAACGCCATCAGTCCGGACATGGCCGTGCTGAAAGGCGAAAGGGCGAGGGCAAAGCGCCGCGGGCCCTAACAGCCTGCGGCCTCGGGCGCTGCGTGGTGGTTGATTGGACGTGGGCGACACTGTTCCCCACGCCCCCCCTTATTTTGCGCCCTGCTTGGCGGACTCGTAGTTGTACACAGCCGCTCCCCTTCCTGCTGCTCGAGCTTCCTCTGTCCTTCTTTCCCTCGAACGCCAGCTCCTGCCTCCAATCCAATCTCGAATCTCCCCCCTCCTTCCCATCGCCATGGCTCCGACGAAGAAGGAGAGAGGGAAGAAACCCATGCCTCCGTCTTGCCTGCCGCCATCGGTGACCCCTGCCGTGGCCGGTCGATCATACTCAATCAAGAGTGCCTGGGCAAGGTCAGCTCGGCTCTGGCTACCATCTTCAACGAGTGTGGGAGGACGACGGCTTGGCCTATGTCTCACTTCCCCACTGACAGGATAATCACTGAGGTCCATTATTTTGCTGATGCCCTGTGGGCGGGTCTGGTTCCCCCCTTTTCCGATTTCTTCAAGGCCATTCTTTCCCATTACCAGATCCATATGATGCATCTGGGTCCTGAATCCATCACCCTTCTTTCGGTCTTTGCTTTCGTTTGCGAGGGAATGATGGGCATCCCTCCTTCTGTTGCCTTGCTGCGCCATTTCTTCTCTCTGCGCCTTGCCGACCCTACCCAATGCTCGGTGTGTGAAATTCGTCGCCGCGCCTGAGACTGCGGCCTCAGGGATCGACTTCGAGCTTCCTTCGCCTTCGGCCGGGTTCCGCGAGCGGTCGTTGTATGTTGATGTCGGGGTGCCTAGCCCTCTGCTGTCGAAGCCAACCTCGCCTGCTGTCCCTAATTCAGGCTGGGGCCAGGAGACACTCGAGAGCCCCCGGCTCGCCTTCGTCTGGCGCCGCTTCGGGTTCTTGAAATCGATTGGCATGACAGCGCCCAAGGTAGTGAAGGAGTCCCTATTGCGTCACATTGCCCCTCTCCAACGCCACTCCCGCCGGATGTGGGCCTTCAGTGGATGTGGTGATCGCATGCGGCTCCAGGAAGAGGACCTGATGCCTGAGGTGTTGAGGACAGTGCTCTTGATCCTGACTGGCGACCCCAACCCGGGTAGCATCCAGCGGGGAGGCGCCCTGCTCTACCTCTGCCAGAACAGGGACGATTTTGAGAAGCAGATGCCTATTCTTGATGGATGGGGTCTGCGCCCTGCTGGCCTCCAGGGGCCTCGCGAGAACCCAGTGGTGGCGACTGCCCTTCCAACCGGCCTAGGCGACTCTTCCTCAAGTGGCGGAGTAGGGAGGCATGAGGCGCCAGAGGCCGAGGGGGCTTCTGATGAGATGCAAGCGCCGGGTGATGCTCTCGAGGGAGCAGCTCCCGGGACCCGTGCCGCTGAGGCTGAGGGTGGCAAGCATCTATTCCCGGCGCCTGGGGCTGAGGCCCCTGAGACCCCAGCCGCGACTTCTGGCGAGGCGGTTGGCAGCACGCGTCAGGCAGGCGCCCCTGATGCGGATCGCCTCGATGCTCCGTCTTCGTCGCAGGTTGATCCTTGCGCTCTTCTCTTGGGCCGCTTCCGGGTGGACTTTGAGGCCTTCCGGAGGAAAAGGGAGGCCCTGGGTGATGACTTCCCTTGTCGCATGCTGAAGCGCAGGAAGTACTTCGCCACTGATGAGTAAGTCTTCTCCTTTTCCAGCTCCTGACCTTCTTGTTGTTTTTACTGATCCTTGCTCCGCAGGCCCCTTCCGGCTGAGCTCGCGGAAGTAGCTGAGGTGCCGCCTCCTTTGGCTTCGCCTCCTCCACCGTCCCCAAGTGCTCCGAGCAGTGCCGCTCTTGTGGTGAGCGCGATCGAAGGGGCGAACCGTCCCGAGGCGCACTGCAGCCCTTCACTCCCCGCGATCTTCCTTCGCGGGCCCTCTCGTGGCATAGCCAGCCTGCTGTGGACTTCTTGTTTGGTCGTGGACTGTGACTGGCTGAGGCGCCCCCTGCGCCCTTCATCTAGAGACGAGCTGGCCCCTGGCCAGGCTTTTGGCGCGGCGTGCCCGGCCGTCGCGAGGGTGCCAGCCCCCTGCCCGGAGGGGGAACAATGATTCGTGGCCCCCGGCGAAGGGCGACTGACGCGGTGAACCTGCTTGGGGAGGAGCTTGCTGATGAAGACGCGCGCCTGGAGGCCGAGGGCCCTTGTCTGGCTGCAGGGAGGCGCGAGCTGGAGGCCGGCATCGCTCTCGCTCGCCATCAGCGTGATCTTGATGATGAAGAGGCGAAGGTGTCGCTAGAGGCCTCTTGGGTAGCCCGGTCCCAGGATGCCGAGGAGGCCCGGGGAGCTGACCGACGGCGAGAGGCGGCGGAGGAGCGGGCTCGGGAGCTCCTGGCTTGGTGCCACTCACTAGAGGAGCAAGCGGAGCTGCGCGAGCGGCCCTTGTGTCGATGAAGGTGGCCTCAGGCGACCCGGCTGAGCTCCAGAAGCGTGAGGAAGCATTGACGCTGGAAGCCGCCAAACGCACCCGTGAGTACGAGCTGCTGGAGACGAGGGAGTGCTTGGTGACGCAGGCGGAGGATGATGTTGCCGCACGGGAAGCCCGTGTCCTGGAGGAGGTTGGACGTCGGGTGGCGATGGCGCGCCAAGACCTCGAGCGCGAGTCCGAGAGGAGACTGGAGTTGATCCGGGTCGAGGCTGAAGGAAGGACCACAACCTTGAGGGCCAAGCGGGAGGAAGAGACGCGGCGGGCCGACGCTTCTCAGGCCGCCCTTGTGGTAGCGCAAGGGGAGTTAGCCGCCTCCCAGGCCGAGATGCTTCGTCTTCGCCAGCGGGTGGAGGAGGCTGAGGCCGTCGCGTGCCAGAACATGGATGAGATACGCCAGCGGCAGGTCCTAGAGCAAGTGCACGGCCCTATGCTCGCCACGCTCCGGGAGAGAGCTAACACGGCCTTGGGCAACATCTGCGAGGCGGCTGTCGGCGAGCCGCACACAATCAAATATGTCGGCAACCTTCATTTCTTCATTGCCGTGGTGATGCAGCTGGAGGCGCGGTCGGTTAGGGCCGACAGGTTGGTGGAGGAGAGGAGCCGCGCCCTGCTCGGGCGCGCCTTTTCCCGTGTCTTCAGCCATCTCCGAAACATGGATCCCCACTTCGACTTTGACGCCGCTATCGCCCCAATCCCCCAGGCCGTCCGAGACAACCTGACGCACTGGGTGGAAGACAATGTGGACGCTCTTGTCAGGGCCTTCGCTTCGGACGACGATGACGCGATCGTGGCTGCTGACGAGGGAAGTGTGGTGAACGGCCCTGACGCCTATGGTGGCGATGCAGACGGTGATGGCGAGTTCAGCGACGCTAGCCACGGCTCGGGAGGTGCTTCCGAAGACACATTGGGGGATTTGTCCGACTGAGTATGTATCGCTCCTGTTTTTTCTTTACCCTGCATGAATAGAACTCAGGTTTTTGGCCTGATGGTCATGAGAGCATTTTGGGAGGGGGAGACCCTCATGTAAAACCTATGTTCATCGTTGTAGGATCGGAAGTATGTCTAGAGGGGGGGTGATTAGACTACTTGACTAAATAAAAACTACGCCTTTTCCCAATTTTAGTTCTTGGCAGATTTTAGCAACTTTAGGACAAGTCAAGCAATCATCACACAATTCAAGCAAGCATGCAAAGAGTATATAGGCAGCGGAGAGTAAAGCATGCAACTTGAAAGAATGTAAAGGGAAGGGTTTGGAGAATTCAAACGCTAATGGAGACATGGATGTTTTTCCCGTGGTTCAGATAGGTGGTGCTATCCTACATCCACGTTAGTGGAGACTTCAACCCACGAAGGGTAACGGTTGCGCGAGTCCACGGAGGGCTCCACGCACGAAGGGTCCGCGAAGAAGCAACCTTGTCTATCCCCCCATGGCCATCGCCCACGAAGGACTTGCCTCACTAGCGGTAGATCTTCACGAAGTAGGCGATCTCCTTGCCCTTACAAACTCCTTGGTTCAACTACACAATCTTGTCGGAGGCTCCCAAGTGACACCTAGCCAATCTAGGAGACACCACTCTCCAAGAAGTAACAAATGGTGTGTTGATGATGAACTCCTTGCTCTTGTGCTTCAAATGATAGTTTCCCCAACACTCAACTCTCTCTCACAGGATTTGGATTTGGTGGAGAGAAGATTTGAGTGGAAAGCAACTTGGGGAAGGCTAGAGATCAAGATTCATATGGTAGGAATGGAATATCTTGGTCTCAACACATGAGTAGGTGGTTCTCTCTCAAAACATATGAATTGGAAGTGTAGGTGTGTTCTGATGGCTCTCTCCACGAATGAAGACGAGGTGGAGGGGTATATATAGCCTCCACTTAAAATCCAACCGTTACACACAATCTACCAATCTCGGTGGGACCGAATCAATAAACTCGGTCGGACCGAAATGGTAAACCTAGTGACCGTTAGAGATTTTCGGTGGGACTGACATGCATCTCGGTAGGACCGATGTGGTTAGGGTTTGGGCATAACGTAATCTCGGTGAGACCGATTACACAAACTCGGTGAGACCGATTTGGTAATTAGCTAACCAGTGAGTTGGTCAGGCAAACTCGGTGGGACCGATTTGCTCTTTCGGTGAGACCGAAAAGTTACAAATGGGAAACAGAGAGTTTGAATTGCAATCTCGGTGGGACCGATCCGCTCTTTCGGTGAGACCGAAAAGTTACGAAAAGGAAACAGAGAGGTTGCAATCCCATCTCGGTGAGACCGAGATCCCTATCGGTAGAACCGATTTGCTAGGGTTTGGCAGTGGCTTATGACATATGAGAAACTCGGTGGCGCCGGATAGAAAGAAACGGTTTGACCGAGTTTGGCTTGGGGTTTAGGTCATTTGTGGATATGGGAAAGTAGCTGAGGATTTTGGAGCATATCATTAAGCACATAAGGCAAAGATCTCATTAAGCAACACCTCATCCCTCCTTGATAGTATTGGCTTTTCCTATAGACTCAATGTGATCTTGGATCACTAAAATGTAAAATAAAGAGTCTTGAGCTTTTGAGCTTGAGCCAATCCTTTGTCCTTAGTATTTCGAGGGTTCCACTTTCACCATCCATGCCATGCCAATCATTGAGCTTTCCTAAAATAATTGTCTTGGAATTGCATTAGCTCAATGAGCTATATGTTGTTATAAATTACCAAAACCACCTAGGGATAGTTGCACTTTCAATCTCCCCTTTTTGGTAATTGATGACAACATATAGATCAAAGCTTCGACAAATGATAATAAGAATGAATTACATCGTCGCTTTGAGAAGTATGTGATAAGTAAGAGCTCCCCCTAGATTTGTGCATATTTAAAATTTGCTTTGGACTGCAAATGCACAAGAAATTAGAATCATGGGTTACTCTTCGATGTCACATACATCTTGGTGGAGCGCTCAAAATAATAAATAATGAAATACATGCACTCATCACCAAGGAAAAAGTGAATGATCAAACATAAGATATATAAGATAATATCAAGCATGCATAAGTGTAGCTTATGTTCAAACACATGATCATCAATGTCTCACAAGCATATCAAAGTATCTCAACCAAAAGCAAACAATTGTATCAAAAACCACCAAATAAAACAGGAGAGAAAAGCAACTCTCTCTCTCTCTCTCTCTCGAAGCCTATGATCTATACATCTTCTCCCCCTTTGGCAACAAGTTACCAAAAAGTTCCTAGAAAATGCATAGTGCTATATCGGCACTCAGGCTTGATCTTCAGGTGGTGGAGGAGTCTGGATCACTCCAAGGACGAAGGCTTCAGTTGATGTTGATGGAGTTGGAGCTGAGGTGGATGCTGGAGCAGGTTGGGTTGATGCTGCGGCTGGAGCTGAGGCGGTTGCTCTTGTGTCAGGAACGGGCATTGCACCGGACCTCTGAGCTCGTGGAACTCTAGCAAATGCATCTGTAGTTGTCTTCCCTCTCCTCTCATGCATGTCATCCTGGAGCTGCTCTACTGCTGTCTGTATCTCTGTCACCTTGATGTCCAAGTCATAGAACTTCTGTTCTACGATTATCTCTAGGCTTGCCTGGTTCTGAGTCAGGTTGTCCAAACCTTTCTCAATCCGCAGGGTGGATGCAATCAGGTAACTGAGTTGCTCTTGCTTTGTCTTCAAGAAGTATTCTGATGCCTCCTCTTGAGTTGGCATCCTAGCAGCTTTCTCCTTTCTTGCCTTCTCCTTTTGTGCTTGGGCATGGCTGAAGATGGTTCATCCTTGTTCATCACAACTTCATTGTCTTCAAACTCAGGATAAATAGGAAGATGCTCCTTATCCAAAAGATATATGCCAGTGCCCATCTTGGAGTTGATCAGTTCTTGGATCTGAGGAGCATATCCACAGCTTCTCTTCTGGTCTGCTGCTGTCCTCTTGATTGTCTCAATCATCAGGCTCATGACCTTGAACTTCTGAGGCACATAAAATATATGAAGCAGGTTGATAGCATGGCCTCTGACCATCTTGTGATCTCCAGACTTGGGCAGCAGAGTGTGCCTTAAGATCCAGTTGATTGTTGGCAATCCTGACAAAAGATAATGTACAGATCCATACTTGAAAGTTTCAAGTGCCTTATCAGGGATCTCCTTGTACATGTTGATCATTGAGTTGTGGTCCATCTTCTTCTTGGAATAGACATCCAAGTCATCTTCACTCTCTTCTGGGGCATTGATCAGTTAAGCCCATTCTGCAACAGTTGATTGGTACCTCGTACCTTCAGACATCCAGACAATCCTCCCATCGGGGTAAAAGTGTGTTGTGGAGTAGAACTGCATGATAAGTTCCTCATTCCACTTTGTGAGCTTTTGCCCAACAAAGTCTGCTACTCCACAAGCCTTGAAGCTGTCCTCCACTCCTGGGAAGTGCTCTTCATTGTCCTTGATATATTGCCAACCGACCCATTTCATATCACAGACAATTGGCTTCTTATCTAACAGGATTGTCTCATAGAAGTCCTGCTGTTCCATAGTATGGAACCTCTAGTCCACAGCAGTCCTTCTCCTGGTAGCATAAGGATCTTCTGCTCTCCACTTTCTCAATCCAGAGTCTCTCCTTATGTTCATATCCTCAGCCACAGGATGAGCATCATTGTGGTCTGGGATCTTGGGCTTCAATTACCTCAAAACTTGCCCTTCTTCCTCTTCAGCAACATTAGGCACTGGGGCCTTGTTCTTCTCAGCAGCTGGAATATTTCTTGTATTCCTCTTGGGTTTTTGCTTTGGAGCTGTCTTGGGGGCTTCCTTGGGCCTGGATGCAGCTCCCCCTGATTTAATGGCATCACCCATCAGCTTGGGTGCCTTGGGTGCTGGTGCAGCACCTTCCTCTTCCTCTTCTTCTTCATCAGAAGAATGTTGTTCAAATTCAGCCATAGGATCTACTTTCTTGCACCACCTGCCTCTTTTCCTCTCTTTCTTCTCTATAGCAACAACTGGCTCCTTGGAAGTGGTTTTGTCAGGAATCTTAGTTGAGGCTCTGGCTTTTGGCATTGGCTTCCTGCCTGCTGGTCTTTTGACCTTCAAGCCTGGCTTGGTGCTCAGTCTTGAACTATGTTCCTTCTTGAGTTCAATTTTCTTGGAGGTAGCCTCCTCCTCTGCCACATAGTCTTCATCTTCAGAATCTGAAGTTCTTTTCCTTCTCTGTCTGGTGGCAGCCTTTGGCAGATTGCTTGGAGTGCTCCTGCTGCCATCATCTGAAGAACTTGAGGGACTAGTGCCCTCACTCATATGCACAGGCTGTTCTGACTGATTTTGGCTGTCACTCTGGTCTGATATGATTGACTAGCTGACTGCTGACTGCAGACCCTGTGAAGAGTTTATAGATGAGGTAGAATGGATGAGCATCACAAAAGCAGAGATTTTTCCAAAAGAGTGATTCAAAATCTTAGTTTTAGTTTCCCACAGAAAGCATTTCGGATCTACCGATTTCTAAACTCGGTGATACCGAAGCAGTATCTGGAACCTAAACTGGTGATCTTGGTCAGACCGAGTCACAGTTCGGTGGCACCGAGACTGCTAGGGTTTCACAAAGTTCAAAAATCGGTCACACCGATTAGTTACACTCAGTCAGACCGAATTTCACTTGTGCTATGGCATAGGCCAAATCGGTGGGACCGAGTTTTTCAACTCGGTGGGTCCAAGATGGTTTCGGCGGAAACCTAACCCTAAAATTTTCGAATCAAACCTAATCTAAGAGTTCTTTGACTGGATAGGAGTTTAACAATCATGGCAAGAATCATGATAATCACAATGTGCTAGGAATCAGATTGAGGAATAGCACAAGGATCGAGTCCGTACCCTAGTTCGGCGGAGACTCGCTACGGCGGCAACGGCGGAGGTGATTTCCGTTCATGGCGACGGAGACCAGCGACTAGAGGCTGCTGGCGGCGAGAAGACGATCCGGAGACCACGTCGGCAGAGCGAGCTATGGCGCGGGCGAAGAGGTTCGGAGAAATTTCCAAATTTTTGCCCGTGACTATATATAGCCCGTCCCTGTCGGTGTGATCGAGTGGAACGACTCGGTGGCACCGAGATACAAAACTGTATACAGTTATTGCAACTCGGTGTGACCGAATAGTTCAAGTCAGTTGCAACGAGATTTAAAACATAGATCAACTTGATGATCTCGGTAGGACCGAAAGTGGGGTATCGGTCAGACCGAGAATCACAAAGAGGTTTTGGAAGTTTAAGTCTGTGACGAATCAGGGACTCCGAGTGCTCCTCACATAGAGTGGTTCGAATTTGACTTGATCAATTTTGTGATGTAGCATGAATAGAGTTTGAGATGAGAAAAGCATAGATAGCTAGAGGAGGTTCTTAGGCATTCTTGTCCATCCACTTGGCAAAAGAAAAGATAAACCCAATCAATCAAAACAACAAGTGGATGTCCTCGAATGAGTGAAATATGCATCCAGCATGCTCACACAATAAAATGGCAATAGAAAAATGTGACAAAGTATGCACAACCAATTCTAGCATCTATCAAGCAATTGGCGATGACTAGGTCATCTATATATGAGTATATTGACTTAGGAGTCAAATGAGAACACTTGATCATAGGTCATACTCATCGTTTAAGCTCAAGTGGGGTTACCACTTTTACATAAAGCATTGTTGTGTTCACATCATTAGAGTTGCTTTAGCTCAAGTCTTAGAGTAAAGCTCCCCCTAGATGTGATATCCCCCCTTAAGAGGGATGAACTAACCTTGGGTTTTGTCGATGATGACTTCATGTAGATGTTGAAGATGTGGATGCTCAATATTGATGTAGATCACTTGGAGCTATCCTTTTGAGTGGATTGCACTTTCAATACCTACATGGGTTAGTCCCACAAGGAACAAGCAAGTATATCCATAGACATAGAGTGATGCACATACAAGAAGATGTCTATGAAAGCTTTTAGATTACCTTGTCCCTTGACTTACCAACAAGAGGGTTTGTGACTCCTTGAACTAGTGCAAGATGTGGAAGTTGATTGCACTTGTTCTTGCCAAAATGATAAGAGTCAAGTATGTTGGCGGAGTCAACCTCAAGAACTCTCTAGTTCTTCTTCTTTTGGATCCACACCATCTTGATGGGAATCCTTGGAGTTGTAGTCATACTTGATGAAGTGGAACTTGAAGTAGTCTTGGGAATCCACTTGACTAAGGTCTTAGGAGCTTCTTCAAATGCATCTATTTCCTCTTGAAGCTTGTCCTTGCCTTTTTGCTTGTAGTCTTGTGGTGGAAGATCATCTTGAGTTTGTGTCCCCTTGAAAGAAGTTGGATCATACTTCTCTTGTTGAGGAACAAACTTTGTCTTGGGGTATTGATCTTCTTCCCACTCAACTCCATTGGCATTGAACTTTCGTTCAAAACCAACACCTTGATTCTTCCGGTGCCTTCCTTGCTTGCGTACAATCTCCTCGAATTGCTTACTTCCGGCAAGGCTTTTGTACACTCCTTTCTCTATGATTTCCTTCAATATGCTATTTTCTTGCTCAAGTGTAACTTGGCTAAGATAATCATTAGTGGAATCAAGAGAACTACTAGAAGCAACAATATTGGATTTAACATGTTCATTGTTACTACTAGAGGAAGAATCTTTCTTGTTTTTGTTATTGGACTTGACTTGAGGCATGTAAGTGGATAAGAGTAAATGTTTGGCAATGTAAGAAGAACTTTTCTTGCGGAGATCATCATTGATTGCCTTTAAAAGCTCATGCTCTTGCTCAAGATTGAGCTTTTCAAAGCGTAACTTCTCATGAGCCCTTAAAATTTCTCGATGATCTTCGAAGATAGTTTCATGAGCTAACTTAAGAGTGTTTAGTTCTTTAGTTAGAGCCTCAATTTTCTCCTTGTCATTGTCATTCATTTTAGCATGATTAATTGACGTTTCATCATAGGATTCATCACTAGAGTTGTCAACAAGTAAATCATCATCGCCTAACAAGTCATCTTCATCACTATTAAAATCAACATACTCAGGGTGAGTTACCTTAGGACCTTTGGCCATGAAGCATCTTCCAATTCCTTCATTTGGTGAATCAAATATCTCATAGGAGTTGGTTGACACAAGTGCTAGTCCGGCAACACCTTCATCTTGAGTATATTCGGAGTCGGAGTGATAACTTCTCTCGGAGTGGTTGTCGGAGTCGGAGCCGGATACCATTCACCAACATGAGCTTGATGTCTTCGTCTTGTGTAGCTCCTTGATGATTTTTCCTTCCTTTCCGAATCCTTGCTTCTCCATGAGTATCTTCGTTCATAACGATCATCCCTACTCCTTCTCTCTTGTGATGGTGATTCCTCTCTTTTGCTTCTTCTTTTTGGAGAATCTTCTCTTCTTTTGTAGGGAGCCGTACACTCATTGGAATAGTGTCTGGGTCTTCCACAATTGTAGCAGTTTTGCTCTCGACTAGAAGATCTTTTGTCATTGTAGGACCTTGACTTGGAGCTTCTATCTTTGCTTCTACTCTTGTAGAACTTGTTGAAGTTCTTCACCATTAAGCTCAGTTCTTCATTGAAGTTTTGTTTCTCACTTGATGATGTGGGGGCTTCACATGAGGCTTTATAAGCACCACTTGATTAGTTGTGAAGTTCCTCTTTGTCCTTGAGTGACATCTCATGAGCAACAATTCTTCCAATGACTTCCGTTGGCTTGAGATTTTTGTAATTGGGCATCATTTGGATCAATGTACACACGGTATCATATTTTCCATCCAAGGCTCTTAGGATCTTCTTGATGATGACTCTGTCAGTCATCTCTTCACTCCCTAAGCCGGCAATCTCATTTGTGATGAGAGCAAGCCTAGAGTACATTTCAGCGACACCTTCACCATCCTTCATTTTGAACTTGTCACGTTGACTTTGAAGCACATCCAATTTAGATTCCTTGACGGAGTCGGTACCTTCGTGCATATCAATCAAAGTATCCCAAATTTCCTTTGCATTCTCAAGACGGCTGATTTTGTTGAATTCTTCGGGGCACAATCCGTTGAAGAGAATATCACAAGCTTGAGCGTTGTATTGTAGCATCTTCAACTCACCCGCGGTAGCTTCACGGTTTGGTTCTTTCCCGTCGAAGAAGTCACCTTGCAAACCAACACACACAATAGCCCAAACGGCGGGGTTATGTCCAAGAATATGCATTTTCATTTTATGCTTCCAACTAGCAAAGTTAGTACCATCAAAGTAAGGACCTCTACGATGATAATTTCCCTCACTAGACGCCATACTCTCCTAGGTTGTGAAACCAAGGCTATGACCACCAAAAGCTTTGGGAATCAAACCAAATGGAGACCAAAGCTCTGATACCACTTGTAGGATCGGAAGTATGTCTAGAGGGGGGGTGATTAAAATACTTGACCAAATAAAAACTACGCCTTTTCCCAATTTTAGTTCTTGGCAGATTTTAGCAACTTTAGGACAAGTCAAGCAATCATCACACAATTCAAGCAAGCATGCAAAGAGTATATAGGCAGCGGAAAGTAAAGCATGCAACTTGCAAGAATGTAAAGGGAAGGGTTTGGAGAATTCAAACGCTAATGGAGACACGGATGTTTTTCCCGTGGTTCGGATAGGTGGTGCTATCCTACATCCACGTTAGTGGAGACTTCAACCCACGAAGGGTAACGGTTGCGCGAGTCCACGGAGGGCTCCACCCACGAAGGGTCCACGAAGAAGCAACCTTGTCTATCCCACCACTGCCATCGCCCACGAAGGACTTGCCTCACTAGCGGTAGATCTTCACGAAGTAGGCGATCTCCTTGGCCTTACAAACTCCTTGGTTCAACTCCACAATCTTGTCGGAGGCTCCCAAGTGACACCTAGCCAATCTAGGAGACACCACTCTCCAAGAAGTAACAAATGGTGTGTTGATGATGAACTCCTTGCTCTTGTGCTTCAAATGATAGTCTCCCCAACACTCAACTCTCTCTCACAGGATTTGGATTTGGTGGAAAGAAGATTTGAGTGGAAAGCAACTTGGGGAAGGCTAGAGATCAAGATTCATATGGTAGGAATGGAATATCTTGGTCTCAACACATGAGTAGGTGGTTCTCTCTCAGAACATATGAATTGGAAGTGTAGGTGTGTTCTGATGGCTCTCTCCACGAATGAAGACGAGGTGGAGGGGTATATATAGCCTCCACTTAAAATCCAACTGTTACACACAATCTACCAATCTCGGTGGGACCGAATCAATAAACTCGGTCGGACCGAAATGGTAAACCTAGTGACCGTTAGAGATTTTCGGTGGGACTGACATGCATCTCGGTAGGACCGATGTGGTTAGGGTTTGGGCATAACGTAATCTCGGTGAGACCGATTACACAAACTCGGTGAGACTGATTTGGTAATTAGCTAACCATAGAGTTGGTCAGGCAAACTCGGTGGGACCGATTTGCTCTTTCGGTGAGACCGAAAAGTTACAAATGGGAAACAGAGAGTTTGCATTGCAATCTCGGTGGGACCGATCCGCTCTTTCGGTGAGACCGAAAAGTTACAAAAAGGAAACAGAGAGGTTGCAATCCCATCTCGGTGAGACCGAGATCCCTATCGGTAGAACCAATTTGCTAGGGTTTGGCAGTGGCTTATGACATATGAGAAACTCGGTGGCGCCGGATAGAAAGAATCGGTATGACCGAGTTTGGCTTGGGGTTTAAGTCATTTGTGGATAAGGGAAAGTAGCTGAGGATTTTGGAGCATATCATTAAGCACATAAGGCAAAGAGCTCATTAAGCAACACCTCATCCCTCCTTGATAGTATTGGCTTTTCCTATAGACTCAATGTGATCTTGGATCACTAAAATGTAAAATAAAGAGTCTTGAGCTTTTGAGCTTGAGCCAATCCTTTGTCCTTAGTATTTTGAGGGTTCCACTTTCACCATCCATGCCATGCCAATCATTGAGCTTTCCTGAAATAATTGTCTTGGAATTGCATTAGCTCAATGAGCTATATGTTGTTATAAATTACCAAAACCACCTAGGGATAGTGGCACTTTCAATGTATTTGTAGTTTTTATATTGCGCGAGCGCCCGCGCCTGATGGTTGGCTGGTTTACCTTTGTTTCGTGCAGGCCCCGAGGCAGCCTGTGGGAGGACGTGATGTCTTGGGTGTCCTCTAGTTGAATCCGTAGGATGCGAGAGTGTCGCTGGTGGGGAGCTTCACAGGCGTCGGCCTTCTTCACAGGCTCCGGGCCTTTTCCCAAACGTGACGGCTTCACATGCATTTGCCTTCTTTACAGGCTTTGGGCCTTTTCCTAAACGCGACAACTTCACAGGCAGTCGCCTTCTTCACAGGCTCCGGGCCTTTTCCTAAACGCGACGGCTTCACAGGAATTTGCCTTCTTTACAGGCTTTGGGCCTTTTCATGAACGCGGCGGCTTCACAGGCATTCGCCTTCTACACAGGCTCTGGGCCTTTTCCTAAACGCGACAACTTCACAGGCAGTCGCCTTCTTCACACGCTCCGTGCCTTTTCCTAAACGCGTCAGCTTCACAGGCAGTCGCCTTCTTCACAGGCTCCGGGCCTTTTCCTAAGCGCGACAGCTTCACAGGCAGTCGCCTTCTTCACAGGCTCCGGGCCTTTTCCAAAACGCGTCAGCTTCACAGGCAGTCGCCTTCTTCACAGGCTCTGGGCCTTTTCCTAAAAGGACAACCTCCGCAGGCACCGGAGAATCCTCCCGAGAGGGTTGCGCGCGAGCTAGGCTTGACCCAACTCGCGAGGGGCTCACGAGGGGAGGCAGCTGTGGTGAAGTGGTAACCAGAACGCGAGAAATGGCTCGAACGAGACTAAGCACCCCTTCCCCGAACACACGCAAATCTCAAATTCGAATCCAACTTAAATCCAGCGGGGGAAAAGTTACAACCAAAGGAAAAGGCAATGAAAGCAGACAAAAGGCTGCGTCCGGCACCTAATCTAGTCTTGGACGTCTTCTCACCAGCGCGGAGCTAAGTGCTATCCACTGGGCGTGGGAGGGAGCCCCAGTGCCTGAGGCCGGCACCACTGAGACTCCGGGGCGTGTACAGCCCCACTCATTATTACGTGAGAGTGTCACGGGGCGGCGAGCTTCACAGGCACTGGGCCTTCTTCACAGGTACCGGCCTTGCTTCATATCGCCAGACGAGGGCCCTGCCTTGCGCCACACTCTAGTGCCACCAACGACGACCGAAAACCAGGATGCCGCCAGTGGGGTAGAGCGGTCGCTAGCGGTTCCCCCGACGACCACGGGTCCTCCGCCAGGGGCAAGCCCTTAGGCACCACCCCAGCGGAGGGCCTACCTCCTGAGAGCGCCTTGCTCCGAACGCCGCGGTGGTGATGTCGGATCTCTGCCCCTCTCCTGCAGCCCCCTGCGCCCTCCTCCCGAGGGGTAGGAGACTATGGGAGCGGGGCAGCTGCTCGCTATGGCGACCGGCACTTCCTGCGATCCATGATTAGCGTACGCCTGCTCCTGAGAAATTAGCGGTACCCGATAATCTTCGCCCCCAGCATGGCCTGCGGAACCGTCCCGGGGCTCCTGGAAGAGCTCAGCTTCTGGTGTCTCGTCCCCCCAGCTCGGGCTGAGGAGCGAGCCTTGTTCGCCCTCGTGAGCGTGCCCTTGGTCCATCATGTGGGGCACGTATTCTTCTGGCGCCGTCATCCCGAAGGCTATGCCGTAGTGCTCCATGCGCCATGCAGCTCTGCATGACGTGCCCACTGTCGGGGATATACCCCGCTGTGTAAACCGGCCGGAAGTTAAACCGGCCGGACTTGGCAATATTCGTCTGGTGACCCGCCCAGACCTGGCGGTTTACCAACAACCCGTCGGGACATTGTAACTCACTGGTAACCCGACGGACGGGTCAAAGGAGCGACAAGACCCGGTGGCCCGTCTGGCGG
The DNA here is from genome assembly GCA_032464435.1 of Aegilops umbellulata. Classification (NCBI taxonomy): domain Eukaryota; kingdom Viridiplantae; phylum Streptophyta; class Magnoliopsida; order Poales; family Poaceae; genus Aegilops; species Aegilops umbellulata. Next base: position 512,650,512 of record CP136059.1, read on the forward strand.
TTCATGAAGGCCGGTTCAACTATTGTGGGCGGGTTTAAGAGGAAAGGAATATTTGCCTTACAAGGAGTTAAAGCCAGGACTTGTATCCGGTTTGTATTAGAGATAGACTAGTCCTAATCCTAATAGGACTCCACATGTAAACCGCCCCTTCAACATATATAAGGAGGGGCGGGGCTCCCCAAAGGGGGACGGGTTAGAAGCTACAAGCTACAAGCAATCAATAATCTCTAGGGCTAGACACAAGAGCCGGTTTACGGCGTCTCCCTCGGGATGATAATGAGACCTAGCCTCAAACAGCATGTAGGGTTTTTACCGGATGATGTTTCCCGGGACCCGAAGCTGTCTAAACCCTTGTCTTGCGTGTTGATCCGCCCTGCGTCTCTCGTCCCACTCAACCCCTCTCAAGCTACCACATAGATGCGTTGGCCTCGCGACTAAGTCCTGACACTAAGGATATCTGCCGTGACAAATCCACGACAGTTGGCGCCCACCGTGGGGCCTGCGCACGGTGGTGATAAAGTTCTTGGAGGGATTTCTTCTAAGGGATGAAGAGTTCACGATTTTCCGGATAAAGAAGAGCCGGCTTGAAAAGATCTGCGCCAGCTTCAAGTTTGTCGGACCAGATTTACGATCGATGAGGTTTAAAGATTAAACAAAAATTTAGGGTTGTGCCGTGAGCCGCCGCCTTTGCAAGTCGGATCGGAGAAGAGATAAATTTCCGCTACTATTACCGCGCATCGCCGAGACCAAGCCAGATCGATATTGGTGCAAGGTGCCAGGAACAAAAACCAGCACCAAAAGAATTGAGATTCAAGTCCCAAGGCGGCTGTTTGTTTTCTTCCGCCGCAACTCCAGATTGGACCGGTGATTGATTCCTTTCATGAAGACTAAAATCAAGTCATCAACTGTTAATCTGACGTGGGAAGGCGCAAGTATTTGTACCAGTACAGAGTATTGGTCCAACCTTTGTTTGTTTTACCATCAACTGATGCGTCCCCAAGGATATACAAAGCAGAGGAAACCGATTTAAGCTAGCATGTACGTGCATGTTTCTTTGATATGATGGAGACAACTGCCTCACGACCAACTACCACCTCGTTGCTGAATCAATGAGCTGTCGTCACTTCTGCATTGAGCCGCCGGCGTCACCTCCGAGTCGATCTTGTTCTCCGAGGCCGCTGCAATTTCTCGTCGCCTCTGAGCAGTGAGCAGAGTCCGCTCTCAAACCGCCCCGTATGACTCCGCAACCGAGTCGCCCTGGCCGACTGTTTCCAGCTCTCTGTCGTTTCTCCTCGCTAGCTCGGCCACGGTTCGAATTGGCCTCGGCTCCACACGCCACCACAAGTCGCCGATGTCTTCGTTGACGAACCACCTGGGCCTCTGTGCCAGGCCGCTTCATCTCCGCGTTAAAGCCGCCCCGTTCACAGTCTCAAGTGGCCTCTACTTTCATGGCCTCTCTCTGGGTTACTTCCGTTGCTACTGCTATATCAAGTCGCCGTCGTCGCCGGATTGAGCTGGGTTGAAGTCAGCTCTGTCACTGCAAGCCACCGCCGTGGCTCAAGCCGCCACCTGCGCCTCGGCGCTAAGTCGCCAAAACACCATCGCGGATTCGCCTTGAACCGGATAATTAGTCACTACAAAAGGGGCATTATACCGCGGATACGGAGTGCACGGCATCATCATTTTGGCGCTGGTATTTGTCAGTGCTATGATGCTCGACGGATACACATGCAAGTCGCCGCCCCAAATGTTCGGATTACATCCGTCTGCGCCTGCGGCCGATTCGTGCATCTGCACCGGTTAAACAACATCACGTTTGACTCGGCGTCCGCGCCGCTTTACAACGCCATGGACGACTCGTCCATCTGCCCTCACGGCGGTTTACGTGTCCGCACCGGCTTACAATGCCGCGGCCGACTGTTGTGCAGGCGAATCAGGTGATATCCATCTAAATTTCTCTTATTAATACTTATTGTTTTTGTCAAAAGAACAATTACTTTGCACTGTAAATATTTTTGTGCAGGATAATTACTTATGGCAAAGGTATTGTTATACCGCGGACATGGAGCGTGTGCCAGTATAGTTTTGCAGTGGCGTTCTTTCGGGCCATGCTGCTCGACAGATACACATGCAAATCACCGCCCCCGCTGTTCGGTTTACATCCGTCCAACGCATGCGGATGATTCATTGTCCGCGTCGGTTTACAAACATCGCGGCCGACTCACCCGTCCGCACCGGTTTACCACAATGAGGCTGGTTCACCCGTGGTTAATTTCAGCTTCATACGGTTATCATCAATTTCATGGCAGGACAATTGTTCATTACAAAGGAGGCGCTATGTTACGGGCACGGAGCACGCGCTAGCAATATTCTGCATCGGCGTTTCGTCTGATGAATGAGCATGCGCAAGTCACCGTCCCTGTGGTCCGGTTTACATCAGCTTGCCGGGACCGCGCCCGCAATTAGCCCGTCCGTGCGGTTTACCGCACTTGCGTTTGACTCGCCCGTCTGTGCCGGCTTACAGCGTCGTAACCGACTCTCGCGATCGCACCGGTTTACAACGCCGTGGCCATCTCCCGCGACCGCGCTGGTTTGCAGCGCGGAGGACTACTTGCTCCGCACCGGTTTACAATGCCGCGACCGGTTCATCTGTCTGTTCGCATGGCTGACTTGCCATGATTGATTTCAGTTTCACTGTGGTGATCGTCAACTCCGCGGTGGATATTTTCCGGCTAACATATCAGGTGAAAACCATCCACTGTATTTTCATATTACATATTGCTTTCTTTAAAAAGAGCAATTACTCTGGCTTGCAAATTTTCCAATGCAGGACAAATTGTCTATTGCAAAAAGGGATTATTAAAACGATGAGCTATTGGATAACCCGTGCCGGTTTATATCGCGATCCTGTCCGCGTCAACTCGTCAGGACCATGCGAATTACCCAATAGCGCGTGCACAGGCTGCCATCTCCCGCAGTCCGGTCCAACTCAACATACCGGGCCGCACCTGTCTGCATTGAGCCATTTATTGAGTATGAACAAGTCACAGCTTGGGTAGCCCGGTTTTCTTTCAAATTGGAGGAAAATTATCATCAACCGCCGTCTGCACTGGATGGATCAATGGGCAGGCGCACAAGTCACCACCGCTACAGTTTAGCTAACTACAAATCACCAGTTGGAAGGAACCATTGGCCGAGTTGCTGACACGGTTCATACGGGATCATTTACAACCCGCCGCAGTCACCTCAACCTTCTGTGTATTTACATCGTGTTATCAACACCAATGATATACAAGTTATACCGATTTATATCACGGTCAAATATGGAGAATCTCAAGCCAACTCCTCGAGTCACCTTGAGACTTGGGGGCTACGATGATATGACGCAGCAAGTCTTGCCAGTTTCAGCCGGTTTAAGAACCCGAGGACGATGGAGGGAAAGATAACCCGATCCCGGAGGCTGCTGTTATGTTGATGAAAATTTAAAGGCCGTCAGAAAATTTCCGGCTTAGAAAGTATATGACAGTTACAAAATCCCGACTCAATGAAGAAGTTTCGGATCATCAGAAAGGATTCCGGTTTGAAACCTGGCTGAAGGGAAGTCAGTATCACTGAAGCTCTCAATATCCGGTTTACAATCCGGTTCAAGAGAAATCTATTCTCCCACAAAGTTCTGAAGCGCTCAGATCCGGTTTAACAAAATCCGGTTCAAAAAGGAATTAACTTCTCGCAAGTTCGAGTTTAAAGGCCGTCAGAAAATTTCCGGCTGAAAATGAAGATTCCGGTTTAAAATCCGGTTCAAGGGAAAGATGTCTCCCACAAAGCTTTGAAGCTCTCAATATCCGGTTCAAGATCCCGGTTCAAGAAGAATTTATCTCTTGCAAAAAGGTTAAAAATTACTGAAGAAGACCTGCTGCCATGATGCGCGGTGCAAACATGGGCTTCCTGTTCAAACATAGGTCGTATTCGAACCAAAGAGAACATAGCTATCCTTACAAAGTCAGTTGGGGACCTAGTCGACTTGAACCGTAGCTACACCTCCGGGGAGCTTGGTCATGTCTTGACGACGGTAATGCCTTCTGGCTGGCACATTTGCCACTAAGTCAGTTGGGGACCTAATCGACTTGAACCGTAGTTACACCTTATGGGAGCTCGGTCATGTCTTGATAATGGTAATGCCTTCTGATCGGCTTTTAAACAGCCAATAAGTCATTTGGGGGCTTGGTCGTGTCCGAACCAATGCAATGCCACTTGATCGGCCCTAGGCCACTAAGCCACTTGGGGGCTTGGTCGAATCCGAACCAATGCAATGCCACTTGGCCGGCGTAACGCCACGCGTCATTTTGGGGTCCTGGCTGACTGGCACCATTGCTACGCCTTCGGGGGGCTTGGTTGCGTCTGACCATGGTAATTCCATCTGACCAAGCTCAGTAGAGCTCTTCTTTTGCAAAAAATTGTTGCCATTGCTTTTGCTTTAATAGCCTTTCTTGAGAAGTTGCTATTTATTTGCGTTTTTTAAACCGACAGTATTTTGTACCGGTTCAAACAGCTAAATTGGCGGAACACGGTCCATTTTTAGACCGGAGATTATCTGCCCGGTTTGATTTTCTGTTACCATCCTATTATGGAGTAAACCGGTGTTTATCAACCCGGCTTGGCTTTCAACTACAAGTTGTGAGTGCATGATTAAATTATAATCCGGAGATTATCTGCCCGGTTTGATTTTCTGTTACCATCCTATTATGGAGTAAACCGGTGTTTATCAACCCGGCTTGGCTTTCAACTACAAGTTGTCAGTACACGATCAAGTTATAATCCGGAGACTATCAGCCCGGTCTGGTTTGACTACAAGTCACCAGTATATACATGGTTAATCCGGTGTTTATCACAACCCGGTATGGTTTTTCGGCGCAATATGGAAGGAGTTATCATTACTCAAAATTGGGGTTATCACTCTTACTACAAAAAGTTGGTAAACCAACGATGTGATTCAATATCACAGGTATGATATATTTCATATTTTTAGGTGCAGCCCTGGTTATAAACCCAGGTTATATGTTGAGCATTATGACCCGTCCGGCGGTAAACCGCCAGGACACTTTAAACTTGTTGTATGCAGAAACAGGTTGAATAACGCATGGTGATAACTTATCCGGTGTTTGTTAAACCGACCTGGCTTTAAGACGATAAGTCGCCAGTATGATGATAACTTAGCCGGTGTTTGTTAAACCGGCCTGGCTTTAAGACAGTAAGTCGCCAGTATGATGATAAATTATCCAGTGTTTATTAAACCGGTCTGGCTTTGGACTATAAGTCGCCAGTATATATTTGGATTGCGCCATTGGAATCATGCGCTTATAAATTATTGGATTATATTATTCAAATAGCCAAACTTGGCTGAATTTTCATCATGATATTGGATGAATAAAGGCTTTCATACGAGATTATATTATCTTGAATGGCCAACATGGCTGGATTTTTATTACGGTTATTAATATTATGACTAAGGTTTTCAAAGTCGCTTTAGCGCAATGGTTATCATTTTATACAAATGAAGGAATAGTCCCGAGTCGCTGCAGGCTTACAACCCGACACTTGGGGGCTACATTATTCAAAATTGAGATTACATCAAATATGCAAGTCTCATGTTGCTGCAAGCATGCACCATGACACTTGGGGGCTAATGCAAGGTCATTTTTGCTCATCTTATTGAAGACCCAACTCATCACATTGTAATGAGCTGGCCCTTGGGGGCTAACAATTGCTCCTGTCAACTATTCAAGGTACAAAGCTTTTTATCTATTATATTGAAGGGTCTACTGTTCAGTTGGTAAAGCACAAGGCTCTTAACCTTGTGGACGTGGATTCAAGCCCCATGATGAGGGGTTACATCATATGATGTTATTTTCATGGAAGTATATATCAAAGTCCCAGCTCAATATTATCTTACTGAGCCGGCCCTTGGGGGCTACACGTTGCTGTTCAAAGTTTAACAAGATTATATTTACAAAGTCCCTGCTGATTATTACATAATGACCCGGCCCTTGGGGGCTACATTGGTTGAAGTTTTATGGGCATCAGTCAATTACAAGTCCCAGGTTGCTGCAAGCATGACAACCCGGCACTTGGGGGCTACTGGTATTATATTATTATCGAAGAAAGATTTTCAAATTCTCTGTTGAGCAAGTTAGATTGACCTGGCGTCACCAATCATTATGACCCTGTGGCTGCAACCCGGTGTCATCAATAATCATAAACCGATGTTGCCCGCTGGGCCCGTGGGCCGCGCCGAGTCCCTCTCCTTCACGCACCGGGGGCAGGGGTAGCGCCACCACAGGCCCGGCGCGGACAGCTTCACTGGCGTTGGAGTAGCCTTGAGGCCCGCGGGGGCGCGCGGGGCCCCTGCGCATGCCGCCCTGGGCTTGAGACGGGAGCCGGACGCAGAAGGGGTGAGCCCCTGAAGCGGTAAAGCCCAGAAGCTCGGCGGCTCGCTCTAGCAGCACGTCACGGCCGCCTTCAAGCAGCCTACACTGCAGCAGCTCTCGGGCCACCGTGAGCGCGGCCCTCGAGTTCGCCTGCTCCCGGCGGGTGTACGGTGTCGTGGTCGCGGCGTGATTGGAGGCCCTTGCTGCCGACCGCGCTTGCCGCGGTGTGAGGGTTGTTGAAGCCTGTCCGCGCCGCCCGCGGCCCGCAGCGCCCTGCGGACCACGAGCTGCCTGGGGCGCGGGGTCGCCCGAGGCGAGCGGCTCTACGCGGGCGGGCCACGCCGCCCATGGATCTTGGTTGCCCGCCTGGTCGCCGGACATGGTGATGACGATGCGACGGGACGCGGAGCGGCGGAAGACAAATCCCGGCGCACCCCTACCTGGCGCGCCAAATGTCGGATTTCGGGTTCCGGCTGACCCTTGAGGTTCGAACTCTGGGGTGCGCGCGGAGATTACGCCCTCTACCTCTCCGTCTCGCAAAGATCTAAACTACTAAAAGAACAACACAAGAGACAGAGTTTATACTAGTTCAGGCCACCGATGTGGTGTAATACCCTACTCCAGTGTGGTGCGGTGGATTGCCTCTTGGGCTGATGATGATGAACAATACAAGGAAGAACAGCCTCGCGAGGGTCTGTTCTTGGCTGGGGGGACGAACTACTAGGAGGAGTTCGACCGCCCTTCTTTCCCTCTCTCTCTTACTGATTCTTTGCTTGCCCAGGTTCTGGATTGCGCGGTCCCTCTACCCTGGGGGTGTCTAGTCCTATTTATAGGCAAAGGCTCTGGGCCTCTTCCCAAATATTGAGCGGGAAGGGCGCCAACAATTGGTCAATTTGAAGGGGAACATCTGGTACACTTATCCTGACTAAAGTTGGTCCTCGCCTGCCAAAGGCTCTGGTGGTGACGCTGGCTTGGGCTCCACAGTGACTTCCTCCTTGTCGCGGAGCTGGTCTTGGTCTCGTTGCACCGAAATGGATGCCTTTGCTTGATCCTCTCGCCTGCGCTTGCCCCCTTTGCACCAAAGAGGAAAGGGAGGACACTATGCGGCTGGCGCCTGCCTGGCGCCCTTGGTCGTCATGGCTTGCGTCATGGGCACCTCGTGAGGTACCCCGCCTTGATCTCTCCGCCTCCTCGTGAGCCAGCCTGATGAGGCTGCACCTGAGGAAGCTCCGCGTCGTCCGCCCCATGAGGCTTGGCCCCTCGCGAGGGTCTTGGGTTTTGTGTTGATGAAGATGGGCCGTGCTGGGCCCCCTTTGAGCCACGCTACGGGCCGCAGGCAGGCAAGTCTGGGGACCCCCGTTCCTAGAACACTGACAACATCCATGACATTTTGGGCCGAACGATTTTTTTTTCTATCATACATATGACACTTCTATGACGATAATTGTGACAAAACCCGGTATCATCATAGATGTGGTGGGCTCCATTTCTATGACAAAAAATCATGACAGAAAATGGGCTTTTCGTCCTGGGCGGGCCGGAGACGCAGTTGCATGACATTCTTTGGGCCGTCCATGACGGAAAAAACTGTGGTAGAAGCGAGGGGGGGGGGGGAATTTTGGGGAGTTCCCGGTTACGGTGGGAGGTCGGGAGCCGAGCGATGCGCGTTTCTCTTGTATATGTGCGCGCGTGTGTGTGAGGCGTTGGCTCTAACTGAACCCGAGCGAGGCGTTGGGCTCTAACAGAACCTGAGTGATTGCACTGCAGGCTACGCGTTACTAAACCCGAGCGATCGATCGATGGCTGTTAACTGAACCCGATCGAGCGATTCCTTCGCTACTGCTGCTAACTGAAGCCGATCGATGGTGCCTCTGGGATGAACAGTGAGCGTTGCGGGGGGGGGGGGGGTGGATGAACAGTGAGCGGTGGCGTTGGCTCTGGATGAACAGGACCCCATGGTGTGGTGGAGGGGAACAGTAGACGGTGGAGGGGTGCCCGTGGAGGGGTGGTTGAACAGGACCCCATGGTGTGGAGGGCTGGATGAACAGTAGATGGTGGAGGGGTGCCCGTGGAGGGGTGGTTGAACAGGACCCCATGGTGTGGAGGGCTGGATGAACAGTAGACAGTGGAGGGGTGGTTGAACAGTAGCCGGTGGAGTAGCTTGCGGTGGAGGCTGGATGAATAGGAGCCCGTGGAGGCTGGAGGAGGTCGACGGTGGAGATGAACAGTATCCCGTGGAATCCCATTTTGCGGTACGCCACACCCCTCCCGATGAACAGGACCCCCGTTTCGATCGTAGGAGGTCCGTTTCATCCGTTTTGCGGTACGCCACACCCCTCCCGATCAACAGGACCCCCGTTTCGACCGTAGGAGGTCCGTTTCCTCCGTTTTGCGGTACGCCACACCCCTCCCGATCAACAGGACCCCCATTTCGACCGTAAGAGGTCCGTTTCCTCTGTTTTGCGGTACGCCAGACCCCTCTTGATGAACAGGATCCCGTTTCGGACGTGGTCGGTCGAACACAAGGTCGTTTCCTCCGTAGTGCGGTACGCGAGGCCTCGTTTCCATCGCCTGTTCCGTCCAAGCCCTCCCGATGAACACAACCACGCATTCCGTTCCGACCTAGCCGGTTGGCTCCCACGCGTTCCGTTGCCTCCCGATGAACACGACGCATTCTGCTGCCTCCCCATGAACACGACGCATTCCATTGCCTCCCCATGAACACGACAACGACGCTGTTTCTCTGTTCCGACCCAGCCATGTCAACGAGCCCTCGCCGTATGTATGCGCGAGTAGGCGTTCGAGACCCCGCCTGTATGTACACATACGTGGCCGTATTTTCTTTCTTGCACCCTGGCCGCTGTACGTACGTTTACATGCTACATGTGTGCCTCTACTACGACACGCGCACGCCTCTACATCCACCTGAATGACAACGTTACGTACGCTTCGACCAGGTGGGTCCCGACTGTCAGGCACTTCCTTGCCTGCGAAGATGTAGCTGGTGGGTCCCAGCAGTCAGGGGGCGAATCGTTTTGTTTTTGTGCCCGGACGCACTTCCTTGCATGCGAAGGTGTAGCTGGTGGGTCCCAGCAGTCAGGGGGAAACGTTTTTTTTCATGATATACGGTGGCCCGTCCTGTCGGTCCCCGCTGTCAGGTGGCGGAATAATTATTTTGTGCGTAATAAGGATGCACTTCCTTGTTGCGGCTATGGACCCAGCTGTCAGCGTATCCACGCACAGTACTCTTCCGATGGAAGTTGGTCATTGACCACATTGACCACGCCGCGCCGAGAGCACCACGGCGGTGGACAACGCCGAGGCCTAGGAAGGGGACGACACGTAGGCAGGGAAGACTCGACAGTTGTTCCCACGCGGAGGGGAGTATGACTATACGAGGGTTTGCTGGTTCGTCTGCCGTCGCCGGAGAATAACATCAGGTGTGGGTGAGTAGAGGGATGGCTAGGCCAGCAATGGGATTACGGTGGGGTGGTGAGGCCTGCGCGGCAGCACAACCGGCCACGGGGAGGAGGGAGCAGGCAGTCCCGCTGGCGCTTGTTTGAGCGGCTGGAGCAGGAAGAGCAGATATTGAAGAAGCACGACGGCCATTGGATGGACATCCAACAGTCAGTGCTTGTGCGTCAACCTTTTTTTTAGGAAAGCCTCAAATGTGTGGAAAACAACATACATCCCATCTGCCATTATTTCTAATAATTTATAGCCCATTTGCCAATTCTTAAGGTTTTTTTGGAGCCCATATTCTTTTTGTTAGCATTACAACCCATATTGTGGCTACGGTTTAATAATTATATGAAATTTTGCATATTTCGGTGCGGTCCGAACTGTTTTGAATCCTGAAATTTTGACTCACATTCAAACTGATTTAAAAAATAAATGTATATCAATGTAAAATCCAACAAATTCGCCAAGCATAAAAATTAATGTAATTGAAAATCTTGAAATGAAAAAAAGATATTTGAAACTAATTGCCGGTTTGATGTGTTTTAAAAATGTACAGCCCATTTCTCATTACTGATGGGCCATTTTCTCGGCCAGCCGTATGAAAGTTCTCCTCGTCTTGAAAGATTTGCAGCCCAACAGGCCTGACAAAGCGGCTTACTAGGCAAATCACAAAAAATCTAGGCTCTGGCCGTGGACCCAGCTGTCAGCCTCTCCACGTACAGTTCTCTTCCGATGGAAGTCGTTCCTTCACCATGTTGACCACACCGCGCGGAGAGCACCATGGCGGTGGACGACGGCGAGGCCTAGGAAGGGGACGACGCGGACCCAGCAGTGGAAGCCCGCGCGGAGAGGAATACGAGGGTTCACTAGTTCAGCTCAAGCTTTTAAATCTAGGCCGATACGACCGATATATAGGCCGATATATCACTTTTGGGACTCCACCGATATCAACATAACATATCATTTTGCAAATATCATTTTCCAACATATCATCCGATATGGACCGAAATATCGACCGATATGGCCGATATCTTGCCCGATATGGCCGATATCTTGCCCGATATGTCCAGCGATATAGAACGGTACGTAGATGACAACAATTATTTATTGGATAGTAGTGAAATAAGATTGTGCATTTACAACTTCATTATATATTATTGAAGTCATTCACAATGTTTCGTACAAATGCATATATATCGTACTGTTTTTAATCATAGAGTAAGGATTTTGTGAATCTTTCCTTAATAGTTTCTTAATAAACAAATCAATAAACTAGGAATATAAAAGTGCTATGTTAAAGCATTGACATCATACATTTTCTTTTACTAAAAAATGTTTTGAACAAGAATAATGAAAAAAACTAGAGACGATATATGTACATATCGTCCGATATATCACCCGATATCCGACATCCGATATGTCAAAGCCAAACCGATACGGACCCGATATCCGATATTTTGAAGCTTGGTTCAGCTGCGATAAGAGGCTGCCGTCGCCGCAGGGCCTGGCCAGCGGTGGGAATAGTAGGGGGCGGTGAGGCATCTGCGGCAGCATAGCCGGCCACATGAGGCAGGAGCATGCGGCACGACCGGCGCTGCTTTGGGCGGCTGGAGCAAGAAGACCAGAGGTTGAGGAAGCACTACGGCCGTTGGATGGACATCGTACGGTCACTGGAGTATTGACTAAGTTGACAAAGCCCTCCATCCCCGTCAACTTAGTAGGCCCACAAGTCAGCTCAACAATATGGTCGGTCCCAGCTGGCAGGGGGTATTCATTTTTTTGGGCGTAATAAGGAGGCACTTGCTTGCGTGCGAAGATATAGCTGGTGGGTCCGACCTGTCAGCGGGGGTAATGTTTTTTTTGCGAAATACAGAGGCCCTTCCTGTGGGTCCTAGATGTCAGGTGGAGGAATCATTATTTTGCGTGTAATAAGGAGGCATTTCCTTGCGTGCGGCCGTGGACCCAGCTGTCAGCCTCTCCACATACAGTCCACTTCCAATGGATGTCGTTCATTGACCACATTGACCAGGCCGCGCCGAGAGCACCAGGGCGGTGGACGACGGCGAGGCCTAGGAAGGGAACGACATGGAGCCAGGGAATAATCGGTAGTTGTTTCCCACACGGAGGAGTACGAGGGTTTACTGGTTCGTCTGCCGTTGCCGGAGAATAACAACATGTGTGGGTGAGTAGAGGGATGGCTTGGCGAGCGACAGGAGTATGGTGGGGCCATGAGGCCTGCGCGGGAGCATAGCGGGCCGCGGGAGGAGGGAGCAGGCAGTCCTGCTGGCGCTTGTTTGAGCGGCTGGAGCGTGAAGAGCAGAGATTGAAGAAGCACGACAGCCGTTGGATGGACATCCAACAATCACTGCTCTCGTGTGTTGACTAAGTTGACAGGGCGTTGCGTGTGCGTCAACCTTTTTTTATGAAAGCATACGCGTCAACTATAGTAGGCGCACAAGTCAGCCTTAAATCTATGGAAAACAGGATATAGCCCATCTGCCATTATTTCTAATAATGTACAGCCAATTTGCTAATTCTTAAGTATTATTTTGGAGCCCATCTTCTTTTTGTTAGCATTACACCCCATATTGTGGCCACAGTTAAAAAGTATACGAATTTTTGCATATTTCGGTGCGGTCAACTATTTTTAATCCAGAAATATCGATTCACATTCAAACTATTTTGAAAAATAATTTATATAAATATAAAATCCAAATAATTGTCCACGCATAAAAATCAATGGAATTTAAGATCTTGTAATGAAAAAAAATTGAAACTAATTCCCGGTTTGATGTGTTTTAAAAATGTACAACCCATTTCTGGGCAAAGCGAATGAAACTCTCCTCGTCTTGAAAGATTTGCAGCCCAATAGGGCCGATAAAGCAAGTAGGCCTCGTTTGGGTATTTCTTTAAAAAAATAGAACTGGGCTAGCCATTTTCAGCAAGAAAAAAACACAACTGGGCTCATGATGTGGTAAACATAAATAAAACACTGTTTAGACGGGCCACAGCCCCCGCACAGCCCCATTGTTACCCTGATTCGTCGCTAAAACTAGTATAAATAACAACTGCTTTTTCCTCAAAAAAAAACTGCGTGACTTGCTGGGTCCCTGGTGTTAGCCGCTCGTAGTGTAATTCTCTCGTTTATTGACTACGTTGACAATGGCGTGAGCCCCAGATGTGGAGGAACCATATTTTTGGGCTTGTACTATAGAGGCACTTGCTTGCGTACTGCCATGATGCTGGTGGGTCCCTACTGCCATCCTCTCCACGTACAGTCATCTCCTTGTTCCTCTCGGTTGTTGACGACGTTGACAACGCAAGAGGGCGGCGCACCACGCACGGTGAGCGAACCAAGGCCACAAGGCGGAGGACGACAGCGAGGCCTCAGACGGAACGAACAGGAGCCATTGAAGATGCGCCAGTCCAGTCGCAGGCGGAGGGGAGTATGAGGGTTGATTGGTTCGGGCGCGGGTGCGTGTTGGGGCTGACGTCGCCGGAGAATAACAAGACGTGTGGGGGAATAGAGGGAGGGACTGGCCAACATTGGAGGGTACGTACGGTAGGGCGGCGGAGGCGTAGCCAGCCATGGGAGGCGGGAGCAGGCGCAGCCGACGGGGTGGTTTGGTTTGGGCGGCTGGAGGAAGAAGAAGACAAGAGATAGAAGATACACGACAGATGTTGGATGTCAATCCAACGGCTGGTAGGCAGAACCGTTTGTTGACTGGCTAGTAAGTCGACACCACCTTGGATAGGCTATTTCCTCGCGGGTCCCAAATGTCAGAATCCAAACCTGTCACGGTCATGCAGCCTTTCCTATGAAAATTTACAACCCATTTGATGTGCTAGTTCGAAATAAGTTTGTGGGTGCTGGTGGGGGCTAATCACTTGGCTTCTGTAATGCATAGTGAGCTCAAGCAGCCGGGGAGAGTGATGTTATTTCCCTTGGTTGGGATTTGTTACAATATTTCACTCTAAATTAAACGAATGGCAGGCCATTTGCCTTGTTTGAAAGAAAATATGACAGTCACAGCCGAGTTGAAAAGGGCAGGAACATCTAACTCCAGCTTACAAACTGTACAAAAGCACGAGGGTTAATTATTCATCTGGTTTACAACAAAAACCAGATTGAAAAGGGCAACAACATCTAACTCCAGCACTGTTTTCGGTAATCACAGTCAAATGGATCGGTCAGGTCCATAGAATGAACATCCTGGGTCGTAAAATTTACTGGATTATGACCTCAATATGTTGTAAATAGAAGGACGGCTTGTTCAGAAGCTCTTTTGCCCACCTAAAACTCATTTTTTTGCTCTTCGACATACCCATCCGTCAAAACCATGCTGCTGATAAACTTAAGCTTGATGGACAATAGTAACCTCGCATTCAGCAGGAAGAATGTGACAAATCTTGTGTTTGCATGGTTGGCTACATATCGTTCTAGCGTTATTGTCTTCAATCGAATCTCATGAGAAGTGATAAAATCCCGATGCTTACGAATCCACCGATTGGTTATAACTTTCTTACCCCGTCCTGTTGCCTAAATAGACATGAAGATTGAAAATAGTTAAGGTCTAAAAGAAGAGTGTCGAAAGAGCAACAACTGAACGGTTAATTCTAGTACACTATATGCGGGCTTCCAATGTGCGTAAAATTATCACCTTTATATACAACTTCTCCAGACATGGAAAGCATTGCAGCAAGCTAATAATCTTGTTCAGATCAAAACTATTCATTTGGATATATAAGATCATGACAGAGTCCAGCACCATTGATAGGCCATCCATGGAGAAACTCTTCATTGAGCATAGAACATAATATTAGTACAAAATGTGTACTCCAAAATGATATATAAATTATGCGCAGAAATTTAAAATGCAGCTTATGGTTACAAGTGTAGATGATAATATAAAGTACCCAGAAAAACAATTACTACTAGTACAGTGGAGGCACTCTACCGCTTCTGGCTCCTCCTAGGTCATTGAAACGTCTCCCTCTACTGAATGTCGTTATACTTTTGTTCACCGACATGCGGGCCATGCAGCGCGCGGGCCCAAATGCCATCCACCAAATTAGAAGGCAGTATGCAAGCGGAGAGTCACCCCGGTCATAGCGCGGCAGTAACAAGCCGTCGTATCACAAAACCCCACCTCCCCGCAGTCTAAGTTTGATGGACGAAGCAACCATCATTTCACTACTTGCTGAATCCCCTTCTCCCTCACTGTCTTCAAGAAAGGCAACACTCGCATCTGCCACTGTTCTTCTCTCCGAACGAAGGGAAGGTAAGCGGATCCGTGATGTTGGTATATTTTCATTCGGAGAATTTTTTTTTGCAGAGCAGTAACCGATCCTCACTCTCTTTTTTGTTTCATTGTCATTGCGATTGTGTTTTCCGTTCAGTGGTCTCCTAGTATTTGTCAGTTTCATGATGGACCAAGGAGTACCAGGCAAAGATCTGTCGATATTAGAGCAGACGCGGGAAGCTGATCCCCACGAGACAGAGAGCTCCAAGAAGATGGAGGCAACCACCGAGTCGACCCCAGATACGCTCAAGGCCACTACAGAGATGGTCAACGCCCTGTTTGAGGTTACAGCCCCCGTGGCACTGCAGGAGCACTTTTCCCCCTTCGAGGATGTGTCCACCCCCCCCCCCCCGCTGAGCTGACCAAGGTGATTTCCTTCTTTGCCGATCTCGATTGTGGTTTTTCATCTAAGTATGTGGTGATTTTTTTAGAAAAGGAAGTATGTGGTGACTAATAATGCAAAATTTTATTAGCTTCGATGCCATGCTATACATAGTGGTTTAAATAATTTGTGTTTCTTATACTGAAAAGTAATTCAGAATTTGTTTCTGTTTCAATTAGAGCCCTGATGCAGACAAGGATTGTGTGGTTGTACATGTCACTCACTATGAGGCGACGACCTGAATATACACAGTTCGATCTCACATCCAAGGGCTTTCAGAATCCCGTGTCATGGGAGAATGGAAAGCCACTACCCTGCTGTTCGCACATTGGCAGTTCGCTCCTACTCGTCCCCGCATGTCCTTCAATACTACGGCGGTTCGCTCCTAGTCGTCCCTTCCATTCACATTACGACAGTTCCACTAATCCTAACCCTCCTCCCAAATCCATGGCGTCCCAAATCTCCACGATCGGCGGTGAGTACAAGGTAATAACCATCACCGGCGATGAGTTCGACATCATCTACACCCGTTCTTCCGCGACGGTGAAAGGATGCCTTTCTCGCTTCAGACACATGTTCGAAAACTCAGATGATGACTGGGTCACTGGGCTAGATGTTGAGTACACCACAGTCCTGGGACGAGAGAAGGATCTAAAGGACAAAGAGAGGAAGAAGCCCGCCGTGATCCAGGTTTGTGTGCATGACTTATATATGCTTGGTCTACCACATATGCCGTGCCGACATTGAGTGCCAGGATTTTAAGGACTTCGTCGAGAGCAACCTAGTCAAATTTGTTACTGTAGACTTTGGTAACGACAAAGAAGTCCTGCGGCGGATAGGCCTCGTTGTAGGCAACACCTTCGACCTCCAGAAGAATCGGCTCGTGTCCTCTCTTCAGCCTTGAATGCTGACCCTGGCAGGAGCCATGGTTCATCCTTCGTACGGTAAACTGGAGAAACCTCCATACACGCTTCATCGTCATGCATGGCAGCGGAATGTACTAGATATAGACCACATCCACTATGCTGCAATGGATGGCTACCTTTGTTTCAATATATACAAGGGTTGGATGAAGAGCAACAGCCAAGTGTGCGGTTCAAGCAAAGAACTATCGGCCCAGGGGAAGAGGGACAAGGACGAAGTTGAGGACGTGGAAGAGGACTCCGAGTAAGGTGGCAGTGTCATTGCTCATGGTGGTTCTAAACTTCTAATGCAGTGTCTAGCGGATTAGTTGCATAGTTTAATTTCAGGTGTGCTTAGTTTAATTTGAGGGGTGTGTTGTGCTGAGCCCCCAGCAGAATTATGTTATGTTTCTTCTCGTTACTTTAACTCTTCAGTATGTACATACTACTAGTATTTCTTTAATAGAATTTAGCACCCCAATTAAGCACGTACTAGATTTTTTAATAGTACTATATGCATAATTTGGCGACGAGCGCTCTCTATATGTACCACCTTTTTTTAATTTCAATTTTTGCTCCATGGCGCAATCCATCGATAGAACTACTGTACATTTTTTAAAAGGCTAGAGTACTGTTCATCACCTATGGACTAAACCGTCCGGTTTATATAGACACCAGAGGGGGCTAGGGTTACACAGAGTCAGTAACAATGGGAGGAGATCTACATATCCGTATTGCCAAGCTTGCCTTCCACGCCAAGGAAAGTCCCATCCGGACACGGGACAAAGTCTTCAATCTTGTATCTTCATAGTCCAACAGTCCGGCCAAAGGTCATAGTCCGGCTATCCGGACACCCCCTAATCCAGGACTCCCTCAGTAGCCCCTGAACCGGACTTCAATGACGACGAGTCCGGCGCACAGATTGTCTTCAGCATTGCAAGGCGGGTTCCTCCTCCGAATACTTCACAGAAGATTGTGAACACGAGGATCGTGTCCGGCTCTTTAAGACAAGTTCAACATACCATCGTAGAGAGAATAGTATTTTCACAAATCTAATCTGTTGACGTATTCTGTAGCATGACATCACACCACGGCCAAGCCTTCATTCGAATCGTTTTTTACTGTCCCACCTCAGCGCATTTTGTGAGGCAGTTTCCTTGGCACGTCTTGTCGAAGCACAGATCGTGTACCCTTATCACGGGATTCTCATCAATACGGGCGTGGGTAACCCAACCATGCCATTGATTACGACGCTTGGGGGATAAGCGAGTTTTACCATGCTGGTGGGGACGCATAGCTTCGTCCACCCATATAAGGGCATAAGGATTCACCCTTTTATCCACGCCTTCTTCCTCCTTTGCTCATCCATCTTTGCACACTCGAGCTCCAGCGCCCAAGTCCGCATTTCCCACCTCGACCTTCTCCAACCATGACCAGAGCGAGAGGCAGGTGGATGGTCTCCTCCGTCACGGAGGGAAACATCAAGAAGCTGAGGAGAGCCGGATACCTGCCCGACGACATCGCGCACCGGCTCCCAGATGAGGGGCGGCTCATCCCCACCCCCAGGCTCCATGAGAGGGTAGTGCTCCTTACCCATTTCCTCCACGGACTGGGCTTCCCTCTCCACCCATTCGTCCGAGGGCTCATGTTCTACTATGGCCTGGACTTCCACGATCTGTCCCCGAACTTTATCCTCAACATCTCGGCGTTTATCGTTGTGTGCGAGGCCTTCCTCTGCATCAAGCCCCACTTCGACTTATGGCTGAAGACCTTCAATGTCAAGACGAAGGTAGTGGGCGGCCGCCAGGCGGAGTTCGGAGGCGCCAGGGTGGGCAAGATGCCCAACGTTATATGTCTTGCGGGTTCCTTCATGGAGACCATAAAGGGGTGGCAATCGGGGTGGTTCTACGAGTTCCGATCTGGCATCCCCACGCGGCTCACCTCCTGGCAAGAGAAGGGCCTGTCTTGGGGTAATTCGGGAGAGCTGGCCGGACTCCAAACCTGCGTCCAAAATCTGGTGGACAAGAAGGTTAAACTTGTCAACGTAGTCCAGGTCATGCTCATCCGCCGGATCCTCCCGTGCCAACGACGGGCTTTTAACTTGTGGGAGTTCGACCCAGCCCAGCACCAAAATCTGACCAGGCTCTTTGATACAACACATGAGGATGCCTGGAAGGTGCTATTCAAGGGCGCCGAGGTTCCCCCTCCCACTACCGAGGATTGCGGATTCTGCGCGAAGCGGCAAGCCAATGCGGTAAGCGGTTTTACCTTTTACAGGATACTTATTTTTCATAGTTTGACTCCATGCGGGATCTAAGCTCCCGTACCATCGACAGGATTGGCAGGAGACATCCGGACAGATCGACTATCCGGCACCTTTGCCTGAAGGCCCTGCAGACGCCCGCTTGACGGAGCTGCTGGTTCCGGCACCCTACATGGTGCCAGAGAAGAAGGCCAAGGGAACCCGAAAGACTTCCCGGCGCCCGGTGCTGTCGGACTCATCGTCCGATGACTCCGAGGCGCACTCCACCCATGAAGACGACGAGGAGGAAAGAGATGTTTCTTCCCTAGCAGGGGGAGAAAAGAAAAGAAAGGCCGCCCCAACTGGGGAGGCCGGAGGGTCCAAGAAGGGAAGGGCCCTTCCTCCGGACTACTCCACCAACACCGCCGACAGCGAAGAGGAGTGGTCGCCCAGGGCCATGCCCCTGGCGAAGTCGTAAGTATTCGGACACCAGAGTGACTCATAGTGTTCCTTTGTTGCACAGCTTCTCCTGACGCCGAACATAATCATGCAGTCCGCCCCGAGCCCGGCTCGACGTATCATCGAGCGGTTCCTTGGATTCGTCGGACGTGAATAGCTTTCCACTTCCGACCGCTTCCACCCCTCACCCTACGGACAACGCCAAGGTGTTTTCTCGAAAGGTTCCAAGCCAACGGGAGGCGGTCCTGGAGGTGCCGCAAGGCGACCTTCCGGACTGCAGCCAAAAAGGGAGCAAGGCTCCCAAGGGCTCCAAGTCCGGCCCTGGGCCGAACACCGCACCGGAACCTTCAGCGGTTCTGGACTCCGGCAGGCAGCCACCCGCAAAGAAGGGCAAGCCTCCCGTGCCGGTGACCTCCGTCCAACCGGAGGCACCGGATAACTTGCTGGAGGTGCTTAACGGCGCCTCCATCGACGAGGAGCACCGCACTATCATGAGTGCGCTGATCCAGAAAGTTCAGCCCGCCAATAGCGGGCTGACTGAAGCTTGTGCCAGCCTGCTGACAGGCTTTGAGGTATGTAAAAAATATATAAAAATATTACCGCATAGAGAGTAACCCCTGATGCTCTATTCGGTGTTCACAAAGAAAAGCCGAATAGAGGATCTAATAGTATTCACAGGAGTCTAACATAATTATGTCGATATGCGTATGCAGGCTTCGCTGCTGGCCTCTGCCGCACTGACTGCGGAGGTTGACGCGCTGAAGCAGAGCCTCGAGCGGTCCGAGCAAGAGCTCGGCCTTGCGAAAAAGCAGCTCGACGAGGACCAAGGTACGTAATGCCTTGTCCGTGTGTGTATATAAAAAACATGCAATTTGCAAGAAATTACAGGATCGTTATTGGTGTTCTAGGGGCCACGATCGAGGGGGCAACCCTGAAGCAAGCGCTTTCCGAGGCCGAAAAGAAGGCGGCCGAGGAGCGCACCGAGCGGGAGAAGCATGAGGCACGGGTTGGTGAGGTGCAGCAATAGCTCCATGCTCTCGTTAAGAAGCATGAGACTTTGGAGCTAGACTCGAAGACTCGAGAGTCCGAGCTCGCCGCGGCCCTTGAAAGTGCCAAGTCTGCCAAGACCGAAGCCCAAAAAGCCCTCCAGGAAATCGAGGCGATGAAGAAGATAGCGGCGGGTAAAGCATTATTTATGCAAAGCAAGCACGTGAAAGTGAATTACTTGTTACTTACCCGAGTCCGGAGCTCTCTAGGAGCATTCGCAGATTTGCCTCGTAGCGTGTCAGATGCCGCCGCCTACTACCGGGCCGAGGAAGGGATCTCGACGGAGAAGGTGTTCTGGTCTCAGTATGCTGAGACCGGCCACCCGGTGCCCTTGAGCGACCAGCTGAAGCAACTAGTCGAGCTCCATAAGGTGGCCGAACAGGCCATGAAGGGTCGCATAGTCCGGCTGTGGCCTGGAGAGGCCATGCCTGTGAGCTACTTCGGGCTGGTGAGGCGGCTGGCGGATGCCTGCTCGTGGCTTGAGGTTATCAAGCGCTCCGTCTGCATCGAGGGCGCCCGCAGGGCCCTTGCCCGTGTGAAAGTACACTGGGGCAAAATGGACGCGGAGCGGCTGGTGAAGGATGGGCCACCGCAGGGCAAGGAGCATTGCCACCCTGAGATGTACTATGAGGGCGTCCTGAAGGGTGCCCGCCTTGTGGCGGATGAATGTTCCAAAGATGTAATATTTGAGTAAACTTGCTCGTGTGATCCTGTACGCTGAAAACTTGTTCATGTGCGCTATGCAACGCTTGTTTTAATTTAAAATATTACCTTCTATGCGGCCGTTTATTAAACCTGAGAGATGGCGAGTCGTCGGCTTCTGCCCCCATGCTACGAGTGCTGGGGTGTTCGGGATAAAACCTAAGCACTCTTTTTCCCATTCTTGGGTCCTTCGAGGGAGGTGCTCAGCACAACGAACAAGGCAATCAGACTATAATGCGTTATCACTCTCACTTAGCCAGAGAATTCTATAATTTTAAATTTCGGCAAAGCCCCTAGTGTTCGGAAAACCGAGTTCGGGGCGCTATATACGCCTTAGGCCGGACAAAGCCGACTCCTCGCTCTAAGCGGCGTAAGTCTTTAAGGACTCGAAACCTCTGGAACAGCGACCAGCTCTCGCCCTATCATGACAGTCAGTTTTAGCTTTCTCTACTAAGGTGCTTAGCCCAGCTGAACCGGGGCACAATCGCAGTACTTCCCCCAGCGCTACCTTAGCCGATATAACGGAACGTAAGGTACCAAAACATGGGAGCCGGGCAAACCCAACTATTGACCCAAGACATGATTCGGAGATGATGCATATAATACTATAAGTTCGGGATGCCGCACTTGTGAAAGTGTTCGGACTTCTCACGCCATATTACGGGGTGCTTAAGCCCCTGGCGTATTAGCCGTACCAAAGTGTACGGGTGCTGAATGTCACGAATGAACATGGCGTATATAGTAGCACTATTCTGATCATGGGATCAGAATAACTATTTGGATCACGGCTCACCCTATATAGCGTCGATATGTTCCCGAGTTCCCGAACACGCCGGAATGAAGAAGAAAAAAATCCCCACGTCCCACCTCCCGCAAGATGCAGTCCCTCGATCCCCACGTCCCGCAGTCCCTCGATCCACTCCACCCGACCCATCGGCGCCTCCCCCCACCAGCCCGCCGCCGCCGCCTGCTGTAACCCCGCGCACCGCTCCGCCGGCGCGGATTCGGCCGCCGCCCCCGCCCCCCGCCCTGTCTCCAACCGGCGCCTCCGCCCCGTGCTCTGCTGCCAATCGTGCTCGTCGTCGTTGGCTGTTCGCATCCCCGCCACCAGGACCTCGCCCCGTCGCTGCCCACCACTAGGACCTCGCCCCGCCTCTGCCCACCACCAGGACCTCGCACTGCCGCCACCCACCACCAGGAGGTCCCTCTCTACGCGCGGATCCGGTCTTTCCCGAGCTCCCCCCACGACGGAGGAACACAGGGTAGAGGCACCGGCGCCGGGAGGAGCAGAACAGGGCGCCAACACCTGCCGCCCGCCAGATGCTGCTCCCTGAACTTCCTAGTGCATACTAGCTTTCTTCATCGAGGCCCCCCTGACGATGGTTTGTGTTTGTTGCCCACAACATGTTTGTGTGAATGCTAGGAGGAGTGCTGCTATTGAATTTTGTTTGTTGATGCTGGATACAGTACTGAACTTCGTCCTTGCCGGTCCGTGCTTGCAACATGGCATCAATACAGTATTTTTGAGCAGCAGCAAATCACCAGAAAAAGGGCCCCGTTCCAAGCTTGCCGGATCCCTCACCATAACCGCTCACCTCGTGCTGTTAGCGACCTGCCAAATCCTAAGCGGCGACCTGTCCGAGGCCTAAGGGCGAAC
Organism: Aegilops umbellulata; assembly: GCA_032464435.1. Classification (NCBI taxonomy): domain Eukaryota; kingdom Viridiplantae; phylum Streptophyta; class Magnoliopsida; order Poales; family Poaceae; genus Aegilops; species Aegilops umbellulata. Next base: position 512,673,093 of record CP136059.1, read on the forward strand.
TTCGTTCTTGAACCTTTATAAAACTAGAAGTTCAAGTTAGAATAAAAGGAACAAGTAAAAAGTTTTAAAAAATCCCATTTCTTAAAAAACTAGAAGTTCAAATTTAAGTAACGGAGCAGGAAAGTTGTGTGTTTTCAACAGCTTATTCATGTGCAGCAGAAGTTCAAGTCAAACTAATGGGTTTTTATAGAGAAGTTCAAATTGAAAACGGCCAGAAGTTCACGTGCTGCATGGTGTGTGTTTTCATATGAGAAAAAAGAATAAAAAGTTAAAGTATAAAAATTTCACTGCTAGAAGTTCAGGTGCTCATCACGGGGAACTTCAGAAACTTCTTGTGAGAGAGGCAATCGACACTATATATCAGTTGTGCAACTCTGATGAACGGGTGAGAAATTACGAACAAAAACACATGGTAGAAGTTCAAGTGAAAACATCGGGAAGTGCGATGATTATAGAAAACTTAGATTTTTCTCGTTATTAAAAAATGAAAAAAAGAAGTTCAAAAATAAAACAACAAGAATTTCAAATTTTAAAAATAGAGTGCTTCAAAATTTCATAACAAGATTAAAGAAATAATATCAGGAAGTCCATATTAAAAAATGAAGAAGTTCGATGATTATAGAAAACTCAGATTTTCCTCATTATTAAACATTGGAAAAAAGAAGTTCAAAAATAAAAAACAAGAAGTTCAACTTTCAAAAATAGAGCGCTTCAAAATTTCATAAAAAAGGATTAAGAAATTCAGATAAATATTTATAAAAAACTCAGATATTTTCACGTAACCGAGAGAAGTTCGATTGATAACTGCCAGAAGTTCACGTACTACACGGTGTGCATTTTGTATTAAAAAAAGAATAAAAAAGCAAACGCTAAAAGTTTGTTGTTATAAGTTCAAGTCCTTCGTCGGAAAAAGTTTAAAAAAATATTCTGAGAGAGATTTGTACAAAAGGAATATCATTTGTGTAAAATTGATGAATGGATGAGAAAATTACAAACGAAAATACGTCACAGAAGTTCAACTGAAAACAGCAGGAAGTTCAAATACTATAGTGGATGAATTTCGGATGACAAAGTTGTAAAATCGTCGTGAGTATGAAAAAATGATCAACACGGGAAAGTTGCATGTTCAGAACAGCTTTCCATTGGTATATCACTTGCTCAATTCCGATCAGTGGATGGAGAGTTACGAGCAATGGATGGAGAGCTACGAGCAAAAAAATCACGTGAAAAACAGAGTGAAGTTCAGGTACACGCGCCGAGAAGTTCAGGTTCTTCACGTGGTGCATTTCGGAAAAATCTGTTTCGCGATAAAGGCAGAACGAATGATCTCGTCGTTTTCAAAATTACCTAAAAACGGCTAGTATTTAGAGAAAACCATCAACACGAAAAAGTTTCGCATTTTCCGTAGCTTTTCAGTGGTATATTATTTGCCCCATTCCGATAAAGTTTGTAGAAATTACGGTGAAAATATGTTTTTATCCATTTTCAAAACTGACTTAAAACTGTAAGGAATTGGGATAAAAAATATATACCAAAAAGTTTCGCATTTCCTCAAGCTTTCCAACGCCATATCATTTGCTACATTCGGACGTATGGTTAAAAAATTAGCTCAAAAATACACACTCGGTGTAACTTGGACCGTTTTACAAATCACTTTTAAACCATTTACAGTTAGAAAAAACTTTCAACATGAAAAAGTAGCGCAATTTCACAAGCTTTCCAACGCCATATCATTTGCCTCAATTGGATTAGCCGTTTGGAAATGACATCGAAAATACGGACACGGCTGTTTGGTTTTTGAAATTTTACGTTTTTTCAAATTACTCTTTAACCGTAGGGAATTAGAGAAAACTTTTAACATGTGGAAGAAGCGGTTTTGCAGCAGTTTTCCAACGCCGTATTACTTGCCTCATTCCGATAAACGGTTTAGAAATGCGATAGAAATTACGATTCACGTTTTTTGTGTGAAGAAAAAACGGTTTTCAAAACTGCTCTTAAACCGCTTCCATTTTGCGAAAAATTTAACTTGGGTCATGATACTCGTGTCCATAGCTTTCCAACGGTATATCGCAAGCCCTATTTGGGCAAAGTTGCGGGAAGTTCAACCTAGCACAGGGGGAAGTTCAGGTCAAACAACTCAAGCAGTAAAATCGCAAAAAACGCAAGTTCTTCATGACACGAGTGCAAAATCTGCCTATGAGTGAGATTCCTATCTAAAACGAGTATTTAGTTGCTAAAAATCGTTTAAATATTACACTTACATCACATGGAACACGACTAACCAGAAAAATTCGCGGTAGAAGGCACGGTTGCGAAGATAGCCCGAAGGTCGTGTTCGTACAGAGAGAAGTTCAGGCGCGTTACTCAAGCAGTTCAGGTTGTGACCAGAATATTAGTCTGATCCCGTGATCAGAATTGTGTGTGTGTGTGTGTGTGTGTGTGTGTGTGTGTGTGTGTGTATAAAGGAATGAATAGAGAATGCAATAACAGACTAGAGCTAAGCATTGTTTATTCGAGAAATGTGCATAAAAAGGAGAATGATACAAATATTGCGATAAGCAGGAGATGGGACTATCTGACATGTCCCCTCCAGGGGCGAGCTGCGGAAAGGTAATTAAAGCAGGTATTTTGCTCGTTATAGAGACCACCTGGCAATTCCATAATGCGACGTAGCTTTCTGCCTCCCTGGGTATTGTATCATGTGTTCGACAATTGTACTGCCGAGCAAGTCTTCCAAAGAGTAAGGTCCTGAAAGTAAGAAAAATGATGGAATTGGCAGCCCCTAGTGCGGTTGAGCCGTGAATTGGGGCGTGCCGTGGTCATGCCCCTCCCCCTGTGCCCATGGTATTTTTAGAGCATAGTTATGTACGCGTGGCATGGATTTCGCCGTTTTGCTAGGGCTGGGGTTGGGGCCGCATTGCTACGCTTGCTCGGCATGTGCCAAGCGGTCTTGTTGTAGGTTACTCCCAACGCTTGACGGTGAACGGACGTTTTATTGCTGGACTGAAGAATTGCTTTGAGAGGCTGCTTTGTACTTCTGCTGCGAGGGCCGCCGTGTGCTCCTCTGTTCAGAGAGAGCGCTCGGTGCTTCCATTGACTGTAATGACTCCCCGAGGTCTTGGCATCTTGAGCTTGAGGTATGCGTAGTGCGGCACTGCATTGAACTTTGCAAATGCGGTTCGCCCAAGCAGTGTATGATAGCCACTGCGGAACGGGACTATATCGAAGATTAACTCCTCACTTCGGAAATTATCCGGGGATCCGAAGACTGTCGGTGTACTAAAGTAGGGGTACCTTAGTACCCCGAACTTGTGCACGGGCAGTAGTAGCGTCCCGCGGCAAGGCTTGCCAGGGGAGCGACAAGAGTCTCCACGGCCCTTTCTGGGCCAGACGAAGGCCAAGTGATCGAGCCTAGAAGACCAGGCCCCGGCAAGAGGAGCTTGCCGGGCCAAGGAGGCGAGGTCCGGCAAGAGGAGCTTGCCGGGACAAGGTGACAAGGCCCCGGCAAGAGGAGCTTGCCGGGACGACTAAGCCGAAGCACCAAGGCCCCGGCGGGAGGAGCTCGCCGAGACGGCCAAGCCAAGGCACCCCAAGAAAAGCCCGCCGCGGCGCGCCGCGCGCCCCGGCAAGGCCTGACGAGCGGCAAGCTTTCAGGTGCGGCAAGACAACCACCGCGGCAAGCCACTTGCCGCGGCAAACCACCACCTCAGGCCTGCGCTCCAGCTCACCTGACCACGCGTCACTCTGGAGCTTCCCCAGAGGCACGTGGCGGGGCGCCGCGCAACCTGAGGCGCGCGGTGGCATGCGACGTTGGCAGAGTCGCCCCCGTGGCAAGCGTAGGCGCCCCCAACGGTCCGCCTCGGTACTGTTCAGGCGATCCAGACGGGCATTTAATGCCTTTGTCCCCCGCCGTCAGAGTTAGGTGCGATAGCACTGTGCGGCCACTGTTCGCACAGTTCCTTGCCATTTTTACCCTCACCTGCGTCGCTACCTGTGGTAAACCCCTTAGCATATAAAAGGAGGCCCATGCGCACGTAGGGGGGAGACCCCGAAGGAGGACACCCAGTAGACCCTCGTCTACGTCCAGCTCCAACTTACCGTAGCTTCTTGCGCTCCAGAGCAAGAACTCGAATCAACCAGACAAGCAGCAGTAGGGTTTTACGCATCCGTGCGGCCCGAAGCTGGGTAAAATCGTTGTGTGTGTGTTGCCTCGATCTGCTCTTTGCGCAACCTCCGCCCCCCCGCCGAACCGAAAAGGGGCTCCGTCCCCATAGGTGCTCGTGGAGGCCGATTTCCCCCGACATCTTTGGCGCGCCAGGTAGGGGTTGCGTCGAGGTTGTGTGAACCAGATCCGGCGTCCGCGCGAGCCAGACTCTCATTGTTTGCGCCGGCATGGCGCCGAAGAAGAAAGCTCCGGAGGTGACCGGTCCGTCAGCGTTGAACCCACCGCCCATGGAGCAGACGGGTGGTGAGGAGGACGCCGGCGGAGGAACGGGCGCCGTCGAACCAGTTCTTGGTCCCGCGACGTCCGAGCTCGCCCCGCGCCCCTCTCAGGAGGCGCGAAACCAGCAGCGTCATGGTACCCATGGTACCATACGCTCGCTGGACCCAGACCGTGCTGGTGGGTCCCAAGGCGCTCAGGACCAGCATGCGATCCAGCGTGCCGGAACGAGCGTCGCGCGGCTGCCTGGACCAGGTGCTGCTCCTTCTAACATAGTTAGGAGTTCGAGCACATCCCGCTCCTCGCGCCGTTCGCCGCCTCTGCCCGCCACCCCAGCGGAAGCTCTCGCGCGAGCTCGGCTACTCCTAGACTACCCTCCGACGACGGACAAGCTCGACGACTGGAGGGCAACCATCCAGAGCCTCATCGGTTTCGCCAACGGCGACACTCTGCGGCAGCACAGCGCGTCGCAGCCGCGGCCAGTCACCCAGGCGAGAACCGATGGCGCCAAAAATGGCGGGGGTGCGACCATCGTGCACTCCCCGCCCCAGAAGCCGCGGTTGCCGACTCGCCGGGCACACCTCGACAACGACTCCACCGCATCGTCGAACCCGCGAACTCGCCGCGACCAACGCCAAGTCCTTCACGAACGAAGGGAAGAAGACGCTCGAACCCGCATCGAGCGCAGAAGAGAGGCGCGGCGTCAATCAGACCTGCGCGTTGAGCCCTTTGGAAACATGCACGCACCGGGGGAACCAGGCGAACTGCCGTATTCGGTACGCTGCCCCGCGTTCACCCGCGAGCTGCGGCAAGTCTAGTGGCCCAGCACGAAGAACTTCAAGCCCGACGTGCCCAAGAAGTACGACGGCAAGTCGGACCCGTCGGAGTTCCTCAGCATCTACACCATTGCGGTGCAGGCTGCCGGGGGACGGGACGACAAGATCCTTGCCAACTACTTCCCGCTGGTACTCAAGCCCAACGTCAGATCCTGGCTCATGCACTTGCCGGACGGCTCCATCTCCTCCTGGCCAGATCTATGCCATCAGTTCGTTGGCGCCTTCACGGGCGGCCACAAACCCCATGGCCAGGCAAGCGACCTTCATCTGCTTGTTCAGAAGGAGGGGGAGCCTTTACGCAAGTTCATCCAGAGGTTCAGCCGTGTGCACTACAACATCCCAGACGTCCACCCCGCCGCGGTGATCAGCGCGTTCCACCAGAACATGCGCAACCGCAGGATGCGGGAGGAGATGGCGATGTGCAAAATCAAGGAGGTCAGCGAGCTTTACGCCCTGGCCGACAAGTGTGCACGTGCTGAGGAGGGGAGGAAGCTCCCCGGAGAAAGTGTTGGAGAAGGAGAATCCGACAGTGAAGGTACCGCCCCGGCAAGGAGAGGCCGGCGGCGGAACGGCAAAAAGAAGAAAAACCCAGAGGTGCTGCTTGTCGAGAAGTCCGACAGCGAGGGCTCCGCCAAGAAAGCCCAGGCGGGAGGCCCCGGCAAGGAGGTTGTCGGGTGCGCCAACTGGCGGGCGGTGGCTGCTGCCGATAAGCGGTACGGTACCGACAAGAAGTACTGCAAGATCCACCGTACCAGGGGCCACGACCTCCAGAGTTGCAAGCAAGTCGAGCGACTCGTCGAGCTGCAGAAGGCCGAGTACGCACGACGCGACAAGGAGAGAGCCCAAGCAGGCGGCGGGGGATCCGGCACGAAGCGTCCCGGCCCGGGGGAGCGCCGCGGCAAGGACAAGCAGCGGCAAGCAGACAGACCTCCCCGGGGACGCGACAAGGACGAAGACGATGACGACGACGAAGACATGGAAGACCCCGAGACCAGCGAGCAGGAGTTTCAGAAAGCCACTGAGGTCTTGTGTGTGGATGGCGGTGCCTCCCTGCACGCTTCCCACCACCAGCTTAAACGGTGGGTGCGGGAGGTCAATGCAGCAGAGCCACCCGTCGAGTCACGCAGACCCCTGAGATGGTCCAGCACGCCTATCATCTTCGACATTGAGGACCACCCTGATCGCACAACCGCGGTCGGGTGCTTGCCGATGTTGGTTTCCCCAACGGTCCGCAACCTCAAGGTCACTAAGATGCTAGTTGACGGCGGGGCCGGCTTGAATCTGATCTCCTCTGCTGTTCTCCGGAGACTCCAAGTTCTCGACAGCGAGCTCGAAAAAACCGGCACATTCCAAGGAATCAACCCGGGAAGGAGCAAGACGAAGGGAAAGATCACGCTGCCGGTAACATTTGGCAGCGAGCTGAATTTCAGGACTGAGAAGGTCACCTTTGACGTCGCCGACTTTCCGTTGCCTTACAACGGGATCCTTGGCCGACCAGCGCTCGCCAAGTTCATGGCGGCCTCTCACCACGCGTATAACATGCTCAAGATGCCTGGCCCGATAAGTGTCATTTCTGTCCCCGGCGACAAGAAGGATGCCCTTATCTACGCCGACCAAATATACCGGGATGCAACAGCAGCAACGGCCCGTGGCCCACTTGCCGCTGGAGCTTCCGGGGGAAAGAAGAAGTCCGGCAAGTGCTCTGGCGTCCACTCCGGCAAGCACGCCTCTTCGGAGTGCTGCGCTGCCGTCGAGGACGTGCCATCGAGCCCCGCCAGCAAGAAGACCAAGCCCGGCAAGTGCTCTGGCGCCCACTCCGGCAAGCGCGCCTCTTCGGAGTGCTGCGCTGCCGTCGAGGACGTGCCATCGAGCCCCGCCGGCAAGAAGACCAAGCCCGGAAAGTGCTCTGGCGCCCACTCCGGCGAGCGCGCCTCCTCGGAGTGCTGCGCTGCCGTCGAGGACGTGCCATCGAGCTCTCCCGGCAAGAAAGCCAAGCCCGGCGAATGCTCTGGTGCCCACTCCGGCAAGCACGCCTCTTCGGAGCACTGTGCTGCCATTGAGGACGCACCATCGAGCCCCGCCGGTAAATACAAGAAGACGACGGCTGCTCCACCAGCGACCAAGAAGGTGCCCGCCAAGGAGGACGGCACTGGTGGTACCTTCACCATCAGTGCCACTCTCGACCCCAAATAGGAAAGCGCGTTCGTTGCTTTCCTGCGGGCGAATGTCGATGTGCTTGCCTGGCAACCATCGGACATCCCCGGCGTTCCCAGGGAAGTGATTGAGCACCACCTTGCCGTCTGTCCTCATGCGCGGCCCGTCAAGCAAAAAGTCAGGAAACAAGCGGTGGAGCGCCAAAAGTTTATCGCGGAGGAGATCAGGAAGTTGGAAGCGGCAGGCCTCGTCAGAGGCGTGCTCCATCCGACGTGGTTGGCCAATCCTGTTGTCGTGCGCAAAGCAAACGGGAAGTGGAGGCTTTGCATCGATTTCACCGATGTCAACAGAGCTTTCCCTAAAGATCCATTTCCCTTGCCGCGCATCGACCAGATTGTTGACTCCACGACCGGATGTGGCCTGCTTTCATTCCTCGACGCCTACTCCGGGTACCACCAGATTTTCATGACCAAAGAAGATGAAGAGAAGACTGCGTTCATCACTCCATGCGACACGTACTGTTTCGTGCGGATGCCTTTTGGACTACAGAACGCAGGCTCGACGTTTGCGAGGGTTGTCCACACTGCTTTCGAGCCACAGATCCACAGAAATGTGGAGGCCTACATGGACGACATTGTGGTCAAGAGCAGAGACAAGGCAACCTTGGTTCAAGACTTGGAAGAGACCTTTGCAAACTTGCGCAAGATCAGCCTCAAGCTCAACCCCGAGAAGTGCGTGTTCGGAGTTCCCTCCGGCAAGCTTCTCGGGTTCTTCGTGTCTCAGCGTGGGATCGAAGCCAACCCCGGCAAGATCAAGGCCATCGAGCAGATTGAAGCACCAACGCGTGTCAAGGACGTGCGAAGACTTGCCGGCTGCGTGGCGGCTCTCAGCAGGTTTATTTCTAGGTCTGCGGAACGCGCCCTGCCGTTTTTCAAAATCTTGAAAAAGGCAGGTCCAGTAAAATGGACTCCGGAAGCGGAGGCTGCGCTGCAAGACTTGAAGAAATACCTGTCCTCCGCTCCTATACTTGTCGCGCCTAGACCGCAAGAGAAGTTGCTGCTCTACCTAGCGGCAACCAATCAAGTGGTTAGTGCTGCGTTAGTAGCGGAGAGGGAAGCTGATGACGAGCCAGCAACCACGGCAAGCGCGTCTGACGACAAGCAGGGGGCTTCCCCGACAAGCTCTGGCCCCGGCAAAGGCGAATCCGCGCAAGCGCAAGGGGAAGTGCAGAAGAAGAGGATGGTGCAGCGCCCAGTTTACTTCGTCAGTTCCCTCCTGCAGGGGGCTAGGTCGAGGTACTCTGGTGTGCAGAAATTGCTCTTCGGCCTCCTCATGGCCTCGAGGAAGCTGCGCCATTACTTCCAAGCACACGAGATCACAGTGGTCACTCGCTTTCCGCTTAAGAGGATACTGCAGAATCCCGAAGCAACAAGCAGGATTGTCGAGTGGGCACTAGAACTGTCAAGCTTTGGCCTCAAGTTCGAGAGCACATCGACCATCCAGAGCAGAGCATTGGCAGAGTTCATAGCAGAGTGGACGCCGACACCGGACGAAGCAATTCCAGAGACGAGCATCCTCGGCAAGGAAGCAACCAAAGAGTGGCTGATGTACTTTGATGGTGCCTTTTCACTGGAAGGTGCCGGTGCCGGCGTGCTGCTCATCGCGCCCACCGGAGAGCACCTCAAGTACATCGTCCAGATGCACTTTCCCAAGGAGCAAGCAACCAACAATACAGCAGAGTATGAAGGTTTGCTCGCCGGTCTCAGGATCGCGGCAGAACTTGGGATCAAGAAGCTCATTGTCAGGGGTGACTCGCAGCTCGTCGTCTGCCAAGTGAACAAGGATTACCAGTGCCGGTTGATGGAGGCTTACGTTGATGAAGTGAGGAAGCTGGAAGAGCGCTTTGACGGCCTGGAAATGGAATACGTTCCAAGAGCAGAGAACGACATCGCCGACGGCCTGTCAAAATGCGCCGCACTAAAGCTACCTGTGGAACCAGGGACTTTTGTGCTCAAGCTGACTCAACCATCCGTGACACCATCGACTGGGCCAAGCAAGAAGAGAAAATCGGTCTCCGGTGACTATCTCCCGGCAGAGCTTCCCGAAGCCGCCGCCAAGAGAGTCCCCAAGATCGACGCCAAGAGTGCTGAGGAGCTGCCCGCTCTGGCAAGCCCCAGGGTTTGTCCCGACGAAGCAGGCGCTCCCGGCAAGCCATGCCCCGGCAAGCTTGCCGGGGAACATCAAGCTCCGGCTGAGCCCCATGTCCTCGCCGTAGAAGCTGATGTTCCCGCAGCCGCCGACATGCCTTTAGTCCTCGTCGTCGAGCCACAGGCTCCGACGTGGGCACAGCAGATCGTCCGTTTCCTCCAGACAGGAGAACTTCCCGAAGAACAAGAAGAAGCGGAAAGAGTAGCCCGGCAGTCCAGTATGTACCAGTTCGTCGACGGTGCACTGTACAGAAGAGGACGCAATGGGGTGAAATTGAAGTGCATTCACCGGGAAGACGGACAGGAGCTGTTGGCGGAGATACACGGAGGCATATGTGGACACCACATTGGCGCCAGAGCACTTGCCGGCAAAGCGTTCCGGCAAGGTTTCTTCTGGCCAACAGCCCTCCAGGATGCAACTGCACAAGTAACCAAGTGTGAAGCGTGCCAGTTCCATTCCAAGAAGATACACCAGCCAGCTCAAGCTCTCCAGACGATCCCTTTGTCCTTGCCCTTCTCGGTCTGGGGGCTCGATATCCTCGGCCCTTTCCCCCGAGCCGTCGGGGGCTTTGAGTACTTGTTCGTTGCCATCGACAAGTTCACAAAGTGGCCAGAAGTGGAACCGGTGAGGAAGGTGACAGCCCAGTCCGCGATCAAATTCTTCAGGTCGATTGTTTGCCGCTTCGGGGTCCCCAACAGGATCATCACCGACAACGGTACGCAGTTCACAAGCCACACTTTCATGCAGTACACCCAAGACCTCGGCACCAAGGTCTGCTTCGCTTCTGTTGCTCATCCCCGGAGCAACGGTCAAGCGGAAAGGGCCAACGCCGAGGTACTGCGCGGGCTCAAGACCAGAAGTTTTGACAGGCTGCTCAAGCGCGGATGGAACTGGATCGAGGAGCTGCCGGCGGTTCTTTGGTCAGTCAGAACGATGCCAAATCGAGCCACCGGCCAGACACCATTTGCTCTAGTCTATGGTGCAGAAGCAGTTACCCCCACGGAACTCGTATATGGGTCACCTCGAGTGCTCGCTTATGATGAGCTTGAGCAAGAGCGGTCGCGTGAAGATGACGCACTGCTCCTCGAGGAGGATCGTCTCCAGGCTGCTGTGCGATCCGCTCGCTACCAGCAAGCTCTGCGTCGCTATCATAGCCGCAAAGTTAAAGCCAGGAGCCTCGAGGAAGGCGACCTTGTTCTTCGGCGCGTTCAGTCGGCCAAGATACACAACAAGTTGACGCCAAAGTGGGAAGGCCCTTACCGGGTGAAACGAGTCACGAGGCCCGGCGCCGTCCGCCTCGAGACCGAAGATGGTACTCCGGTGAGCAATTCCTGGAACATTGAGCATCTTCGCAAGTTTTACGCGTAAGGCGCGGTTGTCGGACCCCGTCCGGCAGCCAACTCTTTGTACAAAGTCTTGCCGCAGTTGCATGTAATCCTTTGTACAAAGCCAGGCGCAGACCCTGGCAGTAGATAATGAAGCGCTGGCGCCCCCAAGTTTTAGCATGCATGCTGAGTCGAGTCTCGTCCTTGGTTAGGGTTGGTAGTGCCTAACAGTCGCTAACCCCTAACTTAGAGGTCGAGTCCGCGTCTTTTTCCCGTCCTTCCCCTTTGGCTCGCAGGAATTGCATACCCTTGCTGAGCCGCTCAAGGACGAAGAAGGGGAGAAGGGCGAGCCACACCCGCGCCCCGGCAAGCCAGAGTTGCCGGGGGTTGCAACCTCAGATAAGTCTTTACATCCCTTATCATGCATTCTCTCGTGAGCTGCGGAATGCGAAAACCTTGCTTCCTCCTAAAAGCTGCCGTGCTCTCTTAAGCGACAAACCCCGGAGCGCGTTCCCGGGGCCCGCTTCTGATAGTAGCCGCGGTGGCAAGAGGAGGAAGCGAAGGGCCAGAACCCGCCTTCTCCCTGCCTCCGTCAAGAGCGTGAGGAGGGCCAAGGGGCGCGGGGAGACAGCAGGGTCCGTTGCCGGGCGGGGAAGTGTCTATCTTAACGATGCAAAAGGGTTCGCTCCTTGCCGCGGGATGTACCCGCGAGACAAATGGTCCGGCAAACACTCCCTTTTCATTAAAAACATTCCACTCAGGTACAGCTCAGAGAGAATGAAAAACATGAAAGATGGGATTACAAGATTTAAAGAAAATTAAGGCCCGAGGGCTTACAAGATAAAAAGAGATAAGGTGCCCGTGATCCCTTTCTTGTCTCTCTCCTCAGGAGGTAGGGCAAGGAGTTGAGAAGGGCAAAAGGGGCACCTAGACGAGCTACGGGTGGCAGAAGACGCCAAGAGAGCATCCGGGGCTCCGCCCGGGGGCTCCGGAGGCCGGATGGAGACGGCGACGCCGAAAGCGGAGATCGAAAAGGAGGCTGCGGGACGCCAACATGCTGTCGAGGGCATCTAGCCCTCGTACTGCGAGTTGACGGCCTTGCCGCCGGCCTCTTCCGCAGCCTCGCCACCCCGGCCGCCCGAGAAGACGAAGCCCCGGCAAGAGGAGCTTGCCGGGCCGGAGAGAAGACCCCGGTGGTCGTCGCCGCAAGTAGGGGTGGTGACGGCGTCTGGGGCGAAGCTGGAAGACGAGGCAGCGGCCTTGCCGCCCGCCCTCTTCCTCTTTCGCAGCCTCCCTACGCCAGCCGCCCAAGGAGACGACCCTGGGGAGTTCACGGCGCCAGCAACGCGGACGATGGGGGTCGTCGGTGCCACGCGGAGCTGCGACCGGCACCTAGTCGGACCCGTCATCCCGGCGACCGCTCCCCTCGTCGTCGCTGTCGCTCCCCTCCTCGTCACTCTCGCTCGAGGAGGAGCCTTCGCTGTCGGAGGAGCTATCCACGCAGCACCGGGACCGGGTGCCGAGGTCCCCGAAGACCTTGACGGAGAGGAGATCACCCTCCATCAGCTTAAAATGGAGGGTGAACCCCTCCATCAAGCTGTGGATCCGGGCGAACGACTTCCACCCTCGGCCAAGATACATCACGCCGGGGGCTCGGGATTCGACGTGGACTCGCGTACCACTGATCCCGCAGCCCCTCATGCGCTTCCAGGACGTCCACGAAGGGAGCCGGGAGGCGAAGGCGACGGCGAGGCGCCCGGCGCAGCCTGATGATGAACTCGCAGGGGTCGTCCCCGAGATGAACCGCCGGGAGAAACGGAGCCGCCGGCGGAGGCGAGGCCGGTGCGCCGCCCCGCCCGCCTTGAGCGCCTCGGCCCCGTCCACGGCCTCGTCCACGACCTCACCCCCTCCCCCTTCCCCTTACGGTTGGCTCCGTCACCACGGGTGCAAGGGAAGGAGGGGCGCGCTGCCTGGCGGCAACCCTTGCCGCCACCGAAGAAGGACCAGGGTTCCCTTTCTCCATGACGGTTGGGGAGAGGGGACCAGGGATCTAAGAGAAGAAAGAAGGAAGGAGTGCGGACCCTCATCACCCCCTACCGCTCCTTATAAAGGGGCGGAGTGGGGGCTCGGCCGCCCCGCCCAACCAATCAAAGCAGAGGAAGGGCAGGCGACGGGGCCGACCCTCTACTTCGACCCGCGTCGGCCCGGTTTCCTGCCTCCACCACCGCAACCCCAAGCGCATGGAGGACGCGTGGCGGGCGAGCACGGCCGAGGCGACAGATGAGGCGACCTCTCCCCACCCCGTGATCGTGGGGGCGGGCGCCCTGAAAGCCGCGCCTCGACCCCGTTCGTTCACCAAGCCGCGCCTCCACGTCTCCCCCCCCCCCACTTGAAAGTGGGGGCGGACGTTTCGCCTTTCCAAATAAAGGAATCGTGCCCGACGTGAAGCATGCCTGCGGGCCTCAAGCCCCGCGCACGCCACCCACGTCACGCACGCCTCGCACGCCTCGCCCCCCACGACACCGCGATAAGCACGCGCCACTTGGGGAGGGCGCGACGGGCACGGAGTTAAGGAGCAGCGCAACCCAGGCCACGCGTGCCCGTGCACTGTTAGGGCCTGGCCCAACAACGCTCGGCACCGTGTATGGCCCAGACCCAGGGGCTCCTGTCGGTGTACTAAAGTAGGGGTACCTTAGTAACCCGAACTTGTGCACGGGCAGTAGTAGCGTCCCGCGGCAAGGCTTGCCAGGGGAGCGACAAGAGTCTCCACGGCCCTTTCTGGGCCGGACGAAGGCCAAGTGATCGAGCCTAGAAGACCAGGCCCCGACAAGAGGAGCTTGCCGGGCCAAGGAGGCGAGGTCCGGAAAGAGGAGCTTGCCGAGCCAAGGCGACAAGGCCCCGGCAAGAGGAGCTTGCCGGGACGACTAAGCCGAAGCACCAAGGCCCCGGCGGGAGGAGCTCGCCAGGACGGCCAAGCCAAGGCACCCCAAGAAAAGCCCGCCGCGGCGCGCCGCGCGCCCCGGCAAGGCCTGACGAGCGGCAAGCTTTCAGGTGCGGCAAGACAACCACCGCGGCAAGCCACTTGCCGCGGCAAACCACCACCTCAGGCCTGCGCTCCAGCTCACCTGACCACGCGTCACTCTGGAGCTTCCCCAGAGGCACGTGGCGGGGCTCCGCGCAACCTGAGGCGCGCGGTGGCATGCGACGATGGCAGAGTCGCCCCCGTGGCAAGCGGAGGCGCCCCCAACGGTCCGCCTCGGTACTGTTCAGGCGATCCAGACGGGCATTTAATGCCTTTGTCCCCCGCCGTCAGAGTTAGGTGCGATAGCACTGTGCGGCCACTGTTCGCACAGTTCCTTGCCATTTTTACCCTCAGCTGCGTCGCTACCTGTGGGAAACCCCTTAGCATATAAAAGGAGGCCCATGCGCACATAGGGGGGAGACCCCGAAGGAGGACACCCAGTAGACCCTCGTCTACGTTAAGCTCCAACTTACTGTAGCTTCTTGCGCTCCAGAGCAAGAACTCGAATCAACCAGACAAGCAGCAGTAGGGTTTTACGCATCCATGCGGCCCGAAGCTGGATAAAATCGTTGTGTGTGTGTCGCCTCGATCTGCTCTTTGCGCAACCTCCGCCCCCCCCCCCCCCCCCGCCGAACCGAAAAGGGGCTCCGTCCCCATAGGTGCTCATGGAGGCCGATTTCCCCCGACAAAGACCACTTCAAGTGTGACTGAGCCCGTGCAATGGGCCTCTACACCTGGTATGATGCCCTTAAAGGTCGTTTTTGTGGGTTTAATCCTTGAGGGATCTATGCCCATTTTCCGCACTGTGTCCTGATAAAGCAGGTTCAGGCTGCTACAGCCGTCCATAAGGACTCGAGTGAGGTGAAATCCGTCTATGATTGGGTCTAGAACCAATGCAGCAAATCCGCCACGGCGAATGCTAGTGGGGTGGTCCCTTCGATCGAAAGTGATCGGACAGGAGGACCATGGGTTGAACTTTGGGGCGACTGGCTCCAACGCGTATACGTCCCTTAACGCACGCTTCTGCTCCCTCTTGGGGATGTGGGTCGCGTATATTGTTCGGTAACGTAGTAATTTCAAAAAATTTCCTACGCACACGCAAGATCATGGTGATGCATAGCAACGAGAGGGGAGAGTGTTGTCTACGTACCCTCGTAGACCGAAGCGGAAGCGTTGACACAACGTAGAGGAAGTAGTCATACGTCCTCCCAATCCGACCGATCCAAGCACCGTTACTCCGGCGCCTCCGAGTTCTTGACACACGTACAGCTCGATGACGTTCTCCGGGCTCCGATCCAGCAAAGCTCTCGGGGACGAGTTTCGTCAGCACGACGACGTGGTGACGATCTTGATGAACTACCGACACAGGGCTTCGCCTAAGCACCGCGACAATATGACCGAGGTGGAATATGGTGGAGGGGGGCACCGCACAAGGCTGAGGAACGATCACGAAGATCAACTTGTGTGTCCATGGGGTGCCCCCTGCCCCCGTATATAAAGGAGCAAGGGAGGAGGGGGCGGCCGGCCTAGAAGGGGCGCGCCAAGGGGAGTCCTACTCCCACCGGGAGTAGGATTCCACCTTTCCTAGTCCAACTAGGAGAAGGGGGGAAAGGAGGGGAGTGGAGAAGGAAGGGAGAGGGGGGCCGCGCCCCAAACCCTTTGTCCAATTCGGACTGGGCTTGGGAGGGGCGCGCGCCACCTCTTGGCTCCTTCCCACTAAGGCCCAATAAGGCCCAATACTCTTCCCCGTATTCCCGTAACTCCCCGGTACCTTCGAAAATAACCGAATCACTCGGAACCTTTCCGATGTCCGAATATAGTCGTCCAATATATTGATCTTTACGTCTCAACAATTTCGAGACTCCTCGTCATGGCCCCGATCCCATCCGGGACTCCGAACTCCTTCGGTACATCAAAACTCATAAACTCATAATATAACTTTCACCGAAACTTTAAGCGTGCGGACCCTACGGTTCGAGAACAATGTAGACATGAACGAGACATGTCTCCGGTCAATAACCAATAGCGGGACCTGGATGCCCATATTGGCTCCTACATATTCTACGAAGATCTTTATCGGTCAGACCGCATAACAACATACATTGTTCCCTTTGTCATCGGTATGTTACTTGCCCGAGATTTGATCGTCGGTATCCAATACCTAGTTCAATCTCGTTACCGGCAAGTCTCTTTACTCGTTCCGTAATACATCATCAAGCAACTAACTCATTAGTTGCAATGCTTGCAAGGCTTAAGTGATGTGCATTACCGAGAGGGCCCAGAGATACCTCTCCGACAATCGGAGTGACAAATCCTAATCTCGAAATACGCCAACCCAACATCTACCTTTGGAGACACCTGTAGAGCTCCTTTATAATCACCCAGTTACGTTGTGACGTTTGGTAGCACACAAAGTGTTCCTCCGGCAAACGGGAGTTGCATAATCTCATAGTCAGAGGAACATGTATAAGTCATGAAGAAAGCAATAGCAACATACTAAACGATCGGGTGCTAAGCTAATGGAATGGGTCATGTCAATCACATCATTCTCCTAATAATTTGATCCCGTTAATCAAATAACAACTCATGTCTATGGCTAGGAAACATAACCATCTTTGATCAACGAGCTAGTCAAGTAGAGGCATACCAGTGACACTCTGTTTGTCTATGTATTCACACATGTATCATGTTTCCGGTTGATACAATTCTAGCATGAATAATAAACATTTATCTTGAAATAAGGAAATAAATAATAACTTTATTATTGCCTCTAGGGCATATTTCCTTCAGTCTCCCACTTGCACTAGAGTCAATAATCTAGTTCACATCGGCATGTGATTTAACAACGATAGTTCACATCACCATGTGATTAATACCCATAGTTCACGTCATCATGTGACCAACACCCAAAGGGTTTACTAGAGTCAATAATCTAGTTCACATCGCTATGTGATTAACACCCAAAGAGTACTAAGGTGTGATCATGTTTTGCTTGTGAGAGAATCTTAGTCAACGGGTCTGCTACATTCAGATCCGTATGTATTTTGCAAATTTCTATGTCAACAATACTCTGCTTGGAGCTACTCTAGCTAATTGCTCCCACTTTCAATATGTATCTAGATTGAGACTTAGAGTCATCTAGATTGGTGTTAAAACTTGCATCGACATAACCCTTTACGACGATCCTTTTTGTCACCTCCATAATCGAGAAACATATCCTTATTTCACTAAGGATAATTTTGACCGTTGTCCAGTGATCTACTCCTAGATCACTATTGTACTCCCTTGCCAAAATCAGTGTAGGGTATACAATAGATCTGGTACACAGCATGGCATACTTTATAGAACCTATGGCCAAGGCACAAGGAATGACTTTCATTCTCTTTCTATATTCTGCCGTGGTCGGGTTTCGAGTCTTACTCATTTTCACACCTTGCAACACAAGCAAGAACTCTTTCTTTGACTGTTACATTTTTGATTTACTTCAAAATTTTGTCAAGGTATGTACTCATTGAAAAACTTATCAAGCGTCTTGATCTATCTCTATAGATCTTGATACTCAATATGTAAGTAGCTTTACCGAGGTCTTTCTTTAAAAAACTCCTTTCAAACACTCCTTTATGCTTTGCAGAATAATTCTTCATTATTTCCAATCAACAATATGTCATACATATACTTATCAGAAATGTTGTAGTGCTCCCACTCACTTTCTTGTAAATACAGGCTTGACCGCAAGTCTGTATGAAACTATATGCTTTGATCAACTTATCAAAGCGTATATTCCAACTCCGAGATGCTTGCACCAGTCCATAGATGGATCGCTGGAGCTTGCATGTTTTGTTAACACCTTTAGGATTGACAAAACCTTCTGGTTGCATCATATACAACTCTTCTTTAATAAATCCATTAAGGAATGCAATTTTGTTTTATCCATTTGCCAAATTTTCATAAAATGGGGCAATTGCTAACATGATTCGGACAGACTTAAGCATAGATACGAATGAGAAACTCTCATCGTAGTCAACACCTTGAACTTGTCGAAAACCTTTTGCGACAATTCTAGCTTTGTAGATAGTAACAGTACTATCAGCATCCGTCTTCCTCTTGTGGATCCATTTATTTTCTATGGCTTGCCGATCATCGGGCAAATCCATCAAAGTCCATACTTTGTTTTTATACATGGATCATATCTCAGATTTCATGGCCTCAAACCATTGCGTGGAATCTGGGATCATCATCGCTTCCTCATAGTTCGCAAGTCCGTCATGTTCTAGTAACATGACTTCCAGAACAGGATTACCGTACCACTCTGGTATGGATCTTACTCTGGTTTACCTACGAGATTCGGTAGTAACTTGATCTGATGTTACATGATCATCATCATTAACTTCCTCACTAATTGGTGTAGTAGTCACAGGAATAGATTTCTGTGATGAACTACTTTTCAATAAGGGAGCAGGTACAATTACCTTGTCAAGTTCTACTTTCCTCCCACTCACTTCTTTCGAGAGAAACTCCTTCTCTAGAAAGTATCCATTCTCAGCAACGAATGTCTTGCCTTCGGATCTGTGATAGAAGGTGTACCCAACTGTCTCGTTTGGGTATCCTATGAAGACATATTTCTCCGATTTGGGTTTGAGCTTATCAGGACGAAACTTTTTCACATAAGCATCACAACCCCAAACTTTAAGAAATGACAACTTTGGTTTCTTGCCAAACCATAGTTCATATTGTGTCGTCTCAATGGACTTAGATGGTGCCCCTTTTTAACGTGAATGCAGCTGTCTCTAATGTATGATCCCAAAACGATATTGGTAAATCGGTAAGAAACATCATAGATTGTACTATATCCAATAGAGTACGGTTATGACGTTCAGACACACCATTATGTTGTGGTGTTCCAGGTGGCATGAGTTTGTGAAACTATTCCACATTGTTTTAATTGAAGACCAAACTCGTAACTAAAATATTCTCCTCCACGATCATATCGTAGAAACTTTTATTTTCTTGGTACGATGATTCTCCACTTCACTCTGAAATTCTTTGAACTTTTCAAATGTTTCAGACTTATGTTTCATCAAGTAGATATACCCATATCTGCTCAAATCATCTGTGAAGGTCAGAAAATAATGATACTTGTCACGAGCCTTAATATTCATCGGACCACATACATCCGTATGTATGATTTCCAACAAATCTGTTGCTCGCTCCATTGTTCTGGAGAACGGAGTCTTAGTCATCTTGCCCATGAGGCATGGTTCGCAAGCATCAAGTGATTCATAATCAAGTGATTCCAAAATTCCATTAGCATGGAGTTTCTTCATGTGCTTTACACCAATATGACCTAAACGGCAGTGCCACAAATAAGTTGCACTATCATTATTAACTTTTCATCTTTTTGGTTTCAATATTATGAATATGTGTATCACTACGATCGAGATCCAACGAACCATTTTCATTGGGTGTGTAACCATATAAGGTTTTATTCATGTAAACAGAACAACAATTTATTCTCTTACTTAAATGAATAACCGTATTGCAATAAACATGATCAAATCATATTCATGCTCAACGCAAACACCAAATAACACTTATTTAGGTTCAACACTAATCCCGAAAGTATAGGGAGTGTGCGATGATGATCATATCAATCTTGGAACTACTTCCAACACACATCGTCACCTCACCCTTAACTAGTCTCTATTCATTCTGCAACTCCCGTTTCGAGTTACTACTTCTTAGCAACTGAACCAGTATCAAATAACGAGGGGTTGCTACGAACACCAGTAAAATACACATCAATAATCTGTATATCAAATATACTTTTGTTCACTTTGCCATCCTTTCTTATCCACCAAATACTTGGGGTAGTTCCACTTCCAGTGACCAATCCCTTTGCAGTAGAAGCACTTAGTCTCAGGCTTAGGACCAGACTTGGGCTTCTTCACTTGAGCAGCAACTTGCTTGCCGTTCTTCTTGAAGTTCCCCTTCTTCCCTTTGCCCTTTACTTGAAACTAGTGATCTTGTCAACCATCAACGCTTGATGCTCTTTCTTGATTTCTACCTTCATCGATTTCATCATTATGAAAAGCTCGGGAGTCGTTTTCGTCATCCCTTGCATACTATAGTTCATCACGAAGTTCTACTAACTTGGTGATGGTGACTAGAGAATTCTGTCAATCACTATTTTATCTGGAAGATTAACTCCCACTTGATTCAAGCGATTGTAGTACCCAGACAATCTGAGCACATGCTCACTAGTTGAGCGATTCTCCTCCATCTTTTAGCTATAGAACTTGTTGGAGACTTCATATCTCTCAACTCGGGTATTTGCTTGAAATATTAACTTCAACTCCTGGAACATCTCATATGGTCCATGACGTTCAAAACGTCTTTGAAGTCCCGATTCTAAGCCGTTAAGCATGGTGCACTAAACTATTAAGTAGTCATCATATTGAGCTAGCAAAACGTTCATAGCGTCTGCATCTGCTCCTGCAATAGGTCCGTCACCTAGCGGTGCATCAAGTCCATAATTCTTCTGTGCAGCAATGAGGATAAACCTCAGATCACGGATCCAATCCGCATCATTGCTACTAACATTTTTCAACACAATTTTCTCTAGGAACATATCAAAATAAACATAGGGAAGCAACAACGCGAGCTATTGATTTACAACATAATTTGCAAAATACTACCAGGACTAAGTTCATGATAAATTAAAGTTCAATTAATCATATTACTTAAGTACTCCCACTTAGATAGACATCCCTCTAATATTCTAAGTGATCACGTGATCCAAATCAACTAAACCATAACCGATCATCACGTGAAATGGATTAGTCTTCAATGGTGAACATCATTATGTTGATCATATCTACTATATGATTCACGCTCGACCTTTCGGTCTCCGTGTTCCGAGGCCATATCTGCATATGCTAGGCTCGTCAAGTATAACCCGAGTATTCCGCGTGTGCAAAACTGGCTTGCACCCGTTGTAGATGGACGTAGAGCTTATCACACCCGATCATCACGTGGTGTCTGGGCACGACGAACTTTGGCAACGGTGCATACTCAGGGATAACACTTCTTGATAATTTAGTGAGAGATCATCTTATAATGTTACCGTCAATCAAAGCAAGATAAGATGCATAAAAAGATAAACATCACATGCAATCAATATAAGTGATATGATATGGCCATCATCATCTTCGTGCTTGTGATCTCCATCTCTAAAGCACCGTCATGATCACCATCGTCACCGGCGCGACACCTTGATCTCCATCGTAGCATCGTTGTCGTCTCGCCAATCTTATGCTACTACGACTATCGCTACCGCTTAGTGATAAAGTAAAGCATTACAGGGTGATTGCATTGCATACAATAAAGCGACAACCATATGGCTCCTGCCAGTTGCCGACAACTCGGTTACAAAACATGATCATCTCATACAATAAAATTTAGCATCATGTCTTGACCATATCACATCACAACATGCCCTACAAAAACAAGTTAGACGTCCTCTACTTTGTTTGTTGCAAGTTTTACATGGCTGCTACGGGCTTAAGCAAGAACCAATCTCACCTACGCATCAAAACCACAACGATAGTTTGTCAAATAGACTCCGTTTTAACCTTCGCAAGGACCGGGCGTAGCCACACTCGGTTCAACTAAAGTTGGAGAAACTGACACCCGCCAGCCACCTGTGTGCAAAGCACGGCAGTAGAACCAGTCTCGCGTAAGCGTACGCGTAATGTCGGTCTGGGCCACTTCATCCACAGCATCAAACCATAAAAACCTAGGCTCGGATGCCACTGTTGGGGAACGTAGTAATTTCAAAATTTTCCCTACGCACACACAAGATCATGGTGATGCATAGCAACGAGAGGGGAGAGTGTTGTCTACGTACCCTCGTAGACCGAAGCGGAAGCGTTGACACAAAATAGAGGAAATAGTCGTACGTCCTCCCTATCCGACCGATCCAAGCACCATTACTCCGGCGCCTCCGAGTTCTTGACACACGTATAGCTCGATGACGTTCTCCGGGCTGCGATCCAGCAAAGCTCTCGGGGACGAGTTTCGTCAGCACGACGGCGTGGTGACGATCTTGATGAACTACCGACACAGGGCTTCGCCTAAGCACCGCCACAATATGACCGAGGTGGAATATGGTGGAGGGGGGCACCGCACACGGCTGAGGAACGATCACGAAGATCAACTTGTGTGTCCATGGGGTGCCCCCTGCCCCCGTATATAAAGGAGCAAGGGAGGAGGGGGCGGCCGGCCTAGAAGGGGCGTGCCAAGGGGAGTCCTACTCCCACCGGGAGTAGGATTCCACCTTTCCTAGTCCAACTAGGAGAAGGGGGGAAGGAGGGGAGTGGAGAAGGAAGGGAGAGGGGGGCCGCGCTCCAAACCCTTTGTCCAATTCGGACTGGGCTTGGGAGGGGCGCGCGCCACCTCCTGGCTCCTTCCCACTAAGGCCCAATAAGGCCCAATACTCTTCCCCGTATTCCCGTAACTCCCGGGTACCTTCGAAAATACCCAAATCACTCGGAACCTTTCCGATGTCCGAATATAGTCGTCCAATATATCGATCTTTACGTCTCGACCATTTGGAGACTCCTAGTCATGTCCCCGATCCCATCCGGGACTCCGAACTCCTTCGGTACATCAAAACTCATAAACTCATAATATAACTGTCACCGAAACTTTAAGCGTGCGGACCCTACGGTTCGAGAACAATGTAGACATGACCGAGACATGTCTCCGGTCAATAACCAATAGCGGGACCTGGATGCCCATATTGGCTCCTACATATTCTACGAAGATCTTTATCGGTCAGACTGCATAACAACATACATTGTTCCCTTTGTCATCGGTATGTTACTTGCCCGAGATTCGATTGTCGGTATCCAATACCTAGTTCAACCTCTTTACCTTCAAGTCTCTTTACTCGTTCCGTAATACATCATCTCGCAACTAACTCATTAGTTGCAATGCTTGCAAGGCTTAAGTGATGTGCATTACCGAGAGGGCCCAGAGATACCTCTCCGACAATCGTAGTGACAAATCCTAATCTCGAAATACGCCAACCCAACATCTACCTTTGGAGACACCTGTAGAGCTCCTTTATAATCACCCAGTTACGTTGTGACGTTTGGTAGGACACAAAGTGTTCCTCCGGCAAACGGGAGTTGCATAATCTCATAGTCATAGGAACATGTATAAGTCATGAAGAAAGTAATAGCAACATACTAAATGATCGGGTGCTAAGCTAATGGAATGGGTCATGTCAATCACATCATTCTCCTAATGACATGATCCCGTTAATCAAATGACAACTCATGTCTATGGCTAGGAAACATAACCATCTTTGATCAACGAGCTAGTCAAGTAGAGGCATACTAGTGACACTCTGTTTGTCTATGTATTCACACATGTATCATGGTTCCGGTTGATACAATTCTAGCATGAATAATAAACATTTATCTTGAAATAAGGAAATAAAAATAACTTTATTATTGCCTCTAGGGCATATTTCCTTCATATATCATGTTCACCGTCCGCACTTGTGGGGGGAAGCCCTTCTGTCCTCTATTGTTTGGTGGCCGGGGCTCCTCCTCGTCGTCGGTATGTAGCCCCCTTGTCTCTGTTTTCGGCGTTTATCTTGCCGGCCTGCTTGTACACCCAACAATCCATGTTGGTGTGATTGGCTGGCTTTTCGGGGGTGCCATGTATTTGACACGAGCGATCGAGTATACGGTCCAAACTGGACGGGGCCGGAGTGCTTCTTTTGAATGGCTTTTTACGCTGACCGGGCTTGGAGCCTTTGAATCCGGCATTAACTGTCGCATCCTCGGTATTGTCGTTGTTAATGCGGCGCTTGTGCTTGTTGCGGCGCGACCTGCCATTGCTGTCCTTGGTATCCGAATTTCCAGGGTTCTTTGACATATTATTGCTGCGAGTGTTGGGGGTTGGATGCGACATATGCCAAAGGATGGCTTATCATGGTGGGGGCGAGTAGAACGTCGCCGGTGCCTGGAAGCGGGATGAGGCGTAGACATGCACGCCGGCGAAACTTACCCAGCTTCAGGGCTCTCCGGGGAGATAACACCCCTACTGCTGCTCTGTGGGGTCTCCGCATGATCACTATGGTGCAGTGTATACAAGGTTGCTCCTTGAGCTGTTTCCTAGAGGTAGGAGAAGGCAAGGCTAGCTCTCTCCCCCTTTGTGCTCTCTGTTCTAGTGTCTAAAGAATCGAACCCTTTGCATGGGTGCTCCGGGGGGTTTATATAGGCCTACCCCCCGGGGGTACAATGGTAATCCGGCTGGGCGCGGGTCCCAGCCGTCTGTCTCTCAGGTCGCCGTCTTCTCTGCCAACTACTGGGGCCTGCCGCCCGGTGGGCCCCGCCGACTGACCCTACCACTGTAGCCGTGCTTCTGGTGACGTTGGCTTGGTCGTGGGGTCGTGGCAACAGTGCCGCCGCCTAACGGGCGATCACTGTCGCCACACCCCATCTCATCTGGTTAATGGCGTGCGGGGCCCGTGGGAGGAGCCGGCCGACTCTCAGAGGCCGACTCCCACGGGATCCGCCCTTTGGTGCTCTCGCCGTCTTCGTTCCCCCCGCTGACTAGCGGGACCCGCCGTCTCCAGGCCGTACAGGCGGGCCAACGTGGGAACAGGGTTCCGCCGCTGGGGCGGATGTCAGGGCTGGCATGGCTACAGTGCCGCTCCGGACGGAGATCTCCTTCAGTACGGCGCACTGTAGCCATACCCGCCCTTGGTAATCGGGTGGGGGGGCTGTCGGGGATATACCCCGCGGTGTAAACCGGCCGGAAGTTAAACCGGCCGGACTTGGCGGTTTATCTGAAGACCCGCCCTGACCTTGGCGGTTTACAAGCAACCCGCTTGGACGTTGTAACTCAATGGTAACCCGACGGACGGGTCAGAGGAGCGACAAGACCAGGTTGCCCGTCTGGCGGTTCATGAAGGCCGGTTCAACTATTGTGGGCCGGTTTAAGAGGAAAGGAATACTTGCCTTACAAGGAGTTAAAGCCAGGACTTGTATCCGGTTTGTATTAGAGATAGACTAGTCCTAATCCCAATAGGACTCCACATGTAAACCGCCCCTTCAACATATATAAGGAGGGGCAGGGCTCTCCAAAGAGGGACAGGTTAGAAGTTAGAAGCTACAAGCTACAGGCAATCAATAATCTCTAGGGCTAGACACAAGAGCCGGTTTACGGCGTCTCCCTCAGGATGATAATGAGACCTAGCCTCAAACAGCATGTAGGGTTTTTACCGGATGATGTTTCCCGGGGCCCGAAGCTGTCTAAACCCTTGTCTTGCGTGTTGATCTGCCCTGCGTCTCTCGTCCCACTCAACCCCTCTCAAGCTACCACATGGATGCGTTGGCCTCGCGACTAAGTCCTGACACCAAGGACATCTGCCGTGACAAATCCACGACAGTTGGCGCCCACCGTGGGGCCTACGCACAGTGATGATGAGTTCTTGGAGGGATTTCCCCAGGGATCGAGATGTTTGCAAATTTCCGGCTTAATAAAAAGCTGGAGTGGAAATTCATATCAACTATAAATTCATCGGTCAAGATTGACGAAAGTGTTCTGCGGCGGCGGATATGAGATTAACTATTTTAGGGTTACATGTTGTATGGCCGTCTCTCGCGCCGTGATAATCCGCCGAGTACTATTGCGTCGAATACGAGGCGAGGTCTTCTACTGGAGGCGATTTACCTGCCACGTTCTCCGAGGCCGGCTGAAGTTGAGGCGATCTGTCCGACCGCAGGTTCCGCCGAGTTGTAACCACAGCTCTTGTCCGTTTTTACTTGGTGGAAATCACTAAAAGCGGCAGCCGTCCTGGCTATTCCAACGCATTGCAGCTGCTGCTCCGTACACAGCGCCCATGTTACCTGCCGCCCACAAGGGGGTCAAGTCCCGAGGCAAGCAATTGATCTACCGCTGTTGCTCTATGTGTGAAGACCAACGTCAAATCATCAGCTACTACTCCAATATCTACTACGTGCAAGGTATGTCACCGGTTGCAAAAAGTTGTTCAAAAAAAAAGGGGAGGAGGAGGGGCCACAACCCGAAAGCAGATTCGTTCACGGGTTGAGAGTTCCCCGTTGACCCGCCTTGCTGAAACCTGCCTCTGTCTTCGTTCCTAAACCGCCATAATCAGGCGCGCCTCTGACGACCGCTCGAGTTTGATCCGGACCCGGACTCGCTGGCCGCACGCCCGTCTCCTGAATTGCTGGGTGGCTCCTCCTCGGATCGGTTGGGATGCCCCCGCTGGGTCTCGCGGCTACGACCGGTTCAGCTGCCACACGCTAAGTTGCCGGACGCCGACCGACTGCCCCTGCACCGAGATGCTGCTTCGCCTCAAGTGGGTTGGACTGGCCTCCGCGCCGAGATATTGCATGTTTCTACCGCCGACACTACCGATCGGCCACACGCCTCCGCCTTTAAACCACCCCAAGTTTGTCAGTCTCTGTTTGTTTGGCTGTAAATCGCGTGCCGCTGATAAACCGTGGTGGTCTTCGCCGTTTCAAACAAGCCTCACCTTCACTGCCGGTGTAATCAGCTACGCCCCGCGTTTGAGCTGCCCTTGGTCGTGCTTCGTCCTCTTCGTGGCCGAGTCGCCGCCCTGAAGCGTATGCTGCCAGTCTTTGCCTCGTCGGACTCCATCCTTGCTCGGCCTCTGTTTCCGGGCTGGACTCTGCTTCCTGGCGTTTCTCCACGCGCATGCGCCACCGAGGGTCGACAGGCAGCTGCACTGCGTCATCGTTTCGACCCCTGCTCCGCGCCAGCGGTCCTGACTGTTTCCCGCGCTCCTGCGCCGATCGCCGGCTCCGCCTCCACGTCGGTTGACCTGGACTCTGCTATCACTACTTGTGCAGCGCCTGGCCTCTTGTCTACCCCATGCCGGCTCCGCATCGACTCGCCAAGCCGCGCGTGGTCTACCTCTAAAACCGCCATTGCCGCTTCATAAAAAGGAAACCGCAGACTCCAAGGCCATAAGTCTGCAAAATTGAGCATGCATGCGCTTTCGCAGCTACAGATCAAGACCAAAAAGAAAAGAGAAAGGGGGGTCAAACATGACCCGGAGGGTCCGTCTGAATCGACCGGTGCAGAGCTTTAAGCCGCCACCGTGGTTGCGGTGAATGGATCATTCATCATCCAAAACTGTTTGCAATCCGCAAACATCAGGTGCTATCCATCTCAAATTTGTTTTATTAAACACATATTATTTTTATCAAAGGACAAATTACTTTGGTTTGTATGTTTTTATATACAGGACCATTATTGTGGTTTATATCACGGATATGGAGCACGGATTGATAATATTCCACCTGGGGATAATCCAGAACATATCATATGATGACTGGACGCACACAAACTGCCGCCCCTGCGGCCCGAACTACTTTGACTCATCGGGACCGTGCCTGCAATTTCCTCGCCTGACCATGCTGGCTTACAACGTCGCGGCCGATTGATCTTTTCGAGCCGCCTCTGATGCTTGCGATCGTATTCTCCGTCCGTCTCTCGCGGCCCGGTCTACATCAACACATCGGGCCGCACCTGTCTGCATGGGTTATTCATTGAGTATGAGCAAGTCACTGCTTGGGTAGCCCGGTTTTTCTTCCAATACATTGGAGGCAAATTATCATCAACCACCGTCTGCACTGGATGGATCAATGGGCAGGCGCACAAGTCACCGTCGCTACAGTTTGGTTAACTTCAAATCACCAGTTGGAAGGAACCATTGGCCGAGTTGCTGACACGGTTCATACGGAATCATTTACAACCCGCCGCAGTCACCTCAACCTTCTGTGTATTCACATCGTGTTATCAACACCAATGATATACAAGTTATACCGGTTTATATCACGGTCAAATATGGAGAATCTCAAGCCAACTCCTCGAGTCACCTTGAGACATGGGGGCTACGATGATATGACACAGCAAGTCTTGCCAGTTTCAGCCGGTTTAAGAACCCGAGGACGATGGAGGGAAAGATAACCCGATCCCGGAGGCTACTGTTATGTTGATGAAAATTTAAAGGCCGTCCGAAAATTTCCGGCTTAGAAAGTATATGACAGTTACAAAATCCCGGTTCACTGAAGAAGATCCGGGTCATCAGAAAGGATTCCAGTTCAAAATCCGGCTCAAGGGAAGCCAGTCTCACTGAAACTCTCAAAATATCCGGTTTTCAGTCCGGTTCAAGGGAATTTGTTCTCCAACAAAGCTCTGAAGCTCTCAAATCCGGTTTAACAATGTCCGGTTCAAAAAGGAATTAACTTCTCGCAAGTTCGAGTTTAAAGGCCGTCAGAAAATTTCCGGCTGAAAATGAAGATTCCGGTTTAAAATCCGGTTCAAGGGAAAGATGTCTCCCACAAAGCTTTGAAGCTCTTAATATCCGGTTCAAGATCCCGGTTCAAGAAGAATTTATCTCTTGCAAAAAGGTTAAAAATTACTGAAGAGGACCTGCTGCCATGATGCGCGGTTCAAACATGGGGCTTCCTGTTCAAACATAGGTCGTATTCGAACCAAAGAGAACATAGCTATCCTTATAAGGTCATTTGGGGGCTCGGTCATGTTTGAACCGATGCAATACCTCTTGGCCGGCGAAAGCCACCAAAGTCAGTTGGGGACCTAGTCGACTTGAACCGTAGCTACACCTCCTGGGAGCTTGGTCATGTCTTGACGACGGTAATGCCTTCTAGCTGGCACATTTGCCACTAAGTCAGTTGGGGACCTAATCGACTTGAACCGTAGTTACACCTTATGGGAGCTCGGTCATGTCTTGATGATGGTAATGCCTTCTGATCGGCTTTTAAACAGCCAATAAGTCATTTGGGGGCTTGGTCGTGTCCGAACCAATGCAATGCCACTTGATCGGCCCTAGGCCACTGAGTCACTTGGGGGCTTGGTCGAATCCGAACCAATGCAATGCCACTTGGCCGGCGTAACG
Organism: Aegilops umbellulata; assembly: GCA_032464435.1. Taxonomy (NCBI): domain Eukaryota; kingdom Viridiplantae; phylum Streptophyta; class Magnoliopsida; order Poales; family Poaceae; genus Aegilops; species Aegilops umbellulata. The sequence continues at coordinate 512,702,068 of CP136059.1, forward strand.
CCACGCGTCATTTTGGGGTCCTGGCTGACTGGCACCATTGCTACGCCTTCGGGGGGCTTGGTTGCGTCTGACCATGGTAATTCCATCTGACCAAGCTCAGTAGAGCTCTTCTTTTGTAAAAAATTGTTGCCATTGCTTTTGGTTTAATAGCCTTTCTTGAGAAGTTGCTATTTTATTTGCGTTTTTTAAACCGACAGTATTTTGTACCGGTTCAAACAGCTAGATTGGCGGAACACGGTCCATTCTTAGACCGGAGATTATCTGCCCGGTTTGATTTTCTGTTACCATCCTATTATGGAGTAAACCGGTGTTTATCAACCCGGCTCGGCTTTCAACTACAAGTTGTGAGTACATGATCAAGTTATAATCCGGAGATTATCAGCCCGGTCTGGTTTGACTACAAGTCACCAGTATTATATATTGTTAAACCGGTGTTTATCACAGCCCGGTACGGTTTTATCATAAACCGGCACAATATGGAAGGAGTTATCATTACTCAAAATTCCCCTACTATGAAAAGTTGGTAAACCGACTATATCACAGGTATGATATATTTCATATTTGATTATTCTTAAATGCAGCCTTGTTATAAACCTGGGTTATATGTTGGGCATTATGACCCGTCCGGTGGTAAATCGCCAGGACACTTTAAACTTGTTGTATGCAGAAATAGGTTGAATAAAGCATGATTATGAATCACCGGTGTTTATTAAACCGGCCTGGCTTTCAACTATATGTTGCCAGTATGATGATAAATTAATCCGGTGTTTATTAAACCGGCCCGGCTTTAAGACGATAAATCGCCAGTCTATGATGAGAGATTGTCCGGTGTTTATTAAACCGGCCTGGCTTTGGACTATAAGTCGCCAGTATATATTTGGATTGCGCCATTGGAATCATGCGCTTATAAATTATTGGGTTATATTATTCAAATAGCCACACTTGGCTGAATTTTCATTATGATATTGAATGAATAAGGTTTTCATACCGGATTATATTATCTTGAATAGCCAACATGGCTGGATTTTATTATGGTTATTGATAACCGATATTATTGAGGTTTTCAAAGTCGCTTTAGCGCAATGGCTATCATATTATCAATGGATATGAGTTATTCTACAATTGAAGGAATAGTCCCGAGTTGCTGCAGGCTTGCAACCCGGCACCTGGGGGCTACATTATTCAAAATTGAGATTACATCAAATATGCAAGTCTCATGTTGCTGCAAGCATGCACCATGACACTTGGGGGCTAATGCAAGGTCATTTTTGCTCATCTTATTGAAGACCCAACTCATCACATCGTAATGAGCTGGCCCTTGGGGGCTACCAATTGCTCCTGTCAACTATTCAAGGTACAAAGCTTTTTATCTATTATATTGAAGGGTCTACTGCTCAGTTGGTAAAACACAAGGCTCTTAACCTTGTGGACGTGGATTCAAGCCCCATGATGGGGGGTTACATCATATGATGTTATTTTCATAGAAGTATATATCAAAGTCCCAGCTCAAAATTATCTTACTGAGCCGGCCCTTGGGGGCTACACATTGCTGTTCAAAGTTTACAAGATTATATTTACAAAGTCCCTGCTGATTATTACATAATGACCCGGCCCTTGGGGGCTACATTGTTTGAAGTTTTATGGGCATCAGTCAATTACAAGTCCCAGGTTGCTGCAAGCATGACAACCCGGCACTTGGGGGCTACAGGTATTATATTATTATCGAAGAAAGATTTTCAAATTCTCTATTGAGCAAATCAGATTGACCCGGCGTCACCAATCATAAACCGATGTTGGCAACAATCATGAACCGGTGTATGCAACAATCATAATCCGGGGTCATCAGTTTTATAACCCGGCCATTTGGTAATGTTAAACCGGCAAGTTTTCAAGACCGGGATCATCTTCAAACCGGCTGAATATCAGATGAATATTTCAAGACCAATATTTCTTAAAACCGGCATTTTGGAAGCCGACTCAAGTGGATTATTTCTTCACAAATATATTTTCTATGAGAAACCAATGTCAGCAAGTTGAATATGAAGCTGGTTATTGACCCGGATTTTCTAGAAGGTGGAAATGACAAAGACTAAGGATGATCAGATGCCGGTTTACAAGAATTCTTAATCCGGAGCACAACCTGTCAAATTTGTTCTGGTGTTTATTTGCAGCATAATTTTACCATGGATAAATCCAAGCTAAACTTGGGGGCTAATGTCGGGGATATACCCCGCGGTGTAAACCGGCCGGAAGTTAAACCGGCCGGACTTGGCGGTTTATCTGAAGACCCGCCCTGACCTTGGCGGTTTACAAGCAACCCGCTTGGACGTTGTAACTCAATGGTAACCCTTCGGACGGGTCAGAGGAGCGACAAGACCAGGTGGCCCGTCTGGCGGTTCATGAAGGCCGGTTCAACTATTGTGGGCCGGTTTAAGAGGAAAGGAATACTTGCCTTACAAGGAGTTAAAGCCAGGACTTGTATCCGGTTTGTATTAGAGATAGACTAGTCCTAATCCCAATAGGACTCCACATGTAAACCGCCCCTTCAACATATATAAGGAGGGGCAGGGCTCTCCAAAGAGGGACAGGTTAGAAGTTAGAAGCTACAAGCTACAGGCAATCAATAATCTCTAGGGCTAGACACAAGAGCCGGTTTACGGCGTCTCCCTCAGGATGATAATGAGACCTAGCCTCAAACAACATGTAGGGTTTTTACCGGATGATGTTTCCCGGGGCCCGAAGCTGTCTAAACCCTTGTCTTGCGTGTTGATCCGCCCTGCGTCTCTCGTCCCACTCAACCCCTCTCAAGCTACCACATGGATGCGTTGGCCTCGCGACTAAGTCCAGACACCAAGGACATCTGCCGTGACAAATCCACGACAGGGGCCGTACTGTGGCCATCCCCCGTCCCGTATTTCTTCTCGAAGGCAGTGGGTGGTGAAGTCGCGGGCCGACTCCCCATAGTCGGCTTCTCTGGTAGTCGCCAGCTGGGAGTCGGCTTATCTCGTAGTCGTCTCTGGGATTCGGCCGTGAGTGGGTAGTCGGCGGTGCTGTGGCCGACTCCCAAAGGCGGCCCTCCGTTTTGGGATTCTTGAGGGGCGAAGCCTGCCCCGATGTGTTGAAAGGTTCTGGGTCTCGGGTCAGCCTACCCGTGGCCCATTACTCCGACAGTAGTCCCCGAAGCTAGTGAGGCGCCGAGGGAGATACGTCGAGGAGCCTCAACAATTTCTTTTTTCCAGTGGTTGGATCCGGGACTCACCTGCCGCCTTCCTTCAAACCAACTATTGCGAGGCGAACTCGCTCGAGCCGGCTCCACCAAGCCGTCTACAGAGAGCTGGTTTCGTCTTGCTCCTTAATGAGTTTGAAAGTCGTGGTGGGATTCAGACGGCGTGCTTGATAAGCCGCACCGTCGCCGCCCTCCGCGGACCCGTCGGACGGCACCACATGGCCGGGCCAGTCTGCTAGCCCACGCGCGCGACGGGACAGGCCCGCAGGAGGGGCCCGCCATTACTGCGCCTCGGCCTTTGAACGGATCTGCTGCGGCCGTGCGGGCAGTTGGGATTCCAGCGCAGTAACTCGTGTGGTAAATCGTGGGGGTCGTGGGGGCGTGGGCGCAGTTAATCCCACGACGCCCCCTCGCCTCCTCAGCCTGCAGGCCTATAGGTAGGCGGAGGGAGCGGGGCGGCGAAGCACGCACGCCCGCTCTCCCTCGTTTCCCTTTGCTTCTTCCTCTTTCTTCTTCCTCCAGTCGCTGCTGCGCCGAACCACGTCCTGCTTGCAGTGATGAGCTCATCCTCCGCCACCGCGCCCGCCGCCGTGCGCTCCGGAGTGTGGTACGGCTCTGAGATCGACGACGACATCATTGCATTCCTCCGCTAGACGCGTCGCCTCCCCGGCGCAAACCTCGTGCAGGCCCGTGCCCCGCCGACGAAGGAGGTGACGCCGGCGCCGGAGGAGGGCGAGCAGCTCGTATTCCGCTCGCACATCATGCGCGGCCTGGGGCTACCGGTGAGCGGGTTCTTCCGCTCGTTTTTGGAGTTCCACGGCCTCCAGCCGCACCACCTCACGCCGAACACGGTGGTGCTGCTGGCGGCCTTCACCACTTTGTGCGAGGGTTTCCTCGGCGTTCTCCCCACCATCGAGTTGTGGGGGGAGTTCTTTCAGTCCAAGCTCGGCACGCACGTCGCCGGCGTGCCAGCCCAGTGCGGCGCCTTCATCGCGATGCAGAGAACGGTGGCCGACAACCCATTCCCTGCCATCCAGCTGATCAAGTCGGTGAAGATGTGGCAGCGCTCTTACTTCTACGTGAAGAACGTCGCCCCAGAAGGCGACTGGGTCAATCTGCCGGCTTACGAAGCCGGCGCGCCGGCTGGGAGGCTCCCCAGCTGGTCCTACCGTGCCAAGACGCTGACTCCGGCTGGTGCCACCGCCATCGCGCGACTCCGAGTGCTGACGCAGTCGGAGGGTCTGACTAGGGCCGACTTGCTGGCCGCCTTCGTGGCGCGTCGAGTCCTCCCGCTCCAAGGCCGGCCTCATCTGATGTGTCAGATGAGCGGCCACCGGGACCCCAGAGGATGTGCACCAAGGACATGCCCCACGCGGAGGTGGCGGACACGGTGAATTTCATCGCGTACTGCGACCTCTCGGAGGATTGGCGGTTCGGCATGGAGCCGTACTCGCGCGCCAACCCCCTGCCGGTTGTAAGTTGTCTTTCTTCTTCTTCTTTTCCTTTTTGCAGCCGAATCCGACTCCTTATCCTTTTATCCTTCGAATCAGAATCCTCTCGTGCAGCCCTCGGCCGGCTCCGCGGGGCCGGCCCGCCAGTTCGCCCCCGACCGAGCGGAGAGTGACATTGACAAACCCGACCTTGGGGCGGCGGCGATGGAGGCCGACGTCGACGGAGGCGGCGGAGCAGAGGAAGGCGGCGGAGCTCGTCACCCGCCTGGGGCGGTCTACGCGGCGCGAGGAAACACCGGGTCGAGCCGAGCTCCACTGGCAGCCGGGAGAAGAAGTTCAAGGGGGCGGCTGCCGCGACCAAGCGGGAAGAGGCGGTCGCGAGGGCCCAACGCTTCTGCAAGGAAGTGAAGAAGCCGCCGCTAATTTCTGCGTAAGTGCTTCCGTCTTTTGTCCTGTTTTATCTTCTGGTGGATTTTGTCCAGGTCTTTTATATGCTTTCCCTGTTCCAGAGCTCCTCTCTCCCTTGGGAGGGTCATCGCTGCCTCCATCAGGGGGTCGGCAGAGTCGTCTGCCGCCACTCGGCGCATTGACCCCGCCGCCGACCTCCGGGAGGCGACGGAGCTGAACGCGTTGGAGAAGCGCGACGAGGACGAAGCCGCCCGCCGAGAGAGGGCGGAGGCCGAGAAGGCGGCCGCCTCCGCTCAAAAGAAGCTGGAGGTACCCGAAGCCGCCGCCGCGGCGAAACAGCAGGCCGAGGAAGCCGCGCGTCGCCAGTCGGCGTTGTACGTCATCCCGCTGAACTCGGCGCGGCCGCCTCAGGGTTTCACGGAGCAGACCGGGGAAGCCGGCGGCGATCATCCCATCATGGAGAGGGAAGGCGGCGAGGGCTCCGAGTCGGATAGGGTCGTGCCGCCACCGCCGCCTCCACCGCCGTCTGGGAGCGCAGGGTGAACAGCCGGCGGACCTTCCGGTGCCGCCGACTAGCGACGAGGCCGGGCGCAGCTGCTCCTCCAAGTGGCCTCACCAACGCGCCGCCGTCTTGAAAAGGCGACTTTGGCGCCACTCTCCCTGGAGGCCGGCGCCGCCAGCTCGGCCATCCCAGACGTCGAGGCTACGAGCGCCGCGCCCGTCGGGTGGGTGCAAGGAGGCAGCACGGGTCCGCTAAACAAGGCGCTCCTGGACGTCCAGGCGAAGCTGCGAGCTGAGGGCGACGCCATCCAGAGCTGCACCAAGGCGTATCTGGCGTCGCGAGCAGTCGTCCGGGTATGTTTCTTCTGACTTTGTTTTTTCTTGCTCTTCTCTGTGGGGGCGCTCCAGCGCACCCACTGGGTGTAGCCCCCGAGTTCCGGGCCGGCTGCTGAGCAGGCGGGTCGGAACTCCACTGGCGAGTTCCGAATACTTATTCTTGTTTGAAATGTTTGTCACAGGATTATCACAAACTCCGGGTCACCACCTTCAACAGCAACGTTGAGTAGCTGGGCAAGCGGACCGCCGATTTGTCGGAGAGCCGGAGTGAGTTTCCATCCTCGCGGGGGCGCGCTGGCACACCCGCGGGCTGTAGTCCCCGAGATTCGGGCCGACTGCTGCGCAGTCGGGCCGGATCTTCCTGGCGACCCTCTTGTTTGACGACTTACGTCATTCTTCTTTTTTCTTCAGAGTCCAACGCCGTTCTTCAGGAGCAGCTGGGTGCAGCCAACACCGCCTTGCACGCCAAGGAGGTGGAATGCAGCAAGCTCGTCATGGAGCGCGACCTGCTGTCTGCGCAGTTGGCGGAGCAGAAGGAGCTGCTCAAGAAGGCGCAGGAGGAGGCGGAGAAGAAAGAGACTGAACTCTTGGCCGAGTTCGAGACCGAGCGCTCCTCCTGGACCGACAAGGAGGCGATGCTGACCTCCGGCTTCCACGAGATTGAGGATATCGTTGATGCTGAGTTTTCTTTACTCTCTTTCTTTGAGCAGCCGTCTGTAGGTCGGGCCGACTCTAACTTTTTCTAACTTGCTTCTTTTTGTCTTGGTAGACTTCTTCCCAGGCCATACACAAGCTGCTACCCAAGCGATCGAGGCCGACCGCGAGGTGCGGAGAGCAGCTGGTGAGGAGGTTGCCGCCAATGCCCCCCGGACACTTGATGAGCAGCTTCTGAGCATCGAGGCTCGCCTGCGGCCGGCTCACCGGATGCTGCGCCGGCTTCAACGTGTCGGCGCCCAGGCGATTGCTGCCTTGTGGCCAGACATGCCGATTCTGCGCACTCCCAGCCAGACTGCCGACTGGCTGGAGGTCGCAGCAGGCCGTCTGGAGGCTTGGAAAGGCTCCTCGGCACGGGCTGGAGCGCGTCAGGCCTTGTAGTTCGTCAAGGCGTGGTATCCAGACCTGGACCTGGACCAGCTGGCCACGCTCCGGGCCGAGGCCCAGCCGGAGCTGGCAGCAGTGGAGGACGCCCTTGTCAAGCGCGCCGCGGCGATCGCCGAGTACGCCGACACCAACGTCTTCGTTCCTGAGCGAGCTAACAACGGCGAGGAGGCACCGCCGGAGTGGTTTGGGATGAACCCGGACTACGACGAGGACTCGGCGGAGGTGATTGGCTCCAGTGCCGAGGAGGGAGGCGAGGCGGAGGTCGGAGGTGAGATGGAGGCGCCAGAAGACGGAGCGGGCGATCAGCCTTAGCTCGACCCGCCTCCAGCAACGAGGCGCGCCCCACCGAGCCGACTGCCGCTGGAGGCTGTCAAGCCGAGACTGCCAAGCCGACCGCCCCAACGCCCGACACCGCCATCTCCTCCGAGCCTCCAAACCCGTCTGCTGCTTCGTAGGCCGCCGCCTTGTCTTTATTTATCTGCTTTAGTAGTTTCTCGAAGGACCTTGTTAATTCGCACAATTCCACCCGCGGGGTGTATTTTGAACTTCCGTTCGAGGATTTGGCCAAGGGCCTATGTTATGTAAATATTTATCTAACTTCTATCATTTCTTGCTTATTGCTCTTTTGGCTTTTCCTTTGCCGCCTTCCCTTAGATGCCGTCTTTGCCAGTCGGACAGCCGCTCTGCGGACTGCCACTGGATCAAATACTTGGCTACTTTGGGAAGGCAAGTACTTAGCCATTCCAGAGTTTTCTTAGCAAGTCGGATAGAAAATGGCAAGCCGACTACTCAAGACTCGGTTTTGCGAGGAACGGCTGGAAAGACGGCTTAAGCTATGTTTACGCTTTGAGTCCTTAGCAATTTTTCATGTGGGCGCCCCTTCTTCCTTACTCCTGCCCACCAGACAGTCGCTCTGCGAGCTGCGGCTTCTGACAAGAGACGGCTTAGGCGCCACACACTACTTGTCCGACTACAGGAAGCGTTTTCATAGCGCGAGACGGCGAGTCCCCGGGCCAACTAGTCGAGCCCGGTGCCAAGCGGCATAACAAAGAGTAGAATACTCGGAGGCATAATACTTATCATATAGATAACAAAAAGGGCAGTCCCCGAGCTCGTCTCGGGGCCCCCGAAGTCTTGGTACTTCAATACAAAAGGGTAGCGTGGTACATACTGCATCAACTGTAAAATCTTCGGAGAAGATTTGCGTTCCATGGTCGTTCCGTCTCTTTGCCGGAGTCGTCCCTCTTGCGTGCTCGGGGCTTCTGAGCGTCAATCAGGTAGTAGGAGTCGTTGCCCAGCACTTTGCTGATGATGAAGGGGCCTTCCCAAGGCGTCGACAACTTGTGCTAGCCGGCTGTTCGCTGGATCAGTCGGAGCACAAGGTCGCCCTCTTGGAAAGATCTCGGCCTGACCTTCCTGTTGTAGTATCGGCGCAGGCTCTACTGGTAGATGCTGGACCGGCTGAGTGCCAACAGCCGGCCCTCTTCCAGCAGATCGACGCCATCTTGTCGTGCTTCTTCTGCTTCCTCCTTGGTGTACATCGTGACTCGCGGGGAGTCAAACTCTATATCCGTTGGGACGAAGGCTTCAGCATCGTAGACGAGGAAGAAGGGCGTGAAGCCGGTCGACTTGTTCGGAGTCGTGCGCAGACTCCAGAGGACGGGTGGCAACTCGTCAAGCCAACAGCCGGCCGAACGTTCTAGCGGTTCGATCAGCCGAGGCTTGATGCCGGACAGGATGAGGCCATTCGCCCGCTCCACCTGGCCGTTTGACTGCGGATGGTCAACGGACGCTAAGTCCATTCGGATGCCCTGCGTCACGTGGTAACGGGCCAAAGCACCCTTGGCAAAGTTGGTACCGTTGTCGGTGATGATGTTGTGCGGTATGCCATACCGAATTGTGATGTCGGAGATGAAAGTCACGGCAGTCGGACCATTCAATTTCTTGATGGGTTTCACTTCTATCCACTTGGTGAACTTGTCCACTGCGACAAGTAGGTGAGTTAGGCCACCTCGTGTCGTCTTGAATGGTCCCACCATATCCAGGCCCCAAACTGCAAAGGGCCAGGCGATTGGGATGGTCTTGAGCGCAGAAGCCGGCTGATGCGGCTTGGAGCAGAACTTCTGGCACCCCTTGCATTTCTGGACCAACTCTTTGGCCTCTTCTAGGGCAGTCGGCCAAAAGAAACCATGCCGGAAAGCTTTGGCGACGAGTGCTCTTGAGGCCGCATGATGGCCGCACTCGCCTTGATGGATGTCTCTGAGAATTGCTTGGCCTTGCTTCGGCTCGACGCAGCGTTGGTAAACACCATAGACGCTGGGCCTGACTAGCTCTCTGTTGCGACTGCCGCTGTCGCCGACTGGCGTCTCCGGCCGGAGTTCTGGGAGCCTGAGGGCCCACTTTGCCGGCTGTGCTAACTTGGATCTCCGTCTTCATGGAAGAGTCAGCTGTGGCATACTTTTCTGCTATGATCAGCAGCTCGTTCAGGGTCTCTGGCTCGTCGCAGAGGAGCTTGTGCTTGAGGCGCGTGCCTTCTCAGTGTGGCAGCCGACCGCGTTCTGCACGGTAGCCGCGTCGAGGAGCCGCCGGACTCGCTCCGTCATCAGTCGGCGCTCTTCGCCTTCGAGGTTGTCCAACTCGTCTGCGGCCGCCTGGGCGGCTCGGATGTTCTCTGCGGGTGTGGCGTATACGGGGCGATTGGCCCCGAACATGCCGGCGATGTCCGCGCCGCGTTGCCGGACCGCGCCTAGGCGGCTAGGCCCCGCTGGGGCTGGCGAGCCGCCTACAGCGCGATCCATCTCACGCTGGTAGGCTTCTGACAAGCGTCTCATGCTTGCCAACTTCTTCGCGCCTTCGACGAGCTAGAGGAGGCGTGCCTCCAGCGTCTCGGTGTCAGCGTCCTCTGGAATGGGCGCATCCAGGTCTTGTAGCGCCGCATTGAGCGGGTCATGAGCCCCGTCGTCGGAGTGCTCACCATGGCCGATGACGAGCACTTCTGTGACGGTGCTTCAGCCGCTCCCCACGCGAGGGAGCGGCTCGTCGTAGACTACCATGTTGGTAGGAAACGCGTCGAGCGACGCGGTGTTGGAATCGACCAGCATCGGGTCGGTGGAGCCTACGGACTCCAGGTCAGCGGCGGGCTCGCCGGCAACATGGAGTCCGTCGAGGAGGCCCGCGAGAAGGCTCTCGGGGCCGCCTGTGCCTGCGTCGGATGTAGGCTCGTCGGAGAGGCGAACCTCGCCGACAAGTTCGGCGAGGCAGCTGGCCGCACAGGCGGTCTCAGCGCCGTGAAACGCGTCGGTGCAGACTCCCTCTGGTATGCCAGGCTGGCTGCGCTCGCCAGGGAGGAAAAGGGTTCCCGTCCAGAGCAGGTCTCCTGACGACGGTGCACCTCGCCCCACGGTGGGCGCCAAATGTCGGGGGTTGGATGCGGCATATGCCAAAGGATGGCTTATCATGGTGGGGGCGAGTAGAACGTCGCCGGTGCCTGGAAGCGGGATGAGGCGTAGACATGCACGCCGGCGAAACTTACCCAGCTTCAGGGCTCTCCGGGGAGATAACACCCCTACTGCTGCTCTGCGGGGTCTCCGCATGATCACTATGGTGCAGTGTATACAAGGTTGCTCCTTGAGCTGTTTCCTAGAGGTAGGAGAAGGCAAGGCTAGCTCTCTCCCCCTTTGTGCTCTCTGGTCTAGTGTCTAAAGAATCTAACCCTTTGCATGGGTGCTCCGGGGGGTTTATATAGGCCTACCCCTCGGGGGTACAATGGTAATCCGGCTGGGCGCGCGTCCCAGCCGTCTGTCTCTCAGGCCGCCGTCTTCTCCGCCGACTACTGGGGCCCGCCGCCCGGTGGGCCCCGCCGACTGACCCGACCACTGTAGCCGTGCTTCTGGTGACGTTGGCTTGGTCGTGGGGCCGTGGCAACTGTGCCGCCGCCTGACGGGCGATCACTGTCACCACACCCCATCTCATCTGGTTACTGGCGTGCGGGGCCCGTGGGAGGAGCCGGCCGACTCTCAGAGGCCGACTCCCACGGGATCCGCCCTATGGTGCTCTCGCCTTCTTCGGTCCCCCCGCTGACTAGCGGGACCCGCCGTCTCCAGGCCATACAGGCGGGCCAACGTGGGAACAGGGTTCCACCACTGGGGCGGATGTCAGGGCTGGCATGGCTACAGTGCCGCGCCGGACAGAGATCTCCTTCGGTACGGTGCACTGTAGCCATTCCCGCCCTAGGTAATCGGGTGGGGGGGTCGTACTGTGGCCATCCCCGTCCCGTCTTTCTTCTCGAAGGCAGTGGGTGGTGAAGTCGCGGGCCGACTCCCCATAGTCGGCTTCTCTGGTAGTCGCCAGCTGGGAGTTGGCTTATTTCGTAGTCGTCTCTGGGATTCGGCCGTGAGTGGGTAGTCGGCGGTGCTGCGGCCGACTCCCAGAGGCCGCCCTCCGTCTTGGGATTCTTGAGGGGCCAAGCCTGCCCCGATGTCTCGAAAGGTTCTGGGTCTCGGGTCAGCCTACCCGTGGCCCATTACTCCGACAGCGAGCCAGCCATCTATGTTCTCCCGCGCAAAAGCGGGTCATGAGTGTCGTGAGGGCTGCCATAAATTTTGGCTTTTCCTGTCCAAGGTGTCGGGCAAGCCACTCATCGCGGATGTTATGCTTGAAAGCCGCTAGGGCCTCTGTGTCCAGACAGTCGATGATTTGATTTTTCTTGGTTAGGAACCGTGTCCATAATTGTCTGGTCGATTCCTCTGGCTGCTGAATTATGAGGCTCAGGTCATCGGCGTCTGGCGGTCGCACATAGGTGCCCTGGAAGTTATCGAGGAATGTGGCTTCCAGGTCTTCCCAACACCCAATGGATTCTGCTGGCAAGCTGTTAAGCCAATGCCGAGCTGGTCCTTTAAGCTTGAGTGGGAGGTATTTGATGGCGTGTAGATCATCGCCACGGGCCCTGTGGATATGAATGAGATAGTCCTCAATCCATACCGCAGGATCTGTCGTGCCATCGTGTGACTCGATATTTATGGGTTTGAAACCCTCTGGGTTCTAATGATCCATTACTTCATCTGTGAAGCATAGCGGGTGTGTGGCGCCTCATTATTGGGCTATATCACGACGTAGCTCGAATGAGCTTTGTCTGCTGTGTTCGGCCCGACCGGATTTACTTTTGCAGTATCCGGCATGACGGTTATCGTCTCGTGTCGTGGGGCGCCCACGCGATCCGTAGATCGATCTTGTTTGCCTTTCTTTGTCCTCCAACATATCTCGCAGGTCTAGTGCATTTCCCCGTGCCTTGGTATTTTTTGAGCGACGCCGGGGTGCGGCATGAGTTGTGGGCCGTGAGGCCTCTCTGTCGCGGCCACGAGGTGGCCGGTCCGCCGCGTCATGCGCTGGGTATGTAGGTTTAGATGCATCCTCCTCTAATCGGGGTAGAAACCTGCGCTTTTGGTAGCTCTTGGAGGGACGTTCGAGTTCGTATTCCTCGGCCGCAAGGACTTCAGTCCATCTATCTGCTAGCAAGTCTTGATCAGCTCTAAGCTACTGCTGTTTTTTCTTAAGGCTATTTGCCGTGTCCATAAGCCTGCGCTTGAAGCGCTCTTGCTCGACGGGGTCCTCAGGCACGACGAATTTGTCGTCGTCGAGGCTTGCTTCGTCTTCGGAGGGAGGCATGTAATTATCCTCCTCTTCTTTATCTGCCGCTCTCTCAGGGGGGTTGGCTTCTCCATCCTCCTACGCTGAATCTTGCTGGAGGGAGTTGTCTTGGGCGCTATCCGGATTGTTATTATCTCCTGTGCCGGAATCACCGTTTTTGCTCTGGCGGGACTTAGAGCGGCGCCGCTGACGTCGGCGCTTAGGTTGCTTCATGGAGGGGTTATCCTCCGCTGTTCCATCGCCATTGCCCTCTTTGGGTGTGTCCACCATATATATATATATATCATACGACGAGGTGGCTTTCCAGTGCCCTATTGGCGTTGGTTCCTGTTCGTCTCCTGCATCATCGTCCATACCGTCGATGTCTTCGGAGTCGAAGTCGAGCATGTTGGTTAAATCATCGACAGTGGCTATGAAGTGGGTGGTGGGTGGGTGTCGAATTTCTTCGTCGTCCGCATCCCAACTCTGCCGGTCATGATCCGGCCAGGACTCTCCTGACAAAGAGAGAGACCTTAGTGAATTCAGTATGTCGCCAAAAGGCGAGTGCTGAAAGATATCCGCGGCGGTGAACTCCATGACTGGCGACCAATCAGATTTGATTGGCAAAGGTGCGGAGGGTTCAGAGTCCGGAGAAGTGTCCGATAATGTGGAGTCACAGGCCTCGCGAAGGGTAAGGTTGGTGTTTGGCTCGATCGCCGTTGAGGCTGCGGAATCCGCGGCAGGGTCTAGCCACCCGCCCTCGATCGGCGCAGTTGGCTCCGAATTAAAGGTCGGAGCAGGCGCGGGTGCGGCCTCCAGGACACTGTCCGACGGCAGAGCTAAATCTTGCCCGCGATGACAGTGCGGCGCACTCGGTCGGGGCTCGAATCCGTCAAAGATCAAGTCTCTGCGGATATCGGCCGTGTAGTTTAAGCTTCCAAACCTGACCTGATGGCCAGGGGCGTAGCTTTCGATCTGCTCCAGATGGCCAAGCGAATTGGCCCGCAGTGCAAAGCCGCCGAACACGAAGATCTGTCCGGGGAGAAAAGTCTCACCTTGGACTGCATCGCTAATGATGATTGAAGGAGCCATCAATCCTGAAGACGACGACATAGAGGAACTCTCAATGAAAGCACCAATGTCGGTGTCAAAACCGGCGGATCTCGGGTAGGGGGTCCCGAACTGTGCGTCTAGGCGGATGGTAACAGGAGACAAGGGACACGATGTTTTTACCCAAGTTCAGGCCCTCTCGATGGAGGTATAACCCTACTCCTGCTTGATTAATATTGATGATATGGGTAGTACAAGAGTAGATCTACCACGAGATCAGAGAGGCTAAACCCTAGAAGCTAGCCTATGGTATGATTGTTGTCGTCCGATGGACTAAACCCTCCGGTTTATATAGACACCGGAGGGGGCTAGGGTTACACAGAGTGGGTTACAATGGGAGGAGATCTACATATCCGTATTGCCAAGCTTGCCTTCCACGCCAAGGAAAGTCCCATCCGGACACGGGACGAAGTCTTCAATCTTGTATCTTCATAGTCCAACAGTCCGGCCAAAGGTCATAATCCGGCAATCCGGACACCCCCTAATCCAGGACTCCCTCAAGTACCATTACATGTTGGATTTCGAGGTGCATTAGATCACCCGACGCAAGCAGTGTCAAGAGGAAACTAACCAATGCATGTACAAGTTCATGGAAATTTAGTGGTCATTCATGCATTCGTTCTAATTAATGCCTCGGTAAACATAACTTCTTGAGAAAAACGAGCGTACTAATTACTTGTGCAAACTACGAAATTAATTCGACCACTCACCGTCTACCTTGGTTGGAGATATTTTGAAATTGAGCCATAAACTAGAAAGGAGGGAGTAGTAACTTTTGTCTCGATTATTATTTGTGGCCTTGTATAGATGCAAAATGTATTTTTTTATAGTGGCCTTGTATAAGTAAATGGAGGGAGTACTAACCAAAGTACGTAGTAGGGACGAGGAGTAAACGGAGGGAGTAGTGAAATTTTCTCCTCGTGCTGCGACCCACCACGTGCGTGGGCGAGGGAGCGGGCGTAAAGGCGTACAGTAGTAGTAGTAGTAGTAGTAGTACTCGTAAGCAAGCTTCACCTCATCCTGCGAGCCACCGCGCCCGTGGGCGGGGGAGACGGCATACTAAGCAAGCTTCTCCTTGTTCTGCGAGTTGACAGGACACATCAAAAGTACTCCAGTGTATAGAGCCTTGCCTCTAAGGTAGGCCCCACATGGTTTGCCTCTTTTTTTAATTTAACATAACGCGTCAAGTCGCAATTTCTTTGTTCACCCATGGTAGACGATCCTCCCTCCACCAAGTCGACAACCAGTACACGTGCTAAATTACCACGTGGGCTGCCTTTTTGTACAAAAATGAGCTCCACCGTGTACCCGCGCGGGTGTGGTTGGGAAAGAGAAGTGAGTACGTGCTCCGTGCGTGCACCTCTTCTCTTCGTGCACGTCCCCCACCAACGTGGGTGTATGTGAGAGAGATACAAACCTAGACATAATGCGCCGTCCATCCCCATGCCTCCGCCTAATCCGACCACCAGCCACCACCACGCCCCACTCCTCCTCACCTGATCTCTCATCTTTCTCCCTCCATTTTTATATACAAAGGGCCACTATCAAAATTACAATTTGCAGATATAAAAGGCCACTAACACTAATCAATGCAATAATAATGGTGTTTGCCTCATGGTACTAGCAAAGGAGGACATTAATTATCCCTTCCATGCATGTGGGAGTTTGTAAAAAATGCATCTTGATGTTCTGTGCAATGCACGGGCATCTTGCTAGTGCATGAAAACAACACATGGCAAAATTCCACGGCAAACGAGGGATTTGAATCTGTTGGGAGGGGCTGTTTGGATCTTGCCCGGGGTAGCCAAAATATTGGCGACCCTTTTGTCCACCGGTGCCTTTGCCAGCGATGAATGAGGAATGGCTCGGGTGCTCATGCTGTCATGCATCCTCCAGTGCGCACGTTGGAGACGAGCTCGCACGAGCTGTGTTTTTTTGTCCCACAACGCCGCCCGAGCCGCCCGCAGACCGACCGGCGACCCGCAAATTACGCCATCCAACCGTAGCCGCACACATTATGATAGCAACTCAACCAACCGGACGAAATTCACGCAAACATGTAGACAAACAGATATTTCACATAAACAACGACAGAAATCATAGAAAATACTGGATTTTCATACAAACATGACGGATTTCATTACATTCAAATGAACTACGCGGTGCTAGTTCTGGGCAGCACATGTATATAATACCTGGCCTAAATGGTCACTGTTGGATTTCGGGTTCCGGCAGACCCTTGAGGTTCGAACACTGGGGTGCGCGCGGAGATCTCTCCCCTACCGATCTACGTCCGATCTCCTCGCGTGATTTGAGCTGTAAATTGTTGGGTAACGTAGTAATTTCAAAAAAATTCCTACGCACACGCAAGATCATGGTGATGCAAAGCAATGAGAGGGGAGAGTGTTGTCTACGTACCCTCATAGACCGAAGCGGAAGCGTTGACACAACGTAGAGGAAGTAGTCGTACGTTCTCCTCGCGATCCAACCGATCACAACACCGTTACTCCGGCACCTCCGAGTTCTTGGCACACGTTCAGCTCGATGACGATCCCCGGGCTCCAATCCAGCAAAGCGTCGGGGAAGAGTTCCGTCAGCACGACGGCGTGGTGACGATCTTGATGTGTTACCGGCGCAGGGCTTCGCCTAAGCACTGCAACGATATGATCGAGGTGGAATTTGGTGGAAGGGGGCACCGCACACGGCTAAGGAAAGATCTCAATGATCAATTGTGTGTCTCTGGGGTGCCCCCTGCCCCCGTATATGAAGGAGCCAAGGGGGAGGGGCTGGCCGGCCAACTCTGGTGCGCCAGGAGAGTCCTACTCCCTCTGGGAGTAGGATTCCCCCCCCCCCCCAATCCTAGTTGGACTAGGATTCTCCAAGGGGGAGAGAGAGAGAGAGGGGGCGCCCACCTCTCCTAGTCCTAATAGGACTAGGGGAAGGGGGGAGGCGCGCAGCCCATGAGGGCAGCCCTCTCACCTCTCCTCCAAGGCCCATGTTGGCCCATTATGCTCCCGGGGGGTTCCGGTAACCCTCCCGGTATTCCGGTAAAATCCTGATTTCACCTGGAATGCATCCGATGTCCAAACATAGGCTTCCAATATATCATTCTTTACGTCTCGACCATTTCGACACTCCTCGTCATGTCCGTGATCACATCCGGGACTCCGAACTCCTTTGGTACATCAAAATGCATAAACTCATAATAACTGTCATCGTAACGTTAAGCGTGCGGACCCTACGGTTCGAGAACAATGTAGACATGACCGAGACACGTCTCCGGTCAATAACCAATAGCGGGACCTGGATGCCCATATTGGCTCCTACATATTCTACGAAGATCTTTATCGGTCAGACCGCATAACAACATACGTTGTTCCCTTTGTCATCGGTATGTTACTTGCCCGAGATTCGATCGTTGGTATCCAATACCTAGTTCAATCTCGTTACCGGCAAGTCTCTTCACTCGTTCCGTAATACATCATCTCGCAACTAACTCATTGGTTGCAATGCTTGCAAGGCTTTATGTGATGTGCATTACCGAGAAGGCCCTGAGATACCTCTCCGACAATCGGAGTGACAAATCCTAATCTCGAAATATGCCAACCCAACATGTACCTTCGGAGACACCTGTAGAGCACCTTTATAATCACCCAGTTACGTTGTGACGTTAGGTAGCACACAAAGTGTTCCTACGGTAAACGGGAGTTGCATAATCTCATAGTTAAAGGAACATGTATAAGTCATGGATAAAAGCAATAGCAACATACTAAACGATCGGGTGCTATGCTAATGGAATGGGTCATGTCAATCAGATCATTCAACTAATGATGTGATCTCGTTAATCAAATAACAACTCTTTGTTCATGGCCAGGAAACATAACCATCTTTGATTAATGAGCTAGTCAAGTAGAGGCATACTAGTGACACTCTGTTTGTCTATGTATTCACACATGTATTATGTTTCCAGTTAATACAATTATAGCATGAATAATAAACATTTATCATGATATAAGGAAATAAATAATAACTTTATTATTGCCTCTAGGGCATATTTCCTTCAGTCTCCCACTTGCACTAGAGTCAATAATCTAGATTACAAAGTAATGATTCTAACACCCATGGAGTCTTGGTGCTGATCATGTTTTGCTCGTGGAAGAGGCTTAGTCAACGGGTCTGCAACATTCAGATCCGTATGTATCTTGCATATCTCTATGTCTCCCACCTGGACCAAATCCCGGATGGAGTTGAAGCGTCTTTTGATGTGTTTGGTTCTTTTGTGAAATCTGGATTCCTTTGCCAAGGCAATTGCACCAGTATTGTCACAAAAGATTTTCATTGGACCCGATACGCTAGGTACAACACCTAGATCGGATATGAACTCCTTCATCCAGACTCCTTCATTAGCTGCTTCCGAAGCGGCTATGTACTCAGCTTCACATGTAGATCCCGCCACGACGCTTTGTTTAGAACTGCACCAACTGACAGCTCCACCGTTTAATGTAAATACGTATCCGGTTTGCGATTTAGAATCATCCGGATCAGTGTCAAAGCTTGCATCGACGTAACCGTTTACGACGAGCTCTTTGTCACCTCCATAAATGAGAAACATATCCTTAGTCCTTCTCAAGTACTTAAGGATGTTCTTGACCGCTGTCCAGTGATCCACTCCTGGATTACTTTGGTACCTGCCTGCTAAACTTACAGCAAGGCACACATCAGGTCTGGTACACAGCATTGCATACATGATAGAGCCTATGGCTGAAGCATAGGGAACTTTTTTCATTTTCTCTCTATCTTCCGCGGTGGTCGGGCATTGAGTCTTACTCAACTTCACACCTTGTGCCACAGGCAAGAACCCTTTCTTTGCCTGATCCATTTCGAACTTCTTCAAAACTTTGTCAAGGTATGTGCTTTGTGAAAGTCCTATTAAGCGTCTTGATCTATCTCTATAGATCTTAATGCCCAATATGTAAGCAGCTTCACCGAGGTCTTTCATTGAAAAACTCTTATTCAAGTATCCCTTTATGCTATCCAGAAATTCTATATTATTTCCGATCAGTAATATGTCATCCACATATAATATCAGAAATGCTACAGAGCTCCCACTCACTTTCTTGTAAATACAGGCTTCTCCAAAAGTCTGTATAAAACCAAATGCTTTGATCACACTATCAAAGCGTTTATTCCAACTCCGAGAGGCTTGCACCAGTCCATAAATGGATCGCTGGAGCTTGCACACTTTGTTAGCTCCCTTTGGATCGACAAAACCTTCTGGTTGCATCATATACAACTCTTCTTCCAGAAATCCATTCAGGAATGCAGTTTTGACATCCATTTGCCAAATTTCATAATCATAAAATGCGGCAATTGCTAACATGATTCGGACAGACTTAAGCATCACTACGGGTGAGAAAGTCTCATCGTAGTCAATACCTTGAACTTGTCGAAAACCTTTTGCAACAAGTCGAGCTTTATAGACAGTAACATTACCATCAGCGTCAGTCTTCTTCTTAAAAATCCATTTATTCTCAATTGCTTGCCGATCATCGGGCAAGTCAACCAAAGTCCATACTTTGTTCTCATACATGGATCCCATCTCAGATTTCATGGCCTCAAGCCACTTTGCGGAATCTGGGCTCACCATCGCTTCTTCATAGTTCGTAGGTTCATCATGGTCTAGTAACATGACTTCCAAAATAGGATTACCGTACCACTCTGGTGCGGATCTTACTCTGGTTGATCTACGAAGTTCAGTAGAAACTTGATCTGAAGTTTCATGATCATTATCATTAGCTTCTTCCCTATTTGATGTAGGTGTCACAGAAACAGATTTCTGTGATGTACTACTTCTCAATAAGGGAGTAGATACTGTTATCTCATCAAGTTCTACTTTCCTCCCACTCACTTCTTTCGAGAGAAACTCCTTCTCTAGAAAGTTTCCGACTTTAGCAACAAAATTTTTGCCTTCGGATCTGTGATAGAAGGTATACCCAACAGTCTCCTTTGGGTATCCTATGAAGACACATTTTTCCGATTTGGGTTCGAGCTTATCAGGTTGAAGCTTTTTCACATAAGCATCGCAGCCCCAAACTTTAAGAAACGACAACTTTGGTTTCTTGCCAAACCACAGTTCATAAGGCGTCGTCTCAACGGATTTTGATGGTGCCCTATTTAACGTGAATGTGGCCGTCTCTAAAGCATAACCCCAAAAAGATAGCGGTAAATCGGTAAGAGACATCATAGATCGCACCATATCCAGTAAAGTACGATTACGACGTTCGGACACACCATTACGTTGTGGTGTTCCGGGTGGCGTGAGTTGCGAAACTATTCCGCATTGTTTCAAATGTAGACCAAACTCGTAACTCAAATATTCTCCTCCACGATCAGATCGTAGAAACTTTATTTTCTTGTTACGATGATTTTCCACTTCACTCTGAAATTCTTTGAACTTTTCAAATGTTTCAGACTTGTGTTTCATTAAGTAGATATACCCATATCTGCTTAAATCATCAGTGAAGGTGAGAAAATAACGATATCCGCCACGAGCCTCAACATTCATTGGACCACATACATCAGTATGTATGATTTGCAATAAATCTGTTGCTCTCTCCACAGTACCGGAGAACGGTGTTTTAGTCATCTTGCCCATAAGGCACGGTTCGCAAGTGCCAAGTGATTCATAATCAAGTGACTCCAAAAGTCCATCAGTATGGAGTTTCTTCATGCGTTTTACACCGATATGACCTAAACGGCAGTGCCACAAATAAGTTGCACTATCATTATCAACTCTGCATCTTTTGGCTTCAACATTATGAATATGTGTATCACTACTATCGAGATTAAGTAAGAACAAACCATTCTTTAATGGTGCATGACCATAAAAGATATTACTCATATAAATAGAACAACCATTATTCTCTGATTTAAATGAATAACCGTCTCGCATCAAACAAGATCCAGATATAATGTTCATGCTCAACGCTGGTACTAAATAACAAGTATTTAGATCTAATATTAATCCCGAAGGTAGATGTAGAGGTAGCGTGCCGACCGCGATCACATCGACTTTGGAACCATTTCCCACGCGCATCGTCACCTCGTCCTTAGCCAATCTTCGCTTAATCCGTAGCCCCTGTTTTGAGTTGCAAATATTAGCAACAGAACCAGTATCAAATACCGAGGTGCTACTGCGAGAATTAGTAAGGTACACATCAATAACATGTATATCATATATACCTTTGTTAACCTTGCCATCCTTCTTATCCGCCAAATACTTGGGGCAGTTCCGCTTCCAGTGACCAGTCTGCTTGCAATAGAAGCACTCAGTTTCAGGCTTAGGTCCAGACTTGGGTTTCTTCTCTTGATTAGCAACTTGCTTGCTGTTCTTTTTGAAGTTCCCCTTTTTCTTCCCTTTGCCCTTTTTCTTGAAACTAGTGGTTTTGTTAACCATCAACACTTGATGCTCCTTTTTGATTTCTACCTCCGCGGCTTTCAGCATCGCGAAGAGCTCGGGCATAGTTTTGGTCATCCCTTGCATATTATAGTTCATCACGAAGCTCTTGTAGCTTGGTGGCAGTGATTGGAGAATTCTGTCAATGACGCAATCATCCGGAAGATTAACTCCCAGTTGAATCAAGTGATTGTTATACCCAGACATTCTGAGTATATGCTCACTGACAGAACCGTTCTCCTCCATTTTACAGCTGTAGAACTTATTGGAGACTTCATATCTCTCAATCCAGGCATTTGCTTGAAATATTAACTTCAACTCCTGGAACATCTCATATGCTCCATGGTGTTCAAAACGTCGTTGAAGTCCCGGTTCTAAGCCGTAAAGCATGGCACACTGAACTATAGAGTAGTCATCAGCTTTGCTTTGCCAGACGTTCACAACATCTGGCGTAGCTCTTGCACCAGGCCTGGCACCTAGCGGTGCTTCCAGGACGTAATTCTTCTGTGCAGCAATGAGGATAATCCTCAAGTTACGGACCCAGTCCGTGTAATTGCTACCATCATCTTTCAACTTTGCTTTCTCAAGGAACGCATTAAAATTCAACGGAACAACAGCACGAGCCATCTATCTACACAACATAGACAAGCAAGATACTATCAGGTACTAAGTTCATGATAAATTTAAGTTCAATTAATCATATTACTTAAGAACTCCCACTTAGATAGACATCCCTCTAATCCTCTAAGTGATCACGTGATCCAAATCAACTAAACCATGTCCGATCATCACGTGAGATGGAGTAGTTTCAATGGTGAACATCACTATGTTGATCATATCTACTATATGATTCACGCTCGACCTTTCGGTCTCCGTGTTCTGAGGCCATATCTGTTATATGCTAGGCTCGTCAAGTTAAAACCTGAGTATTCCGCGTGTGCAACTGTTTTGCACCCGTTGTATTTGAACGTAGAGCCTATCACACCCGATCATCACGTGGTGTCTCAGCACGAAGAACTTTTGCAATGGTGCATACTCAGGGAGAACACTTCTTGATAATTTAGTGAGAGATCATCTTATAATGCTACCGTCAATCAAAGCAAGATAAGATGCATAAAAGGATAAACATCACATGCAATCAATATAAGTGATATGATATGGCCATCATCATCTCGTGGTTGTGATCTCCATCTTCGAAGCACCGTCATGATCACCATCGTCACCGGCGCGACACCTTGATCTTCATCGCAGCATCGTTGTCGTCTCGCCAATCTTATGCTTCTACGACTATCACTACCGCTTAGTAATAAAGTAAAGCATTACATCGCGATTGCATTGCATACAATAAAGCGACAACCATATGGCTCCTGCCAGTTGCCGATAACTCGGTTACAAAACATGATCATCTCATACAATAAAATTTAGCATCATGTATTGAACATATCACATCACAACATGCCCTGCAAAAACAAGTTAGACGTCCTCTACTTTGTTGTTGCAAGTTTTACGTGGCTGCTACGGGCTTAAGCAAGAACTCATCTTACCTACGCATCAAAACCACAACGATAGTTTGTCAAATAGACTCCGTTTTAACCTTCTCAAGGACCGGGCGTAGCCACACTCGGTTCAACTAAAGTTGGAGAGACAGTCTTCTGCAAGCCATCTATGTGCAAAGCACGTCGAGGGAACCGGTCTCGCGTAAGCGTACGCGTAAGGTTGGTCCGGATCGTCTCGTCCAACAATACCGCTGAACCAAAGTATGACATGCTGGTAGGCAGTATGACTTGTATCGTCCACAACTCACTTGTGTTCTACTCGTGCAAATAACATCATACCATAAAAACCTAGGCTCTGATACCACTGTTGGGTAATGTAGTAATATAAAAAAAATTCCTACGCACACGCAAGATCATGGTGATGCATAGCAACGAGAGGGGAGAGTGTTGTCTACGTACCCTCGTAGACCGAAGCGGAAGCGTTGACACAACGTAGAGGAAGTAGTCGTACGTTCTCCTCGCGATCCAACCGATCACAGCACCGTTACTCCGGCACCTCCGAGTTCTTGGCACACGTTCAGCTCGATGACGATCCCCGGGCTCCAATCCAGCAAAGCGTCGGGGAAGAGTTCCGTCAGCACGACGGCGTGGTGACGATCTTGATGTGTTACCGGCGCAGGGCTTCGCCTAAGCACTGCAACGATATGATCGAGGTGGAATTTGGTGGAAGGGGGCACCGCACACGGCTAAGGAAAGATCTCAATGATCAATTGTGTGTCTCTGGGGTGCCTCCTGCCCCCGTATATAAAGGAGCCAAGGGGGAGGGGCTGGCCGGCCAACTCTGGTGCGCCAGGAGAGTCCTACTCCCTCTGGGAGTAGGATTCCCCCCCAATCCTAGTTGGACTAGGATTCTCCAAGGGGGAGAGAGAGAGAGGGGGCGCCCACCTCTCCTAGTCCTAATAGGACTAGGGGAAGGGGGAGGCGTGCAGCCCATGAGGGCAGCCCTCTCACCTCTCCTCCAAGGCCCATGTTGGCCCATTATGCTCCCGGGGGGTTCCGGTAACCCTCCCGGTATTCCGGTAAAATCCTGATTTCACCTGGAATGCACCCGATGTCCAAACATAGGCTTCCAATATATCATTCTTTACGTCTGGACCATTTCGAGACTCCTCGTCATGTCCGTGATCACATCCGGGACTCCGAACTCCTTCGGTACATCAAAATGCATAAACTCATAATAACTGTCATCGTAACGTTAAGCGTGCGGACCCTACGGTTCGAGAACAATGTAGACATGACCGAGACACGTCTCCGGTCAATAACCAATAGCGGGACCTGGATGCCCATATTGGCTCCTACATATTCTACGAAGATCTTTATCGGTCAGACCGCATAACAACATACGTTGTTCCCTTTGTCATCGGTATGTTACTTGCCCGAGATTCGATCGTCGGTATCCAATACCTAGTTCAGTCTCGTTACCGGCAAGTCTCTTCACTCGTTCCGTAATACATCATCTCGCAAATAACTCATTGGTTGCAATGCTTGCAAGGCTTTATGTGATGTGCATTACCGAGAAGGTCCTGAGATACATCTCCGACAATCGGAGTGACAAATCCTAATCTCGAAATATGCCAACCCAACATGTACCTTCGGAGACACCTGTAGAGCACCTTTATAATCACCCAGTTACGTTGTGACGTTAGGTAGCACACAAAGTGTTCCTACGGTAAACGGGAGTTGCATAATCTCATAGTTAAAGGAACATGTATAAGTCATGGATAAAAGCAATAGCAACATACTAAACGATCGGGTGCTATGCTAATGGAATGGGTCATGTCAATCAGATCATTCAACTAATGATGTGATCTCGTTAATCAAATAACAACTCTTTGTTCATGGCCAGGAAACATAACCATCTTTGATTAATGAGCTAGTCAAGTAGAGGCATACTAGTGACACTCTGTTTGTCTATGTATTCACACATGTATTATGTTTCCAGTTAATACAATTATAGCATGAATAATAAACATTTATCATGATATAAGGAAATAAATAATAACTTTATTATTGCCTCTAGGGCATATTTCCTTCATAAATAACGAACAACACAAGAGACACGAGGTTTATACTGGTTTGGGCCACCGCTGTGGTGTAATACCCTACTCCAGTGTGTAGTGTGGTGGATTGCCTCAGGGGCTGATGATGAACAGTACAAGGGAAGAACAGCCTCGCGAGAGGTGTTCTTGAGCTGGTGCGGAGTGCTCTACTTGGTCTGGGTCTATCCAGATTCGATCTAACTACCCTCTTCTCTATGGTGGCTAGCTCTATTTATAGAGGCCCTGGGCCTCTACCCAAAATAATGAGCGGGAAGGGCGCCAACAATTGGCCATTTTGAAGGGGAACATCTAGTACAAGTTATCCTGACCAAAGGTGGTTTTCGGCTGCCAAAAGCTCGTGCACGTCCCCCACCTACGTGGATGTGTGTGAGAGAGATACAAACCTAGACATAATGCGCCGTCCATCCCCATGCCTCCGCCCAGTCCGACCACCAGTCACCACCACGCTCCACTCCTCCTCACCTGATCTCTCATCTTTCTCCCTCCATTTTTATATACAAGGGGCCACTATCAAAATTACAATTTGTAGATATACAAGGCCACTAACACTAATCGATGCAATATTAATGGTGTTTGCCTCGTGGTACTAGCAAAGGAGGAGATTAATTATCCCTTGCATGCATGTGGTAGTTTGTAAAAAAATGCATCTTGATGTTCCGTGCAATGCACGGGCATCTTGCTAGTCCATGAAAACAATACATGGCAAAATTCCACGACGAACGAGGGATTTGAATCTGTTGGGAGGGGTTGTTTGGATCTTGCCCGGGGTAGCGAAAATATTGGCGACCCTTTTGTCCACCGGTACCTTTGCCACCGATGAACGAGGAATGGCTCAGGTGCTCATGCTGTCATGCATCCTCCAGCGCGCACGTTGGAGACGAGCTCGCACGAGATGTGTTTTTTTTTGTCCCACAACGCCGCCCGAGCCACCCGTAGACCGACCGACGACCCACAAATTACGCCATCCAACCGTAGCCGCACACATTACGACAGCAACTCAACCAACCGGAAAAAATTCACGCAAACATGTACACAAACTGATATTTCATATAAACAACGACGGAAATCATATAAAATACCGGATTTTCATACAAACATGACAGATTTCATTACATTCAAATGAACTACGCGGTGCTAGTTCTGGACGGCACAAGTATATAATACCTGGCCTAAATGGTCGTTGTCGGATTTCGGGTTCCGGCAGACCCTTGAGGTTCGAACACTGGGGTGCGCGCGGTGATCTCTCCCCTACCGATCTACGTCCGATCTCCTCGCGTGATTTGAGCTGGAAACAACGAACAACACAAGAGACACGAGGTTTATACTGGTTCGGGCCACCGTTGTGGTGTAATACCCTACTCCAATGTGTGGTGTGGTGGATTGCCGCAGGGGCTGATGATGAACAGTACAAGGGAAGAACAGCCTCGCGAGAGGTGTTCTTGAGCTGGTGCGGAGTTCTCTACTTGGCCTGGGTCTATCCGGATTCGATCTAACTGCCCTCTACTCTGTGGTGGCTACCTCTATTTATAGAGGCCCTGGGCCTCTCCCCAAAATAATGAGCGGGAAGGGCGCCAACAATTGGCCATTTTGAAGGGGAACATCTAGTACAAGTTATCCTGATCAAAGGTGGTCTTCGGCTGCCAAAAGCACTGGTGGTGACGCCGTATTGGGCTCCACGGTGACCTCCGTCCTGCCGCTCTGCTGGTCTTGGTCTCGTTGCACCGGAAGGGTAATCTTTGCCCGATGCCTTGGCCTGTGCTTGCCCCCTTTGCACCGAAGAGGAAACAAGGACACTGCGCAGGCTGGCGCACGCCTGGCGCTCGCCTAGTCTCCATCGTCATGGCTTGTGTCACGGGCTCCTCGCGAGGTACCCCTGCCTTGATCTCTCCGCCTCCTCATGAGCCTGCCTGATGAGGCTGCCTCTAAGGAAGCTTTCTAACGTTTGCCCCGCGAGGCTTGGCCCCTCGCGAGGGTCTTGAGATTGAGCTGATGAAGATGGGCCGCGCTGGCCCCCCCACTTGAGGCACGCCGCAGGCAGGCAAGTCTGGGGAACCCCATTCCCAGAACACCGACAGTAGCCCCCAGGCCCAAGGTGCGCCCTGGCTTGGCCTAGCAGGGAAGCGAAGGGGCAAGCGCGAAGTGCTGCAGGCCCCAAAAGCCTGCGGCCTTGTGCGCCGCGTGGCGGTTGATTGGACGTGGGCGTCTGAACTTCCCCACGACGCCTTGGTGACCTCATGAATTGACAAGTCCCTGCATGCAGAGAAACCGGTCATGATTACCTGCGATTGTGGTGCTCGGCGGCTGGCCTTCTCCGGCTATAAGTACGGGGCTGCGTGAGCCACTTCAGCCCATTCCCTCCTGCTACTCCTTTTCTTCTTCTCGGCCACTCACCGTTCCCATGGCTCCGAAGGTTCTCGGCCGCGGAGAAAGGGAAGGCCCGCACGGCAGGGCCCGACTCCTCCCCAGACCAAGTGCGGTCGAGGTCACCCTTGTAAGTATTCCACGGTTCCCGTAGTGGCCTCCCGCGGCCATGGAGGCGGTTCCCTGTGCGGTGGTGAGCTCCCGGTTGTCGATGGGGGGCACACCATGGCTGCACGGCCCCCAAGGCCATGCTTTCGCTCTGCGAAGGTGCTGCCGGAGTTCGTCGTGTGGTCGACGGACCCAACCAGCACCCGACTCCAGCTCCCCCGCTTCTTTGTAGGTGAACTGCCGGCCAACGCCCGGTGCGGCCGCTGGTTCCAAGAAGACGGCTGCTGCAGCAGGGCCTCCTGGGCTTCTCTGGAGGTCTCCGTTTCTAGGAATGGGGCCCTGACCCGCGGCTAGCAAACGTTTGCCCGCGCGCGCGGCCTGAACCGGCGGTGCACCCTGCACTTCAAGTTCGATGGCGACGCCACCCTCTATGTGAGGGTGTTCGGGGAAGACGGTCGCCGTGCTGGGTTCTGCCCCGAAGACGATGACCACGGCCGCCCGCCCAGCCCCGGTGCTAACCAGGATGAAGACGGCGACATGCGTACAGGCGACGGTGCTCGAGATTCACTAAGCTTCGGCGACTCCCTCTCAGGCAGCAGCTCCTCCAGTGGTGGCCGCGACCAGCCCCCGCGCCGTCGCGCCCGCTTGGGTGAAGGTAGCGGGTCAGCCCACCATCGCGCCCCTATGAAGCGAGAGGAGGGATCCTCCTGAGCCCCAGGTGCAGCTCGAACCTTCGCTGTAGGTTGGTGCAGGACGAATCGCGCCCATTTTGTTTTTCTTCATTTCCTGCGCAGAAATAGAAGGTAGTATTGGGCCCCGCGGGGGCGTGTTAGAACCGCTGCTGTTAACCATCGCGCTGCTTTCGTTATTTCTGCGTTGTGTTTCTGCGCCGTGCACCCATGTGCGGGAATTATTTTAGCTTGGCGAGGCTCGACGTGGTTCTCGTCTCCCGAGGCCGTGGCCTCGCCGCGCGTTTCGTGCCCTGCAAGGATTAGTAGGAGGGGTAACTTTCGGTCTTGGTTGTGGGGGCGATCGGCCCAGGTCCTACGCTCGTGTCACGATGCCCGTGGGGCACAGACTGGGAGGGGTGCTCCCACAGAGGACTCGGATAGGAAAGCTCCAAACGATCGGGGCAGAAAAACACTCGCGAGGGCGCCCGCGAACCTCCCTCGCGAGACTTGTGCGAGAGAAAACGAGGCAAGCGAGTGAAAAAGATAGAGAGTCACAAGCCAGGAACGCCAACCGCTCCAATAAAACTTCAAACGGGAATAGACAAGCCAACTGCAGAAAGCAAATGGAAAAGCCGCATTCGGCATCTATTGTAGTCTTCGACGTCTTCTCACCAGCGCAGAGCTAAGTGCTGCCACTGGGCGTGGGCGGGAGCCCCCGAGGCCCGAGGTGTCGGCGTTCTGGGAGCGGGGGTCCCCAGACTTGCCTGCCTGCGGCCTGCGGCGTGGCTCAAGTGGGGGCCCAGCGTGGCCCATCTTCATCAACACAAGCTCAAGACCCTCAGGAGTGGCCTCATCAGGCAGGCTCGCGAGGAAGGCGGAGAGATCAATGCAAGGGGACCTCGCGAGGATCCAGTGACGCAAGCCATGACGATCAAGGCCAGGCGGGCGCCGGCCTGCGCAGAGTCCTTGTTTCCCCTTTGGTGCAAAGGAGGCAAGCCCAGGCCAAGGTATCAGGCAAAGGTTACCATTCTAGTGTGACGAGACCAAGACCAGCCGGGCAGCCGGACGGAGGTCACCATGGAGCCCAATACGGCGTCACCACCAAAGGTTTTGGCAGCCAAAGACCACCTTTGGTCAGGATAACTTGTACTAGATGTTCCCCTTCAAAATGGCCAATTGTTGGTGCCCTTCCCGCTCATTATTTCGGGGAGAGGCCCAAGGCCTCTATAAATAGAGCTAGCCACCCCAGAGTAGGGAGGAAGAGGAGAGAGAGAAGAGCAAGGTGAAACCAGTATAGGCTAAGTAGAACAACCGCACCAGCTCAAGAACACCTCTCGCGAGGCTGTTCTTCCTTTGTACTGTTCATCATCAGCCCCTGAGACAATCCACCACAGCACACATTGGAGTAGGGTATTACACCACAACGGTGGCCCGAACCAGTATAAACCCCGTGTCCCTTATGTTGTTCATCGTTTTCATCTCAGTTCGCACAAGAGGATCGGACGTAGATCGGTAAGGGAGAGATCTTCGCACGCACCCCAGTGTTCGAACCTCATGGGTCTGCCGAAACCCGAAATCCGACATTTGGCGTGCCAGGTAGGGGTGCGCCAGAATCCTTCCTTCCTTCCGGCGACCCGCTCTTCGTCAACACTGTGCTCCGCACCCATGGCGGACGATGCGCTGCCGGCCCTGGCAGCAGACGCTAGAGCAGGGGCCAAGAGGCTCCCAGCCTTGGCCCCCACCCTGTGGCAGGTGCAATGGCCGCACAAGTTCAAGCCCGAGGTGCCGCCGCGCTACGACGGCACGGCAGACCCGCTGGTTTTCCTGCTGGCGTACAAGGAGGCCGTCCTCAGAGCCGGGGGTGACGACCGGGTAATGGCCAACTGGCTACCAATGGCCCTCACCGATGTCCCGCGCATGTGGCTCTTCCACCTACCGACGGCTTCCGTGACCTCTTGGGAAGAGTTGCGCGGCCTCTTCCTCGCCCGCTTCGCCGCGCCAGCGCAGCCCGTGGTCGCCGCCCTCCTGGGAGGCTCCCAAGCACTGCCCTCGAGCCACCACGTCAAGCCGTTCACCCGCCAGATCAGCGCAGCTCCACGCGTCAAGAAGCTTCCCTGGGCTGGGCGGCGCCCGAGGCTGATCTGATTATCGACTCGGGTGACCTCCCCTTCAACCCTTCCGGCTCGGGCGCGCTCCCGATGTTGTGCACCCCCACCATCTGCGAAGTGGCCATCACCAGAACCCTCGTCGACGGTGGCGCCGGCCTCAACGTGCTCTCGGTGGAGGCCTTCAGCCTCCTGCAAGTACCACCGGAGCGGCTCCGACCCAGCAGGCCCTTCACAGGCGTCGGAGCCGGCTCCACCGCCTCCTTGGGGCAGATCCGCCTCCCGGTGACCTTCGGCACCTACGACAACTTCTGCACGGAGCTGATCGACTTTGACATCACCCCCATCGGCCTCCCGTACAATGCCATCCTCGGCTAACCGGCCTTGGCCCGGTTCATCGCGGCAACTCACCCGGCGTACAACCTCATGAAGATGCCCGGGAGCAGCAGCGTCCTTACCGTGCCGGGAGATACAAAGGACGCGCTGCAGGTGCTCCAACTGGCCTTCAGGGCTACCGCGGCGGCACAGCCCGCCAGCACCGACGCCCTCGAGCCCAAGGGGGCTGCGCCAGCTAAAAAGAAGCAGCTATTCACCCAGGACATGGCGGAAACCAAGCAAGTACCGGTTGACGAGGATGGGTCCACCGGCGCTACCTTCACTATAGGGGCCAATCTCGAGCCCGAGCAGGAGAAGGCCCTGATCAGATTCCTGCGCGTGAACAAGAAGGTGTTCGCATGGGAACCTAATCAGTTAGCAGGAGTCCCGAGAGATGTTATCAAGCATCACCTCAACGTGTGCCCCAACGTACGCCCCGTGAAGCAGAAGGCAAGGAGGCAGTCCACTGAGAAACAGGCTTTCATCGTTCAAGAGAACCGGAAACTGGAAGCGGCAGGGGTTATCCACGAGGTCCGCTACCCCGATTGGCTGGCTAATCTTGTGGTCGTGCCAAAGAAGGGGGGAGGGAGCGCATGTGTGTAGACTTCACCAACCTCAACAAAGCCTGCCCGCAGGACCCATTTCCGCTCCCCCGCATTGACTAGATCGTCGACTCCACCGCAGAATGTGACCTGTTGTGCTTCCTGGATGCCTTCTCAGGCTATCATCAGATCAAGATGGCGGTGGAAGACGTGGAGAAGACGGCCTTCCTAACCCCGTGCGGGGTATACTGCTATACGTGCATGCCATTTGGGTTGCGCAACGGAGGCGCAACCTTTCAGCGGCTGATGCACATCGCCTTAGGCCGGCAGCTCGGGATGAACGCTGAGGCTTATGTCGATGACATCGTGGTGAAGTCTCAGGAGGCAAAAACCCTGATTCAGGACCTGGAGGAAACCTTTGCGAGCCTTAATGAAGTGGATCTACGACTCAACCCGGAGAACTGCGTGTTCGGAGTCCCCTCCAGCAAGCTCCTGGGTTTCCTCGTGTCCCATAGGGGCATCGAGGCCAACCCAGAGAAGTTCAAGGCGGTCGAGGACATGAGCCCGCCAACAACCCTCAGGGAAATGCAGAAGCTCACTGGGCGCGTGACTGCGTTGGGGCGCTTCATCTCCAAGCTAGGGGAACGAGCGCTGCCCTTCTTCAAGCTGATGAAGAAGAAGGGCCCCTTCGAATGGACTAAAGAGGCAGACAAGGCATTCCAGGATCTCAAGAGGTACCTCACCAGCCTGTTGGAAATATGCCCTAGAGGCAATAATAAAAGCACTATTATTATATTTCCTTGTTCATGATAATTGTCTTTATTCATGCTATAATTGTGTTGTCTGGAAATCGTAATACATGTGTGAATAATAGACACCAACATGTCCCTAGTAAGCCTCTAGTTGACTAGCTCGTTGATCAACAAATAGTCATGGTTTCCTGACTATGGACATTGGATGTCATTGATAACGAGATCACATCATCAGGAGAATGATGTGATGGACAAGACCCAATCCTAAACATAGCACAAGATCGTATAGTTCGTTTGCTAGAGTTTTCCAACGTCAAGTATCCTTTCCTTAGACCATGAGATCGTGTAACTCCCGGATACCGTAGGAGTGCTTTTGGTGTGCCAAACGTCACAACGTAAATGGGTGACTATAAAGGTATACTACGGGTATCTCCGAAACTGTCTGTTGGGTTGACACGGATCGAGACTGGGATTTGTCACTCCGTATGACGGAGAGGTATCACTGGGCCCACTCGGTAATGCATCATCATTATGAGCTCAATGTGACCAAGTGTTTGGTCACTGGATCATGCATTACGGTACGAGTAAAGTGACTTGCCGGTAACGAGATTGAACGAGGTATTGGGATACCAACGATCGAATCTCGGGCAAGTAACATATCGATTGACAAAGGGAATTGCATACAGGGTTGATTGAATCCTCGACATCGTGGTTCATCCGATGAGATCATTGTGGAGCATGTGGGAGCCAACATGGGTATCCAGATCCCGCTGTTGGTTATTGCCCGAGAGCCGTCTCGGCCATGTCTGCATGTCTCCTGAACCCGTAGGGTCTACACACTTAAGGTTCGATGACCCTAGGGTTCTAAAGATATGTATATGCAGTAACCCTAATGTTGTTTGGAGTCCCGTATGAGATCCTGGACGTCACGAGGAGTTCCAGATTGGTCCGGAGGTGAAGAATTATATATAGGAAGTGCAGTTTCGGCCATCGGGAATGATCTGGGGGTCACCGGTATTGTACCGGGACCACCAGATGGGTCCCGGGGGTCCATCGGGTGGGGCCACCCATCCCGGAGGGCCCCATGGGCTGAAGTGGGAGGGGGGCCAGCCCTTAGTGGGCTGGTGCGCCCCCCAAGGCCCACCCCCTGCGCCTAGGGTTGGAACCCTAGGGTGGGGGGGCGCCCACTTGCCTTGGGGGGCACTCCACCCCCTTTGGCCGCCGCCCCCCTTGGGAGATTCAATCTCCCAGGGCCGGCGCCCCCCCAGGGGCCTATATAAAGGGGGGAGGGGAGCGGGGCAGCCGCACCCCTTGCCTTGGCGCCTCCCTCTCCCTCTCCAACACCTCCTCCTCCTCCATAGAGCTCGGCGAAGCCCTGCCGGAGTACTGCAGCTCCATCACCACCACGCCGTCGTGCTGCTGCTGGAGCCATCTTCCTCAACCTCTCCTCTCCCCTTGCTGGATCAAGAAGGAGGAGACGTTACGCTGACCGTACGTGTGTTGAACGCGGAGGTGTCTTCCGTTCGGTGCTAGGATCTCCGGTGATTTGGATCACGTCGTGTACGACTACTTCATCCCCGTTCTTTTGAACGCTTCCGCTCGCGATCTACAAAGGTATGTAGATGAATCTGAATACTCGTTGCTAGATGAACTCATAGATGGATCTTGGTGAAACCGTAGGAATTTTTTTTGTTTTCTGCAACGTTCCCCAACTCAGCCCACCAGTGATGGTGGCACCACACCCTCAGGAGCCCTTTGTGCTCTACCTTGCGGCCACCCCTTGCTCCGCTAGCGCAGCCTTGGTGGCGATCAGGGAAGAGCGTCGAGCAGGGGCCACATCAACCGCCCAGACCGAGGCAGAGAAAGGCCAGGAGGGCCTCGCGAGGACCACAACTGCAGCCGGAGAGGAACGGCCGCGCTAGGAGGACGCACCTGGGGGAGGAGAGGCCTCTTTAGACGACCCAGCGCTGGGGGCTCCATCGCCTCAGGAGGCGCCCCGACCACTAGAGAATGCATGCTGCGCAGACACCCTCAATCTCGTCGAGCATCCCGTGTACTTCGTCAGCACGGTGCTACGGGACACCAGGGCGCGGTACCCCATGCCTCAAAAGCTCCTCCTCGCGCTATTGGTGGCCGCGCCCAAATTACGGCACTACTTCCAGGGCCATCCCATCAAGGTCGTCTTCGCATACCCCTTGGAAAGGGTACTCAGGAGCCCCAACTCAGCTGCAAGCATTTCAACTGGAATTCAGTACGACCAGAGTCATCAAGGGAGCCGCACTGGCAGATTTTGTGGCAGAATGGACAGGAGCGTCGGGTCTCGAGACAGGTGAAGACCGGTCACTCTCCCCAGGAAGCGAAGCGCCAGACGGCTGGTTCATGTACTTCGATGGGGCATTCTCCCGGCACGGCGCGGGAGCTGGCGCAGTACTCGTATCCTCCACCCAGGAAAAACTCTACTATGTCGTGCAACTCTGCTTCCAGCATGGAGAGAAGGTCTCCAACAACATAGCAGAGTACGAAGGCCTCATAGCGGGCTTGAAAGCTGCGATCGCCCTAGGGGTAAAGCGCCTAACCATCAAGGGATATTCACAGCTCCTCGTCAACTTCTCCAACAAGGTATACGAGCCGAAGGACGAGCACATGGAGGCCTACCTCGCTGACGTTCGTAGGACGGAGAAACATTTCTGGGGCTGGAGTTGCAGCATGTGCCTCGCGGCACCAATCAGGAGGCTGACGACATTGCCAAGACGGCGTCTAGGCGGCTGCCGCAGGAGCCTGGCGTCTTCGACGAGCGGCTCTTCAAGCCCTCGGCGGTGCCGTTGCTGTCAGGAACGGCGCAACCAAGAGAGGAGCCTCCTCAGCCACCTGCCTTGGGAGCTCCGGTCTGCGGCCCGGCCTCAGGAGTGCGCCTGCTCCTGGCGTTTGAGCCTCAGGAGGGATGTTGGATCCCGGAGCTCAAGTGCTACCTGATGCAAGGGATTCTGCCAGAGAAAGAAGAGGAGGCGGAGCGTGTAGCACGGCAGGCCACGGTTTATTGCATTCAGGACAGCGAGCTCTACAGGAAGCGGCCAAACGACGTGTCCCTGCGTTACATGTCCAAGGAGCAAGGAATGGAGCTGCTGGCGGACATACATGGCGGAGACTGTGGGCACCACTCGTTTTCATGAACCCTTGTTGGCAAGGCGTTCTGCAGCGGGTTCTACTGGCCCACGGCACTCAACGACGCCTTTGAGCCAGTGAAGGCCTGCGAGGCCTGCCAGTTTCATGCTAAACAGATCCGTCAGCCTGCGGGAGGTCTACAGACCATACCCCTCTCATGTCCGTTCGCAGTTTGGGGGTTGGACATTCTGGGCCCGTTCCCTCGGGCGCCAGGGGGCTATCTCTACCTCTACATCGCTGTGGACAAGTTCACCAAGTGGGCCGAGGTGGAAGTTGTTCTCACAATCCCGGCAGGCTCGGCAGTCAAGTTCATCAAGGGCCTCGTGAGCCGGTTTGAGGTGCCTAACCGCATCATCACTGACAATGGTTCGCAATTCACCAGTAATCTCTTCAAAACGTACTATGCTAACCTTGGAACACAGATAGCTATGCTTCGGTAGCGCACCCCCGGAGCAATGGCCAGGCTGAATGAGCCAACGCGGAGGTCTTGAGGGGCCTTAAAGCCAGGACCTTCAAGAAGAAGCTGGAGGCCTATGGCAGGGGCTGGAATGACGAATTCCAGTCCGTGCTATGGTCCATCCACACGACAGCGACCAAGCCGACTGGCGAGACCCTGTTCTTCCTCGTCTACGGAGCAGAGGCTATTCTCCCTCACGAGGTCAGGGGTCGCTTCGCACGGGTCCTGGCGTTCGACGAGGCTCAGCAGGACGCCAGGTGTCGGTGTACTAAAGTAGGGGTACCTTAGTACCCCGGACTTGTGCACGGGGAGTCGTAGCACCCCGTGGCAAGTCTTGCCAGGCGATCGCCAAAACTCTCCGTGGTCCCTTTTTGGGCCATCCAAGAACAAAGTATTTGAGCCAAGGCCCCGGCAGGAGGAGCCTGCCGGGAAGGCCACCCGAAGAGAGCAAGGCCCCGGCAAGAGGAGCTTGCCGGGACAACCGCTCGAAGCACAAGACCGCGGCAAGAGGAGCTTGCTGGGAAGGCCGACCGAGGCACGACAAGATACTTGCTGCGGCGCGCCCCGCGTCCCGGCAAGGATCGGTGAGCGACAAGCTCCCGGGCGCGACAAGGCACCAAACGCGGCAAGGCGCTTGCCGCGGCAAGTCACCACCCCGCGCCTGCGCTCCAGCTCATCCACCCACGCGTCGCTCTGGGGCCATTCCAGGCGTACGTGGCGAGAGGCTGGGCAGCCAGGGGCATGCGGTGGCAAAGCAATGCTGACAGAGTAGCCGTCGTGGAAAACGGTGGCGCTCCTGACGGCCCCTTTCCTGCATTGTTTGGGCGACCCAGACGGGCATTTAATGCCCTTGTCCCCTGCCGTCAGAGTTAGGTATGATAGCACTGTGCAAACAGCGTTTCCAGTTTTACCCTCGCCTACGTTGCCACCTGTGGGTAACCCCTTGCACATATAAAAGGAGGCCCCATGCGCAACGAGGTGGGGGGGAGAGGCCATTCACGCTCGGTCTCGCCAGCAGCTCGCATGTACTGTAGCACCACACGCTCTCGAGCAAGAACACAATACCAAACCACAAAGCAGCAGTAGGGTTTTACGCATCCGTGCGGCCCGAATCTGGGTAAACCCCTTGTGTGCATCGCCTCGATCCGCTCTTCGCGCGACCTCCGCCCCCCGCCGAACCAAGAAAGGGGCTCGGTCCCCATAGGTGTTGGTGGAGGTAGATTTCCCCCCGACATCTTTGGCGCGCCAGGTAGGGGGCGTCGAAGTTGTGCGAACCTGATCCGGCGCCTGCACGGGCTAGATCTCCATCATCTTCATAGACATGCCATCGAAGAAGAAGGTTCCGGAGGTGGCTGGTCCGTCCGCGTCGAACCCACCGCCCCTGGAGCAAGCGGGTGGTGGGGACGGCACCGGCGACGGAACGGGCGCCACCGAGCCAGCTCATGGCGCCGCGGCGTCCGAACCTGCACCGAGCTCACGGTGCCACGACGTCCGAACGTATGCCGACACCTCTCGGCGCAGGTAAGCCCTGGTATGACCAGGCAACCTCTCGCTCCATTCCATGGAGCAGGGATAGTTAGCCCCACGGATCTCGCATACGGGCCACCTCGAGTGCTCGCTCATGCTGAGCTCGAGCAAGAGCAGCTGCGACATCTTTGACGCGCTGCTCCTCGAGGAGGACCGTCTTCAGGCCGCTCTGCGAGCTGCTCGCTAGCAGCAAGCTTTGCGCCGCTTTTATAGCCGCAAAGTTAGTGCCAGAAGTTTCGAGGAAGTGGGAAGGCCCTTACCAGGTGAAACAAGTCGCTAGGCCTGGCGCTATCCGCCTTGAGACCGAAGATACCACTCCGGTGAGCAACTCCTGGAATGTTGGGCTTCTTCGTACGTTTCGCCCGTAAGGTGCGGTTGTTGGACCCCGTCCGGCAACCACCCTTCTGTACAAAGTCTTGCCGCTGCTGCATGTGATCCTTTGTACAAAGCCAGGCGCAGACCCTGTGCGCAGATTGAGTTCATGTGCTCCGCGCACCTTGTCGATCTCATGCTCTTTATTCTTTGCATGCATTATCTGACACTCTGTGCAGCACTGACCCCCGGTAAGCGACGGCGAGCCCCATGTTTCGCCTTGCCGGAAAGCGACCTCGCCGGGCAGCAAGCCACGGAAAAGCTAAGTTGCCAAAGTTTGAGCCATCGAGTTTTTAAAATTTTGAGGTTATCTTCCTCGAACGACCGTACTTTGTATGGAAAACCTGTTTGCGGAGGGACCGAAGCGTGGCTAGTTGCGCCCTTACTTCGTTTCGAGTCCGCTCAACGACTTAAGTGTGCTACAACCAGAGTGGCATCCTTACTTTGTTTCGAGCTCGCTCGGCAGCTTAAGTGTGCTGTGACTGCAGTCGCAACACTTACTTTGCTTTGAGCCTGCTCAACAATTTAAGTGAGCTGCAGCTAGCCGCGGCAAGGTTTCTTGCCGGTAATGGCGCCGCTGGCGGGCTGCTGATGTCCCGCACTCAGAGACCGCGGTAAGGCGGAGTCCTACGCCGACAAGTCCCCAAAAGCGTAGGGCAAAAGCATACAAAGCACGGAGTCAAGTAGAGGAAATAACAGTGCAATCACTACCTAAGATAAAGTTATATTACAAGATAGTTTATCGCGGCCCTAATCAATCGCTTTCATGACTTGGCCAGCAGCGACAAGAAAAGAAAAGGGGAGGCTAATCCACACGGTCGCCCTTGATCCTCTTGATCCCGGCCACCTTCTCCACAATGGGCGCGACGAGGGCCCTGATCTCCTCGAGGTCAGCGTCTGCCGGCAGGGATTTCAGGACGTTGGTGAGCCTGATGCCGGGGTTGCGGAAGGCGATCTTCACCAACACCTTCTCGAGGGCTCCGGCGATGGCGTCGCGCGTCTCGCCGGCCAGCTGCTCTGGGATCGCGTTCCGGAGATGCTGAAGGGCCGCCACCACACCTTTGAAGAACGAAGTGAGCTTGGCGCTGGGTGGGAGGTTCGCGTCGGAGGGATACTCGTGACCCTCCATCCCCAGCAGCGACAGCTCCTTGTCGATGGAGGCGGCGATGTCCACCAGACCCTCCGTCCACTGCTCCACCATTGCCCTGAATTCGTTCTGGGTGACTGCGGCGCTCTCCAACAGTGCCTCGTTGTGCGCGACCTCCTTCCGCAAGGTCACCTCTTGCTCCTTGGCGCTGTCCAGCGCCTTGGACA
Source organism: Aegilops umbellulata (assembly GCA_032464435.1). Taxonomy (NCBI): domain Eukaryota; kingdom Viridiplantae; phylum Streptophyta; class Magnoliopsida; order Poales; family Poaceae; genus Aegilops; species Aegilops umbellulata. Next base: position 512,740,644 of record CP136059.1, read on the forward strand.
GGGTGTCCAGCTTCAGCTCGAGATCAGCGTTGGAGTCCTTGGCGGCATCAAGCTCCTTGATCTTCTCGGCGAAGCGGCCCTGCAGCTCGCCGAGGGTGTGGGCACCCTTCTCGTGCTCCTGTTTGAGCGCGGCGAGCTCCTCATCGCTCGCCTTGAGATCAGTGTCGAGCTACGCCACCTTCGCCTCCAGCGCCTTCTTGGCAGCCTCGGCGGCCGCGGCAGCATCTTGCGCTTCCTTGAGGGCCTCGCCCAGCGCTTGCTCGCGCGCGGCGACCTCCTTCTCGTGGCTGGCGAGACTAGCTTTCTGCTGCGCCAGCTCGCCCTCCCGCGCGGCCAGCCCCACGGCGGCAAGCCTTTGCTGTTCCTCGGCCTCCGCCTTCTCGAGGATGAAGGCTGTCCGCGCCTCGTCGGCCTGCCTTCGCTCCTCCGCCAAGGATCGGAGGGCCTCCTGGTTGAGCTCCCGGAGCTCCCCGGCGCGCTTCTCCATGTCCGCTCCCGCCTTCGCGACAAGCGCTTCCCGGCGTTCCACCTGGGCTTGCCGGGCGCGGTAGAGTGACACCAGCTTCCAGAGCAGCCACTCCTCCTCAGGTTCGCCACCGCTGCTGCCTGGCGCATCAACCAGCGTCAGCCCGGCGGAGGCGAGCACCTCTCCATCCAAGGTCTCCCCCTTGACCGGCGCCCTGGAAGTCGACTCCCAGGGGAGATTGATGAAGATATCATCGCCGGCCTTCAGGTAGACGCCTGGCTGGGGCTCCTCGGGGCCCGACGCGGCTGTAGAGGTGGGATCGGCGGTCGGCACAGCGCCTGGCGCTCCTGCGGCCCCAGGGCCGTCAGTACGATCGCCGGCCCCCTCGCCCGAGGCTGCTGCGGCAGCCTTGGCGGCCTCTTCGCCGGCCGGATCTTCAGCACCATCCGTCTCTCCGGTGGCGGCCACGTCGTCAGTATGGCCGCGCACGTCCTCCTCGACGACGACCTCGGTCTCCATCGGGTCCGTGGCGGACGGGTCTGAGGGCCGAAAGAAGGGGAGAAATCAAGCAACTATCTAAAGAGGAAGAACCCCAGGGGAGTTTCGAGGCAAGAAGGTTACCTGGGCCAGGGTCTGTAGTCACGGTCTCCGTCGCCAAGGGGTCGCTGGTGTCGTCCCTCGCCGGAGACTGCTCCCTTGCCGGGGACTGCTCCCTCGCCGGAGACTGCTCCCTTGCCGGGGACTGCTCCCTTGTCGGGGATTCCTCCCTCGTCGGGGAACTCCCCCTTGGCGGTGTGGTCGTAGCGGGTGGCGCATCTGGGGCGGTCTCCGGACGCTCCTGGTGGGGCTGCTCTGCTCCTACGCAAATCGCCAGCCAGATGTCAAGAAAAATGAAGGGTACCCGGGCGCGCCCAACGACAGGAAGCAAATCATATGCTTACGCTAGGGGCTGCGCTGGGGGCTGCTCTGAGGATTAGTTGGTGGGTCCGGCAAGGTCATCTCGGGCGCACCCCCTGCCGCCGCAGTGGGCTCGTCGTCGAGGATGACCACCGGGACCTTGGCTCTCTTTGCCATCCTCTGAGCCAGAGTCCTGAAAAGGGGCAAATTCAGAGGAAAAGCAAATGAGATGCGAGACACAACTACAAGAATTGAAGAAACACGAGAACAACGGGGATCTTACTCCTCTCCCTCTTCCTCGTCGGAGCTAAGCGCGGAGAAGTCGAAGACTGGCCCGCTTCTGGCGCGAGGAGGCGGAGGAGTAGGCTCCCTCGGCCGATTGGCGGAGGCAGTGGTGGCGCTAGCCTGAGACGGTTTTGCCCCGGCCGCCGCCGTGGCACGAGGGGCGACAGGGGCAGAAGCAGCGGCCTGCGAAGACCACGCTCCTGCTGAAAGAATGGAGCACGTCACGCGGCGTTGCGGCTGTTGGCTCGCTTGTCGTACCACCTCTCCGGCCTTGCGGAGACGCCTCCGTGGTTGAGCCGGGGGCTCCACATACGACGAGCTGCCCGAGGGTCGGGAGGAAGAGGCGTCAGCCTCCGGCAAGCCGCTCGTGCCCTCGATGGACTTGTCCGCCCCTGCGCTGTGCCCGGCAAGCTCTTCCTCGCCGGCAAACTCCGCTCGATCGGCAAGGCTTTCCGTCTCCGCTGCGTCCGCCTCCGCCAATGTGAAGCCAAACTCGCCCGCGGCCGCGTCTGCCGCCGCCTCTTCCATCCTGGAGGCGATGCGCGCCAACTCCGCGTCGGTGGTGTCTCGGGTGAGGCCCTTCTGCTCGTCGGCGTCGACTGGCCTCTCCACCAAGTCGTCGAAGAACGCCCGCACGACATCGTCGGTGGGCTCCTGCCAAGTGGAGTCGATCCCGTGCGTGTCGCACAGCGGCATCATTGCAAGGATGCGGCTGAGCGACGAATTGTTGCACAGCGGGACGACGCCTCGCGGCAGCTTGAACCATTCGGGGTGCTCGGGGTCGTGCTTGAACAGCTCCCTGAGCGTCTCGTCAAGCTCCAAGACAGTGAAATTGAAGTTGAGGCCAGGGCGCAGCCTCATGATGTCTGGCGGATTCTGGAACTCCCAGGTAGGTCTCCCTTTCTCCTGCAGGGGAGCGATGCGGCGGTGGAGGAAATCTGCGCCACCGACGCCAACTGTGAGCCCGGCACGCCTGAGCCGTAGGATCCGGGTGACGGCAATCTGCAGCTTGTCGTCGTCCGGAGCCACGTCGCTCCAATCCCTGCCGCGCACCACAGGAGTTTGGCACACGGCAGTGAATGGCTGCGGGTTCTCCTCGACGATCAGGCACCAGTTTGCTCTCCATTCCTCCCATTTGCTGCGGAGCTCTCCCTCCAGATAAGCATCCTTCTTGCCGAGCTTCGAGATCCAGGCGATCCCGCCGGAGAGGGGCTCTCCTCTCTCTACTCGAGGCGTGAAGAAATGGCGGAAGAGAGCTACGTTTGGAAAGACTCCGACGAAATTTTCGCAAAGATGTGCGAAAATTGCCATGGTCAGGACAGCACTGGGGGTGAAATCAAGGAGATGGAACCCGTAGGTGTTCATGATGTCGCAGAAAAATTCAGAGAAGGGCGGGCAGAGCCCGCAATAGAAGAACAGAGCAAAGAAGGGATACCCGGTCGGATACTCCTTCTGGGCGGCGGCGGGAAGAACCCTCGTGCGCGAATGCGCTCACGTCCCCGTCAACCAGAAGAGGTAGTATTCCTCCCTCAGGACCAACGCGTCGAGCTCTGGGGGGAAGGTCGCCTGCTCCTTTCGCAGCGCCTCAAGCCGCTGCACCTCAGCCGACTTCACGGCCTTCCGTTTCCCCTTGTCGCCCTTCGGGGCCATGGCGGAAAGAGGGAGGGAGGTCGACGGCGTCGGTAGCACTGGTGGCGGTGGAAGGGGCGGAGCGCTGCTTCTCTTGGGAAGTGGCGGAGGTTTTCGAGGAATCGCAACTGGCGGGTGGGCGGACTGCCCCTGTTTCCCCTGCTTATAAGGGGGAAGAGGGGGGTGTTTCGCCTTTCCAAATAAACAAATCACCTGCGACGTGACGCGCGCCTACGGGGCTCAGCCCGCGCACGCCGCCCACGTCATGCACGCCTCTCCCCATGATGTCGCGTTCGACGCGTGCCGTTCGGGGAGGGCGTGGTGGACGCAGAAGCAGATGCAGCATGACCTAGGCCACGCGTGCCCGTGCACTGTTTTGGGCCTGGCCCAACAGCGCGCGGCACCGTGTATGGCCCAGGCCCGGGGGCTCCTATCGGTGTACTAAAGTAGGGGTACCTTAGTACCCCGGACTTGTGCACGGGCAGTCGTAGCACCCCGTGGCAAGGCTTGCCAGGCGATCGCCAAAACTCTCCGTGGTCCCTTTTTGGGCCATCCAAGAACAAAGTATTTGAGCCAAGGCCCCGGCAGGAGGATCCTGCCGGGAAGGCCACCCGAAGAGAGGAAGGCCCCGGCAAGAGGAGCTTGCCGGGACGACCGCTCGAAGCACAAGACCCCGGCAAGAGGAGCTTGCTGGGAAGGCCGACCGAGGCACGACAAGATACTTGCTGCGGCGCGCCCCGCGTCCCGGCAAGGACCGGTGAGCGACAAGCTCCCGGGCGTGACAAGGCACCAACCGCGGCAAAGCGCTTGCCGCGGCAAGTCACCACCCCGCGCCTGCGCTCCAGCTCATCCACCCACGCGTCGCTCTGGGGCCATTCCAGGCATACGTGGCGAGAGGTTGGGCAGCCAGGGGCATGCGGTGGCAAAGCAACGCTGACAGAGTAGCCGTCGTGGCAAACGGTGGCGCTCCTGACGGCCCCTTTCCTGCACTGTTTGGGCGACCCAGACGGGCATTTAATGCCCTTGTCCCCTGCCATCAGAGTTAGGTATGATAGCACTGTGCAAACAGCTGTACCCAACACAGCGTTTCTAGTTTTACCCTCGCCTACGTTGCCACCTGTGGGTAACCCCTTGCACATATAAAAGGAGGCCCCATGCGCAACGAGGTGGGGGGGAGAGGCCATTCACGCTCGGTCTCGCCAGCAGCTCGCGTGTACTGTAGCACCACACGCTCTCGAGCAAGAACACAATACCAAGCCACAAAGCAGCAGTAGGGTTTTACGCATTCGTGCGGCCCGAAGCTGGGTAAACCCCTTGTGTGCATCACCTCGATCCGCTCTTCGCGCGACCTCCGCCCCCCGCCGAACCAAGAAAGGGGCTCGGTCCCCATAGGTGTTGGTGGAGGTAGATTTCCCCCCGACACCATGCGGGGAACGGATCTCTTACTAGGGGAGGAACGCCGTCGAGAAGCCGCACTGCGAGCGACAAGGTATCAACAGGCGCTACGACGATACCACTAACGCAACATCCGCCCCAGGACCCTCGAGGTAGGGGATCTGGTGCTCCGACGGGTTCTCTCCAGGGAGGGGCTACACAAGCTCTCTCCCATGTGGGAGGGCCCGTTCGAGGCTGTTCATGTTTCCAGGCCTGGCTCCGCGCGCTTGGAGACTCTGGAGGGGGCACCCATCCAGAACGCGTGGAACATTCAACATCTCCGGAAGTTCTACCCCTGAGCGAGGCCTAGCGCCAAGGAAAGGCCCGGTGCCTGTGAAGAAGGCCAATGCCTGTGAAGCTATCGCGTTTTGGGAAAGGCCCGGTGCCTGTGAAGGACGCCAATGCCTGTGAAGCTATCGCGTTTTGGGAAAGGCCCGGTGCGTGTGAAGAAGGCCAATGCCTGTGAAGCTATCGCGTTTTGGGAAAGGCCCATTGCCTGTGAAGAAGGCCAGTGCCTGTGAAGCTATCGCGTTTTGGGAAAGGCCCGGTGCCTGTGAAGAAGGCCAATGCCTGTGAAGCTATCGCGTTTTGGGAAAGGCCCGGTGCCTGTGAAGAAGGCAAACGCCTGTGAAGCTCGCCGCCCATGACACTCTCACGTAATAATGAGTGGGGTTGTACACGCCCCGGAGTCTTCGGAGTGTCGCCCTTGGGCCTCGGGGGCTCCCGCCCATGCCCAGTGGCAGCACTTAGCTCGGCGCTGGTGAGAAGATGTCGAAGACTAGAATAGGTGCCGGACACGGCTTTTTCATTTGCTTTCTGCAGTTAGTGTGTTTATTCCCGTTTGAAGTCTTATTGGAGTTGTTGGCGTTCCTGGCTTGTGGCTCTCTGTCTTTTTCTTCTACTCGCCTCATTTTCTCTCGCACAAGTCTCGCGAGGGATGATCGCGGGCACCCTCGCGAGCGTCTTCTGCCCCGATCGTCTAGAGTTTTCCTGCCTGATTCCTCTGCGGGAGTACCCCTCCCAGTCCTTGCCTCACGGGCATCGCGACGCAGACGCAGGACCTGGGCTAATCGCCCCCGCTGCCGGGATCAAAGGTTGCCCCTCTAACTAATCTTTGCAGGGCATGAAGCTCACGGCAAGGCCTCAGCCTCGGGAGGCAAGGGCCGCGTCAAGCTCCACCAAACTGAAATGACTCCCACACATGGGCACACATCACAGAAACATAGCGCGGAAATGGCAAAAGCAACGCGACAATTGACAGCAACAGTTCTAACATGCCCCCACGGGGCCCTGTACTACCTTTTTATTGCGCAGGAAAGGGAGGAAACAAAATGGACACGACCTATCCGACACCAACCTACAGCAAAGGCTCGGGCTGCTCCTGGGGCTCAGGCGGACGCCCGCTCTCGCTTCACCGGGGCGAGGCGGCGGGTGGACCCACTGCCTTCACCCAGGCGGGCGCGATGGCTGGTTGCGGCCACCACTGGAGGAGTGATAAGTCTCCAAAGTATCTATAATTTTTGATTGCTCCATGCTACTTTATCTACTGTTTTAGGCAATATTGGGCTTTATTATCCACTTTTATATTATTTTTGGGACTAACTTATTAACCGGAGGCCCAGCCCAGATTTGCTGTTTTATGCCTATTTCAGTATTTCGAGGAAAAGGAATATCAGACGGAGTCAAAACAGAACGAAATCAACTGGAGAAGTTATTTTTGGAAGGAAACCCACCTGATGGACTTGGACCCCACGTCAGAAGAGCCACGAGGCGGTCACGAGGGTGGAGGGCGCGCCCTCCCCCCTGGGCGCGCCCCCTGCCTCGTGGGGCCCCCGTAGCTCCACCGACGTGCCCCCTTCACCCATATATACCGTCGTACCCTAAAACTTCCAGAACAGAAGATAGATAGGGAGTTCCGCCGCCGCAAGCCTCCAGGACCACCAAAAACCAATCGGGACCCCTTTCCGGTAACCTGCCGGAGGGGGGATCCATCTCCGGTGGCCATCTTCATCATCCCGGCGCTCTCCATGACGAGGAGGGAGTAGTTCATCCTCGGGGCTGAGGGTATGTACCAGTAGCTATGTGTTTGATCTCTCTCTCTCTCTCGTGTTCTCTCTCGTGTTCCTCTATGACACGATCTTGATGTATCCCGAGCTTTGCTATTGTAGTTGGATCTTATGATGTTTCTCCCCCTCTATTCCTTTGTGATGAATTGAGTTTCCCCTTTTGAAGTAATCTTATCAGATTGAGTCTTTATGAGAACACTTGATGTATGTCTTGGTGATCAACTTGCGGGTTTCGTGACATTGGGAACCTATGCATAGGGGTTGGCACACGTTCTTGATTCTCCGGTAGAAACTTTGGGGCGCTCTTTGAAGTACTTTTATGTTGGTTGGATAAATCTGAGATTGTGTGATGCATATCGTATAATCATGCCCATGGATACTTCAGGTGACAATGGAGTATCTAGGTGACATTAGGGTTTTGGTTGATTTGTATCTTAAGGTGTTATTCTAGTAAAAACTCCAGGGTTGTTTGTGACACTTATAGTAATAGCCCAACTGATTGATTTGAAAGAATAACTTTGTGGTGGTTTCATACCCGACCATAATCTCTACGTTTGTTCTACGCTATTAGTGGCTTTGGAGTGACTCTTTGTTGCTTGTTGAGGGCTTGTCATATGTTCTATCTATGTTATTATTGTTGATAGAACTTGCACTAGCGAAAGTATGAATCCTAGGCCTTGTTTCCTATCATTGCAATACCGTTTACGCTCACTTTTACCATTTGTTACCTTACTGTTTTTATATTTTCAGTTTACAAAAACCTATATCTTCTATCCATATTGCACTTGTATCACCATCTCTTCGCCGAACTAGTGCACCTATACAATTGACCATTGTATTGGGTGTGTTGGGGACACAAGAGACTCTTTGTTATTTGGTTGCAGGGTTGCTTGAGAGAGACCATCTTCATCCTCACGCCTCCTACGGATTGATAAACCTTAGGTCATCCACTTGAGGGAAATTTGCTACTGTCCTACAAACCTGTGCACTTGCAGGCCCAACAACGTCTACAAGAAGAAGGTTGTGTAGTAGACATCAAGCTCTTTTCTGGCGCCGTTGCCGGGGAGGCTAGGTAAGTGAAGGTATATCTTTATATCTTGCAATCGAATCTTTTTGTTTCTTGTTTTAGCACTAGTTTAGTTTATAAAAGAAAACTACAAAAAAATGGAATTGAGTTTGTCTCATACGCTTCACCTTTTTATTATCTTTCGTGAGTATGATGGAAAGGAAGATTGTGCCAAAGTGCTAGAAGAAGAAATCTATAAAATGTTTGGCACTAAATATTTGAATGATGAGCATGATTGCAATGTTGTGAGTACGAATTCTTTGAATATCCATGATGATAATGATGATTGCACTAGTTATGATGAAAATGTCTCCTATAAGCGTGTCAATTTTTGTTGAGTGCATTGGGTTTGCAATGACACACCAAATAGGGAAGATAGATATTGCAAGAGGCATAAGTGCTTAGAAACTAAAGAGTTCCAAGAAAGGCTAAATGCTAGTGCTGATAATTTAATATATATATTAGCCGTACTTGTGAACTTTGTAACGAACATGGTCATTTAAATATCAATTGCAATTTGTTTCATGATCGAATCGTGTCCAAAAATTGTGATGACTTCATTTCCCTTGCACATTACAATGAGCTAAGTTTGCTTTTGGGTTATGAAGAATTGAAATGTCAAACTAAGCATATTCCAGAATATAACCTCAAGAAATTCCTCGATATTGATCTAGAAGAAATTTATATGTATTGTGCGGTGAATTGCATTGAAAATCCTTATATTGCCAACTACATAAAGAAAAGAAAACAAATAGAAGATGAAGAGAATACTAACGAAAGGGAAGAGACTTCCTAATATCCTCCTATTATTTCTTATGATGAATCAGGTAACGAGGAGGAGCCTTCTATTCAACCAATCTCATTAATAAGGAGCTCCAAAAAGAGGATTGAACCCACACAAGATGTGGTGAAGAAGAAGAAAATAAAAAGGAAGAGAGGTAAAAAGGTATCTCTCCCAAATAAAGTTGCTCCTATTATTGCTATGCCCCATGAAAATGAAGATGATACACTTGATGATGATCTCGCTATGCCTGTTGCTTGTTGTGATGATTATGATTGGGAAGATAATGATACTCCTTATGATCTCAAAAATCTTTTTGGCACTTGCTTGGAAGAATATGATAATAATGTTTGCTATACTATTGGTGCTATCCATACTATTAATGATGAGAGTGATTATGCTTATGACACGAAAAGTCCCAAGCTTGGGTGTAACACCCCCAGATGTAACTTGCCATAATTGTACTCCAACTCTTGCCATTTTCGGCACTAAGTTATGAGATTCCCTCGTGGTTGGGTTCTTCTTTGTTTTGCATTTTGTCCATGTCATGCATTTCATGCCACGTCATCATGCGCATAGCATTTGCATACTTGTTCGTCTCATGCATCCGAACATTTTCTCCCTTGTCCGTTTTGCAATCCGGCACTCCTACGTCCTCCGGCGCCCCCTTTTACCTATTTTCGTGTGCGGGCGTTAAACGGTCTTAGAATGGAACGAGGTTTGACATGTGGCCTTTGTATACCACCGGTAGACCGCCTGTCAAGTTTCCTGCCATTTGGACTTCGTTTGATACTCCAACGGTTAACCGAGGGACCGAGAAGGCCTTGTGTGTGTTGCAGCGCAACACCCCTCCAAAGTGGCCCAAAACCCACCTAAACCTGTCACATCACCTAGGCCGTTCGATCACGATCGTGTGGCCGAAAACTACACTCCATTTGGAGCCTCCTAGCCCCTCCTACCTATAAATACAGCTCTCCCCCCGAATTTTTCGGATCAATTCCACCCTAACCCTAGCTCCCCGCTCCCTCCACGCGCCGGACACGTCCGGTCCGCGCCGGACTAAACGCCGCCGCCGCCCCAGGCCAACCAGAGGCCTCCACGTGGCACCGGCCACCGCGCGCCGCCCGCGGCCGGCCCCCGAGGCCCGCTCCTCCTCCGCCCGCTCGCCTCCGTGCCCCGCCGCCCAAGCAGGCGCCGCCCCGGCGCACCTCGCCGCCGCCTCCGCTCGCGGACCTCGCCGGCCCCGCCGCCCGACGCCTCCCCCGACGAACCACGACGTGCCCCGGCCTCCTCCTCCCCATCTCCGGCGCCTCCCTCGTCCCCTCCAGTCGGATCCGCCCCCTCGCCATCTCCGGCGAGCTCTCTCCGGCGAGCTCCTCGGGAACCATGCTGGATCTGGATCTGGGATCCTAAGGTTGACTTTCCCCGAGCCCCGAAAACCACTAAGTCCTTTTCCTGGCAGAATTTTTATGCATTTTCATCGTTCCATAACTCTGTACCCGTGGCTCCGTTTTGGGCGTATAGCATATCGGATTGTTCGGCTCGATGAGTACATCATTCCATCTCATTGCATCATTTTCATTTGAGCTAATCTTGATGCCCTAAATGCTGTTGGAAGAGGGCTACGTAATGTTAGTTTCAGATTCTTATCAGGACTTGCATGTTTGTCATTTTTGCCATGATTGATGTGTGCATCCTATGATATTGAGCTCTACATGTGTTTTGAAATATGCCATGCCATATTTACAGGAGTGTATGCCATGTATTTTTGTGATTTATGTGGTGACTAGCACAAGCATGCAAACTAGGCATCATGATGTTGCTGATTTCAGGGACTTAGAATTTCACTAAGTTTTTCCCTGCTGTTATTTTTATGCCACGTATTCATGTTGCTACAGAGAGATCCATGCCTCTTTTGAGGATGGTCAGTAAGGATTTTTTGTTTATATAGTTATGCTTTATCCATCCACGGTCCTTTTGACAATTATGGAGTGCCATAGCATGACTCAATCTTGCTCTACTTTTGCTATAAAATGTTCCTGGCAGATTGTTAACTTGTTTAGCGATGTTGCCGAGGTTGTTGCTATCGATCCATGCATGCTATGTTGTTGTTCTTGCCATGCTTAGCTTCTATGCCAAGCCTAGTTGTCGGGTGTATTCTTAGTTTGTCATGAAATGACTCGTGGTGAGTGCATCGAGCTCGTGTACATGTCTACTTGATATCTGATTTTGCCATGTCCAGTTTTTTGCCAAGTCTGGAATCTGTAACGAAGCTTGCTATGTTTACATGGGTATCATCATACTTTCTGATCCCTTTTGTCTCTTGGTCAGTAAGGTACTTTTATTCTATGCTTGGAGTAGATTTGTGCCATGCCTTGATTTGCTATATTATGTTCCTGTAGCATGTTGTTTGCTTGCTCTAAACATGTCATCCTGATGTTAATTTATGGCATGTTATTTTCACTAAGTCTGTGGACCTATTATCTTTTGCACTTTTGCCATGCTTGTTTGAACCTTCTCTGGTGTGTTTTAGGCGTAGCTCAGTGTTCATATTTTGTCAAGAATCTTGAGTAGATCACTGGCGTATGCTTTGTTATTATGTTTGAGTGCAGTAGCTTCGTTTCTTGTTGCATCTTAAGTGGCAACCTGCTGTTAATCACAGATTTGTGCCATATTTGTTTTGCTTGTCATTTGCAAACCGTGCATCCGATTCCGGTGATTTTTTGTATCGATTTCAACCGAAATCATCTCATCTTTCCAGCGGCATACTTGGTTTTCCAAGAATATGCTTTGTTCATCTTTTTCTTTCCGGAGCACGCATATGCATTGCATACCACATTCGCATATCATGCCATGTTTTGCATCATGTTGCTTGCGCATTGCATCGTGGTTGATAGTTGTTCCTTTGCTTGTGTTCTTGTTTTGGGTAGATCCGGGAGACAAGTACGTGAACGAGGAACCTGTTGAGAACACTTACGAGGATCAAGCCTTCGACAACTCTGAGAACCTTGCAGGCAAGATGACCATACCCTCGAAATCACTTCTATCTTTGCTTGCTAGATGCTCGCTCTTTTGCTATGCCTATGCCGCGATACCTACCACTTGCTATATCATGCCTCCTATGTGCCATGTCAGGCCTCTAACCATCCTTTCCTAGCAAACCTTTGTTTGGCTATGTTACCGCTTTTGCTCAGCCCCTCTTATACCGTTGCTAGTTGCAGGTGAAGTTGAAGTTCGTTCCATGTCGGAACATGGGTTTGGGATATCACCATATCTCTTATTTAATTAATGCATCTATATACTTGGTAAAGGGTGGAAGGCTCGGCCTTATGCCTGGTGTTTTGTTCCACTCTTGTCGCCCTAGTTTTCCGTCATACCGGTGTTATGTTCCTTGAGTTTGCGTTCCTTACACGGTTGGGTGATTTATGGGACCCCCTTGACAGTTCGCTTTGAATAAAACTCCTCCAGCAAGGCCCAACCTTGGTTTTACCATTTGCCACCTAAGCCTTTTTCCCTTGGGTTTCGCGGACTCAAGGGTCATCTTTATTTTAACCCCCGGGCCAGTGCTCCTCTGAGTGCTGGTCCAAACTAGATCCACTTGCGGTGCCGCCCCTAGGCAACTTGGGGTATCTTTGGTTGCCGTACGTAGTGTTCATCTGGTGTGCCCTGAGAACGAGATATGTGCAGCTCCTATCGGGATTTGTCGGCACATTCGGGCGGCTTTGCTGGTCTTGTTTTACCATTGTCGAAATGTCTTGTAGCCGGGATTCCGAGACTGATCGGGTCTTCCCGGTAGAAGGAATATCCTTCGTTGACCGTGAGAGCTTATAATGGGCTAAGTTGGGACACCAATGCAGGGTATTATCTTTCGAAAGCCGTGCCCGCGGTTATGGGCAGATGGGAATTTGTTGATGTCCGGTTGTAGAGAACTTGTCACTTGACGTATGTATAATACATCAACCGTGTGTGTAACCGTGATGGTCTCTTTCCGGCGGAGTCCGGGAAGTGAACATGGTTTCAGTTATGCATGAACGTAAGTAGTTTCAGGATCACTTCTTGATCACTTCTAGCTTCACGATCATGCTTTGCCTCTCTTCTCGCTCTCATTTGCGTATGTTAGCCACCATATATGCTTAGTTCTTGCTGCAGCTCCACCTCATTACTTCATCCCTCCTTTAAGTTTAAATAGTCTTGATCTCGCGGGTGTGAGATTGCTGAGTCCTCGTGACTCACAGATTCTACCAAAACAGTTGCAGGTGCTGACGATGCCAGTGCAGATGACGCAACCGAGTTCAAATGGGAGTTCGACGAGGAACGTGGCCGTTACTATGTTTCCTTTCCTGATGATCAGTAGTGGAGCCCAGTTGGGACGATCGGGGATCTAGCATTTGGGGTTGTCTTATTTAATTTTGATTTCATAGTCGGACCTTGATTGTACTCTGTATGATGATTGTTTAAGTTATGTATTGTGTGAAGTGGCGATTGTAAGCCACCTCTTTATCCCAATCTTGTTCATTACATGGGATTGTGTGAAGATGACCCTTCTTGCGACAAAACCACCATGCGGTTATGCCTCTAAGTCGTGATCCGACACGTGGGAGATATAGCCGCATCGTGGGTGTTACATTGGGGAAGCTATGTTTGATGAGGATGACATATTTGAGAATATATTTGCTGCCATTAATGTTTGTCCCAAGCTTGGGGATGCTACGTTTAATAATGATGATATTTTTAGCCTTCCATGTTTTGATATGCAAAGTGATTATGATGAGAACAAAGTTGCTACTTATGATGATTATTGTGATAAAACTTATGCTATAAAAAGTAGTGATGATTATATTTATAAAACTTGTCATGATTATGAGTATCCTTTCTCTGAACATTACTCTTTTAATGTGGAAGCAATTTATAGTATTCAAGTCACTTACGATACTCCCACTATTCCGAATGAGAAGAATTTTGCTTATGTGGAGAGTAATAATATTTCTATGCTTGTAGATCATGAAAAGAATGCTTTAGGTGCTGGTTATATTGTTTAATTAATTCATGTTGCTACTGGAAATTATTATGAGGGAGGAATATATGCTTGTAGGAATAGCAATAATGTCAAGTTTCCTCTCTATGTGCTTAAAATCTTGAAATTATGCTTGTTTTACCTTCCTATGCAAGTTGATTCTTGTTCCCATAAGTTGTTTGCTCACAAACTCCCTATGCATAGGAAGTGGATTAGACTTAAATGTGCTAGTCATATTCTTCATGATGCTCTCTTTATGTTTCAATTCTTATCTTTTATGTGAGCATCATTGAAATCATCATGCCTAGCTAGGGGCGTTAAACGATAGCGCTTGTTGGGAGGCACCCCAATTTTATTTTAGTTTCTTTATTTTTGGTTCTGTTTAGGAATAGATAATCCATCTAGCCTCTGTTTAGATGTGGTTTTATGTTTTAATTAGTGTTTGTGCCAAGTAGAACCTTTGGGAAGACTTGGGTGAAGTCTTTATGATCATGCTGTAAAAAAACAGAAACTTTAGCGCTCACGATATTAGCTAGAACTTTTTACTGCAGAGTGCTATTTAGTTGATTCCTTTTGCATATGATTACTAGACAAATTCCTCAGGTCCACCAATTTATTTTAGAATTTTTGGAGTTCCAGAAGTTTGCGTTAGTTACAGATTACTACAGACTGTTCTGTTTTTGACAAATTCTGTTTTCATTGTGTTGTTTGCGTATTTTGATGAATCTATGGCTAGTAAAATAGTTAATAAACCATAGAGAAGTTGGAATACAGTAGGTTTAACACCAATATAAATAAATAATGAGTTCATTACAGTACCTTGAAGTGGTGTTTTGTTTTCTTTCACTAACGGAGCTCACGAGTTTTCTGTTAAGTTTTGTGTTGTGAAGTTTTCAAGTTTTGGGTAAGGCTTCGATGGACTATGGAATAAGGAGTGGCAAGAGCCTAAGCTTGGGGATGCCCAATGCACCCCAAGGTAATATTCAAGGACAACCAAGAGCCTAAGCTTGGGGATGCCCCGGATGGCATCCCCTCTTTCGTCTTCGTTCATCGGTAACTTACTTGGAGCTATATTTTTATTCACCACATGATATGTGTTTTGCTTGGAGCGTCTTTTTATTTTCTTTAGCTTTGCTTGCTGTTTGAATAAAATACCAAGATCTTAAATTTTTAAATAAGAGAGAGAATCTTCACATAGTTGCATAATAATTATTTAGCTACTCATTGATCTTCACTTATATCTTGTTGGAGTAGTTTGTCATTTTCTCTAGTGCTTCACTTATATCTTTTAGAGCACAATGGTGGTTTTATTTTGAAGAAATAGATGAACTCTATGCTTCACTTATATTATTTTGAGAGTCGTTAATAGCATGGTAATTTGCTTAATGTTAATATACTTAGTGTTCAAGATATGTGAAACTTTCTTTTGAGTGAATTGAATAGTAAGATAAATTTAATGCTTGATAATTGTTTTGAGATATGGAGGTAATAATATCAAAGTCGTGCTAGTTGATAATTGTGAACTTGAGAAATACTTGTGTTGAAGTTTGCAAGTCCCGTAGCATGCACGTATGGGTAAAGTTGTGTAGCAAATTTGAAGCTTGAAGTGTACCTGGCTTGTGCATCCTTATGAGTGGCGGTCGGGGACGAGCGATGGTCTTTTCCTACTAATCTATCCCCCTAGGAGCATGCGAGTAGTACTTGATTTTTGATGACTTCTAAATTTTTGCAATAAGTATATGAGTTCTTTTGACTAATGTTGAGTCCATGGATTATACGCACTTTTACCTTTCCGCCATTTGCTAGCCTCTTCGGTACCGTGCATTGCCCTTTCTCACATTGAGAGTTGGTGCGAACTTCGCCGGTGCATCCAAACCCCGTGATATGATAGGCTCTTTCACACATAAACCTCCCTATATCTTCCTCAAAACAGCCACCATACCTACCTATCATGGCATTTCCATAGCCATTCCGAGATATATTGCTATGCAACTTCCACCATCATCATCATCATCATGACATGCTTTACTTTTGTCATATTGCCATTGCATGATCTTGTAGCTGACATCGTATTTGTGGCAAAGCCACCATGCATTATTTTTCATACATGTCACTCTTGATTCATTGCACCATCCTGGTACACCGCTGGAGGCATTCATATAGAGTCATATCTTGTTCTAGTATCGAGTTGTAATCATTATGTTGTAATCAATAGAAGTGTGATGATCACCATTATTAGAGCATTGCCCAATCAAAAAAAAGAGGCCCAAAAAAAGAGAAAATAAGAAGGGCAATGCTACTATCTCTTTTTCCACACTTGTGCTTCAAAGTAGCACCTTGTTCTTCATGTAGTGAGTCTTATATATTGTGCTTCAAAGTAGCACCATGATTTTCATATAGTAAGTCTCATAAGTTGTCTCGTTCATACTAGTGGGAATTTTTCATTATAGAACTTGGCTTGTATATTCCAACGATGGGCTTCCTCAAAATGCCCTAGGTCTTCATGAGCAAGCAAGTTGGATGCACACCCACTAGTTTTCTTTTGTTGAGCATTCTTAGCTCTAGTGCATCCGTTGCATGGCAATCCCTACTCCTTGCATTAACATCAATTGATGGGCATCTCCATCGCTCATTGATTAGCCTCGTTGATGTGAGACTTTCTCCTTTTTTGTCTTCTCCACACAATCCCCATCATCATATTCTATACCACCCATAGTGCTATGTCCATGGCTCGCGCTCATGTATTGCGTGAAGGTTGAAAAAGTTTGAGATTATTTGAGTATGAAACAATTGCTTGGCTTGTCATCGGGGGTATAGAAGTTGGGAACATCTTTGTGTGACGAAAATGAAGCATAGCCTAACTATATGATTTTGTAGGGATGAACCTCCTTTGGCCATGTTATTTTGAGATGACATAATTGTTTGATTAGTATGCTTGAAGTATTATTATTTTTGTGTCAATATGAACTTTTGTCTTAAATCTTTCGGATCTGAATATTCATATCACAAGTAAGAAGAATTACATTGAAATTATGCCCAAGTATCACTCCGCATAAAAAATTCTTCTTTTTATCATTTACCTACTCGAGGAAGAGTAGGAATTAAGCTTGGGGATGCTTGATACGTATCCAACGTATCTATAATTTTTTATTGCTCCATGCTACTTTATCTACTATTTTAGGCAATATTGGGCTTTATTATCCACTTTTATATTATTTTTGGGACTAACCTATTAATCGGAGGCCCAGCCAGATTTGCTGTTTTATGCCTATTTCAGTATTTCGAGGAAAAGGAATATCATACGGAGTCAAAACGGAACGAAATCAACTGGACAAGTTATTTTTGGAAGGAAACCCACCTGATGGACTTGGACCCCACGTCAGAAGAGCCACGAGGCGGTCACGAGGGTGGAGGGCGCGCCCTCCCCCCTGGGCGCGCCCCCTGCCTCGTGGGGCCCCCATAGCTCCACCGACGTTCCCCCTTCACCCATATATACCGTCGTACCCTAAAACTTCCAGAACAGAAGATAGATAGGGAGTTCCGCCGCCGCAAGCCTCCAGGACCACCAAAAACCAATCGGGGCCCCTTTCCGGTACCCTGCCGGAGGGGGGATCCATCTCCGGTGGCCATCATCATCATCCCGGCGCTCTCCATGACGAGGAGGGATTAGTTCACCCTCGGGGCTGAGGGTATGTACCAGTAGCTATGTGTTTGATCTCTCTCTCTCTCTCTCGTGTTCTCTCTCGTGTTCCTCTATGACACGATCTTGATGTATCCCGAGCTTTGCTATTGTAGTTGGATCTTATGATGTTTCTCCCCCTCTATTCCTTTGTGATGAATTGAGTTTCCCCTTCTGAAGTAATCTTATCAGATTGAGTCTTTATGAGAACACTTGATGTATGTCTTGGTGATCAACTTGCGGGTTTTGTGACATTGGGAACCTATGCATAGGGGTTGGCACACGTTCTTGATTCGCCGGTAGAAACTTTGGGGCGCTCTTTGAAGTACTTTTAAGTTGGTTGGATAAATCTGAGATTGTGTGACGCATATCGTATAATCATGCCCATGGATACTTGAGGTGACAATGGAGTATCTAGGTGACATTAGGGTTTTGGTTGATTTGTATCTTAAGGTGTTATTCTAGTAAAAACTCCAGGGTTGTTTGTGACACTTATAGGAATGGCCCAACGGATTGATTTGAAAGAATAACTTTGTGGTGGTTTCGTACCCGACAATAATCTCTACATTTGTTCTCCGCTATTAGTGGCTTTGGAGTGACTCTTTGTTGCAAGTTGAGGGCTTGTCATATGTTCTATCTATGCTATTATTGTTGAGAGAACTTGCACTAGTGAAAGTATGAACCCTAGGTCTTGTTTCCTATCATTGCAATACCATTTACGCTCACTTTTACCATTTGCTACCTTGCTGTTTTTACATTTTAAGTTTACAAAAACCTATATCTTCTATCCATATTGCACTTGTATCACCATCTCTTCGCCGAACTAGTGCACCTATACAATTTACCATTGTATTGGGTGTGTTGGGGACACAAGAGACTCTTTGTTATTTGGTTGTAGGGTTGCTTGAGAGAGACCATCTTCATCCTCACGCCTCCTACGGATTGATAAACCTTAGGTCATCCACTTGAGGGAAATTTGCTACTGTCCTACAAACATGTGCACTTGCAGGCCCGACAACGTCTACAAGAGGAAGGTTGTGTAGTAGACATCAAGGAGCTGCTGCCTGAGGGAGAGTCGCCGAAACTTGGCGAGCCCCGGGCACCGCCACCAGCACGCCTGGCGCCGTCTTCATTCTGATCGGTGTCGGGGCTGGGCAGGGGGCTGCGGTCACCATCTTCTGGGCAGCACCCCGCGCGGCGACCATCTTCCCCAAACACCCTCACGTAGAGGGTGGCGTCGCCGTCGAACTTGAAGTGCAGGGTACACCGCTGACTCGGGCCGCGCGCGGGGGCAAACGTTTGCCAGCCACGAGTTAGGGCCCCGTTTCCAGAAGGGGAGACCTCCAGCGAAGCTCAGAAGGCCCTGCTGCAGCAACCATCAGCCTGGAGCCAGAAGCCGCACCGGGTGCTGGCCGGCAGCTCACCAATGAAGAAGCGGGGGAGCTGGAGCCAGGTGCTGGTCGGGTCAGCCGACCACACAACGACCTCCGGCGGCACCTCCGCCGAGCGAACGCGTGGCCTGGGGGGCCGCGCGGTCACGGCATGCCCCCATCGGCAGCCGAGCGCTCACCACCGCGCAGGAAACCGCCTCCATGGCCGCGGGAAGCTGCTAAGGGGACCGCGGGATGCTTGCGAGGGCGACCCCGACCGCGATTGGCCGGGGAGAAGTCGGGCCCTGCCTGACAGGCCTTTCCCTTCTCTATGGCTCAGAACCTCTTCGAAGCCATGAGAACGGCGAGTGGCCAAGGAGAAGAGGAGGAGAAGTAGAAAGGGGCGAACTGGCGGAGCTCACGCAGCCCCGTACTTATAACCGGAGAAGACCAACCGTCGAGCACCACGATCACAGGTAATCATGACCCATATCTCTGCATGCAGGGACTTGTCAAGTCGTGCAGTCGCCGAGGCGTCGTGGGAAGCGCATACGTCCACGTCCAATCAACCGCCATGCGGCGCCCAAGGCCGCAGGCTGTTAGGGCCCGCGGCGCTTCACGCTTGCCCCTTTGCTTCTTTGCTAAGCCAAGCCCGCGCGCGCCTTGGGCCCGGGGGCTACTGTCGGCGTGGCTCAAGTGGGGGCCCAGCGTGGCCCATCCTCATCAACACAAGCTCAAGACCCTCACGAGGGGCCAAGCCTCGCGGGGCGGACGACAGAGAGCTTCCTCAGGAGCGGCCTCATCAGGCAGGCTCGCGAGGAGGCGGAGAGATCAATGCAAGGGGACCTCGTGAGGATCCAGTGATGCAAGCCATGACGATCAAGGCCAGGCGGGTGCCAGGCGGGCGCCGGCCTGCGCAGAGTCCTTGTTTCCCCTTTGGTGCAAAGGAGGCAAGCTCAGGCCAAGGTATCAGGCAAAGGTTACCATTCAAGTGCAACGAGACCAAGGCCAGCCAGGCGGCCGGAGAGAGGTCACCGTGGAGCCCAATACGGCATCACCACCAGAGCTTTTGGCAGCCGTAGACCACCTTTGGTCTGGATAACTTGTACTAGATGTTCCTCTTCAAACTGGCCAATTGTTGGCCCCCTTCCTGCTCATTATTTCGGGGAGAGGCCCAGGGCCTCTATTTATAGAGTTAGCCACCCCAGAGTAGGGAGGAAGAGGAGAGAGAGAGAAGAGCACGGTGAAACCCAATATAGGCTAAGTAGAACAGCCGCACCAGCTCAAGAACACCTCTCGCGAGGCTGTTCTTCCTTTGTACTGTTCATCATCAGCCCCTGAGGCAATCCACCACACCACACACTGGAGTAGGGTATTACACCACAACGGTGGCCCGAACTAGTATAAACCCCGTGTCCCTTGTGTTGTTCATCGTTTTCATCTCAGTTCGCATGAGAGGATCGAACGTAGATCGGTAGGGGAGAGATCTCCGCGCGCACCCCAGTGTTCGAACCTCAAGGGTCTGCCGGAACCCGAAATCCGACACAAGGGCGGCACTCCGGAGACTCCGGGGCGTGTACAAACCCACTCATTATTACGTGAGAGTGTCACGGGCGGCGAGCTTCACAGGCATTGGCCTTCTTCAGAGGCACCGGGCCTTTTCCGAAATGCGGCAGCTTCACAGGCATTGGCCTTCTTTACAGGCACCGGGCCTTTTCCGAAACACGACAGCTTCACACGCATTTGCCTTCTTCACAGGCACCGGGCCTTTCCCAAAACACGGCAGCTTCACAGGCATTTGCCTTCTTCACAGGCACCGGGCCTTTCCCAAAACACGACAGCTTCACAGGCATTTGCCTTCTTCATAGGCACCGGGCCTTTCCTAGGCACAAGGCCTCGCTCAGGGATAGAACCTCCGGAGATGTTGAATGTTCCACACGTTCTGGATGGGTACCCCCTCCATGGTCTCCAAGCGCGCGGAGCCAGGCCTGGAGACATGAACAACCTTGAATGGGCCCTCCCACATGCGAGAGAGCTTGTGCAGCCCCTCCCTGGAGAGAACCCGTCGGACCACGAGATCCCCTACCTCAAGAGTTCTGGGGCGGATGTTGTGGCAGTGGTATCGTCGCAGCGCCTGTTGATACCTTGCCGCCCGCAGTGCGGCTTCTCGACGGCGTTCCTCCCCCATCACGAGATCCATCCCCCGCATGGCGTCCTGCTGCGTCTCGTCGAACACCAGGACCCGTGCGGAGCAACGCCTGACCTCGTGAGGGAGAACAGCCTCTGCTCCGTAGACGAGGAAGAACGGGGTCTCGCCAGTCGGCTTGGTCGCTGTTGTGCGAATTGACCACAACACGGACTGGAGCTCGTCGTTCCAGCCACTGCCACAGGCCTCCAGCTTCTTCTTGAAGGTCCTGGCTTTGAGGCCCCTCAGGACCTCCGCATTGGCTCGCTCGGCCTGGCCGTTGCTCCGGAGGTGTGCTACCCAAGCGTAGCATATCCGCGTTCCAAGGTTAGCACAGTATGTTTTGAAGAGATTACTGGTGAACTCCGAACCGTTGTCGGTGATGATGCGGTTGGGCACCCAAAATCGGCTCACGAGGCCCTTGATGAACTTGACCGCAGAGCCTGCCGGGATTGTGTGGACGGCTTCCACCTCAGCCCATTTGATGAACTTGTCCACAGTGACGTAGAGGTAGCGATAGCCCCCTGGCGCCCGAGGGAACGGGCCCAGAATGTCCAGCCCCCAAACTGCGAATGGCCAGGAGAGGGGTATAGTCTGAAGATCCCCCGCAGGCTGATGGATCTGCTTAGCGTGAAACTGGCAGGCCTCACAAGCCTTCACTAGCTCAACGGTGTCGTTGAGCACTGTGGGCCAGTAGAATCCACTATGGAACGCCTTGCCGACGAGGGTTCGTGATGACGAGTGGTGCCCACAGTCTTCGCCGTGTATGTCCGCCAGTAGCTCCTTCCCTTGCTCTCGGGAGATGCAGCGTAGGGACATGTCATTTGGTTGCTTCCTGTAGAGCTCTCCATCTCTGATGCAATAAGCTGTGCCCTACCGCACCACACGCTCCGCCTCCTCCTCGTTCTCCGGCAGGGTCCCTTACATCAGGTAGTCCTTGAGCTCCGGGATCCAACACCCTTCCTGAGGTTCCAATGCCAGGAGCAGGCGTGCCCCTGAGGCCGGGCCGCAGACCGGTGCTCCTGAGGCAGGTGGCTAAGTGAGCTCCTCCCTTGGTTGCACCGTGCTTGACAGTGACGGCATTGCCGAGGGTTTGAAGAGTCGCTCCTGAAAGACGCCAGGCTCCAGAGGCAGCCGCCTAGATGCCCTCTTGGCAATGTCATTAGCCTCCTGATTGGTGACGCGAGGCAAATGCTACAACTCCAGCCCCCAGAACTGTCTCTCCATCTTGCGAACCTCAGCGAGGTAGTCTTCCATATGTTCGTCCTTAGGCTCGTATATCTTGTTGGAGAAGTTGACGAGGAGCTGCGAATCGCCCTTGATGATGAGGTGCTTCACCCCTAAGGCAATTGCGGCCTTCAAGGCTGCTATTAGGCCTTCGTACTCCGCTATGTTGTTGGAGACCTTTTCTCCGTGCTGGAAGCAGAGTTGTACGGCGTAGTAGAGTTTGTCCTGGGTAGGGGATATGAGCACTGCGTCGGCTCCCGCACCGTGTCGGGAGAACGCCCCATCGAAGTACATGACCTAGCCGTCCGGTGCTTCACTCCCCGGGGAAAGTGATGGGTCTTCGCCTGCCTCGAGACCCGGCGCTTCCGTCCATTCTGCCACGAAATCCGCAAGTCCGGCTCCCTTGATGACCCTACTCGTACTGAATTTTAGCTGAAATGCTTGTAGTTCAATGTTCCGTTCAGCAACCCTTCCAGCTGAGTTGGGGCTCCTGAGTACTCTTTCCAAGGGATATGCTCAGACGACTTTGATAGGATGGCCTTGGAAGTAGTGCCGCAGCTTGCGTGAGGCCACTAATAGCGCGAGGAGGAGTTTTTGAGGCCTGGGGTACCGCACCCTTGCATCCTGTAACACCGTGCTGACGAAGTACACGGGGTGTTCGACGAGGTTGAGGGTGCCGGGGCAGCTTGTGTCCTCCAGAGGCCGAGGCGTCTCCTGAGATGGCAGAGGATCCAGCGCTTGGTCGCTCGGAGTGGCCGCTCCTGCTCCAGACGTGTTCTCCTGTTGCGGCTGTTCCCTTTCAGCCGTGGTTGCGGTCTTTGCGAGGCCCTCTTGGCTTTGCTTCACTTCTACCTGGGCGGTCGCTACGGCCTTGGTCTGGCGCTCATCCCTGACGGCCACCAGGACAGCGCTAGCGGAGTACGGGGTGGCCGCAAGGTAGAGCACAAGGGGCTCCCGAGGGCGTGGAGCTTCCATCGCCGGTGGGTTGGTAAGGTACCTCTTGAGGTCTTGGAATGCCTTGTCGGCCTCTTCAGTCCATTCGAAGGCGCCCTTCTTCTTCATCAGCTTGAAGAAGGGCAGCGCTCGTTCCCCCAGCTTGGAGATGAAGCGCCCTAACGCGGTCACACGCCCGGTGAGCTTCTGCATCTCTCTGAGGGTCCTCGGCGGGATCATGTCTTCGACTGCCTTGACCTTCTCCGGGTTGGCCTCGATGCCCCTGTGGGACACGAGGAAATCCGGGAGCTTGCCCGAGGGGACTCCAAACACACACTTCTCCAGGTTGAGCCGTAGGTCCACTTTGTTGAGGCTCGCAAAGGTTTCTTCCAGGTCCTGTATCAGGGTTTTGGCCTCCTGAGACTTCACCACAATGTCATCGACGTAAGCTTCAGCGTTCCTCCCGAGCTGCCGGCCCAAAGCAATGTGCATCAGCCGCTGGAAGGTTGCGCCCGCGTTGCACAACCCAAATGGCATGCACGTATAGCAGTACACTCCGCACGGGGTCAGGAAAGGTGTCTTTTCCACGTATTCCACCGCCATATTGATATGGTGATAGCCCGAGAAGGCATCTAGGAAGCACAGCAGGTCACACTCTGCGGTGGAGTCGACTATCTGGTCAATGTGGGGGAGCGGAAATGGATCCTGTGGGCAGGCCTTATTGAGGTTGGTGAAGTCGACACACATGCGCTCCTTTCCCCCCTTTTTTGGCACAACAACCGGATTAGCCAGCCAATCTGGGTAGCGGACCTCGCGGATGACTCCTGCCGCTTCTAGCTTCCGGGTCTCTTGGACGATGAAGGCTTGTTTCTCTGTGGACTGTCGCCTCACCTTCTGCTTCACGGAGCACACGTTGAGGTGATGCTCAATCACATCCCTCGGGACCCTTGCTAACTGATCAGGTTCCCACACGAACACCGTCTTGTTCGCACGCAGAAACCTCACCAGGGCCTTCTCCTGCTCAGGCTCGAGGTTGGCCCCTATGGTGAAGGTGGCGTCAGTGGACCCGTCCTCGTCGACTAGTACCTGTTTGGTTTCCGTCTTGTCTTGGGTGAATAGCTACTTCTTTTAGCCGGCGCAGCCCCCTTGGGCTCAAGGACATCGGAGTTAGTGGGCTGCGCCACCGCGGCTGCCCTGAAAGCAAGCTGGAGCACCTGCACCGCATCCCTTGTGTCCCCTGACACGGTAAGGACGCCGCTGCTCTCGGGCATCTTCATGAGGTTGTACGCCGGGTGAGTCGCTGCCATGAACCGGGCCAAGGCCGGTTAGCCGAGGATGGTGTTGTAGGGGAGGTCGATAGGGGCAATGTCGAAGTCGATCAGCTCCGTGCGGAAGTTGTCGTATGTGCCGAAGGTCACTGGGAGGCGGATCTGCCCCGAGGAGGCGGTAGAACCGACTCCGACGCCCGAGAAGGGCCTACTGGGTTGGAGCCACTCCAGCGGAACGTGGAGGAGGTTGAAGGCCTCCACCGAGAGCACGTTGAGGCCGGCACCACCGTTGATGAGGGTCCTGGTGATGGCCACTTGGCAGATGGTGAGGGTGCACAGCATCGGGAGCGCGCCTGAACTGATGGGGTTGAAGGGGTGATCATCTGAGTCAAAGGTTAGATCGGCCTTGGGCGCCACCCAGCCTGGGGGGACTCCTCGGCGCTCGGAGGCGGTGCTGATCTGGCGGGTGAACGGCTTGATATGGCGGCTCGAGGGTGGTGCCTGGGAGCCACGCAGGAGAGCTGCGACGAAGGGTTGCGCTGGTGCAGCATAACGGGCGAGGAAGAGGTCACGCAGCTCCTCCCAGGAGGTCACAGAAGCAGCCGGCAGGTGTAGGAGCCACATGCGCGGGGCGCCAGTGAGGGCCATGGGTAACTTGTTGGCCATCACCCGGTCATCGCCCCCGGCTTTGAGGACGGCCTCTTCATACTCCAGCAGGAAAACCAACGGATCCACCGCGCCGTTGTAACGCGGCGGCTTCTCAGGGTTGAACTTGTGCGGCCACTGCACCTGTCGCAAGGTGGGGGCAAAGGCTCGGAGCCCCCAAGCCCCAGTGCCGGCATCGGCTGCCGGAGCGGGCGGCACGCCGACCGCCATATCAAGCAGATGAGCGGGTCGTCAGGAGGGAAAACTCCGGCGCACCGCTACCTGGCGCGCCAAATGTCAGATTTCGGGTTCCGACAAACCCTTGAGGTTCGAACACTGGGGTGCGCGTGGAGATCTCTCCCCTGCCGATCTAGGTCCGATCTCCTCGCGTGATTTGAGCTGTAAACTACGAACAACACAAGAGACACAAGGTTTATACTGGTTCGGGCCACCGTTGTGGTGTAATACCCTACTCCAGTGTGTGGTGTGGTGGATTGCCTCAGGGGCTGATGATGAACAGTACAAGGGAAGAACAGCTTCGCAAGAGGTGTTCTTGAGCTGGTGCGGAGTGTTCTACTTGGTCTGGGTCTATCCAGATTCGATCTAACTGCCCTCTACTCTGTGGTGGCTAGCTCTATTTATAGAGGCCCTGGCCCTCTCCCCAAAATAATAAGCGAGAAGGGCGCCAACAATTGGCCATTTTGAAGGGAACATCTAGTACAAGTTATCCTGACCAAAGGTGGTCTTCGGCTGCCAAAAGCACTGGTGATGACACCGTCTTGGGCTCCACGGTGACCTCTGTCTTGCCGCTCTGCTGGTCTTGGTCTCGTTGCACCGAAAGGGTAAGCTTTGCCCGATGCCTTGGCCTCTGCTTGCCCCCTTTGCACCGAAGAGGAAACAAGGACACTGCGCAGGGCGGCGCCCGCCTGGCGCCCGCCTGGTATCGATCGTCATGGCTTGCGTCACGGGCTCCTCGCGAGGTACCCCTGCCTTGATTTCTCCGCCTCCTCGTGAGCCTGCCTGATGAGGCTGCCTCTGAGGAAGCTTTCTGTCGTTCGCCCCGCGAGGCTTGGCCCCTCGCGAGGGTCTTGAGCTTGAGCTGGTGAAGATGGGCCGCGCTGGGCCCCCACTTGAGCCACGCCGCAGGCAGGCAAGTATGGGGACCCCCATTCCAAGAACGTCGACAGTCGCCCACCGATCGATTTGTGTTCCTCATGTCCGGCAGCACGATCACCGGACTGCCGGGAGCCCCGGAAGTATATGCTTCAGCGCAAAGGATGGCTCGCTTCCCCACTGCCCAACTGATATCATTGGTTGGTGCCGAAGATGATGATGGCCCGCACCGGTTCGAGTTCATCACCGGCCACTACTTCGCCATGGCCGGCACCGGCTCGAGTTCATCCTAACATTCCCCTCTTCCGTGGAGCCCATGCGGGGTCGACGAAGGTCCTCGCAACAAAAGGATCCAGCAAGACACCTGCTATGTACGCCAGCGTCACCTCCGCGGTGCCCTTCATGGGACCCAAGCGGCGGCGGCCTCTCGTGTTCTATTTTTCCTCGATGATGGCATCGGACGCGGAGGTGCTGGCCACCGACTCGTCACTCTCCGCGCACCCGGCTTCTGTCGCTGCTTGCATGGCGCGGCCGCCGGCATGGGAGTCTCGGCCATAGAAACAGGAGACGCGGTACGAGGCGGTACGAGGCGGCAGCGTGGACAGCAGCAACGACGCCCATGCGCCGCTCCTCGTCGAGCTGGCCTGGAGCGGCGAGTTGCTGAACCGCGCGCCGACTTGGGGCGGCAACTGGCTCCGTCGGGCGAGGAGAGGGAGGTGGATCAGCGAGCTGCATAGCTCGTATCCGGCGGGCTACCCAGCCGGCTTGGATGCAAAATAACTACTCTTCGTAAGCCATTGTAAGAGTGGACAAAATGGAGGAGACAGGGGAGCGGCGGAGGTGTGCGATTCTTGGCCAGCGTTTGGCCTCATTTAAATAGGAGATTAAATAGACGGCGGACGGGAGGAGCTCGGCCGACATTGCGTTTAACGTCGGCCCGGTCATGAACGGACGTGTGTCCAGAGTGGGTTTCTCGGCTTCCACACGGGCGGGTTTCATGGAGGCGTTTGAATGCGGCACAGAGGCGTGCTCAGCCAGGCGTGCCGCTAGTGGCGCCCTCGACTCTGACCTAGGACACCACACTGTTCTTCCACTGACGTGTGGGCTCTTTGGGTGCATGGCCTGCATGTCAGTGACCCAACGCAGGCAGCGCACAGCAGAGGAACCTTTGGTGGGCCAGGGCGGTCAGAAGCGGGCATTTCATAAACCGATGATTATTCATTGAGTGTGACGTCATCTTTTTCATGGAGATAAGCCTACTATGTTGATAGCCCATTCGATACGTTGTGATTCATAAAGACCGCTGCAAACATCAATGTTCTGCTTATCACAGATAAGATTGATTAATACCCGTAACAATCCATGTCCTTAACAAAGGGTGCATGCACGTATAGGTTGAGCGTGTGTCTTGCGACGTGTGTTGTGTGCACGCAGGTGTGCGAGTGTTGCGTGCATGCAAGGGTACGTTTCAGTGTTGCATGCATGGCTGCGTACGTGCGTGTGTTCGTGAGTGCATGTGTACGTGTCAGTGTTGCACGCCAGCATGCATGCGTGTGTACTTGTCAGTGTTGCACGCGTACATGCGTGCGTGTCTTGTGTGCATGCATGTGTACGTGTGGGGTGAGGCTACACGTTAGTCGACTAACTTTTTCATCTCTGGTCATTAGATTTTCCAGCCGTTGGATACGAAATCAAGGGCCTCCAGTTTATCATCAAACTCCACCCCCCCTGAGCCGCCAGCCACCACCGGCCGAACCGCCAGCCCCCGCCGCCCGCGGCCGGCCCACCCTCCCCGAAACCACTCCCCACCGCCGGTCCGCCGCCGCACCGGCCATCCCTCTAGCCCCCCCCCCCCCCCGCCGAGCTTTTTCTCCGGGGATCCCCACCCCACCGCATGCCCCCCAATCGCTGGTGACTGCCAACCAGAGGTCTCACGACTTCGAATACCCACCGACCACTAATTTATTACCATTTATGTCATTCATGTACGCGCCGATGGGTGGGCCCTATGGTAATGTGTGCTGCTGAATGTGGACCGTTTAACTGGTCAATTAATCGTGTTATTAACAAATTACGGAGCTGTATGGTGAGCCAGTGACCGTATGATCACCCTAAAATATACTCCTATTTTATTAACACGGTACAGACTCAAACTACCATTACTTTCTTTCATATACGGGCTGACAGGTGGGCCCCACGGTTACGCGCCCCGATGGTGCAACACTAGTTGCACCGCGTGGAACGTTTGACTAGTCAATTGATTGTGTCATCAACAAAATACGGAGTTGTACGGGTGAGCCAGTGACCGTATAATCATGAAATGTATTTTTTAACACGGTACAGACGCAAGGGCTCATATATACGCGCAAGCACTCATTGCTATAAGAGCACACACGCGAACCCTACCCCTATGAGCACTTTCGAGAGAGTGGGCCAGCATATATGATCTTGAGTTTTTACGAAGTCACCATAGGTGCCTCGTAGTCGAGTGGAACTTCTCCTCCCACTGAACGTACATCGCCAGAAAATACTGAAAGTAACACAAGATTAATGCGAGCACCGGGACTTTAACCTTGGTGGGCTCGAGAAACCACTGTCCTCTAACCATCCAACCACATGTTGGTTAGCACGACAAAATGTATGTGGTGACCGTGATGAGCTTATTCTGAAGTCCAGTGGCCATATCGTGCTTTCGCTTCAAATACAATGACCGTAAGTGTCGTCAACAAAATACGGAGCACGCATCAAATGCAAAGTCCGTCAGTGTCATCAACAAAACATGGAGACGTATCGTGAGCTAGATACCGTTGTACTATGGTGTATGCTTATTTTCTTAGTGGCCGATTGCGTGTGTGGTGTGGTGGGCACATCATTTCTAGTGGTGGTGGGTCAACATGAAGACTCATGGGTCGGTTCCATACTGCACCACATATAGGTTGGACCGACACGTGTTATACGAAGACCCATGTGGAGGACTCAGCGTACAACACGAAGCTACCAGAGTCGCAGAGGACTCTATCCCCACTGGTGATAAGCCGACTATATATGATTTGTAAAACTAGGCCCTTAGTATGTTATACAAGCTTGGGGGCTACTTCGTCGATAGTATACACACGCACAATGCCTGGTATTCACGTGTACTTTGTACACACCCATATCACTAATATACAGTACTAGGAGTAGGCTCTTTCTTCAACTGCAAGGGTCCGATCCGAACTAGGGTAAAACTTTGCCTCGTATTACCATCTAGCCTAACAGCCAGGGATATCCTACCGAATGATATGATGAAATCATATCTGCCAACTACTAAGAGAGAGGCGTGTCGGGGGGGCAATGTGTGCGGGAGAGGCCTAAATATAATGTGCGCGCGGGAGACACGTAGGCACATATATGTGCGTATAGAGGGCTAGTAGAGACCGTGCATGTGTATATATGCATGTGAGAGAAATAGTGTTTTCCAACTGAGATTAGTGAAAAGAGTGGTACATAGTAGTCAGAAAGAGAGAGAGAGAGAGAGAGAGAGAGAGAGAGAGAGAGAGAGAGAGAGAGAGAGAGAGAGACAGAGAGAGCATGTGCGTGAGACACTCCGACACCCTGATAGAGATTGTGACCATGTGTGAAAGAGAAATGCCAATCCATATAAAGTGTGTGCACTTATGCGTTAGATAGAGAGATATATAACGCGTTTGTGAGAACGGGGCGAGGCATAGTGCATCTACGTGTAAAAGGCAGTTCTACGCATTAAATTAAAATATAAATGGCATTATTATTTTTGGATCAGATCATGAATTTTACAAACTGCGTATGGACGAAAATCGGTCTATCAGACACCCATACTCTATTCAATTCTAGCATGTGGATGTGTTTATTTCATATTATCGATCCATAGAGTGAGAGCGGTTTGAAATACATGCAATGGATGCTTTTGCAGTTCATATATAAACATTAATTAGTGCACTCCATGTTGTTAGTGTGAAGCAATTTATTCATTTGTCACTTGCATGGATACATTCCAAATTGCTACTCCCTGTGTCCCATAATATAAGAACGTTTTTGGCAATACACTAGTGTCAAAAACATTCTTATATTATGGGACGGAGGGAGTAGCTACGAAATAGGATACATGTCGAATTCAACATAAAGGGGGTTTCGAAGATTCGAATTCATAGGAAGTGCATTCATCTATTTGAACCCGAGATAATGGCATTTGTAAATCAGATGTAAAAGGGGGCATCAATCTTTGTTGTGAGTTTGAACATGCTATATATATTCGTACGCATATCTAACTTTTTTTTGCAACCAAGGAGATTATATCTGGAACCATGCATGAACTGAGGTAAGTTGCATATTTTTTAATATATACTCGTGTACAATGTATATTCAAATGTACCCCCTCCATTCCAAAATAATCGTAGTTGTAGGATTTTCAAGAGTTAAGATTTGTGAAGTTTGATAAATCCTGAAAGTTCAATTCAAGAGAAACAAAAACGTTAATGCTTCTGCCCCCAAATATTGAACGAAGCGCAAAATAGGCCTCTGGTCACCCGAAACCGCGCAAGACTAATGTTTTGGTGGTAGGAAACTACTGTCCTGACTCTGGCCCGTGTAGCCTATCGGCCCGATGTCCAAAGGTCTAAACCGGCGTAGGTTTGTAACTTCACCAAGACGCCAGTCTCAACCGCCTCCGAGAAGCATTCATACGTCGTGGGCGCCTACCCATGCGCTCGGCCGAAATCTATCCCGCCCACATTTGGGACACCTGACATGACTGTCCTACCCCCAACCCGCAATATGACCGAAATTTTAGATGGGGGTAAAGTTTGTAACTTTCCCCAAATTTCAAACAAGCGCGTCTCAAACCGAAACATTGATCCCCCTTTGTTCCCCGCCTCCCTCCGTTTCCCCATTCATACTCCGTGGGCGCGAAAACGCCCTCTCCACCAGCCGCAAAACTCCAGCCTCCTCCGTCCTCCACCCCATAGCGCCCAATCCACCATCGCCCTCCTCCATCACGCTGGAGCCGGTACCCCGATGTTGTTGTCCAACGCAACCGGAACCGCAACGCCCTCAAGGACTTAGCAGCTGAAGCCGAGGCAGAGCTGCCTCCACGACGCCGATGCCGACGTGCGCCGTACCAGAACCACTCCGACCACGCCGTCCTGCGCCTCACTACTGCGGCTCCACTGTCGCAACTGCCCACCGCACCGGAGCTGTTCCCGCTACGCCGTCGTTCGCCGCCTCGGATCTGCTTCCCCGCTGCAGACAGACGACCACCGCACCACACTCAACAACTTGGCCATGGGTTCGTCCAAGGCTGCACCGTCCTCCACAACTTCTGGTTTCCGGCGAACAACAAGAAGATCGTCGAAAAAACAGAAGGAGGACACATTACTGCCAGCAGAAAGAGGTACTCCGCTTCCCTTATTCGTGCAAATCTTATGTCTCCGCTCACACCGTATTCATCCCACGAAAGAAACTAGTTGAGCGCTTCTTACTGCATCTTCTTCGTGATACTAAATGCACAAGGTTTCCTCCCTTTTACTATTTAACCTTTGCTAGAGGTCAGTAGCCCGCCTTGATTTCAATTCAGGGTCAGTCGAACCGCAATTAAAAGAAGCAGCACCCGCTTAGGCGCGCGGAGCACCTAGTCCGCCAGTTTCCAGGGAAGCGGCGGATCGGTGTCTATCATAGGGGTGTGGGGCGCAGGAGCTGCTTGCGCCCGATCTGGAGGTCGGTGGGGCTTGAATGGATGGCCGGGGGGCGGTGCCAAGCACGGTGGTGCCGTGAGGTCGAGAGGAGGGCGCAGGCAGGGGAGGAATACTGGGCCGGTGGTCTCTGGCGTTTCGATGAAGATCGTCAACACTGACTGGCTGGAGGTAGATGAAGGCGATCTGCCCGTTCTTTGTACATGGACGGTGCAGAAAAAATGGACTGCCCTATTTGCTTTCAGTCGACTATTATTTTCATAGAATCCTGTAGTAATTTAGTGTGCCATGCATGTTTTAGAGCTATCATATGTCTCCCGTCATTTATTTCTCACTGACCTGTTATCTGCTACCTTTACACTGTACTAATTGTGCACACACTTCACCCATACTCACACTATTATTTTTTATGCATGGGTATTTCAGACTCTGACGCAGTGTTGATGAATGCAGAAAAGAAAAGACAGAAGTCGCTCCAGTGAAATTCGAAGATAAGCACTAAGCGTTTCAGCGCTCCAATGGTTGCAGTGTCAGCAGTTGGAGACAGTAAACGTAGCTCTGGAGTTGATGATCTCAATTGCCACACAACCATCCCAGGTGCTTGCTTTAACTTCGCGCTGTGAAATGTGGTTGCATGTTGCATATGGTGTCTAGCTTGTATTGCTTCCAATTTGGTGAAATTGCGTCTGCTTACTTTACACATTATACCTTTGATAATGACATGCCTTCCTGTTTTTGATACATACTACATATGTCTATTAACCATGTTCGTACATCAAACTAATGCTCTTTTGTATCCCTCGTCAATCACTTATGATGGGACAGTCACCCGAGTGGGTTACTATGAGACGCCCTACTCGTTTAAGGAGTGCAGTGTCATCCTCCCCACATGATTCTCAAGAAACAGCAAGGCTAAATGAAGATATCAATGTAGCTCTCTAGTTGTTCACGGCAATTCCCCCACACCACCATCGCAGATGCTTGCTCTTACTTGGCAGTGTGATATGTGGTTGAAATGCCTTCTGCTTAGTTACCACATCATAGGTGTGAATATGTCACACCATCCTGTTTTTCATACATATTCCATCCTCGCATCATGTGTTTGCCTTTCATCCGAGTAGTGTTCGTCAGTATCATGCATGAATGAGTTCTGAAGAGCGAATTTTATTCCTTTTTCTTATCGGTTTGACTTCACAATGCAAAATCATTACAGCTGAAGGAAATTAGTCCGGCAGTGGATGATGGTGGTCCTTCGGAGCAACTCAAACAGGGGGTCTTTACAGATTCTACTCCGCCATCCTCCCAACAAGATTCGCAAGACAACACAAGGTTGGACAGTCAATGTAGCTGTGTAGATGATGAGCACGTCTCCCCTACTCCACCATCACAGGTGCTTGCTCTAACTTGACACTATTATATGTGGTTGCATGTTGCATATGATGTCTAGCTTGTATTGCTTCTAACTTGAATTGCATCTGCTTACACTACACATAATGCCTGTGAATATGACACATGTTCCTGTTTCTAGAACATACGTGTACATGATGAGCACATCTCCCCTACTCCACCATCACAGGTGCTTGCTCTTACTTGGAACTGTTATACGTGGTTGCGTTTTCCGTATGATGTCTAGTTTGTATTGCTTCTGATTATGTTGAATTGCATCTGCGTAGCATACAACTTATACCTGCAACGATCCCTTACCCATAAGACACATTTAACTTGGGACTGTGATGTAGGTTGCATCTTGCATTGTCTTCTAGCTTGCACTGCTTCTAATTTCTTGAAATGGCACTTACGACGAGACACTTTTTACCTGATAGAGTGATATTGGTTGCATGTTCATATGGTGCCTAGCTTTCATTTCTTCTAATTTTGTTGAAATGCCTTCCGCTTACTATTTTTTCATACATATTCCATCCTCCTATCGTACGTGTGAATATGAAATGTTGTCTTTTTTTGTATATATTCCATCCTCCTATCCTGCGCTTGCCTTACATCAAAGTAGTGTCCGTCTGTATCATGCATCAACCAGTTATGTAGAGCTAATTTTATTCATCTTCTTGTGGTTTTGACTTCATAAGGCAATATCAGAAAATAGGAAGGAAAAGAGTAAGTTAGGGGATGTTGGTGGTCCTCCGCACCGACGCAAATAGAGACTCTCCAGATTTGCCACTACTACTGCTAATGAAGTTGAAGTCCCAAGTCTACATGATGAGTTCATCTCCCGTACTCCACCATCACAGGTGCTTGCTCTAAGTTGACAGTGTGATAATTGGTTTCATGTTGCATATGTTGTCTAGCCTGTATTTCTTCTATTTTGATTAAATTGCACCTGCTGAGTTTATACGTTATACATGTGCATATGACATGGCTTTCTGTGTCTAGAATACGCTGCATCTATCTATCATACCATGTTCTTACATCAAAGTACTGCTATTGTGTATCCCGCATCAGTCACTCATGATTGGACGCTTTTAACATGGCAGTTTGATAGTGGTTGCATCTTTCATTGATTTCTACGTTGTACTGCTTCTAATTTTTCAAATTGCGACTTATGACAACACACTTTTAACTTGGCAGAGTAATATTGGTTGCATCTTTCATATGGTGTCTAGCTTGCATTACTTCTATTTTCTTGAAAATCCTTCTGCTTAGTTTGCACATCGTAGCTGTGAATATGTCATGCCGTCCTGCTTTTCTTACATATTCCATCCTCATACGGTTGTATTACATCAAAGTATTGCTTGTCTGTATCATGCATCAATGAGTACTGAAGAGTGATTTTATTCTTTTGTGTTGTGGGTACTGCTTGACATGGCAAATTCAAAAAAGAGGAAGGAAAATAATATAGTAGGGAGTGATGTTACTCGTCGGGTGAAACGAAAAAGGTTCTGCCGTCGAGATTCTGCTGGTACTTATAGTGTAGTAGAAGGTCCAAGTCCACCGGCTAAATCCACAACCACAGTATCACCTGCTCCACCAGCTGCAGCATCCGCTTCAACTGTACCAGCATCTCAACCTGTTACTCGTTCATTTGCTCCGGAACTGGCCAGTTCCCAAGCTGCCTTCACACCTAACACTACTTCTGAAGCACTGCTGACACAACAGGACTTGGCAAGATCAGATGAACCTCATGAGCATCAACACTAAGACGGTACCTGAGCGAGTCAAGTTGCAGTTGCATGCAACTTTATATGTACTCTCATAGTTTGATGTACACTAACACTTTCCATATTCGTTGTTGAACTAGCACCATGGCGCAAGCGGAAGTAGATATCAGGGATAATGTTTGACATATTAACAAAATCGAAAGGAGGAAGAATGGAGATCCATTTTGAGGCAGGTTTAAAAAGGCCACGTGATGCTACAGAGTCAGCCAAGTTAGTATCAGAGGCAGCCGTTGTCGTTAGGTGTCATGCACGTGTCCTCCCAATGTGGATCTAGTACAGGAATGAGAATGAAAATACCCAGTTTAACACCTTCCTTGACCATTTATCCGTAAGTAATGTTATTCATCGCAATTAGTAATATTGTCTTGCTCTGTCCCATACTTTCTAGCTTCCTCCTAATAAGACTCACATTCTTTTTTCAACAGATGAGGTTCAAGTTGGATCCAAAAGATGATGCAACTAAACAAGCATGAACTCATGTTTTTCAGTCTGCTCTACGACAGTATCAGTACCACCTTAGAAAATCTCCAGTGGAATATATTACAGATGAAGACTGGACAACCCTCGTTAAACACTGGTTTGATCCTAAGTATCAGGTAGGCTATATGTATTTGATCATACCACATATTGAACTTGTATTTATGTATGTGCCTTACAAGTGTATCTTCTTCTAGGCTAACTGTTTGCAGAGCAAAACCAACCGTTCTAAAGTGAAATTCCAACAGACAACAGGATCTCGTAGCTATATTGCACATTGTGAGGCTCTCGTAAATAGCTGCTACTTCCTTCTTTTTTTGTGCCATATTATCGTATCTATATTGACTTGTTCCAAATACAGAGGAAAGCATGTGCGGCCAAAAAGAACCTGAACCGAATGCAGTGCAAATATTCAAGGATTACCACACCAGCAAGTTGAAGGGCATGAGCACACCAGTTCAGGCCGCTGTTGTAAGTCCTTACTCCTCCTGCCTTGAACTAATTGGTACTGTGATGTGTTCATTTAACTACTTGATTTGCAGCCAATGTCAGTTACTCTGTTCACTTTTATTCACAGTTGTCTTAACGTATCATTTCACCTTACATGGTTTAAAAGAGATGAAGGATATTCTTTTGGTCTTGATCTGTAATCTAGTTGTTATGATCACGTGCGCACACAATGATAAAATAGCCTGTTTGTTTTATATCTGTTTGCCCATGATATGAATGATGTCATACTATGTTCATCCTACTTTTAACCATGTCTCTTTATCCTAAGATGTCAATGAATGTGAGGAAATAGACAATACAGTAGGCATGTGTCGGTGTCAAAACCGGCGGATCTCGGGTAGGGGGTCCTGAACTGTGCGTCAAGGTCAGATGGTAACAGGAGACAAGGGACATGATGTTTTTACCCAGGTTCGGGCCCTCTCGATGGAGGTAAAACCCTACTCCTGCTTGATTAATATTGATGATATGGGTAGCACAAGAGTAGATCTACCACGAGATCAAGGAGGCTAAACCCTAGAAGCTAGCCTATGGTATGATTGTTGTTCGTCCTACGGACTAAAACCCTCTGGTTTATATAGACACCGGAGAGGGCTAGGGTTACTGTTGGTGTCAAAACCGGCAGATCTCGGGTAGGTGGTCCCGAACTGTGCGTCAAGGCTGGATGGTAACAGGAGACAAGGGGCATGATGTTTTTACCCAGGTTCGGGCCCTCTCGATGGAGGTAATACCCTACTCCTGCTTGATTAATATTGATGATATGAGTAGTACAAGAGTAGATCTACCACGAGATCAAGGAGGCTAAACCCTAGAAGCTAGCCTATGGTATGATTGTTGTGTATGGAGTTGATTGTCCTACGGACTACAACCCTCCGGTTTATATAGACACCGGATAGGGTTAGGGTTACACAGAGTCGGTTACAATGGTAGGAGATCTTGAATATCCGCATCGCCAAGCTTTCCTTCCACGCCAAGGAAAGTTCCATCCGGACACGGGACGAAGTCTTCAATCTTGTTTCTTCATAGTCCAGGAGTCCGGTGAAGGTATAGTCCGGCTACCCGAACACCCCCTAATCCAGGACTCCCTCAGTAGCCCCTGAACCAGGCTTCCATGACGACGAGTCCGGCGCGCAGATTGTCTTCGGCATTGCAAGGCGGGTTCCTCCTCCAAGTCCTTCATAGAAGATTATAAATACCAAGAATAGTGTCCGGCTCTGCAAAATAAATTTCTGCATATTGCCATTGAGAGAATAATATTAACACAGATCAAATCCGCTGACGTATTCCACAGTGCGTCATCACACTACGGCCAAGTCCTTTTACTCGAATCGTTTTTACTTTTCCACCTCAGCACGTTTTGCGAGGCGGTTTCCTTGTCACGTCTTGTCAAAGCAGAGATCGTGTGCCCTTTTACGGGATTCTCATCAATACGGACGCGGGTAACCCAACCGCGCCATTTACCACGGCGCTTGGGAGGCAAGCGAGTTTTATTAGGCAGGTGGGGACGCATAACCGCATCCGCCCATATAAGGGGATAAGGATCCACCTCTTTTACCTACGCCTTCTTCCTCCTTTGCCTATCCATCTCCTACGCACTCGAGCTCCAGCGCCCAAGCCCGCACTTCCCACCTCAACCTTCTCCAGCCATGTCCGGAGCGGGAGGCAAGTGGATGGTCTCCTCCATCACGGAGGTCCAAGTGAAAAAGCTGAGGAAGGTCGGATACTTGTCCAAGGACATCCCGCACTGGCTTCCCGAAAAGGGGCAGCTTCTCCCCACCCCATGGCCCCATGAGAGGGTAGTGTTCCTTCCCCACTTCCTCCGCGGACTGGGTTTTCCACTCCACCCATTCGTCCGGGGACTCATGTTCTACTACGGCCTGGATTTCCATGATCTGGCCCCGAACTTCATCCTCAACATCTCGGCGTTTATCGTCGTGTGTGAGGCCTTCCTCCGCGTCCGCCCCCATTTCGGCCTCTGGCTAAAGACTTTCAACGTCAAGCCCAAGGTGGTGCGCGGCAGCCAGGCGGAGTGCGGAGGCGCCATGGCGGGCAAGATGGCCAACGTCCTATGGTTCGACGGCTCCTTCGTGGAGACCCTAAAGGGGTGGCAATCTGGGTGGTTTTAAATCACCGAGCCACGCGATCCGAAATGGGTCGCAGCCCCTAAGTTCCGATCCGGACCCCCCACGCGGCTTATGTCTTGGAAAGAGACGGGCCTGTCGTGGGGCGACGAGAAAGAGGTGACCAGACTGCAAACATGCATCCAGTCCCTGGTGAACAAACCGATCAGGCTTGTCAACGTGGTCCAGGTTATGCTCGTCCGCTGGATCCTCTCGTGTCAACAACGGGACTTTACTCTGTGGGAGTTCAACCCGGCGCAGCACCAAACCCTCAACAGGCGTTTCGGCACGACGTATGAAGACGTCTGGAAGGTGCTAACCAAAGGCGCCGAGGCTCCCATCCACCTCCGAATACCGCGGATACTGCTCACGGCGTCACGCTAGCGAGGTAAGCTATTTCTACCCTTCACGGGACGTTTAAGCTCTTTTTCATAGTTTGACTCTATGCAGGATCTAAACTCCCTTACCTTTAACAGGCTTGACAGGCGATATCCGGACCGATTAACTGTCCGGCTCCCTTGCCTGAAGACCCAGCCCCTTCTCTCTTAGTGAAGCTGCTGGCTCCGGCACCTTATGTGGTGCCGGAGAAGAAGGCCAAGAAGAAGAAGGCCACGTGGACTCGAAAGAGTGCTCGCAATGTGGCGGTGTCGGACCCGTCATCTGACGAGTTCGAGATGCTCTCCCCCCGTTAGAACGAGGAGGATGAAGAAGAAACCTCTCCCCCTCCAGCGGGGGGAGGAGAAAAAGGGAAGGCCGCCCCAACGGGGGAGGCTGGAGGGTCCAGAAAGAGGAAGACCCCTCCACTGGACTACTCCCCCAACGCCGACGAGGATGACAAGGGGTGGTCGAACAGGGCCAAGCGTCCGGCAAAATCGTAAGCATTCAGATACCAGAGTGACTCAGGATATTCCTAGGTCGTTCAGCTTTCCATAATTGTGCAGCCCGCCCCGGGCCGAACTCGACGATTCATTGAGCGGCTCCCTGGATTCGTCGAACGTGAACTCAGTTCCGCCCGCTGTCTCCCCCCGCACTGCAGACGACACCGAAGTGGCGTCGTAACGAGCTCCGAGGCAGGAGGAGGTGGTCCTGGAGGAGCCAAAAGGCGACCTCCCGGATTCCAGGAATAAAGGGGACAAGACCCCCCAGGGCTCCGAGTCCGGCTTTGTGCCGGACACCACGCCGGAATCTTCAACAGTTCCGGACCGCGGTAGGCGAACTCCTTCCAAGAGAAGCAAGCCTTCTGAGCCGGCGGCCTTCGTCCAACCGGAGGCGCCGGACAATCTGCTGGAGGTGCTTGACGGCGCCTCCATCGACGAGGAGCACCGTACTATTATGAGTATGGTGATCCGGAAGGTTCAGTCTGCCAAGAGCGGACTGAACGAAGCTTGCACTAGCCTTCTAATAGGCTTCGAGGTAAGCAAAAAATATGCAAGAATATAACCGCATAGACAGTAGCCCCTGATGCTCTTTTTGGCGTTCGGAAAGAAAAGCCGAGTACAGGATCTATTAAATTTCGCAGGAGTCTAACAAAAAAGAGTCAATATGCGTATGCAGGCTTCGCTGCTATCTACCGCCGCACAAACTGCGGAGATGGGTGTCCTGAAATAGGACCTCGGGCGGACCGAGCAAGAGCTCGGCATTGCCAAGCGGCAGCTCGAGGAAAAAGAAGGTAAGAAATGCCTTACAGAAAAAGTACCTATAAAAAGGCGTGATTGCAAAAAATAAGAGGATTGTACTGCTTATTGTAGGGGCCACGTCTGAGGTGGCGACCCTCAAGCAGGCGTTGTCTGAGGCCGAAAAGAAAACGGCCGCGGAGCGCACCAAGAGAGAGAGACTTGGGGCTCAGGTCGGCGAGGTGCAGCAAGAGCTTCAGGCTCTCATGAAAAAACATGAGAGTTTGGAGCTTGAGTCAAAGGCGCAAGCATCCGATCTCGTGTCGGCCCTTGAGACCGCCAAGTCTGCCAAGGTCGAAGCCCAAAAGGCCCTCCAAGAGTTGGAGGAGATGAGGAAGATAGCAGCGGGTAAGGCATTCTTTATGCAAAGCAGAAATATAAAAGTAAACTACTTGTTACTTACCCGAATCCGGAGCTCTCCAGGGGCATTCGCAGATCTCCCCCGCAGCGTATCCGACGCCGCCGCATTCTACCGAGCTGAAGAGGGCAGCTCGATGGAGAAGGTGTTCTGGTCTCAGTATTATGAGGCCGGACACCCTGTGCCCTTGAGCGACCAGCTGAAACAGCTGGTCGAGCTCCACAAGGCGGCCGAACAGGCCATGAAGGGCTTCATAGTTCGGCTGTGGCCCGGAGAGGCCCTGCCTGGGAGCTATTTCGGGCTGGTGCGGCGGCTGGTGGAGGCCTATCCAAGGCTCGAGGTCATCAAGCGCTCCATCTGCATTGAAGGTGCCCGGAGGGCCCTTGCCCGTGCAAAGGTGCACTGGGGTAAACTGGACGGTGAGAAGCTTGTGAAGGACGGGCCGCCCCCGGGGAAGGAGTATCGCAAGCCCGAGAACTACTACAAGGATGTTCTTGCAGGTGCCCGCCTTGTGGCGAATCAATGTACCAAGGATGTAATTTTTGAATGAACTCGCTCGTGTTTATCCTGTGCGCTGAAAACTTGTTCATATGCACTAAGCAATGCTTATTGAATTTAAAATATTATTTTTTGTGCGGCCGTTTATCAAAAATTGAGAGATGGCCAGTCGTCGGCTTCTGCCCCCGTGCCACTAGTGCTGGGGTGTTCGGGATAAACCTGAGCGCTCTTTTTCCCATGGTTGGGTCCTTCGAGGGAGGCGCTTAGCACAACGAACCAGGAAATCGGACTATAATGCTTGAACACTCTCACTTAGCCATAGAACTTTATAATTTTAAATTTCGGTGAAGCCCCTAGTTCGGAAGACCGAGTTCGGGGCGCTATCCACGCCTTGGCCGGACAAAGCCAGCTCCTCGCTCGAAGCGGCATAAGTCTTTAGGGACTCGAAAAACCTCTCGAACAGCCACCGGTCTCTTGCCTTGAGGGAATCCTGGATTAGGGGGTGTTCGGATAGCCGGACTCTACCTTCAGCCGGACTCCAGGACTATGAAGATACAAGATTGAAGACTTCGTCCCGTGTCCGGAAGGATCTTTTCTTGGCGTGGAAGGCAAGCTAGGAGTGCGGATATTCGAGATCTCCTACCATTGTAACCGACTCTGTGTAACCCTAACCCTATCCGGTGTCTATATAAACCGGAGGGTTGTAGTCCGTAGGACAACCATCATCATACACAATCATACCATAGGCTAGCTACTAGGGTTTAGCCTCCTTGATCTCGTGGTAGATCCACTCTTGTACTACCCATATCATCAATATTAATCTAGCAGGAGTAGGGTTTTACCTCCATCGAGAGGGCCCGAACCTGGGTAAAATAAAGTGTCCCTTGTCTCCTGTTACCATCTGACCTTGACGCACAGTTCAGGACCCCCTACCCGAGATCCGCCGGTTTTGACACCGACATTGGTGCTTTCATTGAGAGTTCCACTGTGTCGTCGCTTTTAGGCCCGATGGCTCCTTTGATCATCAACAACAATGAGGTCCAGGGTGAGACTTTCCTCCCCGAACAAATCTTTGTCTTCGGCGGCTTCGCTCTGCGGGCTTATTCGCTTGGTCATCTGCAGCAGATCGAAAGCTACGCCCCTGGCCATCAACTCAGGTGTGGAAACTTAAACTACACGGCTGATATCCGCGGAGACTTGATCTTCGACGGGTTCGAGCCACAGCCAAGCGCGCCGCACTATTTCGAGGGGCATGATATAGCTCTGCCTCCGAAAAGTACCCTGGAGGCCGCACATGCTCCGGCCCCGATCCTTGACTCGGAGCCCTCTGCGTTCTCCGAGGATGAACGGTTGGACGTCACCTCGGGGGCTGCGATCTCAAAGGAGATCGAGCCAAACGCCAGCCCCGTACTCCGCACGGTCCAGGACTCCAAGGAGTCGGACTCTTTTCCGAACTCCGGGCCTTCCGTGCCCCGCCGATCAAATCTGATTGGGCGCCTGTAATGGAGTTCACCGCCGCGGACATCTTTCAGTGCTCACCTTTCGGTGATATCCTGAATTCTCTCAAGCCTCTCTCTTTATCAGGAGAGCCCAGGCCGGACTATGGTCTAAGAGGTTGGGATTCGAACGACGAAGAAATTCAAAGCCCACCCACCACCCATTTAATAGCCACTGTCGATGATTTAACCGACATACTTGACTTCGGATCCGAAGACTTCGACGGTATGGACGACGAAGACGGAGACGAACTAGGACCAGCACCTATAGGGCACTAGACCTCCACCCCACCTAACGATGTATTCATGGTGGATACCCCTACAGGAAACGACAACGAGGAAAAAGGGGGCGGAAAAAGGGGTAAACCCTCCGAAAAGCAGTCAAAGCAGCGACATAGACGCCAAGCCAAGCCCCGCCTTGATCAAGACCCAGCCGTAGAGCAGGATGAGACGGTAGACGACGAGCATGCCTCAAAGCAGCCGCCGAATAGGGCAACACGGATGGAGAGGACAGACAGCCCTCCCCCGGCCATAACAGAACTCTGGACGATCTCACGCCGGATAAAACCACGGAGCAGAAGAATCTCCATGAAAGGCTCGTTGCCACAGCACGCAGCCTGAAAAAGCAGAAGCGGAAGCTAAAGACGGCAGAATATGCACTCAGAACAAGATGGAACAAGGTAATCAAGACCGCAGATAAATACAGCGGCAGCCGCCGCACTAAAAGTTATCCGAAGAGAAAACTACTGCCCGAATTCGACCAGGAGGCCCTAGAGCCCCCACATTTAAAAAATAAAAAAGCCACACGGTCGGATAGACAACCCCACGGCCATCATAAAACGGCAAGCGGCGCCGCACTCAAGGTGGCATGCGACCCAATGAAAGACTCGCATCATGGCCCAGCCAGGTCCATTTACGGGCCAAGAAAGCAAGCTCTCACAAGCAATGCAAAAAATCCATCATCAGAATATGGCACACCCAAATATAGGGGCGCCGCACACCCCCTATGTTTCACCAATGAGGTCTTGGAATAAGAATTTCCAGAGGGATTCAAACCTGTTAACATAGAGGCGTACGATGGAACAACAGACCCTGGAGTCTGGATTGAGGATTACATCCTCCACATACATATGGCTAGAGGAGATGATCTCCACGCCATAAAATATTTACCCCTTAAGCTCAAAGGGCCAGCCCGGCACTGGCTTAAAAGCCTTCCCGAAAACACAATTGGAATTTGGGAAGAGCTCGAGGATGCTTTCCGAGCAAACTTTCAAGGGACCTATGTCCGCCCCCCGGACGCAGACGATCTCAGTCATATAACTCAACAGCCCGGAGAATCAGCTCGACAGTTCTCGAACATATTCCTCACTAAAAAGAATCAGATAATGGATTGTCCGGACGCCGAAGCCCTAGCAGCTTTCAGGCATAATGTCCGAGACGAATGGCTCGCCAGACACCTCGGCCAGGAAAAGCCAAGAACAATGGCCGCACTCACAAGCCTCATGACCCGGTTTTGCGCAGGAGAGGACAGCTGGTTGGCACGATGCAGCCCCAGCGACCCAAGTACATCAGAAATCAGGGATGGAAATGGAAAACCGCGGCGAAATAAGGATCGTCGCAGAATCAAAGGAAAAAGTCCGAAGAGCATGACAGTCAATGCCGGATTCAAAAGCTCGCGGCAAAATCAAACAAAACCACCCCCTCAGGATAATAGGGATGATCCGTCCAGCTTAAATAGAATCCTGGGCAGAATATGTCAGATACACAGTACTCCTGGGAAGCCTGCCAATCACACCCACAGAGATTGTTGGGTTTTTAAAAAATCCGGGCAGCTTAACGTCGAACACAAGGGGCTCGATACACCAAGTGAAGAAGAGGACGAAGCCCAAAGGCAGAATACCAGGAAATAAAAGAACTTCCCGCAAGAAGTCAAAATAGTGAACTCGCTTCACGTAACAAAACGTGTGGCACCCATAAAGGTACGCACAATCAAACCTACCCCTCAGGAGTCCCGCCACTAGTCACTAAAGCCAATCATTTTTTATCAGCTAGATTATTCTAGAAATATCAAAAACGCAGGCCGGACTGCCCTGATACTAGATCCACTAATCGATGGATTCCAGTTTACCAATGTCCTTATGGACGCCGGCAGTGGACTAAACCTGATATATCAGGATACAATCCACCGCATGGACATAAACCCAGCAAGAATCCGCCACAGCAAAACCTCCTTTCA
The DNA here is from genome assembly GCA_032464435.1 of Aegilops umbellulata. Classification (NCBI taxonomy): domain Eukaryota; kingdom Viridiplantae; phylum Streptophyta; class Magnoliopsida; order Poales; family Poaceae; genus Aegilops; species Aegilops umbellulata. Next base: position 512,784,945 of record CP136059.1, read on the forward strand.
AGGGGTAGCACCAGGCCCGAACACCCATTGTATGGGTTTTCTCCGGCTTGTAGTCATATTTGGCTCTCCCAATAACTTTTGTCGCGAAAAGCTAACCTTCCATGTAGTCCCGTTTTCAAGTCGCTATCAAGCACTAATGGGACGCGGAGCTTTCGCTCGCTTTAACGCAATACCGCATTACGCATCTCTCACGCTTAACATGCCCGGTCCTCGAGGCATCATCTCTTTAAAGGGAGCGCACTAAAATACGCCTCCTCCAAACGGAGGATTGCGCGGCCGCTTAAACAGCCGCACAATAAAGTGGCCTCGCCAGCCAAAGGACTTTTTTATAAGTCATCAAAGGCCACGGACCCGGACTCAACGAGTTCGGCACAAGTCCATCATTAACGCAGGCTTAGTACGCCATATACCCCCATACCAGGGTTGTACGCAGAGACAATAAAACTCAACCTTATATATTCTTTACTTTATATTTTGTTCCGCACAAACCATTTTTCCATTTAGTTCCTCTCTTTTACAGATGAACGTCGTGCGGCGCCCGTCTAGGACACGGCACAGCGGAGACACAGGCGCAGACGTGCAGTAGGGACCCGTCCTAAAGGATTCTTTTTAGATTAAGACCCTGCTTAAACCTTTTTTACTGTCTCTTGCTGCTATACATCCCCTGGTTTTTTCCTTCCTGCTATAACCAAGGAGGAGGCTGGCGTCCTGCCATGTGGCCACGCCAGAATTCTTGCTCGTAACTGGACACTAAGGGCTCTTTTCTTTTGTTTAAGGGTGTTGTTTCACACGCACTCACAAAGACCGAACACCTTAGGAAGTGTTCGGCGTCGCGAGTTTTGGAACTATATGCATCAGCTCCGAATCATGATTTTGGTCACATGTTGGGTTGCCCGGCACCTGAGTTCGGCTACCTTACGTTCCGCTCTATCATCTAAGGTAGCACCAGGAGAACTACTGTGATTGTGCCCCGGTTCGGCCGGGTGAGCACCTCAGTAGAGAAAGCCAAAAACCGACTGTCATGATGTAGCGCGAGACTGGTCGCCACTCGATGACTCATAGGAATTTATCGAATTCCTCCGCTTTGACAAAGGTCCGTTTCCCGGTCAGGCACGTACGCGCTCCGAACTCGGGCAAAGCGCAGTCACCACTAAAGGGCTACCTAAAGAGTCCCACTGTCAAGCAACTATGGCTAAGTGAAAGTGTTAAAGCATTATAGTCCGGTTGCCTAGCCCGCTGCGCTATCACCTCCTTTATAGGACCAAGACGTTGGGTTAAGTGTGAAAATGCGTCTTCTGCACGCACCCCCGCACGATGTGCGTGGGGGCTGAAGCCAACGACTGCAATCTTTCAGAATTTATATATTTAAACGGCCGCACAGGAGGTGTTCCTAATACTTGAAGGCACAAGTCTAAAAATATGCCCCTACAATTTATCAAAATAATGTTTCATGATTACATGTGCTATCATAACATAGCATCCTTCGAGCACTGCGTCTCTATTATGCGAGCGCCTTCGAGGACTTTCTCAAAATATTGCTCGGAAGGTATTCGGCTTTTATCCGAATCCCGGGACGCAACAATGGTGGGCTCCATATCTGCCCAGTATGTCTTGACACGGGCAAGAGCCAACCGAGCTCCCTCCATGCACACTGACCTCTTCATAGCACCGATACGTGGCACCACGTCGAGAAATTGCTGCACCAAGCTAAAATAACTCTTCGGCTTCTATCTCCCCGGACACAGATGATCCGTGACGTAATTCATGGCGAGTTCGGACAACCTATTCAGTTCGGCCCATTGGGCCAGGCGATCGTCCACTGCAAGTGGACGCTCTGGATTGATGAATTGTGACCAGAAGAGCTTCTCCACTTCATGACCCTTCTTATCTTGAAAGTGTTTGGTCGCATCAGCAGCACTAGCCGCCAAATCCAGATAGGTGTCCTCTACACTCCACGCTCTGTCCAATGGGGCAAACCTCGGGTCGCAAAATTTTCTCCGCGGCAAGAAGGGCTTTCCATCCGCAATTAGTCCGGCTTGACGTAGCTCCTCCTTTGCCGCTCTCATTACAGAGCGGGCGTCCTTGGTGTCGGTAACAGCTTTCTCTAAGCTCGTTTGCCTCACCCGACCTTCTTCTTCAAGAAGCTTGCAACGGTCAGTAGCACTCTTTAACATTACGGCCATATCAGCCACCTCCTCCTTGCTTCGGAAATGGGCAGCCTGTTCGGCTTTCAGCTCTTCAAGGGCTTTCACGGCAGCCGCATCGCTTTTTCCGGCTTGTTCCTTCGCTCGGGCGAGTTCGGCCCTAAGACCTTCCACGGCGGTCGCACCATCTGCGTCAAGCACACACACGGTAAGATATTGACATGAAGCTCCTCTTACTCACAACCGCCTAATGATTTCAATACCTTGAGCACCATCAAGCCGCTTGTTAACAAGCACGATGTTGGCTTCTGCCTCATCCAGTTGTCGCTTTAGTTCGGCATATTCACGAGTCCGGCTCGACTCCGGACAATCAGCCACCTACGTATAAAGGTGCCACTTAAAGGACCTAGGATTAAGATCCTCTGCGCGCCGTACATCTTTACGACGCACAGAGTCTCAGGGGCTAATATCTACACAGGGCGCACTTTATTTATGCACAATTAATACAAATATACGTTATTTAAAACGTACCTCAAGGCCTGCCACTAAACTCTTGACGGCCTCGTGCAGTCCGCTTTCTGCGGATGAAATCTTTTCAATCAACGTGCTCATTAACGCACGATGCTCCTCTAAGACAGAGGCTCGCCCCAGCAGAATCTTTAGCTCCTCCGACCGAACACCAGATGGTGCCAGACTCGTCCCATGGCCTTCCTCAAAGGCCGGACATGGAGAACCTCGGGGGGCTGCACCATCCACCCCTAGCGGATCCGAAGAAATCCCCCGTGACGACACTTCAGCGTCGCCCGCCTTGCTAGGCGATACAGAAGGAGGAGGCGTTCCGCTCTCCATCATCTCCGGAAGAAGATCCCCCGAAGACAAGTTCTGCTGAGAAGGGCTGAGGTCCGAACTACAAAGTAAAGCTTCGGTTAAAACTTCTCAGATATAAATCAAGGATTTCTCTTAAAAGAATAACTCTTCTTCTACTTACGGCTCGTTGGAGAGCTGTTCCCTTTGAGGGTTTAGCTTGGCCGAGGGGCTCCCTGGCGTCGGGCCCTATGACAAGGATTCTTTCCCCCGCTTCGAAGTTATGGTTTCCGGGCGGTCAGAGGCGGCCCTTTTCTTTCCCTTAGGAGGAGAATTATCGATTCCCCCCTTTGGAATGGTCTCTTTCGAAGAGGCCACGGTCTCCTTGTCTGCTCCCATATTTCCCTCCAAAGGCACTACCTCTAGCACGCTGACTAGCACAGGATCCAGCCTGGTTTCGGGAAGGGGAGCCGGACACCGGATCAGCTTCGCCTTCGCTATCCACTCCTACTTAAAAGGAAAAGTGTTGTTAAAAAGCAAGTTAATTATGCGGATAGAAGGTCCGGTCGCAAGGTCACCTACTTGAGTATCCGGGCGATTGCGGCTTAAACCAGCATCCTCGGTCAAATCGGACTCACTTCTTGTGATCCGAAGAACAGTTTATACATCTCCACAGGCGTCACGCCCATAAAATTGTGGAGAGCTCGTGGTCCCTCCGGATTGAATTCCCACAAGAGAAGGGGGCGACGTTGGCCGGGCAGTGTCCGGCGAATCAGCATCACTTGTGTCACCTTGACCAGGTTGAGGTCTCCCTTCAAGAGATCCTTAATGCGGCCCTGCAGCAAAGGAACGTCTTTGGGCAAGCCCCGACCTAACCCTGTGTTAATCCACGACGCTAACCGTGGTGGGGGACCCGAGCGAAAGGCCGGAGGCGCCACCCATGCGGTGCCCCGAGGAGCGGTGATGTAGAACCACTCCTGTTGCCATAAGCCAAGCTCCTCTTGAAAAGCGCCCTCGGGCCATGGAGCGTCAGCATTTCTTTTTATAGCAGCGCCTCCGCACTCTGCGTGGCGCCCTTCGATTATCTTCGGTTCTACTTTGAAGGTCTTGAGCCACAATCCGAAGTGAGGGGTAACACGGAGGAACGCTTCGCACACAACTATGAACGAGGAGATATGGAGGATGGACTCCGGAGCTAAGTCATGGAATTCCAGCCCATAATAAAACATCAGCCCCCTTACAAAGGGATCCATGGGGAAGCCTAATCCCCGAAGGAAGTGGGATATAAATACCACACTCTCGCCGGGCTGAGGGCTAGGGATCACCTGTCCTTGAACAGGCAGCCTGTGCGGAATCTCCCTGGTCAGGAATCTAGCTTCCCTCAATCTTGATACGTCCTCCTCCATAACAGAGGAGGGCATCCATCGGCCTTGGAGGTCGGAGCCGGACATTATCGAAGATCCGGTGCGCTCGGAATCTGGAAGCCTAGGGTGTTGCAACTCGAGGCGACGGGCGAGCTTGTTTTGAGAATAGAAGCGGGGAAAAGGGCCTTGGTCTCTTTATAAGAGGCAGAATATCAAGCGCCCTCCCAGTAACCGTCTTGGACTAGCCTTTAATTAAGACAAGACGTGCTAACAGGCACGATTGGGTTATCCACGACCGTATTAATGAGAATCCCGTTAGAGGGGGCACACGATCTCTGCTTTGACAAGACATGCCAAGGAAACCGCCTCGCTAAAACGAGCTGAGGTGGAACAATGAAAGCAATTTATATAGAAGGCTTGGTCGCAGTGTTATGACGCACTGCGGAATACGTCAGCAGATTTGATTTGTGTTAATATTATTCTCTATATGGCAATATGTGGAAACTTATTTTGCAGAGCCGGACACTATTTCTGGTGTTTATAATCTTCTTGAAGAACTTGGAGGAGGAACCCGCCTTGCAATGCCGAAGACAATCTGCGCGCCGGACTTGTCGTCATTGAAGCCTAGTTCAGCGGCTACTGAGGGAGTCCTGGATTAGGGGGTGTTCGGATAGCCAGACTATACCTTCAGCCGGACTCCAGGACTATGAAGATACAAGATTGAAGACTTCGTCCCGTGTCCGGAAGGATCTTTTCTTGGCGTGGAAGGCAAGCTAGGCGTGCGGATATTCGAGATCTCCTACCATTGTAACCGACTCTGTGTAACCCTAACCCTATCCGGTGTCTATATAAACCAGAGGGTTGTAGTCCGTAGTACAACCATCATCATACACAATCATACCATAGGCTAGCTTCTAGGGTTTAGCCTCCTTGATCTCGTGGTAGATCCACTCTTGTACTACCCATATCATCAATATTAATCTAGCAGGAGTAGGGTTTTACCTCCACCGAGTGGGCCCAAACCTGGGAAAAATAAAGTGTCCCTTGTCTCCTGTCACCATCCGACCTTGACGCACAGTTCGGGACCCCCTGCCCGAGATCTGCCGGTTTTGACACCGACACGCCTCATCATGACAGTCAATTTTAGCTTTCTCCACTGAGGTGCTTAACCCAGCTGAACCGGGGCACAATCGCAGTGGTTCTCCTAGTGCTACATTAGCCGATATAGCGGAACATAAGGCAACAAAACAAAGGAGCCGGGCAAACCCAACTATTGACCCAAATCATGATTCGGAGCCGATGCATATAGTGCTATAAGTTCGGGGTGCCGCACTGGTGAAAGTGTACGGACTTCTCACACCATAATGAGGGGTACCGAAGCCCCTGGCGTGTTTGCCGTACCATGGTGTACGGGTGTAATCATGTTATTTAATAAACAGATATATGAAAATAGGATAATGCAAAAAATAGACAAAAAGCTATGCATTGTTTATAGAGCGGCTATTTATCAAAGCCGGACGATACTAGTAGTGCGATAAACAAAAAGATATTGGACTATTTAACATGTCCTGACCAGGGGCAGGCCGCGGAATTGTATTTAAAACAGGTATACTGCTCGTAACAGAGACCACCTGGGAGTTCCATCATGCGGCATGGCTTGTCTGCCTCCCTGGATCTTGCATCGTTTGTGCGGCAATCGAATTGCCGAACAGGTCGTGCAAAGTGTGGAGTCCTAAAAGTAAGAGGAAAAAAGGAATCCGGCAGCCCCTAGTACGTTTTAAGCCGTATTTTGGGTGTGCCGTTATTGTGCCCCTTCCCCTGTGCGCGAGGTACTGGTTTCGCTATGTCGCGAGGGCTGGGGTTGGGGCCGCATTGCTACGCCTGCTCAGAACGTGCCAGGCGGTCTTGTTGTAGGTTACTCCGGGCGCGCTTGGCAGTGTCCGGCTCTTTAACGGCCGTACCGGAGAGTTGCCTAAGAAGGCTACTTTGTACTTCCGCTGCGAGAGCCGCCGTGTGCTCCTCCGTACGGAGGGAGCGTTCGGTGTTTCTGTTGACCTTGATTACTCCTCGAGGGCCTGGCATCTTGAGCTTGAGATATGCATAGTGTGGCACCGCATTGAACTTTGCGAATGCGGTTCGTCCGAGCAGGGCGTGATAGCCACTGTGAAACGGGACAATATCGAAGATTAACACTTCACTTCGGAAATTGTCCGGGGATCCAAAGACCACGTCAAGTGTTACTGAGCCTGTACAGTTGGCTTCTACACCTGGTATAACGCCTTTAAAGGTCGTTTTTGTGGGCTTAATCCTTGAGGGATCTATGCCCATTTTTCGCACTGTATCCTGGTAAAGCAGGTTCAGGCTACTGTCGCCGTCCATGAGGACTCTTGTGAGATGAAATCCGTTGATGATTGGGTCGAGAACCAATGCGGCGAAGCCGCCATGATAGATGCTAGTGGGATGGTCCCTTCGATCAAAGGTGATCGGGCAGGAGGACCATGCGTTGAACTTTGGGGCGACTAACTCCATCGCATATACGTCCCGTAGCGCACGCTTCCGCTCCCTCTTGGGAATGTGGGTTGCGTATATCATGTTCACCGTCCGCACTTGTGAGGGAAAGCCCTTCTGTCCATTGTTGTTCGGTGGCCTGGGCTCCTCCTCGTTGTTGCTATGCAGCCCCTTGTCTTTGTTTTCGGCTCTTAACTTGCCTGCCTGCTTGAACACCCAACAATCCCTGTTGGTGTGATTGGCTGGCCTTTCGGAGGGGCCATGTATCTGGCACAAGCAGTCGAGTATTCGGTCCAAACTGGACGGGCCCTGAGTATTCTTTTTGAATGGCTTTTTCCGCTGAACGGATTTATAGCCTCTGAATCCGGCATTAACTGTCGTATCTTCATTACTGTCGCTGCTAACGCGGCGTTTTTGCTTATTCCGACGTGTCCTGCCACTTTTATCCTAGGTATCCGAATTACCAGGGTTCTTAGCTAAGTTATTACTGCGAGCTAGCCAGCTGTCTTCCCCCGCACAAAAGCGGGTCATGAGTGTCGTGAGGGCTGCCATAGATTTCGGCTTTTCCTGTCCCAGGTGCCGGGCAAGCCACTCGTCGCGGATGTTATGTTTAAAGGCTGCTAGGGCCTCTGCGTCCGGACAGTCGACTATCTGGTTTTTCTTTGTTAGGAACCGTGTCCAGAATTGCCTGGCCGATTCCTCTGGCTGCTGAATTATGTGGCTTAAGTCGTCGGCATCCGGTGGTCGCACGTAAGTGCCCTGGAAGTTGTCGAGGAATGCGGCCTCTAGGTCCTCCCAAGAACCGATTGAGTCTGCTGGCAAGCTGTTAAGCCAATGCCGGGCTGGTCCTTTAATTTTGTGCGGGAGGTATTTGATGGCGTGTAGATCATCGCCGCGTGCCATGTGGATGTGAAGGAGATAATCCTCGATCCATACCGCCGGATCTGTTGTGCCATCGTATGATTCGATGTTAATGTTAACGGGTTTGAAACCCTCCGGGATTTTATGATCCATTACTTCATCCGTGAAGCATAGTGGGTGTGCGGCGCCCCTGTACTGGGCTATATCACGACGCAGCTCGGAAGAGCTATGTCTGTTGTGTTCGGCCCGGCCAGATTTGTTGTATCCGGAGTGAAGATCATCGTCACGTGCCGTAGGGCGCCTGCGCGATCCATAGATCGATCTTGTTTGTCTTGCCTTATCCTCCAGTACGTCTCGCAGGTCTGGCGCATTTTCCTGTGCCTTAGTTGAGCGGCGTCGGGGCATGGCTTGGGTGGAAGGCCAAGAGGCCTCTCTGTCGCGGCCGCGAGATGGCCGGTCTACCATGTCGTGCGCTGGTGATGTAGGCGCTTCCTCCTCTGATCGGGGTAGCGACCTGCGCTTCGGGTAACTCTTGGAGGGGCGTTCAAGTTCATACTCTTCGGCCGCAAGGACTTCAGTCCATCTATCAGCTAGCAAATCTTGGTTAGCTCTCAGTTGTTGCTGCTTTTTCTTGAGGTTGTTTGCCGTGGCTAAAAGCCTGGGTTTGAAACACTCTTGTTCGGCGGGGTCTGATGGTACGACGAATTCGTCATCATCGAGGCTTGCCTCGTCTTCGGAGGGAGGCATATAGTTATCATCCTCAACCTCTCGGTTTGCCGCTCTCTCATGAGGGCTGGCTTCTCCATCTTCCTGCGCTGAATCTTGATGGGGTGGGTGTTCTTCGGCACTATCCGGGGTAGTATTATCTCCCGTGTCGGAATCACCGTTTTTGCTTTGGCAGGATTTCGAGCGGCGCCGCTGACGCCGGCGCTTTGGCTGTTTCTTGGAGGGGTCATCCCCCGCTGTTCCATCGCCATCTCCATCTTTTGGAGTGTCCACCATATATATGTCATATGACGAGGTGGCCTTCCAGCGCCCTACAGGTGCTGGTTCCTGTTCGTCTCCTACATCGTCGTCCATACCGTCGATGTCTTCGGAGCCGAAGTCGAGCATGTCGGTTAAATCATCGATAGTGGCTACAAAGTGGGTGGTGGGTGGGCTTTGAATTTCTTCATCGTCCGTATCCCATCCTCGCTGGCCGTAGTCCGGCTAGGGCTCTCCTGATAAAGAGAGAGACTTGAGAGAATTCAGGATGTCGCCAAAAGGCGAGTGCTGAAAGATGTCCGCGGCGGTGAACTCCATTATCGGCGCCCAATCGGATTTGATTAGCAGGGGCGCGGGGGGTTCGGTGTCCGGGGAGGAGTCCGGACCATCGGAGTCAGGGGTCATGCAGAGTGCGGGGCTGGCGTTCGGCTCGATGGCCTTTGAGATTGCAGCCCCCGAGGTGACGTCCAACCGCTCATCCTCGATCGGCGCAATAGGCTCCGAGTTAAGGGTCGGAACTGGTGCGGGTGCGGCCTCCAGGACACTGTTCGGAGGCAGAGCTAGATCATGCCCCTCGAGATAGTGCGGCGCGCTTGGCCGTGGCTCGAACCCGTCGAAGGTCAAGTCTCCGCGGATATCAGCCATGTAGTTTAAGCTTCCAAACCGGACTTGATGGCCAGGGGCGTAGCTTTCGATCTGCTCTAGGTGGCCAAGCGAATTGGCCCGTAGAGCGAAGCCACCGAAGACGAAGATCTGTCCGGGGAGAAAAGTCTCACCCTGGACCTCATCGTTGTTGATGATCAAAGGAGCCATCGGGCCTAAAGGCGCCGACAGAGAGGAACTCTCAATGAAAGCACCAATATCGGTGTCAAAACCGGCGGATCTCGGGTAGGGGGTCCCGAACTGTGCGTCAAGGACGGATGGTAACAGGAGACAAGGGACATGATGTTTTTACCCAGGTTCGGGCCCTCTCAATGGAGGTAGTACCCTACTCCTGCTTGATTAATATTGATGATATGGGTAGTACAAGAGTAGATCTACCACGAGATCAAGGAGGCTAAACCCTAGAAGCTAGCCTATGGTATGATTGTTGTGTATGGAGTTGATTGTCCTACGGACTACAACCCTCCGGTTTATATAGACACCGGATAGGGTTAGGGTTACACAGAGTCGGTTACAATGGTAGGAGATCTTGAATATCCGCATCGCCAAGCTTGCCTTCCACGCCAAGGAAAGTTCCATCCGGACACGAGACGAAGTCTTCAATCTTGTTTCTTCATAGTCCAGGAGTCCGGCGAAGGTATAGTCCGGCTACCCGAACACCCCCTAATCCAGGACTCCCTCAGTTACACAGAGTCGGTTACAATGGTAGGGGATCTACATATTCGTATGGCCAAGCTTGCCTTCCACGCCAAGGAAAGTCCCTACCGGACACGGGACGAAGTCTTCAATCTTGGATCTTCATAGTCCAGGAGTCTGGCCGAAGGTATAGTCCGGCTATCCGGACACCCCCTAATCCAGGACTCCCTCAGCATGCTACATGGACATATGTTCCGAAAGTGATTTTATTATGTAGTTGGCACTACAATACATGCTAATGTATTACAGTACTTCACCAAAATAAGTTATGTATAAACGTTTAACCTACTTTGTTTGCTTTTGTCTCGTTAGTAACTTATCTGTTACACTAATCTACAAGTTCAAACTTTTTGGAAGCTATGGAACAAATGATTGAACAGCCACAACCACCTGAAGGTGACGAGGCTACTACAGGCACAATGTCACCTCTTGCTGCAGTGCGTCAGTATCTCTCCACTAACGGTGCAAAAAGCACCTTCCTGCGTAATTCTAGGTTGGTTGTCAAGGTAACCTCGTCCAAATCGCCTACTAAACAAAATATTCCTGCTAGACAGAGTGATATATCTGTGCTGCAGACACAAGTTCAATCCCTAATGTATGTTGTTTCAGAAACAAGAATAGTGGTTGAGAAATGTCGTCAAGATATGAATGGTTTTGAAACCAGACTATCAAACATTCGCTTCGTTGTTCAAGAGCAATGGTGGAAAAAGGTGGAGATCGTGCTGCTCCATCAGATTCTACAGCTTGAAACATTAGCACTCAGGTCAAATGATCTGTGCTTCTATACATCTGATGGTGCTTTTATCTCGAAGGACTGTAAATTTTATGCCAACATTGTGACACTCCAAAAATTTTGATTTTTGTTTTATCAAAATCTTTTTTTTTTTGATTTGGAAGGGAGTGTCCCAAAAACTTTTCTTAAAAACTCTTCCTCCCAAAACTTTTGTGACAACCAACTTTGGTGCTCCTCTCAACTTGGACTTTTGGTCTTGAGTGCTCTTCACTTTATCTGGGTTCTACAAAATTTTTATTTTTAAATCTTTTCTACAAAAAGAGAAGAAAACCCTAGGGATTTAGGGTTTATCCTCCTCTTTACCATGTCTCATTTTGACATCTGCCCTCCATAACCTCTCCCTCCACCTTGGGTCAAGTCAAGTGGCCAATCCTAGCAAGTTCAACCCATTTTGGATTTTTATTTCATTTATTTTAACCCTAAAACTATTTCTGTTTTTATTTTGGACCTAGGTGATTTACAAAGGAGGTACCATTTTTCTTGTGATATTTGATCTCAAACCAACTCCCCTGGCTAGTCCTTAGCATCCCCAACCTAGATCCATCAAGATCCACTCTTCCACAGTTCAAATATTTCAAAATTTGCCCACTGCAATTTTGGACCAGATTCATCATTTTTGGTGAAATTCATATTTTTCTTTCCCCAAAAATTCTACCAAAATTCAGGCAGCCCCCAGGTGCACTGAGAGGCCATCCCACCAAAGATAAGCTCAAGGAAAATTTTGCACATGCCAAAATCATTCCATCGAACACCTGGCAGGCACTGTTGCTGTTCAGTTTCAGTAAAATTCAGACAACAGTGCGCCGTCAGTGTCGTTTTCTTCAGAAACCTGGCATCGATCTCACCAGTGCACGCTTGGCACCTTGCGCACTGCACCCCCTCCTTATCCAGAGTGCCGCACGCTCTCTTGGACGGGCGCAGGTGTCGGTGGCAGCATGCCTCGCCGACGCCGGTAGCCTCTGCGGTGGCAGAGCCACCCGTGGCGGCCGACAGGGTGCAGCTACAGCTTTCGGCGCCGTCCGGCACCGCCCAAGCCACCCGAGGCCTCCGTGTGGCCGTCTGCTCCCCTGCGCGCACCGCAGCACCGTCGCCGTGGCCTGGCGAGCACAGGACGCGCCCTCTGCCGCCGAGTGGCCCGCGGAGCACCGTTCTGTCGAAACCGTGGAGCAGGCCTAATTCCAACGAGGTTAGCGTGTGAATGGAGCCAGTAGACCTCCACGCTGATGCCCAGCCACCTAATCCACCCGTCCGGTCACCGACTCGCCGTAATCGTCGCCGGCGTTATCCCGTTCTCGGGCACCGCCTCTGGCCGGCTATAAATAGCCACCCCGAGCTTGCCTTCGACCAACGCCAGTCACTCCACCTCCCCAGAGCCACACCTAGCCACGAGGAGGGCCTCGAGGAGGTCCTCTTCTCCGTATCCGGCCACCCCGATCCGCCTCGGGCTCCAGCTCGATTCGCTCCGGTGAGGCCGTCACTGCTCCCCAATCCACGTCAGGGACCATCTGATGCACCCAGTCACCTAACCCGTGCCTCAATTTGGCCCTTAAAGCCTTCCCCGACAAGATCCAACACCACCCGAGCCACCGTCCGCCGGAGTTGAGGCTGCCATCGACGTGGTGCTCGCCGGCGACCAACACCACCACCCACCGACGCGGAAGAGCACACTGAACCCGTAGGTACCTCCCGATCCCCCTGCCTCGCCGTGGATCGCCGCCGGTGACCACCGCAACCCTCGGGCGTCGGCGCGCCCTGTTCTCTTTTTTCAAAAATTCAAACCTGACGGGTCGGACCCCCCCCCCCCACCAGTCAGCCTCTCACTTCTTTTAAACGAAACGTTTTCTGAAAACGCCTTCTGCCAGAGTACGTCTCCCCTCTGGGCCGGCGTATTCTTAAACGAAACATTATCTGGTTTTATAAAATGGACCCTGGAAACTTTCTATTTCATTACAGAAAGTTCCCTGGGCTAAAACCTTAATAACTTTTAAACAGAAAAGGATTTTTGATTGATTCTTTCTCTGTCCTCTTTTTTTGTCTACTTTTTTATCATATTTATTTGGAAAATATTTGGAATACTTTTGTGCACCCCACGGTATTTACGTTAGTGTGTGTGTTTCTTTATACCGTAGATATCGGAGGAGGTGACGGAACCGCGAACCTCACCGAGCTCGACTCCGACTTCTCCGAACCAGGCAAGCATGTCTAAACCTTTGATATGATGAGTGTTTTGCATGTTTGCATTGAGTAGTTAGCTCATGGCAGGTGATAAGCATTGCAGTAAGTGTTATATTGCGTGCAAAGTCGAGGCAAGTGAGCTTCGAAACTCCGTATCTTATTTGAGGTGAGTTGCATGATCATGTGGTGACATGAGAGGTGGTAAGATGGTAATGTTGTAGCATGCCAGTCTTATGCCAAACCATTTAATCCTGGTGTCAACGTGAGCCAAGTCACGTTACCATCCATTTCCCTTCCTGTACTACCACATGTTTTCCGCAAGGAATATGGCTTAGTAAGTTGTAAACCTCTTTCTTGGTACACACCAAATAGAGAGGCCGTGATGAAGGTTCCATGGCCCTGGATTAAAGCCAGTCATCCGATCAGGGAGCATGGGTGTTTCCGGTTGGGACCGAGAGGGGGGCACCCCTTAGAGCGGGCGATATAAATTTGATCCCATGCTACTCGAGGTTGTGACCTCCCCGACTTAGAGTTTTTGTTGAACGTTGCGGGTGATTCCGGGCAACGGAATGGGAAAATGGTGTGTACTAGTTAGGTGTGTTTCTTCTCAAAATCCGTAAACGGAACTAGTCCTTCGTGACTACGGAAATCCGTTGGCTGTGGTTAATTAGTACAAACTCTGCAGAGTCAAAATCCTTCGAATAATCCTATCCATGGTCAGTACTGTGTTCAACTTATCTTTGTCAGTCTCAGTGACAATACTCCGGTGAACAAACATGAGTGTTAAGTTTCACTAAACGATTACTCCTGTGGATGGACTAACCCGTTTATTATTATGTGCTGAGCATTTCTTGTGAGTGATGTATCCTCAAGAATTTATTGAACTAGTCGCCAACCCGTGCAGGCGCACGGGCTAGCTTCATGTCAAAAGGCTTATGACATAAAATTAGTGAAAAGTTATTTGTGCTTGGAGATATTAAATTTAATGGTTTCTCATGGTTATCCACAAAACTACATGCAAAATAGGGGCTAAATTCGTTGAAGCTTAACCTCAGATAGCTAATAACATATAAATAATTGGAAACTTGTTTGCACTTGGAGATATTGTTTGGAGTGGTTTCTTGGCTTAACCTCGGACAGAAAAAGTCATATAAATTGTTAGAAAGTTGTTTTCTCTTGAAGATATTGTTTGTAATGGTTTCTCGCGGTTACCCACTACACTACATAGAAATTGGGATTTATGTTAGGTGAAAATTAGGAATCTGTAAGAAACTTTAATGTACATATATAGTTCCATAGTTTTGTATAAACTTATTTGAATTTCATCCAGATGTTTTTCTTTATATATTTTTTAGCTGATGTTTTTCATGGATACTTACACGACATGCTTGACTGTACTCATTGGTACATGATCGCATATGCATGTGAGATCTAACATGATAGTTCCAGATGGTAATATAAAAGAAGACATGCAAAGTTTTCCAATTTTTTAGTTAATTCAATTATAATTTAGAACATAAAAAATGCATTTATTGAAAGGTAGTAAGATCTCCTTTTGCTCCAATAATCATTTTCTACAACAGATTTTAGTAAGTTACATTCCTCAAAGAGCAATGTGCAGTAAGATATTTGTTTTAGAAGATGAAGAGTTAACAGAATCCTCAAAAGCTAATTGATCTCTTGTTGTCACCAAAACTAAGAAATATGATCATTAAAAGATATGATAGTGGACATGATACATTCCGTCTATTTTTATAATTATATAAGAAAATTTTGTAGTAATGTACATTCTAGTAACACCTGACTTAGAGCACCATCCCATGTCCAGCACTTCAGCAGCTACCTTTTCAAAATCTTAGCAGCAATTCTGTAGCAACATGAGATTCTTCCTTACAATTGAAGACGGTGTATCACTGACAAAAGTGAAAAAAATGAAAATAGCGTATGTCCAAAAAATTTAACAAAAAACAATAAGATAAACTTAATTTGTAGGTTTCTAGGTACTAATATAACTCACAAAATACACTATGTTATTGGGGGTAAAAAATGTGTATCACAATGGAGACCCGTAACACACACAATGCATAAGCTTAGCTAATGAGGAATACGTGGAAATAGCAAAGCTAGTTATGTCACCATATGTTTAAATGGGGACCAATCCCAGGATAACCCAGGATGATGCACTGTAAGTCGTAGTTAGAGCTAGACACACAGTAAGGAAAACCAGTACAAAACATTGAAAAAATATTTATATCCAATTAAAAGCAGAGTCATTATCGTGAAGCAAATCAAAATAAAATTGGTGGATGACCAAGGCTTCTCAAGCGGCCAAAATATGATGGCACATGAGAGGTGACTTTAAATGTGGTGTTCATTTTTTTACTCGCAACATAATCTCCAATTTTGCAGTGTGCTTAAATTCAACCAAGTGGTCCTTTTTTATCTATTCATGGCATAATGTCCTATTCTGTAGGGTGCCAAGATTCTGTTTTTGTTGATATGTCCAGCTTCAATGCATCCGACAGAATTAGTTAACATGAATATAATATATAAGTTAGCTTCCTAGTTAATTGAGACCAAGACCAAGGACCATGAATTGAACTTTATGAACATCCAAACATCCTAGAAATTAGTGATCAAGGTTGTCCACTATTTTTCGCATGTCCTATATATGCTCACGTATATGAATACACAGACTAAACCATTAATACTACATACTGCCATAATTTTGACATAAAAGATGTAATCAGAGGTAATGTGGAAAATTTATCACTGGATGACCAAAGAACTTACAGGGCATGCAGTTTTACCTTGTGAGGTTGTCAAATTGGTGGAGGCAGCAGGTGACATCATCAGTATGTATTGCTCAAGAAACACATGAGGCTGGTGCAGGATCGGGTGAAGCCAAGAATAGAAGACGGCATGTCAATGTTGCGCTAGATGGCTTGGCTAACTCGATGTTGCGTATAGCAAAAAAAATTGGATTCTGAATTACCTGCATGATGCAGATTTGCAGACATAATACTCCCTCTGTTCCGAAATGTATGTCGCTGGGGAGTTGGTTCCGACCAGGTGAAAAACTGCAAAATGACTTTAATACCCTCGGTTCTAAATTTGAATCATCATCGTCTTCTACCTCAGCCCGTCTTCCACCTCCGCCCCTCCACCTCCACCTCCTCCCCCTCCACCTTCACCCCCTCCCCCTCCCCCTCCACCTCCACCTCCACCTCCGCCCCTGCCCCCACCTCCGCCCCCACCTCCACCTCCATCTCCGGCGTCCAGGCGCTGCACTTCACCTCCTCTCCCACGCCGAGGCCCTCTCCCACGCCTAGGCATCCAGGCGCTCCACTCCACCTCCTCTCCCACGCCCAGGCATCCAGGCGCTCCACTCCACCTCCTCTCCCACACCCAGGCATCCAGGCGCTCCTCCTGGCCCGCGCGTGCCTAGGTGTAGGCGAGCTGGTGCTGGGATCTTCACCCGCGTCTAGGTTGAGGCGAGCTAGTACTGGGCTCGGCTACTGCCACGCAGGTTCATCCTCTCTCTGATCAAGTTTCTCCTTGATTGAGTAAAGTACATCTCTCTATCGCTGGAACAAACTGCAAACATAAACAATTTGATGAGCATTTGATTCAATAGGCTAATAATTTGATCTAACCATTTGACAGAATCTGAATGTACTGATGCATCAATACTGTCAAATTCAGTTTGCATCAGTCAAATGGAAATAAATGCAGTAATACTGTCAAATTATTGCAGTGAAGATCATCGACAGAATAAATTACAAAAGCTTCATTGAAATGGAGTAAATGACAAAATTTGATCAAATTATTGCTAGGAAGCTTCATTCCTAGCTACTCCTAACTCAATGGAGTACTCAAAATAAGCAATGCTGCATACTCCTAACTCAATGGAGTGTGTCTTCATATAATCCTTGCTGCTGCTGCTGGTAGGAATCATGATTAATTACTGTTGGAGTACAATTCAGATTACATGTACAAAAAGAAGAAATGGAGTACAAGCCCATGAAAATTAATGGAGCAGTATCACATTAATAAAGTACTCCAAACTGAATCACTAAATCAGTAGGAATACAAGCCCTACAAGCAGCAGTACAAAAACATGTGCTCATCTAAATTTACATACTCCAAACAGACCACTGTAGGAGGAAGAAGAGAACAAAGGCACTGTAGGCATACTGTAGCATTTTAGGCAAATGGCTAGGAGTATACTATCAATGTCACTATAGCATTTCAAGCAAAAATTCTAAAAAAGATTAACTAGAAAATTCTACTCCAAAAAGTAGAAAGAAGGGCTAGGCAGTGATACTCCTACATTACTTTAACAACATTACTTTAATTACTTTGCCTGAATCAGGACAGCAGAAAAGAACATACTCTCTTGTCTCTCCTTCGGAGAGATTAACTTAATTAATCCTTTTCTCCTGCAAAGCAAGTGCCCTGTTTTACTCACTGTCAAAAAGTCATAGTAGAAGATTAGTAGTACTGGTACTACTTCTGCTCATTGCTAGAGCAGATCTTCTCAGGTAAGATCCTAATTAACTTCTCTACGTACCTACCCAACATAGGATTAGTAGTACAGGTAGTATTACTTCTGCTCAATGCTAGAGCAGAAGATCTTCTGAGATGACATCCCTAATTAACTTGTCTAAGTACCTACGCAAAATTCCCCACGAAGAAAATGATCTAGCTCCCCCTACACATGTATAGATCAATCAGTTCAGTCCTAGTGTTGTTGGACTTCTCCACCTAGACAAAAATGTACCAGTACTTCTCCACATAGGAGTAGTTATCAGAAGTGATCAATCTTACCAGAGATAGCTTCATAAGCAGAAGGTTCCAAAGAATAAACCACTAGTACAGTAGTGCTGCCACCTCCCAGTAAACAGCAGGGTCTCTGATCAGCAATGTACTCCAAATGCCTGCACAGGTAGGGAATTTAAGATGAAAGATGTACTTTGCCAACTAATCTAATGGGCTGGCACAAAGTGAAAAACAAAACAATAGCTAATTTTAGTTAAATGAAAAGTTTCATGTACTACTCCATGTCCTACCCTAAACTACTCCAAGATCATATTCATTTCCATTTGATCATATAATGTTAAACAAACAGTGCAAGCAAGAGAATAGTGCAAACAAAGTATGCAAGAATGGTGTACTACTCCACTTTATCATTTTCATTTCCAAAATGTATTGTTGTGCATCTTGAAAGTTCAACCTCTTACCTTGAAAGTTCTTTTCAGTTGTCTGGAGAACATGGATCTCCCAGACCTCAACTACACCCCACCTGCAGAAGATGGAGGTGAAATGGACGAAAATGTAAGAGATGAAATGGACGAAGATATAGGAGATGAAATGGACGAAGATATAGGAGATGAAATTGTTCAACATATAGGTAAATGACTCAAATGATCATGAGTAGAGAGTAAACGACTCAAATGACTTGTGTAAATGCATTGTTGTACTCCATTTGATCATATATTTTCTTTGTGCAGGTGTTGAGCAAGCAGTTCAGAAAAGGGATATCCTAGATGACAAGAAAAGATATGCTACTTATGTTGCAATGCATACATTGTGCATGAGTAGAGGGGGAAAGTTTAAGAGAGATGACAAGAAAAATATTGCTGATTTCTTTGGAGTGGGTGTCTGGAATATACAAAGGATTTGGAAGAAAGCGATGGAGCAAATTGCTGAAGGTCTAGACGTAGATGTTTCAAGTCAAAGGAAAGGAAATTGTGGAAGAAAGCCGAAAGACATCAATCTAGAGCAAATCCCTACCATCCCATTGAACAGGAGGTCTACTATCAGGTCGCTTGCCTGGCAACTCGGGTGCAGCCCTACAACACTCCACCGGAAGTTCATGCTCAAGTTGATAAAGAGGCATACAAACTGTTTGAAACCAGCTTTGAATGAAAAGAACAAGAAGGATAGAATGAAATTTTGCTTGTCAATGCTCGATGAGGCAACAACACAAACTGAAAGGCCAAAATTCAAGACCATGCACAACATTATTCATATTGATGAAAAATGGTTCTATATGACCAAGAAAAAAAGGAACTATTATCTGCTGTATGGGGAGGAGGAGCCTACGAGAACTTTGCAAAACGGCAGTTGTATTGGAAAGATTATGTTCTTGACAGCTATTGCTAGGCCGAGGTGGGATAATGAAGGAAATGTGACCTTCTCTGGAAAAATTGGAATTTGGCCATTTGTGAAAGAAGTTCTGGCTCAAAGAAGAAGCGACAACAGGCCCAGAGGAACATTGGAGACAAAGTCAATAAAAGTCAACAGGCAAGTAATGAGAGAGTTCATGATAGAGAACCTGCTACCAGCAATACAAGCATCTTGGCCTGAGAATGATGTTGGGCAAACCATCTATATACAGCAAGACAACGCTAAGCCTCATATCTTGCCTAATGACCCAGAATTTGTAGCAGCCGTGGAAAGAACTGGACTCGATATCAGACTAATTCAACAACCTGCCAATAGCCCTGATCTGAATAGCCTTGACCTTGGGTTCTTCAACTCGTTGCAATCTCTAACAGATTGTTTAAGCCCTAGAACGCTTCAGGATCTTATCAAGGGTGTGCTAGACGAATTTGAAAACTATGATGTTTACAAGCTGAACAGAGTTTTCCTATCTCTACAAGCTTGCATGATTGAAATCTTGAATCATGCAGGGGGCAATGGGTATAAAATACCCCATGCAAACAAGGAAAGGCTAGAGAACTTTGGGATGCTACCTCCAAGACTTACATGCCCTCAAGAGGTATATGCAAATGCCCTGCACAATCTTGGGATAATGGAGAGAGTTGCTTGTCGAGATGCTAGTTCAGATGCTTGAGGAGTTGCTTGTCGAGATGCTTGTCGAGTTGCTTGTCGAGTTGCTTGTTGAGATGCTTGAGGAGATGCTTGAGGAGTTGCTTGTCGAGATGCTTGTTGAGATGCTTGAGGAGATGCTAGTTCAGATGCTTGAGGAGTTGCTTGTCGAGATGCTAGTTTAGATGCTTGAGGAGTTGCTTTTCGAGATGCTTGAGGAGATGCTAGTTCAGATGCTTGAGGAGTTGCTTGTCGAGATGCTAGTTTAGATGCTTGAGGAGTTGCTTGTCGAGATGCTTGTTGAGATGCTTGTTGAGATGCTAGTTCAGATGCTTGAGGAGTTGCTTGTCGAGATGCTAGTTTAGATGCTTGAGGAGTTGCTTGTTAAGATGCTTGTCGAGATGCTTGAGGAGTTGCTTGAGGAGATGCTTGTTGATATGCTTGAGGAGATGCTTGTTGACATGCTTGAGGAGATGCTTGTTGAGTTGCTTGTCGAGATGCTTGTTGAGATTCTTGAGGAGTTGCTTGAGGAGATGCTTGTTGAGTTGCTTGTCGAGTTGCTTGTTGAGATACTTGAGGAGTTGCTTGTTAAGATGCTTGTGATTTTTTGTGTGGAGTATGTGTGTAACTCCTTGTTTGTGTGGAGTATATGTAAAACCCATGTGAAATTACTCCATAAGTTTGCAAAAGGCTTCTATGGACTGGATTTTACTCTATATATATGATCATTTTTGTTTGAAAAGTTTAATTTAATTTTGTGAGGAGTGCATCATTTGTGTGATCATTTTTGTTTAATTAAGAGAGAAGAGGAGAGGGCATTGGAAGAGAGAGAAAGCAAGAAGAGAGGGCAACACACACACACACACACACACACACACACACAAAGAGAGAGAGAGAGAGAAGAGAGGGAACTGGAAGATAATCAAGCACTCCAAGAAGAAAGAAAGAAGAGAGAAGAAGAGAGAAAGAGGAGTACTCCATTAGTGAAAGTTTCATTTGGTTTCGTTTGATTTAGGTCTCATATTGTTGCACTATTGTAAGATGGCAAAAGAGAAAGAGAAGACAGAAGAAAGAGAAGAGAGGAGAGGAGAAGAGTAGTTCAGTTTAGTTTTAATTAAATGAAAAGGTTTAATTAACCAAGAACTACTCCTACTCCTACTCATACTCCAAGAACTACTCCTACTCATACTCCAAGAACTACTCCTACTCATACTCCAAGAACTACTCCTACTCCTAATTTTAAATAAAACTAAACAGCAAGTCCATAGAATAGATTTTACTGAAACTACTCCTGAGTTTGAGTAGCTTGTATGGCATGTCATGATTTTACAGAAACTACTCCTATCATTAACAAGCTTCGGTAGCCCAAGTTTCAGTAGACAAGTTAACAGAAGCTACAGACGACAACTTTTAAAAGAAGCTACAGCTGCTTCATGAGAATAAGCAGAGTTTCAGTACATTTGATCCATCTGGCCAAATCGAGAGGAAAACAAATCAGGGAAGTTTAACTAATAAAAGGTTTCATTTTATTTTACTCCTACACTTTACTGAAAAAGAAGAGAGTAAGAGAGGACAAATGGTTTAGATAATTTTACGTTAATTGAAAGAAATGGTTTTAGTTTATCTTAATTTTACTGAAAGTTTTAAGTTAATTAAAAGAAAAGGTTTCAGATTATCTTAATTAATGGCTGCAGTTCTTTCGGTTAGCAGGGTCATTGATGGCTGCAACCACCCAATATACAGGTGAAAACGTTGTTGTGAGCCTGTGAGGATATGAGTGACAAGATAAATAAGTTGTTGCAAGAGTGATAATTCTAAGAAGTCAGAAGAATACTCCTTCTAGATCAAACAAGTTGTTACAGGAGTATTAATCTCCTTCCCAACTGTAGATCAAACAAGCAGCAGCAGCAGCTACTGCACCAAAATTAACACAAGATACTGACAGCAGCAACCCAAGATTAACACAAGCTACTGACAGTAGCTCTATTAATCTTCTTCCCAACTGTAGATCAAACAAGCAGGCCTACTGCATCAAAGCTACTCCAAATCAGTGCAAATCCACATTGGAGTAATAAAGTTTACTGCAAATCTGCACACTGGAGTAATTCAGATTTACTGCAACTACTCTAAATCACTGCAAATCAGTGACTTGTGAGCATGAAGATTATTCCTCGCCCAGCTCAACTTGAAGAATCAAGATTATTCCTCCCCCAGCTAAAAAAAATGCAAGACTATTGCAATTTGCGACGACTCAGCTCACCCTTGTCTATGGGTCAACGATCCTATTCTGCAAAGAACTTGCAGACATGTCTATGGATCGAGGAAATTTCAGCAGCGCCAGGCCAGGGGAGATGGACAGACAGACAAAGGAGCAAATCTGTAGTGGAGAAGGGACCTTTTCTTGCATGGTTAGCAGGGGCATCCCGGCGCCGTCGAGGATGGTGCGGCGGCTCCGGATGCTGAAGATGGCGTCCTCGACCTTGAGCACGACGGCGCCGTTGGCATCGGTGATGGCGAAGTCGCCGTCGGAGAGGCTGAGCGCCTTCTTGGTCACCGTCAGCGGCACCACGTAGGGCGCGTAGAACTGGTGCCCCACCACCGGCAGCGGCGCCGGTGGGGCTCCACATCAAGCGCCGTTGCGTCGCCGGAGTACTTGAGATGCGGCTCCAGATCCTCCCGCTCGGGCTCCAGATCCTCCCGCCGTCGTCTTCACGCCCGCGCCGGCGCCGCTCGGGCTCCGCTTCAGCGACTCCTCACACCTATCCACAAGCAGATCGAGGACCAGCGCATGTGGATCCAGCTCCTCCTTGCCCAGCAGCGCATCGCCGGCGAATAAAAATAGCAGCTTTTGTGTGGTGGGGAGCGGTGAGCGGCGATGCGGAGCAAGATGCCGGTGAGAGGGAGAGAGAGGGCGCATCAACGGGGAGAGAGCGGCGTCGCGCGCCCGAGAGAGAGGCGACTGGTGGCCGGCGTCGCGAGAGAGATAGGCAAGCGGGGGCGTCACGCGCGAGGGAGAGAGAGCGGGGGCGAGTCGGGAGCGAGTGGCGTCGGGCGAGAAAGAGGGGAACGTGTCGGTCGGAAGGGTAGAATGGGAAACTCGGGGAAAATCGTAGCCTGCGAAAATTTGTTCGTCAAATCGTTTAACGACATACAATTCGGAACAGAGGGAGTATTAGTGAAACAACGTATCTTGAAACAACTGCCGTGGAGGCGGTTCAGGAGGGCAGATGGCATGGTGTCAAACTCGTCCATGGCAGATCAGATCGAGAGGAAGACGCGATCCAACGCCAATGGAACTCAATCGGTAGGGTTCTTCACGTTCATCTCATCCCTGCTTTTTTCAAGCCCAAATCAACACATACGGGAGAGGCCAACACCAAGGGGAAACACAGGTGGTTTCTTCGCCATATTTTTCGGCTGCTAGATCAATTGGAGGAGGATTCGCGAGGCACACATGGTTGCTTGCCGGATCAAACTCTTCGCCACCAGGTAGATTGAAGGCAACGATTGGAACGGGCCGGCGGTGCCAACTCCAACCGTGCGCTAACTTCTATCGGAGAGAGAGAGAGAGAGAGAGAGAGAGAGAGAGAGAGATTAGGGAGGAAGGCACGGTGGAATAGGGAGAAAATAGGCATGCATGAGTAATTACACGTAATGAGATTATAGGATCCGATCTCATTTAATACCCTAAAAAGATCCAATCTCTGCGATCTCATTTAATAGCCTAAAAAGATCCAATCTTTGCGGCATATATGGGAGAAGGTTTATTTTTGGAAGCCAATTTAATCGCATAATTAAGGAAAATTGCAACAGAGAATTAGATGGGCCAATTTATATTGTAATTACTCGGTCCCACCAGGTGAATGACTCATATTTTTTTTGACATCAATGAGTCGATCAATGAGATCAGGGGGTTGTTTTTTTTTCGTCCGTGCCTGGTTACATTAGAGAGTTCTCGTAAGATCTACACCGTAATAATTCGGTCCCACACCAGATAAACGGCTCATAATTACTAATTAATGTGGTAATTTCTTGGAAGTCTATAATTAGTATAGGTATAGAGGTATAGATAGATAGATAGATATAGATAGATAGATAGATAGATAGATAGATATGAATGATGAACTATAAGCCCTTTATGTGATGTCGCTTAGACATCCGACTGAGGCGTTTATGTTATTTATTTTCGATATAAGCCCTTTACGTGATGTCGCTCAGACGTCCGACTATGGCACTCTTGTTATTTACTTTTCGTTATAAGCCCTTTATCTGATGTCGCTCAGACGTCCGACTGTGGCACTCTTGTCATTTACTTTTCGTTATAAGCCCTTTATCTGATGTCGCTTAGACGTCTGACTGTGGCACTCTTGTGATTTACTTTTCGATATAAGTCCTTTATGTGATGCCGCATTAGACGTCCGACTGCGGTACGCACTGTCTTTTTGTCTTCCAATATAAGCCCTTTATGTGGTGTCGCGTAGATGCCCGACTGCGGCCTGTTAATTTATTTGTTCACCTTTCGAGGCGTCGCTTCAGACACCCGATCGGTTTTCAGTTATTTTGTTGGGATTTCGGGAGGATTACCGCCTCACTTCCTTTTTATTCTGCATACCGTGCAAGTTTATTATTTGAGTGTGCATTGCTAATTGCTCATGACGCATCATGTTGGCATTTGTTATATCTTATGTCCGGACTGTCTTGCGAGTACATTCAAAGTACTCACCTGGCTTGTTGATTTGGCCAGATGTTGACAAAGGCGATCTTATGGATGAAGAGTTCGATATCGAGTCCGACGCCTAGAGGAGTCCCAGTCAGTCCCGTGCGACCCTGGAGTTGTTCACTTGTATTATACCCGCTTCCGCTACCCAAATAAATCGTCAAGCCTCACTCCGACGCTTGATGAGCTACGAGTCATGTCACCCACTTCGCTGTGACATATCCACCACCATTATATTACTGCAAGTCAGTAGTATGCCACCACACCATTGTGTCATATCCGCCCATATGTAAAATATTGGCGTGCTTGTAATAAACTGTTGAGCAACCTCAGTTCAACCCTGTAATATATTTAGTACTACTGGACTTCTGTATCAAGAATTTGTCAACCAGTGAGGAGGATTCTCCTATACTGGAAATAAAAGGGTCGGTCTCTCAATAAATATTTTATTGGGAAAACCGGTCATGACAAAGTTGGTATCAGAGCCAGGCTGACTGTAGGAAGCCACTAGGTGCGACAGCTAATCGGTTATTAGCTTACTTTATCATTCTGCATATTGTAGCAATTTTCTGTTGGTCATCATAAATTTATGATTTGACTATTCGGGATTTTGTCTACTTTTGTAGATGGCGAGCAACGATTGCGAGTCTCAGGTGTTCGCCAACGTGCCAGAGGGGTTTATCAAGCTCCTCTCCCACATCGTCAAGATCGCGATTGGGCCATCAGTTCGCCCAGTGTTCACACTCTACCAGCACAAGATCAACGACAGTCTGTCCATGCACCAGGCCGCGGTGCAATTTAAGGGAGGGCGTGCGGAGTCGCGTCACCTCCGATTTATGGGCAGAGCCATGCCTACGGAGAGGCATGCCATGCAGATGGCGGCCCGTGAGGCGATAGCTCGTCTCCGGGATGTTCTTCCTTCGATGAAGAATCGTCGCTACCGCTACCTTTCATGCCACGTGCCATACACTTGTCTTTATGCATTCGCTTGCCCCAGGGGAGAGCGAGATGAAGCTATTGAGATGCTTGTTGGGTATCTCCAGGCTCTAGAGGCAGCCTTCGACAACCTCGTGGACGACCTTGTGGCTGCTCGTATGGACTCCATTCATGGTTGTTCTGCCAACAGGAGGGAGCTCCTCCACACAGCACCACCACTGACCTTCGTCTCATCCTCAGCATCCTATTGACCATCCATCCTTGCCACTGCTCGTCGCCTACCTACCACGGAGGAGTTTGACCAAGTCATTGCGCCTACTCCAATCCGTACTGCGCCATCCACTGCACACACTCCTGTCCGTGCCACACCATCCATGGCACCCACTCCAGTCCGTGCTACACCATCCTTCACACACGCTCCAACTCCTCAATGTAGCACTTCGCTTCTGGAGCCTATTAGTGAGGAGGAGGTTGAGTCCCCAGCTTCACTGGGTCTTACCCTCGGCAGGCCAAGGGAAATCCTTACCATCTCCGACTGAGTGCGCCTAGCAGCCTTGCGATGTGCCCGCTTGTGTGATATGTTTATATGTACATAGGTTGTGAGAAGTAGTTTGTGTGCGCATCATCTAGACCTGGGAGAAGTGCACTAGCCTAAATAACATGTCAGGAATGTGTGCGCACATCCTGAGTGATGTATTGTATAATTACTACTTGCATGTAAGATATGTACTGAGCGGTCCTTCTCCATGCGCAATTAAAATTTGCTTCCTTGAAAAATCTTGGAGTGTTTAAAACTTCTGCCTTTACGAAAATTAATTTATTCTTTCCACTCAAAAAAAAATTTCTCATGAGTATTTGCAAATTACCCCAGAGTGGAAAATGTCTCGTCCTTGGACTCGCTCTATGCCAAACCCGCCAGAAGAGAATCATGGCACCTAGACAAGCAACAATTTCACACAAGGGCAATCCAGTCAGCAGGGTAGTGAAACAGCATTTTCTCAAGTATGTCACCTTTATGAGCAAAGCCAGCAGCAGCACCAGGAAATGATGAACCATGTCATCAATATGGGGAATCATCGTGAACCATATCAGCAGCACTCCAAATTGTCTGAATTACAGAAGATGCGTCCCCAACGTTTTCTCACATTGATAAACCTCTTGAGGCCGATGATTGGCTTCGAGACATGGAAAGGAAGTTAATAATTGCACAGTGTTCAGACCGTGAGAAGGTACTTTATGCACCTCACTACCTCACGGGGGCAGCCGCATCATGGTGGGAGAACTTCCTACACATGCACCCCAACAAGAATAATATCACATGGGAAGATTTTAAGGAGGGATTTCGTGGGGCGCACATTCCCAAGAGCATTATGAAAATTAAGAAGAGGGAGTTTGATGACCTCAAGCAAAGGGGCATGACAGTAACTGAGTACAATGGTTAATTCACTCAGTTGTCTCGTTATGCCAATGAGGAACGCATGACTGAAAGTAAAAAGATGGAAAAATTTCTGGATGGTCTTGCACCGGCACTTAAATGCCAGCTGGTCGTACACACCTTCCCAGATTTCAAGACTCTTGTGGACAAGGCAATCACCTTGGAAAATGAGCGCCGCAGTTTGGAGGATTTTCGCAAGCGAAAAAGGGACCAAACCATCCAAGCGCGCAACAGCCGGTACAAGGTTGACCTTCAGAAACATGGGGTAAACAAGCCCCCAACAAATGTTCCGCGCCCAATAAACAATTTTCATTCAAGGGACAAGGAGTTTACATATCGCCCAGGAGTTACGTGCTACGCATGTGGAGAAGAAGGGCACTATGCCAAACAGTGCCCAAAGCCAAGAAACTCAACCCCCAAGCCGAACAACGGTGGGAATAATTCAGCCCCCAAGCGCAAGAACTTCAACCCCAATAACAATCACAAGAAGGGTCACCTGAACCATGTGACCAAGGAGGAAGCGCAGAATGCCCCGGATATCGTACTCGGTATGTTTCCTGTCAACACAATACCTGCCACGGTTTTGTTTGATTCTGGAGCTTCTCACTCGTTCATTTCAAAGAGTTTTGCTTTGCAACACGATTTTTCGATGCTCCCTTTGCAAAAATCCATGACCATCAAGTCCCCCGGAAATAAACAAGTCACTCAGAGTTACTGCCGAGGTGTGGTTATTGAATTAAAGGGATTAAAGTTTCACGCCAACCTCATTGCATTGGATAATAAAGGGCTGGATGTTATCCTCGGAATGAACTGGTTAACCACCAACAAAGGATTTATTGACTGATTCAACCGAACGGTGATTCTTACCCATCATCACGGGAAGAAAATAAAAGTTATGGCTCAAGAAAGGCAAATATCACGGCAACCAAGGTTGAACAAGGTGGACGTTTCGGAGTTAAACAAAGTTCCAGTGGTATGTGAGTTTCCAGACGTATTTCTCGAAGAATTACCAGGCATGCCGCCAGATCGGGAGATAGAATTCAGCATTGAATTAGCACCTGGAACCACCCCCATTTACAACAAGCCATATAGAATGGCACCATCCGAGTTGGTGGAATTAAAGAAGCAAATAAAGGAGTTGCTGGACAAAGGATTTACGGGCCAGCTCCTCTCCTTGGGGTTCACCAGTTTTATTTGCCAAGAAAAAGGATGGAACATTGAGATTATGTATAGACTATCGGGCACTCAACATGGTCACGATCAAGAACAAATATCCTATGCCCCGGATAAATGATCTGTTTGACCAACTCGCTCAAGCCAAGGTCTTCTCAAAGATTGATTTAAGATCGGGATACCACCAATTAAAAGTACGGACAGAAGATATCCCCAAAACAGCATTCACCTCCAGATACGGACGATATGAATTTATAGTAATGCCGTTTGGATTAACAAACGCCCCCGCATATTTTGTCCACCTCATGAACAAAGTGTTTATGAAGTTTATGGACAAATTTGCTGTGGTGTTCACTGATGATATTTTGGTATACTCCAAGACACCAGAAGAGCATGCTGAACATCTCAGGGTTGTACTGGGAGAACTAAGGAAACATCAGATATATGCCAAATTCAGCAAATGTGAATTTTGGTTGAGACAGGTCGGTTTCCTAGGCCATGTTCTAACCCAAGAAGGTGTTGTCGTAGACCCGAAAAAAGTCAAGGCTGTACTTGGTTGGAAACCACCGGCCAGTGTAACGGATGTACGAAGTTTCTTGGGAATGGCAGGATACTATCGAAGATTTATTAAAGGGTTCTCCACCATAGCAAAACCAATGACCTAGTTACTCAAGAAGGACAAGAAATTCTTATGGACTGAAGCATGCGAGAAGAGTTTCCAAGAACTCAAGAAGAAATTAACAACAGCACCAGTATTAGTTGTACCAGACATACACAAGAGTTTTGAAGTATATTGTGACGCATCCCGGAAGGGCCTTGGTTGCGTACTAATGCAAGAAGGAAAGGTAGTCGCATATGCTTCCAGGCAACTTCGCAAACATGAAGAAAATTATCCCACTCATGACTTAGAGTTGGCAGCAGTCATTCATGCACTCAAGGAATGGAGACACTTCTTACTTGGAAATCGTTGTGAAATATATACGGACCATAAAAGTCTCAAATATATTTTCACACAGCCAGAGCTCAATTTACAGCAACGACGTTGGTTGGAATTAGTAAAAGATTATGATGTTGGTATCCACTATCATCCCGGAAAAGCAAATGTAGTGGCAGATGCTCTTAGTCGGAACCCCAGTTCAGGCAACGACGGTCTGCCAAACTTGCGACCCGAATTTCAACAGGAGTTCACCAAACTCAACTTAATAATGGTCACAGAAGGCACCGTATCAAATTTGGAAGTACAACCCACCCTTGTGGAGAAGATTAAAGAAGCTCACCATGGACACCCCAGCATCGAAGGCATAAAAAAGAAAGTGAGTATGGGAAAGGCCTCGGAATTCGTCATAGACGATAAGGGAATATTATGGTACGGAGACAGACTCTGCGTGCCGAATATAGAAGACCTCAAATAGCAAATTCTAGCCAAAGGCCACACTGCTGCATATTCAATCCACCCTGGAGGAACCAAAATGTATAAAGACATTCAGGAAAGATTTTGGTGGCACGGTATGAAGAGAGATATAGCCATCTTCACTGCATGTTGCGACTCTTGTCAACGCATTAAAGCCGAGCATCAAAAACTAGCGGGATTATTACAACCCAACCGGATACCTGAGTGGAAACGGGACGAAGTCGGAATGGATTTTATTGTCGGACTACCCCGGTCGCAACACGGAAACGATGCCATATGGGTCATCACAGATAGATTGACTAAGGTGGCACATTTCATCCCAGTAAAGACAACCCACACCACTCACAAGCTTGCCAAGCTCTATCTCTCCCGCATAGTTTGTCTGCATGGAGTCCCAAAGACTATAATATCCGACAGAGGCACTTAGTTTGTCTCTAGATTTTGGGAGCAGCTACAACAATCGCTAGGAACTCAACTGGCATTCAGTACAGCATACCATCCTCAGACTGATGGACAAACTAAATGCGTAAACCAAATTCTAGAAGACATGCTGAGGGCATGTGTCCTTACCTATGGAACCAGTTGGGAAGAAAGCTTGCCATATGCTGAGTTTGCATACAACAACAGCTACCAAGCCAGCTTACAGATGGCACCTTTTGAAGCCTTATACGGACGGAGATGTCGTACACCGTTAAATTGGTCTGAAACAGGGGACAGCCGTATCTTCAGCCCAGATATGCTCAAGGAGGCCGAGGAGAAAGTTAAGCTCATCAGGGACCGACTCAAGACAGCACAAAGTCGACAAAGAGCTATTACGATCAAAAGCACCGTGAAGTCAGCTTTCAACCCGGTGAATATGTCTACCTGCGAGTGTCCCCTATGAGGGGCCTGCAACGGTTCAAGGTTAAAGGAAAGCTAGCACCAAGATTTGTTGGACCCTTCTGTGTGGTCGCACGGAGAGGCACAGTAGCCTACCAGCTAGACCTACCAAAGGAACTGACAGACGTCCACGACGTGTTCCACGTCTCACAATTGAGGAAATGTGTAAGCAACCCAGAGAAGCAGGTGTCACATGAGAACATTGACGTGCAACCAGTCCTCACCTACAGGGAACGACCAATAAAAATCTTAGAGGAGTCTGAAAGGAGGACCCGTCAGACAACAATTAAGTTTTTCAGAGTTCAGTGGGCAATCACACCAAAGATGAGGCAACATGGGAAAGAGAGGATTTTCTTCGGGCAGAACACCCACACCTGTTTGAGGATCAACTGAAATCTCAGGGACCAGATTTTTCCTAAGGGGGTAGGTGTTGTGACACTCCAAAAATTTTGATTTTTGTTTTATCAAAATCTTTTTTTTCTTTGGAAGGGATTGTCCCAAAAACTTTTCTTAAAAACTCTTCCTCTCAAAACTTTTGTGACAACCAACTTTGGTGCTCCTCTCAACTTGGACTTTTGGTCTTGAGAGCTCTTCACTTTATCTGGGTTCTACAAAAATTTTATTTTTAAATCTTTTCTACAAAAAGAGAAGAAAACCCTAAGGATTTGGGGTTTATCCTCCTCTTTACCATGTCTCATTTTGACATCTACCCTCCATAACCTCTCCCTCCACCTTGGGTCAAGTCAAGTGGCCAATCCTAGCAAGTTCAACCCATTTTGGATTTTTATTTCATTTATTTTAACCCTAAAACTATTTCTGTTTTTATTTTGGACCTAGGTGATTTACAAAGGAGGTACCATTTTTCTTGTGATATTTGATCTCAAACCAACTCCCTGGCTAGTCCTTAGCACCCCCAACCTAGATCCATCAAGATCCACTCTTCCACAGTTCAAATACTTCAAATTTTGCCCACTGCAATTTTGGACCAGATTCATCATTTTTGGTGAAATTCATATTTTTCTTTCCCCAAAAATTCTACCAAAATTCAGGCAGCCCCCAGGTGCACTGAGAGGCCATCCCGCCAAAGATAAGCTCAAGGAAAAATTTGCACATGCCAAAATCATTCCATCGAACACCTGGCAGGCACCGTTGCTGTTCACTTTTAGTAAAATTCAGACAATAGTGCGCCGTCAGTGTCATTTTCTTCAGAAACCTGGCATTGATCTCACCAGTGCATGCTTGGCACCTTGCGCATTGCACCCCTCCTTATCCAGAGCACCGCACGCTCTCTTAGACGGGCGCAGGTGTCGGTGGCAGCATACCTCGCAGACGCCGGCAGCCTCTGCGGTGGCAGAGCGACCCGTGGCGGCCGACAAGGTGCAGCTGTAGCTTTCGGCGCCGTCCGGCACCGCCCAAGCCACCCGAGGCCTCCACATGGCCGTCTGCTCCCCTGCGCGCACCGCAGCACCATTGTCGTGGCCTGGCGAGCACAGGACGCACCCTCTGCCGCCGACTGGCCCGCGGAGCACCATTCTGTCGAAACCACGGAGCAGGCCTAATTCCAACGAGGTTAGCGTGTGAATGGAGCCAGTAGACCTCCAACTTGATGCCCAGCCACCTAATCCACCCGTCCGGTCACCGACTCGCCGTAATCGTTGCCGGCGTTATGCCGTTCTCGGGCACCACCTCGGGCCGGCTATAAATAGCCACCCCGAGCTTGCCTTCGACCAGCGCCAGTCACTCCACCTCCCTAGAGCTACACCCAGCCGCCAGGAGGGCCTCGAGGAGGTCCTCTTATCCGTCTCCGGCCACCCCGATCCGCCTCGGGCTCCAGCTCGATTCGCTCCGATGAGGCTGTCACTGCTCCCCAATCCACGTCAGGGACCCTCTGATGCACCCAGTCACATAACCCGTGCCTCAATTTGGCCCTTGCAGCCTTCCCCAACGAGATCCAACACCACCCAAGCCACCGTCCGCCGGAGTTGAGGCCGCCGACAACGTGATGCTCGCCGGCGACCAGCACCACTACCCACCGACACGGAAGAGCACACTGAACCCGTAGGTACCTCCCGATCCCCCTGCCTCACCGTGGATCGCCGCCGGTGACCACCGCAGCCCTCGGGCACCGGCGCGCCCTGTTCTCTTTTTTCAAAAATTCAAACCTGACGGGTGGGACCCCCCCGTCAGCCTCTCACTTCTTTTAAACGAAATGTTTTCTGAAAACGCCTTCTGCCATAGTACGTCTCCCCTCTGGGCCGGCGTATTCTTAAATGAAATGTTATCTGTTTTTATAAAATGGACCCTGGAAGCTTTTTGTTTCATTATAGAAAGGTCCCTGGGCTAAAACCGTAATAACTTTTAAACAGAAAAGGATATTTGATTGATTCTTTTTTGTCCTCTTTATTTTTTTGTCTAGTTTTTCATCATATTTATTTGGAAAATATTTGAAATACTTTTGTGCACCCCACGATATTTACGTTAGTGCATATGTTTCTTTATACCGTAGATACTGGAGGAGGTGACGGAACCGCGAACCTCACCGAGCTCGACTCCGACTTCTCCGAAGCAGGCAAGCATGTCTGAACCTTTGATATGATGAGTGTTTTGCATGTTTGCATTGAGTAGTTAGCTCATGGCAGGTGATAAGCATTGCAGTAAGTGTTATATTGCATGCAAAGTCGAGGCAAGTGAGCTTCGAAACTCCATATGTTATTTGAGGTGAGTTGCATGATCATGTGGTGACATGAGAGGTGGTAAGATGGTAATGTTGTAGCATGCCAGTCTTATGCCAAACCATTTAACGTGAGCCAAGTCACGTTACCATCCATTTCCCTTCCTGTACTACCACATGTTTTCCACAAGGAATATGGCTTAGTAAGTTGTAAACCTCTTTCTTGGTACACACCAAATAGAGAGGCCGTGATGAAGGTTCCATGGCCCTGGATTAAAGCCAGTCATCCGGTCAGGGAGCATGGGTGTTTCCGGTTGGGACCGAGAGGGGGGCACCCCTTAGAGCGCACGAGATAAATTTGATCTCATGCTACTCGAGGTTGTGACCTCCCCGACTTAGAGTTTTGTTGAACATTGCCTCGGGTGATTCCGGGCAACGGAATGTGAAAATGGTGTGTACTAGTTAGATGTGTTTCTTCTAAAAATCCGTAAACGGAACTAGTCCTTCGTGACTACGGAAATCCGTTGGCTGTGGTTAATTAGTACAAACTCTGCAGAGTCAAAATCCTTGGAATAATCCTATCCATGGTCAGTATTGTGTTCAACTTATCTTTGTCAGTGTCAGTCTCAGTGACAATACTCCGGTGAACAAACATGAGTGTTAACTTTCGCTAAACGATTACTCATGTGGATGGACTGACCCGTTTATTATTATTGCTGAGTATTTCTTGTGAGTGATGTATCCTCACGAATTTATTGAATATGAATGTTGAAGTATAAGCCCTTTATGTGATGTCGCTTAGACGTCCGACTGAGGCGTTTATGTTATTTATTTTCGATATAAGCCCATTACGTGATGTCGCTCAGACGTCCGACTGTGGCACTCTTGTTATTTACTTTTCGTTATAAGCCCTTTATGTGATGTCGCTCAGACGTCCGACTGTGGCACTCTTGTCATTTACTTTTCGTCATAAGCCCTTTATGTGATGTCGCTCAGACGTCCGACTATGGCACTCTTGTCATTTACTTTTTGATATAAGCCCTTTATGTGATGTCGCATTAGATGTCCGACTGCGGTACGCACTGTCTTTTTGTCTTCCAATATAAGCCTATTATGTGGTGTCGTGTAGACGCCCGACTGCGGCTTGTTAATTTATTTGTTCACCTTTCGAGGCGTCGCTTCAGACACCCGATCGGTTTTCAGTTATTTTGTTGGGATTTCGGGAGGATTATCGCCTGACTTCCTTTTTATTCTGTATACCGTGCAAGTTTATTATTTGAGTGTGCATTGCTAATTGCTCATGACGCATCATGTTGGCATTTGTTATATCTTATGTCCGGACTGTCTTGCGAGTACATTCAAAGTACTCACCTGGCTTGTTGATTTGGCCAGATGTCGATGAAGGGGATCATAATGGATGAAGAGTTCGATAGCAAGTCCGACGCCTAGAGGAGTCCCAGTCAGTCCCGTGCGACCCTGGAGTTGTTCACTTGTATTATACCCACTTCCGCTACCCAAATAAATCGTCAAGCCTCACTCCGACGCTTGATGAGCTACGAGTCATGTCACCCACTTCGTTGTGACATATCCACCACCATTATATTATTGCGAGTAAGTAGTATGCCACCACACCATTGTGTCATATCCGCCCATATGTAAAATATTGGCGTGCTTGTAATAAACTGTTGAACAACCTCAGCTCAACCCTGTAATATATTCAGTACTACTGGACTTCTGTATCAAGAATTTGTCAACCAGTGAGGAGGATTCTCCTATACTGGAAATAAAAGGGTCGGTCTCTCAATAAGTATTTTATTGGGA
Source organism: Aegilops umbellulata (assembly GCA_032464435.1). Lineage (NCBI taxonomy): Eukaryota > Viridiplantae > Streptophyta > Magnoliopsida > Poales > Poaceae > Aegilops > Aegilops umbellulata. The sequence goes on from CP136059.1 coordinate 512,819,817, forward strand.
AAACCGGTCGTGACAAACATGCCTTTTGTTGTATGGTTGGAATTTATTTTGTTGTGATACAGCATTTATGATGTTGCCTTAGGCTGCAGTAATTACGACGCTATTTTTGTATAGTGTAGGTTTATCTTAGTAATGTATTCGGTCGAAAGCTTCATAGGAGCCCAACATGCCAACATTCGTCGGGCCCATTCCAATTGGGCTAAAAACGATTACGGGCCGAAATTGGCATGTAGCCGACTAACAATATCTGGGCCTAAATCAGCATAAGCTTTCATATTTTTCTGGTAGGCCTGTGCCCATAGTGCGCCTTTAACAGGCCTAAACATAATTTGGGCCCTCAGTAGAAATAGGCGGTTTACAGGTGTAAATATCTCGAGCCTATAAAAAACATGGGCCTTTAATAGACCGAAAGTGAGATTGGGCCCTGGTTGTGCCAAATAACCCACTCGACTTAGCAGGCCGAAATAGTGGCCCATTTACGATGCGGATCTTTGACAGGCCGGAATTCGGACGGGTCGTAAATGCGCCGACCTAATACACGGGCCTTTAACAGGCCGGAACTTCGGCCGGGCTAGAATATCGTCATTTTTATATGGGCCGTTAATGGGCCCGATATGACGTTGGGCCACATATGGCCCATGGTTTTTACGTCCGGCTTTAACAGGCCGAAAATGAAAACAGGCCGAAAGTGGCCCAAAGCTATAGTGGGCCTCTAACAGACAGAATGTCAGACATGGCCGAATATGACCCAAATCCTTCACGGTCGTTTATGGGCCGAAAGTTTTGATGGGCTGTAAATGGGACCAAATGAAGCCGGACCTTTAACAGGCCGGAAATACACCAGGCCGTAATTCGGCCCAATTACTTAGCGAACTGTTAACGGGCCAGAAGTGACCATGGGCCGCATTGATGAGAAGTTTAGGATAGGCCATTGACGGGCCGATTTGACAGAGAATGTTGGGCCTTTAGCTGGGCCGACCCATTATGGCCTACAGAATCTTGTGGGCCTTTAGCTGGGCCAGCCCATTGTGGTCCGCAAAATCTTGTGGGCCTTTAGCTGGGCCGACCCATTATGGTCCGCAAAATCGTGTGGGCCTTTATCTGGGCCGACCCATTATGGTCCGCTAAATTTTGTAGGCCTTTAGCTGGGCCGGCCCATTATGGTTCGCTAAATCTTATGGGCCTTAGGTTCGACCGGCCCATTTAAACTTTCTGGGCAACTTTTGGGCCGATCCACGTGTCAGCATCATAGGCCCATCTTGACCATTGGATGAGTGACACCTGTGTCAACGTGGATCTGACGCGTGGATCCGTCAGCCAATGAGAATTTTACACGTGGATAATTGGCAGCGGTCGTGGCTGTTAACGGGTTATCGGATCCAAAATCTGACCCGATAGCTTAACGGCGTTCCGTTATGATGGATGCCACGTGTCGGTCACCCTTGACGAAAGCACTTATGTGACGCGCGATTTATCGTCATGGAAGTGGACACTTCCATGATGATAATTTTGGCAATGTCATGGAACAGTTCTACGACAGCACAGGTATGACTATCTTGATTCTGTCATAAATTTGTCATGGATGTACATGCATGACAGAAAACGCGGCCTACTGTGACAAACACGTATCATCACAGAAGTGTATTTTTTTGTAGTGCTCGCGAAGGCGGCTTCGGCGCCACGCCCGCTGGAGACCGACGTCGCAAGCTCCTCGATCCCGGACACCGAGGCGACCAGCGCCGTGCCCATTGGGTGGGTCCGGGGAGACGGGACAGGCCTTCTGAACAAGGCGGTCCTGGAGGTTCAAGCCAAGCTCCGTGCCGAGGCCGATGCTCTTAAGCGTTACAAACACGGCATTCCTGGAATCGCGAGAGGCCATCCGGGTACGCTTCTTGCTTCTTCGTTTTTGACTCTTGTATTGCTTTGTGGGGGCGCGCCAGCGCACCCACTGGGTGTAGTCCCCGAGTTTTGGGCCGGCTGCTGAGCAGGCGGCTCGGAACTTTAACTTGGCAAGCTCTGAGCACTAATTTCTGTGCTGCAGGATTATCACAACCTCCCCTCGGTCGCCTTCAACTCCAAAGTCCAGGAGTCGGATCAGCGAGCCATCGACTTGTCGGAGAGCCGGAGTATGTTTCTTTCTTTCTCTGCGGGGGCGCGCTGGCGCACCCGCGGGCTGTAGTCCCCGAGATTCGGGCCGACTGCTGAGCAGTCGGGCCAGATCTTCCGGCAACCATCTTTTCTTGCTTCTTTGTTGAGTTGTTCAATCCATCGCGGGGACGCGTCAGCGCACCCACGGGGTGTAGTCCCCGAGATTCGGGCTGACTGCTGAGCAGTCGGGCCGGATCTCTCCGGCGTTCTCTTGTCTTTGTTGATTGTTGATGTGTTTTTCTTCTTCTTCTTTTGTAGAGGCCAACGCCATTCTGCAGCAGCAGCTGGGCGAAGCCAACACCGCATTGCGCACCAATGAGGCGGATTACAGCAAGCTGGCCGAGGAGCGTGACCGGCTGGTCACGCAGCTGGCTGAGCAGGTGGAGCTTCTTAGGAAGGCCGAGAAGGAGGCGGAGGATAGGGAGGCCGGTCTCGTTGCTGAGTTTGAGACCGAGCGCTCTGCCTGGACCAACAAGGAGGCGATGCTGACTGCCTGCTTCGGCGAGATTGTAGACCTGGTCGACGGTAAGCTGCCTCCCTTACTCTTTCTTCAAACTGCCGGCTTCCAATCAAGCTGATTTCTTGTTTCTTTTCTGACTTTTAGCTTTTTGTGTCCGAGCAGACTTCTTCCCGGGTCATTCAGGTGCTGCCAATCAGGCTATCGAGGCCGACCGTGAAGGACGGAGGGCGGAAGGCGAGCAGATCACTGCCGACGCCCCTCGCACTCTCGGCGAACAATTTCTCAGTATCCAGGCCCGTCTTCGGCCGGCCCATCGAATGTTGCGCCGCCTTCGGCGTGTCGGCACCCAGGCGATCGCCGCCCTATGGCCGGACATGCCGGCTCCACGCACACCCAGCTGGACTGCCGACTGGCTGGAGGTGGCAGTCGGCCGTCTTGAGGCGTAGAAGGGCTCTTCGGCCCAGGCCGGGGCACGCCAGGCCTTGGAGTTCGTCAAGGCATGGTACCCTGGGCTAGATCTAGCCAGGTTGGCCATGCTTCGACTGGAAGCCCGGGGGGAGCTGGCGGCGGTGGAGGATGACATCGTCAAGCGAGCGGCGGCAATCGCCGAGTACACCAACACCAACATCTTCGTCCCAGAGCTGGCCAAGGACGGTGCCGTGGCGCCGCCGGAGTGGTTTGGGCTAAACCCGGAGGACGGCGAGGACTCGGCCGATATGATCGACTCCAGCGATGAGGGAGAAGACGAAGAGGAGGAGGGAAGTGAAGAGGAGGCACCAGAGGTAGGGGCGGAAGGCCAGCCTCAGCTCGACCGCGCCTCCAGCAACGAGTCGTGCCCGAGCGAGGCGACTGCTGCTGAAGGTGACCAAGCAGAGACTGACCAGCCGGCCGTCCAACCAGACGCGGGGTGTACTTCGAACTTGTGTTGAATATCGGCCAAGGGCCTTTTGATGTGTAAATAACTTATCGAATTCTATATTTTCTTTGCTGTTTTACTCTTTTGGCTCTTTCCTTTGTCGCCTTCCCTTAGTTGCCGTCTTGCCAGCCGAACAGCCGCTCTGCGGACTGTGGCTGGGTCAAGTACTTAGCCACTTTTGGGAAGGCAAGTACTTAGCCGGCTAGAGTTTTCTGGCAAGTTAAGTAGAAGCCGGCCGGCTGGCTGCTTGGCAGGCGGTCGGTGAGGCGGGAAGCCGGTTTGGGCTATGCGCATGCTTTAGGTCCGTAGCCATTTTTCATGCGGACACCCTTTTCGCCTTAGCTCCTGTTGACCGAACAGTCGCTCTGCGAGCTGCGGCCTCTGGCAGGAGAAAACTAGGGTGCCAACACATTACTTGTCCGGCCGCAGGAAGCATTTCATAGTACAAAACGGCAAGTCCCCGGGTCGACCGGTCGAACCCGGTGCCGAACGGTCTAATGGAATAACACAAATGAAAGGCGTAATACTTATCATATAGATAAAAGAGGGCAGTCCCCGAGCTCTTCTCGGGGGACCCGTCGTCTTCGGATGTAATATAAAAGTCAGCGTGATACATACTTCTTTAACTATAAAACCTTCGAAGGAGATTCGCATTCCATGGTCGCTCCGTCTCCTTGCCGGAATCATTTCTTCTGCATTCTTGAGGCTTCTGAGCATCGATGAGGTAGTAGGTGTCGTTGCCCAACACCTTGTTGATGATGAAAGGGCCTTCCCAAGGTGCCGAGTGCTTGTGCTGGCCGGCTGTTCGCTGGATCAGCCGGAGCACAAGGTCTCCCTCTTGGAAGGATCTTGGCTTGACCTTTCGGCTGTAGTATCAGCGCAGACTCTGCTGGTAGATGGTAAACCGGCTGAGTGCTAACAGTCGGCCCTCTTCCAGCAAATCGACGCCGTCTTGTCGTGCTTCTTCTGCCTCCTCTTCGGTGTACATGGTGACTCGAGGGGAGTCGACTTCTATGTCCGTTGGGATGACGGCTTCGACACCATAGACGAGGAAGAAAGGAGTGAAGTCGGTTGACTTGTTCGGGGTTGTGCACAGACTCTATAGGACGGCTGGCAGCTCGTCGAGCCAGTAGCCGGCCGAACGCTCCAGAGGCTCGACCAGTCGGGGCTTGATGCCGGACAAAATAAGGTCGTTTGCTCGCTCCACTTGGTCGTTTGACTGCGGATGGGCTACGGACGCTAAGTCCAGTCGGATGCCCTGCGTCACGCAGAAACGGGCCAAGGCGCCATTGGCGAAGTTTGTGCCATTGTCGGTGATGATGCTGTGCGGTATGCCATACCAGATGGTGATGTCGGAGATGAAAGTCACAGAAGTCGGGACATTCAATTTCTTGATTGGTTTTGCTTCTATCCACTTGGTGAACTTGTCCATTGCGACAAGCAGATGAGTCATACCACCTCGTCCTGTTTTGAATGGTCCCACCATGTCCAGGCCCAGACAGCAAAGGGCCAGGCGATGGGAACTGTCTTGAGTATAGAAGCCGGCTGATGCGGCTTGGAGCAGAACTTCTGGCACGCTTTGCACTTCTGGACCAAGTCTTTGGCGTCTTCTAGAGCAGTCGGCCAGGAAAAACCATGACGGAAAGCTTTGGCCAGAAGTGCTCTTGAAGCTGCATGGTGACCACACTCGCCTTGCTGGATATCTTTGAGGATTGCTTGGCCTTGCTCCGGCTCCACGCAGTGCTGGTAAACACCAGTGACGCTGCGCCTCACAAGTTCTCTGTTTACGATGGTGTATGCTGCTGCTCTGCGTTGCACTTGTCGGGCCGAGATCTCGTCAGTCGGCAACTGCTTGCTCACCAGAAAGTTGAGGATGGGCTAAGCCCAAGAAGGTGTTGCAACTTCTTCGACTGTTAGGACTACTACTTGCACGAGGGCGGTTGGGCCGGGCGGCGACGGGTTGGAGTCGGCTGCGGCTTGCTCGGTCGATGAAGTTCCCGGGCCGACTACTGATGTACCCGGGCAGGGTTCTGAGGTCCCTGGGCCGGGTGCGACTGCTGCAGTCCCCGGGCCGCCTGCCGAAGTTCCCGTGCCTGGTGCTGGGGCCCTCAAGCCGTGTGATGCCCTCGATTCAATCGTACACTAATCATACACGCAAATGTGTACGATCAAGATCAAGGACTCACGGGAAGATATCACAACACAACTTTTGACACAAATTAAAATAATACAAGCTTTATGTCGGTGTCAAAACCGGTGGATCTCGGGTAGGGGGTCCCGAACTGTGCGTCAAGGCCGGATGGTAACAGGAGACAAGGGACACGATGGTTTTACCCAGGTTCGGGCCCTCTCGATGGAGGTAATACCCTACTCCTGCTTGATTAATATTGATGATATGGGTAGTACAAGAGTAGATCTACCACGAGATCAAGGAGGCTAAACCCTAGAAGCTAGCCTATGGTATGATTGTGTATGAAGATGATTGTCCTACGGACTACAACCCTCCGGTTTATATAGACACCGGATAGGGTTAGGGTTACACAGAGTCGGTTACATAGGTAGGAGATCTTGAATATCCGCATCGCCAAGCTTGCCTTCCACGCCAAGGAAAGTCCCATCCGGACACGGGACGAAGTCTTCAATCTTGTATCTTCATAGTCCAGGAGTCCGGCGAAGGTATAGTCCGTCTACCCGAACACCCATTTCGGATCGTGTGGCTCTGTGGAAATTTGTAAAATTGGGCATAACTTTTGCATACTAACTCGGATTAAAAAGTTTTATATATGAAAAATCATCTACTCGAAAAGTTACATCCGAATTTGACCGGGGGAACCCCGTTAAACATTTTCAAAATCCTCAAAAACCTAACAGAAAAAAAAGATACGAGGCTTTTAAGATATGGATAGGCAAAAAAATTCAAACTTACTAATGGCGCACCTACCCATGGTGCGCCATTACTATCTTCCCGCCTTCAAAATTCAAAATAAGTCAAAAAATAAAAAAATTTACTAATGGCGCACCTGCCCTTGGTGCGCCATTAGTATCTTCCCGCCTTCAAAATTCAAAATAAATCAAAAAAATAAAAAAAAATTAGTAATGGCGCACCTGCCCGCGGTGCACCATTACTATGTCGTATATATGGCTGGGCGTGGTCCTCTCCTCCTTACCTCTTCACTCTTCTCCTCCACTCCACCTATCCTCCACTCCATCTCCTCCTCTCCTCCACTCCATCTTCCCTTCTCTCCTCCACCATACTACCCTCCTCCTCTCCGGCGACCTCCTCCTCCTCCTCTCTGGCGACCTCCTCCTCCTCTCCGGCGACCTCCTCCTCCCTCCTCTCCTCCCCTCCCCTCCCCTCACGGTTTCTCCTTCCTCCTCTCCGGTGAGCTCCTCCTCCCTCCTCTCCGGTGAGCTCCTCCTCCCTCCCTCCTCTCCGATGAGCTCCTCCTCCCTCCTCTCCTCCCATCCCCTCATGGTCTCTCCTTCCTCCTCTCCAATGCTCCGGTGAACTCCTCTCCGGCAACCTCCTCCTCCTCCTCCTCTCCGGCGAACTCCTCCTCCTCTCCGGCGAACTCCTCCTCCTCCTCTCTGGCTTTGTAGGCGAGCGCCTCTTCGATGACCTCCTCCTCCTCCTCTCCGGTGAACTCCTCTCCGGCGAACTCCTCTCCGGCAAAAGAACGTACAAGATCCAAAAACAGGAACAAATTTTGAAATAATATCGTGCCAAAAAACGAGCAAAAAAGGAGCAAAAAATGGGCAAAAAATTCATGATCCAAATCCAAATTCAAAATTCAAAAATAGCAATGGCGCACGGTGGGGGTTAGACGGTGCGCCACTACTATTTTCCCGCCTTCAAAATTCAAAAATACTAATGGCGCACCTGTGGCCTATACAAATGGCGCACCAGTGGCCTATACTAACGGCGCACCGTGGCCTATACTAATGGCGCACCGGTGCTGCGCCATTAGTATACCAGATACTAATGGCGCACCAGTGGTGCGCCATTAGTAAAAAATACTAGTGGCGTGATACTAATGGCGCACGGGTAGTGCGCCATTAGTAGGCAAAACCGGTGCGCCATTAGTAGGCCTTTTCCTAGTAGTGGATCATCAACAACGATGAGGTCCAGGGTGAGAATTTTCTCCCCGGGCAGATCTTCGTCTTCGGCGGCTTCACTCTGCGGGCAAACTCGCTTGGTCCCCTGGAGCAGATCGAAAGCTATGCCCCTGGCCATCAAGTCAGGTTTGGAAGCTTAAACTACACGGCTGATATCCGCGGAGACTTGATCTTCGACTGGTTCGAGCCACAGCCAAGCGCGCCGCACTATCTCGAGGGGCACGATCTAGCTCTGCCTCCGAATAGTGTCCTGGAGGCCGCACACGCACCGGTTTCGACCCTTAATTCGGAGCCTATTGCGTCAATCGAGGATGAGCGGTTGGACGTCGCCTCGGGGGCTGCGATCTCAAAGGCGATCGAGCCGAACGCCAGCCCCGCACTCCGCGTGACCCGTGACTCTGAGGGTCCGGATTACGAACCCTCCGTGCCCCTAGCAATCGAATCCGATTGGGCACCCATAATGGAGTTCACCGTCGCGGACATCTTTCAGCACTCACCTTTTGGCGACATCCTGAATTCTCTCAAGTCTCTCTCTTTATCAGGAGAGCCCTGGCCGGATTACGGTCAGCGAGGATGGGATTCAGACGATGAAGAAATTCAAAGCCCACCCACCACCCACTTTATAGCCACTGTCGACGATCTAACCGACATGCTTGACTTCAGCTCCGAAGACTTCGACGGTATGGACGACGAGGTAGGAGACGAACAGGAACCAGCACCTGTTGGGCGCTGGAAGGCCACCTCATCATATGACATATATATGGTGGATACTCCAAAAGATGGAGATGGTGATGGAACACCGGGGGATGACACCTCCAAGAAACAGCCAAAGCGCCGGCGTCAGCGGCGCCGCTCTAAATCCCTTGTGTTCGGCATTGAGTCTGCCGGATTGTTTGAAAACCCAACAGTCTCTGTGGGTATGGTTAGCAGGCTTCCCAGGAGTACTGTGTATCTGACAAAACCTGTCCAGGATTCTATTTAAGTTGGACGGATCATCCCTGTTATCCTGGAGGGGTGGTTTTGTCTGATTTTGTCGTGAGCTTTTGAATCCGGCATTAACTGACGTGCTCTTCGGACTTTTTTCCTTTAGTCCAGCGATGATCCTTGTTGCGTCGTGGTTTTCCGTTTCCATCCCTAGTTTCGGATGTACTTGGGTCGCTGGGGCTGCGCCTTGCCAACCAGCTGTCCTCTCCTGCGCAAAAGCGGGTCATCAGGCTTGTGAGTGCGACCATTGTTCTTGGCTTTTCCTGGCCGAGGTGTCTGGCGAGCCATTCGTCTCGGACATTGTGCCTGAAAGCTGCTAAGGCTTCGGCGTCCGGACAGTCGACTATTTTATTCTTTTTAGTGAGGAATCTATTCCAGAACTGCCGAGCTGATTCTCCGGGCTGCTGAGTTATGTGACTAAGATCGTCTGCATCCGGAGGGCGGACATATGTACCTTGAAAGTTTGCTCTTTCCAACTTCCAATTGTGTTTTCGGGAAGGCTCTTAAGCCAATGCCGGGCTGGCCCTTTAAGCTTGAGGGGTAAATATTTGATGGCGTGGAGATCATCTCCTCTGGCCATATGTATGTGGAGGATACAGTCCTCGATCCAGACTCCAGGGAATGTTGTTCCATCATATGCCTCTATGTTTATGGGTTTGAATTCCGCTGGAAATTCATAGTCCAGAACCTCATCGGTGAAACATAGGGGGTGTGCGGCGCCCCTGTATTTGGGTGTGCCGGATTCTGACGATGGCTTTATTGTATTGCTTGCGAGAGCTTTTTTCTTGGCCCATAAATGGACCGAACTGGGGCATGATGCGAATCCTTGAGTGGGTCGCATGCCGATTTAAGTGCGGCGCCGCTTGCCGCTTTATGGGGTCGTCTATCCGACCGTGCGGCTTTCTTATTTTTTGAATGCGAGGGCACTACAGCCTCTTTGTCGAATCCAGGCAGTAGCTTTCTCTTCGGATAGCCTTTAGTACGGCGACCGTCGCCGTATTTATCTGCGGTGTTGATTACTTTACTCCATCTAATCTGGAGTGCATCTTCCGCTGTCTTTAGCTTCCACTTCTGCTTTTTCAGGCTGCATGCAGTTGCAACGAGCCTCTTGTGGAGACTCTTATGCTCCATGGATTTATCCGGCGTAAGGTTGTCCGGAATGCCGTTTTCGCCGGGGGAGGGAGTTTCGGTTTCTCTATCCGTGTTGCCCTATTCGGACGGCTGCTCTAAGGCCTGCTCGTCGCCTACCGGCTTGTCCCGCTCTATGGCTGGGTTTTTATTGAGGCGGGGCTTGGGTCGGCGTTTATGCCGACGCTTTGGTTGCTTTCCGGGGGGTCTATCTCCCGTTCCATCCCCTTTTTCCTCGTTGTCACTTCCTCTAGGGGTATCCACCATGTACACATCGTGAGATGAGGTGGCTGTCCAATGCCCTATGGGCGTTGGTTCATTGGTATCTCCTGCATCGTCATCCATGCTGTCGATGTCTGCGGAGTTGAAGTTGAGCATGTCGTTTAGGTTGTCGACGGTGGCTACAAAGTGGCTGGTGGGTGGGCTTTGAATTTCTTCATTGTCCGTATCCCATCCTTGCTGACCGTAATCCGGCCAGGGCTCTCCTGATAAAGAGAGAGACTTCAGAGAATTCAGGATGTCGCCAAAAGGCGAGTGCTGAAAGATGTCCGCGGCGGTGAACTCCATTGTAGGTGCCCAATCGGATTCGATTGGTAGGGGCACGGGGGGTTCGGAGTCCAGATAATAGTCTGGACCCTCAGAGTCACGAGTCACGCGGAGTGCGGGGCTGGCGTTCGGCTCGATTGCCTTTGAGATCGCAGCCCCCGAGGTGACGTCCAACCGCTCATCCTCGATTGGCGTAATAGGCTCTGAGTCTAAGGTCGGAACCGGTGGGTGTTCGGGATAAAACTGAGCGCTCTTTTTCCCATGGTTGGGTCCTTCGAGGGAGGCGCTCAGCACAACGAACCAGGCAATCAGACTATAATGCTTGAACACTCTCACTTAGCCATAGAACTTTATAATTTTAAATTTCGGCGAAGCCCCTAGTTCGGAAGACCGAGTTCGGGGCGCTACCCACGCCTTTGGCCGGACAAAGCCAGCTCCTCGCTCGAAGCGGCATAAGTCTTTAGGGACTCGAAAAACCTCGCGAACAGCGACCAGTCTCTCGCCTCATCATGACAGTCAGTTTTAGCTTTCTCCACTGAGGTGCTTAACCCAGCTGAACCGGGGCACAATCGCAGTGGTTCTCCTAGTGCTACCTTAGCCGATATAGCGGAACGTAAGGCACCAAAACATAGGAGCCGGGCAAACCCAACTATTGACCCAAATCATGATTCGGAGCCGATGCATATAGTGCTATAAGTTCGGGGTGCCGCACTTGTGAAAGTGCACGGACTTCTCACACCATATTAAGGGGTACTTAAGCCCCTGGCGTGTTGGCCGTACCATGGTGTATGGGTGCAGTTATGTTAAAACATATATATGAAAATAGGATAATGCAAAAAATAGACAAAAAGCTATGCATTGTTTATAGAGAGGCTATTTATCAAAGCCGAATGATACAAGTAGTGCAATAAGCAAAAATATACTGGACTATTTAACATCTCCTGACCAGGGGCAGGCCGCGGAGTTGTATTTGAAACAGGTATACCACTCGTAAAAGAGACCACCTGGGAGTTCCATAATGTGGCATGGCTTTGTCTGCTTCCCTGGATCTTGCATCGTTTGTGCGGCAGTCGAATTGCCGAACAGGTCGTCCGAAATGTGGAGTCCTGAGAGTAAGAAAAAAGAATCCGGCAGCCCCTAGTACGTTTTAAGATGTATTTTGGGCGTGTCGTTATTGTGCCCCTTCCCCTGTGCCCATGGTATCTCAAGGGCATAGTTATGTACGCGAGGCACTGGTTTCGCTATATCGCGAGGTCTGGGGTTGGGGCCGCATTGCTACGCCTGCTCAGAACGTGCTACGCGGTCTTGTTGTAGCTTACTCCGGGCGTGCTTGGCAGTGTCCGACTTTTTAATGGCCGGACTAGGGAATTGCCTAAGAAGGCTGCTTTGTACTTCCGCTGCGAGAGCCGCCGTGTGCTCCTCCGTACGGAGGGAGCGTTCGGTGTTTCCGTTGACCGTGATCACTCCTCGAGGGCCTGGCATCTTGAGCTTGAGGTATGCGTAGTGCGGCACTGCATTGAACTTTGCAAATGCGGTTCGTCCGAGCAGGGCGTGATAGCCACTGCGGAGCGGGACTATATCGAAGATTAACTCTTCGCTTCGGAAATTATCCAGAGATCCGAAGACCACATCAAGTGTTACCGAGCCTGTACAATTGGCCTCTACACCTGGTATAACGCCTTTAAAGGTCGTCTTTGTGGGCTTAATCCTTGAGGGACCTATGCCCATTTTCCGCACTGTATCTTGGTAAAGCAGGTTCAGGCTACTGCCGCAGTCCATGAGGACTCTTGTGAGATGAAATCCGTCGATGATTGGGTCGAGAACCAATGCGGCAAAGCCTCCATGACGGATGCTAGTGGGTTGGTCCCTTCGATCAAAAGTGATCGGGCAGGAGGACCATGGGTTGAACTTTGGGGCGACTGGCTCCATCGCGTATGCGTCCCGTAGCGCACGCTTCCGCTCCCTCTTGGGAATGTGGGTTGCGTATATCATCTTCACCGTTCGCACTTGTGGGGGAAACCCCTTCTGTCCACTGTTGTTCGGCGGCCTGGGCTCCTCCTCATCATCGCTATGCAGCCCCTTGTCTTTGTTTTCGGCTCTTAACTTGCCTGCCTGCTTGAACACCCAACAATTCCTGTTGGTGTGATTTGCTGGCCTTTCGGGGGTGCCATGGATCTGGCACAAGCGGTCGATGTTGGGTAACGTAGTAATTTCAAAAATTTTCCTACGCACACGCAAGATCATGGTGATGCATAGCAACGAGAGGGGAGAGTGTTTGTCTACGTACCCTCGTAGACCGAAGCGGAAGCGTTGACACAACGTAGAGGAAGTAGTCGTACGTAGAGGAAGTAGTCGTACGTTCTCCTCGCGATCCAACCGATCACAGCACCGTTACTCCGGCACCTCCGAGTTCTTGGCACACGTTCAGCTCGATGACGATCCCCGGGCTCCGATCCAGCAAAGCGTCGAGGAAGAGTTCCGTCAGCACGACGGCGTGGTGACGATCTTGATGTGTTACCGGCGCAGGGCTTCGCCTAAGCACTGCAACGATATAATCGAGGTGGAATTTGGTGGAAGGGGGCACCGCACACGGCTAAGGAACGATCCGTAGATCAACTTGTGTGTCTTTGGGGTGTCCCCTGCCCCCATATATAACGGATGAAGGGGGGAGGCTGGCCGGCCAAAGGAGGGAGGCGCAGGAGGAGTCCTACTCCCTCTGGGAGTAGGATTCCCCCCCCCCCCCAATCATAGTTGGACTAGGATTCTTCAAGGGGGAGAGAGAAGGAGAGGGGGGCGCCCACCTCTCCTAGTCCTAATAGGACTAGGGGAAGGGGGGAGGCGCGCAGCCCCTAGGGCTGCCCTCTCACTTCTCCTCCAAGGCCCATGTTAGCCCATTATGCTCCCGGGGGGTTCCGGTAACCCTCCCGGTATTCCGGTAAAATCCTGTTTTTACCTGGAATGCATCCGATGTCCAAACATAGGCTTCCAATATATCATTCTTTACGTCTCGACCATTTCGAGACTCCTCGTCATGTCCGTGATCACATCCGGGACTCCGAACTCCTTCGGTACATCAAAATGCATAAACTCATAATAACTGTCATCGTAACCTTAAGCGTGCGGACCCTACGGTTCGAGAACAATGTAGACATGACCGAGACACGTTTCCGGTCAATAACCAACAGCGGGACCTGGATGCCCATATTGGCTCCTACATATTCTACGAAGATCTTTTATCGGTCAGACCGCATAACAACATACGTTTGTTCCCTTTGTCATCGGTATGTTACTTGCCCGAGATTCGATCGTCGGTATCCAATACCTAGTTCAATCTCGTTACCGGCAAGTCTCTTTTTTCGTTCCGTAATACATCATCTCACAACTAACACATTAGTTGCAATGCTTGCAAGGCTTATGTGATGTGCATTACCGAGAGGGCCCAGAGATACCTCTCCGACAATCGGAGTGACAAATCCTAATCTCGAAATATGTCAACCCAACATGTACCTTCGGAGACACCTGTAGAGCACCTTTATAATCACCCAGTTACGTTGTGACATTTGGTAGCACACAAAGTGTTCCTATGGTAAACGGGAGTTGCATAATCTCATAGTTAAAGGAACATGTATAAGTCATGGATAAAAGCAATAGCAACATACTAAACGATCGGGTGCTATGCTAATGGAATGGGTCATGTCAATCAGATCATTCAACTAATGATGTGATCTCGTTAATAAAATAACAACTCTTTGTTCATGGCTAGGAAACATAACCATCTTTGATTAATGAGCTAGTCAAGTAGAGGCATACTAGTGACACTCTGTTTGTCTATGTATTCACACATGTATTATGTTTCCAGTTAATACAATTCTAGCATGAATAATAAACATTTATCATGATATAAGGAAATAAATAATAACTTTATTATTGCCTCTAGGGCATATTTCCTTCAGTCTCCCACTTGCACTAGAGTCAATAATCTAGTTCACATCGCCATGTGATTTATCAGCAATAGTTCACATCGATATGTGACCAACACCCAAAGGGTTTACTAGATTCAGTAATCTAGTTCACATTGCTATGTGATTAACACCCAAAGAGTACTATAGTGTGACTTTTGCTTGTGAGAGAAGTTTAGTCAACGGGTCTGCCACATTCAGATCCGTTATGTATTTTGCAATTTTCTATGTCTACAATGCTCTGCACGGAGCTACTTTAGCTAATTGCTCCCACTTTCAATATGTATCTAGATTGAGACTTAGAGTCATCCAGATTAGTGTCAAAACTTGCATCGACGTAACCTTTTACGACGAACCTTTTTGTCACCTCCATAATCGAGAAACATATCCTTATTCCACTAAGGATAATTTTGACCGTCGTCCAGTGATCTACTCCTAGATCACTATTGTACTCCCGTGCCAATCTCAGGGTAGGGTATACAATAGGTCTGGTATACAGCATGGCATACTTTATAGAACCTATGGCTGAGGCATAGGGAATGACTTTCATTCTCTTTCTATCTTCTGCCGTGGTCGGGCTTTGAGTCTTACTCAATTTCACACCTTGTAATACAGGCAAGAACTCTTTCTTTGACTGTTCCATTTTGAACTACTTCAAAATCTTTTCAAGGTATGTACTTATTGAAAAACTTATCAAGCGTCTTGATCTATCTCTATAGATCTTGATGCTCAATATGTAAGCAGCTTCACCGAGGTCCTTCTTCGAAAAACTCCTTTCAAATACTCCTTTATGCTTTACAGAATAATTCTACATTAACTCCGATCAATAATATGTCATTTACATATACTTATCAGAAATACTGTAGTGCTCCCACTCACTTTCTTGTAAATACAGGCTTCACCGCAAGTCTGTATAAAACTATATGCTTTGAGCAACTTATCAAAGCGTATATTCCAACTCCGAGATGCTTGCACCAGTCCATAGATGGATCGCTGGAGCTTGCATATTTTGTTAACACCTTCAGGATCGACAAAACCTTCTAGTTGCATCGTATACAACTCTTATTTAATAAATCCATTAAGGAATGTAGTTTTGTTTATCCATTTGCCGGATTTCATAAAATGCGGCAATTGCTAACATGATTCGGACAGACTTAAGCATAGATACGAGTGAGAAACTCTCATCGTAGTCAACACCTGGAACTTGTCGAAAACCTTTTGCGACAATTCTAGCTTTGTAGATAGTAATACTACTATCAGTGTCCGTCTTCCTCTTGAAGATCCATTTATTTTCTATGGCTTGCCGATCATCGGGCAAATCCATCAAAGTCCATACTTTGTTCTCATACATGGATCATATCTCAGATTTCATGGCCTCAAACCATTTCGCGGAATCTGGGCTCACCATCGCTTCCTCATAGTTCGCAAGTTCATCATGGTCTAGTAACATGACTTCCAGAACAGGATTACCGTACCACTCTGGTGCGGATCTCACTCTGGTTTACTTACGAGATTCGGTAGTAACTTGATCTGAAGTTACATGATCATCATCATTAGCTTCCTCACTAATTGATGTAGTAGTCACAGGAACAGATTTCTGTGATGAACTACTTTCCAATAAGGGAGAAGGTACAATTACCTTATCAAGTTCTACTTTCCTCCCACTCACTTCTTTCGAAAGAAACTCTTTCTCTAGAAAGTTTCCGAACTTAGCAACAAAAGTCTTGCCTTCGGATCTGTGATAGAAGGTGTATCCAACAGTTTCCTTTGGATATCCTATGAAGACACATTTCTCCGATTTGGGTTCGAGCTTATCAGGTTGAAGCTTTTTCACATAAGCATCGCAGCCCCAAACTTTAAGAAACGACAGCTTAGATTTATTGCTAAACCATAGTTCATACGGTGTCGTCTCAACGGATTTAGATGGTGCCCCTTTTAACGTGAATGCAGTTGTCTCTAATGCATGATCCCAAAACGATATTGGTAAATCGGTAAGAAACATCATAGATTGTACTATATCCAATAAAGTACGGTTATGACGTTCGGACACACCATTATGCTGTGGTGTTCCAGGTGGCATGAATTTGTGAAACTATTCCACACGGTTTTTAACTGAAGGCCAAAACTCGTAACTCAAATATTTTACCTCTGCGATCATATCGTAGAAACTTTTTATTTTCTTGTTACGATGATTATCCACTTCACTCTGAAATTCTTTGAACTTTTCAAACGTTTCAGACTTATGTTTCATTAAGTAGATATACCCATATCTGCTTAAATCATCTGTGAAGTTCTGAAAATAATGATACTTGTCGCGAGCCTTAATATTCATCGGACCACATACATCAGTATGTATGATTTCCAACAAATCTGTTGCTTGCTCCATTGTTCCGGAGAACGGCGTTTTAGTCATCTTGCCCAAGAGGCATGGTTCGCAAGCATCAAGTGATTCATAATCAAGTGATTCCAAAATCCCATCAGCATGGAGTTTCTTCATGCGCTTTACACCAATATGACCTAAACGGCAGTGCCACAAATAGGTTGCACTATCATTATTAACTTGCATCTTTTTGGTTTCAATATTATGAATATGTGTATCACTACGATCGAGATCCAATGAACTATTTTCATTGGTGTGTATTACCATAGAAGGTTTTATTCATGTAAACAGAACAACAATTGTTCTCTAACTTTAAATGAATAACTGTATTGCAATTAACATGATCAAATCATATTCATGCTCAACGCAAACACCAAATAACACTTATTTAGTTTTAACACTAATCCCGAAAGTATAGGTAGTGTGTGATGATGATCATATCAATCTTGGAACCACTTCCAACACACATCGTCACCTTGCCCTTTAACTATTCTTTGTTCATTCTGCAACTCCCGTTTCGAGTTACTAAATTTTAGCAACTGAACTAGTACCAAATACTGAGGGGTTGCTATGAACACTAGTAAAGTACACATCAATAACACGTATATCAAATATACTTATGTTCACTTTGCCATCCTTCTTATCCGCCAATCACTTGGGGTAGTTCCGCTTCCAGTGACCAGTCTCTTTGCAGTAGAAGCACTTAGTCTTAGGCTTAGGACTAGACTTGGGCTTTTTCACTTGAGCAGCAACTTGCTTGCCGTTCTTCTTGAAGTTCCCCTTCTTTCCTTTTGCCCTTTTCTTGAAACTAGTGATCTTGTCAACCATCAACACTTGATGTTTTTCTTTGATTTCTACCTTCGTCGATTTTAGCATCGCGAAGAGCTTGGGAATATTTTCCGTTATCCCTTGCATATTATAGTTCATCACGAAGTTCTACTAACTTGGTGATGGTGACTAGAGAATTCTGTCAATCACTATCTTATCTGGAAGATTAACTCCCACTTGATTCAAGCGATTGTAGTACCCAGACAATCTGAGCACATGCTCACTAGTTGAGCGATTCTCCTCCATCTTTTAGCTATAGAACTTGTTGGAGACTTCATATCTCTCAACTCGGGTATTTGCTTGAAATATTAACTTCAACTCCTGGAACATCTTGTATGGTCCATGACGTTCAAAACATCTTTGAAGTCCCGATTCTTAAGCCGTTAAGCATGGTGCACTAAACTATTAAGTAGTCATCATATTGAGCTAGCAAAACGTTCATAACGTCTGCATCTGCTCCTGCAAAAGGTCCGTCACCTAGCGGTGCATCAAGGACAAAATTCTTTTGTGCAGCAATGAGGATAAACCTCAGATTACGGATCCAATCCGCATCATTGCTACTAACATTTTTCAACACAATTTTCTCTAGGAACATATCAAAATAAACACAGGGAAGCAACAATGCGAGCTATTGATCTACAACATAGATATGCTAATACTACCAGGACAAAGTTCATGATAAATTAATGTTCAATTAATCATATTACTTAAGAACTCCCACTTAGATAGACATCCCTCTAATCCTCTAAGTGATCACGTGATCCAAATCAACTAAACCATGTCCGATCATCACGTGAGATGGAGTAGTTTCAATGGTGAACATCACTATGTTGATCATATCTACTATATGATTCACGCTCGACCTTTCGGTGTCCGTGTTCCGAGGTCATATCTGTTATATGCCAGGCTCGTCAAGTTAAACCTGAGTATTCCGCGTGTGCAACTGTTTTGCACCCGTTGTATTTGAACGTAGAACCTATCACACCCGATCATCACGTGGTGTCTCAGCACGAAGAACTTTTGCAACGGTGCATACTCAGGGAGAACACTTCTTGATAATTTAGTGAGAGATCATCTTATAATGCTACCGTCAACCAAAGCAAGATAAGATGCATAAAAGGATAAACATCACATGCAATCAATATAAGTGATATGATATGGCCATCATCATCTTGTGCTTGTGATCTCCATCTTCGAAGCACCGTCATGATCACCATCGTCACCGGCGCGACACCTTGATCTTCATCACAGCATCGTTGTCGTCTCGCCAATCTTATGCTTCTACGACTATCACTACCGCTTAGTAATAAAGTAAAGCATTACATCGCGATTGCATTGCATACAATAAAGCGACAACCATATGGCTCCTGCCAGTTGCCGATAACTCGGTTACAAAACATGATCATCTCATACAATAAAATTTAGCATCACGTCTTGACCATATCACATCACAACATGCCCTGCAAAAACAAGTTAGACGTCCTCTACTTTGTTGTTGCAAGTTTTACGTGGCTGCTACGGGCTTTAAGCAAGAACTCATCTAACCTACGCATCAAAACCACAACGATAGTTTGTCAAATAGACTCCGTTTTAACCTTCTCAAGGACCGGGCGTAGCCACACTCGGTTCAACTAAAGTTGGAGAGACAGTCTTCCGCAAGCCATCTATGTGCAAAGCACGTCGAGGGAACCGGTCTCGCGTAAGTGTACGCGTAAGGTTGGTCCGGATCGTCTCGTCCAACAATACCGCTGAACCAAAGTATGACATGCTGGTAGGCAGTATGACTTGTATCGTCCACAACTCACTTGTGTTCTACTCGTGCAAATAACATCAAACCATAAAACCTAGGCTCTGATACCACTGTTGGGTAACGTAGTAATTTCAAAAAATTTCCTACGCACACGCAAGATCATGGTGATGCATAGCAACGAGAGGGGAGAGTGTTTTTCTACGTACCCTCGTAGACCGAAGCGGAAGCGTTGACACAACGTAGAGGAAGTAGTCGTACGTAGAGGAAGTAGTCGTACGTTCTCCTCGCGATCCAACCGATCACAGCACCGTTACTCCGGCACCTCCGAGTTCTTGGCACACGTTCAGCTCGATGACGATCCCCGGGCTCCGATCCAGCAAAGCGTCGAGGAAGAGTTCCGTCAGCACGACGGCGTGGTGACGATCTTGATGTGTTACCGGCGCAGGGCTTCGCCTAAGCACTGCAACGATATAATCGAGGTGGAATTTGGTGGAAGGGGCACCGCACACGGCTAAGGAACGATCCGTAGATCAACTTGTGTGTCTTTGGGGTGTCCCCTGCCCCCGTATATAAAGGATGAAGGGGGGAGGCTGGCCGGCCAAAGGAGGGAGGCGCAGGAGGAGTCCTACTCCCTCTGGGAGTAGGATTCCCCCCCCCCAATCCTAGTTGGACTAGGATTCTTCAAGGGGGAGAGAGAAGGAGAGGGGGGCGCCCACCTCTCCTAGTCCTAATAGGACTAGGGGAAGGGGGGGAGGCGCGCAGCCCCTAGGGCTGCCCTCTCACTTCTCCTCCAAGGCCCATGTTAGCCCATTATGCTCCCGGGGGGTTCCGGTAACCCTCCCGGTATTCCGGTAAAATCTTGTTTTTACCTGGAATGCATCCGATGTCCAAACATAGGCTTCCAATATATCATTCTTTACGTCTCGACCATTTCGAGACTCCTCGTCATGTCCGTGATCACATCCGGGACTCCGAACTCCTTCGGTACATCAAAATGCATAAACTCATAATAACTGTCATCGTAACCTTAAGCGTGCGGACCCTACGGTTCGAGAACAATGTAGACATGACCGAGACACGTTTCCGGTCAATAACCAACAGCGGGACCTGGATGCCCATATTGGCTCCTACATATTCTACGAAGATCTTTTATCGGTCAGACCGCATAACAACATACGTTTGTTCCCTTTGTCATCGGTATGTTACTTGCCCGAGATTCGATCGTCGGTATCCAATACCTAGTTCAATCTCGTTACCGGCAAGTCTCTTTTTTCGTTCCGTAATACATCATCTCACAACTAACACATTAGTTGCAATGCTTGCAAGGCTTATGTGATGTGCATTACCGAGAGGGCCCAGAGATACCTCTCCGACAATCGGAGTGACAAATCCTAATCTCAAAATATGTCAACCCAACATGTACCTTCGGAGACACCTGTAGAGCACCTTTATAATCACCCAGTTACGTTGTGACGTTTGGTAGCACACAAAGTGTTCCTATGGTAAACGGGAGTTGCATAATCTCATAGTTAAAGGAACATGTATAAGTCATGGATAAAAGCAATAGCAACATACTAAACGATCGGGTGCTATGCTAATGGAATGGGTCATGTCAATCAGATCATTCAACTAATGATGTGATCTCGTTAATCAAATAACAACTCTTTGTTCATGGCTAGGAAACATAACCATCTTTGATTAATGAGCTAGTCAAGTAGAGGCATACTAGTGACACTCTGTTTGTCTATGTATTCACACATGTATTATGTTTCCAGTTAATACAATTCTAGCATGAATAATAAACATTTATCATGATATAAGGAAATAAATAATAACTTTATTATTGCCTCTAGGGCATATTTCCTTCAGTCGAGTATTCGGTCCAAACTGGACGGGCCCTGAGTATTCTTTTTGAATGGCTTTTTCCGCTGACCGGATTTATAGCCTCTGAATTCGGCATTAACTGCCGTATCTTCATTGCTGTCGCTGCTAACACGGCGCTTTTGCTTATTTCAACGTGTCCTGCCACTTTTGTCCTTGGTATCCGAATTACCAGGGTGCTTTGATAAGTTGTTGCTGCGTGCTAGCCAACTATCTTCTCCCGCGCAAAAGCGGGTCATGAGTGTCGTGAGGGCTGCCATAGATTTCGGCTTTTCTTGTCCCAGGTGCCGGGCAAGCCACTCGTCGCGGATGTTATGCTTGAAGGCTGCTAGGGCCTCTGCGTCCGGACAGTCGACTATCTGGTTTTTCTTTGTTAGGAACCGTGTCCAGAATTGCGTGGCCGATTCTTCTGGCTGCTGAATTATGTGGCTTAAGTCGTCGGCATCCGGTGGCCGCACATAGGTGCCCTGGAAGTTGTCGAGGAATGCGGCTTCCAGGTCCTTCCAAGAACCGATTGAGTCTGCTGGCAAGCTGTTAAGCCCATGCCGGGCCGGTCCTTTAAGTTTGAGCGGGAGGTATTTGATGGCATGTAGATCATCGCCACATGCCATGTGGATGTGAAGGAGATAATCCTCGATCCATACCGCCGGGTCTGTGGTGCCATCGTATGATTCGATGTTCACGGGTTTGAAACCCTCTGGGATTTCATGATCCATTACTTCGTCTGTGAAGCATAGTGGGTGTGCGGCGCCCCTGTACTGGGCTATGTCACGACGCAGCTCCGAAGAGCTATGTCTGTTGTGTTCGGCCCAGCCGAATTTGTTGTGTCCGGAGTGAAGATCATCTTCACGTGTCGTCGGGCGCCTGCGCGATCCGTAGATCGATCTTGTTTGTCTTGCCTTGTCCTCCAGTACGTTTCGTAGGTCTGGTGCATTTTCCCGTGCCTTAGTTGAGAGGCGTCGAGGCATGGCTTGGGTGGAGGGCCGAGAGGCCTCTCTGTCGCGGCCACGAGGTGGCCGGTCTGCCATGTCGTGCGCTCGTGATGTAGGCGCTTCCTCCTCTGATCGGGGTAGCGGCCTGCGCTTTGGGTAACTCTTGGAGGGACGTTCGAGTTCATACTCTTCGGCCGCAAGGACTTCAGTCCATCTATCAGCTAGCAAATCTTGATCAGCTCTAAGCTGTTGCTGCTTTTTCTTTAGGCTGTTTGCCGTGGCTAGAAGCCTGCGTTTGAAACGCTCTTGTTCGGCGGGGTCTGATGGTACGACGAATTCATCGTCATCGAGGCTTGCCTCGTCTTCGGAGGGAGGCATATAGTTATCATCCTCAACCTCTCGTTCTGCCGCTCTCTCATGAGGGCTGGCTTCTCCATCTTCCTTTGCCGAATCTTGCTGGGTTGGGTGTTCTTCGGCGCTATCCGGGGTAGTATTATCTCCCGTGCCGGAATCACCGTATTTGCTTTGGCGGGATTTAGAGCGGCGCCGCTGACGGTGCTTTGGCTGTTTCTTGGAGGTGTCATCCCCCGCTGTTCCATCGCCATCTCCATCTTTTGGAGTATCCACCATATATATGTCATATGACGAGGTGGCCTTCCAGCGCCCTATAGGTGCTGGTTCCTGTTCGTCTCCTACCTCGTCGTCCATACCGTCGAAGTCTTCGGAGCCGAAGTCAAGCATGTCGGTTAGATCGTCGATAGTGGCTACAAAGTAGGTGGTGGGTGGGCTTTGAATTTCTTCATCGTCCGAATCCCATCCTTGCTGACCGTAATCCGTCCAGGACTCTCCCGATAAAGAGAGAGACTTGAGAGAATTCAGGATGTCGCCAAAAGGTGAGTGCTGAAAGATGTCCGCGGCGGTGAACTCCATTATGGGTGCCCAATCGGATTCAATTGGTAGGGGCACGGGGGGTTCGGAGTCCGAAGAAGAGTCCGGACCCTTAGAGTCACGGGTCACGCGGAGTGCGGGGCTGGCGTTCGGCTCAATCGCCTTTGAGATCGCAGCCCCCGAGGCGATGTCCAACCGCTCATCCTCGATTGACGCAATAGGCTCCGAATTAAGGGTCGGAACCGGTGCGTGTGCGGCCTCCAGGACACAGTTCGGAGGCAGAGCTAGATCGTGCCCCTCGAGATAGTGCAGCGCGCTTGGCTGTGGCTCGAACCCGTCGAAGATCAAGTCTTCGCGGATATCATCCGTGTAGTTTAAGCTTCCAAACCTGACTTGATGGCCAGGGCGTAGCTTTCGATCTGCTCCAGGTGACCAAGCGAGTTGGCCCGCAGAGTGAAGCAGCCGAAGACGAAGATCTGCCCGGGGAGAAAAGTCTCACCCTGGACCTCATTGTTGTTGATGATCGAAGGAGCCATCGGGCCTAAAGGCAACAACACAGAGGAACTCTCAATGAAAGCACCAATGTCGGTGTCAAAACCGGCGGATCTCGGGTAGGGGTTCCCGAACTGTGCGTCAAGGCCGGATGGTAACAGGAGACAAGGGACACGATGTTTTTACCCAGGTTCGGGCCCTCTCGATGGAGGTAATACCCTACTCCTGCTTGATTAATATTGATGATATGGCTAGTACAAGAGTAGATCTACAACGATATCAAGGAGGCTAAACCGTAGAAGCTAGCCTATGGTATGATTGTGTATGAAGATGATTGTCCTACGGACTACAACCCTCTGGTTTATATAGACATCGGATAATGTTAGGGTTACACAGAGTCGGTTACATAAGTAGGAGATCTCGAATATCCGCATCGCCAAGCTTTCCTTCCACGCCAAGGTAAGTCCCATCCAGACACGGGACGAAGTCTTCAATCTTGTATCTTCATAGTCCAGGAGTCCGGCGAAGGTATAGTCCGGCTACCCGAACACCCCCTAATCCAGGACTCCCTCGCTTTATATTACAAGCCAGGGGCCTCGAGGGCTCGAATACATAAGCTCGAATACATAAGAGTCAACGGTAGCAACAATATCTGAGCACAGACATGAGTTAGACAAGTTTGCCTTAAGAAGGCTAGCACAAAAGCATCTTCGATCGAAAAGGCGAGGCCTCCTGCCTGGGAGCCTCCTAACTACTCTTGGTCATCGGCGGTCTCCACGTAGTAGTAGGCATCGGCGGTGGCATCTGGTTCCTGGGCTCTGACATCTGGTTGCATCAACCGGAAAGAAGAAAGGGGAAAAAGGGGGAGCAAAGCAACCATGAGTACTCATCCAAAGTACTCGCAAGCAAGGATCTACACTACATATGCAACATTATCAAAGGAAGGCTGAATATGTGGACTGGGCTGCAGAAATGCCAGAATAGAGAGAAGGCCTAGTCCTACCGAAGACTAGCATCCTCTGGAAACCACCATCTTGCAGCAACAAGAGGGAGTACAGTAGCATAAAGTAAAGTAGTAGTAGTGTTGTCAACCTCGGCCAGAGATCCTTTCTCGACTCCCTGCAAGGAAGCAATCCCAGAGCCATACTATCCAGTTATCATCACAATCCATTACTCATCACAAGTATCCAGTTCTAGTTGTATCGATCGGGATACAACTCCAAGTGTCCGTTACTGTAGGACAGGCTATCGATAGATGTTTTCTTCCCTACAGGGGTGCACCAACTTACCCACCACGCTCGATTGACTCCGGCCGGACACACTTTCCTGGGTCATGCCCGGCCTCGGCCAAACAATACGCCGCAACCCGACCTGATGCATACGACGCAGAACGCCCATAATATGCCACGTGATGGTTAGTGCTATCAGGCCAGAGGCCCCTCGGATCAAATATCCAAATCGTAGTGGATTAGGAGCACGTGGTAACAAGCAGAGACTCACGAAAGATGTGACCCCGTTGCCCCGTCTTGAGGACTTGCGACAAGGGCTAGGAATGCCCGGCCACGCCTCGTAATTATCTCGCAGGCACCCTCCAGGTCAACCCGACTCCACATCACTCGCAATTAAGCTCGCGCGGGTACCCCCCAGGGTCGACCCGTCTTTCCAAGTAACAGTGGGAAAGTCCAAGTATCTGTGTGTCCAATCAACAAGGGGAAACCCCGAGGAATCACCCCCGATGAATTCCACTAGATGTAATTGAAGGAAATATGCCCTAGAGGCAATAATAAAGTTATTATTTATTTCCTTAATTCATGATAAATGTTTATTATTCATGCTAGAATTGTATTAACAGGAAACATAATAAATGTGTGAATACATAGACAAACATAGTGTCACTAGTATGCCTCTACTTGACTAGCTCATTAATCAAAGATGGTTATGTTTCCTAACCATGAACAAGGAGTTGTTATTTGATTAATGAGGTCACATCATTAGTTGAATGATCTGATTGACATGACCCATTCCATTAGCTTAGCACCCGATCGTTTAGTATGTTGCTATTGCTTTTATCCATGACTTATACATGTTCCTATGACTATGAGATTATGCAACTCCCGTTTGCCGGAGGAACACTTTGGGTGCTACCAAACGTCACAACGTAACTGGGTGATTATAAAGGAGTACTGCAGGTGTCTCCAAAGGTAGATGTTGGGTTGGCGTATTTCGAGATTAGGATTTGTCACTCCGATCGTCGGAGAGGTATCTCTGGGCCCTCTCGGTAATGCACATCACTTAAGCCTTGCAAGCATTGCAACTAATGAGTTAGTTGTGGGATGATGTATTACGGAACGAGTAAAGAGACTTGCCGGTAACGAGATTGAACTAGGTATTGGATACCGACGATCAAATCTCGGGCAAGTAACATACCGATGACAAAGGGAACAACGTATGTTGTTATGCGGTCTGACCGATAAAGATCTTCGCAGAATATGTAGGAGCCAATATGGGCATCCAGGTCCCGCTATTGGTTATTGACCGGAGATGTGTCTCGTTCATGTCTACATTGTTCTCGAACCGTAGGGTCCGCACGCTTAAGGTTTCGATGACAATTATATTATGAGTTTATGAGTTTTGATGTACCGAAGGAGTACGGAGTCCCGGATGAGATCGGGGACATGACGAGGAGTCTCGAAATGGTCGAGACGTAAAGATCGATATATTGGACGACTATATTCGGACATCGGAAGGGTTCTGAGTGGTTCGGGTATTTTCGGAGGTACCGGGGAGTTACGGGATTACGGGAGAAGTAATGGGCCTTGATGGGCTTTAGTGGGAAGAGGAAAAAGGCTGCTGCGCCCCCCCCTCCCCTCTAGTCCGAATTGGACTAGGGAAAAGGGGGCCGGCCACCTCTCCTTCTCCCCCTATTCCTTGTCCCTTCCTCCCCTCTTGGTGGACTCCTACTAGGACTTGGAGTCCTAGTAGGACTCCATATCTTGGCCGCACCAATTGGCTTGGCCGGCCTCCTCCTCCTCCATCCTTTATATACTGAGGCAAGGGGCACCCCTTGGACACACAATTGATCATTGAGATCTTTCCTTAGCCGTGTGCGGTGTCCCCTTCCACCAAATTCCACCTCGGTCATATCGTTGCAGTGCTTAGGCGAAGCCCTGCGCCGGTAACACATCAAGATCGTCACCACGCCGTCATGCTGACGGAACTCTTCCCCGACGCTTTGCTGGATCGGAGCCCGGGGATCGTCATCGAGCTGAACGTGTGCCAAGAACTCGGAGGTGCCGGAGTAACGGTACTTGGATCGGTCGGATCGCGAGGAGAACGTACGACTACTTCCTCTATGTTGAGTCAACGCTTCCGCTTCGGTCTACGAGGGTACATAGACAACACTCTCCCCTCTCGTTGCTATGCATCACCATGGTCTTGCGTGTGCGTAGGAATTTTTTTGAAATTACTACGTTCCCCAACAGTGGTATCAGAGCCTAGGTTTTTATGGTTTGATGTTATTTGCACGAGTAGAACACAAGTGAGTTGTGGACGATACAAGTCATACTGCCTACCAGCATGTCATATTTTGGTTCAGCGGTATTGTTGGACGAGACGATCCGGACCAACCTTACGCGTACTCTTACGCGAGACCGGTTCCCTCGACCTGCTTTGCACATAGATGGCTTGCGGAAGACTGTCTCTCCAACTTTAGTTGAACCGAGTGTGGCTACGCCCGGTCCTTGAGAAGGTTAAAACGGAGTCTATTTGACAAACTATCGTTGTGGTTTTGATGCGTAGGTAAGATGAGTTCTTGCTTAAGCCCGTAGCAGCCACGTAAAACTTGCAACAACAAAGTAGAGGACGTCTAACTTGTTTTTGCAGGGCATGTTGTGATGTGATATGGTCAAGACATGATGCTATATTTTATTGTATGAGATGATCATGTTTTGTAACCGAGTTATCGGCAACTGGCAGGAGCCATATGGTTGTCGCTCTATTGTATGCAATGCAATCGCGATGTAATGCTTTACTTTATTACTAAGCGGTAGTGATAGTCGTGGAAGCATAAGATTGGCGAGACGACAACGATGCTGCGATGAAGATCAAGGTGTCGCGCCGGTGACGATGGTGATCATGACGGTGCTTCGAAGATGGAGATCACAAGCACGAGATGATGATGGCCATATCATATCACTTATGTTGATTGCATGTGATGTTTATCCTTTTATGCATCTTATCTTGCTTTGATTGATGGTAGAATTATAAGATGATCTCTCACTAAATTATCAAGAAGTGTTCTCCCTGAGTATGCACCGTTGCGAAAGTTCTTCGTGCTGAGACACCACGTGATGATCGGGTGTGATAGGCTCTACGTTCAAATACAACGGGTGCAAAACAGTTGCACACGCGGAATACTCAGGTTTAACTTGACGAGCCTAGCATATAACAGATATGGCCTCGGAACACGGAGACCGAAAGGTCGAGCGTGAATCATATAGTAGATATGATCAACATAGTGATGTTCACCATTGAAACTACTCCATCTCACGTGATGATCGGACATGGTTTAGTTGATTTGGATCACGTGATCACTTAGAGGATTAGAGGGATGTCTATCTAAGTGGGAGTTCTTAAGTAATATGATTAATTGAACTTTAATTTATCATGAACTTAGTCCTGGTAGTATTAGCATATCTATGTTGTAGACAATAGCTCGCGTTGTTACTTCCCTATGTTTATTTTGATATGTTCCTAGAGAAAATTGTGTTGAAAAATGTTAGTAGCAATGATGCGGATTGGATTCGTGATCTGAGGTTTATCCTCATTGCTGCACAGAAGAATTATGTCCTTGATGCACCGCTAGGTGACGGACCTTTTGCAGGAGCAGATGCAGACGTTATGAACGTTTTGCTAGCTCAATATGATGACTACTTAATAGTTTAGTGCACCATGCTTAACGGCTTAGAATTGGGACTTCAAAGACGTTTTGAACGTCATGGACCATACGAGATGTTCCAGGAGTTGAAGTTAATATTTCAAGCAAATACCCGAGTTGAGAGATATGAAGTCTCCAACAAGTTCTATAGCTAAAAGATGGAGGAGAATCGCTCAACTAGTGAGCATGTGCTCAGATAGTCTGAGTACTACAATCGCTTGAATCAAGTGGGAGTTAATCTTCCAGATAAAATAGTGATTGATAGAATTCTCTAGTCACCATCACCAAGTTAGTAGAACTTTGTGATGAACTATAATATGCAAGGGATGACGAAAGTAATTCCCAAGCTCTTCGTGATGCTGAAATCGACGAAGGTAGAAATCAAGAAAAACATCAAGTGTTGATGGTTAACAAGACCACTAGTTTCAAGAAAAGGGCAAAGGGACAGAAGGGAACTTCAAGAAGAACGGCAAGCAAGTTGCTGCTCAAGTGAAGAAGCCCAAGTCTGGTCCTAAGCCTGAGACTAAGTGCTTCTACTGCAAAGGGACTGGTCACTGGAAGCGGAACTACCCCAAGTGATTGGCGGATAAGAAGGATGGCAAAGTGAACATAAGTATATTTGATATACATGTTATTGATGTGTACTTTACTAGTGTTCATAGCAACCCCTCAGTATTTGGTACTAGTTCAAGTTGCTAAGATTAGTAACTCAAAACGGGAGTTGCAGAATGAACAAAGACTAGTTAAAGGGCAAGGTGACGATGTGTGTTGGAAGTGGTTCCAAGATTGATATGATCATCATCACACACTCCCTATACTTTCGGGATTAGTGTTGAAACTAAATAAGTGTTATTTGGTGTTTGCGTTGAGCATGAATATGATTTGATCATGTTAATTGCAATACAGTTATTCATTTAGAGAACAATTGTTGTTCTGTTTACATGAATAAAACCTTCTATGGTCATACACACCAATGAAAATAGTTCATTGGATCTCGATCGCAGTGATACACATGTTCATAATATTGAAAGCAAAAGATGCGAAGTTAATAATGATAGTGCAACCTATTTGTGGCACTGCCGTTTAGGTCATATTGGTGTAAAGCGCATGAAGAAACTCCATGCTGATGGGATTTTGGAATCACTTGATTATGAACCACTTGATGCTTGCGAACCATGCCTCTTGGGCAAGATGACTAAAA
The DNA here is from genome assembly GCA_032464435.1 of Aegilops umbellulata. Lineage (NCBI taxonomy): Eukaryota > Viridiplantae > Streptophyta > Magnoliopsida > Poales > Poaceae > Aegilops > Aegilops umbellulata. Next base: position 512,849,362 of record CP136059.1, read on the forward strand.
CACCGTTCTCCGGAACAATGGAGCAAGCAACAGATTTGTTGGAAATCATACATACTAATGTATGCAGTCCGATGAGTGTTGAGGCTCGTGGAAAATATCATTATTATCTGAACTTCACAGATGATTTGAGCAGATATAAGTATATCTACTTAAATGAAACACAAGTCTGAAACATTTGAAACGTTCAAAGAATTTCAGAGTGAAGTGAAGAATCATCGTAACAAGAAAAATTAAGTTTCTACGATCTGATTGCAGAGACAAATATTTGAGTTACGAGTTTGGCCTTCAATCAAAACAACGTGGAAATTGTTTCACAAACTAATGCCACCTGGAACACCATAGCATAATGGTGTGTCCGAACGTCATAAACGCACTTTATTAGATATAGTGTGATACATGATGTCTCTTACTGATTTACCACTATCGTTTTTGGGATTATGCATTAGAGACAGCTGCATTCACATTAAATAGGGCACCATCTAAATCCGTTGAGACGACACCGTATGAACTATGGTTTAACAATAAACCTAAGCTGTCGTTTCTTAAAGTTTGGGGCTGCGATGCTTATGTGAAAAAGCTTCAACCTGATAAGCTCGAACCCAAATCGGAGAAATGTGTCTTCATAGGATATCCAAAGGAAACTGTTGGATACACCTTCTATCACAGATCCGAAGGCAAGACTTTTGTTGCTAAGTTCGGAAACTTTCTAGAGAAAGAGTTTCTCTCGAAAGAAGTGAGTGGGAGGAAAGTAGAAAACTTGATAAGGTAATTGTACCTTCTCCCTTATTGGAAAGTAGTTCATCACAGAAATCTGTTCTTGTGACTACTACACCAATTAGTGAGGAAGCTAATGATGATGATCATGTAACTTCAGATCAAGTAACTACCGAATCTCGTAAGTAAACCAGAGTGAGATCCGCACCAGAGTGGTACGGTAATCTTGTTCTGGAAGTCATGTTACTAGACCATGACGAACTTGCGAACTATGAGGAAGCGGTGATGAGCCCAGATTCCGCGAAATGGTTTGAGGCCATGAAATCTGAGATATGATCCATGTATGAGAACAAAGTTTGGACTTTGGTTGACTTGCCCGATGATCGGCAAGCAATTAAGAATAAATGGATCTTCAAGAGGAAGACGGACACTGATAGTAGTGTTACTATCTACAAAGCTAGAATTGTCGCAAAAGGTTTTCGACAAGTTCAAGGTGTTGACTATGATGAGAGTTTCTCACTCGTATCTATGCTTAAGTCTGTCCGAATCATGTTAGCAATTGCCGCATTTTATGAAATTTGGCAAATGGATCAACAAAACTGCATTCCTCAATGGATTTATTAAAAAAGAGTTGTATACAATGCAACTAGAAGGTTTTGTCGATCCTAAAGGTGTTAACAAAATATGCAAGCTCCAGCGATCCATCTATGGACTGGTGCAAGCATCTCGGAGTTGGAATATACACTTTGATAAGTTGATCAAAGCATATAGTTTTATACAGACTTGCGGTGAAGCCTGTATTTACAAGAAAGTGAGTGGGAGCACTACAACATTTCTGATAAAGTATATGTAAATGACATATTATTGATCGGAAATAATGTAGAATTATTCTGTGAAGCATAAAGGAGTATTTGAAAGGAGTTTTTCGAAGAAGGACCTCGGTGAAGCTGCTTACATATTGAGCATCAAGATCTATAGAGATAGATCAAGACGCTTGATAAGTTTTTCAATAAGTACATACCTTGAAAAGATTTTGAAGTAGTTCAAAATGGAACAGTCAAAGAAAGAGTTCTTGCCTGTATTACAAGGTGTGAAATTGAGTAAGACTCAAAGCCCGACCACGGCAGATGATAGAAAGAGAATGAAAGTCATTTCCTATGCCTCAGCCATAGATTCTATAAAGTATGCCATGCTATGTACCAGATCTATTGTATACCCTACACTGTGTTAAGCAAGGGAGTACAATAGTGATCTAGGAAGTAGATCACTGGACATCGGTCAAAATTATCCTTAGTAAAGTAAGGATATGTTTCTCGACTATGGATGTGACAAAAAGGTTCGTCGTAAAAGGTTACGTCGATGCAAGTTTTGACACTAATCTAGATGACTCTAAGTCTCAATCTAGATACATATTGAAAGTGGGAGCAATTAGCTAAAGTAGCTCCGTGCAGAGCATTGTAGACATAGAAAATTGCAAAATACATAACGGATCTGAATGTGGCAGACCCGTTGACTAAACTTATCTCACAAGCAAAACATGATCACACCGTAGTACTCTTTGGGTGTTAATCACATAGCGATGTGAACTAGATTACTGAATCTAGTAAACCCTTTGGGTGTTGGTCACATATCGATGTGAACTATGGGTGTTAATCACATGGTGATGTGAACTATTGCTGATAAATCACATGGCGATGTGAACTAGATTATTGACTCTAGTGCAAGTGGGAGACTGAAGGAAATATGCCCTAGAGGCAATAATAAAGTTATTATTTATTTCCTTAATTCATGATAAATGTTTATTATTCATGCTAGAATTGTATTAACAGGAAACATAATACATGTGTGAATACATAGACAAACATAGTGTCACTAGTATGCCTCTACTTGACTAGCTCATTAATCAAAGATGGTTATGTTTCCTAACCATGAACAAGGAGTTGTTATTTGATTAATGAGGTCACATCATTAGTTGAATGATCTGATTGACATGACCCATTCCATTAGCTTAGCACCCGATCGTTTAGTATGTTGCTATTGCTTTTATCCATGACTTATACATGTTCCTATGACTATGAGATTATGCAACTCCCGTTTGCCGGAGGAACACTTTGGGTGCTACCAAACGTCACAACGTAACTGGGTGATTATAAAGGAGTACTGCAGGTGTCTCCAAAGGTAGATATTGGGTTGGCGTATTTCGAGATTAGGGTTTGTCACTCCGATCGTCGGAGAGGTATCTCTGGGCCCTCTCGGTAATGCACATCACTTAAGCCTTGCAAGCATTGCAACTAATGAGTTAGTTGTGGGATGATGTATTACGGAACGAGTAAAGAGACTTGCCGGTAACGATATTGAACTAGGTATTGGATACCGACGATCAAATCTCGGGCAAGTAACATACCGATGACAAAGGGAACAACGTATGTTGTTATGCGGTCTGACCGATAAAGATCTTCGCAGAATATGTAGGAGCCAATATGGGCATCCAGGTCCCGCTATTGGTTATTGACCGGAGATGTGTCTCGGTCATGTCTACATTGTTCTCGAACCGTAGGGTCCGCACGCTTAAGGTTTCGATGACAATTATATTATGAGTTTATGAGTTTTGATGTACCGAAGGAGTTCGGAGTCCCGGATGAGATCGGGGACATGACGAGGAGTCTCGAAATGGTCGAGACGTAAAGATCGATATATTGGACGACTATATTCAGACATCGGAAGGGTTCTGAGTGGTTCGGGTATTTTCGGAGGTACCGGGGAGTTACGGGATTACGGGAGAAGTAATGGGCCTTGATGGGCTTTAGTGGGAAGAGGAAAAAGGCTGCTGCGCCCCCCCTCCCCTCTAGTCCGAATTGGACTAGGGAAAAGGGGGCCGGCCACCTCTCCTTCTCCTCCTATTCCTTCTCCCTTCCTCCCCTCTTGGTGGACTCCTACTAGGACTTGGAGTCCTAGTAGGACTCCATATCTTGGCCGCACCAATTGGCTTGGCCGGCCTCCTCCTCCTCCATCCTTTATATACTGAGGCAAGGGGCACCCCTTGGACACACAATTGATCATTGAGATCTTTCCTTAGCCGTGTGCGGTGCCCCCTTCCACCAAATTCCACCTCGGTCATATCGTTGCAGTGCTTAGGCGAAGCCCTGCGCCGGTAACACATCAAGATCGTCACCACGCCGTCATGCTGACGGAACTCTTCCCCGACACTTTGCTGGATCGGAGCCCGGGGATCGTCATCGAGCTGAACGTGTGCCAAGAACTCGGAGGTGCCGGAGTAACGGTACTTGGATCGGTCGGATCGCGAGGAGAACGTACGACTACTTCCTCTACGTTGAGTCAACGCTTCCGCTTCGGTCTACGAGGGTACGTAGACAACACTCTCCCCTCTCGTTGCTATGCATCACCATGGTCTTGCGTGTGCGTAGGAAATTTTTTAAAATTACCACGTTCCCCAACAGTAATCATCAAGGTGAACGTAAGAGGGACCACCCTCGAGGTTCACACTTGAGGGGTTGCACGACAGAGTCGTATCGGAAGTGGTTAAAGAGGAAATCACCCTCTATGACCACGACCGAATAGCTACACTACAGGGTTAACATCAGAAGTGTTGTAGAGGTCTCACCCTCGGCACTCGATAAAAATCCAGTAGTGTCGAGCAACAAAGGGGAAGTGATGTGCGGTGCCGGGGCCAGGTCTTCGATGATGAAGCAGGGGCAACAAGGACAAGGCGGGTGTCGCTGATGGATCACTAACCAACCTATACTAAGCAGTTTAGGAGAAGCAGGTAGGTAACAATAAGCAGGTTACAAAAGCAGGCTATGCATCAGAATAGAAGCAATCAATTACAATAACAAAATCTAATGCAAGCATGAGAGAATGGAATGGGCGACATCGGGATGATCAAAGGGGGGGCTTTCCTGGTTTCTCTGGCAAGGAGGGGTCGTCGTCGACGTAGTCGATCATTGGGGCGGCATTGGTCTCGGGGTCTACCAGAGAGAAGAGGGGAAAGAGACAATAAATATAAAGCAAGCATAGTGTCAGGACCCTGATCCTAAGTCACACCGATCTAGCATGTAACACATCATATCACTTTGCGGCCTCACGCACGGTATTCCCACGGGCGCCACCTTACCCTGCCCGGGATCGTTTGCGCCTTTTGGCTCACGTATATGATAGTGTCGCTAGCATCCATATGACAAAGAACCCGGGCCGACATGGCTAGTCGTGAACCCAAAGCGGTGCTAACCCATGGGGACAGGCATACATGAATCAACTTCGAGCATGTCGGTCAGCAGCGTGCGAATCCGGGCTGTGGCACTGGGCTAACAGGACTCCGGTAACCCAGGCTGTAGTAGGCTAGGCAGGACTCCGGATGTCACCGCGTGACATTTCCCCGAAGGGACAGACACAGGAACAAAGTGAAACACATGTCGGCCAGTCAAGTGTCCTGAGCAGTAGTGCTGGGCTAGCAGGACTCCGGTGAACCGGGCTGTAGCGGACTACTATGGCTCATGGAAGCACAAGGCTGCCAAGGATAAACAACTAGATTGTCGGATCCCACACATACCAAGCATTTCAATCATACACACAATATGCTCGATATGTGTAAATACAACATGGCATCACAACATAACTCTACGACTCAAGTATTTATTCATTAGGCTCCGAGGAGCGAGATATTACAATCATGGGTCTCGTGACCCAACATTCAGAGCATACAAGTCAAAGCACATGCGGAAGCTTAACATGTCTGAGTACAGACATCTACAAATGAAAAAGGCTGAGAAGCCTGTATATCTACCATATCCTGCCGAGGGCACAAGATCGTAGCTGAGGTAACAAGCTAAACGTCGAAGTCCACATAGAACTACTAGCGAGACTGACGTCTCTCTGCAAAAACATAAAATAGGCAAACGTGAGTACAAATGTACCCAGCAAGACTTACATCAGAACTAGCTACATATGCATCAGTATCAATAAAAGGGGGTGGTGGAGTTTGACTGCAGCAAGCCAGCTTTGACACGGTAGCTATCCTAAACTACGACTGCAAGTAACTCTTTTGAGGTGGCACACACGATTCCACACATTCACCATATCAATACACCACTATGGATCCGCTCCCGTCTCCCTACGAGAACGCCATCCATAGCACTCACGCTTATCTTGCGTATTTTAGAGTATCCACTTTCACTTGTCTATGAACTGTTATAGGCAACCCAGAAGTCCTTTACCGCGGACACGGCTATTCGAATAGATCATTTATAACCCGGCAGGGGTGTACTTCTTCACACATGTTTCCACCACTTAGCGTCTGCACACGACATGTGCTCGGCAGACTTCAAGCGAAAGCCGACGTGGGTGTAGACCACGACCTAACTAACCACACAAGTCTCTAGTCCAGGTTTATCGCCTATTCGGGTTCCATCCGCGAGGAGATCCGGCCGGAGTTTCGCTCACAGCCCCAAACGATGTGTGCAGGGTTCCCGGGACACCAAACGGGCGCCCGGTACACCGTGCCACGTGCCTACCGCAACACAGCCCACCCCTATGGTCAGCGCTGCGTGCGGCCCCCAGCATACTACAAACACCAGCAACTACTTGCAACTCCTGGACAGGGGACGAGAGGGGTCCGTAAGTCGAGCGGGGTCATATTTCAGGGCCCAACATGTGGTAGTAGCTGTTTCATGGATCACAAACACAGAACTCAGTTCCTGAGAACAGTTTCAATTAGACAACCCACCATGTACTCCTACATGGCCTCTCACCGCTACCTTTACCAAATCATGTTCACACACTTAGCTCACACACTGTAGGACATGTTCATCACCATTCCAATTCATTCCCGATGAATCAGACCCGACTCAACTCTAAGCAGTAGCAGGCACGACAAACAAGCATGAATGAGTAGGCACATCAAGGCTCAAATAACTCCTACTCATGCTAGTGGGTTTCATCTATTTACTGTGGCAATGACAGATCATGCAGAGGATAAGGGGTTCAACTACCACAACATGTAACAGTTGAATCGATGTTGTCCTAATGTAGTAAAAGAGAGCAGGAGCAAGAGAGTGGGATTGTATCGGAATGAACAAGGGGGTTTTGCTTGCCTGGCACTTCTGAAGATAGTATAGTTCTTCATCGGTGTCATCGATCACATCGCCGGAATCACATCTATCGAGAGGGGACAAATACCGGCAAACAAGAGGAACACCATCAATGCAATGCACAATATGATGCATGATCATGACATGGTAAAATGAGTGTGTTGGGCTAATGCAGCTACAACCAGATGGGTTTGGGTAATTTTGAACCAAAGGTTCAATCCCAAACTCAAATTATGAATTTAAATAGTGCCTTGTCATGTTTAGATATAAACAGCAGGTTTAAGTTGCTTTATCATGCGTGAAACCAGTACAGATGGATAGATTGGATTTTTCTGATCATTTTTCATATATAAAACTTTGAATTTGGAGTTACGGTTGAATTTCTATGAATTTTTGAAGTTCAAATCATTTTCTGGATTTTCTGGTTATTTAGAACAAAACAAAATCCAGTAAATGATTTACTGCGTCAGCATGACATCACGCTGATGTCAGCGGTCAACGGAGCGGCCCAGGTCAAAACTGACCAGTGGGTCCCGCGTGTTAGTTACTAACTAAACTATCCTGGTTTAATTAGCACTAATCCTAGATTAATTAGTAGGGCCGGGCCCGCGTGTCAGTGTGTCAGGGGGAAAGTCAAACTGGGGTCAACCCGGGTCAAACTCGCCGGAGTTGACCCGGGGCTCGTCACCGGCAAGGCCAGGGACGGCGGAGAGGTGCGGGTTTCCTCCTCCGGCGACCAAATGGCCGGCGAAGGGCGTCTACGTGACACGGGCGCTCGTCCGCGTCGAGTAGTGGCAGCGGCTGGGCCTGAGATGGCCGGAGTGATCACCGGCGTCGACCTTGGGGTCGCCGGAGCTCGGACGAGCTCCGGTCGTCGCTAGGAGGCATGGCAGGAGATGCGGAGCGGTGCTGCGGGCTCCTGGGGACGCGGCGAGTGCGGCGACGCGCTTGGACGCGTGTGGCAGCAGCTGTGGCCGCGGCGGCGACATGGCCGGAGGCGGAGTGCTCTCGGGCTCGAAGAGGGCGGCGACTACACGGCGCAAACGAGCAAGGGGGAGAGGGGATCGAAGGAGAAGCTCACGGGGAGTGCAGCGGTGGTCTCGGGGAGCTCGGGGAAGCAACGGAGCGGGCGCACGGTCGCCGGCGATCTCGGCGGACCGAGGTTGACGAAGATGGCGATGGTGGTGTTCTAGGGCTTCCGGCGTCGCTTGGCTCGGTGCAGAGGACAAGGACGTCGAGGCGGAGCTCTCGGGCGCGTTGGTGAGGCGTGGGGTGGCCAGTGGCCGCGGAACGGCAAGCGGCGCGACGGCGGTTTTGGGCGGTTGTGCGTGGGAGAGACAGAGGAGGGGAGAAGCATGGGGAGAAGTCAAGGCGATTCCAGGGGGTGTGTGGCGTCGTCAGCTAGCTCCAGGCGATCGACGGCAAGCAGGAGGAGGCGTGGCGCCTCGCGCGCGCGTGCGCTGTCTCCCTCCTCTGCCTACTGGCAGAGGTAGGTGATGACTGGCACGGGCCAGGTGGGCCGGCCCAGCAAGGTAAGTTGGCCGGGTTAGTCTCTTTCTCACTTTTATTTGTGTTTTCTATTTTCTCTGCAACTCTGTGGCTTTACTAAAAATACTAGATCAATCCCAAAAATCATGAAACTGCTCATGACCACTGTTTGGAATATAACCAACAGCAAACATTTTAGTTTATGATTATTTGAGCATTTAAAATATTTAATAGCATTTAAATGCCCAAATGCAAATACTATATGATTTAATTCAGAGCCCAAATATGTCACAGAAAAATGTGCAACACCTCTGATTATTGTTCTAGCATTTTCCAGAAATGATGAACATTTTTTAAAGCCATTTGGAATCACTGATAATATTTTAGTTAAACTTAGTGAATTCCTTTGATGCTAGGGTTTAGGCAATCCCCATTTCAAGTTTCTTTCAATATTAAACATGATGCACACATGAAGCTAGCCTAGTGCATTTCCAGAAGCTAGGGATGTGACAACTCACCCCCACTAAGCAAGAATCTCGTCCCGAGATTCAAGACGTGAGGTAAGAGGACAAAGGGAACACTAAGTATCACAAACTTCATGATCTAACTGTCTTCTCGAGGTTGTTGATTTGTCGACTTAAATTGATCTTGGCGTCTTTGCTTTCGAGATCTTCATCCAGCACGAGGACAAAAGAGCGAAACATGTCCACATGGATGGATCATCTTAATGATCACAAGATCAACTCACGGAATGAGACGATAGAGCGTCTCTTAAGCCGGGACACAATACACATATTAAGACGGATGGAGAGAAACTGATAACAAAGGTTCAATTTGGTAGGCAACATTTCCACGCTTAAGAAGATGGTGGATGTGTTTCAAGTAGCGAGGAGTTAAGTTGCCCTTCATGTCAAACGGGGCACCTTAGAGGAGGTGACTCGTAGAGCTATTCCCTTAAGTGGCAAAAAGAATTACTTTTGATATAGAGATCACTGAAACTCTCTATACCAACCTAAGGAAAATCACAATTGATCATTTGAATGAATTCGAAAGAATGGCATACTCAGTTTGGGGAGGAAACTAGAGTTATAGGACAACTCAGCAAGGGAAGGCACATCCTAATTGATACCGAGGATATAACACAATGACTGAGCATGCTCTCAAGAACTTGAGGATTCTGTATTCATCAAGGTTTTACCAACATCCATATTGAGGATCCTGGCAGCACATCATACTACCATGATAACGGTGATGGAGGATGCAGATGCAAAGGAGGACATCACTTTCTCAGATTTTTCCTTAGCAATGCCAAAGAAGCAAATCTGGATGATCGACCGAGGGACATTTAGCACTCCGCTTCTAATGTTCTCCTTGATGTACTAGGTACCATGGTCAATGCTTAAAAGCATCAACATGGCCATCAAGTAAAGGTCGGACTTCGGGAGCACAAAAATCCATAAGGAACTACTTGTGGAAAAAGTCATACCAAATCCTCATGGAGAAGATGGTCGAATTGCTCGTTCTAGATACTAGAATAATAGATCTTCCGGCTAGGTGTGTTGGCCAAAACATCAACCTCGTCGGGACCTACATCATAGATCTTGGAAATGTTCCAACCATCATATCTGCCTGAGATTCAGATCTGGTTGGTAACAGGATATTCCAGACTCATCAAGTCTAGAAAGAAAATGAAAGTTTGCAACACCAATCGACGAAACGACGTTGCGAGATTCTCGGGAAATGGACTACGATAGTAAGCTCCAAAATATGAGCTGGTTTTGCTACAAACAGGTGAACATGTTGTCCGAGACAAACATGACCACGTGGTAGTCTTATAATAAAATACTACCAAGTTCAGGTTGGGGGAACCATCATCGAGGATAACGAAGTCCTAACATAAGTCATGATTCTTAAGAAGGAACTTCTTTTCCTTGAGCAAACCAATCAGTGGCTTGGTGTGCTAGGAACACATATGGAGTGGAGGTAATTAATCTACCAAACCATAGAATACTTCGCACGTTTGCATGACTGACTTGGAATGATTCCAAGGGAAACAATACAAACCTTTCTCAAATTCATGACGGCAACTTACACCTAATGCACATGAACTTGAGGAAGTCACTTCTTCCATCCATTTATAAGCTTCATGAACGGAACACGAAGGCATTGCTTACAAAGTTTTCAACACTAGGTTGATGTCCAACATGAATCATGGGGGAGACAAAATGCTGCTGACGGGCTCAACAACAACTCATCGGAATTTCCATATCACTGGACTTCCACCATCATGTGAACACAGTGATAGCATTGGTCAGACCAAAAGATGTAATGGTGTATGCTCGAGGGATCAACCACGAGTAAGACAACATTACGAACGTCATTGGTTCTGATTTGACTTGACGATAGCCCATACTCAAGTCAAAGTTTGGACAAGACAATAGATCCAATAACTGATCACGAGGACCAATCGATGAAGATATCATCTTTCTTCAACACACATACAAGATATCCCCTAAAATGAACTAAGTCAGGTAAAGCTTTTATCTTCCAACTCTCCAAGTTATTGTTTAGCTTATCCAACTAGTTCAGGGGTAACCCACACAGATCCTTGGGGAAAGGGTTGTTTAAAAGAGACCAACTTGATCACGAGCTCAACATAATAGTCAGGGGACAACCTGGTAATACTTCCGAGAAGATATTCGGAAAATCACGAACCACCGATATGTTACTAAGCTCGAGATCAACCTTGCTTTTCAGGGCAAGATGATATGATCAAAAGAGTGAGGGATTGGCACAATCCTAACTCAATGATCGAAGGGTGCACCAACAAAATGGACTAGATAGCACGATCAGTCCTAGGATGGTGATTCAATAACCAACATGCTAAGGATGATATTAATGTCCATTAACTACCAAGCAACACGGTTGCTAGGAGTATTGATTTCACACATCATAGTTCACTTGTCGGTATTCTAGTTACAATAACACGGAACCGAGGAGCGAATGATGATGGCGAGAAGTATCACTACGTCAAGAATTCATAAGGGAAGGTGCAATTCTCATGACGTTCCTGACATAAAGTGGGTAATACTTCAGGGTAGAACAGAAAAAAAGCTGGATTAACATTTGATCTGTGGAACACAACTGCTTTGGCCCAATCCTGGATATGGATGAGGTACTGGAGTTTGTTTCTCCTAGTTATTCCAGAATAGAATGGCTTGACGGACCACAAGAGTAATAGGTATCCATGAACGAATGCACACATACTCCCGACTATCAATTGATAGACGAGGGTCAGAACACAACTAAAGAGGGACAACTCAAAGGAACATATAACTTTCTAAGTTGTGGATGCATAGATTAGTATGTCGAATCAAGTTCAACATATTTCTTCCGGATAACCCATGCAGAAGAAGAAAGACTGGCAGATTCACAATTATGGATGGAGAACTCCTCAAGAGTACTCTGATTGTGAGCTTTTGGTTCAAAGAACTTCTGCCTTAATGGTCCATGGTATTTGGAAGAAGGAGATACCACGGACCTCGAGGACTGTCGCAAGGTTACTAATACCCTAAAGGAACTAGCAACACTATCAACATGAGGTAAGTAGGGTGAATCTCGGGTTCAAGAACCCAGGGGTAGAATACCTACTACTAAATGGCATCACAGGATGCTTTCGAGAATGGTGGCCAGAATCATCACACCGGAACACAAAACATGGCTAAATTACTTGGTGACTCCCTAAGACACCTAGGGTCATAATAATGGCTCCAACATATATGTTGAGGCAATAAAGTACCTCAACTCACCGATTAGTGTGGTTGAACTAGCCCAAACGGACATCGGGAACGGAAAGAAGGGATTTACAAATGCATCAGACTATTTAGAAACTTGGGATGACTCGGACAGCATAACGGCTGTAAATTCTCAAAAAGATTTGAGACATCCTGCAAAATGGTGGCATAACCTCTCAACATCATAATATCAAGGTTATGAGATTAAGTAACAACACACGTAAGTAGTAGAAACAGAATAGGTCTTAAGTCCATCAATCCTATAAGTCTCTATCATGGTAACTCGTCATCCTGATAGATAGATGAGAAGGCCTAGTTCTTAATCCCCATAGAAGAGAAGAGGTTGACTCAGATCAGAAGGCCATGAGGTATAAGGAGTAAAAAGAGCCTTACGTTCCCTTCCACAATCAACTCCCTTATATAACTAAAGCATTTCTAGACTCGACTTCGACCGGTTTGGCTTGGTAATCCTATAGGCAGTCAGGCTCTGATACCAACGCTGTCAGGACCCCGATCCTAAGTCACACCGATCTAGCATGTAACACATCATATCACTTTATGGCCTCACACACGGTATTCCCACGGGTGCCACCTTACCTGGCCCGGGACCGTTTGCGCCTTTTGGCTCACGTATATGATAGTGTCGCTAGCATCCATATGACAAAGAACCCGGGCCGACATGGCTAGTCGTGAACCCAAAGCGGCGCTAACCCATGGGGACAGGCATACATGAATCAACTTCGAGCATGTCGGTCAGCAGCGTGCGAATCCGGGCTGTAGCACTGGGCTAACAGGACTCCGGTAACCCGGGCTGTAGCAGGCTAGGCAGGACTACGGATGTCACCGCGTGACATTTCCCCGAAGGGACAGACACAGGAACGAAGTGAAACACATGCCGGCCAGTCAAGTGTCCTGAGCAGTAGTGCTGGGCTAGCAGGACTCCGGTGAACCGGGTTGTAGCGGACTACTATGGCTCATGGAAGCACAAGGCTGCCAAGGATAAACAACTAGATTGTCGGATCCCACACATACCAAGCATTTCAATCATACACACAATATGCTCGATATGTGTAAATACAGCATGGCATCACAACATAACTCTACGACTCAAGTATTTATTCATTAGGCTCCGAGGAGCGAGATATTACAATCATGGGTCTCATGACCCAACATTCAGAGCATACAAGTCAAAGCACATGCAGAAGCTTAACATGTCTGAGTACAGACATCTACAAATGAAAAAGGCTGAGAAGCCTGACTATCTACCAGATCCTGCCGAGGGCACAAGATCGTAGCTGAGGTAACAAGCAAAACGTCGAAGTCCACACGGAACTACTAGCGAGATTGACGTCTCTCTGCAAAAACATAAAATAGGCAAACGTGAGTACAAATGTACCCAGCAAGACTTACATCAGAACTAGCTACATATGCATCAGTATCAATAAAAGGGGGTGGTGGAGTTTGACTGCAGCAAGCCAGCTTTGACTCGGTGGCTATCCTGAACTACGACTGCAAGTAACTCTTTTGAGGTGGCGCACACGAGTCCACACATTCACCATATCAATACACCACTATGGATCCGCTCCCGTCTCCCTACGAGAACGCCATCCATAGCACTCACGCTTATCTTGCTTATTTTAGAGTATCCACTTTCACTTGTCTATGAACTGTTATAGGCAACCCAGAAGTCCTTTACCGCGGACACGGCTTTCGAATAGATCATTTATAACCCGGCAGGGGTGTACTTTTTCACACATGTTTCCACCACTTAGCGTCTGCACACGACATGTGCTCGGCAGACTTCAAGCGAAAGCCGACGTGGGTGTAGACCACGGCCTAACTAACCACACAAGTCTCTAGTCCAGGTTTATCGCCTACTTGGGTTCCATCCGCGAGGAGATCCGGCCGGAGTTTCGCTCACAGCCCCAAACGATGTGTGCAGGGTTCCCGGGACACCAAACGGGCGCCCGGTACACCGTGCCACGTGCCTACCGCAACACAGCCCACCCTTATGGTCAGCGCTGCGTGCGGCCCCCAGCATACTACAAACACCAGAAACTACTTGCAACTCCTGGACAGGGGACGAGAGGGGTCAGTAAGTCGAGCGGGGTCATATTTCAGGGCCCAACGTGTGGTAGTAGCTGTTTCATGGATCACAAACACAGAACTCAGTTCCTGAGGACGGTTTCAATGAGACAACCCACCGTGTACTCCTACATGGCCTCTCACGGCTACCTTTACCAAATCATGTTCACACACTTAGCTCACACACAGTAGGACATGTTCATCACCATTCCAATTCATTCCCGATGAATCAGACCCGACTCAACTCTAAGCAGTAGCAGGCATGACAAACAAGCATGAGTGAGTAGGCACATCAAGGCTCAAACAACTCCTACTCATGCTAGTGGGTTTCATCTATTTACTATGGCAATGACAGGTCATGCAGAGGATAAGGGGTTCAACTACCGCAACATGTAACAGTTGAATCAATGTTGTCCTAATGTAGTAAAAGAGAGCAGGAGCAAGAGAGTGGGATTATATCGGAATGAACAAGGGGGTTTTGCTTGCCTGGCACTTCTGAAGATAGTATAGTTCTTCATCGGTGTCATCGATCACATCGCCGGAATCACATCTATCGAGAGGGACAAATACCTGCAAACAAGAGGAACACCATCAATGCAATGCACAATATGATGCATGATCTTGACATGGTAAAATGAGTGTGTTGGGCTAATTCAGCTACAACCAGATGGGTTTGGGTCATTTTGAACCAAAGGTTCAATCCCAAACTCAAATTATGAATTTAAATAGTGCCTTATCATGTTTAGATATAAACAGCAGGTTTAAGTTGCTTTATCATGCGTGAAACCAGCACAGATGGATATATTGGATTTTTCTGATCATTTTTCATATATAAAACTTTGAATTTGGAGTTACGGTTGAATTTCTATGAAATTTTGAAGTTCAAATCATTTTGTGGATTTTCTGGTTATTTAGGACTAAACAAAATCCAGTAAATGATTTACTGCGTCAGCATGACATCACGCTGACGTCAGCGGTCAACGGAGCGGCCCAGGTTAAAACTGACCAGTGGGTCCCGCGTGTTAGTTACTAACTAAACTATCCTGGTTTAATTAGCACTAATCCTAGATTAATTAGTAGTGCCGGGCCCGCGTGTCAGTGAGTCAGGGGGGAAGTCAAACTGGGGTCAACACGGGTCAAACTCGCCGGAGTTGACCCGGGGCTCGTCGCCGGCAAGGCCAGGGACGGCGGAGAGGTGCGGGTTTCCTCCTCCGGCGACCAAATGGCCGGCGAAGGGCGTCTACGTGACGCGGGCGCTCGTCCGCGTCGAGTAGTGGCAGCGGCTGGGCCTGAGATGGCCGGAGTCGTCACCGGCGTCGACCTTGGGGTCGCCGGAGCTCGGACGAGCTCGGGTCATCGCTAGGAGGCATGGCAGATGATGTGGAGCGGTGCTGCGGGCTCCTGGGGACGCGGCGAGTGCGGCGACGCGCTTGGACGCGTGTGGCAGCAGTTGTGGCCGCGGCGGCGACAGGGCCGGAGGCAGAGTGCTCTCGGGCTCGAAGAGGGCGGCGACTACATGGCGCAAACGAGCAAGGGGGGAAAGGGGATCGAAGGAGAATCTCACGGGGAGTCCAGCGGTGGTCTCGGGGAGCTCGGGGAAGCAACGGAGCGGGCGCATGGTCGCCGGCGATCTCGGCGGACCGAGGTTGAAGAAGACGGCGATGGCGGTGTTCGAGGGCTTCCAGCGTCACTTGGCTCGGTGCAGAGGACAAGGACGTTGAGGCGGAGCTCTCGGGCGCGTCGGTGAGGCGTGGGGTGGCCGGTGGCCGCGGAACGGCAAGCGGCTATGTGTGGGAGAGACAGAGGAGGGGAGAAGCACGGGGAGAAGTCGAGCGGATTCCAGGGGGTGCGTGGTGTCATCAGCCAGCTCCAGGCGATCGGCGGCAAGCAGGAGGAGGCATGGCGCCTGGCGCGCGCGTGCGCTGTCTCCCTCCTCTGCCTACTGGCAGAGGTAGGTGATGACTGGCACGGGCCAGGTGGGCCGGCCCAGGCAGGTAAGTTGGCCGGGTTAGTCTCTTTCTCACTTTTATTTGTGTTTTCTATTTTCTCTGCAACTCTGTGGCTTTACTAAAAATACTAGATCAATCCCAAAAATCATGAAACTGCTCATGACCACTGTTTGGAATATAACCAAGAGCAAACATTTTAGTTTATGATTATTTGAGCATTTAAAATATTTAATAGCATTTAAATACCCAAATGCAAATACTATATGATTTAATTCAGAGCCCAAATATGTCACGGAAAAATGTGCAACACCTCTGGTTATTGTTCCAGCATTTTCTAGAAATGATGAACATTTTTGAAAGCCATTTGGAATCACTAAGAATATTTTAGTTGAACTTAGTGAATTCCTTTGATGCTAGAGTTTAGGGAATCCCCATTTCAAGTTTCTTTCAATATTAAACATGATGCACACATGAAGCTAGCCTAGTGCATTGCCAGAAGCTAGGGATGTGACAAAAAGTATCACAAAGCATAACATGGCAATATGTTGTGCCGGGTGTGACCTAACATATGGCTACACGATAAAGGTGAAGGGGGAAATCAACTAGGAATGTATTCCCGGTTCCGGACCTGTATCAGACAGATGACCGGAGGGGGTCCCCTAGCATGCTGAACATGGAACATTCCCCCTCCGGTCCCCTAGCATGCTGAACATGGAACATTCCCCCTCCGGTCATCTGTCTGATACAAGTCCGGAACCGGGAATACATTCCTGGTTGATTTCCCCCTTCACCTTTATCGTTTAGCCATACATTAGGTCACACCCGGCACAGCATATTGCCATGTTATGCTTTGTGATACTATGCTTGCTTTATATTTATTGTTTCTTCCCCCTCTTCTCTCTGGTAGTACCCGAGACCGATGCCGCCCCTGTGATCGACTACGTAGACGACGACCCCTCCTTGCCAGAGCAACCAGGCAAGCCCCCCCTTTGGTCATCCCGATATCGCCCATTCCATTCTCTCAAGCTTGCATTAGATTTTTCTACTGTAATTGATTTCTTCTATTCTGATGCATAGCCTGCTTTTGTAACCTGCTTATTGTTACCTGCCCGCTTCCCCTAAACTGCTTAGTATAGGTTGGTTAGTGATCCATTAGTGACCCCTACCTTGTCCTTGTTGACCGTGCTTCATCATCGAAGACCAGGCCCCGGCACCGCATATCACTTCCCCTTAGTTGCTCGACACTACTGGGTTTCTATCGAGTGTCGAGGGTGAGACCTCTATAGCACTTCTGATCTTAACCCTGTAGTGTAGCTATTCGGTCGTGGTCATCGAGGGTGATTTCCTCTTTAACCACTTCCGATATGACTCTGTCGTGCAACCCCTCAAGTGTGAACCTCGAGGGTGGTCCCTCTTACGTTCACCTTGATGATTACATCTAGTGGAATTCATCGGGGGTGATTCCTCGTGTTTTGCCCTTGATGTTTGGACACACGGATACTTGGACTTTACCACTGTTACTTGGAAAGACGGGTCGACCCTCGGGGGTACCCGCGCGAGCTTAATTGCGAGTGATGTGGAGTCGGGTTGACCTGGAGGGTGCCCGCGAGATAATTACGAGGCGTGGCCGAGCATTCCTAGCCCTTGTCACAAGTCCTCGAGAAGGGACAACGGGGTCACATCTTTCGTGAGTCTCTGCTTGTTACCACGTGCTCCTAATCCACTACGATTTGGATATTTGATCCGAGGGGCCTCTGGCCTGATAGCACTAACCATCACGTGGCATAGTATGGGTGTTCTGCGTCGTATGCATCAGCCGAAGCTTAATAGATGTCAGCGACTGAGCGGCGCGCGCCGGGTTGGACTGGTAAGCTCTTGCCTTTTTAGGGAGGTAGCTAGGTCTGCTCACCGGTCGCCCACGCAACGTGCAAGAGTTCCTGGGGCGATGGCCCATGACCGCTAGGGGCATAGGTTTAGTCTGGCGTGCTGACCTCTCTATTAAGCCTAGATCGGGTTGCGGCGTATTGTTTGGCCGAGGCCGGGCATGACCCAGGAAAGTGTGTCCGGCCGGAGTCAATCGAGCATGGTGGGTAAGTTCGTGCACCCCTGCAGGGAAGAAAACATCTATCGATAGCCTGTCCTACGGTAATGGACACTTGGAGTTGTATCCCGATCGATACAACTAGAACTGGATACTTGTGATGAGTAATGGATTGTGATGATAACTGGATAGTATGGCTCTGGGATTGCTTCCTCGCATGGAGTCGAGAAAGAATCTCTGGCCGAGGTTGACAACACTACTACTACTTTACTTTATGCTACTCTACTCCCTCTTGTTGCTGCAACATGGTGGTTTCCAGAGGATGCTAGTCTTCAATAGGACTAGGCCTTCTCTCTATTCTGGCATTTCTGCAGCTCAGTCCACATATTCAGCCTTCCTTTGATAATGTTGCATATGTAGTGTAGATCCTTGCTTGCGAGTACTTTGGATGAGTACTCACGGTTGCTTTGCTCCCCCCTTTTTCCCCTTTCTTCTTCTTTCTGGTTGATGCAACCAGATGTCCGGAGCCCAGGAACCAGATGCCACCGCCGATGCCTACTACTATGTGGAGACCGCCGACGACCAAGAGTAGTTTGGAGGCTCCCAGGCAGGAGGCCTTGCCTTTTCGATCGAAGTTGCTTTTGTGCTAACCTTCTTAAGGCAAACTTGTCTAACTCATGTTTGTGCTCAGATATTGTTGCTTCCGCTGACTCTTGTGTATTCGAGCTTATGTATTCGAGCCCTCGAGGCCCCTGGCTTGTAATATAAAGCTTGTATTATTTTAATTTGTGTCTAGAGTTGTGTTGTGATATCTTCCCGTGAGTCCTTGATCTTGATCGTACACATTTGCGTGTATGATTAGTGTATGACTGAATCGAGGGCGTCACAAGTCCGATCCGACTCCTTCAGGAGGGGCCGGCACAAAGATGGAGTCCGACTCTGGCGATGGTTTAACAGACGGCTTGAGGAGGCGTTGCAGGGCGACGCCGGTTGGTATTGCTTGCCGGGTGGAGCCAATCCATGCCAGGGCATCTGCTTGCTTGTTGTCATCTCGCGGCACATGGAGGAACTCGCACCTTTCAAAGTATCCACTGAGTTGCTGGACGAGGAAACGGTAGCTTGCCATGTTTGCATCTTTCGCGTCCCAGTCGCCTGACGACTGCTGGACCACCAAATCGGAATCTCCATAGCACAGGATCCGGCGAATGCCGAGTTCCTTGGCAAGCCCGAGCCCGTGTATGAGTGCTTCATATTCTGCTACGTTGTTGGAGGCGGCAAAGTGAACTTGCAACTCATATCTAAGCTTGTCTCCTTTGGGAGAGGTGAGGACGATGTCGGCTCCCAAACCGGTGCGCATCTTTGAACCATCAAAATGCATCCGCCAATGGGTGGAATCTTGCGCTGGCGGCAGGTACTGGGTCTCGGCCCAGTCGACGAGGAAGTCGGCCAGTGCTTGCGACTTGATGGCGGTGCGAGGCTGGTAGTATATGGTGTAGGGGGCCAAATCTATGGCCCATTTGGCCACTCGGCCTGAGGCATCTCGGCTTCTAATGATCTCTGCAAGTGGTGCTGTGCAAACCACAGTGATTGGGTGCTCTTGGAAGTATGGCTTCAGCTTCTTGGCAGCAAAATGCATGCCATAGCACATCTTCTGGTAGTGGGGGTAGTTTTGCTTGGAGGCAGATAGTACTTCACTTAGGTAATACACCGTTCTCTGGACAGGTAGGGCTTTGCCTTCTTCCTTGCGTTCCACCACTATGACTGTGCTGACCACCCGGCTGGTGGCGGCGACGTAGAGGAGCATGGGCTCCTTAGGAGTCGGGGCCGCCAGGACAGGCGGGGTGGTTAACATCTTCTTGATCTAGAGAAAAGCTTCATCCGCCTTGTCATTCCACTTGAAAAAAGTGGTCTTCTTCATGAGCTGGTACAGGCGAAGAGCCTTCTCACCCAGTCGACTGATAAAACACTGATGGATGCCAAGCAGCCGGTGAATTTTTGCACGTCCAACAGTCGGGTGGGCACCTCCATCCTCTCGATGGCCTTGATCTTCACAGGGTTGCACTCTATGCCGCGTTCAAAGACCAGAAAGCCAAGAAGTTGGTCGGCTGGCACTCCAAAGACACACTTCTCCGGGTTGAGCTTGATCTGAAATCGGCGCAAGTTCTCAAAGGTCTCCTTGAGGTCCTCCAATAGCGTTCTTCGCTTCTCCGTCTTTACCACCACATCGTCCACATAGACGTGGGCGTTTCTACCGAGTTTCTTGAGGAGACACTTCTGCATGCAACGCTGAAACGTGGCGCCGACATTTCTCAAACCGGACGTCATGGTCAGGTAACAGAAGGCTCCAAATGGCGTGATGAAGGCGGTCTTCAGCCTGTCGGCCGGGTTCAGCTTGATCTGATGGTACCCAGAGTATGCATCCAAAAAACTCAACAGCTCGCATCCGGCTGTGGAGTCGATCACTTGATCAATTCTTGCCAGAGCAAATGGGTCTTTGGGGCATGCTTTGTTGAGGCTGGTATAATTAATGCACATACACCACTAATTGTTCTTCTTCAGTACTAGGACCGGGTTGGCTAACCACTCTGGAAAAAACACTTCCATGATGAAGTCGGCTGCCAGGAGCCGGGCTATCTCCTCTCCAACAACTCTTCTCTTCTCCTCTGATAGGCATCGCAAGGGCTGCCTGACTAGCTTGACATCGGACCAGACATGTAGCTTCTGCTCGGCGAATTCCGTCGGAACACCCGGCATGTCTTTTGGAGACCACGCAAAAGATGTCCTGATTCTCACGGAGGAAATCGACGAGCTCGCCTTCCTATTTGCTATCAAGGTTTGCACCTATGACAGCGTGCCTCTCCGGGTGCTCCGGGTCCAAGGGTATCTTCTTTGTTTCTTTGGCCGGCTTGAACGAGCCCTCGACTTCTGACTCCTTGGGGTTGGGTGACATTTCCGGCTGTTTACCCGCCATTGCCAAAACCCGGTCAAGGAGCCGCTTCTCCTCTGGGATCACGAGGGACTCGACCAACCGGCTGCTTTCAACAGCGCAGGCAGACAACTTCTTGTAGTCTCCTGCTATGGTCAGGATCCCCTTGGAGCTCGACATCTTCATCTTTAGGTAAGCATAGTGGGGAACCGCCATGAACTTGGCCTGGGCAGGTCGGCCAAGTAATGCATGATAAGGGCTCTCAAGGTCTACCACTTCAAACCAGACGGGCTCTCAGCGGAAATGATTTTTGTCCCCGAAGAGAACATCTATCAAAGTCTTGCTGATTGGTGAGCAAGAAAGGCTAGGAACTATGCCATGAAAAACAGTACAGCTGGGCTGAAGATATCTCTGCTTGATCCCCAACTTCTCCATGGTATCTTTGTACAGAATGTTGATGTTGCTGCTGCCATCTATCAGAATTCGGGAGAAACGAGCAGCTCGCCTCTCCGTGGCAAACATGGAATCCAACACCAGAGCATAAGAGCCAGGATTGGGCGTCACCTCTGGGTGGTCGGCTCTACTCCAGCTGATGGGCTTCTCCGACCAATGCATGAATTCAGGGGTCTCTGTGGCTACCGCATTTACTACCTGCTGCTGCTGCCGTTTGTTGCGCCTGTCATCGGCCACGCTGGTGAACACGACATAGGCTCCATGCTCCTCAGGATAATCATCTTGAATGTCTCCTACTGGTCGGGCCGCCGGCTGTTGAGGACGAGGAGGCGGCGGGCCCGCAGGCGGAGCAGGCTGGAGTCCGTCACGCTTGGTGATCCTGGTGAGCCAGTGGCACTTCCGAGTGGTGTGATTGGATGGCTTCGCGCCGCTGTTGAACTTGCAGGGTGCATCGAGAGTCTGCTCGTACGAGAAGGCGGGCAGCCAGTTGGGCTTTCCATCCTTCTGGCGTTTGGGACGAGGCTGCCCTTCCGGCTGCTGGTCTTCGACTGTTGCCACCTGCCGGCTAGTGGAAGCCAGCTGTATGGCCTTGCGCTTATTTTCATTTGGTTGCTGTCGCCGACTGGTGTCACCAGCCGGTGTCCGAGGAGCTTGAGGGGCCACCTTGCCCGACGCGTTAACTTGGATCACTGCCTTCATGGAGGAGTCGGCTGTGGCATACTTGTCTGCTATGACTAGCAGTTCGTCGAGGGTCGCCGGCTCATCGCAGAGAAGCTTGTGCTTGAGGAGGGTGCCCTCTCGGCACCTGGCAGTGAAGTACTCGATGACCTGCACCTCGTGCATGCCCTCGCAAGAGTTGCATAGCTCGGCCCAGCGCGTGAGGTAGTCGTGAGTCGACTCATCGGGGCCTTGGACACACAAGGAGAGCTGGGGAGGCTTGGGCGGCCGCTTGTACATGCTGGTGAAGTTGCGAATGAATGCCTCAGTGAAATCTACCCAGCTGTTGATGCTGCAGGGCTTCAGGCTGTTCAGCCAGGTTTGGGCCGTGCCCTGGAGCATGAGCGGAACGTACTTCATGGCAACGCGCTTGTTGCCGTTGGCGATGCTGATGGCTGTGGAGTAGTCGACGAGCCAGTCCTTCGGCTTCACAGAGCCGGTGTACTTGGGCGTATCTCTTGGGAGAGTGAACCCCCTGGGGAAGGGCTCATCTCGGATGCGGGGGCCGAAGCTGGGCGGGCCAAACTCATCTTCTTCTTGTAGCGCAAGGGATCGGTTGAGGCGGTCGATCCGGTGGCGAGCATCGTTTTCTCCGACTCCTTCTCGGCGGCCGAGGTGGACGCCGAGTGTCGGGTGGTCTATCGGTGGTGGTGAAACGAGTCTCTCCCTGTGGGAAGGAGGAGGCGGGCAATTGTCTCGTCGCTGCACTGCTCTTGGGCGGCCGTCTTGGTCGCGCTCGATAGTGATGCGAGTCCGACTGCGGCTAGCAGCCGGCTCCTTGTCTCTTCTATCGCGGACGCCACCAGTCGTCATCCGAGATGTCACGCCTTGCTCTCGGCGGGGAGGCGGATCGTTGTTTCGCCGATTGGGTGTCCCAGTACGGCAGCCGGCTTCGTGCTGCTCGGCAGCCGCGTCAAGGAGATGCTGGACACGCTCCGTCATGTGGCGACGCTCGTCACCCTCGAGCTTGTCTAGCTCACCTGCTGCCACCTGGGCAGCTCGTATGTTCTCCGCAGGCGTGGCCTAGACGGGGCGATCCGCCACGAACATGCTGGCGATGGCCGCGCCACGCTGCCGAACCAAGCCAAGTCAGCTAGGCCCACCAGGAGCTGGCGTCACTACAAAAAATACACTTCCGTGATGATACATGCTTGTCACAGTAGGTCGCGTTTTTTGTCATGCATGTACATCCATGACAAATTTATGACAGAATCAAGATAGTCAAACCTGTGCTGTCGTAGAAGTGTTCCATGACATTACCAAAATTATCATCACGGAAGTGTCCACTTCCATGACGATAAATCGCGCGTCACAGAAGTGCTTTCGTCAAGGGTGACCGACACGTGGCATCCACCATAACGGAACGCCGTTAAGCTATCGGGTCGGGTTTTGGATCCGATAACCCGTTAACAGCCCCGACCAATGGGAAATTTCCACGTGTAAAATTCTTATTGGCCGGACGAAACACGTGCCAGCTCGTCAGTGGGTCAGATAGGCGCCTATGATACGTCAAGACATGGCACAGCCCAACAAAGGCCCATTCCTGTGAAAAGGCCGGCCCGTTTGACTTGGTCAAAAGGTGGCGAGCCGGCCCATGGAAAGCCTGTTAACGGCATGTTCGCATATAGCCCATTTACAGCCCGCTAACCCAAGGCCCATTACGCCCTATCCGAATTAGGCCCAGTAGCGTCATTTGGGCCATCCAATATGATTCCAGCCCGTTTTCACTTCTGGCCCATGTATGGCCCATGACATCTTTCGGCCCATATGAGGCCCTATGTAACTCTTGGCCTATTAATGGCACGTGGTGAAACTGGCACGTAATGAACAGTGTATCACTTTACACCCATTAACGGCTCGTGGTGAAACTGGCCCGTAATGAACAGTCTATCACTTTATACCCATTGACGGCCCGTTATTCCGTTGGGCCGTTTCCATCCCATGTTATCTTTCGGCCTTCTCAGAGCCCATTTATTCTTGGGCTCATTTCCAGCATTCGTTTACTTACGGCCCGTTACTATCATTTTCTGCTTGTGGGCCAAATTCAGCGCATGGTTACAGTCGGCCCGTTTGTGGTCCATTAATGCGTTGGGCGTTTTCATAGCGTCATCAAATACGGCCTATTAACGATGGCCCATTACGGTCGGCCCATGAACGGACGATTCCAACTCTAGCCTATTTACGGCCATAATGCGGCCTGTTATTGGCCCATGTTTGGCCAATCGATCATACGGCCCGTATAAGGCCCATTGATGATACGGCCTATAGAAGGCCCATTGTTTCTACGGCCCGTAGAAGGCCTACTGTTTCTACGGCCCGTAGAAGGCCCACTGTTTCTACGGCCCGTAGGAGGCCCAGTGTCACTACAGTAAATATTAGCCCATGGCTATTGTGGCCTAGTTTTAAAAAATAGGTTATTGCAGCCACTAGTTAACCGCAGAAAAAGAACTGCAATGACTACAAGCAAACAAATAAACAAGACAACAAGGAAATAAATAAGCAAGCAACTAACGCTAGGCTATCACGGCTATTACACATATTACATCCACTGGGCATCAAAAGTTCGCCACCAGTGCAAATATAGGGAACAAAGCAGCATATCATATACACTGGCCGTCAAAATTGGCCACCAGTGCAAATAAATGCGGCAGAAAAACAAGAGCATAACTGAAACAACTTCAGAAGAGCTCAAGAAACGCCATCCTGGGTATTCACCATGCTGCCAATAAGCTTAATAAGCTGATTAGCTTTGTCCTGTTTGGCGCTAGAATCCTCCAACACTTGCTGTTGCACCAGAAAGTATGCATCTGAATGCTCCAGGGACTTCCGTAGTCCTTCCGCTTCTTGTCACAGCACAGCTGATCGATGTCTTTCAGCTTGTAGTTGAGACTCAAGAAACTGAACTGATTCAGACAGTGAGTTTGAATAGCTTGTGCAAGCGGTAGTGGCCAGTAACTCCAACACTAAACCAAGACAGGATGTGTCACTATCCTGAACCTTATCTGCATTACTTCCTTTACCGTTGCTTAATAAGGCACTCTTCCCCAATATTCTGTCAGCATTCTAAAAGAAGAAACAAGCAGACACATAACAAGTTTAGCATGTACTAGTATATGAAACTCATTTCGGTCAACTAGTTCATTAGTAAGGTGGACAGGATTAAACTACCAAGTCTTCTATTGCCAAGTACTAGTACATAATAAAAGCATCAAACAAACATATATCTATGTCCTATGGTAGCAATGGAATCTTAAATTAGAACAGTTGTTCTTCAGGTTTAGGCACATGTTCTACATGAACAGAGTACAGTAAGACGCAAGAGTATAATACTTAAAAATAGAAAATGAGATCATAGACCTTACCACATTCTTGGTTCGGGACCAGTACAAAACAAGGCGTTCCCATTCATCGTCCAGTAAATGTGTCTCACGAGAAATTAAGGGAATTTGATGAGTTTCTTTGCCGGTGAAGTACGTTTTCTTCAGGTAATTACGATACTGCCACCAAGCATTCTTGAAGATAGCAGAGGTATTAGCACAGGTTACCACATCCTAAGTTTCCAAATCGGTCCTTCTCTATAGAGAAAAATGGGGAAATTTGTTGTATTATAACCATCATGGAGGTAGGATGTATGGGACGAAGCAAAGTAATTGCCATGAATAACATTACTTACACATAACTCCTAGACAAACACCTGCAACTGGCATTTTCCTTCATCTTCAATATAATATTTCCAAGATGGGAAGATACACACATACGATTTAACAACATCAAATGTGATAGATGCTAAACTACGACTAGCTGGTTGTGCTTCTTCCACAGGAATAGGCGTACTAACTGGTGGAGTTGGGGTTCGCCGTGATAGTACTGGCCCTTTGGGCACTGGAGCTGCCTTACTAACTGCTCTTGTTTGGGAGCTCTGTGGTGGAGATGGTGCTGTTTCAACAGGAAATGGGTTACTATTGGCTGGGGTTGGGGTTAGATTGGGTGAAGCTGGTTCTCTGTCCATCGTAGTAGGGGTACAATCTGCGAGAGTTTGGGTTATGTGTGGTAGGGCTGGTTCTTGTGCATGTACAACCGGGGTGCTATCTCCACCAAGAGGTAGCACTGTTTTATTTGAAGACCATGTTTTTAGTCCGCTAGATACTGGCATCACCCGCTCCAATTCAAATGGCTGATAAATAGGAAACATAGTTGAATGTACAGACATTGTATGAGAGACAGATGCAACACATAGTGTGGAAAAAAGAGGGCATGAAATAGTTGACATGTATATTGTTTAACTAAAACGGATAGCATGACATAATTTCACATATATGATGTCTATCTAAACTGGATAGCATAGCATAACATAATTCAAAGATATGATGAATAACTAAACAGGATCGCATGACATAATTCACCTACATGTTATCTAAGTAATCAGGATCGCATCATTTAATTCACATATGTGATTTATATGCTAAACAGAGGGCATTCGATATGATGTCTGAACTAAGAACATGGTGTTGAATATTGTGTATATGATGTCTAAACTATGCAATGCAAGACACCGTATACATGATATGAGCCGTATAACCATGCCAAGTTAGAGCATACACCTCAGTGGGGGAATATGACTGGTCATCTTTCTCTGAATCCATCTCTGAGGAGCTATCGGGACCCAACAAGAGATCTGCTTCAACAGGTAGCATTGTCTGCTCTGAAGGCCTTGTTTTCACTCTAGATTTTTCCATCTCCCACCCAAATGGCTGATTCACAGGAAGAGTAGTTTAATGTACAAACATTGTCGACAAATGGAAATGTAATGAAGAAAAGGATGGGCAAGATATCATTCAAATATATGATGCCTGGTTAAACAGGATGGCATTGCACATTTCACATATATTATGGCTGGCTAAAAGACATGAGACTGCATAATTCTCATATATGATATAGAAACTAAACAGGTGGCATTACAGAACGTGTCTAAACTAAGCTGTCGGTGTCAAAACCGGCGGATCTCGGGTAGGGGGTCCCGAACTGTGCATCAAGGTCGGATGGTAACAGGAGACAAGGGACACTTTATTTTACCCAGGTTCGGGCCCTCTCGGTGGAGCTAAAACCCTACTCCTGCTAGATTAATATTGATGATATGGGTAGTACAAGAGTGAATCTACCACAAGATCAAGGAGGCTAAACCCTAGAAGCTAGCCTATGGTATGATTGTGTATGATGATGGTTGTCCTACGGACTACAACCCTCCGGTTTATATAGACACCAGATAGGGTTAGGGTTACACAGAGTCGGTTACAATGGTAGGAGATCTCGAATATCCGCATGCCTAGCTTGCCTTCCACGCCAAGAAAAGATCCTTCTGGACACGGGACGAAGTCTTCAATCTTGTATCTTCATAGTCCTGGAGTCCGGCTGAAGGTATAGTCCGGCTATCCGAACACCCCCTAATCCAGGACTCCCTCAGTAGCCCCTGAACTAGGCTTCAATGACGACGAGTCCGGCGCGCAGATTGTCTTCGGCATTGCAAGGCGGGTTCCTCCTCCAAGTTCTTCAAGAAGATTATAAACACCAGAAATAGTGTCCAGCTCTGCAAAATAAGTTTCCACATATTGCCATATAGAGAATAATATTAACACAAATCAAATTTGCTGACGTATTCCGCAGTGCGTCATAACACTGCGACCAAGCCTTCTATATAAATTGCTTTCATTGTTCCACCTCAGCTCGTTTTAGCGAGGCGGTTTCCTTGTCATGTCTTGTCAAAGCAGAGATCGTGTGCCCCCTCTAACAGGATTCTCATTAATACGGTCGTGGATAACCCAATCGTGCCTGTTAGCACGTCTTGTCTTAATTAAAGGCTAGTCCAAGACGGTTACGGGGAGGGCGCTTGATATTCTGCCTCTTATAAAGAGACCAAGGCCCTTTTCCCCGCTTCTATTCTCAAAACAAGCTCGCCCGTCGCCTCGAGTTCCAACACCCTAGGCTTCCAGATTCCGAGCGCACCGGATCTTCGATAATGTCCGGCTCCGACCTCCAAGGCCGATGGATGCCCTCCTCTGTTATGGAGGAGGACGTATCAAGATTGAGGGAAGCTATATTCCTGACCAGGGAGATTCCGCACAGGCTGCCTGTTCAAGGACAGGTGATCCCTAGCCCTCAGCCCGGCGAGAGTGTGGTATTTATATCCCAGTTCCTTCGGGGATTAGGCTTCCCCATGGATCCCTTTGTAAGGGGGCTGATGTTTTATTATGGGCTGGAATTCCACGACTTAGCTCCGGAGTCCATCCTCCATATCTCCTCGTTCATAAGTGTGTGCGAAGCATTCCTCCGTGTTACCCCTCACTTCGGATTGTGGCTCAAGACCTTCAAAGTAGAACCGAAGATAATCGAAGGGCGCCACGCAGAGTGCGGAGGCGCTGCTATAAAAAGAAATGCCGACGCTCCATGGCCCGAGGGCGCTTTTCAAGAGGAGCTTGGCCTATGGCAACAGGAGTGGTTCTACATCACCGCTCCTCGGGGCACCGCATGGGTGGCGCCTCCGGCCTTTCGCTCGGGTCCCCCACCACGGTTAGCGTCGTGGATTAACACAGGGTTAGGTCGGGGCTTGCCCAAAGACGTTCCTCTGCTGCAGGGCCGCATTAAGGATCTCTTGAAGGGAGACCTCAACCTGGTCAAGGTGACACAAGTCATGCTGATTCGCCGGACACTGCCCGGCCAATGTCGCCCCCTTCGCTTGTGGGAATTCAATCCGGAGGGACCACGAGCTCTCCAGAATTTTATGGGCGTGACGCCTGTGGAGATGTATAAACTGTTCTTCGGATCACAAGAAGTGAGTCCGGATTTGACCGAGGATGCTGGTTTAAGCCGCAATCGCCCAAATACTCAAGTAGGTGACCTTGCGATCGGACCTTCTATCCGCATAATTAACTTGCTTTTTAACAGCACTTTTCCTTTTAAGCACGAGTGGATAGCGAAGGCGAAGCTAATCCGGTGTCCGGCTCCCCTTCCCGAAACCAGGCTGGATTCTGTGCTAGTCAGGATGCTAGAGGTAGTGCCTTTGCAGGGAAATATGGGAGTAGACGAAGAGATCGTGGCCTCTCCAAAAGAGACCATTCCAAAAGGGGGGATCGAAAATTCTCCTCCTAAGGGAAAGAAAAGGGCCGCCTCTGACCGCCCGGAAACCATAGCTTCGAAGCGGGGGAAAGAATCCTTGTCAGAGGGCCCGACGCCAGGGAGCCCCTCGGCCGAACTAAACCCTCAAAGGGAACAGCTCTCCAGGGAGCCGTAAGTAGAAGAAGAGTTATTCTTTTAAGAGAAATCCTTGATTTATATCTGAGAAGTTTTAATCGAAGCTTTACTTTGTAGTTCGGACCTCAGCCCTTCTCAGCAGAACTCATCTTCGGGGGATCTTCTTCCGGAGATGATGGAGAGCGGAGCGCCTCCTCCTTCTGTATCGCCTAGCAAGGCGGGCGACGCTGAAGTGTCGTCGCGGGGGATTTCTCCGGATCCGCTAGGGGTGGATGGTGCAGCCCCCCGAGGTTCTCTGTGTCCGGCCTTTGAGGAAGGCCATGGGACGAGTCCGGCACCATCTGGTGTTCGGTCGGAGGAGCTAAAGATTCTGCCGGGGCGAGCCTTTGTCTCAGAGGAGCATCGTGCGTTAATGAGCACGGTGATTGAAAAGATTTCATCCGCAGAAACTGGACTGCATGAGGCCGTCAAGAGTTTAGTGGCAGGCCTTGAGGTACGTTTTAAATAACGTACATTTGTATTAATTGCGCATAAATAAAGTGCGCCCTGTGTAGATAGTAGCCCCTGAGACTCTGTGCGTCGTAAAGATGTAGGGCGCGCAGAGGATCTTAATCACAGGTCCTTTAAGTGGCACCTTTATACGTAGGTGGCTGATTATCCGGAGTCGAGCCGGACTCGTGAATATGCCGAACTAAAGCGACAACTGGATGAGGCAGAAGCCGACATCGTGCTTGTTAACAAGCGGCTTGATGGTGCTCAAGGTATTGAAATCATTAGGCGATTGTGAGTAAGAGGAGCTTTATGTCAATATCTTACCGTGTGTGTGCTTGACGCAGATGATGCGGCCGCCGTGGAAGGTCTTAGGGCCGAACTCGCCCGAGCGAAGGAACAAGCCAGAAAAAGCGATGTGGGTGCCGTGAAAGCCCTTGAAGAGCTGAAAGCCGAACAGGCTGCCCATTGCCGAAGCAAGGAGGAGGTGGCTGATATGGCCGTAATGTTAAAAAGTGCTACTGACCGTTGCAAGCTTCTTGAAGAAGAAGGTCGGGTGAGGCAAATGAGCTTAGAGAAAGTTGTTACAGACGCCAAGGACGCCCGCTCTGTAATGAGAGCGGCAAAGGAGGAGCTACGTCAAGCTGGACTAATTGCGGATGGAAAGCCCTTCTTGCTGCGGAGAAAATTTTGCGACCCGAGGTTTGCCCCGTTGGACCGAGCGTGGAGTGTAGAGGACACCTATCTGGATTTGGCGGCAAGTGCTGCTGATGCGACCAAACACTTTCAAGATAAGAAGGGTCATGAAGTGGAGAAGCTCTTCTGGTCGCAATTCATCAATCCAGAGCGTCCACTTGTAGTGGACGATCGCCTGTCCCAATGGGCCGAACTGAATAGGTTGTCCGGACTCGCCATGAAGTACGTCACGGATCATCTGTGTCCGGGGAGATCGAAGCCGAAGAGTTATTTCAGATTAGTGCAGCAATTTCTCGATGTGGTGCCACGTATCGGTGCTATGAAGAGGTCAGCGTGCACGGAGGGAGCTCGGTTGGCTCTTGCCCGTGTCAAGACATACTGGGCAGATATGGAGCCCACCGTTGTTGCGTCCCGGGATTCGGATAAAAGCCGAATACCTTCCGAGCAATATTTTGAGAAAGTCCTCGAAGGCGCTAACATAATAGAGACGCAGTGCTCGAAGGATGCTATGTTATGATAGCATATGTACTCATGAAACAGTATTTTGATAAATTGTAGGGGCATATTTTTAGATTTGTGCCTTCAAGTATTAGGAACACCTCCTGTGCGGCCGTTTAAATATATAAATTCTGAAAGATTGCAGTCGTTGGCTTCAGCCCCCATGCACATAGTGCGGGAGTGCGCGCAAAAGACGCATTTTCACACTTAACCCAACGTCTTGGTCCTATAAAGGAGGTGATAGCGCAGCGGGCTAGGCAACCGGACTATAATGCTTTAACACTTTCACTTAGCCATATGAGCTTGATAGTGGGACTCTTTAGGTAGCCCTTTAGTGGCGACTGCGCTTTGCCCGAGTTCGGAGCGCGTACATGCCTGACCGGGAAACGGCCCTTCGTCAAAGCGGTGGAATTCGATAAATTCCTATGAGTCATCGAGTGGCGACCAGTCTCGCGCTACATCATGACAGTCGGTTTTCGGCTTTCTCTACTGAGGTGCACACCCGGCCGAAGCGGGGCACAATCGCAGTAGTTCTCCTGGTGCTACCTTAGCCGATAGAGCGGAACGTAAGGTAGCCGAACTCAGGAGCCGGGCAACCCAACATGTGACCAAAATCATGATTCGGAGCTGATGCATATAGTGCCAAAACTCACGACGCCGAACACTCCCTAAGGTGTTCGGTCTTTGTGAGTCCGTGTGAAACAACACCCTTAAACAAAAGAAAAGAGCCCTTAGTGTCTAGTTATGAGCAAGAATTCTGGCGTGGCCACATGCCAAGACGCCAGCCTCCTCCTTGGTTATAGCAGGAAGGAAAAAACCAGGGGATGTATAGCAGCAAGAGACAGTAAAAAAGGTTTACGCAGGGTCTTAATCTAAAAAGAATCCTTTAGGACGGGTCCTTACTACACGTCTGCGCATGTGTCTCCGCTGTGCCGTGTCCTGGACGGGCGCCGCACGACGTTCATCTGTAAAAGAGAGGAACTAAATTGAAAAATGGGTTGTGCGGAAAAAAATATAAAGTAAAGAATATATAAGGTTGAGTTTTATTGTCTCTACGTACAGCCCCTGGTATGGGGGTATATGGCGTACTAAGCCTGCGTTAATGATGGACTTGTGCCGAACTCGTTGAGTCCGGGTCCATGGCCTTTGATGACTTATTAAAAAGTCCTTTGGCTGGCGAGGCCACTTTATTGTGCGGCTGTTTAAGCGGCCGCGCAATCCTCCGTTTGGAGGAGGCGTATTTTAGTGCGCTCCCTTTAAAGAGATGATGCCTCGAGGACCGGGCATCTTAAGCGTGAGAGATGCGTAATGCGGTATTGCGTTAAAGCGAGCGAAAGCTCCGCGTCCCATTAGTGCTTGATAGCGACTTGAAAACGGGATTACATGGAAGGTCAGCTTTTCACGACGAAAGTTATTGGGAGAGCCAAATATGACTACAAGCCGGAGAAAACCCATACAAAGGGTGTCCGGGCCTGGTGCTACCCCTTGAAAGGAGGTTTTGCTGTGGCGGATTCTTGCTGGGTTTATGCCCATGCGGTGGATTGTATCCTGATATATCAGGTTTAGTCCACTGCCGCCGTCCATAAGGACATTGGTAAACTGGAATCCATCGATTATTGGATCCAGTATCAGGGCAGTCCGGCCTGCGTTTTTGATATTTCTAGAATAATCTAGCTGATCAAAAATGATTGGCTTTAGTGACCAGTGGCGGGACTCCTGAGGTGTAGGTTTGATTGTGCGTACCTTTATGGGTGCCACACATTTTGTTACGTGAAGCGAGTTCATTGTTTCGACTTCTTGCGGGAAGTTCTTTTGTTTCCTGGTATTCTGCCTTTGGGGTTCGTCCTCTTCTTCACTTGGTGTATCGAGCCCCTTGTGTTCGACGTTAAGCTGCCCGGATTGTTTAAAAACCCAACAATCTCTGTGGGTGTGATTGGCAGGCTTCCCAGGAGTACTGTGTATCTGACATATTCTGCCCAGGATTCTATTTAAGCTGGACGGATCATCCCTATTATCCTGAGGGGGTGGTTTTGTTTCATTTTGCCGCGAGCTTTTGAATCCGGCATTGACTGTCGTGCTCTTCGGACTTTTTCCTTTGATTCTGCGACGATCCTTATTTCGCCGCGGTTTTCCATTTCCATCCCTGATTTCTGATGTACTTGGGTCGCTGGGGCTGCATCGTGCCAACCAGCTGTCCTCTCCTGCGCAAAAGCGGGTCATGAGGCTTGTGAGTGTGGCCATTGTTCTTGGCTTTTCCTGGGCGAGGTGTCTGGCGAGCCATTCGTCTTGGACATTATGCCTGAAAGCTGCTGGGGCTTCGGCGTCCAGACAATCCATTATCTGATTCTTTTTAGTGAGGAATCTGTTCCAGAACTGTCGAGCTGATTCTCCGGGCTGTCGAGTTATATGACTGAGATCGTCTGCGTCCGGGGGGCGGACATAGGTCCCTTGAAAGTTTGCTCGAAAAGCATCCTCGAGCTCTTCCAAACTTCCAATTGTGTTTTCGGGAAGGCTTTTAAG
Organism: Aegilops umbellulata; assembly: GCA_032464435.1. Classification (NCBI taxonomy): domain Eukaryota; kingdom Viridiplantae; phylum Streptophyta; class Magnoliopsida; order Poales; family Poaceae; genus Aegilops; species Aegilops umbellulata. The sequence goes on from CP136059.1 coordinate 512,883,081, forward strand.
CCAGTGCCAGGCTGGCCCTTTGAGCTTAAGGGGTAAATATTTTATGGCGTGGAGATCATCTCCTCTAGCCATATGTATGTGGAGGATGTAATCCTCGATCCAGACTCCAGGGTCTGTTGTTCCATCGTACGCCTCTAAGTTAACGGGTTTGAATCCCTCTGGAAATTCATATTCCAAGACCTCATCGGTGAAACATAGGGGGTGTGCGGCGCCCCTGTATTTGGGTGTGCCGGATTCTGATGATGGATTTTTTGCATTGCTTGTGAGAGCTTGCTTTCTTGGCCCATAAATGGACCTGGCTGGGCCATGATGCGAGTCTTTAATTGGGTCTCATGCCGCCTTGAGTGCGGCGCCGCTTGCGGTTTTATGGTGGCCGTGGGGTTGTCTATCCGACCGTGTGGCTTTTTTATTTTTTAAATGTGGGGGCTCTAGGGCCTCCTGGTCGGATTTGGGCAGTAGTTTTCTCTTCGGATAACTTTTAGTGTGGCGGCTGCCGCTGTATTTATCTGCGGTCTTGATTACCTTGTTCCATCTTGTTCTAAGTGCATCTTCTACCGTCTTTAGCTTCCGCTTCTGCTTTTTCAGGCTGCGTGCTGTGGCAACGAGCCTTTCGTGGAGATTCTTCTGCTCCGTGGTTTTATCCGGCGAGAGATCGTCCGGAGTTCTGTTATGGCCGGGGGAGGGCTGTCTGTCCTCTCCATCCGTGTTGCCCTGTTCGGACGGCTGCTTTGAGGCATGCTCGTCGTCTACCGTCTCATCCTGCTCTACGGCTGGGTCTTGATCGAGGCGGGGCTTGGCTTGGCGTCTACGTCGCTGCTTTGACTGCTTTTCGAAGGGTTTACCCCTTTTGTAGGGGTATCCACCATGAATACATCGTTAGGTGGGGTGGAGGTCCAGTGCCCTATAGGTGCTGGTCCTAGTTCGTCTCCGTCTTCGTCGTCCATACCGTCGAAGTCTTCGGATCCGAAGTCAAGTATGTCGGTTAAATCATCGACAGTGGCTATTAAATGGGTGGTGGGTGGGCTTTGAATTTCTTCGTCGTCCGAATCCCAACCTCTCAGACCATAGTCCGGCCTGGGCTTTCCTGATAAAGAGAGAGACTTGAGAGAATTCAGGATATCACCGAAAGCTGAGCACTGAAAGACGTTTGCGGCGGTGAACTCCATTACAGGCGCCCAATCAGATTCGATCGGCGGGGGCACGGAAGGCCCGGAGTTCGGAGAAGAGTCCGGCTCCTTGGAGTCCTGGGCCGCGCGGAGTACATGGCTGGCGTTTGGCTCGATCACCTTTGAGATCGCAACCCCCGAGGTGACGTCCAACCGTTCATCCTCGGAGAACACAGAGGGCTCCGAGTCAAGGATCGGGGCCGGAGCGTGTGCGGCCTCCAGGGTACTTTTCGAAGGCAGAGCTATATCATGCCCCTCGAAATAGTGCGGCGCGCTTGGCTGTGGCTCGAACCCGTCGAAGATCAAGTCTCCGCGGATATCAGCCATGTAGTTTAAGCTTCCAAACCAGACTTGATGGCCAGGGGCGTAGCTTTCGATCTGCTCCAGATGACCAAGCAAATAGGTCCGCAGAGCGAAGCCGCCGAAGACGAAGATTTGTCCGGGGAGGAAAGTCTCACCCTGGACCTCATTGTTGTTGATGATCAAAGGAGCCATCGGGCCTAAAAGCGACAACACAGAGGAACTCTCAATGAAAGCACCAATGTCGGTGTCAAAACCGGCGGATCTCGAGTAGGGGGTCCCGAACTGTGCGTCAAGGTCGGATGGTAACAGGAGACAAGGGACACTTTATTTTACCCAGGTTCGGGCCCTCTCGGTGGAGATAAAACCCTACTCCTGCTAGATTAATATTGATGATATGGGTAGTACAAGAGTGGATCTACCACGAGATCAAGGAGGCTAAACCCTAGAAGCTAGCCTATGGTATGATTGTGTATGATGATGGTTGTCCTACGGACTACAACCCTCCGGTTTATATAGACACCGTATAGGGTTAGGGTTACACAGAGTCGGTTACAATGGTAGGAGATCTCGAATATCCACACGCCTAGCTTGCCTTCCACGCCAAGAAAAGATCCTTCCGGACACGGGACGAAGTCTTCAATCTTGTATCTTCATAGTCCTGAAGTCCGGCTGAAGGTATAGTCCGGCTATCCGAACACCCCCTAATCCAGGACTCCCTCATAAGCAGATGACATATATGATGTCAAAAGTAGGCACTGCAAGGCAACATATGCATGATATGACTAACATCATCATGCCAAGGTAGAGCAAACACCTTGGGGGTAAATAGGAGTGGTCAGCGGCATCCGAATCTGCCTCAGAACAGATATCTTCCTCTGGATTACAATCTGGAGAGGGGTGGGGAGGGTTTGCCATTGAACCCACCATGGATCAATGTCTGCATGACATTGTATTGCCACGCAAAACTCTTCACTTTTTCTCTACATGTTCAGCATGACTGTGTACAATATCTGACATGCATACCAAAAAATATGGTGAGATTATGTAAGGAGAGCATGCAAAAATTTAGAGTAATGGTAACAACCAGTGGATCGATGTTTTTCCGTTGAACCAAAATAACCCTAATGGATCGACGTGAATGTATAGTAATAAGTGATGCAACAAGTGTACAACCTCTTTGTCGTAGCCGTGTCGACCTCAGCATCATTGGGTTGGTCGCTGAAGTAGTTGAGGCAGAGGTGGTTGTCGGAGGTGTGGAGGAAGATCTGAGGAATCTGTAGACGGCGTCCAGGGCACTGCTCTGTTGTGATGGACCGTTTTGTCGTTGGAGCAGCTCCGGTGAGCCGTAAGACATCAAGGCTGAAGCAGCACAAGACAGACATCGTCAATCTCAAGTGGGATTCTAATAGAATCTCCAATAGATGATGTAAAATGGATGTAAAATTAACATCACCAAAAACCACCTGACTACAACAGATGAGGTAAAAACTATTGACTCTGAACTTAACTGTCGAAACTGAAATTTACTATGGAATCTGAATGCTACGGTCGAAACTGAACGCAATGGTATCAGAGAGGCACTTGGCATGTAGTTTAGGGAGGGCCTGCAGTTCATCTTCAACCTGCACCCCCCTGAGCCGCCAGCCACCACCGGCCGAACCGTCGGCCCCAGCGCCGCCTCGTCGCCCCGAAACAACTCGCCACCGCCGCCCCGGCCAGCCCTCTAGGCCCCCCCCCACCCTGAACCTTAAGATAGATAGTGGGGTACCTCTCCGGTGCGCCCCCGTCCCCGCTGCGGGTGGTTCTTCCTTAACTCCGGCGAGCCCCCCCCCCAAACCCTGAAAATCGACTGACCCAAAAGTCGATTCAGTCGACTGAAGTGTGGCTTAATCGGAGTAGAGCAGCAGCACGAGCGAGAGGGAGAGCAGCAGCAACAGCATCTAGGCAAGCGAGCAATCGAGCGAGAGTCGGAGTAGCAGCAGCAGATCCGGCTGGTATGGATGCCGCCACCGAAGGGGCCTCGCACTGGGGGAGGGCCGCCGTGGAGATGTCACTCGCGGCGCCGGCTTCAAGGTAGTCGCTCCATGGGGGTGCGGGATGGAGCACCGTCGGCGCCGGGAGGTCGAGTTAAGGAGAAGGTGCGATGCGATGAGTGTACAACCTCTTTGGTGGCGCCGAGTAGGCCTCGGCTTCGTCCGAGGAGTCGGTGAGGATGATGCGGTTCCGGTGGAGCAGGTTAAGGCGGCGCTGTGGGGATGGAGCAGCCGCGATAGACGAAGCGATCGTCGGAGCAGCTCCTTGGAGGTGGAGGACGGGGCGGTTGAACCGGCGGGACGTCGAGCTGTTGCGGTGGACGACATCGTTGGGGAAGAGGCTCTGGCTGGGCAGTGGTGACGTGGCGGACGGAGGAGGGTGGGGTTTCGCGGCTGGAGCGGAGAGGTTATGGCGGCCTGGGATTTCGAATGGCGAAAAGGGGGCGATGGGAGGGGGTGAAGCATGACTTAGCAATGCGCTTGTCCAAAATTTAGGGTGTGTTACAAAAGTACCCCCACCGATTTGAACTAGTGGCCCTTTCGACTCAGGGTTAGAAGGGGGATTTCGCGTGTCGGGATTTGGCAGCTGGAGGGAGTTTTCGCGCGCGTTGTAATTTCGAGAAAACAAGGCGCGGGTTGTGAAGGCGCCAGTTTTGGGAGCACGATATCTGAATTTCCGGGATATAACAAGATGCAGGTTGAATTTTAGGGACAAGCCTAACTATAGTAATATTGTACTTGTACGTACCAAATCAATTCGCACTTCCCTCAACCAAAAAGAAAATGAAAAAAATAAAACTATTCACACCACACAAAGAGAGTCTTGCCCCATTTTACTATACAAATGCTATTCAAAGCTACTCCCTCCTTCCATCTATATAGGGCCTAATGCGTTTTTCGATGTTAACTTTGACCAAATATTAGAGCAATGATATATGACATGCAACTTACACAAAGCACACCATTAAATTCGTCTGTGAAAGGCTCTTTAAATGATATAATTTTCACATTGTGCATGTCATGTACTATTAATCTTGTCAATAGTCAAAGGCGGTCTTAAAAATCTCATTACGCCCTATATAGATGGAAGGAGGGAGTATGAATCCATGTTATGTCCGATTAAATTTTTTCGCTTGCTGTATAATGCATGTAACCTACTCATACCAACATTTTAGTGCATTCCAAATGTCTATACTACCGCTGCAATTCGAACTAAATTTGAATTCATTTCTCTATTTCAATAAGAATCTACAATCATGATTGTTGCCAACTTCAACCATCATAGTTTCCTTGCTATCCGCCAGATATAAATCAGACGGCCTATAATGCAGGATGGCAGGCACACCATCATCATCAACTCCGTTTTTTATAAGAGTAGAGATAAAATATATTAAATGTAGTATACCATGTTCATAACCACACCATGTGTATCACCCTTATATATATTCACACATCCGTCGGTTTGAAACACTATGATAAATTCTTCAAATATCCGAATTCGCTTTTTATAATGAAGTATATATGATCTCTATTCGTATTTTACACCAACACAACCCTCTTATGTTTGTAGCTAGCGCTAACTTTCTCTTGTGCATGCACACGCCCGCATCCCTCTCACCCTCCCTCAACATTCTCTAGCTCCATCGCGCAAATTCGTCTTTTCACTTTAGGTCGTTCACCCATGGTGTGTGTAGGCCTCCGAGCTCCTTCTTTACGGCACACATCAAGCGATATGCCTCTCTAGCCAGGTGTGCCTAGCACAAACACAAGCTTCCCCTCTTCTCTTGTCACCGTCCATGCCTCACTCCCACCACTCTTTTCATCATTTTCGTACTCGCACACTCCTCCCCCTTGATATAGTATGCCTCTCGTACCCCCTCCTACATGCATCCCTCTCTCTCTAACCTTCTCCTCGTGCCTCATTTGCTTCTAACACACACATGCATGTATACCGATCGATCTCCCAACATATACCTAGATCGACTTTAACTACCCCCCACCCCATCGATCGACGTACCTCACAAGTTATGTCTCTCCGTTCTCTTACAAAGGGCGATTGATCTTCCTATGTAGTTACGTCTGCTTACCACAGCCACATCGTCCCCCCTCATCATTCGTGCATGCCTCCTGACCTGTCTCTCACAGGCACGTGCACAGACAACAAGCAGCCATCTCCTCTCTTATTGATATTGCGGGTGTGCCCTCCGTTTGTCTAGCAAGCCTATCCCACCATTTGTTAGAAGCAACTCCACTACCACCCCCTCCAACACTCTAGCTCTGTCTCTCTCCCAACCTTATTCATCTCCTGCACATATGCATGGATGCCGATCGATCTCCCTTAATACATGAGGCAGATCGATCTCCTTAATACATGAGGTAGGCCTCTCTCCTCCTCCACACATATACCAGCCATTGTACCTCTATAGTTAATTGGGCCTCCCTCTTCCCCCACCACACCCCAATAGTCGAGCGCTGTAGGTAGGTATCCATGCCACAGAGACAAAGTGCACATGTCCCATCTCACGTTCCAGTAGGCCAGCCACTCTATATCTTTGACGTGGGCACACACAAATTCGATGGCACTCTTTATCGATCGCGCACGCACACACACACACATCATCCCTCTCTTCGATTCTATGGACACCTCAAGCCGATGATACCTCCACTCTCTTCTCGTGGATCGCCCCCTCTATATATATGTTATATCCAGGACTCTATTTCACACACATTGCGTATGTTAAATTTTTTGATTGACCCCCCCCCCCAAAAAAAACTCTCAAGAACCCGCATACTATATCTCTCTAGGTTTGTATCTCTCTCACACAACCCCACGTAGGTGGTGTAAGTATACAAAAAGAGAATAGGTACACCGTGCACGTACTCACGCTTCATGCCCAGACACACCCGCGCGGGTACACGGTGGAGCTCATTTCTTTACGAAATGGCAGCCCACGTGGTAATTTGAACGCCTATAGCGGTTGTTTACCTAGGGAGGTCGTGTACCACGCGTGCACGAAACAAAGTTCGACTTGACGCGTTGCCGCGTTATTTTTAAATAAAGTTATAGTGCTCAATGGCACGTACATAGATTATAAAACGATTTTTATGGAGGAAAAGGTAGTCCGCTCTTCAGAGTATCTCACACAAGGCTCCGGTGGCCACGCTCTCTCTCACCATTGGTCACTGATCCGGCCGCATCCCGTCCGCCGGGGGAAAGGGAGTGTGGTGGCCTCTCTCTCTCTCTCTCTCTCTCATCGTTGGTCACTGATCCGGCTGCATCTTGTCCGCCGGGGGAAAGGAATGCGGTGGCCTCCCTATCTCTCTCTCACCATTGGTCACTGATCCGGCCGCATCCTGTCCACCGGGGGAAAGGGAGGAAGTGCATCGTTTCTCCGTTCGACGGCGTCGAGGCAGCACATCCCGATCTGTGGTACACGCCGTTCTCTCTGACCAAGCTCCGGCGCGGCAGGGCCTACGCCACCTGCTCACAGATTCCGCCCGCCACCGCTTACCTAGTTACATCCCGACGACCTCCAGGTATCCACTCTGGCCTTGCTCCACTGCCCGTTTTCCCACGTCGCTGCGTGTGGATCTTCCATAGTTCTTTGCCCAAAATATAGCTCGTCCGGCGTACTTTCCATATTGCATTCTCGTCCTCACATCGTTTTAGACAAACACAACCGTGTTGTTATCTTCCCTTTGGACAAGGAATATGCTTCTTTTTGTCGTCGCGTGTGTCATCAACTGTTATTGGCCAGTAATTGTTTCCTTTCTACCTCTTTTTTGCAACAGGGCTATCCATTTCACCTCGTTGCTATTGCGACCTTTTGGTGAACTACACAAATCACTTTTTTCTAAAGAGTGTTTTGTGCAGTTGTACTAAAATGTCACACAGGCAATGTCTCTACATTTCAGTGCGACTGCACAAAGGGAGATTGCTTTTGCTCTATCCTCCTCATCCAACTCCGAGCCTAATTTTCTCCAACTAGTTAGTCTTAAGAGAGACTGCAAAGGTGACCGGCTTCTATTTGTGTGTTTATTGTTTCATCAGTAGTCCTCTATTATCGTAATCATACTTGATATCTTTGGAACAGGGACGCTCAACTCTATTTTAGTGGAACTGCACAAAATGATCGGAATGTTGCATGCTCCAGACAGCTACTTTTTTCCCAACATGCCTTGTTGATTTAGACAGAGCTGGGGGGACATTGCTGCCAATGAAAGCATGGATCAATTTTAATTTAACACCTTCTCACAACTTTGTCTTCAGTTGTGATGTAATTATTAGCTCTGATCTGCTAATAATTGACATGCCTTAGCAAGGTAGTTAGTTTTTTATTGTTTTCGAATGAGCATCGATGGCAAGACACGCGAAACAAAAGCTGAAAGCTCAGACCATTGTACAATTTCATGTCGCTGGAAAATTATTTGTATAGTACGTCAATTATGTAAACAAATGATGGAAGCTTGATAGCATTGCCAGAAGCCTCTTAATCATCCGGGTCCATGTGCCATGCACAAAATTATACTCCTTCGTTCCTAAATATTTGTCTTTTTACAAATTTCAAACGGGCATATTTTAGAGTGTAGATTCACTCATTTTGCTTCGTATGTGTACTCCCTCCGTTCCTAAATATTCTATTCGTCTTAACAGATATTTCAACAAGTGACTACATACGGAGCAAAATGAGTGAATCTACACTCTAAAATATGTCTATATACATCCGTATGTGCCAGGACATTTAAAATCTATAAAAAGACAAATATTTGAGTAGTCACTCGTTGAAATCTCTAGAAAGACAAATACTCCGGAGTATATTTAAGAACCGAGGGGGTAGTGCACAACCGCATGGGAGACTCAGCCCGGTCGTTGCGCCGCATTAATAGTGAGTAATGAGCAGTCAAATCATAAGCCCCACCTTTCCCATTGTAAGTTGCTCTGAAGAAGCAACCATCAATATGCTCTTCTTTGAATCCGCTCATACTATTCCATCTGTCACTGTTTATAGAGCGCGCTTCAGAAAAAAGAGAAAAATCTGTGGGACCAAGGCGACTAGCGATCGTCCTGAAAAATAGCATTGGTAGTTATAGCACGGCGTCTATTACTAGAGGGAATAATGCGTACACACATGCATGAAGTGCTTCCACCCCGGGTACACACATGCATGCACTCCGTAGTAGTATAGTACTTGCAGAGAAAATTGTGGACTTGATTGCGGTTACCACGCCCTATTTAATTGAGCATTAAACCAAACGCGTCTAAAGTCTCTCTAGTGGTGGAAATGCATTGAGAGAAATGCATCATAATAAAGCGCGCCCTGTAAATTGTGATGGAGGGTGGAGTAGTATGAAGGTGAAAACCAAGTACACGTACTACTGCGCTTGGCTCTTCGCCCCTTCGTGAAGTCGAACAATGATGGTACTCCGCATGTTGGGTACTACAGTGTATGCCTCTGACAATCTGACACCAAATGGACTGATGCATGTCCACCGAGGGGAGGTTGCATTAGTCAAAAGGCGTAAACGAGCTTCACCTTGTCCTGCAAGCTTCTCCTTGTTCTGCGAGTTGACGGGACACACCAAAAAGTAGTGCTAGTCCATACTCCCTCCTTTCCGGTTAATATGGCTTAATCTTTTTTACGGGTAAATGAGACAACTTTATTCAGATATAAGCATTCTGACGATCAGCCAAGACACTGGTCACTAGGAAGCGAGGTACCCCACAAAAGAAGAAGTAGGAAGCGAGCTGTTTCATCAAGCCAGCTCTCGGCCACATTCAAAGTGCAGCAAGCACGGTTCGCACGAAGATGCGCCGCAAGGTTTGCTAACCTGTTTACATGCTGAATAACAAAAAATAGGAAATATTACTGAGCGCTACTATTTGTAACAGGATATGAGCTAGAATTAAGTGAGAATCGTGGCGAGTGTTCCATGCAATCAACTTCCATTATCACATGCGAGAACCCTCGAAGAGAACCAAATGTGTTTAAGATTGCTTTATCACATTTTAAAATTATAATAAGAGTGCAGACGCTCCTCCATCCGGTTCCTAGTACTAGTATAGTACGTACCTTTATGGACTATAGTAGTAGTACTGCCAAACTTTGCGCTTGGCTGTTCGGGAAGTCGAACAATAATAGCACTAGTAGTATAGGGTATGCTTCTGGCAATCTGACACCGAATTAACTGTTGCACGTCCAGCGCCTGAGCGAGGGAGAGCTTGCATTAGTCAAAAGTTTCTCCTTGTCCTGCGAGCCACCGCGCGCAAGCTTCTCCTGTCCTGCAACCTTCTCCTCGTTCGACAAGTTGACGGGACATAGCAAAGTAATGCTAGTCCATGCTGCCTCCTCTCCGGTTAATATGGCTTAATTTCAGACGAGATAAATACACTGTCTGTCACTGTATATTTATAAAAATACGGTCAGTGGACTTCATAATACGCTCATTGCGCTCAATATATTTATTTTCCGATGTTCATACCATCTTCCTTTTGAAGCCGGCTTGCTCCACTGCCGTAGCTCCATCTCCATGTCGATCTTTCTCTACTTCTACCGGCTTCTACTTATGATGAGTTTATGCCTCAAGTACTAGTGCCAGTACTATTATTCTAATCACACTTCTTCAATATCTTTGCCATCAGGGATGCTCAGGTCGATTTTAGTGGAACTGCACAAAAGCATCGTATGATCCGAGGGTACCAGCCGTCTTTCCTTCGACATGTTCTACCTGGCCAGGAAATTAAATCATGTTTAGGGTTTAGGGTTTAAGTCGTAGTGTCCCCATCAGTAGTTTTTCTATCATACACGCTCTCACAACTTTTTTATTTAGTTGTGACGTAAATATTGGCTATAATCTGTGAATCATTGAGATGCATCAGCATGCGTGTTAGTTTTCCTTTGTATTTGATGGAATGTTGTAACGGGGTAACCTTGGAATAGGAATGAAAATGGAGTGAAAAAGTTTCTGTTTTTCCGGAGAAAAAATGGAAACGGAGAGAAACCAACGTTTCGTTTTGTTGGATCGCGCCATCGAGCAAAACCAACTTTAAATCACGCCTGTCGTGTTCGTGTCTCACCCTCCTCCACGGCTCGACCCCACACGGTCGCTCGGCATGCCACACACCGCAAACCGAGTAGTATACCATAACTTTCCCGCCTGCTTGTCGATGGATCGTGCCATGGAGTACTAGCACTACTGGAAGAGATTGACGAGTTGGGGGAGGAAAGCTAGCTGTAGCACGGACTCCAGAGAACTTTTTCCATGCATGTTGTAGCCGGCTATTGCGACCTTTGAACGCGGAGCAGCCGCGTGCACCCGGAAGCGGCGCGGGCGACGCTCTCTCGGCCGGCGCGCCGCTTCAATGTCGGCGCCAGTGAGAGGTCGCGTCCGCTCTGGCCGGGCATGAATGCGGCACTGAACGTATCGGGCAGGAAGCACGTGCGGGTGATGAAGAGGGTTCGGGTTGGTCAGGACCGGCAGTGGCAGCGGTCCGGACATGCGCAAACAAGAGATGTTGTATGTTAATATTGTTGCGTATATAATTAACAACATAAATAATGTGCCAGTTGGACAGATATGATTGGAGATGGAGATGGAAATGGAATTTTACGTACACACGGATATGCATGTCTATGTCTATGTGTGTGTGCACGATGACTCTCGCGACCTGGAAGCGGGGGCGTGTTTTTGATCGAGTTTTCTTTCTTGGTACGTTAGAAAATTTAGTTTGTCTAATTCACATCTAGATGTTATTTCAGGATATCGCATCTAAGCTCCCACAAGTATATAATGTAGCAACAAGAAACAAAAAAACTAGGAAAAGACCACAAACAGAGTGGACAACAACTTATATGTGACATAACTATGTCACATCTAGATGTGTCCTAGACAGACCCTTAAAAAATTGTCCGCCAGTTTTCGTTTCTTTTTTTCAGGAACGCGCGTATTCTATTTAAAACCACTGCTATGGAGAGATTTTTGTACTCCATTATAGCCTCTTGTTTGATAGAGTTTCTGGCGTCTCGCTCTCTCACCCTATCCATATCAAAACAAGATGACAGTGTCCACTCTATCTCTCTCCTCACCGGTGGTCACAGATCCGGCCGAATCCCGTCCGCTGCGGGAGGTGAGGAGGTGCAGCGTTGACATTGTCGCCGTCGGCGACGGAGGAAGCCGATGCGCACCATCCTCTCGGAGCCGGCGCTGGCGCGGACGAAGATCCTCCGCACCCTTGTTCGCTACCGTTGTGTGGGAAGATCCCGCCCGCCTAAACGACATCTCGCCCACCTGAGGTACAACTTCTTGTACTGGTCCAGCTCCCCAGGTCACTGCGTGTGGGTTTTCTTCTATGCGACTACACCCCAGCTCCCCATGCATAGTAGCTAGGGTTTGTCGGCTGGTCCAACATCACCTACAAAAAGTACATGGTGGTTGTGCGGTCATTGTCCATATGGTGGTAGTACTATCACTGGTTAAATGAAGAAATGCTTTTTTCTCGGGTATCCTGGTTTAGTTCCCATCAAGATAATTATGATACTTCTGTTTGTTGGTGTACTTTTCATTAATTCTTATTGACAATTGAGATGTCGTTGCTAACCCTTTTTTATATTTTTGGAAACAGCGATGCGTGTCTCCATACCCGGGCATGTCTTTCTCAATTTTAGTGGAACTGCACAAAATTGGATGGCCATTGTTGTTCCGCCTCACTGTCCTCTGCCACGTGGTTCTTCCTTCCTCGAGCTTGATTACTGAGAAGAAAGAGACCACAGTGAGTGAGGGAGTCCTGGATTAGGGGGCATCCGGACAGGCGGACTATAACCTTTGGCCGGACTGATTGGACTATGAAGATACAAGATTGAAGACTTCATCCCGTGTCCGGATGGGACTTTCCTTGGCGTGGAAGGCAAGCTTGGCAGTATGGATATGTAGATCTCCTTCCTTGTAACCGACTCTGTGTAACCCTAGCCCCCTTCGGTGTCTATATAAATCGGAGGGTTTAGTCCGTAGGACACAACAACAACAATCATACCATAGGCTAGCTTCTAGGGTTTAGCCTCTCTGATCTCGTGGTAGATCCACTCTTGTACTACCCATATCATCAATATTAATCAAGCAGGAGTAGGGTTTTACCTCCATCGAGAGGGCCCGAACCTGAGTAAAAACATCGTGTCCCTTGTCTCCTGTTACCATCCGCCTAGACGCACAGTTCGGGACCCCCTGCCCGAGATCCGCCGGTTTTGACACCGACATTGGTGCTTTCATTGAGAGTTCCTCTGTGTCGTCATCTTTAGGCTTGATGGCTCCTTCGATCATCAACAGCGATGTAGTCCAGGGTGAGACTTTTCTCCTTGGACAGATCTTCGTGCTCGGCGGCTTCGCACTGCAGGCCAACTCGCTTGGCCATCTGGAGCAGATCGAAAGTTACGCCCCTGGCCATCAGGTCAGGTTTGGTAGCTTAAACTACACGGCCGACATCCGCGGAGACTTGATCTTCAATGGATTCGAGCCCCGGCCGAGTGCGCCGCACTGTCACGATGGGCATGATTTAGCTCTGCCACCGAACAGTGTCCTGGAGGCCGCACCTGCAACCGCTCCGACCTTCAATTCGGAGCCAACTGCGCCATCAGTGGGCGGGTGGTTAGACCCCGCTACGGAGGCAGCAGCCTCAACGGCGATCAAGCCGAACACCAGCCTTACCCATCGCGAGGCCCGTGACTCCATATCGCCGGACTCTCCTCCGGACTCTGAACCACCCGCGCCCCTGCCAATCAAATCCGATTGGGCGTCGATCATGGAGTTCACCGCCGCGGATATCTTTCAGCACTCGCCCTTCGGCGACATACTGAATTCACTAAGGTCTCTCTCCTTGTCAGGAGAGTCCTGGCCGGATTATGACCAGCAAGATTGGGATGCGGATGATGAAGAAATTCGACGCCCACCCACCACCCACTACATAGCCACTGTGGATGACTTGACCGACATGCTCGACTTCGACTCCGAAGACATCGACGATATGGACGACGATGTAGGAGAGGAACAGGAACCACCCCACATGGCACGGGACAGCCACCTCATCCCACGATGTATACATGGTGGACACACCCAAAGGAAACAACGACGAACAGCCGAAGGACGCAGCGAAGGATCGTTCCCTCGAAAAGCAGTCAAAGCGGCGGTGTAAGCACCGCTCCAAACCCAGCTTCGATAGAAACAGCGGTCACACAGACCCAGCCATAGAGCAGGGTGAGCCGGCGGACAACGAACATGCCATTGAACAACCGTCCGACCAGGACAACACGGAAAATCAAACCAAACAACCCGTCTCCGGCGATAACAGTCCGGATGACCTCACGCCTGACAAGCGCCTGGAGCAGAAGAACCTCCACAAAAGGCTCGTCGCCACCGTGCATAGCCTGAAAAAGCAGAAGTGGAAGCTCAAGACTGTGGAAGATGCACTTAGAATCAAATGGAGCAAAGTACTCAACACCGCAGACAAATACGGTGGCAGCCGCCACATAAAGAGCTACCCGAAGCGAAAGCTACTGCCCGAATTTGATGAGGAGGCCTTAAAGCCCCCGCTATCAAAAAACAAAGCAGCCATCCGGTTGGATAGACGACCTCACGGCCAATATAGAGCGGCAAACAACGCCGCACACAAGCCAGCACGCGATCCACATGAGGACTCGCATCAAAAAGACGGCCCAACCAGATCTATCTACGGGCCAAGAAAGCACGCTCCAGCGAGCAATGCAATACGACAAAAATCCGAACACCATGGTACACCCAAATACAAGGGTTCCGCACATCCCCTGTGTTTCACCGATGAGGTGCTGGACCATGAATTTCCAGAGGGATTCAAACCCGTACACGTAGAGGCATACGACGGAACGACAAACCCTGGGGTCTGGATTGAGGATTATATCCTCCATATCCACATGGCTAGAGGAGACGACCTCCACGCCATAAAATACTTACCCTTCAAGCTCAAAGGGCCAGCCCGGCATTGGCTTAAAGGCCTTCCCGAAAACACCATTGGAAGTTGGAGAGAGCTCGAGGATGCTTTTCGGGCAAATTTTCAAGGGACTTATGTCCGACCACCGGATGCAGACGATTTAAGTCATATAACTCAACAGCCCGGAGAGTCAGCCTGAAAGCTTTGGACTAGATTTCTTACTAAAAAGAACCAAATAGTTGACTGTCCGGACGCCGAAGCCTTAGCAGCTTTCAAACATAGCATTCGAGATGAATGGCTCGCCAGACACCTCGGCGAAGAAAAGCCAAGAACAATGGCACCATTAAAAAGCCTCATGACCCACTTTTGCGCGGGCGAGGACAGCTGGTTGGCAAGATGCAGTACCAGCAACCCAAGTACATCCGAAGTTAGGGATGGGAACGGGAAGCCACGACACAACAAAAACCAGCGCCGGAATAAGGAAAACAGCCCGAAGAGCACGGCAGTAAACGCCGGATTCAAAAGCTCTCAACGGGGTCAGCAAAAGCTACCTCTCAAAGATAACAGGGACGAACTGTCCAGCCTAAACAAAATCCTGGACAAGATATGTCAAATCCACAGCACCCCTGGTAAGCTTGCAAACCATACCCACAGAGAATGTTGGGTCTTCAAGCAATCCGGCAAACTCAACGCCGAACACAAGGGGCTGGATACACCAAGCGAAGATGATGACGAACCCCATAAACAAAGCACTAGGGAACAGAAGAAATTCCCACAAGAAGTCAAAACAGTAAACATGTTACACGTGACAAAGGGGAGATACGAAGTGGCGCCCACAGAGATACATGCCCTGCGGCCTATCACAACGGAGTTCCGCCACTGGTTGTCCAAACCGATTACCTTCGACCATCAGGATTACTCCGCAAGTATCCGGCACGCAGGATGGGTTGCCTTGGTGTTAGACCCGATAATTGATGGATACCATTCTACACGAGTCCTGATGGATTGCGGCAGTAGTTTAAACCTGATATATCAGGGCACAGTCCGCAAACCGGGGATGGACCCAACAAAAATTAGCCATAGCAATACTTCCTTTCAAGGAGTAACGCCAGGCCCAGAGGCCCATTGCACGGGCTCCATCCTACTAAAAGTTATGTTCGGCTCCCCAGATAACTTCCGTAGCGAAAAGCTAACGTTCCACATCGCTCCGTTTAAAAGTGGTTATTAAGCACTACTGGGACGCGAAGCTTTCGCTCGCTTTAACGCAATACCGCATTATGCGTCTCTCACGCTTAAAATGCTCGATCCATGAGGCATCATTTCATTAAAAGGAAATATTGAGCACTCCTCGCGCACAGAAGACTGTGCGGCTGCCTTGGCGGCCACACACTAAAACGGCCTCACCAACCAGAGCATCTAACAGGTTGTTAAGACCACGGACACGGCTAGACGAGTCTGGCATAACCATATAATTGATAAAGGTTTGATGGCTATATACCCCTATACAAGGGGCTCCGCGCATATAAACAGGCGACAATAAGGCTCAATTTTATCCATGTCGAATTATACTTTGTTTATTTAGTATAACACACATTTTCCACGACTACTTTTTCAACTAAGTACCTCTCTTTTACAGATAACCATCGTGCTACACCCGTCCAGGATACGGCACAACGGAGACACAGGCGCAGACGTGGAGTAGGGACCCGTTCTAAGGATTCTTTTTAGATTAAGACCCTGCGTAAATCTTTTTTACTGTCTCTTGTTGATACACATCCCCCGGATTCTCAGTACAACCGAGAAGGAGGCAGGCGTCTTGGCATGTGGCCACGTCAGAGTATTGCACGTACCTGGACACCAGGGGCTTATTACAAAGGGCACTATTCAGCCCATTTTAAATCACAAAGACCGAATACCTTAGGGAGTGTTCGGCGTCGCGAGTTTGGCCTTATATGCATCAGCTCCGAATCATGTCTTTGGTCAAATGTTGGGTTTGCCCGGCTCCTGTGTTTTGCTGCCTTACGTTCTGCTCTATCGGCTAAGGCGGCACCAGGAGAACTACTGCGATTGTGCCCCGGTTCAGCCAGGCGAGCACCTCAGTAGAGAAAGCCGAAAACTGACTGTCATGATATAGCGCGAGACTGGTCAACCACTCGATGACCTAACGGAATCTTCAGGATTCCTCCGCCCTGACGAAGGGCCGTTTCCCGGCCAGGCACACATGCGCCCCAAATTCGGATGAGCACGGCGCCACCAGGGGCTATATAGTAGCCCCACTGTCAAACTCCTATGGCTAAGTGAAAGTGATAAAGCATTATAGTCCGATTGCCTAGTTCGCTGCGCTATCACCTCCTTAATGGACCAATACATTGGATCAAGTGTGAAAATGTGTCTTCCGCGAACACCCCCGCATTATATGCGTGGGGGCTGAAGCCGACGACTGCCATCTTTCAGGTTATATACATATATACATTAACGGTCGCCCAGGAGGTATTATAATTCTTGCAGGCACAAGTACAAAAAAGCTTTTACATTTCAGCAAATATTGTTTTCAATAAGAATGCATGTTATTCGAACATAATATCCTTCGAGCACTGCGTCTCTATCGAATGAGCACCCTCCAGAACTTCTTGAAAGTAGTGCTCGGCAGGTACTCGGCTTTCGTCCGAATCTTGGGCTGCAACGGCGGTGGCCTCCATCTCTCCCCAGTATGTCTTGACACGGGAAAGGGCCATCCGCACACCCTCCAAGCATGCTGACCTCTTCATTTCGTTGATATGTGGCACCGCACCAAGGAACTGCTGAACCAAACTAAAATAACTGTTCGGTTTTGGCCTCTCCGGCCACAGATGATCCACGACATACCTCATGGCAAGTCCGGACAATCTATTCAGCTCGGCCCATTCGGCCAACCGATCAGTCGATGGAAGTGGACGCTCTGGATTGTTGAAGTGTGACCAGAACAGATTTCCACTTCGCGATCTTTTTGATCTTTGAAGTGTTCGGCTGCATCAGCAGCACTTGCCGCTAAATCCAGATATGCGTCCGCAGAACTCCACATCCGGTCCAAAGGAGCATATTTAGGATCTCCGAACTTCATCCGTAGCATAAAGGGATTCCCAGCCGAGATATCTCCGGCTTGACACAGCTCCTCCCTCATCACTCTCATTGCAGAACGAGTATCTTTGGCCGCCGTCGTGGCCTTCTCCAGGTCTGTCTGATTTGCCTGGTCTTCCTTCTCAAGAAGCCTGCAACGGTCAGCAGCGTTCTTCAACTTCACAACCATCTTGGCCATCTCCTCCTTGCTTTGACAGTGAGCAGCATGTTCGTCTTTTAGCTCCTCAGCCGCCTTTAGGGAAGCCGCATCGCTTTTTCTGGCTTGTTCTTTGACTCGGGCAAGCTCTGCCCGAAGTTTCTCCATCGCTGCAGCTCCATCTGCATTAAGCACACACGTTATAAGATACTGGCATCATGCTCCTCTTACCAGGTGTCTCTAGAGAAATTACATACCTTGTGCCTCGTCAAGCCTCTTGTTGACAAGCACGATGTCGGCATCTGCCACGTCAAGTTGCCGCTTTAACTCGGCAAATTCATCAGTCCGGCTGGCCACCCGACACTTCGCCACCTACATATGAAGGCGGCAAAATTATACCTGGGACTATGATTCTCTGTGTGCCGTCGTCTTCCACAGCACCCAGAGTCTCAGGGGCTACTATCTACACAGGGCGCATCTTAAAGTATGCATTGCTGTCAAAAGGTACACCATTCCACGTACCTCAAAACCTGTCAATAACCTCCTGACAGCTTCATGCAACCCGCTTTCGGTGGACGAAATCCTTTCGATTGCCGCACCCATCAACGCACAGTGCTCTTCTGAGATAGATGCCCGCCCTAGCAGATCCTTCAGTCCCTCCGACCGCGCACTAGATGGTGTCGGACTACTTCGACGGCTCTTTTCAAAAGCCGGACACTGAGGGCTTCGGGTGGCAATAGGACTACCTTCTGGCCTTGCCGGATCAGGAGAAACCCTCCGCGACGACACCTCGGGGTCGCCCGCCTCTTGAGGCGATATGGCAGGGGGAGGCGTTCCGCTCTCCATCATCTCTGGAAGAAGATCCCCCGAAGACAAGCTCTGCTGAGAGGGGCTAAGATCCGAACTGCAAGATAAATGCTTCGGTTACTTTTCTCAGAAGTAAAGCAAGGATTTCTCTCATTATTAAACACCCTTTTACTTACGGCTCGATGGAGGGTTGATCCTCTTGAGGGTATAGTACAGCCGGGGTATCCCCCGGTGCAGGACCCTCTGGCGAAGATTTCTTCCCCCGCTTCGAGACCATTGTCTCCGGGTCTTCAGAGGCGGTCCTCTTCTTCCCCTGAGGAAAGGAACTTTAGATTCCTCCCTTCCGGACAACCTCCTCTACGGAGTCAGTAGCTTCCTTGTTCCCCCCTTCATCTTCTTCTGAAGGCGCGATCTCCAGCATCCGGGTTAAACAGGTTCTGGCGAGGTCTCAGGAAGAGGGGTCGGACACCTGATCAACTTTGCCTTCGCTATCCACTCCTGGTTCAAGAACAACTCTTTTAAGGGCGATGTTGCGATACATAAACGAATGGCATGTTCGGACACAGGGCTACTTACTTGGGTATCCGAACGATTGCAGCTCAGGCCTGCGTCCTCGGTAGGGTCCGGACACATCATTTGTGGTCCGAAGAACAATTTGTACATCTCCGCGGGCGTCATGCCAAGGAAATGTTGAATAGCTCGCGGTCCCTTCGGATTGAACTCCCATAGGCGGAGCGGACGCCGTTTGTAGGGCAGAACTCGGCGAATTAACATGACCTGTGTCACCATGACCATACTGACATCTCTCTCTAGGAGATCTCGGATGCGGCTCTGCAATAGGGGCACATCCTTTACTGGCCCCCAGTCTAGCCCCTTGTTGACCCATGACGTTAGTCGTGGCGGGGGACCCAAGCGA
This sequence comes from Aegilops umbellulata, assembly GCA_032464435.1. NCBI lineage: Eukaryota > Viridiplantae > Streptophyta > Magnoliopsida > Poales > Poaceae > Aegilops > Aegilops umbellulata. Next base: position 512,902,510 of record CP136059.1, read on the forward strand.
AAAGCAGGCGGAGCCACCCACTTGGTACCCCTGGGAGCTGTGATATAAAACCACTCTTGTTGCCATAAGCCGGACTCCCCTTGGAAAGATCCCTCAGGCCATAGGGCGTTAGCATTTTTGCTTATTACAGCGCCTCCGCACTCCACGTGTCGTCCCTCGACTATCTTCGGCTCCACTTTGAAGGTCTTGAGCCACAGTCCGAAGTGAGGGGTGATACGGAGGAAGGCTTCACACACGATGATGAATGATGAGATGTGTAGGATAGACTCCAGAGCTAAGTCGTGGAAGTCCAGCCCACAATAGAACATGAGCCCCCTCACGAAGGGATCCAGCGCGAAGCCTAGCCCTCGGAGGAAGTGAGATAGGAACACGACGCTCTCACTAGGCTTAGGAGTGGGAATGACCTGCCCTTGAGCAGGTAGCCTATGCGGGATTTCACCGGCCAAGTACCTGGCCTCCCTTAGCTTTAGTACGTCTTCCTCCATGACGCATCCATCGGCCTTGAAGGTTGGATCCGGACATCATCGAAGGTCCGAAGCGCCTAAATCTGAAGCTTCGGGTACTGGAACTCGAGGCGGGAGGCGGATTCGATTGAGATCGAAAGAAAAGAGTAAGGCCTTGGTCTCTTTATAAAGAGGTTGAATACCAAGAGCCCTCCCTGTGACCGTTTGGGACTTCCCTTTGATCGAGGGGACATACCAACGGGCACGATTGGGTTACCCACGTCCGTGTAGATGAGAATCCCGTAAATAAGGGGGACACGATCTCTGCTTCGACAAGACGTGCCAAGCAAACCACCTCACAAAACATGCTGAGGTTGGCTGTAAAAAACGATTCGCATAAGGACTTGGCTGTGGTGTGATTCCACGCTACGGAATACGTCAGCAGATTAGATTTGTGGAAATACTATTCTCTCTACGGTGGTATGTGGAACTTGTTTTGCAGAGCCAGACACGATCCTCGTGTTCAAAATCTTCTATGAAGTATTCGGAGGAAGAACCCGCCTTGCAATGCCGAAGACAATCTATGCGCCGGACTCATCGTCATTGAAGCCTGGTTCAGGGGCTACTGAGGGAATCCTGGATTAGGGGGTATCTGGACAGCCGGACTATAACCTTTGGCCGGATTGATTGGACTATGAAGATACAAGATTGAAGACTTTGTCCCGTGTCCGGATGGGACTTTCCTTGGCATGGAAGGCAAGCTTGGCAGTATGGATATGTAGATATCCTTCCTTGTAACCGACTATGTGTAACCCTAGCCCCCTCCGGTGTCTATATAAACCGAAGGGTTTAGTCCGTAGGACACAACAACAACAATCATACCATAGGCTAGCTTCTAGGGTTTAGCCTCTCTGATCTCATGGTAGATCCACTTTTGTACTACCCATATCATCAATATTAATCAAGCAGGAGTAGGGTTTTACCTCCATCGAGAGGGCCCGAACCTGGGTAAAAACATCGTGTCCCTTGTCTCCTGTTACCATCCGCCTAGACGCATAGTTCGGGACCCCTTACCCGAGATCCGCCGGTTTTGACACCGACAGTGAGGATTTGTCAAACTTCTTAGGTTCCTCACCCAAACTTGATGCCAAATGGATGATGCATCACCACGAGGACCTACCGATGCTCATGGTTGCACCTCATGGTTGCGTGGCTAGTGAAGCTGATCGATTTTCGACGGAAAACAAGTTGTTTTCCATCAGTGCTCTTTGCTTGTTACTCACAAAGATGATATCCTTCGTCAGTTCACCTTGGTTGCGTTGGAGACGCAGTCGTCTTTCACGTTGGTGCAATTTTATCACACAATTGGCTATGAACCAAATGTTTCCTCGAAGAAGGATCGACGTTGGTACTAAGAGCATAAGTTTTGTATTAATTTCTAAGCCTTCTCACAACTTTGTCTCCAGCTCCCCTGTAATTTTATTTGTCCAGCTATTAACTTTGATTTAAAAAATGGTGTGGACTAAAAACCCGGATGGACGTAGTAGCCCTCCATTTTTATTTACTCCGCATATTAGATTTGACTGAAGTTAAACTTTGTAATACTCTCAAACCTTTCCGATAATTGAAATTAAATTTCTTTATTTGTACACACTCTCACACGTTTCTGATAATTTGGCGCATGTGTGGTTGTTCACTTAAGGGAAGGTAGTGTACCACACGTGAAGGACAGGAAGTGCGACCAGGACGCGTGGGCGTGGATCGTTAGATCATCGGAAGTATTACTAGTTTTCTTCACTGTACATTAAATAAAGAGTTTCGTTTCGTACTTACACAATTTAAAATGATTGTTATGGAGAGAATAAGAAAACCACTCCACTATATTTTAGTCGTATACACGAGAGTACTATATGGACGCGGCTTCATTGACTTAGTGCACCTGCCTTTGGATTTACAACAGGTGGGCCCAAAATGCGGTTGGCTCACCTGTCATACAGCCAAAAGCAGGTGCAGTGAAGGCACCAGAGCTCAGTCTGTACTACAGTAGTATATATATAAGCGGGAGCCTCAGCGCTTGTTCGCTAGGGTTTGCACTCTCCACACGCTCGCCGCACTACATATATGTTACACGCTGGAGGCTCAGCGTTCATTTGCTAGGGTTTGCTATATTCACAGTCTCTCACCCTATCTTCGCCAGATCTAAACAAGACTGCGTTGGCCTCTTGTCTCTCTCTCTCCCCCCTCACAGCTGGTGAAGGAGGCGTCCGTATCCCGTCGCACCGGGAAGGGGAGGAGGTGCAGCGTTCACTCTATCGCCTTCGGCGAGGGAGGCAATCCACTACCGGCTGCGCTGTTCTCTTTCACCCAACGCCTGTGCGGGAGGGCCACCGACCCCTTCTTCCTCGCTGCCGTACGTAGTGTGGGAAGATTGCCACATCCCGACGACCCTAAGGTATAAGTTTCTTTGAAACCGTCGTTGCTCTAGCTGCATGTGGATCTTTTTCGATCTGTAGTCGAATCTAGGTCTTGGTTCAAAGAGGAAAGAAGGGTGTGGTGGGCTGGAGCAAGAATCTAGGACATGGTTCAATGAGGAAAGGAGGGGCTGGAATTAGTATAGACTGGCTATCCAGCCGCTTTGTAGGTCGAAAAGGGAAAAGGGGGGTAACCCAGTACACACATCTGTAAGGAACCAATCTCTTTGTTGAAAAGCAAAAGAAACTGGGGGGTCGGGTAGTTTGTGCACGACTAGATTTGCTACCCTCACATAGGAAGAAGGTTCAAAGAGAACAAATATGGGACCAGCGCATATATGCTGCTTGGCTATATACTGTGCATCACCCATTTATACGTGTGGACGCACATGGTGCTGGCATGTCCCATGCAGCTATTTTGCTGTTGTTAATCTCAGAATTAACTACTGATCTGTTTTAAGAGAATTCCTCTGTTAATATGAATCAATGCAACCGTTTTAGAAATGCTACTGTCCTATACTTTGTTTTCCATCAAGATAAGGTAGATGCTTCTTTTTGTGGCCGCATGTTTCATCCTCCTTTATTGGCCAGTAATTGTTTTCTTTTTTGCCTCTTAAAACAGGGATATCTATTCAACTTGTTGTTATAGAAAACTTAAATGTCACACCGGCAACTTTGCTTGATTTCAGTGCAACTGCACAAAACTTGATTGGATTTCCTATTCGTGTTGGTAGATTCATATTTTATGTTGGTCGTCTCATGAAAGGTCATTACAGGCCTTCATCCACATGATTGTGCAGTGTGCTTTGAGATGCTGTGCTACTTGTATTGGTACTGTTTTAAATAAATGATGAATTGAAGCTATTGTATTGCTGTCTCTTCCCATTAAGTAGTGAACAAAAATGGGACCAACCCAGACATGGTGCTTGTTGCTTTGTTACAACAAATTCAGCATCACCCCCTTTATAAGCCAGTAATTGATAACACTCTCAGAATTAACTACTGGATCATATTTCAAAACTGCAACACTTGTTAGGGATTGGCGGGATTACCATTTTTGTGGCCGCATGTTTCATCCTCCTTTATTAGCCAGTAATTGATTCCTTTTTTGCCTCTGTTTATACAGGGATATCTATTCAACTTGTTGCTATTGCGACATTTGCTTCGCTACGCGAAACACTTTGCTTGATTTCAGTGCAACTGCACAAAACGAGATTGGCTTTCCTATTAGTGCTGGCAGATTCGTATTTTATCTTGTGTGCATCATGACAGGTTGGTACTTGCCTTCATCCACATGATCGTGCAGTGTGTTTTGAGATGTTGTGCTACTTGTATTGGTACTGTTTTAAATAAATGATGAATTGAAGCTATTGTATTGCTGTCTTTTCCCATTAAGTAGTGAACAAAAATGGGACCAACCCAGACATGATGCTTGTTGCTTTGTTACAACAAATTCAGCATCACCCCCTTTATAAGCCAGTAATTGATGCCACTCTCAGAATTAACTACTGAATCTTATTTCAAAATTGCAACACTTGTTTGGGATTGGCGGGATTACCATTTTTGTGGCCGCATGTTTCATCCTCCTTTATTAGCCAGTAATTGATTCCTTTTTTGCCTCTGTTTATACAGGGTTATCTATTCAACTTGTTTCTATTGCGACATTTTGCTTCGCTACGCGAAACACTTTGCTTGATTTCAGTGCAACTGCACAAAACAAGATTGGATTTCCTATTCGTGTTGGCAGATTCGTATTTTATCGTTGCCGGTCTCATGCAAGGTCAGTACAGGCCTTCATCCACATGATTGTGCAGTGTGCTTTGAGATGTTGTGCTACTTGTATTGGTACTATTTTAAATAAATGTTGAATTGATGCTATTGTATTGCTGTCTTTTCCCATTAAGTAGTGAACAAAAATGGAACCAACCCAGACATGATGCTTGTTGCTTTGTTACAACAAACTCTGCATCATCCCCTTTATAAGTAGATGGAAGAACATATCGTTGTTGCGCCCACTCTACCCTGGAACTGTTTATGCTTTTCGTTAATCTAATGTTGCCGGTAAAATTAAGCAATGCCACTCTCAGAATTAATTAACTACTGAATCTTAGTTCAAAACTACAACACTTGTTAGGGATTGGTGGGATTACCATTTTTGTGGCCGCATGTTTCATCCTCCTTTATTGACCAGTAATTGATTCATTTTTTGCCTCTGGTAAAACAGGGATATCTTTTCAACTTGTTTCTATTGCGACATTTTGCTTCGCTTAATTTTGGTAGAACTGCACAAAATGAGACCGGATTTCCATATATGTGTTGAGATCTCTTTGAGATCTTCCTCGCGAGTTGTTTCAAATCTTGGTCTTGAATGGTCAATACCGACCTTCCTCAGAATTAACTACTGAATCTTAGTTCAAAACTGCAAACACTTGTTAGGGATCGGCAGGAGTACCATTTCTGTTAAGGATCGGCCGGAGTACATGTTTAAGAAATGTATTGTTCAGATAAAGTCTCTGTTATTATATATCAGTTATAGACTTACAGTGTTTTAAAAATGGTACTATCCTGCTTTGTAGTTCTTTCTACATGTTTAACCAAGGTATTGTTAAGATAATGTCTCTGTTAAAATGAATCAGTCGCATTGTTTTAGGAATGATACTTTTCTGCTTTTTCGTTCTTTATACATCTTGAAACAAGGCATTGTTAAGATAATGTCTCAGTTAATATGAATGAATCACTGATTGAGAATTGCTACTCTCCTGCTTTGTTTCCCATTAAGATAAGGTAGATTAGTAGATGTTTTTCTTCTAGGAGTACAAGTCATCAACCATTATTTCTCAGTAATTGTCTTCCTTATACCTTTTGTTGCTTACAGGGATATCAAAATTAAAGCTCGGTTTTATTCCGACTTTGATTTTAGTTCAACTGCACAAAAGGAGCCAATGTGTCCAAGGCAAACTGCTGCATTACTGGGTCCAGTTGGTCGTTCCGCTTTACAAAAAGAAGCAGTCATTGTTTGCGCTACATTACAGAAGGAATGACCGAGAAACTTTACAGAGTATTAGGCCTTCCACTATGTAGGCCAAAAGAGGTGCCAATTTCACCTTTTCTTAGTTTGGCACCGAATCCCTCCATTGCTACAGCCGGTGCCATAAATATTAGACACCGGTGACATGACTAGTCTGCAGAGACCATTGGCAATTTAACAACACGTGGAGTGCCCTGGGCAAGAAGTGCCCAAACAAGTACAAGAAGTGACAGGACTCCACGATCATAGGCATTACATATTTTGAATGGGAAAAGCTTGTCAAAGTTTAATAATTGATGTTAGCAAGAAGCGATAGGACTCCACGATCATAGGAACTACATATTTTGAACGGGAAAAGCTTGTCAAAGTTTGATCATTGATGTTAGCAAGAAGACGTTAGTTTAATATATTGGAATTGGAAAACCTTGTCAAAATTTGCTCATTGATGTTAGCAAGAAGACATGCATTTGATATTTTTGAGTGGGACGCCCTTGCTGTGAGCAGCGTCGAGTGTTTTTTCCTATTCCTGTGTTCAGTTTAGAAGTAAATAGTTACTCTGCTGAGATATTCATGTGTTAAGAGTTTGTTATGAATATTGTCTATGTAATGCCAGGCCTTGTGTTTGATTGCAAAGTTGAGCTTGGAATGTTGTGGCATGCGGCATCACGAGCTGTTCACCGTGCCTCCTGAGAATAATGCTTCGTATTGTTTTGCATGTCGATCTAATGCCAGTGATTTGCTTGTTAAGAAGATCATCCTCTTCTGTTGTTTTCATGCTTAAGAAGTTCATCGTCTGATGTTTCATTCATAGCCTATATGACAAGTCGGGTAGGTTAGACGTGAAACCATATGATCTTCCGACCAACTCATGATATTAGGCCGTGATTGGATCGTCATTTTCCAACCAAAACCGCTTGTAAAACTGACGCTTGTAAATTAAATCAGATGGTCTCGGGCGAAGGCGCTTGGTTGGTCGATTTCGACTAGTAAAATATTGGAAGTACTTGACACACGATAAAAACGCTGAACGACACTCGGACGATTGCTAATCCAGCCGTTAGCTGCTATTTCAGCCTTGCCCATGGATGGCATGATACGCACGTCGTGCATGTATCGTCTGGTAATGTCGTCCATATAGCAGTGCTCATAAAATATACACTGGTCTCTCAAATTACACGTGTAACCCGCCGGTTTTACTTACAGACCTCGGGCCCTCGGTTTCATTACGCCTGTATTTTACGCGTTATTTTTTATGACGAGTAAATTGCACTTGTATGTTAATACAGGTTTGAAATAAACCAGAGCTCCCAAGCGCGAGCTTAACGTTTCATGCCATCTCAGTTTCTCGAAGGTGCTCATAGGTGTCCGATGATCCTGGCTTCCTGAATGGGTAGCGGGTGCTGTATCAGACCATTCGTAGGGCCCGCGAGGCCCTCTCCGTTGTCCTTTGAGTTGTTGCGCTCGCCGTGGCGCCGAGCATTGTTAACATCGTCAACAAACATGAGGATTCAGGAGATGACTTTATTTTGACTGGATGACACTAGGGACCCACTAGGGCCATAGCCGTACGTACGCAAGTGCCTCCTTATTATGTACAACTATATATTTTTTTTCTCCTGGTTTCCTGACATCACGGTCCCACACCATTGTCAACCTATGTAGTCAATATAAACGAGAGAATTGCACAAGGTGCGGCCGACAGCTAGGACCAAGCAGCTCGAGCAGTATTTGTGTTTTTGAGGCGTGAGCACTGCAGAGTTTTTCTTGGCGATGATTTCGTTGTTGTTCAGAGGAGAGCAGGGTATTAACTGGGCGGGTTGTGGCCCGTCTAACCCAGGCCAGATATCCAGCCCAGATACTAATTTTTTCAAGATGAAAATGGCTAGCCCAACTATACGTCTTTTTGAGGAATACCCAGGCAAGGTCAACTTGTTATTCTCTGCCCCGCTGGGCTGCAAATCTTTCCTAGGAGGGATGCATTAGGCTTAACAGGAAAATGGGCTTTAAAAAATAATAAATGGGATGTAATTATAAAAACTGGGCAGTAATTATAAAAAAAATGCACCAAACACGAAATTAGTTTATAAAATATTATTTATGGATTTTCAAAATCTTAAATTTTCATTGTTGCGCGCGCAATGTTTCGTTGGATTTTTACTTAATACAAATTTATATTTAATCTGACTAGGAATTTCGGGATAAAAATATTTCGGAGCCCATCAAAATGTGGGAAATTTTATTGAATTCTGTCTTCAACGGTTGGTTGAAATTATTAATCATTGTCCTAGCTAGAAAATGGGTTGTACTTTTAACAAACTGTAAATGGGCTGTTGTAAATTCCATTAGAATTCCAAAATGGGATATACATTCTTACAAAACGCAAATGGGCTATAAGTTCTCTGCCACACACTTGTGGGCCTACTAAGTGACGCGTCCCCTAAAAAAATAAGTTGACGCGTATGCAAAGCTTTGCCAACTTATTATAGTCAACACATGGTTCTAGCAGCAGTGGTCGTTGTATGTCTATCCAACGGATGTCGTGCTTCTTCTTCAATCTCGGATATTCTTAGCTTTGCTCGCCCAAAAAATGATTCCTCCCCCTGACATCTAGGGCGCACCGTTTCGGAGGCTGACCTGTGGGCCTACTAAGTTGGAGCGTACCAAGGGCTTTGTCGACTTAGTCAATAATAAACGTTTCTAGCTTCAGTGACCGTACGATTTCCATCCAACGGTCGTAGTGCTTCTTCAACCTGTGGTCTTCTTGGTCCAGCCGCCCAAAGCAGCGCCGGTCGTGTCGCCTGCTCCTGCCTCTCATGGTCGGCTGTGCTGCCGCGGAGGCCTCACCGCCCCCATACTACTCCCACCGCTGGCCAGGCCATCCCTCCACTCACCCACACCCCCTGTTATTCTGCGGCGACGGCAGCCTCACACCGCAGCCGAACCAATGAACCCTCGTACTCCTCTCTGCGCGGGCTTCCACTGTTGCATCTTCCCCGGCTCCGTGTCGTCCCCTTCCTAGGCCTCGCCGTCGTCCAGACCACCACCCTGGTGCTCTCGGCGCGGCGTGGTCAACGTGGTCAACGACCGACCTCCATCGGAAGAGTACTGTACGTGGAGAGGCTTACATCTGGGTCCAGGCGGCCGCAAGGAAGCGCCTCCTTATTACGTGCAAAATAATCATTCCTCCACCTTACAGCAGGGACCCACCGGACGGGCCACCTTATTTCGCGAAAAAAACATTTCCCCCCTGACTGCTTGGACCCACCGGACGGGCCAGTGTATTTCGCGAAAAAAATGTTCCCCCCGCTGTCAGCTCGGACCCGCCGGAAGTGCCTCCTTATTACGCACAAAAAAATGAATACTCCCCCTGCTAGCTGGGACCCACCATGGTGGGAGGCTGACTTGTGGGCCTACTAAGTTGACTGGGACGGGGGCCTTTGTCAACTTTAGTCAATATGAACGATTCTAGCTCCAGTGAACGTACGATGTCCATCCAACGGCCGTAGTGCTTCTTCAACCTCTGGACTTCTTGCTCCAGCCGCCCAAAGCAGCGCCGGTCGTGTCGCATGCTCCTGCCTCCCGTGGCCGGTTGTGCTGCCTCGGAGGCCTCACCGCCCCCTACTATTCCCACCGCTGGCCAGGCCCTGAGGCGACCGCAGCCGAACCAGTGAACCCTCATACTCCTCTCCGCGCGGGCTTCCACTGCCACGTCTTCCCCGGCTCCCCGTCGTCCCCTTCCTAGGCCTCGTCGTCGTCCACCGCCCTGGTGCTCTAGGCGCGGCGTGGTCAACGTGGTCAAGGAACGACTTCCATCGGACGTGGACTGTACAGTGAGAGGCTGACAGTTGGGTCCAAGGCCGCAGCAAGGAAGTGCCTCCTTATTACGTGCAAAATAATTATTCCTCCACCTGACAGCGGAGACCCACCGGACGGGCCACCGTAATTCACGAAAAAATGTTTCCCTCCTGACTGCTGGGACCCACCAGCTACACCTTCGCACGCAAGGAAGTGCGTCCGGGCAAAAAAAACAAAACGATTCGCCCCCCTGACTGTTGGGACCCACCAGCTACATCTTCGCAGGCAAGGAAGTGCCTGACAGTCGGGACCCACCTGGTCGAAGCATACGTAGGATTGTCATTCTGGTCGCGAACGTGTACGTACATATATACTGGTCAATGTAGAGGCGCGCACGTGTCGTAGTAGAGGCGCACACGTAGCATGTACACGTACGTACAGCGGTCAGGGTGCAAGAAAGAAAATACGGCCACGTATGTGTACATACGGGCAGGGTCTGGAACGCCTACTCACGCATACATATGGCGAGGGCTCGTGTACATGGCTGGGTTGGAACGGAGAACCAGCGTCGTCGTCGTGTTCATGGGGAGGCAATGGAATGCGTCGTGTTCATCGGGAGGGCTTGGACGGAACAGGCGATGGAAACAAGGCCTGGCGTACCACAGAACGGAGGAAAAGGCCTTGTGTTCGACCGGCCATGTTCGAAACAGGATCCTGTTCATCGGGAGGGGTCTGGCGTACCGCAAAACGAAGGAAACGGACCTCCTACGGTCGAAACGGGGGTCCTGTTGATCGGGAGGGGTGTGGCGTACCGCAAAACGGACGAAACGGACTTGTGTTGGGGCGCTACGGTCGAAACGGGGGTCCTGTTCCGCGGGAGGGGTGTGGCGTACCGCAAAACAGGACTCCACGGGATATTGTTCATCTCCACCGTCGACCCCCTCCAGCCTCCACGAGCTACTGTTCATCCACCGTCGACCTCCTCCATCCTCCACTTGCGACTGTTCATCCATGGGCTCCTGTTCATCCAGCCTCCACCGCGCGCTACTCCACCGGCTACTGTTCAACCAGCCCTCTCCACGGGCTCCTGTTCAACCACCCCTCCACGGCTACTGTTCATCCTGCCCTCCACCATCTACTGTTCATCCTGCCCTCCACAGGGTGGTCCTATTCATCCAGCCCTCCACGGGGTCCTGTTCATCCAGCCCTCCACGGGGTCCTGTTCATCCAGCCCCAACCGGCTCGATCGATCAGGGTCCTGTTCATCCAGAGGCAACACCACGGGGTCTTGTTCATCCACCCCGACCGGGAACTGTTCATCCAACCCCCCCCCCCCCCCCCGCAATGCTCACTGTTCATCCAGAGGCAGCATAGATCGGCTTCAGTTAGCAGCAGTAGAGAAGGAATCGCTCCATCGGGTTCAGTTAACAGCCATCGATCGATCGCTCGGGTTCAGTAACGCGTAGCCTGCAGTGCAATCGCTCAGGTTCAGTTAGAGCCCAACGCCTCGCTCGGGTTCAGTTAGAGCCAACGCCTCGCACACACGCGCGTACGTGTACGAGAGAAAGGCACATCGCTCGGCCCCCGACCTCCCACCGTAACCGGGAACTCCCCAAAATTTTCCTCCCCCTCGCTTCTACCATGGTTTTTTCCGTCATGGATGGCCCAAAGAATGTCATGCAGCTGCGTCTCCGGCCCGCCCAGGACGAAAAGCCCATTTTCTGTCATGATTTTTTGTCATAGAAGTAGGAGCCCACCACTTCTATGATGATACCGGGTTTTGTCACAATTATCGTCATAGAAGTGTCATATGTATGACAGAAAAAATTCGTTCGGCCCAAAATGTCGTGGATGTGTCTTTTTTTTGTAGTGCGTGCCGCCAACGGCACGGTCCATCTCCCTCTGGTAGGCTTCTGAAAGGCGTCTCATGTTGGCCAGTCGGTTGGCACTCTCGACGAGCTGGAGGCGGTGCGCTTCCAGCGTCTCGGCGTCGGCGTCTTCCGGGATAGGTGCGGCTAAGTCTTGCGTTGCCGCCTGCAACGGGTCCTGGCCACCTCCGCTAGAGTGCTCTCCATGGCTGATGACGAGCACCTCCGTGACGGCACTGCTGCCATTGTCCGCGCAAGGGAGCGGCTCATCATAGACCACCACATTGGAGGGGAATGCGTCGAGCGACGCCGTGTCGGAGTCGACCAGCATCGGGTCGGTGGAGCCAACCGACTCCAAGTCAGCAGCAGGCTCGCTGGCGACGTGGAGCTGATCGAGAAGGCTCACAAGACGGCTCTCGGGCCATCGATGCCCGCATCAGACGCGGGCTCGCCAGAGAGGCGGATCTCGCCGACAAGATCGGCGAGGCAGCTCGTCGCGCAGGCGACCTCCGTGTCGTGCAGCGCGTCGGCGCAGATGCCCTCTGGCGTGTCGGGCTGGCTGCGCTCGCCAGGAAGGAACAAGGTTCCCGTCCAGAACAGGTCTCCGGGAGACGGTGCACCTCGCCCCACGGTGGGCACCAAATGTCGGGGGTTGGGTGCGACATATGCCAAATGATGGCTTATCATGGTGGGAGCGAGTAGAACGTCGCCGGTGCCTGGAAGCGGGATGAGGCGTAGACATGTATGCCGGCAAAATTTACCCAGGTTTGGGGCGCACCATGGAGATAACACCCCTGGTCCTGCTCTGCGTGGTCTCTGCATGATCGCTAAGGCACTAGTGGTACAATGGTGCTCCTTGAGCTGTTGGGCTAGAGGTAGAAGAAGGCAAGTGTGCTCTCTCCTCCCCTAGGTATGAGTCTAGTTCTAACAGGTCTGAACCCTTTGCATGGGTGCCCTGGGGGGTTTATATAGGCCTACCCCCTAGGGGTATAATGGTAATCCAGCCGGGTGTGGGACCCGGCTGTCAGTGTCTCTGGCCACCGGCTTTTCCGCCGTCTGCTGGGGCCCGCCGACTGGTGGGCCCCGCCGATTGGTCTGGCGTGGAGCCGACAGCCGCTCCCGCCGCTTGCGTGTCTGGTCGGCTGCCGGTTGCTATAGTTGTGATGCTAATGACACGGGCTTGGTCGAGGGGGCGTGGCTATAGTCCCGCCGCTTGGTGGGCGATTACTGTAGCCATCCATCCCACGTCTCATCTGGTTGATGGCACACGAGGCCCGAGGGAGGGCTAAGCCGCCTGCTGGAAGCCGGCTTCCCTCAGGTCCGGCCGCCCTGGCCTCCGTCGTCTTCCGGGCTCTCGCTGCCTGGTAGGGCCCGCCGCCTGCAGGCCGTACCGACAGGTCATCGTGGGAGCAGGGCTTTGCCTGCCAGCAGTGATGTCAGGGGCGAAGTGGCAACAGTGCCGTGCCGGGCGGAGATCTCCGCCTGTACGGAGCACTGTGTCCACGCCCGGCCCCGGATTCGGGGGTGACGGGCTACACTGTAGCCTCACCATGTCTTGTCGTCTTAATGGGGGCGCAGATTCTGAGGGCGCCGTGGGCCGACTGCTAGAGCCGGCCTCTATGGAGGCCGCCTGCTAGGAGTTGGTCTGCCTTGGAGCTGCCTTCCTAAGTGCGGCCGCCTACAATCAGTCGGCCAGCCGACCGCCAGGAGGCGGAGCTTCATCTCGCCGTCCTGAGGGGCGCAGCCGGCACCGATGTCTTGAAAGGTTCTGGGCCTCGGGTTAGGCTACCTGTGGCCCATTACTCCGACACCCATCGCCAGTCTCCATGGGGATTAGCACCCCCATGTGTCCGGCGGCCAAGGTTTCACCCTCTAGCTCCGCCCTGACGGCCTCCTGCATCTCTCTCTGGCCTGGGATCCTTCGGGACAACACCTCGGTGTCATCCATGGCCTTGGGAGAATAGGCCATCGGAAGGGACCCGTTGTCCATCACCTCCGGATCCAGCGAATTCTCGAAAGAGGAGGATCGCTCGAGGTCAGAAAGCCGTACTGCAAGTGCATGATTCAACTTGTTAAAACTATGAACTAAAGAGGTTGGATATATGAATGCGTCAGTGCCTTTGAGTACTCGCGATTCAGCTAGGGGCTTATCTATGGGGCGCCACTCCGAGCTGCTATCGATGTCCCATGCGGAGTTATCCGCGAGGGAGACCTTCCCCTTCTTGGACGCCTCTGCCTCCATACGTGTGGAGGCCGCCTTCTTCTTCCTTCCCCCTCAGGGGGAGAGTTTCTTTCCTCCTCCTCCTCGTCGTCCTCGGTGGCGGAGGAGTGAGTCTCGGCGTCTTCGGATGTCATGTCCGAAGCGCCCTTGCGGCGGAGGCCACTTCTGGTCTCCTTGGCCTTTTTCTTGGCCTTCTTCTCCGGCGCCTGGTAGGGCGCCAGAACTAGCATCTTCGTCAGAAGCGGGATGGCTGGTTCCTCGGGTAGCGGAGTCGGACACTGAATCCGCTCTGCCTTCTTTGTCCAGCCCTGAAAAAACAAATACGGAAGCTTTGACATCTTCCTTGAGTAAACAAGTAAAGGATACACCTTGAAATACGAAAGACTTACCGGACTGGCGGGATGGGCTAGGTCGTGCCCACGGTCCTCGGTCGTCTTCGGCCACATCTCGTTGGCCTTAAAGAGCACCTTCCAGATGTCTCTGTGCGTAGTTCCGAAGAACTGTTGCAAGGTCTGGTGCTCGGCCGGATCGAACTCCCACAAATGGCAAGTCCGGCTTTGGCATGGAAGGATCCAGCAAAGTAGCATCACTTGGATCACATTGACGAGTTTGATGTTCTTGTCGACCATGCTCCTAATGCGCGTCTGAAGCGCTGTCAGCTCGTCCGCCGAAGACCAGTTCAGGCCCTTCTCTAGCCAGCAGGTGAGCCGCATCGGGGCTCTGGACTGGAATTCGGGAGTCGCAGCCCAGGTGGCGTCGCGAGGCTCTGTGACGTAGAACCACTGCTATTGCCACCCTTTGTCGATCTCCATGAAGGTACCTTTAGGCCATGTGACATTGGGTATCTTGCTCACCATGGCGCCTCCGCACTCTGCGTGTTGGCCACCCACCACCTTCGGCTTCACAATTAAGATCTTTAGCACAATCTGAAGTGGGGTGGGATGCGGAGGAAGGCCTCGCACATGACAATGAATGCCGAGATGTTGAGGAAGGAGTTGGGGGCCAGATCGTGGAAATCCACCCCGTAGTAGAACATGAGTCTGCGGATGAATGGGTGGAGAGGGAATCCCAATCCGCAGACGAAGTGGGGGATGAATACCACCTTCTCATGGGGCTCCGGGGTGGGGATGATCTGCCCCGTTGCGGGAAACCGGTGGGCGATCTCCTGGGCTAAGTACCCAGCCTCCCGGAGCTTGTTGATGTCCTTCTCCTTGACGGAGGAGACCATCCACTTGCCCTGCGCTCCAGATCCGGACATGGTTGGAGTGCTTTTTTGAGGTGGAAAGGATGGAAGCCTGGGCGCTGGAGCTCGAGAATGGATGGGCAGAGAGAGAAGGCGTGGGTGAAAGGGGTGAATCCTTATCTCCTTATAAAGGCAGCGAATATCAAGTGCATCCCCACTCGCCTTAAAACTCGCGTATTCCCCAAGGGTCGTGCTGATGGCGCGGTTGGATTGCCCACGCCCGTATTGATGAGGATCCCGCAATAAGGGGACACGATCTCTGCTTTGACAAGACATGCCAATGAAAATTGCATCTTGAAACGTGGAGCGGGAGCTAAAAACGGTTCGAAATAGTGATCGGGTAGCGACGTGATGTCATGCTACAAAAATTGTCAGTAGATTAGACTCGTGAAATATTATACTCTTTGCGGTTGTGTGTGGTACTTGTTTTGCAAAGCCGGACACGTTCTCTATGTTTGAAAGTTGCTTTGGAGTATTCGGAGGAGGAACCCGCCTTGCAATGTCGAAGACAATCTGTGCGCCAGACACATCGTCATTGAAGCCTGGTTCAGGGGCTACTAAGGGAGTCTTGGATTAAGGGGTCCTCGGGCGTCCGGCCTATGTGACGTCGGCCAGACTGATGGGCCGTGAAGATACAAGACAGAAGACTCTCTCCCATGTCTGGATAGGACTCCCCTTTGCGTGGATGACAAGCTTGGCGTTCGGATATGAAGATTCCTTTCCCTGTAACCGACTTTGTGCAACCCTAGTCCCCTCTGGTGTCTATATAAACCGGAGGGTTTAGTCCGTAGGGGTAATCACAATCATACAGGCTAGACTTCTAGGGTTTAGCCATTACGATCTCGTGGTAGATCAACTCTTGTAACCCTCATATTCATCAAGATCAATCAAGCAGGAAGTAGGGTATTACCTCCATCGAGAGTGATCGAACCTGGGTAAACATCATGTCCCCCGTCTCCTATTACCATCGACCCTAGACGCATAGTTCGGGACTCCCTACCCGAGATCCGCCGATTTTGACACGACAGTTAGCTTTTCTCATTTCATAAAGTTTGCTTCCATTTGATTTCAACTAGTTAACCAAATTCTCCATATGTAGATATGTTTTACGTGTAATGCACATAATAAGTCGGAAGTCAGCAATATATTTTTGTTTCCACTTCATTTATTGCGTTTGGTTCCTTTAGGTTTGGTGTTGCTTAATATCTACCAACCCACTATGATGTGACTATTGTGTTACTGGTGTTATGTGTCTTTTTCTTTAATATTTTGTTTTCTCATGATTAATGAGGCACAACAATGTGTCCTTATCTTATTTGTGAGGGGAATGTATCCTTATCTTAATAGTTTTCCTCCAATGCATTAAAAATAGTGTTTCTTACATTCTATCTACATGATGATGAGTTAAAATAGATTTTTGGTTTGGCTCTTGGAATGGGAACCGGTATTTTTAGTGGAATCATGATTTACAAGGAAGCTTGGCCTAATTTTGAGGGGGCATGGGAGCTGAGAGAGATAGCGGTGAATATGGGCGTGGGCGGACGATGGGGTGGTTGCCGGGACTCAGCCAACCCCGCCAACTATGAGGACTTTTGGGGCAAGGGCAAAACGGTGATGATCATCGGCGCTTGGGGCAGCGGCTACACTGTGTTCAATTGTGATAAACAGCAACACAAGCACTGGTAAGAGGTCACTAATGTGATGAACTTGGGTTGTAGGTCTACCGTAAGCCACACCCCCCCCCCCTCACACTAAGATCATGTGAAACATGCGCATCCACACCCTCAAGAAGATGTTAAAGGCCAAGCGCGCCCATGATGGGCCCTCTGCATGAAGCTCCAACGACAACCTCATCTGCCTCATATAGTCCCACCCTCTCCGCGTCAAAGAAGTTGTGCACCTCATCATTAGTCGTTGGCCCATCACTTGGCCATGAACCTCCACCCTTATGGTTGGAAGAACTTAATACCCTCATCTTTGCCCTTCCTGCCTCTTCCCATGGCCCTGCCACTTCCTAATTATGGTCATGGGACACTGCTCTCGACAGTCACATTTTTCCAACAGTCCACCGCTGCCTTTGCTACAGTTTCCTATTCGGACAACTTCGGTGATCCTTGTGACAACAAAAATAGCTATGCTCACACTAGTTACCACACCGCTCCATTTAATCACTCTCGGGTGGCAACAATAAATTTTGTCGCTGTGGTCAAACTGGAAAAGGTGATAATGGTGGTGTCAGTGATCTGGCTTGGTCGATCAACACTTTTTCTTAGGTATGAGCACATGGAGTGACAAATATAAGCATTCTCTCAAGATGGAATGCGAGAAAATTGAGTTCTTGAAGTAGCTCGGGGTGAAGCCCATGGAGAACTTCATCGATGCACAAGTCAAGCTGCAAGAGTGAAACACAAGAAAAAAATAAAGGGTCTACAACCAATGGTAGCAGCGGAATGGAGTTGGATTCCAATGTAACTATGATGCCTTTCCATTCCAACCATGCATGCCTCTGATTTTGAGGAAAGGATCTAGGTAAAGTTGATTTCTCCATTTCCGTTTAGATGCACATTGTAGTAGGTTATTGTTCATTAAATTGAATTCTGGCTACTACAAAGGTTGTGATATATTGTTGATGTGATAACCATAACTTTCATATGGAATTTAGTATGTTTTCGTTAAGTTTACAAATTTGCATGCTTGAAGTACGTAGTGGTGTAATTTTAAATTTCAACCTCATATATGATGACATTATGATTTGCTCTTATGGTTGCCCTTAATAGTGAGGTCGTGGTTGTCCTTAATAGTGATATTGTGGTTGTCCATAGTAGTGAGAAGGTCCCCACTTTATGTCTTATTATGAATCTGTTACTTCTTATGTTGTTGTAGAATAAGGGAATTTTCAGTTCTTGGTAACTATTGATGTCAAGTTGATGCATTGACGTGTGTGTGTGTGTGTGTGTGTGTGTGTGTGTGTGTGTGTTATTATTGGTGTGGGTTTACACAAGCTGAGTTGAGTTCATCTTGGTTTTGTTCAACACTTTTTTATGTGTAGCAACATTTAATAACGCAAAGCATATTGTGAACTTAATTTGTAGCTGTGTGTTTCACATTATTTTTGAGATACTGACACGTTGAATAGCTAGTAAATATATATATGACTTTTTACTAATAGTCATCATTTCAATCCCCCCCCTAATTGTACATTTTAGAATTTATTATGTTTAATTTATTTGAATTCAGATGTTGAAAGAATTATACTAGCATTTCTTTCCTTTGCCTCAAGAACTCCTTCGTGTTAAGGGTCTTGGTAAAAATCAATGAAAAGCTCCACAAACACAGTAAATTCCAATGAATCCTACAACTACAACACAAAACTAGCACTAAAACATGATGAATTTTTGGACTCCTAAACTACATAGATTCAGGATGAATATACTACTTCAGAAAAAGGGAGGTGGTGGTAGCGGTGAAGGAGATGGAGTTGATGGCGGTGCCCTTGAAGGCATTGCGACATCACTAGCAGAGAAGTGAATAATGGTTTTAAATTAGGATGTACTCACATATGACATATTTTTCCAAAAATAATTGCCTCCATAAATGATCAAGTGTGCTGACTAAATATATTGGTGCTATATTCAATACTTATGGTTTTTAGTCGACAAAATTAACAATGGATGTATGTTTAGATTATACTTAATGCAAACAAATGGATTAGGGGTGAACTCAACGTTTATGGTTCAACACTTCTCTTCTATGTAAGGGGAGTTCATCTGCTCATATATCCCACTAACAAAAGGTTAGCAAATAACACCAGCTAATATCTACCTTAAGGTTGATCTTCTTGTAGCTTATCATTTGTACTAGTAAGTCCTCTAGATGTCCATGTCAGTATGCCTAGGAGACCTGCAAGATGACGGATATGACCTGTTATTTATCTAAAATGGGAAGCACTTAGTGAAAAGAACGGGGAGCATGTGCTTGTTCTTAAATTGTATCCCATCTTTCCAACGAACAACATTGTGTGATACATCTAATTTTGGAACACATAAATAAATAATATGACTTGATCCACACAACCAAATCATAGTTCACTACCTCTTCGCGTCACGTGTCATGCCGAACTTACAGGCGCTTAACCTTCTGCCAAGCAGACCAACTACATCCACCTATCACGTTGTTTCCAATCAAGAATTATAGATACGAATAGCACTGACACCTCATAACTGACTAGTGCTTTCTTATGTTTGCTTGAACTACGTAGGTATTTCCCCCAAAGAGGAAGGGATGATGCAGCACAGCAACGGTAGGTATTTCCCTCAGTGATGAGACCAAGGTTATCGTACCAGTAGGAGTACCACGTAAATAGCTCCTGCACACAAAGAACAAATACTTGTAACCCAACGTAAGAGAGGGGTTGTCAATCCCTCACGGGTAAAAAGATAGGTAAAATTGTAGTAGATTGGATAAATAGATCTCGCGGGAACGCGAGATAAAATAAATAAAAAAAATTGCAGCAAAGTATTTTTGAATTGTTGAATTAATAGATCTAAAAATAAAAGCAAATAAAAATAGATCGCGAAGGCAAATATAATAAAGAAGAGACCTGGGGGCCGTAGATTTCACTAGTGGCTTCTCTCGAGAAAAATATCAAATGGTGGGTAAACAAATTACTGTTGGGCAATTGATAAAACTTCAAATAATTATGACGATATCCAGGCAATGATGATTATATAGTCATCACGTCCAAGATTAGTAGACTAGCTCCTGCCTACATCTACTACTATTACTCCACGCATCGACCGCTATCCAGCATGCATCTAGTGTATTAAGTTCATCGGGAAACGGAGTAATGCAATAAGAATGATGACATGATGTAGACAAGATCTATTTATGTAGAAATAGACCCCATCTTGTTATCCTTAATAGCAACGATACGTACGTGTCGGTTCGACTTCTGTCACTGGGATCAAGCACCATAAGATCAAACCCATCAGAAAGCACCTCTTCCCATTGCAAGATAAATAGCTCAAGTTGGCCAAACAAAACCCAAATATCGGAGAATAAATACAAGGCTATAAGTAATCATGCAAATAAGAGATCAAACAAGACTCAAATAACTTCCATGGATAAAAAGATAGATCTGATCATAAACTCAAAGTTCATCGGATCCCAACAAACACAGCGCAAAAAAGAGTTACATCATATGGATATCCAAGAGACCATTGTATTGAGAATCAAAAGAAAGAGAGAGGAAGCCATCTAGCTACTAACAACGGACCCGTTGTTCTACAATGAACTACTCACACATTATCAGAGAGGCACCAATGAGGACGATGAACCCCTCCGTGATGGTGTCTAGATTGGATCTGGTGGTTCTGGGACTTGAGGCGACTGGAATTGATTTTTGTCGACTGCCCTAGGGTTGCTAGAATATTGCGGTATTTATAGAGCAAAGAGGCGGTGCGGGAGGCCACTGAGGTGGGCACAACCCAGGTGCGCCCTTGTGGGTTGTGCTCCCCTCGGGGCACCCCCAGGTGTTTCTCCAGGCCATTTGGTGTCTTCTGGTCCATAAAAATTCCACAAAAAGTTTCACTGCATTTGGACTCCATTTGGTATTGATTTCCTGCAATGTAAAAAACAAGCAGAAAACAGCAACTGGCACTGGGCACTATATCAATAGGTTAGTACCAAAAAATGACTATAAAATGATTGTAAAACATCCAAGAATGATAATATAACAGCATGGAACAATCAAAAATTATAGATACGTTGGAGACGTATCACTTGCCAAGGTGTCATTGATGAGGTTCAGTACTGCATAAGTTGAGTATAAGGTTAGCTATTTACTGATTTCGTAAAATTTGGTTCAATTTAATTTCAACTAGTTAACCAAATTCTCCATATGTATATCTGTTTTAGTTATACTGCACACAATCAGTGTGAAGTCAGCAATATATTTTTATTTCCAGTTCATTTATTGTGTTTGGTTCCATTAGGTTTGGTGTGGGTTAATATGTTTGTTTTCTCATGATTATTGAGGAACAACAATGTGTTCTTATCTTATATTTTGCAGGGATTGTACCCTTATCTTAATAGTGTTTACTCCATTGCATTAAGAACATAGTGATTCTTACATTCTATCTACATGATGATGAGTTAAACATATTTTTTGTTGGGCTCTTGGAATGGGAACCGGTATTGTTAGTGGAACCATGATTTACAAGGAAGCTTGGGCTAATTTTGATGGGAGTGCACAAGAGATCAGAGAGATAGTGGTGGATATGGGAACCGGAGGACGACGGGGTGGTTGCCGGGACCGAGACCAACCCACCCTACTATGAGGACTATTGGGGTAAGGACAAAATGGTGATGCTCATCGGCGCTTGGGGCAGCTACTACGTTATGCTCAATTGTGATAACCAACAACACTAGAAGTGGCAAGATATCGCCAATGTGATGAACTTTGGTTGCTGGTCTACCATGAGCCACCGCCCCCCTCACACTAAAATCATGTGAAACATGCGCATCGACACCCTCAAGAAGTTCAAGGCCATCTGTGCCCATGACGAGCCCTCGGCCTGAAGCTCCAACGACAAGCTCAACTACCACGTAAGTCCCACCCTCTCGGGTGGCAACAATAAATTTTGTCACTGCTGCCAAACTGGCAGAGGTGATAATAGTGGTGTCAGTTATCTGGCTAGTTCGATCGAAGCTTTTTCCTAGATGTATGAGCACATGGAGTGCCAAATATAAGCACTAGCTCGAGATGGAATGCGAGAAAATTGAGTTCTTGAAGCTCAGGGTGAAGTCCATCAAGAACTTCATCGATGCACAAGTCAAGCTCGCAAGAGTGAAACACAAGAACAAAAACAAAGGGTCTACAACCAATGGTAGCAGCGGAATGGAGTTGGAATCCTTTGTCATTGTGATGCCTTTTCATTCCATTCATGCATGCCTCTGATATTGAGGAAAGGCTCTAGGTAAATTTGATTTATCCATTTTTGTTTAGATGCACACTGTAGTAGGTTATTGTTCATTAAATTTAATTTTGGCTACTACAAAGGTTGTGATATCATTGTTGATGTGATAACCTTAAGTGTTACGTGGAATTTAGTATTTTTTTCGTTAATGTCTAGGAAGTTGTATGCTTGAAGTATGTAGAGGTGTAATTTTAAATTTCAACCTCATATGTGATGACATTATGATTTGCTCTTATGGTTGTCCTTAATAGTGAGATCGTGGTTTTCCTTAGTAGTGATATTGTGGTTGTCCTTAATATTGAGAAGGTCCCCTCTTTATGTCTTATTATGAATCTGTTACTTTTCTTATGTTGTTGTAGAATAAAGGAATTTTCAGTTCTTTGGTAATTTTTTATGTCATGGTGATGCATTGACGAGTGTGTGTGTGTGTGTGTGTGTGTGTGTGTTATTACTAATATGGGTTTACACAAGCTGAGGTGAGTACATCTTGCTTTTGTTCAACATATATTATGTGTAGCAACATTTAATCGTAAGCACATTTTGAACTTAACTTTTACAAGTGTGTTTCACATTATTTTTGAGATAGTGACACATTAAATAGCTAGTAAATATATATCAATTTTTTGCTAATAGTAATCATTTCGCCCCCATTATTGTATATTTTATACTATATTATGTTTAATTTATTGGAATTCATATGTTCAAGTAATTATTCTACAAGTTCTTTCCTTTGCCTCAAGAACTCTTTCGTGTTAAGGATCTTGGTAAAAAATCAATGAAAAGCTCCACAAACATAGTAAATTCTAACGTATCCTACAACTACAAGACAAAATGTGCACTAAAACATGATGAATTTTTGGACTCCTAAACTACATAGGTTTAGCATGAATATACTACTTCAGAAAAAGGGAGATGGTGGTAGCGGTGAAGGAGATGGAGTTGATGGTGGTGCCCTTGAAGGCATTACGACATCCCTGGCAGAGAGGCGAATGATGGTTTTAGATTAGGATGTACTCACATATGACATATTTGTCCAAAAATAATTTCCTACATAAATGATCAAGTTTGTTGACTAAATATACTGGTGCTATATTCAATACTTATGGTTTTTCGTCAACAAAATTAACAATGGGTGTATGTTTAGATAATTCTTAATGCAAACAAATGGATAACGGGTGAACTCGACATTTACGGTTCAACACTTCTCCTCTATGTAAGGGGAGTTCATCTCCTCATATATCCCATTAACCAAAGGTTAGAAAATAACACCAGTAAATACCTACCTTATGGTTGATCTTCTTGTAGCTTCTCATTTGTAGTAGAAGTCCTCCAGTTGTCCATGTGTATATGCCTAGGAACACTGCAAGATCACGTATATGATCTATTCTTTATCTAAAGTGGGAAGCACTTATTGGAAAGAAGGGGAGCATGTGCTTGTTTTGAAATTGTATCCCATCTTTGCAGGGAACAACATGGTGGGATACTTCTAATTTTGGAAAACATAAATAAATAATATGACTCGATCCACACAACCAAATCTTAGTTCACTACATATTCGCGTCACGCGTCATGCCGACCTTCCAGGCGCTTAACCTTCTGCCAAGAAGACCAACTACATCCACCTATCACATTATGTCCATATCAAGAATTATAGATACGAATATCACTGACCCCGCATCACTGACTAGTGCTTGCCAAGGTGTCATTGATGAGGTTCAGTACTGCATAAGTTGAGTATAAGGTTAGCTATTTGCTCATTTTGTAAAGTTTGGTTCAATTTGATTTCAACTAGTTAACCAAATTCTCCAAATGTAGATTTGTTTTAGTTGTACCGCACATAATTAGTGGGAAGTCAGCAATATATTTTTGTTTCCACTTCATTTATTGTGTTTGGTTCCATTAGGTTTGGTGTGGGTTAATATCAACCAAACCGCTATGACGTGACTATTGTGTTGCTGGTGTTATGAATCTAGTGCTTTAATATGTTTGTTTTCTCATGATTAATGAGGCACAACAATGTGTCCTTATCTTATTTTTGCGTGTAATGTACCCATATCTTAATAGTGTTTAATCCATTTCATTAAGAAAATAGTGTTTCTTACATTCTATCTATACGATGATGAGTTCAACATATTTTTTTGGCCTCTTGGAATGGGAACCGGTATTGTTAGTGGAACCATGATTTACGAGGAAGATGGGCAAAATTTTGATGGGAGTGCACGAGAGCTCAGAGAAATAGTGGTGCATTTGGGCAAGAGAGGACGAGGGGGTGGTTGCCGAGACCGAGGCCAACCCACCCTACTGTGAGGACTACTGGGGCAAGGACAAAACAGTGATGCTCATCGGCGCTTGGGGCAGCTGCTACGCTGTGCTCAATTGTAATAACCAGCAAAACAAGCTGTGGCAAAAGGTCTCTAATGTGTTGACCTTTGGTCGCAGGTCTACCGTGAGCCACCGCCCCCCTCACACTAACATCATGTGGAACATGCACATCGACACCTGCGAGAAGTTCACGGCCAAGCGTGCCCATGACGGTCCCTCGGCATGAAGCTCCAACAACAAGCTCTACTACCATGTAATTTCCACCCTCTCCGCGTGAAAGAAGTTGCGCAACTCATCATTAATCGTTGGCCCATCACTTTGCCATATACCTCCACCCTTATGCCGCCTAGAAGAACTTGTTACCCTAATTTTTGTCTTCCCCGCCTCTTGCTATGGCCCTGTCACTACCCAACTATGGTCATGGTACACTGCTCTCGACTGTCACATTTATCCAGCAGTCTGCCGCTTCCTTTGCTACAATTTCCTACTCGGACAACTCCAGTGATCCTGGTGACGACAGCAATAGCTATACTCGCACTAATTACCACGTCGCTCCATTTAATCACTCTCGGGTGGCAATAATAAATAGTGTCGTCGCGGCAAAACTGGCAGAGGTGATAATGGTCGTGTCAGTGATCTGGCTAGGTCGATCGACGCTTTTTCCTAGATGTATGAGCACATGGAGTGCCAAATGTAAGCACTCAGTCGAGATGGAATGCGAGAAAATTGAGTTCTTGAAGTAGCTCAGGGTGAAGCCCGTGGAGAACTTCATCGATGCACAAGTCAAGCTCGCAAGAGTGAAACACAAAAAATATAGTAAAAGGTATACGACCAATGGTACCAGCAGAATGGAGTTGGATTCCTTTTTCACTATGATGCCTTTTCATTCCAACCATGCATGCCTCCGATGTTTAGGAAAGGCTCTAGGTAAAGTTGATTTCTCCATTTTAGTTTAGATGAACAGTGTTGTAGGTTATTGTTCATTAAATATAATTTTGGCTACTACAAAGGTGGTGATATCATTGTTGATGTGATAACCTTAACTGTTATGTGGCATGTAGTATGTTTTCGTTAATGTTTAGGAATTTGTATGCTTGAAGTATGTAGAGGTGTATTTTTAAATTTCAACCTCATATATGATGAAATTATGATTTCTCTTGTGGTTGCCCTTAATAGTGAGATCGTTGTTGTCCTTAATAGTGACATTGTGGTAGTCCTTACTAGTGACAAGGTCCCCACTTTATGTCTTATCATTAATCTGTTACTTTTCTTATGTAGTTGTAGAATAAGGGAACTTTCAATTTTTTGGTAAGTGCTGATGTCATGTTGATGCATTGACGTATGTGTGTAATTACTAATATGGGTTTACACAACTTGAGGTGAGTTCATCTTGGTTGTGCTCAACAACAATTTATGTGTAGCAACATTTAATCAAGCTAAGCATATCATGAACTTAATTTGAAGAAGTGTGCTTGACATTATTTTTGAGATACCAACACATTGGATAGTTAGTAAATATAACTCTATTTTTTGCCAATAGTCATCATGTCGCCCCCCCTAATTGTATATTTTAGACTATATTATGTTTAATTTATTATAACTAAGGTGTTGGAAGAATAATTCTGGCATTTCTTTCATGTGCCTCATGAACTCCTTCGTGATAAGGATCTTGGTAAAAATTAATGAAAAGCTCCACAAACATAGTAAAATTCCAATGAATCCTACAACCACGACACAAAAGTGGCATTAAAAGATGGTGAATTTTTGGACTCCTAAACTACATAGGTTTAGGATGAATATACCACTTTAGAAAAAAGGGAGATGGTGGTAGTGGTGAAGCCAAAGGAGTTGATGGTGGTGCCCTTGAAGGCATTGCGACATCACTGGCAGAGAGGAGAATAATGGTTTTAAATTAGGATGTACTCACATATGACATATCTTTCCAAAAATAATTGACTCCGTAAATGATCAAGTTTGCCGACTAAATATATTGGTGCTATATTCAGTACTTATGGTTTTTAGCTAACACGATTAACAATGGATGTATGTTTAGATCATACTTAATGCAAACAAATGGATAAGGGGTGAACTCGCCATTTATGGTTCAACACTTTTCTTCTATGTAAGCAGAGTTCCTCTCCTCATATATCCCACTAACCCAAGGTTAGCAAATAACGGCAACAAATATCTACCTTACGGTTCATCTTCTTGTACCTTCTCATTTGAAGTAGTAAGTCCTCCAGCTGTCCATGTGAGTATGCCTAGGAACACTTCAAGATCACGAATATGACCCATTCTTTATCTAAAATGGGAAGCACTTATTGAAAAGAAGGGAGAGCATGTGCTTGTCCCATCTTTGCAAGGAACAACATGGTGTGATACTTCTAATTTTCGAAAACATAAGTAAATAATATGACTCGATCCACACAACCAAGTCATAGTTCACTACCTCTTCGCATCACGCGTCATACCAACCTTCCATGCGCTTAACCTTTTGCCAAGCGGACCAACTACATGCACCTATCACATTATGTGTTGATCAAGAATTATAGATATGAATAGCACTGACCCCTCGTAACTGACTAGTGCTTGCCAAGGTATCACTGGTGAGGTTCTGTACTGCATAAGTTGAGTATAAGGTTAGCTATTTGCTCATTTCGTAAAGTTTTGTTCAATTTGATTTCAACTAGTTAACCAAATTCTCCATATGTAGATCTGTTTTGGTTGTAGTGCACACAGTCAGTGGGAAGTCAGCAATATATATTTGTTTCCACTTCATTTATTGTGTTTGGTTTCATTAGGTTTGGTGTGGGTTAATATCTACAAAACCAATATGACGTGAATTTTGTGTTAACTAGAAGTGTTATGTATCTTGTGTGTTAATGTGTTTGTTTTCTCATGATTAATGAGACACAACAGTATATCATTACTTCTTTTGCGTGGAATGTATCCATATTTAATAGCTTTTCCTCCATTACATTAAAAGATAGTGTTTCCTACATTCTATCTACATGGATATGAGTTCAACATATTTTTGGTTGGGCTCTTGGAATGAAAACCAGTAATTTTAGTGGAACCATGATTTACAAGGAAGCTTGGCCTGATTTTGAGGGGAGGGCATGGGAGCTAAGAGAGAAAATGGTGAATATGGGTGCGGGAGGAGGAAGGGGTGGTTTCTGCAACCTAGCCCAACCGCTCTACTGTGAAGACTATTGGGGCAAGGGCAAGACAGCGATGCTCATCGGTGGTTTGGGTAGGTGCTACACTATGCTCAGTTGTGATAACTTGCAAAAAAATAAGTGGTAAGAGGTCGCTAATATCATAAACATGGGTCGCAGGTCTACCGTGTGCCACCACCCCCTCACACTAACATCATTTGAAACATGCGCATTGACACCCTCAAGAAGAAGTTCAAGGCCGGGCATGAAGCTCCAATGACAAGATGAACTGCCTCATAAGTCCCACCCTCTCCACCTCAAAGAAGTCGTGAGCCTCATCATTAGTCGTTGTCTCATCACTTCACCCTGTAGCTCCACCCTTTCGCCATCTGGAAGAAATTGTTACCCTCATATTTGCCTTCCTTATCTCTTCCCATGGCCCTACCAATGCCCAACTATGGCCATGGGACACTACTCTCAATCGTTGCATTTGTCTAGTAGTCCACCACTGCCTTTACTGCACTTTCCTATTCAGACGACTCCAGTGCTCCTGGTAACAACCACAATAGCTATACTCGCACCAGTTGCGACATCACTTTATTTAATCACTCTCGGGTGGCCACAATAAATGTCGTCATTGCGGCCAAACTGGCATAGGTGATAATGGTGGTGGAACTGATCTGGCTAGGTCAATCGACGCTTTTTATTAGATGTATGAGCACATGGAGTACCAAATATGAGCATTCAATCGAGATGGAATGCGAGAAAATTGTGTTCTTGAAGTAGCTCGGGGTGAAGCCCATGGAGAACTTCATTGATGCACAAGTCAAGCTGGCAAGAGTGAAAAATAAAGGGCCTACAACCAATGGTACCAGCGGAATGGAGTTGGATTCATGTGTCACTATGATGCATTTTCATTCCAGCCATGCATGCCTATGATGTTTAGGAAAGGCTCTAGGTAAAGTTGATTTGTCCATTTTCGTTCAGATGAATAGTGGTTATTGTTAATTAAAACTAATTTGTTGACTAAATATATTGGTACTATATTCAATACTTATGGTTTTTAGTCGACAAATTAACAATGGATGTATGTTTAGATCATACTTAATGCAAACAAATGGTAAGGGGTGAACTCCACATATATGTTTCAACACTTTTTCTTCTATGTAAGGGGAGTTCCTCTCCTCATATATCCCACTAACCCAAGGTTAGCAAATAACACCAGCAAATATCTACCTTATGGTTGATCTTCTTGTAGCTTCTCATTTGTACTAGTAAGTCCTCCACCTGTCCATGTGAGTGTGCCTAGGAACACTGCAAGATCATGGATATGACCCATTCTTTATCTAAAATGGGAAGCACTTATTGAAAAGAAGGGGGAGCATCTGCTTGTCACTAAATTGTATATCATCTTTGCAAGGAACAACATGGTGTGATACTTCTTATTTGGGAACACATAATAAATAATATGACTCAATCAACGCAACCAAATCATATAGTACACTACCTCTTCACGTCACACGTCATGACGACCTTCCAGGCGCTTAACCTTCAGCCAAGCGGATCAACTACATCCACCTATCACATTGTGTCCATATCAGGAACTATAGATACGAATAGCACTGGCCCCTCATAACTGACTGGTGCTTGCCAAGATATCATTAATGAGGTACAATACTGCATAAGTTGAGTTTAAGGTTAGCTTTTCTCATTTCATAAAGTTTGCTTCCATTTGATTTTAACTAGTTAACCAAATTCTCCATATGTAAATATGTTTTAGATGTACCGCACAAAATCAGTCGAAAGTCAACAATATATTTTTATTTCCACTTCATTTATTGCATTTGGTTCCTTTAGGTTTGGTGTGGGTTAATATCTACCAAACTACTATGATGTGACTCTTGTGTTACTAGTGTTATGTATATTTTTCTTTAATATGTTTGTTTTCTCACGATTGATGAGGCACAACAATGTGTCCTTATCTTATTTGTGTGGGGAATGCATCCTTATTATCTTAATAGTTTCTCCTCCATTGCATTTAAAAAATAGTGTTTCTTACATTCTATCTACACGATGATGAGTTAAACGGATTTTGGGCTCGGCTCTTGAAATGGGAACTGGTATTGTAAGTGGAACCATCATTTACAAGGAAGATTGGCCTAATTTTGAGGGGAGGGCACGAGAGCTGAGAGAGATAGTGGTGAATATGGGTGCGGGCGGACGAGGGGGTGGTTGTCGGGACTCAGCCCAACCCGCCCTACTGTGAGGACTATTGTGGCAAGGGCAAAACGGTGATGATCATCGGGATTTGGGGCAGCGGCTAGACTGTGTTCAATTGTTATATACAGCAATACAAGTAGTGCCAAGAGGTCACTAACGTGATGAACTTGGGTCATAGGTCTACGGTAAGCCACCGGCCCCCTCACACTAAGATCATGTGAAACATGCGCATCCAAACCCTCAAGAAGAAGTTCAAGGCCAAGCGTGCCCATGACGGGCCCTCTTCATGAAACTCCAATGACAAGCTCAACTGCCTCGTAAGTCCCACCTCCGCGTCAAAGAAGTTGTGCACCTCATCATTAGTCGTTGGCCCATCACTTGGCCATGAACCTCTACCGTCAGCCACCGCCACCCACACACTAACATCATTTGAAACATACGCATCAACACCCTCAAGAAGAAATTCAATGCCAAGCGTGCCCATGACGGGCCCTCTGCATGAAGCTCCAAACACAAGCTCAATTGCATCGTAAGTCCCACCCTCTCCGTGTCAAAGAAGTTGCCACCTCATCATTAGTCGTCGGCCCATCACTTGGCCATGTACCTCCACCCTTATGCCACCTGGAAGGACTTGTTAACCTCATCTTTGCCTTCCTCGCCTCTTCCCATGGCCCTGCCACTACCCAACTATTGTCATGGGACACTGCTCTCGACCGTCACGTATGTCCAGCAGTCGACCGTTGCCTTTGCTGTAGTTTCCTATTCGGAGAACTCTGGTGATCTCGGTGAAAACAACAATAGCTATTGGGGAAGGGAAAATAGTGATGCTCATCTGCGCTTGGGGTAGCTGCTATGTTGTGGTCAATTGTGATAACTAGCAACACAAGAAGTGGCTATAGGTCACTGATGTCTACTACACAACCTTCTTCTTGTAGACGTTGTTGGGCCTCCAAGTGCAGAGGTTTGTAGGACAGTAGCAAATTTCCCTCAAGTGGATGACCTAAGGTTTATCAATCCGTGGGAGGCGTAGGATGAAGATAGTCTCTCTCAAGCAACCCTGCAACCAAATAACAAAGAGTCTCTTGTGCCCCCAACACACCCAATACAATGGTAAATTGTATAGGTGCACTAGTTTGGCTAAGCGATGGTGATACAAGTGCAATATGCACTACTAGGAAAAAGCCTACTAATGGCGCACTGGTTTTGCCTACTAATGGCGCATTACCAGTGCGCCATTTGTAGCACGCCACTAGTATATCTTACTAATGGCGCACCACAGGTGCGCCATTAGTATCTGGTATACTAATGGCGCACCCGCTAGTGCGCCATTAGTATGTAACAGCATGCGCCATTAGTGTGCCTCCAGGGGGGCATACGTAAGCATGGATTTGTCATACTAATGGCGCATTCTCCGCTGATGCGCCATTAGTATCCTTTGGCATACTAATGGTGCAGCTGGTTCTGATGCGCCATTAGTATGAATATTTGGTTTATTTTTTTTCCTTTTCTGATTTTTGCGCAGGTTACAAAATATATTATTAGACAGAATATAAAATATATTATTAGACAGAATATAGACAGCAGCACACAGCAACATCAGCTTCATCGAATACAATAGAAGATTAGTCTCCGAATACAATTCATCATATTAGTCTCCGAATTCAAAAGACCGAACAAAGATAAAACATTACAAGTCTCAAGACCGCGAGTATTGAGTTTGTCTTCACAATACAAGTCAATATCGATCATCTAAACTAGCATCACATAGAAGAGAGCTGTGGTCATCACGATGAGCATCATCGCGATCAAACTGGTCTTCATCCGATTCCTCCAACGCTCCCTCCTCTCTCCCACTAGATAGCGTGCGTATCTAGATTCGGCCTCCGCCCTAGTGGTGTACCCTTTGTAACTGTTACCGCTGAAACGGTGAACCTGTCTCCGACACTCCTCCCAGTCATCGTAGACTCCGGGAACCTTACCCTTGTACACGACATACGACGGCATCTCTATGCACAAGCCAAACAACAGACAATACATAAGCAATATGTAAGTATGCAAAAAAAGGATCGGAAGAGAAAAGCAAGACATTAATAGCACGATTCATAGTCCTACTAATAAATAGCATCGATTACATCTAAGTTGAACAACTGTCCAAACCAAAGAGACATACGAATTCATTAAAGTTTAATTACAACATGAGCCAATCAATGTTTCAGAACTACACATCACTACTTTCGACTCGACTCATCGGACAGGAGCGTGGGTGAAGCCGCCGTCTGTCGTGATGGTCATGAAATCACGGTCGTTGTCACCCTGCATTTGTAGCATTTCACCTATCTCACTGTTGGACGGTTGATATCTGAGGAAGAACTGCCCCGCAGTATGAAGGACATCTTGATGGATGATGTCCGCAAACTCCGACTGGATGCGAAAGAATTCTTGTCTGAGGTCTGCGTCCTGGACTGCTGACAAGCTCGCGGCCCAATCTTTGAGATTATCTGGTAGCAGAAGTTGATGATGGTCCCTTACGATCGCCCGCATGTGATGGATGGCGTAGTAGGCATCCTTCTGACCGCCAGGCGGCTGCTTGACGTAGTAGAACTTTGTATTGTGTGAGAACATGTCCTTGCCGTACTTACGAACTAGCTTGGTGAAGGTGCCTCCAGATTTGGCATAGCCGGGGAGAACATCATCAAGAACTTTCTTGACAATTGTGTAGTCTATGTTGGAGTTACGGTTCGGGTCTAAATACGTGGCCATGGAATATTTCAGGCTTAAGAGGATGAGTGTGCAATGTGTGTCACTGCACAGAACACGGAATGTTAGAAAAAAAGAACGATCGAAATCTAAGAAACCATATGCTACGGGGCGGTTAAGGGATGACTTACTCGGGAAAGTAAGCCACAAGGAAGTTATCCTTATCTGCGTTTGCCAGAATGACGCCTTCGAGGTGTGAACTCGCAACTTGGCGGTCCCCAGCGCTGCTCAAGTGCTTGGCACGCATGTAGAAGGGGTCGACTATCACGATGTCCGGGGTCTTGTCTCTAACGATCCGCATCTGCATGCTCAGCGAAAACAGCCGAACGAAGGTGTAGTGCAGCGGATGAAGGTTAAACATAGCAAAGATGTCATCAAACCGCAGGACGATCGTACCCCCGATGTCGCCATCCACAAAGCCCTTGCTCTCTGGCACCTTGGCCACGAAAACCGGGTATGCCACATCCTTCTCTCTGAGACGCCGCTTCTCCAAAGAAAGAACACTGTCGTGCAGACTCCGCATAGCACCGGTTGCAGCATTCAGCATACTTGGCGGTAGCATCGCCCTACCCGCCACATGCACCCTCCTCGAGATATCCTTAGGTGAAGGTGGCCCGTCCTGAGCACGGATCGAACTCGGTGCTGGCTGGCTCGCACCGGCGCCCTTGTTAGTCTTTCGTTTCCGTCCCTTCTTCTTGATCTCCTGTAATGGGACCGAGTTCTGCTCACAGACCGCCTTCTTGAGCGTGTTGGGGCTGATAATATTTCGCACCTCAGCTATCTAAGGCTCGGTGAAGGCGGGATCTGGAGGCGTGTCCTGAGAACTGAACGCCAGACGACGCCTGTTGCAATTGGATTTCTCTGCCGTACCAGCTAGATCGCGGTCGTCTTGGTTGGGTTCTTGAGAAAGAGGCCCGCAGAACTCGTCATCATACCCATGTTCGGCAAAGTACTTATCAACTTTTGTAAATGTACCGTCGTCGTTGTCGTTGCCGTCTGGATCCTGTGCCATAGGGCTGTCCGGATCCTGTGCCGTAGGGATGTCCGACAGGTCCGGTAGCGTTGCGGCGTTCTTGCCATGGCTTGGCGCTGGCACGACTGGCGGTCTTGTCTGTGGGGTGGTGTCCCCCGCCCCCAAACGAATCTGGCTCTTCGGCCAAAGCAGGGGCCAGTTTACGCAGGTGTTGAGGGTCATCTCATCTTCTTCGTCGGCCCCAGCGGGTCGAATCGAAGGTAACAGCTCGTCGCAGCCTGGCAGCACCCGAACCACTTCAACCCTATACATTGTGGGTGGCATCGGATTACCGTGGAACATGGGGTTGCCCGGTTGAACGATTCTTCCCTTGGCGACATCGACCAACTCGGCGCCCACGAAGTGCAGAAGAGTGCAAGGAACGTCGGCGGTGCCCTGCGAAAACATGTACAGGGCGTCAGGGATGCCTAGTCAAAGGCAAGGAGATGAAGTCATCGGCCGAGAGGCTTAGTTACCATGATGTCGTCGAGCTCGGCTAATGTTGAGGCACCGCCAACGGCGGGCGTGCAGCTGACGGAGGGGGCGCTTGCTGGCAAGGTGCTGGCCGGCGTACACCCGGGTGCATTAAGCTCCAATGCCCGTGCCGGCGCTGGAGACACGAATACCGCCTCCACCGGAGACACCAATTGCGCCACTGCCGGAGACACCAATGGCGCCGCCGGAGACACCAATTGCGCCGCTGCCGGAGACACCAATGGCGCCGCCGGAGACACCAATGGCGCCGCCTGCGCGCTGTGCGAGTTGCTGGCCGTGAAGCTAGGAACCGGGGGAGGCCCCTGTTGTCCGCCCGCAATCCACGTCGTCAGCCCATGAATCAATGTAGGCACCATGGCGTTGAGCGTCGTTCCAAGTTGTTGTTGCACTTGCTCTTGGACAAGCTCCGGAATCCGCACCACTTGTGCCTTGAGTTCTTCAACCTCGCGCGTCTGGCTTTCCGAGCTGGTCTTTTTCTCCTTCCGCACACCAGCGGTATAGTATGACCCCCATTTTGTGGACAAGCCTTTGTCGGCCACACGACCAGCTGACGTCGGCTTATTGAGCTTATTCTTGTTTTTCATTACATTCAATGCCCTATTTAAAGGGGTGTCGAAAGGGGAGCTCTTAGACGACCCCGTGCTACTGCTTTCAGTGTCCTGCGAAAGGAACATGAACCATTTAGAAATATTGGGGATTAATTAGAGTGCAACCATATGGAGCTAATTACGCGGGGGTGTATTCCTTACCAGAAGAAGCTCAAGCGCCCTGGTCTTCGGATCCGTGGTAAGCTCCTTTGTTATCGGGTCCTCCTTGTACCGGGCCCTGACACAGTTCCTGGTCTGCTTGTCACCGCTGTATTTCTCGAAGCGGGGCGGTAGGCCTTGCTCGGCACGCTCCGCGTCCTCCTTGTCCCATATAGGCTACGCCACTCTGTAACCGTCGGGACCGAGTTTGTGTTCTCCTAAGTTCAACTCCCGCATTTCTTTCCCCTACTGACTTGATTCGGAGGTTGCGGGGCTCTCGCACTTGATCTTGAACTCCTTGTAGTCATCTTCGCTCATCAAAGGATATTTCGCCTTGATCCTGCCATAACTATCACCTTTATCAATCATTCTCTTCATCGCGCTTTTCCAAGTAGACAGGGCCGTGCTCATCTTCGTGAGGGTGGCATTGTTCACTTTATTCCCTGAGAGGCGTGTGTTTTCAAATTCGGCGGGGAACTTGTATTGTTCGTGCAGCTTCGTGAAGAGGAGGTTGCGCAAATTCCCTCGGTCCTTATGCCTAAGGTTCTCGGTGTTGATCGAGACGGTGCTCCGGAGAATGCACCCGAGCTGAAGCGAGTACCCCTTGACTATATGTTTGGGCTCCGTTGGATTCCCATCGGAGTCCACTTGAGTGAATTCCTCCTTGAGGGCGCGGACCGCATTCGGGCGCCGGTCCTTCTTTTGCTTCTTCGGTTGGCCGCCATCTGTGTGTGCGCCGCCATCATCAATGGTGGCATCCTCGGCAGCACCATCAGTGGTGTCATCCCCGACGCCACTAGGGGTTGTGTAATCAGGATCGGTGTCTTCCGCGGCGTCCTCATAGCAGGGAGGTTGTTCCTCCATCTCCTGGGACAGCTCCCAGAATGGCTTGCCGCCCGAACCACCGGCGTCATCGTTGTGGGCCATGTTTCGCTCTAAATAGGAAAAAAGTTTGGTCAAAAAGTTGGTTATTGTCAAGGAACAAGATCATGGTCTCATCATTTAGGGTTTGTCGACACCGAGGCACCCTAAAAGCCTAAGCTTTCATCATTTAGGGTTTGTCGACGCCGAGGCACCCTAAAAGCCTAAGCGTACATCATTTAGGTTCTCATCGACACCGAGGCATCCGGGGCAGCCAAGTTAAGTTTTCATCATTTAGGGCTTATCGATGCCGAGGCACCCTAAATGCTAAGTTAAGTTTTCATCATTTAGGGTTTATCGATGCTGAGGAGAATTCTAAGTTGGGCCTAATCACTTGGCTCTACTGCCACCTATGGTTTAATGCAGCAAGAATAAAGGGGCAGTTGATCCTACTTAATTAAGTACTAATGTACCCCGGCCCATGCATTAGTAGCAATTACCTCATATGTCCGATTTTTAGCAAAGTCATGCTAAAATTCACGGAAAATTTCAGCATGACCTTTGCTGAAAATAGGACATATGGAGTACCCGAATTTGCCGGAACGGAAGTTAATCGACATTCCGGCAAACTCAAGGGCCTCTCGGGGTACCTGCAAAATCATCACGACACGACGGTCAGAGACAAAACCCAGCCACAGACCATATGGTCCTCTGCTTTAACATGGACAAAAATTAGCTCAACTTATGTGAGCTTCCATTCCAGATATAATATGTCACCCAACAAAAAATCATCAATAGTTTAGCAAGTCTGTACAAACACAGAAAGAATGACAAATGTATTTTACGGATCATGGCATTGTTTTTACTATATGCACCATGGCAAATTTCTTTTCTTTTTGCAACATGGCAAATTTCTTTTAGCCATGATCCCTAAGGATTAGAGCCTCCACAAGTCAGACAAAATTAGTGTCTCCACTTATGTGATGTGCATCCCAATTAGCCTTTTCATTTTCCATCTATTTCACAACATAAATTTCAAGGTTAATTATCAAGCACTTCATGCACATACTGTTGTCATGCATTGTTGTCATAACACTTTAATCAATCAACACATATACTAATATAGGCTAATCTGACCATATATTTGACATACATCAACACGGTTTGTATTATTGCAGCGAGAATTCACACAAATATGTCCAAAATTAGAAAAATCACAAGGTACTTTCTCTACCTAATAAACTCCATATGACCACATAAAACCCTGTTTAACACACCTGTAAAGAGGAACAACCCCCCTAAGGAGCTAGAAAGCTATATCGCCCACTGCCTCGTCGAATGTCTATCAAGGGAAGAGATAAAGAGCATATAAAACCAATTTGGTTAGCAAGTCACGGCAGCACATGACAGTGAGGCATCACAGTTGCAGCAGGCATCAGCAAATGATTTCAAAGAATTTAGTAGCCTGATCCGAATGATGCATCCACCATTCAGCTGTATGATTGCAAATGAAATGTACTACGATTACAAATACTATTGCAATCAGGCCCAAGAATTTCTCACATTCTTGAAATGAAATTTGGCAACGCTCAGGACATCATCTACTCCAAACCAGTTACACTTACAAATATGACTTTTGAGGCCCTCTATAATACACACATAATTAAAGAGACTGGTAACATTTTACAAATATTAAGCTCCAATCAGCATAACCAGCAACACTCTGATGGTAAACATGGCAAGTGCAATCACAAAACGACTCGGATAAACATCAGGTAATCCACTAGAATTTTATCCTCTACTAGAGCAAAGCTCTCAACCAAATTCCACCAGAAACAGAACAAGCAGAAGACGCAAAATTCACTTTTATAGGCGGTCGCGGTGCGGTGAGCACGCCTGGGCGGGGCCAGGGCGCGGCCAGGGGCCGAGGGGAGCACGGCCACGGGGGGCGGCAACCAGGAGCTAGGGCGCGGGGTGCGACAGTCTACGGCGACGAAATCGAAGGGGGGGAAGGGGAACCAGTGCAGCTCACCGAGAGGAAGACAATGGCGAGCTCGTGCGGGGCCGGGGTTGACGAGGTGACGCGAATCGACGGTGAGGCCGCGGTGGCCGGAGGTGGAAGAACACCTCGATCCGCACGATGCAGAGTCGACGAGCTCGAAAGGCTGGCCGTAGATGACGTAGAAGAACACTGCAGAGCTCCTGGACTCCTTGGTGGGGTGCGGGGACGACGGTGGTCGCGGGGACGATGCGGTGTCAACGGGGACGACCTAGTCGGGTGAAGCAACGCGAGGGGAGGGGAAGTGGGGAGGTGCTAGGGTGTGGAGCGGGTGCGGGGGTCGTCGGAGCGGGCGCGGGGGTCGCCGGAGCGGGCCGGGGGTCGTCCGAGCGGGTGTGGCGGGGGAGGGAAGGGGGATCTGGCGAGGGAGAGGGAAGGGGGATCGGGCGAAGGGGTATCCAGCTAGACACTATAGCAATGGCGCACCACCCTCTGGTGCGTCATTAGTAGTTTTTTTTCTGA
This sequence comes from Aegilops umbellulata, assembly GCA_032464435.1. Taxonomy (NCBI): domain Eukaryota; kingdom Viridiplantae; phylum Streptophyta; class Magnoliopsida; order Poales; family Poaceae; genus Aegilops; species Aegilops umbellulata. Next base: position 512,940,648 of record CP136059.1, read on the forward strand.
TAGCAATGGCGCACCCTTCTCTGGTGCGCCATTAGTAACGGTTTTTTTTTCTGGCAACAATGGCGCACCTTCCTCTGGTGCGCCATTAGTAACATTTTTTTTCATTATTTCTTGTTGCATCTAATAATTTCTTTTTTTATCAAATTTGTTATTTTCATGAGGACTAGAACAGAAGATATCATCACATATCATCAAAAAAAATTGAAAAAATCATCAAATTAGTTTTTTTATTTTTAATTGAAAATATTATCAAATTTGTTATTTGAAGATATCATCAAATTTCTTATTTGAAAATATCATCAAATTTGTTATTTTAAAATATCTTCAAAAAGTGGGGGAGGGTGCGGGTGTCGGCGGCGGCGGTGGAGCGGGTCGGGGGAAGGTGCGGGGTGTCGGTGGCGGCGGTGGAGCGGGGGAGGGTGCGGGGGGTCGGCAGCGGCGGTGGAGCAGGGGGAGGGTGCGGGGGGTGCTCGAGAATTCATGATATCAAAAAGTGCCCATGAAATTTAAAAAGTGCCCATGAATATCAAAAAATATTCATGAATTCAAAAAGTGCCCATGAAATTTCAAAATATTCATGATATCAAAAAGTGTCCGAGAAATGAAGACTACGATTTAAATACAATCGATCTTAGCTAGCTATCTGTTCACAATCTTCTTGCCCTTCTTTTTCGCAAATGGAGTTCTTCTATGGAACGGACGTCCTTTAGGTAGGGTGGTCCTGCTTCTTCTTGTGGTGTGTGCTGCTACTTCATCGTCGTCGTCATGTTCGATCTTCGGGTCGCCGTACTTGTCGAAGTCCTGCTCATTGGCTACTCCATCCATTCCGATGATCTTCCTTTTGCCTCTCCTCAAGACAACACGAATGGGCTTTGATGGGTCGGTAATGAAGAAGCATTGGTCCACTTGGGAAGCCAGTACCCATGGCTCATTTTTCGCAGTGACGTTTGCGCCCGTGGTCTTGGATTTGGCTTCGGGTATAACCATGGTGGTGAAATACCGGTCTTCTTTTAGGACGCTCTTGGCCCATCTGACACGGAACATCGGGACCTTCTCTCCAGCGTAGCTCAGCTCCCAGATCTCCTCGATCCTTCCGTAGTATCTGTCCTTGTCGTTGCCGTTGTAGGATTCCATCGTTACCCCGGAGTTCTGATAACCATCGCTCTTCATGTCCTTGTCCTCGGTGTAGAATGTGTAGCCGTTGATATCGTACGCCTCATAGGTCATCAGGTTGTGCTCGGCGCCCTGTGACAAGGCGAATATGAGTTGTTCTTCCACGGAAGAATCCTCATGTAAAGGGTACGACAGAAGCTTCTGCTTGAACCAACGCGTGAAACATGAGTTGTGCGCTTTGAGTATATCTCCGTCCGTCCTCTGTTGGCCTCGGTCATTGTACGTCTTCTCAATAAAGGTTTTGTGCTCTACCACCCAAGGATCGACCATGTCTATGTGTTGTAGCGCGACTAGGTTTGCTCTTTCAAAGTCGGCGAGTCGACCCTCGAAGTCGACATGCATTTCGAGGCGACCCTCACGGTGACCCCATCCAGCGAGCCTGCCGAGGTGCCTGTTGACGGGCAGACCAACGGGGTTCTCGATGCCTAGATAATTCGTCTAGTAGGAGATGCACTCTTCGGTCAGAAAGCCCCTGGCTATACTTCCCTCTGGACGTGACATGTTGCGAACGTATCCTTTGATGACACCATTCATCCTTTCGAACGGCATCATGCTGTGCAGGAACGTCGGCCCGAGTTGGATGATATCCTCCACGATATGGACCAGCAGATGCACCATAACGTCGAAGAATGTGGGCGGGAAGTACATCTCAAGCTCGCATAGTATCACCACGATCTCTTCCTGTAGCCTTCTGAGTTGCCTCACGCCAATCGACTTCCGAGAGATGACGTCGAAAAAGTTGCATAGGCCAAATAGCGTTTCACGGACGTGCGCGTCCATGATCCCACGGATTGCAACTGGAAGTATCTGCGTCATCAGCATGTGACAGTCGTGAGACTTCATCCCGCTGAACTTCTGCTTCGCTGGGTCTAGGTATCTGCTTATCTTCCCCGCGTAACCGTAAGGAAGTTTTACTCCTAGGAGGCAGGTGAAAAACTGATCGATCTCCTCCTGACTTAGAGTGAAGCACGTGGGAGGGTAGCCATTTCCGGTCTTCTTGGCCTTTTTGCCTTTGCGACGACTTTCTGTGTCCTGCTTCGCCTCATCATCATCATCATCATCATCATCATTAGCATGAAGCTCCTGCCTGATGCCCATTGATTTCAAGTCTGCCCTTGCTTTCGGCCCATCTTTGGTCCTCTCTGGCATGTTGAGCAGGGTACCAAGCAGACTCTCGCACACGTTCTTCGTGATATGCATGACATCAAGGCTGTGAGGCACACGGTGGATCTTCCAGTACGGCAAGTCCCAGAAAACAGACCTCGTTTTCCATACCTTCAGCAGAGGCTCTGGTGCCTTTCGCTTCTTTCCCGGCTCTGGCGCCTTTTGCTTCTTTCCCGGCAGTGGGCAGTCTTTCCAATTTTTCAACAGCTTGTCTATTTCCTCGCCGCTCCTCGTACACGGGCGTTTTCGGGGTTCGGTTTCACCATCGAACAGATCCTTGCGTTTCCTCCACGGGTCATCGTCGCGAAGCCACCTTTGATGTCCCATGAACACGGTTTTCGAAGACCCGGGATCTCTATCTAGCTGGCGATATGTTATGTCATCCATGCACCTTACGCATCTAGAAAATCCGTGGACTACCTGCCCCGCGAGATATCCGTAACCGAGATAGTCGTGCACCGTCGTGAGCAGTGCGGCTCTCATAGGGAAATATTCTTTCTCTGCGGCGTCCCACGTATTGGCTGGCGTTTTCCACAGCGTGTCTAGCTCCTCCTTCAGCAGCCCCAGATACAGATTGATGTCGTTCCCTGGTTGTTTCGGCCCTTCAATTAGCATACTCATGTGAATGTACTTCCTCTCCATGCACAACCAGGGGGGAAGGTTGTACATCCACAGAAACACAGGCCAGGTGCTATGTGTGCTTCTTTGGCTGCCAAACGGATTGACTCCATCGGTGCTCGCGCCCAACATGATGTTCCTTGGATCCTTCCCAAATTCTGGGTATTCGAAGTTCAACGCTTGCCACTGGCTCGCATCCTTAGGGTGACTCAGCATCTTGTCTTTTTTATTTGTCTCCGGATCATTTCCGTCATCTTCCCGCTTCTTCTCCTCCCTATCCGCGTGCCAACGCAGGAGCTTTGCTACCTTAGGGTCCGCGAAATACCGCTGCAGACGAGGAGTGATCGGAAAGTACGACACCAATTTTTGAGGAGCTTTCTTCCTCTTCTTGTATCGAGTGACGCCGCACACTGGACATATGGTAGACTCCGCGTGCTCGTCCCGATAAATGATACAATTGTTCATGCACACATGGTATTTCACGTGCGGTAAATCCAGAGGACACACGATTTTCTTCGCCTCCTCGAAACTGGTCGGGCACTTGTTCCCCTTGGGAAGACATTCGTGCCAGAATGACATGTTCTCGTCGAAGCATGCGTCGGTCATTTTGTGTTTTACCTTCATCTCAAGAGCCATGAGCGTTACTTTCAGGCGGGTATCCTCAGGCCTGCATCCTTCATACAATGGAGTAACCGCGTCTATCTCCAGTTGATCCAGCTTGGCTTTCTCTCGGGCGGCAGCTCTTGCGTTATCCGTCTGCTTGAGAAGCAGCTCTTGAATATGAGGGTCCTGCACCCAGCCTCCATCGTCGCCTGCTCCGGCATCTTCATCTTCATGATCATGCCCTTCGTCTTGATCTTCCTCATCATCATGTACGACATCTTCTACATGATGACTGTGTACAGCATCACCGTCATGATCATGTCCTGGAGGTTCTTTGTCTTCTCGCCCGCCCTCGCCGCGGTGGTACTTGTCTTGTTGCCCTTCCTCATTTCTTGCCCGGCGCCGGCCATGGACGACTTCATAGTCATCTTCATCACCTTGCCACCGATAGCCATCCATGAAACCACGCAAGAGCAGGTGGTCCCGCACCTGCCCAGAATCCGGGTCCGCAATAAGGCTTTTCAGCTTGCATCTTCGACACGGACATCTTATCTCCGTCTCATTCTTTTGAAGCATCTCGGCCTTCGCAGAGCTCAAAAACCTATTCACAATGCCTTCAGTCATCGTGCGGACCATGGTCGCCTGCGGGGTAGAGCAAAACGATATTTTAGAACCAAGAAAAAATTTGCCATGACCTTCCCTAAAAATAGGACCAAAAAGAATGCATAGTGCCAAAATTCTCGCCGAAACGGAAATGAATCAAAACATTCCGGCAAAATATTGGCAACTATCGCATTTCAAATACCGGTACCTTCAAACACAAACATATATGCAACACCACAAACACATGCAACACCACAAACATACATAGATCTAGCTAGGCCACAAAAAGTGCATGTGCACGTTGTTGGAGCGAGCTAGGGAGAAAAAAAGTAGATCTACATCATGAAGATAGCTTTCCCTTACTTACCTATCAAAAAAAGGTAATTTCACCACTTAATTTTGATGAATCTATGGTGGAAATGAGGTGAGGAGGAGGAGATGGCCGAAAGCTTGGAGAAGGAGGTGGATGGAATGAAGTGGGGAAAGTGAGTGGGTAGGTGTGGGGCTGTCCAAAATATCTTGTTGGGGTCCCAGGTTACTAATGGCGCACCACAAGCAAATGCGCCATTAGTAACCCTGGTTACTAATGGCGCACCAGCAGGTCGTGCGCCATTAGTAGTTTTGCAAAAAAGTAAATATATATATATATATATATATATATATATGTATATATATATATATACTAATGGCGCATCTTCTCACAGTGCGCCATTACTAGTTTAAACTAGTAATGGCGCACTGTGAGAAGATGCGCCATTGGTAGTTTTGCAAAAAAAGAATAAAAAAATTTGCAGTAATGGCGCACTGTCTGCATGGTGTGCCATTAGTAGTTATAACTAGTAATGGCGCATTATGGACCTGATGCACCATTAGTATGTATGGAAAAATGGGAAAAAATTCATACTAGTGGCGCACCCTGTTTCCGGTGCGCCATTAGTGTCTTCCACACTAATGGCGTATCACAAACAGGTGCGCCATTAGTATATAGTAGTGGCGCACTACTTTCATGGTGCGCCATTAGTACCAATCCTATCTATAGCCCTTTTCCTAGTAGTGATGGATGGTAGATATAGATTTTTGTAAACTGAAAATATAAAAACAGCAAGGTAACAAGCGGTAAAAGTGAGCGTAAACGGTATTGCAATGATAGGAAACAAGGCCTAGGGTTCATACTTTCACTTAGTGAAAGTGCGTTAAATCGACTAGAGGGGGGTGAATAGGCGATTTTTATGAAATTCTTCACTGAGGAATTTGCTAGTGAGGAAATTCCTTAGCGAAGAACTACTAGCAGCGGAATAAGTACTCAGATGAAAACATAATAGAATTCAAGGATAGTCATCATTATGAAATGAAGACAAACACAGAGTACAGAAAGCGTAAACACAGGATAACACAAGATGAAGACAAACAGACTGAAGAAATTGAACTGAGGAAATTGAGAAAGTCTTCAGTCAAAGTCTTCAAACACAGATATGATAAACAAACAGCACACTACTGAGGAAATGAAAGAGTTGAGGAAATAGAACCAGTAAGCTTGGTGAAGACAATGATTTGGTAGACCAGTTCCAACTGCTGTCTCAGTTGTACATCTGGTTGGAGCGGCTGAGTATTTAAACTCGAGGACACACAGTCCCGGACACCCAGTCCTGAGCATGCAGCTCGGGACACCAAGTCCTCACCGTATTCTCCTTGAGCTAAGAACACACAGTCCTCGCCCAATCACTCGTGGTAAGTCTTCAGGTGACTTCCAAACCTTCACAGACTTGGTCACTCGGCGATCCACAATTCCTCTTGGATGCTCTAGACCTTGACGCCTAACCGTCTGGAAGAAGCACAGTCTTCAAAGGTAACAAGCGTCGGATCCACGCAGGATCAATCTCTTCAGTGATGCTCAATCACTTTGGGTTTGTAGGTGTTTTGGGTTTGGGGTTTGGATTTTCCTCACTTGATGATTTTCGCTCAAAGTCCTCGGAGGATGGGTTGCTCTCAAATGGAAAGTGCCAAGTTCTCGCAGAGCAGCCAACCAGCTAGTGGTTGTAGGGGGCGGCTATTTATAGCCTAGGGAGCAGCCCGACATGATAAGACATAAATGCCCTTTAATGATATGACCGTTAGGTGGACAATATATTTTCGGACAGCTGGCGCGCAGCACAGCAACGGTCGGAAATTTGAGGTACAAATTCCTCAGGGCTATCATGTTCCTCACTGTGTAGGCAATTCGCACTGGCGAATTCCTAACTCCTCAGTCAGAGCAAAGTCCTCAGTGACCAGAAGAACTGTGTCTCTGTCACTGAAGAAATTGACTGAACTGTATGAGATTTCCAATGGCTTCACTCGAAGGGATTGGTAGGTGTAGGATTTGAGTTGAGCATCACATGGAAATTTTCTCCTTAGTATTTCCTCGACCCCCTTTAACAGTACGGTGTTTCCTATGACTCAAGAAAGAGAAAATGAAACTACGAAAACAAAAGTCTTCACGCTTCATGTTCCTCGAATGAATACCAAGTCTTCAAGGTCACACCAATTTCTTCACTTTCAAAGTCTTCAGAAAGTCTTCAGTATATCAAAGTTTTCAGTCGAAGAACTTCATTTTTAGGGGTCGACTTTCTTTGTAAATATCAAACTCCTCATAGACTTATAGACCTGTGTACACTCATAAACACATTAGATACTTAACCTATAAGTCTTCAATACACCAAAATCACTAAGGGGCACTAGATGCACTTACAATCTCCCCCTTTTTGGTGATTGATGACAACATAGGTTAAGTTTTCAACGGGGATAAATATATGAAGTGTAAATACTGATATTGAGGAATTTGATTGCAAGATATAGAAGAACTCCCCCTGAAGATGTGCATAGTGAGGAATTTGCTGGTGAAGCAATGCACACTTGAAGAGTTGTATCATGGAGATCTCCCCCTATATCTTGTAATTCATACACGCATTTGATGTATAATATGAAGAATTTGAAATGCATGATGAAATATGGTGCCTGATGTAATTTAGCACGCGTGCAATAATATTAACGAGGAATAAGCATGCAGAATAGCGCATCAAAGTATCAAAGCATAGTGCAACAAAAGTATCAGCGCACCATCGGACTTAAGATTACAACTCGATCCAATAAAAGTTTCGGAAGAACGAGAGTTGTAACTTAAAAAAACGAATAAACCCTTATTATAGACCCGCTTGAAGACTAACTCAGATTTCTCCCCCTTTGTCATCAAATGACCAAAAGGATCGAAACTGAGGACTAACGCCCCTGAAGATTTTCAAGTTGATGAAGGAGCGCCAGCGTTGTTGGGGTCGGTCGTTGAAGTAGGGCCTGCTGCAGTGTCGTCCAAGTCTTCATTTTCATCAGTCGCACGCGATGAAGAATATGAACTGGCCACCAAAGAAGGAACCTTGACCTTCATGTATTTCTTCGGAGGAGGTGCAAACCAGTCAAAATCTTCTTTGAGACCCATTTTCTCCAAATCTTCAGCACTGTACACTTGAGATAGAACGGCCCAGGTGCGGTTGAGGGTTTCATGAAGGTAGTAGTGGTTTTTCTTCACTGCATTGTGTGTGGAAGTCATGTTGTGAAGAATTGAACCAAACTGACGCTTGACCCATTTGTGATTGCGATCAACCTTTTGATGAAGACTGAGGAGTAACTCACAATCAGTCATCACCCTGGGTGATGTGGCTTGAGGATTTGGCTTGGCAGTGTTAGCAGCAGAGTCATGTGTGGCAGAGTCATCATTGGTGGAGTAAGATGCAGCTTTGCGAAATTGGCCATCCAATGGACGAATGCCTTCATCTATCACAGTAGTGGCCTTGCCTTTTTCTTCAGCTGAGGAAAATGTCCGTTTGAGGACTTCAATGGGAGGCAAGTAGCTGCAGTGGTTGAGCGTTTCAGCTTTGTAGTTGAGTGAAGACCTTATCATGATGAATTTCATTATCCAAGGTGCATAAGGCTTCAGCTCAAATGGTGACATAGCAATGTTGGCCAGAGTCCTCATGAAGAAATCATGGAAGTTGACGGGAACGCCATGGATGATGTTGAAAAGCAGATTCTTCATGATGCCAACGACTTCTTCATCAGACGAGTCGTGGCCTTTGATGGGACTCATTGTCTTCGTCAAAATGCGATAGACAGTCCTTGGCACATACAGCAATTCCTTGACGAGGAAATTGGTTCTAGGAGCCTGCCTTGGCTTCAAAGGCTTCATCAGCACTTGCATATAATGATTTGAAAGCTCAGGTTCGTTGTACACACAGCGAGCATCTTCAGTGGGTGGACTCAGAGGAAGGACCCGAAGCAATTCAGATGCAGGGGCCTTATAATGGGTGTTGTCAGTCATCCAGTCCAAAACCCATGAATTGATATCTTCAGAGTTGCCGGTGATGTGCAACGTTGCATAGAATTGAAGAATAAGCTCTTCATTCCAATCGCATATATCTGTGCAGAAGTTGAGCAGCCCAGCGTCGTGAAGAGCACTGATCACTGGCGTGAAGCACGGCAAAGACTCCATATCCACGTGAGGAATATGAGCATGGTCGAAGACTTTGTCTTTGTTGTAAAGCACTGAGGAATAGAAATTTGCTTGGCTGGCAGTCCAGAAACGCCTCATCCTTATGCGAGCAGAGTCATATGGATTGTATTCAGTGAAGAACACGTGCTCGCCATAGAAGTCTTCAGCCTTGAATTTCTGTTTTCGTGAGAATGGATCCTTTGGCCTTGGCAGAGGAGTGTCAGTGAGTTGCATCACGACCTCAGGAATCACGATCTCAGGTTCTTCAGGCTGAGGAATTTCAGGATTTTCCTCAGGTGCAGTCACCTTGTCTGTATCAGCGGCAGTTTCTTCAGCGCTAGTGGCTGGAATTTCTTCATTCACAGATGCAGTGGGACGAGTTTCTTCAGAGCCCAATTGTACTGTTGGTGAAGGGGAGTGAGGAATTTGCTGCAGGGGAGTGAAGAGTGGGGAATTGGGATGCTGACTTTCCCAAAAGTCGTCATTCATCACTGGAGTGGTGCTTCCAATATCCACATCTTCATCAATTTCTTCAACACCAGCCTCTTCAGCATCAAACTGAGGCATTGGTGATGAGACCATTGGGGTTGAAGGGATTGCATCAGCTTCAATTTCTTCATCAATCTGCTCTGACAAAGCAGCAGATTGAGTTTCTTCATCTGATCCACTAGGGATCTCATAATCTTCACCAAAAGGAACAAGGTCCTTTGATGGCACGGAGGAGATAGGAACGGCATCAAGGGGATTTGCAAACGAGCTTGTCATCGGCTTCATCTTCTTGGGAGCTGAAGATTCTGAAGCATTGGATGCCTTCCTTTTCTTCACAGCAGCTCATTCTGCAGCCTTTGTTTTCTTCACATCTAATGCAGATGGAAGAATTGGAGTTGGCGTAGGCGCAGGTGGAGCTGAGGAATCTGTTTGATTTTCCTCAGGCGCAACTGATGCAGTTGCCCTAGTTTCTTCAACTTCTTCAGGCGCACCACTAGTGGATGCCCTGGCAATTTCATCAACGGCTGGAGCAGAGTCATCAGCCTTGGAACTAGCATTTTCTTCAGCGGCCTGAACTTCATCAGCGGTGTTGGCATGTTCTTCAGTTTGTTGAACAGATGCTTCAGCTTGAGGAATTTGTGGCTTTGAGGTTGCACCCTTGGTGAAGGTATCAGTCAGCCTTACAAATCTGACCTTGGCTCCTTGCCAATCAGCATAGTAGGAGTCAAATTTGTCGCTGAGGGCTTTGATCTCATCCTGCATCTTGACAAGTTCCTCAGGCTTCATTTTGAGAACATTTTTCTTCAGTAGCTTCTCTTGGCGGTACTGTGATTTCTTGATCTCTCTGGCCTTATTATATTTCCACTTCTCCTCTTGGATGAAGTGAGTCAACATGTGACTTTGACCAGGTGTCAGCTTTAAATCAGGCACAGGTGTGTGAGGATCCTTATGCCAGAGATCAATATAGTCTAGGATCGCCTTTGGATCCAATAGCAGGGGCACAGGTGTGCCTTTGGCTTTAGTAGCCCGTTCTTGTCGGTTCCTGATGATTTCAGTAAGTTCTTCCTCATCAGCTTCATCATCATCAGATGGCACAGTGAAGACTACCTGCTTCTTGTTGGGACTTGGGCGATTTCCGCGTCTAGCAGTAGCCTTTTTCTTCAGCAGAGAGGGTGCAGCTGAGGAATTTGGTGCAGCTGAAGAACTAGCTGAAACACCAGAGGCAATAGAGATGCCAGTCGTCCTTTGGCATGAGGTCAGATGCACGGGTGCTGAGGACTTTGGTGGAGCAGGAGCAGCATGAGGAATTTGCTTTGAAGATTTTGAAGATTCTGGCCGTGAGGGCGCAGCTGAGGAACTTGGCCGTGAGGGCATTGAAGATGAAGCACTTGGCTTGCGAGCGGGCTTCTTTAGCATCACTTTCTTCAGCTTGACCGAGGCCTCAGTGGCAGTAGCAGCAGCAGCAGCAGAGTCTTCATTGAATTTCCTCACTGCGTCTCTGGCTTGCCTTGCCAGTTTAGCTTGGCGCTTGGCCCATTCTTCAGGAAAATCCTCACCGCGTTTGATGCTAGTGGGATCAGCCACTTGGCCAGGTGCCAATGGGGCTCTTGGGCATGGAGGGTTGAGTGCGAATTTCTTCATATACTTAGGAGTTACATATCTGTACTCCCTCCATTCACGTGCCCATCTCCGTTCCATCCTCTGGATTCGCACCTTGCGCTGATTTTTATCTTCTTTGCCAAACTTGGCTTCATCAGGCGTGCAGTACTCAGCATAGATGTCCTCAGGTATTTCAAAAGCTGTCATAACCTCAGGCTTCTTTCCTCCTTTTTGTGGCCTTTTACCTTCAGCCATTTTCTTCAGATGAGGAATTTGAAAAATTGAATTCTCTGAAGAAGTATGCAATTTTTCTTCGAGGAACGCTGCAAACGAGTTAAGTTGATCAGAACCTAAAGATTCAGCAGCAGACATGTGTACCTGTGAACAGAGTATACTTGCGAGGAATTTGAAGAGGTCATATGCGTTCTCAGAGGGTTTTTCATAAAGAACAAGTTTGAGGAATTTGACTAGATTCGTCTTGAGGAATTTCACTAAGCGCTTTATATCTTAGGTTCCAGAGTTGTATAGATCGAAGATCCACACAATTGAGGAATCTTTGAAGAAATTGGGGCTTAGGAAAATGAATCAAGAACAGATAACATGTGAGGTTTTTTGTGTGTGAGGATTTGAAGAATAAAACACCTTTGAAGATTTTGTAGTAAAATTTCGAATCAACGAGGGCAGTAAAATTAGCTTTTAATTACCCTGAACGAAGAACACGACGAACTGGGAGTTGGAACAGTGAAGTTCGTCGATGCAGATCTTCCACGCACTAACTTGGCGGAGGAAGACGTCTACGGCGGTGGCGGAGGTGAAGATTTTCGCGGTCGGCGTGAGTACGACGGCGATGAGGTCGAGGCAGTGAAGCTTTTCCTCACCGGGGACGATGGAGTAGCGACGGCGCTAGGGTTTGGAGAGCTCGAGCGAAGGAGTGAGATCGAGCGGGGTAAAAGAAGTGAGGACAGCGACAGGGGTATTTATAGCCACGGTGAAAAACTGCTCGTCAGAAGATTTAGGACGAACGTGCCCCTGGCCGTTCTCCTTCTCGCGACATGTGTCACCCACATACTGTGTAGTTGAGATCGTGTAAGATCGTGGGTGGATAAAATAATCCATCGTGGGATGCGGAACGGTTTGAGCGGCAAAACCGAAAGTTTGTATAAGATTAGTTTTAGCTTTCCATTCGCAATTTCTTCAGCTGACAAGGACACAGTGAAGAATTTGAACGAGTTTCAAATAGAACGCACATGAAGAATTTGTGAATAGATTGGATTGAGTATAGCATAGAGGGGAAGGGTCCGATCACATTCACTTAGCAGAAAAGTTCCAACTTGAAGTGAATGCTGTAGAGGACATAAACTCATATATATATATATATATATATATATATATATATATATATATATATATATATATATAGCCAATGAAGAAAAACGACGGCATAAGTGAAGACTTTGTAAAGTTTGAAGAATTTGAAAAACTGAAGAATTTCAAAAGTTGAGGAAAAACTCAAATTGAAGATTTTCAACTTTTGTGGTGGCGTGACCCACCGTGTAAGAATGATGATTTCAGACACCGCGTACAATTGTCGTAGGGTTCTGAGAATCAAATTCTTCATTAATTTCTTCTCACTTAGAGTGTTTTTCTTCATTGATTGAGGAAAAACGTTTCTTCATGTGTTGCACATCTAAGTCATCAATTTTGCATAAGTGTTAGGATGAGTGCCTTTTCAAAGTACATTCGAAGATTCTAAGATATTTAGCTCACACCGCAACTTGCAAAATCTCTTCTCATCCAAGGGCTTAGTGAAGATATCGGCTAGTTGTTCTTCAGTCTTCACATGCTCAATAGAAATGTCGCCCTTCAACACATGATCACGAAGAAAATGATGACGAATTTGAATTTGCTTTGTCTTCGAGTGTTGAACTGGGTTGTGAGCAATCTTGATGGCACTCTCATTGTCACAGAGGAGAGGCACATTCTTCACGTTGATGCCATAGTCCTTGAGCGTTTGCTTCATCCATAGTAGTTGAGCACAGCAAGAACCAGCAGCAATGTACTCAGCTTCAGCAGTAGATAGTGATACGCAGTTCTGTTTCTTCGAGGACCAATAGACCAAGGATCGTCCGAGGAAATGACAAGTACCGGAAGTTGACTTGCGATCCACACGGTCACCAGCATAGTCAGAATCTGAATATCCAATGAGATCAAAATCCGAGCCCTTGGGATACCATAATCCTAGTGTTGGTGTGTGAGCTAGATATCGAAGAATATGCTTCACAGCCTTATGGTGTGATTCCTTCGGTGCAGCTTGAAATCGTGCACACATGCAAACACTAAGCATTATATCTGGCCTAGATGCACATAAGTACAATAAAGAACCAATCATGGAGCGGTATACCTTATGGTCGAAGTCAGTACCATTTTCATCAGTGCATAGTTGACCATTTGTGGGCATAGGAATTTTGATGCCTTTGCAATCTTGCATGCCGAATTTCTTCAGGACATCCTTGAGGTATTTCTCCTGAGATATGAATATGCCATTGCGCTGTTGACGAATTTGAAGACCTAAGAAGAATTTCAATTCTCCCATCATAGACATTTGATATTCTTCTCTCATCATATAGGCAAATTCATCACTATAACGTTGGTCAGTACATCCAAAGATAATATCATCAACATATATTAGGCACACAAACAGTTCACCATCATAAGATTTAGTAAAGAGAGTAGGATCGAGTGAACCGGGTGTGAAGCCTTTCTTCATGAAGAATTTCTTCAGTGTATCATACCACGCCCGTGGGGGCTGCTTGAGGCCATAGAGGGCCTTGTTAAGTCTGAAGACTTTGTCAGGATGCTTTGGATCTTCAAAACCTGGTGGTTGAGCAACATATACTTCTTCCTCAAGCTTACCATTGAGGAATGCACTTTTCACATCCATTTGGTGTAAGATGGTATCATGATGGTTAGCATAAGCAAGCAATATGCGAATAGCCTCAAGTCTAGCAACAGGTGCAAAAGTTTCATCGAAATCAATTCCTTCAACCTGTGTGTAGCCTTGAGCTACTAGTCGTGCCTTATTCCTCACCACAACACCATTTTCATCTTGCTTGTTGCGGTAGATCCACTTTGTGCCAATGATGTTATGCTTGCGAGGATCGGGACGATCAACTAGTTCCCATACGTTGTTGAGCTTGAACTGATGTAATTCTTCTTGCATGGCCTGAATCCACTCAGGCTCCAGAAATGCTTCATCTACCTTAGTGGGCTCTGTGATAGAGACAAAAGCAAAGTGCCCACAAAAGTTAGATAGATGTGAAGCTTTTGAGCGTGTGAGAGGACCTGGTGCTCTAATGTCATCGATGATCTTCTCCACTTGCACTTCTTCTGCAACGCGAGGGTGAGCTGGTTGTCGTTGAGGAATTTGATCAGCATTTTCTTCACCATCAATTTCCTCAGCATTTTCTTCAGGTGCATCGGCTCGACGTTCTTCACGTTCTGGAATGAATTCTTCAGCAGATTCTTCAGTAGGAATGACATCTTTAGTAGCCTTGTGCTTGATAGAATCCTCGGGTGCAGGTTCATCTAACACAGAAGGTAGGTGCTCTCTTTGTGAGCCATTAGTTTCATCAAACCGCACATCTACAGTTTCAACAATCTTGTGAAGAACATTGTTGAAGACTCTGTAGGTGTGCGAGTCCTTTCCGTATCCAAGCATAAAACCTTCATGTGCTTTCGGTGCAAATTTAGAGTTGTGATGAGGATCTCTAATCCAGCATTTAGCACCGAAGACTTTGAAATAACTAACATTAGGTTTCTTGTCAGTGAGGAGTTCATATGCAGTCTTCTTGAAGAATTTGTGAAGATATACTCTGTTGATGATATGGCACGCAGTATCAATTGCATCAAGTAGTAGACAGATAAAACAGAGGGAGGACGTGTGAAATGAAAGTTCATTTCATCATGGTTAGCCTGCGTCCTTTCAGGCATTTCGTCAGGTCCCCAGCAAATTCTTCAGACGTTATCGTACGTCTGGAGACCTGACCCTGCAGAAGGGATTAGTTCCTTTTCTTCACCACCCACATCTGAAGGGGTGGCAAAGAGTTCATTACTCTGCGAGCTCCATATGAGAATGGTGGCAAAGCGGCCAAACCATTTCGTTTCACATAAGAGGGGTTAGGGTAAGCATATGCATAAGCAGAGAAATTCTTCGAGGACTTATGAACATAATAATTTGAAGAATAATGCTCATATTCATAGCCCTTGTCTCTTCCCTGCGAAACAGAGTTGTTAGCACGATGATGTTCATATGAGGACTTTGATCCATGTGAGGAATTTGATCCCCTTGAGGAATTTGGTCCGTATGAGGACTTGGATCCATATGAAGAATTTGATCTGAGGTTCCTTTTCCTCACAGGTGGTGTCATGAGGACATTCACCTGAAGACTTTCAAGGTGCCTTTTGGGAACCCAGATTTTCTTCACAGGAGAACCATTTCTGCAGTTAGTGCCAACATATCTAGCAAATACTTCACCATTCTGATTTTTGAACAGTTTATAGTTGGAGTCAAAAGACTCATCAGAAGAATGAGAAGATTCACATGTATAGCCAGATAAATTAGATGGATCAACTGGAGGTCCCTTTGCAGCAACCCATGAGGTTTTGGGGTACTTCTCAGGCTTCCAATATGTACCATCAGCATTGAGTTTCCTCTCAAAGGCAATACCCTCTTTCCTAGGGTTCCTGTTGAGGATCTGCTTTTTAAGCACATCACAAAGAGTCTGATGCCCTTTGAGGCTTTTGTACATGCCCGTTATGTACAATTCCTTCAGTCCTGCATCGTCAGTAATACTAGCAATGTCCTCAGATGAGGAATTAGTGATAGCAGAGGCAGGTGAAGAATTTGTAACATTTGAAGCATTTGAACATTCAGGTGAGGAATTAGCAGATTCTCGTTCAATGCATTTTAAACATGGAGGAATAAATTCTTCCTGAGCAGTGCTGATTTGTTGAGCAAGTAATGAATCGCACTCCTTATGAAGATCTTCATAACTCTCTCTTAGCTTCTCAAAATCAGACAGGAGAGAGTTATGCTGATCTTGAAGAGAGTCATGCTTGGAATGAAGTCTTTGAAGACTTTCAGCCAAGGCTTGTGACTGGTCCATTTCTTCACCCAACATATCATTGCTCTTACTAAGCATATTATTAGCTTTTTGCAAAGCTCTTTGTTGTTTAGCAGCAAGGAAGCAAGTTTGACATAGCTGGGTCCAAATTCATCACCAGATTCTTCATCACTAGACTCAGATAGGTAGCATTCAGTTACCTCAGCACTTTTTGCCATAAGGCATGAAGTAGAGGATGATGATTCTGGTTCGAATGTCATCGATTTGAGCGATTCCTTGAAATCCTCAAACCAAGGATCATGACGGGTTCGATGGCCTTCATAGACATCAGAGAGACGGTCCCAGACAAGCTTCGCCTGATCGAGATGCATGATGTTTCTGAACTGGTTTCGAGACAGACTGGAGCAGATGACGGCCTTCGCTGTGAGGTTGAGTTGAGTGTACTTGCGAATGTCATCAGCTTCCGCCATCTTGCACAGATCGGTCAGACCAATCTCAGTGACGGTCCATAGCTCGCTGTCCATCACCATGAGATGCTTCTTCATCATGGCCTTCCATTTGGGATACTCGTGACCGTCAAAGATGGGACATGGCACTTTCTTCATATCTGCGGTCGACATAACTAAAACACCAGGCGGTTAAACCAAAATCACACAGAACAAGGGAGTACCTTGCTCTGATACCAATTGAAAGTGCGTTATATCGACTAGAGGGGGGGTGAATAGGCGATTTTTATGAAATTCTTCACTGAGGAATTTGCTAGTGAGGAAATTCCTTAGCGAAGAACTACTAGCAGCGAAATAAGTACTCAGATGAAAACATAATAGAATTCAAGCATAGTCATCATGATGAAATGAAGACAAACACAGAGTACAGAAAGTGTAAACACAGGATAACATAAGATGAAGACAAACAGACTGAAGAAATTGAACTGAGGAAATTGAGAAAGTCTTGAGTCAAAGTCTTCAAACACAGATATGATAAACAAACAGCACACTACTGAGGAAATGAAAGAGTTGAGGAAATAGAACCAGTAAGCTTGGTGAAGACAATGATTTGGTAGACCAGTTCCAACTGCTGTCTCAGTTGTACATCTGGTTGGAGCGGCTGAGTATTTAAACTCGAGGACACATAGTCCCGGACACCCAGTCCTGAGCACGCAGCTCGGGACACCAAGTCCTCACCGTATTCTCCTTGAGCTAAGAACACACAGTCCTCGCCCAATCACTCGTGGTAAGTCTTCAGGTGACTTCCAAACCTTCACAGACTTGGTCACTCGGCGATCCACAATTCCTCTTGGATGCTCTAGACCTTGACGCCTAACCGTCTGGAAGAAGCACAGTCTTCAAAGGTAATAAGCGTCGGATCCATGCAGGATCAATCTCTTCAGTGATGCTCAATCACTTTGGGTTTATAGGTGTTTTGGGATTGGGGTTTGGATTTTCCTCACTTGATGATTTTCGCTCAAAGTCCTCGGAGGATGGGTTGCTCTCAAATGACAAGTGTCAAGTTCTCGTGGTTGTAGGGGGCGGCTATTTATAGCCTAGGGAGCAGCCCGACATGATAAGACATAAATGCCCTTCAATGATATGACCGTTAGGTGGACAAGATATTTTCGGACAGCTGACGCGCAGCACAACAACGGTCGGAAATTTGAGGTACAAATTCCTCAGGGCTACCATGTTCCTCACTGTGTAGGCAATTCGCACTGGCGAATTCCTAACTCCTCAGTCAGAGCAAAGTCCTCAGTGACCAGAAGAACTGCGTCTCTGTCACTGAAGAAATTGACTGAACTGTATGAGATTTCCAATGGCTTCACTCGAAGGGATTGGTAGGTGTAGGATTTGAGTTGAGCATCACATGGAAATTTTCTCCTTAGTATTTCCTCGACCCCCTTTAACAGTACGGTGTTTCCTATGACTCAAGAAAGAGAAAATGAAACTACGAAAACAAAAGTCTTCACGCTTCATGTTCCTCGAATGAATACCAAGTCTTCAAGGTCACACCAATTTCTTCACTTTCAAAGTCTTCAGAAAGTCTTCATTATATCAAAGTTTTCAGTCGAAGAACTTCATTTTTAGGGGTCGACTTTCTCTGTAAATATCAAACTCCTCATAGACTTATAGACCTGTGTACACTCATAAACACATTAGATACTTAACCTATAAGTCTTCAATACACCAAAATCACTAAGGGGCACTAGATGCACTTACACTTAGTGCAAGTCCTCTCAACAATAATAACATAGTTGGATCATATAACTATCCCTCAACATGCAACAAAGAGTCACTCCAAAGTCACTAATAGCAGAGAACAAACGAAGAGATTATGGTAGGGTACGAAACCACCTCAAAGTTATTCTTTCCAATCAATCCATTGGGATATTCCTATAAGTGTCACAAACAGCCCTAGAGTTCGTACTAGAATAACACCTTAAGATACAAATCAACCAAAATCCTAATGTCACCTAGATACTCCAATGTCACCTCAAGTATCCGTGGGCATGATTATACGATGTGCATCACACAATCTCAATTCATCTATTCAAACCAACACATAGAACCTCAAAGAGTGCCCCAAAGTTTCTACCGGAGAATCACGATGAAAACGTGTGCCAACCCCTATGCATAGGTTCATGGGCGGAACCCGCAAGTTGATCACCAAAACATACATCAAGTGAATCACGTGATATCCCATTGTCACGACAGATACGCACGGCAAGACATACATCAAGTGTTCTCAAATCTTTAAAGACTCAATCCGATAAAATAACTTCAAAGGGGAAACTCAATCCATTACAAGAGAGTAGAGGGGGAGAAGAAACATAAGATCCAACTATAATAGCAAAGCTCGCGATACACCAAGATCGTGCCAAATCAAGAACACGAGAGAGAGAGAGAGAGAGAGAGAGAGAGAGAGAGATCAAACACATAGCTACTGGTACATATCCTCAGCCCCGAGGGTGAACTACTCCCTCCTCGTCATGGAGAGCACCGGGATGATGAAGATGGCCACCGGTGAGGGTTCCCCCCCACCGGCAGGGTGCCAGAACAGGGTCCCGATTGGTTTTTGGTGGCTACAGAGGCTTGCGGCGGCGAAACTCCCGATCTAATCTCCGTTCTAGAAGTTTTAGGGTACGTAGGTATATATGGGTGCAGGAAGTACGTCGGTGGAGCTTCGGGGGCCCCACGAGGCAGGGGGCGCGCCCTAGGGGGGTGGGCGCGCCCCCCACCCTCGTGAGCACCTCCCTTGGCTCCTGACGTGGGGTCCAAGTCCATCTGGTAGCTTTCCTTCCAAAAATAACTTCTCCACTTGATTTCGTTCCGTTTCGACTCCGTTTGATATTCCTTTTCTTCGAAACACTGAAATAGGCATAAAATAGCAAATCTGGGTTGGGCCTCCGGTTAATAGGTTAGTCCCAAAAATATTATAAAAGTGGATAATAAAGCCCAATATTGCCCAAAACGGTAGATAATATAGCATGGAGCAATCAAAAATTATAGATACGTTGGAGACGTATCAAGCATCCCCAAGCTTAATTCATGCTCGTCCTCAAGTAGGTAAATGATAAAAAAGATAATTTTTGATGTGGAATGCTAGTTGGCATAATTTCAATGTAATTCTTCTTACTTGTGATATGAATATTCAGATCCGAAAGATTCAAGACAAAAGTTCATGTTGACATAAAAATAATAATACTTCAAGCATACTAACTAAGCAATTATGTCCTCTCAAAATAACATGGCCAAAGAAAGTTCATCCCTACAAAATCATATAGTTTAGTCATGCTCCATTTTCATCACACAAGAATGCTCTCATCATGCACAACCCCAATGACAAGCCAAGCAATTGTTTCATACTCTAGTAATCTCAAACTTATAAACCTTCACGCAATACATGAGCGCGAGCCATGGATATAGTGCTATGGGTGGAATAGAATAATGATGGGGGTTATGTGGAGAAGACAAAAAAGGAGAAGATCTCACATCAACGAGGCTAATCAATAGGCTATGGAGATGCCCACCGATTGATGTTAATGCAAGGAGTAGGGATTGCCATGCAACGGATGCACTAGAGCTATAAATGTATGAAAGCTCAACAAAAGAAACTAAGTGGGTGTGCCTCCAACTTTCTTGCTCACGAAGACCTAGGGCACTTGAGGAGGCCCATCATTGGAATATACAAGCCAAGTTCTATAATGAAAAGTTCCCACTAGTATATGAAAGTGACAAAACAAGAGACTCTCTATCATGAAGATTATGGTGCTACTTTGAAGCACAAGTGTGGCAAAGGATAGTAACATTGTCCCTTCTCTCTTTTTCTCTCATTTTTTTGGGCCTTCTCTTTTTTTATGGCCTTTCTCTCTTTTTTTTATTCCTCACTTGGGACAATGCTCTAGAAAATGATGATCATCACACTTCTATTTATTTACAACTCAATGATTTCAACTCGATACTAGAACAAAGTATGACTCTATATGAATGCCTCCGGTGGTGTACCAGGATATGCAATAAATCAAGAGTGACATGTATGAAAGAATTATGAATGGCGGCTTTGCCACAAATACTATCTCAACTACATGATCAAGCTAAGCAATATGACAATGATGAATGTGTCATGATGAACGGTATGGTGGAAAGTTGCATGGCAATATATCTCAGAATGGCTATGGAAATGCCATAATAGGTAGGTATGGTGGTTGTTTTGAGGAAGATATAAGGAGGTTTATGTGTGAAAGAGCATATCATATCACGGGGTTTGGATGCACCGGCGAAGTTTGCACCAACTCTCAATGTGAGAAAGGGCAATGCACGGTACCAAAGAGGCTAGCAATGATGGAAGGGTGAGAGTGCGTATAATCCATGGACTCAACATTAGTCATAAAGAACTCATATACTTATTGCAAAAATCTATAAGACATCAAAAACCAAAGCACTACGTGCATCCTCCTAGGGGGATAGATTGGTAGGAAAAGACCATCGCTCGTCCCCGACCGCCACTCATAAGGAGGACAATCAAATAACACCTCATGTTTCAAATTTGTTACATAACGTTTACCATACGTGCATGCTACAAGACTTGTAAACTTCAACTCAAGCACTTCTAAAATTCACAACTACTCAACTATCACAACTTTAATATCACTACCTCCATATCTCAAAACAATCATCAAGCATCAAACTTCTCTTAGTATTCAACACACTCATAAGAATTCTTACAAATCTTTTATGCTTAGCATATTAGGATTTTAAGCAAATTACCATGCTATTTAAGACTCTCAAAATAATATAAGTGAAGCATGAGAGTTCATCTATTTCTTAAAAATACAACTACCACCATGCTCTAAATGATATAAGTGAAGCACTAGAGCAAACAACAAACTACTCCGAAAGATATAAGTAAACATCAATGAGTAGTCGATTAATTATGCAACTATGTGAAGACTCTCTAACATCTAAGAATTTCAGATCTTGAAACTTTATTCAAACATCAAGCAAAGATAAAGAAAAGAAAATGATGCTCCAAGCAAAACACATATCATGTGGTGAATAAAAATATAGCTCCAAGTAAAGTTACCGATGAACGAAGACGAAAGAGGGGATGCCTTCCGGGGCATACCCAAGCTTAGACGACTGGTTATCCTTGAATATTACCTTGGGGTGACTTGGGAATCCCCAATATTAGACTCTTGCCACTCCTTATTCCATAGTCCATCGAATCTTTACCCAAAACTTGAAAACTTCACAACACAAAACTTAACAGAAAACTTGTGAGCTCCGTTAGCGAAAGAAAACAAAACACCACTTCAAGGTACTGTAATGAACTCATTATTTATTTATATTGGTGTTAAACCTACTATATTCCAACTTCTGTATGGTTTATAAACTATTTTACTAGCCATAGATTCATCAAAATAAGCAAACAACACAATGAAAACAGAATCTGTCAAAAACAGAACAGTCTGTAGTAATCTGTAATTAACTCAAACTTATGGAACTCCAAAAATTATAAAATAAATTGGTGGACCTGAGGAATTTGTATAGTAATCATCTGCAAAAAGAATCAACTAAATAGCACTCTCCAGTAAAAAGTTGAAGCTAATTTCGTGAGTGCTAAAGTTTCTGTTTTTTACAGCATGATCATAAAGACTTCACCCAAGTCTTCCCAAAGGTTCTACTTGGCACAAACACTAATTAAAACATAAAACCACATCTAAACAGAATCTATATGTATTATTTATTCCTAAACAGAACCAAAAAGCAAGAAACTAAAATAAAATTGGGTTGCCTCCCAACAAGCGCTATCGTTTAACGCCCCTAGCTAGGCATGATGATTTCAATGATGCTCACATAAAAGATAGGAATTGAAACATAAAGAGAGCATCATGAAGAATATGACTAGCACATTTAAGTCTAACCCACTTGCTATGCATAGGGATTTTGTGAGCAAACAACTTATGGGAACAATAATCAACTAGCATAGGAAGGCAAAACAAGCATAGCTTCAAAAATTTAAGCACATAGAGAGGAAACTTGATACTATTGCAATTCCTAGAAGCATATATTCCTCCCTCATAATAATTTTCAGTAGCATCATGAATGAATTCAACAATATAACCAGAACCTAAAGCATTCTTCTCATGATCTACTTGCATAGAAAATTTATTACTCTCCACATAAGCAAATTTATTCTCATGAATAGTAGTGGGAGTAAACACAACAAAATAACTATCATATGATTGAAAATTAAGATCAAGATGAAAAGTTTCATGATTATCATTATTCTTTAAAGCATATGTGTCATCACAATAATCATCATAGATAGGAGGCATGATTTCATCAAAGTAAATTTGCTCATCAAAGCTTGGGGGGCAAAATATATCATCTTCATCAAACATAGCTTCCCCAAGCTTGTGGCTTTGCATATCATTAGCATCATGGATATTCAAGGAATTCATACTAACAACTTTGCAATCATGCTCATCATACAAACATTTAGTGCCCAACATTCTATAGATTTCTTCTTCTAACACTTTGGCACAATTTTCCTTTCCATCATACTCACGAAAGATATTAAAAAGATGAAGCGTATGAGACAAACTCAATTCCATTTTTTTTCTTCTATAAACTAGACTAGTGCTAAAACAAGAAAAAAAAAGGTTCGATTGCAAGATCTAAAGTTATACCTTCACTTACCTAGCCTCCCCGGCAACGGCGCCAGAAAAGAGCTTGATGTCTACTACACAACCTTCTTCTTGTAGATGTTGTTGGGCCTCCAAGTGCAGAGGTTTGTAGGACAGTAGCAAATTTCCCTCAAGTGGATGACCTAAGGTTTATCAATCTGTGGGAGGCGTAGGATGAAGATAGTCTCTCTCAAGCAACCCTGCAACCAAATAACAAAGAGTCTCTTGTGTCCCCAACACACCCAATACAATGGTAAATTGTATAGGTGCACTAGTTCGGCGAAGAGATGGTGATACAAGTGCAATATGGATGGTAGATATAGGTTTTTGTAAACTGAAAATATAAAAACAGCAAGGTAACAAGCGGTGAAAGTGAGTGTAAACGGTATTGCAATGATAGGAAACAAGGCCTAGGGTTCATACTTTCACTTAGTGCAAGTCCTCTCAACAATAATAACATAGTTGGATCATATAACTATCCCTCAACATGCAACAAAGAGTCACTCCAAAGTCACTAATAGCAGAGAACAAATGAAGAGATTATGGTAGGGTACGAAACCACCTCAAAGTTATTCTTTCCAATCAATCAGTTGGGCTATTCCTATAAGTGTCACAAACAGCCGTAGAGTTCGTACTAGAATAACACCTTAAGATACAAATCAACCAAAACCTAATGTCACCTAGATACTCCAATGTCACCTCAAGTATCCGTGGGCATGATTATACGATATGCATCACACAATCTCAATTCATCTATTCAAACCAACACTCAGAACCTCAAAGAGTGCTGTCAGTGTCAAAACCGGCGGATCTCGGGTAGGGGGTCCCGAGCTGTGCGTCAAGGGCGGATGGTAACAGGAGACAAGGGACACTTTATTTTACCCAGGTTCGGGCCCTCTCGATGGAGGTAAAACCCTACTCCTGCTAGATTAATATTGATGATATGGGTAGTACAAGAGTGGATCTACCACGAGATCAAGGAGGCTAAACCCTAGAAGCTAGCCTATGGTATGATTGTGTATGATGATGGTTTATCGAACAGTCTGGCCTCGGTTTATATAATGTACCAGAGGCCTAGGATAACAAGAGTCCTAGCCGAATATGCCGGTGGGGGAGGAGTCCTTGTCTTGATCGCCAAGTCTTGTGGAATCTTCCTTGTATGCGGCACCTGTCCGGACTGGCCCATGAGTATGCGGCCCTGGGGGTCCTTGGCCCAATCTAACCGATTGGGGGACGACGTGGTGAGTACCCCCTAGTCCAGGACACCGTCAGTAGCCCCCTGAACCGGTCTTCAAGTTAGGGACGCTCCTCGATTCTTCCAAACTGTTCTTCATCTTCGGTCATCGGTCTTGAAAACTGGTTCAACGAATCTCCTTTATCTCCGATCTTGAGGATCGCCGAAATGGATTCGACGGGTTTACACGTCGGGTATCCGAGGAGCCCCTTTAAGTTTCCGGCCTTTATCAATGCCTTGTTATTTTTATGCCACACCTCGGGTTTGAAGTTGTTCCCGGGAGGCAGTTCCCTCTTGCGTCCGAGCTCTAACGCCGGACGGCATTCGAGGTATTTTTTGCAGCCGAGCACCAATGCCGGACTACTTCCCAGCTCTAACGCCGGACTATGTATCCGAGCTCCAATGCCGGACTATGTATCCGAGCTCCAACGCCGGACTGTATCCGAGGTGTCGTAAATCACCTTGGTTCAAAGAAGTTTGAAGGAGTTTAGCCGAGCTTAATGCCGGAAATGCCCTCTATGGAGCCAGCCACTAGCGCCCGAGCTTTATGACGGACTGCTTTCGAGGTGGTGCACCACCCCGAATGTGGGCCGATTTTTGTCAATATTTTTTATTGGTGCAATTTATTCTCTGCCGAGATATATAGCCAGTAGCCCTCAAGGTGGGTATCGGTCTAAAACCCGAGATGCACATGAAGGATGACATAAGACCGCTGATCCCCATAGCCGCTCAGACTCAGGTTGATTTGCAAAATCGGCCTGAGGATCAAGTCCAAGCTCGGCAGAATACTTCGGGACACTAAAAGCGGCGTGCTCAGTCCTCGAGACTCAGGTTGGGTGCGGCCGACCAACCTGAGGATCAAAATCTCCTCGGAAACTATATTGCACATAAAATTTTCTGCATTGGACAAGAAATGTAGTAGCCCCCGAGACACTGGCCGGGTGGCAACAACAGATCAAGGGATCGATGTGCCCCTTTAATATGTTTAAATAATAAGCCCAAAGCCCAGTAGCCCCCGAGCCTTAATGCGGGCACGGGTGACCGAATTAAGGATCAATATCCATAGTAAAATCACAAATTATGTGTAATGACTCTATGTATCCAAGTACTTTATGTCATTAATGCTCGGATCCGCATTGAATAAAACTTTGTTGACCGACCATCGGCTTCCACCTCCTCGGCCAGTAGCCGAGGAGTGTTTGTCTTACTTTATAAAACCTTCATGAGGGCAAAGATTTACGGCAAACAAGGCAATCTGGCCGTACGGTTTTATAAACAAAGGTACGCGGAGAGATATGGTATATTACTGTTTAACAGAAGAAATGTCTTCCAAAGAAAATAGTCCCGCTATCGGTTCCTTTCTTTGGGTTGTCATGCTAAGCATGATCATAAAACCTCAGCTCCAATGTAAGAGCAAAATATCAAGGATTTAGTTTGGGAGGCTACTTAATAGCCCCCGGTAGTGTTCGGCGACAGTTGAGGTCAAGCCGTAAACACTTCGGCCAATGTTATGAACGGCATGTTATTTAACAAAGTCATCGGATCGCTGACCAATTTACGCTTATTATGACAGTCAGTTTTCGGCTTTCTCCACTGAGGTGCTTAATCGTGTGAGCTGGAAGCACAATCGCAGTGGTTCTCCCTTTGCACGCTTACCCGAACAAAACGGAATGTAGGAAGCAAGTGCGGGAGCCGGGCAACCCAACTATTGACCGAAGACACAATTTGAAACCGATGCATATATAGCAATATCTGAGAATGTTTTTGCCGAATCCCTAAAAGGTGTCCCGCGTTGCACTGCGAGACTAATGCTGGAAAAGCACAAATAATATAAAAGTGCCAAAAAGCTTGGAAAACCAAGAAACGTCAGTAAAAACATGACGTCCGAACAATATCAAGTGTTCGGTGCCAACCCAAAAATTGGTCTTAGAAAAAAGAAGTGCTTCTGTCGTGCTTTAACATGATACATCCTATCTCAAGACTTCGAGCAGGTCAGCCTACGGCTTCAACCTCCTATCCCGAGGGCGGAGTACTTCTCATCAGGCTAGTTTAGCAAACTAAACTCTAGCGGCTTTTGAGAGAGAAATTAGGCTCCCCGGCTAGTGACCGCACACTCGTCTCGAAAAAAGGAGTGATAAATAATAATAACTTTGCAACGACTAAGAAGAAAAACACTTAGTATGAAACGGCTCAAATAAACATAAGAGCCCCCCAAGTGACTTGGGTAAAAGTTGACTATATAATGTAAGGTGACATGTAGAATGCCTTCTAGCCGGATTGTAGATCGTTTGTCGTAGCGGACCTTTTCGCTTCAACCTCTGGACCCAATAGTCCGGAGTGTGTCCTAATACCCTCGCGGTTATAAAAACCAGGGCATGCGTGGAGACCAGGCGTAGGGGTCATTAGTGCTTTATCAAACAAGTGCCCAACTAGTTATGTTATATTACATGGTTAGTAAGAAACATCTTCCAGGGAGAATAGTTCCGTTAGGGGTTCCTTTCCCTGGGAGGCATGCCCTAAAGTGCATGTCCGGACTGCGAAAAGAGCAGATAAGCATCTGGGGGCAGGTAAATAAATAGGTAAGAAATCATCTTTTAGTTCACCGACCGAGTATTCCCTTAAGAACGCTAGCTTTCGGCTTCACCCAGTCTGAGGTACACATCCGGCTGCCCCGGCAGTAACAATCGCAGAGGTGCTCCCTTTACCACCTAGCCGAACAATCGGGAACGTAGGGGTAAGCACAGGAGCCAGGCAACCCAGCTTGGCCAAAACTTAAGTCATATCGATGCATATAATGGTGAATAAAAGGTACATGCGGAAGTGTGACACATGTGTTGGGCATAAAGCCCGTATTAATAAGCTTCTATTAAAGAAGCCCCCAGGTATAATGAGCGCGGGTAGCGCGTCAAGTATGTGTGAACAAAGTTTGGACAAGAAAAAAATTTACAAGCAACTTTTTTTTCAAAAAAGTATAACGCTTGATCAAACCGAACACAAGTTAGAAATTAAAGCTTTGAGCATGAAAGCGACTTAGCTGGTTAATGTGTTCGCAGTACGAGCTTGATGCGGGACAAGGTTCTATCCCCCAAGCTGGTCCCGAGGTGGCGGAGCGGAGAGCTCGACACGCCGAAGTGGTGACATAGCACGGTCGATGCAGACCGGCAGAGTGACGCCGAAGTCCCTGGATCATTTTCCTGTGCACAAAAAATAGTGCAAACGGGAGATAATGGTAATAATGATAAATAAAAAATCGTTGCATAATGAATAATTTATGCAAAGTGAGTAATGAAAGAAATATGGCCTGGCGCCGAAGTCGATGTCGATGCAGGGCCTCGGCGTGATGCAGTAAAGGCATGGCAAAGCCTGAATTCACAGGTCGGTCCGCGCTCCGGATGCGGCGTTCGCCGGACTATGTACGGAGACTGACCGAACCAGCATGCGACCGTCGTTAATGCGGCCACCATTTGATAGACCTGTGAACATATGATGGACAAACCAGAGTAATAATTCCTTGGAAAAAATGAACCCAAACATGCAAAAAATATTAGGATTAATAGCACCTGGTTTATTTGTTGTAGTAATCCAAAGGAAGATGATGCTGGCAAAGGTTGGCTCGCCGAGGCGAAGCCCTCGATCCGGCCAATCGTGAGGAAGCTGGTCGGCTAGTGACGCCGAAGTGTCCGGAGTAGGTTGATGAAGAGATGATGAATCCTCCGGTCAAGCCGAGATGTCGAAGCCTCGAGGCCAGTCGAAGTAGTCCGGCGTGATGGACACCGGCTTGAAGGGGCAACAGTGCGGCCCTGCCGGTGCAGGTCGTGACGTGGTAGATGCCGGCTTGATGAAGCGACCGTGCGGTGATGCCGGTATGCCCGCTCCGTGTAATCCGTGGGGCGGCGATGTTGGTGATGATTTGTCCTTCGTGATGTCGGACTCTTGTTCGGCTTGCCGAGATGATGATCCGAAGAAGTTGAGCTCGGCTCAACAAAGTGACGACGTGTCTAGCACAGGTCGGCAGCCGTGGAGCAATATTGTCGGACTGGTTTGACACCAGCAATGATGTTGAAGATCATGTTCAAAAGATCTTAAAGTTAGTGGGATGTGTTCGAGAACAATACACAATATCCCATACAAAACTTCCTTCAAAAAGGATGTCCGAAATCCCGTTCATAAAAAAGATGAATTCGGGTCAGATTCGTTCTCGCGCAGAAAACAGATCCGAAAAGTGATGCACTAATCGGAAGGTTCTCGGAGTTTGGACGGTCGGATCGAGCTGAAATTTTGAAGGGTGGTAGATATAGTAATTCCGCAGCCGATCAACGGTTGGATCTTCCAAAGGACGACTGAGCTAGAAGCTGGACACCATGCCCTAAACTCGTCCAGATTTGACAGGGCTCCGGTATATTATGGATTGCCGGAGATTCCTCCATCGGAACTCGACAAAATTTTCCAGGGTTGTTGTAGACTCAATTCCGCACAATTCCAACAAAGCGATCGTCAAAGCGATACTCGAGGAGGTGGCGGCAGAAGATACGAGTTCGCTGTCCAGAAAAACAGCAAGGTCGCTTGAGGGCAATGTTGACGTTGAGCCCCCGAGCTTCATGCATGATTCCTCCGTGATCTTGATAGAGATCGGAGTTGATGTTTGATGAAGGCCCTCGTCCGAACATGGTGATCCGAACACGGGGCGCAATTCTTGGTCGAACCAAGGTGACCAGTCGAGCTGGTGACGAAGATGCCGAAGTCGCAGTTGATCTGCTGGCGAGCCATCGATCCTTTTGTCGATCACACAGCGGAACTCTCAATGAAAGCACCAATGTCGGTGTCAAAACCGGCGGATCTCGTGTAGGGGGTCCCGAACTGTGCGTCAAGGGCGGATGGTAACAGGAGACAAGGGACACTTTATTTTACCCAGGTTCGGGCCCTCTCGATGGAGGTAAAACCCTACTCCTGCTAGATTAATATTGATGATATGGGTAGTACAAGAGTGGATCTACCACGAGATCAAGGAGGCTAAACCCTAGAAGCTAGCATATGGTATGATTGTGTATGATGATGGTTTATCGACTAGTCTGGCCTCGGTTTATATCATGTACCAGAGGCCCAGGATAACAAGAGTCTTAGCCGAATACGCCAGTGGGGGAGGAGTCCTTGTCTTGATCGCCAAGTCTTGTGGAATCTTCCTTGTATGCGGCACCTGCCGGACTGGCCCATGAGTATGCGGCCTTGGGGGTCCTTGGCCCAATCTAACCGATTGGGGGACGACATGGTGAGTACACCCTAGTCCAGGACACCGTCAAGTGCCCCAAAGTTTCTACCGGAGAATCACGACGAAAACGTGTGCCAACCCCTATGCATAGGTTCATGGGTGGAACCCGCAAGTTGATCACCAAAAGATACATCAAGTGAATCACGTGATATCCCATTGTCACCACAGATACGCACGGCAAGACATACATCAAGTGTTCTCAAGTCTTTAAAGACTCAATCCGATAAAATAACTTCAAAGGGGAAACTCAATCCATTACAAGAGAGTAGAGGGGGAGAAGAAACATAAGATCCAACTATAATAGCAAAGCTCGCGATACACCAAGATCGTGCCAAATCAAGAACACGAGAGAGAGAGAGAGAGAGAGAGAGAGAGAGAGAGAGAGAGAGATCAAACACATAGCTACTGGTACATACCCTCAGCCCCGAGGGTGAAATACTCCCTCCTCGTCATGGAGAGTGTCGGGATGATGAAGATGGCCACCAGTGAGGGTTCCCCCCTCCGGCAGGGTGCCGGAACAGGGTCCTAATTGGTTTTTGGTGCCTACAGAGGCTTGCGGCGGCGGAACTCGCGATCTAATCTCCGTTCTGGAAGTTTTAGGGTACGTAGGTATATATGGGTGCAGGAAGTACGTCGGTGGAGCTTCGGGGGCCCCACGAGGCAGGGGGCGTGCCCTAGGGGGTAGGCGCACCCCCCACCCTCGTGAGTACCTCCCTTGGCTCCTGACGTGGGGTCCAAGTCCATCCGGTAGCTTTCCTTCCAAAAATAACTTCTCGAGTTGATTTCGTTCCGTTTCGACTCCGTTTGATATTCCTTTTCTTCGAAACACTGAAATAGGCATAAAACAGCAAAACTGGGCTAGGCCTCCGGTTAATAGTTTAGACCCAAAAATAATATAAAAGTGGATAATAAAGCCCAATATTGCCCAAAACAGTAGATAATATAGCATGGAGCAATCAAAAATTATAGATACGTTGGAGACGTATCAGTCACCAGCGTTATGAACTTGGGTCGCAGATCCACCGTGAGCCACCGCCTCCCTGACACTAACATCATGTAAAACATGCGCATCGGCACCCTCAAGAAGAAGTTCAAGGCCAAGCATTCCCATGACGGGCCCTCTGCATGAAGCTGCAACGACAAGCTCAACTGCCTCGTAAGTCCCAACCTCTCCACATCAAAGAAGTTGCGCACCTCATAATTAGTCGTCGGCCTATCACTTCACCATGTACCTCCACCCTTATGTTGCCAAGAAGAACTTGTTACCCTCATATTCGACTTCCCCGCCTCTGACCATGGTCCTCTTGCTGCCCAACTATGGTCATGGGACACTGCTCTTGATTGTCACATTTATCCAGCCACCGCAGCCTTTGCTATATCCTATTCGGACAACTATAGTGATCCTGGTGACAACAAGAATATCCATACTCGCACTAGTTACCACATCGCTCCATTTAATCACTCTTGGGTGGCAACAATAAATGTTATCGCCGCGCCCAAACTAGCAGAGGTGATAATGGTGGTGTGAGTGATCTGGCTAGGTCGATTGGTGCTTTTTCCTAGATGTATGAGCACGGGGCGTGCCCATTATAAGCACTCACTCGAGATGGAATGCAAGAAAATTGATTTCTTGAAGTAGCTCGGAGTGAAGCCTAGGGAGAACTTCATCGATGCACATGTCAAGCTCGCAAGAGTGAAACACAAGAGAAAAAAATAAAGGGTCTATGACCAATGGTACCAGCGGAATGGAGTTGGATTCATTTGTCTTTTTTTTAAGGTGAATGACAGTGGGAGAGGCTCCCACTGACTTTGTATTAACTCGGGTCACAAGTTTACATACTTACAAGCGTAGGGTTAAAGCCCCCAAGCCATATCTAAGGCCAACAGAAAACAAGAAAGACACGCTAAGTAGAGGCAAATACAAGGTTGGATTCCTTTGTCACTATGATGTCGTTTCATTCCAACCATGCATGCCTTTGATGTTCAGGAAAGGCTCTAGGTAAACTTGATTTGTTCATTTAGTTTAGATGAACATTCTTGTAGGTTATTGTTCATTAAATTTAATTTTGGCTACTACAAAGGTGGTAATATCATTGCTGATGTGATAACCTTATCTGTTTTGTGGCATTAAGTATATTTTCGCTAATGTTTAGGAATTTGTATGCTTGAAGTATGTAGAGGTGTAATTTTAAATTTTAACCTCATATATGATGACATTATGATTTGCTCTTGTGGTTGTCCGTAATAGTGAGATCGTTGTTGTCCTTAATAGTGATATTGCGGTGGTCCTTAATAGTGACAAGGTCCCCACTTCATGTCTTATTATGAACCTGTAACTTTTGTTATGTCGTTGTAGAATAAAGGAACTTTCAGTTCTTCGGTAAGTGCTGATATCATGTTG
Organism: Aegilops umbellulata; assembly: GCA_032464435.1. NCBI lineage: Eukaryota > Viridiplantae > Streptophyta > Magnoliopsida > Poales > Poaceae > Aegilops > Aegilops umbellulata. The sequence goes on from CP136059.1 coordinate 512,972,623, forward strand.
ATGCATTGACGTATGTGCTTGATTACTAATATGGGTTTACACAAGCTGAGATGAGTTCATCTTGGTTGTGCTCAACAACAATTTATGTGTAACGACATTTAATCAAGCTAAGCATATCGTGAACTTAATTTGAAGAAGTGTGTTTCACATTAGTTTTGAGATACTGACACATTAGATAGCAAGTAAATATAACTCTATTTTTTACCAATAGTCATCATGTCACCCCCTAATTGTACATTTTAGACTATATTATGTTTAATTTATTAGAATTCAGATGTTCAAAGAATTATTCTAGCAATTCTTTCCTTTGCCTCAAGAACTCCTTCGTGATAAGGATCTTGGTAAAAATCGATAAGAAGCTCCACAAACATAGTAAAATTCTAACGAATGCTACAACCATGACACAAAAATGGCATTAAAACATGATGACTTTTTGGACTCCTAGACTACATAGGTTTAGGCTGAATATACCACTATAGAAAAAGGGAGATGGTGGTAGCGGTGAAGCCAACGGAGTTGATGGTGGTGCCCTTGAAGGCGTTGACATATTTGTCCAAAAATAATTGCGTTGATGGTGGTAGCTGAGAGGCGGATAATGGTTTTAAATTAGGTTGTACTCGCATATGACATATTTGTACAAAAATAATTGCCTCCATAAATGATCAAGTTTGTTGACTAAATATATTGGTGCTATATTCAATACTTATGGTTTTTAGTTGACACAATTAACAAAGGATGTATGTTTAGATCATAATTAATACAAACAAATGGATAAGGGGTGAACTCGACATTTATGGTTCAACACTTTTCTTCTATGTAAGCGGAGTTCCTCTCCTCCTATATCCCATTAACCCAAGGTTAGCAAATAACAAAAGCAAATATCTACCTTATGGTTCATCTTCTTGTAGCTTCAAATTTGTAGTAGTAAGACCTCCAGGTCTCCATGTGAGTATGCCTATGAACACTGCAAGATCATGGGTATGACCCATTCTTTATCTAAAATGGGAGGCACTTATTAAAAAGAAGGGGGAGCGTGTGCTTGTTATTAAATTGTATCCCATCTTTGCAAGGAACAACATGGTGTGATACTTCTAATTTGGGAACCCATAAATAAATAATATGACTCAATCCACACAACCAAATCATACTACACTACCTATTCACGTCACACGCCATGCCAGCCTTCCAGACTCTTAACCTTCTGCCAAGCAAACTAACTAAATCCACCTATCACATTGTGTCCATATCAGGGACAATAGATACGAATAGCACTAGCCCATCATAACTGACTCGTGCTTGCCAAGGTGTCATTGATGAGGTTCAATACTTCATAAGTTGAGTATAAGGTTAGCTATTTGCTCATTTCATAAAGTTTGCTTTAATTCGATTTCAACTAGTTAACCAAATTCTCCATATGTAGATCTTTTTTAGTTGTACTGCTAACAATAAGTGGGAAGTCAGCAATATATTTTTGTTTACATTTCATTTATTGTGTTTGGTTCCTTTAGGTTTGGTGTGGGTTCATATCTAGTAAACCACTATGACGTGACTATTGTGTTACTAGTGTTATGATGTTGTGCTTTGATATGTTTGTTTTCTCATGATTAATGAGGCACAACAATGTGTCCTTATCTTATTTTTTGCGGGGAATGAATCATTATCTAAGTAGTGTTTCCTCCATTGCATTAAAAATAGTGGTTCTTACATTATGTTTACATGGTGATGAGTAAAACATATTTTTGGTTGGGCTCTTGGAATGGGAACCGATATTGTTAGTGGGACCATGATTTACAAGGAAACTTCTCCTAATTTTGAGGGGGGTGACGCACAGGAGCTGAGAGGGATAGCGGTGGATATGGGTGTGGGAGGACAAGGGGTGGATGCCGGGACCCAGCCCAACCCACCGTACTATGAGGACTATTGGGTCAAGGGAGAACGGTTATGCTCATCTGCGCTTGGGTAGCTGCTATGCTGTGATCAATTGTGATAACCAGCAATGCAAGCAGTGGCAATAGGTTACCAACGTGATGATCTTGGGTCGCAAGTCCACCGTGAGCCACCACCTCCCTCACAATAACATCATGTAAAACATGCGCATGGACACCCTCAAGAAGAGGTTCAAGGCCAAGCGTACCCATGACGGGCCCTCTAAATGAAGCTCCAACGACAAGCTCAATTGGCTCGTAAGTCCCACCCTCTCCGCCTCAAAGAAGTTGTGCACCTCATCATTAGTCGTCGGCCCATAACTTGGCCATGAACCTCCACCCTTATGCCTAGAATAACTTGTTAGCCTCATCTTTGCCTTTCCCGGCTCTTCCCATGGCCCTGCCACTGCCCAACTATGGTCATGGTACACTGCTCTCAACCGTCACATTTGTGCAGCAGTCCACCACTGCCCTTGCTGCAGTTTCATATTCGTATAGCTCGGGTGGTCCTGGTGACAACAATAATAGCTATGCTCGCACTAGTTACCACATTGCTCCATTTAATCACTCTCGAGTGGCAACAATAAATGCTGTCGCTGTGGCCAAACTGGAAAAGGTGGCAATGGTGGTGTCGGTGATCTGGCTAGGTCGATCGATGCTTTTCCTTAGATGTATGAGCACATGGAGTGACAAATATAAGCATTCGCTCGAGATGGAATGCGAGAAAATTGAGTTCTTGAAGTAGCTCACGGTGAATGCCATGGAGAACTTCATCGATGCACAAGTCAAGCTCGCAAGAGTGGAACACAAGAACAAAAATAAAGGGTCGACAATCAATGGTAGCAGCAGAATGGAGTTGGATTCCTTTGTCACTATGATTCCTTTACATTCCAACCATGCATGCCTCTGATGTTGAGGAAAGGCTCTAGGTAAAGTTGATTTGTCCATTTCCGTTTAGATACATATTGTAGTAGGTTATTGTTCATTAAATTTAATTTTGGCTACTAAAAAGGTTGTGATATCATTGTTGGATGATAACCTTAACTGTTATGTGGAATTTAGTATGTTTTCTTTAATGTTTAGGAATTTGTATGATTGAAGTACGAAGAGTTGTAATTTTAAATTTCAACCTCATATATGATGACATTATGATTTGCTCTTATGGTTGTCCTTAAAAGTGAGGTCGTGGTTGTCCTTAATAGTGAGAAGGTCCCAACTTTATGTCTTATTATGAATCTGTTACTTTTCTTATGTTGTTGTAGAATAAGGGAATCTTCAGTTCTTTGGTAAGTGTTGATGTCATGGTGATGCATTGACGTGTGTGTGTGTGTGTGTGTGTGTTATTACTAGTATGGGTTTACACAAGCTTAGTTGAGTTCATCTTGGTTTTTTTATATGTAGCAATGTTTAATCAAGCTAAGCATATTGTGAACTTAATTTGTATAAGTGTGTTTCACATTATTTTGGAGATTCTCACACATTAAATAGCTAGAAAATATATACAATTTTTTGCTAATAGTCATCATTTTGCCCCCCTAATTGTACATTTTAGACTTTATTATGTGTAATTTATTGGAATTCAGATGTTGAAAGAATTGTTCTAGCATTTCTTTCCTTTGCCTCAATAACTCCTTCGGAGATACCCCTAGACCATCTTTATGATCACCCAGTTATGTTGTGACGTTTGATAGAACACAAGGTATTCCTCCGGTATCCAGGAATTGCATAATCTCATAATCAAAGTAATATGTATTTGGCATGAAGAAATCAATGGAAATAAACTGAACCATCATTATGCTAAGCTAACGGGTGGGTCTTGTCCATCACATCATTCTCCTAATGATGTGATCCCGTTATCAAATGACAACCCATGTCTATGGTTAGGAAACCTTAACCATCTTTGATCAATGACCTAGTCTAGTAGAGTCTCACTAGGGACACGGTATTTGTTTGTGTATCCACACATGTATTTAAGTGTCAATACAATTCTAGCATGAATAATAAACCTTTATCATGATTAAGGAAATATAATAATAACCATTTTATTATTGCCTCTAGGGCATAATTCCATCAGAAGCGTGATCTCAACAGTGACGGGGGATGGCATGGAGTCATCCATGGCGGCGAAGAACTGCCGGGGAAGATGCACCGGAGCGGGCAGTGGCGGGGCAATGGTGGCGGAGGGGTGGAGGAGCAGGAAACGGCCGCGCGGAAATTTCCCTCGAGCCAACTCTCGCTGCGGATAGGGGTCAAGCTCAGGTCGGCCTCCTACCCCGTGAATCCAAAGGTTGAGGGAGATCTTTTGCCGCGCCCCGCAAAAAAATTATGGGTCGAACGCGTTTGCGGTGTCTGGACGGGCAGGATTTTCCGCGCCGACCCGTATTTTGGCGGTTATTTTGTGGGTCGTAGCTATATACGGGGTCTGCTAGAGATGCTCTAACACAGGCATTGTCATGAACGCGTTTTAAAAAAAAGCCTTAGATTAGCTTCATTGAAGGCGTTCTGGTGAAAATGCCTTAGAGCATCTCTAGCCGATCTGGTAAACCCGCGTCTGCCAAAATATGTTTACGGGCGGCCTGTAAAAAAATTGTGGTACCGCGAGGCCTTCGGTGGAACGGATCCCGTAAACCTGTCCTAAAAATGTTTTGCGGGACGAGTTTACGGGATCTGTTCCACGACAGAGGCCTCGCGGTATCGCAAATTTATTGTAGCTTTGTAAATTCTAGATTTTTTACAATATGAACCAAATAGAATCATAATATAAATTAAGCATATGAATATAAATGTTCTGAAAAGCAATTTACAATACAAAAATTGTTTTCATTACAATAAATTTTCAAATTTGAATAATTATTACAATACCAAATTGTTCAAATAACACAAATACATATGAATAAAAATGGTAATCTAGCTCCCATGGAGTTGCCAACGATGCTCTATAAGATCTTCCTAGAGGTGGTAGTGTGAATCACGATTCTCGATCTTCTGGTAGGTGTCAAGAAATGCAGTGATCTCCTCTGCATCCTAGGCGGGCTTCACACGGCTACCAACATTCATAGTGTGAATCACGTCCCAGTGTCAGTTCCTATTTTTTTGCCTATTTCTTTGTTTTGCAAAAAAAATCATACCAATCAAAGTGCAAACACAAAGAAACTTTATGGTGATATTTTTGGAACATAAGAGACCCTCAAAGCTTCGGGGAAGGAACATAAGACCCACAAGGACGCCACAAGTTCTCATGGTGAGCCCCAGGAGGTTAGGAGGGCAATCTAAGCTTGTGGGGCCCTCATAACTCCTTTTGGCGTGATTCGAACGCTAAAAATTCCTATAAATCCAGAAACCTCCGAAAATAACCTAGATAAGCTTTTGCACCGCCGCAAGCCTCTGTTCCAAAGCGATCTCATCCGGAGCCCTGTTCCAGCACCATGCCGGAGGGGGGAAGCCATCACTGGAGGCCTTTTTTATCATCCCTGTTGCCTCCATGACGAGGAGGGAGTAGTTCACCCTCGGGGCTATGGGTATGTAGCAGTAGTTATGTGTTCGATCTCTCTTTCTCTCTCTCTCTCTCGTGATCTTGATAGGACATGAAATTCATGTACCATGAGCTTTATTAATATAGTTTGATCATATGGCGCTCTTTCCATCTATCTCTTTTATGGTGAATTGAATCTTGCTCTTTGAGGTTTCTTTGTTATTGGATTGAATACTCTGGACTTGAGATTACTTGATGCACGTCTCACTCGCGGATACTCCTAGTGACATTGGGGTATCTAGGTGGCATTAGAGTTGATTGATGCATATCATATGGTGTTGTCGAAGTAAAATCTCTAGAACTATTCGTGACACTTTGGGGTGGTTCATTTGATTGAGTGAAAACACAACTTTGAGGTGGTTTACTACCTATGCCATTTCATCCTACTTTCTCTGATAGGAATAGAAACTTTGGAGCGATTCTTTGGTGCACTTTGACGGATTATTATATGATTGTGACGCCCCCGGTTCAATCGTACACTAATCATGCATGCAAATGTGTACGATCAAGATCAGGGACTCACGGGAAGATATCACAACACAACTCTACAAATAAAATAAGTCATACAAGCATCATAATACAAGCCAGGGGCCTCGAGGGCTCGAATACAAGTGCTCGATCATAGACGAGTCAGCGGAAGCAACAATATCTGAGCACAGACATAAGTTAAACAAGTTGTCATAAGATGGCTAGCACAAACTGGGATACAGATCGAACGAGGCGCAGGCCTCCTGCCTGGGATCCTCCTAACTACTCCTGGTCGTCATCAGCGGGCTGCACGTAGTCGTAGGCACCTCCAGTGTGGTAGGAGTCGTCGTCGACGGTGGCGTCTGGATCCTGAGCTCCAACATCTGGTTGCGACAACCAGAAGAAAGGAAAGGGGGAAAAGGGGGAAGAAAGCAACCGTGAGTACTCATCCAAAGTACTCGCAAGCAAGGAACTACACTACATATGCATGGATATATGTGTAAAGGGCCATATCAGTGGACTGAACTGCAGAATGCCAGAATAAGAGGGGGATAGCTAGTCTTATCGAAGACTACGCTTCTGGTCGCCTTCGTCTTGCAGCATTTAGAAGAGAGTAGACTGAAGTCCTCCAAGTAGCATCGCATAGCATAATCCTACCCGGCGATCCCCTCCTCGATGCCCTGTTGGAGAGCAATCACCGGGATGTATCTGGCACTTGGAAGGGTGTGTTTTATTAAGTATCCGGTTCTAGTTGTCATAAGGTCAAGGTACAACTCCGGGTCGTCCTTTTACCGAGGGACACGGCTATTCGAATAGATAAACTTCCCTGCAGGGGTGCACCACATAGCCCAACACGCTTGATCCCATTTGGCCGGACACACTTTCCTGGGTCATGCCCGGCCTCGGAAGATCAACACGTCGCAGCCCCACCTAGGCACAACAGAGCGGTCAGCACGCCGGTCTAAACCTATGCACGCAGGGGTCTGGGCCCATCGCCCTGAGCACACCTGCACGTTGCGAACGCGGCCGGTGAGCAGACCTAGTAACCTCCAGTACAACGGAAGTCACGTTACGCGGTCCAACCCGGCGCGCGCCACTCAGTCGCTGACGTCAAGAAGTGCTTCGGCTGATACCACGACGTCGGGATACCCATAACTACTCCCGCGTAGGTGGTTAGTGCGTATAGACCAAATGGCCAGACTCAGATCAAATACCCAGATCTCGTTAAGCGTGTTAAGTATCGCGAACGCCGACTAGGGCCAGGCCCACCTCTCTCCTAGGTGGTCTGAACCTGCCCTGTCGCTCCGCCTCAAAGTAACAGTCGGGGGCCGTCGGGAACCCAGGCCCACCTCTACCGGGATGGAGCCACCTGCCCCTTCAGCCCCCATCTCCGAACAGTATCACATGTAATGTAACAGTGTATAGTATATAGTATATGCCCGCGGTCACTTCCCAAAGTGATCACGGCCCAGTAGTATAGCATGGCAGACGGACAAGAGTGTAGGGCCACTGATGGAACACTAGCATCCTATACTAAGCAGTAGGATAACAGGTAAAGGTAACAACAGTAGTAGCAAGGTCAGGCTATGCAGCAGTATAGGATTAACTGAAAGCAGTAACATGCTACACTACTCTAATGCAAGCAGTATAGAGGAGAGTAGGCGATATCTGGTGATCAAGGGAGGGGCTTGCCTGGTTGCTCTGGCAAGAGAGAGGGATCGTCAACTCCGTAGTCGAACGGGGCAGCAGCAACGTCGGTCTCGGGGTCTATCGAGAGAAGAGGGGGGGGGGAAACAATAAATATTTAAGCAAGCAGATGCACAGTGATGCATGACATGACAAATAACGGCGTTAGTGGTGCCCTAACGCGGTATACGGTGATACCGGTGAAGGGCGGAAACATCCGGGAAAATATCCCCGGTGTTTCGCGTTTTCGGGCAGAGGAGCCGGAGGGGGAAAGTTGCGAGTTCGATAGGTTAGGGGGGTGTGGCGGACGAACGGGTTACGTATCCGGAAGCGTCTCGTCGTTCTGAGCAACTTTCATGTTGAAAACATTTTAATCCGAGTTACGGATTAAAAGATATGATTTTCTAAAGATTTTAATAATTTCTGGAATTTAATTTAATTATTTAAATATAACATTATCCAAAACAGTGCACGCTGACGTCAGCATGACGTCAGCAGTCAACGGAGGCGTTGACTGGTCAACTGACGTGTGGGTCCCATTGGTCATAGACTGTTAGCCTAATCAGTGTTTAACTAAACTAACTACTGTTTAATTAAACTAATTAGTTAATTAGGTTAATCTAATCAAGATTAATTAATTTAATTAATTCCTTAATTAATTGATTGATTTAATTATTATTATTTATTTAATTATTATTATTATTATTATTATTTTCGTTCTCAGGGGGCGTGGGGCCCCCATGTCATTGGCCTAGAGGGGCTTTGCGGGCGCTGGGCCAGCGGTAACGGGCGACGAGCGCCAGCCTGCTTCCCAGGTCTCCAGGGTGCGCCCGCCATGGGCGCGGTGAGGCCGGCCGCCGGATGCGGGCAGTGGCGAGGCCACGGCGAGGCGGGCAGCAGAGCTGCGGCGGTGCAGGAGAAGCGTCGCGGCGCGGGGCGGCTACGGCGCTGGCAGAGGCGGGCAGGGAAAGCGGGCACGGGGTGCGGTGAGCAGGGGAGGCGCAACGCGAGGGAGGCACGGCGAGCGGTCGGGCGGCTGCGAGCGAGCCGCGACGACGAGGACAGGGGCGGGGCGACGATGCACGAGACGCAGGCGCGGGCGCGGTGACCGCTCGGAGTTCGCGGCCCCGGTCAGGAGCACAGGCGACGGCCTACGGCGGTGAAATCAGAAGGGGAGGCAAGGGGGTTGCTCACCCCCGTTGCAGGGCAGGGGGTCGGCGAAGCTCGATGCAGGCCGTCGATGGATAGGTGGGGCGGGGTCGAGGAGGCGGTCCGGCGGGGTCTAGCGATGGCGCCGTCCGGGATGATGGCGTCGAGCAGCTCCGGGCGGCGAGGCGCGGTCGTCGGGGCACAGCGGGGTCGATCCCGATCTAGCTCGGGTCGAGGTGGGGCGGGCGCCATGCGGGGGAGACGGGAAGGCAGGAACCGGCGAGGGGGGTGGCCGGAGGCGGATGGAGGCGCGGTGGGTGCGGCGATGGGAGGCGTCGGGGGCAAGGGCGTGGTCGCCCGATCCCGATCTGGATCGAGGGAGTGGGGGGAAGCGAGCGAGTCGTGGGGGGGGGAACTGCGTGGTGGTAGTGGGTTAGGGTTTCGGGGATGGGGTTATGGGGAGGCCGGTTGGGCCAAGGGGGAGCTGGGCCGGCCTGGCAGGTCGTGGCCTAGTTGGGCCGGTGGCCTGCTGGGCCGGAGCCCCGGGGGGTTCTTTTCCCTTTTTTTTTTTCTTTTGTATTTTTCTAAATTTTTCTTTTACTGTTTTATTTTATTCTAGTTTTATAAAACATAGGAGTTGTACCTTAAATAGTAACACTAATTATACCTCTGCCAAAAAAAGGTTTAACCCCCAAAATAATATAGTTCAGTATTTATAAAATACCAAGGCATTTATTCATTTGTTTTACCTACTGTTTTAATTTTAAATGCACCTAAATTTTTATAGAAAAATGTGGTTTCTCCACCATTATTACTTAGGATTTGTGTGTCCTATTTTGAACATTTTAGTTTTAGTGTTTCAAAACTTTTAATGTTTGACTTGATTTTCAAATTTAAATTTGGACCGGTTTCGAACTAACGCAAGATTAACAACAGTAACTGAGGTGACGTGGCATCATTAGCGTGGAATTACTGTAGCTTAATTATCCGGGCGTCACAATTCTCCTCCACTACAAGAAATCTCGTCCCGAGATTTAAGCGGTGGAGTAAGGGGGGGGGGAAAGTGTTGGTAGCGAAAGACCTAATGAGTCTTCTCGGTCTTGGCTGCCCTTTCGAAGAGGTTGATTCTTTTCGTTGATGTATTCATTTCTCTGCTTTAGGTCATCATGATGAAGTCGGCATCCTTTCTTCGGGAATTCCATCGTACTTCCGAAAGAATAAAGGGTGGGTATTCCGGGGGAATGAACCTCTGTAAGGTTAACTATCTGGTCAATAACATCGGGGAAGGTGGTGGGAAGTAACTATCGAATTGAAACTTAAGAAAGTATCGAGAGCAAAGTAAGGAGGTATCATGGAAAGTTTCGAGCGGGCAGGAAATCGTTTGATGCCTGTTACAAGGCGCGAAAGGGGTCCAAAGCAACGGGAATAAGTATTGTGTCTGATACCAGAATAGCTCACTAGGAAGGTGGCTCGTGATCTTTCATACGAAGCCAAGCGTGAGGAATAGCTTTAGGAACAGGGGTGTACATGATAGTCAGGTTTCGATCCTGGGACCTGTGGGTTATGGGCCCACCATGTGGTTGAAAGTAGGAAGGGGCCGATATCTTGCACGGTCACGATAGTAAGGCGTGTCAGAGGGTAGCCTGTCAGTTATGTTGGCAACAGCGTCGATACCAAGGGCGAGGGACGAAGAGAACCATTTTCCTGCTCGTTGAATGAGGCGGACCAATAGGCAGAGTTCTCGTCCATCGGTGGCTACCGAAATGTCATCAACAATAGTAACAGGTTCTTGCTGACAGAATTGCACACCGAGGAGTTTACATAAGCAGTAGAATATTGCTGCTTAGATCATATAGATCACAAGAAAGGTTCAAACAACCAATGGAAAGTAAAATATGATTATCATATTAGACAGAGCAATGGAAAGGAAAATGTGTTTAAACACATATTTCATGGATATATCCTTCCCAAGGATAATCAGAGCATGATATCCATGATAGGTTATAATGCAGAAAACTCTTTAGGTAGGGGAGAGAATTTTCATGACATTATCCATACAAGGGTGTTTGGATAATAGAGCAGGAAACATTTAGCATTGAGCTTCAAATGCTCTTGTTGAAAATCAGAGTGCCCTAGACATGCTTCAAGATAGCATTGACATGGTCATCCTGTGAAGATCAGACTTTGGAAACACCAAGGATCCATCAGGAATAACTTGTAGAATAAGTCTTACAATTTCTTCATGGAAGAATGGTTAACCTTGTTAAAAAGGAAAACTATCATGATAGGTCCTCCAGCCGGGGGGGGGGGTGCTAGGCATGACATCATGTTACCGGGTCATCACAGGACCAACATCATAACTCTCGGAAAGATGTCTCAACCATCATATCTGATCGAGATTCAGATCCAATTGGTGTCATGATACCCCAGACTCAGGATGCCCGAGAAGAAAAGGTCACACAAATTGACGAGATGACATTGTAAGATTCTCAAGAAATGAACTACGGAAGCGAGTTCCGAAAGAAAAGCTCGTCATTAAAACAATGAAGGGAGAAGGAGGTAGCTGATGAATTCAACGACAATTCATCGAGTCTTCCAAAAGATGGGTTCCCACAAGTATGTGAACAAGGAGATATCATTAGTCAGATGAAATGATACAAGGGGATATGCTCAAGGAAAACATACCCAGTTTAAGCATTGGTTGATAGGTGCACCCGAAATATGGGTTGGGTTGCACGACCAACGTCGGAATGGTGATTCAATAATCAATAGTCTAAGAATGACGGCCGACCATTAACTTCAAAGCAATAGGATTGCTAGAAGGGCAGAATCCAAACAGCACCGCTCACTTGTTGGTACCCCGGATGGAATCAACACGAGGACCCAAGAAAGAATGGTGATGGTGAGAAGTACCACCATACCAAGAATTCTTAAGCGGTGGTGAAATCCTCACAACATTGATGTCGTAAGAGATGTTAATGTTCCAAGGTAAGGGAGAACAATTCCTGGATAGCAAGGAACTCAAGGTAAAGCCACAACACGAACAAGTTTGTGTTGGAAAGAAGGCAAGGAAGTAGTCGATGACGCACAAATCGTCGAGGGGCAAGGATGGTAATTCTTATCATGAATTGGATTGTTATTCTGGAATAGCTCAGAAAGTTGATAATGATCACGACACATTTGTCGAGAGATTACCTGAAGATGTAATCGATCCGCGATCACATCAAGTCAAAATAATGGTGAAGCAAGAGGTTATTGGAACCATGGGTACGACACAAACTCAAAACCAAGCTTGTTATCTGAGGTGGAATGACAAGACAAGGAAATCAACGTAAGCTTAGCTCAGCATCGAAAATTGTGTTCCGAGAAGAAGGACCAGGTAGCACAGTTAGTGATATAGCCGATCAGGCTAGGAATGACATGATCGAGTATAAACTCGGACTTAAAGAAGATTATCAAGAGTTGTTGAACCGTAGGGCAGACTCGGTTCAGTTATCGGTGTCTTTGAGTGTTTAATAACTCAGAGCCCATGAAAACTGTAATCAGTGAGAATGAAGTACTTGATGAAGACTGATAAGAAGTTATGCAGTTCCAAGATAATCTCGAGATACCAGGGGGGTAATACTCGAAGAGGGATCAAAGTAGAGGTTGGACCAGGGTAATGATCCACAGAGGACAAGTGCTTACACTTGCATCGAAAATGGTATTTAAAGGAGAACAAGGTCGGAACCACGATTGTAAAGGACCAAATCCCAGATATAACATGGACTTATAATAAGGGAATAATTGATTTAAGAGAAGCTTAAATGATAAGATCTACATCGTGTCCATGGGCATGAACACAAAGTTCAAGGTCGACTCCCACTTCGTCAATGTATTACCTTCCATTCACTTCTCGCTTTGATAAAGGCATTAGTGTTGAAAGTTTTACCTGGTGAAATACCAGATGAGTATGACTCGTGACTCGTGAAAACTTTCGGGTCCACATGGTTTAGAGAAGGCATATGTTCAACCCATAGGGCTTCTTAGAAACATATACCACAAGTTTCAAGAGTAAATAACACAAGCCCGAAAGCAAAGCATGGTTGGCCAAGCAGAGGATACAACTTAACAAACGCATTATGTAGCAGGGGGAGAACTCACAAAGTGATCAAAAGTGAAAGACACTGTCGGATAACAATCCAACAAAGGACTTGATGGTCCACAAAGGATCTGATGTGAGTATCGATACTCAACCAGAAGAGGAAGGAATGCAAATGCAACAGGTTATGGAATCATCTGAATAATTCAAAGCTTAAATGCAAAGGAATTATGATTTCCAAAACAAAGGATCAGAAGCAGACGCTCTGATCAAGGATGGATAAGTTGGATAGACCAGAGGCACAATTGATGACAAATAGTTTGGTCGAGAACCAGCTCATGTTCAAAATGACGTTTGAGCCGGACAGATAATTTAAAAGGATCAACTGATGATTGCGTGCATTCGCACTCATGTTGAATCAAAGGGATCAAAATGACGGTGCCTAAGGATACTAACGAATATTGCCACACATATGGAAGTATCCATCATGCAAGCAGACAGGTATTGCCGAGCAATAAGCTACTAAGGATTTTTGGAGAATGTAATAGTATTTTGAAGACCATTGTGAAACACATGAACAACTGGGGATGAGCGGATACTCGGTAAAAGCGAGGAATTATCCGCAGGGGTATTCAGGTGGCAAGGAACTGCAAGGCCGTATGCACAAAGTATTCTCGAAACAATAGAGAGAATTTCGATGTATCTTGTAATAACAAGATCAACTGGGGATGAATGTATGGATGACAAGTGTACGTGGTTATCCATAGAGGTTTATCGATGGATGGAAATTGCAAAAGCGATGGCACAAAGTCTCGAAAGAGTATCAGAAAGTAACTTCGAAACCTTCGGGTGCAGCCGGCGATCATCTGGACTGAAGGGCTTTCCGGGAGAAAGAGTTTTAGAGAACCTAAAGTTAGATTTTTAGAAAATCATTTAACCCGAATAGAAGAGAGTTCAAAATCCCGGAGTAAAGGTCGAGGAGTAAAAGATCCTAGTACCACCCGATGGCGACGTGGGCCCGTAAGGCACACAGCCATGTTAGTAAAAGTTTTTGCAATGTCTAGACTCGACTTCGGCCAAGGAGTATGGAAGGGGGATTCCTACAGGCAGTCGGCTCTGATACCAACTTGTGACGCCCCCGGTTCAATCGTACACTAATCATGCATGCAAATGTGTACGATCAAGATCAGGGACTCACGGGAAGATATCACAACACAACTCTACAAATAAAATAAGTCATACAAGCATCATAATACAAGCCAGGGGCCTCGAGGGCTCGAATACAAGTGCTCGATCATAGACGAGTCAGCGGAAGCAACAATATCTGAGCACAGACATAAGTTAAACAAGTTGTCATAAGATGGCTAGCACAAACTGGGATACAGATCGAACGAGGCGCAGGCCTCCTGCCTGGGATCCTCCTAACTACTCCTGGTCGTCATCAGCGGGCTGCACGTAGTCGTAGGCACCTCCAGTGTGGTAGGAGTCGTCGTCGACGGTGGCGTCTGGATCCTGAGCTCCAACATCTGGTTGCGACAACCAGAAGAAAGGAAAGGGGGAAAAGGGGGAAGAAAGCAACCGTGAGTACTCATCCAAAGTACTCGCAAGCAAGGAACTACACTACATATGCATGGATATATGTGTAAAGGGCCATATCAGTGGACTGAACTGCAGAATGCCAGAATAAGAGGGGGATAGCTAGTCTTATCGAAGACTACGCTTCTGGTCGCCTTCGTCTTGCAGCATTTAGAAGAGAGTAGACTGAAGTCCTCCAAGTAGCATCGCATAGCATAATCCTACCCGGCGATCCCCTCCTCGATGCCCTGTTGGAGAGCAATCACCGGGATGTATCTGGCACTTGGAAGGGTGTGTTTTATTAAGTATCCGGTTCTAGTTGTCATAAGGTCAAGGTACAACTCCGGGTCGTCCTTTTACCGAGGGACACGGCTATTCGAATAGATAAACTTCCCTGCAGGGGTGCACCACATAGCCCAACACGCTTGATCCCATTTGGCCGGACACACTTTCCTGGGTCATGCCCGGCCTCGGAAGATCAACACGTCGCAGCCCCACCTAGGCACAACAGAGCGGTCAGCACGCCGGTCTAAACCTATGCACGCAGGGGTCTGGGCCCATCGCCCTGAGCACACCTGCACGTTGCGAACGCGGCCGGTGAGCAGACCTAGTAACCTCCAGTACAACGGAAGTCACGTTACGCGGTCCAACCCGGCGCGCGCCACTCAGTCGCTGACGTCAAGAAGTGCTTCGGCTGATACCACGACGTCGGGATACCCATAACTACTCCCGCGTAGGTGGTTAGTGCGTATAGACCAAATGGCCAGACTCAGATCAAATACCCAGATCTCGTTAAGCGTGTTAAGTATCGCGAACGCCGACTAGGGCCAGGCCCACCTCTCTCCTAGGTGGTCTGAACCTGCCCTGTCGCTCCGCCTCAAAGTAACAGTCGGGGGCCGTCGGGAACCCAGGCCCACCTCTACCGGGATGGAGCCACCTGCCCCTTCAGCCCCCATCTCCGAACAGTATCACATGTAATGTAACAGTGTATAGTATATAGTATATGCCCGCGGTCACTTCCCAAAGTGATCACGGCCCAGTAGTATAGCATGGCAGACGGACAAGAGTGTAGGGCCACTGATGGAACACTAGCATCCTATACTAAGCAGTAGGATAACAGGTAAAGGTAACAACAGTAGTAGCAAGGTCAGGCTATGCAGCAGTATAGGATTAACTGAAAGCAGTAACATGCTACACTACTCTAATGCAAGCAGTATAGAGGAGAGTAGGCGATATCTGGTGATCAAGGGAGGGGCTTGCCTGGTTGCTCTGGCAAGAGAGAGGGATCGTCAACTCCGTAGTCGAACGGGGCAGCAGCAACGTCGGTCTCGGGGTCTATCGAGAGAAGAGGGGGGGGGGGAAACAATAAATATTTAAGCAAGCAGATGCACAGTGATGCATGACATGACAAATAACGGCGTTAGTGGTGCCCTAACGCGGTATACGGTGATACCGGTGAAGGGCGGAAACATCCGGGAAAATATCCCCGGTGTTTCGCGTTTTCGGGCAGAGGAGCCGGAGGGGGAAAGTTGCGAGTTCGATAGGTTAGGGGGGTGTGGCGGACGAACGGGTTACGTATCCGGAAGCGTCTCGTCGTTCTGAGCAACTTTCATGTTGAAAACATTTTAATCCGAGTTACGGATTAAAAGATATGATTTTCTAAAGATTTTAATAATTTCTGGAATTTAATTTAATTATTTAAATATAACATTATCCAAAACAGTGCACGCTGACGTCAGCATGACGTCAGCAGTCAACGGAGGCGTTGACTGGTCAACTGACGTGTGGGTCCCATTGGTCATAGACTGTTAGCCTAATCAGTGTTTAACTAAACTAACTACTGTTTAATTAAACTAATTAGTTAATTAGGTTAATCTAATCAAGATTAATTAATTTAATTAATTCCTTAATTAATTGATTGATTTAATTATTATTATTTATTTAATTATTATTATTATTATTATTATTTTCGTTCTCAGGGGGCGTGGGGCCCCCATGTCATTGGCCTAGAGGGGCTTTGCGGGCGCTGGGCCAGCGGTAACGGGCGACGAGCGCCAGCCTGCTTCCCAGGTCTCCAGGGTGCGCCCGCCATGGGCGCGGTGAGGCCGGCCGCCGGATGCGGGCAGTGGCGAGGCCACGGCGAGGCGGGCAGCAGAGCTGCGGCGGTGCAGGAGAAGCGTCGCGGCGCGGGGCGGCTACGGCGCTGGCAGAGGCGGGCAGGGAAAGCGGGCACGGGGTGCGGTGAGCAGGGGAGGCGCAACGCGAGGGAGGCACGGCGAGCGGTCGGGCGGCTGCGAGCGAGCCGCGACGACGAGGACAGGGGCGGGGCGACGATGCACGAGACGCAGGCGCGGGCGCGGTGACCGCTCGGAGTTCGCGGCCCCGGTCAGGAGCACAGGCGACGGCCTACGGCGGTGAAATCAGAAGGGGAGGCAAGGGGGTTGCTCACCCCCGTTGCAGGGCAGGGGGTCGGCGAAGCTCGATGCAGGCCGTCGATGGATAGGTGGGGCGGGGTCGAGGAGGCGGTCCGGCGGGGTCTAGCGATGGCGCCGTCCGGGATGATGGCGTCGAGCAGCTCCGGGCGGCGAGGCGCGGTCGTCGGGGCACAGCGGGGTCGATCCCGATCTAGCTCGGGTCGAGGTGGGGCGGGCGCCATGCGGGGGAGACGGGAAGGCAGGAACCGGCGAGGGGGGTGGCCGGAGGCGGATGGAGGCGCGGTGGGTGCGGCGATGGGAGGCGTCGGGGGCAAGGGCGTGGTCGCCCGATCCCGATCTGGATCGAGGGAGTGGGGGGAAGCGAGCGAGTCGTGGGGGGGGGAACTGCGTGGTGGTAGTGGGTTAGGGTTTCGGGGATGGGGTTATGGGGAGGCCGGTTGGGCCAAGGGGGAGCTGGGCCGGCCTGGCAGGTCGTGGCCTAGTTGGGCCGGTGGCCTGCTGGGCCGGAGCCCCGGGGGGTTCTTTTCCCTTTTTTTTTTTCTTTTGTATTTTTCTAAATTTTTCTTTTACTGTTTTATTTTATTCTAGTTTTATAAAACATAGGAGTTGTACCTTAAATAGTAACACTAATTATACCTCTGCCAAAAAAAGGTTTAACCCCCAAAATAATATAGTTCAGTATTTATAAAATACCAAGGCATTTATTCATTTGTTTTACCTACTGTTTTAATTTTAAATGCACCTAAATTTTTATAGAAAAATGTGGTTTCTCCACCATTATTACTTAGGATTTGTGTGTCCTATTTTGAACATTTTAGTTTTAGTGTTTCAAAACTTTTAATGTTTGACTTGATTTTCAAATTTAAATTTGGACCGGTTTCGAACTAACGCAAGATTAACAACAGTAACTGAGGTGACGTGGCATCATTAGCGTGGAATTACTGTAGCTTAATTATCCGGGCGTCACAATGATACAATTATGTTAGTAACGTTGAGAGATTGCACTAGTGAAAGTATGAACTCTATGCCTTATTTTCAAGCATTGAAATATCGTTTGTGCTCACTTTATTACTTGGTACCTTGTTGTTTTTATTATTTATTGCAAGAACCTATATCTACTATACATACTTGATACGTCTCCATCGTATCTACTTTTCCAAGCACTTTTGCCCTTGTTTTGGACTCTAACTTGCATGATTTGAATGGAACTAACCCGGACTTACGTTGTTTTCAACAGAACTGCCATGGTGTTATTTTTGTGCAGAAATAAAAGTTCTCGGAATGACCTGAAACTTCACGGAGAATATTTTTAGAATTAATAAAAAATATTGGGCGAAAGAATCAAGGCTAGGGGCCCACACCCTGTCCACGAGGGTGGGGCGCACGCCTGCCCCCCCCCCCCCCCCCCCCGGGCGCACCCCTTGCCTCGTGGGCCCTCTGGTGCTCCACTGGCCTCATCTCCAACTCTATATATTCACGTTCGGGGAGAAAAAAATCAGAGAGAAGGATTCATCGCGTTTTACGATATGGAGCCGCCGCCAAGCCCTAATCTCTCTTGGGAGGGTTGATCTGGAGTCCGTTCGGGGCTCCGGAGAGGGGAATCCATCGTCATCGTCATCATCAACCTTCCTCCATCACCAATTTCATGATGCTCACCGCCGTGCGTGAGTAATTCCATCATAGGCTTGCTGGACGGTGATGGGTTGGATGAGATTTACCATGTAATCGAGTTAGTTTTGTTAGGGTTTGATCCCTAGTATCCACTATGTTCTGAGATTGATGTTGCTATGACTTTGCTATGCTTAATGCTTGTCACTAGGGCCCAAGTGCCATGATTTCAGATCTGAACCTATTATGTTTTCATGAATATATGTGAGTTCTTGATCCTATCTTGCAAGTATATAGTCACCTACTATGTGTTATGATCCGGCAACCCCGAAGTGACAATAATCGGGACCACTCCTGGTGATGACCGTAGTTTGAGGGGTTCATGTATTCACTAAGTGTTAATGCTTTGGCCCGGTACTCTATTAAAAGGAGGCCTTAATATCCCTTAGTTTCCAATAGGACCCCGCTGCCACGGGAGGGTAGGACAAAAGATGCCATGCAAGTTCTTTTCCATAAGCACGTATGACTATATTCGGAATACATGCCTACATTACATTGATGAATTGGAGCTAGTTCTGTGTCACCCTATGTTATAACTATTACATGAGGAATCGCATCCGGCATAATTCTCCATCACAGATCCAATGCCTATGAGCTTTTCACATATTGTTCTTTGCTTAGTTGTTTTACCGTTTCCACTGTTACAATTACTACAAAACTACTACTGCTACTTTTACACTGTTACCATTACTTCCATACTACTTTGCTACTAAATGCTTTGCTGCAGATATTAAGTTATCCAGGTGTGGTTGAATTGACAACTCAACTGCTAATACTTGAGAATATTCTTTGGCTCCCCTTGTGTCAAATCAATAAATTTGGGTTGAATACTCTACCCTCGAAAACTGTTGCGATCCCCTATACTTGTGGGTTATCAATACTACACTTGTATCATCGTCTCTTAGCCAAAACAGTGCACCTATACAATTTACCATTATATTTGGTATGTTGGGAAAACAAGAGATTTCTTGTATTTGATTGCAAGGTTATTTGAGAGGGACCATCTTCATCCTTCACCTCCCACAGATTGATAACCCTTAGGTCATCCACTTGAGGGAAATTTGTTGTTGTCCTACAAAACTCTACAATTGGAGGCCCAACCAAGTCTATAATGGGTAACAAGTAACAAGTGTAATAAAGGTGCAGCAAGGTGGCCCAATCCTTTTTGTAGCAAAGGACAATCTTGTACGAACTCCTATATAAAGCAAAGCTCTCCCGAGTTGTCAAGTTAGTTTTCATCATGCCCATATGATTCGCGTTCGTTACTTTGAAAATTTGATATGTGGGTGGACCGGTGCTTGGGTATTGTCCTTACTTGGACAAGCCTCCCACTTATGATTAACCCCTCTCGCAAGCATTCGCAACTACGAAAGAAGAATTAAGATAAATCTAACCATAGCATGAAACATGTGGATCCAAATCAGCCCCTTATAAAGCAATGCATAAACTAGGGTTTAAGCTTCTGTCACTCTAGAAACACATCATCTACCTATTACTTCCCAATGCCTTCCCCTAGGCCCAAATCATGGTGAAGTGCCATGTAGTCGACGTTCACATAACACCACTAGAGGAAAGACAACATACATCTCATCAAAATATCGAACGGATACCAAATTCATATGATTACTTATAACAAGACTTCTCCCATGTCCTCAGGAACAAACGTAACTACTCACAAAGCATATTCATATTCATAATCAGAGGGGTATTAAATAGCATCAAGGATCTGAACATATGATCTTCCACCGAATAAACCAACTAGCATCAACTACAAGGAGTAATCAACACTACTAGCAACCCACAGGTACCAATCTGAGGCTTTGGGACAAAGATTGCATACAAGAGATGAACTAGGGTTTTAGAGGAGATGGTGCTGGTGAAGATGTTGATGGAGATTGACCCCCTCCCGATGAGAGGATCGTTGGTGATGACGATGGTGATGATTTTCCCCTCCCGGAGGGAAGTTTCCCCGGCAGAACAGTTCTCTCAGAGCCCTAGATTGGTTCCGCCAAAGATCCGCCTTGTGGCGGCGGAGTTTCTTCCCGAAAGCTTGCTTATGATTTTTTTCAGGGTAAAAGACTTCATATAGCAGAAGATGGGCACCGGAGGCCTGCTAGGGGGCCCACGAGGCAGGGGGGCGCGCCCAGAGGGGTAGGGCGCGCCCCCCACCCTCGTGGCCTCGATTTCCCCCTTTAGGAGGGAAGTTTCCTCGGGAGAACAACTCCGCCGGAGCCCTAGATTGCTTCTGCCTAGGTTCTGCCTCGAGATGGCGGCACTTCGTCCCGAAAGCTTTCTTATGATTTTGTTTCCAGGTCAAAACCCTTCATATAGCAGAAGCTGGGCACCTGAGACAAGACAGGGGCCCACAAGCCCTAGGGCGCGCCCCCAGGCTTGTGGCCTCCTGGTGGGTCCCCTCTGGTATTTTCTTCGTCCAATATTTTTTTAATATTCCAAATTAATTCTCTGTAAATTTTCAGGACTTTTGGAGTTGTGCAGAATAGGTCTCTTGGATTTGCTCCTTCCCGGTCCAAAATTCCAGCTGCAGGCATTCTCCCTCTTCATGTAAACCTTGTAAAATAAGAGAGAAAAGGCATAAGTATTATACCATAATGTGTAATAACAGCTCATAATGCAATAAATATCAATATAAAAGCATGATGCAAAATGGACGTATCATCTACCAAGCTCCTGGGCGGATCCATGGCGCCACCGGTGGAGGCTAGCCCGTGGACACAAATGGGCACCCCAGCCTCCAAATTTGGTGGAATAGATGCAGTGTGGGGCGGCGGAGCTCATTGACGGCGCGGTGCAGCCGGGGGAACCAAGAACCGGTGGGGAGATTTGGTGGTGGCGGGGAGTGAGACGGGAACGAAAGCAGGCGGAAATGGCCTTCGGTCAAGTAAAGGAGATCCGGCAAAAAGAGGGGCGTCTCTCGTAGATATGACGAAAATAGTGCGGAGTATGCAGGATCCCACAAAAAAAATATGGGATGGTCAATTTTCTATACACAGGGCATTTTGTAAAATGCTACTCCCTCTGTCTTATAATATCAGACGTTTTCTGACACTACACTAGTGTTAAAAATGCCTAAAGTTATGAGAGGAAGGGATAGTACAGAGTTAGAGGACGAGGTGATTAGGTGCCCAGTCTCAGCTGCACCCGCGATGAACAAAAAAATTAGAAGAAAAAATATGAGAAAAATTCAAAAAAAACATATATTTTTTTGCATTGAAGAATTTGGTATATGAGGTGCGCTTCAAATTTAAGATCATTTGAACATCTGAGTATCTCCCGACAAAAAAGATAAATTTGGGGTCTGTGAAACAGTTTACTGTTCATGCATTGTCCTCGCCTAGTTTGTCTTTTTTGCTGACAGCTACTCATATGTCCAAATGATCTGAAATTTGAGATGCACCTCACGCATCAAATTATTTTTCAGGCAAAATAAATCATAATTTGTTTAAAAAGATAGTACATTTTGTGAATTTTCTCTTCACCTGGTGCAGATGAGTCTAGACTCAGAAATGGATATTCAAGATTTAGAGGTGTTTTTAATAAATGTTGTAATATCTAAATGCATAGGGGGCGTTTTATAAACTCTCAGCAGGAAAAATGCCTTGATTTCTCAATAAGATTTACAATGTATGAAATATTTTGTTTACAACCTTCCACCTTTGGAACCCATCTGATCCTGATCGCTGGATCAAATCATATGGTGCACGTTTTTGTTTCTTTTTGCGTTAACGTTCAACGCTCGAAGCAGTTTTATTTAGTCCCATGCCGCTTAGAGAACTGAAGTTTCTCCAGTTTAAAAGGAGACTTGTATCATACATCTTGTAGGAAATTTCTTTTTTTAGGAAATCTTGTGCTGAGATTCACTTTGAAGTAGTATGACGCGTGCGTCCAACTAAGTTAGTCCGAACTGGTCTTGGCCCATGTTGTCGAGTACAATACATCACATGCTTGAGATTGAAGCCCATCAAGTGTCGACTATGACGGGCCTTGATTTGCAAACTTTGCTTGGGTGCAGTTTTGGAGGCGTTTTCAAAAATCGCCTCCACGGTCTGAGCATCGGAGGCCTTGGTGTCTCCTATTTGGACGTAACTTCAGTGACTTTATGAAGCCAAGTCTCGCCGTAATTTAGCCCCTCTTATCAGTCGTCCGTTAAAGATCCAACATTCCAGATTGACCTATTTTTCATACTGAAAATTTTAAAGTGTTCAAAAAAATTGAAAAAAGTCCAATAAATCATAAATGTTTCATTTTGTATTCTGGGAAAGTTTCAACCCATTTGGATGCATGGTTTGTGATTAAATAGCTTTCTGAGCTCAAATCAATAAAAATGTGTATTCGCAAACTATACATCCAAATGGATTAAAATTTTCACAGAATACTAAACAAAACATTGACGATTTATTGGAATTTTTTCAAACTTTAAAAAAAATCATTTGAAATATGGATCAATCCGGTCTGTCGGATCTTGAATGGATGGCTGGTAGAGGGGGCTAAGTTACGGTGAGACTTAGCTTCATGAAGTCACTGAAGCTGCGTCCTCCTATCACACCTCCCCTACTACGATGTGGGCCGGCCCGTTTCACATCTTTTTTGGGGTTTAAAATGTAAAAAATGAGCGCGACAAGGAGAATCGAACCCGGGATCTCACGTACCTAGACGTATTTTAGTTCTAGATGCATATCTTTTTATCCATTTTGATGACAAGTATTTCCGGGCGGAGGGAGTATGACGCGTGCGTCCAACTAAGTTAGTCCGAACTGGTCTTGGCCCATGTTGTCGAGTACAATACATCACATGCTTGAGATTGAAGCCCATCAAGTGTCGACTATGACGGGCCTTGATTTGCAAACTTTGCTTGGGTGCAGTTTTGGAGGCGTTTTCAAAAATCGCCTCCACGGTCTGAGCATCGGAGGCCTTGGCGTCTCCTATTTGGACGTAGCTTCAGTGACTTTATGAAGCCAAGTCTCGCCGTAATTTAGCCCCTCTTATCAACCGTCCGTTAAAGATCCAACATTCCAGATTGTCCTATTTTTCATACTGAAAATTTTAAAGTGTTCAAAAAAATTGAAAAAAGTCCAATAAATCGTAAATGTTTCATTTTGTATTCTGGGAAAGTTTCAACCCATTTGGATGCATGTTTTTTGATTAAATAGCTTTCTGAGCTCAAATCAATAAAAATGTGTATTCCCAAACTATACATCCAAATGGATTAAAATTTTCACCGAATACTAAACAAAACATTGACGATTTATTGGAATTTTTTCAAACTTAAAACAAACATTTGAAATATGGATCAATCCGGTCTGTCGGATCTTGAATGGATGGCTGATAAAGGGGGCTAAGTTACGGTGAGACTTAGCTTCATGAAGTCACTGAAGCTGCGTCCTCCTATCACACCTCCCCTACTACGATGTGGGCCGGCCCGTTTCACATCTTTTTTGGGGTTTAAAATGTAAAAAATGAGCGCGACAAGGAGAATCGAACCCGGGATCTCACGTACCCGATAATCAGCACAAACCACACGACCACAAAGCCTGACATGATGTGGGCTGACCCATTTCGCTTCTTTTTCTTTTTATTTCCTTTTTCCTTTTCTCGTCTTTTTCTTTTTCGTTTTTCTTTTCTTAAGTTTCGTGAACTTTTTTCTAAAATCAATGGACTTTCTCCAAATTTGTGAACTTTTTCAGAATTGATGAACTTTTTTCAAATACAGTAAACTTTTTTCATAACCTTGAACTTTTTTTTGAAATTCAATGACCATTTTCTTAAATCGATGATGCTTTCAAATTTGTGAACTTTTTCAGAATTGATGAAGTTCTTTCAAAATTGATGAACTTTTTTTTCAAATCAATGAACTTATTGCAAATTTGTTTACTTTTTTCAGAATTGATGAACTTCTTTTCAAAATCGACTAACTTTTTTTCAAACTCATGAACCTTTTCAAAAAAATTTACTTTTTCCAAATTCATGAATTGTTTTTGAGTTTGTGATTTTTTTTTTAAAAAAGTTTGAACTTTTTTCAATACATGAAAAAAAATTGCATGTTCGTAAACTTTACTTTTGAAATTTGCGAACTATCAAATTTCTGGTTCATCTTTAAAAAACACGTTTTCCGCAATAAATAGCGTGTCCGCTATTGTTTTTAAAAGGTCCACGGTGTAAATAGTCTTTTTTTAGGTTTCGATGTAAATAGTCAGTAGCACATAGTAGCTTGAGTGGTTAGCCTGGCGCTACTGGAGGCCGGCTGCATGAAATCCAGTCCTCGTGAGTTACAATTTTCTGCGGTGTTTTTTAGCGCTGTGATGCGCGTTGATGGGCCGGCCCAGACGATGTTATCACGAGCGCCCGTTGCATTCCGTGGCGCCGAATAGGAGTTCACGGAGGCCTTTCCCTTCGTGGCTATCTATAGCGTCTCTTTTTTTTTTTGAAAAGTCAAACCCCTTTATTAACTGGTAATCAAAGTCGCATCATTTACAAGCATAGGGGCAATGGCACTAGGTGCCTCATCAACCCAAGTACCAGATGGAGAAAATCTAGCAATCCTCGCCGGTTCATACATTATAGAATTTTCTTCTCTATGACAGTGCTCGTAGTGGATGTGTGATAGATCGCGAGCCATATGATAACAATCGTCGAAAATAGCAGCAGCCAAACCCGAGAAAGTACCACCATCTTGCATTGCAGCGATCACATCAGAATTATCAGAATTGATGATTAACCTGGAGCATCCGAATGACTGGGCAAGATTTAGACCAAAGCGAAGAGTAGTAACTTCAGCCACACAGTCCCTTACAACATTATTCCCTGCGGCCAAGAACTTCCGCACCCACAGTGTCTTGGAGTGAATCACTATCATAAGCAGCATTCACGTTAAGTTTTACATAGCCAACACTAGGGCGAGTCCATAGGATCCTTTTCATCTTTGTTGTAGGCTGATAGGCTGCTGAAAACTTCTCTGTCAGAGCTCGGATAGCAGAAATTATTTGTGTAGGTTGTTGCGTTTGCTCGCCATGCACCATCTTTCTTCTTTCCCACCATAAGTACCAGGCCACAATAGCCATCAGATGGTCTGGTCTAACTTGCCCGAGGACACATGTTCCGTTTGCAGGAAGACGGAGGAGATATTCAAGCACCGCCTCGCCCGCATGGTCCATTTTACAAGCTCGCTCAATGACATCTTCCAACCCCAAACCCAACCAGACATGTCTTGCTTCCTGACATTGAAAAAGCATACGTTTGACACTCTTAGGCAACTCGCATGCTGGGCATTTTGTATTTACCTTCATATGTCTATCAGCTAGGGTTACACGGCATGGCAGTGTACCATGAAAAGCTCTCCAAAGAAAAAGAAAATAACCTTGGTCGGGCAACCCAGTTTCCACACAACATCGCACATTGGGTTTATATCAATTCACCGCACTAGGATGATCTGTTACAGCCCTTGATCCATATTTATCCTTCCACGCCGCATAGTAAGCCGACCTAACCGCATAGTAAGCTGTGGTGGGAGTCAGGACGCCACGACCGGCTGCTGCCTGCGTACTCGTTTCCGATCCCTGCCCACTCCATGCCGATCCGGACGTTGGCGCCATTTGGACCCTGGAAGTGCTGCGGCTCTTCCGGCCAAAAGAAAAGGCGGGCCGAGACGCACGCAACGCAGAAGGCGTGAAGCTAGAGCCCCTGCATGCCCGGCTCTCACCAGCACAGCACCACGTTACCAGCGAACGCACGGAAGGGCAG
Organism: Aegilops umbellulata; assembly: GCA_032464435.1. Lineage (NCBI taxonomy): Eukaryota > Viridiplantae > Streptophyta > Magnoliopsida > Poales > Poaceae > Aegilops > Aegilops umbellulata. Next base: position 512,998,897 of record CP136059.1, read on the forward strand.
TGCAACATTGGTACGTACACGCCTAGGTCCTCCCTGCTTCAGGTCTCACGTTACCCGTGTGATTATTCAGCCGGGTACTTTCTGAAACGGTTCCATATACAATTGCACAAGCGAGGGATAAAGCCGAAGGAAAACGCCACGGCGATCCGGCGGGCGACGCGTCGGTACTGCCAAGCCGGCCGGCCGGCCGGCCAGGAATTGATGCGCGGGGACCACCGTAGTAGGGTAGGGTAGGGTAGGGTACAAGCAAGCAGCAGCGAGCGTTACCCGCGGCGTGGGACGCGGTCCGAGCCACCGAGCGCTCATCAGTGGTTCCGAAGTCCGCCGGCCGGGCGAGCGCGTGACAGACAGCCTGACCCGGTAGTCGGCAGTACTACGACGTCCTTTGCTTGCTCGCTGGTGTGCCGCCGGTCGCGCGACGCAGACGGACGGAGAGGAGAGGACCACGCACGCACGTGAAAGCCGGACCGGACGGCCCGGCCGCGCGCGAGATCGGGGCAGGCGTTTCGCCTCACCCACCGCCACCGGCGCACTGCTCCGTCGGTCCTGGGCTCGACGCGAGCACGTGTACTGTTCCCGCGACGGCGCTCTGCTTCAACAGAGATTTTTCTTCTGATCTGAGGGGAGTTGACTGCGCTCCAACGATGAAGTCCGTCTAAGTATTTGGCATGGAACAACACGAGTGAGTGGATCCCCGAATTATTGCAAGCCCGAGGCGCCGGCGTGCACCCGCAAGGCTGCAACTGCAAGCGATCTGCCGTCCGTCCGTCCTCTTTTCCGGGAAGGTGGTCACGGGTCCACCGCACCAGTCTCGGCAGAGGGGATGCCGTGCCCGCCCGGTGCCGGTGGTTCCTAGGTCGGCCAGCCGAGCGCGTCACAGCGCGAGCTCGGCTCGATGTGGACGGACGGACGGCGGGCGTTTGCTAGGAGCTGGCCGCCGGTCGCACGGGGCAGACGTGGAAGCCGGAGCACGCGGTCGCTCGCTCCGACTGACATCCACGCGCGCACGGCAGCGCGCGAGGTATCCGTATTCTTCTCCCACTCACCGGCGCAGAGTAGGTATCCGTCGATCGTGGGCTCGACGCGAGCACGTAAGCACAGACGTACTGTCTCTGCGCGGTCGCTGCTTGAACGGTTTTATTTCTCGGTGAAATCGCGCGCCGACGGCGACGCTGGAAGACGAACAGACAAACAGATGACGTTGGAATCCAACAAAATTTGAAGTATTTGCGGTGAAACGAGATGATCAATGAGTGTGTGGGTCCCCAAATTTAACCGAGCCGTCGGTGCGCCGGCCTGTAGCTGCAAGCAAAGCAAGCGATCCGTGAGCTCACCCTTCTCCGATGGAGGCCCGGCCGGCAGAGCGCGTGACAGCGTGACCTCGCCTGTGGGCGACACGCGCGGGCGCGCGCTTCGGCTCGATGTGGACGGACGGCTCGCGTTTCCTCCCCGCTGGCCGCCGGTCGCACGAGGCAGACGGAGAGGACCACGCACTACGTGAAAGCCGGCGCGCGGTCGCACTGACTGACCCGGTGAGCTGACTGGCCTCCATGGGGGTCACTACGGTTGCACCCACCGGCGCACGCACTATTTAGGAAAATCTCATATATGAAGGCTTAACAGAAGGGCGCTACTAGGCGCCGGTGCGCCGGCTGAATTTCGGCCGGTCAGCGCGCACTTGCAGTTTCATCTGTTGTTGGATCTAGGCCTTTTTTTTCTTCCTCGTCTCGCACATCATACCAGAACAAAAAAATAAGGAATCTCCGGCGCACCCGCCCCGCTCACGCAGCCCGCCATGGCCGCGCGTGCCGTTGATTCGAAGCACCGTCTGCTCGCGGTCCCCGCAGCATTGGTCCTCGCTGCATCTTGGCAGGACACCATCGCTGCACCGAGCCGTCGCCATGTAGCAAAACAATTAACCGGTTGTCGCAAAAAATTAACACCGATGCAGCAAAATTGTGATGTCGGTTCCAGCAAAATCAGCCTCCAGTTGCAGCCTTTCAGTGAAAGTTCATCGATGTCGCCATTTGTAGATGGGGTAGTAGCTAACAAAAACACTAGTTCCAACAAAAAAAATTGCTGGTTCCAGCAAAAAATGTATCCAGCAGAAAAATACAAAAAAGGGATGGTAGCAAAACTCAAATACACTGGTAGCAAAAAACAAAGACAGTGGTAGCAAATTTGGAGTGGTTCAAAGGTAAAAAAGATGCATCCGGCAAAAAAAAGTCAAAAGACGGGGTAGTAGCAAAAATGGAGACGGTGGTAGCACAAATCAAAGACTCTGGTAACAAAAAAAATGGAGTGGTTCTAGTAGAAAGATGGATCCAACAAAAAAAATCAAAGATGGGTGCCAAAAATAAAAAAAGGATGGTGGTAGCAAAAAACAAAACGATGGGAGCAAAAATTTGAAATGGTTGTAGCAAAAAAGCACTTCCAAAAATGTGGATCCTAGCAAAAAAATGTTGCTGTTTCCAGCAAAAACAAAAACCGGTTGTAGCAAAAAAATTGCCGATTGCAACACCCGCCGAGGCCGATTCCAGCATCTCGTTTGCTCATGCAAGACGTAACCGCCGGCCCATCACCCGGTGGAGGACGGCGCACGCCGGAGCAGCGCGGGGGCAGGTGGAGGCGGCTGCTCGCTAGAATAGAGCGGGGCAGTGAGGGCCTTACGCTCGTCGGAGCAGCACAAGGGGAGTTGAAGGCGGCCGCTCGTCGGAGCAGCGTGGGGCAAGGGATGGGGTTGTGCTCGTCGAGCAGCGCGGGGGGTGGTGGAGGTGGTCGCTCGCCGGAGCAGCCTGATCTGTGTTTGATTTGGAGGAAAAGGAGATGTGTGGCGTTGACGGGAAGAAAGAGATAAAGGAGATACGAGAGCGGTTTGCGGGGCCCATTAGTGACGCGTGGGGAGAGAAAGGTGCGAGGGATGTGGGGACGACGCAGCGTACGCAGGCCATGTGTGCGAGGGACCGGCGGAACACGCAGCCGGTCGACCGGCTGCGAACGTTTCCCTTAACAGAAGCGCGCTGCTGTTAAGTGGCCGCCACCATACCCACCAGGCTAGGTATAGTAGCAGCGTGGTTTACAAGACACGTTCTACTGCTAAGTAGATAGCAGTAGCGCGTGGTACAGACTCGCGTTACTTTTACTGCTAAGTTAGTGTTATTCTCTTTCTCTCCTCCTGACTCTCCTCTCCTCAATCACTCTCTCACCGTCGCGACCGTGCTCCTCCCGCTGTCGCCGCATTGTCGCCGTCCTCCAAGCCCCGGTGCCCTCCGCGAGCTTCTCCCCTGCCTTGCCGTTCCCGAGCCCCGGTGCCCCGCGACCTCCTTCTCCCCCACGCCTCCGCCGACGCCCTAGGTGAGCACGCCCCATCTTCTCCCTCCTCCTCTCTCCTCCCTGCCGCCTCCATTATCCATCTGTCGCATCTCCTCCATCCTCCCTCCTAGCTCCCTCATTTAGCTAGATTAGTTTTTAGTTTTTAGTTTACTGAATTAGTTTATAGTTTCTACTTTATAGTTTATAGTTTCTATATTATAGTTTGTAGTTTACTAAATTTAATTGGTGGAATTTTAAAAAATGTCGTGTACTTGTTATATTGTGAAATTAGGGCATTTTTCTATGGTTCATAGTATATTTTTAAATATATTTCGGCAATCAAACTCTAGGTTATATTGTGAAATTAGGGCATTTTTTATGGTTCAAGAAGTGGACAGTAGGTAAAAAATCAGGGCATTTTTCTTGGGTTTAGGCAAAAAATTGCAGACAGTGAAATTTTTTATTTGGAATCAAATTGGATATTCCCTAGGTTCCTATTTACTAGCCATTTGAAGATTTGGATAGCATATCAAGCATAGCTCACATAGTTATTTTATTTGTGTGAAGGGAAGATCAACGTGCCACTCGACGACACTCAGAAGATCACCGGCATCCTGTCGTCCAGTGACTAAAGATGGTCTATTTGGACATGTGATATGTGGAGTAGTGTTGTGTAGTATTAGCATGTGTATGTGCTTTCCCAAGTGCTATCTTGGCTTTTATTGTTTGCAGCGAAACTACGAGTGGCCTATGTTTTGCCAGAATGTTGATTCATTTCTGTTCCGACAAACTTCACGCGCTCGATATGTCCTATTTTAGCAAGGTCATGCCAGAATTTTCCGTGGATTTTAGCATGACTTGTGCTATAAATTAGGAAGTGTCCATGATTTGTCGGAACAGGAATTAAATGACATTCCGTTAAACCATAGGCCATTTTTTATGGCAGTACTCAATATATGTAACGGATTGACTGCCATTCTGTCGGGGCTCCTTGTGTAACATTCAGTCTGTTCTTTAAGGAAGGATGTCGACTGTTGTCATGGGGATCGTTTCCTCTCCTTCTTCTCGTGATATACCTTGGTAATGCACGAGAGAAAGAGCCATCACCGATGGTCAAAATATCTGTGAGAGAGTGTCCACCATATATTGTCGAAATAAGAGAGAGGAAGAATCCCGACTATTATCGCGGGGGTCGCTTCTTCTTCATTCGAAGGTGCTAGAAATTTTGGTGTGATGCACTTTCGAGTGAAAGGAGGAGCAACCATCACCGACGGTCACAAATGTCAGGGAGGAAGAATCCCGACTGTTGTCGTGAGGGTCGCTTCTCCTTCGTTCCCTTGTGCTAGACATTTTGGTGTAATGCACTTGGGAACGAAGGGAGGAGCGACCATCACCAATGGTCGAATATATCAGAGAGAGAGAGAGAGAGAGTGCCCACCATATACACCATGTGAGATGAGAGTTTTCAAGGAAAGACTCGACAGACCGAAAGTCAAACCATGGTGAATAGTGATATGTGTGTTGAGTTCCTGGTAATTGTCGTCGATTTATAATATTTGAATTTTGAACACAGGAAATGTCTGATGATGACAGGATCCCCGAGTGTGAATACTGTTGCGACAGACCTCACCTGCAAAATGGTAGGTTCTTCACCATCAAGCTGGAAAGAGACCTTTGATGTTTGTATGGTACGCAACGAACGATAACTATTTCTTCTTAATTAATCATGACTTGTGCTTCTTTGCTTCAACGTGTAATTTCCAGGGTTTTTCAGTTTGACTAGTACATCCCCTGCCATGCAAGACCGTATGTCTTGAAGAAGCTTAGTTTCCAAGAGTTTGAGAATATGGAGACGAGGAGAGCTCACCTCAGGACTAAACATGGTTATGCTTTTCAGATTAAGCTCTACAATGCACTTAATCACTCACATTTTGGTTGCTCTAATTGGGGAGCTCTCTGCAAGGCCTAAGGGTTTGAGGAGAATATGCAAATAACCTTCGATATTCATCGTGAAGATGATGATATTGAAGATAATATCGATCGACATTTGGGTGGATGTGGATATGCCTCTAGTTTTGCCTAAATGTGAGTTTGTTGGACAAATTTGTTAAGTAATTTATATCGTTTAATTCAAAATATTTGGTGTTCATCCCTACTAAACTTATTTATTTATAATTGTCAGCTTATTTCTTATCTTCAAGAAATACTCGGAAGGTTGTAGACAAGATGTACTACAGCTATGGCTCCGAGCTTAATTGTGAGGAGAAAGGATATCTTGTCTCATTTATACATGATGTTAAGACTTTTAAGACCAATCACCTTATCAGCCCAAAATTTCGTGGATATGTGCCACTAGTCCACAAGTTGCATGATGGTAACTTCATTGCCAAAACTTGGTATGATTTTGTTAATGATGGTAACTTCATTGCATATATTTTTCTTAATTAAACTACATTGCTAACTATAGATGTTATTATTATGTTGTTCAACAGAAGCTCCCGAAGCAGGTTGTGCCTGACATGATGCTTACCGAAGGTCATATGTATATGGTTAGCTTACGACCCTTTCCGCCGATGGTTTACCAAAGTGCATACTCTATTACCTTGCAAGATGCAAGGCTCAATATCAAAGAATGGAGCAAACTAATGAATGTGTGCACGCAACCGATTGGAGAAAACATGCATGTGCGCAAGTCACAAGTTGGCAACAGATGGATCTCCATTCTCCATTTTGGAGATGGACCGGTTTACCTGTTTTATGCTATTTTACCAGAGAGAGGAGTAGGTCCTAGGTAGTAAGAACAATTAGCTAGTGTTGATTATGACTATGATTATGATCAGGAGTTGTTATTATGATGATGATGAGTTATGTGCTACAGTATGTTATAATGATGAGTTGTTATATGACTCATAGATGATGATGATGGGGAGTTGTTATATGATGATGATGATGATGATGATGATGATGATGATGATGAGTTGTTATTATTACGATGATGATGATGAGGAGGAGGAGGAGGAGGAGGAGTTTGTTGTTATTATGATGATGATGTGTTATTATATCATTGGGTGAGAAAAACGCGGATTAGATTCAAGTGGATGGATCCAAAGTGGCCAAGTTGATACTAATCCAATTTGGAGACTCAAACGGACAAAAGCCAAACAAAATCCACGTCCGTTTGCATGTCTCTGCGTTAGAGTTGGCCTTATTGTTTTGTGCCTGACAACGACATTGACTGGGTTGAAAGGTGAAGAACAAGGACAAAATATACAATGTCACTTTTAATCTTGGAATTGGCGTGAAATAGGACGATTAGTGAGAGCATCTACAAGCGGACCCCCTATTTCCTCCCTAAATGTTTGCAACGTCTGCCCGATCAGTGCCTGGTTAAAAAAAGTTGACCCAACCAGGCCCCTCACTTAGTCCCTAAACGCCTGAGCTGACTTGCACCCCTCAAATCAGGATCAAATGTAGGAACGATATGAGGGTGATCGGGCACCCCGCTCTAGGTCATAGCAGTCCCACTTGCAGCCACCCGGAGCTCCTTCCTTTCTCATCTCTGCACAATGTGAAGGATGCAACGACGTGGCGAGCTGGCCTCGTGTGCTTCTATTCCGGCGCGCGTGTCACGGAGGAGCTTGCGTCTGCGTGGAGATGAGTTGGTTTTATGTCCCACCTCGTCGCGCGAGGCGGACGCCGACCGACTTAAATAGCCATGTCAGCGGATGGCAGCAAGCTTGTCTCTTGTTGCATAGGTCGATCAGTTCTCGTTGTGTGAACAAGGTAGCTTGGCACTAGATTGCATTTTATAAACTGATGATTGTTCATGGAGCTCATCTCATTCATATACGTTGATAGGCCTACTACAACAAAAGAGATTTTTAAATTGTTCATACATGTTGATAGCTTGTTCGACACATTGTAATCCAAAAAGAGCCATGGAAACATCGATATTCCATTTGTGAAGGAGATAGACCATGACTATTAATCTTCTCTGTGATAAGCAGAGAAGATTAATAGTAATAGTCCATCTTACCAAATGGTGCAATGATAACTGGAGCTTAGCGCTTCTGGACGATCCGACTATTTAAGCTGGTCGGCTAGCTCCTCACATCGTGAGGTGAGACTAAATAAACATCTGAAACCTGCCGGTCTTACGGATGTGAAAATTTCAAGTACGAGGGATTTATCGGTGTTTTTTGACAGTCCGTCGGTCCAACACGGAAAAAACATCCAAAATGATCGACGTGTATTTGTTTGTATGTATTATATATTTTGTAAATAGAATTTATGATTGCAAATAGCAAAATTTAAGGTCCGTTCGGTCAGTGTCCGCTGGCACGACCGCGGGCATTCGAATGCCCAAATTTATGGGTTGCGGCTGTAGATGCTGTGAGCGAGCGAGTGGACAAGCGCTGCCGGCTTGTGGCAGCTGCTGCCACGGATCCGCCCACGCCGTGGCCGCCCGTCCGTCCACCCATCCTCTTCGCCGGGCAGGTGGTCACCACGCCACGGCACACCCCCGCAGAGCAGAGGCGACAATTATTGCGCGCCTTCGCACGCGGGCCCACCACCCCGGACCCCACTCTCACTCGCAAACCGCCCCGAGCACCAGTCCTCGCTCTAGCAGTCTTCCCTCCCTTCCAGTTTCAATACAGTTTTTTCTTCTGATCTGAGGGGAATGCACTCCGCTCCAACGATGACCTTGGGTTTGCGAGTGCATCCCCGGGTTAATGCAAGCCCGAGGTGCCGGCGTGCACCTGCAAGCGATCTGTCTACGCCGTGGCCGTCCGTCCTCTTTTCCGGGAAGGTGGTCACGGGTCGTCCACCACGCCAGTCTCAGTGGAGGGAACCCTGCGCCGGTACGTGCCCGCCCGGTGCCGGTGGTTCCAAGGTCGGCCAGCCGAGCGCGTCACAGCGCGAGCTCGGTTCGATGTGGACGGACGGACGGCGGGCGTTTGCTTGGAGCTGGCCGCCGGTCGCACGGGGGCAGACGTGAAAGCCGGAGCACGCGGTCACTCTGACTGACCTCCACCTCGACGCACGCACGGCAGCGCGCTACCGGAGTAGAGTAGGTATCCGTATTCGCCCACCCACCGGCGCACGGCTCCGTCGATCGTGGACTCGACGCGAGCACGTAAGCATAGACGTGCTGTTTCTGCTCGGTCGGTCGCTGCTTGAACGGTTTATTTCTCGGTGAAATCGCGCGCCGACGGCGACGCTGGAAGACGAACAGATAAACAGATGACGTTGGAATCCAACAAAACTTAGTATTTGCCATGAAACAAGATGATAAGTGAGTGTGTGGGTCCCCAAATTTCGGTGCGCCGGCCTGCAGCTGCAAGCGATCCGTGAGCTCACCCTTGTCCGATAGAGGCGACCCTGCGCCGGTACGTGCGCGCCCGGTGGTTCCGAGGGCCGGCCGGCCCGAGCGCGTGACAGCAACAGCATGACCTCGCCTGTGGGCTGCGCGCGCGCGCGCTCCGACTCGATGTGGACGGACGGCTCACGTTTCCTCTCCTCCCCGCTGCGGGCCGCCGGTCGCACGAGGCGGACGGAGAGGACCACGCACTACGCGAAAGCCGGGGTTTATTGCGGTTGCACCCACCGGCGCACGGGTCCATCAGTCGTGGATTGGACGCGAGAACGTAACGGCGTACGTACTGCTTCCGCGATGTGCACGATGGTGGCCGCTCCTCCGCCACTTCAACCGTATTTTCTCTCAGCGAACTTGGCTACGCACTGACGACCACGTTCCAACTCCAACGCCCGGGCCATTTCGTCGGCAATCCACGCGGACAAAAACCATCACCCAACGCAATCCGAGTGTGTCCGTTCAGGTCCGGACAAACAAAACCCAGCACCAAATGATGTGACCCATTTCATTCTTTATGTCCGCCCAGACTCATTTTCTCCCTAACTTTGAGTCAGATTTAGGTCTGAAGCAGACACAAACTGGGTGTCCATTATATCTGATGTGCCGTATGTGTCCGTCGCTGACCCACATGGCAGCCAAATAAATCGTCCATGTCCAACTTTTCTCTCTCACTCTCTCACGCGCACTGCTGTCCCCGAGCGACCTCCTCCAACCCCACGCCAACGCCGAAACCGAGCACCTCCAACCTCGCGCCGCTGCCGTCCACCGCGCCTCCTCGCCTGAGCACACGCACCACAGCCGTTCTCTCTGCGCCGTTGCTTGCCTCTGCAGAGTCGCCCCGCCATGGCTTCCCTAGAGCTCTGCCACCACCTCGAGTTTTTTTAAGAAAAGAAGGGCTTCCCCCTCCTGATTTTCATTAAAGAAAACCAATAGTACGAGCTACAAGCAGAACCACAGCCAAACTCCCAAACACCTCACTCCCCCTACTCTCAGGCAGCACACGCGCACAAAGAGCAGCTGAGGGGAGTTAAGGTATCACAAGTCTTAGCAAAATAAACAGGAACATGAACCAAACAAAGGCACTCGACGTAACCTAGACCACTACCACTACTACTAGAGGAGAAGCACGCATCTCCCACAACTAGCATCAGGCGACGCCTTCCAGATCCTCACCCTCACAGCCTTGGCACGTTGTACCTCCACCCATGTGAAGCTTTATACACATCGCTTGCTACATGTTCTAGTAGCCTTGTTCCCAACTCCAACACCTTTCTGTTTGATTATTTGTCTGCAAAATACACCAAGCCATCATCTGATAGTTCATCAGTTTAGTCAATGTCATTGGATCATTGTACATTTTGTTATAAAAAATAATCCCATTTCTACATTTCAAATAGTCCAAAACATAGCACCAACCCAATCAGGACTAATTTTCTGTCCACCTTTCTAAAGGTATTAATCCATCTCCCAAAGCAATCTTCAATGGAAGAGGGGATAGATCATAAACCAAAGGTACATTTAAGTAAGCTCGAGATCAGTGAAGCAACAGAACAGGAGAAAAATAAATGATTGACATTTTCATCTTTGCCACACGACACACATTCCTTGGGACCTTTCCAGCCCCTTTTCAACAATGAATATTTAGTTAGGATACTTTTCCTTAACCAACCACAAAAACACTTTGGATTTGGCACGCATTTTTATCTTCCAAAGGAATTTTTGTGGGAAATTATAGTCCTCTGTGATCATTTTCCTATATAAGGATCTTACTGAAAATTTTCCATCTCCAGTTAAAACCCACTCCACCTTGTCCTTACCACTTACCATTCCAATCTCTTCAGATCTGTTTTTTAGACTATTCCACAACTGTAGGTTTCGCCCTGCAAAGTTCTTCTAAGTCTGAAACCTAGCCACCCTTTCTGGATAGCCTCACCTACTGTAATGTCATGATCAAAACACAAATCATATACTCATCTTTCAATGTCTTATCATCCACCCAAACATCTTCCCAAAATCTAGTGTTTTTTTTCATCACCCAGATTTCTCTTAGCATTCAACAAACTAGACCAAAACTGGGACACTCCGGTCCTTTCTTAACTCTAGAAATGCAGCCATCAGGTACATATTTCCCTAATAAGACAGATTGTCAAAGCCCTTCCTCGGTTTCCATTTTCCAAAACAATTTAACTAACAGAGCTTTGTTCATGATATCTAGGTTAAGAATTCCCAGCCCCCCCCCCCCCAAATTTTTGGGACGACAGCATTTCTTATCTTCATCTTCTTGCCAAACCAGCCTAGCCTTAAAAATCAGTTTTTTTCATTGCACCCACTGGCATGGGATAGAAAGACACCATAAAGAGAGGTATGTTGGTCAAGCAAGCTTGCACCAAAGTTATCCTCCCAGCAATGGATTCGAATAGTCTCCCCAGCCAGTAGCTACACCTTTTCTCAGTTTTCTCCACCAGCCCTTTCCAGTGCTTATTTCTAATCCTAATGTTAGAAACAGGCATGCCCAAATATTTCATGGGCAACTCTACCATCTTACATGTAATTTTTTTGATATATCTCCTTTTTCTCAATAACTCTCCTAAAAAACAATAACTCACTTTTATGAAAATTAATTTTCAGCCCTGACATTTGCTCAAAAGCACATAAAATGAATTTAAGGTTTTTTGCACTCTCAACATCATATTGCAACAAAAGGACGGTGTCATCAGCATAATGCAACATATTAATCCCTTTAGTAACATTGTTTCCCAGCACTCCTTTAACTATGTCATTTTCTCTAGCATTGTTCATAATAACAACAAGAGCATCAGTTGCCAAATCAAACAGTAAGGGGACATAACATCTCCCTGTCTAAGTCCTTCATAGGTTTTAAAGTAAGGTCCAATATTATCATTTACTTGGACCCTTACTTATCCACCTCTCATGGTCATAATCACCCAGTCACACCATTTGTCACGGAATCCCCTTAACATTTTGATTAGAAAAAGCCACTTAATTTTGCCATGTGCCTTCTCAAAGAATACTTTAAAGATGAGAGCACTTTGTTTTTTTAACATGAATATAATTTAAAGCTTCATGCAAAATAAGCACCCCCTCCATGATATATCTCCCCTTCACAAACGCTGTTTGGGTGGGAGAAATCACCGGGCACACACACGTGCTTAATCTGTTCATGAGCACCTTAGAAATAATTTAAAACTATCATTCAACAAACAAATGGCCCTGAATTTCTGTATTTGTTTAGCATTAGAAGTTTTAGGAACGAAAGTAATAATCCCACAGTTTAATCTAGAACTATCTAGGGTTTCTTTGGCAAAATCATCAATCAAAGACTTCAGTTCCCAATTGACCAGATCCTAGAAATCTTGATAAAAATCAGCAGGGAAACCATATGGGCTTGGGCTCTTATTTCTTTTCATTCCAAACACCGCTTCCTTAATTTCTTAAAGAGAAAAAGGTTAGTAAGTTTTTAAAGATCCTCTTCAGAAATTTTAGTAAGATTCTGCTCAGTCAAAGAAATGTTGGTCACATCAGGATGACCACAGAGATTTTTGTTAAAAATCAATGATGTAATCATCAAGTGTTCCTCTCCCTCTATAATCCCTTCATCTTGTTCTAAAGAGGTAATTCTATTTTTCTTCTCCTCCCATTTACTTTACATTATAATATCTAGTATTCCCATCCCCATCAGTAATTTCTTTCTCTTTATCTTTGAAGCCATTTAACTTCCTCTTGTTTCGGGTGCCTATTCAATTTTTCTCTAAGCTCTTTTTGATCATGTCTATCACAAGCAGTGAGCCATTGTCTTTCTACCATCTTATCAAGCCCATCAAGTTTTCAATAATCTCAATCTTAATTTTCCTATACCAAGCATTTACATTCTTGTTCCACCCTTTAGTCTTCTTCCACAAATTCTTGAATCTAAGTTGTCATCTCTCCAAATTGTTCCCTTTGTATTGTCCATTACAAATTTTATAAACAAAATCCCTGAAACCTTCTCTCATATTCCGATAGTTTCCATATCTAAAAATGGGCTCACTTCTACTATGTTCCCCAGAATTAATGAACAGAGTGGTGTGATATGAAATTTCCCTAGCAAAAGCATGTATAATAGTAAGAGGACATTTTTCTTCCCAAACAAGGCAACACATCACTCTATCTAATTTCTCGTATGTAGGGTCGGGCAAGTTATTTGCCAAAGTAAAATTTCTCCCATTCAGAGGGAATTCCCCAAACCCAATATTTTGTATAATAGCATTGAACACAAAACCCCAATGTTCATCACTCATAGGTTTATTTTTTTCAGTATCTTTTCTAATTATGTTGAAATCACCCCCAGCAAACAAGGGATACTATTATCATTATAAACTCTGGCCAATTATGCTAGGAACCCAACTTTTCTGTCAAATTGGGCATCTCCATGTTAGCAATCAAATTCCAATGGAACTTAGCATTTTTTAATCAAAAACCATGATTCTATTAAAGTCTTACCCATGTTCAGTATGTAACACATCAAAATAGTCTTTATTAACTCCAACCAGAATCCCACCAAAGTGACCTCTTGGAGGGTTCCAATACCAATCAAAATTCTTACCATTACACATATTGTACAACTCATTCTTAGTGAAATATTGCTTAATAGTCTCCAAAATACCTATAAAATCCAAAGTATGTATCTTTTCTTGGGATCTTTTCCCATACCTTTAGCATTCCGGAAAACTTTTTTCATTTTGTCACACAAAAAAGAAGTTTTTAGCAGATAGAAATAAAGAGGGAAGCCTCACTGATTAGGAGATTTTTTTCTTTTCTCCCCCTTCTTTTCAAAGGACCAATATACAGAGTTCTTCACAGAATTCAGAACTAGTGAGCAATCTCTATTCATTTTCCCCTAGTTTTTTTCCTTAATTGCTCAAATTCATCCTCTTCTAGTTCAGCATCTGAATGCTCCAAATCAGAGCACAGTTCCTCTAAAGTAGCATCTCCAGTATCAATATACACTGGGGTGCTGGGAACTGTATGAGAAGCTTTAGTTTGTCTGGCTAATTCTTTTAGATAAAACTCTTTTCGAGCAATTTCCATTTTCTGAATAACTTCCAAATTCTTATCAATCATCTAAATAGAACAATCTAAATCAATCACCACTAGAGAAGTCATGTGAAGCAAAGAACTAATAACTGGATAAGGGTCAACATTTTTACCATAATTATCTCTTTCTTTAGCTCTAGTCCTAGCCAGGTCTTCGACCTTTTGGTCTTCTTTTCCTTTGTATCAAAAGCTTCTTGTAAGTTCTTCCTCTCTGTCTTCCTCACGCCCTTCAGTCATTTTCTATCCATGGATAGGTTTCATCGATCCTTTCTCCAAAGTTTTCTGACTCTTGACTAGCATTGTAATCAGTAGATTCAATGTAGCCTCATGTCTCAGATCCACTCTTTTTGCTCTTTTCCCTTTTGTCAATCTTCTCCATCTACATATTAGCCAACTCCAGTTCATGTTGTTCTTTGTTGGAACCTCTTGGACTAATTGGTGTAATGCAACCTGTTGTTTGGCTAATTCTTCTTTGAACCGCAACTTATCAGCCTCAATCTGAGTAACCATTTTTTCTTCTTTGACCATAAAGTTGTATGTCTACTTTTGTTTTCCTCCTCAAGAGTTTGGATTTTCCTAAACATGATATCCATTTCCTTATGCATCTTGGCCCTCTCAACTGTTGCCTCCTTTACCATAGCTCGCATTGTTTTTTTCAATAGAATTTTTGATTGATCTCCTCAATTTGAGCCACAGGCAAGCTTCCCAGAGATATATGATTTCTATTATTATCATCCATTATAGCTTTTCTCCTAGTTTCTCTCTCACTTCTTCTTTGTCTTCCAGCTCATTGTTGCTCAACTCCTTTCTTTTATCTTCTTTATACCGCCCTAGTTCCACCACATTGTCTCTAACTCAGACTCAATTCTAAACATCAACATTTCCTAGGAAGTTATCTCAACATGAGGTGGGATTTTCCCCACATCTCTCACCCCGCCACCTCGAGTAGCGCCTCCCCGACCAGATCCGTTGTCCCGTACCGTACATGGGCTGCGCGGCCGCCGCGGCCGCAGCGCTGCCGTATCGGTAGAAACTCACGAAGCTCGCAGGTCAGGACGCGACGTCCTCCTCGACCATCACGTGGAGCCGTTGGAGATCCGGGGTGGACGTGCCCGCCACCTCAACCAGCACACAGAGCTGTTGGAGATCTAGGGATGGACACGCATGACACCTCAAACAACACATGGGGCCGCTGGAGATCATTGGCGCATCTCTCGTGCACCTCACGACTGCTTGTTCCTGCTCGACTGCGAGTAGGCGCGACCAGGCGGTGGAGTTAGCCGCTATCGTGTTCTTCAGAGCATGATCAGGCCGTCGTCGGGAGCATGAGCGGCGCTCTGCCTTGGCCGCTACATGGGCAGCGCCGTCTTCTACAAGAGAGGACAACGACGTGGTACGCTCGGCCTGCGTCGTACAGGTCGTGCCCGCCGACGAGCTTTCCGTACTCCGCTTCAAGAGAGCCTCGCCTTCGAGCCAGTGGGCAGGTCGTGCCCTCCCCCGCGGTGCTCGTGACGACAGCTACACGGGCACGGTGCTCGTGATGGCGGCATCTACATCCTTCCTTGACAGCTACATGCTCGTGACGCCATGTTTTGTGCTCGTCATCGATGTTTGTAGCGGCCGCCCCTGCTAGGTGTTCGACGAAATGCTGGAGGTGGAGATCTCACCAAATGGGCAGCACTGTTGGGTGCACCGCCCATGTCTGCCCGTCTGTTCGCGTCCTCGCCCGTCTGTTCGTTCGGAGATCCAAACGCACAAAAGATTGACAAAATCCGCTTTCGTTTAGGTCTGTGTGTTGTAGTTGGCCTTATTGTTTTGAGCCTGACGACCACGTTTAAAGAGCTGAAAGGTGAAGAACAAGAAGGGAAGAGACGACCTTGTCACTTTTAATCTTTGATTTGGCATGGAGCAAGACGATTAGTGAGCGAGTGGATCCCCAGCTCAAATCACCCAAGGACAAACGATGCCGGCCTGCAGCAGCTCCTGCCGCCGATCCGCCCACGCCGTGTCCGTTCGTCCGTCCACCCGTCCTATTTTCCGGGCAGAGGCAACAATTACCTCCGATTTTAAAATATAGTGCGTATATATACATATATATATATATTATTAAAAAGTTATATTTCATAAATTTTGATCAAGTTTATAGATTAAACTATTTATATATACAAATCTAAATATATAAAAGATATAACCACATCTTACAGTGAATCTAATGATATATGTTTGGCATTCTAGATATAAATATCTTTATTATCCACAAACTTGGTCAGAGTATCTAATGTTTGATTTGATTTTTCAAAAAAATATATACTCACTTTATTCGTAAATATAAGTCATTTAGAGATTTCAATATGGACTACATACGGATGTGTATAGATGTATAGTTTAGAGTGTAGGTTCATTCATTCTACTTCGCATGTACTCTCTTTATATATAAAGAAATATAAGAGTGTTTAGATATTAAAAAAACTATAAACCGGAAAGGAGGGAGTAATATTTAGGATCGGAGGACGTATATGCACAATATTATAAAATGGCGGGAGTATTGCGCGCCTCCCATCCCAGGCCCACCACCCCGCACCCCATTCTCACCCACCGCAAACCCGCCCTCATCACTCCAGCAGCGCAGTCTCCCTTCCCCTCCTCGGCGCTCTCACACAAGCAAGCACGCACCCACTCTCTCCTCCGCACCTCAAAACGCAAGCCGAGCCGACCAACGGCGACCACCTCACCTCACCTCAGATCCCCCTCCCACGCCCGCCGCCCCCTCCTGAAATCCCGCCCCTGCCCCTGCCGCCGAGGGCACCGCGGTAATTTCGCACCGGCTGGCTGTCGGTCGCCGCGCCTGCCTGGCTGTCATTGTCCACGCAACCTCTCCCCGTCCGTCCGGAACACGGAAGTAATCGCCGGTTACCCGGTCAAACCCATCACGCGGCACGGCGGCTCCGATCCGGCCCGGCCATGCCTGCCTATCCCACCTCGCCGTCTGTCACGTGCCGCGCGCGTGGCCCCCCCTCGGCCGGCGCACCACCCCCGCCCCCGGCGTGCCCTTTTATTCCAACCCCCCCGACCCGACCCTCGCCTCACCGTCCGTCCGTTCCCAATTCGCCCCACCGTCCGTCCGTCACGCGCACCCCGCGACTTTCTTGTTCCCCTAGGGTTAGGGTTCGTCGCCAGATCTGAGCGATGGAGCTGAGGGAGATGGCCGCGGCGGCGGCGGCGGCTGCGTCGGCGGGAGGAGGAGGAGGAGGAGGCGGCGGCGGCGGGGGAGGAGGGGGAGGGGGCGGGGGCAGGCTGCCGCCGCCCAACCCCAACCTGCCCTACCGCGAGGACTGCTGGAGCGAGGGCGAGACGGCGGCGCTCGTCGGCGCCTGGGGCAGCCGCTACGTCGACCTCAACCGCGGCAACCTGCGCCAGAAGCAGTGGCAGGAGGTCGCCGGCGCCGTCAACTCGCGCCGCGGGGCCGCCGCGCGCCGCCGCCCGCCGCGCACCGACGTCCAGTGCAAGAACCGCGTCGACACGCTCAAGAAGAAGTACAAGGCCGAGCGCGCCCGCGGCGGGCCCTCCGCCTGGAACTTCTACGGCGAGCTCGACCGCCTCGTCGGCCCCACCCTCTCCGCCGCCGCCGCCACCAAGAAGCACCCCTCCTCCGGGCCGCCGGCCCCTCACTTCGCCCTGCCCCTCCACCCTTCCGCCGCCAGGAGGCACCCGTCGCCCTCCTCTTCGCCGTCCCCGCCTCCGCCCATGGCTCTGCCGCTGCCCAACTACCGCCGCGGGGCGCCGCTCCCTGCCGCCGCGTTTATCCAGCAGGCCGCCGCCGCCGCTGCCGCGATTTCTGATTCAGACGACTCCGGTGATCTCGGTGACAACAACAGCAACAACTCGCGGCGGTCACCGTCCCGCTCCGTTTCATCGCACTCCGGTGGTAACAACAAGCGCCGCCGCCGCAGCGAAAGCAGCAGTGGTGGCGATGGTGGTGTCGGCGAGCTGGCGAGGGCGATCGAGGCATTTGCAGAGATGTACGAGCGCGTTGAGAGTGCCAAGCAGAAGCAGTCCCTGGAGATGGAGCGAGAGAGGATCAACTTCATGAAGCAGCTGGAGGTGAAGCGCATGGAGAACTTCGTCGATGCACATGTGAAGCTCGCAAGAATGAAGCATGCCAAGAAGAACGGAGGTTCTGCAGCCAATGGTACCATTGGAGTGGAGTTGGCTTCCTCCGTGGCTGCGCTGCCTTTCCTCTCCAACCCTGCATACCTCTGATGTTGAGGAAGCCTCTTAGGTAAAGTTGATTGGTCATTTCAGTTTAGATGAACATTGCTCTAGGTTATTGTTCGTTTCCTTGATCTGTGGCTACTGCAAAGTTTGTAATGTCAGTGTTGATGTGCTAATCTTAACCAATATGTGGCATGAGGATGCTGTTCGTTAATGTTTAGGAATTGGTATCCTTGAAGTATGTAGAGGCTTAATTTTAAATGTGAAACCCATATACAATGACATTTTGGTTTACTCCTGAGTTTTGGCCTTGTCTTGTGTTCTGAATCTGTTGCTTCATGCTTATATTGTTGTGGATTAGGGGAACTTTCAGTTTGCTTGGAAGTGCTGATGTCCTGATAATGTATTGTGATATACTACCTCTGTTTTCTAAATACAGGACGTTTTGACAGTTAAGATTGAACTGCCAAAACATCTTATATTTAGGAACAGGGGGTGTACTATTTTGTTTCGCATTCTTCTGTTGGGATACTGATGTCCTGATAATGCATTGTGATGTACTCCCTCTGTAAAGAAATATAAGTGTTTAGAACACTAAATTAAACGCTCTTATATTAAGTGTTCTAAACGCTCTTATCTTTCTTTACAGTATTTAGTGTTCTATAAACACACTTATATATTTCTTTACAGAGGGAGTACATCACAATGCATTATCAGGACATCAGTATCTAGTGTTCTAAACACTCTTATATTTCTTTACAGAGGGAGCAGTTTTTTTTTTTCACATTTTTCTGCTGGGATACTGATGCATTAGGTGGTGTAGTGAATTGACTTCTGTTTCTTTTGTCACTAGTCATCGTCTCCCTGCATTGTACATTTTTTTCTTCGAATTGAAGAGCATAGCTCCCAATTTTCATTCATCATGAAAGCTGATAATACAGCTGCTGCGAGATCGACCTCCAAGGTTCGATCAACTTCCTTACATGGCAAACAAGAACATAAAACTTCAACAGCAGCATCTTCACTAGACCTACATGCACACATACCACAACAGCTAAAACAGAGTGAAACTTCTCTTATAACATCACACAAAAGCCACTCCAGGAGACTAAAATGCACAGTCCACTGCATCACTGGTACCGCCTTTGTCTTTATAAACCAAAAGCGCAACTAACCACGCCCCATGCAATGTCAACGAGCAAAGTGTAAACAAATGTTCAATCGTTCCCTCATGATCATACCCCCCCCCCCCCCCCCCCCGCCGCCCCAAAAACAAGTTGTCCTTGGTTAGATTACTGTTCTTAAACATGAGCCAGAGAAAAAAATTATTATCCAAAGGAGCTTTTACAAACCATAAGTTCGTAAAGGGTCATTTCACCTGTAAAGCTTTAAGCAATAAATACAGGGACTTAGCAGAAAACATACTACAAGATGTTAAAGTCCATATACATCTATCTCTATCATAGTATTATCAGTTAAAATTATCCCAACACACAAATATCGTAATTGTTGACAAGCCACAGCTAAATCTCCTCTCAAGCTCCTTCTGAAATGAATACTGCCCAATCCCTCCTCAAACACTCTTGCTACAGTAATATTAAAACTTACATTTACACTATATAAACTACGGAATTTAATGCACAGAGCAGTACCTCCTAACTTTTGTCCTATCAGAATCTACAATTACCCACTTTTATCTTTATAAACTTGTAGAAAATATTCCAACTCAAAATTCCATGAATGGGACCCCACCGGATTACTTTTAACATGAACCTCATATTTACTACAATATTTTTTTCTAACTAAATCTTGCCATAATCCATATTCAAATTTCAGCTTCCACAACCTACATTACTTAAGCAAAAATGTAGTAAAACCAATTTATCCCCATAAGACATCATCCTTCCTGCCAAGTCCCCAATTTACCTCCATCTTATCTTCTACCTTCTTCTAGTCAACTCGCGCCGCGGGGCCACCGTGCGCCGCTGGCCGCCGCGCACCGACGTCCAGTGCAAGAACCACGTCGACACGCTCAAGAAGAAGTACAAGGCCGAGCGTGCCCGCGGCGGGCCCTCTGCCTGGAACTTCAACGGCGAGCTCGACCGCCTCATCGGCCCCACTCGCTCCGCCTCCGCGCCACCAAGAAGCACCCCTCGTCCGGGCCGCCGGCCCCTCACTTCGCCCTGCCTCTACACCCTCCCGCCGCCAGGAGGCACCCATCCCCCTCCTCTTCACCGTCCCCGCCTCCGCCCATGGCTCTGCCGCTGCCCAACTACCGCCACGGGGCGCCTCTCCCTGCCGCCGCGTTTATCCAGCAGGCAGCCACCGCCGCTGCCGCCATTTCTGATTCAGATGACTCTGGTGATCTCGGTGATAACAACAACAACAACTCGCATCGGTCACCGTCCCACTTTGTTTCATCGCACTTCCGGTGTTAACAACAAGCGTTGCCGCTGCAGCGGAAGCAGCGGTGGCGGCGATGGTGGTGTCGGCGAGCTGGCGAGGGCGATCGAGGCATTTGCAGAGATGTATGAGCGCGTCGAGAGTGCCAAGTAGAAGCAGTGCCTGGAGATGGAGCGAGAAAGGATTGCCTTCATGAAGCAGCTGGAGGTGAAGCGCATGGAGAACTTCGTCGATGCACATGTGAAGCTCGCAAGAATGAAGCATGCCAAGAAGAATGGAGATTCTGCAGCCAATGGTACCATTGGAGTCGAGTTGGCTTCCTCCGTGGCTGCGCTGCCTTTCCTCTCCAACCCTGCATACCTCTAATGTTGAGGAAGCCTCTAGGTAAAGTTGATTGGTCATTTCAGTTTAGATGAACATTGCTCTAGGTTATTGTTCGTTTCCTTGATCTGCGGCTACTGCAAAGTTTGCAATATCAGCGTTGATGTGCTAATCTTAACCAATATGTGGCATGAGGATGATGTTTGTTAATGTTTAGGAATTTGTATCCTTGAAGTATGTAGAGGCGTAATTTTAAATGTGAAACCCATATACAATGACATTTTGGTTTACTCCTGAGTTTTGGCCTTAAGAGTGAGAAGGCTGGTACTTTATTTGTCTTGTGTTCTGAATCTGTTACTTCGTGCTTATATTGTTGTGGATTAGGGGAACTTTCAGTTTGCTTGGAAGTGCTAATGTCCTGATAATGAATTGTGATATACTACCTCTGTTTTCTAAATATAAGACGTTTTGACAGTTAAGATTGAACTGCCAAAACATCTTATGTTCAGGAACAGAGGGTGTACTAGTTTGTTTCACATTTTTCTGATGGGATACTGATGTCCTGATAATGCACTGTGATGTACTCCCTTCTTAAAGAAATATAAGAGTGTTTAGAACACTAAATTAAACGCTCTTATATTTAGTGTTCTAAACACTCTTATATTTCTTTACAGAGGGAGTAGTTTTTTTTCACATTTTTCTGCTGGGATACTGATTCATTAGGTGGTGTAGTGAATTGACTTCTGTTTCTTTTGTCACTAGTCATCGTCTCCCCTACATTATACATTTTTTTCTTCGAATTGAAGAGCATAGCTCCCAATTTTCATTCATCATGAAAGTTCATAATACAGCTGCTGCGAGATCGACCGCCATGGTTCGATCAAGTTCCCTACATAGCAAACAAGAACATAAAACTTCAACAGCAACATCTTTGCTAGACCTACAGGCACACATGCCTCAACAGCTAAAATGGAGTGAAACTTCTCTTATAACATCACACAAAAGCCACTCCAGGAGACTAAAATGCATAGTCCACTGCATCACCGGTACTGCCTTTGTCTTTATATACCAAAAGCACAACTAACCACGCCGCATGCAATGTGAAAGAGCAAAGTGTAAACAAATGTTCAATCGTTTCCTCATGATCATAGAACCTGCATTTACCTACCCACCCAAACCCCCCTTTAACAAGTTGTCCTTAGTTTGATTACTGTTCTTAAACATGAGCCAGAGAAAAACTTTTATTATCCAAAGGAACCTTTACAAACCATAAGTGGTCATTTCACTTGTAAAGCTTTAAGCAATAAATACAGGGACTTAGCAGAAAAATACTACAAGATGTCAAAGTCCATATACATCTACCTCTATCATAGTATCATCAGTTAAAACTATCCCAACAGACAAATATTGTAATTGTTGACAAGCCACATCTAAATCTCCTCTCAAGCTCCTGAAATGAATACTAACCCATCCCTCCTCAAACACTCTTGCTACAGTAATATTAAAACTTACATTTACACTATATAATCTACGTAATTGAATGCACAGAGCAGTACCTCCTAACCTTTTGTCCTATCAGAATCTACAATCACCCACTTTTATCTTTGTATACTTGTAAAAATTATTCCAACTCAAAACTCCATGAATGGGACCGCACCGAATTACTTTTAACATGAACCAAGATATTTACTGCAATATTTTTTCTAACTAAATCCTGCCATAATCCATACTCAATGTTCAGCTTCCACAACCACCTGCTAATTAAGCTATATTCATTTACTTTGTGCAAAGGCCCTTTTGGAATAATAAACATAGGCATCGTGAGATACAAGGTACATTACTTACGCAAAAGCGTAATAAAACTAATTTAGCCCCATAAGACATCATCCTTCCTGCCAAGTCCCCAATTTACCTCCATCCTATCCTCTACCATCTTCTAGTCACTATTTCTTAGTTTGACATTATCCGCTGGTATTCCCTGGTGAGACATAGAAAGAACTCCAATAGCACAAATAAAAATCTCCCTATAAATTATTTTTTAGCCGAGAAAATGTTCAAAATACATAAGACGCTCTTCAAGTTTGTAGCATCTTCACCACTAGCTCTTGAATTGAAATTGAAAAGAAATGTAGCCCCGGTTCCTTCGGAAATGATAAGATCTTTTTATCACAAAGGTGTGTCATCAACATACTGTCACGTGCAGATTCCACCTTCAACTAAATGTGACACTAGGCCTCTAATCAAATCAGCTTGTTTACCTCTTTGTATGAGTTCCTGTAGCACATCTACCGCAAAAATTGAAAAGAATGGGTGAGAGGGGTAACAATTGAAAAGAATGGGTGAGAGAGGAACCCCTGACTCAACACCTTTCATGTTCTGGAATATGGACCCATCTGTCCATAAACGTTGGTTGCAACATTACCCCACGAACAATTTTATTAATCCAGCATATGTACTTCTCTGGAAAACCATTCATACTAAGAACAGAGAAAAGAAAATGACAACTTATTTTAGCGTAAGCTTTCTCAAAATCTATCTTAAACATCAATGCACTTTATTCTCCCCCTATAAACCTCATGTAATGTTTCAAGAAGCACTCCATTCAATATGAAAATGTCCTTCAATGAAAGCATTCTGCAATGGAGCTATTATTTTAGATGCTAGGCTAATTGTTCTATTGTTAACCACCTTAGTCAACCACTTGAACAACACATTAATCAAGCATATGGGACTCAACATCTGAATTTTGTGAGGTTCTAGGGTTTTACGTAAAAAAGAATCAATAGCATAATTCAACCTACATCTAATCTACCATGAAAAAATGAACTAAACAACTATAAACACAATACTTTGTCAACTCCCATTAATGTTGGTAAAAAATTGTAGGCAACCCATCAAGACCAAAAGTTTTTTTTCATTTGGCACAAAGCACTTTTAATTTCCATGGACTGAAATTGTTTATAAGCATCTCTCTATTAGCATCATCTAATGCACTTGGAACCGGCAAATCCTGATAAATTTCAGCAGCTAAAGCAACATGACCAAACAAGTTCTTGTCAAAGTCTGTAGCATGTAACAATAACTCCCTATCACCCTCAATTACATCTTTATTATGCTTCTACAAAACAATATAATATGTCTACACCTCACACTAACTTTTGCCATAAAGAAGTCAAAGCACCTCCAACATCTATTATGTTCTTTTGATCTCTCTATCCATCTAATTTCCTCTTCTCCGGGGCTTTTTTGTAGTTTATTATCTAATTTTTTTATCTATGGAAGAGCTACACTATGTGGTTTTCCAGATGGAAAGACATAAGCATTATGGACTTGATGGTTTACTTATTGAATTCCAAAACTTCTGGGAATTAATTAGATGGGATCTCAAGGCTTTGCTTGATGATTTCCATGGGGACACAATAGCATTTCAAGGAATAACTATCACATTATCATTTTGGTGCCTAAAACAAAAGATGCTAAACAAATACAAAAATGTAGGTCCATCTTTCCTTATAAATGTGAGTTTTAAAATCATTATCAAAGTGTTGATGAATAGGTTGAGCAAGGTGGTTGATCCAATCATCTCACCTAAATGAACTCCCTTTAATAGGGTTAGGTATGTTATGGAGGTGGCAGTAGTGCTGCATGTGGTAGTTAATACGATTCATCATACAAAAACTGAATGCTCTCCCTTTCAGAGTATATTTAGAAAAAAATTCTATTGTAAAATATATTGGCCCTTTGTAGACCAAATGTTAAAACTAAAAGGACTCCCTGATAAATGATATGATTGGGTCATTAGTACTATGAGAGGTGGTCATGTAGGGGTGACGGTAAATGATGATATTTGCCCTTATTGCAAAGCCCACAAAGGGTTGAGATAGGGAGACTCCTTGTCTCCTCTCCATTTTGATTTAGAAAGAAATGATTTAGCAATTATAATTGATAAAAATCAAAGAAATCCCATCTTTGCTGCTATTGATAGGGTTTTCTCATCCCCTTTTTGCGATGCCCACTTTCCTTTGACCACCTTACATGAGTGGGGAGTGATCATGCCCCCCTTTTGTTGGATTCTGGGTACAATAATAATAAGTTAAATAGACCTTTTGATTTGAAAAGTGGTGGTTGTCCCAACCAGGTTTTAGCGAGTTGGTTGCTCAAATTTGGGCAACTCCCTCCCCTTTTTCTATAGCTACCGATACCTAGGTTTTCAAAACCAAACTCTTTAGAAAGAAAGTTAAAGGATGGAGCATCAATATTGATGCAGCTATCAAGAAAATAAAAAATACTTTCTTACTAAATTTGATATTCTTGATGTGTTTGCTGAACAAAATCTTGTCTCAAAACAGGATCTTAATAGAATGAAAGAAATTCAGGATGAACTAAGGGATATTTGGAGATTGCCATGTGGTAGAGATCTAGGGATAGAAAATTCCTTGAAGGAGACCAAAATACAACCTATTTTCGTGTTGTTGCAAATCAAAGAGAGAGCGAAAAAACCATCTTGCCTTGTTAATGGGTGAAGATGGTCCTGTAACAACCGATACTGATATGCTACAAGTAGCTACCAGCTTTCATAAAAAACTTTTTGATTTTGAACGTAAACGTGGTATACATTCGGGGGAGGCCTTTTGGTCTGAGGAAGATAAAATTAATTTCGAGGAGTTGGAAAAAGCTTTTACCAAGGATGAAATTAGAAGTGCTATAATGGGTTCCTATGCTTGTGGGGCACTAGGGCCAGATGGTTTATCTTATTCTACCAAAACTTTCGGATATTATCAAGTATGATTTCATGGTTGTTGTGAGGGATTTTGAAAATGGTTGCTTAGACTTGGCTCGACTAAATTATGTCATTATCACCTTAATTCCTAAGGAAGTACATGCAAAAGAGATGAATTTTTTAGACCAATTAGCTTGAGTAATTTCTCCATTAAGATTTTAAGCAAAGCTTTGACTAATAGTTTTTTTACTAGTAGGGTTTCCCCAATTAGTGATAGAGAACTATCTCCCTGACAACATTATTTTGTCAAAGGGAGATATATCCTTGAAAGTGTTTTTACTGCCCATGAAACAATTCATGAACTACACCAGTATAAACTTCTGGGATTGTCCTCAAATTAGACTATGAAAAAGCCTATGACGGAGTAAATTGGGGCTTCTTAGTAGAGATGCTTTCTTCAAGGGGTTTTGGGAAAAATGGATTAGTTGGGTGACCAGTACATTTGGAATTGTTCCTGTTATGTTAGAGTGAATGATCAAGCTGGCTCTCTTTTTGCTAGTGGTATAGGCCTTAAACAATGGGATCCTCTTTCCCCCATTCTTTTCAATTTGGTAGCTCATGTTTTTTTCCATAATGTTACTAAAAGCCTCTTTGAATAACATTAATTCTAGGGTTATCCCACATGTTCTTTCTGGTGGGATCATTAGCCTACAATATGCTGATGAAACCTTATTATTTTTTGACCCTGCTATTTAAAATGCTAGAAATGTTAAATGGTTGCTATCTTGCTTTGAGGGTTTATTTGGGATGAAGATTAATTTTAAAAAAGTGATTTGTTGACTATCAATGTGGAAGAGGAGGTATCCTCTGGTCTAGAGGGGGTGTTGGGTCCCCCTCTTGGAAAGGTTTTTCTTGGGCCTTAGCCAGAGCTAGACCTTTTTATAAATGGAAACTAGGAATGGGAGTAAAATTTCCTTTTGGCATGATGTCTGGGTTGGAGACATTTCCTTTAAAATCCAATTATAGAATGTTTTCTATTTGTGCCAACAACAAAACTGTATTGTGTAACAAGTGTGGGAATGGCATACTTTGAAAATGACTTTTAGGAGTGTGTTAATGTTTTCTTTTTGGAACAGTGGAATGCCTACTTTCCATCCTTCACTATACTCACCTCTCTGATGAGTTGGATGAACCTATTTGGAGTCTAGAAGTTTCTAGCAATTGTTCTACTAAGTCTTTTTATAAATAAATCAATTGGGATGGAGCTACCACTCTCATCTGGGACAAGTTTTGGAAAATCAAAGTGCGTCATAGATATTTGGTCTTTGCATGCTTAATAGCACATAAAAAAATTAACCAGAGACAACTTGAGTAAAAGGCAAAGCGTAGAGGGTGCCTCTTGCTTATTTTGTAATGAAACATAAACTATTAACCATTTGCTATGTGAGTGCATTGTAGCAAAAAAACACCTGGCAAAATGTATCTGAAGCATTTGATTTCACGGTTCCTATCCATGTTACTGAATTTCCTCCCCTATGGGACTACAATGATAAAAAGAGTATTATTGGCATTATAGTTATGGCTACCATGTGGAGCTTATGGACAACCCATAGTGATATCTATTTTCAGGGAGCTTGTCTGGTGGGGTACTCGGATTATTCTGGGGGAAATCAGCAAGCTACCACTTCGTTGGTTGATGTTGTGCTCCAAGGAACAAACAGAGGTGATGAAGCAACGTCTGGACAAAAAAGAGGCGAGCTCCTAAGGATTGCCTGGCGAGGGGAAATAAATGTGACGCGTGTTGGAAATATGCCCTAGAGGCAATAATAAATTGATTATTATTATATTTCCTTGTTCATGATAATTGTTTATTTTCCATGCTAGAATTGTATTGATAGGAAACTCAGATACATGTGTGGATACATAGACAACACCATGTCCCTAGTAAGCCTCTAGTTGACTAGCTCGTTGATCAATAGATGGTTACGGTTTCCTGACCATGGACATTGGATGTCATTGATAACGGGATCACATCATTAGGAGAATGATGTGATGGACAAGACCCAATCCTAAGCCTAGCACAAGATCATGTAGTTTGTATGCTAAAGCTTTTATAATGTCAAGTATCATTTCCTTAGACCATGAGATTGTGCAACTCCCAGATACCGTAGGAATGCTTTGGGTGTGCCAAACGTCACAACGTAACTGGGTGGCTATAAAGGTGCACTACGGGTATCTCCGAAAGTGTCTGTTGGGTGGCACGAATCGAGATTGGGATTTGTCACTCCGTGTGACGGAGAGGTATCTCTGGGCCCACTCGGTAGGACATCATCATAATGTGCACAATGTGATCAAGGAGTTGATCACGGGATGATGTGTTGCGGAACGAGTAAAAGAGACTTGCCGGTAACGAGATTGAACAAGGTATCGGGATACCGACGATCGAATCTCGGGCAAGTGTCGTACCGATAGACAAAGGGAATTGTATACGGGATTGATTAAGTCCTTGACATCGTGGTTCATCCGATGAGATCATCGTGGAACATGTGGGAGCCAACATGGGTATCCAGATCCCGCTGTTGGTTATTGACCGGAGAACATCTCGGTCATGTCTGCATGTCTCCCGAACCCGTAGGGTCTACACACTTAAGGTTCGATGACGCTAGGGTTATAAAGGAAGCTTGTATGTGGTTACCGAATGTTGTTCGGAGTCCCGGATGAGATCCCGGACATCACGAGGAGTTCCGGAATGGTCTGGAGGTAAATATTTATATATAGGAAGTCCTATTTCGGCCATCGGGACAAGTTTCGGGGTCATCGGTATTGTATCGGGACCACCGGAGGGGTCCCGGGGGCCCACCGGGTGGGGCCACCCATCCGGGAGGGTCCCATGGGCTGAAGTGGGAAGGGATCCAGCCCAAAGTGGGCTGCGGCGCCACTTCCCGTAAGGCCCATGCGCCTAGGGTGAAAGGGGAAACCCTAAGGAGGAGTCCCAAGGGGGTAAGGCACCTCCTAGGTGCCTTGGGGGGGAGGGAATCCTCCCCTGGCCGCCGCCCCCTAGGAGATTGGATCTCCTAGGGCTGGCGCACCCCCCCTTGGGATCCCTATATATAGTGGGGGTAGAGGGCCTCTTGAGACACACCTTTTTCCTTTGGTGCAGCCCCTCTCTCTCCCAAGTTCTTCTCCTCTCTTGCGGTGCTCGGCGAAGCCCTGCTGGATTGCCACGCTCCTCCATCATCACCACGCCGTTGTGCTGCTGCTGGATGGAGTCTTCCTCAACCTCTCCCTCTCTCCTTGCTGGATCAAGGCGTGGGAGACGTCATCGGGCTGTACGTGTGTTGAACACGGAGGTGCCGTCCGTTCGGCACTAGGATCATCGGTGATCTGAATCACGACGAGTACGACTCCATCAACCCTGTTCACTTGAACGCTTCCGCTTAGCGATCTACAAGGGTATGTAGATGCACTCTCCTTCCCCTCGTTGCTGGTTTCTCCATAGATAGATCTTGGTGACACGTAGGAAAATTTTGAATTTCTGCTACGTTCCCCAACAGTGGCATCATGAGCTAGGTCTATTGCATAGATTCTTTGCACGGGTAGAACACAAAGTAGTTGTGGGCGTTGATTTTGTTCAATATGCTTGCCGTTACTAGTCTTATCTTGATTCGGCGGCATCGTGGGATGAAGCGGCCCGGACCAACCTTACACGTACTCTTACGTGAGACCGGTTCCACCGACAAACATGCACTAGTTGCATAAGGTGGCTGGCGGGTGTCTGTCTCTCCCACTTTAGTCGGATCGGATTCGATGAAAAGGGTCCTTATGAAGGGTAAATAGCAATTGGCATATCATGTTGTGGTTTTGCGTAGGTAAGAAACGTTCTTGCTAGAAACCCATAGCAGCCACGTAAAACATGCAACAACAATTAGAGGACGTCTAACTTGTTTTTGCAGGGTATGCTATGTGATGTGATATGGCCAAAGGATGTGATGAATGATATATGTGATGTATGAGATTGATCATGTTCTTGTAATAGGAATCACGACTTGCATGTCGATGAGTATGACAACCGGCAGGAGCCATAGGAGTTGTCTTTATTTATTCATGACCTGCGTGTCAA
Source organism: Aegilops umbellulata (assembly GCA_032464435.1). Lineage (NCBI taxonomy): Eukaryota > Viridiplantae > Streptophyta > Magnoliopsida > Poales > Poaceae > Aegilops > Aegilops umbellulata. The sequence continues at coordinate 513,028,456 of CP136059.1, forward strand.
CATAAACGTCATGTAATTACTTTACTTTATTGCTAACCGTTAGTTGTAGTAGTAGAAGTAATAGATGACGTGACAACTTCAAGAAGACACGATGATGGAGATCATGATGATGGAGATCATGGTGTCATGCCGGTGACGATGATGATCATGGAGCCCCAAAGATGGAGATCAAAAGGAGCAAAGTGATGATGGCCATATCATGTCACTATTTGATTGCATGTGATGTTTATCATGTTTATACATCTTATTTGCTTAGAACGACGGTAGTAAATAAGATGATCCCTTACAACAATTTCAAGAAGTGTTCTCCCCTAACTGTGCACCGTTGCTACAGTTCGTTGTTTCGAAGCACCACGTGATGACCGGGTGTGATAGATCCTTACGTTCACATACAACGGGTGTAAGACAGTTTTACACATGCAAAACACTTAGGGTTAACTTGACGAGCCTAGCATGTACAGACATGGCCTCGGAACACAGAAGACCGAAAGGTCGAGCATGAGTCGTATGGAAGATACGATCAACATGAAGATGTTCACCGACGTTGACTAGTCCGTCTCACGTGATGATCGGACACGGCCTAGTTGATTCGGATCATGTAATCACTTAGATGACTAGAGGGATGTCTATCTGAGTGGGAGTTCATAAGATGAACTTAATTATCCTGAACATAGTCAAAAAGATTTTGCAAATTATGTCGTAGCTCGCGCTTTAGTTCTACTGTTTTAGATGTGATCCTAGAGAAAATATAGTTGAAAGTTGATAGTAGCAATTATGCGGACAGTACAAGGCTTATGTCCTTAATGTACTGCTCAGTGTGCTGGACCTCGAACGTGGTATGTGGATGTTGCGAACATTTGGCATACACGTTTTGATGACTACATGATAGTTCGATAATGTTAAATGGTTTAGAATTGAGGCACCGAAGACATTTTGAAATGTCACGGAACATATGAGATGTTTCGAGGGCTGAAATTGGGATTTCAGGCTCGTGCCCACGTCAAGAGGTATAAGACCTCCGACGATTTTCTTGGCCTGCAAACTAAGGGAGAAAAGCTCAATCGTTGAGCTTGTGCTCAGATTGTCTGAGTACAACAATCACTTGAATCGAGTGGGAGTTGATCTTCCAGATTAGATAGTGATGCTTCTCCAAAGTCATTGCCACCAAGCTGCTAGAGCTTCGTAATGAACTATAACATATCAGGGATAGATATGATGATCCTTGAAATATTCGCGATGTTTGACACCGCGAAAGTAGAAATCAAGCAGGAGCATCAATTGTTGATGGTTAGTGAAACCACTAGTTTCAAGAAGGGCAAGGGCAAGAAGGGATACTTCATGAAACGGCAAATCAGTTGCTGCTCTAGTGGAGAAACCCAAGGTTGAACCCAAACCCGAGACTGAGTGCTTCTGTAATAAGGGGAACAGCCACTAGAGCAGAATTACCCTAGATACTTGGTAGATGAGAAGGCTGTCGGTAGAAGTATATTGGATATACATTATGTGAATGTGTACTTTACTAGTACTCCTAGTAGCATCAGGGTATTAGATACCGGTTCGGTTGCTAAGTGTTAGTAACTCGAAATAAAAGCTACGAAATAAACAGAGACTAGCTAAAGGTGAGCTGAAGAGATGTGTTGGAAATGTTTCAAAGGTTGATGTGATCAAGCATCACACGCTCCCTCTACCATCGAGATTGGTGTTAAACCTAAATAATTGTTATTTGGTGTTTGCGTTGAGCATAGACATGATTGGATTATGTCTATCGCAATACGGTTATTCATTTAAGGAGAATAATGGTTACTCTATTTATTTGAACAATACCTTCAATGGTCTTGCACCTAAAAATGAATGGTTTATTGAATCTCGATCATAGTGATACACATGTTCATGCCAAAAGATATAAGATAGTAATGATAGTACCACCTACTTGTGGCACTGCCATGTAAGTCATATTGGTATAAAACGCATGAAGAAGCTCCATGTTGATGGATCTTTGAACTCACTCATTTCTGAAAAGATTGAGACATGTGAACCATGTCTGTTGGTATATACGCATGAAGAAACTCCATGCAGATGGACCGTTCGGACTCACTTGATTCTGAATCACTTGAGATATGCAAATCATACCACATGGGCAAGATGACTGAAAGCTTCGGTTTCAGTAAAATGGAACAAGAAAGCAACTTGTTGGAAGTAACACATTTTGATGTGTGTAGTCCAATGAGTACTGAGGCACGCAGTGGATATCGTTATGCTCTTACTTCACAGATGATTTGAGTAGATACTGAGCATATTTACTTAATGAAACATAAGTCTGAATTATTGAATGGTTCAAGTAATTTCAGAGTGAAGTTGAATGTCGTCGTGACAAGAGGATAAAATATCTATGATATGATCATAGAGATGAATATCTGAGTTGCGAGTTTGGTACACAATTGAGACATTGTGGAAATTATTTCACGACTAGTACCGCCTGGAACACCATAGTGTGATGGTGTGTCCGAACATCATAACTGCACCCTATTGGATATGATGCATACCATGATGTCTCTTATCGAATTACCACTATCGTTCATGGGTTAGGCATTAGAGACAACCGCACTCACTTTAAATAAGGGCACCATGTAATTCCGATGAGATGACACCGTATGAACTATGGTCTAAAGAAACCTAAGTTGTCATTTCTTAAAAGTTTGGGGTCACGACGCTTATGTGAAAAAGTTTCAGGCTGATAAGCTCGAACCCAAAGCGGATAACTGCATCTTCATAGGACACCCAAAACAGTTGGGTATACCTCCTGTCTCAGATCCGAAAGCAATAGGGATTGTTTCTAGAATCGGGTCCTTTCTCGAGGAAAAGTTTCTCTCGAAAGAATTGAGTGGGAGGATGGTGGAGACTTGATGAGGTTATTGAACCGTCACTTCAACTAGTGTGTAGCAAGGCACAGGATTGTTCCTGTGGCACCTACACCAATTGAAGTGGAAGCTTATGATAGTGATCATGAGACTTCGGATCAAGTCACTCCCAAACCTGGTAGGGTGACAAGGATGCGTATTACTTCAGAGTGGTACGTAATCCTGTCTTGGAAGTCATGTTGCTAGACAACAATGAACCTACGAGTTATGGAGAAGCGATGGTGGGCCCGGATTCCGATGAATGGCTCGAGGCCATATAATCCGAGAGAGGATCCATATATGAAAAACAAAGTGTAGACTTTGAAAGAACTACTTGATGGTTGTAAGACTGTTAGGTACATATGGATTTTAAAAAGGAAGACGGACAACGATGGTAAATGTCACCATTAAGAAAGTTTGACTTGTCATTAAGATGTTTTCCGACAAGTTCAAGGAGTTGACTACGATGAGATTTTCTCACCCGTAGCGATGCTAAAAGTCTGTTTGAATTATGTTAGCGATTACTGCATTATTTATGAAATTATGCAGATAGGATGTCAAAAACCATTGTTTCCTCGACGATGTTCTTGAGGAAAGGTTGTATGTGATACAGCCAGAAGGTTTTGTCAATCCTGAAAGATACTAATAAGTATGCAAAGCTCCAGTAATCCTTCTGAGGACTGGAGTAAGCATCTCGGAGTTGGAATGTACACTTTGATGAGTTGATCAAAGATTTTAGGTTTATACAAAGTTTATGAGAAACTTGTATTTCCAAAGAAGTGAGTGGGAGCACTATAGAATTTCTGATGAGAATATGTTGTTGACACATTGTTGATCAGAAATGATGTAGAATTTCTAGAAAGCATATAGGGTTATTTGAAGAGTGTTTTCAATGGAAAACCTGGATTAAGCTACTTGAACATTGAGCATCAAGATCTATAAGGATAGATCAAAATCGCTTAATAGTACTTTCAAATGAATACATACCGTGACAAGATTTTGAAGGAATTCAAAATAGATCAGCAAAGAAAGAGTTCTTGGCTGTATTACACGCGTGAGTATTGAGTAAGACTCAAGACCTGACCACGGCAGAATAGAGAGAAAGGACGAAGGTCGTCCCCTATGCTTTAGTCGTAGGCTCTAAAGTATGCTATGTTGTGTACCGCACCTGTAGTGTGCCAAGCCATGAGTCAGTCAAGGGGTACAAGTGTGATCCAGGAATGGATCACAGGACAACGGTCAAAGTTATCCTTAGTAACTAGTGGACTAAGGAATTTTCTCGATTATGGAGGTGGAAAAGAGTTCGTCGTAAAAGGTTACGCCGATGCAAACTTTGACACTGATCCAGATTATACTAAGTAGTAAATTGGATTCGTATAGTAGAACAGTTATTTGGAATAGTTCCAAATAGAGCATGGTAACTGCATCTAGGAGATGACATAGAGATTTGTAAAGCACACACGGATCTGAAAGGTTCAGACCCGTTGACTATGACATCTCTCACAAGCATAACATGATCAAACCAAAAACTCATTGAGTGTTAATCACATAGTAATGTGAACTAGATTATTGACTCTAGTAAACTCTTTGGGTGTTAGTCACATAGGGATGTGACCTTGAGTGTTAATCACATATCGATGTGAACTAGATTATTGACTCTAGTGCAAGTGGGAGACTGTTGGAAATATGCCCTAGAGGCAATAATAAATTGATTATTATTATATTTCCTTGTTCATGATAATTGTTTATTATCCATGCTAGAATTGTATTGATAGGAAACTCAGATACATGTGTGGATACATAGACAACACCATGTCCCTAGTAAGCCTCTAGTTGACTAGCTCGTTGATCAATAGATGGTTACGGTTTCTTGACCATGGACATTGGATGTCATTGATAACGGGATCACATCATTAGGAGAATGATGTGATGGACAAGACCCAATCCTAAGCCTAGCACAAGATCATGTAGTTCGTATGCTAAAGCTTTTATAATGTCAAGTATCATTTCCTTAGACCATGAGATTGTGCAACTCCCGGATACCGTAGGAATGCTTTGGGTGTGCCAAACGTCACAACGTAACTGGGTGGCTATAAAGGTGCACTACGGGTATCTCCGAAAGTGTCTGTTGGGTGGCACGAATCGAGATTGGGATTTGTCACTCCGTGTGACGGAGAGGTATCTCTGGGCCCACTCGGTAGGACATCATCATAATGTGCACAATGTGATCAAGGAGTTGATCACGGGATGATGTGTTGCGGAACGAGTAAAAGAGACTTGCCGGTAACGAGATTGAACAAGGTATCGGGATACCGACGATCGAATCTCGGGCAAGTGTCGTACCGATAGACAAAGGGAATTGTATACGGGATTGATTAAGTCCTTGACATCGTGGTTCATCCGATGAGATCATCGTGGAACATGTGGGAGCCAACATGGGTATCCAGATCCCGCTGTTGGTTATTGACCGGAGAACATCTCGGTCATGTCTGCATGTCTCCCGAACCCGTAGGGTCTACACACTTAAGGTTCGATGACGCTAGGGTTATAAAGGAAGCTTGTATGTGGTTACCGAATGTTGTTCGGAGTCCCGGATGAGATCCCGGACGTCACGAGGAGTTCCGGAATGGTCCGGAGGTAAAGATTTATATATAGGAAGTCCTATTTCGGCCATCGGGACAAGTTTCGGGGTCATCGGTATTGTATCGGGACCACCGGAGGGGTCCCGGGGGCCCACCGGGTGGGGCCACCCATCCGGGAGGGTCCCATGGGCTGAAGTGGGAAGGGATCCAGCCCAAAGTGGGCTGGGGCGCCACTTCCCCTAAGGCCCATGCGCCTAGGGTGAAAGGGGAAACCCTAAGGAGGAGTCCCAAGGGGGTAAGGCACCTCCTAGGTGCCTTGGGGGGAGGGAATCCTCCCCTGGCCGCCGCCCCCTAGGAGATTGGATCTCCTAGGGTTGGCGCACCCCCCCTTGGGATCCCTATATATAGTGGGGGTAGAGGGCCTCTTGAGACACACCTTTTTCCTTTGGTGCAGCCCCTCTCTCTCCCAAGTTCTGCTGGATTGCCACGCTCCTCCATCATCACCACGCCGTTGTGCTGCTGCTGGATGGAGTCTTCCTCAACCTCTCCCTCTCTCCTTGCTGGATCAAGGCGTGGGAGACGTCATCGGGCTGTATGTGTGTTGAACGCGGAGGTGCCGTCCGTTCGGCACTAGGATCATCGGTGATCTGAATCACAACGAGTACGACTCCATCAACCCCGTTCACTTGAACGCTTCCGCTTAGCGATCTACAAGGGTATGTAGATGCACTCTCCTTCCCCTCGTTGCTGGTTTCTCCATAGATAGATCTTGGTGACACGTAGGAAAATTTTGAATTTCTGCTACGTTCCCCAACAACGCGGGACATGACAAGCTAGGCTTCTATATGAGGGGTCATTCTCACTAGGGGATGTGCGTCTTATGGTAGTCTTCTAGTCTTGTTGAACCTGCTGCCTAACTATTCCTGCGCCTATGCCAACTCTCTTAACACTTTCGTTGAACTTGTAGCTATGTTTGGTTCGGCTACTCTAGCTGTTGGTTGAGCATTGTGAACAAGATCTGGTCGTTGTTTTGCCTTGTTTTAATAAAATGATGCGGGGAAAACCCCTTTTCTTAAAAAGTTATAATGGATAGAGCCAACAACATAGGGTAGTTAAAGGGGTTCTATAACTTACTTTGGAATATGTTGTAACATTACAATACGTAGATGATAGAATTGTTTTGCCTCGAGATGATGAATTGAATGCAAAAATATGAAATTTATCTCATGTTCCTTTGAACAAATGACATAGCTTACAATAAGTTTCCAGACAAGTAAGCTTTACCTATTTGCAGAAGCCACTAATAAAGTTGAAATCCACCGGGATATATTTACTTGCAAATTGGTTGGGGTGCCGTTGAAATATCCAGGCATTCCTACCTCTGATGTGAGGATAAGGAACAAACATCGGAAAGAGGTAGGAAATAAAATAGAGAAGATATTTGTGCCTGTTTGCAAGGAAAATTGTTCAGTATTGTGGGAGGCTGATGTTGGTGCAAGATAGCTTGAGTAATATACCATTATACATGATGTCCTTCTATCCCATTCCTGTTGGGGTATGAAGAGAGTTTATTTTTTTAGAGATACATTTGTTTGGCAAGGAGATGCGGATAATAAGAAATATCACCTAGTTAATTGGAAATATGTTTGTAGACCAAAAGAATAGGGAGGTTTGGGGGTTTCGAATTTGGAGTTTATGAGCCAAGCTTTGATGGCAAAGTGGTTTTGGAAGATAGAGACTGAACAAGGTTTATAGCAATATGTGAAATAAATATGTAAAAAATAAATGCTTGTTTGGAATCAAAGCCAAGGGGGGAGATTCTCAATTTTGATCTAATTTGGTGAAAATTTTGGTTGGTATTGCTGCCATCTTATCTATGAGCCGCCCTCACTATCATACGATGGCGTCATTAGTGACCTTATAATGGCCTGAGGTTACCCACCTCGAAGATCCACGAGCTAGAGTAGCGCCGGTCCTAGGATCTTATATTCGGGATTTGGCCATCATCTCCCGCGGTTGGACCAGTGTGTGGTGAAGGACGAAGTTGTCATGGGAAAAGTAGGATGAGTATACCACCCATACCCAAGTAGCCATTCCCCATGTGAGTCCATTCCCACCGCTACCCGCAACAAGGCAAAGATTTGGTTGATGACATATGTAAGATTAAAGACTAGAAATGTTTACATCCCAGTTTTGTTTTGTCGTGAAAAAACCGGAGGGGCTAGGAGCGTCTCAGAAATGTAGTTTACACATTTTTTGCGGTTAAGAAAAGTGCAAACTACATTACCCAAAGTGTAGTATGATGTTGTTTCCACTTCACACTACCAGAATAAAGGGTGGGAAAAGTCATTGTGGCTTGCTTAGAGCATCTACAAACCGAACCCCATATCCACCCAAACGCCCGCCTGCCTGGTCACTGTCTAGACGAGAAATTGTCACCCAATCGGACGCCTTATATTCGGCCCAAACGTCCGGACTGATGGGCAACCCCATATTCAGCCCATATGGGGGGTGGATATAGGGACGCCTGGACGCGCCCACCAAGTCGGACCCGACACACTCTGGCCCACCCGATCCCACATAAATTGGATCCTATCCACACTCCGGACGAACCCTAGCCGCATGCCACTCCCCTCCCCTCCCCTCCAATCCACTCTCCTTCGGCCACAAGCTCCTGTCCGGCGATCTCCCACCTTCTCTAGCATCACGGGTAGCGGATGCGAGTCCTACACCTTCAGATCCGTTGACCCGGAGCTCAACCCACGCGGACCTGAGGAGGAGATTGCCTTTCGCCTTGCTCCGCGCCGCTCCCGGGAGGAGTCTTGCCGACGGCAGCAGTCGGACTACTTCGCCAGGAATCCATTGCGTCCACCCAAATGGTGAATGAATCTGGCGCGAGGTGTGCCGCCGCTGCCTCACCAGAGGCAGTGCAGTCCGTCTGGCATCCAAAGATGGTGGCAGATGTGCGACCGCTTTATTGGCACGCCAAGGCCAGAGTGCCACATCGTGGCGCCGTGCAAGGCAGCGGGTGCGGGAGGCGCCGGCAGCCCTCATGCCGGACGTTGGCAAGGCGAAGTCGCACTCTCCGACGCCACATATGATGCACGGACTAATAGTATAAGTAATCTGAAATAATAAAGTAATAGCATCCTCAGCTTTGTTTGCGAGGTTAATAGTATCCTCATCTAACACAGACTTAAAAGAAGATCTCTTCAGTTCCACTTCCTTTTAATCAAAGGCCGCTCCGTGTGTCGCACTATCCTTGGGAGATGCGCAGATCCATCGTACTCCCTCCAGATCTTATATTAGTCAGACACGTTAGGTCTTTAATTTGACTAATAAAACATTTATAATATGCCACACAAATTATATGATCCAAAATTATATTTGGCAATGAATCTAAAGATATATTTTCTTCATAAAATATAATACACGTTTCCCTAGTTAGATCGAAGAACTCTAAACCTGTGCCCGACTTATAAATCGAACCGGAGGGAGCAGTAGTTTTTAGGTGGATGACATATGTAAGATTAAAGACAAGAAATGCTTAAAACCCAACTTTTTATTTTGCCGTGAAAAGGCCGTAGGAGCTAGGGACGTCTCGAAAATGTAGTATACACATTTTTTGCGACTATGAAAAGTGTTAACTACATTACCTAAAATGTACTATAATGTTGTTTCCACTTTACACTACCATAATAAAGGGTGGTGTCGGTGTCAAAACCGGCGGATCTCGGGTAGGGGGTCCCGAACTGTGCGTCTAGGCCGGATGGTAACAGGAGACAAGGGACACGAAGTTTACCCAGGTTCGGGCCCTCTCGATGGAGGTAAAACCCTACTCCTACTTGATTAATATTGATGATATGGGTAGTACAAGAGTAGATCTACCACGAGATCAAGGAGGCTAAACCCTAGAAGCTAGCCTATGGTATGAATATTGTATGATGTATATGATCTATCGACTAGCCTGGCCTCGGTTTATATAATGCACCAGAGGCCTAGGATAACAAGAGTCCTAGCCGAATACGCCGGTGAGGAGGAGTCCTTGTCTTGATCGCCAAGTCTTGTGAAATCTTCCTTGCATGCAGCAGCTGTCCGAACTGGCCCATGAGTATACGGCCACGGGGGTCCTCGACCCAATCTAATAGATTGGGAGACGACGTGGTGAGTACCCCCTAGTCCAGGACACCGTCAGTAGCCCCCTGAACCGGTCTTCAAGTTAGGAACGCTCCTTGATTCTTCCGAACTGTTCTTCATCTTCGGTCGCCGGTCTTGAAAACTGGTTCAACAAATCTTCTCATCTTCGATCTTGAGGATTGCCGAAATGCATTCGACGAGTTTACACGTCGGGTATCCGAGGAGCCCCTTTAAGTTTCCGGCCTTTATCAATGCCTTGTTATTTTTATGCCACACCTCGGGTTTGAAGTTGTTCCCGGGAGGCAGTGTCCTCTTGCGTCCGAGCTCCAACGCCGGACTGCATTCGAGGTATCTTTTGCAGCCGAGCACCAACGCCGGACCGCTTCCCAGCTCTAATGCCGGAATGTATCCGAGCTCCAACGCCAGACTATGTATCCGTGCTCCAACGCCGGACTGTATCCGAGCTCCAACGCCGGACTATATCCGAGGTGTCGTAAATCACCTTGGTTCAAAGAAGTTTGAAGGAGTTTAGCCGAACTTAATCCCGGAAATGCCCTCTATGGAGCCAGCCACTAGCGCCCGAGCTTTATGCCGGACTGCTTCCGAGGTGGTGCACCACCCCGAATGTGGGCCGATTTTTGTCAATATTTTTGTCAATATCCCAGTAGCCGCTGAGACTCAGGTCGATTTGCAAAATCGTCCTGAGGATCAAGTCCTAGCTCGGCAGAATACTTCGGGACACTAAAAGCGGCGTGCTCAGTCCTCGAGACTCAGGTTGGGTGCGGCCGACCAACCTGAGAATCAAAATCTCCTCGGAAACTATATTGCACATAGAATTTTCTGCATTAGACAAGCAATGCAGTAGCCCCCGAGACACTGGTCGGGTGGCAACACCAGATCAGGGGATTGATGCGCCCCTTTAATATGTTTAAATAATAAGCCCAAAGCCCAGTAGCCCCCGAGCCTTAATGCGGGCACAGGTGGCCGAATTAAGGATCGATATCCATAGTAAAATCACAAATTGTGTGTAATGACTCTATGTATCCAAGTACTTTACGTCATTTAATACTCGGATCCGCATTGTACAAAACTTTGTTGACCGACCATCGGCTTCCACCTCCTTGGCCAGTAGCGGAGGAGTGTTTGTCTTACTTTATAAAGCCTTTATGAGGGAAAAGATTTACGACAAACAAGGCAATCTGGCCATACAGTTTTATAAACAAAGGTATGCGGAGAGATATGTTATATTACTGTTTAACAGAAGAAATGTCTTTTAAAGAAAATAGTCCCGCTATTGGTTCCTTTCTTTGGGTTGTCATGCTAAACATGATCATAAAACCTCAGCTCCAATGTAAGAGCAAAATATCGAGGATTTAGCTTGGGAGGCTAGTTAATAGCCCCCGGTAGTGTTCGGCAACAGTCGAGGTCAAGCCGTGAACACTTCGGCCAATGTTATGAACGGCCTGTTATTTAACATAGTCATCGGATCGCTGACCAGTTTACGCTTATTGTGACAGTCAGTTTTCGGCTTTCTCCACTGAGGTGCTTAACCATGTGAGCTGGAAGCACAATCGCAGTGGTTCTCCCTTTGCACGCCTAGCCGAACAAAACGGAACGTAGGAAGCAAGTGCGGGAGCCGGGCAACCCAACTATTGACCGAAAACACAATTCGAAACCGATGCACATATAGCAATATCTAAGAATGTTTTTGCCGAATCCCTAAAAGGTGTCTGGCGTTGCACTGCGAGACTAATGCTGGAAATGCACAAATAGTTTAATAGTGCCAAAAAGATTGGAAAACCAGGAAACGTCAGTAAAAACATGACGTCCGAACAATATCAAGTGTTCGGTGCCAATCCAAAAATTGGTCTTAGAAAAAAGAAGTGCTTCTGTCGTGCTTTAACATGATACATCATATCTCAAGACTTCGAGCGGGTCAGCCTACAGCTTCAACCTCCTATCCCGAGGGCGGAGTGCTTCTCATCAGGCCAGTTTAGCAAACTAAACTCTAGCGGCTTTGAGAGAGAAATTAGGCTCCCCGGCTAGTGACCACACGCTCGTGTCGAAAAAAGGAGTGATAGATAATAATAATAATAATAATAATAATAATAATAATAATAATAATAATAATAATAATAATAATAATAATAATAATAATAATAATAATAATAAAACTTTGCAACGACTAAGAAGAAGAACACTTATCATAAAATGGCTCATATAAATTTAAGAGCCCTCAAGTGACTTGGGTAAAAGAATGATTGCATGTACCAAAGTACTTATATCATATCTATGTTCAACCGAACTTTAAACGTGTTTTAACCGACCGTCGGCTTCTCCCTCCTCGGTCAAGGACCGAAAAGTGTTATGTACTCCATCGGTCGAGAATATCGACGGTGTTTCCAATAACCAGGCAATCAGGCCATAAGGCTGTAACAGACAAAACGCGCTCAGGGAACTTATGCTATATTACTGCAAAGAGTAAGAAGCATCTTCGAAGAAAATAGTACCCCCACCGATACCTTTCTTCGGTGCTCATTGTTATTATGAGACTTGTGCAATAGATTTTTTGTACTCATGAGTTCCGTTGTGTGCCGACCATCATTGAAAACTATAAGAGTGCTAGCTTTCGGCTTCACCCAGTCTGAGGCCCGGCTCGGGTGAACCGATCGTGACAATCGCAGAGGTGCTCCCTTTACTCCCTAGCCGAACAATCGGGAACGTAGGGGTAAACACAGGAGCGAGGCAACCCAGCTTGCAAATCGCTTAAGTCAATATGGTGCATATTGTGGCGTAATACATGAACAAGGAACGAAGCCGTACAAGTATAATCATATGCAACAGGAAAAGCTTCATAAAGGAAGCTCCCAAGTAAACGGGGTATTTGAATTTATGCGTCACAAACAAAGTTTGGACAAGAAAAAAAAGAAAAAAAAATACAAGCAACTTTTTTCCAAAAAAGTATAACGCTTGGTCGAACCGAACACAAGTTAGAAATAAAAGCTTTGAGCATGAAAGCGACTTAGCTGGTTAATGTGTTCGCAGTCCGACCTTGATGAGGGACAAGGTTCTATCCCCCAAGCCGGTCCCGAGGTGGCAGAGCGGAGAGCTCGACACGCCGAAGTGGTGATATGGCACGGTCGATGCAGACCGGCAGAGTGACGCCGAAGTCCCCGGATCATTTTCCTGTGCACAAAAATAGTGCAAACGGGACATAATAGTAATAATGATAATTAAAAAAAATCGTTGCATAATGAATAATTTATGCAAAGTGAGTAATAAAAGAAATATGGCCTGGCGCCGAAGTCAATGTCGATGCAGGGCGTCGGCGTGATGCGGTAAAGGCGTGGCGAAGCCTGAATTCGCAGGTCGGTCCGAGCTCCGGATGCAGCGTTCGCCGGACTTTGTACGGAAACTGACCGAACCACCATGCGATTGTCGTGAATGCGGCCACCATTTGACAGATCTGTGTATATATGATGGACAAACCAGAGTAATAATTCCTTGGGAAAAATGAACCCAAACAAGCAAAAAATATTAGGGATTGATAGCACCTGGTTTATTTGTTGTAGCAATCCGAAGGAAGGTGATTCCCAAAATTGGGACTCGCTCCACACACCCATTGCCTGATGGACGATAAAACGACGGCATGGCAATGCTGGTAAAGGTTGGCTCGCCGAGGCAAAGCCCACGGCCCAGCTAACGTGACGGAGCTGGTCGGCTAGTGACGAAGAAGTGTCCAGAGTAGGTTGATGAAGAGATGGCGAAGCCCCCGGTCCAGCCGAGATGTCGAAGCCCCGATGTCAGCCGATGAGTCGAAGTAGGTCGGCGTGATGGACGCCAGCTTGAAGAAGCGATAGTGCGGGCCTGTCGATGCAGGTCGTGACGTGGTCGATGCCGGCTTGATGAAGTAACCGTGCGGCGATGCCGGTATGCCCGCTCCGGGTAATCCATGGGGCGGCGATACTGGTGATGATTTATCCTTCGCGATACCGGACTCTTGCTCGGCTTGCCGAGATGATGATCCGAAGAAGTTAAGCTCGGCTCAACAAAGTGACGCCGTGTCTTAGCGCAGGTCGGTAGCCGTGGAGTAATATTGCCGGACTGGTTTGACACCAGCATGATGTTGAAGATCATGTTCAAAAGATCTTAAAGTTAGTGGGATGTGTTCGGGAACAAAACACAATACCCCATACAAAACTTCCTTCAAAAGGGATGTCCGAAATCCCGTTCATAGAAAAGATGAACTCGGGTCGGATTCGTTTTCGCGCAGAAAACAGATCCGAAAAGTGATGCACTAATCGGAAGGTTCTCGCAGTTCGTTTGGACGGTCGGATCAAGCTGAAATTTTGAGAGGTGGTAGATACGGGAATTCCGCAGCCGATCAACGGTTGGATCTTCCAAAGGACGTCCGAGCTAGAAGCTGGACACCACGCCCTAAACACATCCAAATTCTTGTCCAGATTTGACAGGGCTCCGGTATATCGTGGATTGCCAGAGATTCCTTCATCGAAACTCGACGAAATTTTCCAGGGTTTTTGTAGACTCAATTCCGCACAATTCCACCAAAGCGATCGTCAAAACGATACTCGAGAAGGTGGTGGCAGCAGATACGAGTTCGCTGTCCAGAAAAACAGCACGGTCACTTGAGGGCAATGTTGACGTTGAGCCCCCGAGCTCCATGAATGATTCCTCCGTGATCTTGATAGAGATCGGAGTTGATGTTTGATGAAGGCCCTCGTCCGAACATGGTGATCCGAACACGGGGCACAATTCTTGGTCGAACCAAGGTGACCAGTCGAGCTGGTGACGAAGATGCTGAAGTCATAGTTGATCTGCAGGCGAGCCATCGATCCTTTTGTCGATCACACAACGGAACTCTCAATGAAAGCACCAATGTCGGTGTCAAAACCGGCGGATCTCGGGTAGGGGGTCCCGAACTGTGCGTCTAGGCCGGATGGTAACAGGAGACAAGGGACACGAAGTTTACCCAGGTTCGGGCCCTCTCGATGGAGGTAAAACACTACTCCTGCTTGATTAATATTGATGATATGGGTAGTACAAGAGTAGATCTACCACGAGATCAAGGAGGCTAAACCCTAGAAGGTAGCCTATGGTATGAATATTGTATGATGTATATGATCTATCGACTAGCCTGGCCTCGGTTTATATAATGCACCAGAGGCCTAGGATAACAAGAGTCCTAGCCGAATACGCTGGCGGGGAGGATTCCTTGTCTTGATCGCCAAGTCTTGTGGAATCTTTCTTGCATGCGGCAGCTGTCCGAACTGGCCCATGAGTATACGGCCACGGGGGTCCTCGGCTCAATCTAATAGATTGGGAGACGACGTGGTGAGTACCCCCTAGTCCAGGACACCGTCAGGTGGAAAAAATCATTGTGGCTTGCTTAGAGCATCTATAGTACCGGACCCCATATCCGTCCCAAACACCGGCTTGCCTGGTCACTGTCTAGACGAGAGATTGTCACCCAACCGGGTGCCCCATATTCAGCCCAAACTTTCGAACTGACCCGGAGCTTGTCCCACACAGCCCCGAAGAGAAGATTGCCTTCCGCCGTGCTCTGGCCGCTCCCGGGAGGAGGCTGGCCGACGGTAGCGGTCGGACTACTTCCGCCAAAAATTCATTGCGTTCGCACAAATGGCGCATGGATCTGACGCGAGGCGTGTCGCCACCGCTTCACCGGAGGCATTGTAGTCATCTGTCATCCAAATGCGGTGGCAGATGCGCAACCGTTTCATTGGCGCGTGGAGGCAAGTATGGCACGTTGTGCCCGCCATGCAAGGCAACGGATGCGGGAGGCGCCGACAACCCTCTCAACGGACGTTGGCAAGGCGGAGATGCACTCTCCGACTACGCATATGGTGCACAAACTAATAGTGTAAGTAGTCTCAGATAATTAACTAATAGCATCCTATCTTTTTTTGCGAGGTTAATAGTACCCTCATCTAACACGGACTTAAAATAAGAGGTCTCCAGTTCCACTTTTTTGCAGGGAATTTAGAGAGCTTTATTGAATAAAAGCGTTCGCTGGACAGTCAGCCAAGAGGCTGCTGATCAAGAAGCTTGGAGTGGTATCTAGCCAGCTCTCGGTCACGTTAAGCGTACATGCACGCTTAGCACACAAGTGTGCAGGACCGTTAGCAGCTCTACTAACATGAGAAATATCAAAAGACAAAAAACTAGCAGAGAGCTCTCTAATTTCAGACAGAATCAGTGCTACTACCGAAAGATCAGTGTAGCTAGAGTTCCAGAGGTTTACTGCCTCTAGACAGTCGGTTTCCAGTTGCACGTGCGTGAATCCTCGAAGCTTTGCAAAGATGGTGCCCTCCCTAAGAGAGAGCACTTCGGTGATGAAAGGATCCATGACCCCCATGTGGGGTTTGCACCATGCACCCAGGAAAGCCGATGAAGAGCGGGCGACGCCACCCGCACCTGCATTGCCAGCATCGCGCTGGATCACAACGTCTGTGTTCACCTTGACGTAGATCGTCTTGGGCGGCCGCCAGCCATGGCCCGGCAGTGGTATGATGCTCTGCCGGGGAATATCAAGCAACGCCAGGTCTTCCCGGATGCGCCGAACCGAAGATGCTGGGTCGATGATATCTTGATCATGTGTCCTCCTGTTATGGGACATCCAGATAGCCCACATGACTCTGATGATGATGGCACGGTCTCTCTCTGAGAAGCGTTGCTCACAGAGTATGTCACGCGCCCAAGTGTTGGGGTGGAGCCTTGGCAAAGATATCTCAAACAGCAACCGGGCCTCCTCCCAAAAACTTCTTGCATGAGAACAATGCACTAATGCATGCATCAGGTCCTCGTCCATCGCGAGACATAGCTTGCATAAGCGTGTCTCCTTTATGTGTCTGTGTTGGAGTGTCTTCTCATCTGGGATGATTCCTCGAATAACTCGCCACCAGAACACCCTGACCTTGGGAACTACTTTGATCTTCCATAAAGCACTCCACATCTGTTGTTCATTCTCTGATGGTCCTGCTACCTGCCCTTCTTCTAGAGCTGCATGCTCTTTTTGATTCATTAGAGCTCGATAGGCTGTTTTAACAGAGTAAGTGCCGGATCTCTCATGTGCCCAAGCATAAAAGTCCTCCCCACCACCGTGGCGTAGGGGAATATTCAGGATTGCTTCCGCATCAGGTGTGATAAAGGTCGCACGGATCAGATCCCGATTCCAAGACCAGTTTTCATAGTCGATCAAGTCGCTCACCATGTTGATCGTTGTATTTGGCGGTCTGAATAACGGTCTCATGGATACAGTCGACGGAAGCCATCGATCCTCCCACACCGAGGTGGTTGTGCCATCACTGATTCTCTTAACAAGGCCAACATCTAGTGCTTGGCGACCAGCAACGATCGCCCTCCAAGTAGCAGAAGCTGACTTTGGAATAGTAGCCTGCATAAAATCACAATCAGGAAAGTACCTTCCTTTCATAACTCTGGTGCAAAGTGAGTCCGGTTTCATCATGAACCTCCAGCCATGTTTCCCAAGAAGGGCAATGTTGAACTGTCGTAGGTCACGAAAACCCACCCCCCTTTGATTTTTGGTGTAGCAAGTTTGTCCCATGCAATCCAATGAAGAGCACGTCTGTCCAGAGAGCTCGCCCACCAGAATTTTGCCATGTTTGAGGTCAAACCTTTGCACACTTTTTTGGTCAGCAGAAAGCATAACATGCTGAAAGTTGGAATGGCCTGAACGATTGATTTGATTAGAGTTTCTCTCCCAACACATGCAAACAAGCGTTCTGACCAACCTTGCATCTTACCCTTGGCCCGATCTCCAATATGTTCAAAGGTTCCACTGGAAATCCTTCCAATTGCAGTGGGAAGGCCGAGGTAACGCTCTGAAAAAGCTTCGGAATGTACATTTAGAAGTTGTTTCAGACTTGCTTTGAGCGCCGCCGGTGTGTTAGGACTGAAATATATAGAACTCTTTGATCTGTTTACACATTGGCCGGAGGCCGCACCATAGATTGTGAGAATGTCATTCAATCTAGTTGCACTCTCAAGGGTCGCCTTGATGAAAATCAAACTATCATCAGCAAACAAAAGATGACTTACCCAAGGCGCTCTGTGATTCACTCTGATGCCGCGGTCAACAAAATTTCCATAGTGATTAACTAGAGCAGAGAAGCCTTCAGCACATAACAGGAAAAGATATGGAGAAACTGGGCAGCCCTGCCGGAGGCCTCTCGACGGGGTGAAGTAGGGCAGTAGCTCCCCGTTTACACGCACGGAGAAACGTACAGATGTGACACACTTGATGATCAATCTCACCAAGCTGCCAGCAAATCCGAGCCTCAGAAGCATAGCTTCAAGAAAATGCCACTCGACTCGATCATAAGCTTTCATCATGTCTAGTTTAATTGCACATGAGAAATTTTTCCCTTTCTTCCGTCTCTTCATCGTATGTACACTTTCAAATGCAACAAGAACATTGTCTGTGATCAAACGACCCGGGACGAAAGCACTTTGTTCTTCGCTAATAATCTCATCCATGCAAGGCCTCAAACGATTGGTAATGGCTTTAACAACAATCTTATAGAGTACTGGGCACAAAGCAATGGGTCGATACTGCGAGATGTTCTGCGGGTGGCGTACCTTTGGGATTAAAGTGATGGAAGTGTCATTGAGCCCCGCTGGTATTTCACCACCATTTAAGAACTCCAATAGCGCCGGGACTATATCTTGCTTAAGAAGATCCCAATGGCGTTGGTAAAAACCTGCTGTAAATCCGTCCACCCCCGGCGCTTTTGACGGGGCCATCTGAAAGACGGCAGCCCGGATCTCTGATTCATCGAACGGTTTACAGAGAAGATCATTCATCACCGGCGTGACCCGGCGCGGTACATGCGATAACAGTTCATCACTGTTGCTGTACCCCTGAGACGTGTAGAGACTTTGATAAAAAGCAAGTATCTCTTCCTTATCCTCCTCCCCCGATGCACAGACTGAGCCGTCAGATCGCTGTAGGTTAGCGATCTTGTTGATCCGTTGGCGTTGCTTAGCCTGCGCTTGAAAGTAGGCCGTGTTGCGATCTCCCTCACGAAGCCAAGGGACACGTGATCGCTGCTTTAACCATATCTCCTCCAACTTTAATGCCTCTCGGAGCTTTGACATGGTAACTTTTTCTTCATCTGAAGGGCCCCGTCCAACTGACTGTCTTCGCAGTCTGTCAAGTCGTTTTTGCAGCTGACGGACGGTCCTTGATAAGCATCCGAATTCTCGAACCCCCCAAGGTGCTAGTTTATGTTGTAGGGCTTCTAGGGAGTTCATGACCCCGAGCAGACCCGGCTCCTTAGCTTGTGCACGCCAAGTTTCAGTCACCAGCTGTTCATAGTCACTATGAGTTTGCCAGACGTTCTCATAGCGAAAGGGCTTCGAAACATGTCTGTTGGGCGGATGGTGTCGAAGATACACCACTACAAAGCAGTGGTCAGATTCTAAGGAACACACATGGTGCACTTTAGCATGCTCGTACTTCTGTCGGAACTCCTCGTTAGCGAGAGCTCGGTCAAGCCGAGCCTTAACGTTTGCATTTCCAGATTGTCGGTTGTCCCATGTGTAGGGAACCCCAGACCACCCCAGATCCTGGAAAGCACAATCACTGACAACATCGCGGAAAGCTCTCATTTGCCACTCCGGACGAGTTGTACTGCTAAAATGCTCTTCCCCATAAAGGGTTTCATTGAAATCACCCATACACAACCACTCAGAATGAGGTAAGCTGTGTAGGGTACGTAGGAATCGCCAGCTGTGGTGTCTGTTCTCTGCCCTTGGCGCTCCATAGAAACCGGTGAACCTCCAGTTCACCGAGGCATTTAGTGCATCGCGGACCACAACATCGATATGACTCGAGCTGTAGTTCTTGAGCTCCACTGTTACATCACGGGACCAAAAGAGACCGATGCCCCCACTTAGTCCCTCGCTGTCCACAGCAGAACAGCCAGCAAACCCTAGCGTCTGCTGCAATTTTTCCACTCGTTTCCCTCGGATCTTTGTTTCCATGACAAAAACCAGAGTGGGGCCTTCTTGCTTCACGACACTGCGAAGCTCGCGAACTGCCTCTGGGTTCCCAAGCCCCCGGCAGTTCCAGCTTAGGCAAATCATTGCTTCGGGTAGGGCCGACTAGCAGCCTCTGCCGAAGATTCAGAATTCGTAGGTGTTGGTTTCTTTTTCTTAACCTCTCTCACTGTGCCATCATTTTCCTCAGTATCATCTGCACCCTTCTGCATGGCTACATCTGAATGTTCTGCTTCCAGGGTATCAGCTATAGTGTGATTTGTCAGAAGAGGCAATTCAACTCTGCGGTACACTCGGGCAGGAGCCTCCCCCTTTCGTTTCGGTGCAGTACGTTTTCGCTGGGGATGTGACCTCAGCCCCCTTCTCAGTTGCATTACTAGAGTTCCTTGTGTCATTCTTGCCTGATTTGGTCTGGTTGGTTTTCGAGGAACCTTCAGAAGATGCAGGTTTCCTTTTCTCTTCCGGTGGACGGAGACCCTTGCCAAACGGCAGATCGCCGTTTTCACCTCTCGTTCCAGGCGTCGAACAGAATAAATCAGAGTGACCCAATCGGCCACATGAGAAGCAAAAGTGGGGGATGTTTTCATACTGTATGTCATATGGATCGATGCTGCCCCTCCTTGCAGAATTGATGACGATCCATCTCCTCAATGGTTTGGCTACGTCCAAAGTAACACGGGCACGCAGGTAGCCTCCCCCATGATCGAAGTGGACCGAGCTAGCCTCCTTATCAATCTGCTTCGCGATGGCCTTGCACCAGGTTTCAGTGCGCAAATTGAATGGGAGATTGACGACACGAGCCCAAACCTTGAGTTTGTCGAATTTAAGTTCCGACGGGCACATGCACTCGTCGAACTCTGATAGGATTACTGCGTTCTTGCTGATGTGCCATGGGGATCCATCCCATACACGATCTCGATCACGCTTGGTCGCAAACTCCGCGACAAACGTGTTCTCTCCCACGATCCGGAAAGCTAGACCCTTGGGATTACCCCAAGCAGGTCGGAGGGCGTTTGAGATAGTCTGGATGTGAAGTAGGTTCCGATTCAGCACTTTTCTGGCCACAATCCACTTCTCTGGCGCCCCATCCACACGATCATCTAGCACCAATGGCGTCGCCTCTTCCTCTGTGATGTCGAGTTTCCCAAGCTGTTCCTCCAAGCGCGCCCTAGCCGATCCAGGCGACAGAGTTGCCCCTGCCGTCCCGCTGCCGCTGCCGGAGGGTGTCGACATCCCTCCCGCCGGCGGAATCCCAGGTGCGCCCCGCCGATCCAATCTGCGGGCGCCGTCAGGTCCGCCAAACCCTAATCGCCAGAGCGGTAGGGTTTACGGAAAAAAAGTCACAGGACCCTGACGCTGTCGTTCCGCCTGTTGCACTACCCTTGGGAGTTGCATGGATCCATCGTATTCCCTACAGATCGTATATTAGTCAGACATGGATTTTTAGGTCTTCAATTTGACTAATAAAATCTGTATAATGTGCTACACAAATTATATGATCCAAAACTATATTTGACAATGAATCTAAAGATATATTTTCTTCATAAAATATAATACATGTTTTCCTAGTTAGATCGAAGAACTCTAAACCTGTGCCTGACTTGTATAACCAAACCGGTGGGAGGAGTAGTTTTTAGGTGGATGACATATGTAAGATTAAAGACTAGAAATGCTTAGATCCCAATTTTTTGTTTTGGCGTGAAGAGGCCGGAGGAGCTAGGAGCGTCTCGGAAATGTAGTTTACACATCTTTTTGCGGTTAAGAAAAGTGTAAACTACATTACTTAAAATGTAGCATAATATTGTTTCCACTTTCCACCACCATAATAAAGGGTGGGAATTTTTTTTCCATTGTGGCTTGCTTAGAGCATCTACAACCAGACCCCGTATCTGCCACAAACGCCCTCCTACCTGGTCACTGTTTAGACGAGAAATTGTCACCCAACCGGGCGCCCTATATTCGGCCCAAACGCCCGAACTAACCGACAACCCCATATTCAGCCAATATGTGGGGCGGATATAGGGACGCCCAGACGCACCCACCATGTCTGATCCGACCCACTCTGGCCCATCCGGCCTCACATAAATTGGATCCTCTCTGCACTCTGGACGAACCGTAGCCGCATTCCACTCCACTCCCCTCCCCTCCAATCCACTCCCCTCCGGCCACAAACTCCCGTCCGGCGATCTCCCACCTTCTTTGGCATGGCGGACATCGGATGTGAGTCCTACACCTCCAGATCCGTTGACCCGGAGCTCGTCCCACGTGGCCCCGAGGAGGAGATTGCCTTCTGCCTTGCTCTGCGCCGCTCTCGGGAGGAGGTTGGCCGACGACAGCGGTCAGACTCCTTCCGCCAGGAGTCCATTGCGTCCACCCAAATGCCGCATGAATCTTGCACGAGGCGTGCCGCCGCTGCCTCACCGGAGGCAGTGCAGTCCTTTTAGCGTCCGAACGCGGTGGCGGATGTGCAACCACTTCATTTGGCGCGCCGAGGCAAGTATGGCACGTTGTGTCCGCCGTAAAAGGCAGCAGGTGTGGGAGGAGCCGGCAGCCCTTCCGGTGGACATTGGCGAGGTGAGTCACACTCTCCGACACGGCATATGGTTCACGGCCACCACAGGTGCCGCAACTGCGTCGTGATGGACGTGTCCGGCTCCGACCTTGACGGATCTATCATCGATGTCTCGTCCATCGGTGAAGTGCAGGTGACGGTTCCGACGAGGAAGAGTAGGGCATAGGAGATGGCGGTGACTCGAGTTCTTTGAGCCGGTACGTGTCCCATGTCCTACTCTACCTTTGCTTGCGACCAGAGCGACACTTCGAGCGGCGCAGACGGCCGTCATACATGGGCACGGCGGAGCCGGCGGAGGTTTGTTTAGATTAGGTTTCACGTGTAATAATAAATATGGATGTGATGATTTGAAAATGGGATATTCGACCATGCTCCGCACAAGAGAAAACACATAGCTAAAAAAGTCAGTTTTTAAGAAAAGATCATCATGGCTAACTTTATTAATAACCTTATTAAGCAATGCTTTACATGGTTTATAATTTTAGAAAACAGATTTACATTTGTTTCCATTTTTTCCAAGGCTCTACAACATGTCTCTGAAGTCTGAAACCGTGGTTCCCATCGGTCCATGTCGACGCGGCAAAGGCAGGCAGGCAGGCAGGCAAGGAAGAAGAATGTAAACCTTCCCCTTTCCGTCCAAAGTTCGTCAGCTAGCGTAGGAGTGAAGCTGCGAGGAATCCCGGCGCTCGCCCGTCGCTCGCTTTTGCCCCCCTTTCCCTTTCGCCCGCCCGATTCGCTCTCGCGCTGAGCACGAACCAGGTTCAGGTTTGGTCAGGTTGGTTGGCCGAGTTGGGCAGGCACAGGTCCGTTCCCCCTGCGTTCCCCAGCAGCACTAGTACTGTTTTTTTTTTTCCAGATTTTTTTTTCTCCATTCCATGCACGAAGAAAATATCAGGAGCGAGCGAGCGTCAGCTGGCCCTGGTGGGCTGCAGCGTGGGGCCGCTGCCACGAACGAGCTGCGTTATATATAAGCGGAGGGGAACAGTCCCATCGACCATCTCCGGCTCGCTCGTCGCCCACCCCCACCCCCACCCCACCCTCTCATCCTCCCTCCCCCGACCGATTTTGACGACTCCTTTGACCTCTCGCGCTGTCCCTCCCCCTCCCGGCCCCGCCCCGCCTGCGTCGCCGCGCCAAGCTCCAGGCGCCCCCGCCCCCCGGTCGGCGGATTCCATGGCCAACAGCAACCTCCCCCGCCGGATCATCAAGGTGCGTGCGATTCCGATCGCCCCCGCCCGCCAGATCTGTCCTCCGTTTCGCTTGTAATCCGTCCGCCTAACCCTTTCCCAATTTGGATCTGCGCCTGCAGGAGACGCAGCGGCTGCTCAGCGAGCCAGGTTTGTTCTCCTTCTCGCACACAGAGAAAGAATTCTGGTGGATTTCGGCGCCTCCCCGGTGTTTGTTGTTCTGATTCGTGTGTGCGTGTCGATCCGTGCAGCGCCGGGGATCAGCGCCTCGCCGTCGGAGGAGAACATGCGCTACTTCAATGTCATGGTCCTTGGCCCCGCCCAGTCGCCCTACGAAGGCAAGATAGATATATTGCCTTTTTTTCATATAAGATATCGTTTGTTTCCCCTGCTGAAATAGCCTGTCTACCAGTATCTTGTGCGTTCTATATCCTGTAATGCTATGGGGCTACGGATGTATAGTGTCTGGTCTTCCTGGACTGCAATTGTTGTTGCTGTGCTCTGATTACTTGTATTATTATGCATCTGTTTGTGGCCTTTCTATGTGCTATCTTCCACTTGTAAAAATTTCTGCAGATGTGTTGTAAAACAGCATGGATGGTAATGCTACCAGTATGATCACCTAGGGGGGTTGCTCTAGTGCCACGGCTGCTGTACGCCTGTAAACTTATCTTGTCTGAGTACCGAATAGCTTATAGCAGTAGTGTCGCCATCATGTGCTGGTTCAGTTCCATTTTGTTTTGGTGGTGGTTGCCATGCTTCCAGTGTCCTTGTAAGAAAAGCTTACATATCCGTTGTAAGAAAGGTTACACATCCATATTGAGCTTGCACTTTGTTTGTTATGCGCCAAAGTAGCTTTACATATCCATTGGGGTTGTAGATGGTTGGCACATAGGACTGCATGAACCTGCTTTCTATCTGTACTACAAGTTATGCCACATAGGAAGACCACCCTTTGCATTTACGCCTGCTATATGTGTACTCATGATATGTGTGACAAGTTTTGACTCCTTCGTGCTAGATCTATGACATCGACATATTAATCTTAGATAATAAATGTTGCGTGTAACTAATAAATGGCAGAAATAACACCTTGTTTTATATTGTCGGATGGTTGGAGAGTACCATTTGTCACTTTACTGCTTAAGCTTATGATGTGCTCTAATTTTAATGGCCTCACTTTTATGGCAAGCCACAAGTTGTCTAAAGCTTAGCTGTGGCATAACTTGTAATGCTATGGGGGTACACGGATGTAATAGTGTTGGTGTCCTTCCTTGACTGCAATTTTCGTTGCTGTATTCTGATTACCTGTATTATCTAGTATCTGTTTGTGGCCTTTCTATGTGCTATATTCTGCTTGTAAAATTTTCTGCAGATGTGTTGTAAACCAGCATAGATGGTAATACTAGCAGTATGATCACCTAGAGGCTAGAGGCGTTGCTCTAGTGATGCCGCAGCTGTACACCTGTAAACTTATCTGAGTAGTGGATGGAGCAGCAGGGTCACCATCATGTGCCTGGGTTAACTCCATTTTTCTTTGGTTCATCCTGGTGGTTGTTGTGCTCGTAGTGTGCTTATAAGAAAAGATTACATATCCATTGTAAGAGGATGACATATACATATTGAGCTAGCGCTTTGTTTGTTATGCACCAAAATAGCTTTACATATCCATTCTGGATGGTTGTCACATAGGACTGCATGAGCTCTATTGAACCTGCTTTCTACTTGTACAAGTCATGCCACATCGGAAGATTGCCTTTTGCATTTACGCTTGCTATAAGTGTACTCGTGATATGCGAGACAAGTTTTGACTCTTTCATGCTAGATCTATGACAATGTTATACTACCACCGTCCCAAAATTCTTGTCTTAGATTTGTCTAGATACGGATGTATCATACAGACAAATCTAAGACAAGAATTTTGGGACGGAGGGAGTATTAATCAATTAGCCCGTGGAAGTATTAATCTAGACAAATCTAAGACAAGAATTTGGGACAGAGGGAGTATTAATCAATTAGCCCGTGGAAATTGACCATGGTATTATAAATGTTGCATGAGTAATTAATAAATGGCAGAAATAACACCTTGCGTTCTATTGTTGGATGAAGAGTACCATTTGTCACTTAACTGCTTAAGCTTATGGTGCGCTCTAATTTTAATGGTGACACTTTTATGGCAAGCCACAAATTGTCTAAGCTTAGCTGTGGCAAAACTAGCCTTGAAAACATGTCCTTAATTCACTTGTCTTGCCACTTGGTACGTTATATCTCATTATGTTAGGCATTTTTATTGGGGCAAACATTCTTTTCCTTATTCGTCTATATCTGGTGTCCTGATTTTGTTTCTTCTGCCATGTCTTGGACAGGTGGAGTCTTCAAGCTTGAACTTTTCTTACCCGAGGAATATCCGATGGCTGCTCCTAAAGTAAACTTTTATTTATCGAGAATAAGTTAGTTTTGGTTTAAAGAGCTATTAGTTGAAACTTATAGTACTGTGATGGATCATGGATGTGCTTGTCTTGGTGAAGTCCTTGATGTAAATTTCGGTTGTTCCATAGTCGTCATTGCGAATCACTATTTTCAAAATCTATCACGGTGATCTTGGCAAAGTTTGTATGGCACTAAAATTCGATAATAGGAATGGGCGGCCATCTCCTTGTCCTTTCCCTGGTCTCCTTCTTACTTATGCCTGTGGCTAACTGAACTGAGCACATTGTTTCTGTCGTAGTAAAGAACTCTGAGCACATTATTTCTGTCGTAGTAAAGAACTATGCTGCATAGTTATTCCAACAATCATAATTACACAGTGAAGTTGGAATGTAACATCACTATGCGAATCTTCCTGCTATGTTTCAACCTTGTTTCATTCATGTATGTTATTTACATCTTTTGGGTGGTGCCATTGTTTGTTCTTGAGATGTTCTGTTCTTTGACTTTCTCACCATTATGGTGACGAGGAATACGGCGATAGTCAGTAGTAGCATCCTGCTAATTCTTGTACTATCCATACCAGTAAATTTGTCTTTCTGTTCACTTCGTTCATCCTCTGTACAGCGTTCAACACTTTACTTATTTGGCAGTGTTATGGAACTCTCTGTACATGTGAATCATAATATAACGAGTAACATCTCAGAATGCTAGTTGTTGCTATCATGTTAAATAAGAGGTACACATGTAGCTGAGAATCTAGTTGTGGTTTGCGAACTATATCCTTATTCTTCTGTACTTTTCTATTTGTTGTCACTTGAGTGAGGCTTTCTGATGGACATCATTCTTTGGTTGTTCCTGATGCAGGTTAGGTTTCTCACAAAAATATACCATCCCAACATTGACAAGGTATGCAACTGATATTATTAGCGGAACATCATTTTGAAGAAGAGCGTCTCATTTCTGATGGATGTAAACTGCAGCTTGGTAGAATATGCCTCGACATCCTAAAGGACAAGTGGAGTCCAGCTCTTCAGATACGCACTGTTCTTCTGAGGTAACCACTGCTGACTTCCATTGCACCTTTGCCAAGTAGTTTTGTGTGACATATCATGCCTTCATGGTAATATCATACTATCGTATTTCCAGAGGGATGTTTCTGGTATTTCTATTGTCGACGATGTTTGCCACTTGACAATATTTCGTCTGCAGCATTCAGGCACTGCTGAGCGCCCCAAACCCAGATGATCCTCTCTCAGAAAATGTCGCAAAACACTGGAAATCCAATGAAGCTGAAGCTGTTGAGACAGGTACTTCTAGATGCTGTCGACAAACCCACATGCTGAAACTGTGTTTTATGCTCCACTATCCATTTTCTGGATACCTATCTGATATGCCGTTTTCCTCCATTTCTGATTTTCGTGATATCTTAACACGTCATTTCTGCACTTTGCAGCGAAGGAATGGACTCGTATGTATGCCAGTGGCGCATGACAAGCTAACGCTGTTATGGATGTAATAACACCGTGTCATAGTTGGGCCTAATCGAAAACCATTTGCTTGATAAAAACACACATGAAATGATTTGCGATGGACGAATGTATCCAGAGCGGCATCATTTCTGGTTGGTGGTTGTATTTGTGGTGCGTGTTCTGGCACGCTTCATAACTTGCTGCTTATAGAACACGCTCTGTTTCTCGTTCATCCTCAATTGTTTCTCCAATTAAAAATATCTGTTGTGATCCGGTATGTAAGCTCTCCAGATGATAATAGTGGCTCTCTTGTTTGTATTTCTCCCCCAAACACCTCTGATGATTTGGTTTTCTTTTGGATTTTTTTAGTAATGTTCAATATTTTTTTTCAATCTCCAGCTGCTTTGGTTACATTTTTTTCCTTTATGGTAAGTTGAACTGCACATACTTATGATTTTCCAAATCAAATGGTTAATGTATGAATCTTGATGAGTAAGATTGGTTCTGAGTGAGGTAAGGTGGGGAGTGGTGTCACTGTTATACATTTTGCACGTTCTTATGAAGATTGTAGATCAAACCCAGGTAAGATATCATATGCAAACAATATTATTTTTCTAGGAAGTCCCACACGTGTGGCATGAACACATGGCAATTCTAAACAGTTTTTTTTTTGGTTTGTTGTTTTCTTTTCGGAAGGCAACTTTAGCTGTAAAAATTGCCAAGGCTGGATTGTTTTGTGCCACACGTGTGGCACTTATCATTTCGGTTTTTCTAAGTAGAGATCAAACACTCTTTTTTGACCAGAAACATTTGAAATTTCTTCCTAATAGTATATTTATATTTCTATTTACTTGAACTATTTTGTACAAAGCTCAGGCATGAGCTAGCCCCTTGAAAAAAAACAGCTCTAAAGGAGTGACAATTACTAAAATATATTAGTTCATGCTTCAAATGGGCTTTATTCTTCATTGATACTAGAAGAACCCATTTCAACTCTTCTTTGACGCTCAGGCATCGCCCTTTTTGGTCCTGTTTTTCCTTTATTTTCTCTGTATTTTTATATTGTGTTTTTATAAAAAAATCACAAAATCCAAAATATCTTTGAATTTCTAAATTGTGTTCCTAAGTTAAAGAAAATGCTTGTATTTTACCAATAAATACTCATAAATTTAAAAGAAGTCTGGTTTTCTTAGAAAATTTGATTAATAAAAAATCTATTTGGACTTCATACAAGAATGTCCAGATTTTTTTAAATAATCACAATAGGTTTAAATAGTGTTCACAGTTTTAGAAAATGTTCTTTTTCTGAAAGTATTTCACAAATAGTTCTCAATTTTTGAAAAAACATTTTGAAAGAAAATGAAAAACGAAAAAATACAGAAAAAAAGAAAAACAACTCGCTATAGTATGTAATATGTTCACTATACGGGCCAGCCTAGTCGGTCGCACCTTGTTTGATTGGCAAATGTATAGGTTGGGTTTAATATTATTGAATATGTAGTCATTGCTAGTGAAAGTTCAGCAAACGAGGATGCTAGTCTCAAGGAAAAACATATGCATCTTCAAATGGAGACCCTTATTTGACGCTTGGTTTGACAATTGGTAGGCGAACGTATAAGGGCGCTTCTTAGAGCAACTCCAACGGGCCGACCCAAACGGACATCGATTTTGTCCGCATTTTGTCCGTTTAGGTTTAGGTCGTCCGTTCGGGTTTCCGTATCCGCTTCTTTAATTGGGTCGGCCCGTGCGCCCAACGGGGCCAGACCCATTTTTAACATGTCTACCCTGACATCTCCTCAAACATGTAGCAGGCAGCGCAGTGCACGGGGAGGCGAGGTGAGAGCTGCAGCAACACCGGCCTGACGTGGGTGCGAGGCGAGGCCGGCGGGGAAGGAACGGGTCCCGAGAAAGGCGAGGCCAGGCGAGGCGGTGCGTAGCGGGCGCGGCCCGGCCGGGCGAGGCGAGGCGTGGCCGGGCATGGCGGGCGCGACGAGGCCTGACATGATGGGGCGAAGCAGGGCACGATTGGGCCGGGCGAGGCGTGTCGAGTCCGGGCACGACGGGGCCGGACGCGGTGGGGCGCAGCAGCGCGCAGCCGGGTCGGGCGCGAGCGGCGCCGGCCGGTGGTGCACAACTCCGGCGAGGAGGCGTGGTCGTGCACGTCTCGGGATCGCGGCGGTGCCGCGATTGGCATTAGGCAGAGCGGCTCGGTGGGTGAGCGAGTGGTGGGCCAGTGTGAGACAGACAGAAATGATGGGTGGGTGAATGCCAGGTGGGCTAGAGAGCACGGGGAAGTGGACAGAGGCGGACGAAGAGGACGCAGAAAACGCTCGCTTTGTGTCTCTTCGGACCCAAATCAGACCCAGATTTGAGCCGAAAATGGGTTTGCGTGGACACGAAGCGGACATAAAATAGAAATGGGTCTCTGTGCTGGGCCGTCATTTTTGTCCGCGTAGACCCAAACGGACATGGGCGGACGAAACGAGTCGCCTCATTGGAGTTGCTCTTATGTGTCGACCCCATTGAGTGTGTCGTACGGTTCGCCTTACCCAACGATACCTATGGTCTTTTCACTATTTTCTCTTTGGTTTTAGGTTTTTAGCCGGTTCAAGTTAGTTTTCCGTGTCTGTTTTTTTAAAATGTATTATGAAAAGAAAATCACAAATGAAAAAAAGATGCATGCACTCTAGAAACCTCCATCTGTTTTAGATATCAACTTTTGTGATATCGAGAAGGCTCATACTAAGAGAGGGCGACGTTCTATTGTAGTGGCCGCTTAGAGTTAGTTGACACTTTTATTGTAATAAAAGTCCGCCTACTCACGGCGACGGTTTCATCATGTACATGATACTGTTCTTCTTAAATGATCCTGACGCGATTCTAAAGTGACGGTTTTCGTTACGCCTGACTCTATCGGATGTCCACAACAATGTATGCCTGGGTTTTGCCGGTTGAAAGTACTAATCACCTTCACCCCCCAACCCAGTACTAACTTCGCCCTTTAGCGTGGGGATTACCCATCCCTCGCCTCTCTTCCTGATGGCTCCTTCCACAAATAACTACGACACCCAGACTTGTCAATCATTGTTCATTCTAGCACGAATGCGGGCCTTGGCATCCTCGTCAACTACCACCTTCACGTGGACATCGCGCCATGGCATCCAGCACGACGGCCATTATCTCCTTGTCACGGGTCGTCTCATGCACCGCAACATCATCCTCCCTCTGCACAATGTCCTCATCCACCACCACCTCCTGAGCTATGTATGCAGCAGTGGTAGGGGCGGAAAAATGTGCTTGAACTGATGTGGGATGAATGGTTTGGTACCAAACGGGTTGTTTTTCATTTCGTCGGGGTGCTTGCTGTTATGGGCAATGTGGCATATTTGTAATAAGATTACTAAGGTTGTTTCCCCTAGTCACCTGGCTGATTGTATTTTCAAATACATTCTATTTCCACAACTGTAGGAGCCTTTGGGGAAACAATGGCACCGTGATGCCATGCAGCTCTGATCAAGCTTAGACAGACCAACCGTCATGCCAGGATCTAGGAACATGACTCCCAAGGCTCTCGCCTTTCGTGCGAGCCTGTGTGCTCTTGTGTTCAGCCATGAGCCTTCTATCAAACTATATTGTGTTGGGTATGTATTTTGTTTCATATTGTGGTGAACGTTTGTGCTATACTCTGCATGTGTTTGAGTTTTATTAATATAAAGCGAGGCATGTGTCCGAGTTCTAATAATATTTACAGGTTTGATGAAACGAGCGGCACCAAAGTTGAATTAAGGACAAGGCGGTAGATGAGTGGGGGCGAGGGATTTGTTCTTTCTTAGATGAACCGTGTGAAATTGAGGTTAATTTGGTTAGTTAAACCCATAATCACTTCCGGCGCCGTTCTTTTGAGGGAATCAGAGGAAAAGTTTTGTGTCATTTCAAACTGAACTGAGGGTGTAGATGCTGACATAGTACAAATAATACATGTGCGCAGTGGCATACCTAGGGGGTGTGCCGGGTGTTCCATGACACACCTGGAATTTTGGGATATTTTTTACCATGTAGTAGTAATTAGCTGATTTTCAAGGGCCATGTAAGTCAATTAAAGTAGACCTAAATATATATCTATACCTAATAATAAAGTAATGTGTGTTTCTCTGATTTTTTATCTATTCACCTATATTATTTTTTACTATCCGAGGTGGTACTATTTTTTGCGCACACTCGTCTAAATTTATTAGATGGGCCTTGCATGCACGGTTATTTCGTACGTACGTCCGTGCCAGCCGAGGAGGAGGGAGCAGGCAGAAGAGAAAGAATCCCGAATTAATTACATGGGCCACGATTTCCTACGTACGTCCGTCCCAGCCCACGAGGGACTAGCCAGCAGAGAAAATTTCGAGAGAAAAGACTCGAACTCGGGTCCTGCGCGCAACAACCACTAGAGCCGGTAAGTGTTTATGTTGGTTAGCAGCGCTAATAGCTTAAAACTACCTATATTCACCGCCCTGCTTTTTTCCTTTTCCTTTTTTTTTTCAATTTATTCATGTTCCCCTTTTGGTTTTTTACCTTTTCAAGTTTTTTTTATTTTGAATTAAATGTTCAAACTTTTTAAATTTTGTTCAAAACTTCAAAAAAGTTCAAATTTCCAGAATTCCTTCATAAAATTTAAAAATATTCGCATTTCCAGAAATGGTATGAGAATTTTGAAAATGTTAATCTCTTTGCAAAATTGTTCAGAATGTCAAAAGTCGATTATTTTTTAAAATCATGAATATCATTTTGAAAACTATTTTTTTGACCATTTGTTTAGAAGACCAAAATTGGAATTAAAAACATTTTACAAAAAAGGCGAAAATAATTTGAAACCAGTAAAGTTGTTGAATTTCCCTGAACAATTTTTTTATTTGTGAATTTTTTTTTGAATACAGGAAGTTTTCTGAAAATTCATAAAATTATTTGTAATAGCGAACATGATTTGAAATTGCCGATTTTTTTGAATTTGTAATTATTTTTGACAAGGGAACCTTTTGAATTTGTGACATAATTTTGAAGACTACATTATTTTTTGATATTGTGATTCATTTTGAAACCTTAAGAATTTTTTGAAATTCCTGAACATTTATTGAAACATAAATATTTTTTGAGTTTGTGAACAAATTTTGAAAATCAAGAAATTAAAGGCTTGCTTGCATGCTCCAATCAAGGAGCATCATGCAAAACGGATGCTGATAGGAGGGAGGAGGGACGCTAGCATGAGAAAAATAATGAGACTCTAACTTTGCACACTTAATTAAATAGAGCGACTCTAGCATGAGAAAAATAATGAGACTCTAACTTTGCACACTTAATTAAATAGAGCGAAAATCATGAGCTTTACAGATGCTCAAAGGGAGGAGGGATGCTACCATGAGAAAACTCATGAGTGATTGTGCTGTGAGCTTTGCACACTTACCTAAAAGGAGGGACTGAGCCAATAAGGGGGAATCTCGAGAGCACACGCATCGCTTGCACGGTACAAAAATAAATGCACTTTAGTTGATCATTTCAGTTATGAAATTTGCAAAACATTCTAACTTTAATAATGATCTGTGCAAATCCTTCTTTCTACTAAATTTCTATTAAAATTAGATGGATAAACCACATTGCATTACACAAATAAACCACATTGACAGAGTAATCAGAGTAATACACCAATGTGCTATTTATCAATTACCGTTCCTCGTCATCTCAGAAAGAACTCGACCATGATACAATCGAAGTCGAAGATGCTCACATGCACGGTTGCAAACCCTACTCCTATGCGCTCCTCCGATATAGTGAGCCGACACATCTTAAGATTTGACTCCACAACATCCGAATTCTCGCGATTGTCTGTGTGTTCTTTTAAGAAGAACATATGGATTAACTTTTTCTACCGTCGCAACGACGTGCATTTTTTTGAAACAAAAGGGGTCCCCCCCTTTCCATTTTATTGAATAGCGGAGAACAACGTACGTGCATTTTTACTTTTTATTTTAAGTGTGCACACCCTTTATTTTAGTTTGCGGCCGCAACTGCATGTGAGTCACGTGCCCAGGAGCGGGAACGAGGGGATAGCTCGCTAGCTCGCTCCATCTTATCTGCACCGCACGCTACATGCACGAGGATCACGAAGGCATGCATATGCATGCACGAGGCTGGTGGAATGGATAAGCTACCGCTCGACTTGTCCAGTCCGGCCGGCACTCGATCGCGGCCGTGCCAACTACACCTGGCGCGCGCGGGAGACAGAGATTCTCCTCAATCCCTCCTTGATGCGCGCACGCACAGCACAGGCCGGTGCATGGTGTAATCCGAGCCGACCGGCCCGCGTGTCTGGCAGCATGCGACATGGCTAGCAGAGAAGAGGCGCTGCCCATTCGGCGAACGGTCAGCTCCTCGACGGGAGGCAGCAAGAGGCGGTGCACCCATCCTGATCCTGCCCCGCCGATTCACCAAGAGCCGGCCTTCCCCTTGCCCCCCGGCGTCGATCCTTCGACTAAGTTTTTTTACCGGAGCCGGGAGCTACCCGTGAAGAATCTACCGTCCAATTGCTTTTTCTGAGATTCGTGCCAGCTTTTTGTGTATAAAGTAAAAATAATTTACTATGCAATACAAACAGTAGACAAAGGAATACATCTGTGCATGTCAAATGTGTGGCAGCTTTAGATGTGACTTTTTTTTGAACAACCAAAGGCGCCAAAGGCGCCAATCTATTGCAAAATCATTCAGAGTTCAAGCAGTTTACATTGAGAGTTACAATTCCCTGATTTTTCATACATGCACATAATAACTTCAAAGGACAATCTTCCTGAATATGATTCACATTGCTACAGGAGACTTGAAATGTTTGAGTTGCTTTATGCTGGATTGCTAGTTGGGCTAAATCACGAGCTTCTTTGTTATGGTTTCTTGAGATATGAAATACTTGGAATAAAGTAGGATCAGTGATTGCACAAAATTCTGCAAGTAAACCTCTAATTTCCCAGTGTCCTGGATATGTCCTTGGTGATCTTGTAGCAGCTATGTTTGCCAGGGACAAGTTGTCTGTGAAGATTATCGTCCCCTGAATTTGTAACTTGATTACTATGTTGGCTGCTAGCAGTAAAGCTTGCGCTTCTGCTTCAAAGGCCGATTTTGCTTGATGACATGTAGCCCAGATTTGAACCTTCAATCTTCTGCCTCTTTGATTTACCAGCAATAGAACACCTAATCCAGTTCTTGTACTGTTATTATGCTTATCTTGTTCCTTCCATGCCGCATCTATGAAGACTATATTTTTTGCTGGTAGATGTGGCAAATCTATTGTTGTTCTCTGCACATGAGAACTTACTGTTTGGATTTCCTTCTTTCTTTCCTTTTGGTGTGCTTGCTCCAGGGCTTCCTCTTCTTGTGATAAGCACTTTTCAATAGCTTGAGCTGCATAAAAAACACGCAGAGGGGAGCTTTTTTTTTTGAAATAGTTTGTCGTTCCTTGACTTCCACATACACCACATAAATGTAAATATATTGCTTAAAGTAGCATGTGGATGGTTGGAGTTAAGAATGCAAGAAATCATATCTGTAACAGATCTACAATCTTTCAAGAGTTCATCTATTCTGATATGCCATGGATGAACAAACCAAGCAGCTTTGGCGAAAGGGCATGAAAAAAAAATATGCTGCTCATCTTCTTCTATTCCACATCTAGAGCAAAATTTATTTATATGAGTAGTGTATTTACCCACTCTCTTACCCGTTGGAAGTGCTTTCCTGATTAACCTCCATGCAAATGTTTGTACTCTTGGCGCAATATCTTTTGTTTTCCAAACTTGTTTCAAAAGCTCCTTTGAGTTGACTGAAATAGCTCTTGGTTGTGGTTCTCCTTCTTCTTGCAAGACCTGCAAACATAATCTATATGCACTCTTGGTTGTGAATTTCCCCGTAGGAGTAAGCTTCCAACAAAGGATATCTTCCCCTATTTCTTGAATGATTGGAACTTGCTTCATGACCAAAGCAGCTTCTGGATGAAAGAGATTATCAATCAATTGATTATTCCATTGTTTCTGATTTGGAAGCCAGAGTTCTTTAATAAGAGATGGATAAACATAATCTCTAGATTGGACGATGAGATGGTCGTAAATGGTATTCCACGAGTTATACCAAGGGTTGCTCCAAAGAGAAATGTTCCCTTCTGTAAGTTGATAGAAAGAATTTTCAATAAGCATATGTCTAACTTTCAATATGGATGTCCAAAAGGCTGATTTGGGAACACTGTGACTAGCTTTCCAAAAAGACGTATGAGGATAGTACTTGGATTTGAGGATTTTAGAGAGATGGCTATTGGAATCCTCAACTATTCTCCAGGCTGCTGAAAGAATTAAACTTTGGTTTGTTGCTTGCATATTTTTGATCCCAAGGCCTCCTTCATTTTTTGGAGAACATATATCTTTCCAAGCTCGAAGACAAAGAGATTTTGAATTGTTTTCCTCTCTCACCCCTGTCCACCAAAAGTTCCTAATGATTGCAGTGAGTTTGGATAAGAATTTTTTGGGGAAAAGAATATTGGACATGTAATATACGGGGATGGAAGCAAAAACTGAATTAATGAGGGTGAGTCTCGCTTCATGGGATAGTTTATTTGCCTTGTAACCTGGGAGTTTAGCTCTAAATTTGTCAATGACAAAATTATAAGCTGTGGATCTATCCTTGGCCGGGAGAATGAGGGGATGTCCCAAATGAATGGTGTGGTGATCTATGTCTGAAACGGGAAATATGCTTTTGATTGCTTGCCTAATGTTATTATCCACACCTTTGCTAAAAATAATTCCAGATTTATGCCAGTTTGGTGTCTGTCCTGATTTATTGCAGAAAGCTTGAATAAGTTGACTCATTGTAGTTGCCTCTTGTATGGAAGCTTGGCCACAAACTAATAGATCATCTGCAAACATGAGTGAGTGGATGGCAGGGCAATTAGGGCCAAGAGAAATTCCTGTGAGTTGGTTAGACATCATTGCTTCTTGCAAAGAAATGGATAGCTCATTTATAGCAAGAACGAAAAGATAAGGAGATAGTGGACAGCCTTGCCTGATGCCTCTATTATTCCTAAACTTGGCATATGATTGGCCATTAATAATAATGGAAAAAGTGGGTGATGAGATGCAAGCATATATCAAGTTAATGAAATGGTCATGCAGCCCTTTACGTGCAAGAGCCGAGACTACGAAATTCCATTCTAGTCGATCAAAAGCCTTGGCAAGATCAATTTTAACCATGAAGGAAGGAGCATTCCAAGCGCTCAGATTGAAAGAGTGAGTAATTTCTTGAGCTATGATAATATTATTACTAATCCTCCTCCCCTGAATGAAAGCTTGTTGAGAGGGGTGAATATAATCAGGAAGATGAGGCTTGAGCCTTTGAGCTAATGATTTGGCAATGATTTTATATACCACGTTACATAGGCTGATGGGTCTAAAATCAGCAGGAGTAATGCAAACCAATTTCTTTGGAATAAGGACAATATTAGTTTTATTGATATGACTTGGCATTATACCTGTTTCATAGAAACTTCTCACTAGATTGACCACATCATCTCTAATCCAAGCCCAGGCTGCTATGAAGAAGGCAACATTTAATCCATTAGGTCATGGAGAAGCATTTCTCTTCATTTCTTTAAGAATTTGCCAAACTTCGTGCTTATCTGGAATGCTATTTGTATGGTCCTGCTGGTCTGCACTCATCTCTGTCCTTATGTATGGCCTGCCTTGGTTAGTTCTATCAGAGGCAAAAATCTTCTTAAAGTATTGGACAAAAGTGTTGGCAATATTTTCAGGTTTAAAATGAGTCATATTGTTATGGTCTCTAATGGAAACAATTTGATTTTTCCTTCTTCTTTTCAGAACAGCCTGATGAAAGTAAGAAGT
The DNA here is from genome assembly GCA_032464435.1 of Aegilops umbellulata. Lineage (NCBI taxonomy): Eukaryota > Viridiplantae > Streptophyta > Magnoliopsida > Poales > Poaceae > Aegilops > Aegilops umbellulata. Next base: position 513,065,706 of record CP136059.1, read on the forward strand.
ATTCCTGTCCCCTTTCATTGCCCAATGCTTTTTTGCCCTTTGTCTATAAAATTCAGTAAGTTTAGTCATATTTTCTTCATACCTGCTTATGAGTGAGGCGTCTAACTTGTGGTCCTGTTCCAAAATTGGCTTCATTTGGATACTTCTTATCTGTTCTTCAAGGGAGTTGAGTTCCTGATGGATAGGCTTCTTCTTTTTGCACCATCTCTTGAGAGATCCTGCAAGATGATTAGTTCTAGCATAAAAAGGTTTATGAGAAGTGCTAGCCCACACAGCCTTTGCATATGAATGAAAATCCTTTTCCATGAGCCACCAATTTTCAAATTTGAATGTTTGCATAGGTTTTCGAAATTTACCATCGGTAGAAATAAGTATGGGAGCATGATCACTTAGAGTAATAGGAAGATTATAGACATTTGTATTCGGGTAAAGAGCACACCACTCAGCATTCACCAAACATCTATCAAGTCTTTCATAAGTTGGATTAGTGAAAAAACGTTTGTTAGTCCAGGTATAAGCAGGCCCACTATAACCAAGATCAATCAAACCACAAGACTTCACAAGATTGCGGAAAGCACTTTAGATGTGACTTAGTGGGTGACTGATTAAAAGGACGGCGCATGGGTTCTCTTTCCCAAACAAAGTAGTTGCATTTTATTTGCTGGTCATATTTTGAATGGTTAACAGCTTATGAACCAAATTTTGATTAACGAATTTTTTTGTACATTTGAATTCAAGGTGATAAGACCTTTAAAACAAGACCGGTCTTGGATACAATTTGGCTAGATTGAACTTTTACTGTTTCAGTTAATTTCACATTACAAAAAATACGATTTTACTCATTTCAATAAACATAGTTTACTCATTCCAAAAAAATTATTTCACTTTTTTGAAATGCGGATTTCACTCATTTACAAATTGATTTTATTATTTCAAAATAATATTTCATTTATTTCAAATAACTGATTTCACTTAGTTGAAAAAACTTATTTCACTCATTTCGGAGAACACATTAGATTCACTCATTTGAAGTACTATATTCCACTCGCTTTAAAAACTTATTTCACACATCACAAAAGAAATATTTTCAAACTTTGTTTCACTCGTTTCAAGTAACTAATTTCACTTATTTCAGAAAACACATTACATTCAGTCAGTTGAAATACTATATTTCACTTGTTTCAAAAAGTGATTTTACTCGTTACAAAAGATAGATACCGCTCATTTCACTAGTTTCAGAAAACACATTCCACTCACAATATACATAAATAAATAAGGATTTTTCACAAAAATAATATTTCAATTAGAAAACTATTTGACTCTTATAAAAAATATCATTCAAACACATATTTCTCTGCAATAATTAAAATCTATGAAATCAGTGATTTTTGAACTGAGTGAGATATATGAAAATAGCTACTTTTTGAAATATGTGAAACATGTTATTTTTAAATCTGACTGACATAAGCAGCTTCACACAGAGCGAAATAACATGTTTCATATGTTCCAGAGTGAAATAAGTTTCGAACACTGAAATAAGCAGTTTCACACAGAATATATAGAGTGAAATAAGTTAACTAAAAGAAACTAAATGTATTTGAAATGTATCCAAAATTGATCTTGTTCTAAAGGTCTTGACACCCGGAGATCAAATATATAAAATATTTCACATATGTAATTTTGGTTTAAAAGATATTAACGGTTGAAAATGTCAAATGAAATTTAAATGGGTACCTTTGTTATGGGAGCCAAAGGAGGAGAGTATGTCAGAGCCATGCATGCATCGTACTAACAAAAAGTGTTGACAAGAGTTGACAAGACATTTCATACATGATGATGTTTAACAGAATACAAAGGAATACTAGTATGCATGTAGACAGTGTGCATCAATCTCCAAGAATTTAAGGATGGATTTAGCACCGGTACATCCCTCCACCGGTAAAAAGAGGTTTGCGGTCGATCCTTCCCGTTGCACAAAGGAAACCAGCAAAGCAAACGAAGAGCAAACACAACGTCCAGACTCTGCCGTGCTCTCCTCGATCGATTCGCCTTGGGACGTGACACATGCATGCACATGCACCAGCTGCATGTTGTTTTCCTTTCTTTTTGAACTGAGCTCAATGCTTTTTCTCTTAGTTGGAGGCTCGATGCTCTTTGAAATGAGACTACAAGAGTCAAGACTCCACCCGAATTTAGCAAGCGGGGTGAAATCAAAGGTTTGATCTGTTTTGTGTTGTGTTGGAGTACTGGCGGATCCAGGAATTGAAGTTAACCGAGGTGAATTTTTTCTACAGAAGCTTAGTTGCGAATACAAGTCTATTCAATCGAAACTCATGCCATTCAACAAATTAAAACATAAAAAATAATCATAAAAAAGTCTTTGAAATGACCATGGACGCTTATCAATTGAAATGCTCGTTTGATGCTACGACACGATCACACAGTTCCAAACGAGACATACCAAATTATATTAGCACAAAGGTGAGAATAGTTGTATATTTTGATAAGATGGCAATATACTTTCTACAATGTTGTTGAAAAAAATACAACAGTGGAGTAGGGGGAGGCTGCACCACACAAAGCGGCGGGTGGTTGCGCAACGATGGCTACTTCTCGGGTTCGAGAGTCCGAAGGGTTGGATAAAAAAAGTTGGAAATCAATTTTCTTTATTGGACCGATGACAGGATCGATTCAGTGTTTTTTTCTTCGATTCAATGAGTACTGGATCGATTTGGTGGCCGCATACTATTGTGTATTTCTAATTGGGACTGAAGTACAATCGTTGCAGCCTAGTATTGCTGGTGTCCACTCCAGCCCAAGCCCAAACTTTGTCTCCCTCAACCTCATCATGTAGCCCTTTGCAGAAGCATGTACGCAGCTGCGCGACCATGGACTGCTTGCTGCCGGAGGAAAATTAAGAGGACTGGAAGAGGGATAGGCAGGAGGGGGAGAATATCTGGTGCACCGGTCCTTATGGTGCTACCGGTGCACCGAGCTCATGCTGCACATTTCAAATGTTGGAAAAATTCTGAAAATAAATTAGCACATTTACACAACATGAATGTACATTGCCACAAAATTTAAAGTCAAAATTCAAAACATATCTCAGAAAACAAAAATGAGAAATTCAACACTGAACAGTACATAACATAAGTTGGGCTTTAGATTTGGCCCATTACTACATTGATATCAAATTTGTCATTTTTGTGTCTGAAGATATGTTTTAAGTTTTGATACGAAATTTTGTGACAACATACATAGATGTTGTGTCAATGTGCTAGATTTTTGCCAGATTTTTAAAAAATGTTCTACAACATCCGGTGCACCGGTAGCACCATAATTGTGGGTGCACCAGATACATTCCCAAGCAGGAGGTCGCTGCCCCGACTCTCCGAGTGGTAGATCTGTCACAGTGTTGGGGGTATGGATACCTCAACTAAGATGCTAATTCAATCAACCAAAAACACTACCCTATGAATGAAAAATGTGCCAGCGGGTTACCTGTAATTTGCACATTCCGTGACCTAAATCTCCAAAATTTGCACATAAATATTACATATGTTGTAGTGAATTGTGGTTCAAACATCTGCCTTGAGAACACTTGTTCCACCGCAAAAAATTCCGGGTGGCCTTAGTTAGTTACTACATTAGTCCGGTGAATTTTACTGAGTAAACCTTGGTCATGGATTTTCCACTCCCGGATGCACATGCACTTGGATGAACAATAAAATAAAAGAAACAAAAAGAAACCTGATTTTTTTGTGACAAACAGTGTTAAGTATTTCACTTGCATGCAAAGTTTCTGATAAAAAGTATTCATGATGCACTGAAAAACTGATGTTCCAAAAAGACTACTTTCAAAATCATTTTGGAGTATTATTTTTTCCCTCGGGCCCTCACAATTGTTATTGCATCACAAAATGTGCAAGTATGTAAAAAATTAAGATATGGTTTTTTTACCAAAAATAGATTTTTTTGACATTTTTCCTATTATTTTGAATTTTATTGTTCATCCATGGTGCATATGCACTCATGCTCAGAATGACAAGCAGAATGCTAGCTTTTTATAGATTTAGCATGGATCAAAAGTGTACATGCCGATCAAAAGAGCAAAGGAGAACAAATCAAAGAGATGTGAGAGAAAGCACAAATGAATACCCCCTCACACAAATTGCCTGGCAACATCTCACTCTTGATCCTCGAAAGGGGACTCCAAACACTTTGTACCAGCAATGCCCAAGAGATCCATACTTAGACGCTTTATCGTCACAAGTCCATTCACTGGTGTAATGTCCCTTCTCAAAGTGTGATTGTTACGTTCTTGTCATAGCGCACTACCACATACTCGAACAGTACCGACCAGCTTCTGGCCAGGCATCACTGATGAGGACCAAATTTCGTGTTTTGACCCTTTTGCGCTAGTTTAGCAGGATCTGACCCCCCTATGATTTTTTTTGGGATCTGGCCCTTTTGGCTACCGCTATAGGCCTCCATGGTAGCCCAATACAGACTACCGCTAGAGCTCTGGCGGTATGCATTTGGCGGCCATTAACGGATGTTTGCTTCAGCCCACCTGGCAAAGGTCCCTACCACCATACCCGCTGGCGATAGGGTGGCATAACCTACCGCCAAGGGCCTTGGCGGTAGGAATCTTTACAGGATAGGGTGGTGGGGTGGGGGCTATGCTCCCCCACCCACTCATTCACCCCCATTCCCTATTCTCTTTCGAGTTCAACTCCTCTTCTCCTTACACAAGGCCCTCTCAAATCTCTCTCATTTGCTTGAGATTTTTCCGGTGGATCCGGAGCACTTTCATCACCCAAGGTACCTCCCTCACTCCCCCTAATTTTGGTTGGTTGAAATCATGTATTTTGCTCACTTTGTTGCAAACCCTAGTTCATGATTTTGTTGTGGTGAAATCAATGTATATGATGCATTTAGGGTAATGTTTGTGGTTTGACTATGTATTGTGTGGCTATCATTGTTGGGTGTACCAAGATCTAGCATTTAGGGTTTTGTTAGGGGTTAGGGTTAGTATTAGAGAGGGAGTCCTGGATTAGGGGGTGTTCGGATAGCCGGACTATACCTTCAGCCGGACTCCTGGACTATGAAGATACAAGATTGAAGACTTCGTCCCGTGTCCGGAAGGGACTTTCCTTGGCGTGGAAGGCAAGGTTGGCGATACGGATATGTAGATCTCCTACCATTGTAACCGACTCTGTGTAACCCTAGCCTCTCCAGTGTCTATATAAACCGGAGGGTTTTAGTCCGTAGGCCGAACAACGGGACAACAATCATACCATAGGCTAGCTTCTAGGGTTTAGCCTCCTTGATCTCGTGGTAGATCTACTCTTGTACTACCCATATCATCAATATTAATCAAGCAGGAGTAGGGTTTTACCTCCATCGAGAGGGCCCGAACCTGGGTAAAAACATCGTGTCCCCTGTCTCCTGTTACCATCCGCCTAGACGCACAGTTCGGGACCCCCTACTCGAGATCCGCCGGTTTTGACACCGACATTGGTGCTTTCATTGAGAGTTCCTCTGTGCATTCACCATCAGGAAGGATGCCTCACCCCGTCTTTAAAGACGGCACCATCACTAAGGGAGATTTGGCTATCGGCCAAACTCTCCAGCTAGGTGGTTTTCTTATGACCGCCTATTCGGCCGCTGCGCCGACGAAGACCTCTCGGGCATCGAAAGCAATCTTCATGTCAGCCCGGAACTTGCCGAGCAGTTAGATCCAATGGAGCTCTCTTCCATAAACGAGCTCTTGGATCGCATCGCCACCCTGGGAGTCGCTACAGATTACGACCAGATCATGCCTAAACCCGATCTGAGAGAGATCAACTCTCCCCAAGTCACCCATCACGTTGCCGTGGTAGAGGGACAGTGCGGCGACCCTTCATCTATCTTAAGGACCACCTACGTCCGAATTCCCGATCCCTCCAAGCCGGATACCCGCGGTGGGGAGGACATCGCTCAAGACCCGAGCTTAGAGTCGGGCAACGGGCTAGATTCATTGGACAACATCCAAGAATCCAAACTTTCGAGTTCGGAAACTCCTTGGCCTCTGAGTCTCAGATTGGGCGAGGTTTCGGATTTAATCCCACCCACCCACCCGAACACATGCAATCTATCCCAAATTAGGCAAAGGCCAGAAAAAATAGTACATCATTAGTGGGCCAGATTCCTCCTGGTTATGAACAGGAACAAGGACTGCCGCGAGGAAGACGCAATCTCATTCTTCTACAATAACTGCACGGACAAGGGAATCCTCAACGCCATAAGTCGCCGTGATATTACACGCTTCGCTGACTTGGCGTCCATAGTACGAAAGTACTGTGCGATGGAAAGCGCCTGGAAAACCGAAGCAAAATTTTGGGATAATCCAGCCTTGAATACAAACCCAGTCCGAAATAAAAGGGTGCATCATCGCCGGACACCCGAGTTAAACACCAAAAAGCAAAAACCCTCTACAGGGCATGGAACCGTACTGGAAGGATGGCTTAATGGACCCTGTAAAATTCACAGTACAGAGGGCGCCACACCAACTCACAGCCTTAGAGCATGTTGGATACTCCGGCAGGTGGCCAAAATTGGCGAAGATCTTCTACTTCCAGAGGCCACAGAAAGCCACCCAGAGACACCAGTACTGTATCAACAGTCTTCGAGACCTTCGCATCAAATAATATGCGAAAAAGAACACTCCGCAACCTTGCCGAAGTCTACCAAGTAGCAACAATAAACCCATGGAGTGACACGGCTATTACTTTCAATGCCAGAGATGAACCTAAATTCCGAATAGCCCGAGCACCAGCCGAATTGGTCCTCAGTCCAATAGTGGACGGCTTTCGCCTTACCAAGGTACTCATGGATGGAGGCAGCAGATTGAACCTCATTTACGAGGAAACCCTTCAAAAAATGGAAATAGACTGGAACCGATTGAGCGAAGCAGCACAACCTTTAGAGGAATAATCCCCAGTCGAGAAGCACACTGCACAGGAAAAATCACACTAGATGTGGTGTTCGGCACACCGGATAATTACAGGTCCGAAGAGGTCACGTTCCAAGTGGCCCCGTTCAGTAGCGGATACCACGCTCTGCTAGGGCGGGAAGCGTTTACAATCTTCCAAGCAATACCCCATTACGTGTACATGAAGCTCAAGATGCCCGGGCCGAACGGAATTATCACTCTCGCTAGTGATCCGGACATAGCACTCCGCGCCGAAAACAAGACGGCCGCACTGGCCCTTGAGGCACTCTCCAAAGCCCTAGCGGCTCAGGATCTGACTGCGCTGCGCTCCACGGTGAACAGGGACGATGTGATACTCGACAAAAGATCCAAGTCCACCTCCTTTAAACCAGCGGACGAAATAGTCAAATTCCAGGTCCATCCAACGGACCCCAACAAAACAGCTTCCATCGGGGCACAATTAAGCCCTGGTGTAGACGCCGCACTGCGAGAGTTCCTACGTGAGAACTGGGACATTTTTGCCTGGCACCCTTCAGATATGCCAGGAATCCCACGCATACTGGCCGAAAACAGCTTAAATATCCTAAAAGGATTCAAACCCGTCAAACAGGCTCTCCGGCGTTTTTCCGAGCCTAAGAGACATGCCATGGGAGAGGAGCTAGCCAAGCTATTGGAGGCTGGATTCATCAGAGATATAAAACATCTGGACTGGCTAGCAAACCTGGTGATGGTACCAAAGAAGGACAAATCCTGGCGCCTGTGCGTTGATTTTAAAGACCTTAACAAGGCTTGCCCAAAGGATCCCTTCCCTCTACCCCGCATCGATCAAATTATCGACGCTACCGCAGGACACGGTTCGTTGTGCTTCCTCGACGCATATTCCGGTTACCATCAAATCAAGATGGTAGAGTCCGACCAAGCCGCAACGGCATTTATCACACCATACGGCCCATTCTGCTTCAACACAATGCCCTTCGGGCTTAAAAACGCCGGTGCAACATATCAACGCATGATTCAGACATGTCTGGCAAACCAGATCGGCAAAACAGTGGAGGCATACGTGGATGACGTGGTCATTAGAACATGACATGTTGAGTCCTTAGTAGACGACTTGAGGCTCACATTTGATAACCTCTGAACATACGATATCAAGCTCAAACCGGAAAAATGTGTTTTCGGCGTTCCAGCCGGAAAGCTCTTGGGCTTCATTGTATCCGGTAGAGGAATTGAAGCAAATCCGGCCAAGATCCGAGCTCTGGCACAATTGGATATCCCAAAGGACCTCAAACAAATACAAAAATTAACCGGATGCATGGCGGCTCTAAGCCGCTTTATCTCCCGCTTGGGAGAAAAGGCACTACCCCTCTACCGCCTCCTTCGGCGCACCAAACACTTCGAGTGGACGGACGCCGCCATGGCCGGACTCGACGAAATAAAAGCCGTATTGGCAACAAACCCAGTCCTGGCCGCGCCGAACATTGGCGAACCAATGCTATTGTACATTGCAGCAACCAATCAGGTTGTAAGCGCAGTGCTCGTCGTCGAACGAGAAACGGACGGACACAAATTCCCCCTTCAAAATCCGGTCTATTATGTGTCCACTGTCCTCACTCTGTGCAAATGACGGTACCCGCATTATCAAAAGATTGCATACGCGGTATTCATGGCATCCCAGAAGCCGCGACACTACTTTCAAGAGTGTTCAATAACAGTAGCCTCGGAAATACTACTTAACGATATTATAAACAACCGCGACGCGATGGGCCGGATTGCCAAATGGGCCATCGAGTTCCTCCCGTTTGACATAACTTATAAACCACGGCGAGCTATCAAGTCGCAAGTTTTGGCCGGCTTCGTCGCAGAATGGACGGAGGCCGAACTCCCTAAAGAGTATGGCACATATTCAAACTGGATCATGCATTTCGACGGCTCCAAAATGTTGGCCGGTCTAGGGGCTGGCGTCGTTTTGACGTCCCCCACAGGAGACACAGTTCAATACGTCCTCCAGATTATGTATACAGACTCCAATAATGCAGCCGAGTATGAGGCCCTTCTACATGGTCTCTGGATGGCAGTATCCATGGGCATTCAACGCCTAGAGGTGCGCGGGGACTCGAACCTCGCGATATCCCAAATAAATGCCAAGGATCCAAAAATGGCAGCTTACCGCAATGCCGTCTTAAAAATGTCAGCTCGGTTCGAAGGGCTCGAATTTCACCATATAGCCCGGGAAAATAATCAGGCGGCGGATGTCCTGGCACGCATCGATGCAAAACGCGATGTAGTACCCCCAACATCTTCTTGGAAAGGCTGTTCAAGCCATCCGTGGCATGGGACGGGGAACCCGGCAATAACAGCCCGGACCCAACCGCACTGCCCGATACCGAACAATTTGACATAATTAGAGGCTCTGCCAATGAAACCACACCTTCATCCCATGTAATAATGGCCGTCATCGCCCCGTGGACAGAACCTTTCCTAGCCTACCTTACTAAGCAGGAACTCCCTAAGGACCAAAACAAGGCACGCTGCATAGTGCGGCGATCTAAAGCCTACAAAGTCCATGAGGGAGAGCTTTATAAAAAAAGCACTACCGGAGTCCTTCAAAGGTGCATCTCCGAAGAGGAAGGGCGGAACCTTCTGGCTAAAATTCACGCCGGACTTGGTGGTCATCACGCCGCAGCTCGGTCCCTTGTAAGCAAGGCCTTCCGTACAGGCTTTTATTGGCCGATGGCCCGGGCAGACGCCCAAGACTTAGTCCAACAATGCGTCGGTTGCCAGCGTTTTGCAAACCAAAGCCACATGCCACCCACCACCCTCCAAACTATTCCCATAACTTGGCCCTTTGCGGTCTGGGGGCTTGACATGGTTGGAACCCTTAAAGGCGGAACCCACAAGAAAAAATACTTACTGGTCATGGTGGATAAATTCACCAAATGGATAGAAGCCAAGCCTGTTAAGACGGCTGAATCTGGACCGGTGATAGACTTTATATCCGGGGTTGTACACCGTTACGGCGTCCCCCACAACATCATCACTGATAACGGCACGAAATTTATGGCCGGCAAGGTAAAACTCTGGTGCAAAAACATGGGCATCAAGCTCGATTATGCTTCCGTCTATCACCCACAAACTAACGGCTAGGTCGAACGTGCAAATGGTCTTATCATGAGCGGCATCAAACCTAGATTAGTTCGGTCCCTCAAGGAATCTCACACGCACTGGGTAGAGGAGCTCGACTCCATACTCTGGGGGCTGCGGACCACGCCAAATCGCACCACCGGATACACACCATTCTTCATGGTGTACGGCGCAGAGGCAGTTTTGCCTTGTGATATAATTCATGACTCACCGCGAGTGCGCATGTACGAAGAAAGAGAAGCCGAGCTCGATCGGCAGGACAGTTTGGATGCCTTGGAGGAGGAGCGTGACGTGGCAAAAGCCCGTTCTGCATTTTATCAACAGCAGGCTCGAAGATACCAAAGCAGAGAAGTACGGGCCATAAATTACAATGTTGGCGAATTAGTTCTACGCCTGCCGGACAAGAAAAAGGACAAAATCAAGCCCAAGTGGGAAGGTCCCTTCATAATTGACCAAGTCCTGACTGGTGGAGCATACCGCCTGCGAGATGCATCGGATAACCGACTCGAGCCGAACCCATGGAACGCAGCCCGTCTCCGAAGATTCTATGCCTAGCGCCGGACTCTGTGTTCGTCTCCTTCCTCTGTCCATTTTTTATATACTGTCCGTCTTACATTTCTCTCCTTCTCCCCTCCCTTTCTCTTATAGCCTTTAAAGGCTCATCAAATGACGTGCTATTCGCACTCATTAAACCTGGGGGCTTCTTTTAAACAGAAGCTTATTTATATGGGCTTTATGCCCAACACATGTGTCATACTTCCGCATGTACCTTTTATTTCACCATTATATGCATCGATATGACTTAAGTTTTGGCCAAGCTGGGTTGCCTGGCTCCTGTGCTTACCCCTACGTTCCCGATTGTTTGGCTAGGTGGTAAAGGGAGCACCTCTGCGATTGTTACTGCCGGGTCAGCCGGATGTGTACCTCAGACTGGGTGAAGCCGAAAGCTAGCGTTCTTAAGGTAATATTCGGTCGATGACCTAAAAGACGATCTTTTCACTTACTTATTTATGCGCCCCCAGATGCTTTTACTGCGTCTCTTTCGCAGAATGGACATGCACTTTAGGGCATGCCTCCCAAGGAAAGGAACCCTTAACAGAACTATTCTCCCTGGAAGATGTTTCTTACTAACCATGTAATATAACATAACTAGTTGGGCACTTGTCTGTTCAAGCACTAATGACCCCTACACCTGGTCTCCATGCATACCCCGGTTCTTATATAACCGCGAGGGTATTCGGACACACTCCAGACCGTCAGGTCCCGAGGTTGAAGCGAAAAGGTCGGCCATGACAAACGATCTACAATCCGGCTAGAAGGCATTACAAATGTCAATTACATAGTCATTCTGATTGATTGTATTCCTCTTCAATACCATCTAACAGGCTGTCTAGTTTACAGTCCTGCTGGGAATACTTTGCGGCCAATTCTACTTGGCCGTATACTAAGCTTACAGGGATCTCCTTCCCATCGGGCCCCACAGGTCCGACCTCGACCATGTGGTTGGGGTCAGCCTTCGTGTACCGCGTCTTCACCATGGCCCAGGCCTCCCTAGCGCCTTGACGGCAGGCCGATATCTTCCACAATAGGAAGCACCGCCGCGCTCCCTTCAGCTTCTTCGCAAGCTCTCCAAGACCTTCGGGCATGGAGATGGATGGCCACAAGGCCTGGGCAATGCCTTGCATCACCTGCCGAACTCGCTCATGCAGTTGCGAGAGCTCGGGAAGAAGGTCACCGGTGGAACCGGGTATCTCCTCTGCAGAACGACCTGTTAGCACACCTACAGACATTACTCTGTTAGTCGACTTCCTCGCCGAACTTTTTTTTCAAAGGTTCGTTTAAGCACTTACTAAATATGCCGCGCCGAAGCTGCTGATTCTCCTTAATGGAGTCTGACAGCTGGGCACGAACATCTTTCAGTTCAACGCCCAGCTTGGTGTTGGCATCTTGGAGATCATTCTTCTCCCGCCTCGCCTTGGTCAGCACGCTCTCACCAGCCTTTAACCAGCGTAGGAGCCGTTGCCTTTCCGGATCTAATCCGACGCCATCTGCAATTTTATTTGTCAGATTTGCACACACGCCGCACTTCGCAAACTACTTATCTTTTGGAAGTATATATTACCAACGGGGGTCTCCTTGGGCTCCCCTGTCGCGGCTAGTGCGGCCTCAAGTTGGGCTTTGCACTCTTCTAGCTCCTGGGACAGTTGGGTATTCTTTTCCGCAAGACCCTGCATTTTTAAGTGATCCTTAAATCAGTTCTTCTAACTGTTTCAAGTCTCGGGGGCTACTAATATATATAACCATTAAATTTTCTCACCCGTATATCTTTTACATATTGCTCCGTCGCTCTGGCTAGACCCTTTTGAGCGGTGCGGAGGTACGCATCTCCCGAATTGAAGGCATCTAATGCCTTTGGGGAGAAACAAGCGCCGCGAAGAACTGTCCGGCGACGCCTGTGGTTCATGGCACTCTCCACCTCGGAATTGGTGGCAGATAGCCTGTCCGCATCCTTTGTTGGAGGAGCGTCCGGTGCGTGCCTCGTGTTCGCCTCTACCTCCGGACCAGGCTTTGGAGCCTGGCTGGTGGAGGTGCGATTGGCAGCCTCTCCGGATATAGTCCGGCGAGGTCTCTTTGTCCTAAAGAGAGCACGAGTGTTAATATGCCTTGAAGGAATAACACCTGGAATAAAAAGGCGCGCTATACCTTTGCGCTGGTGCCTCGGTCTGGACTGCACTTCTTTTCTTCCCACAAGGACCTGCAGCCCCTCGTTGGCTTGTCGCCGTAGGCTCGGCCTCCCGTCTCAAAAACCTCCCCTGCAAAACACGGTTGTAATCAGGAAACTGAAAACACGCGAGTGCGGACCCCTTTTCGAGGTACTGGGACTTCGGTCTCAGTTACCTGGGAGGCCGGGATTAGCCCTGGGTAATCGGCCGTAATGGCCACCAAGGCGTTGTCCTTGCTCAATTGATGGAACACTCCATCAATCAGCTCCACGGATAAGTCCGGATCCTCTTGGGAGGCTGGGTCGAGGAACCGTCCCGGATCTTCGGGCTGTGGAGGAGGGCTGCTTATTTCTTTAACAGCCTGGCGCAGTTCGTGCATTGAAATCGTTAGACTATATACTTAAAACGATGGGAATATAAAACGGATGGGCAAGTAAAAGTGTCCACTTACCCAACTCGGAGGGTTGTACATGGTAAATCCACCCTGTGGGTTGACGCGGAGAAATTCCTCCTCTTCTCCCTTGTACAAAGCGGACAAGATCTTTATCAGAGCGTCAGCTGAATCCGGCCCCTTACGGCCGTGATGGGTGGCATCATCCTCCCCGTTGAAGTCCCACATGGGGTGGCCTCTATACTGAAGCGGTTGCACCCCCCGCATGATGCATGCAGCCATGACTCCTATCATGGTTAGTCCGGAATGAGCTAATAATCTTATCCGGCCCATCAGGTAAAGGACGTCCCTGTCACTTTCCCTCTGAGGGCTCCATGGATGCCAGCTTAGGCGCTTCTTCAGGGGAGCAGTGTCGAACTCAGGGAGGCCGATCCGAGCAGGATCCGGCAACGGGACGTTCTCTATATAAAACCATTCTGAAGGCCAATTCTCGGACGCCTTCTTTGGGGTTCTGGATAGATATCCGGTCCCGGCGATGCGCCACACTTCGGCTCCGCCTTCTTGATATATCGACCCCTCCTGAGAACGGGGCACCAGGCCGAATAGCCTCTTCCACAATGCGAAATGAGCCTCAACACCTAAAAACAGCTCGCAGAGGGCTACGAAGCCCGCGATATGCAATATGGAGGCAGGCGTGAGATTGTGTAGCTGGAGGCCGTAGAACTCCAGGAGCCCCCAGAGAAATGGACGGATTGGAAATCCGAGCCCTCTTATTAAATAAGGGACAAAGCATACTCGCTCTCCTTTGGAGGGATTAGGGGCACTCTCCGCTTGCTCTCCGCCATTATAGGTGGCAAGTCCGGCCCGAACCGGGACCATATAGGCCGGGGGGAGAAATCCCTTGGCCTGGAGCGTCACTAGCTCGCTATGTGGGATGGAGCATCTCTCCCAATCTCCAGGCTGAGGGCTGGAAAGGCGAGAGGAGGAGTTGCGACGGCTGGCCATGGTGGGATGGACCTTTGTCGGATGTGCTCTGATGAACACTCGCGGAAGGGAGAAGGTGTGGTTTGGATCTAAATCCTCGTCCCTTTCAATAGGAGGCTCATTTACGTGGCTGGGGGTGTGAATGTAAAAAAAAACACCCAGGCTTTTTGTATTCATGTGACACGTGGAAGGCAACCATTATTGGTCATAGAAGCCAAGGAGCGCGACATTTATAGGAAACCGGACTTTATTTGACAGGTACACCGAATTTGGAGGAGAACCCGCCTTGCAATGCCGAAGACAATTTACGCGGCGGACTCATCGTCATTGAAGCCTGGTTCGGGGGCTACTGAGGGAGTCCTGGATTAGGGGGTGTTCAGATAGCCGGACTATACCTTCAGCCGGACTCCTGGACTATGAAGATACAAGATTGAAGACTTCGTCCCGTGTCCGGAAGGGACTTTCCTTGGCGTGGAAGGCAAGGTTGGCGATACAGATATGTAGATCTCCTACCATTGTAACCGACTCTGTGTAACCCTAGCCCTCTCCGGTGTCTATATAAACCGGAGGGTTTTAGTCCGTAGGACGAACAACAGGACAACAATCATACCATAGGCTAGCTTCTAGGGTTTAGCCTCCTTGATCTCGTGGTAGATCTACTCTTGTACTACCCATATCATCAATATTAATCAAGCAGGAGTAGGGTTTTACCTCCATCGAGAGGGCCCGAACCTGGGTAAAAACATCGTGTCCCCTGTCTCCTGTTACCATCCGCCTAGACACACAGTTCGGGACCCCCTACCCGAGATCCACCGGTTTTGACACCGACAATTAGGGTTATCGTTAAAGTTATGCCTATGATGACCATTATAGTTACCCCTCGAATTGTAGGATGGGACCGATCGTCTTCTTTGAGACTTCTGCCGAGGCGGTGGTGAAGCTTGAACGCGAACTCATTGAGGAAAAGATGACGGAGTGGGTCAACTCCGTCGATGCATTGAATGTGGCTTCAAGGGACTTTTTGAAGTACTATGTATGCGAGTAAGACGATAGCGAGAAGGTGATCAAAGAAAGAGAAAAACATAAACAAGTTGAGGAGAAAGGAGAAGTCATAGACGCGATCTTTCAATGCAAATGGCATTGTGCACAACAAGCGATGACTACCCTTAGTTGGACATGAAAAACCCTGGAAAGATCATTGACTGGTAGTTAGGAAGGCATCATCACCGATACTGAGGCAATCTTCCCTTAGGGGTTGGGTCCTTGAAAGAAGGGATGTCATTTTTTGCAACCCGGGACCTTACGACAGAGACATTGTGTTGATGGCTGAATAAAAGTGGTTTTAAACATGATGCCATAGAGTCATTTGAACTATAATGACATGTGCCCTTTATCATTTCCTTTGTACTTTAGTTGAACTCCTCTTTATGTTTTATGCAACCTTTGTCATTTGAACTCCTTGAGAACTTCGTGACGTATGTCATTTTAAGTAAGCTATGTTGTGTGTTTGTTGTATGTCATTTGATTTGAGTTATCTTTTTGTGTATGTCATTTGAAGTTACCTAACATAACATTGATGTACAATGGAAAAAAAGTCGAGTTTGCAGTATGAGCAGTGTATTAAGTTCATGAGCAGTGTATTCCACACTCGCTATTTGTAATATACTGTGATATATTCTAACTTTATGATTCAAAACCTATTTTCATATTTTAGTTCTCCGATATCATGCAAAGCTATGCTTTTCATACCCACAACATAGTTTTATTTCTTGTTTCTAGATGGAAGCAAACGTTCGGTGTACGTAGAGTCGTATCAGTGGCAGATAGGACTTGAGAGAATATTGATTTTACCTTTAGCTCCTTGTGGGTTCAACACTCCATACTTATCACTTCCACCTTTGGAAATTGCTACGATGATTCCTTGCACTTGGGGATTATCACCTGGCAACATCTCACTCTAGATCCTAGAAAGGGGACTCCAAACATTTTGCACTGGGATGCCCAAGAGATCTATGTTGAGCCGCATTATCGCCACAAGTCCATTCACCTGTGTATTGTCCCTTCTGAAAGTGCGATTGTTACATTCTTGCCATAGCACACTACTACAGACCCGAACAGTACCGACCGATCTCTGGCCAGGCATCACTAAGCACCAGTGCCTAGTAGTCCTAGGACCTGTCGTTGCCTCCTGCATCTGGTCTCCACGACTCTACCAATACAATACATAGATTTCGGACGAATCGATCGCAGATTGAGGACCGACCCGACTCGTGCGCTCCTGCGACTCCCCCGCTGCCCTCGCCACCCACCTCAGTAACGCCACCACTGATCTCCCTCACGCCGACGACCTCAGCCATGCCCCCTTGCCGCCATGGATCAGGGCTGAGGGCGCCATCTCCTCGCGCGCCGGTCCTACATGCAGCGGGGTTCCCCCTCCCCTTCGTGTACGAGGCGTTCCCGAAGGTGCTCTGCCTGATCCAATCAGTGCTGGAGGAGGAGCTGCGGGCGACAAGGGAGAGGAGGTGGATGGAGCAAGCGTGACGGATCTGTGACGACTCCTTCTTGTGGACGTAGTGCGAGAAAGAATGGAGGGAGGCAAAAGAGGTTGCACAGGCAGAATCAGATGCAGACCTCAGATCCATGAGAGAGAGGTATGTCCAAACTTGCAGAATCCAGGCAGATCGGGAGATGATGAATTTGGCGAGGAGGATCCATTTCGAGGGGTCACCAGAGGATCGAGCTCATGTTTCGTGTATCGCCACCGGTGTCGTTCATTCACTGGGCGAAGGGGGAAGACCATTCAAACACTCCACAGAGGAATGCGAGGTGGATCTCTTTGGTGGGGCTTGGACCAACAAGTGTTCCACCACTGCCGGAGACAATAGATCCTCTCCCATATCCGTCACCAAAATTATGATAAAAACAAAGGCAAGCAGAAGAACAAGGCGGAGGAGGTCATCGAGGCAGGGAATAAACAAGACACATTCGATCCTGGTGGAATCAAAAGGGTCTGCAACGACGAAAATAGTGATGGATGGACTGGAAACCAAATTGGTTGTAGATTCTGTGCTCTAGGACAAAGTGATGATGAAGACAGAGATGCGGGTGATATTGGAGAAGATCAACGATGTCCTTATTTAGCAACATTGGCTGATGCATTTGCTTGTGCCAAGAGAGGGAAGACCAAAAAATGCCAAGGACTGAAGAGTAGAAAGGAGAAATGCAGCAAGGAGTTAGTTCTGGAAGTAGTGAGAAACAATCCAGTGAGGAAACCAGCAACAAATTATAGAATAACAGGTACTTCGTATTATAGAAACACTAAATTTTCTCATGTGCATTGCGATTCAATTCAGAAATGGCAAATGGTATCAAGTGATCGAAGGGAAAAGTATTGATGTAGGAGCTGATTTAGAACCGAACTAGGTGCATATGGGACGTGGTTGGAAGGGGAGGAACAGAGCAGTTCGTTCGCTGACTGATGCTCCCCTTTCCATATGGTCGTCAGCACGCCAGGAGGAAAATACAAGGGATGATTTTGAACATTTTGGGGATTTCCATATTTCTATTCGCACGGTGGGCCAACCTGGGCTGGATGATTGGAACATGGGCCTAAAAAGGGGACATACCTCAAGGCCCAAGGACGGGGGGGGGGTGGTGGTGGTGGTGGTGGTGGTGGTGGGGGAGGCTAACCATCCTGGTTGGAACCGGGGTGTGGATCCCAACCAGTTCTTGCACTCTAGGGTTTCCCACTTGTGGTGTGCTTCCTCTCGTGCCGCCGCGGTGGTGAGTAGCGAAAAGCAAGAGACCATGTGCGATTGTTTCGAGCCTGGGCGGGTGTGGTGGGATAGACGGAGGAGGTGGAAGCAACTGGAGGCTGATGCAGGGATTCGGAAGAGATCCTGCATACAATCGCTATGGTCAAGGTTTCCAAGCGCGCCCAGGACCTCCTTTTAGAAGTTCCCGAGGTAATCAGCACAACCCAAATTATGTCAGAAGGGATGGGTTTAGGGATTGGAATCAGAATGGAGGAAATCGTGATGATCTCCAACCCCCTGGCAGACTGTTTTTGCAGAGCAATTTGCCTACTGCTGCCAGTACATACCAGCAGAAAGTGAACACGACAGTTAGTGGAGGGGGAGGGGTTAGTGAAGCTCAAACCTCCAACGCTAATTCTGCAGGTGCGGTGATGACAGGGAATCAAGCCTCTGTGGCAGTATCTGAAAGCAAAACACCTGCAAATGACAAGTTTATATGTCACAAGTGTGGAGTGAAATGACACAATTCCAAGGGCTGTGAAGCTAAAGTCAAGTGTGTAGTTTGCTCAAAAGATACCTATATCTCTGAGTTCTGCGCTTGGCTTCATCAGAAAAAGCCAGTTGCTACCTTAGTTGGATTTGGCGGAGAAGGACTTGGTATTTTTGTGGCTGAGTATGCTAAAGAGATGGTTGGCAATGGCAAGAGTAAAGTTGTGTCCTTGGAGGTTAAGGGAAGGCTGTGATGAGGAGATAGAAGCTGAAAGTTTGATCAAAAGTCTAGCAAAAACTTATCCATGGAGATGGGATTGGAAAGCTAAGGTCTCTGATGGGGTTTTTCTTGTCAATTTTCCATCAACTGCGAGAATCAATGAAGCTATTGTGTATGACTGGGTCCCCTTGAAAGGAGGAAACATAATGGTTAATTTCAGGGTTTGGAATGATGATGCAATGGCCGTCGACAAATTTTCTGTGGTGTGGGTCAAAGCAAAAGGAGTACCAAAGACAATGAAGAATTATCATGGTTTGTGTGAGATTGGATCGACGATCAGATACACTAAAGCTGTGGATATGGATCCGATGAGTAAATCTGGCCTTGCTAGATTAAAAATTGTAGTGGTTGATCATACCAAGATACCCAAATGGACCAAGCTGACAACTCCAGATCTTATGGTGTTCAGAATTTTCTTTGAAGTCGAAGAAGTAGTGGAAAATGGTTGGGCAAAAGAGGAAGATGAGCTATCACAGGGGTATGAGGAGTGAATGGACTTTCAAAAAGAGGAACATGAAAGCATAGATGCAAAAAAAGCAAAAAGCAATGAGGAGGGTGCTGTTTGAAATCCCATCTGTGCGAGCACAGGAACAAAAATGGCTTTAGAAGAGAGGGATGCTACTTTAAAATAACAAGAGGCTGCTGACTTGTTGATGTATAGCAAGAATCTAAACAAAGGCAAACCTGGTAACATGGAAGAAGGGGCTGGATTTGCATCAGTGAATGGGGAAGGAGAAAAAAATGGTGAAAAGGCACAGAATGAGGGATCTCGTGAAGATATGGAATAGGAATTTGAAGCTTCTCAATCCATCAGTCTTGGGACTAAGTTGGGGATAGTGAATCAGGATGAAGAGGATAAAGAGAATGCAAAGGTTAATAATGTGGACTAGGGAGGACGGAGATACAGTGGGGTGATAGCTTCAAAAAACAGAGATGACATCCCTATCCTGGACACAACCATGACTTTGGCTAGAGCCAAAAACTTGGCCTTGTGTGAAGGTATGACATCTAACCTTGAGACCTGAGAAAATGCTTATGCTGAAAACATGGAACTTATTGATGTAGCTGATGTGTTGGGTATTGATTTAGGAGTTACTTTAAATATGGTTGAACATAATTTGAGCTTGATCTCTTCATTAGAACAAGCTTGGAGAGATATGTTTTTGGCCAGTTCTAGGGAAAATTCCAATAAACAAGAGGAGGAACCCATTTTAGAACCTCAGGATGTTAATAACATCCTTCAGGACTTGCTGAATTTAAGTAAACATGATGATGATGATGAACATGTTGATGAGAGGATGGAAAGTGTGTTTGGTGCGATTGGAGAGGGCTCAGATCTAACAGTGCTCACTTTGAGACTGTTGCTATTAAAACCCCTGTGAAAACGGTGTTGAGAAGAAAGAAAAAAAGGAATAATTAGTAAAAGCTGATTATATTCTCTTTCTTTCCGTTTCTCTCCTTCACTTCTGGTCTTTTTGGTGGGTTTTGTAAACAATTAATATGTTAAGTGGTTTGATCTAGAATTGTAAAGGAATTGGAGATAAAAAAGAGATTTTATTAAAGAACAAATTGACAAAAATAATCTGGATTTTGTGGGCATCCAAGAAACAATGAAGATAGAATTCAACGTGTTGGAATTATCTCGACTAAGTGCCTCAGAAAAAATTTACTGGGAATTTCTGCCACCTAGAGGGAGATTTGGAGGGATTCTAGTAGCAATTAATACTGCCACTTTAGTCAAAGAGGAAGTGGAACAAGGGAAGTCTTTTGTTAAGATAAAGGTGAGAAACATCATAGATGTGTTTTGCCGGGATCTGGTTGTAGTATATGGAGATGCTCAACCCAAAGGCAAACCAAAATTTCTGATGGATTTAGTTCACATATTCAAAAAAATAAAAAAATCCCATGTTGGTTGGGGGAGACTTTAATATGACTAGGAAAGATAGTGATAAAAACAAACCGGGAGTTATAATAAATGGATCATGCTTTTTAATTCGCTGATTACTTATGGAGAAATGATGCAAATACCATTAGTGGGGAGAAAATATACCTGGTCCAATAACCATGATGACCCCACTTATGCTTTATTGGACAGAGCACTAATTTCTTCCACATGGGAAGAAAAATACCCTTTGGTTTATATTGAAGATTTGGCCAGGGAGCTTTCAGATCATACTCCACTACTCATTATGACTGGAGAGGCACCTTTGAAAACCTCTGTTTTCAGATTTGAAAACAGTTGGTTCCAAGGACCAGATTTAGATGAGATAGTTAGGAAAGTGTGGGAGAAAATTTTCCCTGAAAGCTACATATTGGATAAGGTCCATAATAAGTTGAAAGAACTTAGGAAAGTGCTAAAGGGATGGAATTTGAATATTGAAGTTATCTTCAGGAGACAGAAAAAAATTTTAATTGAGGAGATAAACAGATTAGATATAAAGGGGGAAGAAGGCAATCTTAGTGAAGGAGATAAAGAAGATAAAATAAAATGTCAAGGAGCTTTGAACAAAATTCTTAAAGAAGAAGAAATCAAATGGCTTCAGAGATCTCATGATACAGAGTTGTTTGAAGTTGATTCAAATACTAAGTACTACCATGCTAAAGCAAATTTAAGACTTAGAAAAAAATAGAATCATCAAGCTGGTGCAAGATGAGGGAGTGATTGAAGGCCAGGAGGGTTTGAAAAAATATATTACTAATTTCTACAGAGAACTCTTTAGTGAACTAGAAATTAAAACTTTAAATATGGATCTGATACGTCTCCAACGTATCTATAATTTTTGATTGTTCCATGCTATTTTATTATCAATCTTGGATGTTTTATAATCATTTTATATCATTTTTTGGTACTAACCTATTGATACAGTGCCAAGTGCCAGTTGCTGTTTTTCCATGTTTTTTACATCGCAGGAAATCAATATCAAACGGAGTCCAAATGCCACGAAACTTCACGATGATTTTTTATGGGCCAGAAGAAAGGCAATGGGCCCTGGTTGCCCCGAGGGGGGCAAAACCCACCAAGGCGCGCCAGGAGGCCCATGTGCGCCCTGGTAGGTTGTGCCCACCTCAGGTGCCCCCGGACCGCCTCTTTGCTCTATGAATACCACAATACTCCAGAAACCCTAGAACAAGCGTCAAAATATTCATCCAGCCGCCGCAGAGTCCAGAACCATCAGATCCAATCTAGACACCATCACAGAGGGGTTCACCACTTCCATTGGTGCCTCTTTGATGATGCGTGAGTAGTCCTTTGTAGACCTTCGGGTCCATAGTTAGTAGCTAGATGTCTCTCTCTCTCTCTCTCTCTCTCGCTGCATTCTCAATACAATGGTCTCTTGGAGATCCATATGATGTAACTCTTTTGCAGTGTGTTTGTTGGGATCTGATGAACTTTGAGTTTATGATCAGTCATATCTTTTTACATGCATGAAAGTTATTTGAGTTTCTTTGATCTCTTATATGCATGATCTCCTATAGCCTCGTATTTGTTCTCCGATATTTGGGTTTTGTTGGGCCAACTTGATCTATTTATCTTGCAATGGGAAGAGGTGCCCGGTAGTGGGTTTGATCTTACGGTGCTCGATCCAAGTGACAGAAGGGGAACGACACGTACGTATCGTTGCTACTGAGGATAAAAAGACGAGATCTATATCTACCGACATATAGATAAACAGATCTTGTCTATATCATTTACCTACTCGAGGACGAGCAGGAATTAAGTTTGTGGATGCTGATACGTCTCCGTCGTATCTATAATTTTTGATTGTTCCATGCCAATATTATACAACTTCCATATACTTTTGGCAACTTTTTACACTATTTTTGGGACTAACATATTGATCCAGTGCCCAGTGCCAGTTCCTGTCTATTGCATGTTTTATGTTTCGCAGAATATCCATATCAAACGGAGTCCAAATGGGATAAAAACGGACGGAGATTATTTGGAATATTTGGAAAATCTGGGAGGAAGAATCAACGCGAAACGGTGTCTAAGGTGGGCACGAGGCAGGGGGCGCGCCCCACCCCCTGGGCGCACCCCTAACCCTCGTGATCCACCCGTAAGGCGGTTGATGCCCTTCTTCGGCGGCAAGAAAGCTAATTTTTGGAAAAAAATCACGGCGAATATTTCAGTCCAATCGGAGTTACGGATCTCCGTATATATATGAAACGGTGAAAGGGCAGTAGAGGAGAACGCAAAAACAGAGAGAGACAGAGAGATAGATCCAATCTCGGAGGGGCTCTCGCCCCTCCCATGCCATGGAGGCCAAGGACCAGAGGGGAATCCCTTCTCCCATCTAGGGAGGAGGTCAAGGAAGAAGAAGACGAAGGGGCCCCCTCTCCCCTTCTCTTCCGGTGGCGCCGGAACACCGCCGGGGCCATCATCATCATCGCTATCTTCACGAACAACTTCACCGCCATCATCACCAACTCTTCCCCCTCTATGCAGCGGTGTAACCTCTCTCTTACCCGCTGTAATCTCTACTTGAACATGGTGCTCAACGCTATATATTATTTCCCAATGATGTATGGCTATCCTATGATGTTTGAGTATATCCGTTTTGTCCCATGGGTTATTTGATGATCAAGATTGGCTAGAACTGCATGTTTTATTATTGGTGCTATCCTATGGTTCTCTCCGTGTCGCGCAAGCGTGAGGGATCCCCGCTGTAGGGTTTGCAATATGTTCATGATTTGCTTATGGTGGGTGGCGTGAGTGACAGAAGCACATACCCGAGTAAGTAGCTAGGTTGTTTGCGTATGGGATAAAGAGGACTTGATACTTTAATGCTATGGTTGGGTTTTACCTTAATGATCTTAGTAGTTGCGGATGCTTGCTAGAGTTCCAATCATAAGTGCATATGATCCAAGTAGAGAAAGTATGTTAGCTTATGCCTCTCCGTCAAATAAAATTGCAATAATGATTACCGGTCTAGTTATCGATTGCCTAGGGACAAATAATTTTCTCATGACAAAAAGCTCTTTACTAAAACTAATTTAGTTGTGTCTTCATCTAAACAGCCCCTACTATTTATTTTCGCGCTCTTTATTATCTTGCAACCTGTCGGTGTACTAAAGTAGGGGTACCTTAGTTCCCCGAACTTGTGCACGGGTAGTAGTAGCCTCCCGCGGCAAGGCCTGCCAGGGGAGCGACAAGAGTCTCCACGACCCTTTTTGGGCCGGACGAAGGCCAAGTGATCGAGCCTAGAAGACCAAGCCCCGGCAAGAGGAGCTTGCCGGGCCGAGCAGGCGAGGTCCGGCAAGAGGAGCTTGCCGGGCCAAGGCGACAAGGCCCCAGCAAGAGGAGCTTGCCGGGACGACTAATCCAAAGCACCAAGGCCCCGGCGGGAGGAGCTCGCCGGGACGGCCAAGCCAAGGCACACCAAGAGAAGCCCGCCGCGGCGCTCCGCGCGCCCCGGCAAGGCCTGGCGAGCGGCAAGCTCCCAGGTGCGGCAAGGCAACTATCGCGGCAAGCCACTTGCCGCGGCAAACCACCACATCAGGCCTGCGCTCCAGCTCACCTGCCCATGCGTTGCTCTGGGGCTTCCCCGGAGGCACGTGGCGGGACGCCGCGCGACCTGAGACGCGCGGTGGCATGCGACGTTGGCAGAGTCGCCCCCGTGGCAAGCGGAGGCGCTCCTAACGGTCCGCCTCGGCACTGTTCAGGCGATCCAGACGGGCATTTAATGCCTTTGTCTCCCGCCGTCAGAGTTAGGTGCGATAGCACTGTGCGGCCACTGTTTGCACAGCCCCTTGCCATTTTTACCCTCACCTACGTCGCTACCTGTGGGAAACCCCTTGGCATATAAAAGGAGGCCCATGCGCACGTAGAGAAGGGATCGGACCCAGTAGACCCTCGTCTACGTCCAGCTCCAACTTACTGTAGCTTCTTGCACTCCAGAGCAAGAACCCGAATCAACCAGACATGCAGCAGTAGGGTTTTACGCATCCATGCAGCCCGAAGCTGGGTAAAATCATTGTGTGTGTGTGTCGCCTCGATCTGCTCTTTGTGCATCCTCCGCCCCCGCCGAACCGACAAGGGGCTCCGTCCCCATAGGTGCTCGTGGAGGCCGATATCCCCCGACATCTTTGGCGCGCCAGGCAGGGGGGCGTCGAGGTTGTGCGAACCAGATTCGGCGACCACAGGCAAGCTCAGGTATGGCCAGGGACTTTTCCGCTCCGATCCGCTGAGCGGAGGCATCCCTCCTCACGGACCCGTGCACGACCCTCCTCGAGTACCCACTCACGCAGAGTCCGGGCAAGAGCAGCTGCTCCTTGAGGAGGACCGCCTTCCGGCAGTTGAGCGAGTTTCTCGCTTCCAGCAAACTCTGTGCCGCTCCCGTAGCCGCAGAAGTTAGCGCCGGAAGTTGCGGGAAAGGCGACCTCGTTCTTCGGCGAGCCCAGGCCGCCAAGATCCAAACGAGTCGACGCCGACCGTGGGAGGAACCTTGCCAGCGCGGCGGTCGGAACCCATTCCATCGGCCATCCTCTCTGTCCAAGTCTTGCCGCAGTTGCATGTAATCCTTGGTACAGAGGCGGGCGCAGATCCCGAGCATAGCTTATGTGCCCCACACGTCTTGTCGATTTCGCGCCTCTCCGCTTGGCGCAGGCATCATTCGACACGATTGTGCAGCACTCGTCTCCGGCAAGCGGTGGCAGGCCGTCAGGCCCCGAGCCTGGGCTGGGCGTCGCCCGAGGAAGCTGCGCCTTGCCGGACGGCAAACGACAGAGAAGCTAAGTTGCCAAAGTTTGAGCGACTAAGCTCCTTTTTATTCTTAAATTATCTTCCTCGAACGACCGAGCTTCGTATGGGAAACCTGTGCGCGGAGGGGCCGGCTCGTGGCTGGTTGCGCCCTTATTTCGTTTCGAGCCCCGCTCAACGACTTAAGTGTGCTACATCCCGAGTAGCGTCCTTACTTGTTTCGAGCTCGCTCGGCAGCTTGAGCGTGCCGCGACTGCAGTCGCCACGCCTACCTCGCCCCGAGCCTGCTCAACATTTAAGTGAGTTGCGCCAGCCACGACAAGGTTTCTTGCCGGTGGGAGCCCCGTCAGCGGGTTGCTGATGTCCCGCACTCGGCACCCGTGGCAAGGCGGAGACTTTTGCCGACAAGTTCCTGTGAGCGTAGGGCGCGAACGTACGAAGCATAAAGTCGAATGAGGGAGATAACGGCGCAATGAACTGCCTAAGATAAAAGTTATATTACAAAATGACTTGCCGCTGCCCTAATCAGCTGTTTCTGTGGCATGCTCAGCAACGACAAGAGAAGAAAAGAAAGAGGTGGGCGGCCTAATCCGCGCGATCGCCCTCAACCCGCCTGATCCCGGCCACCCTTTCCACGATGGGGGTGACGAGGGCCCTGATCTCCGTCAGGTCAGCATCTTCCGGCAAGTGCATGAGGACGTTGGTGAGCCTGATGGTGGGGTTGCGGAAGACGATCTTCACCAACACCCTCTCGAGGGCCCCGGAGACGGCTTCCCGCGTCTCCTCGGCCAGCTGTTCTGGGATCTTTTCCCGGAGGTGCCGGAGCACCCCCACCAAGCCCTTGAAGAAGGAAGTGAGCTTGGCGCTCGGCGGGACGTCCTCGCCGGAGGGGTACTCGTGGCCCTCCATCCCCAGCAGCTTCAGCTCCTGGTCGATGGTGGAGGCGATGTCGACGAGGCCTTCCGTCCACCGCTCCACCGTCTCTCGGAAGGCGTTCTGGGTAACGGAGGCGCTCCTCAACAGCTCCTCGTTGCCAGCAACCTCCTTCCGCAAGGCCGCTTCCTGCTCCTTGGCACTCTCCAGCGCCTTGGCCAGGGTGTCCAGCTTCAGCTCGAGGACAGCCTTGGAGTCCTTGGCGGCGTCGAGCTCCTGGATCATCTCGGCGAAGCGGCCCTGCAGCTCGCCAAGGGAGTGAGCGCCCTTCTCGCGCTCTAGTTTGAGCGCGGCAAGCTCCTCGCCGCTCGCCTTGAGGTCGCTGACGAGCTGCGCCACCCTCGCCTCCAGCTCCCCCTTGGCGACCTCGGCGGCCGCGGCGGCATCCTGCGCCTTCTGCAGGTCCCCTCCAAGCGCCTGCTCGCGCGCGGCAACCTCCTCCTCGTGGCTGGCGAGGCTGGCCCTCTGCTGCACCAGTTCGCTTTCCCGCGCGGATAGCCCCGCAGCGGCAAGCCTCTGCTGCTCTTCAGCCTCGGCCTTCTCGAGGAGGAAGGCCGTCCGCGCCTCGTCGAGCAGCCTCCGCTCCTCCGCCAAGGACCGGAGGGCCTCCTGGTTGAGCTCCCGGAGCTCCCCAGCACGCTTCTTCATGTCCGCGCCGGCCTTCGCGACGAGTGCCTCCTGGCGCTCCACCTTGGCCTGCCGGGCACGGTAGAGCGACACAAGCTTCCGGAGCAGCCGCTCCTCCTCGGGCTCGCCGCTGCCGGTGCTTGGCGCGTCGACCACTGTCAGCCCGACGGAGGCGAGCACTTCTCCGTCCAAGGCCTCCCCCTCGACTGGCGCCCTGGAGCTAGGCTCCCAAGGGAGCCTGATGAAGACGCCATCGCCGGCCTGCAGGTAGGTGCCTGCCGGGGGCTCCTCGGGGCCCGACGTAGTAGCAGCAGCGGGATCGCCGGACTGCGGAGTGCTTGACGCCTCGGCCTCCCCGGGGCCGTCGGCATGGTCGCCGGTCCCCTCGCCGCCTGCTGCCGCGGCGCCCTTGGCGGCTTCGGCCTCCCCGCCGCCTGCGGGGTCGTCGGTGCCTTCCGCCTCCTCGATGACGACGACGTCGTCGGCGTCGCCACGCGCGCCCTCCTCGACGACGACCTCGGTCTCCATCGGGTCCGCGGTGGGCGGCTCTGATGGCCGGAAGAGGGGAGAAGAGTCAGCTGAATAGCCGACAAAGAAGCTCATAAGGAAAGATAGCCAGGGGAAGTTTTCCGTGCAGGGGGGCTTACCGGTGGCAGGGTCCGTGGCCGCGGCCTCCGCTGCCGGGGGATCGCTGGCCGCGTCCCTCGCCGGAGATCCCTCCCTTGCCGGAGAGGTCTTCCTTGCCGGGGGCTCCTCCCTTGCCGGGGAGGTCTCCCTGCCGGGGGCTCCTCCCTTGCCGGAGATTTCTCCCTAGGCGGGGTGGTCGAAGCGGACGGCGCGGCAGGAGTGCCCCCCGGGGTCGCCTGCTGGGGCTGCTCTGCTCCTACCCGACGACAACAACAACAGCCACATGTTAGCAAAGAGAAGGGAAGCTCGTGCGCGCGCCAAACGGCAAGAGCTAGCCGTGCCCTCACCCTGGGGGTTGCGCTGTGGGCTGCCCTGGGGGTCCGCTGCCAGGTCCGGCAAGGTCGTCTCCGGCACCTCCCCATTTGCCGAAGGAGATTTGCCCTCAAGGACGACCAGCGGGATCTTGGCCCTCTTCGCCCTCCTCTGGGCCAGCGTCCTGAAAAGGGAACGGTTTCGGGGGGGGGGGGGGATGAATGGGCTGCAAAACAAGACGAAGCAACAGAAATCAAGAAGATACAAGCTCTACCAGGAACTTACTCTCCGTCCTCTTCTTCGTCGTCGGAGCTGAGCGCGGAATAATCAAAAACCGGCTTGCTCCAGGCGCGAGGAGACAGGGGAGTGGGTTCCCGGGACCGCTTGGCGGGGGCGGTGGACGACCCCGCCCCTGTTGCCGCCGCGGAACAAGGAGCGGCAGGAGCAGAAGCCGTGGCCCGTGAGGACCCCGCTCCCGCTGCTTCAGAGGCGCGCGTCACCCGGGGCTGCGGTTGCTGGTCGACCTGCCGCACCACCTCTCCGGCCCTGCGGAGACGCCTCCTCGGCTGGGCAGGGGGCTCCGCCTGCGACGAGCTGCCCGGGAGCTGCGAGGAGGGCGCGTCCGCCTCCGGCAAGCCACCCGCGTCCTGGGCGGGCTCGCCCGCACCACCGTGCCCGGCTGGTTCCTCCGCGCCGGCGATCTCCATCTGGTCGGCGAGGCTCTCCGTCTCCGCTGCGTCTGCCTTGGCCAGGGTGAAGCCAGACTCGCCCGCGGCCGTGGCGGCCGCCGCCTCCTCCATCCTGGAGGCGATGTAGGCCAGCTCGTCGGGGGTGGTGTCCCGTGTGAGGCCCCTCTTCTCGTCGGGGTCGACCGGCACCTCCTCCAAGTTGTCGAAGAAGGCCTGCACGACGTCGTCTATTGGCTCCTGCCAGGTCGCGTCGATCCCGTGCGAGTCGCACAGCGGCATCATCGCGAGGATGCGGCTGAGCGCCGAGTTGTTGCACAGGGGGACGACGCCCGGCGGCAACCTGAACCATTCTGGGTGCTCGGAGTCGTGCTTGAACAGCTCCTTCAACACTCCGTCGAGCTCCAGACTGGTGAAGTTGTAGTTAAGGCCCGGGCGCAGCCTCATGATGTCCGCCGCGTTTTGGAATTCCCAAGCCGGTTTCCCCCTCTCCTGCAGGGGGGCGATACGCCGGCGAAGGAAATCCGCGCCGACGGCGCCGACGGTGAGCCCGGCAAACCTGAGGCGCAGGATGCGGGTGGCGGCAATCTTCAGCTTGGCGTCGTCCGGGGCCAGGTCGCTCCAGTCGCGGCCGCGCACCACTGGAGTTCGCCGCACGGCGGTGAACGGCGGTGGATTCTCCTCGACGATCAGGCACCACTCGGCCCTCCACTCCTCCCATCCGCCGTGGAGTTCCCCCTCCAAGTAGGCCTCTTTCTTGCCGGTCCTGGAGATCCAAGCGACTCCGCCGGACAGCGGCTCTCCTTTCTCCACCCGGGGAGTAAAGAAGTGCCGGAAGAGGGCTACGTTGGGGCGGACTCCGACAAAGTTCTCGCAAAGGTGCGCGAAAGCCGCCATTGTCAGAACGGCGTTGGGGGTGAAGTCAAGGAGGTGGAGGTTGTAGGTGTGCATGATGTCGCAGAAGAACTCAGAAAAAGGCGGGCAGAGCCCGCAGAGGAAGAACACGGCAAAGAAAGGGTACCCGGTCGGGTACAGCTTCTGGGCAATGGCGGGAAGAACTCGCGTGCGCGGATGCGCTCGCGTCACCGTCGACCAGAAAAGGAGGTATTCATTCTTCAGCCTCAGCGCATCAAGCTGAGGGGGGAACGTCGCCGTCTCCTTCCGAAGCGCTTCCAGCCGCAGCGCCTCGGCCGACTTCACGGCCTTCCCCTTCGCCTTGTCGCTCTTCGGGGCCATGGCAGAAACGGGGAGGGGGAGTTGTCGGCGTTGGCGGCGCCGGGGGCGAATCGCTGCTTTCTCTAGCAAGGAGGAGGCGGCGGAGATTTTCGAGGAACAGCAATCGGCGGAATGGCGAGCTGCCCTGTTCCCCTCCGCTTATAAAGGGGGGAAGGAGCGGGGGCGGACGCTCCGCCTTCCCAGGTAAAGAGATCGTGCACGACGTGACGCATGCCTGCGGGCCTCAAGCCCCGCGCACGCCACCCACGTCCCGCACGTCCCGCACGCCTCGCCTCCCACGACGCCGCGATAAGCGCGCGCCACTTGGGGAGGGCGCGACGAGCACGGAGTTAAGGAGCAGCGCAACCCAGGCCACGCGTGCCCGTGCACTGTTAGGGCCTGGCCCAACAACGCTCGGCACCGTGTATGGCCCAGACCCGGGGGCTCCTGTCGGTGTACTAAAGTAGGGGTACCTTAGTTCCCCGAACTTGTGCACGGGCAGTAGTAGCCTCCCACGGCAAGGCCTGCCAGGGGAGCGACAAGAGTCTCCACGGCCCTTTTTGGGCCGGACGAAGGCCAAGTGATCGAGCCTAGAAGACCAAGCCCCGGCAAGAGGAGCTTGCCGGGCCAAGGCGACAAGGCCCCGGCAAGAGGAGCTTGCCGGGACGACTAAGGCAAAGCACCAAGGCCCCGGCGGGAGGAGCTCGCCGGGACGGCCAAGCCAAGGCACACCAAGAGAAGCCCGCCGCGGCGCTCCGCGCGCCCCGGCAAGGCCTGGAAAGCGGCAAGCTCCCAGGTGCGGCAAGGCAACTATCGCGGCAAGCCACCTGCCGCGGCAAACCACCACATCAGGCCTGCGCTCCAGCTCACCTGCCCACGCGTCGCTCTGGGGCTTCCCCGGAGGCACGTGGCGGGACGCCGCGCGACCTGAGACGCGCGGTGGCATGCGACGTTGGCAGAGTCGCCCCCGTGGCAAGCGGAGGCGCTCCTAACGGTCCGCCTCGGCACTGTTCAGGCGATCCAGACAGGCATTTAATGCCTTTGTCTCCCGCCGTCAGAGTTAGGTGCGATAGCACTGTGCGGCCACTGTTTGCACAGCCCCTTGCCATTTTTACCCTCACCTACGTCGCTACCTATGGGAAACCCCTTGGCATATAAAAGGAGGCCCATGCGTACGTAGAGAAGGGATCGGACCCAGTAGACCCTCGTCTACGTCCAGCTCCAACTTACTGTAGCTTCTTGCGCTCCAGAGCAAGAACCCGAATCAACCAGACATGCAGTAGTAGGGTTTTACGCATCCATGCGGCCCGAAGCTGGGTAAAATCGTTGTGTGTGTGTGTCGCCTCGATCTGCTCTTTGTGCATCCTCCGCCCCCGCCGAACCGACAAGGGGCTCCGCCCCCATAGGTGCTCGTGGAGGCCGATATCCCCCGACACAACCCTATCCAAAAACACATTCAAATTACTTCTAGTTTTATACTTGTTCTCGGTAAAGCGAATGTTAAGCGTGCGTAGAGTTGTATCAGTGGTCGATAGAACTTGATGGAATATTTGTTCTACCTTTAGCTCCTCGTTGGGTTCGACACTCTTACTTATCGAAATAGGCTACAATTGATCCCCTATACTTGTGGGTTATCAGGTAAACGGTATTTCAATGCTAGGAAACAAGGCCCAGGGTTCATACTTTCACTAGTGCAAGTTCTCTCAACAATAATAACATAATTGGATCATATAACTATCCATCAACATGCAACAAAGAGTCACCCTAAAGTCACTAATAGCGGAGAACAAACGAAGAGATTATGGTAGGGTACGAAACCACCTCAAAGTTATCCTTTCTGACCGATCTATTCAGGAGTCCGTAGTAAAATAACACGAAGCTATTCTTTCCATTCGATCTATCATAGAGTTCATACTAGAATAACACCTTAAGACACAAATCAACCAAAACCCTAATGTCACCTAGATATTCCAATGTCACCTCAAGTATCCGTGGGTATGATTATACGATATGCATCACACAATCTCAGATTCATCTATTGAACCAACACAAAGTACTTCAAAGAGTTCCCCAAAGTTTCTACCGGAGAGTCAAGACAAAAACGTGTGCCAACCCCTATGCATAAGTTCGACTGAACCCGCAATTTGATCACGAAAACATACATGAAGTGAATCACGTGATATCCCCACAGATAACACATGCAAGACATACATCAAGTGTTCTCAAATCCTTAAAGACTCAATCCGATAAGATAACTTCGAAGGAAAAAATCAATCCATTAGAAGAGAGTAGAGGGGGAGAAACATCATAAGATCCAACTATAATAGCAAAGCTCGCGATACATCAAGATCGTACCACCTCAAGAACACGAGAGAGAGAGAGAGAGAGAGAGAGAGAGAGAGAGAGAGAGATCAAACACATAACTGCTGGTACATACCCTCAGCCCCGAGGGTGAACTACTCCCTCCTCGTCATGGAGAGCGCCGAGATGATGAAGATGCCCACCGGTGATGGATCCCCCCCTCCGGCAGGGTGCCAGAACAGGGTCCCGATTGGTTTTTGGTGGCTACAGAGGCTTGCAGTGGCGGAACTCCCGATCTATTCTGTTTTCCGATGTTTTTAGGGTATAGGGATATATATATATAGGAGAAAGAAGTCGGTCAGGGGAGCCATGAGCGGCCCACGAGGGTGGGGGGCGCGCCCAGGGGGTAGGGCATGTTGGGGAATGTAGTAATTTCAAAAAAAATTCCTACGCACACACAGGATCATGGTGATGCATAGCAACGAGAGGGGAGAGTGTGTCCACGTACCCTCGTAGACCGAAAGTGGAAGCGTTAGCACAACGCAGTTGATGTAGTCGTACGTCTTCATGATCCAACCGATCAAGTACCGAACGTACGACACCTCCGAGTTCAGCACACGTTCAGCTCGATGACATCCCTCGAACTCCGATCCAGCCGATCTTTGAGGGAGAGTTCCGTCAACACGATGGCGTGGTGATGGTGATGATGATGCTACCAACGCAGGGCTTCGCCTAAGCACCGCTACGATATTATCGAGGTGGAATATGGTGGAGGGGGCACCGCACATGGCTAAGAGATCAATTGTTGTATCTCCAAGGGATGCCCCCTCCCCGTATATAAAGGAGTGGAGGAGAGGGAGGGGCCGGCCACCCTAGGCGCGCCCCATGAGGAGTCCTACTCCCACCGGGAGTAGGACTCCCCCTTTCCATGTGGGAGTAGGAGAGGAGAGGGAAGGAGAGAGAGTGGGAAAGGAAAGGGGGGCGCCGCCCCCCTCCTTGTCCAATTCGGACTGGGGGGGGAGGGGGTGCGCGGCTGCCCTTGGCCGCCCCTCCTCTTCTCCACTAGGACCCAATAGGCCCATTAGTCTCCCCGGGGGGTTCCGGTAACCCCCCGATACTCCGGTATGTGTCCGAAACTACCCGAAACCATTCCGGTGTCCGAACATAGTAGTCAAATATATCGATCTTTATGTCTCGACCATTTCAAGACTCCTCGTCCTGTCCGTGACATATCCGGGACTCCGAACTACCTTCGGTACATCAAAACACAAAACTCATAATACCAATCGTCATCTAACTTTAAGCGTGGGGACCCTACGGGTTCGAGAACTATGTACACATGGCCGAGACTCATCTCCGGTCAATAACCAATAGCGGAACCTGGATGCTCATATTGGCTCGTACATATTCTACAAAGATCTTTATCGGTCAAACCGCATAACAACATACGTTGTTCCCTTTGTCATCAGTATGTTACTTGCCTGAGATTCGATCGTCCGTATCTCAATACCTAGTTCAATCTCGTTACCGGCAAGTCTCTTTACTCATTCCGTAATACATCATCTCGTAACTAACTCATTAGTTACAGTGCTTGCAAGGCTTATAGTGATGTGCATTACCGAGAGGGCCCAGAGATACCTCTCCAACTGTCGTAGTGACAAATCCTAATCTCGAAATACGCCAACCCAACAAGTACCTTCGGAGACACCTGTAGAGCACCTTTATAATCACCCAGTTACGTCGTGACGTTTTGTGGCACACAAAGTGTTCCTCCGGTAAAAGGGAGTTGCATAATCTCATAGTCATAGGAACATGTATAAGTCATGAACAAAGCAATAGCAACATACTAAAAGATCAAGTGCTAAGCTAACGGAATGGGTCAATGAGGGAGTCCTGGATTAGGGGGTGTCCGGACAGCCGGACTGTTGGACTATGAAGATACAAGATTGAAGACTTCGTCTCGTGTCTGGATGGGACTCTCCTTGGCGTGGAAGGCAAGTTTGGCAATACGGATATGTAGATCTCCTTCCTTGTAATCGACTCTGTGTAACCCTAGCCCCCTCCAGTGTCTATATAAACCGGAGGGGTTAGTCCGTAGGACAACAATAATCATACCATAGGCTAGCTTCTAGGGTTTAGCCTCTACGATCTCGTGGTAGATCAACTCTTGTAATACTCATATCATCAAGATCAATCAAGCAGGAAGTAGGGTATTACCTCCATCGAGAGGGCCCGAACCTGGGTAAACATCGTGTTCCCCGCGTCCTGTTACCATCTGCCTTAGACGCTCAGTTCGGGACCCCCTACCCGAGATTCGCCGGTTTTGACACCGACATTGGTGCTTTCATTGAGAGTTCCACTGTGCCGTCACCATAAGGCTTGATGGCTCCTTCAATCATCGGTAACGATGCGGTCCAGGGTGAGGTCTTCCTCCCCGGACAGATCTACATATTCGGCGGCTTCGCACTGCGGGCCAACTCGCTTGGCCATCTGGAGGAGATCGAGAGCTACGCCCCTAGCCACCAGGTCAGGTTCGGAAACTTGAAGACTTGGGTATCTGGATGATTGCAGCTCAGACCCACATCCTCGGTGGTGTTCGGACACATTGTTTGTGGCCCGAAGAACAATTTGTACATCTTCTCGAGTGTCATGCCGAGGAAGTGCTGAATAGCTCGCGGTCCTTCCGGGTTGAACTCCCACATACGGAGGGGTCGACGTTTGCAGGGCTGGACTCGGCGAACTAGCATGACTTGCATTACCATGGCCAGACTGACATCTCTCTCGAGGAGATCTCGGATGCGGCTCTGTAATGTCGGTATATCCTTTACTAGCCCCCAGTCGAGCCCCTTATTGATCCATGACGTTAGTCGTGGCGGGGGGCCCGAGCGAAATGCAGGGGCGGCCACCCACTTGGTACCCCGGGGAGCTGTGATATAAAACCACTCCCGTTGCCATAAGCTGGACACCTCCTGGAAGGAACCCTCTGGCCATGGGGCATTGGCACTCTTGCTTATTACGGCACCTTCGCACTCTGCGTGTCGCCCCTCGATCATCTTCGGCTCCACATCGAAAGTCTTGAGCCACAGGCCGAAGTGAGGGGTAATGCAGAGGAAGATCTCACATACGACGATATACGAGGAAATATGAAGGACTGAATCCGGGGCCAGATCATGGAAATCCAGCCCATAATAGTACATGAGCCCCCTGACAAAATGATCTAAAGCGAGGCCTAGCCCTCGGAGGAAGTGAGAGACAAATACAACGATCTCGCTGGGTTCAGGAGTGGGGATGGCCTGCCCTTGAACGTGCAGCCTGTGCGAGATTTCGCAGGTCAAATACCTGGCCTCTCTTAGCTTCTTGATATCTTCCTCTGTGATAGAGGAAGGCATCCACCGACCTTGAAGGTTGGATCCGGACATTGTTGAAGGTCCGAAGCGCCTGGCCTGAGGCTTGGGTGTTGGAACTCGAGGTGGGGGAAGGATTTGATTGAGCGCGGGAAGAAAAAAGGACATGCCTTGGCGTCCTCCGCGTGGCCGTTTGGGACTTGCCTAAAATTGAGGAGTCATACCAACGGGCACGATTGGGTTACCCACGTCTGTATTGATGAGAATCCCGTAATAAGGGGGACACGATCTCTGCTTTGACAAGACGTGCCGAATAAATCGCCTCGCAAAACGTGCAGTGGGAGGCTGATTGAGGAAAACGGTTGGTCATGACCAGACCATGGCAATACGTCACATTATGAAAAACGGTCGGCAGATTAGATGTGTGGAAATATTATTCTCTCTATGGTGGTATGTGGAATTTGTTTTGCAGAGCCGGACACTATCCTTGTGTTCAAAATCTTCTATGGAGTATTCGGAGGAGGAACCCGCCTTGCAATGCCGAAAACAATCTGCGCGCCGGACTCATCGTCATTGATGACGGCAGCACTTCGGCGAGAAGCAGGAGTGCTGCGGCAGCAGTGAGAAGGAGCAGAAAGGAGTAGGGAGAGGAGGGCGCGCGTGCGTCTGCTGCCCCCGTACTTATAGCCCCAGGCGACAGAGCCGAGGAGGCGTGAACCTGGGGGGGGGCGTGGGATTAACTGCGCCCACTCCCCCCACGATCCCATGATTATCGCCCCCTTTAAGGCACGTGTTAACTACCGCGGGAGCCCAACCGCTCGCCTCGGCCGCAGTGGAACCGCGCGCGTGCCGAGGCCCTGTAGTGGCGGGCCCCAGCCTGCGGTGATGTAGTGGCGGGCCCCGGCCTGTGGTGGGCTGGCAAGCTGGCTCGGCCTGCTGGCGCCATGTGGCAGGCAAGCAACGGGTGGCAGGCCAACCATCCGGCTGGCGTGCCGCCCGGATCATCGCACGACGTTTCAAAATCACCAGGCGTCCTACCTGGTCCCTGCCGACTCCTAGCAGACGACGCAGAAGACAGACGAGGCGAAGCCACCAGATCACTCGGAGTAGGAAGCTGCTGAGGCTCCTCGCCTTCTTAGCAGTGGCGCCCCACCAGCTTCGGGGACTACTGTCGGAGTAAATGACCATGGGTAGCCTCATCTGCTCCCCATGGTATTTCAAGACATCGGGGCCGGCTACGCCCCTCAAGCCTCAAAGACGAAGAGCCATCTTCGCGGGGCCGGCTGGTCCAAGCGGCCGGCTGCTAGAGGGCGGTAGTCCCCACAAGACAACCATGAGGCGGGCCGACTCCTAGTAGGCGGCCTCCAGAGAAGCCGGCTGCTAGCAGGCGGCCCCCGTCCGTTCCCTTGAAGTTTGCACCACATTATAATGACGAGACAGGACGTGGCCACAGTGCAGCCTGCCACCCCTGAATCCAGGGTAGAGCGTGGCCACAGTGCAGCGTACCGGGCAGACATCCCTCGCCCGACGCAGCACAGTTGCCACACAACCCATGACATCACCCACAACAGAGGAGGCTGGCTCCCGCTACGGACTGTCAGTACGGCCTACAGGCGGCTGGCCCTACCTGTCCGTGAGAAGCCAGAAGACGGCGAGCCCAGACCAGTCGGCGCAGGGGGGTGCCGACTCCTAGCAGGCGGCCCTCCCCCTCCATCAAAGTCTGTGCGCCATTAATCCGAAGAGACAAGGAATGGCTACAGTTAACGCCCGCCAGGCGGCAGCACCGTAGCCACGCTCTCCCCGATAAAGCATGCATCATTAGAGGTGCGGCCACAGTATTAAGTAGCCAGCAGGACCCGCTAGCGGCGGGCGCGGCCTGTGGGTGAAGTACAAGACAGCCGGCGGGACCCACCAGGCGGCGGGCCCCATCATACGGCGGAGAAGCCGGCGACCATAGACACTGACAACCGGGTCCTACACCCGGCAGGATTACCATTGTGCCCCTAGGGGTAGGCCTATATAAACCCCCCAGGGCACCCATGCAAAGGGTTCAGCCTCATAGAGATTACACACACATAGAGAGAGAGTGAAGCTAGGGCTAGCCTTGTTCTTCTTCCTCCTCTAGAGAAACAGCTCAAGGAGCAAGCTTGTAGCCACCTTTGTTGGTTTAGTGATCATGCGGAGACCCCGCAGAGCAGGACTAGGGGTGCTATCTCTTAGGAGAGCCTCAAACCTAGGTAAGATGCGTCGGCGTACATGTCCACGCCTTATCCCGTGTCCAGGCACCGGCGACGTCTTACTCTCCCCCACCATGATAATCCATCCTTTGGCATATGTCGCACGACACCCCCGACAAAAAGCCCTCAACCACTTTCTCATTTCCACATTTGTCTTAAACCTAAAGTCAAACTCGGCCCCACAGATTTGATCTATCTGGCGCCACCGAGTTCATTTGACATAGCCACTGCCAGAAACCCTAATCAATTCGGTCTCACCGATAGGGATCTCGGTCTCACCGAGATGGGATTACAAGCTCTCTGTTTCCCTTCATAATGGTTCGGTCTAACCGAGATGAGCGATCGGTCCCACCGATTTTGCAATGCAAATTCTCTGTTTCTTTTCGTAACGCTTCGGTCTCACCGAATGAGCAATCGGTCCCACCGAGTTTGCCTGACCAACTCTCTGTTTGCTTGCTACTAAAATTGGTCTCACCGAGTTGAAGTAATCGGTCAAACCGAGATCAAGTTATGCCCTAATCCTAACGCATCGGTCCCACTGAGTTGATCATGTCGGTCCCACCGAAAAGCCAAACGTTCAAATTTTGAACCATATCGGTCTGATCGAGTTTCACTATTCGGTCCCACCGAGTTTGGTAAATTGTGTGTAACGGTTAGATTTTGTGTGGAGGCTATATATACCCCTCCACTCATTCTCCATTCAAGGAGAGAGCCATCAGAACGTGCCTACACTGCCAGCATTCATTTTGTGAGAGAGACCACTGATACGTCTCCAACGTATCTATAATTTTTGATTGCTCCATGCTACTTTATCTACTGTTTTGGACTATATTGGGCTTTATTTTCCACTTTTATATTATTTTTGGGACTAACCTATTAACCGGAGGCCCAGCCCAGATTTACTGTTTTATGCCTATTTCAGTATTTCGAGGAAAAGGAATATCAGGCGGAGTCAAAACGGAACGAAATCAACTGGAGAAGTTAATTTTGGAAGGAAACCAATCTGTTGGGCTTGGAGTGCACGTCAGGGGATTCCCGGGCTGCCCACTAGGGTGGGGGGCGCGCCCCCTACCTCGTGAGCACCCCGGAGGTCCACCGACGTACCCCTTGCACCCATATATACCTACGTACCCTAAAACTTCCAGAACAGAAGATAGATCGGGAGTTCCGCCGCCGCAAGCCTCCAGAATCACCAAAAACCAATCGGGACCCCTTTCTGGTACCCTACTAGAGGGGGGATCCATCTCCGGTGGCCATCTTCATCATATCGGCGCTCTCCATGACGAGGAGGGAGTAGTTCACCCTCGGGGCTGAGGGTATGTACCAGTAGCTATGTGTTTGATCTCTCTCTCTCTCTCTCTCTCTCTCTCTCTCTCTCTCTTGTGTTCTCTCTCGTGTTCCTCTATGGCACGATCTTGATGTATCCCGATCTTTGCTATTGTAGTTGGATCTTATGATGTTTCTCCCCCTCTACTCCTTTGTGATGAATTGAGTTTCCCCTTTTGAAGTAATCTTATCGGATTGAGTCTTTATGAGAACACTTGATGTATGTCTTGGTGATCAACTTGCGGGTTTCGTGACATTGGGAACCTATGCATAGGGGTTGGCACACGTTCTTGATTCTCCGGTAGAAACTTTGGGGCGCTCTTTGAAGTACTTTTATGTTGGTTGGATAAATCTGAGATTGTGTGATGCATATCGTATAATCATGCCCACGGATACTTGAGGTGACAATGGAGTATCTAGGTGACATTAGGGTTTTGGTTGATTTGTATCTTAAGGTGTTATTCTAGTAAAAACTCCAGGGTTGTTTGTGACACTTATAGGAATAGCCCAACGGATTGATTTGAAAGAATAACTTTGTGGTGGTTTCGTACCCGACCATAATCTCTACGTTTGTTCTCTGCTATTAGTGGCTTTGGAGTGACTCTTTGTTGCATGTTGAGGGCTTGTCATATGATCTATCTATGTTATTATTGTTGAGAGAACTTACACTAGTGAAAGTATGAACCCTAGGCCTTGTTTCCTATCATTGCAATACCGTTTACGCTCACTTTTACCGCTCGCTACCTTGCTGTTTTTATATTTTCAGATTACAAAAACCCATATCTACCATCCATATTGCACTTGTATCACCATCTATTCGCCGAACTAGTGCACCTATACAATTTACCGTTGTATTGGGTGTGTTGGGGACACAAGAGACTTTTTGTTATTTGGTTGCAGGGTTGTTTGAGAGAGACCATCTTCCTCCTACGCCTCTCGCGGATTGATAAACCTTAGGTCATCCACTTGAGGGAAATTTGCTACTGTCCTACAAACCTGTGCACTTGCAGGCCCAACAACGTCTACAAGAAGAAGGTTGTGTAGTAGACATGAAGCTCTTTCCTGGCGCCGTTGCCCAGGAGGCTAGGTAAGTGAAGGTATATCTTTAGATCTTGCAATCGAATCTTTTTGTTTCTTATTTTAGCACTAGTCTAGTTTATAAAAGAAAATTACAAAAAAATGGAGTTGAGTTTGTCTCATACGCTTCACCTTTTTAATATCTTTCGTGAGTATGATGGAAAGGAAAATTGTGCTCAAGTGTTGGAAGAAGAAATCTATAGAATGTTTTTATTTGATGAGCATGATTGCAATGCTGTTAGTATGAATTCCTTGAATATCCATGATGCTAATGATATGCAAAGCCACAAGCTTGGGGAAGCTATGTTTGATGAAGATGATATTTTTTGCCTCCCAAGCTTTGATGAGCAAATTTACTATGATGAAAGCATGCCTCCTATCGATGATGATTATTGTGATGATACGTATGCTATAAAGAAGAATTTTGCTTATGTGGAGAGTATTAAAAATTCTATGCTTGTAGATCATGAAAAGAATGCTTTAGGTGCTGGTTATATTGTTTAATTCATTCATGATGCTACTGAAAATTATTATGAGAGAGGAACATATGCTTGTAGGAATTGCAATAATGTCAAGTTTCCTCTCTATGTGCTTAAAGTCTTGAAGCTATGCTTGTTGTGCCATCCTATGCTAGTTGATTATTGTTCCCATAAGTTGTTTTCTCACAAAATCCCTATGCATAGGAAGTGGGTTAGGCTTAAATGTGCTAGTCATATGCTTCATGATGCTCCCGTTATGTTTCAATTCTTATCTTTTATGTGAGCATCATTGTCATCATCATGCCTAGCTAAAAGGCATTTAAAAAAAGCGCTTGTTGGGAGACAACCCAATATTTATCCTTACTGTTTTTGTGTGTCCACATGATTATGCTACTGTAGTAACCATGTTTTATAGCTTTTATTTCAATAAAGTGCCAAGTAGAACCTTTGGGAAGACTTGGGTGAAGTTTATGTGATCTTGCTGTGAAAAACAGAAACTTTAGCGCTCACGAGTTTAGCTGCCATTTTTTACTGGAGAGTGATTTTAGGTTGATTATTTTTGCATATGATTAATAGACAAATTTCTCAGGTCCAGCAATTTATTTCATAATTTTTGGGGTTCCAGAAGTATACGTTTTATACAGATTACTACAGACTGTTCTGTTTTTGACAGATTCTGTTTTTCGTGTGTTGTTTGCTTATTTTGATGAATCTATGGCTAGTAAAATAGTTTATAAACCATAGAGAAGTTGGAATAAAGTAGGTTTAACACCAATATAAATATAGAATGAGTTCATTACAGTACCTTGAAGTGGTGTTTTGTTTTCTTTCGCTAACGGAGCTCACGAGTTTTCTGTTAAGTTTTGTGTTGTGAAGTTTTCAAGTTTTGGGTAAAGATTCGATGGACTATGGAATAAGGAGTGGAAAGAGCCTAAGATTGGGGATGCCCAAGGCACCCCAAGGTAATATTCAAGGACAACCAAGCAACTAAGCTTGGGGATGCCCCGGAAGGCATCCCCTCTTTCGTCTTCGTCTATCGGTAACTTTACTTGGAGCTATATTTTTATTCACCACATGATATGTGTTTTGCTTGGAGAGTCATTTTATTTTGTTAGTTTTTGCTTGCTGTTAGTCAGAATAATGTTTTGCCTCTTTAGTTTCAATAAAAAAGTCAAGGATAGCCTTTGCCATGCTTATTTTGCTAAGTTTGCATGTTGCTGTTTGAAAACAGAAAGTTTACTGCTGTTGCAAAAATTCCCTAGAAAAGTCAGAGCATGGTCTTACGTTGAATATTTTTGCATATTGAGCTCTGATAAATTTATTACAGTGGGAATTTTAGTTCATAATTTTTGGAGTTAGGGAAGTATTGATACTCTTGCATTCTTTACAGACTATACTGTTTTGGCAGATTGCTGTTATGTTTGCATTGTTTGCATATGTTTGCTTGCTTAATGATTCTATTTTCGGATAGGAGTATTAAATATGCAGAGACATTTAGTATTCAATGTTGAATAATAATGTTAGTGATTTGTTACAGTAGAAAATGATAAGGTTTTGCATTGGTTTATACTAACCTATCTCATGAGTTCTTGTTGAGTTTGTTGTGAATGAAGCTTTTGATAAAAGAAGAGAAACCATGATATGAGAGGAATTAAGGAGACACAAAAGTTCAAGCTTGGGGATGACAAAGGCACCCCAAGATAATATTTCAAGAAGTCTCAAGCATCTAAGCACGGGGATGCCCCGGTACGCATCCCACCTTTCTTCTTCAACAATCATCGGTTAGTATCGGTTGAGCCTAAGTTTTGGCTTCTTCACATGAGTTGTGCTATCCTTGCATTGTAGTTTTATTTTGTTTTGCTTGCTGTTTAAATAAATTATCAAGATCTGAAATTCTTAAATGGGAGAGTCTTCACATAGTTGTATGATTATTCAACTACTCATTGATCTTCTCTTATATCTTTCGGAGTAGTTTGTCATTTGCTCTAGTGCTTCACTTATATCTTTTAGAGCTTGGTGGTAGTTTTATTTTGAAGAAATAGATGAACTCTCATGCTTCACTTAGATTATTTTGAGAGTCTTAAATAGCATGGTAATTCTCTTAATGTTAATATACTTAGTGTTCAAGATATGTGAAACTTTCTTTTGAGTGAATTGAATACTAAGATAAATTTAATGCTTGATAATTGTTTTGAGATATGGAGGTAATAATATCAGAGTCGTGCTAGTTGAGTAGTTGTGAATTTGAGAAATACTTGTGTTGAAGTTAGCAAGTCCCGTATCATGCACGTATGGTTAAAGTTGTGTAACAAATTTGAAACATGAAGTGTACCTGGCTTGTGCATCCTTATGAGTGGCGGTCGGGGATGAGCGATGGTTTTTTCCTACCAATCTATCCCCCTAGGAGCATGCGCGTAGTACTTGATTTTTGATGGCTTCTAAATTTTTGCAATAAGTATATGAGTTCTTTTAACTAATGTTGAGTCCATGGATTATACGCACTTTTACCTTTCCGCCTTTGCTAGCCTCTTCGGTACCGTGCATTGCCCTTTCTCACATTGAGAGTTGGTGCAAACTTCGCCGGTGCATCCAAACCCCGTGATATGATACGCTCTTTCACACATAAACCTCCTTATATCTTCCTCAAAACAGCCACCATACCTACCTATTATGGCATTTCCATAGCCATTCCGAGATATATTGCCATGCAACTTTCCACCGTTCCATTCATCATCATCATGACATACTTTACTTTTGTCATATTGCCATTGCATGATCATGTAGTTGACATCGTATTTGTGGAAAAGCCACCATGCATTATTTTTCATACATGTCACTCTTGATTCATTGCACCATCCCGGTACACCGCCGGAGGCATTCATAATAGAGTCATATCTTGTTGT
The DNA here is from genome assembly GCA_032464435.1 of Aegilops umbellulata. NCBI lineage: Eukaryota > Viridiplantae > Streptophyta > Magnoliopsida > Poales > Poaceae > Aegilops > Aegilops umbellulata. The sequence goes on from CP136059.1 coordinate 513,109,212, forward strand.
AGTATCGAGTTGTAATCATTATGTTGTAATCAATAGAAGTGTGATGATCATCATTATTAGAGCATTGCCCAATCAAAAAAAAGAAAAGAGAAAGGCAAAAAAAAGAAAGGCCCAAAAAAAAGAGAAAATAAAAAGGGCAATGCTACTATCTCTTTTTCCACACTTGTGCTTCAAAGTAGCACCTTGTTCTTCATGTAGTGAGTCTTATATATTGTGCTTCAAAGTAGCACCATGATTTTCATATAGTGAGTCTCATAAGTTGTCTTGTTCATACTAGTGGGAATTTTTCATTATAGAACTTGGTTTGTATATTCCAATGATGTGCTTCCTCAAAATGCCCTAGGTAGCAAAGGCGGAGCGGATTAAGTGTCCGACACCGCTGCCTGAAGATCCGCTACACCCCAGCTGACAAAGATGCTGGTCCTGGTGCCCTATCAGGCGCCGGAGAAGAAGGCTAAGAAGAAGAAGAACAAGGAGGCCAAAGGCGGCCTCCGCCACAAGGGTACTTCGGACGCAGCGTCAGGAGAAACCGAAGTCCCCTCCTCCCATGAGGGAGATGAGGAAGAAGAGGAGGTGGAAGCAGAAAGTGACTCCCCTCTTAGGGGGAGGAAGAAGAAGAGGGCAGCCTCCACAGACCCGAAGGAGGAGGCGCCCAAGAGGGGGAAGATGGTCCTCTCGGATGGTTCGGATTCGGAGGCTGAACCCTTCCCCAAGAGGCTTCCCAGGGTGAAGCCCCTGGCCGAAACGTAAGTACCAAAGGGTTTATCATATATCTTCAGTTCTTTATGTTTTTATGATATAACTTATTACACCATGTGTCTTTCATCCCTGCTCGCCAACCTCCCCAACACTTCGCTATCTGAGGGGAGTTCTCTGCCACCCGAGATGGCAGAGAGCGAGACGCCCCCGCGAGCCCCTTCGCCAACCATCGCGGATGACACCGAGGTGTTGTCTCGAAGGACCTCTCCTGGACGCGAAGGGGCAAGCGAGGCTGCCGAGAAGGCGCTCGAGGGTGGTACCTCGGCTGCCGAGGACATGGGGGTGCGACCCCCATGGCAACCGATGGCGGGGGCCTGATCAAGCCGGCCCCGAGCCGGACATCATTCCGGAGACCCACATGGCTTCGAAACTGGGTGAGCAGCCCCCTTTGAAGGAGGGGGGAGCAATAGCTCTGACGGTGACCTCCACTAATCTGGAGGCGCTGAATTCTCTGGTGGAAGCACTACGATGTGATTCCATCATGGAGGAGCACCACACCCTGATGGGTGTGGTGGTAGAGAAGGTTCAGTCCGTCAAGAGCGGGCTGAATAAAGCCTTCACCAGCCTTCTGACAGGCTTTGAGGTATGCGATGTAATGCTCTAGACGCTTTTTCATATGAAGGAAACATACATATATATATATATATATATATATATATATATATATATATATATATACTTTTCTATTGCATAACAGGCTTCCCTGTTGGCGGCAACCGCCCAGGCCGCTGAAGTTTCCGAACTCAATCGGAAACTGAAGCTGGCTGATGATGAAATCGACCGCATTAACAAACGGTTCGATGAGACGCAAGGTATGTGTGTACTTTAAAGAATTTGATCATATATCTGAAGTGGTATGCAAATTCAAAGTTGAACACATGTACTGCTGTGATTATGAGTGCAGTTGGCGCGGCCGAGGTCGAGACCCTCAAGAGCGCCCTTGCCCAAGCCAAGGAAGAGGTGAAGGTGAATAAAGCAGCCGCTGACAAAGCGGCTACGAAATTAAAGACCGAACAGGTCGCCCGCCGCCAGCATGAAGGGAGGGTGGCCGAAGTCGAGCAAGTGCTGAAGGACGCCATCGGCAAGTGACAGGCCTTGGAGGTGAAGACTACGGCCCAAGCGGCCGAACTCGCCAAGGCCCTCCAGGAGGCAAAAGAGGCATGGACCGAGTTCTAGAGTGCTCATGAAGAGATCCGGTAGTCCGTACAGATAGCGCCTGGTAAGCCCTTTCTTTTGTAGAGTATATTTGGGGGTCAAAGATATGCCTTGCTCACTCGACTGTGGAGTTCTCCAGACGCCTTTGCGGATCTTCCGAGGAGTGCCACCAACGCCGCACAGTTCTTCCGAGCCCAGGAGGGGAACTCGGCAGAGAAGTTGTTCTGGTCACAGTTCCTGGCGCTAGAGCACCCGACGTTGTTGAACAACCAGATGAAGCAACTGTCAGAGCTGCATAGGATGTAAGGCTTGGCCATGAAGGATCTCAAAGTCCTGCTTTGGCCAGCCAAACCCATTCCTAGCAGCTACTTCGGCTTGGTGAGGCGACTCTTCGATGCGCTGCCCCGAGTTGAAGCTGTGAAGTGCTCGGCGTGCATAGAGCGTGCGCGGATGGCCTTTGCCCATGTCAAGATGCACTGGGCGAAGATGAAGGCCACCGACGTGGCAACCGCAGGCCCGCCTGAAGGCAAGGACCACCGCAAGCCGGAGAGGTACTTTGAAGATGTCCTAGCGGGTGCCCGAATAGTAGAGGGCCAATGCTGAAAGGATGTTATGTTTGAGTGAATGTATCAGGGCTCTCAAAACTTTGTGTTATGAACCAAGGCTTGTAATATATTTATGCGTTTACCTAGAATTATTTTCCTCCTCTGTGGCCGTTTTAATTCTGAAAGTTTGCCAGTCGGCAGTTTCAGCCCCCACGTAGATGCTACGGGGGTGTTCGATATAGCATGCGATCACACTTGAACCAACGTCTTGGTCCGTAAAGGAGGTGTCTGCTCAGCGAACTAGGCAATCAGACTATGCGTCTTTATTACTTTCACTTAGCCATAGGAGTTTGACAGTGGGGCTAAGTACTAGCCCCTGGTGCGTATGCAACCATCCGAACTAGGATGCCTTTGTCGCATGATTGGGCGAAGACCAGCCCTTCATATAACACGGTGTAAATCACAAAAGATTTGCAGTAAGTCGCCGGATCGCCAACTAGCTCTTGCTATATCATGACAGTCAGTTTTTGGCTTTGTCTACTGAGGTGTTTGACCAGACGAACCAGAAACACAATCGCAGTAGTTCTCCCTTTACTACCTTAGCCGAACTAGTGGAACGTAAGGTGGTAATCACACAAGCCGGGCAACCCAACTATAGACCAAAGACATGATTCAGAGCTGATGCATATAATGCAATATTCGGGATGCCAAAGTATGCCCTAGAAGTGTTTGGACTTTTGAAAATATACATGGCCGAATAGAGCCCCCGGCATTTAGGCCGGACCAAAGTATATGTGGCAATCAAAAGCAAGGAGGGAATACAGATGGTAAAATAAACCAATACCGAAGATGGGTTGGCGATAAATTGTTTCCTTTATACTCTAATTAATACGTCAAGACGTGCTATTATAGATAATGCCATAAACATCAAGGCTATTTTACATGCCGAGAATTTGTACACAGGGGGAAGCTGTATACATGGCCTAAAAAGAAAAGGTAGTCTTGAAGATCCCATTGATGACCTCCCGCACGTCTGCGACGTCTCTCCTTGGTAAAAAAATCCTTTGAGAGGATCAGTCGACGGTCGTTTATACAAAAGGGGCCTGGAAAAGAGCCCTTGCACGACCATAGAGTAGCTAGGTTTTAATGAACCTATAGTATGAGAGAGAAAGAAAAGGAAGGAAAAAAAGGTTAAGGTCCAAATAAGGTCAAGCCACACTATAGACCTTGTCCGTAGTGTGCCTTCGTCGTTGCCCGGGGTATTTTAAGTGCGTAATTATGCACGCGCGTATGCCGCGGATTTATGGGGCGATCGGCGGAGGCAAAACTGCTAGTCCAGCTCTAGATCCACTGAGCTGTCGTTCTGCATAGTAGGCCGGACTCGCTTAGCAGTGTACGGGGTCTTGATGACTGATGAAGTGTTCGGCTTGATGAGGCTGCTCTGCACCTCGGCCGCAAGGTCCGCGGTGTGCTCCTCAGTACGGAGGGAGCGCTCCATGTTTCCATTGACTGTGATAATGGCGCGCGATCCAGGCATTTTGAGCTTTAAATACGCATAGTGCTGGACTACATTGAAACGGGCAAAGGCAATTCGTCTGAGCAGCGCGTGATAACCACTATGAAAGGGGACGATGTCTAAGATTAAGTCTTCACTTCGGAAGTTATCCGGCGAACCGAAGACGACTTCCAATGTTAATGAGCCCGTGCAGCGGGTCTCTACACCGGGTATCACTCCTTTAAAGGTGGTGTTGCTAGGTTTGATTCTTAAAGGGTCAATACCCATTTTACAGACAGTGTCTTGACAAATCAAGTTAAGACTGCTACGGCCGTCCATAAGGACTCGAGTGAGATGGTATCCATCAATGATTGGGTCGAGTACCAGGGCCGCCAAACCTCTGCGACGAATGTTGGTTGGGTGGTCCCTGCGGTCGAAGGTGATCGGACAAGCCGACCATGGGTTAAAGTTTGGGGCGACAGGCTCTACAGTGTAGACGTCCCTTAGTGTGCGCTTGCGCTCCCTCTTGGGGATATATGTGACACATATCATGTTCATTGTTTTCAGCTCAGGGGGAAATTTCTTCTGCCCCCTGTGTTCGGTGGGCGGGGCTCATCATCGTCCTCACTTTGAGGCCCTTTCCCTTGTGTTCGGTATTTAGCTTACCGGCATGTTTAAAAACCCAACAGTTTCTGTTGGAATGCTTGGTAGGCTTGTTGGGGGTGCCATGAATCTGGCAAGGCCTATCGAGTATCTTGTCCAAATTAGATGAATCTGGCAAGGCCTGTCAGGTTTAGAGCCACTGAATCCGGCGTTGACCGTTGTATCTTCAGTTTCGTCATTGTTGTTCGACGCTTGTTTTTGTTACGTCCTGGCCTTCCGTTGCCATCCCTGGCCTCCGAAGTGCTAGGGTCGCTGGTACTGTTGCTTCTACGAGCCAACCAACTATTTTCACCCGCGTAGAAGTGGTTCATGAGTGCAGTAAGAACTGCCATACTCTTCGGATTTTCCTGACCGAGGTGTCAAGAGAGCCATTCATCATAGAGGCTGTGCTTAAAGGCCGCTAAGGCTTCGGTGTCCGGACAGTCAACAATTTGATTCTTTTTTATTAAGAACCGAGTCCAGAGTTTGTAGGCTGACTCTCCGGGTTGCTGGACTATGTGACTAAGGTCATCCGCGTCCAGTGGCCAGACATATGTACCTTGGAAGTTGTCTCGAAAAGCATGCTCCAACTCTTCCTAGCTTCCAATAGAGTTCTCTGGGAGGCTATTCAACCAGTGTCATGCTGGTCCCTTTAGCTTTAGGGGGAGGTATATAATGGTGTGGAGATCGTCACTGCGAGCCATGTGAATATGTGATGACCCACAAGTATAGGGGATCTATCGTAGTCCTTTTGATAAGTAAGACTGTCGAACCCAACGAGGAGCAGAAGGAAATGATAAGCGATTTTCAACAAGGTATTCTCTGCAAGCACTGAAATTATAGGTAACAGATAGTTTTGTGATAGGATAATTTGTAACGAGCAACAAGTAACAAAAGTAAATAAAGTGCAGCTAGGTGGCCCAATCCTTTTTGTAGCAAAGGACAAGCCTGGACAAACTCTTATATAGAGAAAAGCGCTCCCGAGGACACATGGGACTTATCGTCAAGCTAGTTTTCGTCACGTTCATATGATTCGTTTTCGGTACTTTGATAATTTAATATGTGGGTGGACTGGTGCTTGGGTACTGTCCTTACTTGGACAAGCATCCCACTTATGATTAACCCCTATTGCAAGCATCTGTAAATACAAAAGAAAAATTAAGTTAAACCTAACCATAGCATGAAACATGTGGATCCAAATCAGCCCCTTACGAAGCAACGCATAAACTTGGGTTTAAGCTTTTGTCACTCTAGCAACCCATCATCTACTTATTACTTCCCAATGCCTTCCTCTAGGACCAAATAATGGTGAAGTGTCATGTAGTCGACGTTCACATAACACCACTAGAGGAGAGGCAACATACATCTCATCAAAATATCGAATGAATACCAAATTCACATGACTACTAATAGCAAGACTTCTCCCATGTCCTCAGGAACAAACGTAACTACTCACAAAGCATATTCATGTTCATAATCATAGGAGTATTAATATGAATATAGGATCTGAACATATGATCTTCCACCAAATAAACCAACTAGCATCAACTACAAGAAGTAATCAACACTACTAGCAACCTACAAGTGCCAATCCCAGACTTAGAGACAAGAAATGGATACAAGAGATGAACTAGCGTTTGAGAGGAGATGGTGTTGGTGAATATGTTGATGGAGATTACCCTCTCCCGATGAGAGGAGCGTTGGTGATGATGATGGCGATGATTTCCCCCTCCCGGAGGGAAGTGTCTCCGGCAGAACAGGTCCGCCAGAGCCCTAGATTGGTTCCGCCAAGGTTCTGCCTCGTGGCGGCGGAGTCTCGTCCCGAAAGCTTGCTTATGATTTTTCTTCAGACGAAAGACTTCATATAGCAGAAGATGGGCACCGGAGGGCCAACAGGGGCCCACGAGGCAGGGGGTGCGCCCAGGGGGGTAGGGCGCACCCCCACCCTCGTGGCCAGGGTGTGGGCCCCTTCTGGTATTTCTTCCGCCCAATATTTTTTATTATTTCCATAAATGACTTTCGTGGAGTTTCAGGACTTTTGGAGTTGTGCAGAATAGGTCTCTAATATTTGCTCCTTTTCCAGCCCAGAATTCCAGCTGCCGGCATTCTCCCTCTTCATGTAAACCTTGTAAAATAAGAGAGAATAGGCATAAGTATTGTGACATAATGTGTAATAACAGCCCATAATGCAATAAATATCAATATAAAGTCATGATGCAAAATGGACGTGTCAACCCCCCCAAGCTTAGACCTCGCTTGTCCTCAAGCGGAAGCCGATAACGATAAATGTGTCCACATGTTTAGAGGTAGAGGTGTCGATAAAATAAAATACGGACGTGAGGGCATCATGATCATTCTTATAACAGCAACATATAAGGATATTGTCATATGATTTCTTATGCTCAAGTAATAATCTATTCACAATGCAAAAAATGAATCAGAACTTTATTGGAACTAACAAACTATAACCTCGGTCATTGAAGCAATTTCCATTTATCATAACATCAAAAAGAGTCTATGTCAAAGCATTTCAGCAAGTCCATATATCATTTAGTCTTTCATAATTGCTAACATTCACGCAATATTTATGGTTATGGAGTTTTAATCAGACACAGAGAAAGATACGGGCTAATAGCTTCGCCTCCCAACCTTTTACCTCAAGGGTAATGTCAACACTAATAGCTCATGCTAGCTTACATCCAATTAGATATATCTATCAGGATCTTTCCAACACACTGTGCTTGCCAAAGGATAAAACATAAAAAGAAAAGGTGAAGATCACCATGACTCTTGCATAAGGTAGAAGATAATAATAAAAGATAGGCCCTTCGCAGAGGGAAGCAGGGGTTGCCATGCGCTTTAATGGTTGGATGCACAAAATCTCAATGCGAAAGAACGTCACTCTATATTGCCACTTGTGATATGAACCTTTATTATGCAGTCCGTCGCTTTTATTTCTTCCACATCACAAGATCTCCACACTAATCAATCATACATATTTAGAGAGCAATTTTTATTGCTTGCACCGATGACAACTTACTTGAAGGATCTTACTCGATCCATAGGTAGATATGGTGGACTCTCATGGCAAAACTGGTTTAAGGGTATTTGGAAGCACAAGTAGTATCTCTACTTGGTGCAAAGAATTTGGCTAGCATGAGGGGGAAAGGCAAGCTCAACATGTTGGATGATCCATGACAATATACTTTATCTCAGATATAAGAAAACATAACCCATTACGTTGTCTTCCTTGTCCAACATCAACTCTTTAGCATGTCATATTTTAATGAGTGCTCCCAATCATAAAAGATGTCCAAGATAGTATATTTATATGTGAAACCTCTCTTTCTTTATTACTTCCTATTAATTGCAACGATGACCAAAGCTATGTTTGTCAACTCCCAACAATTTTTAGTCATCATACTCTTTCTATGTGAAGTCATTACTCTCCATAAGATCAATATGATCTGTTTGTTTCTTTTTATTCTTTTCTCTTTTCTTTTATTCACTCAAGATCATGGCAAAATAATAAAGCCCTTGAATCAACACTAATCTTTATTATATAGCTCACAGACTCGATTACATAGAGGGATCATAAAGCAAAACTCAAAACTGGATCATACCAAAAACTTATATTCTACTAGATCAAGATACTACTAATAGGATCAAACTAAGAAAAACAGTAAAGATAAAGATGTGATGGTGATACGATACCGGGGCACCTCCCCCAAGCTTGGCAGTTGCCAAGGGGAGTGCCCATACCCATGTGATTATATCTCTTTTGTTGGTGAAGAAGATGGGGGTGATGATGGATAGTCGCACATTGAGCGCAAGAGGTCCCCCAACTTGCGGATAATGGCCTTGAGTGCGATGATATGCTCCTTCAACAAAATATTTTCACGTGTGAGATACTTGTTTTGTATACGAGCTAACTCAATCATCTTGAAAGCTTCGATCTTAGTTGGGGTAAGAAGATTGTGATCAAGTTGAAGGATGTCTTCTGCTGCCAGAGCTTGGTCCTCCGTGGCCTTCTTGATACCTTCATCCTTGTTGATCTCCATAGGTTCTTCCCTCTTCAGCTCTATCTTCATTAGCGAAGCATCGTTGTCACCATTGTTGGAGGAGGGGGACGACCTGATGCCTGGCCTTGACAACCTGACAGAGAACAGCTCGAAACAAGAATAGAGGATAATTGCGTGATACGGTGGTCAAAACCTTCGGGAGATTATATAATGAATTTTTACCGACCAAAATACGTAATGTGCAAGAAAACGAAGTCCGGAGAGCGCACGAGGTGCCAATGAGGCAGGGGGCGCGCCCAGGGGGTAGGGCGCGCCCTCCACCCTCGTGGAGGCCTCGTGTCCTTCCCGGACTGCTTCTTATTTTTCTATTTTTCTAAATATTCCAAAATGGAGAAAAAATCCCAATAGAACTGTTTTGGAGTCGGTTTACTTATCGTACCACATACCTATTCCTTTTCGGAGTCTGAAACATTCTGGAAAGTGTCCCTAATGTATTCCTCCGGGGTTACGATTTCAATAACATTGGTTTCAACATTTATAGGATTACGCGAGATATAATGTTTGATTCTTTGGCCGTTTACCACCTTCGGATTTGTGGCTTCGAAGTTGTTGATTTTTATGGCACCGGAACGATAGACCTCCTCGATAACGTATGTACCTTCTCATTTAGAGAGAAGTTTTCCTGCAAAAAATCTCAAACGAGAGTTGTATAGCAATACATAATCTCCTACATTAAACTCACGCTTTTGCATTCTTTTGTCATGCCATCTATTAACTTTTTCTTTAAACAACTTGGCATTCTCATAGGCTTGGGTTCTCCATTCATCAAGTGAGCTAATGTCAAATAACCTCTTCTCACCGGCAAGTTTGAAATCATAATTGAGTTCTTTAATAGCCCAATAAGCCTTATGTTCTAGTTCGGGAGGTAAGTGACATGCTTTTCCATGAACCATTTTATACGGAGATATTCCCATAGGATTTTTATATGCAGTTCTATAAGCCCATAATGCATCATCAAGGTTCTTGGACCAATTCTTTCTAGACCTATTAACAGTCTTTTGCAAAATTAATTTGAGCTCTCTATTACTCAATTCTACTTGGTGACTAGACTGTGGGTGATAAGGGGATGCAATTCTATGATTAACAACATACTTAGCAAGCATTTTACGGAAAGCACCATGAATAAAATGTGAACCACTGATGACCCACAAGTATAGGGGATCTATCGTAGTCCTTTCGATAAGTAAGAGTGTCGAACCCAACGAGGAGCGGAAGGAAATGATAAGCGGTTTTCAGCAAGGTATTCTTTGCAAGTACTGAAACAAGTGGTAATAGATAGTTTTGTGACAAGATAAATTGTAACGAGCAACAAGTGACAAAAGTAAATAAAGTGCAGCAAGGTGGCCCAATCCTTTTTGTAGGTTAGGACGAGCCGGAACAAACTCTTATAATAGGAAAAGCACTCCCGAGGACACATGGGAATATCGTCAAGCTAGTTTTCATCACGTTCATATGATTCGCGTTCGGTACTTTGATAATTTGATATGTGGGTGGACCGGTGCTTGGGTGCTGTTCTTACTTGAACAAGCATCCCACTTATGATTAACCTCTATTACAAGCATCCGCAACTACAACAAAAGTATTAAGGTAAACCTAACCATAGCATGAAACATATGTATCCAAATCAGCCCCTTACGAAGCAACGCATAAACTAGGGTTTAAGCTTCTGTCACTCTAGCAACCCATCATCTACTTATTACTTCCCAATGCCTTCCTCTAGGCCCAAATAATGGTGAAGTGTTATGTAGTCGACATTCACATAACACCACTAGAGGCTAGACAACATACATCTTATCCAAATATCAAACGAATACCAAATTCACATGACTACTAATAGCAAGACTTCTCCCTTGTCCTCAGGAACAAACGTAACTACTCACAAAGCATATTCATGTTCATAACCAGAGGGGTAATAACATGCATAAAGGATCTGAACATATGATCTTCCACCAAATAAACCAACTAACATCAACTACAAGGAGTAATCAACACTACTAGCAACCTACTAGCACCAATCCCGGACTTGGAGACAAGAATTGGATACAAGAGATGAACTAGGGTTTGGAGATGAGATGGTCCTGGTGAGGATGTTGATGGAGATTGCCCTCTCCCGATGAGAGGAGCGTTGGAGAAGACGATGGTGATGATTTCCCCCTCCCGGAGGGAAGTATCCCCAGCAGAACAACTCTGCCGGAGCTCTAGATTGGTTCCACCAAGGTTCCGCCTCGTGGCGGCGGAGTCTCGTCCCGAAAGGTTCCCTCTGATTTTTTTCTCATCGAAAGACTTCATATAGCAGAAGATGGACGTCGGAGACCCACCAGGGGGCCCACGAGGTAGGGGGGCGCGCCCCCCACCCTCGTGAGCAGGGTGTGGGCCCCCTGGACTTCATCTTTGGCGAGGATTTTTCTTTATTTCTTTTAAGATATTCCGTGGAGTTTCAGGGCTTTTGGAGTTGCGCAGAATAGGTCTCTAATATTTGCTCCTTCTCCAGCCCAGAATTCCAGCTGCCGGCATTCTCCCTCCTTATGTAAACCTTGTAAAATAAGAGAGAATAGCCATAAGTATTGTGACATAACGTGAAATAACAGCCCATAATGCAATAAATATCGATATAAAAGCATGATGCAAAATGGACGTATCAACTCCCCCAAGCTTAGACCTCGCTTGTCCTCAAGCGAAAAGCCGATAAGAATAAATATGTCCTCATGTTTAGAGGTAGAGGCATCGATAAAAATAAAATACAGACATGAAGGCATCATGATTATTCCCATAACAGTTACATATATAGATTTTGTCATATGATTACTTATATTCAAGTGATGATCTTTTCACAATGCAAAAGCATGAATCAGAAACCTTATTGAGCACCAACAAACTATAACCTCAGTCATTGAAGCAGTTGCAACTTATCATAACATCGGAAAGAGTCTATGTCAAAGCTAAAAAGCAAGTCCACATACTCAACTATCATTTAGTCCTTCATAATTGCTAACACTCACGCAATACTTGTGGTTATGAAGTTTTAATCGGACACAAAGAAAGATAGGGGCTTATAGTTTTGTCCCACAACCTTTTACCTCAAGGGTAATGTCAACAATAATAATTCATGCTCCCCTACATCCAATTAGATATATATATATATATCATGTTCTTGCCAACATGCTGGGCTTGCCAAAGGATAAAATGAAAAAAGAAAGGTGAAGATCACCATGACTCTTGCATAAGGTAGAGGATAATAATAAAAGATAGGCCCTTCGTAGAGGGAAGCATAGGTTGCCATGCGCTTGTTGGAAATATGCCCTAGAGGCAATAATAAAAGTATTATTATTATATTTTCTTGTTCATGGTAATTGTCTTTATTCATGCTATAACTGTGTTATCTGGAAATCGTAATACATGTGTGAATACTAGACACCAATATGTCCCTAGTAAGCCTCTAGTTGACTAGCTCGTTAATCAATAGATAGTCATGGTTTCCTGACTATGGACATGGGGATGTCATTGATAACGAGATCACATCATTTGGAGAATGATGTGATGGACAAGACCCAATCCTAAGCATAGCACAAGATCGTGTAGTTCGTTTTGCTAGAGCTTTCCAATGTCGTGTATCTTTTCCTTAGACCATGAGATCGTGTAACTCCCGGATACTGTAGGAGTGCTTTGGGTGTACCAAACGTCACAACGTAACTGGGTGACTATAAAGGTGCACTACAGGTATCTCCGAAAGTATCTGTTGGGTTGACACGGATCAAGACTGGGATTTGTCACTCCGTATGACGGAGAGGTATCACCGGGCCCACTCGGTAATGCATCATCATAATGAGCTCAAAGTGACCAAGTGTTTGGCCACGGGATCATGCATTACGGTACGAGTAAAGTGACTTGCCGGTAACGGGACTAAACGAGGTATTGGGATACCGACGATCGAGTCTCGGGCAAGTAACCTACCGATTGACAAAGGGAATAGTTTACGGGGTTGCTTGAACCCTCGACATCGTGGTTCATCCGATGACATCATCGAGGAACATGTGGGAGCCAACATGGGTATCTAGATCCCGCTGTTGGTTATTGTCCGAGAGTCGTCTTGGTCATGTCTGCATGTCTCCCGAACCCGTAGGGTCTACACACTTAAGGTTCGGTGACGCCAGGGTTATTAGGAAGACTTGTATGTGATTACCGAATGTTGTTCGGAGTCCCGGATGAGATCCCGGACGTCACGAGGAGTTCCGGAGTGATCCGGAGGTAAAGATTTATATATGGGAAGTTGTCATACGGACACCGGAATAGTTCGGGGGCATATCGGTATTGTACCGGGGCCACCGGAGGGGCCTCGGGGGTCCACCGGGAGGGGCCACCTCTCCCGGAAGGGCTCATGGGCTGCAAAGGGGAAGGGAACCAGCCCAAAGTGGGCTGGTGCGCCTCCCCCCAAGGGCCCATGCGCCCTAGGGTTTGGGGGAACCCTAAAGCGGGCGCCCCCCTTGCTTGGGGGGCAGCCCCCCTCCCCCTTGGCCGCCGCCCCCCCCTCTAGATCCATCTAGAGGGGGCCGGCCCCCCTTGCCCCTTCCCCTATAAATAGAGGGGTGAGGGGAGGGTTGCACACACAAGTTAAGGCGCAGCCCCTCCCCTCCCCAACACCTCTCCTCCTCCGTACGCGCTTGGCGAAGCCCTGTCGGAGTTCTGCTGCACCAACAACACCATGCCGTCGTGCTGCCGTTGGAGTCTTCTTCCTCAACCTCTCCTTCCCCTTGCTGGATCAAGAAGGAGGAGACGTCGATCGTCCCGTACGTGTGTTGAACGCGGAGGTGCTGTCCGTTCAGCACTTGGTCATCGGTGATTCGAATCACGACGAGTACGACTACGTCATCACCATCCCCTTGAACGTTTCCGCACGCGATCTGCAAGAGGTATGTAGATGCAATCTCTCTCCCATGACTCGTTGCTTAGATGAACTCATAGATGGATCTTGGTGAAACCGTAGGAAAATTTTAATTTTCTGCAACGTTCCCCAACAGTGGCATCATGAGCTAGGTCTATGCGTAGTTCTCTATTGCACGAGTAGAACACAAAGTAGTTGTGGGCGTCGAATTGTCAATTCTTCTTGCCGTTACTAGTCCTATCTTGGTTCAGCGGTATTGTGGGATGAAGCGGCCCGGACTAACCTTACACGTACGCTTACGTGAGACCGGTTCCACCGACTAACATGCACTAGTTGCATAAGGTGGCTGGCGGGTGTCTGTCTCTCCCACTTTAGTTGGATCGGATTCGATGAACAGGGTCCTTATGAAGGGTAAATAGAGATTGACAAATTCACGTTGTGGTTTTAACGTAGGTAAGAAACGTTCTTGCTAGCCACCTATAACAGCCACGTAAAAACTTGCAACAACATTAGAGGACGTCTAACTTGTTTTTGCAGCAAGTGCTTTGTGATGTGATATGGCCAGAAGTTGTGATGAATCATGTGATGTATGAGATGATCTTGTTATTGTAATAGGAATCACGACTTGCATGTCGATGAGTATGACAACCGGCAGGAGCCATAGGAGTTGTCATTATTCTTTTATGACCTGCGTGTCACCATGTAAATTACTTTACTTTATTGCTAAACGTGTTAGCCATAGTAGTAGTAGTAATGGTTGGCGAGCAACTCCATGGAGACACGATGATGGAGATCATGATGATGGAGATCATGGTGTCGTGCCGGTGACAAGATGATCATGGAGCCCAAGATGGAGATCGAAGGAGCTATATGATGATGGCCATATCATGTCACTTCTATATAATTGCATGTGATGTTTATTATGGTTTTACATCTTGTTTACTTAGAACGACGGTAGTAAATAAGATGATCCCTTACAAAATTTCAAGAAGTGTTCTCCCCTAATTGTGCACCGTTGCTAAAGTTCGTCGTTTCGAAGCACCACGTGATGATCGGGTGTGATAGATCCATACGTTCACATACAACGGGTGTAAGACAGTTTTACACATGCAAAACACTTAGGGTTAACTTGACGAGCCTAGCATGTACAGACATGGCCTCGGAACACGGAGACCGAAAGGTCGAACATGAGTCGTATAGAAGATACGATCAACATGGAGATGTTCACCGATGATGACTAGTCCGTCTCACGTGATGATCGGACACGGCCTAGTCGACTCGGATCATGTAACACTTAGATGACTAGAGGGATGTCTAATCTGAGTGGGAGATCATTCATTAATTTGATTAGATGAACTTAATTATCATGAACTTAGTCTAAATCTTTACAATATGTCTTGTAGATCAAATGGCCCACGGTAATGTCAGCCTCAACTTCAACGCGTTCCTAGAGAAAACTAAGCTGAAAGATGATGGCAGCAACTACTCGGACTGGGTCCGGAACTTGAGGATCATCCTCATAGCAGCCAAGAAAGATTATGTCCTAGATGCACCGCTAGGTGATGCACCATTCCCAGAAAACCAGGACGTTATGAACGCCCATCAGTCACGCACTGATGATTACTCCATCGTTCAGTGCGGCATGCTTTACAGCTTAGAACCGGGGCTCCAAAAGCGTTTTGAGAAGCACGGAGCATATGAGATGTTCGAGGAGCTGAAATTGATTTTCCAAGCTCATGCCCGGGTCGAGAGATATGAAGTCCCCGACAAGTTCTTTAGCTGCAAAATGGAGGAAAATAGCTCTGTCAGTGAACACATACTCAAGATGTCTGGGTTGCACAACCGCTTGACTCAGCTGGAAGTTAATCTTCCGGATGAGGCGGTCATTGACAGAATCCTTCAGTCGCTCCCACCTAGCTACAAAAGCTTCGTGATGAACTACAACATGCAGGGGATGGAAAAGACCATTCCCGAGTTGTATTCAATGCTGAAATCCGCGGAGGTGGAGATCAAAAAGGAACATCAAGTGTTGATGGTGAATAAAACCACTAAGTTCAAGAAAGGCAAGGGTAAGAAGAACTTCAAGAAAGACGGCAAGGAGGTTGCCGCGCCTGGTAAATCAGTTGCCAGGAAGAAGTCAAAGAATGGACCCAAACCTGAAACTGAGTGCTTTTATTGCAAGGGAAATGGTCACTGGAAAGGGAATTGCCCCAAGTACTTAGCGGATAAGAAGGCCGGCAACACTAAAGGTATATGTGATATACATGTAATTGATGTGTACCTTACCAGTGCTCGTAGTAGCTCCTGGGTATTTGATACCGGTGCTGTTGCTCATATTTGTAACTCACAGCAGGAGCTGCGGAATAAGAGAAGACTGGCGAAGGACGAGGTGACGATGCGCGTCGGGAATGGTTCCAAGGTCGATGTGATCGCCGTCGGCACGCTACCTCTACATTTACCTACGGGATTAGTTTTAAACCTCAATAATTGTTATTTAGTGCCAAGTTTGAGCATGAACATTGTATCTGGATCTCGTTTAATACGAGATGGCTACTCATTTAAATCCGAGAATAATGGTTGTTCTATTTATACGAGTGATATGTTTTATGGTCATGCTCCGGTGGTTAATGGTTTATTCTTAATGAATCTCGTGCGTGATAATACACATATTCATAGTGTGAAGGCCAAAAGGTGTAAAGTTGATAACGATAGTCCCACATACTTGTGGCACTGCCGCCTTGGTCACATTGGTGTCAAACGCATGAAGAAGCTCCATGCTGATGGACTTTTAGAGTCTCTCGATTATGAATCGTTTGACACATGCGAACCATGCCTTATGGGCAAAATGACCAAGACTCCGTTCTCCGGAACAATGGAGCGAGCAACCAACTTATTGGAAATTATACATACTGATGTGTGCGGTCCAATGAGCGTTGAGGCTCGCGGAGGATATCGTTATGTTCTCACACTCACTGATGATTTGAGTAGATATGGCTATGTCTACTTAATGAAACACAAGTCTGAGACCTTTGAAAAGTTCAAGGAGTTTCAGAGTGAGGTTGAGAATCAACGTGACAGAAAGATCAAGTTTCTACGATCAGATCGTGGAGGAGAGTACTTAAGTCACGAATTTGGCACACACTTAAGAAAATGTGGAATAGTTTCACAACTCACGCCGCCTGGAACACCTCAGCGTAATGGTGTGTCCGAACGTCGTAATCGCACTTTATTGGATATGGTGCGATCTATGATGTCTCTTACCGATTTACCGCTATCATTTTGGGGATATGCTCTAGAGACAGCCGCATTCACTTTAAATAGGGCACCGTCTAAATCCGTTGAGACGACACCGTATGAATTATGGTTTGGAAAGAAACCTAAGCTGTCGTTTCTAAAAGTTTGGGGATGCGAGGCTTATGTCAAGAAACTTCAACCTGAAAAGCTCGAACCCAAATCGGAAAAATGCGTCTTCATAGGATACCCTAAGGAAACCATAGGGTATACCTTCTACTTAAGATCCGAGGGCAAGATCTTTGTTGCCAAGAACGGAACCTTTCTGGAGAAAGAGTTTCTCTCGAAAGAAGTAAGTGGGAGGAAAGTGGAGCTTGATGAAGTACTGCCTCTTGAAACGGAGAATGGCGCAGCGCAGGAAAATGTTCCTGTGGTGCCTGCTCTAATTAGAGAGGAGGTTAATGATAATGATCAAGATACTTCGGACCAAGCTTCCACTGAACTTCGTAGGTCCACAAGGACACGTTCCGCACCAGAGTGGTACGGCAACCCTGTCCTGGAAATCATGTTGTTGGACAACGGTGAACCTTTGAACTATGAAGAAGCGATGGCGGGCCCGGATTCCAACAAATGGTTAGAAGCCATGAAATCCGAGATAGGATCCATGTATGAAAACAAAGTATGGACTTTGACAGACTTGCCCGATGATCGGCGAGCGATAGAAAATAAATGGATCTTCAAGAAGAAGACGGACGCGGATGGTAATGTCACCATCTATAAAGCTCGACTTGTCGCTAAGGGTTATCGGCAAGTTCAAGGGATTGACTATGACGAGACTTTCTCTCCCGTAGCGAAGCTGAAGTCCGTCCGAATCATGTTAGCAATTGCCGCATACTATGATTATGAGATATGGCAAATGGACGTCAAAACGGCATTCCTTAACGGCTATCTTAAGGAAGAACTGTATATGATGCAGCCGGAAGGTTTTGTCGATCCTAAGAATGCTAACAAGGTGTGCAAGCTCCAGCGATCCATTTATGGGCTGGTGCAAGCATCTCGGAGTTGGAACATTCGCTTTGATGAGATGATCAAAGCGTTTGGGTTTATGCAGACTTATGGAGAAGCCTGCGTTTACAAGAAAGTGAGTGGGAGCTCCGTAGCATTTCTCATATTATATGTGGATGACATACTATTGATGGGAAATGATATAGAATTCTTGGAAAGCATAAAGGCCTATTTGAACAAGTGTTTTTCAATGAAGGACCTTGGAGAAGCTGCTTATATATTAGGCATCAAAATCTATAGAGATAGATCAAGACGCCTCATAGGTCTTTCGCAAAGCACGTACCTTGATAAGATTTTGAAGAAGTTCAAAATAGATCAGTCCAAGAAAGGGTTCTTGCCTGTATTGCAAGGTGTGAAATTGAGCTCGGCTCAATGCCCGACCACGGCAAAGGATAAACAAGAGATGAGCGTCATCCCCTATGCTTCAGCCATAGGATCCATTATGTATGCCATGCTGTGTACCAGACCTGATGTAAACCTTGCCGTAAGTTTGGTAGGTAGGTACCAAAGTAACCCCGGCATGGAACACTGGACAGCGGTCAAGAATATCCTTAAGTACCTGAAAAGGACTAAGGACATGTTTCTCGTTTATGGAGGTGACGAAGAGCTCGTCGTAAAGGGTTACGTCGATGCTAGCTTCGACACAGATCTGGATGACTCTAAGTCACAAACCGGATACGTGTATATGTTGAATGGTGGAGCAGTGAGCTGGTGCAGCTGCAAGCAGAGCGTCGTGGCGGGATCTACATGTGAAGCAGAATACATGGCAGCCTCGGAGGCAGCGCATGAGGCAATTTGGGTGAAGGAGTTCATCACCGACCTAGGAGTCATACCCAATGCGTCGGGGCCGATCAAACTCTTCTGTGACAACACTGGAGCTATTGCACTGGCCAAGGAGCCCAGGTTTCACAAGAAGACCAGGCACATCAAGCGTCGCTTCAACTCCATCCGTGAAAATGTTCAAGATGGAGACATAGAAATTTGTAAAGTGCACACAGATCTGAATGTCGCAGATCCGTTGACTAAACCTCTCCCTAGGGCAAAACATGATCAGCACCAGAACTCTATGGGTGTTCGATTCATCACAATGTAACTAGATTATTGACTCTAGTGCAAGTGGGAGACTGTTGGAAATATGCCCTAGAGGCAATAATAAAAGTATTATTATTATATTTCCTTGTTCATGGTAATTGTCTTTATTCATGCTATAACTGTGTTATCTGGAAATCGTAATACATGTGTGAATACTAGACACCAATATGTCCCTAGTAAGCCTCTAGTTGACTAGCTCGTTAATCAATAGATAGTCATGGTTTCCTGACTATGGACATGGGGATGTCATTGATAACGAGATCACATCATTAGGAGAATGATGTGATGGACAAGACCCAATCCTAAGCATAGCACAAGATCGTGTAGTTCGTTTTGCTAGAGCTTTCCAATGTCGTGTATCTTTTCCTTAGACCATGAGATCGTGTAACTCCCGGATACTGTAGGAGTGCTTTGGGTGTACCAAACGTCACAACGTAACTGGGTGACTATAAAGGTGCACTACAGGTATCTCCGAAAGTATCTGTTGGGTTGACACGGATCAAGACTAGGATTTGTCACTCCGTATGACGGAGAGGTATCACCGGGCCCACTCGGTAATGCATCATCATAATGAGCTCAAAGTGACCAAGTGTTTGGCCACGGGATCATGCATTACGGTATGAGTAAAGTGACTTGCCGGTAACGGGACTAAACGAGGTATTGGGATACCGACGATCGAGTCTCGGGCAAGTAACCTACCGATTGACAAAGGGAATAGTTTACGGGGTTGCTTGAACCCTCGACATCGTGGTTCATCCGATGACATCATCGAGGAACATGTGGGAGCCAACATGGGTATCCAGATCCCGCTGTTGGTTATTGTCCGAGAGTCGTCTTGGTCATGTCTGCATGTCTCCCGAACCCGTAGGGTCTACACACTTAAGGTTCGGTGACGCCAGGGTTATTAGGAAGACTTGTATGTGATTACCGAATGTTGTTCGGAGTCCCGGATGAGATCCCGGACGTCACGAGGAGTTCCGGAGTGATCCGGAGGTAAAGATTTATATATGGGAAGTTGTCATACGGACACCGGAATAGTTCGGGGGCATATCGGTATTGTACCGGGGCCACCGGAGGGGCCTCGGGGGTCCACCGGGAGGGGCCACCTCTCCCGGAAGGGCTCATGGGCTGCAAAGGGGAAGGGAACCAGCCCAAAGTGGGCTGGTGCGCCTCCCCCCAAGGGCCCATGCGCCCTAGGGTTTGGGGGAACCCTAAAGGGGGCGCCCCCCTTGCTTGGGGGGCAAGCCCCCCTCCGCCTTGGCCGCCGCCCCCCCTCTAGATCCATCTAGAGGGGGCCGGCCCCCCTTGCCCCTTCCCCTATAAATAGAGGGGTGAGGGGAGGGTTGCACACACAAGTCAAGGCGCAGCCCCTCCCCTCCCCAACACCTCTCCTCCTCCGTACGCGCTTGGCGAAGCCCTGTCGGAGTTCTGCTGCACCAACAACACCACGCCGTCGTGCTGCCGTTGGAGTCTTCTTCCTCAACCTCTCCTTCCCCTTGCTGGATCAAGAAGGAGGAGACGTCGATCGTCCCGTACGTGTGTTGAACGCGGAGGTGCTGTCCGTTCAGCACTTGGTCATCGGTGATTCGAATCACGACGAGTACGACTACGTCATCACCATCCCCTTGAACGCTTCCGCACGCGATCTGCAAGTGGTATGTAGATGCAATCTCTCTCCCATGACTCGTTGCTTAGATGAACTCATAGATGGATCTTGGTGAAACCGTAGGAAAATTTTAATTTTCTGCAACGTTCCCCAACAGCGCTTTCATGGTTGGATGCACGAAATCTCAATGCGAAAGAACGTCACTTTATATTGCCCCTTGTGATATGAACCTTTATTATGCAGTCCGTCGCTTTTATTACTTTCACATCACAAGATCGTATAAATCTTATTTCTCCCACACCAATCAATCTTACATATTTAGAGCAATTTTTATTGCTTTGCACCGATGACAACTTACTTGAAGGATCTTACTCAATCCATAGGTAGATATGGTGGACTCTCATGGCAAAACTGGCAAGGATCTTACGTATTTCTACTTGGTGCTGAGAATTTGGCTAGCATGAGGGGGAAAGGCAAGCTCAACATGTTAGAGGATCCATGACAACATACTTTATCTCAGATATAAGAAAACATAACTCATTACGTTATCTTCCTTGTCCAACATCAACTCTTTAGCATGTCATATTTTAATGAGTGCTCCCAATCATAAAAGATGTCAATGATAATATATCTAAATGTGAAACCTCTCTTTCCTTATTACTTCCTATTGATTGCAGCGATGACCAAAGCTATATCTGCCAACTCCCAACAACTTTTAATCATCACACTCTTTCTATGTGAAGTCATTACTCTCAATAAGATCAATATTAACTCTGTGTTTCTTTTTATTCTTTTTCTTCTTTCTTTTCTTTTATTCACCCAAGATCATGGCAAAATAATCAAGCCCTTGACTCAACACTAATCTTTATTATATATATAGCTCACGGACTCGATTACATAGAGAGATCATAAAGCAAAACTCAAAACTAGATCATGCCATAAACTTTATTCTACTAGATCAAGATATTACTAATAGGATCAAACTAAGAAAAACGGTAAAGATAGGAGTTGTGATGGTGATACGATACCGGGGCACCTCCCCCAAGCTTGGCAGTTGCCAAGGGGAGTGCCCATACCCATGTGATTATGTCTCCTTGGTTGGTGAAGGAGAAGGTGGAGGTGTTGTCGATGATGCAGGTTTGCCCTTCTCGTTCTCCAACTTGCGTCTGAGGGTGAAATTATCAATCCTCAACTCATCATTCTCGATCTCAAGTTTGATTATCCTTTTGCATAATGCCTCTTTGCTTTCTTGCTTGAAACGAGGGGGAACTGGTTCATCTTCATCTTCCTCATCGGGGTACCAATATGTTCTTATCTAAAGGTTGGTAAGAAACTGGGCAATCCTCCTCTGAATCTTGAGACGACATGTTGATCTAATCTGCAGCAGCACAGCTCGAAACAAAAGCAGAGGAGATTTGCGTGATACAGGAGTCAAAACCTTCGGGAGAATATATAGTGAATTTTTATCGACCAAAATACGTATCGTGCAAGAAAACGTAGTCCGGAGGGCACACAAGGTGCTCACGAGGTAGGGGGCGCGCCCAGGGGGTAGGGCGCGCCCACCACCCTCGTGGGGCCCTCGTGTCCTTCCCGGACTGCTACTTATTTTTCTATTTTTCTAAATATTCCAAAACAGAGAACTATTGCCTTTAAAATTGTTTTAGAGTTGGTTTACTTACCGTACCACGTATCTATTCCTTTTCGGAGTCTGAAATGGTCTGGAAGGTGTCCCTTATGTATTCCTCCGGGGTCACGGTTTCAGTAATATTGGTTTCAACATTTATGGGATTACCTAAGATATAATGTTTAATTATTTGACCATTTACCACCTTCGGGTTTGTGCCTTCGAAGTTGTTGATCTTTATGGCACCGGAATGATAGACCTCCTCGATGACATAGGGACCTTCCAAATTAGAGAGAAGTTTTCCTGCAAAAAATCTTAAACGAGAGTTGTATAGCAATACATAATCACCTACATTAAACTCACGCTTTTGTATCATTTTGTCATGCCATATTTTAACTTTTTATTTAAACAACTTGGCATTTTCATATGCTTGGGTTCTCCATTCATCAAGTGAGCTAATATCAAGTAACCTCTTCTCGCCGGCAAGTTTGAAATCATAGTTGAGCTCTTTAATAGCCCAATATGCCTTATGTTCTAGTTCGAGAGGTAAGTGACATGCTTTTCCATAAACCATTTTATACGGAGACATACCCATAGGATTTTTTATGCAGTTCTATAAGCCCATAATGCATCATCAAGTTTCTTGGACCAATTCTTTCTAGACCTATTAACAGTCTTTTGCAAAATTAATTTGAGCTCTCTATTGCCCAATTCTACTTGACCACTAGACTGCGGGTGATAAGGAGATGGAATTCTATGATTAATGTCATACTTAGCAAGCATTTTATGGAAAGCACCATGAATAAAGTGTGAACCACCATCAGTCATTAAATATCTAGGGACTCCAAACCTCGGAAAAATAACTTCTTTAAGCATTTTAATAGAAGTGTTATGATGAGCACTACTAGTTGGAATAGTTTCTACCCACTTAGTAACGTAATGAACAGCAACTAAAATATGTGTATATCCATTAGAGGCAGGAAAAGGTCCCATATAATCAAAGCCCCAAACATCAAATGGTTCAACAACAAGTGAATAATTCATAGGCATTTCTTGACGTCTACTAATATTACCAATTCTTTGACATTCATCACAAGATAAGACAAACTTACGGGCATCCTTGAAGAGAGTAGGCCAATAAAAACCAGATTGCAATACCTTATGTGCAGTTCTGTCTCGAGCATGGTGTCCTCCATAAGCTTCGGAGTGACACTTGCGTAGGATCTGTTCCTGTTCATGCTCAGGTACACAACATCTAATAACACCATCTACTCCTTCTTTATAAAGATGTGGGTCATCCCAAAAGTAATGTCTCAAATCATAGAAAAACTTTTTCTTTTGTTGGTATGTGAAGCTAGGTGGCATAAACTTAGCAACCATATAATTAGCATAATCAGCATACCAAGGAGTACTATGAGAAGTACTTATAACATTTAATTGTTCGTCAGGAAAGCTATCATCTATAGGTAGTGGGTCATCAAGAACATTTTCTAGTCTAGACAAGTTGTCTGCAACGGGGTTCTCAGTTCCTTTCCTATCAATAATATGCAAATCAAATTCTTGCAGCAGGAGAACCCATCTAATAAGTCTAGGTTTAGCATCTTTCTTTTCCATAAGATATTTAATAGCAGCATGATCAGTGTGAATAGTTACTTTAGAATCAACAATATAAGGTTTGAACTTATCACAAGCAAATACAACTTCTAAAAGTTCTTTTTCAGTAGTAGCATAATTCCTTTGAGCATTGTCTAGAGTCTTACAAGCATAATGAATAACATTTAATTTCTTATCAACTCTTTGCCCTAGAACAACACCTACAGCATAATCACTAGCATCACACATAATTTCAAAGGGTAAATTCCAATCAGGTGGGTGAACAACAGGTGCAGAGACTAATGCTTTCTTAAGTATTTCAAATGCTTCTACACAATCATCATCAAAGACAAATGGTACATCTTTTTGTAATAAATTAGTCAGAGGCCGAGAAATTTTTGAGAAGTCCTTAATGAACCTCCTATAAAATCCGGCGTGACCAAGGAAACTTCTTATACCTTTGATATCCTTGGGACATGGCATCTTTTTAATAGCATCAACCTTGGCTTTATCAACTTCAATACCTCTTTCAGAAACTTTATGCCCCAAGACAATACCTTCATTAACCATAAAGTGGCCCTTTTCCCAATTCAAGACAAGATTAATTTCTTCACATGTCTGCAAAACTCGATCAAGATTGCTCAAGCAATCATCAAAAGAGGAACCATAGACGGAAAAGTCGTCCATGAAGACCTCACAAATCTTTTCACAAAAGTCAGAGAATATAGCCATCACGCATCTTTGAAAGGTAGCAGGTGCATTACATAAACCAAAAGTCATACGTCTATAAGCAAAAGTACCAAAAGGGCATGTAAAAGTAGTCTTTGATTGATCTTTAGCCGACACAGGTATTTGAGAGAAACCAGAATAACCATCTAGAAAGCAGTAATGTGTATGTTTGCGTAATCTTTCTAGCATTTGTTCAATAAAAGTAAGGGGTAATGATCTTTCTTAGTAGCCTTATTCAATTTGCAGAAATCAGTTACCATCCTATAACCTTTGATAATTCTTTGTGGGATCAATTCATCTTTATCATTAGGAACAACAGTAATACCTCCATTCTTAGGGACACAATGGACAGGACTTACCCACTGACTATCAGCAACGGGATAAATTATACCTGCCTCCAGAAGCTTGAGTATTTCTTTTCTTACCACTTCTTTCATCTTGGGATTCAGACGTCGTTGAGGATCACGAACTGGTTTGGCATCTGCTTCCAAATTTATTTTATGTTGACATAGAGTGGGACTAATGCCCTGTGACGCCCGGATAATTAGGCTACAGTAATCCCACGTTAATGTCGCCACATCACCTTGGTCACTATTGCTAATCTCGCGCTAGATCAAAATCGGTCCAAAATTCAAATCCAAAGTTTGGTAAATAATAAAAGTTTTCAAATATTAAAAATAAATTGTTCGGGTTGTGTCAAATAATGCATAGGTAATTATGATGGAGAAACCACATTTTTATAGAGGGCTTAAATGCACTTAAGTAATTAAATAATAGGTAAAACATTTAAATAAATGCATTTTGGATTTTATAAAATACTAAACTATTTTGTTCAGGGATAAAACCTTTTGTGGCAATAGTTATAATTGTAACTCTATTTTAGGTATGGGTTTCACTTTGTGTAAAACTATAAACTATTACATAAGTAAAAGAAAACAAAAACAAGAAAATAAACAAAAAGGAGAGAAATGGAAATAAAACAAAATAAAAAGAAGCAAAGAATGCCCCCCTCCACTCGGCCAGTCGGCCCAGCTACTAGCCAGGCCGGCCCATACCAGCCCAGGTCGTCCCTCTCACTCCCTTATCCCCGAAACCCTAACCCAGTCACACCACGTTCACCCCCACTTCCCCACTCCCTTCGATCCCCTCCCCTTGCCTGGATCGAGCTGCGCCCAAGCCCCAACGCACGTCGCGCGCCTCCGACACCAATCGCCGGCGCCGCCTCCTTGCCGGGCAGGCCGTCCTCGACCTCCTCCTCGTCGACCCCCTCTCCCCCCGATTTGAATCGGGGGCAGGAACCAGAGGAGGTCGCGACGCCGTCGCTCGTCCCCGACACCACGCCTCCGCCTCGACCACCCCGACGTCGACCCCGTCGCCGCCACTTCGCCCCCGTCATCGATCTGCCTCGCCGGACTACCCCAAGCCCGTTGCCCCCCTCGACCGAACCCCTGTGAGCCGCCACCTCCGGCCTCCACTCCCTCCTCTCTTCCCCGCGCACTGCACTGCGCTGGTTGCCGATGCCGCGGTCACCGCGCCCCTCGTCGCGCCCCAGGTCACTTGCACACGCTCCGCCCGCACCCCCTAGTCATCATGCCCACGCCCGGCTTCGACCCTCCGCACTCGCGCCTGCCGGCGCACTGCTCTACTGCTGCTGCTGCCTGGCTGCTGCTTCTCTACCTCCCTGACCACGCCGGCCCCATGCTGCTGCTATTTCTACTCCGCTGTCGTCCCGCAACGTCCTCTACGGCCCAGCTCGCCCTACTCGCGCTGGATCCGCCTTGGCCGCGCCCGGCCTTTTCCCTGCACCGCCCGCGTCGGCCATGGCTCCACCAGCCGAGCGCCGTCGCCGCCGGCGCTCTCCTGTGCGCGCACGATGCACCTAACCAGCCATTGTGCTGCTGACTAGTGTGCCCGAGGCCATTAAGTTAAATGCTAATGACTAATTACCACTAATGACACTGCTAATAGAAACTGACCGGTGAACCCCATCTAGTTAATTAAACTAATAAATTTATGTCAAAACTTGTACCTATGACACATGGGTCCCACTGGTTCCTTTGACCAGTCAAACTGCTGACTGGGATAACCCAGTTAATGAAATGCGGTCCCCCTGAGCCTTTGACTAGTCAACAGTCCTAGTTGACTGCTGATTGGGCAGTCAACTGGACCCCACTTGTCAACCCCTAGTGCAAATAGTTGGGCACAATTTTGTGTACCCGTAGCGATTTAACCATTTATTTGCAATTTAAATGAATTCCAGAAAATGTTTTAATCTTTAAAAATTAATATAAAATAAACGGTAGCTCGGATGGAAAAACTTTGTACGTAAAAGTTGCTCAGAACGACGAGACGAATCCGGATACGCAGCCCGTTCGTCCGCCACGCATCCCTAGCATAGCAAACACGTAACTTTCCCCCTCCGGTTCATCTGTCCGAAAAAGCGAAACACCAGGGATATTTTCCCGGATTTTTCCCCCCTTCACCGGTACCACCTCATACCACGCTAGGGCACCTCTAGCATCACTACTTGTCTTGTCATGCATCATTATGCATCTGTTTGCATTATATTCATTGTTTCTTCCCCCTCTTCTCTCCGATAGACTACGAGACCGACGCCGCTGCTACCCAGTAGGACTACGGTGTTGACCACCCCTCCTTGCCAGAGCAATCAGGCAAGCCCCCCCTTGATCACCAGATATCGCCTATTCCTTCTCCATACTACTTGCATTAGAGTAGTGTAGCATGTTACTGCTCTCCGTTAATCCTATTCTGATGCATAGCCTGTCCTTGCTACTACTGTTGTTACCTTTACCTGCTATCCTACTGCTTAGTATAGGATGCTAGTGTTCCATCAGTGGCCCTACACTCTTGTCCGTCTGCTGTGCTATACTACTGGGCTGTGATCACTTCGGGAGGTGATCACGGGCATATACTATATACTTTACACTTTTACCTTACCTGTGATACTGTTCGGAGATGGGGGCTGAAGGGGCAGGTGGCTCCATCCCGGTAGAGGTGGGCCTGGGTTCCCGACGGCCCCCGACTGTTACTTTGTGGTGGAGCGACAGGGCAGGTTCAGACCACCTAGGAGAGAGGTGGGCCTGGCCCTGGTCGGCGTTCGCGGATACTTAACACGCTTAACGAGATCTGGGTATTTTATCCAAGTCTGGCCATTTGGTCTATACGCACTAACCATCTACGCGGGAGTAGTTATGGGTATCCCGGCGTCGTGGTATCAGCCGAAGCCTTCGTGACGTCAGCGACTGAGCGGCGCGCGCCGGGTTGGACTGCGTAACGTGACTTCCTTTGTAATGGAGGTTGCTAGGTCTGCTCTACGGCCGCGTACGCAACGTGCAGGTGTGCTCAGGGCGATGGGCCCAGACCCCTGCGCGCTTAGGTTTAGACTGGCGTGCTGACCTTTCTGTTGTGCCTAGGTGGGGTTGCAACGTGTTGATCTTCCGAGGCCGGGCATGACCCAGGAAAGTGTGTCTGGCCAAATGGGATCAAGTGTGTTGGGTTATGTGGTGCACCCCTGCAGGGAAGTTTATCTATTCGAATTGCCGTGTCCCTCGGTAAAAGAACGACCCAGAGTTGTACTTTGACCTTATGACAACTAGAACCAGATACTTAATAAAACACACCCTTCCAAGTGCCAGATACAACCCGGTGATCGCTCTCTAACAGGGCAACGAGGAGGGGATTGCCGGGTAGGATTATACTATGCGATGCTACTTGGAGGACTTTAGTCTACTCTCTTCTATATGCTGCAAGACGAAGGCTGCCAGAAGCGTAGTCTTCGATAGGATTAGCTATCCCCCTCTTATTCTGGCATTTTGCAGTTCAGTCCGCTGATATGCCCCTTTTCACATATATCCATGCATATGTAGTGTAGCTCCTTGCTTGCGAGTACTTTGGATGAGTACTCACGGTTGCCTTGTTACTCCTTTTTCCCCATCTCTCTACCCGATTGCTTCGACCAGACGATGGAGCCCAGGATCCAGACGCCACCGTCGACGACGACTCCTACTACACTGGAGGTGTCTACTACTACGTGCAGCCCGCTGATGATCACCAGACGACCAGGAGTAGTTAGGAGGATCCCGGGCAGGAGGCCTGCTCCTCGTTCGATTTGTATCCCCGTTTGTGCTAGCCTTCTTAAGGCAAACTTGTTTAACTTATGTCTGTACTCAGATATTGTTGCTTCCGCTCACTCGTCTATGATCGAGCACTTGTATTCGAGCCCTCGAGGCCCCGGCTTGTATTATGATGCTTGTATGACTTATTTTTATTTGTAGAGTTGTGTTGTGATATCTTCCCGTGAGTCCCTGATCTTGATCGTACACATTTGCGTGTATGATTAGTGTACGATTGAATCGGGGGCGTCACAAGTTGGTATCAGAGCCGACTACCTGTAGGAATCCCCCTTCCACACTCCTTGGTCGAAGTCGAGTCTAGACATTCCAAAACTTTTACTAACATGGCTGTGTGGCTTACATGCCCACATCGCCATTGGGTGGTATTAGGATCTTTTACTCCTCGTCTATACTCTGGGATTCTGAACACTCTTCTATTCGGGCTAAATGATTTTACTAAAGCTAACTCTAGGTTCTCGTAACTACTTCCTCCCGAAGAGCCCCTCACTTCAGATGATCGCCTGATGCACTAGAAGATTCCGAAGTTACTCTACAATGTTTTCTCGAGTCTTTGTGACATCGCATTTGCGATTTCCTTCCACCGTCAACCCCTATGAAAACTGCATACACTTTCCATTCATATAATCATTCCCCGTTGATCTTGTTATTGCAAGATGTCCCAAAATACTCTGTGTTGTTCAGATAATCCTTTGAGCTTAGTGCCTTGCTGTACTTTGTCACCCGAATACCCCTACGGATAATTCTCGCACTTACCGAGTATCTGCTCATCCCCAGTTGATTCAGGTATTTCACAAAAGTCTTCGCAATACCGTTCGTTCTTCTGAAAATCCTCAACAACCTAATGCTCTTGAAATTCTTTCTTGCTAGCATTATGATTAATCCAATAAGTCTGGTAATCTTATTGGCATCCTTTGTCATTATCATTTAGAGTCTATTGATTCAATATGTTGCGGATGCTTGCAATCCTCAGGATTTATCCTTCCGGCTCAGACACCATTTTAAACATGAGCTGGTTCTCGACCAATTGGACTGCCATCAATTGTACCCCTAAGCATACGCAAATTATCCATCCTTAATCAGAGTGTTTGCTTCTGATCCCTTGGTCGGAAATCATAATTCTTTTGCATTTGAGCTTTGAATTAGTTAGATGTTTCTATAGTCCGATCTCCTTGCATTGTTTCTTCCTCTAGTTGAGTACTGATGCTCACATCAGATCCTTTGAGGACCACCGGATCCTTTGTTGGATTTTATCCGATAGCGTCCTTCATATTCAATCCCTTTGGAAGTTCTTTCTCCATTGGTAAATCCTATCCTCTGATTGACCAACCATGCTCTACTTTCGAGCTTGTGGTATTTACTATTGAAGCTTGTGGTATATGTTTCCACGATACCCTGACGGGTTGAACCTATGCCTTCCTTAATATGTGTGAACACGAAAGTTTTCACGACTCATACTCTTCTGGTGTTTTGCTAGATAAAATCTCAACCCTACCACTTCTTTGAAAGTGAGAGGTGAATGGAAGGTTATACATTGAAGAAGTGGCAGTCGACCTTGAACTTTGTGTTCATGCCCATGGACACGATGTAGATCCTACCATAGAAGCTTCTTGTAATAATAACTATTTCGTTGATATAATATCATCTGGTATCTGTGAACTGATCCTATGCAATCGTGGTTTCGACCATATTTTCTCTTTGATCCCATTTCTCGGACAAGTTAAAGCACTTGTCTATTGCAAGTCAATACACCAGTCCAACCTCTACCTTGATCTACAGTCAAGTATTACCCTATGGTATCTCGAGTACATCTAAGAACTGTGTTGCATCTTATGAGTCTCCATCAGCTATTATTTCTCACCGATTCCAATTTTTCATGGGTTCAGAGTTGTTAGTCGCTCAAGAACACCGGTAAGTGAACCGATTCCGCACTCTGGTTCGATAACTCTAAGTAATCTTTGTTGCTTATGAGTTTAAAAATCCTTCAAGTCATTCCAAGCCTGATCGGCTACATCATTATCGTGCTAAATTTTAAACTGTGCTACCTGGTCCTTAATCCTGGAGCACAACTTTCGATGATTAGCTAAGCTTATGTTGATCTTCCTCGTCATATCAGTTCACCTTGAACAACAAGCTTGATTTCAAGTTTGTGTCCTACCCATGGTTCCAATAACCTTCCGCTTCATCATTCCTTTGAATGGATGTCGTCGCTGATTGATTACATCTTGAAATCTCTCGACAAATGTGTCGTGATCATCATCAACCTTATGAGGTCTTCCAAGATATCTATCGAATTCTTGATGAGAAATAGCAACTTTGCCCTCGATGATTTGGGTTATCATCGACAACATTATTGCATTCCCTCCAACACAAAACTTGTTCCTGTTTTGTGTTGTACCTTGAGTTCCTTGCTATCCAACTTATGTTACGTTCTACCGCGGAGTATTACCCTTTTTGATGTCAAGAATGTTGTGAGGATTGCTCCACCTCTTAAGAATTCTTGCTATAAAGATACTTCTCACCATCACCATTCTTTCTTGGTCCTCGTGTCTCCAACCGGGGTAGCCACAAGTGAACGGTGTTGTTTAGATTCTGCACTTCTAGGAACCCTATGGCTTTGAAGTTAATGATCGATAATTCATTCTTAGCCTATTGGTTGCCGAACCACCATTCTAACATTGATCATGTTACTATAAGCCCATATATCGGGTGCACTTTTCAACCAATTTTTAATTGTGTATGTTTTCCTCGAGCATACATCATTATATCATTTGATCCAACAAATGTTATCTCCTTGTTCACGTAACTGTAGAAATCCACCTTTTTGGAAATCTCGAGGATTGTCGCTGACTCCATCAGCTACCCTGTCATCCTCTCTTTGGTTTAAATGATGAACTCTTGTGTCGATACTCACTCCCATAGTTCATTTCCCGAGAATCTTACAATGTCAACTCAACAATTTGTGTTGCACCTTTCTTCTCAAGCATACTGAGTCTGAGTTATCCTGACACCAACCAGATCTGAAACTCGGTCAGATATGATGGTTGGAACATTTTCCAAGAGTCATAGCATTGGTCTTTCTATAACCCAATAAGGCGATGTCATGCCTAGCACACCTGGTTGGAGGACCTATTGTAAGACTTATTCTATGAGTTGTTCCTGATGGATCCTTTATGTATCCAAAGTTTGACCTTTGTTTGAAGAACATGTCAGTGCTATCTCGAAGCATGTCTATGGTACTCTGATTCTCAATAAGAACATTTGAAGCACCATGCTAAATGTTTCTTGTTGAAATTACCCAAACACCGTTGTATGGGTAATGTCATGAAATTTCTTTCTTCTTATCTAAAGGGGTTTTCTACTTTATATCATGTCTTGGATATCATCCTCTGCTTGACTTTGGGAAGGATATACCCCTGATATATGTGTTTAAGCACATTTTCCTTTCCGTTGTTTTGTTCAAACTGTCTTATAATCTACTTAACTGAGCAGTGGTAATTCCCTGCTTAGGTAAACACCTCGGTGAACAACTCTGTCAGTAAGACCCTGTTACTATTGTTGATGACATTCCGGTAACCACCGATGGATGAGAACTTTGCCTATTGGTCCGCCTCGTTTCAACGAGCATGAAAATGGTTCTCTTCGTCCCTCGCCCTTGGTACCGATGTTGTTGCCGACATAACTGACATGCTACTCTATGTCATGCCTTGCTATCATAACCGTGAAAATCGTCACCGCCTCCCTACTTTTGACCGACATGGTGGGCCCATAACCCATAGTTCCACAGGATCAAAACCTGACTCTCCTGTACACCCCCTTGTTCTTAACGTTGGTCCTCGCGACCTCGTATGTAATTCAAGAGTCACCTCCTGGTGACCTATTCTGGTATCAGACGCAATACTTATTCTCGTTGCTCTGAACCCCTTTTCACGCCCTGTTTCACGCATCGAACAGTTGCCTACCCGCTTGAAACTTCTCATGGTACCTTCTTACTTGCTCTCGATATCTTCTTAAGTTCAATTCGAGAGTTACTTTCCGCCACCTTTCTTGATGTTATCGACCAGATAGTCGACATTGCAGAGGTCTGTTCCCCTGGAATGCCCACCCTTTATTCTTACGTAAGTACGATGGAGTTCGTGAAGAAAGGATGTCGGCTTCATCATGATGACCTGAAGCAGAGGAGTGAAGACATCAACGTAGTGGATAGACCTCTTCGAGAAGCTCAACCAAGACGAGAAGATCCGCTGGAATATCGTAACCAGACCTTTCCCCCTTCCTCTCTTAAAATCTCGGGACGAGATTTCTTGTAGTAGAGGAGAATTGTGACGCCTGGATAATTAGGCTACAGTAATCCCACGTTAATGTTGCCACGTCACCTTGGTTACTATTGCTAATCTCGCGCTAGATCAAAACCGGTCCAAAATTCAAATTCAAAGTTTGGTAAATAATAAAAGTTTTCAAATATTAAAACTAAATTGTTCGGGTTGTGTCAAATAATGTATAGGTAATTATGATGGAGAAACCACATTTTTATAGAGGGTTTAAATGCACTTAAGTAAT
The DNA here is from genome assembly GCA_032464435.1 of Aegilops umbellulata. Classification (NCBI taxonomy): domain Eukaryota; kingdom Viridiplantae; phylum Streptophyta; class Magnoliopsida; order Poales; family Poaceae; genus Aegilops; species Aegilops umbellulata. The sequence continues at coordinate 513,142,420 of CP136059.1, forward strand.
TAAATAATAGGTAAAACAATTAAATAAATGCATTTTGGATTTTATAAAATACTAAACTATTTCGTTCAGGGATAAACCCATTTGTGGCAATAGTTATAATTGTAACTCTATTTTAGGTATGGGTTTCACTTTTTGTAAAACTATAAACTATTACATAAGTAAAAGAAAACAGAAACAAGAAAATAAACGAAAAGGAGAGAAATGGAAATAAAACAAAAGAAAAAGAAGCAAAGAACACCCCCCTCCACTGGGCCAGTTGGCCCAGCTACTAGCCAGGCCGGCCCAAACCATCCTAGGTCGTCCCTCTGACTCCCTTATCCCCGAAACCCTAACCCAGTCACACCATGTTCACCCCCCACTTCCCCACTCCCTTCGATCCCCTCCCCCTGCCTGGATCGAGCTGCGCCCCGAGCCCCAACGCACGTCGCGCGCCTCCGACACCAATCGTCGGTGTCGCCTCCCTGCCGGACAGGCCGTCCTCGACCTCCTCCTCGTCGACCCCCCCTCTCCCCCTGATTTGAATCGGGGGCAGGAACCAGAGGAGGTCGCGACGCCGTCGCTCGTCCCCGACACCACGCCTCCGCCTCGACCACCCCGACGTCGACCCCATCACCGCCACTTCGCCCCCGTCGTCGATCTGTCTCGCCGGACTACCCCAAGCCCGTTGCCCCCCTCGACCGAACCCCTGTGAGCTGCCACCTCCGGCCTCCACTCCCTCCTCTCTTCCCCGCGCACTGCACTGCGCTGGTTGCCGATGCCGCGGTCACCACGCCCCTCGTCGCGCCCCAGGTCACTTGCACACGCTCCGCCCGCACCCCCTAGTCGTCATGCCCACGCCCGGCTTCGACCCTCCGCACTCGCGCCTGCTGGCGCACTGCTCTACTGCTGCTGCTGCCTGGCTGCTGCTTCTCTACCTCCCTGACCACGCCGGCCCCATGCTGCTGCTGTTTCTACTCTGCTGTCGTCCCGCAACGTCCTCTACAGCCTAGCTCGCCCTACTCGCGCTAGATCTACCTTGGCCGCGCCCGGCCTTTTCCCTGCACCGCCCACACGCCGCCCGCGTCGGCCTTGGCTCCGCCAGCCGAGCGCCGTCGCCGCCGCCGCTCTCCTGTGCGCGCACGATGCACCTAACCAGCCATTGTGCTGCTGACTAGTGTGCCCGAGGCCATTAAGTTAAATGCTAATGACGAATTACCACTAATGACACTGCTAATAGAAACTGACCGGTGAACCCCATCTAGTTAATTAAACTAATAAATTTATGTCAAAACTTGTACCTATGACACATGGGTCCCACTGGTTCCTTTGACCAGTCAAACTGCTGACTGGGATAACCCAGTCAATGACATGCGGTCCCCCTGAGCCTTTGACTAGTCAACAGTCCTAGTTGACTGCTGATTGGGCAGTCAACTGGACCCCACTTGTCAACCCCTAGTGCAAATAGTTGGGCACAATTCTGTGTACCCGTAGCGATTTAACCATTTATTTGCAATTTAAATGAATTCCAGAAAATGTTTTAATCTTTAAAAATTAATATAAAATAAACGGTAGCTCGGATGGAAAAACTTTGTACGTAAAAGTTGCTCAGAACGACGAGACGAATCCGGATACGCAGCCCGTTCATCCGCCACGCATCCCTAGCATAGCAAACATGTAACTTTCCCGCTCCGGTTCATCTGTCCGAAAACGCGAAACACCGGGGATATTTTCCCGGATGTTTCCCCCCTTCACCGGTACCACCTCATACCGCGCTAGGGCACCTCTAGCACCGCTACTTGTCTTGTCATGCATCATTATGCATCTGTTTGCATTATATTCATTGTTTCTTCCCCCTCTTCTCTCCGATAGACTACGAGACCGACGCCGCTGCTACCCAGTACGACTACGGTGTTGACGACCCCTCCTTGCCAGAGCAATCAAGCAAGCCCCCCCCCCTTGATCACCAGATATCGCCTATTCCTTCTCCATACTACTTGCATTAGAGTAGTGTAGCATGTTACTGCTCTCCGTTAATCCTATTCTGATGCATAGCCTGTCCTTGCTACTACTGTTGTTACCTTTACCTGCTATCCTACTGCTTAGTATAGGATGCTAGTGTTCCATCAGTGGCCCTACACTCTTGTCCGTCTGCTATGCTATACTACTGGGCTGTGATCACTCTGGGAGGTGATCACGGGCATATACTATATACTTTACACTTTTACCTTACCTGTGATACTGTTCGGAGATGGGGGCTGAAGGGGCAGGTGGCTCCATCCCGGTAGAGGTGGGCCTGGGTTCCCGACGGCCCCCGACTGTTACTTTGTGGCGGAGCGACAGGGCAGGTTCAGACCACCTAGGAGAGAGGTGGGCCTGGCCCTGGTCGGCGTTCGCGGATACTTAACACGCTTAACGAGATCTGGATATTTGATCTGAGTCTGGCCATTTGGTCAATACGCACTAACCATCTACGCGGGAGTAGTTATGGGTATCCCGGCGTCGTGGTATCAGCCGAAACCTTCGTGACGTCAGCGACTGAGCGGCGCGCGCCGGGTTGGACCGCGTAACGTGACTTCCTTTGTAATGGAGGTTGCTAGGTCTGCTCTCCGGCCACGTACGCAACATGCAGGTGTGCTCAGGGCGATGGGCCCAGACCCTTGTGCGCTTAGGTTTAGACCGGCGTGCTGACCTCTCTGTTGTGCCTAGGTGGGGCTGCGACGTGTTGATGTTCCGAGGCCGGGCATGACCCAGGAAAGTGTGTCCGGCCAAATGGGATAAAGCGTGTTGGGTTATGTGGTGCACCCCTGCAGGGAAGTTTATCTATTCGAATAGTCGTGTCCCTCGGTAAAAGGACGACCCGGAGTTGTACCTTGACCTTATGACAACTAGAACCGGATACTTAATAAAACACACCCTTCCAAGTGCCATATACAACCCGGTGATCGCTCTCTAACAGGGCAACGAGGAGGGGATTGCCGGGTAGGATTATACTATGCGATGCTACTTGGAGGACTTTAGTCTACTCTCTTCTATATGCTGCAAGACGAAGGCTGCCAGAAGCATAGTCTTCGACAGGATTAGCTATCCCCCTCTTATTCTGGCATTCTGCAGTTCAGTCCACTGATATGCCCCTTTTCACATATATCCATGCATATGTAGTGGAGCTCCTTGATTGCGAGTACTTTGTATGAGTACTCACGATTGCCTTGTTACCCCTTTTTCCCCATCAATCTACCCGATTGCTGCGACCATACGATGGAGCCCAGGATCCAGACGCCACCGTCGACGACGACTCCTACTACACTGGAGGTGTCTACTACTACGTGCAGCCCGCTGATGACGACCAGACGACCAGGAGTAGTTAGGAGGATCCCAGGCAGGAGGCATGCGCCTCGTTTGATCTGTGTCCCCGTTTGTGCTAGCCTTCTTAAGGCAAACTTATTTAACTTATGTCTGTACTCAGATATTGTTGCTTCCGCTGACTCGTCTATGATCGAGCACTTGTATTCGAGCCCTCGAGGCCCCTGGCTTGTATTATGATGCTTGTATGACTTATTTTTATTTGTAGAGTTGTGTTGTGATATCTTCCCGTGAGTCCCTGATCTTGATCGTACACATTTGCGTGTATGATTAGTGTACGATTAAATCGGGGGCGTCACATGCCCTTAAGATCATCAAGAGTATATCCAATAGCAGCACAGTGCTTCTTCAGAGTTTTCAATAATCTTTCTTATTCATGCTCTGAAAGGTTAGCACTAATAATAACAGGATATATCTTCTTTTCATCAAGATAAGCATATTTAAGATTATCAGGCAAAGGTTTAAGCTCAAACACGGGATCACCCTTGGGTGGAGGAGGATCCCCTAAAATTTCAACAGGCAAATTGTGTTGCAGAATAGGTTCCTGTTTAAAGAATACTTCATATATTTCCCTTCTTTCATTCATGAACATATCATTTTCATGGTCTAGCAAATAGTGTTCTAAAGGATCACTAGGAGGTACGGCAATAGAAGCAAGACCAATAATTTCATCCTTACTAGGCAATTCTTCCTCACGATGTTGTTTACTAAATTTACAGAAATTAAACTCATGAACCATATCATCCAAGCCAATAGTAACAACATTCTTTTCGCAGTTTATCTTAGCATTAACAGTGTTCAAGAAGGGTCTACCAAATATAATGGGACAAAAGCTATCTTGTGGGGAACCAAGAACAAGAAAATCAGCAGGATATTTAGTATTCCCCCACAAGACTTTGACATCTCTAACAATTCCCACTGGTGATATAGTATCCCTATTAGCAAGTTTAATAGTGACATCAATTTCTTCTAACTCAACAGGTGCAATGTCATGCATAATTTATTTGTATAAGTCAATAGGTATGGCACTAGCACTAGCACCCATATCACATAAGCCATGATAACAATGATCTCCTATTTTAAAAGGAATAATAGGCACGCCTACCACATGTCTATATTTATCTTTAGCACAAGGTTTAGCAACTCTAGCAGCTTCATCGCAAAATTGAATAACATGCCCATCAATATTACCATACAAGAGATCTTTAACAATAGCAATATTAGGTTCTACCTTAACTTTCTCGGGAGGTCTATAAGTTCTAATATTGCTTTTACGAAAAATGGTTGAAGCTTTAGCATGATCCTTTATTCTAACAGGGAAAGGTAGTTTCTCAACATAAGAAGTAGGAACAATAGGATCATCATAAGTGACAGTCTTTTCTTCAACTTTAATAGGTGCAGCTACTTTTACTTCTATGGGAGGATGATATTTAAACCACTTCTCCTTGGGGAGATCAACCTAAGTAGCAAAAGATTCACAGAAAGAAGCTACTATCTCAGAGTCAAGTCCATATTTAGTGCTAAACTTACGGAAAATATCGGTATCCATAAAAGATTTAACACTATCAAACTTAGGTGTCATACCTGACTCCTTACCTTCGTCAAGGTCCCAATCTTCATAGTTGCATTTAATTCTATCCAATAAGTCCCATTTGAAATCAATAGTCTTCATCATAAAAGAGCCAGCACAAGAAGTATCGATCATGGTGCGATTGTTTTCAAAAAGCCGAGCATAAAAACTTTGAATAATTATTTCTCTTGAGAGCTCATGATTGGGGCATGAATATAACATTGATTTAAGCCTCCCCCAAGCTTGAGCGATGCTTTCTCCTTCGCGAGGCCAAAAATTATATACGTAATTGCGATCATGATGAACAACATGCATAGGGTAATACTTTTGATGAAATTCCAATTTCAGTCTTTTATAGTTCCATGATCTCGTATCACATAGCCTATACCATGTCAATGCGTCTCCCTTCAAAGATAAAGGAAAGACCTTCTTCTTAGCAACATCATTGGGTATACCTGCAAGCTTAAATAATCCACAAACTTCATCCACATATATGAAGTGCTCATCAGGATGCTTTGTTCCATCTCCTGTAAAAGGGTTAGCTAGCAGTTTTTCCATCATACCCGAAGGAAATTCAAAAGGAGTTTCATTTTCAATAGGTTCAGTAGGTTGAGGAGCAACTCTTTGCTCTACTGGACGGGGTGAAGATACCTCGAACAAGCCCCTCAGAGAATTACTTTCCATAGTAACAAGTGACAGTAAATGTCAGCACACTATATAAATTTTTCCTTACCAAATTCCACCTACCAAAGGCGCTACACTCCCCGACAACGGCGCCAGAAAAGAGTCTTGATGACCCACAAGTATAGGAGATCTATCGTAGTCCTTTCGATAAGTAAGAGTGTCGAACCCAACAAGGACCAGAAGGAAATGATAAGCGGTTTTCAGCAAGGTATTCTCTGCAAGTACTCAAACAATTGGTAACAGATAGTTTTGTGACAAGATAAATTGTAACGAGCAACAAGTGACAAAAGTAAATAAAGTGCAGCAAGGTGGCCCAATCCTTTTTGTAGCAAAGGACGAGCCGGAGCAAACTCTTATAATAGGAAAAGCACTCCCGAGGACACATGGGAATATCGTCAAGCTAGTTTTCATCACGTTCATATGATTCGCGTTCGGTACTTCGATAATTTGATATGTGGGTGGACCGGTGCTTGGGTGCTCTTCTTACTTGAACAAGCATCCCACTTATGATTAACCTCTATTGCAAGCATCCGCAACTACTACAAAAGTATTAAGGTAAACCTAACCATAGCATGAAACATATGGATCCAAATCAGCCACTTACGAAGCAACGCATAAACTAGGGTTTAAGCTTCTGTCACTCTAGCAACCCATCATCTACTTATTACTTCCCAATGCCTTCCTCTAGGCCCAAATAATGGTGAAGTGTTATGTAGTCGACGTTCACATAACACCACTAGAGGCTAGACAACATACATCTTATCAAAATATCAAACGAATACCAAATTCACATGACTACTAATAGCAAGACTTCTCCCTTGTCCTCAGGAACAAACGTAACTACTCACATAGCATATTCACGTTCATAATCAGAGGGGTAATAATATGCATAAAGGATCTGAACATATGATCTTCCACCAAGTAAACCAACTAGCATCGACTACAAGGAGTAATCAACACTACTAGCAACCTACTAGCACCATCCCGGACTTGGAGACACGAATTGGACACAAGAGATGAACTAGGGTTTTGAGATGAGATGGTGCTGGTGAAGATGTTGATGGAGATTTCCCTCTCCCAATGATAGGAGCGTTGGTGATGACGATGGTGATGATTTCCCCCTCCCGGAGGGAAGTATCCCCGGCAGAACAGCTCTGCCGGAGCTCTAGATTGGTTCCGCCAAGGTTCCGCGTCGTGGCGGCGGAGTCTCGTCCCGAAAGGTTCCCTCTGATTTTTTTTATCATCGAAAGACTTCATATAGCAGAAGATGGACGTCGGAGACCCACCAGGGGACCCACGAGGTAGGGGGCGCGCCCCCACCCTCGTGAGCAGGGTGTGGGCCCCTGGACTTCATCTTTGGCAAGGATTTTTCTTTATTTATTTTAAGCTATTCTGTGGTGTTTCAGGGCTTTTGAAGTTGCGCAGAATAGGTCTCTAATATTTGCTCCTTTTGCAGCCCAGAATTCCAGCTGCCGGCATTCTCCCTCCTTATGTAAACCATGTAAAATAAGAGAGAATAGCCATAAGTATTGTGACATAACGTGAAATAACAACCCATAATGCAATAAATATCGATATAAAAGCATGATGCAAAATGGACGTATTAACCACTATCAGTCATTAAATATCTAGGGACTCCAAACCTTGGAAAATAAACTTCTTTAAGCATCTTAATAGAGGTGTTATGATCAACACTACTAGTTGGAATAGCTTCTACCCCACTTAGTAACGTAATCAACAGCAACTAGAATATGTGTATACCCATTAGAGGCAGGAAACGGTCCCATATAAACAAAGCCCCAAACATCAAATGGTTCAATAACAAGTGAATAATTCATAGACATTTCTTGACGTCTACTAATATTACCAATTCTTTGACATTCATCACAAGATAAGACGAACTTACGGGCATCCTTGAAGAGAGTAGGCCAATAAAAACCGGATTGCAATACCTTATGTGTGGTTCTATCTCCAGCGTGGTGTCCTCCGTAAGCTTCGGAATGACACTTGCGTAGGATCAGTTCCTGTTCATGCTCAGGTATACAACGTCTAATAACACCATATACTCCTTCTTTATAAAGATGTGGGTCATCCCGGAAGTAATGTCTTAAATCATGGAAAAAACTTTTTCTTTTGCTGGTATGTGAAATTAGGTGGTATAAATTTAGCAACAATGTAATTAGCATAAACAGCATACCATGGAGCAGTAAGAGAAGCATTTATGACATTTAATTGTTCATCAGGAAAGCTATCATCAATAGGTAGTGGGTCATCAAGAACATTTTCTAACCTAGACAAGTTGTTTGCAACGGGGTTCTCAGCTCCCTTTCTATCATGGCAAGAGAACCTGTCGTGGTTTTGTCACGGCAGATGTCCTAGTGTCAGGACTTAGTCATTGAGCCATCGCGACGGATTAGCTTGAAGGGGTTAAAGCGGACACAGGGACGCAAGAGTTTATACTAGTTCGGCCCCTTCGATGAAGGTAAAAGCCTACATCTAGTTGTGATGGAATTGATGGGGTTTCGATGACTAGGGAGCGAACAAGCTTCGCCTAAGTCTCCAGTTGTTGTCTGTCATCCTTGAATAGCCGTCGGGTCGTCCCCTTATATACACGGGTGACGCCCTTCGGTTCACAGAGTCCCAACACCGGTTCATATTCGTATTCGGGTTGGTCTCTCCTTATTCCTAACTTACAATACAAGTTTATATACACATGCCGGTTTACGGCTACAAGTCTTAAACCGACTATGGGCCCTAGGCCCTCATCTGTCTTGTTGGGCTTTAATACTCTTGAACTACTGACGGAGTTGATCCGGCCCAGATAGGCCGGTTTATGCCCAGTAGTAATATCCCCAACATTAGGCCCAAGATTGATTTGAACGGGTTCATGTCAATTCTTAGCAAAAACTTCATCTTCAACATCTTCTCATAAGTTGGTGAACCGCCATGATGTCATCTTCCCTGATTGCTGTAAACCGGAGTGACATCACCTGTCATAAAGAGAGTATCTATGATACCTTCTTGCTTAATAGATCCGCAATAACCGAGGCGACAGCTCCGCTTCCAAAATTCACGGTCCCTTGATTTACGCGCCTGACACATGTCCTTTTGCCTTATAAATAGGACCGAAGGGTCATTTCTTTTCTCCCCTTCGTGCCCTTCTTCTTCGTCTTCCTTGCGTCGCCAGCCTCGGAGCTCCGCCGCTGCCGTCAACTTCTGCACCGACCTTGGCTGCTGCATCAACCTGAACTCACCAGAGCACCGCGGCGACCTTCCGCGTCTTCCTCAACCCTGGTAAGCCTTCTGCTCTTCTCAACACAGATCTGTTCTAGGGTTTCGTGTTCTTGCAGTGTTCATCACCTGTTCATGTTCATATACTAGCCCCCGGATGCATCTGTGAACCCCTGCTATGTGTAGCGGTAACTTTTAGTATCCGCCTTTAGTTTCGTGCCCAGGACCATAGATCTCACATATATTTCTGCCCATTGATTCAACACTGTTCTGCTTTGAGCTTTTGACTATTTTTCTTCTTTTCTGAACTTGCTTCAGATCCAACGCAGTAGAAAAATCTTGCGAAATCTGTTTGTGCATACTTATCCATCCGCAATCTCAGTTGTTTCAAATGCTTAGATCAGGCGGTTTAACTTGGTGTAGAAAAAATTAACAAACCGGTGTATACCATTAGTCCCCTTGTTAAACCGCCAGAACTCTTTAGCCAGATGCTGCCGCTTCATAGAACTCTGGTTTAGAAATAACTGTCTCCGGTTTAACATTGTACATGCCAGTGTATATATTGTCCAACACATTCTTGAACCGGAATCACTGCTTTGTAGATTTCACCATGGCCAATCAAGTGTACGAGTGCAACTGGGTTCCTTCTTGTGTGACAGAGACTCAGCTGAACAATTTAGTCTTAACATGCGCTTTAAGCAACAAAGAGACCATCCACTGGAGGGTCCCCGGTACAGAATGCCCTCCCACCCCTCAAGAGGGAGAGGTCATCGTTTTTGCAGATCACTTAGCCCGGGGCTTTAATCCTCCCGGTTCAAAATTCTACCGGGATGTCTTAGCCAATTTTCAACTCCGTCCGCAAGATACCGGCCCCAACTCTGTTACCAACATATGTCACTTCCAGGTGCTCTGTGAGGTGTTCTTTCAAGAGGAACCCACAGTTGAGTTGTTCAGAGACTGCTTCCATCTAAACCGCCGCACAAAGTTTACTGACGGTTCCAATACAGAATTAGGTGGCGTGGCGATTCAGAAAAGGAAAGAGGTCACTTACCCTCACGCCAAACTGCACAGCCATCCCAAAGAGTGGAATCAAACATGATTCTACTGCAAAGACACCTCCCCTGCTGAAGAAAATCCTTTGTCTGGCTTTCGTCCGGAGCGACTAAGTAATACACATCCCTTTCCACAAAGGTTGTCTGCCAAGGAGAGAAGTAAATATGCTCCTCAACTATCCAAGCTCAGGGCCTTCATGGCTAATGGTTTAACAGGCGTTGACCTTGCTCGTTGTTGGATATCGTGGAGTATATTGCCCCTTAGTCAGCGCTTCGGTTTAATGTGCGAGTACACTGGCAGTGTCGATGACCCACTGCGACATGTTAACATTGAGCTCACAGATGATGAAGTCACAGAAGCTATGAAGAAAATGTTAAACGAACCGCAAGCCGCGTGTGCTCGAACCGGCTTGCTTCCCTTCTGTGCCACCAACAAACCACCAGCTGTAAGATTTATACTTTATTTTTTATTGAACCTATCCTTGCTTTATTTACCCTTTGTGAACATCAACATATTTCAAACAGGGCGATGATCCATTCTGGAGCAAGAAACTTCCTCAGGAGAAACCGGAGAAGCCGGAGAAACCAACCCGGCCAAAGACTAATGTTGTGAAGAAGTCTGCTCACAAGAGGAAAACCACTGCGTCTTCTGATCCGGCAGCTGATGATGATGTGGGTAATCCGGACCTTGAGGTAGAACTTGATTCACTTGGCTTATTTTTCACACGCCTTATTGATAACGACTATTATCAGGATGATGCCGAAGCCAGTCATGCTGATGCTGCAGAGGTAACTGCTTCCTCCGATTCAAACCCCTTGCCTTCGCTAAAAATCTGTCGGGCAAAACGGAAAGTTAAATTTTCTCATCCTCTTGCTTACTTGGATCCAAACTTTCTTATGAAGACCAATCAACACGAAGCTCGCTGCACAACCCGGCACAGCGGCCAGGTAGTTACCTCCGCTAGTTTACCGAACAGTCCGGTTCGGAAACGCCATTCAGATGTCTCTAATTCTCTTGTCAGTGCTTGTCCTAAAGCGGGCTGTTTTCGTCAACCTCTTAATCCGTCTGACTCTGAGTATCAGGTCACTTCCCATTCATCATCTGGCGAGTCATCAGCTACTCAGCTGCCACCGCTCAAAACGGTGCTTGGGTAAGCTATACTTATCATAATGTTTCTGATGTATTACTTTGTAACATATACTGTATTGACCTTGGTTATTCCTTTCAGAGCCAAGCCTAGGCCAAGCAAAAAGGCTCGACTAGATAAAGCGGCTGAAGAACATGCTATTCCTGAACCGGACAGAGTACCTGGTCCTGAAACGGCTATCCGTGAAGATGCGCCAAATGACCCGCCACCACAAGATGATGACTTTATTGCTAAAGAGAGACATGTTGATACCTCTGGTCCTGTTGACCAGCCCAGAAGCCCCATCTGGATTGAGAAATCCACCAGTCCATCCAAGCCTACTGATAAACCGACAGCCGCAGTGCAAACCGGTGACGCCCAGGATGATGAAGTTGTTATTACTGGTGTTGGCCATACAGAGCCAAGCAATCCTGTCGCTTTGTCTAAACATACTGCCAAAGAAGAATTTGCTGCCTTTAGCAAGGGCAAGTGGAATGTCGATCTGGCGACTTACGCTGCTTTAAACGCCCAAGATATCCATTCCGGCTACCTGAACCGGCTGTATACCAGCCGTGACTATGAAGCTGGTCTGGTTAACATGATGAAATAAAAATTTGAGGTAACTTCCCCGTGCTTTTTCTTGCTTGGACATTTCAATTTTGTCAATTCTCCTAGCCCCCAAGGGCCGGTTTAGGATCTTCATTCAAACTGGGACTTGTTAATGTAAACCTCAATGCTTCTGAATTTGCTGATGTAGCCCCCAAGGGCCGGTTCAACTTAGTGTAGTTAAACCGGGACTTTAAGTAACAGAAATTGTAGCATCAATACTTAAGTGAGCAAATAACCATTAGCCCCCAAGTGCCAAGTTGAATACATGTACTGAGCTTGGGACTTTATGAACAATTTGGAAGATGAAGAACAAATATGCATTAGCCCCCAAGTACCAAGTGCATAACTTGTTTGTGTGGTTGGTACTTCAATTCTTGTATCATTATGTAAATCATATTACTGTCCGGTATGTAGGCTGAGTTGAAGACAAGAGAAAGCCAACTTTCCGATCTTCAAGAAAATCTGAAGTCCCAACAAGCTGAAACTTCCAAAGCGAAAGAGGAACTGACCAACGCTTTAAGCGTCATGAACAGCTTAAGGAAGGCTTCAACAAAGAGCGGTCAGATTGGGCCACTGAGAAAGCCGCTTTGACTAAGCGAGCTAAGAACGCCGAAGGTGCACTTAAACCGGTGGTAGATGAACTGACCAGTGTAAAACGACAAGTGCATGCCATGACTGCTGCCATTTTCGGTAAGCTTTCTTGATTTCTGTAATGACTCGGCCTTCTTATGGATTGTCCGGTTTGTTAATCCTTTGTAATATTTACAGGGACATGCATTGGTTACTTGGGGTCAGATGTGCGGAAGAAGTTGAAAGCCGCCTATACATTGATAGAGAAATTTTATACTGGCGCGCAGCGTATCATCTCCACTGCGTCCCATAACAACCCGGCACCCACCTTGATCCAAGACACTCTTAGGAGACTGTCTATGCTTCCTGCCCGGGTTGAAGAGCTGAAGAAATCTGCTGCTCGGACCGGCACCATCAATGCTTTAATCCGGGCAAAAGCGTGGGTGCCAGATTTTGATCCTGTTGAAGCGGCTCAAGGCTATCCCCACTTGAAACAAGATGGCTCATAATTCAGTGAGGAGGATCTGAGAGCGATAAACCGGGAGGTGCGCCCTCTAGCTTGTCAATTGGTTGAAGAGGCAGATTTGTCTCATTATCAAGCCCAGTATGATAACCAAAACAAATGAGTGGCTGCACCAATTCCTGAAGCGGAGAATCTGATCCCTCCAATCCATAAGCATACTTACGCTCCTGATATTGAACCGTCATTGCTGATCAATGACGAAGCTGTCTTTCAAGCATTAATGGGAATCGACTGGACAACTGTTGATTTCCAGCCACTTGGTACAGAAGCAGAAGCTGAAGCGGAGCAAGATGATCCGCAACCATCAATCCGTGCTGGTGACCAAGCTTAAACCGGAGGCCGGTTTAAATTGCTGCTCTCATATGTTTGACAGAAAAACAATGAACTTATTTGGGCCCCATGTTGCCTTGTAATAGGCTAGCCAATACTTTTGCTTTTGATATGCCCTCGTGCATAATTACTGCTACTTGCACTTCTTTTGGAAGATCAAACCGCCAAATTATGTTTCTGCAATCAAAAAAGTCTTGAAGCGCCACCGCGGGTGTACCGCCTGGTGGATTATGATCACTGTAGCCATGAAATATAATTTAAGTATATGATCAAATCTTCTGATACAAAATACCTGCCATCGTTGGGCATGAAGTTAGCTTAGGCCAATCTTGAAACGGAGGTGTATAAACCTATACCGTCGAAGGAGAAAGCAGCTCCTGTGTATACAATGCTGGTTTACCATGTAAACCGTACCGGGTTATGATAAACACCGTGTTACTCCATAATGGGATGTGAACAGAAAATCAAACCGGACAAATAAACTCCGAATTAAAAATGGACCGTGTTCCATCAATTGACAGTTTGGACCGGTTTAAAACTTTGTCGGTTTAAAAACGCAACAAGAATAAGGAAATATCTATCAAAGAAAATTTTCAAGCAAAGGCAATGATAAAACCGTTTGCAAAAAGAGGCTTATTGAGCCGATCAGATGGCGTTACCATGGTCGGACACGACCAAGCCCCCGATAGGCGTAGCTATGGTTCAAGTCAGCCAGGTCCCCAAATGAAATAGTGGCATTATGTCGATCAAGAGGCGTGGCAATGGTTCGGGTTCAACCAAGCCCCCAAGTGATTCTGTGGCCTTAGGCCAATCAAGAGGCATGACTGGTTCAGACTTGACCATGTCCCCAAGTGATATGGTGGATTTCACCTATCAAAAGGTGTTGCATTGGTTCGGATACGACCAAGCCCCCAAGTGATGTCATAAAGCTTTTGAAAAGCAAATTCAAGGGGTAAACCGGAGGCCGCTTTAAGATAGAACAACTCCGTGTAACCACTCATGATATAAAAAGAAATAGAGACCCCGCTTTAGCTGAGGCTCCGGTTTATTGTATTAATCATAATATATACAGTGTCATAATATGTACATAAGTAGACCCGATGGCTCAGGTATAATAAGGCCGAAGATGAGCTATGTCCCACGGCCTGTTGGTCTCCTCCTCTGATGTATGTGAGTCTTTGTGCTCTCGAATATTGATCAGATAGTATGACCCATTGTGCAGATTCTTGCTGACCACGAAAGGTCCTTCCCGAGGTGGGGATAACTTATGCATATCAGTCTGATCTTGGATGAGCCGAAGCACCAAATCTCCCTCTTGAGAGGTTCTGGTTCTGACTCGGCGACTGTGATAACGATGAAGATCCTGTTGGTAAATCGCCGAGCGGGTAGCTGCTATATCACGCTCTTCATCCAACAGGTCCAAAGCATCTTGCCGTGTTGTCTCATTGTCCGCTTCAACATAAGCCGCCACACGAGGTGAATCATGACGGATATCACTGGGGAGAACCGCCTCCGCTCCGTAGACCATGAAGAACGACGTATATCCTATTGATTTGTTGGGTGTAGTATTGATGCTCCATAACACAGATGGCAACTCTTCTACCCAACAACCCGGTGTTCTCTGCAAAGGAACCATAAGCCGGGGTTTGATGCCTCTCAAGATCTCTTGATTAGCTCGCTCTGCTTGACCATTGGACTGTGGGTGGGCTGCTGATGAAACATCAAGCTGGATGTGCTCACATTCTTAGAACTCCTTCATGGCACCCTTGGACAAATTAGTACCATTATCTGTGATGATACTATGTGGAAAGCCAAACCAGAAAATCACTTTTTTGATGAACTGAACCGTCGTGGCTGCATCACACTTGCTAACAGGTTCTGCCTCCACCCACTTTGTAAATTTATCAACCGCCACCAGAAGGTGGGTATTTTTATCCTTGGACCTTTTGAAAGGTCCAACCATATACAACCCCCAAGTCGCAAACGGCTAAGTAATTGGAATCATTCTCAATTCTTGAGCCGGCACATGAGCACGTCGTGAGAACTTTTGGCAACCGTCACATCGTCTGACTAGATCTTCCGCATCAGCATGAGCAGTCAACCACTAGAAGCCATGGCGAAACGCTTTAGCCACCAAAGATTTTGAACCGGCGTGGTGACCACAGTATCCTTCGTGGATCTCACGCAAAATTTCACAGCCTTCCTCAGGAGACACACAATGTTGAAACGCCCCTGACACACTGCAGTGATGCAACTCACCATTGGTAATAGTCATGGACTTGGATCACCGGATTATCTATCGGGCTAGAGTCTCATCTTCTGGTAACTCGCCCCGGTTCATGTACGCAAGTTAAGGAAGCGTCCAATCCGGAATGACATGAAGGGCTGCCACCAATTGAGCCTCCGGATCAGGAATAGCCAAATCCCCTTCTCCAAGGAGCTTGACCGACGGGTTGTGCAACACGTCGAGGAACACATTGGGCGGGACCGGTTTGCGCTGAGAGCCCAGCCGGCTTAAAGCGTTTGCCGCTTCATTCTTCTGGCGGTCCATGTGGTCCACCTGATAGCCTTTGAAATTACCTGCAACAATATCCACCTGACGACGATATGCTGCCATAAGTGGGTCCTTGGAATCCCAAGTGTCAGACACCTGTTGAGCCACTAGGTCCGAGTCACCGAAGCACTTAACTCGGCTTAAATTCATTTCCTTAACCATCCGGAGTCCATGGAGTAAAGCTTCGTACTCAATTGCATTGGTAGTACAAGGGAACATTAAGTGGAGAACGTACCAAAACTTATCACCTCGTGGGGAAGTTAATACGACTCCAGCCCCCGAGCCCTCCAATTGCCTGGATCCGTCAAAGTGGATGGTCCAATATGTGTGATCCGGCTTTTCTTCAGGTGCTTGCAATTCTGTCCCGATCATTGATGAAATCGACAAGTGCTTGAGACTTGACCGCCGTTCGGGGTACATATTTTAATCCGTGCGGCCCAAGCTCTATTGCCCACTTGGCAATCCGGCCAGTCGCTTCCCGATTCTGGATGATATCTCCCAAGGGAGCAGAACTGACCACTGTGATGGGGTGCCCTTGGAAGTATTGCTTGAGCTTCCGGCTTGCCATAAAAACTCCGTATACCAGCTTCTGCCAATGTGGATATCTTTGCTTGGACTCAATAAGTACCTCGCTGATACAGTAAACCGGACGCTGAACCGGATGCTCCTTGCCTGCCTCCTTTCGCTCCACCACAATGGCCACACTGACTGCATGAACATTAGCAGCGACATATAGCAGCAATGGCTCCTTATCAATTGGAGCGGCGAGCACAGGCGGATTGGCCAACTGCCGCTTTAAATCCTCAAATGCCTTATCAGCAGCAGAGCTCCAGACAAATTGATCCGTCTTATTCAACATCTGATACAAAGGGATTGCTTTCTCACCAAGGCGGCTGATAAACCGGCTCAACGCGGCAATCCGGCCAGCCAGACGTTGAACGTCATTGATACACTTCGGTTTGGCCAGGGAGGTGATGGTTGTAGTCTTCTCCGGATTAGCTTCAATTCCCCTATTGGACACCAGAAAACCCAATAACTTGCCTGCCGATACACCGAAGACACACTTGGCCGGATTGAGCATAATCTTGTACGTCCTTAGGTTATCAAAAGTTTCTTTCAAATCATCAACCAAAGTCTCCTTCTCCCTTGACTTAACTACGATATCATCCACATAAGAATGCACATTACGGCCAATCTGTTTATGAAGGCAATTCTGTACACACCGTTGGTAAGTTGCCTGAGCACTCTTGAGCCCAAAGGGCATAGATACATAGCAAAAGGCTCCAAAGGGAGTTATGAATGTTGTCTTCTTCCCTTAACTGCCATCTTGATCTGATGATAACCAGAATATGCATCCAGAAAACTCAAACGCTCACAACCCTCCGTAGCATCAATAATTTGATCAATATGGGGGAGGGCAAAGGGATCTGCTAGACAAGCCTTGTTAAGATCTGTGTAATCCACACACATGCGCCAGGTGCCGTTTTTCTTAAGGACTAGCACCGGATTAGCCAGCCACTCAGGGTGGAAAACTTCAACGATAAAGCCAGCTTCTAAGAGCCTGGCTACTTCTTCTCCAATAGCTTTTCGTCTTTCTTTGTTAAACCGGCGGAGGAACTGTTTTACCGGTTTGTACTTAGGATCCACATTAAGAGTGTGCTCAGCGAGTTGCCTCGGTACACCTGGCATGTCAGAAGGCTTCCATGCAAAGATGTCCCGATTCTCATGGATGAACTCGATGAGCGTGCCTTCCTATTTCGGATCCAAGTTGGCATTGATACTGAACTGCTTGGACGAATCGCCAAGTATGAAGTCCACAAGCTTAGTTTCAGCTGCCGATTTGAACTTCAGGGCCGGATCATGCTCCGTGGTTGGCTTCTTCCGCATCACCTTCTTCACGCTCCAAAGCGACCTTGCGGCTTCCATGAACCGTTATTGTCCCCTTGTGACCCGGCATGTTGAGCTGCAAATACACATAACAGGGTCGTGCCATAAACTTGGCGTCAGCCGGGCGCCCAAACAAGGCGTGATATGGACTCTGGATCTTTACCACCTCAAAAGTCAATGTCTCCGACCTGGAATCATGATCATCTCCAAAGGCCACTTCCAGGTCTATCTTACCAACAGGATACACTGACTTACCAGGTACCGCACCATGGAATACCGTATTGGACGGTTTAAGATTTTTATCTGTTAGTCCCATACGACGGAAGGTCTCATAGTATAAGATATTAATACTGCTCCCTCCATCCATGAGTACCTTGGTGAACTTATAACCTCCTACCTGAGGCGCCACCACCAATGCTAGCTGACCCGGATTATCAACCCGGGGAGGGTGATCCTCTCTGCTCCACACGATTGGCTGTTCAGACCAGCGTAGATATCGGGGCACGGCCGGTTCAACAGAATTTACAGCCCTCCAAACTAGTGGTGAAGACATGATATTGCCCACTATTCAACTGCTTCGGGTGACTCAGGTAATCCGACTACTGCTGCTGCTGACTGTAACCACCCTGGCTATTATTTTGATTGTTATGTCCGCCCGGATTACCATTAAATCCCGAACCCGAATTTCCTCCACCATAACCCGGCCCGGATCCTGAGCCTCCACTGGAGCCGTGATCATAGCGGAAAGCATTGGAATTCTTGAATTCCTACATAATGTACCAATCCTTCCAAAGGTGGTTGGCTGGCACCTCCTTCGTCCCATGCTTTGGGAAGGGCTGGTTTAATAGATAATTTAGGCGGTCCGGGTTAGGATTAGGCGCTCCACCGCGTTTCGGAGGTTCACCCTTGCGCCTTTGGCCCTTGTCTTGTGCATTGGTGTTAGCCACGAAGTCCATGTTGCCGTCTGCTTTACGCTTGCCTCCGCTACCATTACCTGTCTGATTATGCTGCTGCCCTTTGGAGTTGCTGTTCTTCTTTCCCTTCCCTGTCTAGTCGTCATTAGACTCGGGATCCTTGGTACTATCAGAATCAGCATACTTTGCTAATGCAGCCTTGAGAGTCCCAATATCAGTGCAATGACGCTTCATCCGCCCTAACTTCAACTTTAGAGGCCCAAACCGGCAGTTGCCTTCCAGGGTGATAACAGCGGTGTCAGCGTTGATGTGGTCCGATGAATGCAGAACTTGCGAGACCCAGCGCACCCAATGGGTTGTCGATTCTCCTTCCTCCTGGACACAGGCTGCTAAGTCCACTATAGACATAGGCTGCTTACATGTATCTTTGAAATTACTGATAAACCAGGCTCGCAATTGGGCCCATGAACCGATAGAATTGGCTGGTAGGCTTTTTAGCCAAGTACGAGCCGTTCCTTCGAGCATCATCGTGAAATACTTCGCACAGGCCGCATCATCCACATCAAGCATCTCCATGGCCATCTCATAGCTTTCTACCCATGTCTCTGGAGGTTGATCCGCCGTGTAATTTGGTACCTTGCACGGGCCCTTGAAATCCTTGGGCAGGCGCACATTGCGTAAAGCGGGGACAAGGCAAGGCACCCCCAAAGAACTAGAAGTAACACCAGGCTCGAGCGAGGTAGTTGGACGGACCGGCGTGAGCTGACGGGCCTGATACTGTGCAGCTAACTCGGCCTCCCTGCGCACTCGGGCCCGGTCCACCACTTCCTGAGCATTATCAGCACCACCCGCCAGGTTGTTACCATGGTGTGCCCCATGTCGTGCATTACTCGATACGGCCGGTTCATCCATATGTCTGCTATAGCTCCGGCTTGGACGAGGGGTGGAGTGGATCCGGTCACGGCTGTACGAGTATGCTTCCTGTTGGACCAAGGCTGTCCTAGAAGCTCCTTGACCCGGCGCGTTTCCACTGCCTGCAGCGAATCACCTTCAATTGGGATGGCCTCCAGTCATGTAGCAGCGGCAACAAGGTTGTCCATCGGGTTGGAGTAGTGACCCGGAGGTGTTGGAACAGCCTGAGACACAATAGTGTTATGACGAGGCAGATCTGTCAAACGGGGCTAAACCAGCGCACCCGTCCCAGGTGCTTCCGCCCGGTTTACCATCGGCGGATTACTGGCTCCCGCCCCTGGGGTGTTGAAGAGGTCTCTGGCTTTGAAAACTGGAGGCAAACGAGATCTGTATTTCCTCTTCATGACTTCATGCGACGCGTTCTGATCCAGCATAAGCCTATAGGCTTGCGCATCCAAAGCAGCCCGCTCTGCAGTCATTCTGGCATCTTCAGCTGTTAGGTCAGCCTTGGCCTGAGTGATCTGTTCCCTTACCTTTGCAATTTCCGCGTTGTGGGCGTCCTGATCCGCCGGGTTAGCCTCTGCCATAAGCGCAGCCAACACATCAAACAGATCCGATAAAACTTGAGCCGGCGGGCGCACAGAGCCTCCTGCCCCGGCAGCCGTCGCCGCTACTGAACCGGAGATCATCACTGCAGCGGTGGAAGAGTGAAGCACTGCTTGTGTACCGGCCATAAATATTCCAACCCGGTTGGGCAGATCAGAGGGGTCCGTAATATTGTCGCCATCGGAACAGCCCTCAATTCGGCCATCTTCTAGCTGATATAGAGATTCTGTTTCTCCGGTTGATGACTCGTCGCCGGAGTAAACGTCGGTCTCGCCACCAGATTCCGATCCATCCTCATAACTTCCTCCGTGGATGACTCCCACGAAGGCACGCTTCATGGCCGGTTTAACCTGGGCAGATCGCGCACGCTGAGCCGTTTTGACAAGGTCGGTGCAGATGTCCGACTTAGGGCCTGGTTCACCGACCTTGCCAATGAAGACGTGTATGCCACCAAAGGGGACCCGGTACCCGTGCTCAATCGAGCCGGCGTCGGGACCCCAGCCTGCATCGTCGATGTAGAGCTTGCCGCGACGACTCTTAGTCATCCGGCCCACATCATAGCCCTTGAGTCCTTCAAAGCGGCCCTCCAAGAACTTGAAACCATCATGCGATGGCCCCATGGTGGGCGCCAACTGTCGTGGTTTTGTCACGGCAGATGTCCTCGTGTCAGGACTTAGTCGTGGAGCCATCGTGACGGATTAGCTTGAAGGGGTTAAAGCGGACACAGGGATGCAAGAGATTATACTAGTTCGGCCCCTTCGATGAAGGTAAAAGCCTACGTCTAGTTGTGATGGAATTGATGGGGTTTCGATCACTAGGGAGCAAACAAGCTTCGCCTAAGTCTCGAGTTGTTGTCTGTCGTCCTTGAACCGCCGCTGAGTCGTCCCCTTATATACACGGGTGACGCCCGTCGGTTCACAGAGTCCCAACACCGGTTCATATTCATATCCGGGTTGGTCTCTCCTTATTCCTAACTTACAATACAAGTTTATATACACATGCCAGTTTGCGGCTACAAGTCTTAAACCGACTATAGGCCCAAGGCCCTCATCTGTCTTCTTGGGCTTTAATACTCTTGAACTACTGATGGAGTTGATTCGGCCCAGATAGGCCGGTTTACGCCCAGTAGTAATATCCCCAACAGAACCCATCTAATATGTCTAGGTTTAGCATCTTTCTTTTCCATAAGATATTTAATAGCAGCATGATCAGTGTGAATAGTTACTTTAGAATCAACAATATAAGGTCTGAACTTATCACAAGCAAATAGAACTGCTAAGAATTCTTTTTCAGTAGTAGCATAATTTCTCTGGGCATTGTCTAGTGTTTTACTAGCATATTGAATAACATTTAATTTCTTATCAACTCTTTGCCCTAGAACAGCACCTACAGCATAATCACTAGCATCACTCATAATTTCAAAGGGCAAATTCCAATCAGGTGGTTGAACGATAGGTGATCAATGCTTTCTTAAGTATTTCAGATGCTTCTACACAATCATCATCAAAGACAAAGGGTATATCTTTTTGTAGTAAATTAGTCAGAGGCCGAGAAATTTTGAGAAGTCCTTAATGAAACTCCTATAAAAACCGGCATGACCTAGGAAACTTCTTATACCTTTTATGTCCTTGGGACATGGCATCTTCTCAATAGCATCAACCTTGGCTTTATCAACTTCAATACCTCTTTCAGAAACTTTATGCCCCAAGACAATACCTTCATTAACCATAAAGTGGCACTTCTCCCAATTCAAGACAAGGTTAGTTTCTTCACATCTCTGCAAAACTCGATCAAGGTTGCTTAAGCAATCATCAAAAGAGGATCCATAGACAGAGAAATCGTCCATGAAAACCTCACAAATCTTTTCACAAAAGTCAGAGAATATAGCCATCATGCATCTTTGAAAGGTAGCAGGTGCAATACACAAACCAAAAGGCATACGTCTATAAGCAAAAGTACCGAAAGGGCAGGTAAAAGTGGTATTTGATTGATCATCGGCTGACACAGGTATTTGCGAGAAACCAAAATAACCATCTAGAAAGCAAAAATGTGTATGTTTGGATAATCTTTCTAGCATTTGATCAATAAAAGGTAAGGGGTAATGATCCTTTTTAGTAGCTTTATTTAATTTGCGGAAATCAATTACCGTCCTATAACCTGTAATAATTCTTTGTGGAATCAATTCATCTTTATCATTAGGAACGACAGTAATACCTCCCTTCTTTGGGACACAATGGACAGGACTTACCCACTGACTATCAGCAACGGGGTAAATTATACCAGCCTCAAGGAGCTTTAGTATTTTCTTTCTTACCACTTCTTTCATCTTAGGATTCAGCCGTCATTGGTGATCACGAACCGGTTTGGCATCTTTCTCCAATTTTATTTTGTGTTGACATAGAGTGGGACCAATGCCCTTAAGATCATCAAGAGTATATCCAATAGCAGCTCGATGCTTCTTCAGAGTTTTAATTAATTTTTCCTCCTCCTTCTCTGAAAGGTTAGCACTAAGATTAACAGGATATATCTTCTTTTCATCAAGATAAGCATATTTAAGAGTATCGGGCAATGGTTTAATCTCAAACATAGGATCACCCTTGGGTGGAGGAGGATCCCCGAGGATTTCAACAGGCAAATTGTGTTTCCGGATGGGTTCATGTTTAAAGAATACTTCATCTATTTCCCTTCTTTCATTCATAAACATATCATTTTCATGGTCTAGCAAATATTGTTCTAAAGGATCACTAGGAGGTACGGCAATAGAAGCAAGACCAATAATTTCATCCTTACTAGGCAATTCTTCCTCACGATGTTGTTTACTAAATTTACAGAAATTAAACTCATGAACCATATCATCCAAGCCAATAGTAACAACATCCTTTTCGCAATCTATCTTAGCATTAACAGTGTTCAAGAAGGGTCTACCAAATATAATGGGGCAAAAGCTATCTTGTGGGAAACCAAGAACAAGAAAATCAGCAGGATACTTAGTTTTCCCACACAAGACTTCAACATCTCTAACAATTCCAATTGGTGATATAGTATCTCTATTAGCAAGTTTAATTGTGACATCAATATCTTCTATCTCAGCAGGTGCAATATCATGCATAATTTATTTGTATAAGTCATGAGGTATAGCACTAGCACTGGCACCCATATCACATAAGCCATGATAACAACGATCTCCTATCTTAACAGAAATAACAGGCATGCCTACCACAGGTCTATGTTTATCTTTAGCACAAGTTTTGGCAATTCTAGCAGTTTCATTGCAGAAACGAATAAATTGCCCATCAATATTATCAGCCAAGAGATCTTTAACAATAGCAATATTAGGTTCAACTTTAACTTGCTGAGGAGGTGTATAAGTTCTAATATTGCTTTTACAAATCACAGTTGAAACTTTAGCATGATCTTTTATTCTAACGAGGAAAGGTGGTTTCTCAACATAAGTAGTAGGAACAATGGGATCATTATAAGTGATAGTCTTTTCTTCAACTTTAATAGGTGCAGCTACTTTTACTTCTATGGGAGGATGATATTTAAACCACTTCTCCTTAGGGAGATCAACATGAGTAGAAAAAGATTCACAGAAAGAAGCTACTATCTCAGAGTCAAGTCCATATTTAGTACTGAATTTACGGAAAACATCGGTCTCCATAAAAGATTTAACACAATCAAACTTAGGTGTCATACCTGACTCCTTACCTTCGTCGAGGTCCCAATCTTTAGAATTGCGTTTAATTCTTTCCAATAAATCCCATTTGAATTCAATAGTCTTCATCATAAAAGAGCCAGCACAAGAAGTATCAAGCATGGTGCGATTGTTATCAGAAAGCCGAGCATAAAAGTTTTGAATAATTATTTCTCGTGGGAGCTCATGATTGGGGCATGAATATAACATTGATTTAATCCTCCCCCAAGCTTGAGCGATGCTTTCTCCTTCGCGAGGCCAAAAATTATAAATATAATTGCGATCACGATGAACAAGATGCATAGGATAAAACTTCCGATGAAATTCCAATTTCAATCGTTTGTAGTTCCATGATCCCATATCATCACATAGCCTATACCATGTCAATGCATCTCCCTTCAAAGATAAAGGGAATACCATCTTCTTAATAACATCATCAGGCACACCTTCAAGCTTAAATAATCCACAAACTTCATCCACATATATTAGGTGCTCATCAGGATGCATTGTTCCATCTCCTGCAAAAGGATTAGCTAGCAGTTTTTCTATCATACCCGAAGGAATCTCAAAGTAGACATTTTCATTTTCAATAGGTTCAGTAGGTTGAGGAGCAACTCTTTGCTCTACTGGTCGGGGTGAAGATACCCCGAACAAGCCCCTCAGAGGATTACTTTCCATAGTAACAAGTGACAGTAAATTTCAGCACACTATATAAGTTTTTTCCTTACCAAATTCCACCTACCAAAGGCGCTTCACTCCTCGGCAACGGCGCCAGAAAAGAGTCTTGATGACCCACAAGTATAGGGGATCTATCGTAGTCCTTTCGATAAGTAAGAGTGTCGAACCCAACGAGGAGCAGAAGGAAATGATAAGCGGTTTTCAGCAAGGTATTCTCTGCAAGCACTGAAATTATAGGTAACAGATAGTTTTGTGATAGGATAATTTGTAACGAGCAACAAGTAACAAAAGCAAATAAAGTGCAGCAAGGTGGCCCAATCCTTTTTTTAGCAAAGGACAAGCCTGGACAAACTCTTATATAGAGAAAAGCGCTCCCGAGGACACATGTGAATTATCATCAAGATAGTTTTCATCACTTGCATATGATTCGCGTTCGGTACTTTGATAATTTGATATGTGGGTGGACCGGTGCTTGGGTGTTGTCCTTACTTGGACAAGAATCCCACTTATGATTAACCCCTATTTCAAGCATCCGCAAATACAAAAGAAGTATTAAGTTAAACCTAATCATAGCATGAAATATGTGGATCCAAATCAGCCCCTTACGAAGCAACGCATAAACTAGGGTTTAAGCTTCTGTCACTGTAGCAACCCATCATCTACTTATTACTTCCCAATGCCTTCCTCTAGGCCCAAATAATGGTGAAGTGTCATGTACTCGACGTTCACATAACACCACTAGAGGAGAGGCAACATACATCTCATCAAAATATCGAATGAATACCAAATTCACATGACTACTAATAGCAAGACTTCTCCCACGTCCTCAGGAACAAACGTAACTAGTCACAAAGCATATTCATGTTCATAATCAGAGGAGTCTTAATATGCATATAGGATCTGAACATATGATCTTCCACCAAATAAACCAACCAGCATCAACTACAAGGTGTAATCAACACTACTAGCAACTACTACCTCTTGAGCACTGCGTTGGATTTCCTCGAAGAGGAGAGGATGATGCAGCAAAGTAGCGTAAGTATTTCCCTCAGTTTTTGAGAACCAAGGTATCAATCCAGTAGGAGGCTACGCGCGAGTCCCTCGTACCTACACAAAAACAATAGCTCAACGCAACCAACGCGATTAGGGGTTGTCAATCCCTTCACGATCACTTACGGGAGTGAGATCTAATAGATATGATAGATAATATTTTTGGTATTTTTGGTATAGAGATGCAAAGTGAAAAGTAAAAGGCAAAGTAAAAAAAGCAAAGCAATAATAAAGTGATGGAGATTGGTATGATGAGAATAGACCCGGGGGCCATAGGTTTCACTAGTGGCTTCTCTCAAGAGCATAAGTATTCTACGGTGGGTGAACAAATTACTGTTGAGCAATTGACATAATTGAGCATAGTTATGAGAATATCTAGGTAGGATCATGTATATAGGTGTCGGTGTCAAAACCGGCAGATCTTGGGTAGGGGGTCCCGAACTGTGCGTCTAGGCGGATGGTAACAGGAGACAAGGGACATGAAGTTTTACCCAGGTTCGGGCCCTCTTGATGGAGGTAAAACCCTACGTCCTGCTTGATTAATATTGATGATATGGGTAGTACAAGAGTAGATCTACCACGAGATCAAAGAGGCTAAACCCTAGAAGCTAGCCTATGGTATGATTGTTGTATATTGTGTTGTCCTACGGACTAAAACCCTCTGGTTTATATAGACACCGGAGAGGGTTAGGGTTACACAAGGTCGGTTACAATAGTAGGAGATCTAAATATCCGCATCGCCAAGCTTGCCTTCCATGCCAAGGAAGGTCCCATCCGGACACGGGACGAAGTCTTCAATCTTGTATCTTCATAGTCCAGGACTCCGGCTGAAGGTATAGTCCGGCTACCCGGACACCCCCTAATACAGGACTCCCTCAGTAGCCCTTGAACCAAGCTTCAATGACGACGAGTCCGGCGCGCAGATTGTCTTCGGCATTGCAAGGCGGGTTCCTCCTCCAAGTACTTCATAAAAGATTGTATACACTAAGGATAGTGTCCGGCTCTGCAAAATAAGTTTCCACATATTGCCATAGAGAGAATAATATTAACACAAATCTAATCTGCTGACGTATTTCGTAGCGTGACATCACACTACGACCAAGCCTTTATTCGAATCATTTTTACTTCCCCACCTCAGCGCATTTTGCGAGGCGGTTTCCTTGGCACGTCTTGTCAAAGCAGAGATCGTGTCCCCCTTATTTATGGGATTCTCATCAATACGGGCGTGGGTAACCCAATCGTGCCCGTTAGCATGTTTTCTCGATTAAAAGCGAGTCCCAAACGATTATGGGGAGGGCCCTTGGTATTCAGCCTCTTATAAAGAGACCAAGGCCTTACTCCTTTTCAATCTCAAACAAGTTCGCCCGTCGCCTCGAGTTCCAACACCCTAGGCTTCAGATTCCAGGCGCTTCGGACCTTCGACAATGTCTGGTTCCGACCTTCAAGGCCGATGGATGCCCTCCTCCGTCACGGAGGAGGACGTGCTAAAGTTGAGAGAGGCCAAGTTCTTGACCGGCGAAATTTCGCATCGGCTGCCTGCTCAAGGGAAGGCTATTCCCAGTCCCTAGCCTGGTGAGAACGTGGTGTTCGTGTCTCACTTCCTTTGGGGGTTAGGCTTCCCAATGGATCCCTTTGTGAGGGGGCTAATGTTCTATTATGGGCTGGAATTCCACGACCTAGCTCCGTAGTCCATCCTCCATGTTTCCTCATTCATCGTCGTGTGTGAAGCATTCCTGTGTGTTACTCCTCACTTCGGATTATGGCTCAAGACCTTTAAGGTAGAACCGAAGATGATTGAGGGACGGCATGCAGAGTGCGGAGGCGCTGTTGTAAGCAAGAATGCTGATGCTCCATGGCCTGAGGGCCCTTTTCAAGAGGAGCTCGGATTATGGCAACGAGAGTGGTTCTATATCACCGCTCCCAAGGGCACCAAGTGGGTGGCGCCGCCTGCCTTTCGCTCGGGTCCCCCAGAGCAGCTAGGGTTGTGGGTCAATAAAGGCCTAGATTGGGGACCGCCCCTGGACGTGCCTTTGTTGCAGGGCCGCATCAGGGATCTCTTAGAAAGAGGTCTCAGCCTGGTCAAAGTGATGCAAGTCATGCTGATCCGCCGAACACTGCCCGGCAAACGTCGCTCCCTTTGTCTATGGGAGTTCAATCCGGAGGGACCACGAGCTCTCCAGCATTTTATGGGCGCAACGCCCGCGGAGATGTATAAACTGTTCTTCGGATCACAAGCAATGTGTCCGGATTTGACCGGGGACGCAGGTCTGAGCTGCAATCGCCCGGATACCCAAGTAAGTAGCCTTGTGCCCGGACTCGTTAACCATATATTTGTCATAAACTTGCCCCTAAAAGAGTTGCCCTTTTAAACAGGAGTGGATAGCGAAAGCGAAGCTGATCAGGTGTCCGGCTCCCCTCCCCGAGACCAGGCCGGATCCCGTTCTAGTCAGGATGTTGAAGATTGTGCCTTTGGAGGAAGGTGAGGGAGTGGACAAGGAAACTACGGCCTCCTCGAAGGAGGCTGTTCGGAAGGAAGGAACCGAAAATTCCTCTCCTCAGGGGAAGAAAAGGACCGCCTCTGAAGACCCGGAGACCGTGGCCTCAAAGCGGGGGGGAAAAATCCTCGTCAGAGGGTCCTACGCCGGGGGGTACCTCGGCCGGATTATGCCCTCAAGGGGATCAGCCCTCCAGCGAGCCGTAAGTAGAGAAAGATTTTCATTTTGAGAGATGAGAGAAATCCTTGCTATATGTCTGAGAAGATTAACCGAAATTTTACCATGTAGCTCGGACCTCGACCCTTCTCAGCAGAGCTCGTCTTCGGGGGACCTTCTTCCAGAGATGATGGAGAGCGGAACGCCTCCCCCTGCCGTACCACCGAGCGAGGCGGGCGACCCTGAGGTGTCGTCGTGGAGGGTTTCTCCGAATCCGTCAGGGGCGGAAGGTAGCTATATGGCCCCCCAAGGTTCTCCGCATCCGGCCTTCGAAAGAGGCCATAGGACGAGTCCGGCACCCTCTGGTGCTCGGCCGAAGGAGCTGAAGAATCTGCTAGGGCGAGCTTCTATCTCAGAGGAGCACTGTGCATTGATGGGCACGGTGATTGAAAGGATTTCGTCCGCGGAGAGCGATTGCACGAGGCCGTCAGAAGTTTACTGACGGGTTTTGAGGTACGTTTGATAATGTACACTTTTTGACAGTTGCGCATAAATAATGTGCGCCCTGTGTAGATAGTAGCCCCTGAGACTCTGTGCGTTGTCGAAAGTGACGGCGCGCAGAGGATCATAATCCCAGGTCTAAAATGTCGCCTTTGTATGTAGGTGGCGAAGTGTCCGGAATCCAGCCGGACTGATGATTTTGCCGAGCTAAAGCGGCAACTTGACGTGGCAGATGCCGACATCGCGCTCGTCAACAAGCGGCTTGATGAGGCTCAAGGTATGTGATCCCTCGGACGGCACCTGGTAAGAGGAGCTTTATGCCAGTATCTTGCAACGTGTGTGCTTGACGCAGATGGTGCGGCCGCCGTGGAGAGTCTCCGGGCGGAACTTGCCCGAGCCAAGGAACAAGCCAGGAAAAGTGATGCGGCTGCCGAGAAGGCCCTTGAAGAGCTGAGAGCCGAACAGGCTGCTCACTGCCGAAGCAAGAAAGAGATGGACGAGTTGGCCGTGAAGCTAAAGAGCGCCACTGATCGTTGCAAGCTTCTTGAAAAAGAAGACCGGGCAGGACAGACGGACTTAGAGAAGGCCATTGCCGATGCCAAGGATGCTCACTCTGCGATGAGAGCTGCAAAGGAGGAGCTGCGTCAGGCTGGAGAGATCGCAGCTGGAAAGCCCTTTATGCTGCGGATGAAGTTTTGCGATCCTGAGCATGCTCCGTTGGACCAGTTGTGGAGTACGACGGATACCTATCTGTATTTGGCAGCAAGCACTGCTGATGCGACCGAACACTTTCGAGATCAAGAAGATCGCAAAGTGGAAAAGCTTTTCTGGTCGCAGTTCCACAATCCAGAGCATCCACTGTCAGTGGCTGGTCGTCTAGCCGAATGGGCCGAACTGAATAGGTTGTCTGGACTCGCCATGAAGTGCGTCATGAGTCACCTGTGGCCAGGGAGATCGGAGCCGAAGAGTTATTTCAGCTTGGTGCGGCAGTTCCTTGGTGCGGTGCCGCGTATTAATGCAATTAAGAGGTCAGCATGCATAGAGGGTGCACGGATGGCTCTTACCCGTGTCAAGACGCACTGGGCGGAAATGGAGACCACCGCTGTTGCATCCCAAGATTAGGACAGAAGACGAGTACCTGCCGAGCACTATTTTTAGGAAGTTCTGCAAGGCGCTCGTGTAATAGAGACGTAGTGCTCGAAGGATGCTATGTTCGAATAGCATATGCGATTGTAGAACGGTAGTTTGATAAATTGTAGGAACTTTTTATACTTGTGCCTGCAAGTATGGTAACACCTCCTGTGCGGCCATTTAAAATATATAAAATCTGAAAGATGGCAGTCGTCGGCTTCAGCCCCCACGCAGATAATGCGGGGGTGTTCGCAAAAGGCACATTTTCACACTTGATCCAACGTCTTGGTCCTACAAAGGAGGTGATAGCGCAGCGAACTAGGCAATCGGACTATAATGCTTTATCACTTTCACTTAGCCATAGGAGCTTGACAGTGGGACTACTTAGATAGCCCCTGGTGGCGACTGCGCTCGCCCGAATTCGGGGCGCGTATGTGCTTGGCCGGGAAACGGCCCTTCGTTAATGCGGAGGAATCCTATAGATTCCGGAGAGTCATCGAGTGGTTGACCAGTCTCACGCTATATCATGACAGTCAGTTTTCGGCTTTCTCTACTGAGGTGCTCGCCTGGCCGAACCGGGGCACAATCGCAGTAGTTCTCCTGGTGCCGCCTTAGCCGATAAAGCGGAATGTAAGGCAGCTGAACACAGGAGCTGGGCAACCCAACATTTGACCAAAGACATG
The DNA here is from genome assembly GCA_032464435.1 of Aegilops umbellulata. NCBI lineage: Eukaryota > Viridiplantae > Streptophyta > Magnoliopsida > Poales > Poaceae > Aegilops > Aegilops umbellulata. The sequence goes on from CP136059.1 coordinate 513,172,716, forward strand.
ATTCAGAGCTGATGCATATAAGGCCAAACTCACGACGCCGAACACTCCCTAAGGTATTCGGTCTTTATGAGGGCGGGCGAGACAACGCCCTTAGGTATAAGCCCCTAGTGTCCAGGTACACGCAGAAATTCTGACGTGGCCACATGCCAAGATGTCAGCCTCCTCCTTGGTTATACTAGAGAGAACCAGGGGATGTGTATCAACAAGAGACAGCAAAAAAGGTTTACGCAGGGTCTTAATCTGAAAAGAATCCTTGGAACGGGTCCCTGCTGCACGTCTGCGCCTGTGTCTCCGTTGTGCCGTATCCTGGATGGGCGCAGCACGATATTCATCTGTAAAAGAGAGGAACTAAGTTGAAAAAAGGTCGTGCCGAACAAAAGTTATATTAAATAAACAAAGTACAAAGTGAAATAGGTAAAATTGAGCTTTATTGTCTCTTATTTTTTATGTGCAGAGCCCCTAGAGCAGGGGTATACGGCCACTAAGCCTTTATCAATGATATTTTTGTGCCGGACTCATCTAGCCGTGTCCGTGGTCTTAATGACCTGTTCAGATGTTTTGGCTGGTGAAGCAATTTTATTGTGGGGCTGTTAAGGCGGCCGCACAATCCTCCGCTCGGGGAAGGCGCACGCAATGCTTCCCCTTCAAAGAGATGATGCCTCGTGGACCGGGCATCTTAAGCGTAAGAGATGCATAATGTGGTATTGCGTTAAAGCGGGCGAAAGCTTCGCGTCCCAGCAGTGCTTGATAGCGACTTGAGAATGGGACAATGTGGAAAGTTAGCTTTTCGCGGCGGAAGTTATCGGTGGAGCCGAATATAATTTCGAGCCGGAGAAAACCCATGCAATGGAGGTCCGGACCTGGCGTTACCCCTTGAAAGGAGGTTTTGCTGTGGCGAATTCTTGTTGGGTCTATCCCCATGTGGCGGATTGTGTCCTGATATATCAGGTTTAGACCCCTGCCGCCGTCCATCAAGACATTTGTAAACTGGAGTCCGCCGATTATTGGATCGAGTACCAAGGCAGCCAGCCTGCGTTCCTGATACTTCTAGAATAATCCAGATGATCGAAGATGATTGGTTTTGACAACCAGTGGCGAGACTCCTTTGGGATAGGCCGTATGGTGCGTACCTTTATGGGCACCGCATGTTTTGTCATCTGAAGTAAATTTACTATTTTTACTCCATGTGGAAAATTCTTTTGTTTCCTGGTGCTCTGCTTTTGGGGTTCGTCATCGTCTTCGCTTGGTGTGTCGAGCCCCTTGTGTTCGGCGTTGAGTCTGCCGGATTGTTTGAAGACCCAACAATCTCTGTGGGTATGGTTAGCAGGCTTCCCGGGAGTACTGTGTATTTGACATATCCTGTCCAAGATTTTGTTTAGATTGGATAAATCATCTCTGTTAGCTTTTTCTGATTCTGTCGTGAGCTTTTGAATCCGGCGTTGACTGTCGTGCTCTTCGGACTGTTTTCCTTAGTCCGGCGATGATCCTTGTTGCGTCGCGGTTTTCCGTTTCCATCCCTAGTTTCGGATGTACTTGGGTCGCTGGTGCTACATCTTGCCAACTAGCTGTCCTCTCCTGCGCAAAAGTGGGTCATGTGGCTTGTCAATGCGGCCATTGTTCTTGGCTTTTCTTGGCCGAGGTGTCTGGCGAGCCATTCGTCTCGAACGTTATGCCTAAAAGCTGCTAGGGCTTCAGCGTCCGGACAGTCGACTATCTGGTTCTTTTTAGTAAGAAATCTATTCCAGAATTGTCGAGCTGACTCTCCGGGCTGTTGAGTTATGTGACTGAGATCGTCTGCATCCGGAGGCGGACATATGTCCCTTGAAAATTTGCTCGGAAAGCGTCCTCGAGCTCTTCCCAACTTCCAATTGTGTTTTCAGGAAGGCTTTTAAGCCAATGCCGGGCTGGCCCTTTAAGCTTAAGGGGTAAGTATTTGATGGCATGGAGGTCGTCTCCTCTAGCCATATGTATGTGGATGATATAATCCTCGATCCGGACTCCAGGGTCTGATGTTCCGTCGTATGCCTCTATGTTTACGCGTTTGAATCCCGCTGGAAATTCATAATCCAGGACCTCATTGGTGAAACATAGGGGGTGTGCGGCGCCCCAGTATTTGGGTGTGCTGTGATGTTCAGATACTAGCTTTATTGCATTGCTTACGAGAGCTTGCTTTTTTGGCCCATAAATGGACATGGCTGGGCCATCTTTTTTATGCGAATCCTTGAGTGGGTCGCATGCCGGCTTAAGTGCGGCGCCGCTTGCCGCTTTATGCTGGCCATGGGGTCGTCTATCCGACCGGGTGGCTTTCTTACTTTTTGAATGCGAGGGCTCTAAGGCCTCTTCGTCGAATTCGGGCAGTAGCTTTCGCTTCGGATAGCTTTTAGTGTGGCGACTACCGCCGTATTTGTCTGCGGTATTGATTACTTTACTCCATCTGATTCTGAGTGCATCTTCCGCAGTTTTTAGCTTCCGCTTCTGCTTTTTCAGGCTGCGTGCGGTTGCAACGAGCCTTTTGTGGAGGTTCTTCTGCTTCGTGAGCTTATCCGGCGTAAGGCCGTCCGGAATATTGTTTTCGCCGGGGGAGGGTTGTTCGGTTTCTTTATCCGAGTTGCCTTGTTCAGACGGTTGCTCTAAGGCATGCTCGTCGTCTGCCGGCTCATCCTGCTCTATGGCTGGGTCTGTATCGAGGCGGGGCTTGGAGCGGCGTTTACGCCGACAATTTGATTGTTTTTCGAGAGATCGATCCCTCGTTCCATCCCCGTGTTCCTCGTTGTCGCTTCCTTTAGGTGTATACACCATGTACACATCATGAGATGAGGTGGCTGTCCAATGCCATATAGGCGTTGGTTCATATGCGTCTCCTGCATCGTCGTCCATACCGTCGATGTCTTCGGAGTCGAAGTTGAGCACGTCGTTTAAATTATCGACGGTGGCTACCAAATGGGTGGTGGGTGGGTTTTGAATTTCTTCATCGTCCGTATCCCAACCTTGCTGACCGTAGTCCCGTCCGGGCTCTCCTGATAAAGAGAGAGACTTTAGTGACTTCAGGATGTCGCCGAAGGGCGAGTGCTGAAAGATGTCCGCGGCGGTGAACTCCATGATCGGCGCCCAATCGGATTCGATCGGCAGGCGCGCGGAGGGCTCCGAGTCCGGAGAGGAATCCGGCCGCTCGGAGTCATGGGCCTTGCAGAGTGCGGGGATGGTGTTCGGATCGATCGCCTTTGGGATCGCAGCCCCCGGGCGGCGTCCAACCGCTCATCCTTGATCGGCGCAGCCGGCTCCGAATTAAGCGTGTGCGGCCTCCAGGGTACTGTTCGACGGCGGACCTAGATCCTGCCCATCGAGACAGTGCAGCGCGCTCGGCTGTGGCTCGAATCCGTTGAAGATCAATTCCCCGCGGATGTCAGCCGTGTAGTTTGAACTTTCAAACATGACCTGATGGCCAGGGGCGTAGCTTTCGATCTGCTCCAGGTGGCCAAGCGATTTGGCCCACAATGCGAAGCCGCCGAAAACGAAGATCTGTCCGGGGAGAAAAGTCTCACCCTGGACTGCATCACTGTTGATGATCGAAGGAGCCATCAGGCCTAAAAGCGACAACATAGAGGAACTCTCAATGAAAGCACCAATGTCGGTGTCAAAACCGGCGGATCTCGGGTAGGGGGTCCCGAACTGTGTGTCTAGGCGGATGGTAACAGGAGACAAGGGACACAAAGTTTTACCCATGTTCGGGCCCTCTTGATGGAGGTAAAACCCTACGTTCTGCTTGATTAATATTGATGATATGGGTAGTACAAGAGTAGATCTACCACGAGATCAAAGAGGCTATACCCTAGAAGCTAGCCTATGGTATGATTGTTGTATATTGTGTTGTCCTACGGACTAAAACCCTCCGGTTTATATAGACATCGGAGAGGGTTAGGGTTACACAAGGTCGGTTACAATAGTAGGAGATCTAAATATCTGCATCGCCAAGCTTGCCTTCCACGCCAAGGAAAGTCCCATCCGGACACGGGACGAAGTTTTCAATCTCGTATCTTCATAGTCCAGCAGTCCGGCTGAAGGTATAGTCCGGCTACCCGGACACCCCCTAATCCAGGACTCCCTCAATAGGCATCACGTCCAAGACAAGTAGACCGACTCCTGCCTGCATCTACTACTATTACTCCACTCATCGACCGCTATCCAGCATGCATCTAGAGTATTAAGTTAAAAACAGAGTAACGCCTTAAGCAAGATGACCAGATGTAGAGGGATAGTTTCATGCAATATGATAAAAACCCCATCTTGTTATCCTCGATGGAAACAATACAATACGTGCCTTGCTGCCCCTTCTGTCACTGGGAAAGGACACCATAAGATTGAACCCAAAGCTAAGAACTTCTCCCATTGCAAGAAAAACCAATCTAGTAGGCCAAACCAAACTGATAATTCGAAGAGACTTGCAAAGATAACCAATCATACATAAAAGAAGTCAGAGAAGATTCAAATATTATTCATAGATAGACTTGATCATAAACCCACAATTCATCGTTCTCAACAAACACACCGCAAAAAGAAGATTACATCGAATAGATCTCCACGAGAGAGGGGGAGAACATTGTATTGAGATCCAAAAAGAGAGAAGAAGCCATCTAGCTACTAACTATGGACCCGAAGGTCTGAGGTAAACTACTCACACTTGATCAGAGAGGCTATGGTGTTGATGTAGAAGCCCTCCGTGATCGATGCCCCCTCCGGCGGAGCTCCGCAAAAGGCCCCAAGATGGGATCTCGTGGGTACAGAAGGTTGCGGCGGTGGAATTAGGTTTTTGGCTCCGTTTCTGATCGTTTGGGGGTACGTAGGTATATATAAGAGGAAGGAGTACGTCCGTGGAGCTTCGAGGTGCCCGCGAGGCAGGGGGTGCGCCCTAGGGGGGGGCGCCCTCCACCCTCGTGACCGCCTCATGGCTTTGTTGACGGAGGGTCCAAGTCTCCTGGGTCTTATCTGGTGAGAAAATCACGTTCCCGAAGGTTTCATTCCGTTTGGACTCCGTTTGATATTCTGTTTCTCCGAAACACTGAAATAGGCAAAAAAAACAGCAATTCTGGGTTGGGCCTCCAGTTAATAGGTTAGTCCCAAAAATAATATAAAAGTGGAAATAAAGCCCAATGTAGTCCAAAACAGTAGATAATATAGCATGGAGCAATCAAAAATTATAGATACGTTGGAGACGTATCAGGCATCCCCAAGCTTAATTCATGCTCGTCCTCGAGTAGATAAATGATAAAAAGAGATTTTTTGATGCGGAGTGCTACTTGGCATAATTTCAATGTAAATCTTCTTGATTGTGGTATGAATATTCAGATCCAAAAGATTCAAGACAAAAGTTCATGTTGACATAAAAATAATAATACTTCAAGCATACTAACAAAGCAATTATGTCTTCTCAAAATAACATGGCCAAAGAAAGTTATCCCTACAAAATAATATAGTCTGGCTATGCTCTATCTTCACCACACAAAGTATTTAAATCATGCACAACCCCGATGACAAGCCAAGCAATTGTTTCATACTTTTGACATTTTCAAAACCTTTTCGATCTTCACGCAATACATGAGCGTGAGCCATGGATATAGCACTATATGTGGAATAGAATGGTGGTTGTGGAGAAGGCAAAAAGAGGGGAAGATAGTCTCACATCAACTAGGCGTATCAACGGGCTATGGAGATGCCCATCAATAGATATCAATGTGAGTGAGTAGGGGTTGCCATGCAATGGATGCACTAGAGCTATGAGTATATGAAAGCTCATCAAAAGAAACTAAGTGGGTGTGCATCCAACTCGCTTGCTCACGAAGACCTAGGGCATTTTGAGGAAGCCCATCATTGTAATATACAAGCCAAGTTCTATAATGAAAAATTCCCACTAGTATATGAAAGTGACAAAATGAGAGACTCTCTATCATGAAGATCATGGTGCTACTTTGAAGCACAAGTGTGGTAAAAGGATAGTAACATTGTCCCTTCTCTCTTTTTCTCTCATTTTTTTATTTGGGCCTTTTCATCTTTTTTATGGCCTTTTTTTCGTCCGGAGTCTCATCCCGACTTGTGGGGGAATCATAGTCTCCATCATCCTTTACTCACTTGGGACAATGCTCTAAAAATGATGATCATCACACTTTTTATTTTACATACAACTCAACAATTACACTCAATACTTAGAACAAAATATGACTCTATATGAATGCCTCCGGTGGTGTACCGGGATATGCAATGAATCAAGAGTGACATGTATGAAAGAATTATGAACGGTGGCTTTGCCACAAATACGATGTCAACTACATGATCATGCTAGCAATATGACGATGATGGAGCGTGTCATAATAAACGGAACGGTGGAAAGTTGCATGGCAATATATCTCAGAATGGCTATGGAAATGCCATGATAGGTAGGTATGGTGGCTTTTTTGAGGAAGGTATATGGTGGGTGTATGATACCGGCGAAAGGTGCGCGATATTAGAGAGGCTAGCAATGGTGGAAGGAAGGAAAGTGCGTATAATCCATGGACTCAACATTAGTCATAAAGAACTCATATACTTATTGCAAAAATCTAGAAGTTATCAAAACAAAGTATTACGCGCATGCTCCTAGGGGGATAGATTGGTAGGAAAAGAGCATCGCTCGTCCCCGACCGCCACTCATAAGGAAGACAATCAATAAATAAATCACGCTCCGACTTCATCACATAACGGTTCACCATTGCATGCTACGGGAATCACAAACTTTAACACAAGTATTTCTCAAATTCACAACTACTCAACTAGCATGACTCTAATATCTCCATCTTCATATCTCAAAACAATTATCAAGCATCAATCTTTTCTTAGTATTCAACGCACTCAAAAGAAAGTTTTACAAATCTTGAATACCAAGCTTATTATGATTAAGCGAATTACCATGCTATTAAAGACTCTCAAAATAATCTAAGTGAAGCATGAGAGATCAATAGTTTCTATAAAACAAATCCACCACCGTGCTCTAAAAGATATAAGTGAAGCACTAGAGCAAAACTATAAAGCTCAAAAGATATAAGTGAAGCATATAGAGTATTCTATCAAATTCCAATTTATGTATGGCTCTCTCAAAAGGTGTGTACAGCAAGGATGATTGTGGCACACTAACAAAAAAGACTCAAATCATAGAAGAAGCTCCAAGCAAAACACATATCATGTGGTGAATAAAAATATAGCTCCAAGTAAAATTACCGATGGAAGTAGACGAAAGAGGGGATGCCTTCCGGGGCATCCCCAAGCTTTGAATTTTTGGTGTACTTGGATTATATTGGGGGTGCCATGGGCATCCCCAAGCTTAGGCTCTTGCCACTCCTTGTTCCATAATCCATCAAAAGATTTCACCCAAAACTTGAAAACTTCACAACACAAAACTCAATAGAAATCTCGTGAGCTCCGTTAGCGAAAGAAAACAAAAGACCACTTCAAGGTACTGTGATGAACTCATTCTTTATTTATATTGGTGTTAGACCTACAGTATTCCAACTTCTCTATGGATTATAAACTATTTTCCTAGCCATATATTCATCAAAAAAATAAGAAAACAACACACGAAAAACCGAATCTGTAAAAAACAGAACAATCTGTAGTAATCTGTAACTAACAGAAACTTCTGGAACTCGAAAAACTCTACCAAAATAGGATGGACTAGAAAATTTGTTTATTGATCAGCATCAATTGGAATCAGTATTTTATCACGTTCTGGTGATTTTTAACAATTGATTTCGTGAACAGAAAGTTTCTGGAAATTACAGCAAGATCAAATAACTATCATCCAAGAAGATCCTATAGGTCTAACTTGGCACAAACACTAATTAAAAGATAAAACCACATCTAAATAGAAGTTAGATGGATTATTTATTCCTCAACAGAAGAAAAGACCAAAAATACTAAAAATAAAATTGGGTTGCCTCCCAACAAGCGTTATCGTTTAATGCCCCAAGCTAGGCATAAAAGCGGGGATAGATCTAGGTATTACCATCTTTGGTAGGCAATCCATAAGTGGCTCTCATGATAGATTCATATGGTAATTTTATTTTGTTTCTATGGAAGTGTTCCATGCCCTTTTTAATGGAAATTCAAATCTAATATTCCCTTCCTTCATATCAATAATTGCACCAACCGTTCTAAGGAAAGGTCTACCGAGAATAATAGGACAAGAAGGATTGCAATCTATATCAAGAACGATAAAATCTACAGGCACATAATTCATATTTGCAACAATAAGAACATCATTAATTCTTCCCATAGGTTTCTTAATAGTTGATTCCGCAAGATGCAAGTTTAGAGAGCAATCATCAAAATCACAGAAATCTAGCAAATCACACAAAGTTTTGGGAATAGTAGAGACACTAGCACCCAAATCACACAAAGCATAAAACTCATAATCTTTAATTTTAATATTAATAGTAGGTTCCCACTCATCATAAAGTTTTCTAGGGATAGAAACTTTCAACTCATGTTTTTCTTCATAACATTGCATCAAGGCATCAACGATATGTTCGGTAAAGGCTTTATTTTGACTATAAGCATGAGGAGAATTTAGCACGGATTGTAACAAGGAAATACAATAAAATAAAGAGAAACTTTCATAATTAAATTCCTTGAAATCAAATATAGTGGGTTTAGCAACATCTAGGGTTTTATTTCTTTCAATCCCACTTTTATTAATTTCATCATCAAGATCTAAATACTCCGAATGTTGGAACGCCTTCTAGGTAAAGGAAGATCATATTCAGTTTCATCAAGATTCATATTGCAAAACAAAGATTTAATAGGAGACACATCAATAACTTTTAGATCTTCATCTTGATTTTCATAGGAATTGGAAGAACACGCTTTAATAAAGGCATCTTTCATAGCACGCGTCCTAGCGGTTCTTTCCTTGCACTCATCAATGGAAATTCTCATGGCTTTGAGAGACTCATTGATATCATGCTTAGGAGGAATAGATCTAAGCTTTAAAGAATCAACCTCAAGAGAAATTCTATCAACGTTCCTAGCCAAATCATCAACTTGAAGCAATTTCTCTTCAAGCAAAGCGTTAAAATTCTTTTGTGAATTCATAAACTCCTTAACACTATTCTCAAATTCAGAGGGCATCTTACTAAGATTTCCATAAGAGTTGTTGTAGGAATTTCCATAATTATTAGAAGGATTACTAGGATAAGGCCTAGGATTGCAATTCCCTCTATACGCGTTGTTACCAAAATTATTCCTACCAACAAAATTCACATCTATAGATTCATTATTATTCTCAATCAAAGTAGACAAAGGCATATCATTAGGATCAGAAGAAACACTCTTAGTAGCAAATAATTTCATAAGTTCATCCATCTTTCCACTCAAAACATTGATTTCTTCTATCGCATGCACTTTTTTATTAGTGGATCTTTCAGTGTGCCATTGAGAATAATTAACCATAATATTATCTAGGAGTTTAGTAGCATCTCCTAAAGTGATTTCCATAAAAGTGCCTCCCGCGGCCGAATCTAAAAGATTTCTAGAAGCAAGATTCAATCCGGCATAAATTTTTTGTATAATCATCCACAAATTCAAACCATGAGTAGGGCAATTATGTATCATTAATTTCATTCTCTCCCAAGCTTGTGCAACATATTCATGATCAAGTTGCTTAAAATTCATAATGTCCTTTCTAAGAGAGATGATCTTAGCGGGAGGAAAATACTTAGAGATAAAAGCATATTTGCACTTGTTCCAAGAATCAATACTATTTTTAGGCAAAGACGAAAACCAAGATTTAGCACGATCTCTAAGCGAAAAAGGAAGTAGCTTCAATTTAACAATATCATTATGAACATCTTTCTTCTTTTGCATATCACATAAATCAACGAAGCTATTTAGATGAGTAGCGGCATCTTCACTAGGAAGGCCGGCGAATTGATCTTTCATAACAAGATTCAACAAAGCGGTATTGATTTTACAAGATTCAATATTGGCAAGAGGAGCAATCGGAGTACTAAGGAAATCATTATTGTTGGTATTGGTGTAGTCACACAATTTGGTGTTATCTTGAGCCATCACAACAAACAAGCAATCCAACACACGAGCAAACAAAAGGCAAGCGAGAAAAGAGAGGGCGAATAAAACGGCAAGGGTGAAGTGGGGGAGAGGAAAACGAGAGGCAAATGGAAACTAATGTAATGCGAGAGATAGGGATTGTGATGGGTACTTGGTATGTTGACTTCTGCGCAGACTCCCCGGCAATGGCGCCAGAAATTCTTCTTGCTACCTCTTGAGCACTGCGTTGGATTTCCCCGAAGAGGAGAGGATGATGCAGCAAAGTAGCGTAAGTATTTCCCTCAGTTTTTAAGAACCAAGGTATCAATCCAGTAGGAGGCTACGCGCGAGTCCCTCGTACCTACACAAAAACAATAGCTCAACGCAACCAACGCGATTAGGGGTTGTCAATCCCTTCACGGTCACTTACGGGAGTGAGATCTGATAGAGATGATAGATAATATTTTTGGTATTTTTGGTATAGAGATGCAAAGTGAAAAGTAAAAGGCAAAGTAAAAAAGCAAAGCAATAATAAAGTGATGGAGATTGATATGATGAGAATAGACCCGGGGCCATAGGTTTCACTAGTGGCTTCTCTCAAGAGCATAAGTATTCTACGGTGGGTGAACAGATTACTGTTGAGCAATTGACAGAATGGAGCATAGTTATGAGAATATCTAGGTATGATCATGTATATAGGCATCACGTCCGAGACAAGTAGACCGACTCCTGCCTGCATCTGCTACTATTACTCCACTCATCGACCGCTATCCAGCATGCATCTAGAGTATTAAGTTAAAAACTGAGTAACGCCTTAAGCAAGATGACATGATGTAAAGGGATAGTTTCATGCGATAAGATAAAAACCCCATCTTGTTATCCTCGATGGCAACAATACAATACGTGCCTTGCTGCCCCTTCTGTCACTGGGAAAGGACATCGCAAGATTGAACCCAAAGCTAAGCACTTCTCCCATTGCAAGAAAAACCAATCTAGTAGGCCAAACCAAACTGATAATTCGAAGAGACTTGCAAAGATAACCAATCATACATAAAAGAATTCAGAGAAGATTCAAATATTATTCATAGATAGACTTGATCATAAACCCACAATTCATCGGTCTCAACAAATGCACCGCAAAAAGAAGATTACATCAAATAGATTTCCACGAGAGAGGGGGAGAACATTGTATTGAGATCCAAAAGGAGAGAAGAAGCCATCTAGCTACTAACTATGGACCCGAAGGTCTGAGGGAAACTACTCACACTTCATCGGAGGTCCTAGGATGATGTAGAAGCCCTCCGTGATGATGGCCCTCTCCGGCGGAGCTCCGAAACAGGCCCCAAGATGGGATCTCATGGGTACAGAAGGTTGCGGCGGTGGAATTATGTTTTTGGCTCCGTTTCTAATCGTTTGGGGGTACGTAGGTATATATAGGAGGAAGGAGTACGTCGGTGGAGCTTCGAGGGGCCCATGAGGCAGAGGGCGTGCCCTAGGGGGGCGCGCCCTCCACCCTCGTGACCGCCTCGTGGCTTTCTTGACGGAGGGTCCAAGTCTCTTGGGTCTTATCTGATGAGAAAATCACGTTCCCGAAGGTTTCATTCCGTTTGGACTCCGTTTGATATTCTGTTTCTCCGAAACACTAAAATAGGCAAAAAACAGCAATTCTGGGCTGGGCCTCTGGTTAATAGGTTAGTCCCAAAAATAATATAAAAGTGGAAAATAAAGCCCAATATAGTCCAAAACAGTAGATAATATAGCATGGAGCAATCAAAAATTATAGATATGTTGGAGACGTATCAGCAACCTACAAGTGCCAATCCCAGACTTAGAGACAAGAATTGGATACAAGAGATGATCTAGGGTTTGAGAGGAGATGGTGCTGGTGAAGATGTTGATGGAGATTTCCCTCTCCCGATGAGAGGAGCGTTGGTGATAATGATGGCGATGATTTCCCCCTCCCGGAGGGAAGTGTCCCCGGCAGAACAGCTCCGCCAGAGCCCTAGATTGGTTCCACCAAGGTTCTGCCTCGTGGCGGCGGAGTCTCGTCCCGAAAGCTTGCTTATGATTTTTCTTCGGACGAAAGTCTTCATATAGCAGAATATGGGCACCGGAGGGCCAACAGGGGGCCCACGAGGCAGGGGGCGCGCCCAGGGGGTAGGGCGCGCCCCCACCCTCGTGGCCAGGGTGTGGGCCCCCTCTGATATTTCTTCCGCCCTATATTTTTTATTATTTCCAAAAATGACTTTCGTGGAGTTTTAGGACTTTTGGAGTTGTGCAGAATAGGTCTCTAATATTTGCTCCTTTCCCAGCCCAGAGTTCCAGCTGCCGGCATTCTCCCTCTTCATGTAAACCTTGTAAAATAAGAGAGAATAGGCATAAGTATTGTGACATAATGTGTAATAACAGCCCATAATGCAATAAATATCAATATAAAAGCATGATGCAAAATGGACGTATCAATATGGAGAAGAAATTCTTCAATCCATATAGCGGGATCTGTCGTTCCATCGTATGCTTCAATGTTTACGGGCTTAAACCCTTCTGGAAACTGGTGTTCTATTACCTCATCGGTGAAGCACAAGGGGTGTGCGGCGCCTCTGTATCAGGCAACGCCACGACAGAGTTTGGATGACATCCGTGTATGCTTTTTTGCCAAGTTTGGTTATGCTTATCGCGCCAAGCTTGATGGCCGTCATCTCGCATTGGAGCACGTCCCCTTGATCCGTAGATTGATCTAGTCTGGCCGGCAATATTGTCCAAGTCCTAACGAAAGTCGTAGGTGTAGCCCGGAGCCGCTACCTCTTTGCCTCGACCGCGAGGTGGCGCGTGATACGTCTCCAACCTATCTATAATTTTTTATTGCTCCATGCTATATTATCTACTGTTTTGGACATTATTGGGCTTTATTATTCACTTTTATATTATTTTTGGGACTAACCTATTAACCGGAGGCCCAGCGCAGAATTGATGTTTTTTTGCCTATTTTAGAGTTTCGCAGAAAAAGAATATCAAACAGAGTCCAAACGGAATGAAACCTTCGGGAACATGATTTTCGGAACAAACATGATCCAGAGGACTTGGACCCTACGCCAAGAAACAAAGGAGGAAGCCACAAGGTAGGGGGCGGGCCTACCCCCCCCCCCCTAGGCGTGCCCTCCACCCTCGTGGGCCCCTCGTTGCTCCACCGATGTACTCCTTCCTCCTATATATACCTACGTACCCCCAAACGATCAGAATAGGAGCCAAAAACCTAATTCCACCGCCGCAACCTTCTGTACCCATGAGATCCCATCTTGGGGCCTGCTCCGGAGCTCCGCCGGAGGGGGCATCTATCACGGAGGGCTTCTACATCAACACCATAGCCCCTCCGATGAAGTGTGAGTAGTTTACCTCAGACCTTCGGGTCCATAGTTACTAGCTAGATGGCTTCTTCTCTCCTTTTGGATCTCAATACAATGTTCTCCCCCTCTCTCTCGTGGAGATCTATTCGATGTAATCTTCTTTTGCGGTGTGTTTGTTGAGACCGATGAATTGTGGGTTTATGATCAAGTTTATCTATGAACAATATTTGAATCTTCTCTTAACTATTTTATGTATGATTGGTTATCTTTGCAAGTCTCTTCGAATTATCAGTTTGGTTTGGCCTACTAGATTGATCTTTCTTGCAATGGGAGAAGTGCTTAGCTTTGGGTTCCATCTTGCAGTGTCCTTTCCCAGTGACAGTAGGGGCAGCAAGGCACGTATTGTATTGTTGCCATCGAGGATAAAAAGATGGTTTTTTTATCATATTGCATGAATTTATCCCTCTACATCATGTCATCTTGCTTAAGGCATTACTCTGTTTTTATGAACTTAATACTCTATATGCATGCTGGATAGCGGTCGATGAGTAGACTAATAGTAGTAGATGAAGGCAGGAGTCGGTCTACTTGTCTCGGACGTGATGCCTATATACATGATCATACCTAGATATTCTCATAACTATGCTCAATTCTGTCAATTGCTCAACAGTAATTTGTTCACCCACCGTAAAATACTTATGCTCTTGAGAGAAGCCACTAGTGAAACCTATGTCCCCCGGGTCTATCATCATCATATTAATCTTCCAACACTTAGTTATTTCGTTTTCTTTTTACTTTGCTTTTATTTTACTTTGCATCTTTATCACAAAAATACCAAAAATATTATCCAATCATATCTATCAGATCTCACTCTCATAAGTGACCGTGTAGGGATTGACAACCCCTTATCGCGTTGGTTGCGAGGATTTATTTGTTTTCTGTAGGTGCGAGGGACTCGCGCGTAGCCTCCTACTGGATTGATACCTTGGTTCTCAAAAACTGAGGGAAATACTTACGCTACTTTGCTGCATCACCCTTTCCTCTTCAAGGGAAAACCAATGCAGTGCTCAAGAGGTAGCAGCGCGGGCTGGTGTTCAGCATAAGCAGCCGTTTTGTCCCGCCCACGTGGTGGTCGGTCTGGTTCGTCGGCGTGATTATATCTTGACGGTATTGGCTCAAGGGCCTCCTCTTCAAATTGTGGTAATAGCCTATGTTTCGGATAACTCTTTGTTGGGCGCTCAAGGTCGTATTCTTCGGCAGCCAGGACCTTGGTCCATCTGTCGTTGAGCATATCATGTTCGGCTTGAAACTGTTGTTGTTTCTTTTTTAGGCTCCTCGAATTGGCGATTAGCTGTCGCTTGAAGCGCTCTTGCTCGAGGGGTTCCTCTGGCATGATGAAATCTTCGTTGCCGAGGCTGACATCCTCCTCGGAGACCGGTAGATAGTTACTATCTTCTGAATCCTCGTTCTCGACAGGTTCATCGGGATTAACTTGTCCCTCCTCCTATTCATCCTGCTCGGACGCAGGCTTGACGTGGTCTTCGGGGTCTTCGCCGTCATCCGGAGTGTTGTTATCTCCGATGCTGGTATTGCTTTCCTTTTCGTGATGCGATCTTTAGCGGCTCCGCTTACATCGGTGTTTTGGTGGTGCCTCGACGGGCTTGTCCTCAATCGGGTTTTTAGCGCTATCGTCGTCCTTCTTTTTAGGGGTATCCACCATGTACACGTCGTAAGTGGAAGTGGCTGTCCAACGCCCGGTGAATGGCGGGTTTTGGCCTGGTTTGGCTCCGGCATCGTCGTCCATACCCTCGATGTCTTTGGTGGCGTAGTCTAGCATGTCGGTCAAGTCCTCCACAGTGGCTATTAATTGGGTGGTTGGTGGTACACAAAATTCCCCGCTCTCAGCCCCTAGTTCGGGCTGGGCGTAGTTCAGAGGTGATACTTCTGTAATGGCGAGAGATCGCATTAAGTCCAGAGCCTCGTCTAGGAGCGAAGGCTGGACGTGTGACCGAGGACCTGCAGAGCTGGGCATGGTAAACTCTAGCTGACTATGCTCAAAGGACTCCGTCCTCGAGAGTTCGGAGTTAGCATCCAGAGGTGAGTCCGGCTTCCCGATGATAGGGAGAGTCCTGTTTGATTCCAGGCCTACCGCTAACATGGTCACCTCTGGGTCTCCGACAGGGAGCTCCATAGTAGGAGAGGGTCTGGCGGGGTTCATACTACCGTCTTCGGACAGGGTGGTCCTCTCTGTTGGGGATCATAGCAGAAATTAAAATTTTCCTACGCATCACCAAGATCTATCCATGGAGTATTCTAGCAACGAGGGGATAGGAGAGCATCTACATACCACAGATCGCAACGGAAGCGTTCAAGAAGAACGTGGATGATGGAGTCGTACTCGTCGTGATCCAAATCACCGATGACCAGCGCCAAACGGACGGCACCTCCGCGTTCAACACACGTACGGTCGGGATGACGTCTCCTCCTTCTTGATCCAGCAAGGGGGTAGGATAGGTTGATGAAGATCCAGCAGCACGACGGCGTGGTGGTGGATGCAGCAGAATTCCAGCAGGGCTTCGCCAAGCATCTACGGAGAGAGGGAGAGGTGTAACGGGGGAGAGGGAGGCGCCAAGGCTGCAGGGTCCGGCTGCCCTCCCTCCCCCCCCTTTATATAGGCCCCCTAGGGGGGGCGCCGGCCCTGGAGATCCATCTCCAGGGGGGCGAAGGCCAGGGGGGATGCTTGCCCCCCAAGGCAAGTGGGGCGCCCCCTGCCCTAGGGTTTCCAACCCTAGGCGCAGGAGGGAGGCCCATGGGGGGGCGCACCAGCCCACTATGGGCTGGTGCCCTCCCCACTTCAGCCCACGGGGCCCTCCGGGATGGGTGGCCCCACCCGGTGGACCCCTGGGACCCATCCGGTGGTCCTGGTACAATACCGGTGACCCCCGAATCCTTCCCGATGGCCGGAACGACACTTCCTATATACAATTCTTTACCTCCGGACCATTCCGGAACCTCTCGTGACATCCGGGATCTCATCCGGGACTCCGAACAACCTTTGGTTTGCTGCATACTAATATCTTTACAACCCTAGCGTCACCGAACCTTAAGTGTGTAGACCCTACGGGTTCGGGAGACATGCAGACACGACCGAGACGATCTCCGGTCAATAACCAATTGCGGGATCTGGAT
This sequence comes from Aegilops umbellulata, assembly GCA_032464435.1. NCBI lineage: Eukaryota > Viridiplantae > Streptophyta > Magnoliopsida > Poales > Poaceae > Aegilops > Aegilops umbellulata. The sequence continues at coordinate 513,189,320 of CP136059.1, forward strand.
ACCCATGTTGGCTCCCACATGCTCCTCGATGATCTCATCGGTGAAGGAAATATGCCCTAGAGGCAATAATAAAGTTATTATTTATTTCCTTATATCATGATAAATGTTTATTATTCATGCTAGAATTGTATTAACTGGAAACATAATACATGTGTGAATACATAGACAAACAGAGTGTCACTAGTATGCCTCTACTTGACTAGCTCATTAATCAAAGATGGTTATGTTTCCTAACCATGAACAAAGAGTTGTTATTTGATTAACGAGATCACATCATTAGTTGAATGATCTGATTGACATGACCCATTCCATTAGCATAGCACCCGATCGTTTAGTATGTTGCTATTGCTTTTATCCATAACTTATACATGTTCCTTTAACTATGAGATTATGCAACTCCCGTTTACCGTAGGAACACTTTGTGTGCTACCAAACGTCACAACGTAACTGGGTGATTATAAAGGTGCTCTACAGGTGTCTCCGAAGGTACATGTTGGGTTGGCTTATTTCGAGATTAGGATTTGTTACTCCGATTGTCGGAGAGGTATCTCAGGGCCTTCTCGGTAATGCACATCACATAAAGCCTTGCAAGCATTGCAACCAATGAGTTAGTTGCGAGATGATGTATTACAGAACGAGTAAAGAGACTTGCCGGTAACGAGATTGAACTAGGTATTGGATACCGACGATCGAATCTCGGGCAAGTAACATACCGATGACAAAGGGAACAACGTATGTTGTTATGCGGTCTGACCGATAAAGATCTTCGTAGAATATGTAGGAGCCAATATGGGCATCCAGGTCCCGCTATTGGTTATTGACCGGAGACGTGTCTCGGTCATGTCTACATTGTTCTCGAACCGTAGGGTCCGCACGCTTAACGTTACGATGACAGTTATTATGAGTTTATGCATTTTGATGTACCGAAGGAGTTCGGAGTCCCGGATGTGATCACGGACGTGACGAGGAGTCTCGAAATGGTCGAGACATAAAGAATTATATATTGGAAGCCTATGTTTGGACATCGGATGCATTCCAGGTGAAATCAGGATTTTACCGGAATACCGGGAGGGTTACCGAAACCCCCCGGGAGCATAATGGGCCAACATGGGCCTTGGAGGAGAGGTGAGAAGGCTGCCCTAGGGGCTGTGCGCCTCCCCCTTCCCCTAGTCCTATTAGGACTAGGAGAGGTGGGCGCCCCCTCTCTCTCTCTCTCTCCCCCTTGGAGAATCCTAGTCCAACTAGGATTGGGGGGGGGGAATCCTACTCCCAGAGGGAGTAGGACTCTCCTGGCGCACCAGAGTTGGCCGGCCAGCCCCTCCCCCTTGGCTCCTTTATATACGGGGGCAGGGGGCACCCCAAAGACACACAAGTTGATCTACGGATCGTTCCTTAGCCGTGTGCGGTGCCCCCTTCCACCAAATTCCACCTCGGTAATATCGTTACAGTGCTTAGGCGAAGCCCTGCGCCGGTAACACATCAAGATCGTCACCACGCCGTCGTGCTGACGGAACTCTTCCCCGACGCTTTGCTGGATCAGAGCCCGGGGATCGTCATCGAGCTGAACGTGTGCCAAGAACTCGGAGGTGCCGGAGTAACGGTGCTGTGATCGGTTGGATCGCGAGGAGAACGTACGACTACTTCCTCTACGTTGTGTCAACGCTTCCGCTTCGGTCTACGAGGGTACGTAGACAACACTCTCCCTTCTCGTTTCTATGCATCACCATGATCTTGCGTGTGCGTAGGAATTTTTTTTTGAAATTACTACGTTCCCCAACAGTGGCATCCGAGCCTAGGTTTTATGGTTTGATGTTATTTGCACGAGTAGAACACAAGTGAGTTGTGGGTGATACAAGTCATACTGCCTACCAGCATGTCATACTTTGGTTCAGCGGAATTGTTGGACGAGACGATCCGGACCAACCTTACGCGTACGCTTACGCGAGACCGGTTCCCTCGACGTGCTTTGCACATAGAAGGCTTGCGGAAGACTGTCTCTCCAACTTTAGTTGAACCGAGTGTGGCTACGCCCGGTCCTTGAGAAGGTTAAAACGGAGTCTATTTGACAAACTATCGTTGTGGTTTTGATGCGTAGGTAAGATGAGTTCTTGCTTAAAGCCCGTAGCAGCCACGTAAAACTTGCAACAACAAAGTAGAGGACGTCTAACTTGTTTTTGCAGGGCATGTTGTGATGTGATATGGTCAAGACATGATGCTAAATTTTATTGTATGAGATGATCATGTTTTGTAACCGAGTTATTGGCAACTGGCAGGAGCCATATGGTTGTCGCTTTATTGTATGCAATGCAATCGCGATGTAATGCTTTACTTTATTACTAAGCGGTAGTGATAGTCGTGGAAGCATAAGATTGGCGAGACGACAACGATGCTACGATGGAGATCAAGGTGTCGCGCCGGTGACGATGGTGATCATGACGGTGCTTCGAAGATGGAGATCACAAGCACGAGATGATGATGGCCATATCATATCACTTATATTGATTGCATGTGATGTTTATCTTTTATGCATCTTATCTTGCTTTGATTGACGGTGGCATTATAAGATGATCTCTCACTAAATTATCAAGAAGTGTTCTCCCTGAGTATGCACCGTTGCGAAAGTTCTTCGTGCTGAGACACCACGTGATGATCGGGTGTGATAGGCTCTACGTTCAAATACAACGGGTGCAAAACAGTTGCACACGCGGAATACTCAGGTTTAACTTGACGAGCCTAGCATATAACAGATATGGCCTCGGAACACGGAGACCGAAAGGTCGAGCGTGAATCATATAGTAGATATGATCAACATAGTGATGTTCACCATTGAAACTACTCCATCTCACGTGATGATCGGACATGGTTTAGTTGATTTGGATCACGTGATCACTTAGAGGATTAGAGGGATGTCTATCTAAGTGGGAGTTCTTAAGTAATATGATTAATTGAACTTAAATTTATCATGAACTTAGTCCTGGTAGTATTAGCATATCTATGTTGTAGATCAATAGCTCGCGTTGTTGCTTCCCTATATTTATTTTGATATGTTCCTAGAGAAAATTGTGTTGAAAAATGTTAGTAGCAATGATGCGGATTGGATCCGTAATCTGAGGTTTATCCTCATTGCTGCACAGAAGAATTTTGTCCTTGATGCACCGCTAGGTGACGGACCGTTTGCAGGAGCAGATGCAGACGTTATGAACGTTTTGCTAAGCTCAATATGATGACTACTTAATAGTTTAGTGCACCATGCTTAACTGCTTAGAATCGGGACTTCAAAGACGTTTTGAACGTCATGGAGCATATGAGATGTTCCAGGAGTTGAAGTTAATATTTCAAGCAAATACCCGAGTTGAGAGATATGAAGTCTCCAACAAGTTCTATAGCTAAAATATGGAGGAGAATCGCTCAACTAGTGAGCATGTGCTCAAATTGTCTGGGTACTACAATCGCTTGAATCAAGTGGGAGTTAATCTTCCAGATAAGATAGTGATTGACAGAATTCTCTAGTCACCATCACCAAGTTAGTAGAACTTCGTGATGAACTATAATATGCAAGGGATAACGGAAAATATTCCCAAGCTCTTCGCGATGCTAAAATCGGCGAAGGTAGAAATCAAAGAAAAACATCAAGTGTTGATGGTTGACAAGATCACTAGTTTCAAAAGGGCAAAAGGAAAGAAGGGGAACTTCAAGAAGAACGGCAAGCAAGTTGCTGCTCAAGTGAAAAAGCCCAAGTCTGGTCCTAAGCCTGAGACTAAGTGCTTCTACTGCAAAGGGACTGGTCACTGGAAGCGGAACTACCCCAAGTGATTGGCGGATAAGAAGGATGGCAAAGTGAACATAAGTATATTTGATATACATGTTATTGATGTGTACTTTACTAGTGTTCATAGCAACCCCTCAGTATTTGGTACTAGTTCAAGTTGCTAAGATTAGTAACTCGAAACGGGAGTTGCAGAATGAACAAAGACTAGTTAAAGGCCAAGGTGACGATGTGTGTTGGAAGTGGTTCCAAGATTGATATGATCATCATCACACACTCCCTATACTTTCGGGATTAGTGTTGAACCTAAATAAGTGTTATTTGGTATTTGCGTTGAGCATAAATATGATTTGATCATGTTTATTGCAATACGGCTATTCATTTAAGTAAGAGAATAAATTGTTGTTCTGTTTACATGAATAAAACCTTCTATGGTTATACACACCAACGAAATGGTTTGTTGGATCACGATCATAGTGATACACATATTCATAATATTGAAGCCAAAAGATGCAAAGTTAATAATGATAGTGCAACTTATTTGTGGCACTGCCGTTTAGGTCATATTGGTGTAAAGCGCATGAAGAAACTCCATGCTGATGGATTTTTGGAATCACTTGATTATGAATCACTTGATGCTTGCGAACCGTGCCTCATGGGCAAGATGACTAAGACACCGTTCTCCGGAACAATGGAGCAAGCAACAGATTTGTTGGAAATCATACATACTGATGTATGTGGTCCGATGAATATTAAAGCTCGCGACAAATATCATTATTTTCTGACCTTCACAGATGATTTGAGCAGATATGGGTATATCTACTTGATGAAACATAAGTCTGAAACGTTTGAAAAGTTCAAAGAATTTTAGAGTGAAGTGAAAATCATCGTGACAAGAAAATAAGGTTTCTACGATCTGATCGCGGAGACAAATATTTGAGTTACGAGTTTGGTCTTCAATTAAAACAATGTGGAATAGTTTCACAAATTCATGCCACCTGGAACACCACAGCATAATGGTGTGTCCGAACGTCATAACCGTACTTTATTGGATATAGTACAATCTATGATGTTTCTTACCGATTTACCAATATCATTTTGGGATCATGCATTAGAGACAGCTGCATTCACGTTAAAAGGGGCACCATCTAAAGTCCGTTGAGACGACACAAAATGAACTATGGTTTGGCAAGAAACCAAAGTTGTCGTTTCTTAAAGTTTGGGGTTACGATGCTTATGTGAAAAAGTTTCATCCTGATAAGCTCAAACCCAAATCGGAGAAATGTGTATTCATAGGTACCCAAAGGAGACTGTTGGGTACACCTTCTATCACAGATCCAAAGGCAAGATATTCGTTGCTGAGAATGGATCCTTTCTAGAGAAGGAGATTCTCTCGAAAGAAGTGAGTGGGAGGAAAGTAGAACTTGATAAGGTAATTGTACCTTCTCCCTTATTGGAAAGTAGTTCATCACAGAAATCTGTTCTTGTGACTACTACACCAATTTGTAAGGAAGCTAATGATGATGATCATGTAACTTCAAGATCAAGTTACTACCGAATCTCGTAGGTAAACTAGAGTGAGATCCGCACCAGAGTGGTACGGTAATCCTGTTCTGGAAGTAATGTTACTAGACCATGACGAACTTGCAAACTATGAAGAAGCGATGATGAGCCCAGATTCCGCGAAATGGTTAGAGGCCATGAAATCTGAGATATGATCCATGTATGAGAACAAAGTATGGACTTTGATGGATTTGCCCGGTGATCGGCAAGCCATAGAATATAAATGGATCTTCAAGAGGAAGACGGACGCTGATAGTAGTGTTACTATCTACAAAGCTAGAATTGTCGCAAAAGGTTTTCGACAAGTTCAAAGTGTTGACTACGATGAGAGTTTCTCACTCGTATCTATGCTTAAGTCTGTCCGAATCATATTAGCAATTGCCGCATTTTATGAAATCTGGCAAATGGATAAACAAAACTACATTCCTTAATAGATTTATTAAAGAAGAGTTGTATATGATGCAACCAGAAGGTTTTGTCAATCCTAAAGGTGCTAACAAAATATGCAAGCTCCAGCGGTCCATCTATGGACTGGTGCAAGCATCTCAGAGTTGGAATATACGCTTTGATAAGTTGATCAAAGCATATAGTTTTATACAGACTTGCGGTGAAGCCTGTATTTACAAGAAAGTGAGTGGGAGCACTACAACATTTCTGATAAGTATATGTAAATGACATATTGTTGATCGGAAATAATGTAGAATTATTCTGCAAAGCATAAAGGAGTGTTTGAAAAGAGTTTTTCAAAGAAAGACCTCCGGGAAGCTACTTACATATCGAGCATCAAGATCTATAGAGATAGATCAAGACGCTTGATAAGTTTTTTCAATGAGTACATACCTTGACAATATTTTGAAGTAGTTCAAAATGGAACAGTCAAAGAAAGAGTTCTTGCCTGTGTTACAAGGTGTGAAATTGAGTAAGACTCAAAGCCCGACCACGGCAGAAGATAGAAAGAGAATGAAAGTCATTCCCTATGCCTCAGCCATAGGCTCTATGAAGTATGCCATGCTGTGTACCAGATCTATTGCATACCCTACCACTGAGTTTGGCAAGGGAGTACAATAGTGATCTAGGAGTAGATCACTGGACATCGGTCAAAATTATCCTTAGTAAAATAAGGATATGTTTCTCGATTATGGATGTGACAAAAAGGTTCGTCGTAAAAGGTTACGTCGATGCAAGTTTTGACACTAATCTAGATGACTCTAAGTCTCAATCTAGATACATATTGAAAGTGGGAGCAATTAGCTAAAGTAGCTCCGTGCAGAGCATTGTAGACATAGAAAATTGCAAAATACATAACGGATCTGAATGTGGCAGACCCGTTGACTAAACTTCTCTCACAAGCAAAACATGATCACACCGTAGTACTCTTTGGGTGTTAATCACATAGCGATGTGAACTAGATTACTGAATCTAGTAAACCCTTTGGGTGTTGGTCACATATCGATGTGAACTATGGGTGTTAATCACATGGTGATGTGAACTATTGCTGATAAATCACATGGCGATGTGAACTAGATTATTGACTCTAGTGCAAGTGGGAGACTGAAGGAAATATGCCCTAGAGGCAATAATAAAGTTATTATTTATTTCCTTATATCATGATAAATGTTTATTATTCATGCTAGAATTGTATTAACTGGAAACATAATACATGTGTGAATACATAGACAAACAGAGTGTCACTAGTATGCCTCTACTTGACTAGCTCATTAATCAAAGATGGTTATGTTTCCTAACCATGAACAAAGAGTTGTTATTTGATTAACGAGATCACATCATTAGTTGAATGATCTGATTGACATGACCCATTCCATTAGCATAGCACCCGATCGTTTAGTATGTTGCTATTGCTTTTATCCATAACTTATACATGTTCCTTTAACTATGAGATTATGCAACTCCCGTTTACCGTAGGAACACTTTGTGTGCTACCAAACGTCACAACGTAACTGGGTGATTATAAAGGTGCTCTACAGGTGTCTCCGAAGGTACATGTTGGGTTGGCTTATTTCGAGATTAGGATTTGTTACTCCGATTGTCGGAGAGGTATCTCAGGGCCTTCTCGGTAATGCACATCACATAAAGCCTTGCAAGCATTGCAACCAATGAGTTAGTTGCGAGATGATGTATTACAGAACGAGTAAAGAGACTTGCCGGTAACGAGATTGAACTAGGTATTGGATACCGACGATCGAATCTCGGGCAAGTAACATACCGATGACAAAGGGAACAACGTATGTTGTTATGCGGTCTGACCGATAAAGATCTTCATAGAATATGTAGGAGCCAATATGGGCATCCAGGTCCCGCTATTGGTTATTGACCGGAGACGTGTCTCGGTCATGTCTACATTGTTCTCGAACCGTAGGGTCCGCACGCTTAACGTTACGATGACAGTTATTATGAGTTTATGCATTTTGATGTACCGAAGGAGTTCGGAGTCCCGGATGTGATCACGGACGTGACGAGGAGTCTCGAAATGGTCGAGACATAAAGAATTATATATTGGAAGCCTATGTTTGGACATCGGATGCATTCCAGGTGAAATCAGGATTTTACCGGAATACCGGGAGGGTTACCGAAACCCCCCGGGAGCATAATGGGCCAACATGGGCCTTGGAGGAGAGGTGAGAAGGCTGCCCTAGGGGCTGCGCGCCTCCCCCCCTTCCCCTAGTCCTATTAGGACTAGGAGAGGTGGGCGCCCCCCCTCTCTCTCTCTCCCCCCCTTGGAGAATCCTAGTCCAACTAGGATTGGGGGGGGGATCCTACTCCCAGAGGGAGTAGGACTCTCCTGGCGCACCAGAGTTGGCCGGCCAGCCCCTCCCCCTTGGCTCCTTTATATACGGGTGCAGGGGGCACCCCAAAGACACACAAGTTGATCTACGGATCGTTCCTTAGCCGTGTGCGGTGCCCCCTTCCACCAAATTCCACCTCGGTAATATCGTTACAGTGCTTAGGCGAAGCCCTGCGCCGGTAACACATCAAGATCGTCACCACGCCGTCGTGCTGACGGAACTCTTCCCCGACGCTTTGCTGGATCGGAGCCCGGGATCGTCATCGAGCTGAACGTGTGCCAAGAACTCGGAGGTGCCGGAGTAAAGGTGCTGTGATCGGTTGGATCGCGAGGAGAACGTACGACTACTTCCTCTACGTTGTGTCAACGCTTCCGCTTCGGTCTATGAGGGTACGTAGACAACACTCTCCCTTCTTGTTGCTATGCATCACCATGATCTTGCGTGTGCGTAGGATTTTTTTTTTGAAATTACTACGTTCCCCAACAATCGGATGAACCACGATGTCGAGGACTTAATCAATCCCGTACTCAATTCCCTTCGTCTATCGGTACGATACTTGCCCGAGATTCGGTCGTCGGTATACCGATACCTTGTTCAATCTCGTTACCGGCAAGTCTCTTTACTCGTTCTCGTAACACATCATCCCGTGAACAACACCTTGATCACATTGAGCTCATTATGATGATGTCTTACCGAGTGGGCCCAGAGATACCTCTCCGTCACACGGAGTGACAAATCCCAGTCTCGATTCATGCCAACCCAACAAACACTTTCGGAGATACCTGTAGTGCACCTTTCTAGTCACCCAGTTACGTTGTGACGTTTGATACACCCAAAGCACTCCTACGGCATCCGGGAGTTGCATAATCTCATGGTCTAAGGAATGATACTTGACATTCAGAAAAGCTCTAGCAAACGAACTACACGATCTTTGTGCTATGCTTAGGTTTGGGTCTTGTCCATCACATCATTCTCCTAATGATGTGATCCCGTTATCAATGACATCCCCATGTCCATAGTCAGGAAACCATGACTATCTATTGATCAACGAGCTAGTCAACTAGAGGCTTACTAGGGACACATTGTGGTCTATGTATTCACACATGCATTATGATTTCCAGACAATACAATTATAGCATGAACAATAGACGATTATCATGAACAAGGAAATATAATAATACTTTTATTATTGCCTCTAGGGCATATTTCCAACAGTCTCCCACTTGCACTAGAGACAATAGTCTAGTTACATTGTGATAAATCGCACACCCATGGAATTTTGGTGTTGATCATGTTTTGCTCTAGGGAGAGGTTTAGTCAACGGATCTGCCACATTCAGGTCCATATGTACTTTACAAATCTCTATGTCTCCATTTTGAACACTTTCACGAATGGAGTTGAAGCGACGCTTGATATGCCTGGTCTTCCTGTGAAACCTGGGCTCCTTCGCAAGGGCAATTGCTCCAGTGTTGTCACAGAAGAGAGTCATCGGGTCCGACGCATTGGGTATGACTCCTAGGTCAGTAATGAACTCCTTCACCCAGACTGCTTCTTGTGCTGCCTCCGAGGCTGCCATATACTCTGCTTCACATGTAGATCCCGCCACGACGCTTTGCTTGCAACTGCACCAGCTTACTGCCCCTCTATTCAAAATATACACGTATCCGGTTTGTGACATGGAGTCATCCAGATCTGTGTCGAAGCTGGCGTCGACGTAACCCTTTACGACGAGCTCTTCGGCACCTCCATAAACGAGAAACATATCCTTAGTCCTTTTCAGGTACTTCAGGATGTTTTTGACCGCTGCCCAGTGTTCCTTGCCGGGATTACTTTGGTACCTACCTACCAAACTTACGGCAAGGTTTACATCAGGTCTGGTACACAGCATGGCATACATAATAGACCCTATGGCTGAGGCATAGGGGATGACACTCATCTCTTCTATATCTTTTGCCGTGGTCGGGCATTGAGCCGTGATCAATCGCACACCTTGCAATACAGGCAAGAAACCCTTCTTGGACCGATCCATTTTGAACTTCTTCAAAATCTTGTCAAGGTACGTACTTTGTGAAAGACCGATGAGGCGTCTCGATCTATCTCTATAGATCTTGATGCCTAATATATAAGCAGCTTCTCCAAGGTCCTTCATTGAAAACACTTGTTCAAATAGGCCTTTATGCTTTCCAAGAATTCTATATCATTTCCCATCAATAGTATGTCATCCACATATAATATGAGAAATGCTACGGAGCTCCCACTCACTTTCTTGTAAACGCAGGCTTCTCCATAAGTCTGCATAAACCCAAACGCTTTGATCATCTCATCAAAGAGAATGTTCCAACTCCGAGATGCTTGCACACTTTGTTAGCATTCTTAGGATCGACAAAACCTTCCGGCTGCATCATATACAATTCTTCCTTAAGAAATCCGTTAAGGAATGCCGTTTTGACGTCCATTTGCCATATCTCATAATCATAGTATGCGGCAATTGCTAACATGATTCGGACGGACTTCAGCTTCGCTACGGGAGAGAAAGTCTCATCGTAGTCAACCCCTTGAACTTGCCGATAACCCTTAGCGACAAGTCGAGCTTTATAGATGGTCACATTACCATCCGCGTCTGTCTTCTTCTTAAAGATCCATTTATTTTCTATGGCTCGCCGATCATCGGGCAAGTCATTCAAAGTCAATACTTTGTTTTCATACATGGATTCTATCTCGGATTTCATGGCTTCTAGCCATTTGTCGGAATCTGGGCCGGCCATCGCTTCTTCATAGTTCGAAGGTTCACCGTTGTCCAACAACATGATTTCCAGGGCAGGGTTGCCGAACCACTCTGGTGCGGAACGTGTCCTTGTGGACCTACGAAGTTCAGTAGGAGCTTGATCAGAAGTATCTTGATCATCATCATTAACATCCTCTCGAATCGGTGCAGGCACTACAGGAACATTTTCCTGAGCGGCGCTACTCTGATTTTCAAGAGGTAGTACTTCATCAAGCTCTACTTTCCTCCCACATACTTCTTTCGCGAGAAACTCTTTCTCTAGAAAGGACCCGTTCTTGGCAACAAAGATCTTGCCTTCGGATCTGAGGTAGAAGGTATACCCAACTGTTTCTTTGGGATATCCTATGAAGACGCATTTTTCCGATTTGGGTTCGAGCTTTTCAAGTTGAAGTTTCTTGACATAAGCATCGCAACCCCAAACTTTCAGAAACGACAGCTTAGGTTTCTTTCCAAACCATAATTCATACGATGTCGTCTCAACGGATTTTGACGGAGCCCTATTTAAAGTGAATACGGCAGTCTCTAAAGCATAGCCCCAAAATGAGAGCGGTAGATCGGTAAGAGACATCATAGATCGCACCATATCCAATAGAGTGCGCTTACGACGTTCGGACACACCGTTACGCTGAGGTGTTCCAGGCGGCGTGAGCTGTGAAACGATTCCACATTTTCTTAAGTGTGTGCCAAATTCGCGACTTAAATATTCTCCCCCACGATCTGATCGTAAGAACTTTATTTTTCTGTCACGTTGATTCTCAACCTCACTCTGAAACTCCTTGAACTTTTCAAAGGTCTCAGACTTGTGTTTCATTAAGTAGACATACCCAAATCTACTCAAATCATCAGTGAGAGTGAGAACATAACGATAGCCTCCGCGAGCCTCAACGCTCATTGGACCACACACATCTGTATGTATGATTTCCAAAAAGTTGGTTGCTCGCTCCATTGTCCCTGAGAATGGAGTCTTGGTCATTTTGCCCATGAGGCATGGTTCGCATGTGTCAAATGATTCATAATCGAGAGACTCCAAAAGTCCATCAGCATGGAGCTTATTCATGCGCTTGACACCAATGTGACCAAGGCGGCAGTGCCACAAGTATGTGGGACTATCGTTATTAACTTTACATCTTTTGGTATTCACACTATGAATATGTGTAACATCACGTACGAGATTCATTAAGAATAAACCATTAACCATCGGAGCATGACCATAAAACATATCCCTCATATAAATAGAACAACCATTATTCTTGGATTTAAATGAGTAGCCATCTCGCATTAAACGAGATCCAGATACAATGTTCATGCTCAAACTTGGCACTAAATAACAATTATTGAGGTTTAAAACTAATCCTGTAGGTAAATGTAGAGGTAGCGTGCCGACGGCGATCACATCGACCCTGGAACCATTCCCGACGCACATCGTCACCTCGTCCTTCGCCAGTCTCCGTTTATTCCGCCGCTCCTGTTTTGAGTTACAAATATGAGCAACGGCACCGGTATCAAATACCCAGGAGCTACTACGAGCACTGGTAAGGTACACATCAATTACATGTATATCACATATACCTTTAGTGTTGCCGGCCTTCTTATCCGCTAAGTACTTGGGGCAATTCCGCTTCCAATGACCATTTCCCTTGCAATAAAAGCACTCAGTTTCAGGTTTGGGTCCATTCTTTGACTTCTACCTGGCAACTGATTTACCAGGCGCGGCAACCTCCTTGCCGTCCTTCTTGAAGTTCTTCTTACCCTTGCCTTTCTTGAACTTAGTGGTTTTATTCACCATCAACACTTGATGTTCCTTTTTGATCTCCACCTCCGCAGATTTCAGCATTGAATACAACTCGGGAATGGTCTTTTCCATCCCCTGCATATTGTAGTTCATCACGAAGCTCTTGTAGCTAGGTGGGAGCGACTGAAGGATTCTGTCAATGACGCCTCATCCGGGAGATTAACTTCCAGCTGAGTCAAGCGGTTGTGCAACCCAGACATCTTGAGTATGTGTTCACTGACAGAGCTATTTTCCTCCATCTTGCAGCTAAAGAACTTGTCGGAGACATCATATCTCTCGACCCGGGCATGATCTTGGAAAATCAATTTCAGGTCCTCGAACATCTCATATGCTCCGTGTTGCTCAAAACGCTTTTGGAGCCCCGGTTCTAAGCTGTAAAGCATGCCGCACTGAACAAGGGAGTAATCATCAGCACGTGACTGATGGGCGTTCATAACGTCCTGGTTTGCTGGGAATGGTGCATCACCTAGCGGTGCTTCTAAGACATAATCTTTCTTGGCTGCTATGAGGATGATCCTCAGGTTCCGTACCCAGTCCGAATAGTTGCTGTCATCATCTTTCAGCTTGGTTTTCTCTAGGAACGCATTGAAGTTGAGGGTGACATTAGCGTGGGCCATTTGATCTACAAGACATATTGTAAAGATTTAGACTAAGTTCATGATAATTAAGTTCATCTAATCAAATTAATGAATGAACTCCCACTCAGATTTGACATCCCTCTAGTCATCTAAGTGATACATGATCCGAGTCAACTAGGCCGTGTCCGATCATCACGTGAGACGGACTAGTTATCATCGGTGAACATCTCCATGTTGATCGTATCTTCTATACGACTCATGTTCGACCTTTCGGTCCTCCGTGTTCCGAGGCCATGTCTGTACATGCTAGGCTCGTCAATCCAACCTAAGTGTATTGCATGTGTAAATCTGGCTTACACCCGTTGTATGCGAACGTAAGGACTTATCACACCCGATCATCACGTGGTGCTTCGGAACTACGAACCTTAGCAACGGTGCACAGTTAGGGAGAACACATTTTTGATATTTTAATGAGGGATCATCTTATTTATGCTACCGTCGTTCTAAGCAAATAAGATGTAAAAACATGATAAACATCACATGCAATCAAATAGTGACATGATATGGCCAACATCATTTCGCTCCTTTGATCTCCATCTTCGGGGCGCCATGTTCATCGTCATCACCGGCATGACACCATGATCTCCATCATCATGATCTCCATCATCGTGTCTTCTCGAAGTTGTCACGTCAACTATTACTTCTACTACTATGGCTAACGCTTTAGCAATAAAGTAAAGTAATTACATGACGATTTAAGTTGACACGCAGGTTATAAATAAATAAAGACAACTCCTATGGCTCCTGCCGGTTGTCATACTCATCGACATGCAAGTCGTGATTCCTATTACAATAACAAGATCATCTCATACATCACATACATGATTCATCACAACTTCTGGCCATATCACATCACAAAGCACTTGCTGCAAAAACAAGTTAGACGTCCTCTAATTGTTGTTGCAAGTTTTTACGTGGTTGTTATAGGTTGCTAGCAAGAACGTTTCTTACCTACGTTGAAACCACAACGTGAATTGTCAATCTCTATTTACCCTTCATAAGGACCCAGTTCATCGAATCCGATCCAACTAAAGTGGGAGAGACAGACACCCGCCAGCCACCTTATGCAACTAGTGCATGTCAGTCGGTGGAACCGGTCTCACGTAAGCGTACGTGTAAGGTTGGTCCGGGTCGCTTCATCCCACAATACCGTTGAACCAAGATAGGACTAGTAACGGCAAGAAGAATTGACAATTCGACGCCCACAACTACTTTGTGTTCTACTCGTGCATAGAAACTACGCATAGACCTAGCTCATGATGCCACTGTTGGGGATCGTAGCAGAAATTAAAATTTTCCTACGCATCACCAAGATCTATCCATGGAGTATTCTAGCAACGAGGGGATAGGAGAGCATCTACATACCACATGTAGATCGCAACGGAAGCGTTCAAGAAGAACGTGGATGATGGAGTCGTACTCGTCGTGATCCAAATCACCGATGACCAGCGCCGAACGGACGGCACCTCCACGTTCAACACACGTACGGTCGGGATGACGTCTCCTCCTTCTTGATCCAGCAAGGGGGAAGGAGAGCTTGACGAAGATCCAGCAGCACGACGGCATGGTGGTGGATGCAGCAGAATTCCAGCAGGGCTTCGCCAAGCGTCTACGGAGAGAGGGAGAGGTGTAACGGGGGAGAGGGAGGCGCCAAGGCTGCAGGGTCCGGCTGCCCTCCCTCCCCCCCCCTTTATATAGGCCCCCTAGGGGGCGCCGGCCCTGGAGATCCGTCTGCAGGGGGGCGGCGGCCAGGGGGGATGCTTGCCCCCCAAGGCAAGTGGGGCGCCCCCTGCCCTAGGGTTTCCAACCCTAGGCGCAGGGGGGAGGCCCATGGGGGGGCGCACCAGCCCACTATGGGCTGGTTCCCTCCCCACTTCAGCCCACGGGGCCCTCCGGGATGGGTGGCCCCACCCGGTGGACCCCTGGGACCCATCCGGTGGTCCCGGTACAATACCGGTGACCCCCGAATCCTTCCCGATGGCCGAAACGACACTTCCTATAAACAAATCTTTACCTCCGGACCATTCTGGAACCTCTCGTGACGTCCGGGATCTCATCCGGGACTCCGAACAACCTTCGGTTTGCTGCATACTAATATCTTTACAACCCTGGCGTCACCGAACCTTAAGTGTGTAGACCCTACGGGTTTGGGAGACATGCAGACATGACCGAGATGATCTCCGGTCAACAACCAACAGCGGGATCTGGATACCCATGTTGGCTCCCGCATGCTCCTCGATGATCTCATCGGATGAACCATGATGTCGAGGACTTAATCAATCACGTACTCAATTCCCTTCGTCTATCGGTACGATACTTGCCCGAGATTCGATCGTCGGTATACCGATACCTTGTTCAATCTTGTTACCGGCAAGTCTCTTTACTCGTTCCCGTAACACATCATCCCGTGAACAACACCTTGATCACATTGAGCTCATTATGATGATGTCTTACCGAGTGGGCCCAGAGATACCTCTCCGTCACACGGAGTGACAAATCCTAGTCTCGATTCATGCCAACCCAACAAACACTTTCGGAGATACCTGTAGTGCACCTTTATAGTCACCCAGTTACATTGTGACGTTTGATACACCAAAGCACTCCTACGGCATCCGGGAGTTGCATAATCTCATGGTCTAAGGAATGATACTTGACATTCAGAAAAGCTCTAGCAAACGAACTACACGATCTTTGTGCTATGCTTAGGTTTGGGTCTTGTCCATCACATCATTCTCCTAATGATGTGATCCCGTTATCAATGACATCCCCATGTCCATAATCAGGAAACCATGACTATCTATTGATCAACGAGCTAGTCGACTAGAGGCTTACTAGGGACACATTATGGTCTATGTATTCACACATGCATTATGATTTCCAGACAATACAATTATAGCATGAACAATAGACGATTATCATGAACAAGGAAATATAATAATCCTTTTATTATCGCCTCTAGGGCATATTTCCAACACTCTCTGGATCTAAGGCAAGGGCAGGAACAATAGATGATCCTTGAACGGAGCCTGATGGTGGATCCGATGGGTTTCCTTCTTGTAGATGAGGAACAGCGGTCGAAGCCGAGAACACTTCGAAGATTGATAACCCACAAGTATAGGGGATCAATTGTAGCCTCTTTCGATAAGTAAGAGCGTCGAACCCAATGAGGAGCTAAAGGTAGAACAAATATGCCCTCAAGTTCTATCGACCACCGATACAACTCTACGCATGCTTAACGTTCGCTTTACCTAGAACAAGTATGAAACTAAAAGTACTTTGTAGGTGTTGTTGGATAGGTTTGCAAGATAATAGAGTGCGTAAATAAAAGGTAGGGGCTGTTTAGATAAAGAAATAACTAAGTTAGTTTTAGTAGAGAGCTTTTTGTCACGAGAAAGTTATTTGTCCCTAGGCAATCGATAACTAAAACGGTAATCATTATTGCAATTTTATTTGAGGGAGAGGCATAAGCTAACATACTTTCTCTTCTTGGATCATATGCACTTATGATCGGAACTCTAGCAAGCATCCGCAACTATTAAAGATCATTAAGGTAAAACCCAACCATAGCATTAAACCATCAGGTCCCCTTTATCCCATACACAACACCTCCCTTACTCGGGTCTATGCTTCTGTCACTCAAGCAACCCACTATAAGCGAATCATGAACGTATTGCAACAACCTACAGTGGGAATCCCTCATGCTTGCGCGACACGTAGAGCACCATAGGACAGCACCAATAATAAAACACGCAACTCAAACCAATCACGTCATCAATTAACCCATAGGACAAAACGGATCTACTCAAACATCATAGGATAGCCATACATCATTGGGAAATAATATATAGCGTTGAGCACCATGTTTAAGTAGAGATTACAACAGGTAAAAGAGGGGTTACACCGCTGCATAGAGGGAGGAAGAGTTGGTGATGATGGTGGTGAAGTTGTTGGTGTAGATTGCAGTGATGATGATGGCCCCGACGGCGTTCCGGCGCCACTGGGAGAAAGGGGGAGAGAGCCCCCTCCTTCTTCTTCTTCCTTGACCTTCTCCCTGGATGGGAGAAGGGTTTCCCCTCTGGTCCATGGTATCCATGGCGTGGGAGGGAAGAGAGCCCCTCCGAGATTGGATTTGTTTCTCTATCTCTCTCTGTTTCTGCGCTCCCTTATTCTGCCCTTTCACCGTTTCTTAAATTCCCGGAGATCCGTAACTCCGATTGGGCTGAATTTTGAAAAAGATCTCTATCCCGATATTAGCTTTCTTGTGGCGAACGAAGGGCACCAACCGCCTTATGGGGTGGCCATGAGGGCCCAGGGCGCACTTGACCCCCTGGGGCGCGCCCCCTGCCTCGTGGCCCCCTTGGGCATCGTATCACATTGATTCTTCTTCCCAAAAATCAAATATATTCCAAAAAAAACTGCGTCAGTTTTTATCCCATTTGGACTCCGTTTGATATGGATTTTCTGCGAAACAATAAACTTGCAACAAACAGGAACTGGCACTGGGCACTGGATCAATATGTTAGTTCCAAAAATAGTATAAAAAGTTGCCAAAAGTATGTAAAAGTTGTAGAATATTGGCATGGAACAATAAAAAATTATAGATACAACGGAGACGTATCAAAGATCAAGTCTCCTCGGATATCAGTGATATAATTCAGGCTTTTGAACCTGATCTGATGACCAGGGGTGTAGCTATCGATCTGTTCAAAGTGACCAATTGAATTGGCACGCGGAGCAAAGCCGCCAAACACAAAAAGTTGACCAGGGAGGAAAGTTTCCTCAGAAACAGCATCGTTGTCGATGATCGAACGAGCCATCGATCCTTCTGCCAACGACACAGTGGAACTCTCAATGAAAGCACCAGTGTTGGTGTCAAAACTGGCCGATCTCGGGTAGGGGGTCCCGAACTGTGCGTCTGAGAATCGAAGGTAACAAGGGAAAAAGGGAACACGGTGTTTACCCAGGTTCGGCCCTCTTAATGGAGGTAAAACTCTACGTCCTGATTGATTGTATTTGATGAGTATAGGGGTTACAAGAGTTGATCTACCTCAAGATCGTAATGGCTAAACCCTAGATTTCTAGCCTGTATGAATTCTGATAGCCTCTACGGACTAAACCCTCCGGTTTATATACACACCGGAGGGGCCTAGGGTTGTACAGAGTTGGTTTGTAGAGGAAGGAAATTACATATCTGGACACCAATCTTGCCATCCACGCATAAGAGAGTCCTACCCGGACAACGGGGAAGGTCTATCTGCCTTGTATCTTCATGGCCCATCAGTCCGCCCATATCACATAGCCCGGACACACGAGGACCCCCTAATCCAGGACTCCCTCACCGAGGTCTGCATCATAGTAGGCGTCGTGGCGGGACAGGGCGTCGGCCACGGTGTTAAGGCGGCCTGGACGATACTCGACGGTGAAGTCGAAGCCAAAGAGCTTGTTGATCTACTAGTGCTGCAGCACGATAGACAGACTCTGGTCCAATAAGAACTTGAGGCTATAGTGATCTATGCGAATCTGGAATGACCGTCCCCAAAGATAGGGCCGCAAGTGGCACACGGCCTGCACCAAGCCAATGAGCTCCCACTCATAGGCCACGAGCTTATGATGGCGCGTGGCAAAAGGTCGGCTGAAGAACGCGAGTGGCCCATCGCCCTGATGAAGTATGGCGCCGAACCCCACACCGAAGGCGTGCAGTCCACGACGAACGGCCGGGCGAAGTTAGGCATCTGGAGGACGGGACCTGTCGTGAGGGCCCCCTTGAGGGCCTCGAACGCCTTCGTTGCCTCCGCATCCTAGGCGAAGGCGTCATGACGCAGCAAGCGCGTGAGCGAGGACGCGATGAGGCTGAACTTCCAGATAAATTTCCGATAGTACCCTGCGAGGCCCAGGAAGCCGCGGAGGGGTCGCGGTGAGTGTAGTGTCGGCCAGGCCACGATGGCCGCCACCTTGTCGGCGTCCATCGTAATACCCTCAGCGGAGATGACGTGGCCGAGGTAGGCGACTGAAGGCATGTTGAACGAGCACTTCGAGCGCTTAAGATGAAGATGGTGTGCTCGAAACTCGTTGAAGACGATGGCGACGTGCTGAAGGTGCTCCGCCCATGAGGCACTGTAGATAAGAATGTCATCAAAGAACACGAGCACAAAGTGACGCAATTAGGGGTGGAGCACATCGTTCATCAAAGCCTGGAAGGTCGCCGGGGCGTTGGAGAGGCCAAAAGGCATCACCAAGAACTCGAAGTGGCCGTGATGAGTCCGAAACGCCATCTTGGTGACATCGTCTGGGTGCATCCACACCTGGTGGTAGCCCGAACGAAGGTCAAGCTTGGTGAAGAAGTGTGCCGCATGTAGCTCGTACAGGAGCTCGTCAGCGACCGGAATAGGAAACTTGTCCTTGAGCGTCTGGGCGTTAAGGGCGTGGTAGTCGATGCAGAAGCGCCACGTGCCGTCCGACTTGCAGACGAGGAGGACCGGCGCCGAAAACAGCAAAGTGGAGATCCGGATGATGCCCAAGGCAAGATGAGTGTGCACTGCCGCTCCAACTCGTCCTTTTGGAGCTGGGTATAGCGGTAGGGGCGCACTGCAACAGACGCCATGCCCGGCAGGAGATGAATGCGGTGATCATTCACCCGAGCTGGCGGAAGGCCCTGAGGCTCGTCAAAGAGGTCACGATGATGCTGCAGAAGGTGATCAAACAATAGGTGCTCGGGTTCGGCGGCAGTCATGGCCAGCTGCAGCTGCGGCGTCGCTGGTGAGGCGCCACCCACGCCCTCCCATCGGACGCGGCGACCCAGGCACCAGAAGGTCATCGTCAGGGCGTCGAAGTCCCAGAGGATGGGACCGAGGGTCCGCAAGAAGCCGACGCCAAGGATGAAGTCGAAGCAGCCCAAGTCGATGTCGGCGCACGTGATGGTGAAGTGCTCGTCGCCAATGGTGAAGGGCACGTCCTGTGCCAGCCCATGGCACCGGAGGTGGTCGCCGTTAGCCACTGTGACCCTGAGTTGCTCCCCGCCCGTTGGCTGAAGCACTAAGCGGCGCATGGTCGCCTCGGGCAGGAAGTTATGCGTGAACCCCGTATCCAGGAGGGCCACCAGGCGCTCGCCGTGAATCATCACCGGCAAAAGCATAGTCGCTCGTCGCAGATGCCCGTGAGCGCATGGAGCGAGACCACGAGAGCCGTTGCCGGAGCGGGTGTCGGGGCGGCCTCCGCAACAACTGGTGGAGACAACTCGCCGAGCCCGTCGGCGGGTGTGTCCTCCCCGACGTAGCCAGCCGCTTCCAAGTAGAAGAGGCGCTGGCACACGTGGCTCGGCACGTAGGGCTCATCGCAGTTATAGCGAACTCCCTAGCGACAGCATTCGAGCTGTTCGGTCGGAGAGAGCCGACGGAAGGGCCGTTTCATGGCCGGAGTGGTAGTCGCTGGAGCGGCCGGGGGCGGCCAGCCCGGCACAGGTGGTGTCGGGGGCGGGCTGGCGGCCACCCCACGCCGGTACCGCCTGCTGTAAGGCCTGCGCACGATGCTCGAAGGCGCGGGCGTAGTACATGGCCGTCTGGAGGTCCTGGGGTCCCCGAAGCTCCACGTCCACGTGGATGTGATCCGGCAGACCGCCGGCGAAGCGCTCGGTACGCTGCCGAGCCGTCACGCCCGACGCATGCACGCTAGGGCCTGGAAACGGTCGGCGAAGTCCTGCACCGTGGAGGTGAAGGGAGGCGGCCGAGCTCCGCCAGCCGGCTCCCCCGTATCGGCGCCCCGATGCGAAGGAGGCATAGCTCACGAAAGCGCTCCCATGGGGGTATGCCGCCCTCGTCCTGTACGAGGGTGTAATGCCACGTCTGTGCGACGCCCCAGAGGTGATAAGAGGCGAGTCAGGTGCGGTCCGACGCGAGCGTGCGTTGCCCCGGAAGAACTACTCGCACTGATTGAGCCGGTTGAGGGGGTCCTCGGTGCCGTTGTAGGTGGCGAAGTCGAGCTTGGCGAACCGTGGCGGTGTCTGAGTATGACCGATGTGGCCGTACGGCTCGGTGGTGTGGAGCAGCGAGGAGGGCGGTACTGGGTTGGTGGACTGATACGTCTCCAACGTATCTATAAATTTTGATTGTTCCATGCTATATTATATTCTGTTTTGGATGTTTAATCGGCTTTATTATATATTTTTATATTATTTTTGGGACTAACCTATTAACCAGAGGCCCAGCCCAAATTGTTGTTTTTTTGCCTATTTCAGTGTTTAGCAGAAAAAGAATATCAAATGGAGTCCAAACGGAATGAAACCTTCGGGAACGTGATTTTCAAAACAAACGTGATCCAGAGGACTTGGAGTCCACGTCAAGAAATCAACCAGGAGAGCACGAGGCAGGGGGGCGCGCCTACCCCCCTGGGCGCGCCCTCCACCCTCGTGGGGCCCCTGTTGCTCCACCGACATACTTCTTCCTCCTATATATACCTACGTACCCCAAACTATCAAATACGGAGCCAAAAACCTAATTTCACCGCCGCAACCTTCTGTACCTGTGAGATCCCATCTTGGGGCCTTTTCCGGCGCTCCGCCGAAGGGGACATTGATCACGGAGGGCTTCTACATCAACACCATAGCCTCTCCGATGTTGTGTGAGTAGTTTACCTCAGATCTTCGGGTCCATGGTTATTAGCTAGATGGCTTCTTCTCTCTCTTTGGATCTCAATACAAAGTTCTCCACGATTCTCGTGGAGATCTATTCGATGTAATCTTCTTTTGCGGTGTGTTTGTTGAGACTGATGAATTGTGGGTTTATGATCAACTTTATCTATGAACAATATTTGAATCTTCTCTGAATTCTTTTATGTATGATTGGTTATCTTTGCAAGTCTCTTCGAATTATCAATTTGGTTTGGCCTACTAGATTGATCTTTCTTGCAATGGGCTAAGTGCTTAGCTTTGGGTTCAATCTTGCGGTGTCCTTTCCCAGTGACAGCAGGGGCATCAAGGCACGTATTGTATTGTCGCCATCGAGGTTAACAAGATGGGGTTTATATCATATTGCATGAGTTTATCCCTCTACATCATGTCATCTTACATAAAGCATTACTCTTTTATTTTGAACTTAATACTCTAGATGCATGCTGGATAGCGGTCGATGTGTGGAGTAATAGTAGTAGATGCAGGCAGGAGTCGGTCTACTTGTCGCGGACGTGATGCCTATATACATGATCATACCTAGATATTCTCATAACTATGCTCGATTCTATCAATTGCTCAACAGTAGTTTGTTCACCCACTGGTATACTTATGCTCTTGAGAGAAGCCACTAGTGAAACCTATGGCCCCCGGGTCTATTTTCCATCATATTAATCTTCCAACACTTACCTTTTTTTATTGCCTTTTATTTTACTTTTCGTCTTTATTATGAAAATACCAAAAATATTATCTTATCATATCTATCAGATCTCACTTTCCTAAGTGACCGTGAAGGGATTGACAACCCGTTTATTGCATTGGTTGCGAGGTTTTTATTTGTTTGTGTAGGTGCGAGGGACTTGAGCGTGGCCTCCTACTGGATTGATACCTTGGTTCTCAAAAACTGAGGGAAATACTTACGCTACTTTACTACATCACCCTTTCCTCTTCAAGGGAAAACCAACGCAGTGCTCAAGAGGTAGCATGGACACAGGGGGTTCCCCGTGGAACGGCGGCCCGTCGAGGCCCGTGTAGGGACCCGCGGAGCCGGAGGGCTCGGCGTACTGCAGGGTGGGCGCTGGCTATTCCGAGGCCATCGTGTATACCGGCTGGGGTGATGACCCGGCCAACCAGGCCGGAAGTGGCGACGATGAAGGCGGGAACTAGACCTGCTGGACCTGAACGCCCGTCGTCGCGGTCTGAGCCGGCCCGGAGCTGATCGGCGACGGCGCTGGCAGATGCAGCGGCTGCTGCAGGGGGCGACGGGCGCGACAGGAGCCGCTAGGGCCGGCGCCGACCATGGCGGCCAGAGCGGGGTGGTGTCGGGAGGCGGCTGCAGCTGCAGCTGGGGCTGCAGCGGCCCAGCGAGTGCTGCGGAGGCCGCCGGGTGCGGCGATTGCCACGGCAGGAGCAGGGTCCCGGTGGTGGCGGCGGTTGGCGCGGACGACGGTGGCCGGTAGGGACCGGCCAGGTAGAGGCGGATCCCCTGGACCATGGTGGCAAGATCGCGGAGTGCTCCGGTGTCCTCCTCCAGTGTGAAGATAGCGGGTTCCAGCGCGGCGGAGGTGACTGGCACCGGCGATGGAGGCGCTGGTCGTGGTGGCCAGCGGGGCGGTTGTGGCGGTGGGCAGCGGGAGGGTGGGGGTGGGCGGCGGCGAAGACATGATCGGAACCGAGCTACCTAATACCAAATTGGTAGGATCTAGGGCCCTATCGGGTCTAGGGCGTAGGTTGTACGGGAAGTAGGGAGGTTGACGAGGGCGTCAGCGCGGCGGGCGGCAGCGGGGCGCCGTGTCGCGCGTGAGAGGAGGCGGCGGCGATGAGAGGTGTTGGATAGGGTTTAGAGTTTCGGCTCCTCAGGGAGTCGGGCAATAGAATATGTCTTATTGCTTGATTTCCAAAAGAGGGTCTTACAGTTGTTTATATAATCTCGATGCTAATAAAAATAAAATATATTGGGCTAAGCCCCTAACTAAACACGCCCATTGGGCCTCCTCCGGCTATAAGTTGTGCCGGTTATAACAGATATGAGGAGGCCCGGGCACGTCCTTGCGGGTTCATCACGTCGCATCTGGCCCACGGTAGCCCACCCGACCTCACATATATTTCTCCCGGTCCATTTTCCGGATGAAATCGTAGACACTTCACTCCACTTTCTCCGCTCCCCTCTGCCTCTCAACCTCTCGTCCAGCATACTACGCCCTTCCCCGACATGGCAGACAGGGGCTCCTAGTCCTACACCTTTAGATCTGTCGACCTCGAGCTCATCCCACGCAGGCCACGAGAAGGAGATGACCGACTGGCTTGCGCTCCGCCACTCCCAGGAGGTAGCCGCCCGACGGCAACAGTCAGACTCCTTGCATCAGGAATCCAACGCGTCCGCCCATATGGCGCATGGATTTGTCGCGAGGTATGTCGTCGTTGTCTCACTGGAAGCGGTGCGGTCCGTCTGCATATAAACGATGCGGCGGACGTGTAGAACGTTGTGGCCGATATGCAACCCCTCTGTTGGCGCGCCAAGCAGGAGGCGAACACATGGACGTCATCCGACGCTAACATGGTGCGGCGTGCCCGCCGCGCGAGGCAACGGGTGCAGGAGACGGCGGCAGCCCTCACGGCGGTAGACGTCGGAGAGACGGGGTCGTATTCTCCGGCACCCCAATGGATAGTCTGCAACCCCGCGCGCCGCTACCGCGTCGTGGTGGATGTCGCCGGCTCCTCAAGGTACGGATCCATCATCGATCTCACGTCCACCGACACCGTCAGGGTACCAGGCTCCGACGAGGAAGAGTAGGGCATGGGCGACGGTGGTGCCTTGAGTGCCGTGAGCCTGGTCGTGTCCGATGTCCTATTTTACCTCGCCGGTGACCGGATCAACACTCTAAGGGGCGGAACCGGCCAAGCTCCGCATAAGATTAGGTTTACGTTATATGTAATAGTATGGATTTGAAGTTTCTAATTAAAGATATTCAATTGTGGAATCAATTATTTAAGATGTGAATACTGTGGTTCGAGGTTGAAAACGATGGGCAGTAACTGTTCAGAAGGTTGGAGAAGTTGATATGGTCATCTATCTTGCATCCCAAGGCTCACAGATTTTGACGGGCCAAAATTTGATTTGAATGCGACTTACATCTAGCCAATCCCTTATAAAAATATCTTGTAGGTAAGTCGATCTTCCGGACCATTGGATTAAAAACCAGCGAGTGTTATTTTTCATTCTTCCTTTGGTTTTCTTCCTCCTCCAACAATCCCTTCTTCACCATTTGTCTTTGCCTCACTTCGGGTCCGCGGCCGAGGACATTGTCTAATTCAAGAGGAAACTAATACTTAAACGAGATATGTATGTGGCAACCGTGTGGCAGATTGCAAAACTTCCACACCATCTCATCAACGTCAGCGGACGCGATCCCACCTGGCAGCCCCGATCGCACCGTTCCGCTTCTCCCGTGTGCGCGATCGTGCAATCCTTTTTTTCCTCTTCGGGCGAAAAATTAGCGCTAAATGGGTTCGATCCCCCGCCTGGCAGCCCCGATCGCACCGTTCTGCTTCTCCCGTGCGAGCGATCGTGCAATCATTTTTTTCCTCTTCTGGCGAAAAAATCAGCGCTAAGTGGGTTCAATCCCTCGACCAACAGGTTCAGATGTAGGCTGAGTACCACTGGGATAATTTCGTTTGCATGTGCACAAGTAAATTAGCTAAGTATTCAGACTGTCGAAGTTCAGATGGATCCAAACCAAGATTGATCCATCTCATGCTCGCATAAATAGAAAAGCTTGGGCACTGCCAAATTAACCGGCACTTCTATAAATAAACAACTGACTAGTGTTTAAAATTTACTGCTATTATATATATCGGCATCTCAATTTCTGTACATCTCAACTTCCGCACTTTTATATTTGTTTTAGCTGATGATGGTACCTTTGGCCCGAATGAAAAAAGTTGTTGAACCATTCTCCTGGTAACCTATGTGTAAATAGCATGTTAATTTATGCATCGCAGACCTGATAACATATGAACACACACACCATGGTTACTTTGTGTGGAAAAAAAGTTGTTGAATTTTACCACGGTAACTTCTATGTCCATAACATGGAAACTTAAGCTCTGCAGATCAGATAACTCACGTACAAACACAGTGGTGACTTTTTGACCTAAGGAAAAGAGTTGGTGAAACACACTCTTGTAATTTTTGTGTAAAAAGTTTGATAATATACGCACCATGGTGTTGGTAACTTACGTACAAACACCATGGTAAAATTTGACCAGAGAAAATTTTTGTTAAAAACATACCCCAGTAATTTCTACGTAAATAGCATGATAATATATGCCTTGCAAACCTAATAACTTAGATACAAACACCACAATATCTTTTACCTAGGAAAGCCAACTTACAGGCATGCCTGCACCTCCGTGCCCCTCTTGACCACCTAGCTGGCATCAGCACCGCCGGCATGCGACAACAACATTGGCAGGAGCAGGAAGAGACTTCACTGAAAGGTTACATTGCCTAGTAGGCTCGCGAAATGTTCGATGAAGTGCGTGTCTGGTTCTTCCTGGTGTGGACAGTAGTTGTGGTAAAAAATGACATGTAACTTTTGATCAAATAAGATTTTTAAAGCAGTGTAGGCTTGACGATTTGCATATAAACATCATGATACCTTTTTGACTAAGGGTAAACAAATATTGGGAAATATACCTACGATAATTTTTGTGTAATAGCATGGTAATATACGCATTGCAAACTTGATAACTTACGTCCAAAACATCACGATGATATTTTACCTGGTTTTTAAGTAACCCAGACCTGATAACTTACAAACAAAATCATGTTGATTTTTTGAACTAAGACTTTTTTGTTCGAAACATGCCCGGTAATTTTGTATGTAAATAACATGGTGATATAAACTCCAATAACCGATAACTTAGATACAAACATGGTAACTTTTTGACCCAGGAAACTTTTTGTTGAAAAACACATCGTCGCTAGCTTATGTGTAAATAGTATGCTAATATACCTCCCACATACTCGATAATTTACGAATAAATCACCGCGGTAACATTAATCAAGGGATGAAAAAACTGTTCAAAAATATACTCGAGATAACTTTTGTGAAAATAACATGCTAATATACGAACCATTCACCTGATAACTTGCGTATAAACAACATGGTAAATTTGACTAAGGGAGGAACACCTGATACGAACCGTTCACCTGGTAATTTTTATGTAAATACCATGGTCACATAAGAATTCTATATTGATAACTTACTAGTATACGGCACGCGCTAAGCACGTGGTGTCTTTGGTCAAACTGCAAATAACATCTCTTTCCTTGCACCATGGATACTTAAAAAAACCAACCACATAAGATCTTTGATTCTGTGAGAACTTTTCTCATCAGCATCACGTGCTGCAAGGTGTGCGTGCAACTGCAGGTGCAGCTATGCGGTGCCTCGATGACTCTAGAAAAAACCCGCCGGCCTCGTTTTGGCGCGCGACTGCATAAGCGAATCCCGAAGACTACAGCCGTTCGATCAGTTGAGTTTGCTGCGATAAACGGTAGCGGTTCAGTCCGTCGAAAAAATCAACGGCTGATAATTGCCTCGACGTCATGACGGGTGGCTGAAACAAGTTCAAAATTTCTTGTACTACAGTAGTAGAATATTAAGTACAAACACCGTCGTGTCATATTTGACCATGGAGGAAAAGAAAAAAGTTGCTGAAAAATATAGCACGGTAACTTCTATGTAAATAGCATGGTAATAAAAGAATTCTATACCTGATAACTTAAGTACAAACGTCGCGGTAATATTTTTGACCAAGGAGGAAAAAGTTGCTGAAAAATATAACACGGTAATTTCTATATAAATAGGATGGCAATATAAGAATTTCATACCTAATAACTTAAGTACAAACACCGCGGTAACATTTATGACCAAGGAGGAAAAAGTTGCTGAAAAATATAGCACGTTAGCTTAAGTACAATCAGCACGGTAACATTTTTTAACAAGGAGAAAAAAGTTTCGGGAAAATATAGCACGGTCAATGTAAATAGCATGGTAATATACTGACGTCATACTTGATAAATTAAATCCAAACACCGCGATAACATTTGACCAAGAGGGGAAAATTTGTTGAAATACATACTCGACAACTAGTATGTAAATGGTATGGTAGTATGCGAACCTCATATCAGATAACTTAAGTACAAACACTGTGATGATTTGCATCTGAAAAGGGAGGGAAGGGGACGCCCGAGTTTGTGAACCATCTAAACCGGTGTAAAACGTCCAGAAAAAAGGTTCCAAATCCCAGACAAGTGAGTTCAGGAAGGTACAATTAGTGTGTAAGTTGAAAGAAACCAATAACATGGTGTAGCGCAGTTGGTTGTTGTTGCTAAACTAGTTGTGGTAGGTTGTGGGTTCGATTACTCTCCCATCGCATTTTTTGCGTTTTTTCAAACTGCAGGCGTGTGTGCGCAGAATCGGGACAGGCCCGCCCCCAGCGGGGGGATTCGGATGGCCCATAAAATCGGGAGAAGAGAGGGGTTCGTGCGGGGGGATCAGGATGGCCCCGAAAATCGGGAGAAGAAGGGATGGGTTTTGTGCGGTACGAGGGGGTGTGATGGATTTGCAATCTGGCACACGGTTGCCAATTATCACAGTCCATACTTAAATGCCCTGTACACACACCGTTCAACCCTTGGATTCTTCTTTTATTTTCGAAAAGGACCTAAAATATAATAAAAGTTCACCAACAGTATAAATCGGTTCAGACATTAAAAAAAATAACGATTCTAGACCAACGAAGCACCATTGCCTCCATCAGAACAAGCCGCCGACGCGTTATTATCGTCGCTCTCATACCGGAGCCGGTCTAACCTTGTAAATGGCAGCCAACAAGTATTCGTGCACATGCCCCTAAGGACCAACGACATTGAGTCGTAGTCGTCAACGTTGAAACCTTTTAATTGATGTGAAGAACCTAACACCAAGTCTCGTTGTCTTGCACGCACCATGAAAAACCCTAACCTCCCCGCCTCAGGAATCTATACCGGAATTCCGTTTAATCCCTCAATGGACGAGCTTGAGGAGGATCTATGCCTGAAATACTGACTCGGAGAAGAACAACCGCCATCCGTCCAAGGATGACCCTGCCAGGATTAAAACCTTAACATGTCTGCTACTCGAAGCCGAGGCACTAGAATTCTCCCTCCCTGCCACTGGTCGCCGGAGCGGTAGACAGAGGAGAGTCGAATCTACGAGCTCGCCGGCGAAGATGGAGGGAGGAAGGCTTTGCCCTAATCAACTTGAGGGAGAAGAAAGAAAAAAGACAAATTGATAGAATTCGTAACCCTTAAAGTCGCCCCCGCCTACCCCTACAAAAACATCGCCCCCGCTTTAGACACGGCGAGCTGTATCGTCTTCAGCTCTGGCTCTTGGAGGGCTGTATCGGCCCCTTCCTTTTCTCACGAAACCGACTTACTAAATTACAGATTCAGACACCTTACATGCATATAGCCGTGGCGAACAATTAAACACACGTGCATTAACGGGCAGGCGCTGCTTGGCCGGCAGACGGGCACCATGGACACGGTCACGGCGGACGGCGCCATTATCCGGCGATAGATACGTACATACCGCGGCGCGCCATGCGCCGCCGACAGTCGGTAATACGTGTTTCGCGGTTTCAGCGGACAGCGAGCAGTGTGCGCGTGGGCCATCCGTATGTGCGAGTTTGACTCCGGTATTTGGTGGATCCAATAATGTGCGCCCGCACACGGTGGCCGGAGGGACGCGTGTCGCCGACGACGCCGCGGGCATCCCGCGCGCACCACGGTGCGGCCGCGCGCCGCCGTCGGACTCGTGTCGCCACCTTTCCCCTGCCACCGGAGGGACCAGCCAGCTAGCCAATTAAGCAGCGGGGTGCGGCCCTGCTTGTTGGCGCGTCGTCGCGTCGACAACACATGGCACGGGGCCAACTGAGGCACGAGGAGGTGCATGCCTGCCTGACCGGGGTTAGTCCCATGGCCAGTGGTCACCGGCATGTGCACGTACGCCCCCAGAGTTTTCTATTCCACACACACTTGGCCGGCCGGCCGGCCGTTCAACCCCATCACGCACGCGCCATGGGTGCTCGCTTTCCTTAGCCCGCTCACGCCGTCTCCCATCTTGTCCGGGACCCTGACCTTCGATCCGACGGCTTCGATTCCCTACTCCATCGATCGATCACTAGCCAGAGTGCCACGTACGGACCATGCAACAGCGACTTGACAATCTCTTCAGTAGTTGTAGCTTGCACCCGGAGGCGAATGTCGCTTTAGCTTTTGCTCACTGGTTTGCAGAACTTTCTGCGAAATGTTTACCGAATTCAGTCAGTTCTCGACTAGCCGTAATGCTTGGCGCTAAACATGGCCGAGCCATTCGTAAGATGAGCCAAAGCCCAAACACATGTTCAGCCCAAGGAACAAGAATGTGTCAGCCCAAAGATTTCAGGGCTACTAATGACTGTGAATCCCCTAAGAAGACTAATGACTGACAAATTCCGCTAGCGAATGTTTTCAAGTTTTTTTTTTTTGCGGGTAGCGAGTGTTTCCAAGTAATAGACGTGGTTATTGCCCTAAATATAGATGTTGTGTTTTTTCTTGCGAGCAGTGATGTTGTCGTTTCATAAAAAAATGCTATACTTTGACAATCTTGAGTTTGGAAGTTCCTAAGAAAAGTTATACTAGTATTATGTTGGTCATAGGAGTACAACTTAGCCACAAATTTCATAAAATCATTAAAAAAAAAAGACCTAGCTGGTGATGATGTTGTGTCTGCCATTCGTCACTTCTGACTATCCGATTTGCATCTTAAGCATACAAGAGAAGATGTTGTATTTTTGCACACAAAAAAGATCTTGGTCACTCTGCTCCACATTTATAGAAAAACCTTTAATTTCTCTAGACCAGCCCTATATATCCCTCTCACACCTACCCAAACAAGTAAGCGGAACATACTTTGGTGAAACCTAACATAGATTTATTGATGTATACCAAAAAAAAGTGAATTTTTGAAGTTTATGAACAAGTATTAATCTATTCAGGATCCCTTGCAGTGCATGGGCACTTTCTATGTCTAAAAAAGAGCACAAAGGAATTGTACTGATCTCCCACCCCACGAGTGGCTTGTGAGGGGGGCGTCTTTTCTTGTCTCCCACCCCGCAATGTTCCACCCTGCGTCGGGACGCCATGCAGATCCACCTTGACGCGGAACGGGTATGCATACTGACCGGCATCCATGATCGGAGGGCAAGGGTGAAGAAGGGCCTGACAATATTGACCATTAATCAAAATAAACAAGCACACCATCTTTAATCATCCTCGTCTACAAAGATTTCAAACGCGGATTTGATATCTCGCCGGAGTTAGCATGGGACACCATCTTTAATCATCCTCGTCTACAACATGGCTTCTTAACAAAGAACACACCATGCATTCATGTCGTCTTTCAGTAATGTCGTGAACAATCATACCACTACCACAGTTCTGACAAAAAGCTCCCGAAGTAGACAATCAGTACAACTATATTGTTTGTTTCAGGCATTTAGCATGCACAGTGTGTCATACACCATATTAGTGTGTAGGGGAACAATCTCATTCATTTAGCCGTAGAGCAAGGGCACGGCAAGTTGGTCCGGGAGCTTGCCACAAAGTTATGTGGCAAGGACATTCACTATTCTCTAAACTTGAAGTAGGAAACGCTGCTACATTGTGCGGGAGGGCAGGTTGCGGCACTACTTTGGCCCTGTTTGGGTCCTCTGCTTAGTTAGAAGTTAGAGTTGGTTTCTAACTTGTGACTAACCCTGAACTAACTCCAGCTTTTGTGGTGTTTGGATATGAGGGTTAGATTGACAATAAATGCACTTTCTCAATATTTGGCTCTTTTTTCAGCCGGATTCGTTGTGGTCGGCTCTTGTGTGGCCTCCTCCCGCTCAGTAATGACATAAATAAATTATCTTTACAAATCAAGTATCAAAAACATGGTAGATTTTATTTTGTCCATACAAAACATTATGGTCAGCTTGCAACGATGTATCTCAAATTAGGGTATCTGATCCTTCCACTCAAAAAAATCAGCGTAGCACGGCACAAAGTTAGTATATTACCAGTTACTAACGTAGACTTCGGACGGATTCAATTCAAAAATCATGTAAATAGCCTGTACTGAATAATTCACATTGCATGAGAGACGACTATCTGGTGCAGAAAAAATCAGCGGACGGAGGAGCAACACACATGCAAATAAACAGAGATTGCTCACAGTAAAAAACTAAGATGTGTTCAAAATAGAATACCAAAACTGTATAGCAGTAACTTATTTCCATCAGAGAGATACTACCCAAGACTTTACCTCAAATTCCAAAAGGAAAAAAAGATATGGTCAAATTTCAAATTTTTTTAAAATTTTTGGTTAAATCTGGTCAAACTACTTATTCAAGAAGTATTAATGTTACTACATAACTATTCAAGAATATTAGTGTTACTAAATAATTATTTCAATTTTTTGAATTTTGGTCAAATCTGGTCAAACTATGGTCAAACTGTGGTCAAACTTATTCAAGAAATATTAGTGTTACTAAATAATTACTGTTTTTTAGAATAGTTTCAAACTCAAACGGTGAAACGTGTGACCTAATGCTCAAGCTAAACTGCTGAGGGTTAATAGGATTGACAGCTTACATTTGTCAGGAAAACAACAAGTGCAGACTTGGAATGTAGGGGGAATAGAACTCCGAAGTTAAGCGTGCTCAGGCTGGGGGAGTGAGTGGATGGGTGACCGGCCGGGAAGTTAGGCGATTTGGAATGAGTGATCCACACTTGAGCAGTTAAGAGAGGTGATTAGAGAATAAATCATCAAATAATTCAGAAAAATTAAAAACCGAAAAAAATAAAAAAATTCCAAAATTTTCAAAAAAAAACATTTAGTACCGGTTGGTGGCACTTTAGCGCGAGCTCACGCCACGTGGTGGCACTTTAGCGCCGGTTCGTGCCGAAGCGGTACTAAAGGGGGGGACCTTTAGTGCCCACCCTTTAGTGCCGGTTATGGAACCGGCATTAAAGGCCCTTACGAACCGGTTTTAAAGCTCCGTTTTCTACTAGTGGGATATGATCTCATCCTCACTTGTGCTACATCCAGGAAGTGCTACAAGCAAGCCGAACTCAACACCGCACACGCAGTCGTGCTCTTCTCCGGAATAAGTAATCTTGTCAATGTTAACTTATAAGATACATTTCTAACTATGATTATTTATAACTAACTATGATTATTTATAACAGTTAGTGCATAACAAAAATGAAATTGTACCAAAATATTATTTAATGATGAAGTATTGAGTTAATCACACTATATAGATCAACTCTTTGTTTCTTAATGCTCTAGATTTGCACAAGAACATCTGCAACAAGAGAGGAGGCTGAACAGGGTGTTCTGATTCAGTTACTGTTGGTTCATTAGCTTCACACTCTGATTCAGTTAATGTACTTCACATTCAACTCTCTTTCTTATGTGAAATGCATCAATGGTTTTCTTTTAATCATCACTGCCCGTTATGTTAACAAAAAATAGTACAGAATCTAGCTATTACCTAATCAGCAGTTCCGCCAACAAATTAGGATGCAAGAATCTAGAACAGCAAGAAATTTCCTACAGAGAGAAGGAGGGCAGACTACTCTTGCTGACTTGCTCATGCATGCATCAGCCACATGCACAACCATTGCTCTTGCTCATGCATGCACCAGCCACATGCACACAGCCGCCGCCTAGTCCTCAATCACCGGCCACTCACTCCACCCAAGCCCCAGTTGCCGGCTCCGACGGATCCAGCCGCCCCGCCGGCTCAAATCCCGGCCACGAGCCATTGCTAGAGAGATGGGTGCGTAGGGTGAGGGAGAGCACGAGTACAGAAGGAATGAACTAACTCACCTCTCGCTGGATCTCTGGTAGATGTGCCGCCGCACGCACGACACACACACACACACACACACACACACACACACAGAGAGAGAGAGAGAGAGAGAGAGAGACGACCGGTGACGGGGCAATGGGGCGATCTTCGCCCGGAGGAGGGCGCGCCTGGGGTTCCGCCGGCGCGGTGCTTGGGCGGCGGCGCGATGGGGAACAGGAGAGGAGTCGCGAAGGGGGGTGCGGGACGGAGGGATCTGGTGCGGGAGGGAGATTTTTTTAGTTATTTTTTTAGTGGGCCCCAGGAAAACTAGTCCAACTAACACCTCTTCACCGGGATAGTTTTTTTACATGGGTTAGATCCAACTAGCTGAAACCAACCCATGTGTTTGGATCCTTTAGAGCTAGTTGAGGCCAAACTAACCAAATCTAACTCTAACTGGGGGATTTAAACATGGCCTTTATCTCTTGTCGTGGATGTGACATGGGGCTCGGGAGATAGCAGCATTCTCGGCGGCAAGAAGGCCAAGGACACCACCTGACACCTAGTGGTAAGGCACAACCATGACGCACAATGGAGGTTGTGGTCTCCACGGTGTCGGATTTGGCCTATGAGATTAACAGCGCAACCATGTTGCCTCGCTCCTTGGCAGTGATGAGCGGATCTGTGGCAGCCGTCAAAGCGATAATGGTCGGGTGCATGGATGCCTCGGCTATCGGCTCGAGCACATAAAATGCTCTCCATGCTAATATCCGCATGTCAGAAATGGTTAACCTTATACCGCAATATTCAATGTGGATTTGATATCTCGCCAGAATTAGCATGCAGTACGTTGGGGAGGGGCGCAAGGGCCCTTATATATTTCCTAGCACATATAAATGCTATATATGTTCAACCTAATATGCCCTAGCTTCATAAGAAAGAACACACCATTCATGTAATACTTCAGTAACAATGTCAGGAAATATTTCACGAGTCAAAAGCCCGACCCTAGTTTTTATGCAAGTACTACTCCGTCCTGGTTTATTAGCCCCCCTCGTATTTTGGGTCATATTTTGATAATGATTTTAACTAATAAAATATATGTTATACGTAGCAAAAATAATATCATCGAAAACTGTATTCAAATGCTAATCCAGCAATATTTTTTTTGTGACATGCATTGACATTTTGCTAATCAAATATGTGGTCAAATTTTGACCCAAACTACAATTGTAATAAACCAGACGGAGGTAGCATAAACGACAATCATACCACAACCATAGTTCTAGCAAAAAGCTCGTATGCGCGGGGAGCAACGACGAACCAACAAAGTGGGACTAAGACAACTATGACAAAAGTATAATCATCAAGGAAAGTTCTATCATTCACTCATTCAAGTGAAATTTTGTATGTTGTGATTTGGTACATACATTTACTGCATGTTGTTCTTTTAGTGATGTGAATGAAAGATGTGTAGTCGCCTGCCTCTAGCCCGTGTTCTGGTGCAGGTAATGTTCATTGTAATTACAATGAGAAAAATAACATGATGAATAGGTATCACATGCATTAGATTAAATCCATGGTTTTATTCTACCACATCGTCCCCACTGCCTTCACTTGTTGACCTTTCTAATACCACACATATGATACGTGCACACAGGGGCGGACGCACGTTGTAATGAGTGGGGGCCCAGGCCCCCACTCGATTTCCTGTCGTCCCGGTATAAAACGTCTAAGGCCAGCCAGCAGGCCCCCGGTCAGCCTAGAGCTGGTGCCCCCACTCCCTTCGGCCCTTCTCCAAAAGCCCATAAAAAAAAGCAAACCAAAATACCAAATGCATGCGTGTCCTCCAACACAGCGATAAACGCGAGGAGAAGCTGGCTGCTACTTGCCTCTTCGATCTCTGGAAGATTTAATAGCAAGAAAATTGATGATTAAACCAAGAAGCGAACCGTCAGCCACCGCCCACCGCGCCTGCTTCGAGGATTGGTCAATCGTGGCTCTGCGGCTGCCTTTCGGCCGATGCCCGCCCCGCCGCCTGGTCGCCGGCCTCCGGCAGCCGCGGCGCGACCGCTAGTCTACGGAGGTCTGGTCTGTAGCAGCAGCAACCTCTGCTCAAGTCCACATCCCCAAGCTTTATTGATCTCAATCCCATCCCAACTCTTAAACTTCCGTAGGAAAACAAAAACTCAGGTACTTCTTGATTTGGTTTTCCTGGACCTCTCCGGTCCTTATTTTTCAGTTGATTTCTTTGTGTTTTCTGTCAAATCAAGTGAAAATATGCTCCCTCAAAAAAAAAGTGAAAATATGCAACCCCGTCCGTACTAGTACTCTATCAGGCATGTTCTGTTTGTTCTAACAATAAATTATAGGATTAGTGTGGCACACCAATAGTAGCTTAATTTGTACCATTTGGGAATTCTCTATGCAATTCAATCCAGCAAACCATTCTACTACCCGTACTTGTGTGCTGGCCTGATAGTCTGCTACTACTAGCATGCTTTCTCTGTGAATTTTTACAATTAGTACTTCAATTATTTGACAGGGAGGAATAAAGAAAATGGATAAGTATATTTTATAAAGAAAGAAAGAGATGACACCACCACCACCAATAGGTCTGCTTTGAGCCCAAGTGATTTACTTTGTCATTTTGACAAGGAAAAGTTGCTCAAATTAGCTAAACTTTATCCTGATAATTTTAATCACAAAAATATGGTGACTCTTGAGCGTGAACTTGGTCTCTACGTACATAGATAATATACTCCATGATACATGGTTTTCTTGCTTTGGACAAAATAGATGATTTGGCTAAACAGACGGTGGATACAAGGAAGCATCTCCCCTATCATAGTATATTGCCTTTTGAAGATAGCGCTGACTCTCCCTGTAACCACTGCCAACGTTGAGAGATGTTTTTTAGCTATAAAGATTGTGAAGTGCGTAACAGAACTGGCGATGATTATTTGAGCCATAGACTAATTTGATTCGTGGAAAAGGACTGCTGGACGAAATTACTGATAAAGATACTTGAGCCATCGTTTCCGTAAGATGAAAGATCACCATGGGAGAAATGAAATGTAATGATCCAATACCTTACACCTCTTGTGTCTTTACCATTTCCATTAGTATTTTAATTGATAATACTAATATGTGTTTTTTCTTCACAGAAAACAACATTTATTTTAGAGATGAATATTCTCTTTTTTGCAAAATATGAACTATTCGGATTTAAAGTCCTTTTTACAAGGTATGTTCACTTTAGTGATAACTTGCTGTGTTACTGTTGGATAAAGTATCTCCTTTTAGAACTTGAATATAATTATCTTATGACTTGCAAGAAAATGTCGATATATAGCATATTTAGACGTTTATAAGCCCGTGTAAAAAAGATCAAGAGTTTTCTATAGCTGGGTGCCCCCGCTCGGTTTTTATCCTGGGTCCGCCCCTGCGTGCACACAACTTACATTTTCAGTTACTCGCACTTTTTTTTTTTGCGTGTGTGTACAGGTCAACCATGTACGTGTTGTCTACGAGAAGAAAAGAAAAACTCTCAGTGCTTTGATGACAGGGTCAATGATCATTCCGTTGGTTACTTTTAATCTTCCTGAAGAGGAAAATGAGATATTATGTGAACACAAAAGAAAAAGGAAAAACTGGTCCTTCAACCCAATAATTCTTCAGAGAAAAACTCTGCTACTCCAATGACACGGGCAGACTGTTCCCTTAGCTTTAATTTCCAGGAAATGGTAAATAAGAGCGTTTACAACGGTTGATAAGACAATTTTATCTTAATCATAATAAATTGGAATCAAAATAATCGGATTTAAACTTAAACCCTTTTAAATGTAGCATATAATAGTGGAGCTCGAAAATTGATGTGCATGCCACTTAATTTGGATATGTAATAAAACTTTATGTACAATGAATAATCTCTTAGTTTATCTCTACTAGCTAAATATATGCTGAGAAATATCATGCTAAGAGATGACAAAAGAAAAAAGAGAAGTCGAGCCCTTTTTTCTGTTTCTTTCTTCTCCATGTCAGTATTTGTTGTATGTGGCAGACCTAATATAGCCTCCTTATACACGCCCCAAGATATTATTGTGTGATGCTCAAAGAAAAAAAAAGATATTATTATGTGAAAAAGGAAAAAAGAGAAACTGAATCTATGTTCAACCGAATGAAATTTTCGAGAGCACGGAAAAGTCTTGTCTTTCCGTTAGACCAAAAATTAGGCGTGGATGCATCACAGACGCCCTTGAACCGTACGGTCCCAACCAACCGCCATGTGTGGGCCCAGGTCCACATGCCAGTGTACCAAGCCGCATTCAGACAAAAGTGTCATTTAGGCTGGTCACAATGGGAAGGAACTTAGGAGTAACATCACATACTCCAATACAACTTTGCTTATGTGGCACATATTTAATAAAGAGAGAGGTGATTGTGGTAACTAGCTAAGTTACCGAAGCATCACACACTTCAAGAAACAATAAGTCTATAACCTAATAAATACATCGTTGCATGACACTACATAGATGTTCCTACCCACTATGACTACCCACAATGAAAGTAACATAGGTAGTAACATCACACATATCTAGATGAAATGGATGATGTGGCAAGCAATAAATGAAGAAAGAGAGCAAAGTAGTAACATAGCTAGTTACTATTAGTAGTAGTAACATCACACATATCAAGGCAAGATGTGTCTATAGCCTAATAAATGAAGGGCTGCATATTACTACACATATGTTACTCCCCACTATAGAGGTAGTAACATAGACTAGTAACATGTCGATGTTATTACTCTATGTTACTACCCATTGTGGCTAGTCTATGAAGATAGTAATATAGTCTAAGAAAGTGTGTAAGTTACTAGCTTATGTTCTTGCCCATTGTGACCAGCCTTAGTGCGTGCATGCTCGTAGCTTGCTCCCACATTCCTGCCACGTCACTTCACTCGCTAGAGCAAACTAACTAAAGTGAACACCTGGTTTGTTGGTTGGTTAGTTACTTCAGCTCATAATCAATTCTCATGTCATTCGAAAAAAAAAAAAATTCTCATGTCGCCTACATATACGAGGGGTCGTCACCCCGTCAGATGAGCACAACCGCAAACGTTCGCAGCTCATCCCCTGTTCCTCTGTTCTCTTCTGCTCCTCCTCTGCTTGCTTCACTACATATCGGGTGCTCTGCGAGATCGTCTGCTGGCCATGGTGGCGATCACGGTGCCCATCTCGGTGGACACGATCCCGCTGGTGAAATGCGCGAATGCGGCGGCGGCGGCGGTGCCGAGCGTCGACCTGTCGGCGCCAGGCGCTGCAGCGGCCGTGGCGGACGCGTGCCGCGGCGTGGGCTTCTTCAGGGCAACCAACCACGGCGTGCCGGCGGCCCTCGCGGACGCGCTGGAGGAACGCGCCGCGGCCTTCTTCGCGCTGCCGCACAAGGACAAGATGGAGGCGTCGGCGCGGCCCTTGGGCTACGGCAGCAAGAGCATCGGCTGCAACGGCGACGTGGGCTGGCTCGAATACATCCTGCTCTCCGTCGGGTCCGGCTCCGTTGCCGCCGCCTCCCTGCCGCCGTCGCTCCGGGCTGCCCTCGAGGAGTACACGGACGCGGTGCGGGAGGTGGGAGCGCGGGTGCTGGAGCTCATGGCGGATGGGCTCGGCGTCGCGGAGGAGCACCGCGGCGTGCTGCGGCGTATGGTGGTGGCACCGGCGGGAGACAACGGCGAGGCTGACGAGCTGGTGCGCGTGAACCACTACCCGCCGTGCCCCTGCCCCCTGGCGGCGGGGCAGCGCGGCGTGACGGGGTTCGGGGAGCACACGGACCCGCAGATCATCTCCGTGCTCAGGTCCAACCGCACCGGGGGCCTCCAGATCATGCTCCCGGACGGCCGCTGGGTCCCCGTGGCCCCCGACCCCGATTCCCTCTTCGTCAATGTCGGGGACTCCCTCCAGGTAGGCAGCACACCATTACCACACACTCACTTGTTACCTTTGCCGCCTACCCCATTCATCTACTCCTACCTGGGATCCATGTCCATGGACGCGCACGCATGCATGTTCTGGTCTGGTTTGGCATGGCGCATTATTTAGCTGGCGTCCGTTGGTGTCCTGCCCGACCCACCCTCTGTTCTTGACGTACCGCGCAAAGGGTGCAAGTTGCGCCCGATAACTCATTGCCGTGCGACCCCGTGTGGCCTGTGTGTGCCCTACCACCTGCATAACTCCAGTGGCAGTACTATTTGTTGCACCAGTACGCTACAGAGTGATTTTACACGCATGTATGTATTCTGACGTGACACATTTTTCGGTGGATTTCAGGTGCTGACGAACGGGCGGTTCCAGAGCGTGAAGCACCGGGTGGTGGCGCCGGCGGAGGGGCAGCAGTCGCGGCTGTCGGTGATCTACTTCGGCGGGCCGGCGCCGGCGCAGCGCATCGCGCCGCTGCCGGAGCTGATGCGTGAGGGTGAGCGGAGCCTGTACAGGGAGTTCACCTGGGCCGAGTACAAGAAGGCCGCCTACAAGTCCCGCCTCGGCGACCACCGCCTCGGCCCCTTCGAGCTCCTCCACGCCGCCGCCAAAGAACCCAACAGCTCCGACCAGCACTGCAGCAGCAACGCCGTCCAGCCGCCGGCGCGGGCGCCCCCTCACGTGGCACCAGTGTACTAGGCTACTAGTGTAGTTAGCTTAGTACCAGTGACTTTTTTTTTGTTCTTGTTTAATTAATGCAATCACCCGGAAAAATGAATGTAATCTATCCACCCAGAGTCCCAGACATACGTGGTAACTAAAAGTGGTAGTTCAAGTCCAAAAAAGAAACTTAAAGTGGCAGCCCAAAACTGGTATGGCACCGAACTGTCCTGCAGGGAAAGAAAGCCGGCCTTTGTAACTTCCAATAGTAGTGGTATCAGCAGCACTTTAATGCAGGTATGCACTATGCAGACACTCTCTTGTGTTTTTGCTCGGTTTTCACCGGCAGGCAACGGCTCGTACATAGGCGCATACACTTTTCTCTTTGAAAAACACGCACGCACACATTCTATCTTAATGTGCATCTTCGAAGATTGAACTGACACGTCATTCTAATATTGACGAAGCCGTCACAGACATCTTGTAGTCGATGAAAACATCTACTCCCGCTGAATCTGAACACACAACTACCGAAAAAAATTTAGTATCTAGAATCTTGATGGATTGATTCTACTCCCATAAGAAAGCTAATCATCTGAGGTGGCACCACAATTAGTTATCATGTCCGTACGTAATCGATGGTAATTGTGTGCTCGAGTATAACTTCTCCGTAGAGAAGCAACCGAGTGCATGATGGGCCAATTGACATGAACCATGGATGTACACGCGAGGTAGACGCGCGAGGCCGGCGCGCGTCGCTTCTTTCTTTTTGTGGGATGAACACGGCCTGTACGAAGCGAGCAAAAAAAGGGGAGCTGCACCTGCGCCCGTTGCGTGCCATCTACGTACCTGGACACTGCGAGTCACGTACTCGTCACTCGTCACTGCTCAGTGCTCACGTACGTGGTGTACGTCCGGCAGAAACAGTCCCACGACCAGAGCCTCCCTTGGTCTCACACGGATATCCTATCTGTTTGCATTGTACCCTGCCCAGGGCCGTCGATGAGGGTGGCCAAGGTGGGCGACCGCACAGGGCTCCCTAAAAAAGTGAGGCCCCAAAATCATTAATCTCGCGCTAATTATATTGCGTGTCAAGCATGATCTCATCGGCGAACGATTTCTTTCCTTCTGTATGCACCCCTACACCATTTATTTCCGGATCTTCTAGCGTGGTAATTGCATAGGGAGGAAAAGGAAATCACCATGGTGATCGCTCCATTCGCGGGGCCAATTTTTTTACCGTACACTTTGAGTGGAAACAACCTATCGAAGGGAATCAAAGAGCTGGAAATAAAAAAAGCTTAATACTCCCTCCATTCCTCAATATAGGGTGTATAGTTTTTGGCACGGAAATTAAAGAACGCATGTGGAGGAAAAATTTCACAAGTTTTGGAAGAGGTTACACCTGACTAATTGACATGAGAAAATAGAGGAGCTTGCCCTATATAAGGAAATGTAATCAAATCCCTTAAAAAATTATCCAAACGAGTGGTGCAACGCAATAAACCTTATATTTTGAACTTTTTTCTCAAAAATCTATACACCTTATATCAAGGAACGGAGAGAGTATTTTAGAATTCCCTAAAAATAAATACACAGATAATAATGCGAAATAAATATCAAAGGGAGTTTTTTAAAATAAAAAGTCCCTATTCATATATAATTTTTGCGAGAAAAATTCTGAACTATTCATCTTCAAGACCCTATTTATATTATACTCCCCCCGTTCCAGAATATAAGGTGTATTGGTTTCCGTGCAAGTCAACCATTTGAATGTTTGACCAAGATTGTAGAATAAAATAACAACATCTACAATACATCGTAGATATGAAACTACTTTTCATGATGGATCAAATGATATAAATTTTGTATTGTGAATGTTGATATATTTTTTAAAAAACTCGGTCAAACTTACACTTGTTTGACTTTTCAAAAATCAAATACACCTTATATAAAGGAACAGAGGGAGCATAGCGCAAGTGTGCAACCTGGAGTACACTCCGTGCGATGCGATTCACGCCATGCGATTGGTTGGTCAACACAGTGACTAATTCTTGGGTGATATGCGCACATTACACAAATTGATCATAGCCAAACCGTGGCATATATATTTTTCGCACCGAGGCCCCAAATTTAGCATATATTTTTTCCGCACCGGGGCCTCAAATTTCTGGGGACAGCCCTGACCCTGCCCTTTCTGTAACGCCGGTGCTGCTTTGGAGTATAGGGCCCTGCCGAACGCCTCATAGCCGGGCCTCTATGTCCGCAGACGCGTCTGTTCTCGTCTACGGATAGTGCCGATCGCCACTCAAATCATGGCACACACCGCCCGGCTTCGCTCCCGCTTCTCGATGATGCGGGCACGGAGGGCTTCCCCCTTGCTCTCCAAGGCGGCGTGTGTTTCCGCCTCCATGGCCTCAGCCTTCACTGCTGCTGCGCCTTGTGCCTCGCACAGTGGGCATGCCGCTTCTCTTGGCCGGTTGGGCCGTGGCGCATGTTGGTGTCGACCTCCGACTCAAAACCCGGCGTCGCGAAGACGAGGCACCATCGAATGGGTTGTGCCGCCAACTCGTGGTTGCGCCGCTAACCGATGGTCGCCACGTCAGGCGGTCATGCGTCATAAGCCACCAACCCCTATGGATCCAAGCACCATTTGCGCAGACGCGGTAGTTCCTGTCGGATCGACTTGGACTGCGGCCGGACGCATTCCTCCCGGGAGCGGCGGAGAGCCAGGCGGACGACCATCCACATGGGACAAGGGCCTAGTCGACGGATCCAAAGATCTCGGGGTTGAATCCGATGCCCCCATGCCGAAGAAAGTTGGAGATTGATGTAGGGCAGCTTGAGGGTGGAGTGGAGTGGCTTGGATTTGGTCCGGAATGGATATGATGAATAAATGTGAGGTTGAGGTGGGCCATAGTGAGTCGGATCCGACGTGGCAGATGCATACGAGCGTCCGCATATCCACCCACACATCGGCTGGGTACATGGGTTACCGGTCAGCCTGAACGTTTGGGACGGATATGAAGCGGCTGGCTGGGTAGCTTTTTTCGTTCCGGACAGGTCATCCGGACGTTTGGTATGGGTATGGGCCGTTCAGTTGTAGATCCAATTAGGATCACAAAATTTTCATGCCCTGGTCGAAAGAAATGAGATGTACAGGTAATTTTTGTTCAATGAGAACAAAGGATACTCGTGTGATCTAGAGAAACTATACTGATCATTTCTCACATCAGCTTGTTTTACCTTCTAAAGAAAGCGACGGTGAAAAGGGGATTAGACCTCGTGAAGCTCAGTAATGCAAGAGCAGCGATGTGGGCCCAAAACTTAAGAAGAGGGGTTAAATCATGCAAACTTTAACCAAATGGTCAAAACAGTGATTTTGGCCGTGAGCAGCGGGCTCCATAGAGTGGTTAGGGTTATGTAGCAGAGATTCCAGCGCCATAGGACCAACGATGACGGCGGAATGTATGAAGTATAGCTCATTCAAGATGTTGTTGTTCATCTGAGCCCAGAGATGTGAGGTGTTATCGTTGCCGGTCCTTTGCTGGCAGGAGCAGGCCTGAGCGGGAGGGCTCCGATTTTAGATGTCTTCGGGCATGTTAGGATATGTGTCCAGCTCAGGAATACGAAATAGTGGCGGCTCTTTGAAGATGAAATAAGGTTCTCCTCGCCTAGTCCCCGTTCTGGTGGTGCGTCTAGCATAGTGAGGTGTGCCTTCGGTGGATATGTCTTTGATGGATCTGCTCGACATTTGTCTGTGTTTGTGTGTTTTCAAATTGGATCCTTCCGATCTATGCTACACTTCATCGGCGGCGGTTGCTGTTTTGATGTGCCGGTCCTATGAGGATTTATCACCATGACTTATCGACTGTCTACTACACGAAATTTAGTTTGGCTCCGGCTAGGGAGGGGCAATGACGATAGCGCGCCTTCGACTCGCTTCACTGTTTTGTAGTCATCGCTAGGTGGTCTAGGGGATCTGAATATAATTTTTATTATATTTTTTGGTTCTCATTGTACCGTCACGATTGAAGATAATTAGACGAAAAGTTTCTCAATAAAAAACCCTTTTTATCAGATATAAGTAAATATAGATCGTCGGTTATGTCCTAGTCGGACCCGTCTATTTCGATCCCGGGCCTCAGGTGATGGATCCAATTATTGAACGCACGATGCCAATTACTAGCAAGCACTGTAGTGTAACGCCTTCAACCACC
The DNA here is from genome assembly GCA_032464435.1 of Aegilops umbellulata. Lineage (NCBI taxonomy): Eukaryota > Viridiplantae > Streptophyta > Magnoliopsida > Poales > Poaceae > Aegilops > Aegilops umbellulata. Next base: position 513,234,113 of record CP136059.1, read on the forward strand.
TGTTGTCAGTTGGAAATGTAACAGCCGCCGTTCAACACGATTATGTAAAGCAGCTACTCCATAGATATGCAGGGAGTAGTTGATTAAGTTATCGGCGACCACCGTCATTTGGCAGCCGACCGTACCGACGACAGTCAGTTAATCACGGAGGTCCCGTTGCTCTTGTGCCTCCACCGGATAAGGACGTGATCGAATCCATTGTCCAGTGGCAGGAGTAGAATAGTCAGTTAGTCACGTACGGTCTTGTGTCATGCATGGGAAAACGCGACTGGCTAATCTGTGTGATGATATATATCAGCTGGAGTGGCTGTGGTGAGTGACAGTGTTTAATTAAGGTCTTCACAGGGCAACTTAATTAAGAGAAGAGATGGATCCGATGCATACTCCCATAAGTCATTCGCGTAGTTCTAGATCGACAATTTAACTATCTAAATATGTATTATATGTGACAAAAAATATATATTTAGAAACTACATCCGTGTAGAAATCTAGTGATATACTTTTCATGACATATAACACATATTTAATTCCTCAAATCAATGACCTAGAACTACGAGAATGACTTATACACCGAGACGGAGGTAGTACCAAATTTTTATGGGAGTCCGTGCTATAACAACAAACTATGTTATTGCCCAATCCTTCAAGGCAACAAATAAAATAGAGGGATGGACGAGACCCCCTCTAGGTTTTGTCAAATTAAATGTCGATGCTTCTTTCGATCAAGACATGCTTAGAGGCACAGCGGAGATGTACTTAGAGATGATAAAGGAAGATTTATTGTTGGAGGGAATTGGAAAATGGATTGGTGTGCAGATGTCTTAACAGCGGAAGCTATGGCACTACGTTTTGGCTTATTACTTGAACAAAAGGCGGGGAGCAACCGTCTTGTTGTTAACTCCGACAATATGGAAGTAATTGACACGATGAAGAATGGAGGACATATAGCGGGAGCGGCGGCAGCTGTGTTTGATGATTGTTATTTTATGGCTTGTGATTTTCCGCTAGTTAGATTTGAACATTGTAATAGGAAGGCAAATAAAGTAGCTCATGAAATTGCCAGAGTAGCTAAATTTTCTGAGACAAGGGATTGGTTTGAGGAACCTTTGAACGATATTGTAAATTTTCTTATAGATGATGTAACCATTACTACTAATAAATAAAGAGGATGTTTTATTTTCAAAAAATAAGAGATGGATCCGATGCGTTTTTAGAGCATCTCTAACCGAAACCCAATAAAGCGATAGAGAAGGATAAGTCGGATTTTCCTCTCCTAACTCGGAACTAACTGAACCCCAAAATATTTATTGGAGAAATTTTTTACTCTCCGGTGGTTCCGGCTCTTAAATATACTCGACCGAAGCTCACGGAGTAAAAAATTCTCACCCTCACTTTGCTTCCTCTTTCACGCGCCGCCTCCCAAGCCCCGCCAGTGTTCCCCCACCCCGACCCTCACTCACTCTGGCACTAACCCCGCCGCCGATAATGGCCGGATCCAGCCGCCGCCTCTCCTTGCCGCCACGAGAGGTCCCGAGCCCCATAGAGGCATCCAAGGGCGGATCCATGCCGCCACGAGAGGTCACGAACCCGTGGTTGCGATGACGCATCCTCCTCCCGCACCTATGCTTCTTCCTCTCCACGCGTCGGTGGTTCCCGCTTGCCCGGTTTCCCCGACATCCCACCACCGCCACCGCCATAGAGGCATACCTCGGCATGCGGCAACGTCGGTGGTGAACATGGGTCACAAAAATCACCGACAGCTAAGCGGATACTTCCACTCCACGGTGCAGACGGCGCGCGACTACAACTTATGTCGGTCCGCCTCCATGACATCTTCGCCCACCACAACTTTCCCGACGGCCTGCCGCTGTTGGAGCCCATCGACCCTCGGGTGGCCACCGCATGGGAGATGCAAGAAGACCCGGAGGCCCACAAGCGCCTTGAGACGGAGCAAGCCAACGAGGCCTACATGGGGGAGCTCCACCGCCTATACCCGGAGCGCGTCGAGGCGAAGTGTCGGTTGTATGAGCAGTACGCGGTTGGGGCGACGGAGGTCGTCAACTTCTCCCCGACCGATTCCAACAGTGACGGCGATGACAATAGAGTGGGCCATGGCGGTATTGATCGGAGGGCTTACCGAATCGGACTGGGAGAGGTTGAAGGACGAGAGCGATAACGAGTAGTTTTTATGCAATCTAATCTAAATTTTGTTTAAGTTATCTAAAATATTTATGTAAAATATTGTGAATCAAGTTTGATGTAGTAGTTTTAAGTACGAACCAAATTTGCATCGAATTTGTGTTGGTGTGTCATTGATTTTCTTTTACTCCGTTAAGTATTTGGGATCAGCTAGAAACGTTACTCCTTTAGTCCCGTAATATAAGAGCGTTTCTTTATACTAGTGTAGTATAAAAAACACTCTTATATTGTATTTTTTTCGTCTTAAAATAAGTGTTTCAACTTTGTACTATAGTACAAAGTTAAAACAATTATTTTAAGACGGAGGGAGTATTATGAGATGGAGGACCTATTTTTTAAAGGAGCAAGGATTCTGGGCCATATCCTCCTTTAGATTATTGGAGATCGGATAGAGACGCTCTTGGCCTTGAGCTTGAGTGGATAGGAACACATGCAACGCAATGGAGTTGGTGAAAAGAATTTAAGAATGGTGTGTACACGGTGACTCGAGACAGGAGTGGCCGAGTGGGTACGTGGGGTAGATATCCCACACGGGTAAACGTGATGAAAACGTGGCTATATTTGGGGTTGTTGCCTAGGGGTGCCGATCGATCGCTGGCCAAATCGATAGGCTCGCACAGCACAGGATGTTCCTCGATCTAGAGCAGGTCGATCGCTCGTTGGACTTGTGGCTCCGGCCCGGTCACATCACCGGCTACTCCAGACGATCTAGCTCACATGCCAATTGCCCAGGCATCCTGCGCCGGGACTGCCGGCCGTCGCATCCGGCAACAGCCGGCCGGACGGGGAACACACCACGAACGCGGGCGTAGTACGCACGCACGCCGATCAGGCGGTTTCCGTGCCGGATCGGCGATGGAACATCGATGGTCGATCTGGATCTGCGCGTCGTACGTACTGTACGTGCGTATAGGAGGCGCGCGCACTCACTCAGCCAGTGCGATCGATCGATCGATCTCCCCCGCTGTCACGTACCGGTGATCGGACGGGAAGACGGCCCAACCATGATCGAGCAGGACAAGACGTCCGCTCGTGGCCCGCATGCACGGGCCTCTCCTCGATTCGCGACGGCCCATCTGCATCGACAGTTAGTTCGATGGATGAGCTGGTTATAAGTCGAGTGAGGTCGATCGACGGCGACGGGCACTCAGGCGTACGGACGGGCGACCGATTTGCGCCTACGGTCGCCTGAGTTGGAATCCTACCGAACAGCTTTTTCCTCGAGCACGACGGCTAGCGCCGGATGGATGGAGCGAGCTTTGCGTTGCATTGCCCAACGCAAATCCGTGCGTCCCAGGTGGGCTTCTTTCCGCACCCGCTGCGAGTGTCCGCCCCGATCAACTTCCCCCGGCCGTTGCACCAAGCGTGCAATGCGTGGACGGATGATACGTACACTTGTGTAGCCTAGTGTGGAGACGTTTCTGGGCTAGCAGAAGCAGCGATTTCGCCTTCTTCAACCCTAGGTGTCGACTGTCGAGTAGGCAATTAAGGAACCCTGTGGCCAACTTGCTCGTAAATCAGGCCGTTAGCACGTACGGGCAATGAGTCACACGCGGAATAAAACCCTTGTCCTTGCTCGATTATTGACAGGGCCGTCCGTCATTACTGACAGATGATGGAGCACCCACACCCACCTGGAGCCGGAGCCGGAGCCGGAGCAGGAAAGGGCAAAGAATCAGGGAGAGATCGGATGGGGTCACACCGGCCAATTGCGCGCCTAGCTAGCCTGCGTGTCGTACGTGTGATGCGACGGAAAGGAGGGAGCGCTGATCTTGCACCGCCGCTCCGATGGGCCGACCCATTAATCGAGCTGTTGCCTGTTGGTTTAGTCGACATGCATGGATGCCATGCAGATGCAGGAGGATTCTGCCTTTGAAAAGTCGCCGCCATGTGGACGTACGTGCCCACTTTCGATTTCGAGCAAGGGAAAAGAGGTGGAGCCCACGTCGTCGTTCGGCCTAATTGAACTCTTGGAATTGTTCAAGCGTACATCATACTGCCGTATGGGCTCAGTGCGTCAGTGCACCACACCTTGTCTTATTTTCGGAAAAGATAAAATATCGAGGTGCCCGAAAGTATCCACGAATCAGAGCATCTAATTTGGCAAATCTACTCTATACATCTGTGGGCACGTCCACATATACGCCGGCTCTCGTATCTTGCACCGCACATCCACATACCTCAAATGCGGATACTCAAATTCATGCAATCCATGCACGTCGATCACATGATATAAATTATCCGAATTCAATAGTTTAAAATAAAGTAAAGCAAATCAGAGTTCAACAAACCGGACATGCCAAAATGGAATTCATGTCCAAGCGTGACTGATGGCTCGCTTGTCGGATCATTGGCCGTACGTCATCCCTGCCGCCTGCTCCATGCTTGTGTCCTACTCGTCCTGCTTCGCCTGCATCCTTGCCGCATGCTCCGCTACCGCTGCCACAGCCGCCCTTGCCGCCTCGTACTCCCTATGCTCGTTGATCTCCCTCTTCTTATCCGCAAACCACTTCTTTAATGCTCATCCAAGAGGATTTTGTCCGCCAACATGATCTTCGCATCCTCTGCGTCCCGTCCGAGTTGCAACCTCTCCTTCTCAAGCTCAATCTATTCAAATGTCTTGGCCTTCTCAAGTTCCCATTCCGTCTCTTGCTTCTTCCAACTCAATCTTCTCCCTCCCAATTTCCAGCTTCTTCTCCACCCACTTCCAGTCCCAATCCATCCTCTCCTTTTACGCATCCAACATGAGCTTGTACCTCTCCTCTTTCTTGTTTTCCCTTGCCGAAAAAATACCCATCCATGTGGACGACATTTTTGTAGCTGCGGTGTCACGAAAGGCCCTTGGCTTCTCCCACTTGTTTCCCATGACTTGTCAGTTATCCTTTGGCACGATGGCTCTTCCATTCTCGACGACAACATCATCCTTTTCATCGTCCAACCCAATTGATTGGTGGGAGCTTGAGCCATCATTCCTCTTCTTGCCAGCTTCGAGATCAGCCAAGTTGTGTCCACTTTGGCACTCCATTCAATATGGTCCAACAATGGCTAAAAGCAAACGGCTTCTTCTCCGTCTCGTGATATCTTGCTGCACTTCATTTATATTTATTTTAGTTTGCTCTTTTATTTATCTTTTATACCTATCTCTATTAGATCTCACTCTTGTTCGTGACCGTGAAGGGATTGACAACCCCTTTTTCGTGTTGTGTACAAGTGTTTGTTAGTTTGTGCAGGTGCATAGATTGGGGACTTGCTTATGCCTTCTAATGGATTGATACATTGATTCTTAACTGAGGGAAATACTTATCTCTACTTTGTTGCATCATCCTTTTCTTTTTAAGGAAAAAAATCATTGCAAGCTTAAGAAGTAGCAACGACCTATCACTAACGGGTTAAATTTAGACCGTTCTCTGATAAGGAACGAGCCGAGGTCAAAGATCGTTATCACTGACGTGCGACGGGTGGGCGGTCAGTGCTAGCTCCGCGCTCCGGTGGGGCGGCTCACGGCTGGTGACGAGTTCCATGGGTAGATCGCACTAGCCCGCACAGGGAATGTGATCCTGAATCCTGATCCATGCAAAAGATAATTCGAGTCGTACGTTACGTACAATGTCGATGGCGATCACTCGGCGGGAGGGACACAATTGCAGTCAGGACCCAGGGCGACACGTACGTGTATGTGCACACATGCATTATCGATCCATGCATGTCTCCCGAGCTGGCAGCTACCTGCATGCGCCGGACCGCCGGCCCGGTGCATGCATCCACACTATAGCTCGGCTCAGCGTTGCAAGGTTCTGTCAGGCCACGTGAACGGCCCGGGGTCGCTGGCGAAGAGCACCGTAAAAAGGCTCCCATGTGTACGTGCGCTCGATCGGGGTGTCGGGGGCGGTGCATGAACTTGGCCACGACAGGCACTATTCATGCGTACGTAGCGTCTGTGAATGAGTCTACCTAGCTACCTGCAGACACGTCGTTGTCGTCCTATCCCCTGGCTCGTTTCAGTCCATTGCTGTGGCCGGCAGGCCAAACACGACATTGATAGAGCAGCAAGTGCGCGCGTGCCCACGTGAGCCTGGCGAGGCCACGACTGAGCCGTCCAATGGAACATCAACACGTCGACGGCGCCATCGGCCGGCTTGCTACTTCTACTCCCATGCATGCATCGGCGTATTAAACACTCTGCGCTGTGCTGTTTTCGCATCTTTGCTGAAAACAGCATGATACGAGGTTTTGATACACTTATCTTTCCTTGCAAGCAGGCAGCTCGTCGGATTCTAGACCGAGACGAAACTACTGTACTGCTGACACACAGGGTCCTTTTAACTCCAAAATAAAAATTAATATATGCGTATGCATATACTCACCTGTGTGCATCCAAAAGTGAAATTTCATACTGTCAAATAATTTAGGAATATTACTTAACTTTTCATCTTCTTATTAACAGTGTGAGATACAAAGTCACAAATGATGGTGTCAATGTTAATCTCATTCAACAATTTATTTTTCTTTTCTCACTTGGATGTAAGTTTTAAAGATGGATGGCGATGCAAAAGGGAAATTTTACGGTGTATTGCAATACACCAGAGCACGTGATATGGACGATCTAACGAATGAGATTAACTGTGCCTTACTAGAGCCCAGGGGTATTTTAGGCCTAAATAATTATTTAACTTTAATTGACCCAATTAAGTCCAGGGGTATTCCCTTCCTAAAATTTCTCATTAATTTAATTGCATTAACATTGCACTTAATTATAACAACACGTCATCGTGCATGGTCATTTGAATTTGGGTTAGAGCGGTTCCCCATCTTCTCTCGAGCTCTAGTCTCCGGCGAACACCAGAGCCGCCATCGATCGCCGCCGATCACCGCCGCGCGCACTCGCCGTGGCACTGCCCCCTCCTCCTCCAACTCACCCCTCCCTCGCACATGGTCCCCCTCGGGTTATGTGGCACCAGATCTTCCGAGGAGCCGCCAAATCCCCTCCTTGCCCTATTCGACGCCCCCTGCACCGGCGCGAGGCTAGATCATCCTCATCGTCGTGCATCAACTTTATCGCGCCAGATCTTCGCATCGACCTCTGAGATGTAAGTGCCTAGCCATCTCTAATATTGTCTGGTCCCTTCTGCATAGTACCAATAAGGTCGGATTTGATTAGGGTTTAGGATATGTCATATGAGAAAGTTGTGACTAGATTTCGATTGAAGGAAGTGTAATTCAGATTTAGTTAGGACATATTTTGGACTTACTTAGAGTTACGTGGCATGAGAAAGTTGTGAACAGATTGGATTCATGTGAGGTCTGGTTTGGATTTACATATGACATATTTTGGATTTAGTAAGGAGATATTCGGATTCAGTTAGGAGATGTATTTTAATTAATTTTGAAGTTATTTTGGATTTAGTTAGGAGATATTGATGAATTCAGTTTGGAGTTATTTTTGATTTAGTTAGGAGATATTTGATCTATGAGGGTGGATTTATCAGGGCATTTGATGGATTTGTGGATGACTAGAGTAATGAATTGTAGGATTTAGTTAGGAGACATTTGATCTAGGGGGGTGGATCAATCAAATATTTTTGCATTTAGTTAGGGAATATTTCATTCTTACCTATAGCTTTTCAAGGACTGAGTTAGGTACATGAATCCGATCAAAAAATGTTCAAATTATTTAAACAGAGTAGTGCATAGTTAGTTTCTATCCATCCATAACATTGTCTATGTGTTTTCGTTGGCAGCTTAACAACATGGATGATGAAGGCAACGATGGCAAAAACATGGGTGATAAAGGCAATGATGACGAGGACATGGATGATAGAGGAAAGGAAGGCAAAAACATGGATGATAAGGAGAATGAGGATGTAGGCATGGACAACAAATGAATGTATGGTAGGGGCATGGATGATAAGGACAATAAGGAGGTGCTTAAGGATGGCATAGACATGGATGGTAAAGACATGTATGATGTAGGCATGCAAGGCAAATGAATTGATGATAAAGGCATGTGTAGTACATACATACATATAGACCTCAATGAGTATATGGAATACGTAGAAATCGTGAAGAAGACTTTCATGAGTGAGGAAGAAGCCTACTTGTTCTATGTAGGCTATGCGAGAAGAAAAGGTTTTGGTGTTAGAAAGGATGATCTGAAATATAAGTTCCAGACAAAATGCATAATGACAGACGTACAAGTGCTGCAAATAAGAATGGCGGGCCCTTAAGCACTTTAACAGAGCTGAAAGAAAAAGAACACCAAAGGATCTTTCTTGGTGTGGGTGTCCCGCTCTTTTTCAGGTTGAGCTGTAAGATAGCATTGGCCTCTGGTTCGTTAAGAATTTTGCAAACAAGCATAACCGTCCGTCTGTCCCTACTGACCCGACTCCGCACTTATCGGCTCATTGTAGAATGACTGACGTGCTTTATTTCATATAACAGGATCCGTTCAAGAGATGGAGTAAGCACCACTCTGTGAAGGCTACGGGATCGCGCGGTCCTGAAGTACCCCATGCCTTCACAAATGATGACAACAATGATGAACCCTTTCAAAAACAGCAAGAAGTAAGTGTGGTTGAATCGATGCCACCAAATCATGGGAGCGAAAGCAAGAGGGTGGTATCGACATTATTTAAGAATGACAAATACATTTTATACAATACTGAAAAAAAGGGAAAACAAGACTCCATCAGAGTCTACCAACGATTCCACGGACACAAACAATAAAAAGAGAAAAATCGGCTCTAGCAATTTAAAAAAGAGGGGAAAAGATCCTTTATCGAAGAGGGACAAGCTAGACGAGGTTCGACGGGATTTCGTGGCCGTACTGATCAACACTACAGATCGTGAAAAACAAATGGTGTTAGTTGATGACATTGTTGTGCTGATCCATGACCATTAGTTTCATCATGCGAAGCACGATGCGTTCAGTTTGTGTGTACGTAGAAGCCATACTCGAGAACAACATTATCATGCATGGTTGCATAATTAATTGCGGATTTGCTATTTCTCATGTGCTAGAAATTCCATTCGCGTCAGTCACTTTTTTCCTTCTTCCTTCCCTCTTGGCCGGACCTCACCGGAGAGAAACAAGCTCATCGGAGAACTGGCCCCACCATCTATCTTAGGGTGAAGTAATGGCTCCATTATCTATCTTAGGGGATCACCGGAGGTATTTCATGGGTGATGTCGGGCTTAGAGGAATGGTTGGGAGGATGGCTAGCAACGGCGGTGGGGGAGGTTCAGCGGAGGGCGCGACGGTGAAGCAGTGTGCATAGTGCTCGCCGGCCACGGGTGGTGGAGGCCGGCGGTTAGGGCAGCATGGGCTGGTGTTCGGGGTCGGGAGGAGAAAGAAAGGTAGGGAGGAAGATGATGAATAGTAGCGCGATCTATGTTAGACCATTGGATCAAAATATGACGGTTCATATAAAAGTGACTGATGCAATTGGTTTTTTTTTGAAAGACATGACAAACAGAGCCTCCCAACTAAGAGCTTTGCTACATCCACGGGATTTTTCGTGGCGAGAGGGTTATGGGGTGATTTTGATTAGAGATCAGTGGGGCGTGGGCCCACCTTAAAAATGGGGTGGGGAGAGGGAGTTATGATTAGCGATAAAAAAAGATTCGTAAGCTTACCTAAAGACAAGAGGTAATAATACCAGTGGTGCTTAAACTTGCCATCGATGTTCACTTTGGTGTTTGAACTTGAGAAATACACCGAACTGATTCTAAAACTTGTAAGTATGGTTCAAATACGGTTCAAATCACGTCTCAAATACGTATGTATTGCTGACTAGACATGTGTGGCGTGTGGCCCACATGCAGTGCAGAGACAAACCGATTTGCAGTGCCAGCGTGGCATGTGGCCACATGCAGTGCAGGGACAGACTGATTTGCAGCGTATATGTCTCAATGACCATCAGGTCCCACTCGTCAGTGTACATGAGAAATAACACCAGTGGTGCTTAAACTTGCTGTCGATGTTCACTTTGGTGTTTGAACTTGAAAAATACCGAACTGGTTCTAAAACTTGTAAGTATGGTTCAAATACGGTTCAAATCACGTCCAAATACGTTTCAAATCACGTCCAAATACGTATGTATTGCTGACTAGATATGACAGTGTGGCGTGTGGCCCACATGCAGTGCAGAGACAAACCGATTTGCAGTGCCATCGTGGCATGTGGCCACATGCAGTGCAGTGACAGACTGATTTGCAGCGTATATGTCTCAATGACCATCAAGTCCCACTCGTCAGTGTACATGAGAAATAAACAAAAAAGAAGGGTGCAGCTGGGATTTGAACCAACGACCTGGGAGAGCAGATGACCCGCGCTAACCACTTGGGCTAGGTAAGATTGATTACATTAAGCGTTGCTGCTTTTTATCAACGCAACACGCCAATGGACTTAAATGGGTTGCAGTCAGGGCAGCCCATTTTCCAAAAGTTAGTTTTTTCCTTATTTTAGAAATTACAATAAATATTCAAGTAAACCTAAAAAAATACAATAAATATTCAAGTAGTATATAAAATTGTTCGGCTTTTAGGAAAGGTATTTCTAGTTTATAAAAGTGTTTACATGTTTAATAAAGTATATATGTTTGTCCAAAGATATATTTTAAAATAAAAATAAATTTTAAAAAATATTAGTAGCTTAGTGTGCCCCTAGTATTATAGATACTCAAATGAACACATTTTAAACTTTACATACACTTTTAGAGTTAATAATTATTTGTATTACATGATTACTAAAATAATACACAAATATTTTAAAAATTTACATTAACACGTTTTAAAGTAAGTTATTTTTACAAGCGGATTATTTTTAAGACAAGAACATTCTAACTTTATTTTTATTACTACACAATAATTTACATAAATTTAAAAATTCTAAAAACAAAAAAAATTCATGTGCAAGGTCCATGTAAAGATAAAAAACTAACATTCTAAAAAAGGATCCCGTGAATATTATTTACAAACATGAATATTTTAAAAAATAGATTAAAATTTCGAAAATATTAAATTTTCAATATTTCAATATTATTTTATTAACTATGTGAACACTTTTTAGAAATTATGAAAACATTTATTATTTTAGTTATGTTAATATTTAAAACTACATGTACATTTATTTATTATTGCAATTATAGTTTAGTGTATATATTTTTGTAGTATCTAAAAAGGGAAAACAACTAGCATTTGAAAAATGGTCCGCACTATCTGCCGCCCTTTAACTCCACGGGCGCCTAACTTAATAAACAATTGTGTTTCATAGTTAACAGGAAACTTATCTGGCTGAGGACGTTAACGTAGGCAATCCTCTACGCGAGGTATCCGGTTCGAATTTTTGTTGTGCCCTATTTTTTTTATATTTCTCAAGTACACTGACAGATGGAACCGGATGATCATTGAGACATATACACTACATGTCAGTCTGTCCCGACACTGCATGTGGGTCTCAAGCCACGCTGGAATGTCTAGTCATCAATACATACATACGTAGACGTGATTTGAACAATATTTGTATCATACTGCCAAGTTTTAAAATCAGTTCGGTGTATTTTCAAGTTCAGGCATCAAAGTAAAGATCGATGACAAGTTTAAGCATCAGTGGTGTCATTACCTCTTAAAACAATTACTAAGTCTAGCATTTTTGCCCAACTAATTGAGGTGCCAAGCTATTCACGGTACACCGGGCAGTGGCGTCACTGGCGGGCAATGCTACACTTACGTAAATAATGTCACGTGTTTTATGTAAAGGGCAACGTGGATAATTAGTATTGGAGAAGGGGGAGTAAGGGGCCCATCCATCTGAAAATCAGAGGAGGCCGAAGTTAATTAGTTAGGCAGTTTACGTTAGTCTTCGTAGGCCTTACATTGCGTCACTAGCGTGCGGCGAGCCGTTGCCTGCCGGCCAAAACTGAGCACACCTACGTTGCCACCTTACGTAAACTTCCTACCCAAACCCTTCAACCCCCCTCCTAGGGAGTCCTGGATTAGGGGGTGTCCGGATGGCCGGACTATACCTTCAGCCGGACTCCTGGACTACGAAGATACAAGATTGAAGACTTCGTCCCTTGTCAGGATGAGACTTTCCTTGGCGTGGAAGGCAAGCTAGGCGATGCGGATATTCAGATCTCCTACCATTGTAACCGACTTTGTGTAACCCTAACCCTCTCCGGTGTCTATATAAACCGGAGGGTTTTAGCCCGTTGGGCAACAACTCCAACATACAACAATCATACCATAGGCTAGCTTCTAGGGTTTAGCCTCCTTGATCTCGTGGTAGATCTACTCTTGTACTACCCATATCATCAATATTAATCAAGCAGGATGTAGGGTTTTACCTCCATCAAGAGGGCCCGAACCTGGGTAAAACATTGTGTCCCTTGTCTCCTGTTACCATCCGCCTAGACGCACAGTTCGGGACCCCCTACCCGAGATCCGCCGGTTTTGACACCGACATTGGTGCTTTCATTGAGAGTTCCTCTGTGTCATCACTTCTAGGCCCGATGGCTCCCTTAATCATCAACGACAATGCGGTCCAAGGTGAGACTTTTCTCCCCGGACAGATCTTCGTCTTCGGCAGCTTCGCACTGCGGGCCAATTCGTTTGGCCGCCTGGAGCAGATCGAAAGCTACGCCCCTGGCCATCAGGTCAGGTTTGGAACTTTGAACTACACGGCTGACATCCGCGGGGACTTGATCTTCGACGGATTCGAGCCACAGCCAAGCGCGCCGCACTGTCTCGATGGGCATGATCTAGCTCTGCCGCCGAACAGTGTCCTGGAGGCCGCACACGCGTTGGTCCCGACCCTTAATTCAGAGCCTGCTGCGCCGATCGAGGATGAGCGGTTGGACGCCACCTCAGGGGCTACGATCTCAAAGGCGATCGAGCCGAACACCAGCCCCGCAATCCGCATGACCCGTGACTCCGAGGATCCGGATTCCTCTCTGGACTCCGAACCCCCCGCGCCCCTGCCGATCGAATCCGATTGGGCGCCGATCATGGAGTTCACCGCCGCGGACATCTTTCAGCACCCGCCCTTCGGCGACATCCTGAACTCACTAAAGTCTATGTCTTTATCAGGAGAGCCCTGACCGGACTATAGTCAGCAAGGATGGGATGCGGACGATGAGGAAATTCAAAGCCCACCCACCACCCACTTTGTCGGCACTGTCGACGATTTAACCGACATGCTCGACTTCGACTCCGAAGACATCAACGGTATGGACGACGATGTAGGAGACGAACAGGAACCAGCACCTGTAGGGCGCTGGAAGGCCACCTCGTCATATGACATATATATGGTGGACACTCCAAAAAGATGGAGATGGCGATGGAAAAGCGGGGGATGACACCTCTAAGAAACATCCCAAGCACCGGCGTCAGCGGCGCCGTTCTAAATCCCGCCAAAGCAAAAACGGTGATTCCGGCACTGGAGATAATACTACTCCGGATAGCGCGGAAGAACACCCCCTCCAGCAAGATTTGGCACAGGAAGATGGAGAAGCCAGCCCTCATGAGAGAGCGGCAGACCGAGAGGTTGAGGATGATAACTATATGCCTCCCTCCGAAGACGAGGCAAGCCTCGACGACGACGAATTCGTCGTACCATCAGACCCCGCCGAACAAGAGCGTTTCAAACGCAGGCTTTTAGCCACGGCAAGCAGCCTCAAGAAAAAGCAGCAACAACTTAGAGCTGATCAAGATTTGCTAGCTGACAGATGGACTGAAGTCCTTGCGGCCGAAGAGTATGAACTCAAACGCCCCTCCAAGCGTTACCCAAAGCACAGGCTGCTACCCCGATTAGAGGAGGAAGCACCTACATCACCAGCGCATGACATGGCCGACCGGCCACCTCGTGGCCGTGACAGAGAGGCCTCTAGGCCCTCCACTCAAGCCATGCCCCGACGCCGCCCAAAACATGCTAAGGCACGGGAAAACGCGCCAGACCTGCGAGATATACTGGAGGACAAGGCAAGGCAAACAAGATTGATCTACGGATCGCGCGGGCGCCCCACGGCACGTGACGGTGATCGTCACTCTGGATACAATAAATCCGGCCGGGCCGAACACAATAGACAAAGCTCCTTTGAGCTGCGTCGTGATATAGCCCAGTACAGAGGCGCCGCACACCCACTATGTTTCACAGATGAAGTAATGGATCATAAAATCCCTGAGGGCTTCAAACCCGTAAACATCGAATCATACGATGGCACAACAGATCCTGCGGTATGGATCAAGGATTATCTCCTTCATATCCACATGACCCGCGGTGATGATCTACACGCCATCAAATACCTCCCGCTCAAACTTAAAGGACCGGCCCGGCATTGGCTTAACAGCTTGCCAGCAGATTTAATCGGTTCTTGGGAGGACCTGGAAGCCGCATTCCTCGACAATTTCTAGGGCACATATGTGCGACCACCGGACGCTGATGACCTAAGCCACATAATTCAGCAGCCAGAAGAATCGGTCAGGCAATTCTGGACACGGTTCCTAACAAAGAAAAACCAAATAGTCGACTGTCCGGACGCAGAGGCCCTAGCGGCCTTCAAGCATAATATCCGTGACGAGTGGCTCGCCCGGCACCTGGCACAGGAAAAGCCGAAATCTATGGCAGCCCTTACGACACCCATGACCCGCTTTTGCGCGGGAGAAGACAGCTGGCTAGCTCGCAACAACAACTTAACCAAGAACCTTGGTACTTCGGATACCAAGGACAAAAGCGGCAGGTCGCGCCGGAACAAGAAAAAGCGCCGCGTTAACAACGACAACAACGAGGATACGGCAGTAAATGCCGGATTCCGAGGCTACAAATCTGGTCAGCGGAAAAAGGCATTCAAAAGAAATACTCAGGGCCTGTCCAGTTTGGACCGAATACTCGACCGCTTGTGCCAGATACATGGCACCCCCGAAAAGCCAGCCAATCACACCAACAGGGATTGTTGGGTGTTCAAGCAGGCAGGCAAGTTAAGAGACGAAAACAGAGACAAGGGGCTGCATAGCGATGGCGATGAGGAGCCCAGGCCGCCGAACAACAGTGGACAGAAGGGTTTTCCCCCACAAGTGCGGACGGTGAACATGATATACGCAACTCGCATCCCCAAGAGGGAGCGGAAGCATGCACTACGTGACGTATATGCGCTGGAGCCAGTCGCCCCAAAGTTCAACCCATGGTCCTCCTGCCCGATCACTTTTGATCGAAGAAACCACCCCACTAGCATCCGTCATGGCGGATTTGTCGCATTGGTTCTTGACTCAATTATTGACGGATTTCATCTCACAAGAGCCCTCATGGACGGCGGCAGCAGCCTGAACCTGCTTTACCAGGATACAGTGCGGAAAATGGGCATAGATCCCTCGAGGATCAAGGCCACCAAAACGACCTTTAAAGGCGTCATACCAGGTGTAGAAGCCAACTGTACAGGCTCAATTACACTTGAAGTGGTCTTCGGATCCCCGGATAATTTCCGAAGCGAGGAATTAATCTTCGACATAGTCCCGTTCCGCAGTGGCTATCACGCACTGCTTGGGCGAACCGCATTCACAAAGTTCAATGCGGTACCGCACTATGCTTACCTCAAGCTCAAGATGCCAGGCCCTCGAGGAGTAATCACGGTCAACGGAAACACCGAACGCTCCCTCCGAACGGAGGAGCACACGGCAGCGCTCGCAGCAGAAGTACAAAGCAACATCTCCAGGCAGTTCTCCAGTCCGGCCTTCAAAAAGCCGGACACTGTCAAGCGCGCCCGAAGTACCATACAACAAGACTGACTGGCACGTTCCGAGCTAGCGTAGCAGTGCGGCCCCAACCCTAGCCCTCGCAATATAGCGAAACCAGTGCCTCGCGTACATAACTACGCTCTCGAAATACCATGGGCACATGGGGAGGGGCACTATCATGGCACGCCCGAAATACGGCTTAAACCGCACCAGGGGCTGCCGATTTTTTTTAGTTTTCTTTTACTTCCAGGACTCCATACTTCGGATGACCTGTTCGGCAATTCAACTACCGCACAAACGATACAAGATCCAGGAAAGCATACAAGCCACGCCGCATTATGGAACTCCCAGGTGGTCTCTATTACGAGCAATATACCTGTTTTAAATACAATTCCGCGGCTCGCCCCTGGACAAGACATGTTAAATAGTCCAATTTCTTTTGCTTATCGCACTATTTGTATCATCCTGCTTAGATAGCAGCCCTCATATAAACAATGCATAGCTTTTTGTCTATTTTTTTGCATTACTCTATTTTTATATATGTTCATTAATGACATGTGGCACCCGTACACTATGGTACGGCAAATACGCCAGTGGCTTCAGTACCCCTCATTATGGCGTGAGAAGTCCGAACACTTCATAAGTGCGGCACCCCGAACTTATAGCACTATATGCATCGGCTCCGAATCATGATTTGGGTCAATAGTTGGGTTTGCCAGGCTCCTACGTTTTGGTGCCTTACGTTCCGCTATATCGGCTAAGGTAGCACTAGGAAAACTACTGCGATTGTGCCCCAGTTGAGCTGGGCTGAGCACCTCAGTAGAGAAAGCTAAAACTGACTGTCATGGTAAGGCGAGAGACCGGTCGCTATTCGAGAGGTTTTTCGGATCCTTAAAGACCTATGCCGCTTAGAGTGAGGAACCGGATTTTGTCCGGCCAAGGCGTGGATAGCGCCCCGAACTCGGTCTTCCGAATACTAGGGGCTTCGCCGAAATTTAAAATTATAAAGTTCTATGGCTAAGTGAGAGTGTTCAAGCATTATAGTCCGATTGCCTTGTTCGTTGTGCTGAGCGCCTCCCTCGAAGGACCCAAACATGGGAAAAAGAGCGCTCAGGTTTATCCCGAACACCCCAGCACTAGTGGCATGGGGGCGGAAGCCGACGACTGGCCATCTCTCAATTTTTTGATAAACGGCCGTACAGAAAATAATATTTTAAATTCGACAAGCATTGCTTAGCGCAAATGAACAAGTTTTCAGCGCACAGGACAACACCAGCGAGTTCATTCAAAAATTACATCTTTTGTACATTCATCCGCCACAAGGCGGGCACCCTTCAGAACATCCTTGTAATAGTTATCGGGCTTGCGATGCTCCTTCCCCGGCGGCGGCCCGTCCCTCACAAGCTTCTCACCGTCCAGCTTACCCCAGTGCACCTTTGCACGGGCAAGGGCCCTACGGGCACCTTCGATGCAGACGGAGCGCTTGATGACCTCAAGCCGT
The DNA here is from genome assembly GCA_032464435.1 of Aegilops umbellulata. Lineage (NCBI taxonomy): Eukaryota > Viridiplantae > Streptophyta > Magnoliopsida > Poales > Poaceae > Aegilops > Aegilops umbellulata. The sequence goes on from CP136059.1 coordinate 513,251,538, forward strand.
GGACAGGCCTCCACCAGACGCCGCACCAGTCCGAAGTAGCTCCCAGGCAGGGCCTCTCCAGGCCACAGCCGAACTATGAAGCCCTTCATGGCCTGTTCGGCCGCCTTGTGGAGCTCGACCAGCTGCTTCAGCTGGTCGCTCAAGGGCACAGGGTGTCCGGCCTCAGCGTACTGAGACCAGAACACCTTCTCTGCCGAGCTGCCTTCCTTGGCTCGGTAGAATCCGGCGGCACCGGATACGCTGCAGGGAAGATCTGCGAATGCCCCTGGAGAACTCCGGATTCGGGTAAGTAACAAGTAGTTTACTTTTATATGTATGCTTTGCATGAAGAATGCCTTACCCGCCGCTATCTTTTTCACCTCCTCCAACTCTTGGAGGGCCTTCTGGGATTCTGTTTTGGCAGCCTTGGCAGTTTCAAGGGCCGCTGCGAGCTCGGACGCTCGCGTCTTCGAGTCCAGCTCCAAACTCTCATGTTTTTTCATGAGAGCCTGAAGCTCTTGCTGCACCTCGCCGATCTGGGCCTCAAATTTCTCTCGCTCGGCGCGCTCCGTGGCCGCTCTCTTCTCGGCCTCGGACAGCGCCTGCTTGAGGGTCGCCACCTCAGTCGTGGACCCTACAATAAGCAGTACAATCCTGTAAATTTTTTGCAATTGCATCTTTTTATATATATATATATTTCCTATAAGGTATCTCTTACCTTCTTTCTCCTCGAGCTGCCGCTTGGCAAGGCCGAGCTCTTGCTCGGTCCGCTCGAGACCCTGCTTCAGGGTACCTATCTCCGCAGTCAGTGCGGCGGTAGCAAGCAGCGAAGCCTGCATACGCATATTGACTCATTTTTTATTAGACTCCTGCGAAATTATTTGATCCTCTATTCGGCTTTTCTTTCCGAACGCCAAACAGAGCATCAGGGGCTACTGTCTATGCGGTAATATTTTTACATATTTTTCCTTACCTCGAAACCTGTTAGAAGGCTAGCACAAGCTTCAGTCAGCCCGCTCTTAGCGGAGTGAACCTTCTGGATCACCGTACTCATAATAGTACGGTGCTTCTCGTCGATGGAGGCTCCGTTAAGAACCTCCAGCAGATTGTCCGGCACCTCCGGTTGGACGGAGGCCGCCGGCTCAGAAGACTTGCTCCTCTTGGAAGGAGTTCGCCTACCGCGGTCCGGAACTGTTGAAGATTCCGGCGCGGTGTCCGGCTCAAAGCCGGACTTGGAGCCCTGGGGGGGGTCTTGTCCCCTTTACTCCTGGAGTCCGGGAGGTCGCCTCACGGCTCCTCCAGGACCACCTCCTCTTGCCCCGGAGCTTGTCGCGACGCCACTTCGGCGTCGTCCGCAGTGCGGGGGGAGACAGCGGGCGGAACTGAGTTCACGTCCGATGAGTCCAGGGAGCCGCTCGACGACTCGTCGAGTCCGTCCCGGGGCGGACTGCATAATTATGTTCGACATAAGGAAAAGTTGTGCACCAAAGGAAAGCTATGAGTCACTCTAGTATCCGAATACTTACGATCTCGCCGGGCGCTTGGCCCTTTGTGTCCACTCCTCTTCGCCCTCGTCGGCGTCAGGGGAGTAGTCCGGCGGAAGGGTTTTCCCCTTCTTGGACCCTTTGGCCTCCCCAGTTGGGGCGGCCTTCCTCTTCTCCCCCCGCTAGAGGGGGAGAGGTTTCTTCTTCCTCCTCCTCGTCTTCACGGAAGGAGTGCGTCTCGGATTCGTCAGACGACGAGTCCGACACCACCATATTACGGGAACTCTTTCGAGTCCCCGTGGCCTTCTTCTTCTTGGCCTTCTTCTCCGGCACCGCATAAGGCGCCGGAACCAGCAGCTTCGATAAACAAGCATCTGCTGGGTCTTCGGGCAAAGGGGCTGGACAGTTGACCTGTCCGGACTTCTCTTGCCACGCCTGTCAAAGGTAGGGGAGTTTTGATCCCGCATAAAGTCAATCTATGAGAAACAAATTTCCTGTAAAGGTAAGGATAACTCACCGCGCTAGCTGGACGCTGCGTGCTGAATCCGCGGTCCTCGGACGCGGACGCGGGAGCTTCGGCGCCTTGAACAACACCTTCCAGGCATCTTCGTACGTCGTGTCGAAGAGCCTGCTCAAGGTTTGGTGCTGCGGCGGATCGAACTCCCACAGTGTGAAAGCCCGTTGTTGACACGGGAGGATCCGGCGGACGAGCATGACCTGGACTATATTGACAAGCTTGAGCCGCTTGTTCGCCGGGGATTGGATGCATGTTTGCAGTCCGGTCACCTCTTCCTCGTTGCCCCACGACAGGCCCGTCTCTTTTCAGGACGTGAGCCGCGTGGGGGGGTCCGGATCGGAACTCAGGGGCTGCGACCCATTCAGGGTCGCGCGGCTCGGTGATGTAAAACCACCCTAATTGCCACCCCTTCAGGGTCTCCACAAAGGAGCCCTCGAGCCATAGGACGTTGGCTATCTTGCCCGCCATGGCGCCTCCGCACTCCGCCTGGCTGCCGCGCACCACCTTCGGCTTGACGTTGAAAGTCTTGAGCCAAAGACCGAAATGGGAGCGGATGCAGAGGAAAGCCTCACACACGACGATAAACGCCGAGATGTTGAGGACAAAGTTCGGGGCCAGATCGTGGAAATCCAGGCCGTAGTAGAATATGAGTCCCCGGACAAATGGGTGGAGTGAAAAACCCAGTCCGCGGAGGAAGTGGGGAAGGAATACAACCCTCTCATGGGGCCTAGGGGTGGGGAGAAGCCGCCCCTCTTCAGGAAGCCGGTGCGCAATGTTATCGGACAAGTATCCGACCTTCCTTAGTTTTTTGACATGGCCCTTCGTAACGGAGGAGACCATCCATTTGCCTCCCGCACCGGACATGGCTGGAGAAGGTCGAGGTGGGAAGTGCGGACTTGGGCGCTGGAGCTCGGGTGCGCAGGAGATGGGTAGGCAAAGGAGGAAGAAGGCGTAGGTGAAAAGGTGGATCCTTATCCCCTTATATGGGCGGATGCGGCTATGCGTCCCCACCGGCCTAGTAAAACTCGCTTGTCTCCCAAGCGCCATGATAAATGGCGCGGTTGGGTTACCCACGTCCGTATTGATGAGAATCCCGTAAATTGGGGACACGATCTCTGCTTTGACAAGACGTGCCAAGGAAACCGCCTCGCAAAGCGCGCTGAGGTGGAGAAGTGAAAACGATTCGAATAAAGGCTTGGCCGTAGTGTGATGTCACGCTATGGAATACGTTAACAGATTAGATTTGTCTTAATATTATTCTCTCTATGGCAATATGTGGAAACTTATTTTGCAGAGCCGGACACTACTCTTGGTGTTTACAAATCTTTTATGAAGAAATTGGAGGAGGAACCCGCCTTGCAATGCCGAAAACAATCTGCGCGCCGAACTCGTCGTCATTGAAGCCTGGATCAGGGGCTACTGAGGGAGTCCTGGATTAGGGGGTGTCCGGATGGCCGGACTATACCTTCAGCCGGACTCCTGGACTATGAAGATACAAGATTAAAGTCTTTGTCCCGTGTCTGGATGGGACTTTCCTTGGCGTGGAAGGCAAGCTAGGCGATGCGGGTATTCAGATCTCCTACCATTCTAACCGACTTTGTGTAACCCTAACCCTCTCCGGTGTATATATAAACCGGAGGGTTTTAGTCCGTAGGACAACAACTCCAACATACAACAATCATACCATAGGCTAGCTTCTAGGGTTTAGCCTCCTTGATCTCGTGGTAGATCTACTCTTGTACTACCCATATCATCAATATTAATCAAGCAGGACGTAGGGTTTTACCTTCATCAAGAGGGCCCGAACCTGGGTAAAACATTGTGTCCCTTGTCTCCTGTTACCATCCGCCTAGACGCACAGTTCGGGACCCCCTACCCGAGATCCGCCGGTTTTGACACCGACACCCCCCTCCCACATTTCAACTGGGTGGGCCCCTCTCCTCTAATTTCGCCCAACAAAAAGATGCCACCTGGCCTATTGCGTTAATTACGTAAGCCTGATTACGTAGATGTAGCATTGCTCAGTTATGATTAGCGATAAAGAAAGATTCGTAAGCTTACTTAAAACAATTACGTAAGTCTAGCATTTATGCCCAACTAATTGAGGTGCCAAGCTATTCACGGTACACCGGGCAGTGGCGTCACTCGCGTGCGGCGAGCCGTTGCCTGCCGGCCAAAACTGAGCAACAAACAAAAATGGGGTGTCTGCATATCTACGTGGAAGTGCTGATACTACTACTGCTGCGGACAGGCAGTTGCCATGCCAGTTTTGGGCTGCCCAAGCAAGCGACACCTATAAGTCTGGATCTATAGATTAATTAAACAAGGGCAAAACCACTAAACCAGCTAGTGCACTCGTGCCACGTGAGGCGCCGGCGCCGCCTGGACGGCGACGTTGCTGCTGCAGTGGTGGTCGGCGTTGGTAGTGGATTCTTCGGAGGCGGCTGCGGCAGGTAGCTCGAAGGGGCCGAGGCGGTGGTCGCCGAGGCGGGACTTGTAGGCGGCCTTCTTGTACTCGGCCCAGGTGAACTCCCTGTACAGGCTCCGCTCCCCTTCCCGCATCAGCTCCGGCAGCGGTGCGATCCGCTGCGTTGCCGCCGGCCCGCCGAAGTAGATCACCGACAGCCGCGACTGCTGCCCCTCCGCCGGCGCCACCACCCGGTGCTTCACGCTCTGGAACCGCCCGTTCGTCAGCACCTGAAATGCGCCCAAAAAAACGTCTCTCACATCAGAACGCATGCACGTAAATGGTGTAGGTGCATAAGCATCAGAGCATCTCCAACAGACGCCTCAAACGACGCGCGCGCGGTAAACCCAGCTTTTAACGCGCGCGGGGCGGTTTGCCGCGCTCCAGCGGCTGCGGGAAACAAGCGCGCGCAGGAACCGTTTGCGCGCGCGCGAAAAGGCGCCAGCTCGCGCGCAAGATTTGGCGCGCCGCTTCGCGCGCGCCTATAAAGCTGCGCGCCGCTTCGCCACGCGCTTCTTCACACTTCCTCTTCCCCTCTTCCTCTCCCTCTCTGCCACGTGCCGTTCCAGCGCCCCGCCACCGCCGCGCCGCCATGCCGCCGCGCCGCCGAGGAGCGTCCGGCTACCGCGGCGTCCGCCTGCGCCCCAACGGCTGCTACACCGCGGAGATACGCTCCGGCGAACTCCGGCTCGGCCTCGGCACGTACAGGATGGCGCGCGAGGCCGCCCGCGCGTACGACGCGGCGGCGTGGCGCCTAGGCCGATCGCGCGGCCAGATGAACTTTCAAGATGTGTACACGCTCCAGCAAGCGCTCAACCTCGCCCCTTTGCCTCGTCTGAACACGGCGCGCGGAAGACCGTGCGGAGCACGCCGAGCGGCAACACTGCCTCCTCGTCGCCCAGGAGGACGCGCGGGTCATGACGGAGTGGCGCCAGCGCCACCCGGAGGTTGTCGCCTACGAGCAGGCCTACTGGGTAAGGCGCCGCGAGGAGGACACGCGAAGGCGCCGCGAGACACGGTTGAAAAGGCGTTAGCGGAAGGCGTTGGCAAATGCGCAGTCCAACATCGTTGTAGCAGGTGGGCAGTCGTTCTTCGCGCCGAACGATGATCGGTGGCTGGACATCTGGCTAGACACCTCGGACGACACCGCCGAGGATAATAATGGTGATGATGATAGCGACTTAGAGTAGTTTCTATCTAGTTACGCCGTAGTTTATCTATACTTTCGAACTATCTATCTAGTTGCACCGATGTAAAATACTTTTGTATCGTTTTTTATTTATGCAATCTATCTAGTTTTTATTTTATCTATGCATTCGAAAATTAAAAAAAAAATGTTATGTGTGCGCTGCATTTTTTGCGCGCTGTTAGAGCGGCGCGCGCTGCATTTTAGCGCGGCTGCTGGAGCGGGCGCAGCGCGTCGCGCCAAACCAGGCGATGGACGCACGCTAAAGCTGTTTTTTGCGCGCGCCGCGTTGGGCGCCTGTTGAAGATGCTCTCAGATGGCACATTAAATCAGTGATGCAAGTGGTAGGCTACACGGGGTCGCACGGCAATATCGGGCGAAGTTGCACCCTTTGCGCGGTACTTCGTTGAGACGAACAGAACGGAGGGTGGGTCGGGGTCGGACACCAACGGCACGGACGCCAGCTAAATAATGCGCCATGCCAAAGCAGTAAACCAGGTAGCAACACGTGATCTGCATGCGTGCATGCGTCCATGGATGCGTAGATCCCAGGTAGAGTAAGTGGTAATGGTGTGGTACCAACCTGGAGGGAGTCCCCGACGATGACGAAGAGGGAATCGCTGGCGGGGGCCACAGGGACCCAGCGGCCGTCCGGCAGCATGATCTGAAGTCCCCCGGTGCGGTTGGACCGGAGCACGGAGATGATCTGCGGGTCGGTGTGCTCCCCGAACCCCGTCACGCCGCGCTGCCCCGCCGCCAGGGGGGAGGGGCACGGCGGGTAGTGGTTCACGCGCATCATCTCGTCAGCCTCTCCGACGTCGTCCGGCGCCACCATCCGCCGCAGCACGCCGCGGTGCTCATCCGCGACGCCGAGCCCCTCCGCCATGAGCTCCAGCACCCGCGCTCCCACCTCCCGCATCGCGTCCGTGTACCCCTCCAGCGCAGCCCGGAGCGACGGCGGCAGGGAGGCGGCGGCGACGGAGCCGGACCCGACGGAGAGCAGGATGTACTCGAGCCAGCCAACGTCGCCGTTGCAGCCGATCCTCTTGCTGCCGTAGCCGAAGGGGCGCGCCGACGCGTCCATCTTGTCCTTGTGCGGCAGCGCGAAGAAGGCAGCGGCGCGGGCCTCCAGCGCGTCCACGAGGGCCGCCGGCACGCCGTGGTTGGTCGCCCTGAAGAAGCCCAAGCCGCGGCACGCGTCCGCCACGGCCGCCGCCGCGCCCGGCGCCGACAGGTCGACGCTCGGCACCGCTGCATGCGCGCATTTCACCAGCTGGATCGTGTCCACGGAGACGGGCACCGTGATCCCCACCATGGCCGGCAGACGATCTCGCAGATATGTAGTGCACCGGGGCTGTAGTGAAGCAGAGCAGAAGAGAGGAGGTGCGAACGTTTGCGGTTGTGGTCATCTGATGGGGCGATGGCCTGGTATATATAGGCGACATGAGCATTGATAACCAGCGGCAGTAACTAACTATCTAACCAACCAGGTGCCCGCTTTAGTTTGTTTGGTCCAGCGAGTGAAGTGACGTTCAAAGAGTTTCAAAGCAAGCTACGTGGATGCACGCACTATGTGTGGAACGGAACAGGGAAGTGCCACCATGGCCATCGACCAGGCAGTTGGTTGGGACCGTACGGTTCAATCTTGTCTCTGATGCATCCACGCCGAATTTTCAGTCTAACAGAAACAGAAGACTTTTCCTGAGCATATATTCACTTTTTCCTTTTTCTCACACAGCCGTATTATTTTCTCTGTAATGACAATGAACATCACCTGCACCAGAACACTGGCTAGATGTGACTACACATCTTTCATTCACATTACTAAGATCAAAATGTAGAGAATGTATGTACCAGATTTCACGTCATACTGAATTTGACATGAATAAGTGAATGACAGAACTTTCCTCGATGATTATACTCCCTCAGGTCCTTTTTAGTCTACATATAAGTTTTGTGCAAAGTCAAAGTATCTCTACTTTGACCAAACTTATATAAAAAAGCATCAGCATTCACAATGCCAAATCAATATTGTTAGATTCGTTATGAAATGTAGTTTCATAGTATACATTTTTGGTATTGTAGATGTTGATATTTTTAATATAAATTTTATCAAACTTTAAAATGTTTGACTTGACACAAATCTAATACGCGGAGTAAAAAGGTCCGGAGGGACTACATTTGTCATAGTTGTCTTAGAAACAAAATGAAGACTCTCACTTTGTTGTTTCATTGTTGCTGCTCGAGAACTCGGACTTTCTGCTAGAACTGTGGCAGTGGTATGACTGCCTTTCATACCTTCACAAAAGTAGGGTTCAGGGTTAATGATTCGTCAAATATTTAATGACATATCAGTCAGCCTACCTCTAATAGTATGTTATTTGGAACATGGCTAGATGGGGTGGATTATGACATTGCGAGACACATTCGGGTTGGCGCTTGTGCTCTTTTGTGGGCAATATGGAACTGCAGAAATGACTTAGTCTTTAACCGATCAACAAACTTTCACTTTTTGCAGGTTGTTTTCAGAGCCACAGCGTTTATCCGTATGTGGTCGCTACTCACTCCGACGGAGGCCAGGGAGCGTTTGGTTACTGCGTCTACCCGATGGGAGATGGTAGCTCGGGATATTTTCAACCGGTTTGGATGGCGGTCATGTAATAGGATAGAGTGATCCTATAGTTTTGCCAGCCGGTTGTGGCTTTCAGCAGTTATTTTCAGCAGATTTTGTTTTAGTTACCACTATGACCTTTTTGTACTCTTGAGACTGGTTCTTTATTTTTAATAATATGAGCCGTATGCATCATTCTGATGCAGAGGCTGGGGTATGGCCCCTTTTCCAAAAAAAAAAAACCAAAAATATCACATGAATGGTGTGTTCTTTGTTAAGAAGCAGGATAGTTGGTTGAGCATACCACTGCCAACCCCCCCCTCCCCCCTCCCCAAGGTGTTGTGTGCTAATTCTGGCGAGACATCAAATCCGCATTAACCATTGCATAGAAGTTTAACCACTTTTGACACTCAAATATTTAGATGACAGTAATTGGAAAATTTTCCTTTGACGGACACTCATCACCGCCAACTCCAAGTACAACGGCGACAGGCCGATGCTGTTAATCTTAGTGGCCACCTCCGGTGCCACGAGACCACAACCTCCACTGCGGCACCAGGTCCGTGCCTCGCCGCTAGGTGCAGGGTGGTGTCCCCAGGCACGTTCTTGCCACCGAGGATGTTGATATCTCTAAAGTCCCGTTGCATCTGCGTGATGGGAGAAAAAGTAGTGTTGCACCCTGCCCTTGCCGCATAGTGTAGCGGCATGTCTCGCACCGAGTTCAGACAAGAGAGTAGGGTCTCTTTTACAACACATGGTGTCAAGCCCCTAGATCAGCTTTTCATGCTCTGCGACTAAGTGATGGAGATTGTTCCCCTCACAACTGATTCGGTGTATGTTACTGTGCATGTTGAATGCCCAAAATATACAAAATAGTTATACTCATAGCTAATACCCAAAAAAATTGTCAGCAGTGTGGTAGTGGTACGGTTTTCATTCTTAAAACTGCATAAAAATAAGTCTTAAGGTTTATGCTTTGTCAAATAGTTCAGGAGAGATTGTTATAAGACCACCACATGAATGGTGAGTTCTTTGTTAAGAAGCTAGGGTACATTAGGTATAACATCATATGTGGTAGGGACAATATGTAAGGGTCATTGCCACCACCCCACCCCCTCCCGGGTGTTGCGTGCTAATTCTGGCGAGATATCACATACATGTTTGAAACTTTGTAGAAGATGATGATAAAGATAGTAATGTCGGGGTCTCTCGGGTAGGCCCATAATCAAGGATTCGACCCAGCAAGCATGAACAACCCGAGTCCATGCCAGAATCTACTTGGCTGGGCGGACATTGTGAAAGCCGATCTGGCTGATCTTATCACGGGCTCCACTCGACTGGATCATCATGGGTAATCAAGACTAGAGTGACTAACGCCACGATTAAACCATAGATACCACAACGTAGTCATAGGCATTGGTAATGGTTGTCATAATTGCATCATTACTATTTTATGACTGAAAGAACATGCGATACCCCCATGTTTAGTTTTGGTAATTGATTACGATCTCTATGGACTAATGGTTGCCTTGAGTTATACTTTAAGGTTTTGTCCATAGGCTTTTCTTGGAGTACATGTGTTGGTTTCAAGGAGAATTTGTGTCGACCACGGTGCTATTCAAGGAATTACCTAAATATTGGTCTTGTGAGAGGTTGATCAAGACTAAGTCAAAGAGTGAATCAAGTTGATCAACACACAAAGTGTAGACGATGTACCGAGAGGGATCAAGTGATCCCATGGTATGGTAAGCATTGTCTATTACGCTTTGTGTACTAACCGGTGGTCTTCGTGAGAGTTCTTTGTGGGGTTAGGTTGCGGTGTGCAAGTTCAAGTGATGCATCACGAAGAGCTCAAGTGCTTGAATCTTGTCGTCCATTGTGGTGACAATGGACTTGTGAAGATGTGCCGAAGAGTGGCTCACCCATTGTCGGTGTCAAAACCGGTGGATCTCGGGTAGGGGGTCCCGAACTGTGCGTCTAAGGCGGATGGTAACAGGAGGCGGGGGACACGATGTTTACCCAGGTTCGGGCCCTCACGATGGAGGTAATACCCTACTTCCTGCTTGATTGATCTTGATGATATGAGTATTACAAGAGTTGATCTACCACGAGATCGTAGAGGCTAAACCCTAGAAGCTAGCCTATGGTATGATTGTTGTTGTCCTACGGACTAAACCCTCCAGTTTATATAGACACTGGAGGGGGCTAGGGTTACACAGAGTCGGTTACAAGGAAGGAGATCTACATATCCGTATTGCCAAGTTTGCTTTCCACGCTAAGGGGAGTCCCATCCGGACACGGGACGAAGTCTTCAATCTTGTATCTTCATAGTCCAACAGTCCGGCCAAAGGATATAGTCCGGATGTCGGATACCCCCTAATCCAGGACTCCCTCACCCATAGTGGACTATGGGGGAGCAACCATCTAGTCTTCATCGAGCCAACGCAATCAAGAAAGGTGGTCCAACTTGAGGGAGTCAAGATCGTCATCATATAGCTCAAGTGGACTTCATGCAAGGCAAAGGTTTTCCCTTGCGAGGTCTTCTATTTTACCGGTCTCAAGGTGGTAGTTGGAGACCGGGTTATAGGATCGGTTGCCGTACTATCAAGGGGGGCTCTCGATGAGTAGCTTGATCGTATCATTCGTAGAGAGCTCAAACCATTGCATCATTGCATCATCTTTCTTGGTTCTTTTTTGGTTCTCTTTGTGAGATTTGGAGCTTATGGTCATCTTCTTGACAAGCTCGAGTTCATAAAAAACGGAGTTCACATGCTTCTTCTATTGTGTTTTCGGTGTTGGAGGTTTTACCGGTCCTATTCGAGGAAGGGTCTCACCATTTTATTATGGGACTTTTCTAATTTCCTTCTTATTGTTATTTCTTTCAAGATTATGTTAACCCTTGTCGCTAGCTTTCCAATAAACTTAGTTTCGTTGAATTCGGAGTCCGTTTGCAGAAGTTGTGTCATTTTTGGTGTCCTTAAAAAAGGCTGTTGCGGTACTACCGCCCATGGGAGCGGTACTACCGCTTGGAGGGGATGTAATTTTTTAGTACCGCTTCCTGTGAGATGTAGTACCGTGCCGGATTTTTTGCACTGACCGAAACTCAGCGGAAGTAGGCATGGATGTATTTTTTAGTACCGCTACCCCTAGCGGTAGTACCGTGAGGACAAGCGGTAGTACCGCTCCGACGGTTCTTCTGGCCTTTTGCCTCCTCGTCGTTGTTTTTCGAAGGGCTACTGCCGCCCTAGCGGTATTACCGCTCCTTGGAGTGGTAGTACCACTCGATGCGGGTTGTGAGCATAACGGTTGGATTTTTTCCCCACCTATAAAAGGGGGTCTTCTTCCCCATTGAACCTTATCCTTTAAGCTCGTGTTCTTCCCTCATTGTTGACCTTCTTCGAGCTTGCTATCTCTCAACCCCTCCATGGATTCTTGCTAGTTTGGGGGTGGGGGAAGAGAGAGGAGATCTAGATCCACATTTCCACCAATCACTTTCTCCTCTGTGTGAGGGGAACCCCTTGGATCTAGATCTTGGAGTTCTTGGTGTTCTCCTTCTTGTTCTTCCTCTCACTTCCCTCCCTAGCAATAGTAGTTTTGGTGGGATTTGGGAGAGAAGGACTTGGGCACTCCGTGTTCCCTTTCCATTGCATTTTGTGCATAGGTTTGAGTTCTCCATGGTGATACGTGGAAGTTACAAGTTGAGAAGCTTATTATTCTTGGGTGCTTGGTACCCTTGAGCTTGTTCCTCTTGGGTGCTTGGGCGCCCTAGACAGTTGGTAGTGTTTCGAGCTCAATCATTGTGGTGTAAAGCTCCGGGCAAGCGTCAGGGTCTCCAATTAGGTTGTGGAGATCACCTCGAGCAATTTGACGGGTACCGGTGACCGTCCCCAAGGGTTGCCAAAGTGTACGGGTTCGGTGACCGCCCCCAAGGGTTGTCATTTGTACGGGTTCGGTGACCGTCCTCAAGGGCGATGACCCACAAGTATAGGGGATCTATCGTAGTCCTTTCGATAAGTAAGAGTGTCGAACCCAACGAGGAGCAGAAGGAAATGATAAGCGGTTTTCAGAAAGATATTCTCTACAAGCACTGAAATTATAGGTAACAGATAGTTTTATGATAAGGTAGTTTGTAACGAGCAACAAGTAACAAAAGTAAATAAAGTGCAGCAAGGTGGCCCAATCCTTTTTATAGCAAAGGACAAGCCTGGACAAACTCTTATATAGAGAAAAGCGCTCCTGAGGACACATGTGAATTATCGTCAAGCTAGTTTTCATCACGTTCATATGATTCGCGTTCGTTACTTTGATAATTTGGTATGTGGGTGGACCAGTGCTTGGGTGCTGTCCTTACTTGGAAAAGCATCCCACTTATGATTAACCCCTATTGCAAGCATCCGCAACTACAAAAGAAGTATAAAGGTAAACCTAACCATAGCATGAAACATATGGATCCAAATCAGCCCCTTACGAAGCAACACATAAACTAGGGTTTAAGCTTCTATCTGTAACGCCCGGATAATCAAGCTACAGTAAACCCCTACTAATGATGCCACGTCATCATTCTTACTGTTGCTAGTCCTCATTTGCATTCAAACGAATTCAAATTCAAATCCAAGTTAATGTCAAAATACAAAACTTCTCAAACATGAAAGCTAAAATGTTCCTCATGTGGAAAATATTCCATAATTAATTGTGGTGGTGAACCAACCTTTTGTAAAGTGTTTTAATGCCCTAAGGTAATTAAGTGGCTAAATCAATTATTTAAACGCTTTTTCACTTATAAAAATGCTAGACTAATTTATTTAACTACTAAACTTATGGTGGAAGTGGTCTAAATTATTATACTAATTTAGAGGTAAGTTTTACATTTTATAAAACTAAAATAATATGAAATTAATAGGAAAATACAAAAGCTTATAAAAAAAAGAACACCAGCCCCCCCCCACACGCCGGGCCTAACGGCCCAGCTGGCCGCCGCACTGGCCGACCCACCAGGCCCAGCCGGGCCTCCTTACCCCCCCACTCCCTCGCTAACCCTAACCCGGTCGCCCCGTTCCCCCACTCCCTCCCCACGCGCCCCTCCCCCACGTTTTCCCTCGCTCCTCTGCCCCCCCGCCCCGATCCAGATCGAGCGGCGGCAACCCCGGCGACCGCGCCCCGAGACCGACGTCGCCGCGCGGAGCCCCCCCGTCGCCGGACTTCCTCGTCCACGTCGCTCGTCGCTCCGACCCCTTCGCCCCCGCCACTGTGCGCCGAAGCCGGATCGCCGGCGCCACCTCGCCCTGACGTCGCCCCGCCGCCTCGTCCTCATCATCGCGACGTCCTCGACCTCCTCCTGAACCACGACTCCTTTGAGCCTCGCCGGTGTTCCCCTGCAATGGGGGTGAGCCGCCATCCGTCCTCCTCTCTCCCCCCTCTGCCTCGATGTGGCCACCACATCCCGGTGCGCTCGCCGCGCCCGTGCCGCTCCAGCCACGCCCAACGCACGCGCCCGGGCACCGCGGCCCTTCCCCGTGCGCTCACCGCGTCCTGCCGCTCCACCCACGTGCCCGTCGCCCCCTCACCCGCTGTCGCCGCTGTTGCCGCAAGCTGTTACCCCTGTTGCTCCCGAACTGCTACTACAGCTGGCGCCGCCCGGCAGCACCCGCTTCGGCTGCCGCCGTCCGGCGACGGCCCCTGCTACCCCGGCCTAACCTCGCCCCTTCCCCCGTCGGTGCCGTGCCCGCCGGTGCCCTTCTGGGTGCCGCGGCGCTCGCTCCTAGGCTGCACAGCCCCTGGCCTTGTGCCACTGACCAGGGGGCCCCATGCCCCTGTTAAAAAAAGAAATTGAAAAATAGAAATAATTATTTAATTAATTAGTAATTTGATTGATTAATTAATTTGCTTAGTTAACTACCTAATTAACTTTGATTAATTAGCCTAATAAACATATTTAGTCTAATTAAACCTGCTTAATTAAACTAGTCTATGACAGTGGGCCCCATTGCCCTATTTGACCAGTCAACGTTAACCCAGTCAACAACTGACTAGACTGTTGACTTTGACTCTGACCACACCTGTCATACACTATGGCTGGCACTGCACTATGTGACAATAGTATTTACTGGTTAAATTTTGGAGTTAAATAAATCAATATAATCATTTCAAATTTAGAAAATCACATTAAATAATCCGTAACTCCGATGAAATTATTTTATACATGAAACTTGCTTAGAATTTCGATACGAACCCGAATACTTCCTCCATATTCCTGTCAGATGCCCATAGCTAAATGACCATGGAACTTTTAGACCGATTTCAATGAATGAATAGTGCCCAACTTTAATTAAATAAATCCAAATAAATTCCTAAATTAACTAAATCATTTACTTAGGCAGTAGAACACCTCTGCATATCATTTAGACATGTCCTGCATTTTTTTTGCATTATTGCCGTGAATTTATTGTTTATCTCCCCCTCCTTCTCTCCGATAGACCCCGAGACCGATGTCGCCCCTGTGATCGACTACGTCGACGACGACCCCTTCTTCTTGTCTGAGCAACCAGGCAAGCCCCCCCTTTGATCATCCCGATATCACCCATTCCATTCTCTCATGCTTGCATTAGATTTTGCTACTGTTATTGTTTGCTCCTATTCTGATGCATAGCCTGCTTTTGTATCTGCTGTTGTACCTTACCTGCTTATCCTAAACTGCTTAGTATAGGTTGGTTAGTGATCCATCAGTGACCCCCACTTGTCCTTGTTGCCCCTGCTTCATCATCGACGACTCGATCTACGTGATCGAAGACCAGGCCCTGACACCGCACATCACTCCCCCTTAGTTGCTTGACACTACTGGGTTACTATCGAGTACCGAGGGTGAACCTCTTCAGCACTTCTGATGTTAACCCTATAGAGTAGTCATTCGGTCGTGGTCATCGAGGGTGATTTCCTCCTTAACCACTTTAGATACGACTCTGTCGTGCAACCCCTCAAGTGTGAACCTCGGGGGTGATTCCTCTTACGTTCACCTTGATGATTACATCTAGTGGAATTCATCGGGGGTGATTCCTCGGGTTTTCCCCTTGATGTTTGGACACACGGATACTTGTACTTTACCACTGTTACTTGGAAAGACGGGTCGACCCTGAGGGGTACCCGCGCGAGCTTAATTGCGAGTGATGTGGAGTCGGGCGGACCTGGAAGGTGCCCGTGAGATAATTACGAGGCGTGGCCGGACATTCCTAGCCCTTGCCGCAAGTCCTCGAGACGGGGCAACGGGGTCACCTCTTTCGTGAGTCTCTGCTTGTTACCGCGCGTTCCTAATCCACTACGATTTCGATATTTGATCCGAGGGGCCTCTGGCCTGATAGCACTAACCATCACGTGGGCATAGTATGGGCGTTCTGCGTCGTATACATCAGCCGAAGCTTAATAGACGTCAGCGACTGAGTGGCGCGCGCCGGGTTGGACTGCGTAAGCGCCTGCCTTGTTGAAGGAGGTAGCTAGGTCTGCTCACCGACCGCGTACGCAACATGCAGGAGTTCCCGGGGAGATGGCCCATGACCCCTGGGGGCATAGCTTTAGTCCGGCGTGCTGGCCTCTCTATTAAGCCTAGGTCGGGTTGCGGCGTATTGTTTGGCCGAGGCCGGTCATGACCCAGGAAAGTGTGTCCGGCCAGAGTTAATCGAGCGTGGTGGGTAAGTTGGTGCACCCCTGCAGGGAAGAAAACATCTATCGATAGCCTGTCCTACGGTAACGAACACTTGGAGTTGTATCCCGATCGATACAACTAGAACTGGATACTTGTGATGAGAACTGGATGGTGATGAGGATTGGATTGTGATGATAACTGGACAGTATGGCTCTGGGACTTCTTTCTCGCAGGGAGTCGAGAAAGGATCTCCAGCCGAGGTTGATAACACTTCTACTACTTTACATTATGCTACTCTACTCCCTCCTGTTGCTGCAAGATGGTGGTTTCCAGAAGATGCTAGTCTTCGATAGGACTAGGCTTTCCCTCTATTCTGGCATTTCTGCAGCCCAGTCCACATATACAACCTTCTTTTGATAATGTTGCATATGTAGTGTAGATCCTTGCTTGCGAGTACTTTGGATGAGTACTCACGGTTGCTTTGCTCCCCCTTTTCCCCCTTTCTTCTTTCCGGTTGATGCAACCAGATGTCGGAGCCCAGGAGTCAGATGCTACCATCGATGCCTACTACTACGTGGAGACCGCCGACGATCAGGAGTAGTTAGGAGGCTCCCAGGCAGGAGGCCTTGCCTTTTCGATCGTTGTTATTTCTGTGCTAGCCTTCTTAAGGCAAACTTGTCTAACTCATGTCTGTACTCAGATATTGTTGCTTCCGCTGACTTTTGTGTTTTCGAGCTTATGTATTCGAGCCCTCGAGGCCCCTGGCTTGTAATATAAAGCTTGTATTATTTTTAATTTGTGTCTAGAGTTGTGTTGTGATATCTTCCCGTGAGTCCTTGATCTTGATACACATTTGCGTGTATGATTAGTGTACGATTGAATCGAGGGCGTCACAAGTTGGTATCAGAGCCGACTGCCTGTAGGTAGCCCCCTTTCCAACTCCTTGGCCGAAGTTGAGTCTAGAAACCGAAAACTGTTTTACTAACTTGGCTGTGTGGCTTACGGCCCACGTCGCCAATTGGGTGGTATTAGGATCTTTTATTCCTCGTCTATACTTTCGGACTCTGATCTCTCGTCTATTCGGGTTAAACTTTTTACTAACTCAGACTCTAGGATCTCATAACCACTTCCTTCCGGAGAGCCCCTTCACTACAGATGATCGCTTGCTTCGCCAGAAGATTCTGCAGATACTCCTCGATGTTTCTCGAGACCCTGTGCCCATTGCCTTGTAGTTCCTGACCATAGATAATCCCCGTGAATAACATCCTTGCCGCTTGCACCTTCATACCCAGTTGCTCCTATTATTCCAAGATGTACTCTCCGTTGTTTCGAGAATCCTTTGTGCCTTCTGCTTTGCGGCTTCTTTTTGCACTACGGATAATTCGCTGAACCCGTTCATCTCCAGTTGTTCATATGCTTTCCAAAATATTTGGAAATAAAATGTGATCTTCTAAAAATCCTGTGCAGCCTATTTCTCTTGATTCTCCTTGCCTGCTTGCGTTAGGATTAATTCCATATGTCTAGCAATATTATTTAAAATTCTTTGTGGTAGTCATTCTGCTCCTATGGATTCAACGTGTGAGCGAATACTCGCAATCATCAATTAATCCTTGGAAATTTTCTTTCCGGCTCCGACATCGCTTCGGTTGTGAGCTAGTTCTTGCTCAATCCAGATTTGATCGGGTACACCTCTAGGTCTATTCAACTTACACATCTTTTGATCAGAGCCTCTGCTTTTGATCCTTCGTCTTGAAATCAAATTCCTTTGTACCCAAGCATCGAATTAATCAGATATTTCAAAAATCCAATGCCTCTGCATTATTCCTTCTTCTGATTGAATATCTATACTCACATCAGCTCCATTATGGCCCGCCAAATCCATTGTTTGATTATTATCTGACAGTGTCCTTCATATTTAATCACCTTGTGAATTATTTCCCTGATACACAATGCCTTTGGTAAATTGTAACCTCTCCTTCAACCATGCTCTACTTTCGAGCTGGTGTTCCTTACTCCTGAAGTTCGTGGTATATGTTCCTAATATGCCCCGATGGGTGGAACCTATGCCTTCTCTAATCCGGGTCAACCCAATGGTTTTCACAGGTCATACTCCTTTGGTAATTCACCAAGTAGTTCTTCACTTTCAAATAATTTTTAACAACGAAGTGAATGGAAGGTTATGCGTTGAAGAAGTGGGAGTCGACCTTGAACTTTGTGTTCATGCCCATGAACCTGAGGTGGAACTTATCATGGAAACTTCTTGTGATAATAATAATCCCCTTGTTATAAGTTAATTTGGTATCTATGTTTGGTCCTTTGCAACCGTGGTTCTGACCATGATTGTTCCCTTTGATTCCATTTCTCGGACAAGTTAAAGCACTTGTCTTCTATAGATCAATGCATCTCCTCAACCTCTATTTTGATATTCCTTCGAGTATTACCCTCCGGTACCTCGAGAATAACAAAGAACCGTGTTGCTTCCTACGAGTCTGCATTTGGTATTGCTTCTCATTGATTTCAGATTTCCCGGGGTTTGAGTTGTTAGTCACTCGAGAATGCCGATAAGTGAATCGATTCCACACTCCGATTCAATAACTCTAAATAATTTTTGTTGCTTATGAGTTTAATGATCCTTCAAGTCATTCCTAGCCCGATCGGCTATATCATTATCGTGCTAAATTTTAACTGTGCTACCTGGTCCTTCTTCCCAGAGCAACTTCCGACGACGAGCTAAGCTTACATCGACCTTCTTCATCTTATCATTTCACCTCGAATGACAAGCTTGATTTCGAGCTTGTGTTGTATCCGTGGTTCCATTAGCCTTTCACTTCATCCTTCTTGTTGCTTGATGGCATCGCTCCTCGATGGCATCTTCATAGAGCCTCTCGACGAATGCGTCGTGATCAGCATCAACATTTTGACTTCTATTGAGATGACCATTGAATTCATGGTGAGAAATACCATCCTTGACCTTCGATGATTTGAGTTATCATCGACACCCTCTTGTCTTCCTTCCAACACATGTTTGATCATGTCTTGGTTATACCATGGACTCCATGCTATTCCTGCAATTGTTCCTTGAGTATTTCTTGTCATCTTCAGCTCCAACCCTTACTTGGGACACCATGTTAATGCTACCTCGAAGCATGACTGAGGTATTCCGGATATCAACAAGAACATTGGAAGCACATTGTCAACTGTTTCTTGATCTATTATCCAAACACCGTTGTATGTGTATCATCATTCTTCCCTCTCCCCCTTTATCTAAATGCCTTTGATCTTGCTATCATATCATGTATATCATGCTCCGCTTCCCCTTGGGAAGGATATACTCCCAATTCTGGTGTGTAAACACATTTTTCCTTTCCATTGGTCTGATTAGTCCGATAATTTCACTTTCCTTTCCATTGGTTTGTTTAACCTTCTTGTGATCTATATGATCTAAGCAGTAACATTCTTCTGCTTGATTAAACCTCTTGGTGTACAACTCTTACAGTAAAACCATGTTACTATTGTTGTTGACATTCTGGTAACCACCGATGGACGAGAACTTTGCCTACTGGTCCGCCTCGTTCAACGAGCAGGAAAATAGTTCTCTTCGTCCCTCGCCCTTGGTACCTACGTTGTTGGCAACATAACTGACTGTCTATCATTTGACATGCCTTGCTATCGGCCCACTTTGTACTTTTAACTCACATGGTGGGCCCAGAACCCACAATTCCACAGGATCGGAACCTGACTCTCCGATGTATCTTTTATTCTGGAGTATCATATGCTCTTGGCTTTGTGTGTTGTCACGAGACACCTTCTGATTCTTTCCCGATGCTCTGGACTCCCTTTCTCACACTCTGTTCAGGTATCAATCATTTGTCCACTCGGTTGAAACTTCCTTTGTACCTTCTTACCTTGGTCTCGTTGACTTTCATCAATTTCAACTCGAGAGATGCCTCTACGCCATGTTCACCGAGATAGCCCCCAGGTACCTATCTTGTGATGAGCTCCGTCCTTCCCGAGTCTTTCCCCCTTACTCCACCCCTTAAATCTCGGGACGAGATTTCTTGTAGTGGAGGAGATTTGTAACGCCCGGATAATCAAGCTACAGTAAACCCCTACTAATGATGCCACGTCATCATTCTTACTGTTGCTAGTCCTCATTTGCATTCAAACGAATTCAAATTCAAATCCAAGTTAATGTCAAAATACAAAACTTCTCAAACATGAAAGCTAAAATGTTCCTCATGTGGAAAGTATTCCATAATTAATTGTGGTGGTGAACCAACCTTTTGTAAAGTGTTTTAATGCCCTAAGGTAATTAAGTGGCTAAATCAATTATTTAAATGCTTTTTCACTTATAAAAATGCTAGACTAATTTATTTAACTACTAAACTTATGGTGGAAGTGGTCTAAATTATTATACTAATTTAGAGGTAAGTTTTACATTTTATAAAACTAAAATAATATGAAACTAATAGGAAAATACTAAAGCTTATAAAAACAAGAACACAAGCCCCCCCACACGCCGGGCCTAACGGCCCAGCTGGCCGCCGCACTGGCCGACCCACCAGGCCCAGCCGGGCCTCCTTACCCCCCACTCCCTCGCTAACCCTAACCCGGTCGCCCCGTTCCCCCACTCCCTCCCCACGCGCCCCCACTCCCCCACGTTTTCCCTCGCTCCTCTGCCCCCCCCGCCCCGATCCAGATCGAGGGGCGGCAACCCCGGCGACCGCGCCCCGAGACCGACGTCGCCGTGCGGAGCCCCCCCCGTCGCCGGACTTCCTCGTCCACGTCGCTCGTCGCTTCGACCCCTTCGCCCCCGCCACTGTGCGCCGAAGCCGGATCACCGGCGCCACCTCGCCCTGACGTCGCCCCGCCGCCTCGTCCTCATCATCGCGACGTCCTCGACCTCCTCCTCAACCACGGCTCCTTCGAGCCTCGCCGGTGTTCCCCTGCAACGGGGGTGAGCCGCCATCCGTCCTCCTCTCTCCCCCCTCTGCCTCGATGTGGCCACCACATCCCGGTGCGCTCGCCGCGCCCGTGCCGCTCCAGCCACGCCCAACGCACGCGCCCGGGCACCGCGGCTGAGGAAGTCCTGGATTAGGGGGTGTTCGGATAGCCGAACTATATCTTCAGCCGGACTCCAGGACTATGAAGATACAAGATGGAGGACTTCGTCCCGTGTCCGGAAGGTTCTTTCCTTGGCGTGGAAGGCAAGCTAGGCGTGCGGATATTCAAGATCTCCTACCAATGTAACCGACTCTATGTAACCCTAACCCTATCCGGTGCCTATATAAACCGGAGGGTTGTAGTCCGTAGGACGAACACATCGTAACCATCATCATACCGATAGGCTAGCTTCTAGGGTTTTAGCCTCCTTGATCTCGTGGTAGATCTACTCTTGTACTACCCACATCATCAATATTAATCTAGCAGGAGTAGGGTTTTACCTCCATCGAGAGGGCCCGAACCTGGGTAAAATAAAGTGTCCCTTGTCTCCTGTTATCATCCGACCTTGACGCACAGATCGGGACCCCCTACCCGAGATCCGCCGGTTTTGACACCGACATTGGTGCTTTCATTGAGAGTTCCTCTGTGCCGTCGCGATCAGGAAGGATGCCTTTTCCCGTCTTTAAAGACGGCGCCGTCACTGAGGGAGCTTTGGCTATCGGCTAATCCCTTCGGCTGGGTGGTTTTCTCATGACCGCTCGTTCGGCCATTACGCCGACGGTGACCTCTCGGGTCATCGAAAACAATCTCCGCGTCAGCTCGGAATTGGCCGAGCAGCTAGATCCGGTGGAGCTCTCCTCCATAAACGAGCTCCTGGATCGCATCGCCGCCTTGGGGGTCGCTACAAACTACGACCAGGTTGGGCCTAAACCCGATCTAAGGGAAATCAACTCTCCCCAAGCCACCCATCATGTTGATGTGGTGGAAACACAATGCGGTGACCCTTCATCAATCTTAAGGACCAAATACGTCCGAATTCCGGAACCCTCCATGCCGGATATCCACGGAGGGGAGGATACAACCCAAGACCTGGGCTTGGAACCAGGCAAACCGGAAAGCATACAGGACTCCGGATCTCGGAATCCGGAGGTCGTTCGGCCTCCGAACAGCAAACCGGGCGAAGTATCAGATCTAATGAATTCTGCCCGTCCGATCTTAAGCGATCTCTCCCAAGTCAAGCAGATGCCCGAAGAAACAGTACATCATTACTGGGCCAGATTCCTCCTGCTTATTAATAGGATAAAGGACTGCCACGAGGGAGACGCGATTTCAATCTTCTGCAGTAACTGCACGGACAAGGGGATACTCAACGCCATAAGTCGTCGTAATATTACGCGCTTTGCTGACTTGGCATCCATAGTACAAAAATACTGTGCGATGGAAAGTGCTCGGAAAACCGAAATTAACTTTTGGGATAATCCGGCCTTGAATAGCAATCCCGTCTGAATCAAAAGGGCGCACTACAGCAAAGCGCCCGGATTAAATAAAAAATCAAAACCCTCTAGGGGGCACGGAACCGTGCTAGAAAGGTGGCTCGATGGACCCTGCAAGATTCGTAGTACAGAGGATGCCGCCCCAACTCACAACCTCAGGGCATGTTGGATACTCCGGCAGGTGGCCAAAATTGGCGAGGACCTCCTAAATCCAGAGGTCGAAGGAAACCAGCCCGAGAATTTCAGTACCGTTCTCACAATCTCCGAGACTTTCGCATCAAATAACATGCGAAAAAAAAACACTTCGCAGCCTCGCCGAAGTCTACCAAGTAGCGACCATAAATCCATGGAGCAATACTGCCATCACCTTCAATGCGAGCGACGAACCTAAATTCCGAACAGCCAGAGCGCCAGCCGCATTGGTTCTCAGTCCCATAGTGGACGGCTGTCGCCTCGCGAAGGTACTTATGGACGGAGGCAGCGGATTGAACCTCATCTACGAGGAAACCCTCCAAAAGATGGAAATAGACTGGAACCGCATTGAGCGAAGCAGCACAACCTTTAGAGGAATAATCCCCAGTCAGGAAGCGCACTGCACCGGAAAGATCACACTAGATGTGGTATTCGACACGCCGGATAATTACAGGTCCAAACAAATCACGTTCCAGGTGGCCCCGTTCAGAAGCGGATATCACGCCATATTAGGACGAGAGGCATTCACAGTTTTCCAAGCCATACCCCATTACGGGTACATGAAGCTTAAGATGCCTGGGCCAAACGGAATTATCACTCTCGCTAGTGATCCGGACATAGCACTCCGCGCCGAAAACAAGACAGCGACATTGGCCCTCGAGGCACTATCTGAAGCCTTAGCGGCCGAAGAGCTGACGGCGCTGCGATCCACGGTTAGCAGGGATGATGTGATACTCGATAAGATATCCAAATCCACATCCTTCAAACCAGCAGACGAAATAGTCAAATTCCAGGTCCACCCAACGGACCCAAATAAAACAGCCTCCATTGGGGCACAATTGAGCCCTGATGTAAACGCCGCACTGCGCGAGTTCCTACGAGAGAACTGGGATATTTTTGCTTGGCACCCCTCAGATATGCCAGGAATCCCACGCAGGCTGGCCGAGCACAGCTTAAATATCCAGAAATGATTCAAACCTGTCAAACAAACCCTTCGGCGTTTCTCCGAACCAAAGAGACAGGCCATGGGAGAGGAGCTAGCCAAATTATTGGAGGCCGGATTCATTAGAGATATCAAACACCCGGACTGGCTAGCAAACCTGGTAATGGTACCAAAGAAGGACAAATCCTGGCGTCTGTGTGTCGATTTCAAAGACCTTAATAAGGCCTGCCCAAAGGATCCCTTTCCCCTCCCTCGAATTGATCAAATCATCGATGCCACCACAGGACACGATTCCCTGTGTTTCCTCGACGCATACTCCGGTTACCATCAAATAAAGATGGCAGAATCCGACCAAGCTGCAACAGCATTCATCACGCCATACGACCCATTCTGCTTCAACACAATGCCCTTTGGGCTCAAAAACGCCGGCGCGACATATCAGCGCATGATTCAAACATGTTTGGCAAACCAGATCGGCAAAACAGTGGAGGCGTACATAGATGATGTGGTCGTTAAATCAAGACACGTCGAATCTATAGTAGACGACTTGAGACTTACATTCGACAACCTGCGAAAATACGACATCAAGCTCAATCCGGAAAAATGTGTTTTCGGCGTCCCAGCCGGAAAGCTCCTGGGCTTCATTGTATCCGCCAGAGGAATTGAAGCAAATCCAGCTAAAATCCGAGCTCTGTCACAATTGGATGTCCCAAAAGATCTCAAGCAAATTCAGAAACTCACCGGATGCGTGGCAACCTTAAGCCGCTTCATCTCCCGCTTGGGAGAAAAGGCACTACCCCTTTACCGCCTCCTTAGGCGCACCGAACACTTCGAGTGGATGGACGCTGCCATGGCCGGACTCAAGGAAATAAAGGCCATCTTGGCAACAAACCCCGTCCTGGCCGCGCCGAATACCGGCGAACCCATGCTATTGTACATTGCCGCAACCCATCAAGTTGTTAGCGCAGTACTCGTCATCGAACGGATAACGGACGGACATAAATTACCCCTTCAAAGGCCGGTTTCCTATGTGTCCACTGTCCTTACACCATGCAAATCACGGTACCCGCATTATCAAAAAATCGCATACGCGGTATTCATGGCATCCCAGAAGCTACGACACTACTTTCAAGAGTGTTCTATTACAGTAGCCTCGGAAGTACCACTCAACGATATTATCAACAACCGCGATGCAACAGGCCGGATAGCAAAATGGGCCATAGAGCTCCTCCCGTTCGATATAACCTACAAGCCACGGCGAGCAATTAAATCGCAAGTCCTAGCCGACTTCGTCGCCGAATGGACAGAGGCCGAACTCCCTAAAGAGTACGGCACGTACTCAAACTGGATCATGCATTTCGACGGCTCCAAAATGCTGGCCGGACTGGGGGCTGGCGTCGTTTTGACGTCCCCTACAGGAGATACAGTCCAATATGTACTCCAAATTATGTACACGGACTCCAACAATGCAGCCGAATACGAGGCCCTTCTACATGGCCTCCGGATGGCGGTATCCATGGGCATTCAACGCCTGGAAGTACACGGGGACTCAAACCTCGCGATATCCCAAATAAATGGCGACTTCGACGCCAAAGACCCAAAAACGGCAGCTTATCGCAATGCCGTACTAAAAATGTCAGCTCGGTTCGAGGGACTGGAGTTCCATCACATAGCCCGAGAAAATAATCAGGCAGCGAACGTCCTAACACGCATTGGAGCAAAACGAGATGCAGTCCCCCCAACATCTTCTTGGAAAGATTATTCAAACCATCCGTAACATGGGAGGGGGAACCCTCGGATAATAGCCCGGGCATAACCGCACAACCCAATGCCGAACAATCAGACATAATCGGCGGACCCGCCACCGAAATTACATCCTCAGCCCACGCAATAATGGCGGTCATCGCCCCGTGGACGAAACCATTCCTAGCCTACCTTACTAGGCAGGAACTCCCCGAGGACCAAAACGAGGCACGCTGCATAGTGCGGCGATCTAAAGCCTATAAAGTCCACGAGGGAGAGCTATATAAGAAAAGCACTACAGGAGTCCTTCAAAGGTGTATCTCCGAAGAGGAAGGGCGGAGTCTGTTGGCTGAAATTCATGCCGGACTCGGTGGCCATCACGCCGCGGCTCGGTCCCTTGTAAGCAAGGCTTTCCGTACTGGCTTCTATTGGCCGACGGCTAGAGCAGACGCTCAGGACCTAGTCAAACGGTGCGTCGGTTGCCAGCTCTTTGCCAACCAAAGCCATATGCCACCCAACGCCCTCCGAACTATCCCCATCACTTGGCCTTTCACGGTCTGGGGGCTCGACATGGTGGGACCCCTTAAAGGCGGAACCCACAAGAAAAAATACTTATTGGTCATGGTGGATAAATTCACCAAATGGATAGAAGCCAAGCCTGTCAAGACGGCTGAATCCGGACCTGTGATAGACTTCGTATCCGGGGTCGTACACCGTTATGGTGTCCCCCACAGCATTATCACCGATAACGGCACAAACTTCACTTCTGATGAAGTAAAGCTGTGGTGCAAAAACATGGGCATTAAGCTCGACTACGCTTCTGTCTATCACCCACAAACTAACGGTCAGGTCGAACGTGCAAATGGTCTCATCATGAGCGACATCAAACCCAGACTAGTGCGGTCCCTCAAGGAATCTGATATGCACTGGGTAGAGGAGCTCGACTCCGTACTCTGGGGGCTGCGAACCACGCCAAATCATACCACCGGATTCACGCCATTCTTTATGGTGTACGGCACCGAGGCGATTCTGCCCTGCGACATAATTCATGACTCACCTCGAGTGCGCATGTACGAAGAAAGAGAAGCCGAGCTTGATCGGCAGGACAACCTGGATGCCTTAGAGGAAGAGCGTGACGTGGCTAAGGCCCGTTCAGCATTCTATCAACAGCAAGCTCGAAGATATCAAAGCAGAGAAGTACGGGCCAAAAATTACAACGTTGGTGAACTAGTTCTGCGCCTGCCAGATAAGCAAAAGAACAAACTCAAGCCCAAATGGGAAGGTCCATTCATAATCGACCAAGTCCTAACTGGTGGAGCGTACCACCTGCGAGATGCGTCGGACAACCGACTCGAGCCGAACCCATGGAACGCCACACGTCTCTAAAGATTCTATGCCTAGCGCCGGACTCTGTGTTTGTCTCCTTCCTCTGTCCATTATTTACATTTATACCTTTTTTTACTTTGTCTACTACTCTTTTCTTTTCTAGCCCTTAAAAGGCTCATTATGTGACGCGCTATCCGTGCTTCTTAAACCTGGGGGCTTCTTTAACAGAAGCTTGTCTATATGGGTTTCACACCCAACGCATGCGTCAGACTTCCGCATGCACCTTTTCTTCGCCATTATATGCATCGATATGACTTAAGTTTTGGCCAAGCTGGGTTGCCTGGCTCCTGTGCTTACCCCTACGTTCCTGATTGTTCGACTAGGCGGTAAAGGGAGCACCTCTGTGATTGTTACTACCGGATAAGCCGGATGTGTACCTCAGACTGGGTGAAGCCGAAAGCTAGCGTTCTTAAGGGAATATTCGGTCGGTGAACTAAAAGATGAACCTTTTTATTTTATACATGCCCTCAGATGATCTTCTGCATTTGCAGTCCGGACATGCACTTTAGGGCACGCCACCCCAGCGAAAGGAACCCTTAACGGAACTATTCTCTCTGGAAGATGTTTCTTACTAACCATGTAATATGACATAACTAGTTGGGCACTTGTCTGATAAAGCACTAATGACCCCTACGCCTGGTCTCCATGCATACCCCGGCTTTTATATAGCCGTTATGGTATTCGGACACACTCCGGACCGTCAGGTCCCGAGGTCGAAGAGAAAAGGTCGGCAACGACAAACGATCTACAATCCGGCTAGAAGGCATTACACATGTCAATTATAAATTACATAGTCATCTTGACTGATCGTATTCCTCCTCTATACCATCTAACA
The DNA here is from genome assembly GCA_032464435.1 of Aegilops umbellulata. Lineage (NCBI taxonomy): Eukaryota > Viridiplantae > Streptophyta > Magnoliopsida > Poales > Poaceae > Aegilops > Aegilops umbellulata. Next base: position 513,278,951 of record CP136059.1, read on the forward strand.
TGCTGTCTAATTTACAGTCCTGCTGGGAATACTTTGCGGCCAGCTCTACCTGGCCATACACCAAGCTCACAGGGATCTCCTTCCCGTCAGGCCCCACTGGTCCGACCTCGGCCATGTGATTGGGGTCAGACTTTGTAAAGCGGGTCTTCACCATGGCCCAGGCCTCCCTCGCACCTTGTCGGCAGGCTGATATCTTCCACAACCGGATGTGCCGCCGAGCTCCCGTCAGCTTCTCCGCAAGCTCTCCAAGGCCCTCGGGCGTGGAGTGGGCAGGCCATAAGGCCTGGGCAACCCCTTGCATTGCCTGCCGAATTCGTTCGTGTAGTTGCAGGAGCTCGGGGAGAAGGTCACCCGTAGAACCGGGCATCTCCTCTGCAGGACGACCTATGAGCGTACCTACAGACATAATTCTGTTATTCGTCTTCCTCGCTGAACTCCTTTTTTTCAAAGGGTTCGCTCAAGCACTTACTAAATATGCCACGTCGAAGACGCTGATTCTCCTTCGTGGAGTCAGATAGCTGGCCACGAACGTCTTTCAGTTCAACATCCAGCTTGGTGTTGGCATCCTGAAGATCATTCTTCTCTCGCCTCACCCTTGTCAACGTACTCTCGCTAGCCTTTAACTGGCGTAAGAGTTGTTGCCTCTCCGGATCTAGTCCGGCACCATCTGCAACATTAATTGTCAGATTCGCACATAAGCCGCACAATATCAATCTTTCAACGTATATCGTACCAGAGGGGGTCCCTTTGGGCTCCCCTGTTGCGGCTAGTGCGGCCTCTAGTTGGACCTTGCACTTTTCCAGTTCCTGGGACAGCACGGTGTTCTTCTCAGTAAGAACCTACATATTATATGATCCTTAAATCAGTTAGTTTAACTGTTTCAAGTCTCGGGGGCTACTGGTATATATATATTTAAATTTTCTTACCCGTATGTCTTTCACATACTGCTCCGTGGCTCTGGCTAAACCATCTTGAGCAGCACGAAGGTACGCATCTCCCGAATTGAAGGCATTTAAGGCCTCTCGGGAGAAACAAGCGTCGCGTAGAACTGTCCGGCGACGCCCTTGGTTCATGGCGCTCTCCACTTCTGAAGTTGTGGCAGATAGCCGGTCCGCATCCTCTGTTGGAGGAGCGTCCGGCGCAAGCCTGGTGTTCGTCCCCGTCTCCGGACCAGACGTTGGAGCCTGGCTGGTAGAGGCGCGGTTGGCGGCCCCTCCGGATATAGTCCGGCGAGGCCTCTTCGTCCTGGAAACAGTACGGATGTTAACATGCCCTGATAGAATAACGCCAGGAAGACAGAGGGCGCGTTATACCTTCGTGCCGAACTCTCAGTCCGGACTTCATCCCTTTTTACCCCACGGGGCCCGGCGGCTCCTCGTTGGCTAGCCGCCGCAGGTTCGGCCTCCCTCCTCGGAAATCTCCCCTATAAAATACGGTTGTCGTCAGAAACGCCGTAATATGTAAGGACGGAATCTCTCTTGTGGGAATAAACACTCCGGTTTCTGTCACCTGGGAGGCCGGGATTAACCCAGGATAATCAACCATAATGGCCACTAAGGTATTATCTTTGCTTAACTGGTGGAACACTTCGTCGATGAGCTCCACCGATATGTCCGGATCCTCTTCGGAGTCCGGATCGAGGGACCGTTCTGGGTCCTCAGGCTGTGGAGGGCAGCTGTTGATATCTTTTACCTCCTGTCGAAGCTCCTGCATTGAAATCACCAGATTACGTATCTAGTCATGGGAGCATTAAATAAGCGGGCAAGTGCAATTGTTCACTTACCCAACTTGGAGGTTCGTACATAGTGAATCCGGCCCGCGGGTTGACGCGAAGGAAGTCCTCCTTTTGTCCCTTGTACAAAGATGTTAGAATCTTTACTAGAGTAACAGCCGTGTCTGGCCCTTTGCGGCCGTAACGGGTGGCGTCATCCTCCCCGTTGAAATCCCACATGGGGTGGCTCCTATATTGAAGCGGCTGCACCCCCCGCATAATACATGCGGCCATGACTCCAATCATGGTTAGTCCGGAATGAGCCAATAGTCTTATCCGGCCCATCAGGTAAAGAACGTCTCTGTTGCTTTCTCTCTGAGAGCTCCGCGGACGCCAACTTAAGCGTTTTCTTAAGGGAGCCATGCTGAACTCAGGGAGGCCGACCCGGACAGGGTCCGGCAGCGGGACGTCGTCTATGTAGAACCATTCTGAAGGCCAGTCCTCGGACGCCTTCTTTGGGGTTCCGGATAGATATCCGGTCCCGGCGATGCGCCATATTTCGGCTCCGCCCACTTGGTATATAGACCCCTTCTGAGAACGGGGCACCAAGCAGAACAACCTCTTCCACAGCGCAAAATGAGCCTCGATGCCTAAAAATAGCTCGCAAAGGGCAACGAAGCCTGCAATATGTAGCACGGAGCCAGGCGTGAGGTTGTGCAGCTGGAGGCCGTAGAAGTCCAGAAGCCCGTGGAGGAATGGATGAATTGGAAATCCCAGACCCCTTAATAAATAAGGGACGAGGCACACCCGCTCTCCTTTAGAAGGATTGGGGGTGCTCTCCGCTTGCTTGCCGCCGTTGTAGGTGGCGAGTCCGGCTCGGAGCGGGACCATATATGCTTGGGGAAGGAATCCCTTGGCTTGCAGTGACACTAGCTCGCTGTGTGGGATGGTGCAACTCTCCCAGTCTCCGGATTTGGTGCTGAAGGGGCGAGGAGAGGAGCTACGACGGCTGGCCATGTTGGAATGGACCTTTGCTGAAGACGCTCTAATGATAACTCGCGGGGAGAAGAAGATGCGGTTTGGATCTAGATCCCCATCCCATTAAATAGGCGGCTCGTTTATATGACCAAGGGTGTGAATATAAAAACACCCCCGGGCTTTTCGCATTCGTTCAACACGTGGAAGACGGCAATTATTGGGCACCGAGACCGAGGAGCGCTACGGACATCATTCATACAGGTACACAAGATTCGGAGGGGGAACCCGCCTTGCAATGCCAAAGACAAATTTGCGCGCTGGACTCGACGTCATTGAAGCCTGGTTCGGGGGCTACTAAGGGAGTCCTGGATTAGGGGGTGTTCCGATAGCCGAACTATATCTTCAGCCGGACTCCAGGACTATGAAGATACAAGATGGAGGACTTCGTCCCGTGTCCGGAAGGTTCTTTCCTTGGCGTGGAAGGCAAGCTAGGCGTGCGGATATTCAAGATCTCCTACCAATGTAACCGACTATGTGTAACCCTAACCCTATCCGGTGCCTATATAAACCGGAGGGGGGTAGTCCGTAGGACGAACACATCGTAACCATCATCATACCCATAGGCTAGCTTCTAGGGTTTTAGCCTCCTTGATCTCGTGGTAGATCTACTCTCGTACTACCCACATCATCAATATTAATCTAGCAGGAGTAGGGTTTTACCTCCATCGAGAGGGCCCGAACCTGGGTAAAATAAAGTGTCCCTTGTCTCCTGTTATCATCCGACCTTGACGCACAGATCGGGACCCCCTACCCGAGATCTGCCGGTTTTGACACCGACAACGGCCCTTCCCCGTGCGCTCACCGCGTCCTGCCGCTCCACCAACGCGCCCGTCGCCCCCACACCCGCTGTCGCCGCTGTTGCCCCTGCTGCTCCCGAACCGCTACTACAGCTGGCGCCGCCCGGCAGCACCCACTTCGGCTGCCGCCGTCCGGCGACGGCCCCTGCTACCCCGGCCTAACCTCGCCCCTTCCCCCGTCGGTGCCGTGCCCGCCGGTGCCCTTCTGGGTGCCGCGGCGCTCGCTCCTGGGCTGCACAGCCCCTGGCCTTGTGCCACTGACCAAGGGGCCCCATGCCCCTGTTAAAAAAAAGAAATTGAAAAATAGAAATAATTATTTAATTAATTAGTAATTTGATTGATTAATTAATTTGCTTAGTTAACTACCTAATTAACTTTGATTAATTAGCCTAATAAACATATTTAGTCTAATTAAACCTGCTTAATTAAACTAGTCTATGACAGTGGGTCCCATTGCCCTATTTGACCAGTCAACGTTGACCCAGTCAACAGCTGACTAGACTGTTGACTTTGACTCTGACCCCACCTGTCATACACTATGGCTGGCACTGCACTATGTGACAATAGTATTTACTGGTTAATTTTGGAGTTAAATAAATCAATATAATCATTTAAAATTTAGAAAATCACATTAAATAATCCATAACTCCGATGAAATTATTTTATACATGAAACTTGCTTAGAATTTCGATACGAACCCGAATACGTCCTCCATATTCCTGTCAGATGCCCATAGCTAAACGACCATGGAACTTTTAGACCGATTTCAATGAATGAATAGTGCCCATATTTAATTGGACTGTGATGATAACTGGATAGTATGGCTCTGGGACTTCTTTCTCGCAGGGAGTCGAGAAAGGATCTCCGGCCGAGGTTTATAACACTTCTACTACTTTAGATTATGCTACTGTACTCCCTCCTATTGCTGCAAGATGGTGGTTTCCAGAAGATGCTAGTCTTCGATAGGACTAGGCTTTCCCTCTATTCTGGCATTTCTGCAGCCCAGTCCACATATACAACCTTCTTTTGATAATGTTGCATATGTAGTGTAGATCCTTGCTTGCGAGTACTTTGGATGAGTACTCATGGTTGCTTTGCTCCCCCTTTTCCCCCTTTCTTCTTTCCGGTTCATGCAACGAGATGTCGGAGCCCAGGAGTCAGATGCTACCGTTGATGCCTATTACTACGTGGAGACCGCCGACGATCAGGAGTAGTTAGGAGGCTCCCAGGCAGGAGGCCTTGCCTTTTCGATCGTTGTTATTTCTATGCTAGCCTTCTTAAGGCAAACTTGTCTAACTCATGTCTGTACTCAGATATTGTTGCTACCGCTGACTTTTGTGTTTTCGAGATTATGTATTCGAGCCCTCGAGGCCCCTGGCTTGTAATATAAAGCTTGTATTATTTTTAATTTGTGTCTAGAGTTGTGTTGTGATATCTTCCCGTGAGTCCTTGATCTTGATCGTACACATTTGTGTGTATGATTAGTGTACGATTGAATCGAGGGCGTCACACTATCACTCTAGCAACCCATCATCTACTTATTACTTCCCAATGCCTTCCTCTAGGCCCAAATAATGGTGAAGTGTCATGTAGTCGACGTTCACATAACACCACTAGAGGAGAGACAACATACATCTCATCAAAATATTAGACGAATACCAAATTCACATGACTACTAATAGCAAGACTTCTCCCACGTCCTCAGGAACAAACGTAACTACTCACAAAGCATATCCATGTTCATAATCAGAGGGGTATTAATATGCAAAGTGGATCTGAACATATGATCTTCCACCAAATAAACCAACTAGCATCAACTACAAGGAGTAATCAATACTACTAGCAACCTACAGGTACCAATCTCAGACTTAGAGACAAGAATTGGATACAAGTGATGAACTAGGGTTTGAGAGGAGATGGTGCTGGTGAAGATGTTGATGGAGATTGGCCCCCTCCCGATTAGAGGAGCGTTGGTGATGATGATGGCGATGATTTTCCCCTCCCGAAGGGAAGTGTCCCCGGAAGAACAACTCCGCGAGAGCCCTAGATTGGTTCCGCCAAGGTTCCGCCTCATGGCGGCGGAGTCTCATCCCTACAACAAAGGAATAGATTTTAATTTAACTATCATGGTGGTTGAACAACATTGAGAAGGTACCCCGACTCAATCCCAATTAAAGTAATTAACAACCCAACAATATTGATTAAAAGTGATGAGATACATGTGATAACCCAAGTACTAGATACTCAAGATTGTCCATAACCGGGGCACGGCTAACCATGATTAGATTGTACACTCTGCAGAGGTTTGCGCACTTTTACCCACAAGACTCGATAGCCTCCGTTGGATTTCTCGCATTGCATGGTGTTTGAGAAACGGATGACCGAGACATAGTCTTTCAGAAACATTAACTCTCTACTCTGGGTAGACCATACCAAACCTACAAACCCACTACATGCTAATCCACCTCTTCAAGAGCTTCACGTAACTTACTCAACTATGCTAGAGCCCATAATAGCTTGTGGCTGCACACGGAAGTTTCTAGCATGAATCATCTCAGTTCCCTTTGAGCCTGGGTGGCGGTCCATAGGAAGATCACACGAGTACCCCGGGATTTCCAAAAAAATACAGGCAACACTGGGTTCCCCAGGTGCCTCAATCCACCCAGATGTTTGTTGAAGTTGCCACCTTAAGTTGAACCATTAATTAACACTCACATCTGTCATGGATTTCACTCAAACTCAAACAACGTTTACGAGCATAGCATAGCAATATAAGCGACACGTAGAAGTAACCCCCAAGGGTTTGAATATAACAGGGCAATAGGTTCTACCATAATAACTACTTCCCAACCCACATGTTAATGACATCGTAATCATGCAATGTTTGAGGATTGGAACTAATGCATAAAAACTGGGTATGAAAAGAGTATGATCAATATGTTACTTGCCTTGCTGACGATCCGTGAATCCTAGGGACTCGTAGTAACACGCTTCGCACTCCGGGAATTTTACCACAAACAAACAATAGCATACATAAGCAACAAGCAAAGATGCACATGCAAAACTCAAATAAGAGAGGTTGACCAGAAAGTTCAACTTAAGAACTCTGGTTTGCAAAAAGAATCAAATCAAATGGAGCAACGAAACTCAAACGGCGAAAGAAACTAGATCCGCTTACTAATCTGAACTAAGGTCAAATTTTACAGTACCAAAATCTTGTTTAAGTTCGTTAAACATAATGAGGGTCTCGAGACGAAGATCTAGGTGCTTGAATCGCCTGATTCCGACTAACGAGCGAAAAGATAAACAAAAACGAAAATCGGATCAGAAATCGTGATCGAGAATAATGATGGAAAAATCCGATAAAAAGAAAACTGACGAACAGACTAACGAAGAGCGTTCGTTAGCTGTAACTAACGGGCGAAAATCGTTCGTTTAAACGAACATACATACAAACGACCGCTAAATAGAAGAACCGAGAAAAACCGGCGAACCGATCTAAAAAAACGAACTAGGGTTTCTAAAAAAACCGGACAGTTAAAAAAAACAGCGGCTCGGATCGGCGCTGTACCTCGGCGAGGTAGGCTCCGGCGAGGCGGGGTCGGGCGGCGGCTTGCAGGGCGGTGAGGCTCGGCGGCGGCGGCGGCGGCTGCAGCGGCGGCAGCGAGGCGCGGGCGGTGGGACGCGGCGCGGCTCGGGGCGGGCTACGGCGGCGGCGGTTGTGGTGGTGGGGGGGGGGCTCGGGCGGTGAGGATTTAAAGGGGGGGCTCGAGCTAGCTTGGGCGAGGGGGCGCCTCGGGAGGAGTCCGAGCCGGACTCTCCTCGGTGTCCGTGCCGAGCATGGCGGCGCGCGCGAGGGGAGGTGGTGCGTGGGGAGGGCCGGCCTGGCTCGGCTGGGCTTCGGCCCAGTCGGGTGCGGGAAGTTAAAAAAAAATTCACCGACAGAAATAAAATCCTAGAAAATAAAATAAAAATCTAAAAATTCCAAAACAAATTTTCACCGTCTAAATAAAATATTTAGGACGAGATGAACATTTTCTTGGCCCTAAATGAAATTTTCAAAACGTGCAATTTTTCTAATGCAAAGAAAATCCAAATAAAATCAAATAAATGATTTTAACATTTTTCCTCCAATATTTCAATTATTTTGGAGAAGTCATATTATCTCCTCTCATATATTTTAATATGAGATATTTTTCGGAGAGAAATTTAATTAAAATCAAAATCCTCGTTCCATTATTTGATAAAATCAAATATGAAAAACCGGAAAATCCCAAACTCTCTCCGAGGGTCCTTGAGTTGCTTAGGATTTCGAGGATTGCGGAACAAAAATGCAATAAAATATGATATGCAAGAATGACCTATGTATAGCATTCCAAATTGAAAATTTAGGATGTTACAAACCTACCCCCCTTAAGATGAATCTCGCCCTCGAGATTCGGGTTGGCTAGAAAATAGGTGTGGGTGGTCTTTGCGAAGATCATCCTCTCGTTCCCATGTGGCTTCATCCTCGGTATGGTGGCTCCACCGAACTTTGCAAAACTTAATAAGCTTGCTGCGGGTGACTCGGCTGGCAAACTCAAGAATCTTAACTGGCTTCTCCTCATAAGTCAAATCACTGTCCAACTGAATCGCCACCAAGGGTACTGTATCTCTTAACGGTATATCGGCCATCTCAGCATGACACTTCTTCAGCTGTGAAACGTGAAACACATCGTGAACTCCTGACAGTCCCTTCGGTAGTTCCAACTTGTAGGTAACTTCTCCCATCCATTCCAAAACACGATACGGTCCTACAAATCTCGGGGCTAACTTTCCCTTGACTCCAAACCGTTTCACTCCTTGCAAGGGTGATACTCGCACATATGCTCTATCTCCAATTTCATAGGTTACCTCCTTGCGTTTTGAATCTGCATAACTCTTCTGCCTGGACTGAGCAGTCTTCAGTCTATCACGAATCAACTTCACCTTCTCCTCAGACTCCTTGATCAAGTATGGTACAAATAACTATCGGTATGCTACTTCATCCCACATCAACAACGTTCTGCACCTACGTCCATACAGGGCTTCAAATTGTGCCATCTTCAAACTGGCTTGGTAGCTATTGTTGTATGAGAACTCTGCGTAAGGCAAATTGTCATCCCAACTAGATCCATAATCTAGCGCACAGGCTCTCAACATGTCCTCCAAAATCTGGTTGTCTCTCTCGGTCTGTCCATCTGTCTGCGGGTGAAACGCGGTACTGAACTCCAATCTCGTACCCAAAGTCTGGTGCAATTGATGCCAAAACTTTGAAGTAAACTGTGTTCCTCTATCTGATATGATGGTCCTCGGAACTCCATGTATACATACTATCCTGGACATATATATATTGGCCAACTTCGCACTTGTATAAGTGGTTTTCACTGGGATAAAGTGAGCCACTTTGGTCAAGCGATCAACTACTACCCATATAGAATCGTATCCTGATTTGGTCCTGGGCAATCAGGTGATAAAATCCATGCCTAGTTTATCCCACTTCCACTCGGGTATCGGCATAGGCTGTAGCAATCCTGCTGGCTTATGATGCTCCGCCTTCACTCTATGACATACATCACATACGGCTACATACTCAGCAATATCCTTCTTCATACCAGTCCACTACAAACGTTCCTTTAAATCCAAATACATCTTGGTGTTTCCGGGGTGTATCGAGTATGGTGAGTTATGAGCCTCTTGAAGTATTAACTTCCTGATCTCAGTGTTATTGGGCACATAAACTCGGTCCTCAAACCATAAGGTATCATGCTCATCCTCACAAAAACCTTTGGCCTTTCCTTTGCTCATTTTCTCCTTTATCTCGACAATCTCTTTGTCATCCTTCCTTCAGGGTAATCATTGGCGTAGTGCCCTATCTTCCCGCACTTAAAGCAAGTAACTTGACTTAGGTCTCTTTTGGCGGGTGTGGCTGGGTTGGAGCGGTTCTGATTGTTGTTACTTCCGTTCCCATTCCCATTCTTTGAACCATTGTGGTTATGCGATCCTCCTCTGGTGTGGTTATGTTCTCCATGGTTATGAACAAGTCCTCCCAAGTTTGGGGTTAGGCGAGGCTTCTGCTGAGCTCCAGAGTTATACCTCCCTTGTCCATACTTCCTCTTACGGCTCTCAATCTACTTCTACTTCCCTTCGATCATAAGAGCCTTATCTACCAACTCCTGGTAGTTGTTGAAGGTTGCTACCATCAACTGCATGCTCATCTCATCATTCAGCCCTTCCAAAAACTTCTCCTGCTTTGCGGCATCTGTGGCCACATCATCAGGGGCATAGCAAGATAATTTGCTAAATTCATCCACGTACTGAGCCACAGTACGGTTCCCCTGGCGTAAGTTGCGAAACTCTCGCTTCTTCATATTCATAGCTCCAGTTGAGACATGGGCTGTGCAGAAAGCTTGCTGAAACTGGTCCCAAGTGACATTGGCTATGTTGAAAGTGGCCGTGTAATTCTCCCACCATGAGGCTGCTGGTCCATCCAATTGATGTGCGGCAAATCGCACCTTCTCAGCATCTGTGCAACCTGCGGTGGTCAACTCCCTTCCAATACGGCGTAGCCAATCATCAGCAACTATAGGCTCGGTGCTACTGGAAAACATCGGCGGCTGTAACCTTAGAAAACGGGCTAGGTTGTCTACTGGCGGCGGGTTGTTGTTCTTGCCCTGGTTCTGAACTAGCAATTGCATCAAGGCATTCTGCTGCTGGATCAACTAAGTGAGCTCCGGCGGGAAGGCAAAACCGGTGTCACGTCTCGGAGGCATCTGAGGGGTTTAGATGGAAGAGATCAGAATAGAAAAGAGGTTTAATGAGAAAGCACTACCCATATGCACATGAGACAAACACAATCATTTCACTCAATCAATCAAGCAAGGGCATACAAGCGGTCTAACACTATCGCAAAAGTGCTCAACTACTACTAAATACATGGGGGAATACTACTAATATTTGGTGGTCATCTAGAAATTTTGATCGATGGAAGAGTCCATGATATCTGCTCCAGCTTCGTCTTTAAAGTCATCATCACTAGGATCGGAATCGGTGTCGTCGATGATGATGTAGTTGTCCAGGCAAGTGGAATAGTCGTCTTCTACCCCCGGTGCTGGACCTCCCATGAATACTCCGATCTTCTTAACCAGGTCGTCATTCTTCTCCAGTAGTGTCTTGATTTCCTCCTCATATCCATCACGTTTAAACTTGAGTTCTTCCTCCAGCTCGATGATCTTAGTCTTTGCCTTCTTCAAGTCCATCATGTCCGTGCACATCTGGTTCTCCTGACGTCGAATGTGCTGGTTTAACTCCTGGATGAAAGCTGCAATGGATCTATCCTTCTTGGTGTTGATCACTTCCCATTGCTCGTCTCGGCGCCCACATATCTGGTAGATAGTGTCCTTAAGTTCCCTGTTGTAGACTTCTCCAATGCGTCCCATGGTAATGTGGGCTGCCATGCTCTTGCCTATACTCTAGGTGGGTGCTTCGAAAGAAAATTCTATGGGTTTAGAAGTTGGCGAGAACGTCCTTCCTAGAACTTGTACTTGAATCATCCAGCGCTCCTCTTCTGGTAGTGTGGCGTTGTACGTCCCGGTGAAGCTTGGTATTCCAATGTTCAAGTACCTAGTGACTTCCTTCAAATGGCGTCCAAAAGGGGTGTCTTCATCTGGTTGTGCAAACTTGTTCTTCATCTCCGCCATCCTAAAGAGTAGAAAATGGAGAGGAGTCAGAAATGAGTAGAGAAGAGTGAAGTATGGTTTTATCTTAGTGGTCCTGTCCTACACTCAGCGTGTGCTCTGATACCATCTTGTAGCGACCCGACCTCAAACGGTCAAGTCTCTGTGCTTCAGTGTCATCCCTAGATCGGTAATGCTGACACACACAGTACTCGAAGGGTTTATAACAGAGTAGCAATAACACACTTATTGCATCGAATGTCTCAAAAGAGAACTTATTACAATAAATATGGCTTAAGGCCATCTAATACGATAACAGCGGAAGGCTTGGAAGATAAAGTGAGTCCATCAACTCCAATGGCATAGCTGAGCTGCACGGCAACGACCTAACGAACCTTACTCCTCGTCTGAAAAGTCTGCAACATAATACGTTGCAGCCCGAAAACGGGTCAGCACATGGAATATGCTGGCAATATAACACAGTAGAGCATAAACAGGATAATGCTATCACTACATGCATATTTGGCTGGTGGAGAGCTCTATGGTTATAGTTTTTGCGAAAAGCTAACTTTTTCCTACAACAAAGGAATAGATTTTAATTTAACTATCATGGTGGTTGAACAACATTGAGAAGGTACCCCAACTCAATCCCAGTTAAAGTAATTAACAACCCAACAATATTGATTAAAAGTGATGAGATACATGTGATAACCCAAGTACTAGATACTCAAGATTGTCCATAACCGGGGACACGGCTAACCATGATTAGATTGTACACTCTGCAGAGGTTTGCGCACTTTTCCCCATAAGACTCGATCGCCTCCGTTGGATTTCTCGCACTGCATGGTGTTTAAGAAACGGATGACCGAGACACAGTCTTTTAGAAACATTAACTCTCTACTCCGGGTAGACCATACCAAACCTACAAACCCACTACCTGTTGATCCACCTCTTCAACAACTTCACGTAACTTACTCAACTATGCTAGAGCCCATAATAGCTTGTGGCTGCACACGGAAGTTTCTAGCATGAATCAACTCAGTTCCCTATGAGCCTGGGTGGCGGTCCATAGGAAGATCACATGGGTACCCCGGGATTTCCAAAAAACATACAGGCAACACTGGGTTCCCCAGGTGCCTCAATCCACCTAGATGTTTGTTTAAGTTGCCACCTTAAGTTGAACCATTAATTAACACTCACATCTGCCATGTATTTCACTCAAACCCAAACCACGTCTACGAGCATAGCATAGCAATATAAGCGACACGTATAAGTAATTCCCAAGGGTTTGAATATAACAAGGCAATAGGTTTTACCTCAATAACTACTTCCCAACCCACATGTTAATGACATCCTAATCATGCAATGTTTGAGGATTGGAACTAATGCATAAAAACTGGGTATGAAAATAGTATGATCAATGTGTTATTTGCCTTGCTGACGATCCGCGAATCCTAGGGACTCGTACTAACACGCTTCGCACTCCTGGAATTCTATCACAAACAAACAATAGCATACATAAGCAACAAGCAAAGATGCACAGGCAAAACTCAAATAATAGAGGTTGACCAGAAAGTTTAACTTAACAACTCCAGCTTGCAAAAAGAATCAAATCAAACGGAGCAACGAAACTCAAACAGCGAAAGAAACTAGATCCGTTTACTAATCTGAACTAAGATAAAATTTTACAGTACCAAAATGTTGTTTAACTTGGTTAAACAGAAAGAGGGTCTCGAGACGAAGATCCAGGCGCTTGAATCGCCTGATTCCGACTAACGAGCGAAAAGATAAACAGAAACGAAAATCGGATGAGAAATCGTGATCGAGAATAATCACGGAAAAATCAGATAAAAAGAAAACTGACGAGCAGACTAACGAACGAGCGTTCGTTAGCTGTAACTAACGGGCGAAAATCGTTCGTTTAAACGAACATACGGACGAACCTCCGCTAAATAGAAGAACCGAGAAAAACCGGCGAACCGATTTAAAAAAACGAACTAGGGTTTCTAAAAAACCGAACGGTTTAAAATAAAACGGCGGCTCGGATCGGCGCGGTACCTCGATAAGGTGGCTCGAGCGAGGTGGGGTCGGGCGGCGGGGCGGCGGCTTGCAGGGCGGCGAGGCTTGGCGGCGGCGCGGGCGCCAAGCTGTGGCGGCGAGGCGCGGGCGGAGGGAGGTGGCGCGGCTCGGGGCGGTCTGCGGCGGCGGCGGTTGTGGTAGTGGGGGGCTTGGGCGGCGCAGATTCAAAGCGGGGGGGGGGGGGGGGGCTCGGGCTAGCTTGGGCGAGGGGCCGCCCGGGAAGGAGTCCGAGCCAGACTCTCCTCGGCATCCGTGCCGAGCACGGCGGCGCGCGGTGAGGGCCGGCCTGGCTCGGCTGGGCTTCGGCCCAGTCGGGTGCGGGAAGTTTTTTTAAACAATTTCGCCAACAGAAATAAAATCCTAGAAAATAAAATGGAAATCTAAAAATTCCAAAACAAATTTTTGCTGTCTAAATAAAATATTTAGGACGAGATGAACATTTTCTTGGCCCTAAATGAAAATTTGAAAATGTGCAATTTTTCTAATGCAAATAAAATCAAATAAATGATTTTAAAATTTTTCCTCCAATATTTCAATTATTTTGGAGAAGTCATATTATCTCCTCTCATATATTTTAAGATGAAATATTTTTCGGAGAGAAAAATAATTAAAATCAAAATCCACGTTTCATTATTTGATAAAATCAAATATGAAAAACCGGAAAATCCCCAACTCTCTCCGAGGGTCCTTGAGTTGCTTAGGATTTCGAGGATTGCAGAACGAAAATGCAATAAAATATGATAGGGCCATTTGCATTTCTGCCCCTAACTCGAACCACCTACTCACATTTGCCCCTAATTTTAAAGCATGCTCAAATTTGCCCCTCTGCTGTTAAGTCACTACTCAGAAATGCCCTTCCGTCCAGTCAAAGGCCCATGTGTACTGTAGCAGACGGAAAGTGCTACAGTATTGGACGGAAAGTGCTACAGTACTATGTGGAAGGGCATTTTTGAGTAGTGATTTAACGGCGGAGGGGCAAATTTGAGCATGCTTCAAAATTAGGGGCAAATATGAGTAGTGGGTTCGAGTTAGGGGCACAGATGTAAATGTCCCAATATGATATGCAAGAATGACCTATGTATATCATTCCAAATTGAAAATTTGGGATGTTACAGATCTCTTTATTTCTTTTTATTCTTTCCCTTTTCTTTTATTCCCTCAACATCATAGCAAAAATAATCAAGCCCTTGACTCAACACTAATCTTTATTATATAGCTCACGGACTCGATTACATAGAGGGATCATAAACCAAAAACTCAAAACTAAATCATACTAGATCATACTGAAACTTTATTCTACTAGATCAATATATTACTAAAAGGATCGAACTAAGACAAACGGTAAAGATAGGAGTGTGATGGTGATACGATACCGGGACACCTCACCCAAGCTTGGCAGTTGTCTAGGGGAGTTCCCATACCCATGTGATTATGTCTCCCTTGCTGATGAAGGGGTTGGTGGTGGTGATGGGTAGTCGCACATCGAGCGTAAGAGATCCTCCAACTTGCGGATAATGCCCTTGAGTGCGATGATATGCTCCTTCAATAAAATATTTTCACGTGTGAGATACTTGTTTTGTATACAAGCTAACTCAATCATCTTGAAAGCTTCGATCTCAGTTGGGGTAAGAAGATTGTGATCAAGTTGAAGGGTGTCTTCTGCTTCTGGAACATTGTCCTCCGTGGCCTTCTTGATCCCTTCATCCTTGTTGATCTCCATAGGTTCTTTCCTCTTCAGCTCTATCTTCATTATCCAAGCATCATTGTCACCGTTTGATACGTCTCCAACGTATCGATAATTTTTGATTGCTCCATGCTATATTATCTACTGTTTTGGACCTTACTGGGCTTTATTTTCCACTTTTATATTACTTTTGGGCCTAACCTATTAACCGGAGGCCCAACCCAGAATTGCTGTTTTTTTGCCTATTTCAGTGTTTCGAAGAAACGGAATATCAAACGGAGTCCAAACGGAATGAAACCTTCGGAAACGTGATTTTCTCACTGAATATGATCCAGGAGACTTAGACCCCACGTCAAGAAAGGAGGCGGCCACGAGGGTGGAGGGCGCGCCCCCTGCCTCGTGGGCCCCCCTTTGCTCCACAGACGCACTCCTTCCCCCTATATATACCTACGTACCCCCAAACGATCAGAGACGGAGCCAAAAACCTAATTCCACCGCCGCAACCTTCTGTACCCACAAGATCCCATCTTGGGGCCTGTTCCGGAGCTCCGCCGGGGGGGGGGGGGCATCCATCACGGAGGGCTTCTACATCATCATAGCCTCTCCGATGAAGTGTGAGTAGTTTACCTCAGACCTTCGGGTCCATAGTTAGTAGCTAGATGGCTTCTTCTCTCTTTTTGGATCTCAATACAATGTTCCCCCCCTCTCTCGTGGAGATCTGTTTGATGTAATCTTCTT
This sequence comes from Aegilops umbellulata, assembly GCA_032464435.1. Classification (NCBI taxonomy): domain Eukaryota; kingdom Viridiplantae; phylum Streptophyta; class Magnoliopsida; order Poales; family Poaceae; genus Aegilops; species Aegilops umbellulata. The sequence continues at coordinate 513,294,692 of CP136059.1, forward strand.
TTTGCGGTGTGTCTGTTGAGACCGATGAATTGTGGGTTTATGATCAAGTCTATCTATGAACAATATTTGAATCTTCTCTGAATTCTTTTATGTACGATTGGTTATCTTTGCAAGTCTCTTCGAATTATCAGTTCGGTTTGGCCTACTGGATTGGTTTTTCTTGCCATGGGAGAAGTGCTTGGCTTTGGGTTCAATCTTGCGGTGTCCTTTCCCAGTGACAGCAGGGGCAGCAAGGCACGTATTGTATTGTTGCCATCAAGGATAACAAGATGGGGTTTTTATCATATTGCATGAAACTATCCCTCTACATCATGTCATCTTGCTTAAGGTGTTACTCTGTTTTTAACTTAATAGTCTAGATGCATGCTGGATAGCGGTCGATGAGGGGAGTAATAGTAGTAGATGCAGGCAGGAGTCGGTCTACTTGTCTCGGACGCGATGCCTATATACATGATCATACCTAGATATTCTCATAACTATGCTCAATTCTGTCAATTGCTCAACAGTAATTTTTTCACCCACCATAGAATACTTATGCTCTTGAGAGAAGCCACTAGTGAAATCTATGGCCCTGGGGTCTATTCTCATCATATCAATCTTCCATCACTTTATTATTGCTTTGCTTTTTTACTTTGCCTTTTATTTTCCTTTGCATCTTTATACCAAAAAATATTATCTATCATCTCTATGTGATCTCACTCTCGTAAGTGACCGTGAAGGGATTGACAACCCCTAATCGCGTTGGTTGCATTGAGCTATTTGTTTTGTGTAGGTACGAGGGACTCGCGTGTAGCCTCCTACTGGATTGATACCTTGGTTCTCAAAAACTAAGGTAAATACTTACTCTACTCTGCTGCATCACCCTTTCCTCTTCAAGGAAATCCAACGCAGTGCTCAAGAGGTAGCAGGAAGATTTCTGGCGCCGTTGCCGGGGAGTCTACGCAAAAGTCAACATACCAAGTACCCATCACAATCCCTTATGTCTCGCATTACATTATTTGCCATTTGCCTCTTGTTTTCCTCTCCCCCACTTCACCCTTGCCGTTTTATTCGCCCTCTCTTTTCCGTTTGCCTTTTTCTCGCTTGCTTGTCGTTATGGCTAGTCCCTTATCCACTCCGTTGTCCCCTGAGTTTGAAGTCTTTCGCTTCAAACAAAGACAAGGAGAAAACCTAAAAGATTCTTGGTTGAGAATAATGGAGTCTTATCGTAATTGTACCTTTGAAGTAAATCTGAGAATTTTGCTTCGCAATTTTTATGTTGGATTAAGTATGTCTCATAGACAACTTTTGGATTGCGTTGCCAAAGGCAACTTTATTGCAATTGATCCCCATATTGCGCTTGAAATTATAGAAGGTATAGTGGGAACGCTACCTCAGCAAAAGGGGCCTCATCCTAACCAGGAAGAGACGCAAGTTTCTGAAAAAAATTGTGAAGTTACTAAGATTTTACAAAAGTCTCTTGAACCACTTAAGAACGTTAGTGGAAATATCCACCGCATGAATATGTTGATTACTCTTTGCAACAAGCGGTTTGATTCTTTAGATCTAAAAATTTCGGAATATGGTGGGAAACGTAAAGAACCTCCCAGATTTGAGCTTGATCCCGCTAAAAAGTTGAAAACCAAAGATGGCAATACCTAGATCTATCCTCGCTTTTATGCCTAGCTAGGGGCGTTAAACGATAGCACTTGTTGGGAGGCAACCCAATTTTATTTTTAGTTTTTTTGTTTTGCTTCTGTTTAGGAATAACTAATCCATCTACCTTCTGTTTAGATGTGGTTTTATGTTTTAATTAGTGTTTGTGCCAAGTTAAACCTATAGGATCTTCTTGGATGATAGTTATTTGATCTTGCTGTAATTTCCAGAAACTTTCTGTTCACGAAAACAATTGTTAAAAATCACCAGAACGTGATAAATTAGTGATTCCAATTGGTGCTGATCAATAAACAAATTGTCTAGGTCGTCCTATTTTGGTAGATTTTTTTGGAGTTCCAGAAGTTTGCGTTAGTTACAGATTACTACAGACTGTTCTGTTTTTTGACAGATTCTGTTTTTCGTGTGTTGTTTGCTTATTTTGATGAATCTGTGGCTAGTAAAATAGTTTATAAACCATAGAGAAGTTGGAATACAGTAGGTTTAACACCAATATAAACAAAGAATTAGTTCATTACAGTATCTTGAAGTAGTTTTTTGTTTTCTTTCGCTAACGGAGCTCACGAGATTTTTGTTGAGTTTTGTGTTGTGAAGTTTTCAAGTTTTGGATGAAATCTTTTGATGGATTATGGAACAAGGAGTGGCAAGAGCCTAAGCTTGGGGATGCCCATGGCACCCCCAAGATAATCCAAGAACACCAAAAAGTCAAAGCTTGGGGATGCCCTGGAAGGCATCCCCTCTTTCGTCTACTTCCATCGGTAATTTTACTTGGAGCTATATTTTTATTCACCACATGATATGTGTTTTGCTTGGAGCGTCTTGTATTATTTATGTCCTTGTTTGTTAGTCTACCACAATCATCCTTGCTATACACACCTTTTGAGAGAGCCATAAATGAATTGGAATTTGATAGAACACTCTATGTGCTTCACTTATATCTTTTGAGCTATATAGTTTTGCTCTAGTGCTTCACTTATATATTTTAGAGCACGGTGGTGCATTTGTTTTATAGAAACTATTGATCTCTCATGCTTCACTTATATTAATTTGAGAGTCTTAATTAGCATGGTAATTTGCTTAAAATCTTAATATGCTAGGTATAAAAAAATAGTAAAAGCTTTCTTATGAGTGTGTTGAATACTAAGAAAAGTTTGATACTTGATAATTGTTTTGAGATATGGAGGTGATAATATCAAAGTCGTGCTAGTTGAGTAGTTGTGAATTTGAGAAATGCTTGTGTTGAAGTTGCAAGTCCCGTAGCATGCACGTATGGTAAACGTTATGTAACAAATTTGAAACATCAGGTGTTCTTTGATTGTCCTCCTTATTAGTGGCGGTCGGGGACGAGCGATGGTCTTTTCCTACCAATCTATCTCCCTAGGAGCATGCGCGTAGTGCTTTGGTTTTTGATGGCTTGTAGATTTTTGCAATAAGTATATGAGTTATTTATGACTAATGTTGAGTCCATGGATTATACGCACTCTCACCCTTCCATCATTGCTAGCCTCTTCGGTACCGTGCATTGCCCTTTCTCACATTGAGAGTTGGTGCAAACTGCGCCGGTGCATCCAAACCCCGTGATATGATACGCTCTTTCACACATAAACCTCCTTATATCTTCCTCAAAACAGCCACCATACCTACCTATTATGGCATTTCCATAGCCATTCCGAGATATATTGCCAAGTTTCCACCATACCGTTCATCATGACACATTCGTCATTGTCATATTGCTTAGCATGATCATGTAGTTGACATAGTATTTTTGGCAAAGCCACCATTCATAATTCTTTCATACATGTCACTCTTGATTCATTGCATATCCCGGTACACCGCCGGAGGCATTCATACAGAGTCGTACTATGTTCTAGTATCGAGTTGTAATCATTGAGTTGTAAATAAATAGAAGTGTGATACTCATCATTCTCTAGAGCATTGTCCCAAGTGAGGAATAAAAAAAAGAGAAAGGCCATAAAAAAAGATAAGGCCCAAAAGAAAAAAAAATGAGAGAAAAAGAGAGAAGGGACAATGCTACTATCCTTTACCACACTTGTGCTTCAAAGTAGCACCATAATCATCATGATAGAGAGTCGCTTGTTTTGTCACTTTCATATACTAGTGGGAACTTTTCATTATAGAACGTGGCTTGTATATTCCAACAATGGGCCTCCTCAAGTGCCCTAGGTCTTCGTGAGCAAGCAAGTTGGATGCACACCCACTTAGTTTCTTTTGTTGATCTTTCATACATTTATAGCTCTAGTGCATCCGTTGCATGGCAATCTCTACTCCTTGCATTAACATCAATCGATGGGCATCTCCATAGCCCATTGATTAGCCTCGTTGATGTGAGATCTTCTCCTTTTTTGTCTTCTCCACATAACCCCCATAATTATTCTATTCCACCCATAGTGCTATATCCATGGCTCACGCTCATGTATTGCGTGGAGGTTTATAAATTTGAGATTATTAAAGTATGAAACAATTGCTTGGCTTGTCATCGGGGTTGTGCATGATGAGAGCATTCTTGTGTGACGAAAATGGAGCATGACTAAACTATATGGTTTTGTAGGGGTGAACTTTCTTTGGCCATGTTATTTTGAGAAGACATAATTGCTTTGTTAGTATGCTTGAAGTATTATTATTTTTATGTCAATATAAACTTTTGTCTTGAATCTTTCGGATCTGAATATTCATGCCACAATTAAGAAGAATTACATTGAAATTATGCCAAGTAGCACGCCGCATCAAAAATTCTTTTTTATCATTTACCTACTCGAGGACGAGCAGGAATTAAGCTTGGGGATGCCTGATACGTCTCCAACGTATCTATAATTTTTGATTGCTCCATGATATACTATCTACTGTTTTGGACCTTATTGGGCTTTATTTTCCACTTTTATATTACTTTTGGGACTAACCTATTAACCGGAGGACCAACCCAGAATTGCTGTTTTTTTGCCTATTTCAGTGTTTCGAAGAAATGGAATATCAATCGGAGTCCAAACGGAATGAAACCTTCGGGAACGTGATTTTCTCACCGAATATGATCCAGGAGACTTGGACCCCACATTAAGAAATAAAGGAGGCGGCCATGAGGGTGGAGGGCGCACCCCCCTAGGGTGCGCCCCCTGCCTCGTGGGCCCCCCTTTGCTCCACCGACGTACTCCTTCCTCCTATATATACCTACGTACCACTAAACGATCAGAGACGGAGCCAAAAACCTAATTCCACCGCCGCAACCTTCTGTACCCACGAGATCGCATCTTGGGGCCTGTTCCGGAGCTCCGCCGGAGGGGGCATCCATCATGGAGGGCTTCTACATCATCATAGCCTCTCCGATGAAGTGTGAGTAGTTTACCTCAGACCTTCGGGTCCATAGTTAGTAGCTAGATGGCTTTTTCTCTCTTTTTGGATCTCAATACAATGTTCTCCTCCTCTCTCATGGAGATCTATTCGATGTAATCTTCTTTTTGCGGTGTGTTTGTTGAGACCGATGAATTGTGGGTTTATGATCAAGTCTATCTATGAACAATATTTGAATCTTCTCTGAATTCTTTGATGTATGATTGGTTATCTTTGCAAGTCTCTTCGAATTATCAGTTTGGTTTGGCCTACTAGATTGGTTTTTCTTGCTGAGGGAGTCCTGGATTAGGGGGTGTTCGTGTAGCCAGACTATACCTTCGTCGGACTCCTGGACTATGAAGATACAAGATTGAAGACTTCGTCCCGTGTCCAGATGGAACTTTCCTTGGCGTGGAAGGCAAGCTTGGCGATGCGGATATTCAAGATCTCCTACCATTGTAACCGACTTTGTGTAACCCTAACCCTATCCAGTGTCTATATAAACTGGAGGGTTGTAGTCCGTAGGACAATCAACTCCATACACAATAATCATACCATAGGCTAGCTTCTAGGGTTTAGCCTCCTTGATCTCGTGGTAGATCTACTCTTGTACTACCCATATCATCAATATTAATCAAGCAGGAGTAGGGTATTACCTCCATCGAGAGGCACCGAACCTGGGTAAAAACATCGTGTCCCTTGTCTCCTGTTACCATCCGGCCTTGACGCACAGTTCGGGACCCCCTACCCGAGATCCGGCCTTGATACACTTTTCGGCCATCTCGTCCATCTCTTCCTTGCTTTGGCAGTGAGCAGCATGTTCGGCTCTCAGCTCTTCAAGGGCTTCCTTGGCAGCCGCATCACTTTTTCTGGCTTGTTCTTTAGCTCGGGCAAGTTCTGCCCTAAGATTCTCCACGGCGGCCGCACCATCTGCGTCAAGCACATACATCGTAAGACACTGGCATTAAACTCTTCTTACCTAATGACGCCCGAGGAGTTACATACCTTGAGCCTCATCAAGCCGCTTGTTGACAAGCGCGATGTCGGCATCGGCCACGTCCAGTTGCCGCTTTAATACGGCAAAATCATCAGTTCGGCTTGATTCCGGACACCCTGCCGCCTACATTCAAAGGCGACATCTTAGACCTCGGATTATGATCCTCCGCGTGTCGTCATTTCTTAACGACGCGCAGAGTCTCAGGGGCTACTATCTACACAGGGTGCATTCTATTTATGCGCAACTGACAAAAGTGTACATTATCTAATGTACCTCAAAACCCGTCAGCAAAATTTTGACGGCTTCATGCAATCCGCTCTCTGTGAATGAGATCCTTTCAATCACCGTGCCCATCAATGCACGGTGTTCCTACGAGATAGAAGCTCGCCCCAGAAGAATCATTAACTCCTCCGGCCGAGCACCATACGGTGCCGGACTCGTCCTACGGCCTCTTTCAAAGGCCGGAAGCGGAGAACCTCGGGGGGCCCCGTAGCCATCTTCCGCCCCTGCCGGACTCGGAGAAACCCTCCGCGACGACACCTCAGGGTCGCCCACCTCGCTAGGCGGCACGGCAGGGGGAGGCGTCCCGCTCTCCATCATCTCCGGAAGGAGGTCCCCCGAAGATGAGCTCCGCTGAGAAGGGCTGAGGTCCGAGCTACAAGGTAAAATTTCGGTTAATCCTCTCAGATATAGAATCAAGGATTTCTCTCATCCCTCAAAGGGAAAATCTTTCACTACTTACGGCTCGCGGGAGGGATGATCCCTTTGAGGGCGCAATTCGGCCGAGGAACTCCCCGGCGCCGGACCCTCTGACGAGGATTTTCCCCCCGCTTCGAGGCTGTGGTCTCCGGGTCGTCAGAGGCGGCCCTCTTCTTCCCCTTAGGAGAGGAATCGTCGGCTCCTCCCTTCAGAACAGCCTCCTTCGAGGAGGCCATAGTTTCCTTGTCCTCCCCCTTACTTCCCTCCAAAGGCATTATTTTCAACATCCTGACAAGCACAGGATCCGGCCTGGTTTCGGGAAGGGGGGACGGACACCTGATCAGCTTTGCCTTCGCTATCCACTCCTGCTTAAAAGGATAGCTCTTTTAGGGGCAAGTTTACGACAATTATACGGATAGAAGGTCCGGGCACAAGGTTACTTACTTGAGTATCCGGGCGATTGCAGCTTAGGCCTGCGTCCTCGATTAAATCCGGACAAGCTTCTTGTGATCCGAAGAACAGCTTATACATCTCCACGGGCGTTGCGCCCATGAAATTCTGGAGAGCTCGCGGTCCCTCTGGATTAAACTCCCACAGGCGAAGGGAGCGACGTTTGCCGGGCAATATTCGGCGAATCAACATGACCTTCGTCACCTTGACCAGGTTGAGGTCTCCTTCCAAGAGAACCTTAATACGACACTGCAACAAAGGCACGTCCTTGGGTAAACCCCAATCTAACCCTCTGTTGACCCATGATGCTAGCCGTGGTGGGGGACCCGAGTGAAAGGCAGGAGGCGCCACCCACTTGGAGCCCCGGGGAGCGGTGATATAAAACCACTCTCGGTGCCACAAGCCTAGCTCCTGTTGAAAAGAGCCCTCGGGCCATGGAGCATCGGCATTTTTGCTTATAACAGCGCCTCCGCACTCTGCGTGCCGTCCCTTGACCATCTTCGGCTCCACTTTGAAGGTCTTGAGCCATAATCCGAAGTGAGGGGTAACACGGAGGAACGCTTCACACACGATAATAAAAGAGGACATGTGGAGGATGGACTCCAGAGCTAAGTCATGGAATTCCAGCCCGTAATAAAACAACAGTCCCCTCACAAAGGGATCCATTGGGAAGCCCAACCCCCGGAGGAAGTGAGACATGAACACCATGCTCTCACCGGGCTGGGGACTGGGAATGACCTGCCCTTGAGCAGACAACCTATGCAAAATTTCGCCGGTCAGGAACTTAGCCTCCCTTAACTTTAGTACGTCCTCCTCCGTGACGGAGGAGGGCGTCCATCGGCCTTGAAGGTCAGAACCGGACATTGTCGAAGGTCCGAAGCGCCTGGAATCTGGAGCCTAGGGTGTTGGAACTCGGGGCGACGGGCGAACTTGCTTGAGATTGAAAAAAGGAGTAAGGCCTTGGTCTCTTTATAAGAGGTCGAATACCAAGAGCCCTCCCCGTAACCGTTTGGGACTCGCCTTAAATCGAGGAAACGTGGTAACGGGCACGGTTGGGTTACTCACGTTCGTATTGATGAGAATCCCATAAAAAGGGCACACGATCTCTGCTTTGAGAAGACGTGCCAAGGAAACCGCCTCGCAAAACATGCTGAGGTGGAAAAATAAAAACAATTCGAGTAAAGGACTTGGCCGTAGTGTGGTGACACACTGCCGGATACGTCAGCAGATTTGATTTGTGTTAATATTATTCTCTAAATGTCGATATGTGGAAATTTATTTTGCAGAGCCGGACACTATTCTTGGTGTTTATAAATCTTCTATGAAGGACTTGGAGGAGGAACTCGCCTTGCAATGCCGAAGACAATCTGCGCGCCGGACTCGTCGTCATTGAAGCCTGGTTCAGGGGCTATTGAGGGAGTCCTGGATTAGGGGGTGTTCGGGTAGCCGGACTATACCTTCGTCGGACTCCTAGACTATGAAGATACAAGATTGAAGACTTCGTCCCGTGTTCGGATGGAACTTTCCTTGGCGTGGAAGGCAAGCTTGGCGATGCGGATATTCAAGATCTCCTACCATTGTAACCGACTTTGTGTAACCCTAACCCTATCCGGTGTCTATATAAACCGGAGGGTTGTAGTCCGTAGGACAATCAACTCCATACACAACAATCATACCATAGGCTAGCTTCTAGGGTTTAGCCTCCTTGATCTCGTGGTAGATCTACTCTTGTACTACCCATATCATCAATATTAATCAAGCAGGAGTAGGGTATTACCTCCATCGAGAGGGCCCGAACCTGGGTAAAAACATCGTGTCCCTTGTGTCCTGTTACCATTCGGCCTTGACGCACAGTTCGGGACCCCCTACCCGAGATCCGCCGGTTTTGACACCGACACTTGCCATGGGAGAAGTGCTTGGCTTTGGGTTCAATCTTGCGGTGTCCTTTCCCAGTGACAGCAGGGGCAGCAAGGCACGTATTGTATTGTTGCCATCAAGGATAACAAGATGGGGTTTTTATCATATTGCATGAAACTATCCCTCTACATCATGTCATCCTGCTTAAGGCGTTACTCTGTTTTTAACTTAATACTCTAGATGCATGCTCGATAGCGGTCGATGAGTGGAGTAATAGTAGTAGATGCAGGCAGGAGTCGGTCTACTTGTCTCGGACGTGATGCCTATATACATGATCATACCTAGATATTCTCATAACTATGCTCAATCCTGTCAATTTCTCAATAGTAATTTGTTCACCCACCGTAGAATACTTATGCTCTTGAGAGAAGCCACTAGTGAAATCTATGGCCCCTGGGTCTATTCTCATCATATCAATCTTCCATCACTTTATTATTGCTCTTCTTTTTTACTTTGCCTTTATTTTACTTTGCATCTTTATACCAAAAATACCAAAAAGTATTATCTATCATCTCTATCAGATCTCACTCTCGTAAGTGACCGTGAAGGGATTGACAACCCCTAATCGCGTTAGTTGCATTGAGCTATTTGTTTTGTGTAGGTACGAGGGACTCGCGTGTAGCCTCCTACTGGATTGATACCTTGGTTCTCAAAAATTGAGGGAAATACTTACTCTACTCTGCTGCATCACCCTTTCCTCTTCAAGGAAATCCAAAGCAGTGCTCAAGAGGTAGCACCGTTGTTGGAGGAGGGGGACGACATAATGCCTGGCCTTGACAACCCTGACAGAAAACAACTCGAAACAAGAACAGAGGATAATTGCGTGGTACGGTGGTTAAAACCTTGAGGAGATTATATAATGAATTTGTACCGACCAAAATACGTATTGTGCAAGAAAACAGAGTCCGGAGAGCACACGAGGTGCCCACGTGGCAGGGGGCGCGCCCTCCACCCTCGTGGAGCCCTCGTGTCCTTCCCGAACTGCTTCTTATTTTTCTATTTTTCTAAATTTTCCAAAACAGAGAAATATTGCCATTAGAACTGTTTTGGAGTCGGTTTACTTACCGTACCACGTACCTATTCCTTTTCGGGGTCTGAAACATTCTGGAAAGTGTCTCTTATGTATTCCTCCGGGGTTACGATTTCAATAATATTAGTTTCAACATTTATAGGATTACGTGAGATGTAATGTTTGATTCTTTGACCGTTAACCACCTTCGGATTTGTGCCTTCGAAGTTGTTGATTTTTATAGCACCGGAACGGTAGACCTCCTCGATAACATAAGGACCTTCCCATTTAGAGAGAAGTTTTCCCTTAAAAAATCTTAAACGGGAATTGTATAGCAATAGATAATCACCTACATTAAACTCACGCTTTTGTATCCTTTTCTCATGCCATCTTTTAACTTTTTCTTTAAACAACTTGGCATTTTCATAGGCTTGGGTTCTCCATTCATCAAGTGAGCTAATGTGAAATAACCTCTTCTCACAGGCAAGTTTGAAATCATAATTGAGCTCTTTAATGGCCCAATATGCCTTATGTTCTAGTTCGAGAGGTAAGTGACATGCTTTTCCATCAACCATGTTATACGAAGACATACCCATAGGATTTTTATATGCAGTCCTATAGGCCCATAATGCATCATCAAGTTTCTTGGACGAATTCTTTCTAGATCTATTAACAGTCTTTTGCAAAATTAAATTGAGTTCTCTGTTACTTAATTCTACTTGACCACTAGACCGCGGGTGATATGGAGATGCAATTCTATGATTAACATCATACTTAGCAAGCATTTTACGGAAAGCACCATGAATAAAATGTCAACCACCATTAGTCATTAAATATCTAGGGACTCCAAACCTCGGAAAAATAACTTCTTTAAGCATCTTAATAGACATGTTATGATCAACACTACTAGTTGTAATAGCTTCTACCCACTTAGTAACGTAATAAACAACAACTAAAATATGTGTATATCCATTAGATGCAGGAAACGGTCCCATATAATCAAAGCCCCAAACATCAAATGGTTCAATAACAAGTGAATAATTCATAGGCATTTCTTGATGTCTACTAATATTACCAATTCTTTGGCATTCATCACAAGATAAGACAAACTTACGAGCATCCTTGAAGAGAGTAGGCCAATAAAAACCGGATTGCAATACCTTATGTGCAGTTCTATCTCCAGCGTGGTGTCCTCCATAAGCTTCGGAGTGACACTTGCGTAGGATTTGTTCCTGTTCATGCTCAGGTACAAAACGTCTAATAATACCATCTACTCCTTCTTTATAAAGATGTGGGTCATCCCATAAGTAATGTCTCAAATCATAGAAAAACTTTTTCTTTTGCTGGTATGTGAAACTAGGTGGTATAAATTTAGCAACAATGTAACTAGCATAATCAGCATACCATGGAGCAGTACGAGAAGCATTTATGACATTTAATTGTTCATCAAGAAAGCTATCATCAATAGGCAGTGGGTCATCAAGAACATTCTCTAACCTAGACAAGTTGTCCGCAACGGGGTTCTCAGCTCCCTTTCTATCAATAATATGCAAATCAAATTCTTGTAGCAATAGAACCCATCTAATAAGTCTAGGTTTAGCATCTTTCCTTTCCATAAGATATTTAATAGTAACATGATCCACGTGAATAGTTACTTTAGAATCAACAATGTAAGGTCTGAACTTATCACAAGCAAATACAACTACTAAGAGTTGTTTTTCAGTAGTAGCATAATTTCTCTGAGTACTGTCTAGAGTTTTACTAGCATATTGAATAACATTTAATTTCTTATCAACTCTTTGCCCTAGAACAGCACCTACAACATAATCACTAGCATCACACATAATTTCAAAGGTAAATTCCAATCAGGTGGCTGAACGATAGGTGCAAAAATCAATGCTTTTTTAAGTATTTCAAATGCTTCTACACAATCATCATCAAAAACAAATGGTATATCTTTTTGTAATAAATTAGTTAGAGGCCGAGAGATTTTTGAAAAGTCCTTAATGAACTTCCTATAAAAACCGGCGTGACCAAGGAAACTTATACCATTGATGTCCTTGGGACACGACATCTTTTCAATAGCATCAACTTTGGCTTTATCAACCTCAATGCCTCTTTCAGAAATTTTATGCCCCAAGACAATACCTTCATTAACCATAAAGTGGCACCTTCTCCCAATTCAAGACAAGGTTAGTGTCTTCACATCTCTGCAAAACTTGATCTAGGTTGCTCAAGCAATCATCAAAAGAGGATCCATAAACGGAGAAATCGTCCATGAAAACCTCACAAATCTTTTCACAAAAATCAGAGAATATAGCCATCATGCATCTTTGAAAGGTAGCAGGTGCATTACATAAACCAAAAGGCATACGTCTATAGACAAAATTACCGAAAGGGCAAGTAAAAGTGGTCTTATCTTGATCATCAGCTGACACAGGTATTTGAGACAAACGAGAATAACCATCTAAAAATCAAAAATGTGTATGTTTGGATAATCTTTCTAGCATTTGATCAATGAAAGGCAAAGGGTAATGATCTTTTTTAGTGGCTTTATTTAATTTGCGGAAATCAATTACCATCCTATAACCTGTAATAATTCTTTGTGGAATCAATTCATCTTTATCATTAGGAACGACAATAATACCTCCTTTCTTAGGAACACAATGGACAGGACTTACCCACTCACTATCAGCAATGGGATAAATTATACCTGCCTCAAGGAGTTTTAATATTTCCTTTCTTACCACTTCTTCCATATTAGGATTTAATCGTCGTTGATGATCAATAACTGGCTTGGCATCTTTCTCTAAATTTATTTTGTGTTGACATAGAGTGGGACTAATACCCTTAAGATCATCAAGAGTATATCCAATAGCAGCACGGTGCTTCTTTAGAGTTTTCAATAATTTGTCTTCCTCCTTCTCTGAAAGTTTAGCACTAATAATAACATGATATATCTTCTTTTCGTCAAGATAAGCATATTTAAGAGTATCAGGTAATGGTTTAAGCTCAAACACGGGATCACCCTTGGGTGGAGGAGGATCCCCTAGGATTTCAACAAGCAAATTGTGTTTTAGAATAGGTCCCTGTTTAAAGAATACTTCATCTATTTCCCATGTTTCATTCATAAACATATCATTTTCATGGTCTAGAAAATATTGTTCTAAAGGATCACTAGGAGGTACGACAATAGAAGCAAGACCAATAATTTCATCTTTACTAGGAAATTCCTCTTCGCGGTGTTGTCTACGAAATTTAGAAAAGTTAAACTCATGAGACATATCACCTAGACCAATAGTAACAATATCCTTTTCGCAGTCTATCTTAGCATTAACAGTATTCAAGAAGGGTCTACCAAATATAATGGGACAAAAGCTATCTTGTGGGAACCAAGAACAAGAAAATCGGCAGGATATTTAGTTTTCCCACACAAGACTTCAACATCTCTAACAATCCCAATTGGTGAAATAGTATCTCTATTGGCAAGTTTTATTTTAACGTCTATATCTTCTATCTGAGCAGGTGCAATATCATGCATAATTTCTTTGTATAAGTCAATAGGTATTTCACTAGCACTATCACCCATATCACATAAGCCATGATAATCTCCTATTTTAACAGGAATAACAGGCATGCCTACCACAGGTCTATGTTTATCCTTAGCGCCAGGTTTAGCAATTCTAGCAGTTTCATCACAGAAATAAATAACATGCCCATCAATATTATCAGCCAAGAGATCCTTAACAATAGCGGTATTAGGTTCAATTTTAACTTGCTCGGGAGCTAAATAAGTTCTAATATTACTTTTACGAACCGCAGTTGAAGCTTTTGCATGATCCTGTATCCTAACAGGGAAAGGGGTTTCTCAACATAAGCAGTAGGAACAATAGGATCATTATAAGTGATAGTCTTTTCTTCAACTTTAATAGGTGCGACTACTTTTACTTCAACGGGAGGATTATATTTAAACCACTTCTCCTTAGGGAGATCAACATGAGCAGCAAAAGATTCACAAAAAGAAGCTACTATCTCAGAGTCATGTCCATATTTAGTGCTAAATTTACGGAAAGCATCGGTATCCATAAAATATTTAACATAATCAAACTTAGGTGTTATACCTGACTCCTTAACTTCGTCGAGATCCCAATCTTCAGAGTTGCGTTTAATTATTTCCAGTAAATCCCATTTGAATTCAATAGTCTTCATCATAAAAGAGCCAACACAAGAAGTATCAAGCATGGTGCGATTGTTGTCAGAAAACCGAGCATAAAATTTTTGAATAACCATTTCTCCTGAGAGCTCATGATTGGGGCATGAATATAACATTGATTTAAACCTCCCCCAAGCTTGAGCGATGCTTTCTCCTTCATGAGGCCAAAAATTATATATATAATTACGATCACGATGAACAAGATGCATAGGATAAAACTTCTGATGAAATTCCAATTTCAATCGCTTGTAGTTCCATGATCCCATATCATCACATATCCTATACCATGTTAATGTATCTCCCTTCAAAGATAAAGGGAATACCTTCTTCTTGATAACATCATCAGGTATACCTGCAAGCTTAAATAATCCACAAACTTCAACCACATATATTAGGTGCTCATCAGGATGTAATGTTCCGTCTCCTGCAAAAGGATTAGCTAGGAGTTTTTCTATCATACCCGAAGGAATTTCAAAGTAGACTTTTTCATTTTCAGTAGGTTCAGTAGGTTGAGGAGCAACTCTCTGCTCTACTGGTCGGGGTGAAGATACCGCGAACAAGCCCCTCAGAGGATTACTTTCCATAGTAACAAGTGAAAGTAAATTTCAGCACACTATATAAATTTTTCCTTACCAAATTCCACCTACCAAAGGCGCTTCACTCCCCGACAACGGCGCCAGAAAAGAGTCTTGATGACCCACAAGTATAGGGGATCTATCGTAGTCCTTTCAATAAGTAAGAGTGTCGAACCCAACGAGGAGCAGAAGGAAATGATAAGCGGTTTTCAGCAAGGTATTCTCTGCAAGCACTGAAATTATAGGTAACAGATAGTTTTGTGATAAGGTAATTTGTAACGAGCAACAAGTAACAAAAGTAAATAAAGTGCAGCATGGTGGCCCACTCCTTTTTGTTGCAAAGGACAAGCCTGGACAAACTCTTATATAGAGAAAAGCGCTCCCGAGGACACATGGGAATTATCGTCAAGCTAGTTTTCATCACGTTCATATGGTTCGCGTTCGTTACTTTGATAATTTGGTATGTGGGTGGACCGGAGCTTGGGTGTTGTCCTTATTTGGATAAGCATCCTACTTATGATTAACCCCTATTGCAAGCATCCATAACTACAAAATAAGTATTAAGGTAAACGTAACCATAGCATGAAACATATGGATCCAATTCAGCCCCTTACGAAGCAACGCATAAACAGGGTTTAAGCTTTTGTCACTCTAGCAACCCATCATCTACTTATTACTTCCCAATGCCTTTCTCTACGGCCAAATAATGGTGAAGTGTCATGTAGTCGACGTTCACATAACACCACTAGAGGAGAGACAACATACATCTCATCAAAATATCGAACGAATACCAAATTCACATGACTACTAATAGCAAGACTTCTCCCATGTCCTCAGGAACAAACGTAACTACTCACAAAGCATATTCATGTTCATAATCAGAGGGGTATTAATACGCATAATAGATCTGAACATATGATCTTCCACAAAATAAACCAACTAGCATCAACTACAAGGAGTAAACAATACTACTAGCAACCTACAGGTACCAATCTCAAACTTAGAGACAAGAATTGGATACAAGAGATGAACTAGGGTTTGAGAGGAGATGGTGCTGGTGAAGATGTTGATGGAGATTGGCCCCCTCCCAATGAGAGGAGCGTTGGTGATGACGATGGCGATTATTTTCCCCTCCCGAAGGGAAGTGTCCCCGGCAGAACAGCTCCGCCAGAGCCCGAGATTGGTTCCACCAAGGTTCCGCCTCGTGTCGGCGGAGTCTCATCCCGAAAGCTTGCTTGTGATTTTTTCTCAGACGAAATACTTCATATAGGAGAAGATGGGCACCGAAGGGCCACCAGGGGGCCCACGAGGTAGGTGTTGGGGAACGTAGTAATTTCAAAAAATTTCCTACGCACACGCAAGATCATGGTGATGCATAGCAACGAGAGGGGAGAGTGTTGTCTGCGTACCCTCGTAGACCGAAGCGGAAGCGTTGACGCAACATAGAGGAAGTAGTCGTACGTCTTCCCGATCCGACCGATCCAAGCACCGTTACTCCGGCACCTCCGAGTTCTTAGCACACGTTCAGCTCGATGACGCTCCCCGGGCTCCAATCCAGCAAAGCTTCGGGGATGAGTTCCGTCAGCACGACGGCGTGATGATGATGATGATGATGATGTTCTACCGACGCAGGGCTTCGCCTAAGCACCGCAACGATATGACCGAGGTGGAATATGGTGGAGGGGGGCACCGCACACGGCTAAGGAACGATCACGATGATCAACTTGTGTGTCTATGGGGTGCCCCTGCCCCCGTATATAAAGGAGTGGAGGAGGGGAGGGCCGGCCCTCTCTATGGCGCGCCCTAGGGAGTCCTACTCCCACCGGGAGTAGGATTCCCCCTTTCCTAGTCCAACTAGGAGTCCTTCCATGTATTAGGAGTAGGAGACAAGGAAGGGGAAGAGGGAAGAGAAGGAAGGAGGGGGCGGCGCCCCTCCCCCTAGTTCAATTCGGACTAGTCAATGGGGGGGCGCGCGGCCTGCCTCTCCCTCTCCCCTAATGCCCAATAAGGCCCATATACTTCTTCCCCCGTATTCCCGTAACTCCCCGGTACTCCCGAAAATACCCGAACCACTCAGAACCTTTCCGATGTCCGAATATAGTCGTTCAATATATCGATCTTTACGTCTTGACCATTTCGAGACTCCTCGTCATGTCCCCGATCTCATCCGGGACTCCGAACTCCTTCGGTACATCAAAAACCATAAACTCATTATATAACTGTCATCGAAACCTTAAGCGTGCGGACCCTACGGTTCGAGAACAATTTAGACATGACCGAGACACGTCTCCGGTCAATAAACAATAGCGGGACTTGGATGCCCATATTGGCTCCTACATATTCTACGAAGATCTTTATCAGTCAGACCGCATAACAACATACGTTGTTCCCTTTGTCATCGGTATGTTACTTGCCCGAGATTCGATCGTCGGTATCCAATACCTAGTTCAATCTCGCTACCGGCAAGTCTCTTTTCTCGTTCCGTAATACATCATCTCACAACTAACACATTAGTTGCAATGCTTGCAAGGCTTATGTGATGTGCATTACCGAGAGGGCCCAGAGATACCTCTCCGACATTCGGAGTGACAAATCCTAATCTCGAAATACGCCAACCCAACAAGTACCTTCGGAGACACCTGTAGAGCACCTTTATAATCACCCAGTTACATTGTGACGTTTGGTAGCACACAAAGTGTTCCTCCGGTAAACGGGAGTTGCATAATCTCATAGTCATAAGAACATGTATAAGTCATGAATAAAGCAATAGCAACATACTAAACGATCGGGTGCTAAGCTAATGGAATGGGTCATGTCAATCAGATCATTCACCTAATGATGTGATCCCGTTAATCAAATAACAACTCTTTGTCCATGGTTAGGAAACATAACCATCTTTGATTAACGAGCTAGTCAAGTAGAGGCATACTAGTGACACTCTGTTTGTCTATGTATTCACACATGTATTATGTTTCCGATTAATACAATTCTAGCATGAATAATAAACATTTATCATGAAATAAGGAAATAAATAATAACTTTATTATTGCCTCTAGGGCATATTTCCTTATGTTCACTTTGCCATCCTTATTATCCGCCAATCACTTGGGGTAATTCCGCTTCCAGTGACCAGTCCCTTTGCAGTAGAAGCACTTAGTCTCAGGCTTAGGACCAGACTTGGGCTTCTTCACTTGAGCAGCAACTTGCTTGCTGTTCTTCTTGAAGTTCCCTTCTATCCCTTTGCCCTTTTCTTGAAACTAGTGGTCTTGTTAACCATCAACACTTGATGTTTTTCTTGATTTCTACCTTCGTCGATTTCAGCATCACGAAGAGCTTGGGAATTACTTTCGTCATCCCTTGCATATTATAGTTCATCACAAAGTTCTACTAACTTGGTGATGGTGACTAGAGAATTCTATCAATCACTATCTTATCTGGAAGATTAACTCCCACTTGATTCAAGCGATTGTAGTACCCAGACAATCTGAGCACATGCTCACTAGTTGAGCGATTCTCCTCCATCTTTTAGCTATAGAACTTGTTGGAGACTTCATATCTCTCAACTCGGGTATTTGCTTGAAATATTAACTTCAACTCCTGGAACATCTCATATGGTCCATGACGTTCAAAACGTCTTTGAAGTCCTGATTCTAAGCCGTTAAGCATGGTGCACTAAACTATTAAGTAGTCATCATATTGAGCTAGCAAAACGTTCATAACGTCTGCATCTGCTCCTGCAATAGGTCCGTCACCTAGCAGTGCATCAAGGACATAATTCTTCTGTGCAGCAATGAGGATAAACCTCAGATCACGGATCCAATCCGCATCATTGCTACTAACATCTTTCAACACAATTTTCTCTAGGAACATATCAAAATTAACATATGAAAGCAACAACGCGAGCTATTGATCTATAACATAGAAATGCTAATACTACCAGGACTAAGTTCATGATAAATTAAAGTTCAATTAATCATATTACTTAAGAACTCCCACTTAGATAGACATCCCTCTAATCTTCTAAGTGATCACGTGATCCACATCAACTAAACCATGTCCGATCATCACATGAGATGGAGTAGTTTCAATGGTGAACATCATTATGTTGATCATATCTACTATATGATTCACGCTCGACCTTTCGGTCTCCGTGTTCCGAGGCCATATCTGTATATGCTTGCCTCGTCAAGTATAACCTGAGTATTCCGCGTGTACAACTATTTTGCACCCGTTGTATTTGAACGTAGAGCCTATCACACCCGATCATCACGTGGTGTCTCAGCACGAAGAACTTTCGCAACGGTGCATACTCAGGGAGAACACTTCTTGATAATTTAGTGAGAGATCATCTTATAATGCTATCGTCAATCAAAGCAAGATAAGATGCATAAAAAGATAAACATCACATGTAATCAATATAAGTGATATGATATGGCCATCATCATCTTGTGCTTGTGATATCCATCTCCGAAGCACCGTCATGATCACCATCGTCACTGGCGCGACACCTTGATCTCCATCGTAGCATCGTTGTCGTCTTGCCTATCTTATGCTTCTACGACTATCGCTACCGCTTAGTGATAAAGTAAAGCATTACAGGGCGATTGCATTGCATACAATAAAGCGACAACCATATGGCTCCTGCCAGTTGCCGATAACTCGGTTACAAAATATGATCATCTCAAAAAATAAAATTTAGCATCATGTCTTGACCATATCACATCACAACATACCCTGCAAAAACAAGTTAGACGTCCTCTACTTTGTTTGTTGCAAGTTTTACGTGGCTGCTACGTGCTTAAGCAAGAACCAATCTTACCTACGCATCAAAACCACAATGATAGTTTGTCAAGTTGATGCCGTTTTAACCTTCGCAAGGACCGGGCGTAGCCACACTCGGTTCAACTAAAGTTGGAGAAACTGACACCCGGCAGCCACCTGTGTGCAAAGCACGGCGGTAGAACCAGTCTCGCGTAAGCGTACGCGTAATGTCGGTCCGAGCCGCTTCATCCAACAATACCGCCGAACCAAAGTATGACATGCTGGTAGGCAGTATGACTTATATCGCCCACAACTCACTTGTGTTCTACTCGTGCATAACATCAAATCATAAAAACCTGGCTCGGATGCTACTGTTGGGGAACGTAGTAATTTCAAAAAAATTCCTACGCACACGCAAGATCATGGTGATGCATAGCAACGAGAGGGGAGAGTGTTGTCTACGTACCCTCGTAGACCGAAGCGGAAGCATTGACGCAACGTAGAGGAAGTAGTCGTACGTCTTCCCGATCCGACCGATCCAAGCATCGTTACTCCGGCACCTCCGAATTCTTAGCACACGTTCAGCTCGATGACGCTCCCCGGGCTCCGATCCAGCAAAGCTTCGGGGATGAGTTCCATCAGCACGACGGCGTGATGACGATGACGATGTTCTACCGACGCAGGGCTTCGCCTAAGCACCGCAACAATATGACCGAGGTGGAATATGGTGGAGGGGGGCACCGCACACGGCTAAGGAACGATCACGATGATCAACTTGTGTGTCTATGGGGTGCCCCCTGCCCCCGTATATAAAGGAGTGGAGGAGGGGAGGGCCGTCCCTCTCTATGGCGCGCCCTAGGGAGTCCTACTCCCACCGGGAGTAGGATTCCCCCTTTCCTAGTCCAACTAGGAGTCCTTCCATGTATTACGAGTAGGAGACAAGGAGGGGGAAGAGGGAAGAGAAGGAAGGAGGGGGCGCCGCCCCTCCCCCTAGTCCAATTCGGACTAGTCAATGGGGGGGCGCGCGGCCTGCCTCTCCCTCTCCCCTAATGCCCAATAAGGCCCATATACTTCTTCCCCCGTATTCCCGTAACTCCCCGGTACTCCCGAAAATACCCGAACCACTCAAAACCTTTCCGATGTCCGAATATAGTCGTTCAATATATCGATCTTTACGTCTCGACCATTTCGAGACTCCTCGTCATGTCCCCGATCTCATCCGGGACTCCGAACTCCTTCGGTACATCAAAAACCATAAACTCATTATATAACTGCCATCGAAACCTTAAGCGTGCGGACCCTACGGTTCGAGAACAATGTAGACATGACCGAGACACGTCTCCGGTCAATAACCAATAGCGGGACCTGGATGCCCATATTAGCTCCTACATATTCTACGAAGATCTTTATCGGTCAGACCGCATAACAACATACATTGTTTCCTTTGTCATCGGTATGTTACTTGCCCGAGATTCGATCGTCGGTATCCAATACCTAGTTCAATCTCGTTACCGGCAAGTCTCTTTACTCGTTCCGTAATACATCATCTCACAACTAACACATTAGTTGCAATGCTTGCAAGGCTTATGTGATGTGCATTACCGAGAGGGCCCAGAGATACCTCTCCGACATTCGGAGTGACAAATCCTAATCTCGAAATACGCCAACCCAACAAGTACCTTCGGAGACACCTGTAGAGCACCTTTATAATCACCCAGTTACGTTGTGACGTTTGGTAGCACACAAAGTGTTCCTCCGGTAAACGGGAGTTGCATAATGTCATAGTCATAGGAACATGTATAAGTCATGAAGAAAGCAATAGCAACATACTAAACGATCGGGTGCTAAGCTAATGTAATGGGTCATGTCAATCAGATCATTCACCTAATGATCTGATCCCGTTAATCAAATAACAACTCTTTGTCCATGGTTAGGAAACATAACCATCTTTGATTAACGAGCTAGTCAAGTAGAAGCATACTAGTGACACTCTGTTTGTCTATGTATTCACACATGTATTATGTTTCCGGTTAATACAATTCTAGCATGAATAATAAACATTTATCATGAAATAAGGAAATAAATAATAACTTTATTATTGCCTCTAGGGCATAGTTCCTTCAGTAGGGGGCGCGCCCAGGGGGTAGGGCGCGCCCCCACCCTCGTGCCCAGGGTGTGGGTCCCCTCTGGTATTTTCTTTGCTCAGTATTTTTTATTATTTCCAAAAATAACTTCCGTGGAGTTTCAGGACTTTTGGAGTTGTGCAGAATAGGTCTCTAATATTTGTTCCTTTTCCAGCACAAAATTCCTGCTGCCGGCATTCTCCCTCTTTATGTAAACCTTGTAAAATAAGAGAGAATAGGCATAAGTATTGTGACATAATGTGTAATAACAGCCCATAATGCAATAAATATCGATATAAAAGCATGATGCAAAATGGACGTATCAAAGGGTCCCTTGATGGAATCACTGCATCTTGCATTGTCTGAGGGCGTGAGGAGATTACGGTGAGCATTGTGCCTCCACACCGCTCCAAACAGAGATTAGCATCCGCAAGGGTGTGAACTTCGGGATACATCGTCGTCTCCGCATGCCTCGGTTATCTCTTACCCGAGCCCTTTACTTATGCACTTTACTTTGTGATAGTCATATTGTTTCTTGCCATATATCTTGCTATCACCTAGTAGTCTATCTTGCTTAGCATAAGTTGTTGGTGCACATAGGTGAGCCTAGTTCTTGTAGGTTTTGTGCTTGACAAATTAACCTCTAGGTTTATTCCGCATTTGTTCAAGCCTAAACCATAATTATTTTTAAAGCGCCTATTCACCCCCCTCTAGGCGACATCCACGATCTTCCAATGACCACTCGGCCATTGTCCTCCTACCGTCGTCCCCACTATATAAAGCAAGATCGCGTGAGGATGTAGACAAACCTTTTTAGATAGAAACACAACTCTAAGATATATTCAGGTAGATTCAAACATTTATGTAATCACATTCTTCGTACAGATAACCATCATGCAGGAATAAAGTGTTACCTTAGAAATGGGGCTTGAACTTGGCCACTTGGGTAAAACGTATCTCATGTGAAATCATGTATCTAAACCATCGTCAATCATGAGTATTGTCATGGAATCCCCGCGACAACAGGTGTGCTTGTTTATTGTGATATTAGACATGACCCAAACATATAGGAGTATATTTATTTGCTAACAACACAGTTGTATTTCTTCCCTCTCACGTTGCCAAGCAGAATTCAATGGTCAATACGGAAAACATGACAACATTGTAGGATCGCAAGTAGGTCTAGAGAGAAGGGTGATTAGACTACTTGACCAAATAAAAACCTAGCATTTTCCCTATTTTAGTTGTAGGCAAGTTTTAGCAATTCATACAAGTCAACTAACACCATACACATGCAAGTCTAGATAGTAGGCAGGGTAAAGTAAAGACTTTGCATATGAATGTAAATGAGGGGATTGGAGAAATTAAACGCAATGAAGAAACGATGGTTTTGGTGTGGTTCTGATAGGTGGTGGTATCATACATCCACGTTGATGGATACTTCAACTCGCGGAGGTAATGGCTACGCGAGTCTGCCCACGAAGGACTAGCCTCACTTGGGGTAGACTTTCACGAAGTAGGCAATCTCCTTGCCCTTGCAAACTCCTTGGTTCAACTCCACATGATTTGGAGGCTCCCCAAGTGACACCTAACCAATCTAGGAGACACCGCTCTCCAAAAGGTAATAGATGTTGTTGTTGATGATGAACTCCTTGGTCTTGTGCTTGAGAAGATAGTCTCCTCAACACCCAGTTACTCTCTCGAAAAAAAACCTACAGATCGAGCCACACATGCCCTAGGGAAGAAATAACTAAGTTTTTTTAGGGAAAGAAATAACTAAGCTCCTAAGTGATATGCGTATAAATATAGTCCAGGACTATAATATATATTTTTAGCACAATTTGCATTATTATCTATATAACTCTAGCCTATTATCAACCCTGTTAGTTGAGACCATAATAGTCCCGGGTTCAAACTCCCTGTACCAAACTTTTTCTTGTTAACTTATATTTCCATTTTCTTGTTATAAAACAAAATAGCATCAGCTCACGAATTCAAGGATTCAATTTTTTTGCCTGGCCACTACCTATTTATATTAGATAGCAAAATAATTTTCCCCTGGCCACTAACTATTTATATTAGATGTAACAAAATAATTTCCCCCCGACCACTACCTATCTATATTAGATGGAACAAAATAACTATAGTGCTCGGTATACTGTGAAAAACTATGGTGGGTCGTACTGCCAACAGGTCCTACACTCTTAACCCGTGAAGCAGCTATGGTGGGTTCCACCGGTAGATGT
Organism: Aegilops umbellulata; assembly: GCA_032464435.1. Lineage (NCBI taxonomy): Eukaryota > Viridiplantae > Streptophyta > Magnoliopsida > Poales > Poaceae > Aegilops > Aegilops umbellulata. Next base: position 513,318,677 of record CP136059.1, read on the forward strand.
GTGATGACAAAAAATTATCACCACACATTCATAATATTCAGCAACTCTAGTAGGTTCGTCATGGAAATTACCAAACCATCATAAAAATTGGTAGCCAAGTGCGCTCATTGGCTCAAGTGATTTAGTGACATCTATCATCATCGATTTGCACTCATCAGTGACGCCACCTACGGAAACATCACACATTAGGTATTTCTATGACGTTGTCCATCTTCGTCATGATGATTATCATCACAGTATCTCAGTTTTCTTGTAGTGGAAGGATTGGAGTGGAAAGCAGCTTGAGAGGGCTACAAATCAAGGATCAAATGGTTGGGGTGGAATCCCTTGATCTGAACAAAAAGTGTAGGTCGTTCTCTGTCATAAAAATGATATGGGAAGTGGTAGCTTCGTCCTGATTGCTCTCTCTAAGAGTAGGTGGAATGGGTGGGGAATATATAGCCATAACAGAAAAGCTAACCATTACACACCTTTATTGTGCAACTCAGTGGAACCGGGTGAAACCACTCAGTGAGACCGACTAGTGCAAAAGGTTTGCAGTTTTGACGTTTTGGTGAGAACGGATGAAATCACTCGGTGGGACCGATGGATGATGATCTAAGAACTTTCCTCGCTTAGGTGACACTAATCGAATCCACTCGGGAAATTCTGAAGTGAAATCGATTGGTTACAGAAGGTTAGCAGGTGCACTTTGCTGGACTGAATGTCATCTCAGTGGGACCGAGATTCTAGGGTTTAGACAATGGCTCTGTCAAGTGTATCTTGGTGGGTCCGGGTAAAATTGGTTCGGTGGGATCGAGTTTGTCTTTAAGGTTTTGGACAAATAGGAATGTGAGCGTGTGGTTGAGAGTTTTCGGAGCAATATCTCTAAGCACTTGAGCATTGGCTTTTCCAAGGACTCAATGTGATCTTGGATCACTTAACCAAAAATATAGAGTCTTGAAGCATTTACCAATCCATGTCATTTGCATTTCGAGGGGACCACAGTCACATCTCATTGCCATACCTAGTTGAACTTTCCTTAAATATTCTCGTGGGTAAGTTGAACTCATATAAGTTTTCCTTCCAAACTCTAGATGTCAAAGTATATCATATTTTTGTAAAATGTACTACAATATCTTTGCTCGCAAGAAAAATACAACATCTATTCGTAGGAGAATATGAGCGTCCACATCAGGGCTCCCCAAACTCCCAATATACGTCCAGGCGGACGACCCAGTCAGCGAGTAGTCGCAAAATCGCGACTTAGACGTGCTCCTCAAACAGGCCTTATACATCGGGGCTGATCGGCACCTCTCATATTCAGCCCATATCTGGGGCGGATATGAGATGCCCCTAGGCTCGTCCGCCGTGTTGGGTCTGATAGACAAGACCGACCACAAATTGCAACAGAACCCCCTCCCCCAGCCTTGCTGGATGAGCCAGTTTCCTCTCCTTTCTCCTCCTTAGTCTTCCTCAGACCTCCCCTAGCATTATCTCCATCCCGACCCCTCAACACCGCCACCACTGGCTCAAAACTCCTCCCTGTCTGTCTTGCTGCACCAGCTATCGCCACCGCCCCGGACACCGTCGTGGCATGTACGGCTATTCTCGGACTGCACCTACCCCTCTATGTGTTTGATAAATTTTCCGACTCGTTTTTGTATGTTTCTTTTGTAGGAAAATGATGGATTCAGATGGTTCGTCAAATGAGGAGTATGGAATCACGGAGTTTGATGAAGTAATTCAAAAGGAGTTCTTCGATTTGTTGGAGTCGAACGAAGATGTCGAGATGATGATGATCATGAGCGCCCATGAGGAAATGGACAGGGAGGTGGAGCACATTTTGATCTTTAAGGGTTTCAATCAAAGGGAGAAGAGTTTTGAACTAGATAGGGTCGCTGCCTTGCTAGAGCATGGCTACTCCATAAGGACTACTTTGATCCCAACCCAACATTCTCTCGTACATGCTTTCGTCGATGCTTCTGTATGTGCAAACCCTTATTCTTGCGCGTGGTAGAGGGAGTGAAGGCACATGATCCCTACTTCAAGCTTACCAGGGATTGTTACGGACAACTCTCCTTCTCTGCTAAGCAAAAATGCATGACTGCTATGAGGATGCCTGCACTAGGTACCGCCGCCGTTGTTGTTGGGGAGAGCACATGCCGATGGTGTCTATCCTCAATGGGCGGCGTTTCTGAAGACCATATCATAACCTTATGACAACAAACAAAGCCACTTTGCAACAATGCAAGAAGCAGTTAGAAGTATGTCGATAGGGCATTCAGAGTGCTCGAAGCTCGTTCGGGAACTTTCGTAGAGCTGCAATGATGTGGGAATCAGATAGTTTGTGGCAGTTGATGACATGTTGTTTCATTTTGCACAATATAATTGTCGAGGACGAGGGTGAAGGGGCAGCCTGAACCCATGATTTCGAGAAGCCTGGAGAACTAGTCCACATCCTGAAACAACAAGATATACATATCAGATTATAAATTTTCTGCAGATGCATAAAAATCTTCGAGATCATCAGGTGTGCGCAACTACTCTGTAATCTTGTGGAGCATATGTGGCCAGGGCCGTCCCCAGAAATTCGAGTCCCCGGGCGAAAACCAAAATGTGGCCCAAAATTTTAAACAGTTCACATAACAGAAGAGTTATTATGCTTATGCTTAAAGCATACTTTCATTTTATTATATAATTGCAAGTCTGTTTTATTTGTACCTTGTTTAGGTATATATGAACAGTAATGCTACAAAGTTAAAAGGGATTGCAAAGCAATTAACGGATCTTATGTTCTACCAAAAAGGAGCATCCGTCTAGTATTTCTTGAAATAAAATCTACAATCATATCTTCATTGCAAAAAGGACCTTCACTGGCAATATTACCTTAATCAATTTCTGCATCATGAGCCTCAACCTCTATTGCAATATCATCACGACCATCATTAACATTAACATCTGTAGTTTAATTTTCAGAATTATGTTGGGGGTCTTTCAACATTAACATCAAGGGAACCTGTTAGAGATTGAGCCTCAACTTTGAGTCTTCGTTTCTTCTTGAGCTTTGCAGTACCAGATTCATACTTCCTAATTCTAGTAGACATGATGAAGAAGCAGAAACAATACCTGACATATTGTAAGTGATCATTGATCAAATAGAATCTACTTATTAGTTTCTAATAGTAACAATCACTAGATGAATAGATCATTCGTATAGAAAGAAAATGAACTGAAAATAGAACCTTGCACTGGAGATTAAAACACGGTCCGTAGGGCGTACATGTTCCTCCATCCTGATTGAAGCGACGAACGGAACCACGGTCCATGGCTGTTGCGTCTTCACGCAGGAAGACGATCAGCAATAGGATTAGATCGGAGGTAACTGCGCTGGCGCCGGCACGACTGTTAGGGCCTTCGTCAATCTCCGATCGCCGCTGCCAGACCTAGACGGCAGTTCGCTACCTGTTCGTCTGCAATTGCTGGAATTGAGTGATCTGTACCCAGTCTTCCGATCATGCTATTGGGCCTCCAACCTTATTTTATGTAAGTCTGTTATTTGGGCCTCTAGCATTAGCAGCCCAGACCCCGTATGCATCAAAGACACCACGTAGTCCCCCGTACGTTAGTTTTCTTAGCGAAAAAAAACGTACGTTAGTTTTCTTTCCTTGTTTTTTTAGCGATCTTTCAGCGGATAGGAGGCATCGTACGAAGGGTTTTTCTCTCGATGGGGGCCCCATGATTTCGGGGGCCCTGTGCGGTCGCTCACCTCGCTCCCCCTCATCGACGGGCCTGTATGTGGCCCACAACAAAGAAGCTTAATGTTTCAAATGTGCACAAATAAAAATTACGATCAAACTATCTATTTTGCTCTGAAAAATGTTATTTACGTGCAATATTCATGAGTATGATGGGCATGCATGGATTTGCATGAATTTGAGGGTTTAGATAGGAAGAGTGTGGTTGCCTAACAGGACATAAGAGGGGCCGTCCGGCGCTGTCTCGGTCGCACCCGTACGTGCTCGCGGACGTTTCACTGGTAGAAAAAGAGGCCTCCGTCCAGCCCCATTAGTCGCGGAACTGTAGGAACCGCGACTAATGAAGTCTTTAGTCCCGGTTCGGCAGACGAACCGCGACCAAAGGCCTGCGCCCAGGGCGCTCGGTGGCCAGCTGGTGCACGTGAGGGGCTTTAGTCGCGGTTGGCCAGGCCAACCGCGACTAAAGGTGCCCAAAGGCCTTTAGTCGCGGTTGGCCAGGCCAACCGCGACTAAAGCTCCTCCCCTATATATACCAGTTCAGCGCACTCACTTAGCCATTTGGTGCCACTTCTCTTCACAAGGGGGTGTAGGTTTGCTTTTGGTTCCTCTTATGCACACAAGGTGTTTGATGAAATGCCCCAAGAGCCACACTTGAGGTTCCTCATTCATTTTTTTCCTCCTCGATCGCGGTTAGCAATTTGAACCTTTCATGCATGTGTGTTGTTCATTGTTTAATTTCTATTGTTTATAGCTAGTTAGTTTAACAAATGCATGATGGTTAATTATATATTTTATATTATAATAATGCAGATGAATCGGCAATGGATGTACGGTAACCGACTCTCCCGCGAGTTCACTACGGGTTTGAAAGATTTCCTCGTAGTGGCTAATGCGAACAAGCAGAAGGGTTTTGTTATCTGTCCATGTGTTGACTGTAAGAATCAGAAGGGTTACTCTTCCTCAAGAGAAGTTCACCTGCACCTGCTTCGGCACGGTTTCATGCCAAGCTATAATTGTTGGACCAAGCATGGAGAAAGAGGGGTTATAATGGAAGAAGATGAAGAAGGGGATGATTTCATCGATGAAAGCTATCTTGCTGATTTCGGTGATACTTTCATGGAGGATGCTGAAGGTGAAGGGGAAGGTGAAGGGGAAGGTGAAGGGGAAGGTGAAGGGGAAGGTGAAGGTGAAGAAGAGGCACGTGATGAGACCGTTGATGATCTTGGTCGGACCATTGCTGATGCACGGAGACGCTGCAAAACTGAAAAGGAGAGGGAGAATTTGGATCGCATGTTAGAGGATCACAGAAAGTCGTTGTACCCCGGATGCGATGATGGTCTGAAAAAGCTGGGCTGCACACTGGATTTGCTGAAATGGAAGGCACAGACAGGTGTAGCTGACTCGGCATTTGAAAACTTGCTGAAAATGTTGAAGAATATGTTTCCAAAGAATAACGAGTTGCCCGCCAGTACGTACGAAGCAAAGAAGGTTGTCTGCCCTCTAGGTTTAGAGGTTCTGAAGATACATGCATGCATCAACGACTGCATCCTCTACCGCGGTGAATACGAGAATTTGAATGAATGCCCGGTATGCACTGCATTGCGTTATAAGATCAGAGGCGATGACCCTGGTGACGATGTTGAGGGCGAGAAACCCAGGAAGAGGGTTCCCGCCAAGGTGATGTGGTATGCTCCTATAATACCACGGTTGAAACGTCTGTTCAGGAACAAAGAGCATGCCAAGTTGTTGCGATGGCACAAAGAGGACCGTAAGTCGGACGGGGAGTTGAGACACATCGCAGATGGAACGCAATGGAGAAAGATCGACAGAGAGTTCAAAGATTTTGCAGCTGACGCAAGGAACATAAGATTTGGTCTAAGTACAGATGGCATGAATCCTTTTGGCGAGCAGAGCTCCAGCCATAGCACCTGGCCCGTGACTCTATGCATCTACAACCTTCCTCCTTGGTTGTGCATGAAGCAGAAGTTCATTATGATGCCAGTGCTCATCCAAGGTCCTAAGCAACCCGGCAACGACATCGATGTGTACCTAAGGCCATTAGTTGATGAACTTTTATAGCTGTGGGGCAGACCTGGTGTCCGTGTGTGGGATGAGCACAAACAAGAGGAATTTGACCTACGAGCGTTGCTTTTCGTAACCATCAACGATTGGCCTGCTCTTAGTAACCTTTCGGGACTGTCAAATAAAGGATACAATGCATGCACGCACTGCTTACATGAGACTGAAAGTGTACATTTGCCAAATTGTAAGAAGAACGTGTACCTTGGGCATCGTCGATTTCTTCCGAAAATTCATCCAGTAAGAAAGAAAGGCAAGCATTACAACGGCAAGGCAGATCACCGGCCGAAGCCTGCAGAACGCACTGGTGCTGAGGTATTTGATATGGTCAAGGATTTGAAAGTCATCTTTGGAAAGGGTCCTGGCGGACAATCAGTTCCGAAGGGAGCTGACGGGCACGCAGCCATGTGGAAGAAGAAATCTATATTCTGGGAGCTAGAATATTGGAAAGTCCTAGAAGTCCGCTCTGCAATCGACGTGATGCACGTTACGAAGAATATTTGCGTGAACCTCCTAAGCTTCTTGGGCGTGTATGGGAAGACAAATGATACAAAGGAAGCACGGCAGGACCAGCAACGTTTGAAAGACCCTGATGACCGGCATCCGGAATGGTTTCAAGGTCGTGCCAGCTACGCTCTGACCAAAGAAGAGAAGGTCATCTTTTTTGAATGCCTGAGCAGTATGAAGGTCCCATCTGGATTCTCGTCCAATATAAAGGGAATAATAAACATGGCGGAGAAAAAGTTCCAAAACCTGAAGTCTCACGACTGCCACGTGATTATGACGCAATTGCTTCCGATTGCTTTGAGGGGGCTCCTGCCGGAAAATGTTCGAGTAGCCATTGTGAAGCTATGTGCATTCCTCAATGCAATCTCTCAGAAGGTAATCAATCCAGAAGATCTACCACGGTTACAGAACGATGTGGTCCAATGTCTTGTCAGTTTCGAGTTGGTGTTCCCGCCATCCTTCTTCAATATTATGACGCACCTCCTGGTTCACCTAGTCGAAGAGATTTTCATTCTCGGTCCTGTATTTCTACACAATATGTTCCCCTTCGAGAGGTTCATGGGAGTATTAAAGAAATATGTTCGTAACCGTGCTAGGCCAGAAGGAAGCATCGCCAAGGGCTATGGAAATGAGGAGGTAATTGAGTTTTGTGTTGACTTTGTTCCTGACCTTAAGCCGATTGGCCTTCCTCGATCGCGGCACGAGGGGAGACTAAGTGGAAAAGGCACGATCGGAAGGAAATCAATGATATGTATGGACGACCATTCTCTGACTGAAGCACACCACACTGTACTGACCAATTCCAGCTTGGTGGCTCCGTACTTTGAGAAACACAAGAATATTTTACGCTCGGACAACCCGGGGAAGCCTGAATCCTGGATTAGGAAGGCCCACATGGAGACTTTCGGCAGTTGGTTGAGAAAACATTTAATGAATGACAATGATGTTGTAGATCAGCTGTACATGTTGGCCAAGACACCATCTTCGACTATAACGACTTTCCAAGGGTACGAGATAAATGGGAATACATTTTACACGATCGCCCAAGATAAAAAGAGCACCAACCAAAACAGTGGTGTCCGCTTTGATGCAGCAACCGAGAATGGGCAAAAGGTCACATATTATGGTTACATAGAGGAGATATGGGAACTTGACTATGGACCCTCCTTTAAGGTCCCTTTGTTCCGGTGCAAATGGTTCAAGCTAACAGGAGGTGGGGTAAAGGTGGACCAGCAATACGGAATGACAATGGTGGATTTCAACAATCTTGGTTACCTTGACGAACCATTCGTCCTAGCGAAAGATGTCGCTCAGGTTTTCTATGTGAAGGACATGAGTAGCAAACCGAGGAAACGGAAAGATAAGAAAACGATCAGTACATCATGCGATGATCCAAAGCGCCACATTGTTCTTTCAGGGAAAAGAAACATCGTGGGAGTGGAGGACAAGACAGACATGTCAGAAGATTATAATATGTTTGCTGAAATTCCGCCCTTCAAAGTGAACACCGACCCAAGCATTAAGTTAAATGATGAGGATGCTCCATGGATACGGCACAATCGTAAGCAAGCAGGGACACAAGGGAAGAATTGATGTGTAATAATTTATTGTACCAAACTTTGTATTTGGTCGATGAACTGAATGATGTATCAAACCTTTTGTCAAACCTTCAACGGATTTTAAAATGAATTAGTTTTATTTTACTGATTTTTTTGATATATAATTGTATTTTTAAGATTTTAAAAAAGTCAGAAGATTTTAAAAAAGGAAAAAGTAAGAAAGGAAGAGAAAAAGAAGAAAAACAAGAAAAAGGAAGAAACAAACACAAGAAACAAAATGAATTAGTTTTATTTTCTGATTTTTTTGATATATAATTGTATTTTTAAGATTTTAAAATGAATTAGAAACAAAATAATATAAACTTTAATAAAATAAAATAATTATCATAAAGTAAAATAAATAAGTAATTATCATAAAGTAAAAATAAATAAGTAATTAGAAACAAAATAAAATAAAATAAATAAGTTTTTTGTTGTAAGTAGAAACAAAACAAAATAAATAAAGCAAAAATGAAAACAAAAAACAGGCAAAAAATAAAAAATATGCCACCTACTGGGCCACCACGGCCTGAATACGACTAGAAACCCATTAATGGGCCAGGATTCAGGCCCGCACAAGGCCCAGTAGGACCACTCTGCAGTTTTGCCACTCCATCTCCTCTCTCTCGACGCACCGCGAAGCGCTGCCGCCCCGACGCCGATCGACGCCGAAGCCCTGCCCCGACGCCGACGCCGGCGCCGAAGCCCTGCGCGCCGCCGCCCCCGTCCCCAGTGAACGCCGCCGCCCCCGTCCCCAGTGAGCGCCGCTTCCTTGCACGCGCCTGCGCGCCGCCGCCCTTGCCCGCGCGCGCGCCGCGCCCTTGCCCGTCGCCCGCCGCCCTGCCGCCCGCCGTCCGACGCCCTGCCGCCCGCCGTCCGACGCCCTGCCGCCCGCCGCCCGTCGCCCTGTCGTCCGCCTGCTGGCCGGCGCCGGCCGGCCCTGCTTATTTTACCCGCGCCGGCCGAAAAAGCAAAGGAAAAAGAAGAAGAAGAAAAAGAAAAAGGAAAAAAGGAAAACACAAAAAAAAACAAATTAAACAGAAGAAAAAACAAAAGAAAACAAAAAAACAGAAGGAAAACAAAGGAAGAAGAAAGAAAAAGGAAGAAGAAAAAAAACAAGAAAGAAAAAGAAAGAAGAAAAAAGAAAGGAAGAAGAAAAACAAAGGAAGAAGAAAAAAGAAAGAAGAAAAAGGAAGAAGAAAAAAAGAAAGAAGAAAGAAAAATGAAGAAGAAAAAACAAGAAAGAAAAAGGAAAAAAATGAAAACCAAATAAAAACCAAATGAAAACCAAAAGAAAGAAGAAAGAAAAAGGAAGAAGAAAACAAGAAGAAGAAAGGAAGAAGAAAGGAAGAAGAAGAAAGAAAGAAAAAAGAAAAAGGAAAGAAGAAGAAAGAAAGAATAGAAAGGAATAAGAAGAAAAGGAAGAAGAAGAAAGAAAGAAGAAAGGAAAGAAGAAAGAAAGAAGAAGAAAGGAAGAAGAAGAAAGAAAGAAGAAGAAATGAAAAAGGAAGAAGAAAAAAAGTAACTTAAAACTTGATAATTAACAAAAAACCGTAAAATTTGATAATTAACCAAATGGCGAGGGTTATACATGTGTGTTGTCCTCGCCTCCCTCTCCGTGACGCCGTCGTCTGCCGCCCCGTCTCGCGCTCTACCGCGACACCCTCTCCCACCCCTTCCTCGCCCCCTCCTTTTGCCACCGCCCTTTCGCCACCGCCACCGCCACCGCCCCCCTTCTTCACTTAATTAATTTGTTTTTACTACATGTTTTCAGGACTGACATAATGGCGGACGATAGAGCTGACCCGATTATGGACAACTATGATCCGGACGGTGAAGCACATATGTTCGGCATCATAAACGGCGATATTCAATATGTGCCGACCGGACAAGAAGAAGATGATGTCTCTTCTTATCTGAACCTTGACGGTGAAGATGAAGGGCGCCGTCAGCAAGATGATGCCGAACAAACGTCGATAAACGATGATCTTCAAATGGAAGTAGCAACCACCTCCGGCGCCGAGGTATATATATACATTGAGCCTCTGGTGATACAAACTAACTGATTTGAATAAATATGTGTGTACTAACGGGCGCGACTCTCTTTCTTATTTTAGCCCTCGGCCGAATCGTCGAAACAATCGAGTACGTCGTCAAAGCGTGGCGCAACCAAGACGATGAAACAAGGGGAAACATGCACCATCGAGGTTGTCGACAGTGCAACCGGCAGGCCGCTGGAGCCCCGCAAGAACGCCATCAAGTTTGTCAGCCAATGCGGAGCCGTTGTTAGAGACAACGTCTCGATCACCGTCCAGGAGTGGAATGAGCCAAAGAAGGCACGAATTGCTGGTTTCACTTTTGTCGATAAGAGAACAAAAAAAGATTGCTTCAAGAAGCTTATGGAACATTTCGTTCTACCTCCGGAATACAACAAATTCGATGAGGAGGGTAACAAGATTGAGGAAAACAAGGAGAGGAGGAGGCTAGTCAAACAGTTCGCTCTTCATAAGATGGCCGACGCATTCCGGAAATTCAAGCAAAATCTAAACCATGACTTTGTCAAGCAGAACAAGACTCCAGATTTCAAAGGACAATATGAGAAACTGAAACATGATTGGCCAGAATTTGTGAAGCAAAAGAAATCGGAGCAGTTCATTCAAATATCGAAAAAAAATAAGGAAAATGCGGCTAAGAAGGAGTACAATCATATTATGGGGCCAGGAGGGTATCGCCTTTGGCAGCCTAGGTTGGAGAAGATGGAGAACGAGCTGAGGGCGCGAGGAATCCGTCCAGGTACGGAGGGATGGGACCCAAGGGCCAAAAGCTGGTGGTACGGGCATGGGGGAACGCTGAACCCGGAGACAGGGGAGTGTGTTTACCAGGGCAAAATAATGAAACCCACCCAAGCCCTTATTGACGCAATGAGGGATGCTCAAGAGGGGAAGATCAAGTTCAACAGAGAGAACGACGCACTGACAAAAGCCCTCGGGAATCCTGAACACGGAGGACGTGTACGAGGCATGGGGCACATTCTGTGGAAAATAGGGTTCCCCCATAACGATGACCCGTACGGTTACAGAAGCCGTAAGAGAAAGATGGATCGGGAAGCAGATGTTGTGGCGCGGTTGGCATCGGAAATGGATGTGATGAAGAAAACCGTGAGTGTACTAGTAGCCGAAAGAGATGCAGCTTGGGCGCAGCATGAAGATCATCCAGCGGATCTCGATAGCCAGCAGCGGAGAAGCAGCGTGGCTTCCACGGAGGCCCCACCGGCTGGTGCAGATGCACCGACGATCGAAATTACTGCACCGGAGCCTCTGGTGGTCGAAATTACTGCACCGGAGCCTCCTCGCTACCCCGTGGACGATATAAAGGAGAGGAAAGAATGTCATCTGTATTATCCTATCAGGAACATGTCCATGAAGGTAGCCATCGGCAGTGCTTTACCATGTTTACCTGGAGCACTCCACCACAACAACCCCATTCAAGATGGCTATGCTCGTGTCACGGTGGAGGACATAGTCCAAGGGTTTGAGGACCTGGAGATTGACATTGCTACACCTGAAGGGGAGAAAAGACTTGGAGATGTCAAGCGCCATTTCATTCTATGGCAAAAGAAGTTTATCAAGTTTCCAGGCGAGGCGCCAAGGACAACAAGTCCACCCCCCTACGGTGGTGGTGGTGGCGGTGGCGGCGGCGGCGGTGGTGGTGGTGGTGGCGGTTCACCTACACCTCCGTCACGTCAGCCGACGCCTCCCAGTCCACAACGTCCGGCGGGTGATCAGACGCCGCCCCCTAGTCCTTGTCCGGCGGGTGATCAGACGCCGCCCCCCAATCCACCTCCGGCAAAGAAGCAGAAGCAGTCCTGGATTATTAACCCGGACCCTTATGTACCTAAGACCACAAAGGTACCGGAGCCATCACTGAAGCCTCTCCCCACAAGGCCTTGGGAACGTAGTGCCGAGGAAACTGCCGCGGCCGCGGCTGCTGATCTTGAGAAATGGAAGGCGGACTGCAAGAAGAAAAGAGAGCCCGAGCCCAAGCCAGTATTTTCTGATGAGCAAAAGAAGTGGGCTAAGTCATTTTTTTAGCACACCGTCCCAAGCCGCGAAGAATCTGCCTGAGGACTATGCACGTGAACTTCGTAGGCAGGCACTCATGTTGAAGGAGAAGAAAGGGCGGGCGGATGACCCCGATCCGGAACAAAGTAAACGAGTTGCCCAGCTCGGGGAACAAAGTAAACAATCGATTGCCCCGCTTATAGTGAAAGCCGCCGGTCCGGATGACCCCGATACCATAGCAGCTGCGGCAGCACTTGGATTGACTGTAACGAGTGCCAGAGAACAAGCGGCCAACTTAGGTATTACTCTTCGTGAACTGTTAGGCCTTGATGAGGCGCCAGTGAAGGAGGTAGTAATTACATATGTGAAGAATGGGCCTCTCGTCGAGCCTGCGCAGGAACAGGATCTACCTCCACAAATGAAAGGTCTGCTGAAATGGTACAAGGGTTACATAAAAAATAAAAACGCCAACGAATATATTTATGCGGAAGTTAGATATGAGCATCACTTCAAACATTACTATGTACAAATTCATCTGAGTGAATTGTTCCAGCTTTTCAATCTGCGCGAGCTCGACAAATCTATCATCAGTTGCTACATTCTGTAAGTGATTTATTTCTACCCCATCTCGTTCATATTGCCTGCACTATATATATGTCCTAACTATATTGTTGTGTCCGCTATTATACATGCAGAATGAAGATTAAGGAATGCAGAGTAAGGAACATCCATGATGTTGGGTTCATTGACCCACACATCGTTAATGGATATGTGTTGCGGCATCACCCCGACGACATGGTGGCAGAGCTGTGGCAGTTTCTTACAAAGCAGGAACTCAAAAGTGATATTCTATTTCCTTGCCATTTTGGGTGAGTGTTTCTGTCTTGAGCACATTCTCTTTTGTTTACTCCATGCATGGTATGTGGCCGGCTAATCGATGAGTTATGCATGACGTACTGTGCATGTATCGTGTCCGCAGGTTCCACTGGATTCTGCTAGTAATTAAAGTGGACACCTCAGAATGTCTCGTCCACGACTCTCTGAATATGGATCCAAAGCTTTGGGGCGACCTGAGAAAAATGCTGCAGAAGTAATTATTTTCATTCATTTGCGCTCTATATCGATCGGCCTATTTCGTTCATTTCCTAATATCAAGTAACTAATAACTCTCTTGTTCATTTAATTTTCTTTGCCTCGTAGGGTTTGGAGACGGTTCGTAGATACAAAGGTCGGTGAATTCAAAAAAGAGCTAGAATTCAAAAAGTCAAAGGCTAAGAATGCTGGGGATATTCAGCCAGCGGGGACCAATCTATGTGGATACTATGTCTGTGAGATGATCCGGAGATACACCTCTGAGCGGGTTCCGAGTGATACCAATGCTCAGAGGAATAACCTCCGGATGATGCTTAGTCCAGAAGCTCGCTTCCGACCACTTCAAGAGGAACTAGCTGGATGGTTCAGGAGGGAAGTCCTCCATCCTAAAGGAGAACACCATTACGAGGACGTAGAACTTTATATGCCTTAAATTATGTATGGAAACTTGTTCAAAATTGTATATGGTCATCCGATGATATTTAATATATACAGTATATTCCTCTTGAATTCTTTTTGGTTCTAATTTCAAATTTGTTTGAAATTGTACATTCATATGCATGTATGTAATAGCGTAGAATATGTGAAACTCCTTCAAAATTAAAATAAAGCATAAAAGAAATAAAACAATACAAATTAAACAGAAAACAGGTTTAGGGGGGGCAGGTTTAGGGGGGGGGCTAAAACCCTAAACCTGCGGCGGTCTTTAGTCGCGGTTGGCCAGAAAAACCGCGACTAAAAGTCCTCCGCCCCGACGGCCACCTGGCGCCCACGTGGACGGGCCTTTAGTCGCGGTTCTTAAGTAACCGCGACTAAAGGGTGGAGCCTTTAGTCCCGCCTGTTTGGTCGCGGTTGCGCAACCGCGACTAATGGCAGTTGCGAACCGCGACCAAAGGCCCTTTTTCCACCAGTGTTTAGGGGCGGATTTGCCGTCTGTAGATGCTCTAATTATGCCTATAACTTCAAAACACTTATTAGGGGAATCTTTCAGTCATCAAAACACCTACTATTACTCTTCTTAGGGGATTCAGCATTAATTATTATCCCCTATATCTTGGGCTGACACATTCTTCTTTCTTGGGCTAAACATGACGGGCCAATGGCCAGGAATCCCTTTTTCGTGCCTTGTTCATATATATATGACCAGAAGTTTGGGCTTTGGCTCATCTCAACGAAGGGCACGGCCATGTTTAGCGCCGAGAATTGTTACGGCTCGTTGAAAAGTGTCTGAATTCGGTAAACATCTCGAAGAAATTTCTGCAGACCAGTGAGCAAAAACTAAAGGACGTGCGTCCTGCTCCCGGGACAGGGACATTTGCCTCTGGGTGCAAGCTACAACTACTGAAGAAATTGTCCGTACGCGTAGTGCCCATACACGACCAACAGCTGCATGCTTCCCTGGGTGCCCACCGATGAAGGTCGCATTTGCATGATCCGTACGTGGCTCGCTAACTATCTGCTCGATAGAGTAGGGACTACGGCATTGCTCTGGAGTTGAAGCCAGTGATGGAACGTTCCACGACCGGCCTAAGGAAAAAGCAAGACTCCTCCCATGGCGTGTGCATGATGGGGCTGAATGGCCGGCCGGCCGTCCGGCCAAGTGTGTGTGGAGTAGAAAATTCTGGGGACGGCGTATACATACCGGCGGCCACTGGTTTGATCATGTGACTAACACGGTCAGGCACGCACCCACCTCGTGGTTCAGTCACCCCCGTGCCATGTGTTGTCCACGTGACGATGACCAACCTGCAAAGCCACGCCGATCTGCTTACCTAGCTGGCTGCTCCCTCCGGTGGCTGGGGAAGTCCGACGGCGGCGGTACCCTGCGTGGGGGGCACGCTGGTCGGCGGCGACACGCGTCCGTCCGGCCAAATACCGGAGTGAAGCTCGAACGGAGGCCCCTGCTCTGCGCGCACTAGCTAGCAGCTCGCTGTCCGCCTGAACAGCGCAACACGTATTGCCGGCTGACGCCACCGACTTTCGGCGGCGCATGGCGAGCCGCGTACGTGCGATTCGGTCGCCGGATAATGGCGCCGTCCGCCGTGACCGCGCTCATGGTGCCCGCCTGCCGGACAAGCGGTGTTTCTTTCTGCCGGGTGCTAGCTGCAACCTAGTACGATACTAGAACATGAAGGCGCGCTATGCCGCGCCTGCCTAACATTGACGACAAAAAATTAAATTATCTAGCAATAAACCAGATTGGGACAATCATCTTAGAAATATAGGGGAGACATGTTCCCGAGATAGCAGTTTGAATTCGAGTTTTCACAAGGAAGCAAAAAACCTATAACGAGCAATGGTTGTTAACAGTGCACCTCACTCATGCACTAAAACCATGACAAATCACAATACCAACGGCGACACAGATGGAGAATTAAGCTGAATTCTATTAAGCAATATGTAGATATTTGGATCTGACTCCGCCAGGTAGTAAACAAATAGATCGACTAAAAAAATTTGAGTTAATTGGCGCCTCATATTAGCACAACATTATTCCTTACATTGCATTAGCTACACAACAGAAGTCAGATCCGAATGTCATGATATGGATTTATTGCTGCCGTGGTGACCATAATTTGAGCATAGAGAGGATCTCATCATCTGGAAAAGTAAAGGTAAGATTAGGTAGAGATGTGGGATCATGGGCAACTCGTTCAGCTCAAAATCGCAACCTCTCATAAAATCACGAGGCATACTTATCTATCATATTATCTTCATCAAATAGCTACACAAACCAAAACCTAGCACACCATGCAGATCAAGGTCATTGCCAACAAGAAATGGCATGGCTACCATTTATTTCCTCCTCCTCTCTTCAATCCAGTATCAGAGTCAGTCTCTGCTATGCTGTAGCACTAAAAAGGTGAAGAAAATTTGATGACCATCGGCCCATGGTATTGGAAAGTGAAGAAAATTGTTCACTAATATTTGAATTACTCCCTTCGTCCCAAAATAAGTGTGGGTGATTTAGTATAACTATGGGACGGAGGGAGTATAATATTAACATACATTCTTAGCTCCAAATTATCACACCATGCTTGCCTTCCAATCTGGTTGGAGCACTTTAATGACATTCTTAGCTCCAAACACAAATGCAACATTTTGTTAAGTAATGCAGGCATCTACATGGCCCTCATTATCGAACTAATCACAACTGATTTCAACTTCATCAGTGTCCTACACTACTTGTCAGAAACAGGATTGACACTCAAAAGCTTAAAAACAATAGATCAAGCAATCCGCACTTCAGTCAAGCTTTCTTAATAAAATTAAAGCCTAAAACTTGCAAAAGTTAGAAAGAAGATTGCTAAGACATGGGAACTCAACCTGTACACTCCACGTAATATAGTACTTTCAGGATACTTGGCTCAGCAACACAAACATCTACTGTCAGGAATTTTGTGCATATATACTCTCAACAAAGGGACAAACACTTGCACGAATAAATACTTTGGAGTAATACGTAGATACTTTAAAAAAATAGTGATGGAAACAAACATTGGTTCACATGTATTAGAGTCCAGTAAAGGATAAAACATTGGCATCACTTGATCAACGCAAAAATTAATTCCAAGATGGTCCAAATGAGGCATAAATCTCGCACAACTGGAATCAAATCCATGTCTTGGACAATTTCATGCAAACAGGAGATAAACAAATCACATACTATCTCTATGATTCCAAACATGAATTCTAAAATCACATAGCTATGTATATTCATAATTTTAGTACCTGTTCTTGGCCAACCTCATAAGGATCTTCTCACACGGGATTTAAAACTGAACTCGCCTCTTCATCAATGAAACAGGGGTAAAAAACTTAACAAGAAAGAACACCCCTGCCGTCACCACCCGGAACCCGCCCATGAAGTTTTTCTATCCAGACTCAGAAAACAAGGAAATAGGAACGGGATTCCACAAGAAGGACAGCCAACCTAAGCAAAAATAAATGGCGGACGAGGAAATCAAAGGAAAACAATTGGAACCCTAACCCATATATAGAGGAACCAAGTGAAAGGAGTAGTAGCTCACCTCCATTCCGAGCAGGGGACGGCCTAACTGTCTCGCCATTATTCGGCCGCCGCCAGGATGAAGATGAACGCATCCAGGCTCCAGCGTATGAACAAATCTCGATAGGACCTCGTTTACCCACTTTTCTGGGTCTGTTTACGCTTTTTCCAGTTGGCCCGATTAAGGAGCAACCGTCCAGGTCAGCCTGCGGAGCAACGGCCCGGTTACGGTGGGCTGAGCTGGTTGCGCCCGTGGTGTAGTAAAAAACGCAATGCGTGGGAGAGAGGTTCAGCGATCTGGAGATCTGGAGCGTTCAGTACAAGGATCCAACGGCTGACAAGTTCAAATCGATGTGGAGGGGCGTGGGTAGCTCCGTTTTACTGTTTTGTAATGTGTAGCTTAGGTGGAGTCGTACAGACCAGAGGATGCAGGAGGCGACGGCCAGGTGTACTGCTACTAGCTCCGTGCTCCGGCGGGGCGGTTGGTCAGTGGTCATGAGTTCCATCGATACGATTGATTGCACTAGCCCGAAGGAATGTGATCAGTGCAATATAATCAAAATCGTACGATCACTCGGCGGGCGAAACTGCTCTGTGGACGTACGTGTATGTGCACACATCACCGATGCATGCATGTTTCCCGCGCTGGCAGCACCTGCTCCGGAGCACCGGACATGCTTTTCTCCGGCCGTTTGTACGTGTGCTCGATCGGGGGTGTCTCAAAAAAAATTCTATAAGACCAGGTCTCACGGGTTAGTATGTGAAACCCATTCTAATGGATGACAAGTGGCATTCACAAATCACAAAGCGTCTAATCTCATGATTTATTAATGCCACGTGTCATCCATCAGGGTGGGTCTTACCTGCTAACCATGAGACCTGGTCTCATATAATTTTTTTTCGGGGTGTCGGGAATGATGCATGCATGGATTATTTTTCTTGAGACTATGTATTTCTTCAGGGTCTGGCTAGCAGACAGTCGACTGAAAAGTTACTTGGGTCAGTGGACTGACCACGGCTTGGTTCAGTTGATTTGTGTACTAGTTAAGTTTTTCTTGGGTGGTACTGGATCGCCTGGTGCATGCTGCTCCTTTCACCAACTAACAGTAACGCTGCGTCGCCGACTACTTTAATCCCACGGTACTGTATCATAAGCAAGTTATGCTATGACGGGACATGATTAGATCCAACACTGATTGGTGTATGGTACGAGATGTTATACATACGTACAGAAAGATTGCTAATACATACTTCCAGCTGACATTACACCAAGTTGACCATAATCGCTAAACAAAAACTAAAACCAAAGCTAATACAAAACTAAAAGCAAACCAGATTTTTTTTCTAATAAATAATCAATTAAGGACATTGGTATTACATAAAAGAAGAAAGAAAATGTATAAACACATAAAACAAACAATGATAGAAACTTGCACATGATTGGCATAGAAACTGAACTGTTTCATAATATGCAAAAATAAGCATATCGTAATGCAATTTTTAGACAATTGTATGAACCACACACACATTGCATTAAAATTGAGTGAGTGTTTATCCATGTTATGAGGGCAATTATTTGATAGGCGCTTAGTTTTTTACAGCCTGACTCGGACCCTAAAAACAAAAACAAAATCATATAATAGTGGAATGATATCGGTATTGCCTCTAAAGAAAGAAAATAAAATAAAAAATCCAAATAATGAAGTTCTCTATGAAAGAATGAAACCCTTTAAGAAGAAAGAAAAAAGCTAAAACTAAATCAAAATAATAATGTTTTCAAGGGAATAATGAACCCCTTTAAGAAAAAATAAAAAGAGAAAAAGATTGCACTGAAATTGCACTTTTAGTAATATGCAAACAACAAACATATAATATTGCAATTTCGCACTCCACTATAATTTACACACATGTTGTATAGTGCTTGCGTGTATACTTATTTAAACACACAAAATATAACATTTTATATAAAAGAATGAAGTAGTGGCATTGGTACCACCCTTTGGGAAGAAAGGAATGAAAAAATAAATCATGATAAAGTTTGCACATAATTTACACATAAATTGCACTTTTTATAGCTATGCAAGAACTAACATATACTAGTAGAATTTACATAAAAAAATAAGTTTCAAAGAAGGAATGAATTAGTGTCATGGTATTACCCTTAAATAAAAGAGAGTGAAATAAAAACTTTAAACTAAAATTTTGTCAAGATTAGTACAAAAATTGCACTTTTTATAATATGTAAGAAGAAACATATAGTAGTGAAATTTCCATACTCTAAGATAATGTATACATGTAGTACTTGTGTGCATATATTTACACACACTCAACATCCAAAAAATGCATAAAGAAAAAAGAAAAATCAAGAAAGAAAAACAAAAAACAAAATCTAAAACTAACAAAACAAAAGAGGACCAATAAAAGTAAAAAAAGAAAAGGAAACCGCATAGAAACATAAAACTCGAATAAAAAGATAAAGCAAAAATACACACAAAAGAAAGAATGAATATGTGGCATTGGTATTACCATTTAAGTACAAAGAAAACGGGAAAATGAATCTAAAACAAACACTGACAAAATTTGCGTGAAATATACATAAACATTGTGCTTTTTACAGATATGCGGGAATAAGCATATAAAAGTGGAACTTTTGCAAAAACAAAATCTAAGAACAAATGAATAGTGGCATTGGTATTAACCTTAAAGTAGAATGAAAATGAAGTAAAGACAAACAATATCAAAATACTGTTTTTTTCTGAAAAGGAATGAATTAGTGGCGTTGGTATTTTTCTTTAGAAGAGAGAATATTTAAAAGAAAACTTGCGCACGACTTTACACCAAAATTGCACTTTATCATAATATGCAAAAATAATCATATAATCATGAAATTTATGCACACATTATATAGTATTTGTATGTAAAAACCCACAAAACAAAAAAGCAATAAAGAAAAGGAAAAAAGGAAAAAGAAAAACGCAACCCGGAAGAACAAAACGAGGCCAAGAAGCAATTTGACTGACCCATAATAAGGGTCAATCGATTCCACACAGCCAAACCGCACAATAGAATTAAACAGAAAAACATGAAAACAACACAGATCTCAAGGCACGTCCAACGAACAGAAAATTGATTGACCACAAAATTGATTGACTGAAATATAGCTAAAGTGATTTCTTTATTTCTTAGGCAACATTGCTCTTATCCTAAATTGAATCCTTGGTCTTTAGCCTCATACTTCCTATTCCACCTTCTCTACCAGATTGCAACTTGGTACTGGCTGCACAAGTTTGTGTTTTATCTCGCTAATGCCTCATTTTGTTCATCACAGCAAAGCATGCACCTCACTTGGTGATTATTGCTCTTCCTTGAGGAGAAGCAAGTTGTGTAAAAACTTGTTCAGTTGAGATTTTCAACAAGACACTAATGCCAAAATTATTTGGTTTTGCGTTAAAGGTGTTCCGCTTCACAACTAATTACATAAGGGCATCTCCGACGCGGACCCTCAAATTATCCTCATACGACCGGGTCAAGCTGTCCGAACGTAGTTTGTCATCCAACGCGGACCCTATCTATCAATGGACTCTCCGCCTGTCCAAAATACCACAAATCAAACGCAAATCTGTAGGGCATTTGTGGGAGTCCGGACTTTGCCTGGCCAACGAAAAGCCACCATGTGCCCCTCTCCTCTTTGTCCGGATGGCGGAAAGCGTGGTACTATTTGGCTTCGGCAGAAGGTGATGCATGTTACTTTGGCGGAAGGCGGCTAGCATGCATGTTATTTGGCGGAAGGTTAGCATGCATGCATGTTGTTTGCACTCTTTTGTTACTAGTAAATTGTGTTTTGCATGTCATTTAAATATATATAAAATGCATGAAAAAATACATTTGAATATGTATTTCCTTTCCTAGAATCGTATTGGACAAGATCCAATTTGGTTCGTACCTCTCTAGAATCCAGATTGTTATAGTCCCTTTTTATTAGAGTATCAGATAAGCATGTGGATAGATGCTTCTACAACGCATGAGATGGTAGAGTTGGGGGTTCAATTAGAAGGCCACGTGGCAGAATGCTAAGAGTTGAAAACTTTATCCAATGGATGATAATCCTCAGATTTGTCATCTCTTGACCATTGGATGAGTATATTCAACGACTAATATTTGAAGCTATTGGCACACTATATAGAGGTATAGATATTCAAGTGTTTTTACCATGTAAAATGTGACCATTACTACCATGTTTCACGCATGGTTGTTGTTTGGCGGAAGGTAGATGGTGAATGACCTGCTCCCGTATCCGTCTTCAAACATCAGTTCGACCGGTACGTGAACACATACTATGTCCGTTTTAGAGGTCTGCTTTAAAGATGCCCTAAGAATGTACTACAAAACTTCTCCACAGACAATAAGTGCAACCGATTTTCGCACGACCATGGAATCGAGCGGTTGTTGCACTTTAAGAGCAAGTACAATAAGTTGACATAAGCAGACTATAAGAATTAGACTATTATATTTTTGCTTAATTGAAGGAGAGAGATGAAGACTAGAATATTAATTCATCAGAGGCAGAGACACGAAGCGAGCCGGAGAAGAACGACGAAAAACGAACAGTTCAAGGAGGAAGAATGCTGAAGAGAGAAGAAAATAAGAATGATCGGACATCGTTGGTTTGGAATCCACGGTCTAGAAGATGGACTGACCTAAAATAAAATTTTGAACGACTTACCTATAGTAGGGAAACCCACGATGGGTTGAATTTGGTAGAGTCGTACAGACCAGATGCAGCAGGCGACGTCGTGGTGTTAGGTGTACTGCCACTACTATAGGTTCGTGCTCCGTGGAGTCGGTTCGCGGCTGGTGACGAGTTCCATCGATAGATCGCACTAGCCCGCACATGATCCTGTTCCATGCAAAGATAACTCAAATCGTACGTTACGTACATGCAATGTGATGGCGATCACTCGGCGGGAGGGACACAGGTGCGGGCGTGCGTGTCAGAACTCGGGGCGAGACGTACGTGTATGTCCACACATTATCGATCCATGCATGCCTTCCGCGTTGGCAGCTACCTTCAGGCGCCGGAGCATCGGCCGGCCGCGTGCATGCATCCACGCCAGGAACAGCTCAGCTCAGCGTTACATGCTTTTGCCAGGCCACGTGAACGGCCGGGGTCGCCGGCGATGAGCAGCGTAAAGGAGCTCTCATAGCATCTCCAGCTGTGCCTCCAGCAGACCTACCCTGGCCATTTTTTAACGCCGGTTTTTAAAAATCAGACGAATCGTATTTTAAGAAGCTCAATTTTAACCGGTTAGGACCGAAACTGATGTTGGCGGATCCAGACCGAACCCGGCGCGCTGGGACGCCCGGAGAATCATTTTTGGCGCGAAACAATGGCGGGCCTGCCGAGTCAGCGACCCCCGCGCATCGTCGTCCTATTAGCCTCGGTTTCCCGGCGGGAATCAATGCCAAGGCAGCCGCCGGTCTGCCTTCCATTGATTCCTCACGGATGGCGCAGTGCGGCGACATGCCCCCTCCCGCCACGCGAAAACATGTTTGCCCCCCCCCCCCTCCCCAAAAGCCGCCCCTCCCTCGCCGGTGGACGCACTCGCCCGCAGCCCCCTCGCTCCCCGTCTAGCCACCGTGTGCATGCCCCGCCGATGGGAGAGCGGTTCCCCGCGATGGAGCGGTGGCGAACGGCTTCGGCCACCGCCACCTGCACAAGTGGGAAGCCCACCTCCTCCATGAGGCGAACTATCCGGCGGCGCCTGACATGCGCGTGCCGGGGCGGTGGAGACTCAGTGTCGGGGGCGTCCCAGTCCCCCTCCAGCCCAACTTCGACCATCCCGCCTACTTCCACACCGAGATCGAGCGTGTTTGGGCCTCTCTACCGGAGGAGGAGCGGGGCCTCCCGGAGTACGCCGCTGGCATCCACGCGCACTAGGCAGCGTACTTCCAACGCCAGCACGAGGAGCGGCTCGCCTCCACCAACTACGAGCTGGTGGTACGGGGCGCAACAACAACGACGGCCGCCGCCTGTGGTGGGGCGCCCGCGGCCGCACGCTCCACGCCGTCCTCGGATACCTCGAGGGCGGCAAGGATCCGCCGATCGAGTACCTGGCGGCCCCGGCCCAGGCCCCCCGACGGAGTGGCGGTCCATGGCTGCCGAGGCGCATGCTGGGCGGGTCCTCCTCCTCCTCCTTCTCTTCCCGTTCCTCCTCCCATTCCTCCGGGTCGCCGGTGCTCGTCAGCGTCAAGATCGAGCCCATGGAAATGCCGCTCGGCCGGCGCACTTGCGGCGCCGCCCTCGTCATCAACGAGGGCGGCCGTGCCTCCTCGGCTCCAACCTCCCGCCTCATCAAGCCAAAGACGAAGCCGGGGCTCGCCCCCGTGAAGAGCGAGCACGATGGCATGGTCGCACTCGACGACGAGGCCGCCATGAAGTGGGCGCGGGAGGACTGCGCCCGGCTGGAGATGGAGCGCCAGCGCCGCGCCCTAGAGAAGATCGCCGCTCGGCGCCGTGACCGCAACGAGGGAGGCGTCATTGTCCTCGAGGACAGTGACGACGAGGCGCCGCCGCCAGCCCAACCAGTCCGCCAGGGCGATCCCGTGTAGGAGTCCAGCAGGGACGGCCGCGGTGTGAAGAAGGAGAAGGAGGACGACCACGGCGGCGACTACGACACCTTCAGCAAGCTCTTCCCTGTAGGTGCGGCAGCAGCAGTTTTTTTTTCCTTTTAGTAGATTATGTTTTCAATATGCAAAAGGACTGTGGAACACCTAAATATCGCCGAATCTATGTCGTGTTTGCCAAATCTTGGCCGAATTTTGGCCGAGTATGTTTTTAAAAATATTTACAAAACGTCAACCGAGGGCGATCTAAAGGCGACGGCTGGGAAGCCGATCACCCCACGCCGAAATTTTCACCGGTTCGTCCTCAAGGCGACGTTCTTTCCAGCCCCTCCGGGGGACCGAATGGCTGAAGATGCTCTCATCTCGTGCATGCGTACGTGGGATCGATCGGGGTGTCGGGGGCGATGCATGAACTGAACTTGGCCATGACATGCACCATTCAAGGGTACGTAGCGTCTATGGATCTATCTAACCTACCTGCAGACACGTCGCTGTCGCCCTATCCCCTAGCTCGTTTCAGTCCTTTGCTGCGGACACGAGATGGATAGAGCAGCAAGTGCGTGCCCTGCCCACGTGAGCCTGGCGAGGCTCCGCCAATGCGACGGCAACACGTCGACGGCGCCATCGGCGGGCATGCTACTTCTGGTTCTGGGACGCATGCAAACGTACCCATGCATGCATCAGCGTATTTATACACACTGCTCTGTGCTGTGCTGCTTCCGGCAGAAGCTTCTGTGCGAAAAACAGCATGACACGAGGTTTTGATACACTGCACTTTCCGGCGCCAAGCAAGCCGGTCCTCAGACTCCGGGCCGGCACCAAACTACTGTCAAATAGAAAGTGCATCCAAAAGCATTGTTCATACTATCAAATAATTTATATACATCATCTTAAAAGTTTCTTATTCTTATTAGCATTCTGAATTTCAAAGTCACAAAATGATGGTGTCAATGGTAATCTCATTCAACGATTTCTTTTTTGTTTTTTAATTATGTATAGTTGACATGATGATGCTGAAATTTGAAAATAATAATTAGTAATTCAAAACTAGGGCAAAGAAATAAAATTACTGTTCCCTCCATAAAGAAATATAAGAGCGTTTATATCACTACATATATTTCTTTACATAGGGAGTACTGAACATATTCAACAAGGAAATTTCTTAGTTAATGGCCAAATCACTAGAAAATAGGTTACCTCTCGGCGTGGTGGGGCGAACATGGATGAGGCATGTCCGTCTCCCAGACTAGAGTTGTGGCATTGAGCCGGAGTTGGCATCAGTGTTGTTCCTGCACACGGTGACGATGAAGCGATCGTCGATCAACCGAAGTGAGAAACTCAAAGAGACAAAAAAGAACTCACTACTACCTCCTGTGTGGTTGGAGCTGGCCATCCACCCCATTCGCACAATCACTGGGCGGTGGTTGTCTCGTTGCCTAAAATGATATACCCCGCTGGCAACTTGTAGCGCTTTTGGAAGCCACCGTCAATTCCGTTAAGTTTCGGTCATGCGACCGAACAGATCCACAAGGTTGGGCGGCTTTCTGGACCACTACCGGCACCTGTGGTGTATAAGGAAGGATTTTTTACGAAGAGGGTTTACGGACTGAGCTGCAGAGATAGGGTGAAATTTAATGGCGCAACTGGTAGAGGGCACATACCTCCTGTAAGTGCATTCGTAGCTTCAACATTATCGATAAGGACCCGATGCCTAAATCGTACCGCTGGTGAGATAGCTCAGGGAAGGTGAGGCGCATTTGTTTCCTTTTGTTGTTTACTTTTATGTATTTTTTTCCTTTTATTTATCTATTTGTATCATCCTTTTCTGTTTTTTCATGTATTTTGTTTGTCTTTATATATTTCTAGGTTTAATTTTCACCTTTTATTTTATTTTATTTTCCTTTTTAGGGAAAATTCTTGGAACATTTTTTAAATATATGGGCATTTTTATGACAAACGACCACGTCATGGGCCTAACCCAGACTAAGTATGGCCTGTAAAAAAACCAAGTATGGCCGGCGCCAACGACGGCGCGGCTAGCCAGATAATGGCCCGATCGGCCGTGTCGTTGTCTCCACCACATCAGACATGTCTCCTGTGCTGGCACCTGCAGCGGAGCACCGACCGACCCAGCAAATTCGCCCTCTAGACTACTAGTATGAGGTCAGGTCTCCTTAGGCCACGCGCGCGGCCACGTGAACGGCGACGCCGCGGAAGAAGTTTCCATGTGCTGGGGACGTGTGCTCAGGCCTAAGGGTGTCGGGCACTGCGTTGCCGGCCGGTGCATGCACTTTTGGTCACGACCATGCATGCATAGGTACCTAGCGTCTATAAGTAAACTTACTAACTGAGACTACGTGTCGCTCCTCTGTCCTTGCGGGCGGCCACGTGGACGGGGACGAAGAATCTAAGTTTCCATGTGCTAGCGCGTGTGCGCTCAGGGTATCGGACATTGCGTTCCCGGTGCATGCATGCATTGCATGCAATTTGGTACATCAAGCATGCATGTATACTACTTCTCCAAATATTTGTCTTTGTACAGATTTCAATAAATGGCTACATACATAGCAAAATAAGTGAATCTATACTATAAATCTATATACATTCGTATGTAGTAGTTCATTTGAAATCTCTAAACTGACAAATATTTAGGAACGGAGGAAGTACGTAGCGTTTACAGACCCACGTGAGACGACGCCTCGCTTTGGCCTAGGCTGGCTGCAACGGGGAGTATCATGTATTAATATCATGCATATGATACTAGTGTATGATACTACATTCGTAATGCATAGTATCATATGTTATTATCTTAAATGATTTCATTTATTGTGATGCATGATACAAAGTAGCACATCATTTAATACGATACGGGGAGTAGTTAGTTATATTTTTGATACGTAAGCTTGCATTTGATGTACAAAATGATATATAAACTTTAAAAATGACACAAAATAACCCTACAATTTGCATTTCAAGTACGTTTAAGTACATTTTCGTTGATACTGTCAACTCTTCATTAAACACTGCTCGTCAACTCGCCCACCCTCCATACCACGCATCGGTCTCTCACCCATCAATAGCAAGGAAAAAAATAATAAATCGAAAAGGATTCAAACTCAGGAAGTGGCCACGAACGCACAACTCTTTATGCTAATAATGTTAGATTGACGTTATCTACGGTGTTTAGAAGAATAATCGTTCTAAAGCCAAAAAAAACCCACTGCACAGGCCGCCTTGATTCCAGTATTTTTGTTCGATTTACAAATTTTAAGTGATATTTTTTTAGGTTTCGAACTCAATATATCAAGTTGCGCGCGTTAGATACTAGCCACTGCACAAGCTGCTATTTCTTGTTAATATTAGAGATATATTGTTATTTATATATTTTTTATCAGGAAAACTGATCTGAATCCAATGTGCGTTGCACAGGGTATACTATTTGTGTGCATCTCTCATCACCATTTTCCCCATCAATCGGTTATAAAAAATTCGAGCATGGAATGTTTTTGGTATCGTTAAAAAAAATAGAATTTTAAAATTGAAAAGGTCAGATATTATCAAATAGAGCTCATATACACATGTTTTACATAACAACTTTTGTCCAAGTGATAAGGCGGGCGGGATCGCAACCCTAGCCGACGTGGGCTCCCCGTCCTTCCATCCCCCCCTCCGCCGCCGCTGAAGGACGCCGCCGGCCTATAGCCCGGGGGCTGACGGCAGTGGCGAGGGCCTTCCCTCTCTCCTGGGCCATGGGGGCGGTGCGGAGCCCCGCGGCTGTTGGGGAACGTAGTAATTTAAAAAAAATTCCTACGCACACGCAAGATCATGGTGATGCATATCAACGAGAGGGGAGAGTGTTGTCTATGTACCCTCGTAGATCGAAAGCGGAAGCGTTATATCAACGCGGTTGATGTAGTCGTACGTCTTCACGATCCGACCGATCCAAGCACCGAAACTACGGCACCTTCGAGTTCTTGGCACACGTTCAGCTCGATGACGATCCCCGGGCTCCGACCCAGCAAAGCGTCGGGGTAGAGTTCCGTCAGCACGACGGCGTGGTGACGATCTTGATGTTCTACCGTCGCAGGGCTTCGCCTAAGCACTGCTACAATATTATCGAGGATTATGGTGGAGGGGGGCACCGCACACGGCTAAGAGAACGATCAAGAAGATCAACTTGTGTGTCTAGAGGTGCCCCCCTGCCCCCGTATATAAAGGAGCAAGGGGGAGGGGCGGTCGGCCAGGAGGGGCGCGCCAGGGAGGAGTCCTACTCCTACCGGGAGTAGGACTCCCTCCTTTTCCTTGTCCAAGTAGGAGAGGGGGAAGGAAGGGAGAGAGGAGAGGAAGGAAAGGGGGGCGCACCCCCCTCCTTGTCCAATTCGGACTAGAGGGGGGGCGACCTGCCCTGGCCGCCCCTCCTCTTCTCCACTTTAGGCCCATAAGGCCCATTAACCCCCGGGGGGTTCCGGTAACCCCCCGGGTACTCCGGTTTTATCTGAAACTTCTCCGAAACACTTCTGGTATCCGAATATAGTCGTCCAATATATCAATCTTTATGTCTCGACCATTTCAAGACTCCTCTTCATGTCCGTGATCACATCCGGGACTCCGATAAAACTTCGGTACATCAAAATATATAAACTCATAATGAAACTGTCATCGTAACGTTAAGCGTGCGGACCCTACGGTTCGAGAACAATGTAGACATGACCGAGACATGTCTCCGGTCAATAACTAATAGCGAAACCTGGATGCTCATATTGGCTCCTACATATTCTACGAAGATCTTTATCGGTCAGACCACATAACAACATACGTTGTTCCCTTTGTCATCGGTACGTTACTTGCCCGAGATTCGATCGTCGGTATCTCAATACCTAGTTCAATCTCGTTACCGGGAAGTCTCTTTACTCGTTCTGTAATACATCATCTCGCAACTAACTCATTAGTTGCAATGCTTGCAAGGCTTATGTGATGTGCATTACCGAGAGGGCCCAGAGATACCTCTCCGACAATCGGAGTGACAAATCCTAATCTCGAAATATGCCAACCCAACATGTACCTTTGGAGACACCTGTAGAGCACCTTTATAATCACCCAGTTACGTTGTGATGTTTGGTAGCACACAAAGTGTTCCTCCGGTAAACGGGAGTTGCATAATCTCATAGTCATAGGAACATGTATAAGTCATGAAGAAAGCAATAGCAACATACTAAACGATCGGGTGCTAAGGTAGTGGAATGGGTCATATCAATCACATCATTCTCCTAATGATGTGATCCTGTTAATCAAATGACAACACATGTCTACGGTTAGGAAACATAACCATCTTCGATTAACGAGCTAGTCAAGTAGAGGCATACTAGTGATGTTTTAGTTTGTCTATGTATTCACACAAGTATTATGTTTCCGGTTAATACAATTCTAGCATGAATAATAAACATTTATCATGATATAAGGAAATAAAATAATAACTTTATTATTGCCTCTAGGGCATATTTCCTTCAGTCTCCCACTTGCACTAGAGTCAATAATCTAGATTACACAGTAATGATTTTAACACCCATGGAGCTTTGGTGCTGATCATGTTTTGCTCGTGGAAGAGGCTTAGTCAACGGGTCTGCTACATTCAGATCCGTATGTATCTTGCAAATCTCTATGTCTCCCACCTGGACTAGATCCCGGATGGAATTGAAGCGTCTCTTGATGTGCTTGGTTGTCTTGTGAAATCTGGATTCCTTTGCCAAGGCAATTGCACCAGTATTGTCACTAAAGATTTTCATTGGACCCGATGCACTAGGTATGACACCTAGATCGGATATGAACTCCTTCATCCAGACTCCTTCGTTTGCTGCTTCTGAAGCAACTATGTACTCCGCTTCACATGTAGATCCCGCCACAACGCTTTGTTTAGAACTGCACCAACTGACAGCTCCACCGTTTAATGTAAACACGTATCCGGTTTGCGATTTAGAATCGTCCGGATCAGTGTCAAAGCTTGCATCAACGTAACCATTTACGATGAGCTCTTTGTCACCTCCATATACGAGAAACATATCCTTAGTCCTTTTCAGGTATTTCAGGATGTTCTTAACCGCTGTCCAGTGATCCACTCCTGGATTACTTTGGTACCTCCCTGCTAGACTTATAGCAAGACACACATCAGGTCTGGTACACAACATTGCATACATGATAGATCCTATGGCTGAAGCATAGGGAACATCTTTCATTTTCTCTCTATCTTCTGCAATGGTCGGGCATTGAGTCTTACTCAACTTCACACCTTGTAACACAGGCAAGAATCCTTTCTTAGCCTGATCCATTTTGAATTTCTTCAAAACTTTGTCAAGGTATGTACTTTGTGAAAGTCCAATTAAGCGTCTTGATCTATCTCTATAGATCTTAATGCCCAATATGTAAGCAGCTTCACCGAGGTCTTTCATTGAAAAACTCTTATTCAAGTAACCCTTTATGCTATCCAGAAATTCTATATCATTTCCGATTAGTAATATGTCATCCACATATAATATCAGCAATGCTACAGAGCTCCCACTCACTTTCTTGTAAATACAGGCTTCTCCAAAAGTCTGTACAAACCCAAATGCTTTGTTCACACTATCAAAGCGTTTATTCCAACTCCGAGAGGCTTGCACCAGTCCATAAATGGATCGCTAGAGCTTGCACACTTTGTTAGCTCCCTTTGGATCGACAAAACCTTCTGGTTGCATCATATACAACTCTTCTTCCAGAAATCCATTCAGGAATGCAGTTTTGACATCCATCTGCCAAATTTCATAATCATAAAATGTGGCAATTGCTAACATGATTCGGACAGGCTTAAGCATCGCTACGGGTGAGAAGGTCTCATCATAGTCAATCCCTTGAACTTGTCGAAAACCTTTTGCAACAAGTCGAGCTTTGTAGACAGTAACATTACCGTCAGCGTCAGTCTTCTTCTTAAAAATCCATTTATTCTCAATTGCTTGCCGATCATTGGGCAAGTTTACCAAAGTCCACACTTTGTTCTCATACATGGATCCCATCTCAGATTTCATGGCTTCAAGCCATTTTGCGGAATCTGCGCTGACCATCGCTTCTTCATAGTTCGTAGGTTCATCATGATCTAGCAGCATGACTTCCAGAACAGGATTACCGTACCACTCTGGTGCGGATCTTACTCTGGTTGATCAACGAGGTTCAGTAGTAACTTGTTCTGAAGCTTCATGATCATTATCATTAGCTTCCTCACTAATCAGTGTAGGTGTCACAGAAACCGGTTTTTGTGATGTACTACTTTTCAATAAGGGAGCAGGTACAGTTACCCCATCAAGTTCTACTTTCCTCCCACTCACTTCTTTCGAGAGAAACTCCTTCTCTAGAAAGGATCCATTCTTGGCGACAAATGTCTTGCCTTCGGATCTGTGATAGAAGGTGTACCCAACAATTTCCTTTGGGTATCCTATGAAGACACATTTCTCCGATTTGGGTTCGAGCTTATCAGGTTGAAGTTTTTTCACATAAGCATCACAGCCCCAAATTTTCAGAAACGACAACTTTGGTTTCTTGCTAAACCATAGTTCATAAGGCGGCGTCTCAACGGATTTAGATGGTGCCCTATTTAACGTGAATGCGGCCGTCTCTAAAGCATAACCCCAAAACGATAGCGGTAAATCTGTAAGAGACATCATAGATCGCACCATATCAAGTAAAGTACGATTACGACGTTCGGACACACCATTACGCTGTGGTGTTCCGGGTGGCGTGAGTTGCAAAACTATTCCGCATTGTTTCAAATGTAGACCAAACTCGTAACTCAAATATTCTCCTCCACGATTAGATCGTAGAAACTTTATTTTCTTGTTACGATGATTTTCAACTTCACTCTGAAATTCTTTGAACTTTTCAAATGTTTCAGATTTATGTTTCATTAAGTAGATATACCCATATCTGCTTAAATCATCTATGAAGGTGAGAAAATAACGATATCCGCCACGAGCCTCAACATTCATCGGACCACATACATCTGTATGTATGATTTCCAACAAATCTGTTGCTCTCTCCATAGTACCGGAGAACGACGTTTTAGTCATCTTGCCCATGAGGCATGGTTCGCAAGTACCAAGTGATTCATAATCAAGTGGTTCCAAAAGTCCATCAGTATGGAGTTTCTTCATGCGTTTTACACCGATATGACCTAAACGGCAGTGCCACAAATAAGTTACACTATCATTATCAACTCTGCATCTTTTGACTTCAACATTATGAATATGTGTATCACTACTATCGAGATTCATCAAAAATAGACCACTCTTCAAGGGTGCATGACCATAAAAGATATTACTCATATAAATAGAACAACCATTATTCTCTGATTTAAATGAATAACCGTCTCGCATCAAACAAGATCCAGATATAATGTTCATGCTCAACGCTGGCACCAAATAACAATTATTTTGGTCTAGTACTAATCCCGATGGTAGATGTAGAGGTAGCGTGCCGACCGCGATCACATCGACTTTGGAACCATTTCCCACGCGCATCGTCACCTCATCCTTCGCCAGTGTTCGCTTAATCCGTAGTCCCTGTTTCGAGTTGCAAATATTAGCAACAGAACCAATATCAAATACCCAGGTGCTACTGCGAGCTCTAGTAAGGTACACGTCAATAACATGTATATCACATATACCTTTGTTCACCTTGCCATCCTTCTTATCCGCCAAATACTTCGGGCAGTTCCGCTTCCAGTGACCAGTTTGCTTGCAGTAGAAGCACTCAGTTTCAGGCTTAGGTCCAGATTTGGGTTTCTTCTCCTGAGCAGCAACTTGCTTGCTGTTCTTCTTGAAGTTCCCCTTTTTCTTCCCTTTGCCCCTTTTCTTGAAACCAGTGGTCTTGTTGACCATCAACAGTTGATGCTCCTTCTTGATTTCTACCTCCGCAGCTTTTAGCATCGCGAAGAGCTCGGGAATTGTCTTATCCATCCCTTGCATATTATAGTTCATCACGAAGCTCTTGTAGCTTGGTGGAAGTGATTGGAGAATTCTGTCAATGACGCAATCATCCGGAAGATTAACTCCCAGTTGAATCAAGTGATTATTATACCCAAACATTTTGAGTATATGCTCACTGACAGAACTGTTCTCCTCCATCTTGCAGCTATAGAACTTATTGGAGACTTCATATCTCTCAATTTGGGCATTTGCTTGAAATATTAACTTCAACTCCTGGAACATCTCATATGCTCCATGACGTTCAAAACGTCGTTGAAGACCCGATTCTAAGCCGTAAAGCATGGCAGATTGAACTATCGAGTAGTCGTCAGCTTTGCTCTGCCAGACGTTCTTAACGTCGTCAGTTGCATCAGCAGCAGGCCTGGCACCTAGCGGTGCTTTCAGGACGTAATTCTTCTGTGCAGCAATGAGGATAATCCTCAAGTTATAGACCCAGTCCATGTAATTGCTACCATCATCTTTCAACTTTGCTTTCTCAAGGAACGCATTAAAATTCAACGGAACAACAGCACAGGCCATCTTTCTACAATCAAACATAAACAAGCAAGATACTATCAGGTACTAAGTTCATGATAAATTTAAGTTCAATTAATCATATTACTTAAGAACTCCCACTTAGAAAGACATCCCTCTAATCTTCTAAGTGATCACGTGATCCAAATCAACTAAACCATAACCGATCATCACGTGAAATGGAGTAGTTTACAATGGTGAACATTGCTATGTTGATCATATCTACTATATGATTCACGCTTGACCTTTCGGTCTCAGTGTTCCGAGGCCATATCTGCATATGCTAGGCTCGTCAAGTTTAACCTGAGTATTCTACGTGTGCAAAACTGGCTTGCACCCGTTGTAGATGGACGTAGAGCTTATCACACCCGATCATCACATGGTGTCTAGGCACGATGAACTTTGGCAACGGTGCATACTCAGGGAGAACACTTTTATCTTGAAATTTAGTGAGAGATCATCTTATAATGCTACCGCCAATCAAAGCAAGATAAGATGCATAAAAGATAAACATCACATGCAATCAATATAAGTGATATGATATGGCCATCATCATCTTGTGCTTGTGATCTCCATCTCCGAAGCATCGTCATGATCACCATCGTCACCGGCGCGACACCTTGATCTTCATCGTAGCATCGTTGTCGTCTCGCCAATCTTATGCTTCTACGACTATCGCTACCGCTTAGTGATAAAGTAAAGCATTACAGGGCGATTGCACTGCATACAATAAAGTGACAACCATATGGCTCCTGCCAGTTGCCGATAACTCGGTTACAAAACATGATCATCTCATACAATAAAATTTAGCATCATGTCTTGACCATATCACATCACAACATACCCTGCAAAAACAAGTTAGACGTCCTCTACTTTGTTTGTTGCAAGTTTTACGTGGCTGCTACGGGCTTAAGAAAGAACCAATCTTACCTACGCATCAAAACCACAACGATAGTTTGTCAAGTTGGTGTTGTTTTAACCTTCGCAAGGACCGGGCGTAGCCACAATCGGTTCAACTAAAGTTGAAAAAACTGACACCCGCCAGCCACCTGTGTGCAAAGCACGTCGGTAGAACCAGTCTCGCGTAAGCGTACGCGTAATGTCGGTCCGGGCCGCTTCATCCAACAATACCGCCGAACCAAAGTATGACATGCTGGTAAGCAGTATGACTTATATCGCCCACAACTCACTTGTGTTCTACTCGTGCATATAACATCAACACATAAAACCTAGGCTCGGATGCCACTGTTGGGGAACGTAGTAATTTCAAAAAAATTCCTACGCACACGCAAGATCATGGTGATGCATAGCAACGAGAGGGGAGAGTGTTTTCTACGTACCCTCGTAGACCGAAAGCAGAAGCGTTATATCAACGCGGTTGATGTAGTCGTACGTCTTCACGATCCGACCGATCCAAGCACCGAAACTACGGCACCTCCGAGTTCTTGGCACACGTTCAGCTCGATGACGATCCCCGGGCTCCGATCCAGCAAAGCGTCGGGGAATAGTTCCGTCAGCATGACCGCGTGGTGATGATCTTGATGTTCTCCCGTCGTAGGGCTTCGCCTAAGCACCGCTACAATATTATCGAGGATTATGGTGGAGGGGCGCACCGCACACGGCTAAGAGAACGATCACGAAGATCAACTTGTGTGTCTAGAGGTGCCCCTGCCCCCGTATATAAAGGAGCAAGGGGTAGGGGCGGCCGGCCAGGAGGGGCGCGCCAGGGAGGAGTCCTACTCCTACCGGGAGTAGGACTCCCTCCTTTTCCTTGTCCAAGTAGGAGAGGGGGAAGGAAGGGAGAGAGGAGAGGAAGGAAGGGGGGCGCCCCCCTCCTTGTCCAATTAGGACTAGAGGGGGAGGGGCGCGCGGCCTGCCCTGGCCGCCCCTCCTTTTCTCCACTTTAGGCCCATAAGGCCCATTAACCCCCGGGGGGGTTCCGGCAACCCCCCCCCCCTCGGTACTCCGGTTTTATCTGAAACTTCTCCGGAACACTTCTGGTATCCGAATATAGTCGTCCAATATATCAATCTTTATGTCTCGACCATTTCAAGACTCCTCTTCATGTCCGTGATCACATCCGGGACTCCGAAAAAACTTCGGTACATCAAAATATATAAACTCATAATAAAACTGTCATCGTAACGTTAAGCGTGCGGACCCTACGGTTCGAGAACAATGTAGACATGACCGAGACATGTCTCCGGTCAATAACTAATAGCGAAACCTGGATGCTCATATTGGCTCCTACATATTCTACGAAGATCTTTATCGGTCAGACCACATAACAACATACGTTGTTCCCTTTGTCATCGGTACGTTACTTGCCCGAGATTCGATCGTCGGTATCTCAATACCTAGTTCAATCTCGTTACCGAGAAGTCTCTTTACTCGTTCTGTAATACATCATCTCGCAACTAACTCATTAGTTGCAATGCTTGCAAGGCTTATGTGATGTGCATTACCGAGAGGGCCCAGAGATACCTCTCCGACAATCGGAGTGACAAATCCTAATCTCGAAATACGCCAACCCAACATGTACCTTTGGAGACACCTGTAGAGCATCTTTATAATCACCCAGTTACGTTGTGATGTTTGATAGCACACAAAGTGTTCCTCCGGTAAACGGGAGTTGCATAATCTCATAGTCATAGGAACATGTATAAGTCATGAAGAAAGCAATAGCAACATACTAAACGATCGGGTGCTAAGGTAGTGGAATGGGTCATGTCAATCACATCATTCTCCTAATGATGTGATCCCGTTAATCAAATGACAACACATGTCTATGGTTAGGAAACATAACCATCTTCGATTAACGAGCTAGTCAAGTAGAGGCATACTAGTGACGTTTTAGTTTGTCTATGTATTCACACAAGTATTATGTTTCCGGTTAATACAATTCTAGCATGAATAATAAACATTTATCATGATATAAGGAAATAAAATAATAACTTTATTATTGCCTCTAGGGCATATTTCCTTCAGCGGCGTCTGGTGGCACGGCCGATCTGGCCTTGGTGGTGTGGTGGGCCTGGCTTGACCGGCGGCGGCGCGACGGCCGCCTCGGCCTAGGGCGGCGATGGTGGCGGCAGGGGCGGAATTGGGCCTGGGGCAACTGGGGCTATAGCCCCAGGCGTGGCCCAGCTAATAGCTTTACATCCTGTTAATTTCCCCCCATATTTGTAGCCTGAAAAGGCCCAGCCCCAGGCATGAAGAAGCAACCTAGGCGTCAGCCCAACTGGCTGTGGTACTCGCCACTAGCCCACGACGCCACGATCGCTACAATTTTCCTCCAAATAAATCGCCCAGCGCCCAACCGCATCGTTTCTTCTTTTCGCTCGCCGATCAGGAAAAAGATCTGCCTATTCTCACGCGCTTCCTCTTCGCCGCCGTTTCTCCTCGAGACCTCGACTGCTCGACTGGATGTCCAGACCTACGCCCAGTCGGCTGGCGCTCGGACCTCCGATCAGATCAATCTCTCGCCTCGTCGGAGCTGCCCCCTCCAGCCCTGTGTACTGCTCCTTCTACCCAACCGACTGCAGGTCTGAGACCGACTATAATTTCTTCCCTAGTTTATTTTTTATCTGCTGAAATCAATGAATTGGCGATGCTAAATTATTACTTAGTAATTTTTGTTTCATTGCCATTTTTTAACAAGAATGAAATACAAATCCACGATGAAGAGGATCCGGACAATTAAATATTTTTTGAGCAACATAACAATACCAGCATCAATGAATCACTATTGCTGGTGAATCAGTAGGACCAGGGGAAAAAATTACAAAGAAACGCAATGGTCTACTACCTCGTGCACTTTGTGATAATGTTTATTTTTTTGCAATTCAGATGACCAGCTGACTTAGTACATATCCAATGCCTTGATTTTACATACTATATTTTTTGTGTACATTTCCAGGTCCTTCTACTATTGCTGGTGAAGAAACTATGGCCTCAAATAAAGCAAGTCTTCACTACTATGGTACCAAAGTTTGCAATAATGCACTTTGTTAAACTTTTTTTTATCGAATTTCCTCTCATGGTAAAAAGGAATTTATATTTCATTTCAAATTTGAATTTGTGGTGTACTTATAACATGCGCTGGTATGCATCGTATTTACCGTTATTTATAGTCACTTAATTTTAGCCCTAGGCTTTGAGAAATCCTGGCTCCGCCTCTGTGTGGCGGGTGTGGCGGCCGACCCTGCTTCGGGCAGCGGCCTTGGCTGCGTTCGGAGGCAGCGGCCGGGTTTGCGGCGACGGTCCATCTGACCTCAGATCGGCGATGGCGGCATGGAGGGACTGGTGGTTGGGTCAGCACCATGCGTGGTTTGCCCTTCAGACAGGTCGGATTTGGCCGGTGCGGCCTGCTCGATGTGTGGCGGCTCAGATCGGCGGCGACCCGTGCACACGATGCTTGATGGAGGTTTTTCGAGCGGATCCGGGTAAACCTCGTTCTCGGCTTGATGCCAAGACCGGCGTTGGCGGCACTCTTTTGTGTCATTACCTTCTTGAAGGCATCGCCGTGGAGAAGCTCCAGACCTCTATCCGCTATCTCCGGGAGAAACCCTAGATCAGTAGATCGGACGACGGCGGCGCGTTGGTGTCGTTTCCTCCTTGGGGGAGTCATTCTTGGAGGCGTACACGGGATCGAGGGACCAGTGGGCGGCTTTTTTGGTGGAGCGGTGCTTCATCCTACACATTGATGATGGCGAATCTCTGCGGCGTGGCACAGTGGAGACTCGGCGCCCGATGCGCGGTGATGGACTCGAGCAGGAGGAGGTAGTTGTCTTGCGTCATGGTGGCGTCGATGGCAGAGTGGCCTGACAAGGTAGAAGCCTCAATACCTGCTCTAAAGACGGACATGTGGAAGATGGCGGCGATGACACATGTGAGTGCATCAAACCAGTTTATGCACCAGACCCGGTATGTGGCTCGGCTGGGGCTTCTGGCTTTTGATAATAGGCTTAGGTGAGTTGTCTGGGTATTTGGCCCAGCTAACACGCCTTCATCATATGGATAGGAGTAGTGGCATATTGTTGTAATACTTTGTAAGATCCTCGAGAATAATTGATAAAGTGGTCGCATGCATAGCGACGTCTCGAACCCCCACCCTTCTCATAGAAACATGGCAAGCTGATTGCTAGAATGGTGAACACAGCTTCTCAGATAGGGGATTAAAGAAATCATATTTTACAGTAATTTTTTTATTCAAAATTCATTTAGAAAATGAACAAAAAAACTTAAAAAATAAAAGATTTTCTGAAAACCAGTTTTTCCAGTACCTTCCAGAAAAAAACCGAAATCAAGAAAAAAATTGTTCAAATCCTGCGCATTTTGCGCTTGAAATCAACTATTCTTCCTGACAGCCTAAGACTACCCACAATAGGAGTAACATAGATAGTAACATCACACATATCTAGATGAAATAGATGATGTGGCAAGCAATAAATGAAGAAATAGAGCAAAGTAGTAACATAGCTAGTTACTACTAGTAGTAGTAACATCACACATATCAAGGCAAGATGTGTCTATAGCCTAATAAATGAAGGGCTGCATGTTACTACACATATGGTAGTCCCCACTATAGAGGTAGTAACATAGACTAGTAACATGTCGATGTTACTACTCTATGTTACTACCCATTATGGCTAGTCTAAATAAAATCTATCTCTAGAAAATAACACAAAATACAAGGTAGTGTAGTGGCTAGCACGTGATGCGTGCGAACCATTCGCGGGTGACGTGTTTAACTTTGAATCCTGTTTTGCTCATTGATTTTTGTAATGTTTCGGTTTAAATCTAAGCAACTAACAGGCAGGACCCACACGTAGGTACAGAAGCCTGGGTCAACCGGCATGCAATATTTAACGGAGAGTTAATGCGTCAACAGAAAAGGTACAACCGGCATGCAATATTTAACGGAGAGTACTCGAATGTACGTGAAACACAAGTTGTAGGGTCAGTTTATGTCTTTTTCAAGTTTATGTACTATGAAATTGTACATTAAGTGCAAGTTTACGTACTATCAAAAATGTAATTAACCCTATGATAATTAAGCCTTTCTTTCTTCGTCTAATTCTATATCAATTCACACTGGTGGAAAAAAGGGCCTTTGGTCGCGGTTCGCAATTGCCATTAGTCGCGGTTGCGCAACCGCGACCAAACAGGCGGGACTAAAGGCTCCCCCCTTTAGTCGCGGTTGCTTAAGAACCGCGACTAAAGGCACGTCCACGTGGGCGCCAGGTGGCCGTCGGGGCGGAGGACTTTTAGTCGCGGTTCTTCTGGCCAACCGCGACTAAAGACCGCCGCAGGTTTAGGGTTTTAGCCCCCCCCCTAAACCTGCCCCCCCCCTAACCTGTTTTCTGTTTAATTTGTATTGTTTTACTTCTTTTATGCTTTATTTTAATTTTGAAGGAGTTTCACATATTCTACGCTACTACATACATGCATATGATTGTACAATTTCAAACAAATTTGAAATTAGAACCAAAAAGAATTCAAGAGGAATATACAGTATATATTAAATATCGTCGGATGACCATATACAATTTTGAACAAGTTTCCATACATAATTTAAGGCATATAAAGTTCTACGTCCTCGTAATGGTGTTCTCTTTTAGGATGGAGGACTTCCCTCCTGAACCATCCAGCTAGTTCCTCTTGAAGTGGTCGGAAGCGAGCTTCTGGACTAAGCATCATCCGGAGGTTATTCCTCTGAGCATTGGTATCACTCGGAACCCGCTCAGAGGTGTATCTCCGGATCATCTCACAGACATAGTATCCACATAGATTGGTCCCCGCTGGCTGAATATCCCCAGCATTCTTAGCCTTTGACTTTTTGAATTCTAGCTCTTTTTTGAATTCACCGACCTTTGTATCTACGAACCGTCTCCAAACCCTACGAGGCAAAGAAAATTAAATGAACAAGAGAGTTATTAGTTACTTGATATTAGGAAATGAACGAAATAGGCCGATCGATATAGAGCGCAAATGAATGAAAATAATTACTTCTGCAGCATTTTTCTCAGGTCGCCCCAAAGCTTTGGATCCATATTCAGAGAGTCGTGGACGAGACATTCTGAGGTGTCAACTTTAATTACTAGCAGAATCCAGTGGAACCTGCGGACACGATACATGCACAGTACGTCATGCATAACTCATCGATTAGCCGGCCACATACCATGCATGGAGTAAACAAAAGAGAATATGCTCAAAACAGAAACACTCACCCAAAATGGTAAGGAAATAGAATATCACTTTTGAGTTCCTGCTTTGTAAGAAACTGCCACAGGTCTGCCTCCATGTCGTCGGGGTGATGCCGCAACACATATCCATTAACGATGTGTGGGTCAATGAACCCAACATCATGGATGTTCCTTACTCTGCATTCCTTAATCTTCATTCTGCATGTATAATAGCGGAGACAACAATATAGTTAGGACATATATATAGTGCAGGCAATATGAACGAGATGGGGTAGAAATAAATCACTTACAGAACGTAGCAACTGATGATAGATTTGTCGAGCTCGCGCAGATTGAAAAGCTGGAACAATTCACTCAGATGAATTTGTACATAGTAATGTTTGAAGTGATGCTCATGTCTAACTTCCGCATAAATATATTCGTTGGCGTTTTTATTTTTTATGTAACCCTTGTACCATTTCAGCAGACCTTTCATTTGTGGAGGTAGATCCTGTTCCTGCGCAGGCTCGACGAGAGGCCCATTCTTCACATATGTAATTACTACCTCCTTCACTGGCGCC
Source organism: Aegilops umbellulata (assembly GCA_032464435.1). Taxonomy (NCBI): domain Eukaryota; kingdom Viridiplantae; phylum Streptophyta; class Magnoliopsida; order Poales; family Poaceae; genus Aegilops; species Aegilops umbellulata. Next base: position 513,359,673 of record CP136059.1, read on the forward strand.
TCATCAAGGCCTAACAGTTCACGAAGAGTAATACCTAAGTTGGCCGCTTGTTCTCTGGCACTCGTTGCAGTCAATCCAAGTGCTGCCGCAGCTGCTATGATATCGGGGTCATCCGGACCGGCGGCTTTCACTATAAGCGGGGCAATTGATTGTTTACTTTGTTCCCCGAGCTGGGCAACTCGTTTACTTTGTTCCGGATCGGGGTCATCCGCCCGCCCTTTCTTCTCCTTCAACATGAGTGCCTGCCTACGAAGTTCACGTGCATAGTCCTCAGGCAGATTCTTCGCGGCTTGGGACGGTGTGCTCAAAAATGACTTAGCCCACTTCTTTTGCTCATCAGAAAATACTGGCTTGGGCTCGGGCTCTCTTTTCTTCTTGCAGTCCGCCTTCCATTTCTCAAGATCAGCAGCCGCGGCCGCGGCAGTTTCCTCGGCACTACGTTCCCAAGGCCTTGTGGGGAGAGGCTTCAGTGATGGCTCCGGTACCTTTGTGGTCTTAGGTACATAAGGGTCTGGGTTAATAATCCAGGACTGCTTCTGCTTCTTTGCCGGAGGTGGATTGGGGGGCGGCGTCTGATCACCCGCCGGACGAGGACTGGGGGGCGGCGTCTGATCACCCGCCGGACATTGTGGACTGGGAGGCGTCGGCTGACGTGACGGAGGTGTAGGTGAACCGCCACCACCACCACCACCGCCGCCGCCGCCACCGCCACCACCACCACCGTAGGGGGGTGGACTTGTTGTCCTTGGCGCCTCGCCTGGAAACTTGATAAACTTCTTTTGCCATAGAATGAAATGGCGCTTGACATCTCCAAGTCTTTTCTCCCCTTCAGGTGTAGCAATGTCAATCTCCAGGTCCTCAAACCCTTGGACTATGTCCTCCACCGTGACACGAGCATAGCCATCTTGAATGGGGTTGTTGTGGTGGAGTGCTCCAGGTAAACATGGTAAAGCACTGCCGATGGCTACCTTCATGGACATGTTCCCGATAGGATAATACAGATGACATTCTTTCCTCTCCTTTATATCGTCCACGGGGTAGCGAGGAGGCTCCGGTGCAGTAATTTCGACCACCAGAGGCTCCGGTGCAGTAATTTCGATCGTCGGTGCATCTGCACCAGCCGGTGGGGCCTCCGTGGAAGCCACGCTGCTTCTCCGCTGCTGGCTATCGAGATCCGCTGGATGATCTTCATGCTGCGCCCAAGCTGCATCTCTTTCGGCTACTAGTACACTCACGGTTTTCTTCATCACATCCATTTCCGATGCCAACCGCGCCACAACATCTGCTTCCCGATCCATCTTTCTCTTACGGCTTCTGTAACCGTACGGGTCATCGTTCTGGGGGAACCCTATTTTCCACGGAATGTGCCCCATGCCTCGTACACGTCCTCCGTGTTCAGGATTCCCGAGGGCTTTTGTCAGTGCGTCGTTCTCTCTGTTGAACTTGATCTTCCCCTCTTGAGCATCCCTCATTGCGTCAATAAGGGCTTGGGTGGGTTTCATTATTTTGCCCTGGTAAATACACTCCCCTGTCTCCGGGTTCAGCGTTCCCCCATGCCCGTACCACCAGCTTTTGGCCCTTGGGTCCCATCCCTCCGTACCTGGACGGATTCCTCGCGCCCTCAGCTCGTTCTCCATCTTCGCCAACCTAGGCTGCCAAAGGCGATACCCTCCTGGCCCCATAATATGATTGTACTCCTTCTTAGCCGCATTTTCCTTATTTTTTTTCGATATTTGAATGAACTGCTCCGATTTCTTTTGCTTCACAAATTCTGGCCAATCATGTTTCAGTTTCTCATATTGTCCTTTGAAATCCGGAGTCTTGTTCTGCTTGACAAAGTCATGGTTTAGATTTTGCTTGAATTTCCGGAATGCGTCGGCCATCTTATGAAGAGCGAACTGTTTGACTAGCCTCCTCCTCTCCTTGTTTTCCTCAATCTTGTTACCCTCCTCATCGAATTTGTTGTATTCCGGAGGTAGAACGAAATGTTCCATAAGCTTCTTGAAGCAATCTTTTTTTGTTCTCTTATCGACAAAAGTGAAACCAGCAATTCGTGTCTTCTTTGGCTCATTCCACTCCTGGACGGTGATCGAGACGTTGTCTCTAACAACGGCTCCGCATTGGCTGACAAACTTGATGGCGTTCTTGCGGGGCTCCAGCGGCCTGCCGGTTGCACTGTCGACAACCTCGATGGTGCATGTTTCCCCTTGTTTCATCGTCTTGGTTGCGCCACGCTTTGACGACGTACTCGATTGTTTCGGCGATCCGGCCGAGGGCTAAAATAAGAAAGAGAGTCGCGCCCGTTAGTACACACATATTTATTCAAATCAGTTAGTTTGTATCACCAGAGGCTCAATGTATATATATACCTCGGCGCCGGAGGTGGTTGCTACTTCCATTTGAAGATCGTCGTTTATCGACGTTTGTTCGGCATCATCTTGCTGACGGCGCCCTTCATCTTCACCATCAAGGTTCAGATAAGAAGAGACATCATCTTCTTCTTGTCCGGTCGACACATATTGAATATCGCCGTTTATGATGCCGAACATATGTGCTTCACCGTCCGGATCATAGTTGTCCATAATCGGGTCAGCTCTATCGTCCGCCATTATGTCAGTCCTGAAAACATGTAGTAAAAACAAATTAATTAAGTGAAGAAGGGGGACGGTGGCGGTGGCGGTGGCGAAAGGGCGGTGGCAAAAGGAGGGGGCGAGGAAGGGGTGGGAGAGGGTGTCGCGGTAGAGCGCGAGACGGGGCGGCAGACGACGGCGCCACGGAGAGGGAGGCGAGGACAACACACATGTATAACCCTCGCCATTTGGTTAATTATCAAATTTTACGTTTTTTTGTTAATTATCAAGTTTTAAGTTACTTATTTTCTTCTTCCTTTTTCCTTTCTTCTTCTTTCTTTCTTCTTCTTCCTTTCTTCTTCTTTCTTTCTTCTTTCCTTTCTTCTTTCTTTCTTCTTCTTCCTTTTCTTCTTATTCCTTTCTATTCTTTCTTTCTTCTTCTTTCCTTTTTCTTTTTTCTTTCTTTCTTCTTCTTCCTTTCTTCTTCCTTTCTTCTTCTTTTTTTCTTCTTCCTTTTCCTTTCTTCTTTCTTTTGGTTTTCATTTGGTTTTTATTTGGTTTTCATTTTTTTTTCTTCCTTTTTCTTTCTTGTTTTTTCTTCTTCATTTTTCTTTCTTCTTTCTTTCTTCTTTCTTTTTTTCTTCTTCCTTTTTCTTCTTTCTTTTTTTCTTCTTCCTTTGTTTTTCTTCTTCCTTTCTTTTTTCTTCTTTCTTTTTCTTTCTTGTTTTTTCTTCTTCATTTTTCTTTCTTCTTTCTTTCTTCTTTCTTTTTTTCTTCTTCCTTTTTCTTCTTTCTTTTTTTCTTCTTCCTTTGTTTTTCTTCTTCCTTTCTTTTTTCTTCTTTCTTTTTCTTTCTTGTTTTTTTTCTTCTTCCTTTTTCTTTCTTCTTCCTTTGTTTTTCTTCTGTTTTTTTGTTTTCTTTTGTTTTTTCTTCTGTTTAATTTGTTTTTTTTTATGTTTTCCTTTTTCCTTTTTCCTTTTTCCTTTTTTCCTTTTTCTTCTTCTTCCTTTTCCCTTTTTCTTTCTTCTTCTTCTTCCTTTTTCTTCTTCTGATCTTCTTCTGCCGGCGGAGGACGGCAGGGCCAGTGGGCGGCGGGCGGCGCGCGGAGGACGGCAGGCAAGGCCAGCGGGCGGCGGGCGGCGGGCGGCGCGCGGAGGACACGGCGCAGGCAGGGCCAGCGGGCGGCGGGCGCGGCGGGCGGCGGGCGGCAGGGCGTCGGGCGGCGGGCAAGGGCGCAGGGCACGGGCGGCGCTCACTGGGGACGGGGGGCGGCGGCGCGCAGGGCTCCGGCGTCGGGCAGGGCTTCGGCGTCGGCGTCGGCGTCGATCGGCGTCGGGGCAGCGCTTCGGCGTCGAGAGAGAGGAGAATGGGAAGTGGCAAAACTGCCAAGTGCAGTATTTATAGACGCAGCTTTAGTCGCGGTTGGTGTGGCGGACCGCGACTAAAGCTGCCTTTAGTCGCGGTCCGCCACACCAACCGCGACTAAAGGGTTTTGGCGCCGCTTCGTTCCCGCGCAGGAAAGAGCCTTTAGTCGCGGTTGGTGTGGCGGACCGCGACTAAAGGCTAGCTTTAGTCGCGGTCCGCCACACCAACCGCGACTAAAGGTCTGTGCTGGCACTGGCGCGGTGCGGTGGGATGTTTAGTCCCACCTCGCTAGCCGAGAGGCTTCGACAGTGGTTTATAAGCGCGGCTGCGCTGACCACTTCGAGCTCCTCTCAAATGCAGGCTTACGGGCCTATTCTGTTACTACTAGCCTGTGGGCCTACTGGGCCTTCCTGCGGGCCTGAATCCTGGCCCAATAATGGGTTTCTAGTCGTATTCAGGCCGTGGTGGCCCAGTAGGTGGCTTATTTTTTATTTTTGCCTGTTTTTTGTTTTCATTTTTGCTTTATTTATTTTGTTTTGTTTCTACTTACAACAAAAAGCTTATTTATTTTATTTTATTTTGTTTCTAATTACTTATTTATTTTACTTTATGATAATTATTTTTGCTATTAAAGTTTCTAATTACTTATTTATTTATGTTATTAAAATCTTAAAAATACAATTATATATCAAAAAAATCAGAAAATAAAACTAATTCATTTTAAATTCTTGTTTTTCTTCTGTTTTTTTCTTCCTTTTTTCTTCTATTTTTTTCTTCTGTTTTTTTCTTCCTTTTTCTTGTTTTTCTTCTTTTTTTTTCTTTCTTTCTTCCTTTTTCCTTTTTTCTTCTGTTTTTCTTCTGTTTGTTTTTTTCTTATGTTTTTCTTCTGTTTTTCCTTTTTTCTTCTGTTTGTTTTTTTCTTCTGTTTTTCCTTTTTTCTTCTGTTTTTTTTCCTTTTTCCTTCTTTCTTCTTCTTCCTTTTTCCTTTTAAAATCAGAAAAATAAAAGTAATTCATTTTAAAATCTTAAAAATACAATTATATATCAAAAAAATCAGAAAAATAAAACTAATCCCTTGAAGGTTTGACAAAAGGTTTGATACATCATTCAGTTCATCGACCAAATACAAAGTTTGGTACAATAAATTATTACACATCAATTCTTCCCTTGTGTCCCTGCTTGCTTACGATTGTGCCGTATCCATGGAGCATCCTCATCATTTAACTTAATGCTTGGGTCGGTGTTCACTTTGAAGGGCGGAATTTCACCAAACATATTATAATCTTCTGACATGTCTGTCTTGTCCTCCACTCCCACGATGTTTCTTTTCCCTGAAAGAACAATGTGGCTCTTTGGATCATCGCATGATGTACTGATCGTTTTCTTATCTTTCCGTTTCCTCGGTTTGCTACTCATGTCCTTCACATAGAAAACCTGAGCGACATCTTTCGCTAGGACGAATGGTTCGTCAAGGTAACCAAGATTGTTGAAATCCACCATTGTCATTCCGTATTGCTGGTCCACCTTTACCCCACCTCCTGTTAGCTTGAACCATTTGCACCGGAACAAAGGGACCTTAAAGGAGGGTCCATAGTCAAGTTCCCATATCTCCTCTATGTAACCATAATATGTGACCTTTTGCCCATTCTCGGTTGCTGCATCAAAGCGGACACCACTGTTTTGGTTGGTGCTCTTTTTATCTTGGGCGATCGTGTAAAATGTATTCCCATTTATCTCGTACCCTTGGAAAGTCGTTATAGTCGAAGATGGTGTCTTGGCCAACATGTACAGCTGATCTACAACATCATTGTCATTCATTAAATGTTTTCTCAACCAACTGCCGAAAGTCTCCATGTGGGCCTTCCTAATCCAGGATTCAGGCTTCCCCGGGTTGTCCGAGCGTAAAATATTCTTGTGTTTCTCAAAGTACGGAGCCACCAAGCTGGAATTGGTCAGTACAGTGTGGTGTGCTTCAGTCAGAGAATGGCCGTCCATACATATCGTTGATTTCCTTCCGATCGTGCCTTTTCCACTTAGTCTCCCCTCGTGCCGCGATCGAGGAAGTCCAATCGGCTTAAGGTCAGGAACAAAGTCAACACAAAACTCAATTACCTCCTCATTTCCATAGCCCTTGGCGATGCTTCCTTCTGGCCTAGCACGGTTACGAACATATTTCTTTAATACTCCCATGAACCTCTCGAAGGGGAACATATTGTGTAGAAATACAGGACCGAGAATGAAAATCTCTTCGACTAGGTGAACCAGGAGGTGAGTCATAATATTGAAGAAGGATGGCGGGAACACCAACTCGAAACTGACAAGACATTGGACCACATCGTTCTGTAACCGTGGTAGATCTTCTGGATTGATTACCTTCTGAGAGATTGCATTGAGGAATGCACATAGCTTCACAATGGCTACTCGAACATTTTCCGGCAGGAGCCCCCTCAAAGCAATCGGAAGCAATTGCGTCATAATCACGTGGCAGTCGTGAGACTTCAGGTTTTGAAACTTTTTCTCCGCCATGTTTATTATTCCCTTTATATTGGACGAGAATCCAGACGGGACCTTCATACTGCTCAGGCATTCAAAAAAGATGACCTTCTCTTCTTTGGTCAGAGCGTAGCTGGCACGACCTTGAAACCATTCCGGATGCCGGTCATCAGGGTCTTTCAAACGTTGCTGGTCCTGTCGTGCTTCCTTTGTATCATTTGTCTTCCCATACACGCCCAAGAAGCTTAGGAGGTTCACGCAAATATTCTTCGTAACGTGCATCACGTCGATTGCAGAGCGGACTTCTAGGACTTTCCAATATTCTAGCTCCCAGAATATAGATTTCTTCTTCCACATGGCTGCGTGCCCGTCAGCTCCCTTCGGAACTGATTGTCCGCCAGGACCCTTTCCAAAGATGACTTTCAAATCCTTGACCATATCAAATACCTCAGCACCAGTGCGTTCTGCAGGCTTCGGCCGGTGATCTGCCTTGCCGTTGTAATGCTTGCCTTTCTTTCTTACTGGATGAATTTTCGGAAGAAATCGACGATGCCCAAGGTACACGTTCTTCTTACAATTTGGCAAATGTACACTTTCAGTCTCATGTAAGCAGTGCGTGCATGCATTGTATCCTTTATTTGACAGTCCCGAAAGGTTACTAAGAGCAGGCCAATCGTTGATGGTTACGAAAAGCAACGCTCGTAGGTCAAATTCCTCTTGTTTGTGCTCATCCCACACACGGACACCAGGTCTGCCCCACAGCTGTAAAAGTTCATCAACTAATGGCCTTAGGTACACATCGATGTCGTTGCCGGGTTGCTTAGGACCTTGGATGAGCACTGGCATCATAATGAACTTCCGCTTCATGCACAACCAAGGAGGAAGGTTGTAGATGCATAGAGTCACGGGCCAGGTGCTATGGCTGGAGCTCTGCTCGCCAAAAGGATTCATGCCATCTGTACTTAGACCAAATCTTATGTTCCTTGCGTCAGCTGCAAAATCTTTGAACTCTCTGTCGATCTTTCTCCATTGCGTTCCATCTGCGGTGTGTCTCAACTCCCCGTCCGACTTACGGTCCTCTTTGTGCCATCGCAACAACTTGGCATGCTCTTTGTTCCTGAACAGACGTTTCAACTGTGGTATTATAGGAGCATACCACATCACCTTGGCGGGAACCCTCTTCCTGGGTTTCTCGCCCTCAACATCGTCACCAGGGTCATCGCCTCTGATCTTATAACGCAATGCAGTGCATACCGGGCATTCATTCAAATTCTCGTATTCACCGCGGTAGAGGATGCAGTCGTTGATGCATGCATGTATCTTCAGAACCTCTAAACCTAGAGGGCAGACAACCTTCTTTGCTTCGTACGTACTGGCGGGCAACTCGTTATTCTTTGGAAACATATTCTTCAACATTTCCAGCAAGTTTTCAAATGCTGAGTCAGCTACACCTGCCTGTGCCTTCCATTTCAGCAAATCCAGTGTGCAGCCCAGCTTTTTCAGACCATCATCGCATCCGGGGTACAACGACTTTCTGTGATCCTCTAACATGCGATCCAAATTCTCCCTCTCCTTTTCAGTTTCGCAGCGTCTCCGTGCATCAGCAATGGTCCGACCAAGATCATCAACGGTCTCATCACGTGCCTCTTCTTCACCTTCACCTTCCCCTTCACCTTCCCCTTCACCTTCCCCTTCACCTTCAGCATCCTCCATGAAAGTATCACCGAAATCAGCAAGATAGCTTTCATCGATGAAATCATCCCCTTCTTCATCTTCTTCCATTATAACCCCTCTTTCTCCATGCTTGGTCCAACAATTATAGCTTGGCATGAAACCGTGCCGAAGCAGGTGCAGGTGAACTTCTCTTGAGGAAGAGTAACCCTTCTGATTCTTACAGTCAACACATGGACAGATAACAAAACCCTTCTGCTTGTTCGCATTAGCCACTATGAGGAAATCTTTCAAACCCGTAGTGAACTCGCGGGAGAGTCGGTTACCGTACATCCATTGCCGATTCATCTGCATTATTATAATATAAAATATATAATTAACCATCATGCATTTGTTAAACTAACTAGCTATAAACAATAGAAATTAAACAATGAACAACACACATGCATATTTTATCAATGACACACATGCATGAAAGGTTCAAGTTGCTAACCGCGATCGAGGAGGAAAAAAATGAATGAGGAACCTCAAGTGTGGCTCTTGGGGCATTTCATCAAACACCTTGTGTGCATAAGAGGAACCAAAAGCAAACCTACACCCCCTTGTGAAGCTTGTGAAGAGAAGTGGCACCAAATGGCTAAGTGAGTGCGCTGAACTGGTATATATAGGGGAGGAGCTTTAGTCGTGGTTGGCCTGGCCAACCGCGACTAAAGGCCTTTGGGCACCTTTAGTCGCGGCTGGCCTGGCCAACCGCGACTAAAGCCCCTCACGTGCACCAGCTGGCCACCGAGCGCCCTGGGCGCAGGCATTTGGTCGCGGTTCGTCTGCCGAACCGGGACTAAATGCTTCATTAGTCGCGGTTCCTACAGTTCCGCGACTTATGGGGCTGGACGGAAGCCTCTTTTTCTACCAGTGTCATTAAAATTGCCTACGTGATATGCATGATACTATCTATAGTACTCCAATTACAGGCAGCCTTATCTCGTTATATCTCCTGGTTCATGCACAGCGGATTAGAGTGGTTTGGTATGCACCACCTAATCAAACGGCAACCACACAATATCACGTGATTGTGTGAGGGCCAGATTGCCCTGCCATTTGTTTTCCTTGCCCAGTTTCTCTATTATTCACTATTTTCGTCTGGGTTGAACCATTCAAGGCCTAGTTTGTCCCCAACGTAGTTATGCACCTGCCTTGGCCCATTTGCTTAAAAAAATGGCTTTCCCATTACGATGGCAACCCATCATTTTTTAGCACTGCACGCGATATTCGTTAATTAAGGCATCTCGTGGACCCTCAAACCGCAAGCATTCGTTCGGACAGCGCAGTCCAGACGTGTTTTGCCATCCAACACGGTCATGTAGCTGTTAATGGGATGGTCCGGACGTCCTACCGGTGGAGAGAGGGTCGTCGGGCTGACAAGAGGAGGAGTGGAGAGGGGGGGGGGGAGTTGGGCCAAGGCAGCGCAGAGGAGGTGGCGGGGTGAATGACGCGTCGGTGATGTTTGTGAGGTAGAGGAGGCAGCAGAGGTGAGGTGGAGGAGGCAGCGGTAGTAAGGTAGCTTCATTTTGGATGACTGGGTTGTGTGACTATAAGGAGACAAAGAGAAGGATGTGTGGTAAGCATGGATAAATAAGAGAAAGGCCGCATGGGTTGTGGCTTGTGATGTGGGCTACATCTTTCACGCCTTTTCTTCTGGGTCTTGGCCATGCCAATGCGAGCCCGCTATATTTTTTTTTACAGGGCCTTGCCGTCCGTTTGCTTAATTTCCTAGCTCGGCATGGCCCAAGACATGTTATCGTGTTGGCCCGACCCATCTTGCCTTGGGTAGGGCCTACTATGCGCCGTGTCTTGCCTTCGTACCTTGTGTCATGCCACAAAATCTTGGTGCAAGTCTGAGCATTTTGCATGCTATCGATGGATGGCACTCGTCGTTCGCCAGGGCTATGTGTCGCCAGTAACAATCTGTACTAAGTTTCGCCTCAAGGTTTTTGTGTAGCTGATTTTTCTAGGCCAGCATGTTCTCTTGGTTTTTCTTGTTCAGTCGCTCACTCCTTGTAGAGTTTCATTTTTGTTTCCATCTTTCCATCTATTGGTTGGACTGATCCCATTTTCATCTTCTTCTTTTTACGTTTTTCTTGACGGTTTTCACCAGATTCTTTTTCTTTTCTTTCTTTTCTATGTGTTTTCTTTACAGTTTTATATGCTGCCTTTGGTCTCTATGTTTTTTCTATTATATCCATTTCTATGTGTTTTTTTATGTTTTCATCAGTTTTCATTTTTTTTCTTTCTTTATGTGTTTTTCTTTATAATTTTCTTGATATTCCTTTTCTTTTATTTCCCTATTTTCATTTCTTTATTTTCTTTTCCTTTTTCTCAATACATTTCTACTTTTTTCAATACAAGTTGTAGATTTTTTTTATACATCTAGAATATTTTTTGAATATTTTGAGCATTTTCTGAATACATGATTTTTAAATATAGTTTTTATGTGCTTTTGTCATATACATTGTGCATTTTTATACATCCGAAGCCTTTTTGTACACACGAACATTTTTAAAAATACATGATTAACATTTTTGTCAAATATATGCTTTGATGTCTACTTTTTCGTATACATAAGGAATGTGTTTTACACATGTTTAATCTTTTTGAATACCTAGTATTCATTTTTTTCAAATATATGTTTTTGATGCCATTTTTATACATATTGTATATTTTCTCTATACATCTGAAATATTATTTATATGCATAGGTAACATTTTATAAAATATATGCTTTTGATATCTACTTTTATTAATACAAGTTGTACATTTTCTGGATAGATCAAGAACATTTTTACACATGTTTAGTATTTGTGAAATACACGATTGATTTTTTTTCAAATAGATGTTTTTGAACATTTTTTGAATATGCGTTAACAATTTTTTTTCAACTAGTGAATACCCCGCTCGTTGTTGCGTTGGTTGACGAATTTGAGTTGAAAACGAGAACAAAAATAAAAAAAATATTTGACTTAGTATATTTGATTTTGTATAGTTATAACACTATTTATTGAACATAAGTAGGGTAATTAAATGAAAAACATTCCCCATGGTTGAATGTTGTGGTGGGTCTTTTCCCATGCATCTATCATTCTTAAGAAGTTGCTCCCCACTACTCCCTATTCTCTCATCATGCACACAGTCCACATCAGCGATGTGCAACGTTATTATTCAGAGTAGATGATCCCCACTACTTTGATTTATGTTAACATGCAACTACTCCAACTCAGCCTACATGCCACATCAGCAGCTTCCTTGAATACATGCGCAAGCAGAAACGAACAGCCTCAATGGTGAGCCGAAGAGTAACAGTCATTAGTGCTTCCGTTTCCAACTGTAAAGAGCGCAACAGCCTTTCTCTTCCCACATAAAAAGATTCCGCTACCTACAGACATCCGTCCATGGCCAGCGCTCATATCTCCTCATTGCACATGAACAAATATTTTCTCCGGTTGCCTCTTCATCTTCAGTCCTCGTGTTGATCCATTTCTAATCTAACATATAATAGCCGAATCGTCTCTCTCCCTTCCCACATAGAAAGGTTGGCTTTTCCTCTACCTACAAACAGCCATCGAAGGCCACCCCCCTATAGCTTCAGAAAAAGGAAATCAGTATTTCCCCTAGCTATGGAAGTCCGGCAATCAGCAGAAGATCTCCACACGTAGTCTGCTACTCCGGTCTGCCTCGCCTCCGACTCCTCTGTACGAGTGTACGTGGGGCAAGCCGTCGTTCCGTCGCCGACAACCCAGAGGCCAGATCGTCATGCAAGGCACCACTGAATCGGTACGTGCGCGTGATTGCTCTACTCCGATCGGATCTCCTCCAGCATGCCCGTTGGTCTGACTTGCATCCGTCTCTTTTGGCGTTGGGACGCGGTTCAGGCTGTCGTTCCGTGGCCGGCCAGCCAGGATCCAAATCGTCAGTGAAGGCATAGCCGATAGAGGCCTCTTAGTGTTGTTGCTCTCCTCCACGGCCGCTGTTGGCTGCAACGAATGTCGAGGAGTCACCCCCGATGAACAGAGATGACTTCCCCGGGGGATCCTACTTCGGGGCTTGCACATCGGCTGCGGGTTATCAGTGAGTACCGCCACACTTCATTTCACTAGGGAGATGATGAGTACCATCGTCACAACTTGCTATGCTTCTGTGTGGTTCAGTCATTCGGATTGTGCCTTAGTGATCAATTCTCACTTTTCAGTCCCTATTCTACAGCGTGCACCATCTGTGCCTACGGCGCACGCTTGAGTATCAACTCCAGACGTGCTTCCGCGTGGACTTCACAGAGATGCTCTTTCACTTGGACATAAGGTAGCATATATCTTTTTATATTGTACAATGTGATTTTGATTATTTTTTTTGCACTCATCTCATGCAAATGTTTGTTTACTTATATAGTATGTCTTGTCTTTACTGGTGTATTTTCAGCAGTAGTATTCATGTGTAATGTCATTATGCTTACCCAGGGGCTGCCAAAATCAGCTATGCCTCTTTTCTTGCAATTGGATGGGATTTATTTTGGTGGTAGTGAGAATTTTTTTAACCCCAAAACAAGCCTTTAACATTAATATCTACTCACTGAGGTTAGTTCCTTTCCTCTGGAATTTTGAAATTTGATATTTCAACAGCTATAAGTATATAAGTTCGCAGTTTGCTCTAGCCATGTCATCATATAGGTCATTATACAACAGCTGAAAATTTAAGCCATGCTACATATGTTAAATATATGTCCATGTTACATATGTTAATATTTACATTCTATTTCTTTTGCATGTTAACTGATTCATGAAATGATACATCGACGTGGCCAAATATTTGTACAATACAATGTGCTTCCTTTTTCTCTGTTAATACTTCAACATATTATTTTTAATTGTACAAATTGATCTTGATTTTGCATTTGTCCACATAGTTTTTTTCTTGCTTGGTGCATCTTATACCTATTTGGAGACCGACATGGTAAATTAATATTGCGCCATGTTCTTTCTTCAGTGCTTTTTTCTTACACTTATTTAGTCCTAGCAGAATGTGGTGACATATATCAACTGATATGATGTTTTGCTGCTTATCCAAGGATAGTCGGCTTGATAAGCGGAGGTCACTGCTTTCAGTTTAAAAGAATTGTTTCATCTTCGTATGGTGGTTTTATGTTTGAAGATTACAATATTTTGACCAGCCATTAGTTTGCGTCCATGCAACAGTGGGAATATTTCGAAAGAAGCTCACATCCAAGTAACATTGAAGGACATCGATGATGATCATGTCTGATTGGAAAAGATGAACCATCCATTATTTGTTTGTGAGGCCCCAGAACTGAGGCGAGACATCTTTTCTACCGATTTGTTAGAGATGCTCTATGTGGATTTAGTGCTCAATGCAGCAATTTGATGCTTTTGATACGTCCACCTTCACAATTTAAACACGTAGTTTTACTAGAAAAATATTGTTTCACTTAGTTTTGTTATAATACTTTCATATGATATATATAGATTGTTATTATTATGTCAATTTCACACAATTTTTTAATACATTGGTGCAAACTTAAAGATGATCATTTTGTGGTTGATGCCTTTTCAAATTAATTTTGGTAGTTGGTTGTACAGATTCTAAGTTTCTAATTGAACTTCACATTCTTTCATAGATAACGGAAAATTTTCATATTGAAGGAGGATGGTTCTTCATATGGAGTGTTATGGACCGGAACAAATTGTTACTGTCAGCAATATTTTACAAGTATTCAAACCACTTCTTTATGTGGATGCTTAGTGTAATTTCATTTGTCTTTGAAGCTTTTTATGCATGGGATTCATTATGTGCCTGTGTTAATCCAAGAGGCGCCTTCTATATATAATTTTATATATTTAATCCTACAAATATGTATCTACACATTCCCGCAGCAACGTGCGGGGGTATCATCTAGTTATTGCATGTTGAGGTGAATCTTATCCCATTCATAATTGTATGATGATTTGGCATGATTGCATGTTGAGATAAATAAGTTCGTGGGTATGTTCTCTTAGGTACTATAATAAAGATGCCGCCTAGGGCGTTGATGCGAGAATTGGATGCAGTTATTTCTGTAAGATTTGGCAGTATGAAACTTTAGCTTTTGTATTAGAAATATGATAATACAACTAAAGTACATACAATTTATTAGTATATATTGTAGATTATATATTGAATATGAGTAGCAAGCATGGTGCATGTTAATGCGAGCTTTTTCACATATAATTACATGGTGAGGTGACATAGTTGCATGTTGAGAGAATTAAATTTAGTCGGCCATGCATGATCGCATGGTGAGTTTGCATAGTTACTTGTTAGGATAATTGAGTTAGTGGGGATCAACTATTTAATGGTCATACTTCATGATGTGGATAGGCTGCATATCAAGATAAATAAGATAATAGAGATGAATCTCTTAGGTATATATGATATGTTAAAAGCGTTACATGTCACTATTTTTTTAGTTTATGCTAACAGATTATTTACATTATGTTAACATTTTTTCAAATTCATGTTTTGTTTTAAAATAATAGTAAATTTAACTTTTGAAGTTTATATAATTATATATTTTGACAAATCTCTATACTACTTAAAAAAAACGTAAGGTTCCCATTTCCCCTTTCTTCCCACCACCTCTTCGTCCAACCTTTCATGTATATGATAATCAATCACCTTAATTTACTCACCTTCTAAACCAATTCCACTTTAATTTACTTACCAAATTTCTAATCAAAATATAAGCTAATTCACGACCAAAATTTGATGAACATTTATTTACACAATCACATTATCTCTATACTACTTAAAAAAAATGTAAGGTTCCCATTTCCCCTTTCTTCCCACCACCTTTTCGTCCAATCTTTCATGTATATGATAATCAATCGCCTTAATTTACTCACCTTCTGAACCAATTCTACTTTAATTTACTTACCAAACTTCTAATCAAAATATAAGTTAATTCACGACCAAAATTTGATGAACATTTATTTACACAATCACATTATTATTGACAGGTAAATCACAAGCTAACGTACTAGAATCTTTATATCCCATTGCAACGCACGGGCACTATTCTAGTATGAGCAAATAAAAGGAATAGCAAAAGAAAAATTGAAAGAAACGAAGGGAAAATCAAAGCCTCCGCTTGATCTCCCTACTGGGCCGGCCCGGTCGTGCGTTCCTTGACGCGCGCACGAGGTCTACGTCTCGCTTATAGCGAGATGGTAGGGTCTCTAGCCTGAAAAATCAACTCTAATGGGCTGGCCATTAGCCCTTATTTAAAACAAATATATTAGAGAAAAAGGGAGAGCGTCAACGTCCAACACGTGTTATGTTTGTAGGGCTCGAGCTACTTGAAGGGAAACAGCCGGCTTTTCACTAGCTTTCCAGGGTTTATTTGTGCTTTCCATTGGTTTTTCCCTTCTTTTCCCGGTTTTCTTCATTTCTTTCTCTATTTTTACAGTTTTTTCTTTACTTTCTTTTTTCCCGTTTTATTTTGCTTATGTCATGGTTTTAACATCTCTTTTATATTCTATCTTTTTTTTATTTTTTGGTTTTATTTCTTTCTTTCTCGTTTTTCATCTATTGTTCTTTTTTTCTCGTGGGTTTTTATGTTTTTTCAATACGCATTTTTGGTATATCTAATATATTTTTCTAATAAACTTTTCATATTCTTCAAATACAAGTTTATTATTTTTTGGATACATTGCGAATTTTTTTCGATACACATTTTCAAAATATTTTTGGAATGCTTTATGACATATACAAGATTTTTTTTAATACATGGTCAATATTTTTCTATAAGTTTAAAATTTTCTTTTCAAATGCTTGAGTAACATTTTTCAACTACAAGATTAACATTTTTTAATACACATTTAATATTTTTCTATACACATTTAAAAAATTTCAGTTGCTTGATTAACATTTTTCACATACTTGGTCAACATTTATTTTAAAATGTTTTACTAACATTTTTCCAACTACATGATTAATATTTTTAGTATGTAATGAACATTTTTTATACACATTTAGCATTGTTCACATACTTATTCAACGTTTTTTCAATTGCATGATTAACATTTTTCAAATACAAGTTTTTTTTTCTGAGGTGAAAATTTTGATCTGCTGGTATTTTCATTATTTTTGCACGGCAGACATTTGTATATATGTCTAACGCACATCTAGAGCAGAAAAAAAACAATCTTTAGTAATTTTTTGATCAGATTATACACCCACGTGGTATGTTTTTATTTAAAAGTGGGTGCCTTTTACTTTTTTTTATCAGATTATACACAAACATGGTTCGTACCTTTCTAATTTTTGATCAAATTAACGTTCATTGGTACGTGTCGTAACCATATTAGATAGGTGTAGCGACAACTGTTGCTTAGGCGGTGGCATTAGTCTTACTGTTGTATGATTTTGTAAGGTCTTATGAGAATAATTAATAAAATGGCCGTATGCATCGCCCAGATGCAGAGACCGAGGGTCATCCTTCTTTACTAAAAAAACGTGTCGTACCCACATTTTTTTACGTGTGTGTGTCAAACCAAAATATTTGTTTACTTAAGCGTGTCAAATCCACTAGCTTAAGCATATAATCTATTTGCGCTTCTGTCCGACAAAAATATATATCTATACCTACTAATAAAGCAATATGCGTTTCTCCAATTTTTTCATCCGTTCACCGTCGAATTTTTTTTCTTTTTATCCGAGGTTGTACATAAACTTTTGTGCGTCTTTCCGCTAGAAAAGAAAAAAGATGTATCCAGAATACCGTCGTTGGGCCTCGCGCGCTCCGGCCCAACTAGCCCAGCCAATTTATTATTGTCCACACCGTTGGAAAGCCTTATTTGTCGCGCGGCGCGAACAATAGTTAAAGTTTCGCACAGGGCGCCTAAGACTGGGCCGGCCCGTTTCCCCTTTTTTTTGTTCTATTTCTATTTTTCTTTTTCTGTTCCTTTCTATTTCTCTTTTATATTTTTTACTTTTTTCCGTATTGTTTAATTATTATTGATGAAATAAAAATTTACAAAAATATTTAGAATTTCAATATTTTTAAAAATATTCAATTAATGGTCAGAATTCTAAAATTTACTTCTATAATGAATAATGTTTGAAACTTTTAAAATTTCCCGTTTCCAAATCTTCCCAATATTCAAAAAATGATCTCCTTTTTAAAAATTACTTTTTCTTTTTAAAAAAATCTTCAAGATTTATTTATAAAAATTACATTTTATAAAATGTTCCATATTTTAAACAATTCTTGTTTTAGTGAAATGTTCAAAAATCAGAAAAATATTTGCGTCTAAAACATTTTGTATTTTTTGAATGTTCCCCTAAAACAATTCAAAAAATCAAAAAATATTTATGTTTTTGTAAAATGTAGATATTTTCGAAACATTGTTTGTGAATTTCAAAAACTATTCATGTTTCTAATTGTGTTCGCGATTTTCCTAAGATATTGGAATTTGCAAAAACAATGTTCGCATATTTCTAAAATTGTCCAGGATTTAAAAATTGTTAATGTTTCCAAGAATATTCACGAATTCATTTTTTTAATGTTCAAAATAATCGAAAATATTCCTGATGTGACACTATAATATTTTCTTTAATATTGGCGTTGGCCATTATTTAGCGGTGTGCGTTGGTTCTTTGCCGGTTGACTATAAATGAAAGAAATTGTGGACACGTGCCAATAAATTATGTTATTTGGCTTTAGTTAGAGCAAAATTATGGGCACTTGAGCACTAAAATAATCAAAGAGAATAAAACCGAAAAAAGAAGGGACATTCATGCCTGATTATGCTTATGAAACGAGATTTATGCGCTGCAATTAATAATCCACCCGGTTACGCCGTCGTAGCATAGAGTGGTCGAAGCAACCATGTCCCGAAGGTCGCTGAGCAGCAACCAAATGAGGAGGTAGGCACAACCACGAGATGGAGGCGGACCCGGAGGAAAAAAGACATGAGTTGGGTGCTCGCCACCACGCTGACCAACCCAGTCACTATCAAGATTTCGCATGTCAAACATGTCCAGCGAGAAAACCATAACTTCTTGCCATGTCGCCTACGATTATCGAGACCATTTTTTTGGATGACACGTCTCGCAAAAAAATATCCCTCCCGTTGCAAGGCACGGGCATATGTGCTAGTTAAAATTTAAGTTAACTAGTATAGTGCCCGTGCGTTGCCACGGGCCTTAAAAAAATTAAGAACATTCTTTTGTTGATATTGGGTTATTAATAGCATTAGTATGTCTTCCTATTCATTGTGGGTTGGTTGTTACTGATTGCATATCAAATTTCGCACGTATAACATACAAAAAACAATTGAAATCCTCTTCACTTGTAATCTATTTCGATAAAAATGTAATTCACTAAAATATATTGTCAGATCTAATGCAGAAAATAAAGAAAGTGGTACAAAAACATAGAACTCGGTATTGTGCATTACAAATGATAGGTGGCACATGGATGGCCTTTTATGCTTAAGACCAATCATCCCATGAAAGAATACAGGTTGCGACACATACCTAACCATTTAGAACCATGGCGTCACAAAATATTTTAACATTCCCCCATCTACTATTCAAAGCTTGGACAGGCTCCATCTACTTTTCTTGGCTCAGAAGGACTAAGGCCCCTCCAACTGCACTCAACTTCTAGTATATCTCTTTTTTGAAGGCCATGAGAACAGTCATTCAGTAAGATCATTCACGATCATAAATGGCAATTATAATAACTTTGCATATTTTTTTACAGTAGGCTTTTAACCTAGTGTTTTTCTAAAAAAGATACTTAAGTGAATAAAGCATTGCTCGAAATAACATTGTGAGTTGGTTCGTGCTAAGATCATGCGAACTTTCACAAGGATGCCGACAAAGACCACCTCATCTAGTAGATTCTCAAGGAAAAATATCCTATTCTACACATATACCAAACCTATAGGACACGGCAATTTGGTTCCCGGGCACAGCTGGACCTGAAATCATGTGCGTTCGCTCTTGTTTTGGGATGCATGAAAAGTGGCATTTAATGATGGGCTGTGGACCGTGGAAATCGGAGTAATTCATCTTATACGGTACGGAACAGGGCGATACAGTGGGGCCCGAGGCAAACACCGTGTGAATTTAAAGTCTCCTGGACGTCTCCGTGTGGCGAAGATTCTGGACCGTGGCGCATGAGAGGAAGCTGTAGCTGGGCCCATCCGTCGTTGCAGACGCGTCCTTCCGTTTAGCCCAGCCATGTGCCGCACTCCTCCATTCCCATGAAAAGAAAAACCAACAAAAACTGGGTCGTCCCAACCGGCTGATGCCAGCGCCCGCTGACCAACCGCCTCGGCGCCGTGCGAGAGCCCTGAGCGAAATCCTGCAACCAGCAGCCTCCGCGACCTCCCACGGCACCCTGGCAGCTGCCATGCTTGGCCGACGCTGTCAGCCCGGCTGCGGACAGTCTTCTCCTTCTCCTTCTTGGACATCTGCGCCAACGCTCGCACGTCCTCGCCCATGGTGAGCACAGGGTCAATCGCAGCGAAGCTCCTACGCCGAGTGGCCTCATCATGAGGCGGCCGGGGACAAAGAGAGAAATAGAGGCCACAAACTGGTCGTGGACGTGGCGGCCATGGGTGTTCAGCTCTGTGCATAAGTGTAGTGATGATACTCACAATATTTCATGTATGTGCGCTGTTGTGTGCGTGCCTATAAGACTGAGAAGGCGAGGCTGTGGCTTGTTGCATGCTACCGGACTGAGAGGAGCTCCTTCGTGCTCTGCCAGCTGCCGGCCCTGCAGGAACTCAACGTGCACGTCGTCCTCATCCCCGGCCCAGAGCGATAGAAAGGCTACCAGCATTGCTGTCCGGGCGCCGCACGTACGCCTACGTCATACACATGTTGCGCGCAGAGCAGTCGCTACTGCTGGTTTACTCCTAGTCGGACTCATGGAAGCTCGGAGATGGACGGCCACCATCCCCCCTCCCCCCCAGCTGCAGCGCCTAAAGCCCAACGTCCGTGTCTTCATCAACATATCCTTCTCCTTCCTCGTCTCTCCCGGCGCGTCGCCTAGTCCCTCTCCAAGTCTACAGGAACACAAGCTCGTCGACCTTCCTGTGAAGAACCACGCTGTGGATGTGTAGCACTGCAGCCAACACCAGCGAGTGGCTTCTCTGTTGTTTTCTTCATTGGAAGAACATGCAGGGTGGCAAGAGATGGAGCGCCAAGCCGAGTGGAACTCCCTAGGGCGTGCAACGTAGGGTGAGTGCCACGAACAGAAACACATGCAGCATAGCTGGTTATCCGGCGTGACCGCGTGAGTGGCGGTTCAGCAAGGCGCAGGAAAAATGCGGGGCCGTTGGAGGAGTTTATGGACCGAGGTAACGCTGATTTCAGCGAACAACAATAAATGCGATGGGTCCGTTTAAGTTTCTATCCGATTACACCACATATACGATAGATATATACGGGACACGGCTGCAATCTCGAGAGATAGCGACGGCTGGGGCAGCGGGAGCATCTGAGCTCGGGCTCAGAAGCGAGAAACTAATACATATGAAAAAATTGCGCCGCGATGATATCTTTCCAACGGCGTATCATTTGCTTCATTCCAACGAGCAGTTTAGAAAAAAATGCGAAAATACGCTCGCTACCACTCGTCGTGCGCCACACCGTTTTCAGAACTGCTCTTAAACTGCGACGAATCTCGAAAATGTTTCTAGATGGCGAAGTTCTGCCTAATCCACAGCTTTCCAACCATATATTATACGTCTCGTTCCGACAAATGGTTAAAATATTAGAGGAAAAAAGGTACCGAAAAAACACCGCGTGTAGTTTTTTGCGACGGGAGTTCACTCGTCTATGTATTGCAGTACCTTTGCTACAGAAAGCGCAGTGTCCTCATGTTGATCGTGCAGTTCGAAAGTGTTAGCAAAATAACTATTCTGCTTATATTAGCAGAATAGACCAGCTGTATATATATGAGTGGAGAACGTGTTAGTAGAATAGACCAAAAGTGTTAGCAGAATAACTATGCCCGTTTTTAGCACCTAAATGCCCGTTTTAAATAGGAATCTCGTTCGTTGTCGGATTTTGCTCTCGGGACGTGATGAACTTGCGTCTGTTGCATTTTTATTGTCTGAGTTTTTCGACCTGAACTTCCCTTGTTGACAGGTTGAACTTCCCGCAACATTGTCCAAATGAGACTTGCAATATACCATTGGAAAGCTGTGCACACGACGGTCACGACCTAAGTTGAATTTTGTCAAAATCTAAACAGTTTAAGAGCAGCTTTGAAAACCGTTTTTCTTCGTACAAAAAACGTGAATCATATTTTCGACCACATTTCTAAACCGTTTATCAAAATTAGGCAAATAGTATGGCGTTGGAAAGCTTCTGCAAATCTGCTCCATCCACATGTTGAAAGTTTTCTCTAATTCCCTGTGGTTAAAGAGTAATTTGGAAAATCATAAAATTTTGCAAACCGTACAGCCGGGTTCGTATTTTCAATGCTATTTCTAAACAGCTAATCCAATTGACGCAAATGATATGCGATTGGAAAACTTATGAAATTGCGCTACCTTTTCTAGTTCATACTTTTTTCTAATTTTGAACGGTTTACAAGTAATTTAGAAAGCGGTTCAAGTTCCACCGAGTTTGTATTTTCGAGTTAATTTTTTTACCGTACGTCCGAATGCAGCAAATGATATGGCGTTGGAAAGCTTGAGAAAATGCGAAACTTTTTGATATATATTGTTTCTCCCAATTCCTTACAGTTTTAAGTCAATTTTTGAAAATGGCTAAAAAAGTTTTTTGGCTGTAATTTCTACAAACTTTATCGGAATGGGGCAAATAATATACTGTTAAAAGCTACGGAAAATGTGAACCTTTTTCATGTAGATGGTTTTCTCTGATTCCTAGCCGTGTTTAAGTAATTCTAAAATGGCCAGATCATGCGGTCTGCCTTTATCGCGAAACAGATTTTTCGAAAATGCGCCGCATGAAGAACTTGAACTTCTCAGCATGTCTACTTGAACTTCACTATGTTTTTATGGGCCTTTTTTCTCGTAGCTGTCCATCCACTCACCGGAATTGAGCAAGTGATATACCGATGAAAAGATGTTGTAAAACAAGCAACTTTCCTGTGTTGATCATTTTTTCATACTCGCGACAGTATTAGAAGTTTTTCAAATGAAATTCATAGTGTAGTAGTTGAACTTCCTACTGTTTTTACGTTGAACTTCTATGACGTATTTTCGTTTGTAATTTTCTCATCCATTCGTTAGTGTTACACAAATGATATTCCTTTTGTACAAACCTCTCTCACAATAATTTTTTACTTTCTCCGACCGAGGACTTGAACTTATAACAATAAAAAATTGGACATTGCCGTTTAATTAATTTTTCTCATATTAAACACACACTATGTAGTACATGAACTTTTTCCATTTTTATAATTTGAATTTTTATTTTCTTTTTGAAATCAAATTGCTCACAAATAATAACTGAACTTCTTTGTTGATTGAGAGAATTATTTTAAAACGCAAAAAACCATTTATTTTTTGTGTTTTCAAACATGGAAATACAAGGTGAACCTCTCTCGCAAGAATTTTTTAACTTCCCCGGACAGAGCACTTGAACTTCTTTCAACAAACCTTTTAAGCTTTTGTTTTTCTATACTTTTATTCTCATCTGAAATGCATTCCTTGCCGTACTTGAACTTCTCGTTGTTTTCACTATGAATTTCTGTCGCATTTTTGTGTATACGTCGAATTACACACAATTGAAGGTCGGACGTCATTTTTTGCCATTTTAAAACATGTAATTGGAGGTCGAACGTCCCGCAATATAAATTCTGAACCGTGCACAGAGGTGCACGTGAACTTCTTACACAAAATCTGCATTTTTATATACTTCGAACTTCTCTATTATTTTAATTTCAACTTCTTAGCCATATTCTTAGAAAGAAATATGTTTTTAAATAAACATTAAACTTTTTTTTGTAAATTGACCTTCATAGTTTTTTTATTAGAAACGGTAATAATTTGAGTTTCCTGTATACATCGAAGTCCTCCTCTATTTTAATTTGAACTTCGTCATTTTTATTCTTTAGTAACAAAGAAAATCTGAGTTTTTTTGTAAATATCGAGCTTCTCTATTTTTGTAGTTTGGACTTCTTGGTTTATTTCTTTCACTAATGGCAAAATCCTAGTCTTGTAATAAATATTGAACATTTCCGTTATTTAAATTTGAACTTCCAGAGTTTTTTTTAGAAATGGTGATAATCCCATTTTTATGATTTTTTGACTGCTCTATGTGTAAAATTCGAACTTCTTAATTTTATTAGAAATGGCGAAATATTCGTTTCAATGTGCTTTCTTATTTTTGTGCTATTGTGTTTTGTTGTCTGAACTTCTTATGTTCTTCCATCAACAAATTCAAAATTTCCATTTTTATACATCGAACTATTGCGTTACTTTATTTTTGAACTTCTTATTTCCATTATTAAATAACGAGAAAAATCGTAGTTTCTATAATCATCGAACTTCTCCATCTTCTTAATTTGGACTTCTTGGTTTTAATTTCCTAGTAGCAGAAAAAAATTCTAGTCTTGTAATAAACATCGAACCACTTTTTGGAAAATAGTATGCTTGTTGGCAATATCAATGAACATGTCTAGAGCAGGGAAGCACAATTGATTTAACGAAACATTTTCGGAGGATTTTGTTAAGAGTAAACTACATTCCCTTTTTTTTATTAACTTTTGTTTTTGTTCGTGGACAAAGAGAACACATCCATGCTCCCATCCATGCCCTGACTTCACGAACTGGGACCGATGCTCCCATGAGTCCCGGTTCGTGAGTGAACCGGGATTAATGGGCTTTTCAGACCTGGACCAAAGCCCTGTTTTCTACTAGTGGACTTTCTCCCGCCCCCCCTCAACACTACTTGTGTGACATGCTTAACATCCATGTATGTCCTCTCTGACATCGGCAAGGAATTAGAGCGAGCAGGCCAGGAAGGCAGATCTTGGGAAAGTGGAGAGAGGGAGATATGGGGAGGGGACGGGAGAACGAGATAAAGAGAGGTTTGCATAACAATTTTTTTAATGTTTTATAAACAATCGCTTGCATTGGTATGGTCCAAAGGCAAGTGGGTCATGTGGTGGCTCAGTCGTCGCATTTAGATTGATCACGTTCGCACATGTTGTGATTGGATGGATACTAGGACCGTCATTGAGAAGGACGTGAAAGAGGATAAGCGTTGACATAGATGACGAGTGGCAGCGACCGTTTTTTCGCGAATTTTTATGAACCGCTGGTCGGAATGATTCAAATGCTACGCCGCTGGAAAGATATCGGCGAGGCGCAACTTTTCCATATAGAACTCTTTTTCGCGACAGCAAAATCGAGGAGTGAACCGCATTGGATAGAAAAATGCACTACCACATACGAACAACCACACTGCAATGTCGACATATGAAATTGCATTATTGTTATTATTATTACTTGCTAACATTTTCTTGTATAATTCCATCTCAACTGCTAGGCCTAGTGTAGTGAACCACAAACGAGGACGAAGTGCACAGCAAGTGCCGATGCAATATAATGTTTTTGAAACACCCGACGCCGCACAAGAACGAGTGCAGCTCGCATCAAAGGTAGTGAACCATGCCTCAAATCCAAACAAACTGCATGCATTTTCTGACTTTTTTTCAAGTCGTCTACACTATATTGTCCATTTTTACAAAGGAAACCACCAAGGTTTTTAACAGCGAAACTGCATCATGCTTTCAACATTCTTTTTAGAAAACATGCCAAAAACTAAAATAAAAAAACTTCACGTACGAGCCACGCAAGCTGCAAGCAGTGCACCATCGGACTGCATCTATTTTATATACTTTTACAATTTTCTCACACATTCAAGAACAAAGTGAAACTTAGAAATATGATTTTCTTTCTTCTGTAGTTCCCCTATGAACTGCACGTCCACGTGCCGCACGATGGCACGGGCCATGCGCATGGACTGCATCCAAACCACCATGCTCCTGAGGAGAAGAAAACCTCCAGGCACACTGAAGCACCGGGGCAACCGAACCCCGTCGAGAAACAGGGAGAACTACACCCACGTGGGCACACAGACATTGCCCTTGCAGTCGCCCGGTAGCAGGTTGCCGTGGATGCCCCTGTTTGATGCCTTCCCCTCCGAAGGAAGCGCCGGATGGCACCACACAATCGGCTTGCACGTGCTCCCTTCCCCTCTTTGCATCGAAGCCTGAAGAATCAATCAAGAGAAACAGAGAATGAACTGCAATAAAGGAAAAGGGAGTTGGGGTCACACCGGGATGTCCAGGGATGGGTGTGCAGTTCGTGGTCGCCCCTTGTGTGGTTCACTAGCGCCACCGGGAAGTAGCTTCGAGACAGAGGAGTGTCTTGCACGCACAGAGCAGGGCAAAAGCCGGCTCCGGCGAATTGCACGTTCGTGGGGAGCCGTTTGGAACGGGGGGGCAGTGGCGGAAATCACCGGAGGCAGTGGTGGATGTCGGCAGGATCCCAACCGAGTCGTTGATGGGGACTGGGAGCCTGCAGTTGGAGGATATAATTCACTCTCTTTTGATCATCAAGTGTTACATACATGGTTTATATACACCGGGCGCTGCCCGAGTCATGAGGCACGCAGGCCCTTGATCCTATATACATGGGCATGCATAACAACACGTTACAACACAACTCAACACCCCCCTCAGCCGGAACTCCATTGGCATGGACGTTGAGGCTGGATCTGAACTCGTAGAACACCGGAGATGGAAGGCCTTTTGTGAACAAATCAGCAAAATGGGAGCTTGAAGGGACATGCAAGACACGGACGTCGCCGAAGGCAACGCGATCACGCACAAAGTGAAGATCTATCTCGATGTGTTTGGTGCGTTGATGTTGAACCGGATTGCACGCGAGGTAGGAGGCGCTGATATTGTCATAGTAGACAATTGTGGCACGCTGTGGTGGACACTTGAGTTCGTGAAGGAGTTGGCGTAACCAGCAGGACTCGGCAACGCAATTTGCAACACCACGATACTCGGCCTCCGCACTAGAACGAGAAACGATGGCCTGGTGTTTGGATGACCAAGATATGAGATTGGAACCAAGGAAGACACAAGAACCCGACGTGGATTTCCTCGTGTCAGGGCAATCGGCCCAGTCCGCATCCGTGTATGCGATGAGTTCCTTGGAAGAGGACTTGTAGAATTGTAAGCCATAGTGGGAGGTGCCTTGGAGGTAACGAAGAATGCGCTTGACAAGCTGCATATGAGTGTCGCGGGGCTCATGCATGAAAAGGCACACCTGTTGGACGGCATAAGATATGTCCGGCCGGGTCAAGGTGAGATACTGAAGCGCGTCTGCAAGACTCCGGTAATATGTGGGGTTGGAGAGAAGCCGTCCATGGGAGAGGGACAGCTTGGAGCTCGTGTCTATGGGGGTAGAGACGGGCTTACAATGTAGCATGTTGGCACGCTCAAGAACCTCCAAGGTGTACTGTTGCTGGCTTAGGAAGAGCCCCGAGGAGGTTGGAGTGACGTTGATGTCGAGGAAATGGTGGAGGGGTCCCATATCGGTCATGGAAAACTCAGACTTGAGAGCCGAGATAATGTGGTGGAGAGTTTGAGGAGAGTTGGCTGTGAGAATGATATCATCTACGTACACAAGTAAGTATGCGATGGAGGTGCCGTGATGAAGAATGAACAAGGAAGTGTCACTCTTGGATCCGTGAAATCCAAGGGAGAGAAGGAAGGCCGGAAAGCGAAGAAACCACGTGTGAGGGGCTTGCTTGAGGCCGTAAAGAGATTTGTGGAGGCGACAAACATGATCCGGACGAGCGGTGTCAACAAAACCAGCCGGTTGGGAGCAGTAGACGAGCTCGTTGAGATCTCCATGGAGAAAGGCATTCTTGATGTCCATTTGATGAATGGGCCAAGAGTGGGAGGTGGCAATGCTCAACACCACACGGATAGTAGTCGGCTTGACCACCGGACTGAACGTCTCGTCATAGTCCACACCTTCCCATTGTGTGAAGCCTCGAAGCACCCATCGAGCTTTGTACCGTGCTAAGGATCCGTCCATGTTGAATTTGTGACGAAATATCCACTTCCCCGTGGCCACATTAACACCTGCAGGCTTAGGCACCAAAGACCACGTAGAGTTATTCATTAAAGCATTGTACTCATCTAGCATAGCTTGGCGCCAATTGGGGTCTTTGAGGGCCGATTTGTAGGTGGGTGGAATGGGTGAGATGGTGGTGGATGGCGTGTCGGCAAGGAAGAGGCGACGAGGCATGCAAAAACCGGATTCGGCGCGAGTAGACATTTTGTGTGCGTTGTTGGGTGGTGCAACAGGGACAACACGAGGCGGTACGTGGTGCGGTGGGGTGCATGGGAGCGCGACCCCGAGGAAGATTCGGTGGGGTTGGTGGCAGACGGATCCGATCGGCAGGGCGCGTGGAGCGAGGAGGATGCGGGCGCAGTGGGGCTGGCAGGTGCGGCAGAGGCGGGCGAGGATTGGGTGGGGGTGGACGCGGTCGAGGCAGTAGTGGTGGACCCGCAAGTGCGGCCGGTAGATGGAGGGCACGTGGCGGAGCCAGGCGACGGGGGCGCGTCGCGACGAGCGAGCGTGCATGGGGTGGTGGGGCCCGGAGAATCAGGTCGATCGGGCGGTGGATCCGAGGAAGCAGGATCGGCAAGAAATTTGTTAGGGGAGATACGGTGGGCGGGATCGTCTGTGGACGTGCCGGTGTGTGGCTATGTGTATGGGAAGCACATTTCATCAAAAATGACATGGCGAGACTCGATGACGCGGTGTGACTCCAGATCAAAACACCGATAACCCTTGTGCTCGAGGGGGTACCCGAGGAAGACGCAGCAGACAGAGCGAGGAGAGAGCTTGTGGGCCATGGTGGAGGCTGTGTGAGGGAAGCACAAGCAACCAAATACTCGGAGATGATCGTACGTGGGATGGGAGCCGTGAAGGAGATAGTACGGTGTGACATTGGCAATAACACGAGAGGGGCGGCGGTTTAGCAAGTATGTGGCGGTGTGAAGAGCTTCTACCCAAAAAGGAGGGGTGAGATTGGCTTGGAAAATAAGGGTACAAACGATGTAATTTGTGGTGCGGATGAGGCGTTCAGCCTTGCCATTTTGGGGCGACGTGTGTGGGCATGAGAACCGGTAGGCGACGCCGTTGGAGGAGAAGAACGAACGGAGGGAGGTGTTGATGAACTCACCACCGTTGTCACATTGCATGGCCTTAATGACTACGTTGTATTGGGTGCGTATAAAGGAAAAGAAGCGTTGGAGAGTGGTAGACGTGTCGAACTTGTGATGGAGAGGGAAGGACCATGAGTAATGAGTAAAGCCATCCAACACAACAAGATAATACTGATAACCAGAGAAGCTTACAACCGGGGAGGTCCATAAATCAGAATGGATGAGATCGAATGATGCATACGATTTACTAAAAGAAGAGGGAAAGGGGAGACGAGGCTGACGGCCTAGTTGACAAGCAGTACAAGGTGTATGAGCCTCGTTATTACAATTGGGAAGAACAGTTCGAGCTAATGTGGAGAGTGTATGACCGCCGGGGTGTCCGAGCCGACGATGCCACAAGTCAGGCTAGGCAGTGGCAAGAAGTGCGGACGCCGAGGACGCTTTATTGCCAACAAAGGGGTAGAGGTCGCCGTTGCTAATGGAGATCATGAGGACCCGCCGCGTTCGAAGATCCTGTTGAGGAACGTAGTAATTTCAAAAAAATTCCTACGCACACGCAAGATCATGGTGATGCATAGCAACGAGAGGGGAGAGTGTTGTCTACATACCCTCGTAGACCGAAGCGGAAGCGTTGACACAACATAGAGGAAGTAGTCGTACGTCCTCCCGATCCGACCGATCCAAGCACCGTTACTCCGGCGCCTCCGAGTTCTTGACACACGTACAGCTCGATGACGTTCTCCGGGCTCCGATCCAGCAAAGCTCTCGGGGACGAGTTTCGTCAGCATGATGGCGTGGTGACGATCTTGATGAACTACCGACGCAGGGCTTCGCCTAAGCACCGCGACAATATGACCGAGGTGGAATATGGTGGAGGGGGGCACCGCACACGGCTGAGGAACGATCACGAAGATCAACTTGTGTGTCTTGGGGTGCCCCCCTGCCCCCGTATATAAAGGAGCAAGGGGGAGGCCGGCCGGCCCTATTGGGGCGCGCCAAAGGGAGGGGGGAGTCCTCCTCCTAGTGGGAGTAGGACACCCCTTTCCTAGTCCAACTAGGAAGAGAGGGGGGAAGGAAAGAGAGGGAGAGGGAGAGGGAAAGGCCCCCCCTCCTTGTCCAATTCGGACTCCCATGAGGGGGGGCGCGCGCCACCTCCTGGCTGCTGCCCTCTCTCTCCCTTTGGGCCCAATAAGGCCCATTACTTCCCTATGGGGTTCCGGTAACCCCTCCGGCACTCCGGTTTTATCCGAAACCACTCGGAACCATTCCGATGTCCGAATATAGTCGTCCAATATATCAATCTTTATGTCTCGACCACTTCGAGACTCCTCGTCATATCCCCGATCTCATCCGGGACTCCAAACTCCTTCGGTACATCAAAACTCATAAACTCATAATATAACTGTCATCGAAACCTTAAGCGTGCGGACCCTACGGTTCGAGAACAATGTAGACATGACCGAGACACGTCTCCGGTCAATAACCAATAGCGGGACCTGGATGCCCATATTGGCTCCTACATATTCTACGAAGATCTCTATCGGTCAGACCGCATAACAACATACGTTGTTCCCTTTGTCATCGGTATGTTACTTGCCCGAGATTCGATCGTCGGTATCCAATACCTAGTTCAATCTCGTTATCAGCAAGTCTCTTTACTCGTTCCGTAATACATCATCTCGCAACTAACTCATTAGTTGCAATGCTTGTAAGGCTTATGTGATGTGCATTACCAAGAGGGCCCAGAGATACCTCTCCGACAATCGGATTGACAAATCCTAATCTTGAAATACGCCAACCCAACATCTACCTTTGGAGACACCTGTAGAGCTCCTTTATAATCACCCAGTTACGTTGTGACGTTTGGTAGCACACAAAGTGTTCCTCCGGCAAACGGGAGTTGCATAATCTCATAGTCATAGGAACATGTATAAGTCATGAAGAAAGCAATAGCAACATACTAAACGATCGGGTGCTAAGCTAACGAATGGGTCATGTCAATCACATCATTCTCCTGATGATGTGATCCCGTTAATCAAATGACAACTCATGTCTATGGCTAGGAAACTTAACCATCTTTGATCAACGAGCTAGTCAAGTAGAGGCATACTAGTGACACTCTGTTTGTCTATGTATTCACACATGTATTATGTTTCCGGTTAATACAATTCTAGCATGAATAATAAAGATTTATCATGAAATATGGAAATAAATAATAACTTTATTATTGCATCTAGGGCATATTTCCTTCAGATCCTTCACAAGAAAGCCACATGGGTAAAACTCAACGGAACAACAATTATCCTTAGTGAACTTGCGAACGGAAATGAGGCTAGTGACTACGTGTGGAGAAACGAGAACATTGGTGAGGCGGAAATCGTTAGGGGGAAGGGCGACAGAGCCGGTGGCCATGACGGGTATGTGTTGGCCATTGCCGACAAGAATGCTAGTTGGTACATGCTTTAAAGAAGAACTAGACGAGGTGAGGGTACCTGGATTGCCGGTGATGTGGGAGGAGGCGCCACTGTCGAGGTACCATTCCGGCTACGGAGTGGGGGGGGAGGCCGCCGTTGCTGTAGGCGGCGTTCAACATGGCGAGATGCTCCCATGAAGGTGGTGCGGGTGGGTAGTACGGTGAGGACGGAGGAGGCGCCGACAGATACATCAGGTAGGCATGGGCATGGGAGCCCGCCGGGGGCCGAGAACCCCGGCGGAGTTAGGTGGCACCCATCCAGGTCGAGGCAGAGGGAACGCCATCACGTACGGGGCGAAGTAGCCTTGAACGGGGCGGGCTGCGACGGCAGGCCGCGTCCACCAGAGTCATGACGGCCACGCCCGCGGCCACGTCCACGCCCGCGGCCACGGTCGGCACCGTCACCACGGTCACCACGGCCGCGGGGCTGCTGCGGAGGCGGAGGCGGAGCGTGGGAACGATCGGAGCCGCGGTCACCAGAGCGGTCGCCACGATCACCCTGAGAGCGCACGCCAGATCCAGAGGCGTCGCCCGATCCGGAAGCGCCAGGGAGAGCGAACGCCGAAGCGCTCTCCTCAGCAGCACGCTGGGCCTGGGACTCCTCCGCCAGGACGACGCGGGAGAGGACGGTGTCGAGGGGCATGGTGGATGCCTGATCGCCGAGGACGACATGGATGGTGTCGAGCCGCTTGTCGAGGCCGTGCAGGAACTGGGTGGTGAGATCCACCTCTTTGATGGTGTGGTCGATGTCGGCGAGACCATCAGTGAGCAGCTTCAGGCGACGGGTGTACTCGGTGACGGAGAGGTCGCCCTGCTTCAGACTACGGTACCGGCGGTTGAGCATCATGAACCGCGCAGCCCGATTGGCGAGGAAGAAGGCCTGGATCTTGGTCCAGAGGTCGTACGTGGTGGTGGCGCCGACGACGTGGTCGATGAGGGGGTCGGCGAGGGTGGGATAGATCCAGAGCACCACATGGGCATCCAGCTCCAGGTACTGGGCGTCGGCGTTGGGCGGCGGGGGATGCTCGATGAGGAAGGTGACGCCGTAGAGGATGAGAATGAGCAGGAAGAACGACTTCCACTTGTGATAGTTGTGTTCGGCGGGATTGAGCAGGAATTTGATGTGGTTGGTGATGTGATCGAAGAAGATCGGATTGCGAGGGGCCGGGGCGGGCGGCGTGGGAGTGAAGGACGAGAAGAGGGGAGCGAACTGAGAGGGGCCAGTGCTCCCGGATGCGCCGGAGAAGATGAACGGGGAGGATCCCGGCAAGGTCGCCGAAGAGGTGGCAGGGGCAGTCACCGAAGAGGAGAGGGAGCTCGGCGAGGTCGCGGCGTCGGTGGTGGCAGAAGAGGAGCCGGGCTCAACCATGGCGACGGGAGAAGAGGGCCTGATAACTGATACCAAGTTGGAGGATATAATTCACTCTCTATTGATCATCAAGTGTTACATACATGGTTTATATACACCGGGCGCTGCCCGAGTCATGAGGCACGCAGGCCCTTGATCTTATATACATGGGCATGCATAACAGCACGTTACAACACAACTCAACACCTGCTAGGGGGATGCAGGGGAAGAGGTGAACGGTCAGAGGAGCTCAGGCACGACTTACGCGAGTCGCGAGCCCGGCCTGACGACGAGGTGCACCTTGATCTATCACTGGGCGCGCACAGCGGCTGGGCCCGGTCGAATTCGTCACTGGCCCCAGCGCCAAGGATGGATGGGCAACGCGTCAAGAACAGCGGCTTGGTGCCCACGGTGCCGTCCATGAGGAATCCGTCGACCACCAAATCTCCAGATCCGGCAAGGGAAGGGGAAGTGCGACGCCGGAGAGCTCCGTGGTCGCCGGAGGAGTACCACAGTCACTGGTGGCCGGATCCGTTCCCGGCCATGGCGGACAGGGCGTTGGGCGTCGTAGTGGAGCGGGAGAGGTCGGCGCCGTTCGGGAGGATCCTCCGTTTGTGGGTTGCTGGGCCGGCGGGGGTGGTGGAGGTTGTGGGTGGAGCGGGAGGAGCATGGCTGCGTGTGAGAGAGGTGGGGGTTGACCAGGAAGAAGGGAAGCTGTGTGGTTCGGTTCATTTTGCGGGAGGGGTTCAGGTACGCCAACTATTGTAGTATGATACTGTTAGGAGAATAAGCGTTTTTTTAGCAGAATAAGACTCTTAAGGATGTTATTAGAATAGACCCATCCTACATAAATAATACATATAAACTAAATAATACATATAAACAAAGACCTACCAAAATAATACATCAATATATATTAACAAAGACCTTACAACATAATACATCAATATGTTTGAAGCCACCATCTTGACACCATCTATCGCTACTCCTACCCGTTGAGGAAGGGGTGCAGAAAGTGTGAGCCGAATACTCAGGCCTCTCAACTAAGCCTAACATCTAAAGACGGAGGCCCCAACCAAGCCACATGCCAGGTGTGGTGCACAAACCGGTCTGGCGCACTCTTATAGGTCGTCGCCGCCGTATTCCATCGATCCATCTTCAGAGCAGATACTGATGCATCGACCTTGCCAGACCTGCTGTTGACGCAACCATGGCGCTAGACAACACCTCATCCCTATGCGCGTGCATCATCACACATCCATCGTCGGGGCCTTACCGTGGCACGCCTCCGAGACTCCACGTCGTCGATGCGTCACATGGAACGCCGCTCCATCGCATATGCCGTCCACTGGTCCCTCGAGCCTATGCATACCTCCAAGAATGATGCCCCAAGAGGAATACGACACAGGAGCGCCACCGTCATCCCGTCGAACGATCTAGGGTTTCCCTAGAAGGTGGCGGATAGGGGTCTAGAGCTTCTCCACGACGATGCCTTCAAGAATGGAGCAACGCAGAAAGCATTGCGATCGTCGGCCTTGGCACCGAGCAAATAGTAGGGTTTTCACCCGGATCCACTCGAGGGATGTCCATCCTGCCTCCTGTGCATGGAACCACAACCGATCACCTCCACCGCGC
This sequence comes from Aegilops umbellulata, assembly GCA_032464435.1. Lineage (NCBI taxonomy): Eukaryota > Viridiplantae > Streptophyta > Magnoliopsida > Poales > Poaceae > Aegilops > Aegilops umbellulata. Next base: position 513,393,523 of record CP136059.1, read on the forward strand.
ATGGAGCAGGCCACACCGGCCAGATCAGATCTAACTGGAGACCATCCCATACGTATAGTCGATCCATCCACCCTGCCCTTCATGCCGTCGCCACCGATCCGAGATCCGACCGACCACAGAGCGGCGGCCGCCGCCGTGCCGCAGGACCCGACCAGCTGCTGCTCCACACACTGGGGGCCCCGGCCCACCCCAAGCCGCAGGGGAGAAAGAGAGACCCCCTCACCGCCATCTGCCCCGGGCTTAGCCCTGCGGCATCATGCGGCGGCGCTGGGAAGAGAGGAGGGAGTAGATCGGGGCCCGGCAGCGGCTAGAATAGCGATCCGCCGAGTCGGGAGCGACGCGAGGGAGCACCTTCATATTAACTTTAGTATAAAGTTATATTAAGATTAAAACACCTATTTTAAAACGAAGCAAGTATTATCACAAGTACTCCCTCCGTTCGAAATTATTTGTCTCGAAAATGAATGTATCTAGAACTAAAATACGTCTAAATACATCCATTTTCGTGACAAGTAATTCCGAACGAAAGGAGTATGACAGTAGCCAAACCAAGCCAGATTGCTGGCTTCGCCAACACGTGCAAGAAGCCTAATAGTGGAAAAGAAAATATTGCATGTGCATCTCCTATCCTCCGCTGCTGGCACGTGCCGTACCCAACGGGAATAGGGACTAGATAACTGCAAGTCGCCTGGGAACCTAAACTAGTCAGTCGATTTGCTAGGTCGATTCGAGCCGTTGGATAGAAAACGAATGGTTTATCTCATGTTTTGTTCCTCCGACCATTCTTCCTTTTGAGAAACAGACCATGATCTCCTTCCTCCCACCGCTTGCTACCACCAACCGGGCTGCCTACTGCCGCCGCCCACGATCGGCGGCGGTCCCGCGTCAGCCTCGCCGCCCCGGCCTTCCCCTAACCGCCAACCACCGTCGTGCTGCCACCGCCCCGGTCTTCCCTCTAACCCCGATGGTGATCGATTTTTTTTTTGGCGAACTTGCACCACTCTCACATCTCTAAGATATATAATAGGGTAGCCTGCCACCCTAAGATTGATACCGGCTCCGGCGAGGTCTATCCTTGGGTCCAGCGAGCTCCTTCCTTCTCTCGGGTTGTTCCTGCTTTCTTTGAATATCGACTGACCCAAATCCCAGATTCAGACTACTTCGTAGCTATATTGTGGGGAAAATAAACGGCACGACCGAGATCGAGCAGGACAAGACGTCCACCCGAAGCTAGCACGTGTCAATCAATGAGCTGGTTATTTCTCCCGCAAAAAAAAACAATGAGCTGGTTATTTGTCGAGTGAGGCCGACGTGACGGGGCTCTCAGGTCATGCGTACGGACGGAGGACCCATTGCAGCCGCGTATGCGTGGACGTGATTAATACAATAGTCTGATTCGCATAATCTACCATTTTTAAGAAGTTGCTCCCCACTTTTCTCCATTCTTTCATCATACACACTAGTAGAAGGCCCGTGCGTTGCCACGGGCTTTTAAATATTTTTACCGTGTGCATATATAAACATAATGCATATCAAGCTTTACGTGTAAACATAATTGAAATCCATATCACACAAAATATTCTTCGATACAAAATGTAATTCGATAATGTATATATAGAAAGACACGTGATGCACAAAATAAAGAAAGTGGTACAGAAACATAGTACTCTTTATTGTGCAGGATATTACACAAGGTAGATAGCACCCTACATGACTTTTATGCTTAAGACCAATCATCTCACGAAGCATTTCCATTGTTATTAACCATTAATTAAAGACAACAGATGGAGCATTTTGTTACCTTTAAACAAATATTCCAAGATGCTGCAACCAGAACCTTAATACATTATGGAATTTCCTCACAAATATTACATAGACCCAAATATACAGCACAACATCCAATAAAAAATCATTATAATACACACCATCTAACTTAAAAGTCTGGCATATGAAAATTTAGACCTCCGATAGAAAACGCTGAATTTCAGCAGGAAATATCAAATACATGCGTCTCTGTCCGATGTATAAATATGTGTAATTCTCAATTGATGCACTTTTGAAATATTCTAACTCACATAACACCATAATTACAGTGATTGTGCAACATATTTTTTAGAAAGCATGCATAAGCCTTTGAGTATAAACACAACTTTTGGTAGGGAGTCAATAACACCCCTAGGTAGCCAAGCCTTTGAGTATAAACAAAAATGATTTCTCAAGCTTTCTTTTGCTTCATGGAGCTGTAATTATTGCTAACAGAAACAAAATAGAAATCACATGATAAAAAAGAAACAACGGAATAGGAGAAAATGAGGCATACTACGTGGCCATGTCGCTGACCTGGCCATCACAACCTCCGAGACCAAGGGGCGAGGAGGTGGCGGCATCAGCTCCAATGAACCTATGACACCAAAATGATTATGTTTGCCGTCCTCGATCGTCGGCATCATCGACTCAATGGTCGGTCCCCTTGTATCTTCTTCCCCATGGATCGGGATTGATTCGACATAGGATTAGAACAACAAACAAAATCAAAAGTCACAAAGAATTATAGCCTAGAAATGCTCAGTCAGCCAAATTAAGAAATATCGGTAACACATGCATATCTGTTAATGATATTAGTGAACAATGCAGCCAAATTAAGAAATATCGGTAACACATGCATATCTGTTAATGATATTAGTGAACAATGCAAAAAGCAAAGGATTCCATTTGTCGCAATTAGTACACACGACAACTACTTCATAAGTTCATATGACCAATCAGTTAGACCACATGGTTAAATTCATTCATAGATGAACAATAGATGAACAAATAACAAAAGTCGAGAAGGATCCTTACAAAAACAATGATTGGTCAGGAATTTGGTAGGAGGGAGGGTCTATTATTAACGCTAGTGAAGGCGCATGTCATGCCAACTCTACAATGTTAATTCCATTTACAAAAATCACATCGAAAAAGTATTGTGCATTCATGTTTTAGTCTTAATATCCCTTAGGTAATCTTGTTTTCAGCTGAACGACGATCATGTCAAGCTAAACGAAGAGGACGCCGACAGGGCCACATTGTTCCATGCCCACCACCGCCCACTTCCACACGCCACCATCCATGTTCACCGCCTGGATGCCGGCCCCAGCTCTCAAGCCCCTAGAACCGGTGCGCCCACGGGTCGCCGCGTTGGGTATGTACCCGCCGCCACCGCGTTGGACCTTCTCGTCCTACAATGCAGTAGCCATTGCCTTAGTTGTCTACATCAGACATCTGAAATGAAACAAAAGTCAAATGCTACTAATTAGACGTAATACATCAAAATGTCAAACAGAGTCAACACTTTAATTATACTTCATAGGATAAGAATCAAACATACATAGTTAAACCAAATACTTAACAAAGTGTCAACAACATTTCACAGATTTTTTCAGAATTTTTGAAGCACTAACCTGGCTTAGCTCAATGCCAATGTGGTTCAGCATATCAATGCATAGATGTAGGAATCATCCTTGTACTCTGCATAAACAAGGGAAAAACACGAGCTTTCATGTTTCCGTGTATTATAGTTGAGCAGAAGCGATACATGGACAGTAGTATGAATGTACAACAGTGGGAAAGTTGAGGTTCCTTGGGCTGAATGTCGATGAAAGGTGCCTCCCATTTGCCCTTGTAGTCCAGGTTCCTAATTATCTGACTACACAAATATCCCATGTCAGAAGTTGCAATGCCAATGCACACTGCTGTTTGTCTACAATTTGACTATCTAATCTTACTCTAGCAGAAGTACCTTTTGCATCCATGGTCTCTTGCACCGGGGTACGTACCAAACTCCTAACTTCTGATGATATTGTTGGGCATTGAATTAATTGAACCACCCAAACTATTTTCAATCCTTTCTCGAAAGACAAATCAAGGAGACCACGAGATAGAAAAAGAGAGAAACTTACCATTAAGATAGAGGACAAGTCAGGCAGTCTTGCACATGGTGTTGGTAGGCAGCACCGCCGTTGTTGGGACAGTTCGCGCCCCAAATCCATATCCTCCATTTTTGCAAGATTCTGTACACCACATCTTTCTTACTAAAGTGGGAGAAACCATAAATCGACTATCAATCATCATTAAGTGTAGAATATGGTCATTAAAGTTCATTAAAATCATTGCACATGGTGAGGCGATGGTGAAGCACGACATCATGGCGCACGTGCCCTACGTCTCAACGCTACAGTTGAGCGTCGCCATGTAGCCGCACAACAGCTTGCACTCCATGAGTTACATACTATTTTCGCTCACACGACGAACGCCATCCGCCCGTCACTGAGACCCATCCTCTCAACCGTGCTGCTCCACGATCACGCGACGCCATGTTAGTTAATGCAGAAACATAGGAGGCGGGCATCGTAAGGTAAAAAGTCCGGTTTGGACGGGATGAAAGACGAACCAAAATAAAGCAAAAATTGGACAGGGAAGGGGGTGGATGAGGAGGCGAACATACAACGAGGTCGGGGTGGCTGTGGCCGAAGCATGAGGCTCGGCCTCCTCGCCGACGACCAGATCCGCCGTCAGAGATGATGAGGTCATCAGCCCCGTGACCTGGATCCCGCCAACAGGGTGATGCAGAGGAGAGGTGCGGCGGCGTCCTACGGGTGAGGACGGCGGGGGAGGTGAGGGAGCAGCTGAGCGCGGTGGTGCGGCTGCGTCCCTCGGGAAGACGAACGGCGAGCGGCCCGAGGCGGGAGGCGGCCAGGGGGAGAGAAGAGTCGTGCGGTGCGGGGTGAAAGCCCGACTCGCTCGGTTTGTAGCAGGGTACTGCTATAATCGAAACATTTCCTTTGATGTAATTTGACTACGTATGGAAAGATTAATCAGTGATTGACCGACTTATGGTAAGTTAATTAATTTAGATTTGATTTTTAAATATTGATTAGAGATTAACCGTGATTGATTCTCTCCCATAAAGACATTACTAAATAATTTGTGTCCACATGGAAAGTTCTGATCCGTTTGGCTTTCGGTACATGGGATGGTGAAAGGAAAGACGAAAATAAACCGGACGAAAATAAACCAGACGAATAATAACAGTGGACGCAATCCTAGCACCTGCTCCATTAAGAGTAGAGATAATGCCTCAGGATGAGGAGGTCACGATTAGGGTATGGCAAGAAGAACTTTTTTGGAAAGCTTTGATTCTGGTGATAATTACCATATTCGAAATTTCCTTAGTTATAGCCTTACCATACATGGATTGATTTATTACTATAATTATCATATTTGAGATTTCTAAGTTTATAGCCTTAACATACGTGGATTAATTGTGATTGATTACCATAAATACGTTGGGTATTGTCGGCCAGACGAGAAAGAGAAAAACCGGTGGGAGGGGGTGGTGGGAGGTGGGACGAAGAAAAACCGGTTGAAAAAAAAAACGGTTGAAAATAAACCGGTTGAAAGTGGGGGGACTATTCAACCAATTCGTCCATTAGGAGTAGAGATTGTCCACATCAGCGGATTACCACATCAGCGTTCACATGAGTCCATCATTTTCATTTTTTGTCTAACCACTAATTAATCTCCTACTTTTGAGTGCCTACTCAAATGCACATGCACGTACAGTTCCGCAACAAGAATAGACGCTTAGTTCCCCATTAATTAATTGTCCAGTTTTGGACCGTGAGAGCCGAGCAACCTCTCTCTTAATAGTTCACTTTCTTTTCTTGAACACTAATGGTTCAGTTCATAATCGTAAGAGCCAGCCGAACAACCTCTCGCCTTAAAAATCCTCTCGATCTCCCACATAAAAAATAAAAATGAAATAAGAAGAGGTCACCTTTTCCCCTACCTGCACACAACTATGATCTCCTGCTCAGAACAAAAGAATCCACTTCTCTTTACAGCGGAATCTGGCGACCACATGCAACATGCCATCTCGACCTGAAGTCCACTCTTGCACGTCCGTAGGACTTCCTCGTCTTGTACTCCTCTCTACGCGGTTGGGCCGCCGTTCTACTGCGGGCCACCAAGATCGTCAAGGAAGGCATAGCCGATTTGGTGTGTGCATTTCGTTGCTCTACTCCTCTGCTCCTCCGGCAAACACCGCAGTCTGCCTAGCGTCCATGGCTCCATCTCTTTGGGCGTTGGCACACGAGCCCGGTGGCCATCCCATCGCCGGCTGCCTAGACTCCCTGATCGTTGATGAATGCACAACGCCACAGCCAATGGGACCTCTGTGCACTATTGCTCTGCTCTGTAGCTGTCGGCGGTGGCGACGACCATGGCTGGGTCAACAAAGATGAATTCCACAAGGGCTCCACCTACGAGGATGGCACATCATCTATCAGCGAGGGCCGGCGCACTTTCTGTCAACAATGAGGTGATGAAATCTACAGTTGACATTTAGCAATAATATTCATGTCTAATGGCATGATGTGCAAGAAGGGGTTGCCAAAATTATCACACGCCATGTTATATATGTACCAGTGATGCCTCCTTTTCTTGCACCTGGGTATGATTTATTTTGGTGGCAGATTGAATTTTCATCCCAAATTAAACCTTCAGTTAACTATCTTTGCTGCAGTTTTTTTCCTCTTTATACTCACTAAGGTGCAGTCCTTTTCCTTTGAATTTGATAACTATTACTCCATCCGTTCGTAAATATAAGTCTTTTTTGGAGATTCCACTATAAAGACTATATTCGGATGTATATAGACGCCTTTTAGAATATAGTTTCACTCATTTTGCTCCGTATGCTATAGTGGAATCTCTAAAAGGACTTTTATTTAGGAACGGAAGGAGTAATATACAAGTTGCAATTTATACTCCATCCAAAAAGTGCTCCTCCGAGTAGGTCATTATGTAACTACTAAAAATTTAAGTCAGCTCTTTATATGTATTTACAGAGTCTATAATATATGGAAGCATCAAAATTAAATATGTGCCCATCCTAAATATGTGGAAATTTTGCATACTACTTTTCTTCCTATTAACAGAGTCATGAAATGATTCACTGAGGTAGCCAAATACATTACATTTGTATAGACATATACACGCTTCCTTTTTCTTTGTTAATAGTTAGACATATTATTGTTAATTGTACTAAATGATCTTGGTTTTTCATTTGCCGACACATTATTTCTTGCCTGCTGCATCTTTTCCATTTGGAGAAGGAATTGTAAATTATTATTGCACCCTATTCTTTCTTTGATGATTTTCTTACACTTATATATGCCTAGCAGAATGTGGCAATATATGTCAGTAGTTCGTCGTTGTGTTTCTTATAGAGTATATACGTCCGCTCTGAATTCAGTGCTCCGTGCTCTGAATTTTAAAGGATGGTTTCCTGTTAATGTTTGCATCTTACAATATTTGTATCCGTCATTGGTTTCAGAACTGAAAGTAATATTAGTTTGCATCCATGCAGCAAAGAAAAGAAATTCGCATCTAGATAATAGTTATGTCTGATGCAGCAAAGGTGACCCATTCATTATTGTCTGTGAGACTCCATGATTGAAGTGAGGTTCTAAGTTTCTAAATGAAATTTCTGTTCGTTTAAAGTTAACAGAAAACTTTCACGTTGTTGAGAATGATTCTTAATATGGGGTGCCAGTGATCAGGACAAATTCTGATAGCGAGTCACATTTTACAAGCATTCAAACAACTTTTTTTTATCCAGATGATCGGTCTTTCCTATCTGAGACTTATTATGCATGAGAATCTTTTTGTGCTTGCGGCAATATACAAGGCATGTACTACCTCCGTCCGGGATTATAAGACCGAAGAGCCACCGCAGCTGGACCAAGGCACTTGCCTCTTTAAATAAGTGATCCTTCGATCTTCTCACAAAAGCTGCATCGGGCATCTCCTCTACATGCATGCACCCAATGAATAGTCTGCATGCAACGCAGTACTTTTAATCCCTTGCCTGCATGCAGCGCCATGGCCAATCGTCTCGCGGACCAACAGCGCTAAGCCGCTAATAAAGCAAGCCGGCCTTTTAATCCCGTACATATAATCCCGGACGGAGGTAGTAGTAAATGGGTTTCTATACATCATTCAATGTTACTCAAAATATTATACTCCCTCCGTCACAGTTTAGAAGTCACAGTTAAATTTACGTGCGTTTCCACAATAGACAAGGTTTAGGACGCATTGCATTTATTTCTAGTAGCTAATTAGTACTCCGATATACTATTTCTATATGCATGCGTAGTGTGAATGCTATTTTTTAGCCCATCTCACAACCAATAGATAACTACCTAGGTCCCAGAGAATTTCCAAGTGCGCCTTCTAAACCGTGACGGAGGAAGTATATAAAATCTTTTGCATGTAATTTTATAAATAGGTGTCGATGCATTCCCGCAACAACGCGCGGGGTATTATCTAGTTTAACTTATTCGTTGAGCACCACTAGGCCGCCCAACCCAATTCCGGGCTTCCCAGGTGAGCTTCTTTCTAGCCCTGCTCCAACTGCCCGCCCTCATATCTCCCTTTCCACGCCGTGCAATGCATGTCATGGACGACCGCACACAAATGGACATTTCGCTTTCTTCAACTCTGGTGTCGAGCGGGCAATGTACTACGAATGCCGGCAGTGAGCAACTTGCTTTTGCATGACAGCGCAAATCAGGCCGTTAGCAGGCACGGTCAATGAGTCATACGCGGAACAGAACCCTTGTGTCCTCCGTCGATTAGCGCCGTTGTTCATACCTGATGGAGCACCCACCCAACTGGAGCTGGACGATCCACTTGTCCACCAGCGGAAAAAGGCTACGAATCAGGCAGAGACCGAATGGGGCCCCGCGACCCATTTGCATTTCAAAGGCCTAGCTACGCTTGTGGCGGTGAAGAACGATGCTTCAGTGCCTTAACGCACCTACCTTTATGTCTATGACATGTGGACCTAACAGGTGACTGGCTCACATGTCAGTGACCCAAAGGCATGTGCCTTTAAGGCACCGAAGCATACCATCGATTATCTGAACTTGCCAAAAAAAAAGATGTTTTTTTGATGGAGGAGAGCGAATTTTTGGACCATCGATTATCTGAACTCACCTTCTCTAGTCTCTAGTCTCTAGTCTCTAGTCTCTAGTCTCTAGCTAATATTAAAGGAAGGATTGTTTCTCATCTTTTCTCGTCTTTTGTCCGTTCTGGTACGTCCTCTTTTTTACCCAGCGTATGTTTTTTTTTTTCACATCATGGCTTGCGCTGCATGAAGCTCAAAAAAAGGAATTGAAATTGTGTACGACGGGGACGGACTCGAGCCTTGGTTGCGAACACCCAGCCCGCACGCGCAGACCAGCTAATCCAGCCAATGCTGTTAGATTAAAGCCGAATGTGCCTCCTAAATTAGCTAGGGAAATTTTTTGTCTGGTTGTAGGCTAGCCGTTCGTCTGTCCATCGCGTTTCCGTGTTGTTCGTCCGTCCATCGCGTTTCCGTGTCTACCATATCAGAAAAGGAGAGTTATCGTACACAACTCAGGAGTCAGGACACTAATGTATGACGAGACACTATAAAAGTAGACTAATCCCATTGCCACCACCTCGCTCCCGTCGGCCATCGGCAAACGCGATCGTCTAGCAATCCCCTTGCGAGCTGCGTGCGTCCGTCGGACACCCTCCACGACGACAGAAGCCCCGGCCAGGCAATCCGCCCGCTCTCCCAGCCTCGATCCACTCCATCCCGCGCCAGGCCGCCATAGCCGACGTAGTGGAGGCGCAAGGCTTTCGCTCGCTTTATGAGGTGCCGCTGGTGGCCTCGGGGTCAGGGGCGGAGCCACAGTTGTAGCGTTCGGTTCAGTTGAACCCAACGAAAGTTGTTTGTTACGTACGTATAGGTAGGTCTTATTAGGCCTAAACCTAGTAAAAAAATTAGACTGACCCCATTAAATAAATAATAGAGGTAATATCACCGGAAGTCATAAAACCTGCGCTCAATGTTTAGTTTGGTGCTAAAACTTTAAAAATACGGATTTGAAGCCCATTTGTCAGTGGTTGGGAATGCACAAGGCACTAGGTGACCATAGCACGCTAGATTTTTTACAAAGAACTCCCTCACAATTTATTTAATTGCACACAAAGCCCTCAAATATAATGAAAAAAAATGGCACACATGGGGTTCAAACACGAGACCTGTTAATAAAATAGTCCGCCATACATCATTCCATCAGTGCCGATTGACGTTCAGCATGATCAACTAAAATTCGTTTAATCACAAACAGAAGCACCAACGTGAAGTGAGTGACAAAAAAGGGTGGCCCAACAGATCCGATCTCTCAACCTCAAGCGTGCAGGACACACTGGAGCTAAACGCTATACTAAGTACCAACCAGTGTCTATAAAGAGAGAAGCCGGATTTTATATATTGTCCACGACCACTACTCGTATTCAGGTTCTTTTTCTCTCAGACCGAATTTTCGACAACCGATCAGTCCCCAGAAAATTTGGCGGTCCCCAGAAAAAATGTTATCGCCCAAAAATTTGAAATTAAGCGACAAAAACTATGTCAAATATAATAACTTTTGTGTGCATACAATATCATAATGACACAATTAGCTTAGTGGCAGGGGCCGCGATTCTATTCCTTGTATTGTGAAATATATTTTTCTTTATTCATGCTCATTTATAAAATGGTCTCGAACTGTAACAATGAATTGAACATGCAAACTTCTATATAAGAGAGGAGTTGGGCTGACCACTGTAACAGGCGTCACTTTTTCTTGCTAAATTAAATATATTTAGACGATAAAAATATTTGAATTCAAAATTCATTTCAAAATTTTGGTAGATAAAAACTGGAATTGCCAAGATATTTCAAAACCCGGATTTTTCCGACCCCTCCCGAAAAAAATGGAATAAAAAATTCTTGCTCATGACAAAGTTTTGTACGGTATGGATTAAACATTATACATTTTGAAACAGTTTTCTTAATTGTTTTTTGGTGAAAAAAGGCGAGATTTTCCTGTATCTAGTTTTTACTAGCCGAACCTGGGAAAAAACGGAATCTAGGAAGAACTGCGTCTAATATAAAATCAAGTTTACCTCTTTACAAGAAGGAATATGTAGTTGGTGTAGTGGTTTGCTTGTGCATGAATGTACCCGAGGTGTATGGAGTTCAAATCCCAGCGCGTGTACTTTTTATTTTCATTTTTCACACCACCTCATGCTGACAAGTGGGACACACAGAGGGGATTATGCTCAATTAAATTAATTAAATACAGAGCAAGGGAGCTTATGCAAAGAAAAAACACGGCGAGCTGTTTCGGTCACTAACAGTGGGCCATAGCCACGCTGGGGTGCCACGTAAGCGCGGGATACGTCTGAATATGACCAAAGTGATCGTATTTGCACAAGAACGCAAGTTGGATGACCATAAATCCGTATTTTTAAAATTTTAGCACCAAACCGAACATCGAGCACAAGTTCTATGACTCCCAATGATATTACCTCTAAATAATAATGCAACGTGGAAAGGCTAAAAAGGCCCAAAGGCCCATAAGCAAATTGGCTCCATGCCCCAGTACGCAGGTCTCGAGATGCTGAATTGTACTCGTACGATTCGCACGCAGCCGCCGCCACGCCCTTTTACTCCTCCGGTTTCCGAACTCAGATCTAGCCTCTCCCCTCGTCTCCGTTGTTTACCCATGCCTCCGTCCTCGGACCATGGGAGCAAGTAGACAACGGTGGCAAACTATCGATTGAATTCCAAATTTAAGGTACTGACCTGTGAGATCACATTGTCACATCTTCCCCTCTTGTGTGTTATGTCTAGCATAATAGCCTGGCACTATGGCATGTCAATTATTTTGCCCTAGTTTGCTTATTGCTCTTTCATGGATTTCAACTGATATAGACTCGGAACGATATTCTTCAAGGATAAATTGATCACCACATCCAGGCAATGATGCAGGCACGTCAAGGTCTCTCACTAGGCGTAGACAAAGTGTGTCAAATGTAAGTAGACTCCCAAAACCTTAGAGAAATTAATTTAGATCAGTTGTCTTATGATACTTCTTATCGGGAGAGATTTTCAGTGTACACGAGAAATCCTAAGAAACAAGATGGAATTATGCAAATATATTTTGCGAAGGGACCGTACAGGCCACCGGCTAATTGTTTTATTATCCTCGGAAAAAAATTGAAGATACTCAAGGGAGACTTAATGTTGTCAAGAAAAAGTTGTGCAATAAAATGGGTGATCAGTTCATGAGTGATTTTATAATTTTCTATATGAAGAAATATATTTTTTACCATTAGTAATGATGCAATATTTGATCTTCTCAATATGTTGAGAAATTAAAAGGGGGCACTCTATATGAGCATCAATCTTTTTTTTTTTTGCTTAATGATACTTATTTGAAACTTATCAAACTAACTTATTTTCTTTTTCAATGTTGTCAGGAAAATGAGAAGCTTTGCTACTACTCCCTCTGTTCCAAAATAGATGACCCAACTTTGTGCTAACTTTAATATAAAGTTAGCACAAAGTTGGGTCATCTATTTTGGAACGGAGGGAGTACTTCATTTATAATATCTAAACAACTGGTTTTCTAATTCATCCAACTGGTATGTGTCTTGCAGTCTTCAGTTTTTAATGTAAAAATGTGGGATAAGTGCTATCATATTTCTATTTTTATGTTATTTTTTTATGTAGTAAGACGGTGTAAAATTAGACTTTACATTAATTAATATGTACCAAATCCTCATGAGTCAATGGGTGAACCCAATGGCTAAATTTCCTGGCTCCGCCCCTGCTCGGGGTCGACTAACCTCTGCTAGACAAGCACATGCCGGATTACATATTACCAAGATCCTCTTCTCCACCTGCCTCTAATCCTGGGCGGTTCCCATCTGCACATGTCCAGCAACTGGGAGTACCGTCAAAAATTATTTTTTATCTGAGGTGGTACTAAACTTTTGTGTGCCCGTCTGATTTTATTTTAGCAATATGGATTTTCGTACTTGGGCCGCACACGTTGTGGCCCAGCCAAGCCAGCCCACTTATTTAACTGCTCATGCAGCTGCAAAAACTCTATTTGACGCCCAATGCGACGCCCAAAACTGTCCGACCCGTTTCGTTTTTTCCTAAATTTATTTTCTTTACCTTATTTCATAACTAAAACTTTTCAATGATTCTTGAAAAAAAACTAAAACTTTTCAAAAAAAATCAGAATTTTACTTTTCTCAAATTTTAGAAAAATGTTTAAAATTACAATATTGTGTTTCTTTTTTTAAAATAATTGGAATATATATATTTCTCGTTCTAAATTTTTATCGAAATTCAGGGCATGTTAATTTTTTTTCCAAAAAATGTCTGTGTTTTCAAAAATTGTTTGGGATTTCAAAAAAAATGCATTTTAAAAAACATTCCAAATTCGAAAAATATTCTTGTTTTAGTAAAATGTTCATAAATTTAAAATAATGTCCGTGGTTAAAAACACATTTCATATAATTGCTCTAAATGTTCAAAACATGTTCCATTTTCAAAAGTCAGTCACAACTTCATAAAATGTTTGTATTTTCATAAAAGGTTCATGTCTTTAGAAAATGATGCCATTTCAAATTTTGTTCATGTTTTTTTTCAAAATGGACTGAATATTAGAAACATTGTTCATAATTTCAAAAAAAAATGTTCATTTTTCAAAAAATATTTGGCAATTCATATTTTTTAAATTTTTTTTTATATAAATCTGAAGTTGCAGTATGTTCTTAAATATCCGCGCTGCCCATTGGTTAGCAGTAGGTGTTTGTTGCCATGGCTAGCAGCACGTGGTCGAGTCTTTAAGGTTATGTTCGATCGTTCGCCCATCATTTTTCTAGATTATTACTCGTGCCTTGCAAACACAGGTCATTTCGGTGACTGCCAATAGCTGGCCCAGACGCAATCGATTGTGCATTCCACACGCTATTTGATGCAACTAGCGTCATATAGTAGCTCCCACGCAATTGCCCCTAGAAAAGCAAAAATATACGTATAGATTTTGTTTCGTCCATTCCACATGTAGTTTCCCATTTTTTGTCTATCCCCAACTGGACCAACCACACATTTCTTTTTCTGTCACACTGACAAGCAAAAAATTAAGGGCACAAGGGCATTGAACTATGAACCTTCCTTATTGTGTTGACTATCTCCTCCCATTATTGACGGCCACCGCCCACATCGTTCCATTGACTCAAGGTTGAACTACCACCGCCGACGATGCTAGAAAGGAGGACAAGTGACAATATAGAAGGGGCGTTGTGTTCACATAGAGGACATGGAAGAGTGTGTGCGGGGATGTGACGTATGCTGACATATTATTTTTCTCCTCATTGCAATGCACAGACATATGTGCTATATTATTTAATTTATGTAGCTCTTTAAAGTCTGACCTTTATTTTTAAGGAATTTATTTTTCTGATAATTCCTTAAAAAACAAGCGGTCAGAAACAATGTATATGACTATTTTAGAATCATGCCTAGATCTACAATTTTTGTAACAGACTTACTTGCAATTATATTTGCAACACCGACAACAGTTCGGTTGACGTAGGAGGTGACTATAGGCAAGGCGTGCGCTAACCGACGACACCCAACTAACGTGGCCGAGCACTACTGCCGACTATCTCCTCCCATTATTGACGGCCGCTGCCCACATCGTTCCACTGACACAAGGTGAACTACCACCGCCGATGATGGCAGGAAGGAGAATAAGCGACAATATAGATCTGGCGTTGTGTTCACATAGAGGATGTGGAAGAGTGTGTGCGGGGATGTGGAGAATGCTGAGATATTATTTTTCTCCCGTTGCAACGCACGGGCATATTTCCTAGTATAAGTAAATATCGGACCTCACTTCAAAAAACTTAGCAAAGAAAATATCCTTATTTCTAGGTTTTGAAAAATTACAAGGTAAATGGTTAGAAACTTACACATGCTAATTTTGGCAACATTCATTACTTACTTTTCTATATACTACTCCCTCCGTTCCTAAATACAGGTATTTGTAGAGATTTCACTATGGACTACATACGAATATATGTAGATGGGTTTTAAAGTGTAAATTCACTTATTTTGCTCCATACGTAGTCCATAGTGGAATCTTTACAAAGACTTATATTTAGGAATGGAGGGAGTAGTAAACATGTTCGTGCATTGCAACGGAAGAGAAAAATATCTCACATCCCTAACCCAATAATATGCAAAATCAGATGAAGTCATCTAAACCTGAAGGATGTTAAGAAAAAGAGGAAATATAGGAGAAGAAAATCATAATTAATATGGCCATTTAATCATATAATATTTCATGTTGTTACTCATCCACATGCGGAGCCACGAATTTGCTGCTGTGTATTTTTGTAATTTTCTTTTGCCTAAAGCAATATAATTGAACAACTGATGTGCAGTAAGATGGTAACATCAATGACTTGATGACCATACGTCAATAATAGTAGCAAAATATCATCCTGACAATATCTCTTAGGGGCTGCTAAGCATCAGCAGGCTGATCTTTGAACCGCCTGGCCAGCCGTTGATTTGCATGGCATACAACCTAATTTCAGTCGCTTGATCCCCTCGACCACGTCAGGATCACGCCATCGCCTACAAACCAACATACCCATTTCTCCTACCTAGGGCCTCCTTCCAAACCAACATGCCCTTCCATGTAGAGTCTCCAGCCACCGTCTATGCTTGCACCAGTCGCATCCTTAGGTTGCAGCAGCCATGACACTGGTCCGATCACAACAAAACGCTGGCAAGCTCACCCAATGGCGGAGACAGGGGGCGGCCAGCACGGGCCCTGGCCCGGGCCAACATGCAAAAAGTTTCACATGATTTTTGATTTTTTGTTCCCAAATCTATGTATTACGTTGTCTGGCCCTCCCCATGTGCACTGCAGCACTGGTGCAACAACACTTGGTGCCACAGTAAATCCTAAGTATTATTCTATTGGCAGTGGCGGAGCCAGAAAAAATGTATGACCAGGGCCGACTTAGCATGGCAACACTTTTGTACACAAATTTTTTCAAAAATAAAAACTGAAACTGATGTAATAGCAAAATATTTCTCCATTGATTATAGCACCATTCATTTTCCATAACAAAAGGATGCTGTTGAATTGCACATCACACAGAAGAAAAATCTAGAAAATAGAAATACAGAGGAACTAACTTGTTTCAACTAAATTGCACTCGACGTGGTGATTCATCGAACTCATCTATTACTGCATCTGTTGATATTCCAACTGCAATCTCCTTTTCAATATAAATTACCAAGCAATCCCTTAGTAATTCATCTTCCATTTTATTCCGAAGCCTTGTCTTCACAAGTTTCATTGCAGAAAATGCACGTTCTGTCGTTGCAGTTGAAACCGGTAAAGTAAGTACAAGTCGAATCAATCTGTTCATGAGGAAATAGACAAATAGTTAATACTTTTAGAAAAATAAATCATTTAATACATCATCAGAACATTATATACCTGTCAATCAAGTGGTATTCATCTGATTTCCCAGTTGCTGCAAGCTGTTGACAAAGTTTAGATATCGTTGTCAAATTCTGGAACTTCGGGTTTGTGAGTATATCATTCTCATAATGCCGTAACTGACATCTCAGATTATTTCTTTCTTGTTCTTCAAAATCTGCAAGATAGAATTTTGAAGCTAGAGAACATATGTTATCAATGTTAAATGAAGTGAATGCATTCTTAGGATCCAACGAAGTGGACAAAATGAGAAGTTCTATTGCTTGTTTGTTGAATCTGCAATTCAACTCATGTGCTTGTTGATCAACGGCAACCATGAAAACATCACACCGATAATGATGCTCCACTGTAGTCTCATCCTCTGCACAAGAATTAATGAAATCCACATAGAACTCACTGAAATCTGGTGTTTTAACTCCGTGTTTCCCACAAAGAGAAAGCACATCAGCTTTAAGCTTGCTCCAACCATTATCTCTGAGCTCCTGAATCAATATTTTTGTAGTCTTAACATCATCCATGGCATTTACAATATCTTGAGATTTCTTTTGCAACTTTTTGCATAGCATGTCTGTGATCCCCATAAGTTCTTTCATGACATGCAAAATAAATATGAAGTCAAACGACATCATTAGCTTAACAGCACCAGAGGCCTTTGCTCGTGCTGTAGGTGAACTACCTGACCCTTTGGCAGTAGCAATGCTTTTAAGTACCAAAAATGTAGGTTTGTATAATTTCAAAAGGCTGCAAACAGAAGCATAGTGAGAACTCCACCTAGTATCACAAGGCCGCTGTAAAGTGCCAACTTGATTAGCCCCACTTCCAGTTTCAAGCTCACTTAGCTCAATCAGACGCTCCATTTCAGCAACTTGATTAGCATGTAGCTCATCACTTCTCTTACTAGAAGACACAACAGTATTGACAACAAGAGCAAGATGGTCAAAAAAGTTGTGCACATCAGCTACTTCTTTAGATGCAGCAACTAGAGCAAGCTGCAATTGATGAGCAAAACAATGGATGTAATATGCATAGGGACACTCTTCCATGAACTTGGCTTGTAGTCCGTTCCACTCCCCACGCATGTTACTAGCACCATCGTATATATTGTGCACATCTAACTGATATTGAGCCAAAACAGAAGATAACTCTTGTTTTAGAGTAGCCGATGATGTATCTGCGACATGAACAATATCAAGAAAACGGTCCTGAGTGAAACCGGGTTTATCAACAAAACGAATAACCACTGCCATTTGCTCCCTTTTTGCTTCATCTCTTGACTCATCAACAAGCAAGCAGAACTTAGCATCAACAATTTCTTTACGAATTTCCTTCTGCACATTGGAAGCAATTATGTGCAGAATTTCTGTTTGAATTGGATGTGAGGTATACTTTGCATTTCCAGGAGCATTACCCAATACAACTGCACCAATTTCCTCATCATAAGAAGCTACCAATTTAACCATTTCAAGAAAATTGCCTTGGTTTCTTGAATCAAGAGTTTCATCATGTCCTCGAAAGGGGCAAGCTTGGAATGCTAACCACCGTAGTGCATCAATTGTGACTCTAAGTCGCAACCTATTCTTCTTGATATCCTCGTCGGTTTGCTTCACCATTAACTGCTCTATTTGACATGGCTTGTCCTTGAAATTATCATGGCATTTCACAACATAACTATGAGCAGATTTACTATCCTTTCCCATGTGAGTTAAGAAAGCACATTTCTGACCATTATTTACTCTCTTCCATTTTCTGAAACCTTGCACTGTAAACACATCAGAACCTTTCTTCCCAAGTGGCTTCTTACAAAACAAAAAGCATGGAAAATAATAGACTGCATCTTTCTCTGACGAATATTCGAACCAAGGGAAGTCCTTAAACCAATGATACTGAAACCTACGTGGATGGACTGCTGCATCATCAGGAGGATACTCGTCCATTTTAAAATGATACGCCCCATGCTTCATATATGCCGTACGTGCTTGTTCTTGTAGGAGGATAATCCCGAATTTGGCATCGGATGCCCGGTTCCCTTTCTACTACCAAAACAGCAGCAGATTCATCATTGCCTCTCCCACTCTCTGTCTGAACCTGAGGTGGCGTTGTTGACATCGGAACTCGAATTTCTTCTAGTGAGTCTTCTTGTTCATCCACCAAGTGAGGATCAACCAAGTTATTCTGTTCTGAGCCTTCAACTCTTCCTTTCTTCTGAAAAAAAGAGTGCATTGTTTGCACATGTTTTCTTTTATTTTTGGCCATGATTAGTTGATTATCCTAGCAAAGTTGAACACAATCGACTATGAGAATTTATCCTGTTTGGAGAATTAATAAGCCAAAACAAAACAAATGCCAGATCTGAAAATTAGATGTGAGGATTGAGAAAGAGGAAGGGTTTGGGGTCATGGATCTGTACCTTGCAGCGCCTAGAAGAAGAGCAGTCGGTGGCCGTGGCCAGCGAACGGAGGGAGGGAACCAGAGAAGGGGAAGGATTTGGGGCGGGGCGGCTTCCCGGTTTGTCTCCTTGGAGGGTTCGAGCAAGGGAGGGGGACCAGGGAGAAGAAATTTGGGGAAGATAAACAAGGTTGGATGGGGTCCGCAGTGAGATGGAGCGATGGGCTACCTCCTGCCTCTTTTACGTTTGCTTTGGAGCAATATAGTAATAGGAAAGAGGAAAAGTCAAGAATCTCTTTACCAATAGAATAATACCTAGGATTTACTGTGGCACCAAGTGTTGTTGCACCAGTGCTGCAGTGCACATGGGGAGGGCCAGACAACGTAATACATAAATTTGGGAACAAAAAATCAAAAATCATGTGAAATTTTTTGCATGTTGGCCCGGGCCAGGGCCCGTGCTGGCCGCCCCCGGTCTCCGCCATTGTCTATTGGTAAAGAGATTCTTGACTTTTCCTCTTTCCTATTACTATATTGCTCCAAAGCAAACGTAAAAGAGGCAGGAGGTAGCCCATCGCTCCATATCACTGCGGCCCCATCCAACCTTGTTTATCTTCCCCAAAAAATTTCTCCCTGGTCCCCCTCCCTTGCTCGAACCCTCCAAGGAGACAAACCGGGAAGCCGCCCCGCCCCAAATCCTTCCCCTTCTCTGGTTCCCTCCCTCCGTTCGCTGGCCGCAACCACCGACTGCTCTTCTTCTAGGCGCTGCAAGGTACAGATCCATGACCCCAAACCCTTCCTCTTTCTCAATCCTCACATCTAATTTTCAGATCTGGCATTTGTTTTGTTTTGGATTATTAATTCTCCAAACAGGATAAATTCTCATAGTCGATTGTGTTCAACTTTGCTAGGATAATCAACTAATCATGGCCAAAAATAAAAGAAAGCATGTGCAAACAATGCACTCTTTTTTTCAGAAGAAAGGAAGAGTTGAAGGCTCAGAACAGAATAACTTGGTTGATCCTCACTTGGTGGATGAACAAGAAGACTCACTAGAAGAAATTCGAGTTCCGATGTCAACAACGCCACCTCAGGTTCAGACAGAGAGTGGGAGAGGCAATGATGAATCTGCTGCTGTTTTGGTAGTAGAAAGGGAACCGGGCATCCGATGCCAAATTCGGGATTATCCTCCTACAAGAACAAGCACGTACGACATATATGAAGCATGGGGTGTATCATTTTAAAATGGACGAGTATCCTCCTGATGATGCAGCAGTCCATCCACGTAGGTTTCAGTATCATTGGTTTAAGGACTTCCCTTGGTTAGAATATTCGCCCGAGAAAGATGCAGTCTATTGTTTTCCATGCTTTTTGTTTTGTAAGAAGCCACTTGGGAAGAAAGGGTCTGATGTGTTCACAGTGCAAGGTTTCAGAAAATGGAAGAGAGTAAATAATGGTCAGAAATGTGCTTTCTTAACTCACATGGGAAAGGATAGTAAATCTGCTCATAGTTATGCTGTGAAATGCTTTGATAACTTCAAGGACAAGCCATGTCAAATAGAGCAGTTAATGGTGAAGCAAACCGACGAGGATATCAAGAAGAATAGGTTGCGACTTAGAGTCACAATTGATGCACTACGGTGGTTAGCATTCCAAGCTTGCCCCTTTCAAGGACATGATGAAACTCTTGATTCAAGAAACCAAGGCAATTTTCTTGAAATGGTTAAATTGGTAGCTTCTTATGATGAGGAAATTGGTGCAGTTGTATTGGGTAATGCTCCTGGGAATGCAAAGTATACCTCACATCCAATTCAAACAGAAATTCTGCACATAATTGCTTCCAATGTGCAGAAGGAAATTCGTAAAGAAATTGGTGATGCTAAGTTCTGCTTGCTTGTTGATGAGTCAAGAGATGAAGCAAAAAGGGAGCAAATGGCAGTTGTTATTCGTTTTGTTGATAAACCCGGTTTCACTCAGGAGCGTTTTCTTGATATTGTTCATGTCGTAGATACATCATCGGCTACTCTAAAACAAGAGTTATCTTCTGTTTTGGCTCAATATCAGTTAGATGTGCACAATATCCGTGGACAAGGATACGATGGTGCTAGTAACATGCGTGGGGAGTGGAACGGACTACAGCCAAGTTCATGGAAGAGTGTCCCTATGCATATTACATCCATTGTTTTGTTCATCAATTGCAGCTTGCTCTAGTTGCTGCATCTAAAGAAGTAGCTGATGTGCACAACTTTTTTGACCATCTTGCTCTTGTTGTCAATACTGTTGTGTCTTCTAGTAAGAGAAGTGATGAGCTACATGCTAATCAAGTTGCTGAAATGGAGCGTCTGATTGAGCTAAGTGAGCTTGAAACTGGAAGTGGGGCTAATCAAGTTGGCACTTTACAGCGGCCTTGTGATACTAGGTGGAGTTCTCACTATGCTTCTGTTTGCAGCCTTTTGAAATTATACAAACCTACATTTTTGGTACTTAAAAGCATTGCTACTGCCAAAGGGTCAGGTAGTTCACCTACAACACGAGCAAAGGCCTCTGGTGCTGTTAAGCTAATGATGTCGTTTGACTTCATATTTATTTTGCATGTCATGAAAGAACTTATGGGGATCACAGACATGCTATGCAAAAAGTTGCAAAAGAAATCTCAAGATATTGTAAATGCCATGGATGATGTTAAGACTACAAAAATATTGATTCAGGAGCTCAGAGATAATGGTTGGAGCAAGCTTAAAGCTGATGTGCTTTCTTTTTGGGGGAAACACGGAGTTAAAACACCAGATTTCAGTGAGTTCTATGTGGATTTCATTAATTCTCGTGCACAGGATGAGACTACAGTGGAGCATCATTATCGGTGTGATGTTTTCATGGTTGCCGTTGATCAACAAGCACATGAGTTGAATTGCAGATTCAACAAACAAGCAATAGAACTTCTCATTTTGTCCACTTCGTTGGATCCTAAGAATGCATTCACTTCATTTAACATTGATAACATATGTTCTCTAGCTTCAAAATTCTATCCTGCAGATTTTGAAGAACAAGAAAGAAATAATCTGAGATGTCATTTACGGCATGATGAGAATGATATACTCACAAACCCGAAGTTTCAGAATTTGACAACGATATCTGAACTTTGTCAACAGCTTGCAGCAACTGGGAAATCAGATGAATACCACTTGATTGACAGGTATATAATGTTCTGATGCTGTATTAAATGATTTATTTTTCTAAAAGTATTAACTATTTGTCTATTTCCTCATGAACAGATTGATTCGACTTGTACTTACTTTACCGGTTTCAACTGCAACGACAGAACGTGCATTTTCTGCAATGAAACTTGTGAAGACAAGGCTTTGGAATAAAATGGAAGATGAATTACTAAGGGATTGCTTGGTAATTTATATTGAAAAGGAGATTGCAGTTGGAATATCAACAGATGCAGTAATAGATGAGTTCGATGAATCACCACGTCGAGTGCAATTTAGTTGAAACAAGTTAGTTCCTCTGTATTTCTATTTTCTAGATTTTTCTTCTGTGTGATGTGCAATTCAACAACATCCTTTTGTTATGGAAAATGAATGGTGCTATAATCAATGGAGAAATATTTTGCTATTACATCAGTTTCAGCTTTTATTTTTGAAAAAATTTGTGTACAAAAGTGTTGCCATGCTAAGTCGGCTCTGGTCATACATTTTTTCTGGCTCCGCCACTGACGACAGCGGAGTTCGAACCACAGACCTCTCTGTTCAGAGCATATGGAAGTAACTACTAAGCCATCTCAATCGACTGTGCCAACTCACTTCTTTTCTCCCTTTTATCCACTTCAGTTCAGGTATCTTTTTTTCTTTTTCTTGGAATGGTTTTGTTTGGTTTTTTTTCCTTTTATTCTTGCTAAATGCGTGATTTTTTTTGCAAATTTATGATTTTTTTCAAAATGGATGAACTTCCCTTCGAGATCGATGAATTCTTTTTCAAGATGGATGAACTTTTTTCAAAATAAATCAACGAAACTTTTTTCAAATTCGTTGAACCTTTTTTCAAATGCGGAGAACTTTTTTTCGAATTTGATGAATTTTTTATAATTTGTGACATTTTAAAAAACAATGGATTTTTTCAAAATCAATGAACTTTTTTCAAGTTTGTAATTTTTTATGAAATTGATGAAACTTTTTCTAATTCGTGAACCGATTTTTAAATCATGGTTTGTTTTGAAATCTATAAACTTAAAATAAGAATCACATTTCACGAAAATCTAGGTGCAATAAATAGCGCCGCTTCACTTACTCTTAAAAGGTTTGCGCTGGAACTACTGCGTAGCGCCTGGTTTGATGTACTGGTTAGGCAACCCTCACTTGAGCTTAACGGGGCGAGATCGATTCTTCAGGCGAGCAACACTTTCAGGGTATGAGTGTTGTTGGCCGGCCCATCAAGTGCGACAGTGAGCGCCAGCTGCCTGAACCAGCGGCGTACGGCAGCGGCGCCCCTATTTTCACACTTTCTGCGAGAACGAGTGTGTAAATTGGCCCGGGCCAGGCAGAGGCCACAACTTCGTTTTCCTATCTTTTTTTTGACGCTTTCTGATTTTGTTTTCTTGCTTTATTTTTGTACTTTTCTTTATACTTTGAAATATATATATTACGAGTATATGAAAAATACTCTACAAATTTTTTTTGAAACATGCTAAACAAGTAACTGATAAAATGTTGAACAAGTATTTACAAAATGCTGAACAACTATTTGAAAACAGTTGAACAAGTATTTGAAAACATGTTGATCATGTATGTAAAAAAATTAATCAAGCATTCGAAATAAAAATGTTGAACAAATATTTAAAAAATGCTGAACAACTATTAAAAATATTCAATTACTTGTAAAATGATGAACAAGTATTTCAAAAAATGTTAATCATGAATATAAAACTGTTAATCAGGCATTTTAAAAACATGTTAAACAAGTATTTTGAAAATGTTAATAAAGCATTTGAAAAATGTTAAATCTGTACATAAAAAATGTTGACCATGTAGTGAAAAAACGATGAATGTTATTGATCATGTATATAAAATGTTAATCAACCATTTAAAAAAATATTGAACAAGTATTTTAAAATGTTAGTCAAGCATTTCAAAAAATTTAAATGTGTATAGAAAGAATTTGACAATGTACCAAAGTAATGATGAATCTTTTTTATCATGTATATAAAAATGTTAATGAAGCACTTGAAAAAATTTTGAATTTTTTTTTGAAAAAAGTTAATCAAGGTTTGGAAATGTTAAATGTGTATAGAAAAAAAATGTCGACCATGTATCTAGAAATGATTGTTTTTATCATATATATATATATATATATATATATATATATATATATATATATATATATATATATATATATATATATATATACAAATGCTAATCAAGCATTTGAAAAATTGTTCAACAAGTATTTCGAAAATGTTAATCAATAAATTAGAAAATGATTAATATGTATAGAAAAAATGTTGACCATGTATTAGAAAAATGTTAAATTCATATTGTAAGAATGTTAAACGTGCATTAGAAAAATGCTATTGACATACACAAAAACTGTAGAATGAAACCCAAAAAATAAAACCTAAAATAAACCAAAAAATCAATGAAAAGAAAAAGAAACAAATGCAATAAAGATTGAAAAAGGGATAAGAAAAAAAATGAAAGAAACAAAAGAAAAAATAAGGAAAGAAAAAAATAAAAACAAAGAAAAACAAGGACAAAAAAAGAAAATGAAAACCCAATGAAAAGAGAGAAAAAGTGGAGAAAAAACATAAAAAAGTGGAAAAGAAACAATGGAAAAAGCAACCTTGTTTTGACTTAAGAACTGCCGCCCTACTTGTACATCACAAACGGAAGCCTAGCCAAGTGGCTAGTCGCCCTTCCCCTAGCCACAAACAGGGGGGCAGGGTTGGAATCTTGCGCGCCCCCATTTCTACTATGATTTTTCCTTTATTAATTGCACGGGGGTGGGCCGGCCTAATAGCTGCAGATGCTTTAGCGAGAGAAACTTTTCATCTCGTTTAATGCGATAAATAGTCGCCGTGGTATAGGAGCTTCCCCAAAACATCACGTCAATGGACCTGGCCGACCATTGTAGATGGGCCATGTTTCCTGTCGTACAGATTCTTCCTCTTCTACAACGTTGGAGTTGTAACATTCTTCTTCCTTTTTTTGCGGGACGAGCCGTTCTAGTCTAGTCCGGACAGATTGTTTTCCTAACATATTTGTTCTTGATTTTTTAGGGCGGTTTAAGTATGAGTAATGACTATAAAACTACAATAATACGCACAAAACAAAAGGGAATTGCATTAATAAACAATCTATATGTGGATTTTTTCTTCAGACAAAGCAAAAGTGATGGTCCATATTGGCATGTTTATGTCAGGATACAATTGGAGGAAACTTTGGAGATGCCGAGCCTTTAATTCGGCCCATTTTCTCTATCATCAACGAATTTCTCATTTTTTTAGTCATACTATGTTTCGAAATTACATCTAAAAATTTGTGTTATAACATGTTCTTGTTACTACCACAACATAATTTCTTTTCTATTTTTTTTAGATTCTAAACTGTGGTCGTTAAAGTGGATGCACCAGTAGCACCAAATGGTTGGGTGTCTCGCGTCGCTTTGTTGGGTGGCTGACCTAGCTCCTGCCAACGCGAGCCCTACCTCCTCCTAATCCCCTGGCGCCACCGCCGTCGGAGGACGCCGAGGGGTGAAGCCTGCATGGCCGACGACAACAACACATGCCAACTCTGTTCGGTGGCAGCAGCCAGGCTAGCGGCTGTAGGTGGCCGAACCTGGGAGTGGGGCTTGTTGGGGTACGTTGCATGGAAAACAAAAAAAATTCTACGCTCACCAAGATCAATCTAGGAGGTGACCATCTATGAGAGGAGAGATTGGATCTACATACCCTTGTAGATCGCTAAGCGGAAGTGTTAAGAAACGCGGTTGATGTACTCGAACCTCTTCACGATCCGTCCCGCGAACTCCCGATCCAAGTGTCGAGCGGACGACACCTCCACGTTCAACACACGTATGGCTTGATGAGGCCTTCACCTCCTCAATCCAGTGAGTGATGGTGAAGTAGTAGCTCGGGTCCTCCGGCAGCACGATGGCGTGGTGGCGATGGTGGGGCTGGAGATATCTCAGCAGAGCTTCCCTAAGCAAGACAGAGAGGAGGAAAAACTATGAGGGAGAGGAGGGGCAGCACCGTGGCGTAGATGGGTGCGGCTTCCCTCCCTCTCCTCATCTATATATAGGGGGAAGAGAGGAGGGGTGGCACCCCCAGGGTTTCCCCTAGAGGGGCGGCGGCCTAGCACTACTAGGGAAAACCTTATACACATAATCTTAGCAGCGCCGCGGCACAAAAATCAACCGACAGTAACCAACAACCTAAGTTTAGCACTAGTGCGTGAGGACTAAACCGCGCTGCTACAAATATCGACCGACAGTAACCAACAACCTAAGTTTAGCAGCAACGCGGTGTCACGATGCGCGCTACTGCTAAAGCAATAGTAGTAGCGCGCTTTTTACTCACGTCGCTGCTGCTAATTTTGAAATTGTCCACACGGTTGGCCCCGTTTAGCAGTAGCGCGTTTGAGAAAAGCGCGCTGCTGCTACCCTCTTATCAGTAGCGTGTTTTTCCTCCCGCGCTATTGCTAAGACGCAACACCCCACCACCTTTTTCCACCCGTACGTCCTCCCCTCCCCCATCTCCTCTCCTCCCTTTCCCCTACCTCCCACATCCTCCCTCTCTCACTCTTCTTCTTCCTCAATACTTCTGCCCCATTATTCTCACTCTTCTACCTACCTTTCTCTCTCTTCATTACTCCTAGCTAACTACACCACCTCCATTAATGCATCTCCTTTATCTTTTTCCTTCCCCCTCCACTAGTTGTTGTCTCCTCCCAGATTAGCTAGCTAGGTAGATGTAGCATTTAGTTAAGTGACCTATTTGCCCCCTAACTAGATCTATCTTTGTCAAGAAGAGCTTTGTACACTTTTGATCTCCCTACATCATCATCTTCACCGTGTGCTCGATCTCGAGATAGAGGTGATTAAAATTTCATGCTTTTGCAAAATGAAAATATGTGTATGTGTGTGTGATATGATAATTGGGCAATATGATGGAAATTGTGTGTGTGGCATGGGTTGACGCCAAATTGTGCTTTTGAGTTGCCTATGTTTTGCCGAAATGTCAATTGATTTCCGTTTTGGCGAATTCCGGGCAAACTCTAGATCTATATGTCCTATTTTTAGGGAAGGTCATGCCGAATTATTGTATGACTTTGATGCATGCACGCATTTTTATAATCAATTTGTTTATTATTACCGTGCAGACGTTCATGATGGTCAGTGGAACGATGGTGGACAGGTGGTTGCGGTCGGTGGTGCAGGACATGAAAGAAAATAACCGGACAGAGGTTTTATGTCCGTGTCGAAAATGCAAAGGAATAGTTTGGCTTGACCCCTATGACGATGGTCGTGTCGAAGCGCACCTGCTCATGACTGGTTCATGGATGGCTATACTCGATGGATAATTGAAGATGAGGATGACGATGTTGAGGACGCCGACAGGGCAGGCAATGACGACACGGGGCAAGACGAAGAGATTATCGATAATGGTGGCGGGGAAGAGGCCGGACATGGCGACGGAGAAGGGGCCGGACATGGCGGAGGAGAAGGGGCCGTACATGGCGGCAGAGAGAACATGGACTCCACGCAGTAGAGTTCGTCGGTACTAAGTTCAGTCATGCGGGACCCTCATGTTCAAGCACTGCTTCGCAAGGAGACGAGTACTAAGAGAGCTGCTTCTAGAGAGGAGGCTAAGCTGGAGCAACTGGTGGTAGACTCGAACACTCCATTGTATGATAGTTGCAATCCTGAGGTGACCCGCTTGAGTTTCACGCTCCAACTCCTGAAGACGAAGGCTAAAAACAAATGGACCGACACTAGCCACGATGAGCATCTCAAGTACCTAAAGGATGTTCTTCCCGCGGGGAATCCATGTCCTACTAGTGTTGATGAGGCCAAGAAGATCGTGTGCCCTCTTGATCTGCCGCACGTTAGATACCATGCATGCATCAACGATTGCATAATTTATCAGAAGGAGCACGTGAAAAAAACAAGCTGTCCGGTGTGCAATGCTTCTCGGTACAAGAAGGCCGGGAAGAAATGTCCCTAGAAAGTTGTATGGTACTTACCGATCACTCCCTGTCTCCAGCGGTATTTCGTACATCCCAAGGAAGCAAAGCTAATGCGCTGGCACGCGGAGAGGAAGAAGCCCGACGATGGAGATGATACGAAGCTGAGACACGTCAAGGATGGAAGCTAGTGGAGAGCGTTGAACAACTAATATCAGTATTTCGAATGTGATGCAAGGAACATCATGCTCGGCGCGTGTACCGATGGCATTAATCCGTTTGGCAACCAGAACACCAACCATAGCACATGGCCCATGTTTGTATGGATGTACAACCTCCCCCCTGGTTGTGCATGAAGTCGAAGTACATTCACATGAGCATGCTTATTCAAGGGCCGAAACAACCAGGAAATAATTTTAATTTGTATCTGGGGCTTCTTCAAGAGGAGTTAGACACGTTATGGAAAACACCGGCCAAGACATGGGACGCCAGCAAAGGCGAGTATTTCTACATGAGAGTCGCGCTGATCACGACGGTGCACGACTATCTCGATTACGGATATGTCGCAGGCCAGGTGTGCCATGGATATTGCGGACGCACGCGGTGCATGGATGATACGACGTCTCAGTAGCTCACGTCAAGGAAAGATGGCGGGTCTGGGAAAATCGTGTACGTGGGGCATCGAAGATGGCTCGAACAGGACGACCTGTGGAGAAACCGTGGAGATCTATTCAATGGTCACGCTGAGCATCGAGGACCTCCACGTAAGCGGAGCGGCACCGAAATCGATGAGCTGTTGAAAAACTAGAAGGAGCGCCCCGCGCCGGGAAAGACGATGAAAAAGATGCCGGAACCGCTGCTGAAGGTATGGAAGACGAGGTCTGTGTTCTGGGACTTGGAGTACTGGCACAAACTCGATACACCTCATTGCCTTGATCAAATGCATATCTGTAAGAATGTCCTTGAGAGCTTGCTCGCGACACTGATGAACATGCCGGATAAGACCGAGGATGGGCCGAATGCAAGAAAAGACTTGCAAGATTTGAATATCAGGGAAGATCTGCACATGTCGCCCCGTAAAAAGCCAGACGAGACAGAGATGGAGAAAGAGGCGCGGGAGAAGAAGGGCAAGAAAATAAAGAAAGAGGATTATTGCACCCCTTTTTGCTTCACCTTAAGTCAGGCTAAGATCGATCAATTCTTGAAGTGCCTTACCGGAGTCAAAGTTAGTTCCGGTTACTGTGGCAAGATAAGCAGATATCTAGACACGGACAAGAAAAGGTTCAGCGGGATGAAGTCCCATGAATGTCATGTGATGATGACATAGATACTACCTGTTGCCCTTAGAGGGATAATGGACAAGCACGTCCATGACACGCTTATTGGTCTCTGCAACTTTTTCGATGTCATCTCTCGAAAGTCGATCAGTGTGAAGGAGCTCCAAAGGCTATAGGGAAGAGATCGTTGTGATACTGAATGAGCTTGAGATGTACTTCCCGCCCGCGTTCTTTGACGTGATGGTTCATCTATGTGTCCATATTGTGGAAGACATAATAGACCTAGGGCCATCATTTCTGCACAACATGATGCCGTTTGAGAGGATGAATGACATCATCAGAGGATTCGTTCGTAACATGTCCCGTCCGGATGGAAGCATCGTCCAGGGCTATCTGACACAAGAGTGCATCTCTTTCTGCGAGAATTTTCTATGTGGCGCAGACCAGCCGCCTGGTGTTAGTGTTGGTTTGCCCGTTAACAAGCATGATGGGAGGCTCGAAGGAGAAGGTCACTCCAACGGTCGCAGGGAACTGCACATGGCATACTCAGATCGACGCAGCGACTTTGACAGAGCAAACTTCGTAGTGCTACAACACCTAGATGAGGTAGATCTTTTTGTGGCACTGCACAAAGAAATTATCGCAAAGAAGTATCATGACCGGGGGGTATGCAGGACGGACGCCGAAGTTACTAGAGAGCACAACTCCACTTTCCTGCATTGGTTCAAAGAGCATATTATTGCTAATCCCCCGGAGGAGGGCTCTAAGGACGGATTGCTCATATACGCCTTAGCACATGGCCCCTCACCCAACCTCGTAACCTATCAGGCATACGATATCAATGGATACACATTCTACACAGAGGCCAAAGATATGGACAGTGATGATCAAAACTCAGAGGTGATGATGGAATGCATGACCGACAACGACAACGGTGCAACTGAAAGATTTTACGGAAGTGTCGAGGAGATCTGGGAGCTTGACTACTCTGGACTGCACAACACGACGATGTTCCGTGTCAGATGGGCTAAGAATGTCGAAAGAGAAAACCGGAATTTCACTACCATGACTATACCCGACGCCAAGAGCGCTACCATGAACGCTATCGCAAAAAATGAGCCATGGGTACACGCTAAGCACGTGACACAATGCTTCTTCATAACCGACCCGCGCAATCCCAGCTGTGTTGCCGTGAGGAGAGGCAAAAGGAACATCATTGGAATGGATGGAGTCACCAACGAGGAAGACTACGATCAGTACGACAACCCAATGAGGGAAGATGGCGATGATGATGAAATATACGTCAAAAGAAGAATCAATAATACATTACCTAAGAAAAATCGTACTCCATGGAAAAGGCAAGTCACAATGAGGGGCTCATTTATTCTTCAACGAACAAGGGAAAGAAGCTGACTCAAAAACGAAAACGTCAACGCTGAGGAACCGTATGTTATCGGTTAAATGATGTAATATATATGTTCCTATTTTGTATTCACACTTAGTCATTATTATGCATGGGTCCAATGATGTAATATATATGTTCCTATTTTCTATACATATTTAACCGTCAAATGATGCAATATATATCACCTTCCCTTCGTTCACTGCTCGTGGAAAAAAAGAAAAGAAAAGTGAGATAAAATAAAGGAAAAGAAAATAGAAGGAAACAAATAGGAAAACTATTATATAGGTACTGGTTATAGCAACAACCCTTTTGTGAGAAAAGAGCTACAACTAGTCAAGATAGCAGTAGCGGTTTCTACACGAAACCGCTAAGCTACCTAGAGTAGCTATAGCGAGTTTTGCCTAAACGTGCTACTTCTATGCCCACTTAACCCCCCAAATCCCCACTCCTCTCTTCATCCCACCTCTTGTCCTCCAAATCCCCACACTCTCTCTTCCCCCGTCATGCCGCCGGAGCCCTGCCCTCGTCGCGCCTCTGCGCTCGCCCCCGACCCCGACCCCGACCGACCCCGACGCCGGCCCTGACCCCCGACCCTGGCCCCGGCCCCGGCGCTCGACCCCGACCCCGACCCCTCCCAACCTCGGCCGTCCTCGGGCCTGCACCCTCTGTAAGCCCCCCACCGCTCCTCCTCTCTCTGGTAGCTAGGTTTTTTGGTTAATTTACTTAGGGTTTAATTAGGGAAGATGGTTAATTAGGTTATATATTTAGTTATGAATTGAGCTAGGTTTTTCTTCAATTTTTTATATTTTTCTTCCTTTTATATGCAAATTTGAAGTGGACATGTGATATGTGGACATGTGATGTTTTGGACATGTCATATTTGGAATTTGGACATGTCATTTGGACATGATGATTATGTGTAGGGTAGATGATTCGAGTGGCCTATGTTACACCGGAATGTTGATTCATTTCTGTTCCGGTGAATTTCAGGCGCTCGATATGTCAATTTTTTTTAGCAAAGGTCATGCCGAAATTTTCCGTGAATTTTGGCATTATTTGTGCTAGATAGTAGGCATATGGAGTGCTGGGAGTTGCTGGGAAACGACACTCCGGCAAACATAGATTTATTTTTTATGTTGTTTCTCATTTTTTCATAGTTTTAGAATTAAACGAGGAGACTTAATCATAGGAAACATGTTGAACAACGAAGAATCTGGGCCTTCTGACCAAGATGCAGACGAGATGGATTACGAGGGTGAACAAGAGTACCTCGACTATTTGACTGCTAAGCAATTCCAAAGTCAAGGTTTGCAGGTCGGCCTTGATGATGGTACTGACGCCGACATCGACACCGACGGCGCCGGCGCCGATGGCGGCGCCGAGACCGGCGGGGAAGGTACCGGCGGGGAAGATACCAACGGGGAAGGTATCGGCGCCGATGCCGCTACCGAAAAGAAGAAGCAGAGGATACGAAAACCTAACAAACTAGGGATTGGATGACTGGTGATCACAAAGATGGCACTTGGCAAGTTTGAGCCATTAGAGCCGGAAGAACCTCACAAGTGCTATGGGAACCAAGTAGGATGCATCCTATGGGAATGCGCGAGCATCAACGACGATGACTTAAGGAGTAAAGAACATTTGACACAGTTTCTCCTCACGAAGTTGCACAAGAGATTCAAGTTCCCCGACCGGGATGATAACGTAGAACAACCATGGGATGATCCGAAGATGAAAAAGATTATCAATCACGCCATGGGCATGTTCAGCAATGATTTGGCCTCCTAGAAAGGGAGGGTGAAATGAGCTATTGAGGCTAAGGAACCCCTATCCAAGATTCTGGAGGAAAATCCGACACTTAGGAAGAGGAGTTCGAAAAGTTCAAGGACACTTGCGCTACCGAGGCAGCCAAGGCTAAGGCTGCGAAATTCAAGAGCCTTCAACAAAGGAACACGGGGAAGCATCACCTCGGAAGCCGTGGCTACCTCGGTAAAAGGCCCATATGGGATAAGGAGGAAGCAGAACGTGAAGCCGTGGGTATCCCAGACCCCTTCGCGAAGTTCATCAACCCCTTGGAGCGTGACTTCATCAGGGCCCGCTACAAGTGGGATAAGGAAAAGAAGGTTTTTTACATGGACCAGATCACGAGGAAATTGATTAGACTACTGGTAATTATTCTTTTACCACCTTACATTTTGCTCCAGATCTAGTAGATTACACATTCCTAAACGGTTCACGCTCCTTCTGCAAGAGAAGCAAGACCAGCTTGCAGCCGAAAGCCCTACTTCTCCGATGAGGCCCAAGTGGGACATCCCTCTCAATCGGTCCTTGAACAAACTTAAGGGACTCCCTTTGGGCCAGCGGCCACAATATGGTCGTGTTAACGGCGCTGGAGACGTCGCCACGTGGAAGGTGTTTTACAACGAGGGCTTGGAGGCCAAGAAGCAGAAAGTGGACATCGATGAGAAGGTGAAGCTTGCGGTCGAGAAAAAAGCAGTTGAGGACGCGAAAAAAACAACCGAGGAGAAAAATGAGTTGCTACAGCAGGCAGCCAATGCAGCTGTAACTTCCTGCAGAAATAATTTCGCTACTAACTTGGTTCCAGCTATCATCAACTGGACGAAGGAAAATCCAGACAAGACGGTACATGATTTCCCATTGCCTAGTTTCGTCAGGAGCAACTCCGTGAACAACAACACCACCGCACCATCACTTGCTCACGCAACCGGCCCTCCTCTCGCAGTCGCTCCCGCTCATAGCATCCCGTCCTCAGTCTGTGGCGCGCTAGGTGGGCCTTTGTCTTCGGCTGAGCTCAACGCCCTCACGGTAATTACATGACGCACTAACATATATATATATATATATATATATATATATATATATATATATATATATATATATATATATATATATATAGAATATTCCATTTTCGTTGCCTTCCGGATGTTTTACGCCACATACATGTGTTTGCAGGCCGAAGAAACCCCGTGCACCATAGTCTACATGATCAAAGGCCAGAAGGTGGACGTGGGAAAGGGGATGATAATGAACCCCTTGCAACCCACGTTCCACAACCAGCTGATCCCCGCTGGGCACTTCAGGGTTAACTTGTCCAGTGTGAAATCGGGGCACGAGGATTTGCCTCCTCCAGTACAACATGTGGGAGAGGACGACGAGACCCCGTCGCGGATTGGAAGCTGCAAGGGTTGGGTGCTGCTATGACCGAAGAATCTTATTCGTCTGGAGCCGGCCGAGAGCACACCAATAACCACACATCAACAAGAATGTGCGGAGACCACCACCCCGCCTACGCAATTACCATCTCCTGTAGTGCCGGGTGAGAGCGGCGGACGATGTGATGAAGGGGGTGCAATAGTACTGGCTGATGTAACCGGTCCTGTAGAACAGAGAATGGATGATGAGACGGAGGTCGACCCAATGGCTTTCCTCAATACAAATGCGTATGAGTGTGACTTAGATATGATGATTCAACCATATGACGAATCGGGCTATCAGCATGCTAATGAGGATATGGATGATCTGCCCGGGCAGGAAGGTCGTAGCAGGGATTGCAAAAAGTCTCTCTTCATGAAATCCTCACAGGACACGCATGAAGATGCCGCCTCAACACAGGCTAACTAGCCGGGGGTCGTACAGTGCTTAGCCCGGGAACACTGGGGCAGGGGTTAAGGAAGGGTCTGGAAGGTGTGCCCAAGAAAAAGGAGAGGAAGAGATCGGGGAAGATAGCTGCCTCCAAAAAAGCCAGAGCACATAGCAGCCAGACGATGGATTCTGAAGAGCGTGTAGCCATGAAAGGTGCGGCCATGTTCCATCTCACGGGCGAGCCGATGCTACCGCCAAAACCGCTGGAGGCACTATCAGGGGATCTCAAGAGACTGCACGACCATGTGTTGTTGACTGAGAAAAGCCTACTAGCCTCGAAGGATCCAGGATATCCGATATACGCGGCTCGTGTGCCTAAGGGGAAGTGCTACGTCGACACACGGCCCGTGGAGGTGTTCTTCCTTCGGTTTGACCATATCTTTGAGATGTTTCTGACAAGGCAGCTCGATTTTACAATCGTCCGCCTTTTTGCGCTAGATATGAGCTCCGTCATGAAGAGAGAAGAAGTCTCGCAAATCTGTGTGGCGGATCCGTACTACATGCACGAGTCTTTCTTGAGTCTCGACGACTTTGAGGACCAGGAAATTGTCCTCCTACCTTATCATCCAAAGTAAGTCAGTTCCGGACAACCCTTTCGTACATTCCAATCATTCCTTCTCGCTCAGAGGGCGAGTCTCCCACGCCATGTATTTCGACCCTTCCAGATACTACGAGAAGAATGACTACACCCACATAATGAATATTCTAGATGATGCTCTCCAAGGCTTCAACATTAGAGGTGGCCACATAAAGATCAGGAAACAAAGGAACAAGAAGATGGGTTTCACGCATAAAACTAACTTCTGCTGCATCCATGTCCCAAAACCAAGCAAGAAAGATGGATTCTGCATCCTCCATCTCATGATTGAGTTCAGCACGGACCACCAAGAGCTTCGCATGACAAGCATAAATGATGATCATATCCACAAGTGGGTAGAATCTCACGGATAAGCGGATTATAAACTTAGAGATGACTTCTTTCGCATCCAAAGGGACATTGCGACGATCATCATGAAAGAATTCGTCGATGAGAAGGGGATGTTCCACCACGGCCCTATATCGCAAGCCGACGTCTGAACTCGCATAGGCATGCAACGTCATGAACTCACGCCGTTCAAGAAGCTAGGGTCCATCATCGATAATATGGAAGGATGAACTTCTAGTGATTTACGGTGCCGATGATGATGATATGTGTCGGTTGAACTTGTATACTTTCTGTAGCGATGAAACTTTGTGATGTCCACGGTCCCTGCCGAACTTGCGTAACGCTACTTTGTTAGTTTGGGTACGATGACCTGCGTACGTCTAGTTAATTAGTTTGCGTACTGTATGTTGCATCTAGTTGCTAACCCTTTCTTTTTCGTGTTGCTCTAGTATATTTTGTTGCATATGATTGTACATCCTCTTGATGAAGATGCATCTCTAACATGTACCTAGTTTCTTGATGGCGAGATGGCAGTGCTATGTCGTGTACAAAGGGAAGGTTCCGGGGGTGTACAACGAGTGGCCTGAGTGTCAGGCACAAGTGAATGGGGTCTCGGGCGCCAGCCATAAAGGCTTCAAAAGCAGACAAGAAGGAGAAGCTAGTTACTTGAGGTTCACGCTAGCGTGAGAGAGGACTCGTAACCGCCGCCTCATGTACTGCATAGTTTCACTCTCACTCATAGTGATAGCTCTTCTCGCGTATACCATTGTTTAGATGGATGACGTTGTAGTTGCAAGTATTCAAGACTTGCATGTATCGCTATTTTCGAGATGATGACGAGATACCACTTTGTGTTGGATGATGATTATGATGAGACTATTTGTA
This sequence comes from Aegilops umbellulata, assembly GCA_032464435.1. Lineage (NCBI taxonomy): Eukaryota > Viridiplantae > Streptophyta > Magnoliopsida > Poales > Poaceae > Aegilops > Aegilops umbellulata. The sequence continues at coordinate 513,429,684 of CP136059.1, forward strand.
TGTATATGCTATGATTACGTTTGTGGTCTCGCAGCCATTTGTATGTGTATCATGATGACATTTGTATCTGCTAAAGATTCTTGTATAAAGCCTGTTCAAATACAAAACAAATATGCAGAAAAAACAATCAAAAACTACTAAAATTAGAAGTAGCGAGTGGAGAAAAGTTAGCAGCAGCGTGACAGTAGCAGTAGCGCGTGCAGCCAAAGCGCGCTAGAGCTATTAGCAGTAGCGAGCTTCCACGCAACACGCTGCTGCTACACTTGTATAGCAGTAGCGCGGGCGTGCACGCGCTGCTGCTACGGGTTAGCTGTAGCGCCTTATTAGTAGCGCCGGTCCCCGCGCTACTGGTACACCTAGAACCCGCGCTGCTGCTAGGCTTTTCCCTAGTAGTGTAGATGGGGCAACCCTAGATGGGTTTTGGCCCCCCACCCCTTACGAGCCTTAGCCTCCACGGCAAAAGGGGGCGGCCAGCACGGGCCCTGGCCCGGGCCAACATGCAAAAAGTTTCACATGATTTTTGATTTTTTGTTCCCAAATCTATGTATTACGTTGTCTGGCCCTCCCCATGTGCACTGCAGCACTGGTGCAACAACACTTGGTGCCACAGTAAATCCTAAGTATTATTCTATTGGCAGTGGCGGAGCCAGAAAAAATGTATGACCAGGGCCGACTTAGCATGGCAACACTTTTGTACACAAATTTTTTCAAAAATAAAAACTGAAACTGATGTAATAGCAAAATATTTCTCCATTGATTATAGCACCATTCATTTTCCATAACAAAAGGATGCTGTTGAATTGCACATCACACAGAAGAAAAATCTAGAAAATAGAAATACAGAGGAACTAACTTGTTTCAACTAAATTGCACTCGACGTGGTGATTCATCGAACTCATCTATTACTGCATCTGTTGATATTCCAACTGCAATCTCCTTTTCAATATAAATTACCAGGCAATCCCTTAGTAATTCATCTTCCATTTTATTCCGAAGCCTTGTCTTCACAAGTTTCATTGCAGAAAATGCACGTTCTGTCGTTGCAGTTGAAACCGGTAAAGTAAGTACAAGTCGAATCAATCTGTTCATGAGGAAATAGACAAATAGTTAATACTTTTGGAAAAATAAATCATTTAATACATCATCAGAACATTATATACCTGTCAATCAAGTGGTATTCATCTGATTTCCCAGTTGCTGCAAGCTGTTGACAAAGTTTAGATATCGTTGTCAAATTCTGAAACTTCGGGTTTGTGAGTATATCATTCTCATAATGCCGTAACTGACATCTCAGATTATTTCTTTCTTGTTCTTCAAAATCTGCAGGATAGAATTTTGAATCCAGAGAACATATGTTATCAATGTTAAATGAAGTGAATGCATTCTTAGGATCCAACGAAGTGGACAAAATGAGAAGTTCTATTGCTTGTTTGTTGAATCTGCAATTCAACTCATGTGCTTGTTGATCAACGGCAACCATGAAAACATCACACCGATAATGATGCTCCACTGTAGTCTCATCCTTTGCACAAGAATTAATGAAATCCACATAGAACTCACTGAAATCTGGTGTTTTAACTCCGTGTTTCCCACAAAAAGAAAGCACATCAGCTTTAAGCTTGCTCCAACCATTATCTCTGAGCTCCTGAATCAATATTTTTGTAGTCTTAACATCATCCATGGCATTTTATTGGTAAAGAGATTCTTGACTTTTCCTCTTTCCTATTACTATATTGCTCCAAAGCAAACGTAAAAGAGGCAGGAGGTAGCCCATCGCTCCATATCACTGCGGCCCCATCCAACCTTGTTTATCTTCCCCAAAAATTTTCTCCCTGGTCCCCCTCCCTTGCTCGAACCCTCCAAGGAGACAAACCGGGAAGCCGCCCCGCCCCAAATCCTTCCCCTTCTCTGGTTCCCTCCCTCCGTTCGCTGGCCGCGACCACCGACTGCCCTTCTTCTAGGCGCTGCAAGGTACAGATCCATGACCCCAAACCCTTCCTCTTTCTCAATCCTCACATCTAATTTTCAGATCTGGCATTTGTTTTGTTTTGGCTTATTAATTCTCCAAACAGGATAAATTCTCATAGTCGATTGTGTTCAACTTTGCTAGGATAATCAACTAATCATGGCCAAAAATAAAAGAAAACATGTGCAAACAATGCACTCTTTTTTTCAGAAGAAAGGAAGAGTTGAAGGCTCAGAACAGAATAACTTGGTTGATCCTCACTTGGTGGATGAACAAGAAGACTCACTAGAAGAAATTCGAGTTCCGATGTCAACAACGCCACCTCAGGTTCAGACAGAGAGTGGGAGAGGCAATGATGAATCTGCTGCTGTTTTGGTAGTAGAAAGGGAACCGGGCATCCGATGCCAAATTCGGGATTATCCTCCTACAAGAACAAGCACGTACGACATATATGAAGCATGGGGCGTATCATTTTAAAATGGACGAGTATCCTCCTGATGATGCAGCAGTCCATCCACGTAGGTTTCAGTATCATTGGTTTAAGGACTTCCCTTGGTTAGAATATTCGCCCGAGAAAGATGCAGTCTATTGTTTTCCATGCTTTTTGTTTTGTAAGAAGCCACTTGGGAAGAAAGGGTCTGATGTGTTCACAGTGCAAGGTTTCAGAAAATGGAAGAGAGTAAATAATGGTCAGAAATGTGCTTTCTTAACTCACATGGGAAAGGTTAGTAAATCTGCTCATAGTTATGTTGTGAAATGCCATGATAATTTCAAGGACAAGCCATGTCAAATAGAGCAGTTAATGGTGAAGCAAACCGACGAGGATATCAAGAAGAATAGGTTGCGACTTAGAGTCACAATTGATGCACTACGGTGGTTAGCATTCCAAGCTTGCCCCTTTCGAGGACATGATGAAACTCTTGATTCAAGAAACCAAGGCAATTTTCTTGAAATGGTTAAATTGGTAGCTTCTTATGATGAGGAAATTGGTGCAGTTGTATTGGGTAATGCTCCTGGGAATGCAAAGTATACCTCACATCCAATTCAAACAGAAATTCTGCACATAATTGCTTCCAATGTGCAGAAGGAAATTCGTAAAGAAATTGTTGATGCTAAGTTCTGCTTGCTTGTTGATGAGTCAAGAGATGAAGCAAAAAGGGAGCAAATGGCAGTGGTTATTCGTTTTGTTGATAAACCCGGTTTCACTCAGGACCGTTTTCTTGATATTGTTCATGTCGCAGATACATCATCGGCTACTCTAAAACAAGAGTTATCTTCTGTTTTGGCTCAATATCAGTTAGATGTGCACAATATATACGATGGTGCTAGTAACATGCGTGGGGAGTGGAACGGACTACAAGCCAAGTTCATGGAAGAGTGTCCCTATGCATATTACATCCATTGTTTTGCTCATCAATTGCAGCTTGCTCTAGTTGCTGCATCTAAAGAAGTAGCTGATGTGCACAACTTTTTTGACCATCTTGCTCTTGTTGTCAATACTGTTGTGTCTTCTAGTAAGAGAAGTGATGAGCTACATGCTAATCAAGTTGCTGAAATGGAGCGTCTGATTGAGCTAAGTGAGCTTGAAACTGGAAGTGGGGCTAATCAAGTTGGCACTTTACAGCGGCCTTGTGATACTAGGTGGAGTTCTCACTATGCTTCTGTTTGCAGCCTTTTGAAATTATACAAACCTACATTTTTGGTACTTAAAAGCATTGCTACTGCCAAAGGGTCAGGTAGTTCACCTACAGCACGAGCAAAGGCCTCTGGTGCTATTAAGCTAATGATGTCGTTTGACTTCATATTTATTTTGCATGTCATGAAAGAACTTATGGGGATCACAGACATGCTATGCAAAAAGTTGCAAAAGAAATCTCAAGATATTGTAAATGCCATGGATGATGTTAAGACTACAAAAATATTGATTCAGGAGCTCAGAGATAATGGTTGGAGGAAGCTTAAAGCTGATGTGCTTTCTTTTTTGGGAAACACGGAGTTAAAACACCAGATTTCAGTGAGTTCTATGTGGATTTCATTAATTCTCGTGTAGAGGATGAGACTACAGTGGAGCATCATTATCGGTGTGATGTTTTCATGGTTGCCGTTGATCAACAAGCACATGAGTTGAATTGCAGATTCAACAAACAAGCAATAGAACTTCTCATTTTGTCCACTTCGTTGGATCCTAAGAATGCATTCACTTCATTTAACATTGATAACATATGTTCTCTAGCTTCAAAATTCTATCCTGCAGATTTTGAAGAACAAGAAAGAAATAATCTGAGATGTCAGTTACGGCATTATGAGAATGATATACTCACAAACCCAAAGTTTCAGAATTTGACAACGATATCTGAACTTTGTCAACATCTTGCAGCAACTGGGAAATCAGATGAATACCACTTGATTGACAGGTATATAATGTTCTGATGCTGTATTAAATGATTTATTTTTCTAAAAGTATTAACTATTTGTCTATTTCCTCATGAACAGATTGATTCGACTTGTACTTACTTTACCGATTTCAACTGCAACGACAGAACGTGCATTTTCTGCAATGAAACTTGTGAAGACAAGGCTTTGGAATAAAATGGAAGATGAATTACTAAGGGATTGCTTGGTAATTTATATTGAAAGGAGATTGCAGTTGGAATATCAACAGATGCAGTAATAGATGAGTTCGATGAATCACCACGTCGAGTGCAATTTAGTTGAAACAAGTTAGTTCCTCTGTATTTCTATTTTCTAGATTTTTCTTCTGTGTGATGTGCAATTCAACAACATCCTTTTGTTATGGAAAATGAATGGTGCTATAATCAATGGAGAAATATTTTGCTATTACATCAGTATCAGCTTTTATTTTTGAAAAAATTTGTGTACAAAAGTGTTGCCATGCTAAGTCGGCCCTGGTCATACATTTTTTCTGGCTCCGCCACTGACGACAGCGGAGTTCGAACCACAGACCTCTCTGTTCAAAGCATATGGAAGTAACTACTAAGCCATCTCAATCGACTGTGCCAACTCACTTCTTTTCTCCCTTTTATCCACTTCAGTTCAGGTATCTTTTTTCTTTTTCTTGGAATGGTTTTGTTTGGTTTTTTTCCTTTTATTCTTGCTAAATGCGTGATTTTTTGCAAATTTATGATTTTTTTTCAAAATGGATGAACTTCCCTTCGAGATCGATGAATTCTTTTTCAAGATGGATGAACTTTTTTCAAAATAAATCAACGAAACTTTTTTCAAATTCGTTGAACCTTTTTTCAAATGCGGAGAACTTTTTTTCGAATTTGATGAATTTTTTATAATTTGTGACATTTTAAAAAACAATGGATTTTTTCAAAATCAATGAACTTTTTTCAAGTTTGTAATTTTTTATGAAATTGATGAAACTTTTTCTAATTCGTGAACCGATTTTTAAATCATGGTTTGTTTTGAAATCTATAAACTTAAAATAAGAATCACATTTCACGAAAATCTAGGTGCAATAAATAGCGCCGCTTCACTTACTCTTAAAAGGTTTGCGCTGGAACTACTGCGTAGCGCCTGGTTTGATGTACTGGTTAGGCAACCCTCACTTGAGCTTAACGGGGCGAGATCGATTCTTCAGGCGAGCAACACTTTCAGGGTATGAGTGTTGTTGGCCGGCCCATCAAGTGCGACAGTGAGCGCCAGCTGCCTGAACCAGCGGCGTACGGCAGCGGCGCCCCTATTTTCACACTTTCTGCGAGAACGAGTGTGTAAATTGGCCCGGGCCAGGCAGAGGCCACAACTTCGTTTTCCTATCTTTTTTTTGACGCTTTCTGATTTTGTTTTCTTGCTTTATTTTTGTACTTTTCTTTATACTTTGAAATATATATATTACGAGTATATGAAAAATACTCTACAAATTTTTTTTGAAACATGCTAAACAAGTAACTGATAAAATGTTGAACAAGTATTTACAAAATGCTGAACAACTATTTGAAAACAGTTGAACAAGTATTTGAAAACATGTTGATCATGTATGTAAAAAAATTAATCAAGCATTCGAAATAAAAATGTTGAACAAATATTTAAAAAATGCTGAACAACTATTAAAAATATTCAATTACTTGTAAAATGATGAACAAGTATTTCAAAAAATGTTAATCATGAATATAAAACTGTTAATCAGGCATTTTAAAAACATGTTAAACAAGTATTTTGAAAATGTTAATAAAGCATTTGAAAAATGTTAAATCTGTACATAAAAAATGTTGACCATGTAGTGAAAAAACGATGAATGTTATTGATCATGTATATAAAATGTTAATCAACCATTTAAAAAAATATTGAACAAGTATTTTAAAATGTTAGTCAAGCATTTCAAAAAATTTAAATGTGTATAGAAAGAATTTGACAATGTACCAAAGTAATGATGAATCTTTTTTATCATGTATATAAAAATGTTAATGAAGCACTGAAAAAATTTTGAATTTTTTTTTGAAAAAAGTTAATCAAGGTTTGGAAATGTTAAATGTGTATAGAAAAAAAATGTCGACCATGTATCTAGAAATGATTGTTTTTATCATATATATATATATATATATATATATATATATATATATATATATATATACAAATGCTAATCAAGCATTTGAAAAATTGTTCAACAAGTATTTCGAAAATGTTAATCAATAAATTAGAAAATGATTAATATGTATAGAAAAAATGTTGACCATGTATTAGAAAAATGTTAAATTCATATTGTAAGAATGTTAAACGTGCATTAGAAAAATGCTATTGACATACACAAAAACTGTAGAATGAAACCCAAAAAATAAAACCTAAAATAAACCAAAAAATCAATGAAAAGAAAAAGAAACAAATGCAATAAAGATTGAAAAAGGGATAAGAAAAAAAATGAAAGAAACAAAAGAAAAAATAAGGAAAGAAAAAAATAAAAACAAAGAAAAACAAGGACAAAAAAAGAAAATGAAAACCCAATGAAAAGAGAGAAAAAGTGGAGAAAAAACATAAAAAAGTGGAAAAGAAACAATGGAAAAAGCAACCTTGTTTTGACTTAAGAACTGCCGCCCTACTTGTACATCACAAACGGAAGCCTAGCCAAGTGGCTAGTCGCCCTTCCCCTAGCCACAAACAGGGGGGCAGGGTTGGAATCTTGCGCGCCCCCATTTCTACTATGATTTTTCCTTTATTAATTGCACGGGGGTGGGCCGGCCTAATAGCTGCAGATGCTTTAGCGAGAGAAACTTTTCATCTCGTTTAATGCGATAAATAGTCGCCGTGGTATAGGAGCTTCCCCAAAACATCACGTCAATGGACCTGGCCGACCATTGTAGATGGGCCATGTTTCCTGTCGTACAGATTCTTCCTCTTCTACAACGTTGGAGTTGTAACATTCTTCTTCCTTTTTTTGCGGGACGAGCCGTTCTAGTCTAGTCCGGACAGATTGTTTTCCTAACATATTTGTTCTTGATTTTTTAGGGCGGTTTAAGTATGAGTAATGACTATAAAACTACAATAATACGCACAAAACAAAAGGGAATTGCATTAATAAACAATCTATATGTGGATTTTTTCTTCGGACAAAGCAAAAGTGATGGTCCATATTGGCATGTTTATGTCAGGATACAATTGGAGGAAACTTTGGAGATGCCGAGCCTTTAATTCGGCCCATTTTCTCTATCATCAACGAATTTCTCATTTTTTTAGTCATACTATGTTTCGAAATTACATCTAAAAATTTGTGTTATAACATGTTCTTGTTACTACCACAACATAATTTCTTTTCTATTTTTTTTAGATTCTAAACTGTGGTCGTTAAAGTGGATGCACCAGTAGCACCAAATGGTTGGGTGTCTCGCGTCGCTTTGTTGGGTGGCTGACCTAGCTCCTGCCAACGCGAGCCCTACCTCCTCCTAATCCCCTGGCGCCACCGCCGTCGGAGGACGCCGAGGGGTGAAGCCTGCATGGCCGACGACAACAACACATGCCAACTCTGTTCGGTGGCAGCAGCCAGGCTAGCGGCTGTAGGTGGCCGAACCTGGGAGTGGGGCTTGTTGGGGTACGTTGCATGGAAAACAAAAAAAATTCTACGCTCACCAAGATCAATCTAGGAGGTGACCATCTATGAGAGGAGAGATTGGATCTACATACCCTTGTAGATCGCTAAGCGGAAGTGTTAAGAAACGCGGTTGATGTACTCGAACCTCTTCACGATCCGTCCCGCGAACTCCCGATCCAAGTGTCGAGCGGACGACACCTCCACGTTCAACACACGTATGGCTTGATGAGGCCTTCACCTCCTCAATCCAGTGAGTGATGGTGAAGTAGTAGCTCGGGTCCTCCGGCAGCACGATGGCGTGGTGGCGATGGTGGGGCTGGAGATATCTCAGCAGAGCTTCCCTAAGCAAGACAGAGAGGAGGAAAAACTATGAGGGAGAGGAGGGGCAGCACCGTGGCGTAGATGGGTGCGGCTTCCCTCCCTCTCCTCATCTATATATAGGGGGAAGAGAGGAGGGGTGGCACCCCCAGGGTTTCCCCTAGAGGGGCGGCGGCCTAGCACTACTAGGGAAAACCTTATACACATAATCTTAGCAGCGCCGCGGCACAAAAATCAACCGACAGTAACCAACAACCTAAGTTTAGCACTAGTGCGTGAGGACTAAACCGCGCTGCTACAAATATCGACCGACAGTAACCAACAACCTAAGTTTAGCAGCAACGCGGTGTCACGATGCGCGCTACTGCTAAAGCAATAGTAGTAGCGCGCTTTTTACTCACGTCGCTGCTGCTAATTTTGAAATTGTCCACACGGTTGGCCCCGTTTAGCAGTAGCGCGTTTGAGAAAAGCGCGCTGCTGCTACCCTCTTATCAGTAGCGTGTTTTTCCTCCCGCGCTATTGCTAAGACGCAACACCCCACCACCTTTTTCCACCCGTACGTCCTCCCCTCCCCCATCTCCTCTCCTCCCTTTCCCCTACCTCCCACATCCTCCCTCTCTCACTCTTCTTCTTCCTCAATACTTCTGCCCCATTATTCTCACTCTTCTACCTACCTTTCTCTCTCTTCATTACTCCTAGCTAACTACACCACCTCCATTAATGCATCTCCTTTATCTTTTTCCTTCCCCCTCCACTAGTTGTTGTCTCCTCCCAGATTAGCTAGCTAGGTAGATGTAGCATTTAGTTAAGTGACCTATTTGCCCCCTAACTAGATCTATCTTTGTCAAGAAGAGCTTTGTACACTTTTGATCTCCCTACATCATCATCTTCACCGTGTGCTCGATCTCGAGATAGAGGTGATTAAAATTTCATGCTTTTGCAAAATGAAAATATGTGTATGTGTGTGTGATATGATAATTGGGCAATATGATGGAAATTGTGTGTGTGGCATGGGTTGACGCCAAATTGTGCTTTTGAGTTGCCTATGTTTTGCCGAAATGTCAATTGATTTCCGTTTTGGCGAATTCCGGGCAAACTCTAGATCTATATGTCCTATTTTTAGGGAAGGTCATGCCGAATTATTGTATGACTTTGATGCATGCACGCATTTTTATAATCAATTTGTTTATTATTACCGTGCAGACGTTCATGATGGTCAGTGGAACGATGGTGGACAGGTGGTTGCGGTCGGTGGTGCAGGACATGAAAGAAAATAACCGGACAGAGGTTTTATGTCCGTGTCGAAAATGCAAAGGAATAGTTTGGCTTGACCCCTATGACGATGGTCGTGTCGAAGCGCACCTGCTCATGACTGGTTCATGGATGGCTATACTCGATGGATAATTGAAGATGAGGATGACGATGTTGAGGACGCCGACAGGGCAGGCAATGACGACACGGGGCAAGACGAAGAGATTATCGATAATGGCGGCGGGGAAGAGGCCGGACATGGCGACGGAGAAGGGGCCGGACATGGCGGAGGAGAAGGGGCCGTACATGGCGGCAGAGAGAACATGGACTCCACGCAGTAGAGTTCGTCGGTACTAAGTTCAGTCATGCGGGACCCTCATGTTCAAGCACTGCTTCGCAAGGAGACGAGTACTAAGAGAGCTGCTTCTAGAGAGGAGGCTAAGCTGGAGCAACTGGTGGTAGACTCGAACACTCCATTGTATGATAGTTGCAATCCTGAGGTGACCCGCTTGAGTTTCACGCTCCAACTCCTGAAGACGAAGGCTAAAAACAAATGGACCGACACTAGCCACGATGAGCATCTCAAGTACCTAAAGGATGTTCTTCCCGCGGGGAATCCATGTCCTACTAGTGTTGATGAGGCCAAGAAGATCGTGTGCCCTCTTGATCTGCCGCACGTTAGATACCATGCATGCATCAACGATTGCATAATTTATCAGAAGGAGCACGTGAAAAAAACAAGCTGTCCGGTGTGCAATGCTTCTCGGTACAAGAAGGCCGGGAAGAAATGTCCCTAGAAAGTTGTATGGTACTTACCGATCACTCCCTGTCTCCAGCGGTATTTCGTACATCCCAAGGAAGCAAAGCTAATGCGCTGGCACGCGGAGAGGAAGAAGCCCGACGATGGAGATGATACGAAGCTGAGACACGTCAAGGATGGAAGCTAGTGGAGAGCGTTGAACAACTAATATCAGTATTTCGAATGTGATGCAAGGAACATCATGCTCGGCGCGTGTACCGATGGCATTAATCCGTTTGGCAACCAGAACACCAACCATAGCACATGGCCCATGTTTGTATGGATGTACAACCTCCCCCCTGGTTGTGCATGAAGTCGAAGTACATTCACATGAGCATGCTTATTCAAGGGCCGAAACAACCAGGAAATAATTTTAATTTGTATCTGGGGCTACTTCAAGAGGAGTTAGACACGTTATGGAAAACACCGGCCAAGACATGGGACGCCAGCAAAGGCGAGTATTTCTACATGAGAGTCGCGCTGATCACGACGGTGCACGACTATCTCGATTACGGATATGTCGCAGGCCAGGTGTGCCATGGATATTGCGGACGCACGCGGTGCATGGATGATACGACGTCTCAGTAGCTCACGTCAAGGAAAGATGGCGGGTCTGGGAAAATCGTGTACGTGGGGCATCGAAGATGGCTCGAACAGGACGACCTGTGGAGAAACCGTGGAGATCTATTCAATGGTCACGCTGAGCATCGAGGACCTCCACGTAAGCGGAGCGGCACCGAAATCGATGAGCTGTTGAAAAACTAGAAGGAGCGCCCCGCGCCGGGAAAGACGATGAAAAAGACGCCGGAACCGCTGCTGAAGGTATGGAAGACGAGGTCTGTGTTCTGGGACTTGGAGTACTGGCACAAACTCGATACACCTCATTGCCTTGATCAAATGCATATCTGTAAGAATGTCCTTGAGAGCTTGCTCGCGACACTGATGAACATGCCGGATAAGACCGAGGATGGGCCGAATGCATGAAAAGACTTGCAAGATTTGAATATCAGGGAAGATCTGCACATGTCGCCCCGTAAAAAGCCAGACGAGACAGAGATGGAGAAAGAGGCGCGGGAGAAGAAGGGCAAGAAAATAAAGAAAGAGGATTATTGCACCCCTTTTTGCTTCACCTTAAGTCAGGCTAAGATCGATCAATTCTTGAAGTGCCTTACCGGAGTCAAAGTTAGTTCCGGTTACTGTGGCAAGATAAGCAGATATCTAGACACGGACAAGAAAAGGTTCAGCGGGATGAAGTCCCATGAATGTCATGTGATGATGACATAGATACTACCTGTTGCCCTTAAAGGGATAATGGACAAGCACGTCCATGACACGCTTATTGGTCTCTGCAACTTTTTCGATGTCATCTCTCGAAAGTCGATCAGTGTGAAGGAGCTCCAAAGGCTATAGGGAAGAGATCGTTGTGATACTGAATGAGCTTGAGATGTACTTCCCGCCCGCGTTCTTTGACGTGATGGTTCATCTATGTGTCCATATTGTGGAAGACATAATAGACCTAGGGCCATCATTTCTGCACAACATGATGCCGTTTGAGAGGATGAATGACATCATCAGAGGATTCGTTCGTAACATGTCCCGTCCGGATGGAAGCATCGTCCAGGGCTATCTGACACAAGAGTGCATCTCTTTCTGCGAGAATTTTCTATGTGGCGCAGACCAGCCGCCTGGTGTTAGTGTTGGTTTGCCCGTTAACAAGCATGATGGGAGGCTCGAAGGAGAAGGTCACTCCAACGGTCGCAGGGAACTGCACGTGGCATACTCAGATCGACGCAGCGACTTTGACAGAGCAAACTTCGTAGTGCTACAACACCTAGATGAGGTAGATCTTTTTGTGGCACTGCACAAAGAAATTATCGCAAAGAAGTATCATGACCGGGGGGTATGCAGGACGGACGCCGAAGTTACTAGAGAGCACAACTCCACTTTCCTGCATTGGTTCAAAGAGCATATTATTGCTAATCCCCCGGAGGAGGGCTCTAAGGACGGATTGCTCATATACGCCTTAGCACATGGCCCCTCACCCAACCTCGTAACCTATCAGGCATACGATATCAATGGATACACATTCTACACAGAGGCCAAAGATATGGACAGTGATGATCAAAACTCAGAGGTGATGATGGAATGCATGACCGACAACGACAACGGCGCAACTGAAAGATTTTACGGAAGTGTCGAGGAGATCTGGGAGCTTGACTACTCTGGACTGCACAACACGACGATGTTCCGTGTCAGATGGGCTAAGAATGTCGAAAGAGAAAACTGGAATTTCACTACCATGACTATACCCGACGCCAAGAGCGCTACCATGAACGCTATCGCAAAAAATGAGCCATGGGTACACGCTAAGCACGTGACACAATGCTTCTTCATAACCGACCCGCGCAATCCCAGCTGTGTTGCCGTGAGGAGAGGCAAAAGGAACATCATTGGAATGGATGGAGTCACCAACGAGGAAGACTACGATCAGTACGACAACCCAATGAGGGAAGATGACGATGATGATGAAATATACGTCAAAAGAAGAATCAATAATACATTACCTAAGAAAAATCGTACTCCATGGAAAAGGCAAGTCACAATGAGGGGCTCATTTATTCTTCAACGAACAAGGGAAAGAAGCTGACTCAAAAACGAAAACGTCAACGCTGAGGAACCGTATGTTATCGGTTAAATGATGTAATATATATGTTCCTATTTTGTATTCACACTTAGTCATTATTATGCATGGGTCCAATGATGTAATATATATGTTCCTATTTTCTATACATATTTAACCGTCAAATGATGCAATATATATCACCTTCCCTTCGTTCACTGCTCTTGGAAAAAAAGAAAAGAAAAGTGAGAGAAAATAAAGGAAAAGAAAATAGAAGGAAACAAATAGGAAAACTATTATATAGGTACTGGTTATAGCAACAACCCTTTTGTGAGAAAAGAGCTACAACTAGTCAAGATAGCAGTAGCGGTTTCTACACGAAACCGCTAAGCTACCTAGAGTAGCTATAGCGAGTTTTGCCTAAACGTGCTACTTCTATGCCCACTTAACCCCCCAAATCCCCACTCCTCTCTTCATCCCACCTCTTGTCCTCCAAATCCCCACACTCTCTCTTCCCCCGTCATGCCGCCGGAGCCCTGCCCTCGTCGCGCCTCTGCGCTCGCCCCCGACCCCGACCCCGACCGACCCCGACGCCGGCCCTGACCCCCGACCCTGGCCCCGGCCCCGGCGCTCGACCCCGACCCCGACCCCTCCCAACCTCGGCCGTCCTCGGGCCTGCACCCTCTGTAAGCCCCCCACCGCTCCTCCTCTCTCTGGTAGCTAGGTTTTTTGGTTAATTTACTTAGGGTTTAATTAGGGAAGATGGTTAATTAGGTTATATATTTAGTTATGAATTGAGCTAGGTTTTTCTTCAATTTTTTATATTTTTCTTCCTTTTATATGCAAATTTGAAGTGGACATGTGATATGTGGACATGTGATGTTTTGGACATGTCATATTTGGAATTTGGACATGTCATTTGGACATGATGATTATGTGTAGGGTAGATGATTCGAGTGGCCTATGTTACACCGGAATGTTGATTCATTTCTGTTCCGGTGAATTTCAGGCGCTCGATATGTCAATTTTTTTTAGCAAAGGTCATGCCGAAATTTTCCGTGAATTTTGGCATTATTTGTGCTAGATAGTAGGCATATCGAGTGCTGGGAGTTGCTGGGAAACGACACTCCGGCAAACATAGATTTATTTTTTATGTTGTTTCTCATTTTTTCATAGTTTTAGAATTAAACGAGGAGACTTAATCATAGGAAACATGTTGAACAACGAAGAATCTGGGCCTTCTGACCAAGATGCAGACGAGATGGATTACGAGGGTGAACAAGAGTACCTCGACTATTTGACTGCTAAGCAATTCCAAAGTCAAGGTTTGCAGGTCGGCCTTGATGATGGTACTGACGCCGACATCGACACCGACGGCGCCGGCGCCGATGGCGGCGCCGAGACCGGCGGGGAAGGTACCGGCGGGGAAGATACCAACGGGGAAGGTATCGGCGCTGATGCCACTACCGAAAAGAAGAAGCAGAAGAAGCAGAGGATACGAAAACCTAACAAACTAGGGATTGGATGACTGGTGATCACAAAGATGGCACTTGGCAAGTTTGAGCCATTAGAGCCGGAAGAACCTCACAAGTGCTATGGGAACCAAGTAGGATGCATCCTATGGGAATGCGCGAGCATCAACGACGATGACTTAAGGAGTAAAGAACATTTGACACAGTTTCTCCTCACAAAGTTGCACAAGAGATTCAAGTTCCCCGACCGGGATGATAACGTAGAACAACCGTGGGATGATCCGAAGATGAAAAAGATTATCAATCACGCCATGGGCATGTTCAGCAATGATTTGGCCTCCTAGAAAGGGAGGGTGAAATGAGCTATTGAGGCTAAGGAACCCCTATCCAAGATTCTGGAGGAAAATCCGACACTTAGGAAGAGGAGTTCGAAAAGTTCAAGGACACTTGCGCTACCGAGGCAGCCAAGGCTAAGGCTGCGAAATTCAAGAGCCTTCAACAAAGGAACACGGGGAAGCATCACCTCGGAAGCCGTGGCTACCTCGGTAAAAGGCCCATATGGGATAAGGAGGAAGCAGAACGTGAAGCCGTGGGTATCCCAGACCCCTTCGCGAAGTTCATCAACCCCTTGGAGCGTGACTTCATCAGGGCCCGCTACAAGTGGGATAAGGAAAAGAAGGTTTTTTACATGGACCCGATCACGAGGAAATTGATTAGACTACTGGTAATTATTCTTTTACCACCTTACATTTAGCTCCAGATCTAGTAGATTACACATTCCTAAACGGTTCACGCTCCTTCTGCAAGAGAAGCAAGACCAGCTTGCAGCCGAAAGCCCTACTTCTCCGATGAGGCCCAAGTGGGACATCCCTCTCAATCGGTCCTTGAACAAACTTAAGGGACTCCCTTTGGGCCAGCGGCCACAATATGGTCGTGTTAACGGCGCTGGAGACGTCGCCACGTGGAAGGTGTTTTACAACGAGGGCTTGGAGGCCAAGAAGCAGAAAGTGGACATCGATGAGAAGGTGAAGCTTGCGGTCGAGAAAAAAGCAGTTGAGGACGCGAAAAAAACAACCGAGGAGAAAAATGAGTTGCTACAGCAGGCAGCCAATGCAGCTGTAACTTCCTGCAGAAATAATTTCGCTACTAACTTGGTTCCAGCTATCATCAACTGGACGAAGGAAAATCCAGACAAGACGGTACATGATTTCCCATTGCCTAGTTTCGTCAGGAGCAACTCCGTGAACAACAACACCACCGCACCATCACTTGCTCACGCAACCGGCCCTCCTCTCGCAGTCGCTCCCGCTCATAGCATCCCGTCCTCAGTCTGTGGCGCGCTAGGTGGGCCTTTGTCTTCGGCTGAGCTCAACGCCCTCACGGTAATTACATGACGCACTAACATATATATATATATATATATATATATATATATATATATATATATATATATAGAATATTCCATTTTCGTTGCCTTCCGGATGTTTTACGCCACATACATGTGTTTGCAGGCCGAAGAAACCCCGTGCACCATAGTCTACATGATCAAAGGCCAGAAGGTGGACGTGGGAAAGGGGATGATAATGAACCCCTTGCAACCCACGTTCCACAACCAGCTGATCCCCGCTGGGCACTTCAGGGTTAACTTGTCCAGTGTGAAATCGGGGCACGAGGATTTGCCTCCTCCAGTACAACATGTGGGAGAGGACGACGAGACCCCGCCGCGGATTGGAAGCTGCAAGGGTTGGGTGCTGCTATGACCGAAGAATCTTATTCGTCTGGAGCCGGCCGAGAGCACACCAATAACCACACATCAACAAGAATGTGCGGAGACCACCACCCCGCCTACGCAATTACCATCTCCTGTAGTGCCGGGTGAGAGCGGCGGACGATGTGATGAAGGGGGTGCAATAGTACTGGCTGATGTAACCGGTCCTGTAGAATAGAGAATGGATGATGAGACGGAGGTCGACCCAATGGCTTTCCTCAATACAAATGCGTATGAGTGTGACTTAGATATGATGATTCAACCATATGACGAATCGGGCTATCAGCATGCTAATGAGGATATGGATGATCTGCCCGGGCAGGAAGGTCGTAGCAGGGATTGCAAAAAGTCTCTCTTCATGAAATCCTCATAGGACAGGCATGAAGATGCCGCCTCAACACAGGCTAACTAGCCGGGGGTCGTACAGTGCTTAGCCCGGGAACACTGGGGCAGGGGTTAAGGAAGGGTCTGGAAGGTGTGACCAAGAAAAAGGAGAGGAAGAGATCGGGGAAGATAGCTGCCTCCAAAAAAGCCAGAGCACATAGCAGCCAAACGATGGATTCTGAAGAGCGTGTAGCCATGAAAGGTGCGGCCATGTTCCATCTCACGGGCGATCCGATGCTACCGCCAAAACTGCTGGAGGCACTATCAGGGGATCTCAAGAGACTGCACGACCATGTGTTGTCGACTGAGAAAAGCCTACTAGCCTCGAAGGATCCAGGATATCCGATATACGCGGCTCGTGTGCCTAAGGGGAAGTGCTACGTCGACACACGGCCCGTGGAGGTGTTCTTCCTTCGGTTTGACCATATCTTTGAGATATTTCTGACAAGGCAGCTCGATTTTACAATCGTCCGCCTTTTTGCGCTAGATATGAGCTCCGTCATGAAGAGAGAAGAAGTCTCGCAAATCTGTGTGGCGGATCCGTACTACATGCACGAGTCTTTCTTGAGTCTCGACGACTTTGAGCGTGAAACTGCTAGGGACTACCTCCAAAACTTCATGGTATAGAATGAGGACCAGGAAATTGTCCTCCTACCTTATCATCCAAAGTAAGTCAGTTCCGGACAACCCTTTCGTACATTCCAATCATTCCTTCTCGCTCAGAGGGCGAGTCTCCCACGCCGTGTATTTCGACCCTTCCAGATACTACGAGAAGAATGACTACACCCACATAATGAATATTCTAGATGATGCTCTCCAAGGCTTCAACATTAGAGGTGGCCACATACAGATCAGGAAACAAAGGAACAAGAAGATGGGTTTCACGCATAAAACTAACTTCTGCTGCATCCATGTCCCAAAACCAAGCAAGAAAGATGGATTCTGCATCCTCCATCTCATGATTGAGTTCAGCACGGATCACCAAGAGCTTCGCATGACAAGCATAAATGATGATCATATCCACAAGTGGGTAGAATCTCACGGATAAGCGGATTATAAACTTAGAGATGACTTCTTTCGCATCCAAAGGGACATTGCGACGATCATCATGAAAGAATTCGTCGATGAGAAGGGGATGTTCCACCACGGCCCTATATCGCAAGCCGACGTCTGAACTCGCATAGGCATGCAACGTCATGACCTCACGCCATTCAAGAAGCTAGGGTCCATCATCGATAATATGGAAGGATGAACTTCTAGTGATTTACGGTGCCGATGATGATGATATGTGTCGGTTGAACTTGTATACTTTCTGTAGCGATGAAACTTTGTGATGTCCACGGTCCCTGCCGAACTTGCGTAACGCTACTTTGTTAGTTTGGGTACGATGACCTGCGTACGTCTAGTTAATTAGTTTGCGTACTGTATGTTGCATCTAGTTGCTAACCCTTTCTTTTTCGTGTTGCTCTAGTATATTTTGTTGCATATGATTGTACATCCTCTTGATGAAGATGCATCTCTAACATGTACCTAGTTTCTTGATGGCGAGATGGCAGTGCTATGTCGTGTACAAAGGGAAGGTTCCGGGGGTGTACAACGAGTGGCCTGAGTGTCAGGCACAAGTGAATGGGGTCTCGGGCGCCAGCCATAAAGGCTTCAAAAGCAGACAAGAAGGAGAAGCTAGTTACTTGAGGTTCACGCTAGCGTGAGAGAGGACTCGTAACCGCCGCCTCATGTACTGCATAGTTTCACTCTCACTCATAGTGATAGCTCTTCTCGCGTATACCATTGTTTAGATGGATGACGTTGTAGTTGCAAGTATTCAAGACTTGCATGTATCGCTATTTTCGAGATGATGACGAGATACCACTTTGTGTTGGATGATGATTATGATGAGACTATTTGTATGTATATGCTATGATTACGTTTGTGGTCTCGCAGCCATTTGTATGTGTATCATGATGACATTTGTATCTGCTAAAGATTCTTGTATAAAGCCTGTTCAAATACAAAACAAATATGCAGAAAAAACAATCAAAAACTACTAAAATTAGAAGTAGCGAGTGGAGAAAAGTTAGCAGCAGCGTGACAGTAGCAGTAGCGCGTGCAGCCAAAGCGCGCTAGAGCTATTAGCAGTAGCGAGCTTCCACGCAACACGCTGCTGCTACACTTGTATAGCAGTAGCGCGGGCGTGCACGCGCTGCTGCTACGGGTTAGCTGTAGCGCCTTATTAGTAGCGCCGGTCCCCGCGCTACTGGTACACCTAGAACCCGCGCTGCTGCTAGGCTTTTCCCTAGTAGTGTAGATGGGGCAACCCTAGATGGGTTTTGGCCCCCCACCCCTTACGAGCCTTAGCCTCCACGGCAAAAGGGGGCGGCTGCCCTAGGTAGGGTGCCCCACCTTCCTTGTTTACTTGAGATGGGGTGAGAGGGGCGCACAGCCCCTTAGTGGGTTGGTGTGCCCCCTCCCCATGGCCCATGATGCCCCCAAACAGTTGCTGCCCCTCCTCGTGAAACCCCTTTCGGTCATCCTGGCCATAACTCGATGCCCCTGGAACACTTCCGGGCTCCGATACCCTTCTTCCAATATATAAATCTTCACCGAAATAAGTAATCGGTCCCACCGAGTTTGCCTGACCAACTCTCTATTTGCTCATTACTGAAATCGGTCCCACCGAGTTCATGCAATCGGTCACACCGAGATGAGGTTTTTCCTTAACCCTAGCACATCGGTCCCACCGAGTTGATCATGTTGGTCCCACCGAGAATCCTAACGTTCACATTTTGAACTAAATCAGTCTCACCGATTTCACCTATTCGGTCTGACTGAGTTGGGTCAAATGTGTGTAATGGTTAGATTTTGTGTGGAGGCTATATATACCCCTCCACCCCTTCTATATTCAAGAGAGAGCCATCAGAACGTGTCTACACTTCCACTACTGATTTTCTGAGAGAGAACCACCTACTCATGTGTTGAGACCAAGACATTCGAATCCAACCACAAGAATCTTGAGCTCTAGCCTTCCCCAAGGTGGAAGAAAGGAGGAAGGAGTGAGGATGATATTGAAGGAAATATGGCCTAGAGGCAATAATAAAGTTGTTATTTATATTTCCTTATATCATGATAAATGTTTATTATTCATGCTAGAAATGTATTAACCGAAAACTTAGTACATGTGTGAATACATAGACAAATAGAGTGTCACTAGTATGCCTCTACTTGACTAGCTCGTTAATCAAAGATGGTTAAGTTTCCTATCCATAGGCATGAGTTGTCATTTGATGAACGTGATCACATCATTAGAGAATGATCTGATTGACAAGACCCATCCGTTAGCTTAGCACTATGATCGTTTAGTTTGTCGCTATTGCTTTCTTCATGACTTATACATGTTTCTATGACTATGAGATTATGCAACTCCCGAATACCGGAGGAATACTTAGTGTGCTATCAAATGTCACAACGTAACTGGGTGATTATAAAGATGCTCTACAGGTGTCCCCGATGGTGTTTGTTGAGTTCGCACAGATTCGAGATTAGGATTTGTCACTCCGATTGTCATAAAGGTATCTTTGGGCCCTCTCGGTAATGCACATCACTATAAGCCTTGCAAGCAATGTGACTAATGAGCTAGTTGCGGGATGATGCATTACGAAACGAGTAAAGAGACTTGCCGGTAACGAGATTGAACTAGGTATAGTGATAGCGACGATCGAATCTCGGGCAAGTAACATACCAATGACAAAGGGAACAACATATGTTGTTATGCGGTTTAACCGATAAAGATCTCCGTAGAATATGTGGGAGCCAATATGAGCATCCAGGTTCCTCTATTGGTTATTGACCGGAGATGAGTCTCGGTCATGTCTACATAGTTCTCGAACCCGTAGGGTCCGCACGCTTAACGTTCGATGATGATCGGTATTATGAGTTAATGTGTTTTGTTGTATCGAAAGTAGTTTGGATTCCCAGATGAGATCACGGACATGACGAGGAGTCTCGAAATGGTCAAGACATGAAGATTGATATATTGGAAGGTTATATTCGGACACCGGAATAGTTCCAGGTGTATCGTTATTGGGCCTCATGCATGGGCCTAGTAGTGGAAGAGAGGAGGCAGCAGCCAGGGAGGCACGCCCCCCCATGCCCAAACCGAATTGGACTAGGGGTTGGGGGCGCCCCCCTTTCCTTTCTCTCCTCCTCCTCTTTCCCCCTTCTCCTAGTAGGAATAGGAAGGGGGCGAATCCTACTTGGAGTTGGACTCCCTCCCTTGGACGCGCCTCCTCTTGGTCGGCCTCCTCCTCCCTCCCTCCTTTATATACGTGGGAGGGGGCACCCCAAAGGCACACCAAAGTTTCTCTTAGCCGTGTGCAGTGCCCCCTCCACAGAAACACACCTCGGTCATATCGTCGTAGTGCTTAGGCGAAGCCCTGCGCCGGTGACTTCATCATCACCGTCACCACACCATCGTGCTGACGAAACTCTCCCTCGGCCTCAGCTGGATCAAGAGTTCGAGGGACGTCATCGAGTTGTACGTGTGCAGATCGCGGAGGTGACGTGCGTTCGTACTTGATCGGTTGGATCGCGAAGACGTTCGACTACATCAACCGCGTTACTAAACGCTTCCTCTTTCGGTCTACGATGGTACGTGGACACACTCTCCCCGCTCGTTGCTATGCTTCTCCTAGATAGATTTTGCGTGATCGTAGGATTTTTTTTGAAATACTATGTTCCCCAACAGATATGTGGGTCTGAAGGATTGCACTTGATAGAAAATTACCAGGGAGTCTAGGCTGGGCTGCGGGTAGCTGCTGATGTAGTTGGGCTGCACCGAAGCTGGCTAGGATGCACCTCTAAGCTCCTGCCTTTTCTTTTCCTTAATTCCTTCAAGCAGGAAATAATTATAGAAAACACAGAGAGTTTGAGAGGGTAGAAGCTAGGATGAGAATTAATATGAGCTCCTGGAGATATGCACCATTTGAATAAATTGCTTTGGCCATTTTTAGAGGTAGAAAAATAAACCAAGTTTGAATTAAATTCAAACTTGCTCCATTTGTGAACCCAACCAAAACAACTCCAAAATGGATGAAATTTGACAGAGAGGTATAAGGCATGGAGTATGATCATCAGGAAAAAATGACATTAATGGAGGCACAAACAATGTCACTTGGCATGAAAGCCAAGATTTGAAAGAAAGAAAGAAGTGATAAGGTTGCATGTGGAGAAAGGTCTTGATGAAATGATGAAGATGCAAACAACCGTATGAGGAGGGGAATAAGGAGATCGCACAAACAACACATCAATATGAAGAATGCAAACCCACAAGATGATGATGATGAAAATAAAAATGAAAAAAGGGATATCATACATCATATAACAAGCAAGATGACCATAGCAACAACATGGATGGCACACGCAGTATAACAAATGACGAACACGATGCAAGAAGCAAAATATGACAATGACACTCATCATGATCATGGCAACAAACATATGAAACACACAACATTAACGAAACTAAATGGAAGGCATCTATAACATCGGTCTCGGGGCGTCACATAATGGAAGAGAATGAAGAAGAAGAGGATGCAGACAAGTATCTTGGCCATGGGTTCCCTGAATACGATGGTACTACAATGGGGGAAGAAGCTGAAGAAGAGGCATTAGATGAGCCCGCTGATGATCTTGGTCGGGCCATTGTTGGTGCAAAGAGAAACTACGCAAGTGAAAAGGAGAAGTTGAAGTTGCAGCGCATGTTAGAGGATCACAAGAACTTGTTCTACCCAAATTGCGAAGATGACAAGAAAAAGCTGGGTACCACACTGGAATTGTTACAATGGAAGGCAGAGAATGGTGTATCTGACAAGGGATTTGAAAAGTTGCTGATAATGTTGAAGAAGATGCTTCCAAAGGATAACGAATTGCCCGACAGTAGGTACCAAGCAAAGAAGGTTGTGTGCCCTCAAGGATTAGAGGTGTAGAAGATACATGCATGCCCTAATGACTGCATCCTCTACCGCGGTGAGTACGAGAATTTGAATGCATGCCTAGTATGCGGTGCATTGCCCTATAAGATCAGCCGCAATGGCCCTGGTGATGTTGAGGGCGAGCGCGCCAGGAAGAGGATTCCTGCCAAGGTGATGTGGTATGCTCCGATAATACCACAACTGAAACATTTGTTCCAAAAGAAAGAGCATGCCAAGTTGATGTGATGGCATAAAGAAGACCGTAAGAAAGACGGGAAGTTGAGAGTACCCGCTGATGGGTCACAGTGGATAAAAATTAAGAGAAAGTGGGGGGACTTTGCAAATTACGCAAGGAACGTATGGTTTGATTTAAGTGCAGATGGCATTAATCTTTTTGCGGAGCAGAGCAGCAATCGTAGCGCCTGGCCTGTGACTATGTATCTATAACCTTCCTCCTTGGTTGTGCATGAAGCGGAAGTTCATTATGATGCCAGTGCTCATCCAAGGCCCCAAGCAACCCGAAAACGACATTGATGTGTACCTAAGGTTGTTAGTTGAAGAACTTTTACAGCAGTGGGACGAAAAAGGTGTATGTGTGTGGGATGAGCACAAACAGCAGGAATTTGACCTACGAGCGTTGCTGTTTGTAACCATCAATGATTGGCCTGCTCGTAGTAACCTTTCAGGATAGACAAACAAGGGATACCACATATGCACACATTGTTTAGATGATACCGAAAGTATATATTTGGATAAATGTAAGAAGAATGTGTACCTGGGACATCGTTGATTTCTCCCGATCAAGCATCTCTTAAGAAAGAAAGGCAAGCATTTCAAAGGTGAGACAGATCACCGGCAGAAGCCTCGCCACCGTACTGGTCGTGATATACTTGATATGGTCAAGGATTTAAAAGTAATCTTTGGAAAGGGTCCTGGCGGACAATCTGTTTCAAATGACGCTGACAGACACACACCCGTA